>JAWHQI010000123.1:2382500-7245105 GCA_033032865.1 Dactylorhiza incarnata | reverse complement strand
CCCCCCCCCCCCCCCCCCCCCCCCCCCCCCCCCCCCCCCCCCCCCCCCCCCCCCCCCCCCCCCCCCCCCCCCCCCCCCCTCCCCCCCCCCCCCCCCCCCCCCCCCCCCCCCCCCCCCCCCCCCCCCCCCCCCCCCCCCCCCCCCCCCCCCCCCCCCCCCCCCCCCCCCCCCCCCCCCCCACTCGGGCGAGTGGACCATTGGTCCACTCGCTCTGGGCCTTGGGCGAGTGGACCCAAGGTCCACTCATCCAAGTGAGGAAGTCTGCCCCCTCCCGGACCTTCTCTTTTCGATCTTGGTGACCTCCGACTGGTCGATCTACTGCGTCACGGCTATTTTCTCTATGACAATCTTACCTGCGTCGGGTCACATCACCTCGGCAAATATGAGGGTTGTACACAATCCCCACTCTTTTCGAGCTTGTCTCAAGCTCGGAAAGAAAGTCCAACCCACCTATTTGACAAGCAGGTGGGGCTTTAGAGGAACCCCCGGAGGGCCCCGGCAATCGGTTACTCTAGTCGAGCTCTCCAGCTGGACTCAACCTGAGGCGGAAGGCGGACATTTCTCCACTTAACAACCCTCCTGTGAGCCGAGCTCAACTGGAGGTGGAGAAAGCTCAACACTTCTGGTCGAGCTAAACTCGACCTGAGGTGGAGGAAAACTCAACACCCCTAGTCGAGCTGAACTCGACCTGAGGTGGAAGGCGAACCTTTCTCCACTTAACAACCCTCCTGTGAACCGAGTTCAACTAGAGGTGGAGAAAGCTCGACACCTCTAGTCGAGCTGAACTCGACCTGAGGTCAAAGAAGACTCAACACCCCTAGTCGAGCTGAACTCGGCCTGAGGCGGAAGACGAACCTTTCTCCACTCATCAACCCTCCTGTGAGCCGAGCTCAACTGGAGGTGGAGAAAGCTCAACACCTCTGGTCGAGCTAAACTCGACCTGAGGTGGAGGAAAGCTCAACACCCCTAGTCGAGCTGAACTCGACCTGAGACGGAAGGCGAACCTTTCTCCACTTAACAACCCTCTTGTGAACCGAGTTCAACTGGAGGTGGAGAAAGCTCGACACCTCTAGTCGAGCTGAACTCGACCTGAGGTGGAGGAAGACTGAACACCTATAGTCGAGTCATGCTTAACTAGAGGTGGAGGGGACCGCGCTATCTCTAGTCGAGCCGAACTTAACCTGAGATGGTGTAACATCTCGATTCGAGCTAGACCCCTTGTGCGCGTTTTTGAGTCAAGCGAGTTGACTCGGGCTCGGGGTGTACTGAGGGCCAGGCTTGCACCTGAGCCGGTGAAGTGCACTCGACGAATGCGGTGAGTACCATTTCTATTCTTTGTCCCGATGCTTGCTGTATCGGGATCCGAGCCGTCCGGAGGGCATAACTTGAGCGATAAAACTCGAAGGAGGCGTACCGCCTCGAAGGAATTATAGTACGTACGTTAGCTTAAATAACGTGGTCTGCGAATAGCATATTTATCCAAAATGGTGAAATTGACCAAACGATCTCGGAATTCACCCCAGTCAGGGTTGTTAGACTCGTGAAGCCTATACGAGTTCAACGAAACTGTCCACGCTCGATTCTGATGAGAATCGACGAAATTATAATGTGGTCTGCGAATAACATATTTATCCAAAATGGTGAAACTAACCAAACGATCTCGCAATTGACCCCGGTCAGTCATGTTAGTCTCGTAATAATAGTACGAGTTCAACGAATTTATCTGTTTGCGATTCCGACGTCATTTCGACAGTTTTGCCGTTTAAGTCAAATTATGCCGTAAACGCTCCGACAAGCATAAAATGAGCAAACAAACTCGGAATTGATCTCGGATCGTCTCGGTGGATGCGTGTCAGCGAGACGATCAAAACGAGCCCATCCTTCACAAATTACAAGTCCTATAGAGCGATATACGAGCGTTTGAATGCAAATAATAATAATAATATTATTATTATATAATATATAATATATATATATGTATGTACATTATTAGGTTAGAAAATTTCATTACCCGATCCCCCATTCAGCCGCCCCATTTGCCCGATCTCCCTTGCGCCGTCAGCCAGAGGGTCTCCCCGATCCCTCTTCCTCCCTCCGGCGCGCCACCTTCGGCAAGGCCAACTCCGAGCTCCGGCAACCCCTCCTCCTTCACCTCACGACTCCGGCGCAGCCCTCCTCGCGGTCGGCGCCTCTCTCTCTCTCTCTCTCTCTCTATATATATATATATATAGCCATGGCCGATCCCAAGCTCCAGATCTGATCTCCCACCTCTCCTCCGATCTCTCTCTCTCTACAACTCTCCCTCTTCGATGACGACAACTCTGTCTTCTTCCCCTCATTTCCGCGACTAGGGCTTAAGCGGCGAAGTCATCTCTTCCTCTTCCCCTTCTCATCTCTTCCTCTATCATTCTCAATCTCTCATACGATCTCTGATCTCTTACTAGCATCAGGACCCTGGAAAAGTGAGGATTTGGTTTATGTTGTCGGCCTGGTTTTTGCGATTTTGCTGGCGATTAGCTTCACCCTACCCGCACAGACCCCACCCCCCCCCCCCCCCCCCCCTTTTAATCAGTCTTGGCCAACTGCCGCCATGCCATGGAGGAGACCACTGCGAACGTCGGCCGAAAATCAGGTGACTTCCTCCCCTCTCCCTTGGTGCTAGATCTTTAGATCACATAGGAGAGATGTTGGGCCAAGAGGACCCAACCTTGTGAGTTACGGTGTTTCCATAGGAGAAGACCACGCTAGAACTTCCGTTCTAGGGCGACGATCGCCGTGAGATTTGCTTCAATCAACCCCTCTCTTCAATACGAAGAGAGGACCTGATCTCGTGAAGATTGGTGGTCTTTTGAGGGAGTATATGAGGAAATAGCGTTGTTCATTTTACCACCTTGCTGGAGGAAGAAGATGAACAAATGTCTCTAGATTTACTTTAAGATACGTGCAGAAATTATATCTGCAGACCGATGCAGAAATCTGTTTTCTGCGCGCAGCTGTGTTCAAGTCCAATTTTGGGCATGATACAGTGGGATTCAGGTAGTGTAGTGAAACTCTCAGAATTTCAGTTTTAGTATTCTGTGTCATGGTTGCCTAAGTCTCGATGAATTTTGGAATAACTTCATTGATACGTGTTGTTGTTCAAAACAAAATTGTAGAGATGATGTTGATGACGATGTGCATATCGCTGTAGAATTCATGATTTTTAGATGAATATTTATTATCATTTTGTGAATAATAAATTGTGATCGTAACAAAGCAGCGAGTCTATGTTAGAGGCTTTAGCGAGATCGGAATTGAAATGGATCATTGTTTATATATATTTTGGTGATTTACCTTGTTTTGTTTATCGGAGGATGTTTGGAATTGGTAGATAGATGTTGATGACAATGTGGACATCCCTCTTAAATTTCATATTTTTCGGATATAAACTTGATGTGATTTGTCAATATTAGGTTATAAAATTATTGTGCCGTAGATAGCTATCAAGACTATTCCGAATGAGCTGGGATATGGTGTAAACACTTAAGACGCTAACCCTGACGTGTAGAGGAAATTTTAGAAGTCTTGGGTTAATACAGCCATTTGATTGATCACTCGTTTGATGACGCTCTAGGACAATAAATATGTGCATGAAACTTTAGGCAAATTGTGATTTGAATAGTGCTCCTAATTACATTATATGTAAAGGTTATTATTATGATTTTAATATAACATTGGAGGTGATTGACCTAAATATTGAGGAAAATTATGTAATGAACGATTGATGGCGTAGTATGTATTAACATTTAAATATATATGTTGAATCTAACAGGGTTGGATGAGAAACAACCCTTGAGTAAAAGCCGAGCGTAGTCTTATAATATCATGATAGTCTTCTGGTAATAATCTTGAGTCAATGGGATGAATATTTGTAGTACCTCCCCTTATGTGGTTCATATAACTCATTTGGTCTGCGAATAGTAAAACGGTAGAATGGAGATAACTTGTAGACCATTAGGTGGGAATGAGAGGTAGTTGGTGTACCTGATTTGGATGAAGAGGTTGAGGTCACCAAAAAGGAGTTTAGGTGATGAGAGTGCTTGGTGAGCTATGGGTAAGGTTGTGCTCGGGATTGACGAAAGATCGTCTTTCTCCTTAGAGGGTCATAAAGCACTGAGGTTTAATTCAAGTGAAATGATAAGAGGGTAATCTTATGGGTAGATACCAATAATACTAAGTGTCTTGAGAAAGAGAACTTTGGGGTGTCATCCTACTGTAGTTCTTAGTACCGTAGCGAGCCCTTACAGGGTAACCCTCGGGAAGTCCAAGATTAACCCTAAATTGCAATAACATTTAAAGTAGGCAAGAGTAGCCATAATAGGGTAAGATTGGATTTATGTATCTCCTCCCAGTTGCGGGAGTGGCAGGATTGTGGTGCTCGGTTAAACGAGCGGGAACCTCGAGGGGATGATTATCCCGGTAACTTTCTCAGAAATGTGGCAGGTCTTCGGTACTAGGCAGGTCGTCACTTCGACCGCGGTACGTTGACTTAGCGGGTGTGTAGGGGTCTAAGGGGCCAGCTTGGCTGCGTGTCGGGACGACAGGTCCCCGAAGACACCTCTCACTTGGCTCACAGTCTGGTGGACTCCAGCAAAGAGTACGCAGAGCTCCGCGGTTGTTTAGCGTCGAGGCGTACGTGCGGTCTAGGCCTGGTAGAGTGTATACCCGCCTAGGAGTGGACAGCCCGGTCCGCTACCACCGTGTGTCACAGCGGTTGGTACCCGAGAGGTTGGCTTCCTTTCAAACAGAGGGAACTACAAAGGTCTATGCGCATAGAGTCGTGTGTGTGAGTTTCATTGCATAAAATATTCATGGCATAGCATGCATACGCACTTGCGGATCCTCATCATATAAATTAGTATGAGCTCTTTTATATGATGAGTTATAATTCCTGGAAATCCTAACTTATAAGTTTGTATGGGCATTCATATAAGTTAGGGTACGAGATTGATTACTTGTCGTTACTGTTCTTACTGCCTTGCTTTACCTGTTTTACTAACTATTTATTTACTGTTGTACACCTTTATTATACTTCTGCTTATACATGATTAGATTAGCCCCTTTTACACTTTTGTAGCTTAGAATTTGTGCACACACTAGTTTACTTTCCTCGTCACCTGCTTTGTATATTACTGTTATATTGCAGCTTTTCTTCCTTTCCTTCCGCCCGGTGCCTTGGAGTCACCGGGGGAGCGGATGGGAAGCCACTTAGTCTTTATGACTAACGGTTGCTACGTCCCTCTTTTTAGGAGCACATTCAGTGGTATAGCAGCGTTCAACACCGGAGGCCAGCCAGGTCAGGTGTGCAGGGCTGGGGTTATAGTACCTTAGCTGCCGTCAGTGACAGAGGCGGGTGAGTGTTTTGAGATGTAGCCCTTGGGGCATTTAGCTGGTTACTCTGATGATTTGCAGGAGCTTGTGTACCTTTCTGCTTTTCTTTGTACTGTTTTGGACATTATTACTTATTGTGAATCTTTGATTTTTAATGCTTTCTATTATTGATGGGTTGGCGCTGTGTAGTTGGTTTGGCCGGCAGAATAGGCGTCTTGGGGGGAGGCTAGCTCGTGTGCTGGCGCTTCCGCAAGGCGGCTGTCCTGGGCATAAGACTCCCCTCGGCCGTGTTGTGTGTACCGGGAGGGGGATCTTACAAATGGTATTAGCTTGCAACGATCCTGAGATAAAGAAGTCCATTAGACCACTAGGCTACCCCTGCTAGCTAGATCAGTTTGAGGACAAACTGATGCAGCGGAAGCGGTGGTGTGCCCATGTGTAATTCACAATAAGTATGTCCGCTTTTCCTATAGAAAGTGCCAACCTAAGCTAAACTCGTACCCTTACAGACAAATGCTGGCTCACTCCGAGACAGTAATTGGTATTCTCATTCCAATCATTAGAGTTGGTTTGGCATAGGATTGATGCCAACCTAACTAGGACACCATTTTTGGTCGACTTAGCAAGATATGTCATGACATATCCTAGCCTTATACTGATCTTGGGGATGATTGGGCCAAGCAATAAGTGACCTTGAGTGACTAAGGGAAGAGTTTAACGTAAGTGTAAATGCTGGAGACTCACACCCTGAGATTTCTACCCTAGATATGGAGTAATATTATCACCTTACACAAAAATTAGGCCAATTTCAATGAGAGTGGTGCTTGTAGTCTATTACCAGCTTAGTGAGAGACCACCAAGCATGTCTTTTATACTCTACGTGGATACCTCACACTTCTATTTATGTAGAAGGTTTCATATGGAGAAGATACGATAAGAATTCAGATCCAAAGACGGCTTATTTTAGGGCGAATGTGTTATATTGGTGGCAGAAGAAACTCAGTCAAAGAGATACGGGGGCTTATCTCTTCGTTTATTGGGCTAGTTATGTACCGTCTTGGATCACTTGAGGAGTTAGAATCTTTGTAATTTTTGACATTGGAAGTTTTGATCCTTGAGAAGTTAATTCACTTTAAGCAAAGCAGACTGCTAAGACCATGTTTGGGTTGATAGGAATTTTATTAGCGGAATAAGAGAGGAAAAACATTTTTGAAGATGATCATTTTCTTTATATTGTTCTAAGATTATGTGGATAAGTAACGAGGAGAGTAGTAAATTTACACTTTGGGGATACGCAGCTATGTTGTGATAACATTATAACTGGGAAGTTAATGAAATTTTGTGCATGCATTGCGGGTATGATGATCAACTACCCCTGGGTTTGGAAATTCTCGGTGAACGTTTCCTTTAGTGTTGTAATTACTTGACATCGAAAAATTAATAAGTGTTAGGCGGTGGAGTCAACAATATTAATATGACTTGATTGATGATTTAAAATCCTAAGAGTTTGTATAAAATAAACATGCATGTCATGGATGGTCGTTGGCAGGAATGGTAATCTGCATAACTCGTGTCGAAAGAAAATCATCCCGAGCCTTGCACATTGGTTCACGTTAAGTTCAAACATATATAAATATACCGGGTGATTGGATGTTCGTTGTGCATGCTCTCATTACAATGAGTTGCAGCTTGGTCGTCGCCGTAAAAATTTGAATTTCTACATCACGGCTAGTATATAAACGCGTCGATACGGGGATCTATAGGGTAAGAACTCTAAGTCGAGGAATATATGTCCCCTAAGGTTTGTGCCCATACGTGTGATGAATGTACTATATGGGCGGCGGAAGTAATTTAGTCCAAAAATGTACGGGGGCTTGTCCCTTCGTTTATTGGCCTATTTTCGTGTCGACTTCGTTTTCCCTTAGATCATGCTTATTTAAGTGGTACGTGAACGATGATGATTAGATTCGTGATAATCTCTCATTACGGGTGTTAGCTTCAAGGGTGTTAAAACACGCCGTGAATTGAACAGGCGATTGGAATATTGACGATAAGTGCATTTACTTATTTAGTAAGATATGAATATGTCTCTATACGTACAAGTAGGTGTACGCGTGATTGTATTGCCTCGATAAGGCAGTCCTCTGAAGGCTCTGTGCCGAAACCCAACCCTTGGATAAGGTTTATGTTCACGGTTTAGGAGCCCTTAAATGAAATGAATTAAACCACGAGATAAAAGTAGCACCAATTTTTTGAATCCAGTGCAAATCTAAGTAGAACTGGGAGTAGACAAAAAGTAACAATTGACTCGAGGTCGTGTGTTATTAGAAGGGAATGATCTGATTATGACCCATGCGAGGTGTAGAGTCATGGATTCACCTTACTTTGAACCTCAATAGCGATTCATAATATCACCGGAACAAATTGATAAGCATTGACGGATGTTCATGTGCGGAATTTGGAAACTATTTGGAAACATAAAAGCTTCCTGAGCTTAAATCCTTGAGCTAGTAACATCTTTTTTGGGTAGTTGATGGATTGAAAGGACATGATGTCATTTCAAGTCAAGCGGTAAACATCCACGATGTTTGACCATTGTAGTTATCTTGCCATAACTTGATACTGGAATTGGTTGGTGGCTTTTGCATGAATGCCCTTGCACTTGACTTATTATAAGGTGATCATAGCGTTTGTTGAAACTTAATATCAAGTGGATGTCGTGCTAAGTGAAGAAGATGCGTGATGTACGAAGAATTGCCTACATGTTTTAGTGTTTGGAATTTGGCACTCCTTTATGAATGTGTTCATCTTAAGCGAGGGGGAATGATTGAACACCAAGTTTTGGTTTGCGGTGAGTTCACTCCCAGAGTGTTGGAGGTGAGTACCTTAAGGATGAGCAGGTCTTCACTGTAACCGAAGGCTATGCGGAGAAGTAAACTGTAATGTAGGTTGCAGTGTCTCTCAAGGATCAAAGGTCGATCTGACGACCGCATGACAAATTTTGGGGGACGCCTTAAAGTTTGTCAAGTGGGAACTGTATCGATTTCTGATCGGAGAGGTGTGTTTGCAAGCGTCCGTTATAAGATGAAGAATATAGAATTGTAGCACCCGTGGTGCTAAGGCATTGTTGCGTGATTTGTTAAGTTGACAAATTCATACAATTGCATTATAAATATGTGTAGTAATTTTCGGATCATGTGAAATCACGAGACGTACACTAAACCCTTGTAGAAGCCTTGTTGGCTTATCGACCTCGCCCGACGTGTTGTCTGGGAGAAAAATGTGATTACCCTCAACTTGACCTCTGATTCTCAGGAATTCAGAGTAGTTGTGTCGATGCACTGGACGACATATATAATTTATAGTTATAGTATTTGAGCCTAGTAAGAGTATCGAGGAAGTGTGCTGAAGACTCATGGCAGGCAGGAAAGTCGATTCTTAGCAATACCCTTATGTTCGCTGTTTTAGTAGCTGATTTTGTTTATTAGCCCTGTGAAATTTCATTCTTTATAAATTTCATCAAATTCGGGCCGGTGGATGTTGGTTACCTTTCCATATTGCACAATTATAAAATGTTTCTTGTTTGCCTTTGGATATGGGGGTTGGTGGCTGCTTAGTTTTTGTTAGAGATTTATTTGGATCATATGCTGTAAGTATCTTGGTTTTAGGCTAGGAATTCGTCATGCTTTCTTATGCTAACAGCCTGGAATTTTCTTGTTGGCTAAGCCTTGATAGCTTTGTTCCGATCCTTGGCTAATTCTGGAATACTAAAATCTAGATAGCATTATTCCTGAATA
Source organism: Dactylorhiza incarnata (assembly GCA_033032865.1). Taxonomy (NCBI): domain Eukaryota; kingdom Viridiplantae; phylum Streptophyta; class Magnoliopsida; order Asparagales; family Orchidaceae; genus Dactylorhiza; species Dactylorhiza incarnata. Next base: position 7,235,938 of record JAWHQI010000123.1, on the reverse strand, counting down.
TAATTGCATGGCTCAACTCTGGATAGTTTTAATTCTGATACAAATCTCTTGGGAGCATATGCTAAATTTCCTGCTGCTACGCTTGGATTTTATTACTTTGGGCTGGTTTGTGTAATCTCGATTTAGAGGTTGCTATATACCCATCCTGTAAGGTTTTATGTTTGGGTCTGCTATGTGTAGTTTCTATTAGGTATTGTTGAAATCAAGCTTTTGAGAACCGGACCGGAGATCGAACCGGTGAGACCAAAGGTTCAAGGTCCGACCGGTTGGACCGGTCGGACCGGGGTCGAACCGTGATGTCATATTATATTATATTATTACTACAATTATAAAACATAGTAACAAACTATGAAACTATATAATAATTAGAGCAAAATTTTTTTGTCAAAACATATTACATGTCATGAAATAAAACATTAGATAACAATGTTTTGTGACATTGTCACACAAAATAATTGCCTCATAGTAATGATTGTCACACAAAATGATTCTCACTAGATGGTCATGAAGTACAAATGTTTAATTATTTATCACCAATTCAAATCATAACTTAATAAGTCAAATCTTCCGCCGAAGTCATTGCCAACACCATCAAAATCCATAATACGCTCATCTTCTATCAATCTGAAGATAATCTAATATTCATTTACATAAAATACAATAGACTATATAAGGCAGCCAAACATATTTCACAACTAGGTTGATATTAGTAATATCATATTACATTGATGTTCTCAGTCAGCTAGGACTTCACTTCTGCTTTGTCATGAACAATAGTTATAAACAAGGATTGTATGTGTTATCATTAATTCATTATACAAACACTCACCAGAAATGCAACTAACAAATAAATGGCTTTTAAGAAATTCTGGAAATGGTCAACTGTGTATCTACGACGGTATAAGAGATTAAGAGGTTTATTCATGTGTGTGTGTTTATTACTTTATTTCGCATTGGAAAGAGGAACTCCAATGCGAAAGCAGATTTGAAAATCGGGCACATTAGCTCAAAAGGAAGGCTTCCAGTTTGTGTTTTTTTATCTAATTTTACTCTCTTGAACTCCCTAATTTCTGCTTGACATTTTATCAAACATTATGAGGGCGTTTTTTTGGGATTCAAGGAGATTTGAAAATCAGAAAAACCCAAAAAAAATGTAGGAGTTTTCGGATTTCTGGATTCAAGGAGTTTTGAAATCAAATAAAACATGTGAAAGAAAGGAAAAAGGCATCAGAAAAATGAAGAAGAAGAAGAGAAATAGAGGAAGAAAATGAACCTTTCAAGTTTCAATACTTTAGTAGGAAGAAGGAAATGAACGGTGCTCTGCGAGGAAGATCATTGAATCTGGAGGAAGTTTTCCGGCTGCCGTCTACGCCAGTTCCCCTCTTCGGGCTTCACTCTTCAAGTAAAACCTAAAAAGTAAAAAGTAAAGGTAAAAGTTAAAGCTTAAAACTTAAAAACTGAGAAGGAATACCGCCCGCCCGGTTATGAAAAACCGGACACGGTTCCCGTTTTCCCGGTTGAACCGGACGATTCGCCGGTTTTTGAGCGGTTCGACTGAACAGCGGTCAGCTAATCTGGACCGGACCGGCCGGGGGTCCGGTCGGCGGTCCGACCGGTCCGACCGGCCGGTCCGGTCCGGTTTTTAAAAAGTTGGTTGAAATAGTGTGAGTCACGATTAATTCGTATGACTGTACAAGACAAGAGCGCTCCCACAATCTGGACCCAATGTATTAATGAGCTTGATATTGTTAAGGGTGAATCATCCGTAGCAGCATACGGTGAGTATGTTTCAATCCCATCAGGAAGACCCTCGTAACCCCAACTTAAATTTCGGGAACGAAAATTGTTTCTTCGTTTATTGGATTTGTAACATCCCGATTCGAGCTAAACCCCTTGTGCGCGTTTTTGAGTCAAGCGAGTTGACTCGGGCTCGGGGTGTACTGAGGGCCAGGCTTGCACCTGAGCCGGTGAAGTGCACTCGACGAATGCGGTGAGTACCATTTCTATTCTTTGTCCTGATGCTTGCTGTATCGGGATCCGAGCCGTCCGGAGGGCATAACTTGAGCGATAAAACTCGAAGGAGGCGTACCTCCTCGAAGGAATTATAGTACGTACGTTAGCTTAAATAACGTGGTCTGCGAATAGCATATTTATCCAAAATGGTGAAATTGACCAAACGATCTCGGAATTCACCCCAGTCAGGGTTGTTAGACTCGTGAAGCCTATACGAGTTCAACGAAACTGTCCGCGCTCGATTCTGATGAGAATCGACGAAATTATAATGTGGTCTGCGAATAGCATATTTATCCAAAATGGTGAAACTAACCAAACGATCTCGCAATTGACCCCGGTCAGTCTTGTTAGTCTCGTAATAATAGTACTAGTTCAACGAATTTATCCGTTTGCGATTCCGACGTCATTTCGACAGTTTTGCCGTTTAAGTCAAATTATGTCGTAAACGCTCTGACAAGCATAAAATGAGCAAACAAACTCGGAATTGATCTCGGATCGTCTCGGTGGATGCGTGTCAGCGAGACGATCAAAACGAGCCCATCATTCACAAATTACGAGTCCTATAGAGCGATATACGAGCGTTTGAATGCTATTATTAATATTATTATTATTATATAATATATAATATATATATATATGTATGTACGTTATTAGGTTAGAAAATTTCACTACCCGATCCCCCATTCAGCCGCCCCATTTGCCCGATCTCCCTTACGCCGTCAGCCAGAGGGTCTCCCCGATCCCTCCTCCCTCCGGCGCGCCACCTTCGGCAAGGCCAACTCCGAGCTCCGACAACCCCTCCTCCTTCACCTCACGACTCCGGCGCGGCCCTCCTCGCGGTCGGCGCCTCTCTCTCTCTCTATAGCCATGGCCGATCCCAAGCTCCAGATCTGATCTCCCTCCTATCCTCCGATCTCTCTCTCTCTACAACTCTCCCTGTTCGACGACGACAACTCTATCTTCTTCCCCTCATTTCCGCGACTAGGGCTTAAGCGGCGAAGTCATCTCTTCCTCTTCCCCTTCTCATCTCTTCCTCTTTCATTCTCAATCTCTCATACGATCTCTGATCTCTTACTAGCATCAGGACCCTGGAAAAGTGAGGATTTGGTCTATGTTGTCGGCCTGGTTTTTGCGATTTTGCTGGCGATTAGCTTCACCCTACCCGCACAGACCCCCCTTTTAATCAGTCTTGGCCAACTGCCGCCATGCCGTGGAGGAGACCACTGCGAACGTCGGCCGAAAATCAGGTGACTTCCTCCCCTCTCCCTTGGTGCTAGATCTTTAGATCACATAGGAGAGATGTTGGGCCAAGAGGACCCAACCTTGTGAGTTATGGTGTTTCCATAGGATAAGACCATGCTAGAACTTCCGTTCTAGGGCGACGACCGCCGTGAGATTTGCTTCAATCAACCCCTCTCTTCAATACGAAGAGAGAGGACTTGATCTCGTGAAGATTGGTGGTCTTTTGAGGGAGTATTTGAGGAAATAGCGCTGTTCATTTTACCCCCTTGCTGGAGGAAGAAGATGAACAAATGTCTCTAGATTTACTTTAAGATACGTGCAGAAATTATATCTGCAGACCGATGCAGAAATCTGTTTTCTGCGCGCAGCTGTGTTCAAGTCCAATTTTGGGCATGATACAGTGGGATTCAGGTTTCGGGCTCAACACGAAAGTTGTAGATCTCGGAAAATCCCTCGAGATGAGTGGCTGTACATATTTTGAGGAGCCCTGTATCTCCCTAGATAACCCTTGAAAACAGACTGTGTAATTAAGGTTTGTAAGTTTGCTGTCATGTATTACACAACCAGCTTGTTGAGCTTGTTTGAGGATGAAACACTTGGAATTGGACCTTCGGTTCAACATAAAAATTGTAGCCCTTGTTGTTAACTTTCCAGAATGGGGTGGCACGTAAAATTTAGTGTAGTGAAACTCTCAGAATTTCAGTTTTAGTATTCTGTGTCATGGTAGCCTAAGTCTCGATGAATTTTGGAATAACTTCATTGATACTTGTTGTTGTTCAAAACAAAATTGTAGAGATGATGTTGATGACGATGTGCATATCGCTATAGAATTCATGATTTTTAGATGAATATTTATTTACATTTTGTGAATAATAAATTGTGATCGTAACAAAGCAGCGAGTCTATGCTAGAGGCTTTAGCGAGATCGGAATTGAAATGGATTCTTGTTTATATATATTTTGGTGATTTACCTTGTTTTGTTTATCGGAGGATGTTTGGAATTGGTAGATAAATGTTGATGACAATGTGGACATCCCTCTTAAATTTCATAATTTTCGGATATAAACTTGCTGTGATTTGTCAATATTAGGTTATAAAATTATTGTGCTGTAGATATCTATCAAGACTATTCCGAATGAGCTGGGATATGGTGTAAACACTTAAGACGCTAACCCTTATGTGTAGAGGAAATTTTAAAAGTCTTGGGTTAATACAGCCATTTGATTGATCACTCGTTTGATGACGCTCTAGGACAATAAATATGTGCATGAAACTTTAGACAAATTGTGATTTGAATAGTGCTCCTAATTACATTATATGTAAAGGTTATTATTATGATTTTAATATAACATTGGAGGTGATTGACCTAAATATTGAGGAAAATTATGTAATGAACGATTGATGGCGTAGTATGTATTAACATTTAAATATATATGTTGAATCTAACAGGGTTGGATGAGAAACAACCCTTGAGTAAAAGCTGAGCTTAGTCTTATAATATCATAATAGTCTTCTGGTAATAATCTTGAGTCAATTGGATGAATATTTGTAGTACCTCCCCTTATGTGGTTCATATAACTCATTTGGTCTGCGAATAGTAAAATGGTAGAATGGAGATAACTTGTAGACCATTAGGTGGGAATGGGAGGTAGTTGGTGTACCTGATTTGGATGAAGAGGTTGAGGTCACCAAAAAGGAGTTTAGGTGATGAGAGTGCTTGGTGAGCTATGGGTAAGGTTGTGCTCGGGATTGACGAAAGATCGTCTTTCTCCTTAGAGGGTCATAAAGCACTGAGGTTTAATTCAAGTGAAATGATAAGAGGGTAATCTTATGGGTAGATACCAATAATACTAAGTGTCTTGAGAAAGAGAACTTTGGGGTGTCATCCCACTGTAGTTCTTAGTACCGTAGCGAGCCCTTACAGGGTAACCCTCGGGAAGTCCAAGATTAACCATAAATTGTAATAACATTTAAAGTAGGCAAGAGTAGCCATAGTAGGGTAAGATTGGATTTATGTATCTCCTCCCAGTTGCGGGAGTGGAAGGATTGTGGTGCTCGGTTAAACGAGCGGGAACCTCGAGTGGATGATTATCCCGGTAACTTTCTCAGAAATGTGGCAGGTCTTCGGTACTAGGCAGGTCGTCACTCCGACCGCGGTACGTTGACTTAGCGGGTGTGTAGGGGTCTAAGGGGCCAGCTTGGCTGCGTGTCGGGACGACAGTTCCCCGAAGACACCTCTCACTTGGCTCACAGTCTAGTGGACTCCAACAAAGAGTACGCAGAGCCCCGCGGTTGTTTAGTGTCGAGGCGTACGTGCGGTCTAGGCCTGGTAGAGTGTATACCCGCCTAGGAGTGGACAGCCCGGTCTGCTACCACCGTGTGTCACAGCGGTTGGTACCCGAGAGGTTGGCTTCCTTTCAAACAGAGGGAACTACAAAGGTCTATGCGCATAGAGTCGTGTGTGTGAGTTTCATTGCATAAAACATTCATGGCATAGCATAGCATACGCACTTGCGGATCCTCATCATATAAATTAGTATGAGCTCTTTTATATGATGAGTTATAATTCCTGGAAATCCTAACTTATAAGTTTGTATGGGCATTCATATAAGTTAGGGTACGAGATTGATTACTTGTCGTTACTGTTCTTACTGCCTTGCTTTACCTGTTTTACTAACTGTTTATTTACTGCTGTACACCTTTATTATACTCCTGCTTATACATGATTAGATTAGCCCCTTTTACACTTTTGTAGCTTAGAATTTGTGCATACACTAGTTTACTTTCCCCGTCACCTGCTTTGTATATTACTGTTATATTGCAGCTTTTCTTCCTTTCCTTCCGCCCGGTGCCTTGGAGTCGCCGGGGGAGCGGATGGGAAGCCACTTAGTCTTTATGACTAACGGTTGCTACGTCCCTCTTTTTAGAAGCACATTCAGTGGTATAACAGCGTTCAACACCGGAGGCCAGCCAGGTCAGGTGTGCAGGGCTGGGGTTGTAGTGCCTTAGCTGCCGTCAGTGACAGAGGCGGGTGAGTGTTTTGAGATGTAGCTTTTGGGGCATTTAGCTGGTTACTCTGATGATTTGCAGGAGCTTGTGTAGCTTTCTGCTTTTCTTTGTACTGTTTTGAACATTATTACTTATTGTGAATCTTTGGTTTTTAATGCTTTCTATTATTGATGGGTTGGCGCTGTGTAGTTGGTTTGGCCGGCAGAATAGGCGTCTTGTGGGGGAGGCTAGCTCGTGTGCTGGCGCTTTCGCAAGGCGGTTGTCCTGGGCATAAGACTCCCCTCGGCCGTGTTGTGTGTACCGGGAGGGGGATCTTACAAATGATCAACTCAAGTGGTAATGAGAAGTGAAAGAACTCTATAGTTAAGCGTGCTCGGACGGGAGCAATTCTGGGATGGGTGACCTCCTGGGAAGTCCATACGCTGCCGCTTAATTGGCTCAATTCTCATCAAAGGGGGACTGCGGTCTCCAACAACCCACTGTGCCCTGTGGTGGGACAGAGAGGGGTTGAGGTGCATGGTCTGCACACCATCTGGTTAGGCTGAACCCTTCCGGTGCCAGCTGGGTCCCGTGTTGGCGGGATTGGGCTGGGAGGGTGCTGGCGGTCCAGCTGGGTCCCGTGTTGGCGGGCCTGGATCGTTACAAAAAGTCCTATCCTCCAGGATTGCACTTTTTGTAACGGTCTCCCCAGCATACAGCTCGCAAGGACGACCGCCGGCACCCTCCCGGCCCAGGCCCGCCAACACGGGACCCAGCTGGCACCAGAAGGGTTCAGCCTAACCAGATGGCCCCAACCCCTCTCTGTCCCACCACAGGGCACAGCGGGTTGTTGGAGACCGCAGTCCCCCTTTGATGAGAATTAAGTCAGTTAAGCGGCAGCGCGTGGACTTCCCAGGAGGTCACCCATCCTAGAATTGCTCCAGCACGAGCACGCTTAACTATGGAGTACTTTCCATCTCATGCTAAGTTAGACTCGACTAGAGATGTTGAGTTCCCTCCATCTCAGGTTAAGTTCAGCTCGACTAGAGATGTTGAGTTCCCTCCATCTCAGGTTAAGTTTGGCTCGACTAGAGATGTTGAGTTCCCTCCATCTCAGGTTGAGTTCGGCTTGACTAGAGATGCTGAGTTCCCTCCATCTCAGGTTGAGTTTGGCTCGACTAGAGATGTTGAGTTCCCTCCATCTCAGGTTGAGTTCCGCTCGACTAGAGATGTTGAGTTCCCTCCATCTCATGTTGAGTTCTACTCTACTAGAGATGTTGAGGTCCCTCCATCTCAGGTTGAGTTTGACTCGATTAGAGATGCTGAGTTCCCTCCATCTCAGGTTGAGTTCAACTCGACTAGAGATGTTGAGTTTCCTCCATCTCAGGTTGAGTTCGACTCGACTAGAGATGTAGAGTTCCCTCCATCTCAGATTGAGTTCGACTCGACTAGAGATGTTGAGTTCCCTCCATATCAGGTTGAGTTCGGCTCGACTGGAGATGTTGAGTTCCCTCCATCTCAGGTTGAGTTCGGCTCGACTAGAGATGTTGAGTTTCCTCCATCTCAGGTTGAGTTTGGGTCGACTAGAGATATTGAGTTCCCTCCATCTCAGGTTGAGTTTGGCGCGACTAGAGATGTTGAGTTCCCTCCATCTCAGGTTGAGTTGGGCTCAACTAGAGATGTTTAGTTCCCTCCATCTCAGGTTGAGTTCGGCTCGACTAGAGATATTGAGGTCCCCTCCACCTCTAGTTAAGCATGACTCGACTATAGGTGTTCAGTCTTCCTCCACCTCAGGTTGAGTTCAGCTCGACTAGAGGTGTCGAGCTTTCTCCACCTCCAGTTGAACTCGGTTCACAGGAGGGTTGTTAAGTGGAGAAAGGTTCGCCTTCCGTCTCAGGTCGAGTTCAGCTCGACTAGGGGTGTTGAGCTTTCCTCCACCTCAGGTCGAGTTTAGCTCGACCAGAGGTGTTGAGCTTTCTCCACCTCCAGTTGAGCTCGGCTCACAGGAGGGTTGATGAGTGGAGAAAGGTTCGTCTTCCGCCTCAGGCCGAGTTCAGCTCGACTAGGGGTGTTGAGTCTTCTTTGACCTCAGGTCGAGTTCAGCTCGACTAGAGGTGTCGAGCTTTCTCCACCTCCAGTTGAACTCGGTTCACAGGAGGGTTGTTAAGTGGAGAAAGGTTCGCCTTCCACCTCAGGTTGAGTTCAGCTCGACTAGGGGTGTTGAGTTTTCCTCCACCTCAGGTCGAGTTTAGCTCGACCAGAAGTGTTGAGCTTTCTCCACCTCCAGTTGAGCTCGGCTCACAGGAGGGTTGTTAAGTGGAGAAAGGTCCGCCTTCCGCCTCAGGTTGAGTCCAGCTGGAGAGCTCGACTAGAGTAACCGATTGCCGGGGCCCTCCGGGGGTTCCTCTAAAGCCCCACCTGCTTGTCAAATAGGTGGGTTGGACTTTCTTTCCGAGCTTGAGACAAGCTCGAAAAGAGTGGGGATTGTGTACAACCCTCATATTTGCCGAGGTGATGTGACCCGACGCAGGTAAGATTGTCATAGAGAAAATAGCCGTGACGCAGTAGATCGACCAGTCGGAGGTCACCAAGATCGAAAAGAGAAGGTCCGGGAGGGGGCAGACTTCCTCACTTGGATGAGTGGACCTTGGGTCCACTCGCCCAAGGCCCAGAGCGAGTGGACCAATGGTCCACTCGCCCGAGTGGGGGAGGGGGGGGGGGAGTGGACCATAGGTCCACTCGCCCGAAGTGGGGGGCGAGTGGACCGTAGGTCCACTCGCCCCGGGCAACTGGGCGAATGGACCTATGGTCCACTCGCCCGGTTAGCTGAGTGGACCATGAGGTCCACTCGCCCAGTTCGGGCGGGGGACCTTTGTCCACTCGCCCGGTTAGCTGAGTGGACCATGAGGTCCACTCGCCCAGTTCGGGTGGGGGACCAAGGTCCACTCACCCGACCCCCGGCAAGGGGTAAGTGGAGGTCTCATCTCCCACTCGCCCCCCCCCCCCCCCCCCCCCACCCCCCCCCCTCATTCTGTTCTGGTTGTTCACATTCGTAGTTGAGCTGCGGATAGCAGAATCTTGGCTATACGCAATCCAATTTTGGGAAGTCTATAAATAGGCTCCCATGGGCACCTTGGGAAAGGTTGGTCTCCCCCCTCTCTCATGTATGTCTTGTGAGCAAGCACTCCCCCCTCCCCCCGTCAGTTAAGGTTGACGACAAGGTGACCCTTAGTGCCCTCCAAGGTGCCAAGGCTCAGCATTGGCTTGGGAGGGGAAAACTTTCTTGAACTTCCGGGTGTGTGGCGTGACCTCCTCGATGCAGCTTAAGAGGTTCGTTTTAAGTTCTAAGTGTTCTTAGGTGCAAGGTCCTTCGGTTCTCAGCAATTAGTCAAGGTTCTAGCTCAGGTCAAGTAAGGGTCAGCTTCATACCCGTTGTGAACGTCGAGACCGATTTTTTGTTTTCAACATATGTACACCGTTTATACACATAATTCCGAAAGTCATAATAAGTTCTAAAGTCCAAAGTCACAACTTTTGAACACAGCTAAGCTATGGCTTTGAAAAATTCACATATATGTTATACAAATGTAATGAAAGGAAATAAAAAATAAAGATTAAATAAATATTCACAATGAATAAATTAAGAAGATAATGCCTTTGGAGTGAGACGATGCACTGAACGCACTTGCCCTCCATTTGTTTGATTTTTATGTCATCTTTATATTTTTCGAATACTAACAAAGTTTGTGTCCACATGCTATATATAGGACTCATAAATAAAATAATAAGGGGGCCTGCTTGAGCCTAAAAGACCGGGCCCAAGCAGGCCCCAAAATAAATAAATTTTATATATATATTATAATATTAATATTATAATATTCTATATACATATATAATATTATAATATTCTACAATATTTATAATATTATATATATTATAATTATTTTATAATATAATTGCTGCCAAATGGCAGCCTTTTGGCAGCCATTTTGCAGGGCGGCCACGCCCAGCATTAAATGCTGGGCGTGGCAGCCCAACATTAATGCTGGACAGGGCCAGCATTTAGGCGCTGCCCTGCATTAAATGCTGGGTTCTGCCCAGCTACAACGCTGGGCAGCGCCCAGTTTATTGTTTTTAACGGGCATCAGGCAAAGCCTGGTGCCCGGGCTTGCATGGGCCTGGCCTGGGCCGGGCACCAGGCCAGGCCCTACTTAAATAAGGGGGCCTGTTGAGCCCCTTTAGGCCTGACCTGGGCCTGGCCCGGGCCTAATCGGGCTCAGACCTGGGCCAAATTTGCACGCCTACTTTTGGGCATACTCAAATGTATCCAAGAGTATTAAAGAGTTTTCGGAAAAAAAAAATAATTAAAAGAAAAAAATCTGGTTTTCAGGACGGGTTTCCAAGAGTCTCCGGACACTGAAATATTTTGGATACGCTACTACGTAAGACTGTTGCAAGTATTTCTGCTTCGTAGAAATCTTCTTTCACAATAACGAAGTCAAAAGGGGTCGCCCTCTCTAAGACATCTAGATATTTGATTCAAGAACTTATTGGCTGCTGTAAAAATACAAATAGTAATTTGGGAAATAATTGGTATGAACAGCGTCTGTAAATGGTAGTTAATTTGTCCTTAATTTTAGTGCGGCGCACTTGCTATGCTCCTCCCGGACCCCCTTCTTGTTCGACATCGCTGCTCCTCCCGGACACCATTTTCCTGCACCCACCGTCAGATTTAGCTTGCTGGATTCCAGACTGGACGCCATCTTCCTGCACGGCTGCACACCCTGGACGCCATCTTCCTGCACACCTGCCGGATTCTCGCAACCTGATGCCGGACTGGAGGGTGACTTGATTCTCGCAACCTGATTCACGCAACCGCACGCCAATTTCATTATCTTCCCCACCAATGATTTGTTGCAGCAGTGGATTGCTAGAGCTAGAATTTAAAATTGCGAGCGAATGATGTCTCGGAGAAGATTTATGGTGGGAGGAGGCTAACGGATTTTAAGGAGAGGCTGAGAGTGAGAGGCAAGGAGTAGGCAAAAAATAAGTTTTTATTTTGTGTGCACGTATAAATTTCGGTTGCAAATAAAATTTAGTCGTGTGCACATAACGTTTGGATGCACATAACCAAACTTGAGAGAAATTTATACTAACAAATTTGAATGTAGCCGGCCATGAACAAAGGGAAAGACAAGAATAAATAGATTAATGGTATGGATACATTTGGAAGTATTTCAGAATAATTGGTCAATAGAGAAGGAAGACTACTTACGTAAGTGGATCGAATGGTTAGTATAAATGAGGCCAGGAGAAAGCCTTCTACGCACTTCAGTCTTCAGGCATTAACTCTGCTGCCAACAACAAATTAATGGAGTTCTCCCGAATAATGATTTTGGCGCTCCTCCTCATTATCCTACTCCCGAGCACAGGTGTGTATTCCATTATTTTCTCTCTCTCTACACACACACACATATATATATATATATATATATATACTACAATATAAGGGAGAAGTACCATTTGGTGCAACATTCATGGGACTAATTTGCCCTTGCACCAAAGAGTATTTCACCCTTATACCATAGGAAAGGCGGCTGGGCCGGGCGGCCTTTGCGGGCCGTTTCTATTGCTTGGTGTAGCTTGTGCGGAGGCGGGCAAAGCCTGCTTGGATGTGGCGAGTTGTTTGGGCGGCCGGAGTAGGCCGCCGTCGGGGAGCAGCGAGCACGGGCGAAGCCTGTACGGAACTGCTAGTATATATATATACACACGCACACACGAGTGATAGGCACAAAAATTTTAATTAATATTTTATAATTGTTTTTTTTTCTAAAAACATTTATATTTTAACAAAAAATCATTTTAGAGTAGCTCTAGGAGGTCCACTAAAAAGTTTTTGGATTTTATGAATTTCCATCATTATTTTTATTATAGGAATATAGTGTAATTACACAAATAGTCATTACATTTTATGAATTTTCATTTTTTTCGTAATATATGTTAAGTCGTTGGAGTAAAAGAACGAGGCTATATTTGGCAATTTTGAATATTGCACCAAAGGCAACTTCTTGTATATAATAGTTAAAGATATATATATATACATATATACATATATATATACATATATACATATATACATATATATATACATATATACATATATATATACATATATACATATATACATATATATATATAGACATATATACATATATACAAATATACATATATACATATATAAACATATATACATATATATACATACATATATATATATATACATACATATATACATACATACATATATATACATACATATATATATACATACATATATATATACATACATATATCTATAATATATTAAAAAGAAGTATGGATGGCTTTAAAAAGCCATGAATTAAAAATCCATCCAACAAATCGTATCCGTCGGCAGAATGATGGGATAAATCGTTGTCGTTCATGTTAGGGAAAAGACCACCTTTGGCTTTATTTACCACGCCTCTACCCCGCATCGCACACCACGGACGGATCAGAACTCCCGCCTCTACAACTCCACGCCACCAAGACTTCTTGCATCCTCCACAGCCGGCGACCTAGCCCTGGGATCTCCACTTCGCAAGCAAAGAAGTACACCTAAACCACCTCCAGCGCTTACGGTGCTCGGCTACTCCATCAACAGAACGCTGGTAAGCCGCAAGATCGCCTCCAACCGTATCCTGTTTAGGGTTTTTCATTCGCTGCTTGCCGTTCATTTTCCCTGTTCCGATTTTTTATCTCAGTTTCTGTTTACCATTCACATTTTCAATGGCTTCTTAGATTTGGGTTTTAGTTTTTGATCTCTTCTCCGATTCTATTTTTTGGGCTACTCCACTAAATCTTCTCCGATTTTCTCCGATTCACAGATTTATACTCCTAAAATCTCCTTAAATCTTATATAATCTTCAATATTCCCACATCTCTCCGATTTTCTATATCCCTTTTCAGATTTCTCCTTCTCAGATTTTGATTTTGATTTTGATTTCAGAACAAATCAAGGCTATACTTCCGGTAAATCTTCTCCATTTTTTCTTCAATATTCTCAGATTTCGATTTCAATTTTCCCAAATTTTCCTTTTCATATACAGGTTATATTTCATTTTCATATACAGGTTATATTCCATTTTCATATTCAGGTAAAAAAAATTTACATTTTATTTATGTGCATATATATTTCTATAATGCACTGATTTTTGGAACTTAAAATGCACTGTTTTTTTGGATGCATTTCAGTATTAATATACATACCCTAGCATCAAGTAAAAAATAGTGACCCTCTAAAACTTGGGTCAGCCTTAATTAGTTGTTCTGGGCATTTGTATACTTGAATTTCTTTCCATAATCTATTATAATATCTCTTTCATATTGCTAATGCAGCTCTCCTAATATTTGGGCTCCGTAGATAGTTCGTCAGTTTTTGTATACTTGGATTTCTTTCCATAATCTATTATAATATTTCTTTCATAATGCTAATGCAGCTCTCCTAATATTTGGGCTCCGTGGATAGTTCGTCAGCTATTAGTTTGACATCCGGTAAGTTTTTTTATTTCTTCTATATCCAATTGAATATGCCTTTGATTTACTGTTTCTTTACTTGCACATTTTTTTTGCACCCAATATTTGTTGAATACAAAGTTCCACTTCTATATTCAATTGATAATTCTCACATTTTAATGAGTCAAAGTGAAGATGGCTAGGTGTAATATTAAATGGAGGGCTAGGCACTATAATCAAGACACGTTAGATCTTCAATCTACTAATGATGGATAAGGTTGGTTAAGTGTGTTCATTTTTAATGTCATTAAACTATTGATGATAGTTGAATGGTTAGATTGGTTATTTTGTGATTCAAGAAAATTTGAAAAAGGGTAAAACATGTCCACCTATAAATTGGGTTCACTTTAATAGTTTGTATCTGATGTGAGTGTTTTGTATTTTGTTGCAACTGCAAATTATTGGAAAGTAATGATGGCTTTATTAAATATAATATATAATGGTGTGATGGTTTATATAGTTTATCATTTGTGCCCCCAAATCCTTTTTCATGCAATGTTCTTCCATAAATACAAAACATCTTTTGAGATTGTTTCAGGAGGAATCATCTCCAACACCAATAGGGAAATTAATAAAATGTGAGATTTATCTGAACCATACTTGGAGAAATACCCTACTTTAGTATAAGTAAAGCTTTACGGAAAATCTTTATATATGAGTGAATTTTTAGCTATAGTTAATTGATTACCTATATCATATAACATTCATATCAATTTACCCACGACAAATGTCGATCCCACGACAAATGTCTCCCCCACGACAATTGTCGCCCCCACGACAAATGCGCCCCTACGACAAATATCAGCCCCCACGACAAATGCCGCCTTGAGACGGGCCGGAGGCCCGTGCCTGTCACTCGTATATACATACATATATATATACATATATATATACATACATATATATACATACATATATATACATACATATATATAAGGAAAATAATGATGCTAATAGTAATATTAATCTCTTGTCTTTTGAAGTGACGGGGGCGTATTACACAGAGTTTATCAGAACTTTGACAATGAATCGTAAATTTTGTAGAACCGATTCTTGCAGAAAGCGATGTGGTAGGCAAATTAAAGGTCCTGGTTGTTTTTTGAGAAAATATAGATGCTTGAGAGGGACTAAATTCTGCGAGTGTACATTTTGGAGTGGCAGTGATTGTTGTTTATTTAACCCCAAGTCCTGCCTCAAAGGACGCGGTAAAAATACATATGATCAGGTGCATGGAGAATTGCAGGAAGGTTTGAAAAACATTTTGCTGCAGCATGCGGAGTTTCTGGAATCTTACAGTAAGCACGTGATGTCTATTATTGGTCCTCTCTCTGAAACCATCGAAGGTAGTTTTAAATTCATGCAATAAGTTGAGGGCGAGTAGTTCATCTGCTGCCCTAGAACACAAAGGATTTCAATGTATTTGGTGTCTTGAGCTTAATTATGCTTACTCTTTGATGTTAGTTGTGAAATGCTTTGTGATATGTAGTTATAGCTATGCGACTAGCTTTCTGTTGTTGTTTTGTTCAGCATAGAGTGTATCTTGTGTAATTTGGTTCAATTATCAAAAGTGTTTCAATTAGAAGACTCGATTTATTCACTCTCTTGCTCTCGAGCAACACGCAAATTTCCAATGGATGGAGACTCATATCCTGCACGTGATGGGGCGTGCTAAGAATAGTCACACATCAGAAACTAACAATAATATTGCGTAATTTATATGTCTCCTTCAACCAATTGATTTTTGGTTGGATGCTTTGATTCTAACAAAATACACCATGATAACTCAAAACACTTTAACCATAGGTATTGAATGCACCTTGGAACATATTTTCAAAACCCATCATCCAGACCCTTGTACTTCACATCATGACTTGATTAATGTTTGAGTTTCGTGGATCAAGTGTAGAACAAAAGTCCGGAAATTCATTGTAATTAGGTGGAAAAGACAAGGTGTTCAGTCGCGCAGAAGTTCAACTGAATTAGAGATGTCGCGGATCACTCAAGGCTCCGGTTGTAAGACCCTTTTTTCTCTCCCGGTACTTACCGCCCAGAACCGCCGTCTTGCGGTGACACCATTACTCCAAATGGACGCCTCCACAATGCGCCGATCCTACCGGCAAATAATCTTATCCAGGCCAATCATATATCAAGAGTATAAAACATTTTAAGAAATACCGTGAGGTCCACTCGCCCAGTTCAGCTGGTGGACCTCAGTCCACTTTTCTAGCCTTCGGCAGGGGGGGTGGACATCTCGACTTCCACTCGCCCACTCTCCTGTCTCGATCGCCTGGGTTCGTAGTTGAGTTGCGGATATGAGATTTTAGCTATCCGCAACCCAATTTTAAGAAGTCTATAAATAGACCCTCATGGGTGGGTGGGTGGGTGGGGGGGGGGGGGGGGGGGGGGGGGGGGCTGGTCTCTTCTCTCCCTCGCGTGTAACTTGTGAGCAAGCACTCCACCCACCCGTCAGCTAAGGTAGGCAGTGAGGTGTCCCTTAGTGCTCTCCAGGGTGCCCAGGCTCAGCATTGGCTTGGGAGAGGAAGCTCTCTTTGATCTTCCGGGTTTGTGGTGAGACCTCCTCGCTGCAGCTTAAGGGGTCTGTTCAGGTCTTCAGGTCTTCGTAGGTGCAAGGTCCTTCGGCTCTCAGCAATCAGTCACGTGTTCTGGCTCAGGTGAAGTAAGGGTTAGCTGCATACCCGTTGCGAACGTCGACACCGGTTCTCTGGTTTAAACATTTTGGTGCGGTGAGCGTGGAAGCAGCTAGTTCGGAAAAATCTAAGTAAGTCCCATGACTGGAAGCGATGAGCTATGGAACTTCCCCCTACCAACGAGTACGTGAAGAAAGGTGACTTTGAAGAGTTCAGGAAGTCGATACCGGAACTCTTGCGGGTTGCACTCCCCCCTCCGGGCGAGTGCTCGACACCATCAGCACCCATGCTCTCTCCGCCGTCTCTGGTGGAGACAGAGCAAGCACGTCGACAAGGGAAGGGGCCAACCTCTGAGGAAGGCTTGAGCCTCCAAACACGAGTGCTCTTCAACAGCTCGCCTGGGACCAGCTGCCCCGGCGAGGAGGTAGGGAGAATGCCTCCATCTCACCATGGAGGATGGGGGAATCCTTTCTGCGAGCTGGTTACCTCAGCTCCCGTTCCAGACAGGTTTAGTGAACCTGCCATGTCTTACTACACTAGCAAGGATGACCCTATCCCGCATCTCTAGTGGTTTGAATACATGATCTCGATCAGAGAAATGAGGTGTCCCTTAGTGCTCTCTAGGGTGCCCAGGCTCAGCACTGGCTTGGGAGGGGAGGCTCTCTTTGATCTTTCGGGTTTGTGGTGGGACCTCCTCGCTGCAGCTTAAAGGGTCTGTTCAAGTTTTCATATGTGCAAGATCCTTCGGCTCTCAGCAATCAGTCACGTGTTCTGGCTCAGGTGAAGTAAGGGTTAGCTGCATACCCGTTGCGAACGTCGAGACCGGTTCTCTGGTTTCAACAACAAAAAAGGGTAATCAAAACAAGCAGGTGACAAGGGCCTAATTATCAAGTTTATAAGCATACATCAATGTATCTTTTATCTAATATGTTTATATGGTTCCCAGTACAATGTAATGAAATCAACGAACTTAAAACATGACTAGGGCATGTGAGAGTAACCATCATGTAAAAAGTAACTGTAAGATAAATGCATATAGAGTATATATAAGAGAAATGCAGTAGCATCAAATAAGAACAGCTATAAAAGTAACCTTAACTTATATGCGCACACACATGCACATAAGTCAAGGGATCTGTCACTAAGGTAAACTTATCGTATAAAAGAGTCCATACTAATTTATACGATGAAGTCTCTGTTTATGCAAAATGTTATGCTATGTTATGCAATGCAATGATGCAACTCACCCACCCGACTCTGTACGTATAGACCTTTTTGTAGTTCCCTCTATTCGAGTGTGTCAACTCCGGTACCCAGTTGAGGCGAACTGGGTAGTGGACCGGGCTGTCCACTTCTAGGCTTGTGTAACACCACCCAACCTAGACCTTACGTACGCCCCTAAGAACACACAGGGTATCCGCATACTATCTGGTAAGCACCACCTCTAGCCCTCTATTCGAGTCTCCGCTCGCAGGACTAACCCAGTCCTTTCTTATAACACCGAGCCTACCGTTCGTAGGACTAACCCAGTCCTTTCTTATACACCAAGCCTACCGCTCGCAGGACTATCTAGTCCTTGTGTCATTCCATCCCAAATTTGGGACGAGTTTACAATATCAGATTCTCCAACTTACTATGCTGGTCTATTGTTTAGTTATGCTTTGAAGTTTTAGGGTGAATCCTGGACTTCACGTGGACTACCCAATGAAGGGCTCGCAGCGGTACTAGGGAATGCGATGATGGCTGAAGCCCAAATCCCCCTTTCTAGGATATTTACTCTTATTTGTGACTACCCATTCTTATCTGCTCATTTGCTCTCTAATTGCTCTAAAATCCTAGGGTGGATTACCATTTGACTCGGGCTGACGAGCATCGGTGTTCAATTGAACACTGGAACTTTGCCTCTCCTAGTGACCGACTATTTCTTCGTGTTGTCTCTCAATCATCACACTTATACTTGTTATGGTTCAATCCTCTCATCATATCGTTGTAGACCCCGAATCTATGATTTACTAAATGCACCCCAACCCTTTTCTCCTAGTAAAGGTCACCAACTGTTAATCTTTTAAGCAATCTATAACTTGATAATGATCTAGGAGTTAATAAATCCATGGATGATGGCCTGGAGTGGTCTAAATCACATAAAATAGCTTTTACTATTTGCAGACCGGCACGCCATAAAGCGAAACCCCATGTCCTACAAGTTAATCTATATGAATGCTAACTAAGTAGGGGCATTTTAATTCCAGAGATTTGTATTGATGTCAAAATTCAATGTATAAAATTTCTATATTATTCCAGCAATTATAATTCATTAATTAATTTCTCAATCCATGATTCAATCTCTACTTTGTGAAGGAAGTATGTCATATACTGAACAATTAATTCTAATAAAATTTTCAGAGCTTCCTACTGGTAAGAAAGGTCAATGTATGAAATTCCAAAGCAATCCAGCAAGTATTCTTTAGGTTGTGAATTTCTCAAGTTATAAACACTATTCATACTTTGTGAAGGAAGCAGATCATATAATCAAAGATTAATTCTAATCAAATTCACAGAGCTTCCTATTGATAAGAAAAGTCTATGTATGAAATTCTTTTGTAACGGTACTGTCTAGCCTGACCCGGGCCCCTAGCCCAGTTGTACAACCCTCATTCTCCGAGGGTGGACCCCCCCCCCCCCCCCCCAAGGCCACGTAGGCCGAAGTCAAAGTCAAAGAGGTCAACACAGAACCCGGCAGTCCAAGGCAGAGAAGAGAAGACCTCGGCGAGTATACAGGCAATACTCGCCAGGGTGGCGAGTATGGAACAGAAGACCTGGCGACTATTGGCCCGGCGTGTGCGAGCAGCACCCAATACTCGCCAGATGGGCGACTATGGCAGGATACTCGCCGAGTAACCCATAGTCGCCGGGTTGGGGGCTGGGCTATAAAACCCCCCCTACCCCTTGGTTTTCCTATAAATAGGACCCCAGGGGTACTTAGATTGACACCTGGACTTGAGCTTTCGAAACCCTGCTCTTGCATTCTAGAATCTGTCGCACTTGGTCGCTACTCCCGGTACTAGCCAAGTCGGTGCCTTCTTCGTACCCTGCTCGGCCATTCTTTGGTCTTGGAGGGGAAGTCTCTTCGGAGCTTCTGGGTACGTGGTGGGACCTCCCTGCCGCAGCACCTGGGGTCTTGTGTGTTGCTCTTCTATCTCTTCAGTAGTCGCCAGCTTAGTCGTCTCGTTGGGCTGCTGGGCGAGTAGCCTACGGCTGCATTGGTCCGAATCTTGAGGTCAGGATTTTCCTGGCGTCAACACTTTGGTGCGGTGAGCGTGGACCGTAGTCGGAAAAGGAAAGTTCAGCAGGAAGCCGAGATGGTCGTAGGTGGCGACCATGAGGAGGTAGTCGGCAACTCGGCCGCGAGTGGCGAGTTCGTGACACTAGCGGTTCTCGAAGCCTTCGCACAGCGTATGGAGGGAGTCTTCGCGCAGCGCATGGAGGGGATCTTGCAAACAGCGCTTCAGCCGCGCGCCGAGGTCACGGCGACCTCGCCGCATCGCCCAGTTCCGTCCGAGGGAGGGAGTCCCCCTCGGCGAGCAGGATAGGAGCACATGGAAGATGAAACCGAGCGACCAAGGAGGTCGCAATTCTACTAGCCAACCTCGCAAGGTATTCGCTTCCGCGAGCCGGGCGAGCAGGCGAGGTACCAGGATACTCGCCCATATGGCGAGTATGGAGGTGATGCTCGCCAGGTTGAGGATCGTCGCCGGGCAGGAGGGAGGAGCCCCTTCTGCGAGGAGATCCTTGTCGCGCCAGTGCCAGAGGGGTTCAGGGACCCCGCCTTGAACTACTATTTGGGGAAGGAGGACCCCGTCAGGCACATCCAATGGTTCGAGGATATTGTCTCTATCCGAACCATGTCGGACGCCTTCAAGTGCAGGTTGTTTGCCATTACCTTCCGCGCAAAGGCCTGGGACTGGATCCACCAGTTGCCCGCAGGCTCAATCTACTGCTTCGAAGACCTATGTCGTGGGCTGACGACCCGGTTCGACACGGCACGGAAGCTAAAGAAGGAGGCAACGGCCCTGTTCTACCTCGTGCAAGGGCCAGATGAGGCACTGGGACCTTACATCGAGCGCTTCCAGGAGGAGGTTCTGCAAATCCAGGAGGTGGATAGCAACATCCTGTTGCTGGCCCTGACATTCGGCATCAGTCAAGGCCTCTTCAAGTTGGAGCTCAGTGAGAACCCACCCTACTCCTACGACAACCTCATTCAGAGGGCCAATAAGTTTGTCCGGGGAGAGGCCTCCAACCCTGACTTCTTGGCAAGGTTGGCTCGGGTGACCAGAGGCGACCGTGGAGAGAGGGATGGGATCCCTGAGAAAAGGAAGAGAGAGGAGCCCCGAAGGGAGGGAAGGAAGTGGCCGGAGCGGCAAGAAGAGAAGAAGGAGGAGCTCAGGAGGAAGGAAACCGGGAGGATCGTGGAGAGAAGGCCCGTCGAGTCCCCTGAGCGTCAGGAGGAGGGAAGACGCTACCAGGTCCCCGTCAACCGGCCACCTTGGAGGCCGGCTAGACGGCACCAGCGTCAGGACCAAAGGGGGAGATCCCCAGAAAGAAGGCCCTTTCGCCAACCAGAGAGGCGTCAGGAGAGGAGGAGAGATGAAGCAATGGCGGTAGCCGGGCGAGGCCGCCGTCAAGGAAGGAAGAAGTCAAAGCCTAGGAGGCGTCAAGCAGAAGAGGTTCCTCTCTACTGCGACTTCCACCGGGTGGGGGGACATGCCATGGCTGCCTGCCCAGACTTTTGGGAAGCCCGGAGGAGGCTGGCAGCAGGAGAGGCTGGAGGAGAGCAGAGGAGGATGGAGGCCCCTGCCGAGCCACAGGCAGGGCAGGCTGCAGTCGTTCGCAGGAGGAACGAGGATCGGGTCGATCAGGGAGGTCGGGGAGACCTGGGCCAGGGAGGCCGAGTTGGAGTGATCCATGGGGGAGCAGGGCTGGAAGCTTCCCGCAAGGGAAGCCTCCATCAGATCTACCGCAGGAGTGTCGCCTCGACCTCACAAGCACCGCCCCCGATGGAGGAGATTACCTTTTCCGAGGAGGACATGCTAGGGAACGCGAATCCCTTCCATGATGCCCTCGTGATTCAAGCCGCGGTGGAGGACTTTACCGTTGATCGAATTCTGATCGACAACGGTAGCTCCATAAACGTCATCTTCAAGGGGACGTTTGATGGACTGGGAGTCGAAGCTGCCAGAGTTCGAGCATCAGATGGTCCCCTCTTCGGCTTCTCCGGAGAGAAGAAGGAGGTGGAAGGAGGAGCAGATCTCCTGGTAACACTCGGTGGCACCTCCATCAGCTGTCGATTTGTTATCGTCGACGCCCCGAGCTGTTACAGGGCCATCTCTGGAAGGCCGCTTCTCAACGCCTTCAAGGCCGTCCCATCCTCCTACCATCAGTGCTTGAAGTACTGTAAGGGAGACGTCCAGGTGAGGATCAAGAGCGATCCAAGAGCCGCTAGGGAGTGCTATCTTAGCGCCGTCAGTACCATCAGCTGGATGGCTGACGCGGAAGAGTGCTGGAGAGCCCGGCCAGGCTGGAAGTGGCTGAAGAGGTCGAGGAGATCGAGGTACTCTCCGCAGCGGGAGTGTCGGGGCTGCTGAAAATTGGCGGGTCGCTGAAGACCGAAGAGAAGATAGAGATGGCGGCGTGTCTGCAGAAGAATGTCGACATCTTTGCTTGGAGCGCAGCCGAGATGCCATGAGTCGACCCTGAGGTTGCGTGTCATCGCCTCAACCTGGATCCCACTGTCCAGCCCGTCCGCCAGAAGAAAAGGAGAACCGCCACCATCCTCGCCAAGCCGATTAGGGAGGAGGTTAAAAAACTGCTTGATGCAGGTTTTGTGTCAGAGATCCAGTACCCAGGCTGGGTCTCCAATGTTGTAATGGTGACAAAGGCGGGGGGAAGCTGGAGAATGTGTGTGGATTTTTCCTTAATGAATAAAAGCTGCCCGAAGGATTGTTATCCCTTGCCTCGAATCGACGCGCTGGTTGATTCAGCCGTCGGTTTTTCTGTGATGAGTTTCCTTGATGCGTTTTCAGGATATCACCAGATCCGGATGCATCCCCCCGATTGCCGCGATGTCTCCTTCATCACCGACGATGGCTGCTACAGCTACAAGATGATGCCCTTTGGTTTGAAGAACGCGGGAGCCACCTATCAACGGATGATGGACCATATTTTCAAAGAGCAAAAGGGGAGGAACCTGGAAGTGTATGTGGACGATCTCTTGATCAAAAGCAAGAGTGTCCAGGAACACATAGCCGATATGGTAGAGACCTTCGCGACGCTAAGAAGATTCAAGATGAGGCTCAATCCGACGAAGTGCGTCTTCGGAGCGGGCAGGGGAAAGTTCCTGGGACATCTCCTTACTCCGAAGGGAGTAGAGCCTAACCCCGACAAGGTTAAGGCGATCTTGGAGATGCCATCCCCAAAAACGATGAAGGAAGTCCAAAGGTTGACAGGCAGGCTAGCGGGTCTTAGCCGCTTCCTCTCGAAGGCCGGAGAGAAGTGCTCTCCATTCTTCAAAATGCTCCGCAAAACAGAAAGCTTCGAGTGGACCAAAGAATGTGAGATAACATTCGGAAGGCTGAAGGAGCAGTTGACTCAGACACCTCTCCTTCAGAGCCCGAAGGAAGGCGAGGACCTGCTCATCTACCTTGGAGTAGGAGCGGAGGCAGTTAGCTCTATCTTGGTCCGTGAAGAAGGGAAGAGACAGCTACCTATCTACTATGTCAGCCGGGTGCTGAAGAAGGCGGAGCTGAAGTATCCAATCCTGGAAAAGCTTGTCTTCGCCTTGGTGGTGTCGGCACGAAAGCTTCGGCCTTATTTTCAGGCTCACTCCATCCGAGTGGTAACTGATCATCCTCTCCGCAATGTCCTAGAGGGAGTGGAGCATTCAGGGAGGTTGGCAAAATGGTCGGTAGAACTCAGCGAGTTCGACATTTCCTTCTCTCCCCGAGTAGCGATCAAGGCCCAGGCAGTAGCAGACTTCTTGGTTGACTTCTCGGTGGAAGCGGAGCCAGGAGAAGAGGGGCTCAATCCAATTCCTTGGCAGATGTTTGTTGATGGAGCTTCGGGCAAAAGCTCTGTGGGGGTGGGCATCGTGCTCGTCAGCCCGCAGGGAACAAGAATCGAGCAAGCCGTCGAGATCCTCTTCTCCGTCACAAACAACCAGGCAGAATATGAGGCCATAGTGGCAGGCTTGCGCCTTGCCAAGGAGCTGGGGATCCGTGATGTCCGGGCTTTCACGGACTCAATGGTGGTCGCATCGCAAATTCGAGGCGAGTTCGAGGTGCGCGACACCATCTTGCAGAAGTACCTGGTAAAAGTAAAAGGACTGATTGGAGGCTTCCAGTCCTTCTTTGTCGAGCATGTGCCAAGAGAGGAGAACTCGGCAGTAGATCGCCTCGCCAAGTACGGGCCGAGGACTGGAGGAACTATCACAAAGCTATTCCACCCGTCCATTGAAGAGGGAGAGATAATGGAGATCGAGCAACGCCCCTCATGGATGGATCCCTTTGTGGCATTCCTGGCCAGCGGTCAGCTCCCAGCAGACGGAGAGGATCAGAGAAGATTTCGGTACAAGGCGGCATACTACCTCCTGCAAGATGGGGAGCTGTACCGCAAGACCATCTCGGGCCCCCTGGCCAGATGTGTTTCCGAAGATAAAGTACCCCGAGTGTTGGAAGAGATCCACTCGGGAGAGTGTGGAAGTCATTCTGAGACTCGCACTTTGGAGCAGAGGGTATTGAGGCATGGTTACTTCTGGCCTACTATCCGGAAGGATGCTGAGATCTTCTCGAAGAAGTGCCAGAAGTGCCAGCTCTTCGCCCCCCTTCAATTGCAGCCGGCCCAGCAGCTCCGATCGATCATCTCCCCATGGCCGTTCGCCATTTGGGGGATGGACTTGATCGGCCCTTTCCCTCAAGCCAGTGGACAACGAAAGTTCGTTCTCGTCATGATCGACTACTTCTCCAAGTGGATCGAGGCCAAAGCCCTGGCCAAGACTACCTCTCAAGTCGTGAAGAACTTTATCTGGGGAGAGATCGTCTGCAGATTCGGGATCCCTCTCGCCATCATCACCGACAATGGTCCCCAGTTCGCCAGCTTAGAACTGGAAGACTTTTGTAGGCAACTAGGAACCGACCTTCGGTTCGCCTCCGTACATCACCCAAGGAGCAATGGCCAAGTGGAGGCCGCCAACAAATTGATCATCAACCTACTGAAGAAGAAGGTGGAGAACCTAAGAGGTAACTGGGCGGACCAGCTCCCCTCGGTCCTGTGGGCTCTGAGGACCACTCCTAGCTCAGCCACAGGGGAAACGCCGTTCAAACTCTCTCACGGGTCGGAAGCTCTCATTCCAGTAGAGTTCGAAGTCAGAAGCCCAAGGGTGGTAGCTGCGGAAGACGGAAGCGAAGAATGGCGACTAGAGAATGAAGAGGTTCAAAAGCTATCTCACGACTACATCGAGGAACTCCGAGATTTAGCTTCAGCCAGGCAAGAGGAGATCAAGCGCCGGATGGCAAAACATTTTGACAAAAATGTCCGCCTCAAACAATTCCAAGCAGGTGATCTGGTCCTGAAAAAGGGGACGCAGCAGGAAGGTCTGCGGCCGTCGGGAAGCTCAACCCGAACTGGGAAGGACCTTTCATCATCCAGGAAGCACTCCTAACCGGAGGATACCGCTTGCAGAACCAGGAAGGCGAGCTGCTAGGGAGCACCTGGAGCGGCGATGACCTGAAAAGGTTTTACCCATGAGGGGGAATGTGTATACCCCATCCTTGTAAATTCATTTCTTTGAATAAAATCTGCATCTCCCTGAAACATGGGACGAGGCAGCTTCTTTCGCATCAACAAAGTTTTCATAATAAAGAAGTCAGGTGAAGTCAATCTCCACGCTAGGTTGGAAAATGAGCCTCCGACTTAACCCTCGTAAAAACTCAGAACGGATGATGGGACAGTGCCTCGGGTGTGCGTTCCCTTAAGACCAAGCCTCTGCAATGACGGCCGAGATCAGCTCCCCCCTTGCATGTTGGTCGCGGTTCCCACCGACTGCATTTCTCGTCCGACTGTAGAGATTACCAGGAAGAAGTCTGGACGCCTACCTTCCGATTCGGCGAAGGGATGATCGATTTCACTAACTCAGGGAACCCTTGAAAAAAGGCGTCGTGTACCCTCGAGAGCTAAAAAGCTCGCAGCGAAGCATTTCATTTTCTAAATTATTGTGTTAGATCATATGAGTTATTGTGCCTAAAGTGTGCTTAACTCCCTGCTAAACTCATTGAGCAACAGGAAGCAGGTCCGATCCACATCCAGCATCCAAGTAGGATGGAGGCCTCGGGATGGTGTGTCCCCTTGGATCTCCCCGACTGCCACTCCCTGCTTGACGTCGTCCTGCATCAACATTCGTCGCCGCAGGTTGGAAGACAAGCCTCCGACTTGACCCTTGTAAAAACTCAGAACGGATGATGGGACAGTGCCTCGGATGTGCGTTCCCCTAAGACCAAGCCTCTGCAATGACGGCCGAGATCAGCTCCCCCCTTGCATGTTGGCCGCGGTTCCCAGCGACTGCATTTCTCGTCCGGCTGTAGAGATTACTAGGGTAAAGTCTGGAAGCCGCTACTCTAACTTGAGAAGGGGAGCGATCGATTCGACCGGCCAAAGGATGGAGACCTCGGGAGGGTGTATCCCCTTGGATCTCCCCGACCGTCATTCCCTACTTAACGTCACTCTTCGTCGACATCCGGCATCCAAGTAGGATGGAGGCCTCGGGAAGATATGTCCCTCCAGGCCTCCCCGACTGCTGTTCCCTATCTCTTTCCCCTTCAAAATCTATTGAACGAGTCAAATGAACTCTTCACCAGGTACAGAGCGAGGCCTTGAGAGCATGTGTCCTTCGGAACCCTCCAAGTCGCCTCCACAGCTCGACTCCACCAAGGGAGATATTGAAGAGTGCGAGTATACATGCGCGACTACCTAGGCGAGTATACAGGTGCGAGCATGATGTGCGAGTATACAGGTACGAGTATACAGGTACGAGTATACACGTGCGAGTATACACATGCAAGCATGCAGATGCGAATGTGCAGGCGCAAGCATTCGCTCCCGCCTCGAGCCTAAGAGCCTAGCGAGCACTCAACCTCGCCTCGAGCCTAAGAGCCTAAGCGACATTCAAGACAGGAAGTAAGGCAGAAGAAACAGGCGAGCAAAATCTTGTCTCTTTTTTCTTTATATATCTGGTATAAATTACAAAAGAATCTTCCAAGGGCTTACAAAAGGTCGCCGGGCGAGCAAAAAAGGTTGCCCAGGCGACTAAGCGACATTCTCGCCATCAATGTCTGCATCTGGCTCATCGCCATCATCGTCGCCACCATCGTCATCAACATCATCGTCATCGTCATCATCCTCATCCTCGGAATCGTCGTCCTCAGCACCACTGGACGGCGGCGAGGATGCCCGCAAAGGGGAGGTGGACTCCTCGGCGAGCAGCGCCGGGATGATGTCCTCCACCGTCAACTCCATTGCCGCCGGCTTCAGGAGATCGTCCGCCTTCAGCTGACCCAGGATGACGGTCCCAGTGGCTCGCGCGATCTCTCGACGAACGCGTGGCATATTGTCGCCATGCATCCAGATCTGCTTGCCGACCCTGGAGGGGCCCGCCACCGCTGGCTATTGCTCGGCAGGCCGAGTTTCCAGCTCAGCGATGCGAACTTGGGCGGCCTCCAAGGCCAGCCGAGTGTCATCCAGCTCCTTCTCCAGCTGGGACACCTTTGTCGCCATCTCCACCTCAGCGACCTACAAAAGCAAGAGAAGACAAAGTCAGCAAGTTATTCGGCAAAAGTGGCGACTATCCCAAAGGCGAGTAGCATAGAGAAGCGAGTACCTCATGCTCCTTAGCCTTGAGCCCCATGGCGATCAATTTTTTAGTACTGATCCGGATCACCTCCTCGTACTCCAGCAACCTCCTCGCCGTCATGTGCGCCAGCTCGGCGGAGCGCAGCAGAGATCGCGAGGTCTGGTGTGCCAAGTACTCGGCAGGCTCCTCCCGCAGCCTCTCAGCGTCCTCGCGACCATAGACGGCATGAAGCACGTCAAAGGCCTCGCCCTGATCCTCCCAGTCCTCTGACCAGGGGGGAAGGTTGGAGCTCAGAGATACCACATGCTCGTCCTCCGACCAGGCGACTAGGCGGCGACCATAGGCGTCTTCACCACGAACACCCAAGTTGAAATTCGGGTGGGTATAGGGCTCGCCGGCCTCAGAAGGGTCCGCCTTCTTGCCAAGGTCCCGATGAGCGACCTCCTTCTTCTTCCTCGAGGGCTCGGAGGGTTCGCCCCTCTCCTTCCGCTTCTTTGAAGGCCCAGATCCTTCGCCGATGATCAAGGGCTCATCGCCTCCTGGCGACAAGTCTATGGGCGAGTAGACCCCTTCCCCACGAACAGAAGTCCCCGCACCTCCTGGTGCAGAAGCCGTCGCCTTCACCACCGCAGGAAGAAACTCGCGCGGCAGGACATGAACTGCTGCAGCAAGAAGAGTAATGAGTCTGGTTAGTCGCCAAGATAAAGACGAAGAGCGAGTATTGCGAATACTCGCGCGGTGGGTTACCTTCGCCTGCGAAAACCTCAGCGAGTTCATCTACTCGCCTTCTCCAGTGCACCACATCAAGGCGGCGACCTTTGAAACCTCGAGCAACTTCTTGCCACCCGCGGTTAGGAAGGAAACCCCGAAGACGCTCTCCGGTGGCTGGAAGGACTTGTCAGGGACGGCTTGAAAGTCGCCAGCGATGACGACTATTCGCTCTCCCCAGTGATGATTCTTGTTGGCGGTGCCGGCCAGCGTGCAGACGTGGCTGCAGAGGAAGACGACGCCCTCGCCAGTCGCCATAAAATGGAATACTCGCCTAAAGAACGACAGGTCAAAGGCTATTCCCTGGTCGCGCAGGTAGCAAAGGAAGCCCACGATCATCGCCACCCCATTGGGGTTGATCTGGGCAGGGACTATCCCAAAGTAACGGAGTATCTGGGAGAACTCCGTCCACAATGGTAGTCGCAAGCCCACCTCGAAGTGGCGAATAGGGATCACCCGCTCATTAGTCAAAATGGTGTTTAGTCGCTCGCTCTGGCAAGGAAGCCTCGCGACATACCCTGGCGGGAGATACTTCGCCCTGATGACCTCCAACTCTTTCTCGGTCGTAACTGCCTTCTTGAAGATGGTCGCCGCAAAATTCTTGGGGTGATTGGCACGCCGGATGGTCGCCTCGTCAGTCATCTTTTGAAAGGACGGAAAGAAAGGCGCGTATCAAAGAAGAGAAGGGGAAAGTGAGACGGAGGATACTCGCGCAAGAGTTCGGAACTCGCCAAAGCGTAATTAAGACTCACCCACCCCCCCCCCCTATTTATAGTGGTCGGGTAGCTTGGCGTATCGAGCACGCCGGCGCGATCGGGAATAAGGGGGTGGCGAGTATCAGTTTATAATCGCCAATAGCAACAAGCTCGCCATGCCTAAGGCGACGCGCAGACAATACTCGCTAAGGTAAAAGAAGATAGAAAAAATCAAGAAAACCATTGCAGAAGAAGAAAGCAGAAGCAAGTAAAAAAAGGCGAGTTTCTGATACTCGCCGAATAAATATTAATCAACAGTTCAAGCAGTACAGGGATACTCGCCAAAAGGCGACATGACCTAGAAAGAAGAAAAATAAAGAAAAAGCAACATCTAGGGAGGAGCTTGCAGGTTCGCCTGAGTGTCTGGCTGTTGAGGTTGTCGCCCGACCCATCCCAAGCCACGAGCTCGCCTGAAGTGCTCGGAGGCCACAGACATCGCGTCCTCGCCCTGACGTAGCTGGTCTTCGATCCTCGCCAGCCGACCAACCGAGCCCATGCTCGCGCGCATCCCCACCAGCTCGTCATGGTGCAGTTGTTGGCGATGTTCGAGCCTCCCAAGTCTGCGCTCAAGCTCGTTGACCGACTGAAGGCGAGATTCCGTAGCGACCAGCCGAGTATCGAACTCTTCCAGTCGAGAAACCCGCGCCTCCAACTCAGCCAGGCGACGATGAGCATCGCTGCTCGCCAGACGCTCTATGCGCGACTCCACGGCAGTCAAACAACGGTGAGCATCAATGCTCGCCAAGCGCTCAACCCGCGATTCGACATCAGTCAGGCGGCGATGAGGCTCGCAGATCGCCAAGCGCTCCAGCTTGGACTCCAGCTCTAGGATGGCGCGAGTAGCCCTCTCCTGGTACTCGCGAGAAGGAAGCCCGACCGCGTCGATCAAGGCTCCTATGGGAGTATGAGCGCGAGCTGCAAAAAGGGCAAAAATATCAGAGCCTTGACAACTGAAGGAACCAAGTGAAGATAGTGGCGACTATCATGAATGGCGACCAAATACCTGGCCGAGGACTACGAGAGCGATGGCGAGGAGAGCCCCTGCCTCGCTGGGGAGACGTGCTATGATGATGATCGCCTCGCCGAGCAGGATGGGATCCAGCCGTCTGATCCCGGCTAGGAGGCGCGTTCTCACGACCACGACCATCGCCTGGTCGTCCTCCTCCCCTTGGAGGAAAGAAGCCCGAGGAGCCCCCAGTCCCGCCACGGCGCGAGGACTCGCCCTGATGAGTAGAAGGCGCAGTCGAAGTCGAAGGGCGCTGCTCGCCCTGAAGAATATCGAAAGGAGGGAACGGAGGAGGTGGCGGAAGCCCGCCTACAGGCAGCTGCGAGCTACTCGTTGTCCCCACAGACTGAAGAGGCGGTGGCGGTGGAGGCGGAAGCACGATGCCCGCCAAAGGAGCACGTTGCTCGCTCATCGGCCTTCTCTCCAGCGATGAGCTGTGAAGAACTCGCCCTGAGCAACCTCCACCCCTAGGCGAGATCATAGGCGACGATCTCAGAGGAGGTGCGGCTACAGGCTCCTCCTGCACACCGATGGTAGAAGAATCTGCGAGCATAGAAGAAACAGTCAACAACCCGGACCAAGTCGAGGTCAGTTACAAAAGGTGGCGAGTAGATTACTCGCACCTCGCACGGAAGTGATATTCTCCAACGGATTCTGGGCCAAGCTCTCAGGAACGCTCACCCCCTCGGCGACATTAGGAGCAGGAAGATCAGCGGCCGGCGAGTCGCCCTCATTAGAGAGCCCCAGGTCGTCCAGCAGCTGCTGGTGTTGGTCGCCCAAAGGAGCAGCGACCTCTTCCTCGGCGGCTTTCTTCTTCTCCTTCTTCTTCTTCTTCTGGGCGAGCCTCTTCCTCTTCCTGGAAGATGGAAGGTCGCCAGATGCGGGATCCAGGTGAGGAGGGAGCGAAGAACCATCAAAAAGGCCGACAAGACCAGCCATGGCCGCCTTAGCCTCGGCAGCATAGTCGCGCACCATCTTGAGCGAGTTCAGAAAAGACGTGCCATCAGAGACCCCTGCCCCTCTATTTATAGAACTCGAGCGTCGGCCAGCGAGATGGCGAGTATAGGCTAAAACTCGCCAACAGGGAAGCTCGTCGAATAAAGGTTGGATGATTCTTTCCGAGCAACTGCGTTACTCGCAAAGAGCGGGGATTGTGTACAACCCTCATTCTCCGAGGGTGGACCCCCCCAAGGCCACGTAGGCCGAAGTCAAAGTCAAAGAGGTCAACACAGAGCCCGGCAGTTCAAGGCAGAGAAGAGAAGACCTCGGCGAGTATACAGGCAATACTCGTCAGGGTGGCGAGTATGGAACAGAAGATCTGGCGACTATTGGCCCGGCGTGTGCGAGCAGCACCCAATACTCGCCAGATGGGCGACTATGGCAGGATACTCGCCGAGTAACCCATAGTCGCCGGGTTGGGGGCTGGGCTATAAAACCCCCCGTACCCCTTGGTTTTCCTATAAATAGGACCCCAGGGGTACTTAGATTGGCACCTGGACTTGAGCTTTCGAAACCCTGCTCTTGCATTCTAGAATCTGTCGCACTTGGTCGCTACTCCCGGTACTAGCCAAGTCGGTGCCTTCTTCGTACCCTGCTCGGCCATTCTTTGGTCTTGGAGGGGAAGTCTCTTCGTAGCTTCTGGGTACGTGGTGGGACCTCCCTGCCGCAGCACCTGGGGTCTTGTGTGTTGCTCTTCTATCTCTTCAGTAGTCGCCAGCTTAGTCGTCTCGTTGGGCTGCTGGGCGAGTAGCCTCCGGCTGCATTGGTCCGAATCTTGAGGTCAGGATTTTCCTGGCGTCAACACCAGTACCTCCGGCACCGACGGCCCAGGACCGTCAACAGTCCTACTGGCACCGCCGGTTCAGCCTGACCACAAGTGGTCAACCACAAGCCTGCAGGTCGTACACCTGAGATGGAGGGAACTCAACATCTCTAGTCGAGCCGAACTCAACTTGAGATGGAGGGAACTCAACATCTCTAGTCGAGCCTAACTCAACCCAAGATAGAGGGACCTCAACATCTCTAGTCGAGCCGAACTCAACCTGAGATGGAGGGAACTCAACATCTCTAGTCGAGCCGAACTCAACCTGAGATGGATGGAACTCAACACTTTCCCAAACCAACTGGGGGCGGAGAACTTCAACACGTCCTAGGAGCTTAGCTCACATGGAGGCGGAGGAACTCAACACATCTCCAGGCCAACTGGAGGTGGAGAACTTCAACACTTCCTGGGAGCTCAGCTCACCTGGAGGCGGAGGAACTCAACACATCTCCAGACCAACTAGAGGTGGAGAACTTCAACACTTCCTAGGATCTCAGCTCACTTGGAGGCGGAAGAACTCAACACATCTCCAGACCAACTGGAGGTGGAGAACTTCAACACTTCATGGGAGCTCAGCTCACCTGGAGGCGGAGGAACTCAACACATCACTAGACCAACTGGAGGTGGAGAACTTCAACACTTCCTGGGAGCTCAACTCACCTGGAGGCGGAGGAACTCAACACATCTCCAGACCAACTAGAGGTGGAGAACTTCAACACTTCCTGGGAGCTCATCTCACCTGGAGGCGGAGGAACTCAACACCTCTCCAGACCAACTGGAGGTGGAGAACTTCAACACTTCCTTGGAGCTCAGCTCACCTGGAGGCGGAGGAACTCAACATATCTCCAGACTAGTTTCTCTTCTCGAAGCCTTACCAACCCAAACAAATCTACCCGACGAGCCTCCCAGCGGCCAGCATCAACAAGCCCGGGCGAGTGGTCTCCAGTCAAGGACTTTACCTAAAACGTATTGGTACGCCCGTGAAAGGTGTATATAAATACGCAAGTGCACGTGTCGTACAAGTAATAAAATGATGAGAAAGTGATCGTTCTCACGAGGAAGTGCTTAACTTAGCGCTCACAAATATTAATTCTGCATTTTCTCTAAATTCAAGCAAGTAATAATGATTGGTAGAGAAACTTAAATAGTGCAAAATAAAACAACTACAATTCTAGTTACGATTACTTAAATTATTTTTTTACTCGCTTGGAAAGATAGTCTCACATGTGATTTTCCCTTGCTATGATGATAACCCATAAAAGTGATAATTCATGAAGTATTAATGATTCTCTTGCAACGATTCTAAATTGGATAACTTTATCTCTCGATCTCCACTATCCGTTTATCCCAAATCCTCTAGTCGTCTCCAACTTAGATGAAATTAGAATAACATAAAGTACTAGAATCACGGTTGCTAACTCAAGAGGAGATCTCTCTCTCTCTCTCTTGGAATTATATTAAGATTTATGATACACTTTCAACGCTCCTCTCTCGAATCTCGCGATGAAGTATAAATACGGGAGTTTGGTTAAAAACTACACGACTCCTCTCTCGAATATCGCCGTGCAAAACAAACGTTCATCTAGCCCGACTCATCTCTCGAATTTTTGCCAAGCACTTTAAAGATGAAACTTAAACCAAAATCCCAAGAATAGATCATAAATTTAATAAAGATCAACATCAACACATTCACAAATTATAAATGAAAATCAAGTCATCATCACAACTAAGGTACTTCACACATGCAAGACTTAGAAAATTAGTTCATGAAGGAAGAGAGGAGTAGCAAATCAAAGTAGATCTTACTAGACATGATTAAGGAAATCAAAAACGATGTAGAAGTGTTTTTAGTCTCAGATCTTTCTCCTTGGTGAAGATCCACGCCTTCTTTCTCCAAGCCCTAGCCGAATTCTTCAAGAGGAAGAAGACCTCCAAGTTCTCCCTCCCTCCTTTTGTTCTCACGTTTCTCCCCAAGAATAATTCCCCCTCTCTCCAGTAATTTCGTGCTCTTAACTTCCATTCCAAATCTGAAGGGATGCCTCCTTTGGAAATACACGTAGGCGCCTCTTTTTAAAATTCAAAATCTGAATTTCGTCGCCACGTTGCAACCTGCTAATTTTTGGCGTTGCAACCTATTTACTGCATCAGCAATAAATGATCAATTGCTTCCCCAACTTGAATCCTTGACCAATTTTTGATAGAAAACCATGGAAAATGACCGAAATCAGTCCAATATTGATTAATAAGATATTTAAACATATTTTCTTTAATTGGGGATTATTTTCCTCTTTTTAATGAAAATTAGAATAAAATAAGTAGTGAAATAACTTTCTTTTGGGAAGTTATCACCCCACCACACTTAGTTAGTTGCTAGTCCCTAGCAACAAAATAATAAATTCAAAACTTGAATAAAGAACTGATGAAATTGTGCAAACTCAGATAATCACACATCCTTAACAACAAATTAACTAAGGCATATTAATGAAATCCGCTTTACTCAACTGATAAGTCAATAAATCAACATGAATTCAATCATTCACAAATCCATTAGCTCGAATGAAAGGTAAAGCTCAAATAAAGTCATAAGTGTTGTGTGTGCTTTTCCTTAAAATTAGTTACTCCTAAACATCTTTTAACATTGGATCTCCGCAACATAGGGAAAGATAAGAATAGCTAAATTATTGATTGAGCCTACACAAAGATCAGTAGTTCAAATGAGAGTAGAATTGACTTGGATAAGCGTTCAAGGCTAATGATGATGGCAGAACGACATTCCCTTAGTTCGTAATCTTAATAATTCACCAAATCATGGGGTTTATTGACATTTTCACTTTTTTTTAATTCGTAGTAGGGATCATTCCAAGTATAAGTGTACATACCTAGGCCACATATCACTATGATGCATTTTATATATATATATATTTTTAATTGACTAGCATAGTAGGGATCATTCCAAGTATGTATACATATACTTAGGCCCATATCACTATGAATCTCAACCTTTTTTTTTTAAATTAAACACCCATAAAGTGGCTAATATACTAAGACGTAACTAATAAGAATATTGGGAAGGTAAGCGTGGAATAATACGTATCAACATGAAAAGAGTTCAAGTACAAAGATTATAGTGGAGGGTCAAAATGGTTTAACTACATAAACCCAAGCTTCAGCCAACATCGCTAACTCAGTTCTTACTCACCCATTCCCATAATATTTTAGAAAGCCATATCAAAAGCTAGGTTTTGAAGTAAAATCTTTCAAGGAAAATTGTGCTTAAATCAGACTTAAGAGCGCTTTACCAAGAAAATTTCTCACTAATTTCAAATTCTGTGACTGAAATCGTTTGATTAACCGGCCATACCACTCGATTATCATTGGATAACAAGAATGTCCTATATGTGAAATTGCAAAAACAAAGACGGAGTTATTGAGTTCGCATATATAAATAAATAAGTCCTTATCCAAGCAGTAGGGGTTGCACTCTAACCACCCCCACACTTAAACATTGCTAGTCCCTAGCAATGAACTCAATGAAAATATAAAAGAGGAAATAATTGATAATTTTACGATGAAAGAAATAGGAATAATGTAAAACAAATACTCCCCTCATATTTTTCTGCATGTTGCATTGCCACCTTCCAAAGAATTCATAGTCCATGAGTGCTTCGGTCGAATCATAGCCCAGTAGTTCAGAGGATCAGCAAATAACATCACAAAACCAAACACAAGCATAACCCTAATAAAGTAGCTTTTAATTTAAAGATTCTAACGTTAGCAATGGATATTGGATGGAGCCATATCTTAGCAAAACATTTCAAGTAACTAAAATAAGGGAATGCAAGGTAATGGGCAATAAAATTAAAATATGCAAACATCACAGCACTAATTTCACAGAAATATTGTCCAAAAATAAGAAAACAAAAGGAAGCATAATATTGTCCATACAGCATTCAAAAACGAAGCAGAAGATCCAAAACTATGAAAACTGGACAGCTCCCGCCTACTCGCTTTCATCTTCGTCCATCTCTTTCTCATCCTCATCGGGCTCGTCGTCCTCGTCCTCGTCATCAGCATCATCATCCTCATCACCATCAACATCACTGTTATCTTCATCATAGGCAGTATCCAACCTTTCCCGACTTTTAGTCATCAGATATCCTCTCTTGTCAAAATTATTGGAGTAAGGATAACTTGGGATCGGCATCGGGAGTTTCGCCTTGTACATGAGCTGAGCAAGCACATTACACACGTAGTCCTGTCGGGCATCAAAATAACAATGCTCAAGGCGTTGGTACGTCTTCATGTACTCCGTATCCTGCAAACATAGCATGCTAGCCTGAGCTGGGTTTCCTTCATTTAGAGTAACTGACTCTGGTGATCCGGGAGGTGGCCTTGTGTATTGCCCCCGGAGAACTGATTTCATTCTTTCATTTGTCTTCTTCGGGGACTCCTCCGCAACCTTGATATTCTTCTCTATCACAGTCACCGTGATATGATGACCTACCTGTGTAACTGTGTCTCCTCTCCTTATCTCCACACCAGCATTCTTGCAGAGCTCTGTAATCAAAGTGGGGAACCAAAGGTGTTTTGCTTTTTCTTCTCCTACTTTATTCTGGATGCTACTATGTACTAAATGGCCAACATTAAACTTTATGCCCTTTAGGATACCATAGATGAGGGCAATACGCTCGAAAGATACAACGTTTGCGTGCCTTGTTGGCACGATACCTGCATTAATAAATAGTAGCCACACTTTTGCCTCTCGAGATACACACTGGGACCTCAATGCTTTTTTTTTTATTTTAAAACCCAATCCGGCTTCGTACCACCACAAACTACTGCAGCGATGTCTTCCAATGGGGCTGTGGTCGGTAATACTTCATAAGAGTAATCTCATTGTCTTTCAACTCGAACATTTCATTTATTGCCTTTGGGGAAAAGTTGATCATGCGGCCACGAACTAAAACGTTGTCCCCCCTCAGTGAACCTAGCGTTAGCATAGAACTCATAAACCCACTGATAAACTGCCTCTACTCTCGGGTGGCATAACATTTCCCAATCTAACTGATGAATTAGGTCCTCATAAGCTATGCTCCAACCTCTGAACTCCATTTTGAAACCCCGTTCATGTATAAACGGTATTGATTGTCGGGCATCACAGAGCTTATGTGCCTCATCGTTTACAAACCGTACATCACCCTTGTGAGCACATTCTTTCCCCCTTCCTCGTTTCCCTTTTCCTTTTGATGACATTTCTTCACCCACAAGAGAAGAATGAAAATAAATACAAGCCCTAACAAATCGCAAACACCATAGCAAAAACAGGGCAAAATGGTTTCGGTACAGGAAACGGAAGGGGCACCATGCGTTACCTAATGTTTCTTAGTCGAGACGCTGGAATGAGAGGACAAGCGCAGCCCTTGTGGTCGCTGGAGAAAGTCGACGCTAATACGTCGGCGATCGTCGATCGTCGGGATGGCCGCTCGCGACGACGCCCTCCGCGTGCAGTGTTCGCTTCCGCCAAACCCCTCCGCTGTGCAGTGTTCACGTGCCCTAAATGAAGTATCGGGGCTGGGGTTTTATTATAGTGCAGCATTTGGTGGCCGGTTCAACTGGACCGGCGCCCGTCGTTTATGTTTAAATGAGACAATCAACCGGTTCAACTGAACCGGCCGCCTTTTCATTTCTATTACTCCCACCGAGGCTAGCCGGTTGCAACGTGCAAAAAATTTGCGTTGCAACGCGAAATCCAAACTGCCAGAATTTAAAGCTGCCACCGAGCCCAGCATGTTGTAACGTGCAAAAATATTGCGTTGCAACGCGAAATCCAAACTGCCAGAATTTAAAGCTGCCACCGAGGCTAGCACGTTGTAACGCGCGAAATTTTTGCGTTGCAACCTAAATTCTGGAAAATTTCTTTCTAAAATTATTTACTACCACGATCCACATTGCATTCTCATACCATTTTTTATTTTGATTTCCGGTGCAGATTTTCTTTCTTCCATCACCAATTTTCCTCAAATTGAAAAAGAAGAACATAAAACAAACAATCTTAACTAAAAACGATAGAAAATAACAGAGATGATGGATTGCCTTCCACCTAGCGCCTCGTTTAAAACGTCTCGGCCGGACGCCTTCCCTATTGCATTTTCATCTGAAAGTTAATACCATCGCCTCGCGCTGGTCACTACCTTCATAATACTCTTTCAACCTTTGTCCATTTACTTTAAACTTGGATCCGTCTTTCTCATTACAAATCGTGATTACTCCAAACGGATGTACCTCCTCCACCCGAAAAGGTCCAGACCATCGTGACTTTAATTTTCCCGGGAATAATCTCAGTCGTTAGTTATACAGGAGGACGAGCTGCCCTTTTTTGAACTCCTTTCTTCGCAACCTCAAATCATGCCATTTCTTCATCCTTTCCTTGTACAACCGAGCATTTTCATACGCGTTAGATCTGATTTCCTCCAGTTCGTTCAAATGAAAAAGTCTGTTCTTGCCCGCTTCTTGGAGATCGAAATTCAACATTTTTATTGTCCAATATGCTTTGTGCTCCAATTCGACTGGAAGATGGCATGATTTGCCATAGATCATTTTATATGGGGTTAGGCCTATCGAGGTTTTAAATGCCGTCCTATATGCCCATAATGCCTCGTTTAGTTTTTGTGACCAATCCTTACGAGTTGTGCTTACCGTTTTTTCTAGGATTGATTTTATCTCTCTATTAGAAACTTCAGCCAAACCATTTGTTTGAGGATGGTACGCAAGGGCGACTTTGTGAGTGACTCCATATTTTCGAAGGAGCGATTTAAATTGAGTATTACAAAAGTGTGCTCCACCGTCACTTATTATGGCTCTGGGTGTACCGAATCTAGAAAAAATATTAGCCTTAAGAAATTTTAGAACAACCTTAGCATCATTCTTCGGTGTGGCTATAGCTTCTATCCACTTCGAGACGTAATCCACAGCTAAAAGTATATAAAGATTTCCATTTGAGTTTACAAATGGGCCCATGAAATCTATTCCCCACACATCGAAGACCTCCACCTCTAGAATATTAGTCAGTGGCATGCTATCCCCTCGATTGATGTTACCTGTTCTTTGACATCTATCACAACATTTTGCGAACTTATAAGCGCCCTTAAATAGTGTTGGCCAATAGAAACCAGCCTCTAAGACTTTTATTGCTGATCTCTCTCCCATAAAGTGTCCACCATAAGGTGAAGCATGATATTTCGCTAGGATACCTTGTACTTCTACCTCGGGGATGCATCTGCGGATCACTTGGTCAGCACAAATCTTAAACAGATACGGATCATCCCAGATGTAAGATTTTACCTGGTGGAGAAACCTTTTTCTTCGTTGATAGTTCATGTCTGGGGGAAATACATTGCTCACTATGTAGTTCACAATGTCTGCATACCATGGCATACTCACCTCAGATATTGCCAGCAACCTCTCATCAGGAAAATTTTCTCTAATCTCTACGTCCACATCTTTCTCACACTCATACTCCAGACGTGATAGGTGGTCTGCTACCGGATTCTCCGCTCCCTTACGATCCTTAATCTCTAAGTCGAACTCTTGCAAGAGAAGAACCCACCTAATCAGTCTAGGTTTAGCGTCTTTTTTTTCTACTAAGAATCGAATCGATGCATGGTCTGTATACACAATTACCTTAGACGCTACCAAATAGGAACGAAATTTGTCAAAAGCGAAAATGACTGCTAATAACTCCTTCTCGGTAGTTGTGTAATTGACTTGTGCATCAATCAGCGTCTTGCTAGCATAATAGATTGTGTGAAAGACTTTGTCACGCACTTGTCCTAAAACCGCGCCCACAGCAAAGTATCTAGCATCGCACATAATGGTGAATGGTAAAGACCACTCGGGTGAAATAATAATGGGTGAAGAAATCAGACTTTGCTTCAAAGAATGAAAGACGGCTAGACATTCCTCATCAAAGTTAAAATGTGAATCTTTTTCTAATAAATGACTTAGTGGCTTGGAGATTTTAGAAAAATCCTTAATG
Source organism: Dactylorhiza incarnata (assembly GCA_033032865.1). Lineage (NCBI taxonomy): Eukaryota > Viridiplantae > Streptophyta > Magnoliopsida > Asparagales > Orchidaceae > Dactylorhiza > Dactylorhiza incarnata. The sequence continues at coordinate 7,196,171 of JAWHQI010000123.1, read as the reverse complement.
AAACGACGGTAGAAGTCGGCGTGTCCTAAAAAATTTTGCACTCCCTTAACATTAGTTGGTGGGGGCAATTTCTCTATAACCTCTGTCTTTGCCCGATCTACTTCCAATCCCTTCTTTGACACCTTGTGTCCTAAAACAATTCCTTCTTTGACCATAAAGTGACATTTTTCCCAATTTAGGATCAAATTGGTTTGAATGCACTTATCCAAGGCTTTCTTCAACACTTTCAAACATTCATCAAATGATCTTCCAAATACTGAAAAATCATCCATAAAGATCTCGATCCCCTCATCAATCAGATCAGTAAAAATAGCGATCATGCAGCGCTGGAATGTGCCAGGAGCGTTACACAATCCAAATGGCATTTTCCTAAATGCAAATGTCCCAAAAGGACAGGTGAAGGTAGTCTTCTCCTGATCCTCGGGAGCTACCATGATTTGATTATATCCCGAGTAACCATCTAAGAAACAGAAATACTCATTTCCTGCCAACCTATTAAGAACCTGATCGAGAAATGGAAGTGGGAAATGATCTTTCCTAGTCGCTTTATTCAACTTTCGATAATCCATACAAATCCGCCATCCAGTTACCGTTCTAGTGGGGATCAACTCGTTGCTCTCATTCTTAACTACCGTAATGCCCCCTTCTTTGGCACACATTGAACAGGACTTACCCACCGGCTGTCGGAGATAGGATAAATAATACCCGCATCCAACCATTTGATTATCTCCTTCTTGACCACTTCTTTCATTGGTGGGCTAAGTCTTCGTTGGTGTTCAACTGACTCTTTTGCTTCTTCTTCCAAAAGAATTTTGTGCATACAAATTGAGGGACTTATCCCCCTAATATCTGCAATGGTCCAACCCATTGCTCCTTTATACTCAAGAAGAACCTCAAGCAATTTCTCTTTATTTTCCTTAACTAAAGATGCATCAATAATAACCGGTAGTGTGTTATCCTTACCTAGAAAAACATACTTTAAGTTTTCGGGTAGCGGTTTCAATTCAAGTGTAGGTGGCTCTAAGATAGAAGGCTTCATGACCTTAGACTCACTTGGTCTACTTATTAACTCAAACATATTAGCATTTGGTATATGCTCATAAATACTTAAAGCTTCTACAGTTTCCGTTAAGTCTGGTTCCTCTTCTATTTCTTCATTTGTTAACACACTCGGGATTTTATGCTCCCAATCATTCTCATCATACATCATACATGTAGGTGCATTCACTTCCTCAATGGAGAAACACTCCTCCTTATCATCCAGAAATTTCATAGCCTTGAGGATGTTGAATGTCACATTCTCATCATTAACTCTCATCGTAAGCTCACCCTTCTGGACGTCAATGAGTGTTCGACCGGTGGCCAAGAATGGTCTACCAAGAATGATGGGGACATCCTTGTCCTCATCCATCTCAAGTGCCACAAAATCGGCGGGGAAGATGAATTTATCCACCTTAACCAACACGTCCTCTACAATTCCCTTGGGAAATGCTAAAGACCTATCGGCCAACTGTAGAGTCAGAGATGTAGGTGTGATCTCCCCTAAACCAAACTTCTTATAGATAGATAGTGGCATCAGGTTAATGCTCGCCCCAAGGTCACATAGAGCTCTCCCAACAAAGTTTAAGCCGATAGAACAAGGAATTGTGAAGCTACCGGGGTCCTTAAGCTTGGGTGGCAACTTCTTCTGTAATATAGCACTACACTCCTCAGTCAACGCCACTATCTCTTTATCAACAAACTTTCTTTTCTTTGCCAAGATATCCTTCATAAACTTGGCATAACTTGGCATTTGCTCAAGAGCCTCAGCAAATGGGATATTTATGGTTAACTTTTTGAAAATCTCCATAAACTTTTGGAATTGTGTGTCAAGTTTGGATTTAACAAGTCTAGCCGGAAATGGGGGTGGTGGATAGACTACTTCTTTCTTTTGATTTAGTTTCTCTTTTTGTTTCACTCCCACCTCATTTTTCTCAACCAACTCGTCCTTCTCTAATATGCTCGTCTCACTTGGCTTCTTACTCGTCTCTTCTTTCCTAACTCTCTCAAGCAACCCCTCCCCACTTGGGATCTCTACACCACTCCTTAGTGCAATAGCTTTGCAATGATTATTATAATTATCTTTTGTTGGATTGGGTGTGGTATCAGAAGGTAGAGTTCCAATGGGCCTTTGACTTAATGAATTTGCAAGTTGAGCCATAGTAGTTTCTAGTGATCTTAACGATGATTCTATTCCTACCATTTTTGAGTCATACTTTTGGAACATGCCTAAGATAAACTCATCAGTCATCTTCCTTTGGTTTACTTGTTGGGGTTGAGAGTTGTTATTGATAGGTAGTTGATTCATATTTTGATTAAAACTTTGTGGTTGACTCATCCCTTGATTATTCTTCTAGGAAAAATTTGGATGATTTCGCCACTCGGGGTGATAATGATTGGCAAATCCTGGCGGAATTTGTCTTGGTTGCCCTCCTACATAATTTGCTTCTTCAGTTATTTGATTTAGTTGTTCAACTGTGAGCGGGGCACTAGTTGTAGGGGTTGAGAGTGAATCTAATCTTTTGTTAATTAAATTGAACTGCGACGCCATCTGAGCGGCCAAAGAAGTGATTTGGTCCACCTGATGGACTCCCGCTGGATTACTATTAGTTTGTCTCTCGTATGCTTGATAATTATTGGATGTTAAGTCTTCTAAAATAGCATACGCGTCTTCAGGATACTTCTTCATTAATGAACCCCCAGCGGCTCCATCGACTAAAATCATGGTTGCAGTTTGCAGCCCATTGTAAAATGTGGACACCTGCTGGTGTTGGTGCAACCCATGATGAGGACATTTTCTCAACAGCTCTTTAAAACGCTCTCATGCGTCGTAAAGAGTTTCCCCGTTACCTTGTAAAATGTTGTGATATCTCTTTTCAGTTTTGCAGTCTTAGAGGGTGGAAAATATTTGTTCAGGAACCTATCGACTAGTTCGTCCCATGTGGTGATACACTCATGTGGTAACGAGTCCAACCAATCCTTAGCTCTACCCTCTAAGGAGAACGGAAATGCTCTCAACAGGATTGCATCTTCCGATGCTCCATTGAACTTAAACATATCGCAAATTGCTAAGAAGGTTCGTAAGTGGGAATTTGCATCTTCATGACCTAGACCCCCAAACTTATTGTTTTGCACTTGTTGCATAATTAGTGGGTCCATTTTAAAATTGTTAGCAGCAATTGCTGGTCGAGCAATGCTGAAGTGCAAACCTCCCCTTAGAGGTGTGTTATACTCGTGACAAGTCATACGTGGTGGTGCTGGCGGTTGGGCATTTTGATCAACCTGACCACCATTATTATTAGCATTATTTGGCTCAGGATCATTCATCGCAGGATGAATAATGTTAACGGTCCTAAAGTCTCTCCTGTTTCGTCTACAGGTACGCTCAATTTCAGAATTCAACGGCAATAGTTCTACTTGCCTATATCTGGACATACACCGAACAGTACTCAAATAGACAAATAAATTAAAACAAATAACACGAACAAACAAATGATTGATCTCTAAGTACTAAGGTTTCACAAATATTGTGAGAAATAAAACACTAAATTAGTGCGCTTCCCCGGCAACGACGCCAAAAACTTGGTACGCCCGTGAAAGGTGTATATAAATACGCAAGTGCACGTGTCGTACAAGTAATAAAATGATGATAAAGTGATCGTTCCCATGAGGAAGTGCTTAACTTAGCGCTCACAAATATTAATTCTGCTTTTTCTCTAAATTCAAGCAAGTAATAATGATTGGTAGAGAAACTTAAATACTGCAAAATAAAACAACTACAATTCTAGTTACGGTTACTTAAATTACTTTTTTACTCGCTCGGAAAGATAGTCTCACATGTGATTTTCCCTTGCTATGATGATAACCCATAAAAGTGATAATTCATGAAGTATTAATGATTCTCTTGCAACGATTCTAAATTGGATAACTTTATCTCTCGATCTCCACTATCCGTTTATCCCAAATCCTCTAGTCGTCTCCAACTTAGATGAAATTAGAATAACATAAAGTACTAGAATCACGGTTGCTAACTCAAGAGGAGATCTCTCTCTCTCTCTCTCTCTCTCTCTCTCTCTTGGAATTATATTAAGATTTATGATACACTTTCAACGCTCCTCTCTCGAATCTCGTGATGAAGTATAAATACGGGAGTTTGGTTAAAAACTACACGACTCCTCTCTCGAATATCGCCGTGCAAAACAAACGTTCATCTAGCCCGACTTATCTCTCGAATTTTTGCCAAGCACTTTAAAGATGAAACTTAAACCAAAATCCCAAGAATAGATCATAAATTTAATAAAGATCAACATCAACACATTCACAAATTATAAATGAAAATCAAGTCATCATCACAACTAAGGTACTTCACACATGCAAGACTTAGAAAATTAGTTCATGAAGGAAGAGAGGAGTAGCAAATCAAAGTAGATCTTACTAGACATGATTAAGGAAATAGAAGTGTTTTTAGTCTCAGATCTCTCCTTGGTGATGATCCACGCCTTCTTTCTCCAAGCACTAGCTGAATTCTTCAAGAGGAAGAAGACCTCGAAGTTCTCCCTCCCTCCTTTTGTTCTCACGTTTCTCCCCAAGAATAATTCCCCCTCTCTCCAGTAATTTCGTGCTCTTAACTTCCATTCCAAATCTGAAGGGATGCCTCCTTTGGAAATACACGTAGGCGCCTCTTTTTAAAATTTAAAATCTGAATTTCGTCGCCACGTTGCAACCTGCTAATTTTTGGCGTTGCAACCTATTTTCTGCATCATCAATAAATGATCCATTGCTTCCCCAACTTGAATCCTTGACCAATCTTTGATAGAAAACCATGGAAAATGACCGAAATCAATCCAATATTGATTAATAAGATATTTAAACATATTTTCTTTAATTGGGGATTATTTTCATCTTTTTAATGAAAATTAGAATAAAATAAGTAGTGAAATAACTTTCTTTTGGGAAGTTATCACGTATCCACCCAACGAGCCTCCCAGCGGCCGACATCAACAAGCCCGGGCGGGTGATTTGTTCCTGAAACCGATCTGCGTAGCTTCCTAGCGTCTCCCCCTGCTTCTGTTGAATCAAGAACAGGGACTCCGCCTCTTTCATCCCTTTCTTCGAGGTGGAGAACCTCAACAAGAAACTCTGATGCAGGTCCTTAAAGCTGTATATGGTACCTGATGGGAGCTGGTGGAACCAGTCTTTTGCCTCTCCCTTGAAAGTGATGGCGAAGAGCCTGCACTTGGAGGCGTCCGTTATCTGTCTGATCGAGACCATGCCTTCAAACCACTGGAGATGCTGGTGAGGGTCATCCTTGCCAGTGTAGTAAGACATGGCAGGTTCGCTGAACCTGTCTGTAACGGGAGCTGAGGTAATCAGCTCGCAGAAGGGACTCCCCCATCCTCCCTGGTGAGACGGAGGCATTCTCCCTTCCTCCTCAACGGGGCAGCTGGCCCCAGGCGAGCTGTTGAAGAGCACTCACGCTTGGAGGCACAAGCCTTCCTCCGAGGCTGCTCCCCCCCCCCCCCCCCCCCCCCGCCACTTCGGGCGAGTCGACCTATGGTCCCCCCCCCCCCCCCCACCCCCCACCCCACTCGGGCGAGTGGACCATTGGTCCACTCGCCCGGGGCCTTGGGCGAGTGGACCCAAGGTCCACTCGACCAAGTGAGGAAGTCTGCCCTCCCCCCCCCCCCCCCGGGTTTTCTCTTTTCGGTCTTGGTGACCTCCGACTGGTCGATCTACTGCGTCACGGCTATTTTCACTATGACGATCTCAGCTCGGCAAATATGATGGTTGTACAACATACATATACACGCACACCTACACACATGTATGCACGCACACGTACCACGCGGGCACGCGCACCCACACACACAAAAGAGGGAGAAAAGTGGAAGAAGACCAAAACCGCTCACTCACCTCTAAACAATTTTATGAAAAAAATAAAGGCACATATTAGGTGTGGGTGTCGCGGGGGGTGGGGGTGGGGGGGGGGGGGGGGGGGGGGGGGGTAGGGGGGGCTCAAATCATCCAAAACAGCAACAACAAAGATGTTAACCATAATCCAACAGATCATAATCTGAGGACCCGTCCACACTGGGTGCAATCATAATGTAAGGGACACCCACTCTATCCAACCTAAGTAACCGCTTAATATTTGGCGAAACATGTAGATCATCAAAACTACCGTTGCCACTAAATCATGGGCGGATCCAGGAATTTCAACAGGGGGCTAACATCGTCTTCAGCTCCTGCCAAAAAAAATGAATGCCCTCATCTTATGGGTGAAGACATCCTCATACCACACTAGGGCTCCGTTTGAGGGGACTTATTTTCACCGGTCAAGCGGTTACGACCGCATGAACCGGACCTTAATTTGAACCGGACCTTAATTAAGGTCCGGTTCATGCGGTCGTAACCACTTGACCGGTTAAAATAAGTCCCCCCAAACGGAGCCTAGATCTGCCCCTGTAACTGATGGATTTTGCATGTTTTGTAAATAAAATGTAAATGATGCACTTATAAATAAATGTTGTTGAGGATTTAATAGTTCTTCACAAATTATTTTTTTAATGGAATTTATTCATTTACAAAACTATAGAAGGTCAAACACATGCGTAACTAAATTATTTTTTATAGAATTTTTTCATTTACAAAACTATAGAAAGTCAAACACAAGCATAACTAGATATCTAGGCACTAAAAAATGTGCAGTCAATGATACTTGCATTTGATTTAGGTTTTGAAATTCCTTTAGGATCTTCACCATTGTCATGGCATCCCATATCTTCTTATAATCATGTGATATTCTTATAACACACAATTTTGTGGAGGGGTTGACATATTTGACTTTACAAAAAAGGAGAAGAAATAAGAATAAGCAGATGAACACACCAAGGTCTCCATGAATAAACTTTGAACTTAAAACTTTATGTTAAGAGTATACCTGCATCGCTCGAAGCAACAAAGCAAGACCACGCTAAGAATTTTGTCTTTGGCCGCTTTCAGCAAATTATACTCTGTAACTATTATCGGATCACTCCCAAATTTCAGGAAAGCAAAGAGCAGAAAAACTCAATTAACACAAAGCAAATGATCAATGACAATATTTTCTAATGTATGTATGGTATGCATTGTGATATGATTAATTATCTAATGAAATTTGGGATGTATAATTAACATTAAAAGCAAAATTCAATTTGTAAAAAAAATTCTTGTTAATTTTATAGATAAATTAAAAATTCATTTTCCTAGGTAAATTTGATGTTAATTAGCAAGAAATTATTTAGCCTTACTAATTTTTCTTGCTAAATAAGATTTTCGTGTAGTGACTACTCACCCGTCCGTAAAATATATTGCACAAATATACTTATTAAAAACTTATGACTCATCCGACTATCTTGAGTCATCTTATTATTGCATTGTTATCATCATCTTACCAAAACTCGTCAAACTCATTAGGTTATATTAGTTTCATTATAAAAGGCTCGTCAAAGGCTCCGTTTGGCATGGTGGTGGTCCTGGTGGAGAACGTGAACACAGTGGTTATGAACCGGCATTCGTTAACGCCTAACCTCATCTAATAAACTTCATTCATTTTTTATGCTCAAAACTAGCTTTAATTTTTTGGTGACCGTTGTCATGCCAACAGGTATTCTATGATGACGGCGTTTTGTCCAAACTCACCGGAGCAAAACCGTCGTTCCAATCTGAGCCAAAGTCATGATATTACACGACTACAACTAGCCTCTTCAGAGAAATTCAAATTGAAGGCTTGGGTTTAATATTAATTTTGAGAGTTGATATTAGCAGTCCTATTTTCGCTATTCGCAACCCAAAAATTGTAAAAATCATAATTAAATTCACAGTCCAATTCTCGCTAATCGCACCCCATCAAATAACCTCCTCTCCATCTCTCTCCGGCTGCCTAAACCCTAATCGTAGTTCTATCGGTCGCGTCGTTTTTCTCCCTCTTAGTTTCACCTTCAAAAAGAAGGAAATTATCCAGCGAAAATCTCAAAAAAGTAGTCCATTTTCTGGTTAGATGAAAGTTTGCATGTCATTTAACTTGGTTTAGAGTTAATTCTTCTATTCATGTCATTTAACTTGTTTTTCCGCTATTTTTTTAAATTGTTTTAGTTGTAAGATGTTTTTCGAGGCTTCTAGTACTTAATAAATCAGGAAAGTGTTTCGCTTATTTGGGTTGAGAATGGGGTGCAAATATAATTTTGGACTATAAAACTTATTTTGTCTAATAATTGAAGGCTTGGATTTACTTAATTATTGTCTATAAAATAACTATCAGGTGAGCATTAGGAAGGAGTTTGTCACGGACGGCGAGCACGGCGTAACTTCCCTTTTTTTGTAATCAGGGCTTCTCTCCTCCAATTTTTTTGGGATTTTTCATACCCGCAGTTTCAAATCAGTTTCTTATATATAATTATTAATAATAATAATATTTAAAATTTAATTTTATTATATAAGTTGCGGGTCGTTTGGGTGCTCTTGGTAGACTGGTCGACTTGAACCGTCTTAGCTCTGAAGCGAACCAAGCGCGCTAACAGTTAATTTGAGATTCGTTGAGTACACTGAAACTTTTTAACGGGAAAACCCGAAAAGGGTAAAAAATCACGTGGCCGGAGCTGTACCGACCAAACTTCACTATCTTCTGAGGGGTTACAGTCAGGTATTTAGAATTCGAGCGCGACAGGCCGCCGCTCGTTACAATGATAGAGAGTGAGAGAGTTCCGAAGGTGACAAGTCACATCTCGGAAAACTAAGTCATTTTCCTTCTGAGAACGGTGGAGAACAAAAGTGAGAATGCTGAGTCGCCTTTCGGGAGAACGAAAGTGAGAATGCTGAGTCGTCTTTCGGGAGAAAAGAAATCTTCAAGTCCACGAAGGAGATCTTCAAGCGCCGAAGGAGAATTCTGTAGAAATCTTCAAAGGAGCTCTCCCGGGTGCAGAAGACAAGGTCCTCTCAAATGAAGTTCTGGGCTCCTTTTATAGCTTTGGTCGGGGGTAACCTGGTAATTTTGCCGTCGTAACCACTGTAACCACCTGACGGGCGAATCACGCTGGCCGATTTGGAGCACACAGATCGCCATTTTTTGTAAATGATCGTCTCGCCCTTCAGCCAGTTCGATCAGTTCGGCAGTTCGGGCAGTTTTGTTGAAGGCGAAAAAGACGACAAGTGAGTCCTGCAATCTGAGAAATTAAGAAATGTTAACTGCGCGCGCGTTCAGAATTTGGGAACGTTCTGAGCGCGTTCAGAACGTGGAAACGTTCTGAGCGTGCGGGGAAGCCTTTTAAGCGCGCGAGGAAGCGTGCTGAGCGCGCAACGCACTCAGGAGTGTTCTGAGCGCGCAGCGAACTTGGGAGCATTCCGAGCGAATGGAGAGGCGTTTTGAGCGCGCGACGAGCGCGGGAGCGCTCTGAGCGCGCAACGAACACGAGAGCGTTCTGAGCGAACGAAGAGGCACGCGCTCTGAGCGTGCAACGAACACGAGAGCGTTCTGAGCGAACGGAGAGACGTTCTGAGAGCGCGACGAGCGCGGGAGCGCTCTGAGCGTGCAACGAACACGAGAGCGTCTGAGAGCGCGATGAGCGCGGGAGCGCTCTCAACGCGCAACGAACACGAGAGCGGTTTGAGTGAACGGAGAGACGTTCTGAGCGCGCGATGTGCGCGGGAGCATCCCGCAACGAGCGGGGAAATGAGAAGTCGCGCCCCAAATGGGGAACTGGGTTCCGGCCAGGCGCTCCGCGGGACCTCCTGTAGGAGAGGGGTGCGGCTCGGCCGCACCCCTAAACGGGTGCTGCTCGGCCGCACCCCCGCACCCCACGAGGCCCAAGAGTGGTGGGGCCGGCCCGCACCCCTAGTGGGGTGCGACGTCTTGGCCACACCCCAGGAGGGGTGCGACTTTGCCGCACCCCAGGAGGGGTGCGACTTTGCCGCTAACTCGACGTTAAAAGTAACGCCCCGACGTCATTAATATGCCATCACTGAATCAAACAAATACCGAAAAATTGGGGGCGTTACAGAGAGAGTTCTCTCTCTAGCTTGAAATATGGAAACCGCCTGCTTTGGATAAACCGCCTGGGAGCAGTTATTTTGGGAGAGCAGCCGCATGTTTATTTTGAGTTTTCGGCCAGTGAGAAGATAGGCCGCCTGTAGCAATACAGGAAGAAACGCCAGGGAGAATTTTCATTGAAGCCGTGAGAAACTAAAACAGCCGCCTGAAACCATGTGAGAGCCGTTCCCGCTAGCATAGGAGGGAGGCGCCGCCGTCGCCGTCGTTTTGCTCTTGGTGCCGCGAGGGGTGGGAGACTCCTGTAGAGGTTCCGCCGGTGGTTGTCGTTGGTGCAACACCGTGCGATGGCGGCGAAGGGTGAAGATGATGTCGTACGAGCGTGACGGCGAAGGCTTGCGGGAGTGCAGTGGCCTTGACGGAGTTTCTCTCTAGCGGGGCGGGCGGGGCGGCGAAGGCATGCGGGAGTGCAGTGGCCTTGATGGTGTTTCTCTCCGGTGGTGCGGCTTGGTGTCGATGGCGTGCGCGGGTGCAGTTGGCCTCGACGGTGCTTCTCCGGTGGTGGTGCGGTTGAACGTCGGACGTCGACGTTGAAGGTTCGGTGAACCTTGTGCGTCTATTGTAATAGCGGATTGCAGTCCAGATTATTATCCCTCCCGCGGATCGAGCGAGTCCGGCTCTCCGCGGTGTATTCTGTAACGGACGTCGGTACATTTCTTGTTATTTTATTTGCAGATATATTATTATATATGCAGTGTTTTCTTGTTCGGTTTTCAGTTCTTGAATACCCTGATTTATTTGGTTGCGCCTGAGGATTGTTTTCGCGTTATATCCCAACAAGTGGTATTAGAGCGACAGAGCCAGGTTCTGTAGGCGACTGATTGGACATTCGAGGAAAGGATTGACTGCGGTGGGTGACGACTAGGTTCACTCCCCATCTTTTCAAATCTGACCTTTGAATTAATCAGGTCTCCTGGTCATGCCGTAGGACAACCATGACAGGGAAGATCGTGAATCTGGACAGTATTTTTTTGAAGAAGTGCGACAGTGGCGGGTTTGACCTATGACAGGTGGTACTGCATGAGATGGTCATGATAACCGCGGATTTGTTACAGGGAGGTGATTATCATGAGGAACACAAGACGTGTTCAACTTTGGTTTCTGTGCCAGTTAGAGGCATCTTGTGCAGAGACGGAGGAGGACGTGAAGACCCTTTTTCACTCCTTCCTCGCTCACATTTTTTTTACCCGGCCTTAGTGACGACGCTCTTGTATGAGAAGGATACAGTGGAGCTGGTGGAGGTCACGATCGCAGTGCTATCCAGACAAATGTTAGTGGGCCCTACTCCTAAGGGCGGCCACATCTTGGCAGCAGCGGATGGGTAAGGTGAGGCAGTTTGGCAATGGATTGAGTGGAGCACGATCTCGATCCAGGCCGAAGGAGGGTATGGTATTTTTACCATTGCAGACAGTGCAGTCACATAGGAGAGCGAGTTCGCAGCGTGCAAAAGGCCTCGAGGCTGGGGTGCGGACTGGGTGACAGCTGAGTCAGGGTGCAAAGTGATGAGGTCCTCACCATCACTGAGAGTCTGTGCGACTCTGACAGCTAGATGTTTTACATCATTAAGCGGATTGGATTCAGGTGGCTACGGTTGGGTGGCCTGAGGAGGAGTCGTGATGGTGGAGTGAGAGTGTACCATGCTTAGGAGAGCTGTGCAGTGCGGTAGTTTATACCGGCTGATGGGGACCATGATGTGTGATGGTGCACCCATGATTTCTGCGGCTGACATGGTGGATTGTCATGGTAGTGCAGAGGATCATCCTTCTGGGACTCGGGGTTTGAGAGTCAGTTTCTACGATCAGCTTGCGACGACGTTCACGGGTTGAGCCAGAGCAGAGATGAGTCGACTGGAGCAGATCGGCTGATGCCTCGGACTGAGGTGGTGCTACGTGCAGTTGAGTGCTTCGTGCAGGTGGTGGCTCCGAATCCCAAACCAAGATGGTGATTGTTGTTTTGGTTTGGATTCGAAGTTGGAAAACTGTCTAGCCATTATTGCCTTTCTTCATTATTGGAGAGAGAGAGGGCATGGAAATTGGAATATTTATCACCTATTATGTGGAGATTTAGGCAACCCCATGATGGCGTGAAAAGAAAAAAAAACGGCCCCGTTTTTAGAGAGAGAGAGTTCTCTCTCTAGCTTGAAATATGGAAACCCCCTGCTTTGGATAAACCGCCTGGGAGCAGTTATTTTGGGAGAGCAGCCGCATGTTTATTTTGGAGTTTTCGGCCAGTGAGAAGATAGGCCGCCTGTAGCAATACAGGAAGAAACGCCAGGGAGAATTTTCATTGAAGCCGTGAGAAACTAAAACAGCCGCCTGAAACCATGTGAGAGCCGTTCCCGCTAGCATAGGAGGGAGGCGCCGCCGTCGCCGTCTCCGTCGTCTTGCTCTTGGTGCCGCGAGGGGTGGGAGACTCCTGTAGAGGTTCTGCCGGTGGTTGTCGTTGGTGCAACACCGTGCGATGGCGGCGAAGGGTGAAGATGATGTCGTACGAGCGTGACGGCGAAGGCTTGCGGGAGTGCAGTGGCCTTGACGGAGTTTCTCTCTAGCGGGGCGGGCGGGGCGGCGAAGGCATGCGGGAGTGCAGTGGCCTTGATGGTGTTTCTCTCCGGTGGTGCGGCTTGGTGTCGATGGCGTGCGCGGGTGCAGTTGGCCTCGACGGTGCTTCTCCGGTGGTGGTGCGGTTGAACGTCGGACGTCGACGTTGAAGGTTCGGTGAACCTTGTGCGTCTATTGTGCTAGCGGATTGCAGTCCAGATTATTATCCCTCCCGAGGATCGAGCGAGTCCGGCTCTCCGCGGTGTATTCTGTAACGGACGTCGGTACATTTCTTGTTATTTTATTTGCAGATATATTATTATATATGCAGTGTTTTCTTGTTCGGTTTTCAGTTCTTGAATACCCTGATTTATTTGGTTGCGCCTGGGGATTGTTTTCGCGTTATATCCCAACAAGTGGTATCAGAGCGACAGAGCCAGGTTCTGTAGGCGACTGATTGGACATTCGAGGAAAGGATTGACTGCGGTGGGTGACGACTAGGTCCGCTCCCCATCTTTTCAAATCTGACCTTTGAATTAATCAGGTCTCCTGGTCATGCCGTAGGACAACCATGACAGGGAAGAACGTGAATCTGGACAGTATTTTTTTGAAGAAGTGCGACAGTGGCGGGTTTGACCTATGACAGGTGGTACTGCATGAGATGGTCATGATAACCGCGGATTTGTTACAGGGAGGTGATTATCTGGAGGAACACAAGACGTGTTCAACTTTGGTTTCTGTGCCAGTTAGAGGCAGCTTGTGCAGAGACGGAGGAGGACGTGAAGACCCTTTTTCACTCCTTCCTCGCTCACATTTTTTTTACCCGGCCTTAGTGACGACGCTCTTGTATGAGAAGGATACAGTGGAGCTGGTGGAGGTCACGATCGCAGTGCTATCCAGACAAATGTTAGTGGGCCCTACTCCTAAGGGCGGTCACATCTTGGCAGCAGCGGATGGGTAAGGTGAGGCAGTTTGGCAATGGATTGAGTGGAGCACGATCTCGATCCAGGCCGAAGGAGGGTATGGTATTTTTACCATTGCAGACAGTGCAGTCACATAGGAGAGCGAGTTTGCAGCGTGCAAAAGGCCTCGAGGCTGGGGTGCGGACTGGGTGACAGCTGAGTCAGGGTGCAAAGTGATGAGGTCCTCACCATCACTAAGAGTCTGTGCGACTCTGACAGCTAGATGTTTTACATCATTGAGCGGATTGGATTCAGGTGGCTACGGTTGGGTGGCCTGAGGAGGAGTCCTGATGGTGGAGTGAGAGCGTACCATGCTTAGGAGAGCTGTGCAGTGCGGTAGTTTATACCGGCTGATGGGGACCATGATGTGTGATGGTGCACCCATGATTTCTGCGGCTGACATGGTGGATTGTCATGGTAGTGCAGAGGATCGTCCTTCTGGGACTCGGGGTTTGAGAGTCAGTTTCTACGATCAGCTTGCGACGACGTTCACGGGTTGAGCCAGAGCAGAGATGAGTCGACTGGAGCAGATCGGCTGATGCCTCGGACTGAGGTGGTGCTACGTGCAGTTGAGTGCTTCGTGCAGGCGGTGGCTCCGAATCCCAAACCAAGATGGTGATTATTGTTTTGGTTTGGATTCGAAGTTGGAAAACTGTCTAGCCATTATTGCCTTTCTTCATTATTGGAGAGAGAGAGGGCATGGAAATTGGAATATTTATCACCTATTATGTGGAGATTTAGGCAACCCCATGATGGCGTGAAAAGAAAAAAAAACGGCCCCGTTTTTAGAGAGAGAGAGTTCTCTCTCTAGCTTGAAATATGGAAACCCCCTGCTTTGGATAAACCGCCTGGGAGCAGTTATTTTGGGAGAGCAGCCGCATGTTTATTTTGGAGTTTTCGGCCAGTGAGAAGATAGGCCGCCTGTAGCAATACAGGAAGAAACGCCAGGGAGAATTTTCATTGAAGCCGTGAGAAACTAAAACAGCCGCCTGAAACCATGTGAGAGCCGTTCCCGCTAGCATAGGAGGGAGGCGCCGCCGTCGCCGTCTCCGTCGTCTTGCTCTTGGTGCCGCGAGGGGTGGGAGACTCCTGTAGAGGTTCCGCCGGTGGTTGTCGTTGGTGCAACACCGTGCGATGGCGGCGAAGGGTGAAGATGATGTCGTACGAGCGTGACGGCGAAGGCTTGCGGGAGTGCAGTGGCCTTGACGGAGTTTCTCTCTAGCGGTGCGGGCGGGGCGGCGAAGGCATGCGGGAGTGCAGTGACCTTGATGGTGTTTCTCTCCGGTGGTGCGGCTTGGTGTCGATGGCGTGCGCGGGTGCAGTTGGCCTCGACGGTGCTTCTCCGGTGGTGGTGCGGTTGAACGTAGGACGTCGACGTTGAAGGTTCGGTGAACCTTGTTCGTCTGTTGTGCTAGCGGATTGCAGTCCAGATTATTATCCCTCCCGCGGATCGAGCGAGTCCGGCTCTCCGCGGTGTATTCTGTAACGGACGTCGGTACATTTCTTGTTATTTTATTTGCAGATATATTATTATATATGCAGTGTTTTCTTGTTCGGTTTTCAGTTCTTGAATACCCTGATTTATTTGGTTGCGCCTGGGGATTGTTTTCGCGTTATATCCCAACACAAGCATGCGTTCAAAGTTCTGATCATACTTTCACTTAATTCAGAGGAACACAGAACCTGAAATTAACACAATTAGAACTGAACTTAATCAAAGCAGCAATCAACATGCTTAGGAACCTGGAGAAAACCGTAACGATCCACTGCCATATGAGCATAAAATTGCTACTGAAATCACATGGGAAAAAAAGCATAAACCCTAGAAACTGAACATTGATATCTGGTTCAGGATATACCAGCAGATCTGCATGCCCTCGATGTCGCCCGAGAAGGAGAATAACTCCTAGATCTCCCTATCTGGACTGAACTCCCGGATCTCCCTATCTCCACGTGCTTGAGGTCGCTGAAGGAGGCGGTGGTCGGCGTTGGAGGAGGCGGACATCGGCGCTGGAGGAGGCGTACGTCTGCGCTGGAAGAGGCGGACGTCGGCGCTGGAAGAGATGGAGGTTGCCGAATGGTTTCGAGGTGCTATTGAAGGAGGCGATAACCTAGGGACCTGATTGCGGTCAGGTGCTGTTTAGGATTTTTGCAATTAAAATTAAGGCTAATAATTGTCCACTGAGCATCCACCTCATTGTTGGGAATGCGAGCAAACACTCCCGACCAGAGAACCTGTTGCAAATCGAGCAAGCACCTGTGCGACCGCGTTGAGCGGTATGCAAATTCGCATAAGAAAATACGATGCAGAAAAATAATAAACACACAGGAAATTTTAACGTGGAAAACCCAATTGGGTGAAAAACCACGGGACGATCGGAGTCCAACCCGGAAAGCCTCCACTAAAAAGGTGTGAAAATCACACGCAACAATTACAGGCTTTCCCACCGATCCACACAGGATCTCCACTCCTCCACCACAAAAATAATTCACAAAGGATTTTACAACACCCTCTTTCTAACACGATACAAAATCACAATATTGAAACGAAGAAAAATAAACACGGTGATAGAGGCGTTACCCGGACGGATTGAACAATCCGTCCCAACGTCGAAGATGACGTCCTCCAAATCCACGAACAAGGACGGCTATACGCAGCCCCTTCCTTCTTCGTCTTCAACCTCCAAGCAACGACGATGGCGTCGACAAGATCCCAGGCGGCAACGGCGGCCCGGATCCTCCAAACAGCGGCGATAGCGGCTACCGGCGGTAGCCCTCCCAAGCTCCAAGCCGCAGCCCTCCTTCAACAACGGCGGCGGCGGCGACTCCTTCAAAAACAGCGGCGGCCGGATTTCCTCCAACAGCGGCTGCTGGATCTCCCCTTCAACAGATGGCCGGACTACTTCTCCCCTCCTCCGGGCGGCGGCCGGATCTCTCTCCAACACAGCAGGCCGGCAGTCTTCTTCCAGACGGCGGCAGAAAACGAGAGGGAGAGAGATGAGGGGGAGCGGCGGTTCTACTTCACGCACAGGAGAGAGGGGGGAAAGAAAAGTGGGCGGCAGTTTTTTTTTATTGGGCAGGAGAGAATAATCAAATTAATAATTGAATAGTGCTGCCCTAACTCCACGCCAAAATAGCAGTCCGGTTCACCATGAACCGGTCCAGAAAAACGCATATTATCCACTCTAAAAAATGCAGCAGAAAAAAGGTTGCAACCAGCCTTTTAACAGGTTGCAACATATTTGCCAAAAATAAATTTTCACAGAATTTCTGCACGCCAAAGCTTCTAACATCTCCGGTGGTTTTTACCGACTCGGATGGGAACCACGCCCAACAGATCTCCCCCTTCACATTGAGGCAAAAGAAACCGCCATCCCGGCGATTCTAACACAATGCTCAAACTTCCCCCTTGGCACAGTCTTGGTCAGCATGTCTGCCCCATTATCATCAGTGTGCACCTTCTGAAGAGAGAGCTCCTTCTGCTCTAGGACATCTCGTATCCAATGATACCGAGTGTCGATGTGCTTCGACCTCGAGTGAAACGTGGGGTTCTTCCCCAAATGAATGGCGCTCTGACTGTCACACAGGAGTGTGTATCGGTCCTGAGTGAAATCAAGTTCTTTGATGAACCTCTTCATCCAAAGCAACTCCTTCCCAGCCTCAGTAACCGCAATGAACTCAGCCTCCGTAGTGGACAGTGCAACGCACTTCTGCAATCTCGACGCCCACGAGACAGCTCCCCCTGCAAACAGAATCAAGTACCCGGACGTCGACCTCCTGGAATCCTACATCTCCAGCCATATCTGCATCAGTGTAGCCCAACAGCTCTGGCTCACTGTCTCCAAATCTCAGCGTCAAGTCGGACGTCCCCTGCAGGTATCTCAGTATCCACTTCACTGCGCTTCAATGCTCTCTCCCAGGATTGGAGAGAAATCTACTAACGGTCCCAACCGCATGCGCAATGTCTGGACGAGTACACACCATCGCATACATGAGGCTCCCAACTGCAGATGCATACGGAACCTTCTGCATAGCCTCGATCTCCTCGGGTGTGCTGGGGCACTGATCAGCGGTAAGCCTGAAGTGAGCTGCAAGAGGCACGCTCACCTTCTTCGCCTGATCCATATCAAATCTCTGTAGCACTTTGCGGATGTACCGCTCCTGTGATAACCAAAGCAATCTGGCTCCCCTGTCTCTGCGAATGTGCATCCCCAAAATAGTCTTCGCAGCACCCAGATCCTTCATCTCAAAGGTGGAACTCAACTGCCGCTTCAACTCAGCAATGCGCGCAGTGTTCCTCCCGACGATCAGCATATCGTCCACGTACAACAATAGGATAATGAAATCCTCTGGAGCGTACTGCTTGATGAACACGCAGTGGTCAAGGGTGGTCCTCCTGAAGTCGATCTCCCCCATGAAAGAATCAAACTTCTTATACCATTGTCGCGGGGCCTGCTTCAGGCCATATAAACTCTTCTGCAAGCGACACACCAGACCTTCCTTTCCCCTGACACCAAAGCCCTCAGGCTGCTCCATGTAAAGCTCCTCGTCAAGATCGCCATGCAGAAAGGCGGTCTTGACGTCCATCTGTTCAATCTCCAAATCAAGCCTCGCAGCGAGGCCAAGTACCACACGAACAGACGACATCTTCACCACTGGTGAGAAGATCTCATCAAAGTCAACGCCCTGTCGCTGTCCAAAACCTTTCACCACCAGCCTGGCCTTGTATCTGGGAGGTGTGGAGGAATCTCCCTGCTTCACCCTGAAAATCCACCGATTCTTCAAGGCCTTCTTGCCCTTAGGCAATCTCACCAGGTCATACGTGTGGTTCTTCTGCAGCGACTGCATCTCCTCCTGTATAGCAGCCATCCACTGGCGCTTCTCAGCACTCTCCATAGCCTCGTCATAGCTCTCAGGCTCGCCCGCATCAGTCAGCAGTATAAACTCTGATGCAGAATATCTGGCGGACGGGTGCCTGGCACGATCTGATCTCCGCAAAGCAGGCTCAGGGGTCGGTGCAGGCACATCATCAGTAATGTCCTCAGCAACTCCTGGTTCACCATCAGTGGTGATATCATGATCCGGAAGGGTATCAGTACCCTGTGCTGGCTCAGGCTCAGTAGCCTCCTCAGTATCGTCATCTCCAATCATAGGTGACTCTGCAGCAGTGCGAGAGTCAACCTCAGACTCAACAGTCTCCTCGGGATCACCAACAGTCTGATCCTCACAGAAAACAGCATCACGGCTACGTACAAGCTTCTTCTCAACTGGATCAAAGAACCTGTACCCAAACTCTCCACTGTAGCTGTACCCCAAGAAAATACACTGTCGGGTCTTCGAATCCAACTTGGATCTCTCGTCCCTGGGGACGTGCACAAAGGCTTTGCAGCCAAATACCCGCAAGTGACTATAAGAGGGGTCCTTCCCATACCAGACCCTATCTGGGACATCCTCCTGCAATGCTGAACTCGGCGAGAGGTTGATGACATGCGCTGCAGTAAAAAGAGCCTCGCCCCAAAACATCCCTGGCAGCTTCGACTCAGAAAGCATGCATCGAACTCTCTCCATCAGTGTCCTGTTCATCCTCTCAGCTACGCCATTTAGCTGTGGCGTCTTCGGCGGGGTCTTCTCATGTCTGATGCCATGGTCCCTGCAGTACTCATCAAAGGGACCAATGTACTCTCCCCCGTTGTCTGACCTGATGCACCTCAGTCTCCTCCCAGACTGTCTCTCCACCTCAGCGTGGAATCTCCTGAAGGTATCGAGGACCTGATCTTTGGTCTTGATAGCATAGACCCAAAGCTTCCTCGAATGGTCGTCAATGAAAGTGACGAAGTAAGATGCTCCACCTCTAGTTTGGACCTTCAGTGGTCCGCAAACATCAGTATGAACTAGCTCCAAAGGCTCAGATCTCCTGGTGGACGTGTGGCTGTGAAATGATATCCTATTCTATTTCCCAGCCATGCAGTGGTCGCACCTCTCTAAGTGATCCCCAGAAATATCACAAATCAGCTTTTTCTTCGCCAGGCATCCTAAACCCTTCTAGCTAATGTGTGCCAGCCTCCTGTGCCATAAGGAAGTGGATGCCTCATCCCTGACGGAGTTGGCCTGAGCAGCTTCAGGCCTCCCCTCCATGTAGTATAGTCCAGAATCTCTATAGCCTCTGGCCATCACAAGCGATCCCCTGATCAGCTTCCAGAAGTCTCCTCCAAAGACACTCAGGTGTCCTTCGTCTCCAAGTCTTCCAACAGATATCAGATTGAAGCGAATATCTGGCACATGCCGCACATCCCTAAGAACCAGTAGGGCACCAGTACTCGTCTTCAAATGCATGTCTCCACGCCCAAGCACCTTGGACGTATCCCCATTGCCCATCCTCAACACCCCACAGTCATGAGTGGTGTAGGTGGCAAATAACTCCCTGTTATGGGAGACATGTGCAGAAGCTCCAGAATCAACGATCCAGCATCGGTCGTCACACGCAAGTGCAGCTGTGACGTCGTCGCCAACAATAATGACGTCGTCCTCCTCAGTCGAAACAGTAGCTGCTGTGTGACCCTCATCCTTGCCCTCAGTGGCAATCCCCTTCTTCTTCTGATCGTTCTTCAAGGAGTAACAGAACTTCTTTATGTGTCCCTTCTTGTGGCAGTAGTGGCATTCCACGTTCTGATAACGTGACTTCGACTTGCCCCTACTCTGACTCCTGTCATCCTTCCTGCTTCGGCTCTTACTCCTTCCTCTCCCCCTGGACTCAGTATAAAGAACATCAGCTCGTGAAGAAGAGCCTGAAGTCCCCTGAGACTTTCGTCTCACCTCCTCATTCAAGATCCCACTCTTGGCGATCTCCATGGAAACAATCCCCTGGGGGGAAGAATTGATCAGAGAAACTCTGACCATCTCCCACGAGTCTGGAAGTGACTTGAGTAGCCACAAAGCATTCACTTCGTCTTCAAACGTCACCTTCATAGCAGTCAAGCGATCAATAATTCCCTGGAACTCATTGACATGATCCAAAATGGGTGAGCCCTCTCGGTATCTGAACTCTCCAAGCTTCTTCAGCAAATACAGCTTGTTGATGCCCGTGCTCTTGGCATACAACGTCTCGAGAGTCTTCCACAAAGTCTTCGCATCAGTGATGCTAGCCACATGGTTGTAGACGTTCGGCTCCACGAACCGTCTAATAAACCCACACAGCTTCCGATGCTCCACCTTCCATTTTGCCGGATCCGTGTCCTTTGGCATCTCCTCAAAGACAGGAGCATGCCAACCCTTCACATATATCAAGTCTTCCATCAGAAGATGCCACTGGTGGTAATTGGCACCATTCAACTTTACCATCTGCTCTGAACCTGATGTGGACTCCATCCTGCTCTGCCAACTGGCCGGACCGACCACTGATCTTTGAGTCGACTATCTCAAAATATGCAACTGGAGAGGATAGCCAGCGGGCCAGTGGTCGTAAACTACCACTCCCAATTGCACACCCGAGATCACAATCGACTCGTCCTGAAACCCAAAAGGTCAGCCCGGTAACTGCTCTGTCACTGAAACGGCTCTGACACTGAACCTAGCTCTGATACCACTTGTTGGGAATGCGAGCAAACACTCCCGACCAGAGAACCTGTTGCAAATCGAGCAAGCACCTGTGCGACCGCGTTGAGCGGTATGCAAATTCGCAAAAGAAAATACGACGCAGAAAAATAATAAACACACAGGAAATTTTAACGTGGAAAACCCAATTGGGTGAAAAACCACGGGATGATCGGAGTCCAACCCGGAAAGCCTCCACTAAAAAGGTGTGAAAATCACACGCAACAATTACAGGCTTTCCCACCGATCCACACAGGATCTCCACTCCTCCACCACAAAAATAATCCACAAAGGATTTTACAACACCCTCTTTCCAACACGATACAAAATCACAATATTGAAACGAAGAAAAATAAACACGGTGATAGAGGTGTTACCCGGACGGATTGAACAATCCGTCCCAACGTCGAAGATGACGTCCTCCAAATCCACGAACAAGGACGGCTATACGCAGCCCCTTCCTTCTTCGTCTTCAACCTCCAAGTAACGACGATGGCGTCGACAAGATCCCAGGCGGCAACGGCGGCCCGGATCCTCCAAACAGCGGCGATAGCGGCTACCGGCGGTAGCCCTCCCAAGCTCCAAGCCGCAGCCCTCCTTCAACAACGGCGGCGGCGGCGACTCCTTCAAAAACAGCGGCGGCCGGATTTCCTCCAACAGCGGCGGCTGGATCTCCCCTTCAACAGATGGCCGGACTACTTCTCCCCTCCTCCGGGCGGCGGCCGGATCTCTCTCCAACACAGCAGGCCGGCAGTCTTCTTCCAGACGGCGGCAGAAAACGAGAGGGAGAGAGATGAGGGGGAGCGGCGGTTCTACTTCACGCACAGGAGAGAGGGGGGAAAGAAAAGTGGGCGGCAGTTTTTTTTTTATTGGGCAGGAGAGAATAATCAAATTAATAATTGAATAGTGCTGCCCTAACTCCACGCCAAAATAGCAGTCCGGTTCACCATGAACCGGTCCAGAAAAACGCATATTATCCACTCCAAAAAATGCAGCAGAAAAAAGGTTGCAACCAGCCTTTTAACAGGTTGCAACATATTTGCCAAAAATAAATTTTCACAGAATTTCTGCACGCCAAAGCTTCTAACATCTCCGGTGGTTTTTACCGACTCGGATGGGAACCACGCCCAACACTCATAAATTCAGCATCCACTCAACAATTCCGTTAAATAGATGGACGGAAAAGTTAAAAGGAACCTATTTAGAAAAAGTTTAAAATGTTAGGGACCGATTTCAAACTTTTTAAACATTAGGGACCAATTTCAAATAGCCCCCAAACGTTGAGGACCTATTTAGTATTTTTGTCGTACATAAATTAGTCCCTCAATTTTACTTGCTTTATGAAAAAGTTCCCCAAACTTTGTTTCATATGAAATTGGTCCATAAACTTTCGATGTTTTAAGAAATAGATCCATTGTACAAATTCCGTCCAAATTTAACGATTATTTTTAATTAATTAACGAAGCTGCACGTCACCATGTTCTTCTTTGGTCTCCTTGTCCTCCTCATCTTCCTGAGACATTCATTTATAAATGCAAACAAACACATTTATAAATGCAAACAAACAAAATGAAAAGCTTGCTTGCAGCGGGGAAAGGAAATGTTTTTCCATAGATCTGAAATATTTCATGGTGAAAGCGAGATGGCTAGAACTTCCTCTCCGGAAAGAAGGAAGAACCAAGAAAAGAAGACCAGCCACTAGGAAAACGTGCGGCGGTGAAGGGTTTTTTGGTGAGAAAGCAGGGACGGCTATTAGAAGCATGCAGGATCTGCTGACGGTGCAGGGCAGAGCACATGCTCTGCTGGCGTGGAGCACTACAACAAAATTGCTCTACCGTGACGTTTTTTTAGCGGCGCTTTTAAAAATGCCGCCTTAAAATTAATACTTAGCGGCGCTTTCAAATCAAAAAAAGCCGTCATTAAATATTTACGTTATCAGCGGCGCTTTCGCTAATAAAAACGCCGCACTATTTAATCGCATCCGATTAGAACTCCACAGCCCCACACCCCAAAGCCCTAATCCCCGCGCGAAACTCCTCTCCAGTTCGGCGAGCCTTTACGATCGACTCTCTCCTCCGGCGATATCAGCGAACTCTTGCATGCCAAGTGAATTTCCCGCCGACCTCACCCACCTCGCTGCGCCTCTATTGCCACCTTCAATGTCGCGGATCACCCACCTCCAGGGCTTCGCTCGTTGTTCTCCTCTCAGCATTCTCGCCTGAGTTAACGAAGCTCTTACCTTTTCTTCTGGATGTCCTTTGCCAACTTCAAGGGAGACTGCCACTCAAACTCCAGCAAAGGAAACTCCAACTGCAACTGTGACGAACCTCCAACTGTGACGAAACTCCAACTGCAACTCTCTACTCCAGGTATTTTATCTTTCCTTTCTTATTGTTCGTTAATCTAAATGTAGCCTCCTCATCTCACTTGATCCTACATATGACATTTATCTATATCTATTTTGTTCTCCAATAGAGGGTAATGTTTGCTTACGTTAAAAAAAAATTGAACTTTTGGCACTTTGCACCCTGTAATTACAGGCGTTTGGCACTTTGCACCCTTATATTTAAACTTTGGCACTTTGCACCCTTTAAAGTCCTTAATGAAGCACTTTGCACCCTGCAGTTATTTTTTTATTTCTTTTCTATTTATTAAATTCCGAAAGTTATAGTTGGAGGGGTATTTTGGTCACGCACCAGGATTTTGTTTTATCTGCTATATTTAATTCGTATTCAATTTATAGCTAGCTATACGCAGACCCTCTATTAAATTCGGCAGGTGGGATCCTCTCCCCAAAAATAATTCCTATTCTTTTTATAGCTATAAGCAGACCATCATTTTATGGTCATACACAATCCAAGCATTAAAAAGTTCTGCAAACCAAACATTTAACCGACCATCATAGTTGTAATGCTCTGCTATACGCAGACCATTCTTTTTTTGGTGTGAAATTTCATCATCTCATGCGCTACTATATGCAGACCACACAAATTTCATTATCTCATGCGCAATACACGTGTTTTTTTTATACATTATTATACGCAGGCCATACATATTTTTATTAACTTATTGCCGAAATTTGTTGAAATAGGGACTTTTTTGAGCAGGTATCATTTTACATAATCAAGTCGCTGCGACATAAAAGTATAAAAAAGTTGTTTTGAATAATAAATTGTTAATTTTTTAATTAAAAAAAATTGAAACATCAAATTGTGTGATTTTTCGGAAACCGGTTAACGTCTAAGCGATTAACTTATCAAGTAAAGATCAAGTGACTGATCTTATAAAATATTAGGCATAATATCATTATATCAAGGTCCAAATAGAGATAATAACTTTAGGATTTCCAAAACACGTAAGATGCATCACAAATCTCATTATACAAAACAAGCACATAATATCAATATAATCTCTAAATGATGAATCTCCACACTTCCTATGCAGTGTCATCCCAAACATCTTCCTCACCTGTTAAATAAAAACATATTTAAGTTTGTGTGAAATTTAAGAAATTGTAAATAACTTATTGCAGATTAATTGTGTGAAATATAATCTCTAATTGTAACTCACCGTGATGAAATGACGCAGTAACTGATTCTTGAGTAGCAATATAGCTTGACTTTGTACTCTTCTTCTTTACCTGTGTAATTGTAGCAAATTATTATTACTAATTAGATTAAAAAAAGCAAGAACGCTGATAAATGATGTTTTACATACCGGTAATTTTGATCGGAACGTTGTTGTTGCCATTGTCGGCTCAGCATTTTTTGATGATTGAGCGCAACTTTTCTTGTTATGACCCGTCTCTCCACAATTGGAGCATGCATATTTAGTACCGGATCTTTTCAAACCATATTTTTGATTACTCAACTCATCCGCCTCCTTCCTTCGAGCTTGCATTGAAGGTCTTCCTGCCTTTTTGGTTTTAGTATTCCATGGTACCACAATATTTTGATTTCCACATGGCCACTCTCTTTGTCCCTTAATAGGATTCAGCAAGTGTTCATATGCTTTCAAATAGGTGGTTTTTTTGTACCAAAAATCTACATAGTCTTCAACTCTTTCCCTTTTGTAGAATATGCAAGCTATGGCGTGCACGCATGGTATTCCAGTTAGATCCCACTTTCTGCAACTACAACTTTGGGATGATAATTCAACGGTCCATTTTTCACCGGCCCACCCTTTAACCTCAAATTTGTCATTGCCATTCCATTCTAAAATGTAATCATGAACTTCTCTTTTGTTGTTTTCAATGATTTTTTGAATATTTGGACAAATTTCTCCACTCCACCTTAGCATTTTATCTCTTTGTGTGTATATTCTCCTCATCATAATCACTCTTATGATCTCAAGCATTGTTATAATGGGTTTGCCTCTTGCCTTTAAGATTACATTGTTGAAACATTCGCACAAATTATTGAGTAGCATATCACACTTCGGCCATGTACTAAAATGTGATCTTGCCCAATTTCTTGGTTCTCTCGCCCTTACCCAATTGTATGCCACTATATTGTGTGCTCTCAGCTTTTCCATTTCCGCATTAAAATCCACCATTCTACTAGCCGATGCAGCTTTCCACAATAAATTTTTAAGTTGTAATCCTTTATGGATTTGCTTAAAATTACTGTACATATGTCTTAAGCAAAACCTATGCTCTGCATTAGGTAGTAATTCTTCTACTGCACGTATCAAACCTTTTTGCTTATCAGACATGATGGTCCAAACATAGTTATTAACGATATTCAAATCCTGTATCAAAAGACTAATAAACCATTCCCATGATTTTCTATTTTCCCTTCTTACCATGGCATATGCTATTGGATAAATACCGTTGTTCCCGTCAACACCGACCGCACATAGTAAAACTCCGCTATTTGAGGTCTTTAAGTGTGTTCCATCTAGACCTATGACGGGTCGACATCCTGCAAGAAAACCCAACTTCAAAGCACCCCAACATATATACAGCCTTTTAAAAATGCATGCTTCCGATACCAAGTCTTGTTTACATTGGACTTTGACAGTTGTGTTAGGATTGGTTCGACGGATTTCTTCGCAGTAGTCCCATAAACTAGCATATTGCTCCAACTCTGTGCCATGTATGATTTTATTTGCATGTTTTTTCGCTCTATACATTTTCCAGATAGAAAGAGATGTTCTGTTTTCCATTTGCATCATTTCTTGCATTGAAGTCACCGGCCACTCAGGGTTACTCCTAAGGTGGTGTTGATATTTCTTTGCAAGGAAATCAGAAGTACAATGTTTAGATGTTGCAGTCCTATAGCATGTGTGTTCATCTTTAATGGTCTTCACTTGAAAAGTATTATCATTTTTTGATATAAAGGAAGCGTACATTTTCCAACCACATTCACAAGTGACTTGAATTTTATCACTACAATTCTTGGTAAATTTGATTGGCTTTCCTTGCATGTTAGAATATATCCTAACAGCTTCTCGAAACTCTTCAGCTGTAGCGAAACACATTCCTACTTCAAATTCAAAATGTGATTCGCATGCATTTCCTTGATAAATTTGGTACCTTGATGATTTCGTTTTATTGGAGTTTGTGGTGAGGGAACATTTACCCTTGTAATGCTCCACCATTTGATTCTGTTCACGCACACATGGTTCATTTGGCTCCTTCAATCCCACCCACTCAATAGCTTCATCAATATTTTCGTCATACTCCATATCATCGTGCTCAAAATCATCTACAAAATCATCACTAAATGTAGAATCATTCTCATCTGTGTCCTCTTCGCTGCTAAGGGATTCACTTCTATTATCAAGTTCAAAAATATTTTCTACCGCAATATCAGAATTACTTTGAGGATGAGCTTCAATAGTCTCAACGTAAACATCCACTTCTCTTTCACGGTTGATATGTTTAATAAGATTTTTAACATCTTCGTCAGTATCAAGTAAATTCAGATTATTGCAGTCTTCTGGTCCACTTAATCTGCAGTAAAATCTAACCCAGGACAAGTGACCGAGCTCTCTTGCCATTTCATGCAAATCAGTTAAGACTAACTCGTTGTAATCGCAGTAGTCAAACATATTCACTACATCAGGCATATAAGACATACTTGTTGAACCAAAAAAGGACCCGGAATGATGCATTCTAACAGTGAACAGCGACGCTTCATATGGCATGTAAAGGGCCCTTTCATTTGACTCTTGATTTCGCATTACCCAAACCATTCTAAAAAAAAGGAAACAAAAAAATTGGACAAGATAGAAACAACAAAATCTAACACCAAGATTAAAGGAAACAATTTGGAAACAACAAAATCTAACACCAAACCATCCTAAATAATTGCTTATAGCCTAAAATAATTAGGGATTTCAAATGTTATACCTTCCACGATGAGTAGATGATGATGAAAACAAGGTGAAGCAGCAGAACCTTCCACGGTGAAGTAGCAGAACACTGTTTCGGAAAGCAGCAGATGATAGGTTCAGCAGCAGGAGTGTGTTCAGCAGCAGGACCTTGGTTCGGCGAAGCAGCAAGGAAGAAATGTAATGCTAGACGGAGCAGGAGAAGAGTGCGGAAGAGAGCGGCGAGGGTATTTGGGTCGGGGCCTGGCTCGCTGGGGCTTGGCTCGCTGAGAGGCGGAGCACGAGATCGCCGGTTCTCTCTTGTAGATCGCCGACGGTTCTCTCTTGTAGATCGCCGGGGCTTGGCTCGCTGAGAGGCGGAGCACGAGAAGGGCGCAGGTGGATCGGGAGAAGGGCGCAGGGAAGATAGCGGCGAGGGTTTGGGATACACGGGAGATTCAAGGTTTTGAGAGGATAAAAGCTTTGAAATTCCAGTTTTACCCCCCCTGTTTAATTTCAGATTATATTTACATGGAACAAAATCTGCTACAGGGTGCAAAGTGCTCTAATAATGGTTTTGAAGGGTGCAAAGTGCCAAATATTGAAAGGTGGGGTGCAAAGTGCCAAACGCCTGTAATTACAGGGTGCAAAGTGCCAAACTTCTTCTAACTCACATTTCATTGGAATGCCTGCTAGATGTTTGATGAAATGCATCAATCACTAATGATATTTAATTTATTTATTTTTTAATTTCATTAGGTCAATGGGTGGTGATGCCATTTGAAGGGGTATATCTGGTGGGCAAAAGAGAAGAGTAACAATAGGTTGCAACATCAATTTAACTATTATGATAAAATCCTTGTTTTTTAACTGGTTTAATTTCACTACTTCAGCCAACAGCTGAGACTTTTAATCTTTTTGACGATATTATCTTAATGGAAAAAAGGAAAGATTATATATCATGGACCCTGTGAGTTCTTTCTTAATTTCTTTGATGATTGTGGTTTCAAATGCCCTCCAAGAAAAGGCGTAGCTGACTTTCTTCAAGAGGTAAAACAAGTAATATTGCCCAAGTACTTCCTTAGAACTTAACAAGAAAAGGCTTTCCTGAGATTCTTCTTGGGGCTCTTTGCTTAAACTTTGTATGTTTGATTGCGCCAGTGAATATTTAATGTAGGCTGAGATGGTGATATATACTTAAACAAGTCATTTTAAATGTTATTCATATAGTTCATTAGGTTATTTCTGCAGATGCTGGATTGATGTTAATTTTATATTACTGGAGGACTGAAATTGAGGAAGCCTTTTGTTGTATTATGCAGGACACCTTGGAATTCTAGAATGTCAGCAGAGGAACTTGATGTCAATGAAAGGCAGGCGGTTTTACTGTGGCAGAGAAGTCTGGCAAGATTAGAATTTTTGCATTGCAGAAATTTAGTAGTATGTTGAATTTTTTGTTCATAGTGTCCTTTTGATTGTGAATGCTGATGCTTGCTTTTTTGATGGGTTGTCTGGCTTGTTTTTGTATGTTTGGAGTTGATGTATACAGACTTTAAATCAGAAATAAAATTGTATATTTTTTGTATGTCTTCTGAATGACCTAGACCCACCAAGTGATCTCTGCCAATATTTAGTTTTGAGAGAATATGAAATTGGCTTTGATTGATCGCATCATTGTTTAACCTCGGATAACTTGGTCCTTGATATTTTTCTTCCAAAAGTTGGAGTTAGAGGCTGATGAGTAGGAATATGGAGTTGATCGAAGAGTTTGTCATTTTGTCGGAATAGTTCTAGTTCATACTTTTTTTTCTACTCCCTGATGATTTTATCTTATTGCGTTTATTCTTCTTCCTCTTAATCTATGTACTCTTACGAGTTTCTAAGAAATAACTCTCTAGTTTTTGTTTTTCTACGTTTTAAATGTATGAACCTGATGACATAGTTATGTCACCTCTAGATCAAAGATTCAAAATTTTTTTTATCAGTTTGATTTGCCTAGAACTGGGCTACACGTGGTGTTTGATCTGCAAACAAAATGCTAGAATCATATTCTAATCATATTTAATCTGACATTCCTTTGTAGGAGCAGCCCCTTTGCAGCATTTCACAGTATTTGGAAAAGTTTAAACATGTTCTCAGGTAAACTAGCCTAAATGTTTCATTTTCAGCAATTAATAAATACAATGCCTAAATCTAAAACTTTGATTAATAATTTTTGTTGTTTAGTTTTTGTAACTACACCTGACATTCATCTATGGAGCATAACCAAACTTCCTGATTCAATGAAGCATAACCAAGCGGCGGACCCAAGCTCGGACACGCACGGGCACGTGCCCGTGCGTTAAATCGCGGAAATAACTGGCATGCCCTAATATTTTCTCATTCCTGTGCGGCTTCAGGCGAATCCGGCGGGTGCGGCTTCAGGCGAATCCGGCGGCCATCGACATCCAGAGCACGCGACGTGCGACGGGCCACGACTGCGACGGGCGACTGGGTTAGGTTCTCAGGCGAAGCTGTCCTGTTTCTCGCATCGACGCATCGTCGAACGGTCGAAGTCTCGCATCGCCGACACGATCGCCGAATCTGTGCAAAGGTTAGTTTTTTTTTATTGCTCTAGCCTCTATTTCTGATTTCTCCATGACCACTCCAGTCTCCATGACTCCATTTCTGATTTCTCCATGAATCTAGATAGTCAGATTTCTGATTTCTGGATTCTGGAATAAACTCTAGCCTCTAGGCATCCGTAGTCAAGTCTCAAGTGGTCTCTTACAGGCATCCGAAACTATTTAATCAGATTAAACATGGGCTAATTAATAGAATTTCTACAAAATTAATATTACTCTATTATTTGTGGTACAGTTTTATCCCAAACATATTCCTCTGAACACTGGAATTGAGAAAAAATTGAAGTCAGTTACAGTGATATTTATATTTACAAAAACTCATTCCTTGTTAACTTTTAATTTCAATGTTTGTTGAGCTGCAATGAGTTTCATCCATTTTCAACAAAACAAACACTTGAACACAACTAAAAGTGAGATCTAGGCTTCGTTTGGGGGGACTTATTTTCACCGGTCAAGCGGTCACGACCGCATGAACCGGACCTTAATTAAGGTTCATGCGGTCGTGACCGCTTGACCGGTGAAAATAAGTCCTTCCAAACGGAGCCCTAATCACTTCCGGGACCTCACAGTGAAAGAAACTAGCCCTTCAGAACTCACAGAGATATCAGATTAATTATCAGATTTGGAATATGGGTCTTGGGTATAGAAATACAGGATGCCTAGATTTCTGATATCCTGTATGTAATCAGATTTCTCTATAAACTGATATCACATAATATCCCTGCAAAAAAAAATTCCGGGGGCGCTGCCCCCGAACCCCCGCTCAGGGGGCCCTGCCCCCCGAACCCCCCCGATCGACAATACTTATATTGTGCCCGTGCGACTTCAAAATCCTAGTTCCGCCACTGCTGACATGTATCTTGAAACTTACCAAGTCCTTGATCTGGAGAAGAAGCTTTGTATATGGAGCATAATTTTTGTATTTTGATCTGCAAATGAATTTGTTAATAAAAGTTTGGGCTTTGTAGTGCATGTACCAAGATAAAGTATGGGCTTTGTTGTGCTATTTATTCATTTCAATCAAATTTGTGTATAGTTTGGACATGAAGATTCTAATTTTGTGATGTTAATGTGAAATATACTTTGCTGATTTAATATTTGTCATGGATACAAGTTCTAGTGCATACTATATATTGTGTTTCTTTGCGTAAATGAGGAATAACGAGAGAGATGAGAAAGAAATTTTCATTTTTTATATATACGAGTGACTGGCATGTGGTGCCACTATATGTTAAGACGGTTCACCGCTCCCACAGGGACCCGGCGATCAGAGGGCATTTATGCCTTGGCCGGTAAGCCGCTCCGCCTAACAGGGCCGCGACCCGTACACCCCAACCCGTCTCGGCACCCAGTCTAAGTGCCGCGAGATGTTGGGGCGGGGGATTCGATCCCCCGCCCCAACATCTCGCGGCACTTAGACTGGGTGCCGAGACGGGTTGGGGTGTACGGGTCGCGGCCCTGTTAGGCGGAGCGGCTTACCGGCCAAGGCATAAATGCCCTCTGATCGCCGGGTCCCTGTGGGAGCGGTGAACCGTCTTAACATAAAAGTGCACTTTTATGATAGGACCCCCCGGGCTACGCTGGATTTTACTACTAGGTGGGTCGCACCTAGCCAGCCCTCCGGGGAAGGAACCTATCAGGGCCGCGACCCGCACACCCCAACCCTTCTCGGCACCCAGTCTAAGTGCCGCGGGGTGTTGGCTCAGTTGGTGATGAGGGCCGCGTTAAAGGCTTCTTATCAAGGGGGCGGGGGATCGAATCCCCGCCCCAACACCCCACGACACTTAGACTGGGTGCCGAGACGGGTTGGGGTGTGCGGGTCGCGGCCCTGTTAGGCGGAGCTGATTACCGGCCAAGGCATAAATGCCCTCTGATCGCCGGGTCCCTGTGGGAGCGGTGAACCGTCTTAACATAAAAGTGCACTTTTATGATAGGACCCCCCAGGCTACGCTGGATTTTACTACTAGGTGGGTCACACCTAGCCAGCCCTCCGGGGAAGGAACCTATCAGGGCCGCGACCCGCACACCCCAACCCTTCTCGGCACCCAGTCTAAGTGCCGCAGGGTGTTGAGGTCGGGGCTTGAACCTCCGACCTCCTGGATAAGAAGCCTTTAACGCGGCTCAGTTGGTGATGAGGGCCGCGTTAAAGGCTTCTTATCAAGGGGGCGGGGGATCGAATCCCCGCCCCAACACCCCACGACACTTAGACTGGGTGCCGAGACGGGTTGGGGTGTGCGGGTCGCGGCCCTGTTAGGCGGAGCTGATTACCGGCCAAGGCATAAATGCCCTCTGATCGCCGGGTCCCTGTGGGAGCGGTGAACCGTCTTAACATAAAAGTGCACTTTTATGATAGGACCCCCCAGGCTACGCTGGATTTTACTACTAGGTGGGTCACACCTAGCCAGCCCTCCGGGGAAGGAACCTATCAGGGCCGCGACCCGCACACCCCAACCCTTCTCGGCACCCAGTCTAAGTGCCGCAGGGTGTTGAGGTCGGGGCTTGAACCTCCGACCTCCTGGATAAGAAGCCTTTAACGCGGCTCAGTTGGTGATGAGGGCCGCGTTAAAGGCTTCTTATCAAGGGGGCGGGGGATCGAATCCCCGCCCCAACACCCCACGACACTTAGACTGGGTGCCGAGACGGGTTGGGGTGTGCGGGTCGCGGCCCTGTTAGGCGGAGCTGATTACCGACTAAGGCTGGAAGGCCCTCTGATCGTCGGGTCCCACTGGGATCAGTGAACCGTCCTAACATAAAAGTGCACTTTTATGTATAGTGATAGGACCCCCCGGGCTACGCTGGATTTTACTACTAGGTGGGTCGCACCTAGCCAGCCCTCCGGGGAAGGAACCTATCAGGGTCGCGACCCGCAGCTCAGTTGGTGATGAGGGCCGCGTTAAAGGCTTCTTATCCAGGAGGTCGGGGGTTCAAGCCCCGACCTCAACACCCCGCGGCACTTAGACTGGGTGCCGAGAAGGGTTGGGGTGTGCAGGTCGCGGCCCTGATAGGTTCCTTCCCCGGAGGGCTGGCTAGGCGCGACCCACCTAGTAGTAAAATCCAGCGTAGCCCGGGGGGTCCTATCACTATACATAAGAGTTTTTTAAATTATTCGTTTTTTTTTTAAATGTAGCAGTTTTAGCAGCATTTTTTAATAAAAAGCGCCGCTAAAGCCGCAACATTTTTTTACAAGAACTCAGCAGCTATTGGCGGCGTTTTTTTTTTTCAAAAAAACGCCGCTAAAACCTGTTTGTAGCGCCGCGAAAACTATCGTGGCGCTTGAAAAACGCCGCGGAAAGTCCAGAAAAACGCCGCCGTAGCCTCGTTTTGTTGTAGTGTCGAAGGAGGCCCGTCGAGGGAGGACGAAGACCGAATCAAAATTCTAGAAAGTGTAATAAACAATTTCGTCTGAGACTCGGAGGAGACGAGGAAGAAGAAGAACAAACGAGTTACATAGCTCCGTTAATTATTTAAAAATAACCGTTAAAATTTGGACGGAATTTGTTAAAGGGACCTATTTCTTAAAGCATCTAAAGTTTAGGGACCAATTTCATATGAAACAAAGTTTAGGGATCTTTTTCATAAAGCGAGTAAAGTTGAAGGACTAATTTATGAATTGTGCCATATAATAATAATAATAGTATATATAATATTTGGGCATTTTTGTGTCAAAATCAATTTTATTTTTCTATTTTGCCGAGGAAATACCGGAGACCTTTCTTTAATAACTATGGGCGCCTATATGAATCCCATGCAGCCAACACCTTTGGAGATGGTTAACTCCACCACACTTAGTGCTTTGGCCATCAAGAGTAGCCTTGCGCATAAAGTCTGGCAGACCCAATTTAAGTTTGAGTCTGTCAGGCCCATACTTTTTATGCCTAGGCTCTCAAGCCTAGGCCTGGCTATAGCCAGATTCAGACACCCTGGCCTAGGCCCCATTTATAAATGGGGAATAGCTGGGCCTTTTCGGCTAGGCCTAGCTAGGCCAGGCCCAGGCCTACTCAATGCTGATTTTTTCAAAAAAAAATTTGATTTTTGTATAAAAATTACATAATATAAATATATTATGTAAGACATATATATTAAAATTTTAAATGCTTAATAAGATAAAAGGCTATATTTTATTTCATATTAAAATATATTACAACACACAAACGGGTCGGCCACTAATCCCGAGAAATACTACCTGATCTTACAAAATGCACAAAATCTCACAACTTTCAGTACCCACCCACAATATGTAAGATGTCAAAACAACGTATGACGGCCTACCAAAAAAAAAACATCACTAATACTCAATCTTATCGGCCAAGTTTAACGAACTCAGTTCTTCTTCGACTGACGGGGAGCTGTCTTCGATGGAAGCAGTATGTTGCTCTCGATCTGTTCACCGCGTCCTAATAATCTTTATAGCAAAAACAAATCAGTCGTTAAGTCGACTCCGTCGTTCATTCAAAACCATGTCACTTGTTGCGGAACGCTTAGGGCTCTTGGTAGACCGGTTCACTTGAACCGCCTTAGCTCGTGAGCGAGCTAAGCGCGCAAACAGCCAATTAGAGGTTCGTTGAGTACGCAGAGACTTTTTAACGTGGAAAACCCGGAAAGGGTAAAAAACCACGCGGCCGGAGCTGTGCCGACCAAACTTCACTATCTTCTGGAGGAGTTACAACTTGGAAGCTAGAACTCGAGCGCGACAGACCGCTGCTCGTTACAATACTTGGAGAAAGAGAGCTTCGAGGGTGACAGGCCACCTCACAAAAAAACTAAGTCCTTTTCCCTTCAAAGACTGCTAGTCGCCTTTCGGAAGCGGGAAGGCTAGTCGCCTTTCCCTTCTGAGAGATGCTGGTCGCCTTTCTGGAATTGAGAAGGCTGGTCGCCTTTCTCTTCTGAGACCTGCTCGTCGCCTTTCGGAATCGAGAAGGCTAGTCGCCTTTCTCTTCCGAGAACTGCTTGTCGCCTTTCGGAATCGAGAAGGCTAGTCGCCTTTCTCTTCTGAGAACTGCTTGTCGCCTTTCGGAATCGAGAAGGCTAGTCGTCTTTCTCTTCTGAGAACTGCTTGTCGCCTTTCGGGATCGAGAAGGCTAGTCGTCTTTCTCTTCTGAGAACTGCTTGTCGCCTTCCGGAATCGAGAAGCCTAGTCGTCTTTCTCTTCTGAGAACTGCTTGTCGCCTTTCGGAAGATGAAGATCTTCAAGCCCCGAAGGAGATCCCGAAGGAGATCTTCAAGTCCCGAAGGAGATCTTCAAGTGCCGAAGGAGAATTCCGCAAAAGTCTGCAAGGAGCTCTCCCCAATCCCGAAGTCAAGGTCCTCTCCAATGAAGCCATGGGGCTCCTTTTATAGTTTTTGTCGGGGGCGGCCCGGTAATTTTGCCGTTGGCAGTTTCCATAAATGCTCGATGGACGAATCATATTCTCCGGTTCGGGGCCCTCGGATCACTATTTTTCGTAAATGACCACCTTGCCCCTCGGGCAGCTTGGGCAGATTGGGCAGTTCTGTTGGAGGTGAAAAAGGCGACTAACTGTTTCTGAAAAGTGAGAAGCCTGAAACCCAAAATGTGAGAAGCCGGAAAGACAAAGAGTGAGAAGCCGGGATGACAAAAAGGGAGAAGCCGGAAAGACAAAAAGTGAGAAGACTTCCTGACCGCGCTCAGAGACGTTCTGAGCGCGGGTTAGCGCTGAAGCTCCCCGAATGCGCGACGGGCCCCGGGAGATGCCTCGGACGGACGGCGAATCGAGGAGCCGCTCCCTAGCGAGCGGTTGAAGTCCTCCGGAGGGGAGCGGGTGCCGGACCGCACCCCTAGAAGGGGTGGGCACGGCCGCGCACCCCCGAGCGGGGAGGGTGCGGCTTGGCCGCACCCCACAAGGGGTGCGGCTAGGCCGCACCCCACAAGGGGTGCGGCTGGGCCGCACCCCTTGGGGGTGCGGCTGGGCCGCACCCCTTGGGGGTGCGGCTTGGCCGCACCCCCTTGGGGGGTGCGGCTTGGCCGCACCCCACAAGGGGTGCGGCTGGGCCGCACCCCTTGGGGGGTGCGGCTTGGCCGCACCCCCTTGGGGGGTGCGGTTTGGCCGCACCCCTCAAGGGGTGTGGCCGGGCCGCACCCCCTTGGGGGATGCGGCTCCCCCTTGGGGGGTGTAGCCGGCTCGTACCCCCTCGGGGGTGTGGTCGGCCCGTACCCCCCCTTGAGGGGTGCGACTTGGCCGGCCACCTTCCTTGGGGGATGCGAATGAGCCGGGCCCCCCCAAGGTGGTGCGGTCGGGGCGTGTTCGGGCCATCTCCCTGCGGCGAGTGGTGCAGCCCGCGTGCTGCCGTGCGCTTTTGCGCGCGATTACGTACATATCTGGGGCTCGTGTGTGCTTCGATCGCTACCCCCCATCTCTCTTCTGCGAGGTTTCCTTTGGGCGCATCCTGAGGCCTTCGCGGGTGTACAACATAAGCCCCCCAAACCTTCGGAGTCCGAATTCCTGAGCGAGGAGTTCGAAGGTTTTGATTTTTCTTCGGCGGCTTTACCCCTTGTCCCCTGTGTGGCGCTCTTTTAGGTAGGAGTTGATGTCGGAGGGTGCTGGTTCCCTGTGATTGTCGTGGGCTTGCTGCCAGGTTCTGATATCCGCGTGGGCCGTGGGGTTTCTGCAAAGTGACAGATTAGCTTGCGCGGTTCTGAGCCCGCGGCTTTTTTTTTCACAATAGAAAATTTAGCTCGCGCAAGTCTGTGCTTGCGGCTTTCTTGCACGAGTCGGGCTCGCGGCTTGGCCGGTGAATAGCGTTTGTATTCAAACCGTGGGTGAACGCAGGGGGGGCAGGCCCCGACGTCACCGGGACTCGACGGCGGAGGAGAAGGGCGAACCTTCAATCGACGGCGGTGCAAAGTCCCCGGGGCAGGGCCCCGAAGTGGCCGGTGAATAGCTGGTGTATTCAAACCGGAGGCGTTCGTAAGGGGGGCAGGCCCCTACGACGCTGGGACTTGACGGCGGAGGAGAAGGGCGGACCTTCAATCGACGGCGGTGCAAAGCCCCCGAGGCAGGGCCCCGAAGTGGCCGGTGAATAGCTGGTGTATTCAAACCGGAGGCGTTCGTAAGGGGGGCAGGCCCCTACGACGCTGGGACTTGACGGCGGAGGAGAAGGGCGAACCTTCAATCGACGGCGGTGCAAAGCCCCCGAGGCAGGGCCTCGTTGCAAAGTGTTTCTTAAGTGCGTGAAGGTGTCAAAACATAGCTTTTCAATAAGAAATCATTTGGTGCACAGCTTTATGTAAGATAAGATAGGTGCACGAGCCTGAGCTCGCGGTTTTTGCACAAATTATAAGATAGATTTGCACGAGTTAGAGCTCGCGGCTTGGTACAGAAATTGAAGATAAGTTTGCACGAGTTTGAACTCGTGGCTTAGTGCATGGTAGAGGTCCTGGGATCACTGGTAAAAGCGGCGCAAGTTTTGAGCGTTCCAGGTGCGTGGCAAAGTCTTCCCTTCCGCCGTCCTGAGCCTGTACGTTCCGGGTTTTATGACTGCGGAGACTACGTACGGGCCTTCCCAGGCCGCTGAAAGCTTGTCTCCTTGGGGACCTTTACCGGCGGCCTCGATGCTGCGTAGGACGAGATCTCCTACGTTGATTGGTCTGGGCTTCACCCTCCTGTCGTAGGTCCGGGCTACACGCATTTGGTAGAGTGCAGCACGGTAAGCAGCGTTGTCCCGGACTTCGGGGATTAGATCGAGGTTTTCTCGGAGCAGTCCATCATTCTTGTTGGAGTCGAAGGTGAGTACTCGAGCACTCGGAACGCCGATGTCAACGGGGATGATAGCTTCGGTTCCGTAGCAGAGGTTATAAGGTGTCTCTCCTGTAGGAGTTCTTTCTGTTGTGCGATATGCCCATAATACATTCGGGAGCGCGTCTACCCACTGTCCCCTGGCTTCTTCCAAGCGTGTTTTCAGCCCTTTGAGGATGGTGCGGTTCGTGAATTCTACTTGTCCGTTGGCTTGTGGATGCGCCACGGCCGTGTGGCGCAGGTTGATTTTCAGATCTTCGCACATCTTGGTGAAGGACTTGCCAGTGAATTGAGTGCCGTTGTCGGCAATGATCGTAGCCGGGATGCCGAAGCGGCAAACGATGCTCTTCCAGACGAATTGTTTGGCGTTTTCTTCGGTGATCTTAGCCAGGGGTTCCGCCTCCACCCATTTGGTGAAGTAATCGATAGCTAGGATGATGAACTTCCTCTGTCCAGATGCTAGAGGTAGGGGGCCGAGGAGGTCGATCCCCCATTGCGCGAATGGCCACGCACTCTGCAGCGTGGTAAGTGAGACCGGGGGTTGATGAGGCATGTTGGCGTGTAGCTGACAGCTTTTGCACCTCTGGACAAAGTCGGCCGCGTCCTTTCTTATTGTCGGCCAATAGAAGCCTTGACGCAGTATTTTCCGCGCTAATGCCTTCCCGCCTAGGTGCTCTCCGCAGACTCCTCCGTGTACTTCCCTGAGTACGTAGTCCGCCTCGCTTGCCGGCAGGCATTTCAGATATGGTCCTGAGAATGCCCGTTTGTAAAGCTCCCCGTCTATAATGGTGAACGATGCAGCCCGCATTCGCAGCCTTCGCGCCTCTAGGCGATCTTCAGGAAGGTGCCCTTGCTCCAGGTAGGCTCGTAATGGGGTCATCCAGGGCGACTCCTCATGGTGGATGGTTGTGATTTCCCATGGCCCCTGAATGCTTGGGATCACAACTTCTTCGATTCGGCGTCTTCGAGACTGGTAGCTGGAGGGTGAGGTGGCGAGCTTGGATAGGGCATCCGCCCTGGTATTCTGCTCTCGGGGGATGTGTAGGATCTGATATGATGAGATCTTTTGGAGAAGTGACTTTGCGAATGCGAGGTATTTCGTCATCTGCTCGCTCTTAGCCTCGTAATCTCCTTCAACCTGTGAGACCACGAGTTGGGAGTCTGTATAAATCGTTAGGTTCTCGACTTTGCAGTCGATAGCGAGCCGGAGACCGGCGATCAGTGCTTCGTATTCCGCGATGTTATTTGTTGCGGGGAACTTTAGCCGGAGTCCGTAATCCAGGGTGATCCCTTCGGGGCTCATAAGGAGCAATCCCGCTCCGGCCCCTTCAGCTCCCGAGGCGCCGTCGACATAGAGGGTCCACCGGGTGCTTGCGGTGTCTTTGATGAGGGTTGTTTCTGGCGGGATGGTGTATTCTACCACGAAGTCGGCGAGCACCTGCGACTTGATGTCAGGGCGAGGCAGGAATTGGATGTCGAATTCGCCGAGTTCTACGGCCCACTTTACAAGTCTCCCCGAGACTTCCGGCTTCTGGAGGATCGCCCGTAATGGGAGTTGTGTCAATACTTTGACTGCGTGAGCCTGGAAGTAGGGTCTGAGTTTTCTAGCCGAGAAGACAAGAGCCAAGGCTGTCTTGTCTGCTGCCGGATATCTGGTTTCGGTATCGGTGAGGACTTTGCTGAGGTAGTAGATCGGGCGTTGCACTCCTCCTTCGTCCTTCACAAGCACTGAGCTAAGAGCCGTAGGCGATACGGCCAGGTACAAGAACAGAGTTTCCCCGGGGGTGGGCTTTGACAGAAGCGGTGGCGAAGCCAGGTACTGCTTGAGAAGCTCGAAGGCCACCTGGCACTCGTCCGTCCATTGGAAACCTGAATGTCGCGCTCCCCGGAGGATTTTGAAGAAGGGGAGGTACTTGTCTCCTGTCCGTGATAAGAAACGGGACAGAGCTGCGATCCTCCCGTTTAGGCGTTGTACTTCCTTAATTGAGCGAGGTGGCGACATATCCTCCGACGCCTTGATCTTCTCGGGGTTGGCCTCGATTCCCCGATGGGTTACCATGAAACCTAGAAACTTCCCCGCCGTCACACCAAACGCACACTTGCTGGGGTTGAGCCGCATCTGGAAGCGACGGAGAAGCTGGAAGCACTTTTCTAAGTCTTCCAAGTGGTCGCGTCGGTGGACGCTCTTTACTAGCATGTCGTCCACGTAAACCTCCATCGTTTCTCCGATGAGATCCTTGAAGACCTTGTTCATCAGCCTTTGGTAAGTGGCTCCGGCGTTTTTAAGGCCGAAGGGCATCACCTTGTAGCAGTAGACTCCCCGGTCGGTGCGGAAGGCGGTAT
The DNA here is from genome assembly GCA_033032865.1 of Dactylorhiza incarnata. NCBI lineage: Eukaryota > Viridiplantae > Streptophyta > Magnoliopsida > Asparagales > Orchidaceae > Dactylorhiza > Dactylorhiza incarnata. The sequence goes on along the minus strand of JAWHQI010000123.1, from coordinate 7,155,929 downwards.
GCTCTTCGTCTGCGGGGTTCATCCTTATCTGGTTGTAACCTGAATAAGCATCCATAAAGCTGAGTAGCTCGTGGCCTGCCGTAGCGTCGACGAGCTGGTCAATCCTTGGCAGGGGGAAACTATCCTTCGGGCAGGCTTGGTTCAGGTTGCTGTAGTCGACGCACATTCGCCATTTCCCCGAGGCCTTCTTGACCATGACCACGTTGGCGAGCCATGTGGGATATTCTGCCTCACGAATGAATCGCGCCTCTAGGAGCTTAGCTACCTCTTCCTCGATTGCTTTTAGGCGCTCGGGGGCGAAGTTCCTCTTTTTCTGAATCACGGGTCTGCATGCGGGGTTGATGTTTAGCGAGTGAAAGATGACGTCGGGATCTACCCCGGGCATGTCCTCCGGGCTCCATGCGAAAATATCCTTGTTCTCCTGCAGGAAGGTGGTGAACTTCTCTTGCTCTTGTGATGTCAAGAGTGACCCGACCTGAACAGTTCGAGTCGGGTCTCGTCTGGAGAGCGGTACTTCCACTAGCCCTTCAACGGGCGTTCCTCGCTGCAGCGTCGCCTCGTCTCGCAGGTCGAAGTTATTGATGTTGAGCGGTCGCCCTTGCTGGCTGAGCCTGCTCCAGGTAGCAAGTCCTGGCTGCCTCTTGGTCTCCTCTTACGACTCCTATTCCTGCGGCAGTGGGGAACTTCATAGCTAGGTGTGGAATAGAGGGGATTGCCCCGAAGATTGACTGGAGCGGTCTCCCGAAGATGGCATTGTAGGCCGAGGTGGACTCTACCACCATGAACTGGATGTTGTGCGTTGACTGTCTTGGAAATTCGCCCAACGTGACTGGGAGGATGATCATGCCTTGCACCGGGACGGGCCTGTTGTCGAAGTCGTAGACGGGCCCGGCTGCCGGACTAAGCTGGTCTTTGGTGAGCTTCATACTTTGCAAGGTGGAGAGGAACAAGACGTCGACCGAGCTTCCATTGTCGACTAGTATCCTCTTCACTTTAAAGCAGGGATCCCCGATCCCTGCGCTGATCACGAGCGGATCCTGGTGTGGAAGCCGCAACCCTCGTAAGTCTTCATCTCCGAAAGCTATCGTAATATCCTGCTTGAGTTTTTTGTCTTCGTGGTCTCTCGCGGGCTGGGCGATCGAGAGGATCTGCGACGCCAAGACTGGCGGTCCGGCGATCGTCTCGATTTCCCCTACCATCGGCCTTCCTCCACCTGCGCCTCGGGGGGCGGGGGGCAGCTCTCCTGCCTCCCTAGGCTGCTGGGGCTGATTGGGGATCTGGCCTTGTAAGAATCTTCCCAGGAGTCCCTGGCGGATGAGGCGCTCGATCTCGTCTTTGAGCCTGGTGCACTCTTCGGTGGTATGTCCTGTTCCTCGATGGAACTCGCAGTATCTGGACTGGTCACCCCTCGGATTTGGCGGGGGTATCCGGGGCATGCGAAGTTCGGGGTTGTTCTGAATGGCGTAAAGCACGTTCGTTCTGGTGGTGTTCAGTGGGGTGTAGGTCCTGGGCGGCTGCGGTCCCAGATCCCTTCGGGGGTCACGCCGACGTCCGTCACCGCGGCGCTCCTCGCCGCGACGATCTTCTCGTTCGCGAGGGGCTTGATCTGTTCCCCTTTTCTTTCCTTGGCTTCCTTCGAACTGCCAACGGTGTGCTTCGATGGCCTCATCTGCAGCTATTTGCGCTTCGACCCTGTGAACAAGGTCGGGGTAGCTTGGTACGGTTTCTCTCATGAGAGCCGAATAGAATCCACTTGGGCGGAGCCCTCCTAAGAAAACTCCTCGCAAGAGTTCGGGGTCAACCCCTGGGATCTGCCGCGCCTCGGTAGTGAAGCGTCGGAAGAAGTCCTTGAGCGTCTCTCCGTCGTTCTGGCGGATCCCTGAGAGATGGGAGGGATCCCGGACAATTCGGCGGTTGGCGATGAACTGATCCACGAACTGCTGTGCCATTTCCGTGAAGTTGTTGATGGCCCCATTCCGCAGAGAATGGAACCAAGTGCGCGCTTGGCCCTTCAAGGTCGCTGGGAACACCTGGCAGAGGAGCTGATCAGGAGCGCTGTAGATCCTCATGATGGTGGTGAAATGATTGACGTGTTCCAAAGGGTCGTCCGTCCCGTCGAATGTCTCGATGTTAGCAAGCTTGAAGCCATTCGGGATTGGATGGGCTAGGACTTGAGGCGACAGGGGGGAGCCCTGATGCGCGGGGCGGCGAGCGAGCGCGGCGCGTCGTCCTGCTTGGGCATACTCTTCTTCGATCATATCACGGATTTCTTCGCGCGTAGTCCTTTTCGTTGCCCGCTCAGGGGGGGCTCTTCTGGGATGGTGGCGACGGTGGTCAGCTTCCGGTCCTCCAGCCGGCGGGACAAGGTGAGCGGAACTCGCCGCGTTGGAGAATCCTTCTGAAGCCTCATCTTCCTGGACGGCTTCTTGGTTCGGGACAAGGTTTAGAACTGGGGGTGGCGGTGCGTTTGGAGCTGGTGGCTGGACCGGAGCCTGAGGAGCTCCGAGATCCCTTACGAGAGCCAACATCTCGGCTTGGTGCTCTTCGATTCGCCGCATGCGCACTTCCAGCCCAGCTGCTGGCGCAGGGAGTGCCTGCTCTGCGGGTGGTGCGTCGATTTGCGAGGGGGAGGGAGCTGGGTCGACGCGTCCCTCCAGCGCTGATCCCTCCGCAGTGTGGGTACTCTTCCTCGCCATCGCGGTTGACCTTCAAAAAGTTCTGGGAATGTTCCCACAGACGGCGCCAAACTGTTGCGGAACGCTTAGGGCTCTTGGTAGACCGGTTCACTTGAACCGCCTTAGCTCGTGAGCGAGCTAAGCGCGCAAACAGTCAATTAGAGGTTCGTTGAGTACGCAGAGACTTTTTAACGTGGAAAACCCGGAAAGGGTAAAAAACCACGCGGTCGGAGCTGTGCCGACCAAACTTCACTATCTTCTGGAGGAGTTACAACTTGGAAGCTAGAACTCGAGTGCGACAGACCGCTGCTCGTTACAATACTTGGAGAAAGAGAGCTTCGAGGGTGACAGGCCACCTCACGAAAAAACTAAGTCCTTTTCCCTTCAAAGACTGCTAGTCGCCTTTCGGAAGCGGGAAGGCTAGTCGCCTTTCCCTTCTGAGAGATGCTGGTCGCCTTTCTGGAATTGAGAAGGCTGGTCGCCTTTCTCTTCTGAGACCTGCTCGTCGCCTTTCGGAATCGAGAAGGCTAGTCGCCTTTCTCTTCCGAGAACTGCTTGTCGCCTTTCGGAATCGAGAAGGCTAGTCGCCTTTCTCTTCTGAGAACTGCTTGTCGCCTTTCGGAATCGAGAAGGCTAGTCGTCTTTCTCTTCTGAGAACTGCTTGTCGCCTTTCGGGATCGAGAAGGCTAGTCGTCTTTCTCTTCTGAGAACTGCTTGTCGCCTTCCGGAATCGAGAAGCCTAGTCGTCTTTCTCTTCTGAGAACTGCTTGTCGCCTTTCGGAAGATGAAGATCTTCAAGCCCCGAAGGAGATCCCGAAGGAGATCTTCAAGTCCCGAAGGAGATCTTCAAGTGCCGAAGGAGAATTCCGCAAAAGTCTGCAAGGAGCTCTCCCCAATCCCGAAGTCAAGGTCCTCTCCAATGAAGCCATGGGGCTCCTTTTATAGTTTTTGTCGGGGGCGGCCAGGTAATTTTGCCGTTGGCAGTTTCCATAAATGCTCGATGGACGAATCATATTCTCCGGTTCGGGGCCCTCGGATCACTATTTTTCGTAAATGACCACCTTGCCCCTCGGGCAGCTTGGGCAGATTGGGCAGTTCTGTTGGAGGTGAAAAAGGCGACTAACTGTTCCTGAAAAGTGAGAAGCCTGAAACCCAAAATGTGAGAAGCCGGAAAGACAAAGAGTGAGAAGCCGGAAAGACAAAAAGGGAGAAGCCGGAAAGACAAAAAGTGAGAAGACTTCCTGACCGCGCTCAGAGACGTTCTGAGCGCGGGTTAGCGCTGAAGCTCCCCGAATGCGCGACGGGCCCCGGGAGATGCCTCGGACGGACGGCGAATCGAGGAGCCGCTCCCTAGCGAGCGGTTGAAGTCCTCCGGAGGGGAGCGGGTGCCGGACCGCACCCCTAGAAGGGGTGGGCACGGCCGCGCACCCCCGAGCGGGGAGGGTGCGGCTTGGCCGCACCCCCTTGGGGGGTGCGGCTTGGCCGCACCCCACAAGGGGTGCGGCTGGGCCGCACCCCTTGGGGGGTGCGGCTTGGCCGCACCCCCTTGGGGGGTGCGGTTTGGCCGCACCCCTCAAGGGGTGTGGCCGGGCCGCACCCCCTTGGAGGATGCGGCTCCCCCTTGGGGGGTGTAGCCGGCTCGTACCCCCTCGGGGGTGTGGTCGGCCCGTACCCCCCCTTGAGGGGTGCGACTTGGCCGGCCACCTTCCTTGGGGGATGCGAATGAGCCGGGCCCCCCCAAGGTGGTGCGGTCGGGGCGTGTTCGGGCCATCTCCCTGCGGCGAGTGGTGCAGCCCGCGTGCTGCCGTGCGCTTTTGCGCGCGATTACGTACATATCTGGGGCTCGTGTGTGCTTCGATCGCTACCCCCCATCTCTCTTCTGCGAGGTTTCCTTTGGGCGCATCCTGAGGCCTTCGCGGGTGTACAACATCACTCAAAGAAAAAACAGACTCCGAAGCTACTGTACTAGCTTAAACAGTTAATATATCGCGTGTCATTAAAGCATAAATAAGATACGTGTTAGTTTTATTTTTCCACCACTCTAATATATTAAAATTTTTAATTTCTGTTTTAGTCATATACTCTCTAAATTATTTTTTAAGTATATAATCATAATTTAATGTACTAGTAGTTCGTGATTTCTTTCTAGATGCAATCTCATAAATTTCATTTTGAAAATCATTTGCCATTTGTACTTGTGCTGAATCATCTCGTTGTCGTGACCCATATAAATCATAATAATAATTAAAGAAATGTGTAAAAAATTGTATTAAATTTTGAAATTATTGAAATTTCATATTCCAAAATATTTAAATTTAAGTGTAACTTTTTATTTATTTCTTCTAAAAGATTTTCAACACCTAAAACGTCTAATAAATGATTTAAAGCCGCCACACATAAAAATATAGGTGACATTTCCTTATAGTATTTTAATTTTTTGTTTCCATTGTTTCAATTACGGGCTGCCAAAACTTATATTGTTTATAATAATTTAAAGTTTTAGTAATAATTAAAAAAAATCGATAACTCGGAGCTAGTGGGATAATAACACAGAATAATTAAATCGTCCCTCTTTAAAAGCATTCTAATAAGAACATATAAATCATAATTGTTTCCCAATCATCGTCATTTAAATCATGAGTTGTATTTGTTGAATAAATATTCATTGGATTTAAAGCCGCCACACATGAAAATATAGGTGGCATTTCCTTAAAGTATTTTAATTTTTTGTTTCCATTGTTTCAATTACGGGCTGCCGAACCTATATAATGTATAATAATTTAAAGTTTTCGTAATAATTAAAAAAATCGATAACTCGGGAGCTAGTGGGATAATAAATGCATAATAATTAAATCGTCCCTCTATAAAAGCATTCTAACAGGCCACCAAAAGGATTTCTTCATATCCGAGTACATCTTTGTACTACCTGGATGAAGGGAGTACTTCGTAAAGTGAGCCTCAAACATCAACTCCTCTCGGAGCTTGCCAAAACGCGGAACACAAATCTTTCCGTCTCTTTTCAAAATCCCACCGACCATCTCCAAAGCATTGCCTTCGCTTTGCTGAGCTTCCAACACCAACCGTTGGCACTCTTCATCTGCACTAGTCGCCTCTCGTATTCGATCAGTTATATCACACTGCATTTCAATCCAGTTCAACTGGGCCACTCTAGACTCACCTCTAGCCACACAAGCAATGTCAAGAGACTCCAAGTCTCGCACCAAACGCTCGTCATGCACCTCGATCTAATTACCTTGCCTGGAGTACTTCCTAGTCAAGGCATCTGCCACCACGTTGTCTTTGTCTGGCGTATACTGAATCTCCACATCGTAGTCCCCAAGGAACTCGACCCACCTACGCTGCCGCATATTCAGATCCTTTTGGTCTAGGAGATACCTCAGGCTTTTGTGATCCGTGAAGATCTCCACCTTTGCACAATATACGTAGTGCCGCCACAATTTTAACGCAAAGATTACCGCCGCCAACTCCAGATCATGGACGGGGTAATTACTCTCATGAGTCTTTAACTGCCTTGACCCATAAGCTATCACATTGTCATGCTGCACCAGCACGCAACCCAAACCGCAACCTGATGCGTCACTAAAAATCTGAAATCCTTCCGTCCCACTAGGAAGACTAAGGATTGGAGCAGACATCAACCTTTCCTTCAAATTCTCAAACGCACGGGCACACTCCGGCGTCCACACGAACTTTTGGTCCTTGCGAGTAAGAGTGGCGAGGGGCAATGCCACCCGCGAGAAGTTCTCCACGAACCTTCTGTAATAACCAGCTAGTCCAAGGAAACTCCGGACTTCCGCCACGGTTCTCAAAACAGGACAATCTCTAATGGCTTCAATCTTCGTCGGTACCGCCACCCCATCTCCACTGATCACGTGACCAAAAAATGCAACCTTCTCGATCCAAAAACTCGCACTTTGAGAACTTCGCATAAAGCTGGTTCTCCCTCAACGTCTGCAACTCTAATCTCAGATGAGACTCGTGCTTCGCTTCCGATTTCGAATATACCAAAATATCATATATAAACACTACCACAAACGACTCCAAAAAATGGTCGAAAAACCCTGTTCATCAAATCCATGAACACAGATGGCGCGTTCGTCAGTCTGAACGGCATCACCGAAAACTCACAGTGGCCATACCGAGTCCCAAACGCTGTCTTGGCAATGTCCTCTTCTCGAATCTTCAACTGGTAGTACCCCGACTTCAAGTCCAACTTAGAGTACACCACAGACCTCACTAACTGGTCGAACAAATCATCGATTCGGGGAATCAGATATTTATTCTTGACGGTCAACTTATTTAGCTCACGGTAGTCAATGCACAACCGCATACTTCCATCCTTTTTCTTTACGAACAATACCGACGCGCTCCACGGCGAAGAGCTGGGCCTAATGTACCCTTCCTCTAACAATTCTTGCAACTGAACCTTAAGCTCGGGCAGTTCCTTTGGTGCCATCCTAACGGAGGACGCGACACCGGCCTCGCACCCGGTACCAACTCTATCGAAAAAATTGATTTCACGCTGAGGAGGTGCTCCCGAAAGCTCCTCGGGGAATACATCCTCAAACTCTTCCACCACCGGAACATCTCCAATAGCCAACCTTGTGGAGTGAGTCTCCAACAAAGCTATGAACGCCTCGCCTCCTTGGTTTACCGCACGCCTCACTTGCATGGAGGAAATCAGGGAGCAAGCCACTCCGCTTAGGCCTTCAAACTTGACCTCTGTCCTACCTTGCCTCTCAGGGTTACCACCTTCAACTGGCAGTCGATATTAGCTCGCTGCTCTGCAAGCCAGTCCATCCCTAAGATAGCATCAAATTCGGCTAGTGGAAGAATCGCTGCTACCAACTCGAAATCACAATCACAAATTTGCAACACGATGCGTCCTTCCCTCACGGTGGTCATGAAATACCCATTCGGTATGCGCACGCTCAGTACCACCTCTACCTTGACAGACTCAACACTGATCCCTCGGGTAAAGCATCCCGCAAGAAAAGAGTGTGACACTCCCGTGTCGAACAACACTCGAGAGGGGTAACCAAAGACTAGCACGAAACCTAGATACGCGCACAACAAATATGAAAGATCGCAAACAACTTTAAGATAACAAACAAAAATCTAAACTTTTCGTACCTGCCGTCGCATCGGGTTGACGAAACATCTCTTGCTGCCCAAGGGCAGAATCACTAGGCTGCACCGGAGGGATGCATGAAGCGCTCGACTCCACTGATTTTCCCTTTTCCGCATAACTAAGACCGGAACAGACCGACTGCTCCAGCCCCTGCACCGACTCAGCTCCACCCTCTGAACAGAACCGAGCGATGTGGCCCACCTTGCCACACTTAAAGCACGACATGGGTCCTTTGGAGCGGATCTCCCCAGAAGCTGCACCGCTTCTCCCAGTAGGCTTACAGGAACGAAATCTTTTCCTTCCTCGGCTTCCCTCCGATTTCCACTGAGATTTGGAAGGTTCCCCTTCACATCGCTCTGCTCCAACATCCTTTCGACTCTGGGCTTGGTCAGAATATCTCTCCAATGCTCTAGGAACTGTCAACTCTCGAGCTCCATCTGGTGTGACAGGCGTCGCAACCGACGGCACTCTCACCGCTAGAGCTGACACCAAAGCTTCTGCTAGCATACGATAGAAATCAGTCGGGTACATGCCCACAATCATGAGGCCCGGAGCAGTTGCACTGCTCCCCGGAGGATCCTCCTGCCTCATCGACGTCCCCGCATTGTCGCCAACATCCTAGCACAAGCAAAGAAACAAACTAATCAAGCTCTACTCGCGAGACTCGAACACAGGGATACTCATGATCCCGCACAATACTCCTATGTGGACAATCTCTTTACGCGATCCGAAAACACTAGATCTCGCAAGAACACTCAACCTGCCTCTGATACCAAATTGCAACACCTCCCCTGTAATGATTATATATTATAGGTCCGTCCGGGACCCCACAACATATAACCGCCACAGCTTCAGTATTAAAAGATGATATAATTAACTACCCAACTCAAAACTCAGACAACACAGCGGAAACAAAACTAAGAAACATGGAGATTGTCCACGACTACATATGAGTAAAACTGGCCTTAAGGCGTTACAAAACCGGTGTCCGAGTCATCAAACATTCAACACAAAAATGAAATCCCCAAAAAAGGGGAAAACTAATTTCCCTAAGCTACCTCGGCATGCAAGCCGAAACATCAAAATAAAAGTACAGAAATGCAGGAAAACAAAAGTAAACACTTCATGAGGCTTAGGCCTTTTTGGCCGGCGAGCTAGGTCCAGCCTGTGATCCTTGCCCTGCATCCAAATCACAAAGAGCGGTAAACGAGGGTCAGGTATGGATGACCACAAACGGTGTAACAACATCCCTCCTCCCGGACATCCTAGCGGACCCCGGGGAACTACTTCACCCTGCAAGTCAGCACTTCGTATGCAAATGTACATAAAGAAAAACAACATAAACAACAGGCATGAGTGTCACAAGCATCATCCATGTTTCTATGTTGAGCAGATAATAAAGGAGCCTACAAATGCAATATGAATACAAACCCGGGTTTCACCCAAGGCACCCTAATGCGTATGAATCTAACACATCATCATACATCATCCATCACAACACAATCATAGGGTACTCATCATTTCCCCCAAAGGGCATCGTAGCCCAATGCCAAGAACTCATGATGTGATCCCACCGCGCCTGGCCCGCCATGCCATTGGGCTCATTCATCAGCTCACCCGTTCTTGCCTCCATCATCACACCACAACTATAGGGTACTCATCATTTCCCCCAAAGGGCCTCGTAGCCCAAGGCCAATAACTCATGTTGTGATCCCACCGCGCCTGGCCCACCATGCCATCGGGCTCATCCATCAGCTCACCTGTTCTTGCCTCCATCATCACATCACAACCATAGGTTACTCATCAATTTCACTACAATCAACACAGAAGGGGGGACTTGTCTTGCCGGGACACCCTCCACACATGACTTGCAATATCACGGGCGGGTCAGCCGACCGCAAGGCAATTCCGCGCATTCACAATACAAACAGGCATCACAAGCCATAACTCGCGCACAATATTTCCCCGCCCACAAACCAACATTCGTTCTCATACGAAATTACAAGGGCATCACAACGACGTTTTCGCCGTAATCGGATTTCTAGAAAATTCCCTAAAATGCACGTCAAACAACATCACCGAATCGGACCAACGGTCGCGATTCCGGCTTCAACCGCAATGCCTATTCCGTGCAAAATCATGTCGGGGACAGACTCAATCGACCCGATGGTTCCTCTTGAACCAAGACGACCCGGATCCCTCTCACTCGATGGATCCGGTGCCAAAATGCAGAAAAAGAGAGGAAAAAGGGATGCCATGCACGCATCCTAAAGACCGGGAGGAGAAATGTCATTACCTTTTGAGATTTCCTCCTAGCCATGGGAAACTTGCAAACGAATGGAGAAGAAGAAGCGCCTCAACGTACCCTACGCGTTGCCGGTCTTGGATCGACGAACGGAGCTCCGAAGCTCCAACAATGGCGGGAACTAGCTCTCTTCCTCCTCCAAACCCCTCCTCTCTCTAAAGCCCTCAAAACAAAAATGAAAAGGAATCCTGAATGGAAACCTTCTCAGCCCTACTTAATTAGTGTTCTCCCACGAACCCCTCACAGCCATCCGATCAAGATCTAAACCAAACGGACGCCCAGATTAGCTATTTACGAATCTGGTTCCGTCAGCTACCGCGCGACGGTAGCGCTAACGCGTCGCGCTAACTCCGCGAACCCCCTTGCCGTCTCAGCGGCTCCCCGCTGAGAAGAAGACCTAACGCCAGCGGTAGGGCTATCGCCCCGCGCTAGCAACATACCTCGTTTTCCACTTTCTAGCCACCTTCTACCGCGCCGCGCTAGCACTACCGCGCCGCGCTAGTGGTTTGACGAAAACGTGCCCCTTCGACGATCGTCGACCTCTCGCATTTACCTACCGCCGGCGGTAGTACCTACCGCCGGCGGTAGTACCTACCGCCCGACGTTAACTCGCAGAACAACAAAAACTGGGGTGTTACAGAGGCGACATTTGTCGTGGGGCAGACATTTGACGTAGGGGGCGATACTTGTCATGAGGGTGACATTTGACGTGGGGGGCGACACTTGTCTCGGTGACAACATTTTTCGCGGGGGTGACATTTGTCTTGGGCGGTGACATTGGTCGTGGGGGGCGACATTTTTTGTGAGGGTGATATTTGTCGTGGGAGGAGACACTTGTCGTGGGTTGCGACACTTGTCGTGGGGCGACACTTGTCGTGGGTTGCGACATTTGTCGTGGGGGCTACACTTGTCGTGGGGTGGCGACACTTGTCGTGGGTGACGACCTTTGTCGTGGGGGTGGACACTTGTTGTGGGTGGCGATATTTGTGGTGGGGCAACAGTTGTTGTGGGGGCGACATTTGTTGTGTGGACGATATTTGTCGTGGGCGGTGACATTTGTCTGGGGTGACATTTATCGTGGGGTGTGCGAGATTTGTCGTGGCCGAGTCGACATTTGTTGTGGGGGACGACACTTGTAATGAGGGCGACATTTTTTGTGGGGGACAATATTTGTCGTGGGGTGACACATTTGTCGTTGGGGAATCATTGTCATAGACGACGATATTTGTCATGGGGGGACGCTTGCCGTGGGGAGAGACATTTTTCGTGGGGAGCGACATTTGTCGTGGTGGGCATTTGTCATGGAGGGAGATATTTGTCGTGGGGTGCAACATTTGTCGTGAGCGGCGTTATTTCTCGTGGGGTGTGACATTTGTCGCGGAGGCGACATTTGTCGCGGAGGCGACATTTGTCTTTGTGGGCGATCATGAAATCATGGGGGGCGATATTTATCGTGAGAGACGTCATTTGTCTTGCGGGCGAGATTTGTCGTGGGAGGCGACAAATGTCGTGGACGGCGACATTTGTTATGGGTGGAGAAATTTGCCGTGGGGGGACACAAATGTCGTGATGTCGCGGGGGCGACATTTGTCTTGGGGGCGATGATACGCCCGAAAACGGTTGTGTATTTTAAATGCAAGTGCACGTGCCGGATCAAGTAATATAAAGTGAGTTAAAATCGTTCCCACTGAGAGGTGTTAAATTCAATGCTTGCAAATACTAATTGAGTTTTTTTTCTTTAAATACAAGTAAATCAACAACGAGGGTTTCAATTATAAAAAACAAAACTATAAATGATCACTATAATTGTAATAAACTAAAGATCTTTGGTAAAATACTTTCCATTCAGTTATGAGAAATAATCTTGTATCGTAATTTTCTAAGTAAAGTGCAATGATTCTATAAAAGAATCTTTGTGGAAAATGTGTGGTGAAATGTTTTGCAACGATCTTAGACAATAAATTAAATTCGTATCTCTCGATATCGGAAATCCCTAATTCCTTATCTTCCTTGTCATCTCTAACTCAGGTGAGAAAAAGAACCGCATAAAGAATAAAAACCTAAGTTGCTAACACCAAGAGGAAATCACTTTCTCCCTTCAAATGCTATATCGAACTTATGACGTACTTACGCAACTCATCTCTCGAATTATGAAGCGCAGTAGAAAGAAAAAACTTTGGCCAAAAATTCCAAAACAAATATCAAAATTTCAATAAAGATCATTCACCAAACAATCACAAAGAGGAATTAAAAAGTCATAATTACAAAATATAAAGTACTCTCACAATACAAGATTGGTGAAATTAGTTCATGACAATGGAGGAAAACCAACGAATATGAATGATCATACAGAACTAGCGATAATATTCAAGTTTAAACAAAATAGTAAATGGTCTAAATTTAACCCATTTAAACTTATATTATCAATCATAAGGAATAATTTAGTCAAAATAAAGGATGAAAATAACTCTATTTGAGAAGTTATTAGGCGACATTTGTCATGCGTGGCGTCATTTGTCACGCACGGAGGCATTTGTCGCGAGCGACAACATTTGTCGTGGGTGACAACTAATGTAAGAGAGATTTGAATGGTGAAACACCCAGAGAAATTGAAAAATAATAGGCAAATGTAGTGGAGAAGTAAATTCCATCAATATATGGTAATTAAATCATGTGCAATGGAAGTTAGTTAGATTTTTTTGATGAAAATATTCTCTGGGATATTACTGATTAATGTTTATATAATTTAGTTAGAAAATATTTTCAATCATATTTCGCACTAATTAAATCATGAAAGGTGGCTAATCTTTTAAACACACACCCCATTCATAAAACCTTCGCAAGTCATTGCCATATGTCCACAATATTCCAATGATGGAATCAGATCATAGCAACTAAGATAAAACAACATTCCCCTTCTGAAATCATATCATAGCAGTTAAGATAAAACAAATCTCTATGTTTTAATTAAGCTGTAATCAGATCATAACAATTAAGATTAAACAAATCTCTATAGTTCCAAATACAATATTCCCCATGCTGGAACATGTCATTGAGGATCAAAAACCCATAGATTCCTTTTTCACACTCTCAATTAGGCACTGTTTGAGACAACTGCTGCGGATTGAAAAGCTGCTGATTTAACAGAGCTCTTTAAACAGAGCTCTTTTAGAAGCTGTTTTGAGAACCTGCAGACTGTTTGGGGAGTCTGAGAAGAACTGCTGATTGAACAGAGTTTTTTCAATTGAGCTGTTTGGAAGAACAGCTGTTGAGAGCTGTTTTTATAACTTCCAAAATTAAAAAAATTCAAATTAAAATACTTAAATATGTAAACATAGAAAAACAAATACAAATTGTTCTCTAACTTTTTAATCAAAATAGTACAAGTTTTCGAACTCTTAATTAATAAAAGTACAAGATCATAACCCAATAAACAAAAATATGTTTCCTCGTCATCTTCATTTTCTTCAATCTTTCTTCACATGCGTAAGAAATACATTTGAAATTAATAAGAATTTCAATCTTTTTTCTTTTTCAAATTTGAAATGTGATAGTAAGAAATTAAAACCTGCGAGCATTGTACACTTCTTCGACAATACTATCTCTCACTGCAAACATTTGATCTGCAGTCTTAGCATCAAACATATCTGTCTCAATTTCACCCTCAACTTCTGCATCAACACCCTCTGGGAGTACGAATGAGTCATCAACATCTACACACACATTCATCTAAACAAGCACACACACTTTCAACCACATATACCTACACAAACACACATTCACCAAAACACTTAAAAAATTAAACATTCACACAATCAACACATGTCAAACATACACTCACACACATACAAACACCATATACACACACATACATCTAAACAAGCACACACACTTTCAACCACACACATATACCTACACAAACACACATTCACCAAAACACAAAAGAAATTAAGCATTCAAATATAGCTGTAATATACCACCCCCAAATCTAGAAAAAAGAAGAAGAAAGGAGGAGGAGAAGAGATGCTTACAGTGAAGAGGAGAAGAGCGGCAGAGAGGGATTTGTTGGAGGAGGTCGAGGGAGGTCGAGGGCATAGAAATAGCGGCGATCTAGCGTTGATCCATTCACCTGCACATAATAGCAGCGGAATGGAGGTCGAGAGGTCGAGAGCGGTGATCTAGCGGCGATGGAGGTCGAGGGAGGCAAGAGCGGCGATGGATGAGGTCGAGAGCGGCGATGGAGGTCGAGGGAGGAAGAACTACGATGGAGGTCGAGAGCGGCGTGATCGGGAAAGGCTCGCCCTGGATCGGGAATGAAAATAGCGGAAGGAAGCGCGATTATTAAGCGTTGTACGCGGGGTCTCAGCAGCTCCCTGTAAATAGCTAAAACCGCTGATTTGAGATACGCGCTTTTCAAAAATCGCTTGATCCAAACAGCTACATAACAGCTCCAGCGGATGAAAAATAACTTTTTCATCCGCTGGAGCTGTCCCAAACAGAGCCTTAATCTCCACCTAGATAGCTTCATGTCATTCATGTACAGATTGTGCCACCCTTATTGCTTGGAGAGCTTATGCAATCAAATTTAGAAATATATGAGTAAAGAAATCAAAATCGTTACTTCATACAAATGAACTCATTACATCCACATGTTACGTGGTCGCGCGTAAAGTAAAAAATTAACATTTTTATACGTATAAATTATACCATACAGTTTAAATGGGAACCCGATTTCCAGAAAATGAGACGAAATGGTATATTGTTTTCTATAGTTAATTACTGTTATCTATATATATTTGTATAATTCTGAATTGGAGCAAGAATGTGTTCTCCCAACATGTTGCTTCCTCTGCTCCCTATAAGCTAGCTGGGATCCTTATTAAGCAGATTGAATAGGTATTTAAAATCTCATTAGTAATTGAAAAAAATAGATATCCCCAAACTATGTGATTTACCTACTCTGAGAGATCTCTTCTCCTGAATGAAGAACTGGAAGAAGGTTAGATGCAGGAGTAGAAGCTAAGACCGGATGCAGAAGAAGAAAAATATTCTGCAAAGGAGAAAGTTATTTAATCAATTCATACTTATTGCTTACAGAACATATCCGAACACGATTTGGGAATAGAATAGGGGAAGTAATAAAACTTTCTCACTAAAAATTCACCAAATAGGTGTTCAAGCCAAACAATGTGTGTGAATTAAACAATAAAATTTCACACAGTAACAAATTAATAATGGAATATCCAGAGATCATCATCAGCGCATAAACCACAAACAAAAGGCTGATTCAGATCCAACATAAGTCAGAACAGAAAAGAAGAGAACACATGAAATATTTTTATATTTTGTAGCAATTTATGCAACAAGAATTTGTGAATGAGGATTGAGCAATGATATTGATTTGAAGGAGGCTTTTATGTTTTAATGAAGGAATTAATTAAAATTGTAATTAGCGAAATATATATAATATTGCTTAATTGATGACAATATTTTCTTCCTAACCAATCCTAAAATTGTTTGCAATTAAAATTACCATAGACAACAGATTTCAAGAACACACAACAATCAAAGAACCAAAAGCTTCTGTACACATGATATTCATCCAAAGCTAGCTATATAATTAATATTATTAAAAACACTTGAAATAAATAGTCCAAATCTATATTATTAATAATATAAAAAAATACTTAAAATAAATAATATGCTACTTGAATGCAATCATCCAAGCACATTGAACAACAACAGCATTGATAATTTAAACAGTTGATACTAAACAAAATATATATAGCTACAAGAAGTAGTATTTGAAGGGCTCAAACAACAGCTACAACACAATTAGAATAACTTAACAAATGTGTTGTACTGTAACAGTACGTAAATGTAATCGTAATCAAAACCTCAATCTACTGGGCAGCCTCATGGAACTTATAAACTCAACTGAGGAGAAGAAACAAAAAAAAAACATAATTGATATAATCAAAGCATCATTGGACATTTTATGAAGAGGAACTACGCCATAGGAACAACTACTACACTAAAATCAAGTAAATTCCTCCAAACGGGTATGCGAATAGCACATAAATTGGTTATTGTGTGCGGGTAGCCGCATAACCACCATAACCACCCACTATGGGTGGGTGTAAATGTCCAGAATCATATCGTGTTGCGTATAGAATAATACCAGAATAATGTGTCTCAAATTAAACCATATAAGCCCGACATGCACATAGCAATTATGGTGGTTACGGCCTGCGAATAACCAGATAACTAATGTAACCACCTCTGGGGCCTATAAATAGAACCCCAATGCTTCTCTTTTGGGGATCTTTTTCTCCTCCTCTTTCCTCTTCCTCTTGAAGATCTCCCTCATCTTCGAAGACGCCCTTGAAGAATCTTCAAGCACTTCGAAGACGGACGAAGATCTTCATCCTCCTTTGAAGATCTCCCTCGCCTTCGAAGACTCCTTTGAAGATCTTCGAGCGCCTTGAAGATCTTCGAGTGTGTAAGGATACAGCGCAACCAACTGCACCAAAAGACCGGCATTTTGGTCAAGGCGTCTACCGCTCCTTTATAGAGTCGGCTATCCTCGGGCGGATCCACGGGGCAGTCAGTTACACCCACGGGGGACACACCCTTCCGCTTCGAATAGCACCGCAGCGCCGGGGGCAATTCTGGCACCCCAACAGAGTGCCTTGAAGATCTTCGAGCGCCTTGAAGATCTTTCGAAGGCCTTCTTTCGCTCTCAAGGCCGCTCCAAGCGCGCCTCCATGCACTCCGTTCCAAGCGTGCCTCTGTGCGCTGCGCTCCAAGCGCGCCTACGTGCGCTCCGCTCTAAGAGCGCCTCCGTGCGCTCCGCTCCAAGCGCGCCTCCGTGTGCTCCGCTCTCAAAACCGCTCCAAGCGCGCCTCTGTGCGTTCCCATCTCAAGACCGCTCCAAGCGCGCCTCCGCGCGCTTTGCTCTCAAGACCGCTCCAAGCGCACCTCCGTGCGCTCCGCTCTCAAAACCGCTCCAAGCGCACCTCTGTGCGTTCCCCTCTCAAGACCTCTCCAAGCGCACCTCCGCGCGCTTTGCTCTCAAGACCGCTTCAAGCTAGCGCACCCCCGCGTACTCAGCAACAAGCACTCCGCACACTCAAGAACAAGCGCTCCAGCCTCCTGCAAGACTAGCACTCCAAACTCCTCTCGCACAACATAAGACATGCCGCAGAGACAAAGACGCACAGAGCACATCGATCCAACCTTCAAGCAGCAGTCAAAATATCCAGAGCGCATCATTCCCCTCTGCAGCAGACAAGATTTAGCTCCGTGAGCGGTGACTTGTCACCCTCCGAGCATCTCTCTCTCAACATTTATAACGATTTTTCAAAACAACTTTGTACAACAACCAACAAATAATGGAAGTTTTGGCCGACACAGACCCGACAGCGTGGTTTTTCACCCAGTTGATTGGTTTTCCACGTTAAAAAAATTGTCTTGTCAGCTTTTCCTTTTCTGTGACTGTTTGCACGCTCGAACGCTCCCGGGCTAAGACGGTTCAATTTAGTCCGGTCTACCGGAGCCTTAAGTGGACCGCAACAATTTTAAATATGCACGTTTATATATATATATGACTAAGACGGTTAGTTGGATAAGTCTTGTAGGTTGTATGTAGGAGGTTAACAGTTCAAATCTAGGCATAGCTAATTTTTTGTATATATACAAATTATTTTAATTTAAATAAAATATTAACTATTAACATCAAAATTAAAATACCTTGCTAATTTAGAAATGACAAATTAACTTGCTAAAAAGCGTTGCAAAATAGGAAGGAAATTTTTTCTTGCTAAAATTAGCTAGGCTCATATTAACTATGAAAATTTTTTGTTTCTAAATTTCATGCTAATTAAAATATTAGCAAGAAATTTATCTAATTAGTAAAGAATTTAGCCCCTTGCTAATCTAAGTTTTTCTTGTAGTGGTGTACATCGCTATTGTATATGAATATAGTATATGCTACTTATTTTCATATGCACTATGAATGTAGTACATGCTATACTAACTCTTAGTACAATTGCTATAGAAATGTGATGTGATGGTTGATTCGCTTAACACCGCCACTAACTATGATGAGTGAAGTGAGTGATGGCGAAAATGTGAAATGTTCACACCTCTGCTCTTTCGTTAGTCACTTCGATATATAGTGCGGGTTAGAAATCAAGTGGTGTGCCACAAGATATTCCTCTTTGACAACCAAAACACACATGACTAATCACCACCACACGTCACATTCTCCTTCCTCGAACGTCCATTTTCAAGAAGCATACATTTTTTTCTCTAAGTAGCTATCATATTTTAAGAAATGAAAACAATACCAAAATATATCACGCTTTATTTTTTTATTTATAGAGCACTAATAAAACATTAGAGCTATTCATGCAAAATAAATGTTAATTAAATTTAAAGCATTTTTTTAAGATTAAGAAAGAAAATAAAATAAAAAACATGATATGATTATAAAATATTAACTATTACATATATTGACTAAATATATTTAACCTTAACATTACCTCATTAATTATGTAACCAGTACACAAAAAAACCAATTAGTTACGTAAACGCAAAACTTCAGATGAAATGTGTTACACTGGGGCTTCGTTTGACGTGGTGGTGGCGGTCATGAACAGGCCCGACCTCACGTAAAAAAAACATTCTATATATGATAATGACATTTTTGCTCAAACTCACCACAAAAAATAAGCTGCGCCAAACGAAGCCTAGCGCGGTGGTGGCGGTCGTGAATGTGGTGGTCATGAACCGTCGTTTGTGAACGCCCGACCTTACCTAAAAAATTCCATGAATTTTATGCTCAAAACTAGTTTATTTTCTTGGTAACGGTCATAACCTTTGTCATGCCAAACGTACATTCTATGATAATTGAGTTTTTGTCCAAAACTCACCGGATCAAATAAGTCGCGCCAAACGAAGCCTAGAGCTCCGTTTATTTCATTTTCAGTTGGTTATTTATCCAAACACGTAAAAAAACGTTGTATTTCAAAGTCGTAGCCAGAACTATTAAGTAATCAAATGAAGTTTAAAAGTATTTGAACATGTTTTTTTCACTGAAACGCGCCATTAAAGTAATATGGAAAATGTAAATGAATGTTAATAATTCCAATAGGTCATAAATTTTTGGTAACTACTATCCTTTTCATTTGATTCAAAATGAAAAGGACCTCAATCCACCGGAGAGGCAAGAACCTAGTGAACTAAGGTGGGAGGGATATGCGAGCTAGGTTGACAAGAGGCAGGGTGATGGGAGCGAGCACAACACTGATGCTATTCCCTACAAAAATAGAATGGTCAATTAAATGAGCGTGTAAATGATTGTTTCACGTATATTAAAGAGTTTGGAGACAAAATGCCCGTTTGAGAGAGTTGTGGCTGTGATAAATAGAGAGATGTGAGACGGAGGTTGAAAATTGAGAGATATGAAATTATTTATGTGAGATGGGATCGATGATCTCCGTTTGCATAGTTGATCAGAACAAATAATTATTTGGTAAAACAACATTGTGTTGCTATTTCAATACAAATAACAACAATATAATAATATTGAGTGCTACATACAATAAAAACATTATAAAGTTATGAATTATTTGGTAAACAACATTGTGTTGCTATTTCAATACAAATAACAACAATATCATAATATTGAGTGCTACATACAATAAAAACATTATAAAGTTATGAATTATTTGGTAAAACAACATTGTGTTGCTATTTCAAAACAAATAACAACAATATCATAATATTGAGTGCTACATACAATAAAAACATTATAAAGTTATGAATTATTTCATGAATTCAGCTTTTGTATTCAACAACACAATGTTGTTCGTTTGGTTTTATGTTATTAAACTTTTGAACCCCATTTTTTTTTCAATTTTATTGTTATTATTTTGGTACGTGAAAACGTTATTGTTGATCTTTTTTCTTGAGTAGGGTAGATGCATAGATACATTATAATTCTTCTCCACCGGTTGTGTGTTTGTGTTTTCAATTATATCCATTGAATTCTGACATGCAACCAAACAACGAAATTACTAATTTCAATTTCTGTGATAAAATTCATGTTTTTAGTCGAACATCATAATAGAAATTGAGCCAATTTTAATTCTCACCTCGAAATTTCTTCCAAAGGAACGGAACTAAGTGTTGAAACCAATACTTGGACTCTCGTGGAGTTCGAGGTCCCCAAAAGAGGAGGTGACCTCACACTTGCTTCTCTCAAGAGAGAGCACTAGACCCTAGACTTAGGAAACTAGGAACAAGATCAAAGGCTCAGCGAGGAGGTCCCACCGCACACCTGGAAGATCTTAGAGCGCTTCCCCTCCCAAGCCAATGCTGAGCTTGGGGCACCTTTGGAGGCTCTCTTCACCCACCGAAGAAACTTGGGGAGAGAGAAGCCAAAAGAGAAGTCCCTCCAAATGATGCCCCTAGGTCCTATTTATAGTTTATTGAGCTTGGTCTGCCAATAGACAGATTATGGACTAAGAGATTACGTAAATACCCCCAGGTTTGGCCTGCCAACAGCCAAATCCCGCCATTTCGAGGCGCTAAACGCAGGCCGCCCCCTCTTCTTGGGGTCGGGCGAGACGGGGGCAGGCCGCCCTCCCGGCTCGCCCCCCTAAGAGGGCTGGGCGAGACAGGGGGCCGGCCGCCCTCCCTGCTCGCCCTCCTAAGAGGGCTGGGCGAGACAGGGGGCTGACCGACCTCCCTGCTCGCCCCCCCTAGAGGGCTGAGCGAGACAGGGGGTTCGCCGCCCTCCCTGCTCGCCCCCCTTAGAGGGGTGGGCGAGACAGGGGGCTGGGCGCCCTCCCTGCTCGCCCCCCTAAGAGGGGTGGGCGAGACAGGGGGCTGGCCGCCCTCCCTGCTCGCCCCCCTTAGAGGGTTGGGCCAGACAGGGGGCTGGCCGCCCTCACTGCTCGCCCCCCTAAGAGGGCTGGGCGAGACAGGGGGCTGGCCGCCTTCCCTGCTCGCCCCCTCTTCGGAATAATCTGGGGCTGCGCCCCCCGGACTTGAGCCCGCCCGAAGGCTCACTCGCCCCTCTTACCTGGGGCAGTGCCTCCTAAAAGATATTGGGACTAATGACATCTTGGGCCCCGGGGATCCACTCGGTGAATACAAGGTTATACGCAATCCCCTCGGTGAATACAAGGTTATACACAATCCCCGCTCTTTTCGAGCGGGACTCACGCTCGAAAAGAAAAGTCCAACCATGCCTATTCAGCGAGTGCCTTCCTGAAAGCCCGGCTAGCGGAGCCACCTCGGGGGAAGAACTACTTAGCCTCCCCGAGAGGCCATCTTACCATGCAAGCTAGTGAGAGCCCGGCTAGCGGAGCCAGCTCGGGGGAAAAACTACTTAGCCTCCCCGAGAGGTCATCCTACCCTGCCGGCTAGTGAGAGCCCGGCTAGCGGAGCCACCTCGGGGGAAAAAGTACTTAGCCTCCCCGAGAGGCCATCCTACCCTGCCGGCTAGTGAGAGCCCGGCTAGCGGAGCGATCTCGGGGGAAAAACTACTTAGCCTCCCCGAGAGGTCATCCTACCCTGCCGGCTAGTGAGAGCCCGGCTAGCTGAGCCATCTCAGGGGAAAAACTACTTAGCCTCCCCGAGAGGTCATCCTACCCTGCCAGCTAGTGAGAGCCCAACTAGCGGAGCCACCTCGGGAAAAAACTATTTAGCCTCCCCGAGAGGCTATCCTACCCTGCCGGCTAGTGAGAGCCCGGCTAGCGGAGCCATCTCGAGGAAAAAACTACTTAGCCTCCCCGAGAGGCCATCCTACCTTGCCGGCTAGTGAGAGCCCGATTAGCAGAACCACCTCGGGGGAAAACTACTTAGCCTCCCCGAGAGGCCATCCTACCCTGCCGGCTAGTGAGAGTCCGGCTAGCAGAGCCACCTCGGGGGAAAATTTACTTAGCCTCCCCGAGAGGCCATCCTACCCTGCCGGCAAGTGAAAGCCCGGCTAGCGAAGCCATCTCAGGGGTAAAACATCTTAGCCTCCCCGAGAGGCCATCCTACCCTATCGGCTAGTGAGAGCCCGGCTAGCGGAGCCATCTCGGGGGAAAAACTACTTAGCCTCCCCGAGAGGCCATCCTACCCTGCCGGCTAGTGAGAGCCCGGCTACCGGAACCATCCCGGGGTTAAGTACTTTGACAACCACCGGCCACCGAGCGGTTCCCGGCCCTGGCAGCTTGGTGGGAGCCTGATCAGCGGGCCAGCATCGGGGCTAAGTACTTTGAAAACCTCTGGCCACCGAGCGGTTCCCAGCCCTGCCAGCTTGATGGGAGCATGGTCAGTTGGCCAGCATCGGGGCAAGTACTTTGAAAACCTCCGGCCTCCGAGCGGTTCCTGGCCCTGCCAGATTGATGGGAGCCTGGTCAGCGGGCCAGCATCAGGGCTAAGTACTTTGAAAACCTTCGGCTACCGAGCGGTTCCCGGCCCTTCCAGCTTGATGGGAGCCTGGTCAGCGAGCCAGCATCGGGGCTAAGTACATTGAAAACCTCCGGCCTCCGAGCGGTTCCCGACCCTGCTAGCTTGATGGGAGCCTGGTCAGGGGGCCAGCATCGGGGCTAAGTATTTTGAAAACCTCCATCCTTTGAGCGGTTCCCGGCACTGCCAGCTTGATGGGAGCCTGGTCAGCGGGCCAGCATCGGGGCTAAGTACTTTAAAAACCTCCGGCCTCCGAGCGGTTCCCAGCCCTGCCAGCTTGATGGGAGCCTGGTCAGCGGGCCAGCATCGGGGCTAAGTGTTGAAACCTTCAACAGGTCTCTTGAGTTCGGACCCACTGGGAGTGTAGCCGATGCTAACTTCTCCCTCACTAGACTCTCTTGACGGTGGATGTGAGAATATGAATAGACCCAAGGCTGAAGCGAGGAGGTCCCGCCACACACCCGGAAGATCTTAGAGAGCTTCCCCTCCCAAACCAGAGCTCAACCGGGCACCTTGGAGGGCACTAGCAGCCGACCAAAAACTAGCCTGGAGGAGAGGATTCTCTAAAATTGGATCCCCTCCAAGGTGCCCTTAAGGGTCTATTTATAGATTTTTCTAGGCTGATCTGCAAATAACATGAATCCGCCTTTTAATTTTATTAACAACACCCCAAATTGGTCTGCTAACAGCCTAGCTCCGCTGTTCCGAAGGGCTATTTGCAGCCCACCAGAGGTATTAGGGTCATTTCCCCCTCAAATCATCCTGAGCGAGTGGTCCGTGAGGGCACCACTCGCTGGGCACCCGCCTAGCTGGGCGAATGCCCACGCTTCCGGGCGAGTGGTCCGTGAGAGCACCACTCGCCTAGCTCCTTCTCTTCCGCACCTTACCCCCACCAAACCGGGGGTACTTCCACCTCCTAGCCGGGGCGAATGATCGGGCTGACCCAGGTCTCGCCATTTGGCTTGAGGGGCCCACTCGGCGAATACGGGTTGTATACTAAGTACTTTGGAAACTTTTCATCACATTAGTTAACACATTACATGCAAGGAAAAACTAAGTATGTAAGTAAACCATCGTACTGCACGGACTTAAAGAAAAAACTAAATATGGTTAACAAAACTTGGTCTCCTACTCCCAGACCTGGTCTTCCTCGACCCCCTCCGGTTTTGTTGCTGCTGCATCGGACCCCTTGCCTCCCTCATTTCCAAAAACTCAGGGCAGGTGGACGTCGCGTGACCTTCCTCCTCGTGGAAGTCACAGTAGGGTAACACAACCCTATCCTCTCCTCTTCCTCTCCTTTCTACTTTCCTAGCTCTCCTCCTTCCCCCTCCAATCGCATGGTTTGCGGAGGTGGTGAGAGGGGTGCCTTCGGTCCCTACCTCCACCTTGGGTGGTCGGGTCTCTCCCCTGGAAGCTGCCCTCTCCTCGGTCAAACTTTCTTTCGGGATCCTCCATCTCCCTTTTTTGCTGCCTTGCCTCCGGCTCACTCAGCTTGACCAACCTTTTTGCGAACTCCGGGTTGGCCTCCTCTCCCTTAATTTCTTCCGCCACCCTTTCCATCAATTCTTCGAAGGATATGGGGGTCTTCCGCTTCAAGCTTATCTTGAAGAACCCCTCCCGCAGCCCCACTATGAAGGCGAGCTAGAGGATGAACCCCGACACCTCCTGGACTTGCAGGACCTCTTCCTGGAATCTGTCCACGTAATGAACCAGCGACTCCCTTGGATCTTGCCTAATCTTGAAAAATGCCTCGACATCCTTCTTCCTCTTCATTGACGTCGAGAGCGCAATAGGAAACCTCGGTGCAGATCCTTGAAGGCATAGATAGACCCCACGGGGAGCTGGTGGAACCAATCCCTTGCCTTCTCCTTCAGAGTGGTGGCAAAGAGCTGACAATGGAAGGCAGCTGACACAGGTCTGACCGAGACCATGTCCTCGATCCACTGCAAGTGCAGGACTGGGTCATCCTTGCCGGAGTAGTAAGACATCTCCGGCCCCCTGAACCCCTCTGGAATTGGGGCCGAGAGGATCAACTCACAGAAGGGACTTCCCTCCCTGCTTCCGGCTCGACGAGTTGTTTTCTCTCGCCGAGTCAGCTCACAGACCTCTGCACTCGTCGGGCCATTGAACAGCTGCCATCCGGGGAGGTCTCGCCCGCTCACCTCCGCTGGACCCCCCTTGGGGCGGGGCGAGTGGGGGCCGGATGCCTCCCCGCTCGCCCCCTATGGGGCTGGACGAGTGGGGGAATGACGCCTCCCCACTCACCCCCTTGGGGCTGGGGGAGTGGGGGCAGGCCGCCTCCCCACTCGCCCCCTTGGGGCTGGGCGAGTGGGGGCAGGCCGCCTCCCCACTCGCCCCCTTGGGGCTGGGCGAGTGGGGGCAGGCCGCCTCCCCACTCGCCCTCTTGGGGTTGGGCGAGTGGGGGCAGGCCGCCTCCCCACTCGCCCTCTTGGGGTTGGGCAAGTGGGGGCAGGCCGCCTCCCACTCGCCCTCTTGGGGCTGTGCGATTGGGGGCAGGCCGCCTCCCCACTCGCCCCCTCTTTGGAGGTCGGGCGAGTCGGGGCCGGATGCCTCCCCACTTGCCCTCGCCGACACTTCCTTCCTGTATTGCTGGTCGGGAGTGCTCTCGCCCATCTGCTGGGGCGTGACCTCTGGACTGCCTCCTTCCTCGCATCCGCCTCTCGCGGCGAAAGCTAGTTGCAAGGTCTGCAGGACCTCCCACTTGAAGTCTTTAAACATTTCCATTGTCACCACAGCCACCGGCGACTCCTAGTGGCTCGGGTCGGATCCATCTCCTCCACCTCCAGCCATAGAGCTCAGCTTGAGATTTTTCGTGCTGGTCACTGTCCACGCTCACCGCACCATAAATGTTGAAACCAATACTTGGTCTCTCGTGGAGTTCGGGGTCCCCAAAAGAGGGGGTGACCTCACACTTACTTCTCTCAAGGGAGAGCGCTAGGCCGAAGACTTAGGAAACTAGGAACAAGACCAAAGGCTCAGCGAGGAGGTCCCACCACACACCCGGAAGATCTTAGAGTGTTTTCCCTCCCAAGCCAATGCTGAGCTTGGGGCACCTTTGGAGGCACTCTTCACCCACCGAAGAAACTTGGGGAGAGAGAAGCCAAAAGAGAAGTCCCACCAAATGGTGCCCCCTTGGTCCTATTTATTATTTTTTGAGCTTGGTCTGCCAATAGCCAGATTCTGGCCTAAGAGATTACAGAAATACCCCCAGGTTTGGCCTGCCAACAGCCAAATCCCGCCATTCTGAGGCGCTAAACGCAGGCCGCCCCCTCTTCTTGGGGCCGGGCGAGACGGGGGGGGGGGGGGGCAGGCCGCCCTTCCGGCTCGCCCCCCTAAGAGGGCTGCGCGAGACAGGGGGCTGGCCGCCCTCCTTGCTCGCCCCCCTAAGAGGGCTGGGCGAGACTGGGGGCTGCCGCCCTCCCTGCTCGCCCCCCTTAGAGGGCTGGGCGAGACAGGGGCTGGCCGCCCTCCCTGCTCGCCCCCCTTAGAGGGCTGGGCGAGACAGGGGGCTGGCCGCCCTCCCTGCTCGCCCCCTTAGAGGGCTGGGCGCGACAGGGGGCTGGGCGCCCTCCCTGCTCGCCCCCCTAAGAGGGCTCGGCGAGATAGGGGGCTGGCCGCCCTCCCTGCTCGCCCCCCTTAGAGGGCTGGGCGAGACAAGGGGCTGGCCGCCCTCCCTGCTCGCCTAAGAGGGCTCGGCGAGACAGGGGGCTGGCCGCCCTCCCTGCTCGCCCCCCTTAGAGGGCTGGGCGAGACAAGGGGCTTGCCGCCCTCCCTGCTCGCCCCCCTAAGAGGGCTCGGCGAGACAGGGGGCTGGCCTCCCTCCCTGCTCGCCCCCCCTTAGAGGGCTGGGCGAGACAGGGGGCTGGCCGCCCTCCCTGCTCGCCCCCCTAAGAGGGCTGGGCGAGACAGGGGGCTGGCCGCCCTCCCTGCTCGCCCCCCTAAGAGGGCTGGGCGAGACAGGGGGCTGGCCGCCCTCCCTGCTCGCCCCCCTTAGAGGGCTGGGCGTGACACGGGGCTGGCCGCCCTCCCTGCTCGCCCCCCTTAGAGGGTGGGGCGAGATAGGGGGCTGGCCGCCCTCCCTGCTCGCCCCCCTCTTCGGAATAATCTGGGGCTGCGCCCCCCAGACTTGAGCCCGCCTGAAGGCTCACCCGCACCTTTTAGGCCTAATGACATCTTGGGCCCTGGGGATCCACTCGACAAATACATGGTTGTATATTAAGAGTTATTTACAACCGCCCGACCACAATTTTTTGCCCGGGCGCAATTCTTTTTTCCGGGTGCGATTTTTCCATCTGCCCGGCCGAAAAAAGCGCGCACAGGCGATAAAAGCTCGTCCGGCAAAAAATCGCTCCCTGGTGAAAAAATCGCGCCCGAAAAAATTGCCACCGAGCAAAAAAATCTCGTCGGGGGGAAAAATCGCTCTCATGCGAAAAAATCTCGCCCGGGCAAAAAAATCACTCCCAGCCAAAAAAATCTTAGCCGGGCGAAAAAATAGCGCCCAGGCGAAAAAAATCGCGCCCGGGCAAAAAAATCACTCCCAGCCAAAAAAATCTTAGCCGGGCGAAAAAATCGCGCCCGGGCGAAAAAATCGCGTCGCGGAGAAAAAATTGCGGCCAGGGGAGAAAATTGTGCCCGGGCGAAAAAATCGTGCCCGGGCGAAAAAATCTCACCCGAGAGAAAAATTCGCCCCCGGGCGAAAAAATCACGCCCGGGCGAAAAAATCTTGCACTTGTGAAAAAATCGCGCATGGGCGAAAAAATGTCGCCCGGGCAAAAAAATCGCGCCCGTGCGAAAAAATTACCCCAGTCAAAATTTTCGCTGTCGGGCAAAAATCTCGCTCGGGCGAAAAAATTGTGCCCGACGACAAACGCGCGCCCAGACAATAAACACACGACAGATTGTAAAAACACGCGCACGACGATAAAAACGCTCGCACGGGCGAAAAACGCACGCGCGAGCGAAAAATGCGCACCCAGACGAAAAATTCACGCCTCGGCGAAAAACGCACTCACACGCGAAAAACACTCGTCCGGGCGAAAATCGTGCGCTCAGACGAAAAATACGTCTCGGCCGAAATTATCCAATTCTTATATAGATTGGAAAGAATTGTGTCTAGTTCAAAATAAATTCCACGGAATTCATTAAAATTTCAATTCCAATTTCAAGTACGCAAACGAACGACAAAATTAAAATTATACCTTTAATTCCAATTCCAGTAGCTCAATTCCGTCCCAACGAACGGACCCTTAGAGAAGATGAGCCTTGACGCACCAATTGAGGTGTTGTCGTATGACTCCGAGATCATGGGCTCGTGTACGTCTTGAAAGTAGTCTTTTGCAATAATGTAGTGTAAGATTTGCCTACACTCTTATGGAGGGACCCTTCCCCCGCACCCTCGCACAAGATGCTTTGTGCTATGGGCTGCCCTTTTTCTCATTTTCTATTAGAATAACATATTAATTATTAGGTTAATATTCTGTTAATTATATATAGAAGCTATATTTAGTCGGATAATATACATATATATAGATAATGATGATTTTTGGTGTTTCTTTTTGAATATTCTAGAAACTTGCCTAGTTTTATTCAATACTAAAAAGATGAGTAAAACCTTAATTAGGAACAATATTTAATGAAATAAATTTAGTAGGTGTACTTAACTTAATATATATACAATATTTATGATTATTAATAATCTGAACGATTGATCACTAAAAGTTTCAACCTCCCAGGTTAAATTTCTAATCGCACCCTAATATCGCTGCAGCTCAACCATTTTGTCCCCGTATTTCAGACTCCTCAAAGTTAATCACTACAATTTTTATCTATCGGTGAAGGATCCGGGAAATATAAAATCTCCCTCTTCTTCTCGATTAGGCCGAGTTTGCCGACACAGCGACCTTCTGTAAGAATTATCACTGCACAACGAGCTTCTAAAAATTTCACGAGTCTTAGCAAGATTTTCTAGGCGCTTATATGGGTTGTTTTTTGTAAATTAGTTTCGACGCGAGATGGCTGGAAATCAACTTGAAATTAAGAACGAGTTGAGTTTTTGCCTCAAGATTAGAATAATGCGTAAGTAGATGTTAAGTTGTCTCTACAAACTTACATACAAAGGTCGAAATATACACCCCCCCCCCATAATTTTTTTTAAAAATACAATAATACATAAAAAATTTCAAATTATTTTTGGGGGTGCACATCGCTGAGATTGGCCTGCGAATAATCATATTTGACCTACGAGTAGCCAAATTTGATTTAAGAATAGCCAAATTTGTGTTTGCTTATAACAAATTGCAAAAAAAAGGGTGTCAGTATCCCTTTGACCTCCCTCTAAATCCGATCCTGGGTGGCACCGCCGTTGCCACAGAGTCCTGCCTTCCCTTGTACGTTGTTTCCCCCCAAGATTCACAGTAAACACAGACACATTGTTTTCATGTGGATTAATGTGGTGGTCAAGTTTAATTAAAGTCGAATAAAGTCCACGTCTGCCCCCTCGCTCTCTCTGGTAGCGTTTGGTTGGGCTTATTTGCTCCGGTGCGGCGGTGCGGCGGTGCGGCTGGACCAAAACCCAATTTTATCTGTTTATAAAAACTCCGTTTTCTTTAAAAGCCGCATACTCTCCTTTGAGTCTCCGTAGACATTTACCGTGATGTCAACCAATGAAGATAAATTAATAAAAAGCTCCCAAAACCGTAAATAAACGAAAGCGGGCACCGTTATAATCCGGCCGACAACACCTCACGACCGTTTGATCACTATCTCCCGCATGCATGATCCCTTGTCATCCAGCGGCTGGATTTGAGCAGAAAATTATCTTCTTGGTGGGGCATAGCGTTTCCGTCCCTTGCGGTGTCCGCAATTCTATTGGGCTGGGTAGAGTCTACACCGTGTCAAACCAGCCCACCGTTATCTCCCGACGACGGCCTCCTTCTCTCACGTTGACGAGCTCCTTCTCTCCGTCTAAACTCCACGGTGTTGATCCAACGGTCCCGGAAAATATGTGACGAAGAAAGATGTAGGAAAAATAAGAAAAAGGCTGAAAGCGTTAATAAAATATTGTTAATAAAATATTAAAGATTGTAAATATGAAGTGAATTTAATACCCATCTGAAGTCCGTTCATAACCATCTCAGCTTCATCCGCAGTGAAACCAGGTTCGCTTTCCGGCGTGCAATTCTGGCCGCCGAAATCGATGGGAAGAATCTTCGCCGGGGCTGTTGACGGAGAGAAGTAACAAGATCGCATTTCTAGGCTCGCACATGGGCCAGTCAGCTTCTACTCCCTCGCGGCTGCCGTCGGCCGTCTCTCGTCGCTCTCGGAGCTGCACTTCGTTCGTGATGAATTCAGAAGACTCCGATTCCGATGTTAATGTTTCGACTGCCGCTGGAAAGGCGGCGTGGGATCATACCGAAGACATCCCCGACGAGGTTCTCGCCCTAATATTCCAGGGTCTTGGGTCCAGCGACCGGAAGCGCTGCTCCCTCGTTTGTTGGCGATGGCTTGCAGTCGACGGTCAGAATCGCCATCGCATCTCCATCGACGCCCGCGCTGCTCTCCTTGACGCCGTTCCGTCCCTCTTTACGCGTTTCGATGCCATATCGAAGCTGGCTCTTAAGTGCGATCGTCGCGCAGAAAGCATCGGCGATGAGGCGCTCTCCCTCATCTCACAGCGTTGCCCTAATCTCACGCGATTGAAGCTCCGCGCTTGCCGCGAGCTTACCGAGGTTGGGATGGCCGCATTAGCGAAGCACTGCCCTAATCTCCGTAAGCTCTCTTGCGGATCTTGTACTTTTGGAGTTCGTGGTATCGAGGCCGTTCTTCGTGGATGCCCCCTCCTCGAAGAGCTCTCCATCAAGCGTCTCCGGGGGCTAAACGAGGCAGCCGGCCCGGGTGACACCATCCGTGTCCCCTCTTCTGCTCTCCGGTCCATTTGCCTAAAGGAACTCTACAACGGCCAGTGCTTCATCCCAGTCATTGCCAGCTCCCCAAACCTCCGGACGCTCAAGCTATTCCGGTGCGCCGGCGAGTGGGATCGTCTCCTTGAAGAGGTTTCAGAGAAGGTTCCCAGCCTTGTCGAAGTCCACCTGGAGAAGCTGCAGGTCAGCGATCGTGGTCTCTTTGCCCTTTCGTCCTGCACGGAACTCGAGGTTCTTCATCTTGTCAAGACCCCAGAGTGCTCTGATGCAGGATTAATTGCTCTGGCAGAGAAGTGCCGGCTACTGAGAAAGATACATATTGATGGTTGGAAGACAAATCGTATTGGAGATGAGGGCCTTATGGCTGTTGCCAGACGATGCCCTAATTTGCAGGAACTGGTTCTAATTGGGGTTAATCCTACTTCTCTGAGCCTGGGACTTATAGGAAACAATTGTAAAAAATTAGAAAGATTGGCTCTCTGTGGCAGTGAAACTTTTGGGGACAAGGAAATATCTTGCATTGCAGCCAAGTGCATGGCTTTGAAAAAACTCTGCATTAAGGGCTGCCCAGTTTCTGATCAGGGCATGGAATCCCTAGCTGATGGCTGCCCTAATCTGGTGAAGGTGAAAGTCAAGAAATGCCGGGCTGTTACTCCTCATGTAGCTGATTGGTTGAGGGCGACTAGGGTTTCACTGGCAGTGAATTTGGACAATATCAATCAGATTGAGTTGCAGGAGGCAAGTGTGAGCGAGAGTGGCATGATGGATAATGGTATAGAGGAACTTCCAGTAATGGCCGATCCTTTCTCCACAGCGGATGTTCCATCAAGCAGCAGAGGTAGGGCAGGCCACTGGAAAAAATTACGGTTTATTGCTGGAAGGAATTTCCTTGCATCTACTTTTAAGAGACTGTCTCATGGGAGCAACAATTCCCATCACTTATGAGAGGAAAGATGAAGACTTTCTTTCCTTCATTCATCTGATAATGAAGTATTGTATCTTTGTGCTAAAACTTGTCAAGCTTAAGTCTGTGTTGGGTTTCATTGTCCTTTTTTAGCTGTTTATTTTGTTTTTGGAGTTTAGCTTTTTGTTCTTTTCTTAATTGACAACAACAGTAACATAGTTTTTCCCTTATGAACAATATTTGCAAACTCACTTGAACTTCCTGCAGATATGAAATTGAAGCAACCTTCTGCACGACCCTTTTTGGTCGAGCAATTGTGGTAATTGCACGAGATGAGAGAGGTCCCTAAGTGCTGCATCTCATACATCGATCTCTTCTGCGGTGTAATTTTTAATGTTTGGAGAATATATATGTAGTTTCAAGAATCTTTTGCTGTAAGCATAAATGATTCATTGTAATAATGATATCACCTATTCTATTGCTCTTGCAACATATGTGATGATAAAATAAATGCTAGGTGCATTGTGTTTCCTTGGCTATGATTTGTACTAAATGACATCGTAAAATTATACATCCCGCATTTGCTTTGAGTTTGATTTTTGAGGTTGATACTTAACTCTTCTACTTATTCTTCATTGTGATAATGCTGAGAGAGAGAGAGGGAAAGAGAAAAGAAGAGAGAGAGAGAGAGAGAGAGAGAGAAAATTACATAATAACTTCTTGATTTCTCTTTCATTCAAACCAAGCCATCCAAATAGGTTCAATCCCCTCACTTGGGTCATAAGACAAGTGAGTCTAATAACACATGCGCAACATAAAAATATAAAAATGCGACAAGAAAACG
Organism: Dactylorhiza incarnata; assembly: GCA_033032865.1. Classification (NCBI taxonomy): domain Eukaryota; kingdom Viridiplantae; phylum Streptophyta; class Magnoliopsida; order Asparagales; family Orchidaceae; genus Dactylorhiza; species Dactylorhiza incarnata. The sequence continues at coordinate 7,123,641 of JAWHQI010000123.1, read as the reverse complement.
ATCAATCCCTGGTGGATTGGATGTGTCGCTGATACGTGCGCCCCGACGTGGGTCTGTAACAGTAGATGAATTAGTTTAATTCATTTATGTAGAAACATGCGAATATATTTCCTCGTCCATTGGATCAGTGAACCAATAAAATGTGTAGAACTTCATCAGAGGTAAATTCCCAACACTTTTATTGATCTTACTAAAAGTAAACATACATATTGATATGAATTTTCCAAGATTTTTGAGCTTCTCATTTTCTTCTCTAAATTTTTCGGTAGCTGGGTCTCCTAAGTTTGTGGTGGTTTTATTGTTGATGTATTCAGGTCTCTTAAATTTGTGGTGGTTTTATTGCTGCCTTATTTTTGTCATTCATTCCGTTTTTTGAATTGACCATTTGATTTTTCTTTCTTGAAAATGGATATCAACACAGTTTTTTCTTCTTCAAATCATGTTTGCAAACCCACTTTGTTTCAATTATGCACTGAAAGATATCTTAAGCAATCTTTCACATAGCCCTTCTTCTCAGGCGTTTGAATTAAGGGTCATTGCCGATGATAAGAGGGGCCTAACCACTGGATGTTATTCCATGATATTTTTGAGTATAACTTTTCCATTTGCTTGGAAAATATTTCTTTGTATATTGCATAATCTTGACTTTCCAAGTAGATGCTTCTTTTAAATAGTGAGTTGTTATAATTTGTTTTTCACTGCAGATGTTTAGAACAAAAATATTGTCTCGAACTTGATTCTTTTCCTTCTTTCCAATAAACTGCTCACATCCCTCCCCTTATTATTTACTGAATGGCCTTTTAATGGCATTTTATGTGATGTATAAACAAGGGACACATTTTTTTTGTACTGGGCTTAAATCCTTCAATGTTACTTTGACAAATTAGCGTAATATACTTTTGTACTTCCATGTAGATAGTTCTTCCCCTATCCAATTGATAAACAATGAAATTTGCCGAAGTTCGGTAGTCTATCTGCAATTTTAGCATCTTTTTTCCTGTGGAAATAAATAAATTATTTTCATTCTTGAACTTCTTAGTCTTTGATTATCTTCTTGGATAAACTCTTTAATATTCAAGATAATGGACTTTGATCAAGTGACACATCTGCAATATACGATGTTACCTAATTATTAATTCTTTTTTCTTACTAAATTTTTCAAGTAGTCTTAATCTCTTTTACTAAAAAGTAGCTCTTCTGTCATTTCCTTCAGTCTGAACATCTGATATCATAGATAGCATCAAGTAGTACAATGTAAATATAATTAAGAGACCTTTGCAAACAAAAAGCCTTAATATATGTTATCATCCGAATGGATGAATTTTTTGATCCAAATGCCTTTATTTCTGTGTATGATATTGACATTTAATGATGCTTGTGTTATTTTATCTATAGGTCTCTGACTTGGTCTAGTTATTTTTGTTGAGTTTTGTAGTCCATCTTCAATAGTTATAGTTTTGTATAAATACATTTGATCAGAATATTAGAATCAAATCGATAGTAATCTGCAACTCAAATGTGCATATATGCTATGCTAGTGTTTTTCAATGAATTTTTCTGACGCAGGATAAATCTACGGACGCGCGGTGCCCTAGCCCTAGATGCAATGCAAGAAACCCCGGTGAGTATAATGGACCGACGACAAACTCTAAAATGAAGATGCGAATGAATGCACGCATGTAATCCAATGAACGACTAACCCTAGGCTCTAATGCGATGCTTATGAATGATTCAATTATGCAAGTATTTTCGACGCACAGTTAATTAAACAATATTAATTTTAAAATCCCGCTTAGACATCAAAATTTATCATAAATATTGCAATTTAGGTAAGCAAAGAGTAATTGCAATTAAATTGAAATTGCACCAAAATTAAATACAAGACGAATATGTGTTACGTGTCTACCGAAAGAGAAACAATCACATTAAAATGAGCCAAACATTTACGATGGACGGTAGCGGGTTCCAGCGATGATTTGGGTTGGAGAAGGAATGTGGAGTGAGGAGAGGTTCGGGTAGGGGTTGTGGGGGGTGGCTGAGGGGCTTATGAAGGGTGGAGGAGACAAGGGAGGGGATGACCGATGCTGGTAGAGGAGGCTAAGGGATGTGGAGTAATGGCTGGTGGCTGGCGGTGGTAGGAGGTGCTGAGAGGCGGTTGGCGGCGGTTTTCCCGGGGACTGGATAGTCTGGACGGCAAGGGGGAAGTGGAGATGATGAGGCATCGACATCTGGTGGGGTTGTCGACTGAAGAGTGGGCAGTGTCGACGACTGGTATGGCTCTCGGCTAAAGAAACGACAACGTCGGTGGGATTAGAGCTCTCAGGCATCAACATCTGAGGGTGGCGGAGGCGGTGACGGCTCCCGCGATCTCCATCAATCTCCCTGGCTCAGAAACATTCATCTCCGGTGAATGAAGACTACATGCTCCCGATGCAAACCTGGCAAGACTCTCTGCCTCTCCAAATAGGAAGCGTCTCCGTAAAAGGTCATTGTGCCACTGACGTAGCTGAGGGTCTCACACATAAAACAAGTTTCCATATAGGTGGAAGGTAGAGCTGCAGGGGAGGCTATAGTTGATGGTGAAAGCGAAAGCTAAAAGGGAAGATTGAAGGTCCAAAATTAGGTGGCTCCACATTTAGAGTAAAATCCTCTGTCTTAAGTATAAGATGAACACTTGTATTTCTTGTAACATCAAACTCAAAGAAATTTGTCTCGGACTCCCGCGTAACAATGTATGGCCTATTCGCCTAACACTCACATTCAAAGTTGTCCTCAATAAGAACCTCTCAAATAATCTGCAAATCATTGTCCAATCACCTTCATTGAACTTTTGCTCTCTCATGTGATTATCCACGCAAATTTTAAAATGTTCATTATTTAATATAACTTTATGCCGGAGTTACAAATGCAATTGATGGATGACAAACCCGACAAACTTACTAAATGTAGACTCTACATAGCGGTGGAAACGATAGGTGGTTTATCCGGTGGTACTTTCGGTGGGGTGTAGAAATACTCATCGAGTGTGTGACGAACACGCAGATGACCACATGAGACGTCAACACAAAGATATGAGTGCATGCCATGTCAAATATCTCCCAGGGGATGTGACTGGTCAGGAGACTCAGGTGGTAGAAATCTATCGTAGATGCGACGATCGATCTTTTTTGAAAATGATTCCTAAAAAGAGCAGAAGCGAGAACAACCACAAAGTCAATACTCAATACTATGCTCTCGACCCTTACACGGGATATGACTCGCCATGACAATGTGGGAAACTCAGATGAACTTGCACGTAGTCAACATAGGGGGTAGGGGAAGGACTCATCACTATAGGATCGTTGGGTTGCTCGTCTCACTCTCTTTCAAGGCCATATTGTTTGAGTCAAGCTCAAGTGACAGACAACTCATCGGGTAATGCGCCTCATTGGGGGTGAGAGAAATTAGTATCAGGTATCACATCTATCGCGTCCGATAGAACAAGAGTAGGCATAATGATTTCCTGGGTTGGGGGGACTCACATCATGTGGTCATGGTGCGAGTCTACTCGATTAAATCTAGCGGATCTCAATAACTGCTCATAATGAAGGGCGAGCCGGTATGTCTGCTCGAGAGACTCTAATTAGCGACAAGTCAACTCAGTACGTATTACGAATCGAAGTCCAGGCCGAAATCGGGAAGTGGTCATAGTTGTCTCCTCTTGAATGTCGCTCCTCACTACTAAAAACTATCCTTATACTCAACGACGTACATGGAACCTAGCCGAAGGGTACTTGAGCAGGCGACTCCTATAAGATACTGGCAAATAACTATGACACAACCTCCGCTACATCCCCACCCAATGCGACGAAGATGATCTCGCTCGCCGGCCCTCTCAATGCTAACCAATATGCTCTCGACTGATCTAAAAGTCTAAGCTTCGCAAATTTGATGTGATGCTCACCGAATAATTCAAAATAATCAAGACAGTATTCCATATCCACGAGCCAAGAACTAAAAGACTCGAAATTCGACAAACCATCAAACAGTATGGCGACAACACAAAATCTATACTCGATATCTCTCTCGAACCGATAATCCTCGTAGTAATCATCCCCAAGATAATCGAGTCGCGTCGAAGGTTCAACACGGTCAGCTCGTGTGCGAGGAAGGGGATGACGATAATCATCATAATGATTGTCTCTACCATAGTGGAATCGTGCCAAAGGATTGACACGATCGCAGGAAGTTGTGTTGTGACTTGTGAACGAGAATAATCATCGTAGTAATATGAAGACCTCTCAAGTGAAAGCTCTACATGGTCGAGTATAAACAAACTCAAATTTGTCAAATAAAGGAGAGATGTAGCGATGATAACACGCCATGAAGAAACTTATAAACTCACTCACTGCGTATCAAAAGAAAGCCCGAACCTGATGCTCTGATACCAACTGACATCGGATGAATCTATAGGTAAGAGACTTAACCCTAGATGCAATGCAAGAAAATACAACCAGTTTAATGGGCCGCCTTCAAACCCTAAAATGAAGATGCAAACGAATGCACACACGCAATACGATGAACTTATGGCGGTTAGCCCTAGACGCTCAATTAATTAAGCAATATTAATTTTAAAATCTCACGCATATATCACATTTTATCACAAGTATTGCAATTTAGGTAAGCAACTAGTAACTGTAATTAGATTGAGATTGCACCATAATTAAATACAAGACATAAGTCTTACACGTCTACCGAAAGAGAAACACTCACATTAAATTGAGCAAAATATTACTATAAATAATTAAGGTACTTGTACAATGCGAGAAAAGAAAACTAAATGTAAAGACTCACCAAGTGATCGACACCGACAGTGGATGGTAGTGGGGTCCAGGAATGATTTGGGTTGGAGAAGGAATGGGGAGTTAGAGGAGGTTCAAGTAGGGGTTGTGGGGGTGGCTGAGGTTCTTATAAAGGATGGAGGAGACAAGGGAGGAACTGGCTGGCGTTGGTAAAGGAGGCTAAGGGACGTGGAGTAGTGGTTGGCGATTGTGGGAGGTGCTGAGAGGCGGCTAGAGGCGGTTGTCCAGTGGATTGGATGGTCTGGACGGCGAGGGGGAAGTGGAGAGTATGAGGCATCAATGGCTGGTGGGACTGTCGACTGAAGAATAGGCGCCATCACCGATTGGTTTGGCTTTTGGCTGAAGCAACGACGACAGGGTTGGGGATCTCATACATGAACACCTTTGGGTGGTAGAAGCGGTGGTGGATCCCGACGTCGACATCGAGAGATGGAGGAGTTGACACCTCTCGCCGAGGGCTTCACACATGCAGGCGTGACCTAGGGCTTCACACATGCAGGCGTGACCGAGGGCTTTCAATTTTGAAGTTGCAATACTTGATCCCTTTGCCCTAGCCGGCTGGGGTATAAGTAAGATTTAGGTTAAATAAATCGGTTGGCCCATATCGCACAACTGACCCCGGCGCCCTAACTCTCAAAATAGAGCTTAATTTTTTTAAAATAATACCTAAAAATATGAAAAACAAGTCCGTCACAATCACAACCTCCGATCGGACCTTTGACGATCCAAAAAGTATCGACCCATTCAACTTCTCGAATGTCGCACGAATGATCTCCATCATTTTCTCTCTTATCCTACTTTGTTATGAAGTGTGGGGTTTGCTTCATGGAAGGATGATTTTTTTTCTTCACAATGTGAGAATGATATACTGCCTGCTGTAGAAAATCTATTTTTTGTGAATGCCTTCGCATTATCGGATGAAAAATGTTATGGATCTATTTGGGGATCTCATCGGAGAGCGGTGGAGGAGGAAATACAAGGGGAGCCAAGCTCAACTCACGGAAAATGCGAGGGAGAGGAAGAAGGGGAGTGTTGTTCAACCTTAATCTTAAAATGGGGAGGAAGAGAAAGTGGACTAGAGAGAGAGGGTGAAGAATTTAAAGAGAGATAGATTGGATTAATTCATTTATATCCTCATACATGACCCAAGGGTCTATTTATAACACTACAAGTGGTATGAGTGTAAATAATCCCAAAATAAAGAGAAAAGCACGAAACATAAAACACTACAAACTCGTACATCAACTCAATTAATAAAAAACACAACATGAACACATGACGCACTAAATTACGACATAGATAACTGGTCTTGTGGCACCATAACATCCATTCGTCCTTCAAATCGAGCTTGTCCTCAAGCTCGAACGAGTCTTGCATGACACGATCATCTGCCTCTTTGATTTCCCGTCAGAACAACTCTCGGTAGCAGGTTGCTATAGTGAAGGCTAAATTGAGCGGCATGTCATCATCGTGCACACATGTCATAAAATACTGCAAGGAGTTGGCGTGACAGTGGCACTTGTTGAGGAGGTACTGCCAGACATATCTGGAGTCGGGTGAGTGTGCTCGGTGGATGGTCGAGGGCGACGACAGATCGGACTGTATGCGAGTTGCGGTGACCGAACGCAGCGGCGAACGAGGAGCAGTCGGTAGAAGGAATGGCTCTACAGTGTCCGAATGAGAAGGTGGCTGGAGTGGAGGCAACGGGATGGAGACCGCGAGGATTAATGGCAACAAGACAAGTTGTGGCGGCACCACAATGGCTTGGAGGCGACAATGCCGACTGCGTGAACTGCGGGGAGGGAACAACTGGCGGCAATGGTGGAGCGACTAGAACTGTGGTGAGCGGCGGAGCAGCTTCGGGTGTTGGTGGGATCGAGGACTGCTTTAGTGGAATCGATGGCTGCTCCGGTGGGAACGGGCCTCCGGAGTACTCTGTCAATGCTGGCGGTGAGTCGCGCGCGAGAGAGAGAGGGAGAAGAACTTAGATAGAGATAGAGAAACTTGGATTAAATCATTCATATCCCCATACATGACCCAATGGGTCTATTTATAACACTACAAGTGACATGAGTGTAAATAACCCCAAAATAAAGAGAAAAATACGAAACAATAAAACACTACAGACTCGTACATCGACTCGATTTATAAAAGACACCTAACACGAACACATGACGACACTAATTAATGACATATATAATTGGTTGTGTGGGACCATAACAAAAAAATTGACATGTTTATGCACTCAACATTGACCTATTGTCTGTAACAACATTCTACAGTTATCCCAATCTAGTATTTTCCAGAACTGTTTCATGAAGCTTAGTAATAATCATCAGCAAACATAGCCGTTGCATCCCTCCTCGTTGCCTAATTCTTTTTAAAATTAGGCTGATTTTTAAACTTTGGTGCTGATTAAAGCACATGATACTGAAAATACAATATGACATGTTTTTTGGTCTTCTTGGATATTACTGACCGTGATAAGAATTTACTAACACTTCACATACCCTTATTAAACTTCAACCAGACTGAAAATCATGTCACTCTCTGATGGAAGCTTCAACATGTACTGCAATTTGAACTTGAGATTATAAATTCAAAAAGCGTGGCTTATGAAGCATTCATCATTGTTTTTTGCAAAAAATAGAACAAGGCGGAAAATGATGGGCACTACTTCGAGTAGATGTGGACAAGATAAATTGATTTATAGTTCTCATTAGATGGCTTGCAATTTAAGGACTCTGTTTACATTTGATTGTCTTGTTTATTGTTAAGAACTATAAGCTCATAGTTTGGCCTTATGTTTTTGAAAAATGTTTGGCCTTGTTGTTTCTACAATCTAGTATCATTTATTTTGGTTGGTGCTATTGCATAAACATCATGAAGTTATAATGATGTTAATGCTTTATTCTGCGAAGCTTTGAAGGCCTTATTTCACTTTGTTACAATTGCTGCTACAAATGCTATTTGTAAAATGCAATATGATTTGTTTTGTTCCTCCAGCATATGCTGGAGGCAAGAATATATTAGTGCATGAATTACTTGTTGAAGCATCTGTCAGAACTTGGATAATTAATTGAATGAACATCAATTGCCATTCTCACATGTTAAGTATTCAACACTTATTTATTTCTTTATTTTTTGCAGAAAAGGAAGAAGACATAAGATATTATTGCTTCTTCAAGTAGATGTTGGACGAGCAATTTTAAAAGGTTCTGCAGTCGATAGTTTTTCCGCTATCTGAACATTTTTTTGCTTATATGCCACTTATCATGATCTTTGTACCCTCACTTTTGTTCCACAGCATTTATCACTCGTCTTTTTGTGGAGAACTTGTATGAATGATTGTAAATATTATTATAAGATCTGATCCTATAAGTATATGATTTTTCGATTATATTATACAATTCATTAATATGATTTATAGATTGTATTATACAATGATAAATGTGTTGTCTTATCCCGTTTTATCTAAGGTTTCCTTTGGAGGCATGTGCTTGTTCCAAGGCCAGGGTGGTGGATTGAGGTTTCTTGGAGTTGTTTTAGAAATAGAATCCTTGACTTCTTAGGGCCATTTATTTTCTTTCATCCCCATTTCCATCTGCCCTTCTCTTGTGCTTTGACGTGGATGATGGAAGGTTGTTCGGGGAACATTGGGCTTATGTGCTTGTGATTTATGGATAGATGCTGAACTCCTAATCACTGATTTTCATTTTTGATTGTCAATCTCAATTTTGAATCAGGTTTCAAAAAATAGAGATATTATAGTTTTTGGAGTAGTATATCTGAGTTCTGAATTCCTAACAATAATAGATTTATCAATGATTTCAGGTTTTGCTCAGAATATTTAATTGTTATTTTATCAAGAGTTCGAGTATCTTAGCTTTACAATCTTTTTCCTTTCATAAGAACTTGCATACGTTTGCTAAACAACTTTTTCATAATGACTTGCTTACATATGCCCAAAAAAACTTTTTCATAATGACTTGCATACATTTATTCTATCTTATTTATGATTATAATATTTTTTGTAGATGTTTTTTGACGTAGGATAAATTGTAGGTTGTGGTGGTGAGTATGCACTAACAGAATCCTTATGAATGTATGTATGTGTGGTGAAGACGGGGAGGTCTAGAATGATGCAATGTTCATGCAAAGATCCAACAAAAAAATTAACAATGGGTTCTGAAATTAATAAGCGAAATACGAACATACACAATTGAAAACAGTGGATTAGGTTAGCAACAAGTTTTAGTTGGATTAGAACAAAGAGTGCTTCCACTAAATGTTCGGCAATTACACCCTTTCAAATAGTATGTTAATTACGCAAATGAAATTCCAACAAAGTAATAGGACAATATAAGTAAGAGAACTTCCAAAATGTGAACTTGCACAAGTAATCAAGACCACTTTAAATGTAAAGCGGCGGAATCAGGCTCTGAACGATATCATTGAAACATTTCTTCCACCGAGGTTAATTTCCGGCACTTATTTGGGCTTCATGGGGGAGGGAGCTGGAGCAGGAGCTGGATTTCTCCTTGTCGGGGCTATAGAAGGCTACGGGTTGCTGCTTCAGTTATTCCCATGTGGATAATAATGAAGGCCCTGACTGCCGGAGGTGGGAAAGGTTGGAAGCATAGAACTAGCGGCCTACAATAGTCGTCTGTTGTTAAGGTGGTTGCTGGAAACCCGGAATGAGCAGAGCCTTGGCTCGGCAGGCCGGAGAGGAGCTAAGTGGCGGCACTGGAAGAGAGATTCTGCCGATTCAAACGTTGACAATGTTGGAAATGCACTCACACTTTATCGTAATCATCCAGGGAGGAGACGCTAGCCCTTGTCGGGCCACAAATTTAACCCAGCGGCCTTTGTTCTCGTTTAGGCAGGGCCGACAGTGAAGAAGAAACAAAATCGGATGGTTCCCTCACCATTTTTGAGTGGTTACCAAGGTGTGTGGACTGAAACTGGTGGTTTCCAGCAGTTACGAGCTGTATCAATGGGTTTTGTGGAAACATGGGAGAGTTTACCGGTGAATTAATTATGGAAAAATGTGAGGGATTCCGATAAATGGAGAGATGGCCGTGGATTAGGTTTTGAAACCTAATGCTCTACCGAATTGGCACCGGGGATGATTACAAAAGTCTAAAACTTCTCAAAATTCTGCATTCACCCAAAAGAAACTCCATAACTAGTATTTATAGACTCTCACACACAACATACAACGGTGATTGATTGATACGAAAATATACAAATTGTACATGAATAATGCGTAGAAAAATACGGAAATACATAGACAATATACCGTCGATGCCCAGAACGCGACGACGGGCTCGGATCGTCCATACAACAATCCTAACCCCTCTTACGGCGAGTGTATGCCCGAACGGGCTCCGATATGGATCGGCCCGCCCGTGAACTATGGTCCCCATCATTTTAATCTTAAAAATTCTGCTTAGGCAGTTGTTAAAATTATTGATTTAATATATGTATTCCCAGACCTTGGCAACCCTGGGATCGCTCAACCCTGGGAATCTATAACCGTTTGTATCGAATATTGGCGACCGCGACAACGCCGTGATATAACCATGAGGCATTGAGAAGTAGATTTTACCTTGTGCATTTTATTTTCGTTATGTTGGATATTTTCATTTATTTAGGTCAAGTTTTTTTTGCTCTATGTTGGCCAGCGGCGTAATTCATTGATTCAGTCGGATCGAACTTAGCCCCTCCTCAAGTCCCCCTCGTAAGCCTTAGACTTAAATTTTAAGTCTATGCCTATTTTTTGCCCCTTGAATTTATTTGTTTTTGTTAAAAAAAGTTCTATGTAAAAAAACATAACCAAAAAAGAAAGAAATTAAAAGCAATTTAAGCATATTGTTATTTTTGCTGATTACTTCCGGTTCTTCTTGATGGGGATCAGCGATGCAAACCCGTTGTTGAGCACGAATTTTTGGCCCGTTCGGGCCAATTGACTACTTGCCATATTTAGCGTTTTCGGATCGACGATCCGACTCCGCGGATGCGTTCGGATCGACGATCCGACTCCGTGGATGTGTTCAGATCGACATTTCAATATTCTAATGTATTTGTTTTATTTTTGTGTTTTATTTAGTGAGATCGGACAACCATCATGTACGGCCAATCATAGCCGTCCAAGATGGTTTCCCTAAGTCATGTTCTATTATAAATAAGAGGGTAAGAGCAACCGTCAAAGCTATTGCAGATTTTGGAGAAAGCTATTCCCGGAATCTGGCGATCCCCTCACGGTGACGACTCCGTGAGGCCCTAGGTGAGGACTCCTAGGTATTTTTCCGCTCCCCTTTGGTATCCCCCATCCATAGCCACCGTTTTCCCCTCACTAAAGCCTCAACCGCACCTCCTACCATCCCCAAAATCCCACATTTTTATTCAGTTCCGCCCAGCTTCAGAAATCCGACCCCTGTTTGCACCCTTGCTGCCGCCGCCCTGTAGACCTCCAGAAAACTGAATCCTTCTGTTGATCAACAGCCCGCAGCCACCCCTCTACCATCCAGCCCCTCCACCATTCAAATTTGCCCCTTGCAGACCCCACTCCCCCATCCAGATCCTTGCTTCAGCTTTCAGCGTCAAATCTTCCCCATCCCCCCCTCTAGACAACGACCACAACACCTTGTTTCACCGGATCTCCACTCGAAGATAACCTACTTAGTGAGTATTTACTTTGTTGTATGGAAAAATTTCTTCAATATTAATATATGATGATGGGACTTCATATTTACTTGGATCTCTACTATCGTGGTTATTTGTTTTTGATTATATTGTGATTTGTAGGATTTATTCGCACACGCTCTCACTTTGGCCCTCGACGTGGAGGAAATTCTAAGCTTACTTTGCCTAAAAGAAATAATTTGCTTTTTGTTAAAATTAGATGCGTGTTGTTTAATCATTTATTATTATGTCTTGAATTCGCCGTCAGATCTTGTATTTTACATATAGTCGTTAAAGTGAGTTAAGTTATCTTCACGCACGTCACATTAGGGTTGCATTTTAGAATTCATCCACCCGAGACTACCCTACATCCGTCATCAGTCGGTGTTTAGGTTCATTACATCCTTTGCATGAATATTAACATTGCATGTAAGGTTAAGCCATCGTTGTCCGCCACCTATAGATTCGTCCTGCGTCACTTCTCTTCCACCAATGTCTAGGTTTGCACTCAATCAATTCCTCCCCAAGCTAATGTATTTGGCTCATGATATCTTCCTCATAAATTACATGCTATTTTTAACATCCTTAGAAGGCTCTGTTTGGGGCAGCGACGGCGGTGGGAAAAATCCTATTCCCACCGCCACCGCCCTTTTTAGGTCGTTTGGATGAGCATTTTCAAAAGAGTTTTTTCAAGAAAGGTGTTTTGGGGACTTTTTGAACAACCGGTCCAGCAGGGCTTTTTAAAAACCGCTTTCTCTGCTTTTAGCTTTCTATTCGCAAATCACAATATCCTCGACCCGTCTTCTCACGACACCCTTTCTTTCTCGCGTCCAGGGAAATACGCTCGACGGATCTCCCTTGTCGTGCCTCGTCGCCACCGCCAAACGTTTGTCGGGGATCCGACAGTCCTTCCTCTGTCAATGTCGCACGCCAGTGAGCCTTCCTCCTTCAACCCCCGACGGATTCAACGCAACCTCTAACGGATCCAACTCCCCAGGTGCAAAAATCTTGAATTCAAAATTCAAGCGGAGAGCAGAGAGTAGCTATCCTTTCAGGCAAATGCTTTACAAAGAGAGACAAATGTTTAAACCAAGGGAGATTTATAACCCCTTGGCTGAAGCAAATATGCACTTAGTAGGCATGAAGATTGTCTGAGATTATTGCTGGAAATCATCTTCTCCACCAGAATAGTGATACAAGGCAAGTGTTATTATCTTTACTCTTCAGTGTTGCTGTTTTACTCTATATATCATATTATTCGACGAGGTAATTGTTAGTTTGTAATTATTCATCAGTGGAAATCATCCACTTGCGGTTTCGAATTTCTGTCATCGTAAATCTCTGCAGAGTTCACGGAGCTGTTTAGGAAGGCTGTTTGAATCAAATGCCAGATGAATGGACAAAGATTGGGAAGAGACGTGGTGGGATTGACAACAAATATTCTTGATATCAGATCTCTGCACTCGGTAGTGTTGAAAATTATTTCAGAATCTCAAACATTGTGCATATTTTACGTGTAAAATTTCTAGTGAACACAAAATATATAGTTAAAACAAGAAATTATAGCATGTATGATCTTCCCAAAGTTCTTCGATTCTTTTGGACCCTCAACGAATATGCGCCCACCAACATCACGCCATCACATAAAGAGTCACTTCATAACTATTATCAAAAAGTTGTTTTTCCAAACAGAAAAACATAAAATACTTTTTTGAAAAGCAATTAAATGGAGATTTTCAAAACAGTCCATAACTTTTTCAAAACAACTTTTTGGACAGCTCTAATGTCACCACTGGTTTTGCACTACTGATTTTTCCACCGCCGTCGCCGCCCCCGCCCCAAACTGAGCTGAAATTGCGTGAGTTGCTAGCTGTGGGGAGCCGACTTCTTTTGCTTGCAAAATCCTTTGTGTTGATTTTCTAGCTATCATATTTGGCGGTCATGTATTTCCTTATATGCTTTGGAATCCTCTGCATCTTCCCTGCTATTAAATATTGCCAAAGTTGGCGACAAAAGAGGATAAATAAAAAAAACTTATTTCTGCCCTTGACAAGGGCAGCTTCCACTTCTCCTCACTTCTTCTTAGTGATCTTCTTCCCCCTTCGTCTCTCCACGGATTTTGAACGTCATTCTACTTCTACTTTGTCACCGCGTCGCCTCCATGCAAACCGCTGCCTCCTTGCAAGCTGCCGCCGTTTCATCTTTTGCAGAAAGAGTCTCTCATCTTCCACTGGACCTTCCATCGATCATCTTACTCTTTGTTTTCATAACCAGTGAGATCTTTTTTAATCTTTTGGTTCGCCTTTTTCTAGTTAGAGTATTCAACTTAGTTTCTCCGAAATTTAGTTGTATTTTTTGTTTTCCTACAAAGTTGGCACTTGGCATTATCCGGAACTAGTTTGTTATTTTGGTGAATATTGATTGTTGCAGTATTGTGTTATGGGCCTAATCGGAGTGGCGGTCGGAGGCGGGGAAAATGACGGAGATACCGTGGAGCCCTAACCGTGGCTGCCTAAGCGGGGCGTGCTCGTTGGAGGAGAGAGCTACCAAGACCCACACAAGAGAATAGGAAACTAGACTGATTTCATTCATAACCATACAAGAACCCAAGGGTCCCTTAAATAGAACATACATGGGCATTACCGTAAATAGTCCGACACACTAATAAATAACAAGAACAACATACGACTTGATAATATGATAACTTTGTGGGCACATTGCCCATAACATCACTCCTGCCGTTCAAAACAAGCTTAACCACAAGCTCAACTAACATGCGAACTTCATCCGACACCCTCTTCGTCAAAGTCCTCGACGTGCAGGTAGAAGAGTTTCTTGCACCTGTGCCCACGAGTGTCTGTGGGCAAGTAAAACATAATCGAGGACTCTGACATCTCGGTACGGCCCGGCTCATGGATTATGTTTTAACTGGATCCATGAGCGCGTCGCTCCAACATCTCTGCCCGAGATAAGCGACGGAAGGGCGGAGTAGGCTGACCCTCAGTACGGCCCGGCTGAGTGCCAGTGTCTGTGGGCAAGTAGGCCTCCAGTGCTAGCTGAAGGCGGATGTCGCATAACCTGGCCAAACTCATAGCAATCACTAAGTCAGGCGGGGCCTCGAATTCGACGTCCAGTCGCAAGCGGTCCCGAAGTCCGGCGGTGAAGATGGCGACCTGCATCTCCGGGGGAAGTGTGACGTGCGCTAGAAGAAGCTGAAATTGGTCCAAGTATTCGTCCACGGAGCCGAGCTGACGTAATGTTGTGAGAGCACCGAGGGGGTTGTTGGTGATGGGAGGACCGAAGCGCAGGTTGCAGAGTTGCTTGAAGTCGTCCCATGTCAGAGCCTGCTGGCCAGTGAGGAGGCGGGTGGCTCAAAGCAAGGTCGAGTCGAGAAGATGGAAGGAGGCCAGAGGAAGATTCAGCTGCCGGGGTCTGTTGGTGGCCAAAGAATTGCTCGCATCTGGTGAGCCAGCCTAAGGGATCAGTTTTCCCATCGTAGGTTGGAAATTCCAACCTGGTGTAGCGTGACAGAATTGCCGCGTCGGGGCGTGCTTGGATTGGTGGCGGTGGCTCATGGACTGTCAATGGAGGTGGCGGCGTGTGGCAGATAAACCCTAAAACTGAGAGGGTTGCTGCCGATGGGAGGACCGAAGCGCAGGATGCAGTGTCGTTTGAAGTCGTCCCATGTCAGAGTCGTCTGGTCAGTGAGGAGGCGGGTGGCCCAAAGCAAGGCCGAGTCGAGAAGATGGAAGGAGGCCAGAGGAAGTTGTTCAGCTGCCGGGGTCTGTTGGTGGCCAAGGAATTGCTCGCATCTGGTGAGCTTGCCGAAGGGATCAGTTTTCCCATCGTAGGTTGGAAATTCCAACCTGGTGTAGCGTGGCAGAATTGCCGCGTCGGGGCGTGCTTTGATTGGTGGCGGTGGCTCATGGACTGTCGATGGAGGTGGCGACGCGTGGCGGATAAGTGGCGGTGCCTGATTGCTGCCCGCTTGATCGTGTGCGGAGGCGGTAGAGAGATCATCGATGTGCTTGGAGAGCGCAGCAATGGCCTCCTGATGACGATCCGCGGGGGCAGCTTGCTGCGCCATGACGGCCTGCAACATGGACATAATCTGACTCATTTGATCCGCCGAGTCACCCATAGTGCGAGATAAGGAGCGGGTGCGGGGTCGGCTGGAGTGCTCCGAGGCAGCTGGTTGGGAGGTGTCGCGAGAGCCGCGTCGTCGTCCAATGGTGTCGACAAAATTGTTTTACGTAATACGATAGGGGGAGGAGGGGATGATTTGTTGCAGCTCACGTTAAAGAAAGCCCATAGGGCAATAAATAGGTTGGGCGGTGGCCTTCAGAAATAAATAAAGGGGAAAAAGTAATTAAAATAAGAAAAAGGAGTGGGGAGTATTAAATATAGGATTTATGCTGCTGGGAGAGGCATAAAATAAAAAGAGGAGAGCGGTGTTAGGCGTGCGAGTGTGTGTGTGTGTGGGGGGGGGTATTAAATATAGGAATAAGGCTGCTGGGAGGGGTTCGAGGCAAGGTGTTGATGCGCATGTGGCACGATAGCCAGGCGAGGCTTGGGCGATGCAGAGGAGCGTGCGGTGAGGATGAGGAAAAGGGTCCTGCCACGGTGAGGCGCGTCTGTCACGGAGATGGAGGCGCGACAGTGCGGAGCCTGCGTCGATGTTGGCGATGGCTTGTTCGATGATGCTGGCGAGGCGTTTCTTCTGGATGTTGCTGGCCTTCAGAAAGAAATACAGGGGAAAAAGTAATTAAAATAAGAAAAAGGAGTGGGGAGTATTAAATATAGGATTTATGCTGCTGGGAGGGGCATAAAATAAAAAGAGGAGAGCGGCGTTAGGCGTGCGAGTGTGTGTGTGTGGGGGGGGGGGGGGGGGGGTATTAAATATAGGAATAAGGCTGCTGGGAGGGGTTCGAGGCAAGGTGTTGATGCGCATGTGGCGCGATAGCCAGGCGAGGCTTGGGCGATGCAGAGGAGCATGCGGTGAGGATGAGGAAAAGGGTCCTGCCACGGTGAGGCGCGTCTGTCACGGAGATGGAGGCGCGACAGTGCGGAGCCTGCGTCGATGTTGGCGATGGCTTGTTCGATGATGCTGGCGAGGCGTTTCTTCTGGATGTTGCTGAAGCCAACGGGGAGTCTTTGTCTGGCTGTCGCGCTGGAAGGGAAGCAGGGAGGCAGTGCGGCTAGTGCTGGCAACGGTTATGGATGGCAGCGAGTTCGACGGAGGTTCCGGCTGCTTGCAGCGATTTCGAATGGTGATGGCAGCGTTTTCGACGGAGATTCCGGCTGGTTGAGGAAGAAGCACGCTGAATCATCGAGGTGCGCTGCGGAAGAGGACCGATAAGGCTCTGATACCAAGTTGTTATGGGCCTAGTCAGAGTGGCGGTCGGAGAGGCGGTCGAAGACGGGGAAGATGACGGAGATACCGTGGAGCCCTAACCACGGCTGCCTAAGTGGGGCGTGCTCGTTGTGGGAGAGAGCTACCAAGACCTCACACAAGAGAATAAGAAACTAGACTGATTTCATTCATAACCATACACGACCCCAAGGGTCCCTTAAATAGAACATACATGGGCATTACCGTAAATAGCCCGACACACTAATAATAACATATAATAACGAGAACAACATACGACTTTATAATATGATAACTTTGTGGGCACATTGCCCATAACATATTGCTGATCGTCGAATACTTTGCGCCGCTAATTAAAATTAAATTTCTAATCTTATGTAGGTGCACTCCAAATTTGCTTTGTTGAATCTCATGTTGCTTTCTTTAATTTAAATTACATCTAGAATTTTATTTGCATCACATTCATGTTATCGAGTGCATCAGAAGTGTAAAGAGTACTGAGACGTCGGCTATGTTGAGAGGATTTGTTCCATCCATCGAGGGTGCATAGGCCTCCAAGATGTCCAATGTCGGAAAATATTTCTAATAAGAATTCAAGTCTACCCATCTAATGGGGTAGTGACGTTCTTAGTAGTGGCTTGCTAGTGACCCCCTTTAGACGACTTCGTGGTCACCCATCTAGTGATCCCAGATCATATTGTCGGGCGTATCTTGGTCGACATCGATAACTTGGTGAATGTTCTCCTTAAGAAAACACAATGAGATAAAGTTGTACCAGGGAAAATTGATGTCCAACGACATCCCTTTTGTTATGTTTTCTGGCCGGGGGAAGATGATCGAAGTAGGGATCTCATTGATTAAGGTGATTGGGGGGTGGGGTGGGGTGTTAACAGGATATGGGGATTCTTCTTGATCAATGCGCTAAGAGATTATAATACCATCTTCGCTAGGTCGCTACTTAATGACTATTGGGTGATCATGTCCACCTTCCACAAGGCCGTCAAGTTTAGTACCAATGGGAGATAATTCTGCATCCAAGGCGATGCGAAGGCAGTCTGCATCAATGTTACCAGGATCGCGATCTGGATTGTAGGATCGCACGATCCTACGATCCCGATTTTAAAATGTGATCCGGATCTTACGTGGGATCGAAACGAGTGTGTCCAAGTAGGATCGCGATCTGGATCATAGGATCGTTAGGATCAAGATCCCTATGCAATCCTAAGATCCGGACCAGGTCTTAAAAAAAAATCAAGCGTTCCCCCATTTTATTCCTGCTTTAGCTTCCCGAGTCCAACCACACGCCTGTCTTAAGTAAGAAACCCTATTCCCATTTATTTCGATTTCCGCTCCATCGTCTCTCATTCTCTGCTTGAGTGTGACTGCGTCTTTGTCGAAGCTGACTCGCCTACCGTCGTCTCTGCCAAGCTCCAAGCCTTCGACCGCCGACGTCGATGAACTCCACTCCTCTCTTGAGCTTCAGGTCAACAACCTACCAGCCATCCAGTGCTTCAGCGTTCAGGTCGACAACCTACCACCATCCATCGTTCTGCTTATCCAGCGGCTTCAGCCATCCAGCCGTCCAGGTCGACTCCAGATTATCCATTTTTCTTCCGGGTCGACTTAGGTAATTAATTTATTTGTTTCAGATTTTCTTTTATAGCTCATTTCGTTTCCAACATTTATTTGATCTTCCATTATTGTTATAGTTTCAGTTTTTCCCATCCAGAGATTCAATTCCAGCATTTATTTGATCTTCCATTATTTGATCTTTCCTAGGGTTCTAGAGATTGAATCGTTCTGCTTATCCAACCATCCAGCCATCTAGGTCGTTAAATTTTTTTTTCGGATTTTCTTTCATATCTGATAACAATTTTTGTTCTTGTTTTAGTTAATTAGTTTTTTTTTTGTCATAGGCTCATAGCACATTTTGTTTTAGTTTCAATTTTTGTTCTTGTGTTGAATACTTGCATCCTGTCGTCGATCAAAAACTATTATTTGATGTTTTATAATGATGTGTACTTTATATTTACTAGTGTAGATCCTAGTGCCCCTCCACATCAAGTAGATGAAGTGGAAGGCAATGGTGCTCCTTGTCGGACTAATTAATGAGGCGGTGAAGAAACTCATAGAAGCAAGTTTTGTGAGGGAGATCCAATATCCAGACTGAGTCTCAAATATTGTGATGATGAAAAAACTAAATAATAAGCGGCACATGCGTACCAATTTTTTTAAAATTTAATCAAGCATACTTGAATGGTTCTTTTTTCCTTGTCTATGATTGAGTGTATAGTTGATTTCGTCGTATGGCATCTTGTAGTTCTTTTTTATGCTTTTTCAGGATACCATTAGATTCGGATGTCCCTGCATGTCGTGATCACCTTTATTACCAACGATGACTATTTCTGATATAAGGGGATGTCGTTTGGATTAAAAAATGGTAGTGAAACCTATCAATCAATGGTGGACATAGTGTTCAAAAAACAAAAGGAACGAACCCTCGTAGACGTAGATGATCTGTTGATGAAGGGCGAGGTTTTGCCGACTATGTGAGAGATTTCATCGAGAACTTTGCGGCTCTCTTAAGGTTCAACTTGAGGCTGAAGCCAGCTAGATGTCTTTGGAGCCATCTCGAAGGACCCAAGCAATAACTCTTATGACTCTTCCCTGTAGAGCCCAATTGCGGGGGATGATCTCATCTAGCTTGGAATTGGAAAGGTAGTAGTAAGTTTAGTACTAGTTAGAGAAGGGAAGCAATCCTTCTATTACGTCAACAGGATGTTGCGAAATGCGGAGTTGAATTCGATTTTGGACAAACTCACATATGCAATGATCTCTCCACGAGAAGACTGAGATCATATTTTCGGGCGCATGCAATCAAGGTGGTTATAGTTCATCCTTTGCAAACTGTATTGGGAAAAATGAAGCACTCTGAGAGGTTGGCAAAATGGTCAAGTGACTTAGGTGAGTTCGATATGTATGACATATATACCACAAACAACGATTAAAGTGCAAGTTGTGGCAGATTTTGTGTCATATTTCACCGTCGACAACAAGATTGAAAATTATTTCACATCGATTTAGGCGTGGCAACTTTTAGTAGACGACATGCGGGGGTTGAGATCTTCGGGATTTGACATTGTTCTAAAAAACCCCAACGAAATGCCCATTGCCAGAAATTAAATTGCATTTCAAAGCGACAAACAACTAGATGGAATACGAAGTTATGATCGTAATGAGCTCAGGTGAAAAAATGTGCATGTCAGCACAAATTCTCGGGTAATGGCATTGCTAATCAATGACAGTTACGGAGCGTGAGATTCGAGCTTCAACAATCATGGCTGTAAATCTCAGATAAAAACAAAAAAATTTGTTAACTAGTAACGTGTTGAATGTCTTAATATTGTTGTTTTGATATGAACTAAGAAAAATTAATGATGGAGAAAGAGAAGAGGATGATGAGACGGTTATAGAGACTTGTAAGAGCTGTAGGACGAGCATGGTCTCAATAAGAGCCAAAGTTCGACAAAGGACAACTCGAGAGAAAGGAGCTTAGGGGAAAGAAGCATATGCATATTGAGGGTTTTAATTAGCAGAACCAGTGACTATATGGAGTGTAGAGGGTTTTTACTAGTAGGGACGCTGAGGGTTTCAAGCAGAGCATGTAGGGTTTTGTGATGTGGGGGTTTTATAATATTGTGCTGGTTTTAATTTTTTAACATGCGATGTTTTATGGAAGAAAAATCAAATGTTGGGCAATAATTTCAATAAACGCGTTGTCCGAATCATTGGAAAAAAATGTATATTGGCTGAAAATTTACTAAACGACATGATCGATTTCTTTTGGAAAGAATATCATTTTACCTTCAAAATTTACATGTTGGCTGACATGCCAGATATATCAAATGACATTTAAAACACTGTATGCAATACCTCGCGAACGATAAGCTTGAAATCAAATCTTTCGAGTTGGTTATGATCAAACATATCCCAATAGAATAGCTTTTCAATCCCACAACGGAGGGGAACTCATGGAGATCAACCAACATGATAGTTGGGTTGACCATTTCATTCTATATCTCACGAAATATCATTACTATCCCCTTGTCAAGGATAAGCGGCGATTCAAAATCAAGGTGGCATACTGTACGTTGCAAGCATGTGAGTTGTACTGAAAAATGCTTTCAGCACCCTATGCGAGATGTGTATAACCCGTAATTCGTCGAGACCAGAAATACCTAAGGAGATGGCTATTTGCAGACCTCGCCAGTAGAGTACTGGACATCCTCAAGGAGGCGAGCATGAGCGAGTATGAGCGAGTATGAGCGAATACCCATTGCAAATCACGAGTATAATCAGGTAACTCCCCCTCCCCCCCCCAGGATTTGTCTGTAAATAGACCTCCAGGGGTACCAAGAATGATACTTTGGAAGAGGCTGACCCCTCCCCCCCCACCTCAAGGGAGATACTTGCCAAGTACGTACCTTCCTCGTACCTAGCTCAGCCTTTGGTTTTGGAGTGGAAGCTCTTTTTGACTTCTGGGTACGTGGTGGGACCTCCCTGCTGAAGTGTCTGGGGTATGCTTGTAGACATTTTCTATCTTCTGTTCTAGCCATTAGAGTTGTGGCGTTAGACCGCGGGATCAGTAACCTTCGGCTACACTTAGGTTCGAACATTTGGAGCTAGGATTTTCCTGGCTTCAACAAGATGTGTCATGGAAGATGAGGTGACCCACATCCTGAGAGAAATGCACTCAGGCGAGAATCATTACGAAGGAAGGAACATTTGGCATTGGAGTACTCGGGAGGGAGAATTTCTGGCAGACTATCCGCAAAGATTCAGAGGTATATGTGAAAAGATGCCCAAAATGCCAGAAATTCACTTCGTTATAACTACAACCAGTCCAAATGCTTAGAGGTATGTGACCTTGTCGCCTTTCATGATTTGTGTAGGATCAAGCGCAACCAACTCTCTTAAAAGCCCGAACTAATGGGAAAGGCACTACTTTTTCTTTAAGGAAGTAGGAAAGGCGCTACGGGTCAAGTGAAGGAACGCTGGACCCAACAATCCCCCCCCAGCGTCCAGCACGACCTGCAAGCTCAGAGGTGGCGCACCACATGGCTCAGAGGTGGCTTTTCACATGGCCGCGACCGCCTGACCCGCCGGGACCCACACATGTAGAGAAATTTCAGGATTTAATCAGCACCCCCAGCCTTGAACCCGCAACCTTCTCTGATACCACTTGTAGGATCAAGCGCAACAAACTGTCCCAAAAGCCTGGACTAATGGGAAGGGCACTACTTTTTCTTTAAGGAAGTAGGAAATGCGCTACGGGTCAAGTGAAGGAACGCTGGACCCAACAATTTGGGCTATGAATCTGCTGGGTATGCTCCCTGCGGCAAGCAGTTATAGAAGGTTCATCTTGGTCAATCATGGCTATTTCAAGTTAATTGAGGCAAAAAGCCTTGGGGCCAACTGTTGCACATGTCATAATGAATTTCATCTGAGTTGCCACAAAAGCCCTCTTGCCATCGTCACCGACAAGACTGACAATTTAACGGTAAGTTCTGTGAGAATTTTGCGGAAGTGCATCATCGATAGGGCATAGCCCAGTGGTTGTCACAAATAAACTTATCTTGAATCTATTGAAGAGGAAGACAGAATGTTAGAGGAATTAAGTGGAGTAGCTACCATCGGTTCTACGGGCCTTTGACAACCATCCCAACTGTGGCCAGTTGGCGGAATCCATTCTGGCTTTTGCACGGGCAGAAACTCGATTGATCCCTATGCTGATGCTCCCCTTCCTTCGTTCTCCATGCACATGACACCCCTACAGATAGAGGTGCTCTTGTTCGACGGGTTAGTTCCACTCGGCTGGATCGCTCGTGCGGAATAATTGTTTGACTTCGCTACTCGACGTTGCAATTGGCGTGGGCTATGCTCAAAGAGGTACTTATCTTGCGCTACGACATGCGTCGCTCCAAATTTTTTTTTGAGTTTCTCTGCGCAGTTCAGGAAATCGTCTCAGCGGATGCTTATATTGATGATTTTGTGGAGTTGACACGTCATGTCCCAGTCTATCCATGTCCCAGTCTATCCATGTCCCACTACCTCAAGTGCTTCATTCATGGCTTGCAAAGTACATCCGCAGCCACTTGCGCACTAAGAATCTACAAACGCTCACTGTTGCCCTCTAGCAAGTCCACTTTGTGGAAATGTATTTTACCAAGACATCGAGGGTCATCAGTCACTACGGAGTTCCGACCTCCCAGTTGTGTCTGCACGCTGGATCACCCGAGCAGGAATATATCCTTCCTTTTGCAACCATATGAAGCTCTCTGTCGCAGATTCCGCTGACACCCTCTCTCCAACCCCTCTCCATGCCCTATATTCGGTTCCATCACCAAAGTCAAGTCCTCCAACACACCACTTCTTCCATCAAGATTACGTCATCTTCCACAACTAAGGACCTTTGTTTATGTTATTATACTCCCCTCTTCACAAATGTTTCCAGAAAGAAATGTGATTGTTGCTCGCAGCCGAAGACGACGACATCACATTTCCTGACATTGAAGCCCTTGAGCTCGATGATTCCATCACCGCCTCACTGGGACTCGACCTTGAGTATAAGATTGTTTTTTATGAGCGAAGTATTGATACGTATTTGTCTTGTGTGGATGACCACCCTCAGCTAGTGGATATCCAAACCCAACCAGTCGGGACCGCTCAATATGATGTATTAATGACATTTTGGTAATTAGAATAGTTTTCCATTCAATATAAGGAGGGCTTGTAGTCTTAGTGGTTATCTTGGAAGTCTAGGCTAAAAGTTTCTGCTTGGAGTGGACTTTGTAAGGTAACCAAACCTTGGGAGCTTGGACGTGAGCATACCTCGCTATTATATTTGTTCTTCTATTAGTGTAGTTTATTTTGGTGCATATAGGGATCTCCAAGCTTTTTCACTTCAATAGTGAGTCATGTGGGTCTCGCTGAAATCCCCCTTCACGAAGTAGCGCTGATCCTAGAAGTGGACTTTGTTCAACAAGTTCTACAAGAGGGAGGTGGTTGTTGCCAAAGTAAAATGCATTGTCTCCGTGAGCTATTTTGTGGAAGCTTTAGGCTTCAATTAACATTCTAACACTGCATATACATGATCCGCGAGATGATTTTAGACATCCTTGACAGTAGCCGCTAATATAAACTTGACTAATTATTGGTGGAGGGGCCCAAGATCTATATTAAATGTACAGTGCTATATGAGTTTCTCTACATGAGACTAAATTCTCATCATTAAAAGAAGTTCGAATTTTATCTTCATCTTAGTTCAAGCTTGTGGTGGAACCCTTTCCCATGCCCTTACTGCGCAGGGATGCTTTGTGCACCGGGCTGCCCCTTAGTTCAAGTTATTCCTTAGTCAGATGCTCGACTCAAAATATCAGCGCTAGTAGACACCAATTTAATAGGTACACAACATTTCAAGATCCATTCCAAGAAAATCTCTTGTGCCTGTTGTCATCAATGTTTGTGAATCAGCTTGATGTTGGTAGGAACCAATCTTTAGAAATTCTTTCGTCACTAGAAGCTTTTATGATACAGGATAGACGTCACACCTGCCTGCCACCCTGCAGCCTGGCGTCGCACCAGCCCAGGGGGCCCACCTTGGCGCCTGAAGACTCATTATCAAGGAGGTCGGGGGATCGAGCCCTGACCTCAACAACCTATCGGCTCTGTGGTGGGGCCGGGGATGGGCTGGGGTGTACGGGCCGCGGACCTGATAAAGACGCCTTGGTGCGACGCCAAGGTGGGCCCCCTGGGCTGGTGCGACGCCAGGCAGGTGTGACGCCTGTCCTGCATCAATAGTGATTCCATTTCCATGTTCTTTGAAAAAGGTTTTTGTAGCTGGATTTAGGGAGGGAGATCTAGTACATCCTTTTGCACGCGAACGTCTCTGTGGATGTTCACGTGTGCTTTTTTTAAAATAACATGCTACCTTGCTATCTGTTAGAAAATATGAAAATGGAAAATAGAAGGTGCGATATTATTCATCCTCAAAGGGGAACTATATAGGATTACAACAAGACACCACACACCGATAAGCGGTGTGGGACTAAACTCCAATACTAAAATATAAATACTTTCAACACTCCCCCTCAAGCTGAAGGGGAACCCTTCAGCTTGAACACAACATAAAAGAAAAGGTAAATAGTGGTTGGCAACGTGGGACAAAACAACAGCCTCCGGGGCCCAACTGCGTGTCACCGAGGATACTTCAACCGGGCAAAAGTCACACGACGTTGGTCCACAAACCGACCATGAGCACACTGGATGCTCCCGGAGCTGAAACCAGGTCAACCAACAAAGGCCAGATCACACCTTCCTAACATAGAAGAAAAAGATGAGGATGTTCATTTTTAGGGGTGGATCCACGAAAGTGAGCAGTAAAAGAAGAACACAACATGGAAAGGGAGACAAAGCAGATTTCATTCATTCATAGAATCATAATTTATTACATTGTTGTTCTCATACTTATAGATGCAGGAATACAGAAAAACGAATGACTTAAATGTGGCCGCTTCGACTTCAGTCCAGGTATTTTCCTAGGCGGTGGTTCTTCTTCGTCTTCTGGTAAGCTTTAATGTCTCCTTTCTTGATTGCTGCAACTGGGCTGTTCGTCTTCATCTCTTCTTCAACGTCTTCAACATTAACTTTCTCAACACTTCCCCTTAATGCTGAGACTAAATCGCCTCTCATTTCAGTGAATGCTTGTGTTGACAGAGGTTTTGTCATTATGTCTGCAAGCTGTTTGTTGGTTGGACAGTAATGAAGTTCAATCTGATTACTCTCCACTAGATCCTCCAAGAAGTGAAATTTCAGTTCTATGTGTTTCGTCCGGCTATGGAAGACTGGGTTCTTTGCAATTCCAATTGTTGTCGTGTTATCACTCCAGATCTTTATAGGGTCTTTGATCTCCATGAAAAGAAGATCACAAATGAGTCGCTTTAGCCACACCCCTTCACAAGCTGCAGCACAGGCTGCTACATATTCTGCCTCGGCTGTTGATAGAGCTACAATTTTCTGTTTTCGGGAAGACCAGGAAATAACCTTGCTTCCTAGCATTAACACATAGCCGCTGGTGCTTTTTTTGTCATCCGTGTCTCCCCCCCAGTCACTGTCAGTGAACCCACATAGGTCTGATGACTTCTCTTCATGGTAAGTTAGACCCAGATGTTTTGTCCCTTTTAGATAACGAAGAACTCGCTTAGCAGTGATGAGGTGCTCTGAGCTGGGTTTGGACAGGAATCTGGATAAAATGCTGACTGCATTTTCAGTGTCCTGTCTTGTGTTTGTAACATAGATGAGGGATCCAATGAGACTTCTGTACTCAGCTTATGAGACTGACTTTCCTGCACTTTCTTTTGATAGTTTTGTGCTCTTTGACATTGGGGATGGGGCAGAATTGCAGTTAGTCATTCCAAAGTTATCAAGGATTTTTTCTATGTACCTCTCTTGGTTGATGAAGACCTTCCCTGACTCTTGCTTTATCTGTAATCCTAGGAAGAACCTCATTAGCCCGAGATCACTCATCTCATATTCTTTTTCCATTATGCCCTTGAAGTTTTTGATTATATCATCGGATGACCCAATGAATATGAGATCATCAACATAAAGACATATTAGAAGGAAATGATTGGAACCTTTTGGTGTACAAGGATGGCTCATTTTGACTCCCGTTGAAACCATTTGAGATGAGATAGCTGTCAATTTTTTTATTCCAGGCCCTTGGAGCTTGTTTTAAACCGTAGAGGGCCTTGCGTAGCCTGCACACCTTCTCTTCTTCTCCTGGTTTCTCAAAGCCTTCTGGCTGACTTACATAGACCTCCTCCTCTATCGTCCCATTGAGAAAAGCCAACTTTATATCAAGTTGATGAATTTGGAGTTTCGTTTGTTCAGCAATAGCAAGAAAAGTTCTTATGGTTTCCATTCTTACGACAGGGACAAAGGTTTCAGTGTAGTCTATTCCTTTCCTTTGGGAATAACCTTTTGCCACAATCCTTGCTTTGTATTTTACTATGCTTCCTTCTTCATCCTGTTTTGTCTTATAGACCCACTTCAGATTAATAACACTCTTGTTTTTTGGTTTGGGTACCAGCTCCCAGGTTTCATTTTTCTCCACCATTTTTATATCTTCTCTCATTGCATTGATCCAGTTTGGATCTTTTGCAGCTGCAGTGTAACATTTAGGCTCTTCAACAGTAAGAAATGCGGCTTCAGTTTGTTGATAGATCTCTGATAATGATTTGTACTTCTTTGGAAATGACTCCTCCTCAGAATCTGAGAGAAGATCCGAATTTCCTTGATTTTCTGAATGAGCTGACATCTTCTGCATGAATGGAAGGCTGATCATCAGCAACCTCAGCAGTCAGATGTGTCCCAGATCCCCCCAATCCCAACCTTTTCCTTCATCAAAGACAACATCTCTGGATATAAAAAGTTGCTGAGATTCGGGGTTATATATGCGGTATGCCTTTGAGTGATGGCTATACCCTACAAATATCCCCTTCTCTGCTTTCATTTCTAGCTTCTTTCTGTTTTCTTTGGGTATGTGCCGGTATGCAATACATCCAAACGTTCTAAAGTGCTAAACGTTTGGCTTCTTCTTCTTCCAGAGCTCATATGGGGTAACATCATCTAGGCTTCTGGTTGGTGACCTGTTCAGGACATAAACTGCTGTGTGAACAGCTTCTGCCCAGAATTGTTGTGGCAGGTGATGATGTTGAAGCATTGCCTTTACTTTCTCCATGATTGTCCTGTTTCTCCTTTCTACTACCCCGTTTTGCTCAGGAGTGTAGGTGGATGTGAGCTCCCTCGATCTGTCCTCAGTTTCTTTATGTTGAAACCACTTTCTTTTTCGGCAGAGCTTTAAAGTCTTGGAATTTGGAAAGGGCTTCAGATTTTTGCTGCAAGAAGTAAACCCAACCAAATCTGGTAAAGTCATCAATAATGCTTAGGTAATACCTCATTCCTCCCATGGTTGGTGTTGTTGCAGGTCCCCAGAGGTCAGCATGCACGAGTTCCAGTGGCTCTTGAGCTCTTCCAAGTTGCTGTATTGGGGAATGGTAGTCTGTGGCTCTTCCCCATGATGCAGTCTTCACATGTTCAGATGTCACTGCTCAGTTTGTGCAGACCAATTACCATTTCCTTTTGCTGCAATCTTTTGAGGTCATGTTGATTTAAGTGAGCATATCTGTAGTGTCATGTGGAGTTGGTTGTGCATGTGAGTGCTTGATCACTTGGTGAGACTAGGTTGAGGGGAAACATTTTGTTTTGAGTCATTTTGATTGAGGCTATACATACACTTGTTTATTGTGAAGGATGTGACAGTGGGTATCTTCAAAAGTAATGGTGTATCCATTTTTCATGAGCTGCCCCACACTTAATAAGCTTTGTGTGAGCAAGGGAACAAAATGCACATCATCTATGTGCCTAATGTGTCCATCTTTGGACTTAACTGCCACAGTCCCAGTCCCCTTAATTTCTAATTTCTTTCCATCTCTTAAACTCACATGAGATTTGTCTGTTGCATTTAATTTTACAAAAAACTCCACACAAGGGGACATGTGATTAGAGCAACCACTGTCGACAAACCAAGTTTCATTTTTCTCAACATTGGTTGTGGTGATTAACAACTTCTCAGTGGTGTTAAGAAACTTAGCTTCTTCCTTCTTTTCCTCTTTGTCCTTGGACCAACAGTCTTTTTGCATGTGTGTGGGTTTTTTGCACCTCTTGCATTTGTAAAAACAGTCAAAGGCTGTGTGGTTTGTTCGTTTGCACAGATTACAGAATAATTGTGAGTTAGATTTAGACTCACTGCTCCACTGGTTTGGTTTGTATTCAGTATCTTTGGTTTCTCCTTGTCTTCCTCTACCTCTCCCTCTATTAGCATATTGCGGGCTTCTTTGAGATGTTTTTTCAGTAGAAGAGAGTTTTGCCTTTGCCTGAAAGGCACGCTCAAGTTCACCATTAGATTCCTTTATTCTTTCCTCATGAGCTTGGAGAGATCCCATTAGCTCTGAGATTGAAAGAGTTTTGAGGTCTTTGGTTTCTTCTATTGTGGTGACTATTGGGTTGAACTTTGGGGGTAAACATCTCAGAATTTTAGGGGCAATCTTCTTATCCTTTAGTTTGTCCCCTAAGCTGCTTATTTGATTTACAATACCCATTAGTCTTGTTACAAATTCTTTAACAGACTCATTTTCTTTCATTGCAATGTTCTCAAATAGCTTCCACTGATATTGAAGTTTGATTGAGATTACCTTCTCCGAACCTTGAAATTCGCTATGAAGGATGTCCCATGCTCCCTTTGGTGTGGTAGCCCCCATTATCCTTGGATAGATACCTTTGCCTACACCCTGATGCATAATGAGGAGAGCTTTAGCTTGTAACTTTGCTTCTTCCTGTGCTGCTCTGATGGCTGTGGCGTCTGTTTCTTTTCCTTTGGATGACTCGGCAGGCTGAGCCTCATTCTGGACCAGGTGCCATAGGCCTTGTGATTAAAACACAAGCCTTATGTGAGATGCCCAGAAGTCATAGTGTTCTCCATCAAAGATGGGAACACCGGATTGGGTAAATTGGAACATATGAGATGCGTTTGATGCATCCATATGATGAGAGAAGTGCAACACAAAAACGACTGAGCCTTAGATGAATGATTATCCTTCCTCTGATGGCTTAGAACCATGCTTTGATACCATGTTCATTTTTAGGTGTGGATCCACGGAAGTGAGCAGTAAAAGAAGAACACAACATGGAAAGGGAGACAAAGCAGATTTCATTCATTCATAGAATCATAATCTATTACATTGTTGTTCTCATACTTATAGATGCAGGAATACAGAAAACGAAAGACTTAAATGTGGCCGCTTCGACTTCAGTCCAGGTATTTTCCTAGGCGGTGGTTCTCCTTCGTCTTCTGGTAAGCTTTAATGTCTCCTTTCTTGATTGCTGCAACTGGGCTGTTCGTCTTCATCTCTTATTCAACGTCTTCAACATTAACTTTCTCAACAGGGGAGACACACACAACATACGAAATATGCCTGGAGGCCGCGTGTGACTAAGGCAGGAGTCGGGAAAGAGGCATCCGAGTCGCCGGTATCACAAACACTCCCCCTCACGTGGAACACGTGCATGAAGGCATAGACTCGCATGGAGACACAGACGAAGACAATCAGAACAACAACTATGGATAATGGTTGCCGGCAAGACCACGATCCAGGATGCGGCGAGCAAAGCACAAGTCAGTTGCGAGCAGAAGGCTCAAGCAGCTGCGAGCAGAAGGCTCAAGCAGCTGCGAGCAGAGTGCTCAAGCAGCGGCGAGCAGAGAGGCTCAAGCAACGACGAGTGAGAAGGGAGGAAGAGAAGAGCTCGACACCCAAAGAGCAGCAGCACAGAAACCAACGTCCATAGCACGCAACTAGAAGACACTACCAACACAATAAACTAAAAAAAAAAGCAAAAATACTGCATTCCGGTAAGCGGCAGCAGCG
This sequence comes from Dactylorhiza incarnata, assembly GCA_033032865.1. Lineage (NCBI taxonomy): Eukaryota > Viridiplantae > Streptophyta > Magnoliopsida > Asparagales > Orchidaceae > Dactylorhiza > Dactylorhiza incarnata. Next base: position 7,093,198 of record JAWHQI010000123.1, on the reverse strand, counting down.
GGATTTTCCATGAGAGCAGCAGCTAGAGGGAATGACGTCGAAGGCGCAGAGTCGTTGAAGGCTGCAGATGTCGGAGTGAGTCGACGATGGCGCAGATGTCGGAGCAGGAGAGGGGCAACAACAGCAGCGGCACAGGGCGGCAGGGGCCGGAGAAGTAGCCAGAGAAGATGAGCAGCGGCAGGACATCAGTGGCACAGGGAGGCAGGGCCGGAGAAGTAGCCGGAGAAGAGGAGCAGCCGCAGAGCAGCAGCGCCACGGTTGGGAGAAGAAGCTCCAGCGGCAAGAAGGTCGACTCCAGCGGCAGGAAGGCCGAGAGAAGAAGAAGCGGCAGATCTTCCAGACGGGATCGACGAAGACGCTGACGAGGATAGCGCAGAGCGCAGATGGCGAGGAGGGCGACGACGCAGGCGACGACAACGTCGTTGGTCGCATCACAACAGCGGGTCGATGAAGAAGAAGCGGAAGAGGAACGCACGCAGCCGATGGAGCAGGCGTCGACGATAGCAGAGAACGAAGAAGGAAACTGCGTTGTCGACGACGACGGAGTGCTCGATTCCAGCGAAGGAGGAAGACAGGCAACGACTACTTGCGAACCCAGAGCCGCTCCCGTCGATGGAATCAGCCATTGATTCCGTCGACGGGAGCGGGAGCAGCGCAGGGACGAGATTCGTGAGAAAAAAAAATTCCGGAAATCAGCGAGGAAGCCACCGAGAAATTAGGTCTCCAACAATTAGGGCGACGAAATTTCAGGGAGGAGTCAATTCCTGCTCTGATACCATGTTAGAAAATATGAAAATGGAAAATAGAAGGTGCAATGTTATTCATCCTCAAAGGGGAACTATATAGGATTACCACAAGACACCACACACCGATAAGCGGTGTGGGACTAAACTCCAATACTAAAATATAAATACTTTCAACATTATCTATAACTTAGATTTTTACTATGGAGAGGTTTTCATAGGTACAGGAGTTGCATACAGTCTCGAGCCATATGTAATGACAGTTGCAGTGCATCTGTTCGCTGCTAATAGTTTTGTGGATAAACTTCTATATTCGAATCCATAACTAAGAACTTATTCGATCTCTGATGAACATGCGTGTGTAATCTAGAAAATGTTGAATTGACATTAAAAGTTAATGGTATGGTTTTATTTTATTATTTGATTCATTACCTGGTCCTCCCTCGATTTTTCCTCTCAGCAAAATTAAAATTTTCAGCATCTCCAGTCACCAACTGCTTCCAAATGTAGCTTTCCTGGGCATTAGCTTTGAGAAACATAATTACTATTATTTACTTCCATGAGAATTATTTACTTCCAGTGAAAAATATTCAAATTGTGATGTTTTCTTAACTTCCAGGAGAAATTATTTAATTGTTATTTTTGTTTTGTTGCTGAAATTTCTATATGATTTCTCTTACATCTTGTTCCAGTATAGCATCCTGGCTTTATTTAATTGCAACATTATTTTTCTCGACAATAGGAAAACTCATTTTTAGCCTCTTTTAACATTGTCAGATGAATATGAACCTATTTTTGTTAGAGGACTCAGCACTTGACGTTGTTTCTGTAAGTATTTAATAACATTTTATAGCTATCTCAGATTGTATTTTCTAAGACTAATTTATAATGCTTAGATGATCATTATTTAGTTCCCTTGATAACAAGGTTGTTTTTTTCACTAAGCTATTGTTACGCCTCCGACCGCGCCTCGCTTCTCGGGGCGTTATTATGTTCGCAAGCGCAAGGAGAAGACAAGCGACGAAGGGGCTGAACCAACCGGTTCAGCCCCCACTCAGTAAATCGGCCGGCCAAGGGCTGAACCAACTGGTTCAGCCCTCTTTGGAGGGACCGGCCGGCCCCCTCCTTGGCCCGGGTATTTATACCCGGGGATGTGGTCATTTGGAGGCAGGCATAATAACCCTAAGGTAATCTCCTCCTTCCTCTTCTAAACCCTAGCCTCCCTCCTTCTCTACTTTTCTCCCCCTCTCTAGTAGCTTCATAACATTTGGTATCAGAGGAGTCATCCTCTGACGATGGTCACCACTCGCACGCCAGAAGATCACCCGTTTGGAAACCTTGGAGGAGAACTATGGTGGACTAGCTGATTCGGTAACAGCCATCGAGCAGGAAATGCACATATCTACGCAACGCTTAGAGGAGCGTCTAGACGCACGAATGGACGAGCTCAAGGCCCTGTTAAGAGGGAAGGCCGTGAGCGAGGAGGAACCGATCGGCGGAAGTCCCGATCGGTCCCCCGAAGCCTCGGGAACGCCCGATCCGGCGCGTCTCGGCATGGGAGCGTCGGGAGTGGGGGGAAACGGTGGTATTGGCTTGCCCCGAACCTGGGGGACCACCGGCGAGGGGCAGGGAGCGGCGGCGTGGTCGGCGGCTGCTGCTGGAGGCGTCGGCCCCAACTTTACTGGGCCGACCGACTGCGGGCAATCCAGACAGCCAGGCGGCCTCTCGGCCTTTGCTGGGCCGGTCGATTGCGGCCAGCAGCCGTGTCTGCAGACTGTTGGAGTGCATGGGACTGTTGTGCGGGCTCCAGGAGGTGCGGCAGGCCTTCTTCCTCACCCGCGAGGCGGCGTTCCTCCCGGCGGCTATGGAGGTCGGGTTCAGTGGGCCGGACAGCACATTCCTCATCCGGGACAGCCACCTCAAGGCTATCCGGGGGCACACGATGGTCATATGGGCCCGGGACGTCAGGCGTGGAACAGGCCGGGACAGAATGGGCATGGACAGGGATGGCAAGGGCAGGTGGGTCCCCGAGCGTACATGCCACCGCAGTTGACACGTATGAACTTCCCCAAGTTCAAAGGGGGGGATGCACTGGAGTGGGTTCAGAAGGCGGAGTTGTTCTTCAGCTACCAGGAGGTCCCAGAGGGGCAATGGGTGCAACTAGCGTCGTTCCATCTGGAAGACGACGCGTTTCAATGGACACAGTGGTTCCTGAGAGATCGAGATTATGTGCCCTGGAATGATTTTGTGGAGGGGTTCACTGCTCAATTTGGGCCCCTAGAGTACGAGGATTTTGAGGCGTTGTTGCAGAAGTTACGACAGAAAGGGACAGTGATGGAGTACCGGATAGAGTTCGAGAAGTTGGCGAACCGAGTACACTGGGAAGAGAAGACGCTGCTGAGTTGTTTTGTGTCCGGTCTGAAGGAGCACTTGCGGGATGAGGTTCATGCTTATATGCCACGGAGTTTGAACCACGCCATCAGCCTAGCCCGCATTCAGGAGGAGCGCTTCAACCGTCAGCGGTCGCGGGCGACGGGGAGGCCTCCTGCCACACCCACTGTTGCCAGGAGAGAGCCGCATGCGGTTGCTAGGCCTACGGTGACTCGTTTGTCGTGGGGCGAGCTACAAGCCCGCAAGGAGAAAGACCTCTGCTTTAACTGTGATGAGAAGTTTGTACCCGGGCATAAATGTCAGAAGATATAGGTTTTCATGTTGCATGAGGACGTGGGCGACGAGTCTCCTTCCGAGTTAGCAGTCGAGGAAGCGCTGTTGGAGGAGGACGTGGATGTGGCGGAGTTTGGGGTTCCATCTACGCCATGGAAGGGTGGAATCCGCCCCTCACGATGCGGGTTGCCAGAAGGGTTAGACGAGAGAAGGTGACGATATTGGTGGACAGTGGGAGCACCCACAACTTTATTCATCCGGCCGTTGCACATCGGGTGGGACATGAGATTGACAGAGGAGCTGCATTCCAGGTTATGGTGGCTGACGGCAGCAAGTTGCAGTGCGAAGGCGTAATGAAGGGAGTGGAGTTACGGATCCAGGGATACATTGGGAGCACGGATGTCTATCTTCTACCCATCCGGGGATCGGATATGATACTCGGAGTTCAGTGGCTGCAGCAGCTGAAGCGGGTCACTTTTGATTGGGACCTCATGACGATGGAGTTTGTGCAGCATGGACGACAGTTCTGTTTGAAGGGTCTCACAGCCTCACCATTGAAGGAAGTCTCTCTTCGCAGCATGCAGCAGCTCGGAGAGGAAGGGAGCTTGATGACGGTCCTTTTGGGGATGCGGTCTGAGGAGGTCGGGTCGTATGTGGTACCCATACAGATGCAGTCCGTGGTAGAGCAGTATTCTGACGTCTTTCTGGAGCCACGTACACTTCCACCGTCCCGGTTTCGGGATCACCAGATTGTACTCAAGGCCGGAGCGGAGCCTACCAATATCCGGCCTTACCGATATCCACACATGCAGAAGGCAGAGATCGACGTAGCGTCCGGCAGATGCTCGACGCCGGGATCATCCGGCCCAACACGTGCTCTTTTTCGGCCCCGATTATTCTCGTCAAGAAGAAGGATGGCTCATGCCGATTCTATGTGGACTACCGGGCTTTGAACCGCGTCACTTTGAAGGACAAGTTTCCCATTCCGCTGGTTGAAGAACTATTGGATGAGCTACGCGGGGCGACCCGATTCACAAAGCTTGACCTACGGTCGGATTTCTACCAGATCCTCATGCGGGAAGACGACATCCACAAGACGGCCTTCAGGACTCTCGACGGCCACTATGAGTTTCTAGTGATGGACAACGGGTTGACTGGCGGGCCATCCACCTTCCAGGCCAATATGAATGAGATCTTTCGTCCACTACTTCGCCTCTTTGTGCTGATTTTCTTTGATGACATCCTTATATACATTGCTAATTGGGAAGACCACTTGTGCCATGTTGAACAGGTCTTCTCTATTCTACGCAAGCATCGGCTCTATGCTAAGTGATCCAAGTGTTCTTTTGGGCAGGAGGAGGTCGAGTACTTGGGACACTTGGTTTCGGCTGAAGGGGTCAAAACTGACCCTCGGAAGATTGAGAGCATGATTTCTTGGCCGCGGCCCCAGACTGTTCGGGCTTTGCGGGGGTTCTTGGGCCTTACCGGTTACTACCGGCGGTTCGTGCGGGACTACGGGAAGATTGTGAGACCACAGACCCAGCTACTACAGAAGGATGCCTTCTCATGGCAGGATGATGCTGAGGCGGCTTTTCAGGCGCTCAAACGGGCCGTGACGACCACCCCAGTCTTGGCTCTTCCGAATTTCACTAAGGAGTTCGTCGTGGAACGAACGCCTCAGGGGTGGGGCTGGGTGCCGTATTGATGCAGGAGGGCCGACCACTGGCCTTTTACAGTAAGGCGTTGGCGCCTAAGACGTTGGGACTGTCCACGTATGAGAAAGAGTTGTTGGCGGTGGTTCAGGCAGTGGCCCTTTGGTGGTCATATCTTTTGGGACGCCATTTCAAGATTCGTACGGATCACCAAAGTTTGAAGCACTTTTTGGACCAACGAGTCTCCTCTCCTCTTCAGCAAAAGTGGGTTACCAAACTTTTGTGTTACGATTACGAGATCGTTTACCGCCAGGGAAAGGAGAATGTGGTGGCGGACGCCTTGTCTCGTCTACCGGATAGTGCACTCGTCCAGATTTCGGGACCGGTCCTCGACTCATTCGATGACATACACGAGGAGGTCTTGCGGGATCCTTCACTACGCGCCCTGGTGGAGGCCCTCCAACGTGGGGAGACTGTGACGCCGGGTTTTCATCTACAGAATGGGCGGCTCTATTACCACGGCAGGGTCGGCATACCTCCAGGTTCAGCATGGAAGACAGTTATGCTTCACGAGTTTCATTCCTCTCCAGTGGGGGGTCATGCAGGAGTGCTCCGCACCCTCCAGCGGGCGAGAGCAAATGTATTTTGGCCCGGAATACGCCGGGATGTGCAGCAGTTTGTACGACAATGTGAGACTTGTCAGTGACAAAAGTATGAGACCACCACACCTACCGGGTTGTTCCAACCACTAGAGATTCAGCATCACATTTGGGATACTGTGTCGATGGATTTTATTGATGGATTGCCCAAGTCTCTGGGCAAGTCGGTCATTTTAGTGGTAGTCGACAAGCTCTCTAAGTATGGTCACTTCTTCGCCCTCAGTCATCCTTATACGGCAGAGTCGGTCGCCGAACTCTTTACTAGGGAAGTCATCCGCTTGCACGGCCTTCCTCGTGCCATCATTTCTGATCGTGATCCCACGTTTGTGAGCCAGTTCTGGAGAGAGCTTTTCCGGCTCCAAGGAACTTGTTTACGTTTCAGCACCGCAAATCACCCCCAGACCGACGACCAGACGGAGGTTCTTAATCGTAGCGTGGAGACATACCTCCGGTGTTTCGTCATGGACGAGCCTCGGACTTGGACCAGTTGGCTGCATTGGGCTGAATATTGTTACAACACCGCTTACCACTTTGCCAGCAAAATGACGCTGTTTGAGGTGGTCTACGGCCGCCCACCCCCCTCTTTGAGCAGTTATGAGCCGGGCAGCACGACATTACCGGCAGTTGATCGGGCCCTCCGTGACCGCGACCGCACCTTAGTGACATTGCGGGCGAATCTTCGCCTTGCTCAAGATCGCATGACGTGTTCCTTAAGCTCCAACCCTACCGACAGCTATCAGTGGCCCGCCGTACAAATCAGAAGTTGGCTCCTCGCTATTATGGCCCCTTTCGGGTTCTCAAACGGGTGGGGACGGTCGCTTACACATTGGCGCTTCCCGCGGGATCCCGCATCCATCCGACATTTCATGTGTCCTTGCTTAAGAAGAAGATTGGTGACAGTGCCCAACCGAGCCCTTTCTTGACGGAAGCTACCGTTGCGGGTGAACTTCGGCCGATGCCGGAGAATGTTCTATTACTCAGGTGGAAGCAGCGGGGCACAAAATTTCGGGCTGAACTTTTGGTCAAGTGGAAGCACTCGTCGAAAGCACATAACTCATGGGTTGATCTATTGGACTTCAAGGAGCTGTACCCGGATTCCATCTTGAGGACAAGCTGGGTCTTGATGGGGAGGGGAATGTTACGCCTCTGACCGCGCCTCGCTTCTCGGGGCGTTATTATGTTCGCAAGCGCAAGGAGAAGACAAGCGACGAAGGGGCTGAACCAACCGGTCAGCCCCCACTCAGTAAACCGGCCGGCCAAGGGCTGAACCAACTGGTTCAACCCTCTTTGGAGGGGCCGGCCGGCCCCCTCCTTGGCCTGGGTATTTATACCCGGTGATGTGGTCATTTGGAGGCAGACATAATAACCCTAAGGTAATCTTCTCCTTCCTCTTCTAAACCCTAGCCTCCCTCCTTCTCTAGTTTTCTCCCCCTCTCTAGTAGCTTCATAATAGCTATGAAGACAATTTTCACTTTGTTGAAGTTTCTTGCTACAAAGGAAACCTTGCACAGTCCATGTTGATGCATGGATCACAGCGCATCAAATACATTCGAAGGGCATTCTTCATTATACTTCACCATCCATTTTCATCATTTTCCTTCAACTTTTCTTCGTCATAAAGACACTGCTTACGTGTTGAAGCATTTCACACTCTTTTTGCTGAAAGAAACAAAATCTTAAGGCTATAGATAGACATTGCTTTCTCAAGAGAATACTGGACATGTTAAGAATATGGTCATACAGTTGGGAAATTGACGTAGCCTTGTGCGCTCAATGCAAATTCTGGCCTCCAACACTGAAGATGAATTAGGCTTTTAGTTTGATGCATATGTTATAACGTAGCAGTAGAATAGGTTATAGACTCAACGATACACTTCAATGTTACCAAATTAAAGAGAGGCTGAAAACTTTACATACCACGAAACGTATTGGAGCTCCTGCCCCCTTCTGCACTTAATATGAGATGATAGTTGCACGCTATCAAGGACTTAAATTAAATGATCGAATACAAACGAGAGATACAATTGTCAAGACAAGTTCAACTCGAACTCTTGAGGGCTGGTTCCTCCTAAGAGCCTCTCTCACCTAGGAGAGCCTACATTCACAATATTTTCAAGATAGAAAATAAGAGATACTACCACTTCCTTATATAGAGGAGTGAGAGATACAAATTACGATAATATTCCTTGGGGCTACATAAGCAGAGGGAGACGTGACCTACGACCAGAAGGTAGTATTTGTATCAATGAGATCCTCTGCTCTCTATTCACAGGCACTTTATTTTATGCTGGATGCATAGGCTATAGCAAGATGGAAAAATAGAAAAACCATTAGCACTACATTCATTTGCAATTTAGTGGTTCTTGCTTACATTGGGTTGCCCTTTTATTATTCGTTAAAAACCTTAGGCGCATATTATTTGGTCTTCTATTTTTGAGATATTGAACTGCTGCTATTAACGAAGATATTAGACATAAACTCAGGTTTTATTGGAAATTTTGGGCTCGGTGGTAGCTCTTCTAGCAATAATTTTCTAATTAAGCTAGATACGCAGCAGAAGTTTAATAGCTATCGAGACACCAATTTTCAGTTATCAATTCGACCTCTTGTTGTGTCTAAAATGATAATTTTCATTAGTAGGGCATGCTCGCTGTTTGTCAGGTTGATGCCACCCATCATGGAACTCTAGCTTAATGTGCTTGGTCCCTTTGACTACTGCTCACTGCAAATATGCGTAGCCAAGCCTTGCTCATTAAACGTTCATAGGATACATGAATAATCAGACTTTCATGATTATTCACAATACAATTACAAGGTAACAAGATAGTTGATCAGGACAAACTTCAACAGCTCAAGACAACAATCAATCTCAACTCTCTTACAACTTGGTGAACTTACTCCCAAATATCACTCCAACCTAGACGTTGGAAATAAGAATTCCTCCCTTTTATAGTCCGTCGTCCACTTTCCCTCCAAAATCCCGGATTCGATTAGATTCTTTTACAGCCTCCTACACTCATAGAGTATTCCAGACCTTTATATCACTTACATTACCATACTCTTTCAGAGAGTTTTTCATACATCTTGAATTTCCTATAAGGTCCCACACATTCGTTTAGGAACTCGGGATTGCGATATCGTCACGTGGAGAACCGCGTCGAAGTTGAAGATCCTTCCCTTGTCCTTCCTCCCTTGGTAACCCTTGGAATGGCCATGGTGAAAACCCTAGCTAGGAGGAGAGGGATAGAGAGAAAAAAAGAGACGAGGAAATTAGGGTAATAATATTTTTATCTTCATCGTATGCGTATAGATACCCACTTCCAAAAGTTGCCCAAATTACAAAAATATTCGTCATTAAGAAAATGCAATAAAAATTAAACTCGGGGGGAATGGAAAATGATGGGGATAAAGTACTGCAAAACCCTCGATCATGTCATCAAGTGTCGGCAATCTTCTTTCTACTGGTAAATAGACGTCATGTTGCCTAAACGTTTCTACAACATTCTTAAAGCTTCATCGTATGCGTATAGATACCCACTTCCAAAAGTTGCCCAAATTACAAAAATATTCTGTCATTAAGAAAATGCAATAAAAATTAAACACGAGGGAATGGAAAATGATGGGGATAAAGTACTGCAACAAAACCCTCGATCATGTCATCAAATGTCAGCAATCTTCTTTCTACTGGTAAATAGACGTCATGTTGCCTAAACGTTTCTACAACATTCTTAAAGCTTCTACAAAATACTTGGCAAGAAAACATATGCATTTGAAACTCGTCAAGGAGAACGTGTGAACCTCAAAACTGTGAGACCGCGCCGCGCCGTCCAACTAAAGGTCTCGAGGCCCACTGATTTCAACGGAGTGAGTGAGTTCCGGATTGAATCCATTTCATTCAGTACTAAGTTACGAGCCTAGGAAACCTATCGATCTTATCTCCATTCCACTAGAGCCTCGTCCTAGCGAGCCAGCTGAGTCCTTTATGCGTCATTTACATGAGTTGCATGAGTTGATCCAACGACGGATCATTACTAGTAATGAGTATTATAAATTGCATGCAAATGTTCACAGGCAAGAGCAGGTATTTTTGGAAGGCGAGCATGTGATGATGCGAATCCGCGTTGAGAGTTTCCCTTGGGGGCCTGCTAAAAAGTTGAGCGCCAAGTGAATGAATCCCTACACAGTCATGGACGGATCGGAATAAATGTCTATGAGCATGAGTATTCATCCCGTATTTAATGTTGAGGACCTGACATCATACTACGAGCCTCACAAGCATGTGGACTCATATAGTGGAGACCCTCACGGGCCTATGCATCCACATCCTCAGTCCCACACCCATCTCGCTCCCAAGCCACATTTGGGTCAGTCTCCTATGGCTTCACCGTAGGCACCATCGGTCGCTCCGGGCCCACCAGCGTGTGAGTTGAATGAAGAAAAACATTATCGTAGATGGTCTATACGGCATTACTCCCTTTTTGAATACCCCGCGATGCTGCCTCCAGATTAGGCGATTGAGCATGAAATTCTTTTAATTTCAGATGCTTCCCTACCCAATGTAGGACCGTAGTGACACTTTGTGCTGAAGAATGAAGAAGAAATAAGTTGCTGAACTATTAGAGTTAGATGTCATCAAGTCAAGTAGCTCATTGAGTGGTTCTCCACTGGGTTATGTGGGACCAAATGTGAAAGGTGGTCTGTTGTGGACAATATCTCATTGCGCACTGAGCGGTTTTAGTTCATCATCGAATGATCATCGTAAGTATGAGTGCAATTCGGGTCGGTTCGGATCGGTTCCTTAGAACCAAAAACTGATCCGTATTGGTTTAGTTCTAAATTTTCGGAACTGTAACTGATCCCTGTAATTCTAGAACCATACTCCAACTGAAAATTTTCATTTTTGTTTCGGTTTAGTTCTCAGTTCTACCCGACATCTCACTTCACGTTGCTCATTACCTGTATTACATAGAGACCAAGCTACAAGTAGATAATAATAATAAAATTGACCTTATGTTTTAGCTTTGCTAGATAATATAACATTTAATGGTAATAAAAATTGGTGCTTATTATTGTTAATCTGAAGCAAGTTTAACATGGTAATGTTGTTCGAGGATTCAAGTATATTCAAATTTCATAAAAACAAAAATATTAATGTTGATCTCTTGTAAATGTCGAAGCAAATGATAATCATTAAACAAAAGATATTAATTATTAATAATAAATATATACTAAATATTAAATGCTACTTAAATTATTAATCAAATGTCAATTATGTATAATTCAATATTTAGGTATTGTTCCCAAGAACCGTGAATCGATTCAAAGGATTGGTCCCAAGTTTTTTTGGAACTAACCGAGGACCACCAAAATTGGTTCAAATTAGTCAATTCGGTTCCAGGTGAGTCCTTGATTCTCTGGTTCTTTTTGCACACTCTAATCATAAGCATTGATCACGACTAAATATATATTTGTCTCTCAAATTGGGTATATCCATTCTTTCACTTATATAAGAATCTCTCTTCTATGACATTTTTACTTCCCACATGCAGAACAAACTCATACAGCTTTTCCCACATCATCATCACAATAGCCATGAATCTGAGTTATGTCTACATTAGAACTCCAGAAACCATCCAAGTGAGGTGGTGCTATGGGCCTACTCAAAGGTTGTCGGAGGAGTGACCAGGTGGAGATGACGGCGATGGAGATACTACAGAGCATTGACCGTGGCTGCCTAAGAGGAGCGTGCTCGAGAGAGAGAGCTTCCAAGATCTCATTCAAAGACGGGAAATAGACTATTTCATTGCTTACCTCATACAAACATATATATGCCTTTATAGGCTTACAACGGACTAAAGACTAACAATAATAATACCTACTAAAGATAACAATAATTAACTAGGCTCGGTGCTCAAGGCTCATAACACAATGATAACATCTACTAAATAAAGATAACCATAAATAACTAGATAAATGGACACGCAACCCATAACATCTCTCCCGACCTTTAAATCGAGTTTGTCCTCAAGCTCGAACGAGGTTTGCATTTCTTGATTGTCTGGCTCCTTGATTTCCTACCAAAACAACTCCCGGTATCGCGTTGTTGTCGTGTAGGCGGCATCGAGCTGTAGGACGTCAAAGCGCTTCCGGATGGTAGAAAAGATGGCGAGGAGTGAGTGTAACGAGGGTGCCCGATGGCTGCGGACAGTCGAAAGTGGCGGTAGCTCAGGCAGAAGAAGAGTTGCATCAATCATAAATGGCGGCGCCGACTTGGGGACGGTTGGCGAAAGAAATGGATCTGTAGGGTTCGGCAAGGCAGGTGGCCGTGGAAGAGACGGCGAAGAGACCAGAGAGGTCGACAAGGCAGGGGCCGGCAAGAGAGGTGACGAGGTGAGATCTGTGGGAACTAGTGGCGGCGGTAAAGTAAACTGTGGTTCAAGGACCACTAGCTGCGGGAGAGGCGTGACACGAACATCGGTGAGCGGCGGAGCTTCTACGTTCGTCGGTGGGTACGGCGACCGCTCTAGTGGAATCTGCAGCGGGAAAGGTGGAAACTTCTGAGGGAAGGCGGCTTTCAAATCATCAAGCTTGCGGAAGAGCGTGGTCATGTCATCCCGACGACGAACGTCAACGGCCTAGTGACGTGCTTCAACGTCTCAAAGGTGAGCATCCCAGGAGGTCATCATTTCCTCTATCGAACGGAGGACAACTATCTTCGCTGCATTCGTCTTCATGCCGAATGGAAGGCTGGTGGTGGATGCAACCGAGCGAAAAACTGCAGGAAGACGGCGATTTGGCTCAACTGGAAGTTGTGGGAGTTCGTCAAAACCAAAAAGAGGGGATGGAACAGGAGACGTGCGTCGCAGAAGGAAGGAACGCGATCGTCGGTGAGCCGGATTATGCGACGTCGCCCGGGAAGAAGGACGTGGAAGCAGCGAAAAGATGACAACGATGGATGGAGAAGAACGTCGTCTGGAGAGAAGCGTCGACTGTACGGTAGCGTGGGATGGGGGATTAGTAGTTGAGCGGGTGGTTGTTGGATGACGTTTGCAGCAGGGTGAGGAGGAGACGAAGGCGTCGACGCTGCAGGAATCAGAGGCTGCTAGAAGTCGTTGCTGGAGGAAAGAATCGAGCGGTGGAAGTCTCGAGCGGAAGAAAGATTATGCTCTGATACCAATTTGTTATGGGTCTACTCGAAGGTTGCCGGAGTGGCCGGAGGTGGAGATGATGGCAGTGGAGATACTACGGAGCCTTGACCGTGACCGCCTACGCAGAGCGTGATCTAGGGTGAGAGAGAGAGAGCTTCAAAGATCTCATTCAAAGACGAGAAATAGATTATTTCATTGCGTACCTCATACAAACATACATGATACATATGCCTTTATATATGCTTACAACGGACTAAAGGACTAACAATAATTATAACACCTACTAAAGATAACAATAAGTTACTAGGCCTGGTGCTCGAGGCTCATAACACAATGGTAACATATACTAAATAAAGATAATCATAAATAACAAGATAAATGAGCACGCAGCCCATAACAGGTGGTTTGGCCACGGGCCTTCCTCGACCTCAGCCTCTGCAGCCACTTGCTGAAGACTAGTGTCAAAGAAAAACATAAGTTGATGGATGTGTGCCTACTATTGTGCAGTGAATAAAATAACATGAAAATTAGCATCTTAATCTAAAGGTTGATGATCTACTTGATTAAAAAACAAGCGCACAAATGTCTTCAGTAAACTTGACTCAAGTTGAGTTGAATAACTCGTCTACCTCAGACACAAATTCAAATAATTGTGGTAACCCTAGCTAACTGAAATACAAAAGTAAGAAATAACTCGCCGTTGGTTCGTTTTCGTCCTGTGCCCGCCCTTTTCTTCTCGCCGAGCGGCGATTTCTGCTGCCTCCCGCGTCCTCGCCCAGAGAATCCAAGATATGGTCGTCGATCTTCTCTGGAACTACCCCTTCCAGATATTAAATCCTGCATTTGTATATATCTAGTTATTCTCAGTTCAATCTTTTGCTCGCCCGTAGAATACCGCTTCTGCATTTGTTTAGATCAGCGTTGAGTTTCAGAATATAATACATATTATCAGAGCAAGGGGAAAATACGCGTCGTGATGCCACGCCTGCAGGAGACGACTGCAGACGCTCAGGCAACACTCCTTGCGATAATTTTAGAAAAAAAACATATATGTGTTTGGATTAAAAGAGAGATTTTTCATTTTAGCTTAAGACCGCGTCCCTCGGTCCGGTGGATCATCTAGTCCACAAGAAGAAAACTATACATACGTAGCGGAAAATATGTTTGTTTTAGCCTACATGAGCGTGAAAATAAACATCCCAGAAATGATATGCACATATCTATGTTTAGTATAGTAAGAAAGGATTTTCTACGATTTTCAAAATATGTGACATTTATTAAAAATTATGATATGCAAGGATGACATTTTTATATCAATAAAGTAACTAATGCATCCTAGCATAAAGCTTCCCAGAGAGCAAGTAGGTAAACAACCAAAAAGTAACAGCAATACTACTAGCAAGTAATCTAAAGATAAAAGCCATACGGGCGCCAACAACTGGCACGAACCCGCGGGAAAGAAGGAAAACAACAAAAAGAAACTGCCTCTTACCTAGAAGAGGGGAAGGGCCTCGACAGGAGACCTGAACGACGCTGCTCTAAGACCTGCGGCAGCTAAAGACCTGAACTTGAGACATTCATAAGAAAAGAATGCCTCAGCCCAAAATGGTGCAAGAAAACCAAGATTAGCAGCATCAAAAGCAAAAGAGTGCAGGAAGGAAAAGCTAAGCATATAAACATCTATAATTTTACAACAACCCGAGCCAGCTCAAACGAGTGCACTCGGTAAGAAGAAAAGCCTACACCAGAAGGTAATAGTCAACACAATCAAAGCCCACCACGTGTCCGCCATTGCGGTTCAGAGGTGATGGTCATACATATAATGTCATAATACACATATATAAGCATATATGTTTATAAGAACTTGAGACTGATCAGCTCGAGGGAAAAGCGTCCCCCAAAAGAAGGCACTGCGACGGTGGTATCTCCACTAACGCCCGCAGCCCAAAAACCAAACAGGAGTGCTGCGGCGGTGACTCCAATCCACCCAAACCAACAATCCAAAAGAGGCACTGTAGCGGTGACCTTTAACTCACACACCTAACATACTCACACATAACACCAGAAGCAGGGTGCATAATCATATACATAAGTATATGTATATATATAAGTATATAACTATACCACGGTGCAGTTCACCTGAGAACACTCAGGACATTAGACAACGAAGATCATAGTGATCAAGAACCACTCACCACAACTATCCCGGAGAATTAAACAACATAGCATACTTAGCTCATAAATCCAATAGAGCAAACAGAGGAGTGTCAGACATGGAAAACAGGATCTCAAATGGTTGTAACCATAACTCCAAACGAGAGGATCAGAAAGCACCGAATTCGGCAATTGATCAATAGATTAACATTTAACTTACAACAAGGTCGATGATTTTAGCATGACGACACCATGCAAGGCTTGGTGTTGGAACAAGACGAAGGTAACTTAACACAAAGGCCAAACACCAGTACAACACTCAAAGGTCAAAAGAAAACACTTGGTGAGTTCATACTTGACTCCCAACAAATTTCTCGAAACAGTACGATGAATAAGGCACGACAAGACACCACAAATGAACACTGACCAAATATAGGGCAACTCAAGAATAGAGCATCGCTTTATCAAAAGTCTCAGCCAAAGGGACTTAAAAGGTTTGATAACAACGCTTAAGATACCCGGGAACACCCGGCGGAAGAGCATGTAGATACATGAGGAAACCAATCAGAATGAGCGATGAAATCGACAGGAAACTCAACAAGAGCCGACGGGAAAAGACTGGTATCAAGTCAATGAGGAGGATTTATATCAAAGCTGGCTAGAAGACTTCATTTTAAAGACTGGTATCAAGTTAATGAGGAGGACTTATATCAAAAGTCTCAGCCAAAGGGACTTAAAATGTTTGATAACAACACTTAAGATACCTGGGAACACCCGGCGGAGGAGCATGTAGATACATGAGGAAACCAATCAGAATGAGCGATGAAATCGACAGGAAACTCAACAAGAGGCGACGGGAAAAGACTGGTATCAAGTCAATGAGGAAGACTTATATCAAAGCTGCGTATTTCTCAATTCATTGTTTTCTTTAGATTTTGGCCAGTTAATGTCCGGTTCATGCGGTTGTAACCGCTTGACCGGTGAAAATAAGTCCCCCCAAACGGAGCCTTTATGTGGTTATTTATTTAGATTTCTAAGCCTGGAAATATCTTTAGTTTTGTTCCAATTAGACCTGAAACATTGGATTTGTTTCAGACTTTACTTATTGGTTTATCATGGAGTGATTTCAGAGCTATTTGTGCTTCAACATTGTTTTTTTGTGTGCAAGTTTCAATTTTTTGGGCTTGTAGGTCTAAACACTGGAAAAATATCACGTTGGATATGTTGAACGATTAAAAAAAAAATTGTTTAATTGTACAAGATATGAAACACCCCACAATTTTTTTTGTGAAATTATTTTATTTGAATTGTTACTTATTAATCCCTTAAGACCCAACTATTGCAAATGTCGAAAACGATGAAAATTTTGAAGTTGATGCGAGCTCTCATTTTGAGATTGATATTATTTTTTTGTTCAAAGGAAGAGCTAGTAAATTGCCCTCGTCATGTTGGAAAATTTTGTTGGCTATGTTGTAACAATAAAGGCATTTGATAAGGTTGTTGGGCAGCTAAAATCTCGTGTTGTTAGGTTGTGATAGAAATGGTCACTATCGAGAGAATCAAAATAAATAAAGGTTGGGTGAAGATGGAATTTGTAGATCGACCTCTAAGCGGTGTGGATGTTTATTTTCTCTCAAAGGACAGAAGGTAGCAAATTTTGTTGAATGGAGACTTCAGGTGATTTGTGGGGTGCACAACTATGAGATGGTACATTTGGAAGCTAATGCGTATGCAAAAAGAATAGATGTGGAGGAAAAACTAGTCAAACAGTTGTATAGTGCAAGTGTCAATCCACGAAAAATGTTAGTGTTTGTGAAAGGTAAAATGTTGCAAATATCACCGTTATTTGAACTATTTACAATGCAAGAGCAAAGCTACACATGCAAGATTTAGTGGGTCGTACTTTTATACAATTTTTGTACAAGTGCATAGACAACGCAGACTATGTTAGTTTCAATAAAGTCAAGAAAAATATAAAGAAATTACATAGTTTATTTTTTGCACATTCAGTTTCAATCAAATTGACGAATATGTTTTCAATTAGATTGCACATATAAGATCAACAGATACCGAATGTCGCTATTATGCATTGTTGGAATAACCTCTGCAACTAAATCATTTTATTCATGTTTCACTTTTATGTTTTATAAAACGCAATCTAGTTATGAATGAGTTTTGCAATGTTTTTAGTCAATTTTTGAACAATAATGTTTGCCAACAATTATAGCGGCAAATAGAGAAATTGTTTTGATGAATGTTATTGTTAGTGTTTTTTCACATGCGAAGAATATTTTATGTTGTGTGCACATTAATAGAAATATTTGAGCTTATTGTAAGAAATTATTCAGTAACGGTGATGATTTTAAAAAGTTTATGTTTGAATGATAAGTGTTGATTGAAGCAGTATCGAAAAGTGATTTTTAACGGATAAGCAAGTAGATTTTTAGACAACCCAAATAAGCACTTAGAAAATCATAAGAAATTGGAAATCAAATTTTATTTTCACAAGTGATGAATACAAAGGATTGTCGATCTTAATAAAACTTAAAATCAAGGCTATGATAAAAATAAAATTCTTTTCAATTTACCGGTCCTTCAACCAAGGACCGGCCGGTTATAGCGAATCTCTTCCTAGATCTTGCTACTAGCCTCCCCTAGATCTCTCCACGATCTAGACGCTGCACACAAGGCGGCGATTTCCTCTTAAGCCTCACATGGACCTAGACGCCACGCACAAGGCGGCGATTTTCTCCTAAGTCACACACGGACTTAGACGCCACGCACAAGGCGACGATTTTCAAAAGAAAATTCATTATCAATCTCTATTTTGTATTTCATTTATTCATCTTGTAATCCGTAGAGAAAATCGGATCAAACACACCCGGGATTTGTTATTAGCAAACCAAGAAGTTCGAAAAAAATGTTCCAACAATTACAACTTGGATAGAATCATACAAAGATTGTTTTATGTCAGCATGGATTGATAAATATTTACACTTAGTAATTCATAAACAAATCGTTTGGAGGGAGGTCATAGACAATTGAAAAAATTCTTAAAGGTATAAATTGGCAATTTGACAACTATATGGAAGACTTTTCGATCAAATGATTAACCTTCAACATGCAAAAAATTAGAAAATCATTTGGCGAGAGTCGCATCAAAATTAGCAATGCGTATACATGTGCATTGTATTCTGAGTTAATGGAGAAGATTTTTACACGAGGCTTGCAATTCATTAAAGAGGAGAAAGACTTAATGAAAGAAAGGGGGTACTTTAAGTTCTTGAATGCTCACTTAAAAAGTATAATTTGGGATTGTCATGCGCATATGAACTATTTTCATTAATTACTAACTCTAAAATATGTTTTTATGGTTAATTCATGAGCATTAGAAATAATTAGTCCTAAATGAAAATTTTGATGTGGATATGGAAAATAATATAGATGTTGAGCTTGAAAGAGTTGCCCAAAAATTCTATGATTCAAGTGAACAACAAAAGAAAAAAAATCAATATAAGTTAAGAGAAATTATAGATCCAACATCTACTCAAATAATGAAACCATACCATTGAAGTTGAAATGGAGGCCTAAAGAGGAGTTGCAAAAAAATTAAAAAAATGTTGTCTACAAAATGTCTCCTCTCATTTTGAGTACGTATTATTGAAGGACAAAGCTGCATCAATTAACAAAAAAACAAAGAACAATTAACAAGAATACAAAATTTATTGAAAAGTTTCGTCATCATTTACACATTTTGGTCTAAACACATTGTTGATGCTTTTGACGTTGTGGGTGATGGTCATTGTGGATACCAAGTTATTAGTGATGCATTGAATGTTATGAGTGATTATTGAGAGCTTGGGAATCAGTGTTTTATATGATGATGTCATGTACAACATCCAAAGACGATTAGAGTTATTGGAATCTCTACAGTGCACAAAAACTGCAACTCTATTTGATAAATGGATGACACTACCAGATATGTGAATGAGTATCTTTTCATACGACAACACATCAGTGACTCAACTGTCTAAAGTAAAAAATTTGACAATTTTCACTTCATTCGTCTATGTTGAAGGTACCAACATTTTTTTTCATTGGATTTTTAAATAATAATCACTTCGTTCGGTTGCACGTATGCTTGTTCTCCAATACCACATATTGTTTCTTCTTGAATGAGATATCACGAACGAGTGATAAAAAGTTGGGGAAGGCATTACAACCAACGTTTGCAAGATCACAACCGCTAGATTTGGATGATTTAAAATGAGAAGAGGTATGCAAAATATAATTTAGATTAGCAATGCAAAATCTATTAATATTGATATTGTTTTTCTCCGTACCTACCTACATGTTCAAAATATGAAGTGAAGCATGACTAGTTTTGAATGATAACATTTTTATGGACACTAAAATAATTAAAATTACTTACATTTTGATAGTGTTTTGAAAAATTTATTGATATCAATACCATTGTAGTGCTGTAATTTACAATTCTTTAGATTTTTATTTCTCAAAAAATTTATTTATGAATAATAATTTTATTTGCGAATATATATTTGTAAATATAATAATTTGCGGTTATTAAAAAGTTGCGATAGCCCTTATATATTAATGAATATTCTTTTAAAATTTTAAGCTATTTGTGGTTGGATCGGCGTTCGGCAGTTCCTAGTCAATTTGTTGGAAATTGGTAAGAAATTTTGATAAATATCCGCAATTATTTCATGTCACGTCAAATAGGTGTGTGGCCTACATCACCTTCTCAGATTCCGATTATTTATTTAATATATATATATATATATATATATATTTATTTATTTATATTTGAGTGTCTTTCACTCTTTCCCGTCTCTCTTATCTCTTATATATATAAATATTAATATAATCTTTAATAATATATCAATTAACAACTTGGTTTCGTCCACTTAAATTAGGGCAATATTATAAGTAGTTCTATCATTGTTATACGCAGTCTATTGATATTCGCAGTCCAATAAATTTATGTGTTTTAGGATTGCGAATAGCGGTTTTAGTTATTTTTAGGACTTTGAATAGCCGTCATAGGACTGCTGCTAATAACATCTCCCTTAAATTATATATGTATATATAAGATGTTTATATAAGCAGCTCCCAAATTAATATTAGCAGACCCTAAAAAATTAAAATAAGATTTAAAACTCCTCTTTTCTCTTCCTCTAATGGCAGCCAACTCCACTTAAACTTAAAACCCTCTTGCTTGTACAAAGAATTTTGAATCTTCTGATATACCCCGCTTATACGAAGAATTTAATTTGAAGGAAAAAAAAACTCCTATGGATATCCGCAGGGGCTTTGTCCATGCTCGCTGACTCTTAGCGGGTTGCGCCCGCATTCGATAGTATCCAGCTGATGACGGCGCAACATATTCAGTGTTTTGAAAACCGGACCGGCCCGTTTGGTTCAATCAGTTGAACCGTGAACCGTATAGAGAGCTGGTCCGGTCCAGCATCAAGAACCGCCTCCGTTAAGAACCGGATTTGAACCGGACAAAACCGAGTTAAACCGGCAAACCGTAGGATGGGGGCAGTTTTGAAAAATCGGGCGGGCTTTAATTAAGGTAAAAATTGAGGTTGTTGGTGATCAAACTCGAACAGTTTACACATATATAGCCTTCAAATGTATATTTAAATTATAAATATATCTTACTAAATATAATTATTCGTGTTGCGGGTCGCTTAGGTGCTCTTGGTAGACCGGTCGACTTGGACCGCCTTAGCTTTAGAGCGAACCGAGCTAGCAAACAGTCAAATTGAAGTTCGTTGATTGCACAGGGACTTTTTAGCGTGGAAAACTCGGAAAGGGTAAAAAACCACGTGGTCGGAGCTGTGCCGACCAAATTCCACTATCTTCAGGGGGGTTACAAAGTGAGACTTAGAACTCGAGCGCGACAGGCCGCTGCTCGTTACAGTAGTGGAGAGAGAGAGAGAGAGATTCGAAGGCGACAGGCCGCCTCTTGGAAAAAACTAAGTCCTTTTCTCCTTCTGAGAAAGGTGGAGAACAAAAGTGAGCTGCTCCGGGGAACAAAAGTGAGCTGCTCCGGGGAACAAAAGTGAGAAGCTGTGTCGCCTTTCGGGATGAAGAAAATCTTCAAGTCCGAAAAGGAAATCTTCAAGCACCGAAGGAGAATTCTGCAAAAGTCTGCAAGAAGCTCTCCCAGGTCCAGAAGTCCAGGTCCTTTCAAATGAAGCATTGGGGCTCCTTTTATAGCTTTGGCCGGGGGCGGTCCGGTAATCTTCCCGTTGGCAGTTTCCATAAATGCTCGGTGGACGAATCATATTTTCCGGTTTGGGGCACACGGATCGCCAT
Organism: Dactylorhiza incarnata; assembly: GCA_033032865.1. Lineage (NCBI taxonomy): Eukaryota > Viridiplantae > Streptophyta > Magnoliopsida > Asparagales > Orchidaceae > Dactylorhiza > Dactylorhiza incarnata. The sequence continues at coordinate 7,071,830 of JAWHQI010000123.1, read as the reverse complement.
TTTTCGTAAATGACCACCTTGCCCTCCGGGCAGCTTGGGCGGCCCGGGCAGTTCTGTTGGATTCGAAAAAGACGACTGGCCGTTCCTGAAAAGTGAGAAGCCTGAAAGACAAAAAGTGAGACGCCTGAAAGACAAAGTGAGACGCCTGAAAGACAAAAAGTGAGACGCCTGAAAGACAAAAAGTGAGACGCCTGAAAGACAAAAAGTGAGAACGCTCCCGAACGTGTTTGGAAGCGTTCTGAGCGCGCGTGAGCGCTAAAGTGCTCAGAGCGTGTAACGAACCTGGAAGCGCTTTGAACGCGCTTAGAGGCGTTCTGAGCGCTTGTGAGCGCGGAGGCGTTCTGAGCGCGCTCAGAAACGTTCTGAGCGCGCAACGAACATGGAAGCGCTCTGAGCGCGCTTAGCAGTGTTCTGAGCGTGCGTAAGCGCGGAGGCGTTCTGAACGCGCTTGGAGGCGTTCTGAGGGCGCGTGAGCGCGGAGGCGTTCTGAGCGAACGGTGGAACGGGAAGTTGTCCCCCAAAGGGGAGTTGGGATCCGACGCGCCCGACGAGGGGGCGTGAATACGGCGGGGTCCCCTACGAGCCCCCCTGTGGAGAAAGCGCGGGGAGGAGGCCTGACCGCACCCTAAGGGCGGCGCGGTTGGGCCGCACCCCGGGGGGGATGCGGGTTGGCCGCACCCCGGGGGGGATGCGGGTTGGCCGCACCCCTCAAGGGGGGTGCGGCTTGGGCCGCACCCCTGGAGGGGTGCGGCGAGGGCCGCACCCCTGGAGGGGTGCGGCTGGGCCGCACCCCTCCAGGGGGGTGCGGCTCGGGCCGTACCTCTCAAGGGAGGTGCGGCTGGGCCGCACCCCTGAAGGGGAGTGCGGCTTGGGCCGCACCCCCCAAGGGGTGCGTCTGGGGCTGCCCGCACCCCTCAAGGGGAGTGCGGGTTGGGCCGCACCCCCCAAGGGGTGCGGCTGGAGCCGCGCCCCTTGAGGGGTGCAACCGGGGTGTGGCCAGGCCGCTTCCCCGCGATGGGGGGTGCTGCCCGCGTGCTACCGTGCACGCGGTGGTGCATGCACCTGCGGTTTGCTCTGTGCGCGCCTTGACTTTGGCGGATGGCGGCGGGAATGGCGGGCTCGGTCTTTTCAACTCAAGCGATTATGCGTTGTCCGTTCCCCCCACCTTTCTTAAGCGGGGTTTCCTTTAGACGCACCCCAAGACCTTTACGGGTGGTATAACAATTCGATTATTTAAAAATTATTCTCTCCAATAAAATGCATATATTCATGTTAGTCAATCATATATCATATTTATTTGTATGTATATTATGATTATATTATTTAGTTGCATTTAAGCTCAAATTGATATTTAAATAATATGCAATATGTTATGAACTTATACTCATGATATGTAATATTTTATTATTTGGCATCACGGTTCAATCCCGGTCCGTCCGATCTGACCGATCAGACTTTGAACTTTTGATCCCACTGATTCGTTCTCCGGTCCGGATCTTAAAACCTTGATAATATTATTATTTTCTTTGCTTTTGGACATGAGCTGTATTTTACCACCATCGACCATGGATCCGTTGCCATAGTTTTTCAACGGCCAAGATCTTCCACTAAGATTATTTTAATGGCAGATGATTGGCCTCGCACAAACTTATTATACTGTCACCCACGCATCTGTTTTCCAGCAGTGAGGCGGAGTTATGGGGGGTGATTGGGTGAAGCCTCTTTAAATATAATATCATGTTAAATATTTAATTGATTATTATAATTGAATTCCTATTTTTATTGTTCTTTTGATAGCCGCAAAGCAAAACACACCCTCTCATTCTTACAAAAACTTATCGTCTCACCGCTTTTATATTCGCATCCGAATATCAAAATCTTCTGTGAATGCCATTTTAACTAATTCCAAATACAAACAAAAGAACACCAAGAAATCTTCAAAACTAATCCCTTGTAGGTCATTCACAAGGAGGCCCCGATTTAACCGCCGGCTCATCCGAGAACCTGAGCGGCTAGCCGATGATGTTGTAGAGCGTGGCGCGATTTCCTGAACCCATGAAATGGGTTGTTCGGTAGATCAGTTTGTAGAGGAAGATGTCGAAGGGGTGCAGTGATGCACCCCTGCACGACTCTGTGTGTGCCAAGCATCGCTTGCTAATCGCCGGAGGTTGCTCCGGATATGGAGGACTTGGCGAGGGTTGGTTTTGTAGGGATTTCACACATTCTCCAGGAAAGTCACAATAATCGTATGGGCACAAAGAACACACAATAATCCGGAGAAAAATTCAACTCACGATAATTAATCAAAAACTACAAATAGATGAGACGAAAGTACCAATCTGTTATAAGTACACCGCAGATGAGGCGAATTAGCTTAATCGGTGGGTAGACAATGATCTTGGACTGCAATCCTTAAAAGGGCGCACAAGGTTCGCTCCGGCAAACCTTCGTCGTCGTCAGACGACCAACCACCGCCGCCGCCACCGGAGAAGCCAACACGAAATAATGCCCAGCTCGCGTGCAAGTCCGCTGCTCACTGCACTGCTTGCCCCACTATAGCTTTGCCGCACTCACTGCAGCCCGCCGCTGCCTCGCCTTCTTCTTCTCCATGGATCCACCTTCAAGGGCATCTTTCTCCAAGAGGAGAACCGGTTGTGTGTCCATCCAAGTCATAAGCCAACCCTTTATATAGTCATTTCATTTGACTTAACCACTTTCCTAGAAGTTTCCTTGCATGTGAAACACATGGGCGGCTTGGAGAGCCAACATCGACGGCCGGTAGGTGATACGCGAAAAGCAGATGTATACGCAAGTGCACGTGTCAGTTCAAGTAATAAAGTGTGAATAAAGATCGTTCCCACGAGAAAGTGTCGAATCTAACGCTCGCAATTACTAGCTTAACCTTTTTTTTTAAATCCAAGTGGATTAATTAAGGTGATTTATGTTAACAACGAAAAATCAAATCTAGTTTCTATAATAACTACTTAGAAGTACTTTTAAATCAGTTGAGGAAAATAGTCTCATACATTGTTTTACTTTGCTTAATGCGATGATTTCTTAAAATGATTTGATATGAATGTTAAAATAACTATCTTGCAACGATTTGAAAGTGGATCATGTTATCTCTCGATATCCAGAATCCGTTTATCTCTTATTCTCCTAGTTATCTCTAACTTAGGCAACAATAAAGTATAACATCAAGTGCACAAATCAGTGTTGCTACCGAGAAGACGAAATCTCTTTCTCCCTTCTACAATATATTAAATTTATGATACACTTACGTCACTCCTCACTCGAATCTTGCAACGCAGTATAAAGACGGGAACTTTGGTGAAATAATTACGCAACTCCTCTCTCGAATCTCGCCGCGCAATAATAAACATTCATCTAGCCCGACTCCTCTCTCGAATCTTGCCAAGCAATTTAAAGTTGAAAACTTAAGTCAAAATTTCCAAGACATAATCATAAATTCGATAAAGATAGTATTTCAAACAATCCACAAGAAGATTAACATTAAAATATTACATCAAATCAAAGTACTCACAACATACAAGACTAGTAGAGTTTAGTTCATCACGAAGAACAAACACAACGAAATTAGATAGATCTTACAAGACATGATGTTTAGGAAATCTAAACGCTGTAGGAAATCCACTTGATCTTGTGCAAATCCCTCTTGATGAAGATCTGGTGCAGCCCCTCTTGTTCCTCACCCCAACCCTAGTTCTCCTCTTTTGAAGAAGATAATCCCCAATAGAAAAATAATGGATACCATTTCTCTCTCCTTCACACCTTAAATGGTCATGATTTTCCAAAGGAATGTGTTAACTGCTGAATAGATGCGTCCACACGTTCATGTAACTGCCAAAACTTTAATAATTTCGGATTTCAGATATTTGATTTTCGCCAAAAAATGTTGCAACATATATTTCTGAACTGCGAAATGTGTTGCAACATTTCTGTACTTCTCTTCTGTATTATACAGCAACTAATATGTTGCAACATGTTTTTCTGAATTGCGAAATATGTTACAACATTTCTTTACTTTTCTTTTTTATCATACATCAACTAATATGTTGCAACATGTTTTTCTGAACTGCGAAATATATTGCAACATTTCTTCCTGCATTTAATTAATTGTCTTTATCATTGATTCTTCAAGATTGATACTTCAGAATTTCTGCGCAATAACATATAAAATGACGATAATACTCAGATTTTCAACAAAACTCTATATTACTCATGTTAATAACATTTTAACTCATAATTATCAATATTTTAATCAAAAGGGTAACAATTAAATCACAAGATAACTTCTTTTGAGGAAGTTATCACACCCCCACACTTATCTTTTTGCGAGTCCCTAGCAAAATAAATCATTAAAACTAATTGAATGAGTGAATATATCTATCAACACATAAATTTGAGTCTCCTTACCCTTAAACATAAATAATTAAGATTACTCAAGTAATTTGCATCAACAATTGGTAAACATGTCAATCATTAAAATTTCAAACATGCATAAATCCGTTAGTTTGATAAGAGTTAAAGTTCAATTATGATTTCCTAGTGTTGTGTGTGCTATTCCTTAAATTTATTCACTCTCAAACAATTTAAGTCATTAAACTTCCTCATAATTGGAAATAATAAGAATAATCCGAGTCTTTGATTTAGCCTCCACAAGAGTGTAGTAGTTCAATTTGAATAGAAATCATAAGTACTTGCGGTAGGAATGACTTTGGCTTGGTAAGGAACTTATGGATGAATTTTGATAGTGGATGAAATTCTCTAGTTAAAATTCTTAATAACTGTCCATACTTTGAGGTTTATTAATTTCTCAATCATCATCATTTTTTGCAGTCCATAGTTGGGATCATTCCAAATAGGTGTATACATACTTATGCCACATATCACTATGCCACTTATACATTTTTTGATGATCATAGTTGGGATCATTCTAAGCATGTGTAGACATACTTAGGCCACATATCACTATGACATTTATATTTTTTTATAATCATAGTTGGGATCATTCCAAGTAGGTATACACATATTTAGGTCACATATCACTATGACTCGTACTTTTTTTTTATTAAACACTCAAAGATGGAATGTTTAATAAGAAATAACTAGTAAAATTATAGGGAAGTTATGCATGTCAATTTGTATCAAAATTACAAGGCTCAAGCTTAAGAGTTATGGATAATCAAAATAATTGTAGGCTTTGCGGTGCGAAATTATCCAAAGGTGTCCTTAATCCTTTTTATCAATTAACTACATACCCTCCATGTCTAAGCTTACAACATTGACTCAGTTCTTGCTCACAACTCCGCAATATATTTGGTAGTTAATAAAGTTATTTTGTAGGGAGAAAATATTTTTTTAAGGAATATTGTGCATAAAGGAAATACATAAGAGAGCTCTAACATCTCTTATTAACTTCAAAAGCTAAAATTTGAACTTTTAGGACTGACAAGTCCACCAATCAATATAAATTGCATAACTTGAAATAAGAGTAAGGCTCCACAAATTATTATGCAACAAACTATCCATTACTCAATCGGTGAAGGTTATCACACCCACACACTTATTAATTTGTTAGTTCCTAGCAAAGATATTTCTTGAAGAATGGGCATAGTAAATCACAATTGAATAAGGATTTAATCATTTAAAATAAAAATTGAATATAAATACTCCCCTGAAATTAACAATCTGAAGTTTCTTCACATCTTCTCTTTACATACTCAGGAGGCGAAATAAGATCAAAAATTCTGCTGCTAAGTTCAAATGAAGTGTACCTGCAGTGGTGAGCTCCAACAAACAAGGAAAATAGACAAAAATAAAATAAAATAAAAACTAATTAAACTAGACTTAGAAAAATAAAAATGCAGGAAAAATAAGATAAATACTGGTTTATTGTCTCCCCAGCATGACTTATTCAGGCCTTAAAAATATTCTAGATTATTGGCATGTGAAAGATAAAATGAACAGGTAACTTCCTTAATATCTTTTGCGGTAACGGGTACCGATACGGAGATAACACAGTTACTCCCTCTCCTGAATAATAATACCTGAACTTCACAGGTAAGGGAAATAGAAAATAAGAGGAGGAGGAGGTCTGCTCCTCACTCATCTCATCAAAATATATATCCTTGTCTAGCAAGTTGTCATCGTCCTCAGGGACAATACATGGGGAGAAAGCAACAAGTAGAGCTGCCTCGATGAAGGAGGGATCAACCTCCTCACAAAAGAGGATGCTCACCGCATCAAAGAGATCTTGTTGTTCCCTATCCTCCTGATGCACATGTGACTCATCAACTTGCATAGACTTAGATGACGAAGGGGGTTAAGGAAATAAATGAGAAGAAAGACTTATATAATTGAAAATCAGGGGAGTGGTCCCGGTCTCACTCCCAACAGGCTCCAAAGCATGCACACTACTGTCGACATCCAAGGCGGGGCAAGAGATATCAGAGGGTATAGGAGTCACGGAAGCGACATTGACATCGTCAACAAGAGGGAAAGTGGATACTTCCTCAACCAGTGAGATATCCTCGTCGAACTTTTGCGATTCGACTACAATCTCTGTAACCTTGCCATGTTGGATGGCTAAAGCAGGATCAGCGGAAATGAGTGTAGAAAGATTATGCAAAGGAGGAACTGTGTCAACTGCAATATCAGAGAACATGTGGATTAATTCCTCGTGGGGTGAATCCAAAAGAGATGATGAATGCGTGTGGAAAGGAGGTATCGCCATGTTATTGCACCGATCATCAAAAAATATAATAGGAAAATCCGCAATACTCCCGCGTAGACAAGGTGGTACGGCGTATGGATCATCAGAGGTAGAAGGAACGTCATGCATACGGAGAGACTTCGCAATAGCCCCCCACATACAAGGTGGATAAGCAGATAGACTAATTTCAATATACGACCCCTTCTCCTCCTCCCTTTTACGTTGAAGTGCAGCGCACTCTTTCAATACGTGGTCGGTGCTATAACAGAACGTGCATTGTTCCTCATTTCTTCTCGGCCTTTGAGGGGTCGGGCTGAAATAAGGGGACGATACTTGTTTTAGAGGTGCGTAATTATAAAAATTAGGCTCTCCATATGAATATCATATGATATTGGTGTTCCGTAAGATGAGTCATATGATGAATAACCATGATCTCCTATATAACAATCATCACTATTATGATTATATGACCCGCACCATCGACATTGAGAGTAAGAAAACATGATGATGTATGGGTGGATTCACAAATTAAAATGATGCATAAACTAGCTGTACAAATACAAAACCAATATGAAGGTCCGCTTAGAAAATTTAAAATAACAATGAAAAGAGAATTAAAAAGAAAACAACTTCACAATTAATTTCTCAAATAAAAGAACAAAAACTTGAGCTCTAAATACTCAGGGTTTACTAATATTGCGAGAAAACATTAAATTAGTTTACACTTCCCCGACAACGGCGCCAAAAACTTGATACGCGAAAAGCAGATGTATACGCAAGTGCACGTGTCAGTTCAAGTAATAAAGTGTGAATAAAGATCGTTCTCACGAGAAAGTGTCGAATCTAACGCTCGCAATTACTAGCTTAATATTTTCTTTAAATCCAAGTGGATTAATTAAGGTGATTTATGTTAACAACGAAAAATCAAATCTAGTTTCTATAATAACTACTTAGAAGTACTTTTAAATCAGTTGAGGAAAATAGTCTCGTACATTGCTTTCCTTTGCTTAATGCGATGATTTCTTAAAATGATTTGATATGAATGCTACAATAACTATCTAGCAACGATTTGAAAGTGGATCATGTTATCTCTCGATATCCAGAATCCGTTTATCCCTTATTCTCCTAGTTATCTCTAACTTAGGCAACAATAAAGTATAACATCAAGTGCACAAATCAGTGTTGCTACCGAGAAGACGAATCTCTTTCTCCCTTCTACAATATATTAAATTTATGATACACTTACGCCACCCCTCTCTCGAATCTTGCAGCGCAGTATAAAGATGGGAACTTTGGTGAAATAATTACGCAACTCCTCTCTCGAATCTCGTCGCGCAATAATAGACATTCATCTAGCCTGACTCCTCTCTCGAATCTTGCCAAGCAATTTAAAGATGAAAACTTGTCAAAATTTCCAAGACATAATCATAAATTCGATAAAAATAGTATTTCAAACAATCCACAAGAAGATTAACATTAAACATCCCATCAAATCAAAGTACTCACAACATACAAGACTAGTAGAGTTTAGTTCATCACGAAGAACAAACACAACGAAATTAGATAGATCTTACAAGACATGATGTTTAGGAAATCTAAACGCTGTAGGAAATCCACTTGATCTTGTGCAAATCCCTCTTGATGAAGATCCGGTGCAGCCCCTCTTGTTCCTCACGCCAACCCTAGTTCTCCTCTTTTGAAGAAGATAATCCCCAATAGAAAAATAATGGATATCATTTCTCTCTCCTTCGCACCTTAAATGGTCGTGATTTTCCAAAGGAATGTGTTAACTGTTGAGTAGATGCGTCCCCACGTTCATGTAACTGCCAAAACTTTAATAATTTCGGATTTCAGATATTTGATTTTCGCCAAAAAATGTTGCAACATATATTTCTGAACTGCGAAATGTGTTGCAACATTTCTGTACTTCTCTTCTGTATTATACAGCAACTAATATGTTGCAACATATTTTTCTGAACTGCGAACTATGTTGCAATATTTCCTTACTTTTCTTCTTTATCATACAGCAACTAATATGTTGCAATATGTTTTTCTGAACTGCGAAATATGTTGCAACATTTCTTCCTACATTTAATTAATTGTCTTTATCATTGATTCTTCAAGATTGATACTTCAGAATTTCTGCGCAATAACATATAAAATGACGATAATACTCAGATTTTCAACAAACTCTATATTACTCATGTTAATAACATTTTAACTCATAATTATCAACATTTTAATCAAAAGGGTAACAATAAAATCACAAGATAACTTCTTTTTGGGAAGTTATCAGTAGGTGAAAGCCTGATACACATGAGCTTGAAAGATCAAACCAACTCAACAGGTTTACGGTGCAGCGGAGGGAGAGATCGATGTGGAAGAGAATGATGTGACCCACTTCCCGAACCAACACATTCTCGGGCTTTAGGTCTCTATAGACGATGCTGAGCATGTGCAAATACTCGAGCGCTAGAAAAAAATTCTGAGGCATAAGAACTGAAGGACATGTAGAAGACACAAATCTCATGTTAATGATATATATTTTTGAACATGATCTTAAAACAGGTATTTAAGAATTTTGAATTAATCGATTTAATGTGCATATCTGCTCTTAAAATAGGTTTGCACATATCCAAAACATGTTTGCGCATAACACTCGTCATAATTAATCCTTTCCATGAAAAAGAACTAATAACCAAAATTAATCGACAACAGTTTCAGTGTCGTGAAACCTTGAGCCCGTCGCCGTGTACAGTGTTGAATTCAATTGAAGGAAGAGAGATGATTTTGTGGGAGACGAGTGTCTCAAAGAAGTTCAGACCGTCGAACTCTGGCGTGAACCACATGGTTAAAGCCGTCTTTAGGGCATGTGGCTTTGGATCGGGACTCTGCTTCTCTCCTCCACGATTTCTCTCCTCGCCCTCTTCTTTCGCGATTCACTGGTCTCTTTGTTTTTGACTCTTGACCTTCTACATTGGAGTGAAATTAATACGTCGCCGTCGAGGGCTGCAGATCAGGATTGACATCGCAAGAAGTTTTCTATGATGTAGAGTGTGGAGATCTGAAGATCACCGACGGGGAGGATGAGATCGACATGAGAGGGGGGGGGGGGGCTTCTCTAAAATGGCACAATGGAGGGTGGTGGATCGAGAGAGGGTGGTGGATTGAGAGAGTGGATTGAGGTTGTGTTAAGGAACGTGTGTGTTAAAAATGGTTTTATGCATTATCAGCTCTTCCGTCGATTTTTGCATCCCACCGTTAATCACATCCCTTATAATTGTACGTGTAGCTCAAACGATATGTGCAACCCAAAATCATCTTGATCTCTGTAAAAAGTGAGTGTTAGTGGTTCTTTGAGTCGGTGAGATACGCGATGAACGGTGTCGAAGATGGTTCTGGATGCGAGTCAGAGGAACGATGTGGGTGAAATGCTCGGCAAAGGAGAAGGTCGTAGCACGCTAGTCCATCAGGCACTAATATTGTGCTTTTTCGACGAAGGAGTAGGTGAAAGCAAGTGTTCCATTGGGAGGAATGAGGGAATCTGCATCTTACCGGTGGAACATCACCAACATATGAGCGAGTATGTGGTTCGCAGTGTCAAATTCGTGCTAGATTGTTAGAATTTACGGCGGCGATATGGAATTCGAAGCTTGAATTGCACGTCAAGATGGTCCATTGACATCGACAATGTTGAAATTAAGGCTAGTTTTGTTGAACCAATTTAGACCATACTTGCCTTATTTGGTCTAACCGCGCAGGTTCCTTTACATTCATTGTAACGATGAAATGTCAAAATAACAAAAACTGTTAGAATTGAAGTGAGCTAGCGTCAGCGCTAGCGCTAGCGTCAGCGCTAGCTCATACTCGCCACCCCCCTTGTTTTGCCTATAAATAGAGGGGTACCCCCCTCTAAAGAGTATGCTTTCAGAGAGTGCCGAGTATTGCACTGAAAGTGGCGAGTATCCTCAACTTTGAGCGAGTTTGAGATACCAGAGTGCTACCTGGCGAGCATCGGACTTGGAGTAAGTTCGGCCAGCTCCCTTGAGCGAGTAGCGAGTATTGGAGATACCGCCCGGCGCTAGCGATAGCACTCGCGATAGCGAGTATTGGAGGAAGCGGCGCGTGGAGAGCGTGCGAGTAGCTGGGAGTGCGATCAGCGAGCTTGCGAGCTGGAGAGCTAACGCCTGGCGCTAGCGATACCGCCGGTGGTAGCAAGGAGCAAGTATCACCTGTGCGGTGTGCTCCGGAGGAGAAGCGGACCTTGTCCGTGACCAAGTTCTTACCTACTATTGGCTGTTGTGATTCAAGTTGGATGCAACTTGTATTCAGCCTTGTTCAGTTGTAACTAGCTACCAAAGTTATTATTGTGAAAGATTGTGTTCATCAATTTGGTGTCCTTATTCTCCCGTTGGTTGACGTGTTCTTCCGACTTCAAAATACTTCACATGGTATCAGAGGGATAGTGGGAACAAGGACGAAGCAACCAAGATGGACGGCGGAGGAGGGTATGCTAGGGGACTTGGCATTGAGTTGCTTACTCAAACCAACTACAAGAAGTGGATGTCTTGTGTGGAGATCTACCTTCTTGGATAGGATCTCTGGGAGGTTGTTGGTGGTGGGGAGCAAGAGGAAGTAGTAGCTGCCGGAGATAATGGTCCAGCTGTGAGAGCTTGGAGGAAGACCAACGCCAAGGCGGAGTTCACCTTGAAGAGAGCCATATCACCTGACTTGTTCGACCACATCATTGGTTGCAAGTCAGCGTCTACGATCTGGATAGCCCTCGATGAGTTATTCAACAAGAAGAATGTGGCACGGCTACAATTCCTGGAGAATGAGTTGGCAAAGTCGACTCAAGGCGAGATGGCGATATCCACCTTCTTCCTGAAGGTGAAGAACCTATGTGGGGAGATCTCGGCCTTGGATCCTGAAGAGCCAATCTCAGAGGCGAAGTTGAAGCGGCACATACTCCGAAGCTTGAGGAGGGAGTATGTCCCCTTCGTTACTTCCGTGCAAGGATGGGCTACTCAGCCCTCCCTTCTGGAGCTAGAGAACCTGCTATCGTCACAGGAGAGCTTGGCGAAGCAGATGGCGGGAGTATCCATCTCAGGTGGAGATGGCGAGGCCTTGTTCTCAGGAAAGAGGAGATCCTGGGACAAGAGAAAGAAGAACTCCGGAGATGGACCTTCAACGTCCTCTCAGGGAGATGGGAGGAAGTTTCTCCCTGCGCGCGATGAGAAGGGGAGATCCCTTTGCTTTGCCTGTAAGAGGTACGAGCATATGGCAAAGGACTGCCGGTCCAATCTAAAGGCCGGTCATGCTGCTAACAAGGAGGGAGATCATCAGAGAGGTGGAGGTCACCAGGGCGGTGAGAGGGGGGACAATTGTTTCCTGGCAGAGATGACGGCAACGTCAGTCGATGTCTTAGCCTCCATCAACCTCGAGAACGACTGGATAGTGGATTCCGGTTGCGGGCATCATCTCACTGGAGATATGTCCAAGTTCGACTCCTTGGAAGCGTATGAAGGAACGGATGCTATCATCACTGCGGATGATACGGTACATCCTGTGGAGCGAGAAGGGAAGGTGTCCCTTGGGAGTAGAGAGAAGCTAGTGACACTGAAGAGTGTGTATCACGTGTCTGGCATGAAGAAGAACCTCTTCTCGGTGGCTAACGTCGTGGATGCTGGATACCACGTGCTGTTTGGACCGAAGGAGGTGAAGTTCCTGAAGAACCTTTCGTCTGTCGATGTTGACGTCACGCTCACCGGGAGAAGGGTGAAGGATTTGTATATTCTGTCTGCAAATGCCTACGTGGACAAGCTGAAGACAAACGACAGCGCAGTGATCTGGCATGAGAGGTTGGGTCATGTGGGGATGGACAAGCTGAAGATGATGGCGGTAAAGGGCCTAGTGAGTGGCCTGCCTCATCTCTCTTCCTACGGCGACGGCCATGTGTGCGACGGATGCCAATATGGAAAGTCACATCGACTTCCATTTGACAAGTCGGAGACCAGGTGTAAGGCACCTCTTGAGTGCGTACATGCTGATGTTATGGGGCCGTGCGCCACCCTTACTTATGGAGGCAATAGGTATGCGCTGGTTCTGGTGGATGACTACACCCGCTATACGTGGGTGTACTTTCTGAGAGAGAAATCAGAAGTCTTCAACAAGTTCCTCGAGCGGAAGGAGCTTGTGGAGGGGAGGCTGAACCGCAGAGTGAAGAAGCTGAGAAGCGACAATGGAGGGGAGTTTACCTCCAATGTGTTTGCTTCGTTCTGCAGGAGGTTCGGCATTCGACGGGATCTCTCCTGCGCTCACACCCCGCAGCAGAATGGGGTGGCAGAGAGGAAGATCCGCCATCTGGTGGAGACTACCAGGAGTTGGCTACATGCCAAGTGTAACATCCCGACTTTTAATTAGGTCAGTCGGCCCGACTGACCTAATTAAAAGCACGATAAGGCACCCTAGGAGAGAAGGTAACCCCGAAATCACTTTTTGAGTAAACGAACTCCGATTTGAGTTCTGTTAGTTGCGTTAGACTCGTATAGTCAGCACGAGAGCAACAGAACCTGCTCTACCCCGATCCGAGGTCATTTGGCGAAAATGACCGATCCGGGTGACGTCGAGCACCAAGGTGATGAGGAAATCACTTTTTGAGTAAACGAACTCCGATTTGAGTTCTGTTAGTTGCGTTAGACTCGTATAGTCAACACGAGCGCAACGGAACCTGTTCCGCCCCGATCCGAGGTCATTTTTCAAAAATGACCGATCCGGGTGACGTCGAGCACTAAAGCAACGCCGAAACCACTTTTTGAGCAAACGAACTCTGATTTGAGTTCTGTCAGCCACGTTGGACCAGTATGGACCATACGAGTGCAACGAAACCCGTTTCGCCTCAATTCAAGGAGATTCGGTCAAAGGTGACCAAAAACGAGTCCGATAACACCTTAGGTCGAATGGAACTTGACCTGAGGTGGAAGAAAAACTCAACACCACTAGTTGAGCCGAGCTCGACCTGAGGTGGAGGAACTCGATACCTAACAGGGAGCCGAGCTCGCCTGTAGGTGGAGGAACTCAACACCTAAAATGGAGCCGAGCTCGCCTGGAGGTGGAGGAACTCAACACCTAACAGGGAGCCAAGCTCACCTGTAGGTGGAGGAACTCAACACCTGAGAGGGAGCCGAGCTCACCTGGGGGTGGAGGAAACCCAATCATCTCGCAAAAGCAGCTGGAGGTGGAGAACCAGTCAACGTCCTAGGTGCTTACCCTCACGGAGGGACAGAGGGATTCAGCCATCTTTCCAAAGCCACTGGGGCAGAGATCCAATCCACGCCCTAGGTGCTGACCTTCACCTAGAGGCAGAGGAACTCCACCATCTTGCCAAAGCAACTGAGGCAGACATCCAATCCGCGTCTTAGGTGCTTACCTTCACCTAGAGGCAGAGGAACTCCACCATCTTACCGAACCACTTACCCTTTCCGAAGTCTTACCTGCAGCGAGTCGACCCGATGAGCCTCCCATTTGCGGGCATTACTGAGCCCGATGAATGGTCTCTAGTCGGGGATCTTACCGATTGGAGGAGGAAGTACCCGTTCGCGTCCTAGGTGCTTTGCTTACCTGGAGGCAGAGGAACTCAACGCCCTCCCAATCCAATTGGAGGCGGAAGTACCCATCTACGTCCTAGGGGCTTAGCTTACCTGGAGGCAGAGGAACTCAACGCCCTCCCAATCCAATTGGAGGCGGAAGTACCCATCTACGTCCTAGAGTCTTAGCTTCCCTGGAGGCAGAGGAACTCAACACCCTCCCAATCCAATTGGAGGCGGAAGTACCCATCTACGTCCTAGGGGCTTAGCTTACCTGAAGGCAGAGGAACTCAACGCCCTCCCAATCCAATTGGAGGCGGAAGTACCCATCTACGTCCTAGAGGCTTAGCTTACCTGGAGGCAGAGGAACTCAACACCCTCCCAATCTGACTGAAGGCGGAAGTACCCATTCACGTCCTAGGTGCTTACCTTCACCTGAAGGCAGAGGAACTCAATGCCCTCCCAGTCCCCTTACCGATTGGAGGCGGAAGTACCCATCTGCGTCCTAGGTGTTTACCTTCATCTGGAGGCAGAGGAACTCAACGCCCTCCAATCTGACTAGAGGCGGAAGTACCCATCCGTGTCCTAGGTGCTTACCTTCACCTGAAGGCAGAGGAACTCAACGCCCTCCCAGTCCCCTTACCGATTGGAGGCGGAAGTACCCATCCACGTCCTAGGTGTTTACCTTCACCTGGAGGCAGAGGAACTCAACGCCCTCCCAATCTGACTGGAGGCGGAAGTACCCATCCGCGTCCTAGGTGCTTACCTTCACCTGGAGGCAGAGGAACTCAACGCCCTCCCAGTCCCCTTACCGATTGGAGGTGGAAGTACCCATCCGCGTGCTAGGTGTTTACCTTCACCTGGAGGCAGAGGAACTCAACACCCTCCCAATCCCCTTACCGATTGGAGGCGGAAGTACCCATCCGCGTCCTAGGTGTTTACATTCACCTGGAGGCAGAGGAACTCAACGCCCTCCCAATCTGACTGGAGGCGGAAGTACCCATCCGCGTCCTAGGTGCTTACCTTCACCTGGAGGCAGAGGAACTCAACGCCCTCCCAGTCCCCTTACCGATTGGAGGCGGAAGTACCCATCCGCGTCCTAGGTGTTTACCTTCACCTGGAGGCAGAGGAACTCAACGCCCTCCTAATCTGACTAGAGGTGTAAGTACCCATCCGCATCCTCAGTGCTTACCTTCACCTGGAGGCAGAGGAACTCAACGCCCTGCCAGTCCCCTTACCGATTGGAGGCGGAAGTACCCATCCGCGTCCTAGGTGTTTACCTTCACCTGGAGGCAGAGGAACTCAACGCCCTCCCAATCTGACTGGAGTCAGAAGTACCCATCAGCGTCCTAGGTGCTTACCTTCACCTAGAGGCAGAGGAACTCAACGCCCTCCCAGTCCCCTTAGTCAAGGCGTTACCTGAAACCTCTTCATTCATCATCGAGGAGCTACCTGCTTATTACAACGCGCCCCTCTGGGCCTACTTGGTCACATGCACCTTGACCATCTCTTTCACCACCTCCTCCACTTTCTCTGTCTTCTCATTCCTTTCCTTTCTCCTGGTCCTTCCTGCTTCCCTGGTCAGCCTGCAGGTGGGAGACTTGCCTATGGAACCGGTCTGCGTAGCTTCCTTGCGTCTCCCCGTGCTTTTGTTGAATCAGGAACAGGGACTCCGCCCCCTTCCTGCTGAGATGGAGGCATCCTCCCTGCCCCCTCACTCGGGGCAGCTGGCCCCAGGAGAGCTGTTGAAGAGCGCTTGCGCTTGATGGCTCAAGCCTTCCTCTGAGGCTGGCCCCTTCCCTTGCCAACACGCTTGCTCTATCTCCATCAAAGACGGCGAGGCAAGCACAGGTGTTGGCGATGCCGTGCACTCGCCCTGAGGGGGAGTGCAAACCGCAAGACTTGCCAGATTGACTTCCTGAACTTCTCGAAGTCACCTTTCTTCATGCACTCGCCGACAGGGGTGAGTCCCCCAGCTCATCGCTTCCAGCCATGAGACTTGCCCAGAGCTTTCCGAACTAGCTGCTTCCACGCTAACTGCACCATAATGTTGAAACCAGTAACCCGGTTTCGACGTTCGCAAGGGGGATGCAGCTAACCCTTACTTGACCTGAGCGAGACCCTTGACCAGTCACTAAGAACCGAAGAACCTTACCCTTGAAGAACACCTAAGTCCACAAACGGACCCCTTAAGCTGCAGCGTGGAGGTCCCACCACATACCCGAAAGCTCACAAGGAACTTCCCCTCCCAAGCCAATGCTGAGCCTGGGCACCTTGGAGGGCACTAAGGATCACCTCACCGACCACCTTCAACGACAAGGGGAGGGGGAGGGGTAGTGCTTGCTCACGCGTGAGGGAGGGGGTAGGAACCAACCCTTCCCAAGGTGCCCATGGGGGTCTATTTATAGACTTTCCCAAAGATGGACTGCGAATAGCCAAAATTGGACTGCGGATAGCCAAAATCCTGCTATCCACAGTCCGACCATGACCATGAACAGTCACGCAGGAGGAGGGGGCGAGTGGGGTTCGAGGTGCCCACTCCCCCCCCCCCCCCCTCACGGGAGGTCCTGCCTGCCTCCCCTAAGGATGTCGGGCGAGTGGGAGGGTCCCCCCACTCGCCCAAAGGGGGCGGCAAGTGGGAGAGCCTCTCCCACTCGCCCCCAAAGGGGGCCGGCGAGTGGGAGGGCCTCTCCCACTCGCCCGGCGAGTGGGAGGGCCCATCCCACTCGCCCAAAGGGGGCGGTGAGTGGGAGAACCTCTCCCACTCGCCCGGTGAGTGGGAGAGCTCCTCCCACTCCCCCTACCTAGGGCCGGCGAGTGGGAGAGCCCCTCCCACTCGCCCAAAGAGGGTTGGCGAGTGGGAGGCTCCTCCCACTCGCCCAAAGAAGACCGGGCGAGTGGGAAGGCTCGTCCCACTCGCCCGAAGGGAGTCGGGGGAGCGGGTGCTCCCTCCGCTTCCCCCACTGCCTCTTTTTGCCTTAACCGGTCTCGACCGTTTCGGCGCGGTCGTTTTGCCCGTTTCGGCTACCTTCACTGTCTCGGCCTCACCCGGGTCGGGTCACACCGACTCGGAAAATATGAGGGTTGTACAACACTGATGATTGCAAGTCGATATCAGGTTACGTGTTCTTGTGTGGAGCAGCTGCTATCTCGTGGTGTAGCAAGAAGCAGGACTCTATTTCCCTTTCTACCACGGAGGCCGAGTATAAGGCGTCGTCCTTAGCAGCTCAGGAGTGTGTCTGGCTAAGGAGACTAGTGGAGGATGTGGACGAGGAGGTCAGCAGACCTACTGTGCTACGTGGGGACAACGAGAGTGCATTGAAACGGGTAACCAATCCAGTATGTCATGCAAGGACCAAGCACATTGAGATCGAGCATCACTTCATCAGAGAGAAGGTGCTGGGTGGCTTGATCGCTGTGGAGCATGTGCGGAGTGAAGACAACCTTGCAGATATATTCACAAAGCCCCTATCTGCGGGGCCGTTCCGGAGGCGTCGCTCGTTGCTTGGAGTTGTTCCCGGAGCTCACTTCAAGGGGGAGTGTTAGAATTGAAGTGAGCTAGCGCCAGCGCTAGCGCTAGCGTCAGCGCTAGCTCATACTCGCCACCCCCTTATTTTGCCTATAAATAGAGGGGTACCCCCCTCTAAAGAGTATGCTTTCAGAGAGTGGCGAGTATTGCACTGAAAGTGGCGAGTATCCTCCACTTTGAGCGAGTTTGAGATACCAGAGTGCTACCTGGCGAGCATCGGACTTGGAGTAAGTTCGGTCAGCTCCCTTGAGCGAGCAGCGAGTATTGGAGATACCGCCCGGCGCTAGCGATAGCACTCGCGATAGCGAGTATTGGAGGAAGCGACGCGTGGAGAGCGTGCGAGTAGCTGGGAGTGCGAGCAGCGAGCTTGCGAGCTGGAGAGCTAACGCCTGGCGCTAGCGATACCGCCGGCGGTAGCGAGGAGCGAGTATCACCTGTGCGGTGTGCTCCGGAGGAGAAGCGGACCTTGTCCGTGACCAAGTTCTTACCTACTATTGGCTGTTGTGATTCAAGTTGGATGCAACTTGTATTCAGCCTTGTTCAGTTGTAACTAGCTACCAAAGTTATTATTGTGAAAGATTGTGTTCATTAATTTGGTGTCCTTATTCTCCCGTTGATTGACGTGTTCTTCCGACTTCAAAATATTTCACAAAAACATATTGTATAAGTTTGAAGCCGCGATTCCACTTAACTTGGTTAAATACTTGTGAGACGCTGCGAGAAAATTAATCTTTATTGGTGGAAATTTGTGTCTAAATGTTCGTTTTTGGTCCTTCACAATGTAGTTGCAACAACATTATTATTATACTGATAAATGTATTTAGAGATCAAACTAATCCATGAATATGTTGTTGATTGGTTACTTTGAAGTAATGAATATATTTTTTGCGGCCGACTTGCTCTGGCCAGTGGATAAGTTGATTTAGGCTCCCTTCAGTGTGGCGTTTTTGCTCAGAATTGAGTTTGAACAAAAACACCAATGTATGTTTGACGGTTACAATCACCACAAAGAAAATAAAACTAGTTTTGAACATGAGAGTTGATGAAGTTCCTTAGGTGATCGATGTCGAAGGTTCATAACCATCAATGCCGCGCTAAACAGAGGCTTAACCTTAACCGCTGGTCGCGTGTTTGACAAATTAGCATTGATGGCGGGGAAGTAATGTGTTTTTGTGTGTGCTAAGCTGCATTTGATAGCTGCCAAGCAATCTCCAGCTCCATGAGGCTGAATTAGGAAGTAATATTGATTTATTTAGCTGTTATTTATGATAAAATATGTGTAAAGTTTAGCCATAGAGAAGAGTGATGAAGATGTATTGATTTTGTGGAGGAAATTTTGACTTTCTATATGCTGGTTGACAAATGAAAATGTACGGCGCTTCTCTCCACACGTCTCTTAAACTTACACGCAAAGAGCTGTACTGAGTTCGTGGGAGACTGCAGGCCAATTACCCACCGTTGATCTGGCATGTAATTAGTGGATATTATTACACCCGTACTTCTTTTACTTCTCAAATATCTTCATTCATGTATGGCGTCTTAAGACTCGACACATTATTATTATTATTATTAAGGATTATTAAGGGTTATTTACTGGGACCTTCCCTATGGTTAATTACAGGGGTGAGAGCTTTCACTATGTACCCAAACTTGGAGGGAGGTCCAGGTAAATAACTCTGATTATTAAATATATAAGTTCGTCAAATCCCCTCTAATATCGGTAGGGTTTCTTACAAATAGTTCAGTCTAACAGAAATTTCATGTCGCGATCTAGACCGGCTCGTAAATACGATTTCAACGGATCCATCCTCGCGAAATTCCGAGTCTGTTTGGTCCCCAAAACGAACGGCAAAACACTTGTACGCATAAGCAGCCCACCAGTACGCTCTCGCACGAAGGAGCTGCCCCCTACGCGCACCCCCACCCGCGCACCTGAGCACGGAGAACGCCCCAGCGAGCAAGCGCACCTCCGGCGCACGCCAGCATGCGGGAGAGCACTCCCGAGCGCTCCAACCTGGACGCCGCCTCGCGGAAGCCCCCCCCCCCCCCTCCCCCGTGTGCGCGCACCTGCTTGCCGGGAGTGCCCTCCCGCGCGATCCAGCGCGCAGGGTGCGCACTCCAACGTGCTGGAACTCCGGTGCGCGCACGGGGAGCACTCTCCACTGTCCCGCGCGCTCCAACTCGCGGGACTGGCCTCCCGCGCGCTCCAGCATGCGGGCGGTCCTCCTGTGTGCTCCAGCGTGCGGGCGCTACTCTCGTGCGCGCCTGTGCGCGAGGAGCATCCTCCCGAGTGCGGAAGCACCTCCCGCACGCACCACCATGCGGGAACACGCACAACGCGCCTCTCTCGTTCGCGCTCTCCGTCACGCTCACCCTCGACCGCGCCGCCCCGACCAGCGCAGCCGCCTCCAAACAGCCAAGTATGGGCCTTTCTCGCAACGCCTCCGCGCTTACGGCACACTTACAAGGCCTCGACTTTCGCGTCACGCTTAGAACGCCTCCGAGTTCACGGCACGCGTCGAACGGTTCCGCGTTCGCGGCACACACAGAACGCCTTGTTATTTGCGGCGTGCGTGACAGTTAGCTTTCTTTATTTCTCAGAATGCAAGACTCGTTCGTTGTTGTCATCGCCGTTAACGAAACTGCCCAAGAGGCAAAACAGTCATATCCGAAAAATAGCGATCTGTGTGCTCTCGATTGACGAGCATGATTCGCCCGTCAGGTGATTATGGTGGTTACAACGGCAAAAATTATCGGACTGCCCATGTCCAAAGTTATACAAGGAGCCCAAAACCCTCATTTGAAAGGGTCTTGCATTTAACACCTGAGAGAGCTCTTTCGAAAATCTCATTCGGCGCTCGAAGAATCTTAAGAAGATCTTTTTCGGCCTTCGAAGATCTCATTCCCCTTCGAAGACCTTCCTCGAAGGCGGCTTTAAGATCTCACTTTGGCCTTTGAAGTTCTCCTTCCTCTTTGAGATTCATTTTTTCTCATTATTCTCTGCACCCCCTACAACGAGTGGTTGTCTGTCACACTCGTGCATTCTACTACTTGTAACATTGAGTAAAATAGTGCAATTTGGCCAACATCGGTCCGGCCTCGTGATTTTTCAACATTTCCGGGTTTTCCACGTTAAGAAGTCTTCTTGCGAGCTGTTAGTCTTCTATGTGACTGTTTGCGCGCTCGTCTCACTCTCGAGCTGAGACAGTTCAATTCGACCAACCTACAAGAGCGCCGAGCGACTCGCAACAAACATCATGTTAGAATATAAACGTCCAATCCAAACATAAGAAGACAACTAGCTTAAATGAAATTGACTATGGATGGAAGGGCACGAGAACGATATTATATTCATAAAGCTTTTGAATTATCTGATTATAGCATCGTATTCTCAATGCCTAACATCTAATTGAATTAAGACTTGGGTTGGAGAGTTGTGAAAACAATATGACTAAGTTCGTTTCGCTGGTTTGTAGGAAAGAATTATTTTGGGTTCCTCAATTCAATTCACAGGTGTTTGTTTGATAATTTATTGGGAGGAATTAATTTTCCTACAAAGCCTATCAGTTTGGATACGTTAAGAATTTAGTCTAAGCTTAAAACACAACTTTTTTCATGAGAATCTTTCTCTCTCATGCTAATCAAGCGGCATCACTCTCTCTCTATATAACATTATATCTATTATTTTAAAAAATCCGAACATTTATATAATATTATTTATGACATTATATATGTAATATTTTTGGTTAAATAATTACATCTTATTTGTATATTATATTCCATTAATCTTTCGTGTTTTAACTATTTCAAATAAATAATTATTATTTAAAGCTATCTTATAAGCACGAATTATATAGCATTCCGTCAAAGAAATGTTATCATTTATAAAAAAATATTTATATAACATTTGTTGCGGAACGCTTAGGACTCTTGGTAGACCGGTTCGATTGAACCGCCTTAGCTCGTGAGCGAACTAAGCGCGCAAACAGTCAATTAGAGATTCGTTGATTGCACTAGGACTTTTTAGCGTGGAAAACCCGGAAAGGGTAAAAAACCACGTGGTCGGAGCTGTGCTGACCAAACTCCACTATCTTCAGGGGGGTTACAAAGTGAGACTTAGAACTCGAGTGCGACAGGCCGCAGCTCGTTACAGTAGTAGTGAGATAGAGAGATCCGAAGGCGACAGGCCGCCTCTTGGAAAAAACTAAGTCCTTTTCTCCTTCTGAGAAAGGTGGAGAACAAAAGTGAGCTGCTCCGGGGAACAAAAGTGAGCTGGTGCGTCGCCTTTCGGGATGAAGGAAATCTTCAAGTCCGGAAAGGAAATCTTCAAGCTCCGAAGGAGAATTCCGCAAAAGTCTGCAAGGAGCTCTCCCAGGTCCCGAAGTCAAGGTCCCTTCAAATGAAGCCCCAGGGCCCTTTTTATAGCTTTGGCCGGGGGTAGTCTGGTAATCTTGTCGTTGGCAGTTTCCATAAATGCTTGGTGGACGAATCATATTTTCCGGTTTGGGGCACACGGATCGCCATTTTTCGTAAATGACCACCTTGCCCTTCGGGCAGCTTGGGCGGCTCGGGCAGTTCGGGCAGCTCTGTTGGAGGCGAAAAAGGCAACTGGCCGTTCCTGAAAAGTGAGAAGCCTGAAAGACAAAAAGTGAGAAGCCCGAAAGACAAAAAGTGAGAAGCCGGAAAGACAAAAAGTGAGAAGCCAGAAAGACAAAAAGTGAGAAAACTTCCTGATTGCGCTCAGAAACGTTCTGAGCGCGTGCTAGCGCCGAAGCGCTCCAAGTGTGCAACGAACCACGGGGACGCCTCGGGCGGACGGCGGACGGGGAGTTGTCCCCCAAAGGGGGGACCGGGATCCTTTGGCGAGGAGAGGGCGCCGGACCGCACCCCGAGGAGGGGTGGGCGCGGATTGGCCGCACCCCCAAGGAGGGGTGCGGACTGGCCGCACCCTCCAAGGGGGTGCGGCTTGGCCGCACCCCCCAAAGGGGGGATGCAGCTTGGCCGCACCCCCCAAGGGGGGATGCGGCTTGGCCGCACCCCAAGGGGGTGCGGCTTGGCCGCACCCCCCAAGGGGGGATGCGGCTTGGCCGCACCCAAGGGGGGTGCGGCTTGGCCGCACCCCAAGGGGGGTGCGGCTTGGCCGCACCCCCCCCCCCCCCAAGGGGTGCGACTTGGCCGGCCGCACCCCTAAGGGCGGTGCGGTCGGGGGGTGCAACCTGCGTGCTATCGCGCTCTTTGATTGTCGACCCCGCCTCTCTTTTCCGGGGCTTTCCTCAGGTGCGTCCTAAGGCCTTTACGGGTGTACAACATAAGCCCCCCAAACCTTCGGAGTCCGAGTTCCGGAGCGAGGAGTTCGAAGGTTTTGACCTTTTCTGCGGCGGCTTTACCCATTGTCCTCCGTGCGGCGCTTTTCTGGTAGGAGCTGATGTCGGAGGGTGTTGTTTTTTTTGAGGTCGTTGTGGGCTTGCTGCCCGGCTCTGATATCCGTATGGGCTGAGGGGTTTCTGCAAAATGACAGATTAGCTTGCACGGTTCTGAGCCCGCGGCTTTTACACAATAGAGAATTAGTTTGCGCAAGTCTGTGCTTGCGGCTTTTTTGCACGAGTCTGCGCTCGCGGCTTTTTTGCACGAGTCTGTGCTCGCGGCTTGGCCGGTGAATAGCGGGTGTATTCAAACCGTGGGTGAACGTAAGGGGGGCAGGCCCCTACGTCACCGGGACTCGACGGCGGAGGAGAAGGGCGAACCTTCAATCGACGGCGGTGCAAAGTCCCCGGGGCAGGGCCCCGAAGTGGCCGGTGAATAGCTGGTGTATTCAAACCGGGGGCGAACGTAAGGGGGGCAGGCCCCTACGACGCTGAGACTCGACGGCGGAGGAGAAGGGCGAACCTTCAATCGACGGCGGTGCAAAGCCCCCGAGGCAGGGCCTCTTTATAAAGTTTTTTCTTAAGTGAGTGTAAGTGTCAAAATATGGTTTTACAGTATGAAATCATTTGGTGCATAGCTTTATGTAAGCTGAGATAGGTGCACGAGTCTGGGCTCGCGGCTTTTACATAACATGAAATATAAGATAGGTGCACGAGTCTGAGCTCGCGGCTTGTACATAAATTGAAGATAAGTTTGCGCGAGCTTGAGCTCGTGGCTTAGTACATGGTAGAGGTCCCTGGATCACTGGTAAAAGCGGCGCAGGTTTTGAGCGTTCCAGGTGCGTGGCAAAGTCTTCCCTCCGCCGTCCTGAGCCTGTATGTTCCGGGTTTCACAACTGTGGTGACTGCGTACGGGCCCTCCCAGGCCGATGAGAGCTTATCTCCTTGGGGGCCTTTGCCGGCGGCCTCGACGCTGCGTAAGACGAGATCTCCTACGTTGATTGGTCTTGGCTTCACCCTCCTGTCGTAGGTTCGGGCGACACGCATTTGGTAGAGTGCAGCGCGGTGAGCAGCGCTATCTCGAACTTCTGGGATTAGATCGAGGTTTTCTCGGAGCAGTCCATCATTCTTGCTGGGGTCGAAGGTTAGTACTCGAGCACTCGGAACGCCGATGTCGACGGGGATGATAGCTTCGGTTCCGTAACAGAGGTTATAAGGTGTCTCCCCTGTAGGAGTCCCCTCTGTTATGCGATACGCCCACAACACATTCGGGAGCGCGTCTACCCACTGTCCCCCGGCTTCTTCCAAGCGTGTTTTCAGTCCTTTGAGGATGGTGTGGTTTGTGACTTCTACTTGTCCGTTGGTTTGCGGATGTGCCACGGCCGTGTGACGCAGGTTGATCTTCAGGTCCTCGCACATCTTGGTGAAGGACTTCCCAGTGAATTGAGTGTCGTTGTCAGCAATGATCGCAGTTGGGATGCCGAAGCGGCAGACGATGTTCTTCCAGACGAATTGCTTGGCGTTTTCCTCCGTAATTTTAGCCAGGGGCTCTGCCTCCACCCATTTGGTGAAGTAATCTATGGCTAGGATGATGAACTTCCTCTGCCCGGATGCTAGAGGTAGGGGACCGAGGAGGTCGATCCCCCACTGCGCAAATGGCCACGCACTCTACAGCGTGGAAAGTGAGACCGGGGGTTGATGAGGCATGTTGGCGTGCAGCTGACAGCTTTTGCACTTCTGGACAAAGTCGGCCGCGTCCTTCCTCATTGTTGGCCAATAGAAGCCTTGTCGCAGTATTTTTCGCGCTAATGCCTTCCCGCCTAGGTGTTCTCCGCAGACTCCTCTGTGTACTTCCCTGAGGGCGTAGTCTGCCTCGCCCGCTGGCAGGCATTTTAGATATGGTCCTGAGAATGCCCGTTTGTAAAGCTCCCCATCTATAATGGTGAACGATGCTGCCCGCATTCGTAGCCTTCGCACCTCTAGGAGATCTTCGGGAAGGTCCCCTTGCTCGAGGTAAGCTCGCAACGGGGTCATTCAGGATGACTCTTCCTGGTGAATGGCTGCGATTTCCCATGGCCCTTGAATGCTTGGGATCACGACTTCTTCGATTCGGCGTCTTCGAGACTGGTAGATGGAGGGTGAGGTGGCGAGCTTGGATAGAGCATCCGCCCTGGAATTCTGCTCTCGGGGGATGTGTAGAATCTGATACGATGAGATCTTCTGGAGAAGTGATTTCGCGAATGCGAGGTACTTCGTCATCTGTTCGCTCTTAGCCTCGTAATCTCCTTCAACCTGTGAGACCACGAGTTGTGAGTCTGTATAGATCGTTAGGTTCTCGGCTTTGCAGTCGATGGCGAGGCGGAGTCCGGCGATCAGTGCTTCGTATTCCGCGATGTTATTTGTTGCGGGGAACTTTAGTCGGAGTCCGTAATCCAGGGTGATCTCTTCGGG
The DNA here is from genome assembly GCA_033032865.1 of Dactylorhiza incarnata. Classification (NCBI taxonomy): domain Eukaryota; kingdom Viridiplantae; phylum Streptophyta; class Magnoliopsida; order Asparagales; family Orchidaceae; genus Dactylorhiza; species Dactylorhiza incarnata. The sequence continues at coordinate 7,046,165 of JAWHQI010000123.1, read as the reverse complement.
GCTTATGAGGAGCAATCCTGCCCCGGCCCCTTCAGCTCCAGAGGCGCCGTCGACATAGAGGGTCCAACGGGGGCTGGTGGTGTCTTTGATGAGGGTTGTTTCTGGCGGGATGGTGTATTCCACCACGAAGTCGGCGAGCACCTGCGACTTGATGTCGGGCCGAGGCAGGAATTGGATGTCAAACTCGCCGAGTTCTACGGCCCACTTTACAAGTCTCCCCGAGACTTCCGGCTTTTGGAGGATTGCCCGTAATGGGAGTTGCGTCAACACCTTGACTGCATGAGCCTGGAAGTAGGGTCTAAGTTTTCTAGCTGAGAAAACAAGAGCCAAGGCTGTCTTGTCCGCTGCCGGATACCTGGTTTCGGTGTCGGTGAGGACTTTGCTGAGGTAGTAGACTGGTCGCTGCACCCCTCCTTCGTCTTTCACGAGCACTGAGCTAAGAGCCGTAGGCGACATGGCCAGGTACAAGAACAGAGTTTCCCCGGGGGTGGGCTTTGACAGAAGCGGTGGCGAAGCCAGGTACTGCTTGAGAAGCTCGAAGGCCACTTGGCACTCGTCCGTCCACTGGAAACCTGAATGTCGTGCTCCCCGGAGGACTTTGAAGAAGGGGAGGTACTTGTCTCCCGTTCGTGATAGGAAACGGGACAAAGCAGCGATCCTCCCGTTTAGGCATTGTACTTCCTTAATTGAGCGAGGTGGCGACATATCCTCCAACGCCTTGATCTTCTCGGGGTTGGCCTCAATTCCCCGATGGGTTACCATGAAACCTAGAAACTTCCCCGCCGTCACACCAAACGCACACTTGCTGGGATTGAGCCGCATCTGGAAGCGACGGAGAAGCTGGAAGCGCTTTTCCAAGTCTTCCAAGTGGTCGCGTCGGTGGATGCTCTTTACTAGCATGTCGTCCACGTAAACCTCCATCGTTTCTCCGATGAGGTCCTTGAAGACCTTGTTCATCAGCCTTTGGTAGGTGGCTCCGGCGTTTTTAAGGCCAAAGGGCATCACCTTGTAGCAGTAGACTCCCCGGTCGGTGCGGAAGGCAGTATGTTCTTCGTCCACGGGGTTCATCCTTATCTGGTTGTAACCTGAATAAGCATCCATGAAGCTGAGCAGCTCATGGCCTGCCGTGGCATCGACGAGCTGGTCAATCCTTGGGAGGGGGAAGCTGTCCTTCGGGCATGCTTGGTTCAGATTACTGTAGTCGACGCACATCCGCCACTTTCCTGAGGCCTTCTTCACCATGACTACGTTGGCGAGCCATGTGGGGTATTCTGCTTCGCGTATGAATCGCGCCTCTAGGAGCTTAGCTACCTCCTCCTCGATCGCCTTTAAACGCTCGGGGGCAAAGTTCCTCTTTTTCTGAATCACAGGTCTGCAGGCGGGGTTGATGTTTAGCGAATGATAGATAACGTTAGGATCTACCCCGGGCATGTCTTCCGGGCTCCAAGCGAAAATGTCCTCGTTCTTCTGTAGGAAGGTGGTGAACTCTTCCCGCTCTTTTTGGGTTAAGAGTGACCCGACCTGAACAGTTCGAGTCGGGTCTCGCCGGGAGAGTGGTATTTCTACCAGCCCTTCAACGGGCGCTCCTCGTTGCAAAGTATCCTCGTCCCGCAGGTCGAAGTTATTGATGTTGAGAGCGGTCGCCCTTGCTGGTTGGGCCTGCTTCAGGTAGCAGGTCCTGACTGCCTCTTGGTCTCCTCTTACGACTCATATTCCTGCGGCAGTGGGGAACTTCATAGCTAGGTGTGGAATGGAGGGGATTGCCCCGAAGATCGACTGGAGCGGTCTCCCGAAGATGGCATTGTAGGCGGAGGTGGACTCTACCACCATGAACTGGATGTTGTGCGTTGACTGTCTTGGAAATTCGCCCAATGTGACTGGGAGAATGATCATGCCTTGCACCGGGACAGGTCTGTTATCGAAGCCATAGACGGGCCCGTCCGCAGGACTAAGCTGGTCTTTTGTGAGCTTCATACTTTGCAAAGTGGAGAGAAATAAGACATCGACCGAGCTTCCATTGTCGACCAGTATTCTCTTCACCTTGAAGCAGGGATCCCCGATCCCTGCGCTGATCACGAGTGGATCCTGGTGCGGAAGCCGCAACCCTTGCAAGTCTTCGTCTCCGAAAGCTATCGTAATATCTTGCTTGAGTTTTTTGTCTTCGTGGTCTCTTGCGGGCTGGGCAATTGAGAGGATCTGTGATGCTGAGACGGGGGGTCCGGCGATCGTCTCGATTTCTCCTACCATCGGCCTTCCTCCCCCCGTGCCACGGGGGGCGGGAGGCTGCTCCCCTGCATCCCTAGGCTGCTGGGGCTGATTGGGAATCTGGCCTTGTAGGAATCTTCCCAGGAGTCCCTGGCGGATGAGGCGCTCGATCTCGTCTTTGAGTCTGGTGCACTCCTCAGTGGTATGCCCGGTTCCCCGATGGAACTCGCAGTACCTGGACTGGTCGCCCCTTGGATTTGGCGGGGGTATCCTGGGCATGCGGAGCTCGGGGTTGTTTTGTATGGCGTAGAGCACATTCGTTCTGGTGGTGTTCAACGGGGTGTAGGTCCTGGGCGGCTGTGGTCCCAGATCCCTCTGGTGGTTACGCCGACGTTCATCGCCGCGACGCTCCCCGCCGCGACGTTCTTCTTGTTCGCGAGGGGCTTGATCTGATCCCCTCTTCCTTCCCTGGCTTCCTTCGAATTGCCGACGGTGTGCTTCGATAGCCTCATCTGCAGTTATCTGTGCTTCAACCCGATGAACGAGGTCGGGATAACTTGACACGGTTTCTCTCATGAGAGCCGAGTAGAAGCCACTTGGGCGGAGTCCTCCCAGAAAAACTCCTCGCAGGAGCTCGGGGTCGACTCCTGGGATCTGTCGAGCCTCGGTAGTGAAGCGTCGGAAGAAATCTTTGAGTGTCTCTCCATCATTCTGGCGAATTCCTGAGAGGTGGGAGGGATCCCGGACAATTCGGCGGTTGGCAATGAACTGATCCACGAACTGCCGCGCCATTTCTGTGAAGTTATTGATGGCCCCATTCCGCAGGGAATGGAACCAAGTGCGCGCTTGTCCCTTCAAGGCTGCTAAGAACACTTGGCAGAGGAGCTGATCAGGAGCGCTGTAAATCCTCGTGATGGTGGTGAAGTGATTGACGTGCTCCAGTGGATCGTCCGTCCCGTCGAACGTCTCGATGTTGGGAAGCCTGAAGCCATTAGGAATTGGATGGGCTAAGACTTGAGGTGATAGCGGGGAGTCATGATGCGCGGGACGGCGGGTGAGAGTGGCGCGTCGTCCTGCTTGGGCATATTCTTCCTCTATCATGTTGCGTATCTCTTCCCGCGTAGCTCTTTCCACCGCTTGCTCAGGGGCAGCTCTTCCGTGGTGGTGGCGGCGGTGATCAGCTTCTGGGCCTCCAGCTGGTGGGCCAAGGTGAGCGGTATTTGCCGCATTGGAGAATCCTTCTGAAGCTTCGTCTTCTTAGACAGCCTCCCCGTTCGGGGCATGATTCAGAGCCGGGGGCGGCGGTGCGTTTAAAGTTGGCGGTTGGTTCGGAACTTGAGGAGCCCCAAGATTCCTCACGAGGGCCAACATCTCAGCTTGATGTTCCTCGATCTGCTGCATGCGCGCCTCCAAATCTGCTGCAGGTGCTGGCAGTGCCTCCTCTGCGGGAGGTGCATTGATAAGTGAGTGGGAAGGAGCTGGGTCGACGCGTCCTTCCGGCATCGATCCTTCAGTAATGCGAGCACTCCTCCTCGCCATAGCAGTTGGCTCTCGAAGAGTTTTTCGGGAAAGTTCCCACAGACGGCGCCAAACTGTCGTGGAACGCTTAGGACTCTTGGTAGACCGGTTCGATTGAACCGCCTTAGCTCGTGAGCGAACTAAGCGCGCAAACAGTCAATTAGAGATTCGTTGATTGCACTGGGACTTTTTAGCGTGGAAAACCCGGAAAGGGTAAAAAACCACGTGGTCGGAGCTGTGCCGACCAAACTCCACTATCTTCAGGGGGGTTACAAAGTGAGACTTAGAACTCGAGTGCGACAGACCGCAGCTCGTTACAGTAGTAGTGAGATAGAGAGATCCGAAGGCGACAGGCCGCCTCTTGGAAAAAACTAAGTCCTTTTCTCCTTATGAGAAAGGTGGAGAACAAAAGTGAGCTGCTCCGGGAAACAAAAGTGAGCTGCTCCTGGGAACAAAAGTGAGCTGCTCCGGGGAACAAAAGTGAGCTGCTGCATCGCCTTTCGGGATGAAGGAAATCTTCAAGTCCGGAAAGGAAATCTTCAAGCTCCGAAGGAGAATTCCGCAAAAGTCTGTAAGGAGCTCTCCCAGCTCCCAAAGTCAAGGTCCCTTCAAATGAAGCCCCAGGGCCCTTTTTATAGCTTTGGCCGGGGGTAGTCTGGTAATCTTGTCGTTGACAGTTTCCATAAATGCTTGGTGGACGAATCATATTTTCCGGTTTGGGGCACACGAATCGCCATTTTTCGTAAATGACCACCTTGCCCTTCGGGCAGCTTGGGCGGCTCGGGCAGTTCGGGCAGCTCCGTTGGAGGCGAAAAAGGCGACTGGCCGTTCCTGAAAAGTGAGAAGCCTGAAAGACAAAAAGTGAGAAGCCGGAAAGACAAAAAGTGAGAAGCCGGAAAGACAAAAAGTGAGAAGCCGGAAAGACAAAAAGTGAGAAAACTTCCTGATCGCGCTCAGAAACGTTCTGAGCGCGTGCTAGCGCCGAAGCGCTCCAAGTGCGCAACGAACCACGGGGACGCCTCGGGCGGACGGCGGACGGGGAGTTGTCCCCCAAAGGGGGGACCGGGATCCTTTGGCGAGGAGAGGGCGCCGGACCGCACCCCGAGGAGGGGTGGGCGCGGATTGGCCGCACCCCCAAGGAGGGGTGCGGCTTGGCCGCACCCCCCAAAGGGGGGATGCGGCTTGGCCGCACCCCCCAAAGGGGGGATGCGGCTTGGCCGCACCCCCCAAGGGGGGATGCGGCTTGGCCGCACCCCCCAAGGGGGGATGCGGCTTGGCCGCACCCCCCAAGGGGGGATGCGGCTTGGCCGCACCCCAAGGGGGGTGCGGCTTGGCCGCATCCCCCCCAAGGGGTGCGGCTTGGCCGCACCCCAAGGGGGGTGCGGCCTGGCCGCACCCCCAAGGGGTGCGGCTTGGCCGCACCCCAAAAGGGGGGTGCGGCTCGGCCGCACCCCCAAACGGGTGCGGCTCGGTCGCACCCCCTTGGGGGGTGCGACTTGGCCGGCCGCACCCCTAAGGGCGGTGCGGTCGGGGGGTGCAGCCTGCGTGCTATCGCGCTCTTTGATTGTCGACCCCGCCTCTCTTTTCCGGGGCTTTCCTCAGGTGCGTCCTAAGGCCTTTACGGGTGTACAACAACATTCTTTCGTGTTTTAATTATTTCAAAAATCTTCATTATTTAGAGCAGAACAGAAAAATAGGTACATATTTAATATCTATTTATACGTTCGAATTTCGTCCTATAGTTGAACAGAAAAATTGACAGATTCAATCATCCTGCAAACGAACAACAAAATTGAGTTTTAACCCAAAATCAAAACCTATGAGCTTTTGGTTTTGGACCCAAACCAATTCATTTCAATCAAAACCTACGAAACGAATGCAACCTAATAAGAAATATGGGCCGGGTTTGGCTTCGTGGAAATCCTGCCTGGGCGGATCCCAGCAGGGAGGTCACTGGCCTGCCAAATGGGCCGAGGCCGAAGGCGTGCAGGTTCAGCTCCGCCAAACGCCGCCATAGTGTTTTTCGCAGCTGAGGTCGAGAACATCTTTTTTTCGAACATAATATTTTGAGTCAAGATGCCGTTGATTCATTGAAAACAACAGTCTGTTTTCGGGTGTTCAGCGGTGGACTGAAGTCTTGAAATTTACAACAATCTGTTTTCAGGTGTTCGGCGGTGTTTTGTATGAAAATGGCACGGTGCTGGGAATCATTCTGTGATTTGTGTTAATATAGACAGTGATTTTGTATCACTTATTACAATATTGAGTGGAATAGATCAAAACTTCAGTCTCGGATAAAATTTCGATAGCAATCTAGAATGCTCGATCCAAATTATTTTGTAGAATAATGAAAAACTTTAATCTTATATGGCTTACGCATATTTGGATTTATTAGGTTCGTCCGAACCGACACGATTGCGCCAAACAATAGGTCGATGCACACGGTTTACAATCTTAGCGCGATTAAAGAAATTGGTAGCTACTCAAGCATACTTATATGCATAACGCCGAACAAAAACATAAACATTTAAATAAACTAAATCGATCATAACCGCATGATTGGATGATTATATGTGTTGCGGTCCACTCAAGGCTCCGGTAGACCGGACTATATTGATTCGTCTTAGCCCGGGAGCGCTCGAGGATGCAAACAATCACAGAAAAAAGAAAGCTGACAAGACAATTTTTTTAACGTGGAAAACCCGTCAACTGGGTGAAAAACCACGTGGCCGGGTCTGTGCCGGCCAAAACTTCCACTATTAGTTGGTTGTTGTACATAGTTGTTTCGAAAAACTTGAGAGCGACAGGCCGCCTCTCGTTACAATTGTTAAGAGAAAGATGTTCGGAGGGTGACAGACTACCATTTGTCTGCTGCAGAGAAGAATGATGCACTCTGAACGTTCTGGAGATTTTGACTGCTGCTTGAAGGTTGGATCGATGTGCTATGTGCGTATTTGTCTCTGTGGCTTGTCTCCTGCTAAACGAGAGGATTTTGGAGTACTGGTCTTTACGGTGACTGACACATTTGTTCTTGAGCGCACAGAGACGTGCTTGTTCTTGAGCGCACAGAGGTGTGCTTGTTCTTGAGCGCATGGAGGGGTGCTTGTTCTTGAGCGCACGGATGCGTGCTTGTTCTTGAGCGCACGAAGGCGTGCTTGTTCTTGAGCGGACGGAGGCGTGCTCGTTCTTGAGCGCACGGAGGCGCGCTTAGAGCGGAGCGCACATGGGCACGCTTTGAGCAGAGCGCACGGAGGCGCGCTTGGAGCGGAGCGCACAGAGACGCGCTTGGAGTGGAGCGCACGGAGGCGCGCTTGGAGCGGTCTTGAGAGCGGAGCGCACTGAGACGCGCTTGGAGCGGTCTGGAGAGCGGAGTGCACGGGGGCGCACTTGGAGCGGAGCTCCCGGGGCACGCTTGGAACGGAAGAAGGCCTTCGAAGGATCTTCGAGGTGCTCGAAAATCTTCGAATGAGTCTTCGAAGGCAAGGGAGATATTCAAAAGAACTCTCTCCTGGATTTAGGAGGAAAGGAGGGAGGAGAAAAAGGAATCCAAATGATGGATGAAGATGGTCTATTTATAGATTTTAAGAGAGGCGACCCGGTAATGTGCCACGACAACTACCAGACAGACGAATAGGAGCACTCAGTTTAGAGCACGCAGATCATCAATTTTACGCAAATGACGAGACCGCCCCTGGACGGCTACGGGCTCAACGGAAGAGAAACCACTCCTCCCGCGAGGGGAGGAGCGACTGGCGAGGCCGACGACCGGGAAGAGGGCTCTCGGTCGGTGGTTGGGCGGCCAATTGGCCGCCTGACCTTGGCAGCGGGGAGGCAGCCCCCGGAGGGGCGGGGACAGAGATCGGGGGGCCAAATGGCCGTCCGATCTGGGCGAGAGGGAGGCCGCCCCCAGCGGGGGAGACGACCGAGATCGAGCGGCCTAATGGCCGCCCGACCTGGGCGAGAGAGAGGCCGCCCCCGGTGGGGTCGGAGGCCGAGATCGGGCGACCAAATGGCCGTCCGATCTGGGCGAGAGAGAGGCCCCCTCCGGCGGGGGCGGCGGCTGAGATCGGGCGGCCAAATGGCCGCCAGATCTGGGCGAGAGGGAGGCCGCCCTCGGCGGAGGCGGCGTCCGAGATCGGGCGGCCAAGTGGCCACCCGATCTTGACAAAGGGGAGGCCGCCCCCGGCGGGGGCGGCGGCGACGACGATGATGGCGGCGATGGCGGCGATGGCGGTCACGACGACGATGACGGTCACAACGGTGATGGCGGCGACGGTTATGCCTCAGGTAGTTATGTCGTTAGTGGGGTTTTCGGATAACCGCATCCCTATGGATGGGGTGCGGTTAGCGCCTCTAAGGAGACCCCATCATTTGCCCCCCCAAGTCCCCGCAACTTCGAGCCGAAGCGAATGGAGGGCGGGGACCTCTTCTCGAAATCTGGACGACGTGCATAATGTTTGGCGGTGGTATCCGCGCGACAAAATGTCTAAGAGGTGCGCAAGATAGGCCAGCTACTGGGCGGAGAGCTTGGCTGCGGCTGTGCTAGGGATGGTGTGAGTAAGGTGAGCCCGCGTGCACGCGGAAGGGGTGCCTGCGCGGTGTGCGCGTGTGGGATGGTCGCCCATGCGTTGAGCGTGCACGGGGAGTGTGCCTGAGCGTTGTGCGCATGCGGGAAGTGTGCCTGCGCGCTACGTGGCACGGGGAGGACACACGCGCGGGGAGGGGCACCCGGGGAGTGCACCCGCGAGCTGCCTGCGCGCGGGATGTGCTCCTGCGCACTGCACACGTGGGGGTTGTGCTCCCGCACACTGCGCGCACGCTGCACTCGCGCGAGTTGTGCTCCCACGTGCTGCGCGCTCGGGGGATGGGCGCATGCACTATGCGCGCGGGGGATGTGCTCCCGCGTGTTGCGCTTGCGCGGGTTGTGCTCATGCGGATTGTGCTCCCGCGGGTTTTGATAACTTTCCAAAAGGAAGTTATTTCACTACTTATTTTATTCTAATTTTCATTAAAAAGAGGAAAATAGTCCCCAATTATAGAAAATATGTTCAAATATCTTATTAATTAATATTGGACTGATTTCGGTCATTTTTCATGGTTTTCTATCTAAGATTGGTCAAAGGATTCAAGTTGGGGAAGCAATGGATCATTTATTGCTGATGCAGAAATTAGGTTGCAACGTGGCGGCAAAATTCAGATTTTGAATTTTAAAAAGAGGCGCCTACGTGTATTTCCAAAGGAGGCATCCCTTCAGATTTGGAATAGAAGTTAAGAGCACGAAATTACAGCACTAGGGGGGCGAGAACTTGGAAAAGAAAAAGGAGAGAACTTGGAGGCCTTCTTCCTCTTGGAGAATTTCGGCTAGGGCTTGGAGAAGGGGACTCGAACCAGCACTAAGGAGATAGATCTGAACCTAAAAACGTTCCTACATCGTTTTGATTTCCGGAATCATGTCTAGTAAGATCTACTTTGATTTGTGGTTTCTCTCTTCCTTCATGAACTAAATTCCTAAGTCTTGCATGTGTGGAGTACCTTAGTTGTGATGATGACTTGATTTTCATTTATACTTTGTGAATGTATTGATGTGATCTTTATTAAATTTATGATCTATTCCTGGGATTTTGGTTTAAGTTTCATCTTTAAAGTGCTTAGCAAAAATTCGAGAGATGAGTCGGGCTAGATGAACGTTTGTTTTGCACGGCGATATTCGAGAGAGGAGTCGTGTAGTTTTTAACCAAACTTCCGTATTTATACTTCATCGCGAGATTCGAGAGAGGAGCGTTGAAAGTGTATCATAAATCTTAATATAATTCCAAGAGAGAGAGAGAGAGATCTCCTCTTGAATTAGCAACCGTGATTCTAGCACTTTATGTTATTTTAAATTCATCTAAGTTGGAGACAACTAGAGGATTTGGGATAAACGGATAATGGAGATCGAGAGATAAAGTTATCCATTTTAGAATCGTTGCAAGAGAATCATTAATACTTCATAAATTATCACTTTTATTGGTTGTCATCATAGCAAGGGAAAATCACATGCGAGACTATCTTTCCAAGTGAAGTAAAAGTATTTTAAGTGACCGTAATTAGAGTTGTAATTGTTGTTTCTTTTAAATTATTAAGTTTTCTCTACCAATCATTACTACTTGCTTGAGAGATCAGATTTTGAATTTTATATACACCTTTCACGGGCGTACCAAGTTTTTGGCGCCGTTGCCGGGGAGGCGCGCTAATTTAGTATTTTATTTCTCACAATATTTGTGAAACCTTAGTACTTAGAGATCAAATATTTGTTTGTTCGTATTATTTGTTTTAATTTATTTGTCTATTTGAGTACTGTTCGGTGTATGTCCAGATATAGGCAAGTAGAATTATTGCCGTTGAATTCTGAAATTGAGCATACCTGTAGACGAAACAGGAGAAACTTTAGGACCGTTAACATTATTCATCCTGCGATGAATGATCCTGAGCCAAATAATGCTAATAATAATGATGGTCAGGTGGATCAAAATGCCCAACCGCCAGCACCACCACGTATGACTTGTCACGATTATAACACACCTCTAAGGGGAGGTTTGCACTTCAGCATTGCTCGACCAGCAATTGCTGCTAACAATTTTAAAATGGACCCACTAATTATGCAACAAGTGCAAAATAATAAGTTTGGGGGTCTAGGTCATGAAGATGCAAATTCCCACTTACGAACATTCTTAGCAATTTGCGATATGTTTAAGTTCAATGGAGCATCGGAAGATGCAATCCTGTTGAGAGCATTTCCGTTCTCCTTAGAGGGTAGAGCTAAGGATTGGTTAGACTCGTTACCACATGAGTGTATCAACACATGGGACGAACTAGTCGATAGGTTCCTAAACAAATATTTTCCACCCTCTAAGACTGCAAAACTAAAAAGGGATATTACAACATTTTTACAAGGTAACGGAGAAACTCTTTACGACGCATGAGAGCGTTTTAAAGAGCTGTTGAGAAAATGTCCTCATCATGGGTTGCACCAACATCAACAGGTGTCCACATTTTACAATGGGCTGCAAACTGCAACCATGATTTTAGTCGATGGAGCCGCTGGGGGCTCATTAATGAAGAAGTATCCTGAAGACGCGTATGCTATTTTAGAAGACTTAACATCCAATAATTATCAAGCATACGAGAGGCAAACTAATAGTAATCCAGCGGGAGTCCATCAGGTGGACCAAATCACTTCCTTGGCTGCTCAGATGGCATCGCAGTTCAATTTAATTAACAAAAGATTAGATTCACTCTCAACCCCTACAACTAGTGCCCCGCTCACAGTTGAACAACTAAACCAAATAACTGAATAAGCAAATTATGTGGGAGGGCAACCAAGACAAATTCCGCCAGGATTTGCCAATCATTATCACCCCGAGTGGCGAAATCATCCAAATTTTTCCTGGAAGAATAATCAAGGGATGAGTCAACCACAAGGTTTTAATCAAAATATGAATCAACTACCTATCAATAACAACTCTCAACCCCAACAAGTAAACCAAAGGAAGATGACTGATGAGTTTATCTTAGGCATGTTCCAAAAGTATGACTCAAAAATGATAGGAATAGAATCATCGTTAAGATCACTAGAAACTACTATGGGTCAACTTGCAAATTCATTAAGTCAAAGGCCCATTGGAACTATACCTTCTGATACCACACCCAATCCAACAAAAGATAATCATAATAATCATTGCAAAGCTATTGCACTAAGGAGTGGTGTAGAGATCCCAAGTGGGGAGGGGTTGCTTGAGAGAGTTAGGGACGAAGAGACGAGTAAGAAGCCAAGTGAGTCGAGCATATTAGAGAAGGACGAGTTGGGTGAAAAAAATGAGGTGGGAGAGAAACAAAAAGAGAAACTAAATCAAAAGAAAGAAGTAGTCTATCCACCACCCCCATTTCCGGCTAGACTTGTTAAATCCAAACTTGACACACAATTCAAAAAGTTTATGGAGATTTTCAAAAAGTTAACTATAAATATCCCATTTGCTGAGGCTCTTGAGCAAATGCCAAGTTATGCCAAGTTTATGAAGGATATCTTGGCAAAGAAAAGAAAGTTTGTTGATAAAGAGATAGTGGCGTTGACTGAGGAGTGTAGTGCTATATTGCAGAAGAAGTTACCACCCAAGCTTAAGGACCCCGGTAGCTTCACAATTCCTTGTTCTATCGGATTAAACTTTGTTGGGAGAGCTCTATGTGACCTTGGGGCGAGCATCAACCTGATGCCATTATCTATCTATAAGAAGTTTGGTTTAGGGGAGATCACACCTACATCTCTGACTCTACAGTTGGCCGATAGGTCTTTAGCATTTCCCAAGGGAATTGTAGTGGACGTGTTGGTTAACGTGGATAAATTCATCTTCCCCGCCGATTTTGTAGTACTTGATATGGATGAGGACAAGGATGTCCCCATCATTCTTGGTAGACCATTCTTGGCCACCGGACGAACACTCATTGACGTCCAAAAGGGTGAGCTTACGATGAGAGTTAATGATGAGAATGTGACATTCAACATCCTCAAGGCTATGAAATTTCCGGATGATAAGGAGGAGTGTTTCTCCATTGAGGAAGTGAATGCACCTACATGCATGATGTATGATGAGAATAATTAGGAGCATAAAATCCTGAGTGTGTTAACAGATGAAGAAATAGAAGAGGAACCAGACTTAACGGAAACTGTAGAAGCTTTAAGTATTTATGAGCATATACCAAATGCTAACATGTTTGAGTTAATAAGTAGACCAAGTGAGTCTAAGGTCATGAAGCCTTCTATCTTAGAGTCACCTACACTTGAATTGAAACCGCTACCCGAAAACTTAAAGTATGTTTTTCTAGGTAAGGATAACACACTACCGTTTATTATTGATGCATCTTTAGTTAAGGAAAATGAAGAGAAATTGCTTGAGGTTCTTCGTGAGTATAAAGGAGCAATGGGTTGGACCATTGCAGATATTAGAGGGATAAGTCCCTCAATTTGTATGCACAAAATTCTTTTGGAAGAAGAAGCAAAAGAGTCAGTTGAACACCAACGAAGACTTAGCCCACCAATGAAAGAAGTGGTCAAGAAGGAGATAATCAAATGGTTGGATGCGGGTATTATTTATCCTATCTCCGACAGCCGGTGGGTAAGTCCTGTTCAATGTGTGCCAAAGAAGGGGGGCATAACGGTAGTTAAGAATGAGAGCAACGAGTTGATCCCCACTAGAACGGTAACTGGATGGCGGATTTGTATGGATTATCGAAAGTTCAATAAAGCGACTAGGAATGATCATTTCCCACTTCCATTCCTCGATCAGGTTCTTGATAGGTTAGCATGAAATGAGTATTTCTGTTTCTTAGATGGTTACTCGTGGTATAATCAAATCATGGTAGCTCCCGAGGATCAGGAGAAGACTACCTTCACCTGTCCTTTTGGGACATTTGCATTTAGGAAAATGCCCTTTGGATTGTGTAACGCTCCTGGCACATTCCAGCGCTGCATGCTCGCTATTTTTACTGATCTGATTGATGAGGGGATCGAGATCTTTATGGATGATTTTTCAGTATTTGGAAGATCATTTGATGAATGTTTGAAAGTGTTGAAGAAAGCCTTGGATAAGTGCATTCAAACCAATTTGATCCTAAATTGGGAAAAATGTCACTTTATGGTCAAAGAAGGAATTGTTTTAGGACACAAGGTGTCAAAGAAGGGATTGGAAGTAGATCGTGCAAAGACAGAGGTTATAGAGAAATTGCCTCCACCAACTAATGTTAAGGGAGTGCAAAGTTTCTTAGGACACGCAGACTTCTACCGTCGTTTCATTAAGGATTTTTCTAAAATCTCTAAGCCACTAAGTCATTTATTAGAAAAAGATTCACATTTTAACTTTGATGAGGAATGTCTAGCCGCCTTTCATTCTTTGAAACAAAGTCTGATTTCTTCACCCATTATTATTTCACCCGATTGGTCTTTACCATTCACCATTATGTGCGATGCTAGCAACTTTGCTGTGGGCGCGGTTTTAGGACAAGTGCGTGACAAGGTCTTTCACACAATCTACTATGCTAGCAAGACGCTGATTGATGCACAAGTAAACTACACAACTACCGAGAAGGAGTTATTAGCAGTCGTTTTCGCTTTTGACAAATTTCGATCCTACTTGGTAGCTTCTAAGGTGATTGTTTATACGGACCATGCAGCAATTCGATTTTTAGTGGAGAAAAAAGACGCTAAACCTAGACTGATTATGTGGATTCTCCTCTTACAAGAGTTCGACTTAGAGATTAAAGATCATAAGGGAGCGGAGAATCCGGTAGCAGACCACCTATCACGTCTGGAGTATGAGTGTGAGAAAGATGTGGACATAGAGATTAGAGAGAATTTTCCCGATGAGAGGTTGCTGGCAATATCTGAGGCGAGTATGCCATGGTATGCAGACATTGTGAACTACATAGTGAGCAATGTATTTCCCCCAGATGTACAACTCGTATTTGGCGAGTGGGTCCCTCAGGTCAGTTGATGGGACAGGGGTCAGCCAGACCATTCGCCCATACCGAGACAGGAGAAAGGATCCTCAGATTAGTGGGGTAGGCTGCAGGCGAGAGGGAGCCCGGCGAGTGGTGCCTCCACGGACCATTCGCTCAGGGGGGGGCTCGAGCATTCGCCCTGTCAAGCGGGAACTCGGCGAGTGGTTCCCTCACGGACCACTCGCCCCAGCAGGCCTTGAGGAGGAAATGACCATGATACCCCTGGTGGGCTGCAAATAGCCCTTCGGAACAGCGGAGTTAGGCTATCAGCAGACCAATTTGGGGTGCAGTTAGTAAAATTAAAAGGCGGATTCATGCTATTTGCAGACCAGCCTGGGAAAACTATAAATAGACCCTTAAGGGCACCTTGGAGGAGATCCGATTTTAGGGAATCCTCTCCTCTAGGCTAGTTTTGGTTGGCAGCCAGTGCCCTCCAAGGTGCCCGGTTGAGCTTTGGTTCGGGAGGGGAAGCTCTCTAAGATCTTCCGGGTGTGTGGCGGGACCTCCTCGCTTCTGCCTTGGGTCTATTCCGTTTCCAGCATCCACCGTCAAGAGAGTCTAGTGAGGGAGAAATAAGCATCGGCTGCACCCCCAGTGGGTCCGAACTCAGGAGACCAGTTGCTGGTTTCAACACCAGACATGGACTATCAATGGTTTAAGTGTGGGGGTGGGTAGAGTTCAGCCCCTACTGCTTGGATAAGGACTTATTTATTTATATATGCGAACTCAATAACTCTGTCTTTGTTTTTGCAATTTAACCTATAGGACATTCTTGTTATCCAATGATAATCGAGTGGTATGGTTGTTTAATCAAACGATTTCAGTCACAGAATTTGAAATTAGTGAGAATTTTTTTGGTAAAGCGCTCTTAAGTCTGATTTAGACACATTTTTCCTTGAAAGAGTTTACTTCAAAACCTAGCTTTTGATACGGCTTTCTAAAATATTATGGGAATGAGTGAGTAAGAACTGAGTTAGCGATGTTGGCTGAAGCATGAGTTTATGTAGTTAAACCATTTTGACCCTCCACTACAATCTTTGTGCTTGAACTCTTTTCATGTTGATACGTATTATTCCACGCTTACTTTCTCAATATTCTTACTAGTTATGTCTTAGTATATTAGTCATTTTATGGGTGTTTAAATTAAAAAAAATGGTTGAGATTCATAGTGATATGAGCCTAAGTATATGTATACATACCTGGAATGATCCCTACTATGCTAGTAAATTAAAAAAATATATAAAAAAATGCATCATAGTGATATATGTGGCCTAGGTATGTACACTTATACTTGGAATGATCCTTACTACGAATTAAAAAAAAGAAGTAAAAATGTCAATAAACCTCATAAATTGGTGAACTGCTAAGATTACGAACTAAGGGAATGTCTTTCTGCTATCAACATTAGCCTTGAACGCTTATCCAAGTCAATTCTACTCTCATTTGAACTACTGATCTTTGTGTAGGCTTAATCAATAATTTAGCTATTCTTATCCCTCCCTATGTTGCGGAGATCCAATGTTAAAAGATGTTTAGGAGTAACTAATTTTAAGGAAAAGCACACACAACACTTATGACTTTATTTGAGCTTACCTTTCATTCGAGCTAATGGATTTGTGAATGATTGAATTCGTGTTGATTTATTGGCTTATCAGTTGAGTAAAGCGGATTTCATTAATATGCCTTAGTTAATTTGTTGTTAAGGATGTGCGATTATCTGAGTTTGCACAATTTCATCAGTTCTTTATTCAAGTTTTGAATTGATTATTTCGTTGCTAGGGACTAGCAATTGACTAAGTGTGGGGGGTGATAACTTCCCAAAAGGAAGTTATTTCACTACTTATTTTATTCTAATTTTCATTAAAAAGAGGAAAATAATCCTCAATTATAGAAAATATGTTCAAATATCTTATTAATCAATATTGGACTGATTTCGGTCATTTTCCATGGTTTTCTATCTAAGATTGGTCAAAGGATTCAAGTTGGGGAAGCAATGGATCATTTATTGCTGATGCAGAAATTAGGTTGCAACGCCAAAAATTAGCAGGTTGCAACGTGGCGGCGAAATATTCAGATTTTGAATTTTAAAAAGAGACGCCTACGTGTATTTCCAAAGGAGGCATCCCTTCAGATTTGGAATGGAAGTTAAGAGCACGAAATTACAGCACTAAGGGGCGATTATTCTTGGGGAGAGACGTGAGAACAAAAGGAGGGAGGGAGAACTTGGAGGTCTTCTTCCTCTTGGAGAATTTCGGCTAGGGCTTGGAGAAGGGGACTCGAACCAGCACTAAGGAGATAGATCTGAACCTAAAAACGTTCCTACATCGTTTTGATTTCCGGAATCATGTCTAGTAAGATCTACTTTGATTTGTGGTTTCTCTCTTCCTTCATGAACTAAATTCCTAAGTCTTGCATGTGTGGAGTACCATAGTTGTGATGATGACTTGATTTTCATTTATACTTTGTGAATGTATTGATGTGATCTTTATTAAATTTATGATCTATTCCTGGGATTTTGGTTTAAGTTTCATCTTTAAAGTGCTTGGCAAAAATTCGAGAGATGAGTCGGGCTAGATGAACGTTTGTTTTGCACGGCGATATTCGAGAGAGGAGTCGTGTAGTTTTTAACCAAACTTCCGTATTTATACTTCATCGCGAGATTCGAGAGAGGAGTGTTGAAAGTGTATCATAAATCTTAATATAATTCCAAGAGAGAGAGAGAGATCTCCTCTTGAATTAGCAACCGTGATTCTAGTACTTTATGTTATTCTAATTTCATCTAAGTTGGAGACGACTAGAGGATTTGGGATAAACGGATAGTGGAGATCGAGAGATAAAGTTATCCAATTTAGAATCGTTGCAAGAGAATCATTAGTACTTCATGAATTATCACTTATATAGGTTGTCATCATAGCAAGGGAAAATCACATGTGAGACTATCTTTCCAAATGAAGTAAAAGTATTTTAAGTAACCCTAATTTAAGTTATAATTGTTGCTTTTGAATTATTAAGTTTTCTCTACCAATCATTACTACTTGCTTGAATTTAGAGAAAAGGCAGAATTAATATTTGTGAGCGCTAAGTTAAGCACTTCCTCGTGGGAACGATCACTTTCTCATCATTTTATTACTTGTACAGCACGTGCACTTGCGTATTTATATACACCTTTCACGGGCGTATCAGGTTGTACTCCCGTGCGCTGCGCGCGCGGGATGGGCGCCCACGCGCTGCGCGCGCGGGGGATGTGCTCCTACGCTTTGTATGCGCTCGGGTTGTGTTCTCGCGCGTCGTGTGCGCGCGGGATGGGCACCTGTGCGCGGGGAGTGCGCCCGCGCGGGATGGGCGCCTGTGTGCTGTGGCTTGTACCTGCTAACTTTTGCTCGTGAATACTCGGGCGATTCCCTTGTCCTTCAAGTAGCGACATGTTGCTCTCAAGGGAAATTGATGCAGTGGCGCTCCTCATTAGTTGTGGAGCATGTTGATGTTTGAAAGTGACGGTATGGGATACATGTAAGTCCGGAGGTGAAGCTCCCATGTACGACAGTGTAGTCGTGTCGTTGAGATATAACCAAGCTTGATATCGGAGGTTTCTTCAAGGGTGAGAGAGGGGCTCTAGTGTTGATGTGGATGAGGTGTGGCTTCGCCCTTTCCGTTTCCTTGCCTATTTGCATCATGCAGTAGCTTTGTACGAACTTTGGCCGCTCCTTGAGCGTTGCTTGATTGTTCGCCCACTGTTCTATCTTTGAGCATTGACTTATGATAGTAGAACTTTTGTGGTGTTGGCATTTGGAGGACGGGACCCAGGTGGTGTTGGGACCTACTAAGTGGGCGAATGACAGACGATTCGAGCCGAGTAGTGAGAGGTTCGTGTTACCGACCCAGGGGATGTCGTTGATAGTCGCGGTGAAAGGCAGACGCTTCAAACCTTTTATGAGCGCGAGGGGGCATGCCCTGGCTAGCCCTGCAAGTTGAGTCGAGCCGGCTCGTGAGCTCGATGAGCCGGCTCGAAAAAAGCTCGACTCGAGCTCGAACCAGTTGAGCTCGAGCTCGAGCTCGACGAGCTCGAGCTCGATTTCGAGCCGAGCTCGAGCTCGAGCTCGATTTCGAGCCGAGCTCGAGCTCGATTACTCTTGTTCTTGAGCTCGCGAGCCGGCTCGCGAGCTTTTTTTTGGGTATTTTTTTTAAAAATATAAATAAATAAAAATAAAAATGGGTTCATGAGCAAAAAGCTCGCGAGCAGCTCGAGCTCGACTCGAGCTCGCGAGCTCGAAAGCTCGAGCTCGAGCTCAATATACTGGTCTCGAGCTCGAGCTCGAGCTCGAGCTCGAGCTCGAGCTCGAGCTCGAGCTCGAGCTCGAAATATTTAGCTCGAGCTCGAGCTCGAGTTTGGGATTTTTGCCAAGCTCGACTCGAGCTCGACTCGTTTACACCCCTAGCCCTGGCGATGCGATTTAGAGGACGAGACTCAGGTGGTGTTGGAACCTACTATGCGAGCGAATGTCAGACGATTCGAGCCGAGTAGTGAGAGGTTCGTGTTACCGCTCTGGGGGATGTCGTTGATAGTAGAGGACGTGATCCAGATGGTGTTGGAACCTACAATGTGGGTGAATGACAAGCGATTCGAGCCGGGTAGTGGTAGGTTCGCGTTACCGACCTGAGGGATGTCGTTGATAGTAGAGGACGAGACCCAGATGTCGTTGATAGTTGGGAGATCCGAACACTATTTTTTGAGGAAACAATAAAATTGAAAACGACGCTTGTTGTTTGGGCGCATGATAAAATAAATGACACTTGTTTGTTACATGGATGCTAAAAACATGAGATACAAATATATATGTCGGGTGTCCTGGGCGTTCCACGGGTAGATAACAGTCTCCTCTTTGGAATGGTCGCGTTGGGGATTGCCCCCCTGCAGAGTCATTCTTTACCTATTGATTCAGGATCCTTGGTTTGGAGAAATTTTCCCAAATGAACGAATCGTTTGATTTCTGCGTTCAATCGCGAACAATCTTCTGTTTCGTGCCCGTGACCTCGATGGTAGTCGCAGTACTTTGATTGATCTCCAGAGTTTATTGTAAGAGCTCTCGGCCTCTAAAGAGAGGTATGATTGCGAGTGACCATCAATACTTCCGTTCGCGAGGTATTGAGTGGGGTGAAAGTTTCATGTCGGTGGTGCCCCCTATCGTTCCTCTTCGGTATCGTTGGTACTTCAATTGCTTCGTTGGCGGCGATCTGGGCGTCGATCCATCGAAGAAGATCAGGATAGCTAGGTACAATCTCCTGTATTAGTGTGGAGTGGAAGCCACCAGGGCGGAGCCCTCCGAGGAGAAACCCTCGCAGGAGCTCCGATTTTGCTCCAGGAATTTGCTGTGCCTCCGTGGTGAAACGGCAGAAGAAACCTTTAAGGGTTTCCTCTTCGCTTTGACGGATCCCGAACAGGTGGGAGGGGTCTTTGACTATTCGGCGGCTAGCGATAAACTGGTCCGTGAGTTGCTGAGTTAGCTCCTGAAATCCCTGATTTCTCCCTCCCTCAGGGATAGGAACCAAATGCGAGCCTGTCCTTTTAAAGTCGCCGGGAATGCCTGACACAACAGTGGATCTGGGGCATTGCAGAGTTGCATCATGATCGCGAAGTGCCTGACGTGCTCCGACGGGTCTCCCGCTCCGTTGTATGTCTCAATCTTTGGGAGCTTGAAGCAAAGGGGAATTGGATGTGCCAGAACCTCCGGTGCGAACGGTGAGCGACGATGGAGAGGGCGAGGGGCCAAAGTGGTGCGCTGCCTGGATCGTTCGTGCTCTTCGAAAATTATGTCTCGAACTTCTTCACATGTGAACCTTACATCTACAGGCTCATGGTATGCTGCTTCAGGGCGGTCGCGACGATACTGAGCTTCAGGTCCTCCGTTAGGACGGCCCCCGTGGTCTTGGACATTCGTACTTGAGAGTTCTCCTTCGGGTTTGCTGATAAGCGAGTGGAGGGGAGCTAAATCAGCTTGCCCCCCCGGAGATTGATCCTCCACTTGCGCGGACGGCTTATCCTGCCATGATCTTTAGTCACGAGTACCGTTTTGCAGTGGGTATTTTCTTCAGAGTCTTCTTCAAGCTTTGGGGGAATTCGTTCTCACATACGGCGCCAAACTGTTGCGGTCCACTCAAGGCTCCAGTAGATCGGACTAAATTGAACCGTCTTAGCCCGGGAGCGCTCGAGCTTGCAAACAGTCACAAAAGAGAGAAAACTGACACGACAATTTTTTTAATGTGGAAAACCCGTCAACTGGGTGAAAAACAACGCGGTCGAGTCTTTGCCGACCAAAACTTCCACTATTTGTTGGTTGTTGTACATAGTTGTTTCGAAGAACTTGAGGGTGACAGACCATCTCTCATTACAATTGTTAAGAGAAAGGTGTTCGGAGGGTGACAAACCCCATCAATATGGTTTGCGGTTAGCCTTTGGTTTTTATATGACGGTATTAGAGATACGTTTATCACAGTCGCCTTCCTTGCTTGCGCATTCCGCGCTTGCGCATTCCGCTGCTATATGCTTATCTTCTTTCGTCTTAATTAACAATCGCACTAGCACCGAATGAATGTATGGGGCAAGAATTGAACTAGAGCTTTGTTGTTGCGGATAAATATAACTCGTTGATCTCCTATGCCTCGCTAGCTCCCTCGACGCAATAGCCATACATGCAAAATGTTGGTCCTTGCAACATTTCTACTTCGATATCTAACGGTTCACAATAAATACACAAGAGTAAATACACATAGATTAAAAAATATTGTAAAATAAAGATATGAATTTTAATATAAAAATATTAATATTTTTCGCATGAGTGGTAATTGTGTTAGGGTATTTATAACTGCAGGCCAACTTTGGATATATCTGTAGTCATTGAAATAACAAAAAGTAATACATAATAACTTAAAACTTAATCTCTATTTGCAGCCCCCTCCCCATACTTGATTCATATTCCCATCCGACTACAGTTCGCTGTCGTGGATTAGCATGTCGGCTTCTGCATTCGCGCCGCCCATCGGACGACCCCGACGGCAAGAACCCCGTCGTTTCGCTCCCTTGCATTCGCACCGCCCACCCGAAGGCTTCTCTTATTCCAGTTCGCAAGCTTGATATACTCATATGTACCAAACTTCTTCTAGTTCGCCACCTCCTTCGCCCGCTTCTTCTCAGGCAAGGAGACCAATCTAGTATAGGCAGTGATCGAACAGGCATGCATCATAACCAACTACTTCGTCTGCAAACGAGTGACAAAAACCCTCCTACCTCTTTTCCGCCTCCTTCCGATGCAAGAATCGTCTACGCATCCTCCCTTAGACAAGAGCTCACAGCAAGCTAAAGCCACAAGAATGATTTTCTTCTCCTTTCTTCTGAAATAGGTTGGAAAAAAAGTTAGTTATTTGTACCTTTGTATGTGAAACCGAGAATTTCGGACGGGAGTACCCGTCGGAAACTGGCAGATGTGAAGAAAGGTAGACGGGGAGAGGACTAAGAAGACAATGGCTAATTTTCGGAGGATTTGGAGGGAGGGTTGGAGGCCGGAGGCTTCAAGTATTTCGAAGGTGGAGGCGAACAAGAAAACAACGCAATATTTATGACTGATGTTATGTGCAAACCGGTTTTGGCTACGTGCAAACCATCAAAACTCGCGCTTTTGAAAATACGCCTTATAGGTGCATTTTTAGGAAAAGTGGTCAGCATCAAAGTTGTAGATCTCGTCAAGGTCTACAACTTTCGTGTTGAACATTTTGCCTAAAAATGCACCTATAAGGCGTATTTTCAAAAGACGCTAAACATTTCACAATAGTCCCACGCATTTTGAAAATACGCCTTATAGGTGCACTTTTAGGCAAAATGTTCAACAATTTTCCTAAAAATGCAACTATAAGACGTATTTTCAAAATGTACGAGTTTTAATAGTTTGTACATAGCCAAAACCAATTTGCACATAACATCACTGTATTTATCTACAAGAAAAAATGACGGCCTGCGGAGAGCGTTGGAGTAAAAATATTAAAACAAGAGCTATAAATATCACAGAGGTGCAAAAATTTGAAGAGGGTCTAAATATAATTTCCGGCGAGTAATGATTGGCTAAATTCAGCGGTTGCAAAGAAAGGAATGTGGAGCGGGGTAATGTCCCCCCGTCAATCCGATTCCACTTCTCACCCAGTTATTACTCCCCAATATCTAGGATGATCTAATTTGACCACAACCTCACGTTCCTCCAATCTACTTTTTTTTTATTAATTATTAATTATTAATTATTATAATTATTATTAATCTTATTTCAGCACGGAAAGTTACAGAGGAGTAATTACTAATTAGATTTAATTCAAGCCCTCGGACTCTATATAATCCATCTTCCTCCATTTTCCGTTCAGAGAAGGCAAGTAAAAGCTTCCTTTCCCCTCTTCGCCCCGTTCACATTCTCTCTAGGGTCTTCTCCGACATGAGATTCGCGTTAGCTCTCCTCCTCCTCCTCCTCGTCGCCGTCATTTTTACTTGCATCCCAGAGCCGGCAGCGGCGGATCGGAGTGAGGAGGAGATCCGACTACTGTACGAGGGATGGCTCCTCGAGCACAAGAGATCGGTCAACGCCTTGAGCGAGAAGGATTCGCGCTTCCAAGTGTTTAGAGATAATCTCAAATACATCGACGACCACAACGCCGCCGCCGACGCTGGAGAGCACACCTTCCGTCTCGGCCTCAACCGTTTCGCCGATCTCACCAACGAGGAATATCGCGCCAAGTTCCTCGGGTACCGCTCTGCTGGCCGACGCCGACGCCTATCCGCCTCCGGAAGCGGCGGACTAGCGGCCGGCTCCGGAAAATCGCTTCCGAGTTCCATAGACTGGAGGGAGAAAGGCGCCGTCGTCCCGGTGAAGGACCAGAGCAGCTGCGGTTAGTTTGATTTCATTGGCCTTCTACTTCCCAGTATTCCGATGTTATTTTCGTCTTTTAGTGCTTTCCTCTTCTCCTTTTGTTTGTCCTCTCCACGGCCTTTCTTAGATCTGAAGCATTCGTACTCAAATCCCGGTTTTCTGGCCTGTTTATAATAAAAAATTTCATACTAAAAAAATCGTTGGATTCGTTTCTATTAATCGGTGTAACGAAAATTCAGGGAGCTGCTGGGCTTTCTCGACCGTCGCCGCGGTGGAGGGGATCAACCAGATCGTTACCGGAAACCTAACCTCACTCTCCGAGCAGGAGCTGATTGACTGCGACACCACGGTCAACGAAGGATGCAACGGAGGGCTGATGGACTATGCCTTCGAGTTCATCATCAACAATGGTGGAATCGACACAGAAGAAGATTACCCCTATGAAGTCAGGGATGGCAGATGCGATATTTACAGGGTAAGAATTATTATTATTTTTTCTTCTTTGGGACTCTTTTTGATGAAGTGATCTTATTAAACATACCTTACTTGCAGAGAAATGCTCATGTTGTCACCATAGATGGCTATCAAGATGTTCCAGCGAACGACGAGAAGTCTCTGCAGGAAGCGGTTGCCAGCCAGCCGGTCAGCGTGGCCATTGAAGGCAGTGGCAGGGCATTCCAGCTCTATTCATCGGTGAGACCCAATCCAGATCTGAATCAGATCGACCTAATGTGCTTTATTAATCTATTAAATGTAGCTGCTGGTGCTTCTTTTCATTCTTTTGGTTGTTATAGTAATCTATCAACTATTGAGACAATTTGCTCTAAAACAAAAGTTTGTAGACTTATTTCCAATCAGCCCTAAAAATTACAGTGACTGATTTCAACAATCTGCCAGTTTCTTCAAAAAGAAAAGTCTTTATTGATTGTTAGTGTTGTAACATGGGCCGCGCCGCTCTGAGAAGAGATTACCGGCCAGGCCCATGTCAGGATTGCAGATTTGCAGTCCGTACGCCTCAACCTACTCTCCACTCAGTGACCCGCAGTTTCAGTGGTAGGTTGTTGAGGCCAGGTCTCGAACCTGCAACCTTCTTTATCAGGGTGTTTACCACAGTCTTGACACCCAACTGAGTTGTCACATGGGTCGGCCCGGTAAGCTCTTGCAGAGAGCGGCGCAGCCCATGTTACAACTTTTACAACAACAACACTCAAGCCTTTATCCCACCATAGTGGGGTCGGCAGCACAATTTCTCAAAAGATCTGTATTCATAAGGGTGACTAAATTTTACGCTGGCCGTCTACCTAACACAACCCTCACCATTTTTCATCCGGGCTTGGGACCGGCATCGGCTGGTTTATGTTACAACTTTTAGATTATCAAATTAACTAAAGGAATGTGGAGGAATGCTCAGGAGGGGGCTGGGGAAGAAGAGACGAAGCAGCGGAAGTGGTGAAAAAGATCTAATGAACAAGCTATTCTTATTAATTATACATGCCTATTACAACTCATTAGGCTATATTTATAGTCTTCGTTCAAATAATATTCACCAATATACCCCTATTATATCAATATACTACGTATACTACTCCCTTATAATTAGCTTCTGCCTTCTCTTAGAGTATGGTGAACTAAAACCAAATGGTGGCAGAGAAGTATATGTTTTCAGGCTGTTTTTCTTGGCTGTTGCTGTCATCTTCCAAGCGTTTTGTCCTTCAGTAGAAACTGCTTCACTCTTGGTCTTTGTAGGATCTTTTATTTGGTTAAGTTATGTTTAAATTAGTGCTTATTTTGTTTGATTCAAGTTTTATTTGAGAAAGGGATGATATTAATTGGTAAAGAAATAATGATTGCCATGTTTGGTGTGCTGGAACTTTACGATCAATAAGTGCACAAAGCATCCCCCGCAGCGAGGGTCTGGGGAAGGGTCCCTCCATTACCCTGTATTTTTGCAAGAGGCTGCTTCCATGTGTGAAAAAGTTTAATGTGTGAAAAAATTAATAAGAGCAAATTGAGGAGTGATTAAATTAGACGGACTTTGGTAGTAATGTCTAGTGAAGATAAGATAATGAAAAATAAACTCGTTGGTAAAACAGAGGATAGAGATTCACCAATATATATATATTATAAGTAGATAATGAGAATGTGGATTATTAAGAAAACAAGATATACACATAAGATAGCATGAATAGAAGTTTGCCTAAGAAATTGTGCAAAATAGGCTTCAACACCCGAAGTAACACTCAACGGGAGTAAATGGAGAACTAGAACTATTAACCAATCTCAGATGGTGAGATAATGTTATTGATAATTGGTAGTTATCAAGAGTATTTTGGATATTTTGTAAATGTTTGTAGTGTTAAATAAACTCCTAGTCGTTCTATAATTCAAGTTTGTCATTTCATATAATATATAAATCATTTTTTTTAATTATATATCAGTTTATTATTTCAATTTCAGTTTTTGTGATTGAATTTCTTTTTTTAACCGAATTTTATAAATATCATTTACAAGTATGCCTACTAAATTCTGTTGTTAACCAAACATTAAAATTGAAATTAGACCAATTCCAATTTCAATTGATCTAAATTCATGTCCGTAATTTCAATTCCTTCCAACCAAACGGTCCTCTTCAAATAATTGCACCAATCAAAACAAAACCTTGTCATTTATTTAGGTTATGAATTTCAAAGAAAGTCATGCTAGATATTTGTTGGTTTAGGCTTCGTTTGGCACGGTGGTGGCGGTCGTGAACGATGGTGGTCATGAACCATCGTTCGTGAACTCCCGAGCTCACCTAAAAAATCCATGCATTTTATGCTCAAAACTAGTTTATTTCTTGGTAGTGGTCATGACCTTTGTCATGCCAAACATATATTCGATGATAATTGTGTTTTTGACCAAACTCACCGGAGCAAATAAGCCGCGCCAAGCGAAGCCTTAGAAGGAAGTTACCTCTCCAAATAAGCATTATAAGTTACATATAGATTACATTCTCCCGTTGAACATTGCGATGTAGATAGCTTTGAGTAACAACTGCACTAAACAAAACCACCTCTAAATTATAATAATTATTATAATACTTTTTTTGAGGGTTTCAGACAAATGAGACAGGGTATGCTGAATATCAACTATCTGTGAAGAACTGTCACTAAAGCAATTTTATTTTTCTGAAGTGGCATGCTTTATTAGATATTTAGATACTTGGTTATCTCTGTTGAGCTCAATGCTTTGTAGTCTTCTTAATAACTCTTGAATGTTTAAGCTTGTTTTGTTTTTCTAATCTAACCATGATGTTATTTAGGGAATTTTCTCTGGAAAATGTGGCGACGATCTTGATCATGGTGTCACAGCAGTAGGCTATGGAGCCGAGAATGGCAAGGATTACTGGATTGTGAAGAACTCTTGGGGCACTGATTGGGGAGAGGATGGATACATCAGGCTAGCTCGCAATATTGGATTGTCGTCGGGCAAGTGTGGTATCGCAATGCAAGCATCCTATCCCATCAAGAGCAACCCGAACCCGCCCAATCCTGGACTTTCTCCTCCATCCCCGGTGAGGCCTCCGTCGGTTTGTGACAACTACTACTCGTGCCCGGAGAGCACCACCTGCTGCTGCGTCTATGAGTACAACGGCTTATGCTTTTCCTGGGGTTGCTGTCCTCTCGAGGGCGCCACCTGCTGCGACGATCACTACAGCTGCTGTCCGCACGACTACCCCATCTGCAACATCGAGGCTGGTACCTGCCTCATGGTATGGATTCTGTCTCTTCTGTCGTCAATAGTTTGCGGGTTTTTTAAAAATGCTATATATTGTTTTGGGAATTAGAAGATTGGAGAATGTCTTATGAGTAGACACCTTTACCGAGAAGGATAAGGTATTTGAGAGGATTAGGTCAGCAGAAATCTGGATGTGAAGAATTTCATTATGAGTTAGAAAACTCGTGTGAAATTGTTCACCAAAAACCCAAGGTAAAATACATCAAACGCTCCTGAATTTTTCAAGAAAGAGATATGAAACTTTAGTTAAAAAAACAATTGGAATCTTTACATTCTTTAGATGGAAGTCAAATAGAACTAAAATTTTAATAAAATCTGAACAAAAGATCAGTACAATAACAATTTAATATGAATACAAAAGAACCCAAGGTTTCCGTACGATGATATGGTTCTGCTGGCATCGAGCTATTCGCACGAGTATTTGGCGAATCTTTCTCGTAATGACGCTTGTTGATTTGCAGGGTAAGAACAACCCGCTGGGAGTGAAGGCGCTGGCGCGCACTCCCGCAAAGCCTCATTGGGCGTTTGCTGATGCTGATGGCGCGCACAGCAGCGCATGAGCACCGGAGCTCGACGACAATGTAGGAGGAGGAGAAGGCGGCGAGTGATGGTCTCTCTTGTAAACATGGCCGCGTCCGCTCCTCGCCAGTATGATTTACTTTTGCTTGAAAAAAAAAACTTTATTTTGGGTCCTTGTTAATTAAATTGTATTGCGCCTCAACATTCGAAGTTCCCGTATGTAAATAGCGCCAACAAGTTTCAGCTTGTCATTATATCCAGTATGGTCAGTTATGAAATTGATTGCTGCTCTCTTTTATTTTACTTCAAAATTGCCTGATGATGTTTAATATGTTGATGGGTGTGTTCTGGTCTAATACTAGTTGATAGCTTGATGCTTGATAAGAGATATTGACTCACTCCAGCCAGCCAAATGATTTAAGTATATATTTATACTTTATTCAGTGAAAATGATTGTTATTTGTAAGCTTATATACTGTTGAAATAAATTAAACAATTTTTTTTTTAATTTGGGATAAAATGGTGGAGTCACCATTTGCTCTTTCAACAAAAAATGTCTTTTTTTTGTTCCAAAAAAATACAGAAATTGTAAATATATATAGAAATTTTAATTGAAATGTAGTTTTTTTTTCATTTTAAGGTTATATCTGAAGTAATCAGATGCTTTTACCTCTCATTAGCGGTTGCGCGCTTGGCGACGGATGCATCTGTTTTGCACTATTTACCTGGCCGTGCGAGTGTGCATGCTTGATAAGAGATATTGACGGTCAACTCTAAAGCTCGGGCTAAACACGACTAAAGGTTTATTCACACACGAAAAACTACCACGAGCTCATTATGAGAAGAACTTCATAAAACAAATCTGATGAGCTACAGCAAGGAGGACCAACCGCTTAAGCACCTAAGAGCGTAAGGAACTCCCCATACTGAAAACAATGCTGTGTGTGGTTGATAAACTTGTACGAAAACTTATGCGAGTTCCTCGAATGCTGATTGCTTGCTCTTCACTTGTTATTTGGGGTCGTATATATGAGTAATGTAGGAAGAGGTGCCCCGTTGTTAGAAGGTGGGCCCCACCACTGTGAGTTGATGATGAGGTACGCGTGAGGACCCCTCAAGTGCCTTGCGAGTTCTGCTAGATTACCGCTCTTTGGTTTGGCTCAACTATTTCTCACTCGGGCTCCTCTATGTCTGCTCAGAGATTACATGTTATACACGATCTCCGTTTTTTTTTTCTGTTAGAACTAGATTAGAAAAAATGGAGACCCATAGTTCCACGAGCCGCTTGACTTCCTCGATAATTAGAGCCCTCTGGCTATTTACAAAGCAGTGTGAATTCCGAAGTTGGTGAGATGAATCTGATTGGCTATTTACAAAGCAGTGTGAAAGTAGAGTTATAGTCGTAACGCTTTGAATCCGGTTCATACGATGTTGTGGGCTCGGATGGCCCACATCGCAAGATGAGACTGTATTGGGGTGCATGTTATTTAGGTGGTAGTAAATTAGATTAGTTTAGTTTAATTAAATTGAGGAAAAAGGGGTAACTATTTAGTCCAATATCACCAAAATAGCTTAAGTTTTGGTGTTTATAATGCTTATTGTCTTTCTTTGTTAGATGAGATAAAGGAGTGCGCACATGCACGCCATATCAGGTTGGACTTGGGATGTGCTAGGGCGCGATTGTGCGACCCGAGGACGTGAATGTCATTCCGAAATGGTATAGTTGTGATAACCTACACAGTTTTTTCTCCTATTTTTTGGACTGCTCCGCTCTCACTGATTTCTGATTGTTGCGAATTCAAACTTCTTCCTCGCTAATTTTTGGTGCCTGCGTTCGTGCGCTTATTGCTTTGCTATTCACCAATCGAAAATGTTGTGATCGCCGAACAATCCTGCTCTGATTTGATTTCCTTTTTGTTGTTTAATTTAATATGAACATCTCGATTTCTTGTGCGATTTGAAGTTCCGGAAGTGTCGTGACATTGTGCCTTGAGATTATTTTTACCGTGGTAAACCTGCATATGGGTGGAGACTATGCGATTTCTCGCGTGTCTCTTTCCATTGTGCGCTTTATTTTAAGAGCGATGTTAAATGCAGGCCGATTTTGATTTTATGCAGGCCGCGGATATAAAAATTATTCTTGCAGACCAAATTTCATATTTACAGATAATATTTAAAAATCAAAAATTTATTCTTTGATGATGTTGCTCTTTCTTACCCATCGTATTGTTGTATATTTTACACTTAATTGTACTTATTTTTCTAAAAACCATAAATATCATTATGATATGTCAATTGATCGTCTACCTTTTAATTGGTGAGTTCTATTTTTCATTGCGGGCAGCGTTTGTGTGAGTTCTATTGATAGTCTACACTTAATTGTACTTGTATTTTCATTTGGCGTGGCGGTGGCGGGCAGCGTTTGCGGTAAATGCCGCCGCAAGGCGGGTAACCAAACTTCCGACGATAGTGTTTGTCGCGTCTGCACCCGCCGCGCCCTGAGAAAAGAAGCAAACAGTTCCGTTTCGAGCATCGGCTCCTACTGCACTTTGCCTCTAAAAGAAAATTTTATATATAATTCTTTGCGTGAAAACTTACTGTACTTTGCCTGAATTATAATTATATTTTTTGCGTGAAAACTTACTACACTTTGGTCTATTATTATATTTTTTTGCCTAAATTTTAGATATAATTCTTTGCGTGAAAATATATAATTATATATAGTAAAAATTTCATCATCCTGCTGCACTTTGCCGGAGAGGATGACCGATCGGACTCGCCGGAGGAGGGAGAGGAGATCACGGAGGAAGCTCGATCTCGTCCGACAGCTCCAAGTTGAAAAGAAAAAAATGCAGGTTGAAAAAAAATTGATTTTTTTAAAACTGTGGTCTGCATATAGCCAGAACCGGCCTGCATTTAACCGCGTTTTTTTTTAACTGCAGCCAAAAGCGGCCTGCCTTTAACATTGCTCTATTTTAGTCTTGCAAATTTTATTCTATCAAAATTACAATATGATTTTTAATTTGCTTATTGGTTATTGTCCTGTAGAAATAAATTATTCAAAAATATAAGATTAATATTATGCCATTTCTACTTTATTTCATGATAGAAATCACGACAAATTTCTCTAATAAATCAACTTCCATTAAACCTAAAAAATTTGATGTCACAAATGATTTAAACCATGGCAACTTCAAGTTAAATATTGACTAACTATTATATACTTAATTACTGTGATTAAGGATAGTCATATTCCTACTAACACTATTGAATTGACACCACCTCTCGACAATGCCACTAAAACTACTAATGAAAAAAAAAGTGCTCGTTACCTCCACTTTCACTTCTACTTATAGTTACACCTAAACCAACAATTCCTACTTCCGAGTAAACTAATTTTCATTGTAATTTCAGAATTTTGAGTGCTTTGGATGGTCCTCTGTATCATTCTTTTCTCCATCATATCACAACTAAGATTTTGTTTGGGGGACTTATTTTCATCGGTCAAGCGGTTACGACCGCATGAATCGGACCTTAATTAAGGTCTGGTTCATGCGGTCGTAACCGCTTGACCGGTGAAAATAAATCCCCCAAACGGAGCCTAAAAGTTTATGGATTGCGCTAGAATAGCGTTACGGAAACGATAATTCTGGGGTTGATCATTTTACTTTTTCTTTTTTCCAAAATTTTATATTTAAGAAAGTCCAACCAATGAATAAACAGCTTCTTAAATTTCAAGATCTAGTTACAAAAGTTGTTAATTCGGGAACTATAGTTTCTGATCAATTTCAAGTCACTGCACCCATTGATGTTTTGCCTCTGTCTTGGGAAGGACTTGGAAATCACCTTATGATGAATCAGTCTTGTTATATATCCGTAGAGGTCTTGGGGTGCGTCTATGGAAAACTCCACTAAAAGGAGGTGGGGTCAACGGTCAACGCATGATCGCTCAAGTTGAGGAGGCCGGGCCCGCCATTTTCACCGCCAACACGCAAGCACGCACGAAGCGCGCGTCGCGCTCCGCCATGACCGAACCCCGCTACTGGGGTGCGGTTAGCCCGCACCCCACTAGTGGTGTGCGAATAGCCGCACCCCCCATAGTGGGGGGTGCGGCCAAGCCGCGCCCATGAGGGGTGCGGCCAAGACCGCACCCCATGTGGGGTGCGGCCAAGCCGCACCCCATGTGGGGTGCGGCCAAGAGAAGCCGCACCCCATGAGGGGTGCGGCCAAGAGAAGCCGCACCCCATGAGGGGTGCGGCCAAGCCGCACCCCATATAAAGGAGTCGCCCCATCCCTCGGGCGCGGTCGCGCCGCGCCCGCCTTTAGGGGCAGTCGAACCGCCCTCCCCCGAAGCAAGGTTGGGGTGAGTCCCCCCACTTCCGGCTCGTCGCCCGCTTTTCGGGCTCCGAACTCCGTTCGGAGCAATTCCCCGTTCGTTACGCGCTCAGAACGCTTCTGAGCGCGCTTAGCTCACTTTTTATCTTTTCTGACTTCTCACATTTTGTCTTCCTAGCATGCTCACTTTTCGTCTTTCCAGTTTCTCAGATTTCAGGAACAGCTTGTCGCATTTTTCGCCTCCAACAAAACTGCCCGAACTGCCAGAGGGGCAAGATGGTCAATTACGAAAAATGGCGATCCGTGTGCTCTGAACCGGAAAATATGATTCGTCCGTCAGGTGGTTACGGTGGTTACAACGGCAAAATTACCGGGCTACCCCCTGCCAAAGCTATAAAAGGAGCCCAGGGCTTCATTTCAAAGGACCTTGCCTTCTGGACCCGGGAGAGCTTCTTGCAGACTTTCGCAGAATTCTCCTTCGGACTCGAAGATTTCCTTCTTCCCGAAAGCCGACTCAGCGCGCTCACTTTTGTTCTCCAGGGCGTTCTCACTTTTGTTCTCCACCTTTCTCAGAAGGAGAAAGGACTTAGTTTTTTTGGAGGTGGTCTGTCATCTTCGAAACTCTCTCTCTCTCTCTCTCTCTCTCTCTCTCTCTCTCTCTCTCTTTCTCTCTATTATTGTAACGAGCAGCGGCCTGTCGCGCTCGACTTCTAAGTCTATAATTGTAACCCCCCAAAAGATAGTGGAAGTTTGGTCGGCACAGCTCCGGCTACGTGGTTTTTTACCCTTTTCGGGTTTTCCACGCTAAAAAGTCCCAGTGTAATCAACGAATCTCAAATTGACTGTTTGCGCGCTTGGTTCGCTCCCGAGCTAAGGTGGTTCAAGCAAACCGGTCTACCAAGAGCCCTAAGCGACCCGCAACAGTTTGGCGCCGTCTGTGGGAATCAATTCCCAAAGTTCAGCAAAGATTACTGAAAGTGACACTTACCGCCAACTGCAATGGCCAGAAGAAGTGCTCGCACCACTGAAGGTTCAATCCCGGAGGGGCGCGTCGACCCAGCTCCCTCCCACTCACTCATCAATGCGCCTCTCGCGGAAGAGGCAGTGCTTACGCCTGCGACGGTGCTGGAAGGGCGCATTCGGCAAATGGAAGAGCAACAAGCCGAGATGCTGACTCTCGTGAGAAACCTGGGGGCACCTCGAGTTCCCATTCAGCCTCCAGCATCAAACGCTCCGCCACCCCCAGTTCCGAATCATGCTCCGGTCGAGGGAGCCGTTCGGGAAGATGAAGTCTCTGAAGATTTCTCCGACGCTGCAAGCTCCGCTTATCCTGCTCCGCCGGTCAGAGGACCGGAGGCTGACCCCCATCACCCCCGCCAAGGAAGAGCTGCTCCCGTCCGAGCAGTGGAAAGAACCACGCGAGAGGAAATACGCGACATGATAGAAGAAGAGTACGCCCAAGCAGGACGACGCGCAACTCTCGCCCGCCGTCCCGCACATCACGGCTCCCCGTTGTCGCCTCAAGTCTTGGCACATCCAATTCCAAATGGTTTCAAGCTTCCCAGCATCGAGACATTCGATGGGACGGACGATCCGTTGGAACATGTCAATCACTTCACCACCGTTATGTGGATTTACAGCGCCCCTGATCAGCTCCTCTGTCAGGTGTTCCCGACAACCTTGAAGGGGCAAGCACGCACTTGGTTCCACTCTCTGCGGAATGGGGCTATCAACAACTTCACCGAAATGGCGCAGCAGTTCGTGGACCAATTCATAGCCAACCGCAGAATTGTCCGAGATCCCTCCCACCTCTCAGGGATTCGCCAAAACGACGGAGAGACACTCAAAGATTTTTTCCGACGCTTCACTACGAAGGCTCGACAGATCCTAGGAGTTGACCCTGAGCTCCTGCGGGGAGTTTTCCTTGAAGGACTCCGCCCAAGTGGCTTCTACTCAGCTCTCATGAGAGAAACCGTACCAAGTTACCCTGACCTAGTTCACCGAGTTGAAGCTCAAATAACTGTTGACGAGGCCATCGAAGCACACCATCGGCAGTTCGAAGGAAGCCAAGGAAGGAAGAGGGGATCAGATCAAGCCCCTCGCGGACGAGAAGAACGACGCGGCGAGGAGCGCCGCGGTGACGAGCGTCGTCGTGACCCCCGAAGAGACCTGGGACCGCAGCCGCCCAGGACCTACACCCAGTTGAACACTACTAGAATGAATGTACTCTACGCCATTCAAAACAACCCAGAACTCCGCGCACCTCGGGCGTTAGCCCCAAACCCAAGGGGCGACCAGTCCAAGTACTGCGAGTTCCATCGGGGAACTGGGCATACCACTGAAGAGTGTACCAGACTTAAAGACGAAATCGAGCGTCTTGTCCGCCAGGGACTCCTAGGGAGATTCCTACAAGGCCAGATTCCCAGTCAGCCTCAGCAGCCTAGGGATGCAAGGGAAAAGCCTCCCGCTCCCCGGGGCGCGCAAGGAGGAAGGGAGATGGTGGGAGAAATCGAAACGATCGCTGGGCCTCTCGTCCTGGCGACGCAAATCCTCTCGATAGCCAAACACCCGAGGGACCACGAAGACAAGAAGCTCAAACAGGACATTACGATCGCTTTCGGGGAAGAAGACCTGCAAGGATTACGACTACCGCACCAGGATCCCCTCGTAATCAGCGCAGGGATCGGGGACCCTTGTTTTAACGTAAAGAGGATATTGGTCGATAACGGAAGCTCAGTTGAAGTTCTGTTCCTTTCTACTTTGCAAAATATGAAGCTCACAAAGGATCAGCTCAGCCCTGCGACCGGGCCCATCTACGGCTTCGACAATCGACCTGTCCCTGTTCAAGGCATGATCACTCTCCCAGTCACATTGGGCGAGTTTCCGAGACAGTCAACGTACAACATCCAGTTCGTGGTGGTGGAATCCACTTCCGCCTATAATGCCATCTTCGGGAGACCGCTCCAGTCTATCTTTGGGGCAGTCCCATCTATTCTGCATCTGGCTATGAAGTTCCCAATCGCCGCTGGCATAGGGGTCGTAAGAGGAAACCAAGAGGCAGTCAGAACTTGCTATCCGAAGCAGGCTCAACCAGCAAAGGCAACCGCTCTCAACATCAATAACTTCGATCTGCGAGACGAAGCTACTCTACAGCGAGGAGCGCCCGTCGAAGGACTAGTAGAAGTACCGCTTTCCCAACAAGACCCAACTCGAACTGTTCAGGTCGGGTCGCTCTTGTCACCAGAAGAGCGGGAAGAGTTCACAACCTTCCTGCAGGATAACGAAGACATTTTCGCTTGGAGCCCAGAAGACATGTCCGGTGTAGATCCCGAAGTCATTTATCACTTTCTAAACATCAATCCTGCCTGCAGGCCTGTAATTCAAAAGAAGAGGAACTTTTCCCCCGAGCGGTTGAAGGCGATCGAAGAGGAGGTAGCTAAACTCCTGGAGGCACGATTCATACGCGAAGCGGAATACCCCACGTGGCTCGCCAACGTGGTCATGATAAAAAAGGTCTGGGGGAAGTGGAGAATATGCGTCGACTACAGCAACCTGAACCAGGCATGCCCAAAAGATAGCTTCCCCCTCCCTAGGATTGACCAGCTCGTCGACGCAACGGCCGACCACGAGCTACTTAGCTTTATGGATGCTTACTCCGGCTACAACCAGATAAAGATGAATCCCGCGGACGAGGAACATACCGCCTTCCGCACCGATAGAGGAGTCTACTGCTACAAAGTGATGTCGTTCGGCCTTAAGAACACCGGAGCCACCTATCAGAGACTGATGAACAAGGTTTTCAAGAACCTCATTGGATAAACGATGGAGGTATATGTGGACGATATGTTAGTCAAAAGCGTCCACCGTTGCGACCACTTGAAAGACTTGGGAAAGTGCTTTCAGCTTCTCCGTCGCTTCCAGATGCGGCTCAACCCC
This sequence comes from Dactylorhiza incarnata, assembly GCA_033032865.1. NCBI lineage: Eukaryota > Viridiplantae > Streptophyta > Magnoliopsida > Asparagales > Orchidaceae > Dactylorhiza > Dactylorhiza incarnata. The sequence continues at coordinate 7,010,445 of JAWHQI010000123.1, read as the reverse complement.
AGCAAATGCGCATTTGGTGTAACGGCGGGAAAGTTCTTGGGTTTCATGGTAACCCATCGGGGAATTGAGGCCAACCCCGAGAAGGTCAAGGCGTTGGAGGATATGTCGCCACCTCGTTCAATTAAGGAAGTGCAACGTCTGAACGGGAGGATCGCCGCGTTATCTCGTTTCTTGTCGTGGACAGGAGACAAGCACCTCCCTTTCTTCAAAATTCTTCGGGGAGCGCGCCACTCTGGGTTCCAGTGGACTGACGAGTGTCAGGCGGCCTTCGAACTTCTCAAACAGTACATGTCTTCGCCACCGCTTCTGTCAAAACCCGTCCCCGGAGAGACTCTGTTCTTGTACCTAGCAGTCTCACCTACAACTCTCAGCTCGGTACTCGTGAAAGACGAAGGAGGGGTACAACGACCAGTTTACTACCTCAACAAGGTCCTCACCGACACCGAAACCAGATACCCGGCAGCAGACAAGACATCCTTGGCCCACGTCTTCTTCGCCAGAAAGCTTCGGCCCTACTTCCAGGCTCATACAGTGAAAGTGTTGACTCACCTCCCGTTATGAACAATCCTCCAGAAACCAGAAGTCTCAGGAAGACTAGTGAAGTGGGTCGTAGAACTCGGCGAGTTTGACATCCAATTCCTGCCCCGACCAGACATCAAGTCACAAGTACTCGCCGACTTTGTTGTAGAGTGCACCATCCCACCAGAAGCAACTCCCGTCAAAGACACCATTAGCCCCCTTTGGACTCTCTATGTCGACGGTGCCTCAGGAGCTGAAGGGGCCGGAGCGGGACTGCTCCTCATAAGTCCCGATGAGATCACCTTGGATTACGACCTCCGATTGAAATTCCCCGCGACAAACAACATTGCAGAGTACGAGGCGCTGATCGCCGGTCTCCGACTCGCCATCAATTGCAAAGTAGAGAACCTAACTATCTACGCAGACTCTCAAATCGTAGTCTCACAAGTCGAAGGAGACTACAAGGCCAAGAGGTACTAGATGGCGAAATACCTCGCATTCGCAAAATTACTCCTCCAGAAGATCCCGTCATATCAAATTCTACACATTCCCCGGGAGCAGAATTCCAGGGCTGATGCTCTATCCAAGCTCGCCACTTCACCTTCCAGTTACCAGTCTCGAAGACGCCGAATAGAAGAGATCGTGATTCCAAGTATTCAAGGGCCGTGGGAGATCGCAACCATCCACCAGGAAGAGTCATCCTGGATGACACCCTTACGAGCTTACCTCGAGCACGGACACCTTGTAAGACCCTTTTTTTTTCTTTTCAAACATCTGGGTCTTAGGCCCAGAACCGCCGCTTTGCGGTGACACCTTCGATCGGGAAGGTCGCCACTACAAAACGCCGATCCTGCCGGCCAATTCGATCACGAAGAAGAAGGTATACATGAACAAATAAGAAGCTCAAATCCACAATCACATGAATTATAAAGGTAAATGTCCACAGATAATAACTGAATAAAAATAACAAAGGTTACAATAATAAAGAGAAAGAGGGGCTCATGCCCAGTACATCATGTCCTCACTACAAGATCACTCGCGGAAGCTAACTACTAGTCACTCACGGATCCTGATTCCTGTGCTCCTGTACTAGACTGGTCCGCCTCCGTCTGCACCGGCCTCTGGTGTTGCTGCGTCTCCTCGATCTCCTAAAATGATTGTCCACCGACCGTTAGTCAAAAAGACCAAGCCTTATGTTCCCCACCCCACCCCCAATGGCTCCTAGGCACCGTGCGGGAGGATGAAGCGGAGGACATCAAGGGGTATAACAAAGAGCAGGTGACGGTGGTACATGGAATGTTTCTACACTACACATGTGTATATATATAACTGAAACAGTAACTAAAAGCATGGTAAAAAGTATATAAAGAGCAGTAAGCAGTAAGTATAATCGCAAGTAATATAAAAGTAACCACTGATTTATAGGAATGCCCATACAAACCTATAGACCAAGGGGTCATTTAGCAAGGCCTATCGTATAAGAAGTCTCATAACCGACTTATACGATAGGGGTAGGGGTTGAAATGCAATGTTTATGCTATGACAGGCAAGGTATGCAGTTATGCTATGTTCATACAAGTGCAACTCACTTACTACGACTCTATGCGCATAGACCTTTAGTTCCCCCTTTTTGGAGCGTGCAAGACTCTCAGGATACTCCCATAGTGGCAAACGGAAGCGGTGGGTTGGGCCTCGCCCACCTCTAGGTTGGTATTCACACTACCTAACCTAGACCTATCATACGCCTCAACGCAAAACCCGCAGAGCATCTGCGTACTCTTACTGGCTGGACCACCAGACTTTTAAGGCTAAGTGTAAATACCACACTTGCCGAGTCAACGTATTGACGTCGGTGTGAACGATCGTCCAATACCGAAGACCCACCACCTTCAATGCACATGCAACATGTTTTACTTCCTATCTCTGAGCCATAAGCTCCCCGGGATAACCTGCCCGCCATCAATAACCTTCCGAGCCATCGGCTCGCCGAACCAACCCGTCCGTACCTACAAACACTACTGAGTCACAAGTTCACCTGACTCAGTAATCCGCTCCTTCAACCACCGAGCCTACTACTCGTAAAACCAAACCAACTAACTTCTCGTAACCACGGGGTGTGGGTGTGTGTATTATTAAGTTATTCTTGTATAACATTTTTACTCTTACAGTTTATGGTTAATCTTGGACTTCCTGAGGGTTACCCTGTAAGGGGCTCGCTACGGTACTAGGAACCGAATTGGGATGACACCCCAAAGTTCCCTTTTCTCAAGACACTTAGTGTTGTTGATATCTACCCATAAGAACACCCTCCTCGTTATTACAATTGTATTAACCCTAGGTGGCTTATGACTTCCCAAGACGATCCTTCGTCAATCCCGAGCACCACTTTACCCTCAACTCACCAAGCACACTTTACCATCTATAACCCTTCTTGTTGACCATCCTACCTTCTCAACTAAATTAGGTAAACCACATACCTCCCATCCCTCCTAAGGATCCACTTGATTCTTAAATTTTACGGTTTTACTATACGCAGACCAAATTAATTATGTGAAGCTCACAACCATAGGTACTCCAAATCTTCATCCAACTGACCCAAGCTATTTACTGGAGGTCTATCATGATGCTATAGGATTAATTCTAGAGAATCGTATTTTTCCCAACATTATTAATATTTAAAGCAATTTTCCAAAAATACAACCTCCTAAAGTTTGAACTACAATTGCACTTTTCTGACTTCTATTGTCTACCAAAATTTTTACATAAATCAAGGGTACCTCATAATCAGTACATATGAATTTGTAGGAAATTCCAGCAAGGTTTACTATTATTAAAAATTCCAAAACCCATTAATTTTCAATTATTTCCAAAGGAGGTACCCTCATATGAACTCCAAACCTTATGTAAATTTATACAGAGGTGAATCATACTAAAATATTCAGCTCTACAAAATTTGACCATATTCCATAGAGGTTACATTTGTAATTTTCCACAAGGGACATATTTGCAATTAATTCCAATTTGAACTAGAAGTACCAAAAATACCAATCCAAAAATTATGAGAAAATTACTGTGGGTTCATAATGGTATGAGATGATATCCAGCAAATTTTCATGAAATTACAGAAAACTAACACTCTAAAATTAATCATCCCAAGAATTGCCAACAATATGAATAATTATAATTTGGACCTCCAAAAGTTTTCCAATAGTTCTAATAGAATCTCCATGGATTAATAATATCAAATCTAGGTTGGTGACAAAAGATGGTTAATCACTAAGTATTAGTTCTTACTAAATCCTCAAAACCTAAATATTTACAAATCTACCCAAGGATTTAATCCCTAGGGTTCGAAACTCCAAACCTCACTAATTTCTCACAGTAGGACTCTCTGGTCACCATGACCATCTCCCCAAAATTTTAGGTCAAGCCATTAAGGTCTGACCCCTCTTCCTTCATTGACCCCTACATGCACCCCTTAGGGTTTACCCTAGGATTATGGTCCAAACTTCCCCAAATCCACCCAAACTTCTTGTGAGGGTGTTATATCACTCATGGAACTCAGAGGAGTCCATTACACTCCTCTCGAAAGGACAAACATCCCTAATGTCCTTCATAACCCCAAAATTTCACTCCATGGGGATCAACCATATGGCCTTGGGCAAATCAACTCCAATGCTCACCCATTTCCTCATGGGGTCTCAAAATGATCCCACTGACCTCCCCAAGGAGACTCAAGCCTCTATGGGCCCCTTTGGCCAATGGATCTCTACTTGGCTAAATGCACCCCAAGGGGGCCCCAACTCCAAGTCCTAGGGCAATCCAACTCCCCATGACCCCAAAACTCACCTGGAGGTGGATTGGGTGGTGTTAGGGAAGTGGCCAAAATTCCACTCCATTTGGAGGTGGTTTGACCATGGAAAACCCCAAATAACTCATAACCCTAATTTTCCCCTTATTGGGCAAATTTTTGGCCCAATGAATACCTAGTCAAATGAACTCCAAATGGGATGAAACTTTAACCAAGGGCTTATCATAACCCTAAGAGCACCCCACCAAAATTTGGTGGAGTTTGGAGATCATTTGGCCCTCCAAACAATTTACACCTTGATTATTAAATTTTTACAAAAACTTTAGGAAAAAGTTCTCCAAAAATTCCCATTTTTGGATATGTTATAGACCTAGGCATGAATCACTCCTAGTCCAAATTTCAAGTCATTTGGAATTCTGGATTGATGTGGGCATCCTCTCAAAGTTCAGTCAAACCTTGCACTAAAATAGGTGCTGAGGTCAAACCTGACCTCCTAATGAGGTGAAGTCAATTTTGTATGATCCTAGGGGTCAAGGTCTACAACTTTCATGTTGGGCATATCTTCTGTAGAGTCCTCTAAGTAATTACTATAATTAAAATTGGAAAACAGCATATAAATAACATTAATAATAAGGATATTAATATGAATAAATGCATTTATTTAATCAAAAGGCGCTGATCCGACGGCTGAGACTTCGTCTTCCCCGATAGCCTACGGCCAGAAATTGCCGCGCCTGGGCGGTTTTGCGGGCCCGATTCCGGCGAGACGGCGCCATCTCCGGCGAGTCGCCCAAGCCGAAAGCACCACCTGATCTCCACCTTTCGTTTGCCCGTGTCGGTGTGGCCGGGGGTGGCCGGGGGTGGCCGGAGTTGGCCCCCCGTATCTTGCGATTTTTGGTTAAGAACAAGGTAAAATCCGATTGAAAACACCTCCAATCTCAGTTGATTTTGAAATAGGAATAAAGAAGATCTATCCACTGGAGAAGAGATGAGAAACCGGACCTGATTGGAGCTTGATGCCTTGCCCGATGAAGACTTTCCATGGCCGACCTCCTCCCTTTCCCAAGCTCTGCAACTACCACATAGAAGAGCTCGACCTCTTCTGAAAACATGGGGGTTTTACTCCTCTTCAACCCCTGAAGGAGTTAAATGGGCCAAATGGGAAGAGGAATGGGTGTAACCCCCTTTTGCCATTAAGGGCCTCTTCATCTCCCCCCATGGCCGGCCACAATACATCCCCCTGTCTTCAATTCCTCCAGAAACTCCTGGAATTCCCTCCACATTCATCAGGGGAGATGAAAGGAGTCATCAATGAGGATTCCAAGGGGTTTAACACCTTAATGGCCATGAACACCACCTTCTCTCTCCTCCAAAATTGGGTTTTTCTCTCTCCTACTCATCATGGCCGATTTTACTCTCTCACCTAGGTTAATTATCAGTCAAGTATGCTGGTCAAGTGATCAATTTGGGCTTAGCCCAAAGGGATTGGGTTAGGTTTAAGAGATTTGACCTAATTTGAGCAAGTTTGACTTTTGGTCAAATTGACCAATTGGGTGACCCTAGGATGGGGCTTTTGAGTCCATTGGACTCCAAATTAAATTTAGAAACTACTGGTGGGGTCAATTTGGTCACATGAGCCTTAGTTGACCCATTATAAGTTGATTTGACCAAAACATGCTAAGTTGACTTTGGTCAAATTGAGCCCTAGGGTTGACCCAGTCATGGGGCTTTTTGTTCCACTGGGTCCCCTATGATATGGTAACACTATGGGTAGGGTCAATTTAACATGCTGGTGGTCAATTAGGGCACTTAGTGAAGAATTGCCATTTTGACCTAAAAGGGGCATATAGGTCAATTTGCACCACTGGGGGTCCCATGATGGGGCTTTTAGGTCTACTAGGTCTCTTATGATATTTTAGACCTAGTTGTATGGTCAACTTGGCATGGTGGAGGTCAATTGACTCTAATTAGGCTACTTTGACCAATTTGGGGTTAGGGTTGACTTTGGTCAAACTGGCCTCCTTGGTTGACCCCAATGGGCCCTTGGTGCTCTAAGTGGACCCCTAAAGGGTTAGGGATACTATGGTGGGGTCAAATGGTCAAGTTGAAGCCCTAAAGTCCAACCCTAAGCTTGGTCACTCGAAATTGCTATTTGCAGTCCAAGGCACTTTCAACCCTAATCTTGCCTAAGTTTAAGGGATTTCTACACTACCAAGGTCTTGTCTTGACCTTGCCAAGACAGATTCACCTGGGGGGTCTAGCTGTCTGGGGGATGTTACACACCTCCCTGAAGACCGCCTAGAGGCACAAAGATTACGGATGCGGGCGGCATCATTCACTATCGTGGACGGGGAGCTCTACATGCGGGCGTTCTCAGGACTATATCTAAAATGCCTACCGGCGGGCGAGTCAGACTACGCCCTCAGAGAAGTGCACGGGGGAGTCTGCAGAGAGCATCTGGGCGGAAAGGCGTTGGCACAAAAGATACTACGCCAATGCTTCTATTGGCCAACAATGAAGAGGGACGCAGCCGAGCTGGTCCAAAAGTGCAGGAGCTGTCAGCTGCATGCCAACGTGCCTCGTCAGCCCCCGGTCGCGCTCTCCACACTCCAAAGTGCGTGGCCGTTCGCGCAATGGGGAATCAACCTCCTCGGCCCCCTACCTCTGGCTTCCGGACAGAGGAAGTTCATCATCCTAGCCATCGATTACTTCACCAAGTGGATAGAAGCGGAACCCCTAGCCAAAATCACAGAAGAGAACGCTAAACAATTTGTCTGGAAAAACATCGTCTGCCGCTTCGGTATCCCAACAACAATCATTGCCGACAACGACACTCAGTTCACCGGGAAGTCCTTCACTAAGATGTGCGAGGACCTGAAGATCAACCTTCGTCATACCGTCGTAGCACATCCACAAACCAACGGACAAGTAGAAGTTACGAACCGCACCATCCTCAAAGGATTGAAGACGCGCCTGGAAGAAGTTGGGGGACAATGGGTAGACGCACTCCCAAACGTACTATGGGCATATCGGACAACAGAGAGGACTCCCACAGGAGAGACGCCATATAACCTCTGTTACGGTACTGAAGTTGTCATCCCCATCGACATCGGCATTCCGAGCACTCGAGTGCTAACCTTCGATCCCAGCAAGAATGACGGACTGCTTCGGGAAAACCTTGACCTAATCCCCGAAGTCCGGGACGACGCCGCCCAGCGTGTCGCCTCTTACCAAAGGCGCGTAGCCCGGCTCTATGACAGAAGGGTGAAGCCCAGACCAATCAACATAGGAGATCTCGTCCTACGCAGCATCGAGGCAGCTGGAAAGGGCCCCCAAGGAGATAAACTCTCACCCACCTGGGAAGGTCCGTACGTTGTCACTGCGATCGTAAAATTCGGAACATACAGGCTCAAAACAGCGGAAGGAAAGACTCTACCACGCACCTGGAACGCCCAGAACCTGGGCCGCTTCTATCAGTAACATCAAGTCTTCTATCAAGTAGAAAGCTGCGAGCTCAGACTCGTGTAAACTTATCTTACATTATGTATGCAAAGCCACGAGCTCAGACTCGTGCAAACTTATCTTATATTATGTATGAAAAGCCGCGAGCCCAGACTCGTGCAAACTTATCTTATATTATGTATTGTATGCAAAGCCACGAGCTCAGACTCGTGCAAACTTATCTTGTATTGCAAAAACTATGCGCAAAACGATTTTTACTATAAAAAATATATATATGCTTCAACATCTATATTCAATTAAGAAAGATCTTTATTTCGGGGCCCTGCCCCGGGGACTTCGCACCGCCGTCGATTGAAGGTTCGCCCTTCTCCTCCGCCGTAGAGTCCCGGCGTCGTAAGGGCCTGCCCCCCTTACGTTCGCCCCCGGTTTGAATACACCAGCTATTCACCGGCCATCTCGGGGCCCTGCCCTGGGGACTTCGCACCGCGGTCGATTGAATGTTCGCCCTTCTCCTCCGCCGTAGAGTCCTGACGTCGTAGGGGCATGCCCCCCTTACGTTCGCCCAAGGTGTGAATACACCAGCTATTCACCGGCTATCTCGGGGCCCTTCCCTGGGGACTTCGCACCGCCGTCGATTGAAGGTTCGCCCTTCTCCTCCGCCGTAGAGTCCCGGCACCGTAGGGGCCTGCCCCCCTTACGTTCGCCCCCGGTTTAAATACACCAACTATTCACCGGCCAAGCCTATATTATGTAAAAGCCGCGAGCTCAGACTCGCGCAAACAAATTTCTTATTATTATTATGAAAAACTCGCAGGCTCGAACCCGCGCAGACTCCCCCGTTATCTCGTAAAAGGCTATCAAGCAGTTCGAGCATCAACGCTAAACAACAAGCCAGCAACAATCCCAAAGTACGAACATCCTTCGCCGACCATCTTGAAGCACCTTTCCTCAATCGACACTCCGACAACAACAGGGGCAGCAGGGCCACGAGAGTGCTATTGCAACGCAGCACAGAGCGAGAAACGCCTAAACAAAACAAGAAAGCAAAAGCAACCACACACTCATCCCTCGACAGCGATTCCTACCCAAGGCACCACGAAGAGAGCAATGATCAAAGCTGCCACAAAAAAATCAAAACCTCCAAACTCCTCCGCGGCGAAATTCGGACTCCGAAGGTTTGGGGGGCTTATGTTATATATCCGTAGAGGCCTTGGGGTGCGTCTAGGGAAAACTCCACTAAAAGGAGGTGGGGTCAACGGTCAACGCATGATCGCCCAAGTTGAGGAGGTCGGGCCCGCCATTTTCACAGCCAACACGCAAGCACGCACGAAGCGCGCGTCGCGCCCCGACATGACCGAACCCCGCTACTGGGGTGCGGTTAGCCCGCACCCCACTAGTGGGGTGCGAATAGCTGCACCCCCCATAGTGGGGGGTGCGGCCAAGCCGCGCCCATGAGGGGTGCAGCCAAGCCGCGCCCATGAGGGGTGCGGCCAAGCCCCACCCCACTTTGGGGTGCGGCCAAGACCACACCCCATGTGGGGTGCGGCCAAGCCGCACCCCCCATTTGCGGTGCGGCCAAGCCGCACCCCATGAGGGGTGCGACCAAGCAGCACCCCCTTGGGGTGCGGCCAGGCCGCACCCCCTTGGGGTGTGGCACCCCCTTGGGGTGCGGCCAAGAGAAGCCGCACCCCATGAGGGGTTGCGAGAAGCCACACCCCATGTGGGGTGCGACCAAGAGGAGTCGCCCCCCTCCCTCGGGCGCGGCCGCGCCGCGCCCGCCTTTAGGGGCGGTCGAACCGCCCTCCCCCGAAGCTAGGTTGGGGTGAGTCCCCCCTCTTCCGGCTCACCGCCCGCTTTTCTGGCTCCGGACTCCGTTCGGAGCAATTCCCCGTTCGTTACGCGCTCAGAACGCTTCTGAGCCCGCTTAGCTCACTTTTTATCTTTTCTGACTTCTCACATTTTGTCTTCCTAGCATGCTTACTTTTCATCTTTACAGTTTCTCAGATTTCAGGAACAGCTTGTCGCCTTTTTCGCCTCCAACAAAACTGTCCGAACTGCCCGAGGGGCAAGATGGTCAATTACGAAAAATGGCGATCCGTGTGCTCTGAACCGGAAAATATGATTCATCCGCCAGGTGGTTACGGTGGTTACAACGGCAAAATTACCGGGCTACCCCCGACAAAAGCTATAAAAGGAGCCTCAGGGCTTCATTTCAAAGGACCTTGCCTTCTGGACCCGGGAGAGCCTTCTTGCAGACTTTCGCGGAATTCTCCTTCGGACTCGAAGATTTCCTTCTTCCCGAAAGCCGACTTAGCGCGCTCACTTTTGTTCTCCAGGGCGTTCTCACTTTTGTTCTCCACCTTTCTCAGAAGGAGAAAGGACTTAGTTTTTCTGGAGGTGGTCTGTCATCTTCGGAATTCTCTCTCTCTCTCTCTCTCTCTCTCTCTCTCTCTCTCTCTCTCTCTCTCTCTCTCTCTCTCTCTCTCTCTCTCTCTTTCTCTCTATTATTGTAACGAGCAGCGGTCTGTCGCGCTCGGCTTCTAAGTCTATAATTGTAACCCCCCAGAAGATAGTGGAAGGTTGGTCGGCACAGCTCCGGCCACGTGGTTTTTTACCCTTTCCGGGTTTTCCACGCTAAAAAGTCTCAGTGTAATCAACGAATCTCAAATTGACTGTTTGCGCGCTTGGTTCGCTCCCGAGCTAAGGTGGTTCAAGCAAACCGGTCTACCAAGAGCCCTAAGCGACCCGCAACAAGTCTTATTTGTTAGTACAAGAACAATGTAAGATTAATATAAATCCTCCTAATAATAGTATTTATAAAGTTGATCTTACTGAGAGTCATCCGATTACTCATTCTGGCCGTTTTATGAGTGATTGTGATAAAATTCTAGATACCTCACGATAATCATGGTACTGCACATGACCTTTAAATGTGCAATTCGTTTTGAAGAAGTATAAGATTTGGTTCGTAATATTATATGTATATTTACAAACGATTGATGAAACCTAACCTAGTTTTGTAACATCATTTCATGACTATTTATATAGTTTTGTGATCTGAAGTTAGATGTGCAAATAACTTTTTTATATTTCGTGTGACTTTGTTTTTTTTTTCTTTTACGGGGGAACTGTTGAATTTAATTTAGTTTAATCAAATTATTTTCTTATATTTCATGTGCCCAAATGTGGCATTGCTTTACTCATATGACTGAATGTACATGCAAAAAGGAATTAATGATTTGTAGATATAATCCCAACAACCAACAACAAAGGTCACTACAACAAACTGCACTTATAGTAAGGACCTAATTCGTTACAATAAGTGCCAAAATTCGTTACAAAAACTCTTTGGTAACGAAAAATACTTTAAGTAACGGTCCTCCTCTAAAGCTCGACGCTAAAGGTTATTGTAACGAATGTATGCATTTCGTTACAAATAAAGTAATTGTAACAAATGATACTTTCTCACTAAAAAGAGATTCTTCCTCACAATAAATTGGTCACAATAAATATTATTTCGTTACGAATGTTATTTTTTTCTCACAAAAAAAGAGTTATGATTACAACTATTTCGTTACAAATGTTTTTTTTTTCCTCACTAAAAATAAAATAACTTCGTTACAATAAAGTATAATAAACATTATTTCTTTACAATAGATTAAACAATAGTAACGAAAAAATCGTTACATTTGTTTTCCATTCTTCTTACTACAACCAATTCATAATTTAGATGGGTACGCATGATTTTATTATAAATATGAAATATTATTTAAAGTATAATATAGTTTTATATTATATAATAATATTTTATACTCATTGATATATAATTTGTAATTAAAATATTTCAAAATAGAAATCATTATAGGTTTAAAGAACTAATATACTTTTCATATATAAAATTTGAATCAAGTACGAGAAGGGAAAAAATATGCCAAATTAATAAAAAGAAAATGCATTACAAATATTAAATTTGAATTACTTGCAGTAGCTAGATAGAGTACAAGTGTCATCTCATCTATTACAAAACAATATTACATAACAACAATAAGATCAAGATGTTTTACAAAACACATCAACTTCTACACTTTTTGACTAATGCATCTTCTTCCATCACTTTTCGCTCCAAGCTCCAACTCCCTAGAAATAAAAGAGAGCAATTATTAAAGGGGGCAGCAACACTTTAAAGGGGCAAAAAGATAATATAAAGAGGATTCATGGGTGTGATGTGAAAATGTGTAAGCTTTACAAGACATAAAGGTTTAAAACTAAAACTTAGATGAAATTTAATACAAAAATAGTTCATTTGATCATTACAATACATAAGCATTGAATAAAGTAGCTGAATAAGTAGTTGAAGAACCCTAAACATGCAAGTTCATTTGAGTAATACAATGATAGCAGCAGTTGCAACAAACAACATGAAGCAAATCAAGTGATTAATTCCTATACTACATGAAGCAAAACATTATTCAGTAAATAATACTGAATACAGCACAAAACCGGAGTAATTAACCAACAAAAGTGTCAATAGTGAATGCTAGTAATTATCATTGTTCTCTCCTGAGCTATATTACCCCATGAAGGTCTGATGAAATAGTAGTTACTCCTTTTCCGTTACTCACTCAATCTTCTGCCAGTTCACAACACAACACACTCACTGGACAAAAAATAACACGCACTTCACAACACAACACTCAACGCAGCTGCACACACATTACTCACAGTTGCACACACAACACAAATGCACAACTGCACACACAACACTCACACCGAATAGTTTGCTGCAGCTGCAGCGAACTGCAGCGAACCCGCTGCTGCAGTTCGCTGCAGCTGCAGCGAACCCGCTGCTGCAGTTCGCTGCAGCTGCAGCGATCCCGCTGCTGCAGTTCGCTGCAGCTGCAGCGAACCCGCTGCTGCAGTTCGCTGCAGCTGCAGCGAACCCGCTGCTGCAGTTCGCTGCAGCTGCAGCGATCCCGCTGCTGCAGTTCATACTTCCCAAAACTGCACATGCTCATGCAAAAATAATGCAGTTTTGTGCGTATCACTTATTATTCAATATGCATCAACCACTCAGGCATTCATTCATTCACTCCTCATAAGCATGCACATGCTCATGCAAAAATGTATAATTAACATGAGCATAAGTATCAAAAGAAGTAAAGCAGGATACAATCATTGTACACACAACACTCAGCACAACTGCACACACAACACTCACACCAAATAGTTTGCTGCAACTGCAGCAAACTGCAGTTCGCTGCAGCTGCAGCTGCAGCGAACCCGCTGCTGCAGTTCGCTGCAGCTGCAGCGAACCCGCTGCTGCAGCAAACCCGCTGCTGCAGTTCGCTGCAGCTGCAGCGAACCCGCTGCTGTAGTTCGCTGCAGCTGCAGCGATCCCGCTGCTGCAGTTCGCTGCAGCTGCAGCGAACCCGCTGCTGCAGTTCGCTGCAGCTGCAGCGATCCCAACAAATAGAAAATTTAGTGCATAACCATAACAAATATTGAGTGGGCTTGCTATTTGTCCCAGGAAGTAGATGCATCATTTTACTTGCACATGACAACATTTTACTTGCACATGACCCAGGAAGTAGATGCATCATTTTACTTGCACATGACCCACACATATTGAGCTGGGAGCACTAACCAGGAAGTAGATGCATCATTTTACTTGCACATGACCCACACAACCCCGGTCTCCAGGCCAACATCCATGCCAACAGCCCAGCTTGCATAAGCTTTCATCGGAGCTCCGGCCCCATACTCAAGCGGCCCAAACTCATTCTCAATCTAAGCCATTAATGAAGAAAAAACTTAGTATTTGAACATGAGTTAAATATTAATCAGATAAAGCCAGAGAAAGAGTTAACTGGAATGAGATTTGAATACTTGAGAATGGAGTGTTTGGATAATGTTTCTTCCTTTGGATTAGGCAAGTTAAAATTCCTGTAAATTAAAAGATAAACTGAAAGTTAAAATTCCTGTAAATTCCTGTAAATTAAAAGATAAACTGGGATAAAGTCATGAGTGTTGTTGTTGTGTAGTTTTCTTTCTAGCTCTCTTGTATTTATAAAACATTACGTGCTCTCATACTTTTGAATATCTACTTGATTGTGATTTGTCTTGTAATTAATATTGTGTATATGCTTATGTGGAGCGTACCTCATCAAATACTATAAGACCATCAAAATCAGATCCACACCAATGCAGCAGCTGCTGTAAGCGGGAACGACCTTTCTCCGATGATGCAATGAGGCTGTTATAAGTAAGAAAAATCACTCCATCCTTGATGCCAATAGCCTTGGAGTCCAGCTTTGAATAAGGAAGCTTATTCAAAGCATGTACTGTAGTAAGCTTATTAATCTGGATTGGCATCATGATGCAATAAGCTTATTCAAAGTTTATTAATCTGGATTGGCATCATGATGCAAAATCATCAAGAAATTATAATTCAGCATGCAAGATTTTACCAGTAAGCAATAGGATAACACAAGAGGTGTCCAACTAATTTTCAAACAGAAAATTTGGTCAAGCTGAACTGGAAGCAAACATATATGATTGTTTTTGTATCATCCGATACCTCATCACTAAAGAATTAAAGAAGTGATTTGTAAATTAAGCTTAATGAAAACAAATACAATATGCATACCTGGAGAAACTGTTCTGGCCAAAGCAAGACCTGCAATACATACCCAGCAGCAAAATGCCAAATAGTCTAACACCCCACTAACAAAACCTACTAATCAGTATATAATCGGCAAAACATAATCATCCAAGCCAGCAAACCAAGCAGATTCCCAAGCTTGGAACCAAAATACTAACAGTCATAAACCAAGCAAAAGTAATAAAATAGTCACAAAGCAGTAAACTAAAAAACTAACAGTCATAAACCATTTGACAACAAAAAAGTGCACCAAAAAGTAAATGGTGTGTGCATCAAAGTCAAGGAATTGCCCCAAATTTTTGCAGAACGAATGCCAGCTGCTCTTTCAGCTCATTTTGCCCCTCCTTTAATCCTGCAATCTCTGCATTGTGTGTTTGAATCAAAGCTTCCTGTTTATCTATAAGCTCTGTTTGTGCTGTTAGACGAGTTGTGGCATCGCGCAATTCTTCTTCCGCTACATTCAACTTCTCTTTCAACTGAGTAGTCACATTCAATGTCTTCTTCATTCGTTTTGAAGGCACAACACCATAGCCTAGCCCTTTGTCATAACCAGACTTGTTTCCAAGTGCAGTCTTTATAATTTCTCTCTCAGAGCATATGAGATCACTGTCAGAATCTGTTGTTGTCCTCAGCCTTTCCATTTCACGCTGTAAAATATAGTGTTATAATAGAAATGTATGTTATCAATCAATTTTGCGAAAGTTTCAAATATATTTTGACTTACGTATGCCGCTTCTGCTTTCTCGCTGACAAACACCCCATTCTTCTTATGGGTGTTCGCAAAGTTCTCAACCGGGCTTTGATTAACCTGTATATTAAAAAAATATTTGAGAATATGTCATAGTAATCAATAACCCACATGTATTTATTGCATTACCATTTCCAGCAGTCGGGAATGATAGGATTTAGAACCCGACGTATGAGTAAACGGCATGTGTGATCTATTATCAGCATTTGTCTTGGACCTTTTCTGCAAGCAAACAAAAGTATTGGATTCTAGTCATTGAATGTGTGATTAATAACATATGTATTAAACAGAATTTACTTAAGTAGTCACATTCACCTTAAAAGTCTCACTTTCAAAGAGATCGCACAACTGACACCAATTCTCGATTGAGATCCACTCAAATGGGCTACTAGCTCTTGGATTCTTGCCTGCCACAATATAATCTCTATGCCTTGCAGATAATCTTCCTCTCCAATGTGTGTAGCTACGTTGAAACATCTCCTCCATGAACTCTTGCACACTTTTATCTGTTTCCCAATTCTTTATCACAAACCATTGCTACAAAAGAATAAATTATTTGGTTATCCCAAACAAATTCACATATATGGTATATAAATATTAATTACTTACACCTAATGCAGCATATAAAGTAAGTTTCAGCTCTTCCCCCAATTCACTCCATGGGTTCAAAAAATCCAAACCCGCACTGTGTCTTACAATAACACCTATACCATTTGCAAGGTGCTTTGCATAGCGATGCGGCTTCTTAAAACCTTCAGGAAACTCAATCTCAAGTAGTTTCTTGTCCTAACAAAACAAATAAAAGTATGTTAACATATAGTAAGTGTATGTAAGTTTTAATATACCTAAATAAAGCATACATTTTCTAGTATTGCTTTCTCAATCGACTTTCCGGTGGTCACCCCACGACCTCTTCTTATAGATGAGCTTCCCACTGCATAATTAAAAATCCTTAATAAATATATGATTCAAGTAAATGATACAAACTTGTGAAATAAAATAAGGTATACTTACTACTATTATCAGAACCCCGTATTGGACTTTCATCATTTCCTTCATTAATAGTGGTATCATCATCATTAATGGTGGCAACTGATGCACTTTGTGATTGCGGCAGATTAGGTGAAGGTGTATTTGGTGGAGGTGAAGGTGTATTTGGTGGAGGTGAAGGTGTATTTGGTGTAGGTGACATTTCAACAACCTCAGTATTTGTTGGTTTTTCAGCAACAAGCAGTTGTTTTCTGCTCCTTGTCGTAGGGCGCCGTAGAATAGCATTTTTTGGAGGCATATTACTGCAAAGTAAATAAGATGCAAACGTTAAACATCACATTAAATTATTTAGAGATATCATAAAATGGAAGAATTGCATTACAGTTTCGATCTAATGAATAAGAAAAAACTTAACGTACCGTTTGGATTAGCTTTACATGTTATGATCACTGTCGTCACAATATTGCACTAGTGTTTCATCATCCTCATCTATTGACTCATCTCCATCGACAATATTATTAATTTCTTCCTCTTCTTGGATTCTAGTTAGAACTTCTATATTTATAATATCAGGTTCTATATCATCTCTCCCTAAGAATTGCAAGTTTTGATCTTCGGTAGCATATATTAATTCAGTTTCTGAGGACTCGTGTTGTTGAACTATGTTATCATGCATCTCCTCCACTTCTAGGTCAGCGTGTTCCTCTATGTCCCAAAGGTGTCTATGACATACAAGTTGTGCAATTTTCCAAGGATCGCCGAGTTTTGTGTCATCGACATAGAACACTTGTTGCACTTGGTTTGGAAGAACGAATGGATCATCTTCACACCAACGAGAAGTTGTGTCGATGCTCAAAAAATATTTATCTTTAAGCATAGTCTTCTTCCCACCAGTGTCAAACCACTCACACCAAAATAATACTACTTTATATCCATGAAGATAGGTCAATTCAACGACCCTACTTAATACTCCATAAAACTCTACCAAGATATTTTGTTGTTCCCCCACAACAAGTAAACCACTATTTTGTGTTGTTCGGCGATCATCTCGATCATGTGTATGAAATCGTACTTCATTAACAATACAACCAGAGTAAAATTTTGTTAAGTATGATTGTGGACCATTTGCCAATGCCCATAATTCTTTGGAGACTTCGCCCGAGTTTGTGTTATGCACTCTATTTATCTATACAAAATACAATAGGAAGCTAATTAGATAGATGATACTATAAATTAACAATCTTCAAGGGTATCTTCGTATTTGGAGCTTACATGCGCTTGAAACCAATGATGAAACTGCTCTTGATGAGTTTTGTCAATGTTTCTTTCATTTTCGTCTCTTTTAAGCTCCTCCATGTGCTTACTATTTAAAAAAAAGTACATCAAAATTTGTTACATTCAAAGTAAATAGCATTTGCCCGTGCAAACTCTAAAAATAAATCCACGCCTCTAGTATAGGTAGAACTGAATCTATCTGCTTCATAAATCCAGCTTTTATCCATAGCTAACAAAAAAAGAATGGGATAAGACAATATCATGAAGATAAAAAACTAGTACATACAAATAAAAAATTGAAGAACACAAAAGAAAGTAGAAGATTAGAGAATACAACATTTGTGCCCAAATCACACTCACAGTAAACTATGTGAACAAATCCATTGTTTGGTTGGAGAAAGAGGTGGAAATAATATGTTATACTAAGGAAATCTATGTGAACAAATCCAATTAGACAGCACTTTTATTGGGACGCTCTAACCTAATTTGGTGTCTAATTAGATATGTTCACAAATTAGCACCAAATCACATAGCTTTGTTGTTAATTAGATTTGTTCACATAACATATTAAATCACATAGCTTTGTTGTCTAATTAGATTTGTCAATATAGCTTTATTCAATTTTTTGATGGGTGAACAAATCTATAAAAAAGATGTTGTATAACAAATCTTCTTAGACGACATTTTTTTGTTAACGTGGCCTAGAATATGCTTTGTAATGAATATACTTTTGTTCTCATCTAAGAAAAGCACCATACCACACAATAGTTGTGGCTGCCAACATTTGGTGGAAATAATATGATATACTAACACCAAATTAGACAACCACGTTAACTTGTGCAGGAGAGTAAAATTCTGAAAAGACAGTGCTAAATGCTGGAAAGAAAATGCCCTAAATTAACCTGAAAAATAATCACCAAATCTAGATGAGAATACGTCCTAATTTCTGGGAAGAAAATGAAAAAAAAAACATTGGGAGGAAGGCCTAACAGCTGGGAAGAAGAACCATTACAACTACATGTTGAGAATAAGGCATTACAACTTTGGGAGGAAGAAAAAAAAGGCTCTGGATCTGGGTACCTGAAGATCAGGCGTTACAACTTTGGTAGATTTTTCTCCTCCGTCGAGTTGAGGTTTAGGAAGAAGAGTGGAGGCCTTTTCTGTGGCTAGGGTTGAGGAAGCTGGAATTTCCCCTGTGCCGAACCCTTAACCAGAGAACATTCAAGATTTAAGGAAGGATGTAGGAAGAAGACTGTAGGTCTTACCAGAACCCTTAACCAGAGAACATCCAGACTGTATGCGAGTCCTCGATTAGCAGCAGGAACGATGGATGGAGGAATAGCGCAAGGACGGGATGAGTCGTGCTGATTCGCAGGAGGAAGAAGCGAGCCGCGATCAAGGACGGGACGAGTCGAGGGTTTCGAGAATTAAAATGCTTCAGGATCAAGGAAGGGATGGAGCTGGGTTTATGGAGGGAAATTTCCCTCCAAATAATTCATGCTCATAGTTTTAAGATAAATATTTAAGTACGTATGCGCATCAAATTTGGGAGGTGCGGTATTGTAGGATTTCGCGATCAATGGTCGAGATGCATCTCCCGCAAAAACATCTGAAATACTTCTTTTATACTGCTTTATCCACCGTGGGATCTCGCAATCCTACGGTCGAATCTGCTCGCGCACCTCCGGGAGGTGCGCATATGTACCCAAATATTTGCGTAATTTTAAATGGGGTCATTTATGCAAGTTTATTACATAATTTGATATGTTGACTCAACATTCTATATGTGACTATTTTTTGCTCGATCTCGAGAGATGGCTCGCGCGCCATCATGATCAAAAATATTTGAGCTGAAGCTCGAGTAGTAATCGAGCTCCAGCTCAACGAACTCGAGCTCGACTCAAAATCGAGATTGAGCTCATTGAACTCGAGTTCGAGATTGAGCTCATTGAACTCGATCTCAACTCAAAATCGAGATTGTGCATATGTGTGTGTGTGTGTGTGTGTGTGTGTGTGTGTGTGTGTGTGTGTGTGTGTGCATGTTGCATGGGGTCTGTGTCTGTGTCTGTGCATAATCTATATTTGCTTGTGCATGTGTGTGTCTGTATCTGTATGTATGTGTGTCTGTGTGTTTACGTGTATCTGCATGTGTCTGTGTCTGTGTGTGTCTTTGTTTGTATGTGTGTGTGTGTGTGTGTGTCTTTGTGTGTGTGTGTGTGTGTGTGTGTGTGTGTGTGTGTTTGTGTGTGTGTGTGTGTGCATGTGTCTGTGACTGTCTGTGTGTGTCTGTGTATTTGAATGTCTATGTACATATATATATGTGTCGGTCCATGTGTCTGTGTTTGTGTCCATGTGTTTGTGTCTGTATGTGTATGTGTCTGTGTTTGTGTCCATGTGTTTGTGTCTGTATGTGTATGTGTCTGTGTACGTACGTATGTGTGTCGGTCAATGTGTCTGTGTATGTGTCCATGTATCTATACAAGTGATCTGTGTCTGTGTCCATGTGTTTGTGTCTATGTATATATCTATGTCTGTATGTACACGTGCTTGTCTGTGTCTGTGTATTTGGGTTGTGTGTGAGTGTTTGTCTGTCTATGCATGCATGTTTGTCTGTGCTTGTGTGTGTCTGTGTTTGTGTATCTATGTGTGTTACACACAATCTGTGTCTGTGTCTGTGTGTTTGTGCGTGTTTGTGTATTTAAAGCTCATGTACACAGTCGGGCAATGTCGAGGCGGGGGTATTGTCGAGCGGGGAACATGGGCCTCATGTGCGCACATGTATTCGTGTGCGCGCGAGAGTGCATTTGCGTGCGCGCAAGAGTACATTTGCGTGCGCGCAAGAGTACATTTGCGTGCGCGCGAGAGTGCATTTGCGTGCACGCGGGTTCGTGTGTGATTTTATTTTAATTCCAAAATTATATTAAAAAATTAATGTTATATTAATTTGCATTCATTTTTACATTTAATATATTTTTAATTTTTAGTTTTGTTTTGTTCAAAATTTTATGGAGGGAAATATTCATCCGTATATTTCATTCAGTCATGTGAGAGAGAGATAGAGCTGCATGGGAGAGAGGCAGAAAAACTTTTATAAAAAGTTAAAGATTTATAAAAAAACCCATACGCGCAAAAATACATATCGCAATAGTACCACATATCTGCGACAGCCGAGCACGAATGTTTGCGAGCTGTAGGAGTACTGTCGTCGCGTTAGAGCACTATCGAGGCGGGGTACTGTCGCGCGCATACAATTTTTTTTTTCAAAAAAAAATAATAATTCAAAACTTTGATAATAAAATTGTACAAAAATTGAAAATAAAATATGATATATTTTTTGTAACAAAACTTTAATAATAAAATATTACTTTTAGTAAGGACAATGTCTTTGTCACAAAAAACTTTCATGATGTCGTTACAATTGATACTTATTGTGAGAAAAGTTTTCTATTTGTAACGTAACATTGGTGTTGTTACAAATACTTATAGTTATAGTAACGAATTAATTATTATTGTAACAAAATTTAAAATATTCGTTACAATAAAGTTAGTTTTTGTAATAACAAAAAATCTTTGTTACTAAATATAACTATTAGTAACAAACTGTGTTTCAGTTACATTCCAGTCCTTACAACAGGTGCAGTTTGTTGTAGTGGGTGTACATCATCCAATTGTCTTGTAGGTGCTATTTAATTGAAAATAGACGAGAACTAGAAGTCAGCTTAATAGAGGTAGGATGTTCAAAGAACAAGCTCTCTAAGTATTTGTTTTTCTCTTTAGCGCTATATAAAAATTGTATCTAACTGATACCACCAAACTCATTTATATGTAGTGATTTGCTTTTATAATACAATGTTCTCATTGTGCTGGTATTTTTCATATTCTTTTTTAGAGTAGATAATATTTTTTGTGTATTAACTTCCGATGAATACATCACTTCAAAAAATTCTCTTTCTTTCATCCAACCTCCCACAAATGAATGTGCCTTTAGGTGAACAAAATCATGATTATGACGGCCACATAAGATTTTTACTCTCCATTCATCTACATTTGCCAATTTTTAACACTTAACAAAAAAAGATACCCGTAATTTTTAGTGGTTGTTTTCCACAACTTATATTTAACTCATCCTTTTTTGAACGACTCTCACAAACAAATTTTACTCTATCGCAACCAAGGATAACAAGAGAATTTGGTCAACCAGTGAATTTATTCGAGTTTTGTATCGTGACAACAGAGCAAAGTGTTCTTCCAACATTAAGTGCCTATGCAATTAAGTCCTCCTTTGATGCAAAAAATGTATTGGTCTCAAAATGATAGGTCATATCCATGAACAACATAGACCAAATATAGTGTATAAATCGAATTAAATCATGCAATGCAAGATAATGATACTGACAAACGAGAAGTAATTTAGGAGAAAAGGTTAGAACATAAACATATGTTGGTAACAGAGGAACAATCTTAGGGTTAACATCATCATCGAAGGTGTCGTCCGCCTCTTAATATGATGATGGTATTGTCCATGACCCTGGGATAATATCGATAAACTCCTGGAGAAGAACAAACATGTTGATGCATACCATGAATTTACTACCATTTGATTGAATAAAACCAAAGAGAAGCTGTGAAAAAATCATGCGACTTATTATACATTACAAAAACTGCTAATATTTCGCGTCATTCTTAAACGTCCAACTCCTTCCTCTACACATCGTACATTTGAAATGATGCGCAAAGCTGCAAGAGAACAAGCCAATGTACTTTTAAACGACCGCCTCTTTAAATACAACATCAAGGAAGGGACCCTTTGCTTCATCAAACTTCAGACTGAAGCTGTGAGCATCGGGCTTCTCCTTCCTCTTAATCGCCCAAGCGACAAGCAGACACCTCAGGCCACCACCGTTGGTAAGATTCTTCTGGTAGCAGAAGACGGAATTTGAGAGCCGATGTCTTAGATGTGGCTCTTGGTTGTGGAGAAATCATACCATATAAGAAGAGAGAGCGAAGGCTCGCGGTTGACGAACGGTTGGTAATCACGCATGGGAAGATCGGTGAAATCGGAAAATTTAGGCTTGGGAGGGATTTTTTGTTTTGTTCTGCACATAAGATGTTTGAGTGATATTATATGATACTTAAATCAAATAAACGGTGAAATTTTTGGTCTGCGGGTAGATAATTTCAATCTATAAAGGACAATTCACTTTATCCTTTTAGGAAAAATTCTCCTCTTGCAGATTACAATTGTGTGCATTAATAATACAAGGTGGTAGGGGAGCAAATAAAGCTCGATGATACTATTTGCACTTAACAAAAGTTTACTAATTTTCAAATTCATCAATAAATCGATAAAGAACAAACAAACTAAACAAAAAAACAACAATATGCGCTAATATAATTAGTTAATTACTATTATTAATTAATAATTTAAAAGTTACTTTTATTTATATGTATGTAATATGTCACAAGTTTATTAAAATTGAAAATATGTCATTAGTCGGTGCGGTGCGGTTTTTGCGGTTTTCAAGATCCAAAAACCGCACCGAACCGCACTCGGTTTGTAAAAGTTCAAAACCGCACCTCACCGAAACTACGCGGAGCGGTTTAAAAATTGGTGCGGTTTGTGCGGTGCGGGCGGTTTTTGCGGTTTGCAGTTTTTTATGCTCACCCCTAGGTCTGCCCAGTTTTTGTCTCATGTGGCGCGGCCTGGCCCGGCTCCAGAAAATATGTGACTTTTTGTTTAATTATAATAGAATTTAAATGTTTGCGATAGAAATAAATTGATAAATTCAAATTAAATTATCAAAGTAGATTTAAGATTAAAGTGAGAATGGAATTGAAGGACCCAAATTATTCTGACGATGTCCTCCAAAACATGCCCTTTATTACGATGCATTCAGATTATAAAGCCGGACTGCTATTTTTATTTTATTGGTAATTCCCAGAGTATAATATCTTCAGTTCCCAGCTGGCTGACGCCGCTCCGAATAACTCATGTAATTCGGCGTCGCGGCTCCCGTCGGGAAGGTGACCGCATCGCCGGCACTCGCTACAGTCAGATTCTGACCCCAGTGTGGTAACCAGCAAGGTATATGCAACTGAAGCGGGCAGAACTTTTGGTGCGCGAAAAACCACGCGCATTCTGCCGCCGGCCTCTGCTCCGGCAAACCAAAGATACAATTCCGGCGCACATCAAGCACGCCACTCTTAATCAGCCACCAGCAACTATGCCCCACCCACGTGAAGTAATTCTCCGACAGAGATAAATTCTCCAACTTCCCCACCTTCGCCAGACGGCACACCACGTCAGGCACCGTGCCGTACAACAAGTTCCCGGCGAGGTTGAGCTGCTCGACACTGGACAAGCACCCGAATGAATACGGTATCGGGCCGGTGATACGGTTGAATCCGGCGTCGAAGACGGTGGCGGATTTAAGCAGCCCGACCTCGTACGGCAGGCAGCCGAAGAGGAGGTTGTTGAGGAACAGAACCTCGAGGAGTGTGTTGGACGCATTGCCGATGGATCGAGGGATTGGGCCGGTGAAAGCGTTGTTGGCCAGTGTGAGGTACGAAACAGGGGAATTGCCGAGGTCGGCGGGCAGCTGCAGGGAAAGCAGGTTGTTGTTGAGGAAGAGGACTTCGGCGGGGAGCGTGAAGACGGAGGGTGGGACGGTGCCGACGAAGTGGTTGAAGCGGAGGTCGATGAAGATGAGCTGGGGGAGAGAGAGGACGGCGGAGGGGAATGGGCCGGAGTGGTTGTTGTTGCTGAGGTCGAGTTCGTAGAGGAAAGGGAGGGAGGAGAGGTCGGGGACGGCGCCGGAGAAGTTGTTGGAGTTGGCGTGGAAGAGGGCGAGGTCGGGGAAGGCGTCGAGGAAGCCGGAGAGAGTGGGGGCGCAGAGCCGGAAGCCGTTGAAGTCGACGGAGGCGATTGTGGGGATGTTGGTGAGGCCAGGGGGGGTTTCGCAGAAGAAGCCGCGGTAGGTGCTGCAGGGGAGGAGGCCGGACCAGGTGGCGGTGACGTTGTTGGGGTCGCAGGTGATGGTTTTCTTGAAGCGCTGGATGACTTTGTAGGCCAGGTATTGTTTTAGGTTGGGGAAATCGGAGGGCTGCGGCTCGGAGGAAGGGGCGGCGGCGGGAGACAGTGAGCTGCATCCGCAGTTGTCGGAAGGCGGTGGCGCCGTGCTGTTGTCTGACTGTGCTCCGGCGTGGGAGGAGAAGAGGAGGAGGAGAATGGAGAGAGTGGGAACGATGCGCAAGTTGTAGTGAGTGGTCATCGCCGGAGAATTTTCTTCAGTGTGACGGCACCCGACGAATTTTAAAGGAGTTTGTGAATCGGAATCGGGTTGTTGTCTCTGAATATTTAATAATTTTTGAAATGTCAACATAAAATATAGCAGCTATGTATGGGTCGCCTATGGGCAAGACGAGGATAGCTATATATTTATAGCAATATTATGTGAAAAATTTTATTCGCAGCTCAAAATTATCTGTAAAAATGCAGCAGTTTAGAAGATGCTCATCTCT
Organism: Dactylorhiza incarnata; assembly: GCA_033032865.1. Classification (NCBI taxonomy): domain Eukaryota; kingdom Viridiplantae; phylum Streptophyta; class Magnoliopsida; order Asparagales; family Orchidaceae; genus Dactylorhiza; species Dactylorhiza incarnata. The sequence goes on along the minus strand of JAWHQI010000123.1, from coordinate 6,985,458 downwards.
CTCCCCTTTTCTTATTCCTTCTGCAATCTCTTTGTTTTGGAGAGGCCGAATGTCGATTCAACTGTGATTGGATCAAGGGGGTGACTCAGGGTTACTTGTTTACTGGTCGACCTACGTGAAACTCGACGAGAAGAGGTTAGCTAGCGAGCACAAAGAACAGCTTCCGACTGCCTACAAATAAGTCACGCGTGCTGCAACGAAGAGGTCTCGTCACACACCCGGAAGTCTATAGTAACTTTCCCTCATAAAACCATTGCTGAGCTCGACACAAGCGAGGCAGACACTGAACTCAAGGGAGGAGAGGAGGAGGAGGCTTGGGGAGATGGGAGGCAATTGAGGAGGCGAGCAGTTGGAGTACTCGAGGGAGGAGGCGGGTCAATGTCGCAAACAGGTTGGGGTGTGGCCTGCACATATAAGTTCTTGAGTACTATTGTGTGCACATAACATTGCTCTATATTTACCTAAAAACTTAGTTAATGTATATAGAGAAATATTATTAATTACACATATTTTCACACACTTAGAAATCCCAATTCACAAGTAATACAATTAAAAAAGTACTAATTTTTTCGCCTCCAAAAATATTTATATCTCATTTTGGACCAATGTGCTCACTTAAATACACATGTGGTAGCTATCAATGCCGCTTTTCTTGCTAAACTTTTTCTTTCAATTACCTCCATTGTGTAATTTCCGGCATCTATGTATACATGAGAAGTTCTGATCTTTAGGAGAGTCTAGTTCTTCACGAAGAAGATGAAGTTAATTAGCGGCCTCAGTGAAGGTGAAGCAGACTTTCGGTCTGTCACACTTTCTTCGCATTACCTTCTTTTCGTACGTGAGAAGAGACCAGTTGAGCTCAATTTGGGATGCTCAATTGAGGAACATGAGAATTTTGAAGCTTCAGCCCGGGATGATGGTCGCCGACGGATGCTCGGCGAGATGAGAAATGTGAAACCGGTTGGCTATAGAAGTGAAGATTCTGGAGCCGGGTCATCAGGCCATCTGGTTGATCTCCATGGAGATCACCCGGATAGTCCGGGCCCAAATATATAGAATAATCCCACACTATTGAGAGCTCTATATATTTGGAGGCTTTTATGGCCTTCATTTTCTCGGGGTTTTTTTTTCTGGATGTTTAGATAACAAAATGACGTGGGAATATAAATTTTTGGGCAGTGAATATCAACTCGCAGAGTAATGAAAATGATATGCTAATAATTAAGACACACACACAAGCAGCTCCGCACGGACTTTGGTCGTGCTCGCTAAATATTAGCGGGCTGCACCCGCATTCGAGCGGGTTACGTCAGCCTATGAGCACTTACTTTTTATTCAAAACATATACATATGAGTACTTAAAATGACTATAAAAAAATATGAATCAATATTCGTATTTTTATTTTGTAAAAAAAAAATCTCTCTCTCTTTCTCTTTTCTCCCCTCTCTCTCCTATCCATAAATGTAGATATATATAGGAGAGCTATAAAAATTCTCTCTCCCTCTCTCTTCTCTTTTTCTTTCTCTCTTCATTGGATGGCTGAGATCAAAAGCTTATCACATATTTGACGGCTAAGATTCGATTTGTAGTTGTTTTTCTGAATAGGATATGCATTATGCTAGGGTTTGATTTGTAGCTATTTTCGGCTGGGGTTTATCTCCTCCAGATTTTCGTGAATGGGGTTTATCTCCTTCATTTCAATCACTAAAATCTTGTATTTTTTTTTACATTGTTACGTGCTTGTAGTCAGTTTGAGGCCCAATGATACAAGTGGGAGAAAAAAATGAAGTACAATCATCGGTTTGGATCTACCATCGATCAATGTGAGCAATCATTAATTTTTGAGTACTTACATTACAATATTTTTGAAAATGATTTTACTTAATATTGGTTTTGTAGGAATATGCAGATCAAAAGCATCAAAGATGAGAAACAAAATTACAATGGATGAGAAGATTTATTCACTTTTTTGTCTTCCAATTTTGATGATATCATGTTGCAGTTGATTTTATTGAAAGTCAATTTTGGTTGTTAGCATCACCAATTTTGATGTAATTCATGTTTTTGTAGCCTATTACTCATTTTTTTGATGAAATGATACAACATTGAATTGATATGTTTGATTTTGTGAATGATTTGCTGTAAAACAAACATATGTGGTGCATCTAACAATTTTGTGTTCCCTTAGCGTAGTGCAGTACTTCTAACAAAAGTGCACGTAGCCAAAAGTGAAATGCACATATATAAATTCGTATATATTCAAACCATATATGAATTTATGCAAAAAAAACATAAAACAAACTGCTGCCGTTTCTTTGGCTGGATGTAATCGAAACAGGGTTATATGAATCCGGGGAACACACTTTTTCCTCCGCTCTTTCCCTATCCCACACGCAACTGCATTGCTGGAACGAATACTGGATTAGTCCCGAACAAAACATTTGGGACGGAAAAATTTGTCCTAGCACCATCCCCAAGCCTTGCGGCGGTATATTTTCCACGGGCGTAGATCTAAACTCGGAGCGTTTATATATTTCGCTAATCCGCCCACAATGAAGCATAAATATACCCTAAACTTGAATAAGAATAAATATACCCTAAACTTGAATAAGATATGGGCAATTGGGCAAAGCATGAAGCTTTCCACCAGCACCAGGTAGGAAAAGTGAAGGATGTATACAAAGCTTGCATGCTTAAGTGCTACCTTTTAAAGATGCTTTCTATTAATATAAATTTTATTTTATTCAGATTGGAGATATTTTTACAACCATTCAATTTCTAATTTAATTTAAGTATCATTATATATATATTTTTTATGGTGCAACATGACGCATTTCTATGTAGAGGTGGGCATTATGACTGGGCCTATCAGGCCGGCCTGGTCCCGGCCCGGTAAAAGACCGAAAGGCCCGGGCCTGAAAAAGCCCGATCCAAGCCCGGGCCGGGCTTTGGGGGCCTAACAAGGCCCCCATTCCAGTTAGTTGCCCGGACTGGTGCCCAGCCCGGGCAAAACCCGGGCCCTAGGCCCGACCTGAGACCAGGCCGGGCAAAGCCCGGGCCAGGCCTGGAAAAGCCTGGCCCGACATTGTTCCGTTGATCAACGGCTCTTTTGAGAGCTGTTGATCAACACAACGATTCTTTTGAGAGCCGTTGTCAAGATTCCTGGCAGCTGCCAGGTGTTGAAACCGGCAACCGGTCTCTTGAGTTCGGACCCACTGGGGGTGTAGCCGATGCTTATTTCTCCCTCACTAGACTCTCTTGATGGTGGATGCGAGAATAGGAATAGACCCAAGGCTGAAGCGAGGAGGTCCCGCCACACACCCGGAAGATCTTAGAGAGCTTCCCATCCCTAACCAGAGCTCAACCGGGCACCTTGGAGGGGATCCGATTTTAGAGAATCCTCTCCTCCAGGCTAGTTTCTGGTCGGCGGAAGGTCAGGATTGGGGGCTGCGAAAAAAAAAACAGTGGTCAGTAATGAGTAGCATGAAGCAAATCAAGAGGGTTCACAACTTGCCGGACTGCAATGTGGTCTCGCCCGGAGGGGGTGGAGGCGCAAGGTCCAGATCTGGAGGCCTCTCGTTCGCGGGAGGTGGCACCGCGACGATGTTCGAGACGGACCCGTGGCCGTCCTCGGGCACCGAAATCCCCTGCGAATGGTCAGAACGATTGCAGGATAAGGGGCAGGGACTAAGCAGAGACAGGAAGAATCCTTATACCTGCGTCCCGGGGTCCGGAGGAGTATTCGCCGAAGGAGTATTCGCCGGAGGAGTATTCGCCGGAGGAGTATTCGCCGTAGACTCCGAGACGGTCTCGCCTCTTTGACGATTCAGTCGAATCGCCTTGGCTCGACGCGAGATGTAGGGGGCGCTCGGGTCCCGTTTGGATGCAAGCCAGGGAGCAAATCTGGCAGCCTTGGGGGCGGTCGCACTTTGGGCCGCAGCCAGGCGCTCAATCATCTCCTGTGATAGGGGTCTCGCGGAAGGTTTGTGGGAAGACATTGATATCTACGAAAGGTCAAGGGAGAGAGGGATCACCAAGCCAAGGAATGGGAGAGTTCCAGAGATCTGACACTGGGAAGTATATATAGGGAGACGGTGGGACCCACAGAATCTTATGGGTCCTGTCAGCCAGCACTCGCCGAATACCGGGTTGGACTGTTCTTTCCGAGTGTAGGAACCGCTCGCAAAGAGCGGGGAATGTGTACAACCCGTATTCGCCAAGTGGGTCCCACAGGCCAATTGGCGAGACCTGGGCCAGCCAGATCATTCGCCCCGGCTAGGAGGTGGAAGTACCCCCGGGTTGGTGGGGGTAAGCTGCAGGAGAGAAGGAGCTAGGCGAGTGGTGCCCTCACGGACCACTCGCCCGGAAACGTGGGCATTCGCCCAGCTAAGCGGGTGCCCAGCGAGTGGTGCCCTCACGGACCACTCGCCCAAAAGGATTTGAGGGGGAAATGACCATAATACCCCTTGTGGGCTGCAAATAGCCCTTCAGAACAGCGGAGTTAGGCTATTAGCAGACCAATTTGGGGTGCGATTAGTAAAACTAAAAGGCGGATTCATGTTATTTGCAGACCAGCCTAGAAAAATCTATAAATAGACCCTTAAGGGCACCTTGGAGGGGATCCGATTTTAGAGAATCCTCTCCTCCATGCTAGTTTCTGGTCGGCTGCTAAGGCCCTCCAAGGTGCCCGGTTGAGCTCTGGTTAGGGAGGGGAAGCTCTCTAAGATTTTCTGGGTGTGTGGCGGGACCTCCTCGCTTCAGCCTTGGGTCTATTCCTATTCTCGCATCCACCATCAAGAGAGTCTAGTGAGGGAGAAATAAGCATCGGCTACACCCCCAGTGGGTCCGAACTCAAGAGACCGGTTGCCGGTTTCAACACCAGGAATAATCAATTCCTGGCAGCTGACAGGAATTGGCAGCCTAGGCGTAGGCTGCCAAAAAATTGGCAGCCTACGCCTAGTCTATTTTATTTTATTTTTAAATAAAAAAAAATGTTATAAAAACCCCCTCCCCTCTTCCTTAGCCGACCCCTTCCCTCTCTCTCTCTCATACTCTCTCTCCTCTTTATCTCTCACTCTCTCTCATTCTCTCTCTCCTCTTTAGCTCTCTCACTCTCTCTCTCATTCTGTCTCTAAATTATTGAGAAGATCGATGGCATCTTCCTCCTCCATGCCTTTGTCGTCCGCATCGACTGCGCAGGAAATTGTGGAGCATAAGCACACAGCTCCAGTCTGGGAGCACTTTGAGAAAGTGCAGATCGGCACTGAATTTAAGGCGAAGTGCAAACATTGTTCGAAGATGCTAATCGTTAGCGGAAATTCAACGCTCGCCCGACATATCAAATCATGTCTCGCTAAGCAAGCCCCTGAGGTCACTCAAGCGCAAATTTCTGCAGGCGGGCAAATCTGGACGCATGATCAGATGCGTCAACGAGAGCTTCAAATGAGGAACGTCATTAGACGTGGATTGCCGCTCGGGCACTACGATAATGAGGAGGAAACTGAATACATACACGAAGGGCTTCAGCCAAAATATCAACAGGTAAGTTATTCAACACTTAAGCGTGATGCATTTAAATCTTATATGCAATCGAAACAGGACTTAATAATTTATTTAGAAACTTACGACGGTAGAGTTAGTCTGACGAGTGACGTTTGGAGTAGCAATATAAAAGCAGGAGTATCGTATATATGTATTACTTGTCATTGGATCGATTCCGATTCATGGAAGTTAAATAAACGTATTATATGTTTTGAGTTTTTCGAATATCCACATACTGGTCAAGCTATTTATCACGTAATTACAAAATGTATTCGTGAATTTAAAATTAAAGATAAAATATTAAGTATTTCTTTCGATAACGCTAGCAATAATACGGTCGCAATCGATTATTTAAAATGTGATTTGAGACCAATATTAAGTGAGATATTTTTTTTCATACACGGTGCGTATGCCACATTTTAAATTTAATTGTGCTGGATAGTTTACCGTATATGGAACCCTATATTAATAAAATTCGTATTTTGTTAAAATATATTTATACTTCTTAAAAACATAAACAAGATTTTAAAAAATTTGTAAATGCACAAGGGCATAAATTTTTAAACCTGAATTTGATATTCCTATAAGATGGAATTCAACATATAAAATGATAAAAAGAGCAGTGCGACAAAAAACACAACTAATGGAATTTTATAGTATGTCCGAAATTCATGATTTTCATGATTCTGATTGGGATGTAATTGAAAATTATATGAAATTATTAGAAGTTTTTTATAGATCGACAACTATTTTATCTGGTGTTTATTATCCTACTAGTTCACTCGTTATCGAAAATTTTGTATTAATTACAGAAAAATTTAAAGCTTATAAAACATATGAAGGTTGGCGTCCGTTAATTCAAATAATGAAAGAATTTTTTTTTAAAATATTATAAAGAAATGTCAGCTATGTTTTCATGCGCCGCAGCTTTAAATCCTTTAATTTGCGTAGATGACATAGAAAATCTTATAGAAGAAATAATCAATAATTTAAACTTATCTGTAACCTATCAATTTTTTGATAATATAAGTATTTCAAAATTTAATACTGATTTTACACAATTTTATAATTATTACGATCAGTTGTATGAATCGCGGCCTAGAGAAGAAAGCACTCAACCAAAAATCAAAGATATTCTAAAAAACAAGATTTTAGAGTTAGCCGCCCGGAAAAAACAACGAACTTCTAGTACTTTAAATGAATTAGGATTATATACGAAAACACAATTTCAAGATTTTATGAGTTCAAATGAGATAGAAAATTTTGATATTTTACAATGGTGGAAAAATAAAATTAATATATATCTTGTTATGTCTTTTATGGCCAGAGATTTACTAACAATCCAAGCTAGCACTGTAGCTTCGGAGTCTGCATTTTCTTTGAGTGGCAGGATTCTGAATGATCGAAGGAGCCGCCTGAGCGACGAGTCTTTGGAAATATGCATATGCTACAAAGACCACTTGGATGCTATGAAAAGGAGGCAGCATGTCGTATCGATCAAAGATAGCTCGTCCGAAGTTGAAGATGAGCTAGGCGGCCTAAATTTGGGCACAGAAGATCAAGCATGAACGTCATTTCTGAGGGCTCAACTCTAAAGTGTCAAGACTAATATTGTATTATTGTAGATTTTTTAAAGATCAAATATTTGTATTCGTATATTTTGTATTTTCATAATCATAAAAATATCTCGACGTATTTAATTTTTATTGTCTCATATTTTTGTAGTTAATAATTTTATCAATAATAATTTTTTTGCATTATCATTTTGTGTACATGTCTACATGAGGATTGAGAGAACTCTAAAGTGCCATGACTAATTTTTTTTCATTATCATTTTCGTCGAACGCAGCCTCCAGGAGTTCGCCGAATGCAGCCTCAAGGAGTTCGTCGAACGCAGAGTTCTCCCAGTTCGTCGAACGCAGAGTTCTCCCAGTTCGTCGAACACAGCCTCAAGGAGTTCGTCGAACGCAACCTCCAGGAGTTCGTCGAACGCAGAGTTCTCCCAGTTCGTCGAACGCAGAGTTCTCCCAATTCTATTTAAACTACGAGAGTTACATAAAATTAAATTATTTTAAAAAAATCAAATATTTAAATATGTCGGGCCAGACCCAGGACCGACCTGGGCCTGGCCCGACCTGCAAGGCCTTGGTAGGCTTCCTCCTCAAGAGGAGGCCTGGGCCTGGCAAAAACCAGGCCCAAGCCCGGGCTTTTTCCAAAAGGCCTGGGCCCGGCATGCCCGGGCCCAGCCTGGGCCTGGCGGTCTTTTTGCCCAGGTCTAATTCTATGCGATCAAAATACATCAATTTTTTAGTAACTTAGAGACGTATATTTATATGATTGGATGATTAATTAATCTACATGTCTAAGAAAAGAGCTATCGATTCTTGCTTTATGATAAGGAGATTATGGCGGCATTTTTACTCCGATGAGTTTGGACAAAAACGTCATCGTCATAGAATGTATGTTTGGCATGATGACGATTATTGCGACCATAAGAAAAACTAGCTTTCAACATAAAAGTGTGAACGACGGATCATAACCAAAGCGGTTCACGACCAGATTAATTATCGAGATTTTTTTTTTCTAGGAGTTCGCATTGTTGCGGGTCGTTCAACGCTCTCTTGGGCCGGTCGAGCTGAATCGCCTTAGCTCGAGAGTGAGCTGAACGCGCAAACAGTCAAAAGTGAGTACCAACAGTAGACAGCAGGATTTTTACGTGGAAAACCCAAAAAGAGAAAATACCACGGGGCCTAGCCCAGTTCTGAATGATCCACTAGTGTTGTGAGTTACAGAAAGTTATTTTTCGAGGGTGACATGTCACCTCTCGTTACATAGATTTTGCTAAGTCTTCGGGAGCTGAGCGTGGTGAAACGTGCTCAGAGACAGCCTTGAGCGGAACGCTGCAGAGCGTCCTAGAATGGAGCATTGTGTAGCGGCCTGGAGCGGAGCGCTGCGGAGCGGCCTGGAGCGGAGCGTCGATGGGGTCCTCACTAGAGAGTTTGGAGCCCAATCGGGATCCTCCCAAAGTCCTTGAAGGAGAGCTGGAATGCTGACGGAAATCCCCAAGGGTGAGCTAGCTTGAAGGTTGATGGAAATCTTCCAAGAGTCCTCGCCGGAAAACTTAAGAGCTCCTTCTTCCGATGCCAAAAGGTCCCTTCAAATGGAGGCCTGACTCTCTTTTTATAGTTTTTGAGGAGGGCGTCCCGGTAGCTACGCCATGCCGATTCCTGGATGAGCGAATGAGAATGCCAACTTCGGAGTTGGCATACTCGTCATAACTTCGAATGTGGATGAGCGGGGGGGGGGGGGGGGGGGGGGGCAAACTCGTCATAACTTCGAAGTTGGCAATCTGTGTGCTCCGAGTACTCCGTGGAGCAGGAGTGAGCGGAAGCGCTCTTGTGGAGCTGGCTGGAGCGGAAGCGCTATTGTGGAGCTGGCTGGTGCGGAAGCGCTCTCTGCGGAGCGGGAGCGGGAGCGGAGGCGCTTCTTGCTGAGCGGGAGCGCTCTCTGTGGAGGGGAAGCGGAAGCGCTCTCTGCGGAGCGGGAGCGGAAGCGCTCTCTGCGGAGTGGGAGCGGAAGCGCTTTCGGCGGAGCGGGAACGGAAGCGCTCTCTGCCGAACGGGAGCAGAAACGCTCTCTGCGGAGCGGGAGCGCTCTCTGCGGAGCGGGAGCGCTTCCCGCGGGGCAGGAGCGAGCGGGAACGCGAGGGCGCTTCCCGCGGCGCAGGACCGAGCGGAAGCGCTCTTGAGGAACGGGCGGGAGCTGAAGCGCTCTCTGCGGAGTGGGAGCGCTTCCTATGGAGCAGTTAGAAATTGAAATTGACTCTTCAAAATTTTTATTCTCCTTTATAGCAGTTAGAAATCCCAGTCCAGGAAAACAAAAAATGGAGTTCACAAAAAAAAAAAGAGAAGGCAAACACATTCGGTTTTTGGTACAGAAAAACAAAATTGGTGCATGAATGAAATTCCTCCTTTATAGCAGTTAGAAATCCCAATAAAAATAAAAAAGATGGATCCAAACAAAATCAGTCAAATTCTCCCGAAATCCTTCGGCAAAAAGATAATTCGTTGAAAAAGATCGAAGAAATGAAAACCTACGGGAGGGAAAGAGGCGCAAGGTGTGCTCGTTGCTGTGCTCGATGGGGAGGGATGTGTGCTACGCTCTAAGAAAGAGTCGGAGAGACGCGGGCTCGATGGTGAGAAGTTCTTGCACTCGACGGAGGAGTCGAAGGGACACAGGCTCGACAAAGGAGTCAGGAGGGAGGGACGCGGGCTGCTGCGCTCGACGGAGGAGTTGGAGAAACGCGGGCTTGACGAAGGAGTCGGGAGGGAGGGACGTGGGTTGCTGCGGGCGAGAGATAACCTACAGTGGCGAGTTGCGGGAATTCCCAATTCCCATGTCTTGAGATCGGACTAGGGGGGAGGGGGGACGGAATTTCCTCTACGCTGAAATCCAATAGGAATTGATTTTAATTCCGATTCCTATTAAATTTTTGGGCCGCCGAACGGTAGAATTAGAATTGTCAATTGAATTCCAATTCCAACGCTCCGACTCTATCCAAATGAACGGTCCCGTAGAGGAAACAACGGAGTCTATCAAAAAAATTAAAAACCTACAAAGGCATGGAGAACCCGTTCTGACTTGGTATGAAAAGTTGCACATAAAATTATTATGCGATCATGATGATTCAAGAGTGATGTAAGACAAGGAATGTACTACTACGCCGCACGTGTAGATGATTTTTATTGCGGGCGATGATTGCAATTGGAAAGTGGAAGAGAAGTGCGCATGTGTGGTGAAGGAATAATTTTTTCGTGCCCTACCCATACGCGGTGTGGGGAAAGGGTGAGCCGTCTTCTTGTTTTGTATTTCGTGCAATGTGATTTTTTTGGGGGCGCCGTTGGATTGAGGAGTGAACGGTCCGGGTGTTACCCACACGAAAAGAATCGTATGACACCTTACCTGTACAACCTCGTGTTCGCCGAAGGGTAAAATTGAGAATCGGGCATAGGCGAAGCAAGTAGGGGCTCGCCGCCTCACGATGAGCGATTCGCGTGGGCGGGCGAGCCAGACTCACCTCCTTGCGAGGAGCGTAGTGCGAGAGCGAGGGCGAGGCGAGTGTTTGCTCACCGCTTTGGGGTGCATTTAACAACGACGAGGCGAGTGAGGGCTCGCCACCTCGCGTAAGCGACTCAGGCTGGTAGAAGGGCGGGGGGGGGGGGGGGGGTGGCGAGCACATTCTTCATCAAGCACTCGCCCGCCCAGGCTTCTGGATGCGGGCCACCAGGCGAAGGAGGGGCGGAATCTCATTCGCCCAGGAGGCCAGGGGGCAAGCGAGTAGTGCCGTCACGGGCCACTCACATAGTGAAATCTCGCGAACCCGGCTCGCTGGAAGGCTGGCGAGTTGCGCCTTTACGGGCCACTCGTCCAGTGGGGTCTAGAGGTAAATTTACCTAGATACTCTTGGTGGGTTGCCAATAGTCCTTCAGAATAACGGAGTTTGATTGTTAGCATACCTGTTTGGGGTGCGATTAGTAAAAACAAAAGGCGAAGTTACGTTATTAGCAGACCAGCAGAGAAAAACTATATATAGACCCTGAAGGACACCTTTGGAGATATTGAGATCTTTGACTTCTTCCTCCTCAGGGCAGCTTTGGTTAGCTCCTCAGGCTCTCCAAGGTGCCCGAGTTCAGCTATGGCTTAGGAGGGGAAGCGCTCTAAGATCTTCTAGTTGTGTGGTGGGACCTCCACATTGCAGTCAAGGGTCCGTGTTTAGTTCTAAATCTTCAGTCAGGTTTCTCTGCGAGACCAGTAAGTGCTAGCTGCCCCCTCTTAAGGGTCCGAACTTCTCGTTGGACCGAATCTCGGTTCCAACACTACCTGTGGCGGACGCAATTTTTTTCTCTCTGTGGGCTAAGGACAAAATTATTCGAACAAAATGAATTGATAAATATAAGAGTAAATTATTGATAACCTCCATTATCTTTTGCAATAATAACCCCCCATTATCTTTAACAATAGTTGTATAACTCTTATCATTCTTATCAAAGTCAATAACCCCTAATATTTAGAATAATTTTACACAACAATATTGCAAACAAAAATTATATTTATAAAAAAAAAATCAAAATGTAGCCCTTGGTGGGAATTAAACTCTATGACCAAGAGGCCAAAATATATGTGCTCATGACCAACTAAGCAAACAATAATATTTGCTAATGTTATTTACCATATTATATATATGATAAGTAATAAGCTCATCATGACAAAGAACTTATTTTTATTTATCGAAATATACTGTTGTTAAAACTCGGTATAGGCGGCTGCCCACACTTGCCCTTATGTGGGTCCGCCCCTGCCCGTACGTAAGTACTGCTCGTGGTGAAGGGGAAGTCCATGATCTGAAATACCAGTTACAACATTGTTATGGTTTCAAATGATAAATTTTTGGATTAAAACAATCATTTTTAATATTGGATTGGCTATAATCTGGTCACATTTGAAAAAAAAAATTGATCCGATTTTTTCAATTCGCTTGGAAAAATTCAATCTGGATTTGCTATAATTCGATCACTTTTGAAAAAAAAAAAATTTAATCGTTTTTTTTATTTAATTGAAAAAATTCAATCATATTTACAACAAATGTCGATTTTTCCAAGCGAATTGATGGTTTTTTTTTCAATTGCGACCAAATTATAATTTGGTTGGTATTTATTACAATTGTAAAAATAGAATGGTTCCAAAATTTTTTTTCCAAAAATCAAACATTTACATCCCCAAAAAGTTTACTAAGGCTTCGTTTGGTTAGGCGTTTCGCCTCCTCCGTTTGGAGCAAACGTCACCGGACAGCGGGTAAACAAACGGGCGCCGGCGGCGTTTGCTCCGTTTGCACCCACCGGATAGAGGAAAAGGAGTCTAAATGAAGCGTTTCCAACCCCGCCTCCCCCCCTCCGGTTCCAATGCTCCGTTTGGACCCGCCGGTTGCATCCGCCACCGCCGAACCAAATGAAGCCTAAGAGAAGAGAAATAGGTACCTCCGATAAGAGCAATTACAATGAGGATCTCTATATTTAGAGATCCCTATTGTACCATGTTCTCAAAATATGGAAATATTGGTCGTGGGCGGCGTCATTGGTCGTGGGCGGAGACATTGGACGGCGACATTGATCGTGGGCGGCGACATTGGTCGTGGGCGGCGACATTGGTCGTCGACGTTGACATTCGTTGTGGGCGTTAACATTGGTTGTGGGCGGCGACATTAGATGCGGGCTGCGACATTGGCTGTGGGCGACAACGTTAATCGGGAGGGGGGGGGGGGGGGGGGGGGGGGGGGGGGCGACATTGGTCGGGGCGGGGACATTGGTTTGTGGGCGGCGACATTGGTCATGGGGGAAGACATTGGTCGGGGCGAAGACATTGTTCGTGGGCGGTGACATTGGTTGTGGGAGGCGACATTGGTCGTCGGGGGCTACAATGGTCAGGGCAGCGAGATGGGTAGGGGCGGCAACATTGGTAGGGGCGGCGATATTGGTCGTGGACGACGACATTGGTCGTGGACGACGACATTGGTCGTGACAGCGACAGTGGCCGCGGGCGGCGACATTCGTCGGAGGCGGTGGGTGGCGGAGACCTTCGTTGATGGCGATATTCGCTATTATTCACGAAAGGCTTGACCCCAATTATATAGGAAACTGAATCAACCAAAAAGAAATAAGAACTTATTCATTATTTATAAGATTCACGTGGAATTTCTTTTTTTTTTTTTTCCAAACGAACACTTTAGTGTATGTTTGCTCCACTTACCCACTTCACAAGCAACACATGAAGTAAAAATATAGGTAAATACCAAAAAGATGGGTTTTTTAAGAGATTGGGTAAATACCTAAAATATTGGTAGCATTCAATAAGAATTAATGATGATGATTATAATGTTTTCTCACACTTAACAATATAATATTAGAAAAACAAAGGGAAATATAATGACTAACTGATTATATACAATCCAATTAAAGAGTGAACTGGTTGATGATGTGCATTCATCCTACAATATGTGAGGGCAAAAATTGCATATCTTTTCAAAGCCTGCGGCAATTGATCAAAGATACACAAATCAGTAGGAAGAGGAAGTGTAAATTAGAAAATTATACTTTTGACAATGGCCACATTATAATGTATCAAAATTGTTACATATTCATAAAGGTCTTGGGGTGCGTATAGAGAAAACCCCGCTAAAGAGAGGTGGAGCCAGCAGTCAAGCCCATGATCACAGAAGTGGAGGATCCGTCGCGCAAGCGCGTCACACCGTAAACGGCGCCGGGAGGGCACGGAGCCGCGCCCCGCTACCGAGGTACGTACGCACCCCACCAAGTGGGGTGCGGATAGCCCGCCCCCACTCACGTGGGGTGCGGCAGGTCGGCCAAGCCGCACCCCCCATAGGGGGGTGCGGCCAAACCGCACCCCCCCCATGGCGGGTGCGGACAAACCGCACCCCCCATAGGGGGGTGCGGCCAAACCGCACCCCCCCATGGGGGGTGCGGCCAAACCGCACCCCCCCCCCCATGGGGGGTGCGGCCAAACCGCACCCCCCATGGGGGGATGCGGCCGAGTCTCCTTCCGCGGGATGCGGCCGAAACCGCATCCCCTCGCCGGGTGTGGTCGGAGTTCGCTTTCTCCTTAGGGGCGCGACTCTCCGTTCCACCGTTCGCTCAGAACGCCTCGCAATGTGACCAAAGCGTTTCCATGTTCGCTGCGTGCTCAGAACGCTTCTGAGCGCGCTCAGTGCACTCTCACATTTCCGATCCGGCTCGCTCACTTTTCCGCCTCGCTCACTTTTCCAACTCGGCTCGCTCACTTTTTGTCTTTCCAGCACGCTCACATTTCCGACTCGCTCACTTTTCCGACTCGGCTCGCTCACTTTTTGTCTTTTTAGTTTCTCACTTTTCAGGAACAACTTGTCGCCTTTCCCCGAAGGGCAGGATGGTCATTTACGAAAAGTGGTGATCCGTGGGCTCTGAACCGGAAAATATGATTCGTCCTCTCAGGTGGTTATGGTGGTTACAACGGCAAAATTACCGGGCTACCCCCGGCCAAAACTATAAAAGGACCCCATAGGCTTCATTTGGGAGGACCTTGCCTTCTGGACCCGGGAGTGCTCCTTGAAGATTTCCACGGATTTCTCCTTCGGCGCTTGAAGATCTCCTTCGTGGACTTGAAGTTTTCCATCTTCACGAAAGCGGACAAGGCTTTCTCACTTTCATCTCCACGAAAGCGGACAAGACATTCTCACTTTCGTCTCCACGAAAGCGGACAAGGCGGTCTCATTTTTGTCCCCACGAAAGCGGACAAGGCATTCTCACTTTCGTTCTCTACCGTTCTCAGAAGGAAAAGACTTAGTTTTTTCCGAGAGGTGGCCTGTCACCCTCGGAACGTTCTCTCTCTCTCTCTCTGATATTGTAACGAGCAGCGGCCTGTCGCGCTCGACTTCTAAATCTCCAATTGTAACCCCCCAGAAGATAGTGGAAGTTTAGTCGGCACAGCTCCGACCACGTGGTTTTTTACCCTTTCCGGGTTTTCCACGCTAAAAAGTCCCAGTGTAATCAACGAATCTCAAATTGACTGTTTGCGCGCTTGGTTCGCTCCCGAGCTAAGGTGGTTCAAGTAAACCGGTCTACCAAGAGCCCTAAGCGACCCGCAACAGTTTGGCGCCGTCTGTGGGAAAACGATTCCCAAAACTCTGCAAAGACTCACTAAGGGAAGCGAGTCGCCACCAATTGTGATGGCAAGAAAAAGTGCTCGCAACACCAAAGGATCAATCCCGGAGGGACGCGTCGACCCAGCTCCCTCCCACTCGCTTATCAACGCACCTCTCGCAGAAGAGACAGTGTCTGCGCCCGTAGCAATACTGGAAGGGTGCATGCGGCAGATGGAAGAACAGCAAGCCGAGGTGCTGGCTCTTGTAAGAAATCTCGGGGCTCCTCAAGTTCCTGTTCAACCGCCAGCATTGAACGTTCCGCCGCCCCCAGCTCCGAGTCACGCCCCAAACAAGGAGGTCGTTCGAGAGGAAGAAGCCTCAAAAGAATTCTCCGACGCAGCTGGCTCTGCCCATCCTGCTCCCCCAGCCAGAGGCCCAGGAGCTGACCACCATCACCATCTCCCAGGAAGAGCGGTCCCTGGCCGAGCAGTAGAAAGAACCACACGAGAAGAACTACGCAATATGTAACACCCCAAA
The DNA here is from genome assembly GCA_033032865.1 of Dactylorhiza incarnata. Lineage (NCBI taxonomy): Eukaryota > Viridiplantae > Streptophyta > Magnoliopsida > Asparagales > Orchidaceae > Dactylorhiza > Dactylorhiza incarnata. Next base: position 6,969,688 of record JAWHQI010000123.1, on the reverse strand, counting down.
AATTGTAGTTCAGCGAGTTAGGCGGAGTGTTAGTGCTGCGCTCGGGATAGGCTAAAAATTCCATAGCAGCTCTTCGCGCACGACCAGTGTTTCTCTTCGCGCACGACCAGTGATCGTGCGCCAATGATCGTGCGTTAATTTGCAAGAAATCGGAGTTCTGTTGCGGTAAGCGCGCACGATCAGGGGAAGTGCTTCGCGCACGACCACTGACCGTGCGTCGATGCTCCTGCGCCCTGTTTATTCTGCTCCGCGATTATGAGCGGAGAAGACGATCCGACCGATCGAAAAAGTTGGAATTCGATCTGACGACTGTGTTTAGTTGCTGGGGGGTCTTAGGTCTTTGGAGAGGGGTTAATCCCTCATTAATTCAAGGCCTTTCTCTCTCCAAGGCTAGAGAAAGAAGAAGGAGGCAAGGAAGAAGAAGGAGAGATCCCGCCATTGACGGAGCTCCGGAGCTCCGTTTCGCGAGCCGTTTCCAGATCTGGAAAGTGCAGCCCGGTGCGGTTCTTTCCCTCCGATTGGAATCTCGGATCTATGGCGAGGAAGAGAGCTCCAAGGGTAACGATTCTGCCTCCCGGTCTTAGGACGTGTTCTTTGTCCTCTCATTCCTTTTTCTATGCTTGCATGAGGACTCCCTTTCACCAAATGGGTGAAGTGTAGGATTTTCTCTAGTTCTTCGGAACTCCGGGTTGATTGTGTCCGTCCCCGGCATATTTGCATATAGAAATCCGATAGTCGAACGGATTTAGGCATTGTGTGTGAAGCTTATTCGTGGCCGTGAGCCCGGATCGGTGATGCTTGGATTGCGACGTTGCATTTAGGTTAAGCCTAGAATGCGTGCCGGAGAATGACTCCGTGAGATAATCTATAGCATTGCGGGATTTAAGCGTAGGCGTCTTGTGAAGATCCTAACGAAAGCCCCATGCTTTGCGAGTGGTTGAAGGCAAACCTTCACCACGAAATTGAAGTGAGTCGTTGTATACCTCCTTCTTGGTTGCTTGTAAAGCCTATGTCCTTGTGAATGGTTGGGTGTTGTAACTTATGTTTTGTGAAGCACTTGCGTGTGCTAAAACCTTACGGGAACTAGGCGAAGCCGTACCCGCGTCGTGCGAGCGACATGACGGCGAGAGCACGGGCAAAGCTGAGTCGAACCCTGTTTCCATGCGAAATAGGCGCGAGGTAGCACCTCTTGGACGTCGTACGATCATGGGAGAGGCCGCGGAAGGTGTTCACCTAGACGGGCCAGAAGCTCTTTAACCACCTAAGATTTCCGAACTTAGAGTGGAGTTGGTGCTCTCAAAAGAGTACCTTGGATTCATGCCATGGGAGCATGGAGCGTGTGGTCGTGAGTACCCGCATTTGTGATGTTTTGAAATGATGATGTGTTAGCCTCATGCGGTTGTGTAGGCGGTTGTGGGGAACCTCCGGGTGAACCCAACCAACATCATGTGCATTCCTAGGATCAACTTTATTTGATGCTACACCTAGAAGATTGATTGTGTTTGAAACCTCACCTTATGTAGTTTGCACCTTCCTTATACTAGTACACGTTGCTAGTACGTCTTGTACGCAGGGAAGAAGCTCCGCCACCCCGAGAAAGGGGTGAGGTCGTTATAATTTGGTCAGTTGTGCTGACCGTTGCTTTGTTTGCCACCTCTTGGTGGAATCTTCTTATGCAGGTGAGGTGAGCCTAGCGGGAAATAGCGGGCGGTGACCTTTTTTGCTACGTTGGCCCTCAAAGGCCAGCCTCTTTTCTGCTTTTCATGTATTGCCGGCCTGCGTGCCGAAGTATGTTTAGGAGTTTTGTACATTTTGGAATGTAAGGCCTTAAGGCCGTAACTCTACACTTTATTGTTTCATTCCTGTGATAGTGGACTATTCTGAAAGAAATGATAAATCTTTATGCTTCCGCTTATGATTAGTATACTCTGGTGTAGTTCTTTTCTATATATCTCCTTTTAACGCCTAGCTAGTGTGGTTAGTATAGCGTGGGGTCCCGGCCGGACCTACTGTTATATTATTTGTACTGGCAGGGTGTTACAATTTGGTATCGGACTTAGGGCGTCGATCCGTAGTTTAGCGAATTCGGGACGAATTCCTTTTAAGGGGTGGTGTGCACGGGATGTGCGCTCACCCAAAACGTTAAAAACTAATAAGAATGTCCACTTAGGAATGGAAAAACATACTTGTTTGTGGAACCTGAGCGTTCCACGATTGTTGTTCGCCTTGTTTTCAGTCACTAAATTGTGTCTTCCACGATTATAGGTGACTAGGAGTGGCACGGGGCAGTTTCAACCCCGTAACACTGTTGAAAGTAGTGCGTTTGTTGAGGTACCAGCGATCACTCCTTCTGTTGAGATGATCAGGTTAGTCGCTGAAGCAGTCTTCGCGATGATCAACACTCAGTCTGGGCGGCTTGCACAGCCTACTACTCCGACTCCGGATGTGGCCCCTGTAACTGTTGCTGCAGTGGAACCTGCGGTAGAGCCGAGGGTCGAACGTCGAGTTGAGCAAGTAGTTGTGGGACGAGCTCGTGACCAGCAATTAAAGCACTTCCTGAGCTTTAACCCTCCAACATTCTCGGGAACCGAATCCCCAAAGAGAGCGGCGGAGTGGTTGTCAGAAATAAAAAGGACTTTAATGTCAATGCTTATAAGCAAAGAGAGGTTGGTAGCCTTAGCCACCTTCCAACTTATAAGAGAAGCAAGACTTTGGTGGGAAGAAGAGTTGGTGCACAAGTTTGGAGGGAGACAACTTACCGAAATCTCTTGGGAAAACTTCCATGAGTCATTCCTTCTGAGGTGCATGCTCTCATCAGAGCATTTGGCACTACAGAACCAGTGTTTACACCTGGAGCAGGGAGCGCACTCAGTGGACGAGTACCTGAATGAGTTCATCAGTCTGGGCCGCTATGAGAGGTCTATGTGGGAAGATGAGGAGACCAAGGTCAACAAGTTCTACAATGGTCTGCGAGATGACCTAAGACTAATGCTTGTGGGTCCAATGTTACTTGGCTTCAACGTCTTAGTGAAAGCAGCAAAATCTCTGGAAATGGATATGAAGAGTATGCAGCGCGCGAAAGACTTCAATGTAAAGAAGTCAGAGTTTCATGGGCCGATCTCTCAGTCCAAGTCTAAGTTCAGAAGAATTAAGAGAAAGTTTAACTCTGTGGAAGCTAGGACTGCACGGTGTTCCTTAGTTTGTTTCACTTGCGGAAAGGAGGGACACAAAGCCCGAGTGTGTCGAAGTGGTCCCCCAAAGGCAAAAAGCGGAGAAGTGGACTATGCTCGTGTGATGGGTTCAGCTTTTATGGAAAAAGGCAAGGCGGTAGAGTCTTCGACTTCCCAACATTCTCTAACCCAGCCGAGAGTCTACTCGTATGGCCAGCAAGAGGACTTTCAACAATGCGATGTTGCCACAGGTATGGATGATAATCTCATATTATGATTTCTACCCCGTGTGTGGATAGAGATAGTAGTGTGGCCACCGTATTCGTTGTCAGCAAAATTTTACGTCTTGTATTAGTGTGCAATTAGGCCTTGTCCTAATTATCCACTATTCGGCGAGAGCTCTGTTGGTGCGGGAGCATCGCTCTCTTATCTGTCTAAGGACTTCGTGTTATGAATCAGAGTGTCGTTTACCTTAGTCAAGGATAGATTGGAGGTAATGCTGACCAATAGATCTTGAGTGAGCGCGGATAGGAGAAGCTGTGAAAAGGTGCGAAGATGTTCTTCACCTTGTTGAAGGATTCAAGGCCTAAGCCCAGCTTTGGTGTTGTCCCAGTAATAGCGGACCAAGCTGACCGAGAAGAACCGTTATCCGATTCCGAGAATCGACGACTTATTCGACCAACCGGTTGGGTCGACGGTATACTCTAAGCTTGACTTAAGGTCCGGCTATTATAAGCTTCGTAAGGGAATGTGATATTCCAAAGAAAACGTTCAGTACCCGCTTTGGGCACTATGTGTAACATCCCGACTTTTATTGGGCCACTAGACCCTAGCGAGCCCAATAAAAGTAGGCCCGAGCAGTAGAAAACGACCATTTCGGGTATCATAGCGCGCCACTACCCCATTATTATGAATAGTGACCGTACGAACCCCGAATTGACTTCCGTCAGTTCCGTTGAACTCGTATGGACAATACGAGCGCAACGGAATTCGTTGCACTTCGATCCGAGGTCGTTTGGAGAAAACGACCATTTCGGGTATCGTAGCGCGCCACTACCCCATTATTATGAATAGTGACCGTACGAACCCCAAATTGACTTCCGTCAGTTCCGTTGAACTCGTATGGACAATACGAGCGCAACGGAATTCGTTGCACTTCGATCCGAGGTCGTTTGGAGAAAACGACCATTTCGGGTATCGTAGCGCGCCACTACCTCATTATTATGAATAGTGACCGTACGAACCCCGAATTGACTTCCGTCAGTTCCGTTGAACTCGTATGGACAATACGAGCGCAACGGAATTCGTTGCACTTCGATCCGAGGTCATTTGGAGAAAATGACCATTTCAGGTATCGTAGCGCGCCACCACCCCATTATTGTGAATAATGGTCGTACGAACCCCGAATTGACTTCTGTCAGTTCCGTTAAGATCGCATGACCAATACAAGCACAACGGAACTCGTTGCGTCTCGATACGAGGTCGTATGGAGAGTATGCCATTTTAGTCCTATGCAGATCGCCTCAGTGCAACGCACGAGATATAAAGCACACGAACCCGGCATTGGCCCCGGCAACTCTTATCGTGCCCCAGGAGCCAAGAAGGACCCCGCCCTAAGTTGACCTAGTCAAACCCCCCCCCGAACTCGAAATTGCTAAAGAAAAGGGGGGGGGGGAGAGAGAAAAACCCCCAAGGGGGGGGGGGGGGGGGGGGGGGGAGGGCTCCCCTCCTTCCTATAAAAGGAGGGGCAGGCCCTCTCCATTCCCCCCCCCCCCCCCACACCACCTCTCCCTCTCTCTCAGCTCTCCTCTGCCAGCAGCCCCCCCCCCCCCCCCCAGCCATCCACCTCCTCCTCCTCCTTGCCGGAGCAAGCCAACCCCAAGGCCGCCGCCACCACCTCCTCCCTCATGGCCGGCGGTGGCGCTGGGGGGGAGGGGGTCCCCCTTGAGGACCTCGGCGCCGGCACAGGGGAGGCAGTCGGGCCGCCGGCGGACACAGCCGGCGGCGCCCGTGGCCTCCCCCTCCTCCCCGCACTTCCTGTAGGAGGAAAACGCCCTCCCCCGGCGGCGGCCGGCGGCTCCAGGCTGCCGGGCAACCGCCGGAGTAGGCGCCGACCCCCGGCGCTCCGACCGGGGGCGGCACCAGTGGCCCTCGGCGGGAGGACGGCGGCGCAGCGGGCCTGCATGGCCCATGCAGGCCACGCCCCCCGCCTCCCGCCCTCTGTATCTCCTCCCCCCGGCGGTGGCCGGCGGCGCCAGGCCGCCGGACCACCCCCGGAGGAGTCGCCGGCCCCCGGCGCACCAACCGGGGGCACTCCCCGCACCCCCCCCCCTGGCAGAGGCGGCGGCGGCTAGCATGCACACTGCATGCAGGCCGCCACCGCTCCCGTGCCGCTTTCGGCACTAACCCTGGCGGTGGCCGGCGGCGACCAGCCCGCCGAACCACCACCGGAGTGGTCGCCGGCCCCCATTACCTGGGTTCCCGCCTCCTGCCTCCAATTGTGCGCCCCCCGCAGCGGATCTGCCACAGATCCGCTGTGGGGGCCGCGGGAGGGCGCAGGGTGCAAAACCCCTGCGCCTCTTCCCTGCCTCTAACCGCACCCCAGCCCCCTTTTGCCTTTCCCCATTTTTCTGAGGAAAAATGGGGCCTTTTCAAAAGAAGTTTCCTAAATGAAAATTGTGCCCCACTCTTAGGGGCACCTCCTGTAATTTTTTGGGATTTTTAGGAGGAGTTTTACTATTTTTAAAACCCATTATAAAGTTTATTTTAGGAAATAAAATGCCCAAATGAGTTTCTAAAATTCCCCAAAAATTAGGGGCTCTAAGTATAGGTATTTTGCAAATACTATCAAAGTTGGGAGGTGTGACCTCTTGTTTTGATCCCTTAAATGCTTTTACAAGCATAAATAGACGCCCGGAAAAGGGCGAAATTCCTCAAAATAATTTGGCACCCCTCGACGCATATTTTAAATGCTTATCAAAATTTTGCGTATCAATCTAATGAATCGACTAAGCTCGCGAAAGCAACGCAAAAAGCGGGACGATATCGCGGCGCGGCGCCAAAATTTAACCCCGCCGCGACGATAATAAAAGAACGTAGTCGTCGATCGAAGCCTCCTCTTATGGAGTGATTGGATTACTAACCATTTCTTCTTATGCTTTTACTGCTTTCCGTACTTTCCGTTAAATCCAGCCTCGCACTGGTCCCCCGTATTTACTTCTGTACTTTCAATTAAATCCAGTCTCGCACTGGTCCCCCGCACTTATTTTCTGTACTGTCAATTAAATCCAGTCTCGCACTGGTCCCCCGCACTTATTTTCTGTACTGTCAATTAAATCTAGTCTCGCACTGGTCCCCCGCACTTACTTTCTGTACTTTCAATTAAATCCAGCCTTGCACTGGTCCTATCATTATGGCCTCTGCTTTCGGCATACTTTTCTGTTTATTACATGGCCTTTGCTTTCGGCCTACTTTCTGCTTATCATTATGGCCTTTGCTTTCGGCCTACTTTCTGTTTATCATTATGGCCTCTGCTTTCGGCCTAATTTACTTGTTAGTGTAGAGCTTCCGTGGCAACGAATGCGGTGCTTGTCCTCCCTTCGGCGAGGCCTTAGTTGGGGAAAACCCGGAGTTGAGTCTCTCCTCCCAGGTTAGTCCCAAACAAGGAGCCCTCATACCGCTAAGCCTCCCGGTACAAGGTCGTGCGACCGGTCGAGTAGAATTGCCACGTGGCCAAAGGGTTTGTTTTATATGAAACGGGTGAAGATTGATTGGAAGTGGCGGGTTGGTCACGCTCGCAGACCGTTCGTACCGGTGCGGGTGGGTTGACGACTCATGGCGACAGGGAGATGTGTGCAATGGGTTATCCCCCTCCGAACATGCAGTTTTGCCTCCGCTGGTCGGCCTACAAATCGGCTCGCCGGATGTCGCTCACATCCAGTTGGTACACCAAGTTGTACAGGAGGGCCTGAATGATACGGTACGACTACATTCAGAAGTGGCAAGACTGGCCACTGTCACCGACGGCCACATCGGTGAGGCCCGCGGGGTTAGCTCCCCTGCTTGAACAAAATCGGTCTAAACTGTGTCGACACAGGGTCCTTTGTGTGCGTACGGGTTTGAATACCTGAGTGTGTGTCTGCGCGATATAGTGTTGTGTGGTTGCTATACGGCGCAAATACGAGCCTTAGGGCAAGCGGCCCTATCTATATATATATGCGTCTATATATACATATTCACCTGCTACTAACCCTCTTCCTTGCTTCGGCTATTTCATTCCTGTCCTTTAGCCGTTCCCCCCGCCCCCCCCCCCCCCCCCCCCCCCGGATAAGGATCCTGGGAGGGGAGATATTGTTCTACTTAGCTCTGTGACTAACGGTTACTTCTTATAACCAATCACAGGAAACGGGACAGCGCGAAGCCCCCACCCCGCAGGATGAGATACGTGCCTTAGAGATGGCCCGATCGGACACCCCAGCCTCTCCTCCTATCTTCAGAGACGTGAGTGCGAGAGAATAAAGACTAGCCTAGGGATCCTTGTTGTTTGGACTATGTAGCCTTCGGGCAATATTTTGTAAAACGATAGGCTCTGGCCATATTTAAATGTATAATATAAGCAGTGTGCTTGTTTCCTTTATATTATCTGCTTCCGCTGTGTGATCTGATGTGATGTGATGATTCTTGTGCCTGACAAAGAGACCGCTCAGTGCTTGAGTGAGTGGGACGTCGCCACCCGGAAAGCGCTGGGTGGTCCTCTTTGGGCAGTAAGATCCCCCCCCTCCCGGAACTCGGATCAGTCTGGGGAGGGGGGGTCTTACAAATGGATCAGAGCTACCACGATCCGACCACATAGGGCAGTCTTTCGATCCTCCCTTCCCCTGTTCCGTTTCTTGGTTCGGGACGAACCACGCAGCGGAAGCCTGGTAGACCCTTTAGGTTTAAGGTTAAGGACTCGAGACTGCACGATAATACACCCACACGTTTTCCGCTTCCTCTTCTTTCAGTCCTGCAAAATTCCCTTATTTTTGCAAGTTCTGACACCCGTTTGTTACTTCTCCAGATACCGGAGTCAAGTAACGGAAGGTCCTCCTCCCGAGACCAGTACCACCCTACCACCCCACCACCATCTCAGACCGCTCCAGCCACAGTTCCGTTCGGAGAGACAGAGCTCGGGCAGACCCTGGTAGCCCTGTTAGCCATCTTCCAGACAGCCACCTTACGGCCACCCCAGCAGGCCACCGTACCCACCGATCTGCTGACGACATTCCGAGGGCTAAGGCCCCCCACCTTTCGGGGTACAGAGTCAGCCATCCAGGCCGAGGAGTGGGTGGAGAGAGTAGAGGAGCTTCTTGTAGGGATGATGTGCCCAGCAGTAGCCGCAGTGTCCCTAGTGGTGACCATATTGGAGGGCTATGCCCGGGACTGGTGGAGGGCAGCTAGCCGCTCCACTTTTAGAGGGCGACCCCTCAGCACCATTCTCTGGGGGGAGTTCTCAGAGGCCTTCTTAGAGCATTTCATTTCGGATGCATACCGGATGGCACTCCGGGAGCGGTTCCTACAGATCAGGCAGGGAGATAGGATAGTTCCAGACTACCAGAGAGAGTTTATCCACCTGGCCCGCTTCGCCGGGACCTTAGCAGGTACGGATAGGGACAGGGCGGCCAGATTTTACCGGGGATTACGAGACGACCTCCGTCAGGCCCTGATCATGATTTCCCAGGCATCCTTCCACACGATCGCCTCACATGCCACCGCTCTAGAGATGGACCAGCGGATGGTAGCCCAGCAGCGGAGGGGACACGTAGGTGTTCCCCAGACTCAGGGCCGAGAGAGAGGGGTAGGTCCTCGCAGGCAGGGCCGAGACAGGAGACAGCGTCAGCGTCACTAGCCATATAGACAGGCACCCCAGCCCCGACCAGCACCCCCAGCCCCAGCACCTCAGGTCGTCCCAGCCGCACGACGAGATGTTCCCTTCGCAGGGAACTGCTACCTATGCCAGCAGCCTGGGCATATACGAGCCTTCTGCCCACAGGCTACCGGGAGACCCAGTTTAGGAGCAGTACAGAGAGCGGCAGAGAGAGGACGAGGTGGACGCAGAGGACGTCCCGCAGGCAGGAGGGAGCCGGCTAGGCAGGGCAGAGCAGCACCGCTCAAGGCATACGCGTTGGATCTCCAGCACGGTCCTGCTCCTGACGTAGTGATAGGTATCTACTTCCGATAGTATGATATCCTAGGAGATGTTGTAGCTTTATGTATTGGGACTTTTGTATATGTCATCCCTACTCCTGTATATTTGTGAAAAGCTTATGATCATAGTATATATATTATCAGGTCTACTTTTGGTAGAAGGTCATCCCGCTAAAACACTGTTCGATACCGGCGCCACACACTCTTTCGTTGCACAAAACTTCATCGCTGACAAAGGGAACACGGTGAGATCGTCCGGGATGTCGATCCGAATACGACTCCCGGATGGGTCAGACATGACTTCCACCGAGAAATGTTCCTTCCAAGCAATGCTGGGAGGCATAGAGTTCGAAGTCAACGCCACCATCTTAGCAATAACCGGATTCGACATCATTCTGGGGATGGATTGGTTGGCCGAGCACAGCGCCCAAATCAATTGTTCGACTCGAGAAATCTGCCTCAAGAATCCAAATGGGCAATTTATCACGCTAGCAGGTATACCCTCCGTCACCCGCATTATCTTAACATCTGCACAAACCGTCAAGGCAGTTCGACGGAAGGACGAGATATACCTAATCTACTTTGAGATGGAGAACACGACGCAAGTACTCACTAAAGTACCTGTGATCAGGGACTTCCCAGATATCTTCCCCGAGTCACTCCCCGGGTTGCCCCCGCAACGGGAAGTGGACTTCCAAATCGAACTTACTCAAGGAGCCCGACTAGTGTCCCGAGCACCGTACCGGATGGCCCCGAGGGAACTGGCCGAGCTCAAGATTCAGCTACAAGAGTTAGTCGACGCAGGATTCGTATGTCCTAGTACCTCTCCCTGGGGAGCCCCAGTACTGTTCGTTAAAAAGAAGGATGGATCGCTGCGTCTCTGCATCGACTACAGAGGTTTGAATAAACTCACTATCCGGAATACCTATCCCCTACCCCGGATAGATGAACTGTTCGATCAACTGCAAGGCGCGTCCGTCTTTTCCAAGATGGACTTAAGGTCCGGCTACTATCAACTTAGAGTGCGAGAAGAGGACATTCCCAAGACCGCCTTCAGCTCTCGCTACGGACTATACGAGTTCATGGTAATGCCATTTGGGTTAACCAATGCCCCGTCCGCCTTCATGGCTTTGATGAATACGGTATTCAAACCCTTCCTGGACCATTTCGTAATAGTCTTCATAAATGATATTCTCATCTACTCAAAGAACAAAACCGATCACTCCAGGCACCTCCAAATGGTACTACTTAAGCTAAGAGAGCACTCGCTCTTCGCCAAGTTTAGCAAATGCGAGTTCTGGATGGAAGAAGTCGGTTTTCTGGGACACACCGTCAACAAGAACGGAGTAGCGGTGGATCAAGCCAAGGTGCAAGCGGTACGAGATTGGCCGCCACTGAAGATAGCAGCAGACATCCGAAGTTTCCTTGGCCTCGCCGGCTACTACCGTAAGTTCGTCGAAGGTTTCTCCAAAATCGCGTTACCACTTACCTCTCTCACCAAGAAGGATGTGACTTTCCAATGGTCTCCCGAATGCGAGGCGGCGTTCATCGAACTGAAGAACCGGCTGATATCAGCCCCAATCCTAACCCTCCCCTCCGGTACCGAGGGATTCCAAATCTATGCTGATGCCTCTTTGAAAGGATTGGGGGCCGTGCTTATGCAACATGACAAGGTGATTGCCTACGCCTCACGTCAGCTCAAGCCGCATGAACTAAACTACGCCACCCACGATCTGGAGCTGGGGGCGGTAGTTTTCGCATTAAAAGTCTGGGGACACTACCTCTACGGGGTACGATGCGAAATCTTCTCCGATCATAAAAGCCTCAAATACGTCTTCACCCAGAAAGAGCTGAACCTCCGGCAACGCCGGTGGTTAGAAGTTCTCTGTGATTATGACTTCGCCCTCCAGTACCACCCCGGCAAGGCTAATAAGGTTGCAGACGCCTTGAGTCGGCAGCCTCCGAGGACCGGGAGTTGGTTAGAAATGGTGCCAGAGGAGTTAGTCAAATCATTGGCAGAAATGGATATTATCCTCATCACCCGCAGAAATCCGATGGAATACCAGGCCCAGCTCTACTGGATGGAGATACAGTGCGACATCCGGAATAGGATAAGAGAAGCTCAGAAGATTGACGTAGAAGCAGCCCCGATCATTCAAGCCATGCAACATGGTGCGCAGGAGGATTACAATTTGTACGATGGCATCCTGCAGTTCAGACACCGCATATTCATCCCCGCAACAGAAGGAATTCGGGAAGAAATCCTCCGCGAAGCGCACCAGACCAGGTACTCGATACACCCGGGAGTAGTAAAAATGTATACGGACCTGCGAAGGACCTTGTACTGGCCAGGAATGAAGAGGGATGTCACCAACTATGTTGCGCACTGCCAGACCTGTCAAATGGTCAAGGCAGAATGTCGAAGCCTAGGAGGCCTACTACAACCCCTGCCCATCCCGGAATGGAAGTTTGAGGATATTTCCATGGATTTTGTCCATGGCTTACCCCGATCCCGTGCAGGTAACGACTCCATATGGGTAGTAGTGGACCGCCTCACCAAGGTAGCCCGATTCATCCCGAACCGGCAAGGTGACGGTGTCGACATTCTAGCCCGACTATTTATCGAGCAGGTAGTCCGATTTCATGGAATACCCAAATCAATCGTCTCGGACCGCGACGGGAGCTTTACATCGAAGGAATGGAGAAGAGTGCAAGCTTACCTGGGTACCAGATTAGCTTTTAGCACCGCCTTCCACCCCCAGACCGATGGGCAGACGGAAAGAACGAATCGGACGATGGAAGATCTTCTCCGATTATGCATAGTGGAACGCAACGAGCCATGGGAGCAGTTACTACCTCTGGTAGAGTTTTCATATAACAACAGCTTCCAGGCAAGCATCAAGATGGCACCTTACGAAGCCCTCTACGGAAGACGCTGTCGAACCCCGCTATCTTGGGCACAGGATGAGGACCCCGAAGCCTTGGGAGTCACCTACATCGACGATACCACCGCCGCGATAAGATTAATCCGGGAACGCATGCTGGAAGCGCAGAGCAGGCAGGCCAAGTATTACGACGCACGTCAACGGTAAGTGGAATTCCAAGTGGGAGATATGGTTTTCTTGAAGATTAAGCCTATGCATGGGATATCACGAATCAAGAGGCAGAAAAAGCTGGACCCCTGCTATCTAGGCCCGTATCCAGTCATCGAAAGAGTTGGCCCGGTGGCCTATAGACTAGCCCTGCCAACTGAACTAGGAAACCTCCACGACGTGTTTCACGTCTCTTCGCTGAGACGCGTACTTCGCCAACCCGAGCAGCACCTTCCCACACCACCAACATCAGTACAATCCGACCGATCTGTCCGACTCGAACCGGTGAAGATAGTGGACTCCAAGATCAAAGAGCTGCGGAACAAAACCGTCACAATGGTCAAGATCTTATGGTCAAACGGAGGACGCGAAGAGTTCACCTGGGAACCAGAAGCCCTCGTCCGGGAGAGATACCCGGTACTGTTTCCCCAGGTATGTCATCCTTTAAACCCCTACTTTAGCCAATTTTTGGGGACGAAAATCTCTTTATTTTTATTGGATTGTAACATCCCGACTTTTATTGGGCCACTAGACCCTAGCGAGCCCAATAAAAGTAGGCCCGAGCAGTAGAAAACGACCATTTCTGGTATCATAGCGCGCCACTACCCCATTATTATGAATAGTGACTGTACGAACCCCGAATTGACTTCCGTCAGATCCGTTGAACTCGTATGGACAATACGAGCGCAACGGAATTTGTTGCACTTCGATCCGAGGTCGTTTGGAGAAAACGACCATTTCGGGTATCGTAGCGCGCCACTACCCCATTATTATGAATAGTGACCGTACGAACCCCGAATTGACTTCCGTCAGTTCCGTTGAACTCGTATGGACAATACGAGCGCAACGGAATTCGTTGCACTTCGATCCGAGGTCGTTTGGAGAAAACGACCATTTCGGGTATCGTAGCGCGCCACTACCTCATTATTATGAATAGTGACCGTACGAACCCCGAATTGACTTCCGTCAGTTCCGTTGAACTCGTATGGACAATACGAGCGCAACGGAATTCTTTGCACTTCGATCCGAGGTCATTTGGAGAAAATGACCATTTCAGGTATCGTAGCGCGCCACCACCCCATTATTGTGAATAATGGCCGTACGAACCCCGAATTGACTTCTGTCAGTTCCGTTAAGATCGCATGACCAATACAAGCACAACAGAACTCGTTGCGTCTCGATACGAGGTCGTATGGAGAGTATGCCATTTTAGTCCTATGCAGATCGCCTCAGTGCAACGCACGAGATATAAAGCACACGAACCCGGCATCGGCCTCGGCAACTCTTATCGTGCCCCAGGAGCCAAGAAGGACCCCGCCCTAAGTTGACCTAGTCAACCCCCCCCCCCCCGAACTCGAAATTGCTAAAGAAAAGGGGGGGGGGGGGAGAGAGAGAAAAACCCCCAAGGGGGGGAGGCTACCCCTATTAGGGCAAGGGGCAAGAGAGAGAAAGGAAAGGGGGGGGGGGGGAGATAATATCTCCCCCCACTCACCCTCCCTTCATACACGTGGAAGGGAGGGAGAGGGGGGTGGGGGGGGGGGGGGGGGGAGGGCTCCCCTCCTTCCTATAAAAGGAGGGGCAGCCCCTCTCCATTCCCCCCCCCCCCCCACACCACCTCTCCCTCTCTCTCAGCTCTCCTCTGCCGGCAGCCCCCCCCCCCCAGCCAGCCACCTCCTCCTCCTCCTTGCCGGAGCAAGCCAACCCCAAGGCCGCCGCCACCACCTCCTCCCTCATGGTCGGCCGCCCCTCCACCCGAGCCCCTCACCAGGTAGAACCATCTCCCCTCCTCCTTCCCACCTCCCGGAGGAAGACCCCCCCCCCCCTCCCCCTGTCGCCGGAGCGCCGCCGGCCGCCGCCCCGAGCCTTGCAAGGTTCGGGGAGGAGGCGGCCGAGGAAGCCCTCTCCCCCAGCGCCGGCGGTGGCGCTGGGGGGCGAGGGGGGGTCCCCCTTGAGGACCTCGGCGCCGGCACAGGGGAGGCGGCCGGGCCGCCGGCGGACACAGCCGGCGGCGCCCGTGGCCTCCCCCTCCTCCCCGCACTTCCTGTAGGAGGAAAACGCCCTCCCCCGGCGGCGGCTGGCGGCTCCAGGCTGCCGGGCCACCGCCGGAGTAGGCGCCGACCCCCGGCGCTCCGACCGGGGGCGGCACCAGTGTCCCTCGGCGGGAGGACGGCGGCGCAGCGGGCCTGCATGGCCCATGCAGGCCACGCCCCCCGCCTCCCGCCCTCTGTATCTCCTCCCCCCGGCGGTGGCCGGCAGCGCCAGGCCGCCGGACCACCCCCGGAGGAGTCGCCGGCCCCCGGCGCACCAACCGGGGGCACTCCCCGCACCCCCCCTGGCAGAGGCGGCGGCGGCTAGCATGCACACTGCATGCAGGCCGCCACCGCCCCCGTGCCGCTTTCGGCACTAACCCCGGCGGTGGCCGGCGGCGACCAGCCCGCCGGACCACCACCGGAGTGGTCGCCAGCCCCCGGCGCACCGATCTGGGGCGGCGCCGGCCCCAGCCGGCCGCTGCCCGGCGGCGGCAGCGGTTGCCGCCCGTGCGCGAGCGGGGGCCGCACGATCTCCCCCAGGAGATCGAGCGGCCCCCATTACCTGGGTTCCCGCCTCCTGCCTCCAATTGTGCGCCCCCCCGCAGCGGATCTGCCACAGATCTGTTGTGGGGGCCGCGGGAGGGCGCAGGGTGCAAAACCCCTGCGCCTCTTCCCTGCCTCTAACCGCACCCCAGCCCCCTTTTGCCTTTCCCCATTTTTCTGAGGAAAAATGGCTCAGAAAAATGGGGCCTTTTCAAAAGAAGTTTCCTAAATGAAAATTGTGCCCCACTCTTAGGGGCACCTCCTGTAATTTTTTGGGATTTTTAGGAGGAGTTTTACTATTTTTAAAACCCATTATAAAGTTTATTTTAGGAAATAAAATGCCCAAATGAGTTTCTAAAATTCCCCAAAAATTAGGGGCTCTAAGTATAGGTATTTTGCAAATACTATCAAAGTTGGGAGGTGTGACCTCTTATTTTGATCCCTTAAATGCTTTTACAAGCATAAATAGACGCCCGGAAAAGGGCGAAATTCCTCAAAATAAATCGGCACCCCTCGACGCATATTTTAAATGCTTATCAAAATTTTGCGTATCAATCTAATGAATCGACTAAGCTCGGGAAAGCAACGCAAAAAGCGGGACGATATCGCGGCGCGGCACCGAAATTTAACCCCGCCGCGACGATAATAAAAGAACGTATTCGTCGATCGAAGCCTCCTCTTATGGAGTGATTGGACTACTAACCATTTCTTCTTATGCTTTTACTGCTTTCCGTACTTTCTGTTAAATCCAGTCTCGCACTGGTCCCCCGTATTTACTTCTGTACATTCAATTAAATCCAGTCTCGCACTGGTCCCCCGCACTTATTTTCTGTACTGTCAATTAAATCCAGTCTCGCACTGGTCCCCCGCACTTATTTTCTGTACTGTCAATTAAATCCAGTCTCGCACTGGTCCCCCGCACTTACTTTCTGTACTTTCAATTAAATCCAGCCTAGCACTGGTCCTATCATTATGGCCTCTGCTTTCGGCCTACTTTTCTGTTTATTACATGGCCTTTGCTTTCGGCCTACTTTCTGCTTATCATTATGGCCATTGCTTTCGGCCTACTTTCTGTTTATCATTATGGCCTCTGCTTTCGGCCTAATTTACTTGTTAGTGCAGAGCTGCCGTGGCAACGAATGCGGTGCTTGTCCTCCCTTCGTCGAGGCCTTAGTTGGGGAAAACCCGGAGTTGAGTCTCTCCTCCCAGGTTAGTCCCAAACAAGGAGCCCTCATACCGCTAAGCCTCCCGGTACAAGGTCGTGTGACCGGTCGAGTAGAATTGCCACGTGGCCAAAGGGTTTGTTTTATATAAAACGGGTGAAGATTGATTGGAAGTGGCGGGTTGGTCACGCTCGCAGACCGTTCATACCGGTGCGGGTGGGTTGACGACTCATGGTGACAGGGAGATGTGTGCAGCGGGTTATCCCCCTCCGAACATGCAGTTTTGCCTCCGCTGGTCGGCCTACAAATCGGCTCGCCGGATGTCGCTCACATCCAGTTGGTACACCAAGTTGTACAGGAGGGCCTGAATGATACGGTACGACTACATTCAGAAGTGGCAAGACTGGCCACTGTCACCGACGGCCACATCGGTGAGGCCCGCGGGGTTAGCTCCCCTGCTTGAACAAAAGCGGTCTAAACTGTGTCGACACAGGGTCCTTTGTGTGCGTACGAGTTTGAATACCTGGGTGTGTGTCTGCGCGATATAGTGTTGTGTGGTTGCTATACGGCGCAAATACGGGCCTTAGGGCAAGCGGCCCTATCTATATATATATATATATATATATATATATATATATATATATATATATATATATATATATATATATGCGTCTATATATACATATTCACCTGCTACTAACCCTCTTCCTTGCTTCGGCTATTTCATTTCTGTTCTTTAGCCGTCCCCCCCCCCCCGGATAAGGATCCGGGGAGGGGAGGTATTGTTCTACTTAGCTCTGTGAGTAACGGTTACTTCTTATAACCAATCACAGGAAACGGGACAGCGCGAAGCCCCCACCCCGCAGGATGAGATACGTGCCTTAGAGATGGCCTGATCGGACACCCCAGCCTCTCCTCCTATCTTCAGAGACGTGAGTGCGAGAGAATAAAGACTAGCCTAGGGATCCTTGTTGTTTGGACTATGTAGCCTTCGGGCAATATTTTGTAAAACGATAGGCTCCGACCATATTTAAATGTATAATATAAGCAGTGTGCTTGTTTCCTTTATATTATCTGCTTCCGCTGTGCGATCTGATGTGATGTGATGATTCTTGTGCCTGACAAAGAGACCGCTCAGTGCTTGAGTGGGTGGGACGTCGCCACCCGGAAAGCGCTGGGTGGTCCTCTTTGGGCAGTAAGATCCCCCCCCCTCCCGGAACTCGGATCAGTCTGGGGAGGGGGGGGGTCTTACACTATGAGTTCACGGTTATGTCGTTCGGTCTTTCTAAAGCACCGTCAGTATTTATGGACTTAATGAATAGAACGTTCCGAGAGTATTTGGATCAATTTGTGATCGTCTTCATCGACGACATTTTGGTATACTCTCAGTCGGAGGAGGAGCATGCAGAGCATCTGCACACAGTTTTGAGCACCCTGAGGAGGAGTCAATTTTATGCCAAGTTCTCCAAGTGCGAGTCTTGGCTATCGTCAGTAGCATACCCGGGTCATGTTGTTAGTGGGGATGGAATTGCGGTTGATCCGTCGAAAATAGAAGCGATCAGAGCGTGGCCTGTGTTGAAAAACGTAGCGGAAGTCCGAAGTTTCTTAGGACTTGCCGGCTATTATAGGCGCTTTGTGGAGAACTTCTCGAGGGTCGCACTCCCCCTCACTAAACTGACTAGGAAAGATCACAAGTTCGACTGGTCGCCCGAGTGCGCTCGAGCTTTTGAAGAACTGAAGAGTCGTCTGACCACGACGCCCATTCTATGCTCGCCATGTGGTACGGAAGGCTACAAAATTTATAGTGACGCCTCGGGAAGTGGTTTGGGTTGCGTCCTAGTGCAGTTCGGAAGGGTAATTGCCTACGGCTCCCGACAACTGAAGGTTCATGAAAGGAACTACGCGGTCCATGATTTGGAGCTAGCGGCCGTGGTTTTCGCCCTCAAGCTTTGGAGGCATTACTTGTATGGCATGAAGATTGATATCTTTACTGACCACAAGAGCCTCAAGTACCTGCTGGATCAAAGGGAGTTGAATATGCGTCAGAGGAGGTGGATGGAGTTCCTTGGGGACTACACCTTCGACATCAAATATACTCCTGGTAAGGGAAATGTAGTTGCGGACGCGTTGAGTCGTCGGGCTCCTGCTCAAGCAAACTGGATTTTGATGCACGATGAGCGTCTAATCCGCGAGCTAGAAGTTATGGAGATCATTTGCGTCGATAGAAGAGCGTCTCCTTCGGCATGCTTGAACTGGTTGGAGGTTCAATACGACCTCGCCGACCGAGTTCGACAAGCATTGGAGCTGGATGAGAGCATGAAACGCTATAAAGCGGAGACCGTTGATGAGTCAAACGCTGATTTCTCTTTCGAAGATGGCCTTATGTGGAAGAACGACAGATTGTGCGTCCCAAATGTTGGTACATTACGGGCGGAGTTGATGTACGAGGCTCATCATACCAAGTACTCGATCCACCCTGGGAGCACGAAAATGTACATGGATATGAAGAAACTCTTCTGGTGGCCGGGTATGAAGAAAGACATTGCCCTCTACGTGGCTAAGTGTCATACTTGCGCGTTGGTGAAGGTGGAATGTCAACGTCCCGGTGGGTTTCTGAAGTCATTGCCGATTCCGGAATGGAAGTTCGATGATATTTCGATGGATTTCGTGCACGGATTGCCGAGATCGCAACATGGAAACGACGCCATCTGGGTGATCGTGGACCGATTGACGAAGGTATCACACTTTATTCCGAACCGAAAGGATGATTCTGTGGAGAAGCTGGCAAAGTTGTACGTCGATAACATCATACGGTTGCACGGGATTCCCCGTAGCATCGTCAGTGATCGCAATGGGCGGTTCACATCGAATGATTGGAGGCTGATTCATCAATTATTGGGTACCAAGCTGAAGTTTAGCACGGCCTTCCACCCGCAAATGGATGGACAGACCGAAAGGACCAATAGGACGATGGAAGACATGCTGAGGATGTGCGCCCTGGATTTCGGAAAGAGATGGGAGGACCATCTCTATATGATCGAATTTGCTTACAACAACAACTACCAAGCAAGTATAAAGATGACCCCTTTCGATGCTCTTTATGGTAGGAAATGTCACACACCGTTATCTTGGGCTGAAACGGGCGACATTAAGTTGTTGAAACGCAAGGATGTGGAGGAGGCAAATACATCGATTCGGGCTATTCAGGAGCGATTGCTCATTGCCCAAGATCGGCAGGCAAAATACTACAATGCAAATCATCGGAATGTCGAGTTCGCCGTTGGCGACTGGGTTTATCTCAAGATCAAACTGTTCAAAGGAGTATCGAGGATCCGACGCTTGAAAAAGCTAAGTCCGAGGTACTTAGGACCGTTCGAGATCTTGGAGCGCATTGATGAAGCTGCCTACGGGCTTGCTCTATCTTCGGAGCTGAGCGGGTTGCATGATGTATTCAACATCTCTGTATTGCGGGAGGCTGTAAAGGAGCCAAATCTTGTTGTTGCGGTCAACAAAGTGTCGGTAGATGGTGGGCTAGCAACGAAAGTTAAATCAATTTGCATTGAAGACACTGAAGTGAAGCAGTTGAGGAACAAGTCCATTCGGATGGTGAAAGTCCGTTGGAATAATTGCGGGCGAGAGGAACTCTCTTGGGAGAGAGAGCAATCGATGCTTGCGGAGTACCCCGAGTTGTTTCCCTCAGGTAATTATTAATTGTAATTCCTGCTACTACTGTTTTCGAAATTTCGGGACGAAATTCTTTTAAGGGGGGTGGAGTTGTAACACCCCAAAAATCGTAGTTCAGCGAGTTAGGCGGAGTGTTAGTGCTGCGCTCGGGATAGGCTAAAAATTCCATATCAGCTCTTCGCACACGACCAGTGTTCCTCTTCGCGCACGACCAGTGATCGTGCGTCAATGATCGTGCGCCAATGATCGTGCGTTAATTCGCAAGAAATCGGAGTTCTGTTGCGGTAAGCGCGCACGATCAGGGGAAGTGCTTCGCGCACGACCACTGACCGTGCGCCGATGCTCGTGCGCCCTGTTTATTCTGCTCCGCGATTATGAGCGGAGAAGACGATACGACCGATCGAAAAAGTTGGAATTCGATCCGACGGCTGTGTTTAGTTGCTGGGGGGGCTTAGGTCTTTGGAGAGGGGTTAATCCCTCATTAATTCAAGGCCTTTCTCTCTCCAAGGCTAGAGAAAGAAGAAGGAGGCAAGGAAGAAGAAGGAGAGATCCCGCCATTGACGGAGCTCCGTTTCGCGAGCCGTTTCCAGATCTGGAAAGTGCAGCCCGGTGCGGTTCTTTCCCTCCGATTGGAATCTCGGATCTATGGCGAGGAAGAGAGCTCCAAGGGTAACGATTCTCCCTCCCGGTCTTAGGACGTGTTCTTTGTCCTCTCATTCCTTTTTCTATGCTTGCATGAGGACTCCCTTTCACCAAATGGGTGAAGTGTAGGATTTTCTCTAGTTCTTCGGAACTCCTGGTTGATTGTGTCCGTCCCCGACATATTTGCATATAGAAATCTGGTAGTCGAACGGATTTAGGCATTGTGTGTGAAGCCTATTCGTGGCTGTGAGCCCGGATCGGTGATGTTTGGATTGCGACGTTGCATTTAGGTTAAGCCTAGAATGCGTGCCGGAGAATGACTCCATGAGATCATCTATAGCATTGCGGGATTTAAGCGTAGGCGTCTTGTGAAGATCCTAACGAAAGCCCCATGCTTTGCGAGTGGTTGAAGGCAAACCTTCACCACGAAATTGAAGTGAGTCGTTGTATACCTCCTTCTTGGTTGCTTGTAAAGCCTATGTCCTTGTGAATGGTTGGGTATTGTAACTTATGTTTTGTGAAGCACTTGCATGTGCTAAAACCTTACGGGAACTAGGCGAAGCCGTACCCGCGCCGTGCGAGCGACACGACGGCGAGAGCACGGGCAAAGCTGAGCCGAACCCTGTTTCCATGCGAAATCGGCGTGAGGTAGCACCTCTTGGACATCGTACGATCATGGGAGAGGTCGCGGAAGGTGTTCACCTAGACGGGCCAGAAGCTCTTTAACCACCTAAGGTTTCCAAACTTAGAGCGGAGTTGGTGCTCTCAAAAGAGTACCTTGGATTCATGCCATGTGAGCATGAAGCGTGTGGTCGTGAGTACCCGCGTTTATGATGTTTTGAAATGATGATGTGTTAGCCTCATGCGGTTGTTTAGGCGGTTGTGGGGAACCTCCGGGTGAACCCAACCAACATCATGTGCATTCCTAGGATCAACTTTATTTGATGCTACACCTAGAAGATTGATTGTGTTTGAAACCTCACCTTGTGTAGTTTGCACCTTCCTTATACTAGTACACGTTGCTAGTACGGCTTGTACGCAGGGAAGAAGCTCCGCCACCCCGAGAAAGGGGTGGGGTCGTTATAATTTGGTCAGCTGTGCTGACCGTTGCTTTGTTTGCCACCTATTGGTGGAATCTTCTTATGCAGGTGCAGGTGAGCCTAGCGGGAAATAGCGGGCGGTGGCCCTTTTTGCTGCGTTGGCCCTCGAAGGCCAGCCTCTTTTCTGCTTTTCATGTATTGTCGGCCTGCGTGCCGAAGTATGTTTAGGAGTTTTGTACATTTTGGAATGTAAGGCCTTAAGGCCGTAACTCTACACTTTATTGTTTCATTCCTGTGATAGTGGACTATTCTGAAAGAAATGTTAAATCTTTATGCTTCCGCTTATGTTTAGTATACTCTGGTGTAGTTCTTTTCTGTATATCTCCTTTTAACGCCTAGCTAGTGTGGTTAGTATTGCGTGGGGTCCCGGCCGGACCTACTGTTATATTATTTGTACTGGCAGGGTGTTACACAATATGATAGAGGAAGAATGCATCCAGGCGGGGCGACGCGCAGCTCTCGCCCGCCGTCCCGCACACCGCGACTCCCCACTGTCGCCTCAAGTCTTGGCCCATCCAGTTCTGAACGGTTTCAAGCTTCCCAACATCGAAACATTCGACGGGACGGACGACCCATTGGAACATGTCAATCACTACACCACCATCATGATGATTTACAGCGCCCCCGATCAACTCCTCTGTCAGGTTTTCCCGGCAACCTTAAAGGGACAAGCCCGCACTTGGTTTCACTCCCTGCGAGATGGTGCCATCAACAACTTCACAGAAATGGCGCAGCAGTTCGTGGATCAGTTCATCGCCAATCGTAGGATTGCCCGAGATCCCTCCCATCTCTCGGGAATTCGCCAGAACGATGGAGAAACTTTGAAGGACTTTTTCCGACGCTTCACCTCTGAGGCTCGACAGATTCCGGGAGTCGACCCCGAACTCCTGCGAGGTGTCTTCCTTGGAGGTCTCCGCCCAAGTGGCTTTTACTCAGCTCTAATGAGAGAAACCGTACCAAGCTATCCTGACCTCGTTCAGCGAGTCGAGACCCAGATAGCAGCAGATGAGGCAATAGAAGCACACCGCCGGCAGTTCGAGGGGAGCTCGAAGAGGAAGAAAGAGGAGTTGCTGCCGCAGACAGTTCCCCATAAGAACAACAAGCATCACGACAATCCCAGCCGAGGCCGAAGATCTCACCAGCATCAGGACTACACTCTCTTGAACACTACCAGGACTAATGTTCTCCTCGCCATCCGCGATAGTAACGCGCTTCGCAGGCCCGAACCGCTTACGTCGAGCGGAAGAGACCAGTCGCAATATTGCGACTTCCATCGCGGGCATGGACACAGTACTGAAAGCTGCAAGCGGTTGAAGGAGGAAATCGAGCATCTCGTCCAACAAGTCCTCCTCGGAAGTTTTTTACTAAATCAGGCCCCGAACCAGCACAGATCGCAGACTAACAATCCAGTAGATGACAATGTCGTACCCCGACGAGGATAGGCGAACGGTACCGGACATGGGAACTTTCCCCCTAGTAGAGCGTGCATAGCCCGCGTCTCATCTATCATCAATTTCTACTTTTGTTTCTCCCAGTTTTTGCTTTTAAAATAGTTAGCCACAAGATTGCACTTGTGCACATGTATCCATTGTGTATTTAAATTATTACAGCTATTCTCTGGCTCTATCAGCAACATGAATTGTCTAAAACAAGGCAGTGAAAGTTAAGCCCACGATCTTCGATACCAACACATAGTAGCAAATTCGCCAACATGGTGAAGAGAAGAGGCCTCTCGCGAGTGGAGAATAAGCGTCAAGTATGACAATTTCAACTAGGTCTGCCCAAAAGACCACATTGCCTCGGCGCTGCTTGGGCACATTGCCTCGGCGCTGCTTGGGCACCTTGCCTCGGCGCTGCTTGGGCACCTTGCCTCGGCGCTGCTTGGGCACATTGCCTCGGCGCTGCTTGGGCACATTGCCTCGGCGCTGCTTGGGCACATTGTGTTGGATCTTGTGGCGCCCTTAGAGGGGGTGAATAAGGGCAATTTAAAACTTTAATAATTTTTGTAACAAACGAAACAATATATGAAAATAGAGACAAATAATTGAATTTAAAAACATGATTTTATTTTATCAAAGATAATGAGTAGAAATAATTCCAATAAAGCTTGGAATCAAATGCTTACAATTAATAAAATCTCTTGTCTCTTTTCACCGGTCCTTCTCCTAAGGACCGGTTGGCTATAGCCTATATCTCCCAGATATAGACACTAGCCTCCCCCTAAATCAAATCTTGATCTAGACGCAGCACACACGGCGGCGATTTTCTCTCAAGCCACACAAGGACTTGACACCGCACACAAGACGATGATTTACCCTAGACCACACAAGGATCTAACACCACACACAAGGTGATGATTTCCCCTAAGCCTCACACGGACTTAGACGCCGCACGCAAGACGACGATTTCTACAATGATTACAAGATGAATGTAAAGATAAGATAAAATACAAAATAGAAATTCAGATATGAAACTCCCTAAATATGAAGCTCTGAAGACGACGCCGAATCCTTGCAAAGATTGCCTGAGTTACTGTGCACGGACAGTCTCTTCTTCGCTCTTGAACGTTCTTGCCAAAATGGGAGTTCTCGGAGTTCTGGAGCTCTCTGGATGGAATGCACTCAGGAAAGGACTTGGAGATCTCAAGAACTGAATTCCACGAAGTTTTGAACTCTTTTTAAGAAAAAGAGCTGTCGCCATCCGATAGCTACTGTCGCCGGAATCCGATATCTCCAGAAGCTGCCACGTGTCCCACTAAAACGAAGTTTCTGCGTGAAGTTGAGGTCGTGGTTGAGACGTGGGCTGTCGGATATCCGATAGCACTGTCGGATATCCGTTAGCTAAGGTAACTGCTGCACGTCCTGGCGTTATTGGAAGATCGTGGGCTGTCGGAAATCCGTTAGCTAGCTGTCGGAAATCCGATAGCTAGCTATCAGAAATCCGGTACTGCTGTCGGAAATCCGATAGCTCCTCTTCATTTTTGCCGTCCGAAACTTCTCCAGACTGTAGATGGAGTCGTTCTCATCTCCGAAATGGGGTAGCACGTTCCGTAACTCTTCCTGTATTGAAAGTTATTGTCGTTTGAAGTTTAACATACAAAACTCGTCATTTTGTCTTTTTGATCCATGAACGAGGACGTGTTTCTTTATTTAACATGTATCACCTGTACACTATAAACACACAAAAGAGTAGATCAAATACATCATGGTATTTGTTATTCTCAAACCAAGAGATGCGGAAAGCAAGCTCCAACACATTGCCTCGGCGATGCTTGGGCACATTGCCTCGACGCTGCTTGGGCACATTGCCTCGGCGATGCGTGGGCACATTGCATCGGTGCTGCCTGGGCACCTTGCCTCGTCGCTGCCTGGGCACCTTGCCTCGTCGCTGCCTGGGCACCTTGCCTCGTCGCTGCCTGGGCACATTGCCTCGGCGCTGCCTGGGCACATTGCCTCGGCGCTGCCTGGGCACATTGCCTCGGCGCTGCCTGGGCACATTGCCTCGGCGCTGCCTGGGCACATTGCCTCGGCGCCGCTTGGGCACCTTGCCTCGGCGCTGCTTGGGCACATTGCCTCGGCGCCGCTTGGGCACATTGCCTCGGCGCCGCTTGGGCACATTGCCTCGGCGCCGCTTGGGCACCTTGCCTCGGCGCCGCTTGGGCACATTGCCTCGGCGCCGCTTGGGCACATTGCCTCGGCGCCGCTTGGGCACATTGCCTCGGCGCCGCTTGGGCACATTGCCTACGCGCTGTTTGGGAACCTCGCCTCAGCACACCGCGAGCACAGACTCGCGCAAACTGATTTTCTACTATATAAAAGCCGCGAGCTCGGACTCGTGCACTTATCTTATGTTATGTACCAAGCTGCGAGCACAGACTCGTGCAAAAAAGCCGCGAGCACAGACTCGTGCAAAAAAGCCGCGAGCACAGACTCGTGCAAAAAAGCCGCAAGCACAGACTTGCGCAAGCTAATTTTCTATAAAAGTCGCGGGCTCAAAACCGCGCAAGTTCATCTGTTATTTTGCAGAAAGCACTCAACCTATTCGGATATCAATGCTAGGCAGCAAGCCAGCAACAATCTCAGAGAACCAACGCCCTTCACCGACCAACTTAAAACGTCTTCCCTCAATCAACACTTTGTCAGCAACCAGGGCAGCAGGACCATCAGGGGGCTATCACAACTCAGCGCAGAGCGAGAGACGCCTAACTAGAACAAAAAAACAAAGTCAACCACACACTCACCCTTCGACAGCAATTCCTACCCAAGGCGCCGCGAATAGAGCAGTGGATAAAGCCGCCACGAAAAAAATCAAAACCTCCGAACTCCTCGCACAGAGATTCGGACTCCGAAGGTTTGGGGGGCTTATGTTACATATCCATAAAGGCCTTGGAGTGCGTATAGAGAAAACCCCGCTAAAGAGAGGTGGGGCCAGCAGTCAAGCCCATGATCGCGGAAGTGGAGGATCCGTCGCGCAAGCGCGTCACACCGTAAACGGCGCCGGGAGGGCACGGAGCCGCGCCCCGCTACCGAGGTACGTCCGCACCCCACCAAGTGGGGTGCGGATAGCCCGCCCCCACTCACGTGGGGGGTGCGGCCAAACCGCCCCCCCCCCCCCCCCCCCATGGGGGGTGCGGCCAAACCACACCCCCCCATGAGGGGTGCGGCCAAACCGCACCCCCCATGGGGGGATGCGACCGAGTCTCCTTCCGCGGGATGCGGCCGAAACCGCATCCCCTCGCCGGGTGTGGTCAGAGTTCGCTTTCTCCTTAGGGGGCGCGACTCTCCGTTCCACCGTTCGGTCAGAACGCCTCGCAACGTGACCAAAGCGTTTCCATGTTCGTTGCGCGCTCAGAATGCTTCTGAGCGCGCTCAGAGCACTCTCACATTTCCGATCCGGCTCGCTCACTTTTCCGCCTCGCTCACTTTTCCGACTCGGCTCGCTCACTTTGTCTTTTCAGTTTCTCACTTTTCAGGAACAGCTTGTCGCCTTTCCCCGAAGGGCAAGATGGTCATTTACGAAAAGTGGTGATCCGTGGGCTCTGAACCGGAAAATATGATTCGTCCTCTCAGGTGGTTATGGTGGTTACAGCGGCAAAATTACCGGGCTACCCCCGGCCAAAACTATAAAAGGACCCCCTAGGCTTCATTTGGTAGGACCTTGCCTTCTGGACCCGGGAGAGCTCCTTGAAGATTTCCACGGATTTCTCCTTCGGCGCTTGAAGATCTCCTTCGTGGACTTGAAGTTTTCCGTCTTCACGAAAGCGGACAAGGCTTTCTCACTTTCATCTCCACGAAAGCGCATTCTCACTTTCGTCTCCACGAAAGCGGACAAGGCGGTCTCACTTTCGTCCCCACGAAAGCGGACAAGGCATTCTCACTTTCGTTCTCTACCGTTCTCAGAAAGAAAAGACTTAGTTTTTTCCGAGAGGTGGTCTGTCACCCTCGGAACGTTCTCTCTCTCTCTCTGATATTGTAACGAGCAGCGGCATGTCGCGCTCGACTTCTAAATCTCCAATTGTAACCCCCCCAGAAGATAGTGGAAGTTTGGTCGGCACAGCTCCGACCACGTGGTTTTTTACCCTTTCCGGGTTTTCCACGCTAAAAAGTCTCAGTGTAATCAACGGATCTCAAATTGACTGTTTGCGCGCTTGGTTCGCTCCCGAGCTAAGGTGGTTCAAGTAAACCGGTCTACCAAGAGCCCAAAGCGACCCGCAGCAAAAATATATTATTATATTATCAAATATTAGTAGTGCAATCCCTCATGCATTTATTGGTCAATAATTCTACTTGAGATTTTGTGATGAATGCTCTCTTATAATTTATTTTCCTTTCATATATATATCCCTCGGAACAAAGATAATCATAACTGGTTTCTAAAGAAAGATGCAAATGTTCAATATAACAAATTTCTCTCTCTTAGGTGAGCATATCTAAAAGGTGCAGCAGGACAAATAAACCCCCGAGTCAACAAAATTCGGACTACAAAATGCAAGTAACAATGTAAAACACCTCACATAGAATTGTAAATAATAATAATAATAATAAAATTAAGGTAACCTGACATAGACTCCAAAGCCACCAACAACTCTTGCTTTGGCATGGAAGTCAGCTGCATATAGTGAAGACTTTGGACTGGAGTAATGAAGTTAAATGTTTAAGAAAATTAAAATTAAAGAAGGATAACATATCCTAGTCTGGAATATATATATATATATATATATATATATATATATATATATATATATATGGGTAAAATAAAATAACATAGAAGCATTTTATCAAACACCTGATCATGTGTAGCAGCGAGATGAATTAATATTAAGTGTTAACATTTTTAATGATGCGTTATGAGAGCGCTTATGAATTACTTTTTGGATAGATATGTTCACTACTTGTAGACGCCAAATTGATTGTTCGCAATATGATGATTACATATTAAAAAGATGGAAGGAGTTAATCCAGAGACGGCAAACCTGATGGAGATGGAAGGAGTTGATCCAATGACCAGGATTGATTGAATTGTAATATAAGATATCAAAAACTTCTCAAAAGTATATCTTAAATGTAGACATCAAATTACTAATCTGATAAATATGAGACAGAGACTGTAAGTTCTAGTATCATATGTATGGTTAGTACTTTGATTCGCCCAAAAATGTTAAAATGACCATAAATTTTTTCTATATATAATTACATGCATAATTACATGCATATTGTGCTTCACCAATGCTCTGGATGCTGAATGAAGGAAGCATGGTTATGTGCACATAAATCAAAATGGATTCTTGGGTCTGCCCTCTCTGATGTCTTTGGCTTTGATTTGAGGGCATGATTCCGCAGCAAACGCGATGGTATAGGGGGCCACTATTTCAGTGGTACTCTGTGAGCAGCCACTTTGTGCATTTATTGTCAAAGGTTAGGTCTTATGTTGTTGTTGTTGTATAATTACATGCATATACGTGAATTACAGGGGAGACATGAATAAGAGAACGGAGAATTAAAATGAAATAACGATGATGAATATTACTTACAGTTAGAGCAACAGATTGAAATTAAATAATGGTTTTTTTTTGCACTCAAAATGTGTCTCATTTTTTCCTTTTTTTTGTGGCATGAATTAATATTTTATTTGTGGTTAGAAACAAAAAAAAAAAAGATGATCACGAGTTGTATTTTTCATGAAGTTGTTGTACATGAATTAATATTTTAATCAAAAAACAGAATAGAAGAACCTCAAAATGTGCAGTTGGATGTTGCAGAAAATACAAAAAAATATTTCTTTTTATTTAATATATATTTAGCGGCGTTTATAGTAAAACACGTGGCCGATGTTGGCCACGTTTTTTAAAAAACGTGGCCAATTGGTTGCCACGTTTGTCCAGAAAAGCGCCGGCAATGTTTACAACGCTATAGGTGGAGGCATTTGAAAAACGTCGCGCGGAATACATAAAAAAGCGTCGCCAATGATCAAATTTGTTGTAGTGTCTGTATTTTTCAAGATAGACCAAACATGGTCAAACAAGAAGCATTTATTCTCTTTCGAATCGGCTTCATATAAAATTTTGACTTAATTGAGCTACAAAAAGAAATAATTATAATAACATATTAATTAATTGATATAATATTTATAATAGAAATAAATACTTACATTATTGAGTTCAGATGCACTGCTGGGGTTTCGTTGCTCAATCTGCCGAATACATCCTCAAAATTTGCTAGTCTTGCTAAAAATGAGAAACGAGATGAGAGAGATTTTGAGATTCTCTATCCAAAGCAAGTACTAGGTCTTGTGTTGAAACTCTTTCCACATCCAATGTTCTTCTTGATTGCTTCTCATAACCGCGTCTTTTGAGACCTCAAGTCAAGCATAACATAATGTTTGATCTTCTTTCGGTGAGAATGCTAGTCCACGGTTTAAAGACATGATGGAAATAAAAGGAAAGAGGGAGTGCTTTATTTTGGAGAAAGGGTGCTGGGTACTTATAGAACCATGTTAATGAGGAGAAAATGATATGTGAAGGGAGAAAGAATCCAATGATGAGATAAAAATAAAGCTTTGTAATTTGTGCATGGGTTGATTGATGAGGAGAAAGTGATGTGTGAAAGGAGAAAGAATCCAATGCTGAAATAAAAATAAAGCTTCAGAATTCGTACATGACTTGATTGATGAGAAGAAAGTGATTCGTACATGACTTGATTGATGAAGAAAAATAATCCAATGTTGTAAAAGGACTGGAGAACTGCGATATCGACTAGATCAACTCTAGTCGATATCAACTAGATCGACTAGAGCTCTAGTCGATATCACAGTCCTCCAGTCCCTTCACAACATTAGATCCTTTCCCTTCATCAACCAAGTCATGTACAAAACACTTTCATCTCATCAATCAAGTCATATACGAATTCTGAAGCTTTTTTATCTCTAGCATTGAATTCTTATCACTTTACATATCACTTTGTCCAATAAAGGTGTTGACAGGGCTTTCAAAAAAAACTATATAAACACCACTTTCGGCTAACCACATATACTTCCCTCGTATAAAAAATGAACTATGGAGCAGGGTCATCTCATTTGCGATCTTCATCGTCTTCAGATGATGAATTATTTTCTCAACAAATTCTTCAGTGGGAAGAAGACACAGATGAATGAGAAAAAAAAAGATGAAATTTTAGCTCGTACTTATACCTCTGACAATACCAAAATTGCAGCTCAACTTCAAGATGATGAACGTCCGAGATGTAAAGGTTCAGTACCTGGTCACATGGTAATCAATCGGGCGAGGATTGCATGTAACACTAGACTGTGGAATGATTACTTCTCCGAGCATCCCACATATGGGGAAATATTTTTTCGAAGAAAATTTTGCATGCGGAAGAATCTATTCCTTCGTATTGTCGCCGCAGTGCAGGAACATGATAATTTTTTCATTCAAAAGAAGGATGTTGTTGGTAAGCATGGTCTGTCAACTTTACAAAAAATTAAGCAATATTTCATATGTTGGCTTATGGAACATCAGTTGATAATTGTCATGAATATATTCGAATTGGTGAGTCAACTGTGATTCAATGCTTGAAGAGATTTTGCAGGGCAATTGTACACATGTACAAAGATGAATATTTGAGATATCTCAATGCGAATGATATAACAAGATTACTATAGAAATGTAAATAACGAGGGTTTCCAGGGATGCTGGAAAGTCTAGATTGTAAGCATTGTCAGTGGAAGAACTGTCGAACAACATGGTAGGTCAATATTCAAGACGTCATGGTCAACCAACAATCATCCTCGAGGTAGTAACATCGTATGACTTGTGGAAATGACACGCATATTTTGGTTTACCAGGATCGAACAATGATATCAATGCCCTGCATTCACCCCATTTATTTGCCAACTTAGCACAAGGTATAACGCCTCCTACTCATTATACAATCTTGGGGAAAAATTATGATGTTGGTTATTACTTAGCCGATGAAATATATCTGAAATGGTCAACACTAGTTCAAACTATTTCTCAGTAACAAGATAAAAAAACAACACTTTGCAATGATGCAAGAAACATGCCGAAAAGATGTAGAGCGAGCATTTGAAGTTTCTTCAATCATGATTTGCAATTATTAAGGAGTCATGCCGTTTTGGTGATAAACATCTGTTACATGATATCATGACTGACTGTATTATATTGCACAATATGATTGACGAAGATGAGCGATATGAAAATCTATATGTCGTTATTTCTACTTCACCACTCACTCAGAATGTTGAAGAGATGGACACAAGTGAAGTTGATCGAAAGATTTCGTCAGTTCCTAAATCGGCATAAAAAGATCAAAGACAGAGATACACATTTTGCACATCGAGATGCACTGATTGAACATTTGTGGGCACGACATGACAATGAAACAATGCAATTTTGAAAAATTTATACTTATTAATTTGAATGTATTTTGATTTATGTGCAAATTTAATCAGTAAAACATTTTCTCTTCTTTTTTGTATGATAATAATAATTAAAATATATTTAATATTTGCCTCATTTTGTAGGTCTCGACAATATAATTTTATTGATATATTATGTGTTAAAATTGAAAAACTATATTAGAAATTACGAATGTTATAAATAATTAAAGAGATTTGATAAAAAAAATGCGAAAAAAAAAACAAATGTAGTGGGCGGTATTTTCTCTTCCCCTCCCCTCCTCTAAATTTAAAATTTAGAGGAGGGGTGTCCTCTAAATTTAGAGGAGGAGAGAGAAGATCTGCATAAATGCTGGGGCAAATGCCGATCCATTGGAGTGAAACCGTTACGGTTGGAGATGCCCTAAGGATAGTCGGAGGACAGTCAAGGCGCCTATACAAAAAAATTCAGTGGCAAAGCCAATCAATTCATTGGAAATGGTTAATGGCAAAGTAGTGCTTCCTTGTTTTTCGATTGATGCTCTAATTGCAAGGTAACAAGCCCTGTTCGGCAGGCCCGCTGGCACTGACAACGGAATTACGAAACAGGGGGCGCCGGTTGGAGCCCATACGCCCACATAGAGAGATCAGCATCAATTCGATCTACCACTATTGGTGACAGTTGGGGACCACCCTAAGGCCGCGGAGATCGAGAGGTTACTGAAAAGGAACATATTCTTAATCGTGTTTTGATTCCGATGTTGCGGAAGATGAGCTCCGTTGAATGTGCGATCGCTCCGGCATGCACTCAATGTTGGTTGGATGATGCCGCGGTCTTGCAAAGACGATCTGATGCAACAAACCGCATGAATGACTGAGGGGAGGGAGACAGTCGCATGGGTTTTAATAAATGATGCAATTATTTTTGTGCATACACAATACAATGTGAATCACTTGAAAGAAATTGATTTCCAAACCGAGAACTCGAGACAATTGATACAAACAAACAGAGCTTTTTTCTTTTGTAGGCGTAGATGCAATTGCCGAAGAAACCCTCGCCGGAGAAGTCTTACCCAAGGATCCCCTCGCCGGAGAAGTCTTGCCCAAAGGTTGTCCGGCTGGGGTCGCATTCGCATTTTTGCATTCATAGTCGTGCATCTGGCTCATTCATCTTGGGATAATTTCATACCTTTATGCTTACTTTTTTTTTTTCAATTATAATGTAGTAGCATGTATAGGAATAATTACCAAAATTTTCCATGAAAGATAACATAAATACAGGTTGCACCCCTCCTAGTTTTGAAATTACAAAAACATTTGTAGGTTTACAATTCTTAACATCCCTGCAAAAAAAAAAGGTTATTGTTATGAGCAAACCTATTTTGAATATGGGCAAACCAATTTTTGGAATAAAAAATATTAAATAATTATTAGGTAATTTACCGTCGAAATTATAGGGGCAAACCACTTCCGGCATCATACCTCTCCACTTTCAGTTCAGACCTCTCCCGCAAAACCCTAAAATCACGTCATCCTTCACCTATGATCTTCCGCGCCGGCGAGCGCTCATCCATCACGCCCATCTCTAGCTTTCGCCTGAAGGAATAACACCCCTCGCCAAACCCTAAAACCGCGTATATGCGAGTCTGCACTGTTCATCATCGGCGAGTGGCATCCATTTATGGGCAATGGCTGTTATCTTAGTTTCTAAAAATTTCTCTATTTGTTTTTCTTATTTTCCGTTCACATTCGCCAACGCATTCCGATTCAGAACGCTCTGTTCTTCGCTGTCGGCGAGCTCTTATTCCTCTGATTAATTCAAAGTCTAAGCTCCACAGTTTAAGATAATCAGTCATTTTTTACTTCTCTATAAACTCTGTGAATGAGTTAGTATATATAAAATCTTCATTCTTATATGTAAAATCTGTCCATTGAACTCATTTTAGATTTGCTGAATCAACATTCAGATTTCCTGAATCAAACTTTTTATCAAGATTTCTGCATCAATTTCTTGATTCAAGTTTTCTGAATCAGATTTTTTGAAGGAATAGTATTGATTAAATTTTTGAATGCGCAGTGATAGATTTTATGGGTTGATGTTAGGTTTGCGTTTGGTATTAATTTCTTTACGTAGATTAAATGAGTGGAAAATATGCAATTGTTGGCATGTGGAGAATCGGCTGAACATATAGAAGTTGATGTTGAAATTCATTGTCACGTCGCAATCTTTTGAATCTAAGGAGGGGTTAGTATTTTGGGCTCACAAAATTGCGAAGAGATTGAAATTTGTTGGTGACAATTCAAGATGCCGACAAGCTTACTAGCTGGCTTAAGGCTAGAGTTATATTGAGATGTGACAGAGCGAGTTATTATCGTGAGAAACAGTGAGGTAATTGATTGGTAAAGAAAAATGTGCGAAGAATTACCACCAAGAGGTGTGGATGTATGTTTTCACTTGAAGAAAAAAAAATGCACATATAAATGAGTGGACTTTAGAAGTAAAGTGTGGTTATGTATCGTTGGAGTCACTTCAACCAACAATTCTTTTTTATGTTGCTTTCATCTTCATGTCCAACGAAATTAATATTGAATAATTTATACTATTGCAGGTGCCAAAATAGTTGATGTTCTAATTAAAATGTTTTTCATCAATATGTTGGACTTAAAGGTACTATAAAGTAGACACATTGATATTAGACTTACACAAATGTATATATTTTCAATCTTGACTTTTTTTTTACAGGTGCAACATTTGGAGCAAAAAATTATCACTCTCAAAGAAAATTTTCATAATGAATTTAAAGCTTTTGTTATATGTTAACATTTGTACTATTAATGTCAACTATTATATAATATTTTGTTAAGGATTTTTGTTGCACGTAATAATTTAGTTTGCACATAATTTTTTTAGTATGCCCACATAATTAGTTTGCCTCTATCCAAAATAGGTTTCCTCATAGCAATCACCTTGCTGTTAAATGCAACCCTATAATGGCTAGGTGCATACCGCCCAAAAAATACACAATAATAAATATGATTAAAATAATCAAAAAGCTCTTACGGCTAGGTGCAAACCAAATGTTTTTTCCCGATTCTGCCCCTCTTGGAAATCACCAACCCCACTTAACCCCGACCGCCTCCTCCCTCTACTTCTCTGCATAGCAGGCATCTCCGGCGGAAGGACCCTCAGAGGCCAACGAATCGTCCAATGGCATCCCCGACGGAGACAGGCGAGTCCTGAAGCATCAGCCCGACAATAGGAGGCGGGAGTGCGACATAACAACTGATTTTATATAATAATTGAGATGATATTAAATATTGAAATGATATTTATTTATTTTTAATTTTTATTTTGATTTGCACATAACAAATTGATTTGCACCTAAAATTTTTCAATTTACACAACCGTGAATTACACGTAACCAAAATGAATTTGCACATAAAATTACTCCAAAAAAACCTCCGGGAATAAATTTCTGAGAAGTTTTTTTTTGCATGGATGTTATGAAATATAAACTTAAGAGGGAGGTTTTTGTAATTTCAAAATAATTTAGCAAACGTAGAGGAAGATCCCGATGAATGGCCGCGCAACAGAACAGAATAAATATCCTCATTAAGAATTTTTCAAAAAAGATAACAAAAAAAGGAAGTTAAAACATGGGATCCATGAGAATGGCGCAGCAACAGATTCTGGGACCGCGCTAACAAACTACAACCATCATCCAAAAAAATGTCAGCATACAACTCCGAAGACACTGAAAAGAGGTCAATACTGGATTATTATAGAACACAAGCCAGAACTCCAAACACGATCTTAGCAACATTAATTAGAGCGAAATTCTCTGATGTAATGGCGTAAAAGAGGTTTAGACCGTCACCAGAATACAGTTTCAATACTCCCACAAAGCTGCAAAAGACTACCCATGTCTACATACAACACACAGACCCCAAAGCTGACGCGAACTAGTCCTTAATTTTACGGTCAAACCAGCTAAACACTCCACATAAGTCCACCCGCTCCGACGCTAGCGAAATATACAGCAAATGTAAAACGAAGTCATCTACAGAGCCTACCTCACAGATTCGCGCGCTGGTTGGCGTGTCTAAGCCTCAACCCAGTATCGACTCCATCTGATCCCATCGTGTCTGTGGCGGAGACTTCATTCCCCTTCGACGTGACCTCGTCCTCCCCGAAGTCGTGCAGTCTTCGCCCGATCAAATAGCGATCGTCGCGTATGGAGTTGTGGAGGTTCATGAACCAGACGCGGAACCTCTTGGCGCAGAAGCAAAGCATGCTGAAGAAGAGGCAGCCCAGCCAGGCGAATCGATACACCGCGGAATTAACAATCAGC
The DNA here is from genome assembly GCA_033032865.1 of Dactylorhiza incarnata. Lineage (NCBI taxonomy): Eukaryota > Viridiplantae > Streptophyta > Magnoliopsida > Asparagales > Orchidaceae > Dactylorhiza > Dactylorhiza incarnata. The sequence goes on along the minus strand of JAWHQI010000123.1, from coordinate 6,933,832 downwards.
GGATATCCGAGGATGGGGAAGATGCCCTTAGCGAAGACGTAGGGGACACACAGCGCGGTCAGCAGCTTGACGATGATTGGGATGGCGATCTCATGAAGTATCCAAAAACCTCTCAATCCGGAGAATCCGTCTTCTCTCACTCTCGTGAGCTTTGCCCGCCAGCTCTCATCCACCAGCGGCGCCATTTGGTCCATCATATGCTATTCCATATAATTTAGAGGAGGAGAAAAATGAGGTCAGATTCAGTTGTTTTAAGTTTGAAAAAATTATATGGCTGAAATCAAATGGATTAGAGAAGATACCAATTTAGTCCAGAACTTCATAGTTATCAACCCTACGGCCCAATCCTGATACAGCAGGAAAACTGGGCTCTCATCCACAGGCACCCTCCATGGAACAAGCACCAGCAGCTCAATAAGCAGGCCGATCAGCACAGGAATGACAACAATCTGAAATAAACCGCAAGATAATATTTGCATCAACAGCGGCACATTGGAAAATTTTGGATTATTATTAATGGTGAAATCAGAAAACATGTTTTCAAAAATGAATTTGCAAGATTCCTCCATTCTGGTGGATCTAGAAATAAACAGATATGCCGTTAAAATCTCTTAAAAGTGATTATTCTTTCTCAAACTCAAAATGCGCGATAGCAGAGCCATGGATTTCGCCCACATGAGCCCCGTAATTGTGCGAAATGTGTTTGTATAAGGATCTCATAAGTCTCACGGACCTAGAAATTGTCGCACTTCCAGCAAAATATTGTTGTTTATTTTAACATTGTGGAAGGAAGCTTACAAAAGTAAATGATCTCCTAGGGAGATCAAAATGATCTCTCTAAGATCGAAATGACATGCAAATGATCTCTTCTGAGAAGATCTCGGTGAGATCCAAATGATCTACGGAGATCAAAAGATTTCCATGGGAGTCATCTACGGAGATCGAAATGACATGCAAATGATCTCTCCTGAGAAGATCTCGGTGAGATCCAAATGATCCACGGAGATCAAAAGATTTCCGTGGGAGTCATCTCTCTTTTCTGAGATAAAAAAGATCACTTGATCTCCAGAGATCATTTCTCTATCAAAGAGATCACTGTTGATCTCCCAGAAAGATCATTTTTATCTAAGAGAGAAATTATTTTGATCTCTCAAAGAGAAAAATCATTTTGATTTTGCAAGACTCAGCGCACAAATGTTGAGGGAACTTTTTATTTTATGAGCCGTACGACACAATCACCAAGGTCCTAAACCATAATTTGGGTCCAGGACCCGTGTACAAAAATTCCTCCTTATTTGTAGTCCTTACCCATAAAGAAAGAAGGGCAGAGCTTTTCAAGATAATGGTACACCATTTGAAAATCTGGGACATGAGAAGAAGGGCTCTCCGAGATCTGATATATTCAGCCGAATAGCTGGCCCCAGCCACAATGGTCCAGATGAAGCAAGATCCAATACTGAAAGCAATTAAATCTGCGTACAAAAAATTTCAAAGTTGTTATCATGGCCGGACCATAACATTCGTTCTCCACACAATATATATGATATTTTAACAAAAATAAGGGTAGAGAATGGTTTAGAAAAGGAATTACCATTGCACTTGATACCATGAGTGAAAGGAAGCCGAGGAATTGAATTGAATATTGCTCGTCCCACCGAAATGGGTAGTACGATAAGTGCGGCATTAAAAAGAAGAAGAGTCATCCATGCCAAGATCAGTAATAACACAATGCGAAGTACAAAACCGTACCTGCAAGCATAGCAAAGAAATCTCAGTAAAATAATTGGAAAGATGATTACATAGATATGTTTAGCAATTTAATATTTAAGAAACTGAGCACTAAATCATGTGAAACAAGTGATTACCTACAGAGAATTTAATAGATCTCTGATTTTATTTATTTATTTGGCACGTCGAAGACTTCTTTTTTAGATGAAATTTCAACAAAGATTTATATTATTGTATCACATAGACAAGTGGGTTTTGGAGGACAATAGAAGAGCAAAACTAGTGTGGAGGTCAAGGCCTACAGTCATCATAGACAGAGGCTTGTGTAGATTGTTTTTACTTCGATTTACCATTTTAATTAACATATTGTCAGCTGAAGTGTACTACATTCAGTTTGCAATTTCCTCATTTCACAAAATATGAAACCTTACAATCACCAGTAAATTTACATTGTTCCGAATTTCCGATGTAAGGAATTCCCGTGGAATTGGAATTGACCCAATTCCATGGAATTCGGTTTAATACTATGGCCAATTCTTAGGGGTAAAGGCAGGTATTCCGGAATCGGCATGCACATCGTCGTCTCCCACGTTTCTTTCGTGATATTCCGCAATCAAGCTCATTCTTCGACCTCTCCCCTGTTTCTTTCACGATATTCCGCAATCAAGCTCATTCTTCGACCTCTCCCCGTTTCTTTCGTGATCGGCAAGCACATTGTCATCTCATCCGTGATCCGAGCCTTGATACTACGGTATGAAAATGCTGTTATGAAGTGCTATCAGTATGGGAATAGTTGAATGAATTTATGAGCTTGAATGTTTTAATTTTTGTTTCAATTCAGATAGTTTTGAATGTTTTAATTTGAGATCTGAAATTGTTCAAACTTCGATGGATATAAGTCCTAAAAATAGCTTCATCAATTTTTTGGACACTCTGCAATACTTACACCGTCTTGCCGCACCAGAGAGGAAACAAAAGAGCAATTACAGACCAATTCCAATTCTAGAAAAACATCCTGCAGCTGAACAACATTGAAATTCAGACCAATTCAAATTCCTGCAAGAATTCTTGCAAGAATTGGAATTGGATGAATTCCAATTATACAATTTCAATTCCTACGATCCGAACGGACCCTAATAATGATTTTTATGATCAGCCGAACAAAATATATGGCGAAAATTCTAGTATTGGTCAATGAAATTTACTTTTGACAGTTTAAAATGTAATGTGGCACAAATATATTTATGAGCTCCTTGCATGTACCACATGAAATATTGTAGGATTGCAGTGCTATGAATATTTAACTAGGTTTATCGCATTCGAAAGTCATGAAGTTTTGTTCTAATGGATTGTGTGTCACCTCTTATTCCATGGAATAAAAACTATTGATGCATCACAAAGAAACAAAATGTTTTTTATGAAAATCTTGGCGACATAATCTGTTCACCTTACTGAATTTGTTAGGTCATCATCAGGAATTAATTCTGTAGAACCTTATGCAGACATCTTGGCACGTAACTTTAGTTTTTCTGCTTAACATCCTTATACCAATGATAAACGGATGTTGTAAATCAAAGTTTAGGTGATCTATTCCAATGTTTGATGGGAGATCGTGCATCTAGTTAGAATTTAATATTATCTATGGTTGATGTTACAATGTAATTAATTAGTCGATAGGTGTATTGGCATGAGAAAACTTGTTAATAACTAGAGAACTTGCAGACCGAATAGACTTACCCATGGGCTATGGCATATCCATGATTTGCATAGGAATGGTTGAAGAAAGCTTCCCTCAAGTGACTAAAAAAACAGCTATAAAAATAATAAGTCCATAGAATAAGAAGTTCATATAACAAGTCCATATGACATATCAACTAAGCTTATCTTGTCACACAATCTAGACAAATCAAGTGAGTTAAGTCCATTAGTGAGACAATCAGCCACTTGCTCTTTAGTAACTACATGTCCCGGCTCCAGTACACCACTATTCAGCTTTTCCTTGATGAAGAACCTGTCGATCACCACATGCTTGGTTCTTTCATGTTGAACGAGGTTGTTTGCAATGCTAATAATTGACTTGTTGTCACACTACAATGTCATTACCCCCTTGGTCCGTCTTGAGCCCTACCAGCAGGGCCTTCAACCATAACATCTCTCCTACACAAGGTCATGACCCTATATTCTACCTCGTTGTGAATCTCACAACTACAATTTGCTTCTTGCTCTTCCAGGAGACCAGATTGCCCCATACAAATATGCAATATCCTAGCGTGGACCTCCTCTCATCGGCGTAACTAGCCCAGTCTGAATCACAATAGGCATCGATATTCAAATGCCCACTCTTACGAAAGATCAACCCCTTCCTTGTTGCACTCTTCAAGTACCTTAGAATATGGTACACAACATTTATATGATCCTCCCTAGGATCATGCATATAGAAGGCCACCACACTCATAGTAAAATATATGTTGGGACGAGTGTGACTCAGATAGATCAAGTGGCATGCCAACCTCTGATACCTCTCTTTATTGATTGACTCTCCTGCCTCAACAGTCAACACTGAGTTTAGACTTCAGCTGAGCAATTTCACTTTCATCATCACCAATAATAATCATATCGTCCACATACACAACAAGCATTGCAGTGTGAACTCCACATCGCCTAAATAACGATGCATGATCAACATTGGTCTGCCAATATCTCATGCCTACCGTAGCTCTCACAAACCTGTCAAACCAGGCTCGAGGAGACTGCTTTAGCCTATAAATAGACTTTTTGAGTCTACACACCTTACCAGCCGTTTGTTTTGTGCCAAAAACTGGTGGTACCTCCATGTACACCTCCTCCAACAAATCACCATGAAGAAATGCATTCTTCACGTCAAGCTGGTGTAGCTTCCCTCCCCCATTCGCTACCAAGGATACCAGTGTTCGCAATGTGCTCATCTTCGCAACGGGTGCAAAGGTCTCATCATAGTCGATGTAATAAGTTTGATTGTACCCCTTCGCTACCAATTGGGCCTTGTAGAACTCAACCCGACCATCTGGGTTTTGTTTCACAGTGAAGACCCACTTGCACCCAACTGCCTTCTTGTCTGGTGGTAATCTAATGTAGACTAAAGCTAGGGTTGTAGTTTTAAAAGATAAAATTTGCTCTCTTAAATTAATTATGGTGCGAAGAACTCCACAGATTATTTTAAACGAATAAAATGACCAAGGCGTTGCAAACGAACGTAAGGCTACCGCACGAGCGTAACAACGTCATGATTCACAATTCCGCAGGCAGAGAAATCAGGTGGTGGCATTCACGTGTTTGAAATTGACGATAATTCGGAGATGAAATTAATCTAGGCAAGCTCTTAATAATTAAGAGAGTTGATATTAGCAGTCTGAAACTGGCTATTCGCAGTTCATCACTATTTGTAGTCCAAAATTTTATTTGCACCCCACTCCCATCCCAAATAAGTGATACACTTTGTTGATTTATTAAGTACTAGAAGCCTACAGAAACATCTTAAAGACTCTAAAATAATTTAAAAACCTAGCAGGAAAACAAGTTAAATGGCATGCATAGAGGAATTAATTATAAACCAAAATAAATGGCATGCAAACCAAAAAATTGACTATTTTTTTGAGATTTCGTTGGATAATTTCCTTCATTTTTGAAGGTGAATCTAAGAGGGAGAAAAACGACGCGACCGATAAAACTACAGCTAGAGTTTAGGCAACGGGAGAGAGATAGAGAGGAGGTTTATTCAATGGGATGCGATTAGCGAGAATTGGACTGTCAATATAATTAGGATTTTTACAATTTTTGAGGTGCGAATAGCAAGAATTGGACTGCTAATATCAATTCTCATAATTAACTATTCATTTTGTAATTTAAGCACACAAAAATACTAATGTTCGCGGGCGAGGAAATCAAGAGGTATAACACAGGGAAAAGGTAGCAACAGCTGTGCACAAATCCCCCAAGAATGGGTCTGCCTGGAATCGGAATTGGCAGGAGGTCGCTGGAAATACTGGAGGCTGGCAGAGGAGGGGTCGTCGTGGACAGGAGGAAGCTTTGGCAGCAGCGGCGAGGTCCGGAGAGAGGGCGTTGTGCGGCTGGGAGGAGAGGAGGGGATGTGTGTCGTCGGATCGGGGGTGAATGTTGCAGTAGTTGTCTTTGGCGAGATCTGGAAAGGTATCGTGCGACTGGAAAGGAGAGGAGGGTTGTGGAAACACCGGAGCCGGCGGTAGAAGTCGCAGGAGTGGTCGTCGGACACTGACAGACACTCCAGAGGCGTCGTCGAGACTGACGGGAGTGGCGCTGGAAGGATTCAGCGGGCTGGCGGGAGGCGGCACTAGAAGGAACCGTCGGGCTGGCGCTAGATGTTGCTGCACGGGCTGGCGGCGTTGGATGGAACCATCAGGTTGGCGCTGGATGTTGCTGCATGGGTTGGCGGCGCTGGATGCACCAATAACGCAGCCGACTCCACACTCGGCACAAGAGGACAAAGGATACTCACTATCCTCCTCTCACCATTACGTCTATCCTCCCCCTCTCGCCTCATATTGCTTGTAACGAGCGAGTCTCCAAAGGGCGAGTCAACCTGAGAAGAGTAGTATGGCTCAAGCTCTCTAAGTGTAATATTCATACTAACGAACAACCTTCTCTCCACCAGACACCAGCATACATACCCCTTTTAAGTAACTAAATACCCAACAAAAACACACTTCACAGCTCTTGGATCCAACTTTCCCACATTTGGGGTATTGTCCTGCACGAAGCACACACAACCAAAGGTTTTGAGGGGGTAAGGGGGAGTAAAGTGCGGGGTGCACTTACGGTAAAGTGCGGACATCCAACAATCCGCATGGATGCACGCACACATCTCAAAGCGGACACATCTCAAATCACTTTAAGATGTGTGTGGGCATCCATGCGGACCGTTGGATGCCCGCATTTTTACGGTAAAGTGCATCACCCGTACTTTACCGCCCTCTTACCCGGTTTTGAGAGGAAAAATATCTCCATTCTGACCTCTCAGCATCTCAATTGAAAACTTCCAATCAAATACCCGTTAGGGCATTCAATTGATCAAATAGGATGTTGTCAGGATTGCTTGCCCCCACAAGTACTTTGGCACCTTCATTGATATTTTCATACTCTGAGTCACCTCGAGAAGATGCATGTTCTTCCGTTCGGCTAACCTCATTCTACTCTGGTGTGTATGGACAAGTGGTTTGATGTTGGATTCCCTGTGATGACAAGTACTCCCCAAATGCCCTATTGGTGCACTATGTCCCATTGCCAGACCTCAACACCTTCACAACTGCACCGTATTAAGTTTGAACACCTCTATGGAAATCTTTTGGTGAACCCGAAGGGCAGTTATAAACATAAAACAAACACAACTTCAAGTACAGGTCTAGAGAATGTTGAAAATCAACAGAAATTTTTTAACTTTAGACAACCTAGAAACGAAAACAACTAGGATATGACAACAAACATAGTTAAATAAACTTTAACTAGCATGATTATAGACAATTTAGATGTGAAACATCTAAGACATCTAGTTTGATAATCTTAACTGAAATGACTAAACCAAATTCTGTCAACAAATTTCAATGACGGTTGTTGTGCCATCGAGTGGTGTTTGGACCGTCGCGGGCACTGCTGAACAAAGACATGGCAGAAGAAAGAACGTGCGGCAGCGGAGGTGGCTAGGGGGAGTGAGGGCGTCACGCGCTAGAAGACGAGACTGGACGAAGACCCGGCAGCTGGAGTAGCGAGCAGGAGTGACATGTCAGATTGATGATACCCCTAGGGTTATCGGAAGAGGAGGCGTAAACTGAGATAAACCACTAAGAGAGACTCCTCTTAGCTAGCCCTAGGCTCCTTTCAACATCCAAGTCTTAGATGATAACAATATAAAAAGATTAGGGTATATATATCCCCGCATAATGACAAACATGAAAATACAACACGATACAATTAAACATTTTAAACATAATCCCCAAGTGTAGCATCCATCTATCCAGTCGGCTCATGCCCCGGTCGGTTTCCTCCACGAATTCACTCACAAGCAGTGTCGGCTCCTTCAAGACCCGCTTTGCCCCCTTCTGTAACAGAATCCTGATGGAGTGGATCGACATGCTTGAAGGTTAGATGGTAACCGGACATCTGTGGATTTTGTGGACTAGATCATGGTGGGGGTAAGAGGATTGTGATTGGTGGTTTGTTGTAAGGTTTCAAGGGGCGGATGATAGTTTTGTGGTGGATTTTGGAATAATAAGAAGCAGTGGCTATGGGGAGGCTACAAAAGGATGCAAGGAAATACCTGGGAGTCATCACGGAGTCATAACCGTAAGAGGATTACAATGGTCTGACGGCTGGCCCCTTACTCATATTTATAATAAAACAACTCTATGACACCCTTACCTCAACGACTATGATCAGTCGTTAATGTAACGGACCTAATTATACTAATCAATGACTGAAAACAACAATATGATATATGAAAACGTAGGTAAACGCAAATCTGGACGTATCCGTGGAGTAGGATCGTCGATCCTGTCAAATCCTCCTACGTGAATACAAGAATGTGGACCCCGCCTTGCGGCGAGCCACATGTGGGGGGTGATCCCTACCAAGCGGGCTTTTGTCAATGCATAATTTATGGTGAAGCTTGTGCAACATCCTTACCTAACAGTGCGAGTGAATCAAACTCGTAACATCAACCTAACCATTGATAAGGCCTGCATTTCAATTAATGTTGGTTGTGTACAGTTTGCTTTTGTAGTAATTTGATTATGTGTTGGACAACCCCTTGAAATACAACAGTTTGGGCATAATTACCACTTGTATGTATTTTGTGATCAATCCAGTCATGGGTTGTGATTAACAATGGTGTCGTGGGCAATGTGAATTCATTTAACTTTTAGTTCTAAGACAGTTTATTGTTTGATTTATTCTTATTGCGCCTTCTCCATCAATCATTTTTTTGGAGCAGTTGGTCCTTTTTTGTACCGTCTTTATCAAATCCCCTTGAGCAAAATATTATTGTCCAAAAAGGAAGAATGATAGATAACTCTCAAGAGTGTTGGATGATTGAGTCATGAATTGTACTCAACTACTTTTGATGATTGAATTGTGTTCAATTACTTTTGATGATTGAATTGTGTTCAATTACTTTTGATGATTGAATTGTGTGCAATTACTTTTGATGATTGAATTGTGTGCAATTACTTTTGATGATTGAATTGTGTGCAATTACTTTTGATGATTGAATTGTGTGCAATTACTTTTGATGATTGAATTGTGTGCAATTACTTTTGATGATTGAATTGTGTTCAATTACTTTTGATGATTGAGTTATGGTAGGAGTAGAATCACTATACTTAGGTTTGAAGAGTTGCTGATGGGGATCGTCATCAGACTATGGGTCGCCAGTCGGCAGGGTCCGCTTTTGTATATTGGCGCAGGAGGCGATGATCGGATCGGCGATCCGAGACCGCGAGCGCGTCCGGCTCGTCGCACTATTATTTTTATGTATTTATTTTTTTGTTTGTTTTTTTTGTGTGTTTTAGGGTCTCGGGCGTAACGACCAATCATATCCGTACACGTCCGGTGTCTAACCGCCCCTTCTTGTTATAAATAGTGGTGGGTGCTGCAATTTAGACTAATTGCTTGTTTTGTGAGAGAATACAGACCGACAATCATCCGTGGAGCGACGTCGCGAACCCAGGGTGCGAAGCCTCGGTTAATCTTCAGTTATCTTTCATTTTCGTTCACTGTTGACGAGGAATAACCGATGTTATCCCACGATTCCCTTTCATAACCACTACTAGTTGAATTCAAGTCCTTTTTATGTTTTGTATTTATACTTTACCCGCTTGAGGGTATTTTTGTCCGTCTCTGTATCTTTGCCTCTTACTCTATATATATGAGTATAGGGTTAGTTTAATGATTTAATCAAGTTTCTCTCTTCAACTTGGTATCAGAGCCTCGTGAAGCCAGACGTCGGCTGCGTGTGGATCTCTATTCTGCTTCTTCTTCATCGACGCCGACTTCTTCTTCGACGGCGGCCTCAGAATCGACGGCTGCGTGCGTGATCGTTATTCTGTGTTGATTCCTCATCGACGGCGGCCTCTTCTTCGCTCATTGCCTCTTCTTCGTCGATTGCCGCTTCTTCGTCGAGGGCTTCTTCTTCGTTGATTGCCTTATTTCGTCGATTGCCTCCTTTCGTCGAATGATCCAGCAGCGATCCAGCAGCTTCTTCTTCGTCGAATGATCCAGCAGCTTCTTCTTCGTCGAATGATCCAGCAGCTTCTTCTTCGTCGAATGATCCAGCAGCGATCCAGCAGCTTCTTCTTCGTCGAATGATCCAGCAGCTTCTTCGTCGAATGATCCAGCAGCGATCCTTTCGTCAGCGATCCAACTGCAGCTCCTCTTTCATTCTGTGAGCTTCCCTCTCCTGTAGTTCCTCATGGCTGATCTATCCGATGTAGTTGATTCTCCATCACCAAGTGTGGTGACTCCCCTGATAAGCGACCCTCAACGCTCTTCTGGTCACTCTGGGTCCCTCAAGATCACCACTGTTTCCTTGGATGGGACCAATTATTTGAAATGGTCTCGGGCTGCTCAACATGTCATTCGGAGCCATCAGCTGTTTGGATACATCGATGGGACGAAGGTGACACCTTCTCCGGATGATCCCACCTGGCAACGATGGGACTCTGAAAATTCCCTGGTTGTCTCCTGGCTCCTTCACTCTATGTTTCCAAAGGTGTACAGGAGTTATATGTTGATGGACTCTGCCTACGAGATCTGGACTCGTGTGAAGGAGACGTAAGGACAAGGTGATTTCTGCTAATGGCACGTTGTCTCCCATTGCCGGGAAAGGAACCATTTCCTGTTCCCCCTCTTTTTCTCTTCCGTCTGTCTTACATATCCCTTCCTTTCCTCGAAATCTTCTATCTATTATAAATCTTACTCGGTCACTTAACTGCTCGGTAACATTCTTTCCTGATTCTTGTGTTTTTCAGGAACTGGGTACGAAGCGGACCATTGGCAGTGCTAGGAACCGCGGCGGATTGTACTATCTGGATGCTTCCCCTCCATCTCTGGCTCTCTCCTCTTCCACTACTACTGTTGCGGATGCTCGACGCTGGCACTTGCGTCTTGGGCATCCTTCTCCTGTTTATCTCTCAAAAATGTTTCCTACTTTATCGCATATTGTTAAAACTTTAAAATGTGATGTGTGTGATATGTCTAAACATTCACGACATTCGTTGTCTCATGTTTCTTCTCCTAGTGCTACCCCTTTTGCTATTATACATTCTGATGTTTGGGGACCTTCCCCTGTTATTTCTTTAAATGGCTATCGTTGGTTTGTTACCTTTATAAATTGTTTTTCCCGTACTGCATGGGTTTACCTTTTAAAGAAGAAAAAATGAGGTGTTTCCTGTCTTTCAAACCTTCCATAAAATGGTTCAAGCCCAGTTCGATGCTACTATTCGTGTTCTTCGTAGTGATAATGGGGGAAATACGATGATCGTGGAGCGTTTGGATCGTATCTCACGAGTCATGGAATTATTCACCAAACTACTTGTGTCTACACCTCCACCCAAAATGGTGTGGCGGAACGAAAAAAACAGGCATCTGCTTGATGTTGCCCGTTGCCTTCTCCATACCATGCATCTCCCAAAATCATATTGGGGTGATGTTATCCTAACGGCCACTCATCTTATCAATCATCTTCCCTCATGGGTTCTCGATTTTTCTACTCTCGCCCGCCTCTCTACGACCTCCATTGTTCATACTGCTCATCTTCCACCTCGTGTGTTCGGGTGTGTTTGTTTTGTTCACGTCCATCAGCCTCGGCGTGACAAGCTTGACCCTCGAGCTCTACGTTGTGTCTTACATGGTTATTCTGCTACCACTAAGGGGTATCGATGCTATCACCCCCCTTCCAGACGTGTCTTCTGTACCATGCACGTGACATTCCGTGAGGAGGAATCCTACTATGTGGATTCGCCACACTCCGTTCGTCAAGGGGGGATTAAGGTCATCGACTCGGGTCCTCTACCTCTGATTCCTCATACACCTACCGCTCTTTCCTCTCCTACTTCTTCTTTACCTACTTTTCCCACGTCACCTATACCTACATTGTTTTCCCCGACATACCAACATCTGCCCCTTATCTCTCCTCTTCCTCATATATATCGTCGTCGGCAAATAGGTGAACAGTCTTCTGTGGTTCCGTCGCTGCCGGTGTCGTCTTTGGACTCAGATTCTGATGCTGACCTGTATGTTCCCCTTGCTATGCTACGAGGTAAGGCTAGGTGTACCGATCACCCTATCTCAAATCATGTTGCTTATAGTCATCTTTCACAGCCCCATCAGGGTTTTATTTCCTCCTTGTACATGATCATTATCCCTAAGACGTGGCAGGAAGGAGTTGGTATTCCGGCATGGGCTCATGCAATGGAGGAGGAAATGTTTGCCTTGGAGAAAAATCACACATGGGACGTCTCCTCTCTTCCTCCTGAAAAGAAAGTCGTTGGTTCTAGATGGGTATTCTCGGTTAAACAAAATCAGGATGGCAAAGTTGAGCGGTACAAAGCCCGCTTGGTGGCTCGCGGTTACACTCAGACTCAGGGAGTCGACTACAAGGAGACCTTTGCCCCTGTTGCAAAAATGGACACCGTTCGTGTTATCCTATCTTGTGCGGCATGCTTGGGATGGGATCTACATCAACTGGACGTCAAAAATGCCTTCCTGCATGGTGACCTCGATGAAGAGGTTTACATGTCCTTTCCCCCTGGATTTGTGAAGAAGGGGCAAGAAAGTCTTGTATGTCGCCTAAGGAAGTCCCTATACGGGTTGAAGCAGTCCCCCAGTGCTTGGTTTGGCAGGTTTAACAAGGCCATGGTCAAGTTTGGATACCAACAGGGACATTCTGATCATACCCTGTTTGTCAAGAAGAATGAGGGGAAGATTGTCGTCCTTATTGTTTATGTGGATGACATCGTGAACACCGGGGATGACTCTAATGAAGTCTCGAAGCTGAAAGCCCTCCTATCTGCAGAGTTTAAAGTAAAGGACCTGGGAAGACTCCGTTATTTTCTGGGAATTTAAGTGACTCGCTCTGATCAGGGTATCTTCATCTAGCAACGCAAGTATGTGTTAGATTTGTTAACTGACACTGGGATGCTTGGGTGAGCTCCTGCTAACACACCTATGGAGGAAAACCATAGGATTGATGAGGACACGGATGGAGACCGCACGGATGTTGCAAGTTACCAGAGATTGGTGGGCAGGCTATTATACCTTTCACACACACGCCCTGACATCACATATGCAGTTGGAATCCTAAGCAGGTATATGCATACCCCCAAAATCAGACATCAGGATGTTGCATACTGTGTCCTTCGTTACTTAAAGAAAGCTCCAGGTCGAGGTCTGATGTTTTCAAAGAACAATCATTTAAAGATTGATGTCTTTACCGATGTCGATTGGGTTGGATGTCGTGATGACAGAAAATCTACAACAGGTTATTGTACTTTCGTTGGTGGAAATCTAGTCACGTGGCGTAGCAAGAAACAAAATGTGATAGCAAGATCTAGTGTTGAAGCCGAGTATCGGTCTGTCTCAAGGCCTCTGCGCAGGATTATGGCTGCGCACCTTATTGAAAGACCTGGACCTTCAGATTGATACTCTTATCTCTTTGTTCTGCGACAATAAGGCCGCTATCAGTATTGCTCATAATCCGGTCCAGCATGACAGAAAAAAGCATGCCGAGGTTGACCGCCATTTCATCAAAGACCACCTAGAAAAAGGAAATTTAGTTACACCTTTTATTCAATCCAGAGATCAATTGGTCGATGTCTTCACCAAGAGCTTGGGAAACGATGTTTTTACTGATGATATCCATAGACTTGGAATGACAGACATCTATCGTTCGACTTGAGGGGGAGAGTTGAATTCAAGTCCTCTTTATGTTTTGTATTTGTACTTTACCCGCTTGAGGGTATTTCTGTCTGTCTCTGTATCTTTGCCCCTTACTCTATATATATGAATATAGAGTTAGTTTAATGATTTAATCGAGTTTCTCTCTTCAACTCTACTTACTGCCTCTCCAGCATTTGTAATTGCATGAATAGCACTGTTCATCGTCCCCTTCCTCGCCAGAAGATCGCAGAAAGCTCTCCTCCATTTTCCGCTACCGTCGAGTCCCCTACCTGCATGCGGAAACCGACCCAGCGCCGGTTTCGTTGTTCACTCCTTGTTGACGGAAGTTGTTCGCCTCTTCCCGTCGACACACCCATCTTCGTCTTCAACCCACACCACTCCGGCTCTAATCGTCAACCTCCTGCAATCTTTCCCTCCTCCACGAAACTGCATAGAGAAATCGACGGACAACCCTCGTCCGCCTCCGACAAGGACCTAGCCGTTCGGTCCCTTCACCACATCGCAAGCCACACTCCCTGTAGCCCTCCATCCATCATCGTTCCCTGTCGTGGTCCCTCCAGCAAGCCTCAAGCAGCAGCCTGAGCCCCTCTTCAGGGTATTCCTTCATCTCGCCCCCATTTCTGTCATGGAACCTCCAATCCGCTGATTTCTCTCCAGTTTCTTGTGCGATCCTGCAGTCCAACATCATTTTTCCGACCACCTACATCCAGCCCAATACATCACCTTCCCCACAACAAGTGGTTCAGATATTCATTGCTCTTCGCCACAGCTGGATCTCTATTGTCACGTGAGTATTATTGTATTGTGCTAATTTTTTTTTTTAAAAGGGAAAATATTTTGTATTCCTTTGGACGTTTTGATTTCTTAGTGTATTTGTTCATTATTGTCTTTGTTCTGTAGAGCTTAATCGTGAAAATTGTGGTAAATAACACTTTGTGCGAATGTTAGCGTGGTTTGATTGTGTGCCGGAAAATTATTAATCATCTTGAATTAATCTGCTTCGTTTATAAAATCATAACTGCAAAATTTTACTTCCGGATTAATAGTTTTAAAATCATTTGCATTTCATTTAGGTTGCATTTATTTGAGTCCATTTGCATCACAATCACCTAGGGTCACATTAACGTCAACGCATCTTTGTTTCACGGCCTACCCTGCATCAGTTGCATTACTTTTAGAAGCGCACAAAACTTTGAAGTTGATATTTATCCCCAATCCCCGAGGAATTGTGTTAGCCTAGGCATTTGAATGAAATGAGATCATAAAAATATACTTTTTATAATCATTTATTGGTTTGAAGTATTATGAATATTTTTTTTACTCGATTGCTAAGATAAAAGATCTATATTCATAAGGGTGACTAAATTTTACGTTGACCGTTTACCTAACACAACCCTCACCATTTTTCATCCAGGCTTGGGACCGGCAACGGCTGGTTTATTATTTGCAGATGATTTTGTTTTGGTCGATGAGACGCGCGAGGGTGTAAACGCGAAACTTGAATCTTGGCGAGAAACTTTAGAAAAGAAGGGTTTTAGGTTGAGCAGTACAAAGACGGAGTATATAGAGCTTAAATTTAGTAGTGCAAGAAGGTTGGATGACTCCGTCATTAAATTGGGTGACCAAGATATTTCCCGCAGTGAGTGCTTTAAATATCTGGGATTGATAATTCAAAAAGATGGAGGTGTAGATAAAAATGTGATACATAGAATCCAAGCAGGTTGGTTGAAGTGGAGAGACGCGGCTGGGATCTTATGTGATCGTAAAGTACCATTAAAACTGTTGGGTATTGTAGCCACAATTACCTTGATTTGAAGAAGTGTCCCTTGAACTAAGATGAATTGATATTGTATTTGATGTTGCTATCTAGTGTGTGTTTGCAGATTATAAATGACTAAGTACAAACCAATGTCAGGTTTCAATGAGTCATTAAACACAGGCCTATGCAATGTAATTCCTCATTGTATGGACCAAGGTGTTGACTCATGTGGAATCTCTCTATTGGAATGTACTTCATATTCAAACACAAAGGAAGAGCCAAGAGAAGTTGTTGCTGATCTGAAAGAAATTATTTTTAAGTATTCAGGAGTTCGTCGAACGCAGGAAGCAGTTCGTCGAACGCAGAGCATTGGTCGTTCGTCGAACGCAGAGCATTGGCCGTTCGTCGAACGCGGAGAATTGGCCGTTCGTCGAACGCAGAGCATTGGTCGTTCGTCGAACGCAGAGTTTTGGCGAGTTCGTCGACCGCTGCTTTGCTGAAGTTTATCTGGTTTCGTCGATCACGTTCGTCGATCTCCGTTCGACGAACAGAAGAAGTATTTCGTCGATCGCAGTTTGCCTATCGTCGTTCGACGAATTGAAGAAGATTCGTCGATCTCTATTTTGCTGAAGATAAAGCCTTTCGTCTATCACCGTTCGACGAACTCTTATACCTTCGTCGATCACTGTTATAAGATTTTGCTGATTTTACTTAGAAGGAAAAATGGTGTAAGTAATATTTCGGCTATATGATTCAGTAAAGATTAGACGAATTCGGCTAAAGGTTGTCTCGAATTCGACTATAGTCTTTAACCGAATTCGGTTATTGTTCTTCGGCTATTCCATTTAGTTAAATCGGACAAGCTGTGTTTCCGGTTCAGTTCGACGGCTTAAACTTTTAGGGCATCCTCCATGTACAGTACACGTGGTGTCTATCCCGCAAGTCTCGTTTCTAGCCGTTAGGAGAAGGATATATAAATAGCTAAGAGATTATTTCCAATAACCCTAATCATGCATGTCGCCAAGAACGAAAAAGGAATCCCGTCGGCTTGTGCGCTCTCGCTCTCAAAGAAGACGATCTACAGTTGCCGATCGGATGATATATGCTCGATTCCTTTGTAAGTTCTCATTCACCAAGATCTCTGTGCTGATTAGATACTCCTCTAGATCTTGTTGGGTGATTAAGTATTCAGATCAAAAGCCTTAATCGTCAGAATCGTCAATAGTGAACAACGAATAAAAAGTAGAAGAAGATCGCAAAAGTTCTGTCGGCGCTCCGTTCGTTCTCGCAAAGCCCTTGCTGCTGCCGACAAAGTTGTTGGACGATTCTTCTTGAAGAAAAGAGAAAAATAGATCTCTGATTTCTGATTCTATAAAGCTTCTTTCAGATCTAGTTTTTCTCCTAAGTTTCAGATCAAGCTTTCAAGAAAAGATTTCTTTTTCCTCTCTCTAGATCCAGATTTTCTATTCTTTCAAGGAAGAAGAAGTTCTCTCATTTTCAGATCTGATCAAGTCAAATCTCAAGGAGATTTTAAGAAGATTATTTTTCAATCTAAAGTTTTGTAAAAATCCTTTACATATCTTTGTAGGAGAGTTATCTCCGAGTTGTAGGAAGTTTGCTTCCGAGCTTGTAGGAGTTTTACTCCGCGTTGTAGGAGCGTTGTCTCCGAGTTTGTAGGAAGTTTCCCTTCCGAGTTTGTAGAAGCTTTGTCTCCGAGTTGTAGGAGTGGTGACTCCGAGTTGTAGGATTATTCATAATCCGAGATCAGTGAAGTAGCCTAGTCTAGCCAGGCGTGCTAGATAGGTGAGGTGGAAAGTGGACTACCCAAGATCGGGGAACCACTATAATTCCTTGTGTTGTGCTGTGCTCTTTGGTTTTCTATGTGGTTTTATTTCTATAGTTTTTTATTCCGCAAAAAACCATAGAATCCACCTATTCATCCCCCTCTAGGTGATTTAGGTAGGCAACTAGATACTTTTAAAAACTTAAAGGCAAGTTTTACCGTACTGCAATTAGGCCAGCAATGCTCTACGGTTCTGAGTGTTGGGCAGTGAATGGTGTACATGAGCAAAAAATGGGAGTTGCGGAGATGAGAATGCTTAGGTGGATGTGTGGTCACACGAGACTGGATAAAATTAGGAATGAATGTATCAGGGATAAGACAGAAGTGGCGCCAATTGTAGAGAAGATGCGAGCAGCTCGTTTAAGATGGTTCGGACATATACATAGGAGACCATTAGAGGCACTTGTTAGGCGTTGTGAGAGTTTAGTCACTAGACAAGTTAAACGGGGGAGGGGTAGACCAAAAAAGACTTGGAATGAAACTATAAGGAAAGATATGATGTACTTAGGTATTAATGAGACTATGATTAAAGATAGGGCGCAATGGCGACAAAGGATCCATATAGACGACCCCAATATGGTGGGATAAATGCTTGAGTGTTGTTGTTGTTGATTGCTAAGATAAAACATTATATGCGGGAGTGGATTTATAAAGGACCTTAAGAGAGGATGAGACGACCTCGGTAAGAATAATTTTTTGAAAGTACGTTCAAGTGAGTCGTTTGGAGATGAGGTGGAACCTGGTCCATCAACATGACAATGGCAATGATCTCTTGTTGGGCCTGCTGAACAACCAGATCAGTAATCAATGGGTGATGTCAGAGATAGACTTCAAAGGGTTCCTTGAATTTTGCTAACAAATGATGCATATCTCTGATACCTTTAGGCGTGGTGGATTGAGCTTGTCGAATGGATTATATAAATGTTGTAAACTATCTTTGGCTCTATTTGTTTCAGCTTTTAGGCTCCGTTTCATTTTGGCCAAAACGCCGGTTTCGTAATTATTGATGTTTGCGGGTGAAAAGCTGTCGTACGGCGTTTTTAAAAAAATGTCGCGTCTTTTGTTTTTGCGGACCGCAGCTCCCAGGTACTTCTCGAGCCCTACTTTTCTATTCCACCGCGCGATCTAACGAGGCAACCCATTCTCTTCTTCTCCATCGCCGCTGCCAGTCCGCGATTCCATCGATCGCAAGATTTGCCGCTACTGTTCTTCTTCTCCAACGTCGCTGCCAATCCGCGAGTCCACCGATCGCAAGGTTTGCCACAACTGTTCTTCTCGAACGCCGCTACTGTTCTTCTTCTCCATTGCCGCTACTGTTCATCTTCTCCCGTGTTGTTCTTCTCCATTGCCGCTACTGTTCTTCTCCATCCGCGCAACCTGTCCGCCCCTGCCCACCAATTGCAAGGTTGCCGCTACTGTGCTGCTTTTCTTCCCAGATCTGGTTGGATTCTGTCATTTTCTTCCAAGATCCGATTAGATTTTCCAATCTTTTGATCTGTTTTTTAAAAGTTCTTTATTTTTCAGAACTTGTCGCATCCTATTCCAGATCTTGTAGCATCCGATTGGATTCTGCCATTTTCTTCCCGGATCTGAAAATATGGAATGTTGCCCACCGATCGCAATTTTTCTCTGTTGTTTATATTGTGCATAATTTCCCCTTCTTTAATGCCCGGACTTGGTCGGTTAACAGTTTGTAATGCCTGCATTGTTTTTCCAGATCCAATAACAGTTTTTTTCCCTGCAATTTTTAACAGTTTTTGATACAATTTATGCCAGAAATCCTGCATTTTTTTATACAAATTTCTGCAATTTGTGTTGTTTATATGTGTATGAATTAACAGTTTTTAATATTTTAGATCCGGTTAGATTCCTTTTGTATTGTTGATGAATCCACCAATTTTTTTAGATGGGAAAACAAACAGGAGTATCGGCCATTTGGGAATCAAGCCATGTGTTGTTATTCTGTGATTTGGGAATCACTCGTGGTATTCGTGCTCTACTGCGATTATCTGAAGATGTTATAAAGCCAACAGATCAGTATTTTGCTAGTACTCCGCCAGAAATATTGCATGAAGATCGCTACATGCTTTTCTTCAAAGACTGTATCGGCGCAATTGATGGCACTCATGTACAAACTTGCGTAGCAGTTGAAGATCAAATTCCTTTTATTGGGCAATATGGAAGTCCGACACAAAATATTATGGCTGCTTGCGACTTCAATATGTGTTTTATCTTCGTTATGGCTGACTAGGAGGGATCAGCACACGATAGTCGCATATTTAATTATGCAATCAGTAATCCCATGCACAACTTTCTGCACCCACCTCGAGGTAACTAGTGCATTTTTCTTAATATTTCAGATAAAAAGAAATAAATTGTGCGATATATATTTTTTGAATAGAGAAATATTACGTAGTCGGCGCTGGTTATCCACTACAGCGCGGTTATTTGAAACCTTACCCAGAAACTCGATATCATCTGTCAGATTTTGCACGCGGTAGTCGTCCTATTGAAGGACAAAAGGAGATCTTCAATCAGGTGCACTCATCTCTGCGAGGTGTGATAGAACGAACCTTCGGTGTATGGAAAAAAATGGGCAATACTGAGGGACATACATCCATATAGTTTCTCAAAACAGACTGATATTGTGATTGTGACAATGGTAGTGCATATTTTTATTCGAAGGCATCCTTCACGTGCAAATCCTGATTTCAGTGAATTTGATGATGATGATGATGATGTTCATTGAGAGCAAAATGACATACAAGGACGCCTAGATACATGCACTGATATAGCTGGAGCCTGGAGGTGTTAACGAGATGATTGCGATGCGTGAGTCTATCGCACACCAATTGCATGATGCTAGAAGGTAATTTTCAATACAAATAGTTTATAATTTTGACGATAAGTGATGAATCTAAACTATTTACGTATTCACTATTTCAGGTGAAACAAACGGCGTGTGATTAGTAAGTAGTGGACCGGCTACCGAGGAATAACTTTGTTATTTTTTATGTCATACAACTTACAAAACTTAGTTATTTTGTTTTATTTCGTGAACTGTTCGTATTTTTGCATTTTAAAAAAAATTATTTTACAAAACTCTGTTTTTTACAAACGGTTTTTATGCACTGCTTTTCTAACAGCACTGCAAACTCCATTTTACACAAACAGAATTTCTGCTGCAAACTCCATTTTCCAAAAACAACTAATTTTTCAAACTCCATCTCTTTGCCAGAACAAAATGAACAAAGCTTATCATACATAGTTTTGGAAGATTCATGTTTCGTAACAAGTTTGTAGGCCTCTTTCTCTATGAAAACTGGATCCATAAAGGCCTCTGAGCCCTCGATACTGACAAAGACCTAGTTGAGTAGAATTTGGAGTTCCGATAGATTGTATTGAGGATTTGATACAAACAGAGTGATATTTCGTCAGGAACGAAATCTATTTGAGTCTTAATAGACTAATCGCGGATTCGATAAAAGCGCGTCCACTATGACGAGGGGCAGCAGTCGATCAAAAAATGCAATGGTGCAGATTGTAGCAGAGGATGATGATCGTAGGAGAACGCTTAGAGGAAGAAAATAGCTCGACCTCGACGTATATGATACAATTTTGCGACATATAAACTTTATTTTCATTTAATATAAGATATGTGAGATATAATGATTGAAACAAATGAAGATGTGAATTTCACATGTCTTCATATTAATCTGTATTTATATATAAATAATTAATAATTTAAAAGCGTATAATGTATCATAGGTTTTTTTATAATATTGTATCATATCTCATATTTCGTCTTTGTGCAACATAGATACTTCCTAAGCTGAAGATGTAGTGTAAGAATCTAGTTGCAAGGGCACATTCTGACGTATGCCGCCTGGTGATGGAGAGACTTAAGAGAGTCACCAAAGTTCAGGGAAGTTATGACTTGCTCCACTCTCGATCATTACTAGGATGAAGTTTGTGTGAAGTTCACCTTGAAGCTTCATGGTGCATGACTTCAGTATGCCAGCGATCAAAACTCACGAAGGGTCCAATTGGTGTAGGACAGTAGGGGGCTTTGATTATGCGCCAGGAGGAGAGTTGTCATCAACTTCTAGAGCCTAAAAGTCTTCCATGCTAATGTACTCATGACGTGATATGCGTTGAATAAGATAATGTTGTGGAATTTTTTGTGGAGTTGCATTTATTGTTGTTTGGGAAGGGAAAAGGGGATAAATATTGAGGAATGGATGCTAGTGAAGGTCATTGGTGGATTTGGAAGGATCTATATAAGCTGAGTATGGTTACCATGGGGTATGGGACGATGTGTGGTAACATTATGGATCCAAATGTTCGATTGAAAACTCTGGTCCGCTGAAACCCTCCTCTTTTGTGAGTTCTCCTCCGCTGAAATCTTTCTTTTTCCTTTTGCATTTTATTTCTTCTTCATCCTTTTCCTCTTCTTCTTTTTCATTTCAGTTTTTTAGTTTCACTTTTTTATAGCGTGATTTTTCTAGGGTTGTATCTACCTGCATGCTTGATGTTCTTCTTCTTACTGAGTTTCAGCTTGCGTTTCACTTCAGCTATAGTTCTGCTTCCATAGTTATTTAGGTTGCAAACATGCTTGTTGTTCACTTCAAGCTATCTCCTTTATCTACAGCTTTTCTTCCAAGCTTCTAATGTATTATATAGCATCCTTAATTTGTTATTGTAATTTTCTCTTCAGTAGTGGTATTGTTTGCTCATTCCTTTATATCTCTGCTCATTCTTCATATGATTCAGGTCACTAGGAATTCATATAAATAGTAACAAAGAGTCCAAGTGCAACAAGGTTTGCACCAATCGGTATTAGAGGCGCTGATGTATAATATAAGTTTGAAGTCCCGGTTTTCATATGTATGGTCTAGGTTGTAGTCTTATTAAATTCTTTTTCGTTACAATTCAAGATATGTACACTTAGTTTGTTAGTTGTCTTATTTTTATATTAATTAAAACTTATATTAAAATAATTATTTTTTAAAACGTTTCTCGTATCCTTATTTACTTAAAAATCACATTTCTCGTATCCGTTTCGTATCGTATCCCGTTTACGTCCCCGTGCTCGTGCTCCATAGATGACGATGAAGCAACATGAGAAGTACCATGTCAAAAGCAAGTATATTCAAATTCATTTAAATAAATACCAGTGAATACTTACTCTGAATCTGATTGATCATCAATATCCGACTCTTCATCAACATCAATATGGCCAATAGCCTGACCTCTTCCGTCATGATTTTCTGCAGCAATTATCTGTGCCAATGGGGGACGATGTGGCCCCAAAACTTGGCGTGCATCATGCAATCTCTCTCTTCTTAGTACCTCAACATTACCATTTTCTTGTCTGCCATTTTCCTCGGGTCTAGGGAGCAAAAATTCAGTTAAGCCAAGAGCCCAACCAACTGTCGTAAACCATCTGCGTAAAAGAGCTTTGACGGTTGCACGTGGCCTAAAATGTTCCAATGCGAAAGGGATACATATTTGAAACATCATAATATCTGCAGGAATCTCGGTAAATGGATCGAAGATACTGCAACAAACAGACAAAATATAGGGTAAACTGCAAAGAGGGTAAGCAAAAGAAATTTTAAAGCTGAAAATGCATACACATACACATAGTTAGGGAGATGCCAACAGAAGGATGTACTTACCTTATGTCCAATGGGAAAATGGAAGGTGCCAAGTGCATGGCAAGATTAACAGGTAAGAAGACAAGCATCACAATCAAGCTCCCATAAACAGCCACAGATAACAAGACCCGGCGCGCATGTTTATGAACAGGGTCATCAATTAGATCACGGAATGGATTATAATTTGGATCTGCTGGATCTCGGAGGAAATATAGAACTCCATTTCTCAATACCTGTACAACATAAGAAATAATGTTTGGATCCTCTTTGAAAAACTACAAGAATGAGCAAGCATTGACCTTCTATTGCAGAAGGAAATAATTTAAAGCACAGACCCCTCGGAGAAGGCTGACAAAGATGCTTATTTGTAGCATGTAAATAATCCCCACAAGCCAATGAATTGTGGAACTTGCCAAGGGAGAGAGTGAAAAGAAATCAACTCTTTTAGCAAATGTTGTTCCTAGCATCTTCAAAGTACAAACATCAAGCCACCATCCGCACATCAAAGGGAAGACACCAAGCTCAATCACCAAAAGAAAAGCAACCTTGACCATAGTCATTAGATGTCTCATTCCTGACAAAAATTGTCTGAAAAGAGAAGGAATTGCTTCTGCTATTGAAGAAATTCCATAAAGCCTTCCAATGGTCAAACGCTCCCCTCTGGTATACCGAATTAAAGTAAAAAGTCCAAGATAACAGAAAACCAGACAGAATAAGAACATGTAACCAAATGCAAGAGTAGTAACGTCTGAAAGACGTGATGAGCCAGTAATTGTCCCAGTCAGTGAAATAGAACTGCTAATGCTGTTTGAGAGCTGATTCATTCCAGTTCCGTTAAGTTTTGAGGAACCAACAAAGGCTTCGATCACTTGGCTAAGAACACCATCATTACTGCTTTCAGATAAGTTATTTACTGTTGCCAAAGCATTCTTCAAGGTAATGTTAGCCAAAGAAAGAGCTGACTCGGTGAGAGGTATGACGGTAGACAACATTGGACTAGATGGAGAAGAAAAAAGCCAAGAGAGATTGCAGAGAACAATCCTCCCAAGTGAGAAGGGAATAAAAACTACAACTCCAAGGAAAATTGCATTGCTTGCCAGGACCTGCAGAAAAAATAGAAAGCAAAATAGCACGAAGTCAACAATAATGTAGCACTATTAAAAGAAAACTTGAAGATCAACATGACAGTAAGAACACTTCAACAACAACACTCAAGCCTTTATCCCACTATAGTGAGGTCGGGAACACAAATACATAAAATGGAATGCACAAAATCATAACACCAATTCATAGATGAGCCACAAGAAAAATGCAATGTTCACCATTTACCATCCTACTGACCAAGTGAAAATATTCATGTAAAAGTTAAGTATTTCCAAAAGAGCTTTTCGACATCAAACAAACACATGAGAAATTTGTCACAAGCACGTTGACAATCAACAGTTATATATAACAGTAATAACTAGCACAGAGGACGTGTATCTTTCAAGTTTCAGGAAGAATTTAAAGTCTGATTATGTTGGACCATGCCTGGGACAAATGCAGTCAAGCAAGGATCAACATTGATAAAACTTCCAAATCTGAGATGAAACTGTAAAAATAAAAAATCAGTAAAAATCCAATGTAAGCTAGCAAGTAGAGACTTAGGCTGTGCTTGTTTAGGCTTAATAAGTGCTGCAAACTGTAGGTTTTGCAAAAGCCGAAACAAACTGAAATTTGCGTGCCTCTTATCCCACCGCCAACCGCCGGCTTGGCACGATTATAGGCCATTTCGAAAATCTGCAGGCAGACCACGATTGCTGCTCTAAAATCGATTCGCGGTGTTCTTCCTCTTCCCTGTCTCTTTGGAATCATTCGTTAACACCATTGCAGGAGTCTTTCAACTCTGCAGCTTTTTACAGGGATTCCCAAGAGAGCTGTAACCGATGAGCTCGGAGATGAGCGTGGCTTCGTCTTCGCCATCCTTTCATCCTCCGTGGTTTTCGTTTTTTTATTAGTATTGTGGTGTTTCTTAACCTTAATAATTCATTTTTAATGCTAATTAATAATGTTAACTTTAATAATTAATAACGTTAATAATATATGTTATTAATGCTACTAATTAATTGATAATTATTAACATTAATAATAAGTTTTAACTCATATTTAGTAGTTTTAATAATTAATTACTAACATTATAATCAATGTAAAAATTAATTGCCTTAATTTATAATTAATAAAAATAGTAGTTATTAAATTATTATTGTATGGACATAAATAAAATTGTGTATATACACATTTTTTCAAATAACACTGTAAACACAATTCTTCCAAACAATTTCAGTGTTTTTCTCACCACCCTGCAACACAGCTGGTTTTCTAACCACTGCATCCCAGCACTGTTTCTCCAGTCGCTGCAGTTGAGCCAAGCAGAGCCTTAGCAAATCGGACATGAAGCCAAGAAACTTAGTCCCTAAAATAAGTGTGTGCATACTTCCATATACAGCTGATGTAAAATATTAATCCAAGTACCAAAAAGTGAAGATACCATGCTCTTAAATCGATTGTGGAAGGAAACAAAATGCTCAGACAAGGGTGACATAATAACACAATTTTTTTCACTGCAAAAACTATAATTGACAAATGTATGCACCTAATTTTAAGAGTCTAAGCATTGGAACCTATCCCACGAACTTTAGACGGGCATAATAATCTTACAAAGTCGGTGAAAAAGGGCTGATCATTTTATCATAAAAAATGTCCCACAAAATAACGAGTAATAGTAGTTAAAAACTTTAATCGCACATACTAGTAAGCAGAAATAGATATTCAGGCAATTGAACAAACTCTTAGCAGATGAAAGTCTTAAACAAAGAGGGAAAACGGTGCATTTTAGGCTTTTTAGCCATAATAGTGTAACACTATGGTCTACAAAAAAAATCTAAGTTCTTGTTTACCCTCTCAGATTGATTACAACTCTCTTCCCAAAGATTACTTCTTCTTGATGGGGATCTACAAAGCACGGATACTTAAAAATGCTATGCGTATCGGCTCAGACGCGTATCGGATACGGGAAACGCGTTTCCGAAACTATAGGAAACACATTTTTAAATAAATAAATAAAATTTAATTCGGAATTGCGCATCCCACTTGCGGGATACACGATTCCAGTGCGGTAAAGAGTCCCGCCGCTTATTTCATGACTTATTCACGCTTTAGGTGTACGCCATTCACGCTACTCTTCGTGCGCCCGAAGTTCTCCCGCATCATGCCATCGTCGAGAGGAGACGTCTTTGCGTCGAAGCTCTCCGGCATCACACCCGTCAAAGCTCTCCCCTCTCTTGCTTCTGCTGCCGCGTTGCTACTGCTGCTCCACTGCCGCTCCAGATCCCGCTCCCTGCTCTCGACCCCGCCCTGCTTGTAAGCTCTTCCTCCTCCTCTTCTTCTTCTTCTTCTTCTTCTTCCTCCTCTTCTTCTTCTTCCTCTTCCTCCTCTTCTTCTTCTTCTTCCTCCTCTTCTTCTTCCTCCTCCGCCTCCTCTTCTTCTTCCTCCTCTTCTTTTTCTTCCTCCTCTTCTTCTTCTTCCTCCTCTTCCTCTTCTTCCTCTTCCTCTTCCTCTTCTTCCTCTTCCCCTTCTTCCTCTTCCTCTTCTTCTTGCAAATATGAATTTAATTTTATACATAGGTGTTCAGGTCAATTTCATGTATAATCTCTAATCTATAGAGTTCTTAGTGATGTGATACAAAGTTATAACATACAAGAAATACTTTTACTAAAGACCAACATCTGATGTTAAAAAGTTTAGTTGCTAAGGATCTTATATCTGGTGTTCAGGTAAATTATCTTACATATGTGATTTAATAACCTACTAAGTTTCACAAATCAACTGATTTATCATCATGACATTCTTTAAAATTATCTTTAATATAGTACCTACTAAGTCAGATGTCAATAAGTTTCAAATTTTTTCAAGAAATACTTGCAGATTATTTGCATTATGCTTTAGCCTTTAGCTTCGATTTTTTTGGTAAATTGAGAAACATTTAATTGCACATAATATCATTTGTACTTTTTTGAAATAATCAGAAGCTTGAACTCTTATTAAGCTTTCTCATTATATCACTATATCAGGATGGTAGACAGACATTCTGTTATCTTATTAAGCTTTATAGCATTATATGAAATGTTAATAATATATAATATAAGTTTGAAGTCCCGGTTTTCATATGTATGGTCTATGTTGTAATTTTATTAAATTTTTTTCGTTACAATTCAAAATATATACAATTAGTTTGTTAGTTGTCTTATTTTTATATTAATTAATGCTTATATTAAAATAATTAAAAAAATTAAAAACGTTTCCTGTATCCTTATTTTTTTTTAAATCATGTTTCCCGTATTCGTTTCGTATCATATCTTGTATCCTGTTTCCGTCCCCGTACTACATAGATGGGGATCACAATCCAAAGCACGTGCGCATTTATACGCGTCGTAGGCGCTGATCGGAGCTGCATCTTGACGATCTGGGCCACATCCGCATTCGGACCGCTGTTTTATGTTTTAAAATATTTTTTGTATTTTTATAGCCTATTTGGAGGGTTTAGACATCCATCACCGACACATGATCTGAGCCGTCCTTGATGGAAGCCCTAAATCCCCATCTCATACGTATACGCATGTACTATGGCTGTTTGGGCATCCAGGTTGACAAGAGTTTTCCGCGCATGGATCCTCCGTTCGGAGCTGAAGCAGACTGGCGCTCCTTGGTGCCGACAACTAGGGCGCGGCGCCCTCCGCCTCTTGCCGCCTCCTACCATCCCCTACCAGATATTCCGCCCCTTCCCACCTCAGATCCGAGCATCCTTTTCACTTCCCGACGCAAAACACCATCGGAAACTTCATTCCAGCAATTCTCCAGCCCGCTACAGCCCAGATCCGTACCTCCTCTTCCCCCACCGCTGCATATCCTAGCCTTCCCGCACCTCTACACTCCAAAATACATCTTCCAGCGCTTCTCCGCAGCAGTCCCGACCCTCCTCACCTCAGATTTCAGTATCTCAGCCCCTCCCCACTCCAAAACTACACCATTTAGCACCTCCCCGCAGTTAAACCACGCTGCCCAGTCCCCTTCCCACTGCCAAATTCACTTTCCCGCTCCATATCCGTTATATTCCGCACCACCACGAACAACTTCCAGCCCATACCCCTCTCTTCATCCATCCCCGCAGTCGCCGGACACCTCTCCGCATCCACCGAGCACCTCAAAACAGCCTTAATAGTTGCAAGTCTTATGGTTTGGTTGTGTGGTTCCTTTATTGTGCACTATGAATGTTTGTATTGCTTAGTGGAGCCCATATTGTAATCGTTTGCCTTTCTAATTAATTAATATAGATTGTGGATTTCAATTGCTTAGTATTCTTACTAGTGCACTCCAAGTGGAAGAGCCAAACACTTTGTTTTCACCGTATTTGCGAGCTGCTGAATATTTTGCTAAGTCTATAGATTTCATTAGTAAAGTGTTAATCTAACGACCGAAAACTTGCATGCATTTAATTTCATTACACACGCATTGGTCACGAGTCCACCTTACACACTCACCATCATTAAGCATTGTGTTTTAAGTGTCCGAACACACCCACCAGTCTACCCTACATCATTTTTATCCTATGAAACACGGATACTTACAACAGCCTTACGTATCGTATATGAAATGTTTTGGAGTCAGGAAACTCTTGGAAAATGGAGGAAACATGTTCCCGAAACTCTCATAAACCTTTTTAAAATTTTACATATAAAATATTTCGGATACTTACGGAAACTTTCAAATATTATCGGATACGTCTGAATAAGCTCGAAAATGCCCAAACATTATGTGTTTTGCGATTGTGACATGGAGAAAGACATGTGAAAAAAAGTGTGTGATAAGTAGTTGGGTTCAATTGATTACATACTATTATTCATGACCACTATTTAGGATATGATACATTTTGTGACACATAAACCTTGTTTTCATTTAATATATAATATCTGCGATATAATAATGAAAAAAATGAATAAGATGTGAATGTGACACATGCCTTCATACTAGTTTGTACTTATATATAAATAATTAAAATTTTCAAAAACATATCTCGTATCCTAGGTTTGATGAAAATCATGTTTTCCGTATTCGTATCACATTGTATCGTGTATCCCGTTCCCATGTAACATAGCTTCTATCCATTGTGCAAAACCAACGAGATGAAGAAAACAGATAAACAGTATAAATGGGCCATGGAAAAAATGAAAGAAGATCTATGCTCATCAAACTTCAGTCACAACCCTTGAAGCTTACTCTAGTACTCTCAATCAGGTACTGGTGTTTCTGTAACTTAGCAATTGATCAGCCTAAACGTTTTGTATAATGGCATATTTGCCACAAAATTACCAAAACAATAACTAAACGTTTCCTACAGCACTGAGGAAACAAGAGCAGTAAAATCAGAATAAGTCCAATGGAAATGATACATAATAAAAAGAACATACTTACAGTTATTGCATTTTCAACTAAATGGAAGACAGGACCTTGCATGCCAACGAGTTCATCAAAGGGCACATCTTCTGCACCATCAGCATCATCGAGTCCATCAAACATCTGCTCAACATGTGCTTCAAGTCGCGCCGCTTGCATTTCCAGACGGGCAGCAACATTTTCTGCATTTCTTCTAATTATTTGACCTGCCCCGGCAATCCCTGGGGCTCCAGCTCCATCTTCAGCATTTGCCTCAACTGCCTGGGCCCTATTTGCAGGTCCAGCAGCTCTTCTAGCAGCACGAGCAGCCTGCCTTTCTTGGCCTTCATCATCTACATCATGTCCCCCAAGTTCTCGAAGATGCCTGAAATAATCTCGAAGTGAAGTGGCACCAAGAAAGATGAATACAATGCTAGCCGACAGTAAGAACCCGTGTAGACAATCCGTAAGAATCAAAGGAGCAGACAAATGGCCTAAGAAAAGCCTCTGAGCTTCACCAAAACTCCTTACAAACATCAAGCGCCATAACCAAAATGTAATGAAAGGTATTATGAGAAGCCAAACTGAAAGAACGAATGCAAGTCGTAGAAAGAATTGTATAACATGACATGCTTTCATTGCCATCCCAATGAAAAACTCTCGAAAGGGTAGTCTAGAAGGAGCATTTTCTGCATAAAGCGGTGAAAACGAAAATACATGCTTGCACACCTGCGTAGAGAACCAAATAGATTAGTTTTCCGTAAGTACATATATTAATATATTCTTTAGAAAGACTGGAACTACTACAAAAATATCAACACTATTATTATTTCTATGACCAGATACTAGAAAAAGCGACACCAAAAATTCAATACAAGCAAACGCCAACATTGTTATATCAGATATCCACTCAGAAGCATCTAACCTCAATTAACCGTTACTATTTAAATAGGTTCAAACCAAAAACCAGCCGAAGTGTAATCCGCACAAAAATGACATATAGAGCATTTACTCTTATAGTCCCATCTTAAGTGCCGTTTGGTTGGGCGGATCAGCTCCGTTGCGTTTTCGCCAAAACGGTGTTCCACCCAAACACAATGCTTGTTTGGGAGGATTTGTCATCCCGCGTTTTATAATAAACGCGCCTTATACAAGGAATCCAGACGCGGCTTCCCCCTCCAGTCGAACGCGTCCACCTTTTTCTCCTTTCGCCCGCGCCTGCTCTCTTCTGGACGGAAGCCCTACCCGATCACCAGATCTCGCCCGCCGACCAGATATCTCACCGGAAAACGCTGCGCCTCCACCCAGAAACCACTGGCGACCATCCCGCCAAAATCTCCCCCATCAACGACAAGCTTCTTCTCCCCCACCGACGACAAGCTCCTCTTGCTCCTCTCCCACCGGATCTCTGGTAAGATCTTCCCTTTCCTTTGTTTTTGATTTTGCTTTTTTTATAGGGTTAGCCCTAGCCAGATCTATGGTAGGATTAGCCCTAGCAAAAAATCTAGGAATCAAAATGTGTTTAGATGTATTGTATGCGTTTAGATGTATTGTAATTTTTTTGCTTTTTTTATCTATGGTAGTGGTAGCATTTTCTGTAATTTTATTTGATAGTGTTCCTAGCCGGATCTATGGTGTTAAGCCTTTTGTAATATGTATATATGTGTGTGTATATATGGATGTGTGTGTGAATGTATTTGCTTGTGTGTGTTTGTTGTGTATGTGTGTGTTTGTTGTGTGTGTGTGTGTTTGTTGTGTATGTGTGTGTTTGTTGTGTATGTGTGTGTATTGTGTGTGTGTTTGTGTATTTGTGTGTTTATGTGTGTGTATTGTGTGTGTATTGTGTGTGTATTGTGTGTGTATTGTGTGTGTGTGTGTGTTTATATGTGTGTGTATTGTGTTGTGTATGTGTATGTGTGTGTTTATTGTGTATGTGGGTGTATTGTGTGTTTGTTTGTGTGTTTATGTGTTTATGTGTTTATGTGTGTGTGTTTATGTGTGTGTGTAGTGTATGTATGTATGTATGTATGTATGTATGTATGTGTGTGTATGTGTGTGTTTATATGTGTGTTTATGTGTGTGTGTGTGTTTATTGTGTATGTGTGTGTTTATTGTGTATGTGTGTGTATGTGTGTGTATTGTGTGTTTGTTTGTGTTTGTTTGTGTTTGTTTGTGTTTGTTTGTGTGTGTGTGTTTGTGTGTGTGTGTGTGTGTTTATGTGTGTATGTGTGTGTAGTGTATGTGTGTGTATTGTGTTTGTGTATGTGTGTGTTTATTTTGTATGTGTGTGTGTGTTTATTGTGTGTGTATGTGTGTGTTTATGTGTGTGTGTGTGTTTATGTGTGTGTAGTGTATGTACGTGTGCGTGTGTTTTGTGTATTGTGTTTGTGTGTGTTATGTGTGTGTATTGTGCATTGTGTGTTTGTTTGTGTGTGTATGTGTGTGTTTTGTGTTTGTGTATGTGTGTGTGTGTTTATATGTGTGTGTTTGTGTGTGTATTGTGTGTGTGTATGCATGTGTGTGTGTGTTTTGTGTATGTTTGTGTTTATGTGTCTGTGTGTGTTTATGTGTTTGTGTGTTTAGGTGTGTGTGTGTGTGTGTGTGTTTATGTATGTATGTGTGTGTGTGTTTAGGTGTATGTGTGTGTTTGTATGTTTATTGTGTATGTGTGTGTATTGTATGTTCGTTTGTGTGTGTGTGTGTGTTTTGTGTAATGTTTTGTTTGTGTAGGTGTATGTGTGTGTTTTTTGTGTGCTTATGTGTGTGTGAGTGTGTGTTTATGTGTGTGTGTATTGTGTGTGTTTATGTGTGTGTTTTGTGTATGTGTGTGTTTATATGTGTGTGTTTATGTGTGTGTGTGTGTGTGTGTTTATGTATGTGTGTGTGTTTATGTATGTGTGTTTGTGTGTGTTTGTGTTTTTGTGTGTGTTTGTGTATGTGTTTATTTGTGTGTTTATGTGTGTGTGTTTATGTATGTCTGTATGTGTTTATTGTGTATGTTTGTGTTTGTGTGTGTGTATTGTGTATGTGTGTGTTTATGTGTGTGTGTGTATTGTGTATGTGCGTGTTTATGTGTATGTTTATGTATGTGTGTGTATGTATGTATGTGTTTACTGTGTATGTATGTATGTATGTATGTATGTGTTTATTGTGTGTGTTTGTGTATGTGAGTGTGTATTGTGTATGTGTGTATGTGTGTATGTTTGTATATTACTTATTGTCTTTTTGTTTTTATTACAAAAATATTTTTTTTTAAGATGGGAAAAACAAAAGATGGAGTATCTACTATGTGGGATACAAATGATGTCGTGCTCTTCTGTGATATATGCATTAAAGAGATAGAACTTGGAAATCGACCAACCCAACCAAACATTTTAATAAAGAGGGGTGGAGTAATGTTGTGACAAAATTTGAACAGCAGACTGGAAAAAAATATGATAAAGTTCAAATGAATAAATGGGGGATCATATGAAGGAGTGGAAATTATGGACGGAGTTGAAACGCGGCGAGACCGATTTGGGTTGGAATGCATCAAGAAAGACTATAGATGCCTCAGATGAGTGGTGAGACGAAAGATTGAAGGTATTCATTTAAAAAAGTAAATGGTCTTTTTTTAATATAGATTTTTACAATGTCTATTTTTTAATATAGATTGTCTCAGCGGCAAGGAAATTCCGATATGCAGGCAAAACAACACAAAATGTCATGGCTGTTTGTGATTTTAACATGTGTTTCACTTTCGTTATGGCTGGTTGGGAGGGATCAGCACACGGTAACAACTAAAAATTTTGTTCAACTATTTATTGCTTCTCAAATTTATTGTTATTCGACTCGATTTTATATTCTCCAGGAAAATATTACTTGGTCGATGTTAGATGTTGGTTTAATATTTAGGTTAATATGTAGGTCAAGCTTGTATTTTGCGCTCTCCTATATATAAAGGAGAGGCCCCTTATTCTAAAAGTTAGATTGTCTTTTCCCATCCAACATGGTATCAGAGGCTACGGGGGTGACCTAGCGTGCTCGGTTCGTTCCGTCGGCTTTTCGATCGACAACGTCTCCAGCGGCGTCTTCCGCTTCGAGCGATCGTCCCTTCGATCTTTCAGCTTCGAGCGATCGTCCCTTCGATCTTTCAGCTTCGATCGACAGTGGTTCTCCCTTCAATCGACAGCGTCTCCAGCGGTTTCTAGCAGCGTCTACCGCGTCTTCTAGCATCGTCTCCAGCGTCTCCATCCAACAGCGTCTTCAACAGTGTCTCCGTCCAGCGGCGGCCTCCGGCCGCTTTCTCTTCCGTGACCTGGACGCCGGCTGTATGTCCCGGTGAGCTCGATTCCAGCGTCCAGCCCTTCATCTGATGGTCTTCTTGACTCGGCGCTTCGTCGGGCTTGCGCGTCCTTGTCTATTTCTATGAGCGGGGCTTGAAGATTCTCTTTGTGGGTGTTGTTTCTTCCTCCCGTGGTTTCTATCCTCGGGTCCTGATGTCGGGAAGTGTTGACTCCACCCCGCTGTCCTCCGGTTCCTCTCCAGCTTCCAACATGGGCACCAACCGCCCTATTCATGATCATGGGACTCCTCATATCACGACCATGAAACTTGACGGCCTCAATTACTTGTCGTGGGCTCGTTCCATCACTCTTGCCCTCAAGAGCCGGCGTATGTATGGCTATGTCACCGGGACTACTGTTGCTCCAGTGTCAACCTCTCCCGAATAGCCTCAGTGGGAATCTGAAAACTCTCTCGTGATGTCATGGATGCTCAACTCCATGCAGGAGTCCATTGCCCGGAATTATCTCTTCCTTGACACTGCCGCCGACATCTGGAAACGTGTTGCAGCCACTTATTCCAGCTGTAACAATGCTGCCTAGATCTTTCAGCTTCGTCGTAGGATCTTTATGCTGCGCCAAGGCGATCGCTCCTCTTCCTCCTATTATTTGGAGTTCACCCAGTTATATCAAGAATATGATCACTTCGATGTGATCACCTTTGTCTCGCCTGAAGATGTTGCTCAGGTTCGGGCTCGTGACGATCGCAATCGGATCTTTGAGTTTCTCCATGGGTTGCACCGTGACTTTGACCAGATCAGTGTCCAAATTCTTGGGAGATCACCTCTCCCGTCCTTGCCAGAGGTTTACAGTCTTGTCCAACACGAATTTGATCGTCGTCAGACTCTTCATCCTGAGCCTTCTTCCGATGGCTCCGCTCTTGCTGCTCACTTTCGTCCCAGTGGGCGACCTCCTCGGGACTACCCGCCTAAGTCTAGTGACAAGGATCATCTAATTTGTGACTATTGCGGAAAGGCTCGCCACACCAGGGACACTTGTTTCAAGCTTCACGGTTTCCCTCCACCTAGGGGTGGACCAGCTACCCGTGGTGGTCGCGGCCATGGCCGTTCTCAGGGGCGTGCTTCTCATGGACCATCGGCTCATCACTCAGATGCTACTGATGATCAGTCCTCTCTTGCAGCCCCTTCGGCTATCTCCTCCGACGAGATTCTTGCGTTTCGCCGTCAGATGCATGGACAGTCCTCAGAGGTGCCTACTTCCTCCTCATCTGCCCATCAGGGGCCTCCAGGAGCTCACTCAGCTACAAGTCATTCGTCCACCCAGTGGATCATCGACAACGGCGCCACCGATCATATGACCGGCACTGCTTCAGGTTTTGTCTCCCCTACTCCCGTATGTCTGGACGTGACAAGGTGAGTATTGCTGATGGTTCTTTTTCCTCCATTGTTGGCAAAGGAACCATACCCTGTTCGTGCCTCACGCTCTCCTCCGTCCTTCATGTTCCTAAATTTACTCGAAACTTGCTTTCTATTAGTCAGTTGACTAACTCCATGCATTGCTCCGTGACTTTTTTTTTCCTTCTTCTTGTGTTTTTCAGGATCTGACGACGGGGAAGGTGATTGGATGTGGCAGATTGCGCGATGGCTTGTACCTATTTGACCCCTCCAGTTCGGCATCTCCTCCTCCGCGTGCTCTTCATGTCGCTTCTCTGTCCGCTCTGGATTCCTGACACTGTCGGCTTGGACATCCCTCTATCCCTGTTATGAAATTATTGTTACCTACTATGTCTATTTCTACTCTAAAAACTTTTACCTGCGATGTATGTGAACCGGGTAAGCACAAACGGGCTTCTCTACCACAAATGTCCCCCCTGTGTGCTACTCCTTTTGAGATTATGCACTCTGATGTTTGGGGCCCTAGCCCTATTGCTTCTACTTCTGGGTTCAAATGATTCGTTACTTTTATAGACTGTTCTTCTCGCTGCACCTGAGTCTACCTTATGAAGAGTAAATCTGAGGTTTTCCTTTATTTCAACGTTTTCATAAAATGATTATCACTCAATTCAACGCTACTGTGAAAATTTTGCGAAGTGACAATGGTCGAGAGTACATCGACTCTCAATTTCAGTGGTACCTGTGTGACTTGGGTATCCTCCACCAAACTTCTTGTCCCTACACCCCTGCCAAAATGGGGTTGCAGAGCGGAAAAATCGACACCTCCTAGAGGTTGCTCGTTGCATGTTACTCAAAAAGCATCTTCCCAAATACTACTGGGGTGATGCTGTCCTCACGACTACGTATCTTATTGACCGTCTCCCCACTCGTATCTTTCACCATAAAACCCCGCTTGCAGCTCTCAGTATTACACCTACTGAGCTTCCTCCTTGTATCTTTGGTTGTGTGTGTTTTGTCCATGTGCACCACACATCCAAACTTGATCCTCGTGCGCTTCGGTGTGTCTTTATTGGCTACTCAAGCACTCAAAAAGGGTATAAGTGTTTTCATTCGCAGACTCGCAAGACCTTCATCTCCATGGATGTTACCTTCCATGAGTTCGAACCCTATTACGGGAGCCCTCTTCAGGGGGAGAATGCAACCGTGGAAGAGAGCTTCCCTGCTACCCCTTTACCAATCTCTCCTCCTTATCAGCCATCCATCTCCACTCCTCATCAGCCATCCATCCCTGTTGTTCCGCCGTCTATTAGTCCTCCCTTACAGGTATATACTCGTCGTCGACGAGGGGGCACAAATGGTCAGCTCCTGCACAATATACCAGAATTCACGCCTGACCCGTTAACTGGTCCTCAAGGTAACTGATACCGCTAGGGTATCGAGAGGCGGTAGAGGGGTTGCGGTAGAGTACCGAGCGGCGGTAGGGGCGGTAGCAGTGTGCCGGCGGTAGGGGCGGTAGCAGTGTGCCGGCGGTAGGGGGCTGCGGTATTGTGCGAGAGAGAGAGATAGACGGGGAGAGAGAAATAGAGAGAACGAGAGATATAGAGAGAGCAAGGGGATCAGCCCCAATAGTTCCTTGATCCAAAGATACAAAAACCCTAAAGATGTCCCCATATATAGGAGGAACCA
Source organism: Dactylorhiza incarnata (assembly GCA_033032865.1). NCBI lineage: Eukaryota > Viridiplantae > Streptophyta > Magnoliopsida > Asparagales > Orchidaceae > Dactylorhiza > Dactylorhiza incarnata. Next base: position 6,897,050 of record JAWHQI010000123.1, on the reverse strand, counting down.
TCAAGAGTCCAAAAGCATAAAGTAGAGTTCCAAAAATAAAAATACAAGCTGAATTTTAAAACAAGATAGTGGACCGGCCGGCCCCCCTAGGCCGCACCCGCCGAACCGCTCGGTCCTGCGCCGTCGTTGCTCGCTTTTGTGCGCGTCCTTCTCGAGTACACCTGCCACTCTGGCTCGTCCGCCTGGATGTCGGTAACAATACCCCCATCTGGAAAATTGGCCTTGTCCTCAAGGCAATAATCTGGGAACTGGCGCCGGAAGTCCTCACGAAGTAACCATGTCGCGGCGGATGCGGGCCGGCCACGCCAAGCCACACGTATCTCCTCTGGGTTCGCCTCGCCCGGCGTGTGGTGGCGTCGATCAACAATGGCCTCTGGGTAAAGGGGGTCGGAGCCGGAAAAATCCAAGTCCGTTGGGATGTGGTAGGTGACCGGATGGTCGCCGACAACCCGGCGAAGTTGCGAGACATGAAACACGGGGTGGATTCGACTGTTCTCCGGTAGGCGGAGCCGGTAGGCCACGGCTCCGATGCGGCTCATGATCTCGAAGGGCCCGTAGAAACGGGGTGCTAGCTTGGGGCACGGTCGGCGGGCTACCGTAAGTTGCTGATAAGGATGTAGTTTGATGAACACCCGTTCACCGATCTGAAATGATAAGTCCTGGCGTTTCCTGTTGGTAAACGAGGTAATCTTCGCCTGGGCATGCCGCAGATGGTGCTTCAAACTATCCAAGATCACGTCCCGATCATGGAGGTGGTCGGCCAGACTGGCGACCGGGCATTCCCCCAGAAGGTGGCGGAGGATGGATGGTGGTGGTCGGCCGTAGACTGTCTCGAACGGCGAAGTATGCGCGTAGTAATAGGCGATGTTGTATGAATACTCAGCCCAACACAGCCACTTTGCCCACGAGCTTGGTCGCTCTCCAATGAAGTTGCGCAAGTCTCCAGACACATATTCAAGACCTCGGACTGGCCGTCCGACTGCGGGTGGTAAGCTGTACTCATCCGTAAGTGTGTACCCTGTAAGCGGAAGAGCGATGTCCAAAAGCTACTGAGGAAGAGTGGGTCACGATCGCTGACGATCGAGCGAGGAAACCCATGGAGTCGCACGATCTCTGCGATGAAACTGTCCGCCACGGTTGCCGTTGTGTATAGGTGGCGAAGAGGCACGAAGTGGGCGTACTTCGTCAGTCGGTCGACTACCACAAGGATGCAGTCAAAACCGTTGGAGCGCGGCAGGCGAGTGATGAAGTCCATCGCGATGTCCTCCCAAACTCGCTCTGGAATTTGGGGGGGGGCTGCAGTAGGCCACTAGGAAACATGGTCTCATATTTGGCCTTCTGACAGGGTAAACATGCCGCCACATAAGCCTTCACCTGGCGGAGCATGTGGGGCCAGAACAGAGACGCGGCCAGGCGGCGGTAGGTGCGGAACGCGCCCGCGTGGCCACCCGATGGTGTGGAGTGAAACTCTGCAAGTAGCTGGGGAATCCGCGAGGATGAGGCCGACAGAATTAAGCGATCCCGATGGAAGAGGCGGCCCCCTATGAGAGTGTAGGGAGGTCGGGACGTGGGGTCGGCCAGTAGGACCGCCCGAATGCCCACCAACTGTGGGTCTCTGTCCACCTCCTGCTGGAGGCCGGTGGCGTCGTCCCACACCGGTCTCGAGATAGCGGTCAACTCTGGGGGGTGGGGATGACGGGATAGTGCATCGGCCGCGCGGTTCGTCTTGCCCAACCGGAACTCGATCGTGAAATCGTAGCCAAGGAGCTTCGCCACCCACACCTGTTGTGTCGGCGTGGCAATCTTCTGCTGTAGGAGGTAACGCAAGCTGTGGTGATCTGTACGGATGATAAAGGGGCGGCCGAGAAGGTAGGGTCGCCAATGCTGGACCGCCAAAACGAGGGCCATGAGCTCGTTTTCGTAGGCAGATCTGCTCCGCACGGCTGTGGAGAATGCCCGGCTGTAATAGGCGATAGACCGGCCCGCCTGCATCAACACGGCGCCGACGCCGGACCCAGAAGCGTCACACTCCACCACGAACGGCTGACTGAAATCCGGCATTGCTAATATCGGGCCCTGAACCAAGGCCGATTGTAACGCGGCAGGAGGCCACTCGAACGGTCTGTCCTCTGTTGTCATCAACAGTTGGGCGAGGGGGCGGGCCAACCCGCTGTAGTCTCTGATAAAGCGCCGGTAATAGCCGGTCAGCCCGAGGAATGTTCGCACGTCCCGAACAGAATGTGGAGTCGGCCAACGCAGCACCGCCTGGATCTTGTCCTCATCCATGGCCACTCCGTGGGCGGAGATAGTATGGCCCAAGTAGTTGACCATCGAGGTGCCGAAAGTGCACTTCTTACGGTTGATCGTAAGATGGTGTCGGCGGAGGGTGGTGAAGGTCTCTCGAACGTGTCCGAGATGCTCCTGCCAAGAACGACTAAAGACAAGTATATCATCAAAGAAGACAAGTACATGCTTACGGAGCACTGGTCGGAAAATGTCGTTCATGGTGGCCTGGAAGGTAGCTGGAGCGTTAGTGAGCCCGAAGGGCATCACTAAAAACTCAAAATGGCCGTCGTGTGTGCGGAAAGCCGTCTTGGGCACGTCCGCTGGCCGAACTTGGATCTGATGATAGCCGGCGTGGAGGTCCAGCTTGGTGAAGAAAGCCGCACCATGCAGCTCGTCCAGAAGCTCCTGGATCACTGGGATGGGGTACTTGTCGGGAACGGTCGCCTTGTTCAGCTCCCTATAGTCCACGCAGAAACGCCAACTTCCATCCTTCTTGCGTACCAGCAAGACGGGACTGGAGAAAGGGCTAGCAGTGGGCCGAATGAGGCCCCCAAGTAACATCTCCCAAACGAGCCGCTCCATCTCGTCCTTTTGTGCGTGCCCATAACGATATGGCCGGACGGACACCGTCGCCGACCCTGGGTGGAGGACAATGGCGTGATCAGTCGGCCGAGGTAGGGGAAGGCCCGCCGGTGTAGTGAACCCATCCTCGAAATCGGCAAGCACCGAGGACATCGCGGGGGCAAGGGGGTCGGCCGTTGTCGAAGGGCCGGTATGCAGAGGCCAAAGCCAGGCTGAGAAGTCAACATCTGTAATGCGCGTTATCGCGCGGAAAGAGATCGGTGATCGTAGAAGAGTCGGATCGCCCGCCAAGCGGCATGGCTGGCCCTGGTGCTGGAAATCCATGGTCATCGACGCCCGATTGACGCGGACGTCCCCCAATGTCTCGAGCCAGGCCACCCCCAAGATTGCATCCAGACCACCCAATTCGAACATATAGAAATCAACCGTGACCGCGCAGGAGCCGAGAGACATGGTCACATCTCGGCACTGTCCAAGCGTCGGGCGGCGGCGGCCGTCGCCGAGGCACACCGAGAAGTCGGGCGACGGATCAACCGGTAAGGCGAGCTCGCCGGCTAGTTGGGTCGACAGGAAGTTGTGACTGACCCTGCTTTCTACCATCACAATGATGGGCCGGCCCTGGACCATGCCGGCCAGTTTTATCGTGTGGGGTCCGGTGAGTCCCCCCACCGAATAAAAGGGCAGCTCCAGAACATTGAGGGGGCATCCTCTAACTCCTCCGTGGTGTGCTCCGGTGCGATGTCCAACGCGGGGGGCTCCGTGGCCATGTAGTCCCCCTCTCCATCGCTGAAAATGGCATGGAATTCCTTGACTGGGCAAACATGTTGCGGGGAGTACGGCTGGCGGCAGCGGAAGCAGAGGCCGCGGCGGCGTAGGTCGTTGTAGTCGTCGTTGGAGATGCGGTGCGGTCCCGCTGGCCGCGCAGGACGGACGGGCGGCACGACGGCTGGCCGGTAGCCGGTGTGTCGGGGTGGTGGTGGTCGGAAAGGTGCGGGGCTGGTTTGGCGAGGTCCAATGTTCGCCTCTACCGCCCGGGCGAGTTCGAGGGCTTCCGACACCGAACAGGGCTGGTGAGTACGTATGCGAGAGCGGATGTTGGGGCTCAAGCCTTGTAGAAAGAAACCCAAATAGTGCTCGGGGGGAAGTCCCGGAAGTTGAGTCACGAGTGCCACGAACTCGTCTATATATGCGTCCACGGTGGTGGATTGGCGATTCGTGCACAGGCGCTCGACGGCGGAGCCAGTGTAACGGGAATCGTAGCGGGTAACCATCTCACGCTTGAACTCCGTCCAGGAAATGTCGGGGTGGACTTGTCGGAGCCACCGAGCCCAATGGATTGTCGAGCCCTCCAGGCCGACGATGGCCGTGGCCACCTTATCCGTTGCCCCCGCGTTGGACGTGCGATCCACCCTAAAGGATCCACGTCGGAGAAGCCAGGAATGTCCAAGGAGAGGGGCGGTCGGCCGGGTGCCTGAAATGGCTGGAACGCGGCGGGAAAAATCCTGGGCGGCGGCTGGAGGCCGGCCGCATTGGTCGCGGCGGCGGCGGGCTGGGCGGGATTCCCGGCAGGCAGCCGACCAATCCCCGGCGGCAGCGGGCTGGGCGGGGTTCCGAGCAGGGATGCGGATCCGGCGTCGGATCCCGCACCTGAGGCCAGCTGGGTCGGGAGCAGCGGATCCGGTGCGGAAACGGGGACGGCGTTCGCGGCGGAGATGAGGGCGTCGAGGCGTGCGAGGATCGTGGCTTGGCCGTCCGCGAGTGCCTCCACGGAGGACTGAAGGGAGAAGATGTGGTCGTCGTGGGTGGTGAGCCGGTCGGCGAGGATGTCATCGTCGGTGCGTGCAGCGCCCTTCGGAGGCATTTCGGAAATCCGGCGGCGGCGAGCGGTGCGGCGGGCGGAGCAGCAGGTCGGACCAATGATACCGCTAGGGTATCGAGAGGCGGTAGAGGGGCTGCGGTAGAGTACCGAGCGGCGGTAGGGCGGTAGCAGTGTGCCGGCGGTAGGGGTGGTAGGGGGCTGCGGTATTGTGCGAGAGAGAGAGAGACGGGGAGAGAGAAATAGAGAGAACGAGAGATAGAGAGAGAGCAAGGGGATCAGCCCCAATAGTTCCTTGATCCAAAGATACAATAACCCTAAAGATGTCCCCATATATAGGAGGAACCATCAAGAGTCCAAAAGCATAAAGTAAAGTTCCAAAAATAAAAATACAAGCTGAATTTTAAAACAAGATAGTGGACCGGCCTGCCCCCTAGGCTGCACCCGCCGAACCGCTCGGTCCTGCGCCGCCGTTGCTCACTCTTGTGCGCGTCCCTCGAGTACACTTGCCACTCTGGCTCGTCCGCCTGGATGTCGGTAACAGTAACCGTGCTTCTACTCACCACCCCTTATCTCTGTATGTGACTTATGACTCCTTGTCTTCTCGACATAGAGCCTTTGTCACCTCTCTGTCTTCCTTTTCCATCCCTTCCTCGTGGCAGGAAGCTCTGAGGTATCAGGAGTGGAGAACGGCTATGGAGGAAGAGATGGGTGCCCTTGAGAAGAATTGCACCTGGGACCTTGTCTCCCTTCCTCAAGGCAAGAGAGTGGTTGGATGTAAGTGGATTTTTTCTGTTAAACAAAACTCTCAAGGGTTGGTGGACCGCTACAAGGCCAGATTGGTGGCCAGGGGATACACCCAAACGGCAGGGATTGATTATCATGAGACCTTTGCTCCTGTTGCAAAGATGAATTCTATTCGTATTCTGCTCTCGTGTGCCGCCTGTAAAAATTGGACTCTGAGTCAGCTTGATGTGAAAAATGTCTTCCTCCATGGAGACCTGGAATAGGAAGTATACATATCTTGTCCCCCTGGCCTTACTGTTGAGGGATCTGAAGGGAAAGTCTGCAGGCTGAAGAAGGCTCTATATGGCCTTAAGCAATCCCCGAGGGCATGGTTTGGAAGATTCCAACGGGCAATGGTGACCTTTGGATTCAAACAGAGTAACGCGGATCATACTCTATTTGTAAAGCACGGACATAGAAAAGTGACGGCATTGATTGTGTATGTGGATGATATTGTAATAACTGGCGATGACATTGAGGAAATAAAACACTTGAAGGTCAGACTGGCTAGTGAATTTGAGGTTAAGGATCTGGGGAACCTCAAGTACTTCCTTGGCATTGAAGTTGCCAGATCCAGGCATGGTATCTTCATCTCCCAGAGAAAGTACATTCTTGACCTTCTGGAAAATACGGGGATGAGTGGGTGTCGCCCTGCTGACACACTCATAGAAACAAACCATATATTGGGAAGAGACGAAGGAGAACCGGTGGCTGATATCAATGTCTTTCAACGGATAGTGGGGAGACTTATATACCAATCTCATACTCGCCCAGATATCTCGTACGCTGTCGGAGTCATTAGCCAGTTCATGCACGCTCCTAAAACTCATCACTTGTATGTTGCAAATCGGATTCTCAGATATCTCAAGACCTCCCCTGGACGTGGGATCCTATTCTCTCCAAACAAAGATCTAACCATTGAAGTCTTCACAGATGCAGATTGGGCAAGATCTGTCGATGACCGGAGATCCACTTCTGGGTATTGCACTTTAGTTGGAGGCAATCTAGTAACGTGGAGAAGCAAAAAAACAACATGTCGTGGCTAGATCCAGTACCGAAGCGGAGTTTAGGGCTATGGCCCAAAATATATGTGAAGGAATGTGGATCGGATCCCTTCTACTTGAACTTGGGATTCACGGCAAAGGACCCATCCGCCTATACTGTGATAACAAGGCGGCCATTAGCATCGCTCACAATCCCGTCCAGCATGATCGCACTAAACATGTTGAAGTCGATAGGAATTTCATCAAGGAAAGCATTGTAAGGGGAGTTGTTAGCACTCATTTTGTTCCCTCCGATCAACAACTGGCAGATGTGCTGACAAAGGCTTTGTCTCATAGGGTGTTTTGGAACATTATGTCCAAGTTGGGCTGGGGAGTGTTAGATGTTGGTTTAATATTTAGGTTAATATGTAGGACAAGCTTGTATTTTGCGTTCTCCTATATATAAAGGAGAGGCCCCTTATTCTAAAAGTTAGATTGTCTTTTTCCATCCAACAGTCGATTTTGTTTATCCTCTTCAACGAGGATATTTGAAACCTTATCAAAATACAAGGTATCATCTACCGGAATTTGCTCGTGGTGGTGGTCCAGCAGAAGGACGTCGAGAGATGTTCAATCGTGCACACTCATCGCTTAGAAGTGTGATAGAACGATTGTTCGGCGTTTTGAAGAAGAAGTGGGTCATGCTGCGGGACATGTCAAGCTATCGCTTTGACATACAGACAGATATTGTTATAGCCACGATGATTTTACATAATTTCATTCGCCGACACCCTTCGCGTGTGGATAGTGATTTCAGTGAGAGCGAGCAGGGGATCAAGATGATGGGGTAGGCTCGCAAGGGCGGAGAGAAACTTGCTTTGAGACTGCGGGTGGTGTAGATGAGATGATCGCGCTATGTAAGACTAGCGCATCAGTTGCATGAATCTAGAACATAGACCGAGACCGCAGGGGTAACTGGTTAAACAAAAACATGTCTTTTTCATGGCATAAAAATTATTATTATGGTGTTGGTTATTGTATTATGAATATTTTTTTGGTATTTCTTATAAATTTTTATGATTGGTTATCTTTTTATGAAAAAAATTCACCAATAACTCTGTTTTGTATCCAAACAACTTTTTCAAAACTCTGTTTTGCAAACTCCATTTAACTCAAACAGTTTTTTAATAAAACTCCATTTTCCAGAAACAACACTTTTCCTAAACTCCATTTTCTATCAGCAACTTTCCATCAGCAACAGCTCAACCAAACAAAACCTTAATAACATGGCACTACTGAACATTCAACTATCATATCAGTATCATTAAGACTTCGGAGCCAAAGACCTAATAATCTAGGCATAGAAGAGAAACGGTCAACATAATTAGACTCCGGCATAATCTGCGCTAGCCTCTACATTTTTTCAACTAGATGTCAGAGTCCCTTGTACTTCTTGCATAAATATGAGTGGATAAACAAGAACAAAATAGTCATTTTCACGATTGAGGAACAAATAGAGAATCATTTTCTTGCAACATCATGCTCCAAAAGAAACCTAATGCCTCATAATCATGAGTGCAGCTTTACTCTAACCTAAGGAAGCTACATGAGAGTAGTTTCTCTCCAACTTAAGGAAGCTAAAATTATTCAGCTGTGACATAAGGGCCAATCCTATAAAGGAATCCATAGTTTTACCCATCTTTGGCAAAAATTGGTCCCCTCTCCCTAAGGGGTGATTAAATTTAGCTCGCAAACACATACAGGTCATATTATCACTACTCATGATTGTTGTTCTCTATCTTTTGTCTAGATTGTCCTTCTATCTCCATTGGCACATCTTCCCTTGCAATAACCATTACCACTCATGATCCACATATCTGCTAGTGATTGTCATTATCATGCGCCGTTGTTGATGGAGAAACTACTAGAAAGGATCAAGAAAAGATTGTGGAAGATGTGAGAGGGAGGACGATGTTAACGAAGAAAGCAACACGAACGAGAGGGTTTGATCTCAATACTCGGCAATCGATTATAGGTTGAGGTTTTAGTGACCAACTTTTCAACTACTTTTGTTAAAAAAAATCATAATTGGTGATTGCCTATGACTTATTATCTATAATTACAACTAACACTGCAATTATGTTCCACCAATAATTACATAATAGTTGCAATTTCTCATTATAACTAACCATGTAATTGATGATGGTAGTTAATTAGTTAATTAGCTGTAACTTGAATGGATATATTTAAAAACTCTAAATTTTAACTAACAAACTGTTACTGAAATTAGGCTTAATTTGGCTTTCAGTGAAATTTATATGATATTTTATGGGCAACAACTTCTATTCCCTTTTCAAAAGTGGTTTCTTTAAAGGAAATTGGAAGAACAACTGTGTAACAATTGTACAAAAAAATCATTCAAACAGTAAGTACTTTCTGTTGCCTGTTTTTACTAAACAAAAGTAGGCAAAAAGTTAAACCAAGTAAATCCTAAAACTGGTATATAACTGTGCGTCCAAGCTACAACACCATTAACAATGCATGAGCAATAGAAAAATCCAATTAGCAAATAACTAATGTATACACTGGTAAATTTGATTGGTACTCTTGCTGATAAGATAAGCTCATAGACCTGTACATCTCACTTCCAACACCATTAAAGTTTAATTGGCTAACTTCAAGTTTTCATCCAAATAGTTCTTGATACTATATGAACTTATCTGTGTACATCAAGACTTATGTTCACTTTAGGGCTACTCTTAGACATCCCGGCATATCCTATCTTAAAATTAAACACACAGGTTCGAATCACAGAGACTGATAAAAAAGAAAAGTCAAATCCAATCATACCAGCACAACCAACCTTCCTCCCCTAAACCTAAATTGATCATGATCAGGCTATAATCTGCACGAGTATCCGAAAACGTAAACTCCATCCGCAACCCAAAATATCCAATCTACGATAAAGAAACGAAAACAGAGGGTGGATTATTGAAATCAAAGGAAGATCAACGATCAAACCTCGCACTGGCGAGCGTTGCTGTGGTTGAGCCACTGGAGGAGGCAATCCTGGTGAACGAATTTGATGCTTCCGCTGCAAGCGCAAGGGTATCGCAGGGGGTTATCCTCCTCACCGGGATTCCGGCAGATCCTGCAGACGTCCCCCTCGTCTTCCTCCTCTTCGAGCCTCGGAACGGCCGCAGCCAGACCTGGATTGTCGGCGATCTCCTCCATCGTGGCTTTCTCCCAGACGTAGGCGCGTCTCGTTTCTCTACTTCCTTTGTCGGTATTGAGACGCGAGAAGTATTGAGAGGAGAGAACCAGGTCAATATAAATGGGCACGACGAAGAGGAACGTGGAAAGTCGGGAAGGGGAGGAGAAGGGGCAGTGACATCTTCTTATCTTCTAGATGCTTCTTCTTTTCAGGTTGCGCTCACTCACTGATATTTGTACTCACATAATATTTGCAGCCCTTTTAAAATAGGGCGCTGCTATAAGCACTGCACTTTTGTTTATTTGCACTCGCCGCTATTAGCAAGCGTTGTTTTAAGTGATTGTCTATTCGCACTCAACCTGTCTATTAGCAAAGCATTATTACTATTAGCACTTTTTCGTCAATTTCTTTTTAACATAATAAAAATATTATTTTCACTATTGTAAAATAACACTTCAAAAGATAACACATTTTATAAAGTAAATGTCAAAAAATAGATTGTCAATTCTTTGCTCCGGTTTTCTTGGATACCCAATAATGTTATTATAGGTCAATAACATACTTCTGTGTTTTATTCAGATTTTATTGAGACCTGTAGGTGGTGGTTGTAGTGTAAACTCTTATCGGCACACCACTTGTATTAAATGAATATTGTGGATAAATATTACCTGGAATATTATGAAACCTTGGATTTGGTGTTTTTAGATGATTAGTATGCTAGGTTAATTTTCTCTGAATTTTTGGAATTCATATTTTAGTACTTGTGTGTAAAGTCACATCTTCATCTTTTTCATGATAAATAGAAATTGTGATTATAAATTTGCTGGAAAAATATGATCTTCTGGAAATAGTGTTTTATATCAATATGAAGCTACTGTAATTTTTCCAGAATTTTAGGAAGTCTAATTTCAGTACTTGTAGTGTAAACCATTATACGCACACCAAATGTAACAAATGATAATTAAGGGTAAATACTCCTTGGAATAATATGAAACTTAAGGATTGTTGTTTTTAGGTCAATAACATACTTCTGTGTTTTATTCAGATTTTATTGAGACCTGTAGGTGGTGGTTGTAGTGTAAACTCTTATTGGCACACCACTTGTATTAAATGAATATTATGGACAAATATTACTTGGAAAATTATGAAACCTTGGATTTGGTGTGCGTATAAGGGTTTACACTACAAGTACTGAAATTAGACTTCCTAAAATTCTGGAAAAATTACAGTAGCTTCATATTGATATAAAAATACTATTTCCAGAAGATCATATTTTTTCAGCAATTTTATAATCACAATTTCTATTTATCATGAAAAAGATGAAGATGTGACTTTACACACCAAGTACTAAAATATGAATTCCAAAAATTCAGAGAAAATTAACTTAGCATACTAATCATCTAAAAACACCAAATCCAAGGTTTCATAATATTCCAGGTAATATTTATCCACAATATTCATTTAATACAAGTGGTGTGCCGATAAGAGTTTACACTACAACCATCACCTACAGGTCTCAATAAAATCTGAATAAAATACAGAAGTATGTTATTGACCTAAAAACAGCAATGCCTAAGTTTCATATTATTCCAAGGAGTATTTACCCTTAATTATCATTTGTTACATTTGGTGTGCGTATAAGGGTTTACACTACAAGTGCTATGTTAAGACTTCAATAAATTCTGGGAAAAATATCATGGTATAATAATGGTCTAAGAATACCAAATCCTAAGTTTCACATTTTTAACAGGAATTTTTGACCATAATTTCTATTTAACATAAATGGGGTGCAAATAGGGATTTACACTACAACTACCATTAATATGTCTCTATAAATTCTGAGAAAACTATCCTAGTATAATAATCATCTAAAAACACTAAATCCAGAGATTTAGAATTTTACAAACTATTTTACCCCATTAAATTAATTAATTACAAAAGGGGGTTTTTCCTCAATAAATTGATAATTACCACAATAATTCATCTAAAAATTATGATAAAATTTACAGAGCTATAGAATCACCAAGGAAACCTACTAGAATAATTTCATAACTCTCCAAATGCATATGAGACCTAAATGTCATATTAGAATAAATTTGACCTAACCAAGTAAATCAAATTCAGAGAAATAAATGAGGTCCAAAAATTCCAACAAAATTCCTAAATGTGCTTTTCCAGTCAAAGATCCAATTCCCAGAGTTTTGGATTTATCTCTAAGTTTTTGATTCAAATTATTTCATTAATCTAAAAGTGTGACAATTCTCATTTAATTAAAAATTTTAGGAAAATAACTTCCAAAATTCATGAAACTTAGGTCAATGATGTATATCCTCATGACATACACTAACCCCAAGGTTTCAGAGGCATGCAAGGTGATTCCCACCTTCAATTCCATCAAAAAGCTCAAAAGCCCAAATTGATTATTAGCACCCCAATTTTCCTCTTAGGACCCAAACTTTATTTTGAAGTTCAGAGAATTATACTCATGCACATATGATGAAATTTTAACCAGTGATCAAGATATATATAAATAGCTTACCACCCAAATTTGGGGGTGTTTGGAGTTACACAACTCCATAAATACCAATTATTTATTATTGCTAATAATAGAAATATCTCAATGAATATACCTCCATAAATTCTCAAATTTTAACCCTAGGTGTATCATCATACCATGCTCCAGGATTGCACTTTTTGTAACGGTCCAGGCCCGCCAACACGTGACCCAGGTGGACCGTCGGCACCCTCCCGGCCCAGGCCCGCCAACACAGGACCCAGCTGGCACCGGAAGGGTTCAGCCTAACCAGATGGTCAGCAGACCATGCACCCCAACCCCTCTCTGTCCCACCACAGGGCACAGTGGGTTGTTGGAGACCGCAGTCCCCCTTTGATGAGAATTGAGCCAGTTAAGCGGCAGCGCGTGGACTTCCCAGGAGGTCACCCATCCCAGAATTGCTCCAGCCCGAGCACGCTTAACTATGGAGTACTTTCACTTCTCATCACCAATTGAGCTCTCAATTGGTGATGAGAAGTGAAAGTACTCCATAGTTAAGCGTGCTCGGGCTGGAGCAATTCTGGGATGGGTGACCTCCTGGGAAGTCCACGCGCTGCCGCTTAACTGGCTCAATTCTCATCAAAGGGGGGCGCGGTCTCCAACAACCCACTGTGCCCTGTGGTGGGACAGAGAGGGGTTGGGGTGCATGGTCTGCAGACCATCTGGTTAGGCTGAACCCTTCCGGTGCCAGCTGGGTCCTGTGTTGGCGGGCCTGGGCCGGGAGGGTGCCGACGGCCCACCTGGGTCCCGTGTTGGCGGGCCTGGACCGTTACATGTGAAATCTCTCTATTGGGATGTACTTCATTTACAAAGTGCTAGAGAAGAAGGACTGGAGCTGATGATGGAATCATTTGATAAAGGAAAATAACTTAAGTAAAATTCGATTATATCATTTAGAACATATAGTCGAATTCGACTATATGGTTTGAATGGATATAACCGAATTCGGCTAATCATTGTCCGAAAGATTTATTTTTCTAAGTAAAAGAATAGTCGAATTCGACTATTAAAATTCGGTGAATCTGTTTAGTTGAATCCCTAGAACTGCAGAATTCGACTATATGGTTTAACCGAATAAATTCGGTTAATGCCATTCGGTTAATCCATTTCGCTGAATCGGTCTGCAGGTATTCTCCGGTTCAATTCGACGGCGTATTCTTTAGAGCTTTCTCCATGTACAGTACACGTGGAGCTAGATCCCTAATTCGCGCTTATGACCGTTGGAAGAAGACTCTATAAATACCTAAGGATTATTTCCAGATAACCATAATCGTGAATTGAAAAAGAAATCGCAAATTACTTCTGGCGGCCGACTGTTCTCACGCAAGTGTTTCGTCTCCGACAAAGCCAGCGATTCGTGATTCGTCTTCTAAAGATTCAATCGACAAGATCAAGATCCGATTAGCTCTCATCTTCTGTTAATCAAGTCGATTCAAGTTCTCAGATCTAGCTTCAAATCGTTTTCAAGATTTCTTCATTCTTCATTCACAAAGGACTGAAGTTTATTTCTAAGAAGAACAAATCTATCTCTCAAGATCTGAAGAAGAACTTCATCTGAAGTTTAAGAAGATTGTTTTTCAATTTACTGTGTTGTTGTAAGAACCTTATTTTAAATCTTATAGGAAGCTTGCTTCCGAGTTATTGTGTAGATCCTTGTTTGAGGATCGAGTTGTAGGAGCTTGTGTGCTCCGAGTTTGTAGGAGAAGTTTGTTCTCCGAGTTATTGTAGGAGTATTCTTGCTCCGAGCTTGTAGGAGTTGTGAACTCCGAGTAGTAGGATATTGATTGATCCGAGTTTGGTGAAGTAGCTGAATCTAGCCTTGGAGTGCTAGATAGGCGAGGCGGGAAAGTGGACTACCCACATCGGGGAACCACTATAAATTCTCTGTGTTGTGCTGTGCTTACTTTTCTGTGTGCTTTTACTTCCGATATTTTTATTCCGCAAAAAGACGCAGAATCTACCTATTCACCCCCCCCCCCCCCCCCTCTAGGTGATTTAGGTTGTGACTAGATACTTTCAATTGGTATCAGAGGGAGGTTGTTCACAAAAGGCTAACACCTTGAACAAGATCTCCTAATCTAGTCGCTTGGTCAAGCATGTCTGGAATGGAAAGATCAAAGGATTATGTCAAGTTGCCAGTTTGCACCAAAGAGAATTTCCCCATGTGGAAGGAAAAAGTTAGATTCTACATGGAGGCCGCCGATCCAAGGATTTTTCAAATAGTGGAAGAAGGTCCACATGTTCCTACAAAGCCATCTTCAATAAACTCTACAATCATGATTCCGAAGAAGATGTTAGAACTTACTAAAGATGAGATCGCTCTTGTCGCTCTAGACAAGAAGGCAAAAAATATCATAGCCGGTGCAGTGGATGACTCGATGCTGCAAAATCTGATTCACTGCAAATCTGCCAAAGAGATGTGGGATTCTCTAGTTGTTCTTATGGAAGGTACTGAAGAAGTGAGGGATGACCGAAGATCATTGATGAACCAAGAATATGAAGCTTTCAAGCAAGATCCAAGAGACTCCATTTCTGAAACCTATGAGAAGTTCTTTAAGATCGTAAATGGTCTTAGGAACTATGACCGTGAATTTTCTGTTGGCGAACTGAATGATAAGTTCTTGAGATCCCTGACGAAAGAATGGGATGCCAAGGCCATTGCAATCAGAGAATTCGGCAAGTTGACCACTATGGAGCCGCAAATCTTATTCGGAAAACTGTTGTCACATGAGCTCAAGCTCAGCATTAGGAAAGCTGAGGAAGAAAGCAACAGGACCTCCGGGAAGGAAAGATCTATGGCACTGAAAGCTGAAGGATCAAAGAAAAGCAAAGTCAAGACATCCATAAGAACTCCGTTATCTGAAGAGGATGATGAGTCTGCAAGCTGCTCATCAAACTCTGACATGTCTGACGAAGAATTTTCACTTCTCTCCAAGCAATTCAAAAGACTTCTGAATAAAAGAAAGCAGAAAAGAGGCCAATCTTCTGCTTCAGATCACAGAAGATCAAGACGTGATGGTGATCATCACAAGAAGGACTACAATAATGACAGGTATAAATCTAAACCGAACAAACATGATTCTACTGACATTATTTGTTATTGCTGCAATAAGCCATGACATGTAATTGCCGAGTGTCCATATAAGAAGAAGGAAGGATCGAAGAAGGAAGAAGTATACGTAGAACAACCCCCAGGTTTCGTTGACTCCTCTTTTCCTGATTATGTTTATTTCTTACGAAAAGCTTTATATGGTCTCAAGCAAGCTCCCCGTGCTTGGTATGAAACGCTGTCTAGCTTTCTTCTTGAGAACAAATTCACAAGAGGAAAGATAGACAAGACATTATTTCTTAGGGAAGTAAAAGGCAAGATTTTGCTAGTGCAAATCTATGTCGACGACATCATCTTTGGATCTACCGATGATAACCTCTGCAAAAAGTTCTCTAACTTGATGCAAGGGAAATTTGAAACGAGCAGTATGGGAGAGCTGAAGTATTTCTTAGGACTTCAGGTAAAGCAATCTGAGGATGGAATTTTCATCTCTCAGACGAAGTTTACCAAAGAGTTAATTAAGAAATTCGGAATGGAGAATGCAACCTCTATGAGGACTCCAATGAGTTCAGCTATGTCTCTAGACAAAGATGAGAAAGGGAAACCTTTTGATGAAACCAAGTTTAGAAGCATAATTGGATCATTGCTCTACCTTACTACGAGTAGACCGGATATAATGTTCTCAACATGTGTTTGTGCTAGATTTCAGGTGAACACTAAAGAATCTCACTACTCCGCTGCAAAGAGGATTTTGAGATACCTTAAAGGCACACCAAATCTTGGCTCATGGTACCCAAGAAGTAATGATTTTGAGCTAACAGGTTTTTCAGATGCTGATTTTGCAGGAAGCAAAGACGACAGGAAAAGTACTTTAGGAACGTGCCAATTCATAGGGAAACATCTTATCTCCAGGAGTAGCAAGAAACAGAATTGTGTTGCTATTTCAACCGTTGAATCAGAGTATATCTCCGCAGGCAGTTGTTGTGCACAATTGCTGTGGATAAGAAACCAACTTGAAGACTACAATTTGAAGCTTAAGGAAATTCCTATGTACTGTGATTCATCAAGCGCTATTGCAATTGCCAATAATCCTGTGTCTCACAGCAGGATGAAGCACATTGAGATCCGTTACCACTTCATCCGGGAGCATGTGGAGCACAAGGACATTGATCTTAGCTATGTCCCGACGGATCGGCAAATTGCAGACATTTTCACAAAGCCACTCGACGAATCAAAGTTCAACTACTTCAAAATGGAGCTTGGCATGTTAAACAAAGAATCTTAGAAACAAGCTCAGAAAATCAGAAAATTTCTCCTAGAAGACAGAAATTTGAATAGTCGAATTTTTCAGAAGATATCATCGAATTGCATTCGCATATACCATTTAGTCGAATTCGGCGAATTCAATTAATCGAATTCGGCTAATCGAAACTCTTTAACCGAATTCAGCGAATCCTATTAATCGAATTCGACTAATCCAAATAGCCGAATGACGAATCTTCCGGAATACATATTTCCCTCTTATCATTTATTGGAATTCAAAGAGACACGATTCAAAACATCAGGTACGCTCTCTCTCTCCTAATTTCCAACTCTATATAAATGATTCTTAAAAGAGAAATTCGAACCGCTTCGCACCCCCGAATTCGTCCGACGCTTCGTTTCCGACTCCGAATTCCGTTCGTGCGATCCTTCCGCCGGTTCATCTCCTTCGTTTTTTTTTCTTCTTCAAAATTCCGTTGGCAATGTCTAAGAAGCAGTCGAGCAAGTTGCTCTCCGGCAGTGAGCTCGTAAGAACTGGGTTCGACAGTTCGGTGGATGAATTTCGCAATGTCGTGTTGGCTCTCGAAGTCGCAGGACTAGGCTTCATTCTCGAGCATCCGTGCAAGGTTCTTGAGAAGGAGGTGTTGAAGTTCTTCAAGCATGCAGAGCTCAGGAAGCAAGGGTCAGTGATCAAGAGCAGGATAGGTGATTTCCCAGTCAAAGTTTCTCCCTCTTGATTGACTAAACTTCTCAAACTACCAGTGGTAACTGAATCAGATGATTTCTCTTCCAAGGACTTCAAGAAGACATTGTAGTTTTGTGGATTGCCTAAAGGAACTAAATCCATCTATAGGAAGCAAATGAATGAGGAAGAGAAACTGCTCTCAGATATTATGGGGAAAATTCTTCTGTGTAAAGTTGGCTCTCATGATTACATTTCAAATGATATGTTCAAATTGCTCGGTTCAGTGATCTGCAGGAAAAGGGTTGATTGGGGCAGCGTGTTGTTTGACAGAATTTCAGCTAGTCTGAACACTCCTAACTTTGGAAGAATCCTTTCCTTATATCTCAATCGCTTGGACAAAGTCAGATTCAGTATGAAGACAGGAACCCCTCTCCACCATTTCAAAAGAATAGATTCCTCCATGATTGAAAGATGATTCAGGAAAGTTGGTGAGACCAAGGTGCTGACTCCCGTTGTTTCAAAAGCTAAAAAGATCCTTTGTGATGAGTCTGAAAGGAGCTTCGACAGTAACTCTCCAGTCTCCTCTCCTGAAAAAGAAAGTGACAGAGAAAGTGAAAAAGACAGTGAAAAAGAACGTGAACCCTCCAAGGGGGAGTGTTCTATGCTACCAGAATCAGGCAAACGAGATTCTCCTATAGTTTCTCCAGCTCCATCTCCAAAGATTCCTACTCCTTACAACTCTCCTTCCAAGGCAGATGACAATGTTGGTGGCAATGATGATAGTGATGGTAATGATGAAGGGGGAGATGACCCTGATGCTGGTACAGTGAAGATAAACAAGTCAGCTAAGGGCAAAGATTCTCTTCCAGAAGATGAAATCCCTGCTCAGATTGAGGGGGAGAATGTCCATTCTGCTCATTCTCATTCTGCAGCAGACAAGCAAGATAAGACAGAGCAAACTCCGCCTCCTGAAAATATTACAATCATTATTGGAGATGAACATGAAGCAGGGCCTTCTGCCTCTACATCCAGAATGAAAGAGAAATCAGTACCACACCCCAATATTCACAAAATTCAGATCACTGTTGAAGATAAAAGAAATGAAGGCTCCACCCCTCCTCCAGTTAAAAATGATGATACCCTTGAGGCTCTTCAATTTTATCACTATATGAATGATGTAGATTCAAGTGATTTTTTGGTCGCTGAGGATGATTTTGGGATATCTTCTCGATTCCAAGCTCAACCTCCCTCTGCTGAAGACTCCATGATGATAAATTTGGAAGAACTGCTTGTAAAGCAGAAAAGATTCTTTGAATTTTCTCTCCGTCAGGTTTTTGAGAAGACCAGAGCCATAGAGAAGGGAACGGGCAATCATTTACATTCAGTAGCTCACAGTTTAGACAATGTCAAAGAAAAGCAAGATGAATATTTCTCGATGGGTGCTTCCACCCTAAAGCATGTAGTGGATGGATTACACTCGATTTGTGATAATACTACAAAACTCTCTGAAAATCAGCAATATATTTTTAAGGATGCAGTGAGGGGAAGATCGGCCGTTCAGAACTCTCTCCAAAGTGTGAAGAATGAAATTATCCAAACCCTGACTGAAGAAGTCAGAAAGGGGGAGGAAAGATTGCATGAAAGGATTCAAACGCAAATTTTTGTTTTGAATAGAGAGATAGAAGGAAGAATTCAAGAATCATATATGAATGTTCAATCCCAGCTTTCAGAAATCTCAAGAGGTATTGATGTCAAGTTTCAAGATCTATATGGTTATCTCCATCAAAATCAAATGTGGTTGCACAATGAATTGTCAAGAGGTTATGCCCATGGTTTCCAAGGGCCAGGCCAATCTTCTGCGCAGCCAGCATTTCCGTCTGAAGAATTCCATCCAGAAATTCAATTTGCTGCTCCGTCTGAACCTTTTATTCCTCCTGGGTCAGACGATGAAGAAGAAAACTTCAGGAAAAGAGCTAGAGTTGATCAAGGAGGATCAAGCTCAGGTGGTTTTATGCACGATGCTAGAAGGGCTGCAGGTCCCAGATTTCTAGAACCAAGAGCACCTCATCCCAGGAAGATTGTTGGAGAACTGTGGAGTCCGGAATCCAGGAATATTATTTTGGACACTTATAATCTTGTTATGAACTCTAATGAGTCTGTTGACAATCACTATGATAGAGATGAGATCCACAAATGGGAGATGGCTAGGCTCAAGAGAAGAATTCACTACAGGAACCATCAAGATGATGAAAAGCCTCCTTCTCCTCCTCCAAGATACTATCCAAAGCCAAGGGCCTATTTTATCAGACAATTGAAGAAGATTCAAAAGGGAAAGACAAAAGAGAAATGATGGATGCTTGATCGCTAGACTCTATTTCTCTTTTAAGAACATTTATATATTGCTGTCTAATTAATTTTTGGTGGACTTAAGTTTTTGTTTATGATGCTTTTATATACCCACATAGTTCAGTTCTTTACTTGCTTTTATTTATTATTTCATGTGCAATTCACCTTAGTAGATAGGGTTCTGACTTCTTCAAATAGGAGGAGATTGTTGGGTATTGTATCCACAATAGCCCTGATTTGAAGAAGTCCCCTTCAAACTAAGACGAATTGTAATTGTATTTGATTATGCACTTTAGCTGTGATGTGACATGTTATTCCACTCTAAGTACAAACAAATCTCAGGTTTCAATGAGTCGTCAAACACAGGCCTGTGCAATGTAATCCCTCATTGTATAGACCAAAGTGTTGGCTCATGTGAAATCTCTCTATTGGGATGTACTTCATTTGCAAAGTGCTAGAGAAGAAGGACTAGAGCTGATGATGGAATCATTTGAGAAAGGAAAATAACTTAAGTAAAATTCGATTATATCATTTAGAACATATAGTCGAATTCGACTATATGGTTTGAATGGATATAACCGAATTCGGTTAATCATTGTCCGAAAGGTTTATTTTTCTAAGTAAAAGAATTGTCGAATTCGACTATTGAAATTCGGTGAATCTGTTAGTCGAATCCCTAGAACTGCAGAATTCGACTATATGGTTTAACCGAATAAATTCGGTTAATGTCATTCGGTTAATCCATTTCGCCGAATCGGTCTGCAGGTATTCTCCGATTCAATTCGACGGCGTATTCTTTAGGGCTTTCTCCATGTACAGTACACGTGGAGCTAGATCCCTAATTCGCGCTTATGACCGTTGGAAGAAGACTTTATAAATACCTAAGGATTATTTCCAGATAACCCTAATCGTGAATTGAAAAAGAAATCGCAAATTACTTCTGGCGGCCGACTGTTCTCACGCAAGTGTTTCATCTCCGACAAAGCCAGCGATTCGTGATTCGTCTTCTAAAGATTCAATCGACAAGATCAAGATCCGATTAGCTCTCATCTTCTGTTGATCAAGTCGATTCAAGTTCTCAGATCTAGCTTCAAATCATTTTCAAGATTTCTTCATTCTTCATTCACAAAGGACTGAAGTTTATTGCTAAGAAGAACAAATCTATCTCTCAAGATCTGAAGAAGAACTTCATCGGAATTTTAAGAAGATTGTTTTTCAATTTACTGTGTTGTTGTAAGAACCTTATTTTAAATCTTATAGGAAGCTTGCTTCCGAGTTATTGTGTAGATCCTTGTTTGAGGATCGAGTTGTAGGAGCTTGTGTGCTCCGAGTTTGTAGGAGAAGTTTGTTCTCCGAGTTGTTGTAGGAGTATTCTTGCTCCGAGCTTGTAGGAGTTGTGAACTCCGAGTAGTAGGATATTGATTGATCCGAGTTTGGTGAAGTAGCTGAATCTAGCCTTGGAGTGCTAGATAGGCGAGGCGGGAAAGTGGACTACCCACATCGGGGAACCACTATAAATTCTCTGTGTTGTGCTGTGCTTACTTTTCTGTGTGCTTTTACTTCAGATATTTTTATTCTGCAAAAAGACGCAAAATCTACCTATTCACCCCCCCCCCTCTAGGTGATTTAGGTTGTGACTAGATACTTTCATTCCCTTTCACCTCCGGGCGAGTGCCTAATGGAGCCGACACTCCCCTGCTTACCTTTGTATATCCGGGCGAGTGCCTGATGGATCCGATACTCCCCTGCTACCTTTTACCTCAGGGCGAGTGCCTGATAGAGTCGACACTCCCATGCTTCCCTTTCACCTCCGGGCGAGTGCCTGATGGAGCCGGCACTCCCCTTCTATCCTTTTATATCTGGGTGAGTGCCTGATGGAGGGGACACTCCCCTGCTTACCTTTTACCTCCGGGCGAGTGCCTGATGGAGCCAGCACTCGCCTGCTCGATTCTCCTTAAACCGAATTGTAGATCTTACCACTACTTGCGCGAAACTCGCTTCCTACTCGCTGAACTGTACTACATTGGCGACTGAGCGAGATCTCGGTCGGCAAATAAATGTTGAAGTTCACTCGCCCCCTCCTTTGTTTCCTTCCTGTGAAGTTCACCCATTCTTGAGTACTGCCCAGGCTTTGCCAGATATGTGAGAGTCTGACCTTCGGGCTTACACTAAGCCAACTATATTTTCGGGGCTAAGTAACTTTTGAAACTTTCCTGCCACCGAGCGATCGTACGGCCCTGCCAGCTTGGTGGGAGCCTGGTCAGTGGGTCTGCATCGGGGCTAAGTACTTTTTGAAACCTTCCTGCCACCGAGCGAACCTACGACCAAGCCAGCTTGGTGGGAGCCTGGTCAGTGGGTCTGCATCGGGGCTAAATACTTTCTGAAACCTTCCTGCCACCGAGCGATCCTACGACCCTGCCAGCATGGTGGGAGCCTGGTCAGCGGGTCTGCATCGGAGCTAAGTACTTTTTGAAAACTTCCTGCCACCGAGCGATCCTACGGCCCTGCCAACTTGGTGGGAGTCTGGTCAGCAGGTCTGCATCGGGGCTAAGTACTTTTTGAAACCTTCCTGCCACCGAGCGATCCTACGGCCCTGCCAGCTTGGTGGGAGCCTGGTCAGCGGGTCTACATCGGGGCTAAATACTTAATGAAACCTTCCTGGCACCGAGCGATCCTACGTCCCTGCCAGCTTGGTGGGAGCCTGGTCAGAGGGTCTACATCGGGGCTAAATACTTTCTGAAACCTTCCTGCCACCGAGCGATCCTACGACCCTGCCATCTTGGTGGGAGCCTGGTCAACGGGTCTGCATCGGGGCTAAGTACTTTTTGAAAACTTACAGCCACCGAGCGATCCTACAGCCCTGCCAGCTTGGTGGGATCCTGGTCAGCGGGTTTGCATCGAGGTTAATAACTTTCTGAAATCTTCCTGCCACTGAGCGATCCTATGACCCTGCCAGCTTGGTGGGAGCCTGGTGAGCGGGTCTTCATCGGGGCTAAGTACTTTCTGAAACCTTTCTGCCACCAAGCGATCCTACGGCCCTGCCAGCTTGGTGAGAGTCTAGTCAACGGGTCTGCATCGGGGCTAAGTACTTTTTGAAAACTTCCAGCCACCGAGCGATCCTACGACCCTGCTAGCTTAGTGGGAGCCTGGTCACCGGGTCTGCATCGGGGCTGAGTATTTTTTGAAACCTTCCTGCCATTGAGCGATGCTACGACCCTGCCAGCTTGGTGGGAGCCTGGTCAGCGGCTCTGCATCGGGGCTAAATACTTTTTGAAATCTTCCTGCCACCGAGCGATCCTATGACCCTGGCAGCTTGGTGGGAGCCTGGTCAGTGGGTCTGCATCGGGACTAAGTACTTTATGAAACCTTCCTGCCACTGAGCGATCCTACGGCTCTGCCAGCTTGGTGGGAGCCTGGTAAGCGAGTCTGCATCGGGGCTAAGTACTTTTTGAAAACTTCCAGCCTCCGAGCGATCCTACGGCCCTGCCAGCTTGGTGGGAGCCTGGTCAGCGGGTCTGCATCGGGGCTAAATACTTTCTGAAACCTTCCTGCCACCGAGCGATCCTACGACTCTGCCAGCTTGGTGGGAGCCTGGTCAGCGGGTCTGCATCGTGGCTAAGTACTTTCTGAAACCTTCCTGCCACTGAGCGATCCTACGACCCTGCCAGCTTGGTAGGAGCCTGGTCAGCGGGTCTGCATCAGGGCTAAGTACTTTTTGAAAACTTCCAGCCACCGAGTGATCCTACGGCCCTGCCAGCTTGGTGGGAGCCTGGTCGGCGGGTCTGCATCGGGGCTAGGTACTTTTTGAAACCTTCTTGCCACTGAGCGATCATACGACCATGCCAGCTTGGTGGGAGCCTAGTCGGCGGGTCTGCATTGGGGCTAGGTACTTTTTGAAACCTTCCTGCCACTGAGCGATCCTACGACCCTACCAGCTTGGTGGGAGCCTGTTCAACGGGTCTGCATCGGGCTTAAGTACTTTATGAAACTTTCCTGCCACCGAGCGATCCTACGACCCTGCCAACTTGGTGGGATCCTGGTCAGCGGGTCTGCAGCGGGCTAAGTACTTTTTGAAAACTTCCAGCCACCGAGCGATCCTATGGCCCTGCCAGCTTGGTGGGAGCCTGGTCAGCGGGTCTGCATCGGGGCTAAATACTTTCTGAAACCTTGTTGTCGATGAGCGATCCTATGGCCCTGCCAGATTGGTGGGAGCCTGGTTAGCGGGTCTGCATCGGGTCTAAGTACTTTCTGAAACCTTCCTACCACCAAGCGATCATACAGCCATGCCAGCTTGGTGGGAGCCTGGTCAGCGGGTCTGCATCGGGGCTAAGTACATTTTGAAAACTTCCAGCCACCGAGCGATCCTACGGCCCTGCCAGCTTGGTGGGAGCCTGGTCAGCGGGTCTGCATCGGGGCTAAGTACTTTTTGAAACCTTCCTGCCACCGAGCGATCCTACGACCCTGCCAGCTTGGTGGGAGCCTGGTCAGCGGGTCTGCATCAGGGCTAAATACTTTCTGAAACCTTCTTGCCACTGAGCGATCCTACGGCCCTGCCAGCTTGGTGGGAGCCTGGTCAGCGGGTCTGCATCGGGGCTAAGTACTTTCTGAAACCTTCCTGCCACCGAGTGATCCTACGGCTCTGCCAGCTTGGTGGGAGCCTGGTCAGCGGGTCTGCATCGGGGCTAAGTACTTTTTGAAACCTTCCTGCCACCGAGCGATCATACGGCCCTTCCAGGTTTGTGAGAGCCTGGTCAGAGGGTCTGCATAGGGGCTAAATACTTTCTGAAACCTTCCTGCCACCGAGCGATCCTACGGCCCTGCCAACTTGGTGGGAGCCTGGTCAACGGGTCTGCATTGGGGCTAAGTACTTTCTGAAACCTTCCTGCCATCGAGCGATCCTACGACCCTTCTAGCTTGGTGGGAGCCTGGTCAGCGGGTCTGCATCGACGCTAAGTATTATCAGGCGTCGTCATCTTACAATTTGACACTGCCCATTCATAAAAGAAAACAAAGTTTGAAAACATATATTTTCACTGTTGAAACTCAAGGATAGAGATATTGCAAGTTCTCATCGCTTAGCTCGGGGTATCCCTTCTGCCTCTCATTCGCCTCCTCTTCCTAGGCATGGACCTCCTCAATCCTCTCTGGCGGTTGTTGACTTGTTGTTGCTGTATTGGATCCCTTGTCCCCCTTATTTCTAAAAACTCTGGGCAGGTAGCCGTCGCGTGACCTTCCTCTTGGTGGAAGTCACAGTAGGATAATACCACTCTGCCCCTCCTCTTCCTCTTCTTTCTGCTTTTCTGGCTCTCCTCCCTCTTCCCCAGCCAATCGTCATGGCGTGCTGAGGCGAGGGGAGGAGTGGTCTCGGGCCCTGCCTCCACCCTGACTCTGGATCCCTTAGCTCATCCTTCCTCCTGACTTCCTTCTGCCCGTCCTCCGGCTCACTCAGCTTTGTTAACCTTCTTGCAAACTCCGGGTTGGCTGCCTCCCCTTTGATCTCCTCCGCTGCCCTTTCCATCAACTCTTCAAAGGACAAGGGGGTCTTCCGCTTCAGGTTCATCTTGAAGAATCCCTCCCGCAGCCCCACCGTGAAGGCAAGCTGGAGGGTGAACCCGGGTACCTCCTAGACGAGGAGGACCTCTTCCTGGAAACGGTCTACATAGTGGGCCAACGACTCCCCCGGCCTCTACCTGATGTTAAAGAGTGCCTCAGGGTCCTTTTTCCTCTTCTTTGAGGTCGAGAAGCGAAGCAAGAAGCTGCGGCGCAGGTCCTCAAAAGCGTAGATAGATCCCCTCGGGAGCTGGTGAAACCAGTCTCTTGCCTTCTCCTTCAAAGTGGTGGCAAAGAGCTGGCACTGGAAGGCATCCGACATTGGGAGGATTGAGACCATGTCCTCGAACTACTGCAAGTGCAGGACTGGCCGACCGGGTCATCCTTGTCGGTGTAGTAAGACATCTCTGGCCCTCTAAAACCCTCTAGAACCGGGGCCGAGAGGATCAACTCACAAAAGGGACTACCCTCCCCTGCTCTGCGAGTGGTCCTCTCGCGCGGAGTCAACTCACAGACTTCCACACTCGCCGGGCTACCGAACAGCTGTCGCCCTGGAGATCTCACGCATTTGCCTCTGCCTCCACCTCCTTCCCCGGCCGCTGGCCGGGAGCGCTCTCACCTGTCTGCTGGGGCGGGACCACCGGAACTGCGGGTGTCTCACACTCGCTCCTCGTGGTGAAAGCCAGCTGCAAGGTCTGCAGGATCTCTCGCCCGAGGCCTTCAAACATTTCCAGTGTCACCTCTTTCGTGGGTGGTTGCGAGTGGTCCTGGTCGGATCCTTCTCCTCCATCTCCAGCCATGGAGCTCAGCTTGAGATTTTCTTGCACAGGCTACGGTCCACGCTCACCGCACCAAAAATGTTGAAATCGACGACCGGTCTCTTGAGTTCGGACCCACTGGGGGGTGTAGCTCGCGCCTACTTATCCCTAGCTCTTACTCTTGAATGTGGACGAAGAATTATGAACTGACCCAAGGCTGTAGCGAGGAGGTCCCGCCATACACCCGGAAGATCTTAGAGAGCTTCTCTTCCTAAACCAATGCTCAGCCGGACACCTTGGAGGGCACTAGCAGCCAACCAAAACTTGCCTAGGAGGAGAGAGCCTAAAATATCTGATCTCCTCCAAGGTGCCCTTAAGGGTCTATTTATAGATTCTCTGGTCTGGTCTGCAAATAGCACGAATCCGTCTTTTGGTTTTACTAATCCCACCCCAAATTGGTCTGTTAACAGCCTAACTCCGTTGTTCTGAAAGGATATTGGCAGTCCACAAAGGGTATCCAGGTAAATTCACCTGAAGACCCTTGCTGGGTGAGTGGCCCGTGAAGGCGCCACTCGCCTCTCTCCCTGCGAGCTGGGCTCGCGAGAACTCCTATTGCGAGTTGGGGCGGGCCCCCACTTGCCTCGACATGCGCCACTCGTGAGTCCTTCCGCGAGCGAGGCTCGCGATATCCCCCTCTGCGAGTGGCCCGTGAGGGCACCTCTCGCTAGCCCCTGGTGCTATAAACACTAGCCTGGTTCGCCTGCGCGAGGCGGCGAGCCCTCGCTCCACTCGCTCTCGCGGCCCGCTCGCCACGAGGCGGGGAGCCCTTGCTCGCTTCTGGGACCCTGCTGAGATGGCAACCTGGGACTTTGCCGAGCCTGCACCTTGCGAGATCTTCTCTACTCGCCCCAGGTGGGCGAGATCTTTTAAGCTGCCCTCGATCCTCTTTGACCTCAACGAATTACGAGTTATACACAAATGATCATCATGGTGTAGAGATGGAAATTCAGAGTCGGGATTTGAACGAAGACGCGTTGGGCTTCTTCAACATCGTTGTTTCGGATGTGATGTGATAAAATTGATTTCCACCGCGCGATGTTTTCACTGGAGCGGGTATTCGCGACAGTGAAGGGGTAAAATGGTTCGGGAGAGAGGGTGGAAAATAGTCGGCGACGAAGCGGTGATGGGAGTTTCTTCACGGGCCTTCGCGAGCGAGAAGCCGCGTGGCTATGCAATCATACCTTACATTGGGAAGAAATTAGGAGGATTAAACCCTAAATCAGGGTTGTTGTAGGTCGGAAAATCGGGCGCAGGCAGTGGACGATTTCTTCGAAGTTATTGTAGATGGGTTTCGCTCTGAGTAGGCTGCAGTTGGGCTAGTCCGATGGTGGCAGGATCGTCAACGGTGTTCTGCGAGCAGCTACTGGCGGGAGCGGTGGAGTTCGGCGGCGGGCGACAAGAATCACAGTTCGTGATTTTGGCGAGAGGCGGAATATCAAGAGGGAATAGGAACATGTAGGTTAGATAAGAGGCGGCAAATAGAGGAGTATTTTTTAGTTATTAGGTATTAAAAAATGTTATATTTGTGATTGCAAATATCCATTGACGGATTGCAAATATAAGCTCCCTTTTATAAAATGTGACATTTAAGTTTTTTTTTCTTCTGATTTAGCATTCTCACCATCGATATTCTCAGTTCATTAAAAATAAAAAAATTCAAACTCTCACCCCACATTGCCCCCCCAAAATCCTCCAGCTAAACGTTGTCGGAAGCTGCCTGACGCCGTGATCGTTGTCGGAATCCGCATAACACTATGAACGCCGCTATAAGCTGTCGAAAGCTAGTCGAATACCCTTCTTGGCGCGCCTTTGTGCTGCCGGCCGGGAACAAGGTCCAATCCGCTCACTTTGTGCTTCAATCGCCGGTTTTTGGCCTGATATTTGTCGCCGGCTGTGAACTCTAGCCTCACATTGCATTAATGTAACCTTCTCTAACACTTGCTAAGTTTTTGTTTGCAAAAAATTTTTGCTTTGTTTTTCTTGTAAATTATAGGATTTTTGTATATTTTCTCTAACACTCCTTAAAAGACCATTGTCTCTTAAGGGATTAACTTTAGATTCGTTGTATAAATTTCAAAAAAAAAAAATCATTTAAGCAAAGACCATACTTGAATATTTTGTAGATTTGTAATATTGATGTATATTTTCAAGATAACTCCTAAACAAAAAATGGATTTAACATGCAATTCAATCAAATGTTAATTGATTATGTTTTGAAATTCATTATTTCATATGTTACTTTTACATGATCGGATCCCTATAGGGAATGTTGTGTTTCATCGGGGATTAATAGGTACTTACATTTGGGAACCACTAGGGCAAATCATTTTGAGGCGGAACATAGTTAATTAGAGAAAATTTCTTGAGGTTTTTATTGGCAATCTTTCCTCAATATGAAAACTTTCGACCAATTGATTGATTTACAATATAAAGAAATGAAAAAAGATTATTTGGGCAGTGCAAAATTCAAGTAAACGTAGGTTTTTAAATTGTGTTGTATCCAGAGCTAATCAGTAATATTTCCATAGCAACTTTGGAAAATCAACTTGATGGCTTATTAAAGAGGTACATCACCGTTAGTGATCTTTAACGAAACAAAATGAAAAAAAAAAGTTATATGAGATTGTGAGCTCACCTCTCAATCAAACATTAGAACCCAATATGCTAGTAAAATTGAATGGTCGCCCTAAAGATAGCTGAAAGAAGTTCACGGATGATTACAAATCTACGAATAGAGCTCCTTCACATTTTGAACACGTGTTGTTTCTTGAATAAACATCATCAAAGGTAAATATGAAAAAAATTGCAAAAAAAAATTATGATTAATAGAGGTAACTTTGTAGAGAATGTGTGAAATCAAATGACATCTTACATCTCTTCGCATATCATAGATGTTTTTGATGGAAAGAGTGATGATCATGGTGGATACAAAGTCATTGGTGATGCAATGAATATGAATGGTCGCCCTAAAAGTAGCTGAAAGAAGTTCACTGGTGATTACAAATCCACAAAGAGAGCTCCTTCACCTTTTGAACACTTATTGAATTGTTTGGATAAACATCATAATAGACAAATATGAAAAAAGTGCAAAAAAAGTAATGATAATCTTACATCTCTTCGCATATCATAGCAATCAATCATTCACTTTTTTCCATTGCATTCAACTCCTACTATTTGAAGAGTTATTTACATTGGATTTATAAATGGAAAACATTCCATACATTTGAGATTAAGTAAAAATATTCAGTTGCCGTAGGTATTTCCGATTTGGATGAGGTATCATGAAGAGGTGGACGAACAATGAGTCATTTCTTATATATTTATTCGTATTTGAAGACTTCAAGATTAATAAATAGTATGTATATTTATTCCTCACTCAATTCATTGACTACTAATATTCACCTAACATAATTTTAAACAATAATTGAGGGACATAAAGATGTTTTGTTGTACATTTGATAGGGTTCCTCTAAAAATAAACCAAATTAGACATGCTTTTTCAAGATCATAACCTTGATCGGTCGCCGAAGTGGACCGACTCGACCGCGCAAGGCCTCGTCCAGGCCTGAGCGGTCCCAGCGGCCAAGAGCCCGAGCACGCGCCCCTTCCGGGGCGCACACGTGAATGAGAGCATGTGCACCTCTGGGTGCACACCCACGCGACCAGGCCGTGCGCGGGCGGGGGGAGGGGGCACCCGTGCGCAGTGGCTGCACCCCAGCTCGCGTACTCATGCGAGCAGGCCTCAAGCGTGGTGGTCGCGCGTACTTACGCGCGGAGCCGCACACGCCTCTCTCTCTGCTTCCACCGTCGTTGCCACTGCTGTTTCGCCGACGAACCTTTCCGAACCGCCCGAGGGGCATGATTGTCATTTTTCAAAAATTGGCAATCCAGGTGACCAGAATCGCGCTCTCACATTCACCTATTCAAGTTTTAAGAGGGCGCAATTATCAGTGCCCCCTCCCCCTCCCAAAAAGCTATAAAAAGGTCGTCATGTCTTCAATTGACGTCGCACAGCGAAAGGGTAAAAATAGAGCTCTGAAGTTTTTCGGCGAAGACTTGACACTCTGATTGCTCTTTTGCTAAGTTCTAACTCTGATAGCTCTCATACTAGGTTCTGACTCTAACAGCTCTCCTACTCATCGTTCTGCTCGCGACAACGCATGCTTCAGAGTCTGCTCCCGTGAGCACCGTAGAAAACTTAGTTACATTTGTTTCTTTCCTCGAAATACTTGTTAAAGGAGAAGTGACCTGTCACCCTCCCGAGAGCTCAAAATATTGCAAAGTCTACAAGTTAGTGGATTAGGTCAACACCGTACTGACCCTGTGATTTTTTCCCTTTCTGGATTTTCCCACGTAAAACGACTTGTTGTTCCGTTGTTGGTTCTCTTTTTGACTGTTTGCGCACTTGACTCACTCTCGAGCTAAGGCGGTCTGATTCATCAGGTCCGAGAGAGCGTTAAGCGACTCACAACAATTTGGCGTCATCTGTGGGAAGGTGTTCCCAAAACTTGAAGACAATGCTGTTAGATTTTTGAAGTGAGCTGTCGCCCGGCGATAGTGGCTGTCGCCCCAGCGACAGCTGGCGAGTATCCTACTCGCCGCCGAGTAGGCTTTTGCCTATAAATAGAGGGGTACCCCCCCCCCTAAAGAGTACCAATTCTGGAAGTGGCGAGATTGTCATCAGAAGTGGCGAGTAGCATCAACTCTGAGCGAGTTAGAGATACCAGAGTGCTACCTGGCGAGCATCGGACTTGGAGCGAGTTCGGAGAGCTCTCTTGAGCGAGTAGCGAGTAGAGGAGATATCGCCCGGCGACAGTGGATATCGTCCAGGCGACAGCGAGAAGGAGAGGAAGCGCGCGCGGCGAGCGTGCGAGTATCCTGGAGTGCGAGCAGCGAGCTTGCGAGTATCTGGAGTGCGAGCAGCGAGCTTGAAAGGATCAGAGATATCGCCCAGGCGACAGCCGATATCGCCCCGGCGACAGCGAGGAGCGAGTATCACCATCCTGGTGTGCTCGGAAGAAGAAGCGGACCTTGTCTGTGACCTTGTCTTACCTTCTATTGGCTGTTGTGATTCAAGTTGGATGCAACTTGTATTCAGCCGTGTTTATTTGTAATTTGGTTGCCTAGTTGGAATATAGCCTTCTTTGTTCATCGTTGGTTCACTTGATTGGTAGCAACCTCAAAAATTCAACATGGTATCAGAGACAGGTTGCTGAAGCAGCGCGTGCTATCGAAGTTCAAGGTTGTCTTCCAAGATGGACGGCGGAGGAGGTTATGCGAGAGGACTAGGAATCGAGCTGCTTACTCAAACCAACTACAAGAAGTGGATGTCTTGTATGGAGAGCTACCTTCTTGGAGAGGATCTCTGGGAGGTTGTTGGTGGTGGGGAGTAAGAGGAAGTAGTAGCTGCCGGTGATAATGGTCCCGCTGTGAGAGCGTGGAGGAAGACCAACGCCAAGGCGGAGTTCACCTTGAAGAGAGCCATATCACCTGACTTGTTCGACCACATCATTGGTTGCAAATCAGCGTCTGCGATCTGGATAGCCCTCGATGGGTTATTCAACAAGAAGAATGTGGCACGGCTACAATTCCTGGAGAATGAGTTGGCGAAGTCGACTCAAGGCGAGATGGCGATATCCACCTTCTTCCTGAAGGTGAAGAACCTATGCGGGGAGATCTCGGCCTTGGATCCTGAAGAGCCAATCTCAGAGGCGAAGTTGAAGCGGCACATACTCCGAGGCTTGAGGAAGGAGTATGTCCCCTTCGTTACTTCCGTGCAAGGATGGGCTATTCAGCCCTCCCTTCTGGAGCTAGAGAACCTGCTATAGTCGCAGGAGAGCTTGGCGAAGCAGATGGCGGGAGTATCCATCTCAGTAGGAGATGGCGATGCGTTGTTCTCAGGAAAGAAGAGATCCTGGGACAAGAGAAAGAAGAACTCCGAAGAGGGACCTTCAACGTCCTCTCAGGGAGATGGGGGGAAGTTCCTTCCTGCCCGCGACGAGAAGGGGAGATACCTTTGCTTTGCCTGTAAGAAGTACGGGCACATGGCAAAGGATTGCCGGTCCAATCTGAGGGCCGGTCATGCTGCTAACAAGGAGGGAGATCACCAGAGAGGTGGAGGAAGAGGTGGAGGTCACCAGGGCGGTGAGAGGGGGGACAATTGTTTCCTGGCAGAGATGATGGCAACGTCAGTCGATGTCTTAGCCTCCATCAACCTCGAGGACGACTGGATAGTGGATTCCGGTTGCGGGCATCATCTCACTGGAGATATGTCGAAGTTCGCCTCCTCGGCAGCATATGAAGGATCAGATGCTATCATCACTGCGGATGATACGATCCATCCAGTGGAGCGAGAAGGGAAGGTGTCCCTTGGGAGTAGAGAGAAGCCAGTGACACTGAAGAGTGTCTATCATGTGCCTGGCATAAAGAAGAACCTCTTCTCGGTTGCCAACGCAGTGGATGCTGGTTACCACGTGCTGTTCGGACCGAAGGAGGTGAAGTTCCTGAAGAACCTTTCGTCTGTCGATGCTGACGTCACGCTCACCGGGAGAAGGGTGAAGGACTTGTATGTTCTGTCTGCAAGTGCCTACGTGGACAAGCTGAAGACGAACGACAGCGCTGTGATCTGGCATGAGAGGTTGGGTCATGTGGGGATGGACAAGCTGAAGATGATGGCGGCAAAGGGCCTTGTGAGCGGCCTGCCTCATCTCACTTCCTATGGCGACGGCCATGTGTGCGACGGATGCCAATATGGAAAGTCACATCGACTTCCATTTGACAAGTCGGAGACCAGGTGTAAGGCACCTCTTGAGTGCGTACATGATGACGTGATGGGGTCGTGCGTCACCCGTACTTATGGAGGCAATAAGTATGCGCTGGTTCTGGTGGATGACTATACCCGCTATACGTGGGTATACTTTCTGAGAGAGAAATCAGAAGTCTTCAACAAGTTCCTCGAGTGGAAGGAACTTGTGGAGGGGAGGCTGAACCGCAGAGTCAAGAAGCTGAGGAGCGAGAATGGAGAGGAGTTTACCTCCAATGAGTTTGCTTCTTTCTGCAGGAGGTTCGGCATTCGGCGGGAGCTTTCCTGCGCTCACACCCCTCAGCAGAATGGGGTGGCAGAGAGGAAGATCCGCCATCTGGTGGAGACTACCAGGAGTTGGCTACATGCCAAGAGCATTCCCAGGGCCTTGTGGGCGGAGGGAATGGCGTGTGCTACTCATGTGATCAACAGGCTGCCTCTGAGTCCTAACAGGATAGTGTCTCCACACCAGCTCATGTTCGGGGAGAAGCCCAATGTGGGTCACATGAAGGTGTTCGGTTCTACCTGCTTCGTGCACGTCCCGGACGCTCAGAGAACAAAGTTGGAGCCGAAGGCGAGGAAGTGTATCTTCATCGGCTACGATGAGCGGAAGAAGGGGTGGAAGTGCATGGATCCGCAGACTCACAGGTTCGTCGTCTCGCGCGACGTTGTGTTTGACGAACTGGTCTCATACCAGAGAGTCTCTTCTGTGGAGTTGCCGGAGAGTGGAGAAGCTAGCAGGGAAGAGGAGTGGGTCACTGAGGACCCTACTGTGGAGTTGGAGTTATCTCCAAGTGCTCCATTGCCATCTGCCTCAGGAGGAGCATCTGGCTCAGGAGGAGTTTCTGGCTCAGGGGGAGCTACGAACTCAAGAAGCAGGGAGAGCACCGCTTCAGGAGGAGTTCAGAGAGGATCTCAGAGAGGAGCTCAAGCAGAGGAGTCTACCGGAGTGGTAGATAGTGGCCAAGCCTTGAGAAGGTCGAAGAGGACGATCGTCCCGCCTGCTCGTTATAAGGAGGGGAACTTCGTGAGTCTGGTTTCCTGCTTCTTCGCAGGACCACTTGATGAGAGGGAACCTGCCTGCTTTGAGGATGCAGCTGGCATCAAGGAGTGGGACGAGGCCATGATCGAGGAGATGGAGGCCCTAAAGAAGAACGAGACATGGGACCTGGTTCCCATGGTGGAGGGCATCAAACCTGTCACCTGCAAGTGGGTGTACAAGGTGAAGAAGAGGGCTGATGGAGAAGTGGAGCGGTACAAGGCGAGGCTTGTCGCTCGAGGCTTCTCACAGACCTACGGAGAGGACTACGAGGAGACCTTCAGTCCTGTGGCAAAGATGACGTCGGTGAGGACGATCATCGCTTTGGCAGCGTGCCGAGGTTGGAAGCTATGGCAGCTGGACGTGAAGAACGCGTTCCTATACGGAGAGATCGACAAAGACATATTCATGGTGCAACCACCTGGATACGTGTCTAGGTCCCAGCCGCGTCACGTCTGCAAGCTGAAGAAGGCCCTCTATGGGTTGAAACAGGCGCCGAGAGCCTGGTATGGAAAGATTGCGGAGTACCTGCAGTTCTGGGGCTACGATGCCTCAGATTCAGACTCCAGCATGTTCGTGAAGAAGGATGGAGGTCTTCACGTGCTGGTGCTGCTATACGTCGACGACATGATCGTGACAGGGAACAACCCTGCGGAGGTCGCGGCGCTGAGAGAGCAGCTTTCCATACGCTTCGAGATGAAGGATCTTGGTGAACTGCACCATTTCCTTGGCCTCCAAGTAGAGAAGAGAAGAGGCAGGCTGGATGTTTCCCAGAGGGCGTATGCCGAGAGGATCGTCGAAAGATTCGGCATGAAAGAAGGGAAGAGCAGTTCCGTTCCTCTGGAGGCTGGGCTGAAGCTTCGGAAGGAAGAAGGGAGGATTCTTCCTGATCCGAAGATCTTTCGGGCTCTGGTAGGGAGTCTTATATACTTAACTATCACAAGGCCGGACATCGCCTTTGCTGTCGGCCGAGTTAGTCGGTATATGCAGGAGCCGCGGAAGCCTCATCTGGAGGCAGCCAAGGGGATTCTGAAGTACGTGAAGGGCACCCTTGAGATGGGGTTGTCCTATGAAGAGAAGTCTGACTTCAAGCTGCACGGGTACACGGATGCAGACTATGGAGGTGACGTTGATGATCGCAAGTCGACATCAGGGTATGTGTTCTTGTGTGGAGCAGCTGCTATCTCGTGGTGTAGCAAGAAGCATGACTCCATTTCCCTTTCTACCACGGAGGCCGAGTACAAGGCGTCGTCCTTAGCAGCTCAGGAGTGTGTCTGGCTAAGGAGACTAGTGGAGGATGTGGACGAGGAGGTCAGTGGACATACTGTGCTACGCGGGGACAATGAGAGTGCATTGAAACTGGTAACCAATCCAGTGTGTCATGCAAGGACCAAGTACATTGAGATCGAGCATCACTTCATCAGAGAGAAGGTGTTGAGTGGCTTGATCACTGTGGAGCATGTGCGGAGTGAAGACAATCTTGCGGACATATTCACAAAGCCCCTATCTGCGGGGCCGTTCCGGAGGCTTCGCTCATTGCTTGGAGTTGTTCCCGGAGCTCACTTCAAGGGGGAGCGTTAGATTTTTGAAGTGAGCTGTCGCCCGGCGACAGTGGTTGTCGCCCCAACGACAGCTGGCGAGTATCCTACTCACCGCCGAGTAGGCTTTTGCCTATAAATAGAGGGGTACCCCCCTAAAGAGTACCAATTCTGGAAGTGGCGAGATTGTCATTAGAAGTGGCGAGTATCATCAACTCTGAGCGAGTTAGAGATACCAGAGTGCTACCTGGCGAGCATCGGACTTGGAGTGAGTTCGAAGAGCTCTCTTGAGCGAGTAGCGAGTAGAGGAGATATCGCCCGACGATAGTGGATATCGCCCAGGCGACAGCGAGAAGGAGAGGAAGCGCGCGCGGCGAGCGTGCGAGTATCCTGGAGTGCGAGCAACGAGCTTGCGAGTATCTGGAGTGCGAGCAGCGAGCTTGCGAGTATCTGGAGTGCGAGCAGCGAGCTTGCGAGGATCAGAGATATCGCCCAGGCGACAGCCGATATCGCCCCGGCGACAGCGAGGAGCGAGTATCACCATCCTGGTGTGCTCGGAAGAAGAAGCGGACCTTGTCCGTGACCTTGTCTTACCTTCTATTGGCTGTTGTGATTCAAGTTGGATGCAACCTGTATTCAGCCGTGTTTATTTGTAATTTGGTTGCCTAGTTGGAATATAGCCTTCTTTGTTCATCGTTGGTTCACTTGATTGGTAGCAACCTCAAAAATTCAACAAATGGTTGCTCTACACAAGTGCTCTCGACTAACAACAATGACAAAAATAAGTGCTCGTGCAGTCAGCGAGTGAGTCCCCGAGAAGCACCTCGATCAAGCCTCCAATAATTCACCCGTCATCAGCGCACCACCTCTCGAAGAAGTCATCACCGCGCTGGCAATATTCTTGGAAGAGCACATCCGCCAGATGGAGGAATGCCAGGCCCAAGCGCTCGCCCTACTGAAGGATTTAGTGGCCTCTGCGCCCCCAACTCATCTCTGCAACAGGCAGCCCACTGTCGCTTTCTCTGGATCGCACCTGGCCTGATGGAATTGTTCGTATCAAGGGCTCTACCGAGAGCAGGTTATTCAATACCGCAAAAACTGATGGAAGAATTGTTTATGAAGAATCACATTAACGATAAAACAAGAAAAGGAAGGAAGAGCAGGGTCTGCCTCCAATGACTAAGAGGAACACCGGGCTTCATAGTGACTCTGACGCGCCTCGCTATCGCCGCCGCCGCCGCCCTGTTGTCATCGTCGTCGTCTCTGTCTCGCCGGCGAACTTGCCGGACCGCCCGGATTACCCGGACCGTTCGGGAGAGCATGATCGTCATTTTCGAAAATTGGAAATCCATGTGACCAGAATCACGCGCTTTCATTCTCATATTCAAGTTCTGAGCGGGCGCAATTACCGGTGCCCCTCTCGAAAGTTATAAAAAGACCTCAAACCTTCATTTGAGGATACGCAACGAAAGGGTGAAATCAGAGTTCTGAAGTTTTTCGACGAAGACTTGACACTCTGATTGCTCTCCGGCTCAGTTCTGACTATGAAAGTTCTCCCGCTTGGTTCTAACTCTGACAGCTCTCCTGCTCATCGTTCTGCTCGCGACATCGCCTGCTTCAGAGTCTGTAGTAGAGACCGCTTCCGCGAGCGCCGCATAAAACTTAGTTACTTTTCTTTCCTCGAAATACTTGTAAAAGGAGCGGTGGTCTATCACCCTCCCGAGAGCTCAAACAATTGTACCTGTCTACAAGCTAGTGGATTAAGTCAGCATCGTACTGACCCCGTGATTTGTTCTTTTCCCGTATTTTTCTAAGTAAAACGTCTTGCCGTTCCACTGCTGGTTCTCTTTATGACTGTTTGCGCGCTTGACTCTCTCTCAAGCTAAAGCGGTCTGATTCATCCGGTCCGGGAGAGCGTCAAGCGGCTCGCAAAAACAGTCTTATTTGATACGATATTTTGTTTGGTGTTATTTAAAAATTTCTACTATTTAATGGTCATGAACTCTTATATTTTAATTGTAAGAAATGTTTGACTTTATTGTTAACAGATTTTTGCATTTATGATTGTGGTCATATCAAACACATATTTTATGACGATAACGTTTTTGTCCAAACTCACAAGAGCAAAAATATCACGCAAACATACCCTTAGCTAGTATATAAATCGGAACCGTGAAAGATGAAATGAAAAACAAGTTA
This sequence comes from Dactylorhiza incarnata, assembly GCA_033032865.1. Classification (NCBI taxonomy): domain Eukaryota; kingdom Viridiplantae; phylum Streptophyta; class Magnoliopsida; order Asparagales; family Orchidaceae; genus Dactylorhiza; species Dactylorhiza incarnata. The sequence continues at coordinate 6,859,540 of JAWHQI010000123.1, read as the reverse complement.
TCTCGACAGTCCAAGGGAAACTCCACTCAGAGTGTCGGGGCAGTGAGGCGGTAAACCGAGTGTGTCGGGACTAACCGCGCTGGAGGTAAACTACCTGAAAGTCGCTAAACTATCGGTTTCATATTTAAATTTGGGCAAAAATCATATTTTAGTTCTCAAAATTTTCAAATTTTTTTTTAAAATCAGTATTGAAGAAACAAGCTACCTCCAAACTCTTAAAAGGTTGGTTCACCCGAAGAAATTTCTTTGGCAAAGAGAGTTACAAAAGACAACCTTGAAAGATAATTGATATGAAATTTGTATGTTTAAAGAAAATAAAAATTTTGGCTGCCAATATCTAGTAAGCTGTGGATATCGTTTTATTAGATTGCTATTATCTATGAGTTCCAAATAGTCATTCGTGGGCTGCTTATATAAACGTCCCAAAAAAATTTATTATGTGTGATCTAAGCATGGATGCTCATGCACAAAATTATTTGTAGAATATCACGACATTTGTGCGGACCTAACAAACAAAATTAAACTTCATTAAGAACAAATTGGGGGGCCCATTAGAAAGGACTTTTATTGGGTTAGCGCTAGCTGTCTCGTACAGGACTTTGCCCATAGACGACTGCTTTCGGGCACAAGGGCTGCGCACTTGTGTGACGACACGGGATCTGTCGATGAAACTCGACTGCTTTGAGCAATGCTATTCAAGTTGGACTGGATTGGTCCGGCTGTGAACTGGAAAGCCGACCAGTCCGATCAAGTGTTGAGCTCATGGTGAACTGCTTAAAACCAGCTAAATCCTTAGTTTACATGTTTAAGTTTTCATATTTTTCATGATCTAGATCATTTTTTTGTTTAATGCAAACAAGAAATTATTGCATGCACCCGGTGCTATGGTGGTTATGAGTATGGAAATTAAAGAGGAGCATCTACCAATATTATTAAAAGTATATTGACTTTTGATTTCATATTTATTCTGCATTTAATGAAAGACATTTTGTCAAAGACATGAGTTGTCATAAGCATTGAAAAAACAAACAAGATATTATTAATGCAATGAACTTTGTGTAATTGTCGAAACAATTATTATTTAATTTGAGAAATATTGAACTAGAATGAGAGTCATTTTATCTTGAAGTAACTTCCTTTTGTGGCAAACATGTTATTGAAGTTCTCAATATGGATAGTAAGTACGTTCAAGTTAGAAGATCAAGAGAAATGCAAGAGATGTCACAAATTTTCATCATTGTTGAGTTGAGATTTCTAATACAATGATCAATTGGATATTGAGCGAGTTGAATGACCGTTTTAACGAAGTAAACATTGAGTTATTTTTTGTATTTCTTGTTTTGATCAAATCGATAAAGTTGCTAGATTTGATAAGCAAAAATTGATTCGTTTAGCAAAACCCTATATGTATGATTTTGATCTATTAAATTTGCAGTTGCTTGAAGGTCAGTTTGACATGTACATTCTAGATATGCGATCAAGTAACGTATTTTCTCACATCAAAGGGCTTCGTGGACTTTTTCAAAAATTTGTGAAGCTAAAGAAATATGATCATTTTCAGCTGGTTTATCGACTTCTGAAGTTAGCTTGTTAATTACATGTTGCAACAAAGGGCTTCGTGGACTTTTTCAATAAGAAGCCCTTTGATGTGAGAAATCGGTCTCCGGATCCAAATTTTCACAGGGTAGAAGATCGAAGATCATTTCGATTCTTTTAATTAGCACCCTTCCTCTCATTTGCGAGTGATCTCTTAGGAGATCGAAATGGTCTCCTCCCCGGACAAAAATTTGGATCCGATGCACGGCTCCAAAAATTTCTCCTTTCAAATGGTGGCCTAATAAATTAACATATTGGAAAATTTTTTTTTAAAATTATATATCTTTAACTACTATATACAAAAAGTTGCATTTAGTGCAACATTTAAAATTGTCAAATATAGTCTTATTCTTTTACTCCAATGATTTAACATATATTATGAAAAAAATGAAAATTCATAAAATATAATGGTTATTTGTGTAATTACACTATATCTCTATAATAAAAAGGAAATTCATAAAATACAAAAACTTTTTAGTAGACCTCCTACACCTACTAGGCTATTATGGTAGGTAATCATTAGACCTCCTAGTCCTACTTTAAAATTTAAAATGATTTTTTGTTAAAATGTAAATATTTTTGAAAAAAATAATTATAAAATATTAATTAAAATCTTTGTGCGATTATTTTGAGTACTCATATGTATATTTCGTGGGCCCAAGGTCGTGCGAAACCCGCCGTCGCCTGTCGGGTACTGTCGCGCTTGGCAGTATGGGCGGAGCCTCGTACCTGTCACTCATATATATATATATATATAAATAATTATAAAATATTATTATTCTTATTAATATTATATTTTCAATTACTGTAATGTATTTATTTAATAAATTACAATATTATAATTTACAAATATAAAATTACAATTTACAAATACAAAATTGCAACTTACAAATGAGGAATGAGCACAGGATTGGAATTTAAAAATTAAAAAATTCTTATTATTGCCGAAAGAAAATGTACAACATTGAACATTACAAATTACAAATATTTTTAAAAAATAAAATGTAAATTAAAAATTTACAATAATGAAAATTTCATACAAATATTACAATCATACCATTACAAAAAAACATAAGTATATTAGGCTTTAAATATCAATCTTTGTCGTTTAAATTTAAGGTGTTTAGTTCTTCTTCAACTTCATCCGATCTATCTTTAATGGATGAAATGTGTTGCGCAATTTTTATTGCGTCCAAATGATCCTAGAAAGCATATGCAAATTTTCAACGATTTTTCATTCAATTGACTCCGTCGCACGTTCAATATTCTGTCACTACTCAAAGAAAATGCAGACTCTGAAGCTACGACCTTAGCTTTGATAGTTACTAGTTAGTATATCTTGGGTCATTAAGAACACAATCAAATAATTGTTTGACTTATTTTTCCACCATTGTAAAAGTACAAGATCTTTTATTTCATTATTACTTATGAAATCTTTAAATTATATTTTGGTACATAATTCTAATTTATTTAAAGTATTCGATGCTAGTGATTTTTTTCTTGAGGCAAATTTGAAAATTGTGTTTTAAGAGAATCACTTGTTTTAGTTTGTATGATTTCTTCGTGTAACCGTGAACCGAATAATTGATCGTAATAATTATAATTTATAATTTGTAAAAAAATAATTATAATTTGTAAAAAAATAATTAAAATTTGAAATACTTACATTATCGTAATTTATGTTTAAATTGTTATTAATATCTTCTATTAACTTCTATGCACCTAAGTATGGATTTATAAAATTATGTTTGATATGAAGTTGATTATTATTTTTTTCCGCCTGAATAGACGGCTTTTGAAACGACAGATCCCTCAAAATACAATTTTATGTCTGATTGTAACCGCAATAAGAGTGCTTAGGAGCTCCATTCAAGAATACTGTTTATCTTCATCATCACTGACCCAAACAGACTCTTAATTAAAAATCAAAATTTTGGTGTCTGGCTTGACTCTTAAATAAGTCGAATCGAGCCGGCTTGACTTGTTCTTGAGCCTGCTCAAAATATGAAATTTTTTTTATCACCTAATATACAAAAATATATTTCTTTTCGAAATTTGATTCTACTCAAATTTGATTCTACTCAAATTGACTCTAATTATTTCATGTCAAATTGAATCCGAGCCCAATCTTGAGCAACTGTCGCGAGTCTTTTTAGATTTTACGACAAGCCTTAATTAAAATGTTTGTTTCCAAGTATGTCCCTTCATGTGATTTGTGTAGGCGTTTACACAATCATAAATACTACTCTCTCCGAGAGGTGCAAATAAAGTCCGGACCCGTTTGCCCGACTGAGGTTTGCCCGATCTAGGCCCTAGCCCAATTAGGCTCAGATCAGACCTGGGGGATCTTACAAGGACCCTATTTGAGTTGCATTCCCAACCTTCAGCTCGACCCGGACACCAGACCGCCGGGCTTGGCGTGATTTTGACCTCAAAGCAGCTGCCAAGTGGCAGATGCTGTGCTGCCAAACGCCCACCTTTGCTATTAAAAAATATATTAGATTTTTTTATATATGAAAAGGCTGATATTGTCAGCCTATGATAAGGTTGTCATTGCTAGCCTTAGGCTTTATTAATTGCTCGAGGCTATAGTGGATATGTCAAATAGACGGCCAGACAAGTGTATTATATTATATAAATAAAATAATTTAGGCAAAATATCCAAATCAGTCTCTTAAGTTTAGGGCTTATTTCAAATTGGTCCCTTAAGTTTAGTTTGATTCAAATTGGTCCCTCAACTATCATCCCTATTTCAAGTAAGTCTTTTTTTCTTTTCCGTTAGACATGTAATGGAAAACATTTGCAAAGTATTCAAATAGGTCCCTTATGTTTATGTTTCATTTCAAATAAATCCTTCAAATTGAATATAATTCAAATTGGTCCCTTATTAAACTATCTTTATTATTACTTTTTGATATTCAGAAAGTAATTTTTTGAGATTAACATAACTTACAGAAATCAATACATAAGTAATTTATGAGGATGCAACATAATATTCATTATGATAATGCTACATATTGTTGTCAAAACTTATAGTCGAAAAATATGTAGTCCAAAAATTAGATTGCTAACAAAACTTAGAATTTCTGTTTAGCTAACAAAACTTAGATTTCAGCAACCATGAGAAGCTTTCATAAGACAAATCAAATAAGACTAAATAGTGTATTCCCAAGCTTTGTTATACAGATTCCTTTATAAAACAAGACAAATTTGATATATAGTTTAGTAGTTTACTAAACACTAAAACTTTAAAATATTTCTGCTTATTTCCTAAAAATAGTCTAACCCTCGACTCACGAACAGAGGAAATGCCAACAGAGACCTCTCGGAGATGGGGAAGAAGCAACGGGATGAATCAAACTAAACTTAAGGGACCAATTTGAAATGAACCCTAAACTTAAGGGACTGATTTGGGCATTTTGCCAATAATTTATAATAATTTATACTCTGTTTTCAAAACGTCACAAACCATGGTTTAATTTTAGCTTTTGTTCGGTATTGTTTTCTAAACCAGTCATGGCCCGGCCCGATCCCAGCATGGGCCCAACTTGGGCCCGGTCAAAGCCCGGTTTATGTGCCCTCCGAGGCCACTTTCAAAGTGGGGCCAGACCTTGTTTCTGATAGGAACAAAGCTCACGCCTATTCTCTCCTCAAAGTTTTGGGGGTTCGCCACTAGGTCGCTCATGATTGGGCTGATTGAATACAACGATTGCGAAAATAAATGAAAGTGCACGATTATTCTTCTGAGAATTCTCTGAGTGTGTGTGGGAGGGGGGTGGGGGATAAATAGAGATTTAAATTTTTTTTACTAAAATTATTAATGTAGTTTCTGATTTGCATTCACAGTTACAACCACAAATAGAATAAGTAAATGCTCAAATAAAGATGTTGGAAAATAAAGTAGACAATACAGAAAAAACAGTAATCACAGATGACACAAAAGCTATAGTAGTTCCCCAAAATCTGGGTAGTCCACTCATCTACTACCTTGGTATGAATACACTATCACAGTGTCCGAGTCTTTTGATGAGGAGACTCTTAGAACAACTGAGTCTTTTGATCAGGAGACTCTTAGAACCATTGAGTCTTTTGATAAGAAGACTCTTAAAACCAAAGACTGAATATTTTGACAAAGAGACTCTTGGAACAAAAGTCGAGTCTTTTGATAAGAAGACTCTTAGCGCCAAGACTGGATCCTTTGAAGAGGGATTCTTAAAACTCTTTACTCAGTTTACAAAATTGAGAGGTAAAGAGTAAGAGAAAGAATAAGAAGATGAAGAATATTCTTCTGAATTGAATCCTCTGTCAGCATAAGTTCTCTGAGGATTCTAGGCACTAAGTGTTCCGGGTCTTTTCAAAATGTTGAAATCCTTGCTTAAAAGAAAGAGCAAGGTTTATATGCGTATATCCAATCTTCCAAATTCGTTCAGCAGTATCAACAGCAGTGAGCACTACAAGAAAACAGAGTTTTGGCCAGGGCAAATTGCTCTGGCTAAAAGTCCAAAATCGTGGCTAAAGATTATTTGCCACGGTCTAGCCACGGGAAAAATTCGTGGCTAAAGGTCGCGTGGAGAAAGGTTTTTAGCCACGGATTAGCCGTGACAAATAGTATTAGCCACGAAGAAGTAATGCCGTGGCTAATACCTGGACTTTTAGCCACGACTTCCCCCCTGGCAAAAGCTTCTCAATTACGTTAAATAGACTATTTGCCACGGCTTTTGGCCGTGACAAATAATCTGACTATTAGCCACGATTTGAAACCCTGGCTAACAGTAATTTTGATATTTTTAAAAAAACTATTATGATCACAGTTTATGATCACCAATTCTGAGATCACAGTTTTATGATCACAGTTTCAATATTATCATCAGCAGTATTATGATCACAGTTTCAATATTATCATCAGCAGAGCACCAATTCTAAGATCCCCAATTCATAAGAGCAGTGATATTATCTATTATGAAGTGATTTCATCGAAACTACAGTCCGCATAAAAATACACACTATTTTAAGTCCTTATTTCATAGCGATGAGCGCGCTACTCCTGCTACAGGCCTGCAAATACCAAGAATAATATCCCAATCAAAACAAAGGGCTACAAAGCTCTCTTGCTCAAATGCTTCACTGCCATTTTTGCACCTGAGACCAATTGAAAACTTCCATAAAAATCAAGGAAAAAACAAAACCACAAAACATTATAAAATTGAGATTATTTTAAATGAGATTATTTTAAAATGAGATAAATTGAGATTTACAATAAATTGAGATTATTTTAAACATTATAAAAAAATTACAGCAATGGCAATCTGTGAAATCTTCAACATGGTATAGCAAATGATCATCTAAAAACAAATATAAGTGTGATAGCAAACCCAATAAGCCAAAAGTCCAGGATGCAGTTTGTAACGGCCCAACTATTCGGCTACCGCTGCAATTTTCATATTCATTATCTTTTATCATTTAAACATCAGAGGCGCCAGGCAGAAACATTCAGTGAATAAAATATCATGCTAGAGTACAAAAAAAAAATTGCAGAATAATTAAAACATTTTATTTCATTACAAACTGATGAAGTACAAAAATAGCCCAACATTATACATATAAAAGGAGGGCTTATCACAAAAGTGTAGCATAATATACAAGGCTGACTCAGCCCCAAAACTCAACAGAGTACACTACCATATACATATATCTACACTACTGACTACATAAAATTAAACTGGAATTCTTTATGAGGGCACTCGGGGTCTCTGCATCTCTCCCGATGAGCATCCAGAACCTTGAAGACTGCGGTAGACACTTCAACCCAGAGACGATACTTCTTTTGTTGGCGAGGAGAACATGGCGGACGGGGATTACTGGTGGCTGGGATGACCTCTTCTTTGACCTGTTAGTTGCATTTTCTAATTAGTCAAAAGACTAAGCGAATTCTTATTTCCCCCCATTTTTATTCTTATGATAATTTTTAGTGCATCGTTGGATCTTAAATCATTTCACTTTAGCGTGCACATTACTTTTTATCCTATCATTTCTCGTTCACGTTGCTATTTTACATTTCCTTTTTAACTACATATGATTGTATTCATGCCACGTTGGATCTTTTATCCCATTTCATTTTCTTTATTGGGCACTGTTAAAGATACATTGTTCTTCATTTCATGTATTTATATAGCGCACTTTATTTATCTGTGCCTTTTCTATTTGCACACATATAAATCCTTTACGTGCCTTGTCATATTCACACGTATATTTTTCATTTAATTTTTATGTTGGGACGACATTCACCCCACCTCCACTAGTTGGGTACATCCTTAACATAGCCCATTATAGCTTGCATCAATGCTTTGCTCACTTTTTTTTCTTATTACTTATTTTTTCCTTACATACAACTTTATTTTATGTCCGTTGCGTAACTATAAGGAAATAATAACAATAAAACTAAGCAACTGAAATTAGGGAAATAAAAACTCACCGCGGCTTTCCCTTTACGTGGGTCCCGCCCAGCATCGTCATTACGTTTCATGTATTTATATAGCGCGCTTTATTTATCTGTGTGCCTTTTCTATTTGCACACATATAAATCCTTTACGTGCCTTGTCATATTCGCACGTATATTTTTCATTTAATTTCATGTTGAGAGGACATTCACCCCACCTTCACTAGTTGGGTACATCCTTAACATAGCCCATTATAGTTTGCATCAATGCTTTGTTCACTTTTTTTTCTTATTACTTGCTTTTTCCTTTTTCCTTACATACAACTTTATTTCATGTCCGTTGCGTAACTATAAGGAAATAATAACAATAAAACTAAGCAATTGAAATTAGGGAAATAAAAACTCACCGCGACTTTCCCTTTATATGGGTCCCGCCCAGCATCGTCATTACGTTTCATGTATTTATATAGCACGCTTTATTTATCTGCGTGCCTTTTCTATTCGCACACATATAAATCCTTTACGTGTCTTGTCATATTCACACGTATATTTTTCATTTAATTTCATGTTGGGAGGACATTCACCCCACCTCCACTAGTTGGGTACATCCTTAACATAACCCATTATAGTTTGCATCAATGCTTTGTTTACTTTTTTTCTTATTACTTGCTTTTTCCTTTTTCCTTACATACAACTTTATTTCATGTCCGTTGCGTAACTATAAGTAAATAATAACAATAAAACTAAGCAACCGAAATTAGGGAAATAAAAACTCACCGCGGCTTTCCCTTTACGTGGGTACCGCCCAGCATCATCATTACGTTTCCCGCCTCCTTGAGATGTCATCACCTATAAGAGGAGTCACCTAAATTAATTTGCATTCTAGGTGGGTTTCATTTGACCTAATTAGGTCAAATAAATCATTTATGTTGGCTGCCCAAATGGTAAACAAAGGGTTGTTCACCAAAGAAGTGAAGGAACAACACTCTCAAGCCTCATCGTAATTTAGAAGGTGAAAAAGCCATCAAAATCCCAAGTCAAAGTGCTGCCCTAATTTCTTTGGAAGGGTTTTGCTCCAAAATGAGGAGTAGAGCATAACAGGAGCAATTTTCCAACATTAGGCATACTTAGAATTTCTGAAATCGCTTACTAACAACTAGGGTTTCACTGATATCCCTTGAAATCAGGGCTTAGCTCATGAGATTTAGTTTTCGAAACTCCTAGAAATGAAAGACAATGAAAGAAGTTCAAAAAGAACCTAACCCTAGAAGTTTGATGTTTCAAATCCATGCAGAACTTCACATATGACTACAAAGGAGTGAAGAGGAAGGGATTACCTCGCTACAGAAGGGGAAATCGAAGAAATCGGAGGAGAAATGAGGAGCCTGGAGCGAGCGGCGTCGATCGGCTCTCGTGCGCCTGTCGTCGGTCTCGCAGAAGGCTGGGAGAGGAAAATGAGGTATCGGCTTGAGTTATCCCCTTATCGAGACCCGATTACTCCCTTATGTGACACACACACATCTCATTTGCGTGAGTCACGCTTGTCTTGGCTCCAATTAGCCGGTTTTAACTATTTTTGCTAACTGCAGCCCATTCCTGTTATTGGCAGCCCACAATTTTATGTTTCTTTATCTTAATTTAATATCATTAAGCCCTCTTTCATTTAGTTTCGAATCACGTACACATCTCCGGATGTCACGTACGTATTATTTCTTTATTTGTCGTTTCCGTCGGTTTGATACGCACATTTATGACATCAAATAAGATAATTATAATACCTGTCATCGACGGCGTCACACAGTTTGCACATTCAAATCAAGCTGTAAAGCCATTACCTTCCATCTTGAGCACCATCCCAAGGATAATTTGCTGAGAAGAGATATGTTGTTCATTCCGTGGGAATAGCCTTAAGAATATCATGAATAGCCTTCTCAAAGTCCATGCTGAGTAACCCATCAGCCCCATCTAAGACCTATTATAATCCAAATAAACAGATCAGCCTAAATTCCCAATAAGAATTGTAAAATCAAAATGAATCGATATTAATAAGAGCTATAGGAATCTACATTGATCTACTTAGGTATTTATCCCTACAATAGTCCAGCACAAACAACATTTTGAATACCTCACCACTATCATGATATGGATCATTACAATCAAGCTTCACAACGGAACCGTGTCTGTAGAAATAGGTAGGAAGGGAAGAACTAAAGAATAAAAAACCGATGCTACACAAATTATTAAGGAGAAACTAAATTTTGTTGAGGCGATGAAGTTCCCGAACCAAAAGCATGAATAAATCTCATTCACCTTATTAGAGTGCTAAATGAAATATTTATCGATGCGAGAGATTGCGGAGACGGTGGGATAGTGGGCTTTCGGTGAAGCCTGATGGAGGCAGTAAGATCATTGGGGTACACATTCTGCAGAACACTGCAAATTCAAAACAGTTAAATTAGTACGTAAAACTTCAAAAAATTAAACCAAAAGCCTAAAATTCAAAACACTAAAAATAAACACCATAACTTTTGAATTCATTTTTTAAAATTTGAAAATGATTTGCTCATAAATTTGAAACTGCTTTTTGGATGTAGCCAAGCACATTCAAACAGTTTTTTTGCGGCACACAATTTATTACAAAAACTAGCATTATTTTACAAAGTCATGAGTATAGAGGCTCCAATTAAATGCCATCAAACTATGAAAGTAAGAAAAGTTATGTTTCCTTAGAGAAACCAGAATTATATGCTTACACATGTATCCAAGATTAAACTAAATCATATACTCATGTTTTAATGTAAAACTAAAACTAAAACTAAAACTAAAACTAAAAATAGAAACTAAACTCATAAACTTATGCAATGTGTTACCGAATAGGAAGGTCGATTGTGAGTTGCAAGCCCATTTTTTGGAGAATCCCTGCCAATCCATTTTAAAAGAAACCACAAATTCAATTATAACTCCCCAAAATAAGAAGGCAAAAAGTTAACATTATGACGATAATACATCAGCCTCCAAATTTAAAATAATGCCTCTAACCCTGAATTTCCCAAAGGATAGGAATAGAATTCAATAACTAACCACCATATTTTAAAGTTCTAAAAAACAGTTCTAAAAAACATCTTACTTACACGAACTTGCTGAGCCAAAGCGCTTAATCCAAACTGGTTTATTTCTTCAGAATCATCTCACAGTTTCCCATAAGACAATAAAACGCTAAGAAAAATATTTCTCATCTAAAACTGATGAAGGGCCTTTGTATCATATCACAGTAAAACTCCACGCGACAATATTAAACAAAGTGTCTTCGGTAAAACTCCAGGGGTCAAAATTAGTATATTGGAATTCATGAGATTGTTTTAAAATTTGCTTGTATATATGTGTATCAACAGAATTCTTATAACTTTTATATTTATCTAAAGAAACAGTGATGCCCAACTTTGCTTTTCTGTTGTATCAAAAAAAGTCTACCAAATAGAACAAGTTCTTGCTGACAGAACAACTTTCCAAGCATTAAAAAAATCATGAGAAGGAAAATAAAAACACAAACATTTTTTAGAAAAAATTTCTAAAATACGTTAAGGTAATGTCGTTGAAGTAAACTCTCAGACACCAATTTGATATAGTTGCATGATGAATATCAGGAAATAAATTACACAAAATACGAAGAGCATAAGAAGTTCACGACACGACAAGTTTCGTTCTAATTAAAATTTAGCCGGATGCAGAAGCCAAGTTCTTTCATCCTACTGGTACCACACCATCAAAGGGGAAACAACGCCACACACATTTCCTGTTTCTATTTTATATCATCATACCTGCTATATTATGTGGTCAGAGTGGGGCGGTCGGGTTGGGTGACCGAAAGTAATTTAAATTGCAAGTTACAACTTTAAGATTTGCTTTCCACGAGTGTATTTTATTCATCCTCATTGCTCATTACAACCTTAAACACACCAGTAATTAGGGGAGTATTAATTTTATACACTTTTTAGTTCTAGCTAGCTCACATGAAAGCTGAGCTTTCAGAACAATACAAAAATCCTAAAATATGGGTATCTAAGAAGAAGAGTATGCTGGTTTCTCCTACTAACAAAATTGAAGTTGCTGAGTCAAATTAATGATTTATTAGAACTCAAAACTAATAGATAAAGTTCTAGTAAAAGCTGGTATGCTAATAGATTATTTAAAACTTAATAGCTACACTAAATTTGATGGAATTCTTTTTAGCAAAATGGTAAAGAAGAGGGATAAATTTTTAGTCTTGTGTATACCAAAGCCATAACAAGATATTTAGTCACAATCTAACTATTTGATGTGCGAATGAGAACATATTTCAGTGAAAACTGAAGTCAAGGATAGGGCTTGAAGAAACCTGATGTGCAAAGGGAGTTCGAAGGAAGACAGCGGCACTGCTCCGCTGGTCTACTGCTCCGCTCGTCCTTGCTCAGCGCGTCGTTCTCATGCCCTAATCACTCTGGAGGAGAAGATGGGATAGAGAAGCGCGTCGTTCTCGTGCTCTCACGTCTCCTCCATTCTCCAATATTGAGTATAGCAACTTGATGGTATAACACAATTGTGAAACGTTTAGTAATAATCTAAATAATCGAAGGAACATGGTTTGATTCTATGAAATCAATTGTCTAATTTTGTGTAAATTGGATAGAGATGCTGATATGTGATTCTTTCTTCCTAGTTAGAGTGTTACGTTCTTTTACTGTTAGAACTAATCACTTTACTTTTGATATCAAATGTTTGAAATCATAGAGATTTGTCTCATGACATTCTTATTGTAATTGTTTGCAGATCAAATGGAGAATGGAGGAGAGAGAGTTGATTTCGACCCGGATGACGATGATCTGTTGTTTGCTTAGACCAGCGATCAGTTATCTGTTTTGAGTTTTGAGTTTTGCTTACTATTTTGTTTGGAGCCATTTGTTTGAGTTTAGATTTATTTGTATTCTAAAACTCATGTTTGTGTTTCTGGAAAACTTATGCTTTGTTGTTATTAACTTTTGTTTTAAGTAATCCATCATGTGACATCATTTATATACAATATACGAGGAGATTATTAAGGTATATTTATATAAATGTGAACGAATACTTAATGAATTTGGTGTGGATCTGGTAGACATCCAATAACCCGTTGGAGATTTAGGGTTACGCCTATAAATACTCCTACTGGGGGCAACGTGGAGGTCGTTCCAAACTTGACGGCCAAGCGGGATGCTTCGACCACACTAACATAATCGATCTTAGCAGACAAATCATCGACCCTAGTTAGCGGACACGTAAGAGGCGAGATCTGAATATCCCGATGCTGGAGATGGTTGTGGGACATTAGAGGTCAAGAGGGGAGAAAAGCTTCTGCGGGGAGGAAAGGTGATCGTGGAAAAACTCTCCGGGAAAACTCTTTGAGGAAGGACGAATCGCGATAATAGGGCGTAACGTGGGAGGCTCTCCGCTATCAGAAAAGAGCGGCACACAGTTAATTTTTAGCCGTGGGCAGTGGGAATAGAGGCACGCGAATCATCATTTGATGCGGGTTTAAAAAAGCTGCAGTGTGCGGCACCCAAAAAACTGAGCCAAACAGACCCTTAATTAAACACCTCCAATCGTTGAATAAAATACAACTTATTGAAATCCATAGAGCTACAGATTCACAAGGTTTGCATGAATCTTAATCATCGTCATACGATCAACCCTTACACCGGTAGAGAGTATAACACCATCGTGAGCTTCTATAGTCATTGCTCATGTGCCCATCGTTGCACCACTGAATGCTAACATATACATCAAGCCTAGACTGTTTTCTGTTAGATGTATTATATTATATATTCTGGTGGTAGACCATCTTAGGCACACCTCGGGGTATTGGGATCTCCCTCTTCAGTGTATATATATGTAGACACTATTGTTGAGTTATGTATTGATTCTAAAATCCTATCATGGTATCAGAGTTAGGTTCCCGTTCAACCGCGCGTGTCTTCATTCTGGCGCTTCTTGGCGTTTTGATTTGCATCGTCGACGACAGAGCCCCGACGCTTCTTCGCGTCTTCCGCGCTTCCTTGCGTCTCCGGCGACGGCGCACGTCTTCCAGTTTCCGGCGATGGCGTCTTCCGCGCTTCCTCACATCTTCCAGCATGCGTCTTCGTTTTCCTGCTTCGATCTGTGATCTCCCTCGATCGACAACAGCACCCTCCTGCGCTCTCCCTCGATCGAAGACTGCAGTCGATCGAAGTCTACTCTAGATCCTGTTTGCGTGTGACTGTGCCAATCCTGTTGTTGTTTTCCTGTGCCGATATTGTCATTGCTCCCTGGTTCCACTCGACTGATCCCCTCCTAGCCGTCGACCTTGTTATCCTCCTCCTCCGGCTGATCTCGCAACCCGAATCTCCCCGGTTGAACTTCTTCTCAACGACGATTTTCTTCTCCGGTCTGATCCCGTCTGTTCTCAACTGATCCCCGTCTGATCTCGACGGATCCTCGTTACTCTCGCTGCTCCTATTACTCTCGATCTTCGGTTCGATGACATCGTCTTCCCCTGCCTTCCTCTGCCTTCCTCCAGAAGGTCAATGTCATCATCGACGGTCGTAATTACAAGGCTTGGTCCGCCACCGTTGGAGTGATCCTCCGTGGCCTTGATCTATGGGGCCACATTGACGGTTCTGATCCTGCCCCTGCACCGACGCCTGCTGCTCCTGCTACCGACTCTTCCATTATCAGCACGGCCGCCTCCACCGAGGGCTCCGACTTAGTGCAGTGGCGCTTAGACGACTCTCACGCTATTGTCGTGATCTGTTAGTCTTGCGAGCTTCCCATTCAGATGGCTTTCTATGAGCTCCCTACGGCCAAGACGATGTGGGATCACTTACGTCGTCTCTATTAGCCGTCTAGTCAGGTCCTACGCTACTCTCTGTTGCAGACCCTTGGCGTCTGCTACCTGCGTGATCGGTCTGCTCAGACCTTCATTGTTGAGCTCCTAGATCTCTGGTATCAGTGCGATGAGATGACTCCTTCCCCCTGTGCAACATGCCCTCAGTGTGTTGCTATCTCTCAGGATCGTAACTGTCAGCGCTTGTTTGAGTTTCTTATGCGTCTATGCCCCGAGTTCGAGTCCATTTTTGCTCAGCTTCTGCATCGGCATCCCCTTCCGTCTCTCAGTGATACTTTGGCCTTGGTGATCGCTAAGGATACTCGTCTCCACTCCTTGGACTCTGCTACTTCTCCTGGTGGGATGCCCCACGTTGTTATGGCTTCTCCCCAGCTTCCACCACAGTCCTCTCTTGTCAGCGCTCCTCTACTGCCCTCGCCAAGTTATAGTGCTCCGGTGTGCCCTGTTCCTCGTCCTTCGGCGCCCTCTTCGGCTGAGTTCGGTGCTCCCCGTCGCCCATCTGTTCGCTGTCACTACCGTCAGTGCCTTGGTCATGTCAATCTGAGTGCTGCAAGCTTCAGAGAGCTCAGCAGACTGGTCAGCATCGTGCTCCCGGTGTTCCTTTCTCTGTTGTGGCACAATCTCTCTATTTTTGAGCTTGCACAACAGCTTTCTCAGGGATCACTGCCTTGCTCTACTGTCTCTGTTCTCTCACCGGATGCTTCTGATGTCTCTACCTCTCAACCTGCGGCTTCAGCCCCTTCAGGTATCTCTTCCTCCGACTGGTTGCTTGACTATGAAGCCTCTTTTCATATGACCCATGATGTCACACCCCTCTCGTCTTGCCAACATGTTTCCTCTGTCTTTAGTATCATGGTAGAAAATGGTACTATTCTTCTAATTACTAGTCATGGTCTCCTTCATACTAGTTGTTTTCATATTCCCGACGTTGCCTATACCAAAGCTATCCATGAATCTTATATCCGCCAACCAACTCACATCTCATGATTGCCTTATTATTTTTAATGAGTTTGTCTGTCGTGTGCAGGATCGTCTGACAGGGACACTCCTTGGAGCTGGCCGTCGCCATAGTGGGGTGTATGCCCTTGATCGCCTCCATCTTCCTACCACTTTGTCATCTCCAATAGCTGCCATCTTTTGTCTTCCTTTAGTGGCTTTTTCTCAATGACATCACCGTCTTGATCATCCTAGTGGTCCGCGCTTTGCATCGCTCATTAGTCATGGTTTTCTGGGTTGTGTTTTTGTGGACCGGTCTCATTCATGTACGGGTTGTAAGCTTGGTAAATAGCTCCAACTCTCATATCCGTCTAGTGAGTCAAGATGTTCACATCCTTTTGATTTAGTTCATTCTGATGTATGAGGTCCCACACCTTTTGTATCAAAGGGTGGTCACCGATATTATGTTATCTTTGTTGATGATTATTCTCGTTACTGTTGGGTTTATTTTATGTATTCTCGTTTTGACTTCTTACAGATATATGTTACTTTTTCTGCTCTGGTGCGCACCTAGTTCTCTGCTTCCATTCATGTTTTTCATTCCGGTTCCAGGGGGAGTAACTCTCTCATGTTTTCTGCGATCTATTAGCTACCCATGACACTCTTCCTCAGCTTACCTGTCCCAGTGCCCACGCTCAGAATGACACCGCTGAAAGAAAGCATCGTCACATTATTGAGACAACATGGACCCTCTTATCTCCTCTCATGTGCCTCCTCACTTTTGGGCTTAGTCCGTTTCCACTGTTGTCTATCTTATTAACCTCCTGGTGAGTGCTTGCATTCTCGATCTCCACGTTACACTCATCTCCGTGTTTTGGCTGTCGTTGTTATGTTCTACTCTCTCCACGTGAGCGCACCAAGCTCTCTGCTCAGTCCGTACCATGTGTCTTTCTTGGATACAGTACTGAGCACAAGGACTATCAATGTTATGATCATATTGCTCGTCGTCTTCAGATCCTCCGTCCCCCCGATCTCGCAATCATCTGTGACTCCCTTCGATGTGCAGTTTCTCACTCTTCCCACCTCACTGCCTCATATCACATTCTCTCCACCGGTTTGTCCTCCTCCTCTCCCAGTGCCACCGGCCTCTCCGGTCTCTCCTCCCACCTCCTCCTCTCTGTC
The DNA here is from genome assembly GCA_033032865.1 of Dactylorhiza incarnata. Classification (NCBI taxonomy): domain Eukaryota; kingdom Viridiplantae; phylum Streptophyta; class Magnoliopsida; order Asparagales; family Orchidaceae; genus Dactylorhiza; species Dactylorhiza incarnata. The sequence goes on along the minus strand of JAWHQI010000123.1, from coordinate 6,842,495 downwards.
ACCCACCTCTTCCTCTGATACGCTCGTTATTCCCCTTCCACATCACTACACTCGTCGTCCCCCTCTTGTTCTCTCACCTCCAGTACCCCCTGACTCAGTACCTATCTCCTCTAGTGATGTCCCTGTGGATGATCCTCCTGCGCATCGCAACCCACCTCGTGAGAGACGTCCTCCCGACCTCCTGAGTCTTGCTACCTTTGGAGCTGCCTGCCCTTTCTGCTACCGCATGTGGTACTCCAGAGCCGACTTCCTATCGTGAGGCTGCCCAGGTACCTGTGTGGCAGGCTGCTATGTTTGTTGAGCTAGAGGTGCTTGAGCATACTTGTACTTAGGAGTTTGTTCCTCTTCCCCTGGTGTTGTTCCTATTACTTGCAAGTGGGTCTTCAAGGTCAAGACTCGCTCAGATGGTTCTGTAGAGAGATACAAGGTCAGCTCGTTGCTCGTGGTTTTCGGCAGGAGCAGGGACGAGACAATGATGAGACATTCGCTCCAGTCGCTCACATGACTATGATCTGCACTCTTATTGTCGTTGCATCAGTTCACCATTTGTCCACTACAAGATATAGTCTCTACGGCGACGTTTTTTTTTTGCGACGTTTTTGAAAGCGTCGCTGTTAGTTTTATATTTAGCGACGATTTTTTTCATAAACGTCGTTAATGCAAAAAAATAGCATTTGCTACGTTTTTTAGGGAAAATATCACCATACGTGTTGAGCTCTTGTGACGATTATTTTTAAAACGTCACTAAAGTAATGTTTTTATTGTGACGTTTTTAAAAACGTCGTCGTTCGTTTACATTTAGCGACAATTTTTTTTTAAAACGTCGCCAATATAAAAATTTAGCATTAGCCACGCTTTTCATGAAAACACGTCAGCATACATGTTTATCTTTCGTGACGATTTTTTTTAACAACGTCATCAAAACATATGATTTTCTGTCAAAATTTGTTATCAAACATTTCAGAAGATCTTTTGTTAAAAGGGATATAAGTGATATAGTTATCATTTATCAAATGATTGAACATGAATCATGTCATGTACTTAGTGAGCATGATGCATGAAATACATCATGAAGTACGTATGCGACGCACATTATGCATGTTTAAGTTGATCATGATATATATCAGCCTTATCTATATGCACACACCCATAACCATACACTTGGTTATGTGCGTACTCCAATGCTATGGGTAGTTTGTATGCACACATGCACCCATAATTATGTGCTTGGGGCTATGCGCACCCCATGATGGCCGGATATTTTGCTATGCACACATAACCTATATGAATGCACACCCCCATGCATGCATGTACGATGGGGTATCAAAACATACACCTGACTATCCGCACTCCCATGGTCGGGAGACGGCTGCGGCAGACGGTGAGCGCGGCGTCATCAAAACATTCGATCTTCTGTTAAAGTTCTAATATATAATGATATTTTTGATGGTAGTGAAGTTATATTGATGATAGCGACGATCTCGATCGTAAGCTTGATACAAGTAATTAAATATATATAATATGAATGTGTTCACTGTGGATATTATATATGTCTCCACAAATGTACATAACTGTTAGGGTCAACATACATACGTACATCATGTAGCCATGTATTCTTTGGCCTGTAGCTCAATGATCTTGTCAAATATTACTAGTTATGGAATACCCTGCAATATATCATACCAAGATATTTCTTTCTGTATGGAGAATATGTTTACATTGATCGATGAGGCGTTAGGTGAATGTTCCAATATTGTAAGTATCATGAGTTGCGTAACGATGAAAATGACTGTATCGATCGATGACGAGTCGATTAAACAAAGTCTAAGATGACAGATCATAACCTCATATCAAATGCTCCTATGTATATGAATTTTGCGTTTACCTTCAAAAATAACAACTATTTTTGTTGGTGCAAAAATAACAATGAATTATTTTTTTACAAAATACATATTTTTAAGTAAAAATGAAATATACATTTCCAAAATTTTCATGTAATATTTTAATATAAAATTATTTATGGAGGAAAAAATCCGTTTCCCTCCAAAACTTTCATTACCAATGTCGCCTCCGACCAATGTCGCCGCCCCGACCAATGTCGCCTCGCCGCCCCGGCCAATGTCGCGCCCCCTCGCATGGGGTCCCTCGTGCACGACTGCTCGTCTTTATAATATAAGGGAACCCAAAAGGCAGCCATGGTGTAACTTTGACATATCCAAAATACCCCACAATTACTCTACTAAATACAAATATTGCTTTGGGTTTTCGGTCATTTCATTAGTTTTTCGTTCACCTCATACAAAACCAAATTTCTGCCTCCTTCAAAACTTTATTTCAAATCTAATACCCAGCTCCCGAAAAGTCTGCCCTCCTCGACTGACGCGAGAACAAACCTGCAAGCAATCTCTGCTCCACTCGACAAAAGCCCCTCCTTCGGCGAAGCCTCCTCCACAACAACAAATTTTCGACTCCTCCGCAGACCATCCTCCGCAGATCTTCCTCGCATGCTCCTCCGCAGCTCTTCGCAGATCTCTGCGGCAGCTCCACGGCGACACCACCTTCTTCCAGGTTTTGCTTCCAACCAGTTGCTTCACCATCTCTGCTTCGCCATTCTCCGATTTCCTCGACCTCTCTGCTTCCAACCCGTTGATTCTCTTTTCAAGCTCTCTACCAAACTCTAAGAACCAGTCCCAAAGCATTTCTCCACCCAAAAAAACTGAGGGTATTCTCTTTTTTTCTTACAGATTTCAGCTCTGTTGATTCTCTTTTCAGTTTTGTGTCTTCAAATAAGCCCCTCCTTCGGCAAAGCCTCCTCCACGGCAAATTTTTTTTGACTCCTCCGCAGGCTGTCCCCCGCAGATCTTCCTCGCAGGCTCCTCCGCGGCTCTTCCTTTGCAGCATCCTCGCGACAACTCCTCAGCGACACTGCCTTCTTCCAGGTTTTGCTTCCAACCCGTTACTTCACCATCTCTGCTTCGCCATTCTTCGATTTCCTTGACCTCTCTGCTTCGAGCTCGTTGATTCTCTTTTCAGTTTATCACAAGACTCTCGGTCAAGCTCTCCACCAAACTCTAAGAACCAGTCCCAAAGGAATTCTCCACCAAAAAAACTGAGGGTATTCTTTTTTTTTTTCTTACAGATTTCAGTTTTGTGGCTTCGAATACATTCCTATTGAAGTAAATAAAATTGTGGCTTCAAAAGGTAAAACTCTAATTTGTTAAGAATTCAAGATACATTTCAGTTTGTGCTGTATGTGGCTTCAAAAGATAAACTATAATAAAATTGTGGCTTCAAAAGGTAAAACTCTAATCTGTTAAGTAAAATTGTATAACATAGTGTTAACTAACAATTTAGAGTATTGCTAAGGTTATTAATTTGTTAAGTAAAATTGTTAAGGTGCTGTAAATATTAAGAGGAGCCTGAAATAGGAAGGTGTTACGATCTCACGATGGCGGTGCTGAACTGGCTGCTACGAACAGGAAGAAAGGCCGTAGGAGTGGCCGGGAGATGAGAGAAGAAAGTAGGGAAGAAGCTGGACGAGAAAACTTCACTTTATAATTCCATAAAAAAAACTACAACACACAACCGGCATATATATAGCCATACAATACGACCGTTAAGGTCAACCCAAAAGCTGCGATCTCATTGGACCGCTGATAAAACAAAACATTTAATTAAACTTTTGATAAAACATTCGAAATGATTAATACTGGCGGAATTGTCCTGTCATCTGCGGAAAGGTGGATATGGCGCTGTCGGCTGGTGATCCGTCTGATCTGGCTTTTCGAGTATGAGCCGTTGATTCATGATTCCTAACAGAAGGTGCTGTAAATATTAAGTTAATCCACTCCAGTAAACTACTAAGGTTAAATTATTTAGAATTTTGATAAAATTGTACAACATATTGTTAGCTAATAGTTTAGAGTATTGTTAAGGTTATTAATTTGTTAAGTAAAATTGTTAAGGTGCTGTAAATATTAAGAGGAGTCTGAAATAGGAAGGTGCTGTAAATATTAAGCTAATCCATTCCAGTAAACTGCTAGGGTTAGATTGTTTTGAAATTTTAATCATACTGTTAGTTTATTTAGAATTTTAATCATACTGGATTAGCTTAATAGTTTAGAGTCAAGGTTAAATTTTAATCATACTGTTTTATCCATTCCAGTAAACTGTTAAGGTTAGATTCTCTTAGTTTATTAGAATCTGCAACATTTTTTGGAATAGATATTTTAGAGTTAAGGTTAAATTTTAATCATACCGTTTTATGCATGCAGGCTATTATGAATAAGGCTTATTATGAGAGATTAGTTGGGGACTTTCAATCTTACAAAATAAATGCTTAATGTCTTAAACAAGAATTAAAGTCTTACATTTGTTTGATAAGGAAAAATGTAATTATTTCACTTCTTCCGCTCTTCTCTTTTGCTGAGTGAATCAATGCTTAAGACAAAATCTTTAAGGAAAAATTCATTTGTGTATGTTTTTGAATTAATCAGTACCTTCTCATGGAAATTGAGCAGAAAATTTTGTTATAATTGCTCCCCCCCCCACCCTTCATGTCCACCTTGATTTTTGAGGAGAAAATTCTTCAAAGCAAGAAATTGGTTTTTCGGAGGGGCTTTATTTCAATTATCATGCATTGCTCATTATCATGAAATGCAGATTTTCAAGTGCACATGTAGCACTTTGCTGCCAATCTTCGAAGAAGCCAACACTACACAATTATTTTTCGTTGTAGGCTTATTATCAAGAAACCATTCCAGGCAAAGATTTTTTTCTTGATCTTTATACAAAGGCAAATTGTTTCTCCTTCTGGTAGATGTTCAATGTTTATTATATTGTGAGTATTGTGCATAACTCATATAGGAGCTAAGATTCATGATCTTGCAGGTGTATTGAAGTGAGCAGAATGGTGAGAGATTATCTAACCACTAGAACATCGTAACCACTGCTGTCGGGCACCACGATGATCGTGATTTCTTAGCTATATCACCGGAGTGGAAGGAAGCATGCTTTAATGGCTTCAAAGCCATGGATAGGGAGCTCCTCACCAAACTAGACTGCTCTTACAGCTGCACAAAGACGAATGGTGAGAGATTATCTAACCACTAGAACATCGTAACCACTTTGTGCATTTCTTTTATAATAAATATAGTATTTAGCTTTGTAAATTATATTTAGTTTAAAATCTATCACTTTGACAAACATGATTACTTAGAGTTTTATGTATAGTTTACATTATGGTGATTGAAACAATTACGCTATGCTTGAAATGTGTTAATTTTGAGTATCCATACACCGGTCTACTAACTAGCTCTTTCTCTCCTAACTACTTAGCAATCACATATCAACAAAAAAATTATGTTTTGTGGAGTAAATAAAATTTTTCCTTCGCAAATATTTGCAACAAAAGAATTCGTTGTTGTTTTGCAACAAAAAATTTGCAACAAAAAATTCGATGCTATTTTAACCACAAATATTTAGCAACAAAAAAATTGTTGTTATATTTGCAACAAAAGAATTACTTGCTATTTTCGTAGCTAAAGCAAAAAAATCATTTTCCTTGCTAAATTAGATGCAAATTTGGAAGGAATTATATAGTGATCCTAATTTTGCTTGCTAAATAGAGTTTTTCTTGTAGTGTAGTTTGTTTGATGATTTTTTACTAATTGAAAGCATGTAAAATTAGTTTACTATGCTAAAACATATATCTATCAATCTCCTTAGAAGCTTTTTGATATACCGAATCTTTTCTTTTACCAAATTCTTGGTGTTGAGATACTACTATAAAAGTAATGTTTTTTAACATATTTTTTGCATTTTGGGATGCAGGTAGTAGCTTGATTTTCGTGTTAGTGGATATTATCTAAACAAGAGAGGAGAAGCCATCAGTTGACTATCAAATATGTACAAGAATGTGCATTCATAGATTTTTCTTCTTTGTAGATACTTTTTTTTCATGTATTTAGTTTAATTAGAGATGAAAGTACTATTAATCTGTATTGAGGGGTTTGGGCAATCTCCCACCCTTTTTTTATTAATAAAATAATAAATATTTAACACACTTCTCTTTGCTATTGAATATTTTATTTATTTGTGTTTGAATGTTTAAAATTAAATTAAAATAAAAAATAAATGTTTAGTGAAATTTTGATTAGTATTTAGATTATTTGAGAAGTATTATCATAATTTCATTTCATTTTTTTTAAAATATAATATTTTGCGACGTTTTTTTTTGGAAAAAAAATGTTGTACAGTTTTGGCTTTTGTGACGTTGGCTAAGAAACGTTGTGGTAGGATGAACATCTTTTGCGACATTTTTTGGAAAAGTGTCACGATAGAGCAATTACTTATTATGACGTTTTTTTAAAAAGTGCCACGGTAGAACAATTGCCAATCATGATGTTTTTGAAAAAAATGTCGCAGTAGAGTAACTGGCAATCACGACGTTTTTTTTGGAAAGCGTCGCAATGAGCTACGACGACATGCGTAATCACGACGATTTTGTGACGTTTTTATAAACGTCACGAAAACTATCGCGACGCTTTGAAATCGTCACTAAAGACATAAAAAAAACGTCGCCGTAAAGCGATTTTGTTGTAGCGTCTCTCTTTCAGCTCGACATGAAGAATGCATTTCTTCACGGCGACCTTCAGCAGGAGGTATATATGCTCCCTCCTCCCGGTCTCTCCTCACCTCCAGGGCTTATCTATCGTATGAGGCGAGCTCTTTATGTGCTCAAGCAGGCGCCCCGCGCGTGGTTTGCACGTTTCAGCTCCGCCATTACAGCCGCCGGTTTTCAACCGAGCCCTCATGATCCAGCTCTGTTTGTGCACTCATTCTCTCATGGCCGGACTCTTTTACTACTTTATGTGGATGATATGATCATTACTGGTGATGATCCTTCTCATGTTGCTTTCGTCAAGGATCATCTTCAGCGGCAATTTCAGATGACTGACCTTGGATAACTGAGCTACTTCTTAGGCCTTGAGATCACATCTACAGACCGTGGTTTTCAGCTCTCTCAGCAGCGTTACACATCAGATCTCTTAGCTCGAGCTGCTCTTTCTGGATCTCGCACTGTTGACACCCTATGGAGCTTCACCTGCAGCTACGACCAGATGATGGAGTTTCTCTCTCTGACCCTACTCGTTATCGTCACCTTGTTGGGAGTCTCGTCTACCTTACTATTACTCGGCCGGACATTGCTCATGTTGTTCATGTGTTGAGTCAGTTTGTTAGTGCGCCTACTTCTGTGCACTATGGTCACCTACTGTGGCTCTTGCGTTATCTCCGGGAGACGACTTCACGTGGTCTCTTGTACTCCAGTAGCAGTTTTCTGCAGCTTCGTGCTTACTCGGATGCTACTTGGGCCAGTGATCCTGTTGACCACCGATCTGTCACTGGTTTCTGTCTGTTCTTGGGTACTTCACTTATTGCCTGGAAGTTCAAGAAACAGAGCAGGGTTTCTTGCTCCAGTACCGAGGTTGAGCTGCGTGTCATTGCTACTACTGCTGAGGACATTATTTGGCTCCGCTGGCTCCTTGAAGATCTTGGTGTCTCTTCTCCGGATCCCACTCCACTCCACTGTGATAACACGGGTGCCATTCAGATCACCTTCAATCCGGTGAAGCATTCTCTTTCCAAGCACATCGGGGTGGATGTTTTATTCCTCCGTGAGCAGTATAGTCGAGGCACTCTTGCTCCTTCTTTTGTTCCTTCTGAGCAGCAGCTTGCAGATTTGACGGCCAAGCCACATACTCGTTTCGAACATGTTTATCTATTATCCAAACTCTCGGTGTATGAACCCCCATGAGTTTTAGGGGGGGGGGGGTGTTAGATGTATTGTATTGTATATTCTGGTGGTGGTAGATCATCTTAGGCTCACCTCTGGGTGTTGGGATCACCCTCTTCAGTGTATATATATGTAGACACTACTGTTGAGTTATGTATTGATTCTAAAATCCTATCACTTTCCTCTGCGCCTAGCTTGTTGTTGTCGTGCCTAGAGGAGGGATGAGGGGAATCGAAAGGGGAGGAGTTGGGTGGGCGGGTGAGAGTAGTCGTTGGCTCCAGTTCCTGGCTGTGTGATCAAGGATCACCCGGGCAACACCACTATCGACTCCTTTTCGAATCGTGAATCATGGTTCTATTCTATGAAGGAATATGGGTCACCGGATCTCCAAAAGAGATTTAAAAGATTTCTAAATCAAATTGGATCTGAATTTGGTTCAGATTTTTGATCCAAACCAATCTGGTACTCAACACTATTCTCCACGCCTGGGTAATTTGACGAGGTCAAATTTAGCCCCAAAAAAAATTGAGTGAAACAACACAACACGACATGACAATGAGCTCAACGAATATGTCTTGAAATGAGCCACACACATTGGATTCATAACATTTTATAAATAAAACCGGTCACAAAAAATCAAAAGTAAATAAAGCAAAAATAAAAATGGCAAACTTCAAAGGCGCGACACCCAATGTGGCTTGCACAAGTGTATGGTGGTCCGTATACTTCTAGGCTAGAGAGAGTCTTCTTATATACTTCAAAGAGTAAAACCTATAAACAATGTGGGACTAAATTACTTTTTAACTAATTCTCACTTTTCTTTATTGCATTTAAATATCCATGAAAGTGATGATTTGCACAATACCGATTTAAGACCCCGAAAAACCTTCAATTTAAATAAGTAATAAAAAAGAGAATTCATAAAACCGACCGCAAATAGTTAAAATAATATTATTGATGATGAATAATCAACTATAAGGCTTCACTTCGAAATCACGGGTGCGAAATGTGTGAAATCCGTTTTTTTCGACCAGATGGGGTTGGGACCAAGCCTCCCCAAACGATTTTCATAATCATGATTGTGTTTTTTACAGCTGGAATGAGAAAAATAAGTCCAGTCAAACAAGCCCCGAGTCTATTTCTCAGATTTATGGAATTTAATTACAAGATATATATATATGACGAATACTTATGTTTATTTTGATCGGACGGTGGAGAATTGCTTGATTGAACAATAGTGTATATATTAATTTGTTATTTTTTTTAAAATATCCTCAGGATAACTCCAGTATCTTCTTTGACTTAATTGTGGCAAGAAATAACAAATAATAATTATGATATTAAATTCAACCCTAAACTATTATAATTGTCATTAACTTGGCCATGAAGGCGGAGATCACTAGGATTAGTGGTTGAGTTCAAGCTGTACTTGAGAGCTGAGGCCCAATTGGCAGTAGGCCATCAGTTTGACTTTGCAAGCAGCCGGTAACTTCACCGCCGTCAACCTCTTCTACTACGTCACCATCTTTATACCTTTGGAGGTATTTATTTGTGTTGGATTGTTTTGACTAACCTTCAGGTACGACGCTGCAAGTCAACCTCCGCTACTACTGAATCATACCGCTGACAAATATATGTTAAAAAATCGAAGGCCAAGCTTGCTTCAAATCGGAGAAGCGTTTGATGATAATTTAATAAATCGCTGAATAACTCATAAATGAAGTCAACGATTATATAAATATGTTTTGTGGAGAAATATTCCTTCGGCTTTCATTTTCCACTTAGCTTTCATTTTTCACCATTGGATCTGTCAAATGTTTTATTCGAAAGATCTTCAATATAAAAAAATAAAAATAAATTTATCGGAAAAGAGAGTGGGAGAGAGAGAAAGAGGAGAGAGGGGGAGAGAGAGTGCGGCGGAGAGGGAAGGAGAGAGGGAACAAAATAATCTTTTTAAGTATATACATATTTTTTTTACAAAATAAATATTGTAATATTGATGTATATTTTTTTACTATCATTTTGAGTACTCATATGTATATGTTGCGGGCGCAGCCCGCAGACGCATCGAGCACGGACGAAGCCCGTGCTGAGCCGGGCGAAACCCGCTTGGATGCGGCCGAAGGCCGCCCGACAGCATCGCGCTGGGGGTGGGCGAAGCCCGCCGTCGCCGATCGGGTACTGTCGCGCTTGGCAGCCCTCGTTTGGCTAATTATTTAAGGGAATTTATATTGACAGCCCTCATTTGGCTATGTGCAACCCCAAAAAAACCCAAAAACTCTATTTAAATATAAAATTTAAACCTCTAAAGGCAGCCCACTCCTATTCTCCCGATTCCCGATCCCGTCGCCCCTTTCGGGAAGTGGAACCGCCGCCTGCCACTCCCGTCGCCCACCTGCCCACCCGCCGCCTTTCACCCCCGGCCGCCGCCACTCCCGTCGCCGACCGCTTGAGACTCGAAAGCTCCGCCTACATTCAGCAGTTTTGAATGCTTCCCCCACTTCAGTCTCAGTTCTTGAATTTCTAACCAAGTTTTGAATAGGTTTCTGAAGTTTCTCCTGCTCATGGGGTTTCTAACGTGGATTTGCCCTTTGTGTTCTTCTTTTGCTAAGTGGGCGTTTAATTCGTCGGTTTTGAATGTTTTTCGTGTATATTTTATAGATTTTGTTCCTGATTTTGTATAGTAATCTCTTTTTAGTTTTGGTTTAAGTCGGCAAATGCTATATTCTAAATTTCATAAACTCCACCGTAGATTTAGATGTCACGTGTAAGCAACATTCAATCAAGCTACATTAAGTAAAACTTCTTCAGAAGAATGTCGGATTTTCCATGTTAGTGTTGAAATTCTACTATTACCTTTAGTTTGTATTTTTTTATTTTAGTTATTTCATTTCCTTTCTATAAATAGCATCTTTTTGAACCAGCAAACCTATGCACATGACATTTTACAAGATGCAGAAATGGTTAATTGCCGGACCAGTGACATACCCATAGAACAAAATCACAAACTCAATGATTATGATGGAAAACTTATTGAAGATCCAGTATTATATCGTAGAATCATAGGGAGGCTTATTTACTTAATCGTCACCAGCCTGATTTGCAATACTCTGTGCATATTTTGAGCCAATTCATGGGAAAGCCAAGAATTCCACACATGAATATGACTCTCAAAGTCCTACGATATATAAAAGGAACCATCAGTAAGGGTATAGTCTTTCCAGCAACAAATGATGATTTAAAATTAGAGGCATTCCGCGATGCTGATTGGGCTGCTTGTCCTATGACACGCAGGCCTGTTTCCGGTTTTTGCATAAAACTTGGTGGGAGTTTGATTTCATGGAAAACAAAAAAGCAGAATACCGTATCCAAATCCTCAGCAAAATCTAAATATCGAGCCATGACTAATGTCTGCTGCGAGTTAAACTGGATTCTTAATCTTCTCACTGATTTGCAAGTTACTTGATTAACTACCGTCTCATTACATTGCGACAATCAAGCTGCCCTACACATTGCGTCCAATCCCGTCTATCATGAAAGGACTAAGCACATAGAACTAGATTGTCACTTGGTTTGAGAAAAAATGCAAGCCAAGATGATTGCTCCACAATAGGTTTCGACCAAATTTCAGCTTGCAGATATTTTTACCAAAGCTGTTGGAAAGAATACGTTACAAACATTACTCAGCAAGTTAGGCATTTGCGATGTGCTGCAAATACCAACTTGAGAGGGGGTGTTGAAATTCTATTATTATCTTTAGTTTGTATTTTTTTATTTTAGTCATTTCACTTCCTTTCTATAAATAGCCAGGGACCCCCCCCTCTTTATGCTGTAATAAGAACTACCGCTAGCCCTAAAGTTTTCATTATTGAGTTCTTTTCTCCCGCTCTTCATTTCTGAGATCTCTATCGCTCTTCTTCTTTGTTGTTTCTTAACAGTTAGAAGCGTGGAAATCGGGCAAACAAAGATCAGAAATGTCCCCATTGCTGTAACGCACCAGTCGTGTTGGAGGACATATAAATCCTTCAAAGATTATCATGTTATTTGTTAAATTTACTATGGACTGTTATTGTTAATTAAATCTGATTTCTTAGGCTCTGATTTTTTTTAATTTAAATTTAGACTGCCAATATATATCGGGTTGTCAATATCGACTTTTCGGATGCTATTATAAATGGGTTGCAAATAATCATTCACGGGCTGCCAATATAAAGACCCTTATTTAATGCAAATTGTATAGAGCCGGCAAATATTTTGTTAATGTATGATTGACTTAGCTAGAGGTATTAGTTTTGTTGAGGAAGGTCAATGTGTAAGAAGTCAGCCGCTTGAATAGTACAAATTCCATTGTCAAACAAAAGAGCTTAAGTTCTATCGCTTGACATATCCATGTATACACTACTAACTTTTAGCGTGGATAAAATAAAAGAACGGGAGAGAACGAACAAAAAAAAGAACACAAGAGAGCAGAAAAGATATAGATCAAGAAATATTTGTGAACTGGACATCATACCCTACAATATTTTTAGTCTTTAGCAACATTTTATTTTGCAACATTTATAAATTATTTTCTAAACATTAAATAAAGAATAATTTTTAATTATTGCAATAGAGTAACACTTTTAGGCAACATATTCAACCTAACATTCGATAAATTAATAATACTCTTTTATAATCATTCAATGCCAATATAGTAGCGTTTTTTTTGCCAAATATTGTATTATTGTTTTCAGCCAATGACTTAATATATATTATAATTTATTTACAAAAATAAAATACAATGCCCCATTTAAGCATTTACACCATATTCCTAAATTAAAAATAATGATGAAAATTCATAAATTTGAAAAAATTTAGTTGAGCTCCTATACCTACTATGATAGACTGTCATTATACATGTCAACCTTATTAAAGTTGATTTGAAAAGTAATAATGAAAACAAAGAAATTTAATTTAAAAAAGTAATTATGAAAAATTAATGACACGTGACCGTAAGAAAATTTACATAAATATTACAATATTTATTTTGTAAAAAAATACGTATATGTTGACGCCAGGAAAATCCTGACCTCAAGATTCGGACCGATGCAGCCGGAGGCTACTCGCCCAGCAGCCCGACGAGGTGGCTTGGCTGGCAACGACGAAGAAACTAGAAGAGCAACAAACAGGACCCCAGGTGCTGCGGCAGGGAGGTCCCACCACGTACCCGGAAGCTCGAAGGAGTCTTCCCCTCCACAACCAAGAATGGCCGAGCAAGGTACGAGGAAGGCACCGACTTGGCTAGCAAGCAGGGGTGACGGGCTCAAGAATTCGGAAATGGGGTTCCAGAAGCTCAAGCACAGGTGCCAATCCAAGTACCCCTGGGGTCCTATTTATAGGCAACCAAGGGGTAGGGGGGGGGGGGGTTTATAGCCCAGCCCTGACCTGGCGACATATGGGATACTCGGCGAGCATCTTCGACCATAGTCGCCCATCTGACGAGTATCTGCTGCTGCTCGCACAAACCTAGCTGATACTCACTCAGGTCTTCTGTGGTTGCCGGACACTTTGGGGCGACATACGGGATACTCGGTACGTATCTTCGACCATAGTCGCCCTTCTGGCGAGTATTTAGCCAATACTCGCCAACCTTCTTTTGCTCCTGCTGGCTGATTTGTCTTGCTTCTTTGACTTTGACCTGCCTACGTGGCCTTGAGTGGGTCCTACCTCGGAGAATGAGGGTTGTACACAATCCCCGCTCGTTGCGAGTAACGTAGTTGGTCGGAAAGAAACATCCAACCGTTATTCGACGAGCTTCTGCCTTGGCGAGTATAGGGAGATACTCGGATCTTGACTGTCCGACGCCTGGACTCTATATAAAGGAGGGGGGGGGGGGTCTCTGATGGAACCACCTTTCTGTACTCGCTCACAATGTCGCTAGCTTTTGCTGAGGCTGCCAAAAAGGCCAAGGCCGACCTTGCTAATCTGATCGGCGTGCCCCTTCCTCCTCCTCGCATGGACGCCGAGGTAGACGTCTTCCTCGCGAACAAGAAGAGGAAGAGGGCGGCGAAGAAGAAGAAGAGAGAGAGAGAAAAGGAGGCGACTAAGGAGAACGTCGCCGATCCTCTGAGTGAGCAGCGTCAGCAGCTGCTGGAGGATTTGGGCCTCGAAGGGCTCTCGCCTGCTCTCCCCCCTGCTCCTCTCTCGGCAGAGGTCGCCCCAGAGGCGAGTAGGGATGAAACCCAAACTCAAACCCAACCGGACCCTCCCCCTGCCCGAGGTGAGCTCCTTGCTCGCCCTTTTCGATCTATGCTGTCTTCCGGCGACATTCTGACGTCTTTGTTGCTATCTGTAGATCCGCCGAATACTGAGGCTCGGGAGGAGCCTTCGACTGCAATACCGCTGCGATCATCCCCGATGATCTCGCCTGAGGGTGGGTCTCGGAGTGGTCGCGCGGTAAGGATTCTCCACAGCTCCTCTGTGGAGAAGAGGCCGATGAGCGAGCATGGGGCTCCTCTGGCGAACATCGCTCCTCCGCCGCCTCCTCCTCCACCTAACTCGCGACCAGAGCCGGCGAGCAACACACAGCTGCCTGTGATCGCGCTGCCGCCTCCTCCTCCTGGACTCCCGCCGCCAGTGAATCCTCCAGGCGATCAACGTCCTTCTACCTCAACTGCTCCCTCTTCCCACCAGGGGGAGTCCTCGCGCAGGGGCGGGACTGGAGGGTCTTCGGCCTTCTTCGCTCCAAGGGGTGGAGGGCGACCAGGAGATGGTCGCGGTCGAGGGGACCTGCCCTCCAACCGGGATCATTCCGGCAACCACTCTACTCGCCGAGATGGCGTCTATCATTCTCCCTCCCCACACCGAGGAAGGTCTTCTCCTCGCCGACGATCTCGCAGCCCTCCTCGCCGACGATCCTGTAGTCCTCGGCCAGGTATTTGATCGCTGCCTTCGGATAGTCGCCACTGTTTTCTGAATTCTGCTGAAGTTCTGGCCCTTTTTGCCTTCTTTCGCAGGTCGCGCGCATACTCCGGTGGGAGCTCTGATCGATGCCGTTGGGCTCCCTCCTCGCGAGTACCAGGAAAAGGCTACTCGCGCTATCTTGGACTTGGAATCAAGGATAGAGCGGCTATCGATCTGCGAACCTCATCGTCGTTTGACTGAGGTGGAGTCGCGGGTTGAGCGCTTGGCGGCTAGTGACCCTCATCGCCGCCTAACTGACTTGGAGGTGCGAGTATCCCGGCTGGAGGAGTTTGATACTCGCCTGTCGGGTACTGAAGCTCGCCTCCAGTCTGTCAGCGACTTGGAGCGCAGGGTGGCGAGGATCGAGCATCGGCAACAGCTGCATCATGACGAGCTGGTCGGGATGCGCGCGAGCATGGGCTCGGTGGGGAGGCTGGCGAGGATCGAAGACCAGCTGCGACAAGGTGAGGACGCGATGTCCCTGGCTTCCGAGCATTTCAGGCGAGCTCGTGGCTTGGGATGGGTCGGGCGACAACCTCAGATCCAGGATCCCCAGGCGAACATCCAGGCGCAACCCTAGCTGCCGCTCTTCTTCATCTTTATCTTCCATGTAGCTTTGTAGCTCCTCGCGAGCATTATTTGAATCTTTTGAACGATTTATTTGAAGCAGTGTTGATTTGCCGAGTAATCGAATACTCGCCCTTCAATCTTGTCTTTGTTTTACTTGATCTTCTTTTGTTTTGCTTTTTCTTCTCTCCTTTTTGCCGAATATCTGTTTGAATGTCGCCTATATTTTGGCGAGCTTCTTCATGTTTCTGTGATGTAGGTATTCGCTAGATGAAGGTCGGCGGTTGGCGCGCTCTGAACTTTGGGCGACTTTTCTTAGATACTCGCCACCCCTAGTCGTGCTCGCGGCGTCGTGTTCGACAAGCCAGACTAACCGACTAGTATAAATAGGGGGGGGGGGGGGGGGGGTGGGTGAGTCTTAAATACGCCTTTAGCGATCTCCAGCTTCCTTGAGCGAGCATCTTCCAGGCTTCCAATCCTCGCCTTTCTACGATACTCGCTCTCTTCCCTTTCTTCCCAAGATGATCGACGAGGCGGCCATCAGGCGAGCTAACCATGCGAAGAACTTCGATGAGAGCTCATTCAAGAAGCCGATCACGAATCAGAAAGACTTGGACGAGTTCAACTCCAAGTTCGCGACTCCAGGATATGTCGCCAGGCTTCCTCGCCTGTCTGAGCGACTAAACACCTCCTCGCAGATGGCGATGATCTTCCCAATCCGACACTTCGAGGTCGGCCTGCGACTTCCCATATGGCCTGAGTTTCGGAAGATACTCGTGTTCTATGGGATAGTGCCCGCCCAGATCAATCCCAACGGAGTGGCGATGATCATGGGGTTCCTGTGCTACCTTCGGGAGCAGAACATCGTCTTCGACCTTTCGGTCTTTAGGCGAATATTCACCATCATGGCGACCGGCGAGGGCGTCATCTTCCTGTGCAGTCACGTCTGTACACTGTCGGGGACTTTAAATAAGAACCATCGCTGGGTCGAGCGGATAGTCGCCATTGAGGGCGACTTCGCGGGCATCTCCAGCTCGCCCATTCAACCTTCAGAGAATGTCTTCACGGTTCCCTGGCTCACCGAGGACCAAATGAAGCTGCTCGCCTGCTTCAGGAATCGTCGCTTCGACGTGATACTTTGGAGGAGGCGAGTAGACGAGCTCACGGAAGTTCGCCCAGGGGAAGGTATCTTTCGCGCGAGCATCAGACATTCTCGCCCTAGGGCTTCGTTCTGGCGACTAATCTTCGATCTTCTTACAGGCGTGCAGGCTCTTCCGCGTGATGCTCTCCCTCTCGCGGCGAAGGCGACCGCTGTCGCCCAAGGGGGTGCGAGAACCTCGGCGCGCGAGGTTGGGGACTCCTCCCCAATCGACTTGTCGCCAGGAGGCGACGATCTGGATGTCGCCGGGACTTCGAAGAAGCGAATAGTAAAGGGCAAGGTTCCCGAGCCCAAGAGAAGGAAGAAGGAGACTGCCCACAAGGATTTGGGACAGAAGGTGGATCCCTCGGAGGCTGGCGAGCCGAGCAGCCATCCTTTCTTCAACGAGGGCACCCGTGGCGAGGACGACTTTGGTCGCCCATTGGTGACCTGGTCTGATCGCGCTCACGAGGTGACTCTGAGCTCGAACCTCCCCGTTTGGTCCGAGGACTGGGAGGACAAGGGGGAGGCCTTCGATGTGCTTCATGCGATCTATAGTCGTACTGACGCCGAGCTGCTGCAGGAGGCCTCTGCCGAGCATCTTGCTCATCAAACCTCGCGCTCAATCCTGCGAACGGCTGAGCTCGCACATTCAACAGCGAAGCGGCTGCTGATGTACGAGGAGGCGATCAAGGTGCAGGGGCCGAAAATGATCGCCATGGCGGAGAGGATCAATGGGTTCGAGGTACTTCGTCTTTGCGACTTTTCGCGCTTTCTGGAATACTCGCCTCTTTATACGATGTCAAGCTTACCTTCTTTCTTTTTGTCTTCTATAGGCTGCCGAGCTGGAATTGGCGAAGAGACTGTCCCAGGCCGAGAAGGAGCTGGAGGATACTCGCTCGGCCTTGGAAGCCGCCCAAATCCGCATCGCCGAGCTAGAAACTCGGCCTGCCGAGCAACAGCCGGCGGGGTCGGGCCCTCATCGGTTCGTCAAGCAGGTCAGGATGCATGGCGACGACATGCCCCATATTCGCCGGGAGATCGCGCGAGCAACAGGAGAGGTCATCCTAAATCAGCTGAAGGCAGATGATCTTTCGAAGCCGGAGGCTATGGGATTGACGGTGGGAGACCTTATCCCGGCCATACTCGCCGAGGAGTCCACCTCCCCCCTGCGAGCATCATCGCCGCGACTTAGCGATGCCGAGGACGACGATGATGAGGTTGATGATGATGATGATGACGGCGACGATGGCGACGAGTCAGATGTAGATATTTGATGGCGAGGATGCCGCCTAGTCGCCCGGGCTCCTTTTTTGCTCGCCCGGCGACCTTTTTGTACACCTGCAGCATGTACAGATTTTTTGTAAAAATGAAAAAGGAATTTTGACAAGTTTCTTACTCGCCTATTCCTTCCTTCTGTGCTTTTACTTCCTTGCTTATATGTTGCTTTAGGCTCCTAGGTTCGAGGCGAGGTTGAGTGCTCGCTAGGCTCCTAGGATTTCGGCGAGTATGGATACTCGCACCATCATACTCGCACCTGCAGACTTCAGCTTGAGGCCTTGATCTGTACCTGGTGACGAGTGTTATTAGGTTTTTACGCAAGAATCTAAGGAGCTCTTCAAGGGAAGGAAGGAGTAAGGTTTAGCAGTCGGGGAGCCCTGGGGGAATATTATCCCGAGGCCTCCCTCCTACTCTAAAACCTGATGTCGACGGAGAATGACGCCAAGTAAGGAATGGCAGCTGGGCAGGTCTCGCGGGGACACAACTCCCAGGGCCTTCATCCTATAACTGGGATGCTTGGATGCCTTACTCTTTTGGTCGATTGAGTTGGTCTCCTCCTCGTCTCAAGTTGGAGTATCGGCTTCCAGACTTTACCCTAGTAATTTCTACAGCCGGACGAGAAATGCAGTCGGTGGGAACCGCGACCAACATGCAAGGGGGAGCTGATCTCGACCGTCATTGCAGAGGCTTGGTCTTAAGGGAACGCACATCCGAGGCACTGTCCCATCATCCGCTCTGAGTTTTTACAAGGGTCAAGTCGGAGGCTCGTCTTCCAACCTGCGGCGGCGAATGTCGATGTAGGACGACGTCAAGCAGGGAGTGGCAGTCGGGGAAATCCGAGGGGACACATCATCCCGTGGCCTCCATCCTACTTGGATGCTGGATGTGGATCGGACCTGCTTCCTGTTGCTCAACGAGTTTAGCAGGGAGTTAAGCACACTTTAGGCACAACAACTCATATGATCTAACACAATAATTTAGAAAATGAAATGCTTTGCTGCGAGCTTTGTAGCTCTCGAGGGTACATGACGCCTTTTTTCAAGGGTTCCCTGAGCTAGTGAAATCGACCATCCCTTCGCCGAATCGGAAGGTCGGCGTCCAGACTTCTTCCTGGTAATCTCTACAGTCGGACGAGAAATGCAGTCGTTGGGAACCGCGGCCAACATGCAAGGGGGGAGCTGATCTCGGCCGTCATTGCAGAGGCTTGGTCTTAAGGGAACGCACACCCGAGGCACTGTCCCATCATCCGTTCTGAGTTTTTACGAGGGTTAAGTCGGAGGCTCGTCTTCCAACCTAGCGTGGAGATTGACTTCACCTGACTTCTTTTTCGTGAAAACACGTATCTGGAAGTGACAAAAGGCTCACCATTTCCCATGTTTCAGGGAGGTGATTATTTTATTTATGGATAATACATTTACAGAGGTGAGATGTGTACATACTCCCGCCTTTTCAGGTTACCGCCTTTCCGGGTGTTTCTTAACAGCTCCCCTTCACGATGAAGGGTTCTTCCTGTCGTGGAATGAGCTTCCCGACGACGGCTGCTTTTCCTGTCGCGTCCGCCTTCTTTCGCTTACCTGAGAAATCAAAAAGGGGAGTCATCCAAGATCGTCATTCTTCTCTCCTTGATCTCCAGGTCGTCAAACGTGTGTGTGAGAATGACGTAAAGATGACACGGACAGATCCCCCGTTGCATTCCAGGATTCGGTTGACGGTAAAGTTTGCGACGATCGCATCAATCACATGGGCCTCATGGAAGGGATTCTCATCCCTGAACATGCCCTCCTCTGAGAAAGTGATTTCTTCTAGCGGGGATGGCGCTTGAGAGGTTGGAGCGAAGTCTTGGCGGTAGGCCTGGTGGAAATTCGCTTTGCGGAAAGATCCGAGCTCCGCTTCTCCAAAACTCACTCCTACCTCCCCGACCTTGATACTTCCTTGACATCCTTGGCTGACCCGATCTCTATACCTCCTCCAGCTATTCCTCCGGTTACGTCTCTTCCCTCGACGGATAGAGTCGTCTCTCCCCGAGCAATAATTCATCGTGGGATCTATGAATCCTTCTGGCACCGGTGCGGCAATGATCTCCTCGCAGAAGGGGCTCCTCCCTCCTGCCCGGCGACGATCCTCAACTTGGCGAGTATCACCACCATACTCGCCATATGGGCGAGTATCCGGGTATCTCCCCTGCTCGCACGGCTCGCGGAAGCGAATACCTTGCGAGGTTGGCTGGTAGAATTGCGACCTCCTTGGTCGCTCGGTTTCGTCCTCCATGTGCTCCTTTCCTGCTCGCCGGGGGGGACTCCCTCCCTCGGATGGAACTGGGCGATGCGGCGAGGTCGCCGTGACCTCGGCGCGCGGCTGAAGCGCTGCTCGCATGGCTCCCTCCATGCGCTGCGCGAAGGCTTCGAAAACCTCCAGCGTCACGAACCTGCCAGTTCCCGTCGAGTTGCCGACCTCCTCCTCATGGTCGCCACCTACGACCATCTCGCCTTCTTGCCGAACTTTCTTCCAACGACTACGGTCCACGCTCACCGCACCAAAGTGTTGACGCCAGGAAAATCCTGACCTCAAGATTCGGACCGATGCAGCCGGAGGCTACTCGCCCAGCAGCCCGACGAGGTGGCTTGGCTGGCAACGACGAAGAAGCTAGAAGAGCAACAAACAGGACCCCAGGTGCTGCGGCAGGGAGGTCCCACCACGTACCCGGAAGCTCGAAGGAGTTTTCCCCTCCACAACCAAGAATGACCGAGCAAGGTACGAGGAAGGCACCGACTTGGCTAGCAAGCAGGGGTGACGGGCTCAAGAATTCGGAAATGGGGTTCCAGAAGCTCAAGCACAGGTGCCAATCCAAGTACCCCTGGGGTCCTATTTATAGGCAACCAAGGGGTAGGGGGGGGGGGGTTTATAGCCCAGCCCTGACCTGGCGACATATGGGATACTCGGCGAGCATCTTCGACCATAGTCGCCCATCTGGCGAGTATCTGCTGCTGCTCGCACAAGCCTAGCTGATACTCGCTCAGGTCTTCTGTGGTTGCCGGACACTTTGGGGCGACATACGGGATACTCGGTACGTATCTTCGACCATAGTCGCCCTTCTGGCGAGTATTTAGCCAATACTCGCCAACCTTCTTTTGCTCCTGCTGGCTGATTTGTCTTGCTTCTTTGACTTTGACCTGCCTACGTGACCTTGAGTGGGTCCTACCTCGGAGAATGAGGGTTGTACAGTATATACTTAAAAAGAATATTTTTTCCCTCTCTTTTCCTCTCCGCCGCACTCTCTCACCCTCTCTCCCGAAAAGTTTATTTTTATTTTTTTATATTAAAGATGTTTAGGATAAAACATGCGAAAGATATGTATTAATAAAAATATATAATACAAATGATAATATTATTAATATAATACAAACTAATACTGTTATAAAGTTTAATATTAAATTTTATTAATATTTAGAATTAATTGTTATAATAAATTTTTTTGAATGTTTTTATAAATTTTGAGAATATAATCAATATAAATAAATAACTTTCTAAAATATAACACAAACAAAATTTCTCTCATCCTTTTACTTAATCTCTTATATTTTCAACATTATTTTCTTACTATTTTATGTTTAATTTATCCATTTGAAGTTTGGGCGCGCCGTGATTCTTCGATATTGACGCACATCAAAGTTTTTAGATTTAATCGGGTATTGTACTTAAAATAAGTGAGCATCGGTTGAAAGCTCTGCTGAAAAGTGATAAAACTTCTTTAGGGTAATCATAAGACGTCTTACATAAAGTCCGATATCTTTAATTTTTTTAGCCTTTTATTTCACGTCATTTTAAATATTCATTTTTCATTCCTATAATTCTACTTAAAACATTTATACTGTTCATTTATTGAAAAAATTGGAATAATTTTATTATATAAGTAATTTTTCTAACACTATTTGCATCATCAATCATATCATGCTATCATTTACACCACATCTATTATATAATTATTCGTGATGGATATTGATATGTGAGGGTATATATTCTTATACAAATTTGAATAAATCACCACTGATATGTAACAATTGCATATAATTTGTACTACTCTAGCCTTGTAGGTATATTGGAAGTTGAGTCCCTGGTCACAATCTATACAATTTGGACCCACATCTACGCCTAATTTTGAAGACGCGTGTTGATCTTGCTGACCGACATCCCCCTCTTTCCTGCATCACGCGCAAAAAATGTATTACACGAGAACGCTCCTGATTGGTCCTTGACGGAAGTTTAGGGACGGAGTCCAGTAAAAATAATCTCTCAACATCTGTAATATGAAACAAATGAGTGCATACTAAATTATCCAAAAAAACATATCAATTTAATAAATGATACTGATATATAGAATGAATCAAATTTTTGTGAACTAGCATGCAGAGCCATCTATCTGAATGCATTATTAATGCTCTACTGAAACAACCACCACTAAAATAAGGTTACAATAACAATTATTAGTACAAGAAACAACAACTGCCATGGTTCGAAGTCTTCTCCACCGCTCCGACTAAGAAGAAATTAACAACCTACTTTTCTTGACCACATCAAGTAGCGAGGTCTCATTCCACCTACGTCTTCGCGATGAGTAATTTACCACATCTTCCGCTTCTGTGATCAACTCTTCTGCAAATTGTGATCAACTCACACACAGACACACATACGGACAGACACGTGCGCGCGCGCGCACACACACACGCGCGCAAACACACACACATTCTGCTTTTTCAGTGTTGATATTATTTTCCTTGGCTTTATATTAGATGCATACATGTCTTGCATTATTTTCCGTTCCCCACAACTTAATCTTCTAGTAAAAGCATGTGCTTCTGAGTCTACCACTTCATAATTGTGTATTCCACACTTTATATCAAGTTTCTATTCTTCACATAATTAAAGCTTATTTTTGGCCTATCAATAAAAATGGAAAACCACATCGTTTAGAGTTTGTTTTCCCTACGTTCTTTTTTTTTTGTGTTGAAACCAGCAACCCAATTTCAGCGTTTGAAAGGGGGTTGCGACTAACTCTTACTTGTCCTAAGCCTAGACCCTTGACCGGTCACTAAGAACTGAGGGACTTGCCCCCTGACGATCACCGGAGTCCAAAGACAGACCCCTTAAGCTGCAGCGCGGAGGTCCCACCACACACCCGGAAGCTCATAAGGAACTTCCCCTCCCAAGCCAATGCTGAGCCTGGGCACCTTGGTGGACACTAAGAACCACCTCACTGTCCACTGAAGGATGATAGGGGAGGGGGGGGGGGGGTGCTTGCTCACAAGACACGCGAGAGGGGGGGGGGGGGGGGGGGGGGGGGTAAAGACCAACCCTTCCCAAGGTGCCAATGAGGGTCTATTTATAGACTTCCCAAGAATTGGTCTGCGGATAGCCAAAATTCCACTATCCGCCACTCGCCTCTTAGGCGGGCGAGTGGGAGCAGCCCCCCACTCGCCCCTTAGGCGGGCGAGTGCGGCGGCCCCCACTCGCCTCTTAGGCGGGCGAGTGGGGCAGCTCCCCACTCGCCCCTTAGGCGGGCGAGTGGGGCAGCCCCCACTCGCCTCTTAGGCGGGCGAGTGGGGCAACTCCCCACTCGCCCCTTAGGCGGGCGAGTGGGGCAGCCCCCACTCGTCTTTAGGCGGGCGAGTGGGGCAGCTCCCCACGCGCCCCTTAGGCGGGCGAGTGGGGCAGCCCCCACTCGCCTCTTAGGTGGGCGAGTGGGGCGCCCCCCCACTCGCCGAGTGAGACTCTTCTCATTCACTCTGCCCACTTGACCCAATGTTCCATCTTCCCACCCTTTCGGATCTGCCTTTGCCTTAGCTAGCTCCGGCCACCTGTGTACGGTAACTTTCCTCATCCACTTTGATTCCGCTGAGTCTGGGTTAACCAAATCAGCTCGGCAAATATGAGGGTTGTACACAATCCCCGCTCTTTTCGAACTTGTCCCAAGCTCGGAAAGAATGAACCCACCTATTTGACGAGTAGGTAGAGTTTTTTCAGGGGAATCTATTGGGGGGCCCCGCTCGACGGCTATAAAAACCCTGAGGGGGAGATGATGAGAGCACCACCCCTGAGAGCTCATCCTACTCTCCCCACCCGAACAAGATGGATCCACCCCAAGACTTCAGGGCCCACTTCAAGGCTCTTTCCGGGAAAGGCCAGACCGACCTAACGGAGCTTAGAGCTTTGGTTCGTGGCCCTTCGCTCTCCCCCACTCATCCAATGGTGCGGTCACCACGAAAGAAACTTCGCCCTGATTTAGCGAAAGAAGTGGCAGCGTCATCCTCCCACGGGGTGGTTGACTATGTCCAGGACCTAGGGCTAGATGCGGTATCGACTCGCTTCTCATTTTCACACCTATTTTTGCGATCGTGTTGCACTAATGAAGGCGTGTCTCTCATATGCTAACAACTTTTTCAGGACCACCCCGAGGGGGTCCGGAGCGCGATGGAGACGTCGGGTGCAGATGCCCGAGCAAGCCCTGCCCATGACAACCCTTCCTCGAAGAGCCATGAGATTGAGGATTCACAAGGTAACGTCACTGCGAGAGCCTCCATCAAGGTGTGGGTTTTGGTATCTAAAGCTATACTCTTTGTAGGGGGGACAAGACCTCGACGGGTCAGTCGAGCCGGAGGGAGGTCTCCCTACCGATCCGATCCCCCACCCTGGTGGAGGAACCTGCCGAGGACCAGCCCAGCCTTCTCGAACGCATGAATCTTTTGGCCGATGCAGTGCAGAGGCAAGAGGCCCTTCTTCTCGAGCTGCGTGACGGAAGGTGGTCCGCCGGACCTGACCCTCTTGCCCGTATCTGCGCGTTGGAGCGGCGGTCGGAGAGATTGGAGAATGAGCTTATAGTGCTGAGGGGGGAAGTCCGGCTCATGTCCGGAGGCATAGCTGCGCCACTTGTTGATCACCTGCGCCGCGTTGAAGCTAGCTTCCGCACCACTGGTGAGGAGATTGCTGCAACGGAAGAATGCATCGGATCTATGCAGGGGGTGCCGCCGTGCACCCAGGACCAGGGTTTCTGGAAGTGGATGCCACGCTGGGCGACTTTTATTTATGACCTTTTATTTGCTATGTAATAATAGGGGTTAGCCTCGCATGGTGGTCCAATCCATCTTGCGATCAAACGCTTTGGTTCTCGTTAATTCATGTTTTGCTTACATTGCTGCTCTCTCTCTAACCAATATGTTAAGGTGAGCGACACGATGTTGAGGCAACCGACTAGCGGATGGGAGCCAGAGGCAACAGATGGATGATCTCGGGACGAAGCGGTTGGACGGTGTTAGGGGGCGGTATGGGTGAGTGGACCTCTCGATCCTCATCCTTACGCTGGACGAGCGGACCACAAGGTCCGCCCATCTCTGTCGGGCGAGTGAACTATGAAGTCCACTCCCATGCCTCGGGCGAGTGGACCTCGAGGTCCGCTTGCCTGTGCATGGGGCGAGTGGACCTTGCGATCCACTTGCCCTGGATGAGTGGACCTCGTGGTCCACTCCTTCCCTTGCCCTGGGCGAGTGAACCTCGTGGTCCACTCACTTTCCTTTTGCACCCCCCTATAAATACACCTCCCCTTCCCTCTTCCATGTCCTCACACTCACCTTCCTCCTTGTCTTGCCTTCTCTCCGAAGTCTACTACTCTTCCCAACGATCTTGCGACATGGCACCTAACCGTCATCCTGCTGCGAGAAATGGTCGAGAACAGAGCGCGACTAATTTTTTAGAACACTCCTTCCCCGAGGGGAGGGTGTCCAAGGAGGACTTCCTAGCCTTTAAGAGCTCTTACCTTCCTGCGGGGTGGTCGCGGGCGAGACCATTAATTCCTTCTACGGGGACTGCCTCGCATTCCCCCATCCTCACTTTGACGCCGGGCTACGGCTCCCCTTGTGGCCCGAGGTGAAGGAATTCTTTAACTATTTTGGCGTAGTTCCTGCTCAGGTTAACTCGAACGCGATCTCGATGTTAACGGCCTACGCCTGCTACTTGCGGGAAGAAAGAGTCGAGTTCGACCTGAGCGTATTCCGCAAGGTATTTGTCTTTCGAGCGACTCCCGATGGAGTTTGTTTTTTGACCGGAGCGTATTCCGCAAGGTAAGTGAGACCTCCAACAAGGTCCGCCACTGGAACGACTCCTTCGTGTTCGTTCAAGGTGACTTGGGCGACATCCCCTTCTCTCCCATTCAGAGACCCGAGAAGGTCTGCCGAGCCCCTCCGTTACGTGGGGAGGCCGCGGAGCTACATAGCCGCCTTGAGGGTGTGAGCTTTGAGGTTGAGCACCTTCGGAGGAACATCGACCGGCTCACCTATGTGGAGTCGGGGACAGGTACTTGGACCTTACTAACTCCCCTCCTCCATTGCTCACTTCTACCAATGGCTGCTTATTCCATTTTAACTTGTGCAGGTGAACGACCCCTTCCTCGATACCCTTCCTTTGCGGGGGAAGTTCCTCCTTCGCCGATGAGCTTGTCGGGGAGGTTGCAGCCTCCCCTGCCTCGGCTCCGAAGGTATCTGGATCGAGGCAAAGGAGGGATAAAGAACTGGTGGCAGAGGAGGGTGTGCCCTCCTCCCCACCGAAGGGATTGAGGATGCGGCGAGGGAAAGCCGTCTGCCGGAGGGACCCCGGGGCGCCACCTAGGGAGAGGGGGGAATCGAGCGACCCCAACGCGTTGGCAAACCATCCCAACTTTGAGATGGGGGAGAAAGCCATGGACCCTCTCGGCGAACCCATCATCCATTGGGATGAAACGATGAACCGGGTCTCCCTTACCTCTCAGCGGCCTTCGTGGATTGAAGGGGACGTCATCGACGACGTGGCCTATAACTTCTCCTACGGCATTTACGCCCGGCAGGATGCTGCCTCCTACAAGGAGATGACCATGCGCGACCTTGCGTTCGCAAGCTCTCAGGCCCAGCTTCGCGCAACCGAGCTCTCCCACATGGCCGCCCATCGAGGTCTCAGTCTCTCGAACAGGTGGAGGCGGGCCGATGCGTCAAAGATGGATGCAGAAGAGAAGGATGTTGACCTCGCGGCTCGCTTGGTCACGACCGAGAGACTCTTAGGGGAGTCGTCTGGAGGCTTGGTTCGTGCCTACCTTGATGATTTTTCCCCTTCCCAATCCCTTTATATGTATAAGTTCTAATCCATCTGTTTTGTTGACCTGCAGGGACCTGGCGCGGCCGACTCGCTTAGGAGACGATGCGAGGAATCGGACCAGGAGGTGCACAACCTGAGGACTCGGCTTGCTGAAGCCCAAAGGCAGCTAGAGGGGAGAGGGAGAGAGAGGGGCGGACCTTCGAGGGCATCGATGTCTGCCCCACCTTGCCCTGCCGAAGCCGATATCACGCGGAGGAGGATCGTGACGTCAACGGCCCAGGCCTTGGTGAGCCGCCTTCACGAGGCGGATGCTCTTCGAGACAGCTTGAGGGGAGTCTCACCCGATGACATTCTGCACGAGTTCTTCCCTTCCCCCGCGCGACCTGACTCGCCTTCCCGCAGCGGTGGTTATTCCCCTTGAACGTGAGGGTGGCCAGGGACTTCTTCTTTTCTTTTGCTCCTCGTAGGAACCATGTATCCCCTGTACCTCATTTTCTTTTAATCCTGCATGCACCCGTAGGGGTGAAGCAACAGTTCATGTAATTCATATCGCAGATGAACTAGCTATCATTTTGATGAATCTTTTAGCTTGTTCTCCCTTATTTTGCTTTTTTACCGCTTGGGGACTCGATACCCTCTTGAGCCAATCACCGAGTAGTTAGTCGGCCTGATGAGCTTCCCATCTCCTGACATGACCGAGCCTGGCGAATGATCCCCATTCTAGGACCTTAACGATTTGAGGTGGAGTATTCATCCACGTCTTAGGTGCCTGGCTTACCTGGAGACAGGGAACTAAACGCCCTCCCAATCCAATTGGAGGCGGAAGTACCCACTTGCGTCCTAAGTGCCTTGCTTACCTAGAGACAGGGGAACTCAACGCCCTCCCAATCCAATTGGAGGCGGAAGTACCCACCTGCGTCCTAGGTGCCTTGCTCACCTGGAGACAGGGGAACTTAACGCCCTCCCAATCCAATTGGAGGCGGAAGTACCCACCTGTGCCCTAAGTGCCTTGCTTACCTGGAGACAGGGGAACTCAACGCCCTCCCAATCCAATTGGAGGCGGAAGTACCCACTGTTGGAGCTTGCTTTCCGTATCTCTTGGTTTGAGAATAACAAATACCATGATGTATTTGATCTACTCTTTTGTGTGTTTATAGTGTACAGATGATACATGTTAAATAAAGAAACATGTCATCGTTCATGGATCAAAAAGAAAAAATGACGAGTTTTGTATGTTAAATTTCAAACGGCAATAACTTTCAATCCAGGAAGAGTTACGGAACGTGCCACCCCATTTTGGAGATGAGAACGACTCAATCTACAGTCTGGAGAAGTTTCAGACGACAAAAATGAAGAGGAGCTGTCAGAATTTTTCGATAGTCAATGTCGCCCAGGCGACAGCAGAGAAGTTACAACAACTGCCCGCACGACAGCACGACGAGCAGCAGTTTGGCGCTGTCGGAATATTCCGACAGCTACTGTCGCCCAGGCGACAACTCGGAAGTTACCGCAACTGCCCGCACGACAGCACTACGAGCGGAAGTTTTGCGCTGTCGGAATTCCGACAGTGATGTCGCCCAGGCGACAGTGAAAATCTATAAATTGGCTCCTTTTGTTCGTGCATTCCAAGCATTGAAGATTCTAAGTTCCTTCCTGAGTGCATACGAACCAGAGAGCTCCAGAACCCCAAGAACTCTCATTTGTGCTGAGAAGGTTTGAAATTGAAGACGAGATCGGACACGCTTCTACATCAACGATCATCTCGAGGCTTCAACCTTCCTTTCAGAGATCTGAATTTCTAGGGAGTTCTTATTTTATCTTGTATTTTCATTTATATACATTTTACTTTGTATTGGTAGGGAAAATCGCTTCCTTGTGCGGAGCGTCTAAGTCCTTGCGTGGCTTAGGGGAAAATCGCTTCCTTGTGTGGAGCGTCCAAGTCCTTGTGTGGCTTGGTGGGAAATCGTGGCCTTGTGTGCTACGTCTAGATCTTGGGAAGATCTTGAGGATAGACTTGGGCTTGATCTAGGGAAAGATAAGTCATAGCCTTCCGGTCCTTAGTAGAAGGACCGGTAAAATTGTAAAAGTTTTATTTTACCATTATTGCCTTGATCTTAAGCTTTATTAAGATCGTTATGTTCATGTATGTCTTTGTCATATTTAATAAAATTATGAATGTTACTTTATTGAAAATTAATTGAGTATTTATTAATATAAAATTTGTGTTTGGAAAATTTCGATTAATTATTTTTAAGAAAAGTGAAAGTTGGTGAAAAATTCTTTAGTAAAAATCATAATTTAAAAATGCCCTTATTCACCCCCCCTCTAAGGGCGCCACAAGATCCAACACGTGGTATCAGAGCGAGGTTGTTCCAAATCGGCTTAACAACCGTGAATAATGACGTCTCTTGATCATGATATCGCTTCTACTAGTGGGGAAAATTTTAATATAAATGAAAAAGTATTATCACCACATTTTTTTATGGGCAAAAATTTTAAAGGGTGGAAAATATTAATGAAAAATTTTCTTAAGGCCTTAGATGAAAAAATTTGGAATATTACTATTAAAAAGCCATCTAGCATACTAACTAGAAACGAAATTATTTTAATTGCAAAATCTATGAATAGTATATTTTGTGCGTTAGACCAAAATATTTTCAAACTTATTTATACTTTATTTACCGCATATGAAATTTGGAGTTTTCTTGAAAGAACTTTTGATTCTCCTTCTACAGGTACGGAACATTCACAAGAACCGGAGAATATGCAAGCCTATGCAAATATTCAAGAAAGCTACACAAAGGATGGATCCATAGAATGCTCATCAAGCGGAAAGGATGATGGACACTCTTGTTTGGAAGAGGAAGATGAAGAAGACAACGTCACAATATTGGACTCAGTTGATGGCAATACATCAAGCAGAAGAGAAGACGAAAACTATAGCAAGGTAAGAAAATCAAAATCTTCTCTTTTAGTAACTAATTCTATTTCTACATTTCGTGTGCTTAAATTTGCTAAACGTAAAATTTCAAAGTTGAAACATGCTAATTCCAAATTACGTTTAGAAAATAAAACTTTAAAAGCAAACGCTAACGTAGAATCTTATATGGATGTTTCAAATTCTTGTTCATGCTCTTTAATTGAAAATGCTAAACCTCGTTTTGATTGTACAACCCTGTATTCGCCGAGTGGGCCCCCAAGGCCCAAGATATTTTTAGGCCCAATGTTTCCAAAGGGCACGACCCCGGGAGGAGGAGGGGTGAGCATTTGGAGGGAGTCGAGTCTGAGGGGCGCATCCCAGGACTGTTCCCTTGTGAGGGCGAGTCGGGGAGGGCCGGGAGGCCTCCGGCTCGCCCAGAGCCTTGTGAGGGCGAGCCGGGGAGGGCCGGGAGGCCTCCGGCTCGCCCAGAGCCTTGTGGGGGCGAGCTGGGAGGGCCGGGAGGCCTCTGGCTCGCCCAGAGCCTTGTGGGGGCGAGCTGGGAGGGCCGGGAGGCCTCCGGCTCGCCCAGAACCTTGTGGGGGGAGCTGGGAGGGCCGGGAGGCCTCCGGCTCGCCCAGAACCTTGTGGGGGCGAGCTGGGAAGGCCGGGAGGCCTCCGGCTCGCCCAGAGCCTTGTGGGGGCGAGCCGGGAGGGCTGGGAGGCCTCCGGCTCGCCCAGAACCTTGTGGGGGCGAGCTGGGAGGGCCGGGAGGCCTCCGACTCGCCCAGAGCCTTGTGGGGGGCGAGCTGGGAGGACCGGGAGGCCTTCAGCTCGCCCAGAACCTTGTGGGGGCGAGCTGGGAGGGCTGGGAGGCCTCCGACTCGCCCAGAGCCTTGTGGGGGCGAGCTGGGAGGGCCGGGAGGCCTTCGGCTTGCCCAGAACCTTGTGAGGGCGAGCTGGGAGGGCCGGAGGCCTCCGGCTCGCCCAGAGCCTTGTGGGGGAGAGCCGGGAGGGCCGGGAGGCCTCCGGCTCGCCCAGAGCCTTGTGGGGGCGAGCTGGGAGGGTCGGGAGGCCTCCGGCTCGCCCAGAGCCTTGTGGGGGCGAGCTCCACTCGCCCCTGCTCCCTAGTCCGGCAGCCAGGAGGGGTGTCTAAATGCACCCCAGCGAGACCTCACCGGGAGGGGTGTCTAAATGCACCCCATCGAGACCTCACCAGGAGGGGTGTCTAAATGCACCCCAGCGAGACCTCACCAGGAGGGGTGTCTAAATGCACCTCAGCGAGACCTCACCGGGAGGGGTGTCTAAATGCACCCCAGCGAGACCTCACCAGGAGGGGTGTCTAAATGCACCCCAGCGAGACCTCACCAGGAGGGGTGTCTAAATGCACCCCAACGAGACCTCACCAGGAGGGATGTCTAAACGCATCCCAACGTGGGGGCGAGCCGGGGAGGCCGGGAGGCCTCCGGCTCGCCCAGAGCCTTGTGGGGGCGAGCCGGGGAGGCCGGGAGGCCTCCGGCTCGCCCAGCTCCAAGCCGGGTAGGCGGTCTGCATTTAGCGCCCAAGAGTAGCTGGATTTGGCTATTCACAGTCCAGTTTTGGTTATTCGCAGTCCAAGAGCAGCGGGATTTGGCTATTTGCAACCTAGTTCAAGGGTATTTTGGTAATCTGGCAGACCAGTTTTCGGCTATTTGCAGCCCAACTTCAGAAATCCTATAAATAGGGCCAAGGGGGCACCATTTGGGGGGATCTCATTCTAGGCTAGCTCTCTTCCTCTCTCTCTCCCTCCCCAAGTCTCTCTAGGGGGTGAGGAGAGCCTCCAGTGGTGCCCAAGCTTAGTAGTGTCTTGGGAGGGGAAGTTCCTAGGGAGCTTCCGGGTATGTGGCGGGACCTCCCCACTAAGCCATTGGTCTAGTTCCTAGTTCCAACACCTTCAACCTAGAGCTCTCCCTTGGGAGGAGTAAGGATTGGTCGCCCCTCGGCTAGCTGAGGGCCCCGAACTCCACAGAGACTAAGTCTTGTTCGCAAGTCTCGGTTTCAACATTGATTATAATACATTTAAAAAAGAACTCAAGGTTTTAGAAAAAGGTCTTTTAACTTCAAAAGAGCATAATGAAAAATTGTTAAAAGAAAATAATAATTTAAAGGATAAATTAGAATCATTAAAAATGTTTATTCAAAACTTTTCATATAATAAAACATCTTTTATTTCTAGTTTATCAAATTATCAAAAGTCTAAAAGCTTAACTTCATATTATAAGAGTACGTCTATAAGAAAGAGTGAAAATGAAAATCATCAAAATAAGAACCAATCATTTAAAACATATTGTAACACACTTTTTCAACATTCAATTCTTAAGAAAGATCATCACTCTTATAAACTCTCAAAGAATCAATATAATAAAATTCATTATGATTATCAACATCAATGTATTTTGAAAAATAATTTGAATAAACATAAATCCCAAATGAATTATTTTTCAAACAACTATCATTCCAAAAAGATGTCAAATAATCATAATATGAATTTAAAAGATAAACAACCAAAGTATGAATGGAGGCCCAAAATTAAAAACGAAATACTAACTCCACTTGTAAAGGCCCATTCATCACTATCTCTCCAAAAGCCTACACGATGTATTTGGGTACCCAAAGGAAACATCACACTTGGTCCCCTTTGGATACCTAAGTCTCTCATTCACTAGGAATCATTATATTGCATGAAGTAGAAATTAATTAAAAATGAAATATCAGTACTCTACTTCATGATATGCTTAATTGCTTTTTCTTTTGTTTGTTTTCTTATTTTTGAGCCAACACACTAAGGTCACTTAGATATATTATGAAATATGACTTTTACATTTTAAGCCTAATGTTTATCAAATCAAAATTGAATTAAATTGAACATAAAGTCATAATTTTTAAGTGATCTATATTTCCTTTTTGTTTTATCCTTTTTAAATCCTTTGCCTATAAATGTCTTATATTATCATTATAAATTGAATGCTAAATTTTCTAAATGATATTATCAAGACTAGTGAAATTACTTTCAAAATTGGATTTAAATGGATTTTTAGGGGTCTTAGGCTAAAATATTAAATGTGCAACTAATTGCATATTTGTCTATTTTTCGTTGCTGCATATAATAGCCCCTATATTGAAAATCATAATAGAGAAAAATAAGAATCAAATAATATAAAAAACAATGTATTTTAAATCAAATATAGTAACTCTGTTGCTAACGCTAGGCGTTATCACTAACGCTGGCGGTAGCATATTTTCCTAAAAATTCTGATTTTCTCTGAAAAATTATTTTGTTGTCAAATACCTTGTATTTGTTTTGTCTAATTTCTAAAAATTAAAATCAAAAAGAAAATTTACAAAAATGATGAATATGATTTCACAATCACCACCATGATCTATTAATATCCTATGCTAAAATTCACTATAATCATATATCATAATTCATGATCCATCAAGACCTATCTTAAATCAACTAATTCTATCAACCTTTGGAATTATGAAATATATGATTGCAATTGGTATTATAGTTTCATATCTTGTTTTGTGTGTGTGATGTGCATCTTTATTGTTTGCATGAATCTCATTATCTTTAGACCTATGAATTAACTTGATATCAACAAGATGAAATCAAATAGAATTGTCACTTCTTTCTAGGTCTATGAAAATTCAAAACTCTATGTTTGAATACATGCAACTCAATCTTATATTTATCCATCTTTACTTAGCTTTGCACCATGTTGTCCTAATTCATCACACTAGCATTCTCACGTACCATAGATAGAAATCAATGCTCATGCTAGTTATATCTTGCAATGCTAAAGTAAATTATATCATTAAAATATGAAAATATTATTTTCCTTTGTAGTTATTTGCATGAATAAAACTTTTCTAAATGGATTTAAAATCAACAATCTTCGATAAAATTGTAAATCCAAAAATAATCATGAAATTATAACACAGTTAATATATTTAAGACATACACGCTTAGTATGTCCATAATCAATAACCTATGACATGTGTCTCACAATAGCGAGGGCGTAGGATTGTGTGCATTAGAGACTTAACCTCTAAGTCATGTCTTGTCCTTAACCGGGGAGGGTTCCAGTGGGGTCTTGAGAGGCACTGGGGGGAAAGAGTGCTAGGTTGAGCGTCGTCTTTTGTATGCATATGAGATTAACACCCCAACCTACGGCATATGTGCAGCTCCTCATGCCCATCCGTCACTTAGTATGGGGCTAGAGTGTAGTCATGTAGTTAAGGTATCTTGATCTTAGATATACTTATATTATATTCATTGCATGAACATTATCTCACTCTTCATACATAAATCATGCATATTTTTTTTATTCTAACATTGCATCATGTGTTTGCATATTTTAATATTTCGAGCTTTAATGATTTTACCAAACACAAGTATTTGAAAAATCACCAAATACATGTTAAAAGAGCCTTCAAATCTAATCAATATACTCTGAAATTTCAACTGAAGGAAGGTCTCTTTATAATACAAATGAATTGAGAAAAATATTTTTCAAAACATCAAGAAATGCAGTTCTGTTTTGGCGTTAAGAAGTTAATGCCTGGCGTTAGCTCCTTTGCTCTAAAATTTTTTTTTGTTTTGAATTATTTCTGGTATTATTTTAATATTTTGTGTGTTTGTAAAAAGTTTTCTATCTTTTTATTCCTTTTAAAACAAAATTTTATTTCTTTTAAAAAAAATATATATGTATTTTCTCATACGTTATTTTTGTTTATTTCTCTGGCATAGAATATCATTTACTGAAAGGGCTATTAAAGACTTCTATGATTTCCAGAGAATATATATATAAAAAAAAACAAATACAAAATTACAAAACAATTTCAAAGAACAAAAAAATATTTTTCTTTATGTGTGTTTATTGTTTTGTGCATATATAAAAAAAAATTCAAAAATTTATAAAAATAAAACTGATTGTTATTCATTGCCATTGTCAAGGATGGATGATTAATTATATCAAATAAAGATTAAATACAATGCTTAATTTAACTTTCAAGTTTCTTAAAAACATTATTTTGTATTTGTCATGCCTTGAAAATTATCTTGTTATGTGCAATGAAATTGATTGTAGATAAACATGTGTAGAAATGTTTAGCGTGCCTCTAAGTATGAGTAATGTATTATGTTTGATAATGATTCATTCACTCACTTATTTTTGTTAACCTACATGTGTTTACAATCTTATTCTTACATGATTGTGTAGTGTAATAACATAAATAATTAAAATGCCTAAATAGATTACCTACACAACATTGAATTGGTTATTACAATTCTTTGTCTTTCATGCACTTATTCTTTAGAGAAATGTGGTTTAAAATGCTATGTTTGCAAAACAAGTGAATTCGGAGTCCTTAGTCACTAAACTAAAAAGCAAATAATAAATGACAAGGAAAACTCCACCAAGCACTACTCACCCTCCTGATAAGTCTTAATGAGCATTGTGAGGTTAAGCACCTTGGCTAAGAATTGTGAAGTGTCTTGTAGCAAACAATTTATACACCACTTCTCTTTTGTACACCGGATCACAAAAAATTGAAAATAAAGCTAAAAAGTATAAAAGTGATCCCCCAAGCACTACTTTGCACCCTGATAAGTCTTAATAAGCATTGTGTGTGCGGAGTGTCTTGGTAGTTGTACTATTTATTCATGTGCATTGAAATAGTGTGGAAGTAATATTATTTGTGTATTTTAATGTTGTGTTATTTCATTATATATGTCATGTGTTTTTGATTGATTCACTTGTATACTTTATCAAAACATTACTTTGTACACATCATTATCTTTCATAAAACTTCTACTCATGAGAATTGGATCCTAAAGCTCATCTACTCAAATCTCTACAAACTTAAGTAAATGCACTAGATAACAAAGCATGACCGCTATAATGTTTAAGTTTCCTTGAAATGCAAATTTTATTACATTGTAGTTTGTGTATCTTTTCTTGATATTATGAAATCATGCTTGCAATTTTTTTATCTTAATGAAATAACATCTCTTCAATCTTTAACTCAAACATCAACTTTTCAAATTTAAAACTCATTATCCTTTATATGGTTTTATCTTCTAAAATGATGTTTATGTTTAAGAGTGCTTATTATTTTTAACACCGTGTTTTCCTTTAAGCATGTGGTATCTTAAAATAGAATGCTTACTTTATCATGTTAGCTATGTTGCTTACCACTTTATGTTACATCATGCTTATATTTTTCTCAACAAGTAGTATTTAACAAGCTTTTGATTGCATCCTATTTTTCTTCTCGACATAAAATCTATTACTCTTATATACTCCCATATTTATTATTTCTTCATAATTATTCATTCTTTCTTTCAAAATAACTTTTGATAATATCAAAAAGGGGAGAACTATAAATTCAAGAAATCTCTTACTAATCTCAATTTTTCAGAATGCACCATTGCAATTAATTATAACATTTAGGGGGAGCATACATTTAGGGGGAGAATACAATTTAGGGGGAGTATATTAAAAAGTTTTCATGGAAAGCATCTATGTAGAGGGAGTGATATTGCTCGATCATGACAACCCACTTTTGGTAATAACAAAAGGGGGAGAATAAAATGAGAAATCTAGTGACATAGATATTTAGGGGGAGTAAAATATATCACGCAGTAAACCTTTTATTCATGCATATCTTTTATCGCACTTATCTATAAACTCACTAATTTCTCATATGTGTATTTGTTATTATCAAAAGGGGGAGATTGTTGGAGCTTGCTTTCCGCATCTCTTGGTTTGAGAATAACAAATACCATGATGTATTTGATCTACTCTTTTGTGTGTTTATAGTGCACAGGTGATACATGTTAAATAAAAAAACACGTCCTCGTTCATGGATCAAAAAGACAAAATGACGAGTTTTGTATGCTAAACTTCAAACGGCAATAACTTTCAATACAGGAAGAGTTACGGAACGTGCCACCCCATTTCGGAGATGAGAATAACTCAATCTACAGTCTGAAGAAGTTTCGGACGACAAAAATGAAGAGGAGCTGTCGGAATTTCCCGACAGTCAATGTCGCTCAGACGACAACAGAGAAGTTACAACAACTGCCCGCACGGCAGCACGACGAGCAGCAGTTTGGCGCTGTCCAAATTTTCCGACAGCTACTGTCGCCCAGGCGACAGATCGGAAGTTATCGCAACTGCCCGCACGACAGCACTACGAGCGACAGTTTTGCGCTGTCGGAATTTCGACAGTGATGTCGCCCAGGCGACAGTGAAAATCTATAAATTGGCTCCTTTTGTTCGTGCATTCCAAGCATTGAAGATTCTAAGTTCCTTCCTGAGTGCATACGAACCAGAGAGCTCCAGAACCTCAAGAACTCCCATTTGTGCTAAGAAGGTTTGAAATTGAAGACGAGATCGGACACGCTTCTACATCAACGATCATCTCGAGGCTTCAACCTTCCTTTCAGAGATCTGAATTTCTAGGGAGTTCTTATTTTATCTTGTATTTTCATTTATATACATTTTACTTTGTATTGGTAGGGAAAATCGCTTCCTTGTGCGGAGCGTCAAGTCCTTGCGTGGCTTAGGGGAAAATCGCTTCCTTGTGCGGAGCGTCCAAGTCCTTGTGTGGCTTGGTGGGAAATCGTGGCCTTGTGTGCTACATCTAGATCTTGGGAAGATCTAGAGGATAGGATTGGGCTTGGTCTAGGGAAAGATAAGTCATAGCCTTCCGGTCCTTAGTAGAAGGACCGGTAAAATTGTAAAAGTTTTATTTTACCATTATTGCCTTGATCTTAAGCTTTATTAAGATCGTTATGTTCATGTATGTCTTTGTCATATTTAATAAAATTATGAATGTTACTTTATTGAAAATTAATTGAGTATTTATTAATATAAAATTTGTGTTTGGAAAATTTCGATTAATTATTTTTAAGAAAAGTGAAAGTTGGTGAAAAATTCTTAAGTAAAAATCATAATTTAAAAAGGCCCTTATTCACCCCCCTCTAAGGGTGCCACAAGATCCAACACCCACCTGCGTCCTAGGTGTCTTGCTCACCTGGAGACAGGGGAACTCAACGCCCTCCCAATCCAATTGGAGGCGGAAGTACCTACCTGCGACCTAGGTGCCTTGCTCACTTGGAGACAGGGGAACTCAACGCCCTCCCAATCCAATTGGAGGCGTAAGTACCCACCTGCGTCCTAAGTGCCTTGCTTACCTGGAGACAGGGGAACTCAACGCCCTCCCAATCCAATTGGAGGCGGAAGTACCCACCTGCGTCCTAGGTGCCTTGCTTACCGGAGACAGGGGAACTCAACGCCCTCCTAATCAATTGTTGGGCCGCGAGTCGACTTGAAGAACCCCCCATCTGCTAGCATGACAAAGCCCGACAGAGGGTCTCCAGTCAGGGATCTTGAACCGGGATATTTACCCAGAACCCACTTTTCATTCATAGCTTACCTGGTTACAACTTCCTTACGCTACGCCCCTCCGGGCACCTCATTACACCTCGCCCTTTTCTTGGCACTTCACTACATCTCGCCCCTCTCTGGGCACTTCACTACATCTCGCCCCTCTCTGGGCACTTCACTACATCTCGCCCTTCCCGGGCTCACTCAGCCGCATGCTCCTTGACCATCTCCGCCATTGCTTCTTCCATTTCTTCAGCTTCCTGCATCCATCTGATTGTATTGACTGCAGTGACATAGCACTGACGCGCCTCCCGGGGATCTCCCCTGACTCTTATCTGGACCTCTCCGGAGTTGTACTTCAGGCATTGGTGGTAGGAGGACGGCACGCACTTGTACGCGCTGATGAGGGGATGCCCGAAGATAGCGTTGTAGCTGCTCGACGCGCCCACGATGACGAACCGACAGTTCTTCCAAGTCCCCCCCAGGGTGACGAGGAGTTCGACTACTCCCTCCACCTCCTTCCTCTCCCCGGATATTCTGAAGAGTGGCCCATCTGATGCCAGCACTCGCCTTGCCTCGACCTTCATCCCCTCGAAGGCCTTCTTGAATATCACGTTCACCGAGCTCTCGTTGTCGACTAGGATCCGGGAGACCGTGAAGTTCTCGATCGCCGCCTTGATGACAAGTGCATCGCAGAATGGGTCCTCATGGGCCGGCAAGTCCTGGGTCGAGAAGGTGATCTTCTCGCTCGAAGGTGGGGATCGGGAGGTCGAAGCGATGCTCCGACGGCATATGGCGTGGAGGCTCCCCTTCCGGGTGGCCTCTTTGCCCGCTCCTCCATGGATGACCCCGATCCCTCCCAGGGCCCCTACGTCGACCCTCTCCTCGCATGGGTCATCCTCCTCCTTGCTCTTCCCCTTCTCTCCTGTCCGTGGACCTTCCAGGCACAACTGTTTCCCCCCTGCTGGGGATCTTCACCCTTCTCTCATCTCGAGGAACTCCGGGCAAGCCGCGGTCGCGTGACCTTCCTGCTGGTGGAAGTCACAATACAGCAGCGCCAACTCGTTCCCTTGCTTCTGTAAGACCCCCCCTCCCCAATCCTGAACCGGGTTCAGGGAGGGGGGATCTTACTGCCCAAGAATGACCCCTTAACGCTCCCCGGGTGGTGACGTCCCATCCCCCCTCGAGCGCTGAGCGGTCTCCTTGTCAGGCACAAGAATCATAACCTCACATTAGAACACATAGCGGAAGCAATCAAAAGATGGGCAAACCAAACATACAGCTTATATTTACAACTTAACGGGGCCGAAGCCTATCGTTTACAAAATATTGTCCGTAGACTACATATGCTAAGACAAAAGGGAGTCCTGGGCTCGTCCCTATATACTCGTACTCACATCTCTGAAGATAGAAGGGGAGGCTGGGGTAATCGAACGGATCATCTCCAAGGCTTCCCGGTCAACCTGTGATGTGGGGGCTTCACGCTGTCCCGTCTCCTGTGATTGGTTATAAGAAATAACCGTTAGTCACAGAGCTAAGCAGAAAACACATCCCCTCCCCGGATCCGTATCCAGGGGGCGGCTAAAGACAGAATTGAAATAGCCGAAGCAAGGAAAGGGTTAGCAGCAGGTAATCATATACATACACATCTATATAAATAAAGCGGGGCTCCTGCCCGAATAACCACAATCGCGCGGCATAATAAATCTATAATACGATCGCGCGTATACACACACCCCAGGTTCTCAAGACCTGTACCACACAAAGACCCTGTGTCGACACAGTTTTAGACCGCTTTAGTTCAAGCAGGGGAGCTAATCCCGCGGGCCTCACCGATGTGGCCGTCGGTGACAGTGGCCAGTCCTGCCACTTCTGAATGTAGTCGTACCGTATCATTCAGGCCCTCCCGTACAACTTGGTGTACTGAATGGATGTGAGCGACATCCGGCGAACCGATTTTTAGGCCGACCAGCGGAGGCGATACTGCAGGCTCAGAGGGTAATAACCCACTGTGCCCATCTCCCTGTCGCCATGAGTTGTCAACTCACCCGCACCGGTACGAACGGTCTGCGAGCGTGACCGACCCGCCACTTCCAAACAATCTTCACCCGCTTATTTTTAAACGAACCTTTAGGCCACGTGGCAATTCATACTCGACCGGTCGCATGACCTTGGACCGGGAGGCTTAGTGGTATGAGTGCTCCTTGCTTGGGGCTAACTTGGGAGGAGAGACTCGACTCCGAGTTTTCCCCAACTAAGGCCCCGCCGAAGGGAGGATAAGCACCGCATTTGTTGCCACGGCAGCTCTTCACTAGTAAATAAATTAGGCCGAAGCATGGGCCATAATATTTAAACAGAAATGTAGGCCGAAAGCAAAGGCCATGTAATAAACAGAAAGGTAGGCCGAAAGCAAAGGCCATGTAATAAACAGAAAGGTAGGCCGAAAGCAAAGGCCATGTAATAAGCAGAAAGGTAGGCCGAAAGCAAAGGCCATGTAATAAACAGAAAGGTAGGCCGAACGCAAAGGCCATGTAATAAGCAGAAAGGTAGGCCGAAAGCAAAGGCCATGTAATAAACAGAAAGGTAGGCCGAAAGCAAAGGCCATGTAATAAGGACCAGTACGAGACTGGATTTAAACGAAAGTGCTGAATGTAAATGCGGGGGACCAGTACGAGACTGGATTTAAACGAAAGTACTGAATGTAAATGCGGGGGACCAGTACGAGACTGGATTTAAACGAAAGTGCTGAAAATAGGTACGGGGGACCAGTGCGAGACTGGATTTAATTGAGAGTACAGAAAATAAGTACGGGGGACCAGTGCGAGACTGGATTTAAACGAAAGTAATTGCATAAGAAGAAATGGTTAGTAGTCCAATCACTCCATAAGAGGAGGCTTCGATCGACGACTCCGTTCTTTTATTATTGTCGCGGCGGGGTTACGTTTTGGTGCTGCGTCGCGATGTCGTTCCGATTTTTGCGTTGCTTCTCCGAGCTTAGTCGATCTTTTTAGTTTAATACGCATAATTTTGGATAAGTATTTAAGATATGCGTCGAGGAGACGCCGATTCGTTTTAATGAATTTCGCTCTTTTCCGGGCGTCTATTTTTGTTTGAAAAGGCTTTTGAGGGGTTAAATCACAAGTCCACACCCCCTATCTTTGGTAGTATTTGTAAAATACCTATATTTAGTGCCCCTAATTTTTGGGGATTTTTAGAAACACATTTGGGCATTTTAATACCTAAAATAAACTTTATATTGGGTTTTAAAAATAGTAAAACCCCTCCTAAAAATCCCAAAAATTACAGGGGGTGCCCCCAAGGGTGGGGCACATTTTTCATTTAGAAAACTTTTTCTGAAAAGGCCCCATTTTTCCTTAGAAAAATGAGGAAGGTTAAGGGGGTTTGGGGTGCGGATAGGGGGAAAGGAGGGTTCTGGGGGCGCCACACCGGGCGCCATCCTCGGGTCCCCACAGCGGATCCACAGCGGATCCGCTGTGGGGGGGGGGGGGGGCACACATGTTGAGGGGAAGGGCGGGAGTCTAGGTTACGGGAGCCGCTAGATCTCCCGCGGGAGATCGGGCGGCTCCCGTCGACCTGGACGGGAGGCGGCCGCTGCCGCCACCGGCAGCGGCCAGATGGGGCCGGCGCCGCCCCCGGTCGGTGCGCCGGGGGCTGGCGACCACTCCGGTGGTGGTCCGGCGGCCTGGCGCCGCCGGCTACCACCGGGGTTGGTGCCGTAAGGGCACGGGGCGGTGGCGGCCTGTACGCCTCCTGCAGGCTTGCCGCCACCGCCTCCACCGGAGGGATGGGGTGGGGGGGTGCCCCCGGCCGGTGTGCCGGGGGCCGGCGACTCCTCCGGGGGTGGTCCGGCGGCTTGGCACCGCCGGCCACCGCCGGGGGAGGGATAAAAAGGGGGCGGGCGGTGGCGGCGTGGCCTGCATGGGCCATGCAGGCCCGCTGTGCCGCCGCTCCTGCCGTGCGCTGCCCTCCCGGCCGCCACTGGCCGGGGCGCCGGGGAGGGGGCAACCCTCCGGCGGTGGCCCGGCGGCTGGAGCCGCCAGCCGCCGCCGGGGAAGGGGCTATCCCCGTACAGGAAAGCAGGGAGGCGGGGGAGGCCGCGGGTGCCGCCGGCCGTGCACGCCGGCGGCCCGGCCGCCTCCCCAGCACCGGCGCCGAGGTCCCTGACGGGGACCTCCTCCCCCCCCAGCGCCACCACCGGCGCTGGGGAGGAGCGATTCCTCTGCCGGCCTCCTCCCCGAGCCTTGCCAAGGCTCGGGCGGCGGCCGGCGGCGCTCCGGCGACAGGGGGAGGGGGGGGGGGGGGTTCTACCCTGGAGGTGGGAAGGAGGTGGAGGAGATCTTCTACCTGAGGGGTGGGGTGGTGGTGGCCGGCCATGGAGGAGGAGGAGGGGGTCGGCTTTGGGTGGCTTGCTCCGGCAAGGGGGAGGAGGAGGAGGTGGCTGGCTGGGGGGGCTGCCGTCAGGGGAGGTCCGAGAGAGAGGGAGAGGAGGTGTGTGTGGGGGAGAAATGGAGAGGGCTGCCCCTCCTTTTATAGGGAGGGGGAAGCTCTCCTCTCCCCCTTCCTTTTCCTCCACGTGGGGATAAGGGAGGGGGAGATATTCCCCCCCCCCCCCCCCCCCCCCCCCCCCCCCCCCCCCCTCCCTCCCCTCCCTCCTCTCTCTCCTGCCCAAATAGGGGGGCTGCCCATGAATAGGCAGCCCTTCCTTTTTGGGGGAGGGGCTTCTCTCCCCCCCCCCCCCCTTTTCTTTTCGTCTCTTTCCTAAGTAATTTCAGACTGGGGGGGGGGGGGGGGGGTTGACCAAGTCAACTTAGGGCGGGGTCCTCCTCGGCTCCCGGGACATGATAAGAGTCGCCGGGGCCGATGCCGGGTTCGTGTGCTTTATATTTCGTGCGTTGCACTGAGGCGATCTGCATAGGACTAAAATGGCATACCCTCCATACGACCTCGTATCGAGACGCAACGAGTTCCGTTGCGCTCGTATTGTCCATACGAGTCTATCGGAACTGACGGAAGTTAATTCGGGGTTCGTACGGCCACTATTCATAATAATGAGGTAGTGGTGCGCTACGATACCCGAAATGGTCGTTTTCTCCAAACGACCTCGGATCGAAGTGCAACGAATTCCGTTGCGCTCGTATTGTCCATACGAGTCCAACGGAACTGACGGAAGTCAATTCGGGGTTCGTACGGCCACTATTTACAATAATGAGGTAGTGGCGCGCTACGATACCCGAAACGGTCGTTTTCTCCATACGACCTCGGATCGGAGTGCAACGAATTCCATTGCGCTCGTATTGTCTATACGAGTCCAACGGAACTGACGGAAGTCAATTTGGGGTTCGTACGGCCACTATTTACAATAATGAGGTAGTGGCGCGCTACGATACCCGAAACGGTCGTTTTCTCCATACGACCTCGGATCGGAGTGCAACGAATTCCATTGCGCTCGTATTGTCTATACGAGTCCAACGGAACTGACGGACGTCAATTCGGGGTTCGTACGGCCACTATTCATAATAATGAGGTAGTGGCGCGCTACGATACCCGAAATGGTCGTTTTCTACTGCTCGGGCCTACTTTTATTGGGCTCACTAGGGTCTAGTGGCCCAATAAAAGTCGGGATGTTACAGCTTCTCCCAATGTCCCCTCTTCTTCCCCCCTTTCTTCCGGCCAATGGCCATGGCTTGCAGGGGCTGGACTTGTAGCGGTCCCGAGTTCTGTTGCCACCCTGCCGGGTGGAACCGCTCGTGCCTCCCCTGAGAACCTCCTTGGCCCTGAGGGGGCCCTACCTGTGACCTCCAAGCTGGTCGGGCGGCTGTTGGTTGCGACCTCCAACCTTGCTCCTATCCAACGGGGGGGGGGGGGGGGGGGGGCTGGTGTCTGACTCCTCACTTCCTCCTTCCTTCTCCCTCCATGCTCTCTCCTCTCCTCCTCTGCTACCTGGGCTAATCTCGCCACGAACTCCTGGTTGGTGGCCTCGCACTCGATTTCCCTATCAGCGCGCTTCATCAGTTCTTCGAAAGACAGGGGAGGGTCCCGAGTCAGACTCATCCTGAACAGCCCCTGCTGCAGCCCAAGGGTGAAGGCTAGCTGCAGTGTAACATCCCCAATCCTACTAGACCCATAGTGTGAGAATGGGAAGCTCAAAGGGTGGGATGAGGGGCCTTGAGGACCCCTTAGGATGCGAATTTTGCTAAGGCACACCTAAAGTCCCAATCAGATAGGACCCAAGCTACTAAGGAGGGCCAATTGAATACCAATTTCCCCAAAATGAGACCACCCTTAGTCCCCTAAACCTTAAGGAAGGGTGATGGTGTGATCATCACCCCTTAGTAGGGCTCAATTCCATAGGTTTAGCCCAAGATCACCTTAGGTGAACATGGACCAAACCAATCAATTAAGGGGCAAAATGGTCAAATCCACCATCTTGTAACCAATTTGGCCACCCAATGGCCAAATTGATCTCACACCTATATTATAAATATAATTTTGAACTTAAACGTCCCAAAAGCCCCATCATGGGGTATCTAATTGCCCTTAAATTGGGCCAATGCCCTAATTAGGGCACTTTAAGGCCAAAAACACAAATCAATCAATTGAGGACCAATTAGCCTTCCAATGATCAAATTGATCCTCCCCCTACTATCTAAACATGATTAGGGACCCCTTGGACCCCAAAGCCCCATCATAGGATGGTCAACCCTCTCCAATTTGGTCAAGATCCAAATTAGGGCAAAAAGGTCAA
This sequence comes from Dactylorhiza incarnata, assembly GCA_033032865.1. Lineage (NCBI taxonomy): Eukaryota > Viridiplantae > Streptophyta > Magnoliopsida > Asparagales > Orchidaceae > Dactylorhiza > Dactylorhiza incarnata. Next base: position 6,797,540 of record JAWHQI010000123.1, on the reverse strand, counting down.
CTCAACCCGAATGTGGTCAATTTGCTTTCAAACCTTAAAATTGACTACACATCTAGTCTTTAAACATCATTAGGGATCTAAGAGACCCAAAAGCCCTATCATGGAAGGGATAACTTCACCCAATTTGGCCAAAGTCCCAAGGAAGGGCATTTTAGGTAATTTCACATCTTTTGATCAAATTGGGCCAAATAGGGCCCCACCATGGGCCAAGCCCTATTGGGTGATGACATGGGACCCATGAACTACATGGGGGACCAGTCAACCCAAATGGTCAAGTCAAAGTCAACTCAATTGGGCTTAAACCCAACTTGAGAGGCCTAACCCATTCTCCCCATTATAATGACCTAAGTCCTAAGTTAACTAATCAAAATAAACTCATAAGGACCAGGTGGAGTGTGGCTAAGGAAGATTGGACTAACCCAAGCTAACCCAAATTGGGTTTGGGCTAAAGGAGGGGACAAAAAGTAAGTTGATAAAGCAAAAGCTTCCCCTCTCCCCCTCTCTCCTCCCAATCAGCCTTGGGCTGTTCCCTGAAGGGAGATGATTGCTGTGGTGGAGCTGGAAAGCTGGGCTGCAATAGGTGATGGTCGGCCAAGCCAAGCCCGTGAGCCACCGATTCAAATCTCCCAAGGCAGCCCTCCTCAGCCTATTTAAACCCCTCCACGAGCTTCAGAAGCGCTTTTGCAGTCGGTTTAGAGCTTTGGTTCAGAGAATTCGGTGGAGGATCGAGTTCTGTAGCAAGCTCGCCGGAGACGGAGAAGAAAATGGCAAACCGCCGGAATGCTCGCCGCCCAGCTCGCTTCCAGGTTCGCTTCCCCCCCCCCCCCCTCTGACTGTGCTAGCATCTAGGATTGTTAGGAGTCGAGTTCGAGCCGAATTCATTTCGGTTTTTCCTTGTCTTTCCCCGTTTGGGCTTCTTGGTAGAACCGCCGGAAACTGCCTCCTCCGGCGACCAATCCACCGCCAATCGATCGGCACCACCTCAACGGAGGTGGTGGTGGCGGTGGCTGGCCAGGGAGATGGAAGGAGGGACGGGATTCCGGGTTCCAAATGGCTCCAGGTCGGCTCAATCTCAGCCGTTGCTCAGGGAGGAAGATGAAATCAGGACCGTCCCTGCTGCTTCAAGATTCGTGCAGAATCAATTCATTTAACCTATAGTTCATATGAGTGTATAAATGAATAGTAGTTGGACTGTCACACTAATTCAGCTATCTTCCAACTAGAAATTGAAGGCCTTAGAGGCCATAAATCGAAAAATTCCCCGAGATAGCTCTTGTAGATCTAGAAGTCTACTTTCATTTGAACCTTAGATCAGATCATTTGGAGTTGATTTGACTCCTGTAGACCTATTTTTCTAATACCGGTACAAAATAAATTCCACCACCAAAACAACCCTAACTCCCATTTGGCTTGGAGTTTAGGGATGAAATTTTAAACCCTATTGTAACTATCCCCGACCTACCTTGTGCCCAAAAATCAGAATATTTGGTCCACAATTTTCTATAGTTTTTTGTCCAAACATTGAAATTGAAATTTATGATAATTAGGTGGCCAAACCCCCTTGTGGGGCCCCCATATTAGGGTGGGGTGAAGTTTAGGCTATGTCCACACACTGTTAAAAATATTGGGTCCATTGGACCACTCCTTGTGGGTGAACCCTCTTTGGAGTGAGGATGGCTTAAGGGTTTGTGTATGTTGGGCCAGGAATTTCACTTAGCTTAAGGAGCCAAATTGAGGCCCTTAATGGCCAAATCATGAAAATAGTGTGGGACACACTATTGTAGCCCTATCTGTCTAGTTTCATTAGAAACTAAGATTTTGGCATTTGGAGGTCAGTAGACCCCAGAGGAGCCTTTTTCCTAGGACTGGTCCTACACTAGGTCAGTCCATTAGAAAATTTACCTAGGTCAAACCCTTCAAGATTTGGAGCTGTGCTTATAACCATGGGTTGGTATACCCTAGGGGCACCCCCTGCCAAAGGGGCAGCCCGTGGTGGTCAATTTTACCTAGGGTTTTTGTGAAAGTTAGGATATTTAAATTAAGTTGATTGTTGGAGCATATGATGTCCAAATGACACCAAACTTTGGTGGCATACCATTGTGTACATGAGTAGTGCCTACCTAAAATTTCACTCCATTTGGAGTTGATTTAGTATGAAAAATTGGAAACCCTAATGAGGGCCTTTAAGGGTCAAATTAGGGTTTAGGTCATTTTGAGGAGTTGAGTGTGTTAGCCTCCTCCCATCATGTTGGATATGTGGGTATGGATATGCAAATGCTTGGGTCACACCCTAATGGTCCATTTGGAGCCATTAGGATGGTGTGACCTAAAACCATAAGGGTAGACCTTAAAGGTGCAATGTTGAGATTAATGAAGCAACTAGGACCTAAACACATATTTAGACAACCAAACTTCATCCCTAAGTAGGGAATAGAGTTATAGGGCTAGGAAGATCATCATGAGACTTGTTAGAAGCACATAGGTACTTTTTCCCTAATAATTGAAATTGCTACCTTTTCTTTAATAAAATAAAATGCAAGGTCTTATGACCTTGTATGACTTTGATATACTATCAGGGGCTGTACTAGGTTGAAATAAGGCTATGGTAATTTTGTTATGAGATATGTAAGCATTATTCCTTGTATAGAAAGTTTTAAGTGATTGCTAGCTTAAGGGAATTTAACCTATTTAAAATATCAAATCATGGGGCAGTGTTATGATACTTGGGAATCTGTCATTTTATGTCAATGTATGCCCATGATAAATGTTTGGAAGCCTGTTGAATTATATTTCTTGTACTTCATGTAGAAAGTGAAATTTACATCACTTGAGAATTTAATCCATTTAAAATATCAAACCATGGGGCAATGTTATGATACTTGGGAATCTGTAGATTTAGGTCAATATATGCCCATGATAAATGTTTGGAAGCCTGTTGAATTCTATTTCTTGTACTTCATGTAGAAAGTGAAATTTACATCACTTGAGAATTTAATCCATTAAAAATATCAAATCATGTGGCAATAATATGATACTTGAGAATCTGTCATTTTATGTTAATATGTGTCCATGACAACAGTTTGGAAGCTTGTAGATTTATATTTCTTGTACCTCATGTAGAAATTGATAATCGCCGCCTTTGGATGTTTAACCATTTTAAAATATCCAATCACATGGTAATGACTCAATAATTTGGAAGGGGACTATAGGTCCCCATATGGAGACTTGGTAATTTTTTTAGAATTTTCAGAAGGTAATTACTATTTTTCCTAATTATAGTAGCATTTTGGTAATTATACAATTATGATGATTCAGTAGGCCAAATGACACCCTAGGGCCATGATACTCAGTGAACCACCATGATATGGAATATTATCTTACTGATAATTCTCATGAAACATGTAAAATCATTTTGAGGGTAGTTCATGTGTAAGGTGACTTAAGGCCTTAACTACTTAAAATTATATTAAATACCAATTTAATATGGAAAATTATGGAAATTGGAATATACCTTACTAAGGTCAGTTGGAGCCTAGGATAATTACTGGAGACCTTGTTGATGAGTTTTTAGAAGGGTTCACTTATGGGGTTGATGGTTAGTTCAAATTAGTGGTCTGCGTTTAGTAAAAACAGAATTTTGAGTTTTAGACAATTCAGACCACTAAGTAGTGTTTAGAAGTGGTATACAATCAGTAATTGAGTTATAGCACACAAGGATTCAGGGCAGGTCAATCCTAGGATTAGTTGTGCGGTTGTGCTAGAGTCAACGTAGGAGGAATAAAGGTACGTCCAACCCATTTGGGTGGGACGGGAGATGAGCTAAGTCACTTTAACTATATGAAACGATGAAGGGTGAACCAATTGTTAACCACCAACTAAAGTAAATGTCTTGAGGAGGATGGTGGGGTTGAGCCCATTGCGTCCCCTAGTACCGCCGGGAATCCTTCACCGGGTGGACTGGGGGAAACCCAGGACTTACCTTAAATCACCAAAGAAGTAACCTAAGAAATAAGTAAGGAAACACGACCAATAATACTAAGTGTCTTGAGAAAGGGAACTTTGGGGTGTCATCCCACTATAGTTCCTAGTACCGTAGCGAGCCCCTTACAGGGTAACCCTCGGGAAGTCCAAGATTAACCCTAAACTGCAATAACATTTAAAGTAGGCAAGAGTAGCCATAGTAAGGTAAGATTGGATTTATGTATCTCCTCCCAGTTGCAGGAGCGGCAAGATTGTGGTGCTCGGTCAGACGAGCGGGAACCTCGAGGGGATGATTATCCCTGTAACTTTCTCAGAAATATGGCAGGTCTTCGGTACTAGGCAGGTCGTCACTCCGACCGCGGTACGTTGACTTAGAGGGTGTGTAGAGGTCTAAGGGGCCAGCTTGGCTGTGTGTCGGGACGATAGTTCCCCGAAGACACCTCTCACTTGGCTCACAGTCTGGTGGACTCCAGCAAAGAGTACGTAGAGCTCCGCGGTTGTTTAGCGTCGAGGCGTACGTGCGGTCTAGGCCTGGTAGAGTGTATACCCGCCTAGGAGTGGACAGCCCGGTCCGCTACCACAGTGTGTCACAGCGGTCGGTACCCGAGAGGTTGGCTTCCTTTCAAACAGAGGGAACTACAAAGGTCTGTGTGCACAGAGTCGTGTGTGTGAGTTCATTGCATAATCATTCATAGCATAAGCATAACATACACACTTGCAGATCCTCATCATATAAATTAGTATGAGCTCTTTTATATGATGAGTTATAATTCCTGGAAATCCTAACTTATAAGTTTGTATGGGCATTCATATAAGTTAGGGTACGAGGTTGATTATTTGTCGCTACTGTTCTTACTGCTTTGCTTTACTTGCTCTACTTACTGCTTAATTACTACTGTACAACTTTATTATACTCTTGTTTATACTCCTGCTTATACATGCTTAGATTAGCCCCTTTTTCACTTATGTATATACTAGTTTACTTTCCCTGTCACCTGCTTGTTCCTTGCTCGTCCCCCGCTTCTTCCTCCCGCGCGGTACCTATGAGTCGCAGGAGGAGGAGGGGACCTAGCGAGCTCGGTCATTCTTTGACTGACGGTTTGCATTGGGGCCGAAAAAACAATCTAGGATTCCGAGGAGACGGAGCTGTCGCACGCACCGCAGGAGACGAGGGCAGGACCTGAGCAGCCAGCGATGCAGCGGGTAGCGGCCACGAGACATCAGGTGGATTACATTTTGAGTGTTTGTGATATGTGATGATGAGATAGCTTCCGCATGTAGTGAGGTGTGTGATGTGAGAGTTTTGTTTCATGATGTACCGGGCTTAAGCCCCTCTATTTTTGTACTCTCTATTTTCATGCTCGGACTTATTTATATATCGTTTGATTAGCTTTTGATATATATTGGAATGTGATTTGTGGACTTCCTTTGCTTAGTTTGTACTCACTTTTACTATTGCTCGCACTATGATCGTAGCCGGCAGGGTCGACGTTGCGTGGTGTAGCCCAACCCGTGTGTTGGAAGTCACCGCAATGCGTCGGTTCTGGGCATAAGGTCCGCTTGGCCCCGGGAGCGGGGAAGGGATCTTACAAATGGTATCAGAGATAGGTATAAAAGCGCAACGAACGATCATGGGTATGAGCAATTAGTGCACAACAACTTGGGCCACCCCCGCACGAGTGTAGTTTGGGGACAAACTACGCAGCGGAAGCAGTGGTGTGCCCATGTACGAAACCACTTCCCAAGAACTGGTCTGCGGATAGTCAAAAATCCACTTTCCGCAGCCCGCCAATCGACCTGATTCGACCTAAACCAAGACCCTCCCGTCTGCGGGAGTGGGCGCCGACCCACTCACAAGCTTGGCCGCGAGTGGAAGATACTCCACTCGCCCCAGGGGACAGGCGAGTGGGGGGGGGGGGGATCCCCCACTCGCCCCTGGGACGGGCGAGTGGGGCGGCCCCCCACTAGCCTCTTAGGAGGGCGAGTGGGGCAGCCCCCACTCGCCCCTTAGGCGGGCGAGTGGGGCAGCCCCCACTCGCCTCTTAGGCGGGCGAGTGGGGCAGCCCCCACTCGCCTCTTAGGAGGGTGAGTGGGGCAGCTCCCCCCTCGCCCCTTAGGCGGGCGAGTGGGGCAGCCCCCACTCACCTCTTAGGCGGGCGAGTGGGGCAGCTCCCCACTCGCCCCTTAGGCGGGCGAGTGGGGCAGCCCCCCACTCGCCTCTTAGGCGGGCGAGTGGGGCCGCTCCCCACTCGCCCCTTAGGTGGGCGAGTGGGGCAGCCCCCACTCGCCTCTTAGGCGGGCGAGTGGGGCAGCTCCCCACTCGCCCCTTAGGCGGGGGAGTGGGGCAGCCCCCACTCGCCTTTTAGGCGGGCGAGTGGGGCAGCTCCCCACTCGCCCCTTAGGTGGGGGAGTGGGGCAGCCCCCACTCGCCTTTTAGGCGGGCGAGTGGGGCAGCTTCCCACTCGCCCCTTAGGCGGGCGAGTGGGGCAGCCCCCACTCGCCTCTTAGGTTGGCGAGTGGGGCGGCCCCCACTCGCCGAGTGAGACTCTTCTCATTCACTCTGCCCACTTGACCCAATGTTCCTTCTTCCCACCCTTTCAGATCTGCCTTTGCCTTAGCTAGCTCCGGCCACCTGTGTACGGTTACTTTCCTCATCCGATTTGATTCCGCTGAGTCTGGGTTAACCAAATCATCTCGGCAAATATGAGGGTTGTACATTTTGCCCAACCTTTCTTGCATTGGTTTCCACGATAGAATCCACCTCTGTCCCAACCAATCAACTAACTCTTCTCGAGTTGAAAAAATTGTGTCAGTTTAGCAGTGAGATACAACATATATAATGCTAATTTAGGGAAAATGACATACACACAAGTAAAATCATAAGCAAAAAATTTAGGAGGAAATACAAGTATCAGAGGTTAATCTTGTCTGAAACTGCTGAACAACATGTAAAAAGGGAGAAAACTAGAGAGATTGAACAACGTCTGTTGCAGGCAGATAAAATTAGAGAGATTAAACAAAATCCACTGAACAACATCTGGGTTCCCAAGGTTAAATGTCAAATAATAGAAAACATGTTAAGGTATATTGTGCATTAATGTCGGGTCTTTAACAGAATCCTAACGAGTCCGTTAAAGCACCCATAACGGGTCGTCGGAGATTTAGTGTTACGCCTATAAATACCCTTGTTGGGGGCAACGGGTAGAGTAGTTCCAAACTTGATGCTCACACGGATGCTTCGAGCGCGCTATCATTCTCGAAGTTTTCTCTCGTGTGCGCCCTAGCCCCCCTCTCCCGTGCGCTTCTCTCTCGTTCGGTGAAAAAGTAACCGCCCGGAGTTACAGCCGATTGAAGGAGATCGCCGTCGTTTCCGGCTCCGCCTGGCTCCCGTCCAAGTCACGCAAGTAGACCCCTGCGAGGAAGCCGCCATCGTTCTCTCTCACGCGCGCGACTGTAGGAGAAGACCTAACCGCCGCCCGTGTCTCTGCACTGAGGAAGACGACGCCACCCGTGTCCCTGTTCGCGTCTCTTCCTGGATGCATCCAGGCCGCTCGTCTCCCTGCGACACAGAAGAAACCGCCGCTGCTTTGCCGACACCCATTGATCGAAGGAGGAGTAAGACCGTTCGTCGATCGGAGCCCGTGTTCGTCGATCGGAGCCCGTGTTCGTCGATCGGAGCCCGTGTTCGTCGATCGGAGCCCGTGTTCGTCGAGCGGAGCCCGTGTTCGTCGATCGGAGCCCGTGTTCGTCGATCGAAGCCCGTTCATCGATCGAAGCCCGTGTTCGTCGATCGAAGCCCATTCGTCGATCGGAGCCCGTGTTCGTCGATCGAAGCCCGCTCGTCGATCGGAGCCCGTGTTCGTCGATCGGAGCCCGTGTTCGTCGATCGAAGCCCGCGTTCGTCGATCTCCAGACCGTTCGTCGATCTTCGTGTTCTTTGTCGATCGAAGCCCGTTCGTCGATCCCTGCCGCTACCGCCAGAGCTACCACCAGGCGATAGCTCCCCTTTTGCTGGTGAAGGTCCCCTCTTCCGTGACTCTTCCGACACCTTCAGATGGCCTCGTTTTTGAAGAGCAGCAGTCTCTCCTCTCCTGTGCCGATGATCAAACTGGAGAAGTTCTCCCATTCCGAGTTCAGTGTCTGGAAGCGGAACACCCAGTTCGGTATGAAATATCTGAATGTCTTTTACACACTGCAGACTGATTTGGCAGACTTCAAAGGATAAGATGAAGAGGCTTAGTGGACCAGCGATGAAGATTTATGTCGTGATTATCTCCTCAACTGTCTCTAAAATTCGCTAGCAGAGACTTTTGGGAAACTGAAGACAGCAAAAGAAATCTGGAATGCGCTGGAAGATCAGTTCAAGGAGGAGGAGAACATGTCCAAGACACATCTGGTGGACAAGTTCATGGGATTCACCTTCTCCGAGGACAGGGAAATCCTACCCCAGATTGCAGACCTGGAGAATCTGGTGGTCAAGCTCAACAGTGAAAGTGTCCCTCTGCCAGATGGGTTTGTTGTTGGTGTTATCATTTACAAGCTCCCCTCAGCGTGGTACTCTTTCAAGACAGAGATGTATCGAAAGAAGACTCAGGTCAGTCTGAAAGAACTCAAGTGATTTATCTGCATTGAGGACGAGAATCGAACAAGGCATGTGAAGGAGGTGGTGAGCAAGCAGCAATCTACTGCTAATATGATCACACACCCAAAACGGAAGCATAAATCTGATCGGACTCGACCTCCCTCCGGTTCACCCGCAGTAGTAGACACGAGCAAGAAAATAAAGAAGTTCAAGGGCAAGTGCTACAACTGCAACAAATGGGGTCACTGCGCTTCTGACTCCAGGCAACCCAAGAAGCCCGATGCCAACCCACCAAAGCCTGATAATAGAGCTCATATGATCCATCAGACTGCGCCCTCCCACTTTGTTGACATGGTTGGGAACGGTCAGGCCAGTACTGATTGGTGGTTGGATTCGGGGGCGACCTGCCACGTCTGCAACAATCCCGTTCTGCTGAAGGATGCTACTCCAGTCTCTGAGTCAGTTACAGTTGCAAATGAAGCCACTGCTGAGGTACTCCAAACCAGTGGCGAAGCCAGGATTAAAGTATAAGGTGGGCAAAGTTTGTATTATAAAATATTTAAAAATGAATCAAAGTATTACAACCTTAAAAAATTTCAAAATGTAAAGCACAATGTAAAATATTAATGCTAAAAATATAATTGCACTCATAATAAATTTCAAAGTTAAAAATTTACCTAAAATACTCCAACATCTGATGAAACATTTATAGTATTCCTCGTCGAGACTTCATATTTTGAAAACAAAGCATGATCTTCTCATCATCGATAGAATTAAATGCTTCTTTTTCTATATACGTGATCAAACAATCCACCATAGACTGATCTGATATTCTATTACGGAGTCGATTCTTGATAATCTTCATTGCAGAAAATGTTCTTTCAACTGTCGTTGTTGCAACTGGTAATATAAGTGCAAGAGTTATAAGAATGTAGACATGAGAATATAATATAACAAAGCATGATCTTCTCATCATCGATCAGAATATAATACAAGTGCAAGAGTATATCTTTTATAGACACATCACGAGCTTCATCTACTAGAATAGAAAACAAAGCATCTCCAAGATCTTTAATTATTTTTCTGTCATATGTTGTAAAATAAAAAAGGGCTGGAATAGGAGGAAGAACCGAAAAATACCTGTCCGACTAAGTCGCCGCTGTTCGACTGCTCACTGTTGTATTTCCTTTTGAAGATTTCTCAGATAGATTACTGTTATTCTTTGGCGTTCTTGGTGATTTTGTTGCCCAACTTGTCTATTTCCCGTGATAAAAACTGAAATGCCAGTGAAAAGGAGAGAAAAAATGGGTCTCAACTCTCACGATCTCTACCAATCTCCAGAAAAATACCTGTTCCAACTTGTCTCTTTCCCGTGGTAAAAACTGAAGATGCCCCTCCAGCCCTCCTCGCCGTCGTCTGAACTCCTAATGGTGAGATGGCGAGATCGGCGTCGTCCTGAACTCCTGATGGCGAGATGGCGAGATCACTCGATGACGAGATGGCGAGGCGAGATCGGCGTCGTCCTGAACTCCTGATGCAGAATCGCCCTCCTCCGCAGTCCACTCCTCCTCAGTCCTCACGCCTTCAGCTTTTTTACGCAACCCTAGGAAGGATAGCTATCGCAGGCAGCAACAGGGAGATAAAGGATATTAAATATTAGGGAATATTATTATAATAATATAATATTGATAATTTTTTTTAATAAGGTGAGCATTTGCCCACCTTGTAGCAAACGTAGCTTCGCCCCTGCTCCAAACAGAGACTGTGGATCTGCTACTCTCGTCAGGTACGCATTTAATTTTGAAAGATGTTAAATTCATTCCTACATTAGCTGCTAATTTAATCTCAATTAGTTTGTTAAGTGATGTGAGTATGTCTTTTAACATTAGTGGTGGTAGGGTGACCCTAATGGTCAACTCTCATTATTTTGGTTGCGCATATGTTCTAAATGGGATGTATAGGCTGAGTCTAGCGAACGAAGTAGTCAATCAAGTTAGTTCAAATCTCATAGATCCTAAGACTTTACATGTAAGACTAGGACACGTGAACTATAGAAAACTATTTTTGCTAGCTAAAACTCACAACATACCTTTAGACATTAAAACCAAATTTGACAAATGTGAGATATGTGCTCAAACTAAGATAACTAGAACATCATTCAATCAGGTGTATAGGAGTACACGTTTACTAGAGTTGATACACTCCGACATTTGTGACTATAAAAGTTTTGTCACACGTGGTGGTCGGAAGTACCTGATAACTTTTATCGACGACTTCTCTAGATATACTCACATTTATCTCTTAAAATCCAAAGATGAAGCTTTTGAAAAATTTCAAATTTTCAAAAATAGGGTTGCGAATTAATTGGATTTGAAAATTAAAAGACTTAGGAGTGATCGAGGAGGCGAGTACGTCTCAGGTGAGTTTAGAGATTTTCTTGTCAGCAATGACATAATTCCTGAAACCACTGCCCCTTATTCGCCCCAGTCCAACGGTATTGCCGAGCGGAAAAATAGAACTTTAACAGAAATGTTGAATTCTATGTTGTTGACTACCGGTGTATAACCCATAATTCATCGAGATCAAAAATGTATGAGGACAACACAGAAGACCTCCCCCACCTGGGCGAGTACATAAGACCTCCCCCACCTGGGCGAGTACAGAAGACCTCCCCCACCTGGGCGAGTACAGAAGACCTCCCCCACCTGGGCGAGTACAGAAGACCTCCTCCACCTGGACGAGTACAGAAGACGTCCTCCACATGGGCGAGTACAGACTTTCACCCCGTCAAAAGGCAGGAACGGCTATCTGCAGCCCATTTCAGAGGGCAGGAGCCGCTATCTGCAGTTCACTTCAGAAGGCGAGAGCAGCTATTCGCAGTCCATTTGGATTTGCCTATAAATAGGACCCCAAGGCATAAGTAGAAGGCACCTTCACCCCCCTATGGTGGGCGAGTACCTTGCCTGCCTCTCTTGTGCCAAGCTCAGCATTGGCTTTAAGAGGGGAAGTTCCTATAGACTTCCGGGTATGTGGCGGGACCTCCTCGCTGCAGCACGCGGGTCTTGTTCATAGGCAGGTTGGAATGGTTTTGCATGTTCTTTAGCTTCTTATCACCTTGTCTCACGTGGGTCGATCACTAAACGAGTAGCCTTTGCTCACCCCCAAGTCTCAAACAGTTGGACCGGTATCCGGGCTCCAACAGCCGGTATGCCTGCGGCTTATTGGGAAGAAGTAGACCTCGCGTCGAATCACATCCTGAATATTGTTCCTCATGCTAAATTAAAGCAAACCTCATATTGTACAACCCGTATTCGCCGAGTGGGTCCCTCAAGATCACTGGCGAGATCCAGGTCAGCCAGACCATTCGCCCATGCTGAGACAGGTGGAAAGACCCCTAGGTAAATAGGGGCGAGCCGTGGGCAGGAAGGAGAAATCGGCGAGTGGCACCCTTGCGGACCACTCGCCCAGAGGTGTGGGCATTCGCCTAGACAAGCGAGAGTTCGACGAGTGGTGCCCTCATGGACCACTCGTCCCCAAGGGCTTTAAGGAGGAAATGACCATGATGCCCTTTATGGGCTGCAAATAGCCCTTCAGAACAACGGAGTTGGGTTATTAGCAGACCAATCTGGGGTGCGGTTAGTAAAATTAAAAGGCGGACTCATGCTATTTGCAGACCAGCCTAGAAAAATCTATAAATAAACCCTTAAGGGCACCTTGGAGGAGATCTGATTCTTTGAGAGTCCTCTCCTCTAGGCTAGTCTTGGTTGGCTGCTAGTGCCCTCCAAGGTGCCCGACTGAGCTTTGGTTTGGGAGGGGAAGCTCTCTAAGATCTTCCGGGTGTGTGGCGGGACCTCCTCGCTGCAGCCTTGGGTCTATTCCAATTTTCTCATCCACCAGTCAGAGAGTTTAGTGAGGGAGAAGTAAGCGTCGGCTACACCCCCCAGTGGGTCCGAACTCAGGAGACTGGTTGCCGGTTTCAACACGTATGAGCTTTGGTTTAAGAGACCGCCCAGATTTGATAACCTCAAAATTAGGGGCTGTATCGCCTATGTTAGGATACCTGACATAAGGAGATCTAAGTTAGGACCTAAGACGAACACTTGTGTATACTTAGAATGTGCAGTGGATAGTGCTGCAGACCAATTTCTAGATCTCTCTACCAACTCGGTCATTGAGTCTAGAGATGTTGTGTTCTTTGAGGATAAGTTTCTTAGAGATAAGAACCTGACTCTTCCGGGTCTACCAGACACCAGTTCTGATACCCTAGTTGGGACGGAACTACGACTCCCTGACACTGAGCCAGTTCATACTAGTGCCCTAGAGTCCACTAGGCTATCTAATAGGGAACGAGTTCCTAAAAGCTTCGGTACAGACTTTGTGACTTACCACGTTGAAGCTGATACATCCACCTATAAGGAATCAATGCGATCTAGGGATTCCCTGTTATGGAGAGAAGCCATTGATGATGAGATGAACTCTCTCATGGAGAACCAAACTTGGACATTAGTTGACCTGCCCAAAGGAGCTAAAACCACTGGGAGTAAGTGTGTTCTTAAGAAGAAACTGAATCCATATGGGAGTATCGCTAAGTACAAAGCACGTCTAGTTGCTAAAGGCTTCACTCAAGTGAGTGGAATAGAATACTTTGATACATACTCACCTGTTTGTCATATTGCAATGATCAGGGTTCTTCTCGCTATCGCATCTATTGAACGCTTCGTCGTTCATTAGATGGACGTTAAGACTGCATTTCTAAATGGATATCTAACTGAGGAGATCTATATGCACCAACCTGAAGGGTTCGTCATAGAAGGTCTAGAAACCAAGGTCTGTAAGTTGATTAAGTCACTATACGGATTGAAGCAAGCACCTAAGCTATGACACGAGAAGTTTGACACTTGCGTAAAAGGCCTGAATTTTAAATCCAACCTTTCAGATAAATGTTTGTACGTACGAACAAGTCCAAATTCCGTCGCTATAATCTGCTTGTATGTTGATGGCATGCTAATTCTGGGTACTGATCAGTCTGAGGTGGAAGACGTTAAGGTTACCTTGTAGTCAAAATTTAGCATGACTGACTTAGGTGTGGTGAAAACCATCCTAGAAATGGAAGTGCACTTTATGAATAAGGGTATCATCCTTAGTCAGAGTCACTACATCAGAACTCTACTAGAGACGTGTGGTTATGATAAGTGCAGGAAGATTGAGACTTCATACGACTATAATAATAGACTAAAACCTCACGACGGTTCACCTATTAGACAGTTGGATTACTCCAAACTTATTGGTAGTCTAATGTATGCTACTACCTGCACTAGACCCAACATAGCCTTTACGGTCGGCATGTTGAGTAGATTCACTAGTAACCCTGGAAAGGACCACTGGGACGCCTTGGAAAGGATAATGCGATACTTAAAGTATACTGAGCAGTATGCTTTATGTTATAGTGGACACCCTCCTGTGCTTGAAGGGTACTCTGACGCCTCCTGGTGCTCAGACATTGGTGATAGTAGGTCCACTAGTGGTTATGTATTTACCCTAGGAGGAGACGCAGTAGCTTGGAAATCTAAGAGGCAAACGTGTATAACACTATCCTCTATGGAATCCGAACTCTATGCTCTTGCTTCAGCTGCCGAAGAAGCAGAGTGGGTTAGAGATTTGGTTATGGATATTCCAATGACGAGTTTAAAAATGAACTCTATCTCGATATTTTGTGACAATCAAGCCACAAAAACTATTGCAACTAATTCTCTGTTCAATGGTAAGCGAAGGCAACTACAGATGAAATAGGCCTGGTTGACCTATCTCACCAGTCAAGGGATCATTTCCCTCTTGGACGTGAGATCAAAAGATAATGTAGCAGATGTCCTTATCAAGGGCTTATGCAAGGTTCTTACATCTAAAACATCGGGGGACATGAGATTAAAGTCTATTTAGTGGGACTTAATACCTATGTTATGTTTAAGACTTTCGAACCGAGTCTGACTACATTCACGCATCTAGACTGAGTACACTGAAGTGTTCCAGATGCTACTTGATGAAAGCCTGAGATTATTTAGTTGCTAGTCATTCCAAACTTGATGACTTACACAACTATTTCTTTTCAAATGCTGAATTGGGTATCATTCCAAAAAGGAATACTGAAGTTACTGTTTGTGCCCTGATATCAGGATTATTCATCATATCATTCCAAATCTGATGATATAATGGTCATAGGTTGTTGTATCATTCCAAACTTGATGGTATGACACACTTGTGAAATGTTTTGATAATAATTCTGATAATCGAATGAACATAGTTTGGTTCTATGAAACCAATTTTTCTAATTTTGTGTAAATTAGATAGAGATGCGGACCTGTAAGTCTTTCTTCCTAGTTAGAGTATTATGTTCTAAATTGTTAGAACTAATCACTTTACTTTTGATATGCATATGTATGGATTCATTGAGTTTTGTTCTCATGACATTCTAATGTTTAAATGCAGATCAATTGAAGTCTGGAGGAGAGAAAGTGGATTTCGACATGGATGGAGATGATCTGTTGTTTGAGTAGACCGACCCATCACCAGTTTTTGAGTTTTGCTCCAGATTACTGTTCTTGCTTTTGCATGTTTGGAACTTGTTTGAGTTTAGATGTTTGCTCTAAAACTCTTGTTGTTATAATCTGAAACTCATTGTCATTATCTAACTTATATGTTTTGTTTAACCCGTTATGCGAACCAATTGCTACAATATAAGAGGAGAATGTTAAGGTATATTGTGCATTAATGTAGGGTCTTTAACGGAACCCTAACGGGTCCGTTAAAGCACCCATAACGGGTCATCAGGGATTTAGGGTTACGCCTATAAATACCCCTGCTGGGGGCAACGGGTAGAGCAGTTCCAAACTTGACGCTCACTCGGATGCTTCGAGCGCTCTATCAAAACAAACTTAGAAAAATTTATGGACTACGAATAGCAATGGACTGCGAATATCCAGTTCCAGACGGCTAATATCAACTCCCTAAAACTAGAGTGATGTTATAAGTATTCCTAAAATGCCACCCCCCCCCCCCCCCCCCCCCCCCCCCCCCCCCCCCCCCCTCTCTTGCTCTAAATGAAAATTAGAGAATCAAAAAATCACTGTGAAAACTTCTCCTTCACTTGCTCTAAATGAATGAAATGCAAATTTTTTTTTTGAATTAAGAATATCAATAAACTAGGAATAATCAAAATAGGACTGGTTAAACTGAAGGTGACAATACTAATGTGGTTGGGAATGAAGAGGATCCGAAGCCCATATTGACGCAGGTGGTAGGCGGGCATTGATTGCTTAGGAGGAGGAGAGTGACTGCGCCTGGGATAAAAAAGGGAAAACCAGGCCATCATGGCACGCCTGTATTGGACTTTTCTGGGTGTCACAGCCATTTGTGCAGATGAAATCACCGGCTTTCCATTTTCTGACTCTTCCCCTGTTTTTATAAGCTCATTGATAGAACTGTTAACTGTAAAAATCGTGGTAATTATAGGAACGGCGGTCGACTGGGCAAGCCGGACTGGTTACTCTTACCCTTTATTAGTTGACCAAGTGCTTAAGAGGTAGCCGACGCATGGATTTTTTTCTCTTTTCGATTTATTTAACGTGAGATATATATATATAACTAATTTAGGAACAGAACTCTTCCCCTACCCTTTCTTTATAACCTTCCCATTTCGAATTCTTCCCTGCGCCAAGACCAGAGCTTCTTAAAGGTCCAGTGGAGATTGGGGGGGAGAGAGAGAGATACTTAATGCATTCAACATTGGTTTAACCCAGCTGCAACTTTGTTTGTTCCGATTACTTTGTTTTGTAATTCTAGTATTGTGAAGAAACTTTTAACTCTTCTATTTCGATTGAGGGGGAAAACAGAGGAAGGAGGAATCTTGCCGGCGATAGGGTACAGGCGAGAGCTATATCATATAAGAAGCTCGCCTTTATTTACGGCTAGTCGGTGAACAAATACAAATTTTTTTAAGGCGAAAAATGCTGGATTTAAACTACTTGCCGTATCTGGAGGACGGGCCGGCTATGCCAGAGCCGGCCGTTTGCAGCTCCGCTGCCGGAAATATGGAGGAAGATGAGTGCGTAGTGCTGTGGTCAAACAACTCCAACTCCTCCGTCACGTTCATCGAAACCTCCTCCGAAGATGGAGACTTAGACGGCCGGCCATCTTTTTTATCGCTCTCTTCATCCAGAGGCGCCGACGGTGAGGACATCTGCTCTTCCGCTATCGTCACCCGCCTCTTCTTTCCGACCAACGAGGCGCAGAACAAAGCGGGCGAAATTTCGACGGCGGCGAAAGCGGTGGAGCCCGCTGTGCAGCCGATAAAGAAGAACAGGCGAGGCCCGCGATCAAGGAGCTCGCAGTACCGTGGAGTCACCTTCTACAGAAGGACAGGGCGCTGGGAATCGCATATATGGTAGAGATACAATTTTTCATTCTTCAACATGAAAATCTTTCATTTCTTCTCTTTTTTACCAATCTATTCTACTCTCCTTCCTTCTCAGGGACTGTGGGAAACAAGTATACTTAGGTATGTTGCACGACCAAATATGAACATTTGCTGTGTTTTTGTTATAGTCTGCATTCAAATTTGTCATCTTTGGTATTGGTTCTCTTACTCAGGAGGATTTGACACCGCTATTGCCGCCGCAAGGTATCCCCCCTCTCCCTTATCTTCTTCTTCTTCTTCCTCCTCCTCCTCCTCCTCCTCTTCTTAAAATTTCAAACTCAACTTGATATATTTATGATTAAATTCAGAGGTTTCTGATTTGCAGAGCTTACGATAAAGCAGCTATCAAATTTCGCGGTGCGGATGCAGACATTAATTTCAGCTTCAAGGACTACGAGGACGGCCTGAGAGAGGTAGAAATCTGGCGTAAAATCAATAGATATTACCAGCTGAATCTATTAAGGAAACGTGATTTTCAATTCAAGGAACGCAATTTTATTCTGCAGCTGAGTAATCTAAGTAAGGAGGAGTTTGTTCATCTTCTTCGAAGGCAAAGCACGGGCTTTCCTCGTGGAAGTTCCAAGTTCAGAGGAGTCACCCTCCACAAATGTGGGAGATGGGAAGCAAGATTGGGCCAATTCTTAGGAAGAAAGTATATACCTCATCTTTCTTTTCCGTAGCACTCAATAATTTGACCATATCTACTGTTTCTTCAATCCTTTTGATTCCTAATACCAAATTTCCTTCTCACAGATATGTTTATTTAGGCCTATTTGACACTGAAATTGAAGCTGCAAGGTACTGGTTCTATAAGCCTTCCTCTATTATTCAAAACCTCATGAAATTTGTTTATATTGAGGTCCGAATGTTTAGCTTTTGGGATTGATTTTCAGGGCTTATGATAAAGCTGCAATCAAATGCAACGGGAAGGAGGCAGTGACCAACTTCGATCCGAGCATTTATGAAGAAGAGCTCTATCCTAGAAGTGAGTCGACAATATAATATCTGCGACTCGACTGCTTGATTTGTGAAAAAAATCCCAGTTTTTGCTCCAAATGGAGCCTAAGTCAAGATTAGTCCTTTGAAGTTTATATATACATATGATGATCAATTTTGCAATTTGATAGAAAAGTGGTTGAATTAATTGCAAGAAATGGAGAAGTGAATCAGTCCTAAAAGGAAATGGATGGAGATTAGAATTAAAGTAAACCGGTTGATTTAGACTCCGTTTGGCGCAGTGGTGGTGGCCGTGAACGCGGTGGTTATGAACCGTCGTCCGTGACCTCCCGACCTCGCCTAAGGAATTTCATCCACTTTTATGTTCAAAACTAGTTTTTATCCATTGTAATGGCGGCGGTCATAACCATTGTCATGCCAAACACACATTCTATAGTAGTGGCCTTTTTTATCCAAACTCACCGGAGCAAAAACACACGACAAACGGAGCCTTAATCTACATATGCAAACTAGCTATCCTAGCCTTAAAACTAGCTGCCATCACTTCTCTCTTTTGTTCTATACAATCCTAACATAGTTTTCAAGTTCATGCTACCAACTAAGCGGTTTGTCAACATGATCACGAAGTATAGTACTAACTACCGAGAAGGCGAGAGGAGTCGGATGGATCCCCTCCATATTGTGCCAATGAAGACATGAAATATACATTCATGTCTTTATTTGGATCCCTCCATGTTGTTGGTTCCATTCATAGCACCCACAACTTCATCCAATACCTCTTTCGCTTAAGGCCTCTCTGTCAACACCCCTTCTTTGTCATGGTAGGATGTGGCTAACAAATCATCCGCACGAGACTTTGATCCATAGCTTACCTCGCCATTTTTATCCACATGTTATTTCGGGAGATCTCTGTCTTCTCCCTCCATTTTGCTAGCATTTTCTTATCACATAATGTTGGACGGTCCAGCATGAACCAAAAAAAGGCATGTCAAGATTAGTCTCACACCGCCTACCCAGACGGTTCACTCGTGCTTATAATAGGCCCCACCTATCCTATCTTTTACCCAGGTTTTGGAATTGAAAATGAGTGTGGTGGTTTAACATGGTATCATAGGTAGGTTCATGCTGAGGGGGCGTGCTGGCCGGTCCAGCATGAATCAAAAAAGGCATAGCAAGATTAGTCACACACCGCCTACCCAAACGGTTCACTCGTGCTTATAATAGGCCCCACCTCTGCTATCTTTAACCCGGGTTTTGGAATGTAAAATGAGTGCGGTGGTTTAACACATAATGGTTATAACAATTTGATGAATTCATAGTTTGGCTGACACAAAAAATCTTAATTTGGCAGGCAATGACAAAAATCACAACCTCGAACTCAGCCTCGGAACAGGCCGCGGTCAGCGACTTCCACCTGCTTTGGATTCAGACTGTATCAGAAACACAAGACCAAAGGTATTTTAGCATATAAGCTCTCTCAATTCACACCATAAAGACAAGCGCACAACAAATTTGTGTAAGTAAAACCACCTCCACACTGATCTGCAGTATGAAGAAAAGCTCAAACTACCAGAAATGGAGAACAAAGGAGCCACTAGTCATCCATTAAGAGCCGCCCCCCTCCAAACCCCTCTTCTCTTCCCCTCCAATCGTTTTCCATTACTCAACCATCACCAAGTGAGTAGAATCTTCAACAATTAATATTCAATTATTCACACCTCAGTTCCACAAATGTTAGACTATTTTAGACTATAATCTCGCTTGAATGCCAACGCAGCTTGGAAGCAGCAGCAATATTGGAGTGAGGCAAGCATGCGGAGTCTCTGGGGAGCTTACGTTATCGGTGGGCGGCGTCGGTCGAGAATTAGGCGGCCATCTTCCGACTGGCGGCGGCATAAGCTGGCACGAGAAGAGATCTTCACATTTCTTCGCCGCTGCCACGGCAGCAGCATCATCAGGATTCTCTCTGCAGATTGCTAGGTCTCATCCCAATGAGATGAAGTGATCTGAGAGGCACAGCAGGTGTAGGATAGATTATTGTTTTCTAGCTAATAATGATCTTGTCCTTACTTGTTTAGTACTTGGGATTTCCTTTTATCTTAACAAAGATGAGAGGGTTGGAGTCCAATGTTATGTGGAAAGAATGAAAATTTGGGTTTTAAAAAAAGTATTTTTCCTAAAACAATCTCTGGTTCTAAGAGTGAGCATTTTGTTGAGTTGGTTTTGAATAGTCAAACACATTTTATAAAAGAATAAAGCATGCTTGCATGCACGATAAATTGTAAGGAGTGTTTGTCAATTTCATTCAGAAGAAAACAGGAACACGGTTGAGAAGAATAGAATAGAAGAAAAGCATGTTAGAGAAATTTTTATTCAATACTTTGCTATTACATTCAACTGTAATTTATAGATGCGAAA
The DNA here is from genome assembly GCA_033032865.1 of Dactylorhiza incarnata. Lineage (NCBI taxonomy): Eukaryota > Viridiplantae > Streptophyta > Magnoliopsida > Asparagales > Orchidaceae > Dactylorhiza > Dactylorhiza incarnata. The sequence continues at coordinate 6,777,132 of JAWHQI010000123.1, read as the reverse complement.
GATAGGCGTTGCAAATAATTCAATTCATGTATTTCAGTTACAAGATTAAATGCAAGAAATGTTGCGCGGGGAAGCGTCTTCGTTAGCACATCTGCAAGCTGCTCGTCAGTTCGGCAGAAACCTATCTCGTTCTTCTTCTTCTTCTTCTCAACTTGCTCTCATATGAAATTAAATTGCAGGTGAATGTGTTTGCTACGATTATGAAAAACAGAGTTTTTTGCGAGTGAAATCGCTGAAATATTATCCTAGTCTGTTGTTTCCTTGAGCTCCAGGATATAGGATTGTGACCTAGGAAGAACATGTTTGAGTGCTCGAAGCATCCCGTGTGGCCGTCTAGTTTGGAACGGTCTACACTTTGCCCCTAGCATGGGATATTTATAGGACGAAACCCTAAATTCCTGACGACCCGTTATGAATCTTATACTATATATATATATATTTATCTTAACATTCCCCTCCTATATTTATATGACAGATATCACATAACATGTTAAACTTAAATAAGCAGATAACGACAAAATTGAGTTTTTCAGAAACATAAATATGAGTTTTAGAAAAGATCTAAACTCAATCAAGAGTTTCTAACATGAAAGAAAAGAACTGAAAAAACTCAAAAACAGATAACTAATCTTCAGTCTATTCAAACATCAGATCGTCATTGTCCGGGTCGAAATCATTTCTCTCTTCTCCATACTTCTTTTGTTTTGCAAGCAATTTAAATAAGAATGTCATGAGATTAAACTCTATGAATTCAAACATTTGCCATCAGAGTAAAGTGATTAGTTCTAGCAAAAAAAAGAACGTAATACTCTAATCAGGAAGAGAGATTCATATATCAGGAGCTCTATCTAATTTACCCAAAATTAGAATATTTGATTTTATAAAATCAAAACTATGTTCCTTCGATTGTTAGAATTATTATTAACCATTTCATAATTGTATTATATCATCAAGTTTGGAATGATACAACAAGCTGTGACTACTATATCATCAAGTTTAAAATGATATGATTAATAATCCTAATATCAGGACACAAACTAGTAACTTCAGTATTCATTTTTGGAATGATACCCAATTCAACCTTTGAATAAAAATAATTGTGTAAATCATCAATTTTGGAATGACTGATAATTATTCAATCTTAGGCTTTTAGTATCTAAAATACTTTAGTGTACTCAATCTAGACGCTTGAATGTATGCAGATTTCGGTTCTAAAATCTTAAACATAAAATATGTATTAAGTCCTAGTAGATAGACTTTAATCTCATCTCCCCCGATGTTTTAGATGTAAAAACCTTAAATAAGCTCTTAGTAAGGACATTTGCTACATTTCCTTTTGATCTCACGTCTAGTAGAGATGTGATCCCCTGACTAGTGAGATAGATCTACCAGGCATGTTTCATCCGTAATTGCATCCGCTTTCCATTGAACAAAGTATTTGTTGCAATAGTTTTAGTGACTTGATTATCACAAAATATCGATATAGAGTTCATTTTTAGACTCGTCATTGGAATGTCCATTATCAGATCTCTGATCCATTTTGCTTCTTCTCCTGCTAAAGCTAGATCATAGAGTTCTGATTCCATAGAGGATAGTGCAATGCATGCCCGCCTCTTAGACTTTCAAGCTAGGACAATTCCTCCTAGTGTAAGCACAAAACCACTAGTGGATCTACTATCACCAATATCTGAGCACCATGGATCGTCAGAATACTCTTCAAGCACAGGAGGATGTCCACTATAACATAAAACATACTTTTTAGTGTACTTTAAGTATCTCATTAGCCTTTCTAAGGCATCTCAGTAGTCCTTTCCAGGGTTACTAGTGAATCTACTTAACATGCCGACCGTAAAGGCCATGTCAGGTCTAGTGCATGTAGTAGCATACATGAGACTTCATATAAGTTTGGAGTAATCCAACTGTTTGATAGGTGAACCGTCATTAGGTTTCAGTCTATTATTATAATCGTATGAAGTCTCAATCTTTTTGCTTTTATCATAACCCCACTTTTCTAGAAGATTTCTGATATAGTGACTCTGACTTAGGGTAATATCATTCTCAGTGAAGTTCACTTCCATTCCTAGGATGATTTTCGCCTAAGTCTGTCATGCTAAATTGTTTCTTCAAGGTAACTTTTACGTCTTCCACCTCAGACTGATCAGTACCCAGAATTAGCATGTCATCATTGTATAAGCATATAATGGCCACAACATTTGAACTCGTTCTTATATACAGACATTTATCTGATAGGCTTGATTGAAAACCAATGCTTTTAGCACAAATGTCAAATTTCTCGTGCCACAACTTTGGTGCTTGCTTCAATCCGTAGAGTGGCTTAATCAACTTACATGCCTTATTTTCTAAACCTTCTATGACAAACCCTTCAGGTTGGTGTATGTAGATCTCCTTAGTCAGATCTCTATTTAGAAATGCAGTTTTGACATCCATCTGGTGAACAGTAAGATGTTTGATAGATGCTATAGCGAAAAGAATCCTAATCGTCACAATTTGACAAACAGGTGAATATATATCAAAGTAGTTTATACCACTCACTTGAGTGTAGCCTTTGACAACTAGACATGCTTTGTAAATTGACAATACTCCCATCAAGATTTAGTTTCTTCTTCAGAACCCACTTGTTCCCTATGGTCCTAGCCCCTTTGGGCATGTCAACTAAAGTCCAAGTATAGTTTTACATGAGAGAGATAATCTCATCATCGATGACTTCTTACCATAATAGAGAATCCCTAGATCGCATCACTTCCTTATAGGTAGATGAATCAACTTCAACTTGATAAGTCGCAAAGTCTGTACCGAAGCTTTTCGATATTTTTCTCTATTAGATAACCTTGTTGGCTCCAAAATCCTAGTGTCAGAGATTCTTGATTTAGTCTCAACAAAAGTTTCAGGACTGGTAGCTGGCAGACCTGGAAAAGTCAGGTTTTTATCTTTAAGAAACTTATCCTCAAAGAAAATAACATCTCTAGATTCTATGACAGTATTGGTTGAGAGATCTAGAAATCTATCTGCAGCACTATCCTTTGCACATCTTAGATAGACACATGTGTTCATTCTAGGTCCAATCATAGATCTCCTAGGGTTAGGTATCCTCACATAAATGATACATCCCTAAGTCTTAAGATTATCAAATCTAGCAGGTCTCTTAAACCAAAGCTCATAAGGAGTTTGTTTCAACTTTGCATGAAGAACTTTATTAAGAATGTGATTTGAGATGAGGACATCTTCACCCCAATAAGCCGCATGCATGCCAGCAGTCAACAACATGGAATTCAATATTTTTGTTAAAGTCCTATTTTTTCGCTCAGCGAAACCATTGGATTGAGGTCACTCCTTAGCTTTTGAAAGTCGGAAACTCAATGAAGCGGAACAGAGATACACCGTTCAAGAGAAAGAGATGATGGCCATCATCCATTGCTTGCAAGTGTGAGGCCTTATCTACTTGGGGCGCAGTTCACCATCAAGACGGATAATGTGGCAACTACTTCCTTCCAGGCGCAGAAGAAGCTGGCTGCTAAGCAAGCAAGATGACATGATTTCTTGGCAGAGTTCGACTTTGTGTTGGAGCATAAGGCGGGAAAGACCAATGTTGTGGCTGACGCACTAAGCCGCAAAGCCGAGCTAGCCACAATGTCCACAACTAATGGGGAGTTGCTGGACAAAATCAAGCAAGAGTTGAAGGAGGATCCTCTTGCCATGCAACTCATGGAAGGAGGGACAAACTAGAAGATTTTGGGTAGAGGATGAGCTACTCTACACCAAAGAGAAACGATTATACATCCCAAAGTGGCAAAACCTGCGGAGGGATCTCATCAAGGAGTGCCATGACACCAAGTGGGCTGGACATACGGGACAAAGACGCACTTTGGCTTTGATGGAGGATTCATATTTTTTGCCACAGATGAGGGATAAAGTGGAGTTATATGTGAAGACTTGTCTTGTTTGCCAACAAGACAAGGTGGACAACAAGCAGCCCGCGGGATTGTTGGAGCCATTGCCTATAGCGGAGCACCCTTGGGAGTCGGTGACGCTTGACTTCATCAACGCGTTGCCAAAATTAGACGGGTTTGGATCAATCTTGGTGGTAGTCGATCGTTTCTCCAAGTATGGCACGTTCATCCCTAGCACAAGGGATACTACCGCGGAGGAGACAACATGCCTATTCTTCAAGAATGTGGTGAAGTATTGTGGGTTGCCGAAGACTATCCTCAGTGATCGAGACCCCAGATTTACAGGAAAGCTATGGACGGAGTTATTCAAGTTGCTCGGGTCAGAATTGAACTTCTCCACCAGCTTCCACCCTCAAACCGATGGGAAGACGGAAAGGGTGAATTCCTTGTTGGAATGTTACCTACGACACTTTGTGAGTGCCAATCAGCAGGACTGGGCCAAGATGATGGATCTGGCGCAATTTTTGTACAACTTGCAGCGGAGCGAGGCGACCAAGAGGAGTCCGTTCGAGCTTGTCACGGGGAGGAAACCACTCACACCGCATACGTGGCAACCACGGCGGATGACGGAAGAAGCCCAGGAGCTTGGAGGATGGCCAAGTCTTGGGAAGAGCAAACAGACATAGCCAAAGCGTGCTTAAAGAAAGCACGCAAGCAGATGAAGAAATGGGCGGATTCAAAGCGAAGGATGGTGGAATACACGGTTGGGGATAAGGTGATGGTAAAACTTCTCCCTCAACAGTTCAAGACTTTGCGCAGCTTGCACAAGGGCTTGGTTCGTAGATACGAAGGCCCATTTCCGGTGAGTGCAAGGGTGGGTAAGGTATCATATAGCCTTGACCTACCCGACTCTTTGAAGATTCATCCGGTCTTTCATGTCAGCATGTTGAAGCCATATCATGAAGACAATGAAGACCTTCAAAGAAGGACATCGCATAGAGCACCACCAGTGATGACCAAGTCTTTTGATCGAGAGGTGGATGAGGCGCTCACCGGGAGGACATTGCGGAGAAGAGGCGTGCAACCTAGCACACAATATTTGATTAAGTTGAATGGAAGGCCAGAGTCTGAAGCTACATAGGAGACACTTGAAGATCTTTGGCAGTTCAAGGACATCTTCCAACAGTACGAGGCGACGAGGGCGTCGCCAGGCTAGGTGGGGGAGGATGTCACAGCTTAACCTCTACGGGGTAAACCTATGAAATTTTCTAGAGAAATCTAGAAGCATGTAGAGTATTTTGTACATAGTATTCTAGAGAATTGTAGAAGCACTCTAGAATGATCTCATGGGAACATTCTAGAGAACTCGAGAAGGTTGTATATACATGAAGGTTATAGAATGATCTAGAAATGTAAGCATTCTAGATCTTTCCATCTTTTGGAGGGAAATTCTTTTGAGGCATATAAAGGGGAAGACCCCCTCATTTGTAAATCACCAAGTTACAAACCACCAAGAAATACAAGTTCTTTGCTTTCTCAATCTCTCTTGCTCTCCCTTACAAAGTGCTCTCTTACTCATCTCGCCACCATGATCGTTGGAGAAGGCTGACTTAGCTAGTTGCGAAGGGGCGCACAAAGGAGCTAAGGCTGCACGTGACGCCGTCAAGGGGACAAGTTCGTGACAATGAGCTGAAAACAGAATTGACCAAACAAGGCGCTCTATACCAATGTTAGTAAATTTCAATAAAAAAAGGAACACACAGTGGAGAAAAAGCTTTTTTTACCTGCACCAGATCAGAAAAGCTTTTTTTTTACCTGCACCAGATCTGGCTTTCCACTGTTTGTGAATGTTTGCATAGATTATATTGGTAATTTTTTTCATGTTACTTGACATTCATCATTGTTTTCTACTTTTCTACTTTCCATAATTTAAGGTTTGGAATCAAGTGTTGTTATTTTGTGGTTCTTTGCATGAATTAAGTATGTTTAATTACTTTGCTTCAGATCATGTAGTTTTAGTTTCAGTTATTCAAAGTTTAATAATTGTATCAGTTTGAGTATGAATTAATTGTATCATCTGAAATGTTGTTTTAGGTTTTTACTTCATGCGATTATAAAGAGTTAATTATTCTAGGCCTGTCATGGATCATGAAGAAGAGTTACAAAATAAACATAAGTTGGATATTATCATAAAGTCAGCAGTTGCGGCGGCTTATGGCGCATCTGTTGTGGTTATGGACTGCATTCCCAGACACCCGGTAGATGTTATAGACAAAGACGCTCTACGTAATATCTTATTAAAACGGTTATATGATGGACATGAGGTTAACTGCTTTAGCCATTTACGCACGGGTAAAGCACCTTTCAATGAGCTTTGTGATATTCTCCGTTCAAAAGGTTATCTCTGCGATACACAATCTGTATCCACTAAAGAATCTGTAGCCTTATTTCTATACATTTTGGCACATGACGTAAATTTTCGTGATGTTATCCGCTCGATCGATACAATTAGCAGACACTTCAACATTGTCATGCAAGCGATTTTAAGACTCTCAAACGATTATATCAGATTGCCTGAATCAAGATAACAACACAAATCTAGATGGTTTGCAGATAGTATTGGTGCGTTAGATTGAATGGAATTGACTTTCTGGAATTGACATTGGAGATTAGAAATCCAATTCTAGTGTTCGGCGCAACGAAATTTAAGCGGATATTGACTTTCATGTGAAAACCCATGACTTTTACGATGAACTAAAAAATCAAATCTCAATTCTTACCTCCGCCCATAGGTTTTCTGCATAATCAAATGTTTACACTATAGTTTTTCAACTTACGCGCGAGTTTTTCGCCCGAGCGTGCGTTTTCCTGCAGGGTGTTTTTCGTTCGGGCGCGTTTATTTCACCCGGGCGCATATTTTCGCCCGGGCGCGATTTTTTCGCCCGAGCGCGTTTATTTCGCCCGGGCGCGTTTTATTTCGGTCGGGCACGTTTATTTCGGCCCGCCGCGATTTTATCGCACGGGCGCGATTTTTTCGCCCGGACGCGATTTTTTCGCCCGAGCACGATTTTTTTCGTCCGGGGCGTAATTTTTTCGCCCGTGCGCATTTATTTTGCCCGGGCGCATATTTTCACACGGGCGCAATTTTTTTTCGCCCGGACGCGTTTATTTCGCCCGAGCGCGTTTTATTTCTCCCGGGCACGTTTATTTCGGTCGGGCGCGATTTTTTTGCCCAGGCGCGATTTTTTCGCCTGGGCGCGATTTTTTCACCAAGGGCGCGATCTTTTCGCCCGGGCGCAATTTTTTCGCCCGAGTGCAATTTTTTCGCCCGGGCTCGATTTTTCGCTCGGGCGCGATTTTTTCGCCCTGGCGCAATTTTTCGCCCGGGCGCGATTTTTTCGCCCGAGCGCGATTTTTCGCCCGGGCGCGATTTCTTCGTCCGGGGCGTGATTTTTTCGTTCGGGCGCGTTTATTTCGCTCGGGCGCATATTTTCGCCCGGGCGCGATTTTTTTGCCCGGGCGCGATTTTTTCGCCCGGGCGCGTTTATTTCGCCCGGGCGCGTTTTATTTCGCCCGGGCGCGTTTATTTCGGCCGGGCGCGATTTTTTTGCCTAGGCGCGATTTTTTTGCCCGGGCGCGATTTTTTCGCCTAGGGCGCGATTTTTTCGCCCGGGCGCAATTTTTTCGCCCGGGCGCGATTTTTTCGCCGGCCGCAATTTTTCGCCCTGGCGCGATATTTTAGCCCGGGCGCGCATTTTTACTCGGGCGGGCGCTTTTCGCCCGGGCACGCGCTTTTAAAATTTTGATTTTTAAAAATTTCAATTTCAGAAAGTAAATTTCATCGTGCAGCCGAACAACTTACAGATATCAATTCCAATTCTGTTCACTGGATTCCATCCTGCAACTGAACAACAGAATTGGTTTTATGCAGAAAACCAATTCCTGCAGATATTGGTTTTCTGGCCAAAGCCATTACCTGTGCGCCGAACGGACCCTTATGGATTTGGGTCTGTTACTAGTTAGTCCAGTTAATGCCCCCAGCCGATGTTTTTTTTTGAAACAAGGTCCTCGACAACGAGGCCGAAATTTTTTCCAATTCGTAAGTGCGATCTATGATTTCTTATTCATGGACGTTGATAAGATCCTTCCATTTAGCATCACCTACACTTTTTACTTGGTGTAGCTTGTGACATGGGCCGTGAGTGGGAACTTAGTTTCCGTCTGGGTATGCGTCCTTGGATTGTTGTTGCATATTCAGCTCCTGCCGCGGCTGCTACAACTGTTTTCTTGATCATAGCAGGATCGCATTGCAAATTGGGGAGCTGCTTTGGCTTGTTGGGAGCAATTTCAGAACAACGGGTAACGGCTAGACGTAGCATCAGTAAGGAGTTGAGGGTACGCAAGAGGGATGATGTAACGATCAAATGTCGTTACGGATTCGCCGGAGAGATTGTCTGTGCTAGAAATGAAGAAACGATACGAGAAGTCCCATATGAGGAAGGCCGAAGGAGAGAGACACATCACGAGGAAACGCCATAGGAGAGAGACGCGTCATGAGGAAAGGCTGGAGGAGGGAGACGGAGCAAGTGGAAGAGAGAAGAATCCATAACTACTCTATAAGAACTAAAAGAACTATCTTCAACATTTATTCAAACATAGCATAAGACTCAATTGCTATTTAATTACAAATATATCACAATATATACGGATGATGAAAGTTTTTGTTCTCCCAACAAACAATGATAAAACTTTGTACCAAAAGTACCAAGACTATAGATGTATAACCCGTAATTTATCGAGATCATAAATTCTTAAGGAGACGACTATTCGCAGACAATTCATCTCGGCAGCCTGGCGGCTATTCGCAGACCTCGCCAGTAGAGTACTGGACATCCTCAAGGAAAAAACATGGGCGAGGATGGGCGAGCATGAGCGAGTATGAGTGAGTATGGGTGAGTACCTATTGCAATTCACAAGTATGGGCGAGTAACCCTCAAGGATTTGTCTATACATAGACCCTCATGGGTACCAAGAATGACACTTTGGAAGAGGTTAACCCCCCCCCCCCCCCCCCCCCCCCCCCCCCCAAGTTTGATACCCGGCAAGTCCGTACCTAACTCAGTCTTTGGTTTTGGATGAGAATTTTTTCTAAACTTCCTGGTACATGGCTGGACCTCCCTGCTGAAGCACCTGGGGTGTGCTTATAGACATCTCGCTCTCTTGCTCTAACCATTATAGTTGTGGTGTTCGACCATAGGATCAGTAACATCAGGCTACACTTAGGTCTGAATATTTAGAGTCAGGATTTTCCTGGCCTCAACAATAGAAATGTTGACAAACACTACGGAGAGCATGATTATGCATGTGACGCCAAAGCGTGGTTCTTTCGGTGAGCAGTGGTTCTTCCGGTGCCTCCGTCACAGTCTTCACCCTCTTTGCCTTGCGGGTATCCTCACCCAATTTGCGAGATTTGGGGGTGTTATTCTTCAGCAGGCCCATCAGTCGAGTAGTCTTGACAACGACTTTTCAGGAGAAATTGGCATCTTGCGCGAAGTCGAAAAGGACACCCCTAGGGCAAAGACCCCCTATGTATAGGCATCTGAAGGACTCATCAGTAATACTGAGTAAGGCTGGCTTTTCGCCAAAGCAACTTGTCGAATAATTGTTGGATGATCTTTCCGAGGTATATAAGAACACGCAAAGAGAGGAGATTGTGTACAACTCATATTCATCGAGGGTGGGCCCATCCCGGCTACATAAGCAGAAGTCAAAATTAAGGCCCGTCAACGAGGACGGCGTTGACAAAGAGCAACTAGCCCTTGTTACTCACCAGGTAGACGAATATCATGGATAATTCGCCACTATGGGCAATATGTCGTGTTTGTCGCATAGTTGGCGAGGATGACCTTAAAGTTGCAAATCAGGTATTTTTCAGGGGCGGGTATTCACATACATACCCCACAAGGATTTGTCTATAAATAGACCCACATGGGTACCGGGAATGACACCTTGAAATCTTGAGAACCCCCCCCCCCCCCCCCCCCCGTCTTAAGCTTACCACTCTCCAAGTGGTGCCTTCCTCGTACCTAGCTCAGCCTTTCGGTTTTGGAGAGGAAGCTCTTCTAGACTTCCGGGTACGTGACAGGACCTCCCTGTTGAAGTAACTGGGGTGTGCTTATAGACATTTCTTTCTTTTCTTTGATCTTGCTATCCGTTCCGTGGCGTCGATCGCGGGACCAGTAACTGTATACTACATTTAGGTCCCAAACATTTGGAGCTAGGATTTTCATGGTTTTAACAATAAACATAGTGACAAGAACTACAGAGCATGATTATGCATGTGACGCCATCCCAACTAGTGTCAAAGTAGTGTGCGACATGATGAATGTGTGTGGACAGTCGGGTCATAAATAAAATCATTGTGAACTATCGTGTCCCGAGTACTTTCACGTGACTCGTGAAGGCACTTCAAAAACTTCATTAATAAATATGTCATATGTTTCAATGAAATATTAATCTATTGAAAGTACGAGTCTGCAGACACCGGGCACTTACTAAAAGCCATACGAATATTGAGAGACGGGCTTTATACATGATGGGGTTCAGCAAAATGGACCTGGTCGAACCCGGTCGAAGCTGTGATTTTTCTCCACGACCTCGACCGACTCGCCAATACGATTCCAACGGGCCCATTCTCGCTTAATTCTAAGTCCCTTCGGTCCTCCAAATAGCCATCGAAATATACGTACGCATACACGCTAACCGCACCCCATGGGGGGTAAGCATACCCCATCATAGGGGTAACCACAACCCCCCTCTCTCTCTCTCTCCATCCAACAGAATCTCTCTATGAGGCAGGCACGAACCCCACTCCTCACCGCTACCAAGCCTCGCCGTGCACCTCGCCGGCCGCCGGCCGCACCTACCTGGCATGGCACCGGCCGAGCCCAGGCACGCACCTCCCCCTCACGGGGTGCGGCCAAAACTGCACAGCCGCACCCCCTTGATGGGTGCGTCCAAGGCCGTTTGCACCCCCTCATGAGGGAATGCAGCCATAACCGGTCGCGGCCAGCCGCACCCACATAGGGCTATGTCGCATCCCCCGACCATGTCGTACCCCCATAGGGGGTGCGCCCAAGGCCGCACCCCCCATAGAGGGTGCGCCCAAGGCCGCACCCCTCCCCCATTGGGGGTGCAACCAAGGCCGCACCCCCTTGGGGGTGCAACAAGACCGCATTCCCCCTTTGGGGGGGGGGGGGGGGGGGCGACCAAACCCGGACCCCCATATGGGGTGCGGCCAAACGGCATTCCCCCTTTGGGGGATGCGCCAACCACTCCCCCTGGGGGTGCGGCTACCCGCTTTAGGGGGTACGACCAACGTCGCACCCCCCGTCCCTTGAGGGGCACGACGAAGGGAGCACCCCCGTTAGTGGGGTGAGCTCTCCCTATTTTGGTCGCACCTCCCCAACAACGCTCAACTACTTTGTTTGGGTCCAAGTTCACGATGCGCGCTGAATGCCTCCACACTTACCGCGCGCTCAGAAAGCCCCCGTGCTCACCGCACGCTCAGAATGCCTTCGCGCTCACCACGCGCTCAGAACGTCTCCGCGCTCACCGCGCGCTTAGAACAATTTCGTGTTCGTTGCGGGCTCTGAATGCCTCCGCGCTATCCGCGCGCTCAGAATGCCTTCGCGCTCACCCCGCACTCAGAATGCTTCTGTGTTCGTTGCGCGCTCAGAACTCCTTTGTGCTCACCGCGCCCTCAGAATGCCTACGGGCTTACCGCGCGCTCAGAACGCCTCCGCGCTCACCGCGCACTTAGAATGCTTATGTGGTCGTTGCGCGCTCAGAACATCCTCCGTGCTCACTACGCGCTCAGAACACCTTTGCGCTCATCGCGCACTCAGAACGCTTCCGTGTTCGTTGCGCACTCAGAACACCTTCGCACTCACCGCGCGCTCAAAATGCCTCCGCGCTCACCGCGCGCTCAGAACGCTTCCTTGTTCGTTGTGTGCTCAGAACGCTTCCATGTTCATTGTGTGCTTAGAATGCCTCTGTACTCACCGCGGGCTCATAATGCATCCGCGCTCACCGCGCGCTCAGAATGCTTCCGTGTTTGTTGCGCGCTCAGAACGCTTCCGTGTTCGTTGCGCGCTCAGAACGCTCTCGTGTTCGTTGCGCACTCAGAATGCTTCCACGTTCTTGACGCTCGTAGCAGTTAACCTTTCCCAATTTCCTAGATTATAGGTCTAGTTCACTTCGATCAACGCCATCAACGAAGTTGTCTGAACTGCGCGCCCAAGCTGACCGAACTGCCCGGGGGCAAGACGAAAATACCCAAAAAGTGACGATCAATGTGCTCCAAATCAACCAACGTGATTCGTCCGTGAGGTGGTTACGGTGGTTACGACGATGAAATTACCGAGCTACCCCTGCCCAAGGCTATAAAAGGAGTCAATGACCTTCATTTTAATACACCTTGCCTTCTACGCCCGAGAGAGCTCCTTTTAAGATTTCCTTGGAATTCTCCTTCGATCTTCGAAGATTTTCTTTGAATCTTCGAAGATCTCCTTCGAGCCTTCAAAGGTCACCTTCGTGCCTTTGAAAATTTTCCTTCACTTCAGAAGATAGTCTTCCAAGCGGGTTGAGAATCCTTCAAGTGACGAAAGACGACTCGAGAATCTCACTTTCGTTCCTAGAGAAATATTTAGGCTCTCAATAGGTGGCATGTCACCCTCGATGTTTACTCTCTTTACCATTGTAACGAGCAGTGGCGTGTCGCGCTCGAGTTCTCAACTTTCAATTGTAACAAACCAGAAGATAGTGGAATTTGGTCGGCACAGCTCCGACCGCGTAGTTTTTCACCATTTCCGGGTTTTCCACGATAAAAAAATGTTCTTATTATTTAGAAACTCTCACATTGACTGTTTGCGCGCTCGGCTCGCTCGTGAGCTAAGGTGGTTCAATTCGACCGGTCTACCAGAGCGTCGAGTGACCCGCAATAGTTTGGCACCATCTGTGGGAAGTGTGTTCCAAAAACTCTGCAAGGGCCTTCAGAGATTTTCCCAAGAAAGAATCTGGCAATGACCAGAGGGAGTGCCCGCATCACTGAAGGATCAATCCCAGAGGGGTGCGTCGATCTAGCTCCCTCGCATTCACTCATAAACACGCCTCCCGCGGAAGAAGCAGGAAATGCTTTCATAGAAGTGTTGGAAGGGCGCATGCGTCAAATGGAGGAGCATCAAACTGAGATGCTCGCTCTACTGAGAAATCTCGAGGTTCCTCGAGCTCCCGCTCCACCTCCAATGTTGAATGTTTCGCTCCCCCCAGCCCCGAATCATGCTCCGATCGAAACAGTGGTTCGGGAGGATAATGTCTCAAAGAACTTTCAAATACAGCAAGCTCCGCTCATCCCGCTCGTCCAACTAGGGGACCAGAAGGCGACCATCATCACCAACGCCAAGGAAGAATCAGCCTTGGACAAGCAGTAAGGAGGACCATTCAAGAAGAAATATGTGATGTAATAGCGGAGGAGTACGGTCAGGTCGGACAGCGTGCTGCTTTTGTTCTCCGTCCCCTGCACAACGGCTCCTCGTTAGCGCCTCACGTTCTAGCTCACCATGTTCCTTATGGATTCAAGTTCCCCAACATAGAAATTTTCGATGGGACAAACAACCCACTGGAGCATGTCCACCATTTCACTACCATCATGAGAATTTACAATGCTCCAGATAAGCTCCTCTGCCAGGTGTTTCTAGTAACCTTGAAAGGCCAAGCGCGCACTTGGTTCCACTCTTTGCGAGATGGATCCATAGATAGCTTCGCAGAAATGGCACGACAGTTCAACGACCAGTCCATCGCCAACCTCAGGATTGTTTGAGACCCCTCCCATATTTCGGGGATCCGCTAGAATGACGGAGAAACTCTTAAGGATTTCTTCCGCCGCTTCACTACTGAGGCGCGACAAATTCTAGGGGTGGACCCCGAGCTTCTACGAGGAGTTTTTCTTGGAGGGCTCCGCCCCGGTGTCTTCTACTCTGAACTAATGCAGGAAACTGTGCCCAACTACCATTACCTCGTTCACCGAGTCGAGGCCCAAATTACAGCTGATGAGGCAATTGAAGCGCACCACCAGCAGTTCAAGGGGAGCTCGAAGAGGAAGAGGGAGGAGCCACCACCGTAGTCAGTTCCCAATAAGAACAACAAGCACCACGATAACCTCAGCCGAGACCGAGGATCCAACTAACATCAGGACTACACTCCCCTGAACACTACCAGAACTAACGTTCTCCTTGCCATCTGTGATAACAACGCGTTTCACAGGCCCGAGCCGCTTGCACCGAACAGTGGAAACCAGTTGCAATATTGCGACTTCCATAGCGGGCATGGACACAGTACTGAAGGCTACAACCGGTTGAAGGAGAAAATCAAGTGTCTTGTCTGACAAGGCCTCCTCAGAAGTTTTTTACTTAACCAAGTCCCGAACCAACACGAACCTCGGGCTGACGATTCAGTAGAGGGCAACGTCGTACCAAAACGCGAATGAGCCAGAGGTACCGGGCATGAGAACTTGCCCCTAGTAGAGGGCGTACATCCCGTGTTTCATCTATCATCAATTTCCATTTTTTGTTTTTAAACAGTAAGCCGTAAGATTGTACTTATGTAAATGTTTCTATTTCATATTTAAGATTACTGCTACTTTCTGGCTCTATTAGCAATACAGATCTCCTGAAGTGAGACTACGAAAGTTAAGGCCATAACCTTCGGTACTAACACCAAGCAACAAACTCGCCAATGTAGAGATGAGAAAAGGCCTCCTGCGAGTGGAGGATATGCGTCAAGGACGACAATCTTAAACTAAGTCCGCCCAAAAGACAAACTCGCCACTGTGCTGCTTAGGCATCTCGCCACCACGCTGCCTGGGCAACTCACCACCGTGCTACTTGGGCAACTCGACACCGCACTGCTTGGGCATCTTGTCACCGCGCTGCTTGGGCAACTCGCCACCGCGCTACTTGGGCAACTCGCCACTGCGCTGCTTGGGCAACTCGCCACCCCGCTGCTTCGGCATCTCGCCACCGCGCTGCTTGGGCAACTCGCCACCGCGCTACTTGGGCAACTCGCCACCGCGCTGCTTGGGCATCTCGCCACAGCGCTGCTAGGGTATCCCGCCACCGCGCTGCTTGGGGAACTCACCCCCGCGCTGCTTTGGCATCTCGCCACCGCGTTGCTTGGGAATCTCGCCACCGCGTTGCTAGGGCATCTTGCCACCGCGCTGCTTGGGCAACTCGCCAATGCGCTACTTGGGCATCTTGCCATCGCTCTGCTTGGGAAACTCGCCACCGCGCTGCTTGGGCATCTGGCCACCGCACTGCTTGGGCAACTCGCCACCGCGCTGCTTGGGAATCTTGCCACCGCGCTGCTTGGGAATCTCACCACCGCGTTGATAGGGCATCTCGCCACCGCACTGCTAGGGCATCTCACCACTAAATCGCTTGAGAATCTCTCCATCACGTTGTCCGAGCCTCCCGCTACAATGTCGCTTCTACCAAAAATAAGTCTCTGAGAGAACAAACTCATCAACCACCAGTGAGGGAGGAAGAACCCTCCATGCCAAGCGGTAGGCTCGCCACGGCCTATAACGCTAACACCAACTAACAACTTCGGTACCTGCGCTAAGCAACGAGTTTCCGCCAACCCCTGACACTGACACCGAGCGGCAACTTTCGGCACATTCATAACCACGCAAGCCAAAACAACTCACCGAGCTCGCACATCCGAAGATATACGTTAATAAAAAAAATTTGAACTCATTTTCTACAAAAAGTGATATCTGAAAATTTGTGTGTGTGTGTGGGGGGGGGGGGGGGGGGGGGGGGGGGGGGGCATTTGATGAGGTTCCCCAAAACGGACCTGGTCGAACCCGGACGAACCTGTGATTTTTCGCCGCGACCTCGACCGGCTCGCCAATACGATTTCAACGGGCCCATTCTCGCGTAATTTTGAGTACCTTCGGTCCTCCAAATAGCTATCGGAACGCACGTACGCGTACACGCTAACCGCACCCCCCCCCCCCCCATGGGGGGTAAGCATACCCCATCATGGGGGTAACCGCAACCCTCTCTCTCTCTCTCCATCCAACCCACTTTCTCTCTATGAGGCATGCACGAACCTCTCTCCCTCTCTCTTCACCGCCACCAAGCTTCGTCGCGCACCTCGCCAGCCGCCCGCCGCCCCTACCCGACACGACACCGGCCGAGCCCAGGCACGCACCTCCCCCTCGTGGGGTGAGACCAAAACCTCACAGTTGCACCCTCCTTGAGGGGTGCGTCTAAGGCCGGCAGCACCCCCACAGGGAGTGCGTCCATGGCCAATCGCAGTCAGCTGCACCCCCCTTTCGAAGGGTGTGGCCAAACCCGCACCCCCCTTTGGGGGGTCCAGCCAGGCCGCATTCCCCCTTTGGTGGGTGCGGCCAACCCACACCCACCTTCGGGGTGCGACCAACCCACACCCACCTTCGGGGTGCGGCCAAGCTACATTCCCCCTTTGAGGGGTGCGACCAAACCGCACCCCCTTCCCTTGGGGGTGCGGCCAAAACGCACACCCCTTGGGGGTTGCGGCCGCCCGCTTAAGGTGGTACGACCAAAGACGCACCCCCCGTCCCTTGAGGGGTGCGGCCAAGGGAGCACCCCCGTTAGTGGGGTGCGCTTTCCCTCTTTTGGCCGCACCTCCCCAACATCACTCGACTACTTTGTTTGGGTCCAAGTTCACGACGCGCGCTGAATGCCTCCGCACTCACCGTGCGCTCAGAACGCCCATGTGCTCACTGCGCACTCAGGATGCCTCCACGCTCACCGTGCGCTCAGAATGCCTCCGCGCTCATCACGCGCTCAGAATGCTTCCATATTCATTGCGCGCTCAGAACGCCTCAGCGCTCACCGCACGCTCAAAACGATTTCGTGCCCATTGCGTGCTCAGAACACCTCTGTGCTCACCGCACGCTCAGAATGCCTCCGCGCTCAGAATGCCTCCGCGCTCACCGCGAGCTCAGAACGCTTCTGTGTTCGTTGCGCGCTCAGACCGCCTCCGCGCTCACTGCGTGCTCAAAACAATTTTGTGTTCGTTGCGTGCTCAGAATGCCTCTGCGCTCATTGCGTACTTAGAATGCATCTGCGCTCATCGCGCGCTCAGAATGCATTCGCGCTCACCGCGCTCTCAGAACACTTCCATGTTCATTGCGCCCTCAGAACGCCTCAGTGTTCACCGCGCGCTCATAACGCCACCGCGCTCACCGCGCGCTCAGAACCCTTCCGTGTTCGTTGCGCGCTCAGAACGCTGTTGTGCTCGTTGCGTGCTCGGAATGCTCCCGTGTTCGTTGCGCGCTCAGAACGCTTCCATGTTCGTGACGCGCGCAACAGTTAACCTTTCCCAATTTCCTAGATTGCAGGTCTAGTTCACTTCGCAGCTCAACGCCATCAACGAAGCTGCCCGAACTGCCCAAGTTGACTGAACTGCCCGGGGGGGGGGGGGGGGGGGGGGGGCAAGATGGGAATATCCAAAAAGTGGTGATCCATGTGCTCCAAATCGACCAGCGTGATTCGTCCGTGAGGTGGTTATGACAGCGAAATTACCGGGGGTAAAAGGAGCTCAAGGCTTTCATTTCAAGACACCTTGTCTTACGCCCGAGAGAGCTCTTTTGAAGAACCCCTTGGAATTCTCCTTTGACGCTTGAAGATCTCCTTCGACGCTTGAAGATCTCATTCGATCTTCGAAGATCTCATTCGAGCCTTCGAAGGTCTCCTTCGTGCTTTTGAAGATAGTCTTCCAAGCGGGTTGAGAATCCTTAAAGTATCGAAAGACAACTCAAGAATCTCACTTTCGTTCCAGAGAAATACTTAGTCTCTCGAGAGGTGACATGTCACCCTCGATGCTTACTCTTTTTATCATTATAACGCGCAGCGTCCTGTAGCGCTCGAGTTCTCAGCTTTCAATTGTAACAAACCAGAAGATAATGGAATTTGTTCGGCACAACTCCGACCGCGTGGTTTTTCACCCTTCCCGGGTTTTCCACGATAAAAAATGTTCTTATTATTTAGAAACTCTCTCATTGACTGTTTGCGCGCTCGGCTCGCTCGTGAGCTAAGATGATTCAATTCGACCGATCTACCGGAGCGTCGAGTGACCCGCAACAATACCAACGTAAATAAACAATATTGTTTCATGTTACCAAAGTTGTTATTCCTAAGCCACTTGGTCTGAAGAGGTAGATCAAGTCTTTGCCTCCATCAAGAAAAAAACCATGTCTGCATCGTTTGTATTACCATTGCCAGAATACACTTCAGACCTATGCTAAAATTAATATTAAAAAAAGTATGTCATAATTTAAAATACCTCCAAAAATTTAACATATTATATGAGCTTCAATTTAGTCTCTTAGTACGCTAACATAATTTAAAATTTCCCCTCATTTTTTAAATGTTGGAGAGAGGATACAAATTCTTCAAGAGTTCCATTTGTCTCCCTCCTAGCTCTGCACTTTCCACAAGATAGCTCTTAACCTCACACGACTCATACATTTAATATACATATTTGAATGTTTTTGACCCAATCATTATCTTTTTTTTTTTTTTAATGTCATATTTAATTAATTATTGTTTTCCTGTGGGCTATCATCCTTAGATGCCCCGGCCCTAAGCTATGGGATCAATGCTCCCAGCATCGGTGAGGCAAGTAGTCAGTTCCGTTTGGCACGGGGGCAGCTGTTGTGAACTCGGTGATTATGAATTGTAGTTTGTGAACGTATTGTTGGAGTTGAGGAATACTTCCGGCTCTCTTGTTTCTCACACCGGGTTAGCCCACGTGAGCTTAGAGACGTCGGAGCGTGACTCTCTCCGATGACTGAAGTACCAGCGAAAGCTGGGGTCCGGGGGCGGCGAGCCCCCGGCAATGCCCCCGAGCCAAAATTTCGGATTGTAATATCCGGGTGTGCGGATATCCGGGTTTCGGTTCCGTGGCCTATTTAAAGGCGTGTAACTCGGTTCTAGGGTTAATGGTTGTTCTTCTCAGCGGTTTTCGGCTGAGAGTTTTGGAGGCGTCTGCGAGGAGTTTTGTGGAGAGGCGTTTTCGGTGGTGGTTCCTCCGTTTCTTGTCCAAAGAGAGGGGTGTGAGGTAGGATCGGTTTTGATCCTTGTAACCTTGTGCGTTTTGTAATCCTTTTGGTGAATACAAGAAGGTGAATCGGAGGCGGGATAGGGGACGTAGCCCGGTTTTGGGTGAACCTCTTAAATCTGTGTGTTCTTTGTGTTTTTATCTTTTGTTCTGCGTTCGAATCTCTCTTCTCGGCACCCCACGATTTTCTACACGTCCGGCCTCTTCTAACGAACCCCATCCGCTTGTAGGTTCAAAACTAGTGTTTTTTTTGTGGTGATCGTAGCAGTTGTCATGCAAAACAAATAATCTATGACGGTGCGTTTTTGTCCAAACTCAACGGAGGAAAAACGCCGTGCCAAACGGACTCAGTCTTCTTCAGAATGGTAGGCAAAGAAGCGACGTATTGGCCTCATTAGTTATCTTCATCTTACTGCTTCTAGCGTCCTTCGTCTTTCATATCAATGTCATCTCAGCCCTGATCAGTTCCTGAATTGCCATTTAGGATAGTAGTTTCTTGCGAAAAATTTTCTGTGCGTGTAACATACGGGGAGGATCGTGGGAGAAATATAAATTTCTCCTATATTTTTTAGTCTTTTCATAAAATAAGTTACGAAATATTGATTTATGTATTTTTATGATTATTTTAAGTACTCATATGACTATATTTTAGGGCGAAAATACAATTGTAAAAAGGTCCCTTTTTGAACTATTTTTACAAATGTAATTTACAAATAAAATAAAGTACCTTTTTAGTATTAATGAAGTTACAGTTGTATTTTTGTATTAAAAAAAGTTCCGCACAAATCTCCCGTGTGTTACACGCACGAAAATTTTCTCGTAGTTTCTTTGTTTTTGTTTTTATAATTTATTTAAGATTCAATTAGTTATGGGTTTTATAAATCTATTTGCAAGTGCTAATTACAGAAACTATGCAACTGTGACCGCTAATTACAGATTCTTTTTTGGGTTCAATGTCTGGTTTGATCATGAAACCTTGAAAAAAAAATATTCTAGAGAATAAAAATAAAAGGGTAATGTACTCGTGACATCTCTATATTGTACATAAAACACATTTGACTCCCTGTGAGTTTTAAAAGTACTGTTGTAACCTCTAATTTTTCATAATCGAGACAATTGAACCCTTGTAGAAAGAAATTGTAGGTGATCAAATGTCTTAATTATGAAAAATTAGGGGTTACAATAGTCCTTTTGAAACATATATGAGGTCAAATGTCTCTTCTATAATATAGAAGTGTCGCATGTACTTTACCCAAAATAAAATAACTAAACCACATAAAGATGCACATGCAGGGCAAACTTATGTTAGAGTTTAGGCTCCGTTCAAAGTATTCTACTTAAGACCATCAAGTTTGGAATGACTTTATATAGTACCTCTAGCGTAGAGCCTTGCCCTAGGACGACACGAAACTCATTAGGCACTCCGAGTCAGTCTCAACACGCGCATAAATATTTTAAATTATTCAACAATCTCCTAATATGTTAGACGCAAATCCGACATCAGAATGGGTGGTTTGTGAAATGTTCATCCAAACGTGAATCATCACAACCGTGTCTCACACCTGTTAAACAAATTAGACTTAAGGAAAAATGTATGCAAGCATAAAAAAACATAAATCTCAGCAACATCGCACAACAGTCTCAAGTACGATCCTAGCACAGGTTCTACTCACCTAGTGGCTACAGATCAACAAAAGAGCTAAATAGTCCAAACCAACAAATGTAAAAAGAGCTAAACAATGTTCTAATCAGAGATAAAAAATAACAAACAAATAATTAACACTCAAAACTGTCATCATCCTCAGATGTACAACATGTCATCCTCATCAAGATCACAAGCAATAAGTGTTCCTCCATCATCAACATCTACTGTAATTCTCAATAGAGAATTTCATTTAGAAAATAATAAATTCAAACATTTGAAAATTTACATATATCTAGTTCTACTATAAGAACGTAGAACTTTATAATTAGCTAGGAGGATACCTACTCAGAGTATTATAGGTTCTACCTCAGAATCCATTATTTGTATCCAACGAAACGATCTTATGGACTTCTGGACACCACATCTATATCTGTGTTCTAATATGAAATGTCACGGTTACTGTTCTTCTAAGGTTAAATGGAAACCATCAAGTTTGGAATGAAATCAATTAACAGAAGATGAGTCAAACTGAGCCAGATTGTGTTATCAAATTTAGAATAACACGTTCTTCCAAGGTAAGAAAGACGAATCCAGGTGAAGTTATTAACATCAGATTTGGAATGAAACAACTTACCAGATTCGTGCTCAGCAACCAAGAGCATCAAAGAGCACAACATGCTTGATTTGACAAAGAAAATCAGAAAAAATCAAAACATTGACTTGGACTATACTCACCTAAATCGTCTTTAATCTCATTTCTCATACTGTTTTGATTAGTCGATCATTGGGCATTCCTTTCATCAAAGAATCAGCTAGGTTATCCCCAATCGCACATCGATCAAAGTGATAATTCTTTGTTCTTTCAGATAATTCAGCAAAAATTATCTCAGTCGTACATGTCTCCTCTCAGTATTATAGAGAACATTCTTAACAACTTGAACAACTACTTGAATATCATAATACAAGCTCAAAGAATTAACTTGTAACATATACAAGGGAATATCTAGAATTAAATTCCTGATCCAGTCCGCCACTTCACCAGCCGAAGCTAAGACAAACAATTCTGCTTCCATAGACGACAAATCTATACAAGTCTGTCTTTTGGATTTCTAAGTAATGACAGCTCCACTCAAAGTGAATATATATCTACTAGTAGACTTACTGTTACTAACTTCTGAATACCACGAGGCATCATAATATTCATCCACAGTAGGAGGGTGACCAGTGTAGCACAGAGCAAGATCTTTAGTATCTCTTAGGTATCTCATCAGCCTATATAGGGCATCCTAATGCTTTTTGCCTGAACTACTGGTAAAGCGGATTAACATACCAACAGAAAAGACAATGTCTGATCTTGTACAACTTGTGGCATACATGAGACTACAAATTATCCCTGAGTATTTCACTTGATCAATATTGGCCCTTACATTAGGACTCAACTTGACATTGTGATCAAAAGATGTCTCCACTAGCCTACAATCTTTGTATCCCCAGGTAGAAAGAAGTTGATTTATTTAATGAGTTTGCTTAAGAGTAACTCGACCGTTATCCATTCTGATTTTCATACCTAACAGGGTATCAATAGGACCAATGTCCTTCATGTCAAATTTTTTTGCGAGAGTGGATTTAATATCCCTCACTATAACAAGATTCGTCCCCAGAATCAACATGACATCCACATATAGGTACACGATGACTGTTTATTTGACATTGAGTGGTGATAAAAACATTTATCATAAAGACTGGACTGAAATCCAAAGTTCTTTACCACTTTGTCAAATTTCATGTTTCACATCTTAGACGCTTATTTAATCACATAGATTGATTTTTCTAATTTGCACACTTTTCCTTTTAGATCATTATATACATAACCTCCAGGTTGTGTCATGTAGATCTCTTTATCAAGCTCTCCATTTAAGAAGGTTGCCTTTACATCCATCTGATGAATTATAAAGTGCTCGATAGGCGCTAGAGCGAGAAGAATTCTTATAGTCGATATGTGATACACATGTGAATAAACATCAAAATAGTCTATTCTATCTGCTGTTTATAACTTTTAGCTACTAAGTGTGCTTTGTGTTGAAACCGGCAACCGATCTCCTGAGATAGGACCCACTGGGGGTTGTAGCCGACGCTTACTTCTCCCTCCCTAAACTATTTGACTGGTGGATGAGAAAAATGGAACAGACCCAAGGCTGCAGCGAGGAGGTCCCGCCACACACCCGGAAGATCTTAGAGAGCTTCCCCTCCCAAACCAAAGCTCAGCCGGGCACCTTGGAGGGCACTAGCAGCCAACCAAGACTAGCCTAGAGGAGAGGACTCTCAAAAAATCCGGATCTCCTCCAAGGTGCCCTTAAGGGTCTATTTATAGGTTTTTCCAGGCTGGTCTGCAAATAGCATGAATCCGCCTTTTAATTTTACTAACCGCACCCCAGATTGGTCTGCTAATAGCCCAACTCCGCTGTTCTGAAGGGCTATTTGCAGCCCATAAGGGGCAACATGGTCATTTCCTCCTTAAAGTCCTTGGGGGCGAGTGGTCCATGAGGGCACCACTCGTCGAGCTCTCGCGTGACTGGGTGAATGCTTACGCCTAGGGGCGAGTGGTTCGGAAGGGTACCATTCGCCGATTTCCTCTTCTCGCCCTATGGTTCACCACCTGCTCACCCGGGGGGGGGGTCCTTCCACCTGCCTCAGCCTGGATGAATGTTCTGGCTGACCCAGATCTCGCTGGTGGGCTTGAGGGGCCAACTCAGCGAATACGGGTTGTACACAATCCCCGCTCTTTGCGAGTGGTTTCTACGCTCGGAAAGAATAGTCCAACCTGGTATTCGGTGAGTGCTTGCTGACTGGACCCCATAAGACTCGGTGGGTCCCACCGTCACCCTATATATATACTTCTCAGTGTTAGATTTCTCTGGGACGCTTCCATTCCTCGGCTTGGAGATCCTTCTCTCCCTTGACCTTTCGCCGATTTTAATGTCTCATCACAAGCCTTCTGTGAGACCCCTCTCGCAGGGAATGATTGAGCGCCTGGCTACGGCCCAGAGCGCAACTGCCCCCAAGACGGCCAGGTTTGCTCCCTGGCTTATGTCCAATCGTGACCCGAGTGTCCCTTACGTCTCGCGTCGAGCCAAGGCGATTCGGCTGAATCGTCAGGGAGGCGAGACTGCCTCGGAGTCTCCGGCGAATGCTCCTCCGGACCCCGGAACGCAGATATGGGAATTCCTCCCGTCTTTCTGTTTAGTTCCTGCCCCCTCATCCTGCAATTATTCCGACCATTCGCAGGGGATCTCGGTGATTGAGGATGGTCGTGGGGCCATTCCGGACAGTGTTGTGGTGCCACCTCTTGCGGATGCGAGGCCTCCTCCAAATCTGGATCTTGCTCCTCCACCCCCTCCGGGCGAGACCACACAGCAATCTGGTAAGTTATGAATTCTTGTCATGCACGTTGTGCGTTACTGACCATTGTTTTCTCTTTTCTAGCCCTCAACCCTGATCCTCCGCCGCGGGACACCGTTCCTCCGGGTTCCCTTTTTCAACAGAACCCCTCCGTGCCCGCGATATGAACAGATGATCTCCCCTGAAAGGGAACTCGGTCAGCAAGACCGTGTAGATGACCACGCGAATGCTTCGGTTCCTTCTTCACAGCCCTACCGCCCAGGGAAAGGAAAAGTACTACCTCCCGCCGGATTGTTTAAATCGCACCCCCATTCGTCGCGTCCCCCAGGTCATGGGGACCCCACACTAGGTCAGTGTCCTTATCCGCATTTAGCGCATTCGCTTTGTTTAACGCGACTGGCCTGTTTGTGATCTCGCAGGCTATCGGGAAGCCTCTCCCTTTGGGTTCTACCACGAGGGGGAAGACGGGATGCTCTCGCCTCTCCCCTCTCCCGGGGACCTCTCTGACTTTCTTGGCGATCCCTCAGATCATGCGACCCTGAAGGAGCGACTCACGGAGGTCTTGGGGAAGCTTATCCATATTCAGCGAAACATCGCCGGCCAGGTGGATGATGTGCGGATGGAGGTCACGCGCGAGCTGAAGGACCTTCAGAAGGACTATTCGCGCCTCCTTGCAGTGGTGGAGCGCCTGGGAGGTGAAGGGGGGGAGCTGTCTCCCGGGAGGCATGCTGCGCGAGCCCGGGACCAGCTTCAGCTGGCGTCTCAGGAGATCACCTCCATGCTCGCGTACCATCGCCCGCGAATGCCCCCGGAGGCTGGGCCGCGAGGGCATGGCCGGTGGTATTGGGAGGAACGCTAGTCTGGTCATCATTCGCCTCTCTTTGCATTTTCTTTTTTCTTATTCAGTTTATGGTGTCGTGGAGGTTGGACTTATCTTATGTCTGTAATAATTTACTCTGTGCTTTGCGAGTGCGTTTTCCGCTTATATTTCTCGCAACTTGCTTGGGTATGCCGAATGATGTCTTACAGCAGAATGCCTTTCCAACCTGGTTGCGTAGCCGTCGAATTAGTAGCCATAGGGCATTCGTCATTACTGGGCGAGAGGAGCCGGCCCGGATTCCGAGGCGGCGGGAAGGCGCAATGGCTATCCGCACACCCGTCGCCTCGAAAGCCCAAGCGTTTTTTATTTCCTCTATAAATAGCCCGCTCAACTACGGTATTGATTACCTCACCATCCGCTCCCTCTCTCTCCTTGCGCTAGCACTCGCACTTCTCTCTTCTCTGCGATTCCCGTCTTCTTTGATATCCTCAAGATGGGTGGCGAGACCGAAGGCAGGGCCAGGTGCGCCAGTGCATTCGTCAACCATGTATTTGATTCTTGTGATCTCTCCGAGGAAGCTTACTTAACCGCTGTCGCGGATTATGTCCCGCCGGGATTCGAAGCGCGAAAGCCCGGGCCGGAGGATCGCTTAAATTCCATTTCGCCGTGTGCTCTCGCGATCCCGCTAGAGCACTTCGAGGTGGGATTTCGCCTCCCCATCTGGCCGGAACTCCGCCAGACTTTTCGATACTACGGCGTCGTGCCCGCCCAGCTCAACCCCAACTCCATCGCCATGCTGGTCGGGTACGCGTGTTACCTGCGAGAAGAGGGGATTGAGTTTTCGATGCCCGTCTTTCGCAAGCTCTATACCTTCCGCTGCTCACACGACATCTCCTTCTTCTCGGGTCAAAGCCCACTCAAGCACCAGGGTCTCCCGAACAAGAACCACGATTGGGTTCGCCGCTTCATCTTCGTCAGCGGGAGCCTCGGAAACACCCTTCTCGCCCCGGTGCAGGAGGAGGAATCGACCTTCCGGCCCCCGACTCTGGGGGGGCACGAGCCCAAGCTGCACCTGTACATCCTGGAGCACGGGATGGACCTCGTCTACCTTCGGCGAAATGTCAACTCGCTTCCGCCTATTCTGCAGGGTGAGGGTGAGTTTTCTAAACCTTCTCCATTCGCTTAGCTCTCTTGATTCCATACCATTCGCTGAGCCATTCGTGTTCAAATACAGGCGTGCGAGACTTCCCTCTTCACCCGCCGCGCCCCTCTGGGGTTTCCATGTCTCTAGCGCAAGCCGCCGCGGATGCTTGTCGGGAAGAACCCTCCACCTCCAAGCCCAGTAGCCGGAAACGAAAAACCGGGGCGCTTCTTTCCTCCTCTTCTAAGAAGCCGAAATGCCCCCCCTCCGCCAAAGGGAAGGGGGCCTTGGACGAGACCCCAGGGGCGAAAGCTCCGGCCCAGACCCTGGAGGCGGGTGCGTCGGAAGGGAGTGTTCTCCAGGCGGGATCGTCGTTGCCGCCGCCGCCATTGCCCAGGAACCACCGGAACTTCCCTCAGGGCGAGAAGTATGTGGACCCTTCAGGGGCTCCCCTGGTGAAATGGGACAGGAACTTGAATAGGGTCTCGCTCTCTACCCTTCATCCATCATGGATAGAGAGTGACCTTGTCAGCGGTGAGGCTTACGCCATTGCGTATGCCCTCTATGGTCGGGAAGATGCCGAGGTCTTCGATGCCGAGAAGACTCAGGTTCTCGCCCACGAGACCGCTCGAACCCTGCTGCGGGCCCTTGAGCTTGCGCATATGTCTTCGCGCTGGAGCATCAATCTGGCGCGGAGTTTGGCGGAGGTTGAGGAGACCAGGGCTATTGTTTCCGCCGAGGCGCGCGACCTCAGGGTGAAACTGGAAGCTGCGGAGGCCCTCCTCGCCAGCCGCCCCGTCAGAGAGGTATATCCCCCCCTCTCCCCGCGAATGACCGTTGATGATTGCCGCACCTTCTTCTCACCATCTTCGTTTTCTCAGGACGCTATGATCGCCGAGATGCTTCGCGCGCGAGTGGGCAACCTTGAGGAGGAAGTCCGGCTGGCTAAGGCCGAGGTCCAGCAGGCGCGAGAAGCCGATGCCTTGGCACTCGCCTCAGGAAGCAGGGGGCACTTTTATCCCCACCATGAGCTAGAGCAGCTGATGCAGGAGAATGCTCAAAGCGTCGTGAAGCACGCGCTGCAGGTGCTGCGGCAGGCTGGGTACCTGAAGGAGGAGGCCGAATGCCTCTCTGCCCGACAGGTCGTCCCCGAGCTCTACATTCCGATCCCCTTTCCGGAAGATGAGGACGGCGAGCCGCGAGAAGACGCCCTCCTACCGGATTCGAGCGAAAGCGATGGATCTTCTGGCGAGAAGCCTGCCGACCCATGAGATGGGCCCTTTGTATTTTTCTTTGTTCTCTTTTTATTCTTCATTTTTGGATGTAATCATGAACTGGGGCGAGTCCTCTTGTCACATATATATATTGGTTACAATTTTTGTGCTCTCAATTTTCTTCATTCGCTACTGTATCTCGCTAGGCTCATTAGGACGCTAGGTCACAGTGTAACTGTCTTGGCCACTCACCGAGCGCTCGGAGGTGACCTAGGATGCCCTGCTCTTTTCGATGCCCTGCTATTCGCTCCACTCGCCACCTCTGACCATTCGCCTAGGTCAGTGGTCCCGCGTGGATAGGTTACATGGGAGAAGGGAGAAACTGTCTCACTGGTGTGCGGCCCTCGCGAGTGCTCCCGAGGTCGGTCTTTGAGAATCTAGGACCTGCCACCGAGTGAGCCTTCGGACCTGCCAGCTAGATGAAAGCCTGGACAGCGGGTCTGCTCGGGGCCATCTTTCCAATCAACATAGAACCTGCCACCGAGTGAGCCTTCGGACCTGCCAGCTAGATGAGAGCCTGGACATCGGGTCTGCTCGGGGCCATCTTTCCATCAACATAGAACCTGCCACCGAGTGAGCCTTCGGACCTACCAGCTAGATGAGAGCCTGGACAGCGGGTCTGCTCGGGGCCATCTTTCCAGCAACATAGAACCTTCCACCGAGTGAGCCTTCGGACCTGCCAGCTAGATGAGAGCCTGGACAGCGGGTCTGCTCGGGGCCATCTTTCCAATCAACATAGAACCTGCCACCGAGTGAGCCTTCGGACCTGCCAGCTAGATGAGAGCCTGGACAGCGGGTCTGCTCGGGGCCATCTTTCCAGCAACATAGAACCTGCCACCGAGTGAGCCTTCGGACCTGCCAGCTAGATGAGAGCCTGGACAGCGGGTCTGCTCGGGGCCATCTTTCCAGCAACATAGAACCTGCCACCGAGTGAGCCTTCGGACCTGCCAGCTAGATGAGAGCCTGGACAGCGAGTCTGCTCGGGGCCATCTTCTGGATCTTTTGAGGTTTGCCCGCAAGCTGCAGCATTACTTTCACACATACAGGATAAACAGAATATTCTTATTTCAAAAACATTAGCATTACATAGTTTTTAGGGATAGAAGCGTTTGAGATCGTCACCACTCCATGTGTGACTGAGGGATTGGCCCTCCACATTCTGAAGGCGGTATCCCCCAGACTTTAGTGCCTCTTCCACGACATAGGGACCTTCCCAGTTGGGATTAAGCTTTCCCACTGCGGCAGACCTTCCCGTCGCGTCGACCTTTTTGAGTACTAGGCCCCTCTTTTCGAATTGCTTGACCCTGATGTGCTTGTCGAAGTACTTGGCCATCCGCCGCTTGACCTCTTCTTGGCGAATGGCTGCTAGATCCCGGGCTTCTTTGATGAGGTCGAGGGAGAGCCGCAACTCCTCTTCGTTCCCAGCTCTCCAATCTTCCTCTCCATTCGTGGCGGCCTTTACTCGTGGTGTCATGACCTCGAACTCTATGGGGATGACGGCCTCGCAGCCGTGGGAGAGCTTGAAAGGGGTCTCTCCCGTGGCGGTGTTGGGGGTAGTCCTTAAAGCCCACAGGACCGAGGGGAGCTGCTCCACCCAATTGCCCCTAAGATTTTCCACCTTCTTCTTGAGCAAGTTCACGATAATCTTGTTTGGCGCCTCCACCTGCCCGTTGCTCCTGGGATGGTGGACGGATGCAAACCTGAGGTCTATCCCCAACTGGCCACAGAAACTGATGAACTCCTCACTGGCAAATTGCGGGCCATTATCTGTGACTATGGCTTGCGGAAGCCCATGTCGACAGATGATCTCCCCCCATATGAAGTTGCGGATCATCTGGGAGGTGACCTTGGCCAGCGCCTTGACTTCCAACCACTTTGAGAAGTAGTCGATCATGACCAAGAGGAATCTCCTCTGCCCACTGGCCTGGGGAAAGGGTCCCACCAGATCCATCCCCCATATGGCGAACGGCCAGGGCGTTGTGATACTCTTTAGCCTCTGAGCAGGCATGAGCTGAAGCGGGGCGAACATCTGACATTTCTGGCATTTGTTAGCGAAGGCCGCCGCATCTCTACTCAAGGTCGGCCAAAAGTAACCCTGCCTCATTACTCTCGCCTCCAACATCCTGCTCCCCGAGTGGCTGCCACACTCGCCGGAGTGAACTTCTTCCAAGATCCTCGGGACTTCATCTTCCGAGATGCATCGGGCCAAGAGGCCCGAGAGGGTCTTCCGATACAGATCCCCCTCGTGGAGCACGTAGTAGGCGGACTTGTACCGGAAGCGCCTTTGGTCTGGAACATCCTCCGGGAATTTCCCTGTTGCCAGGAAGGTGACGAAGGGATCCTTCCAAGAGGGTCGCTGCTCTATTTCCATGAGTTCCCCCTCCTTGATCGAAGGACGGAATAGGTCTGTCAGGGTTCCTCCGGCTCGAGGACCGGCCTTGGCCAAGCGATCCGCTGGGGTGCTCTCCTCCCGGGGGATGTGCCTGATGGAGAAAGTCTTGAACGCTCCAGTGAGGCTTCTCACTTTGGCTAAGTATCTTATGAGTGTAGGTTCCCTTGTCTCGAACTCTCCCTTGATCTGAGAGGCTATTATCAACGAGTCGGTGAGGACCTCTACGTCATGGACTCCCAGTTCCTGAGCCAGACGCAGGCCGGCGATCACAGCCTCATACTCCGCCTGGTTGTTGGTGATTGGGAAATGTATTACGAGCGTTTGTTCGATCTTCATCCCGTGGGGGCTCTCCAGCACCACCCCTCCTCCGAGAGAATTTTTGCCCGAGGCCCCGTCAACCAACAGCTTCCACGGAACATGACGAGGGACTTGATCCCCCTCCATCTCGGCCACATAGTCTGCCATGAAATCTGCCACTACCTGTGCCTTCATGGATAGTCGAGGGACGAAGGTGATATTGAACTCACTTAACTCTATTGACCACTTCGCGAGCCTCCCCGAGTGCTCTACTCCTTCGAAGATTTGGCGGAGGGGGTGATCAGTCATCACTTGGATTGAATGGGCCTGGAAGTATGGCCTGAGCTTTCTTGCCGCGACGACCAGAGCGAAAGCTAGCTTCTCTAAAATTGGGTACCTGAGTCCCGCCTCCCTCAAGACCCTACTTACGTAGTAGATGGGCAGCTGCTTCTTGCCTTCCTCTCGGACCAGGACGAAGCTTACGGCCTCAGTCCCGACTTCGAGGTACAAGGCTAGGTCCTCCCCCTCCTTGGGGCCCTGGAGCAGCGGAGCCTGGGTGAGCTGCCTCTTCAAGTCCTGGAAGGCCTCCTCGCATTCCTTTGTCCACTCGAATTTCTGGTTCCCTCGTAACGTTTTGAAGAAGGGAGAGCATTTCTCCCCGGCCCGGGAGAGAAACCTGCTCAACCCTGCGAGCTTTCCCGTCAGGCGCTGGACCTCCTTGGCATTCCGAGGCGATCCCAACTCCATGATGGCTTTGACCTTGTCCGGGTTAGGTTCAACCCCCGCAGGGGTGAGGAGGTGTCCCAGGAACTTCCCCTTGCTGGCCCCGAACACACACTTCAGGGGGTTCAGGCGCATCTTGTACTTGCGTAGGGTGGCGAAGGTCTCCTCGAGGTCTCGGAGATGAATGCTCACGCTCTTGCTCTTCACCATGAGGTCATCTACGTAAACCTCCAAGTTTCTTCCTCTTTGCTCCTTAAAAACCCGGTCCATCATTTTCTGGTAGGTTGCTCCTGCATTTTTCAGCCCAAAGGGCATCATCTTATAGCAGTAGCACCCCTCCCGGGTGATGAAAGAGACATCTTTGACATCCGGGGGGTGCATCCTGATCTGGTGATAACCTGAAAAAGCATCCAAAAAACTCATCACAGAAAAACCGACGGCTGAGTCAACCAGCGCGTCGATCCGAGGCAGGGGATAACAATCCTTAGGGCAGGCTTTGTTTAATAAAGAAAAGTCAATACACATACGCCAGCGACCATCGCCCTTTTTTACCATGACGACATTGGAGACCCAGCCTGGATACTGGATCTCCGATACAAAACCTGCTTCAAGGAGCTTGGCCACCTCCTCGCGGATCGGTTCTTCGAGCTTGTCGGCGAAGGACCTCCTTTTTTGTCGGATGGGGCGGGCTCCTGGCTCAAGGTTGAGACGGTGGCAAGCCACGTCCGCCTCGATGCCTGGCATGTCTGCCGCGCTCCATGCGAAGATGTCCACGTTCTTCTGGATGCACTCCAGCATCCTTACCCTGTCCTCCGGGCTGAGGCCCCCGCTGACACGCACCTTCTCCACCCTTCCTCCCTGGGTGATAACCTCCATCTCCACTACTTCCTCTACCGCCTCAAGCCGAGCCGGCTCTTCCCATCTGCCCCTCGCTTCTCGCCCCTCTACCCTGGCCTTCTCCTCTGCCGCACCTTCCTCTTCCATTGGTTCGACCTGCTCCTCCTGAGCTACCTCCATCTCCTTTCTTCGGGCACTGCCGCCTTCCTCTTCTCCCCTCTTCTCCACTCCTTCTCCTGGCTCCTCCGGCCTCCTCATCTCTTCATCCATCTTCTCAGCCTCCGCCATCCAAGAGATGGTGTTGACGGTGGTCACGTAGCACTGCCTTGCCACCTTTGCGTCTCCCCGGATTCGGATCTGGACTCCTCCACTATGAAACTTCAAGCACTGGTGGTATGATGAGGGCACACATCAGAAGGCACTGATGAGAGGGCGTCCAAATATGGCGTTGTAGCTGCTCGGAGCGTCAACGATGACGAACCGGCAGTTCCTTGGGACCCCTCCTAACGTCACCTGGAGGCCGACACCTCCCTCAACCTCCTTCCTTTCTCCTGAGAAACCAAACAGCGGCCCATCAGAGGCCTGCACCCTCTTCTTCTCCACCTCCATCGCATCGAAAGCCTTCTTAAAGATAACATTCACCGAGCTCCCATTGTCCACCAGGATCCGGGAGACCGTGAAGTTTTCTATCGCCGTCTGGATCACCAGGGCGTCGCAGAACGGGTCCTCATAATCGGGCATATCTTCCGAGGAGAAGGTGAGCTTCTCTGTGTGTGTGTGTGGGGGGGGGGGGGGGGGGGGGGGGTCTGGGAAGTTGATGCGACGTCCCTCCGGGCCTGGAAGCTCCTTTTGCGAGAAGCCTCTATCCCAACCCCACCATGAATCACCCCGATTCCCCCTGGCTCCTGTATCCGCCCAGTCCTCGCATCGGTCCTCTTCCGCCTCTGGGAGCACTTCCTCGATCCTGGCCTGCTGTCGCCGTGGCTGACCTCTCCCTCTCATCTCCAAGAATTCTGGGCAGGTGGCGGTCGCGTGACCTTCTTCCTGGTGAAAGTCACAATAGGGCAACGCCACCCTGTCCCCTCTTCCTGCTCTTCCTCTCCCTCCTCTGGCTCCTCTACCTCCTCTACCTCGGCCTACCGCCATTGCTTGCTCCCTTGAGGGGTGACGGGGTCTGGGGCCTTGCCTCCACCCCGGATTTATCCCCCCCCCCCCGCCTCTCTTCCTTGGTACCCCCCTTCCTGACCTCTTGCGGGTCCTTCCTGGTGCCTCCAACCTAACCTGTTGTTGGGCTCTTGATTCCTCCAATTTCGGGGCGGTCTTTCGAACCCCTGACCCCTGGGTTCCTCTCTCCTTCTTCCTTCCTGCTGCCTCACCTCAGGCTCGCTTATCTTCGCCAACCTTTTGTAGAATTCTGGGTTGGCCGCCTCCCCTTCTATCTCCTCCGCTGCTCGCTCCATCAACTCTTCAAAGGAGAGAGGAGCCCTTCTCTTCAGGTCCATCTTGAAGAAACCATCTCGCAACCCCACGATGAATGCCATCTTGAGGGCGAACCCCGGCACCTCCTACACGAGGTGTACCTCCTCTTGGAACCTGTCCACATAGTGTGCCAGTGATTCCCCCTCCCTTTGCCTGATCTTGAAGAGAGCCTCCGCATCCTTCTTTCTCTTCTTCGACGTCGAGAAGCACAGCCGGAAGCTCTGGCGCAGATCGTCGAACGCGTAGATGGAACCTACGGGGAGCTGGTGGAACCAGTCCCTAGATTTCTCCTTCAAAGTTGTCGCGAAGAGCCGGCACTGAAAGGCATCCGACATGGGCAGAATTGAAACCATGTCCTCAAACCATTGCAGGTGCACGACTGGGTCATCCTTTCCAGTATAATAGGACATCTCTGGCCCTCGGAACCCCTCCGGCACTGGGGCCGAGAGGATCATCTAGCAAAAGGGGCTTCCTTCCCCTGCTCGGCGAGTGGTCCTCTCGCGCGGAACCAGCTCGCAGACCTCAGCACTCGCCGGGCTGTTGAACAGCTGCCGCCCGGAGAGATCTCGCGCGCTTCCTTCCGCGGGCACTTCCTTCCCAGGTCGCTGCCCCGGAGCATTCTCGCCGATCTGCTGGGGCGGAACCACGGGAACTGTCGGCGTCTCGCACTCGCTTCTTCCTGCAAGAACTGTCTGCAGGACTTCTCGCTTGAATTTCTCGAACATCTCTAGCCACTCCCCTGTCGCTGGTGGCTGCGAGTGGCCCGAGTCAGAACCATTTCCCCCATCTCCTGTCATCCAACCTAGCTTGAGATTTTCCTTCACCGGCTACGGTCCACGCTCACCGCACCAAAAATGTTGAAACCGACAACCAATCTCCTGAGATAGGACCCACTGGGGGTTGTAGCCGACGCTTACTTCTCCCTCCCTAAACTATCTGACTGGTGGATGAGAAAAATGGAACAGACCCAAGGCTGTAGCGAGGATGTCCCGCCACACACCCGGAAGATCTTAGAGAGCTTCCCCTCCCAAACCAAAGCTCAGTCGGGCACCTTGGAGGGCACTAGCAGCCAACCAAGACTAGCCTAGAGGAGAGGACTCTCAAAAAATCCGGATCTCCTCCAAGGTGCCCTTAAGGGTCTATTTATAGGTTTTTCCAGGCTGGTCTGCAAATAGCATGAATCCGCCTTTTAATTTTACTAACCGCACCCCAGATTGGTCTGCTAATAGCCCAACTCCGCTGTTCTGAAGGGCTATTTGCATCCCATAAGGGGCAACATGGTCATTTCCTCCTTAAAGCCCTTGGGGGCGAGTGGTCCATGAGGGCACCACTCGCCGAGCTCTCGCGTGATTGGGCGAATGCTTACGCCTAGGGGCGAGTGGTTCGGAAGGGTACCACTCGCCGATTTCCTCTTCTCGCCCTATGGTTCACCACCTGCTCACCTGGGGGTCCTTCCACCTGCCTCAGCCTGGATGAATGGTCTGGCTGACCCAGATCTCGCCGGTGGGCTTGAGGGGCCAACTCAGCGAATACGGGTTGTACACTTTGTATTTGGCTATAGACTCATCACTATGCAATTTCTTATTCAACGCCCACTTGCATCCTATGACTTTAGCTCCTTTTGGCAGGTCAACTAGATGTCAAGTGTTGTTTTATAGCAGTGAGTCCATCTCATCATCAATGACTTCTCTCTTGTAGACACTCTAACTGGAATTAATTCAACCTTTAAAGATTGGGGAGCAGTGCTAGAGGGGTCAACTTCAGGTTCTATAGTAGATTCAAAAATCATATCAGTAGACCCGGATACGGTTAAGCCTTGAGCTTTG
This sequence comes from Dactylorhiza incarnata, assembly GCA_033032865.1. Classification (NCBI taxonomy): domain Eukaryota; kingdom Viridiplantae; phylum Streptophyta; class Magnoliopsida; order Asparagales; family Orchidaceae; genus Dactylorhiza; species Dactylorhiza incarnata. The sequence continues at coordinate 6,742,223 of JAWHQI010000123.1, read as the reverse complement.
ACAAACTTACTTTTAAAGAATACAACATCTCTAAACTCTATCACTGAATTAGTGGACAAATCGAGAAACCTATCAGCTGCATTATCTTCTGCACTACCTAGATAAACACATGTTGTTATTCTAGGTCCCACCTTAGGTCTTTTAAGTGTTGAAGCCCGGATACCGGTTCAACTTGTTAGAGACTTGGGGAGTAGCTTAAGTTACTTCTCTCTTCATCGGATCCCAAGGTCTAAATATTTCGGGCTGAGATCTGGCCATCTCAGAGTGGTAGATAGTGGCCTAAGAGAAGACCCACAGCCTGCAGCGAGGAGGTCCCGCCACTAACCCGGAAATCTTATTTGACTTCCCCTCCCAAAAAACAAAGGTTGAGCCTGCGTCTCAGATAGCACCAGAGCGTAAGGAGGAGAGCTCAGACTCTCTTGGGGGGGGGGTGGATCTGTGCTGATCTGAGACATAATGGGTCCTATTTATAGGTAAATTCTTCCAAGGGCAAAATAGTCCAAATGGCATGCGGATAGCTTCAACCGCCATAACCAAATTACTATATACAGACCCAAATGGTCTACGAACAGTTCCTCGCTTCTTTTCGTAAATACTAATCGCAGCCCTCGTTGGTCTGCGGATAGTGAAGGAGGACTGGTCAGTCGGGTTGACCCGAACTCGCCTCGCTCCCTCCTTGAGCGAGTGCGGCTGAGGCGACTAGGTTATATCCTACTCGCCGAGGGAGAGTTCTCCTGAGGCGAGCTCGCTTGAGGCCAGGTCAGACTTGCCTCACCCTGGGTGAGAAGGAGCTTTGTCGCCGGGATTGGCTATTCACATCGTCCAGACGAATTCACACTCATATCGTTGAGAAGAGGAACCATATCGTCGAGACGGGGCCATGTTGACGGGACAAGGTCGTGCCGTCGAGAAGGGGAAACGGGGGGGGTGTACTCACCTCACCCTACCCTGGGCGAGTCAGATCGATATTGGACCTACTCGCCGAATACAGGTTGTACATTAAGGTCTTGTATTCTAACAAAAGCAATACAACCACAAGTCTTTATAGTATCAAATCTACATGGATGACTATGTCACAACTCATAAGGAGTAGAAGTGAGCTTAGAATGAGGCAATCTATTCAGAATGTGATTTGCAGTTAGCACTGCTTCTCCCCAAAAAGAATTAGGCATGCGAGCTGTGAATAGTATAGAATTCAACATTTATGTTAAAGTTTTATTCTTCCGCTCAGCAACATCATTGGATTGAGGTGAGTAAGGAGCTGTGGTCTCACAGATTATACCCTCAGAGGCATAAAATTCCCTGAATCCAGTTACATTGTATTCTCCTCCTCGATCACTTCTAAATCTTTTGATCTTTAAGTGTAACTATTTTTCGACACGAGACTTGAAGATCTTAAAGTCTCAAATGCTTCATCTTTCGATTTTAGAAGATACACATGACAATATTTGGAATAATCGTCAATGAATGTAACAAGATACTTACTTCTCTCTCTAGTGATATGACTTCTGAAATCACAGAGATCGGAATATATCAATTCAAGAAGTTGTGTGCTTCTAGAAACTGGCTTGAAAGATTTTCTAGTGATCTTAGTTTGTGTACACATCTCACACTTGTCAATTCGAATAGATAGATTTAAAGGGATGTTACGACTTTTAGCTAGATCTCATATTTTCATGTAGTTCACATGTCCAAGTCTGCTGTGTAACAACTTTAGATCAATTAGAGTAGAACTCACATGATTAATGTTATCATTGTTTAGGCTAAGTCTATACATTCCATTGATCAAGTAGACAATCAAAGTAGTGAGAATTACCTGTTAACGTTATTCTATCGTTGCAGGTTGTGAAATTCATTCCATCTTTATCTAACAAACTCATTGAAATTATATTTTTAGTTAAATTAGGAACTACTCTAACATGCTTCAGAGTTAAAGATTTACATAAAGAGAGGATCAACTCTGTTATCCCAGCTTGAGTCACATCGGTTTCTCCTCCATTATAGTTCTCCACTTTATCATTGATTTTTGTGACCTCAGTTAGAAGGCCTTTGTCATTCGTCACATGACAGATAACACCGATGTCCAGCCACCACTCAGAAGATACACTGCGGTGACTACTCTCAATCATAGCCACAAAGGACTTGGGATCGGAGTTATCTACTAGCATGTTAGCTGCATTCTGTAGGGCTTCCTCCTTCTTCTTCAAAGCCTTACATTGCGGCATGCCGGCCCAGTGACCCAACTTGCCAGAGTTATGGCACTTGGCCTTCTTCCTTTTGAAAGAAGGCTTTCTGGCCGGTAACTGTGCAAAGACTTCACCTTTAGGTGTCGATGGCTTCTGATGAGGCTTGCCGGATCGAGAAACGAAGTTGACAACCTGTGTAGATTGACCAACTTGCTATAAGCTTTTACCAACAACATTTTGATCCTTAATATGGATGAACCTTTTGAGTTCATTCAATGTGATTCACTCATTCAGTCTGTGCATTTCAGTCTTAAAGTTGATCCACTCAAGAGGCAACTTGCTCAGAATCAGACTCACAAAAAGATTATCGGACATTTCATATTGATTGTCTTCCAGCTTGACACACATATTCTCCAGTTTTATGAACTGAGAGGTAACTGACGAGTTCATATTGAACTTAAAGTTAAAAAACTTCTCCCCTAGGAGAGTTTTTGACAGACTCTTTTTCTTCTAGAAGTGTGCGTTCAAGCGGTCTCATATCTCTTTCGTGGTCTTAAAATCACCGTAGGTCATTGCATGTCGAGGATTCGGGGAGTTCAAAAGATAGTCCATGTAGAAATCCTTGTGTTTGCTCCATTGATATTCTTCCACGTCTTCACGAGTCGTGGTGAAATCACTAAGAACGGTGTAGAAGATCTCGCGTTCTTTCATCCCCAGTTGGACATGCAGTTTCCAATCGTGGAAGTCAGTGGCGTCAAAGGACTGCAACTTAACAATGGCGTATGCGTTTCGCTTCGACGTCTTGGACTTAAACAGAAAAACTAGAAAAATTTCACCTGATCCAAGTTAGAGACGAGTCAATCCACTTCAGATCCAATCCAGAGATAAGTCTACTCTTTTTGTTGGCTGAGAACAGGTCTTTGTCGTCGAGAAAGAACTATGTTAAAGAATCGGCTTGAAGACTGTCAAATGTCGTCGAAACGACAGACCGATATCGTAGAGGCGACTTGGAAAAATCGGTTTGAAGACTGCTCGTCACAACGGAGCATGCCTTTGTCGTCGAGAAAAAATTCTGCTAAAGAATCGGCTTGAAGACTGCCAAATGTCGTTGAGACGACTGGATAGAATCGGCTTGAAGACTGCCCGACACAGCGGTTTGTGGGCTAGAACACAGGCTGATATTGTCGAGACCACTAGTCGAAAAGTCTCTTTGTCGTGAAGACCACTAGTCGACAAATCTCTTTTTCTTCAAAACCACTAGTCGACAAGTCTCTTTGTCGTCGAGAACCGAAGCTTATTAGCGAGATCCTTGCCCGATATCAACGAGACTTCTCATCGACAAATCCCCTTTCGACGAGAACGCAGCATATCGATGAGAATTCCTTTATGTCGTCGAGAAGCTCGACCTTGTCTACGAGAGCTTCAGTCATCACAATCCTTGTCGACGAGAAGAATAGTCGACACAAAGTTGTCGACCAGAACCTTCTGAATTTAGGGAAAAGCCCAGCAGATCTACAGCATCGGCGAGAGCGAGAAGAGTTCTCATCCAGGCGGCGGCGGCGAGATCTTGAGAAAATCTCCACCAGCGGCAACAAAAAACTAGCAGCGGCGGGAGCATGGATTTGAGGACCTTCTCCTGGCGGCAGCGACGAAGACGAAAGAAACTCCTTCTCCCTTTCGATCGACGGCGAGAACAAAACCAGAGCGAAGAATTGTTGTTCCCCCTTCCTCGATCGAGCAGTGACGACCATATCTTCGGACGAGAGCAGCGACATCAGCGGAAAACGCGAGCCGGTGGCGAGCACAGAAGCGAGAAAAACCTAGCGCACGCTACTTTGAGAATGTTAGGGTTTTAGCTCCCCTCAAAATATTCAATTAAGGGCCATCAAGTTTGGAATGGTCTTATATAGTACCTAAAGCGCAGAGTCTTGACCTTAGGCACTCCGAGTCGGTCTCGACACGCGCAAACATATATTAAATTATTCAACAAAACTCAACACGTGAATCAATGGAGCTATACGAATAACCGTGAGTCTTAACCAATATACTCGATGGCTCGAGGCTTGGGATTTTAGTCCTTAAACTTTGTGTGCCTTTAATATATTAGTTTTATTTTTTTTCTTTAAAATTTCAGTCCTCAAACTTGTTATTTTTTAAGTTATAAAGTCAGTTTGGCTTGGCTTTTTTGCCCTGGCGAGTTTGGACAAAAACGCCACCACCATAGAATGTATGTTTGGCATGAAAACAGTTTTGACCGCCATAGAAAAAACTAGTTTTGAACATAAAAGTGAATGAAATTCCTTAGGTGAGATCGTACGTTCATGAACGATGGTTCATGACCGCCACCGCCGTGCCAAACATGCGGAATTTTTGGAACCGGGCTCCGGATCCAAATATCCATCCGGGCTTGGGCGGACCTATTGAAGGCCGAGTGTGGGCGGCCGCCCACACTCAAAATTTTAAATTAAATTGATAAATATAGGTATTTTATATCATCCTATGTAAAAATTGGGGTTTAATTTCGTGTATTGGTCCAATTTGCGTCTCCAAATTTCCGTAAATCGCGTTCCGCTCGTTCCGTCTTTTATTCACGCGAGACGCGGCTTCCGGCTTCCCCCGTTCGACCTATTGAAAATTGAAGCCCCTCTCGCAAAACCCTACCCAGGCCGCCAGGCGCAAGCGACGAAGCCCCTCTCTTCCAGTTCAACGACGAAGGTCACGAAGCCAGTCTCTTCCAGAGTTCCTGTTCAGCGACGAAGCCTTCCTCGTTCCAGAGTTCCTGGTTCTTTTCTTCATCTTAGTCGTTTGTTTGTGTAACTGTGTTAATGTTTTTTGTTAGCTGCTTTTAGTTATCTCTTGATTGCTGGATCAGTATTTTTTTACTAGACCAAATCAGTATGCATTGGACCACTAATGAGAAAGCTAATGTCTTGTGAACAATTGTACAAATTTGTTTGTGGTTATGAAAAATGAAATTGTTGCCTGTTTTACGGACAATTGCACAAAACTTAATGAGTTGTTTGTTTGTGGTGATATTCTCAAGTGTTTATGCTTCTTCAATATTATCATGATTCCATGTTTTATTGCTTGAAGGAGTGTTGTTTATGCTTTTATGGTTGCTTTTCAGGCCATTCTGCTGAATCGTCTGTATAATTGTATTCAGAGTTTTTCACTATGCTAGTTCGTTGGCATTATAAATTCTGTGTTAATTTTTCTTCACCTAATGCTTTTAAATCCAGGCATCAGGAGTTTATTCATATTTTTACAGCATGAATGGAGTTGCTACCATAGTCTTCGAGAATCCTTTTGTTATGTTTTTCTATTCTTTGTTTTAATTTATTGAAGACATTAATGCTATTAATAAGAAAATTCTCCCTAACTTACTGGAATATTATATTAGTGCAAAGAAAGGGGTACTTTCATTAAAGGTGACATTAGCAGAAAAAGATAATTAGCATCTATGAACACAGAACACTCCAGCAACGTTAGCACTTAGCAAATAGCAATTAGCACTTAGCAAATAGCAATTAGCATCTATGAGTTCTATTTAGTTTTATGTATGTTCTCCAGCTTATATGTTAGAACTTTGTTAAAATCATATTAATAGACAGATTTGTTGTTTCAGATTTGTTGGAACTTGGAAACTTGGAATTATTGTTGTGCACCTTTATTGGTTTCTTGGTTGGCTCTCTTTGCTTCCCCTGCCCGCGAATTTCTCACCTACGTCAGGTATACATTTCTTTACTCTTGGACTTCTTGCACAGTTGCACATATGGTTATCATTTATGCATGTCAATATGGATTTACTTGTTGAAAGTTATTCTCTTTTTTTATTATTTAATTCCAGAAATCTGAAAGTCATGGATGTATATTTTAAGAGAAAAGAACCGGAGCAATCATTTAATTTGAATCTAAGGTCACGAATAGAGCTCAACGTAGATGACCTTCCTGCTGACCCAGGATTACGGAAGAATATTAATGAATATGATCCAAATGATATAGAAAAAATTCGACGATGGTATTTGCAGAAGAAATCATTTCAACCTCGAAATCATGATTTCCCAATGAGAACTTTTGGAAGTGAGAAACGTAGATTTATTCGTGGGTGGTTTCAGGAATATAGTTATTGGCTCGAGTACAGCATAGTGAAAGATGCTGCATTTTGTTTATGTTGTTATCTATTTAAGCCTGAGCATGGCGACCAAGGCGGCGGTGACGCTTTTGTCAATGGGGGATTCACAAATTGAAAACATAAAGACAGATTAGATGTGGATGTGGGGAATCATAATAGCGTCCACAACCAATGTTTGAAGGCTTGTATAGACTTGCATTGAAGTTGCTTTGTGTACTCAATCGGACCAAGTACGGTTGGATTATCGCACGCGTTTAGAAGCGTCGGTGGATTGTATTAGATTTCTACTAATGCAGAGATTAGCTTTTCGTGGTCACGATGAATCCTATGAATCCAGCAACCGAGGAAACTTTCTTGAACTACTTAAATTCCTCGCAGCTCATAATGATGAAATTAGTAAGGTTGTATTAAAAAATGCTCCTGAAAATCTTAAATTAGTAGCACCAAGCATTCAAAGGAATATTGTGCAAGCCGCTGCAACGGAGACTACAAATGTTATCATTAAAGATATTATCCAAGGGAAGTTATTTTCAATTTTAGTAGATGAAGCTCGTGATTCCTCCGTAAAAGAGCAAATGACAATTGTCTTACGTTATGTGGACATAAAAGGAAGTGTAATAGAGTGCTTTCTCGGGATTGTGCATGTAGAGAATACTGCATCATCATCACTAAAAGCGGCCGTTGAATCTTCTTTTGCTAAATATGGCTTAACCATATCATGCTTGCGGGGTCAAGGGTACGATGGGGCAAGTAACATGCAAGGTGAATTCAATGGTCTTAAAACATTGATTATGGCTGAAAACCCATCTGCATATTATGTTCATTGTTTTGCTCATCAACTTCAATTGACACTAGTTGCGGTTGCAAAAAAACACATCAAGATTTGCTCTTTTTTTTTAGTAAAATTACACTTATAACAAATGTTGTTGGAGCTTCATGCAAGCGTAGAGACATTCTTCGAGATAAACAGTATGCAAAAGTTATTGAAGAAATTTACAATGGAGAAGTTGTAACAGGAAGAGGCTTGAATCAAGAAAGAGCACTCACAAGGGCAGGTGACACAAGGTGGAACTCTCATTATAGAACTCTTTTGAATTTAATTTGCTTGTTTTCCTCGGTTATTGAAGTACTTGAAGTTATTAAAGAGGATGGAAATCTTTCGGAGCAAAAAGCTGAAGCAAGTGATTTGTTGGATGTTATTCAATGTTTTGAATTTGTGTATTTGACTCACTTGATGAAAACAATCTTAGGGATAACAAATGAGTTATCACAAGCGTTACAAAGGAACGATCAAGATCTTCTAAATGCTATGTCACTTGTCAGGGTTTCCAAGATACGACTACAAGCAATGCGAGACAACGGATGAGATTCTCTACTAAATGAAGTAACTATTTTTTGCAAAAAAATATGACATTGTTGTTCTAAATATGGAGGATAATTTTGTAGCTCGGGGGAGATCGAGACGCAAATCTGAAAACAATATGAATCTTCACTTCTATCGTGTTGAATTATTTTATGTTGTTATTGATCTACAACTTACTGAGCTGAATAGCCGATTTGATGAAGTCAACACAGAACTACTTTTATGCATGGCATGTTTAGATCCAAGTAATAACTTTTCAGCTTTTGATAAGCAGAAACTAATTCGATTCGCTGGACATTATCCATTGGACTTTTCTCCAATTGATCTAATGGAACTCGATAATCAACTTGAGAGTTACATTATAGACGTTCGCTCAAGCGAAGAATTCTAGATATGAAAGGGCTTGGTGTATTTGCTCAAAAGTTAGTCGAATTGAAGAATGATGTTATTTACCCGTTGGTGTATTTGCTCGTAAAGCTAGCAGTACGTTTACCGGTTGCGACTGCAAGTGTAGAAAGAGCTTTCTCTGCGATGAAGATTATCAAAACATCATTACGCAATCGGATGGGAGATGATTGGATGAATGCTTGTCTAGTAACATATATTGAAAAAGATGTCTTCTCTACCATCGACAACAAAGTTATCATGAAATGTTTCCAGAACATGAATCATCGAAGAGGAGTATTGTAATCAAGTATGTAATTCTTTTTTGTTAACTAAAAATGTCCTAATTTAGATATATTTTTTTTGCAAACTTGTTGTCATTTTTTATCACATGTGTCAATATTTTTTGTCATTATTTTATTGCACGCCCCCACTGAAAAATCCCGCTGGGTCCGCCTATGCATCCGGGTAGAAGATCATTTCGATCTCCTAGGAGACCATTTCGATCTCCATAGGAGACCATTTCGATCTCCTAATTCGCTATTTTGCCCCTTTTTTGCGCATGATCACATATAAGATCGAAATGATCTCCTAGGAGATCGAAATGATCTCCTAGGAGATCGAAATGATCTCCTAGGAGATCGAAATGATCTCCTAGGAGATCAAAATGATCTCATACTCGTACGAAAATTTGAATCCAGAGCCCGATTACAAAAAAATTGCTCCAAACGGAGCCTTAGTCCCTAAAACTATTTCAATATTATCTGTATTAGGACTCAAATTTGTGCATGCACCCACAAGTTCTTCATTAATGCCACCACCAATATCACCATAAAATAAGTTTTGACCATCAAACGGAATATCCAAAGCACTATCGTTGCTTTGAGATTCATCGCCATCAACATTAAAATCATTCTCTTCCATATCAACTATAAACAAAGACTCAATAATCTGGAGATAAGAAAAACGTACCGTCATTATTAACCATTGTGTGTAACAAATGTTCCCTAATTAAAGAAGAGCAAATATATACTCATTACGCAAATTCAATATTCTTCCCCACTCCACCAGCAGCAGCGCTGGAACTATTCATTAACATTTGCATCACGGTTCAACTATCATCGATAGCCGATCCCGGATCGGCGATAGCTGAACGGCGATGCTACCGAATTGCGGAAGCATAGAGTAATGGGAGGGGTAAAATGGAGAGTGAAAAAGGCAAAAGGTTAATATTAAAGTCAATTTCATTTAGCCACAATTCAATGTAACAAGTTAAAAAGAGCTCAAACAATAGCAATTTTTTTTTTGAAATCGGGTTCCGGATCTAAATTTTGGTCTGGGTAGGAGATCACAGAAGATCATTTCGATCTCCTACAAATATATAGATATCATACAAATACACGTGATGTTGTTTGGACTTCAAAGTCGGTGTCTAGGCATCGAGGCGAGATCAAGACAGAAGCGTAGCAGTAGCTTCTAAGTTCGCAACAAAGTCGTCTTCGTGGCAAAAGAAGGGGATCTTCTTCAAGTTTCAGGTCGCTATAGAGTCAAGATATCAAATCAAAGTCATAACTTCTTGCAATTCTCTTTCATTTGGAACATAAAATGAAAGTCCATTTTATGACGTGAATGCATTCTCACTTGATCTAATGGTGTAAAATTTTAAATAAAAAATATAAAATGATGAGATTAGTAAACCTGTCGGATCAACCAGAAATAGATCCGAACCATGAAGTAGATACTATTATTTTCACTCCAAAAGAAGAGAATCCTATTAGAGACAAATACCAATTCGGCCCATCTATTGATAGATTATTTTTGGTCAGTCTAGCGCACTTATGATAAGTGTGTGACATCACTTAACACTTTTTATTCAAGAGCTAAATTAGTATAATTTTCTTTAAAAAATAAATCGGTTAAAACTGAATTATAAATAAAGTTTATACACAAAATTAACTTAAGAGTAATTTTGATTTATTTATGGGCATTGTTTTATGTTTGGACATTATGTAAAAAAAATTAAATTGTGTGCATATGATTACATCTAAACAAAAATATATCCTTAAATAAGTCAATATCAAAATTTAGTTATTTTTAGCAAACCATATTAATAATTAGATTTTTAACTGGTTTAGAAAAAAAATGAATTGTTTGAACAATAAAAATTCTAACGGATAAAAATAATATTCTGATGTTTCAAGTCAATGTCAAATTAGTCTATAAAATTTTAATTGTGTCAAAATAGCCGGGCTTAAACTTCTCGTCTAGGAACCTTTTTAGCCTTTTATTTGCACTTAAATTGAAGCTGGATGTTAGCCAAGAGAATAAAAATGACACAACTTAAAAATTTAGGGACCAAATTGACATAACCTTACAACCTCAAAGACCGAAATATTTTTCGTCATAATTCTAACTTATCACTTCCCCATTAAGGACATAGGTGGACGACTCTTTCGGTCTTTCCTTCGAGAGATATTTAGGTGCATGTAACGCACAATGATCAAAAAGATCACCGTGCGGGAGCAAATAGAGTCGTATGATCGCAATTTCAATGACGTAGATCATCTGTGAAAATAAACGGCCGTATTTATATAATACGATCATATTAAATATTGATCTTAGATCAATCATGCACAAAAAATCGTTCTAGCGGAAATAAACGGAAGAATCGGAGATTCCTCACCGTGATCATAGATGTGTCACTCACACCAACAATTTAGTCGGGCCCGTTGATTAAGAAGTCTTATCTTTTTCTTAATCATTGGAGTTTTTTCTGAAAAAAATTTAGGCTTCATTTGGCGCGGAGTTTGGAGACGGCGTTTGCGGCAAACGCCGCAGCAAGGCGAGTAACCAAACGCCTGGCGGGGGCGTTTGCCGCGTCTCCTCCCGCCACGCCCTGCAAAATGGAGCAAAACGATCCATTTCGAACACCACCTCCTCCCCTCCGGTCCAAACCCAGCATCTCCACCCGCCACTTGCTCCCGCCACCGCCGAATCAAACGAAACCCTACAAAACCATGGCTGCTTCTATAAATTTTGGAAAAATAAAACTAAAAACTCCAGCAATCACGCTCAGTGATTCCACCAAATCAAAATTATTAGTATTTGAGTTTATTTGGCCAAGGAAATAAACTCCGTTGGACCCGGCAGGTCTGGGCTAGCACAGCACCAGAGATCCTGAGTCCGTGCATGTGGGCCGCCGGAGGAGGTGCCGACCTCCACGAGGCGTCGAGCCCTCTGTCTTCCTCGTCCGGCCACAAAAAAACATGAAATTTGAAACCTCCCCTCCCAGAGACAATGGACTTTCATATGGAAACCCTGAGAACTTAGACAAATACAGCACAACTTTTTTTTTGCTCGGGTGCATCAGTAAATTTTGGGTATGTCTGGGACACAGGTTCGCATTCGAGCTACACTCCGGTGGGAAAATGCCCCCTATTTTAAAACGGGAATGAAGCTCCAAAGGCTAGTGCAAAAAGTAGCCACCACTCCGTTTTGAAAGAGAGAATCACCAGAACCGAACAAAAAAAATTTTCTCAAGAATCTCTCGTTGCCACCTCTTTACTACCAAAATGGTGCTAAACCGGTGCCACAAACAGAGCCTTAAGCTCCGTTTGGCGTGATGGTGGCGGTCATGAACGCCGTGGTTATGAACCGTCCGATCTCACCTAAGTAACTTCATCCACTTTTATGTTCAAACTAGTGGTTTTTCTTGGTTGTGGTCACAACCATTGTCATGCCAAACATACATTCTATAATTGTGACATTTTTGTCCAAACTCACCTGAGCAAAAACGCCACGCCAAACGGAGCCTTAGGCTTTGTTTGGGACAGCGGCTGCGGATCAGAGAGCAATTTATGATCCGCATGCGCGGGATTTCTCTGTTTGGCGCAGATGATGGCAGGCGCGATTTGCAACGCCCCCGCAGAAAACCGCAGGATTTGAACAGCGGGTAGGTACCCGCTGTTGCGGATCAGCTCCTCCAACCTCCGCTCCTCCAACCTCAGCGCCAAATTTCAACAACAACAACAAAATTCATTTACTTTAAAAAAAAAATCTTGAAGGCAGTCATCAAAATTTTTTTTCCCATATTACAATTTGAATGTGAAACATCATTGCGTCCTAGAGAGTTGATACTACAGATGTAACATACAAAAAAATATAATGAAATTTTCTCAACTAGATGACAGCTATATTCTTTTTCCTTTGTAACTTTTCCACGTATAAATAAGATCGTTTATCGGGTTTGTAAAATTACAGGTTGTACCCCTCTATCTTTCGAAATTACAAAAATCTCGCCCGTAAGTTCACATTTCATAACATGCATGCACAAGAATATCCCCCCTGGGGGAAAGTGCCGGAGGAGATTTTGTGCATGCAAATTATGAAATATAACTTACATGGGAGTTTTTTGTAATTTCAAAAGATAAAGGGGTGTAATAACATCTACTTATGCTAACTCCCCAAAGTGGTTTGGATAATTAATAGTGTAAAAATATTATTATAAATTCTCTTATCACAACTAAATACAATTGTAAATGCATTCCTCCATTCCATTCCATTCCATCGAACCTTTGTAATAAAAATGCAACTAATAATTACCAAAACCTCCCCTAGAAGATAGCATAATTACAGATTGCACCCCTCTTATTATTGAAATTACAAAAACCTCCCCTCAATGTTACAAAACATAACATTTACTTCCCCTGAAGTTCACATTTCATAACATCTATGCACAAAATCCCCCCCCCCCCCCCAATATATTCCGAGGGGGTATTTTTGTGCATGGATGTTATGAAATGTGAACCTAAGGGGAGGTAAATGTTATGTTTTGTAACATGGAGGTTTTTGTAATTTCAATAATAAGATGGGTGCAATTTGTAATTTTCAAAACTTAGAGGGAGGTCCCGGTAAGGTATATTGAACTATCGGGTTAACGAATACTTAGCGGTAGGTTAGGACCCGTTAGGGATCCACGCACCCACCGGGGAATTAGGGTTTGCCTATAAATACCCTGCTAGGGGCAACGAATAGTGTTCCAAACTAGACACTCACGCGGATGCTTCGAGCATCATTCTAACATTCTCGAAGTCACTCTACGGATTGAAGCAAGCACCTAAATTGTGGCACGAAAAATTTGACACTTGTGTTAAAGCCATGAGTTTTAAATTCAATTTTTCAGATAAATGTTGTACGTTCATACACGTTCAAATAAAGTTGCAATAATATGTTTGTATGTTGATGACATGCTAATTCTGGGCACTGATCAGTCTGAGGTGAAAGACGTGAAAGCTGTCTTGACGACACAATTTAGCATGACTGACTTAGGCGTGGTGAAAATCATCCTAGGAATGGAAGTGAACTTCACTGACAAGGGTATTACCCTCAGTCAGAGTCACTATATTAGAAATCTACTTGAGAAGTGAGGTTACGTTCATAGCAAAGGTAGTGAGACTCCATACGATTATAACAATAAACTGAAACCGAATGAAGGTTCATCTATTAGACAGTTGGATTACTACAAACTCATAGGTAGTCACATGTATGCTACAACCTGCACCAGACCTGACATAGTCTTTACGGTCGGCATGTGAAGTAGATTTACGAGTAACCCTGGACAGGACCACTGGAATGCCTTAGAAAGGCTCATGTGATACTTAAAGCACACGGAAAAGTATGCTTTATGTTACAGTGGGCATCCTCCTGTACTTGAGGGGTATTCTGACGCCTCCTGGTGTTCAGAAATTGCTGACAGTAGATCCACTAGCGGTTTTGTATTTACCCTAGGAGGAGCAGCAGTAGCTTGGAAGTCAAAGAGGCAGTCGTGCATTGTACTTTCCTCTATGGAATCGGAACTCTATGCCCTCGCTTCAGCGGGAGAAGAAGCTGAGTGGATAAGAGATCTGATCATCGACATTCCAATGACGAGTCTAAAAATGAACTCTATTTCGCTATATTGTGACAATCAAGCCACAAAGACCATTGCAACAAATACGTTGTTCAATGGGAAGCGAAGGCAACTAAGGATGAAACAGGCCTGGTTGACCCATCTCACCAGTCAGGGGATAATCTCCCTATTGGACGTGAGATCGAAGGATAATGTAGCAGATGTCCTTACCAAGGGCTTATGTAAGGCTCTAACACATAAAACATCGGGAGAGATGGGATTAAGGTTCATTTAGTATGACTTAATACCCTGCTTATGTTTTAAATCTTAGAACCGTAGTCTGCTTACATTCGAGCATCTAGAGTGAGCACACGGAAGTATTCCAGATGCTATCTGATGAGAGCCAGAGATGGATAGTTGCCAGTCATTCCAAACTTGATGACTTACGCAATTATTTTTAATTCAAAGGCTGATTTGGGTATCATTCCAAAAACGAATACTGAAGTTGCTGATATGCGTCCTGATATTATGATCATTACTTATATCATTCCAAACTTGATGATATATTGGTCACAGCTTGTTGTATCATTCCAAACTTGATGATATAATACAATTGTGAAACGTTTGGTAATAATCTTAATAATCGAAGGAACATAGTTTGATTCTTTGAAATCAATTGTCTAATTTTGTGTAAATTGGATAGAGATGCTGATATGTGATTCTTTACTTCCTGGTTAGAGTATTACGTTCTTTTACTGCTAGAACTATTCACTTTACTCTTGATTAGCAAATGTTAGAATTCATAGAGATTTGTCTCATGACATTCTTATTATGTCTGTTTGCAGATCACATGGAGATTGGAGGAGAGAAAGTTGATTTCGACCCAGATGATGATCTATTGTTTGCATAGATCACAGTTCATTTATCTGTTCTTTGAGTCTTTCCAGCTTTGCTTACTGTTTCTTGTTTGGAGCCTTGTGTTTGAGTTTAGATATTGTGTATTCTAAAACTCATATTTATGTTTCTGGAAAACTCATGTTTGTCGTTATTAACTCTTGTTTAAAGTAATCTGTAATGTGACCCCGATATTTACAATATAGGAGGAGAATGTTGAGGTATATTGAACTATCGGGTTAACGGATACTTAGCGGTAGGTTAGGACCCGTTAGGGATCCACGCACCCGCTGGGGAATTAGGGTTTGCCTATAAATACCCTGCTAGGGGCAACGAGTAGAGTGTTCCAAACTAGACACTCACGCGGATGCTTCGAGCACCATTCTAACAATGTGAACCTAAGGGGAGGTAAATGTGTTATGTTTTGTAACATGGAGGTTTTTGTAATTTCAATAATAAGATGGGTGCAATCTGTAATTTTCAAAACTTAGAGGGGAGGTCCCGCTAAAATGGCCCAAAAATGCAATGTCAAAACTGTACAACCCCCATATCCATCGAGTGAAGCCCAGCGTGGAGGGCCGCCGAGACGTGTCTGTACAACCCTATATCCGCTGAGTAGGTGGCCAGGACCGAAGAGTGCATCAGGGCCACGTTTGTAGTATGATCCAAGACAGAGAGAAAGGAGGGAGAGCGGTAGAGGCAGAAACCTCCTGCTCACCCAACTGGAGTAAGAGGCAAGTGAGGGGGCGAGAGGAGGAGGGGCGGGTGCCCCCCTCTCGCCCTCGCCCAGCTAAAGGCGAGAGGAGGAGGGGCGGGTGCCCCCCCCCCCCCCTCTCGCCTGCGCCCAGCTAGGGGCGAGAGGAGGAGGGGCGAGTGCCCCCCCTCTCGCCCGCGCCCAGCTAGGGGCGAGAGGAGGAGGGTCGGGTGCCCCCCCCCCCCCCCCCCTCTCGCCCGCGCCCAGCTAGGGGCGAGAGGAGGAGGGGCGGGGTGCCCCCCCTCTTGCCCGCGCCCAGCTAGGGGCGAGAGGAGGAGGGGCGGGGTGCCCCCCCTCTTGCCCGCGCCCAGCTAGGGGCGAGAGGAGGAGGGGCAGGTGCCCCCCCCCCCCCCCCCCTCTCGCCCTCGCCAAGCCAGGGGCGAGAGGAGGAGGGGCGGGTGCCCCCCCCCCCCCCCCCCTCTCGCCCGCGCCAGGCCAGGGGCGAGTGGAGGAGGGGGGCCGACCCCCTCTCTCGCCCCCGACCCTGGTAAGGGGGAAGACCCTTGGTCTCGCCCCACCCCAGCGAGGAGGCTCGCCGAGCTCCACGAGGTAACCCCTCTCGCCCAGTTCCAGAGGAGGGGGGGGGGGGGGGGGGGGGGGGGGGGGGGTTGGTCTGCATTTAGTATCCCAGAACAGCGGAATTTGGCTATTTGCAGTCCAGTTTTGGCTATTCGCAGTCCAGATCCGAGGGTATTTTGGTAATCTGGCAGATCAGTTTTTGGCTATTTGCAGCCCAACTTGGAAAACCTATAAATAGACCCTAAGGGGCACCAAAGGAGGGGACTTCTAGATTTCCAAATTCCGGATCTTCTTCTTCCCTTAGAACTCTCCTTTGGTGCTTCTGGTTCAGCATTGGCTAGGGAGGGGAAGATCTCTCAGGTCTTCCGGGTGTGAGGTGGGACCTCCTCGTTGTAGCCTAGGGTCCGTTTCTAAGTCCAAGTGCTCTTGCCTAGAGAGTTGGCTCGAGAGAAGTAGGTGTGAGACCACCCCTTTTTTGGGACCCCGAACTCCGCGGAGACCGAGTAGTCGGTTTCAACATTTTTGGTGCGGTGAGCGTGGAGAGTGGTCAGCACAGAAGTTCTTGAACCAAATCTCATGGCAGGAGACCTCGGAGGAGGAGACGATGAGGGGTCTCACATCCCAAGTGAGGTGGTAGGAAGGGGAGAGTTCATGACGGCCATCAAGGGAATCATGGAGCTGCTCCAAGGCATCACCAGGGGAGGTGACTGCTCAGCTCCCTCCCCCCAGACACCGCCTTCTGGGTCGCAAGGAGTGCTCGGCCAGGGGGGGTCAGGAGAGGTTGCCCCAGGGGGTCGGCCAGGCAAGGAACCAGTGACTGAGAGTGGCGAGCGGGACCTCGCCGGGCGAGTGCTTTTTCCTAGCCTGGTGAGTGGGGTCTCGCTCGGAGCAGGAGTCGCGCAAGTGGAGCTCGCGAAGCCGGCGAGTGGGGGGGCACCCTTTAGCGAGCTGATCATCTCGGCTCCCATCCCGGAAGGCTTCAAGGAGCCCAACATGATTTTCTATACCGGGAAGGATGATCCCGTCCAGCACCTGCAGTGGTTCGAGGATACCGTCTCCATCAGGCCCATGACGGACGCGTTCAAGTGTCGTCTCTTCGCCACCACCCTGAAGGACAAAGCTAGGGACTGGTTCCACCAGCTCCCGGTTGGCTCCATTTACAGCTTCGAGGAATTGGGCCGAAGCTTCCAGCTACGCTTCTCCACATCCAAGAAGAGGAAGAAGAATGCTGAGTCCATTTTCCTGATCAAGCAGAGGCACGAGGAGACGTTGGCCCAGTACATGGACAGATTCCAGGAGGAGATCCTGAACATCCAGGAGGTGTCAGGGTATGCCCTCCAGATGGCTTTCACCGTAGGGCTACGAGAGAGCCTTTTCAAAATGCGCCTAACTAGGAAGCCTCCCTTGTCCTTTGAGGACCTGATGGAAAAAGCTGCAAAGGAGGTAGCCACCGAGGCGGCAAACCCGGGGCTGGCAAAGAAGTTGGCAAAGTTGGTAGAGGCCGAGCCAAGAGAGCAAGGTGGCCCCAGGCAGCAGGAAGGAAGGAGGAGGGAAGAGCAGAGGGGTCAAGGGTACCAGGGACCCCAGGGGGGTCAGGAGCAAGGGAGGCCCAACCCTCCTCTTTGGAGACAGGCCCCTAGGCAGCTCCTACCCCCACCAGCTCAAGCTATGGCGATTCGAAGAGGAGGAGGAGTCGAAGCAAGAGACATCCCAGCCCGTAGGAGAAGGGGGGGAAGGGCGGTGTCATACTGCGACTACCACCAAGCAGAGGGGCATGCAACAACTAACTGCCCAGAGTTTTTGGAGGTGAGAGAGGCGAGAGGTCAGACACAACAGCAGCCGCCGGTGCGGATTGAAGAAGTTCCACCTGGAGCAGTAGTGGATGATGACATCTGCGAGGACCGAACTGACGTAGGAGCCAAAGGACGGGTCGCGGTAATCCACGGGGGGGGGGGGGGGGGGGGGGGTCGAGGCCACTCGTAAGGCAAGCCTCCACTCCGTATTTCGACGCAGCGTCGCTTCGACGTCGCAGGACCCACCTCCCGAGGAGAAAATCACTTTCTCAAGCAAGGACATGCCAGATCACGAGGATCCATTATGTGATGCGCTAGTCATTCAGACAGCCATCGAAGGTTACACTGTCTCTCGGATCCTCGTTGACAACGGGAGCTCTGTCAACGTCATTTTCAAGAAGGCATTTGATGAGTTGAAGGTGGAGGCAAGGAGGGTGCTGGCCTCAGATGGGCCCTTGTTTGGATTCTCCGGAGAAAGGAAAGAGGTAGAGGGTGGAGTTGGACTCCAAGTGACGATGGGGGGAGGTTCAAGGAACTGTCGGTTCGTCATAGTTGACGCTCCTAGCAGTTATAATGCCATCTTCGGAAGACCCCTCATCAGCGCCTTCCGATGCGTACCATCATCCTTCCACCAGTGCCTCAAGTTCAACACTGGAGGAATCCAAGTCAGGATCCGCGGAGACCCCAGGATGGCGAGGCACTGCTACGTCACAGCCGTCAACAGCATCTCTTGGCAAGCGGGGGCGGAGGAGATGGAGAAGATCATGGAGAGCATGAGCCAGATGGGAGTGGCAGGAGAAGCAGAGGAATGATCATCTTGCGCAAGCAGCCTGAGAGGCGAGTGCCATGGGGGGTATGTTGTGTTTGTTTTTTGTTTTTTGTTGTTTTCCTTTGTAGCAAGTTCTACCCCTCGCTGGTTGGGCCAGGAGGTTTTGACAAGGAAAATTCCCCCATTAGATGGATGAAGTTATTTTGCTTATATGATTAGTAAGTTGCCACCGAGATGTCCTCCTCACTCCAGGCTCTCACTAGCTGGGTGGGTCGAATGATCCTCGGAAGGAAGAGCTTGCCATCGAGATGTCCTCCTCACTCCAGGCTCTCACTAGTTGGGTGGGTCGAATGATCCTCGGATGGGTAAGTTCAACGCCGAGATGTCCTCCTCACTCCAGGCTCTCACTAGCTGGGTGGGTCGAATGATCCTCGGAAGGAAGAGCTTGCCATCGAGATGTCCTCCTCACTCCAGGCTCTCACTAGCTGGGTGGGTCGAATGATCCTCGGATGGGTAAGTTCAACGCCGAGATGTCCTCCTCACTCCAGGCTCTCACTAGCTGGGTGGGTCGAATGATCCTCGGAAGGAAAAGCTTGCCATCGAGATGTCCTCCTCGCTCCAGGCTCTCACTAGCTGGGTGGGTCGAATGATCCTCGGATGGGTAAGTTCAATGCCGAGATGTCCTCCTCACTCCAGGCTCTCACTAGCTGGGTGGGTCGAATGATCCTCGGAAGGAAGAGCTTGCCATCGAGATGTCCTCCTCACTCCAGGCTCTCACTAGCTGGGTGGGTCGAATGATCCTCGGATGGGTAAGTTCAACGCCGAGATGTCCTCCTCACTCCAGGCTCTCACTAGCTGGGTGGGTCGAATGATCCTCGGAAGGAAGAGCTTGCCATCGAGATGTCCTCCTCACTCCAGGCTCTCACTAGCTGGGTGGGTCGAATGATCCTCGGATGGGTAAGTTCAACGCCGAGATGTCCTCCTCACTCCAGGCTCTCACTAGCTGGGTGGGTCGAATGATCCTCGGAAGGAAAAGCTTGCCATCGAGATGTCCTCCTCGCTCCAGGCTCTCACTAGCTGGGTGGGTCGAATGATCCTCGGATGGGTAAGTTCAACGTCGAGGTGTCCTCCTCACTCCAGGCTCTCACTAGCTGGGTGGGTCGAATGATCCTCGGAAGGAAGAGCTTGCCATCGAGATGTCCTCCTCACTCCAGGCTCTCACTAGCTGGGTGGGTCGAATGATCCTCGGATGGGTAAGTTCAACGCCGAGATGTCCTCCTCACTCCAGGCTCTCACTAGTTGGGTGGGTCGAATGATCCTCGGAAGGAAGAGCTTGCCATCGAGATGTCCTCCTCACTCCAGGCTCTCACTAGCTGGGTGGGTCGAATGATCCTCGGATGGGTAAGTTCAACGCCGAGATGTCCTCCTCACTCCAGGCTCTCACTAGCTGGGTGGGTCGAATGATCCTCGGAAGGAAGAGCTTGCCATCGAGATGTCCTCCTCGCTCCAGGCTCTCACTAGCTGGGTGGGTCGAATGATCCTCGGATGGGTAAGTTCAACGCCGAGATGTCCTCCTCACTCCAGGCTCTCACTAGCCGGGTGGGTCGAATGATCCTCGGAAGGAAAAGCTTGCCATCGAGATGTCCTCCTCGCTCCAGGCTCTCACTAGCTGGGTGGGTCGAATGATCCTCGGATGGGTAAGTTCAACGCCGAGATGTCCTCCTCACTCCAGGCTCTCACTAGCTGGGTGGGTCGAATGATCCTCGGAAGGAAGAGCTTGCCATCGAGATGTCCTCCTCACTCCAGGCTCTCACTAGCTGGGTGGGTCGAATGATCCTCGGATGGGTAAGTTCAACGCTGAGATGTCCTCCTCACTCCAGGCTCTCACCAGCTGGATGGGTCAAACGTGCCTCGGGGGCGAGGTTCTGCCCCCCTCGATGGATATTTGGGCTTGGACTTTTCTTTCCGAGGTTGTGCCAACCTCGCAAAGAGCGGGGATTGTGTACAACCCCCATATCCATCGAGTGAGGCCCAGCGTGGAGGGCCGTCGAGACGTGTCTGTACAACCCTATATCCGTCGAGTAGGTGGCCAGGACCGAAGAGTGCATCAGGGCCACGTTTGTAGTATGATCCAAGACAGAGAGAAAGGAGGGAGAGCGGTAGAGGCAGAAACCTCCTGCTCACCCAGCTGGAGTAAGAGGCAAGTGAGGGGGCGAGAGGAGGAGGGGCGGGTGCCCCCCTCTCGCCCTCGCCCAGCTAGGGGCGAGAGGAGGAGGGGCGGGTGCCCCCCTCTCGCCCGCGCCCAGCTAGGGGCGAGAGGAGGAGGGGCGGGTGCCCCCCCTCTCGCCCGCGCCCAGCTAGGGGCGAGAGGAGGAGGGGCGGGTGCCCCCCTCTCGCCCTCGCCAAGCCAGGGGCGAGAGGAGGAGGGGCGGGTGCCCCCCCTCTCGCCCGCGCCAGGCCAGGGGCGAGTGGAGGAGGGGGGCCGACCCCCTCTCTCGCCCCCGACCCTGGTAAGGGGGAAGACCCTTGGTCTCGCCCCACCCCAGCGAGGAGGCTCGCCGAGCTCCGCGAGGTAACCCCTCTCGCCCAGTTCCAGAGGAGGGGGGGGGGGGGGGGGGGGGGGGGGGGGGGGTTGGTCTGCGTTTAGTATCCCAGAACAGCGGGATTTGGCTATTTGCAGTCCAGTTTTGGCTATTCGCAGTCCAGATCCGAGGGTATTTTGGTAATCTGGCAGATCAGTTTTTGGCTATTTGCAGCCCAACTTGAAAAACCTATAAATAGACCCTAAGGGGCACCAAAGGAGGGGACTTCTAGATTTCCAAATTTCGGATCTTCTTCTTCCCTTAGAGCTCTCCTTTGGTGCTTCTGGTTCAGCATTGGCTAGGGAGGGGAAGATCTCTCAGGTCTTCCGGGTGTGAGGTGGGACCTCCTCGCTGTAGCCTAGGGTCCGTTTCCAAGTCCAAGTGCTCTTTCCTAGAGAGTTGGCTCGAGAGAAGTAGGTGTGAGACCACCCATTTTTTGGGACCCCGAACTCCATGGAGATCGAGTAGTCGGTTTCAACAAAAACACCCTCTAACGTTTAGTTGCCGTTTAGATCTTTGCTACTAGTAATCTTATCGACGCTTCAACCTCCGCCTTGAGAAACTCATTTCTCAACATTTTTTCTGCTCACACATGCTCCACCCCACCCCCCTGTTCTTTGGGTTGAACCTCAATAAAATATGACTTTTGTGTGTAGTGAAGCCGTAGCCGTGTACGACATCTTCGATATATAATTATAAATTAAATTCGCAAAGCCTTATAATCTCTTTTTGGCACACGTACATGAACTCCTGACGTGCGAGTTTGGAAGGTCTTAGTAAAGAACCTCCTCCAAGGAAGGAGATCGAATTGATGGAGGAGTGTTCGACAAGATCGACTTCAAAGAGATGATCGAATATGAGCATGTATCAAAAACTCCACCCAACGTGTCTTCAAGTCTCAAGGGCACGAATGGGAGCAACTCCTCATCGTAAGTAGAATAGTTTAAGACAAAAACCTGATAATTTCTCGCCAAAATAAGCAAGGGGAAGTCCCTCTTAGATCAAAACGATCTAATTCCTACTCCTGCAACATCGAACTCAAGCGACAATGACAAAATGGGAGTCGTGACCGATTTCACCTTCATAACTGCAAATTTTTCCTAGGCAACCATAGGCCATTTGAACTCCCCTTATCATCACACGATCAATGGGGCCAATAAAAGCACAATTCACGAACTTGGAACCTCCGGTTCACAGCATATTTCGTGTTGGCTCTACTCCACAGCCTCCGCATGCTTGTCCCAGTCCACCATGACTATATCCATATGACTCTCCTCACGAGTCCTGCTTTCGTCGTGCTTCTTCCCGCCTGGTTAATGCATGAACTCCTTACAAAGTTCATCAACAACACCTAAGTTGCTGGCCTCGCATGCTACTTCAATCTCTTCACCTCTTTGCAGCATCACGCCCGAACAAATCTAGCTCTAATACCAAATTTCACATTTCACAGCTTGAAGGCCCAACCTCGTCCTTCTCCTCGATCATGAAGTTATGGGTTGCCCCCATCCATTAAAGCCTTGGTGGGATTCCCACTGATAATTTCTTCCATGAACACAAACCCCTTGCTTGATTAAGATATTCATGAGTTGCAAAAAAAACTAATTTGGTTCGTACCTTCATCTTGGTTTGCCTCATTGTTGCTCCTCATAAATGATGTCATCAAACTGAGTTTTGGGCATTTCCTCATAATCTGAGGTACCTTGCATATGAAACGTCCCCACTTTAGCATATATATGCATGTGTTCCCTTCCTCGCGCGCCTTCGAACTATAAGCTGAAATTCGATTTCCTCCTTTGAAGGGAGGCTTCTGGAAGTCTCTCTGATCTCCCCCACCTTCGGCATGACCATCCATCTTTCGGGGTGATGTAGGAACAAATTTTAGGGACTCTGCTGTAACAATGGTCTCATTTACCATTTTTATGTCTCACATACACACCTCCTAATTTGCCCAAATTTGGATACCATCTTTGAAATTGAGTAGCTATTCCTCCCCAATCATGTAGGGGATCTGCAACACCAAGATCACGATGACAGTTTGGAACTTACGAGTTAATTTATTTGGCCCAAAGTTTAATTTTTACGATGTTTGAGATCACGAACATCTAACCACATATGATCGATGGGGTGCATTTGACCTAAAATGTCATTTAAAAATATATTATTTACGAAATGATGCATGTATTTTTCATCACTACGGTAATAATATTGTACTTTCGTGGCTCGGGCAAGCAGAGCCATTGTATCGGGAGGCTACTAAAAATAGCAAATGAGAGCAAAAGCATGCGAACTCTCAAGGGGGTAGTGGCATGGAAACTAAAAAGTGGAAATAGCTCGTGCGCCTAACTCAAAACAAACCTCTTCTAGTAGTCTCCATGTTCAAACTTCTATCTATCTAATAAGGCCGAATTGGAGCCAAGGTAATATATTTGTCATCTCTAGAGAACGGAAGTGTGTTCAAGAAGCTACCATCTACAGTCTTCCTACACAATTATCAAGGTCGAACGAGGATATTATACGCACCCATATGCACTACAAGTCTTAGTAAGGCTTCCGAATTGAGAAAGAAGCCAATAATTGTTTGGAAACATTTACTCCATCCCTGCTCAGCTATTATCACTTGTATGGATGGGGTGCATGTATATAGGCAAACTGATGCAACTAGCATCATCAATAATCAGCTCACGCACCTTCTCCAAATGCTTCATCTACTGCTCATCATATTCCTGAACCTGTATATTCATGACCCTTATTATCACAAGCGAGTACCTTTCATCAATATATTTTATGGTATTATCATCCTCAGGCTCATAATGGGCATCCTCAATGTCCTGGGCTGATACTTTATCATCAATTTAACTCTTTGATGATCAATGTGTTTTAGTTGGGTCATTCTGATGCCATGTGCTTGTGATCAGGAACTTGAAGAACTTCAGATTCTTGGATCTTTGTGGGAACTTTCATGTGCCAAAGTACTTCCTCACTTTCTCTATGTCAAACTTGGGAGGTTCATCTCTCAAGATACTCCGCTTATTGGGCTCAGTTACTTTGTTTCCATCTCTGAAGGAGGGTCTTTTTTTCCTCTTAAGTTGCCTCTCCACTTTAGTTTTAAGCTGAATTAGAACAATTGTAGCTCTACCGCAACAGTTATCCCCGTGTTCAAACCTCAAAGAAACTGAGCAATGGTTTGTTCTTATGTTTCGACCATGTTGCACTTCAACACCGAGATCTCGAACTTTCACACATATTCTACTACACAAACCCTAAGCCAATTAACTTAAATGATAAATTTTGATTATAGTTTCTGGTACAAAACATTGAGTCCTAAGATGCTTCATCTTAAGTCCGACTCCTTATAGAACCCTTGCCATCACACTTTCTTTGGACCTTCAAGTTTCTCTCAACCCTTACCGCCAAATGATGACTTTTAGTGGAGGTTAAAGCTCCCTTTTGGCGCGGTGTTTTTGGTCCGGTGAGTTTGGAAAAAAATGCAACAATTATAGAATGTATGTTTGGTGACAATGGTTATGACCGCCACCAAGAAAATAAACTACTTTTGAACATAAAAGAGGATGAAGTTTCTTAGGTGAGGTCGGGCGGTCACGAACGACGGTTCATGACCATCGCGTCCATGACCGCCACCACTGTGTCAAACGGAGCCTAAGATAACAACAACCACACCTTATAATAAGAACACAACCACAGCAAACAAGTGATAAGAGTTGGGAATCTGAGAATGAAACTCAATTTTTGCCCTGGCAAAGCTTGTGGGTCATCAGCCAAATGAGGGAGAGAGCTCCAAACATAAACAATAGAAGTTCCCCATCCGCCCACCATGAAGTTAAAAAAGGTATATAGTAAAGAAAAAGCATTATTAGGTAAAAGAAAAAATGGGAAACTAGCTAAGAAATAGAAACTAGTCATGGTGAATTTAATATTTAAAGCCACACGCCCTCTTTCAATAAAAAAAAATCTTTGCAGTTGTATTCAAGTCATATGATGCTTCCATTGAGACAAACTATCATGATCACTTTCTAACTTCACTGTCATCTCTTTCTTTCACAACCACACAGACCCCACTCCCAACAAGACGGCCTTCACATGATAGTTATTTTAACTCATTCAGAGCAGAGAAAGATCTTCGACCATGAATGAGGAAAAAAAGCACTGAGCTAGCAAATTAATTTTCGTTTGTTTACAGAGCATGACAAGTTAATGCAGGATAGCAAGAAGTTCGCAACTGGGCCAAGCTGTTATCAATTGTGTTGAACTAAACAAAGAAGCAAGTGACATTCACAAATGCTTCAAGACCAAGCAATGCTGTGAAAGGGCTTTTGAAGGAAGTTTAGAACTATATATAATGTAAAGTGAAAAAAATCAAGTATGTACCTGAGTTTGATGACCAATTTCCCTCTTATTAAGATGTTTTTTGTGAATGGCGGGATATTTTTTGCTGCAATCATACTCGTTTTGCACTGTCCAGCCACTTTGAAGAATTTATAAACAGAGATCGAGAGTAGCTGATTAACATAGGAGGTAAAGAAAATCCAGCTTCTTAAGCGCCCTTTGAATTTGCATGTTTTATGTGCAGCGCCGCTCTAACCACATTTCCCCGCGTGATGATTCCAACCTTCAAGAAGAAAGGCAAGGAGGAAAAACTGTTAAGAATTTTTTTTATGAATTGAGGAAGGAATGAAAGATTGAAATGCATACCAGTTTGCCGGTACCATCAACTACCGGTAGCCTGCGGAACTTGGTTTCAAGCAATAATCTGCAATCAAGTAAACTAGATTGGCAAGCATTTGAAGATTAATGCAAGACTTGAGATGCTGTCAGATTAGTAGGAAACCGTGCGGCATCTTCAAGATTAGTTGTCTCACGAACAACTAGAGGTGCGGGCGTCATCACCTCACCAACGATCTTGCCATTTGTTTTACTCAAGAGTTTTTGAATTTCATTGAATGTCTGCAAAAAATTCAAATATAATCTTGTTACTGCAAAAAATTCAAATATAATCTTGTTAGTGCAAAAAATTTCAAATATAATCATGTCACTGACAAAAATTTCAAATGTTAGCAGTACTTAGTTGCATTAGTAATTACCCCCTCAATGAGTAAATGCTCCAAGGAATAAAGCATTTCAATCTTTCATTCAGGTTGTGTCCTACCGCAGATTCCTCTGCTTTGATTATTTGGCAATTATTTTTCAGTTAATTAGTTGCATTAGTAATCACCAGTTCACCACTGCTAGGTAAGTGAAAAATATTGTAATCACCACTGCTAGGTAAGTGAAAAATATTGTAATCACCACTGCTAGGTAAGTGAAAAATATTTTAATCACCACTGCTAGGTAAGTGAAAAATATTGTAATCACCACGGAAACTTCTTGGTTCAGGTTGTGTCCTACCACAGATTCCTCTGCTTTGATTCTTCAATTTTATATTTTGAATCATTTTCACAATTAGAAGATTAACGATAGTTGTAAGATTTATTCTCATGGGAAAGATTTATTTCTTTCTAATGTTGTTAGATGGAGGCTATTCTTGCTTTTTGTATATGTATAATATGGCGGGAACGGAGGAGGAGAATGTTACCCAGGTTTGATGAATTTACTCTAGCCAGACGGAGGCGGCAAATGCAGGGGCATGATTAGATATGGACGACATTTGTCCTTGTATCACATTTTAATGACTTATGATTTAATTCTTATTTGTTCAACTAGAGTTATGGGTGGAGCTATATATACTCAGGAATAAATCTTGTAATCCTATGTTTGAATACTAAAGGAGCCTAGAGATGGCCGTAACTTTGACGGTGGTATCTACAAACTCTCTCTCTCTCTCTCTCTTCCCTCCCTCTCTCTTATGCTTGATTACTGAAGGAGCCTAGAGCTGGTCGTAACTTTCATGGTAGTATCCACAAAACCTCTCTCTTTCTCTTTCCCCATCCCCCCCCCCCCCCCCCATCTACACACACACACAATCCCTCTCTCTAATGCTTGATTACTAAAGGAGCCTAGAGCTGGCCGTAACTTTCATGGTAGTATCCACAAAACCTCTCTCGTGCACATTCATCTCCCCATTTCGTAGGAAGCCTGGTAGAAGAAGGCAACACTGGTCTGACCCCTACCATATCCGCATGTTGCACCATCAGCTGTTGTAAGCAACTCCACATTTGTGTCGCACAACATCATGTCCTTTGCTCGTGCTCGAGCCACGTCATCTGACCTCGATGCTTCGACTTCAATTGATGCACGAACATTGCATGTCCACGGATGACGTTCGGACCTCTCCACCAGCCCAATAGCCCATTAAGCTTGTGGTGTATGCACATCACTTGTCATATAGCCAACCGACTTGACATTGGTCAAATTTCTGTGGTTTTGCTCTCCAGGAACGCCATAATGCCACCAGTGAAAGAGCATAGGAGCGATTTAACTCCTCAAAGCCCTCCTGATGAGATCCCAACGCAATCTCACACCTTCACGACTACACACGAGGTCGCCCATCCCCATCGATCCCGTTGTGTCTGCCCTAGGAACACATTCAAGAGTTTCTCTTGGACCAAGTGCCCATCTAGGCCACTCAACACCACCCTCGCCACCTCGATAGGTCCACCTTCAATGGCCATGATCCCATGGGATAAATTGCTCTCACCAAACAGTTCTTCGAGAACCATTGCATCCCGGATGAACAACAAGTTGTCGTCCAACTCATCGGCATGGAAGGTTTGCACCTTAATTGGGTCCGTTGGTTACGCCAAACCACATCATCCTTAACATGCCGTTCACTCGCTCGGGTCTTGGTTCAGCGTTGCGACCACGCTAACGATGTCATAGAGCATCTACACCCTGTGCCCAACCGACATCATTGATGAGTAACTCTATGAGTCATTAAAGTTGTCATGAACGTTCCGGATTTGTAGCCAGATCACTACTTCTGGTACTTCATGCATAGTCTCCAAAACACATCTGAGCTTGCCTTTGTTACTTCCACCCATCTCTAGCAATCAAAAATAGATATTGCCCACCTAGTTTGAGGTAGGGCAAGGTCCTAGGGAAGTACGGTTAGGTGCAAACACAACTTTCGACGAAGCTAAACTTCAACGTATTTTATAAAACAATTTGATTTTGATTTACCACAAAATAAAAACAAGCAAGAGATGAAATATAAGCGTAAGAGCACACGAAAATAAATGACTAGATAAGTAGGAAATTACAAAGACTCAAAATTTAGGGAACACTGATTACAAACCAACATCTTGCAAGTGGAGAATTAAACAAATATTCAACTAGAAAAATCAACAAACGAACCTTGGATTAACACAACTATATTGGGGAAGGGCTGGTGAGATCTTCGGAGATCCGTGGAGGAGCTGAAAGGGCCTCCCGGGACTGGATTTAAGCCTCCAAGTAGGTGTTAACCTGCTGGCCAGCACTAGAATTTGCTTGAATGGACCCTTCTATAGGCTGGGGAAGAAGGGCTGTTGCTGGAACTGATATCCAGGGCTCTGGACAAATTTCTGGAGGCAAGCAGCAGGCTGGACAGCGTGTAATGGAGTTGCTGGAAGCAGATTTCAGAGTGGGGGCGGCTGGAAGGTGGTTCCACAAGAGGAGAAGGGGACTGAGGGAAGAGGGAAGGGAGGGTTGGAGATGGGGCTTGCTGAGTGGATGTATGGGTTCAGTTGGGGGAGGTGGTTCCACGAGAGTGAGGGATGGTGGGGGGCAGTTAGCAGGGAAATTAAGAGGAGGGCTTAGAGGTAGTTGAATTGGAAGAGGGGCTCGGGTAGAGTGGGAAGTGTGGTCCACGTGAGAGAGGGAAAATGGGGGGGGGGGGGGGGGGGGGGGGGGGGGGGGGGAGGACGGCTGTAGAAGGAATGTGGGAGTAGTGGTTCCTAAAATTTAGGGATAGATCCTAAATTCTAGGAAATGGAGGGAAGTGGGTAGTTATGACTTATGGGTAGTGGAGGGGGCTGGTTGGAGGTGGTGGTCACCGGACAATTTTCCGGCAATCACCGGAAAACAAAAAAATGAAAGAAAATGGAGAGGGGAACTGGGAGGATCACCGAGGGTGGACGGAGAATGATTTCGGTGATCACCGGAGATGAATTTAAGGGGATTTGAGGAGAGGGGAAGGGGTGGATTTTGGAGAATGTGGTGGGGCTGTTGGGTGATGGTTGGGAGGGTGGAATTGGGGGGGGGGGGGGGGGGGGGGGGGGGGGCAGTGAGTAGGCGAAGGATTTTGGGCTGCTTTTGGAGGAGGTGGGGAACTGGTGGAGGTTGGCCGGCTGTAGGGATTAAATGGAGGGATGTTGTAGTCGGCCAAGGGAGGAAGTTCGTTTTTTTCTAGGCTTAGTATAATGCATGAAATTGCTTTTTTGATGTGTAGGCATTAGAGGTAACATGTCTAATAGGATTCAAGCAGTGAGCTTTATTTACTATTAGAATATTTATGTCCATTGTAAGAATATGGTTCAGTGGTGAGCTTTATGATTCAGCCAAAAGAATCATAATACTTTTGAATTCTCAAGTCTTAGGAAGAAGAGCAAAATTTAAGTACATAAGCTGTCGGACAAGTTTCCAGGTCTCAAATTCTCGGTCATAACTGTGGTTATAAGCTGCAAGAGGCGAAAGAATACTCTTAAGCAACAACGAGAATCAGTAAATATGCTCAATTTTTTTTATATTATATATTTGATTCCCCACCTGTATTATGTATAAATACTTTAATATTTACGAAAATAAACAACTCCAAAACTGCCACAAAATACCCCTCACCGAGGTTTGCGGTCTGGGGAGGGAGAAGACTTGGAGAGGATCGTCTCGACCCTTCCTTGACCTAGCTTTCCCAATGATGAAGGATACAATGGGACCTGGGCTCGACTGCGAGAAGAAGAGGAAGTAGGGAGCATTGCTCAACCCTAACTCTAACTTGAGAAGATGAGAGGAAGCGGGAGAGAGCATAAACTAAGAGGAGAGGAATTAGGGTTTCATTCTACATCTCATCTAAGCCCACACTCCTCACATATATATAGTGAGAGAGAGAAGTACCACAAATTTCAAAATGCCCCTCACCCGGGCTACATGACGTGTGAATAATTAGAAATGCGCGAAAAGATAACAATGAGGAAAAGTAAAGATACAATCCAAAAAGAAGATGCATGTCCCCCATGAGGATCAAGCTTGTCCTCAAGCTTGAAGTACAGGGTTCTCGCCATCCTAGCATCCTCGTCGTCGTCATCGTCCATGGGATCGTCCACCTCTAGCCAAAAAAGACGCTTGCACCATGTGTCCGGCAGAATATGGGTCCTCACAATTGAAACAAAGCCCTTGTGCACGTCGTTCTGCTATCTCTGCTCGTGATAGGCGCTTGATAATTGGGTTGCCGCTGAATCCCTTACCCCTAAATGGTGTGGAAAGACTATCGGGATGAGAAGTGGGGGTGTCCTCTCGCCAACTACCCCAGTTCCAGTCGTAGCGGCCTCCATACGGGTTGTCCATGAGGAGACATTTCTCACATATACTGGCTAGGCTCATGACTGTGTTGAGGTCCTGCGAGACTTGGAATTCGACATCGAGGCACAGCTGATCATGCATGTTGGCAGTGAAGATAAATATATGATGTTCAAGCAATACAGAAGGGACACATGCAAGTAACATCTGAAAACTCTCCAATGATCATCGATGGGCCCTAAGTGTTAGAGATTGAAAAGGTCGCCGAAGAGATTGTTGCGGAGGGGTGGGTTGAAGCACAGATTACAGGAATGCCTGAAGGTCGACAATTTAAATTAGGTGTCTCGCCAATTGGTTGTACCATAACTACATCGAGCCCAAAAGGTGGAAGGAAACCAACCATATTCAATCCCTCATGGCGAGGGCTGATTGGTGAAGAAATGTTCACAGCGCGTGAGCCAGGCCAGGAGATCGTCCTTTCCGTCAAATAGGGAGAAATCCAACTTCACAGAATGTGGAACACTGCCTCCTATGGACCGAGGCACGTGGGAATCAGAGGGCATGACGAACGACGACACGTCCTGATTGGAACTCGTCGCGGGGTGGTGTGATGGTCGGAGAGGGGTAGGGGCAAGGTGGATGATGCAAGGCATCAATGCAGGCAGCCTGAGCGGTGAATGAGGTTTATTGTTGAGCTTGAACGACTATCAACTTTTGCATGACCTCCATAATCTGCACGAGAGTAAGACTGCTTACCTCCATGGTTGCAAAATGCGCTCGAGGGTTGTCCAGAGGTGGCAGAAGTGATTGTAGAGGGATCGGACGTCCAATTCAGAGTACTAGGCACTTTGGCGGTTGTGGGGGCAGTGGAGCAACAGTGTAAGATGGTCGAAAGGATCTTCAGAGGTAGGTATGGGCTGGTCGTCTGGCTGGAGAAGGAGAAACAGACGTTGGAGTGGAGCAGCTAGGCGTTGTTGAGGTCATTGGTTGATCGGTCGACGGAATTGTCATTATCAGGATGGAGTCTACATGCGTAGGAGTCGTCGGCCTGCTCGAGCTATTGAGGGACACTTGCGGTCGTCGGTCGGCGTTGCTGGAGTCGTCGTAGGAAGAGTTAGGTTTCGTTGGTTATCGTTGACGAAGACGAGAAGTGTCGAGGGCGCAACAGGAGGACGATGCGTCTGATAGGTGTTGTCCAGGGTTTGTCCACAGGGATAAGCACTGCTGGAAGGGGAAATCGATAAATATGATTTCTCTATTTGTCGATGCTTTACTTCATGCTATAAATCGATTCGGATGTAACGGACGAATAAGGGAGACTCTGATACCAATTTGTTATGGTCCTTCGATTAAAAGCGGGGTTTGTAGTCCGAAGAGGGAGAAGTATCAGAGAGGATCGTCTTGACCCTTCCTTAACCAAGCCTTCCCAATGATGAAGGATACAATGGGATATGAGCTCGACTGCGAGGAGAAGAGTAAGAGGGGAGCTTTGCTCAACCCTAGCTCTAACTTGAGAAGATGAGAAGGAAAGGGAGAGAGGAAAAACTAAGAGGATGGGAATTAGGATTTCATTCTTCATGCCATCTAAGCCCACCCTCCTCACATATATATAATGAGAGAGAAGTACCACAAAATTACAAAATGGCCCTCACCCAGGCTACATGAAGTGTGGATAATTAGAAATGCGCGAAAAGATAACAA
Source organism: Dactylorhiza incarnata (assembly GCA_033032865.1). Taxonomy (NCBI): domain Eukaryota; kingdom Viridiplantae; phylum Streptophyta; class Magnoliopsida; order Asparagales; family Orchidaceae; genus Dactylorhiza; species Dactylorhiza incarnata. The sequence goes on along the minus strand of JAWHQI010000123.1, from coordinate 6,709,812 downwards.
TGCGGAAAAGTCAAGAGACAATCAAAAAGAAGATACATGTCGTCCATGGTCACGCATTGTTACCCCCCACGTGGGCCAATAACATGCACATATAATTATTTAATGATTCTGGAATAATAATTATTTTATTCTCACATGGTATTAGAGCAGGTCGAATATTTTATTCGTTGCACTCCCTCATTTTCTCCCATTGCGAAATTTTTCTCGGCCTCACACAAACCGATCCAGTTTTGTGACTCTCGACCTTACGCAAGGAGTTTTGGACACATTTGTCCTTCTACGAGTTCTTCCTGTTAAGCTCATCAAGTGCAAAGAGTTCCGTCCAGTTCTCACGGACCTCGGGAGCTCTTCGCCAACCTCGTGTGCTTACCAAGTCTGTTCGGTAGTTTCCCTCATCTGCTCTCATGTTGAAGGTGTCCAACTACTGCTCCTTTTATAGGGATAGATCACCTCGGCAAAACAGAGGATCTCTGCGGGTTTCAACAATTTTTGCGAGTTCTCTTCTCGCGAGTCCTCTTCTCGCGAGTCCTCCACGCTCCAGTCATGATCTTTGCGTGCGGCTTGCAGCTTTCTGCGAACAACGAGCGACTGCGGCCTGCTAATATCACTTCTCCTCAGACATCGAACTCGTCGATCCTCTGCTTCAACAATCATCGAGCTCACCGATCATCAGACATCGAACTCGTCGATCCTCCCACATCGAGCTTGCCGATCATCGAACTTCTTTCCTGTGAGGTCTTTCTTATGAGAACACACTTGCCTTGCTCGCCAGCGCCTTCCTCCATCGAGCTCCAAGCCAACTCCTCTTGAAGCAGACCGACTTCTCTGAGACGACTTCTACTACTTAGTTCTCGGCCAATAAATTATACTGCTCTCGCTAAGCTCCTCCTGCTAATCTATGGTGACACCTCTGCCCACTCCTGCTCCTACACTCACAATCATTTCCATTGCGTCTAGAAATCTCGAGATGGATTCCAAATTAACGGGCCCAAATTATCCAGATTGGAGTGTGACTTTCATCTTTCATTTGAGCTCTCAATGCAAACACCATCATCTCACTGACACTCTACCTGACCTTGCATCTCCCACTTATGTTGATTGGGATGTCAGTGATGCTCTAGTTCGCACCTAGCTTGCCAACAGTCTTTCTAATGCTTGTTTGCCCATCATCCGTCATAGACATTATGAAGGCAGTGTGGGATCATCATGTTTCAGACGCAGAACGAATCTATAGGTGGCGGATTAACCGTGACCTAACCCTACATGCTATGCAAATCCCGACGAATTAATCACAAATTAGATAATAAACATTAGTATCTCACGCAAATACTTCTAAGCAAGGCAAGATAATTTAATAAGCGAACAAGCTTTGGTTTCCCTCCGCGGGGAGGGTCAAAGATAGAGCGCGCGGCGAATAATTCCTTCTTGCAGTTAGAGATTAATCTAGGCACAAATAACTATAATAAAACGAACATCCAAGCAAGCATGTAATATTCCAAATGATAACAATGTCTTAAAACCTTTAACCAATACAAAGCATATCACAAATCTGAAATAAAACTAGGGCAGCAGTAAACCAAGCAAAAACTGAAATTATGGAGATAATATGAGGTGTTCCGGGTGGTATAAGACTAGATCGGGTAAGGGGGAAGGTGGATCCACGGAAGAGGAGTGATTGGCTGCGGATTTGGGGCGTTTAAGGGCTGGTTCGAGGTCCGGGACTGGACCAGGGCAGATCTGGACAGATCTGGCCGGTTTTGGACAGGGTCGACAGGAGGGCTATGGGAGGGGGCGGCTGTTGATGTTGAAGGGCTGGTGGCGTGGGGGTTTCAGGCAGGGGAAGGCGGCGGTGCAGGAGCTGTAGATGGGCGGCGGCAGGATCTTTGAAGGGGGCAGCGGCTGGGAGCTTTGTAGGGGGCGGTGGTTGGGAGTTCCTGTAGGGGCGGCGGCTGGGTCAGCAAGGCTAGCGGCAAGGCTTCAACAGGGGCTGGCGGCAGGGATTGTGGGACGCTGTAGATGAGGGGAGGAGGGAGGCTAACAAGGAGAGAACACTTACCCAAGGAGTCGTCACCAAGGGGCTCCACGACATCGGCACCGCGGAATGATCACCGGAAATGAGGAAGAGGAGATCCCCAAATTTCAGCAATGGCTTTCCTGCAGCCCTAACACATCTATATATAATGAAATAAAATTAGGGCAACCAAGATGGACGGCTATGATTGGTCGTCGATCTCGGCGGCAAAACAATACTAAATAATATTCGAAATACAACATGCTATATATGAAAATTCATCAGAACGACGAGCCGGACGCAACCGCGGTGGCGGTTCGGCGATCCGGTCACGCCATATATGGTAAGTCGCCAAATCAGCTCCGAATGGGCCCTAAGCTCGCCCTCGCCTATGCTCCGCATCAGTTTCCCTTTACTCCAAGGGTGCAAAAACTCGCATCTAAACCCTATATTATGATCTTTGTGGCCAGCACTCACTCATGATGCTGCGTATCAAGAATTGCAATCTCTCAGGACAGAACTTCTCCAGCATCGGCCCTTCTCTGCTGACCATGTCACTCATTAGAAACAGCTTCAGGAACTCCTTGTGATCTATTATCTTCTCCATTTTCCAGATTCCTACGAGATAATATGTTACCGAATAGAAATGTGATAGGGGAAGAGAGGAAGAATCCGGCGAGGGGAGGGCCGGCGGTGGCGAGGGAGACGAAGGGAGGAGGGAAAATAGATGAACTAGGGAACAACCCTAAAATTTCTCATACATTCAAGCATGCTTACAAACTCCTACTCCTCCCTCTTATATAGATGAAGGAGGGCACACAAAATAAGACACTAATTAAATTAATACATTTAATATTAATTATGCTTAATTAATATTAATTAAAAATCATTTAATTAATATTAATTAACATACATAATTTAAAAGGGAAAATCATGGCGGCTTCCATGCGCGTGCCCCATTTAAGTGCGGCGGCTTCCATATGCGTTCGTCGATGATCTCCATCCGGGGGTTCCACCTGCGGGAAAGTGTATGCGTAACACTATACCGCTCTTGAAAATCGACCTTGCCCTCAAGGTCGAGTGTTATGCTTTTATCGGGATCTTTAATAATGTTGACGAGAAAGGAGTTGTGCGTTGCTAGTGGCGGCGGCGAGTGCTTTGAGGAGAAAGAACGACGTGTTAAACAAAGAAAAATTTGGGCTGCAGAAGAAAGGGGGGCAACAAAAATGGGTGGGCCTGTGGGGGTGAAAGTGGGTGCTCTATGGGTGGGAACATGGGGGCGGCAGCAAGGATAGAAAAAAGTGGGTGGGCTTGTTTTTTGGAAGAGAGAGAAAGAGAGGACACATAATTTGATGTGGCAAGTCAATGGGAAGGAAATAATAATAATAAAAAAAATAATAAAAAAATAGGAGAGAAGGTGATAGTTAACGAGAGGGAGGCCTCAAAAATTGTGGAGAGGTGAGGTGGGGCCCACTGATCCAAAAGGTGATCATAAATTGTAGAAATTGGACTTTTGAGTGTAGTGGGGAAAGTGGCAGATGTCAGGAAAAAGAGAGGTTTGGCTTGTTGTGGAGGGCAAGTAACAGAAGTGATAGGATGCGTGTAGGACAAAGAAGAATAAAATATTTGTGGGGGCTGCGGGTGCCAGAATGGTACATCGATTGTTGGGAAAGATGGGAGTGATGGTGCGGGTTCCAAGAAAAGAAACTGAAAACACCGGACGTGCGGCTCGAGAAGGAGAAGTGCCGGCGAGCGGGCAGGCTGATGGGTGCAGGCGGCAGAGTCTTCCTCGACGCATGCATCAGAGGACGAAGAGGAGCGCTGAGGGGGTCGGGTGTGGCCGCGTGTTGCCGTTACCGAAGATGGCGCGGGCTGAATTTGGTGGAGGGCGCTGTCGGAGGGAGGGAGGGCTACCGCTGGGCTGTCGCCGGGCTGCACGGGCGGCGGTAGGGCGCTGGAGGCGTGGCGTGCTGGATTTGCGGCCAAAATCCGCGCGGGCTGGAGCTGGCGGTCGGCGGAATCGATTGTGAGGCTGGCTGCCGGAGGTGGTACTGGAGCAGAGGTGGATGGAGGGGGTGTGGGGGGTGCGGCGGCTGGTGCCGCTTGACGCAGGGGGTGCCGTGGCGGCGGCGGCGGCTCAACGCTGGAAGGTGGTTGCTCGACGCAGGAGGAAAGCGGCGGCGGTGGCTGTTGCTCAACGCTGGACGGTGGCTGCTCGACGCAAGAAGAGGACGACGATGGGGGGGGCTGCTCGGCGCTGGCAGGGGAGGACTCGTCCTCCTGCGGTTTCCTGGCACGGGCCATGCGGTTGTCTTGCCGAGTGAGTTGCTCCCTTAGGCGCTTGCTGTCGGCGAGTTTCTGGAGGAGGAGGTCCCGCATAACGAGGAGCTCGCTGCGGTTTTGACGAGGGTGCGCCTGTTGAGGACGCTGGTGCTGGCGGGGTCGTGAGGGCGTCGACACGTTCGAGTATGAGCACTTGGTTGGCGAGGATGGCTTCGAGGGAGGACTGGAGGGCGACGCGGCTGGCTGTCGTGCGGTCGAGCATGGCGAGGTGGTTGACGGGTCCACCGTGAGCCTCGGTGATGTAGGTGCGGGTGACGGGTGCAAGATCCGGCGGCACAAAGGCGGGCGGACCGGCAGGTCGGACCATTGTTACCGAATAGAAATGTGATAGGGGAAGAGAGGAAGAATCCGGCGAGGGGAGGGCCGGCGGTGGCGAGGGAGACGAAGGGAGGAGGGAAAATAGATGAACTAGGGAACAACCCTAAAATTTCTCATACATTCAAGCATGCTTACAAACTCCTACTCCTCCCTCTTATATAGATGAGGGAGGGCACACAAAATAAGACACTAATTAAATTAATACATTTAATATTAATTATGCTTAATTAATATTAATTAAAAATCATTTAATTAATATTAATTAACATACATAATTTAAAAGGGAAAATCATGGCGGCTTCCATGCGCGTGCCCCATTTAAGTGCGGCGGCTTCCATATGCGTTCGTCGATGATCTCCATCCGGGGGTTCCACCTGTGGGAAAGTGTATGAGTAACATAATACGCCAACAGATCTTGAAAGAACCTAACACTCCCACTTTTGATGTCACTGTAACTCGCATCTCTGTTGTTACCAACCATCTACAATGACTTCCGATTGTCTCCTCTTCTCCCTCCGACAATTTTGCTAATACGACTGGTCGTGGAGCTCATCGTGGTCGTGGAGCTCATCGTGGTCGTGAAGGCGCACTGGGGATCACGGGGAACCTCGCCCTCTTTGCTTGCATTGTGGACGACTTGGTCATCTTGTGGAGAATGATTTTTTGAAACAACCTCATCTTTGTCCTCAGACTCATCTTAGTACTACTGCATCTGAGTCTTTTGCATCCTCGTCCACCCGCCACCAGAGTCCGAACGATGGTTCTCTTCAGCAGATATTGAGGCTATCGTCAGTGCTTCCAAGCAATCTGCTTACATTTTCACTTCTTCACGTATCATGCATGTTACCATACATGGTAAGTGGCTCATCGACTCCGGTGCCACAAATCATATGACTGGGAACTCTCGTCTTCTCTCAACTTGAGAAGAATAACCAGTTACCACTGGCCTTTGTGATTAATTGCTCTCCTGCCCCATTTTGTGGATCTAGATTTGTGACTGTCATCTCTCTTCTCCAATTGGACGATACTATATTCATCCCCAACTTTTCTTGCAATCTTTTATCTGGCAGTGCTCTCCCTGACAATTACACTGCTCTATCACATTTTCCCCTACTACATGTTATTTTCAGGATCTTCAGTCGAAGAGGACGATTGCTACCAGGATTGAGCATGGAAGTCTCCACTACCTAGACGATCTTCCCACTTTCTCTGCATCTGTCGTCTCTAATTCTCTGCTCTGATGGCATTACCGTCTTGGTCATCCTCCGCTACGTCTCCTCCACCAGCTCTTGTCATCTCTTAAGTCGGACGCCGTCTTAGAAGGTGAAGCTTGTCAATATGACAACATCATCATACCACTTTCCCTGCCAAATTTTGTAAGAGTTTTGTTTGTCCTTTTGACCTTCTTCATTCAGATATCTGGGGTACTAGTCCCACCAAGTCTACTGGCGGCAGAAGTCTTTATTTTGTTATTTTTATTGATTACTTCTCTCGATATACTTGAGTGTATCTTTTGAAGGAACGCTCTGAACTATTTTGTCTTTAATAAATTATGTAATGAAATTCGTACTCAATTTGATTTACCTCTTAGAATTATTCTGATTGATAATGCTAAAGAATACATGAGTCGGTTGTTCTCATCTTTTTGCACCTCCAACAGAATTATTCATCAAACCAGTTGTGTCCATACCTCTCCACTAAATAAAGTGACGAAAAGGAAAAATCGTCGTCTCCTCGATGTTGCTCGAGCACTCCCGTGTCAGATGAATGTTCCCCGCTCTTATTGGGCTCATTCCAGTCTAATATCTTTTTTCTAATTAATCGTTTATCTTCTTCTACTTTTCAAGACAAGGCACTTTTTTCTTCTTCATCCGGATAGTACGCATTTTTCCATCACCCCTCGTGTGTTTGGTTGTACTGCTTTCATCCACACTCCGACATTTAGTCGAGACTAACTCTCCGCTCGCGTCACCAAATATATCTTCGCAGGGTACTGTCCTACTCAGAAGGGATATTGTTGTTTCGATCCTACCTTCAACCGTCAATATGTCTTTGTTGATGTCACCTTCTTTGAGTATACCTCTTATATCTCCACAGACGGTGGGTCTCTTACACTTGAGATCACTCCTCCTACCTTTGTTTCATCCGTCCCTATCATTCATGCTCCTCCACCAGATCTCACACAACTGACACCAACCTTTGACCGTATACCTCCTCTTTTACCTTTCATTTATCATATCGTCGGCGTCTTACTTCCCCTTTTATCCTCGCACTACCACTCCAAAGTGCCTGCCGCAAGATTCCAGACCAGCTCTCTCCTCTTCGAACGGTTCCTTCGACACCGCAGTCTCGGGCCAGGACGTTCTCATTGTTCTGCAGAAAAGGGTAATGGGGAATGCACAACATCCTCCTACTAATGTTTTTGCATGCCAATATTAGTCCTTCATGCAGTAGGTTTGCATGTGCACTCTACCACCACTACGCCGACTACCAATCCTGAAGCTCTTCATATACCTTGCTGGAAAGCGGTCATGGATGAGGAAATCTCTGTTTTGGCATCGCGAGGTACTACGACTCTATTTCTACCCCTTCTTGAGGCAATGTTGTCGTTAGGTCTTTGTCATCAAATTTCTCTCTGACGGCACTGTGGATCGCTACAAGGCTCGTCTGGTTGTCAAGGGGTTCACGCAGAGATATGTGTTGATTTCTTAGACACTTTCTCTCTGACTACCCATATCAACACTATTCGGGTACTCCTCTTCGTCGTTGTCAACCGGAATTAGCAAATGTCTCATCTTGATGTCAAAAATGTCTTCCTATATGTTGATTTGCATGAATAATTCTATATGGAGCAACCTCCTGATTATATTGCTCAGGGTGAGTCTCAGATGTGCAAACTTCAGAAGGTTATTTATAGTCTTAAATAAATCCCCAGAGCATAGTTGACAAGCTCAAACAAGTCGTCTCTATCATTGGCTTCTCCAGAAGCAACGTCGATCACCCTTTTTCATATGAAAGGCCGAAAAATACGGGTTGTTCTTGTTGTTTATGTAGATGACATTCTTTTTACCGGAAATGACTCCTCTGGAATTGAGATAACAAAGAAACATCTTCGAGAACACTTTGTGGGTCCTCCTAGATACTTCTTGAGAATCAAAATTACGAGATGCAATAACTCCATTGCTCTCCCCCAATGCAAGTATACCCTAGATCTTCTCAACAAATTGGTCTCTTGGCACAAACCTGCTCAGAATCCTATGCTTATAAGCGCTGACAGACTCTGGGATGAGACATCTTGATGAAGTGGCAAGTCGACTCGAGGTGAACACTCTAAATGCAATCATATATGCAATGTGATATGATGTAAATGCAAGAGAAGGTCTGCTTAAAAATAGCAACAGTAATTAGTAATATAAAAAAATGCAGAGGCACACGCGTTCGCAAATATTGATTAGGTAATGCAAATGACATTCAACAAACAACCAAAGCACAATTATTTTTAAGCGTCTGCGGAATAGGCCCTGCAAGTCATAAGAAATCTAATACTATAACAAATGACAATAAACATCCACTACAAATAGAGTGCCAAATACACAACAATAGAAAGTAAAACTTCAACTACAACTTGCGCATGCAGACGATGGTAACTGACGGTTGAATGCGGGCATCTAAGGTCATTGCAATGTTGGAGGCGGCAGAAGGGGGGATTCTGGACTGGTGGGCTCGGGTAAGGTTGTGGAAGGTTCATGGCAGTGGTATTGTGACTGTTTTGAGGTGGAGTCCACGACAATTGGCTGGGAAGATGTATACGAGTATGGAAAACGTTGGAATGGTGTGACAGTAGAGTTAGGTGGGGATTGGATTTGACAATCGTATGTTGGTTTGGCTCGTAAAATAGGAAGTTGGAGTGATGGACGGCAGGTTCTGGCGGCTGAGAACTCCAAGCAGCCGGCTAGACAATCAGGTGGGGGGCAAAAGAATGGAAGTTGGGACTTGAGGAGGTGTTCTGGGCGGTGGTGGTGACTGGGCAGAGTGGGATTGAGTTTCCTGAATGGATTCGGCAGGCTAGAGGGGGTAATACGCGGTGCGCAGAGAGGGGAGAAGGGAAACTCGAAGGAAAAGGGAGGGGAGGGTTCACGGTGGCTTGGCTGTAGAGGTGGAGGAGGGGGAGGAAGGAGAAGAAATGGGATTTACCTTGGAGTCGCACCAAGGAGGGGAAGGTTTTCTTCCGGTGTCGCACCAGAGGAATGACCGACGGTTTGCAAACTACAATTCAACCTTCGATGCCCACTCCAACTGGATCCTACACTATTTAAACTCAAAACAAACTTAGGGCACCCGAATCGGACGGCTCATATTGTCCGGTCTGATCGGGTGTCAAATACAGCTCAAAACATATAAAATAATATATCAAAACGACGCGGAACGACCATCCAGGTGCAACCGTGAACTCGGATCGTCCAAACGGGTAGCGGTTCACCGCCTCTTGCGAGAATAGACCTGTGTCGGGCGTGGCGCACCATAACATCCCCTCTTCTTCAAGATATTGCACTGGGACTCCTTTTCTTGCTTGATCGAGGTGGTCTTGAAACGCGAAGCTGTAAAGCGTTACTCATTACAGACAACTGGGTGGTAAACTCATTTATCTTACCTTAACGAGATCTGACATTTCCCATGTTGTTGGAAAGACAGTCAATTTATGCAGGCTCCCAGAAAGTGTCATCTGGAAACTGTCTTAAAAATACTAGAATACATGAAAAGGTCCCCAAAAAGACTACTGTTCGAAGAAAAAATCTGTTACGGTCCCGGGTTTGCGAGCGAGTGAAAGGGCGTTGGAGAGGGAAGTCCTGGAGGGAAAAGGAGGATCCCTTCCTTGAGCCCTTGGGAGCAATGGTGGAGATGAAGTGGAGGAGCTCCTCCGGCGGCGGCGAGCGCAAGGCGCGATGCGGCAGAGGCTAGGATTGGCGGAAGGGGGAGGCGCTGATTTGATCGGGAGAATAGAGAGAGAACGAGAGGAAAGGTTGAGAGAGAGAGAGATTTCAAGTAATTTCCTTCTTACCCATTTCATTCCAATCCCACCACATAAAGTCCAACCATCAAAAGTAAAAGACCAACTTGCCCCCTCAATAAGGCTTAAACAACTATTGAGGTTAAAACGTACTAAATGAAATAAAAATAGCATGTGAAATAGAAATGATAGATCAAGCGTGCATTGTCTGTGGTTCACGACGCTTGTAAGTGATTCCCCAATGCAGATCCGTAACATCTCCGCCCGGCTCGACATCAAGCTTGTCCTCAAGCTTGTCCTGTGGTGGTGGTGGCAATGGGATCAACGTTGCGGCGGGGGGGTCGCCAACAAAGGGCTTCAGCTGGGACACATGAAAGACGTCGTGAATGCGCGCATCGTCGTCAAGGCGGAGACGGTAAGCCACGTCCCCGATGCGGTGGAGGATCTCAAAAGGACCGAAGAATTTGGGCCCCAACTTCTGATATGCTCCTTTGGAGAGGATTGTTTGATGGCAGGGTCAGCGTTTAAGCCAAACCCAATCTCCTGGAGCAAAGAATAATTCCCGATGGTTGTTGTTGCAGGTAGCCTCCATTCGTGCTTGGGCATGAATGAGTCGGTCCCGTGCGAGGCGAAGAACCTCGTCACGCGTGCGGAGCTCCGTGTCGACAGTGGGAGAGTGGGCCAATGCAGCAATGTACGTAAGGAGGCGGGGGGCTCCCGACCGTAAATGAGGTGGAAGGGGGTGGTCTGGAGGGCGGTGTGGTAGGAAGTATTGTAACAATACTCCACCCTGGGTAGCCAGTGGGCCCAATCCTTGGGCCGATCCCCCGTAAGGCAGCGCAAGTACATATCGAGGATCCTGTTGACCACCTCGGTCTGGCCATCGGACTGTGGATGGTATGCTGAGGAGAGGACCAGTTTTGTGCCACAAAGAGCGAATAGCTCCTGCCAAAACTCGAAAGTGAAGACATTGTCCCTGTCGGACACGATGCTTTCGGTATCCTGTGGTGACGAAACACCCGGTCAAAGAAAATACGGGCTACAGTGGGTCCTGTGATGGGTCGGCTCATGCCAATGAAGTGGCTCCCCTTGGAGAAACGGTCCACCACGACAAGGATGACATTGAACCCGGGAGATGGAGGCAAGCCCTCAATGAAATCCATGGAGATATCGACCCATATCTGTGTCGGCACTGGTAGCAGCTGTAGTAGACCAACTGGGGAGAGAGCCTCCGCTTTGCTGCGCTGGCAGCTGATGCACTCCGCAATGTAGATCTGAACGCTGTGTTTGAGTCCTGGCCAGAAGAACTCGGCGCGCACACGTTGAAGTGTCTTGTGGATCCCTTCATGAGTGCGGTCATGGATGGCAGCAAGGACGTCGCGGATCAGAGGTGAGGTCGCTGCCAAATAGAGGCGATCCTTGTAGAGGATAAGGCCATCACGGATCGTCCAACTCGGAGGTAGGTGCCCCTCCTAGATACGGAGCCGCAGCTCGCGAAGAGAGGGAGAGCCATCAATCTCCTGACTGAGGTGGTAAAGAACTCGTGAGGAGGGCTCGTACATAGCATATAGGAGAGAGAGAGAGAGAGAGTCGGTCGTACGATTCAAGTGGCCGACCTTGTATTCCACTCGGAAATCATACCCCAAAAGGCGGCTCACCCAACGTTGTTGGGGCACCGTAGTCAATCTCTGTTCCAACAAATACTTGAGGCTAAAGTGATCGGTCCGGATCAAAAAGGAACGCCCCCACAAATAGGGCCGCCAGTGGTGAACTGTCTTTGCCAAGTCAATAACCTCTTGCTCGTAGGCGGGCAGCTTCCGGTGGTGAAGGGCCATCTTGCGGCTAAAGTAAGCAATTGGGTGATCGTCCTGCTGAAGCTCCGCCCCGCAGCCATGCTCTGAAGCATCGCATTCCACCTGGAACTCCTTCTCAAAATCTGGCAGCTGTAGAACTGGGGCGGAGACTAGAGCTTGTTGTAAGGCTCGAAAAGCCTCCCTGGCCGAGTCGTCCCATGTAAAGCTCCGGCGCCTCAAGAGTGATAACAAGGGGGTTGCGATGACCGTGTACCCCTGGATGAAACGCCGGTAATAGCCGGTCAGGCCTAAGAATCCGCGCAGTTCCCGCTGTGACTGGGGAAGGGGCCAGTCGAGAACCCCCTGAATCTTGACTGGATCAGCAGCAACCCCGGTGTGATCCATGATGTGCCCCAAGTAGGCGACTCGGTTAGTGCCAAATGAGCACTTGGAGCCCTTCAAGTAGAGCCGTTGAGACCGCACTAGCTGAAGAACCTGTCTGAGGTGGTCGAGGTGCGCCTCGCAAGAGTTGTTGTATACCAAAATATCATCGAAGAAAACAAGGACACAGCGGCGTAGGAGAGTATGGAATACCTCGTTCATGAGGGCCTGGAATGTGGATGGGGCGTTGGTGAGCCCAAAAGGCATCACCGGAAACACGAAGTGGCCATGATGTGTTCGGAAGGCGGTCTTCTCCACGTCCCCCGGGTGCATACGGACCTGATGATAGCCCGAGCGAAGATCCAGCTTGGAGAAGAAGCGTGCTCCATGCAACTCGTCCAATAGCTCTTCCACAACTGGAATAGGGAACTTGTCCTTGACGGTCTGAGCATTCAAGGCACGGTAATCCACGCAGAACCGCCACGAGCCGTCCCTCTTGCAGACTAAGAGGACGGGTGAGGAGAAGGGGGAAACGTTGTGGCGGATGATGTCTTGTTGGAGCATCTCGGTGCACTGTCTCTCAATCTCATCCTTTTGTAGAAAGGGATAGCGGTATGGCCGGACGACCACCGGGGCCGTGTTCGGCAGGAGGTAGATACGGTGGTCCTGGCAGCGCGAGGGTGGAAGCCCGGTCGGTGCGGCCAAGGTGTCGTTGTACTCCTGCAGGAGGTCAGATAGGTCGGGCTGCTCGGCTGAAGCAGACTGGAGCAAGAAGGCATGACTAGTCTTCACCATCGGTCGGCCCTGCCATACTGTCGAGGTAGGCCCATGTCCCCAAGACAGAGTGAGGGCCTCCAAATCCCACAGAATCGGTCCCAGCGTGCGTAACCAACGCGTCCTTAGAACGGCCTCGAAGCCCCGCAGGGCTATGACAAAGAAGTCCACCCGAGAGTGATAATCCGCCACCCTAATCGGAACGTCCCGGCAAACTCCGGTGCATATCATCGCGGCGTCATTAGGCACGGCGACACGTAAACGGTTGCGGTGAGTAATAGGAAGCTAGAGGCGCTGAGCGGCGTGATCGCTGATGAAACTGTGAGTACTGCCCGTATCCATGAGGGCAAGGAGCTCATGGCCCGACACGAAAATAGGCATCTGTACTGTGTCCCCCGAATGTGGATCTGACATGGCGTTGATTGATAGTGCAGGGTCCCCTGGCTCGTCATCCCCTTCGTTTGCATCTGAGGGGTCGTCGACCTCAAGCCAAAAGAGACGTTTGCACTTGTGTCCCCGAGTGTATGCCTCATCGCAGTTAAAACAAAGGCCCTTGGCGCGGCGCTCAGACATCTCCTGATTGGACAAGCGCCGAATATGAGTCGGTCGCTCCCACTCTTTTGGTCTGGTCGGGCCACCTCCTGGCGGTGGGGGAGGGGATGTGCGGGGTGTCGGAAGGAGACTTCGCTGCTACGACGCCCCATGTGGGGACGATCAAGTAAGATGCGGCGCTCGCAAATACGTGCGAGACTCATGGCGGTCGAGAGATCCTGCGGATTTTGGAACTCCACGTCCATTCGGAGTCGCTCATGCAATCCCGCAGTAAAGAAGGCCACCTGGTGGTCGTGGGGACCTGCGGTGCACGGGCCAAGAGAAGCTGAAACTGCTCCAAGTAATCATCAATCGACCACAACTGCTTCAGGGAGATCAACTCGCCGATGGGGTTGCTGCAGAGTGGGGGCCCGAAACGTAAGTTGCACTGAGTCTTGAAGTCATCCCACGTGAGAAGGGGCTTCTCTCGTTGAAGCTGAGAGAACCACAGTTGAGCCGAGCCCATCAAGTGGAAGAAGGCAACGCCCAACCAATCCTCCAATGGAGAGTGTTGTGCCGCAAAGAAATGCTCGCACCGGGTCAGCTAGGTAAGGGGATCCTCTTTGCCTTCGAAGATCGGAAAGTCAGTTTGACAAACCATGGTACCGTCGGGTTGTCCGAGCGGTTCGGCAACTCCGTCTGTGGTGTGTGAGGGTGTTGTTCGTGAACGGAGGGAGAGGAGGCGGAAGCCATCCGTGTCGGCAAGGGCGTGTCGTCGGGTCGGAGCGCGGCGAGGAGTGTTTGGTGGTTGTCGGCCATCATGATCTTGAAGGATTCCAGGATTTGGGCCAATGTTTGGGCCCCTTGAGCGTCGTCGGCCATAATGGAGGGGGCCGGAGCGGTGGAAAATCTGGAAGAGGAAGTAAACCGGCGGAGGGAGCGAGGAGCGGACCCCCGTTGAGAGAGGATCTGAGGAGATAGGCGGCGGACAGCAAGGCCTGGCCTGGAGGAGTCGAATCGGGGCGGGCTGCGGCCGATCGGAGGGCTGGGGCGTCGGATCGGAGCGGTCGGCGTCCTCGGCGTGCAGAAGCGGTGGAGCGGCGACGGTAGCGGCTGGAGGGAGGACCTGTGGCTCTGATACCAAGTTGTTACGATCCCGGGTTTGCGAGCGAGTGAAAGGGCGTTGGAGAGGGAAGTCCTGGAGGGAAAAGGAGGATCCCATCCTTGAGCCCTTGGGAGCAATGGTGGAGATGAAACGGAGGAGCTCCTCCGGCGGAGGCGGCGAGCGCAAGGCGTGATGCGGCAGAGGCTAGGGTTGGCGAAAGGGGGAGGCGCTGATTTGATCAGGAGAATAGAGAGAGAACGAGAGGAAAAGTTAAGAGAGAGAGAGAGAGAGAGAAATTTCAAGTAATTTCCTTCTTACCCATTTCATTCCAATCCCACCACATAAAGTCCAACCATCAAAAGTAAAAGACCAACTTGCCCCCTCAATAAGGCTTAAACAACTATTGAGGTTAAAACGTACAAAATGAAATAAAAATAGCATGCGAAATAGAAATGATAGATTAAGCGCGCATTGTCCGTGGTTCACGACGCTTGTAAGAGCAAAACCTCAAGCTCCACCCCACCAAGTGCTCTTTTGGGGTTCCGGAGGTGCGCTACCTGGGACACACCATCTCCGCCACAGGGGTCGCAATGGATAGTGACAAGATCGAGGCGGTCCTCCAGTGGCCAACACCATCTTCTATCCGCGATGTTCGCGGGTTCCTTGGCCTAACAGGATACTACCGCAGGTTCATACAGGGGTACGACACTCAAGCCCGTCCCCTCACCCAGCTCCTGAAGAAGTCAGCCGAGGGCACTTTCGAGTGGTCAGCGGCGGCCTCCGCCGCATTCGTCGCTCTTCAGCAAGCCCTGGTCCGCGCCCCGGTGTTAGCCATGCCAGACTTTACTCAGCCCTTCCTCGTGGAGTGCGATGCCTCAGGCATCGGCGTGGGAGCCGTCCTTATGCAGACCGGCCGCCCTGTGGCCTACTTTAGTCGCGCCTTCTCCGACACTATCCGCAGCCGCTCCGCTTACGAGAATGAGCTCATGGGCCTCGTTCTCGCAATACAACATTGGCGGCCCTATCTACTGGGCCGACATTTCGTGGTCCGCACCGACCACCATAGCCTTCGGTACCTTCTGCAGCAGAAGATCGCTACGCCCGCCCAACAGGTGTGGGTGGCAAAGCTACTGGGCTACGACTTCAGGATCGAGTTTCGGCCTGGCAAGGCGAATCGCGCAGCTGACGCCCTCTCCCGCAACCCCATACTAGCAGCCATCTCTCGCCCCGTCTGGGAGGGTACGGAGGCCCTCCAACGGGAAATAGAAGCCGACCCGACACTCAACAGGATTCGAACAGCAGTCAGCACGGACGCCGCAGCTCATCCACCGTATTCCTTGGTGGACGGTCGTCTCCTCTTCAAAGGCCGCCTCGTACTCGCGCCCTCCTCCCCGAGCATTCCCCTGTTATTAGGGTTTAGGGTTTAGGGTTTCATACATCCCCAATGGGAGGACATGTTGGTGCTTATCGAACATACCGACGACTGGCAGCCTCTCTTTATTGGCATCACATGTTCCGACAGGTCAAGGCCTTCGTGGCCGCCTGCCTCATCTTCCAGAAAGCCAAGTACGAGACAATTTTTCCGGGTGGTCTACTTCAGCCCCTTCCGATCCCCGACCGTGTGTGGGATGACATCGCCATGGATTTCATCACACGACTGCCCCGATCACAGGGACACGATTGCATCTTGGTCGTGGTGGACCGGCTCTCGAAGTATGCACATTTCATTCCCCTCCATCATCCATACACCGCCTCCACAGTCGCCGACAACTTCATCCAGGGGATCGTGCGCCTCCACGGATTTCCCCGGTCAATCGTGAGCGACCGCGACCCGCTATTTCTGAGTACCTTTTGGACTACACTGTTCCGTTTACAGGGCACCCGTCTTCGTATGAGCACGGCATACCACCCACAGACCGACGGCCAGTCGGAGGTCCTCAATCGGTGCTTGGAAACGTACCTTCGCTGCTTCGTGGGGGAGCAATCTCGCAGTTGGGCCAAGTGGCTCGGATGGGCTGAGTACTCTTACAACACCGCCCACCACCAAGCGACCGACACTACTCCTTTTGAGGTCGTCTATGGCCGCCCTCCACCATCTATTGTCCTCCACCTACCAGGGGAATGCCAGGTGGAGAATCTGGCCACCGCTCTCCGCGATAGGGATACCATTCTGGATCATCTGAAGCACCACCTACGACGGGCCAAACAGAAGATGGTTTCCTTTACCAACAAGAAACGTCGGGACCTCTCCTTTGAAGTGGGAGAGAAGGTTTTCATCAAGCTCCATCCCTACCGCCAACTTTCAGTGGCACGCCGACCATGCCCCAAATTGGCGCCACGGTTCATCGGGCCCTTCGAGATCATCGCCCGCATAGGGACAGTCGCTTACCACCTACGCCTCCCAACCGGGAGCCGCATTCATCCAGTCTTTCATGTCTCACATCTTCAGCGCGTGGTGGGGGACCACACCACTACGGACCACATCCCGGATGACCTCGACCTTGTCGGGGAAGCGCCCTACTACCCCGCCTCGATCCTCGACCGCAGGCACCACACCACAGGGGACACTACATCGGAAGAGGTTCTCGTGACTTGGACCGGGCGGCCCGACTCGGAAGCAACGTGGCTTCCACGGGATGATTTCCGTCGCCAGTTCGCCGACTACTGCCTTGAGGACAAGGCACATTTTCCAGACGGCGGCATTGTTACGGAACTGCACGACGACGAGCCGCCTTGGAAAGTTTACACACGCCGTGCGCGTATATCGGAGGGGCCCACCGTTCCTGCAGAGGATAATTAATAATTTATTTGTTGCTTTGTTTGCTTTAGGTGTTTTATTTGTTGCTTGGTTTGCTTAAGGCATTTTAAGTAATTCCGTCTTTCCTAATTTCAGTATTTCCTTTTGTATTCGCTCCTCGTCGTTATAAGAGGACGCGTAAGCCCTGTATTATTTTCATCCTGGAATGAAATTGAGTTTTCCCTCTCCCCCTCTCTAGTTCTAATCTCCTTCCATAGCTCTCTCTCTCTCTCTCTCTCTCTCTCTCTCTCGTAACTCTCTCTCTCTCTCTCTCTCTCTCTCTCTCTCTCTCTCTCTCTCTCTCTCTCTCTCTCTCGTAACTCTCTCTCTCGTAACTCTCTCTCTCTCGTAACTCTCTCTCCCGTAACTCTCGTAACTCTCTCTCTCTCGTAACTCTCGTAACTCTCGTAACTCTAATTATTATTACATTAATATCATAAAAATATTATGCAGATATTATGCATGAATATCACAAAAATGTGAAACAAATTATTTTTGCAAGGTTCCAATTTGTAACAGTACATTTTCCCTTCATCCAAAACTCCTACTTACCAAGCACAGTAAAATAACAAAATCATGTGAAAACCATTAATCACAGTATTGGCAATATTGAACTAAACCGTAAGTGATCTGTAAACTGCAAGTGAAAGAACAAAAATGCCAAAGAGAATGATGAACAGGAACACTCGATTGACAATATTTCTTCTACCATTAAAAACATTATTGCATACCTTCCATGTGCTATTTACCTCAGGGAACATGCTTATATCAGTTCGTCCGGGTCCTAATCATAAAAAGAGCATGAAGAAGAAAGATCCAGCATCAACATGGTTTCTCTTGCACAAAATTGTCATTAGCAAGAGATCAAAAACATGGAAAATAGAAACTCAAAAACTTAATAGGATCTACCTTCTTCATTTCCATTGTTTTACGCCCAACTACATGTACAATTCATCTCCTTTTACATGTTCTCAGTTGTTACTTTCGCTGGTTATATTACTATTATGAGTTGATTTGTTAATTGCGGCGCTGATTTTAGCACTCTGCTTGAGGAGCCTTCCCCTTGCAGACCACCTATTAGTCCTTCTCCTCTTGCAACCGACCACCTGTTACGGACCGACTTGAAGGTCGCCCGAAGAGTAGTCGGAGGTGGAGATGACGGAGGCGGAGATACTACGGAGCCTTGACCGCGGCTACCTAAGCGGGGCGTGCTTGAGAGAGAGAGAGCTTCCAAGATCTCTTTAGGGTTTTGGGAAATAGACTTTCTTCATTCATACCGATACAAGACTCACTGGGTCCCTTTAAATAGGACTTACAATCGACACCAAAAATGAAAGAACACTAAAAGAAATAACGACAAACTTGGACACGCGACTAGAAAGGACACGACACAAATCATGCGTCATATAAAGACGCGGCTCTTATGACATAATAAATGCATATATGGAAATAAATAATAATTATTATAAAACCCATAACATTTCTCCCGACCTTCAAATTGAGCTTGTCCTCAAGCTCGAGGAAGATCAATGGTGCTCGCGTCAGCTGACACCCTCATCATCAGAGTCTTCGACGTGCAAATAGAAAAGCCGTTTGCACCTGTGGTTGCGAGTGTATTGCTCATCGCAGTTGAAACATAAGCCCTTGGCGCGCCGCTCCATCATCTCGTCCCGAGACAGTTTCCGGACTGGTGGGGATGGATGTGCCTCTGAATGACCTGGATGAATGCCCGTGTCAGTGGGCAAATAGACCTTCTGTGCCAGTTGGAGGCGACGGTCACATATCCTAACCAGACTCATAGCAGTCACTAAATCTGGAGGAGCCTCAAATTCGACATCAGGATGTAGACGATCGCGAAGTCCGGCGGTGAAGATGCTGACCTGCATCTCTGGGGAAAGCGTGACGTGCGCCAGAAGAAGTTGAAACTGGTCCAGATAGTCGTCCACGGAGCTTGTTTGGCGTAGTGTTGTGAGGGCACCAAGGAGGTTGCTGCGGATGGGAGGGCCGAAACGCATGCTGCAAAATCGTTTGAAGTCATCCCACGTTAGGCCCGGCTGATCAGTGAGGAGACGAGTGGAAAAGCAAAGCCGAGTCGAGAAGGTGGAAGGAGGCCAGAGGGAGCCGTTCAGCTGCCGGAGTTTGTTGATGGCCAAAGAATTGCTCGCACATGGTGAGCCAGCCCAAGGGATTAGTTTTCTCATCGTATGTGGGGAATTCCAAACTGGTATAACGCGGCAGAATAGCAGCTTCATGGCGTAAAAGGGTCTGCGGTGGCAGCTCTTGGCGAATGAGCGGCGGTAGTGGAACTTGACTGCTGCTGGCATGATCCGTGGGTGGGGTGGTAACCACTGGAGGTGCTGTTGTTAGTCTGTTAAGCTTGGTGGTGAGGGTTGCCACGTCGTCCTGATGTCGTGCGTCGGCGTCCCGAAAGCGTACCTCAACGTCTTGAAGACGTGCATCCATGGAGGAGATAACTGCGTGTAGCCGGTTCATAGCATCCAAGAAGTCGATCGAGTCTACCATATTGTGGATGGAGGTAGCACGAGATAAGGAGTGGGTGATAGGATGGTTAGATTGTTCGGAGACAGTTGTTTGGGAGTTGCCGCGAGAACCGCGTCGTCGCCCAATGTTGACAACAAAATATACTCCGATCTTTGTTATCTTTATTCCGGAGGCAATGCAGTTTGTTGTGGACCGGCTGTCTTAGGACTAAAAAGTCAAGACCCGACTAATTGACGGCCAAAATGAGATTTTAAATTAATTCCTCATTGGCGCGGCACAGGGCTAGAGTAGGCGTGTGTTTCCTTTTGCAGAGGCCGTAATACCTGTTGTTTCCTTGTGCAAGAGACGCGTCGAGCGTGAATGTCGTGCGGTGAAGTCGTCGAGGCTTGCACAGTCAGTGGCGGTATGCCCTACTCACGCGACTTCTTCTGTTGAGGCCGACTGGGTCAGGGAACGGCGAAAAGGCCGTTGGAGGTGTTGCGTCGAGGCCGTTGGACGTTACTTCTTCTGTTGCGTCGACTGGAGTGTTGCGTCGCTGTTGGAGATGATGACTGGAGTGTTGCGTCGCTGGATTTGATCGGCAGAGACGATCCCGCAAGGGGGGCGAGCGATTGTGTTGTTGAAGTCGATGGAGGACGCGCAGGGCCCAACTTGAAGATGGAGAAGTCAGAGGCTTTACCGGAGTGCGGAGGGCTCGGCGTAAGCGGAAGAGGGAGCCGCCACTGGGACGGGGTGCGACAAGCGACAGAGAGGTCGTCGGGCTGGGACGTGGATGTCGCAGGGCTTGCGGGGTTGAGGATTATTTTAGCTCTGATACCAAGTTGTTACAGACCGACTTGAAGGTCGCCCGAAGAGTAGTCGGAGGTGGAGATGACGGAGGCGGAGATACTACGGAGCCTTGACCGCGGCTGCCTAAGCGGGGCGTGCTTGAGAGAGAGAGAGCTTCCAAGATCTCTTTAGGGTTTTGGGAAATATGCTTTCTTCAATCATACTGATACAAGACCCACTAAGTCCCTTTAAATAGGACTTACAATCGACACCAAAAAAGAAAGAACACTAAAAGAAATAACGACAAACTTGGACACGCGACTAGAAAGGACACGACACAAATAATGCGTCATATAAGGACGCGGCTCTTATGACATAATAAATGCATATATGGAAATAAATAATAATAATAAGACCCATAACACCACCCTCAGCACCAACAACTCCCACCCCTTTCCTAGCGTAGTTCTTGACCTCGAGTGTTTCCAGCTACCACCATGGTGTCATCAACAAGATTTTATTGCACTAATACTGTTGTAAATATTATTACTTGTACAAGTTGCATATAATTGTTTTTTGATTCATATCATATTTGAGAATACGTACGGCTTCTATACCCTCAATTGAGTTATGTATATCTATCCTTATGCTTAATGAAAAAAAATAAAAGATTTTAGTTCTTCGTGGTATAAGAGATGTTTCGTGCCCTACCCATCTGTCATCACCTTCATTGTGATTGTGCACTCACAACTATCTTCTTCCGGCTGAACGATCTTTCCTCTGCATGGACCCTTGCTCCCTTCGTCGTCTTTAGCTCTCGTGTTGATCCAACTACCATTGATTCAGCCGACCTTCATTTGTTTACACCTGCAGAGGATCCTTCGAGGACTACTCCATCGACGCCTAATCCTTCATCCGTCGACGCCTGATCCTTCGACGTATTCACCCTTCGACACCAAATCTGGTATCGTCACTTCGATGTCTGATCCTTCATCTATCGACACTTGCTTCTTCGACTCCTGCTCCCTTCGACGCCCGATCCTTTGACGTCTATTATCGACGTTGCAGTGTCGACACTGATCCCGTCTCCTCTTCCTTTCATTTCATTGATCCAGTTGGAGTTGATCATGTTGTCTGTTGATCCTCTATTTCTTTGTGATTACAGTAGAGTGTTGTGGTTGAATCCTACATAAGTGTTGCATACTCTTCCTTGGGTTCTTTGAATCCCACAGAAGTGTAGTTAGTGATCCCGGCTCAGCGAGTCCTTTCCTCCATGACGAACTGTTGGCACCAGTCCTACATTTTTGTCTTTGTGAACCGAGGAGAAACGGGACCCTGCATGAAGAGGGTTGTACTATGAGAGAAGCAAGGAGGTCAACTGCTTCAAATATAGAACATGGATTTTGGCAATGCAATAGAGTTGGACCCTCATGTCGATCTAAATGAATCGGTCTTTCCACAGGGTTGAATCCAATTTCTTGTGTTGAACCTGTTAACCAATCTTGCTTATCAGCTTTCATTGCGGTCTCATTGTCAGTCATTTTATTTTGTCTTCGGAGATGAGAATGACAGACCACTCTAAATCTATTGTAAGTTCCGTCTGCACATCCATAACTCACCTTAGCCCAAAATGATCTCATTCTCCATCTCACATAGTGTCTTAATGGAAAAAATTTATGCTCAATGGGCCCAAGTTATTCGTATTATTCTGAAAGGGAGAAGAAAACTGAATCACATTGAAGGAATTACCCTTGCTAAAACTGATTTTAAATTTGAAGAATGGGATGATGAAGACTCTTTGACCATGAGATGGTTGTGGAATTCGATGACATCTGAGGTGAGCAAGAATTGCATGTTCTTGCCTACTGCCCGGATGATCTAGGATAATCTTCATCAGATATACTCTATGAAGTAAGATATCGCCGCATGTTACGAATTGAAGACGAAGAACTTTCCCATGAAATAAGGGAATTTGTTTGTCATCAATTACTATGGGATCTTGAAAATGCTATGGATAGAACTAGATCAATACCATAATCTGAAGATGGAATACAATAAAGATGACTCCACACTGACAAACTTTGTTGAGAAAGATAGGATCTCTGAGTTTTTGTCTTAGCCTGAACTCTGAATATGATCCCATTCTTGTACAGATTCTTGATAAGGAACGACTTCCTTCACTCTCTAAAGTTTTATATACTGCTAAAGGTGAAGAGAGTCGTAAGGTCGTTAAGATAGATGACAAACCTACCGATGTATTTGCCCTTGTAACTAGTCTGTCAAATCTGGAAATTCCGTCACACACACTGTTGCACGGCATAATCATGAGAACTGTTGGTGCACCGATGGCATAAACTCTGACCATACAAAAAAAATTATTAAGCTTCATGGGAAAGTACAAATTCTACGTCCTGTTGGAGGTTTCAAAAGCTTCCACGTATCTGGTCAATCTTCCTGCATCCATGACTATTTATGAAGCGCTGGTACGGGTACAATGAAATCAGAAATCGGAAATTATCATCAACAGAAGAATGAGAAATCATCATCAGAAAAGAAGAAGAAAAAGATGCTTACGAGATTGAGAGCAGAAGGGATCTCTTGCAGCCTCTTACGGAATTGAGAGCACACGGGATCTCCTGCGGGCTCTTACAAAAGAGACGCCAATATATGTGGTCACTTACGGGAGAGACGACGGTATTTGCGGCCTCTTACGGAAGAAACGACGGGATCTGAGGCCTCTTACGGGAGAGACGACGGGATCTGCGGCTGCTTAGCTTGATCTAGAGGAAAGAAGCAGAGGGGATCAGAATCTGGAGCGTCGATCTAGATGTCGAGCGAAGAAGAGGAGAAGCTTAAGGGATGCTAAGCGGAAAACGAAAACTAAATGACGGGCGAGAAATGTGAATAGGCTAACACGTATCGCAATGTCTTGTACGCGTAACCGTACCAGAAGCGTACTCGGTACGTGGCTTATTTTGATGTGTCCGTGCTTCGTAGCATTGACTATAGATGAGATGCAGTGTGAAGTCAAATACGGTACTATTGATGGCGTCCCAGCTCTTAGCAAAGATGAGTTAGAGCGCTTGTGAACCCTCCTTAGTAGATGCAGACGGACATTCACAGCGCCAACGTTTACTTTACGCATTCTTTATTCATGTCGAACATTTTTCTATTATGTCACGCACTTGTTTCACGCTTTTATTTTCCTGTATTTTTTTTATGTATTGGAGAAGTTGTAGTGATATATTCTCTATGATGTAATTAACTAAGATCGTACATTTAGCTGCTCTAGATTAGTCAGAGGCGTGATCTTTTGATTTAGTCAGGTCAAACCTTGTTTCCTCTCCTATTCTCATCTTGAGCCTTAATCATAGTTTTGAGCATTCCTTTATGATATTCTCATTAGAAGTCTTGCGTTGTTAGAAGAAAGAAAGAAAATTCTGCTAAATAACATGACTTTAAAAATAAAAAAACAAATGTGATCCAGCCACGTGAGCCAAATTCTCTTATCTTATATTCACATGAAGTCAGATTACAAAAACCAAAATAAAAATAAAAATAAGAGATGTGGCCCCTGTTTCCCGTGCCCCACTGCTACGTGAACAAAAACTGTCGTGAAATCGTGGGTTATAGGCGGCAGTTTGGAGAAATTAAAAACGGGAAACAATGGTATTAAAAAGGGGATTTGTTTTGTTGATTACAGAAAGAAACAAAAATGCTTTTAAGGCTCGTGAGCTCGAACTCTCCCTTCCTCATTTCTAGACAGAAAAGTGAGTTTTTTTTATTTCTTGCTTTTTTCCCCTCCACCTCTTTTCGTGACTTCTTCCATTCTCTCCACAGATTTTGACGTCACCATATGTCTTCTACACAGTCACTGCTCCATATTCCATGCAAGTCGACGCCGTCTTTACTTCTGTTTGCGTGAGGAATCTCTCGTCTTCCATCGGACCTTTCACCGACCACCACCAACATACCACTTCTCTCGTCTTTACTTCTGTTTGCATCTACCTAGTTTATAGTAATTAACCTAGTTTCTGAGGGGTCTTTTTTTCGTATTTTTTCCTTATTTTCTCTTTTCTCCTAAGTTGGTTCACTCTCGACGAATATTTTGTTATTTTGGATTATATTGACTACAGCAGAGTTGTTGTTCATCGGATGTTTTCCGCCGCTAAATAAATTAAATTGATAATCTTGTGCATATTGCGCTCCAAATTGCTTTTTAATCCTATCGTCACTTTCTTATTTTCAAATTGCATAAAAAAAATATTTTCGCATTGCATTCATCCCATTGGGTGCGACTTCGAGTGCATCATTAGTTCTCTCAGTAAGCCCGCTAGTATTTGCACACTTATCATCACATGTAAGAACCTAAGTTCAAAATCCTATAATATTTCAAGTATTGTTGTGGATCACACATGAGTCATAGCCTCAGGTGTCACTTACCACATGGTTTTCTTTACAACTCCCTTTTCATCCTTCTTACCATCTTCCCACTAAAACACCAGTATTGTTGCTAATGTATCATATATGTTAGTAACTAGTAACAGAACTAATGTGTTGACCACTTCTCTTCACCTAAATAACATTCTACATGTTCCTAAACGATCAACAAACCTTATTTTTGTACACAAATTAACTACTAATTTAAATTGTGTTGTAATATTCTTTCCTTCCCATTGTGTTTTTTAGGATCTGGCCATGAGAAGGATAATTGGAGTTGTAAAGGAAAATGGACGATTGTATCACTTGCTTCAAAAGTGATAATTGGACTGACTGAAAGTCTTTCCATTCATGTCGTCGGTCTGAGGATACCTCTAAGATCAAGCTCCAACACAGACGACTGGGGCATCCGCCTTTTATGCTTCTATACAAAAATCCTACTTTATTTCTTGAAGTTTGTTGAATTGTTCACTTGTGAGTTGTGAACATGTTAAGCATTGTCGTACTTCTTTTTATCATAGTATCACTGCTAGTAATAGACCTTTTGATCTTATTCATCCTAATGTTTGGGGTCCAGTATCTTTTACTAGTACTTCTAGTGTCAAGTGATTTGTCTCATTTATTGATGATTGTACTAGAGTATCTTGATTTTTCTTGATGAGAGACAAAAACTGAATTAACCCAATTGTTTATCTAATTTCATAGTATGATTCAAACTTAATTCAATTGATCTATAAAACGTGTGCTTCTGACAATAGTAAAAGATATGATAATCAACATTTCTTGAAGTTTACTAAAAAAATATGGCATCATTCGTGAATTTACTTGTATTGATGCCCCCCCCCCCCCCCCAATGGCATTTTCGAAAGAATAAAATGTCACCTCCTTGAAGTTAATTGAATTTTACTCTTTCAGATGTTTATTCTTAAGCTATACTACGGTGAAACTCTTCTTACTTCCACCTATCTAACTACTCACACGGATTGTTGGTTGGGTTAATCCTGTCAAACTCTTGAAATATTTTTTGCCACGTGTTGACGCCAGGAAAATCCCGGCCTCAAGATTCGGACCAATGCAGCCGGAGGCTACTCGCCCAGCAGTCCGACGAGATGACTTGGCTGGCAACGACGAAGAAGCTAGAAGAGCAACAAACAGGACCCCAGGTGCTGCGGCAGGGAGGTCCCACCACGTACCCAGAAGCTCAAGAGAGTCTTCCCCTCCGAAACCAAAGTGGCCGAGCTTGGTACAGGGAAGGCACCAACTTGGCTAAAAGCAAGGGTGACGGGCTCGAGAGTTCGGGAATCGGGTTCCAAAAGCTCAAGTCCAGGTGCCAATCCAAGTACCCCTGGGGTCCTATTTATAGGAAAACCAAAGGGTAGGGGGGTTTTTTATAGCCCAGCCCCCAACCCGACGACTATGGGATACTCGGCGAGTACTATGCCATAGTCGCCCATCTGGCGAGTATTGGGTGCTGCTCGCACACGCCGGGTCAATACTCGCCCAGGTCTTCTGCTGCTTTCCTGCGCGCGACGAGCTCCTCTGGCCAATACTCGCCTACCTGGCGAGTACCACCTGCATACTCGCCAGGGTCTTCTCTGCTTCTGCCTTGGACTGCTGGTCTCTGTGTTGACCTTTTGACCTTTGACTTCTGTCTACGTGGCCTTGGGTGGGTCCACCCTCGGAGAATGAGGGTTGTACACAATCTCCGCTCTTTGCGAGTAACGTAGTTGCTCGGAAAGAAACATCCAACCTTCATTCGACGAGATTCCCCACTGGCGACTATTGGCTTATACTCGCCGTCTCGTTGGCCGACGCTCGAACTCTATAAATAGAGGGGTATGGGTCTCTGGTGGCACGACTTTTCTGAACTCGCTCAAGATGGCGCGCGACTATGCTGCAGAAGTTAAGGCGGTCATGGCTGGTCTTGTGGGTCTGTTCGATGGTCCCTCGCTCCCTCCACGCCTAGGTCCTGAGGTTGAGGACTTCCTCGCTTCTAGGAAGAGGAAGAGGCTTGCGAAGAAGAAGAAGAAGAAGGGGAAGAAGAAAGTCGTTGAAGAGGATGTCGCCGCCCCTTTGGGCGACCAACACCAGCAGCTGCTGGACGAGATGGGGCTTTCTAACGAGGGCAACTCGCCGGCCGCTGATCTTCCTGCTCCAAATGTCGCCGAGGTGGCGAGCATGCCTGGGACCTCGGCCCAGAATCAATCGAAGAATCTCGCTCCTGCGCGAGGTGGAGAGCTACCTACTCGCCACCTCCTTGATTAGTCTCAACTTGGTTTGTAACGCTAAATCCCTCTTCTATGCTCGCAGATTCGTCTACCATCGGTGCTCAGGAGGAGCCTCTGGCCGTACCTCCTCTGAGATCGTCGCCCATGATCTCGCCTAGGGGTGGTGGGCGCTCGACGCGAGTTCTCCACAGCTCTTTGTTAGAGAAGAGGCCGATGAGCGAGCAACGGGCTCCTCTGACGGGCAGCGTGCTTCCGCCACCACCGCCTCTTCAATCCTTGGGGCTGGCGAGCAGTTCGCAGCTGCCCGCAGGTGGGCTTCCGCCACCTACTCCTTTTCCTCCTTCCGCTACCACTCAGGGCGAGCAGCACCCTTCGACTTCTACTGCTCCTGCAACCCACAAGGGCGAATCCTCGCGCCGTGGCGGGGCTGAGGGCCCTTCGGGCTTCTTTCCCCCGAGGGGGGGAGGGCGACCATCTGATAGTCGCGGTCGAGGGAACGCGCCTCCCAGCCGGGGTCAGATCGTTGGGTCCCATCCTGCTCGGCGAGGCGATCACCGTCGCAGCGCGTCTCCTCAGCGAGGAAGGGGCTCTCCTCGCCGTCACTCTCGCAGTCCTCGGCCAGGTACTTGGTCGCTGTCTTCGATAGTCGCCACTGTCTTTACTCCGTTCCTTTCATCGTCAAAGCTCTGACATTCTAACCTTTTCTGCAGCTCGCGCTCGTACTCCTATAGGGGCCTTGATCGACGTCGTCAGGCTTCCTTCTCGCGAGTACCAGGAGAGGGTTACTCGCGCGATCCTGGATTTGGAGGCGAAGCTAGAGCGCCTGGCGGTCAGTGAGCCTCATCGCCGCCTGACTGATATGGAGTCGCGGGTTGAGCGCCTGGCGAGCAGCGACGCTCATCGTCGCTTGACTGAGTTGGAGGTGCGAGTATCACGGCTGGAAGAGTTTGATACTCGCCTGGCTGGTGCAGAGTCTCGCCTTCATACTGTCAGCGACTTGGAACGTCGAGTTGAGAGGCTCGAACATCGCCAGCAGCTGCACCATGACGAGATGGTAGGGATGCGCGCGAGCATGTGCTCGGTTGGTCGGCTGGCGAGGATTGAAGACCAGCTGCGGCAGGGCGAGGATGCGATGTGCGTAGCCTTCAAGCATTTCAAGCGAGCTCGCAGCTTGGGCTGGGTCGGGCGACATCCTCAGCCTCAGGATCCTCAGGCGAATCTCCAGGCGCCTCTCTAGCTGTTGTCTTCTCTTTCTCTCCTTCTTTCTATGCTATGTCGCCCTTGGCGAGCATTCCTGTAGCTCCGAACCATTACTTACTGATGTAATATTATTTGGCGAGTATTGGAAACTCGCCCTTTATTACTTATTTTGCTTTCTTTTTCTGTGATGGTTTTTTGTCAGATTTTTTCTATCTTCTTTAATTTTGGCGAGTAGTGTCTGAATGTCGCCTGCACCTGGCGAACTTTTTTCATGCTTCTTCTTGCAGGTCTTCGCGCTTTGGAAGTCGGTACCTTTCTGACGCGCGCTGCTGAGTCGGCGACCTGTCTGAATACTCGCTACCTCCTTATTCTTAATCGCGCCGTCGTGCTCGATAAGCCAAGCTACCCGACTACTATAAATAGGGGGGTGGGTGAGTATTTATTACGCTTTCGGCGATCTTCTAGCTTACACGCGAGTATCCTCCGTCCTCTTCTCCTCTTCTCGCATTCTCCGATACTCGCCCTTCTTTCCTTCTTTCTTTGAAGATGACTGACGAGGCGACCATTCGGCGTGCAAATCACGCCAAGAACTTTGCGGCGACCACCTTCAAAAAATTGATCACAACCGAGAAGGACTTGAAGATATTCTCGGCGAAGTACATCCCGCCAGGGTTTGTCGCTCGACTTCCTCGCCAGGGCGAGCGACTAAACACCGTCTTGACCACCGAGAGGGTGTTCCCTACTCGCCATTTTGAGGTGGGCTTGCGACTACCATTGTGGACGGAGTTCTCCCAGATACTCCGCTACTTTGGGATAGTCCCTGCCCAGATCAACCCCAATGGAGTGGCGATGATCGTGGGGTTCCTCTGCTATCTGCGCGACCAGGGGATCGCCTTCGACCTCTCCGTCTTCAGGCGGGTATTCCATTTCATGGCGACTGGCGAGGGCGTCGTCTTCCTGTGCAGCCATGTATGCACGCTGGTCGGCACGGCGAAGAAGAATCATCACTGGGGAGAGCGATTAGTCGTCATCAATGGCGACTTTCAAGCCATTCCCGACAGGTCCTTCCAGCCGCCGGAGAGCGTCTTCGGGGCTTCTCTCCTAAGTGAGGGTGGCGAGAAACTGCTCGAATCCTTCAAGAATCGCCGCCTTGACGTGGTGTTCTGGAGGAAGCGAGTAGACGAACTCGCTGAGATGTTCCCGAGCGAAGGTAACCTACTGCGCGAGTATTCGTTATACTCGTTCTTCATCTTCAATCTGACGACTAACTGGAGATGTCTTTCTTTTTGTTGCAGCAGTCCACGTTCTGCCACGCGAGCTTCTCTCTGTGGCGTTGAAGGCGGCGGCTTCCACACAAGGAGGTGCGGGGACCTCTGCTCGCGGGGATGGGGTCTACTCGCCCATTGACTTGTCGCCAGGAGGCGATGAGCCCTTGATCGTCGGCGATGGTTCCGGGCCTTCCAAGAAGCGGAAGAAGAAGGAGGTCGCTCACAGGGACCTCGGCAAGAAGGCGGACGCTTCTGAGGCTGGCGAGCCTTACGCCCACCCGAATTTCAACCTCGGCGGGCGTGGCAAGGATGCTTATGGTCGCCCCTTGGTGACTTGGTCGGAGAGCGCCCACGTGGTGTCTCTAAGCTCCAACCTCCCGCCATGGTCGGAGGACTGGGAGGACAAGGGCGAGGGCTTCGACGTGCTCCACACCATCTATGGTCGCGAGGATGCTGAGAGACTGCAGGAGGAGTCTTCCGAGTATCTGGCTCACCAGACCTCGCGATCTCTGCTGCGATCTGCCGAGCTGGCTCATTCAACAGCAAGGCGATTGCTTGAATATGAGGGGGTGATCAAAACCCAGTGTAAGAAGATGATCGTCATGGGGCTCAAAGAGAAGGAGCATGAGGTACTAGCCTCGCTTCTGGGATACTCGCCACTTTGCCGAATAGTTGGATTACTTTCCGCGTCTTCTTGTTTTTGCAGGCCGACGAGGTGGAGATGGCGAAGAAGGCATCCCAGCTGGAGAAGGAGCTGGACGACACCCGGCTGGCTTTGGAGGCCGCCCAAGTTCGCATTGCCGAGCAGGAAACTCGGCCTGCCGAGCAACAGCCAGCGGCGGCGGGCCCCTCCAGGGTCGGCAAGCAGATTAGGATGCATGGCGACGATATGCCTCGCATTCGTCGGGAGATCGCGCGAGCCACGGGGACTGTCATCCTAAGCCAACTGAAGGCAGACGACCTTCTGAAGCCGGCGGCGATGGAGCTGACAGTGGTGGACCTCATCCCGGCGCTGCTCGCCGAGGAGACCACCTCCCCCTTGCGAGTATCTCCTCAGCTGTCCAGTGACTCCGAGGACGATGATTCTGAGGACGAGGATGATGATGATGGTGGCGATGATCCAGATGCAGATATTGATGGCGAGGATGACGCCTAATCGCCTGGGCACCCTTTTTGCTCGCCTGGCGACCTTTTGTAAACTTTTTTGAAGATTTTTTGTAATTTATACCAAATATATAAATGAAATGACAAGGTTTTTTTGCTCGTCTGTTTCTTCTGTATTTGCTTCCTTTCTTGAATGTCGCTTAGGCTTCTAGGCTCGAGGCGAGATTGAGTGCTCGCTAGGCTCTTAGGATCGAGGCGAGATTGAGTGCTCGCTAGGCATACTCGCACCTGCATACTCGTACCTGCATGCTCGTACGTGTATACTCGCCTATGTACTCGCACCTGCATATTCGCCTTTTTTCAAAGGTACCTTTTCATTGAGTCGAGTTGTGAAGGGCACTTGGAGGGTCCCGAGGGACACATGCTCTCAAGGCCTTGCCTTGCACCTGGTGAAGAGTTCATTAGAATCACTTAATAATAATGGGGTTTTTTAAGGGAAAAGAGATAGGGAAT
Organism: Dactylorhiza incarnata; assembly: GCA_033032865.1. NCBI lineage: Eukaryota > Viridiplantae > Streptophyta > Magnoliopsida > Asparagales > Orchidaceae > Dactylorhiza > Dactylorhiza incarnata. The sequence goes on along the minus strand of JAWHQI010000123.1, from coordinate 6,678,728 downwards.
GGCAGTCGGGGAGGTCTGGAGGGACACATCATCCCGAGGCCTCCATCCTACTTGGATGCCGGATGTCGACGAAGAATGACGTCAAGTAGGGAATGGCGGTCGGGGAGGTCTGGAGGGACACATCCGAGGCCTCCATCCTACTTGGATGCCGGATGTCGACGAAGAATGACGTCAAGTAGGGAATGGCGGTCGGGGAGGTCCAAGGGGACACACCGTCCCGAGTTCTCCATCCTACTTGGATACCAGAATGTCTCAATTCTTTGGTCGGTCGAATCGGTCTTGCCCTTTCCCAAGTTGGAATGTCGGCTTCCAGACTTCCCCCTGGTAATCTCTCTAGTCGGACGAGAAGTGCGGTCGGTGGGAACCGCGGCCAACGTGCAAGGGGGGAGCTGATCTCGGTCGTCATTGCAGAGGTTTGGACTTAAGGGAACGCGCACCCGAGGCACTGTCCTATCATCCGTTCTGAGTTTTTACGATGGTTAAGTCGGAGGCTCGTTTTCCAACTTGCGGCGTCGAATGTTGATGCAGGACGACGTCAAGCAGGGAGTGGCAGTCGGGGAGGTCCAAAGACACACCATCCCGAGGTCTCCATCCTACTGCTATTGTTGGTGTTGTTGAAGAGATCGACAAGTAGAGACTGACTGTCGGGGAGGTTCCAAAGGAACACACCATCTCGAGGTCTCCATCTTACTTGGATGCTGAATGCCGACCTAACCTGTTTCCTGTTGCTCAACAATTTAAACGGGGAGTTAAGCACACTTAAGCACATTAACTCACACAATTGGAGGAAATAATTGGAAACGCATCGCTTTGTTATGGACTTTTAGCCCTCGAGGGTGCACGACACATTTATTCAAGGGTCCCCTGAGAGGTTAAGTCGATCATCCTATCGTCGAGCTAGGAGGTCGGCGTCACGACTTCTTCCTGATAATCTCTCCAGTCGGATGAGAGGTACAGTCGGAGGGAACCGCGGCCAACATGCAAGGGGGGAGCTGATCTCGACCGTCAATGCAGAGGCTTGGTCTTAGGGGAACGCACTACCGAGGCACCGTCCCATCATCCGTTCTGGATCTTACGAGAATCAAGTCGGAGGCCCGTTTCCCAACCTGCCGTGGAGATCGACTTCACCTGCTTTGTTTCTTTCTTTTGAAAACGCTTAGCTGAAAGAGACAAAAGACTCACAATCTCCCATGTTTCAGGGAGGTGAGGGTTTTATAGATAACATAACTTCATGAGTAAGACCCTTCATGGATCATAGCCGACAGAAGGAGATCATCGGGAGTAGGGATCTTGCGGAATACCAAGCTTGAAGACGTCACGAGTAAGCATTCTCGTGGAACATAAGTCCTTGATGAAGATCATCGCGAGTAGAAGCTCGCGGAACACCAGCTTTGAAAACCATCGCGACTAGGAGCTCGCCGAGCATCAGCTTGGAGACCTCGCGAGTGGGTTGTTGAAGAAGACCATCGTGCCATGGAGTCGCGGAACAGCTTATGTGCTTTCCCTTAGTGGCGAACTCGTCATGAATCACCCTGATTGTTAGTCAGACAAAAACACTCACGGGCTTTACCAAAGCACCCGTAAGTATGATCATGTATGGAAATCACTGGCATTGAAGAAGGAGGAAACTGAGGGGAGGAGTGTCCCTTTTTACATAAGACCCCCTACGCAGAGGGTTCGGGGGTTCCCGGTCAGCGGACGGGGGTCAAGGGGGCAGCGCTCCTTGCGGGGTCAGGGGCAGCGTCCCTGGAAATTTTTTATTTTCCATACTCGCCCGGCCTGGAAATCGCCCTTCAGGAACTCGCCACTCTTGAACTAGACACCAGGTTCTCACCACCTTGCGAGTAGGTCTCGTCACCCTCGCGAGTAGAGATCTCGCCTATGGGCGAGTAAGGAAGGATCTCGCCAAATTTGATGTTCGTCGCCTGCATGAAGTCGCCTATGCCGAGTAACAAGGAAGCTCGCCTATGGGCGAGTAAGGAGGGCGAGTAAGGAAGGATCTCGCCTCTACCAGGAAACTCGCCTCTCTTCCGATTAAAGTCACTGGTCTGAACTTATCTCTGGATCTCGCCTGCAAGAACTCGCCTATGGACGAGTATGGAACTCGCCTATGAGCGAGTATGGAACTCGCCTGATGATGTCTTCATCTGGAACTCGCCTTTAGGATGTCGCCATCTGGAACTCGCCTATCGGCGAGGAAGGAAGGAGCTCGCCTTACTTGCGAGAATTCGCCATACTCGCGAGGTGCCAACAACTTCCTCTTGGTCGCCAATTTCTACCATCTCGTCTTCCTACTAGACTTTCTTCCAACGACTACGGACCACGCTCACCGCACCAAAGTGTTGACGCAAGGAAAATCGCGGCCTCAAGATTCGGACCAATGCAGCCGGAGGCTACTCGCCCAGCAGTCCGACGAGATGACTTGGCTGGCAACGACGAAGAAGCTAGAAGAGCAACAAACAGGACCCCAGGTGCTGCGGCAGGGAGGTCCCACCACGTACCCAGAAGCTCAAGAGAGTCTTCCCCTCCGAAACCAAAGTGGCCGAGCTTGGTACAGGGAAGGCACCGACTTGGCTAAAAGCAAGGGTGACGGGCTCGAGAGTTCGGGAATCGGTTTCCAAAAGCTCAAGTCCAGGTGTCAATCCAAGTACCCCTGGGGTCCTATTTATAGGAAAACAAAAGGGTAGGGGGCTTTTTATAGCCCAGCCCCCAACCCGGCGACTATGGGATACTCGGCGAGTACTATGTCATAGTCGCCCATCTGGCGAGTATTGGGTGCTGCTCGCACACGCCGGGTCAATACTCGCCCAGGTCTTCTGCTGCTTTCCTGCGCGCGACGAGATCCTCTGGCCAATACTCACCTACCTGGCGAGTACCACCTGCATACTCGCCAGGGTCTTCTCTGCTTCTGCCTTGGACTGGTGGTCTCTGTGTTGACCTTTTGACCTTTGACTTCTGTCCACGTGGCCTTGGGTGGGTCCACCCTCGGAGAATGAGGGTTGTACACCTCGGTCTCTATCATGTAAAGTTTACAAGCACGTGTGTTTTGATTTGTTGCTTATGTTCACATCCACCACCATCATCATACCAAACTTGACTCTCGGGCTATCAAGTGTATCTTTTTATGTTATGCTTCCGACAAGAAGGGTTACAGATGTTACCATACCTCGAGTCGTTGTATGCTAACCTCCATGGATGCCACCTTCCATGAGCACATCCCTTTTTTACCATCGCCACATAAGCGGGACAACACATTGGAAGTGTAAACCTTTCTTCCTACTCAGTCCTTCACTCCTTTGTCTCATGTGTCTTCGCACATAAACAGGGATGGAGATAATATTGTGACAAATGACCGGCTCATCATTGTTTACCAGAGAAGGATGCAACCCAAACATACCTCTCAACAACTCTAGTCGTCTGAGCAGACATGTAAATCATCTGATACTACTATACTTAATTTTAATCCTATTTCTGATCTTAATTGTAACAAACCAACCCTCACAGTATCGGAAATATTGTCTGTTTTTGTTCATCCGTTGTGAGCTTCCTATTGAGATTGGGTGTGCGGTCTTGAGAAGGAGATGTCTCGGAGAGGATCATCTTAACACCTTCTTGATCTAGCCTTCCCAGCGGCTAAAGATACAACAGGAGCTGAGCTCGACCGAGAGATGAGAGAGATAGAAGTTTTGCTCAATTCTAACCCTAGCTTAAGAAGATGAGAGAAGAAGGAGAAGATTCAATAGGGGAGAAATTAGGTTTCATTCATATGTATAGTGAGTTGAAAGCCACCCTCCTCAAGAGGGGAGCTTTGTCCAACAAAACCCACCCTCCTCACATATATAGTGAGAGGGAAAGGTTTCCACAAAATTACAAAAAATGCCCCTCACCCAGGCTACATGATGCGTGAGTAATTAAAATGTGTGAAAATATAACAATGTCAAAAGATAAAGATACAATTCAAAACAAGATACACGTCGTCCCAGACACGCGGGGTCACTCCCTAAATGGGCCCATAACATCACCTCCCCATTTGGATCAAGCGTGTCATCAAGCTTGAGGGACGGCGGGGGGACCTGGCATCCTCGTCGTCATCATCCGGGGGATCGTCCACCTCGAGCCAAAAAAGACGCTTGCACCTGTGTCTGATCGAATATGATTCGTCGCAGTTGAAACAAAGATCATGTGCACAACATTCTGCTATTCTGCTCGTGATAGGCGCTTGATTTGGTTGCTGCTGAATTCCTTATCCATAAGTGGGGTGGACAGACTGTCGGAAAGGGGAGTGGGGGTGTCCTCTCGCCGACTATCCCCATTCCTGCCATAGCGGCTGCCATAGTAGTTGTCCATGAGGAGACGTTTCTCACAAAGATGGAGAATAGTAAAAAAACTCAAAGGTAGATAAAACTCAATATCAGAGATTGATTGGGAAACTAATATATCTAGCGCATACAAGACCTAACTTGACATATGCAGTCAGTGTTGTTAGCCAGTTTATGCATGATCCAAGGACCAAACATCTGCAAATCATAGATAGGATCCTACAAGAACACCCCAGAGAGAGGATTATTGTTTAAAATGAGTGAAGGATCTCTAGAGACATATACATATGTTGATTATGGAGGATCTTTGGTGCACAGAAGTCTACTTTTGGCTATTGCACCCTCTTGAGAGGCAACCTTGTCACATGGAGGAATAAGAAACATAACGTAGTGGCCAGATTCTAGTGTTGAAGTTGAGTTCAGGGTCTGGCACAAGGTATATGTGAACTACTATGGATGAAGATTCCATTGGACGATCTGAAAATTAAGTATGAAAATTCCAATGAAACTGTTATGTGATAATAAATCCGCAATCTGCATTGATTATAATCCGGTTCAGTATGATCGAACAAAACACATCGAAATCAACTGTCACTTCAACAAGGAGAAACTGGATAGTGGGTTAATATATACTAATGTTTCTTCAGAATTACAAATTGTTGATGCTCTAAGTAAGGGCTACCACCAAAAAAAAATTCACATTTTTACTTGCAAGCTGGGAATGATGGATATCCATCCTCCAACTTGAGGGAGGGTGTTGTAAATAATATTACTTGTACAAGTTGCATTTAATTGCTTGTTTGGTTCATAGAGTATTTGACGATAATTGGGTCTTTTATAACCTCGGTTGAGTTCTGCATATATATATCCTTATGATTAATGAAGAAAAATAAGAGATTTTAGTTTCTTTAAATACCACCGATGCAATCTCTAATGCAGGTCACTGATGATCACACTCAAGCACATAAGATCTGAACAAAAGAGGATCCAATACCTCTACCGTATAAGGAATTCGATACCAGAATTATGGGGGAGGAAAAAGAAAAAAAGATATATGCTTAACAAACAGAATGAAATTCTTCGCCGATACAACTTTATTTTGTCGGCTAGTTATAGAGTTCGATTTTTCTTAGCCAATCCTACCTACTTACTGAAATTTACTAAAATGCCATTGATTAATATTCAAATATAAATTCCCACCTGGCTCTTCTCCGTCTTCTTTGCTCATATCAGATATACTACTAACAAAACTACAGTTATAAACGGAATCGCAGTAAGTATCCCCTACCATCAATAACAGTTACTAAATATTATAAAATAAATCGACAATTGCATAGGCTATATGAACTACTGAAAGTAAGTATCAAATTTAAAATACTTTAAATATACTTCCACAGTTTGATTTTGGGATTTCTTTCAATCATTTCAATTTTTTGTAATTCTTTTTAATTTTAGGCCTCTTCCCCAACCTCTTCATTTATGATCTTTAAATTAATATCTCCCAACCTTTATCACTTTGGATTCCACACTGTCACTCACCAGAATGCTCAACTTCAAAAAAGGTCTTGTTAAACGAATGATTAATAAAAACTTGATCTTATAACCACAAAGAGGTTCATTCCAATTTTACAACTAAGCAACTCTACACATCTCAGAGGAGGAAATGATCGAGAAGTAACCAGATAAAACATTTCAAAATAAATTTTGGAAAGAACCTGAAATGGAATCCAACGCCAACAAATCATAATCAGAAACGACTCCAACCTGCAGGTAGTAAATGGCATTATCAAATTTTGAAGGGAAAAAAATGAAAACCAGAATCACTTCAAAAAAGATAGAATAACATAAACAACTTATAAAACTTGAATCAATATGCATATCCAATAATGAAGAAGTAAGACATCAACTCTCCTCTTGAGAAAAGTAAAACCTAAAAAGGGAAAACACAAAAATAGCTACAATTAATATTTGCAATACACAACTCAAAAAATGAAACTTTAATTTCATGAACTGCAAATTCAGATATTTACCATATGGCTAGAAAACTAGTGGTAGGATTTTTTTATAGGCACTTCTTTTTATATATTACTCCGGGTTTAGCACATTGGAATTAATTTTAGGTCATTGATATGTGCAAACCTATTTTGGCTAGATGCAAACCAATTTGTAAAATAAAATAATATTTAATAATAATAAATGTGTAGGCGTTAAAATTAGAAGGGGCAAACCAAAACCTAGCCGCCCGAAAGCTTCCGCCTCTTCCTCTTCGCGAAACGCAAAACCAGCAGATCTCCGGCCAGCACCTCTGCCTCCCGCCGGTTGCCGGGTTTCTTCATCTCCGGCGATTTATTGTCGTGCGTCGGACCGGAAGCTGCTCGCCGGCGAGCACCTCTGCCTCTGCGACCGGGAGTTGCGACCTTGACACTGCTTCAATTTACTGCGAGAACCTAGCCGCCCGCTCTGCTTGAACTCCGGCCCTGCTTGAACTCCGGCCGATTCTGCGGCTAAACTCTGGTATTTCGTGTATTCTGTGGCTTATTTTCGTGGCGTTGAACTCCTATTTTAAATTTCTGATAGCATTTTCTGGCGTTAAACTCCTCTTTTAGATTTCTGAATTCATTTTGTGGCTCTCCAAGACTGTTTTCGTGTATTGCCTGAAATCATTAGAAGCTGCAATCTCAGGTTCTCAATTATGTCAATATTTGTTTCCATTTTTGTGAAATAAAGTTAAGTTTCTCAATTCTATGAAATTTAGATTGCTTCTTTTTTTGGTTTTTTATGTAGATTGTTTTTATTCGAACAATATGAAGTTGTTAACATGTGGTGAATCATCCGAACCTATTGAATTGGATGTCGGTATTCATTTCATTACCTCCCAATGTTTTGATTCTAAGGAGGAACTTGTTTCATGGGCTCAAAATATAGCAAAGGGATTGGGATTTGTCTTGACAGTGCAAGGTTCGGACAAGATTACCAGTAGACTTAAACCGAGAGTTATGTTGGGATGTAACAGAGCAGGTTATTATCGTGAAACACAGCGAGCTAAAGGATGGGTTAGAAAAAATATGCGTAAAAGTAGTTCAAAGAGATGTGGATGTCCTTTTTCAATAAAAGGTCAAAAAATGCACATGTGGATGAATGGAACGTTGAAGTAAAGTGTGGATTACACAACCATGATATGGTCCATCTAGAAGCGCATTCATATGCAGGTAAACTTAGTGAAAATGAAGAAAATATTGTGGAGGAAATGTCTGTGGCAGGGGTAAAACCTAGGAAGATTTTATCGGCAGTGAAAAAAAAGATAGTTCTAACACTACAATTATGCGAACTATTTATAATAAAAGAGCAAAAATGCAAAGAATGGAGTTGCATGGGAGTACTCAAATACAGTTTCTATACAAATGTATCACTGATAGTGGCTATGTTAGTCATAACAAGGTCAATGGTGAGAGTAATCAGTTGGAATGTCTTTTTTTTGCTCATCCTGTATCAGTTCAGTTATGCAAAATGTTTCCATGCGTGTTTCTATTGGACTGCACATACAAGACAAATAGATACAAATTACCATTACTGTGTATAGTGGGTGTCACTTCGACCAACCGTTCTTTTTATGCAGCTTTTGTGTTCATGTCTAGTGAAGTACAAGCAAGTTACATATGGGCGTTACAATGTTTTAAAAGTATTTTGGACCAAGACAAACTGCCCGGTGTAATGGTAACGGATCGAGAAATAGCCTTAATGAATGCTATTTCCGTTGTCTTTCCGAAGACAAAAAATATTTTATGCAAGTTTCACATCAGCAGGAATATATTGGCGCATTGCAAGAGGGAGTTCAAAAAAGGTAAAGAGTGGGAGAAATTCATAGCTACATGGCACCTATTAGTTGATTCTCAAATCGAGTCAGAATATTATCATAATTTTCTTATGTTGAAAAATGAGTATGAGAAAAGTTACCCAAAAGTTTATTCTTATATCGTTACAACTTGGTTAACGCCATATAAGGAATATTTTGTTTCAGCTTGGATAGACTTGCATCTACATTTGGGTAATTGTACAACAAATCGTGTTGAGGATGGTCATAGTCAGTTAAAAAGATTTTTGGAAGTTTCAATTGGCAACCTAAGCACTATTTGGACAACTTTTGATCATATGATTAAGTTACAGCACACTGAAATTAAAGTCTCATTTGGACAAAGTACCACACAAATTAACAAGAAGTTTAGTACTTGTTTGTATTCCGATTTAGTTGGACGGGTTTCATTCACAGCTTTGGAACTCATTAAGCAAGAAGAAATTTTAGCAAGGTCTGCTCAAGCCTCATTTGGAGAGTGTACACATAGGACAAAAAATACGTTTGGATTACCTTGTGCACATGATTTATTCCCTTATATAGCACAACATAATGTGTTTCCATTATGGATGATACATGACCATTGGAAACAACTTATCTTGCATGAAATGAAAGAGAATGAAGACATTAAACATGAGGAAAATGTTACTACCGAAATAGATGTGGAATTTGAAGGCATCCTTAGAAGATATAATAGTACCTCCGAACTTCAAAAACAAGAAATAAAGAGAAAACTTCGCGAACTTATGGATCCTTCTAGTACCCAAACTATTGAACCTTCTATACCGGCTAAAACAAAAGGTCGACCAAAAGGGAGTTACAAGAAGTGTTCAAGTGATCATAAATCGACGAAGCGGGATCCCTCCCTATTTGAACATGTTTTGATGGGTGAAGAATTGGCATTGAAAAGTTCAGCTCGTCCTCTGAAAAAAAATGATAGAAAAGAAAACAAAATGCTAAAAGTTGTCCGTAAAGAGATGCCACCTTACATATCAGAGTATATTACTGATGTCGTAGATGTCAAGGGAGATGGACATTGCGGTTATCGTGTAATTAGTAATGGATTAAATATGGGGGATGATTGGTTAAAAGTCCGTATTGATCTTTCACAAGAACTACAACAACATGAAGTCTTATATGAGGAAATCTTTGGAAAGACAAGGATATCTGAATTGCTAGAATCACTCGATTGCACTGTTATTCCTGCTCCTTTGGACAAGTGGATGACGATGCCGGATATGGGACTGATTATTGCATCTTGCTACAACATTACATTTGTCCATTTCAGTATGTTTCAGTCTTTTACATTTTTTCCGTTGCATTCAGCACCGCCGATGTTCCGGAGAAAAATATTCATGGGATTAATTCATGGAAATCATTTTGTGCAACTAAATATGCGTGATGACACACCCTTACCTCCAACGATATCTATTTGGAGGAGGTATCATGAAGAAGTTGCTGATGAATGGTGAACATTTCATACTTTGTTCATTTTGTAGTTTCAATAAATACATATAATATGTTAACAACTGATAATCTACATTTGTAGGTACAAAAATGATTGAAGAGGTTACTCTAACACATTTCTCGAACACTAATTGAACCACGAGAGGTACTATCAAGTTGATACATTAACATTGCAAATACATAACCATATATGTTCTAAATCTTTGACTATTTATGCAAATGGATGCAACAACTCATTCCAACGATTCCGACTCATTTTGTAGTTTTTGTTTACAAAAAATTTTGTACTTTTGCCGGATATGGGACTGATTATTGGCGAATATTAGTGAAAATTTTGATAAAAAAAATTTAGCGATTTTTTTGGTTTGCACGTAATAATTTGGTTTGCACATATAATTTTTTGGTTTGCTCGTAAAATTGGTTTGCACCTAGCCAAAATAGGTTTGCACATATCAATGACCTAATTTTAATGGATGATGTAAATGACGCACGGCCATAAAAAATTAATGTTCTCTAGAATAAATCTTATAAAGAATTGACCCGTATGTGTGAAAAAATGTGTACACCAACATGTGCCCTTTCACTTTGTTGTCCGGAGATTTAATAATGTGTAAGCCTACAAGTGACTAAAATAAGTGATAGCATGGAGACTCGTGACACATGTATTTCCAAATTCAATGGTGAAGAAACTTGAATCTAAAATGACCAATCTATTAGGTTTCGCATCCACTTTCACCAGTAAGCATATCAACATAACGAAATAACTCATAGTAGACAAATCAAAATGCATGCAATCATAAATGAGATCCCTAAAACATTGTGACAACATGTAACCACATTTTTTTAACATCCAAAATCTCTGCTAAATAGCACTAGGAAGAATATTCAGTTGAAGTAAATGCCCATGTAAAAGGCCCACTACTCTAAGCCCATGTAGATTTTACTCTTCTCCTCCTTTAGTTTAGTCTCAAACCTCTTGTAATTTATTGGGACTCCCCCTCTTTGTATATATCGAGCTGTATTGTATCTATTTGTTTTGAGTTGGAATATATAAATGATATTTCTTATGATCAACTTGTTATCAGAGCACAGTCGATTTATTTCGCTGCTCCTTTCTTTTCTGTGTGCAAAATTTTTCTTTCATCGAATTGACGCCTGCTTGCTCGCTGCTTCCACGTGTTCTCAGATCGCACTCTGCTTATGTGCGAGCTCATTGTTACCAGTTTGCCCTCTGCAAGTGCAAGCATCTGTCCAATGCGAATTTCGACCAGTAACGCGAGCTTTCAATTTCCTGCGAGTTTCCAGCGAGCTCCCCATGAGTCTCCTGCGGGCATCAGTTTGCGCACTCCTATACCAGTGAGCCACGACCTAATTTCCGGCGAGCTTTGGCCTAGTTCCTGCGAGCTTTGGTCGGTTCCTGCGAGCTTCGGTTATGACTACGACTGGTTCCTGCGACGTGCGGCTGCAACTGGTTCCTGCAAACTTCGATCTGCTTCTAGTTCCTGCGACCTGCTTTCGGTTCCTGTAGCCTGCTTTCGGTTCCTGTAGCCAGCGACCTGCTTCTGGTTCTTGCGACCTGCGACTCTGACCGGTTCCTGTGACCTGAGACTGGTTCCTACAACATACGACTAGCTTTGACTTGCAACTAGTTTCGTCTGCGACTAGTTTCCCTCTACAACTAGTTTCCCTCCGATTTTTTGCGATTCTGTAATGTCATACACACGATTTTTGTTTTTCGGCTCGCGCCAATCCCCATCGGTCTCAACCTTCCTCGACTCTAACGACAATCTCCACATCAGTGATTTCCTCAGCATTAGCACTGGGCTCACCTTCCTCAACCAATAAATTTCTCGTGGGGCAATGGGCTGCCATGTGGCATGTGCCGGTGCAATGATAGCACTGAACATTCCCTGGTCGGGTGGCCGCAGGAGGTCCGATGGCGATCGCCTTGCCCTTCGTGTCTACCGGGACACGAGGAGGCCCGACAGGAATAGTAGTATTTGGAGGCGATTTGATAAAGGTGGATCAGTCAGGTGTGGAGGGAACCTAACGGGTACTCGCTAATCGAAGGTACTACTCATACTCGAGGGTCATCTGGAAAATCTGCTCTACATTATTCAAGTGATGGAGAATAAGCTCCCTATGTAACTCAACCCTCAGTACAGAATGGAATCGGGAAGCGGTAACGCTAATCTTCTCATGTAGATCACTCCTCACAGTCAACTCATCAAATTGAGACATGTACTTGGCCACAGATAGTGTGCCCTGGTGTAACGTGTAATGTTGATCCAACAACTGGTCCTGATAGGAGAGCGGTAAATCTTGTCCGTCATAATTCAACATCTTTATTGTTGAATTATGACTTGTTTATGAAATCATGTTGAACCTTACTATGAGCAAATCTGAATAAAATCAAAAGGAAGCAAAATCCATGCAGTTAGTTGGTTTATAATTTCCATGATTATGATAGCAGCCCCAGATTGAGACATCGTCCGTGGTCGTGAGAGGTGGAAGTCAAGGAGGAGATTGAAGTTCCCCTTCTTAGATCCGCGGGAACCTATGGTAGAAGATCTGAGGAGAGATCTGGCGAGGAGGAGGCGCGACGAGATCGTCGGCTGGCGGCGTGCGGCGTGTGAAGAGGCGCGATCGGGATAGCTAGGTTATGAGAAACTTAGGAGGAGAGGGAGAGAGGAGAAATTAAAGAGAGGATTTTTTATATTAATTGTTTAATTTTCATTTCACCCTCATTCCTTCCTAAGTAGGAAGGATAAAATACAAAGTGCAACATTAAATTGAAAATGCGACAGTAATGAGATGACGCCTTAGTCCGCGCCTGTCGTCCAGCAGCGATGATGGTAGATGATGCCCCAGCGTGGGTCCGTAGTGTGTTGGTCAGTAACATCTCCTGCCTCGCTGAGGCCAAACTTGTCATCTAGCTGCGGTGGGGAGTGCACCAAGGGGGCCGAAGGGGGAGGACCGTGAAACTGTTTCAACTGGGAGACGTGGAAGACATCATGAATACGGGCTTCTGGTGGAAGCTGGAGGAGGTATGCAACCTCGCCAATGCGCTGGAGGATCTTGAACGGTCCGTAGAACTTTGGTCCCAACTTGTGATATGGGGTCTGGGAGGCCAAGGACTGGCGGTAAGGACGGTGTCTAAGCCAAAACCACTCTCCACGGACAAATGCTAGCTCGCAATGACCCCAATTGTAAGCAGTATACATATTCACCTGGGCTTGAAGAAGGTGTTGTCATGTTAGGGAGAGAAACTGGTCCCGGTACTAAAGCTCATGGTCCCGGTACTAAAGCTCATGGCACACAGTAGACCATCTACCTGGTCTCGGCAAGAAAGAGTGTTGGTTGCACGGTTCAAGACGCCCGCCTTGTACTCCACACGGAAGTCGAAGCCCAGGAGTTTGCTCACCCAGCGTTGTTGGGGAACGGTGCTGAGGCGTTACTCGAGTAAGTACTTTAGGCTGAAATGGTCCGCGCGGATCAGAAAAGATCTGCCCCCATAAGTATGGTCGTCAATGATGCACCACCTTGGCGAAGTCAATCAGCTCGAGCTCGTAAGCCGATAGTCGTTGATTGCGAGTTGTGGTCTTGCGGCTGAAGAAGGCGATCAGGTGGCACGCCTGCTGTAGTGCCGCGCCACAGCCCTGTCCCGATGCGTCGCACTCAATGAGGAACTCCTGGGAGAATTCGGATAGGCGGAGGACTAGGGTGGCAACCAAGGCCTGTCGGGGGCTCAGAAGGCCTGTGTGGCATGATTGCTCCAGAGAAAAGCTTGCTTCTTCAGAAGCGTCACCAAGGGGCCGCAATCGTGTTGTAGCTTTAAATGAAACCGCGGTAGTAGCATATCAGGCCCGGGAAACCCCGCAACTCCCGAAGGGATTGGGGTACCGATCAGGCTATCACCCCACGAATCTTCTTGGGGTCCGCTGAAACGCATGTGCGGTGGATCACATGGCCCAAGTAAGCCACTTGGTCTGTCCCGAAGGAGCACTTAGCTCGCTTCAAAAGGAGTTGATGTCGGCGGAGGAGGTCAAAACGGTCTGCAGGTGTCGCGGGTGGTCTTCCCAGGTCTTTCCATACACCAAAATATCGTCAAAGAAGACAAGAACATAACGACAAAACAGCTCATGAAATACCTCGCTCATCAAGGCCTGGAAGGTCGATGGGGCATTGGTAAGTCTGAAGGGCATGAACAAAACCTCAAAGTGCCCAGGGTGAGTGCAAAAAGTCGTCTTCTCCACGTCCTCGGGAGCCATTCACACTTGATGGTAACCCGAACAGAGGTCGAGCTGGGAGAAGAACCGGACGCCATGGAGCTCGTCCAACAGTTCCTCCACAACAGAAATCGAGAACTTGTCCTTCACGGTCTTGGCGTTCAAGCCCGATAATCCACACAAAATCGCCAAGTGGCGTCCTTCTGAACCAAAAGGGCAGGGAAGGAAAATGGGGAGATGTTATGGCGGATGATGACCCTGCTGTAGCATGGCACTGCACTGGTGCTCGATCTCGTCCTTCCGTCGGAAGGGATAGTGATATGACCGCACCACGACGGAGGCGGTATTTGGAAGGGGGCGGTATTTGGAAGGAGACAGATACGGTGATCGTGGCGACGCAGTGGTGGAAGTCCCTGAGGAGGGGCCAAGATGTCCCCACACTTCTGTAGCAGATGCTTGAGGTTGTCGTGCGGCTCTCGGTCAGAAGAGGGGCAAAATGCTCTATGTGACTTCCCTGTCAAACACCCCTGCCACACTGTCCGCTCGCCTCCCTGGTGCCAAGCCACGGTGAGGCGAACAAAATCTCGCGTCAGGGGGCCAAGTGTGCGCAACCAACGGACGCCTAAGTCCACCTAGAAACCCCGAAGATCAATCACCAAGAGGTCCACCGCGGAGTGGTACTGATGTAGGGTAGGCTATGCGGTGCACCACTTAGACTCTACATGCGACACAACCGTCAATCGCGCCAACAATTAATTGAGCAATGAAAATTTAACACCACAAACAGATAATTGCAATGAGAGAATAATTTTAATATTGAGCGATTTTAGTTGGCTTTCCTCCTCTCGGAGGGCCGAAGCAAAGCGCGCGGCGAATAGATCCTCCTGCAAGTTAGTACTCGATCGACACAAAACACCACAAGCAAAATCCAAGCATAATACTAGATTATCCAATAACAATATCAAGAAATAATACAGCCAAATCACGATGAAGTAACTCACAACTAGGGGCTGGTTTGGAGCAATGGAAACAACGGATTTGGAGGAGTAGATCCGGGCCGGGGATGTGGTTGGTGGCTGTCCACGGTGGAAAACGGGGTGGGAGGGATGAAAACGGATAGATCCGGACAAATACGGGTGGATCCGGGCACAAGAGTGGTAGATCCGACGTTAGGGGTCGGATCCGGGCAACGACGGGGTAAACGGTGGAGGAAATAGCGGATCGGGGAGGGGAAACCCTAGATCTGAATTGATCTTGGGTTTTGGGGAATATATGGGAGTGGCTCCACGAAGAAGAGGGAGATGGAGGAGTCGGCTGTAGGTAGGGACAAAGGGGAGTGGTCGGTGGGGTAGGAGGAGTGGTGGCTGAACGGGGAAGGGAGGAGGGGGTGCGGCGGCACTGTAGAAAGAGGGGGGGGGGGGGGGGGGGGGGGGGCGGTGGAAGAGGGAAGGCTCGGCAGGGGGGCTGTCCAGCAGCAGGTCGGCGGCAAGGAGAGGGGTTTCAGCGGCTGTAGGGGCGGGGAAAACGGCGGGGGATGATGGAGAAAGGGGGGAAGGGTTAGGGTTACCTTGGGGATGATTTTCCACCACTAGGAGTCACCACCTAGGGCTCCACGGCATCGGCACCGCGGCTTGATCGCTGGATTCCGGGAAGAACTTCTCCAAAATCAACAATGACCTCTAAACCAGCCCTCTAAACCTATTTATAAGAGAAAACTAACATTAGGGCATCCCCATCAACGGCTATGATTGGCCGGTGGGTTTAGCCCTTAAATAAATAAATACATGTCCGAAACAAATACATAAATATATGATTTTGACTCGCGGCAACGTGCCGGACGCAACCGCGGAGTCGGATCGGCGATCCGATCAAGTCTTCCGGCGGGAGTAAATGAACGTGGGTCCCGCTCCTTCGTGTGCACGATCCGATGGAAACCCATCAACTCCCCCCGACTGAAAAGCATTCATCTCCGAGGAATGGAGACGATCGTACTGGAGTCGAAGTCTGGGGGCAAGTCGATCAAGCTCTGTCGGCAATATCCAAGCGTCGTCAGCGTCGGCGCGGCCCCGCCAATGAACCAGGTAGCGAAGACGCGGCCCGTCCGTGGTGGGAACAATCTGGTGGGATCTGACCTCCGTGATGCTCTCATCTCTCGACTCTCTCATGGTGGTACCCGGTGCGAGCGGTGATGCCGGCTGTGGAACCATATGTGACGAACTCCCAGGTGAAAGGGTATCGACAATGGGTGGGCGGTGGTGGCTATCTGGCGTGGGTGGGGAGGTGGTGAAGGATGGCAAGGGGAGAGAGGGGTCGCTCCCACTGCTCGGGTCTCCATAGTCATGAGGCTCGTAATAAGGTGTTAGATCCTCGACATTGAATACTGGATGAATCCCCATACTCGCTGGGATGTCTAGCCTGTAGGCGTTTGTCCCAACCCGATTAATAACCGAGAAAGGACCCATTCGCCTGGCGCTTAACTTCTTGGCAGGCCCCGAAGGGAGCCTCTCCGGGCGGACTCGTACCATCACCTGTTCGCCAATATCAAAAATACGCTCTCGCCTTCTTTTATCTGCGTGGGTTTTATAACTTTCATTGCTCATATTAATACGTCGGCGGACCGATTCATGTAACTCATGCAGATGTCGTGCAAATGACTCAGCAGACTCACTAGGCCGGGACTCTAACGGACTCGGGATAAGGTCAATGGGTTTCCTGGGGTCGTAACCTGACACTATGTGGAATGGACTCAACCCAGTGGTTCTATTGACCGAACTATTATATGCAAACTCTGCGACCGGAAGGTCTAAGTCCCAGCTACTCACATGCTCTCCCACCAGACACCTCAACAAGTTTCCTAAACTCCTATTCACTACCTCCGTCTGCCCATCCGTCTGTGGGTGGTAGGCAGTAGAGAATTTAAGGGTGGTGCCGGTCTTGAGCCACAGGGTCTTCCAGAAGTAGCTCATAAATCTCACGTCGCGGTCCGATACGATGGACTTGGGAAGGCCGTGTAATCGGAAGACGTCCCTCATGAAAATGGATGCAACGTGGGTCGCATCCGCCGTCTTGCGGCATGCAATAAAGTGAGCCATCTTCGAAAAGCGATCGACCACTACAAAGATGGAGTCGTGCTTCCGAAGAGTGCGGGGAAGTCCAAGAACGAAATCCATGATAAGGTCCTCCCAAGGTCGATGTGGGACCGGTAAGGGTGTATATAGGCCTGCGTTCTGCTTCGTGCCCTTGGCCGTCTGGCAGATACGGCAGTGGCGGACGACTCTAGTCACATCCCTCCTAAGCGTGGGCCAGTAGAGACGGTCCTCCACAATGGCTATGGACTTATCGCGCCCGAAATGTCCGGCGGCTCCGCCCGCATGCAACTCCCAAACCAGAAAATCACGGTACGATGTCCAGGGAATGCATAGGCGGGATCCATGGTACAAGTATCCTTCGAAGATCTGATATCCCTCAACGGGGTCTGGGGGATCTCGGGATAGGGCGGTGTAAATCTCACCAAAATCAGGGCACGTCGGATACTCTATGATCAAGTGCTCAAGCCCGTCGACACGTGCGGTCATAGTCTGAAGCAAGGAGACACGGCGACTAAGGGCGTCCGCAGGTTTGTTCTCAACACCAGCTCGGTGTTTGAGGACATAGTGGAAGTCTTGCAGATATTCGACCCACTTGGCATGTCGATGCCCCAACTTGCGCTGAGAATCTAAATAGCATAACGCCTGGTGGTCGGAGTAAAGCACAAACTCTCGAGGGAGGAGGTAGTGCCTCCAGTAGCGTAAGGACTGGACAATCGCATAAAACTCTCGATCGTAGTTCGAGTATTTCTGCTTCGCCTCGTTTAACTTCTCACTAAAGTAGGAGACAGGGTGTCCCTCTTGGCTCAATACGCCACCAATACCAACTCCAGACGCGTCGCAAGCGACCTCAAAAGCACGGCTAAAATCAGGAAGCCTCAGAACTGGGGCCGTCGTCAGCCTCTCCTTAATCTCCTCGAAGGCTCTAGTGGCAGCGGGGTCCACTGAAACTCTCCCTTCTTGAGGCATCTCGTGAAGGGGGCCATGATCGTGCTGAACCCCGGGACAAACCTCCTGTAGAAGGTGGCAAGCCCGTGAAAGCTGCGAGCCTCGTGAATAGTCGTAGGCACAGGCCAGTCTCGAATAGATTTGACCTTTTCGGGGTCAACAGATACTCCAGTCGATGATATAATGAATCCAAGGAAGTGGACAGACTCGGAAAGGAATGCGCACTTCTTCAGATTCACATACAATTTCTCCCGGCGGAGAGTGCCAAAGAGAAGCCTCAAATGATCGAGGTGGGCGGCCTGTGTCTGGTTGTAGATCAGTATGTCATCAAAGTACACAACCAGAAACTTGCCCATGTAGGGCCGCAACACCTGCGTCATAATTCTCATAAATGTACTAGGGGCGTTCGAAAGCCCGAATGGCATGACTAGCCACTCATAGAGACCGTCCTTAGTCTTGAAGGCGGTCTTCCATTCGTCTCCCTCACGCACTCTGATCTGGTGGTACCCACTACGCAGATCGATCTTGGAAAAGATCTGGGCACCGGACATAGTGTCCAATAGATCATCTAATCGAGGAATGGGAAAGCGGTACTTGACCGTGATCTTGTTTATGGCGCGGCTATCGACGCACATACGCCAACTGTCGTCCTTCTTAGGGGTAAGAAGGGCGGGAACAGCACACGGGCTCATACTCTCTCGAATAAATTGCTTCCGAAGAAGCTCATCGACCTGCCGTTTGAGCTCAGCGTGCTCATCCGTGTGCATACGGTAGTGGGGCAGGTTCGGGAGAGAGGCCCCCGGGATCAGGTCAATGGCGTGCTGAATGTCCCGTGGTGGGGGCAGCTCATCGGGGAGCTCCTCCGGCATCATATCAGCAAACTCCTCTAAAAGGGGACGCACCGCTAGCGGGTGGTCAACCGGAGTGTCCTCAGTGGCCTGAGTGGCAGCGACAACGTAGATGATATCTGACTCAATACTATCATGCAAGAACTCGCTCCGTCTCAGGATGTGTAGCGGTCTCGAGGCGCTCGTGCTCACCGAGGGCTCAACGACACCCTTCGATCTCTCTCGTGGCTGGATAGGTGTCAGCGTAATCTTCCGGCCCCTATCATAAAAGACGCACATGTTCGAGCGGCCGAAGCACGTGACGTCGCGATCAAACAGCCAGGGGCGGCCTAGAAGAACATGGGCGACATCCATGGGAATAACATCACACCACACCTTGTCCTGGAACGATGCAATAGTAATAGGGACAAGACAACGCTGGGTAACCTGGATGGCCGTCTTATCTACCCAGACGACTCTATAAGGATGGGGGTGGGGCTCGGCCTTCACCTGCATACGGTCAAGCCCCTTCTGCGCTACGATGTTCACACAGCTTCAACTGTCAATAGCTAGCTTGCAGGGTCCGCCTGCGCTAGGGAAGTATGTGTAAAAGATGGTGGTGCGACGCCAGTCTTCGTCCACACGTGGGATATGTAGTAGGCGTCTAATCACTCCCACCTCTAACGATCTCTCAGCGTCACTCTCCCAACCATCCTCCACAGTGGCCCTGACGTCCTCAGGGGCATCCTCGTCCTCGTCTAAATCCTACTCCTCGCCCTCAACTAGCAGGTTCCGCGTGGGGCACCGCGCCGCCACGTGTCCTCTGCCGGAACATCTAAAACACACAATACCGCCAGGCTGCTGGCCATCAGTGGTCACGACCTTGCCCTTCGCATCGGTGGGGGTGCGAGAAGGTGCGGCCGCGGAGGTCTGGGGTGGAGCGGGTTTCCTAAAGGTTGACGAATCAGCTCGTGCGGGGAACTGCTTCGTGCTCGACGATCGGAGGTACTGCTCAAACTCGAGGGCAAGCTGGAAAATCTGATCGACACTCTCAGGATGGTGGGGAATCAGCTCTCTCCGGATATCGGCGCGGAGGCCCGCCCTGAATCGGGATGCTGTGGCAATAGGCTCCTCAGAAATATCGCTCCGAACCATCAGCTCATCGAAGCGGGCCATGTACTCTGCAACAGTAAGTGTCCCCTGTCGTAAATTCTGCAGCTGCTCGAACAGCTGGTCACGGTACGAGGTGGGGAGGTACTTCTCTCTCAGTCCATCCTTCATCTCCTCCCAACTGGAAATAGGATAGTAGCCGTCTCGCTCTAGGGCCCTCTCAACACTGATCCAAAACACTTTTGCTTGCCCGATCAGTTTCATCTTCGCAAAGCGGACACAGCGCTCGTCACTCATCTCGTACCACTCGAAGTAGTGGTCCATATCCAAAAGCCAATCGCTGAAGGCTTTCGGATCTAAGCGCCCATCGAAGGATGGGGCGTCGATGCGGATACGACGAGTGATATCAAACTGGTGGTCGCCTCTCCGTGGATCAGGGTAATCCTCGGGATAGTCATCATAGGCGTCGTATCGAGCAGGCTGAGGACCACGCTCTCTTCGACCTGGGGGATAGTACTCATCGCGGTAACGGTCACGACGATCATGCGGGGGTGCTCGGTCCCTGGGGTCAAAACGAGGCTGTCGTGGCATACGATACTCATCTCGCTGAAATGGGGGTCGGTCACGAACTGGGGCATGACGACGCTCAGCCGCAAGATCGGGGCATCTCCTCACCGGTGGGGGTGGGACTCGATAAGGGATATCACGACGATAACGGTCTTCCGGTGGTGGATCGTCCTTATCCCTCTGATCTCGATGGGGAGGATTGTCAGGGTCGTCCTCAATCTCCTCGTCACGGGGTGTCGGAATATTCCTAACATTTTCTAACCGATCTAGACGTTGGTTCACTGTGGCGAAGTCACGACGCATGTTGGTGAACTGTGTACCCAAGGCATCAAAACGGTCTAACACAAGGCGCTCCGTGGTGGCGGCGCTCGAATTCGAACCGGCCGCTCGCTCGTGGGTGACTTGCGGATCTACCATGCTTCTAAATGTCCTACCACTACGGAGCATGCAAGATGGCCCGACCTAGCTCTGATACCAACTGATGTAGGGTAGGCTATGCGGTGCACCACTTAGACTCTACATGCGACACAACCGTCAATCGCGCCAACAATTAATTGAGCAATGAAAATTTAACACCACAAACAGATAATTGCAATGAGAGAATAATTTTAATATTGAGCGATTTTAGTTGGCTTTCCTCCTCTCGGAGGGCCGAAGCAAAACGCGAGGCGAATAGATCCTCCTGCAAGTTAGTACTCGATCGACACAAAACACCACAAGCAAAATCCAAGCATAATACTAGATTATCCAATAACAATATCAAGAAATAATACAACCAAATCACGATGAAGTAACTCACAACTAGGGGCTGGTTTGGAGCAATGGAAACAGCGGATTTGGAGGAGTAGATCCGGGCCGGGGATGTGGTTGGTGGTGTCCACGGTGAAAAACGGGGTGGGAGGGCTGAAAACGGATAGATCCGGACAAATACGGGTGGATCCGGGCACAAGAGTGGTAGATCCGACGTTAGGGGTCGGATCCGGGCAACGACGGGGTAAACGGTGGAGGAAATAGCGGATCGGGGAGGGGAAACCCTAGATCTGAATTGATCTTGGGTTTTGGGGAATATATGGGAGTGGCTCCACGAAGAAGAGGGAGATGGAGGAGTCGGCTGTAGGTAGGGACAAAGGGGAGTGGTCGGTGGTGTTGACGCCAGGAAAATCCTGACCTCAAGATTCGGATCAATGCAGCCCGAGGTTACTGATCCTGCGGTCCAACTCCACGGCTCTGATAGCTAAAATAGGAGAGAGAAAATGACTAAGCACACCCCAGGTGCTCCAGCAGGGAGGTCCCACCACGTACCCGGAAGTTTGGGAGAAACTTCCCCTCCGCAACCAAAAGCTGGGCGAGGTACTAGACGGGCATGGATTTGGCGAGTATCCAACTTGGGGGGACCTCGACCACTTCCCAAAAGTGCCATTTCTAGTACCCCTGGGGGTCTATTTATAGAGAAATCCTAGGGGGGGGTACAGGCGAGTATACTGCCTCTGCTCGCGAGTTACAAGGGCTACTCGCCCATACTCGCGAGATACTCGCCCATACTCGCGAGATACTCGCCCATACTCGCGAGATACTCGCCCAAGCTCGCCTCTGCTCGCCCCTTGCTCGCCATACTCTCCCCTTGCTCGCCATACTCGCCCCTTGCTCGCCCAGCTCGCCCCTTGCTCGCCATACTCGCCCCTTGCTCGCCATACTCGCCTCTTGCTCGCCATACTCGCCCCTTGCTCGCCCAGCTCGCCCCTTACTCCTGCTGGCTGAGTTGCCTTGTGTCTTGGATTGTCGGCTCCTGTGCTGACCCTGTGACCTTGACTTCAGCCTACGTGGCTTTGAATGGGCCTACCTCGGAGAATGAGGGTTGTACACAATCCCCGCTCTTTGCGAGTAACGTAGTTGCTCGGAAAGAATCATCCAACCCTTATTCGACGAGCTGTCTTTCTGGCGAGAAAAGGTCGACACCTCATAGGAGCCGAGTTCAACAGGAGGCGGATACAAGGTCGACACCTTCTAGGAGCCGAGCTCAACTAGAGGCGGAGAGAAGGTCGACACCTTCTAGGAGCCGAGATCAACTAGAGGCGGAAAGAAGGTCGACACCTTCTAGGAGTCGTGATCAACTAGAGGCGGAAAGAAGGTCGACACCTTCTAAGAGCCGTGCTCAACTAGAGGTGGAGAGAAAGTCGACACCTCGCAGGAGCCGAGCTCAACTGGAAGCGGATACAAGGTCGACACCTTCTAGGAGCCGAGCTCAACTAGAGGCGGAGAGAAGGTCGACACCTCGCAGGAGCCGAGCTCAACTGGAAGCGGATACAAGGTCGACACCTTCTAGGAGCCGAGCTCAACTAGAGGCGGAGAGAAGGTCGACACATTCTAGGAGCCGAGCTCAACTAGAGGTGGATACAAGGTCGACACCTTCTAAGAGCCGAGATCAACTAGAGGCGGAAAGAAGGTCGACACCTTCTAGGAGCCGAGATCAACTAGAGGCGGAAAGAAGGTCGACACCTCGCAGGAGCCGAGCTCAACTGGAAGCGGATACAAGGTCGACACCTTCTAGGAGCCGAGCTCAACTAGAGGCGGAGAGAAGGTCGACACATTCTAGGAGCCGAGCTCAACTAGAGGTGGATACAAGGTCGACACCTTCTAGGAGCCGAGATCAACTAGAGGCGGAAAGAAGGTCGACACCTTCTAGGAGCCGAGATCAACTAGAGGCGGAAAGAAGGTCGACACCTTCTAGGAGCCGTGCTCAACTAGAGATGGAGAGAAGGTCGACACCTTCTAGGAGCCGAGCTCAACTAGAGGTGGAGAGGTCCAAGGGGACAAACCATCCCGAGGCCTCCATCCTATTGCGTTTGTTGAATGCTGATCGGTCAAATCGATCATCTCTTCGTCAAGCTGGGGGGTTGGCGTCCGGACTCTCCTCTGATAACCTCTCCAGCCGGATGGGAAGTGCAGTCGGGGGGTAACTCGGCCAACGTGCAAGGGGGGAGCTGATCTCGACCGTCAATGCAGAGGCTTGGTCTTAGGAGGACTCTCTCCCGAGGCGCTATCCCACCACCCGACTTGGGTTTTTACGAGAGTCGAGTCGGAGACCTGTCCCCCAATCGGTCGCCAGGTTGCAGAAGAGTCTTCATACTATCACTCAACAATCAGAGGGGATTAACCGCACCAACCCATATGATTGGAATAAAATACAAGAGATATTAGGCTTTGTCGCAAGAGGTCAAATGACACCTTTATACAAGGGTCCCTCAGTCAGGTAAATCGATCATCGCTTCGACGAGTTGGGAGGTCGACGTCCAGACTTTCTCCTGATAATCTCACCAGTCGGATGAGAAATGCAGTCGGTGGGAACCGCGGCCAACGTGCAAGGGGGGAGCTGATCTCGGTCGTCATTGCAGAGGCTTGGACTTAGGGGGACGTATACCGAGGCATTGTCCCATCACCCGTTCTGGGTTTTACGAGAATCAAGTCGGAGGCTCGTTTCCCAACCTGTCGTGGAGATCGGTTTCACCTACTTCAAAAAGCTCTTGCCAGAAGAGAAAAACAACTCTCGCGGCCCATGTTTCAGGGGGCGAGGAATTTTTATTTAAATGGAATAAACACAAGGAGGGGGAGAATAGACATTCCCGCTCAGGGATAGAACCTTTTCAGGTCATTGCCGCTCCAGGTATTCCCAAGCGATTCCCTTTCATGATTCTACAGGCGGTCTCTGCCAGTCTCGAATGCCTCTTGAACGATGAAAGATCCCTCCTAGTTCAGTTCGAGCTTCTCGATGACAAGTGATCTCCTTGTTGAGCCTTTAGGTACTTCTGAGCAGTTCTTCATCTCATAGAACACACCATGAAGGGGACTGACAGTCGGGGAGGTTCCAAAGGAACACACCATCCCCAGGTCTCCATCCCACTTGGGTGTTGAATGCCGACCCAACCTGTTTCACCTTATGAGTAAGACCCCTCATGGATCATAACCGACGGAAGGAGATCATCGGTGATAAGAAGCTTGCAGAATACCAAGCTTGGAGACGTCATGAGTAAGCATTCTCATGGAACATAAGTCCTTCATGAAGATCATCGCGAGTAGAAGCTCACGGAACACCAGCTTTGAGACGTCACGAGTCAGCATCCTCGTGGAATGTAAGCCCTTGATGAAGATCATCGCGAGTAGGAACTCGCGGAATCCTAGCTTTGAAAACCACCGCGACTAGGAGCTCGCCGAGCATCAACTTGGAGACCTCGCGAGTAGCTTTATTTGTTTTCCCTGGGTGGCGAACTCGTCATGAATCATCCTGTTTGTTAGTCAGACAAAAGCACTCACGGGCTTTACCAAAGCACCCGTCAGTATGATCATGTGTGGAAATCATTGACATTGAAGAAGGAGGAAACTGAGGGGAGGAGTGTCCCTTTTTACATAAGACCCCCTACGCAGAGGGTTCGGGGGTTCCCGGTCAGCGGACGGGGGTCAAGGGGGCAGCGCCCCATGCGGGGTCGGGGGCAGCGTCCCTGGAAATTTTTTATTTTCCATACTCGCCAGACCTTGAAATCGCCCTTCAGGAACTCGCCACTCTTGAACTAGGCACCAGGTTCTCACCACCTTGCGAGTAGAGAACTCACCCTCGCGAGTAGAGAACTCGCTTATGGGCGAGTATAGAACTCGCTTATGGGCCATCTGGAACTCGGCTCTGGATCTCGCCATCTGGAACTCGCCTGCATGAAGTTGCCTCTGGAACTCGCCCAACTTGTCGAATGCTCGCGAGTTGCTGCCTTTGGCCTCCATCTCGCTACTTTAAGCCATGAAGCTTTCTCGCAAAAATTTCTTCCTCCGACTACGATCCACGCTCACCGCACCAAAGTGTTGACGCCAGGAAAATCCTGATCTCAAGATTCGGATCAATGCAGCCCGAGGTTACTGATCCTGCGGTCCAACTCCACGGCTCTGATAGCTAAAATAGGAGAGAGAAAATGACTAAGCACACCCCAGGTGCTCCAGCAGGGAGGTCCCACCACGTACCCGGAAGTTTGGGAGAAACTTCCCCTCCGCAACCAAAAGCTGGGCGAGGTACTAGACGGGCATGGATTTGGCGAGTATCCAACTTGGGGGGACCTCGACCACTTCCCAAAAGTGCCATTTCTAGTACCCCTGGGGGTCTATTTATAGAGAAATCCTAGGGGGGGTACAGGCGAGTATACTGCCTCTGCTCGCGAGTTACAAGGGCTACTCGCCCATACTCGCGAGATACTCGCCCATACTCGCGAGATACTCGCCCAAGCTCGCCTCTGCTCGCCCCTTGCTCGCCATACTCGCCCCTTGCTCGCCATACTCGCCCCTTGCTCGCCCAGCTCGCCCCTTGCTCGCCATACTCGCCCCTTGCTCGCCATACTCGCCCCTTGCTCCTGCTGGCTGAGTTGCCTTGTGTCTTGGATTGCCGGCTCCTGTGCTGACCCTTTGACCTTGACTTCAGCCTACGTGGCTTTGAATGGGCCTACCTCGGAGAATGAGGGTTGTACAGGTGGGGTAGGAGGAGTGGTGGCTGGACGGGGAAGGGAGGAGGGGGTGCGGCGGCACTGTAGAAAGAGGGGGGGGGGGGGGGGGGGGGGGGGGGGGGGGGGCGGTGGTCGGCGGTGGAAGAGGGAAGGCTCGGCAGGGGGGCTGTCCAGCAGCAGGTCGGCGGCAAGGAGAGGGGTTTCAGCGGCTGTAGGGGCGGGGAAAACAGCGGGGGATGATGGAGAAAGAGGGGGAAGGGTTAGGGTTACCTTGGGGATGATTTTCCACCACTAGGAGTCACCACCTAGGGCTCCACGGCATCGGCACCGCGGCTTGATCGCTGGATTCCGGGAAGAACTTCTCCAAAATCAACAATGACCTCTAAACCTATTTATAAGAGAAAACTAACATTAGGGCATCCCCATCAACGGCTATGATTGGCCGGTGGGTTTAGCCCTTAAATAAATAAATACATGTCCGAAACAAATACATAAATATATGATTTTGACTCGCGGCGACGTGTCGGACGCAACTGCGGAGTCGGATCGGCGATCCGATCAAGTCTTCCGACGGGAGTAAATGAACGTGGGTCCCGCTCCTTCGTGTGCACGATCCGATGGAAACCCATCAGGTACCCTTCCACCGCAAGTGGCACCACCAGACAGATACCGGGGCACTCCATAGTGCACTCATCGTCCACTTCCACGCTCAAGCGGGGATGGCTGGCCACGATCAGGTGAGCCGGGGTCTCTGCGCTAATGAAGATGTGTATGCTCCCGGTGTCCAGCAGGGCGACCAAGAGGTGATCAGCAACAAGAACCGGAAGCTGAAGAGTCTCTCCGGAATGTGGCCCATCAATGGCGTGAATGGATATCTCGGGAGCGCGAACGTCTTCCTCTTCCTCGTCCTCGGATGGGTCGTCTACCTCCAATATAGCTCGTTTCTGAAGAAGGTGGTCGCGAAGTAAAGCCTATTGAATATGTTGTTGGCGCGTGGTGAAGGCTCCACTATGAACTATGACTATAATTGTTCCACCACATGTGTAAGGTAGCAAGCGCATATACCTCAAGACTGACAAAGTCGTTGTCATATAGCTAAGCCCCACTGCTATGTTCCCAACACACGATCTTTGCACCTTGAGCTAGTGTCTGCA
This sequence comes from Dactylorhiza incarnata, assembly GCA_033032865.1. Taxonomy (NCBI): domain Eukaryota; kingdom Viridiplantae; phylum Streptophyta; class Magnoliopsida; order Asparagales; family Orchidaceae; genus Dactylorhiza; species Dactylorhiza incarnata. Next base: position 6,651,697 of record JAWHQI010000123.1, on the reverse strand, counting down.
CTTATACGGGTAGGGTAGCAGACTAGCAGTTACGTCGTATCCAGCTATGCGGACAAGCTCAACGTCGCACCGTCGCAATGTCGTGAGGTGTGAGAATCATGCTTCGCAGGAGAACCGTATAAAGAGCGTGTACAATGAGTATAATGTCCTGCTACCGAGGACCTCGTGAGGGACGTGTGGCGAAGGCTACGTTTTATGAGCAAGGGCTAAGTGAAAAGATCGTGCGCGGGGAGTGTGTCCCAACACTGGGTCAATCCCGTGGGGGACACGTGTACTCACATGCGAGAGCAGAAATTCAAAAAAGATGACCAGGTGATGATTTGCAAACAATCTGAAAGGTTCCTTTTGAGAACTGATATGAAATTGAGTGTTAAGCGAATTGCACTGTTTTAGAAAGATTGAGCCAAAGTTTTATAAGTTTGATATCATTAAAAATGTGTACACTGTACACATTATATGTTTGATTTAGAGGATTTGACTTTAGATGATGAGCCACCTAGTTATTAGGACATTCAACCTGACACCACATTACGACAATGGTGTCCCGAAAGGAAGAAAATAGCCGCTCCTTGCACGAAGTATTAGTCTCGTCTCTCAACGTCTTCTTCCGTCTCTGCACCTCTCTCACAGTTTTCACTGAAAACTAATACCAGAAAAGCACTTAGGGTGACAGTTTCGAAATCGCATATCTTATATGTTATGCGAGAGAGAATTCTAAAAACTCTAAAGAAAGGGTCAATTTCTCGGATTATGCATATTCTGTTCAAATATTGTGTCTTTCGGTTCCAAAACTAAAATTAATCAAATCTTGATTTCTATTGTGAACGATGTGCTTTCCTATTAATCATGTGACTTTACATGTTTTGGAATTTTAATGCACTTATTTTAGATTATACGGGCATTAAATTAGAACTTGCACTGGGTCTTTTTCATATTTTACGATCGGCAACTAAATAAACAAATATTTTCAATAAAATATTTATGAGCTTTGAATTGCATGTATGTGCATGACTTATGCCCTCTCATCTTACTATCGCATTGAAAATATCTTAGAGCCTAGATTGTCCTAGCATCATTAACACCACGAAAAAAAAGACAAATAGAAAATTTTATACAACAGCAGTAAGAAGATTGCAATATCCTATGCTAAATTGCTAATGAAGGAAAAGAACAAGAAATAAAAAATACTAATCTCAAGTGGAGGAAGTTTAATAAAAGCGCACCAATTTCCAATCATCATCAATCACGGGAAAGCCGGTGATTCTATACTCCACTAGCTTTTCAAGTGCTGTTAACATCAAATTTGCAATTCAATTAAGCGCCTAGAAACTAACTAGAATTTTAAAAGGGCACTTTATAATACCAAAAGGAACAAACCTTCATCAACTGGAGTAGAAGGCCTCACAACAAAGAGATCTTCCTTTTTGGTCATAAAATCACCAACCGTGTAGCTGTCACTATTTGACTATAAATCCACACACCAAGTCACTTAAAAATCAATTTACAAAAATAAAAAAATAAAACATTAATCAATAAGCACGGATCATGCTTCTATAAATTGAAGTATATCAACAATTCCATGCAAGGATAATGCAAATAAATGATGATGAACTATTGTTATGCGCTAAATCATTTCATAGTGCCTAGGAACATTTTAATTGATAGCAATCTAATATCGAAGATAAAATATTAAAAAATATAATTAAAAAGTTTGGGTATGCACAATAAAGATAAAAAATGCACAAATTACACAAATATTTAGAGTTAGTGTCAAATAATTAACTAGGAAAAGTAATAAAAGATAGATCTAAGGCATAAATGAAAGTTTTCAAAATGATTTACGTAGCTTAGGTTTAGCACTTCCAACAGCACTTAACATGAACAACTTGGCAATGAGGATTCATAAGCCCAACAAAGAATAGTCAGGATAAGGATATTGATGATGATGATGACAAACGGTCTAATCTCAAGCCCCTACTTGGGATTAGTTTATGTAGTTATAATCATATCTAAATCTTCCTCAAAAGACATTATTTTCTTTTATCTTTTTTTCACCAAACATACACACAGCATTAGCCCTACATTATTGTGGGGATGTCTTCTACTTTGAACCCATAACCCCATAGTAACAATCTAATAACTTAGAAAATGTACAATAAACCTACTTAAGTTTCCATTATAGTTATATACATACAATATAAATAGTACAGATATGAGGTTGGACGAATATTTGATGGGGATCAACCGCAGGATCGACATTGGGCTTCAGGCCACCACTCGGCGGGGCCCGCATTTGTATGCGCAGAAGATGTTTATCGGATAGCCGATCCGAGACCACGAGGGCGACCAGAGCACCGTTTCGTTTTTTTTTTTTTTGGACATTATTTAGTGCGGTTTGGACATCGGGCATAGCGGCCGATCATAGCCGCTCACGTCGGGTGCCCTAGTCCCTCTTTCGCTAAAAATAAGGGTGAGGGCTGCCAATTTAAGGCATTGTTAGCCTTGTGAGAGATTCCAGAGCCGGCAATCATATCGCGGTGCAACGACGCGAGACTCCGGGGTGCGACGTCCCAGTTCATTTTTTTCCATTTCATTTTCCCGTAGCCTTTCCCCCTTTCACCCACGAACCCCTCTCACCAATTTTAACCACTCGATTACTGCTTCTCTGCCACGATCGGAAGCGGCAAGTCCTCATTCCGACTGAAGGCCGACACCCCCCCTCCCGATCCCGCTCCAGAACACTGCCTCTCTCCCGATCGAGTGAGCCAATAACCTTCCCTCTCGATCCCACTCCAGAACACTGCCTCTCTCCCGATCGAGTAAGCCAACAACCTTCCCTCTCGATCCCACAGCAGGCCGACATCTTCTTCCAATTTCCCGCACGTCGAATCTGCGCCAAGTTCATGTCGTCCGAACTACTGGTCGAGGTCGTCGACCACCTCCGCCCTGCCCTCCCCCTTCCCTAACCGCAAACACCAAAACTGACCACCCCTGCCCTGTCTTCTGCATCCTAACCCCTCGCTACCTCAACAACCTCCCAACTGTTAGGATCGCGGGTAAAATGAAGTAACAACAATCGCAGCGGCAAACACAATTTCACAATTACTTTTGTATTAACAAGCTTGGGAAACCCTCTTGGGGAATAAAACCCAAGCAAAAGCTTCCACCACAATAGTACAGTGCAACAATAAAGAGAGGACTACGTACTCCACTTGACCCTCTACCAGCCAATACTACGAAGCACCCCTTACATACATTCATCACAGAGACTAATGAGCTTTATTTAATCACTAATTGATTAATACCTCAAATCTCCCCTAGAATATAAAGAAAGTACAATAAGAGGTGTAGGGATAGAGAGGGTGTGAAACCTCGGGTACGGATTGTAGCGGAAAGTGGGCTGGAACACGAAGGAGAGAAATCTCTCCTCCTTCAGGAAGAAGAGACGAAAGGCTTCACGATCTAGGTGAACTCCGGACCTCCTTCACATTCCCGGTCGCTGAAGTAGGGCTACTCCACGATCGTCGAACACCGCTCCTCCTTCACGAACAGTGGATGAAGTAGGCTCCTCCACGATTGTCGAACACTGCAAGCCCTAACTCCTTCACGAAGACGATCGTCGCCGAAGTCGCACGCCCTAACTCCTCGCTTGCGCTCGTTCGAGAAAATTTGAATGGGGATATATCGCATGACCGGCACCCCCCTTGCTCTTTGCGGGATATGTGAAGAAGCCCTAGACCGGTTAAATTAAACCTGTCCAGATCAGGACCACAATATAACAATCTCCCACTTGGGACTGATCCTCTCACAAACAACACTTTTGCACTGCAAATCATGGTGGCAATACAAGTTATCAAGTAACAATCAACTCAATGGAGTTTGAGCAAAACTCCATTTTCTCATCGGGCACAATCTTTGTAAACATGTCAGCTAGATTGTCATCTGTATGTATTTTCTCCAATTTGAAGGTGTCTTCTTCAATCAAGGAACGCATGTGATGATATCGATGTCTGATGTGATTGATTCTAGAATGAAAGGCTGAATTTTTAGCCAAGTGAATGACACTCTGACTGTCACTGAATAGGCTGCAACCGACTTGCCCTGAACCGAGCTCCTTCAGTAAACCATGCAGCCATATCAACTCCTTGGTAGCTTTAGATGCAACAATATATTTAGTTTTCATTGTTGACAGGGCAACAACTTTCTGTAACCTTGACATTCAAGTAATAGCAGCACTCCCAAAAGTAAACACATAGCCTATGGTACTCGTACTGTCATCGACCTCCCCAGCTAAATCAGAGTCAACAAATCCCTGCAAGTGGACTTTTGTGCCTGAGTAGCACAATATCATATTCTTAGTGCCCGCAAGATATCTCATTATCCACTTCACGGCATTCCAATGCTCTTGTTCTGGATCGAACATATGTCTGCTCACAACTCCCACTGCATGGGCAATGTCGGGTCTGGTGCAAATCATGGCATGCATGAGGCTCCCCACAGCAGATGCATATGGAACCTTCGTCATTTTCTCTCTCTCGCTCTGAGACCTTGGATTGTCCCTTTTAGAGAGACTCCTGAAGTGACCTGCTAAATGGGTAACTACAGGCTTGACATTCTCCATGTTGAAACTTTTCAACACTTTCTGAATGTACTCCCTCTGACACAACTTCAGGACTCTATTTAGCCTGTCCCTTTCAATCCTTAGTCCTAAGATTTACTTCGCAGGACTCAAATCCTTCATAGAGAATTCTTTTGTCATTTGCCTCTTCAAATATTTGATCTCCTCCATGTTTGAGTTTGCCACTAACATATCATCAACATATAAAATCAGTATGATGTAGGAACCCTTAAGCTTCCTAAAGTAACAACAATGGTCTGAATTACAACGAGTGTACTTGCTCTTCCGCATGAACCTGTCAAACTTCATATACCACTGTCTTGGTGCTTGTTTGAGCCCATAAAGACTCTTCTTCAACTTGCACACTAAATTTTTCTTTCCTGTTTTTATGTAACATTGTGGTTGAAGCATATAAATGTCTTCCTCCAAGTCACCATGAAGGAACGCAGTTTTTACATCCAACTATTCTATGTGGAGATCCTCAGCTGCCACAATACTCTGAATAGTTCTAATAGTAGATAGCTTCACCACAAGAGAGAAAATCTCAGGGAAGTTGATTCCTGCTTTCTGTTGGAATCCTTCACAACAAGTTTGGCCTTATACCTATAAGACTCATCATGCTCATGCTTCAATTTGTATAGCCATTAATTTTGAATGGCTTTCTTCCCGGTTGGAAGCTTAACCAAATCCCAAGTATGATTAATAGATAGAGAGTCCATCTCATCATCCATAGCACTCTTCCACTCATCCTTCTCAGCAACTTGCATGGCTTCTTCATAACAACTGGGCTCGCCACTATCAGTTAAAAGAAGATAGTAAAGAGATGGAGAGTAACGTGTTGGAGCAGTGATAGTCCGTCTAGGACGCCAGGATGCAATGGGTGGAGTGATGGGCTCCACATCAATTTCTCCATGAGTGTCAGCATGCTCAATGACTTCACCAGAATGCTCAGATCCATGATCACTCGGCTCGCTCGGAGTATCATCAGGTTCAACAGACATAGGCTCCTCATGCTTATCCTGTTCTTAGATCTGATCTTTATACATATTTTCATTAAAGAACACATTCCTACTCTTGAATGCCTTCAGACTCACATTGTCCCATAGCTTATAACCAAAGTTAGTACCACCATAACCCAAGAGGGTGCAGACCTTGGATTTTGGATCCAACTTTGATCTGCTCTCGGCATCTACATGAGCATAAGCGGTGCACCCAAATATCCGCATATGTGAAAGATTCACTTGCTTTCCGGTCCAAGCTTCTTCGGGCAACCTGTAATCAATGGTCGTTGATGGGCCTCTATTGATCAAGTAAGCGGTTGTATTAACCGCTTCAGCCCAGAACTTCTTTGGCAAGCCTGCATTCAACCTCATGCTTCTAGCACGCTCGGCTATAGTCCCGTTCATACGCTCCGTCACACCATTTTGTTGCGGTGTGCTTGGGACAGTCTTGTCTCTTCTAATGTAATTCATGGCGCAATATTCTTCAAATTATTTATTGCAGTACTCATCACCATTACCAGACCCTTAAACACTTCAACTTTAAACCTGTTTGAATTTCTACCAAGCTTTTCCACTTCTTGAAAACATCAAAGACACCAATAGAGTGCAGCTGTAAAGGCTCCCACACATCTGTGTGAACAAGATCCAACTTGTTTAATTTTCTTCTGTTTTCCAAAGACACATCCTTCACAGAAAGGTAAGTCGACTGAGGATAGTCCATCCAACTTTCCTTTTGAAACCATCATCTTCATGCCCTTCTCACTCATGTGCCCAAGTCGTAGGTGTCATACACTATCATCAACCTTTGATGTGGCGACATTGATATTTGCATCAGTTGATATCATATAGAGAGTGTCATCTCTCTTTCCCCTTGCCATAATCATGGATCCCTTGCTAATCTTTCATGAGTCACTACCAAACATAGTGATGCACCATTCATCAAAAAGTTGACTCACTGATACAAGATTTGTAGTCAACTTGGGAATGTCTCACATGTTTTATTTCAAAGTAGACCCATCAGCAAGGCATATGAACACTTCCCCCTTCCAACTATCTTGCATGGCTCATCATCACCCAGATAAAACTTTGCCAAAGTTTCCCTTCTCATAGCTTAGGAAAAATTGATGGTTGGAGGTGGCATGAAACGATGCACCTGAATCAAGAACCCATGAATCACATCTCGTAGCACATGAAAGAACTAAGGCATCATCAGATGATTCATCTTGCATAGTCAGATTCACTGACTCCTTATCACCCTTCTCTTTTTCTTTCTTCGGCGCCTTGCAGTCGCGCTTGACATGACCTTTCTTTTGGCAGTTCCAACATACCACTGCACCTCTTGATTGACTTCTCTTGGACTTAGATCGTCCCTTCCATTTGGTGTCACCTCTTTTTGAAGACCTTCCCCATTCTCCAACATTAAGAGCACCACCAGAACTACTGTCAGTTGAGTTGTTCCTCCTACTTGTGTCCTCACTCAAAAGAACGCTTGCCACATCCTCAAATCTTAAGGGATTGGTTCCTTGAAATTTGCATTTGCATTAGAAAAGAAAGGAAAAGCTACAGCTATTACAAAATGACATCCACATCGGATGTAAACAACTCCGCAAATTCTGCAGGAGTGTCGACCATGCTAGTCCAACAGAAGGAGGAAGAGACAGCAAAACGGGCACAAAAATCTGCCACGCAGTTAGCCTCGTGCGGCACAAACTGGAACCGAATCTGTGCAAAAGCACTAAGGAAGGAGAAGTCACCGCTCCCCTCAGCAGTCGCCTGCCATTGTCCCTTGGACAGGCTTTTGGAGCAGAACTCAATCAAGTTGCGGCAGTCCCCTTCAAAGATAGCACCACGCCCATCAAACATGGTCGGAAGCAGGAATCGTTGTAGAGCAAGGAGGGCCGCAAGCTCAACCCCTCCGGGATCCCAATGAGTCGTAGGGACGCCAGCAGCAAAGATGAGATCACCCACATCATTCCGCGCCACAATGCCAAGGCCAGCGGCCAAGTTAGAGTGAAGCGCCCCATCAAAATTGAACTTTAACCAGCCTGGAGGGGGGGCACCATGAGGTTGGTGTCGACAGTCGCGAAGACTGGATAGGGCCCCAGTTTCCAAGGAATGGTAAAGAACGCAGCAGCGAGATATTCTCCAAAATCGTAGCAGCCATAATAGTGGGAGTCGCCACCGCCCGATGGTGAACCAGAGCATTTCGCCCCCTCCATGCTTGATAGATGGCATAACAAAAAATTCGGACCGGACCAATAGCAGCAGGCCGAACAGAGGAGAGGAGGCTAAGCAAATCTGACCAATCCCGGATGGGAGGGAGCACGATGCCCCACCGGCGAAGGGAAACCGCAATGTCACGAAGACGAGAACAATCCGTGACCAAATGGTCGCGGGATTCCTGCGCAGGGCACCCCCAAGGGCAGCAATCAGCGTCCGTAAGACCCCGCCTGGCAAGCCAAACCCTTGTGGGGATGGCGTCAAGGGCAAGTCGCCACCAGAAGAATCTTTCCCGAGGGTGGAGCTTCAATTTTTTGAGCCAAGCGTAGTCATCCGCTTGGTGTTCAAACTGCTTTCTGTATGAGATGGCCGCAAGCATAAGCCCGCTGAACTTGTTTAATAATTCTGGGCTGTCATTGGGGAGGTTCCAATTGACGGGGAGTTGGAGAATGACCTCCACGAGAGCTGGGCCAAAACAAATTTGCAGCTCCTGAACGTTCCAGCCCCCCTCCTCATCAAGAAACTTCGCTACTTGCCGAGAGTCGAGGGCCTCACAATCAACAAAGGTCGGCCACTGCGAGATGGGTCGATCATAAATTAAGGGATTGGTTCCAGTGAGTTGCTAACCGCCATGAGAAGACTATCCCAAAGGTCAGGTAGGCTTGACAAAATCAACACAGCTAAGGTCTCATTCTCAAATGTTAGTCCAACTGATTCTAACTGGCCCGTGATAGCATTGAAGTCATTCAGATGCTTAGTCATGGATTTTCCTTCAGTCTTCTGCATATTTAACAAGCGTCTCATAAGAAATACTTTGTTGGATGTTGAAGACTTCTCATACATCCGCATCAGGGCCACCATAACATCTTATGTAGTCTTCACCTTAGATATGTTAAAGGCTACAGATAACGACAAAGTGAGTCTAATCGCCCCGAGAGCTTTGCGATCCAACACCTCCCACTTCTTGTCGTCCATGTCTTCCGGCTTTTCTTTCTTCCCGCCAAGGGGCAAATAGAGATCTCGCTGATACAGATAGTCTTCCATCTGCATTTTCCAAAATCCAAAGTTCTTCCCATCGAACTTGTCAATTTCACTTTCCCCTCTTCCATGGCTGCTCCCACTCAAGCTAAGTACCCGTGAATCCTTTCACTAATCTTGGAGCTGATTGTTTCAAAGATTGTGATCACAGAGGATAGGGAGTGGACCAATGGTCGTCACCTACCGCACTAGACCACAAACCCGATAAATCAATCATTCGTCCTGAACCTAGCTTTGAAACCACTCTGTTAGGATCGCGGGTAAATTGAAGCAACAACAATCGCAATGGCAAACACAATTTCACAATTACTTTTGTATTAACAAGCTTGGGAAACCCTCATGGGGAATAAAACTCAAGTAAAACTTGTCACCACAATAATACAATGCAACAATAAAGAGAGGACTGCATGATCCGCTTGACCCTCTACCGGCCAATACTACGAAGCACCACTACATACATTCATCACAGAGACAGGTGAGTTTTGCTTAGTCACTACTTGACTAATACGTCAAAGCTCCCCTAGAATGCAAAGAAAGTACAACAAGAGGTGTAGGGATAGAGAGGGTGTGAAACCTCGGGTATGGATTATATCCGAAAGTGGGCTGGAACACCAAGGAGAAAAATTTCTCCTCCTTCAGGAAGAAGAGACGAAAGGCTTCACGATCTCGGTGAACTCTGGACCTCCTTCACGTTCCCGGCCGCTGAAGTAGGGCTACTCCATGATCGTCGAACACCGCTCCTTCACGAATACAGTCGCTGAAGCAGGCTCCTCCACGATCGCCGAACACCGCAAGCCCTAACTTTTCCTTTACGAAGACGATCGTCGCCGAAGTCGCACGCACTAACTCCTCGCTTGCGCTCGTTCGGGAAAAACTGAATGGGGATATATCGTATGACCGGCACCCCCTTTCTCTTTGTGGGATATGCGAAGAAGCCCTAGACCATTTCAATTGAACCGGTCCAGATCAGGACCACAATATAACACCAACTTCACCAAAATCGACCACCCCCAGCCCTGTTTTTTGCAGCCAAAACCCATGCATGCTACCTCACAGCCGCCCAACTTCACCAAAACCGACCAACCCTCCTTATTCTGAGCCGCAGGTTGGGGTCTCTCCAATCCAAGCACAAGCCCGTCGACTCCCATTGTTGCTATGTATCCTCTACAGCTAATCATCTACATTCGCCGCTACTAGGGTCCTTTGCTTGTGAGTATTTTTGTATTATGTTTTTTCTACTTTATTGAATGTGGGTTGACTATCATGTACATGTTTGGGATGTTGACTTGTTAGTGTAATTGTTTCCCTTTCTTAGTTTTCCTATAAAAATTTCATTTGTGCAGGTATAATTTTAAGCCCTTCATGCGAAAGAAGACATGTTTGTTTGTTCACTTGAAGTTGTCATGAACGTTGTGTTGTATTGCGAAGCCTACTTAATCTTACTGCTAGATTTAATTCTGGATCGAATCAAACCATACACGTATCATATAGTTTAGGTTTGTTTGAGTCCATTCCGCACCACTCACATAGATGTGCATTAGAGTCAGCACACCTCTCACAGCCTACATGCGTCAATATTGTGTGTGAAACAACTCAATTGTCCTTGGCACCTTCAACCTTTCTTAAGAGCTTTATAATCAATTTATTTGCAGCTTTGACTTGCTTATTAATCCTTTGATTGTGTACTAAAGAGGACTTCAGTTCAATTTCTGGACTAGACTTTTATAGTATTCACCTAAGATTTTATCATCAAATTGTCAAATCAATTGACGGTAATGATCATTTGTGGTGCGCCATGACTACAAATGATTCTGCCCTATAGGAAGTTCTTGAAGATTTTGTAATCTTCGAGAGGACTTCGCTTCAATTGTATTTGAGAAGTAATAAATCAACACTAATATAAAATGGCATTGTCTGCTTGTAGGAGGAAACGGGCTGAGTAGATCAATCCTCCATATAACAAAAGTCTAAGGATCAATTATCACCCTCATCTTTTGTGTAGATTAGAGTTGACAAGGTGCATGCATTTGACATTGTTGACATCTCTTTGCTTAGTTGTCAGCATCTTCTTCATGGTAGCCAATAAAATTTGTCAGAGTATTCATTAAACTAGTGCTCTTCTTCTAGAATGACTCGCATTCTGCTGAATGAACGTCGACGAGTATGTGTGATGCTTCTTCTATGATGCACTTGGTGAATGTAACACTTAGTGAACTCGTCTGTATAACTCACAAACAATTATGGTGTAGTGTAATTAGCGTCTTGTAGCTTAAGCTGTTGTTTTTTCTGAATAGATGGAGGATGGTCGCCCTTAGAGAAAAAGCACAAAAGGATTTATCGAACTCTCTTGATGATTTAATATATGACTTCGATTTCTTGAATACTAGGATGAAGCAATTCAGGCAATGTGGAGCAGACTAGGAAGATATGCTTGGCAAGTATATCTGCTCTTAAGTTTTCTTCTCAACGTATAACAATAATTAAGAGAGACTTGAACAACTTTTTCCTCTGGCTTAAATAGTGTTATTGCATGAAGATGGCTTCTCTAGTCTAGTCTTTGTGAGTCAGTTGGGAAATGAAGATCTTTGACTCACAAATCTTTGGATAATCTTAGTTCGGTGAGTAATATTTCATACTCTCCGTTTGTTACAGAAAAACTAACTTGATGGCTTACTCAATTACAATCCTAATCTTAGAACTATTCCAATCATAGAGCCTTGGAGCTAGATGCTCTATCTAGGTACATCTTCCAAGATGTTGGGGAGTGAAAGCTCCTTGAAGACTCCACCATCCAGTGAAATCTAGCACGAAATCTGCAAGTATATGTGACTTGATTATAGTGTGAGGAACATATGGCATATCAAACTCATTGAATTCCAATGCACACTTCATAGATCTCCCAGGATGTCTAGGCTTTTGATACGGTTTAGCCGTATCAAGATCTAAAACAACGAACGCACACTTGTATTGCCTGAAATAAAGGAAACAATCGAGAGACAAACTCTCGACAAGCACCCGGAGACTGGTCCTCCAAAACACTCTCCTCTCCAAAGAGAGACCAAAGACTATCACTCCAAAGATAAGATCTCACAACCTAAGGGGCTTCTTATATAGATGGAGGCCTCACTACAAGACAAAATACTACATAACGAAATACATTAAAAACACGTGTGTATCAATACGCCCGTCCTGAAAAGCGACCTTGTCATCAAGGCCAAGACGGGACGGGTCCCCTAGACGTGTTGGCGAGACTCGGGAGGCTCCTCTAGTGGGCGGATCAAGTGAAACATCAAGAGCGGCGGGTCGGACCAATTGATACAGGCTAGCCGTACCAAGATCTAAAACAAAGAACAAACATGCATTGCATGAATTAAAAAATACAATCGGGAGACAAACTCCCACCAAGCACCCGGCCTCCAAGGCAATCCCCTCTCCAAGGAGAGACTCAAGACTACCACTCCAAATATAAGATCTCACAACCTAAGGGGCTCCTTATATAGATGGAGGCCCCACTACAGGACAAGACACTACGTGATGAAATACATTAAAAACACGTGTGTATCAGCTTTGCAATTATTGATTTAAGTGGATGTTTAGTGAGCACTTGAATCGAATGTGCCTAAAAGTAGGATTGCACCCTTCTTGTCGAGCTGATGAAGGCCAATGTTAGCTTCTTAATGATGGGATACTTGAATTTGTCATATCGCAGTACTTGGCTCACAAAATAAACAGATGATTAATTGCTTCATATTTTCACTTAAGGCAATATAGAGTAAATAGTTTTCTTGTCGACTCCTAGCTGGAGAAGTCCTTCTCCTGGTACTAGACTTTGTAAGATGGGAGGCAAAGTGAGTTGCAGCTTTAGCTTCTGTAGTGTCATGCCAATGATTTCTTAAGTTTAATGAGCGGATTTGAGACAAGAGATCTCCTGCTTCCCATATTTATAGCGTGGAGCACTCTCTAGCAGTGATGATGTCGTCACAAATAGTTACCTCTTTGTCATTTGCATAGAATTTAACAAGGGTCCAATTGGCATGACATTTTTGCTCTAGTGAGTTTGGACAAAAACATCACCGTCATAGAATATACGTTTCGCATGATAACGGTTATGACCGCCACCAAGAAAAAACACTAGTTCTGAACCTAAAAATGGATGGAGTTCATTAGGTGAGGTCGAACCTTCACAAATGACGGTTCATAACCACTGTGTTCACAACCATCACCACCGTGCCAACGGACTCTAAGTGGTATGTGGATACCGCGGCACGAAATGTGTTGAGTAGTAAGAGACCAAAGATCATGTTATAGTTGTTAGGAGTGTCTAAAACTATGAACACGGATCATCTTGGTCAAGTTGTCCCATGTAAGAAGAAATGCAATTGATCACTCCGCTTCTCGTCGTTCACATACAAATCCAAAAAGGTGGCCTTCATTCGGCTGCATAGTGAGTGGGGTCATCGACTTCATCCCTGTCTTTTCGAATGAGCACTTGAAGATAACACGCAGATCCTTGTGTCTATGAGAATTCTATGAACATTGTAATTCATCGATAAGGCATTGACGAATATGGCGCCATTGATAGGATTGCCTGCTAGCAAAAAAATCGTATTTGTGAAGCAACTGCTACACTTAGTGGGATGCTAGAAGGTGGAGGCCACTGTGACCACTCTTATTCAAAAACATTGGAGGTTGGACTTCTTTGTCGACTCAACTCCACACCACCATGGATGGTTAAGATTTAACCAGGCCCTCCATAGATAGTAAAGATTTCACTAGCCATATCACTATAATGGATCCGGACTGCAATCTTCCCTCAACGGCTTCTTTCCATCGTGTCATTCTGGATTTACAAAGATGAACATTTGCGGTTGTCCCTGCAGAATAAGCGATTCGATGAGGTCAAGAAGTTGGCAGCATTAGCCAATAGTGTGATTGTGGTCAAGGTGGAACTCGTAGTAATATTTGTCATTATGATTGTGGTCAAGGTGTCTTCTGGAAGCAAGCCTTATCTCTGATCGCACAATTGATCTCAGATAGTGAAGGCTAAGAGGTTTATATTAGTCTTACACCTCTTACTGATGGGGGCCTTCCATGAGATTTTTCGGTTGGAGAGACGCCACGACAACTACAGAACTACTAAAAGTAGTTTCTGCAGTGGAGGTTGTTGGTGTTATGGTTGCGTCGGGAGTGGGTGAATTTTCAGATGATGGCAAACACGTTTTGGCTGAATAAGGACTTTCGACCTTGGTTTCTATGAGAGAAATGGTGACATTTTCTCCCTAGTTAAGAGAAAGATAGTCATGTTTTTCCTTATCGTCATAATGAGACCGGTCATCTCAAACATCATAACAATATACTTTCAGCATGTAACATTGAAATGTTATTTGAATGGGACATCTCACAGTCCATAGAGCAGCACAACCTGAGTAATATTGTGCTCCACACCCCTGGCGTCCATCACCTTGTGCTAAAAGAGATTGATGAAAACTTGACGGGTCTCCAAATCAACAAAAGATCTCTCTTGCTTCAATTAGAAGAGGGCATGAAAACCTTGCTTCCTCTTCTCGGCACTGACAAAGCAAGTGATCAACAGAAACTTGAAATCATCGAAGCTAACAAAAGAGTTGGAAGGTAAATTGCATAACCAATCAAGAGTCGCATCCTCAAGTATTATCATGAGAAAGCAGCATTTCAGAGCCCTTGAAAGTTTTTTTTAGTGTATTGAAGACTCCAAACGTTTCAGGTGGGTGTTGGGGTTGCTCTTCCCAGTATAGAAATTCAGGTGGGGCTCTTTGAACCCAACATATACTGGTTGGGCTCAACAAGTATTCTTGTACTGAAGGGTGAGCAGGCGGCCTCCTCGTCGCCAAGTTGAAGAGCATCCACTTCTTCTAGAAATTGGTTGGCAGATAGTGGAGACTCGCTCAGTTGGAACTCAACAATACCATGAGCTCAATTTTGCGGCTCTGTTGCTTCTGGAGTAGCAATTGGCACAAACATTATTACATTAGATGAAACTCTTCCATAGCGATGAATTATCCAAAATTGGAAGTAGTTGGAGCCTCATTGGGAACTTTTTACTGTTAGGAGTCATCATGACATTCATCTAAGAGTAATCTCTTCATTTGTTGATGTAGCATTCAAGCCGACATATCTAGGTGGTATACAACAACCATGGAAATTATTCAGCATAGATCTAATACTAAGTTGGCAAGTATATCGCTTGAGAAACAGTTAAATTGGTATAAGAATTATAGCAATCAACCAGACCCATCCACGAATCTAAGGCTACGTTTGGCACGGCGGTGGCGGTCATGAATGTGGTGGTTATGAACCGTTGTTCGTAAACGCCCGACTTCGCCTAATGAACTTCAATCACTTTTATGTTCAAAACTATTTCTCTTTTCTTGATGGCGGTCATAACCATTGTCTTGAAAAACATGCATTCTATAAACTCATAGAAACTCACCGGAGCAAAACGCCGCAACAAAAGGAGCCTAAATCAACTTAATAGAAGAAATCACCAGAATACATAAGCATATAACCCATAGAAACTCTAGTTTAATAATTGCACAAATCATCTCCACTCAGATTTCTTCGCGAGATTGAGATATGTTAGACGAGCAAACGTTTGCCTTCAGTTTATGCTTGATACCCTAATCAACCTTGAGTTTAAAAAAAAATCTATCAGCATCTTTCCTCAATCAACATCATACAATATGGTAGCGACTAGAATCCCTAATCTTCCAAATTTCAATCCCGCTGTACTCTTCTTCCGCTATTTTGAACATTGACCAATTCCATTCCTGGATTAATTGTAAATAGCGTATACGTGCTTGTACCATTTTAACAAAATTCAATATTATGCTACTGTTTATCGTCAAGTTCAGAAGTAGGATCGATTAGTCTGTTCAGTCTAAATATTAACAACTGTGGAATACAAGAGAAGTACCTGCACCGAATTTGGAACCAAAGCTCCGTTCCTCGCCGAGGCGAATATTCTCCGGGAAGTCGACGGTGAAATACGCCTGAGCTGCCGACGGAGCAGGGGTTGACAAAGCGGTGGAACTGAGCACCCGGAGAAGGCGGGGCTCTTCCCCGTATGGGGGTTTGCAGATACGGGGCATAATTGATGGACGACGAGAGCGTCCAACAGCAAAGAATTCATTGCCCGCCGCCTTCCTCCTAAAATTATGGAAAGATAAGACCTGGGAGTCGGCTGTTGGTAAATAAGAATGAGAGAATTTTAGGTAGGAGAGGATCAGAGGGAAATTTAAATAGTGTATTTTCAGTATAAATTAATCAAAAAATTCACTTCTTATAGATATATATTGATCCCAAAATATATACATATGACTACTTAAAATGATCATAAAAATACATAGATCAATATTTTGTGACTTTTAAGAAAAATGTAGCGTGTAATTTTATTTCCCGCACCATGCAGAGGTACGCTCTCCGTACCTAAAATTTACACAATAAGAATAGGCAAAATATCTAAATCAGTACGTATAGTTTAGGTAGGAGTTGAAATTGGTCCCTGAAGTTTCAAAGGATTGGAATTGGTCTCTATAGTTTCGGCTTTTTGGCACTTTGCACCCCCGAAATACGGGATTTTGGCGCTTTGCATCCTGAAAGTATAAATTTGACACTTTACACACCCAAAATATATTATCTTTGGCACTTTGCACCCCTGGCGAATAATTCAGGGGGTATTTTTTTCCGGGAATGACTACAACCCAGATTCTAGGGAAATCACCGTTAAAACTTGCGGAGAACAAGCAGATATATATTATACATATTTGGTCATCAAAATATTGATTACAGCCATCGTGGATATCTGAAAGCTTGTATTAGTAGGGAGAACTCGATTGCCCCTGCTCCACCAACCATAGTCGGCTCTCAAACGAACTCCGCCGGAACAGAAATACGGCGTGCTCCGGCAGGCCACTAAACCACCAGCCATGCATGTCCCACATCAAATCCACCGGCGACCCGGCGATAAAAATGATATGATTTCCCCTAAAATTCCACTTCAACTTGGCCACATTCACCACCTTTTTGTCATATATGGAAACAGAGAGCTCTGCCTCTTCTCCGGCGAACCCTCCTCCTCTGCATCTTTATGGTGATCTCGTGGTACTTCTCGTCATCAAAAAACTGAGCTCTGATTGCCGAGTGTAAAGCGCTCCCAACCACATGTTCCTTCCAGCATACCATAGAGAACTCTGCAACTTCAATCTTTTCGGAAAAACTCTCAAGGATTTGACATATCTGGTCTCTGAGAAGAAGAGCGGCCTCGACATCAACCATCATTGTGACATAGAAATTGTCTATGGGCTCCAACCCCGAGCCGTAGCTGGCGGAGGAGAAGTCCCAATGGAGGGCAGCGGCCGGCTAGAAGGCGGGGAAAAGTGGGCACCTTTCTTCAACGTCAATAACTTGGATTTCGTGAAGATTTGCAGGTATAACCTAACTATAATAATGTCGAATGACGAAAATAACCCTCATTGCAATGAACTAGAGTACAAAGTGCCAAAGATAATGTTTTTCGGGAGTGCAAAGTGCCAAATTTATATTTTCGTGGTGCAAAGCGTCAAACCCCCATATTTTGAGGGTGCAAAAAGTCTATAGTTTCAAACATTTTGAAATCAGTCCTAAGTCACTTTTCCGTCTACATTTTTAACGTTCGCTTAATTTCTGGTTGATGAAGTGGTTGCTTAGTAGGAAATTGATGACTAGATTATATCTTTATTTTATTTTACTATTGTTGAATCCCTACCATCACAACAGTAGCCCCGCTCCTCTTTTTTCTCGCACAGTGCCGCATCACGACATTTCTCCCTCGATTCCTCTCGTGTGCCTTCGCCGGAGCGCCGGAAACCGCCATCCCTCTTCCACGTCCTCTCGCGTGCCTTCATCGGAGCGCTGGAAACCGCCATCCCTTTTGTTAAGGATTTTAAATCATATGTCTGCGTGTCCGAACCGACACGGTAGGTCTAATCGGGTTGTGTGTCTACCTAAGGTTTGGTCTCTATGCTGGAGATACTATAAATACGCATTCCAAACTCGATGTTGTATTGTAGAATATCTTGAGCACTCCAAACCCTAGCCTCCAACATTCTCAAGATAAGATTTTTTTCCCGTCTAGGGTTCCTCACGTTTTTCCGCTGCGAGAAGCATCGTCATTCCCGATCTCGATCGAATTCTCGTTGCGTCTTTGTGTGAATCTCCCGGCGCCTGTAGAGGAGGAGTTCCCGCCTCCGTTCTTCTTCCTCGGCGAGTGTGCAGTCCATCACTGATCGCAAAGGAGGTAGAGGAATTTCTGTTCCGTGCTGCTGATCTTACTTTCCTCGGCGACAGAGGAAGGTGTCGTGTACCCGTTGCCGATCAAGAAACTAGGGCTGCCCATCGATTCCAGCGCCATTTTCCTGTTCGAGAAGAAGATTCCTTCTCATTCAGTTTTTTATCCAGGGCAACCACCTATTGGTTGAATGATTCAGGATTCACCGCCTCTTGAAGGATCTCGCCGGAATCAATTAAAAAAAGGGAAATTCAGATTTGTTGAAGGATCCCATCGATCTCCTCCCAGACATATTTGCTCCCAATCAGATTTGTTGTTGATCTATGTATTTCCTGCGTGCTAATCCTGTTCGTTTGTCTTCTCTTAGGAAATCACGCCTTTCAACGTCGCAAGGATCTCAAGGATCAGAGCTAAATCTTGGCCCTTAGTGGTGGTGCAAGTTTGTACGTGTTGGATCCACTCAGGTCGTACTAATCTTGTTCGTTTACCGAGCCTTACTGCGTTTTGTTGGATTGGATCTGAAGTGCACGCAGTGACTCCGACCGGATCAGGTGACATTTTTCTGATTTATTTTTTCCTATTGAAAAAATGTCGAAGCGTAGCACCTACGACATCGTCAAGTTACAGTCCTTCGACACTACAGATTTTCATGTTTGGAAAATCCATGTCTAATTCGGCATGAAAGAGCGCGAAATTTTCTACACTGTCCTCAACGATTTTGCTACGACGCGGAAGATGTGGACAAGTACCGAAGGAGCAAGGATGAGGACTTTTGCAGGGATTATCTCCTGAATTCCCTGAACCCTCACCTTGTCATGACCTATAGTGCATACAAGACTGTGAAAGAAATCTGGGATCGTCTGAACGCACATTTCCAAAAAGAAGGACTGCCGAAGTGTAACGTCCCAAGACCCTGGACTTACAATCGGGACAACGTCCACCGACTGCCTCGCATGGCGACCGTTACCTGGCTGCATCCCAAGCACCCCAACCCCTCTCCAGCCCACAGGCGGGTTGTTGGTGGCCACAACCTCCCTTTGGTGAGAAGTGATCCAATTAAGCGCCTCTGTGGGGCATTCCCAGGAGGTCACACATCCCAGTACTACTCCAGCCCGGACACGCTTAACTATGGAGTTCTTCCACTTCTCATCACTAATTGAGCTACTATGGAGTTCTTCCACTTCTCATCACCAATTGAATTGCAGCTCAATTGGTGATGAGAAGTGGAAGAACTCCATAGTTAAGCGTGCTCGGGCTGGAGTAGTACTGGGATGGGTGACCTCTTGGGAAGGCCCCGTAGAGGCGCTTAACTGGATCACTTCTCACCAAAGGGAGGTTGTGGCCACCAACAACCCGCCTGTGGGCTGGAGAGGGGTTGGGGTGCTTGGGTTGCAGCCCGGTAACGGTCGCCAGGCGAGGCAGTCGGTGGACATTGTCCCGATTGTAAGTTCAGGGCCTTGGGACGTTACAATAAAAAGTGCAGCTCATTTGGTGATGAGAAGTGAAAAAACTATATAGTTAAGCGTGCTCGGGCTGGAGTAGTACTGGGATGGGTGACCTCCTGGGAAGGCCCCGTAGAGGTGCTTAAATGGATCACTTCTCACCAAAGGGAGGTTGTGGCCACCAACAACCCGCCTGTGGGCTGGAGAGGGGTTGGGGTGCTTGGGTTGCAGCCCGATAACGGTCATCAGGCGAGGCTGTCGGTGGACGTTGTCCCAATGGTAAGTCCAGGGCCTTAGGACGTTACACGAAGACTCTCCTCGGCGAGAAATTCTTCAATTTCAAATTTAACTCAAACTCGTCAGTCACTTCACAATTAATTGATATGGAAAGTCTGCGTCTCAAGATGGAAGACGAACAATCTGATATGTCTGATAATCTGTTCGCGAGTCTGATTCTGAGTAAACCGCCTCCTGAATGGAATACCTTTAAGATTGTATATACTGAAGGAGATGGTAGCATTGGATGAACTCAAAAGGTTCATTCACATCGAAGATCAAAACACTGCTGGTAAGAGTCTGGAGCAAGTTGGTTAATCCTCACAGGTTGTCAACTTCGTTTCTTGACCCAACAAGCTTCCTCGGAAGCCCGCGCCTCCCAAAAGTGAAGCCTATGCACAGTTACCGACCAAAAATCTCTCTCTCAAAAGGAAAAGTGACAAGTGTCATAACTACAACAAGTGGGGTCACCGGGCCGCTGAATGCAAATGACCGAAGAAGAAGAAGGAGAAAGCCCCACAGAATGCAACAAATATGGGGGTCGACATCTCCGGTCCTACGTCCTTCGTGGCTATGAATGGTAGTAGTCACCGCAGCGCATCTTTGGAGTGGTGGTTGGACAGTGGTGTTACATGTCATGTGACGAATGACAGAGCTCTTCTCACTAGTGTTACTGAGGTCAGAGACAAGGTTGAAAACTGCAATGGAGGAGAGACCGAAGTCATGCATGCTGGGACATCACGGTTGGTCCTCTCTTCATGTAAAACTTTAACTTTACAGCATGTTAGAGTAGTTCCTAGTTTAACCAAAAATTTAATTTCTATGAGTTTATTAGATAAAGCAGGAATGTTTTTCACAACCTCTAGCGGTAGAATAACTTTAACTGTTAATTCTCATTACTTTGGTTGTGCGTATCTGATCAACATTATGTATAAACTTAACCTTAATAATGATAGCATAAACCAAGTGAGTTCAACCTTAATAGATCCTAAATTGTTACATAACAGACTAGTGTACAACCCTTATTCACCGAGGATGGGACCCACTCAAGGCCACGTAGGCAGAAGTCAAGGTCAAAGGGTCAACACAGAGACCAGCAGTCCAAGGCAGGAACAGGAAACAGCAGAAGCCCTGTGCGAGTATTGGCCCAGCGTGTGCGAGCAGCACCCAATACTCGCCAGATGGGCGACTATGGCATGGTACTCGCCGAGTAACCCATAGTCGCCAGGTTAGGGCTGGGCTATAAAAACCCCCCTACCCCTTGGTTGCCTATAAATAGGACCCCAGGGGTACTTGGATTGGCACCTGTGCTTGAGCTTCTGGATCCCGATTTCCGAATTCTCGAGTCTGTCACCCCTGCTTGCTAGCCAAGTCGGTGCCTTCCTCGTACCCTGCTCGGCCATTCTTGGTTGTGGAGAGGAAGACTCCTTTGAGCTTCCGGGTACGTGGTGGGACCTCCCCGCCGCAGCACTTGGGGTCCTGTTGTTGCTCTCCTAGCTTCCTCATAGTCGTCAGCTTGATCATCTCGTCGGACAGCTGGGCAAGTAGCCTCCGACTGCAAAGGTCCGAATTTTGAGGTCAGGATTTTCCTGGCGTCAACACTTTGGTGCGGTGAGCGTGGATCGCAGCCAAAGGGAGAAAACCTAATAGGAAGACAAGATGGTCGTAGAAGGCGACCACGAGGAAGTGGTCGGCAACCCGTCAGGAACTGGCAGGTTCGTGACGATGGAAGTTTTTGAAGCATTCGCCCAGCGCATGGAAGGGGCTATGCGAGCAGTGTTCCAGCAGGGTGCGAAGGGCACGGCGACCTCGCCTAATCGCCCGGTGCTGACCGAGGGCGAGGAGAGCACCCAGCGCGCAGGCAAGGAGCACGTCGATCTCGAGCGACCAAGGAGGTCGCAGCCCTTCCCGCAATCCTCGCAAGGAATTCGCTTCCGCGAGGTGGAAGAGCAGGCGAGATATCAGGATACTCAGCCTTATGGCGAGTATGGCCATGATACTCGCCAGCTTGAAGACCGTCGTCCAGCGAGTGGGAGGAGCCCATTCAGTGAAGACATCCTTGTCGCGCCCGTGCCGAAAGGATTCAGGGATCCTGTGTTGAAATACTACACTGGGAGGGACGACCCTGTTCGTCACATCCAGTGGTTTGAGGATATTATCTCTATCCGAACCATGTCGGATGCATTCAAGTGCCGGCTGTTCGCCATCACTTTTACAGGGAAAGCCAGGGACTGGTTCCACCAGTTGCCTCTGGGCTCGATCTACTGTTTCGAAGACCTGTGTCGTGGAGTAACGACCCGGTTCGCCACGGACCAGAAGCTGAAGAAGGAGGCGACAGCTCTGTTCCTTGTGACCCAGAGGCCGGATGAGCCGTTGGGGGCCTATATCGAGCGTTTCCAGGAGGAGGTGCTGCATATCGAGGAGGTGGATCGCACCATCCTGCAGCTGGCCTTGACGTTCGGGATAGGGCAAGGCCTCTTCAAGCTGGAGCTCGGCAGGAACCCTCCCTACTCCTACGACAACCTCATCGTGAGGGACAACAAGTTCGTTCAGGGGGAGGCTTCCAACCGGGACGTCTTGGCCAACCTAGCGGAGGTGACCAAGGCAGCAGAGGAAGGGAGGGAGAAGGTCCCAGAGAAGAGGAAGAGGGAAGAGCCCCCGAGGGCAGAGAGGAAGAAGCCAGAGCGGCGAGAAGAGAGGAGAAGGGAGCAACCAAGCAGGAACGATGAGAGGCGACCCGTCGTGGTTCCGGAGCGTCAAGAAGAGGAGAGGCGCTATCAAGTTCCGGACAACCGGCCGCCATGGAGGCTGGCTGGACGGCACCAGCGTCAGGATCAGAGAGGGAGATCCCCCGAGAGGAGTCCTTACCACCAGCAGGGAAGGCGAGAGGGAAGGAGAGATGAAGCCATGATGGTTGCCAGGCCTGGGCACCCTCAGGGCAAGAAGAAGAAGAAGAAGAAGAAGCAGCCAAGGAAGGAGCAGATGGAAGAGGTTCCGCTCTACTGCGACTTCCACCAGGCAGAGGGGCATGCCATGATGGCCTGCCCAGTTTTTTGGGAGGCCAGAAGGAAGCTGGCCGCAGGGGAAGACGGAGGAGAGCAGCGGAGGATCGAGACCCCTGCCGAGCCGCAGGCAGGGCAGGCTGCCGTCGTTCGAAGGAGGAACGAGGATCGCGTCGACCGCGGAGGCCGTGGAGAGCTTGGCCAAGGGAGTCGAGGGGGAGGAGGAGTTGGAGTGATCCATGGGGGAGCCGGGCTGGGAGCTTCCTGAAAGGGGAGCCTCCATCAGATCTACCGTCGGAGCGTCGCTTCGACCTCGCAAGCCCCGCCCCCATTGGAGGAGATCACCTTCTCCGAGGAGGATATGCTAGGGAATGAGAATCCCTTCCATGATGCCCTCGTCATCCAGGCCGCAGTGGAAGACTTCACCGTGGATCGAATTCTGGTCGACAACGGTAGCTCCGTGAACGTCATCTTCAAAGGGACGTTCGATGGACTGGGAGTCAGGCCTGACAGAGTTCGAGCATCAGATGGTCCCCTCTTTGGCTTCTCCGGAGAGAAGAAGGAGGTGGAAGGAGGAACAGATCTCCTTGTAACCCTCGGTGGCACCTCCATCAACTGTCAATGCGTAATCGTCGACGCCCTGAGCTGTTACAAGGCCATCTTCGGGAGGCCACTTCTCAACGCCTTCAAGGCCGTCCCTTCCTCCTACCATCAATGCTTGAAGTACTGCCAGGGGGATGTTCAAGTGAGGATCAGGAGCGATCCAAGAGCCGTCAGAGAGTGCTACCTCAGCGCCGTCAGTACCATCAGCTGGATGGCTGCCGCGGAAGAATTTGGAAGGGTGTTGGAGAGCCCAGCTAGGCTGGAGGTAGCCGAGGAAGTCGAGGAGATCGAGGTGCTCTCCGCAGCAGGAGCATTCGGGCTGGTGAAGATCGGCGGGTCCCTGAAGATCGAGGAAAAGATAAGGATGGCGGCGTGTCTTCAAGAGAACGTCGACATCTTTGCTTGGAGCGCAGCAGAGATGCCGGGGATCGATCCTGAGGTCGCTTGTCATCACCTCAATTTGGATCCCGCGGCCCAGCCCGTCCGCCAGAAAAAGAGGAAAAATGCCACTATCCTAGCCGAGCCAATCCGGCAGGAGGTGAAGAAGCTGCTAGACGCAGGCTTTATGTCAGAGATCCAGTATCCAGGCTGGGTCTCAAATGTTGTAATGGTTAAGAAAGTAGGGGGCAGCTGGCGAATGTGTGTAGACTTTTCTTTGATGAATAAAAGCTATCCGAAGGATTGTTATCCCTTGCCTCGAATCGACGCGCTGGTTGATTCAGCCGTCGGTTTTTCTGTAATGAGCTTTCTTGATGCGTTTTCAGGATACCATCAGATCCGGATGCATCCCCCTGACTGCCGCGATGTTTCATTCATCACGGATGATGGCTGCTACAGCTACAAAATGATGCCCTTTGGGCTGAAGAATGCCGGAGCCACCTATCAGCGTATGATGGATCACATTTTCAAGGAGCAAAAAGGGAGAAACCTGGAGGTGTATGTGGACGACCTCTTGATTAAAAGCAAGAGCGTCCAAGAGCACATTGTGGATCTGGTGGAGACCTTTGCGACGCTTAGGAGGTTCAAAATGAGGTTGAATCCTGCGAAGTGCGTCTTTGGAGCGGGAAGAGGCAAGTTCCTGGGGCATCTCCTTACCCCGGAGGGAGTAGAGCCTAACCCCGACAAGGTTAAGGCTATCCTGGAGATGCCTTCCCCAAAGACAGTGAAGGAGGTGCAGAGATTGACTGGAAGGTTGGCGGGTCTTAGCCGCTTCCTGTCGAAGGCCGGGGAGAAGTACTCTCCATTCTTCAGAACACTCCGCAAAACGGAGAATTTTGAGTGGTCCGAAGTATGCGAGAAGGCATTCGTAAAGCTGAAGGAGCAGTTGACTCAGACATCTCTCCTTCAGAGCCCAAAAGAAGGCGAAGATCTGCTCATCTACCTGGGAGTAGGGGCAGAGGATGTGAGCTCTGTGCTAGTCCGAGAAGAGAGGAAAAAGCAATTACCCATCTACTACGTCAGTCGGGTACTAAAGAAGGCGGAGCTGAAGTATCCAATCCTGGAGAAGCTTTCCTTCGCCTTGGTGGTGTCAGCGCGGAAGCTCCGACCTTATTTTCAGGCTCACTCCATCCGAGTAGTGACTGATCATCCTCTCCGAAACATCTTGGAAGGAGTGGAGCATTCAGGGAGATTAGCGAAATGGTCGGTAGAACTCAGCGAGTTCGACATTTCCTTCTCACCCCGGGTGGCGATCAAGGCCCAAGCGGTAGCAGACTTCTTGGCAGACTTCTCGGCAGAAGCAGAGCCAGGGGAAGAGGTGTTCGACCCAATCCCTTGGATGATGTTTGTTGACGGAGCTTCGGGAAGAAGCTCTGTGGGAGTGGGCATCGTTCTTGTCAGCCCACAGGGAACGAGGATCGAGCAAGCCGTCGAGATCCCCTTTCCCGTCACAAACAATCAGGCAGAGTATGAGGCCATAGTGGCAGGCCTGCGCCTCGCCAAGGAGCTAGGGATCCGTGATGTTCGGGCCTTTACGGATTCAATGGTGGTCGCGTCGCAGATCAGAGGAGAGTTCGAAGTGCGCGACACCATCCTACAGAAATACTTGGTGAAGGTCAAGGGATTGATTGGAGGCTCCAGTCGTTCTTCGTCGAGCATGTCCTGAGAGAGGAAAACTCGGTGGCAGACCGTTTGGCCAAGTATGGGCTAAGAGCTGGGGGAACCATCACCGAGCTGTTCCGGCCGTCCATCGAAGAAGGGGAGATGATGGAGATCGAGCAGCGCCCCTCATGGACGGATCCTTTTGTGGCATTCCTTGCCACCGACCAGCTTCCAGCAAGTGAAGGGGATCAGAGAAGGTTTCGGTATAAAGCGGCGTACTATCTTTTGCAGGATGGGGAGTTGTTCCGTAAAACCATCTCGGGCCCCCTAGCCAGGTGTATCTATGAAGACAAAGTGCCCCGGGTATTGGAAGAGATCCACTCGGGAGATTGTGGAAGTCATTCTGGGACTCGCACTTTAGAGCAGAGGGTCTTAAGGCATGGTTACTTCTGGCCTACTATCCGGAAGGATGCTGAGCTCTTCTCGAAAAAGTGCCAGAAGTGCCAGCTCTTCGCCCCCCTCCAGTTGCAGCCAGCCCAGCAGCTCCGTTCAATCACCGCCCCATGGCCGTTCGCCATTTGGGGGATGGATTTGATTGGCCCTTTCCCTCTAGCTAGTGGTCAGAGGAAGTTCATTCTCGTCATGATCGACTACTTCTCCAAGTGGATCGAGGCCAAAGCTTTGGCCAAGACCACCTCTCAAGTCGTGAAGAACTTCATCTGGGGGGAGATCGTCTGTAGGTTTGGGATTCCTCTTGCCATCGTCACTGACAACGGTCCTCAGTTTGCCAGCTTGGAGCTGGAAGATTTCTGCAGACAACTGGGAACTGATCTTCGATTCGCCTCTGTGCATCACCCGAGGAGCAATGGCCAAGTGGAGGCCGCCAACAAGCTGATCATCAATCTGCTGAAGAAAAAGGTGGAGAACCTGCGAGGTAACTGGGCGGACCAGCTTTCCTCGGTTCTGTGGGCTTTGAGGACCACTCCTAGCTCAGCTACCGGGGAGACACCGTTCAAGCTCTCTCACGGATCGGAAGCTCTCATCCCAGTAGAGTTTGAAGTCAGAAGTCCAAGGGTGATCGCCGCCGAGGGCGGAAGTGAGGGATGGCGACTAGAGAATGAGGAGGCTCAGAAGCTATCTCTCGTCTACATCGAAGAACTTAGAGATTTAGCTTCCGCCAGACAAGAGGAGATCAAGCGACGAATGGCGAGGCATTTCGATAAAAATGTTCGCCTCAAGCACTTCCAAGAAGGTGACCTGGTCCTGAATAAGGTAGACGCGGCGGGACGATCAGCGGCCATCGGAAAGCTCCATCCAAACTGGGAAGGGCCCTTCATCATCCGCGAGTCACTCCTAACCGGAGGATACCGTCTGCAGAACCAGGAAGGAGAGCTGCTTGGGAATACTTGGAGCGGTGATGACCTGAAAAGGTTCTACCCCTAAGGGGGAATGTGTATGTCCCACCCTTGTAATCCCTATTGATTTATAAGTAAAATCCTTCCTCTCCCTGAAACATGGGACTGGGAAGCTTTTTTCTATCACAGCAAGAATCTTCAGCGAAGAGCATGCTAGGTTGGAAAATGAGCCTCCGACTTAATCCTCGTAAAACCCCAGAACGGATGATGGGACAGTTCCTCGGTTCAGCAACCCTCTAAGACCAAGCCTCTACATTGACGGTCGAGATCAGCTCCCCCCTTGTATGTTGGCCATGGTTCGTATCGATTGCACTTCTCATTCGACTGGAGAGATTACAGGGAAGAAGTCTGGACGCCGACCTTCCGATCGGGCAAAGAAGTGATCAATTTAAACCAGCTCGCTTCAAAGCGTCTTATTTCCAGCATTCCTCTGATTGTGTGAGTTAATGTGCTTAAATGTGCTTAAACTCCCCTTACAATTGTTGAGCAGCAGGAAACAGGTTTGGTCAGCATTCATCATCCAAGTAGGAGGAGACCTCGGGAAGGTGTGTTCCCATGGAACTCCCCGACTGTCATTCACTACCGGACGATCTGCTCGTCGATATCCGTCACCACCAGTTGGGAAATGAGCCTCCGACTTGAACCTCGTAAAACCCCGGAACGGATGATGGGACAGTGCCTCGGTTCAGCAACCCTCTAAGACCAAGCCTCTGCACTGACGGTCGAGATCAGCTCCCCCTTGCATGTTGGCCACGGTTCGTATCGACTGCGCTTCTCATTCGACTGGAGGGATTACCAGGAAGAAGTCCGGACGCCGATGTCCCGACTTGGAAAAGCAGGTGACCGATTTGACCAACCAAAAGACGAAGACAGCAAGCATCCAAGTCAACAGAGGCCCTGGGAATGTGTGTCCCTGGGGGACCTGCCCGGCTGCCATCCCATACTTGACGTCATCCTTCGAAGACAACAAGCATCCAAATCAACGGAGGCCCCGAGAATGTGTGTCCCTGGGGGACCTGCCCGGCTGCCATCCCGTACTTGACGTCGTCCTTCGAAGGCATCAAAACATCCAAGTAAGAGGAAACCACGGGACGGTGTGTCCCTGAGGGACCTGTCCGTCTGCCATTCTTTACTTGACGTCATTCTCCGTCAACATCCGTTTTTCAAGTAGAAGGGCGGCCTCGGGATGATAAGTCCCCCCGGGCCTCCCCGACTACTGAACTCTACTTCTTCCTTCCCTTGAAGAGCTCCTTTTGATTATTGCATAAATCCTAACAAACTCTCCACTGGGTACAAGTCGAGGCCCTGGGAGCAAAAATGCAGGTGCGAGTATGTTGGTGCGAGTATGCAGTAGCGAGTACTCAACCTTGCCGAGATCCTAAGAGCCTAGCGAGCACTCAACCT
This sequence comes from Dactylorhiza incarnata, assembly GCA_033032865.1. Classification (NCBI taxonomy): domain Eukaryota; kingdom Viridiplantae; phylum Streptophyta; class Magnoliopsida; order Asparagales; family Orchidaceae; genus Dactylorhiza; species Dactylorhiza incarnata. The sequence continues at coordinate 6,623,334 of JAWHQI010000123.1, read as the reverse complement.
CGCCTCGAGCCTAGGAGCCTAAGCGACATACAAGCAAGGAAGTGAGTACAAAGGCAAAGAACAGGCAAGCAATATAATCCAGTTCCTTTTATTTATGCAAAAAAAATCTTGTGTACATCAAGTTACAGGTATATTAAAAAAAACTGCACAAAAAGGTCGCCGGGCAAGCAAAAAGGAAGCCCAGGCGACTAGGCGACATCCTCGCCTTCTATATCTACATCAGCATCATCATCGTCATCATCGTCATCATCATCGTCGTCATCATCATCGTCATCCTCATCATCTTCATCCTCGACCTCGCTGGGCTGCGGCGAGGATACTCGCAAGGGGGAGGTGGACTCTTCGGCGAGCAGCGCCGGAATGATGTCCCCCACTGTCAATCCCATAGCTTCCGGCTTCAGAAGATCGTCTGCCTTCAGCTGGTTCAGGATGACCTCCCCCGTTGCTCGCGCGATCTCCCGGCGAATATAAGGCATATCGTCACCGTGCATCCTTATGCGCTTGCCCCTGGGAATGGCCGCCTCTGCCGGTTGCTGCTCGACAGGCCGAGTTTCCAACTCGGCGATACGGATTTGGGCGACCTCCAGGGCCGAGCGAGTATCCTCCAGCTCCTTCTCGGCATGGGACAGCCTCTTTGCCGACTCCAGCTCGGCAGCCTGCAGCGAGCGAAAAGAAGAAGGTTAGTTTAAATAAGTTTGCAAGGTAGCGAGTATCCCAAAAAGCGAGTAAAGTCGCAATGGTGAGTACCTCGAACTCCTTAATCCTGTTCGTCATGGCGATCATCTTCGGGCCATGCACCTTGATCGTCTGCTCATACTCGAGCAGTCGCCTTGCTGTTGCATGAGCCAGCTCGGCTGACCGCAAGAGGGAGCGCGAGGTCTGGTGAGCCAGATCCTCGGTAGTTGTGTCCTGCAGGACTTCGGCGTCCGCGCGACCATAGAGGGTGTAGGTCACGTCGAAGGCCTCCCCCTTGTCCTCCCAGTCTTCCGACCAGGCAGGGAGGTTGAAACTAAGGGTCACCTCGTGGGCGCGCTCAGCCCAGGTCACCAATGGGCGATCATAGGCATCCTCGCTACGGGTGCCCTCGTTGAAGAGCGGATGGTCGCTCGGCTCGCCAGCCTCCGAGGGATCCGCCTTCTTGCCCAGATCCCTGTGGGCGACCTCCTTCTTCTGTCTCTTGGGCTCAGAGGCCTTAGCCTTGCCCGTTCGCTTCTTCGAGGTCCCGGCCCCACCACCGGCGACATTTAGATCATCGCCTCCTGGCGACAAGACGATTGTGGAGGAGCCCCCAACCTCGCGCGCTGAGGTTCCCGCACCCCCTTGGGTGGCGGCCGTCGCCTTCACTGCGGGGGGAAGAATGTCGCGCGGAAGAGCTTGCACGCCTGCAAAAAGAAGACCGAAGGTTAGTCGCCTGATCGAAGCCAAAGGGCGAGTAGGGTTGATGCTCGCACAAAAGTACCTTCGCCCTAGGCAAACTTCCGTAAGCTCGTCTACTCGCCTCCTCCAGAACACCACGTCAAAGCGACGATGCCTGAAGGAGTCGAGCAACTTCTCCTGACTCTCCCTCAGGAAGGGGACCGTGAAGACATTCTCCGACGGCTGGATGGGCGAGCTGGAGATGCCCGCGAAATCGCCCTCGATGGCGACTAGTCGCTCCACCCAGCGGTGATTCTTGTTTGAAGTACCCGCCAGAGTGCAGACATGGCTGCACAGGAAGATGACGCCCTCGTCGGTCGCCATGATGGTGAATACTCGCCTAAAGACCGCAAGGTCAAAGACGATATTATGTTCCCGCAGGAAGCACAAGAATCCCATGATCATCGCCACTCTGTTGGGATTGATCTGCGCAGGAACTATCCCGTAGAAGACGAGTATCTGGCGGAACTCGGGCCACAGAGGAAGTCGCAGACCAACCTCGAAGTGGCGGATAGGAAGTATCATCGCCAAGGGCGAGGAAGTGTTTAGTCGCTCAGACTGGCGAGGAAGCCTGGCGACATACCCCGGAGTCGCGAACTTGGCGTTGAAGTCATCCAAGTCCTTCTGCTGGGTAATCGGCTTCTTGAAAGAGTTCTCCTCAAAGTTCTTGGCATGGTTAGCCCGCCTGATGGTCGCCTCGTCAGACATTTTGGGAAGGAAGGAAAGGTAGCGAGTATGGAAGAGGGGCGAAGAGAAGAAGTCTGGAAGGTAGTCGCTCAAGGAGATAGAGATCGCCGAAAGCGTATTTAAGACTCACCCACCCCCCCCTATTTATAGTAGTCAGGTAGCCTGGCTTGTCAAACACGACTCCGCGAGCACGACTAGGGGTGACGAGTATCGAAATAAATCGCCAAAGGCTCCGAGCACGTCAAAATACCGACCTTCAGCTAGCGAGTACCTGCATCACGGAAGCACGAAGAAACTCGCCAGGATGCAGGCGACATTCAACATATGCGCGGCAAACAGAAGATAGAGAAAAAATCCAAACAACAACAGATAAAGTAAAGCAAGACAAGAATGAAAGGCGAATATCCAATTACTCGGCAAAACAATACTACTGCAAATAATAAAGTGTTCAAAGATACAAAATGCTCGCCATGAGCTACAAGCTACAATAAAGAAGAAAATGAAGAAGGGGCAACAGCTAGGGTTGTGCTTGGAGGTTCGCCTGGGTATCCTGGAGTTGAGGATGTCGCCCGACCCAGCCCATGCTGCGAGCACGCTTGAAATGCTCGAAGGCCACGGACATAGCGTCCTCGCCTTGTCGCAGCTGGTCCTCGATCCTCGCCAGCCTGCCCACCGAGCCCATGCTCGCGCGCATCCCGACCAGCTCGTCATGATGCAGCTGCTGCCGGTGCTCGATCTGTGCCACCTTGCGCTCCAAGTCGCTGATAGACTGGAGGCGAGCTTCAGTACCCGACAGGCGAGTATCAAACTCCTCCATCCGGGATACTCGCGCCTCCAAATCAGTCAGGCGACGATGAGGGTCACTGGCCGCTAGGCGCTCAACCCGCGATTCCACCTCAGTCAAGCGCCGATGAGGCTCGCAGATCGATAGCCGCTCTATCCTGGACTCCAAATCCAAGATAGCGCGAGTAGCCTTCTCCTGGTACTCGCGAGGAGGAAGCCCGACGGCGTCGATCAGTGCTCCCACGGGAGTATGAGCGCGACCTACAGAAGAGCATATGAAGAGTCAGAACTCCCGCAGAATCAAAAGAGCGGTGGCAACTATCCAAAGACAGCGACCAAAGTACCTGGCCGAGGACTGCGGGAACGTCGGCGACCAGGGTTGCGAGATCGCCGGCGAGGAGAGACCCTTCCTCGATGCGGGGAGAGGCTGCGATGGACGCCATCTCGGCGAGTAGAGTGGCCACCAGGATGATCCCGGTTATGGGGCGTGCTCCCCCGACCGCGACCATCTCCTGTACGCCCTCCACCCCTTGGAGCAAAGAAGGCCGAAGACCCTCCAGTCCCGCCTCTGCGCGAGGACTCCCCTTGGTGGATAGAGGGACCAGTTGAAATAGAAGGGCGCTGATCGCCCGGAGGAGCCACTGAGGGCGGAAGTCCAGGAGGCGGCGGCGGCAGCACAACCCCAGGCAGATGCGAGCTGCTCGCCAGCTCTGGTCGCGAGTCAGATGGTGGCGGAGGAGGATTGATGCTCGACAGAGGAGCCCCATGCTCGCTCATCGGCCTCTTCTCCACGGATGAACTGTGGAGGATCCTCACCGCGCGACCACCCCGAGATCCACCCTCAGGCGAGATCAGCGAGGATGATCGCAGCGGCAGAACATCCGAAGGTTCCTCCCGAATCTCGGTATTCGGCGGATCTGAAAACGGAAGCAAAAAGCGTCAGAAATCCCGCCAGGAGTGGTTCTTGTAGCAGCATAGTCCTCAGAACATCGACTAAAGAGCTCACCTCGCGCAGGAGGGAGGTCCGGTTGGGTTTGAGTTTGGGCCCCAGCCCTACTCGCCTCCGGGGCGACCTCTGCCGAAGCAGGAGCAGGCGAGAGCCCCTCGTGGGAAAGACCCAAATCTTCCAGAAGCTGCTGACGCTGCCCGCTCAGAGGATCGGCGACGTTCTCCATAGTCGCCTCCTTCTTTTTCTCTTTCTTCTTCTTCTTAGCCGCCCTCTTCCTCTTCTTATTAGCGAGGAAAGCGTCTACCTCGGCGTCCATGCGAGGAGGAGGCATGGGAACGCCGATCAAATTCGCGAGATCAGCCTTAGCCTTTTTGGCAGCCTCGGCAAAAGCTAGCGACATTATGTGCGAGTGCAGAAGGACGGATTCATCGGAGACCCCCCCTATATATAGATCCCAGACATCGGCCGGCAAGATTCCGAGTATCTCCCAATACTCGCCCAGACAGAAGCTCGTCGAATAAAGGTTGGATGTTTCTTTCCGAGCAACTATGTTACTCGCAAAGAGCGGGGATTGTGTACAACCCTTATTCACCGAGGATGGGACCCACTCAAGTCCACGTAGGCAGAAGTCAAGGTCAAAGGGTCAACACAGAGACCAGCAGTCCAAGGCAGGAACAGGAAACAGCAGAAGTCATGTGCGAGTATTGGCCCAGCGTGTGCGAGCAGCACCCAATACTCGCTAGATGGGCGACTATGGCATGGTACTCGCCGAGTAACCCATAGTCGCCAGGTTAGGGCTGAGCTATAAAAACCACCCTACCCCTTGGTTGCCTATAAATAGGACCCCAGGGGTACTTGGATTGGCACCTGTGCTTGAGCTTCTGAATCTCGATTTCCGAATTCTCGAGCCCGTCACCCCTGCTTGCTAGCCAAGTCGGTGCCTTCCTCGTACCCTGCTCGGCCATTCTTGGTTGTGGAGGGGAAGACTCCTTTGAGCTTCCGGGTACGTGGTGGGACCTCCCTGCCGCAGCACTTGGGGTCCTGTTGTTGCTCTCCTAGCTTCCTCATAGTCGTCAGCTTGATCATCTCGTCGGACAGCTGGGCAAGTAGCCTCCGGCTGCAAAGGTCCGAATTTTGAGGTCAGAATTTTCCTGGCGTCAACAACTAGGACATATGAACTACAAGAAAATGCGCGATCTAGCTAAGAGTCATAACATCCCCTTAGATCTTTCTATTCGATTTGATAAGTGTGAGGTGTGTGCACAAACCAAGATCACTAGAAAATTGTTCAAATCAGTTTCTAGAAGCACACAACTTCTTAATTTGATACATTCAAACCTCTGTGATTTTAAGAGTCATGCCACTAGATGCGGTAGGAAGTATCTCATTACGTTCATCGATGATTATTCCAGATATCATCAGGTATACCTATTGAAATCGAAAGATGAAGTATTTGATCAGATTTTTAAGATCTTCAAATCTCGGGTAGAAAATCAGTTAAACCTGAAGATTAAGCGTTTTAGAAGTGATCGAGGAGGAGAGTATACTGCTACAGGATTTCAGAACTTTTATGTCTCTGCGAGTATAATCCTAGAAACCACTGCTTCTTACTCACCCCAGTCTAATGGTATTGCTGAGCGAAAGAATATAACATTAACAGAGATGCTGAATTTCATGCTTCTTACTGCTGGCATGCTTAATTCCTTTTGGGGAGAAGCAGTCCGAACTGCCAATCACATTCTGAATAGATTGCCTCATGTTAAGCTCACTTCCACTCCATATGAGCTGTGACATGACCATCCTTGTAGATTTGACACTCTAAAGACTTGGGGTTGTATTGCTTATGTTATAATACAAGACCTTAAGAGAGCTAAGGTGGGACCTAGAACACCAACTTATGTATATCTAGGTAGTGCAGAAGATAGTGCAACATATAGGTTTCTAGATTTGTCCACTAATACAGTGATAGAATCTAGAGATGTTATTTTCTTTGAAAATAAGTTTATCAAAGATCATGGTTTAACCGTCTCCAGGTCTACTGAGATGATTTTTGAATCTCTTGTAGCACATGAAGATGGCCCCTATGACACTGTTTCCCAACCTGTAGAGGATAGTCTTATCCCAGTTAGAGTATCTGCGAGAGATAAGTTCTTAAGAATTTTGGTGAAAATTTTGTCACCTATCACTTAGAGGATGGTTCATTCTCCTTGTTGACGCCAGGAAAATCCTGACCTCAAGATTCGGACCGATGCAGCCGGAGGCTACTCGCCCAACAGTCCAACGAGACGACTAAGCTGGCGACTACTGAAGAGCTAGAAGAGCAACACACAGGACCCCAGGTGCTGCGGCAGGGAGGTCCCACCACGTACCCAGAAGCTCCGAAGAGACTTCCCCTCCAAGACCAAAGAATGGCCGAGCAGGGTACGAGGAAGGCACCGACTTGGCTAGTACCGGGAGTAGCGGCCAAGTGCGACAGGTTCTAGAATGCAAGAGCAGGGTTTCAAAAGCTCAAGTCCAGGTGCCAATCCAAGTACCCCTGGGGTCCTATTTATAGGAAAACCAAGGGGTAGGGGGGGTTTTATAGCCCAGCCCCCAACCTGGCGACTATGGGTTACTCGGCGAGTATCCTGCCATAGTCGCCCACTGGCGAGTATTGGGTGATGTTCGCACACGCCGGACCAATAGTCGCCAGATCTTCTGTCCCATACTCGCCAATCTGGCGAGTATTGCCTGCATACTCGCCGAGGCCTTCTCTTCTCTGCCTTGAACTGCCGGGCTCTGTGTTGGCTTCTTTGACTTTGTCTTCTGCCTACGTGGCCTTGGGGGGGTCCACCCTCGGAGAATGAGGGTTGTACACAATCCCCGCTCTTTGCGAGTGACGTAGTTGCTCGGAAAGAATCATCCAACCCTTCATTCGACGAGCTTTTCTGTTTGGCGAGTATTGGCCTATACTCGCCATCTCGCTGGCCGACGCTCGAGCTCTATAAATAGAGGGGCAGGGGTCTCTGATGGCACGTCTTTTCTGAACTCGCTCAAGATGGTGCGCGACTATGCTGCCGAGGCTAAGGCGGCCATGGCTGGTCTTGTCGGCCTTTTTGAGGGTTCTTCGCTTCCTCCTCACCTGGATCCCGCATCTGGCGACCTTCCATCTTCCAGGAAGAGGAAGAGGCTCGCCCAGAAGAAGAAGAAGAAGGAGAAGAAGAAAGCCGCCGAGGAAGAGGTCGCTGCTCCTTTGGGCGACCAACACCAGCAGCTGCTGGATGACCTGGGGCTCTCCAATGAGGGCGACTCGCCGGCCGCTGATCCTCCTGCTCCAAATGTTGCCGAGGAAGCGAGCATGCCCGAGACCTCGGCCCAGAATCCGTTGGAGAATCTCGCTTCCGTGCGAGGTGCGAGTAATCTACTCGCCACCTTTTTTAACTGACCTTGACTTGGTCCGGGTTTGCTGAATATTTCTTCTATGCTCGCAGATTCTTCCACCATCGGTGTGCAGGAGGAGCCTTTAGCCGCACCTCCTCTGAGATCGTCGCCCATGATCTCGCCTAGGGGTGGAGGTCGCTCAGGGCGAGTTCTTCACAGCTCCTTGCTGGAGAGGAGGCTGATGAGCGAGCAACGTGCTCCTTTGGCGGGCATCGTACTTCCGCCTCCACCGCCTCTTCAGTCAGTGGGAATGGCGAGTAGTTCACAGCTGCCCGCAGGTGGGCTTCCGCCACCTCCTCCGTTCCCTCCTTCTGCTACTCCTCAGGGCGATCAGCACCCTTCGACTTCTACTGCGCCTTCTACTCATCAGGGCGAATCCTCGCGCCGTGGTGGGACTGGGGGCTCCTCGGGCTTCTTTCCTCCAAGGGGAGGAGGACGACCAGGCGATAGTCGCGATCGTGGGAACGCGCCTCCTAGCCGGGATCAGACGGCTGGATCCCATCCTGCTCGGCGAGGCGATCATCATCATAGCACGTCTCCTCAGCGAGGCAGCAGCTCTCCTCGCCATCGCTCTCGTAGTCCTCGGCCAGGTATTAGGTCGCCATTCATGATAGTCGCCACTATCTTCACTTGGTTCCTTCAGTTGTCAAAGCTCTGATATTTTTGCCCTCTTTGCAGCTCGCGCTCATACTCCCATAGGAGCCTTGATCGACGCGGTCGGGCTTCCTTCTCGCGAGTACCAGGAGAGGGCCACTCGCGCCATCCTAGAGCTGGAGTCTAAGCTGGAGCGCTTGGCGATCTGCGAGCCTCATCGCCGCCTGACTGATGTCGAATCGCGGGTTGAGCGCTTGGCGAGCATTGATGCTCACCGTCGTTTGACTGTCGTGGAGTCGCGCATAGAGCGTCTGGCGAGCAGCGATGCTCATCGTCGCCTTGCTGAGTTGGAGGCGCGGGTTTCTCGACTGGAAGAGTTCGATACTCGGCTGGTCGCTACAGAATCTCGCCTTCAGTCGGTCAACGATCTTGAGCGCAGACTTGGGAGGCTCGAACATCGTCAACAACTGCACCACGACGAGCTGGTGGGGATGCGCGCGAGCATGGGCTCGGTTGGTCGGTTGGCGAGGATCGAAGACCAGCTACGTCAGGGCGAGGACGCGATGTCTGTGGCCTCCGAGCACTTCAGGCGAGCTCGCGGCTTGGGGTGGGTCGGGCGACAACCTCAACAGCCAGACACTCAGGCGAACCTTCAAGCTCCTCCGTAGATGTTGCTTTTTCTTTATTTTTCTTCCTCTTAGGTTATGTCGCCTTTTGGCGAGTATCCCTGTATTGCTGAACTATTTATTAATATTCATTCGGCGAGTATTAGAAACTCGCCTTTTATTACTTGCTTCTGCTTTACTCTTCTGCGATGGTTTTCTGGATTGTTTCTATCTCCTTTTACCTTAGCGAGTATTGTCTGCGCGTCGCCTTAGGCATGGCGAGTTTGTTGATCTTGGCGATTATAACTCGATACTCGCCACCCCCTTATTCCTGATCGCGCCGTCGTGCTCGATACGCCAAGCTACCCGACCACTATAAATAGGGGGGGGGGGTGAGTCTTAATTACGCTTTGGCGAGTTCCGAACTCTTGCGCGAGTATCCTCCGTCTCACTTTCCCCTTCTCCTCTTTGATACTCGCCTTTCTTTCCGTCCTTTCAAAAGATGACTGACGAGGCGACCATCCGGCGTGCCAATCACGCCAAGAATTTTGCGGCGACCATCTTCAAGAAGGCAATCACGACCGAGAAAGAGTTGGAGGTCGTCAGGGCGAAGTATCTCCCGCCAGGGTATGTCGCGAGGCTTCCTCGCCAGAGCGAGCGACTAAACACCGTTTTGACTAATGAGCGGGTGATCCCTATCCGCCACTTCGAGGTGGGCTTGCGACTACCATTGTGGACGGAGTTTTCCCAGATACTCCGTTACTTTGGGATAGTCCCTGCCCAGATCAACCCTAATGGGGTGGCGATGATCGTGGGCTTCCTTTGCTACCTGCGCGACCAGGGAATAGCCTTCAACCTGTCGGTCTTTAGGCGAGTATTCCATTTTATGGCGACAGGCGAGGGCGTTGTCTTCTTGTGCAGCCACGTCTGCACACTGGTCGGCACGGCGAAGAAGAACCACCGCTGGGGAGAGCGACTAGTCGTCATCGCTGGCGACTTCCAAGCGATCCCTGACAAGTCCTTCCAGCCACCGGAGAGCGTCTTCGGGGTTTCCTTCCTAAGCGCGGGTGGCGAGAAGCTGCTCGAGGCTTTCAAAGGTCGCCGCCTTGATGTGGTGCACTGGAGAAGGCAAGTAGATGAACTCGCTGAGGTTTTCGCAGGAGAAGGTAACCCACCGCGCGAGTATTCACAATACTCGCTCTTCGTCTTTATCTTGGCGACTAACCGGACTTCTTACTCCTCTTGCTGCAGCAGTTCATGTCCTGCCGCGCGAGTTTCTTCCTGCGGTGGTGAAGGCGACGGCTTCCTCACAAGGAGGTGCGGGGACTTCTGCTCGCGGGGAAGGGGTCTACTCGCCCATAGACTTGTCGCCAGGAGGCGATGAGCCTTTGATCATCGACGAAGGATCTGGGCCTTCAAAGAAGCGGAAGGAGAGGGGCGAGCCCTCCGAGCCCTCGAGGAAGAAAAAAGAGGTCGCTCATCGGGACCTTGGCAAGAAGGCGGACCCTTCTGAGGCCGGCGAGCCCTATACCCACCCGAATTTCAACTTGGGTGTTCGTGGTGAGGACGCCTATGGTCGCCGCCTAGTCGCCTGGTCGGAGGACGATCATGTGGTATCTCTGAGCTCCAACCTTCCCCCCTGGTCAGAGGACTGGGAGGATCAGGGCGAGGCCTTTGACGTGCTTCATGCCGTCTATGGTCGCGAGGACGCTGAGAGGCTGCGGGAGGAGCCTGCCGAGTACTTGGCACACCAGACCTCGCGATCTCTGCTGCGCTCCGCCGAGCTGGCGCACATGACGGCGAGGAGGTTGCTGGAGTACGAGGAGGTGATCCGGATCAGTACTAAGAAAATGATCGCCATGGGGCTCAAGGCTAAGGAGCATGAGGTACTCGCTTCTCTATACTACTCGCCTTCGGGATAGTCGCCACTTTTGCCGAATAACTTGCTGACTGTCTTCTCTTGCTTTTGTAGGTCGCTGAGGTGGAGATGGCGACAAAGGTGTCCCAGCTGGAGAAGGAGCTGGATGACACTCGGCTGACCTTGGAGGCCGCCCAAGTTCGCATCGCTGAGCTGGAAACTCGGCATGCCGAGCAACAGCCAGCGGTGGCGGGCCCCTCTAGGGTCGGCAAGCAGATCCGGATGCATGGCGACAATATGCCACGTGTTCGTCGAGAGATCGCGCGAGCCACTGGGACCATCATCCTGAGTCAGCTGAAGGCGGACGATCTCCTGAAGCCGGCGGCCATGGAGTTGACAGTGGAGGACATCATCCCGGCGCTGCTCGCCGAGGAGTCCACCTCCCCCTTGCGAGCATCCTCGCCGCCGTCCAGTGATGCTGAGGATGACGATTCCGAGGATGAGGATGACGACGATGACGATGATGATGGCGGCGACGATGGTGGCGACGAGCCAGACGTAGATATTGATGGCGAGAATGTCGCTTAGTCGCCTGGGCACCCTTTTTTGCTCGCCCGGCGACATTTTGTAAGCCCTTGGAAGATTCTTTTGTAATTTATACCAGATATATAAAGAAAAAAGGGACAAGATTTTGCTCGCCTGTTTCTTCGGTCTTACTTCCTGTCTTGAATGTCGCTTAGGCTCTTAGGCTCGAGGCGAGGTTGAGTGCTCGCTAGGCTCTTAGGCTCGAGGCGGGAGCGAATGCTCGCTAGGCTCTTAGGCTCGAGGCGGGAGCGAATGCTCGCGCCTGCATATTCGCATCCACATGCTCGCATGTGTATACTCGCACATCATACTCGCACCTGTATACTCGCCTAGATACTTGCGCATGTATACTCGCACTCTTCAATATCTCCCCTAGTGGAGTCGAGCTGTGGAGGCGACTTGGAGGGTTCCGAAGGACACATGCTCTCAAGACCTCGCTCTGTACCTGGTGAAGAGTTCATTAGACTCGTTCAATAAAGTTTCGAAGGGGAAAGAGATAGGGAATGGCAGTCGGGGAGGCCTGTAGGGATATATCTTCCCGAGGCCTCCATCCTTCTTGGATGCCGGATGTCGACGAAGAGTGGCGTTAAGTAGGGAATGACGGTCGGGGAGATCCAAGGGGACACACCCTCCCGAGGTCTCCATCCTACTTGGGTGCTGGAACGTCTTCATCCTTTGGCCGGTCGAATCGATCGCTCCCCTTCTCAAGTTGGAGCATCGGCTTCTAGACTTTACCCTAGCAATCTCTGCAGCCGGACGAGAAATGCAGTCGGTGGGAACCGCGGCCAACATGCAAGGGGGGAGCTGATCTCGGCCGTCATTGCAGAGACTTGGTCTTAAGGGAACGCATATCCGAGGCACTGTCCCATCATCCGTTCTGAGTTTTTACAAGGGTCTAGTCGGAGGCTCGTCTTCCAACCTGCGGCGGCGAATGTTGATGTAGGATGACGTCAAGCAGGGAGTGGCAGTCGGGGAGATCCAAGGGGATACACCATCCCGAGGCCTCCATCCTACTTGGATGCTGGATGTGGATCGGACCTGCTTCCTGTTGCTCAATGAGTTTAGCAGGGAGTTAAGCACACTTTAGGCACAATAACTCATATGATCTAACACAATAATTTAGAAAATGAAATGCTTTGCTGCGAGCTTTTTAGCTCTCGAGGGTACACGACACCTTTTTTCAAGGGTTCCCTGAGCTAGTGAAATCGATCATCCCTTCGCCGAATCGGAAGGTCGACGTCCAGACTTCTTCCCGGTAATCTCTACAGTCGGACGAGAAATGCAGTCGGTGGGAACCGCGGCCAACATGCAAGGGGGGAGCTGATCTCGGTCGTTATTGCAGAGGCTTGGTCTTAAGGGAACGCACACCCGAGGCACTGTCCCATCATCCGTTCTGAGTTTTTACGAGGGTTAAGTCGGAGGCTCATTTTCCAACCTAGCGTGGAGATTGACTTCACCTGACTTCTTTATTATGAAAACTTTGTTGATGTGAAAGAAGCTGCCTCGTCCCATGTTTCAGGGAGATGCAGATTTTATTTAAAGAAATGAATTTACAAGGATGGGGTATACACATTCCCCCTCAGGGATAAAACCTTTTCAGGTCATCGCCGCTCCAGGTGCTCCCTAGCAGCTCGCCTTCCTGGTTCTGCAAGCGGTATCCTCCTGTTAGGAGTGCTTCCTGGATGATGAAAGGTCCTTCCCAGTTCGGGTTGAGCTTCCCGACGGCCGCAGACCTTCCTGCTGCGTCCACCTTTTTCAGGACCAGATCACCTGCTTGGAATTGTTTGAGGCGAACATTTTTGTCAAAATGTTTTGCCATCCGGCGCTTGATCTCCTCTTGCCTGGCCGAAGCTAAATCTCGGAGTTCCTCGATGTAGTCGAGAGATAGCTTTTGAACCTCTTCATTCTCTAGTCGTCATTCTTCGCTTCCGTCCTCCGCAGCTACCACCCTTGGGCTTCTGACTTCGAACTCTACTGGAATGAGAGCTTCTGATCCGTGAGAGAGTTTGAACGGCGTTTCCCCTGTGGCTGAGCTAGGAGTGGTCCTCAGAGCCCACAGGACCGAGGGGAGCTGGTCCGCCCAGTTACCTCTTAGGTTCTCCACCTTCTTCTTCAGTAGGTTGATGATCAGTTTGTTGGCGGCCTCCACTTGGCCATTGCTCCTTGGGTGATGTACGGAGGCGAACCGAAGGTCGGTTCCTAGCTGCCTACAAAAGTCTTCCAGTTCTAAGCTGGCGAACTGGGGACCATTGTCGGTGATGATGGCGAGAGGGATCCCGAATCTGCAGACGATCTCTCCCCAGATAAAGTTCTTCACGACTTGAGAGGTGGTCTTGGCCAGGGCTTTGGCCTCGATCCACTTGGAGAAGTAGTCGATCATGACGAGAACGAACTTTCGTTGTCCACTGGCTTGAGGGAAAGGGCCGATCAAGTCCATCCCCCAGATGGCGAGCGGCCATGGGGAGATGATCGATCGAAGCTGCTGGGCCGGCTGCAACTGAAGGGGGGCGAAGAGCTGGCACTTCTGGCACTTCTTCGAGAAGATCTCCGCATCCTTCCGGATAGTAGGCCAGAAGTAACCATGCCTCAATACCCTCTGCTCCAAAGTGCGTGTCCCAGAATGACTTCCACACTCTCCCGAATGGATCTCCTCCAACACTCGGGGTACTTGGTCTTCGGAAACACATCTGGCCAGGGGGCCCGAGATGGTCTTGCGGTACAGCTCCCCATCTTGCAGGAGGTAGTATGCCGCCTTGTACCGAAATCTTCTCTGATCCCCTCCGTCTGCTGGGAGCTGACCGCTGGCCAGGAATGCCACAAAGGGATCCATCCACGAGGGGCATTGCTCGATCTCCATCATCTCTCCCTCTTCAATGGACGGGCGGAACAGCTCGGTGATAGTTCCTCCGGCCCTTGGCCCGTACTTGGCGAGGCGATCTGCTGCCGAGTTCTCCTCCCTTGGCACATGCTCGACGAAGAAGGATTGGAAGCCTCCCATCAGCCCTTTCACCTTTACCAGGTACTTCTGCAAGATGGTGTCGCGCACCTCGAACTCGCCTCGAATCTGCGAGGCGACCACCATTGAGTCCGTGAAAGCCTGGACATCACGGATCCCCAGCTCCTTGGCAAGGCGCAAACCTGCCACTATTGCCTCGTATTCTGCCTGGTTGTTTGTGACGGGGAAGAGGATCTCGACGGCTTGCTCAATTCTTGTTCCCTGTGGGCTTACGAGCACGATACCCACCCCTACAGAGCTTTTGCCCGAAGCTCCATCAACAAACATCTTCCAAGGAATTGGATTGAGCCCCTCTTCTCCTGGCTCCGCTTCTACCGAGAAGTCAGCCAAGAAGTCTGCTACTGCCTGGGCCTTGATCGCCACTCGGGGAGAGAAGGAAATGTCGAACTCGCTGAGTTCTACCGACCATTTCGCCAACCTCCCTGAATGCTCCACTCCCTCCAGGACATTGCGGAGAGGATGATCAGTTACCACTCGGATGGAGTGAGCCTGAAAATAAGGCCGGAGCTTCCGTGCCGACACCACCAAGGCGAAGGCAAGCTTTTCCAGGATTGGATACTTCAGATCTGCCTTCTTCAGCACCCGGCTGACATAGTAGATAGGTAGCTGCCTCTTCCCTTCTTCACGGACCAAGATGGAGCTAACTGCCTCCGCTCCTACTCCGAGGTAGATGAGCAGGTCTTCGCCTTCCTTCGGGCTCTGAAGGAGAGGTGTCTGAGTCAACTGCTCCTTCAGCCTTCCGAATGCTATCTCACATTCTTCGGTCCACTCGAAGCTTTCTGTTTTGCGGAGCGTTTTGAAGAATGGAGAGCACTTCTCTCCGGCCTTTGAGAGGAAGCGGCTAAGACCCGCTAGCCTGCCTGTCAACCTTTGGACTTCCTTCATCGTTTTTGGGGATGGCATCTCCAGGATCGCCTTAACCTTGTCGGGGTTAGGCTCTACTCCCCTTGGAGTAAGAAGATGTCCCAGGAACTTCCCCCTGCCCGCTCCGAAGACGCACTTCGTCGGATTGAGTCTCATCTTGAATCTTCTTAGCGTCGCGAAGGTCTCCACCAGATCGGCTATGTGTTCCTGGACACTCTTGCTTTTGATCAAGAGGTCGTCCACATACACTTCCAGGTTCCTTCCCCTTTGCTCTTTGAAAATATGGTCCATCATCCGTTGATAAGTGACTCCCGCATTCTTCAAACCGAAGGGCATCATTTTGTAGCTGTAGCAGCCATCGTCGGTGATGAAGGAGACATCGCGGCAATCGGGGGGATGCATCCGGATCTGGTGATATCCTGAAAACGCATCAAGGAAACTCATCACAGAAAAACCGACGGCCGAATCAACCAGCTCGTCGATTCGAGGCAAGGGATAACAATCCTTTGGGCAGCTTTTATTCATTAAGGAAAAATCCACACACATTCTCCAGCTTCCCCCCCCCCCCCCCCCCCCCGCCTTTGTCACCATTACAACATTGGAGACCCAGCCTGGATACTGGATCTCTGACACAAAACCTGCATCAAGCAGCTTTTTGACCTCCTCCCTAATTGGCTTGGCGAGGATGGTGGCGGTTTTTCTTTTCTTCTGGCGGACGGGCTGGACAGTGGGATCCAGGTTGAGGCGATGACACGCAACCTCAGGGTCGACTCCTGGCATCTCAGCTGCGCTCCAAGCAAAAATGTCGACGTTCTTCTGCAGACACGCCGCCATCTCGATCTTCTCTTCGGTCTTCAGCGACCCGCCAATCTTCAGCAGCCCCGGCACTCCCGCTGCAGAGAGTACCTCGATCTCCTCGACCTCTTCAGCCACTTCCAGCCTGGCCGGGCTCTCCAGCACTCTTCCGAACTCTTCCGCGTCAGCCATCCAGTTGATGGTACTGACGACGCTAAGATAGCACTCCCTAGCGGCTCTTGGATCGCTCCTGATCCTCACCTGGACGTCTCCCTTACAGTACTTCAAGCACTGATGGTAGGAGGATGGGACAGCTTTGAAGGCGTTGAGAAGCGGCCTCCCAAAGATGGCCCTGTAACAACTCGGGGCGTCGACGATGATGAATCGACAGCTGATGGAGGTGCCACCGAGCGTTACCAGGAGGTCAGCTCCTCCTTCCACTTCCTTCTTCTCTCCGGAGAAGCCGAAGAGGGGACCATCAGGTGCCCGAACCCTGGCAGCTTCGACTCCCAGTCCGTCAAACGTCCCCTTAAAGATGACGTTTACAGAGCTACCGTTATCGATCAGAATCCGATCAACGGTGAAGTCCTCTACCGCGGCTTGAATCACGAGGGCATCATGGAAGGGATTCGCGTTCCCTAGCATGTCCTCCTCGGAAAAGGTAATCTCCTCCATCGGGGGCGGTGTTTGTGAGGTCGAGGCGACACTCCTGCGGTAGATCTGATGGAGGCTTCCCTTGCGGGAAGCTTCCAGCCATGCTCCCCCATGGATTACTCCAACTCGACCTCCCTGGCCCAGGTCTCCCCGACCTCCCTGGTCGACCCGATCCTCGTTCCTCCTGCGAATGACTGCGGCCTGCCCTGCCTGTGGCTCGGCAGGGGCCTCCATCCTCCTCTGCTCTCCTCCAGCCTCTCCTGCTGCCAGCCTCCTCCGGGCTTCCCAAAAGTCTGGGCAGGCAGCCATGGCATGTCCCCCCACCTGGTGGAAGTCGCAGTAGAGAGGAACCTCTTCTGCTTGACGCCTCCTAGGCTTCGGCTTCTTCCTTCCTTGACGGCGGCCTCGCCCGGCTACCGCCATTGCTTCATCCCTCCTCCTCTCCTGACGCCTCTCGGGTTGGCGAAAGGGCCTTCTTTCTGGGGATCTCCCCCTTTGATCTTGACGCTGGTGCCGTCCAGCCGGCCTCCAAGGTGGCCGGTTGACGGGGACCTGGTAGCGTCTTCCTTCCTCCTGACGCTCAGGGGACTCGACGGGCCTTCTCTCCACGATCCTCCTGGTTTCCTTCCTCCTGAGCTCCTCCTTCTTCTTCTCTTCTTGCCGCGCCGGCCACTTCCTTTCCTCCCTTCGGGGCTCCTCTCTCTTCCTTTTCTCAGGGATCCCATCCCTCTCTCCACGGTCGCCTCTGGTCACCCGCGCCAACCTTGCCAAGAAGTCGGGGTTGGAGGCCTCTCCCCGGACAAACTTATTGGCCCTCTGAATGAGGTTGTCGTAGGAGTAGGGAGGATTCTCACTGAGCTCCAACTTGAAGAGGCCTTGATTGATGCCGAATGTCAGGGCCAGCAACAGGATGTTGCTATCCACCTCCTGGATTTGCAGAACCTCCTCCTGGAAGCGCTCGATGTAAGGTCCCAGTGCCTCATCTGGCCCCTGCACGAGGTAGAACAGGGCCGTGGCCTCCTTCTTTAGCTTCCGTGCCGTGTCGAACCGGGTCGTCAGCCCACGACACAGGTCTTCAAAGCAGTAGATTGAGCCTGCGGGCAACTGGTGGAACCAGTCCCAGGCCTTTGCTCGGAAGGTAATGGCAAACAACCTGCACTTGAAGGCGTCCGACATGGTTCGGATAGAGACTATATCCTCGAACCATTGGATGTGCCTGATGGGGTCCTCCTTCCCCGAATAGTAGTTCAAGGCGGGGTCCCTGAACCCCTCTGGCACTGGCGCGGCAAGGATCTCCTCGCAGAAGGGGCTCCTCCCTCCTGCCCGGCGACGATCCTCAACCTGGCGAGTATCACCTCCATACTCGCCATATGGGCGAGTATCCTGGTACCTCGCCTGCTCGCCCGGCTCGCGGAAGCGAATGCCTTGCGAGGTTGGCTGGTAGAATTGCGACCTCCTTGGTCGCTCGGTTTCATCTTCCATGTGCTCCTTTCCTGCTCGCCGAGGGGGACTCCCTCCCTCGGACGGAACTGGGCGATGCGGCGAGGTCGCAGTGACCTCGGCGCGCAGCTGAAGCGCTGCTCGCATGGCTCCCTCCATGCGCTGCGCGAAGGCTTCGAAAACCTCCAGCGTCACGAACCTGCCAGTTCCCGTCGAGTTGCCGACCTCCTCCTCATGGTCGCCACCTACGACCATCTCGCCTTCTTGCCGAACTTTCTTCCAACGACTACGGTCCACGCTCACCGCACCAAAGTGTTGACGCCAGGAAAATCCTGACCTCAAGATTCGGACCGATGCAGCCGGAGACTACTCGCCCAACAGTCCAACGAGACGACTAAGCTGGCGACTACTGAAGAGCTAGAAGAGCAACACACAGGACCCCAGGTGCTGCGGCAGGGAGGTCCCACCACGTACCCAGAAGCTCCGAAGAGACTTCCCCTCCAAGACCAAAGAATGGCCGAGCAGGGTACGAGGAAGGCACCGACTTGGCTAGTACCGGGAGTAGCGGCCAAGTGCGACAGGTTCTAGAATGCAAGGGCAGGGTTTCAAAAGCTCAAGTCCAGGTGCCAATCCAAGTACCCCTGGGGTCCTATTTATAGGAAAACCAAGGGGTAGGGGGGGTTTTATAGCCCAGCCCCCAACCTGGCGACTATGGGTTACTCGGCGAGTATCCTGCCATAGTCGCCCACTGGCGAGTATTGGGTGCTGTTCGCACACGCCGGACCAATAGTCGCCAGATCTTCTGTCCCATACTCGCCAATCTGGCGAGTATTGCCTGCATACTCGCCGAGGCCTTCTCTTCTCTGCCTTGAACTGCCGGGCTCTGTGTTGGCTTCTTTGACTTTGTCTTCTGCCTACGTGGCCTTGGGGGGTCCACCCTCGGAGAATGAGGGTTGTACACTCCTATCAGGAAGCAATGCGATCTAGAGATTCTTTAATGTGGGCAGAAGCCATAGATGATGAAATAAACTCGTTGCTACGAAATAACACCTGACAACTAGTGGACCTCCCTAAAGGAGCCAAAGTCCTTGGATGCAAGTGGGTGTTGAAGAAGAAATTGCATAGTGATGGGTCTATAGCTAGATATAAAGCACGTCTAGTCGCTAAAGACTATAAACAACAAGGGAGAATTGACTACTTTGACGTCTATTCACATGTGTGTCACCTATCCACTATTAGGATTCTTCTTGCCTTGACCTCTATCGAGAATTTTATAGTTCAACAGATGGATGTGAAAATAACCTTCTTGAATGGAGAGCTTGATGAAGAGATCTACATGACACAACCTGAAGAGTATGTTCATCCAGATTTAAAAGATAAGGTGTGCAAACTAGACAAATCCATCTGTGAGCTTAAATAAGCGCCTAATACGTGGCACATGAGATTTGACCAAGTGGTAAAGAGTTTTAGCTTTAAGTTCAGTCTTTCTGACAAATGCCTTTACCACCGCTCTATGTCAAGCAAAACAGTCATCATATGTCTATATGTGGATGACATGTTGATTATGGGTTCAGATCTTGTTGCAGTAAAGGATATCAATTCCACACTCGCAAAAGAATTTGACATGAAGGACCTTGGTCCCGTCGATACCCTTTTAGGTATGAAAGTTAGAGTTGATAAGGGTAGGGTTACTCTTAGTTAAGCTCATTATATTGAGCAACTTCTTTCAACCTGGGGATACAAAAACTGTAGGTCTGTAGAGACACTCTTCGATCATATGTCAAATTGAGCCCAAATGTTGGGACTAGCATTAATCAAGTAAAATATTCCAAAATAATTGGTAGTTTCATGTACGCCACAAGTTGTACTCGACCAGACATTGTCTTCTATGTTAGCATGCTGAGTCGCTTTACCAGTAGTCCGAGTAAAGAGCATTGGGATGCATCGCAGTTGGTGACAAGGACTATTGAAAGTGCCTTATCAAGGGTGGTCGGGGGTTCGATTCCCGGCGCCAAAAACCTACCGTTGCTGAAAAACATACTCAGTAAGGGGTTGGGGTGGCACAAACTGCAGTCCTGAACAGCGCCTGGTGCACTCGATCGAGCTGGCCAAGGTTGTTACACACGCCTCTTCCATGCACGCTCTTGCGTGCGTCTCCTCCTTGCGTGCTCCCAAGCGCGCCCCTTCCTTGCGTGTTCCCAAACGCGCCCCTTCCTTGCCCGCTCCCAAGCGCGCCTCGTCCTGACACCTCCCGCGTGCGCCTCCTCCTCGCGCGCTCCTTCCAAGTGCGCCTCTGTGCGCTCCACTCTCAAGATCGCTCCAAGCGCGACTCCGCGCGCTCCTTCCAAGGGCGCCTCTGTGCGCTCCGCCCTCAAGACTACTCCAAGAGAGCCTCCCTCTCTCCACCCTCAAGACCGCTCCAAGCGCGTCTCCCTGCGCTCCACCCTCAAGACCGCTCCAAGCGCTTCTCCCTGCGCTCCGCCCTCAAGACCGCTCCAAGCGCTTCTCCCTGCGCTCCGCCCTCAAGACCGCTCCAAGTGCGCCTCCCTGCGCTCCGCCCTCAAGATCGCTCCAATTAAGGGCGTCTCCGTGCACTCTGCCCTCAAGACCGCTCCAAGCAAGCACATCCTTTCGCTCCGCCCTCAATACCGCTCCAAACGCGTCTTCGTGCGCTCCGCCCTCAAGACCGCTCCAAGCGCGGCTCTGTTGGCTCCACTCTCAAGACCGCTCCAAGCGCGCCTCCGTTCGTTCTGCTCTCAAGTCCTCTCTAAGCGTGTCTCTGTGCGCTTCGCTCTCAAGACCGCTCCAAGCGCGCCACCGTGCGCTTCTCTCTCAAGACCGCTCCAAGCGCTCGCCTGCGTACTCAGCAACAAGCACTTTGCTTTCCAGCCACCAACAAGACCAGAACTCCAAACTCCTCTCACGCAGCAAGAGATAAGTCGTAGACACCAAGGCACGTAGAACGCGTTGCCCAAGCCATCAAGCTACACTGTCCAAGCCATCAAGCTGCGCTGCCCAAGCCATAAAGCTACAACCGTCGATTCCAGAGTGCACAGTGCGCCTCGCCCTCCTCTACGCTAAAAGAAATACTTAGCTTGACCTGTCACCGTCCGAGCACATCTCTTCTCTCCCCCAACAATTGTAACGAGGGGCGACATGTCGCCCTCGACTTCTCTCAGAAGCATTGTAAAGCAACCAAAAATAGTAAAGTTTGGTCGGCACTGCTCCGGCCATGTGGTTTTTCATTTCTTTCCGAGGTTTTCCACGTTAAAAAATGTCTTGTCAACTTTCCTTTTTTCTGTGACTGTTTGCACGCTCGACCGCTCCTGGGCTAAGACGGTCTACTTTAGTCCGGTCTACCGGAGCCTCGAGTACTGGTCCGCAACATTAGCCATATTAACTTTGTTGTAAGTGGTAAATTTTTTTATTTTTTAAAACTATTGTATTTTTCAATACAGCTTCTTCGAATATTATTCTATAATAATAATAATAATAATAAATAGTAATTTTAATAACTAATACCAATTTCATTCTAACAAACAACGCCAGGAACAGGTTTTTTGATCCAACTCCTCTACCAATATTAAATTACTACAGATATTCATATATAAATACGTGAGACAGTGCACGTGGGGCCTCACAGTGCGGAAGCGACACTACCCCGATCATGACCATGACAACCGACACTCCTTCCTGCAGCTCGCAACCCCCTGAGTACAGTCGTGCCGGAGGACTCCAGTCCTACGCTCTGAGCCTGCGAGCAGTTGGAGTGTCATCACGAGTTGCGCCGTCGCGGTCGCCCCCTGCACAAGTCTCTCTCGTTTAGAACTTTAGAATAATATTTTCCACTGTTAATCTGAAAATTACCACGTGGAAGAAAAAACCGGATCAGGCTGCAAACTAGGCGCTAATGAATCAATTAATAAATGTTAAATTATTCGCTTGTATTTGCTCGGCTGCTTGGTATCCTCTCGCCGGCAACAATTAAAGATCGGCGTGAAGAAGTGGTCGCGTGTGGGGTCCAAAGTACACGTCGGTAGAGTGCAAGGCCGCCCGCAGGCGTCACCGTCCGGTGAGCCGCCACGCTAGTCAGCGTGCCATCAACACGTTGGCGCCTTCCTCCCTGTTACGTATGTCGGCGCTGCCTTGCTTAAATAAACTTCACGTCTTCGGAGAATTGTTTGCGTGTGCGTCCATTTAGTTCAGGATTCGTTTTTTTTTTAAATTTATTATTATTATTATTATTATTATTATCATTTTATAATCTTAGGATCTTCCTATTTTTTCCTATGTTTAACGCACTGTGCCTTGCTGAGTGTTTAAATACCTTTTTTTGGATGGGGCCCACTTTTATTTCGAAATTTTGGAGTTCCTGGCCCGCAACAGTTCGGCGACCTAGCTTTTCTCCGCCTCTTCGGCTCTCCGCCGGCAATCTTGCCGCTCTTCTCGCCGCTTTTTAGGTTAGTTTATATCAAATCTTCTCGCGAGCCTACCCCTTTTTTACTATTTTCATTTCATCTGGTTTTGTTGTCGGCAGTACCTTCTCCACTGGGTTCCCTCCATCGGAGTCGACAAAGAAGACGAAGTCAGCATTTGATTTCGGTGAGTACTTGTCACGGATCTCGGTGATTGAGTTATTGCTGTTGTTTTCGGTTCGTAGGTTTTTTTCAGCCTCATTTTTAAGTCGAAGTTGCAGTTGTTTTTCGTTTCAAAGTTGCAGTCGCATTTTCTAGTTGAAGTTGCAGTTGTTTTTCGTTTTAGAGTTGTTTGCAGTCGCATTTTTTGTAGTAGTGGTTCAGTTGTTTTTCGTTTCAGAGTTTGTTGCCGGCAGCCTTCTAATTTACAGATCTAATGGGGGTATGCTTGTGAGAAAATGTGAAAAGGAAGCAACATTCTTGAAAGAGGCCTGGGTACTTGTACCTCCGTCAGCTAATATTTTCTTGAACTTATCTGAAGCAAATGACAATGAAAAACAAGTTTATAGATCTAATGGGATATGCTAGCGAGAAGATGTGAAAAGGAAGGAACCAAGTTAAGGGTTCAGTGGTTACGCAAAGAAAAACTCCCAGAAAATAATGGGGGAGGCTTGCGAGAAGATTTGAAGACCTACCTTCCCCGACGTCGGCGGTGACGCAAATGAGGATTCCAGAAAATAATGATAGGTTGCTCTTCGGCGGCGAGCTTTCCGGCGAGGAGGCGGGAAATGTTCGGCGGAGAGGCGGGAAAAAGCAAGGTCGCTTTTTTTCCGTGGAAATTTTCGAAATGACGAAATGAAGGTGGGCCCATCAACCAAAATACTATTTATGCACGCAGCAAGGCAGGGTGCGTTACACGTGGAGAAAAATTTTCCGTATATGGCACTGTTAATGCTGGGTACTAATTTACTTAGTTATACATACACACGTGATAGGTATTTCGACTGTGATAGTGTACGGGTCTCAGTGCTTCGCGTGACAATACCCTAGCCACAACATTAACTTGGCGCAACCATTGCTCGCAAACTCTTGAGCGCTATACACGGTCTGTCGCTCATTTTTGTCGTGTGCACGGGGGTTTGCGAGTGGCGGGGAGAACACATTTTTTATTGAAGGTAGAAGATATTGTCTATATGAGAATACATTTTTTAATGTATGCATGAGATTTTATCTATATGAGAGCACATTTTTTAAACCAAAGAAAAAACACAAATATTTTTTTTAAAAAAATTGTAATAAAGAGAAAATCGAAAAGTTGAATATTTTCATAATAAAATGGTGTATATATATACGAGTGACAGTCCACGGCGGCCCCCTGTGCGGTCGCGACAGTGTCACCGTGCGACGACACTCCCGCGGCTCACAGCCTCACGCGTGACACCCCCTCTCTCTCCTCCCACCTCTCTTTTTTCTCCTCCCAAAGTCATGTTTATGTATTTGATTTGACAGACACGATTAAATAAAAAAATGCTGTAAATATCCAAACGAGGCCTAAAAATATAAACGCCCTTTTCAAAGGTATGTGTTGGAACCGGTATTTCGGTCCAACGAGGAATTCGGACCCCTGAGAAGGGGGGCAACGAGCGCTTGCTAGTCCCGCGGAAGAACCTGGCCGAAGACTTAGAACAAGAGGCACGACCCTTGGCAGTAGCGTGGAGGTCCCACCACACACCCGGAAGATCTTTAGAGCGCTTCCCCTCCCAAGTCAAAGCTGAAGCCGGGCACCTTGGAGAGCTGGAGGAGCTAACCAAAGAACTCTTGAGGAGAAGCAAAGATCTAGAATAGAATCGCCCTCTCAAGGTGCCCCAAATGGTCTATTTATAATCTTTTTTGAACTGGTCTGCTAATAGCGGGATTCCGCCTTTTCGTTTTACTATACGCACCCTAAAATGGTCTGCTAACAACCAAACTCCGCTGTTCTGGAGGGCTATTGGCAGCTCACCAGGGGCATCAGGGTAAATTCACCTGCAGTCCCTGCTGGGCGAGTGACCCATGAAGGCGCCACTCGCCAGTCTCTCTGCGAGCTGGGCTCGCGAGATCTCCTCTTGCGAGTGGAGGCGAGCCCCCACTCGCCTCGCCGGACTAACGCTGCAAGACCTCATCTGACTCGCCCTGGCTAAATGCACCATAGAGCGGTCTTCGAAACACTCATGCTGTCGCCGCTCGCTACTCGTGACTCGCGAGTGGGATCTCTGGTTCGCCTCGCCCAGCCTTGGTAGGTACTCGCCGCGAGTCTGCGAGCACTCCCTGAATTACCTGTGATTGATTCCTCCGCGAGTCGGTGAACAATGTGTTGTACAGTATGAACATAGGGAAATTTAATTGAGGAAATTTATTTTTTTCTATAGATAAAAACAAATGAAAAGTATTTAGATTACTTCTTCCTAACTTTCCTTTTGAGTTGTACCTCTTAGAAGTAGCTATTATATTAGAAAAAAAACTAATTTCTTAGTTACTATTTTAATGCGACAGTAAATTGATTTTTTTTTATGAAAACCCCCTTTTTGCATAATCGCGGCATATACATACTTAAAAATTATTATACATCATAACTAAATAAATAAACTATGATAATTTTTTTACAGAATTCTAAGATCGAATAATTGAATGCCAAAATTTTACATCACACTATCGTGTGCAGGTCGAACACCGCACGACACCGGGAGTTTGCCGCCGCCGCCGCCGGCTGCGCAAAGGACCGTTTATTTTCTCTAATATATGATCAAGGAGGAATTATAATTAAAATGCCTGTAACTTTATAGAATATAAATCCACATATATCGTTTAAATGAAAATCGAAAAAGTTTATAAAAAGAGGATTGTTATCCGCAACTCAAAAATAGCTATCCGCACCCTAAATTTTATAAAATTCAGCTCTTTTCCCTCGCTAGCTCCCATTAATCGCAACCCAAAATTTACGCATCATGTGGCCACGGCGGGGCAGCTGTTGAACGAGGTGGTGAGCTTCCTCTTCTTCACAGCGCTGGATCTGCTCGACGCCATACTCATTCATCAAAATCTTCCTGTGCCTCTTCGTCTACCTCCTCACGTTCGAGATCGCCACGTATCTCAAGGACAGGCACATTTCCACCCCGGAGTTCCACAACGTCGATTTTCTCCTATTTCGGTTCCATTTACGCCACCTAGCTCAGGTTTCACGCCGAGTACATCGCCCCGCTTCTCCAGTTCCTCGCAAACGCCCGCGTCATCCTCTTCCTCGTTCAAAGCGTCGACCATTTCGTTCTCTGCCTCTGATTTAGGGTTTAGGATTTAAAATCAAACCAGTGATTGAATCCGTTAACGATGATTTTGAACGCGGGGAGTACTTCCCCCACGGGCCTCACCCAGATGCCCACGTGCAATGAAAAAGAGGTAGAAATCTTGTCAAAATGTGCATTGATTTTATAGCTCCCCCGTTTGAATTTTCTCCCCCTGCATTTTGACAATCAATCAACAATTCATCGGCGCACATCCAAGTGCTGGACCGCTATCGTTTGATCCGAGAAGGCTATAAACCGGTGTCTCCCAACTTCTCCCCGTGGTCCTAACCCAGAAGCCGGCGGGCTCGCTGTACACTCTGGGGGACATGATTTCGAGTTGCGTTTAATAGTTTGAGCTGCGAATAACTTTTTTAATTTTACGAGTTACAATTAACAATGGGGTACGAAAAGCCAAACTGAGATTGCGTTTTATTGAAGATAATGCTAGAGGGAATACAAATTCATAGCAGCACCGATCTAGAAAATTTGACGGTTGATGCGGATGTGTGTAGCTCTTCTTTTTTCCACTTCTAGTCCCTCTCTACGTGGCAAATAAACCCGGCCTGACACCGCCCCACCTCGTATCTCTTCCCAGTTCTCTCTCTTCCTCTCCCGCCTCCCTATATATTCCCTCCCCTCAATCCGCTGCCCCATCAGAGCGCCGACCATCCACCCAATCCCCATCATGGAGACCTCACCGGCGCCGGCAGCGGATAAGAAGCAGTGGCCATACCGCGGCGTACGGATGCGCAAGTGGGGCAAGTGGGTCGCCGAGATCCGCGAGCCAAACAAGCGATCTAGGATCTGGCTCGGCTCTTACGCCTCCCCCGTCGCCGCCGCCCGCGCTTACGACACCGCCGTATTCTACCTCCGCGGCCGTTCCGCTTTTCTCAACTTCCCCGACGACATCCCCGCCTCCTCCGATGCGTCCGCGGCCGTCGGCGATCTATCTGCCGCCTTGGTACGAAAGAGAGCCGCCGAGGTCGGCGCGGCCGTCGACGCGCTCCTCCTGCAGAAGAAGAAGAGGAATATGGGGATGAGTTTCAAGGGCCTCGATCTCAATTGCAAGCCCAGCTCCGATGAGACGTACGCCGCCGATTGAATTTGAGCCTCTTCGATTTGTTTTTATCTTTTTTAATAGGGTGTAGAATTAGGGGAGCAGAGAGTGGGAGCGGGCTGCAGGAAACAGGAGTGGCGGTGCTTAGATGTATATTAATTAATTAATTAATTATGATTTAAGGCTCATTCAACTGCTATTTTGCTACTTAGTTTCCGGGATACAATCCCAATGAAGGGGCTTAATTTCATGAACGATCCTGAGGCTACACAGCACGGATCAGGCAGAGAGTGCTACTTCGCTGAATCTAAACCCTAGAAATTCAAAGAGGGAGAGACCCATAGAGGAGAATCGCCTCTAATTAGAACTTGAATTGGATATGAGGTCAGATTCATATCTCTCAATTTACTTTCAATTTTGTCACTTATCACATTCACAGAAGCTATGAATCATTAGGGCAAGAAAACTAAACAAGATACACATCAAACCTCGACCCAAAGCATTGCCAAAGCGAACCAAAGTACACGTTTCGATTTTTGTCGGCTGCGGTTCGCCCGCGTTTCCAATTTTTGAAAAATCCCGTGGTTCAATTCAGCTCACGATTTTGAATGCCAAATCGAATCGTACTAGCACTTACATTAACATTAGTAATTTAGTATATATTGTACAACCCCGGTATTCGCCAAGAGGTGAGCGGAAGCCAAGGGATCAACAAGCAAGAAGGATAGGAAGGAAGGCGAGTCAGGTGCTCAGGGGCCGCTCGCAAGGAGGCAGGCGAGTCGGGCTCTCGCCGGCTGCTCGCAGGAAGGCGAGCGGGCTGGGCCCTCGTCGGCCGCTCGCAGGAAGGCGGGCGAATCAGGTCTCTCAATTCGCGAGAGGACCCCTTGTGTGCGACTCGCACAGTAAGGGTCCAGGGGTGATTTTACCTGAAAACCCTTGGTGGTCTGCAGTTAGCCTCTCCAAACAGCGGGTTTTGGCTGTTGGCAGACCATTTTGGGCTGCGCATAGCAAAAGTGTAGGCAGAATCCCGCTATTAGCAGACCGTAAGTAAAAAACTATAAATAGACCTTGAAAGGTACCTTTGGAGAGGATTCCAGTCTCAGTACTCTGAGCTTCCTCCTCTCTAGGTTATCTTGGCTTAGCTCTCAGGCTCTCCAAGGTGCCCAGTCTCAACTTTGGCTTGGGAGGGGAAGCGCTATAAGATCTTCTGGGTGTGTGGTGGGACCTCCTCGCTGCGACTAAGGGCCTGTGTCTAGTTTTGAGTCTTCGGTCTGTTTCCCTCCGAGGAATTAGTAAGTGATAGCTGCCCCCCAATCTGTTGGGGGCCCGAGCTCCACAAGAGACAGTTGATTCATTTGGGCGTCAGAGTTGAGACAGTAAAAGTTTAATAAAAATTTAATTTGTGTTACATTAAGCTATTAACTTGAGTCACTGATCATTACTTCTCTTCCCACGGGAGTCACGGTGATAAATATTGTGTATGCAAGCATGCAACTATATATTTCTTAAAATTTTCTCTAAGATTACT
This sequence comes from Dactylorhiza incarnata, assembly GCA_033032865.1. NCBI lineage: Eukaryota > Viridiplantae > Streptophyta > Magnoliopsida > Asparagales > Orchidaceae > Dactylorhiza > Dactylorhiza incarnata. The sequence continues at coordinate 6,595,348 of JAWHQI010000123.1, read as the reverse complement.
TATTCATATTTCTTTTTTTAAACCACCAAAACCGAACTGAACCAAGCTGAACATTCGGTTCAGTTCGGTTCGCTTCCAATGATTTGCATGGTTCGGTTCGGTTTCAAATTTCTGAAAGCACATAGGGGTGATTAGATTTGCTAAAAAACCGAACCAAATCGAACAATTACAGTCATGATCTAAATAAGCCAAGCCTCGCTATGCGCCCCAAATGATCCAAGGGATGTGGGCCGATTGACGGAGGATCCAAAGGATGTGAGGACAGATGTTTGTATGGTGATGATTATTTGTGAGAGTTGATATTAGCAGTCTGAAACTGGCTTTGCACAGTCCATCGCTATTCGTAGTCCATAAATTTTATTTGTATTCCAAAATTATATTTGCACCCCACTCCCAACCCAAATAAGCGAAACACTTTGCTGATTTATTAAGTACTAGTCTAGAAGCATAGAAAACTTCTTAAAGACTAAAATAATTTAAAAACCTAGCAGAAAAACAAATTAAATGACATGCATAGAGAAATTAATTCTAAACCAAGTTAAATGACATGCAAACCTTCCTCTAACCAGAAAATTGACTACTTTTTTGAGATTTTCGCTGGATAATTTCCTTCTTTTTTAAAGGTGAATCTAAGAGGGGGAAAACGACACGACTGATAGAACTACTGCTAAAGTTTAGGCAACGGGAGAGAGATGAAGTGGAGGTTATTTGATGGGGGTGCGATTAGCGAGAATTGGACTGCGAATATAATTAGTTTTTTTTAATAATTTTTGGGATGCGAATAGCAAAAATTGGACTGCTAATATCAACTCTCTTATTTATTTATGTATCCATATTATATATAATGAAAAAGTAAAACACATTTTTGCGAAATATTCATAAAAAATGTGACATCTTCTCAATTTTTATTTAGGTTTCTTTTGGACAACAATTTCCTAATAGTGAGTTTACTTTCTTGCCAAGGCACTGAGAAACTATGTGCATGATTATATTATATTAAGCTTGAAAATGTCAAATAGTTTTACTCACTGCCTGTTGCTATCGAGATAAATATAAAGTGATGTTATGTGCAAATCGGTTTTGGCTACATGCAAATCATTAAAATTTGTGTTTTTTGAAAATACGTCTTATAGGTGCATTTTTAGGAGAAGCGTTCAACATCAAAGTTGTATATCTCGTCGAAATCTACAACTTTCGTGTTGAACATTTTGCCTAAAAATGCACATATAAGGCGTATTTTCAAAATGCGCGAGACTATTGTGAAATGTTTCGCGCATTTTGAAAATACGCCTTCTAGGTGCATTTTTAGGCAAAATGTTTAACACGAAAGTTGTAGATCTCGACGATATCTACAACTTTGATGCTGAACACTTTTCCTAAAAATACACCTATAAGACGTATTTTCAAAAAGCGCGAGTTTTGATGGTTTGCACGTAGCCAAAACCGATTTGCACATAACATCAGTCTAAATATAACGTATGTTCCGAAGATGACATGAAATTAAGTGAAATTATATTAGCAGCCCACTATGCGATGCTTGCTGTTCTACAAAGGTCAATATAAAAGATTTCACCCTCTAATCGCAGCCCCCTTGGGTTCGCCCAAGCCGTACTTCACCACCTTCGGTCTCTCGCACCCGTACACCGCGCCGCCCGCCTCCTCTTTCCGCCTCGAGCTCTTCCTCTCCTTCCTGGGCTTCAACTCTCGATATTCTCTTCTCAATCTCATCCTTTGCGCCTCCGTCTTCCCTCTACTTGCCGTGGTCGTCCCCGTCGCTACCATGCTACTCTCCGTGCTCGTCTTCCGGATGTTGCTCATCGCCGTCTCTCTCTCGCAGACAATCTCTTCAAGCACGGCATTCACAAGTTTTTTTGTAAATCAACACCATGGACTGGTGGATAAACTCCAAAAACAGTATAACGGAAACTTGTACTTAAACCTACAGAATAGATTAATCGCGGCTTCTACAGTTGTTATAGAGTTATTGATTTTGAATTCTATAGGAAGTTCACTTTCTTCCATTAACTCACCAACGTAGCGGCTCATTGGCCAACTATCTTGCCCTGCTAATGGTCAATTTTATAACAATTTCAAATTTCTTTTTCCCTGCGATAGAGGTCAGTCAGAGATCGCTTGAGATTCGACAATTAGTTTGATGAACCATCATCCCTAGAAACCTCAAAACGAGGAGAAAAAGTTCACATGAAAAGTTCTCCTTTGCGGGGTTGTGACATGCGAATATCAATTTAATGGGCTGCGTTTAACAATGGGTTGTGAATATCAATCGTAGGATTGCTTACTCTTATGTTGATTTTAGGAGACTGGGGTTGTGAGAGCACAATTTTTATTGTGATTGCATGGTTATCTTATTAGAGGCTTTGTTCTACCTGATCATGTTTTAAATGATTTAGAGATGTATGATCCAAGGTCAGTCAGAGGTTTCTTAATGTTACTTTCTCGTGCTGCCGGCGGCGCCACCGACTTCATGTGAGCGACATTCAAGTAGGCTCATTAATGATGACTAGCGCCCGGGAGGCTTGCGTGAGGCGGTGCCACCATAGGAACTCTCCACAAATAACTTTGCCTAGCGGCTTCACTAGCGGTGACCTCCATGTTATGCCAGTTGAGGAGAAGAGCGAAGAGAATGCCGGTGGTGTGTATACATCACAAGCCATCTCTTAAATAAAAAAGCTTAGACTTTGATTGAAATCAAGAAAGAAGCCTCCACTTTTGACTTGAATAATAAAATAATAATAATTGAGAAAATAACAATGTGATAGCTACCTTGTGTTTGGTGGAAATTGTGAAAAGGTCAAATTAACTCATCAATCACAGCCTTACTTTAGGTTTTCACACGAACCGCTATCAAATGCTATCATCAAATGTACTAAACATACAAAGCACCACTTCATTAATTGAGATAACATTCGACTTGTCGCAAGCTGACTATGAACTCGAGGTCGGCCCGAGTTCTCACAATATCTATACATCTGGCTCACTCATGGGCGGTTGATGCACCCGGATCACAGAAGTCGACCAATTGAACCCAAGTCGTAGATGGGTGATTCCTTGCATCACCTCTACAGTCCACACTCTCTTACAAAAATCACAGGAGCTCCACCTCGCAGAATATCTCCCAACAGCCGGTAAAGGCTAGCATGCTGCTCGGCCTTCATGAGCACAATACACACACGGCGCACCATCAAAATTCTTTCCATTGTTGAAAATTTGCAGTCCATATGGAGTCCACCATACCCAATGAAATTGGATTCTTGTCCAATTTTGGTACAAATTGTACACCATCAAGTTTACACCGTATATCATCGTACATCGTACATCTGCATGTTAACATTTCCTTTGTTTGAGACCTTACAAGCTAAACTGTCACTCATGTAGACTGGACCAATCTTTTCCTCCAATGAACAGAACATCGCCGCATCGAGCATATATATACACGCTGCGAGGTGCCAGAAAATAAAATCCAACCACCAATATTAATAGGGCTAATGCAGCTCCTACTAGCCGGAATTTTTTTTCCATGACAAGTGGAAGACCTTCAAATTATTTGAGCATCTTATACACTAAGTGTTGAAACCAGAGAACTAGTCTCGACGTTCGCAAGGGGGATGCAGCTAACCCTTACTTGACCTGAGCTAGACCCTTAACCAGTCACGAAGAACCGAAGAACCTTGCCCTTGAATAATACATAAATCCACAAACGGACCCCTTAAGCTGCAGCGTGGAGGTCCCACCACATACCCGGAAGCTCACCAAGAACTTCCCCTCCCAAGCCAATGCTGAGCCTGGGCACCTTGGAGGGCACTAAGGATCACCTCACCGTCCACCTTCAATGACAGGGGGAGGGGAGGGGTAGTGCTTGCTCACACGCGAGGGAGGGGGTAGAGACCAACCCTTCCCAAGGTGCCCATGGGGGTCTATTTATAGATTTTCCAAAATTGGGCTGCGGATAGCCGAAATTTCTCTATCCGCAGCTCGATCATGACCATGAATGATCAATGCAGGGGGGGGGGGGGCGAGTGGGGCTCGAGGCGCCCACTCCCCCCCTCACGGGAGGTCCTACCTCCCTCCCCAAGGATGCCGGGCGAGTGGGAGGGTCCCTCCCACTCGCCGCCCCCTTTGGGCGAGTGGGAGGGTCTCTCCCACTCCCAAAGGGGGCGGCGAGTGGGAGGGACCCTCCCACTCGCCCAAAGGGGGCGGCGAGTGGGAGAGCCCCTCCCACTCGCCCAAAGGGGGGCCGGCGAGTGGGAGTGCCTCTCCCACTCGCCCGGCGAGTGGGAGGGCCCCTCCCACTCACCCGGGTGAGTGGGAGAGCTCCTCCCACTCTCCCCACAAAGGGCCGGCGAGTGGGAGGGCCCCTCCCACTAGCCCAAAGAGTGCCGGGCGAGTGGGAGGGTTCCTCCCACTCGCCCGAAGGGAGTCGGGGGAGCGGATGCTCCACCCGCTTCTCTCGCTGCCTCTTTTTGCCTCGATCGGTTTCGATTGTTTTTGAGCGGTCATTCTGCTCGTCTCGATCACCCTCACTGTCAAGACCCCATCCGCATCGGGTCGCACCGACTCGGAAAATATGAGGGTTGTACACAATCCCCGCTCTTTTCGAGCTTGCCTTAAGCTCGGAAAGAAAATCCAACCCACCTATTTGACGAGGAGGTGGGACCTTAGGGGAATCCACGAAGGGCTCTGCCAACGGGATACTCCTGCCGAGTTTTTCAGTTGAACCTGACTTGAGGCGGAAGACGAACCTTTCTCCACTTAACAACCCTCCTATGAGCCGAGCTCAACTAGAGGTGGAGTAAGCTCAACACCTTAGGTCGAATTGAGCTTGACCTTAGGTGGAGAAAAACTCAACACCTCTAGTCGAGCCGAGCTCGACCTGAGGTGGAAGACAAACCTTTCTCCACTTAACAACCCTCCTATGAGCCGAGCTCAACTGGAGGTGGAGAAAACTCAACACCTTAGGTCGAATTGAACTTGACCTTAGGTGGAGAAAAACTCAACACCTCTACTCGAGCCGAGCTCGACCTGAGGTGGAAGGCAAACCCTTCTCCACTTAACAACCCTCCTATGAGCCGAGCTCAACTGGAGGTGGAGAAAACTTAACACCTTAGGTCGAATTGAACTTGACCTTAGGTGGAGAAAAACTCAACACCTCTACTCGAGCCGAGCTCGACCTGAGGTGGAAGGCAAACCCTTCCCCACTTAACAACCCTCCTATGAGCCGAGCTCAACTGGAGGTGGAGAAAGCTCAACACCTTAGGTCGAATTGAACTTGACCTTAGGTGGAGAAAAACTCAACACCTCTAGTCGAGCCGAGCTCGACCTGAGGTGGAAGGCAAACCTTTCTCCACTTAACAACCCTCCTATGAGCCGAGCTCAACTGGAGGTGGAGAAAGCTCAACACCTTAGGTCGAATTGAACTTGACCTTAAGTGGAGAAAAACTCAACACCTCTACTCGAGCCGAGCTCGACCTGGGGTGGAAGGAAAACCCTTCTCCACTTAACAACCCTCCTATGAGCCGAGCTCAAATGGAGGTGGAGAAAGCTTAACACCTTAGGTCGAATTGAACTTGACCTTAGGTGGAGAAAAACTCAACACCTCTAGTCGAGTCGAGCTCGACCTGAGGTGGAAGGCAAACCTTTCTCCACTTAACAACCCTACTATGAGCCGAGCTCAACTAGAGGTGGAGAAAGCTCAACACCTTAGGTCGAATTGAACTTGACCTTAGGTGGAAAAGAACTCGACACCTCTAGTCGAGCCGAGCCCGACCTGAGGTGGGAAGCGGGAACTCCAAACTTACCAGGGAGCCGAGCTCACCTTGAGGGGGAGGGAACTCCACACCTACCAGGGAGCCGAGCTCACCTGGAGGGGGAGGGAACTCCACACCTACCAGGGAGCCGAGCTCACCTAGAGGGGGAGGGAACTCCACACCCACCAGGGAGCCGAACTCACCTGGAGGGGGAGGGAACTCCACACCCACCAGGGAGTCGAGCTCACCTGGAGGGGGAGGGAACTCCATACCCACCAGGGAGCCGAGCTACCTGGAGGGGGAGGGAACTCCACACCTACCAGGGAGCCGAGCTCCCCTGGAGGGGGAGGGAACTAACAGTTTCCCGAACTACCCGGGGGTGGAGAACCAGTCCATGTCCCAGGTGCTTACCCTCACCGAGGGACGGAGGGATTCAGCCATCTTATTTAGGCAACTGAGGTAGAGATCCAATCCACGTCTTATGTGCTTACCTTCACATATAGGTGGAGGAACTCGGCCGTCTTATCAAAACAACTGAGGCGGAGATCCAATCCGCGTCTTAGGTGCCTTGCTTACCTGGAGACGGAGGAACTCAACGCCCTCCCAATTCAATTGGAGGCGGAAGTACCCACCTGCGTCCTAGGTGCCTTGCTTACCTCGATACAGGGGAACTCAACGCCCTCCCAATCCAATTGGAGGCGGAAGTACCCACCTGCGTCCAAGGTGCCTTGCTTACTTGGAGACTGGGGAACTCAACGCCCTCCCAATCCAATTGGAGGCGGAAGTACCCACCTGCGTCCAAGGTGCCTTGCTTACCTGGAGACAGGGGAACTCAATGCCCTCCCAATCCAATTGGAGGCGGAAGTACCCACCTGCGTCCTAGGTGTCTTGCTTACCTGGAGACAGGGGAACTCAACGCCCTCCCAATCCAATTGGAGGCGGAAGTACCCACCTGCGTCCAAGGTGCCTTGCTTACTGGAGACAGGGGAACTTAACGCCCTCCCAATCCAATTGGAGGCGGAAGTACCCACCTGCGTCCAAGGTGCCTTGCTTACCTGGAGACAGGGGAACTCAACGCCCTCCCAATCCAATTGGAGGCGGAAGTACCCACCTGCGTCCTAGGTGCCTTGCTTACCTAAAGACAGGGGAACTCAACGCCCTCACAATCCAATTGGAGGCGGAAGTACCCACCTGCGTCCTAGGTGTTTTGCTTGCTGGAGACAGGGGAACTCAACGCCCTCCCAATCCAATTGGAGGCGGAAGTACCCACCTGCGTCCAAGGTGCCTTGCTTACCTGGAGACAGGGGAACTCAACGCCCTCACAATCCAATTGGAGGCGGAAGTACCCACCTGCGTCCTAGGTGCCTTGCTTGCTGGAGACAGGGGAACTCAACGCCCTCCCAATCCAATTGGAGGCGGAAGTACCCACCTGCGTCCAAGGTGCCTTGCTTACCTGGAGACATGGGAACTCAACGCCCTCCCAATCCAATTGGAGGCGGAAGTACCCACCTGCGTCCAAGGTGCCTTGCTTACCTAGAGACAGGGGAACTCAACGCCCTCCCAATCCAATTGGAGGTGGAAGTACCCACCTGCGTCCAAGGTGCCTTGCTTACCTGGAGACAGGGGAACTCAACGCCCTCCCAATCCAATTGGAGGCGGAAGTACCCACCTGCATCCTAGGTGCCTTGCTTACCTGGAGACAGGGGAACTCAACGCCCTCCCAATCCAATTGGAGGTGGAAGTACCCATCTGCGTCCTAGGTGCCTTGCTTACTGGAGACAGGGGAACTCAACGCCCTCCCAATCCAATTGGAGGCGGAAGTACCCACCTGCGTCCAAGGTGCCTTGCTTACCTGGAGACAGGGGAACTCAACGCCCTCCCAATCCAATTGGAGGCGGAAGTACCCACCTGCGTCCAAGGTGCCTTGCTTACCTGGAGATGGAGGAGCTCATCATCTCCCCAAGTCACTTACTCAAACGGCGAGTCGACCCGATGAGTCTCCCATCTGCCGGCATGACTGAGCCCGGAGAATGGTCTCTAGTCGGGGATTTCACCAATCAGTCGACCGATGAGCCTCCCATCTGCCAGCATGACTGAGCCCGGAGAATGGTCTCTAGTCGGGGATATTACCAAATGGGAGCGGAGTACCCATCCACGTCCTAGGTGCTTACCTTCACCTGGATGCAGAGGAACTCAACACCTTCCCTAAGCCACTTACCATTGGTGTTACCTGAAGTCGTTTCCATTCATCACCGAGGAGCTACCTACTTATTACAACGCGCCCCTCTGGGCCTACTTGGTCACATGCACCTTGACCATCTCCTTCATTACTTCCTCCATCTTCTTTGTCCCCTTGTTCCTTTTCTTTCTCCTGGTCCCTCCTGCTTCCTTTGTCGGCCTGGAGGCGGAGGACTTGTTCCTGAAACTGATCCGTGTAGCTTCCCTGCGTCTCCCCGTGCTTTTGTCACATCAGGAACAGGGACTCCACCCCCTTCCTGGTGAGACGGAGGCATCCTCCCTACCCCCTCACTCGGGGCAGCTGGTCCCAGGAGAACTGTTGAAGAGCGCTTGCGCTTGGAGGCCCAAGCCCTCCTCTGAGGCTGGCCAGGTGTTGGCGATGCCGAGCACTCGCCCTGAGGGGGGAGTGTGACCCGCAAGACTTCCTGGATTGCCTTCCTGAACTCCTCGAAGTCACCTTTCTTCACGCACTCGCCGGCAGGGGTGAGTCCCCCAGCTCATCGCTTCCAGCCATGAGACTTGCCCAGAGCTTTCCGAACTAGCTGCTTCCACGCTCACCGCACCATAATGTTGAAACCAGAGAACTGGTCTCGACGTTCGCAAGGGGGATGCAGCTAACCCTTACTTGACCTGAGCTAGACCCTTAACCAGTCACGAAGAACCGAAGAACCTTGCCCTTGAATAATACCTAAGTCCACAAACGGACCCCTTAAGCTGCAGCGTGGAGGTCCCACCACATACCCGGAAGCTCACCAAGAACTTCCCCTCCCAAGCCAATGCTGAGCCTGGGCACCTTGGAGGGCACTAAGGATCACCTCATCGTCCACCTTCAATGACAGGGGGAGGGGAGGGGTAGTGCTTGCTCACACGGGAGGGAGGGGGTAGAGACCAACCCTTCCCAAGGTGCCCATGGGGGTCTATTTATAGATTTCCCAAAATTGGGCTGCGGATAGCCGAAATTTCTCTATCCGCAGCTCGATCATGACCATGAATGATCAATGCAGGGGGGGGGGGGGGGGGGGCGAGTGGGGCTCGAGACGCCCACTCCACCCCTCGCGGGAGGTCCTACCTCCCTCCCCAAGAATGTCGGGCGAGTGGGAGGGTCCCTCCCACTCGCTCAAAGGGGGCGGCGAGTGGGAGAGTCCCTCCCACTCGCCCAAAGGGGGCGGCGAGTGGGAGAGCCCCTTCCACTCGCCCAAAGGGGGGCCGGCGAGTGGGAGTGCCTCTCCCACTCGCCCACTCGCCCGGCGAGTGGGAGGGCCCCTCCCACTCGCCCAAAGAGTGTCGGGCCAGTGGGAGGGTTCCTCCCACTCGCCCGAAGGGAGTCGGGGGAGCGGATGCTCCACCCGCTTCTCTCGCTGCCTCTTTTTGCCTCGATCGGTTTCGATTATTTTTGAGCGGTCATTCTGCTCGTCTCGGTCACCCTCACTGTCAAGACCCCATCCGCATCGGGTCGCACCGACTCGGAAAATATGAGGGTTGTACACTAAGGGTCCGTTCGTTTCACTAACATTGATATTAAAGTATTGGCTTTAAGAATATGAAAGTCATTTATGTTGTTCGTACCAACAATTGTAGTGTGGAATTGACTTTCTGGTGGAAAGTCGACGATATTCACCATAACCTAAAAACCTATCGATCTAATGTTCTCCAGGGCGGATATTGAGATCGCCAACTTCGACTTTCCAGAAAAATATCATTTTTTTGGCCCGAATGCACATTTTTGCTTGTACGCGATTTTTTAGCTCCATACATGATTTTTTTGCGAGGACGCGTATATTTCGCCCGAACGAAATTTTTTCGCCCGGACACAATTTTTCCGTCCGGATGCGATTTTTCCGGCCGAACACGATTTTTCACCCCATTCGGGATTTTTTTGCCCGGACGCGATATTTTCGCTCGGGCGAGTTTTTTTCGCCCAGACGCAATTTTTTTCGCCCGAGCGTGATTTTTTTTCGCCCGGGCACGATTTTTTCACCCGGTCGCGTTTTTTTTTCACTCGGGCGCGATTTTTTTTGCCCGGACGCATTTTTTTCGCCCGAACGTGCTTTTTTCGCCCACGCGTGTTTTTTCACCCGGGCGCTATTTTTTCGCTTGGGCGCGATTTTTTCGCCCTGGCGCGTATTTTGCGCCCGGGCTCATTTTTTGCGTCCGGGCGCGTTTTTTGCGCCCGGGCAGGTTTTTTTCGCCCAGGCGCGATTTTTTCGCCCGGGAGCGATATTTTCGCTTAGGGGCTATATTTTAGCCCGGGCGCGTTTTTTCACCCCGACGCGTTTTTTTCGCCCAGATGCAATTAATTCACCCAGGCGCGTTTTTTATCGCCCGGGCGCATTTATTCGCCCGAACGCAGTTTTTTCATCCACGTGTGTTTTTTTCGCCGGGGGCATTTTTTCGCCCGGGCGCGATTTTTTCGCCCGGGCGTATTTCTTTCGCCCGGGAGCGATTTTCTCACCCGTGCGGGATTTTTTCGCCCGAGAGTGTTTTTTTCACCCAGAGCGATGTTTCCCCCCGGGCGGGATTTTTTCGCCAGGGCGTGTTTTTTTTGCCCAGGCGCGTTTTTTTCCCCGTGCGAAAAAAACACGCACGCGCGAAAAAAATGCGGCCGTGTGAAAAAATCGCTCCCGGGCGAAAAAATCACGCCCAGGGCGAAAAAAACGCGTCCGTCGAAAAAAACGCCCTCGGGCGAAAAAATTGCGGGTGGGAGAAAAAAACGCGATTGATCGAAAAAAGCGCGCTCGGGCGGAAAATCGCACACGGGCGAAAAAAACGCGCCCGGGCGAAAAAAATGCTCTCGTGTGAAAAAAACTCGCCCGGTTCAAAAATTCTCGCCCGGGCGAATAAAGCGCGCCTGGGCGAAAAACCCGCTCCCGAGTGAAAATAACGCGTCCGGGCAAAAAAGTCGCGCGCCGGTCTAAAAACGCGCTATTACTTATGATAATTTGCAGGATTAAACTTAGAAGCTCAACATTGATCAATGTCAATTCCTATGAAAGAAAGTCTTTCTGCAAACGAACAGTAAAAAGTAATGAATATCAATTTCTATGACAGAAAATCATCATACAGACGAACAAAAGAAATTGATTTAAACTCAATGTCATTTCCCATGTGTATTGATATTGGATTGAAAATCAGTACTTTGATATCAATGTCCGTGATACGAACGGACCCTAAGGGTTTATAGCAAAATCTCGATAAAGTGTATGTCATCCTGCATAACTTCTCACCAACCAATCTCAAAGAACTTCAACAATGTAATGACAAGAATGATGTTCTCAGCCACTTCCTATCAAAGGTCGGCGAGAAGTACTTACCCTTCTTCGGGACTCTATGAACCGCTTCTCGCTTCAAGTAGACCCTTGAATGTGAGTAGTCACTCGACTAACTTAAGTGGTATTTTTCATTGCCCACTCTTCTTAAGAGCCCACGAAAGAGAAAAACACTTTTCTCATATCTCGACTTTGGGAAGAGATGTTATCAGTTATGTCACCTTGCATAAGAAAAATAAGAAATTGTTTCTGGTCTTCTGTGTGAGCAAGATGATAAAGGGTGCATAACTGAAGTATCCAATCTTGGAGAAACTCACCATGACTTTTATCATATCAGCCAAACGATTCAACTTCCCATGTACTGGGAGACCTTAGATTTGTTAAATAAGAGTTATTATACTTTGATGTACTCCGGACTTATTAGACCTTTTATAACACTTCACTTGTAATTACCATATAGTGTAAGACCAGCTGGGCCACACATCATACAACCTTCACAAATAAGATATTAAAATATGATATAAAAGCATTCTTACTGGTATCTTAGAGTAAAGTTGCAACGGGGAAGTATTATTAAACAATGTCCACAACTATAACAAGTTCAAGGCCTTATGGCCATTACAAAACAAATCTAAATAAACAACATAGTCCAAACCAAAGCACAGGTGACTAAATACTAAAACAGAAATACAGGAAATAGAAACATAAAACACTTCATGAGCTATTCTTTTCTTTTAGCACACAAGCTTCACTTTGCGTAATATTACATCACCATACAAGTCAGCACTTCGTCCCTTGTCATGTACAGCCCCAGGTTTCAAACCGTGTAGGCATTTTCTTCTCGGTCGTGTGTCATGTCGTGTACGGGGTCGTGAATAGATTTTAAGTGCGTTTTCTAAGCCGTTCGATCTAGATCCTTAAGATTCGACGGAGAGGATCTGCTACTGGGTGCATTAGGTCATTTTGGGGGCGGTCATTTGATCCAAGTTATTTTCTTTCTTTCAGGTTAGAGAGAAAGAAAAGGAAGAGGAGGGAGAAGAATCTTCTTCCGCCATTAGAGGCTAATTAGAAGCTCCGATCGACGAACTGAGACTGGATACACATGTTAGATTTGAAGTGAGCTAGCGCCAGCGCTAGCGCTAGCGCCAACGCTAACTCCTACTCGTCACCCCCTTTGTTTTGCCTATAAATAGAGGGGTACCATCCTCTAAAGAGCATCGATTCTGGATCTGGCGAGTATCATCAACTTTGAGCGAGTTAGAGATACCAGAGCGCCACCAGGCGAGCATCGGACTTGGAGTAAGTTCGGCATGCGAGCATCGAACTTGGAGTAAGTTCGGCCAGCTCCCTTGAGCGAGTAGCGAGCAGTGGAGATACCGCCGGCGCTAGTGCTAGCGCGCGCGGTAGCGACAAGAGGAGAAGAGGCGAGCAGCGAGCTTGCGAGTAGCTGGGAGTGCGAGTACCTACTCAGGAGATAGCGCCCGACGCTAGTGATAGCGCTCGCGCTAGCGAGTATTGGAGGAAGCGACGCGTGGCGAGTACGCGAGAAGCTTGGAGTGCGAGCAGCGAGCTTGCGAGTAGCAGAGCTAACGCCTGGCGCTAGCGATACCGCCGGCGGTAGCGAGGAGCGAGCTTCTGTAGCGAGGAGCGAGTATCACCTGCGCGGTGTGCTCCGGAGGAGAAGCGGACCTTGTCCGTGAACAAGTTCTTACCTTCTATTGGCTGTTGTGATTCAAGTTGGATGCAACTTGTATTCAGCCGTGTTCAGTTGTAACTAGCTACCAAAATTAGTATTGTGAAAGCTTGTGTTCATCTTTGGTGTCCTTATTCTCCTGTTGGTTGACGTGTTCTTCCGACTTCAAAATATTTCACATGGTATCAGAGGGATAGTGGGAACAAGGACGAAACAACCAAGATGGACGGCGGAGGAGGGTATGCTAGGGGACTTGGCATTGAGCTGCTTACTCAAACCAAATACAAGAAGTGGATGTCTTGTATGGAGAGCTACCTTCTTGGAGAGGATCTCTGGGAGGTTGTTGGTGGTGGGGAGCAAGAGGAAGTAGTAGCTGCCGGTGATAATGGTCCAGCTGTGAGAGCTTGGAGGAAGACCAACGCCAAGGCGGAGTTCACCTTGAAGAGAGCCATATCACCTGACTTGTTCGACCACATCATAGGTTGCAAGTCAGCGTCTGCGATCTGGATAGCCCTCGATGGGTTATTCAACAAGAAGAATGTGGCACGGCTACAATTCCTGGAGAATGAGTTGGCGAAGTCGACTCAAGGCAAGATGTCGATATCCACCTTCTTCCTGAAGGTGAAGAACCTATGTGGGGAGATCTCGGCCTTGGATCATGAAGAGCCAATCTCAGAGGCGAAGTTGAAGCGGCACATACTCCGAGGCTTGAGGAGGGAGTATGTCCCCTTCGTTAATTCCGTGCAAGGATGGGCTACTCAGCCCTCCCTTCTGGAGCTAGAGAACCTGCTATCGTCACAGGAGAGCTTGGCGAAGCAGATGGCGGGAGTATCCATCTCAGGAGGAGATGGCGAGGCCTTGTTCTCAGGAAAGAGGAGATCCTGGGACAAGAGAAAGAAGAACTCCGGAGATGGACCTTCAACGTCCTCTCAGGGAGATGGGGGGAAGTTCCTCCCTGCGCGCGATGAGAAGGGGAGAACCCTTTGCTTTTCCTGTAAAAAGTATGGGCATATGGCAAAGGACTGCCGGTCTAATCTGAAGGCCGGTCATGCTTCTAACAAGGAGGGAGATCACCAGAGAGGTGGAGGAAGAGGTGGAGGTCACCAAGGCGGTGAGAGGGGGGACAGTTGTTTCCTGGTAGAGATGACGGCAACGTCAGTCGATGTCTTAGCCTCCATCAACCTCGAGAACGACTGGATAGTGGATTCCGGTTGCGGGCATCATCTCACATGAGATATGTCCAAGTTTGACTCCTTGGAAGCGTATGAAGGAACGCATGCTATCATCACTGCAGATGATACGGTGCATCCTGTGGAGCGAGAAGGGAAGGTGTCCCTTGGGAGTAGAGAGAAGCCAGTGACACTGAAGAGTGTGTATCACGTGCCTGGCATGAAGAAGAACCTCTTCTCGGTGGCTAACGCCGTGGATGCTGGATACCACATGCTGTTTGGACCGAAGGAGGTGAAGTTCTTGAAGAACCTATCGTCTGTCGATGCTGACGTCACGCTCACCGGGAGAAGGGTGAAGGATTTGTATGTTCTGTCTGTAAATGCCTACGTGGACAAGCTGAAGACAAACGACAGCGCTGTGATCTGGCATGAGAGGCTGGGTCATGTGGGGATGGACAAGCTGAAGATGATGGCAGCAAAGGGCCTAGTGAGTGGTCTGCTTCATCTCTCTTCCTACGACGACGGCCATGTGTGCGACGGATGCCAATATGGAAAGTCACATCGACTTTCATTTGACAAGTCGGAGACCAGGTGTAAGGCACCTCTTGAGTGCGTACATGCTGACGTGATGGGGTCGTGCGCCACCCTTACTTATGGAGGCAATAAGTATGCGCTGGTTCTGGTGGATGACTACACCCGCTATACGTGGGTATACTTTCTGAGAGAGAAATCAGAAGTATTCAGCAAGTTCCTCGAGTGGAAGGAGCTTGTGGAGGGGAGGCTGAACCGCAGAGTGAAGAAGCTGAGAAGCGACAATGGAGGAGAGTTTACCTCCAATGAGTTTGCTTCTTTCTGTAGGAGGTTCGGCATTCGGCGGGAGCTCTCCTGCGCTCACACCCCGCAGCAGAATGGGGTGGCAGAGAGGAAGATCCTCCATCTGGTGGAGACTACCAGGAGTTGGCTACATGCCAAGAGCATTCCCAAGGCCTTATGGGCGGAGGGAATGGCGTGTGCTACTCATGTGATCAATCGGCTACCTCTGAGTCCTAACAGGATGGTGTCTCCACACCAGCTCATGTTCGGGGAGAAGCCCAATGTGGGTCACATGAAGGTGTTCGGTTCTACCTGCTTCGTGCACGTCCCGGACGCTCAGAGAACCAAGTTGGAGCCGAAAGCGAGGAAGTGTATCTTCATCGGCTACGATGAGCGGATGAAGGGGTGGAAGTGCATGGATCCGCATACCCACAAGTTCGTCGTCTCGCGCGACGTAGTGTTTGACGAACTGGTCTCATACCAGGGAGTCTCTTCAGTGGAGCTGCCGGAGAGTGGAGAAGCTAGCAGGGAAGAGGAGTGGGTCACTGAGGACCCTACTGTGGAGTTAGAGTTATCTCCAAGTGCTCCATCGCCATCTGGCTCAGGAGGAGCATCTGGCTCAGGGGGAGCTACGAACTCAAGAAGCAGGGAGAGCACCGCTTCCGGAGGAGTTCAGAGAGGAGCTCAGAGAGGAGCTCAAGCAGAGGAATCTACCGGAGTGGTAGATAGTGGCCAAGCCTTGAGGAGGTCGAAGAGGACCATCGTCCCGCCTGCTCGCTATAAGGAGGGGAACTTCATGAGTTTGGTTTCCTGCTTCTTCACAGGACCACTCGATGAGAGGGAACCTGCCTACTTTGAGGATGTAGCTGACATCAAGGAGTGGGACGCGTCCATGATCGAGGAGATGGAGGCCCTTGAGAAAAATGAGACATGGGACCTGGTTCCCATGGTGGAGGGCATCAAACCTGTCACCTGTAAATGGGTGTACAAGGTTAAGAAGAGAGCTGATGGAGAAGTGGAGCGGTACAAGGCGAGGCTTGTCGCTCGAGGCTTCTCTCAAACCTACGGAGAGGCTACGAGGAGACCTTTAGTCCTGTCACAAAGATGACGTCGGTGAGGACGATCATCGCTCTGGCGGCGTGCCGAGGTTGGAAGTTGTGGCAGCTTGATGTGAAGAATGCGTTCATGTATGGAGAGATTGACAAGGATATATTCATGGTGCAACCGCCTGGATACATGTCTAAGTCTCAGCCACATCATGTCTGCAAGCTGAAGAAGGCCCTCTACGGGCTGAAACAGGCGCCGAGAGCCTGGTATGGGAAGATTGCGGAGTACTTGCAGTTCTGCGGCTACGATGCCTTAGACTCAGACTCCAGCATGTTCGTAAAGAAGAGTGGAGGTCTTCACGTGCTGGTGCTGCTATACGTCGACGACATGATCGTGACAGGGAATAACCCTGAGGAGGTCGCGACGCTGAGACAGCAGCTTTCCATACGATTCGAGATGAAGGATCTTGGTGAACTGCACCATTTCCTTGGCCTCCAAGTTGAGAAGAGAAGAGGCGGACTGTATGTTTCCCAGAGGGCATATGCCGAGAGGATCGTCGAAAGATTCAGCATGAAGGAGGGGAAGAGCAGCTCCGTTCCTCTGGAGGCTGGGCTGAAGCTTCGGAAGGAAGAAGGGAGGATTCTTCCTGATCCGAAGATCTTTCGGGCACTGATGGGGAGTCTTATCTACCTGACTATCACGAGGCCGGACATCGCCTTTGCCGTCGGCCGAGTTAGTCGGTATATGCAGGAGCCGCGGAAGCCTCATCTGGAGGCAGCCAAAGGGATACTGAAATACGTGAAGGGCACCCTTGAGATGGGGTTGTCCTATGAAGAGAAGTCCGACTTCAAGCTGCACGGGTACACGGATGCAGATTACGGAGGTGACGCCGATGATCGCAAGTTGACATCAGGTTACGTGTTCTTGTGTGGAGCAGCTGCTATCTCGTGGTGTAGCAAGAAGCAGGACTCTATTTCCCTTTCTACCACAGAGGCCGAGTACAATGCGTCGTCCTTAGCAGCTCAGGAGTGTGTCTGGCTAAGGAGACTAGTGGAGGATGTGGACGAGAAGGTCAGCGGACCTACTGTGCTACGCGGGGACAATGAGAGTGCATTGAAACTGGTAACCAATCCAGTTTGTCATGCAAGAACCAAGCACATTGAGATCGAGCATCACTTCATCAGAGAGAAGGTGCTGGGTGGCTTGATCGCTGTGGAGCATGTGCGGAGTGAAGACAACCTTGCGGATATATTCACGAAGCCCCTATTTGCGGGGCCGTTCCGGAGGCTTCGCTCGTTGCTTGGAGTTGTTCCCGGAGCTCACTTCAAGGGGGAGTGTTAGATTTGAAGTGAGCTAGCGCTAGCGCCAGCGCTAGCTCCTACTCGACACCCCCCTTGTTTTGCCTATAAATAGAGGGGTACCACCCTCTAAAGAGCATCGATTCTGGATCTGGCGAGTATCATCAACTTTGAGCGAGTTAGAGATACCAGAGCGCCACCAGGCGAGCATCGGACTTGGAGTAAGTTCGGCATGCGAGCATCGGACTTGGAGTAAGTTCGGCCAGCTCCCTTGAGCGAGTAGCGAGCAGTGGAGATACCGCCGACGCTAGTCCTAGCGCACGCGGTAGCGACAAGAGGCGAAGAGGCGAGCAGCGAGCTTGCGAGTAGCTGGGAGTGCGAGTACCTACTCGGGAGATAGCGCCCGACGCTAGTGATAGCGCTCGCGCTAGCGAGTATTGGAGGAAGCGACGCGTGGAGAGTACGCGAGAAGCTTGGAGTGCGAGCAGCGAGCTTGCGAGTAGCAGAGCTAACGCCTGGCGCTAGCGATACCGCCGGCGGTAGCGAGGAGCGAGCTTCTGTAGCGAGGAGTGAGTATTGGAGCGAGTATCACCTGCGCGGTGTGCTCCGGAGGAGAAGCGGACTTTGTCCGTGACCAAGTTCTTACCTTCTATTGGCTGTTGTGATTCAAGTTGGATGCAACTTGTATTCAGCCGTGTTCAGTTGTAACTAGCTACCAAAATTAGTATTGTGAAAGCTTGTGTTCATCTTTGGTGTCCTTATTCTCCTGTTGGTTGACGTGTTCTTCCGACTTCAAAATATTTCACAACACAGAGAGGATTCGAGGGCGCTCATCTTCATCGATTTATTTCAACGATTATATGTCAAGGAGGAAATCCAAGAAGGTAATGACTTCCCTCCTCTCGGTTATATGATGTGTATTTTCATCATTGCATTTTTATGATTTGAATATAGTGATTGTGGTACCCGATGTCTCTAATTGGAGGGCTTGGAGTTGCCACGTTTCATTGTGAACCACTGGGGCGCGAGATTGCATCCTGACATATTTGCATTAGAAATCTGAAAACGATTGCTGAATTAGGCATTGCTGGTGAAGTCAAATCGAGGCACGTGACCCGATTTGGTGATGATTGTTTGGCGTTGCATTTAGGAATTTCGGTAGATGTGCGATTACGACCATAGTGTCGCTGTGATGCGCATTTTCCATGAGAATAACAAATGTTGAGGTTAGGGCAAGGTGAGCACGAAAGATTCCTAGTGATTGAAATGTGCCGATGTCATATTGCATGTGGTAGTGAATAGGTCTTTGGACATGTCACGATCTCGAGTGGTCTTCGTGTGATGTCGTTGTAGAAGCGGTGAGGACTTCACACGTTGGCAAATTATGAATAAAGATTTAATCTGTAAGATATTGATTAGGTCGCTAGATAAATCACGACTGTTGAGGGGACTACGTATGTTGCCACTGTAACGGTGTTGGGAATTTCATACGTTGCCACACACATAGTTGTGTTAAGAATGTAACAGTGAGATAATTTGTGAGTATTGCCGTCATATAGGCCGAGAGACTTTACTCATAATTTTTGATGTGTGCGCGTTGTATAATAATACGAAAGGGTATTGGTTTTGGAGACTGTATTAGAATATACTGTCGCCATACCCGGCCCGATAATTGATATGAAATATGAATTCACTCGAGTAACTGACTTATGTGTGATTTGATTGTGTATGATGTTTTGTTAGACTCATACACATGATTATGGTGTCGTGGGTAATACTCAGTCTGCATGCATGATTGCATAAATATACCACTTTATTTGATGCTCAACATAGATACAAGATTGATGATTATGCCATGTAAACTAGTGTCTGACATGTCTGTTTATTTGTTTTTCATGTGCATACGAAGTGTTGACTTGCATGATGATATTGTTCTCCGGGGTCTGCTAGGACAGTCAGGAGGAGTAAGGTTGTTATGTAGTTGTGGTCAGGTAATTGTTGACTCTCGTATACCGCTTTTGTTGATTTGGTTGCAGAGCAAGGTTCCAATGCTAGAGTGCACTGACCGACTATAAAATTCAAGCCTCATGACGTGTTTCTTCCTCCCCCACCCTCCTATTTTAATGTATTTTCCTTTCATTTTGTTCTGGCATATGAGCTGAGGTAGCTTAGGAAATGTGATGTATTTTGTATGTCTTGAATGAACATGTTTTGTATGGCCATAAGGCCACAAACACTTTTGATTATATATTAGAATGTGGACATACTCTTAGCTATTTGTTTAAAGTATTTCACTGGCTATTAGAAATGTGATGAGTGTATGCTATTAGGCCTGGTCAGACACATACTTTACGCTCATTGTGGTGGAGGTGTTATAGAATATACAAAATATCAATGGATCTTAAAACCGAGAAGAGAATGTCTGTTACCTTCTTTGATTTCCGTCTGACAATAGGATCCTCTAACAAGTGGATGCAGCACGAGTGGGGAAGGATTTTATACATGATGACGGAATTGGATTTCCGACCAGACCTCTAGATCTCTGGTAGCCTAACTTCTTTTTCTCCAAAATCTCTCTCCTTCTCTTCTCTCCCAAACCCTTGGAAAAAGAAAAGACTTAAGTGAAGATTGTGTTTAACCTTACTTGACATGACATAACACCCTCAGGAATTGATTATAGCCATCAAAACAGTAGTTTCCATGATCTAAGCTTAAAATGAAGCATTCCTTCGGAGTCGTGCCTCCGTACACCTATTGGTACATGGCTGTGTGGATTATCGGGTGCACCCAAAGTGTCGAAAATATGCTCCAAAAATGATCGGACAGGGCCTGTCTTCATGCATGTATATGAATACAGGTATCAGCATAGAGGTTCCCAGATGTCGTGAAGCCCTCAGAAAACATCCTTACTAAGAAAAATGGAGGTACACGCCCTGGAACACAAGCATGTTCTTTGCCTTGTGTTCCTACACGGACACTCACACAGTCGTGTGTAGTGACCGTGTAGTCCTCAGGAAGTTTGGTTCAGGTCCGGGGCTACAGGATTATGTACACAGTCTAATACATGAATGTGCATGTACAAGGCCAAATAGACCTGGAAAGCTCCCGAAATTGGTCCCTAGCCACTCCACAATCAGCTACACACATAGGTAAACCTATACTAGGAATCACAAATATATTATACGCCATGCATCATAAAAAGAGAAAACTATGCATACACCTTCATGTCTTTTACTCTTTACTCCTTTTTCCATTCCTAATATTAATGCCCCTTTATGACAAATCCACTTTACTCTTCTCTTCTGCTTTTATTGAGATGTGATATGATGATTGTCTGACAATGCCACTGACTTGATTATGTCGAGAATAGTATGGTGAATGAGTTGAGATGGCATTCCCGGCCCGTTCACTAAACTACTGATTTGTCCCAATCAATTTGGTGGCACTTAACAAAGGACTTCATGGGCTAATTAGCTTTGTTAAGAAGGGGTATTCTTACAAAGAACACAAATCGTCCTTAGACAAGTGATTTATTGGCAAGCTCTACTGTCCAAATCTTCTTCACCTTCATCACCAGTGACCAATTCTTAAACATATCTTGCATTTCCACTAAAGCCTCTTTCCTATTAATTACTTGCAAGTAGAATTTCTTATTGTTAATCCTACATGCTTTCATATTTTGAGATGTTTTTATCGTAATCGACTTTTCTATCATACATTTGTTCATACTTTGTTTGCAAATTCGAAATCAGCTAACAAATCTGGATTTAATTTGAGAGTTAAATTGTGAGCTTAAAGTTATATCTTGAATAGATATTTGATTTGAATAAAGTTTGGTTTAAATTTATTGACTAATATTGTTAAAATAGAAATATAGTTTTCTGATGGATTAAATATATAGTTGTTTGTGTCTCATTGAACCTTCTAATATATCTTCATTTAGTGATAAAGTTCATCTTGCAAAAAATCTTATATGAGATAATAAATATGTTGTAATTTCAACTGATGGATGCGTCCAACTTGTAATTATGCTAATTCTAAGGAGAAATTTGGATTAATAATTATAAATACATTTGAAATATAATTTTTTGTTAAATAATTTTTGATAAATATGTTTTAAGATTAAATAAAATATTTTGATCAAATATACAAAAACTTATTTGTGTTTCTCAGTCGTTATTAGATTCAAGTGATGTATACTTTTTTTTATCTTTGAATTGTTTGAAAATAGATAGTAATGAATTGCTTGGAAAAATAGATAATAATGAATTCCTTGGAAACAAATTTCTCATGGATTTTAAGGGTTGAATTTGCATAAAAGTAATAGGAATATTAGAATGGATTGTTTACCCTAAAATCAACTGATATTGGATTATTGGTAGAGACTAGAGAGGCTCGAAAATATATAAAAAATACAATAAATGATACTCAATTTGAGAATAAATTTTCAACACGCCTCCTCATGAACACTATATGCAGATTTGAGTAAAAATAGGCATACAAACATACAAATACATTTCGTATGAGAAATGTGTTGTAACCCGGATACCGACCCAACTATATTCGAGATTTGGGGAGTGATCAAATGCTACGTGTTTGGTGGTCGATCCACGTGAGACAAGGTGATAAGAAACTAGAGAGCATAAAAAATCACTCCAACCTGCCAATAAACAAGACCCGCGTGCTGCAGCGAGAAGGTCCCGCCACATACCCGGAAGTCTATAGGAACTTCCCCTTCTAAAGCCAATGCTGAGCTCGGCACAAGAGAGACAGACAATGTACTCGCCCACCATAAGGGGGTGAAGGTGCCTCCTACTTGTGCCTTGGGATCCTATTTATAGATAAATCCAAAATGGACTGCGAATAGCTGCTCCCGCCATCTGACGGGGGGTGGTCTTCAAATAGCCGCCCTTCAGGCGAGGTGAAAATCTGTACTCGCCCCAGGTGGGGGAGCTCTTCTGTACTCTCCCCAGGTGAGCGAGGTCTTCTGTACTCGCCCCAGGTGGGCGAGTTCTTCTGTACTCGCCCCAGGTGGGAGAGGTCTTCTGTACTCGCCCCAGGTGGGCGAGGTCTTCTGTACTCGCCCCAGGTGGGCGAGGTCTTCTGTACTCGTCCCAGGTGGGCGAGGTCTTCTGTACTCGCCCCAGGTGGGCGAGGTCTTCTGTACTCGCCTCAGGTGGGCGACGTCTTCCGTACTTGCCACAGGTGGGCGGGATCTTCTGTGCTGTCCTCAAACGTTTCTGATCTCGACGAATTACGGGTTATACAAAATGTATTTCACAATAATTGATTGATTCATCGAGAATTTTCCTCCAAATAATTATGAGTTTTTCTTTAATATAGAACCCAAATAATAAAGATCAAATACCAAACAACAAACATATAGTTAAGACTAAATGAGATAAACATAAATGAATAAAATTTTCTAAAGATTGGGCACTCAAAATAAGCACATAAAATAGTTTATAGAAATAAAACTAAAGTTAAATATTTTTTGATGGGATCTCCCTCAATTTATAGAAATTCCGGGTTGCGATTAGCCGAAATTTCATGACCCACACTAACTTAATAGGGAGTTATGGAAGAAACTACCACGCATGCGATCACCACGCACGATCCACGCGCGATCCAAACTCCAACTGTCATCGCACCCCACGACCGGCAGGCCGGCGCCGCGTCGTGCGGACGCTCTACTGCGGTTGCAAGGCCAGCGGCCGACGTCTCGCCAGCCGCCCGCATTCCGATCGCACGGCCCGCGGCCGGCATCTCGTCGGGTGCCGCCGCGCCGTATGGCAGCAGACGTGCGGCCGGCCGCCGCCGCGCCTCGCGACTGCGAGCCGGCGGCCGCAAAGGCCCACGACCCGCCTCCCGGCTAGCCGGCCGCTGCCGCGCCTCGCGATTGCAAGCCGACGACCACTAAGGCCCTTGGCCGGACTCCCGGTCGGGCGCCCCCCTCCGCCCGCCAGAGGCCAGCCCTCGGTCGGCTACCTCCCACTATCGGGGGCTCGTCGCCGGCCGCCACCACCGGTCGACCCTTCTCCGTCGTCGGCCAATCCTTCGTCGTCCGATCGTCCCCGCACGATTTTCACTGTCCGATGTACGGGTAACCATTTGTGTAACCATCAGCGTAACCATCAGCGTAACCATACATTATGGGTGGGTGCACATAGCCGAAATTATACCGATCTGCGCATTATAAAATATTATAAAAATGCACAACACGAACTATAATAAATTAGCTTGAAAATGGTAAAAAGGGTGGTTATGGCATGCGGATAACCGCATAACCACCCATGTGACCTATAAATAGGAACTTAGTCTATCTTTCATAGAATCATAGGGGATCTTTTTCTCCTTCGGCTTCTCATCCTACTCGCAAGAGAGTTCCACCGGAATTCTTCATCGCCTTCGAAGACGCCTTTAAAGATCTTCCAGCACTATTTCGAAGATCGTGTGAAGATCTACATCCGCCATCAAGCTTTTTGCTGCGAACCTTCAGCGCCCAGCACGCTGAGCGTCAGCGCCTCCAAGTCAGCAGCAAGCTCCGCGCTCCAGACTCCACCGCAACAACATGATACACCTCGTAGACAACAAGATGCGCAGAACGCGTCACTCAAGATTCTAAGCGCAAGTAGAAGACCGTCCAGGCCCCAGAGCGCGGTGCTCCACACCACGGCCAAGAAAAGGACTTAGCTTCTAGAGCGGTGCCCCGTCACCATCCGAACGCATCTCTCTCTCTCCCCTGCAAGTTGTAACGAGGAGGGGTCTGTCGCCCTCGCATTCTTTCAAAAGCTCTGTACAACACCAGCCAGATAGTAGTGGACCTTTGGTCGGCACCGATCCGCGGCGTGGTTTTTCACCAATTTCCGGGATTTTTCATGATAAAAAGAGTCTCTTATCAGTCGTCTCATTTCTCTGTGACTGATTACGTGCTCGACCGCTCCCGGGCTAAAACGGTCCAATCTAGACCGATTGCAAAAGGCTCGAGTGAGCCACAACATTTTTAATTAATACTTCATTAATGAGTAATAGTTTTGTTTGGGCTAGAATTAGATACGCTGAAATGCCCGACATGAGAATCCATATTATAAAAATAATTATTCTCCCGTTACTAAGCAGCTAGAATAAATAAAATTATAAAATTGAATAGGCCGTACAATCCATATTCGGCGAGGAAAGGCAAAACCCAATTAATTATATTAACAGAAGCGATTAAAACACAAAATGCTGAACCCAAGCTATTTTTTGGAAGTGGCGTTTGGATCGGCCTGTAATTATTTGGAGGCTTTTGTGATGGCTTTGGAAAGGATATAGTCAGAGCTTGCAGGAAATATGCCATTTCCTCATGTATTAATTTATATTGTTTTACTATAAGAAAGTAATGATGCATAATAGATGTTTATTCTTATATATGAATTTTGAAAATACTCATAAGCTAGGTTCTCCTCAGACCGCATTAGCGAGGTTTTCAGGTGAGATTCGTCAAAGCTCGTCAATCAACTCGCGCTACCAGGGCCGAGCTCGCAAGATCATTCATGATAACCTCAATCAGCTCACCAAAGGTCTTATTGTATAACAAATCTAATATCTTATGGGGATGGATATTCGCGGACCACAAGCCTGGAGTTGCCTATAAATAGGAACTCAAAGCTCACAAGAAAGACACGCTGGACCCCCCAAGGTTCCTCTTTTGTCGAGCTTGTGCTTTCCTTGTGTCTAGCACAGACTTGGTTTAAGAGGAAAAGTTCCTATATATTTTCATGCGTGTGGTACTGTGGTGGGATCTAACTGCAGCTCGTGGGTCTTGTGTACAGACAATCTAGCCGCCTTCAGCTCTTATGATCCATTTCTCTTGTTATCTGGTTCATGATGTTAGACTGCAGAGTCAATAACTTCAGGCTAATCTTTTTTATCGAATTTTGTGAACTATTTTCTTGATTCCAACAAAATAATTATTTCCTTAATCTAATTATGCAATTTGAATATTATTTTAAGCATATATGTTATTAATTAGAAGCATTATTATCTAGTCTAATGTTTTTTTATATTATTAAAAAGATGAATCTTTTATGCTTTTGTCAATTATACTCTCGACTGCTGCATGGTCTTGCAGAGACTAGCATATGTCAGCAATAGACGAAGTGCGGTTGGGAATTGTTAACTACAAATCAGAATTGGCTATTCGCAAACTCAAAATCTTAAAAATTATCTTATTTTTTCTTCCGCTGTTTTTTTGTACGCAAACTCTATCAGCCCCGACGCGAATCGCAAACCCTCAGCGAATTGCGGAATGGAGAAGACGCCGTCACCTCTCCCGTCGCTGCTCCCGTCACCTCTCCCGCCACCTATCCCGTCGCCTCTCCCGCCACCTATCCCGTCGCCTCTCACACTGCCTCTCTCATCGCCGGTCGTTTGTGAGGCTTCCCGCAAGCCGCTCGACACGACGGAGGATTTTCAAGGTATAAGAGTAAACGGGAGCATATTGTTGCATATTTACACTTAGTTCTCCATGGATTATGGTTCCATTCTAATTTCCATTTCCATTTCAGATTTGTATTTGCCCTAAGATTTTCATTTCAGATTTGTATGTCTTGGTTCTCCATGCTTTAAGGTTTCCATTTCCGGTCACCTCTCAAACCGTCTCTAATATCTCAGATTTTTATTTGGTTTTTCATTTCAGATTTGTATATGATATTTCATATCAGATGTGTATATGCATTTTTATTTCAGATTTTCTTTTTGGTTTTAAATTTCAGATTTGATTTCAGCTCTTAATATCAGATTTGTATATGGTTTTCAGAATTGAGCTTGGCGGGGGAGAAGCTGTTGGAGTTTCTGAGATGATCTCAAAGCAATCAACAGTTAGTCTTGCTGCCAACGCAATATGAGCCTATAGGGTCGCACATAAAAGCGTTTGGAGAAATTGGAGAAAAGATTGTGTTGGCCTTACTCGTATTGGATATGAGTGGAGGACCAATCCTGTGACTGCTTGGAATCAAGTTGAGAATGTCTCAAAAGAGAAATCGTTTAAAGTGTTTAAACGAATGAGTTCATACATGACAAACTCGGCTAAAGGGTTTAACCGAATTGTGTCAAATTCGGCTAATGTGATTAACCGAATTAAGTTGATTCGACTAATATGATTAACCGAATTTCTTACAGATTCGACTAAAGGGTTTAGCCGAATCAGGACAGTTCGACGAAAGGGTTTCGCCGAATTTATACAGCCGAATTTATATAGTCGAATTCGGCGAAATGGTTTCGCCGGATTCGGTTATAGTGAATAGCCGAATTCGGTTAATGTGATTAGCCGAATTCGGCGAATGTAAATCTGGACAGATTTTCTGTTTTTCCCTCTGGTCTGCGGATAGTCGATTTTATGCCTTGCGTATAAAAGGACGTGATTAGGGCTTCGATAGAGACGGTTTTTAGATCGAGCCTTTTTCGCGAGAGAGAGAGACGGCGGAAGTGTTCCGGCTGTTCTCGTTTCGTCCGCCGATCGTCGTTCCGCCACCGCTAGACGCCGTCGCCGGTCGCCTCCTCCTCTGGATCGGACCTAGCAGTCCGTGAGGACGTTGGGAGCTTCCTTCTCCGACCTAGTTCTTGTGCGACAAGAAGCTAGGGTTCTTCATCGCTTGTGTGGACTTCTGTAGAGGGATCGATCTATTTCGATCCTTGAAGAACTCAAAGGCAGATTTCGGATTTCTCTTGGAGCACCTTGGTTGAGTATTGACTCAATCCCGCGAAGGTATATTGTATTTGCTTTCTTACTCTCTTGAATCATGAAAACCGCAAGATCCGTTGATCTCTTTTTGGGTTGTTCTTGTTCATTTCCGCTGCGCATATTCGATATGTCATCCCTTATGAAGGGGTATAGAAAACCCAACAGTGGTATCAGAGCTAGGTTGCGGTCAAGTGCGTGTAAATTGGGACATTTAGAAGCGTTTTAAAAGTCCTAATTTCTTCTTGGACCCCGCCAGGGGCGCGACCCCTTGGAACCCCGCCAGGAACGCATGTGATTGCGTTGCGATTTTCATGTTTCAGATGTTGTTTCTCCTCTGCAGTAACCGTCCCTCAAAATGGTTTGTGAAACCAAATGTTTAGATTACTGAATCTGACATGAGAGACGAGCTTGTTTACTGCACTTGTGGAGTTGCTGTTCACATGTCCAATGCATGTAAATCTGGAGATTTAGAAGTGTTCTAAATGCTCAGATTTAGCCCTGGTTTGTCAAAGTGTTGATAGACTGTTTTTGTGCACATCTGGGATGTATCTGGAATGTGAATGTTGTAATTTTATTTTCTGCTTGTGCACTGTGATTAAATGTTAATCATGATTAAATGTTAATCACTTGAAATAAAAATCCCTTATCTAATATTAAGTATTCGGATGCCTTCTGATGGATGACACTCTTCCTGCCTCGATCGATGAAGTGTGGGCTTGCCAAAGCAAGGTGCATTAATCTATCTTGGTAAGGGTGCGAGCAAATAATTGTGATATCCCACTATCGACATCGGGTCAAACTTTACTAGGTGACCTCAAAGGTTGAGTGCCTAGAGGCATAGGGTTGGCATGCTCCATATGATGGATGCGAATAAAGAGTTGTTCGCCAACCATACAAGAGTTGCATAGTGATGCAATTGACAAACGTTGTCTACCTAAATAACCGCATTATGAGAGGAACGCCAAAGCGGACTCGTGGTGTTGGTGAAATACGGATCTTGTCCACTAAGAGAGTAGCTCGCATAAACTCTCTGAATCGATATAAAGGGTTATTGATTTGATTAAAATAGTGGGAGCTCTTTAATAAAAGTCCTTATTAAAATATATAAAAATGTATTTTGAAATATAGTACTAAAAATTTCACTTTGCAAAATTCCTTGTAGAATATCCAGGTAAGTGGATCTCACTCCGCCTTGTCCCTGAGAGCGATCCTTGAGAAGGATAAGCTAAATGGGACAAATTTCCTTGACTGGTATAGAAACCTGAGAATTGTTCTCAGGCAAGAGCGCAAGCTCTATGTCTTGGAAGAAGATCCCCCTGAAGAGCCAGCCTCTAATGCACCACGTGCAGATAAAGATACTTATAAGAAGTATGGAGATGACTCCTTGGATGTTGAATGCCTTATGCTCGCGACTATGAACTCTGAGCTTCAGAAGCAACATGAGAACATGAGTTGTTATGAGATGGTTGAGCACCTGAAGAAAATGTTTCAAGGGCAAGCTCGCCAAGAAAGGTTCGATATATCCAGGGCGTTATTTCAGTGTAAGATGGGAGCTCGAGATCCAGTAGGAACTCACGTACTCAAGATGATTGGGTATATAGAGAGCCTTGAAAGACTGGGGTTTCCTTTGAGCCAAGAGTTGGCCACTGATCTGATCCTGCAATCGTTGCCGGACAGTTACGAGCAGTTTGTCTTAAATTACAATATGAATGAAATTGACAAGACATTGCCCGAGCTCCTAGTCATGTTAAGAACTGTCGAGATCAACATGAAGAAGACCAAGTCTGCTAGCCCCATACTGATGGTGCATAAAGGCAAGGGCAAGGTCAAGGGAACCAAGAAGACTAAGGTAGGACCTAAGTCACATCTTGATCCCAAGTCTTCAACACTGAAAAAGAAAGGATTGGCTAAGGAAGGGAAGTGCCACCATTGTGGTAAGGCAGGGCACTGGAGGAGGAACTGTCCTCAGTATCTAGAAGATCTGCAGAAGAAGAAGGGAAGTATGACTTCCACTTCAGGTATTTTCGTTATAGAAATAAACCTTTCTGCTCCTTCATCCTGGGTATTGGATACCGGATGTGGTTCTCACATTTGTATAAATGTGCAGGAACTGAGAAGGAGAAGAATGCTGGGTAAAGGGGAGGTAGACCTGCGCGTCGGGAATGGAGCAAGAGTTGCTGCCATCGCCGTTGGTGTTTACTGTCTTTCTTTGCCCACAGGGCTTGTAATAGAACTTGATAATTGTTATTATGTTCCCGCCATAACTAGAAACATTATTTCTAATTCATGTTTGGACATGATTGGTTTTTCTTTCGTAATTAAGAACAATTGTTGTTCTATTTATAAGAATGATGTTTGTTATGACGTTGCCCAAATGTTTAATGATTTATATGTTTTGAACTTAGACCATCCGATCTATAACATAGAAAATACTAAAAGACTAAAAACAAATGACTTGAATCTTACGTACCTTTGGCATTGTCGTTTAGGCCATATAAATGAGAAACGCATATCCAAGCTCCATAAAGATGGACTACTGGACTCATTTGATTATGAATCATTTGAGAGATGCGAGCCATGTTTATTGGGCAAGATGGCGAAAGCTCCTTTCACTAGTTGTAATGAGAGGGCTAATGATCTCTTGGGTATAATACATAGTGATGTATGCGGACCCATGAGTTCTATGGCTAGAGGTGGGTTCTACTACTTCTTTACATTTATTGATGATTTCAGTAGATACGGATACGTGTTTCTTATGAAGAACAAATCCGAGACCTTTGAAAAGTTCAAAGTATTTAAGAATGAAGTAGAAAATCAACTGGGAAAAAAGATAAAAGCACTCCGATCTGATCGAGGTGGCGAATATCTGAGTCATGAGTTTTGTGATCATCTGAAAGAGTGCGGTATTGTATCACAGCTCACTCCACTCGGAACACCTCAACATAATGGTGTTTTTGAGAGGAGGAATCGTACCTTGTTAGACATGGTGCGATCGATGATGAGTCATGCAGATTTGCCTGTTTCCTTTTGGGGTTTTTCTTTAGAGACTGCTGCTTTCACACTAAATTGAGTTCCAACGAAAACGGTTCTAAAGACACCATATGAGATATGGACTGGGAAGCGTCCTAGTATGTCGTTCATCAAGATTTGGGGCTGTGAGGCATACGTGCGACGTCAAATGCCTGACAAGCTGGAACCCAAATCGGATAAATGTTATCTCGTGGGGTATCCTAGGGAAACCAAAAGATACCACTTCCACTTATCGTCTGAGGGCAAAGTGTTTGTCGCAAGGACTGGCGTCTTTTTGGAGAAAGAGTTCTTATCCAGAAAGACTGCAAAGGTAGAACTTGAAGAAATTCAAGAGCCACAAACAATGAACGAATCGGAAGTGGAACCTGAGCAAGGACTACAAGAAGTTGTAGCTGGAGAGCCTGCTCAAGAAACACAAGTCTTACGTAGATCTGGTAGACCAAGATTTGAGCCTGAGAGATATGGATTTCTCATGACTCAAATAGGTAATGTGTTGTTTATGGATCATGATGATGAGCCTGCAACCTACCAAGAGGCTATGAATGGACCTGACTCCGAGAAGTGGCTTGAAGCCATGAAATCTGAAATGGACTCCATGTATGCAAACCAAGTTTGGACCTTGGTGGAACCACCTGAAGGGGTACGACCCATAGGGTGCAAATGGGTCTTCAAGAAGAAGACCGACATGGATGGGAATGTACAGACATTTAAAGGCCGACGGTGGCTAAAGGTTTCAGACAAATTCATGGTGTTGACTATGATGAAACCTTTTCCCCTGTAGCAATGGTCAAGTCCATCAGAATTCTACTTGCTATTGCTGCGTATTATGACTACGAGATCTGGCAAATGGATGTCAAAACGGCTTTCCTTAATGGAAACCTCATTGAGGAAGTGTACATGACACAACCCGAGGGTTTTGAATCTCCAAGTGAAGCCACTAAAATATGCAAGTTGAATCGATCCATTTATGGATTGAAACAGGCTTCTCGAAGTTGGAATCCGCGTTTTGATGAGAAGATCAAAGAGTTTGGTTTCATCAAGAACGAAGATGAGCCTTGTGTTTACAAGAAGATTAGTGGGAGCATTGTTGTCTTCCTAATATTGTATGTAGATGACATACTGTTGATCGGGAATGACATTCCGACCCTGCAAGTTGTTAAGAACAACCTAGGGAAGTGCTTTTCTATGAAAGACTTGGGCGAAGCGACTTACATACTTGGTATTAAGATCTATAGAGATAGATCGAAGAAGTTGCTGGGTTTGACCCATAGTACATACATTGACAAGGTGTTGAAACGGTTCAACATGCTTGAGTCCAAGAAAGGATTCTTACCCATGTCACATGGTGTGAGTCTCTCTAAGGACCAGTGTCCAAAATCTTTGGAAGATAAGGACCGCATGAAGATGATTCCATATGCTTCGGCAATTGGATCAATCATGTACGCAATGTATGTACTCGACCCGATGTCTCATATGCTTTAAGCATGACTAGCAGGTATCAGTCTGATCCGGGTGATGGTCACTGGATTGCAGTCAAGAATATCCTAAAGTACTTGAGAATGACTAAGGATACATTCTTGGTGTTTGGTGGAGAGGAAGAGCTCGTTGTAAAGGGTTACACGGATGCAAGCTTCCAGACTGACAGAGATGACTCAAAGTCACAGTCAGGTTTTGTGTTTTGCCTTAATGGAGGAGCTGTAAGCTGGAAGAGTTCCAAGCAAGAGACAGTTGCTGATTCTACAACTGAGGCCGAGTATATCGGGCAGCGAATGCGGCGAAGGAGGCTGTATGGATTAGGAAATTCATCAGCGAGCTTGATGTAGTTCCTAGCATTGTTGATCCCGTAGTTCTCTACTGTGACAACAACGGTGCAATTGCACAAGCTAAGGAACCTAGATCTCATCAGCGCTCCAAGCACATACTTCGGCGCTTCCATCTTATTCGAGAGATTGTCGATCGAGGAGATGTGAGCATATGCAGAGTACCGACTGAAGAAAATATAGCGGATCCACTGACAAAGCTTCTTGCGCAAAAGAAGCATGATGGTCATGTTAGATCAATAGGTATTAGATACCTGAATGATTATCTTTAGTGGGAGCCTTGTGGATTGCATATTTGTTGGTTGTTTGTTCATTGGATGAATTGTAAAATGTACTATGTATTTCATTTTATATTTATGGCAAGTTCTTTTATTATGTCATTTATATATGTCTGATAAGATTAATTAGCATAATAAATGCCCTTAGAGTGTTGCTTCCATAGGAATTCAAGTACGTGACTTGAATGTGAGAGCCTATGTTTATAAAGAGCTTCATTCTTAAATGGTCCCTGGTCGGAGTATCATCTTAGAAGTTAAGGGCGATGATGATACATTGAGACTAGCATGTGCGTTAACTGATGACCGGTTCTCATAGGTCATGATATTGTGATATCAAGTCATCACATGGGTACTTGTTTGTGAACAAGTTGTACTGGACAGACCCACCATGAGACTACTTTGTGGATTGTTATATGAACGTGTCACAAGTAGGTCTCAAGTGACAATGGTGTTTGTGGTTCTTTGACCTGAAGTCACAGCATTCATCGAGTGAGGAAGAGCGTACTTTGATGCCATCTAAAGTCTTCTCTTGAGAAAAATTGACGATAATGGTGGTTGTTGGGTATGTTACGAATCATTTGGATGTTTGTGTGTGAGCAGATATGAGATTTGTCCTCCTGTGTGACAGGAGTTACATCCATGGGCCCCTTGATGGAATGAGACTGAGAAATGCAAGGCCATGCTTGGTAGAGTCAATATGTGATATTGAGTTCACCAATTTTCAGACAGTCTATTCTGGATCAAGAAATTGGGATTGAACAATTATGAGGGTGACACGGTCCATGCCTCTAGTTCTATCCGGATGTAAAGGACAAAGGGACATGACAACACTGATACATTGGTCATGACAGGCTTATATGAGTTATGAACTCTTATTGCTTGGGTAGCAATGATGTATTGCTAGATGCCGCTCATTGTTTGTGAGACTTTTGTTGATACTTTGTGATCAAGTGGGAGACTGTTGGAGTTTCTGAGATGATCTCAAAGCAATCAACAGTTAGTCTTGCTGCCAACGCAATATGAGCCTATAGGGTTGCACATAAAAGCGTTTGGAGAAATTGGAGAAAGGATTGTGTTGGCCTTACTCGTATTGGATATGAGTGGAGGATCAATCCTGTGACTGCTTGGAATCAAGTTGAGAATGTCTCAAAAAGGGAAATCGTTTAAAGTGTTTAAACGAATGAGTTCATACATGACAAACTCGGCTAAAGGGTTTAACCGAATTGTGTCAAATTTGGCTAATGTGATTAACCGAATTAAGTTGATTCGACTAATGAAATTCGACTAATATGATTAACCGAATTTCTTACAGATTCGACTAAAGGGTTTAGCCGAATCAGGACAGTTCGACGAAAGGGTTTCGCCGAATTTATACAGCCGAATTTATATAGTCGAATTCGGCGAAATGGTTTCGCCGGATTCGGTTATAGTGAATAGCCGAATTCGGTTAATGTGATTAGCCGAATTCGGCGAATGTAAATCTGGACAGATTTTCTGTTTTTCCCTCTGGTATGCGGATAGTCGATTTTATGCCTTGCGTATAAAAGGACGTGATTAGGGCTTCGATAGAGACGATTTTTAGATCGAGCCTTTTTCGCGAGAGAGAGACGACGGAAGTGTTCCGGCTGTTCTCGTTTCGTCCGCCGATCGTCGTTCCGCCGCCGCCGGTCGCCGCCTCCTCTGGATCGGACCTAGCAGTCCGTGAGGACGTTGGGAGCTTCCTTCTCCGACCTAGTTCTTGTGCGACAAGAAGCTAGGGTTCTTCATCGCTTGTGTGGACTTCTGTAGAAGGATCGATCTATTTCGATCCTTGAAGAACTCAAAGGCAGATTTCGGATTTCTCTTGGAGCACCTTGGTTGAGTATTGACTCAATCCCGCGAAGGTATATTGTATTTGCTTTCTTACTCTCTTGAATCATGAAAACCGCAAGATCCGTTGATCTCTTTTTGGGTTGTTCTTGTTCATTTCCGCTGCGCATATTCGATATGTCATCCCTTATGAAGGGATATAGAAAACCCAACAGAAGCATGTAGAGGAAGGTGAAGAGTTTGCCTTTAACAATTCCCTTATTTAAAACTTAAAAGATATATATTAGTTTTGATGATTATTATGTGCAAATCTATTTTGGATATGTACAAATCACTTTAATAATAAAAAATTATTATAAAATTATTAAACAAATTTTCTAATTTTAGATAGGTGCAAACCATCTCTGCTTCCTTACTTCCGCCGAATCAGAAACTGGCTCCCTTGTTAGGCAAGCAACAACTGCAGGGTCACCTCCGCTGACCGTGGTCCCTCGGGGATCGAGTTGGAGAAATGGTGGCGGGCGAACGAGCAGTTCTGATTGATCTGGAGATCTCCTTCACCCTCACCTCGAAGTCCGTCAGAGACAAAGAAGATGACGACTTCGCCGATTTGTACGTGGTCAAGTGGGCGTCGCATTAAGAGGAAATAACAAGAATTTAATCCCGCCTCTCATTCCTCCATGAGGAGATGAACACAAAAAATCCAAATGAAGAATTCCTCGACCCTCCCTATCCAAAAGTGTCCGCCCGGGGCTTTCTTAGAAGTTCCTAGGAGTTGATCATCATTTGTCGGGGATTGTACGGTCGCATGAATCTTTAGCACAACACTTCGATCAAGAGGAAACTCGAGTTTTAAATCTCCGCCTAAGTTAACACTAATTATAATTTTAAATATAATTTGTTTAGAAAAAAATTCAATTTAGAATCATATACACCTATTTATACCAACTTTTAGTTACATATTTTTTAAATAGTGGGCGCAAATTCCTGTCATTAAAAAATTGACATAAATGGGTCAAAATGAAAAAAATCCTAAAAAAACTCAATTAAATATATTTTCAACTGATTAAACACATATATATATATATATATATGCCACCGCCATAGAATACATGTTTGACAAGACAATGATTGTGGCAGCAACCAAAAAAACATAACTAGTTTTGAACATAAAAGTGGATGAAATTAATTAGGTGGCATATATATAAAGGTGGTGTTACTAGCAAACCTCATTTAGTTGCTAGCAAACCCAAAATTCCCCCAAAATTTATTTTATTTGGTTATTTTGAAAAACTATTTTCTAGTAATAGCAAACCCAACCCTAAACCTATCTGCCCTTTCTCCCGTTCGCGATTCCACGGTGCGACTTCAGCGACTCCAACAGGGGCGGCTCCGACGACTCCATCCAGGGGCTCCGACGACTACGACGACTCCATCGACCTCGACGACGATTGCCTCCGACGACTCCAGCTAGGGGCGGACCTCCTCTCCTCTCCACATCGGTCTCCCGTCAGAAGGCGTAGAAATAGGCTTCCTCTCCTCGCCGGTCTCCCGTCAGAAAGTGAGTCTTAATAACCCTATAAATAATTTATTTTTCTAATGTAGTTGGAAGTGTGGTCATTAAATATAATACATATAGAAATGTAATATAAGAACCTCCACTTCTTGATTTTTTTTAGGTAAGCTTCAACTTTAAAAACTAATTGTCATGCATATTTATATTGGATTAGCAATAATTAACATAACATTGCTAACTGTTTTTTTTGCAGATTTTGGTTTTGAGATTTGGGGCGCATGATGATTTATTGTAAAATATGAACGAAGTTTGGGTCTATCAACAAAATTTTGCGGCCTTTTGAATCATTTCTAATGCTAACATATGTAATCGTTTGAAAAGTCAACGTCCATTTAGTTATTTTGAATTTAAAAAAATAGTTTTTTTATTTATTTTTTTATGGAGGTTTGCTAGTAACAAAAAGATTTTCAAATAGCAATTGTCAAAAACGAAGGTTTGCTAATAGTAATAGTTTGCTAGAAGTCAAAACGAGTTTGCTAATAACAACACTCTATATATAATTGTTATCTATTTTATATTAAAAAGGGAAAAGTCCTCTTTGGCGAAACATTCATAATTTTAATATTATCCTTGTTGCGGATCACTCAAGGCTCCGGTAGACCGGACTAGATTGGACCGCCTTAGCCCGGGAGCGTTTGAGCGCGCAATCAGTCACAGAAAAAGGGAAAGCTGACAAGGCAATTTTTTTAACGTGGAAAACCCGTCAACTGGGTGAAAAACCACGCGGTCGGGTCTGTGCCGGCCGAAACCTCCACTATTTGTTGGTTGTTGTACAAAGCTACTTTAAAGAACTCGAGTGCGACAGGCCGCCTCTCGTTACAATTGTTGAGAGAGAGATACTCGGAGGGTGACAAGCCACCGCTCCTGGAGCTAAGACTTTTGTCTGATGCAGATGGGGATGCTGCGCTCTAAGCGCTCTAGAGGTTTTGACTGTAGCTTGAAGGTTGGATCGATGTGCTATGTGCGTCTTTGTCTCTGTCGGTTGTCTCCTGCTGCGCGAGAGGAGTTTGGAGTGTTGTTCTTGCTGGAGGCTGGAGCGTTTGTTCTTGAGAGCGGAGCGCACGGACGCGCGCTTGGAGCGGTCTTGAGAGTGGAACGCACGGAGGCGCGCTTGGAGTGGTCTTGAGAGCGGAGCGCACGGACGCGCGCTTGGAGCGGTCTTGAGAGTGGAACGCACGGAGGCGCGCTTGGAGTGGTCTTGAGAGCGGAGCGCACGGTGGCGCGCTGGGAGCGGTCTTGAAAGCGGAGCGCACAGAGGCGCGCTTGTGAGCGCGCAAGGAGGAGGCGCGCTTGTGAGCGCGCAAGGAGGAGGCGCGCTTGTGAGCGCGCAAGGAGGAGGCGCGCTTGTGAGCGCGCAAGGAGGAGGCGCGCTTGTGAGCGCGCAAGGAGGAGGCGCGCTTGTGAGCGCGCAAGGAGGAGGCGCGCTTGTGAGCGCGCAAGGAGGAGGCGCGCTTGTGAGCGCGCAAGGAGGAGGCGCGCTTGTGAGCGGTCTTGAGGGCGGAACGCACGGAGGCGCGCTTGGAGTGGTCTTGAGAGCGGAGCGCGCGGAGGCGCGCTTGGAGCAGTCTTGAGAGCGGAGCGCTCGGAGGCGCGCTTGGAGCGGTCTTGAGAGCGGAGCGCACGGAGGCGCGCTTGGAGCGGTCTTGAGAGCGGAACGCACGAAGGCGCGCTTGGAGTAGGCGCGCTTGTGAGCACGCAAGGAGGAGGCGCGCTTGTGAGCGCGCAAGGAGGAGGCGCGCTTGTGAGCGCGCAAGGAGGACGCGCGCTGGTGAGCGCGAAAGGAGGAGGCGCGCTTGTGAGCGCGCAAGGAGGACGCGCGCAAGGAGGAGGCGCGCTTGTGAGCGCGCAAGGAAGGAGGAGAGAGAAAATCCGTAGGAGGATTTTCCCGGCTGGAGAGAGAAAGTCTCAAAAGGGGGGAGAGATGGAGGAGGAGAAGATGGAAAAAAGAGAAGCCTTGGGGTTCTATTTATAGTTTTTGAGGGTGACACTTTCGTAATTAAATGGGTGGTTAGGGTAGTTATGGTGGTTATGTGGCTACCCGCACACCATAACCAATTTATGTGTTATACGCACACTTATCATGAATATTGCTACGCGCACACCAGTTTGTATAGTTTTGCGGTGATATGTATTCATATGACGGATATGGTTATGCGCACACCATAACCATATTATTTGCTATACGCAGACCGTATTGAAAGATTTTACTATTTGCACCCCCTTGTTGAAGGATTTTACTATTTGCACCCCATAATGGGGGATTTTACTATTTGCACCCCAATGTTGGAGGATTTTACTATTTGCACTCCATGATGGAGGAATTTACTATTTGCACCCCCGTGTTGGAGGATTTTACTATTTGCACCCCATGATGCAAAATTTTACTATTTGCACCCCCATGTTGAAGGATTTTACTATTTGCACCCACATGTTGGGTGATTACGGGGATAGTGAGGTTTCTTTGGATAATCGCACACCCATGAATGGGGTGTGGTTGGCGCCTTCAAGGAAACCCTATCATTTGCCCCCCCAAGTCCCCGAAGTTCAGAGCCGGGGCGAGAGAGGTGCGGGGACTTTTTGTGCGAAATAGTTGTGGCGATTGTGGTGGAGTCAGCAACGTGGTATGGAAGGAGGTGCTTGAAGAGTCTCAAAAAGGACTTCCTGTAGCGGAGCGGTGTGAGGAAGGTGCGCTCGCATGCTGTGCGGATGTAGGAGTGGCGCCCACATGTGGTGAGCGCGTGGGGAGCGCACCTGTGTGATGTGGCTCATACCTACGAGCCTTTGCTCGTGAAGACTCGGGCGACTCCTTGGCCTTTCAGGGAGCGAGGCATTGTCCTCAGGGGTAGTTTATGTAGTGGCGCTCCTCATTAGTTGTGAAGCATGTTGATGTTTGAAAGTGACGGTATGGGATGCCTGCAAATCCGGGAGTGAAGTTCCCTTGTACGGCGGTGTTGTCGCATTGCTGAGATATATCTGAGCTTGATGTCGGAGGTCTCTTCGAGGGTGAGAGGGAGACTGGTGTTGATGTGGATGAGGCGTGGCTCCATCTTTATCGTTTCTTTGCACATTTGCATTATGCAGCAGCTTGGTACTTTGCTTACAAAGCTTTGGTAGCTCCTTGAGCGTTGCTTGAGTGTTTGTTTACTGTTCCAGCCTTGTCAATCTGGTTGTTAGCACCTGCGTAGTTTGATTATTTTCAAAGTTACAGATTAGTTTGCGCGGACTTGAGCTCGCGGCTTTTATGTTAGTCAAAAAATTAGTTTGCACGAGTCTGGCTCGCGGCTTTATATAAAATAGGTGCACGAGTCTGGCCCGCGGCTTTTTGCACGAGTCTGGCCCGCTGCTTTTTGCACGAGTCTGGCCCGCGGCTTTTCGCACGAGTCTGGCCCGCGGCTTTTCGCACGAGTCTGGCCCGCGGCTTTTCGCACGAGTCTGGCCCGCGGCTTTTCGCACGAGTCTGGCCCGCGGCTTTTCGCACGAGTCTGGCTCGCGGCTTTTCGCACGAGTCTGGCTCGCGGCTTTTCGCACGAGTCTGGCTCGCGGCTTTTCGCACGAGTCTGGCTCGCGGCTTTTCGCACGAGTCTGGCTCGCGGCTTTTCGCACGAGTCTGGCTCGCGGATTTTCGCACGAGTCTGGCTCGCGGATTTTCGCACGAGTCTGGCTCGCGGCTTTTCGCACGAGTCTGGCTCGCGGCTTTTCGCACGAGTCTGGCTCGCGGATTTTCGCACGAGTCTGGCTCGCGGATTTTCGCACGAGTCTGGCTCGCGGCTTTTCGCACGAGTCTGGCTCGCGGATTTTCGCACGAGTCTGGCTCGCGGCTTTTCGCACGAGTCTGGCTCGCGGCTTTTCGCACGAGTCTGGCTCGCGGCTTTTCGCACGAGTCTGGCTCGCGGCTTTTCGCACGAGTCTGGCTCGCGGCTTTTCGCACGAGTCTGGCTCGCGGCTTTTCGCACGAGTCTGGCTCGCGGCTTTTCGCACGAGTCTGGCTCGCGGCTTTTCGCACGAGTCTGGCTCGCGGCTTTTCGCACGAGTCTGGCTCGCGGCTTTTCGCACGAGTCTGGCTCGCGGCTTTTCGCACGAGGATTGCTCGCGGCTTTTCGCACGAGGATTGCTCGCGGCTTTGATCGCACGAGGATTGCTCGCGGCTTTGTTTGCACGAGGATTGCTCGCGGCTTTGTTTGCACGAGTCTGGCTCGCGGCTTTTTGCACGAGTCTGGCTCGCGCCTTTTCGCACGAGTCTGGCTCGCGGCTTTTCGCACGAGTCTGGCTCGCGGCTTTTCGCACGAGGATTGCTCGCGGCTTTGTTTGCACGAGGATTGCTCGCGGCTTTGTTTGCAAGAGGATGTAAGTATTCAATCCGGTGGCCATCGTCAGGGGGCAGGCCCTGGCGATGGCGGACGTCGGCGGGCAGTCATGCTAGAGAATGTAAATTCGATCCAGCGCCAGAGAATATAAATTTGATCTGGTTGCGGGGCCTAGCCACGGGTCAGAGAATGCCAGTATTCGATCTGGGAGAAAAGACTACTGGAGAATGCAAATTCGATCCAGAGCTGCGAGCAAAGATCTGCGCTGGTACTGGAGAATGAAAATTCGATCCAGGTTGTGTTGGCTTTTCCGGTTGAGGGGACCGCGCGGAGAATGAAAATTCAATCTGGGGGCTGCAGATGGAGGCTTGTGCTAGCGCTGGAGAATGAAGATTCGATCCAGGTTGTGCCGCCTATTTTCGATTGAGAGGACCGCGTTGGCGCTGGCGAATGAAAATTCGACCAGGTTGCGTAGCCTCTTCCGGCGGGAGGATACTAGGTCACCTTGCCCCCCAGTGATTGATCTTTCGGCGGCGCTGATGGCTTTTCCTGCCATGATGCCAAGTCACGAGTATCGTTGGGCTGGTGATACTGTCTTTTAGATCTTCTTGGAATGCGGGGAACTCGTTCCCACAGACGGCGCCAAACTATTGCGGATCACTCAAGGCTCCGGTAGACCGGACTAGATTGGACCGCCTTAGCCCGGGAGCGTTTGAGCGCGCAATCAGTCACAGAAAAAGGGAAAGCTGACAAGGCAATTTTTTTAACGTGGAAAACCCGTCAACTGGGTGAAAAACCACGCGGCCGGGTCTGTGCCGGCCGAAACCTCCACTATTTGTTGGTTGTTGTACAAAGCTACTTTAAAGAACTCGAGGGCGACAGGCCGCCTCTCGTTACAATTGTTGAGAGAGAGATACTCGGAGGGTGACAAGCCACCGCTCCTGGAGCTAAGACTTTTGTCTGATGCAGATGGGGATGCTGCGCTCTAAGCGCTCTAGAGGTTTTGACTGCAGCTTGAAGGTTGGATCGATGTGCTCTGTGCGTCTTTGTCTCTGTCGGTTGTCTCCTGCTGCGCGAGAGGAGTTTGGAGTGTTGTTCTTGCTGAAGGCTGGAGCGTTTGTTCTTGAGAGCGGAGCGCACGGAGGCGCGCTTGGAGCGGTCTTGAGAGTGGAACGCACAGAGGCGCGCTTGGAGTGGTCTTGAGAGCGGAGCGCACGGTGGCGCGCTTGGAGCGGTCTTGAAAGCGGAGCGCACAGAGGCGCGCTTGTGAGCGCGCAAGGAGGAGGCGCGCTTGTGAGCGCGCAAGGAGGAGGAGCGCTTGTGAGCGCGCAAGGAGGAGGCGCGCTTGTGAGCGCGCAAGGAGGAGGCGCGCTTGTGAGCGGTCTTGAGGGCGGAACGCACGGAGGCGCGCTTGGAGTGGTCTTGAGAGCGGAGCGCGCGGAGGCGCGCTTGGAGCGGTCTTGAGAGCGGAGCGCACAGAGGCGCGCTTGGAGCGATTTTGAGAGCGGAGCGCACGGAGGCGCGCTTGGAGCGGTCTTGAGAGCGGAGCGCGCGGAGGCGCGCTTGGAGCGGTCTTGAGAGCGGAGCGCGCAGAGGCGCGCTTGGAGCGGTCTTGAGAGCGGAGCGCGCGGAGGCGCGCTTGGAGCGATCTTGAGAGCGGAGCGCGCGGAGGCGCGCTTGGAGCGGTCTTGAGAGCGGAGCGCACGGAGGCGCGCTTGGAGCGGTCTTGAGAGCGGAGCGCGCGGAGGCGCGCTTGGAGCGGTCTTGAGAGCGGAGCGCGCGGAGTCGCGCTTGGAGCGGTCTTGAGAGCGGAGCGCACGGAGGCGCGCTTGGAGCGGTCTTGAGAGCGGAGCGCACGGAGGCGCGCTTGGAGCGGTCTTGAGAGCGGAGCGCGCGGAGGCGCGCTTGGAGCGGTCTTGAGAGCGGAGTCACGCTTGGAGCGGTCTTGAGAGCGGAGCGCACGGAGGCGCGCTTGGAGCGGTCTTGAGAGCGGAGCGCACGGAGGCACGCTTGGAGCAGGCGCGCTTGTGAGCGCGCAAGGAGGAGGCGCGCTTGTGAGCGCGCAAGGAGGATGCGCGCTTGTGAGCGCGCAAGGAGGACGCGCGCTGGTGAGCGTGGAAGGAGGACACGCGCTTGTGAGCGCGCAAGGAGGACGCGCGCTTGTGAGCGCGCAAGGAGGACGCGCGCTTGTGAGCGCGCAAGGAGGAGGCGCGCTTGTGAGCACGAAGGAAGAAGGAGGAGAGAGAAAATCCGTAGGAGGATTTTCCCGGCTGGAGAGAGAGAAAGTCTCAAAAGGGGGGAGAGATGGAGGAGGAAAAGATGGAAAAAAAAGAAGCCTTGGGGTTCTATTTATAGTTTTTGAGGGTGACACTTTCGTAATTAAATGGGTGGTTAGGGTAGTTATGGTGGTTATTCGGCTACCCGCACACCATAATCAATTTATGTGTTATACGCACACTTATCATGAATATTTCTACGCGCACACCAGTTTGTATAGTTTTGCGGTGATATGTATTCATATGACGGATATGGTTATGCGCACATCATAACCATATTATTTGCTATACGCAGACCGTATTGAAAGATTTTACTATTTGTACTCCCATGTTGAGGGATTTTACTATTTGCACCCCATAATGGGGGATTTTACTATTTGCACCCCCATGTTGGAGGATTTTACTATTTGCACTCCATGATGGAGGAATTTACTATTTGCACCCCCGTGTTAGAGGATTTTACTATTTGCACCCCATGATGCAGAATTTTACTATTTGCACCCCCATGTTGAAGGATTTTACCATTTGCACCCACATGTTGGGTGGTTACGGGGATAGTGGGGTTTCTTTGGATAACCGCACACCCATGAATGAGGTGCGGTTGACGCCTTCAAGGAAACCCTATCAATCCTTGTTTTTATTTAATGTCATCAAAATATTTTATTAATTTTAAAATAATTTAAATTATAATGTCCATCTAAGTAATTATGAATCCAAAAAAAAAAATCTCGAAATAAAGTTGTCAAAATCATGTTTTCGAGTTGTCGTAATTATTATATTATCACGGCTAGAGTACAGTCACGGTTGCACGGGACCGCGTGTCAGTCGCATATATAAATTACATTATACTTGAGTTCTTCTGATATAAAGGATCCCTTAATTGGGTTGTGCAGGCCGTGCTGTTGATGATCGACCTCACACTCACTCTTAGGCGGTGTTTGGTTATGATTATGAAAGCCGCCATAAATATAGCATATTGTGTTTAGGCAGGCGTAAATATGAATATTATTTTTAGTTGTGCTTTAAGCCAAAAATGTCATGTGAGTTTTGAACAACCAGATTTGAGAAATTAAGGTTCCGTTTGACACTTTTTTTAGCTCAGGCGAGTTTGGAAAAAAATACTACCATCACATGTTTGGTAAGACAATGATTATCACGGCTAACAAGAAAAGATAATTTGTTTTGAACATAAAAGTGGATGAAATGGCGGATTCAGAAAATTATAAATGAGGGTGCACAAAATATTTTCAAACACAAATGCTAGCGGGGTGAGTAGGGGGGGTCGTGGGTCACATGTTCGAAATTAATTTTGGGGGTGCACATAGCTGAACTTGGTTTGCGAATAGCCAAATTTGGACTGCGAATAGCCAACTTTGGTCCGTGAATAGCTAATATTTGTCCCAAAACAAACTAGTTACGTGACGTGAGAATGTTTCCATCTTATCGGAGCTGTTTCTTCCTAATCTGACCACCGTTTTT
This sequence comes from Dactylorhiza incarnata, assembly GCA_033032865.1. Classification (NCBI taxonomy): domain Eukaryota; kingdom Viridiplantae; phylum Streptophyta; class Magnoliopsida; order Asparagales; family Orchidaceae; genus Dactylorhiza; species Dactylorhiza incarnata. Next base: position 6,551,763 of record JAWHQI010000123.1, on the reverse strand, counting down.
GACATATAAGCAGTCAAAATTCATTGCCTCGACGAGAGAAATTCAAATCCACTAACAATTTCGAAAAATAATGGGGGTGCCAGTGTCCCTCGGGCCACCCTCTGGATCCGCCCCCGATGAACGCCGGTTCATAACCACCATGTTCGCCATCATGCCAAACGGAGCCTAAGGCTTTGTTTGGGAGGCCGGCAGCTTTCCGGCGAGGGAGCAAACGCCACGGCGATCAAACTGGAGGGAGGGGTCCGGGTTCACAGACTAAGCGTTTTCTCCATTTTGCTCAAAAAAGGGGAATAAACGCCACCGGTGGTGGAAAAACAAACGCTACGCCCTGCCGTTGGCGTTTGCTCCCTCACCGGGAGGCCGAGAGCCTAAGAGTCCGTTTATTTCGGCATTGAAGCTCCATTCCGTTGGCCAGAAAATGGCTTCGCATGTTTTTAACTGTTTGGTACTGTAACATCTCTGGCCTGCAAAAAGTATATAGCATGGGTCCGACCGGAACTCCACATCATACAAAATTCACAAAACCTAAAATGCTAATAATTAATAACAAAAATAACTACCTAAATCAAAGTTAGGTTACACAACGGAAGCTAAGAGAAAGCCTGAGACTCCATTTCACGTGACAGTTTTGCTCCGTGAGTTTGGACAAAAACATCACCGTCATAGAATGAATGTTACAACCACCACCAAGAAAAGAAAACTAGTTTTGAGCATAAAAGCGAATGAAATTTCTCAGGTGCGATTGGACGTTCATGAATGAGTAACGACCGCATTCATGACCGCCACTGCTTTGCCAAACGCAGCCTAATAAATTAGGTGGCGTTTGGCGCGGCTTATAGTGTGCGGTGAGGTGGAGGAGCACCGCAAATAAGGCGGAAAGCTGCGTTTGGCGCGGCTTCTTTCCAAAGCGCCGTTTAATTACCTCCGCTATTTCCTTCTTCCCCCCAACCGCAGGGTTTTATCGCGTCTGGCCGCAAAAGCGCCGCGCGATTCCTTCTTCTTCCCCTAACCTATCCTCGACGGCGATTCCCGATTCTTCTCCCCTAACCTACTAGCGGCGATTCTCGACGGCAAGCAACCACCGCTCCTCCTCGTTGCCTCTCGTCTCCTGTTCCGTCGATCCCAAGCTTCCTTCTGACGCAAACCAGGCGAGTCTCTCCTTCCATTCCGACGGCCACGACCTTTTTTTTGAGTTGCTGCTTTCCTTATATTTCTGATCTCGTTTTTATTTTCAGATAGGAGATCTCTCGCCGTTCTCTCCTCCATCCGCATTTTTGTTGTGCGCACATCCCTCTCGCTAAAGATCTCTTGTCGTTAGGTACCCCCTTCTCCTTCTCTCCAGTTTTTTTTACCGTTTGATGGATTATTGTCTTCGATTTGTGCATGGTTGCTCTTGCAATGGATCCATTGCTCTTGCAATGGATTATTGTCTTCGATTTGTGATTGAATCAAGTTTTTTTTCAGTTTTTTTTCCTAAAAATGAGTATGTATGTGTATGGGTGTGAGTGTATTTGTATGTGTGTGAAATGAGGAGTATGTTCTGTATGGGTGTTGTGTATATGTGTGTGTGTGTGTGTGTTGTGTATGTTCTGTGTGTGTGTGTGGGTGTGTTTATGTGTGTGTGTGTATGTTGTGGTGTGTGTATGTTGTGGTGTGTATGTGTTGTGGTGGTGGTGTGTGTATGTTGTGGTGTGTATGTGTTGTGGTGGTGGTGTGTGTGTATGTGTGTGTGTATGTGAATGTATGTGTGTATGTGAATGTATGTGTGTATGTGAATGTGTGTGTATGTGTGTGTGTGTTGGTGTATGTGTGTGTGTATGTGTTTGTGTATGTTTTTTGTGTCTGTTTTTGTGTGTTTGTATGTGCTGTGTGTAGTGTGTGTTTATGTGTGATGTGTGTATGTGTGTATTTGTATGTTGTGGTGTGTTTATGTTGTGTTGTGTTGTGTAGTGTGTATGTTGTGGTATGTGTGTGTGTATGTTGTGGTGTGTGTGTGTGTGTATGTTGTGGTGTGTGTGCTGTGTGTGTGTTGTGAGTGTGTTTATGTGTGATGTGTGTATGGTGTGTGTGTGTGTTGATATGTACATATGTGCTGTGTGTGTGTGTTCATATACATGTGTGTGTGTGTGTTCATATACATGTGTGTGTGTGTGTGTGTTCATATACATGTATATGTGTGTTGTGTGTGTGTGTTCATATACATGTGTGTGTGTGTGTTCATATATGTATATGTGTGTGTGTGTTCATATACATGTGTGCTGTGTGTATATGTGTATGTGTGTGTGTGTTGTATGTTGTTGTGTGTGTATGTGTTGTGTGTGTGTGTATGTGTTGTGTGTGTTGTATGTTGTTGTGGTGTATGTGTGTGTGTATATGTGTGTGTGTTGTATTTTGTTGTGTGTGTGTGTGTTGTGTGTGTGTATATGTGTGTGCTGTGTGTGTGTGTGTTCATATGTGTGTGTGCTTGGTGTTCATGTGTGTGTGTGTGTGTTCATGTGTGTGCTGTGTGTGTGTGTGTGTGTGTGTTCATATACATATGTTTGTTTGAGTTCTGTTGATATGAAAATGTGTGTGTGTTCATGTGTGTGCTGTGTGCTGTGTGTGTGTGTTCATATGTGTGTGTGCTTGGTGTTCATGTGTGTGTGTGTTCATGTGTGTGCTGTGTGTGTGTGTGTGTTCATATACATATGTTTGCTTGAGTTCTGTTGATATGAAAATGTATGTGTGCTGTGTGTATGTTGTTGTGGTGTAGGTGTGTGTTTGTATATGTGTGTGTGTTGTATGTTGTTGTGTGTGTGTATGTGTTGTGTGTGTGTATATGTGTGTGTTTGTATGTTGTTGTGGTATATGTGTGTGTGTATGTGTTGTGTGTGTGTATGTGAGCTGTGTGTATATGTGTGTATATGTGTGTGAGCTGTATATATGTATGTGTTTGTATATGTGTGTATGTATATGTGTGTGTATGTGTGTGCGTTTTAATCTTAAAATGCTGTTTGGGTTAAATCTTGTTTAATTTTTTAAGGATGGGCAAAACCAAAGATGGTGGGGTGGTCGCTATGTGGGACAACAATGATGTGTTGTTATTCTGTGATATATGCATAAAAGAGATAGAGCTTGGGAATCGACCCACCACGCATTTTAATAAACAGGGGTGGATAAATGTTATGAACAAATTTGAAATGCAAACCGGGAAAAAATATGATAAAGTCCAACTTAAGAATAAATTGGATCATTTGAAGAAAGAGTGGAAATTATGGACAGAGTTGAAGCGTGGTGAGACCGGTTTGGGTTGGAATGCATCAAGAAAGACTATAGACGCCTCAGACGAGTGGTGGGACGAAAGATTGAAGGTATGTTTTACTTAAATTCATTTGCAAAGAAAATTCTTAACTTAAAATTCCTCAATGTCTAATTTTAAAATACTTTATTTTGTAGGTTGTCCCGACGACAAAGAAATTTCGGTATGCCGGAATCCCCCCAGAGTTAGAGGATAAACTGAACTTGATGTTTAGTTCGGTTGTCGCTACAGGACATCATTCTTGCACCCCTCACACCGCAAATCTTGGTACGGAGTCTATTGATGAAAGAGAAATGTCAGCGGATGAACATGATGACATTGAGGTTATCGGAGCTCCTCAACCAGCTGAGACCGCAAATATATCTGAAACAAGCAAAATAAGGAGCAAAAGAAAGAAGAAAGCTAGCAGCTCGGTGTTAAAAGATTTGGCCGAGTCCTCGAAGATCATAAGTCGATGCATCCAGGAGCCACCCAAGATTACATCTTCTTCTTTCACTATTGCACATGCACTAGAAAAATTAGGCACGTACTCAGAAGTGCAGTCTGATGAAGACTTCTATGATTTTGCCATCACATACTTGATGGAAACAAAACATAAAGAGACTTTCATGTGCCTTCCAGAAGGCATGAACATCAAGTGGTTGAAAAACCGCTATACTCGTGGGACGTAGTAGAGAGACTATGCTTGTTGTTTTGTTTTATTATGTTTGTGAACATTATGGATATTCTATTATGTTGTTTAAATGTAGACATTGTGAACATTATTAGAAATTTGCTTGAGTTCTGTGATAATGTTAATTTCTTTATTTACTTACTCAAGTGGTTAAATTTTATTTACTTTCTGATAATGTTAATTTCTTTATTTTTTCTAACAGAAAATGTCTAGTGATGAATCGGAAAATACCAGAGCAGAGCACGAGAAGCACGCCATCTTTAGAAGAAATTGTGTTATTGGCCATCATCAAAATGTGGTGGCAGCAATATGTTATATCTCCGAACACACCTCGATGTTAAACCATCCGGTTCCATCTATGACTTCAAAGCAAACAGGCGATAAATGGGTCGGAGAGCTACTTCGTGGGACTCGAGTTAGATTTCATGACTCGTTCATGATGAGTCAAGAAATTTTTATAGATCTATTGCATGCTCTCGAAGAGAAGTGTGGTTTTAAGGGAACAAGAAGAACTACAGCCAGAGAAGTCCTAGCATTGACTATATATATATTGTCTCATAATGAATCAATGAGAAAAACACGCGAGCGGTTTCAGCACTCAACAGAGACAACTAGCAGTTTTTTTGCTCGTGGTATTCGCGCTTTGTTGCAGTTGGCCGAGGAAGTGATACAGCCATCAGATAGGTCTTTCGGTTGCACTCCGCCAGAGATTATGTATGACAGACGTTATATGCCTTTTTTTAAAGATTGTGTTGGAGCAATAGATGGAACACATGTCGATGCGTGCATACCAGTAGGAAGTCAAGTTCCATATATTGGGAGAAAGGGCAGACCGACACAAAATGTCATGGCGGCCTGTGATTTCAACATGTGTTTCACTTTTGTTATGGCAGGTTGGGAGGGATCAGCGCACGATAGTCGCATTTTCAATTATGCCATAACTGATCCTCGTTATAAGTTCCCTCATCCGCCTCAAGGTAAATAATAAAAAATCAGTTCATCTAATTATTACTTTAAATATTTTCTGTTATTAAACATTTTTAATATGTTTCAGGAAAATATTACTTGGTTGATTCTGGTTATCCTCTACAGAAAGGATATTTAAAACCATATCAAGATACAAGGTATCATCTGCCTGACTTTGCCCGTGGTGGACGTCGCGCAGAAGGGCGTCGAGAGATATTCAATCATGCGCACTCGTCGCTTAGAAGTGTGATAGAACGATCATTCGGCGTTTGGAAGAAGAAGTGGGCCATACTACGGGACATGCCAAACTATCGCTTCGACAAACAGGCACATATTGTCATGGCCACGATGACTTTACATAATTTCATTCGTCGCCACCCTTCGCGCGTGGATTTTGATTTCAGTGAGTCAGAGCAGAGGGGTAGAGATGATGGACTGGTCACACAAGAGCGACAAGATACATGCACTGACACTGCAGGTGGTGTGGAGGAGATGATCGCGCTACGTGATAGTATAACAGATCAGTTGTATGAATCTAGATCGTAGGAGATATCATGATATATGGTTAATGTGGACATTATTTTTGTGTGTTTGGTATTATATTATGGAAAATATATATCTTTTTCTGATATTTGGTGAGAAAAAAAAATTCGCTCAAAACTTCGTTTTGTTTCCAAACAACTTTTTCAAAACTCCGTTTTACAAACTCCATTTCACCCAAACAGTTTTTTAACAAAACTCCGTTTTCCAGAATCAGCAATTTTCCTATTAGCAGCTTTTCATCAGCAACTTTCCATCAGCAACAACCCAACCAAACAGAGCCTTAGTACCAGTGGTTGCCGGCTGCTGACGATCTAGCCAGTGTCCTATTATATGCTTTTTTTTTTGCAATTATCCCCTATTGATAAGGTAAATTTATCTTAATATACAATGACAGCTCTTTGGACTGGAAGAGAAATTAATTTACTATTTCAAACCTGACCTTAAATAATTTCACGGGGACTAAGCTAAAAAAAACATATAATATGCCAAAATAAATAAGGGTAATGATATGAGCCGCCCCTTTTTGGCTATCGGCAAATCATGAATTTTAGAATCTAATATCTTTTTTTTTCTCCTACTCATTCCCACTAAGGGCAGCCCGTGAGAAAAACTGATGGAAAGCCCTAACCCGCCGCCCCATCCCGCGATATGCCTCTGTGATCCCTCGCCGCCCCTTCCGGCGATCTGCCCAGAGCTTCCTCCATCGATGGTCGCTCCTCTCCGGCATGCAACTCTGATGTCGCGAATCTCCTTGAAGAAGCGCCGCTGTCTGAAGCCCTAACATCGCCGACGGGCGGTGGAAGACGTATGGGCGGAGTTGTACTTGAGGGCGGCGGCGGCACTCCCACCTGGTGGAGCGTTGTCGCGGTGTCCCTTGGAGTAGATTCTTGCGCCTATGAGCTTCCGGTTGCAGTTTGTGGAGTCAAAGCTTTCACCGTTTTGACACACGCTTCCACCGGGAGGGAACCAGAGGCATCTCACTGTCCGAGAAGTTGGGGCTTTCTGGCCATACCCCGGTGTCTAGGAGGCCGATGATGATCCCTCAACCGCCGGAGTGAGGTCCCAGGCAACGACATTGTCGTTGCTGCTGTAACGACCCAAAGCCGACCCTGAGGCCTCAACTGGCGTCGTCCGGGCTGCAGCCCAATACACCCCAATCAACTCTCCGCCCCTGTTTCTCGGCCACGACAGGTTGACGTTAGGGTTTGAACCCACAACCTCTTTGATAAGGAGCCTTCAAACCACTCATCATCACCAACTGAGCTGCAACTCAGTTGGTGATAAGACTCGGTTGAAGGAGTTCTTATCAAGGAGGTTGCGGGTTCAAACCCCAGCGTCAACAACCTGTCGTGGCCGAGAAACAGGGGCGGAGACTTGGTTGGGGTGTATTGGGTTGCAGCCCGGTAACGTACTGCGCTCGGTGGCACACCCAGGTAAACCCCAGTGGGCCGGGGCGTTACAGCTGCGCCCAAGAATCTCGTATGAGTAGATGGTGTGGAGTTGAAGACGGCGGTTGGGATGGACGAAGATGAAGCCGGGGGGTGGGGGGGGGGTGGGGGAGGGGGGGGGGGGGGGGGGGGGGGTGGAGCGGAGAGCTGCGGCCTCGTCCTTGAAAAGCAAGACAGAGAATTTGGTTTGACATTAAAAATTTTGGCCAAACATTAATATTTTAGATCTGCCATTAACTTTGACCTATCATTAGTCAAAGTAAATTTGGCCATAACACAACCCATAAAGGATTTCACGGGAACTCTAAGCTCAAAAAAGCATATAATATTTTATATTTACTATGTCACGGGGAGTCGGGGGACTAAGCTCAAAAAAACATATAATATGCCAAAATAAATAAGTAAAAATAATAATTTGGAGATCTTGACAAAAACCAGAAACTATTGGTCCCGCGTGGTTGGCAACCGATAATATCTTTAACAGAGCCAATGGAGTTCCCCCTCGCCGTTTTATATCCATCGGCCAAATCGTCGGCACCTCGCAACCACCGTTTCCCCATAGCTTCATCCATTTTGTCCCAGTCATCGGCCATTCTCTTCCCGCCGCTTCTCCATCCGCTGATACTCGGCGCAAGCGACCGTGGCCGGAGGCCACGCCACTTCTGCGCGGGTACCGCCTCCGGCGCCAATGCGTTAATGGCGGAGGCGCTTCATGACGGAGGTGCGGCAGCTCTTGTGACGGCCGGTGGGTATTCCTTAGTGCTCGCCCTTGACAATCTCGCCCGGCGAAACCTCATCGAACAGGTCTTGTGTTATACTCCCTTTCCATTTCCAATTTATTCCTCTTTTTATAGTTTTCCCTTTTTGTTCTATTTCATCATCAGCATCATCGGGTCTTCTGTTATTTGAGATCCTGTTTCTCTCTTCATTTTGCATTCCTTTGTCATCAAATATTTTCCAGTATGTTAAGCTTGCAAAATCATGCTGAATAACTTTGATCATTTTATCTATTTGATGTGTTTTTTGCCATATTTCTTCCGTTTTATAATGCAGATCAATGTTACTTTTTTTTAGTAAAATCCCTTCTTAAATTATTTTTTTGCACTTCGATTTTAAACATCTTATTTTGATGTTCTGTTATAGTTGAAAAACAAAATATCAGTTCTATGTTCCTGTCTTCTTTGTCCGATAGGTGTTTGGTGGTATGGATTTGAGGCTGATGTACATACTTTGTGTTCATCCTCTTAAGGGCTCCATTTCACTTTTGAAGTAAACCATTGATATGTTGAAGGATGAATTTAAAGTTTAAACTTTTGAATTAACTGTAGCTGCAAAGATCGAAGCTAAAAAATGGGTGAAACACCAGGTTATTAACAAACAATAACTCATTAGGCATAGATCATGCTTTGAGAAATTGGGATCAAATCTTGCGGACTGCTCGAGAACATCTTCCTTGATCAACAAGTTATATTCACATTACTAAGGACCTTTCCAAGTCGCAGGACAGAGAAATTCAGTGGTCTAACATTTGCACCACCCATCATTAATTATGAAGATTCGCGATGTGTTTCATATGTCTCTCTTGAAGAAGCTTGTGGGTAAGTGTAAGTCTCCCGCCGAAATTCCTATTCTTCCTGCATTGATGGATGAAAGGTTTGTATCTAATCCAATGATGGTCTATCTCAACTGCGGTTTTTTTGAAGTGCTCATCCGGCAGGATGACAATCTTAATGAAGAACTTGGGAACTTCTCGAAGCGTTCAAGAAAGCCTATCCTCATGAATTCGAACTCGAGGACAAGCTCAATCTGATGGAGGGGAGTAATGCCACAGATGCATTCATTGGGCGAGCCTATAGGAAGATTAAGGAGGCTTGGATGGCCTAGGCATGCCGACGGGGTGCTGCAAGCTATCATTAAATGAGTGTTATTTTTTACTTCATGTGTTTTGGTTGATTTTAAACTAAATCGATGTGTTATCTGGTTTAGTTGTGGAATCAAGATTTTGTATTTATATCTTCTCCCTCTCCCATACTTTGCCTCCGCTGCTACCGTTGCAAGCATGATATGGTTCATGCATTCACGTTTCCATATGAAAGTTGCGCTAACGCCGGGTGATAAACACCACCGGCGGGTGGTAGTGTCCTTTGAAATGAATCTTCAAAAACTCCGTATCATTAGCGTTGACGCTAGTGACTACCGCGGTGTGGTAGTGAGATTTTGTGATGATTGTCCAGGTTATCATGTATTTGTCGAGGTACTGCTACAGATGCTCATATGAGTTATGTCCGCTGGGCTATAGTCTCTACCGCTGGAGGTAGCATCCTTCATGAAATTCCTCCAGGAAGCCCCCGAAATCTCCAAGTCCACAGCTGAACGTCAACTACAGGTCGATGTATGTCGAAAACTACCGCGGGAGGTACCAGCTACCGCTGGCGGTAGGTGCAAATTTTTAGTCTAGTTGTATTCTTTTACCCCGTCTCATTTTATCTTTCATTACTTGTATCGGCTATCATTACTGAACTTGCACACTATAAAACACTTGCAAAAATAGATTAGAGACTTATCAGAATTTGTTATTCTCAAACCAAATAAGTGTCAAATCATGTTCCAACACTAGGAAGCTGCGGCAAGGCTCCACCATCTTGTATCATAATAGGTTGTCCGAGGGATCGAGGGGAAGCAATTAATCTAAGGTCCTCCTTACTGACGTTCATTCATTATCCCATCCAGTGTCTCAACCTTACGCTTGAACTCTTATCTAGCCGAGTAACTTAAACATCAATTATTGACTACTGCAGAAGTCTTTTCCAACTGCCAAATTACTTTATTTGACATTGCATTATGATTGAATTCATTTTTTTAGATTTGTTTAAAGTTTCTTGGAAAAGCTGTAAAAGCAAGAACTCTTCTTGCCGTAAGATAGATTTTTTTTCCATTTTCATTTGGGTACGCTCTTCCCATCCCCTTTTTTAGGAGTTGCTCTTTACTCGCAAAGACCTAATTGCGTAGACTCTAATGAAAATAGTTTTGTAAGGAGTATACAAGCTTATGCAGAGATGTTTTGGTTGATTAACCATGACACATTTTGATATACTTGGTAGCAGCTGATATTTTTGATGTAGATGGATAGTTTCGATGACCCACTCACGTGTACGCCCACATAAGGTGTTGATTTAGTCCACGTCTTAATGATCTGAGTCCACAAATGTTTCTAAATGATCGTTTCAACATTTTATCATGTATCAATTTATGTATTATGTGTTTTACTTAGTATTTATTACAACCAATATGAACACGCAGTATGAGTCGTCTATATTGATTGTTATAGTTCTCGTTCTCTATTTAATTACGCATACACTATAGATGAGGGCATCAACACTTTGGTTCATATTTTCTAGAGGTGTTAGTTCTCCTCACGGTGCCGACTCCGTAAGCCCCTAGGTGACGACTCCTAGGTCTCCCTCACTGCCCAATCCCTCATCTAGTTCCTCACTAAATCCCATCGTCCCATACCCTCAGTCACAGTTGCAGTCGCTCACCTTCCTACAGTCGCTTGATCTCTCATCATTCTCACCTGATCCCCTCGCCGGCTTGTATACTCCTTACAAAATTGGGCTGCATAGAGGCTTATGCTACTTATTGTTAGGTTTTTTAGGTCTTCTATGTCCGACTCCAACATCACTAAGGAACCGGCGTGTAGTTCGATTTCGAACATGACGCCCTCGAAATTCCTACGTCTCATGTTAGATCTTTTTGACCAAATGGATGCCCAGTTCGATGACCTCAGACATGACTTAACGAAGATGAGCACTAGGATTGACACCTTAGAGAATTGTGCGTTGTTCCAACCCTTCTTATCCCCGAAGAAGGACGTGAGTTGGCGCATGCGCATTGATAACCGCGCCATTAATAAAATAACAATGAAATACCGTTTTTGATCCCTAGCCTTGGTGACCTTCTGGATGCGATGGTTGGTATCCAGATCTTTTCGAAGATTGACCTTGATAGCATGTACAATCGAATTAGGGTTTGAGAGGACGATGAGTGGAAGACGACTTTCAAAATGAATGATGACATATATGAGTGGATGGTGATGCCGTTTGGGCTATTGAATTCCCCTAGCACATTTATGTGAGCGATGACTCAGACATTGCGATCATATATGGGTAAGTTCCTAGTGGTGTATTTCGACGATATCCTGATATACAGCCTGGGACGTGTCACACACTTGACCCACATTCGACTGGTAGTTAATGTACTTCTAGGAGCATTTATATATAAAACTTAAGAAGCGCGCATTTTTAGTTGAGTTCATCTATTTCTTAAGATTATCATGTTTGTGTCTAGCACATCAATTGATCTTGATAAGGTCAAGTCCATCCGTGAGTGATCTATTCCTATGAATATACACGAGGCCCACAACTTTCACGGACTTGCCACCTTCTATCGAAAGTTTGCGAAGGGCTTCAACTCGATCATGGCCCCTTTACGAGATGTCTACGTAAAAATAATTTCACATGGATCAAGGCAGCCACTCGAGCATTCAAGGAGATCAAAGACAAGTTATCTTCGCTCTCGTTCTTATGATTACCGGATTTTAGCAAAGTGTTTGAGGTTGCGTGTGACACTTTAGGTTTAGGTATTGGCGGAGTCCTCAGTCAGGAGGGTCACTCAGTTGTTTACTTTATTGAGAAATGGAATGACGCTCAACATAAGTATTCCAACCATGATCGGGAATTCTATGTCGTCGTCCAAGCACTCCGATATTGGCCTTACTACCTTCTCTCTAAGGAATTTGTTATGTATTCAGATCACCAGGTCCTGCGTTATCTAAACTCGCAGAAGAAGTTGAGCCATTGTCACACAAAGTGGGTCCAGTTTATGCAGGAGTATCACTATGTTCTCAAACACAAAGCGGGTCTTGAGAACAAACCGACCGACGCTCTGAGTCTCTGGGTTAACCTACTTCATTCGATGAGCGCGCACGTTGTGGGATTTGGGCTTTTAGTCTTAGACTACCCGGAGTGCCCAGATTTTAGCGAAATATATAACGCGATGACGAGAGATCCTCCTGACCCCATTAAGGGGTTCTCAATGTCTGGCGGTTATCTTTTCTCCTGTGTGTACACCTAGCCTCCCTTTGCGACTACTTGACCTGGGAGTTGCATGCCGGCTAAGCCGCTGGTCATCTTTGTCGGGACAAAACAGGGGCCTTTGTCAAGGATCGCTTCTTCTAGCCTAGTCTGAAGAAGAACGTAGTTAGAGTTATTAGATATTGTCGAGTCTGCCAGACCGCAAAAATCGTCCGTCAGTCTACCAGGTTATACATGCCCTCCCCATCCCGCACTGGCCTTGGGTTGACGTTAGCATGAATTTTGTACGCGGGCTTCCCCGCACCCTTAAGAGCATAGCATAATTCCATTTTTTTGTCATGGACAGTTTCTCAAGAATGACCCACTTTATCCCATGCCGGATGATTGCCAATGTGTCTAATGTTGCAACTTTATTCTTCAAGGGAGTATATGAATACCATGAACTATCTACGCCTATTGATTCTGATTGCAACGTCAAATTAATGAGTTACTTTTGGAATACGTTGTGGAAGAAGACTGATACTGATACGGTGCTCGAAGCATCCCATGTGACCGTCGAGTTTGGAACAATCTCCACGTTGCCCCCAGCAGGGGTATTAAAGGGCGAAACTCTAAATCCCCAACAACCCGTTATGGACCCGTTACCTAATATAAATATATCCTTAACAAACACGTCACTTAAATTTTCCACCGCATATTACTCACAAACATTTGGACAAATTGAAGTAGTCAATCATTGCTTATGTACTCTCATGCGGTGCCTGGTTGGTGAGATCTCATCCACGTGGGATTCCATATTACCTATGATGAAGTTTGTGTACAATAGTCTGGTCAATAGGGTCATGAGTCTAAGTCTATTCCATATCATGTTAGGTTACGACCCGAGGAAACCTATTGACCCGATCCCTATTTCTATTGAGTCTCGACTTAGTGAGCCCGTCGAGTCTTTAATCCAGCATTTGCATGATCCCTAGGAAAAAATGTTGTCAATAATGATAATTATAAAGCCTACGAAATAAACACAGGAGGGAGCAGAACTTTGAGGAGGGGGAGCAGGTGATGGTTCACATACAAGCTAAGAGGTTCCATCAAGGAACAACATAGAATATAAGTGCTAGACGCATGAGCTCTTACACGATCTTATGAAAGATTGGAATAAATGCGTACGAGGTCGACATCCCTATGAATATAGGTATAAACTGGATGTTCAATGTGGAAGAGTTGACTCTATGCTGCAAGAAGCGTGTGTATGTAGACCCCTTCCCGTCCCAGCACCTTGTCATTCATTCCACCTTTGCAACGGCCCTTCCTGCTCCATCAGACAACCACCAAGAACCTTCCCTGGGTTTGCCCTAAAATTTGCATTCTCCACTTCCCCACAAAACCCCACATTGAAACCTCCGGAATACTCTTACACCCTTCCCAAGCCGGCTTACCTCATTCTCCGCCGTTGGCTCCGATTACTTGGTGAGCTTTTACTTTCGGCTTCTATTTCCTTACACTTGTATTAATGTACTTTATTATACAGTTTATGCATTTTTAAATGGTGCGTCACCCTTCTAGCATTAGGAACTCAATATGAGGCAACAATAGTATTCGGTTGTTGCTTGAATAACGGTCGGTTGCTGTCTCAATCATACGCTATGCACAAAAAATCCGTGCATGACTGTTAGTACTTGTATAAAGTAGAAAGTGATTATGTTGGAGAACCAATTTTGTAACAATACAAAGATTTAATAATTAAAAAAAACTCATGAAAGTTAGGTGTTCCTTGCTCCTCTCCTTTTTCAGCTTCCCTGGATCTATCATGATCCTTTTTTAATGGAGTCTGTTAAATTTCATGCTACCACCATGCAAGGGAACCAACGATGGACAAAGACGAAGTAACTCTTTATAACTAGGCAAATGATTACAAATAGACAAGCTGAATACAAGGTGCATACACCTTGATTCACAACATCTGAGATATATATAAAAACTTGTCGCGGACAAGGTCCGCTTCTCCACTCAGTGCAGTTGAGCTTGCAACGCACTTTCCACCTTCACAACACTTCCAACCCTGCACTCTCCACTTCACTGTGCACTCTGCACTCTGCACCTCTCGCTGAGAGGTAGAGGATGGGGTTGGACTCTCCTGGGGTGTATGCACACTCCCACTCTCACTCACTAGTTGATCTCTCACTCAACTCATTTCACATCAACAACACTACACTATGGGGGGGGGGGGGGTATTTATAGGAGAGCACAAATAAAGGGGGGGGGGGGGGGGGGGGGATGCACATGCCCATACACCCACTCGCCCACCCACATAGGTGCACTCGCCCCTAGCACTCATTTCACTCGCCCCCTCCACAACTCCCACTCGCCAACTCCACTTGCATGCACTCGCACACCACCTTGCATGCACACGTCAATCACCTTGCATGCACACGCCAACACACTCCTCTCTCCACTTCGCAAACACCCACTCGGCAAGCTCCACTCGCCCCTACACCTTGGTGGACTCGCCCCTATACCAAGGTTGACTCGCCCCTCTTCTACTCGCCCGGCACGAGACCTCCACTCGCCCCCTCACCTTTGCACACTTCAACTTCAACAGAGTCAACTTAAATACGAGGCTATTTTGTTGGATTTATTATCTGTCAGGAATATTCAATGAACCATATTATAGCTTCACATTTTGATTCTGTTCTAACCTCCACATCTTCTAGAGCCTATCTCTTTGCAATTGATGTAACTAGGAAGCATAACATTTATTTAGTATAATAATGCCTTTTGTATCCTTTAAAAATAATAGAATCAAAGATATAATACTTTCCTTGACAATGCTCCTTACTCATCTGTGTTTCAGAACAGAATTTGAGCCGAAAGATTGTCCATGTATTATCCGGCATTTGCTATATGGCTTCCTGGCCTATTTTCAGGTATCATTTTTATCTCCACTTTTCAAAGATTTTTTTGTGTTAGAAAATATGATTGTTATCTTTGTATTTTCTCCTATTAAGCTCCAATTTCAATTGTGTTTTTAATTTAATGTGATTTTTTATTATTATTCTCACGTAAGAGTTTCATCTTATGATTGTAAGATATAGAAAGAATAAAATGTGAATAAAAATTTGTAGCATGTAAACAATACAAAATTTACATGATTCATAATTTCCTACGCTTGCATTAGATTTTCTTATTGCTCTTTTTGGTATACCTATTTACAAGCGATTGTCCATTTATATAGAGTAATTATAAGGCTAAATAAAAGGAGAAAATTACCAAAATATCCTTCACCTCAAACACAAAACTCTTGGTTATATGGTCCATGGAAGGGGTTGTTCCTTGCTTTCAAGTCCTTTGAGGCAGCTTGGGGTCAGAAGGCCAAAATAGCACCCAACATTTGTATCAGAGTCCATATTTCGACATGCTGAGCAATAGACCACGAAAAATCAGGTTGTCGTCTAGTAGCGTATGGCCCTACATGTGAGGAAGAGATCATCGGGTTCGTCTCAGCCCTAGCTTTTGGGGTTGAGAAGACCCAAAACACCCAAGAAAGACAAACAACAACAACTACATTCAAGCCTTTATCCCACCCAAGAAGACAAGTGCTCAAAATATATGGATATTTGATCACTAATATGAGAAATTTATGTTGCTGACACTAAACTCATTATTTATCATAAGCCAAAATTGCAGTCCTATATTTCTAATTATAACTGTTCGTAGTTTTGCTCTCTTACTTTCATATGTTTACGTGTTCTGAACTGCGCGACATATGGTAAGAGGCTGTGAAGCTCGCCAAGCTGAGCCGAGGATTTTGGTTGCCGGCTCGCAATGGTTCAAGGGTTTTAATTATAACTGTTCGTAGTTTTGCTCTCTTACTTTCATATGTTTACGAGTTCTGAACTGCGCGACATATGGTAAGAGGCTGTGAAACTCGCCAAGCTGAGCCGAGGATTTTGGTTGCCGGCTCGCAACGGTTCAAGGGTTTTTAAATATAACTGTTCGTAGTTTTGCTCTCTTACTTTTCACCCCAAACATATATTAGGACAAAATTTTCCATTAAGCGCCCGTGCCACACTGCTGTATTACTTTCCCCTTGCCACCTCCTCAGCTCTTCATCGCAGGCGAGATATTTCGCAGCAGTTGTTCCTCTTCTAAACTGCGCACGGCTTCTAATCTACGGCCTCTCTATTGCCGCTAATGAAGGTGTGGTAAAATCGATCACAAGAGAAGGCAAACCAGAGTAACATCACTTCCGCGCCCTTTCGCCATACTATTAAATGATTATGAACCATGCGTCATAGATTTTCCTTGTTCATAGGGAATTGCTGAAGGGACCTCTCTATTATGTGCTAGCTCTGATGTTTTCTTCTCTGATCTTTTGGCGAGAATCTCCGATTGGCATCATTTCGCTTGCTGTGATGAGCGGTGGAGATGGTAAACTCATATTATTCACATACCTTTTTCCCATTCTCGGTTGTCGAATAACTGAACCAACCATCTTTCAGGTTTTGCCGATATTTTGGGTAGAAGGTACGGGTCCCGGAAGCTTCCATACAATAAAAAAAAGAGCTGGGTTGGAAGCATTTCCATGTTCATGTTTGGCTTCATTTTCTCTTCCATGTAGGCTAAAATTTTTTAGAGTAAAAAACAAAACAAAAACAAAAAACAAAGCAACTGCTACTGAATTTTGTTCATTGCTCATTGTCAATTGTAGGATGCTGTACTATTTTTCAGCTTTGGGCTACTTGCGTTTGGATTGGGAAAGTGCGGTTGAGAAAGTAGCGGTGGTTGCTTTGGCTGCAGCGTTTATGGAATCTCTTCCAATTTCTGATGCCATTGATGACAATATTACCGTTCCTGTAACCACCATGGCGGCAGCTTTTCTGGTTTTTGGTTATTGATACATGGTGAGAGGATTGTGAGATACTTGCAGAAGTTATGTGGACACTTGGTTGTATGATAGCTGGGTGAAGAATTTGTAACATTAAATTCATGCAGGAAAATTTCATTCTTCGCTCCGCGAATACTTCATTCCGGCATGATGATTGGGTGGGCGACTCGGTATTCACTGTTTTCATTAACATAATCCATTCTATAGTTAGAAGTACAAGCTTCTTTATTGAGAATTTATGGGATTGGGATAAATCTATCAATACTTTTGAGTTTTGACATCGTAAATCTTAAATTCTAAACTTCAAACATTTTATCGTATTATATTCGAATAGAAGACATGTACTACTCTTTAAAACTCAACATGGTTGAGGATAAATTCGGTTTCGAGACAATAATATGACATGTTTATGTAGAGAAATCATTCCCTAAAATGGATCAGTTCGTTTAGAAGGAATTGAGTTTATTAGATTGGAATTGAAAATCCAATTACAATTCCATTTTTCGGTTGCATGCCAGAGCAGTGGAATTGGTATTCATTTTGAATTAAAGTCATTTATTTCTAATATATATATATATATTGGATAATTCCGTCCACCATTTGTATTTTTGGGAGGAAAATTCGTCTGCTTGAAACATATTTTTAACTAAATTTCTTGGCAAAGTTATAGCTCACGGGAAGGCCAGTGTGATATCAACCACACGAAACTATCAAGAAAATATTATCACTATCTTAGCGACTTCTAGGATTCTAACATTGTTGAGTTATATCACATAAATTCTAACATTGTTGAATTATATCAACATTGTCGAATTTATGATTCTAACATTGTTGAATGCAAGTGCGGAAAATCAAGAGATTTTTTCCAACACAGTCGCCGTGTTATTGGGTGCGACTTTACATGCACTGCAGCAGACACATGCATAAATTTGGGTGGGTGATGTGCGAAAAAAATGCTAGCTCCCGGCGCGTCCTAAATTTGTCATTTCGGGCACGAATTAGCCATTTGACTACTGCTTACATCCTTTCGGAATATTAAATAATTTCTCTTTTGCAACAACGTTAATTATATTAACTTCCTCCACTTACACTAAACTCTTACAAATCATAAATCAAGGGAAACTCAAATTTTAATTCATAAAAAATCACATAATTATCAAATTCTACTTTTTTAATAAGAAAATAAATAAATTTCAAGCCAAAAACTCTATTTCAAGGTAGCTGATGTAGGGAATGAAGGCCGCAGATAGCGACGTCTCCCACCGATCAATAGAGCCTACAATAAATGAGAAAAGCAAACCAACAAAACAAACAACACAAGAGAATTTACGTGGAAAATCTTCACCACTTGAAGGTCAAAAATCACGGGGCACGTCACAACAAAATCCACTATAATAAATAAGGATTACAGAAATTATCTAGGTTTGCCAAAATCTAGAACGCCCACCGGATTTGACAAACAAATCCACTACTCTCTACCACAAGGATGAACACACAACTTCTCTATAACAAGATAAAACCCTACTCTCTTTTCAAGCACAATAGCAAGCGAAAACGAGAAAGAGAACACCTTGAACCGTAGACGAAGATGCATTTGAAACGGTAGAGAGATCTCCTCCAAACAAGACCGAGGAATCTCCTCCTCCTTCCAGCAAAACAACGGCAGCAATAGACCTCTCCAAATGGGCGGCGGCGACAACCCCCTCTCCAATCAGCGATAGCAGCACTCTCCAAATCGGCAGCTCCTCTCCTCTTTCAAGGCAGCGACGACAACCCTCCTCCAGGCGGCGCAGGCGGCCCCCTCCTCCACGCACCGGCGGTGACTCTCCAACAAATCTCCCAGGCGGCGGTTTACCAAAGACGAGAGGAAGGAAGGAGTCGGTTGTTCTCAAATCGGCAAGGAAGAGAGAAAGAGATCGATCATCTGATATGCCCTAACCCCTCCTTAACTTAAGCCATGAAAACTGTTCACGCCAAAATAATTAAAACAGTCCGGTTCGGTTCAGAAAAAAAAACAGCCCAGATTTGCTCCACGCCAAAGGACAGAGTCAAAAGAGTTGCAACCTGCTATTTTAACAGGTTGCAACCTATTTGCTGAATCGCAAAATTCACAAAAAACGCCACCTTTAAGGGTTGAACCCCAACAAACTCCCCCTTCAGACCATAAAAGGGAGTTCTCCACCTTGACTCCTTCAAGTGGACATCATGCCGATCAACCGCCGGCAAAGATAATGTTTTTCCCTTGGGACGACCTTCGTCATCATATCCGAAGGGTTTTCATCTGTGTGGATCTTCTCCACCACCAACAACTTCTCCTCAACTGCATCCTGAATCCAGTGATACTTCACGTCGATGTGCTTCGTCTTGGAGTGAAAGGCGGGATTCTTGGCCAAGAATATAACACTCTGACTGTCACAAAATACTGTGTACACGTCCTGTCGAAGACCAAGCTCAAGCATGAACTTCTTCATCCAAATAAGCTCCTTTGACGCCTCAGTCAACGCAATATACTCAGCCTCCGTTGTCGACAATGCCACGCACTTCTGAAGCCTTGACTGCCATGACACTGCTCCCCCTCCAAAAGTGACCACGAATCCAGAAGTACTCTTTAAGCAAAGGTCTGAGGTACCTCGGAGATAGCGGAATATCCATTTCACAGCACTCCAGTGATCTTTTCCTGGGTTTGCCAAGTAACGACTCACAGACCCCACAGCATGAGCTATGTCTGGCCTAGTGCAGACCATAGCATACATCAGGCTCCCCACTGCAGATGCATAAGGAATATGACTCATCTCTTCCACCTCCTTCTCAGATGAAGGGCTTTGAGAACTAGAAAGTCTGAAGTGCCCGGCTAAAGGAGTAGCAACGGATTTTACCTTGTCCATCGTGAACCTCTTCAGCACTTTCTCCACATACTCAGACTGAGATAGCCATAGTTGACCGGCACTCCTGTCCCTGGTGATTTTCATTCCAAGAATCTTCCTTGCCGGTCTCAAGTCCTTCATTTCAAAGAACTCACCGAGCTCCTTCTTCAACTCAGCTATGCTTGTCTTGTCATCCCCAACAATCAGCATATCATCTACGTACAATAGCAGAATAGTGAACGTCTTCTCAGTCCTCTTCACATACACGCAATGATCAGCCCTGGTCCGTTGAAATTTGCTCTTCATCATGAAAGCGTCAAATTTTCTATACTACTACCTGGGTGCCTGTTTCAACGCATAAAGACTCTTCTTGAGCCGGCAGACCAGATAATGCTTCCCCTTAGCCACAAAGCCTTCGAGCTGCTCCATGTATAGCTCTTCCTCCAAATCACCATGCAAAAATGCCGTCTTGACGTCCATCTGCTCGACTTCAAGATCCATGGAGGCAGCCATACCCAACACCAGTCTGATAGAGGACATTTTCACCACTGGGGAAAATATCTCATCGAAATCGATACCTTGTTTCTGACTGAAGCCTTTCACTACAAGTCTCGCCTTGTACCTCGGCTGAGAGAGACTTTCAAAAAACTTCAGCTTGAAGACCCACTTGTTCTTCAAAGCTCTCTTCCCTTTTGGCAATGGGACTAAATCATACGTCTCGTTCTTCTGAAGGGAGTACAACTCCTCTTCCATAGCAGCCGTCCAAGCCTCACGATCTTCAGCACTCTGAGCCTCCTCATAGGACTCAGGCTCTCCACTATCTGTAAGCAAAATATACCCATGAGGAGAATACCTGATATTGGGCCTTCTGACTCTCTCAGATCTAACAAGAGGAACCTCCACCACAGGTGGCACATCAACTGGCAGAGCTCCCCTACATCCGGAATCATCTCCTCATCAGGAATAAGCTCACCAGCTTCCTCCTCAGCATGCCCATCATCAGCAGCAGTCTCTACTGGCCCATCATCAACATAGAGTCTCTCCTCTGCAGGTGGAAACTGTGGAACCTGTGAATCCGCAGCATTCTGCTCACCAACCACTTGATCTTCAACAAAGATCACATCTCTGCTTCTGATCATTTTCTTGTTCACGGGATCCCAGAGTCTATATCCAAACTCCTCATGGGGAAATCCCAACAAGATGCACACCCGAGACTTCTCATCAAGCTTCGATCTCTCTTCCTTGGGGACATGAACATGAACTTTGCACCCAAACACCCGCATATGTCCGTACGACACTTCCTTCCCGGACCAAACACGCTCTGGAATATCACCATTCAGAGGTGCCGAAGGAGACAGATTTATCAAATGTACAACAGTTTGCACAGCCTCAGCCCAAAACTACTTACCAATGCCAGCTTGAGAAATCATGCATCTGATCTTCTCAATAATCGTCCTGTTCATCCTCTCTGCCAACCCATTCTGTTGCGGCGTCCTCGAGATTGTCCTTTCATGTGCTATGCCATGCTCTCTGCAGTAAGCATCGAAGGCACCAGTGTATTCTCCCCCGTTGTCAGATCGAACTCGCTTTATTTCTTTACCGGTCATCTTCTCCAGCTTCGCTCTGAATTCTTCAAACTTTGCTAGAACATCACTCTTCTGCTTCACAGAGTATGCCCAGACTTTCCTGGAATGATCGTCAATGAACGTGACAAAGTAAGCGGCTCCGCCCACAGACTTGAGCTCAATAGGACCACACACATCAGTGTGTATCAAATATAGTAACTCCGCCTTCCTCTTTGGTTCAGAATCAGCAAAGGAAACACGTTTCTGCTTACCGGCCAAGCTGTGCACACACGTGTTGGGAATCACTCCTGATAGCTCCAGAAGAACCTTGTTCTTCACCAAGATCTTCAAGCTCTTCTCACTGATATGCCCAAGCCTGCGATGCTATAACTCCATAGAGTCGCCCTCATCAGCATTCACAATTGGACCACAGATCTTGGCATTAGTGCAATAAAGGCCACAACACTTCCTTCCTCTGGCTACCACCAAAGAGTTCTTCAGCAACCTCCAGGTACCTCCACCTTCAATGCTTGTGAAACCACCATCATCAAGTCTACCAACGGAAATCAGATTCATTCTCAAGTCAGGAATGTGCCTGACGCCTTGAGAACAATCTTCCCAAACTCAATCTCCAAGTGGACATCACCACTGCCAATAATCAACGATTCACCAGAATTTGCCATCCGGATCACACCAAGGTCTCCCGCAGAGTAGGTGTAGAAGTAATACCTGTTAGGAGTGCAATGATAAGATGCACCTCCGTCCACGATCCAGTCTGTGTCAACGCATTCCTGACAAGACGACTCACTGCACTGCAAGCATAACGGCTCAGCCTCCACAATCGAAGTCGTCGCATCACCACTGGATTCTCCTGCCTCCTTGGTCTTTCCCTTCAGGTCTCTTTTCATTTGGAAACAATCCTTCTTGAAATGACCATTTTCTTACAATAGTAGCACTCGATGTCCTTCTTAGACTTGCCCCTAGACTTGCTCCTGGAAGTGCCCCTGTTCTTCACATCCTTCTTCACAGACCTGCCTCTTCCTTCCGTGAGGAAAACACCCGAATTGGAAGATCCAGAATCCTTCCTTCTCAACTCTTCGTTCAGGAGACAACTAGACACCATCTCCATGGTTACCACGCATCAGGTGCTGAGTTGCTCAACGACACAACTAGAGTCTCCCAACTCTCTGGTAAGGAACTAAGGACCATCAAAGCTTGGAGTTCATCTCCCAAGGTAATCTTCATGGACTCCAACTGATTGATAATACTTTGGGCAAGGTTCAGGTGCTCAGTCATCTGCGAACCTTCCCGGTACTTCAACTTAACAAGCTTCCTAATCAGAAATGCCTTGTTACCTGCAGTCTTCCGCTCATACAAGGCTTCATGCTTTTTCCATAAGGCTTGAGCCGAGGACTCCGTGGAAACATGATGAAAAACAGAGTCATCAAGGCACTGCCTAACGAACCCTACTGCCTTCCGATCCATCTTCTTCCACTCTTCATCATCCTTAACTGAAGTCGGTCTCCCTGTCAACGGAGCATGAAGATCTTTACAATATAAAAGATCCTCCATCCGAGGCTTCCAGATGCTCCAATTCTTGCCATTCATACTGACCATCCTTGTGTTCTGTTCCATTGCTTTCTCAAACAAAAATTGCTCTAACACGATCCGCAAGTCGATTTATTTCAAGGAATTAATAAGAGAGGATAGGGAGCGGACCAATGGTCGTCACCTACCGCACCGAGTTAGAAACCGAGAAATAAAAACGACAAGCCAAAGAACCTCGCTTTGATACCACTTGTAGGGAATGAAGGCCGCAGATAGCGACGTCTCCCACCGATCAATAGAGCCTACAATAAATGAGAAAAGCAAACCAACAAAACAAACAACACAAAAGAATTTACGTGGAAAACCTTCACCACTTGAAGGTCAAAAACCACGGGGCACGACACAACAAAATCCACTATAATAAATAAGGATTACAGAAATTATCTAGGTTTGCCCAAACCTAGAACGCCCACCGGATTTGACAAACAAATCCACTACTCTCTACCACAAGGATGAACACACAACTTCTCTACAACAGGATAAAACCCTACTCTCTTTTCAAGCACAATAGCAAGCGAAAACGAGAAAGAGAACACCTTGAACCGTAGACGAAGAGGCCTTTGAAACGGTAGAGAGACCTCCTCCAAACAAGACCGAGGAATCTCCTCCTCCTTCCAGCAAAACAGCGGCGGCAATAGACCTCTCCAAATGGGCGGCGGCGACAGCCCCCTCTCCAATCAGCGATTGTAGCACTCTCCAAATCGGCAGCTCCTCTCCTCTTTCAAGGCAGCGACGGCAACCCTCCTCCAGGCGGCGCAGGCGGCCCCCTCCTCCACGCACCGGCGGTGACTCTCCAACAAATCTCCCACGCGGCGGTTTACCAAAGACGAGAGGAAGGAAGGAGTCGACTGTTCTCAAACCGGCAAGGAAGAGAGAAAGAGATCGATCATCTGATATGCCCTAACCCCTCCTTAACTTAAGCCATGAAAACTGTTCACGCCAAAATAATTAAAACAGTCCGGTTCGGTTCAGAAAAAAAACCAGCCCAGATTTGCTCCACGCCAAAGGACAGAGCCAAAAGAGTTGCAACCTGCTATTTTAACAGGTTGCAACCTATTTGCTGAATCACAAAATTCACAAAAAACGCCACCTTTAGGGGCTGAACCCCAACAGCTGAACCAATTTAAATTTCAGCCACGGCCACGGAGCGTCCGAGAATAATTGCCACACCAAATAAACTTTGAGAGTTATTATATGCAGACCGCAAATTGCTAAATGCAGGCCAGTGATATATGTAGGTCATCGAATGTTGCATGCGTACCAAATTTGATATATGCACATCAGATTTAAAATTAATTAATTAAAATAGGAGGCTCATACATCTATTTAATCATGAGAGAATACATGTAATATTTCGATTTATGTGCACCTAACATAATATAATTTTATGATTGAGGGAAGACAAATTTGATAGCATTCAACAGTGCAATATCTCTATCTATCCCAATTACTATTGCATTACTAGGATTTATTTTCTTTATGGTCGATAGAATTTTTCTTGTTTTCACCCCACAAGCATACAATCTCTGTACACTTTCGTCCAATCTCCATGTATAAGAGTGTGTTTCGAGATGTACAAAATTGTGATCGAGTCCAAGAAAAATATTGCAAGCCCTTATAGAAGAACACAAGCTTCTCAAACTTCCAACCCTTTATAAAAAAAATACATATTTGGTTAAAATGTTCTCACAAATTTAGGGATGGATATGTTGCTCAATACTCACCCATCCATCGGACAAAAAAAACAATAAATTTGGTAGCAAGGTTAGAAAATTACCTAGAATAGGGAGGGGATGATAGGAATAGATCGAGACGAGCAGAGCTTCACGGGGCGTCGAGCAATTTCACGGGGGAAAACCACCAACAAAGCTTCACGGGGGAGGAGGGGCGTCGAGCGATTTCGGGTTGGAGAAGAGGCGTCGAGCAGCTTCACGGGGGAAAACCATGAACACTCCCCCCACGCGAGAAATGAGGGAAGAAATTAGGCCTGCGTGTAACTAATGTTTTGATAAGAAAAAAGAGGATTTTATTTGATATTTCTGGTCTGCGTATAACCAATTCTGACCTGCGTATAATAATAATGGTTTAAGCTTTTAGCAAATAGCATCCAAACAAATATCTTCCTTCTTGTGCATCTAAACCGAGTTGGAAGGTCATCCCGGCTGAACCGTTCCGGTTCACGCACTCACACTCGTAGGTGCCGTACCAGTATCCTTTGCCCGCTACAAGAGGCCGAGGAGTAATGAGCTCCGCTCGCTACTCCGTCCAACGACTCCCCACCCTCCCGCCATTTCTTAGCGCCGCCGCCGAGGGGCGAAAACATGAGGATGGGAGTGGGATTGCCGTGCCGGCCCTCCTTCGCTTCCGCTCTTCCGTCTCGCTGCTTCCAGGCCGCCGACGTTCGGTGCTCCTCCTCTCTATCTTATCCTTCCACCGCTTCAATCTCCACCAACACTTCCTTGGGTACGTTCTCCCTTCCTCAATATACCCTTAGCGATTCTCCGTACATTGTGCTCTATCTTTTGGAGATTGTAGCTTTCTTTGAGGCACTTTTTCGAATTATTGTACCCTGTACGGGATTCTAGGGCAACTTTCTACCTTCAATCAAAGTTTTTCCAACTTAGATTAGGGAGATAATTTATAATTGATATTGTGAGATGAATACGGAGATCTGTTATGACCCTTGCCTTCGGTTTATAGTTTGGGATAAAATTTTGAGGTTCTTGATCATGCCCAGAATTCCAAATTTTCTTGGGTATCCCGATCATCTATTTACGTTCCTTATACATGATGTAGAGTTATCTGAAAGATTGAGCTCGTACTATATTCTGCAAGTATAAAATTTGTTGTAGAGTTTCTCTGCTTTTGATAAATGTTGGTGGAGCATCTGCAAGTATAAAATTTGTTGTTATTTTTATACTCTACGTGATTTTGAATGCAAGTTGTTACAGTAGCTTATGTTTGGAATGCGCAGACCATGTTGCTTTCATTCGAGACGTAGCTCTTGCGAACCCTCCTGAACGTCTCCATTTTTTGCTCAACATACTCCAAGCAAGAGGTAAAGCTATATTTGTGCATTGTGTAATGCTAAATATATAGTTGAAATCCGATGGTCTATAGAACTTGCTGAAAGAATTTGCTCAACAACAAAAAACTTAAGCCAAAGAATTTTTCAAGAAAGATATGTAGAGAAATGACAGTTTTATTTAGTGGAGATCCTTCCTCTAATGTAGGACTATGAAATATTCCGTCTCCAAAAACCAAAACTTATTATAATGGAGTTAGAGATTAGGGGACCTTAAGTGTAAAATTTTAGAACCCTTTCAGATTATAAAATATATAGTAGAGTGGTTGACAATCCGTGAACAGACAGCTATAAATGAGTAGTCCCTCCATGAACCAACAACTTGATCTCTCTGGGTGGGGAGTATTCTTGTTGATGGGCTTGCACACTGAGTTGGCAACACTTGCTAACATGGTAGTGAGAGGGCATTCTAAAATACTACTATCCCCACTTTTCTTAGGCATCGAATGCCCATTCAATCCCCACCTTCCAATTGTTTTCCTTATTGCTTTGAAATGTTATACCTTCTTTCATCTTCTTCCGCTTTTTCTCATCTTTCTACAAGATGAGTTCCAATGGTTTTTGCTCAGAAAAAAGAGCGGGAAACCCAAATCTCGAGGAGTACTCCGATCAATACACCTAGCGCTGTATGGTTGAAACAGTTACACCGCTGCGAACATAACTGGTCTAGGTCGTCTTTTAAGGCCAAGATGGTCTATGAGACCTCAAAGCCAGTTGCCTGAGGTGATGAACTTTTTGCCTTTTGTTTCTCTTGTCCAAGCTCGTGTTTTAAGAGCCAAGATTATGGGCAGGTAGTGTTGTCCCGTGGTTGTGCACTTTCTCATGTCACACGGGCGTGTGATCATACACTTATTGATGTGTGGAGATTGAGACATCTGATGTCGTGATCGTGCATTATACCTGCAGTTGATAGTAATTTTTACTTGTCTATTTATATTTTTATAGAAGTGCTGGCCATGCACGATGAGTGGTACCCCGAGGTCATTAGAGCCTGCAAGTTTAAAACAGCCCAAGAACATAAAGCTTGATAAAAATGTCAGTTTATGAGGATTCTATACCAACTTCTTGCAGGTGAGACTGTAGTTCCTCCTGAAGCCAAGAAAGGACTCATTCCCCTTGTTATTCCTCTGTCGGAAAGCCTTTCAGGTTAACGCAAAGCATTTATATTGACGGAAATTTATACTGAAGAATTCATAGGTTAATGTTATTTTCTTGCTAAAATAATCTTATTGAGAACGTTTTGTTCTATTATGGTTTAAGGTGGTTTAACTTCCTTGCTGAGGTGGCCAACATCTCCACCAGAGTAATTATGTTCCTTTTCTTTTACTCGTTTTAAAATTTCCATGGGTAACTTTTAGTTCAACCTTGACGCAAAAGTAAATAAATAAATAAATGTTATTTCACACTTTCATGCTGTAGGATGGCAATGCCAGTTGTGGAAGTTAAAAAGCATGGAGTTTGGTACTTGGCAAAGAGTGTAAGACTAAGCAAACTTAAGTTATATTTTTCTGTCTTATTAGTGCTGTGAATCTTCAAGGCACAAGAATGTTTGTATGTAATAATCAACCCTAGATGATGTTTTAGGCGTTGTTTCATGTTTGGTAAGATGTGTTACTTTGTGTTCTTTTGCATGAATGAAGCTCTCTCTTTTCCCCTTCCCTCTCTCCCCCCTTACCCCCTCGTGTGCACTTGATTGGAGAGTAAGGAGTGAAATGAAACTCCAATATTACACCATAAACTTCCCTTTTTATTTAGTAATTAGTAATAATATGATACGTTTCTGGGAGAGGAATCCGGCGAGGGGAAGTGCCGGCGGAGGCGAGGAGAGAAAGAAGGAGAGATTGAGAGGAAAACTCTAGGGAACAACCCTAAAACAATTTCATCGAAAGATCCTAAAAAAGAGTACAACACAACCCCTTATAGGTGTGGGGTGCGGATAACAAAGTACGGGTGCCAATAGTAAATCATACAACATAACATAATACAAATAAGATAATCATATCATAGACGCGTCTTCGGTCTCTCCTCCAAATGGGCCCGTCATCGTCTTCCTCCGCGTGTAGATTTGCCACAACGTCTCATCGGCGTGCGCACGTCTCGTCGGCATGCGCACCCGTAACAATGCGTGTGCGCGTCTCGTCGGCATGCGCAACCGTAACCGCCGTCTGGAAAATATGCCTTGTCCTCAAGGCAGTAGTCGGAGGGCTGGCGGCAAAGGTCATTCCGGGGCAGCCACGTGGCTTCAAACTCCGGACGGTAAAACCCAACAACAACGACCTCTTGCGAACCAGAGTCCCCCTGAAGGTGGTAGCGGCAATCAAGTATCTCGGCTGGGTAGTACGACGCCAACTGTTGTATTTCTTCCGGACCAGAAGAACCGGGTAAGAAAATGGGCTCGTAACAGAACGGGTAAGGCCCCCCCATCAACATCCCATGCACCAGAGGCTCGAGCTCATCCATCCGCCCATGGTCAGAACGGAACGGCTGCGCCGAGACTGCCGTGGTCCTAGGCTGGGGGGAATTCGCGCGGTCAGTCGGCCGGGCTGGTGGCAATCTTGTCGGAGGCTGGATGACGTCGACGAGCACAGTGGGAAGCTCTAGGAGGTCCCTCGGGGAAGGGAAAGGCACCTCGGACGGGCCCGAGAGGGGCCACAACCCCGCAGAGAGGCCGACGTCCGTGGTCCGCTGGATCGTGCATATGGAGACCTGAGAGCGGAGGCACCGTCGATGCGACATGGCCGGCTCCCGTGGAGGAACTGCATGGTCATAGTCGCACAATTGACATGTACATCGCCGAGTGTGCGGAGCCAGGCCACCCCCAAAATGACATCGATACCGCCGAGGCCGAATGCGTAGATATCCGTGGTCATGGAACACGGCAAGGCAACGACCCTGAGTCGGTCGGCGTCGCCCATCGCTAAGGCGGACCGCAAAATCCGGGGAGGGAACCGAGGGAAGACGGAGTTGCAGCACCAGGCGCTCAAGGATGAGGTTGTGGCTTGCGTCGCTGTCCACCATGAGGATGATCGGGCGATCCCACACCGTACCCGAGAGCTGCATGATCTGCTGGCCGGATATCCTGCCCGCCGAGGCACAGGATAACTCCAGGCGGTGGAACGTAGCCGCGTTGGGGTCGAAAGGGGTTTCCTCCGCTGAAAGCTCCAGGGCCTCAAAGTCGGCCAAGGTAACCTTAGGGGCGACGTCGCCGATGATGGCGTGGAACTCCTTCACGGAGCACTCATGGTTGGGGGAGTAGGGTTGGTGACACCGAAAACATAGACCCTTTCTGCAAAGCTCATTGTAATCATTGTTCTAGAGGCGCTGAGAGGCCGGTGGGCGGCCCATCCAGTCCCAGGCGGGGGAGCCGTGGAGGGTGGTCTTTAAGGCGTCCGTGGCTGGTGGAGGTTGGCCGCAGGAGCAGGTGGCTGAGGGGAGAGGTCGGCCTCCACTAGACGCGCTAAGTCCAGGGCGTTGAAGACTGTCTGGGGGTGGTGTGTGCGGAGACGCGAGCGGATATGTGGCAGTAGACCCTGCATGAAGAAGCCAGGTAATGATCGGGTGGCAGCCCGGGGACGTGGGTGACCAGGGCGACGAACACATCAATATAGTCGTCCTGAACGACTGTCTGGCGGACGCCGCAAAGACGCTCGATAGCGGAGGAGCCGGAGTAGCGGGTGTCATATCGTCAGATTATCTCCTGCTTGAGCTCGGGCCAGGAGAGGAACGGGTTGGATTGGCGGCGCCACCGAGCCCAGTGGAGGGCTGAGCCATCCAGGCCAGCCACAACCGTAGACACCTTGTCCTGCTCCGGTGTAGTTGAGGTCAAAATATTGCTCCGCTTTGGCGATCCAACCCATCGGGTCAACGCTGACAAAAGAGGGAATGTCGAGGGAGAGGGCGGACCGGCCCGGAATGGGCGGAGGAGTGGTCCGGAGGGAATGGGCTGCGGCTCGGCGCCGAGGAGAGAGTTGCCGTCCGCGGGTGAGCCAGAACTAGATGCGGCGGAAACGGCGGCGGAGGATGCCTGGATGGAGTCGATCTTGGAGTTGAGGGCGAGGAGCGAGGCACGCATGGAGGCGATGAGCTGATCTTGAGCCTCGACGCGACGGCTAAGGGCTTCGGAGGCGGTATCTAGAGCGGGGTCACCGGAGGGGCGAGTGTTGGGAGCCATGGGGCTGGAGTCGTCGGACGGCGGCCGGGAATGGACTGATCGGGCTGAGGTCGGCGGATGTAGAGGGCTGACGGCCTTCCTGCGGTGGATCGGGGCTGAAATTGGCGTATCGACGGACGACACAATCGCTGGGAGTGACGAATCGGCGGTGACGCAGGCGCTGAGAGCGATGGATCGAAGGACGTGGCAGTCAGGAGGACGCGCGACTGGAGGAAACGAGTGATGCAGGCGGAAACTCACGCGGCGGATATCACAGATAGGATCGGGATTCAACGTTGAAATGAAAGTCGCGGACGAAGCACGATAGCGTGCACCGGTGGCTAGATGTCGGGTGGTGAGGTAGGTCGGACCAAATGATGCATTCCCGGTTGAGGAACCCGGCGAGGGAAGGGCCGGCGGAGGTGAGGAGAGAAAGAAGAGGGAGTGATTGAGAGGAGAACTCTAGGGAGCAACCCTAAAACATTTTCATCCAAAGATCCTTAAAAAGAGTACAACACAACCCATTATAAGTGTGGGGTGCGGACAACAAAAGTACGGGTGTCAATAGTAAAGCATACAACATAACAAAATACAAATAAGATAATCATGTCATAGGCGCGTCTTCGTTCTCTCCTCCTCCAGACGGGCCCGTCATCGTCTTCCTCCGCGTGTAGACTCGCCACGGCGTGCGCGCGTCTCGTCGGCACGCGCAACCGTAACATAAGAGATGTTACATTATGTTACGCCCGGCGTCGTTACCAGGTTATCCGATTACTGTGCACATTGACCAAAGGAGAAGGCGGAGGAAGACCGGGCTGAACCATCCGGTTCAGCCCGCCAGTATTAATATAAGGAGCATCGGGGCTGAACCGCACCGGTTCAGCCCCTATGGGGGCCGGCCGGCCCTAGGGGTTGGGTGGGCATAAATACCCAACCCCTCCTCCTTGGTTGGGGATGAAAGATTATTAGCAAGGTATTCTTCCTCTCTTCTCCCTCAAACCCTAACCCTATTCTCTAGGTTTCCTCTAGATTCCTCTAGTTCTTCCCCTTTCTCTAGATAGATCATAACATTTGGTATCAGAGGATCTTCCCTCCAACCATAGTTTCCACTCGCTCCGAAGCCGAACTCGCACGATTAACCGCCATCAAGGAAAATTATGTTGGGTTGACGGATGCCGTCGCCGCCGTTGAGGAACGGATGAAGAAGACCACGGAACAACTCGAAGAAAGGTTGGACAACCGTCTAGAGGAGATCAAAGCCCTCCTCGTTCAGAATCTGAAAGGGAAAACGCAGATCCAAGAAGGATCGGAAGGGGAGATATCAACACAGCCGACAGGAATTCCGGTCCAGGGCGCCGATCGGCTGATAGCGTCGGGGTCCCAAACCGACGGGACTCGGGCGACCGGGAACCAGCAGAGAAGGATCGGGGGGGGGGGGGGGGGGGGGGGGCGGCGAGGGCTGGCAGGGGGGCGGCGCAGTGCCGCTGGGCTCCTGGGAGAGCGGCGGAAGCCGCGCGGGCTACAGCAGGCCGACGGAACCCGATAGGGTTCCGCACGCCTGTGGGCCGATTCCAGCCCCTGTTTCGACCCACGGGGGTGAGTTTCAGCATGGAGGGAGGCCTCCGGAGCAGATCGCAATGTTCTCACGGCCGTACGGGATGCCGGGAGCACCGACGGGGGCTGAAACGGTAATTTTACCACTCCCAAGGGCCTATGGACCTCCCATGGGGTTTGGAAATACACATATGGGGTACGAGAGGCCCCCACCAGCCATGCAGCATGGGGGAGGACAGCCCCTGGTCGGTTGCGGCGGAGGAGTGAACTACTCGGGACCACAAGGTCATCCTATTCCACCACGGGAGCAATACAGGGTCAGAGACATGGACCACGGCGGGTTTGGACCAGGCAATCAACGTGCATACATGCAGCCCAAGCGCACTCGCATGAATTTTCCCAAATTCCGGGGTGGCGATGCCCTGGAGTGGGTTCAGAAGGCAGAGTTTTTTTTTTCAATTATCAGGAGATACCGGAGGATCAGTGGGTGCAATTGGCGGCCTTCCATCTGGAAGACGACGCCTATCAGTGGACCAAGTGGTTCCAGCGGGGTCGCGCTTATGCACCCTGGACGGAGTTTGTCGAGGCTTTTTCGACCTAGTTCGGGCCGTTGGACTATGAGGATGTAGAGGCAATGTTGCAGAAGCTGCGGCAGAAAGGGACAGTCACGGAATACAGGACAGAGTTTGAACGATTGACCAATCGGGTCAATTGGGAGGAGAAGACGCTCCTCAGCTATTTCATATCCGGCTTGCGAGATGAGTTGCGGGACGAGGTCCACGCCTATTTGCCACGAAGTCTGAGCCATGCAATCAGTGTGGCAAGGATACAGGAGGAGAGATTCAACCGGCAGAGGACCCGTACAGTGGTGAGAGCTCCTGCGGCTGAGAAGTACCGGCAGATTCCTCCTCGGGGGGCTCCCTCGGCTGAGGGCGGGCCAACAGTGACAAGACTGACATGGCAGGAACTTCAAGCCAGGAAGGAGAAGGGGTTATGCTTCAACTGCGATGAGAAGTACACCCGAGGGCACGCTTGCCAGAAGGTCCAGGTATTCATGCTGCAGGAGGAAGCGGAAGATGTTACTCGCACTGAAGAGGAGGGAGAGTTGGTTTTCGACGACTTTGGAGTATCCATCCAGGCCCTGGAGGGGGGTACCCCATCTCCGACCTTACACCTGGCTGGGAGGGTCGGCAGGGAGACGGTGGCGATCTTGATGGACAGCGGGAGCACTCACAACTTCATCCAACCCGCAATGGCCCAGAAGACGGGGTGTCTCATTGATTGCAGCGCAGCTTTCCCCGTCAGGGTAGCAGATGGTCATACACTGCAGTGCGAGGGCGTGTTGAAAGGAGTGGAGCTCCAGATACAGGGGTACACGGGACATATTGATGTTTACTTATTACCGATCCGGGGTTCTGACATGGTGTTGGGCGTACCGTGGCTGCAGCAATTTCAACGGGTGACCTTCGATTGGGACCAGATGGCTATAGAGTTCAGCCAGCACGGGAAGAGGTACTGCTTGGGAGGCCTCAAGTGGTCTTAGGTAAAGGAGACCTCACCCCGCAACGTGGAACGACTAGGGGCACCGGATAGTACGATGACCGTCGCCACGGCGAGTAGAGCGGAGCCTACGGCTCCAACAGAGATCTCGTCTCAGATGCAGGCCAGAGCCGACTGGTCCCAAGAGCCGCACGCTCCCCGCCTCCATCTTGAGGACAAGCTGGTCCTTGATGGGGAGGGAATGTTACGCCCGGCGTCGTTACCAGGTTATCTGATTACTGTGCACGTCGACCAAAGGAGAAGGCGGAGGAAGACCGGGCTGAACCATCCGGTTCAGCCCGCCAGTATTAATATAAGGAGCACCGGGGCTGAACCGCACCGGTTCAGCCCCTATGGGGGCCGGCCGGCCCTAGGGGTTGGGTGGGCATAAATACCCAATCCCTCCTCCTTGGTTGGGGATGAAAGATTATTAGCAAGGTATTCTTCCTCTCTTCTCCCTCAAACCCTAACCCTATTCTCTAGATTTCCTCTAGATTCCTCTAGTTCTTCCCCTTTCTCTAGATAGATCATAACACATTATCAAATGAAGCTGTGCGGATTTGGTTGGCTGGATATATCATTTTACTGATCTATGCTATAAGAAAACATGAGAAGTTATTATAAGCAAATCATATTTGACTACTAGCAAACTATTACTAATAACAAATCATTATTTTTTGAAACCACTGTTCACAAATCCTTTTGTTATTAGCAAACCATAACATCAATGACATCAACACTCGGGCATTTATCCCACCATAATGGGGTCGGCTATATGGATCCTTTGTCCCCATTGTGCCCTATCTTTAGTCATAATCTCACTAATGCCTAATTGCATCCTGTCTTTCCTTATAGCTTCATTCCTAGTCTTTTTTGGTCTACCCCTCCCCCGTTTAACATGCCTAGTGGCTAAACTCTTACAACTCCTAACATGTGCCTCTAATGGTCTCCTTTGTACGTGTCTGAACCATCTCAATCGAGCTTCTCACATCCTCTCTACAATTGGTGTCACTCCCCTCTTATCCTTGATACATTCATTCCTAATTTTATTCAGTCTCGTGTGTCCACACATCCACCTAAACATTCTCATCTCTGCAACTCTCATTTTTTGCTCATGTACACAATTCACTGCCCAACACTCAGAATCGTAGAGCATCGTTGGTCTAATTGCAGTACAGTAAAACTTGCTTTAAAGTTTTAATGGTACTTTACGATCACATATGATCTCAGACACGCCTTTCTACTTCAACCAACCTGCTTGGATTCTATGCTACGAAGCACCGACACTTCAAAATGCCCAGAGTGTCGGTGTCCGACTCTCCGACACGCGTCCGATGCGGCGACACGCTCGGACACGCGTGTCGGAAAGCCGACACGTTAGCTAATGCGGGACACGCGTGTCCCGCTAAAAATGACACGCGTGTCCCGCTAAAAATAGGCTGCCGCTGTTTAATAAACCCCCGTGGCCCCGTCTTGTTCTGTAAATTTGTAATAAACCCCAGGACGCGTGAACCCCCTCCTCACCCAATACTCGCGTGAGCCCTAGCCTCTCGACCCGGCACCCGCAAGCACTTCCGCCGCTCGTCCACAGTTCCCCTTCTCCAGGCCGCCGCTCCTCGCCTCCACAGTTCTCCTTCTCCAGGCCGCCGCTCGTCCACAGTTCTCCTTCTCCAGGCCGCCGCTCCTCACTCCTCACTCGCAGCTTCCAGTCACCCCAGGCAGCCGGCAGCAGGTATATTTTTCTCACTCCTCACTTCTCACTCCTCAGTCCTCAGTCCTCACTCCTCACTCCTCACTCCTCACTCGCAGGCCGCAGCTTCCAGGCAGCAGCAATCTACGTCTTCTATCCAGAAAAAATCCACAATACGCACAAGGAGAGACCAAGATGTGGGATATTGCCGAAGATTCATTTAACACGTTTGAAGATGTTGGCATGCTTGAAATTGCAAATCTTTCACTGGATGAGCCCGAGATGGAAGCCATTATTTTTACTGATGATATATAATGGTAATGTGTTAATGTTTTCTCACTTTTTGATCTTTTGTTAAGTTTTACATTTGAATATTTGATGACGTAATTTATTAGAATATTTGTTAATTGTTCATTTTTTTAATTTTTTGTTAAATGTTTTAGGAATATGGTAAAATAAATAAATATTTAATATACGTGTCCCATCGTGTCGAAAAATGGTGTTTTTTGAGAATTGACGAGTCGCGTGTCGCGTGTCAGTGTCGGTGCTCCATATATTCTATGTATCACATCTTTATCTACACCATCTTTTTGAACTATCGATCCCAGATATTTAAAGCACTCACTGCGAGAAATTCTTGGTCACCAAACTTAATGACAGAGTCATTCGTCCTTTTTGCACTAAATTTAAGCTCCATATACTCCATCTTTGTCTTACTCAACCTAAAACCCTTCTTTTCTAAAGTGTCTCGTCAAGATTCAAGTTTCGTGTTTACACCCTCGCGCGTCTCATCGACCAAAACAATATCATCTACAAACAATAAACACCAAGGTATTGCTTGTTGGATATGTCCGGCGAGCTCATCTAAGACAAGGGTAAAGAGATAAGGACTTAAAGCTAACC
Organism: Dactylorhiza incarnata; assembly: GCA_033032865.1. Lineage (NCBI taxonomy): Eukaryota > Viridiplantae > Streptophyta > Magnoliopsida > Asparagales > Orchidaceae > Dactylorhiza > Dactylorhiza incarnata. The sequence goes on along the minus strand of JAWHQI010000123.1, from coordinate 6,515,899 downwards.
TAGAGGTAAGCCAACAATGATAGGAAATTCCTGTGTTAATCTTTCAGATGTCCTTACCCTCGTCACTGAATTTGTATACATGTCTTTGATTACGTTAATGTATGATGCATTTACACCTTTCTTTTCTAAGATTTTTCATAAGACCTCTCTTGGAACCCTATCATAAGCCTTCTCAAGATCGATAAATAACATATGCAAATTTTGTTTTATTTCCCGATAGTTGTCAATGAGTCTCCTCAAAAGGTGTATAACTTTCATGGTCGCCTGCCTTGACATGAATCTAAATTGATTCTTCGAGATTCTAATCTTTCGTCTTACTCTCTATTACTCGCTCCTATAGATTCATGGTATTACTCATTAATTTAATTTTTCTGTAATTGACACAGTTTTGTATATCTCTTTTATTCTTATACAAAAGGTACAAAAATACTTTCTCTCAATTGGCCCGACATCCCCTATCTTCAGTATTTTATTAAAGAAACATGTAAGCCACAAAATCTCTTCTTTCCCTAGACATTTCCATACTTCGATAAGTATATCATCTGGACCAACCGTTTTTTCATTTTCCATCTTCTTCAGACCATCATTTACCTCTGATGCTTGAATTTTACGATAAAAGTTACGTTCTTATACTCTTCCGATTTACTTAACTCTCCCAAACTCAATTTATTGTCTTTTTCCTCATTGTAGAGTTGATAAAAATATCCCGATAGTTGTCAATGAGTCTCCTCAAAAGGTGTATAACTTTCATCGTCGACCACCCTGACATGAATCTAAATTGATTCTCTGAGATGCTAGTCTTTCGTCTAACTCTTCTCTCTATTACTTGTTCTCATAGTTTCATGGTATGACTCATTAATTTAATTTCTTTGTAATTGACTCAGTTTTGTATATCTTCTTTGTTCTTATGCAAAAGTACAAAGATATTTTCTCTCAATTGGTCTGACATCCTATTTGTCTTCGGTATCTTATTGAAGAAACATGTAAGCCACAACCTTTCTTCTCTAGGCATTTTCATACATCGATGGGTATATCATCTGGACCAACCACATTTCCATTTTTCATCTTCTTTAGAGCATCATTTACCTCCGATACTTGAATTTTACGATAAAAAGTTATCGCTCCTTAATAGCCACATAATTTGTTAAAACTGTATTTGTTTCATCCTTCATGCATTTAACTTAGCTTAAATCATTTTTCTTCCTCTCTTTAACTCAAGTAATTTTATATATATTGCGTTTTTCATCTTTGGTATCTAGTTGTTTGTAAAATTCTTCATAAGCTTAACTTCTTGCTTTACTTACTGATTTTTAGCTTCTTTCTTGGCGATTATAATTTGGCATTCTTTTATGCATTTAACTTAGCTTAAATTACTTCTCTTCCTCTCTTTAGCTCGAGTAATTTTATATATATTGCATTTTTCATCTTTGGTATCTAGTCGCTTGTAAAATTCTTCGTAAGCTTGACTTCTTGCTTTACTTACTGCTTTTTTAGCTTCTTTCTTGGCGATTATAATTTGCCAATTTTTCATCATTCCTATAAGCGTAAAGTGTTTTATAGCTAGCCCTCTTTGCCCTCACTTTGTCTTGCACTTCCTCTTTTCATCACTAAAGTTCTTTATGTGGGGGTGCATGAACTTTTGACTCTATAAGCATGTTCTTTCCACTTATCCTTAAATGTGAAGACATAACTTCTCATGTGACACTAGGATCACCATAAGGATCATCAACTAGTTATTCCATAACAACTGTCTTGAAAACAACTTTTTTCTGTCTTCAAGTTCCACCACCAAATTTTTTGCAACACTTTTATCCTTCTCTTGAATTTAATATATTTAATTTGCACATCCAATACCACTATCCTGTGTTGTGTTGTCAAACTTTCTCCTGGTATAACTTTGCAATACTTACAAATCTTTCTATCCATTTTGCGAGTCATAAAATAGTCAATTTGTGAGTTATTTAGTCCGTTCTTAAATATAATTAAATATTCTTCCCTCTTCATGAAGAACGTATTTGTCACAATTAGCTCATGCGCTATTGACAAATCTTAAAATGGTTCTTCTTTCTTCATTTCTTTCTTCATTTCTTTCTTCATTTCTTTCTTCATACCAAAATCCTCCATGAACGCCTTTGCCGGTCCCAAGCTCGGATGAGAAATGGCGAGGGTCACGTTAGGTAGACGGTCAACGTAAAAATTTAGGCACTCTTGTAAATATGGATTAGCAAACCATATAATTAATACAAAGAAAGGAGTTTTCTCAGTATATAAAAGGGAGCAATGTTCAATTACACAAAAAGAAAGCTGATCTTATACAAAATTTGATGGCTAGACAAAATATGTTGTGCTTAAATCCTTCAAACGCTCCAGAATATTGTATCATATTTTGCAATGAGAAAAAATTATATTATGGATATGTTTTTATGAAAGAAATAGATTTATAAATAAATAAGAGAATTACAAACTTACAACTTCATCGCATGGGCCTTATCCTGATAAACATGATGCATATATGCATTCCCAGAAAATTGCAATTTGAGTGTGATACCTTCTTCAAGGAGTGTAGAGTTGTGTAGGGGCATCCTTCATTCATGCACAATCCGATAAAATAATTTCCGATAACAAATATGTTGAAAACTATCTTTGAAAATAGTGGAACCGGTTAATCCAATGTAAGAATTGTGAGACATTATGCATTAGATACTTGAACCACACAATGTTGTAGCATGAAGAAATAATTAATCCCATATCATGGACATCCACTATTCCAATGGGGTGGGCATGGTAAAGCAATCAAGAGAATAAAGTATTTACTTTTGTTTAGTATTTCCTAAAATGACATCATACAAAAGCTTTCTTTTTTTCAACTAATTCATTAGATTTTCTCTAACTTGTTGCCAATTATCACCAATGTCTAGCAATTCACCAACAACACGGAAAACCACAATGTCTATCTATGGTCATATTAAATACATCAACCATGTGTTCTGAAATATAAGGAAGTCGACGACCTACATCAAAATTTTTATTTTTGTGCATTGTTTGTTCCTTTGATGACTTTTCACATTTCTTAATATGTAACATCCATCAATACATGTTCAAAATGTGAAGCAACACATTTTGTGCTTTTGAAATCATCTTTGAATTTCTTGGAACTTCCCTTAGGTCATCCTTTAAGCATGGACGCCAAAAGATGCTCTTTAATTCTACTTTCTATTGGATCCATCATCTCTCGAACTTTTTTTTAAAAATTCTTATTTACTGGTTCTCATTTGTGCTTTTATATCTTTGTATGATTCCCTCTAACTCAATTGATATATTTTATCATTTGCAATGTCACCTTGTGGTTGAGATATGCAATTATTATCCATAGGTAATGCTAATTGTTTCCAATATTTATGAACTAACCATATTGGACTAATTATGAGCACATAGTAATCCAAGTGTATACCGACTTTTATGTAGTCGTTCTTCATTATTCTTTAAGCCTTACTAGAGTAATTTCTTCTTTTCTGATTCACCGCTATGCATATATTGACACACCGCTAAGTAGGTCGCGGAGTATAAGTTGCTTTTAAATTCTTTGCTTGCTTAAAATCAACTATGACCGAATGATCATTTAATTTCCGTATGTTGTAGATTTATCATTTCTGTGGAAGTCTTTCAAAGTGTTGCCAAATTACCAATGAAGACTTCTAGAAATTTCCTCTACCTATTATGGCCGCTTTCTATACAGTTTGTTGTTGAGTTACCCAAATGTAAGTAATTATTAATCCAAACATATACAAAAAACGTCTTGTAGGGTGTACTCCGAGTTGAGCAAACATACAACGCGACATCGGGATATCGAGTCATTAATATAGCATTGTACCTCATTGAACTCATTTTTTTCGTAATTATCCACTAAACACCCAATCAAATTTCAAAAAAATTCCCATCTTAATTTTTTTTTACAATTTGCGAAGATATTTCTATGCACATGTACTTATATTAAAATAATTATTTTTTTTTAAAACGTTTCCGCATCCCTATTTTTTTTAAAACACGTTTTCCGTATCCGTTTCGTATCGTTTCCCGTATCCGTTTTCCGTCCCCGTGCTACATAGTAAGCCTCTCATTATATATAATTATAATTAATGTACTATTGCCGCATTTCTCTTTTTGAGGGTTGACATATTTTTTCTTGGTTTGACATTAGAAGCTTACATTTCTTTTATGATTTTTTGCTCTTCGCTATCCAACCTCTCCTCACTAGCATGTGCTTTTAAATGCACAATTTCATGATTGTGCGTCTCACATTTAACCTGTTCTTTTTCATTCATTACATAATACGTTTTTTGTCCAACCAATATAAATGCGCAACACAACGTTTCGCAGATGTTTTCCTAAATTTTTGTTTCACTCACTCTTTCTTACGTTGTCTCTCACGTTAAAATTCAAGAAACACACTTGGCCTTGCTCATCCACCTTTTGATTCATCTGAATTTTTTATTGTTACCGTAAAATGTAGACTTTTACCCACATTACGAGCCCAATCCACTAACATTTTTCGTGATGGAAACTGAATATTTGTTTCAAAGTGACATCTTACATCTACCTTTACATTTGTTTCATTATTCACAAAGAAACGAAAAATGCCTTTCACAATTTCTGAACAACCAAAAATTTGCCTAATCAACATCACAAGCATCACGGCTCATTCCAAAAGTAATGTATTTCAATAAACAAAATTAGGGCTAAATATGCCTTTGGGAGGAACTAACTTGGAGATCAATCTCCATTGAGGCGTCCAAAGGAGTGTCCAAACATCGAAAGCCCTCAAAGCATGCGGAATCAGCACCCATTCCACAACACGCATTGACGTCAGTGGCAAGTCCATGGCCGGAATTGGTTTCCAGCAGCGATGGGGAGGAGAAATGGGGGCGGGTCCGTCTATTATTGGATCTCACCAGAAAGGTGGTGGTCAGCGAGGGGGGTGACGGCCGGTGTGTGTGTGTGTGGGGGGGGGGGGGAGGGGGGGGGGGGGGGCAAGGTTGCAAAATCGCAAGCGGCAATTGGAACTCAGGATCTGGCGGAAGCTTAAAGGCGGTTTCTCTAAGAGGTGAAAGGCTGAGAGGTGCGATTACAGATTTGGTAAAAAAAAAAAATACCTAAAAAAATCCCCGGTTTATTTTGGCTTCCTAATAGCTAAGTACTGTTTGCTTATAACAACTCTCTAAAACATATATGATTATGCAAAATGTAATTACTTATAACTTAGTTTATTATTTGAAACTGTGATTAATAGTTAAATTAGATTTCATTGAGTTCAATTAGATGCATGTATTTGTGGTTTCTTGAAGATTACTTGTCAAACTTATCAAATCACTCAAAACTATGTCAAAAAGTTGATATTTCTTTTTACTGTTATCCAAATGTCATAGGTAGACCAATATATTCACAGAATGCTTGCTGAGGAAGATGCCAAAGGAATCCAGGAGAACAAATTTTGGGAAAATGCTGCAGATTTTGGAAGAGAAGTATATAACAAGGGAGATCTTCTATCATCTAGTATTGCTGATCTTGATACATATCTGCTGAAGAAGGTTAAGCTCAAACAGCATACATACTTCTTTACGATTAGATCTCCTATCGAGTTGATTTCGACCGAGTTAAGTTGAAGTCAAACTTGATTCTTAATTCATCCGATTTTGAATCAGCTCAAAATCTATTTGATTTACTCAAATTGACTACAAAACTATATACACACATTATATTTGAATTGTCTCGAGTGAGTTTTATTTGAGCTCTAATTAATTTAGAGCTGATTCAAATAGATTTTTCAGTCAGTTCTCGAATGAGTTTTTATTTTTGATTATTATTATCCCTTTATACTTTATGAGCTTAAGAGGGACAAATTTATACTTTTATTCTTGTTCAGGTAGGTCTGTTTCCAGATGTAATTGAGCGAAAAGTTGCACGACATTTGCAGACAGGAGATCATGTAACACCTCACTCTCTTGGTTATGCCTAAAACATTATGTAACAGCCTCTTAGTTTTGGCTTGTTCTTTGTAGGTTTCTGCACTGATCACTGGGGAATTCTACGCACGGAATCACTTTCCTGGATTTGGAAGACCTTTTGTTTTCAATGCAGAGATTTTACTAAAGTTTGTAGAATTCTCTACTAAATAATTGAAACATGTTCTAAATCTTGTTACTTTCTATAGGAATATCCTTCATTCTGCAATTTTTTCTAGGGTAGGGCGCAAAGCTGAAGCCAAGGATGCAGCTAGGGGAGCCCTGAAATTGCCATGGTGGACACTGGGTTGTAGATATCAAGTATATTCGAAATATTTTCATTTATTTGCTGCTGCTCTTTTATGCTTTAGAAAATGATCATAATTGCTCCTTCACTATTTATGTTGTATTTCTTTTGACATAAACTTGTTTTTCTCTCAATGCGGTCTTTAACCATTTGGATCATTTTATGAGGTCATCGAAGATCACTTTTGCCATTGTCATATGCCTCACTATGGAGTTTTTCCACTTCTTATCACCAATTGCCTCACATGAGCCTTTTGCGGTGTTTTTTGTTAATTACAGTAACCTTCCCTGAGAATTTGTTTAACTACTGGGACCTCTGTTCCCTCTTTTCAAATTATGAAAACTTCTCCTCCTGATTAGCTAATTTTACGGGACACTATTCCGTTAGATATTTGGATGACGAAGGATGATGACACCAATTTTTTTAATGTTTTCCCCAATTTTTCATTTTGATTTAATTTAAGTTCTGTAAAAAGAATAAAAAAGCTACCCCCAAATTAAGCAAACATAAAATTCACCCCCTTCCTCCTAATGCTAGGGTATCTGGTATTGACACTAAAAAAATGAGGTTGTATATCTTTTTTTTTCGTTATTTTGAGTGGGAGCAATATTATCTTATCATATTTGCCGTTTGAGTTTGTTAAATTCATAAACCCGGGTGGAGAGATGTTAGTAATTTCAAATGGCGAAAGGGAGGTCTCGGTAATTACTCAAAATTCACAGCGAAGGTAAGTGTAATTAACCCTTCGTTTTTTTATGACTTGACCAGCTGTAATTTTATCGATGACATTGGAACGTCTTAAATAGCTGAGGAACTATTTTTAATCATTTTCTCTTGATGACAATCAGGAAGTTGCGGAGATGGCACAATGGGAGGACGAGCAGATCGAGTATATAAAAGAGAAGGTGACAGAAGACGGTAAGAAGGAAGATCTGAAGAAGGGGAAGTTACCTGAACAGGTAGGATTCCCTAAACTTTGCAATTCTAAGTGATAAAGCTTCAGTTCTGAAAGAAGGAACTTCTATTTTTTGTGATTTTTCAAATGTCATAGGTGGCCCTTGACGAAGCTGCATTTTTGTTAGATTTAGCCTCTATTGATGGAAGTTGGGACGAAGTTGTGGATCGCGTTGCGGAATGCTATACAGAGGCTGGACTCGCAGACATTGCGAAGTTTGTCAAGTGTAATGGGTGAACTTGGAACGTGTGATGCACATGAGCCCGTCTAACTGATAGGGCTGTTAATTATCCAATCTCGAGTCGATCCGTATATTTCAATAGATCTCGACCCAAGCCGTTCTGAGCTGTACACACACACAACCCCGTGTGCAATGTGCGGCAGCGACAATACCGACCGTCACTCGAGTGGTGCCAGGATACTATTGGCGGCGCACACTATGCAGGGGGGGGGGGGGGGGGGCTTATGCATGGCACTAGTAATGTATACTTGTGTGTGACTCTCTCTATATATTATGATACAACATGTTCTATTAGAGTAGGAGGATTGAAATCGAAATGCTTAGATTCATTTGATGATCCTATTTTAGGACTATGATCATCTTAATTTCCCCTCTTTTAGTATAGTATAGGTATGTATATATTTGCCAAAAATGCATTCATTCCAATCTTAAGACATACATAAGTGTTTACCCGGAAAACCGCTTCTCGAGTTGGATCATTCTCGGACCGGGCGAACTGCTGGGTCAGGCCGCTGGGTTCCAGGATCAGTGGCTCTCAGCTCAAGGTAAACCAGGCTGGGTGGTCTGATGTCATTTTCGGACCGCCCCCAAGAGTGAAGGTCGTCAAGGGCCAAAGCAAGAAGGCTATCCGCGGTCTCAGGTAGGAGACCGCGCGGGTTGTGCCATAGAGATTCAAGGTTCAAACCCGGAGAACAAGCCGCAGTTTCAGATCAGAGACTATCCGGGTTGCCTCATGAAGATCAGCCAAGCCATGTCCAGAAGACAGACCGCGGTCTCAAGCCAGAGGCCGCTCGGTCTGAATCATTGACTTGGTCCCGGTATCTTCAGCCTCAGGTCAGACAGGTCGGAAAAGCAAGCCGCCAAGCCGCGCGGCTTCTTTCTTTTTTCTTCTTTGTGCATCCCGTCACCTCCTGCCCGTTTCTCCTGTACCCGGGCAGGTGGTTATTCTATCCCTGCCCATTCGGGCAGGCCCCCAAGCCTATAAATAGGGGGCGGCACTGTTCACAAGGCACGCACACTCGAATCCAGGAGCTCGCTTGTTTGAGCTGCGGTCTCGAGTTTCCCGTCTTGCAGACTGTCTGACCGGCCGGCTTCTCTTTTCCTACATTTATAACCGCTGTAACCGCTTCATTTTAATCAAAGGAAAGCCCGTCGCAGGAGTGACATTTGCCGCGGCGGGCGAAGTCCGGCCTCGACCGCTGCTAGCGGTCCGAATTCTCTAACCAAATAGTAACTGATAATCTGCAACCCTCGATTTCCTTCGGAGACGCACTTTTGAATCGAACAGAAACACGCGACCTTCAGATCGCGAACTGTCAGCGAAATCTTTGGTTCAGAATGTCAGACCGCCAGTTCCCTCCAAGAGACCGATCCGACCATAGCGATGACTCTTTGTGGGAAGCTCTGGAGCGAACAAAGAGAGAAGCCGACCAGGCCCAGAAAGCAACTGATCAGCGTCTGGACGCGATCAGTCAGGCTCTAACTCTGTTAACCGAGCGGTTAGCCCCCCAGCAGGCCGCGGCTAACCAGGCAGTAACTCCTGTCCTACCTCCTCCACCTCCATACCCATTTCAGCAAGTCGCCCATTCCCGACCACCACAAAAAGGTTCTGCGGCTCGGCAGAATTTTTACCAAGAGGCCGCGCACTGTATGCCGGCTTGGGTCCTCGACTTCCAAGGGGCGGCTTCTCAGGCCGCTCACTTTTCCTATCCGCCTGAGGTCGCCGCCTACCAATCCTACCCGGCTGGAGCCCCTGCCCGCTCCTATCAGGTGGCTTGTCCGCAAATGACCGCAGCAGAGATCCCCTATCACCCTGCTTTCCCTCTGTACGAGGATACCGAGGAAAGTTCTCCCTTCACGGACGAAATCCGAGGAGAGCCGGCCCCAAATAACTTTCGAGAACCACGCCTGTCAACATATAGTGGGGAGTCCGATCCGGCAATTCATCTCCAAGCATTTGAATCGGCTGTTGCTCTGAGGACCATCACCGATGCAACTAAGTGTAAGCTCCTGGTAACGTCCTTTGATGGACAGGCCAGAGAATGGTTTTATGGACTGCATCCTCGATCTATTAGATGTTTTGCGGAATTGCGTAGAGAATTCCTGCTTCGATTCTCTACCTCTAAAAAGAGGAAGAACGGTCCGGCAACCCTATTTGAGATACGACAGCAAGAAAGCGAAACGTGGGCCCGTTTCGTCGACCGTTTCCAAAGGGAGATAATGGAGGTGCAAAACGTCGATCCGAAATTGTACAGGGTCGCTTTGATGCATGGCCTTAGGGAGGGGCCGTTGAAATTTGAAGCCCAAATCAGGGAACCAAAGACATATCAAGAGATGATTAGTCTGGCTAATAAGTTTATCAGGGGGGAAAAGACTAATCCTGGTTATGTTGCCAAGTTGCTCAGCGACAATGATCAGTTTAGTTCCGCATCAACCCATCAGCAACGCTACAATCATTCATCTCGGCCTGATTTCGAACCTCGTGCTCAGAGGGGAAGAAATCTTAAGCCTAAGCAACCATTTCTTGGCCATCAACGGTTTCAGGATCAGAAACCGCCGTTGGCCATCGCACCCACTCAACCCATGGGGGTTCCGCAAATAATGCCCGTGTATTTGCCGCAGTACATCGCACAACCATCCCCAACTATCCCGTCCATCCGATATGATGAATCACAAGAGTCATTCACCCCTCTTAACGTCACCATGAACGAGGTCGTTCAAATTCTCCAAAAGAGGCCTGACTTCAAGAGGCCCCCTCCTTTGAAATCGGAAGTTCGCAATCGGAACCCAAACCTCTATTGTGAATATCACAAAGAGGAGGGGCATCAGACTGAGGATTGCCGGGCCCTCCGGTGGTTGATAGAAAAACTCCTGAAAGAGGGGAAGCTCCGAGGGTTGATTCGGCAAGAAACCCCGGTTGAACCACGAACCGAGAAGAAGAAGGAAGCGGTCGAAGTGACCTGGGAGTGTGCTGATGTAGAAGAGGCAGGTTGTTATGGGGATATCCATCCTGCGACCGAATGTATAGAAGTGAATGATGTTGGTCCCCTTGGCGACGTCTATTGCATCCATGGTGGAGCAGGGGTAGAATCCTCTCGGAAATCTAGCATCGGGAGAGTTACAAAGCAGGAAGTGGCAGTCGCCTCCACTTCTGCTCCAGAAAGGGCAGTCGTTACTTTCGGCCAAGAAGATCTTCCCCCAAATGCAAATCCTTTCGATGATGCAATAGTGATAAAAGCGGCTATTGAGAACTACACTGTGCATAAAATTCTGGTTGATACCGGCAGCTCGGTTAATCTCATTTTCCGCCAAACATTTGAAGCCCTTAAGACTGGAAAGTCTTTGCTCTCCACGGAAGGGCCCCTCTACGGCTTCTCGGGAGAAAAGAAAGAAGTGGAAGGGTGCGTAAAGCTTTTGGTATCGCTGGGGGGCATAACGAAGCTGATAAACTTCGTAGTGGTGGAAGCCCCAAGCAGCTACTGTGCAATCTTCGGAAGACCAATCCTGAACGCTTACAAAGCGATAGTATCCACTTTCCATTTGGCCTTAAAGTTCGCTGCCGAGGGGCGTCAATATCGGGTCCGAAGCGATCCAATGGTTGCTCGTGAATGTTACGTGAAAACAGTTAATGTGGTCACCGAGGCACCACTTCCCAAGGTTCAGGATGACATCCATGAGGTATCCAAACTCCCTGAAGAGGCTGAGGAAAGCGCAGAGCGGAAAGGGACTTATCTGGAACCTGCCCAGGAGACCCAAGAGATCCCTATTGCTGAAGAGGAAGGGAAGAAGCTGATCATCAACGCCGAGCTATCAGAAGAAGAGAAGGTTCAGTTGATCTCCTGCCTGTTGGAGAATCTGGACATCTTTGCCTGGTCAGCAGAAGATATGCCTGGAGTAGATCCAGATGTTGCGTGCCATCATCTCAACATCTCTCCTGAATTCAAGCCAATCCAACAGAAGAAGAGGGAGGTAGCAACCAAGCTGGCGGTACCCATCAAAGAAGAAGTTGCAAAGCTTCTCAAAGCCAATTTCATTTCTGAAATCCAATACCCCACCTGGATGTCAAATGTAGTGATGGTGAAAAAATCTGGGGGAAAATGGCGCATGTGTGTAGATTTCACTAAACTCAATAAAGCGTGTCCCAAAGATTGTTATCCCTTGCCTCGGATAGATGTTTTAGTAGATTCCGCGGTGGGATATAATTTCATGAGCTTCCTAGATGCATTTTCTGGTTACCATCAGATTAAGATGCATAAACCTGATATCCCGCATACGTCCTTCATTACCAACGACGGATGTTATTGTTATCTTGTCATGCCTTTCGGACTCAAAAACGCGGGTGCGACGTATCAGAGAATGATTGACACGGTTTTCAAAAAACAGAAAGGAAGAAATCTTGAAGTATACGTCGATGACCTTCTTCTGAAAAGTAAAACTTTTTCAATCCACCTGAAAGACCTCGTAGAGACGTTCGCTACTCTGCGGAGGTTCAAACTAAAACTAAACCCATTGAAATGCGTGTTTGGGGCAAACAAAGGGAAATTTCTTGGACATCTTCTCACCCCTGATGGCCTCGCACCAAACCCAGATAAAGTAAAAGCCATTCTAGACATGACCCCTCCTCGTAATCAGAAAGAAGTGCAGCAACTTGGGGGGAGGCTGGCAGGATTGAGCCGATTCATTTCCAAGTCAGGGGATAAAAGCGCTCCATTCTTCAAGACGCTTAGGGGAGGATCTAAGTTTGAATGGAATGAAGAGTGCGATAATGCTTTCGAACAGTTGAAAAAGCAGTTAACTTCAACCCCTCTTCTTCAAAGCCCTCGCGAAGGGGAAACATTATTTTTGTACTTGGGGGTGGGCCCAGATGCAATAAGCTCTGTCCTGGTTCGGGAAGAGAAAAAGAAGCAATTTCCGATATATTATGTCAACCACATCCTCAAAGATGCGGAGACTAGATATTCAATCCTGGAGAAATTGGCCTTGGCTTTGGTCATGTCATCACGAAGGCTCCGCCCCTATTTTCAGGCTCATCCTATTCAGGTGGTTTCGGATCATCCACTAAGAAGTATCCTGGAGAAGCCGGATCATTCAGGAAGATTAGCCAAATGGGCAATCGAGCTGAGCGAGTTCGAAATATTGTACATTCCCAGAACGGCAATAAAGGCGCAAGTATTGACAGATTTCTTGGTGGACACGATGGAGTCTAATCCTGAACAGGTAGTACAATCTCCTTTGGCTTGGATCATTTATGTGGATGGGGCTTCTGGCAGAAACTCCGTGGGAGCCGGGGTAGTTCTGATCAGTCCAAATGGCATCAGGCTGGAGCAAGCTATCAAATTCTTCTTTTCAGTTACAAATAATCAGGCCGAATACGAAGCACTCTTGGCCGGCCTGAGACTCGCGAAGGAGCTTGGGATAGAACATGTTCATGTGAAAACTGATTCTCTTGTGATGGCTTCGCAGGTTCTAGGGAACTACGAAACAAGAGAACCGATATTAAGAAAGTATCTATTCCTAGCTAAGGAAGAAATCGGGAAATTCAAATCCTTCATCATCGAACACATTCCGAGAACACAGAATGAAGAGGCAGACGAATTGTCAAAGTTTGGTCTTCCATCAAGAGGGGTGACCTCGGAACTTTTTCATCCGGCAACGGAGGAAGAGGAGCTCATGCAGATCGATCAGCGTCCTTCCTGGAAGGACCCTTATGAATTATTTCTGTCAAGAGGGGAGTTTCATCAATCAATCAAAGACAAAAGTAGATTCAGGAGAAAGGCGGCCTACTACTACTTAATAGCAGGAGTTTTGTATAGAAAAACTTTGATTTCTCCCTCAGCACGGTGTGTTTCAGAAGAAGAGATCCCGATCATACTTCAGGAAGTTCATCAGGAAGTTCATTCTGGGGAATGTGGTAGTCATTCAGGGGCAAAAACCTTAGAGAAAAGGATCCTGCGGCAAGGATATTTTTGGCCAACTATGAGAAAGGATGCTGAAGCATTCGCCAAGCGCTATGTACAGTGTCAGAAATTTGCTCCTCTTCAACATCTGCCCGCTCAATCGCTTAGGTCAATAACTGCACCCTGGCCCTTCGCAGTTTGGGGGATGGATCTAGTCGGACCCTTTCCAATGGCTAGCGGCCAGCGCCGCTTTATCATAGTAATGATCGACTACTTTAGTAAGTGGATTGAGGCAAAAGCATTGGCAAAAACTACTACTCAAATTATCAAAAATTTCATCTGGGGAGAAATAGTCTGCCGACACGGAATCCCGCTGGCAATCGTCACTGATAATGGGCCGCAGTTCAATAATCCCGAGATGATAAAATTTTGCGATCAGGTTGGAATTGACCTTCGGTTTTCCTCAGTACATCATCCAAGGACCAACGGACAGGTAGAAGCAGCAAACAGGCGAATTCAGCAACTCCTGATGAAAAGAGTTTTGAATCAAAAAGGAAATTGGGCAGACCAACTTCCCTCCATCCTTTGGACTCTTCGCACTACCCCATCTTCAGCTACAGGGGAGACACCATTCAAATTATCTCATGGCTCGGAGGCTGTTGTTCCTGTAGAGTTTGAAGTGGTCACCCCAAGAGTTGTGTATGCCAAAGAGGGAGGAGAAGCATGGGTAGAATGCAATGATGAGGCCATCAGGTATAGTCTGGACCTGATCGAAGAACTTCAGGACGAGGCGACAATCAGGCAGGAAGAAGTTAAGAGGAGGATGGCAAAATATTTTGACAAAAATATCAGGGTAAAGCAGTTTGCAGTTGGGGATTTGGTGTTGAAAAAGGTAGATGCTGCGGCCAGATCTGGTAATGTTGGAAAGCTGAATCCCAACTGGGCAGGGCCTTTTATTGTCAAAGAAGTATAAAAGAATGGGGTCTACCGCCTCCAAACCAGCGAAGGAGAAGACATCGCACGCACCTGGAGCGGTGACGATCTTAAACGATTTTATCCTTGAACTATCTCTTTCATTCTTTACGTTTCTTTTGGTATTAAATGAAAAGCCTTATACTGACACTTCTCCTTGTCTGATGGTTCTCTACATTATAAATACATATATACATATCTCACTCCCTGAACCTCTGAGATATCGCCAAATTCTGCTCGAACCCCCTCAGATTGTAGTCATAGCGTAAAACCCACCAAGACCATGTGATGCGGGGAGTTTTCGCACACATGTAGTGGTAGCTTGCCAATTCTGCTGCGGTGGTCTTCAGAACTTTGGATCCCGGCCGATATCTGACACACCCCTGCATCAAGGGAGGTCTAGGTGATTGTCAGCTCTATCATGCCCCGAAAGGGATATAGTTACAGCTTTGATAATCTTTCTGAGGAAAGCAATGTTCGCTGCCGAGGCCCACCTGCCCAACTGATCATCATAGCCTGTGACCATCGAATACTCTTAGGTACTCTCGAAACGGTGCCTAGTTGGGCCCACAACTGAGTTGATCTCTCTGAGGAAAGCAATGTTCGCCGCCGAGGCCCACCTGCCCAATTGATCAACTCGGCTTGTAACCCTAGGCAAGAGAGCAGATGAGTCGCTTACAGCCCTTATGACCACTTGAGGAAAGCAATGTTCGCCGCCGAGGCCCACCTGCCCACTTGGTCATCTGAGTCTGTACATGTTTTTTCTTTTTCTTTTTTCTACAGCTCTTATGACCACTTGAGGAAAGCAATGTTCGCCGCCGAGGCCCACCTGCCCACTTGGTCATCTGAGCCTGTAGGTTATCCTTTTTCCCTACAGGAAGGTATTCACCTCCTGTGGTTTTTTGTATAAAACCATTCGGGGAAGATATTATTAAAACAGGTGCAGGTGTTCGTCTACCCTAATAAAGGGTTGTGATATTAAGATCGGGCGGTCTGAACTTTCAAACCGAACGGTCCGATT
This sequence comes from Dactylorhiza incarnata, assembly GCA_033032865.1. Classification (NCBI taxonomy): domain Eukaryota; kingdom Viridiplantae; phylum Streptophyta; class Magnoliopsida; order Asparagales; family Orchidaceae; genus Dactylorhiza; species Dactylorhiza incarnata. The sequence goes on along the minus strand of JAWHQI010000123.1, from coordinate 6,500,507 downwards.
GTGTATAAGTTAGGGTATCTCTGGACAATTACATGGTTGCCCGGGTTGTATTCTAACCGGGCGGCCCTGTCAATCTTTTATAGGTTCGGTATTTCTGAACAATTACATGGTTGCCCGGGTTATATTCTAACCGGGCGGGTTTTTATCCGTTCATTATAAGTTGGATATTTATGGAGCTAATTATATGACTGCCCGGATTGTGTTCTGACCGGGCGGGTTTATCTATCTCTCCATTCTATTGAATTGGATATTTCTGGATCTGAATATATTGCTCGGGTTGTATTCTAACCGGGCGGGCATTACCTATCTTTTACAATTAATTAAGTTGGATATCTCTAGATCTAAATATATGATCGCCCGGATTATGCTCTAACCGATCGAGTTGAGCTATTTCTTAGCAAAAGTTATCTCTAGATGCAGTGGATTACTCGCCAGGATAAAATTCAAACCGCGCAAAGTTATTATTCGTTATTCATATCGGCAAGGATAAAATATCTCTGAATGATAAGAAGCCGCCCGGTCTGAATTACAGTCGCATGAGTCTATCTGTTATGGCTCATACTATCAGAAATCAGACATCCTGAGACCTAAATGAGTAATCGCACGGTTTAAATATAGATCGTCCAAGATCATCAAATCATCACTTATGCTCAGATCAGGATAACCACACGGCTAGATCATAAAAAGCAAAAGGTAAAAAGAAAGAAAAGAGACAAGGCATCAACCACAAGTAAGTAACACTAAGAAGGTCAATCAAACAGGTAAAATTTCTATTCATTCTTCAAAATGTTTTAACAAAAATTTAACCGCCCGGCTAACAAAAAAAGACCGGCGATTATACAAAAATAAAATTAAAAACAAAGGCATTATTCTGCCGACTTCTTCTTCTTCTTCTTGACAGGAGAACTCGAGTCCACACCATCAACGTCAACGTCGGGCGAATAACCTTCACTTGACGTGGAAGAAGAATCCGATGAATCGCTACCACTAGACCGCCCGATCTTACTAGCGGAGCCAGTTGTTCCAGAGGACAAGCTGTCCTCATCATCATCATCATCATCGCCGGCATCATCATCCGCGTCGACCTCCTCAGCGGCTCCACCACTTCCATCACCTCCTTGATGGAGTACAATTTCCCTGCCCGCATCGGCTTCAGCCTCCTCGCCCACCTTGGCTTTTCCCTTCTGCCTTCGGCTGATCTCATCAAGTTGAACCTTCAAAGCAGGGAAGAGGTCGGAGAAGGTAGTACCCCCGAATCCTTCGCACAGACCGCCCCGGTCTTCCATAAGACCCAAAGCTTTGTTGATCCCTTGGGCCACATGAGGCAACACCTCGTCTTGGAAGGCCGGGTTGGTCATCTCATATTGTTTCTGCAAAAAAGAAAAAATAAATTAGGTCGCTCGGTTTGAACAAAAGAAGCCGCGTCATCATTTGTCAAACTCACCGCCACGACTTCTTGAAGCCGCGCATTCTCTTCTTGAAGCCGCACATTCTCCGCGACCTGCTCCTCGTACTTCTTCTCCAGAAATTTCTGGACAGAAACCAGCCTCCTGAACGACAAGGCCATGAAGTGATTGGCCGTGAACCCCCATGCGCCGGCTTGCGCCGCTAGCCGGGGAAGCTCTTCTTCCGGAGTTTTCTTCAGCTTCTTCAAAGTCTTTCGACCATACATAGCGGCCCCGGCGGCTAGCGCATGGCGGTTAATCTTGTCACTTCCCCATGGGGGAAGTGCAGTGGATACCCGGATGCGGCTCCCATCCCTATGCCAGAGGACAGTCGGGTTGCCCTGCAGGTCGGGCGGGTTTCCGCAGGAACGAAGAAGCTCGTATTCATCAGGAGACGCCGGGCCCTCTTCCTCTGATGATGGCGACCTGTTTCGCCGCTGCCTTTTCTCCCTCTGGGTCAAAACCGGGCCGGCCGGAGTGACCGGCTTGTTCGCGGGGACGATGTGGGCAGCTGCAAGGTAAAATCAGAAGTTTAAACAAAGCAGTCCGCGCGGTCATATGCAAGCGGTCTAGAAGAACTTACTGTGCTCGGGGAGGACATCCTCTAGCTCTGAGAACAGCGGGATGTAATGATTGATGTCCAACCGCTCGTTCTCAAGAAACGTGAAGGTGTCCATCTCGATCTTTCCAACCTGGGGGATCTGGAAGGCCTCTTCCCCCCGGACTTGCGGGTTGGTTTGCAACAGCCCGAAGTTGCCTTCGAGCATTACGAACCGCTCCGACCAGTCCGAGACCTTGTTCGCCAGGTTAACGATTTTCAGTCTGTGGCAGCCAAAGTAGAGGTGCCCCCTGAAAGTTGAAGTCCCCACGTCGGAGACAGCCCGCACCGAGAAGAACTTTCTGAATAGGTCAAGGGAAAAACTGGTTCGCTCGAACCGAAGGTAGGAAATGAAACTATATATGGAGGCGATGGAGTTCGGTGGAAGTTGGCCGGGTACAACCCCGTAATGGTCGAAAATGGCTATGACTTCAAGTGGCAGCGGAAATTTGAAGCCATATTCAAAATGGTCGACCGGGACGGCTATTTGGTGCGGATTGGAAGAGTTAATCCGCTCGTCACGCAAAGGAAGCCGCGCGAGCAGGTTACTCCCTGCCATGTGTTTTGCAATAAACTCATCCAGTTCGCTCTGGGTGAGTCGGCACTCTGGGTGGTCCGCCGAATGAAAGGCCAAGGCCGCATCCGCTCGGACGGCTTTAACCCTAACAGGCCGCTGCGACTTGTTCTTAGATCGCGCCATCTGGAAATCGTAAAAATGACTTCGAAAAGTCCCTACTTATAGATTTTTACGATCTGCAAATAGTAAAACTATGTCGCGGCTATACATTCTAACCGCGCGGTCAATAGCCTGCATGGTTAGATTCCCCAGAAAAACAAAAGAAGCAAAGGCATTCAGAAAAACAGGAGCAAGCATACATCACAGATCGTGCGACCTATAATCAGTTCGAACAAAACACAGAAGAAATAGAACACAAAATACAGCGGTTAAATAAGAACCCGCACGGGTTATTCAAATCAAAGACTAGATAGAAAGGAACATTGTCTAAACAAAGGCCAAATCAACAAGCCGCATTCATAATACAAATTGTTCTCGAAAGCCGGTCACGGCTGACGGTGTTCTGGGGAGACATCCTCTCTGTGAAGTCGCGCGACCTGGTCGCTGGTGGTATTCAGAAGTGAGTAAATCTGGCTGGTATGATAATGGAGGTGGTTGATTGTGCTATGAAGCCGCCCGGCATCCCTTTCAACCCGCGTAACGACAATCATGCGGGGGGTTGCGGTGGCCTCATCAATCATTGGATCAGCCGCCCGAACCGGGGGAGGATTTGAGCCCGCCCCAACAGTCGGGCGGCTAACAATCTGCGCTCCATCATTCATACTTCGCCTGCCCGCAGCGACTTCCCTGGTTAACCGCAGGAATTTATCCTGGTAATATCTCGAGTCATCCTCGAACTTAGCAGATGTTTTCTTCTCCTTCTCGAGCTGAGCGGTCAGAGTAGCGACTTGCGCCACCTTGGCTCTCTTCTCGGCCTCCACCGCAGCTCGCGCGGCCTCAAGCTGAGTCTCCAGGACATTCTCCCTTTCTGTCCTGGATTTCCTGTCAATCTCCACCTGCGCCTTCAGCGCCTCTTCAGCCTTCTTCCTCGCCATTCGCTCGGCCTCCAGAGCAGTCCGAGTGCCGGCCTCCCGGTCTTCCACCTCCTTCAAGCGGGCCCTCAGATTTACCAGATCCTCCTCGAGATGCTCGAACAATTGCGGCCCTTCTTGCGAAGTCGTCGCGCAGGTTGATATCGGGGGGACTAATGGAGGCAGGTTGGCCTCAAGGTCGCCCGGCTTCACAATCTGCTCCTCGCTATCTGCAAGAGGCCGCTCGGTTATGAGAAGTAAGAGCATACAAATACAAAAATAGACATGAATATAAGATCAATGCCTGGGCGCACAGGCCGCTTAGACTGTTCCGGGTCCATCCTCCGACGTTGCTCACGCCAGAGTCTCTCCGTGCTCTGCCTAGCGGAAGAGGACCAGGCCGCTAAGGGAAAGAAGCTCGGCGGTGGGTTCAGTAATTTATTGCGACGAGGCCGCGGAATGAAGAAGCGGATAGCTTCATAATTCATGGGGCGCTTACCTGGCGCAAAAGGATCAGGCCGCAGCGGCTTGTTTAAAACCCGCTCCGCCCCTTCCTTCTTCACCATCATTATCTCCTCCCCGGTCATCACCGAGGGGACCTCCGCCTGCACTTTCAACACCTCTCCGAGTTCCCTCGCTCTTTCTTCGACCTCCAGGGCGGTCCGGGCAGCAGCTTCTCGCTCTTCGGCCTCCGTCTGAGCGGTCTCCTCAGGCTGGGCTGTGTTATCTGTAATGGGGGCAGTTCGCTTTGAAGACATCGGGCTGTCAAGAAGTTTATCTCGCCCCATCAGCTCATCCATATCCTGAAAGATCCCATTAAGCGATAAGCTACTCGCCGAGTCCGGAAGCAGGTCGCCCGGTTTCGCATCAGGGGTAGCAGGCGAGTCATTTACCTTAGTGGATGGAGGAGTCGCTAGGCCAAGCTCCTCTTTTAGTCGCGGATTGGTCTGGAGGAGGGACTCGGCTGGTTTCTTAAAAGCCGCCCTTTCCTTGGAGGCTAGTCTCTTGACCTTCTTGGTTATTCGCTCGGTCACTGACCCGGTCTTCTTCCTTTTCTTCTCTTTCTTACTCGGAGCTGGGCTAACTTCTTTGGAGGGACTGGGGTAGTCATCCACGGATAAAGGGGCACTCAGTTCGCCCGGCCTTGGAGAGTTAACCGCCTCCTCTCCCAAATCTCTGACTAACAAGTGAGGATTCCCGGATGGGGTGATTTCCATGCCAAACGAGTCGGTCTCGCCGACCTTCTTCGAAGGGCTACCGGGGTCAACTTTTCCAGAAGGGGCGGCCTCCCCTTTGTTCAGCGGGCTAGCAGCCAGTTGGCCGAGATCTCTGGGAGGAATCAGCGAGTCGCTGGGGGGAGGCCCCGAACTGCCCGCTGCGGGCTCCGCGGGAGTCTTGAGAGTTGTTGAGTCCACTACGGACTTAGAATTATCCGCCGCGGCTTTCTCAGCCCGCTTCCTCTTCTTCCGGTCCTTCCGGTCCTGCTGTTCCTTCTCCTTTTTCGACCTCTCCGTCGATTCGCGCCTTTTACCTTCCACCTTCTTTTGATCTCCGGCGGGATCCACGCGGTCTAACACGGTGTCTAGGAAGTCCATTATTGAAGAGTTACCGGTCTTAAAAATTCTAACCGCAGCTGGCGAGCAATATCCCGTGATTTCAGAAAAAACTCTGCAGAATGAATTCTCTGGCTCTCTTATAGAATTCAGGGCAAGTCGGAGCGGTCTCCCGGCTAAAGCTTATATTTTCGAAATCCTCTTGAGATTTGAAAATATGCGGGGACTATGTTTACCCGGAAAACCGCTTCTCGAGTTGGATCATTCTCGGACCGGGCGAACTGCTGGGTCAGGCCACTGGGTTCCAGGATCAGTGGCTCTCAGCTCAAGGTAAACTAGGCCGGGTGGTCTGATGTCATTTTCGGACCGCCCCCAAGAGTGAAGGTCGTCAAGGGCCAAAGCAAGAAGGCTATCCGCGGTCTCAGGTAGGAGACCGCGCGGGTTGTGCCATAATTCAAGGTTCAAACCCGGAGAACAAGCCGCGGTTTCAAATCAGAGACTATCCGGGTTGCCTCATGAAGATCAGCCAAGCCATGTCCAGAAGACAGACCGCGGTCTCAAGCCAGAGGCCGCTCGGTCTGAATCATTGACTTGGTCCCGGTATCTTCAGCCTCAGGTCAGACAGGTCGGAAAAGCAAGCCGCCAAGCCGCGCAGCTTCTTTCTTTTTTCTTCTTTGTGCATCCCGTCACCTCCTGCCCGTTTCTCCTGTACCCGGGCAGGTGGTTATTCTATCCCTGCCCATTCGGGCAGGCCCCCAAGCCTATAAATAGGGGGCGGCACTGTTCACAAGGCACGCACACTCGAATCCAGGAGCTCGCTTGTTTGAGCTGCGGTCTCGAGTTTCCCGTCTTGCGGACTGTCTGACCGGCCGGCTTCTCTTTTCCTACATTTATAACCGCTGTAACCGCTTCATTTTAATCAAAGGAAAGCCCGTCGCAGGAGTGGCATTTGCCGCGGCGGGCGAAGTCCGGCCTCGACCGCTGCTAGCGGTCCGAATTCTCTAACCAAATAGTAACTGATAATCCGCAACCCTCGATTTCCTTCGGAGACGCACTTTCGAATCGAACAATAAGCATATGTGCACACACATTTCATTCAACATATAGATCCTACCTCGAATAGCTCGATCCAATCTAATAAGCCCGTGCAATCCACAATTGATCCTAGATGGGTTTGGCTCGCCGAGACTGATTGACTTGGATATGCAATTAATCCGAGCTTGATCCACGCCAAAACCCGGTCTATTTCTTCAGTGATCTTCGGGTTAAATCCCCCCCTTTTCTTCCAGCTGATAGTACAAGAGCTCATAAAAAAGTTCTGAAAAACCAACAGCCTGGTGATTCTTTATGTGATTTCTGGATGTTTGGCATGAATGGCATATGTTCTATGTTTTCTGCTGTTACCATTTGAAAGAGGCAATATCTACAAGTTGTATTGGATGATTGCTGACTTCTTATAATCCTGAGCAAGGTGGTCAAATATCAAATTAATGTATATATGGTTTTTATTTTATTTTATACCACTGTAGTGATAATTGTCAAAGGAAGTTTCGATTATCGCATGAGTTAAACTTCTTCATTAGTTGATTCACGTAATAGCACGGAAAGTATTGTGCGCAACTGTGCGAAGAAGACTATAGTCTGACTATTGTATAGGGGATATTAAAAGTTTTTATAGTTCAGTTATTATTGTGCAGCTCATTAATGCTGTGTGCACAAGCTTTATTGGCATTCTCCCTCTCTCTCTCTCTCTCTCTCTCTCTCTCTCTCTCTCTCTCTCTCTCTCTCTCTCTCTCTCTCTCTCTCTATATATATATATATATATATAACTTCAAACATTGTGTGATTATCTTGACTATGATTTCCATTTTGTAGTCGTTTAAACGTCGTTGCATTAAATTTATTGTATATTGACGATATTTAGAGGATTTCTTGAAGGATTACACAGGTTTTGATAGCATATTTCATTATTATTTTTCTTATAACGGGAACGCGTGTTTTTTCTGAATCTGTTTTGTATGTATATATATACTGAAGTTCAGATCGAACTAATTTATTAATAATTTAACCACTTATTAAGTGCTTTGAAAATTTTAGTTTGGTCACAAATCTAGTTTAAAACACCTTTGAAAGAAAAATAACAATCACTTCAAATATTACGACTCTTAAGAAAGATCAATGTTATCCTCTACTTGCACAGGTTTTAAGAAATCACTGAGATCGTTTTGGTATCAGTCTGTAGTTATTTCCAAATAACTTGGTATTAAATATATAATAATTATGCAATAAATGAAATTTATTTTTGGTTGATAAAGTAGATGTTCAGCCTAGATTTTTTTGTTATATAATTATAAGATATTTAAAAGAGCAAATTATTAATAAAGAATAAAAGTATTCCACGTAGAAAATTTTAAGTATTGCAAAATTAATGGTTTAGTATAAAATAGAATATGAGGATGATATAAAAATATTATTATTATTAATGATTTAAGAGATTATTACGCATCATTGATACTTGTAGGTGCTTTAAATTCACAATAAATGTCAAATAATTAAATGACATTTTAATAAAGTAGTTTAAGAGAATGAATAAGGATAAGAAAGTAGTATTGTTTGATTAAAAAAATTCATTTATAGTAAGAGAACCCCTCGATATATAAGATTACCTTTTTTTTTCTAGTTGCCACAGCACACCCTTTACAACAATAAATAATGCACATACAATCCATAGTATAACATTACACATACATGCCCACATGTATGAGATTTAAATTACTAAAAAATTATTTAAAAAATGCTAATTTTGTTTCCTAAAGAATTACTTAAAAACTGCAAAAATATTATAAAATATAAAATCAATTAATAATTTATCACTTAATCAAAACACCCATTAAACACACATACATACACTGTTTGATGAAGCTTATCACACTTGCACAAAACCAAGCAGCAAGAAGCAGAGGAACATCACTACATTAAATTACAACATAATAAATTTAAATGAAAGATGGAATTCTCCATTTCTATAAGAAAGATGAGCTGTCCTACCCCACTTCCAGGAAATGGAGGGAGATTATAGGGATGCAGTACACCACAACACTCTCCAGCTATGAGATAAAAATGACCCTCATATACTGTAAAAAATAACTTAAGCACTCAAAAAAAGTTTAACTTAAGCACTCAAAAAAAGTTTTAAGTATAAAAAACTTAATTAAACAGAGCATAAATTACCTGAATGTTAAAAAGGGGAATAAAACCATACAAATGTTTTTTTGAGGTCACCAGAATTAAAATATATGCTTTACAAATAACCAAAACCCATTGGATATAATGACTTTGGTTTTCTCACACCGAAAAATATTTAGAAAAAGAAAAGAAAAATCCCAAGCCATTCTCTTTATCTACAAGCAACTAAATTTGAGGTAGAAAGCTAAATAGAAGAGATCGGCATCATTTCACAAAATCCAAGACATCATCATATATTCATATTCATGATTCTGATATTATCAATTGGTATAATGAAAATGCAGCAGATATTTCAGAGCTTGCAGCCGGAAACGAGCACAAAATATAGGTATAAAATTTTAGAGCTTATAAAACCAACATAAGAAACAGATCCGACAGTCCGGCTTTAGTAAAGAGACAATCAGTTCTTATTTCTTCCCACTCTTCTTCAGCCCCGCCCCTCCAAAAGAACCCTTTTGTGATGCCTTCGCCTTCAGCTCCTTCAGTGCCTACCTCGAACAAAATAAACATCCAATAAATCAATCTTTTAGAACTTGAAACTACTGAAATTACAAGTTGCACCCCTCTTCTGAAATTACAAAAACCTGCGCTGTAAGAGTACATCCACGCACAAAAAGACCACCCTGAAAATTTACTCCAAGTGGGTATTTTTGTACATGGATGTTATGAAATGTAAACTTATAGGGGAAGTTTTGTAGCTTCAAAAGTAAGAGGGATGCAACCTGTAATTATGCTAACTTGCATGAGAAGTTTTAGTTTAGTCATATATATATATATATAAAGGCAGCCCGGTGCACAAAGCATGAAGGGTCCCACCACAAGGGTGAAATGTAGACAAACCTTACCTTGCATTTTTGCAAGAAGTTGCTTCCAGGACTAGAACCCGTGACCTCAAGACTTGAGGTCACGACGACACCATAACCGGTGCGCCAAGGCTCCCCTTCATAGTCATATATATATATAGGAAAAATATTCACATAACCATACCTTCTCCTCATCTTTCTTCTTCTGGATATGAGCAAGGTCATCCTGGAAGACATCAAAATCGAATCGAGGGTAAGGCTACTGCAAGTGAGTAACAAAGCTTGGTCTAATCATCATCAGCCTTAGGCTCAGTTTGGGAGATGAGTTGTAGAGTGGTGGCGAATACACTTACGTAAAACACATGTAAATTTTGGGTAGGTGTAGTGACAAACGTTTCCAAAACAACAATTTAAGCTAAAACACCACCATAGTCACACTAGTGTGTGACAAGCGTGCACTGAGATGCCAAAAAGTAAAATTTAGGCCAAAAAGTAAAATTTAGGCCAAAAAGTAAAATTTAGGCCAAAAATGGTGTCCCAAAGATTCCAAATGCAGGTAAGCCACCGTCATTGCGTTTTCTACACCATATTTACACTACCTGTGCTAAAACACGCCACCAATCCCAAACAGAGCCTTAATTGCAACTCATTCCTCATAAATCTTTGAACAATGTCTATGTTACCTAAGGTTTGAACCAACTTATTCCTCCGACACTACTAATTTGATATGCTCATCTAATGGGTAACCATTTTCTACCTTTGACAAATGCTCATATTCCTTGTACATGTCCAATGTGTTTCATTTACTTTGCCTTCCAAGATAATACTCTAATCGTACTTCTATATAAAAGTATCTTGATTTTTCTTTGCAAATTTTAACATACATCTCCATCTTAAAAATCTTATTTTTGTCACATTTAAAATATCAATGATTATTTAACCGACCCGCACTTAGATCCACACAATATTGTTGGCCTAACAATTTTATATATTAACATTTCAATGTCAATGACAACTTTTATTCACTTGTCTAGTGGGTAATTTTTTTACCCTTTATTTTGTATATATATCAAAATAATCAAATCTATTTTCAACTGCTTTAAATGTACAATAGCAATCCTTATATAACAATTCCTCGACTCATCTAGCCGCATATCCATCTAATATTCACGTTCAACTTGGGGTTCGTTTGGCACTGCGGTGGCGGTCATGAGCGCGGTGGTTATGAACTGTCCTTTGTGAACGCCCGGCCTCACATAACGATCTCCATCCACTTCTATGTTCACAAATGGAGATCCCACACGACACGGTCCCACGCGACACAACCCGCTGAGATTAGAACACCAACATCAGTCGCGTCCCAAACAAACGACCAATCGAAAGAAATATGGGGAGACGCATAACAATATATGACATAAGCCTAGAGGCCGTGTGAGACGAAGGCAAACAACGCGAAAGATCATCTGAGTCACCCTAATCCCCAACACTCCCCCTCACATGGAAAACACGTGCATATAGTCAAAGATTGCATGGTGACACTAACAACACAGTAACGAAGACAACACAAAAAAAATAAAAAAAAAAGCAAAATATACTGCATCAGCACCATCAACGACAAGAGAAGCGGGCAGCGGGATCCATATCCCCGGTGAGCAGAGAGACTTAACCAGAAGAAGGCCTGCTGCGGGAGAACAACAGTGGCAGAGGAGCTCGACCAGAAAAGGGAGCATCGGGAGCATCCAAAAGCTCGATCGGAAAGAAGCAGAGGCACGGGCGCAGAAGCAACAGGGCTCGACCGGAAGACAGAAGACGGGAGCAAAAGCAACCATCGTCGATGTCGAGCTAGATCTGGTCGATGGAAGCCGCACGAAGCCACAACATGAAGAGGCGCAGAAGCCACAGCCGCATAAAAAGTCTTCTGGGGGAGATGCGCAACCAAGCAGCAGTAGGCAAGAAGCCTTCCGGCCGGAAAAGAACCAGACCTAGACAGAGGGATTGGAACATGAGAACGACGGCGGAAGGAGACGACACGACAGGCTTCCACAGGAACTGACTGGGTCACAGAACTACTCGATGGGAGGAGGGGCCCGATGGGCTCGCAAAGACAGGAGTAGCTTCCGTCGCGAATAGCGCATAGCGCGTGGGACGGAGTCGACGATGGCGGCATCACATGGAGTCGATGAGATCGATATCGTCGATGGACACAGGATCCGCTCTCGTCTTCGAAATCAGACGATGATTTCGCCGACAGGAGCGGGGGAAGAGGCTCACGGCGTTCACTCTCGCAGCGCAAACCGATAGGATCAATCACGAGAGGCGGAGGAGTGGAAATCAGAGAGCGCCGAAAAAACTTTTAGGTCGGCAACAAATTAGGGCGATGAAAAGAATTCTCGTAATCAATCTTGCTCTGATACCAAAAGTTGAAAGAAAGAGGAAAATATCAAGTGCATATTATTCTTCCACAAAGGGGAAATATATAGGAGTTATAAGGAGACTCATAACATTGATAGTCGGTGTGGGACTAAACACATAAACACTAATAAAAACTTACTTCAACAGAGTTGAAAGAAAGAGGAAAATATCAAGTGCATATTATTCTTCCACAAAAGAAAAATATATAAGAGTTACAAGGAGACTCATAACATCTCCGGATCGAAGATCCGACTCCACGGATGCGTCCGGCTCGTCGTTTACCTACGATTTCATATATTACTTTGTTGTTTGTCTTTTATTTCATGTAATCGGGTCCACCACACCTCCGGCCAATCGTAGCCATTGATGTCGGGGTGACGACTCCTAGGTGCGTTCTTGCTTCCCCTTTATCGTAGCCATTGGTATCATCTTACCTATATCCCTCATTTTTCGCTCCCCAAATCTTCAGCCGCCCCTTCCCCTTTACTGTTTTCACACAGGTTATAGATCCGAAATTCCCCATTGCTGTTTTCATGTCCAGGTACATCCAAAATTCCCCATTGCTGTTTTCATGTCCAGGTGGTACATCCGAATTTCCCGTCCCCACATCCAGCCAACAGAACCGACTCCTCAGCCCCTCCAGAAAACCCATGCCACCCCTTTTTCCCTGCAGCAATACCACCGCCCAACCCCTCCACAAAGCCCGCTGCCTCCCTGCTTCGGCACCACCGCCCAGCCACCTACCTGCCGCACCTTCCTGCAGCCAATAGTAACCCTTCAGCCCAATTTTCCCATCCTTTTTCCTATAGTCGGCCTTTCCCCAACCCCCTCTCCCTAGATCCAGCCCCACCTTCCAAGTCCAGCACCCTCCACTCAGATTCAGCCCACCGTCCGCTACATCTTCAGATTTCAGCCACCTTCGTACATCGCTGGATCAACTTTCCTACGGCAGCCCCATGCATTTTGAGTTCTAATTTGTTGTATGGATCTTTGTTATTATTAAAATATGGTGATGTGATTTCATGTTGGCTTGGATCTCTTGTTTCGTAGTTGTTTGCTTTTGATTATTAATGTGATTTTGCAAGATCAATTTGACGCGCGCTCGGCTTTAGCTCTCCACACGGAGGAAAGCCTAAGTTTGCTTTGCCCTAAAGAATTATTTTGCTATTGCTACAATCATATACGTGCAATTTAGTCATTTATTATTATGATTTTGATTTCTCTGTCGGGCTTTGCATGCAAGTCATAGTGTTTAATGATATTAGATCTACTTTTCCCGCATTTCACTTACGATTGCATGTTAGTCGCGCACCAACATAGCTTACCCTACATCAAGTAACGTTTAGTCCGACCTCCGCAACAGCCCACCAACCCGTGTCTTCACCCAGCCAGCCCAAGCCGAATCTGCACTCGTCTTGACAACACCGCCTCCACACCGACGCAATACCTCATTGTGCCTTCCCTCCACCCGAATGATATCCGACACTCACATCATTGTTGTAGAAGCTACGCTCTCAATAGGCCTTGACGCCCACGATCCTGTTGGCATCGATCCATGCAACTCTTTTGCACATCGACGTAAGAAGGTCCCAACCAACACCGCAACCCTAACCTTCTGCCACCTCAACAACAACACACTGTCCGTTCCGGGACTGTCTCTCGATCTTGCAGTTGGCCTTCCCTCACTGTCGAGGCCACTTGACATGCCCCGCGGTGTTGGAAGTACCGACGTTACAAGATCGACCCCATCAGGTGGCTCGCTAAAGCGGAGTGATTTTTAGACTTCTCCCGCACTCTGAAATCCCATAAAGTCTCGCTCGGTCTTGCAGTTGGCCTTCCCTCACTGTCGAGGCCACTTCACATGCCCCGCGGTGTTGGAAGTACCAACGTTACAAGATCGACCCCATCAGGTGGCTCGTTAAAGCGGAGTGATTTTTCGACTTCTCCCGCACTCTGAAATCTCATATAGTCTCCATCCTCCTCGGCATGCAAGACTGCTCTTCACTGGGTTCGGTGGCTCCATAGATCCACGCCCGACGTTTCGTGGGAGGACATGAAGCACGAAATACTAAAACGCTACACCCTCCGCTACTTCGGGAATGTCGTGGAACAATTGTACAACATTCGCCAATCAGACTCTCTTGACAACGACTTGGACGAATCCATTGCACTTGTGACTCACGTATTGTGACTTGGGCGGATCAATACTTGAGCTTCTTCATGCAAGGCCTCCTGCCTCACATTCGCTCGCACATCACCCCCTTACCATCTCAGATGCCATGGATGTGAACGTTTAGTGGATGTTGACTTCGTCGTCCTCACTTCAACACAAGCGCCCCTTCCCGGTTGACACCTCCAGACATTTTGGCCAACCGCCGCCATACCAAAAGCCTCAGAAGGGTCCAACACATCCACCCTTGGCCCCGCATGGTGGCCAATCCGCGAACCACCACCGCCACACAAGTCAAGAATGTGCGGACCTCCACAACAAGGGATTGTGCTTCAAGTGCAAACAACCCTACTCACTGAACCACAAATGTACATTGAAGGTTTTGTATATGCCCAATGGGGATGATGACCCTGATGTTATCTTGATGGACTTCGAAGCTTTCGAGGTGAGGGATAGAGCTTCCCCCCATCGCCTGGACTTACCTAGCTACACAGTTGAGGGCATTTCAGGACTAGGGTGCAAATGAGTCGAGCTTGGCACAATCTCCAAGCTCGAGCTCGAGCTAACCATTTCGACCTCGAGCTCGAGCTAACCATTTCGACCTACTTATTGAGCTCAAGCTTGAGTTTCGAGCTCACGAGTCTAATTTTTCTTTATATTTTTTTTAAATGCACAAATAAAAAGATCACGAGCCGGCTCACGAACTGATGAACAACAATATGTGAGCTTTTTTCGAGCCGTCTCCCTTCTTGTCCATTGGATGATTATCATGATAGACAGTAGGGTAAGCCACAACATCTCGGAGTGACTCGTCCACTCCTTGAGCATTTCGGCCACGCCGACGCAACACGTCTTTCTCTATCTGCCTCGGTGACAGCCATCGACGACCATCATGTGCTCCCCATTTGTCTCCGGATGGACCCTTGTCACGTCACATCGAACTTCTACGCCTTTGGTTTGGGCAACATTAACATTATCTTGAGCATCACTTGGCTCCTTACCTTCGGAGACGTCTACGTCAATTGAGTTCGAATGACCATAAAGTTCATCCATCTGGAGCATTCGATTGTTTGAGTGGGAGAGGAAGCATTCCTCCGTGCGCTAATTTCTATAGGCACCCTACTCAAAACAATGGACATTGAGTTTTCCACCCTCTTTGGCAACCCGAGACCAACATCAACCACTATGCCCACACCACCGCCACTCCAACGTGTCTTGGATGCTTTTCCCACTGACTTTTCGGCAGCCATGCCACTTCGCCATCCCGGGACACAAATCATGCGATCCCACCACCGCAAGCTCCAAAGTCGCCTTCGATCAAGGAGGCGTTCTCAAAGTACGTGACCAACAATGATGCAAATATTTGCAACCTTACCGGGTCCGTTCGAAGCTTAGAGAACCAAATCGGGCAACTCGCCAAGTTGCTCTCTGATCGCCAACAAGGAGCTCTACCGGGTAACATGGAGACAAATCCGAAGGAGCATGCAAAGGTGATCACTCTACGGAGCGGGAAGGAGGTAACTACTCCTAAAACTATGGTCAAAGCGGAGGTAAAAAATTCTACACCAACCCCTCTTAAAAGTAAAAAATTTCAACATTCTATTTCCTACCCCTCCAAATTAAAAAAACACAACATGGATGAACACTATAGTGAATTTTTGGAATTGTTTAAACAAATCCATATTTACCATTTTGTAAGGTCATAGCCCAAATGTCGAAATACGCAAAATAGCTCAAAGATTTATTATCAAATAAAAAGAAACTTGAGGATATTTCTACCGTAACTCTTAATGCGTTATGTTTGGCTATTTTACTCAACAAATTACCGATTAAATTAAGTGATCCTGGTAGTTTTTCTATCCCATGCCTTTTCGGAGATTTGTTGGTAAAACATGTTTTGGCCGATCTCGGTGCAAGCATAAATTTAATGACATTCTTTATTTAAAAATTTAAGATTGGGAGAGCCTAATCCCACTAGGATGAGCATCCAGCTAGCCGATCGTTCAATCAAATACCCAATGAGTATTATTGAGGATGTGCTCGTCAAGGTTGATAAGTTTATCTTCCCGATAGACTTTGTCATTCTTAACATTGAAGAGGATGTCCGGGTAACAGTTATCCTCGGCCGCCCATTCCTAGCCACCTCTCGGGCTATTATAGATGTTGCTATGTTAGTAAAGGTAAAATTCTCCTTAGAGTCGGAGATGATAAAGTTACCTTCACCATTAACTCATCCGTGAAAAATACGCTTTCTAATGATGACATTTGCTTTTTCTAGGAGGCTTCATATGATGAAGACTCCGACTTATTTTTTGATTTTATTTCTACGTCTCCTTATTTAAATGAAGAAGATTTTGAATCTCTTAATAATTTATCACATTTAAATAATGAAGAACTGATCGCTCGCTCTCAAACTTTTGAAATTTTAGAATTAGGAAGTGATTGTTTAAAAACTTCTTACGAAGAACCTCATACGCTTGAAGTAAAACAACTACCCGATTACTTAGAATATATTTTTCTACAGGATTCTAAATTACGCGCAATTATTTCGGCGTTTTAAAATGAAGAAGAAAAATCAAAATTATTAAGAGTTTTAAAAGAGCATCGCCGCTCATTTGCGTGAAAAATTACGGACATCAAAGGAATTAATCCCTCTTTTTGCATTCATAAAATTTTATTGGAAGAAAATTCACGCAAAATTATTCAACCTCAACGCCGTTTAAATCCCAATATGAAAGTAGTAGTTAATTTGTCGAGAAGAAGATCCGCCGCTAAATTTTTCACTCCCTTCTCCCGGATCTCCAAATCAAATTCTTGTAAGAGTAAGATACACCTAATCAATCTTGGCTACGCATCTCTCTTTGTTAGTAAATATCGCAAAGCCGGATAATCGGTAAAGTAATGTAATATACGAGCAAAATTTATCAAAAGCAAATATTATGGCTAAAAGTTTTTTTCGGTGGTGGTATAGTTTTCTTGCGCGGAAGTGTGTTGTGCTCACATAATAAACTGGGTGAATTTTTTTATTAATTCTTTGACCCAACACCACTCATACATCAAAACTACTGGCGTTGCACATAATCTCAAAAGGTAAATCCCAATTGGGAGCGATCACGATTGGTTCATTTATTAATTTATCCTTTATAATAGAAAAAGATGTCAAACAAATTTCATCAAAAATAAAAGGTGCATCTTTTTCTAATAAATGGGGGCTTAGTTATTTTTGAAAAATCTTTTATAAACCGGCGATAGAAACCGGCATGCCCTAAAAAACTTCTAACGGCCTTAACGTTAAAGGGGGAGATATTTTTTTATGGATTCAATTTTTGCCCTGTCTACCTCTACCCCTATACTAGAAATTTTGTGGCATAAAACTAAACCCTCACGCATAATATGACACTTCTCCCATTCAATACTAGATTAGTGTCCTCACATCTTTGGAGAACACGCGCAAGGTTATCTAAACATAAATCAAAAGAATCTCCGAAAATGGAGAAGTCGTCCATGAATACTTCCATTATATCCTCCACTAATTCATCAAAAGTGCTAACATACATCTTTGACATGCAGTCGGCGCGTTGTAAAGACCAAACGACATCTTTCGATAGGTGAATGTGCTGAAGGGACAAGTGAAGGTTGTTTTCTCTTGGTCCTCGGGTGCAATTGGGATTTGAAAATATCCTGAAAGACCATCAAGAAAACAATAAAATAAATGCCCTCGTAACCGTTCTAGGATTTGATCCATGAATGGTAAAGAAAAGTGGTCCTTACGAGTGACATCATTTAACTTACGATAATCAATACACATCCGCCATCCCGTAACGGTTCTCGTAGGAATTAATTCATTTTTATGATTTGGAACGACCGTAATCCCTCCCTTTTGGGGCACTACTTGTACCGTAATCCCTCCCATTATGACTTGGCAGGACTATCTAAGCTACGTAGAAGCAACTCCGACCACTCTTCACATCAATGAGTTCCATGTCAGCCTGAAGAAGCGTGCCTATGCCCAGACCAAATTTAGCTATCTCGGCCACACCATCTCCAGGTCCAGCGTAATCATGGGCCATGAAAAGTAGGGGCATTCCTCAATTGTTCGCTGCCCCGCTCCATTCGGGAAGCCCACGATTTTCTGGGATTGACATAGAATTGTCTGTTGCCCCACCAAAGCCAAATCGCTCACCTCCCACTTGAAGCAATCGACCGACCCCTAATTCCAGTGGACCTCGGCCACCGCCCAGACCTTTAATGACCTTCAACAGGCTTTGGCCACCTCGCCTGTTCTTGCGATGCAAGATTTCTTGTAGTCGTTCATGGTGGAATGTGACACCTCCAGCAGAAGTATTGAGGTGGTCCTTAAGCAATATGGCTGCCCCATCATGTTCTTTACCCGCACCTTCTCACCAACCATATATACGCGATCAGCTTGTGAAAATAAGCTTTATGACACTAATTCTCACCATCCAAAAGTGGCAATCGTGCCTTTTAGGTCAACATTTCATTATGCACCCTGACCAGCACCACTTGTGATGCCTTCGACAACAATAAATTGCCACCCTGGTTCAATAATTGTGGATTACCAAGCTCCTGGGATATGACTTACAGTCAAGTTTTGCTCAGGCAGGTCCAACAACAGCGGATGACCTATCCTAGGGCTGAGCATATTATTCAAAACTCCCGAATTGGAATTGATTACAATTGATTCGGCTCAATTTGAGTCGATTTCGACTCGAGTCCTCGCCGACCTCCGCGCCTACCCCACCTTTCAATCGCGATTCTCGCTAGCTATCGACCGCCTACTTCAGCAGGGCCGACTGGTCCCGGCCCCCTCCTCTCCAATTATTTCATGATTCCTGGACAAATTCCACTAGACCCCCCCCCCCCCCCCCCCGACGATTATGCAGGGGCATTCCACACGTATCCATGATTGTCGACCTCCCTTTATTGGCTCAGGATGTTCCGACGGACTAAACTATTTGTGGAAGCTTATTTCCCTGTCAGAAGGTCAAATATGAAGCAACATTTCCTAGGGGGCTTGTTGCAACTTGCAAGCTTTGCCGATTCTGGAGCATATCTGAGAAGTCATTGTCAAGGATTTTATCACACGACACCAATGCTCACAGACGTTCAACTACATCCCGGTGGTGGTCGACCCCCTCCCAGAATATATCCACATTATACAGCTTCGACACCCATTCACAACAGAGTTCGCGGTCACGACCTTCATCAAAGGCGTGGTGCGCTACCATGATTCTCCCCACACGGTAGTCAGCGACCGCGACTCCTTTTTCCTGTGCTCCATTTAGTAGGCCTTTTCAAGCTTTCAGGACACATAGTTGCGCATGAGCACTTTCAACCACTCACAAACGAACAACCAGTAGGAAATTCTCAATCGTTGCCTTAAGACGTAGCTTCATTGTTTCACCCATGACAACCCGTGCAAATGCGTGAAATGGCTTGGATGGGCAGAATCATTAAATAACACCGCACTACACTGCGCGGAAACAACCCCCTTTGAAGCAATCTACGACCGCCCTGCCCCCACATAGCGCAACATCTCCTCGAGGAATGTCAAGTTGAGTCCCTCACCGCCAATCTTCGTGACCAGGCTACAATTCTCCTCCAACAGAAACAACACCTCCAATGGGACCAAAAGAATGATTAATGCAACCAACAAGCACCGCTGAGAGGTCTCCTTCGAAGTTGACGACCCAATGTTTGTCAAATTACGACCCTACCAACAAAGTACGATCGTGGCGCGATGCCACTAAAAATAGAGGGTCATCTCTTTGGTCCTTTCGAAGTGGCCACCCATATTACAGTCGTAGCATATCGCCTCTAGTGGAGCCATCATTTCTCGCATTAGTGACACAGGACACCACTCTCAACATTTCGGAACCCATCCGGGATCATTGCCCAAGTAATGGTTCAGATACAATCACGACACAACTCCTAATGTGTTGGCTCCAAGCCTCCAACACTCGCCCTCAGATGTGATATGGATGATTTACGATGACTTCCACTAACAATTTCTGAACTTCTGCCTTGAGGATAAGGTGAATTTCCCAGAGGGCAGTATTGCTACCGAATTTTAGGAGGATGCGATTCACGACACAAAATGGCGGGTCTACACATGCCGAGCTAAGCGCTCGAGTGTGCAGGAGGCGAAATGTGTGGAGTAAAAACATGGGGGCCTACAATGGGTTGGTTGTGGACTAGCGGCTTGACCTCTCCTTGGTGTGTGTGTGTGGGGGGGGGGGGGGGGGGGGTATCCTAATTTTGCAATCGTATCTTCTATTGTGTTATATATTTGGCCCATTTCCTTTTGTGTTCTCATTATGAAAGGGAGTATAAGTATCTGGATGTAATGAGGAAACACTAAATTTGAAGAAATCTAAAGTTTCATTGCGCTATTTTCATCCGCTCTCCTCCCTATCTCTTCTCTCTTCTTTCTCCTCCTAGGTGTCGGCCCTCCCACTGGGCAACATGTGACACAGGACAAAAAAAGTGTGAAAGAATCGGCGGTGTCGACGCTCTAATGCAACCCTACGTGGATGTGTGTAATGGACGCGAATGAACCCAATGTAAACGATGCATGCGTGTAATCAATTAATCCGAAAATATAGTACAACAATTATAATTATATAATTTAGGCAGATCTACACAATGTGAAACTACACTTTTCAAGAGCACAAATAATATCAAAGGCTTTCTCCGCACGAAGAATCTTCAACCACAATTTGCACGAATAATTTGTATAGGATTAAAAGAAAACAAAACAATAGCGCTAGAAATTATAATACCCAAGCAAACATAGCATGTTCATCTATAATTTAACACACAAAAATACAACACAATACCATAAATACTCACATTCACGGGAATCCGGTGGCGACGGCTGACGAGGCTCCACGAGATGAAGGAAACAACGGTAAAGAAACCCTCAATTTTAGATCTGGTTGAAGGAGTAAGGGGAGGTGTCACTGGAAGGGTAAATGAACTAGGCTTGTGGTTGGGAGGAGGTGAGGAGGGTGTACTGTTGCTGGTAGGGAGGATATGATTTTGCTGGAGGATCCACGACAGGGGAAGAAGATAATGAACAGTGCCGCAGAGCAGGGGTGGTGACGGGGTTGGCGTGGCTGATGCGTTTAAGAGAGACGGATCTGGGCTAGAATGGAGTGTATGAGGATTTGCGGCTTGTTGGAGGGTTGCGGGAAGGTCGATGATGGTGTACGGAGGAAAAGGCAGAAGCGTGCCTTGATGTCGTGCGGGAAAGAGGTCGCATCTGTGGCGGAATCGAAGGAACAAGGCTTCGACGAATGCGTCTGGAAGAGAGGGGCTACTCCTTGCCGGAATGGGATCGAAGACGGCTTCCCTGACGGGAACGATGCAAACGCGGGGAAGATGAACAGTGGACTGGAAGAAGTCCAGGTGTGGGCGGTTTCGTGCGAGGTAGATGAAGAACAATGCGGTTCCTTCTTAGATCGTGGGTTTGAGGCCGGAACAGTGACGGAAAAGGCAATTTATTAAATATAACTGAAATTAGGAACGGTAAAATAGATAAAACTGAAAAGGAACCAGGATTTCGCACCCCGGGCTCGCGGCATCGCACCACGAATGATTGTCGGAATCTGGATTCTCTCACAAAACTCAGCAATAATCTGAAAATGAGAACATCCGCGCCTATTTATAACGAGAGGCGGCGGTTGGGCACCCGACGTGAACGACTATGATCGTCTGTTACGCCCAGTGTCCTAAATAATAAATACGACTCCTTAAAATATATAAAAAATACATATAAATGAAAGATGGCGCTCCGGAAGCGCTCGCGGTCTCGGATCGCCGATCCGATCAATGCATCTCCGCCAAATCAGCAAAAATGGGTCCCGCCGAGTGGTGACACGATCTCCGATCATGAACATGCGGACGATCACCATCAACATGCCTTCAAGAAAGCAGGCATAGATGTTGCATCAATGAATGCCACAACAAATGGGCAATTCAATTTTCTCTATCATTAGTTCATTCTTTTCAATGATTTGAATTATTTTTTCTAACAGTAATTAGGGTAAGAATCTAGAATGATAGTGAGCTAATAACTTCATTTTAATATCCTCCATTAATACTATTTGTTGAAAATTCTTGTTTAGACAACTTATATCATCAGCACATGACACAGAAATCCAAGATGTCAATTCTTATGATATCATCAGCACATGACACAGAAATCCAAGATGTCAATTCTTATGTTTTAGAGAGCATATTGTTCCAAGGACCTACGACTCAAAAGATGGAAGAAACAAGTGTTTCCACGACCGCAGTTTTTTGCCAATCCAGTACCTCGAAATCCCCTTTTCATGGGCACGTATCTTTGGGGTGAAGGAATGAGGGTTATTTCCATTATTAACATGAATCAAATTATCGCATTCAGAAAAAGTCAGCTATTCTTGAAAATGCTTTTGTCATTTAATCCAATAGTCCATTAGCTATTTTACAGTTTTAGGCCTCCAACTCAGCACGCACGCCTAGCCTACCAGTAAAATGACACGCCTAGCCTACCGTAAAATGACACGCCTAGCCTACCGGTAAAATGACACGCCTAGAATCGGTAAAGTGAAATGTATGATCCGGCGGGGTAGTGGAACATGACTCATTCTCAATTTGATAACTTATTTGATGGTGTGCATCACAAACGGCACAATAGTCAGATAATTTTCATCCAGACAACGTGGCTTATTTTTTCGTTTTGTTATTTAATGGTAAAATGGCACGCCTGCCTACCGGTAAAATGGCACGCCTGCCTACCGGTAAAATGGCACGCCTAAAAACCGGTAAAATGGCACGCCTGCAAACCGGTAAAATGGCACGCCTGCCTACCGGTAAAATGGCACGCCTGCCTACCGGTAAAATGGCACGTCTGCCTACCGGTAAAATGGCACGCATGCCTGAGGGTAGAATCGGCAAAGCAAAATGTCTACATAGTTTATGATCGACCGGCGACACTATATTGGCGATAAAAGGAGTCGTCGAAGGGCCATGGAATAGAAGAGGAGAGGTCGTCAGAGGGCCATATAATAGAAGATGAGAGGTCGTCAGAGGGCCATGTAAAAGAAGAGGAGAGGTCGTCAGAGCCCGTGGGAGCGTCGAACAGCGGTTGCGAGCCTGGCGAGGTCGTGTGAGAGAGGGAACGGGGCGTCGGGACTGGGAGCGGAAGGGACATCGTCCTGACTTCCGAAAAGTCAAGAAAGGTCTTTATTTTTTAATTTGTCAAGGTGGGGGCTGAATCTTATAAAAAGAGAGAAGGGTTTTTTAAGGCAATAGGCTTTTTTAGGTTTATTTTGAGTGGGGCTTTATAAGGGGATCACCAAAACCGTAACATAGAATGAATAGAATCCTCATTATTCTCCTCATTAATTATTTTTTAAAATAAAAAAGATAATTTTATTTTATTCTTTAATTTTAAAATTACTTTATTTTTTAATAAAACACTTTTGATTAGTTTTAATTTCATCGATTCCCATAATTATCATTTTACCTAATTTGACAGATCTTTTATTCAGGGTCTTGCTAAGCGATCACTCCAATAAGCAGCAAGAGCATGTGCATTGCAAACACAGATACACAAGCACGAATAAAATGCACAAACATAAAAATACGACATGCATGAAAACATGTGCTTACATAAAATGTGATAGAAATATAAATGTGTAAAAAATAAAATGATGTGACATGGGTTGCATCAGATACCTTACCCTAAATATCCTTTGCAAATATCTCCAATTCCACTCAACTAAACTTCAATAAAAACAAAATCACTCTTCCTAATCCATCGAGCCAGTCTTTTCAAGATCAATAAAATTAAAAGTAAATCTCATCTCAACAAGATATCAACCGCATGATACATAATGATATTTTTTTTCATAGACGACAACATTGTGGGTTTCCTCTTCCTAAACTGACATATCTGTCGACATGTAATAATTGGGGTTGTCTCCACAATAATCATGAGGCGGCTCGGCTCATTCCTCGTAAATCTTAAAAAAATGTTAATCTATGCTACCTAAGGTTTGCACCTGCTATTTAAGCCACCAACACTAAAAATTTGATATGCTCGTCTAATGGGTACACCATTTTATACCTTGACAAATGCTCATATTTCCTGTACATGTACAAAGTCCATTTTCATCTACTTCACCTTCCAAAGATAATAAACCAACTATACTTATATATCGAAGTTCCCTAATTATCCTTTGCTAATTTTAACATACATCTCTATCTTAAAATCTCATGTCACATTTAAAATATCAACATTTTTTTCACCGGCCCGCACTTGAATCCACACAACATCGCTGGCCTAATGATTTTATAAATAAAAATTTAAATGTCAATGATACAACTTTTATTCACTTGTCTAGTGGGTACATTTTTACCCTTTGGGAGTATAAGTATGTGGATGTAATGAAGAAATCCTAAACTTGAAGAAATCTAAAGTTTCCTTGGGCTATTTTCATCTCCGCTCCTCCCTATCTTTTCTCACTCCTTCTAGATGCCAATTTTTTCTATCAGTAATTAGGGTAAGAATTTAGAATGATAGTTAGCTAATAACTCCATTTTAATATCCTCCATTAAGACTATTTGTTGAGAATTCTTGTTTAGACAACTTATATCATCCACACATAGACTCATAGTAATCTAAGATTTCAATTCTTCCATATTTTAGAGAAACATTTTGTTCCAAGGAATTGTGACCAAAAAGATGGAAGAAACAAGTGTTTCCACGACCCCAGTTTCTTGTCAATCCAGTACCTCAAAATCCCCTTTTCATGGACACATATCTCTTCTCTCTCGTCCTCCTCCTTCTAGGTGCCAAATTATTTTTTCTATCAGTAATTAGGGCAAGAATCTAGAATGATAATGAGCTAATAACTCCATTTTAATAACCTCCATTAATACTATTTGTTGAGAATTCCTGTTTAGACAACTTATATCATCCACACATTGACACAGTAATCTAAGATTTCAATTCTTCCATGTTTTAGAGAAAGCATATTATTCCAAGGAACGACGACAAAAAAAATGGGATAAACAAGTGTTTCCAAGAGCCAAGTATATTGCCAATCCAGTACCTCAAAATTCCCTTTTCATGGACACGTATCTTTGAGGTGAAGGAATGAGGGTTATTTCCAACATGAATCAAATTATCTCATTCAGAAAAAGTCAGCTCTTCTTAATAATGCTTTTATCACTTGATCCAATAGTCATCCATTATATATGAATAAATTTGATAAATATTGATAATACTCGGATATAGTATTGGAATGATCCATTATTTGTCTATACACAAACAAAATAATTCATCCAATTATTGGCACTTCTCAAATTTAACCAACCAAACTTTAAAGTTGGATATCAATCCAAAATATTTAAATATCACTTTATCTTCCAAACATTTTTCAATTTGTTCTAATTTTCCAATCATTTGCTTCACCTTCCAAAGATTATTACTCTTAACTATACCTATAGATCAAAGTTCCTTAATTATCCTTTGTTAATTTTAACATACACATCCATCTTAAATTTTCATTTTTGTTACATTTAAAATATCAATGATTATTTCACCAACCCGCACTTGATTCCACACAACACGGTTGTCCTAATGATTTTATAAATTAACATTTCAATGTCAATGACAACTTTTATTCAATTGTCTAGTGGGTACATTTCTTACCCTTTATTTTGCATATAAGAAAAATCAAGTCTACTTCCAACTGCTTTAAATGTATTCCAGCAATCGTTATATACCAATTCCTTAATTTATCTAGCCTCACATCCAATTATCCAAGTAACATCCTTGCTTACCATTTTCTCACAATCAAGTATCAAACGGCCTAGTTCCGTGTATAGGTTTTGCTAACTATGACCTTACAACCACAATTTCATTTTCCAGCCTTTTTTCATGGGTAGAAAACAGTTAAGCAATTATAGGTGCTATGAATTACTTCACACACAAGACCTATTGTGTGGCATATTCAGCAGATATTTATCTATACAAATGCAGTAGTTCTTATGTGTGTGGTGGACATTTTCATGGAATGTAGGCAGATAAGATAAAAAGAATTGACATGCTCAAAAAATTTATTAATATTCCCTTCAACCCAACTAAGCAAAGGAAGAAAATGATTTTTTTAATACTTACTTTGTTATGTAGAGATATTGTGAGATATGACATACAACAATTATCAGGACAGTTAGGAAGCACTGGTATAGGTACGGGTACCGAGTACGATACGTATCCGGCACGACAAAATTTTAAAAACAAGGATACGGGTACTGCGTGATACGTTGTATTAATATAATAAATATATATGTATATATCACAAATGCAATTGTAAATCCTCAAAACAATAAAACATAAAGCATAAATAATCAATTGAAGTATAAATTCATAGTTAATGCAATATAACATGAAGTTCTCAAACATAAAATATGAGCAATATTCATAATCATTTCAAATTTAAGGATGTCCATCACTCATTTTTTTCATCTTCATCTGTATTGTTGGAGATCAACACATCTTCAATTTCTGGTTCGTCTAGAGACAAGTTGGCAATCGTAAGCATGCCAACTCCATCAAAAAAATTTACCCAAACATCTCCTCCAATATCTCATATTCTAATCCTTCCTTGATTGCAGATTT
The DNA here is from genome assembly GCA_033032865.1 of Dactylorhiza incarnata. Lineage (NCBI taxonomy): Eukaryota > Viridiplantae > Streptophyta > Magnoliopsida > Asparagales > Orchidaceae > Dactylorhiza > Dactylorhiza incarnata. The sequence goes on along the minus strand of JAWHQI010000123.1, from coordinate 6,473,996 downwards.
CGTTTCTCCTCGATAATAGGCGTAGATTACTATGCACAAACACCAAAGCATCAGCTATGTGGCTCCTCAACTCATCTCTAACATTATTTTGGAAAGTCATATCAATAGGTCCACCTCTTCTTTTTTTGTTTCCCCAGCTAATTAAGAAGTCTGGCTTGCATTAGCAAACGATAGTACCATGGGAGCCGGTTTGCATTTTTCTTCTGAATCAGAAACCATTCTTTGAAGCTGCTTTAAATACTGTTGGATCACCTTTGCACATACCCCTATACCATTCCCGGATAATTTAAGCAGATGACTTTTTACGCTAGAATACGAGTCGTTGAAATCAACATCACAAAAATTGTATTTTCGTTTTCTATTTCCACCACCAACTTATCTACTATGAATACGAGACATATAAACCCAGAGCAGAGCATTATCATCCTTGTTTACGTCATCATAAATAAATCTACTTGTTGAGGTAGAAGTTGAATCAGTGATACTAATAGGAGACTGTGATTGAGACATATCCGGAAATGATCAAGCCTAATCATAATAAGTAATAACCAAACATTAAACTAGCAAAAATCAAATTTAATTTAAATAGGACATTAAAGAAATCAAATTAAATCTTCTTGTAAGATTTCTGTATACAAAAATCTGTATGAAATTAGCAATTAATAATAATACATACCCTAAATCAGCAAAATGGAAATCTGGAACTGGAAATATGGAAGAAATAGCAAATTCTGAAATCAGATTTCAACAACAGGAAACAAAAATTGCCTCTGAAACCAGCAAAACTACCTCTGAAAAAAAAAGGAAAAAAAAAGGGAAAAAACATTTCTGAAATCATGATCAGGAAGAAACAAAAGCAGTTTTGATTTCTAAAATTCTGAAACGACAAATCTGAAATCAGAAGAGGATGAAGAAGAGGAAGGAGAGGAAAAAGAAAAGGAAGAAGAGGAAGAAGAAGCTTACGATTAGGAGACAGAGAGAACAACAGGCGGCAGTCGATAAGATTTCGATTTCTCAACGACGAAAATGTAACAGGCCAGAACGATTGACGACGAACACGAAGGATCCACGATGAACGCGCATCAGGCGGCAAAGGAAAAGGATCCATGACGAACGCGCAGCAGGCGACAGAGGGAAAGGATCGAGCGACAAATGCAGCAGGCAAATGAGATGCGCGCAAAAACTAAACCTACTAACCCCATATTCCGCCGACCAACACGTGTACCCGTACCGGAAAACGCACCCATTGCGAGTACGAGCCTCAAAATGCCGTGTTCGTGCTTCCTCTAGCAGGACACTGGTTTTTGTATGGTTCAGTAAATACAATATTGAATGCACATCTGAAGAACATTTTTATTCATTTGCAACTGCTCCTATCAGAAATAGGATTGATTAGAGATGCCTTCAGGAAAGCAGACATAGATGTTGCATGAATGAAAATTCACAATGGATGGGAAACAATTCTCTATCATTAGTTCATTGTTTCCAATTATTTGTGTTTTTTTTCGGTAAATAGGGTAAGAATCTAGAAAGATAAGTGAAATAATAACTCCAATTTAATATCCTTATTCCATATTTCATTGAATTATTATTTTGTCGCTACTGCACGATCCATTATTTAAGCGGGATCCATTGTATTATAATATTTATTGAGAATTCTTGTTTAGACAGCTCATAACATCAACACATACACACTAGTGAACTAAGATTTAAATGCCTCCATGTTTTAGAGGTAGCACATTATTCCACTAAATAATATTTGTTGAGAATTCTTATTAAAAAAACTCATATCATTAACATGTAGACACATAGTGATCTAATATTTCTATTCTTCCATGTTAAATAGGAAGCATATTGTTCCAAGAAGCTAAAGCCAAAAAATAGAAGAAACAAGTTCTGCAGCCCAGTATCCTGCCAATTCAGTTCCTTTGAATCCTCTTTTCATGACACATATTTTTGTGGCAAAGGAATGGGGGTTATTTCCATTATTCCCATGAGAAGAAGATGGGAGGCTACCAAATTTTATCCAATAATGATGCGGGCAAGCACGTATCTTAGTATCTAGTATTTGTTTAATATTACCTATTGATCTATGGTTTATTTGTTCTTAACTATCTATTATCTCAAGTTGTAGGCTACAACTATAGTTTTGGGTAGGACTTTTGGCCGACTATTGAGCTTGCCATTCTTATATTTGCCCCATTGGTGAAAGTTTTCAAAAGAGTTGATGGGGGCGCACCTTCAATGGGATGGTAGTATGGTGATATGAAGAAGACTAAAGAGGAGGTTGTTGTTGATCTGGAGTTTAAGGAGAATAAATATCTTCCTACATGGAAGTTGATAGATAGAAGATTAGAAAGCAAGATGAGCACCCCTCTGCACCTAAGAGGCTAATTTTTGAATACCTTCTTCTATTATCCAAATAAGGAAGAGATAGATGGAGACCCAAAGTTTATGGGTGAATTTATTGAGTGCCTCACAAGAATGCACTCCCATGATCCTTCTCTGCAAGATTCTACTACTATCGAGGTTGAAGTTTATCAACTAGAGCAAAAATTATTTGCAAAGGACATGAAAAATAGGCAAAGAGTCCTTCCATCGTTTAATCCAGGTATATTTTCAATATTACATTGTTATAGTATTTTTACCAAACAATTGTTGAATTATGTTTGTGTACTAATAATTTGTTATTCTGTTGTTAACTCATTGGTGGAAGTTCTTTGGAATTGAAACTCCAAATTTAAGAACTATGACCATGACAATAAACTTAAACAACTAGTTCCTCTGGTTGCGAAAGGAATTGAAGCACTTTTGAGATGGCAATTTACTTGTAAATATATATATTCAATTGTTCTTCTTCAAAAGAGTTGGTAACAATTTTTAATGTTTCTATAGTTTCCAGATCCATTCCAAGAAGAGAAATAGATTAGAAAGCAAAAGATTGAATGATCTTGTACTTGTGAAATTCATTTCTAAGCTGAAGTTTAAATATTATGATCCATCTCGAGACCCATTGTCGGGAAAACGTATTGATGAAGGGAAAGTTTCAGTGGTTAGCGGCTCCTGTTGACGATGATGTAGATGATGATGACGAAGTGTTACTTGGATAGGGGCTGACTTGAGCTCAGATTGGTGACATTGTGGGTGTTGATGTGGGTGTTAGAAGAAGTGTAAGGCCAACTTTGAAACAAACATGTACAATAAAAGTGAAAGGAAAATGTCTTATGTTGGTCAGGGATGAGGATGAGATTTCTAAGGAGGACATTCATGATGCATTAATGTTTCAAACTCCCGAGGACTACACAACAGATCAAGAATCATGATGTTATTTAAGTGAGTTGTGTTAGGTTGATTCGTTTTGTCATGTTCTTTAATATAGTTCTGACTCAAATATTCGTTCATCGATTTCAGGAAAACAATATTTTAGTAGCCGATATTTTTGAGCACTCACAATTTTACAATAAACTGAGGTACGACTTTATTTTGCATATTTTATAACATTATCAAAGTTTCATTTTAATATGAATTTGTGAAGTAATATTACATGATTGAAAGTATGTAACATTTCTTATTTGTTATCAAATTTGTTACTCTTTTTTGTAAAATCATCCATTAAAATGTAGTTGTTTTATCATTTGAATTTTACTTTACACATAATTAGACAAAATAATTATCATCTAATTAATAAATGAAAATATTAAGTGTGTATATATATATGTGTACGATCCAACATTTTGAAATGTCCCCGATATATCTCCCGCAATCCAACATCTGGCATTTAAAACCCAAACCGACATGAGTCTGACATCTGCAACCTTGCAATAGTTAGAGGCACATCTCAAATTTAACCATCCAAACTTTAAAGTTGGATATCAATTTTATATAATAGAACCGAAATACTTAAACATAACATATGTAGATATCATTTTATCTTCCAAACATTTTTCGATTTGTTCTAACTTTAAATTATTCCAATAGATATCCATTGACTACATATGTCATCTACAGACATAATGCATAAGGCACCTTACTTTAGGTATCCTTTGCAAGTATCAACATAACAAAATAAGCATATATGGAGTCAACGATGATCATTGATGTAATCCTACAATAATTAGAAAATCCAAGGACGCTCCACTTTAAACTTCAATAACATCAACATACCATGGAGAGACGCTTCCGTAGAACGAAATCACTCCTCGTAATCCATCAAGTCTTCCCAATATCAATAAAATTAAAAGTATCTCATATCAGCGAACATGATGATACATAGTGATATTTTTCTCATAGATGACAATATTGTGGGTTTCCTCTCTCTAAACCGGCATATTGGCTGACATGTAAGAATTAGGGTTGTCTCCATATATGGATATTTGATACAAATAATAACAAACAAAATTCAAATAGCCGTGCAAAACGTGTTATCATCAAAACATGAGCATATATCTCCCATTGAATGGAATTTCTTCATAATTTTATATCCCCGTAGACCGATCGCTATTCTTCAGAACAAAGAACAACTACAAACTCAAATCGCAACGGAGATAAGCCTTTCGTGTTAGGTATCATCAAAAAATCAAAGGTATCATCCCAAAACCTAAGGTAACACCAAAAATCGAAGGTAAATTTAAGAAGATATCATCATCATCTGTAACCGAGGAAAAAAGATCGAAAACAAACTCTGTCAACCTATTATATTACCTCGTCGTATTCCTTCTTGTCAGATTTGGGTTGCTTGAGTGGTTTTGCCTTTCCACCTGAAAATAAAAGAGAGAACGTAGAATAACAGATACTTGGTTCTGAAGATTCACAGGGGTTTTGAAGATCGAATGAAAATATTACCTTGCTTCGACATGGCTGCACAGAAAATGGTTAGAGACGGGTTGAGGATTGGAGGAAACCCTAGACCGAGGTATAAAAGGGGGAAAACGTGACATTAAAAGGAGAGGCTGCGGATTCAGCCGAAATAATGTCTTAATTTTTGTTATTTACTAGAAAATTGTTAAAACGAAGTTCTTTATAATATTTATTTATTTAGTAAAATTTCAAATTTAGTATACCTTGTTATAGAATATCTATAACATAAAAATAATTAGATGAATGAAATTAGAATACATTTTATATAAAATCAAAGGGCATTTTAAATATGATAATTTTATCACATCATATTTTGACAATCGTGCGCAATCTAACAATGAAAATATCTAGAATTGACTCAAAGTTTTCTCCATCATAAGAATATTTCTATTTTATTTTATATAATTTTTATCACTGTATTTTTTACATTTATTTAATTTATTTTATTATATATATTAGAAAAACTTTCCCCTATTTAATATATTTTATTATAGATATATACTGTTAAAAAAAACTTTATTTGCAAAAGATTACAGAAGTTGATCAGAATTGTCAACTTTTTTATTTTAATAATTTTTATTTTTGTAATTCTAATTTTGATAATTCCAATTGGTTATATTATATTATATATAGTACAAATTGTATCATTTAGAAAACACTAATATCTTTATGCTATATTTTTATTAATTATATGTAAATTGACATAATAGAAAGGTTATCAAAAAAATATATTTAGAAAAATCTATATATTAGTGGCCTGTGGCCGCACTGGGAGTCTCATCATATCTAGTGCCCTACTTGGCTACTTCAGTGTATCTTGACTACTTCTTTACTTTAATTTAATACGAATTATCTACTTTATTAAAAAAAATTATCTATATAAATGTGCATTCAATTATTAAATCAAATACAATCAAAAGGTTTAGGTGGTTCAAATTGAGTTTTGTTTCTTTAGAATATTAGCTTGAATATATTATACAAGCTCCGGTAAAAAAAGAGGTTAAGGTCATAAACATAATATATAACAACAACAGCAGAACCCATATAATCCCCAATCATTGGGGGTATGGGCGAGGGAAGATTAAAAACAGACCTAACCTTTGGCACTATGCACAAAGTGGCTTCTCTCATGGGAGAAAGACCTAGCCTTTGACAATAAATGCACAAAGTTGCTCCCTTAGCACTATGCACAAAGTGGTTTCTCTCAGAAGAGAAAGACCTAACATTTGACAATAAATGCACAAAGTTGCTGCTAACAGAGTCATAAACATAATATCATTAAACAAAATTTAAATAACTAAGAACATGAAATAGAGTTAGAAGAGAGTGACGTTGATTGTGAACTCGGTGGCCAGGGCCCATTTTTTGGCAAAGACAATGGGAATCTAGATGCAAAAGAACGCTGGTTGTCATGAACTCGCTGCCAGAACAATTTTAAACACAGGTGTGCACCGCCGCCTCTCCATTTCCTACCAAGACTTTACACCGCCTTTGCAACGCAGCGGGGGTCTGGGGAATGGTCCCACCACAAAGGTGAAATGCAGGCAAACCTTACCCTACATTTTTGCAAGATGCTGCTTCCAGGACTCGAACTCATGACAAAACCTCAACCGGTGCGCCAAAACTCCCCTTCTATCCCAAACAGTGCGTAAGTTAAAAAAAAAAACATGGTCAAACACAAACAGTGTTTGATTATATTACACAGGATCAATCACTAGATATTAATTACTATGCTAGAATCATCCAAAAGGGGTTGGAAAATTTCAAAAAGTTTAATACAGTTCAGCACAAGGCTGAAGTGCTGAAAGAACTTGAAATACAAGGTATCTGAGTGCATTTTAGCTCTGCGCTGCATTGGATATGACTGTCTATTTACAACGGAACCTTCTAGAAGGAACCCTACAAAGTTTAAAAGTGCCCCCACAATCTTTTGAAGCCACGGATCACAGAAGAGAAAGCTTAGAACCAGAGGGGGCAGGCCGTTGGCTCCCCCCTAAGTGAAGGTATCGTCCCTTTCTACTTCGGCGATGTCGCCTTCTTCTAAATTGCTAAACTCGAGGAAATGAGTCGGCCGGTGATCCTCATGGTAGTAATCTCTCGGTGCGCCAAGCTTGACGCCATACTTCATGCTCGCCGTATGTTTCACTCCCATGAAGTTGTAGTTCCAGGGGCCATTATCCGGGACCATGTAGAACCCTAAGAAACGGTCGCTCAATAGCATCTGAACCTTCTCGTAGTGGGTCGGCAGATAACCGTGCGGGTTGCTTCCGGTATCCTTGTTGGCCCGCCCCCATTCGTAGCCGGTTGGCGTGAGCTTGTACGCTGTCAGAGAGCAGGAACCTGGGGTGAAGCTGCAGGTGAGAACGATGCACTTTTCGCCGTCCCATTGCTTGTTGTTCTCAAGAACCCGAGCATGGCATGTAACGTCCTACGAAAAAGATACACAAGCACAGTGTGACCATTGAATGGATTCATTGATAGATGGAGAAATAGATTATAATTTCCTCAAAAGGGATAAATATACAAACATAGTTGCATCTATTTTCAAACTTAGGCTAAAGTTGGGAGACTAATATAGATATTATGTCTAGTTCTAATGTAATGTAATGTACTAACATGCACCATTAAATTTTTAATTTCATCCACTTTTATGCACAAATTTATGTCACTAGCAAAATTATTTGTAAACGAGAGACAGTGCACGGCGGCCGTGGCAGTGCTCCGGCACGACGGTACTCTCGCAGCTCGCAACTCTCCAAGGACAGTCGTGCGTTTGGGGGACAGTGAGGGGTGGGAGTGCCGTCGTGCCGGGGCACTGTCACGGCTGCACAGGGGCTCCACCATGCACTGTCTCACGTATCCATATTAAATGATACTGTTTTATATAAACATTTTATTAAAAACGTTTTAATTTACTTATATAAATGTTTTGCTAAAAAACATTTTTTTCCTGCTTATATTATATATTTATATTATACCTATATATATTTATCTTATAGATATAATCGGCGATGAACAGTGGCCCCTTGTATTATATAGATTTTATAATACATATCGTATATATGCTATATAAAAAACAAAGCTTTAGCCGCCTGCATGTGTGACGGACGGACCGATTTTACTGTGCATGCACTGGAGAAATCCCATGTTTACTTTATATATGTATAGATTTGTGCCTTCCACCTTCGCAAACTTAAAATAAGCGTAAATGTGAATGAAAAATGGTCAGCATTACAATTTTTTCGGAATTTTATGTGTAAGAATCATAATGACCGCATGATCAATAATTTTTCAAGATAAATGTAAGCTAAATAAAGTTCTAAATCACCTGAGGCGCTAGCTGTGGGAGTTCATTTGGCTGTGTATGCATCCATCCCAACGGTTCGAGATCATTTAAGAATTCATGCTCTGGAAGCGCGGATGGAAGATTAACATGCTGGTGGCTTCCCCACTGCGGTGGCATCACAATACAACGGATCTCTTTAACTTGCGGGTTATCTTGGGGGCTTAAACCATACAGATAGCCAGATATTTGGGTTCTAAGATCAGCAATGCAAATGAATTTCTTCAATATGTTCTTAGGCATGATGTAAGTATAACCAGTTTCCTGTTCATAGAAAAAAAGAAATTAGTTAGATAACAACAATCTTACAGATTATAAGAATGTGAAGGATAGTGACTATAGCCATACCTTGATATCATCAGAGTTAACATATATATGATTGACACGGAGATACAGATTCGTAGCCGAAATAGCCCGGACTCTCCAGTCAGTTTTCGATCCAAATGCAGCTTGTTCGTATGGACTAGTCGTTGTGACAATAAGTTCATCGCCGTGAACATTCGTTGTCTTGGTTGTAACTGCGGTCAACTGGCTAGCTTCTTTGGCCTGCAAATAGAAATATTAGAATTGGCTGGAATGAGAAAAAATAGATTAATAGGTTAGTTATTGGGACCTCCCCTCCAACTTTGCGTAATTACATAAACCTTCCCCCTACTTTTCGAAATTATCAAGACCTCCCCTCGAGTTTTCGTAATTATTTCTAGACTAAAAAAATGCACTGAAGGCGCTGACCTGCTTCTCGATTTCAGCAATCTGCTGTCTCTGTTGCGAAGGTGGAGTAATTTCAGCACCGAGTATAATATCACGGATTTCAGATTGTGTGAGGGCCGAGGTGTTCACATTGTTCTTCTTTGCATAGTCTGAGAGAATAAGATCCCTTAAAGCCACTTCCACCTGTATTTAAAAAGTATTTAGAAATGGTCTCCAATGAGCCACACATTCTATTAGTGGGGGGCATGATTAAGGAAACCTGCCTTCATCCACTGGTCGTCAGTCAATGATGGCCATATATGGTGTGGTTCAGTAATTATAGTCTTATCTGGCTTCAGTAACATCTTCGCTTTCTCGTTGTTCACATGAAGTGCACGCAGTATCAGAATCAAGCGAGAGAAGGCAGTGTACGAAGAGATGCTCTTCAGCCAATCATCATAGATGTTGAAAAGAACCATTTGAGGTTCGGTGGCTTTCAGAATCAAGTCGCCAAACTTCTCTATCTTCAAGCAAGCCTGGAAGGGCAGCTGCAGTTCACTTCCCTTGATCACAATGTTCGGGAAGTCGAGCAGGTGGACCTCCAACGGATCCAACATTCCCTTTCTCGTGACGATGATTTGCTTCGGCTGCTCTTCAACAGGCAGTGATCGCACGAGCGCGGCGACTTCCTCAGCTGTTTTCCATTTTGCCAATTGGCCGAGACGCTTCTGGCCAGCCCACACACTGGTGTGAATAACCTAAAGAAACGAAGATTGGTCAATTATTCATAGAAGAGTTCAACAAAGAGTAATCCGAGGAAGAATAAAATGCCAGGCTATACCTTAAGGAACAGCTGGCCTGTTCTTGGGTTGAATATAAATATTGCGCCATTAATGGGCTTGGTAGTGAGGTTTCCCTCAAAAGTTTTATGGATGGTAACTCTATACACATTTGTATCATCAACAAACCAGATAATCTGGTTGCTGAATATTTCACCATAGTTTTGTGAAGAAAGATATGGTTCTGTGGGTTCAGATGAATAAAGCTGCAGACCTTTTCTTATCCGTTCCCTCAAAACATACAAGGCAGGATTTGACTGCACGTATAATCAAACAATAAGCAACAAAGCAAAATTTTAAACTTGAAAGCTGAAACGATACATACCTTCATTATTTTGTTCATCGCTTGAGCCAATAATGGCTTCGACCCAGGGAACCAATTGCCAAAAGCAGAGTGCAGATTATATGCCAAATCAATTCCAATCATCACTCCTGGAGAAGCCAGAAAAGACGTGATTTGGAGCAAAGTTTGAAATTAAGGGAGTAAAAACAACTGCCGATGTGGAGTCAAAAGAGCATACCAGTGGGTGATGGATATATAGACATGTTATCAGTAGTGTAATCCATAAATTTGGCCCGTGTATAACGCTCTATATCATGTGAATCATAGTCTCCCCAACGAAGCTGCACATCTATCCAGTATTTCTGGCTTGCTTTCTGATCAAAGACATCCTTGGATTCGGCAACTAAGCTCGGCTTAGACATTGGCCATTTATGAGCAGCAAACAATAGGACATCAGCACATGAGCTGTTCATCTTGTAACTCTTCCTAGGATGTATCGTCTCTTTCTGAACAGTATCAATTTCCAAAGCATCCAATTCCTGATCCAGGACTTGGCAAAGATCCATAACCACACTTTCATGAATCTTTTGCCAAAGATGAGCACGGAATATCTGAATTAAAGATATCTTCAAAGTAGGAATCTTTCCGTGCATGAATATCCCAGTCAAGTCGAGCTGCACCTGAAAGCCAACGTAGACATTTGCTCGATTTATGGTGGGAGACCACCACAATGTAAACCTACGGTTCGGAATTTGATTTAAACCGGACCGCTGCGCATTAGTTAACTTCTTATACTTCATAGACTCTTCAAATCCTGATGCCTTCTCCCAGAAGAGACCCTCCCAAGTTGGGAAACTGAAACAATAATCAGTTAATGAATTACAACAACAAAAAAGCGAAAGAAACAAATATTACAAATTCAGCTAAGATAAACTTACTATGTGCCTTTAAACAAAGTGTGCTCCAAAATTCCCTCCACTCCTCCCAGAGCTTGGATGACATCAGTTCTATAATTATTTAGATTCCAGAGCTTGCCATCATGTCTCTGATGAGTCCACCAAAATGGATTCTGCTTCAAAACTTGATACTGCTTAAAATCAGTACGGACTCGCCAACCTTTGTCATATGCCAATGTATGCCGATCTTTCTGAAAGAGTGTATTAATTCTAGGTATTCCCCTATCCCAAGAGTCCTGTTAGAAGTGAAGAAAAAGTAATCAATGTTTCTAAGCCAAGAAATTTAACACAAATCTAATGAGCAAGTATTGTGTTATGGGTATTCGCGCCTAGTTATCATCTTACGAATCTTCATGCCTAGTTTAATTAATACGAATCATTAAGCTCTTATTGATAGTTGAGTCAATTAATGTGTCCCCAAGTGACAACGAACCAAGAGTAACTCACGAAACTGCGAATATCGCCGTGATGGACCTCTGGCTTCATCCCCAACTACCAGTGCATCCAAGTTTAATGGTGGTTTCATCACGCAATCCCCGATCACGAGGTCCAACACCGACGACCCCAGCCCCCTCGTCTCTACCCCAGACGATATTTGACACCACGAGTAGCGGCCATCAGCATCCACAAGAACCTGTCATTCCTCGACCGCACCATGGAAGGCCGCATAATCCAACACTTTCTAGGGTCATCTCCCCTTCCGCCCACGATAAGCTATAACGTCCACGAATTCAGAGCTTTAATTAATAACATTATTTAGTATTTGTATTTTAGTGTTTGTATTTAATGATTGCCTTGTGATTCTTCATCTATATAAGGAGGCCTTGCATGAGGGTTAGGGCAACTTTTGGATTCCTTGGTGTTGACTCTTTGAGAAATGAGCTCTTTGGAGGGCCCATCCTTCAAGAGTTCGCTGGTGCTTATTCATCTTCTCTGAGTGTTCACTCACTAGCATCATGCTCATAGAAGATTATTATAATTTTGTTAGCAACAGTCCCAAACAAATCTTAAATCATAGAAAAAAAACAGTAAAATTTGGTCCCCGTATTATATTTATTCTATGTACCAGCGAAAAGGATATACTAGCAGCAATGAAAAGGATGTATAATTACAAGAAAACTAAGCACTCTTATACTTAACACACCTCCAGATCCTCAAGTGTCAAACGCCTATTTTGTGATTGCGCTTCCTGTCTTTTTAAGGCATATTCCGCCCACACACGTTGTGAATCTATGAACTCGCTTTCCCAAGGCTGAGAAAATAAGAATACAATCAGAATAATCACAAAGCATCATATAATCAAGATAGCACAGATATCAGTATATATGCATGTTTGTAAAGTAACAAACCTGTATGTAGCGGTAAAGATTAGGAATAAGCTGATCCTCTTCATGGCTCATACCGCTACGGAAGTGAGTCACCCCCACATCAGTTTGCTGGCTATATCTAAGATCACTCTGTGGAATCAATATATGTCCCATTGACAACATGCCCAGGCCTCCAATCTCCTTTGGTGTGTAAAAAATAACTGGAGGAAACCTGAAATAGATAAAATGGTAAAGATTCATAATTTTCAGTGCTTAACAAATGCACATAAAATTGTATCAGTTAAACGATACCTGCTGGGCATTTTTGAGTTTAATCCAATCTTTATTCGCGTCTGAATTTTATTTTCACACTTGACCAGCAAATCTAAGAGCTCCTGGGTATGGACAGTAGCTTCACGGAAATATGTCATAAGCCCTGCAAAAAAAACCATAAAATTCAGTAGTACCACAGAACAGTGAGAAAATAAGACATCCACTGAATTATGATATAGCTAATTCCACATACCAATAAGGGCCGTATTCCACTTGTTAACAATTTTAGTAAAAGTGGTTGATCCTGATGACATAAGGATTTGCCTCACACGGTTCTCAAAAATCTTCATGTGCTCATCATCAACTCTTAAGAAGGCTACTGCTGTTCTCTCCTTGGTCTGTTCATTCTGTAAGTTCCAAACTCCATCCTTGGTGTTGCTGAAGGCCTCTAGAGTCATCCTTATCTTTGGCAAAATGCGAACCTCAAATCCGCACCTATAAATGAGTTCAGAAATTAGATTTCCTGGTGATACCATCCAGAAATACTGAGAAATTGCTTTTGAATGCAAATAAATTAATATTTATTTTGCTCTTTATTTGTATATGCCTCATTTTTTACAATGATTTTGCCCAGTACAAACTATGTTGAAACTTGAAACTTATGATCACATAAGTGAGAACAACTTCAGTTGAACTAAGCCAAAAGATAAAAAACAATCCAAATTGACCTTGAAATCAACCACACCATCCAAGAAACTGATAAACATGCTTCCATTGCTAGGTACAAAAGTAACTATTACAAATGCCCACACCCAATGGTTATAGAGAACATTTGCTGAAAAATATGTTGAGATTCAAAACTATGGGAGAGAGAACAGAATATGTGATTAGAAAAATCATGTTACTGAAGAATCAATTAGACCTATCCCAATGAAGATCCATTATGTAGGTGTTTTTCGTCTACAAGACAATTAGGGAAAGTATAGAGAGACCCACGAAAAGATCTCCATAGCATATGTTTTTTGTTGACCTTAAGAGGGTAATGCAACCAAAGAATATTTGGTAGAAGGAAAAAAGTTTATTGTCAAGGATATATTGAAATTTTAAATATATATACATATATATGTAGAATTATACATATGCTCACAAAAGATATTCAACAGAGGTAACCTGATCAAAGAGTGATTAAATGAACTGTGCTAAGTACATACGTTCAAACTGCCATAGAAGAACTGAAACTAACAATACTTCCACTGGATAGACAATGAAAATAAAATGTACTCACATGCTAAAAAGCAAATTTGGATTGTCCTTGCTATAAACAGATACAAAGCTGTTTTCCCACTCCAGAGTTGTGATGCTCCGAGGCAGCCTATTCTTCATATCCCAAAAAACACTTCTCCCAAGGTTAACTGCAATAAAACATAAGAAGACAGTATACTATATTATCTAAGGAAATTTTTCTACATAGGAACCAAATAAAATAAGATTAGAACATAAATAGAAAGTTAAAAGTATATCGGCATAAATTACCATCATGCTTCATAAGTCTCATTCTTGCATCTCTAGGCCAACATTTTTTATTGTTATATCCAACCATATTTTCATTGTTTGGATCTGGATGCTCTGTTAGGTAGCGCTGAATTAGGTCCCGTGCCTCCTCATGAGTGAAGCGGAACAAAATGTGTACCTTATCGATATACCGGGAATACAGGCGAATAGGATGTCTTGTCTCAATTTTAGTATCAGTGTACGTAATGAACTCATTAGGCATTTGCGGAGGACCAGCGATTTCACTGGCTCGTGTTAAACCGAGAAGTAAGAGGTCAAGCACAAGACCATAGTATTGTACCACAAAGGAGGCAAACTGCAAACCACGAATGAGGCCATAAGAATTTGTATGGCTCATATCTTTGTAAGATAAAACTACATTGTTCTTAGCAGTGACATAATCTGCAATATTGTGATCAAGAACCAAGCGGAGAAGTCTGCAAAAATCAAGTCTGTCAGGGATTGCATTTATATGATGTAACTTCAACGGTAAAAAAATATGGATAAGCTTTTACCTGTTTAACATGGTCAAATCAATCTTCTCAAAAAATTTCTCAAATTTTGTCTGAAGCATAACAACACACTGTCCATCACTAGTGTCCCATATTCCCTGCAGATTATTTATACCTTGACACCATTTGTACACAAGAAGTGGGGGTGGTTCCGAATCAGCAGGCTTTATCCAGTTTGGAAACAAATGTCTCTTGTCACCCTCATACCATAAGTACTGATCGAGATAAGCGTCAGTTATTTTTTCAAGAGGTTCAATTTCATATACAGGGATAAGGTAACTATACAGATCCATGAACTCGATGCCAACCTGACATGAGACCACTTAAATTTGTAAAATATTAAATATTAAAAAAATGCTGGAAGAAAGATCACAATATAAGATATTTAGTAATACCTCCTTAAAAGCACGCTGAGTAAGCAAGTGACGCTTTATCCTTGACAATGCCTCGTGCGGATTATCATAAGCTTGTTCGATAAGACCCAATTCTTCCCTCTGAAGTTGATTCAATCTCACAGCAACACTGTAGGACTCTTTCAGCCTCTCCAAGGCCAAAATAAGCAACTTAGTATCATGCTTGTATGACAATGGTGGAAATGGTATAGGAGAGAACTTCCTTGATTCTAACCAATGAACTGTGGTTGTGTAGATAGCAACTGCTTCTTCAGGAGTGACATAAGGGCCATCTTTCAGATAATTATGTTGCCTTTCCTGTAAATAAGAGCATTAATATATTTAGAATGGTAATTAGCCCCACATAAAAAAAGATAGAAACGTGAAGGATAAAGAATCAAGATAAAATGAATATAAGTCCTAAACTAGCTGAAAAGGATGTGATGTATGTGGTGGGCATTAGTAAAGGAGGAGGTGAGTGATTGCTAGCCAGTTGGCTACACGAATAATAAAAAAGAAGTGCATACAGCAAAATACTATAAACAATATGAATTTCACGATATAGCTACATTACTACACGAAGAACTATAAGAAAATAATTCATGCCTGCTCAGCCTTTAACCATAAACGGGTCAGTCTTCCCAAATTTTTGCGACAAACAGTTTTGTCAACTGTGGCACCTCTTCGAATACGTTCACGATTGTAGTGCGCAACATTCGTCCACCAATCTGCTTTGGACTTCACATATCGAAGAATCATGTTCTCAATAGGAACTGGAAGTCCAGGTACCTGAAAGAAGAGTAATTGTGAGCCATGCGCAAAAACAAAAACCAATCAAATGAGTCCTAAATTCAAATGGATACAATTTTGATTACTCACCTTCCAGGGTATATTGGCCTTCCAGCAACGCCATGCTTCACTAAGGTGTTGTAAAATTGTCCTAGCCTTGTTCTGCTTAATGCCCTCTGTGTAAAATCACGAGCGCCCATCATCAGAAATCATATGAAATGTTAACGGGTTCTTGGAGAATGTGTAATCGATTTACTAGGCATATCAAACTACAATTATTAGCCGACACCATAATAGTGGGATAAAGGCTTGAGTGTTGTTGTTGTATCAAACTACAATTATTACAGCATCATAAAAAAGAAATAGGAAAAAGATGTAATAAAGTACAAAGGGCTAGCTAATGAACTCACCAGGCATTGCATCCAGTACATCATGCATGACAGCAGCTCGCAGTTCCAAATCGAAGTGACTCTCAACACGCTGTTTAGTTACAGTTTTCGCAACACCTTTCGAATGGCGACCTTCAAACTGTCGTGCAAGTAAATTACCAAGCCACCTCTCCAACAAGGGCACTATGCCACGCAGGAAAAACAACCAAACTCTCCACATTGGTGCCCAAATTCCACAGCCAGGTCCCTTCCCAACCGGACCAGTATTGAAACGATAGTAAATCAGATGTTTCAAGTCCTTGCACATTCTAATTTGTCGCATCAAACGGTACTTATAACGGTACATACCAGTCAACTGACCAACATGCGAAAATGTGTACTGCAATCCATCAGCCAACTGAAAAGCGTCTACATTTCCCAACCGAAACTGAACATTGGCATCCACAACAAGTTTGGTCAATCGCAAAATTTCACGACAAAGGTGGAAAGCATTTCCAAAACGAGACTTCTTACGCTCCTTTGTAGTGAGTGTTTTCACAGGCTTCAAATTGAAGTTATAATCAAGATGGAGATAGTTTAGATTTTTTCTATGGATCAACAAATTTAACATATTATAACCTTGCTTGCAAACTTGCAATCCAGCTTCTACCCAATCGAGCTCGGTGCTTTGAAAGAACTTCGTAGCTTGAAGAGAGCGGAATAAGTGTTTCTGCTTCTGTGCCTTTGGTGGTCTATGATGTAACTCATTCAGAACATAGCATTTCAACAACTTCTGGTAACTCACGCGAACTTTTACCGGATAAGAAGGTGGACTGCAAAAAAAAGAAACTTTGTATAAGAAATGACGAGTGCTAATTAATTAAAAGTGCAGCAAAATTAATAGAAACATACCAATGCTCCTTGTACCACTCTGATACTAGAGGTATATCCTCAGCTCTTCGCATGCGGCCAGATCTTGTGTTGAATGGACGAGGCGCAAACAACAGAGATATACCAGCAGCAGTCGTATCCGTATAAAGTTGTGTATTTTGCAAAAGAGGCTCCACACCTTCCGGAAGAAAGAAATCTTCTTCGTCTTCCTCATCAAGCACCTTTTTCTCTCGTTGATCAATTTTGTTAACCGAGGTTATGGGGTTTATCAATGGGTCATAGTAGAATGCCGGTAAATCAGGATCCTCAGTTTTGATGTACATTATCATCGGTGTATGGTAAATACAAAGTTTTACTTTTCTCGGCCTATTGTTGTACAGATGAGGAAAAGCTATTCTATATTCCGTCCTTAATGGTTGGCGAATTATGAGTTTATTTATGTCGTTGAATTCATTCCAATCCTCATCACCTTTTTCCATGTCACGGTAAAGTGGCTCAAACTTTGGACCACCTGCAAAGGATGAGAGAAATAATGATACTTTTAGCTGAATAGTCAGGGAATAGCAATCAACAAGCGCATGAAAAAGTAAAGCAGGTTCCTAAAAATTGAGTTCAACTACCATGAATAGAGAAAAAATTAATGAAAATCAGCTTTGAAGTGAGTGAATTTTCCATAGGTGGGCATCGCAATATCATCAACTACCAAATCAAAATGAAATATCCTCAAAATCTACTTAATTCCAAAGACATGTTAAAGCAAGAAGCATACCAGGTATGCACATATTCAATGCTTTTGCAGTGAAGAATGACTCCATGTCGAACAAGTAAAAGTAGTTGCGATCAATCAAATCAGAAAGTAGCTGACCGGCTAACCGGTGAAGAGTTGCCATAATTGGAAGAGACAGATGCCATCTCCTGTAACTGGGCCCATTGATAAGCTTGGTCTTAACAAGAGGTTTGTGGTCATAGAACCATGTACATACAGCAGAATCTTCTTCTTCATCTAACTCTAGTTGAATAGCCTCCAGCGGATCAACATCTAACAAGTTATCTGCATAATCTAAAGGAGGCTCTTCATCGTCAAAAGGAGGAAACCGCATTCTTTTAAAATGTCGTCGGTCTCTTTTTTCTCTACGCATCATGATCCACATTGTACCCCACTGTCGAGCACAATATGTCAAATATTTTACAGTGAAATAATGAAATTGTCAAGAAACACAAAATAACATATTAAGTTTCAAGAAGAACCACTACCAGAAAGATGTAGATTCAGTTAAATATTAGCATCAATATATTCAACAATACCCCAGTTATTTCAATTGGATTTTAGAAATACCACACTATTCTGACTAATAGCAATAAAAGCTATCACTTCTAATTCAAGAGAACATAGAAGAAATAATTACTAACCAGTTTAACAGAAGAATACCTGTGCTAAATATATTGGTTCAACTACCAATGGAATCTCATTGACGAAAGTGATTGCGCCAGTGATGTGATAGAGTATTTTCACATGACGAACCTAAGAAAATGAAATCAGAAATCAGAACAAACAACAAGATTAAAATATAGATGCCAAGACTTCAGCTGGTAGGAGACAATACCTGTTCCCAAGGCATAGGCATGTTCTCCAAAAGTTTATAAACTGCATGGGGAACAAATTTCAAAGCACCAAGATAGACACGCTTATCATGTCGGAATTTTTTTGAAGACATGTCACCGTGATCTCTGTTCAATGCAAAAAAATGGCACTTTAGCAATCAAATTGATGCTCATAGAAACCAAATACTTCAATTTGAAATGTTTAGCTATATGTTATATATACAAATCACAACTCATTGTTCTTAACAATTTGCAAGTTTGAACACATTTTTTTTCAATGCACATTGATTTGATATCTCTATCTAGGAGATCCTAAATATGAATTCTCTAAAGGTCAAGGTTTTCAAAAGTTTAGAACTGCATATCAACATTAGAACTCTACAGTTCCATTCCAAATAACTAATTTATATTTTCAATCACTTGTATTTTCTACAAAGTACATGATGAGACTAGAGAGAAGCCAAGTAGATATACTGTGAATTAGACAGAATCTGGATGCCCATGGAGTGATGATGCAATAGAGCACAGAATCATCACAATAGCTTCAAAGAGATAATAGAGCTTCACAGAAACAACTACCAAACCACTTATCCTAGAAGATGGCAGTAGACTAAAAGACTTATAGTACAACTTCCCTATCAAACCAGGTATCATGAAAGAACAAATCCAAAATTATCACCTCGTCAAAAACTAGTCAACGTACAATAAATTAAATTTCCATTTTCAGAAGATCTATCACCTAGAACTGGAAGAAGAAGAAGAAGAAGGGTTTTTTTCATGGAACAAAACACTATTTGAGGACCTAATTCCAGACACACTAACAAAAGTTGAGAAGGAAGTACCTAATGATCTTGCGGACGTGCTCTGGGGGCATATCCTCCTTCTGGGTCTCAACAAACCCAAACTTCCGCTTATCACCATATCTCTTGGAATTGAGCTGATCCCACTTCCTAGCCTTCTCCACCAAGAGGGCTTCCAGTTCCGCTGGAGATGGGGGTATGCTGAAGGAAGGCTGCATCGCAGGTGGCGGCGGAGGCGGGGGCATCCCCGGACCTCCGGTCGTACCTGGCGGCGGAGGTGCTGGCATCGGGGACAAGGAAGACGATGCTCCGTTGCTCCACATCTTAGTACTTCCTCTGCAGATAAGGCGAGATCAATACTCTTCTTTAACTCTAGAACCCCTTCCAGGGGGTTTCGAGGGAGCTAGACCGGAGGCCAGAGTAGACTTGTAGACGTAAATACGATGAAACGGGCGAAGAGGAGAAGGGCGGAGGGGGGAGAAGGGGCGGAGGGGGAGGGGAGAGTGAGAGATTCTATAGTAAACGAGCGGCCTCGGCCATTTCTACCACCAATCGAGTTCAGTCGGGAAATCCCTACGGCGGAAAGGGTTCCAGGAATCGCGATTCACTGTTCGAACTGACCTGCCCTTGCCTCACATCCCAGTGAGCTTGGTTCGGTCTGGGGTTTTGAGTTCATTCTCGAATGTTGGGTTCGGATGGGACGTTCTGGGTTCGCTCTCAACTATTTTGAACCGGTCTGCCCTTGGTCTTTTTTTTCTTTTCTTTTTTTCATTTATACATTTTATTTTATTTTTCATGACAAGCATTGAAGCATGAGCATCATAAACTAATTGATTAAAAACTAAAATTTACTAGACTCGGGATGAATTTGATAGGGTTGATATAATTGTATTATCTTATATATATATATATGTAATAATATATAAAGATATTATAATGATCTACTGTGTCGGTCTGTCCGTCGTAGCGTGATGTAGAGAGAGAGAGAGAGAGCGTGATGTAGAGAGTTCGTCGAACGGCCAGAGAAATCGAGAGAGACGGAGTCGAACGGCGATAGGCCGTTCGACAAACGGCTGGCGCTCGCCGAACTGTATATATATATACACAGTTCGGCGAGCGAGCGCGGACTCCCGTATATACAGCTCGCCGAACTGTATGTATATATATATATATATATACAGTTCGGCGAGCGAGTGCGAGCTCCCGTTCGTCGAACGGGCCGTTCGACGAACGGCTGGCGAGCGAGCGCGGGCTCCCGTTCGACGAACGAGAGCCAGCATTCGTCGAACGACGATAGGCCGTTCGACGAACGTCTGGCCAGGCTACCGTTCGACGAACGGGAGCCCGCGTTCGTCGTACGACGATAGGCCGTTCGACGAACGGCTGGCGCTCGCCGAACTGTATATATATATATACAGTTCGGCGAGCGAGCGCGGGCTCCCGTTCGACGAACGGGAGCCCGCGTTCGACGAACGACTGGCGCTCGCCGAACTGTGTATATATATACAGTTCGGCGAGCGAGCGCGCGCTCCCGTTCGACGAACGGGAGCCCGCGTTCGTCGAACGACGATAGTCCGTTCGACGAACGGCTGGCGCTCGCCGAACTGTATATATATACAGTTCGGCGAGTGAGCGCGGGCTCCCGTTCGACGAACGGGAGCCTGCGTTCGGCGAACGGCGATAGGCCTGTCGCCTGCAAACGTGATGCCCTCGCTCCAGCTCGTCGCCTGCTTCGTCTCCGTTCTTGCTCTCTTGATGATTTTTCTGCTAGGCTTGAAACCCCACTGCTTTTCTCCTATTTTTACTTTCTGAATTTCATCTTCATTGTTATGTTTTTCAAGTGTTACCTGCTTTTGTCTTCTAAAATTATAAGTTCTCTTTCCTTGGCTACTAATATTGATCAATTTCATCTATTTTTATATGAACATGAAAACAACTGATCAGTTGAAGACATGACTTTATATTTAAATTATTTTGCATATTATTATCTGTGTCTTTGATATAACACCCATCACCTTAGCTACTTCATTTGTTCTTGCCCTATGCAAGAATGTTTGGTAGGATATGGATAAAGAACAATTGTAAGAGGTCGTCGTCATATGTTCCAATATGGATAAAGAACAATTGTAAGAGGTCATTGTCATATGTTCCAATCTCGGAATTATGTTTTTAATTTCGAGATTACGGATGTTGAAAAAAAAAACAAATATTTGCGTACTTAAATCTTTCATCTATAGGTGGACATTGGCGGCACTGGCAGTTGAGAGAGGGGCATCATCGGTGGATGCGTCGAGGATGACAGCATCATCTCGGGATGAGGCGGGCTCCATCTCCATAAGCAACACGAGCGAGCAGAATGTGATCGAGTGGCTGGAGCAGTTTACCAAAACTGCAAGATGCAGTTTTGGACAAACTGCTGCTTTCAATATCAAAACTTCAGGCAGCAGTTTGCTAAAGTGTATGATTTTTTTAAATATCTTGATTTGGGATGAAATATTTCATGTATCATACAAAGTCTTTAAAAAAAACAAATATTTACGTACTTAAATCTTTCATCTATAGGTGGACAATGGCAGCGCTGGCAGTTGAGAGGGGGGGCATCATCGGTGGATGCGTCGAGGATGACATCATCATCTCGGGATGAGGCGAACTCCATCTCCATAAGCAACGCGAGCGAGTAGAATGTGATCGAGTGGCTGGAGCAGCTTACGAAAACTGCAAGATGCAGTTTTGGACAAACTGCTGCTTCCACTATCAAAACTGCAAGCAGCAGTTTGCTAAAGTGTATGCATTTTTTTAATATCTTGATTTGTGATGAAATATTCCAAGTATCATACAAAGTCTTTGAATTTATCTTCAAAAAGGGGAGAGTTCCCTTGATTTGGGATGTTGGAGGAACCCAACGGCGATCTTCCGCCGTTCGCCATCTCCAAATTTGAAGAGAGCTAACATATTCAAAATTGATATCATGATTATTTGACATGTGAAATTTAGTCAAGTTTATTGTAAAAACAAACTCTAATATTGTGTTTATTGAAGCCAACTAGGATGGAGTAATCATGGAAGAATTAATCAAAAAGGACAACTCATGTAGAGTTGCAGAAGTCACGTAGTGGATGCACTTTTTATCCTAATTTGGAGGCCCCAGTACATGATTATGTTGCTAATATACATTACTACAATTCCACTGTTAATATGAAGAAAGATGTTGCAATCAGGTACAAGTTGTAATGATATATTTTGTTTTATAAATATAGTGGACAGTATATATAACATACTCAACTTTGCCAAGAAAACTTGACTGTGATGATTCTAAGATTGACTACTTCTGAATTAGCTCTAGCACATAAGAAGGTTTATTTCATTTTCCTCCTTGATTTCACATAAATTGTTATATGGATATGTATATCTATATTCATATATGGATACGAGCATCTTCGCACGGGCTACGCCCGTGCTCGATGCTCTTCGCTTCGATAGTACCCTAGCATCGACGGTACCTCCGCCCAAACTCGCACGCTCTAGGACGCTCGGCCGATTGACAGTGCATGGGTGGCCCCGGTGCCCCGCAAGACAGTACCCCCGCCTTGACAGAGTTTCGGCGCGACGACGCTCCCGCCGCTCGCGAACCCCGGTGCTCTCCCCCCGTCCCCGGTGCTCTCCCCCGTCTTGCGCAACGGGGTTCGCGAGCGGCAGGAGCCCTAAACTTAGTTTGAATGTTTTATTATTTTTAAAATATATGTTTTTTATTGAAATGTGGAGTCTGATATACCAATAATTATGCACTTTTACTGTTTCTTGATAGCCCTAAACTTCAAGAATAAAAAGGCTTCCTTGCATCTCACTTTGTAACTAAAAAATCTAGGTCATGTTTGGCATGACTTATCGTGACTTATTTGCTGGGATGAGGTTGGACAAAAACGTCATTGTCATTCAATGTACGTTTGGTATGACAAATGTTACTACCGCTACCAAAAAAATAAACTAGTTTGGGGCATAAAATTTTGATATGAAAATGACATTTTTGTCCAACCTCACCGGAGCAAATAAGCTCGCGATAAACCGCGCCAAACGCAGCCTAAGAAATCTGTATAAATCTGTTGCGGCCACGAACATATGCAGATTGCAGAATCATATAAATCTGTGTTCTTTGCTCAACCTCGCCTAAGAAACTTCATCAACTTTTATGTTCAAAACTAGTTTTATTTTCTTGATTGTGGCTGTAACAGTTGTCATGCGAAATATATATTCTACGACGGTGGTGTTTTTGTCCAAACTCACGGGAGCAAAAACACAATACCAAACTGAGCCTTAGTCAGTCAAAATAGGTATTAACACCTCATTTATACTATATATATATATAATAAGGAGAAAATAAAACCCTTTTTGGTGAAACAATAAGAGGGAGATAAAAGAGAGGATGAATCAACTTTAACCCAATATACTATTTAGAAAGGAGAGAGGGAATGAATCAACTTTAATAACCTATTTGAGAGCACAGCGACGATTACGAACACAATAATGAAAAAGCAAAAATAGCAATTAGATAGGTGCAACAATGAGCGCTATCTTCCCAAAATGACATTTACGTCACCGCACTCATGTACGTGCGGTAAGCATTGGCTATTGTAAATGTCGAAATCCCAAACTAGGCCAAAATGTTGTAACAAAAATACCAAACGCGTAAACAACATCATTTACTACAACACTTTTACATCACTGCCTCTCAAACATCAGAGTTGCCCCAAAGAGCCGGGGGCATAGGGAACGGCTGTTGGGAACACTACCCTAACAAGAGTGGGCGTTTTTTGTTAAAATTGTGTAATCTGCAAATTCATGATCACAATTTTCAACAACTATGTTCGTGACTGCCGCCGACGCCCCAATCAGGCTCTACGACGATATACAATTCAAATTTTATTTTTGACACTCGCATCTCATAATAAGAAAATTAAAAAAAATCAGTAATGGGCAAGAAAACAAAACGTTTTTAGCTTGCTTAAATTTCTAACGAACAAAAGTTTTATCAGATTAGTAAAAAAGAGAAAACAATAGTCTTCTCAGCTTTCACTATCTGTGAATGAAGAATTTCAATCAAGTATACATGCAACAACAAACATTACACTAAAGAAACAATCAAAGTTAAGAAGAAATGCTAAGATTTAATACAGGAAGTGACTACAAACAATCCTATCTAAGCCAATCCTAACCTGACAAGTGGCGAAAAGGCACCAATACCCTCCATCACTCAACCTAGGGGACTCCTACCATCTCACTCTTGTATAAGCTATCAGAGGCTCAAATTCTACAAAAGTTCAGACATTTTATCTGTGCAAATGCCATAGCCTTCATGCTACAAAGGATCATAAGAATTGATGCCAGCCTGGTAGCCTGTCTGCACCTTCAGCTTACCTCTACAAAAGTCTGCCTCGACGGTTGGAAGGCGTGTCATATCATCTCGACGGCTGATCTGAGTTCGTGTTTCCGGCAGGTTGGCCGGCGCTGGAACCAGCGACATTCTCCGGCGGGGGAGCGGATCCCCATTTCCCTTGGGACTCTAGAGGTTCGAGAACTTGGACGCCGCCATCGGTTAATCCAAGAGCAAACTGATTGGGGTCTGTGGGATTGGCGGCAACAACGACGGGATAGATGTTTGAGCTGATAGCAAGATGGTCGAATTAATTGTTGGGACAAAGAAATCTATGAAGATATTAACTTACGAGGCAGAAAAAAACAGAAAATCGACTGTACCTCTGTGGAGAATTGAGATATGCTGCGGGGCTGATGCGACACCTCAATCTCAGCGTTGAAGTGAAGACGCTCACGCTTCCATCAGTGAAACTTGCATATATCATTTGGCTATCACAGGAATATGTTGCGTGCGTTACGAAACTATCTCGGGGGACCCACTGTGAAGTTCATAGAAATACGAGGTTAGTTTCAACACGAAAATGATGCATGAAGTAGCGAAACGGTGCATCAGCCTACCTGTTTAAGGCACTCCATTTTTTTCGCTTCATATATTGCTATCTGGGATTCATGCACGACGAGGAACTGAACCTGATCTTGGTGGAATTGAACCTTTGTCTCTGCGATTGGGCCGGAAGTCCGGCCTGGAGGAATCTGCAGAAACTTGCTGGCTAGCTTGTCCCATGCATTCATACCCCATATGCACAGCTGTGATCAAGATTGAAAAGTTTCCATCACAATGATGAGGTTTATGGTTCTACCATACCATGTATCATGAAAGCACGCACAAAATCATGACCTAAATAAGGCCTAGAGTGAAATATCGAGATTTTGGACTATCTGGATATATACTTCAAGAAATCATTCATGCATGTCTACTACCAGGCGCGACAAGTTTAAATTCGAAAAAATGAAATCTTGTTTCCAATTTAGATCTCTACGATTTACCCTAGAATAGAGGGGCCTTTTTCATTTTGAATAACCAAATGTTTTTGAGTTTTCAAATAAAAAAATCTGAAATTGTCCAAAGTTACCTGAGCATCTGCTCCAGAAGAGATAAGAATGTTTAGCAAGTTGGAAAAGGCAAGGCCTGTAATCCTCTTTTGATGCCCTCTGAGTTTGCTTTTAACCTGCGCAAATAGATCGACCTCAAAAACTCCTTAGCTTCCACAAGATTAAGGCATTGCTTAGGAGAGCGGCGATAATGGCTCCACTCAAGTATAGAACTCCGTCGAGAAATGAATCTCTCATCCTTTGGTGAGAAATGAAGCTTAAAATGGATATGAAGCTTAAAATGGATATCTTGGTCATTCCCACCGCACCGGAGCTCAAAAATGTTTCATAAACAGTTTTATTTCTCCGGTGAGGTGAATCAAAAATGTCACCAAATTAAAAACTGAGTAATAAACAGAGCCAGGAATGCTTTGATTTGAAATGAAAATGGTCCTACCTCATCAACCCGCACATTATAGATTTGGATAGAGGAATCATCCATGCCTATGGCAATAACATTGTTGTCCTGTGGGTGAAAAGCCAGGAAGGTGGCCGCAGGAGGCGGTGGCATGAAGGTTGTCATTGTCTGTATTTTGAGAAGATGAATAGCTTCAGGGCACAGTTGAAAACAATAATGAAGTGGATACTTTTAATTTACAAAAAATGCATCATTGAACTATTTAATTCACCTTGAATGACACCATATTGAAAAGGGAAATCTTTCCTCCAGATGCGGACATGACATACGAGTCATTCTTCGATAGTGCGAAGCAGTGAATAGCTTCTTCTGAGTTCGCCTCACTGGTTTCATTGGTCATCAATATTCCACTGGTAGGTTGCCATATCTGTGGCGCAGTAGCTGCAGTTGCCTAGAGAAGAAGAGCATTATCTATTAACATCTATGATAATGTTATGGGTCTTATTATGACATTATTTATTTCTTAATACGCATTTATTATGTCTTAAAAGTCGCGTCCTTATATGATGTCGTTATTTATGTCATGTCTTTATCTGGTGTCATTTTTAGTCGCATTCCAAGTTTGTCATTGATTTCCTATTTATTTACATTCCAAGTCCGTCGTTTGTATTTCCATTAGAGTCGGTTGCAAGTCTATTTAAATGATCCATTGGGTCTTGTATTGGTATCAATGAAGAAAATTTATTTTCCCAAACACAAAGAGATCTTGGAAGCTCTCTCTCTCTCTCTTGAGCACGCCCCTCTTAGGCAGCCGTGGTCATGGCTCCGTAGTATGTCTAGTATCTCCGACGCCATCATCTTCGTCTCCGGCACTTCCTTTGACTATGCCCATAACAGATAATAATAAAGTTGTGATTTTTAATGTTCTGATTTATAGTTTTTGGCTATAAATATCATTTTAAAGATCTGAGATTTCACACTAATTTTCAGCTCACTTCCTCTTGGCTCTCTAATTTTATTTACATGCTTTTATTGAGATCTTCATCCAGTCAGTATTTCGGGTGTCTCTGCATCTATGATGGCCGAGCAACATCAAAGTTTTGGAACGGGAGCCGGACTATGGAAAAGTGAGTGCCCATTGACACTCTTGCCAGAAGAGCAGCACAACTCTTTCATTATCTCTGGCTGAATCTTATTTCATTATAAAATATATTTTTTTCATCTCATTACGATAGCAAAATATACAGCAGACATCAGAAACATTTAGCGTGTAATACCTTTCCAGAAACATTTCTGTCAGTTTTGGGCCATTTCCATAGCTTGTGAACAGCATTAGATGCTAAAGCCAAGATTGCGAGACCTGAATAGGTGTAAATCAACCTGGAAACCTGAGAACCAAAAATGTCAAAGCGAGTTAAACAACTTTCACCCAAACTCTTGTGAAAGGATTGCTAACAGAGACTCATATCAGAGGAAGGTACTCCACACCACTAATTAGCATCAACAAGTACACAATGGATACTAATATTTAAGGTGATCCTCCTTAGGAAGCTGATGCAGAGTAGCAAATTGTAATCATTGGTATGAACCCAGTTACAAGTGACTTTATAATTAGAAATAGACATCATTTAATTTCAATCTACAGCTGCAGGACTATAATCTAGGCTAAAGTCAATATTGAAGTTTAGAATACATATTAGCATGCAATTTGCTATAGAAAAATGTATAGTGCGTTACTTCGAACATACAATATATGGATCCAACATACAAAAAAAATCACATACCATACAATATGTCAAATATGTTTTTCAGTCTTGGCACATAGAGTTCAACATCGTTATGTTGGACTGCAGCATAAAATAAGATGAGTATAGCAAGCAATGAAAGTTCTGATTTACTCCATCTCATCTTGTAAGCCTCTACTAGATTGTGGGACAGTTAGAAATTAGCAAGTTTAAATATATGAGGATTGTTTGTTTTCTAATTGACTTTGTTTGATGCAACACTTTTTCAAAAGTAATGAATTTATTTTGACATAGTTATGAAATCCAGTTCCAAGTGTGAAGCTTTAAAGGAACAAGAAGAATCGTGTGGTTGATATGTTTACTTCCATGACATTTCAATCTCATCTGGCCTCTTCGCATGGAACAAATAACAATCTCACCTCCTGTTTCCTATTCTAGTGTTATGGTGATTATTGACATAAGATTTCCTGCCAGATTATCCTATGATATCCAATATTTGACCAACTCTATAATGTAGAAGACACGCATGAGGCGGACCCAAGAACTTCAAAAAGAGCCCAAACCTTGGACGTAAGCAGTCATCACATAGGTAAGATTAGCTTTTCTGCCATTTTTGGTGCACTTATTTAGAGCTCCTGTACATATACATGCAGGCTTAGATGATAATAAGATGCAATCTCTATCACATAAGTTATCATAGGATTGTATTGCTTATCAATCTTTTGGCTAAACATGTAAGAATCCACGTTTAATATCTCAAATTCAATGCATTAAGTTTATCTAATTTCTTAAACATTGTAGAAGAATTGAATAAGCCCATGTACAAGCCCAAGTATAGGCCAACTTTTCTCATGTATAGTTTAGTCCTACCTCATGATTTGGAGCTTAGTCTACACTCCTCCTTCCTATATGTATGTACAAATTCTTCTATTATGATGAATATATGCGAGGAATAAAATTATTTTCTGCTCCGCATTTGGTTTTTCTACATGGTATCAGAGCGAATCGATTCCTTCAATAGGACTCTCGACGATTGAGCTGTTTTCTTCCGCCATTGGTTTTCTTTCAGGTACTTGTCTTCTATACTGTGTACTCTCTCGAGCTCATCGCCTGGACACCTTCATGAATAAGCCACACACCACCACCCATCCCCCAGTATTTTATAGGTCAGACGGACGCCCGAGTACTTGATGCATGTCATCTATATTCGCGGACCACACCCCTGCTTGAGTGTCTGTTTCCTTTCACAGTTCTAGTAGCACCTTTCCAGCCTCGACGCAACTTCTTCCGCCGTCTGTGCTCACGTGCGACCGCCTCCTCTGCCTCAAAGGGTACTCGCATCGGGCTCCTGTTTTGGCACTCACTGGCTCTTGCCTCTCCGAGCTCGTAGCCTCTAAGTTTCCGCACTCGCAGCTACTTGCTATCCAGAACACAAGCCATCTTCCTTCCCGAAGTCGTTGCTCCTCTTCTCAGTGCTCGCAACTGAGCTCGCTGCTACAATCCTTCCCGCAATGGACGCCATATTCCTTCCCAGTGTCGCAGCTCTCCTCCTTTAGAAGTCGCTGCTTCTCCGTTTCTGCACTCGCAGTTGCCTCTCCAACTCAGAGATCGCAACTCCTGCCTTCACGAGCTCGCCACTACCTTCCCAAAGCTGCTGCCTCTCCATCATTGAGTTCGCATCTACCTTCCTTCCCGAAGGTGCCGCCTCTACAGTCTACACACCTTGCTGAGACTCCCAGGCGCTAGCACGCAGGACTCACCGATCCTGAGTTCTAGTGCTTGACAACCTGAGCTCGCCCTTGATTCACTGCACCTCCCGTACAAAGCTCGATGCAACTCCCTGCCGCATTCGCCACACATGTTGTCTGAGTACTCGTCGCCCCCTTCTATCCAGAAGTCTCCAAGAGCTTGTTGCAACCCATTGCCGGCTACTTCCTCCAGTGCTAGTAAACACCTGCAGCTAGAGCTGTCAGGGTTCCGGTTCAGTTCAGGTTCTACTAAAATCGTGAACCAAACCATTAAGGTAACAGTACTTCAAATTAGAACAAAAACCTTATTTGATTTGACCGGTTTCGATTCCAATATAATTTTTAGAATCATCGTGCCTACGGTTCTGATTCCGGTTCAACAAGAACCAAAACCAACTTATTCACTAACGGTTCAGTCCGGTTCTATGCGGTTCCGATTCGGTCGCATTAGATGTCACTTAAGAACATTTAAACTCTCATAATATGTTAAATATCATTGGTAGTCAATCGAAAATTATTCATCATATGGAATCTCATTAACATACGTTTTAGATTTATTTCATGAATTTTTAACATGTTTTAAGAATGTATGTTCGATCTAATGTCAACCCCTCAACATTTATTAACCAAAAATGGTTGATGGTTGCTTAAATTCCTACTACTAAAAAAATCTACTATAGGAATTTCATCGGGATAACATTATGCATATAGGGATAAAATCATAACTATCTCTTAAAATAACAATCAACATCAACAATGAAAAAAGATAGTTGTAACTATTATGGCCAGAGCAAAAAACATAAATGTTTATGTTACGGATGGCGACGAGGGCAGCGAAGGCGAAGGGCGCCCGCCGGTGTGGCGCGTCTATCGAAGGAGGGAACGCGACACGCGCGCCGAAGAATGAGAGCGGCGTCGCATTTATCTTTGTATTTTGCATCGCATTATGTCTGTTCTTATTTTGGCACCGGGTAGTATGTAAACCCGGGGGGACCCTTGTATTGGTTTATGCTAAGTGTTATCAGAATTTGGACTTCCTCTCTTTCTTTTCCCTGCTTCTCTCCCTCTTTCCCGTCCCCCCCCCCCCCTCTTCTGAAAAAACCCTAATCTAACAAGTGGTCCGACCTGCCATCTTCCGGCCGCGGTTTCCGCCGCCCGAAGACGATCCAGCCCCGCTCCTGCTCCGCTCGCCGCTCGCCCGCTGCGCTCGCCGCTCGCCACTGCGCTCAACCGCTACGCTCGCCCGCTCGCCGCTGCGTGCGCTCGCCCGATCGTCTCCCAGCAACCGCGCGCGCTGCGCTCGCCACTGCGCTCACCCTCTACGCTCGCCCGCTCGCCGCGCGCCCTGCTGCGCTCGCCTCCCAGCAACCTCGCCGCTGCGCTCGCCTCCCAGCCCCGGCCCCCCCTTCTTTCTCGCCCCTTTCGGCCTCGGGTGTGCATGTCCCGCCGTTCCCTCCGTCTAATGGGCAACCCGGACTCCACGCCTTCTCTTCCGGCCCGACAATCCTTCGCCGGCTGGCCGATCATGATGCCTCCATCGCCTCCCTCCAAGCCCTCATCCTCCGCATGGACTCTAAACTCGACACCATTATTGCCGGACAGCCCTCTCCTTCCGCCACTTCCAACGCCGAGGCCCCCTCCATCTTGGGCACCCCCCCGGACATCTCTACGGCCACCCTTAGTCCGGTCGCCACCATTCCCGGCAGCCCCCGCGCCCTCGAGGTGCCCCCTTTCAATGGCACCGACCCGTTGGTGTGGATCGCCCGTGCGGAGCAATTCTTCGAACTCCAACAAACGCCCGACCACCTCAAAGTTAGCACCGTCATGATTGGCATGGAAGGATCCGCCCTCCATTGGGTCCGATGGCTCCGCCAAACCACCCCGACCTTGCAATGGCCTACCCTCCAACAAAACCTCATCAGTCGGTACGACCCTCGCTACTCCGGCTTCGCCGTGGAGCGGCTTTGCGGCATCCATCAGACGGGCTCCCTCGACGACTACTCTGATGAGTTCATCGCCCTCGCCACCCACGTTCCCGGCCTTCCGCCGGATCACTACCTCAGTTTCTTTCTGCATGGGTTGCGGCCGCACATCCGGGCACGGGTCCGCACACACCATCCCCCCTCCTTGACGGAGGCCATGGACCTTGCCCGCTTGGTTGAAGCGGAATTCCATACTCGGCCACCCGAGCCGAGCCGGCCTCCTCTCGCCGCCGCGCAGCGGCCGGCACCTCGCCCTCCACCTTTCCCTCGCCCTCCACCGTTGGAGCCTCCACCCGGACAGAGGGCCGGGCAGCACCGCCGCCACGTCCTAATCGTCCCCAAACCCATCCATGGCTCTCCAACCAGGAGTACCATGACCTGCGCAATAAGGGTCTCTGCTTCCGATGCAAGCAGCCCTACACTCCCACACATGACTGCCCGCTCAAGACCCTTCGGGTCCTCATTGGCGAGGAGGAACCGGAGGTCACATTGGCTGATTTCGAGGCTCTGGAGGTCGACAACACCACCGAGGATCCGCCGGCGGCCACCTTTCACCGTCTGGACCTTCCCTTCTTTGCGGTCGGCGGGATTTCTGGCCCTCAGACGATGAAGCTGCGGGGCACTCTTCATGGGACCTCCGTGGTCGTGATGATCGACAGTGGCGCCAGCCACAATTTCATTTCTCAGCTTCTCGTGGATCGTTTGACCCTTCCAGTGCACGCCGCCGACCGCTTCTCGGTCTGCCTGGGGGATGGCCACCGACGGGCTACGGGTGGCCTTTGTGCGGGTCTGACGCTCACGCTTGGTCAGAGTCCTTTCCAGGCCGATTTTTACGCCTTCCCACTTGGCGGGGTGGATATCATCCTGGGCGTGGCGTGGCTTCGGACGCTCGGAGACGTCAACGTCAACTGGAACCGCATGACGATGCGCTTCATCTGTGGGAGCACACCATGTATCCTTCAAGGCGAGGCTTCCCTTCTCCGCCGTGCCGTCTCTTTCCAGTCATTGCAGAAATCCTCCGAGGTGGAGTGGGCGGCCACCTTGTGGCACATAGCGGACACGGCCGACCTACCACCTCTTCCGGCCCCGGCCGTGCGGGCTATCCTGGACAGTTTCTCCGATGTTTTCGCCGATGGGACCCGTCTGCCCCCGCCGCGGCCTACTGATCATCACATTCCGTTACGGGCAGGAGTGACCGCCATTTCTGTCCGCCCGTATCGCTACGGCCACGACCAAAAGGGCGAGATCGAGGCGCTTGTCCGCGACATGCTCTCCGCAGGCATCATCCGTCCCAGCGCCAGCCCATTCTCGAGCCCCGTCCTACTGGTCCGCAAAAAAGACGGGAGTTGGCGTTTCTGTGTGGATTACCGTGAGCTCAACAAGGCCACGGTTCCCGACAAGTACCCGATTCTCGTTATTCAGGAGCTTTTGGATGAGCTACGGGGAGCGGTCTTCTTCTCCAAGCTGGACCTAAGGTCCGGCTACCACCAGATACGGGTCCGCGAGGAGGATGTGCCGAAGACGGCGTTCCGCACCCACGACGGCCATTATGAGTTCCTCGTTATGTCGTTTGGCCTGACGAACGCCCCTGCCACCTTCCAGGCCACCATGAACGATCTGTTCCGGCCGTTTCTGCGCAGGTACATCTTGGTTTTCATCGATGATATTCTTGTATACAGCTCATCCTGGCAGGCTCATCTGGACCACCTCCGCTCCACCCTCACCACCCTCCGGGAGAACGCCTTCTGCGTGAATCCCAAGAAGTGCGTGTTTGGCCAGATGGAGGTCAGTTATCTGGGACATACTATCTCGGTCAACGGAGTGGCCATGGATCAGGAGAAGGTCCAGGCCGTACTTCAGTGGCCCACTCCTCGCTCCATCCGCGACGTCTGCGGATTCTTGGGCCTCACCGACTATTATCGCCGGTTCATCCGGGACTACGGCAAGATGGCAAAGCCGCTCTCCGAGTTGTTGAAGAAGGAGGAGGTTGGGAGATTTCAGAGGACCCCCCTAGCCGACAGCGCTTTTCGGGCCCTTCAGCGGGCTTTGAGTACCGCTCCCGTTCTCGCCATGCCAGATTTTTCGCAGCCATTTGTGGTGGACTGTGACGCTTCCGGCTCTGGAGTCGGTGCGGTTTTGATGCAGGCCGGGCAGCCTGTCGCATATTTCAGCCGGACATTTGCCCCCACCGTTCGTCCCCGCTCCGCCTACGAGTCAGAGTTGATGGCCCTGGTCCTCGTTGTCCAGCATTGGCGACCATACCTGCTGGGCCGCCGCTTCACCTCCGGACGGACCATCATAGTCTTCGCTATTTGCTCCACCAGAAGATCGCTACTCCAGCACAGCAGGTCTGGGTGGCCAAGCTCCTGGGATACGACTTTGACATTGAGTTTCGGGCCGGCGCGGCCAACCGTGCAGCCGACGCTCTTTCACGTCACCCGCAGACGGCCCTCTTGGCGTCCATTTCACGTCCGTATTGGGAGGAGGCCGATGCATTGCAGCGGGAGGTGGCCACTGACCCCACCCTCCAGACGATCGTGCAGGCCCTCCGGGCCGACCCGACGTCCTGCCCACCATACCGCCTCGTGGGGGACCGTCTCTACTACCAGCAGCGCCTCGTGATTTCCGCATCGTCCCAGCTGATTCCACGCTTACTCGTTGAGTTTCATGCCACTCCGGAAGGGGGGCACGCAGGCGCTTTTCGGACGTACCGCCGCATCGCGGCCTCGCTATACTGGCCCGGCATGTTTCAGAAGGTCAAGGCCTTCGTCGCAGCCTGTCTCCCGTGCCAACGGGCCAAGTACGAGGCCACTTTTCCTGGGGGCCTCCTCCAGCCACTCCCCACCCCCTCTCTGATATGGGAGGACATTTTCATGGACTTCATCTCCCGCCTGCCCCGCTCCAAGACTTGGGACTGCATTCTGGTGGTAGTAGACCGTCTATCCAAGTACGCGCACTTCATCCCGCTTCGCCATCCGTTCACAGCTCCCCTCGTCGCCGCAGCTTTCGTCGATGGCGTCGTCCGCCTGCATGGGATCCCGCGTTCGATCGTCAGCGACCGCGACCCGCTATTCCTCAGTGCCTTCTGGCAGGCCCTCTTCAGGATGCAGGGGACTCAGTTACGCATGAGCACAGCGTACCATCCGCAGACAGATGGCCAATCAGAGGTCATGAATCGGTGCCTCGAAACCTACCTGCGGTGCTTCGTGTGCGACCACCCGCGAGCATGGGCAGAGTGGCTATCCTGGGCGGAGTACTCTTTCAACACCTCATTCCACTCCGGCACCGGCACTACCCCTTTCGAAGCCGTCTACGGGCGGCCCCCTCCGGTCTTGAGCCGCACCCTTCCGGGGGAGTGCGCGGTGGCCGCGGTCGACACTCTGCTCCGAGACCGGGATTCCATACTCCAGCAGCTACGCCAGCACCTGCAGCGCGCCCAGGACCGGATGACAGCCGCGGCCAACCGCCGACGGCGGGACGTTCAGTTCAGCGAGGGGGACTCCGTCTTCCTCAAGTTACGACCTCACCGCCAGGTCTCGACTTCTTCGCGGTCCCACTCCAAGTTGGCGGCCAAATTTTATGGCCCCTTCGAGATCCGCGCTCGAGTTGGCACTCAGGCCTACCGCCTCCGCCTACCTCCTGAGAGCCGGATCCACCCGGTATTCCACGTATCGCAGCTAAAGCGGGTGATTGGCGATCATCCAGTTGAGGGGGCACTTCCACCACCGGACCCAGGCACTATTCCGCCAGCAGCCCACCCCCAACGCGTCATCGATACTCGCACAATACAGCGAGGAGACCAAGCAGTGGAGCAGGTTTTGGTTCTGTGGCGCGACCTCCCGGACTCAGAGGCCACGTGGGTCGACAGACGGAGCTGCAGCAGCAGTTTCCGGACCTTTGCCTTGGGGACAAGGCAAATTTCCCAGCGGGCGGCATTGTTACGGATGGCGACGAGGGCAGCGAAGGCGAAGGGCGCCCGCCGGTGTGGCGCGTCTATCGAAGGAGGGAACGCGACACGCGCGCCGAAGCATGAGAGCGGCGTCGCATTTATCTTTGTATTTTGCATCGCATTATGTCTGTTCTTATTTTGGCACCGGGTAGTATATAAACCCGGGGGGACCCTTGTATTGGTTTATGCTAAGTGTTATCAGAATTTGGACTTCCTCTCTTTCTTTTCTCTGCTTCTCTCCCTCTTTCCCGTCCCCCCCCCCCCCTTCTGAAAAAACCCTAATCTAACAGTTTATGTTATATGAAAATTAGCTTAAGCAGTGGATTTTTCATGAAAAACATTAGAGTAGGTCAATAATTCATTACAATATAAAAGATTTTGCTCTGACCGCCTCTTTAGAGTTGAGGGTCGAATGGTCGTCGGCTTCGGGAAGATGGAGGGAGGGATAAGAGATGCAGAGATGCAGAGCCGCAGAGGAGTCAATTTGGAGTTGAGGAAGAGGAAGGACCGAAGGAGCTCGTCACAGACTGAAACTAGTAAAGGGCGTGGCTATTGAGGATCCGATATGGGTTTTGATAGACTTTTGATTTTGAGTTTTGACAGAACGATAGGTTCACAACCTCAAAAGATAGGAGTTTACTAAGGTATATTATAATATTATATAATAAACTACTAGCGTGCTATTTTTTCTTCATTTATTCATGTGAAAACCCGAAAGAATTGACTTGAATAATAATAAAATTATATTATAATAAATAAAAAATATTATATAATAAAAATATATTGTAATATTATATAATAGAAATTTATTATAATAAAATAATAATAATCAACAGGTTGCGGTTCGGTTTTGCTTCGGTCCGGTTCGGATCAGATCTAGAAATTTTATAATCGCTCGAGACTTGTATGTTGCGGTTCTAGTTTCGGTTCCGGTCCGGATAATAAAATGAAGGAACAGCACCCAGACCATTATTGTTCACGATTCTAAAATTCAAACCGGAACCAAATAATTTGCGAACGGTTCGGTTTTTTGCGGTTCTGGTTTGGTTCACAGTTTTCGATTCTAAGCGACACCTCTACCTGCAGCTGATGTCGATTCCTTCCAATAATGTTTACTCCCGAGGGAACAAATGTTGTGTTTGCTTCTCCACTCTCCCCACATTCGCTCCGGCCTATCTCACTGATGTCTGGGACGAACAGTGAATTACCACTATCTCCCTCACCGGGAAGAAGAATTTTGTAGAGTAGGTACACTCTGTGAGTCGGGTCCTCCAGACCAAAGGTTTGCTTCATCATGTCACTCGCGACACCCCTGTTGAGCCTACCGAACAATGGCTCCAGAATGATGGTCGCATACAATTATGGATTCTCAACTCCGTGGACAGTGAGCCATATCACATGGCTATGCATCACGAGACTGCGAAAGCTATGTGGGACGAACTAAAATACTTATACTTCGGGCAGGACAACCTTCAACATATGTTTGATCTCTTTCGGGACCTCCAGACCGTCGAACCTAGTTCGGATGGTGAATTTGACATCCTTTGTGGCCAAATAAGACAGTCAGCGAGGCATGTCTTCAACACCAGCCTTCGACGTTGGATCTTGCTACCCAACGGGCTCAGAAAGAGTCTGTCTACATAGCTCTCATTATGTCGTGGCTACCCCCTCATCCATATAATGTTCGTGTCAATATCTTATCCTCTCCCACTATTACGTCTCTCCTCGATGTGTACTCCATGATCTTGAAGGTGACTCCGCCCATCGATGTTTCGTTGCCTCTCTCTCTCTCTCCTGCCCTACTTGGCACTCTTCGGACACTCACCCTCCATATATCGGGCAACATGGAGGTCACCATGGATCTTGGGGCAGTGGGAACGATGGCTGCAATCACACCAAGGGCCAAAACAATCGCTTGTGTACCCATTATGGTCGGATGAATCATTCTAAGGCCACCTGTTACAGAAAACACGAGTTCCCGCCCTAGTCCTCCAACTCTCAGCACCACGCTTCTCCCGTGGTGGATATTCCTATCCCCTCCCACTCCGACGCGAGGAAATCTAGCATCTCCGAGGGTTGGTTACTCAGACGTCTGACTCTGTCACCTCTATCTCCAACAAAGGTATATAATGTTTATCTCACAGTCTTTTTTGGATAGTGGATTCGATGGCAACAAATCACATTACCCCGCAGAAGCCTTCTCGGTACACAGACTCTGTTTGTCCTAAGTTTATCATGGTGTCCAATGGAGACATCACCCTAGTCTATGGATCTGGAGATGTGCCTCTCACTTTGTCCCTCTCTTTCTGCTCTGTTTTTCATGTTCATTGCTCTCAATTTAATCTCTGTTTATGTTAGTCATCTCACTCATGATCATGACTGATCCATCACCTTTTCTTCTTCTTTTGTGGTGCAGGATCGACGAACGCGGAATATTATTAGTAGAGGAGGACTGTCAAATGGGCTTTACACTCTAGATCTTCCCACCTCGGTTCTCTCTTTTATCACCTTTGTTGATTGACACCGGCGTCTCAGTCATGCTCCTCTCCCTATCTTGTAGAAGGCTCTTCCTAATTTTTCTTTTTCTGAATTTATTTGTGAATCTAATATCTACGGAAACAATACCGCTCTACCTTCTCTCATCATTGTACTCGGAGCTCTGCTCTCTTTGATTTAGTGCATTCCGACATTTGAGTCCCGTATAAGACTGCTAGTTTATCTAGATATCGTTATTTTCTTATATTTATTGATGATCATTCTTGCATGACGTGATTGTATTGGTTGCGCTACTTGCACGATCACTTTGAATTAATGTGTCTTTCGCTCTTCCATTGTTGAGACTTGTACTCAATTCTCACGCTCAATTAAAATACTTTGACCGATGCGTGAATATACAAGTCACGCCTTTCAGGAAACTTGCACTATGTTGGGTATTATCCACCAAACATCTTGCGCCTATACACCACAACAAAATGGTGTGGCTGAGCGGAAGAATCGTCATCTCCTCGAGATTGTCCGCTCCCTTATGTTTAAAATGCAGGTCCCCAAGATCTATTGGCAATTTGCAGTCTCCATCGTATGCCATCTATCACATGCCCTCTTCCATTCTCAACTTTGTGACGTCATTCTCCGTCCTCTTTCCTTCCACACCCCTCCTCCCCTTACTCGTGACTTCGTCAGTGTTTGCTTTGTCCATCATTTTGGACCTGCCACGGATAAACTGGAACCATGTGCTACCAATTATATGTTTGTTGGGTACTCTCACACACAAAAAGGCTATGTGTGTTGCTCTCCCACTGATCGAAAACTTGTTACATCTGTTGATGTCACTTTCCTTGAGGATCAACCCTTCTACTCCTCGACTCTTACTGATAGCTTCACACCTACAATCACACGTCTTAACGTCCCTATCAACATCAACACACTTCCTCTTCTTCCCACACCATCTCCCGTGCTCCAAAACACCGCCACCTTCTCCTCCTCTTCGTGTGTACACTCGTTGTCGTCCTCAGTCTGATGCTCTAAGATAGTTGCCCCTTACTGATGACGATACACGGCTAGTTGATCCACCTACGCCATCTACCATTCACTCTCTCTCTAATTATGTCTCTGTACATCGCTTATCTCCCAATTTTTACAGTTTTGCAACTTCTTTGTCTTCTATTTCCACCCCTCTTCTGTGTAGAAAGTTCTTTATCATCTGGGATGGCGGACTGCGATGGATGAATAAATGGCAGCCCTTTGGGCCAATCAGACTTGGGATCTTGTCCCTTTCATCCTGATCAATCCCATGTGGGATGTAAATGAGTCTTCACTGTGAAGCATCGTCCTGATGGACCGTTGAGTGCCTCAAAACTCATTTTGTGGCTCGCAGTTTTACTCAACAATATGTTCTTGACTATAAAGAGACGTTCTCTCTCGTCGCTAAGTTGAATACAGCCCAAGTCTTGCTCTCCTTTATCGTCCATCGTCATTAGTTGTTGCATCAACTCGACATCAAGAATGTCTTCTTAATGACGATCTTGTTGAGACTGTTTACATGCAACATCCTCCTGGTTATAAAACCACGGGGGGGTCTCTTGTCTGCCACCTCAAAAAATCTTTCTATAGCCTCAATCAGTCTTCTCGGGCTTGGTTTGATAAGTTCAGTCAGGTCGTTCAAGATTTTGGCTTCACTTGAAGCTCGATAGACTTCTCCATATTTACTCATCGTCGTCCGGCAAGTACAGTGATACTTCTTATGTTGATGATATTCTCATCAAGGGCGATGATCTGAACGGTATCTTGATGATCAAAGAAACACTTGACCTCACATTTCCAGACCAAAGATTTGGGTCACCTCCGATATTTCTTGGGTATCGAGATAGCTCGTCAACTCGATGGACTCGTCTTATCTCAACGGAAGTACTGTCTTGGTTTTCTTCATGACGCAGACTACTCAGGATGCAAGCATGCTACCACACCAATGGATGACAACCACAAGCTTTGTGCTCATGCATCGGACTCTGATCTGCTTCTCCCTAATCCGGATTTCGGAGTACTATTGCGCCTTGTTGGCAAACTCATCTTTCTGATTGTCACATAGCAAGATATATCATTTGATGCTGAGGTGGTCAGACGCTTCATCCATGCTCCTCATATGTCCCATCTTCAGGTTGTCGAGCGAATACTTTGGTATCTGAAGAACGCTTCAGGACAAGGGCTTGTGTATAAACCCCCCTCTTCTCTATATCTTTAATTGCATACTCTGATGCATACTATGTAGGTTCTCTCGATGATCGTCGATTTACGAGCGGCTAATGCACATATTTTGGCGGACACCTGGTCACCCAGAGAAGCAAGAAGCAAACAATGGCAACACATTTTTATGTGGAGGCTGAGCATCATTAAATGAGATCTGTTGTTTCTAAACTCACGTGGTTAGAAATTTTTCTTACTGAACTCTGTGTGAAACTCCCCTCTCCGACCGTTCTCTATGGCGAAAGTCAAGCAACTATCCATATCGCTGAGAATCCCATTTTTCATGAACGTACGAAGTATAACGAAGTTGATTGTCACTTCATCCGGTAAAAAGTTCAGCTTTGCAAACTTGATGTGAGACATGTATCCGCTGCCAAGTAGATTTCTGATGTTCTCGCCAAGGCCTTACCACGATCACTATACCGACAGTTCGTTTTCAAGCTTGACACCTACAATCTGTATGCTTCAACTTGCGGTGGAGTGTAGAAAAACTGAATAATCTCATGTACAAGATCATGTATAGGCCCACTTTTCTCATGTAGAGTTTAGTCTCACATCTTGATTTGGAGTTGAATCTTCAATCCTCCTTCCTATATGTATATATATAAATTCTTCTATTATGATGAATATATGTGAGGAATAAAATTATTTTTCTGCTCCGCATTCGGTTTTTCTACAAACATAATAGTCCCTATATTTCCTCTATAGATCAATCTCTCTCTCTCTCTATCACACACACACACACACTTCTTCTCTCCATAATTTCTTCATCGGGATAAATTTAATTCAAATATCACAAGGAAAGAGGAAAAGAAAACTATTGCTAGGAGAGAGAACTATCATTGATAGGCTTATTGGTAAGAATAGAGATCCTAATTCCATTATGTATGATATGCAAATCAGCACTCGCACATCCAAATCTCTTTTCGAGACTGTCTTTTCTATGACAAAATTCAGATTTATTTTTCTCCAATTTCGCTCTGCTTACCTCTTCTTGCTCCATAGCTCCCAAATTAGAAACAAGGATTTTGATCCAATATGCTACGAGTCTCACCTCACACTTTTTGAGTTGCTTCAAATATTCACCATTGACCTTACTATCAGCAATGACAATGTCATCACCTAAGATACAAAAATTCTCAGCACTCACTCAGCCAACCCATTCCAAGTCATTGAAGTCTTGGCTAAAATCCCTAAATCCACCTGCAAAAGCTTGTGTGAACCCAATAGGATGATTCTTCAGGTAGACCGATAGGTGAATCTTAGTCCATAAGAGTGTCTTGGTGTGCATGTATCTTGGTGTGCATGTGAAGACATCATACACCAAATGAGTGGACCCTCGATGATCTTGATCCACTTGAAATGAATTGAATACCAGCAGATCAATTGTGAACTAAATGATCACAAAAAAGGAAATTAGGTATAGTCAGAGTAACTGAAAGGAATGCATTCACGTATGAAGTCTATATTAATACAATTATTTGTATAAAAAAGAGTCCCTAGTATATGAAGGGGCATTTGGTCAAAGAGGAGTTGGTGCATATAGCTATATTCCTATAATAGAAAGAGTTGATTTTAAAAAATTTAGTGTCCTACATACATTTATTAGTTAGATCCACTTAACTATAAGGAGATAATTTTTTAAATAGCTAGAAGAAAAGAATAAAGTTAAATAAGCTTATTAGGAGAGGTGTTGTTAAAAAAGCATTTTTGAAGTGACGAAATGTTGCTTCCCATCATCGCGAAGGACATGAGTGTGTCTGCTTCAGCACGTGTCGTAGTTCATGAGTATGAAAGTAATTCCCAGTTCAGTGCAATCCAATTTAGTGCATTCCAGTTCAAAATATTCACTTCCCCGGATTAACCAGGGCTGTTATCGAAAATTCAAAATAACTTCAAACAAAGATGGGCACGACTTTAACCAGTTCTGAGCCACTGCCAAAATTGCTCGACTCTGAGCTAGCTCGAGCTAATTTAAAGCTTGCTTGAAATTAGGGTCGGACAGACATTTTTTATTTAATTATCAATTGTCCTTCGGTAAGGTGCACCGATTAAGGTGTTGCCTTGGCGCACCGATTAAGGTGTTGCCTTGGCGCACCGATTAAGGTGTTGTCGTGTGACCTTGAGATCACGGGTTCGAGTCCTAGAAGCAGCCTCTTGCAAAAATGCAGGGTAAGGTTTGCCTACATTTCACCCTTGTGGTGGGACCCTTCCCCGGATCCTCGCTGTGGGGGGATGCTTTGTGCACCTGCCCTTTTTTTTTATTAATTGTCCTTCGGCCCATAATTATGTGAGTTATGAACATTGATCCTTAACCAAAAAGATAAAATATGACTATTACTATTATATGAAGAGCCAAAGACAAAGAGGCCTGGAGGAATGACAAAGCGGGATAGTCAAAGAAATTGGATCTGCATATCAATCATCTAGACAGATATCAAATGGGTATTTCGGCATATCACTTATATCATTATATATTAACTTTACTTATATGATTATATCATTTATATCAATATATGTTTTTATATATTTTAAATAATAATAATAAATTAATAGATCCTGATTTTCAAATCTTCTACGATCTTCGAATCTCGTGGCATCTTTACTGCATTAGATTGTTGTCTTTTTTTATGATAGAGATGCTTTTGAATATACCCGATCATGTAATTGTTTACGGACACATCCTCATTTAGATTATATAGAGGTTTGACTATTCCTATTTGATCAGGCTTAGTGAGGTTTCCATTTCTATATTCTATTCTACTGTGCCCTATATGTGTTGGGTCCCTTGTTATTCTTTTGGTTCAACCTTTGGATTAATTGGTTATGATCTAATTTAATTTAATTTTGGTTCATTGAATTGGTTTGGGTTATTATGTGTCGGTGGCCTATTTTGAATAGGTCTTGATTTTAAGTTTTAAATTACTACAACTTACAAGTTCATAATTATTTGTGGTGTTATTACTACACTTAAAATGTCAAAAATCATTTCATAATTAAAAAATGAATCTTATTAAATACTATAGTATAATGCAATGTTTCACGTGCTACGTTCACTTTAATTGCATGAAGCAAGCATGTTCTCTGCACATGCACTTCAAAATAAGAAAAACTGTTGTGTTGCCCATTGCTCGTAGGCTCATGAACTTGGTTCAAAATCTTAGATTGCATAGAAATTGGATCAAAATTCTATCTTGAATTAAGCTTAAATTGAAGCCAATGTTTCCGAGAACAAACCAAGCTCCTCCTAGATCAAAATTGAATATAGTCAAGCTTTGATCGGATCGAGCTAGCTCGAGATTGGAACGAAATACATGTTCATGAAAGCATGAAGCATATACACATGTTAATGTTATATTAAATTTGAATAAACATTTATATGCGCATGTGGATTTGCATACTGTTAGAACATATAAAAGCACATGTACAGAAAGCCCATGTATAAAGACTCATTTAGTCCCACATTGCCTATTCTCTTTTCTTCCTTTATCCCTTGTCTATTTAAGGATCTATTCTTCTTGTATTAAGTGAGTGAATATAATTATCTGGTTGAATACTCCAAAGAGTGGTTTCCAACTCTGTTCTTCTACATGGTATCAGAGGGAGGTTGCGATCCCATTATTTTCGGTTGATGCTTTGCTCCCGGCTCTCCACTCCCACTCGCCAGCTCTCTCTCTAGCCCACTCGTCAACAGCAACCCACTCACCAACAGCAGCACTCTCCAGCCCTCTTGCCCACTCGCCAGCCACTTGTCCACTTGCCCACTCGCCAGCCACTTGCCCACTCGCCAGCCCTCTTGCCCACTCGCCAGCCATCTTGCCCACTCCCACTCGCCAGCTCTCCCTCTAGCCCACTCGCCAACCCTCTTGCAAGCAGCCCCCACTCGCCAGCAGCCCACTCTCCCCCACTCGCCAACCTCCAGCAGCCCACTCGCCAGCTGCCCTCTCGGCTATGGGAACTGTTGTTGCCCCCACTTCTTCCACTCTTCCGGCTCTTGCTACCGCCTCTGTTTCTGATCCTCGGGATGAACTCAGGATTACTACCACCTCCCTTGCTGAGAAGAAGAACTTTGTGGAATGGGTTCATTCCGTTCTCCGGGTCCTTCAGACTAAAGG
The DNA here is from genome assembly GCA_033032865.1 of Dactylorhiza incarnata. Classification (NCBI taxonomy): domain Eukaryota; kingdom Viridiplantae; phylum Streptophyta; class Magnoliopsida; order Asparagales; family Orchidaceae; genus Dactylorhiza; species Dactylorhiza incarnata. The sequence goes on along the minus strand of JAWHQI010000123.1, from coordinate 6,429,384 downwards.
TCTCCTTCACCATCTTACCTGCAACCCTTCTACTTACCCTACCGAGAATTGGCTTCGCGATGATGGTCGCGTCCAATCTTGGCTTCTGAATTCCATGGAGGGTGAACCATACCGGATGACTATGTATCATGACACTGTCAAAGCTATGTGGGATGAGCTTCATTCCCTATACTCTGGAAAGGATAGTCTCCAACACCTGTTTGACATCTTTCTTGCACTACAGCAGCTTGACCCCGGGCTCGATGGGGATCTCACCTCTTATGTCGCCCAGTCCAAGACTCTTGTAGAGGCATGGATACAGCATCAGCCCTCTACTCCAGACCTCAAAACTCAACGGGCTCAGAAGGAAGCTGTCGGTATTGCCTTAATGATGGCCCGCGTTCCTCCTCATCTCCACAGTGTTCGAGTAAACATCTCCTCTCCTACTATAACTCTCTCTGATGTCTGCTCCATGTTGCTTAAGGTGACGCCACCTACTGCCCTTCCAACCCCGTCTCCTGTGCTCCTTCATTACGGTTCAAATCACAAACCCCCACCTGTTCCCTCTCGGGGTTGCCGCTCTAATACGCGAGGGAGTGGTCGTGACAACCGTCGTCTCCCTAAAGGTCCGAACACCCGTCTTTGCACCTTTTGTGACCGGGAGGGTCACACTGAAGCAGTATGTTATAGGAAACATGGGTTTCCACCACAACATGGTCCCTCCCTACCCCATGCCTCCACTGCTCGTGAGACTGTCTCCTCTCACCCTGACATTGATGCCTTAATGGGAGAACTGCAGCAGCTGCGTGGTCTGATGTCCCTGCCATCTTCCTCTGGTTCTTCTATCTCCCATATAGGTATCTCCTGTTTCACCCATAGCCCCTCCTGGATTTTGGATTCCGGTGCAACCAACCACATCACTCCTCAGAAGCCGGCTCTGTATTTGGACTCTCCATGTCCAAAGTTTATTACCGTGGCTAATGGTGACACTACTCCTGTTACTGGTTGTGGTGATATGATGCTTACTCCAACTATCTCGTTGAAATCTGTTCTTCATGTTCCAAGCTCTCACTTTAATCTGCTTTCTGTCAGTCGTCTCACCAATGATAATGATTGTCTTATTACTTTTTCTTGCTCTACTTTTCTTATGCAGGATCGACAGACTCGGAATATCAATGGTAGCGGTCGGCTGTCTAACGGGCTCTATATCTTGGATCCACCTGCTTCTGCGCTATCTTCCATTAGTTCTGTTGACCGGCACCGTCGTCTGGTCATGCTCCTCTTCCAATCCTTCAGAAGCTCTGTCGGACTATCATTTCTCTTCTTTCGACTGTGAAACTTGTATTTATGGAAAACAACATCGCTCTGTTTTTTCTCCTAGTTGCACTCAAAGTATTGCCCCATTTGATTTAGTACATTCTGATATTTGGGGACCTTACAAAACTCTAAGTCTTTTTGGTTATCATTACTTCGTTACCTTTATTGATGATTACTCTCGCATGACATGGTTATATATGATGCATGATCGCTCTGAACTCCTGTCTATTTTTCGTTCTTTTGCCGCTAAAACCACTACCCAATTTTCTCGCAACATTAAAATACTTCGCACTGACAATGCCCGTGAATACACTAGTCATGACTTCAAACAGTTCTGCAGTTCCTTGGGGACTGTTCACCAAACCTCTTGTTCATATACGCCACAACAAAATGACGTCGCTGAACGAAAGAATTGACACCTTCTCGAAGTAACCCGATCTCTCCTCTTTCAGATGCACGTCTCTACTTACTATTGGAATTTTGCTATCTCTACCGCATGCTACCTTATCAACCGCATGCCCTCCTCGGTCCTCAACTTCTCCACCCCCTTCTCTCTCTTATTCCCTGAGCACAAACTATTTCCTTTAACTCCACGGATCTTTGGTTGCGTCTGCTTCGTCCATCATCTTGGACCTCCTGTTGACAAATTAGCCCCTCGTGCAACTCGCTCCATGTACGTTGGGTACTCCCGGACTCAAAAAGGCTATGTTTGTTATTCTCCCTCTACCTGAAAACTGATTACGTCTGCGGACGTTACTTTCCTTGAACAACAGTCTTTTCATGACACCGCCCCAATGACACCGTCTTCCCCTCGTGCTCTCCCACGTCCTGTTGTTCCTACCACATCCCCGTTACCACCTCTTCTCCCAACACCTCCTCCTCTCCGTGTACATTCTCGTCGCTTCCCTCGAAATAGTGCCTCGCAACAGCCCCTGCCGACCACGGATGCTTCGCTGCTTGCTGATCCAACCGCCCCTTCCACCGCGCATCCTCTTTCCAACTATGTCTCCTTACACTGGTTGTCTCCTGGTTTACAGAGGTTTGCGGCTTCTTTATCCTTTATTTCCCTTCCCTCTTCTGTGCAGGAAGCTCTTCAACATCCCGGGTGGCAGGCCGCCATGGATGAAGAAATGATGGCTCTCTGGACAAACAACACATGGTCTCTCCTGTCCAAAGTTTATTACCGTGGCTAATGGTGACACTACTCCTGTTACTGGTTGTGGTGATATGATGCTTACTCCAACTATCTCGTTGAAATCTGTTCTTCATGTTCCAAGCTCTCACTTTAATCTGCTTTCTGTCAGTCGTCTCACCAATGATAATGATTGTCTTATTACTTTTTCTTGCTCTACTTTTCTTATGCAGGATCGACAGACTCGGAATATCAATGGTAGCGGTCGGCTGTCTAACGGGCTCTATATCTTGGATCCACCTGCTTCTGCGCTATCTTCCATTAGTTCTGTTGACCGGCACCGTCGTCTGGTCATGCTCCTCTTCCAATCCTTCAGAAGCTCTGTCGGACTATCATTTCTCTTCTTTCGACTGTGAAACTTGTATTTATGGAAAACAGCATCGCTCTGTTTTTTCTCCTAGTTGCACTCAAAGTATTGCCCCATTTGATTTAGTACATTCTGATATTTGGGGACCTTACAAAATTCTAAGTCTTTTTGGTTATCATTACTTCGTTACCTTTATTGATGATTACTCTCGCATGACATGGTTATATATGATGCATGATCGCTCTGAACTCCTGTCTATTTTTCGTTCTTTTGCCGCTAAAACCACTACCCAATTTTCTCGCAACATTAAAATACTTCGCACTGACAATGCCCGTGAATACACTAGTCATGACTTCAAACAGTTCTGCAGTTCCTTGGGAACTATTCACCAAACCTCTTGTTCTTATACGCCACAACAAAATGACGTCGCTGAACGAAAGAATTGACACCTTCTCGAAGTAACCCGATCTCTCCTCTTTCAGATGCACGTCTCTACTTACTATTGGAATTTTGCTATCTCTACCGCATGCCCTCCTCGGTCCTCAACTTCTCCACCCCCTTCTCTCTCTTATTCCCTGAGCACAAACTATTTCCTTTAACTCCACGGATCTTTGGTTGCGTCTGCTTCGTCCATCATCTTGGACCTCCTGTTGACAAATTAGCCCCTCGTGCAATTCGCTCCATGTACGTTGGGTACTCCCGGACTCAAAAAGGCTATGTTTGTTATTCTCCCTCTACCTGAAAACTGATTACGTCTGCGGACGTTACTTTCCTTGAACAACAGTCTTTTCATGACACCGCCCCAATGACACCGTCTTCCCCTCGTGCTCTCCCACGTCCTGTTGTTCCTACCACATCCCCGTTACCACCTCTTCTCCCAACACCTCCTCCTCTCTGTGTACATTCTCGTCGCTTCCCTCGAAATAGTGCCTCGCAACAGCCCCTGCCGACCACGGATGCTTCGCTGCTTGCTGATCCAACCGCCCCTTCCACCGCGCATCCTCTTTCCAACTATGTCTCCTTACACCGGTTGTCTCCTGGTTTACAGAGGTTTGCGGCTTCTTTATCCTTTATTTCCCTTCCCTCTTCTGTGCAGGAAGCTCTTCAACATCCCGGGTGGCAGGCCGCCATGGATGAAGAAATGATGGCTCTCTGGACAAACAACACATGGTCCTTCCTCCTCCTGACCAGTCCCTGGTTAGCTGCAAGTGGATCTTTACTGTCAAATATCATCCCGATGGGCAGGTTGATCGCCTTAAGGCTCGTCTTGTCGCTCGTGGATTCACTCAACAACATGGTATTGATTATGAGGAAACCTTCTCTCCGTTTGCCAAGCTCAACACTGTTCTCCTGCTCATATCTCTTGCGGTCCATCGTCATTGGCCGCTACACCAGCTTGACATCAAGAATGCCTTCCTCAATGGCGATCTGCTGGAAACGGTTTGTATGCAACAACCTCCTGGTTATGCAACCACGGGGGAGTCCCTAGTGTGTCACCTGAAGAAATCCTTATACGGCCTCAAACAGTCTCCCCGGGCATGGTTTGAGAAATTTAGTCGAGTGGTTCGTGAGTGTGGCTTTACCCAAAGCCTAGCAGATTTCTCATTGTTTACCCTTCGACGTCCCTCCGACATTGTTATTCTCTTGGTCTATGTTGATACATTCTTGTCACGGGAGATGATCTTGCTGGCATTGTTCACATCAAGAAGCATCTTGCCTCTCAATTTCACACCAAGGACTTAGGTCGGCTACGGTACTTCCTAGGGATTGAGATCGCTCGACGACCGGATGGTTTGGTTCTCTCTCAGCGAAAATACTGTCTTGATCTCCTCCATGATGCTGGTTAGTCTGGGTGTAAACCTGTGGACACCCATGGATACAAACCATCAACTGAGTTCTCACGGATCGGACTCAGATATGCTCCTTCCTAATCCAGATTATTATCGACGCCTCGTGGGCAAGCTTATCTATCTGACTGTCACACGTCCAAATATCTCCTTTGTGGTTGGTGTGGTCAGCCGCTTCATGCATGCTCCCCGGACTTCCCACCTCCAGGCCGTTGAACGAATTCTTAGATACTTAAAGAATGCTCCTGGACAAGGCCTGGTATACAAGTCTTCCACCTCTCTATCCCTTGTGACATACTGTGATGCTGATTATGCTGGGTCTCTCGATGATCGTCGCTCAACCAGCGGCTACTGCACATACTTTGGTGGAAATCTAGTTTCCTGGCGAAGCAAGAAGCAAACGGTGGTTGCTCGCTCCTCCGCTGAAGCCGAGTATCGTTCCATGGCCGATGTCGTCTCTGAACTCACCTGGCTTGAGAGTCTCCTCACTGATTTAGGAGTCCAGCTTCCGACTCCGGCAATACTCTTTTGTGATAGTCAAGCTGCTATACATATTGCTGAAAAACCTGTGTTTCACGAATGCACCAAACATATCAAGGTTGATTGTCACTTTGTCCGGGAAAAGGTTCGACTTCAGAAAGTTTGTCTTCGTCATGTCCCTGCTGCTGATCAAGTCTCTGATGTTCTTACAAAAGCTCTACCTCGCTCTCTGTACCAGAAGTGTCTTTCCAAGCTTGGTGTCTACGACTTGTATGCTCCAGCTTGCGAGGGAGTGTTAGAACATATAAAAACCCATGTACAAAAAGCCCATGTATAAAGGCTCCTTTAGTCTCACATTGTCTATTCTCTTTTCTTCCTTTCTCCCTTGTCTATTTAAGGACCTATTCTTCTTGTATTAAGTGAGTGAATATAATTATCTGGTTGAATACTCCAAAGAGTGATTTTCAACGCTATTCTTCTACACATACATATAAGTATGAGTGTGGCATGCAACAGGTTTGATTTTTTTGTATTGTTTATTATCTGATATCTTATTATTCATTGTCAATTTTGTATTATGTTGAACTCTTCAGTTACAGATCAATTTTTTAATAGGTGTAACGGATGAGAAACTTCCAAACTTTTGTTTAATTGTTGATAATGATTCTTCTTAAAGGTATGTATAAAATTCTTCCATTTTACCTTTTAAATTACTTACAACTTACTAGTCAAAGATTGCTCGAAAATCAAAGATTGCTTGAAATTTGGATTAACTTTTTGACTCAAATCAAAACCAACAATTCAACGAATGAGCCAAGCTCGGCACAAATCGACATTAAATTGAGTCAAGCTCGGAATGGATTGAGCATGCTCGAGATCAAATTGAAATGCATATTCATGTATGAATGTATATGCACTTAATACTAATGTACATATTTAGATTTGAATTAACGTATATATGTCCTGTGCCGGCGGGAGAAGAATTCATTAATAGCTCGCTATAGGTAGTAAGGAGGAGAGGACTCTTTCTATGTCGCTGAGTGAAGGAAAAGGGCAATTCTCCTTAACCTCAACAAAAGCAAGAAGGGGAACGAGTCCTACAACTTAGTCCATTCACTCCAGACACTACTGACTGACAAGGATTAGTCGATGATTGAAGGGTGACAAGTCAAGCATTAGGTTGAGAGGCGGATACGGTTTTCCCCGCAGATTAGACCAGCATGACCTCAGGGATGAATGAACTACTGGTGGACAAGATTAAAGGTTTTACCCTCCGTGAACCCTTATCCGATAGGGGATGGAGGCTAGACTAGGTCAATTGAATACCAGCTGGTTTCTCGTACAATAAGAGAAAGGCTGCACATGAAAAGAAAGAGTGTGAATTGGTTAAGAAGCACGAGTCGAAGGGTGAATCCCTTCACTTAAGAGAATATCCATGTTCGAGTTCGTATTCATGCTAAGTAGATTAGCCGATTGAGAAAAGAGCGAGAATTGCCACAAGTGTAGGATTGCATGCCACATGTTTGGCTAAGAATTTATCTTCTGAGAAAGTAAATCCATCTATAGGTCGGCTCAAGATCAATTCAAATGGTTTCAAGACGATCTTGAGCCCAGGTTGGACCATCGCAAAGTTTGGATTATTAACAACCCTATTTGCATGTTGACAACCTTGATCAGGAGAACTTTAGTTGGGTTGATATACAAAAAAATCATCTCAAGTATCCTCTGAATGGATTTATATGCTAGAATCGCTTGAAAAGAGGGGTTTTTTCTCCATGCGAATTTATGTTGCTCAGAAGTACCTCATGTGAAACAATTCACTTTTACAGGCCTGATGTATCAATATACTTATCTATCAGTCAAATGCCCCATACTGGACAGACTAATACGATTCAATGTATATTTTTTTGACAACTCAGTTCCCATCTTTACTAAATATATAAATCTTATCCTAAAATGTTATTAGTGTTGTAATGTATTGCTTGAATTATAATTTAAATTGTCATTTTCTTGAAAAAAAATGTGATTGAAACTTTATAAGTCAAATATGTTTAAGCATGTCCAAGGCCAACCTTACGCCCCCACCCCCAAGAAAATCTAGATAAAATGGGCACCCACTATTCCTGGATGAGCAATGGTTAACATGTTAAACTTTCTTATCTTTAGAAGGATAAGGCCTTGAGAATTATTAAAAATATATATAATCTGTTAGATAAATAAAATAGTTATAATTATACAACCTATAAAGGAAAGTGTTAGGTGTCCCAATCAAGCTAGGCAGTCCCAAGGCAATTCTTAGCCCATGGACTGAGAAAGAGTTCCAAGTTAGAACTCTGGCATCTTTTACAAATGGTATTTAATACACGAAAGAAAAAGGAAAAACTTCCTGAGATCTGGATTCATAACGAACTAGCACATGTAGAACAAGTTTCAAAAAATCTACAGAAACTCCATCAAACATCAACAAGAACTAGCCAAATATCAACATGCATGAAAATTTGCAAATAGTTCCTTTTTATGTTGCAAAAACGAACAAAAGTTGTCATAAGAGAAGAACTATTCTCACCTTGACAGTTAGTAAATTATCAGGAAGCCGAAGTGAACTGCATTGAGATGGTTCATTAATTTCGACGTGCTTCCATATACTGGATTTCTCGAGCAACTCGTCAACTCTGGGCTTGACATCAATAATTGCACGATTATCACCACTCTGCTGCAGGTTTTAAAGTTTATGGTTATCCACGAGTAAAGTGGCTTATCTCAAAACAGAATAGTATGAAAATAAATAAATTCTACTTGAATCCAATCTATATATATAATATTCTATACTATATTAAAAAGAAAAAGTTGGGTGGTCAAGATCCTAAAATACGCCCATCAAATGAATCAAAGTCCTCCGATTTTAATTTCTCTAGCAGATGACTAATTTTTAATATATAAAGCTAACATAAAATAAATAAAATATAGCATCAGTGCACATGGTTCTCCAATGCGTAGTGTGGTTGCAACAGTACTCAGTTATCACTTGGGTGGCTGTGCACACTCCGTACAAGATGACCGCACAACCGCTAGTATAGATAAAATAAAATAGTCATAGTTTACCAATCCTCCAATAGGAGCTGTTTGGGAGCCACGATCAATATCAACAGTAGTAGTTCCAGGAACAGTGCTGACAGCAGCCAAGGGGAGGGTGGTGGAAGGCTGCAGAATTATGGCAGGAGGCATCTCAGCAGAATGAGTAAGATTATAAAATAAAACAAACAAAACATAAAGCTTGCAAGAGCATAATATAAACGGTAAAACCACCTTTGCCTCAGAAACTGGTCTAGAAGCATTGTATAACCGACTTTCAAGGGATCGCAGCAGTTTAAATCCTTCAACATTGGCTAAGATCTTGATGCAATTGTCACTAGTTGAAACAGCTAAAAGTGAGCCTAATTTGTTGAAGCGAATCCGTGGAGAAGCCTATGAGTTGTACCGTAAACTAAATTAAGATTCACAATTTCTGAAATCTAAGAATGATATATAAGGAAGGTGATATTACCGGCAATCCACCATCTGCATCAGTTGTTGTCAAAAGATTAGTATTGTCCATGTCCCAAAACTTGATCATAAACTCATCTCCACAAGCCAAAAATCGACTTTTTGTTGTATCAAATTGCACCACCCCAATTGACCTTTTACGAAAACCAGAATACGTTCTTTTCACAGAGCCTTCACTCTCATTCCACTCAACGATATATGAATCTCCATCTTTACTACTCCCACAAGAGAACAGCCTAAACGGGAAATGTACGGGTAAGACCGAGATGGGGAACATTATATCGAAGGAGATCAATAAACCAAAAAACATAAAAAATTCACATAAACAAACCTTGTTCCATCAGCACTATAATCCATGGAAGTACACCACTGACCAGGAGCTGTATAATCCACTCTAGATCCCCCGTTATCATACAACCAAGCTTTGATTTTCCCATCAAGGGAAGTTGAAAAGATAAACTAAGAAGTAGGCAAATGGAGGAAGGTTAGGTAAAAGAGTCGACTCTAGTAAAACTAAAAGCTAAAAATATATGCAATGGAATTTACATGAATATTTTCCTTTGAATGCGGGCAAATAGAGTACACAGGTGCTTCATGACCTTCATAGGTATACTGAACTACGGCTGTGGCAGCATCCCATACCTGCAAATACTCAATCGTTAAAAATAATGAAGCAAAAAAGAAGTGCAGCAAAAAAGAAGTGCACGGCTGTAATATATTGTTGGTAAATCATTAAAAACCTTGATTGTCTTGTCATCTCCACAAGTTACAATGCATAATTTCTTGTTTGGTTGTGAAAAAGCTATGTCATTTACCCCACCGATATGTGCATCAATCTGGTAACAAGTTTCACAGAACAAATTAGAATAGCTCATGGAGGAGATAATAATTTCACTGGCACGCATCATCAATAACTCATTTGACATCGTAATTTTTTAAGGAAAATAATAATTGGCATTACATACCTCCAAATGTTGGATTAGATCATCACGGCCATTGAAATCGTAGAAATGTACAAGGTGCTTGGAATACGCAATGCCTGAAAATAAAGAACAGTTGTCAGGTAGACTCTACAACTGTTCTCCTCTCCAAATATTTCTAATGCCATTAAACCTAAAACCATCAAATGATACAGCTAGACGGATCATTATCTCACCAAATTGATATCCATCTGGACTCCAAAGCACACGATTAACATAAATGGAAGGATCCTTGACCAAGGTAGACTGCTCATTATAACATCCAAAAAGATGTGAGTAGATAAAAAAAAGAACCAAGAGAGTAACTTTCTTAGCCAAATAGAATACAAGGGTACCTGGAAGAGTGTCGAACAAGAAGAGAGTTCCCAAACTTTAAAATTTCGGTGAGCAAGCCTCTCTCTGGAGGAAACCTCCCAAATAGAAATATCACCAACATTGGTGCCAACTAGAACCGAAAAAATAAAATCAAACACGTATTGTAATGTCGAGGTTTAAAACGACATTAACCTAAAACAAATAAGAATAGTACCTAGAAGAAGAGTTGGCTGAGAAGGATGGAAATCCATGCTTGTTACTGTAGAGCCCTGGTTCAAAGTTACTGCAACATTCATTGGCAACTCCTCAATGATGTGCTGATTTCTAGAAAGACCAGCATATGCAACTGGTAAGTGAGTGGTAGGCAAAGCAACCTACAAAAAGGCAGTCATAATTACTTGAGTGGCCCTAGGAGGGCATACTACAATGAAATTGCAATAAAAATCAACACAAATTGGTTGTGTACCTCCTCGGATATTCCCATAGGACGTTGCCTTTTAAGAACATGTTCTGAATCTGCGGAGTGGTAATCCACATGTGGGTTGCTACTAGGATGCTTCAATAGAGCGGCTAGAATGGTTAAAAGAAATGTTTGAGTAAACATATGTTAACAGGATGTTGTCCCTTATTCTGTAAGTGTACAGGCCACAGAATAGCCAAGCTAAATTTGTCTAATATTCTAACATACCTTCATGCAGAATCAAATGCATGTAAGAGTAAGAGATGAAAATACTCATGCTGGTAAAAATAAGACCAATAATCATATATACTACTGACAAAATGAACACAACAAGTGATCAAGATATCAAAAATAATAATTTAAGGAAATAACAACAAACTTTTAGGAACATGATGGCAATCTTTATGCACAAGAACTGGACAGGTGTTCAGGGAGGGAAGAGACAAAACAAGTAAACCTTCATTGAGCCAATTGATAATCCTTATTACAAGCAGTAGGTTATATTTATAACCCCATTACAATCTATTCCTATTAATGGCTATGACAGATATTTTTTAAGATGCAGACACGTGGCCCACCTGAAGCCATTCTAAGTCTATTTATAACTCCATAATTTGCTAGCCTCTTTCCCTTCGTGCGACGATCTGCTATTTGACCCATTACATTGCCTTCGCCTTCGTTCTCGTCATTTAGTCATCTAAAAAATGATTTCATAATTGTGAACTTTAAATTTAGCCGCTTCAATAATTCCTCCGGGGTCGAACACAAATTGTGAGAGTTGTTTCATGACATTTTTGAACAAACTCTGCAGAAGCCATCATCAACAATGATTTCAAAGCATAATTCTACGAACTAATTCTTGCAAGATCGGGCTCACAACCATTCTTGAATGTGTCGGTGTGGAAAGGCAATCAACGGCTTGTAGTGTTTTGCTGAGTATTTTCCGGATCGATTTTTGTAATGTCAAATGCATCCAAAGGAGTGTCTTTTGGTGGATCTAAATCCGGAGAAGAGGCAAGCCCGTTAAGGGAAGAAAGTCCAGGTACAGGGGGCGATAATTCCTCAAATAATGATTGAGAAGCTTTAATCGTTGATTTTTATTGATGTTTATTTCCACGGATGGATCTTCAAATGTCGAAGGAACGAATCGTTTAATAATGACATCAACGAAAAATGGAAATATTAAAGAAGGATGATCGCGTATTGTAGCCCGATACCAATGAGATACTGATTTATCTAAGTGCAGTGTTGTGTAGAGCAAGAAATCTGTCGGTCAAATATTGTTATAGGAAAAATACAATGGCAATTCGAAAAGTCAATCTGTGGGGCCCCCCGCGGAAAAACGTGGACAAGAAAAGCGAAAAAGATTAATGGGTGGAGCAGAAACAACCAAATTTCCGGACGGCTGCGGGACGTGACCAAGAACCATATTTGAAGAAGAAGAAGCCTGAGGCGGTGTGGATTAGAGAGCAGTGAAATGAGGAACTCATGGGGGGTACATAAGCAAGCGTCAAATCCCTTCAAAGTGCACCATCATTTCCTGGCGCGAAGAGGTGATTTGCTTCGTGGTAGCCTCTCTAGTTTCCATGATTTGATTAACCAAGAGATTTTCTTTGGTATTTAAATCTTGAACAAGCTTTTTCTAGAGGTCGTCCATCTGAGATTGACGAAGTTGTTGGCCCTTTGCGAGCGCATTCTTGATATCCAGAAGTTGGTGTTGGGTAGCGTTGCACATTATGAAAATGATGAAATGGGTCTTCTTACGAATTCAGACGATAGAGGTGGTTGCAAATGGAAGCGAAGTAGCGGTTGGGAAGAGGAAGTGGCAGTTGGCGGTGGATGCAAATGGTTACACACGTTGGCACGTTGCCTAATGATTGATACCAGAGTAAGCTTGCTTAATCTATTGATTGGATGAGTACTCTCTGGCATGCCTGCAGCGAGAGTGGATGAAGCAATTCGAAATGGAATGACGATTTCGAATCCTGGAAAACGCAGTCAAATTGCTGGCGATCATGATTTTTGTTTAGATCTTGGGCTGAATCTTTGGCAAAAAACGTACTTGAAGAGGATGATATTATCAATACATCAATTGGTCGCAAACGTTGTCGGGAGGAACGTTCCTACATCAAGTATTTTCCCGAAAGCCTGGGAGCCTTCTTGCACCCAACAACTGCAGTGGTGGTCGCAAATGGTTGTGAAGAGGCGGTGTCTGGAGGTCGTTGGATGTGCAGGGAGACTTCACACACCAAGCAAATGCGGCGATGGTTGCAAATGGCTGTGAAGCGGCGGTGTTTGAAGATTGTTGTCGATGTCGTATCGAGGGAGGCGCAGAGTCTTCTTCCCACCATCGTTTTAAGTCAAGAAGATGCGTCATTCTTGAATGTTGGAGTGGGTGAGGGAATCATAGGGTCGAGAGATCATGGAATCGTTGTAGATCGGACCGCAAGTTTTGGGGATGAAGAGCTCTCAACACAAATCTGTGGAGCGTCGGATTCTGATATAGAATGATTTCTTGCTCATTCGTCTGGATACAAGAATTGTTTTGGATTTCTTCAACAACACATCTAATGCAAGTGCCAAAGACTTGCTTGAACAACAGAGAAAATCAGAGGTGACAACCTGCTGGTTGCGCGAGTCGGGTAAATCTTTGGCGGAGGAATGTGCACAATAACGAGAGCACAAATTGTAAGGAGCTAACAAGGTGGTGGCAAAGGCGGGGAGGGGGGGGGGGGGGGGGGGGGGGGGTGTTCAATGGAAGAAGAAGAAGGGCCAAGGTTGGCCGGAGGCAAGGAAGAAGAATAGGGAGGGAAGAGACGAAACAAGTAAAATTTTATTAAGCCAATTGATAATCCTTATAACAAGTAGTAGGTTATATTTATAAGCCCATTACAATCTATTCCTATCAGCGGCTATGACAGTCATTTTTGAATATGGACACATGTGGCCCACAACAAGCCATACTAAGTCTATTTAAAACTCCATAAATTGCTAGCATCTTCCCTTCATGTGATAATCTTCTGCTAGACGAGACCCGTTACAACAGGGGGCAACGCAAAATATATTTAAATATGACAACAAAAACTCAATTCAAATTTAATATTAAAATTTCTTTTTTTGCTAAAAGGAGGATGTCAATATTTATGCACCTGAAGTGCAAGGAGCGGCAAGGCCAAGGGGGCCAGCCGAGACCGTTGGATGTGGCATTGGAGTGGCATTTGAAGCATTGGCCATCCAACCAGTAAGAGATGTTGGAATGGAAGTTGCTTGAGGCTGAAATTGCTGCATGAAACACAAATCTACATAATGTTTCCCATCCTCACTATGATTCTAAATAAATAAGAACAGAGTTTACACAATTACCGTTATAATTCCGCCCCCTCCATGAGGCCCAGATAGTTGTGGGAACCCTCCCTGTTTTTGCATCACATTCATGACGGGAGGAGCAGGCGATGCTACTCGAGCGCCATTTGGCTGGGAGCACGAGTGATCATAAAACAAGGTTTTAATATCTGGGTTTGGCCTAGGGTTCTTACATAGTTGGTGCTGCCAATTCAAACTATCCATGAACATAACCGTAATGTCAGCTAAACATGAGAAGAAGAAGGAATTCAACCAATTTATGATACGCAAACTCTACCTCTGATTGATGAGTGTCCTCAATCTAGAGTTTTTGAGATTGGGTAACTGCAGTTTGTCTCGGAACAAAGGATTGGCCTCGATCAATTTTTTGAGCTCAGAAAGCATAACGGTTCTGGCAGATTTTGTATCCCCGTACTTAGAGAGCTGCTCATTTTCCCTGAAAGAGAAAATGGGGAAGGATGAAGAGATGATGCGTCAACGACATTGGAAGCGGACGTAACGTCCATTAATGACTGATCAATTAAATCAGAATACCTAAAATTCTCCAAAGTTAGAAGCTGGGTGATCTCCTTAAATAAATCTTCATTAAAAGCCGAGAAAACCTTGAGGTCCTTCATGAGTATATCCACGGCCTTCGCCCGTTCTTTCCTGCAATCAATAGACGCTAAACATAAGAAGGCTGATAAAGAAGAAGTAAAAAACATTCAGGAAGACCACAAATCTCAACAGACAAGTAAAGATTCGAACTTATCCAGGGCTTCGAGATACTTCTGTTTCCGGATCTCAAAGAAAACTTTCATCGAGTACCGGTTATCGTCGACCTTGGTGAACCCTGAGAGGTACCTTTCAACCTCCTCCCAATTCCCGGCGAGCACTGCCTCCTCGAAGTGCTTCATGTTGAAATAAAACCCAGATTCTTGCTCCAACCTTCGAGAACACGGCAAAAAAAATAGTAAAAAAAAACGGAGGCGTAGACGCCCGGAGGGCGAAGGAGGGGATTCTGCAGATTCTTACTTGTGGACCGTCTCCTTGAACTTCTCCTCATCGAGGAACTGCAGTATGAGGAAGACGAGTTCTCTGCTTAGGGAGCTCATGATCTCCGTTGGGCGGCTGGACCACGCGGTCTGCGGCGCCGGCGGCAGGGGTTCCTGCAGCGACGGCTACCCGCTACGAGATCGAACGGCAGAATCCTAGCAAGCCCCGGATCGATCAACGAAAATCTCGCTTTTGACAGAGGATTCGATGCGAGAGGGGGGAGAAATATCGCATCTCAAAACCGAGACCGAGAGAGAGAGGGAGAGAGAGAGGGAGGGAGAGAGAGAGAGGGTACGGGGACGACAGAGACGAAAGGGCGAAAATTGGGAGGCTGGGAGTAGACCGCTGTTGGGTTTCGGCGACGGGTGGGGACTTTTCTCTACATATAAGTGCATCGCCTTTTATTTGTACGGAACAGATGATAAGCAGAACAGCGTATCAGATAAACTTGAGAACTTATCAATCTGATTTCCATGTATCGTGCTTTCTTCATTTGTCCCCACTCAAAACGACATTTTAATAAAACAGTTACCGTCCACGTGTCTTTGCGCAAATTGCACCCGCTCCAATGCTCCATGAAAATGCCACGTGGATATAGCAGGCTTTACTGGCTTGGTCTCTTTCATGGTCACTTTGCCTGGTTGCCGTAGTCGCGTGAATATTGTCGCAGCCGTGCGAGGTCGGAGACTGCGAATAAGGCAGTAAAGCAAAACTTTCTTTTCTTAACAAAAAAAAAAGTAAAAACTTTCCTTTTTCTACGCGTTCTTTTTTTTTGTGCACAAGAAATATCAGTATAATATTTTGTTAAATTCGCACGGGCTACGCCCGTGCTCGATGCTCTCGGGCGGTCTTCGGTCGCATCTAGGCGGGCTCCGTCCGCACCCAGCCTCTGGCGGGCTCCGCCCGCCCCCGGCGGGCTCCGCCGGGCCCCGGCGGGCTCCGCCCGCCTCCGGCTAAGCACCCGGCCGCCGGCGAACTTTGCCCGCCCCCGACAAAACGGTGAGTGAGCCAGGGGGTACTGTAGCAGCTGGTTGTTTCCGTATTTAAGATAAAGCCTTGGGCTTTGAAAAGATATTATAGAGTAGCATGTCCTGGTGAACATTTTTATGCTTTTCTTTGCATGCAGCAGGAATGTTTGAGAAGTAATTAGAATAAATCATGTTTTTTCTAAACCTAAATTTGGTCATCCTAACATTTTGCTTCATGTCAGCTGCAAACTTTTTTGCTAAATAATTTCATTAAATTAAAACTCCATCACGGAAACCCACCCAATAGAAACAACTTAAAGACCCAGCGAGGATCCATGAAAAGCCCAGTGCAGAGCCATTAAAGTACGCGAAAAAGGCCAAATAATTCACATGAAATGTCGCAGTTTAGGGCATATTTAAGGCCGTAAAAATAAAAAATGGGGTGAGTGCGGGACAGGTGGTCTGGCAGGATGGGACAGGTGCGGGTCAGGTAGGAGCCGGCGCGGACGGGTGGTGCAGGCGGGGGTTGTGAGCTGTTCGAGAGTAAAGCGGAGCTCCGCTTTATGAACAGCGGAGCTCCGCTGTATTTCGCGATGTGGGACTATCCGCGGACGCGCGATGTGGACCTTCATTAGTCCCACATCGAGAAATAGAGCGGGGCTCCGCTCTTCATAAAGTGGAGGCCCGCCTAATTGTCGAAGAACTCTAAACCCCCGCCTGCACCAGCCCCGCCCCGCCCGCGTGCACAGGACCCTCCCGCGCGCGCACCCGCACCCGACCCCCGCCCGCTCGCTCGCACCCGTCCGCGCCCGCGCTTACGCACACCCGACCCCTCCTGCACTAGCCGCCCGCGCGTACTCGCACCCGACCCCCGCCCGCGCGCACCCGATTACCCCGCGTGCACTTGACAATGTTTTCGGTCGTGTAGGGGTAAAAAGGTAATTTCATAGTGTGGACTGTGGAGTAGTAGGTTTAGGAGCCCTATGAAAAAGTGGAGAGAGAGAGAGAGAGGTCGTTTGATCAGACGAAGCAAGATTGGACGGCCCAGATGCTTCCAATCAGCTCCAGAATGCCTAAATTCGATACTTCCTTATATTAGTAGAGATATGACTATTTAATTTTTTAACAATGTTAAAAGGACACATATTTTTGCTATTAACAGTTAAAATATATTAACACACACAAATTTTATTTTCACACCGGCATATTATTGCCACGTCAAATAAAAAATTATTTTATTTTCTCCAAAGGCAAAAACAAAAGAAAAGGCATTTTTCTCTCATTTCCTGATAGCCGTAAGTCACTCACACGTGAAATATAAAAGGAGTACCGAACATAGCTCAATTTCTCTGGATAGATGAATCAAAAATGCGGCATAAGCAAATTTCACAATAAATGGGGTTTTCGGAACTGGGATCCAAATAATATCAAACTTCTTCGTACATTTTATTTTCATCCATATGCTTAAGTACAAATTAAGAATGACATTCACTTTATATTGACAGAGTCAATGAGGTAAAGGTAAAAGTTTGATGGAGGTCATAATAATGATTTGATGCACAGGAATTTGAATTCAAGCTGAAAATGACTTGCGACTAAAGGGTGCCTAGTGAATAAAACATTCATTAAAGGAATGTTTGGAGGGTTTTTTAGCTCATTTTTGTTTTCTGAAAAACGTCACGGCACCTAACAAATCGTTTGGATTGTCTACCGGTGGGAAAAGCTACCGCGGAAAACTCGTTCTTCTTCTCTTTTTGAAAAGTCACTTATCCCCTACTTTTCATCATTTTCGAAAAGCACTTTCTCATCTCGATACAAGGTTAGCGCATTTTCCGCCTGAGCGCAAATTTTTCCCCCGTGCGAACATTTTTCTGCCCGGGCGAGCATTTCTTCCCCCATGGGCACATTTTAGGCCCGGGCGCGAATTTTTCGCTCGGTCGCGTATTTTTTTCACGATCGCACATTCTTCGCACGGGCGCGCATTTTTCGTCCGGGCGCGCATTTTTCGTGCGAGCGCACATTTTTCGCGAGGGCACGTATTTTTCGCCCGGGCGCACATTTTTTGCCCCGGCGCGTATTTTTCGCCCGGACTCGCATTTTTTCGCTGGGGCGCGCATTTTTCGCCAGGTGCGCTTTTTTCGCGCGGGCGCGCATTTTTTGCCAGACGCGCATTTTTGGCCCGTGCTCTCATTTTTCGCCGGTGAGCGCATTTTTCGTCCAGGGGCGCATTTTTCGTCCGAGAGCGCATTTTTCACCCGGACGCGCATTTTCGCCCGACGCCCCATTTTTTTGCCCGGGCGCGCATTTTTCTCTCGAACGCCCATTTTTCGCCCGGGCGCGCATTTTTCGCCCGAACGCCCATTTTTCGCCCGGGCTCATATTTTTCGCCCGGACGCGCATTTTTTGCCCGGGCGCGCATTTTTCTCCGGGGTACACATTTTTTGCCTCGGGGGCGCATTTTTCGCCCCGGGCGCGCATTTTTTGCCCGGGCATGCATTTTTAATTAAAAAAATCACCGCAACGGAGATTTGTCAAACAGTTTATAAAGTGCTTCTCATTTTTTAAAATCTCTGCAAAAGAAGTTCACGCAAATAGATTTCCTTTTGCAATAGACATTTTCGAAAAGCACCTTTTTCCTACCATTCTTTTGTCACCACTCCTTCTCCTTTCTGAAAAGTCCTCCCAAACAGGCCCTAAATTATTTGACACATTTTAACGAACACCTAAGCTGCAACCAGAGGGAAAAATCTGCAGAAAGCCCATAAGTTCTATAGTTCTTACCTTGGCCTTCTCCTGCAACTTCTCAGCAAAAGAGAGATATTGCTTCAATGTATACTCCTTCCCATTGGGACTCACCTCGTCAGACATAAACGGGGCCACTTCCGGCACATAGGCGGCAAGAATTGCCGATGCAGTCGTCGGGCCTATCCCCTTCAGCACTATCAGCTCCGACACAGCCTTTCGCATTAGGAAGAGACGCGAAAGCCTGTTTTTGATTGAGTTTTGGGCAGCAACAACGTCGGGGCTCTACTCCAGGTGCGGCGAAATCGTGCAGGAGAAGGCATCCAGGGCGTGCGCCATGTTTCGCAAGAACTGAAGAGGGCGCCGACGGAAACTTTCCGGTGTGCGCTTAAAGGAAGGAGTGTTAGGATTTTTTGTTTTTTTAGACAAAATTTTGGTGTGTAAATAGCCAAAATATGTGTGCTTTTAATATTGCTCTAATTTTATGTACGCGCGCACGTGCGGCCGCGATAGTACTTCAGGCGTGACAGAGATTAAATAATATAAAAATTACGACAACTTAAAACTTATTTTTGACAACTTGCTTTTGGCAATTTGATTATGACAATTTGTTTTTTTTACTTACTTTTGATGCATAATTACATACATGGTCAGTATAATTTAAATTATTTTGAAATAAATAAAAGAATTTAATGACATTAGGTTTAAAAAGACTGAAAATATTGACATTGTAATGTTTCACCAAAATGATTTTTTTTCATTTTAATATAGTATAGCTATAAATAATACTATTGATGGGATTCCCTAAAATGGGCTTGGTCGAACAGGAGATTTTTTGCCGCGATCTCTACCGGCTCGCCGATACAATTCCAACGGACCCATTCTCGCGCAATTTCGAATACGTTTGGTCTTCCAAACAGAAGCTGGAACACACGTACACACGTAGACGCCAAACACTCCCCTCATCATGAAGAAGTGGCAACCCCACTCGCTTAGTGGGGAAAACATCACTCCCCTAGTGGAAGGAGAGGGAACCGCTCAAAAGCGGTAGCCCAAGAGCGGGCCCTGCCGCACCGGCCGTGCGGCCACCGCCGCACCCGCATGAGGGGAACTCTCCCTCGTGCACGCACGCCGGCCGCGCGGCCGCCACACGCGCTCGCCCGTCGTGCGAACACTGTCGCGCGCCCGCACCAGGCGAACGCCCGACGTGCGACCCCCGCTACACGATCGCTCCCGTGCGGGGCGCACGCGCGAGGAACTCTCCCGCACGCCTGCCAGTCGCGCGACCGTGCCACCGTCGTCACACTCGCGCTACCGCGCACGCCATCCGCGCGACCTTGCATTGCCGCCGCACCGGTCGCGCGGCTCCGATCACACTGGTTGTGTGGCCCCCGCCGCATGGTCGCACCCGTGCACGCCGGCCACTACCGCACCGGCCGCGCGACTACCGTCTCACGGCCGCACCCGCACGCCAGCCGCCGTCGCACGGAGCCCTACCCACACGGCCCGCGCGGGAGACCTCTCTCGCGCGGGCGAGCACGCAGAGTACATTCTGCATGTCCGTGCTCTCGTTTTCCACACTATCCCTCATCATGGGTGTACAACCCTCATATTTCCCGAGTCGGCGGAACCCGACCCGGATGAGGCCAAGATAGCGGAGGTGACCAAGACCGAGCGAGGCTAAGGAATAACCCGACGAAGGAAGTAATGGAGCAAGTGGAGGAGGCTTCTCCCATTCGCCCCTTGTGGTTGGCGAGTGGGGGAAGCTCCCCCCACTCGCCCCTTGGTGTTGGCGAGTGGGGGAAGCTCCCCCCACTCGCCCCTTGTGGTTGGCGAGTGGGGGAAGCTCCCCCCACTCGCCCCTTGGTGTTGGCGAGTGGGGGAAGCTCCCCCCACTCGCCCCTTGTGGTTGGCGAGTGGGGGAGGCTCCCCCCACTCGCCCCTTGTTGTTGGCGAGTGGGGGAGGCTCCCCCCACTCGCCCCTTGGTGTTCGCGAGTGGGGGAAGCTCCCCCCACTCGCCCCTTGCTGTTGGCGAGTGGGGGAAGCTCCCCCCACTCGCCCCTTGCTGTTGGCGAGTGGGGGAAGCTCCCCCCACTCGCACCTTGTTGTTGGCGAGTGGGGGAAGCTCCCCGCACTCACCCCTTGCGGCTATTCGCAGTCCATTTTTGGGAAAGTCTATAAATAGACCCCCATGGGCACCTTGGGAAGGGTTGGTTCCTACCCCCTCCCTCGCGTGGTCTTGTGAGCAAGCACCCCCCCTCCCCTTGTCATCGAAGGTTGACGGTGAGGCGGTTCTTAGTGCTCTCCAGGGTGCCCAGGCTCAGCATTGGCTTTGGAGGGGAAGCGCTCTAAGATCTTCCGGGTATGTGGTGGGACCTCCACGCTGTAGCTTAAGGGGTCCGTTCGTGGACTTAGGTGTTCTTTAAGGGCAAGGTTCTTTGGTTTTTAGTGACTGGTCAAGGGTCTCGCTCAGGTCAAGTAAGGGTTAGCTGCATCCCCCTTGCGAACGTCGAAACTGGGTTACTGGTTTCAACATTATGGTGCGGTGAGCGTGGAAGCAGCTAGTTCGGAAAGCTCTGGGCAAGTCTCATGGCTGGAAGCGATGAGCTGATGGACTTACCCCTGTCAGGGAGTGCATGAAGAAAGGTGACTTCGAGGAGTTCAGGAAGTCAATCCGGGAAGTCTTGCGGTTTGCACTCCCCCCTCAGGGCGAGTACACGGCATCGCCAACACCTGTGCTCGCCTCGCCGTCTTTGATGGAGATAGAGCAAGCGTGTTGGCAAGGGAAGGGGCCAGCCTCGGAGGAAGGCTTGAGCCTTCAAGCGCAAGCACTCTTCAACAGCTCTCCTGGGGCCAGCTGCCCCGAGTGAGGGGGCAGGGAGGATGCCTCCGTCTCAACAGGAAGGGGGCGTAGTCCCTGTCCCTCATTCAACAAAAACACGGGGAGACGCCACGAAGCTACGCAGATCGGTTCCAGAGGCAAGTCTCCCACCTGCAGGTTGACCAAGGAAGCAGGAAGGACCAGGAGAAAGGAAAGGAATAAGAAGACAGAGAAAGTGGAGGAGATGATGAAAGAGATGGTCAAGGTGCATGTGACCAAGTAGGCCCAGAGGGGCGCGATGTAATAAGCAGGTAGCTCCCCGACGATGAATGAAGAGGTTTCAGGTAACGCCTTGACTAAGTGTCTTGGGATAAGTGTTGAGTTCCTCTGCCTCCAGGTGAAGGTAAGCACCTAGAACGTGGGTGGGTACTCCGCTCCCATTTGGTAGTATCCCCGACTAGAGACCATTCTCCGGGCTCAGTCATGCCGGCAGATGGGAGGCTCATCGGGTCGACTCGCTACTTGGTAGCTGGACTGGGAAGGCGTTGAGTTCCTCTACCTCCAAGTAAGCTGGGCCCCTAGGACGTGGATGGGTACTTCCGCCTCCAAGTGAATTGGGAAGGCGTTGAGTTCCTCTGCATCCAGGTGAGCTAAGCCCCTAGGACGTGGATGGGTACTTCCACCTCCAGTCAGGTTGGGAAGGCGTTGAGTTCCTCTGCCTCCAGGTGAAGGTAAGCACCTAGGACGCGGACGGGTACTTCCGCCTCCAATCGGTAAGATCCCCGACTAGAGACCATTCTCCGGGCTCACTCATGCCGGCAGATGGGAGGCTCATCGGGTCGACTCGCTACTGGGTAGCTGGACTGGGAAGGCGTTGAGTTCCTCTACCTCCAGGTAGGCTAGGCCCCTAGGACGTGGATGGGTACTTCCGCCTCCAAGTGAATTGGGAAGGCGTTGAGTTCCTCTGCATCCAGGTGAGCTAAGCCCCTAGGACGTGGATGGGTACTTCCACCTCCAGTCAGGTTGGGAAGGCGTTGAGTTCCTCTGCCTCCAGGTGAAGGTAAGCACCTAGGACGCGGACGCGGACGGGTACTTCCGCCTCCAATCGGTAAGATCCCCGACTAGAGACCATTCTCCGGGCTCACTCATGCCGGCAGATGGGAGGCTCATCGGGTCGACTCGCTACTGGGTAGCTGGACTGGGAAGGCGTTGAGTTCCTCTACCTCCAGGTAGGCTAGGCCCCTAGGACGTAGATGGGTACTTCCGCCTCCAAGTGAATTGGGAAGGCGTTGAGTTCCTCTGCATCCAGGTGAGCTAAGCCCCTAGGACGTGGATGGGTACTTCCACCTCCAGTCAGGTTGGGAAGGCGTTGAGTTCCTCTGCCTCCAGGTGAAGGTAAGCACCTAGGACGCGGACGGGTACTTCTGCCTCCAATCGGTAAGATCCCTGACTATAGACCATTCTCCAGGCTCAGTCATGCCGACAGATGGGAGGTTCATCAGGTTGACTCGCGGCGGGTAAGATTTCAAGAAGGACGATCAGTTTGGTAAGATGGTTGAATCCCTCCGCCCCTCAGTGAAGGTAAGCACCTGGGATGTGAAATGGTCCTCTACCCCCGGTAGTTCGAGAAAGTGTTGATTTCCCTCCCCCTCTAGGTGAGCTCGGCTCCCTGGTAAGTGTGGAGTTCCCTCCCCCTCCAGGTGAGCTCGGCTCCCTGGTAGGTGTGGAGTTTCCTCCCCCTCCAGGTGAGCTCGGCTCCCTGGTAGGTGTGGAGTTTCCTCCCCCTCCAGGTGAGCTCGGCTCCCTGGTAGGTGTGGAGTTTCCTCCCCCTCCAGGTGAGCTCGGCTCCCTGGTAGGTGTGGAGTTTCCTCCCCCTCCAGGTGAGCTCGGCTCCCTGGTAGGTGTGGAGTTTCCTCCCCCTCCAGGTGAGCTCGGCTCCCTGGTAGGTGTGGAGTTCCCTCCCCCTCCAGGTGAGCTCGGCTCCCTGGTAGGTGTGGAGTCCCCTCCCCATCCAGGTGAGCTCGGCTCCCTGGTAGGTGTGAACTTCCCACCTTCCACCTCAGGCCGAGTTCAGCTCGACTAGAGGTGTTGAGTTTCCCTCCACTTTCGGTCGAGCTTAGTCCGACCTCAGGTGTTGAGCTTTCTCCACCTCATGTTGAGCTCGGCTCACCGGAGGGGTGTTTAGTGGAGAAAGGTTCGTTCCCCACCTCGGGTCGAGTTCAGCTCGACTAGAGGTGTCGAGTCACCCTCCACCTTCGGTCGAGCTTAGTCCGACCTCAGGTGTTGAGCTTTCTCCACCTCCTGTTGAGCTCGGCTCACCGGAGGGGTGTTTAGTGGAGAAAGGTTCGTTCCCCACCTCGGGTCGAGTTCAGCTCGACTAGAGGTGTCGAGTCTCCCTCCACCTTCGGTCGAGCTTAGTCCGACCTCAGGTGTTGAGCTTTCTCCACCTCCTGTTGAGCTCGGCTCACCGGAGGGGTGTTTAGTGGAGAAAGGTTCGTTCCCCACCTCGGGTCGAGTTCAGCTCGACTAGAGGTGTCGAGTCTCCCTCCACCTTCGGTCGAGCTTAGTCCAACCTCAGGTGTTGAGCTTTCTCCACCTCCTGTTGAGCTCGGCTCACCGGAGGGGTGTTTAGTGGAGAAAGGTTCGTTCCCCACCTCGGGTCGAGTTCAGCTCGACTAGAGGTGTCGAGTCTCCCTCCACCTTCGGTCGAGCTTAGTCCGACCTCAGGTGTTGAGCTTTCTCCACCTCCTGTTGAGCTCGGCTCACCGGAGGGGTGTTTAGTGGAGAAAGGTTCGTTCCCCACCTCGGGTCGAGTTCAGCTCGACTAGAGGTGTCGAGTCTCCCTCCACCTTCGGTCGAGCTTAGTCCGACCTCAGGTGTTGAGCTTTCTCCACCTCCTGTTGAGCTCGGCTCACCGGAGGGGTGTTTAGTGGAGAAAGGTTCGTTCCCCACCTCGGGTCGAGTTCAGCTCGACTAGAGGTGTCGAGTCTCCCTCCACCTTCGGTCGAGCTTAGTCCGACCTCAGGTGTTGAGCTTTCTCCACCTCCTGTTGAGCTCGGCTCACCGGAGGGGAGTTTAGTGGAGAAAGGTTCGTTCCCCACCTCGGGTCGAGTTCAGCTCGACTAGAGGTGTCGAGTCTCCCTCCACCTTCGGTCGAGCTTAGTCCGACCTCAGGTGTTGAGCTTTCTCCACCTCCAGTTAAGCTCGGCTCAAAGGAGGGGTGTGTATAGGAGAAGGGTTTTCCCTTCGTCTCAAAGTAATTTCAGCTGAAAAGCTTGGCAGAGGTTCCCCGATGACGGATCCTTTCGTGGATTCCCCTAAGGTCCCACCTACTCGTCAAATAGGTGGGTTGGACTTTCTTTCCGAGCTTGGGGCAAGCTCGCAAAGAGCGGGGATTATGTACAACCCTCATATTTCCCGAGTCGGCGGAACCCGACCCGGATGAGGCCAAGATAGCGGAGGCGACCAAGACCGAGCGAGGCTAAGGAATAACCCGAGGAAGGAAGTAATGGAGCAAGTGGGGGAGGCTTCTCCCATTCGCCCCTTGTGGTTGGCGAGTGGGGGAAGCTCCCCCCACTCGCCCCTTGGTGTTGGCGAGTGGGGGAAGCTCCCCCCACTCGCCCCTTGTGGTTGGCGAGTGGGGGAGGCTCCCCCCACTCGCCCCTTGTTGTTGGCGAGTGGGGGAGGCTCCCCCCACTCGCCCCTTGTTGTTGGCGAGTGGGGGAGGCTCCCCCCACTCGCCCCTTGTTGTTCGCGAGTGGGGGAAGCTCCCCCCACTCGCCCCTTGGTGTTGGCGAGTGGGGGAAGCTCCCCCCACTCGCCCCTTGCTGTTGGCGAGTGGGGGAAGCTCCCCCCACTCGCCCCTTGGTGTTGGCGAGTGGGGGAAGCTCCCCACTCGCCCCTTGCTGTTGGCGAGTGGGGGAAGCTCCCCCCACTCGCACCTTGTTGTTGGCGAGTGGGGGAAGCTCCCCGCACTCACCCCTTGCGGCTATTCGCAGTCCATTTTTGGGAAAGTCTATAAATAGACCCCCATGGGCACCTTGGGAAGGGTTGGTTCCTACCCCCTCCCTCGCGTGGTCTTGTGAGCAAGCACCCCCCCTCCCCTTGTCATCGAAGGTTGACGGTGAGGTGGTTCTTAGTGCTCTCCAGGGTGCCCAGGCTCAGCATTGGCTTTGGAGGGGAAGCACTCTAAGATCTTCCGGGTATGTGGTGGGACCTCCACGCTGCAGCTTAAGGGGTCCGTTCGTGGACTTAGGTGTTCTTTAAGGGCAAGGTTCTTTGGTTTTTAGTGACTGGTCAAGGGTCTCGCTCAGGTCAAGTAAGGGTTAGCTGCATCCCCCTTGCGAACGTCGAAACTGGGTTACTGGTTTCAACAATGGGGTTGCGCATAGTAAAATCCTACACCATGGGGTGCGAATAGTAAAATCCTCTATCATGGGGTGCACGTAGTAAATCACCACAATGTGGCGCGGATAGTAAAATCCTTCATCTTGTGGTGCGTATAGTAAAATTTTGCAGCCTGGAGTGCGGATAGTAAAATTTTCCATCATGAGAGTGCGCATTGTAAAATCCCCCACCATGGGGGCACGGATAGTAAAATCCTTCATCATGAGGTGCGCATAATAAAATCCCTCATCATGGGAGTGTGGATTGTTAAATCCCCCATCATGATGGTGCGGATAGTAAAATCTCCACCATCATGGAGGTGCGAATAGTAAAACATTATATCATGGGTCTGTGAATAGCCACACCCCTTAGAGGCATAATTACCAAAACACCCCCCTTAGAAGCTATAAAAGGGACTCATAGCTATCATTTGAAAGGACTTTGTCTTCTACGCCTGAGAGAGCTTCATAGTCTTCCTTCGAAAATCTCCCTGAGTTCTCTTTTGGCGCTTGAAAATCTCTTCGAAGATCTCCTTTGGAGCTTGAATTTTTCTTCGAAGATCTCCTTCAGCGCTCAATGATCTTCTTTGGAGTTCGAAGATACCTTGTAGATTGCTCGAAGACCTCCTTCATAGTTTGAAATTTCTTTGAAGTTTGCTTGTAGATCTCCTTCGTCCTTTGAAGATTTCTTCGGAGCCTCAAAGATCTCCTTCACTCCTCCATGGTCCCCTCGAAGACAGCTCGAAGACCTCAACTAGCTCCGTCCTTCGAGCCCAGAGCTTAGTTCACGCACTCATCATTCCAGATTGCTTCTGAGCACGCTCATTACCACTCCACTATAAAACGACCTTTCACAGTCTAGAAGAATCATTGTAATGAACGGTGACCTGTTATCCTCGAGAGATAACTTTTGTAACACCCCTGTTGTGGTCTACCCGAGGCTCCTAAAACTGGTTCAGAATGAACCGCCTTAGCCCGGGAGCGGTCGAGCACACAATCAGTTACTGAAAAATGAGACGGATGACAAAGAGTCTTTTTAGAGTGGAAAACCCCTGAAAGAGATGAAAAACCACGTGGTCGGGACGGTGCCGACCAAACTTCACTATTTTCTGCTTCTTTACAGGGCTTACTTGAAAGACCGAGGGCGATAGGCCGTTCCTCATTACAACTTGGGGGGAGAGAAAGAGAAGCGTTCGGAGGGTGACAGGCCACCACTCTCGAAGCTCATTATTCTTCTTTGCAGCGGTGGGGAACACCGTGCTTTGGAACTTGGGCTTGCTTCAAAACTTGGGCGCGCTCCGGAGCTTTGCGCGCTCTGGAACTTGGGCGCGCTCTGGAACTAGGGCGCGCTATGGAACTTGGTGCGCTCTGGATATTGGGCGCGCTCTGGAACTTGGGTGCTCTGAAACTTGTCGTGCAAGTTGCTGGACGTCCTTCAGAATGCTCGAAGTACGATGAAGATCTTCGTTCGTCTTCAAAGTGCTTGAAGATTCCTTCAAGGGTGGCTACGAAGAGGAGGGAGATCTTCAAGAGCTCTCTCTCTCTCTCTCTCTCTCTCTTGAATTTAGGAGGAAGGAGGAGGAGGAGAATAAGATGGAAAAAGAGAAACTTTGAGGTTATATTTATAGGCCTCATAGGTGGTTACGTTGGTTATGCGGATAATCGCAGACTGTAACCACCATAAATACTAAACGCAGACCGATTCTATAAAAATTAAGATGCGCATTAATAAGAAATTTCTCTAAGCGCAAACCAATATAGTTCTGGATATCCGCACCCGCCCACTACGGGTGGTTACACTGGCGGTTATGCGGGCGGTTATCTGCTAATCGAACGGTGGAGACTATGCAAAAAGATCGGACGACCATGGTTGTAAGCACGGTCGGCGGCGAACACCGGCCGGCGAGGAGACTGGACGGTGAGGGAAGACGGTCGGCCGGCGAGGAGGGAAGGCCGGCCGGAACGGCGACCGGCCCGGGGTGGCTGGCCGGGAAGGCAGCCGACCTCGAGCGATCGGCCGCAAGGCCCTTGCGACCTTGCGGTCGCGCGGCCAAAACCGGCAGACCACCCGGTCGGCCGGGTTGCGGGGCGGTGGGCTGCCGCGCGCCACGGGCGCGCGGCCAAAGGCCGACCGGGAGGCCGGCCCATCGGCCTTGGCCGCGCGCCGTGGGCGCGCGCCCTTTGCCAGCTGAGATGCCAGCCTTACGGCCTTGGCCGCGCGCAGTGGGCGCACGGCCTTGGCCGCGCGCAGTGGGCGTGCGGCCTTGGCCGACCGGTTGGCCGACCGCAAGGCCCCTTGCGGTCGGGCGGCCACGGCCGGCCGATTGGGCGGCCGACCGCGCGGCAAAGGCCGACCGATTGGGCCACCGGCCGCGAGGCCCTACTGTCGCGCGCCACCGGCGCACGGTCGGGGCCGGCCGGCCGCAGGGGCCGCGATCCTTGGGCGCGACGCTAGGGGCGGCCGACCAAGTGTCCGGCCGCGAGGCCTCCCGACAGCGCGCCCGAGGCGTGCGGCCAAGGGCGGCCGGCTGGCGGGGGCTGGCGGCCGCGAGCCGCGGTCGGTTAGCACTCTCGGGCGGCGGTTGAGGCATGGATCGTGCGCGTGATCGCGCGTGATGATCGCGTGTGTGACAATTTTCCTTCTAACTCCCCATTAAGGGAGTGGGGGTCATGAGATTTCAACTATTCGCAGCCCGAAATTCATATATAATGAGCGAGACCCCATCAACCCCAAAGACTAGTGAAACTTGGTCGGCACCGATCCGGCCTCATGATTTTTTCCCTTTTTGGGGTTTTCACGTCAAAAGCCTTGATGTCAACTGTTGGTTCAATCTGTGACTGTTTGTGCGCTCAACTCACTCTCGAGCTGTGACGGTTCATCTCGACCAGACCGTAAGAGCGTCTAGCGACCCACGACAACTATATAATCCCATGCAATTTATTATAGATTAAATATTATAATCATTGTAACTGAATGTCTATATTAATTTCAAATTCAAAAACTAATTGTGTTTTACCTTTTCTGTTCATTAATTAGGTGATATTATTAGAGTGATAAATACTTTATTTTATCAGAGATTATTTTCTTGAAGAACTCCATTTATAATTTACTTTAATTAACTTTTAAATTTATAAAAAATCATAGTTAGAAAAATAATCATTATAATTTATTTTTTTCTTCTGCCAAGAAAATAAAAGTGGCTTGTTTTTAAAAGAAATTTCTTATTACTAAGATTTATTAAATTTATACCTACATTGAGTATTTTCATAAACAGTAATTAATATTTATACTAATCAACGAATGAGTACAGCACTTAACATTTATAAATTATAAATAAATATGACTTGCTACAGATCGATTAACGCTTCTTTGATTTGTTAGATTATGTTCGACTTAACTCGAGAATCAATTGAATGCGTTTGTAGTCAAAGTAGAGTAGACAACAAAATTTTCAGAGTACACAATTGTTTAACGAGGCCATTGGACAGACTGTGTTGGAATTTCTTGCGCTCGTGTGGATACCAATAGAGACGTTGATAGATTTGATGTATAACTTAAATATCTTCATTAATTTATTTCACATAATTCTTGCAGGGTTTCGTGTATTATTGCTATGCACTTGACCTACGAAACTCAACAAAATATGTCCCATTTTATAGATTTTAAGAGGACCATACAAAAAATTTTATTGTTAAATTAATCGACGTACGAATAGAAATGTCAGTTTTATGTCCATTGGATCAAAAACATGGATGATCGAACAACTTTACTGGCCATTACTTTTCCGAGCTTCAACCAAAACTAAAGAATCGGGCACATCGGCTGATGGCCTTACGGCCCCGACAATCCGAGTGCTAGCGACGGACGTATCTGCCCGACTGAGCTGCACGCAGACAGTTCGGGGTTAACAGACCTAGGTTTAGGGTCCGGTCTTCATGGCTCAGTTGGTTTGGTTCACGCCTTACGGTTTGGACAATATGTATCGTAACAATATTCGTCGACTATGAAATGGGCACAGGTGAATGATAATAGCTATCGAGCTGTGTTGTTCCTGCATAGCTCTACCCTTAACTGAGATCCTACAAATGATAGGTAGAGACGCGGTGGTCTTTGCCGCTTGAATAATCTCATGCACTCCTCTCACTCTCTACTCTTCAATGTTAATATTCTGCGGCGGCTCATTAATTCCTCTGGACTCGAGGGTTACTATGCGAGCGGGGAGCATATACATGATTATTGAGTTCGAGTTGAATGTGCCGAAATAGTTCAAAATGCATTTATTCTTCCTTGTTCATTGCCAGCAATTATAGATAGAAAAGGGCTAGAGGTGGACCATGTCTTTGAATTCCCATCAATTTTTCATGCACATTATACTCAATAATTATGCATGCTTCATTTCAAATTAATTACACAATTCCCTCTTGGCAGATAGCATATTTACATGTTGCACCCCGCTATATTTTAAAATTACTAAACCTCCCTTGTAAACATGAGAGGTTTTCGTAATTTCAAAAGATCGAGGGGTGCAACCTGTAATTTTGTAAACTTATTGGGGAGGTCCGGGAAAAGGCGTTCCTCGTGTTTAAAATACAAAATGAATAATCAATTTCTTTGATTTTACAAAAAAAACTTGAGAGCCGCTCGATGAATGTCAGGGGGCGAGCGATAGCTCACATATAATCAATGCTTTTTGAAGCTTAATTTGATGACTCAATGTTTAGGAAATATTAGATTTGAAAATAAATTTAATGGCTGAAATCAGTCTGATGATAACTTTGCAATATATAATATATTACACAAAAGATTGCAATTATACATAACATAATATATATAAAATAATGAGTCTCAAACATAATTAGACTCAACACATTTATTTATGACAGATTGATATTAGCACACCTTAATTTGACATACACAGACGTTTGAAATATGCAACCCCTAAATCATTATTTATACACCTTTTTTTATATTCGCAGCCCAAAACAAAAATAATAATAATTTTAGGATTGTTTGTTGCCCTAAATGATTATTTATTGTTGTTAATTAGGTTAAAAAAAGTCAATGAATGTTTAACTCATTCACGGGGTAAATATCTCAAAAACAATGAAAAAAACTAGTGCTAATAAATTGCATTTTGTTTTTGCTTCTTCACCCAGTAACTTAACGGCACCTCAACTCTCTGCATTCCTACAAAACATGTTAAGAACTCAACCACACCAAGAACACTAAGGCTCCGTTTGGTACAGTGGTGGCGGTCGTAAGCGTATGAGTTAAACCGTCATTTGTTAACGACCATCTAAACAATTTCATCCGTTTGAACATAAAAATGGATGAAGTTTCTTAGGTGGGCGTTAACGAATGACAATTCGACCCTCATGTTCACGACCGCCACCACCATGCCAAACGGAGCCTAAAGAACAAAATAATTGCAAGCAAAGCACAGCTTGTTTGCAGCAGAAACAACTGGAAAAAGAAAGAAATCCAAAAGCAAATTACCAAGAGTCAGCCTCCGGTGCATCTTTCCGGTGGCCTTCCTCTTCCTTTCTTCTAGGGATCATTGGAAAATGAGATACCTTCATTTGGTTGCCCTGCTGATGGCGAAGAAAAGCCTCCACTGCCCGGAGACCCTGCGGCGGTGGGGGAAATGGTGGTCAGAGCAAGCGGCACGGGGCCATCTCTGCTATTACTTACTCGGACGGCCAACGGCGTGGAGGGACGGCGAGGGTGGCTAATGACGAATATCATGCTAAGAAGAGTGGGGGGAGGGGGGCTGCGGTTAGGAAGAGGTGGAGTTTTCTAATTTTAATTTTAAGACTTAATTTGTGGTGTGCGAATAGTCGGGTTGGGTGTGCTTATATCAATCGCCTTATTTATATCCAAACACTTTTAGAATGAAGTGGTCAAATATTATATAATAGCTTTCCAAGAGTGACCCCAAGTTCTAGCGTGCACATTTTTTTACAATATGAACATGCTTCTACATACATGTTGATGTTGCACGTGAATATCATGTTGCCCGTTGCTATTGAAGATCAAATTTCGCTCATGGCTCCCAACAATGGTGTTTCAGATTTAGTAACGCTTCTTAGATTCGGTAGATTAGGTTCATCTTAGCACGGGAGTCAACCAAATGTGCACAGTCAAATTAGAACCGACGGCAGAGTTTTTACGTGGAAAACTAAGAAAGGGGAAAAAACACAGAGTCTAGCTCAGTTCAGGAGAAAATCTACTCGCAATATTTTCGAGTGCACAATTATTTTAGCGAGTGACATGACACCGCTTGTTTTACCATATTAGCAAAGAGTTCCATGGTTGTTGTGTATGTCAGAGACATGCTTTGGGGAGCTACGTGCGAGGGTGCATCCTGGTGAGTGGCAAGGCCCACATTCTGTAAAGCAGCGCACAGAGTGCGTCTTGGAGACGACACACCGGGGAGCGTTCTGGAGAGCGGCGTGTGGGGCCACGTTATGTGAGCAGCACGCATGGCCCAATATGTTGAGCAACTCGTAAGGGCACGCTGTGGAGAGCGGCGCGAAGGGGGTGTGGGGCACGTTCTGGGGAGTTGTAAGTACCTACTTGTTCATTTGAAGGGGCCAGTAATTAGAGGAAGAGTATGAATCTTCTGTCTTATGCGTTGCGACATCGAAAAACCTCCAACGAGTGCCGACTAGACCCCTCGCGCGCCGGTCTCCCTAGCGCGCTCACACGCACAACTTTCTAGAGAGCGCCCATGCACTCCGCTCTCCATTGCGCGCCCATGCTCCGCTCTCCAGTGTGCAACCCCGCGCCTTACTCTATAGAATACACTTCACTCCACAGAACGTGTCACACTACGCTCTCCGGTACGCGCCTCTGCGCTCCTCCCTATAGAACATGCTCTTTTGTACAAAAT
Organism: Dactylorhiza incarnata; assembly: GCA_033032865.1. Lineage (NCBI taxonomy): Eukaryota > Viridiplantae > Streptophyta > Magnoliopsida > Asparagales > Orchidaceae > Dactylorhiza > Dactylorhiza incarnata. Next base: position 6,396,756 of record JAWHQI010000123.1, on the reverse strand, counting down.
GCACGTTGATGCACAGAATGCGTTGTGCTCAACTCTTGAGTGCGTACCCCCATGCTCCCCTCTCTAGTGCACACCCCCACACTCTGCTCTCTGATGCGGGCTCCGCTCTCTTGTACGTGCCCCCGTGCTCGACTCTCTAGTGCACGTACTCCCGCTCTGCTCTCCCGAACGTGCCCCACGATCCACTCTATTGTGTTTCACCCCCGTGCTCCACTCTATTGTGCGCTCCCACGTGCTCTGCTCTCCAGTCTACACTCATGACGCCACTCTCCAATATGTGCCCTCCTGCTCCGCTCTCCAATGTGTGCTCATGCGCTCCGCTCTCTGATGTGTGCTCTGCTCTCTAGTGCGCGCGCTGCTCTCCATTGCGCACTCACGCACGCAGCTCTTCATACCGTGCTCAGCTCTCCAGAACACGCCCCGTGCCACTCTCCAGAATACGCCCATGCGCTCCATCCTCCAGTGATCTCCCGTGTTCTCTGCTCTCCATACCATGCCCCCGCACTCAGCTCTCCAGAACACGCCTCGCGTGCTGCCCTACAGAACGCGCCCGATGTTGCTCTCCAGAACGCAACACTACACGCCACTCCTCGAGACGCACCCCTACATATAGCTCCCCAAAGTGCGTTCCCGACCCGCCCAACAACTAGAACTCTTTGCTAATATTATAAAACGAACGGTGACATGTCACCCTCGCTAAAACATCTATGCATTCTTAAATATTGCTAGTGGTTTTTATCTCAAGCTGTGCTAGGCCCCGCGATTTTCCTTTTCCGGATATTCCACATAAAATTTTTGTTGTCGACTCTACTTTGACTGTGTGCGCTTTTGTTCGACTCTCGAGCTAAAATGAACCTAATCTACTGAGTGAGCAATCTGCAATAAGTGGAAATCATTCTAGTAGATGCGCTAGGTGCGCCATGTTTGCATTCAACATACCATATATTGTAATTTGAAAGCAATAGTACCCAAGATTGTAGCAAGAACCAGGTCGTTAATTTTGCAACAACACTGCCCTTAAACATTATCATTTGCTTCATTTTTTTAGGATATCATCTGTTTAAGAAGGAATTGTATGTCAGAGTTCTCAGAAAAACCCTACCAGAAGAAGAGGAGATAAGTAGAGCTAACACACCTGAAGACAATTCAGCTCTCCATTTGTTTTTTTTTTGTCTTCTCTAATGTTAAATGGGCTTAATAGCAACCCCGCGTGTCCTCGGCTGTTGCAGACTTGACCGACAGATGTAACAAATCGGCTTAATTTATTTAACTTTCCCTGAGGAGATAGGCTTGGGCGGCTAAAGCATTGATATTCTTGGCCTAAGACTGATAGTACTAGTGAGTTAGTCACTTGCTCAGATCGTCTTGACATTGCAGGCTTTTGCTTCTTTTTCTGTAGACACACGAGGAACAACTTAGATGCTTTTGGTGTTGCCTTTCTTTAGTTCTACTTCACCAATGGTCTGTTTGGTTGAAGTTTAAATTGATGATTGAGAATTGAAACTGAATTTCATGATATTTATTTTTAACTGAACTCATTTCTTTTCTATCAACCTACATATTTTATTTTATTTTCTTGCAATCCGTGCTCATGAATATATGAAAGACATTTTTCGCATTAACAAGTGGGATGTTTTTTCGCATTAATTTCAATTCAGATCGCCTAAAAAAAATGAGAGGAGGCAGTCGGCCGCGATGATCGACCCTTAGGAAAATGATAGTCATTTGATCCTCTTAAGATTTTGACGAAGCTTCTTCTCAATAAAACCAAAGGCTATTGTTGATAACGTCTTATCGATCATCCTAAACCCTAAAATCTCAACCACCAGCATCATTGGAAAAAATAAGTCATCAAATTGCCCTCAAATATTTGAAAATGGCGACGGTCTATTAATTCGATCAACAAATATACGACAATCTAAAAAAACACCATCACCAGAAAAAATTCTGATGACCATGCTTCAATTTTTGGGAAACTTCTTTTAATCATTTTAATAGTAACATATCAAATGATTTCATAAAGAGCTCTCTGATTTCATGAATAACTTATGAAGAGAATATTCAATTCCTTCGTTAAGTAATATATTTTAATTTGAGAAACAAATAATTCATAGACAATTTTATCATACAATAAATCAATAAAATTGTTCAACTTTATCTGTGCATACTCAGTTATTGTTTTGCCTAACAACAGACTATAAGTTTACACCAATTTTAATTTATACATGAATTACAATCAACAACTAAATCAGATGTCAATGTTAGATATGTTGTATATTGAGTAGTAGTGTTAGCCTATAGTCACCTCGGGTGTTAGGATCACCCTCTATTATTCTTATATATGTATTACCTTGTTCAAGTTGTGAATACATAGAAAATCCTTTCTTCCTATCATGGTATCAGAGCTTAGGGTTTTCCGGTAAGTTGCGTTGCCGATCCCGTCGAGCTCGCGCTTCGTTTCCGGCGCTTCTGTGCGTTTCGATCAGCCTCGTCGACGACAGATCCCCGTCGACAACGATCGTCTTCCAGTTTCCGGCGCTTCCTCGCGTTTTCGATCGGCTTCGTTTTCCGACAAAGCCCCGTCGATCGTTCCTACAGAGCCCCATCGATCGTCTTCCAGATTCAGAGATCCTACGCACTTCTTCGTCTGCGATCTCCCTCGATCGACGACAGCGCCTGGATCTGTGATCCTCCTCGACTGCTCTTCTTCCCATCGGGATCCCTGCGTGCGTGAAGAAAAGCCTGCTTCGATCTGCGATCTCCTCAGCGAGGCCGCCCCCGCTCCCGTCTGCTTCGATCTGTTTGCTCCTCACAGCGCCCGACTGCGATCTCCTCAACACTCCCGCTGCTTCGATCTACTGAGCTCTAGGGTTTCACCCTGTCGCTCATTTCCACAGCCCCAGCCCGAAGCCCGCTGATCTCTGCTGCCTTCTGCAGCCCGAAGCCCGCTGATTTCCGTTGCCCTTTGCAGCCCGAAGTTGCCGATCCCTGCTGCCTTCTGCAGCCCGAAGCCTGCTGATTTCCGCTGCCCTCTGCAGCCCGAAGCCCGCTACTCTCTGCTGCCTCCTGCAACCCGCCAGTTCTTTTTTTTTGTCGGTCTCCTCCGTCGGGCGGACTTTTGCCCTAGGCGGCCACCTCCGTCCTCTTTTGGTTCGATGGCTGCTCACCAGCTTCCACCGCAGTCCTCTCTTGTTAGTGCTCCTCGTCGCCATCCGGTCCGCTGTCACTATTGTCAGTGCATTGGACACGTTCAATCTGGGTGTCGCAAGCTTCAGAGGGCTCAACAGCCTGGTCAGCAACGTGCTCTTGGTGTTCCTTCCGCTCATTTCTCGGCTCCAGCGCAGTCTCTCTCTGCCTCTGAGCTCGTGCAGCTGATTGTCCAGCAACTTTCTCTGGCTTGCTCTTCTGCTTCTGTCTCTCAGTCGGCTGCCTCCGCCCCTGCAGGTATCTCCACCTCCGACTGGTTGCTTGACTCTGGAGCCTCTTTTCACATGACCTATGATGCTACACACCTTTTGTCATGCCAGCTCATTACTCCTGCCCTCAGTATCATGGTTGCAAATGGCACCATTCACCCCATCACTAGTCGTGGCCTCCTTCACACCACCCATTTTCACATTCCCGATGTTGCCTACATACCTGAGTTATCCATGAACCTTATATCTGCCAGTCAGCTCACATCCCATGGTTGTCTGGTTACCTTTGATGAGTTCACATGTCGTGTGCAGGATCGTCTGACTAGGGCACTCCTTGGGGTTGGTCGTCGTCGTTGCGGGGTGTACGTCCTTGATCGTCTTCACCTTCCATCCACTTCATGTTCACCTGCAGCTTCCTCCCTTTGCCTTCCTTCAGTGGGTTTCTCTCAGTGGCACCACCGTCTTGGTCATCCCAGTGGTTCACGCCTAGCTTCTCTCATTGGTCATGGTTTCCTTGGTCGTGTTTCTATTGATCGGTCTCACTCATGTTCAGGTTGTAGGCTCGGTAAACAATTACAACTCCTCTATCAGTCTAGTGAGTCCAGGTCTCAGCGTCCCTTTGATCTCGTTCATTCTGATGTCTGGGGACCCGCACCTTTTGTATCCAAGGGTGGACACCGGTACTACGTTCTTTTCGTTGATGACTACTCTCGTTATTGTTGGGTCTATTTTATGTGTTCTCGATCTGAATTTTTTCAGATCTATGTTACCTTTTCTGCTATGGTGCACACACAGTTTTCTGCTTCCATACGCATTTTCCGTTCTGACTCAGGGGGGAGTATCTCTCTCATGCTTTTCGAGATTTGCTAGCTACTCACGGCACTCTCCCTCAGCTTGCCTGTCCCGGTGCCCATGCTCAGAATGGCACCGCTGAAAGGAAGCATCGTCATATTATTGAGACAGCTCGCACCCTTCTTATCTCCTCTCACGTTCCTCCTCACTTCTGGGCTGAGGCTGTTTCCACAACTGTCTATCTTATTAATTTGCAGCCCTCCACTTTCCTTCAGGGTCAGTGTCCCGGTGAGTGTCTGTACTCTCGACCCCCACGTTACACTCATCTTCGCGTTTTTGGTTGTCGATGTTATGTTCTTTTCTCTCCACGTGAGCGTACTAAGCTCTCTGCTCAGTCTGTTCCTTGTGCCTTTCTTGGGTACAGTGCTGAGCACAAGGGCTATCGATGTTATGACCCTGTTGCGCGTCGACTTCGCATTTCACGTGATGTCACTTTTGATGAGTCTCACCCTTTCTTTGTGTCCCCTGTCTCCTCGACCTCACACTCATCCGTTACTCCCTCTGACGTGCAGTTTCTCACTCTTCCCATCTCTCCGCCTCATGTATCCTCCCCTCCGGTATGTCCCCCTCCTCTGCACATGCCACAGTCTACTCCGTCACCTCCTCCTTTGACGCACTCTACTTCGTCTCCTCCTCTTTCCTTGCAATCTACTATGTCACCTCCTCACTCCTCTCCCTCTGATGAGCTGTCCACTTGGGATCGTGTCTCTCCTCTTCCTTATCACTATACTCGTCGTCCTCCTCCTATCTCCTCACCTCCAGTGCCCCCAGACTCAGTACCTACCTCCTCCAGCGAGTGCCCTATGGATGATCCTCCTGTGCGTCGCAACCCACCTCGTGAGAGGCATCCTCCCGACCGTCTTAGCCTTGCTACCCTACCGCTGGACCTGCCTGCCCTTCCCACCACTGCCTGCAGTACTCCAGAGTCGACTTCCTATCGTGAGGCTGCCCAGATACCTAAGTGGCAGGTTGCTATGTCAGCTGAGTTGGAGGCGCTTGAGCACACTCGTACATGAGAGCTTGTTCCTCTTCCACCCGGTGCTGTTCCTATTACTTGCAAGTGGGTCTTTAAGGTCAAGACTCGCTCCGATGGTTCTGTGGAGAGGTACAAGGCTCGACTTGTTGCTTGTGGTTTTCAGCAGGAGCAGGGGAGAGACTATGACGAGACTTTCGCCCCAGTTGCTCACATGACTACAGTACAGACTCTTATTGTTGTTGCCGTTGTTCGTCACTGGTCTCTATCACAGCTCGACGTGAAGAATGATTTTCTTCACGGTGATCTTCCACAGGAGGTATACATGCTTCCTCCTCCGGGTCTATCCTCGCCTCCAGGCCTTGTCTGTCGCTTAAGGCGAGTTCTTTATGGGCTCAAGCAGGCGCCCCGCGCGTGGTTTGCACGTTTCAGTTCAGTCATTACATCCGCCGGATTCCAGCCATGTCCACATGATCCAACTCTGTTTGTGCACTCATCCTCCCGTGGTCGGACCCTTTTGTTACTATACGTGGATGATATGATTATTACTGGTGATGATCCCTCTCATGTGGCCTTCGTCAAACATCACATTCAGCAGCAGTTTCAGATGACTGACTTTGGACAGCTGAGCTACTTCTTGGGTCTTGAGGTCAGCTCTACAGATCGCGGTTTTCAGCTCTCTCAGCAGGGCTACACATCAGATCTCCTTGCTCGGGCTGCTCTCTCTGACTCTCGCACAGTGGACACCCCTATGAAGCTTCATCTTCAGCTACGTCCGGATGATGGGGTTCCACTCTCCGATCCTACTCGATACCGCCACCTCGTAGGGAGTCTCGTCTATCTCACCATTACTCGGCCCGACATTGCCCATGCAGTTCATGTGCTGAGCCAGTTTGTTAGTGCGCCCACCTCTGTGCATTATGGCCATCTGCTGCGACTCCTGCGCTATCTCCGGGCGACGACCTCTCGTGGTTTATTCTTCTCCAGCAGTAGTTCTCTACAGCTACGTGCTTACTCCGATTCCACCTGGGCTAGTGATCCTGTTGACCGTCGTTCTGTCACTGGTTTTTGTCTGTTCTTGGGTTCTTCACTTATTGCATGGAAGTCCAAGAAACAGACTGGTGTTTCCCGTTCCAGCACTGAGGCCGAGCTTCGAGCCATGACTACCACTGCTGAGGATATTATTTGGCTCCGTTGGCTTCTTGAGGACCTTGGTGTCTCTTCTCCAGATCCCACTCCCCTCTACTGTGACAACACCGGTGCCATTCAGATTACTCTAAACCCGGTGAAACATTCTCTCTCCAAGCATATCGGGGTGGATGCCTTCTTCCTGCGTGAGCACTATAGTCAGGGCACTCTTGCCCCTTCCTTTATTCCTTCCGAGAAGCAGATTGCAGATTTGATGACTAAGCCGCAGACGAGGACCCAGCATGCCTATCTACTGTCCAAACTCTCGGTGTATGATCCCCCGTGAGTTTGTGGGGGGATGTTAGATATGTTGTATATTGAGTAGTAGTGTTAGCCTATAGTCACCTCGGGTGTTAGGATCACCCTCTATTATTCTTATATATGTATTACCTTGTTCAAGTTGTGAATACATAGAAAATCCTTTCTTCCTATCAGTCAATTATGTACAATCAAACGGGTCATAATTGTATCTTTCCAACTAATACTTAGTGTAATTTCTCCCCTTCTATATACAACTCTTGCTTCATGTAACTTTGTGGTTTTTTGTAATGAGGAAACTTAAAGCTCTCACATTGTACAGATGTCAATCTCTCTTCAAAATAAGTTGACATAATCTGCAGCAATTTTTTCCGCATCTACAAACTTGCAACCATGATAATGGTGATCAAAGATACAGAGCCAGTTCGACTGAACAAAATCAAGACTTCAAAATTGAAATTTGAGATTTAATTCCAGTGACCATCCAATATTAATTAGAGGGGGGCAATCCTAGTACTGTCTAAATATCCCGGGCGTGTTCGGTACAGTCTTCTATATCAACTACCAGATTATTTTTCTCTCCATGTGAGAGCATGTATGTTACACGCACGCGACGTATTATTATTATTATTATTATTATTATTATTATTATCTTTTAAATGCTATTAGGGTTGATGTGAGCCCCCCTCCCTATATAAGGAGGTGGTTTTGGAGAGTTAGGATATCTTTGGATCCATTGTCTTTTGGGCTCTCATTAGAGAGAAATGCTTTGGAGGAACCAGCCTCCGAGAGTTGGCCGGAGCTTGCTCCAGATTGAATCCGTTGTTTCATTAATCCAAGCAATCTTCCTCTTGTTCGTATTATTTGGTCCGACATGCCGGACCGCCCGCTGGACTTGCCGTTGGTGCTTCGTCCCCCGTCTTCCAGGCTCGCGTGAACCCGCATAGTCCGCATCCAGCGCCACCGCTCGACGGAACGTTCACCTCACTCGACAGAACCCAGCTGATCGATCGCTCGACATCACGTTCATCCCGCTGCACGCACCGATCGATCGCCTCGTCGCCAACGTCCAGCTCCGCCAGCGTCCGCACCAATCGTTCACCTGCACCGATCGATCAGCTGCACCGGATCGATCGATCAGCCGCACCGATCGATTAGCTTCCGCGACCGATCGTCCGCAACGCCTGCTCTTCCGCCGCTGCCTGCTCTTCCGCAGCGCCTGTTGTTGATTCCAGTTCCTTTCGCTGCCGGTTGCTCTTCCGCAACGATCGTCCGCTGCTAGCGCCCCTTCCCAGGCTCCGACACTCTCCTGCCAACCTCCAGCTCGGCGCAGTCGTCCTCATATGCCAAAGAGCTGGATGGAATCCCGCGTGGAAGCCCTCGAACACACCCTCACCACCATCAACGCGCGTCTCGAGGCACAGACCGAGAAGTTCGCCTCGATTCTGACCATGCTCCAGAACTTACAGCCCAGCCAACACTCTGGGCCTCCTGCCGCCTCTGCTGTGGGATCCCCCAGCAATACGATCCCCGATACACCCGCAATGGTGGAATTACCTACTCCACCGTACCGTGGACTTGACATCCCCACATTCAACGGGACTGACCCCCTTGGGTGGATTGCCCGCGCCGAACAGTTCTTCGACATCCACCAGACCCCTCCGACGCAACGGGTCTCCACCGCACTTATCGGCATGGAAGGGGCTGCCCTCCATTGGGTCCGTTGGCTCCGCCAGACCTCTCCCACCCTCACCTGGACAGATCTCACTGAGGCCCTGATTCAGCGGTATGACGACCGCTACTCCGGCCCCATGATCGAGCGACTTTGCGGGATTCGTCACACCGGCTCCATTGACTCGTACATTGATGCCTTCATGGAATTGGTCACTCAGGTTCCCGGACTCCCCCCAGACCATTACTTGGGGTTCTTCATGAACGACTTGCAACCCCACTTCCGCTCCCGTCTCCGCACCCTCAAGCCATTAACGGTCCACCAAGCCATCAACCTCTCCCCCTTGTGGAGGCGGAATTCCTCACGACGTCCGGCGACATTCCGTACCCATCACCTTCCTCCAGGCATCCCTCCCAACCTTACTTCTCAACCCATCCCAAACCTCCACCTCTGCCACCTCCCCTACCCCGACCACCAATTATGGGCCCAACCAACACTCAGCATGTCCCTACACACTGCCTGACCAATCAGGAGTATAACGACTTACAGAGCAAGGGTCTGTGCTTCCGCTGCAAGAAACCCTACTCTCCTGGTCATGTGTGCTCAGTGAAGGAGTGTCGGGTTCTCATCGGCGACGACGTGGCCGCGCTCACCGCCGACGACTTCGACGCCTTGCTGCTTTCAGACGGACTACCAAGAGACCCCTCGGGCACATCGACGACATCCCAACCGCATGCATATCATTACTGATCGGTGGGTGGCGTACCGACCTTGGGGTCAAGGTCGTTTTTTCTGACGGGGTGTATTGTTACGCGCACGCGGCGTCGTATCATTATTATTATTATTATTATTATTTTCTTTTAAATGATATTAGGGTTGATGTGAGCCCCCCCCCTCCCTATATAAGGAGGTGATTTTGGGGAGTTAGGATATCTTTGGATCCATTGTCTTTTGGGCTCTCATTAGAGAGAAACTCTTTGAAGGAACCAGCCTCCGAGAGTTGGAGCTTGCTCCGGATTGTATCCGTTGTTTCATTAATCCAAGCAATCTTCCTCTTGTTCGTATTAATGTACTTCTTAGAAATGTAAGGCCCCGTTCGTTTGGCCAGAATTTGGGAGGAAAGAATTTGAATTAGAGAACTAATTCCAATTCCGTTGTTCGACACTCCAATATTTTGGGAAGAATTGGAATTGGACTCAATTCCATGAGAACTCATTTTCTCGTATCCCCCCATTCCGACCTAACGAGATCTGAAATCGCGATTCCTTTCTTTCCTGCGCACGTGTAGCTCGGGATCGGGAGAAGAAGGGCTCCTGTGCGCGTGAAGCTCAAGATCGGGAGAAGGAGAAGGGCTAGCGCGCGCGTGCCCATACTTATGCTGGTAGTAAATCGATGAGCAGGAAGTCGGTAACCCCAGTAGGACAATATGTAGTTTCTATATATGGATGAGTGAAGAATTTGCAAATACCAATTTCAACCTAAAGAATTCTTGATTTGTAGCTGAACGATAGAATTGGAATTGAGTCAAACAAACAGGGCCTAAGAGAACATAAGAAATGTAGAATTTGATGGTAGAAATATGTAGCCTTCTTTTTTGTATGATTCCCAATATCAAAATATCCCTCAAACTCATTCTATTTACATGGATATTAATAGGGAATTGTTAAGTGCACCACGTTTTTGTCTATGTGCACTACAAATTTATGTAAATTTAGAATTTTATTCCTTTCAATAAAATCACTATGTGCAAGCATTTGAGGGCACTGCACCTGTTCCGCCCCTCCAGCCCGCGACCCCGATAGATAGGGTTTGGAAAACCCTGGCAGTAATCATTCTCCACCAAATCCTGCACGACGACGCCCTATGCCGGCCTTCGCAGGTCTTCTCCGGCCTTCGCCGCTCTTCGCCGCCCTACGTCGGCATTAGTTAGGGTTTCGAAAGCCCTTGGCGAGATCGTTCTCCACCAAATCCAGCACGACGCCATCCTTCGACGCCTCTCCAACAAATCAGTCTGCCCGGCTCTTCCCTTCTTCTCGTTGTTCCAGAGTTGGTTCCAGAAAAAAATTTCAAATGAAACAAGCTACCAGATTTTTTCTAAAAGCTATTGATGTAAGCTTGGCCTCGAATCAATATTGTTGGAGTTTTTTTCCATTTTTTGCGGCAGATTTTAGTGGTGAATTGTTAAAGTCCTGCAAAAAATTTGTTGTCAAAGTGTGAAACTGTGGAATTTGTTTTAACAACTGAGGATTGATGAAATCTATTGAAGCTACTAGATTTTTTATTTATAGTCTTGTTCTTCTCAGATTCATGATGCAGCTAGTGTTCTTCTTCCTTCTCATCGTCTTCTCCAGCAGTGCAAGGAAATTAGTGATTTTCCTTGTAATGTTAGCTAACTGCAATCAAATTACGGAGTAGAAATAAATGCTTCCAAAAGAAGATTGGTAGATGATGATCACGACATCCTAAATGCCCAACATCGCCCCTACCCTAATCAGAAATTTACAACATAGGATTTTTTGGTTGTGGTTCATTGATATATCAAGTTATTTTTGTTGGTTTGCTATTAACAATAATGCGGTGCCCCTAACAATTATGTGTGCACTTATCGTAGTGCAGTGTTTTTAACAAAAAAATGCACATAGCCAAAATGATAGTGCACTTAACAATTCCCTATTAATATCATCCAACAACCAAACCCTAATCCCGCACATAAAAATGCATGATCTATTGTAGAACAAAAAATAGGCACATAGAAGAAAGAAGTTGACTCGTGAAAGAAGTTTCTCGCTAGATCTTAAAAGGAGGATGATCGTTAAATCAAAATAATCCATAGATTCTAAACCCTAAATCTTAAATTTTAAAACCATCATAATTCCAATTTCCATGATTGGCATCTGGTATCATTTTCTATGGTGACGATCTACACATGACTGTTACTCTTGCTCCATTATCATCATGACAACATAAAGCTGAATGAAGCACAAAAGAAAATAAGGGAATAAAACCATATATTTTGTCCCCCGCATTCAAGATTCTTTAATTTATCCATACCTATGGCGAACGAATCTGTTAGTCTTGCCTCATGGGTCGCCTTTGAAACTACCAATGGTTGTTTAGGTAAAGGAGCAGCCGGCACGGGGGCGTTGATCCTAAGAGTTGGGCCTTCATCGACGAATGACCCACAAAGGAAACACAGCATACGATATTGACTTGCATTTTTGTCAACGTCATTCGGCGTAAGCTGAAGAGGGGAACCTTAAAATTTGTTAGAGAGAATGCAAATTTGGATATGAAGGCATAATTATCATATGCTAATATATTATAGAAGGATGGAAGGAAGTGCCAGGGCAGGAGTTGCAGGAATTAATGTAAAACAAGGAATTGGGAATTAGCTCAATAGAACCAGAAAATGCTACGGAGCTAACAAAGGAAACTTTATTTAAGATACTCATCTTTTTTTATTTTTATTTGCTTAATAAGAGATGGCTTTTAGACTATAGTAGAATATATGTAAAACATGACGAGGAAAAAGTAGAAATAGTAATATAGTGACAGCATTAACAAAACAATCCAAATTCAACAGTTGACACCTAATAGAGATATTGTACATGGTAGACGTTGCTTAGGCTCACCTCGCGTGTTACGATCATACTCTCATGTATATATATATATGTATACACTATTGTTGAGTATTGCATTGAATCATTCTTTTGTATCATGGTATCAGAGTCAGGTTCACCCTAATGGCTAATTCCCTTTCCTCTAGCCGCCATCCGAGATCTCGTCGATCCCTGGTACTTCGTCGATCTCGTCGACCTCGTCGCTTTCGTTTCTCGCCTGCAGATCCCGATCTCTATCTTCCTCGCCTATCAGGCCTGCAGATCCCTTGCCTTCCTCGCCTGTCTGGTTTCTCTCCTGCCGAGACCTGTTTGCTCCTCCTGTAGTGATCTGACGACGCAACTGTTCGACGTCCCTGATCCCAGCGACCCTCCTGCGCTGTTCGACGAGCTCTGGACAAGTGGTTTCCTGTTCCCGACGTCTACAACCGCTGCGTTTCTCCGGCCTGCCCTTCAACCACTGTCAGTGCCTCGCTCCTGCTCATCTAGCCGAGACCGGACGCCGCTCCCGCTCGTCTCGCCGAGCCCGGCCACTGCCTCCTGCAGCCCGGTGGACCCCGCCGTTCACCTTCGTCCTCCATTGATTCGATGGTATCGCTTCCACCACAGTTTTCTCTTGTGAGTGCTCCACTGCTGTCGTCGGCTGGTTATAGTGCTCCGGTGCGCCCTGTTCCTCGTCCTCCTCTGGCAACCTCTGCTGCTCAATTCGGTGCTCCTTGTCGCCCGCATGTACGCTTCCACTACTGTTAGTGCCTTGGTCATGTCAAATATGAGGGTCGCAAGCTTCAGAGGGCTCAGTAGTCTGGTCAGCAGCGTGCTCCTGGAGCACCTTCAGCTCACTTTTCTGATCCAGCGCAGTCACTCTCTGTATCTGAGCTTGCCCAACAGCTCACTCACGGTTCTCTGCCTCGCTCTGCCTCTGTGCTCCCACCGAATGCTTATGACGTCTCAGCCTCTCCGCCTGTTGCCTCTTCCCCTGCAGGTATCTCTCCCTCCGACTAACTGTTTGACTCTGGAGCCTCTTTTCACATGACCTATGATGCAACCCACCTCTTGTCTTGTACTCTTGTCAGCCTGTCTCTTCTGCCCTTAGCATCATGGTAGCAGATGACACTATTCTCCTCATCATTAGACGTGGTCTCCTTCATACCAGTCATTTCCATGTTCCCGATGTTGCCTACGTACCCAAGTTATCCATGAACCTTATATCCGCCAGCCAACTCACATCTCACGGTTGTCTTGTTATTTTTGATGAGTTTGCATGTCATGTGCTAGATCGTCTGACAGGGACACTCCTTGGAGCTGGTCGTCGTCGTGAGGTGTACGCGAGTACGTCCTTGATCGTCTCCATCTTCCATCCACTCCATCATCACCGGCGGCTTCTACCTTGTCTTCCTTCGATGGGCTTCTCGCAGTGACAACACCGTTTTGGTCATCCCAGTGGTCCGCGTCTTGCGTCTCTCATCAGTCATGGTTTCCTTGGTCGTGTTTCTGTTAATTGGTCCCACTCATGTACGAATTGTAAGCTTGGTAAACAACTACAACTCCCCTATCAGTCTAGTGAATCTAGGTCGCCGCGTCCTTTTGATTTAGTCCATTCTGATGTATGGGGTACCGCACCTTTTGTATCAAAGGGCGGACACCGGTACTAGTGATGACTATTCTCGTTATTGTTGGGTCTACTTTATGTATTCTCGCTCTGAATTTTTCTAGATTTATATTACTTTTTCTGTTATGGTGCGCACCCATTTTTCTTCTTTCATACGTATTTTCCGTTCTAACTTAGGGGGGAGTACCTCTCTCATGCCTTTCGCGATCTGATTGCTACCCATGACACTCTCCATTGACTTGTCTGCCCTGTTGCTCACGCTCAGAATGACACCGCCGAAAGGAAGCATCGCCACATTATTGAGACAGCCCGCACCCTCCTCATTTCCTCACACGTTCCTCCTCATTTTTGGGTTGAGGCTGTCTCCACTGTTGTCTATCTTATTAACCTGTAGCCTTCCACTTTCCTTCAGGGCCAGAGTCCCGGCGCGTGCCTGTACTCTCGACCACCCTGTTACACTCATCTTCGTGTTTTTGGTTGTCGGTGTTATGTTTTAATCCCTCCACGTGAGCGTACCAAGCTCTCTGCTCAGTCTGTTCCTTGTGTATTTATTGGATACAGTCCTGAGCATAAGGAGTATCACTGTTATGACCTTGTTGCACGTCGACTTCGCATCTCACGTGATGTCACCTTTGACGAGACTCACCCTTTCTTTGTGTCCTATGTCCCCTCGACCTCGCACTCATCTGTTAATCCCTCTGATGTGCAGTTTCTCACCCTTCCCATTTCACCGCCTCATGTGTCCTCTCCCTCGGTATGTTCTCTCCCTCTCCCCTTGCCGCAGTCTACACCATCTCCGACCTTTCCAGTCTCACTTCCTGACTCCTCTTCGCTATCTACATCTCCGACCTCTCCAATCTCACCTCCTCACTCCTCCCCTCCGTCATCCACTTCTCCCTCTGATGAGCTCGTCGCCTCCCTTCCATATTATTACACTCGTTGCCCCCCTTCTGTTCCTTCGCCTCCAGTGCCCCCAGACTCAGTGCATGTCTCCTCCAGCGAGTGTCTTGTGGATGATCCTCCTGACCGTCGCAACCCACTTCGTGCGAGACATCCTCCCGGCCTCCTTAGCCTTGCTACACTACTGCTGGACCTTCTTGCCCTTCCTGCAACTGTCTGTGGTACTCCAGAGCCGACTTCTTACCGTGAGGCTGCTCAGATACCTGAGTGGCAGTATGCCATGTCTACTGAGTTGGAGGCACTTGAGCACACTCATACATGGGAGTTTATTCCTCTTCCACCCGGTGTTGTTCCTATTACTTGCAAGTGGGTCTTCAAGGTTAAGGCTCGTTCAGATGGTTCTGTGGAGAGGTACAAGGCTCGGCTTGTGGCTCGTGGTTTTCAGCAAGAGCAGGGACGAGACTATGAGACCTTTGCTCCGGTCGCCCACATGATTACGGTTCGTACTCTTATTGCAGTTGCAGTTGTTCGCCACTGGTCTCTATTCCAACTCGACATGAAGAATGTCTTTCTTTACGGAGACCTTCAGCAGGAGGTGTACATGCTCCCTCCTCCCGGTCTCTCCTCTCCTCCAGGCCTTGTCTGTCACTTGAGGCGAGCTCTTTACGGGCTCAAGTAGGTGCCTCACGCGTGGTTTGCATGCTTCAGCTCAACCATTACAGCAGTCGGTTTTCAGTCGAGCCCACATGATTCAGCCTGTTTGTGCACTCATCCTCTCGTGGTCGGACTCTTCTGTTACATTATGTGGATGATATAATCATTAATGGTGATGATCTTTCTCATGTGGCTTTCGTCAAGCATCACCTTCAGCAGCAATTTCAGATGGCTGACCTTGGACAACTGAGCTACTTCTTGGTCCTTGAGGTCACCTCTATAGACCGTGGTTTTCAGCTCTCTCAACGGTGTTACACATCAGATCTCTTAGCTCAGGCTACTCTCTTTGACTCTCACACCGTGGACATCTATATGGAACTTCACCTTCAGCTACGTCACAGATGATAGGGTTCCACTCTCTGATCCTACTCTCTATCGTCACCTTGTTGGGAGTCTCGTCTACCAACTATTACTTGGCCCGACATTGCCCATGATGTTCATGTGTTGAGCCAGTTTGTTAGTGCGCCTACCTCTGTGCATTATGATCACCTACTGCGGCTCATGCGCTGTCTCCGGGCGATGAATTCACGTGGTCTCTTCTTCTCCAACTGTAGTTCTCTGTAGCTCCGTGCTTACTCGGATACTACTTGGATCAATAAACCTGTTGACCGTCGATCTGTCACTGGTTTCTGTCTGTTCTTGGGTTCTTCACTTATTGCTTGGAAGTCCAAGAAACAGACTGGTGTTTCTCGTTCCAGCACTGAGGCTGAGCTTCGGGCCATGGCTACCACCGCTGAAGACATTATTTGGCTCCGTTGGCTTCATGAGGACCTTGGCGTCTCTTCTCCGGATCTCACTCCACTGCACTGTGATAACATCGGTGTCATTCAGATTACTCTGAACCCTGTGAAACACTCTCTTTCTAAGCATATCGGGGTGGATGCTTTCTTCCTAATAGAGCAGTATGGTCGTAGCACTCTTATTCTTTACTTTGTTCTTTCTGAGCAACAACTTGCAGATTTGATGACTAAACCACAAACGCGGACCCAACATACTTATCTATTGTCCAAACTCTCGGTGTATGATCCCCCGTGAGTTTGAGGGTGGGTGTTAGAGATATTGTACACGGTAGATGTTGATTAGGCTCACCTCGAGTGTTTCGATCACCCTCTTGTGTATATATATACACTATTGTTGAGTATTGCATTGAATCATTTTTTGTATCAACACCAAAAATTTAGAATAGCAAAGCAGCAAAGGAAACACTATCCACAACATCTTTTAGACTCTGTATAGGATAACAGTGGTGTTTGAGCAGTTGCTCAGTTGCTGTGTGAAACAATGGTAGCAAATGTGATGGGGAACATGTTACACATGAGTCTACACGGCGATCGGATCCATTCATTTTGTGCGGATCGACGGTTCATGATTTTTAGTTTTTTTTGTATTTTTCTGAATTTTACTTTAGTGTATTTTGGAAGCGTTATGATCGGAAAATCATGACCACCCATGGAGGCTACTTAGTCTATAAATAGAGATAGAATGCTCATTTAGAGGGGATCAAAAGTTAAAGTTTTAGCTTTTGGTCACCCGGTGCCGAAGAAAAGTAGGTATAAGCCTAGAATTTCAATCCCACTTGCCTTGTCCGACCACTTCCTTTCACCCTCCTTCCTCACCTCCGGCCACCACCCCTAGCCGCCGGCCAACATCCCCTCCACCACTCCCCATAACTACCTAGTAACCACTCCACTACTCAAACCACTACAAACAGGAAAATAACTACCATTCCCAAAACTTCCATTCTCCTCAATCTTCACTGAAATCACAAAATTCCCTGCGGAGAACCTCATAACAGCCCCTCAGTTTCCCAGTTCAGGTGGTTATTCTTCCCCTACCGCCCCATCCAATATCTCTACTCACCCCCACCACTCCAGGAATCAAACGTGCATCCCATTTCTTCCCTTTAGTCCAGCTCCCACCCCCTGAACATGTGAAATCTGCTCCCCCCCCCAAACAACCAAATCCTCCCAGCTGCCTCCTCCCTCCCAGCACGTAGCCGCCCCCTCTTCCCCACCAGCCTCCCATCCACCTTCCAAAAATCACCCTCTTCATCCATACAGCCGGCTGTCTCTCCTTCAAACTGTTCTGAAAATTTAATTCCTGCTCTAGGAATTAATTGCCTTTCTAGTGCACCCCAATTCAACAGCCATCCCTCTAAGCCAACAAGCAATTTAATTCCTCCATCCAGTCCCTGTTCAGTCCTCGATTCCCTCTGAAGGTTGAAATTCAGTCCACCATTGTTTCTCCAGACACCGGTGCCTCACCAGACATCCACCGAGCCATTTATCCGGTAGTCATTGTGAGTTTATTTCTTGGTCGTAATCTCCTTTTGTTGAATCGTGTTATTTCACTATTTTTGGATATATTGGTTTATAATCGTTGTCTCAAGGTATCCCATGACTTGGCGGGCCTTGTTTGCTTATGTATTGATTTTCTTGCACTCTCACATGTGTACTACATTACGTGGTCTCTTAACAAAAATTGAACTTGATTGTGTTATTGTGGTATGTTCACTGTTGCAAATTTAGTTGCCGTTTACGTGTCTCATTTGTATATTCGACCTATACTTTACTAAACCCATCCTGTGTCAAAATGCAGTGGTGATGGTTTATCATTTTTTTGAACTTTTGAGACCGCTTTTGTATACCCAAATTCCGCATTTTGGGATCTGGGCGTTCAAAATTGATAAAGTTTGACCACACATACATGATTGTGGTGGCGTTTTGTTTGGCCTAAAATATTATTACGAGAAAATAGTGTTTGTGATCACACCTATCGAAATACTACTTACAATTTTCATAACTGTGTTCACAACCATCACCACCACTCTCCCACCACTCCGCCAAATAGGTCTGTAATTAGTACATACTCAAAAAATCATGGAATCACAAGTAAAGCATATCCGCCCAAGAAAATGATTAATTTTTCTTCTATTGAGACCTGGAACTTAACAAAAAATATAACAACCCACACTAAATTCTTCTATTATAAGACTAATAAAATTCTCAGACATACAATTTGTTAGAATATATGAAATGGAAATAGAAGGTGCAATTTTATTCATCCATATAAGGGACACTTTATAGGAGTACAATAAGACACACAAACTTAACCCACGGTGTGGGACTAAACCTCAAACATATTAAATACCTAAATATAATAACTCTAACACTCCCTCTCAAGCTGGAGGTGAAACCTTCAGCTTGAACACAACATAAAAGGAGAGGTAAAAGGTGGTTGACAATGTGGGACAAAACAACAGCCACCGAGGCCCAACCGCGTGTCACTGGGGATACTTCAACCGAGCATAAGCCACACGACGTTGGTCCACAAACCGACCATGATCACACTGGATGCTCCCGGTGTTGAAACCGGGTCAACCAACAAAGGCCAAACCACCCTACCTAACATTGAAGAAAAAGATGGGGAGACACAAACAACATACGAAATATGCCTGGAGGCCGTGTGTGACTAAGGAAGGAGTCGGGAAAAGAGGCATCTGAGTCGCCGTTATCACAAACACTCCCCCTCACGTGGAATACGTGTATGAAAGCATAAACTACGCTTGGAGGCCGTGACGTACACTCCCCCTCACGAAGAACACGTGCATGAAGGCATAAGTCGCATGGAGACACAAACGAAGACAACCACAACAACATACATAAAAAACATAACATAAAACAACAATGGATAACGGTTGCCGGCAAGACCACGATCTGAGATGCAGCGAGCAAAGCACAAGCGAGCTGCGAGCAGAAGGCTCAAGCGGCTGCGAGCAGAGTGCTCAAGCAGAGGCGAGCAAAAAGGCTCAAACAGCAGCGAGTGAGAAGGGAGGAAGAGAAGAGCTCGGCACCCAAAGAGCAGCAGCACGGAAACCATAGCAGCAAGCAACTGGAAGCACAGTAACAGGAAACAACAGCGACAGAAGAGCTCGACCCGAAGGCAGGAAGCTGGATCCAGGATTCCGTGGAGAGGAGTATGCGCAGCCGACACAAGCAAAAACAGCCAGCATCGACGGGAGCAGGGACAGGAAACTCAACCGAAAGAGAAGATGGAAGCATCGTCGACACAGCAGTAGGGAGAAGAAGTTCCAGCGGCAAGAAGATCGAGAGAAGAAGCAGCGGCAGATCAGGGGAAGGCGAAGCAGCAGCAACAGCAAGAGGGTTGCCGGGCCGGAGACGAAGCAGCAGACGAGAAGATCCGCTCCCTCTGGCGACAGGATCGAGGAGAGGATTAGAGCGACGCACCCACAGGCAGCAGCCGGACGACTGGAGAAGCTCCAGCAATGCAGGAGACGGGATCGGCATCGAGCAAGACGTCGAGCAGGGCGTCGCAGGCGACGACAGCGTCGTTGGTCGCATCACAACAACGGGTCGATGAAGAAGTAGCGGAAGAGGTCCGCACACAGTCGACGGGAAACAGCCCCGCTCCCGTCCTTGGAATCAAGGAACGATCCCATCGACGGGAGCGAGGGGGAGGAGGAGTCGCAGGAGACCTAGCAGCGCACGCGAAAGCGGAAGAGAGGTCGGGGGGGCTAGGTGGCGGGATGAGCAGAGCGGAAAAATTCTTTTTAGGTTTTCAGATCGAAATGCTCTGATACCATGTTAGAATATATGAAATGGAAATAGAAGGTGCAATTTTATTCATCCATATAGGGGACACTTTATAGGAGTACAATAAGACACACAAACTTAACCCACTGTGTGGGACTAAACCTCAAACATATTAAATACCTAAATATAATAACTCTAACACAATCCATAACCTAACGTTTGACCGAACTGAAGTTTGGTTAGAGATTACTACCATAGTGTCCCCAGTATTAGTTTCAAGTGCCATTCAAATAATATAATATTTTTATGGTGCTTCATTGGTAATTTGGCAAGTTTGAGATATTATCATGTTATTCTTGTAAAAACTAATAAAATTAGTTTATGACTGTTGGAATTATCGAGTCAATGTCGGTCTATTATAGACTTTACGTGTATTTGGGTTTAGACCCACATTGAAGTTTTAATTTTGTGAGTCCATGTAAGTCCTATTTAATTTCCCTAAGTAGATGAATAATATTGCATCGTCTAATTATTTCTCTCTTCCAACATGGTATCAGAGCGGGTGGAAAAAAAATTCCTCGCCCATTTGAAGCCCTAATCCCATAAGCTGCCCCCCTTCTTCTGGCTTCCACTCCTCGATTCATTTCCATCGACAGCGCCTGCTAGCGCTTTCGTCGTGTGCCGCTGCTTCCCCTCCCGTTGACGCAATCTATCTTTGATTCCGTGAACAATCTCCCCCTCCCTCGCCGTCTGCGCTCTGCGCTAATTTTGTCGAGCTCATCATCTCCTTTCTTCGAGAGGTCCAACAACGTCGTGGCTTTCACCTTTCTCTCTTCCGTCGATCCTTTTCCTTCGCTGACCCCGTTGGTCAGCTGTTCGATCGTTGTCTTCTTCGTGCGGGCGGTTTCTTAACCGATGTTCCCTCTGACGACTTGTCGTCGTTCTGCTGTGCCTGGGGAAGCTTCTCTCTGTCGACGATGGGATTTCTTCCGCTGTTCCTGTCCCGATCCAGCATGCATCCTCTCCTTTCCAGATCTTGTTGCCGCCTCTTTCTTCTGCTGGGCTCTGCAGCTGGATACTGTCTTCTTCGTACGCTCGGCGTCGTCGCCTGCGTTGACATCCTCATTCCCAGTTGCTACTGCTCATGTCTAATTGATGTGTGTGCTCTCAGCTGACATGGTGGTACCTCTGATGTTGGATCCCGTTGCTTGCTTCTCGATGATGGAGTTCCTTTTTATTGTAGTTTCCTTTGTGGTCTTCATTTATTACGTGTCCTATTGTTTGTTTAGCTGTTGTTATGCCTTCCTGCAGTATTGGGATGAAGACGACTCGGATGATCTTTCTCGATTTTTCGTCTTCGCTCTACACGGCCTTCAGGATTAGGTCGTATGCTGTTAGCGTCTCCCCTTGTTTTCTTTCGATTGGTTGTGTGTTGGGGACACGATTGATGTTGGTGTTCTAATCTCACCGGGTTGTGTCGCGTGGGACCATGTCGTGTAGGACTGTGATGTGTGGGACCGCTCTTGTCCGGTTGTATCCCCGACAAATTATCCCTGAAGGGTTATCTCTGGTTGCTCGGTTGATGACTTACTCCTCATTTTTCGTTCCTTTTTTGCATGTTGTGTGTAGGTGATGTTAGTTGACCGGTTTCCAGCGAGTCTACATCGAGTGTGGGTCCTGCGTCGTGTGTGGCTATGTCCCCGGCTTGATTCCCCGGTTTGGAATTTCTTCTGGTGACTCGTCTGATGTTTTATCCCACATCGCCTACCTCCATTGCCATTATTATGATGTCCAAGCTGAAGGTTCCACCTTCAGCTTGAGGGGGAGTGTTGGAATTATCGAGTCAATGTCGTTCTATGATAGACTTTAGGTGTATTTGGGTTTAATCTCACATTACAGTTCTAATTTTGTGAGTCCATGTAAGTCCTATTTAATGCCCCTAAGTGGATGAATAATTTTGCATGGTCTAATTATTTCTCTCTTCCAACAATGACCATATTTGGAAAATTACTAGGTAATACACAATATAATTTGATGTTACCTGGGATCCTTCAATCCATCAAGACCTAGCACAGCTCTTTGTACTGGAGAAAACTCCCATAGAGGACGATAGGGGTCACTACAGAAGAAAGCGGAGTATGTCAAACTTTGAATCTACAAAACACAGCAAAATCGAAATATTTGCATAACTTTTTTAAATGCCTAAGTAATTAACAGTGCAAAAGTATGGCCAGTGTGATAAAATCTATATCACTAGCAACAAAGAGAAAATAAGATATATTCAGAGAAACTTCAAATCTACACTTGCTAAAATTTAATCCAAAAAAATAGAAAGAAATATATATTGTATAAAATCAGATGCATCGTCATCATCATAAATGATGCGGGAAAATTCTATAGGGATCAAAGATGGCATACATTTATTACTATTAATAAGAAAGACCCTAACAACATCAAATTAATTATGATCATCCAATATATATTTTTTAATTACACAGAAAAGGAATGAATCATTGATATGCACTTTGAGATAGCCGACCAAATATCGTGCGCGGGAAACACTGTGCTCATTCTGCTAATAAAATATAAATGTGGGTAGGCATCGAACATGAAAAAAAAGTGCAACCCGGTGCACAAAGCATCCCCGCGCAACGAGGGTTCGGGGAAGGGTCCAACCACAAGGGTGAAATGTAGGCAAAACTTACCCTGCATTTTTGTAAGAGGCTGCTTCCAGGACTTGAACCCATGACCTCAAGGTCACATGGCAACACCTCAACTGGTGCGTCAAGGCTCCCCTTCAAACAGATGAACTAACAAATAAATAACTCTAATACAATGATTCTGTGTCAACATGAATGAATCTGACGAACAATTAATTAAATAGCATGAAGTTAAAACTCGCACAAACAACCACAAATGAATTTATCAGACTAACAAATAATGATAGTATACTAATAAAAGTGCTGAAAATAAAAACCAGGCAAATAAAATTATAAATTAACTGAAACGAAAGATGCAACTACTCAAAGTTAAATATCACAA
This sequence comes from Dactylorhiza incarnata, assembly GCA_033032865.1. Classification (NCBI taxonomy): domain Eukaryota; kingdom Viridiplantae; phylum Streptophyta; class Magnoliopsida; order Asparagales; family Orchidaceae; genus Dactylorhiza; species Dactylorhiza incarnata. Next base: position 6,373,962 of record JAWHQI010000123.1, on the reverse strand, counting down.
AGAATAAAAAATCATCAAGCAATGGAATACAGGGCGGAAGTGATGTGGGTTAGGTAGGGATGGAAGGACTCTAGGGGCGGGGGTGCGGAATGCAGTGGAATCGGTAGAGAATTTTAGTGATTCGGGGAATTTTGGTGGATGGAGAGTTTTCAACAGCCGAAACTAGGGTAGGTGGTGATAGGAAGGGGAGAGGTAATCTAGGAGCACGGTTGAAGAGGGAACGGATCGAGTGGACTTGGTAAGGGGGGATTTTTGTGGCTGGGGACGAGGGCATCTGATGTGAACCGTTACTTATAACGTTATTTTATTATTATTATTATTATGGGGCAAGGTAATGTTGTAATTGGCCATATAGTATAAATGGTTTTGTGGGTTTAGGGTTTATGTTATGTTTTTGGATGATGTTGAATGTAGGCTGCCGTTCCTAACTGGGTAGAACCGGGAGACTTCCCCTTCCCCAACCGATCGATCCTTCAGGGGGCTGTCCCCTTAGGTGAGATATCCTTGTATCTTCTTCGATATTTTCTAGTGAAGCATTCCTCCTTCCTTGCTGTGGTTGTGTTGCCATTGGAGTTCTTCTTGAGGAAGTGAACCAGATACAGCTGGGCATACCATCAGGTTGCAGGAAATTACTTAACAAAGGTATCAGAGCCTTCGACTGGGAGTGGATGATGGCACCGGCCGACGCAACTCGATCGCAAGAGCTCTCCAACGAAGTGCGGCCCTCCGAGAGGACCAAGCGGTGCTTCACCGTCATCAGGACGCCATGCAAGCGCAGCTCCAAAAGTTGACCGACCACCAAGGTCGGACCTTGGACGAGGTCCGGGAGCTGTTGTCGGCCGTCCGCAGCGAGCACTGCCCCGATCTGGGTGGCCGAGGCTCATCTACAGCAGTCCAACCACCACAGGTACCCCCTATTTCCACTCCGCCGTTAGCCACCCGCATGCCGCACATTGAGTTTCCTCGCTTCAACGGTGACGGCCTCCACGAATGGGTGTTCCGCTGTGCTCAATTCTTCGAAATTGATGGCACGGACGCTGATCTCAAGGTTCTCCTCGCGTCGATGCATTTGGAGGGGAAAGCCCTATGTTGGCACCAAGCCTTCATGAGCGCACGCCTCTCGCCCCAAGGGACGATATGGGAGGAATACAACACCGCTCTGTCGAACCGATTCGGCGCCCTTCTCTTTGATGACCCGATGTTCGAGTTAAAAAACCTCCGCCAAACCGGCTCCGTCCAACAGTATTTAGAAGATTTCGAGGGGTTACGCCACCGGGAAAACATATCTGAAGACCATTCCATCAGCTTTTGCCTCGCCGGATTGAAGGATGAAATAGGCTACTCGATTCGCATGTTTCAACCGAAGTCGCTGCCCGAAGTTGCCTCCCTCGCTAGGCTTCAGGAGTATAAGCAACTCCTACGCAAACGCCAGAGGAGACACGCATCACCCGACACCGGCTTCCGAGGCAACCGTTCCATAGGCAGCAACAGCAACCCGACTCCCCTCCGGCGGGCCGAGCCGCTGGCAGCAACAGTACTTGCCCAGCCTAATACTGCTTCCGACCCAACAGTTCAGACCAACAGGACACCAGCAACAAGGAGCGGACAACGCTTCACCTCGGCGGAACTGGATGAAAAACGCAACCGCGGGTTGTGCTTTTGGTGTGATGCAAAATACGTTCCAGGCCACCATTGCCCCGGTCGGAGACATTCCTACGCATTGGAACTCATACCAGACGCTATCGAGGAGGAAGGCGAGCTAATTGAAGAGGACCCGGACCTGGGCCTACTACCCGACCCAGAAGAGCAGCAGGACACCCCTCAAGTCTCCGTACATGCTTTAACCGGCGCCACCCATTTCTACACTATGCGTGTCACCGCATCATATGAGGGACAATCCATCCATGTATTGGTGGATTCTGGTAGCACGCATAACTTTTTGGACAGCAAAACGGCGGAAAGGCTGCAATGCAAACTAACTCCAATCCCAGAATTTCATGTGGCGGTGGCCAACGGTAAATTCATTTCCAGCTCATATAAAGCGGCGTCCTTCACATGGCGCTTGCAAGGGGTCCTTTTTACGTCAGAGATGCTTGTGTTACCATTGGGCGGATGTGAAATGGTACTGGGCGTACAATGGCTCGACACCTTAGGCGTGTTACAATAGGATTTTCTGAATTTGCGGATGGAGTTTACTTGCCAAGGCAAGAAAATTATATTGCGGGGCTCTCAAACCAAAGTCGGCACATGGATGAAGCAGAGGAAGCATGAGGCCGTGCGGGCGCAACATGGTCAGTTGCACATGTTGACCATATGTGCGACTCCCGAACCCACGGAGGAGGAGGATAAGGTATCATTGGGGCTACCAACAGGCAGTTTGGTATCTTTACAGGTGGAACCACCCTTGGAACCCAATCAGCGAAACAAAATGCAGGAGCTTTTGGAAGAATTTCAAGACCTATTTATGGACCCTACCGGGCTGCCACCTACCCGAGAACATGAACACCGCATCGTTTTGAAGGATGAGAAGGTGGACATCAACTTACGCCCCTACCGGTATCCCCCCTTACAAAAGACAATGATTGAACATTTGGTGAAGGAAATGCTTCAAACCGGTGTCATCCGGCATATCACAAGCCAATATGCGTCACCGGTGGTGTTGGTGAAAAAGGCCGATGGTACATGGAGACTATGCATTGATTACCGCCAACTCAACAAATACACGGTCAAGGATAAGTTTCTGATTCCCATCATTGAAGAGTTGCTAGACAAGCTACATGGGGCGGAGTTCTTTTCAAAGTTGGACTTGCGCACCGGATACCACCAAATGCGCATGGCGGACCACGACATACACAAGACGGCCTTCCGCACTCATCAAGGCCAATACGAGTTCTTGGTGATTCCCTTTGGGCTCACCAACGCGCCGTCAACCTTCCAAAGCTTGATGAACAAGATCTTCGGTGACCAACTCCGCAAGTTCATTCTCATATTTTTTGATGACATACTTGTGTTTAGCAGGTCATGGGACAAGCATGTGGAACACCTTCGCTTCACTTTTGGCGTGTTGCGGCAACACCAACTCCTCAAAAAGTCCAAATGCGATTTTGGGCTCTCGCAAGTTCACTACTTGGGGCTTATCCTCTCCAATCGGGGAGTCGAGACGGATCCGGCTAAAATCCAAGCCATGGTGGACTGGCCAAGACTGGGATCCATAAAGATGTTACGTGGCTTTCTTGGATTGACCGGGTACTACCGGAGGTTCATACAAAATTATGGGAGTCTCGCCAAGCCACTAACGGACTTGTTGCGGTTTCATGGGTTTAAGTGGACCGAAGTGGCCGAGGCGGCGTTCCTACGGCTCAAGGAAGCGGTCTCAGGACCACCGGTGCTATGCCTTCCAAACTTTCACAAGCCATTCGTCTTGGAGTCAGATGCTTCGGCCACCGGAGTGGGGGCTGTCCTCATGAAAGAGGGACGACCCATTGCTTACTTTAGTCGGGCACTTGGGAAAAAGAATGCGAGCCTCTCGGTGTATGAGGAGTTGTTGGCGATTGTAATGGCCGTCCAACAGTGGCGACACTACTTATTGGGGAATTCGTTCATCATCAAAACCGACCAAAGATCCTTGAAGTTTTTGTTGGATCAAAAATTAGCCACCCCCGCACAACAAAAATATTTGGCCAAGCTCTTGGGCTGCGATTACACCATCCAATACAAACAACGAAAGGAGAACCTATGTGTGGATGCTCTTTCCCGCAAATATGAGGAGGAGGCGGCAGAACTCAATATGTTGGTCACCACTAATTCGGACATCCTTCGGCAACTCAAGGACTCTTGGGCGCGAGATCCGGGCATACAACAATTAATCATGCAGAAGGAGCAAGACCCCTCTTGCCGGCCCAAGTATGAGTGGGTTAACGGAATTCTGAAGTGCAAGGGAAGATTGATGGTAGGGAAGGATAACATCATGAAAGAAGCGTTGCTGAAATTATACCATGACAGCCCCGCCGGAGGGCACTCGGGCATCACCGCGACCTATCAAAGGTTCAAAAAGGTCTTCTATCGGAAACAAATGAAACCGGAGGTTTACACTTACATTCAAAAATGTCCGGTGTGCCAACAATGCAAAGCGGACACGCAAAAACTGGCCGGGCTGCTCCAACCGTTGCCGATACCCTCCCGCATTTGGCAAGATATCTCCCTTGATTTTGTGGAAGGGTTGCTCAAGAGTAAGGGGAAGACGACGATTCTTGTGGTGGTGGACCGCTTGAGCAAGCAAGCTCACTTCGTCGCCTTGAGGAATCCGTACACCGCTGAAGGGGTAGCAGAAGCATTCCTAAACTCCATAGTTCGCCTCCACAGGATACCAACCTCTATTGTAAGCGACCGAGACGCCATTTTTCTTAGCCAGTTTTGGCAAGAAATATTTCGTATTCTACAAGTCCAATTGAAGATGTCAACGGCCTATCATCCGCAAACGGACGGCCAAACGAAAGTGGTCAACCGTTGCCTAGAAGAATATCTTCGTTGCATGTGCTTTGAGCGACCCAAGAGTTGGGCTAGTTGGTTACCGTTATCCGAATGGTGGTATAATACCACGTACCATAGTGCCACCAAAATGACACCATATGAGGTCGTGTATGGGCAAGAACCAACGTTACATGTGCCATACATTGCGGGGACAGCACAAGTGGAGGAAGTAGATCGTTCTTTGGAGGCCCGCGAAAGGGTAATTGAAACTCAATCTAGCACAAGCTCAAAATCGAATGTAAGTGATGGCGGATAAAAATAGAAGAGAGAAGACCCACGAGGTGGGATCGTGGGCCTATGTTCGCATACAACCCTACAAGCAAACGAGCATCCGGGCACACGACTTCCACAAATTATCTCCAAGGTTCTTTGGACCCTTCCAAGTGCTTGAACGGGTGGGACACGTGGCGTACCAACTACATTTACGGGAGGAGGCCAAGATTCATAACACCTTTCATGTGTCACAACTGCGGGAGCACAAAGGGGAATGGCCGGCAGAACACATCCCGCTACCGGAGACGGACAATCAAGAAGGGAACCTGATGATCGAGCCACTGCTTATTCTGAACCGCCACATCATTCCGCGGCAAGGGCGGGTCGTCACACAATTACTGGTACAATGGCTCAACAGTTCCGTGGAGGAGGCCACGTGGGAAGACTTGGAGATATTCACGAAACGCTACCCGCATTTTGCTATTCCTTGAGGACAAGGAATGTTTTGGGGAGGACGTATTGATGTGAACCGTTACTTATAACACTATTTTATTATTATTATGGGGCAGGGTAATGTTGTAATTGGTTATATAGTATAAATGGCTTTGTGGGTTTAGGGTTTATGTTATGTTTTTGGATGATGTTGAATGTAGGCTGTCGTTCCTAACTGGGTAGAACCGGGAGACTTCCCATTCCCCAACCGATCGATCCTTCAGGGGGTTGTCCCCTTAGGTGAGATCTCCTTGTATCTTCTTTGATATTTTCTAGTGAAGCATTCCTCCTTCCTTGGTGTGGTTGTGTTGCCATTGGAGATTTCCTTGAGGAAGTGAACCGGATACAGCTGGGCATACCATCAGGTTGCAGGAAATTACTTAACAGGTTCTTACGGCTAGGGTAGGGGGCTGAGGTGATGGCCTGGGCTGGGAAGGAGTGGAGGGGTCAGGGTATGTCGTAGGAGGTGACTTCATGCCCGGGAGTGGTGAAGAAGCTAGCATCTACTGAGGGGAGGAGGTCACAGGCGGTATCTAAGGCAGGCACGGGAAGGAAGAGTCAAGGCGGAGGATGGTTGAAGGTAACCATCGCGACAGGAAGAGAAGTTGATGCTAGTGAGAGCGTTTGTCGGGTGGAATTGATGGATTCAACGGTGATGGGTCGGGCCTTAGCACTTGGGAACAAAAGGAGAGATTTTGACTTCGTTTGGCGCAGCGGTGGCGGTCGTGAACGTGGTGGTTATGAACCGTCGTTCGTGAATGTTGGGCCTCACATAAAGAACTTCATCCACTTTTATGTTCAAAACTAGTTTTTGTCTTAGTGGCGGTCATAACCGTTGTCATGCCAAACATACATTTTTATGACGGTGGCGTTTTTGTCCAAACTCACCGGAGCAAAAACATCGCACCAAACGGAGCCTTTGTTATTTGTTAAAACCTCTGAAGCCTCCAAATGACATAATGCCAAGCTATTTACAGATCTAGATTTAGGTTAAATATCATGAAGCACCCAAAGTTCATGATCACCACACTGACCCTAAATCTGAATATACAACTCAAATAAATAAATTAAAATTACATAAAAATAAGGGGAAAAATGAGTTGAATACATCTCCGAGTTCAGTCATTTGGATGACGATCATATAACTTTCGGCTGCGTGAATTGACTCCGAACAGATCCTGATGTGAGCGTTCAGAGCAACGTGGCTAATGCCATCAATACACATTATCCCAATTATTTGTGATCAGCTCCTTGAATCATTATTATCATTACATATTTGTTTAAAGAATGTGGTGTTATACATATTCTGCATCTCTTTTTGCACATTTATCAAAGTTTATCTTTGCTTCACCCTTCTTCCTGGACCTACTACTTGTCAAATGGGTAAATGTTTACTCCTCCCACTCAACATAGCTATTAGTAACTTATCCCCCGACACTCAGATCTACAAAACATAAATAGTTAATGCAGTTTTATAAATTTATATTTATACATGCCATATGATGTTATCCCACTGTTGGATCGGTCGGCGCCCTTAGAGGGGGGGGGGTGAATAAGGGTTTTCAAAAACTTTAGATTATATTTAAGAAACTTTGAATTATTGCAAGATTAAAGACATGAAATAAGTTAAGTAAAACAAAAAAGAGACAAGTTTTATTAATGATAAATAAGTTTTACAAAACTTGATCTCAATGACGCTAGAGATCTGGGGCGAATAATAAAAACTCTTTTCGTTTTCTATCCCGACTCGCTTCCCCACGAACAGGTGGCCCTAGCCTTCTCCTTCCCGGATTCGGCCTCAAGCCGCTCTAGCCAATCCTTCCCCGGATGTGGCCTCGAGCACCCCCTAGACCTAGCCTCGATCTAGTCGCCAACACGGGGTGAATTTCAGCCCTAAGTCTACCCCAGACCGAGTCGCCAACACGAGGCGATTTCACTACCGTTTACAAAGAAAGATAAATAAAATAATAAAACTTCCCTTAAGATGAACTTCTGAAGATGGAGGCGAAGATCCGCTGTAGAATCAGCGTTTGTAGAAGCGGACTTCGTTTGGATCCGGCGTGGCGTAATCCTCCTTCAGAAGTTTGCAGAGCTTCGCTAGGACTTCAAATTTCGGCCAAGATAGCCTCTGGAGTTGTAGCACTACTTCTCTCTCTCTGATGTCCCACTGAAACGAGAGGTGAGGGGTCCTTTATATAGCCCAAGCGCTACCGCCGGCGCTAGCGCTACCGTCGGCGCTAGCCCGGATTAAGAAACAATTTGCGCGGCAGGATCTCCCATCCGCGGCAACGTTTTGCTCTATGTCTTTTGTGCGCCATGCTATCGCCAGCGCTAGTAGCTACCGTCGGCGCTATCCCCGATTAAGAAACTTCTTGCGCGGCAGGATCTTCAATCCGCGACAACCTTGCTTGTATTCCTTCTGTGTTCATCGCTAACGCCGGCGTTATCCGCTACCGCCAGGCGTTAGCGCCTTCTATAACAGCTCCTGGAATTGCGCTATTCATCGCTAGCGCCCGACGCTAGTTGCTACCGTCGGCGCTAGTGAGCCTCTTCGAATTCTGGCTTCAATTTTGGGGGCAGTCATCATGAGTACTCCTTGAGTCATATGGACTATGTTAACCTGCACACTTGAACACACAAGATCAAATACACATAGGATTTGTTATTCTCAAACCTAGGAGATGCGGAAGACCATGTTCCAACAAACTCCCCCTTTTGATAATAACAAATCCATTAATGATAAATCAAATCATTAATAGATAAGCATGATGAAACTCTACTTGTGTGTGTGTGCGAGTGATGACTTAGGATAATTATTGATTTTAACATTTAGAATTGCTCCCCCTAAATACATGCTCCCCCTAAGTGAATGCTCCCCTAATATGTAAGCTATCATCTTAATATTTATCATGTTAGTTCTCCCCATTTGTTATTAGCAAAAGTGGGTAGGGAAACAAAGCACCAAAGAAGTTTGTAAGTAGTAAATAAGGCATGATCGAGCTTTTGAAGTAAATGATAAGGAGTTTTAGAATTGTTTTTCATTTAAATAGATCAGAGTTATAAGCATTACAAAATTTTTCATAGAAGGAATTCAGAGTTTTTAGCATAAAAGTAATGATTTTCCCTTTATATAAGAGTTTTAAGCATATATAAAAAAAAAGTAATGATTTCCAAGTAACCAATCTACCCAGACAATATATCTACACCCTAGCCCCGTACTAAGTGACGGATGGGCTTGAGGAGCTGCAAACAAGCCGTAGGTTGGGGTGTTAGTCCCATATGCAAACACTCGACAAAACTCAACTTATCACTCTTTCCCCCCAGTGCCTCGCAAGGCCCCACTGGAACCCTCCCCGATTAAGGACAAGACATGACTAGAGATAAGGTTATCTAATGTCTACAACCCTACGCCCCCGCTATGGTGAGATATGAAGTCACGGATAATAATTATTGGAAACATTAAGCATTTAAATCTAATGGGAAATTTCATAGCATATGAATTTATATTTTTATTTGAATTTATGAAAGCACTCACATAGCTATTTTGAAGTCCATTAATAAATCAGAGTTTTTAGCGTAATAATATTTTCATAGAAATAAATCAGAGTTTTATAGCAAAACAAATTCAACCAATATAAAGTTTACCAAGCAAGTCTACCACTTGTTGCAAGAAAGGAATTTGGGGATTCAAGTGATGATGCACACAAAATAAAAGACTTTAAATAAGCATGAAAGCACAAGGTAAAACAATTATATGGTTATGAGGCGGAAGACTTGTAGAAATACAAGAAACATCTTATTGTAATCAATGATGATCCATAAAAAGATATATGAATTAAATTTCAAAAAGAAGATGTTTTTGTAAATCACTTTTCAATTAAAATCTTTAAGTTTGACAATAAAGTAACTAAGCATGAAATAACGTTATCAAAAAGAGATTACTACAATGTTACTTTAATTCACAATTTCAAAACATACCAAACATTGTAGAAAGCATGCTAGGTTATCTAGTGCATTTCATAAATAAATAGTAGTATAAAATTAGCATTAGGATCCAATACTCATGAGAAGAAGTGTTATGGAAGATAATAATGTGCACATAAGTGTATTTTGAATAGAGTAAACAAATGTTTTAATCAAAAATACAAGAGATATGTAAAGTAAAGAGCACAATAAAACACAAATAATTTTACTTCCACACACTTCAATTCACAAAAAAAATGTACAACTACCAAGGTGCTTTGCACACACAATGCTCATTAAGACTTATCAGGGTGCAAAGTAGTGCTTCGGGGATCACATACAACAACAACAACAACAACAGAACCCATATAGTCCCCAATCATTGGGGGTATGGGCGGGGGAAGATTGGAAACAGACCTAACCTTTGGCCCTATGCCCAAAGTGGCTTCTCTCAGAGGAGAAAGACCGAACCTTTGACAATAGATGCACAAAGTGGCTGCTCACAGATTACCACTGAAATAGTGGCCCCCTATACCGTCACGTTTGCTGCGGAATCATGCCCTCAAATCAAAGCCAAAGACATCAGAGAGGGCAGACTCAAGAATCCATTTTGATCACATATTTTATTTTTTTTAATATTGAAACTAGTGATCTGGTGTACTTAAGAATAAGTGGTTTTTATTTTGAAAGAAAGATTTGATTTGCACAAGATACTTTACTATTCTTTCCAATGTGCTCAACCTCACAACGCTTATTAAGACTTATCAGGAGGTTCAAGTAGTGTTTGGTGGAGTTATCTTTGTCACTTTATTGTATGATTTTGTTTTGTACAAAGTTCTCCGAATACATTTGTTTTGCAAACCAATATAATTTATGAAAAACATAACCACTTTTCTTAACTTTTAAAAGTGCAAATAAAGGTTGTGTAGGTAAGATACTTGTGCAATTTTAATTCATTGTACTATTACAAAACATACACAAGCATTCTTAGATTAAACACATAAGTAGACAATGCCAAAATAAGTGAGTGAATAACGATCATTATCAAACATAAAACATTACTCATACTTAGAGGCATGCTACGCATAGTTCTACACAACTTTTTCAATATAATTGATGCACATATTAATAGATATATCAAAGCATGATGAAAGCAATGTTCAAAGTAGTTTGAAAAGATAAATTGCAACATTATAGAAGTTCTAAATAATAGATTAAATCATGCTTGATTTTCAATGAAGTCCATACAATATTTTTTGATATTTTTGAGGAATAATTTTTATTTAAAGCTTGAACTCATAAAAGTTGATCTTGGGCTTCCCGAGGACTACCTTGTGAAAGGTTCGCATGGTACTAGGTGATATGATGGGATGATAGCCCAAATCACCCTTTCGCAAGATACAAGTAAAAAGTTAAGTTCAAAAACTAACAATTTTTGATAAATTTTTTGTTTTATATTTTTGTATTTGATTTTTGCTTTAAGAAATAGAATTTAAACAAATGACAAACCACAAAGGCAAAACATATAATATTTTTGTAATTTGGCTTTTGTATTTTTGTATTTGATTTTTCAAAAAGTAAAGAAAAACAGAAGTGCAAAACTAAATAGAAAATATAGATTTATATATTTTTATGGATTTTCGAATTTTAAAAACTACAGAAAATCGAACATGGACGCTAGCGCCTGCGGTAGCGCTAGCGCGGGAGACAGTGAACGATTTTTTAGGATTTTGGAAATTTTAATTTTGGATCTTGATTAAGTGTCATAATAGTAGTTTCATGCTGAAATTTCAGATTTTTAGGAAATGTCTAGATAGTGCAAATTTCATGAAACATTAGGGTCCGTTCGGCGCGCAGGTTTTGGCTTTCTGGAATTGGTTTTTTGCAGAAAACCAATATCTGCTGGAATTGGTTTTTTGCAGAAAACCAATTCTGCTGTTCGGCTGCAGGATGGTATTCAGTGAACAGAATTGGAATTAATATCTAAGAGTTGTTCGGTTGTGCAGGTTTTGGCTTTCTGGAATTGAATTTTTTTTAAAATTTATAATTTTTAAAATTTAAACATTAAATCATGACACATAATAATAATTGAACTTCATAAACATTGCAGACAATAAAATCCATATGCATTGTCCGTAAATAAAAGTACACAAACAACAAATGATCGAGATAAACAGTCCATCGCTCATAAGTAAAAACATCAAACTAGCGCTCAAACTGCATTCGGAGCCATGTACCCTTCAACTGGTCAGGCAGTCTCTTGAATATGTCACGCTTGACACTATCATGACAAAGTATATCCATGGCCCTGAGTAAATCATGATTTTCTAAATCACTCATCTGAGTAAGTGCGACATAGATGTCATCAACATCAGTAGTAGTCATGGTTCCCACTGCACCTTGCACGGAGTCAGCCAACTTTTCTATGGCCACTGCTACTGCATCATTGCCTACAGCACGCTTTCTCCTTCTTCTACTGCTTCCTTCTCCTTCCACTCTAATCTGCTCTTGTGTATTTGTTGTTTTTTCTGCCATAGACTCAACATCTATCTCCTTTGTCGCCTCTGTTGCGGTTGCAGCATGACTACCTGTTGCTCTATCAGTCCCGCATAACACAGCCAAATCTGACCAATTCACAATAACTTTATCTTTATAATGCTTCACAGAAGGATGAGCCTGCAATAATACAAAGAAATTAAAACAATAATATCACAAGCACTAAGTTTATAAATATACTAATCAATATACAATAATTTACCTTCACATAATTTGCCCATACTTCCTCACTGTCCACCTTCACCATGTTCCTTTCCCAATCCCATCCAAACCCTGACGTGTCCAGCATCGCGGTTACCTCAATGTAATATTTGTTCCAAGTTTTGAGACGAGCTGTTAACTTCTCCTTGCTTGTTTCAACGCCGCAAATATCCTTTAGCGCGGTAATAGCAGCTGTCAAAGCCACGCTCTTCCAACCGTTCGGAGTTTTATGGCCCAAACTGTGCTGTTCCAACAATGCATTTGAAAGTGTAATGTCCATTTCAGATGTCCAGTGCATGTATGACCGCTCGGTCCTACCGGCAACCTTTGTTGAGGTCTTCTCCATACTATATGAACTAATGAACATGAAGCAAATATGAGCATTAAAAAGGCTGCTAATAGTATCATTCAGAAGCAAATATGTATAATTAACATGAAGCAAATATGAGCATTAAAAAGGCTGCTAATAGTATCATTCAGAGCACCAAGATGTGAACATAAAATAATGTTTGGCTGAAAAAAGGCTGCAATAGTTTAATTAAGAGCACCAAAATAATGTTCCAACATAAAAAGTTCAATGACGACTCTGATATTCGTTGAACATATTTAAAGCTAGAGTGTCCCTAAAGTTTGTCCACTCTTGCGTCGCTTGGATTGGACTAACAACGTCTACGTAATCATAGAACTCTTCTCCTGGGTTTTGCTCTAGTATTTCTGAGTCAACCTCGTCCATCATTTGCGCATCACATTCCAACCTTTTCTCCACTAAAAAATTATGTAGGATGCAACATGCGTTTATGATCTGGACCTACAATAAAAAATTTAATTAGATTGAATGTCGTATAAAATTACCCATACAGCCGGTGTAACATCACATACCTGAACTTTAATGTTGAAGAAAGATGGTTGTCGTAGAATAGCCCACCGTTTCTTCAATAACCCAAAGGTTCTCTCTATAACATTTCTTTCTTTAGCATGTCGTAGATTAAATAGCTCTTTGTAATTTGTTGGGTTATTACCCTGTTGTGACCACTCCTTCAGGTGATAACGCGTTGATCGATATGGGGCAAGAAACCCTGGACCATTTGTATAACCAGCATCTACAAGGTAGTACTTTCCTAGGTAGTGGAAAAAGTTAATTAATATACATGAATGTAATACTTATGAATGAGAGAATAACTTGACTAATCTTACCAGTTGGAACTTCAAAGCGATCTTCTCGCTCCAAAGCATCTCGTAATACTCGAGAATCAGATGTAGAACCTTCCCAACCAGGCAATACATATAAAAATTTCATGTCGCTGTCACAAACACCGAGTACGTTAGTTGTGATAGCTTGTTTCCGATTGCGATATCTACCCTGATCTTCAACCGGAACAGTCACTTCAACATGTGTTCCATCTAATGCACCAACACAGTCCACAAACCATCTAGACCTTGGTTCTACTCTTGATTCAGGCAATTTGATATAGTCCTTTGAAAGTTTTAAAACCCCTCGAAGAACAATATTGAAGTGTCTGCTAACAGTATCAATCGAGCGCATATATGTATGTCCAACATCTCGAAACTTTTTGTTATGCCCTAATACGTATAAAAATAAAGCAATCGCTTCCTTGGTCGAAACAGATTGTGTGTCACAGACATAGCCTTTTGCACGTAAAATATTACACAACTCATTAAACGGTGCTTTACCCATACGTAGTTGGTTGAAGCAATCTACCTCTTGCTCAGCAAATAAACGTGTTAATAAAATATTACGGAGGGCATCTTTGTCTGCAACATATGTAGGCTGTCTAGGAATGGAATTCAATACAACTACAGCTGCCCCTAGAGTGGCTGCGACTGATGACGATATGATGATATCTCTCCTAAGTTTCTTGTGCAACTCATTATTATCCATTGCCCCTAAGATTGAAATAATTAAATGTATATGGAAAAAATAATAATTAAAAACAATGCGAACTCTCTAAGCATGAACAAAGCCACATTGTTATAAAAAAAACATAATTAATGATAACTTCTAACCCATTATTTGATGGTACAATATGAAATTAGTTCTTATGATCCATTTGTGTAACTAGTTCAAGCTTTAAACAAATAGATCTGATGAGAGCTTATTGTATCAAAAAATTAAGTCCTTCATGTTATACAAAAAATGATGTCCACAGGTTATACAAAAAAATCTGAGAAAAAAAGATAACCAAAGATCTGGAAAAAGGCTTTAAACAAATAGATTTGAACAAAAGTTAAATTATAAATCTGCTGTTAACATAGATCGGAAAGCATTTATGATGGATCTGAAAAAATTAGTGGCCTTTGTTCTGAAAAATTTTCGGAAATATGGTGGTCTGAACCTAAATCTCTCCTAAGTGTGAGGAAGAAGAGGAGGAAGAGTGTGAGGAAGAAGAGGAAACAGTAAAAATGGCGGATCTGAAAATAGAAGAGGAAGAGGAAGAAGAGGAGGAAGGGGAAGAAGAGGAAGAAGAGAAAGAAGAGGAAACAGTAATCTGGAGCGACAGGAGCGAAAAGAAGAGGAATACCCTAAAAAATGGCGGATCTGAAAAGAGAAGAAGAAGAGGAAGAGGAAGAAGAGGAGGAAGGGGAAGAAGAGGAAGAAGAGGAAGAAGAGGAATACCTGAGTGTGGAGGCCGACAGGAGCGAAATCTGGAGCGAAATCTGGAGCGGAATGGCCGACGGGAGGGAAGCGCCGAACGAAAATCTGGAGCAACTCGTTATCGGGAAGGAAGCGCCGAACGAAAACCCCCGAATGCCAGCGGAAATAGGTAAGTTTTGCGGTTTTGTTTTTTTAGGTTTATTTAAAAACCCATGGCTTTAACTTTCAATGCCAATTGCCGCAAATTTGTGATGCGCCGAACACTTGAATTGGTTTTCTGCCATCCAAAACCAATTCCTGAATGCCAAAACCCGCGCGCCGAACGGGCCCTTAGAGATTTTGTATATGACTTTACCAACTAAACTTTGTAAGTGATATATTTCATTATATCTCCATTTTAATATTTTTAAGGCTTATATTTACCAATGTAGTTTGAAAATGATATGAAATGTAAGCATGAGAGGTCATGAATGAATAAATCAAATATGCATGATTTTCGAGATTAACAATAATGTTCATGCACAATAATAACATGGATAAGCCCTAGATGAGAATACCCAGCCTGTATATCTTGGTAAACATATAAAGCCTAACATAGACACAAAAATTCTTTAGTCGACAATGTTAGTATGATAAGTTTGAGATTAATGTTATACCAAGGTTTGATAGTGTTTCAACTTATAGACCCAAAATGAAGTGATGATTTATTTGATTTGATATCAAAATGATTCTAAGGTCTAAGCTTGAAATAAATCACAATACACACATAATACACCATAACACTAACCATGGTAAGCAATTATAATGTCGATTGTCATCGTATAATTCATATGGATGTGATAGAGATAGTTGTTTTTAGAAGATATTTGATGTGAGTTATGATATATGATTTTAGAGAATTTTAGCAACGGACATCAATAAATCATGGTGGTGCGAGTGACATCAATATTCATTATAAATTATTTCAATACATTTTAGTGATTTTCTTTTAATTAAGAATTTTGAATATATATATGTGATTTTTGATAGGTGAACAATAGTGATGGTTTAGATCATGTTTGACATCAAGGAGTGAACACAATATAATTTTTGTTGCAAACAAAGATAATCATATAGAAAGTTGAGCTTTTATTTAGATCTTGAACTTTCTTGTAGATTATGTTATTTCTCTAAACCACTTGTTGGTGAGGGCTAAACAACATAATAGCCAAATGACTTGATTTAATTTTAAAATATCTTATAGCAAATTTAGAAATTGATTTATATGAATGATAAAAGATATTTATAGATAATGAATATGAGAGAGATAGATAGGTCATCAAAATTAGATATGACTTTTGAATTTTGATCAATTTGATTTTATAAACATATTCAGCCTTTAAGAGATAGGATCATATTTTCGATACTATATAGGATGACCATAACATGATAGCTTAAAAATAAGAAAATAAAAAGAAAAAGACATTAAGGCATATCATGAAGTAGAAATTTCTATATTTCATTTTGAAAATATTCTACTTCATGCATTTGGATGATACTAGTAGATAAGAGATTTAGGTATCCAAAGTTGACCATGTGTGATGGTTCCTTTGGGTACCCAAATGCATCGTGATGATTTTTGTGAAGACAAAGATGAATGAGTCCTTTCATGTGAAGTGAATGTTTCATTTTTAATTTTAGGCCTCCATTCAAAACTTGGTTTAATGTTATTCTTATTCATCACATTTCCATTGAGATTATCTTTATATTGATGATTATGATTGTAATGATTATTAAAAGTGTTGTTCATAGGAAATTTGTGTAGTTTTATTTTTAAGTTGGGAGAAACACGATTTTGTAAATAATGATGATTTTGATTTTGATTTGCAAGTCCTTTATGTTCCTTACTCTCATTATTAAACTTCGTTTCGATGTTCATATTCATATTCAACTTGTCTTTAGATATAGTTTGATATTGAGAATTTGTATTTACAATTTTCATAAGCAAGTTCATTTTTTATTTTAATTCATCATTCTTGATTTTTAAACTATGTCTAGCTTTATTATAATTGATTGTGCTATTTTTAAGAGTTGAAACAATTGAATCTATATGTTCTTGATAGTTATTTCTATATTCATCAAATGTTTTATCCATCTCTTTAATTTCAATTTTATAGTCTTTGCACTTAGCACAATCATTTATCAAAGATGAATTTTTTAAACATAATTTTTCATTTTGTTCTTTTATAAAAAAATTCTTTTTCAAGTTCCTTAAGTTTTTCCTTAAAATTATCACAATCAAAACAAGGTTGTGTTTTCAAGTAAAGGACAAGATGGTGAAACCACATCACAATTTGATTAAATTAACATTAGCTTTTAATCTCTTATTTTCTAAACGTAAATTTTTATTAGTAATTTTCAATTTCTTGATCTTACGTTTAGCAGTTTTTAGTATATTGAAACTAGAAATGGAAGTTATCACACAAGAAGAAGATTTAGTCTTCCTTACAGCGCTTTTGGAGGAGGCAGATTGTGAACATGAAATTCCTTCATCATCTTTTAGTTCTTCCTCCATTATAGATGGATTTATATCTTCTCTTTCTCTTGGTGTATTGTTCTCCTTTTCTATTTCAATATTCTCCATGGCTTTGCTCCGAGAGAGATCTTCTTGAATGATAGTGGATGCTTGGACATTTTTCTCTTCCTGTGTTTGTTCCATACCTGCGAGAGGAAAATCATACATTTCTTCAAGAAATTGCCAAACTTTGTATCCACTAGAAAAACAATATATTAATTTGAAATTTTCATTTGATAGAGCACAAAATAAATAATGTTTGGCTTTTGCATTTAGTTGACGTTCTTTTTTATTTAATTCATCCGCAGGTCTTACAATGGCTAAATTCCATACTTCGATATCTAAAGTCTTAATAAATTTTTCCATTAATAATTTCCACCCTTTATAATTTCTCCCTTCGAATAAAGGTGGTTTAGGAGATTTTTCTTCTTCATAAAAATTTACCCCACTAGTAGAAGCGAGATCATGAGACGTCATTATTCTCGGTTGTTAAGCCGATTTGGAATAACCTCGCTCTGATACCACTTGTTGGATCGGTCGGCGCCCTTAGAGGGGGGGTGAATAAGGGTTTTCAAAAACTTTAGACTATATTTAAGAAACTTTGAATTATTGCAAGATTAAAGACATGAAATAAGTTAAGTAAAACAAAAAAGAGACAAGCTTTATTAATGATAAATAAGTTTTACAAAACTTGATCTCAATGACGCTAGAGATCTGGGGCGAATAATAAAAACTCTTTTCGTTTTCTATCCCGACTCGCTTCCCCACGAACCGGTGGCCCTAGCCTTCTCCTTCCCGGATTCGGCCTCAAGCCGCTCTAGCCAATCCTTCCCCGGATGTGGACTCGAGCACCCCCTAAACCTAGCCTCGATCTAGTCGCCAACACGAGGCGAATTTCAGCCCTAAGTCTACCCCAGACCTAGTCGCCAACACGAGGCGATTTCACTACCGTTTACAAAGAAAGATAAATAAAATAATAAAACTTCCCTTAAGATGAACTTCTGAAGCTGGAGGCGAAGATCCGCTGTAGAATCAGCGTTTGTAGAAGCGGACTTCGTTTGGATCCGGCGTGACGTAATCCTCCTTCAGAAGTTTGGATCCGGCGTGACGTAATCCTCCTTCAGAAGTTTGCAGAGCTTCGCTAGGACTTCAAGTTTCGGCCAAGATAGCCTCTGGAGTTGTAGCACTACTTCTCTCTCTCTGATGTCCCACTGAAACGAGAGGTGAGGGGTCCTTTATATAGCCCAAGCGCTACCGCCGGCGCTAGCCCGGATTAGGAAACAATTTGCGCGACAGGATCTCCCATCCGCGGCAACGTTTTGCTCTATGCCTTTTGTGCGCCATGCTACCGCCAGCGCTAGTAGCTACCGCCGGCGCTATCCCCGATTAAGAAACTTCTTGCGCGGCAGGATCTTCAATCCGCGACAACCTTGCTTTTATTCCTTCTGTGTTCATCGCTACCGCCGGCGTTATCCGCTACCGCCAGGCGTTAGCGCCTTCTATAACAGCTCCTGGAATTGCGCTATTCATCGCTAGCGCCCGGCGCTAGTTGCTACCGCCGGCGCTAGTGAGCCTCTTCGAATTCTGGCTTCAATTTTGGGGGCAGTCATCATGAGTACTCCTTGAGTCATATGGACTATGTTAACCTGCACACTTGAACACACAAGATCAAATACACATAGGATTTGTTATTCTCAAACCTAGGAGATGCGGAAGACCATGTTCCAACACCCACGGCATAGCAACTGTAAAGTATTATTTTCATTTTAGCCATCCAACCTTTACTGTAAGAGTCAAAGCAATATTCTCATCAATCCCCAACTGAAAAAAGGACAGAAATGCCAGCAGAAAATAAACTTATAACTTATAACCGCATTTCAAGTTACAATCAATAGTCCCCAATCATATTGAAAGTGGAAGTAAGAAAGTTTGAAAAGAAAGCTTGGGAGGGATAAAGGTACTTGCATTGAGCTGAGCCAAGATCAAATCGAGTTACCTCGAGATTGAATCAAAATGTACATGTATCTGTGTATATATGAATGCATATGCAAAACTTGCATTGAGTTACCCCCAAGGGAGGTCGAATCCCGTTGCCTCCTTGAAAGAGAGATGTTCTGAACCACTAGACGATGATGGCATACCCGCCCTGACAGTCATCATACTATGACAAGAGTGGTTTTTTGGAATTGTCAATATTCCATATATATAACGAGAATCAAATGTATGACTAGATTCGGCTTCGCTACCGCTCGCCTACTTTTTTGTTATGCTCCCCTGGAATTTTTTTCTTTGATTTCATGAATGAGCTATCAAATGTCTGACTAGATTCGGCTTCGCTATCGCTCGCCTACTTTTTTGTTATGATCCCCTAGAATTTGTTTTTCTTTGATTTCATGAATGAGCTATCCCATACTCCCATAAATTCTATCCTAGAACTAGATCTATAATTAGAAACTATGGACTCTATATGATAGGATTCTATATAGGAAGATCTCTTCAATAAAACATTTCAATAATGGGAATTTTCAAGAAAATCAAAAAGAATTTCAAGAAAGTAAATAGAAAGTTGAATTCTCATTTCATTAAAGAATGAAAAAGAACAAACCAAAGTCTAAGATCCCTTCAGCTTAGAGAGTAATTAGTCCAACAGAAAAAAGAGTCAAACTCTCATTTCTTTTCTTCAATTTGAACTCTTGCTATTCAGATGAGTTAGCCTATCGCTAAGTATGAGATAGGGCGGCACTCAGTCAAAAAGGATTTGACCATTTTCTTTTTTGGAATCCCCTATCACATGATTCAAGAAAGGATCGTGAATATCTTCAATATTTGTATGTCAGTTATTGAAGATATTTCAGATTTTTCAATCTGTTTTGATGGATCATATATATATATATATATGAATGCATATACAAATACATACATATAAATGAACTTGCCGAGTGGGCAAAGGGCCCCCATACACAGTATTTGGTTGGCAATACTCAGGTTATAGCAAGTGTTTTCCGTGCACCATGTACAGTGGGGAGAGTTCGTTCAGGCAATGTACAATTTCCTCTCATGTGATAACCCACCCAGGAACCGTCGGGGCTTCGGACTTCCTTCTCTAATCAAGTTCCTCTAGGAAACAGTGGAAGAAATTGGCCCACTTAGATTTCTAATCAAAATCAGGTGCATAAAGTATCTTAAGGGCCCTAGCAGGAATAGATAGTACTTCCGTTTACCCCACTTAAAAAAAGGAACTTTCCACTGTGATTGCTTAGCTCAGCCTAGTATAGCACATAAAAAATCTTGCAGAAGGCTCTCAGGATATTATTTAACCCTATACTTCAATACAAAAATGGGTAAACATAAAACTTTATTGTAGTTTTTAATGTCTCCAATCATAAAGAAAACAACATAAATATGAAAATTATGATTACAAAAAAGAAGGTATATTTTGTTTTCATCAGCATTTTAGAACCATTTTTGGTGGTTTCAACTATGATAATGTTCAGTCAAAACAGTATATATATCAAAATAAAATGCTTACATAAAAGGATGTGTTGGGGATCCATGTCGTTTGATCATTTAGGTTATCAACAGTTTTTGTATCATCGCGGCGACGATCCGAGACTGACATCGCGACCAGTACATTTTCTTTCCAATTTTTATGTAACTTCTTTATTTTTCAGATGCTATTTTGAGAGTTGGGTAAAATGAATTGATCGGGTAATTTGGGTCATCCGATTCCTTTAAATTAAATCCCCCTTTATATATCTCTTGTTTTAGCTTTAGGTTTTATCAAAAGTTGGCTTTTATACATGTAGACACTAGGATGTCCTTGGGTGGCAATGCCCGGCCCCTTGGAGCCGACGCCAAGAGCCCTCTCGTTGACTTCCACTACCTCTCTGGTCTCCGACGAGCCATCCCTAGAATGCAGCGAACCACCCCAGTGCAGTCCCCGCACACTGATACCCCTTCCCGTCTCTGTTGGTCCCTCCTCCATCCATGGGAGGCTTAGCCGCCACTGCTCAGGGACTCTTCAACCTCCGGCAGTCCCTCCACAACCTCCGGCAGCCCCGCCACTACCTTTTTGAGAAAGAATTTTGTTGATGATTGTTACAAGTTCTAACTAAATAAAGTCCATGTATTTAGGCTCATTAGTCCTCTCTCCTCTTAAGCTCCTCCTTTAGTCACATCTTGAGTTGTATTTAGCTCTCTCTCTCTCTCAATAAAAGGAGGCCCATTGTGCAATGTAAAAGTGAATTTGACGAGAACAGTAAAATATTGGCCCTTTATATTCTCTATTTTACATGGTATCAGAACTAGGTTTGAATCCTAAAGTTTTTTTTCGGTTGAGCTCTTGCTCCCGTCGCCTACGCCCGCAATTCTCTTTGCCCGCTCGAGCGGTCTCGCGACCTCAGCCTGCTCGCGCGGTCTGGCGGCCTCGTCTTGAATTCCGCTACTCTGCTTGCGCCTCTGAGTTTCGCAACTCCCCCTGCTGCTTTTATAGAATTCTTCCGCTGACTATCGGGTCCCACCTTCGCTCCTGTTCGTGCGACCTACCCCATTTGCTCACGCGACCGCTGCTTCCGCTGTCCGAGCAGCTCCTGCTCGCATAACTTCTGACCTCGAGTCGCGCACGAAGAGTAGAGTCATCACAGAAGCGGACATCCAGAGCTACTGAAAGATTCACATCGAGCGTCACCACTACCTGTACAACCCGTATTCGGCGAGTAGAGCCGAAGGTACCTGGCAAGTAGGTCGGTGCCTCTCTCGGCGAGTAGAGCCGAAGGTACCTGGCGAGTAAGCCGGTGCCTCTCTCAGCGAGTAGAGCCAGGAGGCCCGGCGAATAGGCCGGTGCCTCCCTCGGCGAGTAGAGTCAGATTCTGGGGAATAGAATCGTCCGGGCACCCATGGTGGTTTGCCTATAGCCCTTCGGGACAGCGGAGTCTGGCTACCTGCAGACCAATTTGGGGTGCGTTTAGCAAAATAGTAAGGCGGAGTTACGCTATCCGCAGGTCATCCGGACCATTCTACCCCTGGGAAGTCTTTCCCTATAAATAGGACTCATTATGTCTCAGAACAGCACGGATCCACCCCCCTTGTGAGAGCATGTGCTTTCTTCCTTGTGCTGTCTGAGACAGGCTCAGCTTCTGGTTTTTGGGAGGGGAAATCAAGTGGGATTTCCGGGTTAGTGGCGGGACCTCCTCGCTGCAGCCAGTGGGTCATTCATAGGGAGCTACCTACCAACCGGTGAGGGTCAGTTCTTAGCTCGGAATACTTAGTTCTAGGGATCCGACGAAGAGAGAAGTAACTCAAGCTACTCCCCAAGTCTCGAACAAGTTGGACCGGTATCCGGGTTCCAACATTTTTGGTGCGGTGAGCGTGGACTGTAGCAAGAGAAGAAAATCTCATCTGACGATCCCATGACTGAACGTGACGAGCTGGGAACCGGCCAGGGGAACTCGTCGCCTTCGGGCGAGTTCGTGACCAAGAGTGTCTTCGAGCAGGGGATGAAGGCGATGGAGGATACCATCCGGAGGTTACTCACACCTCGCGCCGAGGTGGGAGTATCCCCCCCTGTCGCAGTCGCCTCGCCCACGGAGGCGGGTCCAAGTCAGCGCCCCGGCAAGGAAGCGCTCCTAGGGGAGGAAGACCAACCGCTCCGCGCGCGAGTGCTCTTTGCCAGCCCGACGGAGACTCGCCAGTCAGAGGGCGAGTACGACCAAGTTCGCCCCATTCGCCAGCTCGCCCCGCGCAGTCCGTTCTACGAGTTGGTACTGCCCGCCCCCATTCCTGCAGGATTCACGGAGCCCGCCATGAGTTTCTACTCCGGAAAAGAAGATCCCGTCAAGCATCTGCAATGGTTTGAAGATATGATCTCCATCAAGCCGATGACGGATCCCTTCAAATGCCGGTTGTTTGCCATAACCTTCCAGGAAAAAGCCAGAGATTGGTTCCACCAGTTACCCGCGGGAAGCGTCTACGGGTTCGATGACCTGCGCAGAAGTTATTTGCTCCGCTTCTCTACTTCCAAGAAGAGGAGGAAGGGTTCAGAAGATCTTTTCCTTGTCAAGCAAAGACCCCAGGAGATGCTCGGGTCGTATTTGGATCGCTTTCAGGAGGAGATCCTCCTAGTCCAAGAGGTCCCTGGACACACCCTGATCTTGGCATTCAAGCTGGGGTTGCAGCCAGGGTTTTTCAAAATGGAGATCACCCGCAACCCCCCCCCCCCCCCCCTATCGTTCGAAGAGCTTGTCGATCGGGCCGGAAGGCAGATCGCCGGGGAAGCAACCAGCCTGGAGTTCGTGGCCAAGTTAGCTAGACTGGAGGGGGGGAGAAGGATGGAGATGGAAGCGCCTAGGAACGTAAAGGAAGTTCAGCGCCTAACAGGTCGCCTAGCAGGGCTGAGTAGGTTCCTCTCTAGGGCAGGGGAGAAGTGCTCACCTTTCTTCAAAACTCTCCGGGACAATAAGAAGTTCGAATGGTCGGCGGAGTGTCAGGAAGCCTTCGAAAGCTTAAAACTCCAGTTGGCCCAGGTGCCTCTGTTGCAAGGGCCTAGGGAGGGAGAAGCCCTCTTCCTATACATAGGGGTGGGGTCGGAAGCGGTAAGCTCGGTCTTGGTCCGCTAGGAGGGGAAACTTCAACTCCCCATTTACTACGTAAGCCGGGTCCTGTGGAAGGCAGAACTGCGGTACCCCATCCTGGAAAAATTGGCGTTTGCCTTGATTGTGTCGGCACGGAGACTCCGACCTTACTTTCAGACCCACCCGATCAAGGTAGTGACCGATCACCCTCTCCGCAGTGTCCTGGAGGGAGTGGAACATTCCGGCAGGATGGCGAAATGGTCAGTAGAACTTAGCGAGTTCGACGTCACCTATCTGCCCCGACTAGCCATGAAGACCCAAGCGGTGGCAGACTTCCTAGCCGACTATACCGCAGAAGTAGGCGAGGAGGGGACACCCCGACAAGTAGCTTGGGAAGTGTTCGTGGATGGGGCATCGGGAAAGAATTCATGTGGAGGAGGCATCATTCTGATCAGCCCTCAGGGCACTAGAATTGAGCAGGCCGTCAGCATTCACTTCCCCGTCACCAACAATCAGGCAGAGTATGAGGCCGTAATCGCGGGACTACGCCTGGCCCGAGAGTTGGGGATCCACGACATCAGAGTCCACTCCGACTCACTGGTGGTCACCTCCCAGATCCGAGGGGAGTTTGAAGCAAGAGAGCCGGTACTGCAGCGCTATCTGGTAAAAGTCAAAGACTTGGTGGGTGCCTTCAAGTCCTTCTCCATACAACACGTGCCAAGGGAGGAGAATGCCCGAGCCGATCGACTGGCCAAATATGGCCCCTTGGTCAGAGGAACAATCACCGAGTTGTTTCGGCCTTCGATCGAGGAGGGAGAGGTGATGGACATCGACCAACCCACTTCGTGGATGGACCCCCTGGTCACCTTCTTGACCACAGGATGCTTGCCTGCGGAGGTTCAAGACAAGAGGCGGTTCAGGTACAAGTCCGCTTATTATTTACTAACTGACGGGGTACTCTATAGGAAGACTCTATCCGGTCCCTTGGCCAGGTGCCTGTCCGAGGAGGAGGCCTCCCGGGTCTTGGAGGAGATTCACACAGGCGAGTGTGGCAGCCATTCGGGAAGCCGAACCCTGGAGAAGAGAGTGCTCCGAGCGGGATACTTTTGGCCCACCATCAGGAAGGACGCGGAGGAGTTCGCGAAGAGATGCTCAAAAGTGCCAACTCTAGGCTCCGCTCCAGTTACAGCCAGCCCAGCGTCTCCGGTCAATCACCACCCCCTGGCCCTTCGCCATTTGGGGGATGGATCTGGTGGGACCATTCCCCCCGGCAAGTGGGCAAAGGAGATATCTCCCGGTAACGATCGATTATTTCTCCAAGTGGATGGAGGTGAAGGCCCTGGCAAAAACGACCTCCCTAGTGGTGAAAAACTTCATTTGGGGGAAGATCGTGTGTAGACATGGTCTACCCCTCGCCATCGTCACCGATAACGGCCCGCAATTCGCAAGCCTTGAGCTCACCGATTTCTGTAGTCAACTTGGCATCGATCTCCGCTTCGCCTCAGTTCATCACCCACGAAGCAACGACCAGGTTGAAGCGGCCAACAAAGTCATCCTCAACCTGCTCAAGAAGAATGTGGAAAATCTAAAGGGAAATTGGGTGGAGCAGCTCCCCTCGGTCCTCTGGGCCCTGAGGACCACCCCCACCACGGCAACCGGCAAAACACCATTCAAGCTATCACACGGCTCGGAGTCTCTCATCCCGATAGAGTTCGAAGTCCGGAGTCCCAGGGTGGTGGCGGCAGAAGACGGGGATGAAGGGTGGAGAATCGAGAACGAAGGGGCGCAGCGACTCGCCTTGGATTTCGTGGAGGAACTTCGCGACCAAGCCACTATCCGACAAGAAGAGATCAAGCGAAGGATGGCAAGGCACTTTGACAAGCAGGTCCGAGTTAAGCAGTTCACCAAGGGAGACCTGGTTCTCAAGAAGGTGGACGCCGCAGGAAGATCCGCCGCGGTGGGTAAGCTTCATCCCAATTGGGAAGACCCCTACATTGTGTTCGAGGTGTTACGAACCGGCGGGTACCGCCTGCAGAACGTTGAGGGAGAACTCCTAGGAAACACTTGGAGTGGAGACGACTTGAAGCGTTTCTACTCCTGACATTAATGTAATACTTAGTTTATCTTTGTTATGCTTAAAAACAATAACGCTTTCCATGGCAAACTCGTGATGCTTCACCACCTAGGCGACAGACACCAAGCAGTGAGTTGAAGTCCTCGAGATGTGTTGTTGTCGTAGACCAGGCCGTAGCACTGGGCTTCTGCCCTGCAGGCTGGCTACTTGCCCCCTCGAGTGAGTTCGAAGTCCTCGAGATGTGTTGTTGCCGTAGACCAGGCCGTAGCACTGGGCTCCTCCCCTGCAGGCTGGCTACTTGCCCCCTCGAGAGAGTTCTAAGTCCTCGAGATGTGTTGTTGCCGTAGACCAGGTCACTGCACGAGCTCCTCCCCTGCATACCGGCTACTTGCCCCCTCGAGAGAGTTCTAAGTCCTCGAGATGTGTTGTTGTCGTAGACCAGGTCACTGCACGAGCTCCTCTCCTGCATACCGGCTACTTGCCCCCTCGAGAGAGTTCTAAGTCCTCGAGATGTGTTGTTGCCGTAGACCAAGTCACTGCACGAGCTCCTCTCCTGCATCCCGGCTACTTGCCCCCTCGAGAGAGTTCTAAGTCCTCGAGATGTGTTGTTGCCGTAGACCAGGTCACTGCACGAGCTCCTCTCCTGCATACCGGCTACTTGCCCCCTCGAGAGAGTTCTAAGTCCTCGAGATGTGTTGTTGCCGTAGACCAGGTCACTGCACGAGCTCCTCTCCTGCATACCGGCTACTTGCCCCCTCGAGAGAGTTCTAAGTCCTCGAGATGTGTTGTTGTCGTAGACCAGGTCACTGCACGAGCTCCTCTCCTGCATACCGGCTACTTGCCCCCTCGAGAGAGTTCTAAGTCCTCGAGATGTGTTGTTGTCGTAGACCAGGTCACTGCACGAGCTCCTCTCCTGCATACCGGCTACTTGCCCCCTCGAGAGAGTTCTAAGTCCTCGAGATGTGTTGTTGTCGTAGACCAGGTCACTGCACGAGCTCCTCTCCTGCATACCGGCTACTTGCCCCCTCGAGAGAGTTCTAAGTCCTCGAGATGTGTTGTTGTCGTAGACCAGGTCACTGCACGAGCTCCTCCCCTGCATACCGGCTACTTGCCCCCTCGAGAGAGTTCTAAGTCCTCGAGATGTGTTGTTGTCGTAGACCAGGTCACTGCACGAGCTCCTCTCCTGCATACCGGCTACTTGCCCCCTCGAGAGAGTTCTAAGTCCTCGAGATGTGTTGTTGTCGTAGACCAGGTCACTGCACGAGCTCCTCTCCTGCATACCGGCTACTTGCCCCCTCGAGAGAGTTCTAAGTCCTCGAGATGTGTTGTTGTCGTAGACCAGGTCACTGCACGAGCTCCTCTCCTGCATACCGGCTACTTGCCCCTTCGAGAGAGTTCTAAGTCCTCGAGATGTGTTGTTGCCGTAGACCAGGTCACTGCACGAGCTCCTCTCCTGCATACCGGCTACTTGCCCCCTCAAGAGAGTTCTAAGTCCTCGAGATGTGTTGTTGTCGTAGACCAGGTCACTGCACGAGCTCCTCTCCTGCATACCGGCTACTTGCCCCCTCGAGAGAGTTCTAAGTCCTCGAGATGTGTTGTTGCCGTAGACCAGGTCACCGCACGAGCTCCTCTCCTGCATACCGGCTACTTGCCCCCTCGAGAGTTCTAAGTCCTCGAGATGTGTTGTTGTCGTAGACCAGGTCACCGCACGAGCTCCTCTCCTGCATACCGGCTACTTGCCCCCTCGAGAGAGTTCTAAGTCCTCGAGATGTGTTGTTGCCGTAGACCAGGTCACTGCACGAGCTCCTCTCCTGCATACCGGCTACTTGCCCCCTCGATAGAGTTCTAAGTTCTCGAGATGTGTTGTTGTCGTAGACCAGGTCACTGCACGAGCTCCTCTCCTGCATACCGGCTACTTGCCCCCTCGAGAGAGTTCTAAGTCCTCGAGATGTGTTGTAGCCGTAGACCAGGCCGTAGCGCTGGACTCCTCCCCTGCATGCTGACTACTTACCCCCTCGAGTGGAGACGGTACCCTATAAGGTGCTAAAGCCTAGTTACAGCCTCAGGAGAGGATAGAAAAGGGGGGGAGGAGGCGAGGCGAGTGACATCAACGTCCCCCGAAGCGAGCTCGACGCAGCCGCCATCTTACCGCCTCGCAGGAAGTCCCAGTGCAAGTGGACGGACACCCAACACGGCGAGTCTTCCATCAACCTCTTCACGTTAATGGCCAGGGAGGAAGACCTAGGCGCCAGATCTACAAAAGAATCCTCCTGAGCAAGTCGTGGTCGCGCGTGAGTACTCCCTAAGGGCGAGTAGGAGATACGTGTGCATAAAAACTAATCCCAGACATGAGCGACGTAACCACAAGATAAAATAAAGCGGAATGTACATACGCAAGCGCAAGAAGAAAGGAGGGCACACCCAAAATAAACACGTCGAGAGAAGTTTATTGTTACAAAGCCAAAAGATTTAAACATACGGACCCTCTTCTTCGGACCCGCTGGAGGAGCCCTCGTCTCGGGCCTCGGTGGGAGCTGGATTCACCGCCTCGCGGTATAACTCTGGAAGAAGGGTGGCGAGATCAACCTGGGCCCCATCGGCAGTAAGCATGAAACGGCGCCGGAGGCGCTCCCGCACGAACACCGCGGTCGCGATCGCCAGCTTCCGGCGCGTCTCGGCGATTTGGGCAGGGGTGAATTGGAGGAGAGTTGGCGCGTTCGACGACTCCCCCTGGCTTTGGTGGCGAAGTTCCTCTATTTCTGACTCAGCCTCGGCGAGGCGATTAACGAGATAATCGACCTGACGCTGCGAAGCAGTGAGTTGCTCCTCCAGTTCGGATATCCGCGTCATTAGCGCCACCGCGGCCTCCTGAGAAGTGAAATATTAACTAACTCCAAAGTAGGTAAGGGGGACGAAGACGGGCCGGGCTAAATACCTCGGGAGGGGGAGCCTCCTTGGCCTGGAGCTCAGCTATTTCCTTTTCTCTCTCGATCATCTTCTCCTTCAACTCCGCATGGGCGGCACCCAGGTCGCGGAGCCGCCTGTTCGATTGAATCCCCCGCCGCGCGGTCTGGTGAATCAACTCGGCTGTCCGGAGGGCAGAGCGGCAACTAAGGTTAGCCAACTCGCGGATAGGAGCCTCCGCGAGTACCTCGGCGTCATCTCGCCCATACAGCCCAAAGATCAGATTGAACGCCTGATCGCCGACCTCTTCGAAATCCTCCCAAGAGGGGAGGAGCGAGTTCACCAGAATCCGATTCGCCTCGTGATCCCATATCATAAGGGGGTCGCCCCGGGGGTCCTTACTCCGCATCCCCAACCCATAATGCAGGTGAGTGGAAGGATCGGGAGGAGGACTCGCCGGAAGGCGAGAGGTGGAACCCCCTGTCCGCTTTTTTGGCCGCGGCTCGCTTGCCGAGGAGGCTTCGGGATCTACCCGCCCCTTGCCCTTGTCCACCGGCGAGGCCGGTTCGCTGTCCACCGTGACCACCACCCCTGCGAGGGACCCCTCCCTGGAAGGCTCACTTGACCGTTGCCGAGAAGCATCATGAGGGGGGTAGGAGGGGGACGGTGCGCTCTCCTGCATTTAAACACGAGGCAGTTAGTAATCACCCCCACCAGAAACAGATAACCGATATCGCGAGGCGAGTAAGATTTACCCGCTCCCGGGTTGACAAAGGCGAGTTGTTCCCCGCCCTGTCGCAGGAAAACGACGTCCAGGACCTTGTCTTTCAGATAACGGTATAGCTCGAGCGCGTCCCCCCTCAGGCGAGGCGGTCGGTACTCCACCTCGGTCTTCTGGATGGGGGCGAAGGGAATATTACCGTAGTCGCCTTGCACCAGGACGAATTTGTCAGTCCAATGGTGGACCTTGTTGAAGGTCTCGGCGACCTTGACACACACACTGGTGAAAAATAAGGTACCATCGTTGGTCGCCTTCAGGGTCATCACTTTGCGGAAGGTGGGAAGGTTAAACTCTATCTTCTCCCCGCGGAGGTAGCAGGCATAAGCAACCAGAACGCTGATCGCGTTAGGGTTGACCTGCGCGGGGATCATCCCGAAATACCGAAGGACTTGACGAACCTCGGGCCACAGGGGGAGCCTCAACCCTACCTGAAAGTGGGCCAAGGGGATGGCGAGTTCCCCACTGTAGAGCGAGTTGAGAAACTCACCCGGCCCTGGCCGCCTCGCGGTATAACCCGGAGGCAAGTACCGCTTCTCGACATCCGCTAACTCCTCGCCGAGAGTTTGCGAGCTGGGAAAGTTGTGCGCTCGGAAGTTGCGGACGCAGAAGGCACGCCCCTCCTCGGATGGTTCTTTCCCCATGACTGGCCGCGAGTAGGAATAAGAAGATTCGGCGGGGAGGGTTCAGAGAACGGTGCCTGGGAGTGGTAGGGGAACGTATCCTCCAGCGCATGAGGACCCCCTATTTATAAATTCTGCCCCCCCCCCCCCCCCCGGCCTATCCACGCGCGGATGGATCACTTAGCGAGGCGAGTAGGTTCAAAGCCGCGAATAAATAAGCAATGGAGTACACGTCCGCGCGGAAAAGAAGGAACGACGAACAAAGAGAGCGCGCTAGACGAGCACCAAAAGCACATATATAAACCTGTCAAAAATTCTCGGGGCGCCAAGCGCGAGTACAAGCAAAGAAACACAAAATGATGCCTGAGGATTACAAGGACCCGTAGGTCGCGAGTCAGACTGCTAATCAGGCTCTCAAAAAATCAAAAAAGGGGAGATCATCCCTAGGACCTCAACCACGATGTACCGGACCGCGACCTCGGCGACGCGTACGCTGAGGGTGGCGAGCCCTCCAGGTGATGCTGCGGGCTGCGCGCAGATCTTCGCGAGCCCTCCCCAAGCTCTCTTCACCCTGACGGAGATGGTCCTCGCCTCGCCAGATATGTTCTTCCAGCAGGGAGGCTTCCCCCACGGTACCGGCCACCTGCGCGAACTGATGGAGGTCATCCTCGGTGGCCTTCTGGCGAGTTTCCATCTCGTACAGCCTTGCCTCCAAGTCGGTCATCCGATCAAGTAAGCCATCCTCGCCCTGCAACTGTTGTTGGAACTCCACTCCGGCGAGGCGGTCCCCCAGATCAACCAGCTGAGCATTCACCTCGGCAGGCGGCATAGCCAGTAAAAAGGAGTCATGGGCTCGGAGAACGGCAATCAGGCGGGTCCATGACTCTTCGCCAAATGCCGGAGGGTCGGCGAGGAAATCCCTCATGGGAGTAGACATCACAGGCGGCGGTGATTCCGGAAGAGACTCCGGAGATGGCTGATGGCTGGAAGAGGCGGACCTCTGATTGCCTGAAAACAAGAAAGAGGGCTGAGACGGCGAGGCGGAATAATGAAAGCGAGAAGAAAAGGGATCGAGTAGAGCGAGTACCGGCAAGAAAAAGGCGAACGTCCACAAGGGCACCACCCTCCCCTTGAAGTCGTGGTGGATCGACCCGCGGCGCGCCGACGGAGCCGGATAACCGAAGGATCACACCCGCGCCCCCAGGCCTGGGGCTGATGGTTATGGACTTCCCTCCGGAGGTAGAGCGAGAAGACGGGGTGATGGTCACCCCCGCGTACCCCGGAGCAGTCGAGGACGCAGTCGAGGACGCAGTCGTCCGATCTCTGATGAGCACCTCGCCCCGGCAAGATGGCGGGAGAAGACGATTGGAGGGTGCTACAGAGCGAAAAATCTCGGTGAATGGCCCGATTCGAGTAGACGGGATACCGAAATAAAGTGGTTCAGCAACCCTACCTGGCGTGTCGGTATGGCGAGTCGGGGAAGAAGACAGGACGCCTGTATGGCTCGGAGGCCATCCCGTCTCGCCAACCCCCTTGATCGTGACCTCAGCCGCGCCCCCACCTTGCCGCGGTATCAGGTCGAGATTGGACTCTTCCTGGATGGGCGAGGCGGCCACCCTTTTTGGCTTAGATCCGTCCCGCGCAGTGGACTCAGGGTCGGTGGAGGACCTCTCGCGGAGATCGGGGTCGATCCTTCTCTTCTTATGCTTCTTCTTCCGCACGGAACCTGGAGGGCAAGGCGTCTGGAACTCGCCAAGAATGCCTAAAACCTCGGCCGCCTCGGGCTCGTTGTCCGCGAGCTCCCGGTTAGCGGCCGCGGTAGAACCACCTCCAGAAGACATCCCAGCTTGCAGTAGATAAGGCATCCCCCCCCAGCTCTACTTATAGAGGAAGAGCTGGTGGACTCGCAGCTCCGCCGAATAAGGGGTTGGACTCTTCTTTCCGACCTCTAGCGAGCTCGCAAAGAGCGGGGATTGTGTACAACCCGTATTCGGCGAGTAGAGCCGAAGGTACCTGGCGAGTAGGCCGGTGCCTCTCTCGGCGAGTAGAGTCGAAGGTACCTGGCGAGTAAGTCGGTGCCTCTCTCAGCGAGTAGAGCCAGGAGGCCCGACAAATAGGCTGGTGCCTCCCTCGGCGAGTAGAGTCAGATTCTGGGGAATAGAATCGTCCGGGCACCCATGGTGGTCTGCCTATAGCCCTTCGGGACAGCGGAGTCTGGCTACCTGCAGACCAATTTGGGGTGCGTTTAGCAAAATAGTAAGACGGAGTTACGCTATCCGCAGGTCATTCGGACCATTCTACCCCTGGGAAGTCTTTCCCTATAAATAGGACCCATTATGTCTCAGAACAGCACGGACCCACCCCCCTTGTGAGAGCTTGTGCTTTCTTCCTTGTGCTGTCTGAGACAGGCTCAGCTTCTGGTTTTGGGGAGGGGAAATCAAGTGGGATTTCCGGGTTAGTGGCGGGACCTCCTCGCTGCAGCCAGTGGGTCATTCTTAGGGAGCTACCTACCAACCGGTAAGGGTCAGTTCTTAGCTCGGAATACTTAGTTCTAGGGATCCGACGAAGAGAGAAGTAACTCAAGCTACTCCCCAAGTCTCGAACAAGTTGGACCGGTATCTGGGTTCCAACATCTGACCTCGAGTCGCGCACGAAGAGTAGAGTCATCACAGAAGCGGACATCCAGAGCTACTGAAAGATTCACATCGAGCGTCACCACTACCACTACTGCTAGGATCTTAAATTCCCCTTCCATCACTGTCGGGACTCCGACCCCCTCCACTATCCCTTCCAAGGGTAAGGAGATTATTGGGGCTAAGACCAATGCTAGAGTATTCTGATGCTTCAAGTGCATGGAGTCAGGGCACAAACATCTGAGTGCCCACGACGTCACTTCGTCGCTATTATTGATTCCGCTGATGGACGTGAGCCTGAGTATGGAGTTTACGTTAATGAATCTCACCCTGAGCCTGAGCCCGATTTTGAGGATGTCATAGAAGTGGAAGGCGAACACGCCGAACACTTAGTCTGCGTCTTACGTTATAGTCTGTTTACCCCTAGCGAGCTACTGAGGATGACCATCGGAGACACAATATTTTCCGCACCACTGCACGTATTCAGGGACAATTTTGTTCTATTATTATTGATAGTGGTAATATGGAGAACTTCGTTTCTCAACGTATGATCGAAATACTAGGGCTTGAGACACACCCGTTAGAACAACGCTACAACTTATCCGGAGTCAATAGTCATTTGACTATGCCCGTTACTGTCTGGTAGAGTTTTCTATCGGGAGCACATATTTGGATAGAGTTCTGTGTCATGTTGCTGTCATGGGTGTCTGCCACATCCTATTAGGAAGATCTTGGCAGTACGATTGACGTGTCATGCACGACGGCACGAGGAACTCTCATTCCTTCGAGCACCACGGACACAAGATTGTTCTTTTACCCCAGAAGAACTGTCTTATCTCAAGAGCATGCAAGGGGACCTCTACGACTTCTTTATCACTTTTCACTGACTCCACCACATTACTATTCACCGCACTCCCGCCTGACCCCCATCCCATGAAGTGACCCATGACCCAGATGTGGTGCTCACCCCACATTTATCGATTCCCGACGTACCACCTGATATTTCTCAGTCTTTTAATACTATATCTGAAGACCACTCACTCCGCACACCTCACTCTATCGATTTCATATTTAGAGACGACGTTTTCATTTCACCTCACTATTATTTGGAGACAGACATATTTGTGGAGTTTTATAATTATATTAAATATTTTCTAGCGTATTATTGGATCACACTATGGGGTTGAATGCTAAGGACGGGGGGGGGGGGGGGGGGGGGGGGGGGGGCTTTCTTAAGTGTTTAACCTGGGTGAATCTAAAGCAAGGGCATTTTGTACTTCAGCAAAGCTAAATTCACATTCAATAATTCTAAAATTCGCTCAACTAATCAATCTCCTTCCGAGATTATTTTTGGTTTTTTCATAACCCACCTACTTGACCGTCACTCCCTCCCATTCCATGAACGTATTTTATTCGATGCGCAAGCTAATATTAATTATTTAGAAGAATTGCATAAAATTATTGTTAATAATTTGCGAGCAACCTTTGAAAATTATAAATTTATGTTCGGTCGTTACCGCCATGAGTTATACCTTTCAAAGGGAGATTGGACGTTTGCTTCTTGCAGGCAGCAGAAATCTACTCCGTGGTCATATCATAAACTACTGCAACGGAATGGTCCATTTCAAATGCAGAAGCGCATCGAGCCACCTGAGGGCCCAGACATACCACTCGATTTAGTGCCAGCGACGACCTTTGATCTCTATGTTACCGATTGTTGCAAATTCTCGCCGGAGTCGAGCTCTGTCAACCCCGGGGGAATTGATGCATCCATCACTGCATCTGAGGACGCGTGATTATATCACGCGCCAATTATATTTTTATTATTTGTTATTTTATTTATTTCGTCAACTTTTTTCATGCACCGATGTATTTTGAGTTTCGGCTCACCCGTTTGACCACCCGGTGAGACCCTGAATAAATGATCCGGCAATTTGAGTAGTTAGGACGAAAGAGACAAGCTTAACTTATTTTAGGGAAGCATAAATTTAATTAAAGAAAATTAAGTTAAGATAGGAAAATAATATTTGGGAAGGCATTATACGGAATTAATTTATATGGAAAGCAATTTGAAAACATGCCACAAATAAAATAGGCCAAAATTCATTTTGGAAAGGAAATAAAAAGGAATCTGATTAATTGCCAAGAGATTGAAGGAGTACTGAAATAATTCATATTAAAGGAAACCACGGCCAAGAAACAGGCAGCCGAAAAAATACAGAGAAACGAAACTCAATTCGTTTCTCTGTTAAACTGGAGCAGTCCATCGCTGAGGAGCCTTCAAGCCAGGTCGTCCTTCGACATCGTCATCCCGTCCATCGTCGGCGACTTCCACGCTCGTCGATGCTTCGCCCATACGGCGTTACCAGCGCTCGCGGGACCTTCTTCCCCAGTTGGACGCTGTCCACTTCGACTCGCCTTATTCCAGCGTCCCGTCAACCGATCGCACCCCAAGAAACGACGTCGACCACAGCAGTTCTCCTTCTGTCGTTTCTAGAGTTCTCCACTGTGTCGTTGGATTCAGGAAGACGAACTCTAGAGTTTTGAAGCTTTGCTTATGCTTGGGTAACTCCGTCTTCTCTCATGCTTCATTTATTCGCGTAATTTTTATGCAACTCAATAATTAATTCAAGTTTGCCTCGAACGTTCGCGCTGCTTTTATTGTCGTTATTTCATAAATTATTGCTTGTGGCTTGCTTGTGGTTGTACGGATCTCGTTTTGATTCAATTCGTTAACGCTTAGAAGTTTAATCTCGAATAAAATTAATGGCCTTTTCAAAGTCTAAGCGTTGATAGTGATTTGGCGCGCGAACATACGGATTTGGCTCGCTCGGCCTATTTTCAAAATTAAAATCGGTAGTATATAATAAACTATTTTCAAAACCTTATTTCGGGTCTACATCAGATGTACTAAAGTCCCTTTACTCTTGAAAAGATAGCATTCAACACTTACTCGATCTAATCCGGCATCTACAGAATGTTGAACCTGGTCTGGATGGCAATTCGGCATCATTCATGGAGTAATATAAAACTCTTATCGAGGCATAGATTCAGCAACAGTCTCCTACTCTTGATCTGGCAACCCATAAGGCTCAGAAGGAAGCGGTTGGTATAGTTATGATGATGGCTAGAATATCACCGCATCTCTATGCTAATGTTTTATCATCTCCAACTATCTCGATCTTATCTAAAGTTTGCTCAATGGTTCTGAAGGTAACTCCACTCACTGATGTCTTCATGACTCCTACACATCTCGAACATTATACTGAAGCACCACACCACCCCACACACACACATCATATTGAGCATCGGGAGGCTCCATGGGCTCTCGAAGGGGTGGTGGGCGAGATGGCCGAAATCATCCTAAGGGACAGAGCACCCGTATGTGTGCCTATTATGGCCGGGCAAATCACATTGAGACAAATTGATATAGAAAACATGAGTTCCCACGGTAGTAGCAAAACCCTCCTCACCAAACTTCTTCTGTGATTGACACTCTCAACACATCCCGATCTAAAATTGACCCTTTGAAGGAGGAATTCTTGAGTCTTCGGGGGTTGGTTACTCAACCTAGGTATATTGTGTCATTCTGAGAGCATTACGCCTAAACCCTGTGGAACAAATAAATTACTCCACATAAACCCTTACGATACATGGCCATTGTTTGTCGCAAGTTTATCATTATTGTCAATGGAGAAACCACCCCGGTTAGCAGATCTGGAGATATGCCTCTTACATCTATTTCTCTATGCTCTGTATTTCATGTTCCTGGTTCATAGTTCAAACATCTCTTTGTTAGTCTCATTATGATCATGATTGCTCCATATTTTTTCCTCTTCCTTTATGGTGCAGGATCCACAAACGCAAAGTATCATTGGTGGGGGAAGACTGTCAAACAAGCTCTGCATTATGGATCTACCCTCCCCAGCTCTCTCTTCCATCACTTCAGTCGACTGACACTAGCGTCTTGGCCATGAACCTCTCCCAATCTTACAGAAGGTTGTTCTGGATTTTACCATTTTTTTTATTTTACATGTAAATCTTGTATCTATAGAAAACAACATCATTCAATTGTCTTCTCACATTGTACAAGGAGCAGTGCTCCATTTTTTTTTAGTTCATTCAGATATTTGTTGTTATTTTATTTGGATATCGTTATTTTACTATCTTTATATATGATCATTCATGTGACGTGAGTGTATTTATCTCATGATAGATCCAAGATAATACATGTCTTTCGCTCATTCATCGTAGAAAATCGCAATCAATAATCGACTAATATCAAATTCATTCGGACGGATAATGCTCGTGAGTACGTTAGTCACAAATTTCAAAAAACCTGCAATATTTTGGGTATTGTTTATCAAATGTCTTGCTCCTACACACCACAACAAAATAATGTGGCAGAGCGAAAGAACTTTCACTTTCTTGAGGTAGATAGATATATATTGGAACTTCGTGATCATTACTGCATGTTATTTACTTAATCGCATTTCATCGACGATCTTGAACTTTGCGTCCCCTTTCTCCATTCTATTTTTGTCCACACCTTCCTTCTCCCTAACTCCTCGAGTTTTGGGTGTGTTTTGTTCATCGGTTTGGTCCCCCTTTAGATAAGTTGACACCACAGACTACCAAATATATCTTTTTGGATAATCTCGAACTCAGAAGGGATACATGTGTCATTCTCCCAATAATCAGAAAAATGTGACACTCGTTGATGTTACCTTATTTTGGATCAACCCTTCTATTCTCTTCTACTTTTGATGAAACACAACATGCTTCCCCACCCCCCCTCTTTCCTCCTTCAACATACCAATATCCTTATTGATTTTCCATTGACCACTATGATATTGTCACCTTATCCTACTCCATTACACATGTATACTCATCATTGTACTCGACATAATGCCCTGAGCCAGTCGCCCATACTGATGACGCCCCTGGTCCAACTGATCCTCCCATAGCTCTCCACAAGGACCCACACTCATATATTGCTCACCCACTTTCTCATTATGACTAATTTCACTGATTATCTCCTGAACATCACGGGTTTGTGTTCTCCTTGTCTTCTACTCATCAATATAGGAGGTTCTTCAGTATCCAGAATGGAGGGCAGCAATGGATGACAAGATGAAGGCCATATGAGTCACTAGGATTTGGGTCTTTGTGTCCCTTTCTCCTAGACAATCCCAAGTGAATGTAAATGGGTGTGCACAGTTAAAAACCATCCAGATGAGTAGGTTGAGCACTGAAACGCGTGTCTTGTGGATCGTGGATTTACTTAGCAATATGATGTTGACTATAAAAAGGCGGTCTTTCCGGTGGCCAAGCTTAATATTGTGAGGGTATTGATCTCCTTGGCAGTCCATCGCCACTTACAGTTGCAGTAACTTGATATCAAGAATGCATTCTTTAATGGTCATCTGTGATCTGATTGAGATTATCTACATGCAACAATCTCCTGGATATGAGACCATGTGAGAGTCTTTTGTATATCGCCTAAGAAAATCTATTTATGGCCTGAAGCAGTCTCTTCGAGCATGGTTTGATAAATTTAGTCAAGTGGTTCGAACATTTGGTTTCACTCGGAGCTCGATGGACTTCCCCTTATTTACACATCATTGCAAGAGGGTACGGTGATCCTCCTTGTGTACGTTGATGATATCATAACCACAAGTGATGATCTGAATGGTATCTCCATGATCAAGAACCACTTGACATCTCACTTC
Organism: Dactylorhiza incarnata; assembly: GCA_033032865.1. NCBI lineage: Eukaryota > Viridiplantae > Streptophyta > Magnoliopsida > Asparagales > Orchidaceae > Dactylorhiza > Dactylorhiza incarnata. The sequence continues at coordinate 6,335,526 of JAWHQI010000123.1, read as the reverse complement.
CATACCAAAGATTTGGGGCGTCTCATATACTTTTTAGCTATCAAGGTAGCTCGACAGCATGATGAGCTAATATTATCTCAACGACAGTATTACACAAATCTTCTACAGGATGTCAGATACTTGGATTGTAAGTTAGCTGAAATACTCATGGATGAAAATCACGATCTTTGTGCTCACAAATCTTATTATGATCCTCCTACCTAATCTGGAGTACTGTTACAGACGTGCACGCCGAAGAGACATTGTGGCGGGTCTACACACGTAGGAAGGCGACGAACACTAGATCGCCGATCGTGGAAGAAACCGGCAAGGAGTGCGCTACTTAATTATTTCTATTTCGATGTTGTTTTGAGTTTTACTATTTGCAAACTGTTATTGTTATTCGCATCCTGCTGCTATAAGGGGTGTTGTATGTCTGTATTATTTTTTATGATTGGATGAATGGAATTTATGGGTGCTCCCTAAGCTTTCTCCTCTACCGCCAGCCTGGATGACTACACCGACGACTACATCGACGAGTTCGTCGCCCTGGTCACCCACGTCCCCGGGCTGCCGCCCGATCATTACCTGGGCTTCTTCATGCAGGGTTTGCTGCCCCACATCCGCACTCGTCTTCGCAAGCACCACCCCCAGACGGTCTCCGACGCCCTGGACATGGAGCGTCTGGTGGAGGCCGACCTCTCCCCCCGGCCGCCTGCACCTGCGGCCGGCCTCCACCAGGGATGGCCACCATGGAGGCCACCCGCAGCTGTCGTCCCATAGGGGGAATCGGCCCGGACGATCACCCCCCCCCCCCCAGTGCATCTCCAACCGGGAATACGATGACCTCCGCAGCAAAGGCATGTGCTTCTACTGTCGCCAGCCCTATTCTCCTACGCATGTGTGCTCCGTCAAGGAGTTCCACGCCATCATCGACGACTTTGACTCGGAGGTTACCTTAGCGGACTTTGAGGCCCTCGAACTCTCCGAGAAAGATGTCCTTGGGCTTTGGCCCATCTTCGGTCCGCCAGTGGAGCCTCTCTCACACCCACCGGACCTTCAGGAGATACTCACCGAGTTCGCCGACATCTTTGCGGCCCCGACCGGCCTCCCTCCAGCTCGACCGACTGATCACGACATTCTCCTCCAGCCCGACACTATGGGAGTGTCAGTATGACCTTACCGCAACGGCCATGGGCAGAAGGACAAGATCGAGCGTCTGGTTCGTGAGATGTTGATGGGGGGCCTCATCCGTCCCAACGCAAGCCCCTTCTCCAGCCCGATCCTCCTAGTTCGGAAGAAGGACAACAACTGGTAGTTCTGAGTGGACTACCGGGAGCTCAACAAGGCCACAATACCGGACAAATACCCGATCTCAGTGATTCAGGTGCTCCTAGATGAGCTTCACGGGGCCATTTTCTTTCACCAAATTGGATCTTCGAGCGGGATATCACCAGATCCGAGTGCGGCTGGAGAACGTCGCCAAGACCGCTTTCCGTACTCACGACGTCCACTATGAGTTCTTGGTCATGTCCAGACACCTTCCAGGCCACGATGAACGACGTCTTCAGGGCGGTACTTCGCATACACGTCCTTGTTTTATTAATGACAGTTTGATCTACAGTTCTCCCTGGCAGGATCATCTTCGGCACGTCTGCCTCACTCTGACCACCATCTGGCGCCATCATCTCAAGCTCCACCCAAAGAAGTGCTCATTTGGAGCGGCGGAGGTGAGCTAACTTGGCCACACCATCTCAGCCTGGGGGGTCACTATGGACGAGGAGAAGATCGCGGCAGTCCTCCATTGGCCGACTCCTAGTTGCCCGCGAGACGTCCGGGGTTTCATCGGCTTGACTGACTACTACCGCCGATTCATCCAGGGGTACGGGACGCTGGCTCGGCTCCTCACACAGCTCCTGAAGAAGTCAGAAGAGGGCACTTTTCAGTGGTCGGACGCCGCCATCTTTGCCTCAGCAGGTGCACGGACCGGTGTTGGTCATGCCCGATTTCTCCCGACCCTTTCTCGTGGAGTGCGACGTGTCGGGCTCCGGGGTAGGAGTTGTCCTCATGCAAGCCAGCCGACCGGTGGCCTACTTCAGTCGCGCCTTCTCCAGTACCATCTGCAACCACTCCGCATACGAGAATGAGCTCAGGGGCCTCGTTCTCGCTGTTCAGCATTAGCGCCCCTACGTTCTGGGCCGCTCGTTCGTTGTTCGCACCGACCACCACAGCCTCCACTATCTCCTGCAGTAGAAGATCGCCACACCCACCCAACAAGTGTGGGTCGCCAAAATTCTAGGCTATGATTTCACTATCGAGTTCCACCCGAGGAGGGCGAACCGGGCGGCTGATGCCCTCTCTCGCCAGAGCCAGACTCCGGAGCTCGCATCTATCTCTCATCCGGTGTGGGAAGACACAGCGACCATCCAGCGCAAAGTTAAGGTCGATCCCTTGCTGAATGGGATCCGAACGGCGCTAATCACCGCCGCCGCCGATCATCCACCATACTGATAGGGAAATGCAACGAAATATGGAGAAATCTAGAGGAAACAAGGGAGAAGAAGAAGAAACTAGGGTTAGGGTAAAAGGAAGGAGAATACCTGAAATTATACTTGCATAATCCCTCATGAAGCAGCCCCGGGCCTATTAATACCCGGGGCACAAGGGGGCCTCCCCCGCCCCCCATTGGGGCTGAACCAAAGTGGTTCAGCCCCGCTTTGGCGCCTTTTTAATGAGTGGGGGCTGAACTGGATGGTTCAGCCATGTTGGCTTGTACTTGCTTCTTCAGTCGCCGAGAATAAGTCTCTCCCGCGAACTGTAATGCATGTGGGGACATAACATTCCCCTCCCCATCAAAAATCAACGTGTCCTCAAGTTGGAAGTCCGGAAACCGCTCGCGGAACTCAAGCAAGTCCACCCAAGAATTATGCACCTCCGGCATATGCTTCCATTTGACAAGCACCTCTGGCCGATATTCTGCGCCACGTTTCTTCCATTTTGTTAACACAATGGCTTCCGGAGACGGACGCAACTCGCCACTGCTGGTGGCCTCCGGAAGAGTAGAACTAGTCTGTACCGTAGTACCAACCTTCCGTTTCAGCACCGAGACATGGAAGGTCGGGTGAATGCGAGAGCCTTCAGGTAGATCCAAGGTGTAGGCGACTGGACCCACGCGTTGGATAATGAGGAAAGGTCCGTAGTACCGTGGTGCTAACTTTTGATTGGACCGGCGAGAGACTGACAGCTGTCGATACGGTTGGAGTCTTAGGAAAACCTCGTCGCCCACCGCAAATTCCCGCTCAGTGCGGTGTCTGTCCGCCTGGACCTTCATGTGCTCCTGGGCCGTCCGTAAGTTCTCCCGAAGGAGGGTGAGGGTGCGATCCCGGTCCTGTAGGGTCCGATCCACGGCCGGAAGGGCGGTGCAAGTCGGCTCATAATAACTCAGCGTGGGAGGGAGTCTGCCATAGACCACCTCAAACGGTGTAAGTTTGCTGGTTGTGTGGAAGGAGGTGTTGTAGCAGTACTCCGCCCAATGCAACCAACGTGTCCAAGTGCGCGGCTCATCCATCACGAAGCACCGTAAGTCTCAACCCCCCTGTTGAGGAACCGTCTGCCCGTCAGTCTGGGGGTGATTGGCTGTGCTCATGCGCAGCGTGGTACCCTGTAGCCGAAAGAGCTCCTGCCAGAAATTGCTCACAAAAACCGGGTCTCTGTCTGATATGATGGAGCGGGGAACCCCGTGGAGGCGCACTATCTCGCGGGCAAACAAGTCAGCAATGCTCTCTCCCGAGTATGGATGGCTCAAAGCTAGGAAATGCCCGTACTTGGAGAGCTTGTCGATGACAACTAGGATGACTGTCTTGCCCTGAGATTTGGGCAACTCATCGATGAAGTCCATGGAAATGGTGTCCCAAACCTGGTGGGGTATCTCCAACGGCGTCAATAATCCTGCATGTGATGTAGTCTCATACTTCTGCCTCTGGCATATCTCGCATTCCCGCACAAACTGTTGGACATCCTTCCGCATGCCCCTCCAAAACACATTGGCCCGAATGCGCTGCAGCGTACGAACAATACCGGCGTGGCCGCCGGTTGGAGACGCGTGGAACTCCTGCATCATGGTAGTGCGCCAGGCCGACGTGGCCGGAATGACCACCCGTCCCTGATAATAAAGCCTCCCGTTCAGTAACTGGTAGCCGGCCTCCGTAGTGTCACCCTGCTGTAGTGCCTCGACAATGGGGCGGAGCTCAGGATCCTGGTACACCTCATCCTGAATCTCGCCCAACGAGTCAATTACCGGCCCTGATACGTGAGCTAGAGAGCTCTCCGGAATGCGTGAAAGAGCATCGGCCACGACATTTTCTTTCCCTTGCTTGTACACGATCTCGTAATCATAACCCAACAATTTGGTCAACCACTTATGCTGCAGCGGGGATGCCAACCGCTGCTCGAGGAAATGCTTCAGACTCTGGTGGTCCGTACGGATTTGAAAGCGCCGCCCCAACAAGTAGGGCCGCCACATGGCAACTGCATGGAGTATGGCCAGCATCTCTTTTTCGTATGTCGAAAACCCAAGGGTCCTGGGAGCCAGGGCCTTGCTGAAGTAGGCCAAGGGTCGGCCCTCCAGCGTCAGAACAGCCCCGATCCCGACGCCCGAAGCATCGGTCTCCACTACGAACTCCTTGGAGAAATCCGGTAATGCCAACACCGGAGTGGTGGTCATGGCCTCTTTCAAGGCCTGGAATGCAGCTTCTGCGTCGGCGTGCCACTGGAAAGCATCTTTCTGCAACAGCTGTGAGAGGCCGGGCGATTTTCCCGTAATCTTTCACGAAACGGCGGTAGTATCCTGTAAGCCCGAGGAAGCCCCGCAAGGTCCGAATCGTCGTGGGTTGCGGCCACGTCACCATGCAAGCGATCTTCTTAGGGTCGGCTTGGACCCCCTTGGCCGACACCAGGTGCCCCAAGTACTCGATCTCCGCCTGCCCGAAAGAGCATTTGGAACGCTTGGCATACAACTGGTGCTCCCTCAGTATGGTAAGCACGTCTCGAACATGCCCCAGATGGTCACCCCAATTCCTGCTATAGATCAGTATATCATCAAAGAAAACTAAAACGTACCGGTGCAGAAGAGGGCGGAATATCTAGTTCATCACTGCCTGGAAAGTGGAGGGCGCATTCACCAGCCCAAATGACATTACCAAGAACTCGTAATGCCCGTCATGAGTCCGAAAAGCCGTCTTATGTACGTCCTCTGCCTTCATTCTGATCTGATGGTAACCGGACTGCAGGTCCAGTTTAGTGAACAAGCTCGCCCCATGTAGCTCGTCTAGCAGCTCCTCGATCATCGAAATGGGAAACTTGTCCTTGATTGTGGAGCTATTAAGCCCCATGTAATCCACACAGACTCCACGAGTCGTCCTTCTTTTTTACCAATATGATCGGTGAAGAGAACGCACTGGTGCTGGGCCGTATGAGACCGGTGGTCAGCATCTCGCGGACGCTGCGCTCTATTTCTGCCTTCTGAATGTGTGGGTACCGGTAGGGTCGGATGTTGGTAGGGTCCGTCCCCGCCTTCAACTGGATCTGGTGATCACGAAACCTCGAGGGGGGAAGCGTGTGTGGCTCCCGGAAAACATCCTCGAACTGTGCCAGCAGAGCCCGTATCTCCTCTGGCTCCCCGTCGGTGTCAAGCCCCATGGCCGTGACCACGACCACCATGGCCAATGTGCTTCCCTGCTCCTCCAGCCTCTGCAAGCTCCTGAGAGAGATCTCCTTAAGCGGAGGACTCTATACGCCATGTAAGCAATAATCCTTGTCGTGCTGGTTAAACTCCATCGTCAGTCGATCCCAGTCCGTAGTCACACGTCTCAACTGTCGGAGCCATTGTACCCCCAAGACCATGTCCGACCCTTTGATCGGTAGGAGGTATACGTCCGTGTGACATACGTATCCTTGCATCCGCAACTCTGCCCCTTTCAGGACCCCTTCACATCGCAATTTGCTCCCGTCAGCCACCATGACCTGAAAAGCCGCCCCTCGGTCCACTGTGAACCCCGTTTTCAGTGCCACCTCTGGGTTGATGAAGTTGTGGGTGCTCCCATTGTCGATCATAATAGTTACCTTCTCCTGCCCAATCCTCCCGGTGATCCGTAAGGTCAACGGTGTTGTACACCCTTCCATCGCCTGTATGGAAACCCCAAACTCGGCCAGAACCAACTCGTCCTCCACCTCTCCCCAGGGAAGGTCCGCCTCCTCACCCTCATCTCGCAGCATGAAAACTTGTATCTTCTGCCACCGATGCCCTGGGGTGAATTTCTCATCACATTTGAAACACAGCCCTTTGTCCTTCCTGGCCTGGAGTTCCGGCCAGGTTAGTCTCGTCACGGTGGGTCGGCCGCCAGCCGGAGGCTCCCTCTTGCGGAACTCTGTGGTAGTAGGTGTGCGCACCGTGGTGCGGGACTTCTGCCGATTGAACCTTTCCTCCTGTATCCTGGCCAGGCTGATGGCATGGCTCAGACTCCGTGGCATGTACGCGTGGACCTCGTCCCTCAGTTGGTCCTTCAGCCCAGATACGAAACAGCTGAACATTGTCTTCTCCTCCCAATTGACCCTGTTGGTCAATCGTTCAAACTCTGTCCTGTATTCCGTGACTGTCCCTTTCTGCCGCAGCTTCTGCAACATTGCCTCTACATCCTCGTACTCCAGTGGTCCAAAGCGAGCCGAGAAGGCCTTCACAAATTCCTCCCAGGGTGCATAGGGGCGCCCCTTAAGAAACCAATTCGTCCACTGGTAAGCGTCGTCCTCCAGGTGGAACGATGCTAACTGCACCCATTGTCCCTCCGGGACCTCCTGGTATTTGAAGAAAAGTTCCGCCTTCTGTACCCACTCCAGTGCATCCCCTCCCCTGAATTTCGGAAAGTTCATGCGGGCCAGTTTGGGCTGCAGATAAGGTCGTTGATCTACTGGACCCCGTTGTTCCCCCGGAAAAGGGGTGGTCCCGGAGCCACGGCTGGTCCAGGCTAGGCGTGCAAAAAAGGCCCGGCGGGCCCAGGCCTGGCCCGGGCTTTTTTGCTGCCAGGCCCAGGTCGGGCCCTGCTCAAACCGGGCCCGGGCATGCACAAAATAAGGGGGTCTGATTGAGCCCTTTAGAGCGGGCCCAATCAGGCCCCATGCTGGCAGCCCCAGCATTTCTGCTGGGCCGCCAGCATCGGCAGCCCAGTAGAAATGCTGGGCGGCCAGCATTAAATGCTGGCTGCCAGCATTTAGGCTTCATTTGGTTGAGCGGTTGCAGTTGTAAAAGGAGCTATTGTAAATGCAGGTTTGTAAATGGAGCTGTTGGAAACTTGTTGCTGGAAATGGAGTTTTGTTTGGTTACTCTGTGTTTGCAGAGCTGTTCAAAACAGAGAACCGTTTGGCAAAACTGCGGTGGCGTTTCGTAAATATTTTTTATGATAAATTTTTTTATTAAAGATTTTTTTTTAAATATTTTTCGATGGTGGCTGTGATCATTAAACTCAGTTCAAACACATACATGTTGGAGTTGCCATTGTGATCTAGAAGTGGTCAAACATGTAATCTCACTGCCAACGCGATATGAGCCTGCAGGGTCGCACATAAGAGCATGTGGAGAAGTTGGAAGATTGACTGTGTTGGTAAAGGTTACCAATCACCATATATATAGAATGGGGAAGTCCAGCAAATGTTGCTGTCTGAATTCGTCGGATATGATTCGTCGGAATTCGTCGGGTTTACACGGATTGGATTCGTCGGATTCGTCGGGATTCGTCGGGTCATTCCGTGGAAACTCGACGAACTGTGACAGAGATCCTTCACTCGACAAAGTGTTGTCGTCTGTCTGGATTCGTCGGATTCGTCGGGATTCGTCGGGTCATTCCGTGGAAACTCGACGAACTGTGACAGAGATCCTTCACTCGACAAAGTGTTGTCGTCTGTCTGGATTCGTCGGAATTCGTCGGGATTCGTCGGGTCATTCCGTGGAATCTCGACGAATTATCACAGAGAGCCTTGACTAGGCAATTGTTGCCGTCTGGTTGGATTCGTCGGATTTCGTCGGGTTGTCCCGTGAAATCTCGACGAATGATCTTCCGTGAAATTCCGACGAATTGTAACAGAAGCCCTTATTCTGATGTGTGGTCTGCGGATAGCGATTCTTCTAGAAGCTGTTTATCCTTTGGGTATAAATAGGACTTCGTTTTAGGGTTCAATATAACTGAAAAAGAGAAAGGCCGACGGAAGTGTTCCGCTCTCGCCCGAACCCTAGACGGAAGGAGTTCCGTCGCTCGTTCGCCTCCGCCGACCTCCTCTCCGTCGATTGTCGCCGGCATTGTTCTTCCTGAAGCGGATCTAGCAATTCGTGGAAGTGCAAGGTGCAGCCTTTCTTCCTTCCGAGTTGCGTGCGACGTGACTTGGCGTTCTCCCGGCTCGTGTGGACTTCTGTAGAGACGTAGACATAATTCTACGTGAGAACTCTTCTTGCCACCGACAGGAATCAACTCTTGGAGCATCTTGGTTGGATTTGATCCAACCCCATTGAGGTAATTTTTACCTAGTATTTTATTAACTTCTTGATTCAACATTCATGGCCGATCCAAGCATTTTTTGGTTGTTTCTGTTTATTTCCGCTGCGCCTACATCTGATGTATGGTTCTAGAAAAACCCAACAGTGGTATCAGAGGGAGGTTTCTGGTCATGAATTTTGTTTCAGAAGTTTGGTTATTCCAGTACGTGCAAATCTAGGTATTTAGAAGTGTTCTAAATGTCAAGATTTCTTCCTGGAACATCAAATGTTGATGATTTTCAAAAAAAGGGGGTCTTGGAACCCCACCAGGAACGTTTGGGATTTCGTGGTAATTTCTAATTGTTAGAAATTATTGTCTCCTTAGCAGTAACCGTCCCTCAAGTGGTTAATGAACCCTTGTTCTGTTTTGGATTTTGAATCCAACAATGAGAGACGAGCTTGTCTACTGCTTTAAGTCGAGTTGTCTTTGCCTTTGTCCAATGCATGTAAATCTGAAGATTTGGAAGAGTTCTAAATGTCCAGATTTAGCCCTTTCATCTATCAAAGGTTGATAGTCTTATGTTGTACACATAAGGGATGCATGTGGATTTAAGAAAGCTTGTTTTTCTGTGGATGTGCACTTTGATCAAATGTTGATCATGGTTAAGTGTTAACCTATTATTAAAATTAAAATCCCTTCATCAAATATTAAGTGTTCGGATGCCTTCCGATGGATGACACTCTTCCTGCCTCGATCGATGAAGTGTGGGCTTGCCAAAGCAAGGTGCATTAATCTATCTTGGTAAGGGTGCGAGCGGATAATTGTGATATCCCACTGTCGACATCGGGTCTAACTTAACTAGGTGACCTCAAAGGTTGAGTGCCTAGAGGCATATGGTTGGCATGCACCATATGATGGATGCGAATAAGGAGTTATTCACCAGCCATACAAGAATTGCATGAGGATGCAATTGGCAAGCGTTGCCTACCTAAATAACCGCATTATGAGAGGAACGCCAAAGCGGACTCGTGGTGTTGGTGAAATACGGATCTTGTCCACTAAGAGAGTAGCTCGCATGGACTCTCCGAATTGATAGTGAGGGCTATCATTTTGAATAAAATAGTGGGAGTATTTAATTGAAGTCCAAATTAAAAATAAATTGTATTTTGAAATTAAGGTACTAATTAGATTCTGCATGAATTCTTGTAGAATTCCATGGCAAGTGGTTCACACTCCACCTTGTCCCTAAGAGCTATTCTTGAGAAGGACAAGCTTAATGGGACGAACTATATGGACTGGTATAGGAACCTGAGAATTGTTCTCAGGCAAGAGCGAAATCTCTACGTCTTGGAAGAAGAAGCCCCCGAGGTGCCGACCGGGAACTCGTCCCGTGTTGATAAGGATGCTTATAAGAAGTATACCGATGACGCCTTAGACGTCGAGTGTCTTATGCTTGCCACCATGAACTCTGAGCTTCAGAAGCAACACGAGAACATGGGGTGCAAGGAGATTGACGAGCACCTAAAGAAAATGTTTCAAGGGCAAGCTCGTCAAGAGAGGTTCGATGTCACGAAGGCCTTATTTCAGTGCAAAATGGGAGCTCGAGACTCGGTTGGTACTCACGTACTCAAAATGATTGGGTATATAGAGAACCTGGAGAGACTGGGTTTTCCTCTGGGTCAAGAGTTGGCCACAGATCTTATCCTGCAATCGTTGCCGGATAGTTATGAGCAGTTCGTCTTGAACTATAACATGAATGAAATAGACAAGACACTGCCCGAGCTCCTAGGCATGTTGCGAACTGCCGAAATAAACATGAAGAAGGCCAAGCCTGCTAGTCCCATATTGATGGTACATAAAGGCAAGGGTAAGGCCAAGGGCTTCAAGAAGACGAAGGTGGGACCTAAGTCACATCTTGAGCCCAAATCTTCTGCACTGAAAAAGAAGAGCACCGTGAAGGAAGGGAAATGCCACCACTGTGGCAAGGCTGGTCATTGGAGGAGGAATTGTCCTTCGTACATTGAGGGTCTGCAGAAAATGAAGGGAGGTATGACTTCCGCTTCGGATGTTTACGTTATAGAGATAAACCTTTCTGCTCCTTCATCTTGGGTATTGGATACCGGATGTGGTTCTCACATTTGTACAAATGTGCAGGAACTAGGAAGGAGGAGATTGCTGAGTAAAGGAGAGGTGGACCTCCGTGTCGGCAATGGAGCAAGAGTTGCTGCTGTAGCCGTAGGGGTTTACCGTCTTTCTTTGCCCAGTGGGCTTGTAATAGAACTTAATAATTGTTATTTTGTTCCGGCCATAACTAGAAACATTATATCCATTTCATGTTTGGACATGATTGGATTTTCTTTTATAATTAAGAACAATTGTTGTTCTATATTTAAGAATGATGTTTGTTATGCTGTAGCTCAATTGTTTAATGGTCTTTATGTTTTGAACCTGGACCATCCGATCTATAATGTAGATAGTAATAAAAGACTAAGAACAAATGACTCAAATCCTACATATCTCTGGCATTGTCGTTTGGGTCATATAAACGAGAAGCGCATATCCAAGCTCCATAGAGATGGACTATTGGACTCATTTGATTATGAATCATTTGAGCGATGCGAGTCTTGTTTGTTAGGCAAGATGACTAAAGCCCCTTTCACTGGTTATACTGAGAGGGCTGAGGATCTCTTGGGTGTTGTACATAGTGATGTATGCGGACCCATGAGTTCTATGGCTAGAGGTGGGTATTTCTACTTCGTTACATTTACTGATGATTTCAGTAGATACGGATACGTGTATCTTATGAAGTGCAAATCCGAAACCTTTGAAAAGTTCAAAGAGTTTAAGAATGAAGTGGAGAACCAATTGGGTAAAAAGGTTAAAGCACTCCGATCTGATCGAGGTGGCGAATACCTGAGTCATGAGTTCCGTGATCATCTGAAAGAGTGTGGTATTGTATCACAGCTCACTCCACCTAGGACACCGCAGCATAATGGTGTGTCTGAGAGGAGAAATCGTACTCTGTTAGACATGGTACGGTCGATGATGAGTCATGCAGACTTGCCTGTTTCCTTTTGGGGTTTTGCTTTAGAGACTGCTGCAATGTCACTGAATCGCGCTCCGACGAAAACGGTTCTAAAGACACCATATGAGATATGGACTGGGAAGCGTCCTAGTATGTCGTTCATTAAAATTTGGGGCTGTGAGGCATACGTACGACGTCAAATGCCTGACAAGCTGGAACCCAAATCAGATAAGTGTTATCTGGTGGGATATCCTAAGGAAACGAAGGGATATTACTTTTACCTACCGTCTGAGGGCAAAGTGTTTGTCGCAAGGACGGGTGTCTTCTTGGAGAAAGAGTTCTTATCAAGAAAGACGCAAAAGGTAGAACTTGAAGAAGTTCAAGAACCACAAATAGTGAATGAACCAGAGTTGGATTCTGAGCCAGGACTACAAGATGTTGTAGCTAGAGAACCTGCTCACGAAACACAAGTCCTACGTAGATCTGGTAGACCAAGATTTGAGCCTGAGAGATATGGATTTCTCGTGTCTCAAATAGGTAATGTGTTGCTTATGGATCATGGTGATGAACCAGCAACCTACCAAGAGGCTATGAATGGACCGGACTCCGACAAATGGCTTGAGGCTATGAAATCCGAAATGGACTCCATGTATATAAACCAAGTTTGGAACTTGGTGGAACCACCTGAAGGGGTACGACCCATAGGGTGCAAGTGGGTCTTCAAGAAGAAGACCGACATGGATGGGAATGTACAGACATTCAAAGGGCGACTGGTGGCTAAGGGTTTCAAGCAAATTCATGGTGTTGACTATGATGAGACCTTTTCCCCTGTTGCCATGGTAAAGTCCATTAGGATATTGCTTGCTATTGCTGCGTATTATGACTACGAGATCTGGCAGATGGATGTCAAAACGGCTTTCCTAAATGGAAACCTCCTTGAGGAAGTGTACATGACACAACCCGAGGGTTTTGTATCCCCAAATGAAGCCACTAAAATATGCAAGCTGAATAAGTCCATCTATGGATTGAAACAAGCCTCTAGAAGTTGGAATCTTCGTTTTGATGAGAAGATCAAAGAGTTTGGTTTTGTCAAGAACGAGGATGAACCGTGTGTTTACAAGCGAATCAGTGGGAGCATTGTTGTCTTCCTGATATTGTATGTAGATGACATACTGCTGATCGGGAATGACATACCTACCCTGAAAGTTGTTAAGAACAACCTAGGGAACTGCTTTTCTATGAAAGACTTGGGTGAAGCGACTTACATACTCGGTATTAAGATCTATAGAGATAGATCGAAGAAGTTGCTGGGTTTGACCCAGAGTACGTACATTGACAAGGTGTTGAAGCGGTTCAACATGCTTGAGTCCAAGAAAGGATTTTTGCCCATGTCTCATGGTGTGAATCTCTCTAAGGACCAGTGTCCAAAATCTTGTGAAGATAAGGACCGCATGAAGTTGATTTCATATGCTTCGGCAATTGGGTCAATCATGTATGCAATGTTATGTACTCGACCCGATGTCTCTTTTGCTTTGAGCATGACTAGCAGGTATCAGTCTGATCCCGGTGAATGTCACTGGATAGCCGTAAAGAATATCCTGAAGTACTTGAGAAGGACTAAGGATGTATTCTTGGTGTATGGTGGAGAGGAAGAGCTCGTTGTAAGTGGTTACACGGATGCTAGCTTCCAAACTGATAGGGATGATTCAAAGTCTCAGTCAGGGTTTGTGTTTTGCCTGAATGGAGGAGCTGTGAGCTGGAAGAGTTCCAAGCAAGAGACAGTTGCTGATTCTACAACTGAGGCCGAGTATATCGCTGCAGCTAATGCAGCGAAGGAGGCTGTATGGATTAGAAAATTCATCGGCGAGCTAGATGTAGTTCCTAGCATTGTTGGTCCCGTAGTTCTCTACTGTGATAACAATGGTGCAATTGCACAATCTAAGGAACCTAGATCCCATCAGCGCTCCAAGCACATACTTCGGCGGTTCCATCTTATTCGTGAGATTGTCGAACGAGGAGATGTGAGCATTTGCAGAGTGCCGACTGAGGAGAATATTGCAGATCCACTGACAAAGCCTCTCGCGCAGAGAAAGCATGATGGTCATACTAGATCAATGGGTATACAATACCTGAATGATCAACTCTAGTGGGAGTCTTGTGGGTTGCATGTAAAATAAATATTCTGTTGGCTGTTCAAAATTTATTCATATGATGAATTGTGTACCAATTATTTCTTTTTACGATTAATGGCAAGTTCTTTTATTACGATATACTGTTTCTATATGATAGAATAAAATTCGTGATAAATACCCTTAGAATGTTCGCTTCCATAGGACATCAAGTACGTGACTTGAATGTGAGAGCCTATGATTTCGAAGCTTCATTCTTAAAAGGTCCCTGATCGAGGTATCATCGTAGAAGCTAAGGGTGATGATGATACATTAAGACTAGCATGTGTGTTGACTGATGACCGGTTCTCACAGGTCATGATATTGTGATATCAAGTCATCACATGGGTACTTGTTAGTGAACAAGTTGTACTGGACAGACCCAACCTGAGACTACTTTGTGGATTGTTACTTAAAAGTGTCACAAGTAGGTCTCATTTGACAATGGTGTTGTGGTCCTTTGACCTGAAGTCACAGCATTCACCGAGTGAGGAAGAGCGTGCTTTGATGTCATCTAAAGTCTTCCTTGAAGAAGGTTGATGATAAGGGTGGTCGTTGGGTACGTTACGAATCATTTGGGTGTTTGGGTGTGAGCAGATATGGGATTTGTCCTCCTATATAACAGGAGTTGCATCCATGGGCCCCTTGATGGAATTGGACTGAGAAATGCATGGCCATGCTTGGTAGAGTCAATATGTGATATTGAGCTCACCATTCTCTGGAAGTCCGTTCTAGATCAAGAAACTTGGATTGAGCTATTATGAGGGTGACACGGTCCATGCCTCTAGTTCTTTCCGGATGTAAGGGACAAAGGGACAAAGACAACGCTGGAACATTGGTCATAAAGGCTTATGAGTTATGAACTCTTATTGCTTGGGTAGCAATGATGCATTGCTAGATGCCGCTCATTGTTTGTGAGGTTTTTGGTTTGATACTTTCAAGATCAAGTGGGAGACTGTTGGAGTTGCCATTGTGATCTAGAAGTGGTCAAACATGTAATCTCACTGCCAACGCGATATGAGCCTGCAGAGTCGCACATAAGAGCATGTGGAGAAGTTGGAAGATTGACTGTGTTGGTAAAGGTTACCAATCACCATATATATAGAATGGGGAAGTCCAGCAAATGTTGCTGTCTGAATTCGTCGGATATGATTCGTCGGAATTCGTCGGGTTTACACGGATTGGATTCGTCGGATTCGTCGGGATTCGTCGGGTCATTCCGTGGAAACTCGACGAACTGTGACAGAGATCCTTCACTCGACAAAGTGTTGTCGTCTGTCTGGATTCGTCGGATTCGTCGGGATTCGTCGGGTCATTCCGTGGAAACTCGACGAACTGTGACAGAGATCCTTCACTCGACAAAGTGTTGTCGTCTGTCTGGATTCGTCGGAATTCGTCGGGATTCGTCGGGTCATTCCGTGGAATCTCGACGAATTATCACAGAGAGCCTTGACTAGGCAATTGTTGCCGTCTGGTTGGATTCGTCGGATTTCGTCGGGTTGTCCCGTGAAATCTCGACGAATGATCTTCCGTGAAATTCCGACGAATTGTAACAGAAGCCCTTATTCTGATGTGTGGTCTGCGGATAGCGATTCTTCTAGAAGCTGTTTATCCTTTGGGTATAAATAGGACTTCGTTTTAGGGTTCAATATAACTGAAAAAGAGAAAGGCCGACGGAAGTGTTCCGCTCTCGCCCGAACCCTAGACGGAAGGAGTTCCGTCGCTCGTTCGCCTCCGCCAACCTCCTCTCCGTCGATTGTCGCCGGCATTGTTCTTCCTGAAGCGGATCTAGCAATTCGTGGAAGTGCAAGGTGCAGCCTTTCTTCCTTCCGAGTTGCGTGCGACGTGACTTGGCGTTCTCCCGGCTCGTGTGGACTTCTGTAGAGACGTAGACATAATTCTACGTGAGAACTCTTCTTGCCACCGACAGGAATCAACTCTTGGAGCATCTTGGTTGGATTTGATCCAACCCCATTGAGGTAATTTTTACCTAGTATTTTATTAACTTCTTGATTCAACATTCATGGCCGATCCAAGCATTTTTGGGTTGTTTCTGTTTATTTCCGCTGCGCCTACATCTGATGTATGGTTCTAGAAAAACCCAACAATACATGAACTCAAAAAACTCCAAAATACTTGTAAAACTCAAAATATTGAAAACTCGAAATCTCCGACAAGCGACTATGTAGATACTGTCAACACGTTCAAGCTCGGTGTAGTTGATCGGCAATGGAGTCACGCAATGCCACCATCTCATCCACCCCTACTCGAATCCCTCTAACATGGTCTCCACTTGAGCTTTCATTACTATCATGTTCTTCTCTGAAGGCCTGCCGGGTAAATGAAATGCTCGTCTTCATCACAAGCACGAAAATGAGTGTCTGAGCGGGATGGGTGTCTGCGAATATAATTATGCAAAGTCATTGTTGATATCACAATGTCTCGTTGCTTTGTCAAACTGTATGGCGACATATCTCTAAATATTTTCCACTTCTTCTTCCATACTCCGAATGAACGTTCTATGACGCTGCGCAAAGACGAGTGAGCCTGGTTGAATATTTCTCGGCGCCCTTGTATAGGTCTATTGCCCCTTCTAAAATCTGGTAAATGATACCGTGTACCTGAATACGGTTTTAGAAAACCATGTTGTAGTGGATATCCGGCATCTACTACGTAATATTTGCCTGCAAAATTATACATTGCAATCTATGTTTGAGTGATAGCGATCATAACTAATAATCTTACAAATTTCTTTAAAAAAGGAGTCTCAAGAAGTGAAAGGCTAACCAGGTGGCGGATAAGGGAAATTGTAACTGGGGTCCATAAGAGCACGCTGAAATATACGGCTATCATGAGTAGAGCCCTCCCAACCTGCTAATGCGAATGTGAAACACGTGTTGAAATCACAAACCGCCATAACATTCTGTGTTGTTGTGCCATGCCGACCAATGTAGGAAGCCTGTTGATCAGCAGAAACTCGAGCATCCACATGTGTTCCATCAATAGCTCCAACACAATCTTTAAAGAACGGCATGTATCGAGCGTCATTCAATATTTGAGGGGGAATATCATTGAAAAGGTGGTCTACAGGGGTCATGACATCAGAAGATAATCTCTTTATAGCAGTGATACCCTTTGCAAAAAATCTACTTATAGTTTCTGTGGAGTGTTGGAATCGTTCGCCTGCAATTTGCATTGGTACATTATGGCCTAAAATATGCAATGTAACTGCAAGCACTTCTCGTGGTAGAGTTCTCCTGGATCATTGCAATCCATATTGTTGTGTGAGGAGTGTAAGCAAATCTGCAAATATTACCTTGGACATTCTAAACGCGCTGAAAAATCTTAAAGGGTATCCATCGAGTAGTTCACTAATCCACCTAGCTCCTGTTTGGCTTGATGTCATGCAAGGTGTATTGGAGAAACCACTAGAGCCGGTTAACTGGCTACTTGTTGCTAAAAAAAATTGTTGTCCATTGAGTGCTCTATTACCATAAAACCAGCCGGCTACTTGCTGTTGAGTCTCCTCATCGGAACTGTTATGATCCGAAGAGGACATTGTAAACCTGTGACAAGTACACTACATTATTTCAAAATAATATAAATATCCAACATAGTAACATAACTCCAGTGTTATAAATGTCCAACATTGCGTAAAAATGTTCAACAACTAGGCAAGTAAATCACAGTAAAAAAAAACATAGATAAACATCAACATAAAAAGGTGTCCGATCCGATCACATGAAAAACATAGAACCAACTACTCTAATTTTTTGTCAAAACAATCTTTCAGCCATGTTAGACGTCGATCCCGCCGAATGCTCATAAAAGTTTCTCGATTCTGTTTCTGTCTCAGAAACATGAGGCAGTAGTGGTATAAGTCCAAGTTCGAATCATCCATAACCTCCGTAATAGTCTCGAGCTCTGAAACAGTCTCAGGAATGGTGTACAACGATGAAGATATCTGAATGCGAGGAGGCTCCAACATGCACTTCCCAATAATGCGCGATGTTTCAGCTATGTCTTCCATTGCCGAACTCCTTGTCTTCTTATTATCTCGATTCTTGCTTTTTCCCTTAGCCGTCCGTTTATTCCTTGCATCAGCAGAAGTAGGTGTCTCGTTCATGTTCTGCGTGTCATCTTCAGCAAACAGGTCATGTTCGTCAATCGACTCATGCTCAAAATTTCTTGAATTGGGAGCCCAAGCAAGATCTCCTGTAGCCACGACCTGGCTGAACATCATAAATATCTTCTCTTCTAAATCAGGGGATATGTCAGCGAACTAAAATCAGGGGATCTTGCTTCTAAAATTTCTCAAGAATAAATCCAAATCTGCATAAATAAGTAAATTGACCTGTAAAATCATATAATCCACTAGAAAATAATAATATAAGGGAAGAATAAATCAAGCTATAGGTTGAAACCAAGTGCTTACGTTAACCAACCAGTGTTACTAAACACATATGCACTAAACTACACATTCACATACACACACAAAAACACTTAACACACACACACACAACATACTCACACACATTCACATATACAATCACATAAACACATTTGCACTAAACTACACACACACATACCCATACACATTCACACAACACATTCACACACACATTCACATACACAATCACATACACAATCACACACACACACAACCATAAATAATCACACACAAACACACTTAACACACACACACACACACACACACACACACACACACACACACAAACTTAACACACACAAAACACTTAACACACGCACACAACATACCCATACACATACATACACACACATTGACATACACAATCACATACACACACACACACAAACTTAACACATCCACACACACACACAAACTTAATACACACAAAACACTTAACACACACACACACAACATACCCATACACATTCACATACACACACATTGACATACACAATCACATACACACACACACACTCAACTGCACACACATATGCACTAAACTGCACACACACATACACACATATGCACATTCACATACACACAGAAAAACACTTAACACACACACACACACAACATACTCACACACATTCACATACACAATCACATAAACACATTTGCACTAAACTACACACACACATACCCATACACATTCACACAACACATTCACACACACATTCACATACACAATCACACACACACAACCATAAATAATCACACACAAACACACTTAACACACACACACACACAAACTTAACACACACACACACAAACATTTGGTTTAACGTGAGTGTGTTTGTGAATCACACACACATACACACACACACAAACTTAACACATATCCACACACACACAAACTTAACACACACAAAACACTTAACACACGCACACAACATACCCATACACATTCACATACACACACATTGACATACACAATCACATACACACACACCCACACTCAACTGCACACACACATACACACATATGCACTAAACTACACACACACATATGCAAACACACAATCATATACTCATAAGTCTACACAAAATAAATCAACACATTCACACAACACATTCACACACACATTCACGCACACATTCACACACACAATCACATACAACCGAACATAAATAATCACACACAAACACACACAAACAAAAAAACACACAGACACTTAACACGCAATAAAACAACACTAAACACATACACACACACACACAAACTTAACACACACAAAAATAACACTAAACACATACACACACAAACACACACACACATATTCACACACTCACATATACACACAAAAAATAAACACATACACAAACACACTCACATAAACACAAAAAATCAACATAAATGCACACACACACACACTCTCACATAACACACACTCACATATACACAAAAAAATAAACACACTCACATAACACACTCACATATGCACAAAAAAAATAAACACATATACAAAATAATCACATCCACACACATGTCCCACAAAAAAAATCAACACATACACACATGCATAAAACAATCACATCCACACTCACATATCCACAAAAAATCAACATATACACACACACACAGAAACATATTCACACACACACACACTCATCTACACACATACAAACACATTGTAAACATTCACAAGAAAATCAACACATACACACATAATAGTGCATTGCACATCACAGAATACACACACCGTGAGGCCCAGTTCATAAATTGCACATCACATAACACCACAATGTCCATTGCAGGAAAATAAAAACCAACACACCGCCATTACTGTCATCCGAGCACAGAACTACAGGAGGAAAGTGAAGTACCTGCTGTCGGAGAAATACGATGCGGCGGAGACGAGCCCGGGCGAAGAGGATGAGTCGGAGACGATGAGGCGAACGGGAGAGACGATGCCGCCGGAGACTCGAACGGGACAGACGATGCGCAGTCGGAGAAGATGTGGCGGGATGGATTCCTCCTCGCGGAGACCGGGAGAGACGACGGGGTTGCCCTAGCGCGCTTCGCCTTTTTCTCCTCCAAACGCGATAAACCGGAGCTATTACACAGGGTTATGTCCCGCGATCGTTTTGAGCTGCGAGAAACGTGGGGTGGATCGAATCGAGGCGGAAAAACAAACGACGTTGAGTCATGACTTCTCCGTTTAAACCAAACAGACCAGGCAAAAACGTTAAACCAAATGAAGCTTAATGCTGGCAGGCAGCATTTTTAATGCTGGCAGCCAGCATTAAATGCTGGCTGCCAGCGGGCCTTAATGCCCGGGCGGGCTTGGGCCAGGCCCGGGCCGGGCACCAGGCTAGGCCCTGCCCAAATAAGGGGGCCTGTTGGGCCCCCTTAGGCCTGGCCTGGGCCTGGCCCGGGCCTAACCGGACCCAGGCCTAATCGGGCTCAGACCCGGGCAGACCCGGGCCAGGCAACCAGACCCGCGCCTTTTTTTGCACGCCTAGTCCAGGTCGGCCCTGTTCCAGACCCACACCTCCATGTTGTCCCCCGCCACCTTGATTGATCATAGGGGGCCCTGCCCAAATAAAGGGGCCTGTTGGGCCCCTTTAGGCCTGGCCTGGGCCTGGCCCGGGCCTAACCGGGCCCAGGCCTAATCGGGCTCAGACCCGGGCAGACCCGGGCCAGGCAACCAGACCCGGGCCTTTTTTGCACGCCTAGTCCAGGCCGGCCCTGTTCCAGACCGACACCTCCATGTTGTCCCCCGCCACCTTGATTGATAATAGGGGGCCTTGCTTGCCATGGTGGTCTGTGTCTGTATCCCGTAGGAGGGCCAAAAGCGCGAGGGGGTAGAAGAATTCCTGCCACGCCTCCTAACGGAACGGCATTCGCTCCGGTGGGTCGGAACCCGCTCATTTCCTGCGTTGACAGCCGCCAATTGCCACTGGAAGGTTGTCCGCCCCCGTTCCAGGCCTGCGGCCAGGATCCCGCCCCGATCGGCCCTCCAGGGTGCTCGGCTGGTCTCCACGAGCCCGCACGGCTCCAGTCGCCGTCCCCCCTGCTCCTGTATCCTCCTGTAGGCACTCTGTAGCTGTCCGGACCCGCGTTGGAGGGTTGCCCGAGTGTACCCGGCGGTCTGGCGAGCGACAGATCCGGAAATCCGGAGCCCGTTCCGCCCGATCCAGGACTCGGATGGGTACCGTCGGCTGCTGGCTGCGAGGGATCGCCCATTCCGCTGTCGAAGGTGTGCGCCAGTGGTTGATTTGACGCCTCGGCGTCGGATCCATCTCCGGCCACGGATTTCCATTTCCGATTTTGCACCAAGAGGGCTTTGAGTTCCTCCATACGTGCATCCAAGCGTTCTTCCATGTTTTTGTGGGAAACCTTCACATGTTCTTCGATTGCTGCCACCGTATCCGCCAACCCTACGTAGTTTTCCTCGAGGGTAGCGAGTCACGCGATCTCCGCTTCGGAACGTGTCACCATCGTTGGAGAAACGAGCCTCTGATACCAAAGGATGGGGAAATGCAACGAAATATGGAGAAATCTAGAGGAAACAAAGGAGAAGAAGAAGAAACTAGGGTTAGGGTAAAAGGAAGGAGAATACCTGAAATTATACTTGCATAATCCCTCATGAAGCAGCCCGGGGCACAAGAGGGCCCCCCCCCCCCCCATTGGGGCTGAACCGAAGTGGTTCAGCCCCGCTTTTGCGCCTTTTTAATGAGTGGGGGCTGAACCGGATGGTTCAGCCCCGTTGGCTTGTACTTACTTCTTCAGTCGCCGAGAATAAGTCTGTCCCGCGAACCGTGATGCATGTGGGGACATAACGCATACTCCCTTTGTAGGGGTCGCCCCGTCATCCCCGAGCATTCCACGCCTCGCCCTCTGGAGGGCACGAGGGGGGGGGGGGGGGGGGGGGGGGGGGGGGGGGCTTTTCGTACGTACCGCCGCCTGGCGGCCTCTCTCTATTAGGCCTGAAAGCTAAAAACGAAACCGGAAAAAACCGCAACACCGCACCGAACGGTTTGGTTGTGGTGTGATTTTGGTTATTGGAAAAACGCATGGTTTGCGGTGCGGTTCGGTTTTTGCCTCGACAAAACCGAATAAACCGCACCGCAATGATTATAAGTTTAATATAATATAATTTTTGTTTTTATATCTATAATATATCTTAATGTTATCTTAATGATTTATGAAGCCTGAACGAGTGAACGGTTGGCTGAAGTCGGCGAGCAAGCGGGCGACTCTTCGCTTCCTGAGCAGCGACGCCGGAGAGCAAGCGGGCGACTCTTCACTTCATGAGCGGCGACGACGGGTTCTTGATCTATTATTTCACAGAGGTCGTCGAGAGATTCTTTACTTCCTGGTCGGCAAACAAGCGGGTTCATGATCCATTGTGGGTCGGTGGATGATTCTTTAAACAGAGGTTGGTGGATATCTATTGTGTGCCTTTTGCAATCCATGATTTACCAATACCAACTCTTCTTGTCTCTTCTTCTGCAAGTTTGAGAGAGAAAGAAATCGCACCGGACTTCGTCGTCATCGAGAAAAGGAGAAGGAAAAGCACAGTGTATTTTCAACTGTTCAGAAATGTTTGCGAGTTGCTTATCTTAAGTTTGCTTTTTATGAGTAGACGCTTGCTTTTTATGAGTTGCCATTAAATTTATTGATTGGGAGTCTTTCAAAAGCATAATATTCTTATGAGTTGGCATTAAATTCATTGCTTGGGACTCTTTCAAAAGCATAATATTCTTGTGCGGCGGGATGCCAAGATCCAGAGCACTTCTCGTGCAACATTATACTTCCCGTTAATATGCTCTTGAGTTTCTGTTCATCGCTGGAGAAAAGCCCAGGGAATGTAATGAATCAATGATGAGATATTAGAAATTTTAAATTGTGGATGAAGGGGAAATCTGAAAGTGATGCTATTGCTGGATCAAAGTCAACGGGGAACCTCATTTCTCTCGGTGTAATGAATTAATGCTGGATCACCGCATTGATGTAATGAATTATTGCTGGATCACCACATTGATAGAGTTTCTTATGAAACAAGTAGTGAAGCTAGATGGCATTCCTACCGTCGGACATACTTCCTTTCAGAAACACCTGCAGGTAAATTGGCTTTCTTTGCTTTAAAAAACATCATTTTCTGCTCATTAAATGTTGACTGTTTTTATCATGTTTTTTTTCATGGTGTGTATAAAATCCAAATTATGTATGTATTAATTTATTACCAATTACCATGCAATTGAATTAAAAAATTGTTTATAAAAATGTACTATTTGATAAGTTTTGGTAACTGTGCAAAAACCGAAACCGCACCGCAAAAACCGACTCCAAACCGCATCAATGTCAAACCGCACAGCACGATTTGGGTGTGGTGCGGTTTTGTATGATTCAAAACCGACCCCCTTCGGTGCGGTTGCGGTTTTGGCTCAAACCGCACCAATTACAGGCCTACTCTCTATTGGCCCCACATGTTCCGGCAGGTCAAAGCCTTTGTGGCTGCTTGCCTCGTCTGCCGGCAAGCCAAGTACGAAACGGCGTTTCCGGGCGGACTCCTTCAGCCCCTACCCATCCCGGACCGCATTTGGGAGGACGTGGTCATGGACTTCATCACCCGGCTAACCACACTCGCAGGAGTACGACTGCATCTTGGTCGTAGTGAACATACTGTCCAAGTACGACCACTTCATTCCCCTCCGCCATCCTTACACCGCCACCACCGTCGCGGAGCTTCATCAGCGGTGTCGTGCGCCTCCATGGGTTTCCTCGGTCAATCGTGAGCGATCGTGATCTGCTCTTCTTGAGCACCTTCTAGACTACACTGTTTCGGCTACAGGGTACTCACCTGCGCATGAGCGCCGCTTACCACCCGCAGGCGGATGGCCAATCTGAGGTCCTCAACCGATGTTTGGAGACATACCTCCGCTGTTTCGTGGGGGAGCATCCCCGGGGTTGGGCCAAGTGGCTCAGTTGGGCGGAGTACTCCTACAACATCGCATACCACCACGCGACTGGCACCGCACTGTTCGAGGTTGTTTATGGCCGCCAACCACCCTCCATTGTCAGCCACCTCCCAGGGGAATGTCAGGTGGAGAGTCTGACCACCACCTTGCGTGACAGGGATATTATCCTCGACCATCTGAAGCACCACATGCGACGGGCTCAACAGAAGATGGCATCATCATGTGCGAACCGAAAGAGATGGACCTTTCCTTTCAGGTGGGGGAGAAAGTGTTCATCAAGCTACACTTGTACCGCCAGCTCTCGGTGGCTCGCCGACCCTGCCCGAAGCTCGCTCCCCAGTTCTTCGGTCCATTTGAGATCCTCGCTCGCATTGGCGCAGTCGCCTACCGCCTCCGACTTCCTAGTGGAAGCCGCGTACACCCGGTCTTCCATGTTTTTCAGCTGCGTCGTGTGGTGAGCGAGCATGCCACCACAGATCACATTCCGGCCGATCTCGATCTTTCCGGTGAGGCATCGTACTACCCGGACAAGATACTTGCTCGTCGGTGCCGGCCCGAGACCCCACTTCAGAGGAGGTCCTTGTCGCATGGTCGATCGTCCGGACTCCGACGCGACATGGCTTCCCCAGGACGAATTCCGCAGCCAGTTCGTCGACTACTGCCTTGAGGACAAGACATATTTTCCAGACGGCGGCATTGTTACGGACGTGCACGCAGAAGAGACGTCGTGGCGGGTCTACACACGTAGGAAGGCGACGGACACTAGCCCACCGATCGTGGAAGAGACCGGAGAGGAGCGCGCTACTTAATTATTTCTATTTCGATGTTGTTTTGAGTTTTACTATTTGCAGACCGTTATTGTTATTCGCACCCCGCTACTATAAGGGGTGATGTATGCATGTATTATTTTTTATGCTTGGATGAATGAAATTTAGGGCTGCTCCCTAAGCTTTGTCCTCTACCCTAATCCCTCACCACCGTCGGCCCTCCCCCTTACCGGATTCCTCTCCGGGTTCGTATCAAATACTATCGTCGACTGTTCGGCAAGCTTATCTATTTGACCGTAATTCTATGAAATGTGCATTCGATGTTGGAATGGTTAATCGGTACATGCATACTCCTTGTGCATCTTACCTTCAAGAAATTGAGTTGATCCTTCGGTATCTAATGAATGCTCCTGGTCAAGAGCTTGTGTATAAGCCTTCATCTTCCCTCTCGTTGATTGTCTACTATGATGTGGATTATGCAGGCTCCATTGATGATCGTCGATCTACAAGCATCTGCAGTATGTATTTTGGAGGGTATTTGGTCACTTGGCGAAGCAAAAAAACAAGTGGTTGTGGCATGATCATTTGTTGAAGCTAAGTATCGTTTGATGGTCTATGTTGTTTCCGAGCCTACTTGGTTGAAGAGTCTTCTTACTGAAATTGGTGTATCTCTTACAGCTCATGCAGTCCCCTACTATGATAATAAAATTGTTGTCCATATAGTAGAAAATCTAGTATGTCATGAACGAAAAAGCACATTGAAGTAAACTGACATTTCATCAGAGAAAAAGTTCAGCTCCGCAAAATTGATCTCCCACGCGTTCCCGCGGCAAACCAATTATCGGATATCTTCACAAAGGTCTTGCATCGGTCACTTTATCATCTATTTGTATGCTCCAACTTGCGGGAAAGTATAGAAAAAAATAAATGCATCGAATCTTTTTATCTTGTATAGATTAGTCTCATATTGTGAATAAGAGTTCTGTGTCATTCCTCATAACTATAAATATGTGGACACGCTCTTGTATGTTTCTTACATGAAGTAATAAGATTGTTACATTGTTTGGACATTTTCTCACAATCCTATTTGAGATGCATGAATGAATTACCCTATTAGGATTTCGAGGAGTGAGGCGGAGCATGCCCTCCAAGTTAGTTTCATACTTGCACTTCGACGACATGGAACTCAAGAAAATTGTTACGCGCACGCGCCATCTCATTTTATTATTACTGTTTTTCTCTTAAATGTATTAGGTTTGATGTGAGCCCCCTCCTCCCTATATAAGGAGGAGGTATGGGAGTGTTAGGGTTATCTTTGGATCATTAGTGATTTAGGCTCTCATTTGAGAGAAGGCTCCTTGGAGGAACCAGCCTCCAAGAGTTGGTCGGAGCTTGCTCCGGATTGTATCCGTTCTTCATTAATTCAAGCATTCTCTTTCTTGTTCGTATCATTGGTCCGACCTTGCCGTTCCTCCTGCACAGTGCCGCCGGTTTCGTCCGTGAGTAATTACTGCGTCGGCATTAGCGCTCGCTCGGCATCCGCGTTCCGCGACTCTGTCTAGCCGACGACGTCGTCCGACAGCGTTCCGCCACTCTGACGCCCGCTGCTGTGCCCTAGCCACTTCCGTCATCCGCCAAAGCAACCGCCGCAGCGATCCCGCTCGAGTCATCCGCGACGTCTGTCGCCAGCCTCGCGCGCCGCGATCGGCCAACCCGACGACGACAACACCCGTCTGCTCGTCCGTGGTCGGCCCGGCCCTGATCCGCCATCTCCGACGCCCCTCTCTCCGCCATCTACAGCGCCAACACCAGCGCCAGTCACCACCAGCCCAGTTCCAGTCGTCTTCCGCAGCGATCGTCCGCCCCTTCTCCGACTCCGACACTATCCGGCCAACCTCCAGGTCGGTGCAATCGTCCTCATATGCCAAAGAGCCGAATGGAATCCCGCGTGGAAGCCCTCGAACACTCCGTCGCCGCCATCAATGCTTGTCTCGAGGCACATACCGAGCAGTTCGCCGCGATTCTGACCATGCTCCAGAAATTGCAGCCCACCCAGCACTCCGGGCCCTCCACCGCCTCTGCTGTGGGATCCCCCAGCACCGTGCTTCCCGATACTTCCGCTGTGATGGAAGTGCCTACTCCACCGTACCGTGGACCTAATATACCCACCTTCAACGGGTCTGACCCCCTCGGGTGGATTGCCTGCGCCGAAAAATTCTTCGACATCCACCAGACCGCTCCGGCACAACGGGTCTCCACCGCACTCATCGGCATGGAAGGGTCGGCCCTCCATTGGGTCCGTTGGCTCCGCCAGACCTCTCCCGACCTCACCTGGCCAGCTCTCTCTGAGGCCCTCATTCAGCGATATGACGCCCGCTACTCTGGCCCCATGATCGAGCGACTTTGCGGGGTCCGTCACACCGGCTCCATTGACTCGTACATTGATGCCTTCGTGGAATTAGTCACCCATGTCCCCGGTCTTCCCCCAGACCATTACTTGGGGTTCTTCATGAACGACTTGCAACCCCACTTCCGCTCCCGTCTCCGCACCCTCCAACCGTTAACAGTTCACCACGTCATTGACCTCGCCCCCCTGGTGGAGGCTGAATTTCTCGCAACGTCTGGCGACATTCCTTCCCCATCACCTCCCTCTCGGCATCCTTCCTACACATATTTCTCGACCCATCCGAAACCTACACCTCCGCCACCTCCTCTGCCCCGGCCACCAATGATGGGTCCTCGCAACAACCGGCCTATCTCTACCCACCGCCTCTCCAACCAGGAGTACAACGACTTACGAAGCAAGGGTCTGTGCTTCCGCTGCAAGCACCCCTACTCTCCTGGTCATGAGTGCTCCGTGAAGGAGTGTCAAGTCCTCATCGACGACGACGTGGCCGCGCTCTCCACCGCCGACTTCGACGCCCTGCTGCTCTCGTACAGCCTACCGGACGACGCCCCGGGCACCTCGACGGCATCCCACTACTGATCGGCGGACGGCGCTCCGACCTTGGGGTCAAGGTCGCTCTTCTGACGGGATGTATTGTTACGCGCACGCGCCATCTCATTTTATTATTACTGTTTTTCTCTTAAATGTATTAGGTTTGATGTGAGCCCCCTCCTCCCTATATAAGGAGGAGGTATGGGAGTGTTAGGGTTACCTTTGGATCATTAGGGATTTAGGCTCTCATTTGAGAGAAGGCTCCTTGGAGGAACCAGCCTCCAAGAGTTGGCTGGAGCTTGCTCCGGATTGTATCCGTTCTTCATTAATTCAAGCATTCTCTTTCTTGTTCGTATCAAACATCCAATCATGCATCCATGCAAATTTGTTTCCGCAACCTAGTTTTTCGACAGCTCACTATGATATGGAGTCAAAAATTAGCTTTCAGTCATTTGATTATGAAATGTGACCATATGTATGGCCAATATAGCACTAATAGTTAGGTAATCATGTCGTACGATGTGATACGTGAGATTAATTTTCATATGGTGCAACAATAACAACACCAGAGCACTAGATCTCATTAGAACTACATAGTTGAGCATGCTTGGGGAAACATAGTTCTTGGGTGGGTGAACTAGGAAAATGTCGTGGTGCTATTTTTTACCTTTCAGCATCATTGTCTCTCTTTTTGATCATTCATGATGGCACGAGCTTGAGTTCCCAACTTCTCCTAATCGGGATGTATATGTGACCTATCCTTTGAAGAACTTGAGAAGCGGTGTTGGGTGAGCCCCATTGAGTTGAAACAATAAGTCTTTCCTAACAGCTCAATGGGGAATAAGGTCGGGTCTCACTGACAAGGGGTGGAAGTGGAATGACCTGAGCTGTTAAGAGCTTCTAAATTGTTGACTCTAGTGGTCAACGTGCCTAGCTGGGTATTAAGGTCATCTAGGCGAGTGTCAATGTGATTAGGTGATTGGGCATCTATACAACCAATCCAATCAAACAAGAATTTTTAGAAATCCACATTTGTCATTTACATGCTCTAATTAGTCACTTAGACCGCGAGGTTTACTCGAATTTGCCATGAATAACATACAGGCTCTGCACTATGTAAGACACACTAAGACCTAAACCTGGGGCTTTGATGTCATTCTAACACAACATGAGGCTATATGATGGAATGCAGACCTAACTCTATATGTGGGCACACGTAATCATTCACTCGATTCATATGAGACGATGAGTATTCTATCGCCAAGACAATGCAACTAGATGAACCGACAAACCATGGCATCCGACATTAGACCCATTAACTAATTACCTATAAATAGATTCAGTAACAGGATTCCAAGCAACAATAACAAAATACAAAGTGCAGGATAAAATTAAACTTAGGGACACACAAGAGCAACACATCAAATGAAATAAAGAGGCTACACACAGTGACTTAAAACATTGAACAAAAATAGGGATATCCGTACAATGTAAATGCAAAATAACCAACTAGGGCTTCGTTTGGCGCGGTGGTGGCGGTCGTGAACGTCGTGGTCATGAACCGTCGTTCGTGAACTCCCGACCTCACCTAAAAAATTCATGCATTTTATGCTCTAAACTAGTTTATTTTCTTTATAGCCGTCATAACCTGCCTTGCCAAAGATACGTTCTATGATAATGGCGTTTTTGAGCAAACTCACCGGAGCAAATAAGCCGCGCCAAACGAATCCTAGGAGTCACTGAATATTTGAGCGGAAGGGTAATGAGGGCCCAATTGTAATCCTGGGGAATATGAAGCTAGTTGCGGAGGAGCAGGCTATTTTGGTGGGTTAAATGGGATTTCGGGCTGCAATGAGGGGGGTTGAATAGTCGGTAGTGGGGAAGGAGGCAAGTAGGGCTTTATGGGGAGAGGCGGCTGGAAACTGTAAGAAATGGCATGGGAAGGTCGGCATGAGGTGGGAAAAGGGAGGCCGAGTCGGTGCCGGGAAAGGCAGGGGATGGCTCACGGAGGAGGAGCTAGCGCTGGAGTGAAGGCTCACGGAGGAGGAGCTGGCGCTGGAATGGCTGGGAGGGGCGTGTCATGCGTACAGGTAAGGTCTTGGTTGTGGGCTGTGGGAGGAGAAGAACAGATGAACGGGCAGATTTCTTCCCGCACGCAGTGCGTTGAGCGCACGATAAACTTAAAATGGGGGAGGGCTAGGAGAAGGGGATTCACGAGATTAAGCAAATAATATGCGAACAAGAAATAGGATGAAGATATAAAATCAGATTGCAAAGGAAACAATATAAAACAACAAGAACATGAAACAACAAGCTCGTGTAATGACACTTTTAAGTCAGTCACCAAGCAATCGACCTGATGTCGTGGATTGCTACCCAGGACCCCCCAAGCTCTCGATCTCGCGGTAGACGAAGGCGAAGAGGAGGCCAGGAGGGGGAGAGAAGAAGGTCTGGGGAGGGAGACCGAAAGGATAATTTGCATTAATTGAATCCTTAGTTTCTTTAGAGCTGTTACAATATTTATAACTTTCTAATTACATCATCGGGCCAACATGACCGTTACAAAAATAAAAGATTTAATTGAAAATAATTTCCGCTGGCTGGCTGACGCGTGGCTGAATATCTGCTGTTGGATCTGTCTTGGGGAAGGTTTGTATTATTATTCCCGTTGGATGGTTT
Organism: Dactylorhiza incarnata; assembly: GCA_033032865.1. NCBI lineage: Eukaryota > Viridiplantae > Streptophyta > Magnoliopsida > Asparagales > Orchidaceae > Dactylorhiza > Dactylorhiza incarnata. The sequence continues at coordinate 6,305,035 of JAWHQI010000123.1, read as the reverse complement.
CATCTGATCTCTTTCGTTACTTATGCCAAAGATGATTTGCCGCCGTTGGATGATGTTTTCTGCTGGTTGCTTTGTGATCGTTGGATCTGGGAGATGAAATCTGAGGCGTATAATTAAACCTAACATTCGCTCCTCCTTTAAAACGATGTCCTCATCGTTTGTTTACTGCGCTGTAATTTTCTTCTGCAGAGAAGAGAGAGAAGCTCTGGAGAGTTCCCTTCCTGCGCCTTCTCTTCGTGGATCTGGTTGGAACATTTGAAGATGGCAGCCGATGATGTGTGGAAGGATATATTGATGGATGTTGATGATCTACTGAGGGTGTAACTCGGTGTTTCAACACTAGATCTGAGTTCGTGCGGTAATCATCACTCGATCTACACCTTCTTCTACTTCTCGGTGATGGTTTTTATCTTCTGTGTCTTTTCCTGCAGTGGAGTTGTTTTCTGGGGCTTCTGTTTTGTTTTCCGGAATATTTTCTCGATTTTGGCCCTCGATGATGTGCTCCCTAGCTTGCTTTTGGCGATTTCCTCTTTGTTTCTTCTTACCCCATGTCTGTTGAAGTGTTTCATGATCGAGGCTCATCTTGTGTTGTTGCAGTTCTGCTTGTATTTATGGTATATTTGTGAGTTCTGAGACGTCTTCCCAAGTGCTGTCTGCAGGGGGTAACCCTTGTCATTGGATTAGTACTTGGGGTATTTCTCGCCCTTGTTGTAGGATTCGGCGAGAGCTGATGACGGTCATAGGTTGGTGTAAAGGTTTGGTATTCCAACTGAGTGGTGGTAACTCGATTATTTGCTGATCTGGGTTACCGACGTAGGGCTTGAGTAGGGAGACGTGGAACACCGGGTGTATTTTTGACTCTGCTGGTAGAAGTAAGCGATGTGTCGTTTCTCCAATTTTCTTTGTTATCTGGAAGGGCCCATAATATTTTAGGCTCAATTTTCTACCGGATGATCTGACCATCGTTAGTTGTCGGTATGGATGAAGTTTTAGTAGAACCCAGTCTCTGTTTTCCATGGAGAGATTTGTGTTGTATAACCCGTAATTCGTCGAGATCAGAAATGCACGAGGACAACGCAGAAGACCTCCCCCACTTGGGCGAGTACAAAAGGCCTCCCCCACCTGGGCGAGTACAGAAGACCTCCCCCACCTGGGCGAGTACAGAAGACCTCCCCCACCTGGGCGAGTACAGAAGACCTCCCCCACCTGGGCGAGTACAGAAGACCTCCCCCACCTGGGCGAGTACAGAAGACCTCCCCCACCTGGGCGAGTACAGAAGGCCTCCCCCACCTGCGCGAGTACAGAAGACCTTCCCCACCTGCGCGAGTACACAAGGCCTCCCCCACCTGAGCGAGTACAGAAGACCTCCCCCACCTGGGCGAGTACAGAAGGCCTCCCCCGCCTGCGCGAGTACAGAAGACCTTCCCCACCTGCGCGAGTACACAAGGCCTCCCCCACCTGAGCGAGTACAGAAGACCTCCCCCACCTGGGCGAGTACAAAAAACCTCCCCCACCTGGGCGAGTACAGAAGACCTCCCCCACCTGCGCGAGTACAGAAGGCCTCCCCCACCTGCGCGAGTACAGAAGGCCTCCTCCACCTGGGCGAGTACAGAAGGCCTCCCCCACCTGGGCGAGTACAAAAGACCTCCCCCACCTGAGCGAGTTCAGAAGACCTCCCCCACCTGGGCGAGTACAGAAGACCTCCCCCACCTGGGCGAGTACAGAAGACCTCCCCCACCTGGGCGAGTACAGAAGACCTCCCCCACCTGGGCGAGTACAGAAGACTTACCCCACCTGGTCGAGTACAGAAGACCTCCCCCACCTGGGGGAGTACAGACTTTCACCCCGACAAAAGGCGGGAGCGGCTATCTGCAGCCCATTTCAGAGGGCGGGAGCCGCTATCTGCAGCCCATCTCAGAAGGCGGGAGCAGCTATTCGCAGTTCATTTGGATTTGCCTATAAATAGGACCCCAAGGCACAAGTAGAAGGCACCTTCACTCCCCCCCCCCCTATGGTGGGCGAGTACCTTGCCTGCCTCTCTTGTGCCAAGCTCAGCATTGGCTTTAGGAGGGGAAGTTCCTATAGACTTCCGGGTATGTGGCGGGACCTCCTCGCTGCAGCGCGCGGGTCTTGTTTATAGGCAGGTTGGAATGGTTTTGCATGTTTTTTAGCTTCTTATCACCTTGTCTCACGTGGGTCGATCACTAAACGAGTAGTCTTTGGTCACCCCCAAGTCTCGAACAGTTGGACCGGTATTCGGGTTCCAACATGTGTGTTGCTTGTCGGCTTGATTCTTCATCCTGTTTTGGGCTTTTGCTAGATTTTCCTTAAGTGTCTGAAGTAGCTCTTCTCAATTTTGCAATGTTGTCTCTACTGCTTCATTTGTTGTCCCACCTACACAGTAGTTCAGCAAACCAGGAGGTGATCGACCATACATGACCTCAAACAGAGTCATGTTGGTCGAACTGTTAAATGTGGTATTATAATGGTATTCTGCTTGTCCTAGATATTCCGACCATTTGTTAGGATGCTTATGAGTGAATATTCTTAAGTATTGTTCGACACACCGGTTAACTCTCTCGGTTAACCCGTCTGTTTGTGGATGGTATGAGGAACTGTATTTTAGGTGTGTTCCTTGTATTCTGAATAGCTCCGTCCAGAAATCACTTAAGAATAGACTATCTCTATCTATTATAATGGATTATGGAATTCCATGTAATTTCTCTACGTAATTCCAGAATTCATTTGCCACTATTGGCCCAGAGATAAGCTGTTTTAAAGGAATTAAATGTATGACCTTTGATAATCTATCTACTACTACCAATATTATAGTAAATCCATGGGATTTAGGTAGACAGGTGATGAAGTCCATTGTGATATCGGCCCATATTTTCTTTGGGGTTGGCAGTGGTTGTAATAAGCCATAAGGGGTGTGGTTTACTGCTTTTGCCTTTTGGCAAATGTCACACTCCCTTATGTAATCCGTGACTTCTTGTTTCATGTTCTTCCAGTAGAATTGTGTGTTGATTTTATGTAGAGACTCTTTTATTCCAGAGTGTTCCCCCACAGGACTAGAATGAGCCTCAACAATGATTTTCTTTTTAATTGTGGATTGGCTGGGGATGTATATTATTTGTTTGTATGTTATATATGCACCTTGTTGTTTCCATGTTGGGTATGCCTGAGGCTCTTTTCTAAATATTTGGGTCAATTCATCATTGTTGTATTCCTGTTCCAATCCTTCCAATTGTGGACTTACGTTGCATCATTGGTGATAATTCTTTGCTAAAATATGATATCGTTTGTTTTTGTTGCATTAACACCGCTCATATTCCTATTTAGTACGCATCTGTTTCTATTATAAAGGGTTCATTAAAATTAGGTAGTGTTAATATTGGATATGAAATTAATTTAGCTTTTAAATTTTCGAAGGCTGATTCAGTTTTCTTGGTCCATTGGAAGGCGTTTTTCTTCAGTAAATCAGTTAAGGGGTGTACGATTTTAGCATATTCTCTTATAAATTTCCTGTAGTAACTAGCTTGTTAACCCCGGGAATGCTCTCACATCCTTCTGGTTAACTGGCATGAGAAATTTTTCAATGGACTCAATGTTGTTTTTATTTGGACTCACCTCTCCTTCCTTAATAGTGTGTCCCAAGAATTCAACTTCCTTAGTTAGAAATTCACATTTTGACAATTTAACCATTAATTTATTTTCTGAAAGAATACCTAAGGTGATTTCTAAATGCTCAAGGTGATCTTTTTCCGTTGGACTAAAAATTAGAATATCGTCGAAAAAAATTACTATAAATTTCCTGAGTTGTGCTTGAAAAATAGTATTCATGAGGGCTTGGAATGTCGATGGGGCATTGGTTAGTCCAAATGGCAGCACTATGAATTCATAGTGCCCCTGATGTGTTCTAAAGGCGGTTTTATGCACAACCATCTCTGACATCCTTATCTGATGATACCCAGATCTTAAATCTATTTTTGAGAAATATCGGGCAAAAAATAATTCATCTAGAAGTTCATCAATAGTTGGTATCAGAAATTTATCTTTTATTGATATTTTATTCAAGGCCCTATAATCTACGCAAAATCTCCAGGATCCGTCTTTTTTCTTTACGAGTAAGACTGGGGAGCTAAAAGTGGATGTGATGGGTTTGATCTGCCCATTCCTCAACATCTCTTCCACCAGCCGTTCTATTTCATTCTTCTGGTGGTAAGGATATCTGAAAGGTCTTAGATTTGGCGTTGTAGACTCTGGGATTAAATTGATCTTGTGGTCTATTATTCGTTTGGGGGGTAGTTTTGTTGGCTCCTCGAATAGATAAGAAAATTTAGTTAATAATTTCTGGAATTGGGATGGCAGTCTTTTGAAATTACTAAGGAGAGTTGACTCTTTGTTTGTAGTCCCTGGGGTTTCCTTAGTGATCAAAAGACACATGGAGGGTTTTATGGCAATCATTCTCATCAACTGCGATGAAGATACTTTACCAACTTGTTGGGTAGTATTTTGCCCAATTAATTTCACTTGTCCATTTGCTCCTTCATACGATATTGTTAAGTTAACATAGTCTGTTGTCACTGGCCCTAGGGTTCTGAGCAATCGCTGTCCCAGTATAAGATCTGTCCATTCTATATCTAGGACGTATAAGTGAACTAAGTAGGAGTTGGTCTGTACGAGCAGTGAGATATCCTTTCATTTTCCCTTACGCAGTTCTGTTGATCCGTTTCCCATAAAGACAGGGAATTCCGTGACTCTATGAACCGGTAATTTTAAGAAGACTGCCATCCTTGTGGAAATGAAATTATGGGTGCTTCCCCCGTCAATAAACAATTATACCGGTTGGTGACTTATGTATCCAGTGAATCTAAGTCCGTGATCTGGTATCGATCCCGTAAGTGCCTGTAAAAATACGAGTGTTGTGGGGTCTTCTTCCTCTATTCTTTTTTCCTCGTTAGCCTCCTCCACTTCCTCCTCCTATGTTCCCCTTATGTAGAGGAGGGATCCCTTACCTTTGCACTTATGGCCAACATGATAACGCTCTTCACAGTTATAACACAATCCCTTTTCTCTCTGGGATTCTAATTTTGTAGGAGTCAAGCGTTTTATTGGTGGCAGTTTATTAATGATGTTGTTTCTATTTGGTTCATATGAGGGGCCTGAATGTCTAGTATATTGATTCTTGAATCTATTATCGTCGAATTCCTGGTCCTCGTACATTCTTGCGATTGAATACGCATCATGAATCTCTACGGGTTCGTGCATTAAGACAGATCTTTTAATGTGCGGTTTGAGGCCTGAGACAAACATGTCCGTAATGAATGATGGGTTCAGCCCTGACACTCTAGTTATCAGATCTTCAAAATCTTTCTTTTAGGCTAATATTGTTGTTTTTTGTTGTAATTTAGTGAGTATCCCTGCGGGTTTTATATATTTAGATTGCCCAAATCTTTTTTTTAATTGCATCAACAAATAGTGTAAAGGATAGGGCTGGATGATCATTAAGGGTTGCTTGGTACCATTTAGAAGCTAGTTTGTCTAATTGAAAAGATGCAATGGTGAAGTAATCTTGGGGTCGAGTATCGTTAAAATCGAAATATCTTTTGAGTTCATACAACCAATCGGTTGGATCACCCTCAGAAAATCTAGGACATGGTACTTCTATATTACTGGGTTTGTTAGAAACTACCTGGGTTTCATTTGGAATGGGTGTGTTGGATCGGTAGGCGCCCTTAGAGGGGGGGGGGGGGGGGGGGATGAATAAGGGTTTTAAAAAAACTTATATTATATTTTGTATAACTTTGAAAAAGCGCTTTGATTATTAAACTAGAGAAGATCAAGACAAATCAAGTGAAGTAAAAGTAAAGACATGATTTTATTAACTTGAGAAGCATGATTACAAAACTTGATCTCTTATCGAAGCTAGAAATCAAAGCTAATAGAAAGACTCTTTTTGTTTTCTATACCGACTCGTATCCCCACGAACCGGTTGGCTTTAGACGATCCTTCCCCGGATACGGCCTCAAGTCGCTCTAGCCAACCCTTCCCCGGATGTGGCCTCGAGCACCCCCTAGACCTACTCCCGAGACCTAGTCGCCAACACGAGGCGAATTTCAGCCCTAAGTCCTACCCAGACCTAGTCGTCAACACGAGGCAGATTCACTAACTGTTTACAAGAAGAATATGAAATGAAAAGACAATAATATAAAAACTCCCTCTATGTAGATCTCTTTGAGAAGTAGACGAAGATGCAGAGTATGATCGTAGTCGATGTGGTCTTTCATCACGATGATGATGCGTATTGAAATCTTCTCCACGGATCTCCTTTAGTCTTTATGGATTTGTGGGAGTATCTCTCTGAACCTTCCTCTCTATGTTGTGGCACGAAGCTCTGGAATTCTGGATCTCTAGAGGCTTAAGAAGTCGGAGCCAAGATGTCCTTTTTATAGACTTAGCGCTAGCGCCTGCGCTAGTGGTACCGCCGGCGCTATCCCATATTAGGACACATTCTGCGCGGCAAAATCTTCAATCCGAGGAAACAATTTTCCCTTGCCAATTGTGCTCCTCGCTATCGCCGGCGCTATCGGATATCGCCTGGCGCTATCTCCTTCTATAAGTTCTCCTGGCATCTGCGCTTAAGTAAATATTTCATCGATCGGAATTTCGTCGAACGTAGCTAAGATTTCGTTGAGCGAAGTTTCGTCGAACGTCGTGATGAGAATTTCGTCGAGCGCCGCATTCAGTTCGTCGAACGAATTTTCATCGAACGCCGTTATGAGCATTTCGTCGAGCGCCGCTTACAGTTCGTCGGACGACAGCTAGCGCATGCGCTAGTACTACCGCCAGCGCTAGTAGATGTTTTAGATTTGTTGGCTCAACTTTGGGGGCAACCTTCTTATGTAATCCTTGAGTCATGTGGACTTTGTTATCCTGCACACTTGAACACACAAGATCAAATACACATAGGATTTGTTATTCTCAAACCTAGGAGATGCAGAAGACCATGTTCCAACAAACTCCCCCTTTTGATAATAACAAATCCATTAATGATAAATCAGAGCATTAATATATAAGCATGAAGAAACATACTTGTGTGTGTGTGAAAGTGATGACTTAGGATAATTTATTATTTTAGCATTTAGAATTGCTCTCCCTACATACATGCTCCCCCTAAGTGAATGCTCCCCTAATATGTAAGCTATCATCTGAATTTGTCATGTTGGGTTTATGATAGCGGGTTATATTTATCATGTTAGTTCTCCCCCTTTGTTATTAGCAAAAGTGGGTAGGGAAACAAAGCACCAAAGAATTTGTAAATAGAAGAGAAGGCATGATCGAGCTTTTGAAGTAAATGATAAGGAGTTTTAGAATTGTTTTTCATTTAAATAGATCAGAGTTATAAGCATTACAAAATTTTTCATAGAAGGAAATCGGAGTTTTTAGCATAAAAAGTAATGATTTTCCCTTTATATAAAAGTTTTAAGCATAAAAATAAGGATTTCCAAATAACCAATCTACCCAGACAATATGTCTACACCCTAGCCCCGTACTAAGTGACGGATGGGCATGAGGAGCTGCAAACATGCCGTAGGTTGGGGTGTTAGTCCCATATGCAAACACTAGACAAAACTCAACCTAGCACTCTTTCCCCCCAGTGCATCGCAAGGCCCCACTGGAACCCTCCCCGATTAAGGACAAGACATGACTAAAGATAAGTTTATCTAATGTCTACAACCCTACGCCCCTGCTATGGTGAGATATGAAGTCACGGATAATAGTTTTTTAAAATATGAAGCTTTTAAATCTAATGGGAAGAATCATAATTGAATTTTTTTTTGAAATAAAACTTACTTAGCTATATTGAAATTCATGAATGTATCAGAGTTTGAGCATTGCGGAAGATTTCGAAAAAGAAACACCATAATACTAAATAAGAGTTTAAGTTAGAAAAGGAGATGTTTTTGAGTTTCAAAACTAACTTTATAAAGATAAGAGTTGAAGCATTTTGGAAGAAAGAAACAACATCCTTTTAGCAATGTTTCACTTGTTGGAAGAGCGTTTAGCATACACGTTTATATTGAAATAAATCAGAGTTTGTTACTATAAAAATGATATGCGTGTTAGAACAACCAATATAAATTCTACCAAGCAAGTCTACCACTTGTTTTTAAAAAAATTTGAGATTTAAGGCTTGATATAAGCATGAAAGTGCAAGGTAAAAGTTATATGGTGATGATGCGGAAGACTTGTAGAAATACATGAAACATCTTATTGTAATCAAGAATAATCCATAAAAAGATATATGAGTTTAAGTTCAAAAAGAAGATGTTTATGTAAATCATGTTTCAATGAAAAAATTTTATGGTTGACAAAAATAACCAAGCATGAAATAATATTATCACAAAGAGATTACTACAATGTTATTTCAATTCACAATTTCAAATCATACCAAACATTATAGAAAACATGCTAGGTTATCTAGTGCATTTCATAAGTAAAGAGTAATATAGAATTAGCATTAGGATCCAATACTCATGAGAAGAAGTGTTATGGAAGATAATGATGTGTACATAAGTGTATTTTTGAGTAGTGTAAACAAATATTTTAATCAAAAATACAAGAAATATGTAAAGTAATAGCACAATAAAACACAAATAAGATTACTTCCACACACTTGAATGCACAATAAAAAGTACAACTACCAAGGTGCTCTGCACACACAATGCTCATTAAGACTTATCAGGGTGCAAAGTAGTGCTTGGGGGATCACATATTTTATTTTGAATTTTAAGACTAGTGATCCGGTGTACTTAAGAGTAAGTGGTTTTTCTTATTTTTGAAAGAAAGATTATATTTGATTTGCACAAGATACTTTACTATTCTTTCCAAGGTACTCAACCTCACAATGCTTATTAAGACTTATCAGGAGGTTCAAGTAGTGCTTGGTGGAGTTATCTTTGTCATGTATTTTATAATTTTGTTTTGTACAAAGTTCTCCGAATACACTTGTTTTGCAAATCAATAGAATTTATGAAAAACATAACCACTTTTCTTAATTTTTAAGAGTGCAAAATAAGGAGTGTAGGTAAGATACTTGTGCAATTTTAATCCATTGTACTAATACAAAACATACACAAGCATTCTTAGATTAAATACATATGTAGACAATGCCAAAAAGGTGAGTGAATAAATATCATTATCAAACATAAAACATTTCTCATACTTAGAGGCATGCTAAGCTTGATTCTACACAACCTTTAAAATATAATTGATGCACATATTAATAGATATATCAAAGCATGATGAAAATAATGTTCAACGTAGTTTGAAAAGATAAATTGCAACATTGTAGAATTTCTAAATAATAGACTAAATCATGCTTGATTTTTCACAAAAAATCATACAGTTTTTTTAATAGTTTTAAAGTTTTATATTTTTTTATTTGATTTTAGCAAATAAAAGCATATTTTTGTAATTTTTGCTTTTGTAATTTTTATATTTGATTTTTGCATAAAGATGAACTTTAAACAAAGGAAACAACACAAGCGAAAAAGAAAAACATATTTTTTGTAATTTGGTTTTTGTAGTTTTGTATTTGATTTTTCAAAAAATAAAGAAACACAGAAGTGCAAAACTAAGTAGAAAATATAGATTTATATATTTTCAGGGATTTTTAGAAATTTAAAAAATACAGAAAAATGAACATGGACGCTAGCGCCTGCGGTAGCCCTAGCACGAGAAACAGTGAACGATTTTTTGTGATTTTGAATATTTTAATTATTGATTTTGATTAAGTGTCCCAATAGCAGTTCCATGCAGAAATATCTGATTTTTAGGAGATGTTTAGATAGTGCAAATTGCATGAAACATTAGCAATTTAGTGTATGACTTGTCAACGCATGATATATATTTTCTTATATTTTCATTTTCATTTTTCTAAGTGTACAACCCGTATTCGTCGAGTGGGTCCCACAGGCCAACTAGCGAGACCTAGGCCAGTCAGATCATTCGCCCCGACTCAGACAGGTGAAAATACCCCCGGGTTAGTGGGGGTAAGCTGCAGGAGAGAAGGAGCTGGGCGAGTGGTGCCCTCACGGCCCACTCGCTCGGAAGCGTGGACATTCGCCCAGCTAAGCGGGTGCCCAGCGGGTGGCACCCTCACGGACCACTCGTCCAAAAGGCTTTGAGGGGGAAATGACCATAATACCCCTTGTGGGCTGCAAATAGCCCTTCGGAACAGCAGAGTTAGGCTATTAGCAGACCAATTTGGGGTGCGGTTAGTAAAACTAAAAGGTGGATTCATGTTATTTGCAGACCAGCCTAGAAAAATTTATAAATAGACTCTTAAGGGCACCTTGGAGGAGATCTGATTCCTTGAGAGTCCTCTCCTCCAGGCTAGTTTTGGTTGGCAGTCCGTGTCCTCCAAGGTGCCCGGCTGAGCTTTGGTTTGGGAGGGGAAGCTCTCTAAGATCTTCCGGGTGTGTGGCGGGACCTCCTCGTTACAGCCTTGGGTCTATTCCAAGTTTCTCATCCACCGGTCGGAGGGTCTAGGGAGGGAGAAGTAAGCGTCGGCTACACCCCCTAGTGGGTCCGAACTCAGGAGACCAGTTGCTGGTTTCAACATTTTTGATGCGGTGAGCGTGGACCGTAGCCGGTGAAGGAAAATCTCAAGCTAGGTTCGATGACAGGAGGTGGGGAAAATGGTTCAGACTCAGGCCACTCGCAGCCGCCAGCAGCAGGGGAGTGGCTGGAGATGTTTGAGAAGTTCAAGCGAGAAGTCCTGCAGACAGTTCTCGCTGGGCGGAGCGAGTGCGAGACCCCGGCAGTCCCCGTGGTTCCGCCCCTGCAGATCGGTGATAACGCACCGGGGCAGCGGCTGGGGAAGGAGGTGCCAGCAGAAGGCAGTGCGCGAGATCTCCCCGGGCGGCAGCTGTTCAGCTGCCCGGCGAGTGCTGAGGTGTGCGAGCTGGCTCCGCTCGAGAAGACCATTCGCCGAGCAGGGGAAGGGAGCCCCTTTTGCGAGATGATCCTCTCGGCCCCAGTGCCAGAGGGGTTTCGAGGGCCGGAGATGTCCTACTACACCGGCAAGGAGGACCCAGTCGTGCACCTGCAGTGGTTTGAGGACATGACGTCAATCCTTCCCATGTCGGATGCTTTTCAATGCCGACTCTTCGCAACCACCCTGAAGGAGAAAGCAAGGGACTGGTTCCACCAGCTTCCCACAGGTTCCGTCTACGCGTTCGATGATTTGCGTCGGGGCTTCCAGCTGCGCTTCTCGACGTCGAAAAAGAGGAAGAAGGATGTGGAGGCTCTCTTCAAGATCAGGCAAAGGGAGGGGGAATCCCTGGCACATTACGTGGATAAGTTCCAGGAGGAGATACACTTTGTGCAGGAGGTTCCGGGATTCGCCCTCAAGATGGCGTTCATCGTAGGGTTGCGAGATGGGTTCTTCAAGATGGACCTGAAGAGAAGGCCTCCTTTGTCCTTTGAGGAGTTGATGGAGCGAGCAGCAGAGGAGATTGAAGGGGAGGCGGCCAACCCGGAGTTCTACAAGAGGTTGGCGAAGATGAGCGAGCCCGAGGTGAGGCAGCAAGAAGGAAGAAGGCGAGAAGAATCCAGGGGTCAGGGGTTCGAAAGACCGCCTCGGAATTGGAGGAATCAAGAGCCCAACAACAGGTTGGGCTGGAGGCACCAGGAAGGACCAGCGAGAGGTCAGGAAGGGGGGTATCAAGGAAGAGAGGCGGGAGGAATAAATCCGGGGTGGAGGCAAGGTCCCAGACCCCCTCACCCCCCAAGGGAGCAAGCTATGACAGTAGGCCGAGGAAGAGGAGGTAGAGGAGCAAGAGGAGGGAGAGGAAGAGGGGACAGGGTGGCGTTGCCCTATTGTGACTTTACACCAGGAAGAAGGTCACGCGACCGCCACCTGCCCAGAATTCTTGGAGATGAGAGGGAGAGGTCAACCACGGCGGCAGCAGGCCAGGATCGAGGAAGTGCTCCCAGAGGCGGAAGAGGACCGATGCGAGGACAGGGCGAATACAGGAGCCAGGGGGAATCAGGGTGATTCATGGTGGGGTTGGGATAGAAGCCTCTCGCAAAAGGAGCTTCCAGGCGATGTTCCGGAGAGACGTCGCATCAACTTCCCAGACCCCACCCCCCACAGAGAAGCTCATCTTCTCCTCGGAAGACATGCCCGATTATGAGGACCCATTCTGCGACGCCGTGGTGATCCAGACGGCGATAGAAAACTTCACGGTCTCCCGAATCCTGGTGGACAATGGGAGCTCGGTGAATGTTATCTTCAAGAAGGCTTTCGATGCGATGGGGATGGAGAAGAAGAGGGTGCAGGCCTCTGATGGGCCACTGTTTGGTTTCTCAGGAGAAAGGAAGGAGGTTGAGGGAGGTGTCGGCCTCCAGGTGACATTAGGAGGGGTCCCGAGGAACTCCCGGTTCGTCATCGTTGACGCTCCGAGCAGCTACAATGCCATATTTGGGCGCCCTCTCATCAGTTCCTTCCGATGTGTGCCCTCATCATACCACCAGTGCTTGAAGTTCCATAGTGGAGGAGTCCAGATCCGAATCCGGGGAGATGCAAAGGTGGCCAGGCAGTGTTATGTGACTGTCGTCAATACCATCTCTTGGATGGCGGAGGCTGAGAAGATGGATGAAGAGATGAGGAGGCCGGAGGGGCCAGAAGAAGGAGTGTAGAAGAGGGGAGAAGAGGAAGAGGGTAGTGCCCGAAGAAAGGAGAGGGAGGTAGCTCAGGAGGAGCAGGTCGAACCGATGGAGGAGGAATGTGCGGCAGAGGAGAAGGCCAGGGTAGAGGGGCGAGAAGCGAGGGGAAGATGGGAAGAGCCGGCCCGGCTTGAAGCGGCAGAGGAAGTAGTGGAGATGGAGGTTATCACCCAAGGAGGAAGGGCGGAGAAGGTGCGTGTCAGCGGGGGCCTCAGCCCGGAAGACAGGGTGAGGATGCTGGAGTGCATTCAGAAGAACGTGGACATCTTCGCATGGAACGCGGCAGACATGCCCGACATCGAAGCGGACGTGGCTTGCCATCGTCTCAACCTTGAGCCAAGAGCCCGCCCCATCCGACAGAAAAGGAGGGCCTTCGCCGACATACTCGAAGAACCAATCCGCGAGGAGGTGGCCAAGCTCCTTGAAGCAGGTTTTGTATCGGAGATCCAGTATCCAGGCTGGGTCTCCAATGTCGTCATGGTAAAAAAGGGCGATGGTCGCTGGCGTATGTGTATTGACTTTTCTTTATTAAACAAAGCTTGCCCTAAGGATTGTTATCCCCTGCCTCGGATCGACGCGCTGGTTGACTCGGCCGTCGGTTTTTCTGTGATGAGTTTTTTGGATGCTTTTTCAGGTTATCACCAGATCAGGATGCACCCCCCCCCCCCCCCCCCGGATATCAAAGATGTCTCTTTCATCACCCGGGAGGGGTGCTACTGCTATAAGATGATGCCCTTTTGGCTGAAAAATGCAGGAGCAACCTACCAGAAGATGATGGACCGGGTTTTTAAGGAGCAAAGAGGAAGAAACTTGGAGGTTTACGTAGATGACCTCATGGTGAAGAGCAAGAGCGTGGGCATTCATCTCCGAGACCTCGAGGAAACCTTCGCCACCCTACGCAAGTACAAGATGCGCCTGAATCCCCTAAAGTGTGTGTTCGGGGCCAGCAAGGGGAAATTCCTGGGACACCTTCTCACCCCTTCGGGGGTAGAACCTAACCCGGACAAGGTCAAAGCCATCATAGAGTTGGGATCGCCTCGGAATGCCAAGGAGGTCCAGCGCTTGACGGGAAAACTCGCGGGGTTGAGCAGGTTTCTCTCCCGGGCCGGGGAGAAATGCTCCCCCTTCTTCAAAACGTTACGAGGCAACCAGAAATTCGAGTGGACAAAGGAATGCGAGGAGGCCTTCCAGGCCTTGAAGGGTCAACTCACCAAAGCTCCGCTACTCCAAGGTCCCAAGGAGGGGGAAGATCTATCCCTATATCTCGGAGTCGGGACTGAGGCTGTAAGCTCCGTCCTGGTCCGGGAAGAAGGCAAGAAGCAGCTGCCTATCTATTACGTGAGTAGGGTCCTAAGGGAGGCGGAGCTCAGATACCCGATCTTGGAGAAGTTGGCCTTTGCTCTGGTCGTCGCAGCAAGGAAACTCAGGCCATACTTCCAGGCCCATTCAATTCAAGTAGTGACGGATCACCCTCTTCGCCAGATCTTCGAAGGAGTAGAGCATTCGGGGAGGCTAGCGAAGTGGTCGATAGAACTCAGCGAGTTCAATATCACCTTCGTCCCTCGGCTATCCATGAAGGCACAGGTGGTGGCGGATTTCATGGCAGATTTTGTGGCCGAGATGGAGGAGGGTCAGGCCCCTCGTCATGTTCCGTGGAAGCTGCTGGTTGATGGGGCCTCGGGTAAGAATTCTCTCGGAGGAGGGGTAGTGCTGGAGAGCCCTCACGGGGTGAAGATCGAGCAGACACTCGTTATACATTTCCCAATCACCAACAACCAGGCAGAGTATGAGGCAGTGATCGCCGGTTTGCGTCTGGCTCGGGAACTGGGAGTCCATGATGTGGAGGTTCTCACCGACTCAATGATAATAACCTCTCAGATCAAGGGGGAGTTCGAGACGAGGGAACCTACACTCATAAGATACTTAGCCAAAGTGAGAAGCCTCATTGGAGCGTTCAAGACTTTCTCCATCAGGCACGTCCCTCGGGAGGAGAGCGCCCAAGCGGATCGCTTGGCCAAGACCGGTCCCCGAACCGGAGGAACCCTAACAGATCTGTTCCGTCCTTCGATCGAGGAAGGGGAACTCATGGAAATAGAGCAGCGGCCCTCTTGGAAGGATCCCTTCGTTACCTTCCTTGCAACAAGGAAATTCCCGGAGGACGTTCCGGACCAAAGGCGCTTCCGGTACAAGTCTGCCTACTACGTGCTCCATGAGGGGGATCTGTATCGGAAGACCCTCTTGGGCCTCTTGGCCCGGTGCATCTCGGAAGATGAAGTCCCGAGGATCTTGGAAGAAGTTCACTCCGGCGAGTGCGGCAGCCACTTGGGGAGCAGGATGTTGGAGGCAAGAATAATGAGGCAGGGATACTTTTGGCCAACCCTAAGCAAAGACGCGGCCACCTTCGCCAAGAAATGCCATAAGTGCCAGATGTTCGCCCCGCTTCAGCTCATGCCAGCTCAAAGGCTAAGGAGTATCACGGCACCCTGGCCATTTGCCATATGGGGGATGGATCTGGTAGGACCCTTCCCCCAGGCTAGTGGGCAGATGAGGTTTCTCTTAGTCATGATCGACTACTTCTCAAAGTGGTTGGAGGTCAAGGCGCTGGCTAAGGTCACCTCCCAGGTGGTCCGCAACTTCATATGGGGGGAGATCATCTGTAGGCATGGTCTTCCGCAGGCCATAGTTACGGACAACGGTTCGCAGTTCGCAAGCGAGGAGTTCATCAATTTCTGCGGCCAGTTGGGGATAGACCTCAGGTTTGCATCCGTCCACCATCCCAGGAGCAACGGGCAGGTGGAGGCGGCAAACATGATTATCGTGAAATTGCTCAAGAAGAAAGTGGAAAATCTTAAGGGCAATTGGGTGGAGCAGCTCCCCTCGGTCCTGTGGGCTTTAAGAACCACCCCCAACACCGCCACTGGAGAGACCCCTTTCAAGCTCTCTCACGGCTGTGAGGCCGTCATTCCCATAGAGTTCGAAGTCATGACGCCACGGGTAAAGGCCGCCACGAATGGAGAGGAAGATTGGAGAGCTGGGAACGAAGAGGAGTTGCGGCTCTCCCTCGACCTCATCGAAGAAGCCCGGGATCTAACAGCCATTCGCCAAGAAGAGGTCAAGCGGCGGATGGCCAAGTACTTCGACAAGCACATCAGGATCAGGCAGTTCGAAAGAGGGGACCTAGTACTCAAGAAGGTTGACGCGGCCGGGAGGTCTGCCGCAGTGGGAAAGCTTAATCCCAACTGGGAAGGCCCCTATGTCGTGGAGGAAACGCTAAAGTCCGGGGGGTATCGCCTTCAAAACGTGGAGGGCCAACCCCTCAGCCACACCTGGAGCGGTGACGATCTTAAACGTTTCTATCCCTGAAACTATGTAATAAAAATGTTTTGAAATATGAATATTTTGTTTAACATGTGTTTGAGATCGACACTGCAGCTTGTGGGAAAAGCTCCAAAAATGGCCCCGAGCAGACCCGCTGTCCAGACTCTCATCTAGCTGGCAGGTCCGAAGGCTCACTCGGTGGCATGTTCTATGTTGAAGGAAAAATGGCCCCGAGCAGACCCGCTGTCCAGGCTCTCATCTAGCTGGCAGGTCCGAAGGCTCACTCGGTGGCAGGTTCTATGTTAAAGGAAAAATGGCCCCGAGCAGACCCGCTGTCCAGGCTCTCATCTAGCTGGCAGGTCTGAAGGCTCACTCGGTGGCAGGTTCTATGTTGAAGGAAAAATGGCCTCGAGCAGACCCGCTGTCCAGGCTCTCATCTAGCTGGCAGGTCTGAAGGCTCACTCGGTGGCAGGTTCTATGTTGAAGGAAAAATGGCCCCGAGCAGACCCGCTGTCCAGGCTCTCATCTAGCTGGCAGGTCCGAAGGCTCACTCGGTGGCAGGTTCTATGGTGAAGGAAAAATGGCCCCGAGCAGACCCGCTGTCCAGGCTCTCATCTAGCTGGCAGGTCCGAAGGCTCACTCGGTGGCAGGTTCTATGTTGAAGGAAAAATGGCCCCGAGCAGACCCGCTGTCCAGGATCTCATCTAGCTGGCAGGTCCGAAGGCTCACTCGGTGGCATGTTCTATGTTGAAGGAAAAATGGCCCCGAGCAGACCCGCTGTCCAGGCTCTCATCTAGCTGGCAGGTCCGAAGGCTCACTCGGTGGCAGGTTCTATGTTGAAGGAAAAATGGCCCCGAGCAGACCCTCTGTCTAGGCTCTCATCTAGCTGACAGGTCTGAAGGCTCGCTCGGTGGCAGGTTCTAAATTCTCAAGGAGTGACTTCAAGAGCACTCGCATAGACCACGCGCCGGAACGGTGATTTCACCTCGCTTTCATAACTACCTAAACGCAGCCCCGTGATGCGCGAATGGTCCAAAGGCTCACTCGGTAGCGGGAAGTCGAAAAGAGCGATGCATCCTAGGTCATCAACGAGCAGCGGCGAATGGTCAAGACAGTTACACTACGGCCTAGCGTCCTAATGAGTCTAGCGAGATATAGCGGCGAATGAGAAAAATTAAGATAGCACAAAAATTGTAATCAATATATATCTTTCAAGGGGACTCGCCCAGTTCATGATTACATCCAAAAATGAAGAATAAAAATATATATATATACAAAGGGCCCATCTCATGGATCGGCAGGCTTCTCGCCAGAAGATCCATTGCTTTCGCTCGAATCCGGTAGGAGGGCATCTTCTCGCGGCTCGCCGTCCTCATCTTCCGGGAAGGGGATCGGAATGTAAAGCTCGGGGACGACCTGCTCGGGCAGAGAGGCATTCGGCCTCCTCCTTCAGGTACCCAGCCTGCCGCAGCACCTGCAGCGCGTGCTTCACGGCGCTTTGAGCATTCTCCTGCATCAGCTGCTCTAGCTCATGGTGGGGATAAAAGTGCCCCCTACTTCCTGAGGCGAGTGCCAAGGCATCGGCTTCTCGCGCCTGCTGGACCTCGGCCTTAGCCAACCGGACTTCCTCCTCAAGATTGCCCACTCGCACGCGAAGCATCTCGACGATCATAGCGTCCTGAGAAAACGAAGGTGGTGAGAAGGAAGTGCGGCAATCATCAACGGTCATTCGCGGGGAGGAGGGAGGAGGGAAATATACCTCTCTGACGGGACGGCTGGCGAGAAGGGCTTCCGCAGCTGCCAACTTCGTCTTGAGTTCCTGCGCCTCGGCCGAAACAAGGGCCCTGGTCTCCTCGACCTCGGCCAAACTCCGCGACAGACTGATGCTCCGGCGCGAAGACATATGCGCAAGCTCAAGGGCCCGCAGCAGGGCTCGAGCGGTCTCGTGGGCGAGAACCTGAGTCTTCTCGGCATCGAAGACTTCGGCATCGTCACGGCCATAGAGTGCATACGCCATGGCGTAGGCCTCGCCGGTAGCAACATCGCTCTCTATCCAAGTCGAATGGAGGGTGGAGAGCGAGACCCGGTTATTGTTTCTGTCCCACTTCACTAGAGGAGCCCCCGAGGGATCCACGTACTTCTCGCCATTTGCGAAGTTCCGGTGGTCCCTGGGCAGCGGAGGTGGCGGCAGCGATGATCTCGCCTAGATCCCAGTCCCGTCTCGCACACCCGACCCCAAGGTTTGGGCCGGCGCATCTGTCCCCTGGGTTAGGGTCGGCGCGCCCGTCCCCTGGGTTAGGGCCGGCGCGCCCGTCCCCAGGGTTTGGGTCAGAGCACTCGCCCCTCGGGTCTCGTCCAAGATCCCCTTCCCCTTGGCGGAAGGACTTTTCGGCTTCTTGGAAGAAGAGGAAGCGAGCGCCCCGGGTTTTCGTTTCCGGCCGCTAGGTTTGGAGGAGGAGGTTCCTCCCGGCAGGCATCCGCGACCGCTTATGCAAAGGATACAGAAACCCCAGGAGGTCGCGGCGGGTGAAGGGGGAAATTACGCACACCTGCATAAGAACACGAAAGATTTAGCGAATGACGTAAGAACCGCCAAGCCGAAACGAATGCAGAAGGTCTCGAAAACTTACCCTCACCCTGCGGAATGGGCGGGAGCGAGTTGACATTTCGCCGGAGATAGACGAGGTCCATCCCGTGCTGAAGGATGTATTGATGCAGCTTGGCCTCATGCCCCCCCTAAGGTCGGGGGACGAAAGGTCGACTCCTCCTCCTGCACCGGGGCGAGAAGGGTATTCCCAAGGCTCCCGCCGACGAAGATGAAGCGGCGGACCCAGTCGTGGTTCTTGTTCGGGAGACCGTAGTGTTTGAGAGGGTTTTGACCCGAGAAGAAGGAGATGCCGTGTGAGCAGCGGAAGGTGTACAGTTTGCGGAAGACGGGTAGCGAGAACTCGATCCCCTCTTCTCGCAGGTATCACGCGCACCCAACCAGCATGGCGATAGAGTTGGGATTGAGCTGGCCGGGCACGACCCCGTAGTACCGGAAAGACTGGCGGAGTTCCGGCCAGATGGGAAGGCGAAACCTCACCTCGAAGTGCTCTAGCGGGATCGCGAGAGCACATGGCGAGATGGAGTTTAGACGCTCCTCCGGCTCGGGCTTTCGCGCCTCGAATGTCGGCGGAACGTAGTCAGCAACCGCGCTCAAGAAGGCCTCCTTGGAGAGGTCGCAGGAGTCGAAGACATGATTGACGAAGGCGCTGGCACACCTTGTAAGACCCCATTTTTTTTTTCAAACATCCGGGTCTTAGGCCCAGAACCACCGCTTTGCGGTGACACCTTCACTCGGGAAGGTCGCCACTACAAAATGCCGATCCTGCCGGCCAAATCGATCACAAGAAAATTACATTAAAGAAGACAAGTCCACAGAATCAACATGAAATATAAACGTCCACATGATATAACTGAATAAAAAGATAACAAAGGTACAATAATAAAGAGGGCTCATGCCCTGTACATCATATCCTCACTACAAGATCACTCGCGGAAGCTAACTCCTAATCACTCACTGGACCCGAATCCTGAGCTCCTGTACTGCATTGTCCCTCCTCCGTCTGCACCGGTCTCTGGTGTTGCCGCGTCTCCTCGAACCCCTAAAATGATATGGTCCACCGACCGTTAGTCAAAAAGACTAAGCCTTATGTTCCCCACCCCACCCCCAATGACTCCTAGGCACCGTATGGGGAGGAGGAAGCGGAGGACATTCAAGGAGTAAAAACAAAAGCAGGTGGCGACGGATCTACAACAACACAGGTGTATATATATATATATGAAGCAGTAAGTGAGCATAGTAAAGTGCATGTAAAGAACAGTAAGCAGTATATATAATGGCAGGTAAAGTAATATAAAAGTAACCATTGATTTATAGGAATGCCCATACAAACCTATAGACCAAGGGGTCGTTTAGCAGGACCTACAGTATAAGAAGTCCCATAACCGACTTATACGTTAGGGGTAGGTTGAATGCAATGTTTATGCTATGACATGCAAAGTATGCTGTTATGCTATGTTCATACAGTGCAACTCACTCACTACGACTCTATGCGCATAGACCTTTAGTTCCCTCTTTTTGGAGCGAACTAGACTCCCAGGATACTCCCGTAGTGGCAAACGGAAGCGGTGGGTTGGGCCTCGCCCACCTCTAGGTTGGTATTCACACTACCTAACCTAGACCTATCGTACGCCTCCGCAAAACCCGCGGAGCGTCTGCGTACTCTTGCTGACTGGACCGCCAGACTTTCAAGGCTAAGTGTAAATACCACACTTGCCGAGTCAACGTATTGACGTCGGTGTGAACGACTGCCCAATACCGAAGACTCACCACCTTCAATGCGCATGCAACATGTTCTACTTCCTATCTCTGAGCCATAAGCTCCCCGGGCTAACCTGCCCGCCATCAATAGCCTGTCGAGCCATCGGCTCGCCGAACCAACCCGTCCGTACCTTCAAACACTACTGGGTCACAAGCTCTCCTGACTCAGCAATCCGCTCCTTCATCTACCGAGCCTACTGCTCGTAAACCAAACCAACTAACTTCTCCTAACCACGGGGTGTGGGTGAGTGTGTTATTAGTTAATCTTATACATCGTCTTACTCCTATAAGTTAGGGTTAGTCCTGGACTTCCCGAGGGTT
The DNA here is from genome assembly GCA_033032865.1 of Dactylorhiza incarnata. Lineage (NCBI taxonomy): Eukaryota > Viridiplantae > Streptophyta > Magnoliopsida > Asparagales > Orchidaceae > Dactylorhiza > Dactylorhiza incarnata. The sequence goes on along the minus strand of JAWHQI010000123.1, from coordinate 6,284,292 downwards.
ACCCCGTAAGGGGCTCGCTACGGTACTAGGAACTACGATGGGATGACACCCCAAGGTTCCCTTTCTCAAGACACTTAGTGTTGTTGATATCTACCCATAAGAACACCCTCCTTGTTATTACAATTGTATTAACCCTAGGTGGCTTATGACTTTCCAAGACGATCCTTCGTCAATCCCGGACACCACTTTACCCTCAACCCACCAAGCACACTTTACCGTCTATAATCCTTCTTGTTGACCATCATACCTTTTCAACTACACTAGGTAAACCACTTACCTCCCATCCCTCCTAAGGATCCACTTGATTCTCAAATTTCACGGTTTTACTATACGCAGACCAAACTAATTATATGAAGCTCTCAACTATAGGTACTTCAAATATTCATCCAACTGACCCAAGCTATTTACTGGAGGTCTATCATGGTGTTATAAGATTAATTCCAGAGAATCACATTTTTCCCAATATTATTAATAATTAAAACAATTTTTCCAAAATACAACTTCCTAAGGTTTGAACTACAAGTGCACTTTTCTGACTTCCAGTGCCTACCAAACTTTTTACATAAATCAAGGGTACCTAATAATCAGTACATATGAATTTGTAGGAAATTCCAGCAAGGTTTACTATTATTAAAAATTCCAAAATCCCTTAATTCTCAATTATTGCCAAAGAGGAGGTACCCTCGTATGAACTCCAAACTTTATGCAACTCTATACAGAGGTGTTTCATACTAAAATATTCACTCCTACAAAATTTGACCATATTCCATAGAGGTTACATTTGTAATTTCCACCAAGGACATATTTGCAATTATTTCCAAATTGAACTAAGAGTACCAAAAATATCAATCCAAAAATTATGAGAAATTTACTGTGGGTTCATAATGGTATGAAATGACATCCAGCAAAGTTTCATGAAATTACAGAAAACTATCACCCTACAATTAATCATCCCAATAATTGCCAACAATATGACTAATTACAATTTGGACCTCCAAAAGTCTTCCAATGGTTCTAATAGAATCTCCAGGGATTAATAACACCAAAACTAAGTTGGTGACAGAAGATGGTTAATCACTAAGTATTATTTCTTCCTAAATCCCAAAAACCTAAGTATTTACAAATCTACCCAAGGATTTATTACCTAGGGTTGGCAACTCCAAATCCCACCAATTTCTCATAGGAGGGCTCTCTGGTCACCAAGACCATCTCCCCAAAATTCTAGGCCAATCCATAAAGGTTTGATCCCTCTTCCTTCATTGACCTCTAAAAGTACCCCTTAAGGTTTACCCTAAGATTATGGTCCATACTTCCCCAAATCCACCCAACTTCTTGTGAGGGTGTTACATCACTCATAGAACTCAGAGGAGTCCATTACACACCTCTCCAAGGACAAACTCTCCTATGTCCTTCACAACCCCAAATTCCACTCCATAGGGATCAACCCTATGGCCTTGAGCAAATCAACTCCAATGCTCACCAATCTTCCTCATAGGGTCTCAAATTGATCCCACTGACCTTCCCAAGAAGACTCAAGTCTCTATGGGCCCATTTGGCCAATGGATCTTTACTTGGCTAAATGTACCCCAAGGTGCTCCAACTCCATGACCTAGGGCAATCCAACTCCCCATGACCCCAAATTTCACCTGGAGGTGATTTGGGTGATGCTAGGGCAGTGGCCAAAATTCCACTCCAATTGGAGGTGGTTTGATCATGGAAAACCCTACATAACCCCTAATCACAATTTTCCCCTTAATGGACAAATTTTTGGCCCAATGTCTACCTAATCAAATGAACCCCAAATGAGTTGAAATTTTAACCAGGGGCTTATCATGACCCTAATAACACCCCACCAAAATTTGGTGGAGATTGGAGGTCAATTGACCCTCCAAATAATTTATGCAAAGATTATTAAATTTTTACAAAAACTATAAGAAAATATTCTCCAAAAATTCTGATTTTTGGATATGTATTAGATGTATATAAGAATAGACTACACCCCAAATTTCAAGTCATTAGGATTTGTGGATTGGTGTGGGCATCCATTCAAAGTTCAGTCAAACTTTGCACTAAAATGGGTGCTGAGGTCAAACCAGGACTCCAAATGGGGTGAACCTAATTTTGTATGATCCTAGGGGTCAAGGCCTACAACTTTCATGTTGGGCACTTTTTCAGTAGGGGACTCTATATATTTTTAAAATTTAAAACCATTCACTACATAATAATAAGAATAAAACAATTAAATAAAACATTAAAATATATGAGATGTACTGTTCATCTTCTCCACATGGCCGAAAACATCAAAAAAATTGCCATTTCCTGTACCTATTCCAAGTGTTGCCGCCGGCCATCCGGCCACCTCCCTGGCCGGCCACCACCACCACCACCACCTCCGTTGAGGTGGTGGCTATCGCCGGGCGGCGGCACGGCCGCCGGAGGGGCCGATTCCGGCGAACCCGGCGGAAGAAATTCCATGAAAATTCATGGATTTCGCTCACCGGATCGGGCTCAATTGAGCCCGATTTCTCTCCTATTTGATCTAAGATATATCCATAGAGAGAGAGAGAGAGGAGAAGAACTGGACCTTGATTGGAGCCCGGCGACGGTGGCGGTGGTGGTCGACCATGGTTTTTCCCCTCTCCGGCGAGATTGCCCGATCCCTCGATTCTCCACCAAAACATTCGATCCAATACGTTATTTTGACTGCCATCCATCTTTTGAAGCTAATGGTGGAGTTGGATTTTAGAAAGGGTGGCTGTATAGGGGGGATTTGAGGGAAACAAAATTCGGCCATGCCATTAATGGCCATTAAAGGTGAATTTCGGCCACCATGAAAACCCTCCAAATTCAGCCCCCTTGTGGCCTTGAATGACTATCTATATTCCCCAAACTGAAGAGGGGAGATGCACCAATCAATTGGGAGAGGAAAGGGTGGCCCTTGGTCTCCTTTGGCCATGAATGACCATCTTTCTCTCTCTTTCTCTCTCCACCAAAATTGATTTTTCTCTCTCTCCTAATCACCATGGACGATTTTTCTCTCTCACCTAGGTCAGTTATCAGTCAAGCATGTTGATCAAGTGATCAATTTGGGCTTAGCCCAAAGGGATTGAGCTAGGTTTAAGAGATTTGACCTAATTTGGGCAAGTTTGACTTTTGGTCAAATTGACCAATTGGGTGACCCTAGGATGGGGCTTTTGGGTCCATTGGACTCCAAATTAAATTTAGAAACTACTGGTGGGGTCAATTTGGTCACATGAGCCTTAGTTAACCCAATATAAGTTGATTTGACCAAAATAGGCTAAGTTGACTTTGGTCAAATTGAGCCCTAGGGTTGACCCAGTCATGGGGCTTTTTGATCCACTGAGTCCCCTATGATATTGTAACACTATGGGTATGGTCAATTTAATATGGCGGTGGTCAATTAGGGCACTTAGTGAAGAATTGCCATTTTGACCTAAAAGGGCATTTTGGTCAATTTGCACAACTGGGGGTCCCATGATGGGGCTTTTAGGTCTACTAGATTTCTTATGATATTTTAGACCTAAATGTGTGGTCAATTTGGCATGGTGGAGGTCAATTGACTCTAAATAGGCTACTTTGACCCATTTGGGGTTATAGTTGACTTTGGTCAATTTGGCCTCTTTGGTTGACCCCAATGGGCCCTTGGTGCCCTAAGGGTACCCCTAAAGGGTTAGGGATACTATGGTGGGGCCAAATGGTCAAGTTGAGGCCCTAAAGTCCAACCCTTAGCTTGGTCACTGGAAATTGATATTTGCAGACCAAGGTGGTTTTCTTCTTCTCACCTCCATTCACATGGCCTTGGGCTCTTCCTATGGTTTTGTCATGACAAAACCAACTTAGGGGTCTAGCTGTTTGGGGGATGTTACACACCTGACCCTACCATCAGCGTCGCCACCCATTTCACGAATGCTGGAGAAGACGGGAGCAGCAGAGAAGAGAGAAGTGCGAGTGCTAGCGCGAGGAGAGAGAGGGAGCGGATGGCAAGGTAATTAATATGGTGGTTGGACGGCCTATTTATAGAAGAACTAAAAGACGCTTGGGCTTTCGAGGCAGCGGGTGTGCGGATAGCAATCGCGCCTTCCCGACGCCTCGAAACCCGGGCCGATCCCTCTCAACCATTAATGGCGAATGCCCAGTGGCTATCCGCTCGACGACCACGCGAAAGAGTTACGAAAGCATTCAGCAATATCATATCATTCGGCATGCTCAAGCAAGTTGCGAGAAATATAAACGAAAATAGAAATAAAGCACTCGTCAAGCACAGAATGTAAAATTATTACAGGCATAAATAGAGTCCAGTATCCTCAGCAACATAAATAGAATAAAGGGAGAAATACAAAGGAGGCGAATGAAGATCAGACTAGCGCTCCTCCCAGTACCACTGACCATGCCCTCGCGGCCCAGCCTCCGGAGGCATTCGCGGATGATAATACGCGAGCATGGAGGTGATCTCGTGAGACGCCAGCTGAAGCTGATCCCGGGCTCGCGCAGCGTGCCTCCCGGGAGAAAGCTCCCCCCTTCACCTCCCAAACGCTCCACCGCCGCGAGAAGGCGCGAATAGTCCTTCCGAAGGTCCTTCAGCTCGCGCGTGACCTCCAGCCGCACATCATCCACCTGGCCGGCGATGTTCCATTGGATATGGATGAGCTTCCCCAAGACCTCCATGACTCGCTCCTTTAGGGTCGCATGATCTGAGGAGTCGCCGAGGAAGTCAGAGAGATCCCCGGGAGAGGGGAGGGGCGAGAGCATTCCGTCTTCCCCCTCGTGGTAGGATCCAAAGGGAGAGGCTTCCCGATAGCCTGCGAGATCATAGACTGGCCAGTCACGTTAAACAAAGCGGATGCGCTAAATGCAGCAGAGGTCGCTAACCTAGTGAGGGGTCCCCATGACCGGAGGGACGAGACGAATGGGGGTGCGTTTTAAACAAACCGGCGGGAGGCAGGACCTTTCCCTTTCTAGGACGGTAGGGCTGTGAAGAAGGAGCTGGAGCATCCGCAGGATCATCCGCTCGGTCCTGTTGACCGGGTCCCTTCTCGGGAGACACCCTCGGCTCATCCGCAAGCACGGAAGGATTCGGTCGAGCAGGGGAGCTCGGAGGAATGAAGTCCCGCGGAGAAAGGACGGGGATGAGAGCTACGAAAAACAATGGTCAGTGACGAGCAGTATGAAGGACGAATGAAGAGGGTTCACAACTTACTGGACTGCAATGTGGTCTCGCCCGGAGGGGGGGAGGAGCAAGGTCCAGGTCTGGAGAAGGCCTCTCGTTCGCGAGAGGTGGCACCGCAGCACTGCTCGAGACTGCCCCGTGGCCGGCCTCAGGCACCGAAATCCCCTGCGAACGGCCAGAGCGAATGCAGGATAGGGGACAGGAACCAAACAGAAAGACAGGAGGAATCCTCATACCTGCATCTCGGGGTCCGGAGGATTCCTCGCCGGAATAGTTTTCGCCGGGGGAGTATTCGCCGGAGACTCCGAAGCGGTCTCGCCTCTTTGACGATTCAGCTGAATCGCCTTGGCTCGACGCGAGACATAGGGGGCACTCGGATCCCGTTTAGACATAAGCCAGGGAGCAAATTTGGCAGCCTTGGGGGCGGTTACACTTTGGGCCGCAGCCAGGCGCTCGATCATCTCCTGCGAGAGGGGTCTCGCGGAAGGTTTGTGGGAAGACATTGATATCGGCGAAAGGCCAAGGGAGAGAAGAAGCTCCGAATCGAGGAATGAAAGCGTTCCAGGAAAATCTGACGTGAAGAGATATATATAGGGCAACGGTGGGACCCACAGAATCTTATGGGACCAGTCAGCCAGCACTCACCGAATACCGGGTTGGACTGTTCTTTCCGAGCGCAGGAACCGCTCGCAAAGAGCGGGGATTGTGTACAACCCGTATTCGTCGAGTGGGTCCCACAGGCCAACTAGCGAGACCTAGGCCAGTCAGATCATTCGCCCCGGCTCAGACAGGTGAAAATACCCCCGGGTTAGTGGGGGTAAGCTGCAGGAGAGAAGGAGTTAGGCGAGTGGTGCCCTCACGGGCCACTCGCCCGGAAGCGTGGACATTCGCCCAGCTAAGCGGGTGCCCAGCGGGTGGTACCCTCACGGACCACTCGCCCAAAAGGCTTTGAGGGGGAAATGACCATAATACCCCTTGTGGGCTGCAAATAGCCCTTTGGAACAGCGGAGTTAGGCTATTAGCAGACCAATTTGGGGTGCGGTTAGTAAAACTAAAAGGCGGATTCATGTTATTTGCAGACCAGCCTAGAAAAATCTATAAATAGACCCTTAAGGGCACCTTGGAGGAGATCCGATTCCTTGAGAGTCCTCTCCTCCAGGCTAGTTTTGGTTGGCAGTCCGTGTCCTCCAAGGTGCCCGGCTGAGCTTTGGTTTAGGAGGGGAAGCTCTCTAAGATCTTCCGGGTGTGTGGCGGGACCTCCTCGCTACAGCTTTGGGTCTATTCCAAGTTTCTCATCCACCGGTCGGAGGGTCTAGGGAGGGAGAAGTAAGCGTCGGCTACACCCCCCCCAGTGGGTCCGAACTCAGGAGACCAGTTGTTGGCTTCAACACTAAGACTCATATTTATCAATATAATATAAATTGAAACTGATAGGAAATGTAAGCACAAGATATCATGTTTGAATAAGTCAAATGATATATGTTCCATAAACTATGTGTTTGATGGAATTTTAGTATTCTATTATGATTTTAAATCACATAACATCATAAATGTTGTACCTAGCATAGATACACAATCATAAACCAAAAAGTGATGCTAGGATGATGAGTTTGGATGCGGATTAATCATGCATTTTGTGAAAAATATTTTTCTTCATTATAAGGGCTAACATAATCAACAAAACAAGATCAACAATTTCGCATTTTAATCTTTAGCCTAAGCCCTTTAATAAACCATTTAAATCCATTAAAATATTATCATTAGTCTTGGCAATGATTTTAATTTACAATTCATAATTCAAGACATTTAAAAAGTAATGGATTTAGAAGGTAAAAATAAAAAGGATAAGTAGATCACTAAACAGAATGATATGACTTTATTTCACTTTTATTGATTCATTTATGAATTATGGTTTATGAAAGTCATATCACAAGATTTATAGAGTGATCATATCATGTTGGTTCAAAAGAAAACAAAAAGAAGTTTAAGCAAATCATGAAGTAGAAAAATGATATTTTATTTTAGTTGGTTTCTACTTCATACAAATGATGGGATACTAATGAATAAGAGATTTAGGTATCCAAAGAGGACCGATAGTGACGGTTCCTTTGAGTACCCAAATACATCGTGTTTGCCTTTGGGGAGATAGAGATGAATGGGCCCTTATGAGTGGAGTTAGTGTGTCATTTTTAGCTTTGGGTCTCCATTCAAACATATGTTTAATATTGTTTTTATTTGTCAAATTTCCATGATGATTATGTAAACCATTGTTTATAGGAAATTTGTGAACGTTTAGTTTTATGTTGGGAGAAACATGATTTTGTAAATAATGATGATTTTGATCTACAAAAACTTTGTGTTTCCTATTCCCATTATTAGGCTTAGTCAAGTTATTCATATTTGTATTCAACTTGCTTTTGGATATTGCTTGATATTGTGAACTTATGTGTTTTGAATTTTTATTCATAATTTCCATAAGCAAATTGATTTTTGATTTTAATTCATCATTTTTTAGTTTAAAATTATGTCTTGCTTTATTATATGCGATTGTGCTATTCTTAAGAGTGGTGACAATTGAATCAATGTGATTTTGATATCTATTCTTATATTCATCAAATGTTTCATCCATCTCTTTGATTTCAGTTTTATAATCTTTACACTTAGCACAATCATTTTTCAAAAAGAAATTTTCTACACATAATCTTTTATTTTGTTCTTTTATAAAAATAAGTTCCTTTTCAAGTTCCTTGCATTTTTCATTTAACTTATTAAGATCTTTACAAGGTGTTATGTTTTCAACAATGGAGTCTTTAGAATTTGAGTCTTCATTAAACTTTGCCTTTAAATTTTTATTTTCTAAGCGTAAAAGTTTATTAGCCCTTTTTAGTTTCTTAATTGTGTGCTTTGTATTTTGTAGTAATTGTAATGAAGAGATAGAAGTACAAAAGATAGAATTTGATTTCCTTACATTGCTTTTGGATGAGGGAGGATTTGAACATATTGTTCCTTTGTCTTCTTCTTGGCACTCCTCTTCCAAAAGTAAGATTTCTTCTTCTATTTCATTTGATGTGTGTTCCATTGATTCGTCATGAGAGGGGCATTCTTGTAGATTTGTGCACGCTTGCATATTCTCCGATTCTTGCGATTGTTCCATACCTGTAGATGGAGAATCATACATTTCTTCAAGAAATTGTCATACTTTATATGCACTTGAAAAACAATATATTAATTTGAAGACTTCATTAGATAGACCGCAAAATAAATAATGTTTAGCTTTTGCATTTAATTGAAGTTCTTTTTTATTTGATTCATTTACAGGTCTTGCTATTGCTAAATTCCAAACTTCGATGTCTAAAGTTTTAATAAATTTTTCAATTAAGATTTTTCATCCTTTATAATTTGTCCCTTCAAATAAAGGTGGTGTAGGTGATTTTTCTTCTTCACAAAAATTTCCCCCACTAGTAGAAGCGAGATCATGAGACGTCATTATTCTGGGTTGTTAAGCCGATTGGAATAAAACCTCCCTCTGATACCACTTATTGGATCGGTAGGCGCCCTTAGAGGGGGGGTGAATAAGGGTTTTAAAAAAAACTTATATTATATTTTGTATAACTTTGAAAAAGCGCTTTGATTATTAAACTAGAGAAGATCAAGACAAATCAAGTGAAGTAAAAGTAAAGACATGATTTTATTAACTTGAGAAGCATGATTACAAAACTTGATCTCTTATCGAAGCTAGAAATCAAAACTAATAGAAAGACTCTTTTTGTTTTCTATACCGACTCGTATCCCCACGAACCGGTTGGCTTTAGCCGATCCTTCTCCGGATACAACCTCAAGCCGCTCTAGCCAACCCTTCCCCGGATGTGGCCTCGAGTACCCCCTAGACCTACTCCCGAGACCTAGTCGCCAACACGAGGCGAATTTCAGCCCTAAGTCCTACCCAGATCTAGTCGCCAACACGAGGCGGATTCACTAACCGTTTACAAGAAGAATATGAAATGAAAAGACAATAATATAAAAACTCCCTCTATGTAGATCTTTTGAAGAAGTAGACGAAGACGCAGAGTATGATCGTAGTCGATGTGGTCTTTCGTCACGATGATGATGCGTATTGAAATCTTCTCCACGGATCTCCTTTAGTCTTTATGGATTTGTGGGTGTATCTCTCTGAACCTTCCTCTCTATGTTGTGGCACGAAGCTCTAGAATTCTGGATCTCTAGAGGCTTAAGAAGTCGGAGTCAAGATGTCCTTTTTATAGACTTAGCGCTAGCGCCTGCGCTAGTGGTACCGCCGGCGCTATCCCATATTAGGACACATTCTGCGCGGCAGAATCTTCAATCCGAGGAAACAATTTCCCTTGCCAATTGTGCTCCTCGCTATCGTCGGCGCTATCGGATATCGCCTGGCGCTATCTCCTTCTATAAGTTCTCCTGGCGCTTAAGTAAATATTTCGTCGATCGGAATTTCGTCGAACGCAGCTAAGATTTCGTCGAGCGAAGTTTCGTCGAACGTCGTGATGAGAATTTCGTTGAGCGCCGCATTCAGTTCGTCGAACGAATTTTCATCGAACGCCGTTATGAGCATTTCGTCGAGCGCCGCTTACAGTTCGTTGAACGACAGCTAGCGCCTGCGCTAGTACTACCGCCAGCGCTAGTAGATGTTTTGGATTTGTTGGCTCAACTTTGGGGGCAACCTTCTTATGTAATCCTTGAGTCATGTGGACTTTGTTATCCTGCACACTTGAACACACAAGATCAAATACACATAGGATTTGTTATTCTCAAACTTAGGAGATGCGGAAGACCATGTTCCAACAGGGTGAGGGTCCAAGAATGCCGCTAGATGATTGGCCATTTGCTTCTGGGGGTCGATGATGACCCTGTTGCGACTCGCCTATCGTTGCTGGCCCATGAGAATAGTGTTGCGCCCTTGCGTTCAATGATCTTTGTAGTTGCTCATATTGTTGCCGCATTTCTATTCGTAACGTGGAGATCTGATCGTGGAGTTGATCTGTTGAGAGATCTCGAATTTCCATGATCTGGCGTGAAAGAAGGTTTTCTTTCACTTGTAGTTCAGTATTGAATGATTTCTGGATCTGTTGGTTTCTTTGCTTCATTTCTGCGGATACCGCCTGTTGTAGTTCTTCCATCTGTAGAGCACGTTGAGTTTGTTCTGCTTGGAGCGCATTCTTGACCTCCGCCAGTGATCTCAATCCCTCGCTCATCCTCAATCGGTAGGATTGTTCTCTCTCAACGAGAGCACCAAAATGTTGCAATCCTACCGGCCACGGTCCTAAGTAACTAGATGAAGGCCAAGAGGAGGCCAGGAGGGGGAGAGAAGAAGGTCTGGGGAGGGAGACGAAGGGATAATTTGCATTAATTAAATCCTTAAGTTTCTTTACAGCCATTACAAGTTTTTATAACTTTCTAATTACTTCCTCTGGCCAATATGACCGTTACAAAAATAAAAGTTTTAATTGAAAATAATTTCCGCTGGCTGGCTAACACGTGGCTGAATATCTGCCGTTGGATTTGTCTTGGGGAAGGTTTGTATTATTATTCCCGTTGGATGGCTTCATCTGATCTCTTCCGTTACTTATGTCGATGATGAGTTCCCGTCGTTGGATGATGTTTTCTGCTGGTTGCTTTGTGATCGTTGGATCTGGGAGATGAAATCTGAGGCGTATAATTAAACCTAACATAGAGTTCCTCCGCTGACTGCAGGCGCGGCTCATAGCCCTCCACCAAGCCATCCAGGACTGAAAATCCGTGAGGTAGCTCATAAGGCTGGACAGCTTGACGACCCACAACCTTTTCTCTACATCAACATCATAAGCGACATGGCGACCCTAGAGCTCTCCTACTACCGACGACTCGCCAACATGGACAAAGAGGGACACAAAATGATCATCCAGCCGACCACCAGAGGAAGGAGGATGACTCTCAAATCGCGCCCAGCTGGTCATCGGCATCGTCACAGGAGTAGTGGATGCAAAGAAATATAGGTAGTCCAGAAGGAGGGGACCATTGGAGCATCCTCGACCCCTACCTCCAAGCTAGGCTGTTGGGAGGGAGTACCCTCATTGGGGGCCTCGTATAGGCCCGCCTGCCTCCGCACCTAGAATAATTTCATGTGTTAGTACTGAACTGCTACGAAGAAACGGGGAATCAAGAAGGATAAAAGATCGACAAAGGGCTCCTCCTCGGTCGCGGTCGGCAAGGCGTCTTCAAACTGCCTAGCTGAAGGAGGTGCCGCCAGGATTGTCACGTCGTCCTCTGACCTTCTCCCAGAGGATGCCCCTTTGTGCTCACGCCGCCGTGCGAGATAGTTTATTTTTCTTTTTCTTGTCTTTTCTCTTCTTCTTGTCTTTTCGACTATGTCAGTTCGTCGAGCCCTTGATCTTGCACAATTTTTCAAACCTCATCGAGAGCCCGAAGAAATAGGGATTGTGTACGACTCGTACGCGAAGAGATCAACAAAGAACAGTCCAGCATAGAATGATTACCAAGGTGTCCCTACAAGGACGAGCTCGCAGACAACATACAGGTTCAGTTCACGCTCGGTCCGCAGACACCTCGCCGAAAATCATTATCGCCCAGCTGGATGATGAGAACACCTCGCCCGAGCTCGTCGGTGACCTGATTGACCTCGCATAGGGGGTGGGCCCCACATAGGGGCCTATGGGTATACCCCCCTCGTCAGCACATATAAATATGATTCATATATTATCAAGGAGAAGAGGCAGTGCAACAAGCCCACATGAAACCTTGTCCAGATTTTGTGAAATGTCTACTGCATTCCTCGAGTATGTCTCTCCACCAACCTAGCCACACCATTTAGTATTGGAGTGGGAGTTCCTATACACTTCTGGGTGTGAGGCGAGACCTCCAAGATATGATCATTTTCCTTATTCTTGTTCACTCTTCTTCGTTTGTGGTTTATGTTGGGTTTCATGGGCATTAAATGTGCAGCGAAAATACAAGAAATCCTCAACATGATTCATGTGAAACACAACAAATCAAGAAACTAGTATTATATTTACGTCGAAATCAAATTTCGAGAAGAATAACTGTCGTTTGAGTTCAAACGCATAATGATATACGTGTCTCTAGAGGTATCCACACGAACACTGGAAACACCTCGCAATCCGTCCAAAGAGCTCGGGGTTAGAAGTTGGTCGCTTTTTTTCTGCCACGAAATGCTAATTTTGTTTTGCAGAAATATGTTCTTCATGGATTTATGGTATTAAGATCTCCAAATTAGATCTAAGTTCTTCGTGATAAATTGACATATTTATTAGCACGAACTCGTATGCAAAAAAATCAGTTCACAGAGACACATGATCGTGTGTGCCAAAAGTCGCGGCGGTTCATGCAAAACGTCTCCCGTGACTGTGGGATGCATAACTGCCCACATGCCCTTGGCACACGGGCGTGTGCCTCAGACGTGTGACTTCAATAGTCGTGTTTTTTGCTCCTGAACTGCTAACAACAGTTATCCCATCATTTTGGCTTCACACGCCCTTAGCACGCAGACATGTGTGACGGGCGTGTGTTTCTAATACCACATATCATATATATCAAATATACGTATTTAGAACTTGGTTTCATAAACCAACCCGATCAATCACTTCCAATTTTCGTACATCCTTATGTGCGATCCTATGAGCTCGAATTACGTTGGCAGTAAAATTAATCTCTTGATTATTTCTATAACACAAGATTCCAACAGTTTGTACCTCGGTGGGTCTGTAACTTTTCCTCGTACCCAAGTCTGAACTTCGAGGCCAACCACTTGACTTCAACAAATACCTCTTTCGAACCGATCAATAGCTCCAGCAAAAAAACCTGTAACTATTTAGATTTAAACAGCTGGGGTGATTCAACACACCACACCAAGTGATTCCCACTTTGTCTATCAACATGTTGGCATAGTATATTGATTTATTTTGATCCCTCCATAGGTTAGTTGGCTCGAGTGAATTGCATCTTACGTGTGTTCTCTGATTGCGTATCCTTTTATATAATATATTCACCACTCTGAACGGCTCTAAAGTACATTTATTAAAAACATTCCAAACATGTAGAGAGAATGTTTCTTCCAACTCTAACAGATTGGGTTGAAGTCGTGAGTCCTTTCTCGATGACGTACGTGATGAGGTATTTTCTCCTAAGTGTGAAAGGGGCTAGCCACCTTTTGACCATGCTTTTCAAGCATGTGTTTCATGCAAGTGTGAAAAGGGGTAGCCGCCTTTGACTAAGAAATCAACATGTGCTCTTGAAGGAAGCTTCTAGGAAAGTGCCCAGAGGAAGCTTCATGACATGTGCTTTTGACCGAGGGAAGCTTCATGCACATGCTATCTACCACCATCTACCCCTTGGTTTTGGCCTTATAAATAGGCATGAAGGAGGAGGGGTAAGGCATCCACTTCTCTCTCATCTCAAGCATTGAAAGAGTTTCTAGAGAGGCCTTTGTGGCAAGTGTCTTAGTTTGGGGAGAGCTTTCGGACGTCTCTGCGACGTTGACGAGGAATACTTCGCCTACACAGATTGGATCTGGAGCAGACTTGGGCAAGGATTCGAAGATGCATCTTGGAGAGGATTTGTGTAATCCGTCTCGTCCGCCACTGTCGGTAACTTGCAACGTTTTGCTACTGTTTATTGTGTATTATTATGTGGTGCGAAGTTGGTGAAGATCCTGTGTGGATCGAGGAGGGAAAGCCTTGTAATTGCCTATCTGTTTTACACATTTTTAGTGGCGGCTTTCTGGGTTGGACTCCGATCGTCCCGTGGTTTTCACCCTATTGGGTTTCCACGTTATATCTGTGTGTCACCTTTATTGTTGTTATTTTGTGCTGTATTTTTGGTTGTGTATCGGCATACCGCTAAGCGGCCGTGCAGGTACTTGCTCGAACTAATTTGCAGGTGCTCTGGTCGGGCTTGCGTGCTCTCTAGCCCAAAAGTACGGGGCTTCTGCAATATTGATAGCGTCAATTGTACATAGTGATTCAACTCACCCCAATCGATTGGCTAATGTGAGACCAATTAGACTAATGACCATGATTAGGCACCACCAACTCATATATCTATGATCTAAGTCATGTTTGAGATAGGTGGGTCTATTAAAACTAGTGCATCCTACTTATGGTGCATTAAGATAAGGGAGAATAAAGACTTTGGACTATAATTTGTGCTTTTGGGACTAGTTGGCCCCACTAGACCAAATTGATATGATCCAAGGTAATTGGACTTGAGTCCACCATGAATATAGTTTGCTACACTTCCATTTTATGTGGGCTAGTTTTGGGGTTATTGGGTTGGATCCAGATCTTTTTCCCCTTTAGGTCTCTTCTAAGACCAAACCGACATTCTGTTTGGGTGCAACCATCCCTATCACAATAAAGAGAGCCGCTCCCGATAGAAACGGTCTCCCTCCCCCAATTTATCTTGTGATAGAATGTGTATCTGAGGACCTTGACACTGCAGCCTCCTGTATGAGAATCGTGAGATAGCATTGGTGCTTGCAACGATGGCGTTTCACAATGTAGTCGGTCAGTGGCTCCGACGAGTAGGAGGCACTAGCTGTTGGCTGTGTTTTTTGTTATAGAATTCTCGACCAAGGTGGGCGGGGGGGGGGGGGGCAACCAGGATCACAGAGTTTTCTCCAGCAGGTGTTCAACGAGTAGGTGTTGGAGGGGTGCGGAGTTTTGATCAAATGCAACAAAAAGCTTCATCTTGTCCATTGAGGCTGTGGTGGTTTTGATCCAGCTTGAGTTCCTTCTCATGTGGCAGTCGAGGATTGGGCATCATAAATCGATGTTGAAGGTTCCTGGGTGAGCCTCGTGTGTTCACTACGTGGATTGCAGTCAATATAACTCATTCTTATGCATATCGTGTGAGTCAGATGCATCATGGTTGTTGCGGGTTGCTCGTCTCTCTCACGGTCTGGTCGAAGAGAACCGTCCCAGCTCGTGAGTAAGCTGAGCATTCAAACAGTTGCAGATAGAACCAACAGTTGACAACAAGATGTTTGACATGGATAAATCCGGAAAGGAAAAAAATCACGGGCCGGATCGGTGCCAACCAATATCCGTTATCTTTCAGAGTGTTGCAAATAGTTTTTTCTCGAGAGTGACAGACCACAACTCATTACAATGAGATTTCAGGACCACCAAAGTTACCGGACGTGGAACACAGAGAAGCGCGCTCTAAAGCAGTCCAGAATGATAAATGCAATGACGAGAGTTCTGGACTCGGAGCAAGAAGGCAGAGGAGATCTTCAAGTCAACTTCGAAAGCCGAAGGAGATCTTCGAGTTGTCTTCAAAGGCCGAATGAGATCTTCGAGCAATCTTCGAACACTGAAGGAGATCTTCGAGTAATCTTTGAGAGAAAACTGTAGAGCTCTCTCTGGTGCAGAGTGAGGAACCAGCCCCACATTTATAGCTTCCAAGGGGGCGTCTTCGTAGTTGCACCACTAGGGGGTGCGGATAGTCGCCCCCCTGAATTTTTTTTTTTTTGGGGGGGGGGGGTTACGACTATCCACACCCCCAATGCTAGAAAATTGTAGTATTTGCACCCCCATGATATGAGATTCTACTATTCACACCCCAGTGATGATGGATTTTACAATCTGCACCCCCATGATTGAGAGGCGAAGACGACTGTCAGGAGAGGACAACGGTGGTCGGGAGGTGACGACAACGGCGGTCGTGAGGAGACGACGGCGTCGGGAGGCAACGACGACATCGGGAGGCGACAGAGGTCGAGCGCGGCGGCAGGAGTCAAGCGCGGTGGCAGGAGTCGAGCGCGGGCTCTCGATCGCGCGGCCTCTCTGGGCGCTGACCAAGTTAGCTCCAAATTAGGGCATTGATATCAGCGCCCATTTTGGGCGCTGACTTGGTCAGCGCTTGGGGGGGGGGGCTGAATCGGCGCACCATAAAGGCGGGGTCTTGAATGCCCCTACGCATCAATGTCGCGCGGTCAGCGCGATAATTACCGTGCAGCAGTGTAGCGCGATATTCTTTGAGCACGACACTCTGTGCTGCACGACAAGAGTGCCGCACAAGCGCGGTCCTTGCGCTATGCGAACGCGGTGCTTAAGCACGCTTCGTGCGCGATGCTTGCATGTCGCGCATAGTGGGTAGCGACGGCTTGCGTGCATGGGTACACGGGCGTTTCAGTGTTCGATTGGGAGACTAAACAGCTACTAATTACACGAGAATGAGCCCACTGGAATTGTATCGGCGAGCCAGTCAAGGCATCGACAAAAAATCTACGATTCGACTGAACTATTTTTGGGGAACCCCATCAATAGTGTTCTTCATCCAACGCCTTTTCTTCTTCAATTATTTTACGTGCTTGCATTTATATTGATATATAAACAATGTGGTTTTGCCTCGATGGATTGTCGAGTGTCTTTTTATGCATTGTTTGTCCGATCTAATTTGTGGATGTGTTTATATTGTTGTTGGGGAATCGTTTGGATTCCCAACATTAGTATCAGAGCCAAGTTTGACAGAGCATAGTGATTAAGACATTATAGGAAATGTTTGACTGCAGTGGTGAACGACTGCGTCCTCTTCCCATCCTTTTAAATCTGACCTTTGAACAAATCATGTCTTATAGTTCTCCAAGGACAGTCATGATATGGAAAAACACAGTTCTGGATCATTACTTAGTAGAGAAGTTCGAGAACAATGAGAACTTTAGCATGTGTCATATTCATGTCAAGTGTTGAAACCAGAGAACCGACTTCGACGTTCGCAACGGGTATGCAGCTGACCCTTACTTGACCTGAGCTAAAACCTTGACTAGTTGCTGAGAACCGAAGGACCTTGCACCTACGAAGACCTGAACAGACCCCTTAAGCTGCAGCTAAGTGGTCTCACCATACACCCGGAAGTTCAAAGAGAGCTTCCCCTCTCAAGCCAATGCTGAGTCTGGGCACCTTGGAGGGCACTAAGGATCACCTCACTGTCAACCTCAACTAACAGGGGGTGGAGTGCTTGCTCACAAGACACACGCAAGGGAGAGGGGAGACCGGCCCTTCACAAGGTGCCCATGAGGGTCTATTTATAGATTTCTCAAAATTGGGTTGCGGATAGCCAAGATTCTGCTATCCGCAGCTCAACTATGAACCTGAACGACCAAAACAGGAGGGGGACGAGTGGAGGTTGAGACGCCCACTCTCTTTCTTGTCGGGGGTCGGGAGAGTGGACCGAATGGTCCACTGCTTGGGCTGGGCGAGTGGACCACTCGGTCCACTCCCCTTAGGGGCGAGTGGACCCATGGTCCACTCGCCGAGTGCCTCACCTTGGGCGAGTGGACCATAGGTTCACTCGCCCGGGGGCTTGGGGGAGTGAACCAGGGGTCCACTCGCCCCCTGCCTTGGGTGAGTGGACCACTAGGTAGGTCCACTCGCCCCGGTGAGGAAGTGGACCTTCGCCCCCCCCCCCCCCCCCCCCCCCCCCCCCCCCCCCCCCCCCCCCCCCCCCGGACTTCTTTTTTGGTCTCGACGGCCTCCAACAAGTCGATCTTCTGCGTCACGACCACTTTCTCTATCACGACCTCATCCGCGTCGGATCACACCGACTCGGCAAATATGGAGGGTTGTACATCAAGGATGTGCTGGTTCAACAAAGTTTTATTTAGGTACAATGTGCAAATTAATTACGAGATTGATTTCTTACAAATTTTTACGAGACTCTTATATATGAGGTGTTCTCAGAGAACAATACGACTTATAAGTTATTATGATTTAATTTTCTCGACACTCTCTTTGAGAATTTATGACTTCGGTTTTCTGCAAATGTGCTCTTTGTTTTTAGGTTTGTTTTTTCAAGTAGATGATCAGGTGTTTTTTGCTTCGGTGTTCGTGAATATCAGAGTTTTTGGGATCTAGTCGAATGTTTAACCTTAGAGAAGTGAATATCAGTTGAAAATCTGTTAGTGTGTTGCAACTTTTTTAAAGTAGTGATCATGCGCTCTACCCAGTCCCAATTTCCAAACTAATTTTTTATTATTGCATTTTTTTAATTTCATAGAGCTAATAAAATAATATATTTTTGAAACCTAAGAATATACTATTTTTGAAACCTAAGAATAACACTCTAACAAGTATCGTGGATGGACGGCCAGAGGCGGAACATAGGGTCCATTGTGGACAACCCCATACAGTGAATTTTAAAAAAAAAAAACCACTACATTTAGAAATTATGCAAAAACTATTAAAAGTATAGACACATTTTTCTATATTTAGAACAAAAAAAATTATTACAAAAATATAGACATGATCCAACAAGTGGTGACATTAATATAACATGAACTCATTTTTGTAAATATTTATTGATTAAATATTTTTTGAATAAGTTAGTATTCCACCTACAAAGAAAACAAAATCCAACGTCCACCACTGGCAACCGCGTTTGGCGATGTCTACGTTGCGCCGTTCTAGCTGGAGTTGGATTCTCCAGCCCTGCATTCCGTCCCACCTAAGTTGGGTAGTGGTTGGAGGAACAAATTTTTTGTGCGCTCAACGTATACAGAGGATCATGCGGGATAATATTTTCTTGCAAAATTACAGTTGTATCCTCACATACAGTTCTCATATATAACTGTATATAGATTGTTTTTTCAGTTGTAAATACAGTTGTACAATAGTTAAAAGTTACATTTTTTTATAAGTGTATTTTCACCCCAAAATATATGTTGTGAAATCGGATCGAGTTAAGTCGCGGTAGCGCAACGGAATTTCACGAATGAGCAAGAACCAGTATCGCAAAATAAAATACAGAACGAGATTCTAGCATACACAGACGACACAAAAGATTACGTGGTTCGGAGTATGAGACTCCTACTCCACGGGGAGAGCGCGCCGAAAGATCCACTATAAATATGAGAGTTACAAGAT
Source organism: Dactylorhiza incarnata (assembly GCA_033032865.1). NCBI lineage: Eukaryota > Viridiplantae > Streptophyta > Magnoliopsida > Asparagales > Orchidaceae > Dactylorhiza > Dactylorhiza incarnata. The sequence goes on along the minus strand of JAWHQI010000123.1, from coordinate 6,265,191 downwards.
ACAATAGTGAGACAAAAGATATAACGTGGTGCGTCCAGTAGAATCTGCCCCCAAACTGCACTGGTAGCTATCGCGAGTGATACCGATATCGCCGAGCGATGTCTCGCACTGCCACCGGGCCCAAGACCCGCCGCCGCTGCTTCCGCACGCCTGGACCGCCGCTCTCACCGGAACCAAGTTCTGCGGCTGTCGCCGGCCTAGATCACACTGAGGGCCTCCGCCGCTGTTGAAGAACTCCTGGAGCCACCGCTGCCGCCGCCCGCTGCTTCCACCTGAAACAGCACGAAAAGCTCCCTTGGCCTGAGGCCGCCTGTCGCCGCTGGACAGAGCCGCCGCCTCCTTGCCGCCGAGCTACTGGCGCCGCTGCTGCTGCTCACCTCTCTCAACTGCCTCCTACCTCCTGCGGAATTTGTTTGGCGTAAAGGATGGCTGGGGGGACTGGTCCTATAAATAGGAGCCAAATAAAATCTCCCGAAAATAGGAGATAATCTGCAGATTTAGGAAAGATGCTAAAAATGGGTTTAGCCGGAATAGGAAGAAAGTAATCCTCCTCATAATGAAGAGTCCTAAATAGGATTAACCCAATAAGAGATTTCCTAATCAAAGATTAATCCTCACAAGTAACAAACCCCTCCCACGGATCGATGACATGGCGCGATCCTAATGGTCCGGGCGCGACGAGGTGTCAAAATCTAACAATCTCCACCTTGACGCCTCACGCGACAAACTCCACCTGATGCCTCACACAAAACGTAACTCCACCTTCAGCTTAAATCTCTACTACCGGCGACTACGAGCCCCCTCTCCCTGGGGCCTGACCGCGATTAACGCGCATCAGAATGAGTCAAGTCAAGACCGCTCTTGAACTTGACTCCAATCACTAGACTTCCTCGCAAGTCCGTACTAATATCCCTCCAGGATATCTCCTGCAACTTCCTACCTCTACCTCTACCGAACTCCCTCAACTCCCGGTGGCGCACTCCGACGAGCTTCGCCCTTGCCCTATAGACCGAGTCTTTTGCAAGACGACTCGCACTCAACCTCTCACTGTGCGACTCCACCTTCTCCTGAGTGATCATGAGTTCCCTGGTGGGACCCTTGAGCCGGATGGCTCCCTTTGCGGCGTCTGGGCTCTCCTGAGATGACGCTCCGCCCACGGATGCGAAAACTTTACCTCCGCCAAGGTCCTTTCTCTGCGCACACGCCCTCGCCACGAAACCTGCCCTGCTCCTCCGCCGGTCCTTCTTCCCGGACTTCTCCTTGCCGAGGAGAGCCTTGTGAAGACCTTGCTGGACGAGAACGGCCTTTATGCGCTTCTGCCAAAGGCCAAAATCAATCTTGTCGTCGTACCTAGAAATCTCGAATTTTGCCGACATTGTCTTGCTCGCAGAGCTACTGGGCGATCAAGATGATATTCGCGGAACCGATCTGGGAAGATAGGGAGCGGACCAATGTCGTCACCCACCGTTGACCCAAATCAGAAAACCGGAACGTCTAGACGATCACCCCCGCGGAACCTGGCTCTGATACCAATTGTTGTGAAATCGGATCGAGTTAAGCCGCGGTAGCGCAACGGAATTTCACGAATGAGCAAGAACCAGTATCGCAAAATAAAATATAGAACGAGATTCTAGCATACACAGACGACACAAAAGATTACGTGGTTCGGAGTATGAGACTCCTACTCCACGGGGAGAGCGCGCCAAAAGATCCACTATAAATATGAGAGTTACAAGATACAATAGTGAGACAAAAGATATAACGTGATGCGTCCAGTAGAATCTGCCCCCAAACTGCACTGGTAGCTATCGCGAGTGATACCGATATCGCCGAGCGATGTCACGCACTACCACCGAGCCCAAGACCTGCCGTCGCTGCTTCCGCACGCCTGGACCACCGCCCTGCTGCCGCCGCTCTCACCGGAACCAAGTTCCGCGGCTGTCGCCGGCTTGGATCACACTGAGGGCCTCCGCCGCTGTTGAAGAACTCCTGGAGCCACCGCCGCCGCCGCCCGCTGCTTCCACCTGAAACAGCCCGAAAAGCTCCCTTGGCCGGAGGCCGCCTGTCGTCGCTTGACAGAGCCGCCGAGCTACTGGCGCAGCTGCTGCCGCTCACCTCTCTCAACTGCCTCCTCCCTCCTGCGGAATTTGCTTGGCGTAAAGGATGGCTGGGGGACTGGTCCTATAAATAGGAGCCAAATAAAATCTCCCGAAAATAGGAGATAATCTGCAGATTTAGGAAAGATGCTAAAAATGGGTTTAGCCGGAATAGAAAGAAAATAATCCTCCTCATAATGAAGAATCCTAAATAGGATTAACCCAATAAGAGATTTTCTAATCAAAGATTAATCCTCACAAGTAACAAACCCCTCCCACGGATCGATGACATGACGCGATCCTAATGGTCCGGGCGCGACGAGGTGTCAAAATCTAACAAATATATACATGTCTACTAAAAATGATTATAAAAATGCATGAAATAGTATTCAGTTAATTATTTTGCAAAAAAATAAAAAATATAACAGATAAATATATTTCTCCCATGATCCCCGTATGTTCTCAGTGCACATAAAATTTGTTCAGGTTAAGACCCCTTCTATTAGTCATATTCGGTGCAATCCAAAAACGTGAACTTTATTAGTTATGCATAATGACGCCCTCCTGGATTAACGAGGCCCATTAAATGATTTCATAATCAAACATGCTCTTCAAGACTTCAAAATATCCTTTTTTTTGCACATTACAACTTTTTATTTTAAAATTAAGAGTTTCAATTTATTTATTTGGTAAGAAGTCTAATTAAAATCAAAATAAACCATCTCTTAAAGTTTAATCATCATGTGTATAAATAGAGTTACATGGTTTTGGCTATATGTAGGCCACAATTTTTTAAAATGAGCGATGTTAAACGCAGGACGGTTTTGGTTATATGCAGGCCACAGTTTTCTTAAAAAAAGTATCATTTTTTTCTTTTCAACCTGCAATCGCCGGACGAGATCGAGCTTCCTCTCTGATCTTCTCTCCCTCCTCCGGCGACTCCGGTCAGTAATCCTCTCCGGCCGACCACCTCATTCCCTTCTCCGGTCGGTGAGCTCCTTTCTCTTCCTCTATAACTTATTTTTCTAATTTTGAAAACGCTTCATTTATCCAAAATGCTGTAAATCGTGCTATGCATCTCAGGCTTCCCGTTTGATTCGGCGGTGGCGGGAGCAGATGGCGGGTGGAGCCGGAGAGTTCGAACCGGAGGCGGGGAGGAAGGGTTACAGCCGCGGCGTTTAGCTGCGTTTTTTAGGGCGCGGCGGGTCGAGCCGGAGCAAACGCTGCCGGAGGGCGTTTGGTTACCCGCCGTCCGGCGGCGTTTGCCCCAAACGCTCGGCCAAAACGCAGCGCCAAATGAACCCTGAATTTAATTAAAAGATAGTGTTTTGTGCATAAATAAAGCCCGGTGTTTTTGTGATTTTACACGTCTTTTATTGATTGAACCCTTGAAAGGGGTGACCGCAAACATATTTTTTGTGATATATAAATTCAAGAGAAATACTTAGGTGAGTATCTCGCACCTAGTTCTAGGTGAGGAGGAAATACAGCCGTATGATCTTAGATCTGACGATAGGGAAAATACTGACATTATTTATTATTCATAAATACAGCAATATTTAGGGCTATCAATGGCTGAGATGCACTCCTCTCACCGTGATATAGGTGCGAGATACTCACCTAAATTTTTTTCTAAAATCAAACTGATTATAATGTATTTTGTTGATTTGACCTGCATATATCAGCGGCCTGCATAAAACCAAAAATGGATATATCATTGCTCTATAAATATCATCAAATTAATAAATAACATGTTAATATGTGTGTGCTGAATACATCAGAAGGCAACCAAATATAGCCGTTACTACTCGCTATCAAACTTCCGGATCTTTCTGCCCTTTCGGCTTTCGCCTTCTTTCTCTCTCCAAACAAATTAGTTCGACCGTTGCTGAGCAAAAGTGTACAGAATAAGTGCCATAGAAAAAAAAAAACAGATCTCCATCTCTTCTCCTCCTATGGCGAAATTCTCAGTTTTCAAGCCGACTAATCACCACTATCGTTACCATCTTCTCTTGCCGGACTTCGAGCTGCTCGATCCCCCACCCCTCTTTGCCCCTCCACCTCTCCCCGGCGCTCTGCAGCCATTTCGCCGGGGGCCAATGTACTCCACCTACGCCGAGCTCAGAGACCGGAATCGCCGTGCGAAGAAGGCCAAACTAGGCACCTCAACCTCAACCCCGATTCCGTCTCCACTGAAGAGATCGCCGGCCTCCTGTTCAGTCAGCCGCTCCTTGACCTTTACCAAGGAGAACAGGAAGCCGTCCCCGGCCTCGGCTGCGAGGCTTGCTGCGTTCGCGACCCTGCCTCCAGTTAAAGAGTCCAAGCCCGATCTGAGGAAGTTGGGCAGGGCGTCGGTGGAAATAAGGGAGAAGATCATTTCGGCAAGGAAGAGTTTTTCAGAAAACAATGTATTGAAGGAGATTTCTATAGCGCAAGCACCAAAAACAGAGGAGGAGAAAGGCAGGGGAAGGAGAGGCGGGAGTAAAGGAATCTTGAGGAAGAGCATTGCTAGTTTCGAGCGGCCCAAATCAATCAAGGCTGCTGTTTGGATTGGCTAAAGCTTCTTCCAGGTAGTTTGGTTTCTTTGATGAATTTATATCACTAATAAGGAGTCTTGTGATTGAGAGGTCAAAAAATATATTAAACCAAAAAACAAATATTTTTAAAGAGAAGGAAAATTGAAAACACTGCTTATAAGAGGTCAGAGATTTACTAAGCTTGTAGCTAGTAAAATAAAATCTGCATATTTTGATGATTTGTGCATAAATTTTATATTAAAGAGGGAAACAAAGATATATAATAGTTAAGAATGAAGACAAGAGAAATGATAGATTGAAACTCTGATAATAAATGAACAATCCATTAATATCTTAGGCTTGGTGTGACGAGCTCATTACTAAGTTCAGAGGCCTCTAGTATGGGTGGTGCCCACCTTCTCACAACACGGTACCTCGGTTGCCTATAAATAGGACCCAAGATGACGGGTGGAAGGTAGAGTTAATTGCTTTTGAGGACCTCACATAAGATGCCTGCAAGCTAGCCTGACTTCCTCGATCACACAAAACATTTGGTACTAGAGGAGTTCCAGATGGTGGGCCCTCATAGATGTAGCTTATCAAGCTCATGGTTGTCAATGGTGAGTGAATGGACCTTCGGTCATATTTCATTCCTAACTTTGAGGTCGAGCCCTCACCTCTAAATCTTGGTGCGATGAGTGTGGACTTTGAACGAAGAAGGAAAAATGGCTAAAAATCATCATGACGAGCAATTGCGTGTCAGATGAAGATCGAGAGCCTTGTTGAGATGCAAATTAGTTCATTATTTGCGTTGATTTTAATGAATTTCACCAAGCAATAGAAGAGACCCCACGGGGTTAGGCCGCAGTCACGAAAACCCCACCCTTATGATAGTAATGTGGAGGCCCCGACACCCCTTGATGACCTGGGAAGGAGCCCGCAATCGAGGACCATGATCATCTCGGGCGAGTTCACGCCACGGCAGCTGCGCCAGCTCCGCGACGCCTGAATTTTGATCAGGAGGATCGATTCTATCAACCTCGCTGCTGAAGCTAAGAACCCGGCTTAAGAGTTCGAACTATAGTATGACAAACATTTACTTGTTCGTGAGCGACCATGAAAGGAGGAGACGAAGAGGAGAACATAATACTATTTTATTGCTCGAACGAGGTGTTCGTGTTAAATTGTGGAGGTCCCTCCACGCATACCTATGAGTGTATAGAAACTCCCCCTCACGAACCAAGTATTATGCGAGTTCGGGGGAAGGCAGACGAGATCGCCAAATCTTCAATTGGGTGACCATTGTAGGGTGTGAACTGCCTCCCAACCATTGCAAATAGTTCACCTTGCCGAGGGGAGCTGCAGAGCTCGATGAGGTGAACTGCTGAGCTCGCCGAGAATGGACTTAGGATCAACACACTCCTGACTGTTGCATGTCCGTGGGGACCTTGGCGAGGTGGATTTCTAGTGAGTTGAATACTATGTCGACAGTCCTAGATCAGACTTAGGATTGACACACTCCTGGATGCTGCATGTCCGCGAGGCCAATAGCGAGGTGGATATCTAGAGAGCTGAATGTCACGTCGACGACCCCCGACAAGGTGGGTATCTAGCGAGCTGAATGTCTCGTCAAAGGTCCCAGACCGGACTTGGGATCAACACACTCTCAGTTGTCGCATGTCAGCGGGGCCCCTTGCGAGGTGGATATCTAGCGAGCTGAATGTCGCGTCAACGGTCCCAGACCGGACTTAGGATCAACACACTTTTGGCTGCTGTATGTCCACAGGGCCCTTGGTGAGGTGGATTTCAGGTGAGCTGAATATCTCGCGAGATGTTTCTAGTGCGAACAATATTTTAAGTTTCGGGTGACTTCAGCTCGGCAGAGCTCGCTAGGAGGATACTTTCTGTGTCATCTCTCAGCAAACTGTTACCGCTCGGAAAGGCACGAGCATTCAAGGGGTAAGAAATCAACATGCAAGGGGGGAGCTGATCTTAGTCGTCAATGCAGAGGCTTGGATTTAGAGACATTCAAGGGGTAAGCAACCAACATGCAAGGAGCGAGCTGATCTCAGTCGTCAATGCAGAAGCTTGGATTTAAAGACATTCACCCTGGGATGTCTACTATTCACATGGTCAAACGGTTGTGAATAGAACGATGGACGGGGCTACTGCCCTAGGAGAGACTCTAGAGGAGAACTCTCACAACTCTTCGGAAATGTTGTTGTTACTATGTGGAGATAGACAACCAACATGCAAAGGGGAGTTGATTTTGACCGTCAATGCAGATACTTGGATTTATAGTCATGTCACTCAGTGGTTCAATCGACGTCCCGTGGAATAGGAAGATGTCTGTTTGTTATTTGTTTATGTTAAGAGAGTTCAAGTCAACACACATGACAAAAAAACTAGTTAAGCTTAGTGAAATCAAAATCAGTATACAAGTACTATTCGAGATTCATATTACAAAATGGTTACCTTAGGCGACACAAAGGTGAGGTCTCATGGGTAATATCTTTTTAGGTCCTCGCCGCTCCGCACGTTCCCCAGAACGTTACCTTGAGCAGCACTCTGATAATTATAATTTTTGCGAATACTAAGCATACCCTCGTGAGTTTCGATAGAAACTTGCCGAACGCGAGCTTGCCAATAGGAATACGTCAGATGACTCATTGAATATGAAGCTAAATCTGACAACGATGAGACATGTGATGATGCGTGCTTGCGAGAATGGTGAGCATAGAGAGTAGCAAAATCCGACAACGATGAGACATATGATGATGTGTGCTTGTGAGAACAATGAGCATAAAGAGTAGCAAAATTTGACAGCGATAAGACATGTTATGATGTGTGCTTGCAAGAATGATGAGTATAGAGAGTAAAAAAGATTTCAAATGCCCCAAAAGAGAACTATACGAAAGAACTTGTGAATAAGTGTTTTTTGGTTGAGAATTCACCAAATATGAACTTGTTGGATAGATTTGTTGAAAACCAATTTGTCTATGTCGAGAAATCCAATATAGTCCTGCCAAATAAGAGCATCTACCATGCTTACAGAGAGCTTGCATATAGCCTGGGTAAGGAATACTTGAAGTAATCTCGAGCTTTAGCAAAGCACAGTTCGAGAGCAAGAGTCTAGATAATAACAAATACCCAGTTCGTGAAAAGGAGAAGTCCAGATAACAATAAGGGCTTTGAAATTCCCGAATACAAACCATTTGAATAAGGAATTCGTGGATAAGCACTCGCACAATAAAGCTTATGAATAAGAACCTCACGAATAAGAACTCGTGGAATAGATACTTAGAATATATGTTGAAGAGGAGAAGATGTCGCGAGTATGAATTCACCGATTATATGTTAAATGAAGAGGAGACCTCACGAGTATGAATTCACCGATTATATGTTAAATGAAGAGGAGACCTCGCGAGTACAAACTCGCAGAATAAAAGCTGGCGAAGAGAAGACCTCGTGAGTATGTACTTACGAAATAGAAGCCGATGAAGAGAAAACCTCGCGAGTATGAACTTGCAAAATAGAAGTTGATGAAGAAAAGACCTCGCAAGTGTGAACTCCCGGAATATATCTGTTGAAACCAAGACTTGGTCTCTTGTCGAGCTCGGGCCCTCAACAAGTTGAGGGGCAACTAGCACTTACGGATTCCTCTGAAGGAACAGACCGAAGACTCAAAACTAGACACAGACCCTTGGTCGCAGCGAGGAGGTCCCACCACACACGAAAGATCTTTGAGCAATTCCCCTCCTAAGCCAAAGCTGAGACTGGGCGCCTTGGAGAGCCTGAGAGCTAAGCCAAGATAACCTAGGGAGGAGGAAGCTCAGAGTACTGAGATTGGAATTCCTCTTCAAAGGTGCCCTTCAAGGTCTATTTATAGTTTTTCCAGTTCGGTCTGCTAATAGCGGGATTTCGCCTTACTCTTTTACTATACGCAGCCCAAAATGGTCTGCCAACAGCCAAACTCCGCTGTTCTGAAATGCTATTGGCAGCCCACCAGGGTAAAAGGGTAAATTCACTCCTAACCCTCTCTGGGCGAGTGGCCCACTAGGGTGCCACTCGCCGACCCCTCAGCGAGTATCAGCCCGCGGGGTCCTCGCCGCGAGTGGCCTGTGAGAGCAACGCCCGCTAGCCCCTCCAGCTCCGTACTCACTAGCCCCTCAGCGAGCATCAGCTCGCGGGACTCTTGCCGCGAGCGGCCTGTGAGGGCGTGACTCGCTGATCTGGCCTGCTCGCGCGGGATGGCGAGCCCAAGTCCTTCTCGCCATTTCTAAATGTCCCCCAGGGGTGCCGAGCCGCACCTGATCGGTGACCACACCATGTTCTCGCTCTCGCGCCAGACACTCCCCTATTGAAGGCCGATCCTGCTTATTCCTCACAGGCGAACATGGGGTTGTACACGATCCCCGCTCTTCGCGAGTTTAGACTAAGCTCGCGAAGAATCATCCAACCCCTGGTGTTCGCCGGGTAGATGCTGACCTGACAGGAATCTTTTGGTGGGCCCCTGCCCCCATGCTATAAATATCATCGATCATGGTTGAAGAGTACCCCTCTTCTCCTTTCACCTTCTCTCGCCGCTCCGTACTGTAGCTGTCAAAAGATGCCTATTTCAGAGGAGATCCGGGCTCGCCTCAACGCGGCGCGAGCTAGCGAGCACGCGGACCTCGCTCAACCCGCCCCTTGGGCCTCGAAGTCGACTCCTCCTAGAATCCTGAAGGCAAAATCAATCCGGCGGCGTCCACCGGGAGGGGGGAGGGAAGGGTCTTCAGCCCTGGACCTGTCGTCCGACCTCCTGCTCGCGGATCAGGTACTTGGGTCGATAAACTGACCCTCCCCTCTTTGCTGCTAATACATCTCTCTTTCAGAGCTCACTCCTGCTGGAGAACCTGACGGGTGAGGCCCGGGAGGACGCTCTCCTTGTTACCCCCCGGGGAGGCGGCGTGGAGATAATGGATCTGGACGCCACCACACCCCGCTCGGCCTTGCCTCAACACAGTAAGCCTTCTCGTGCGATTCCTCGACGAACCCCTAATATTGACCTGATGACATTGCCTTTCCGCAGAGTCTCCTCTCGCGACTCCCGGGAGGCGAGCCACACCACCGCTCTCGCAGCCCCCTCCAACGTTAAAAATCCCCGCCCCGGGCTTTAGCCTACTGGACCAAACCAACCTCGGAAACTCGCTCCTGGATGCCGTCCAAGGCGAGGGTGTCGTACCTCCTCCCTCGGGCTTAGGTAAATCGGTGACCCCACCCTTCGGAAATCCCTTCCAGGGCCGGCCCAGCTCTTCTCGCCTTTAGCCCGGTAAAATGACTTCTAGTTCGTCTGAATGGCCCAAGCCGACTAACCCTCGGCCTCTCCCTTCTTTTTGCTGACCCCTTTCTTTCGCAGATCGTCCCGAGAGCTCCAGCAACTTCGACTTTGGAGAGGAGGAGTTATCGCCCCTTCCGTTGCCGGAGGAGATTGATGATTTCCTTGGCGACCCGCGGGACCCCGAAACTATGAAGAGGCGAACCTCAGGATTATTTCAGAAGCACGGGCGAATGCTGCAAGACTTATACAACCAGGTGAAGAAGGACAGGGAGGCGGACGAGGAGCAAATTGCCTCGCTTGGGGATGAATGTGCGTTGCTCCAAGCCGAGCTGCTGCAGGATACTCGTGAGGAGGCTACTTCCCCGGGGGTGCACCTCGCGCGAGAGGACGACCATGCTCGTTTGATCCAGCGCGAGGTTCGCGCCGCCTGCGCGTATCATTATCCCGCAAGGCCGCCGAGCTCGGGGGTGCGAGGCAGAGGTCGATGGAGATGGATTAAATATTGATATTGCTCGCGCTCGTATGCCCTTTGGACCGGGCACCCTTTTTGTAACCTTTAAATATTGCGAACAATGGGGGCGACTTTAATACTTCTCGCCTGCCCCCTCGGGCTTTCTCTATCTGAATTTTTCCAGTATCGCTAGTATCGCTTATAAGTACCTGTTTTCATTTTGTTGTTTTCTTTTAACTGCTCTGTTGTGCGAACTACGCAGGTCCGCCTTACCGACCTTATACGTTCTTCTGCTTTGGCTCTTACTGTTCTGGCGCGCGACCCACAAGGGCTCGCTATACTTACTCGCTATATTGTTTTATATTACTCTGAGTCGATGTTATCAGGTTGCTGTGAGTGGTTTGAAAGAGGGTGGCCCACATATCGAGGTAGACCGTGGCGCGCTTTGGCTAACCGCACCCCCCGACGCTTCGACTCCTCCCTGCCGCCTTTGTTTTTCCTATAAATAGGGCAAGCATTTATAACCAACTACCGTGTTGACCTTCTTCTTCCCTCTGCCTCCCTGTCTTCTCGCTCTCGCCCGCTTTTTTCGTTGTCCTCGCATTTTTCTTTTCAAGAACACAGATGGGCGGCGACGGTGCTGATGCCGAAGGCCGGGCTATATGCGCCTGGACCTTCTGCGATCACATCTTTCTCAATTGCTCACTTACGGAGAGCGAGTACCACATGATCGCAGCGAACTACATCTTGCCGGGGTTTTCCGCTCGGCAGCCTACAAAGGATGACGCGATCAACTCTCTCCTCCGGGATGAGCTCGCCATCCTGGTGGCTCATTTTGAGGTGGGCTTGCGACTGCCCTTCTGGCCCGAGATCAGCCAGGTATTCGCTTGCCCTCCTACTTTCCCTTTTCGAACTCGCTAAAAAACTTCCATCTGACTTCTCGCTGCGAACCCGTTAGATGTTCAAGTACTACGGCGTGATCCCGGGTCAGATGACCCCCAACGCCATTGCTATGATGGTAGCTTTCGTATGCTACCTGCGGGAGGAGCGGATAGAGTTCAACCTATCTGTCTTCCGCAAACTGTTCTCCTTCAGGGAGAACAAGGACGGGACCGCCTTTTTCGCGAGCAGCCATGCCAAGGTCCACGAGACGGTCAACAAGATCTATTATTGGCCGCAGAAGTTCGTTATCGTGAAGGGGCCTTTCAGCAACGTCCCTTTCTCTCCCGTCCAACGCACCGAAATAACTTACCGTCCCCCGACGCTCGGCGGTCATGAGGCCGAGCTTTTCAAATACATGTCGTCTAACTTCGAGGTCGCCTATCTCCGAAGGAACGTCGACTCGCTACCTCCCGTGCCGCCAGGAGCAGGTTTTACTCGCATCCGTTCCTTTTAATCTTTGTTTTTTGCTTCTCTTCCTTCTAATCTCGAATTGATGCTTACTCGCAGGAGAGCGAGACATTCCGCTCCACCCCCCTACGCGAAGGTTGGGTCCATCGCGCCTAGCCTTCGACTCGCCACTGTCGCCGCCGAGGCCTGCCGAGCGTCTGCCTCCACCCCGGCTCCTCTTCCTAAGAAGTGACCCGCACCTGCGAGCCGCGGATCGCAATCTCTACCGCCACCCCCCTAAGAAGACGGAAGCCCCTCCCCTTACCAAGGGAAAGGAGGCCCTCGAGATCTCGCCAGGGGGAGATCACTAGGCGAGCCTGTCAACAACGAAGGTGGCCGTCGAGCCCGCCCAGGTGGTTGCCGGTACCTCAAAAGTGCCTCGTCCGACGCGCACCGGAACTTTGGTCTCGGCGCCAAGCATCTGGACGAGGCCGGCGCCCCTCTGCTGGTCTGGGATGAAGAGGCCAACCAGGCCTCTATATCAACTCTCCTCCCCTCCTGGGTGGAGCAGGATACGATCGGCGGTGATGCCTTCACTCTATCCTTTGGCCTTTATGGGCGAGAGGACGCGGATGACTTCAACTCGATGTCTTCCCGGATGATCGCTCACGAGAGCGCCCAATCCCAACTCCGCTCTCTGGAGCTCGCCCATATGATGGGTCGGCGCAACTTCCAGTCGGAGAGGAATTCCGAGGAGCTCAAGCGCGAGCTGAAGGATATGCGAGAGAGAGCATCGCGAGTCTGAAGAAAGAAAAAAGCTCTGAAGGACATCGAGATGAGCTGAAGTCCGCGATCGAGGAGGTGGCAATCCTCAAAGACAAACTGGACATCTCGGATGGCCCCGTCGCCAGCCTCCAGGGCGGAATGGTGAGTCTTGCTGATCACTCGCCTACCTTTTCTCGCTTTTTTATACCCTACCCTAATACTCTTTCTCGCCGGATGCCGAGACTGCTAGTGAGCTTCTCGCTCGCATTCCGCCTTGGAGAAGCAAGTAGATGGGCTAAAAGCCCTTAATCTCGAATTGGTCCGGGCGACCCTTCCGCCTAGCCGTAGGTCTTTGAGGGCCAAGCGGCAGGAGCAAAAGACGGAGATGTGAGAGAGAGCACTCCACGCGGCGAGGTTCGCCTTCTGCACTCTCCAAAGGGCTGGTCTACTTACCGCTGAGGCGGCGGAGCTCACTCTTGAGGACGTGATTCCGGAGCTATTCGTGCCCATCACACCCCTCGAGAGGAGCGAGGGCGAGCAATCTGCGGATGAGTCCTGATACTGCGTTTTGCTTTTTTTTTTCTTGTTTTTCTTCTTCTTCTCTTTTTTTTGGCTGGCGAGATCGCCGCGGAGCTTGTAAAACTCTTTAACGAAATGGAAATGATATTTTGTATTCGTTTATCACTTGCTCGTCTTCTTTGTGCATGCTTCCTTTATACGTTTTTCTTTTCTTGTTTCTGTGATCGATATCATGCTCGCTGTGCTCGCTCCCGCCTACCGCGCGGTCGCTTAGCTCAGACATATATCTGCCCGCCGCGTCTCCGCCTTGCGAGGAGTGTGCCTTCCAATTTTATCGACTAACGAGCGAGAACTTCCTCTTGGCTTCTCGCACTCTCCCCGAGTTTGGAAAAACCTTTTTCTCCCACTCCCCATGCAGACGAGTACTCGGCCTACCTTCCTGGGGCGTTCCTTCTTGCGAGGACTCTAATTCGCGAGGGCCTTCCGCCTCTCGCAAGCGAGACGGGTTGTTTATCCCCCTGCCACGCGAGATTACCCCTACCTGCCGAGCGAGGCGACCCTTTTTCTGATAACCTTGTCAGCCTCTTCGGAGATCAACCTGCCCCACCGTCTAGTGAGAGCCCCGCAGCAGGATCGTCCGGGGCATTCTAGCATGAAACACTTGTTACCCTGCCAGCCTCTCCGAAAGATCAACCTGACCCATCGGCTAGTGAGAGCCTGGCAGCGGGATCGTCCGGGGCATTCTAGCATGAATACTTTGTTACCTTGCTAGCCTCTCCGCGAGATCAACCCGACCCACCGGCTAGTGAGAGCCCGACAGCGGGATCGTCCAGGGCATTCTAGCATGAATACTTGTTACCTTGCCAGCCTCTCCGCGAGATCAACCTGACCCACCGGCTAGTGAGAGCCCGACAGCGGGATCGTCCGGGGCATTCCAGCATGAATACTTGTTACCTTGTCAGCCTCTCCACGAGATCAACCTGACCCACCGGCTAGTGAGAGCCCGACAGCGGGATCGTCCGGGGCATTCCAGCATGAATACTTATCACCTTGCCAGCCTCTCCGCGAGATCAACCTGACCCACCGGCTAGTGAGAGCCCGACAGTGGGATCGTCCGGGGCATTCCAGCATGAATACTTATCACCTTGTCAGCCTCTCCGCGAGATCAACCTGACCCACCGGCTAGTGAGAGCCCGACAGCGGGATCGTCCGAGGCCTTCCAGCATGAATACTTGTTACCTTGCCAGCCTCTCCGCGAGATCAACTTGACCACCGGCTAGTGAGAGCCCGACAACGGGATAGTCCGAGGCATTCCAGCATGAATACTTATCACCTTGCCAGCCTCTCCGCGAGATCAACCTGACCCACCGGCTAGTGAGAGCCCGACAGCGGGATCGTCCGGGGCAATCCAACATGAAACACTTGAGGACCCCTGCTTAGAAAAAACTTCAGAACCAATATATGGTGAGTCACATATAACAAATCAATTACAAAAGTTTTAAGGGTAGAATCGTTTCAGGTCTTCCCCGCTCCTGGCCAGGCCGAGGGGTACCCCATCCAACATGAAACACTTGAGGACCCCTGCTTAGAAAAAACTTCAGAACCAATATATGGTGAGTCACATATAACAAATCAATTACAAAAGTTTTAAGGGTAGAATCGTTTCAGGTCTTCCCCGCTCCTGGCCAGGCCGAGGGGTACCCCCATCCACATCTCGGAGGTGGTACCCTCTTTACCTGAGCACCTCATCTACAATATAAGGCCTCTCTCAGTTGGGATTAAGCTTTCCTACCACGGCACCTCTCCCGGCCGCGTCAACTTCTGCAGCACCAGGTCTCCTTTCTCGAACTATTTTATTCGGATATGCTTGTCGAAGTACTGAGCCATCCGCCGCTTGACTTCCTCTTGCCGGACGGTGGCTAAGTCCCGGAGCTCTTCCACCAAGTCCAGAGATAGCCTTTGCTCTTTCCTCCCATTCTCCACCAACCATTCTTCATCCCCTTCGCCCGACAGCGGGATCGTCCGGGGCATTCCAGCATGAATACTTATCACCTTGCCAGCCTCTCCGCGAGATCAACCTGACCCACCGGCTAGTGAGAGCCCGACAGCGGGATCGTCCGGGGCATTCCAGCATGAATACTTATCACCTTGCCAGCCTCTCCGCGAGATCAACCTGACCCACCGGCTAGTGAGAGCCCGACAGCGGGATCGTCCGAGGCATTCCAGCATGAATACTTGTTACCTTGCCAGCCTCTCCGCGAGATCAACTTGACCCACCGGCTAGTGAGAGCCCGACAGCGGGATCGTCCAGGGCATTCCAGCATGAATACTTATCACCTTGCCAGCCTCTCCGCGAGATCAACCTGACCCACCGGCTAGTGAGAGCCCGACAGCGGGATTGTCCGGGGCAATCCAACATGAAACACTTGAGGACCCCTGCTTAGAAAAAACTTCAGAACCAATATATGGTGAGTCACATATAACAAATCAATTACAAAAGTTTTAAGGGTAGAATCGTTTCAGGTCTTCCCCGCTCCTGGCCAGGCCGAGGGGTACCCCATCCAACATGAAACACTTGAGGACCCCTGCTTAGAAAAAACTTCAGAACCAATATATGGTGAGTCACATATAACAAATCAATTACAAAAGTTTTAAGGGTAGAATCTTTTCAGGTCTTCCCCGCTCCTGGCCAGGCCAAGGGGTACCCCATCCACATCTCGGAGGTGGTACCCTCTTTACCTGAGCACCTCATCTATAATATAAGGCCTCTCCCAGTTGGGATTAAGCTTTCCTACCGCGGCACCTCTCCCAGCCGCGTCAACTTCTTCAGCACCAGGTCTCCTTTCTCGAACTATTTTATTCGGATATGCTTGTCGAAGTACCGAGCCATCCGCCGCTTGACTTCCTCTTGCCGGACGGTGGCTAAGTCCCGGAGCTCTTCCACCAAGTCCAGAGATAGCCTTTGCTCTTTCCTCCCATTCTCCACTAACCATTCTTCATCCCCTTCGCCCGCGGCGACCACCCTGGGGGATTTCACTTCGAACTCTATTGGGAGGACGACCTCGGACCCGTGGGAGAGCTTGAACGGAGTCTCCCCGGTGGCCGTGTTTGGGGTGGTCCTCAATGTGAGGCCCCTATTCAGACCCCACAGCAATTCTGTATCAAAACTTATTTTCATATCATTCATGCAGGATGTTCTAGAAGTAAGTATAGTGAATACAGAATAAAACACATAATAAAACCTCATACCTTAGCTTGATCTTTAGTTTTCTTTTTCCTCTCTGAACGACTTTGATTTCTTAAGAGTCTTCAGGAAACGCGCATCTTCCTAAAAAAATTGAAGTCAACGGGCTTAGTCATAACGAATATGACTAAGTGAATAACATACTTCTTTAACTGCGGTACATGCAACCAAGAAACATCAGTATCAATATGCATAAATTTTACATTACAGTATCGAAAGAAACATCAGTATTAATATGTATTTATTCGTACACATTAAGTTCCCTGCTAGTATTCTTTGCAACAACTTATTCATCAAGTTCTTTGCAACAACTTATCTATTCTTATGTTCTTTCGCGTTCGTTTCATCGACTATTTTCTTCTTACTCATTTCAGTTCATATTCTTTCATTCTTCATTCATATTCAAGTGCATATTCATTCTTCGTTCATGTTTAAATTTATATATCTTCGTTCATTCGTATTCGTTTCATTTCTTTTATTCGAAATCTTTTCATCAATTTCAGATTCTTTCAACTGTAGTTCAGTCAAATTCATTTTCCATCGTCAATCATCAGATGTTCTCATAATCAGTTTCTGAATCAAATTTCTCGTTTATCTTTAGCTTTATTAACTTAAGAAATCATAAGGGTAATTAAAATGCATTCGGGTCTTCCACGACCCCTGAGCCTTCAACGGCATCTGGTCTTCAACGGCCGCATATATCTCAAAATTATTCCACCGTGGGTATTCATACCCTCCCACAGCACTGGGTTAACCCTTATAATTTCCAATGCATGCATATTATCTTTTCAATGTATGTTATCGTTTCTTTCTGTTCTTATTCACGTATAATCATATTCAATATGCATAGTCAATATTATCAGGTATCATTGATTTTATTCAAACTGTTCTCTCAACAATTGCTTCATTGCTTAATTCTTGTTATTTCTGATTCAACATCTCTTATCAAATTAATCTGTGATTCATAAATGCAATTAATTTCAATTTCATGTCAATGCACAGTCACTAAGATATTTGCAGTATGAAAACTAATCATGTGTATCTTCAAAATATTCATAACTATGCATAATTACAGAAATAAGTACTCACCTTATTTTCTTCGTTCTTTAAATTCTCGACATATGTCGCATTTACCATCATCTGATCTCTTATAATATCTGTTATTAAACGAAATTAAACTTCTCGTCATTTGCCCTAAATAAAATCTACTAAATGAAAATATATTCAATGTCATCTAAAACTCAACCCCCAAAAATCTCTAGCAATTCCAATCAATTATCAACCGTGAGTAAACAGATTCCAAAATGTTAGTTACAACTCAATCATAAATTCTTTCCACTTTAATCCTCCAAACAAAATGATATTAACTGAATAATAGTCTACCCAAAGCCAATATTTATTATACAACTAGATTAGTGAATCAAATTCCCTAATTATAACCCATCCAATAATTCTCAAATCCATATTGCATACACTGACTGACTAAGCAAAACCAAGACTCCAAGCTCTAGCCTACTACAAACTAATTAGTTGTCCCCCATCAGAAATTAAGGCAACTGATGTAAGTACCAGAAAATTCAGCCCACATAGGAGCAAAATCAGCCTATACATCTTCATAAAATAGCACACCCAATTCCTTTCCACAAAGGCACATTCCAATCATTTCCAATAAAAATTACCACTACCTTAGAAACCAAAAATAGCTACAGCCAACCTTATGAAACTGTATTCAATCCCATAAACCGAAACCCTAACTTGCACTTGCAGAAAAATCCAACATCTAGGAGTAGCAAAGAAGAGGGGGAGAGGAAGAAGATCTTACAGTGGAAGCTAGAGTGAAAGAAGGTCTATGGCTGGCCCCTTCCCAGCAGCGCAGAAGCATCGGCCCTAGTAGAAATCATCGGCCCTGGAAGAGAGGAAGTCACTGGCCCTAGCATGCGGCATGAGTAGGCAGCGGCGGCAAAAGCAGGCAGCGGCAGGAGCAGGCAGGCATCGGCAGCAAGCATCGGCGGCAAGCCCTAGCGAGAAAGGAGACGTCGTCGAGCGGCTCCTAATATCGCAAGGCGAGAGCGGCGGGATGCGGGAAGTGCCAGGTGCGGGTTTGTGAGAATGGAAAGGGCTCGATTTCCTTTATGACCTCTTGAACCGGTCCAATACCACCGCCTAACCTAATTGGGTTCTTAATACCTCTATTGGCACACCAAGTCACTATTAGCACACCAACTTCCTAATTTATATTTCACTCTTTAAATACCATTGGTCCACACAACAAGATGAACAATTTAATGTTATATTTTCATCTCATACAATCAATCCACTTAAAATCACACCAATCAAGGCTTGCCACAAAATATATATTATGCCCGTTACCAAACATATTCATCTCATACAATTGTGTAAAAATGAACGATAAAATTCAGAGAACTCGTGACACTAATTTCGTCAGGACTTTATTTATTTCTTTTTAATTATCATTTTGGGTCGCTTCAAGTTCTGGGTCGTTACACTCAAGGCCTAGAGGACCGAGGGTAACTGCTCTACCCAGTTCCCCCTGAGGTTCTCGACCTTCTTCTTCAGCAAGTTCACGATAATCTTGTTTGCCGCCTCCACTTGCCCATTGCTCCTCGGGTGGTGGACTGACGCAAATCGAAGGTCTATGCCGAGCTGGGCGCAGAAGCTGACGAACTCGTCGCGGGCAAACTGCGGCCCACTGTCTGTAACTATGGCTAGCGGGAGCCCATGCCTGCATATTATCTCACCCCATATGAAATTTCTAATTACTTGAGACGTTACCTTGGCTAGCGCCTTCACCTCCAGCCACTTGGAGAAATAATCAATTATCACTAATAGGAACTTTCTTTGACCACTCGCTTGCGGGAATGGACCCACCAGGTCCAAACCCCATATAACAAAGGGCCAGTGAGCTGTGATGGTTCAGAGTCTTTGGGCTGGCAAGAGCTGGAGAGGAGCGAACAGTTAACACTTTGAGCACTTTCTTGCGAACTCCGCCGCATCCTTGCTGAGGGTAGGCGAAAAGTAGCCTTGCCTCAGCACTCTCCACTCCAAGGTTCGGCTCCCGGAGTGGCTGCCACATTCTCCCGAGTGGATCTACTCCAGGACCTTCGGGACCTCCTCCTCCGCCACGCACCGTGCTAGGAGCCCCGAGAGTGTCTTCTGGTATAGTCCCCATGCGTGCAAAGATTAGTATGCAGACTTATACCTGAATCGCCGTTTGTCCATGTCCCCTTCGGGGAACTTCCCCGATGTCAGGAAGGTGATGAAGGGATCCATCCATGACGCCCGCTAGTCCACCTCCATCAGTTCCCCCTCCTCGATGGATGGTCGGAAGAAGTCCGACACCGTGCCCCCTGCCCTTGGACCAAACTTGGCCAGGAGATCCGCCGCGGCACTCTCCTCCCTTGGCACATGACGGATCGAGAAGGTCCGGAACTGCCCTATAAGCCCCTTGACCTTTTCCAAGTACCGCTGAAGCGTCGACTCCTTTACCTCAAACTCCCCCTGACTTGGCAAGCCACCACCATGGAGTCCGTCGAGACCTCCACATCTTGCACTCCTAATTCCAGGGCCAGGCGCAGGCCCACTACCACCGCCTCGTACTCGGCCTGGTTGCTGGTGAGGGGAAAATGATTATTGATTGCCTGTTCGATCCTCGTCCCTTGGGGGCTTACCAAAACCACCCCTCCACCGAAGGAATACTTTCCCGAGGCCTCGTCCACCAACATCCTCCAGGCCATCGTGCTGGGCAGCTCGGACTCTTCCACCTCGGTTACGTAGTCCGCCAAAAAGTCTGCCACCGCTTGGGCCTTTATGGACAACCTGAGCACATATGAAATATCGAATTCACTTAGCTCCACCGACCACTTAGCCAACCTCCCCGAGTGTTCGACTCCTTCCATGATGTTGCAAAGGGGGTGGCCTGGTTGTTGGTGAGGGGAAAATGATTATTGATTGCCCGTTCGATCCTCGTCCCTTGGGGGCTTACCAAAACCACCCCTCCACCGAAGGAATACTTTCCCGAGGCCCCGTCCACCAACATCCTCCAGGCCATCGTGCTGGGCAGCTCAGACTCTTCCACCTCGGTTACGTAGTCCGCCAAAAAGTCCGCAACCGCTTGGGCCTTTATGGACAACCTGAGCACATATGAAATATCGAATTCACTTAGCTCCACCGACCACTTAGCCAACCTCCCCGAGTGTTCGACTCCTTCCATGATGTTGCAAAGGGGGTGGTCGGTCACCACCTTGATCAGATGCGCTTTGAAATAAGGTCGGAGCTTCCGGGCCGACACTACCAAGGCGAAGGCCAACTTCTCTAGGATGGGGTACCGAAGCTCCGCCTTCCTCAGTACTCGGCTGACATAGTAGATTGGGAGTTGCCTCCTGCCTTCTTCCCGTACCATCACTGAACTCACTGCCTCGGGTCCTACCCCCAGGTATAGGGACAAGTCCTCTCCCTGTCTCACCCCTTGCAGCAATAGAGCTTGGGTCAGTTGTTCCTTCAGCGCTCACACTCAGGGGTCCATTCAAACTTTTGGTTCCCCCGCAGTACCTTGAAGAAAGGTGCACACTTCTCTCCCGCCCTGGAGAGGAACCTACTAAGCTCGACCAACTTCCCCGTGAGCCGCTGAACCTCCTTCGCATTCCTTGGTGACCCCAACTCTATGATGGCCCTGACTTTGTCTGGATTAGGCTCCACTCCCGCTGGGGTGAGCAAGTGGCCTAGAAACTTCCCTCGGCCGGCCCCGAAGACACACTTCTGGGGGTTGAGTTTCATCTTGAATTTTCTCAATGTCCCGAAGGTTTCTTCAAGGTCACAGAGATGGGACTCGAGGTCTCGACTTTTCACCATGAGGTCATCCACATAGACCTCCAGGTTCCTACCCCTTTATTCTCGGAAAACCCGGTCCATCATCCGCTGATACGCCGCCCCTACATTTTTCAACTCAAAGGGCATCATTTTGTAACAATAGCACTCATCCCCTGTGATGAAAGAGACATCCTTGACGTTGGGGGGGGGGGGGGTGCATGCGGATTTGATGATAACCTGAAAAAGCATCTAGAAAAGACATCACAGAAAAACCGACGGCCGAGTCAACCAGCGCGTCGATTCGGGGCAAGGGATAGCAATCCTTGGGGCATGATTTATTAAGTAAAGAAAAGTCAACGCACATTCTCCACTTACCTCCCCCCTTCTTTACCATAACCACATTGGAGACCCAGCCTGGGTACTGGATCTCCGATACAAACCCTGCTTCGAGGAGCTTGCCCACCTCCTCTCGGATGGGCCCTTCCAACTTGTCAGTAATGGCTCTCTTCTTTTGTCGGATGGGTTGGGTGCCGGGATCGAGGTTGAGGCAATGACAGGCCACATCCGCATCGATCCCGGGCATCTCTGCCGCGCTCTAGGCGAAGACATCCACATTCTCCTGCACGCAGGTTAGGATTTGCTTCTGCTCCTCGGGGCTGAGATCCCCGCTGATCTTGACTTTTTCCACCACCCCCGCTCGGGTGGTGACCTCGAGCTCCACAACCTCATCCACGGCCTCCAGTCGGGACTGCTCCCCCAATCACCCTTTTTCTCCTCGCCGTGAGCTAGTGCTTCAGCCTCCTCCTTTATCCCTTCCCAAACTTCCATCAATTCTCCCGCTCCTTCCCGGGACTCCCCTTCCTCTTCTTTCCTCTCCTCCTCCTCCATCTGCTCTTCCTCCCCTTCCTCGTCGAGCCTTGTCGGCTCCTCCATCTCCCGATCCCATTCTTCTGCTTCGGCCATCCAGGAGATGGTGTTCACGGCAGTCACATAGCACTGTCTGGCCATCTTCAGATCTCCCCTTATCCGGACTTGGACTCCTCCCGCGTTGAACTTAAGGCATTGATGGAAGGTGGAGGGAACGCAGCGGAACACACTGATGAGCGGCCGTCCGAAGATGGTGCTGTAGCTGCTGGGGGCATCCACTATGACAAAGCGGCAATTCCTGGACTGCCCCCCCCCCCCCCCCAAGACTACATGGAGTCCAACTCCCCCTTCTACCTCCTTTCTCTCCCCGGAGAACCCAAACAACGGGCCATCCGAGGCCAACACCCTCCGTGCCTCCACCTGCATCTCGTCAAATGCTTTCTTGAAGATGACGTTGACCGAGCTCCCGTTATCCACAAGGATCCGGGAGACGGTGAAGTTCTCGATCGCCGTTTGAATGACCAGCGCATCGCAGAACGGGTCTTCATGACCCGACGTGTCCTTTTGGGTGAACGAGATCTTCTCTGCTGGGGGCGGGGCTAGAGACGTCGAAGCCACGCTACGATGATAGATGATATGGAGGCTTGCCTTACGGGTCGCCTCAATCTCTACCCCCTATGGATCACCCCGATTCCTCCTCGGGTCCCCACGTCGACCCGGTCTTCACTCCTCTCGTCCTCCTCATCCTGAGGCAGGACCTCCTCAATCCTCACCGGTTGCTGCTCCCGCGGCGCCGGCGCTCTGGCTCCCTTCATCTCTAGGAACTCTGGGCAGGTGGCCGTTGCGTGAAGGGAGCCAGAGCGTCGGCGTCGCGGGAGCAGCGGCCAGTGAGGATTGAGGAGGTCCTGCCTCAGGATGAGGAGTACGAGAGGTGTGAAGACCGGGTCGACGTGGGGACCCGAGGAGGGATCAGGGTGATCCATGGGGGGGGGGGGGGGGTAGGGTTTGAGGCGACCCGTAAGACAAGCCTTCATCGTCGTAGCGTGGCTTCGACGTCTCTAGCCCCTCCCCCAGCAGAGAAGATCTCGTTCACCCAAAAGGACATGCCGGGTCATGAAGACCCATTCTGCGATGCGCTGGTCATTCAGACGGCGATCGAGAACTTCACCGTCTCCCGGATCCTTGTAGATAACGGGAGCTCGGTCAACGTCATCTTCAAGAAAGCGTTTGACGAGATGCAGGTGGAGGCACGAAGGGTGTTGGCCTCGGATGGCCCGTTGTTTGGGTTCTCCGGGGAGAGGAAGGAGGTAGAAGGGGGAGTGGGACTCCATGTAGTCTTAGGGGGCAGTCCAGGAATTGCCGCTTTGTCATAGTGGATGCCCCCAGCAGCTACAACGCATCTTCGGACGACTGCTCACAATGTTTTAAATATCGGATGTCGGCGACATATCGGATTGAGTTTTTAAAGGTCGGGTATCGGAAGTCGGAGACATGTCGGAGATATTTTAAAATATCGGATTTTCATGTTTTATAAATAATTTTTTTTATTTTTATGTATATTAGCTATAATTATATGTTATAAAAATAGAAAAATAATATAGCAAATAGATATTATTATTAACAAAAAATAATATAGCAAAAAACAATTTATATTACAAAATAAAATCAAATAGTACCTAAGATAAAATATTATTAACAAATACAAAATGATACATTGTAAAATATATTTAATAGTATGCAATAATTTTATTTTGATAACAATAAGTTTATTGCAAATAAAGAAGATTTAAATATTTTCATATATTTTTAAATAAATGTATTAAATATTTTCATATTTTTTGTAATATGAAATTAAAAATTGTGAAACAATTATACACAATTGGTTGTAAGAATAAAACGTTAAAAAAATCAAAACAATAAGTCTATAATCGATTTAAACATACATAATATAATATTCATAGGCGATCTACACATGATGTTAGTCTGTTAATATAACATAAAATAAAATAGGGGGCGATATATTTAAAAGTCGTGTCGGCCAATATATCGGAAAAAATCGGACATGTCGGCCTATATTTTATAAAAGGACATAATCTATTTTTTTAGAAAAACATATCGTTTTGCCCTAAAAAATGACATGTTGGGAGACATGTCGGACATGTCGGAGGACATTTAAAACTATGACTGCTCATCAGTGCGTTCCGCTGCGTTCCCTCCACCTTCCATCAATGCCTTAAGTTCAACGCGGGAGGAGTCCAAGTCCGGATAAGGGGAGATCTGAAGGTGTCCAGATAGTGCTATGTGACTACCGTGAACACCATCTCCTGGATGGCCGAAGCAGAAGAATGGGATCAGGAGATGGAGGAGCCGGCAAGGCTCGACGAGGAAGGGGCGGAAGAGCAGATGGAGGAGGAGAAAGAGAGGAAAGAAGAGGAAAGGGAGTCCCGGGAAGGAGCGGGAGAATTGATGGAAGTTTGGGAAGGGAGAAAGGAGGAGGAGGCCGAAGCACTAGCTCACGGCGAGAAGAAAAAAGGGTGATTGGGGGGAGCAGTCCCGGCTGGAGGCCGTGGATAAGGTTGTGGAGCTCGAGGTCACCACCCGAGCGGGGGTGGTGGAAAAAGTAAAGATCAACGAGGAGCTCAGCCCCGAGGAGCAGAAGCAAATCCTGGCCTGCGTGCAGGAGAATGTGGATGTACTTCGCCTGGAGCGCGACAGAGATGCCCGGGATCGATGCGGATGTTGCCTGTCATCGCCTCAACCTCGATCCCGGTACCCGACCCATCTGATAAAAGAAGAGAGCCATTGCTGACAAGCTGGAAGGACCCATTTGAGAGGTGGTGGGCAAGCTCATCCAAGCAGGGTTTGTATCGGAGATCCAGTACCCAGACTGGGTCTCGAATGTGGTTATGGTAAAGAAGGGGGGAGGTAAATGGAGAATGTGCGTTGACTTTTCATTACTTAATAAATCATGCCCCAAGGATTGCTACCCCTTGCCCCGAATCCACGCGCTGGTTGACTCGACCGTCGGTTTTTCTGTAATGTCTTTTCTAGATCTCTTTTCAGGTTATCATCAAATCCGCATGCCCCCCCTCCCCGACGTCAAAGATGTCTCTTTCATCACAGGGGATGGGTGCTATTGTTACAAAATGATGCCCTTCGGGTTGAAAAATGAAGGGCCGACGTATCAGCGGATGATGGACCGGGTTTTCCGAGAACAAAGGGGTAGGAACCTGGAGGTTTATGTGGATGACCTCATGGTGAAAAGTCGAGACCCCAAGTCCCACCTCCGTGACCTTGAAGAAACCTTCGGGACATTGAGAAAATTCTAGATGAAACTCAACCCTCAGAAGTTTGTCTTCGGGGCCGGCCGGGGGAAGTTTCTAGGCCACTTACTCACCCCAGCGGGAGTGGAGCCTAATCCAGACAAAGTCAGAGCCATCATAGAGTTGGGGTCACCAAGGAATGCGAAGGAGGTTCAGCGGCTCACGGGGAAGTTGGTCGGGCTTAGTAGGTTCCTCTGCAGGGAGGGAGAGAAGTGTGCACCTTTCTTCAAGGTACTGCGGGGGAACCAAAAGTTTGAATGGACCCCTGAGTGTGAAAAGGCTTTTCAAGCGCTGAAGGAACAACTGACCCTATACCTGGGGGTAGGGGTAGGACCCGAGGCAGTGAGTTCAGTGCTGGCCCGGGAAGAAGGCAGGAGGCAACTCCCAATCTACTATGTTAGCCGAGTACTGAGGAAGGCGGAGTTTCGGTACCTCATCCTAGAGAAGTTGGCCTTCACCTTGATGGTGAAGCCCCGGAATCTCCGGCCTTATTTCAAAGCGCATCTGATCAAGGTGGTCACCGACCACCCCCTTCGCAACATCATGGAAGGAGTCGAACACTCGGGGGTTGGCTAAGTTGTCGGTGGAGCTAAGTGAATTCGATATTTCATATGTGCCCAGGTTGTCCATAAAGGCCCAAGCGGTTACTGACTTTTTGGCGGACTACGTAACCGAGGTGGAAGAGTCCGAGCTGCCCAGCACGATGGCCTGGAGGATGTTGGTGGACGGGGCCTCGGGAAAGTGTTCCTTCGGGGGAGGGGTGGTTTTGGTAAGCCCCAAGGGACGAGGATCGAGCAGGCAATCAATATTCATTTTCCCCTCACCAACAACCAGACCGAGTACAAGGCGGTAGTAACGGGCCTGCGCCTGGCCCTGGAATTAGGAGTGCAAGATGTGGAGGTCTCGACGGACTCTTTGGTGGTGGCTTGCCAAGTCAGGGGGGAGTTCGAGGTAAAGGAGTCGACTCTTCAGCGGTACTTGGAAAAGGTCAAGGGGCTCATAGGGCAGTTCCAGACCTTCTCGATCCGTCATGTGCCAAGGGAGGAGAGTGCCGCGGTGGATCTCCTGGCCAAGTTCGGTCTAAGGGCAAGGGGCACGGTGTCGGAACTCTTCCGACCATCCATCGAGGAGGGGGAACTGACGGAGGTGGACCAACGGGCGTGGATGGATCCCTTCATCACCTTCCTGACATCGGGGAAGTTCCCTGAGGGGGACATGGACAAACGACGATTCAGGTATAAGTCTGCATACTACTCTTTGCACACAGGGGGACTATACCGGAAGACACTCTCGGGGCTCCTAGCTCGGTGCGTGGCGGAGGAGGAGGTCCCGAAGGCCCTGGAGGAGATCCACTCGGGAGAATGTGACAGCCACTCCGGGAGCCGAACCTTGGAGGGGAGAGTGCTGAGGCAAGGCTACTTTTGGTCTACCCTCAGCAAGGATGCGGCGGAGTTCGCAAGAAAGTGTTCAAAGTATCAACTGTTCTTTCCTCTCCAGCTCTTGCCAGCCCAAAGACTCCGAACCATCACAGCTCCCTGGCCCTTTGCTATATGGGATTTGGACCTGATGGGTCCATTCCCGCAAGCGAGTGGCCAAAGAAAGTTCCTATTAGTGATGATTGATTATTTCTCCAAGTGGCTGGAGGTGAAGGCGCTGGCCAAGGTAACGTCTCAAGTAGTTAGAAATTTCATATGGGGTGAGATAATATGCAGGCATGGGCTCCCGCTAGCCATAGTTACAGACAATGGGCTGCAGTTTGCCAGCGACGAGTTCGTCAGCTTCTGCACCCAGCTCGGCATAGACTTTCGGTTTGCGTCAGTCCACCACCCGAGGAGCAATGGGTAAGTGGAGGCGGCAAACAAGATTATCGTGAACTTGCTGAAGAAGAAGGTCGAGAACCTCAGGGGGGAACTGGGTAGAGCAGTTACCCTCGGGTCCTCTGGGCCTTGAGGACCACCCCAAACACGGCCACCGGGGAGACTCCGTTCAAGCTCTCCCACGGGTCCGAGTCCGTCCTCCTAATAGAGTTCGAAGTGAAATCCCCCAGGGTGGTCGCCGCGGGCGATGGGGATGAAGAATGGCTGGTGGAGAATGGGAAAGAGCAAAGGCTATCTCTGGACTTGGTGGAAGAGCTCCGGGACTTAGCCACCGTCTGGCAAGAGGAAGTCAAGCGGAGGATGACTCGGTACTTCGACAAGCATATCCGAATAAAACAGTTCAAGAAAGGAGACCTGGTGCTGAAGAAGGTTGACGCGGCCGGGAGAGGAGCCGCGGTAGGAAAGCTTTATCCCAACTGGGAGGGGCCTCATATTGTAGATGAGGTGCTTAGGTCAGGCGGGTACCACCTCCGAGATGTGGATGAGGTACCCCTCGGCCTGGCCAGGAGCGGGGATGACCTGAAACGATTCTACCTTTAAAACTTTTGTAATTGATTTGTTATATGTGACTCACCATATATTGGTTCTGAAGTTTTTTCTAAGCAGGGGTCCTCAAGTGTTTCATGCTGGATTGCCCCGGACGATCCCACTGCCGGGCTCTCACTAGCCGGTGGGTCAGGTTGATCTCGCGGAGAGGCTGACAAGGTGATAAGTATTCAAACTGGAATGCCCCGGTCGATCCCTGATAAGTGTTTTTGTGAACGAATGCTTATTTTAAACGCAAGAGAACGCGTCAGATCAAGTTGTATAAAGTGAGTAGAGATCGTCTCCACAGGGAGGTGATGAATTCAGAGTTCGCAAATACTAGCTATGACTTTTCTTTAAATCCAAGCGAATCGATAACGGTGATTTGCTTAAATAAAAACAACTAATAGTAATTACTTCTAATTAAAACTGACTACGCTTACTTGAGAACTTGATTTCTAACAAATGAGGAAAATAATCTTGTATTGCGACTTCCTTTGTATAATGCAATGGAGTTATGAAGGTGACTTTGTGACTGATGCTTAGTGAAGTGTCTTGCAACGATTTGAAATTAGAAACCCGAATCTCTCGATATCGGAACTCCCTAGTCCTTCATTCCCCTTGTCATCTCTAACTAAGGTGCAATAAAAGATCGCATTAAGCCTACAAATCCAAGTTGCTAACGCCAATAGGAAATCTCTTTCACTCTTCAAGCGCTATATCAAATCCATGACACACTTGCGCAACTCGTCTCTCGATTTATGAAATGCAGTAAAACAATAAAACTTTGGCCAAAAGTTCTAAGATATAGATCATAAATTTGATAAAGAACAATCACAAAACCATTCACAAAGTGAAATTAAAACACCCTCATTTCATCATACAAAGTACCATCACAACACAAGATTAAGGAAATTAGTTCATACTCATGGAAATACAACCCAAAATTAAAAAGATCTTACAGAGCATCATGAAAATACAAGTCCGGAATGAACTCTTCTTCCTCTTCTTGCTCCTGGTTCTTCGAATGCTCTCTGCGAAAATAAATAACCCCCCTTTTTTCCCTGGTTCTTGCCGTATTTTTTTGGTCCAATGGGATCAGCCCTTCTTTTCTCTTGTCAAATCAGGTCAGCCCTCCTTGCTTTTCTCTTGTCAAATCAGGTCTGGATTCAGATTTTATCCTATCTCTTCTTTAGAGTAGAATGCGGGCCCACAAGATCTGAGAGTAATATTTGATGCATACAACCAAAAATCAAGTACGTTCCAATAAAAAAAATAAAATCTGCACCACCAGTTCGCAACAATTCGGCACATTTGTTTCAAACTATTTCTAGTTGCCAAAATATGCTCGAATGGACAACATCGGCTTAACAATTCAGCTTATCATCCGACCCACAATAGGATTTCTTCATAATACCTGAGATAAATAATGCAAGAGTGCTAATAATGACTACAAATAAGAATCTTTCAACATTATCTCCTTCTTGCTCTTGTTTATCGCACATTATGACAAAAAGTAAATAAAAATCGGGCTCAAGATAACTCCATTTTGGAAGTTATCACACCCTCATGCTTAGCTCTTTGCTAGTCCCTAACAAAGTTATATGTTTATAACTGACTTCAATCCGATATTTATCAAAGCATATTGATTCATTCTATTTTTTTCCATAAATCAAACAACACATATTCAAGCAAGTCAAGTTAACAATAAGTGTGTTTGTCAATCACTAGAGGTTCAGATTCTCACTAATCCGTTAGTTCAATTTAAGATAAAGTTCCTTTAAAAAGTAGAATGACGCGCTCTATCCCTTATAAAATTATTCATTCTCCCCTACTTATTTCTTTAAACTTCCTTGCCAATAGAAAGAAGCAAACATAAGGCGAGACTTTGAGGTGGCACCACAAGAAAAAAAAACTTTCAGTATACAATCATCGAAACTTTCCAAATATGGGGTTTAAAACAAATTCTTCATTCATTCATACTTTTTTTTCTTCTCATAGTCGGGATCATTCCAAGTATGTGGGGACATACCTAGGTCACGTATCACTATGATATATAATACTTTTTTTCTTCTCATAGTCGGGATCATTCCAAGTATGTGGGGACATACCTAGGCCACGTATCACTATGATATATAATACTTTTTTTTTCTTCTCATAGTCGGGATCATTCCAAGTATGTGGGGACATACCTAGGCCACGTATCACTATGATATATAATACTTTTTTTTAACACCCATACTGGAAAGCTCAATAAGATACGTATGATACCAACTTTCTACGTCTTGGCCAACCTCATTGAATCAGTTATTGTCTACTCTTTCGCTATGGGTTCAGACGTTTAAAGAATAAACATAAGATAAACAAACTCTTTTAAGGGAATAGAGTGTCAAAAATAACTTTTTAAGGGAGCTCATAACAAATTTTACTAACTTATGATATATAACAAAATCTGATATTCTAAAATTGTCTAGCATCTTATATCAAATTATCTTGAAAATACTTGAATATATGACTAGTTCCATTCATATGGTGAACCCGAATAGAGTTCCTCAATTTGGCTTTGAGAACTATTATCACTCAAGCATTAGGGGGATATGAGTTCATCACATATGCCGTAGGAACATATACGGCATAACCACCCCCATGCTTAGACGTTTTTTGCTAGATCCTAGCAAAGATATAAAATATGCTCAAATCTAAACATGCTTCTAAAAATAGAGATACGTCCCTGGAAAATAAGATCTGAAGCGTTCAGTTCCCCCGTCTTGCTGTGATTGTTTGATCCTTCTGGCAAGTACTTCTCCTACAGAATAGTCAAAAGCAAGGCAATAATATTATTCGTTTTATAACTATGGGTTAACAAGGGTGTGAGCTGTTTAGAAAATAAACAAACATTAACATATAAAGCAATTCTCATAATAATACTAAATTAAAATATAAGACATACCTATAGTAACACAAGTGTTGTAACACATTGCAGGAATAACAAAAGATGCCTATAGGTATCAGATCATCGTAGTTTTCAACATTGTTCATGATAATAATATAACATACTAAAAAGAAAATAACATTGTTCTTCCGAACAAACAAAACTAAAAGAAACTTCCAGCCACTCATTCTTCTCCACTGTCATCTTCCTCGTTGTCGTCTCCTTCCTCGGTCTCACCTTCCTCGTCGGAGCTGTCTTCCGCATCAGCAAACGGAGGCATTCGCTTACCATCGAAGGTAAGGTACCCCTTATGGTTAAATGGGCTGTCGAAGGGAAATACCATCTTTTCCATCCTAAGGTGTGCATGCTCGAGAAGCCGTGCTTGCTCCGACCGCATTATATCCATGTAAGCATCCATGTGACGGTGGTGATATCGCTGAGCAGAGGCCATATACTTTAAATACTCCATGATGGTGGCGAATTGTGCATCCGAGTAGACGACATTCGTGACTGCCGCCTTAGGCTCAGTGGGGTCCTTGGGGTGCACCTTAATATAAGATGAAATAACCTTCTGGGAGATGTGGTGGCCCACTGGAGTGCGAGTGTCAGTGTCTGTAAACGGAACCCCCGCATGCCGACAAAGCTCGGTAATGAGAGTGGGGAACCACAATTGTCGCCCCCTATCCGTCTTGACCTTTTTCTTCAGCTGATCAGAAATTAAGCGCCCCACTCTGACTGGAGTACCGCGCAGAATACAATATATAATGTAAGTTCGCTCGAGTGACACATGATTTGAGTGTTTGGTAGGCATGATGTTGCTGTTCACAAACAGCAACCAAACTTTTGCAGGCCAAGTGAAGCTTGCCGAATCGAGCACAAATTTCCTCTCGTTTGCCCACCGAACATCATTAGCGGGACAAAGAGCGGCGGCGACATCATGGGGAGGGATGATTGCTTTAAATTTCTCAAAATCATTCCCTTCAACTTTCGGAATATCAAAGAAATTATCTATAGCATGCTCAGAAAAATCCACGGTTTTACCTCGCACCTTCGTTTTGCTTTCGGAATGAAACCGTGCATATGCATAGAATTCATGTACCCACTGCAGGACGGCTTCGGATCTAGGATGACAAAAGGAGGACCATCCTTGCTTGTCAATTTGCTCGACATAGCCCATGCTCCAAGCACGCTTCTCGATTTCGAAACCCCGCTCGAAGATCACCGGCTTTTTCTTCAGGATTTCGAACCGCTCCATGGCTTCATCGTTGACGAAGTGGGGGTCATTTTCGCGACGGCCTTCTTCCTTTGCTTCTTCGGTGCCATGACCTCCCAATCAATCAGCAGGACTGCAACGCGCACGGCGGCCAACTTTTGCTTTAAAGACGAGCGGTGAACGGCGACGGCGCATGGATTTGGGAGAGCTGCTCGGGTTACGCCGCTAAGACTGATGGGGGAGGGGTGTGCGGCTCGAGAGAATGCGATAAGACTGAAGCGGCATTTAGAGGGGATCGCGCGTACAGATTTTCGTCGAACCGGATTTAGTCGAACCGGATTTCGTCGAACAGCCCAGCGAATCGAGAGAAGAACGTCGAACAGCCCAGCGTCGAACAACCCAGCGTCGAGAGCAGGATTTAGTCGAACAGCTCATCGGCTCGAGAAAATAACGTCGAACGGCCCAGCGTCGAACAACAGGATTTAGTCAAACAGGGTTTCGTCGAACCGGATTTCGTCGAACAGCCCAGCGGCTCGAGAGAAGAATGTCGAACAACCCAGCGTCGAACAGCAAGATTTAGTCGAACAGGGTTTCGTCGAATCGGATTTCGTCGAACAGCCCAGCGGCTCGAGAGAAGAACGTCGAACAACCCAGTGTCGAACAGCCCAGCGTCGAGAGCAGGATTTAGTTTAAAACAAATGCGCCGGTTCAATATAGCAGGCGGTTTATTCGAACCGGGTATTTTAAAACAAATGTGACGGTTCAGTTGAACCAGCCCAGCTGCTCCCTACAAGCGAAGCGCAGAAAATGACAGAAAATATTTTTAAAACATTTCAGCCGAAATATTACAAAGTGTTGGAATTTTGAAACTCAGCAGAAATTGGCCACAGAAAATATTCCAAACATTTTTGTCCAGATGTTGAAAGGTGTTGGCAGTTTCTCACTACTTAAATACAAAATTTCAGTAGTGCCCAGAAAATGAAAGCGAACTAAACCAAACGAAACTAAACAAATTTGCGAAAACTAAATTCTAAAAGATTGGGTTGCCTCCCAATAAGCGCCATATTTTCAGTCCCGGCGGGACTTTGTCCTTATTATGCTGCTAGATCAACCTGACCGATGACACCATTCGATCGGTGTCGCTCCCTCTATAGATTTTTAACCTTTGACCATTTACCTTAAATTCAGTGTCGTCCTTCTCATTCACAACGGTCACCGCGCCATAAGGATAGACTTCTTTCACCTTAAAGGGGCCTGACCAACGAAATTTTAACTTACCGGGAAATAATTTTAGACGAGAATTAAACAAAAGGATCTAGCTGTCCCGGCTCAAATTGTCTTTCAATTAAACGTTGGTCATGCCATTTTTTTTCGTTCTTTATAAATTCGCGCGCTTTCATAAGCATTCATCCTCAACTCATCCAACTCATTGAGCTGCAGCAATCTCTTCTTACTAGCATCTTGGAAATCATTGTTTATTTTCTTTATGGCCCAATAAGCCCGGTGTTCCAATTCCAAGGGTAGATGACATGACATTCCATAAACCAAGCGATATGGGGTTAAACCTATTGATGTCTTGTATGCGGTCATATAGGCCCATAGAGCATCGTTAAGCTTTTGTGACCAATCTTTGCAGTTTACACTAACAGTCTTTGCGAGTATTTGCTTAATTTCATGATTTGACACCTCAGCTAGCCCATTAGTTTGGGGGTGATAGGCTAGTGCAACTTTATGTGTGACCCCATATTTTCTCAATAACGTCGCAAATTGGGTGTTACAGAAATGACTCCCCCCGTCACTAATAATAGCTCTGGGGGTACCAAATCAGTTAAAAATATAATTTTTCAAGAAATGTAACACCACCTTGGCATCATTTTTCATTGTCGCTACTGCCTCTACCCACTTGGATACATAGTCTACAGCTAGAAGAATATATAAATTTCCTTTGGAATTCACAAATGGCCCCATAAAGTCTAGGCCCATACATCAAAAAGCTCAACTTCCAATATTGCATTCATTGGCATGGCATCAGTTCCCTTAATGTTCCCGCTTCGTTGACATCGACCACATAGCTTTACAAACTCATTAGCATCACGAAATAAATTGGGCCAAAAGAAACCTGCTTCTAGAACCTTCATTGCAGTATGACTTCCCATGAAATGTCCTCCATACGGAGAATTGTGGCAACTCTCCAATATAGATTTTATTTCTTCCTCAAGCACACATCGCCTCACCACTCCGTCTGCCCCAATCTTGAATAGATATGGATCATCCCACAGATAAGAACGTACTTGGTGTAGGAATATCTTCCTCTGTTGGTAAAGTAATCCCGGTGGAAATATGTTGCTTACAATATAATTCACATAATTTGTGAACCAAGGTGTAGTTTTTTCGGATATAGCTAACAACCATTCATCGGGAAATCTCTCGTCAATCTCGGAACGTGGTAACGAATTAGGACACTCGATCCTAGAAAGATGATATGCGACTGGGTTGTCTACCCCTTTCCTATCTTTAATTTCTACGTCGAATTCTTGTAATAAGAGTACCCAACGAATCAGTCGAGGTTTGACATCTTTCTTGTCCATAAGAAAGCGGATGGCAGCATGGTCGGTATAAACTATGACCTGGGTGCACAAGAGATAAGACCTGAACTTTTCAAAAGCGAAAACTACAACAAGTAACTCTTTTTCTGTTGTGGTGTAGTTGACTTGGGCTTCAATCAAAGTTTTACTTGCGTAAGCTATTGTGTGGAAAATTCTCTCCCGCACTTGCCCTAAGACGACTCCTACCGCATAGTCACTAGCATCGCACATTAATATAAACGGTTCTCCCCACGCAGGAGAAACCACAATAGGAGCCGAATCAGGGCTGGATAACTTGTCAAATCAGGGCTGGATTCAGATTTTATCCTATCTCTTCTTTAGACTAGAAGGCGGGCCCACAAGATCTGAGAGTAATATTTGATGCATACAACCAAAAATCAAGTACGTTCCAATAAAAAAAATAAAATCTGCACCACCAGTTCGCAACAAATCGGCACATTTGTTTTAAATTATTTCTACTTGCCAAAATATGCTCGAATGGACAACATCGGCTTAACAATTCAGCTTATCATCCGACCCACAATAAGATTTCTTCATAATACCTGAGATAAATAATGCAAGAGTGCTAATAATGACTACAAATAAGAATCTTTCAACATTATCTCCTTCTTGCTCTTGTTTATCGCACATTATGACAAAAAGTAAATAAAAATCGGGCTCAAGATAATTCCATTTTAGAAGTTATCAATCCCGCTGCCGGGTTCTCAGTAGCTGGTGGGTCAAGTTGATCTCGCGGAGAGGCTGGCAAGGTAACAAGTATTCATGTTGGAATGCCCCGGACTATCCCGCTGCCGGGCTCTCACTAACCGGTGGGTCAGGTTGATCTCACAGAGAGGCTGGCAAGGTGATAAATATTCATGATGTAATGCACCGGACGATCCCGCTGCCGGGCTCTCACTAGTCGGTGAGTAGGTTGATCTCGCGGAAAGGCTGACAAGGTGATAAGCATTCATGCTGGAATGCCCCGGACGATCTCGCTGCCGGGCTCTCACTAGCCGGTGGGTCAGGTTGATCTCGCGGAGAGGCTGGCAAGGTAACAAGTATTCATGCTGGAATGCCCCAGACGATCCCGCTGCCGGGCTCTCGCTAGCCGGTGGGTCAGGTTGATCTCGCGGAGAGGCTGGCAAGGTAACAAGTATTCATGCTGGAATGCCCCGGACGATCCCGTTGTCGGGCTCTCACTAGCTGGTGGGTCAGGTTGATCTCGCGGAGAGGCTGGCAAGGTAACAAGTATTCATGCTGGAATGCCCCGAAGATCCCGCTGCCGGGCTCTCATTAGCCGGTGGGTCAGATTGATCTCGCGGAGAGGCTGGCAGGGTAACAAGTGTTTTATGCTAGAATGTCTCGGACAATCCCGCTGTCGGGCTCTCACTAGACGGTGGGTCAGGTTGATCTCCGAAGAGGCTGACAAGGTTATCAGAAAAGGGTCACCTCGCTCGGCAGGTAGGGGTAATCTCGCATGGCAGGGGGATAAAGAACCCGTCTCGCTTGCGAGGGGCGGAAGGCCCTCGCGAATTAGAGTCCTCGCAGGAAGGAACGCCCCAGGCAGGTAGGCCGAGTACTCGCCATCATGGGGAGTGGGAGAAAAAAGTTTTTCCAAACTCGGGGAGAGTGCGAGAAGCCAAGAGGAAGTTCTCGCTCGTTAGTCGATAAAAATTGGAAGGCACACTCCTCGCAAGACGGAGACGCGGTGGGCAGATATATGTCTGAGCTAAGCGACCGCGCGATAGGCGGGAGCGAGCACAGCGAGCATGATATCGATCACAGAAACAAGAAAAGAAAAACGTAAAAGGGAAGCATGCACAGAGAAGACGAGCAAGTGATAAACGAATACAAAATATCATTTCCATTTCGTTAAAGAGTTTTACAAGCTCCGCGGCGATCTCGCCAGCCAAAAAAAAGATAAGAAGAAGAAAAACAAGAAAAAAAGCAAAACGCAGTATCAGGACTCATCCGCAGATTGCTCGCCCTCGCTCCTCTCGGGGGTGTGATGGGCACGAATAGCTCCGGGATCACATCCTCAAGAGTGAGGTCCGCCGCCTCAGCAGTAACTAGACCAGCCCTTTGGAGAGTGCGGAAGGCGAACCTCGCCGCGTGGAGTGCTCCTTCTCGCATCTCCGTCTTTTGCTCTTGCCGCTTGGCCCTCAAAGACCTAGGGCTAAGCGGAAGGGTCGCCCGGACCAATTCGAGATTAAGGGCTTTTAGCCCATCTACTTGCTTCTCCAAGGCGGTGGTGCGAGGGAGAAGCTCACTAGCAGTCTCGACATCCTGCGAGAAAGAGTATTAGGGTAGGGTATAAAAAGGCGAGAAAAGGTAGGCGAGCGATCAGCAAGACTCACCATTCCGCCCTGGAGGCTGGCGACGAGGCCATCCGAGATGTCCAGTTTGTCTTTGAGGATTGCCACCTCCTCGATCGCGGCCTTCAACTCATCTCGAAGTCCTTCAGAGCTTTTTTCTTTCTTCAGACTCGCGATGTTCTTCGCCGCATCCTTCAGCTCGCGCTTGAGCTCCTCGGAATTCCTCTCCGACTGGAAGTTGCGTCGACCCATCATATGGGCGAGCTCCAGAGAGCGGAATTGGGATCGCGCGCTCTCGTGAGCGATCATCCGGGAAGACATCGAGTTGAAGTCATCTGCGTCCTCTCGCCCATAAAGGCCAAAGGATAGAGCGAAGGCATCACCGCCGATCGTATCCTGCTCGACCCAGGAGGGGAGGAGAGTTGATATAGAGGCCCGTTTGGACTCTTCATCCCAGACCAGCAGAGGCGCGTCGGCCTCGTCCAGATGCTTGGCGCGGAGACCAAAGTTCCGGTGGCGCGTCAGACGAGGCACTTTTGAGGTACCGACAACCACCTGGGCGGGCTCGACGGCCACCTTCTCTGTTGACAGGCTCGCCTGGTGATCTCCCCCGGGCGAGATCTCGAGGGCCTCCTTTCCCTTGGTCAGGGGAGGGGCTTTCGTCTTCTTAGGGGGTGGCGGTAGAGATTGCGATCCGCGGCTCGCAGGTGCGGGTCGCTTCTTAGGAAGAGGAGCCGGGGTGGAGGCAGACACTCAGCAGGCTCGGCGACGACAATGGCGAGACGAAAACTAGGCGCGATGGACCCAACCTTCGCGTAGGGGGGGTGGAGCGGAATGTCTCGCTCTCCTGCGAGTGTAACAACCCTAAATTTATAATATTAATAAAGCATTTTTTTCCTTGCTGTCTAGCCGCAGCCCCCGATCTCTATTATTAATCTTCGGCCTAGGGCTTTCCGCGTCTCCCGCTCCAGCCCCATCTCCCGCGCGCCTACCAGTCTCCCGCAAGTGCGCAACCACCCCTCCTGCTCCCGTTTCTGCTTCCATCCGACGCCTCCTGCTCCTCCCGGCATGGCCAGCGCCTCATGCTCCCCCTTCCAGCGTGTCCGATGCTCCTGCTGCTCCTCCTGCACTGGCCGTTGGTTCTTTCTCCAGCCCTCCAGCAAAATTCTTTCTTCTCCCCTCCCCTCAAGGCCGACAGCTGCCTCCTCTTCCTCAGACAACTCCATTTCTTCCTCCGGCAGCCCTCTTCCTCTCCGATTGGGCCGGTGTTTGCGAGAGCAACACCTGGGGTTCGCTCGTTTCCCCCTCTGCTCAGATTTTGAGCCAGGATATGACTTCCTTTGGGTAAGATTCCTCCTCCTTCGCCTCTATTCAGATTCTCTTGCATCCTTTATATTTATTTGTCTCCAATTTTGCATTCATTTTGTGATTTCAGATTTTTGCCCCCTTGCGATCTTCTAACTGTGATTTGTTTGTGATTCCCCCCATCGTTCGTCGAATCTCCCAGCGGAATCTCTCCAAACCCTCTCCGATTTAGGGTTTGTCCTAGGCAAGCACCGTCAAGTCTCCGTTTCCGCGTGGTAATCGCTTCTCCCCTCACTTAGAGGGAGGTAATCTGCTAAATCCCTCTTTGTTTAATTTCCGTGTCGTAGAATGCTTGTGTTAGCGTAGTGAATTATGCTATATCGCTTTCGTTGTGCTTGAGCAGGTCCAAAATATGATTTCTATCTTTGCGCTTCGTCGCCACCGCCAGTTTCAGCCTCACTTAAGGCAAGTAGAGATCCTTCTCTCTTCCAAACATTGAGCTTCAATTCTTGTGTCTGATTCTTATAATTTTATAATTTACGTTTGAATGCATGTTTTGTCAAATTAATTTAGATCTCAAATCCCTAAATAGACTTGTTATTAGTTTGAGGATAATATTTGGATATTTGGAAGACGAGTTAGTGAATAATAGTTGATTGGATATTCAAGTAGATGATTTGCATATCATTTGATGAATAATTTGAAGAATCGTAGAACGTTAATCACGAGCAACATTGTTACAATAACAATTATGCCGAATTCGGGTTAGCAAGTATATGACTGGTGTTTTGATATATCATGCTCGTAACGCATAAATTTTTACTTGAAAGATACTTGTGTCTAAAATGATTTCAACCTAGATGAGTATCTTTTAAACCAAAATGATGTATAGTGATCTTATTACTCGCGAATTCTTGAACCACCAAGTTTCAAAACTCTCTATCGAGCTCTTGAGTCATCGAATCTTGTTTCTTATGCCTGTTTGGTTGAAAGACTTGGATAGAGTTTATTTCTCGATATGATGTTTTTCTTTAGCGAGAGTCCGTTCCAGTTAGAATCACCAATCTATGAATCATCGAATCTTGAGTCATCGAATCTTGTTTCTTATGCCTGTTTGGTTGAAAGACTTGGATAAAGTTTATTTCTCGATATGATGTTTTTCTTTAACGAGAGTCCGTTCCAGTTATAATCACCAATCTATGAATCTTTTAAATTATCTAATGTCGTGCACCTCTGTTCACGTTTGTAAACTCTGCTATTGTATATTTGAATCAGTGGTTGGTGACATGTCTTGATATGATAGAATCCACAAAATCCTGCAATAAGTCATTAATAACGTAAGTTAATATTGAAAGGTAGGGTTTAATTGACGCAACTCCTTGACTTGGGTTTCCTCTTGAATCCCTAATGGGAACAAAGGACCGGTCATAGCGAGCATAAATTTCTGAATCTCTTGAATCCGTACTTGAATCTGTCTGAATTATGAATCCTGTGCGTCAAACAAAAATACTTACACTCACTTGTTACAACTTATGTTATTACATGATCATATTTGTATGTTTCACTCTGAAATAGTCTAATAATTCTAGATATTTCTGCTTGACTCACTTGCTTGCCTGTCTTATTAGCTTTGCTTCATGAAAAGCGGCACATAAATATTCTGTTTCTCCTGCTCGTATTTTATTTTTCCTTGCTCTTGTGTATTTCAATATTCTGAGGTTTTTCCTTCTTGTTTTGGAATTTGCCTTAGCGTTCGTGCCTGAGCCGCCTGCTTCCTGAGCTGATCTGCGCTAAGCTTCAGGTTTTGCGTTTATGTTTCATTTCTTTTACTGTCGGATATTTCTTTTATGTAATAATTACGATCAGTCATTTTCTCCTGTTTCATGGACAACTGTTAGGCTAAATATTATATGTACTAGAATTTGACATATTTTGCATGCTCATTCATCTGCGATGATCACTGCATAAATTTCTGTTCCAAAACTTGTATCTTAAGTTCTTTTGCAAAAATGCATGTGCACTTGTTTCAAACTATCATATTTTAAAGCTTCCGCAAATAAATCAATCTATTTTACTCAAAAGTAACTACTTTAAAACTATTTGTAGTATTTCTGCTTCTGCCTTAGCAGGCATGGATTCCTTTTCGCCAATGCCTGTGGCATCATGGCCCGCACCGAAGCGCACTCTGACTTTTGTCGAGACGGGTCGTGACAGTTGATATCAGAGGTAGGTTAGACTTTAAAGATAAAGTATTTTATAAATATTACATATTTTGAATCTTATTATATAAATATATATACATGCATCATTACTTCACGCACCTTATCATTATCTGTTGTTCGCGGCTGAAACACGCACATACTACACTCATAAGCATGAGTAGTATGCACACGAATGTTAAGGGGTTATGGGCAAACTTAACATTTTTGTGCATATGAATTTCCACTAGGATATACACCGTTTGCGAATATTAAATGGTTATGAGCAGTTTAATATTTTCAAGTGCATTGACATTATAATCATAATATGCATGACATGTTAAGTGATATAGGCGCTTAACGTGGCATGTGTATCCATTCATTTGCATTCATATCATAAGCATTGCACAA
This sequence comes from Dactylorhiza incarnata, assembly GCA_033032865.1. Lineage (NCBI taxonomy): Eukaryota > Viridiplantae > Streptophyta > Magnoliopsida > Asparagales > Orchidaceae > Dactylorhiza > Dactylorhiza incarnata. The sequence continues at coordinate 6,224,570 of JAWHQI010000123.1, read as the reverse complement.
GTGTCCAGCTAAGAACAACTATAATGATTGTACACGTATGGTTTTACTATTTGCTTGACATCGCACATGATTTCAATTTTGCACTTTGCATGATCATACCTAGAGTTGTCCAATGGAAATGTTGTAATTATTACATAATTTATGTACCTGACAGTAGGAAATGTGTTAGAATCTCTAGTTTCAAATCTCCGATATTCATATTCAGTCTTCCTGTTCTGCTCGACTAACGATCTCATCTGATTCTCCAGTATCCCCTTTTAGTTAGCTCTTGAGCGTCAACATCGCAAGTAAGTTACCCTCTTCGTGCAAAGATTCTTCGCTCCTGAATTCTTGAGTCTTATCTCTCAGTTTCGAGCTAAGTGAAGCAATTCCCGTGTTCCCTGAATCCAATTCTTCGTATCTGGCCATACCCGCTAAGATCGTTAAGTATCAAGTACGCAAGCTTCTAATGAAAAATCATCCTTTTGATAACTGTGTTTTGAATGCATGAGAAATCTGAATAATTATCTCGAGAACTTGAATCTGTTACTGTAAATTTTCTCTTGACCTTGGTAAGTCTCCGCGCTTGTTTTTCTTTCTGTTTCAACGTATTCATAGTTAGCTTCCATGCCTTGATTTGAAAGTCTTGCTGAAAAGAATGACATCTGAATCTTCGCCATAAGATCCCCCATTCGGAGAATTCTCAGAAAGTTTCGGGACGAAACTTCCTAAGTAGGGGAGAATGTAACAACCCTAAATTTATAATATTAATAAAGCATTTTTCCCTTGCTGTCTAGCCGCACCCCAGCCGCAACCCCCTTTAATTCCCTAGCCGCAGCCCCCGATCTATATTATTAATCTTCGGCCTAGGGCTTTCCGCGTCTCCCGCTCCAACCCCCTCTCCCGCGCGCCTCCCCGTCTCTCGCAAGTGCGCAGCCGCCCCTCCTGCTCCCGTTTCTGCTTCCAGTCGACGCCTCCTGCTCCTCCCGGCGTGGCCAGCACCTCATGCTCCCCCTTCCAGCGTGTCCGATGCTCCTGCTGCTCCTCCTGCACTGGCCGTTGGTTCTTTCTCCAGCCCTCCAGCAAGATTCTTTCTTCTCCCCTCCCCTCAAGGCCGGCAGCTGCCTCCTCTTCCTCCGACAACTCCGTTTCTTCCTCCGGCAGCCCTCTTCCTCTCTGATTGGGCCGGTGTTTGCGAGAGGAACGCCTAGGGTTTGCTCGTTTCCCCCTCTACTCAGATTTTGAGCCCGTATATGACTTCCCTTGGGTAAAATTCCTCCTCCTTCGCCTCTATTCAGATTCTCTTGCATCCTTTATATTTATTTGTCTCCAATTTTGCATTCATTTTGTGATTTCAGATTTTTGCCCCCTTGCGATCGTCCAACTGTGATTTGTTTGTGATTTTCGGCATCGTTCGTCGAATCTCCCAGCGGAATCTCTCCAAACCCTCTCCGATTTACGGTTTCTCCTAGCCAAGCGCCACTAAGTCTCCGTTTCCGCGTGATAATCTCTTCTCCCTTCACTTAGAGGGAGGTAATATGCTAAATCCCTCTTTGTTTAATTTCCGCGTCGTAGAATGCTTGTGTTAGCGTAGTGAATTATGCTATATCGCTTTCGTTGTGCTTGAGCAGGTCCAAAATATGATTTTTATCTTTGCGCTTCACCGCCGCCGCCAGTTTCAGCCTCACTTAAGGCAAGTAGAGATCCTTCTCTCTTGCAAACATTGAGCTTCAATTCTTGTGTCTGATTCTTATAATTTTATGATTTACGTTTGAATGCATGTTTTGTCAAATAAATTTAGATCTCAAATCCCTAAATAGACTTGTTATTAGTTTGAGGTTCACGCGATTGGAATAACACGAGTTGTGAATATAAATGATAATATTTGGATATTTGGAAGACGAGTTAGTGAATGATAGTTGATTTGATATTCAAGTAGATGATTTGCATCTCATTTGATGAATAATTTGAAGAATCGTAGAACGTTAATCACGAGCAACATTGTTACGATAACAATTATGCCGAATTCGGGTTAGCAAGTATATGACTGGTGTTTTAATATATCATGCTCGTAACGCATAAATTTTTACTTGAAAGATACTTGTGTCTAAAATGATTTCAACCTAGATGAGTATCTTTTAAACCAAAATGATGTATAGTGATCTTATTACTCGTGAATTCTTGAACCCGCAAGTTTCAAAACTCTCTGTCGAGCTCTTGAGTCATCGAATCTTGTTTCTTATGCCTGTTTGGTTGAAAGACTTGGATAGAGTTTATTTCTCGATATGATATTTTTCTTTAACGAGAGTTCGTTCCAGTTAGAATCACACATCTATGAATCTTTTAAATTATCTAATGTCGTGCACCTCTGTTCACGTTTGTAAACTCTGCTATTGTATATTTGAATCAGTGGTTGGTGACATGTCTTGATATGATAGAATCCACGAAATCCTGCACTAAGTCATTAATAACGTAAGTTAACATTGAAAGGTAAGGTTTAATTGACGCAACTCCTTGACTTGGGTTCCCTCTTGAATCCCTAATGGGAACAAAGGACCGGTCATAACGAGCATAAATTTTTGAATCTCCTGAATCCGTACTTGAATATGTCTGAATCATGAATCCCGCGTGTCAAACAAAAACACCTACACTTTCACTTGTTATAACTTATGTTATTACATGTTCATCTTTGTATGTTTCACTCTGAAATAGTCTAATAATTCTAGATATTTCTGCTTGACTCACTTGCTTGCCTGTCTTATTAGCTTTGCTTCATGAAAAGCGGCACACAAATATTCTGTTTCTCCTGCTCGTATTTTATTTTGTTTTGCTCTTGTGTATTTCAATGTTCTGAGGCTTTTCCTTCTTGTTTTGGAATTTGTCTTAGCGTTCGTGCCTGAGCCGCCTGCTTTCTGAGCCGATCTGCGTCAAACTTCAGGTTTTGCGTTTATGTTTCATTTCTTTACTGTCGGATATTTCTTTTATGTAATAATTACGATCAGCCATTTTCTCCTGTTTCATGGACAACTGCTATGCTAAATATTATATGTACTAAAATTTGACATGTTTTGTATGCTCATTCATCTGCGATAATCACTGCATAAATTTCTGTTCCAAAACTTGTATCTTAAGTTTTTTTGCAAAAATGCATGTTCACCTGTTTCAAATTATCATATTTTAAAGCTTCCGCAGATAAATCAATCTATTTTACTCAAAAGTAACTACTTTAAAACTATTTGTAGTATTTCTGCTTCCGCCTTAGCAAGCATGGATTCCTTTTCGCCAATGCCTGTGGCATCACGGCCCGCCCCGAAGCGCACTCTGACTTCTGTCGAGACGGGTCGTGACAGCGAGTAAGCATCAATTCGAGATTAGAAGGAAGAGAAGCAAAAACAAAGATTAAATGAAACGGATGCGAGTAAAACCTGCTCCTGGCGGCACGGGAGGTAGCGAGTCGACGTTCCTTCGGAGGTAGGCGATCTCGAAGTTAGTCGACATGTATTTGAAAAGCTCGGCCTCATGATCGCTGAGCGCCGCGGGACGGTAAGTTATTTCGGTGCGTTGGACGGGGGAGAAAGGGACGTTGCCGAAAGGCCCCTTCACGATAACGAACTTCTGCGACCAATAATGACCCTTGTTAACCGTCTCGTGGACCTTAGCGTGGCTGCTCGCGAGAAAGGCGGTCCCGTCCTTGTTCGTCCTGAAGAAGAACAGTTTGCGGAAGACAGATAGGCTGAACTCTATCCGCTCCTCCCGCGGGTAGCATGCGAAAGCTACCATCATAGCAATGACGCTGGGGGTCATCTGACCCGGGATCACGCCGTAGTACTTGAACATCTAACGGGTTCGCAACGAGAAGTCGGATGGAAGTTTTTTAGCGAGTACGAAAGGGAAAGTAGGAGGGCAAACAAATACCTGGCTGATCTCGGGCCAGAAGGGCAGTCGCAAGCCCACCTCAAAATGAGCCACCGGGATGGCGAGCTCATCCGTGAGGAGAAAGTTGATCGTGTTATCCTTTGTTGGCTGACGAGCAGAAAACCCCGACGGGTTGTAGTTCGCTACGATCATGTGGTACTCGCTCTCCGTAAGTGAGCAATTGAGGAAGATGTGATCGCAGAAGGTCCAGGCGCACTTAGCCTGGCCTTCGGCATCAGCACCGTCGCCGCCCATCTGTGTTCCTGAAAAGAAAAATGCGAGGACAAGTAAAAAAGTGGGTGAGAGCGAGAAGACAGGGAGGCAGAGGGAAGAAGAAGGTCAATACGGTAGTTGGTTATAAATGCTGGCCCTATTTATAGGAAAAACAAAGGCGGCGGGAGGAGTCGAAGCGCCGGGGGGGGGGGGGGGGGGGGGGGGTGCGGTTAGCCAAAGCGCGCCACGATCTACCTCGATATGTGGGCCGCCCTCTTTCAAACCGCTCGCAGCAACCTGATAACGTCGACTCAGAGTAATATAAAACAATACAACGGGTAAGTATAGCGAGCCCTTGTGGGTCGCGCACCAAAACAGTAAGAGGCAAAGCAGAAGAACGTATAAGGTCGGTAAGGCGGACCTGCGTAGTTCGCACAACAGATCAGTTAAAAGAAAACAACAAAACGAAAACAGGTACTTATAAGCGATACTAGCGATACTGGAAAAATTCAGATAGAGAAAGCCCGAGGGGGCAGACGAGAAGTATTTAAGTCGCCCCCATTGTTCGCAATATTTATAGGTTACAAAAAGGGTGCCCGGTCGAAAGGGCATACGAGCGCGAGCAATATCAATATTCAATCCATCTCCATCGACCTCTGTCTCGCACACCCGAGCTCGGCGGCCTCGCGGGATAATGATAAGCGTGGGCGGCGCGGACCTCGCGCTGGATCAAACGAGCATGATCGTCCACTCGCGCGAGGTGCACCCCCGGGGAAGTAGCCTCCTCGCGAGTATCCTGTAGCAGCTCGGCTTGGAGCCGCGCACATTCATCCCAAACGAGGCAATTTGCTCCTCGGCCGCCTCCCTGTCCTTCTTCACCTGGCTATATAAGTCTTGCAGCATTCGCCCGTGCTCTTCTGAAATAATTCTGAGGTTCGCCTCTTCATAGTTTCGGGGTCCCGCAGGTCACCAAGGAAATCATCAATCTCCTCCGGCAACGGAAGGGGCGATAACTCCTCCTCTCCAAAGTCGAAGTCGCTGGAGCTCTCGGGACGATCTGCGAAAGAAAGGGGTCAGGAAATAGAATGGAGAGGCAGAGGGTTAGTCGGCTTGGGACATTCAGACGAACTAGAAGTCATTTTACCGGGCTGAAGGCGGGAAGAGCTAGGCCGTTCCTGGAAGGGATTTCCGAGGGGTAGGGTCACCGATTTACCTAAGCCCGAGGGAGGAGGTACGACACCCTCGCCTTGGACGACATCCAGGAGTGAGTTTCCGGGGTTTGTTTGGTCCAGTAGGGTAAAGCCCGGGGCGGGGATTTTTAACGCTAGAGGGGGCTGCGAGAGCGGTGGTATGGCTCGCCTCCCGGGAGTTGCGAGAGGAGACTCTGCGGAAAGACAATGTCATCAGGTCATTATTAGGGGTTTGTCGAGGAATCGCACGAGAAGGTTTACTGTGTTGCGGCAAGGCCGAACGGGGTGTGGTGGCGTCCAGATCCATTATCTCCACGCCGCCTCCCTGGGGGGTAACAAGGTGAGCGTCCTCCCGGGCCTCACCCGTCAGGTTCTCCAGCAGGAGTGAGCTCTGAAAGAAAGATGTATTAGCAGCAAAGAGGGGAGGGTCAGTTTATCGACCCAAGTACCTGATCCGCGAGCAGGAGGTCGGGCGACAGGTCCAGGGCCGAAGACCCTTCCCCCCCGGTGGACACCGGATTGATTTTGCCTTCAGGATTCTAGGAGGAGTCGACTAGCTCGCGCCGCGTTGAGGCCCAATGGGCGGGTTGAGCGAGGTACGCGTGCTCGCTAGCTCGCGCCGCGTTGAGGCGAGCCCGGATCTCCTCTGAAATAAGCATCTTCTGACAGCTACAGTATGGAGCGGCGAGAGAAGGTGAAAGGAGAAGAGGGGTACTCTTCAACCATGATCGATGATATTTATAGCATGGGGGTAGGGCCCCACCAAAAGATTCCTGCCAGGTCAGCATCTACCCGGCGAACACCAGGGGTTGGATGATTCTTCGCGAGCTTAGTCTAAACTCGCGAAGAGCGGGGATCGTGTACAACCCCATGTTCGCCTGGGAGGAATAAGCAGGATCGGCCTCCAATAGGGGAGTGTCTTGCGCGAGAGCGAGAACATGGTGCGGTCACCGATCAGGTGCGGCTCGGCACCCCTGGGGGCAGTCCTGTTCAAAAAGCCCGACCGGGCCGGGTTGGGGCCGGGCCGGCCGGGCCCGGGCTTTTTGCCACCCGGGCTCGGGCCGGGCCCGACTTGAGTCGGGCTCGAGCCCCCTCTCAAAGAGGGAGCCTGCTAAGGCCCCCAAGGCCGGCCTGGGCCGGGCTGGGCCCAGGCCGGCCCGGTGGAAATCCAAGGCCACAAGGCCTGGAGACGGGATTTCCCGTGGCTTGGGTGCCGGGCCTAGGCTAGGCCCGACGCCCGGGCTTATTGGGGCCCGGCCCGGGCACCGAGCTGATATGGGGGCCCTGTAAGGCCCCCAAGCCCGGCCTAGGCCCAGGCCGGGCTTTTCTCGGGCCGGGCCTAACCGGGCTTTTTTCGGGCCGGGCTCGGGCCGGCCCCCCAGGCCCGGTATTTTCGAACACGCCTACCTGGGGGACATTTAGAAATGGCGAGAAGGACTTGGGCTCGCCATCCCGCGCGAGCAGGCCAGATCAGCGAGTCGCGCCCTCACAGGCCGCTCGCGGCAAGAGTCCAGCGAGCTGATGCTCGCTGAGGGGCTAGCGGTACGGAGCTGGAGGGGCTAGCGGGCGGTGCTCTCACAGGCCACTCGCGGCGAGGACCTCGCGGGCTGATACTCGCTGAGGGGTCGACGAGTGGCACCCTAGTGAGCCACTCGCCCAGAGAGGGTTAGGAGTGAATTTACCCTTCTACCCCGGTGGGATGCCAATAACATTTCAGAACAGCGGAGTTTGTCTGTTGGCATACCATTTTGGGCTGCGTATAGTAAAAGAGTAAGGCGGAATCCCGCTATTAGCAGACCGAACTGGAAAAACTATAAATAGACCTTGAAGGGCACCTTTGGAGAGGAATTCCAATCTCAGTACTCTGAGCTTCCTCCTCCCTAGGTTATCTTGGCTTAGCTCTCAGGCTCTCCAAGGCGCCCAGTCTCAGCTTTGGCTTGGGAGGGGAAGCGCTCAAAGATCTTCCGGGTGTGTGGTGAGACCTCCTCGCTGCGACCAAGGGTCTGTGTCTAGTTTTGAGTTTTCGGTCTGTTCCTTCCGAGGAATCAGTAAGTGTTGTTGCCCCTCAACTTGTTGAGGGCCCGAGCTCCACAAGAGACCAAGTCTTGGTTTCAACAATATGATTCATCATGAAGATTAGATTGTTGTGCGAATCCTTCAATGACGACCATCATCTTGGTTAGCTCGTCATAGATAACAATGTTTGTTAGTTATACAAAAGCACTCAGTGGTTTTACTAAAGTACCCGCGAGAACATAATAAGAAAAAGTGTGATGTTTAGACACCCTTAGAGTAAAGGGTAGCAAGATGATCTTACGTTGTTTTCCGTCGTCATGACGGATGATGGGCAAACATACATCAAAAGGCTATTTGCATGCCAGGTGCGAACACGAGCATCATTGTCATCCCAATCCGTATAGGTGTAGACGCGGAGTCAGGAGAAGCGCCAACAAGATGATGTCGTTTGCGTTGAGAGCGCAAAAGAAGGGTGAAGAAAACACTCCAATCTGAATAATTCTGTCCAAATAATTTAGATGTCGTCCCGAGATTTCCAGATGTAACGACCTGTCGAACTGCGGCCTCGCCCTCAACAAAAACGTGGCGATGTCAACTTTCCTCTCCTCAATGCATCTCATTGCTCGAAAGTTTTTTTTGATCTTATTGATCCAATCCTCAGTTTCGTTAACAAATATTCAACCACGAAAGGTTGACGACTTCAAATTTAGGAAGTACTTTAGACAGAGATCAACTTGAACTTGCGGATGACTACTGGACGATGATCATTTTGATTGCCTCAGCCAAAGCATGTGCAATATCTGTCACCGGTACATTTGCCCGGGTTCCTTTTAGTTTCCCCTGAAATAACTTTTTTGCTCTTCGTGATCCACTTCAAGTGCTTCAACTTTTCTTGTACGTCTTCTGCTCACGTACACTTGCGAGGGTCCTGCAACAACCCCGAGTTAAAATCCTTCACCATCTTAACATAAAGACACACCATAAGTTTAGAACTCAATACATTCATTAAGTGCCCATATCATATCAAAGATCTAACATCGCTCTAATACCACTGAATTGTAACGAACCGTCTAGACCGCAACAATTTAAAACATTTAACTTCGTGAAAGATAGAGATTAGCATAAATTAAAAAAAAAAATTTAATCAATATGTAATTGTGCACACAGATTTATGAATATATATATATATATCTACATCAAGAGACTGAGCACTACAAAATGTAAAGAGATAAACTAGCATTAATAAAATAGTTATAACCATAATCCTAGCCTCTACGACTCTAAACTGTACCCCTAAACTTATCACTAATGGTCTTCTTTCCTTTTGTTGCATTCGTCTATCTTCTCTAGTACTCCCGTAATGACCTGAACTGAGAGTCGGTATTTTTTCTCCTTCATTTGTTGTCGTCCTTCATCTGACAATTTATTGATACTTTATTTCTCTCCCTTTTCGTGATCCTATATATGTTGAAATATAAAGAGTTAATCATAAATGAGTAAGTGAGATCAAGAAAAGTTAATATTAAATAACAGATGTATAATAAATAATAAAGCAGCGTAAGTGATGCGGAATGGAGACACGGACCCGTGGTGGAGGACGAGTTTTGGGCTCGTTCAGGGCCAATTGGCTACCTGTCATATATAGCATCTCCAGATCGACGATCCGACTCCACAGATGAGTCCGGATCGTCGTTTACCTACGATTTCATATATTACTTTGTTGTTTTTGTCTTTTATTTCATGCAATCGGGCCCGCCACACCTCCGACCAATCGTAGCCGTTGATGTCGGGGTGCCCTAGTATTCTTTATGTTAAATAAGAGCGAATGAGGCTGCCATAAGGTATTGCAAATTTTGGAGATGAAGAAATCCCGAAATCCGGCTATGCCTCCACGGTGCCGACTCCGTGGAACCCTAAGTGATGACTCCTAGGCCCTCTCCCAATCCCCAAAGGTAACCCTAACCCTTAGCCATCTTCCCCCACCCTCAAATCCCTCCACTGTCACCCCCTCATCTCTCCAACAGCCAGCCGTTGCTCCCCTTTCCCTGCTGTCCAGCAAAACTCGCGCTTCCAACAGCCCGCCGCCGCCAGCCCAGATCTACCCTCTACAGCCCCGATCCCACCCTAAACAGCCAGATCTCCACCTCCAGCCCTCCCATATCTGAGCCGCAACCTTCCATCTCAAACCCTACAGCCACCCACCCCTCTTCAGCCCCCTCCTTCCAAATCCAACCACCCCTCTTCTCAGATCCAGCCCACCCTTCACTCAAATCCAGTCCACCGCCCGCTACATCTTCAAATTTCAGCTACCTTCACGACATACGTCCCGCTACATCTTCAAATTTCAGCTACCTTCACGACATACGTCGTCGGATCCACTCTCCTACGGCAACCCCCATATTTTGTGAGTATTTATTTGTTGTATGGACTTTGTTTTCAGCACTATTATATGACATTGACTTGTGCTTGATTGGATTTATAGCTTCGTAGTGTTTTGTTTTAGATTACTTTGTGGTTTGAAGGAACTATTCGCTGCATGCTCTTGCTTTGTCCCTCCACGTGGAGGAAAACCTAAGCTTGTTTTGCCTAAAAGAATTATTTTGCTGTTGCTTAAATTATCTCTTACGATTTAAATATTTATTGCTTAATTTGATCTCACTGTCGGATCTTGCATCTTACATATAGTAGTTTAGGGTTGTCAACTTGTTTCCCCGACATTTCACCTATGGTTGCAAGTTAGTCGCGCACTCACGTAGCCTACCCTACATCAGTTGGTATCAGAGCCCAAGGTTTGGGCCACATTTATATACGTAGTGGTAGGTCATATAGAGTCTTTAAGTTCATCTATGACTAGTTATCGTCGTCGTCCCTCTCCTTTATTTGGAGATCCCGATTCTATTTACACCCGATCTCATAGAGCCCCTTCTGAGAGATCCTCACATTACTACAATGATTATTCTCGATCGCAGCACACCACTATCAGAGATTGTGTTGATCCGCCGACACGATCCCACTATGCTAGAGATGATCAGTATGATGATTGTCGTCGTTATATTCCTGCACGCGAGCGGGTCGTGTTGATCCTTCAACGCGACTCGATTGCCTGAGGGATGATTATGAGAGAGATCTTGAGTGACAGTTTCGTACTGATGCCCCTTCTTTTGACGGCTCATCGAGTCCCAAGTCTTTCAGTTATTGGCTCGTGGATATGGAGTATTATCTCGATCATTTTGAATTATTCGGTGAGCGCGTATTGGTCTAGCAAGTTTGCGAAACTATCGCAAGTTTGCGATAGATCATCCACCGGATTGAAGTCCCAAGTCTTTCAGTTATTGACACATCAAGTTTGCGAAACTTAGGCTTCTAGATCAGGCGAGCGCGTATTGGTCTAGCAATGAGAGGACCCGCAAGCGAGATCGTATCCATCGCATCACTAGTTGGGTGGATATGAAGCGTATGTTGTGTCAGAGGTATTTGTCTCCATCGTATCGGAGTCGCTTGCTCAAGCAATTATTTTCCCTTCTGCAAGGATCCATGTCTGTCGCTGAGTACAAGGATCGTTTTGATGAGTTAGTTGTGAGGAGTGATATCCGAGAGGAACCAACTATGATCACTTCCCGATTTCAGTCTGGACTTCAATCTGACATACATACTTTGCGAAACTTAGGCTTCTAGATCAGGCGAGAGCGTATTGGTCTAGCAATGAGAGGACCCGCAAGCGAGATCGTATCCATCGCATCACTAGTTGGGTGGATATGAAGCGTATGTTGTGTCAGAGGTATTTGTCTCCATCGTATTGGAGTCGCTTGCTCAAGCAATTTTTTTCCCTTATGCAAGGATCCATGTCTGTCGCTGAGTACAATGTTCGTTTTGATGAGTTAGTTGTGAGGAGTGATATCCGAGAGGAACCAACTATGATCACTTCCCGATTTCAGTCTGGACTTCAATCTGACATACATAATGAGTTGGCTTATCACAGCTCGAAGTCCCTTTAGCAGACATATCAGCTCACCCTTCATCTTGAATAGTCCTTGAGATCCGCAAAAGTTGGTCGATTGGATTTATACCTTGAGCTCCGCAGTATGAGTCCCTCACATACCGAGGTCACCACGATGCCTACCATTGTCCTGTCAGACACGACAAAAATGATATCTGATACGGATTTCTCTCACCCTAGTGAGGTGCTTAGTCCGGTGAATGATCTATCTTTTGTTTCCGACTCTTCTCTGGTGAACCCGACTGAGAGTGAGTTTGAGCGACCTATTAATTCTATAGTGTTGTGTCCCTCACCTACACCTCTTCTTCTGCCATGCACTACCATAGACTCATTTCTTGACACCTCACTTACAGACCCATTATTGAGAGTAGGTATATATCCCTCTCCCCTTGTCATTGCTCCGAGTCACATCACGACCGAGAGCCCAGAGCCTGGGGTTGATCTCGTAGTGGCTATCTCACACATTTATGAGGACATTACCCCTTACGTTGGTACTCATCTGGAGGATCTTGACCTTGTTGACGGGTTCTATGACGAGCCCCCTGTTGAGCCTCCTGATGAACCACCACGTCCTGGCGAGGATGAGATTCAGGTGAACCACTCATTTATGAGCATCGATTTATTGACGTCTCTCCCATTATTGCCTTTGATCTTGACCCAGAGAATGGATCTTGAGTGGAGCATCAAGTATGTAGGGCTTTCCTTAAGTACACTTGAGCATACTCCCGTTATTTCGAGAGTCTACCTTATGACGCATCACACTCTTGATGAGTTTTGGGATACACCACCTGCTGACTCACTAGATGAGTTATTTCTTTTTAGGGACACTTGCCACACTCTAGAGTCACGTCTTCTAGTCAATGTACATGATTTTCACTCAGGTGGTCGTCGCATACGCGATGACTTTTCATACATACCTCCTGATTACTTTTCATACATACCTCCTGGTGAGCCTCCTGGTCACGTTTCCTGAGAGACATTTGACTCTTTACGAGCTCGTATTTTAGTGTTGATGTCTCACGCAGTCATTTAGATACTCGTCGCACACTCGATGAGTTTTTCTACTCTCTACCGAAAGAACCTCCTGATAGGCCACCACATTTTAGAGATATCCCGGTCATTATTAGATTTTACCCTAGCGAGTGTATTCTGTCTATCGTGTTTCATTTGCATGAGCCTGCCGAGTCCAGTGTTCATCATTTGCATGTGTTTGTTGAGTCGTTTGTTCATCGTTTGCATGTGTTTCATGAGTCGGTCCGACCGAGAATCAATACTAGCAATAAATCTTATAAATCACATGCAAATGTTCATTGGCAAAGACAGGTATTTCATGAAGGCGAGCAGGTGATGGTGAGAATCCGCGTTGTGAGGCTCCGTGGGAGGTCTGCTAAAAGTTTAAGCGTTATGCGAATGGATCATGAGACGGATCAAAGCAAATATCTATGATCTTGATATCCCCACGAGCATGAGTATCCATCCCATATTTAATGTTGAGGATTTGACGCCATACTACAAGCCTTACGAGCATGTGGACCCACTTCATGGAGATCCTGTTGAGTCTACACCTTCATATCCTTTTGATCCTACACCTCCACATCCTCAGTCCTGCACCCAGTCCACTTCTGAGCACCATCTGCCTTTGGGTCAGTCGCCTATGGCTTCACAGTCTGCACTTGTGATCGCATCGAAGCACCATTGGAGCAGATGCCTGACGGATAGAGGCAGGAGTAATATTGACGAGGCTGCTCTGTCATCAACGATACTTGGACGACCTCCGATGGACCTCAGAGATTCTTACTTGGCACACACCGAGAGGATTCCGATCTCTATTCATCAGGAGATGAATTCTTTCAAGTCGGGGAGAATGATGCGGAATGGAGACACGGACCCGCGACGGAGGACGAGTTTTGAGCCCGTTCGGGGACATTTGGCTACCTCTCATAATAGCATCTCCGGATCAACAATCCTACTCCACGGATGCGTCCGGATCGTCGTTTACCTACAATTTCATATATTATTTTGTTATTTGTCTTTTATTTCATGCAATCGGGCCCGCCACACCTCCGGCCAATCATAGTCGTTGATGTCGGGGTGCCCTAGTCTTCTTTATGTATAAATAAGAGTGGATGGGGATGCCATAAGGTATTGCAAATTTTGGAGACGAAGAAATCCGGCGATCCCTCCACGGTGCCAACTCCGTGGAACCCTAGGTGATGACTTCTAGGCCCTCCCCGCTCCCCAAAGGCAACCCTTACCCTTAGCCATCTTCCCCCACCCTCAAATCCCTCCACCGTCACCCCCACATATCTCCAACAGCCAGCCGCCCTTTCCTTGCTGTCCAGCAAAACCCCCGCCTCCAACAGCCCGTCGTCGCCCCTATCCATCCACCTCTTACTGCCACTGCCCCTGTCCAGCCACTTATTGTCGCCGCCGCCCCCCATTCAACCATCCATTGTTGACACAACCCCCCCCCCACCCACAAACAGCCACATGTTGCTGCCACCGCCCCAATCTTGCCCTATTGCCGCCCCATTCCAGCCCCTATTGCTGCCGCCAGCCCAGATCTACCCTCTACAACCCCGATCCCACCCTAAACAGCCCCCTCCTTCCAAATCCATCCCCGATGGACCTCAGAGATTCTTACTTGGCACACACCGAGAGGATTCCGATCTCTATTCATCAGGAGATGAATTCTTTCAAGTCGGGGAGAATGATGCGGAATGGAGACACGGACCCGCGACGGAGGACGAGTTTTGAGCCCGTTCGGGGACATTTGGCTACCTGTCATAATAGCATCTCCGGATCAACAATCATACTCCACGGATGCGTCCGGATCGTCGTTTACCTACGATTTCATATATTACTTTGTTGTTTGTCTTTTATTTCATGCAATCGAGCCCGCCACACCTCCGGCCAATCATAGTCGTTGATGTTGGGGTGCCCTAGTCTTCTTTATGTATAAATAAGAGTGGATGGGGATGCCATAAGGTATTGCAAATTTTGGAGACGAAGAAATCCGGCGATCCCTCCACGGTGCCAACTCCGTGGAACCCTAGGTGATGACTTCTAGGCCCTCTCCCGCTCCCCAAAGGCAACCCTTACCCTTAGCCATCTTCCCCCACCCTCAAATCCCTCCACTGTCACCCCCACATCTCTCCAACAGCCAGCCGCCCTTTCCTTGCTGTCCAGCAAAACCCCCGCCTCCAACAGCCCGCCGTCGCCCCTATCCAGCCACCTCTTACTGCCACTGCTCCTGTCCAACCACTTATTGTCGCCGCCGCCCCCCATTCAACCATCCATTGTTGCCGCAACCCCCCCCAAACAGCCACCTGCTGCTGCCACCGCCCCTATCTAGCCCTATTGCCGCCCCATTCCAGCCCCTATTGCTGCCGCCAGCCCAGATCTACCCTCTACAACCCCGATCCCACCCTAAACAGCCCCCTCCTTCCAAATCCATCCCCCCTCTTCTCAGATCCAGCCCACCCTTCACTCAAATCCAGCTCCCCTCTTCAATAATCCAGCCCACCCTTCACTCAAATCCAGTCCACCGCCCGCTACATCTTCAAATTTCAGCCATCTTCACGACATACGTCGCCGGATCCACTCTCCGACGGCAGCCCCCATATTTTCGAGTATTTATTTGTTGTATGGACTTTGTTTTCAGTAGTATTACATGGATGAGTTCTAGTCGTTCTGTGGCTCTCCACGTACTCTGTTGAGGGAAGGGTGTTCGATGAATTTTGTTTAGAGCACATACCTCACAAAACTCTTAACCATTTATGGTTCCGTAAATTCCATTAACGATATTTTTACACTTCTGAAGGTCTGTAAAATTCAAATGACCATATCGATGATGCCAAAGGGCTGAGCTTTCTGGGCTTCTGGCAGCATTGGCCCGGTGTCTGAGTCTGAGCTCTCCTCCTTTTTCTATAGGCATAGCCAAGGGAAATTTTTTATTCTTGGACATTTGAATATTGGCCACGACCTTCTGAGTTCGTTTGTCTTGTATGCTACACATCTCATTATCAAACACTAGTTTGTAACCCCTTTTTATGAGTTGTCCCACGCTGAGAAGATTCTGGGATAGACCAGACACAAATTGCACTTCATGAATGTGATTGATCTCACCAGTTTTGAGGGTTACGACCACAGTCCCTTTCCCTCATATTATCTTGATATTTCCATCTCCCATGATGACTTCAGATTTACTGGTTTCATCAAGGTGGACAAAAGCATTTCGGTTATTGGACATATGGTTAAAACAACCATTATCTAGAAACCATATCTCACTGTCAGAGCTTTCATTTCCCAGGCAAGAATAGAACAGAGATTATGTGTTGTTGGAGAAGTTTGCTTCTTCCTTCTGTCAAGATTGCTGGTACCAACAATCCTTTTGAAGGTGCTTGTTTCTCTTGCATTTCTTACACCTTGAGAAATAATCTTTGGTGGAATGAGTGTTCTTGTTGCAAAATTTGTAAAATTGCGTGAAATTTCTGTCTTCTACCCCCTTTTCTCTTGAGTTTTGGATCCAGGAATGAGAAGGTTGTTTTGCTGGTCCGACTGAAAGTTTACTTTGAAATACTTGTTCCATGGAGTGTTCCTTATTCTTCATTCGCTCTTCATGCCCTTGCAGAGAGCCCATAAGATCAGTAACAGACATCTTTGTGGTGTCTCTTGCTTCGTGGATGACAGCTACAACATGCTCAAAACGAGGCAAGAGACTGGTAAGAACTTTGGAAACGATTCTCGTTTCTGGCAACTCGTCTCCATAATTCTGAATGTGATTAACAATCATGGTGACTTTGGACTTGTATTGTTGAACAGATTCACCTTCTTTCATATTAAGTAAGTCAAAATCTCTCCACAGAAGATTTAATCGAATGGCTGCAACTCTCTCACGCCCTCTGTACTTTGTCTTCAAGATCTCCCAGGCTTCCTTTGAGGTTGTTGCATTAATAATAAGTTGCAGGATCGATCTCCCCACTCCTTGTTGGATACAGAGGATAACTTTTGCATCCCTTTTCTAAGTTTCCATGAGGAGTTGGGTTTTGGTCGACTCCCCTTTGTCAGCAGCTTTGTCGGATGGTTGAGAATAACCATCTTGGACAAGATCCCACAAGCCTTGAAAGACAAAATAGATCTTCATTTGCTTGCTCCAATAGTCGTATGCATCACCTTCGAAAACGGGAATACCAGTTTGAGTATAGAGAAATGTATGATTGCTGGGAGACGCCACCATGTGATGAGGCCCAAAGAAAAAGAATCAAACTCAGAATCCGACACTACACGGGATCTCTGATGACACGAGTCGTGGCTATGATACCAAATGTTAAGAAAATAGGCTAACAGTTTAATTAAGTTTGGAGAAGAAACATTAAAGAACAAGCAATGCTGAGGAGAAGAAGATGAACAGGAAAAGAAAAGAAAAGCTCTGCTCCCTTCTCCACATTTCACAGAATAAATAATACAAGGTCCAAGCAGTTCAGAAGATTAAGCTACGGCACACTGTTTAAGGCTTATACACGTTGAGCACTAGATTAACAAACATTATAAATATTATATCATATTTATATATTATATCAATTACTACACCACCCGGTCCCCCACTTCCTCACCGTTAAAGGAATTTGAAGAAGTACGGACAATATCTGAAGTTCCTAGAAATGATGAAGGGAGTTCAGATTAACATCCCTCTCATCGATGCTCTGACTCAAGTGTTCGGGTATGCAAAATTTTTAAAGGAGTTGCTATCAAACAAGAAAAAATTGAGGTCGATCTAGTAAACCTGTCCGAGGACTGTTCGGCCATAATTTCAAATCAATTCCCGGTGAAGCGCAAGGATCTGAGCAACTTTACTATTCCTTGTTTGATTGGGCAATTGGACTATGGGAATGCTCTTTGCGACCTGGGTGCTTCAATAAATCTTATTCCATTTTCAGGAAGCTAGGAATTGTAGCAATGCGTCCTACTTGCATGACACTTCAACTGACTGATCGTTCAATCGAGAAACCTCAAGGAGTCATCGATGATGTTTTAGTACAAGTTGGAGATTTTTGCTTCACGAACGACTTTGTTGTGCTTGAAATGGAAGTGAACAAAGAGTTTCCCCTTATTCTTGGGGGCGTTCATGGCCACTGCCCGCGCTCTCATTGATGTCGAGAGTGAAAAACTTACTTTGCGAATCGGAGGCGAAACAACAGTCTTTGATGTGCACGATGGAATCAAATCTCAAACTAATGACCACCTCAACAATTATTGGCTCGAGGATCTCTGCTCTTGTGAACTTTCCGATTCAGACTGCTATATGGTCACTTTACCCCACCCTTCGGCTTGCTACGATGACGAGTTAATGGAAGCTGAGCTATCACCACCATCTTCCCCTGTTCCCCACTTGGTTCCTCAACCCCCTTGCTCTACTTTGAAGCCCTTGTCGGAGCATCTTAAGTATGTTTATCTTGGGGAACAGGGCACGCATCGAGTTATTATTTCTGCTTTGCTGTCCACCAATGAGGAAACCCGCCTTGTTGATGTCCTCCGCTCACACAAAGGAGCATTTGGTTGGACCATTAATGACATAAAAGGGATTAGTCCCGCAATTTGCATGCACAAAATTCTCATGGAAGACAATTTTAGACCGCTAGCCCAACCACAACGGTGTTTAAATCCTAGGATGCAAGAAGTAGTGAAAGATAAAGTAGTTAAACTCCTTGGCGCCGGAATCATCTACCCAATCAGTGACAACAAGTGGGTCAGTCCTGTCCAGATTGTTCCGAAAAAGGGAGGGATGACAGTCGTGTTGAACGAGCAGAATGACCTTTTGCCCACTCGCAGTCACCGGTTGGCGTGTTTGTATTGATTATAGGAAGTTGAATGAAGCAACAAGGAAAGATCACTTTCCGCTGCCATTCATTGACCAAATGCTAAAATGGTTGGTCGGGCAGGAGTTCTATTGTTTCCTAGATGGTTATTCAGGGTATAACCAAATTACTATTGACCCGAACGATCAGGCGAAGGCCACTTTTACCTGCCCTGTTGGCACTTTTGCTTTCCGAAGGATGCCCTTTGGTCTGTACAACACGCCCGCCACCTTTCAACGCTGCATGATAGCTATTTTTCATGATATGGTGGAGGACTTCTTGGAAGTGTTCATGTATGATTTCTCTCTCTTTGGGTCATCATTCAACATATGCCTCCACAACTTATCTAAGGTGTTGCAGCGCTGTGAGGATACAAATTTAATCTTAAATTGGGAAAAGTGTCACTTCATGATGAATGAGGGAATTGTTCTTGGGCATAAAATCTCTAAAGCTAGAATTGAGGTGGACCAAGCAAAAATTGACGTTATTCAAAATCTTCCACCACCCTCCTTCGTCAAAGGAATTCGCAGCTTCTTGGGACACGCAGGTTTTTATCTAAGGTTCATAAAAAACTTTTCTGAAATCTCCAAGCCGCTCTGCAATCTCTTGGGAAAGGATGTCCCCTTTCATTTCGATGATAGTTGCCTCCGTTCATTCTCTGTTTTAAAAGAAAAGTTGATCACCGTTGATGTGCGACGCTAGTGACCTTCCGGTGGGGGCTGTTCTCGGACAGCGCAAGAATAATGTTTTCCATACTATTCATTATGCAAGTCGCACGTTGAATGATGCTCATCAGAACTACACAACCACTGAAAAGGAGCTCTTGGCAGTAATCTTCGCTTTTGATAAATTCCTTGCTTATCTCATCTTGTCAAAAGTTGGAGAGGGCGATGATCTAGATAGGATGTCGGTGCAAAACTGGCATGCGTAATATATGCCATGCTCATCTTGATGAAGGATGTGTGAGGAGCTAAATTTTCTGCCCATAGAGATGACGGGTGGTGAGCGGGTAGGACAGACAAAATGATACAAACGATAAGAAAATGCACTCAAGAAACACTAAAATGAAGGATTCCAGTAAAAATCTATATGGACCTGCTCATGCCCAAATAAAATCGAGTCTCCACCCTCACCCAATACTCAACAGACTCCAAAAATAAAGTAAGAGAAATATCTTCCATATACGTAGGCACATCTACCCCCAATGATTGGGGACTATATGGGTTATGTTGTTGTTGTTGTTGTTGTTATACGTAGGCACATCTAATAAGACAAGAGTTAATACTAAAAGATAAATGAAAAGAGGCTCATCCATACTCTTCTCTCATTAAAGGCAGTATCAGGATTGTAATGTGTTTCAACTTTTCAAATGTTCTTCAGAGGTTTTGCTTTCATCCAGGTATCCTGTATTTCCAGGAATACCAAGTTTCTAATGTGTTTGATATCTTTCTACAGCCATGCCGTTTGGCACGGTGGTGGTGGTCGTGAACGCGGTCGTTATGAACCGTCGTTCGTGACCGCCCAATCTAACCTAAGGAACTTCATCCACTTTTATGTTCAAAACTATATTTTTTCTCTTGGTGGCGGTCATAACCATTGTGATGCCAAACAATCAAACATACATTCTATAATGGTGACGTTTTTGTCCAAACTCACCGGATCAAAAACGCTGCACCAAAAGGAGCCTTCACGGTGGTGGCGGTCGTGAACACGGTGGTTATGAAATGTCGTTCGTGAACGCCCGACCTCACCTAAGGAACTTCATCCATTTTATGTTCAAAACTAATTTTCTTTTCTTGGTGGCGGTCATAACCATTGTCTTGCAAAACATGCATTCTATGATGGTGGCGTTTGTCCAAACTCACCGGAGTAAAAAAGCCGCGCAATACGGAGCCTAAGCTGCTATGGTGTTAGTATATAGTCATTAACACTATATGCTCAAAATCATGATGTCGTTGAAATCTATGATATCAATTCTTTGACCGAGTGCCTCCTTTTTAAGAGGAAAATGACTATTTATTGACCCGCACATTCCAGTCACCAGCTTAATTTTCCTTTGACTATTCCAAGTTTGTGACATTAATTCTACTATTTTATCCATTTCTACAATAAAATATCAGGTTCTTCTCCTAAATACTATTTCAGTGGATCATATTTCCTTCTTTCCATAACTTCCACCCTAAACATCATCTTATTCTTTAAAGTTAGACTTTATTATTAAAACTCAGATTCAACTAAGTTTTACTAGAATCAAATATCTCATTGTTGTTAAATGATTATGGTTTACTTTTAACTATACTTTCTTAAGAAGTTACAAGCTAATGATCATAATTTAATTTTAGTTATACTAAGTTCCAAGCTTACATTTATGTCGCTGAAGTTGTCGATATTTGAATTTTTTTAACTGTGCATGGCTGGATAACTTTATGAGAAGGACTTTCCCCCAGTGCTCTCGCACAGGATCTGATCATAGCGTAACTGACTTCTGAGTTGGCTCAGTTTTTTTGAATGATGGCTGGTAAGCTGAGATCAAATCAGACTAGACTGATCAGAAGTAGCCAGCCCCGAGAGTTAGTTTCATTCAAAGATGTTTATTAGTTATATGCCACATATCCTTCCAGCTCGCCGCCGCCAGCGACTGGTCGGATTGGGCTCTTACTGTCGAAGCCGCCCTCTCCTCCCGTGATCTCTGGGATTACATCACTGGTGCTCCTCCCACCGCTGCGACCTCTACCGCTACTGTCAGCTCTGACAGCACCACCGTACCCGCCACCACTCCAGATGACGGCACCCTTTGGCAGCGTCGAGATCAAGCCATTCGGGCTTACATCCTGGAGTCTGTTGCTCGTCCGATCCTCACCTCCATCGGCCGTCAGTCCTCCTCCCGCGCCATGTGGGAATATCTTCGGGATCAGTTTGTCCCCCGCGGTGGAGCTCGGCGTCATCGTCTCATTTGCGACTCTCAGTCTGCTCGACAGGAAGGGCGCTCCATTCAGGACTTTTTCACCATGATGAGCACTCTCTGACACGAATTGGACTCCATGATCCCCCTCCTCTGCGGTTTGTCCTCGTTCCTTAGAGTTTCAGCTCCACCTCTCTGAGGGCCATCTCCATCAGTTCCTCGTTGCTCTGCGTCCCGAGTTTGCTCTTCTTGTAGCCCAGCTTCTTCATCGGGTTCCTCTTCCTAACATGGATGAAACCTTGATTGCCCTGCTTGATGAAGAGACCCGTCTCCGTCCTCCCGTGGTCCTCCCACCTGCTCCTGGGATCGACACTGCTCTTGCTATCCGACCACGCGACGACCCTGTTACCTGCAACTACTGTAAGAAGGCGGGGCACATAAAGTTTGAATGTCCTACTCGTCCCCCACATCCTGATGAGCACAGACAGCGTGACTGTACAACCCTCATATTTGCCGAGCTGGTGTGGCCCGACGCAGTTAAGATCGCAATAGAGAAAATAGTTGTGGCGCAGTAGATCGACCAGATGGAGGCCGTCGAGATCGAAAGAAGATCCGGGGGGGAAGACTTCCCCACTTGGGCGAGTGGGTCCACTCGCCCAAGGCTCCGGGTGAGTGGACCAATGGTCCACTCGCCCGAGTGGGTGGGTGGGGGGGAGGGGGGAGAGTGGACCAATGGTCCACTCGCCCGAAGTAGGGGGCGAGTGGACCTATGGTCCACTCGCCCCAGGCATGTGGGCGAGTAGAGGTCCACTCACCCCGGATCCACTCGCCCCGGGCAACTGGGCTTGGTGAGTGGACCAAGGTCCTTGCTGGGGGCTGGGTGAGTGGACCAAGGTCCACCACACGAACTGGGCGAGTGGACCTCATGGTTTGGTTTTCAGGTTCGTAGTTGAGCCGCGGATAACAGATTTTTGGCTATCCGCAACCCAATTTTGGGAAGTCTATAAATAGACCCCCATGGGCACCTTGGGAAAGGTTGGTCTCTCCTCTCCCTCGTGTGTGACTTGAGAGCAAGCACTCCACACCCCTGTCAGTTAAGGTTGACGGTGAGGTGATCCTTAGTGCCCTCCAAGGTGCCCAGGCTCAGGTTTGGCTTGGGAGGGGAAGCTCTCTTTGAACTTCCGGGTTTGTGGTGGGGCATCCTCGCTGCAGCTCAAGGGGTTGTTTCAAGTTCCAAGTCTTCTTCGGCGCAAGGTCCTTCGGCTCTCAGCAACTAGTCAAGTGTTCTAGCTCAGGTCAAGTAAGGGTCAGTTGCATACCCGTTGCGAACGCCGAGACCGGTTCTCTGGTTTCAACAGTGACAACCGCAGTGACGGACGTGGTCGGGGATGTGGTCGTGGCCCCGGATCACCCACCACGCCTCCTCATCCTACAGCTGCTGCTGCTGCTGCAGATCGACTTCAACGACTAGAGGAGTTACTCCTCCAAGCTCCTCTGCTTCAGCCCCCACTCCCGCCAGCTCTTCTGCCGCCACTAGCCTGTCAGTCGCCTATGGTACTACTGTTGTTCGGGTTTCATCAACTGCGCCTTGGTATTTTGACTCTGGGGCCTCCTGTCATCTTACCTCCGACTCCAGCACCCTCACCAACTATACCTCCCGCCCCACTCACCTTCAGGTCACTACGGCTGATAGGAGTTCTGTCCCTATTTTGCAGTCCGGATCGATCACCCCGGCATCTGGCCCTCCCGGTTACCTTACCCTCTCAAACATTCACCATGCCCCTCGCCTACACATGAATCTTATTTCTGTCTGCTTTCTTTGTGATCTTGGTCTGACTGTTTTATTCTCTTTCTCTGCTTGTGTTGTGCAGGATTCACAGACGGCTCAGAGGATTGGACAGGGTCATAGGACTGGCGGCTTATATCAGATGGAGTATCTTCACGTTCCACCCTCCACATCTTCGTCAGCTTCTGCTCTCTCTGTTACCTCTGATGTTGACTTGTGGCACAGACGTTTAGGTCATTTATCTAATGACCGACTCCGAAGTGTTATCCGTTCAGGAGCTTTGGGTCGGGTCTTGTTGGAACAACCCTATTTGTGATTTGGGCCAGGATCATTATATGTTAACTAAGGACAAGTTGACCCCAATGTATAGTTTATGGGTCAAGAGTTTATGAAGAAATTTGGCTGTTAGAACTAGAAATTTCACTAAGTCTCAGCATTCGTCGGACGGCGATCGACGAAATATCAAGGAAGCGGTCGACGAAATCCAGCCATCTCTGTGTAACAACCCAAAAATTAATTGAAATAGATTTAATACATTTCTATCCGCACCCCAGCCCTATTGATTTAATAACCCGCAAGTCCCCCATTTGATCCCGTCTCCCGCTCGGCTAGGGCTCCCGCAGCCCCGTCTCCCGCGCGCCCTTTCGTCTCCCGCTCGCCGCTCCCGCGCGCAGCGCCAATGCCGCTCGCCGCTCCTGCTCCTCCTGCCGGCGCCGCCCCCGTGTCCATCTCCTCCTGCAGAGGTCGACGGGAGCTTCCTCCTACTCTGGCCGACAGCAAGCCTCCAGCAGCCTCCCTCTCCTTCCTCCTTCAAGGTGCCGACTGGGTTCCTCTTTTGACTCCCCTGCTAAGGTCGCCGCCCCCAAGTCCTCCCCCCTCTGCTTCTTCTTTCAGCTAGGGCTGACAGCCCTCAAGGCCATCAGTTTCTTCCTCCTCCAAGGGGACGTCAACTGTCGTTTCTTCCTCCGGCAGCCCTCTTCCTCTCCGATTGCGCCGATGTTTGCGAAATGTTCCTCCTTGGGCTCGGTTTTGGCCTCCTTAGGTAAGGAATTCCTCCTTCCCCTCCTATTTCAGATTTCCTTGCGTTTGCTTGGAAAGTTTGCGCTCCAAATTTCGGATATTTTGTGATTCAAAATTTTTGCTTGATTTATAACTGTCCAATTTCTAGGTTTTCGTGCCCCTGGTGCCGTTCGTCGCTCCAATTGACGGGATCTCTTGAAGCCCTCTCCGATTTAGGGTTTTCGTCGCCTAAGCGCCGCCAAATCTCCGATTTGCTCGTAGTAGCCTCCGTCTCCGCGTGGAATCTCTTCTCCCCCTCCTTTGAGGGAGGTAAAAATCCGATAAACCCTCGTTATTTAATTTCCTCGTCGTAGGAATGCTTGTATTATCGTAGTAATTTATGTTATGTCGCATTCGTTGTGCTTGATCAGGTTCTTGGAATTTTGCTCGCGCTATTTGGCCGCCTCCGTCAGCTTTAAGTTATTTAAGGCATGTAGAGATCCTTCTCTCTTGAAAACATTGAGCTGCAATTCATGTGTCTGTTCTTATGATTTTATGAATTCACCCTTGAATACACGTTTCATCAAATAAGTTTAGTTTCTGATTGCTTGAATTGACTTGATAGTAGTTTGAGGTTTCACACATTTGGGATAACACAAATTTGAAATGTGAAATGATGATTTTTATTGGAGGACTAGTAGATCTTTCCGAGCAGGAACATTAATTGTTATAATAATAAATGTTAAGATTCCTGCTAGCAACTAGGTGAATTGTGCTTGATATAAAATCTTCGACTCGTACACATGGTTACTTAGAAGATATTCGTGTCTTGGAATGACGTAATCTAAAGGAATACTTGATATCCTAGAAAATGTTGCATAGTAATCTTATTACTCGTGAATACTTGAATCCGCAAATTTCAAAACTCTCTATCGAGTCCTCTGAGTCATCGAATCTTGTTTCTTATGCCTGTCTGGTTTCAAGACTTGGTTAAATAACGTTCTATAACTTGATTCCTCCCGTTTCACGTTTGTAAAATATACTCTTGTATATCTGAATCACTAAGGTCCTGTGTGTCATAAGTAAATCTTGGAAGCTAGGGTTTAGGTGGTGCATCGTCTTGATTGCATGATCACGGTAAGCAGGAAATACTCTTATTCTAGTAAGCCTTACACCGGACATGAGTGTGAACCATGTGCGCCCACTATAAACACCTACGCATTTCATTGATTAGCTTACGATATTACATGATCTTTTATCTGCTTATTCCTGAATCTCCGGCAAGTCTTGAATCTGAACCTGTATCTGAATCTGAATCTGTCTGAACCATGAATCCTTTAGTTCATTTATTGTGCTTAGCAATCATTGAAAGGTAGTGTTAAATTGATGTGACACCTTGAAGCGAGTTCCCGCGTACCTTGTAACGGGAACCAATAATGTCATAGTTGTTGAAATTGCTGAAGTGGAAGTTAGAGGACTTTTGGACCTGGGCGGTCTAGGAGGAGGTCGGGCGGTCAGACTTAACCGCACGACTTGGCGGTCTGCCTCTGCGGTCTGACTTGTCTTAGCCTAGCTGCGGTCTCCTGGCTTGATCGCTGGTATCTGGTCCAAGGCGGCTGAAGATGGAGGCCGCGCGGTCTGTCTTTGACCGCGTGGCGGGTTGATCGTCTTCAGGTGCGCGCGGTCTGTGTGTGACCTTGTGGCGGGTTGTCTTCTTCAAGGCTGTGGCGGTCTGGTGTGACCGCACGGCTTGTTCCAGTTCTCTCCAGAATGCGGTCTGGTAGCTGACCGGGCTTTCTGGTGGTATTTGCGGACTATGGGTCTTAGTCGCGCGGTCTCAGGTCGCGGTCTCAGGAGGAGACTGGTATGCGAGCTGGACGCTGTTCGCGGTCTCAGGTGGAGACCGGCATGCGGACTTGAGTTCGCGGGTTGATGGCGAACTGGCTGTGTTCGCGGTCTCGGACGAACACAGGGGGTGAACAGCTTCGGGCGGTTTGGCGATCTCTCTTGGAGTCGCGATCTGCTGTGAGAGTGGCGGTCTCTCATGGTTGATGTTGAAGCTGGCGAGTTCACCAAAATGAAGCAGGAGTATTGTTGCTGATCGCGTGGTGTGACCGGCCAGGTCGCGCGGTCTGGAGGGTGGTGATCCTATCTCGTAGGGTGGTGACTGGATCAGGTCCCACGCCTATAAATAGGAGTCACTGTAGCAGCAAATGAGAACACACACCAAGTGTAAGCTGAGTTCGCTTCTTTCCTGTGGTCTGTATTTGTGTGACCGGGCGGTCTGCTGATTGAATTCTTATTGTGCAGCTTTTGCGGATAGTGCGGGCAGCAGCGATCACCTCTTCCTCTGAAAGTGTTCGGGCGGTCTGCGGCTTGGAGTTGTGTTGCTGGAGTTCGGGAGAATCAGAAGGTCGGAAGGAAGGGTGCGGTCTGATCAGCGGGTTGGTGTTGTTCTGAGATTGGCAGCGGGTTGCGGTCTGGCGGGTTGCTGAGGCCGCAAGGGAGACCGCGCGGTCTCAAGTTGTCTTCAACTTTGTATCTTTTCCTTTGGTGTTTGTGCTGGCGAAATCATGTCTCGCCAAGTATGCCTTGCCTTGTAATTTGAAGTTGTTTTCAATAAAGATCACTTATTTGCCTCTATTTGCTTCTGGTTGTTTGGCTTGTGAACTCTAAGTTGACTAACTCCTGCTCGCTTCATAAAGATTCGAAAATTTTTCACATGGTATCAGAGCTAGGTTGGAGTGGTTAGAGCAGTGAGTGACTTAGAGTAGTCATCGCCTTTGTGAAGAAGGAACCAGTGGTAGAGCAATGGAAGCGAGGGGTCTTGGAATTGAGATGCTTGCATCGACTAACTTCAAGAAGTGGAAGTCGTGTATGCAAAGCTATCTTCTAGGCGAGGACCTCTGGGAGGTAGTTGGAGGAGATCAGACGCAGGAAGTTGTCCCGAAAGGGGATAATGGGGCTGAGGTGAGAACTTGGAGGAGGACGAATGCGAAGGCAGAGTTCACTCTGAAGAGAGCAATTTCACCTGATTTGTTTGATCACATTCTGGGATGTGGATCGGCTGCGGAGATCTGGAGAGCCCTGGATGGGCTGTTTAACAAAAAGAATGTAGCGAGGCTACAGTTCTTGGAGAATGAGCTGGCAAGGTCGGCTCAAGGTGATCTTTCTATCTCCACTTTCTTTCTGAAGATGAAGAACCTGTGCGCTGAAATCTCAGCATTGGATCCTGGTGAGCCTATCTCTGAGGAGAAGCTGAAGAGGCACATCATCCGCGGCTTGCGGAAGGAATATGTTGCTTTTGTGACGTCGGTGCAGGGATGGGCAAATCAGCCGTCTCTGTTGGAGCTGGAGAACTTGCTTGCATCGCAAGAAAGTTTGGCAAGGCAGATGGCGGGGGTGTCGGTGGCTGGGGGAGATGGCGAAGTGCTCTTCTCAAGCAAGAAGAAGAAGTGGGATAAGAAGAAGAAGATCGCTGGAGGAGGCTATGGGCCTTCAACTTCTGGGCAGCATGAAAGGGGGTATGCTCTCAAGGATGACGGGAAGAAGAATGGTGAAGGTCCGAAGTGCTTCAAGTGTGGCAAGTATGGCCACATCAGGAAGGATTGCAAGGTGGTCACCCAAGCTGGACATGCTGCGGAGAAGGAGGAAGCTGAGGCCAGGCACTTTGAAGGAGGTTGGGGAGGAGCCTTCTCGGCTTCTGTTGGAGCTTCCGCTCCTATCAACTATCTGGAGGACTGAATCGTGGACTCATGGTGTGGTCATCACCTCACCGGAGACGAGACCAAGCTTTCTTCTGCACAGCCCTATACAGGTAACAATGCAATCATTACTGCTGATAATACTGTGCATCCAGTAGAGAAGGTGGGGGTTGTTTCCTTGGGCAGTGATAGAGGGCCACTTACTTTGAAGAGTGTCTATCATGTGCCTGGTATGAGGAAAAACCTCTTCTCCGTGACCAACGCTGTAGACGCTGGGTATCACGTTCTGTTCGGCCCAACAGAAGTGAAGTTTCTACGCAATTTTGAGGCCGTAAAGGCGGAGGTCGTCCATGTCGGGAGACGGGCAAAGGACTTGTTTGTTTTATCGACAAGTTCCTACGTCGACAAGATGAAGACGAATGATGGTGCTGTTATATGGCATGAGAGGTTGGAGCACGTAGGGATGGACAAGCTGAAAGCTATGGCGGTGAGAGGTCTGGTCAAGGGCCTTCCAAATCTATCTTCCTACGGTGAAGGTCATGTTTGCGCGGGATGTCAGTTCGGCAAGTCTCAACGACTACCATTTGACAAGTCGCAGACAAGGAGTAGTGTGTCGTTGGAGTGCATCCACGGTGACTTGATGGGGCCAACTGCTACCCCAAGCCTCGGAGGCAGCAGATATATGCTGGTGTTGATCGATGATTACACCAGATATGTCTAGGTATATTTCCTGAAGGAGAAGGCGGAGGCGTTTGCCAAGTTTGTGGAGTTCAAGGAGCTCGTGGAGGGCCGACTAAGACTGCGGGTGAAGAAGCTGAGGACTGACAACGGAGGGGAGTTCACCTCCAGTGAGATGAAGGAAGTAGCGCAGCTTCGGGCCGAGCTGTCCATCAGGTTTGAGATGAAGGACTTAGGTGAGCTTCACCATTTTCTTGGACTCGAGGTGCAGAGAAAGGAAGGTGGAGTGCTGGTGATCCAGGCCGGATATGCGGAGCGGATCGTGGAACGATTCGGCATGAAGGAAGGGAAGTGCACTTCCACACCTCTGGAGAAGGCTATGAAGCTTCGGAAGGATGAGGGGAGGATTATGCAAGATTCGTTGGTGTTCCGAGCTCTGGTTGGGAGTTTGATTTATCTGACGATCACGAGGCCGGATATTGCATATGCAGTTGGCAGAGTGAGTCGATATATGGCGGAGCCACGGGTACCTCATCTGCTAGCAGCCAAGAACATTCTGATGTATGTCAAGGCGACCTCGGACATGGGTCTCCTATACAGGAGGGATGCAGGCTTCGAGGTGCACGGGTACATGGATGCTGACTACGGGGGAAATTCGGATGATCGGAAGTCGACGTCTGGATTCGTCTTCATGGCGGGCCCTACAGCTATATCTTGGTGCAGCAAGAAGCATGATTCCGTATCGGTCTCCACCACGGAAGCGGAATACAAGGCTTCGGCTTTGGCAGCTCAGGAAGCCATCTGGCTTAGGAGGTTGGTGGGAGACGTCCACATGGAGGTTCGGGAGCCGACCCTGCTACGCGGTGACAACGAGAGTGCTCTCAAACTGGTTACCAATCCAGTTTGTCACGCGAGGACCAAGCATATCGAGATCGAGCATCACTTCATACGGGAGAAGGTGCTGGAGGGATCTCTTTCGGTCGGGCATGTGCGGAGTGCGGACAACGTAGCGGACATCTTCACAAAGGCGCTGGCGAAAGGGTCATTCACACGGCTAAGGAGCCTACTGGGGCTAGTTTCAACTTCCCACTTCAAGGGGGAGTGTTGAAATTGTTGAAGTGGAAGTTAGAGGACTTTTGGACCTGGCCGGTCTGGGAGGAGGTCGGGCGGTCTGACTTAACCGCACGACTTGGCGGTCTGCCTCTGCGGTCTGGCTTGTCTTAGCCTAGCTGCGGTCTCCTGGCTTGATCGCTGGTATCTGGTCCAAGGCGGCTGAAGATGGAGGTCGCGCGGTCTGTCTTTGACCGCGTGGCGGGTTGATCGTCTTCAGGTGCGCGCTCTGACTCTTGTCTGTGGCATGGTTTTCCTTCCGCCCATGTCTGTGGCATCACGACTCGCCTGAAGCGCGCTCTGACTCTTGTCGAGACGGGTCATGACATCTGCGTTCGACAAATGGCTGCCATCGCTCGACAGATTCCAGCCAGCGCTCGACAGATTCCAGCCAACGCTCAACAGATTTCCAGCCAGCGCTCGACATTCTCTGAGCAGCGCTCGACGAATTCCAGCCAGCGCTCGACAAATTCTTTATTAAGGCTCAGATCGACAAATACTGATTCCAGATCAATTAATACCTTAAATATCAGTTCTATGAACACAGATCGACGACTTTAACGGATCTATTCAAATATCTTTGGACATATTCAAGTCAGATAAGTAAGAATATTATATTCAGTTATTATATTCTTTCTTTCCTTTATTCCAAGGCAAAGATAGTCGTTGACCATTAATGCAAAGGAATATTTCACGGCTAAGGAATTAAAGGACCTGCCAAAGTCGTTTGGTTTTTGTTGTTATTCCAAGAAAGAATTAAAGGCTGCTTATTATATTTCCAAAAAGAGAAGATATCAAGACAGACTTTATTGTCTTAGCTCTCAACAGAATTCAAAATATACTCTTACAGAATACAGAGAGAGAAGAACAACAAGTATAGAGAAAGAAAAAGAAGAACACTCAGTCAAAATATTCTCAGTCTTCTTCTTCCTCAAGCAGCAATCATCATTTCTCCGAGAACATCTTCTTCAAAGATCAAACTCTCAGATATCTGCTGCAAGTTCAAGTCTTCTAAAAGAGCAACAAAGAATCTGAAGAACTATTTCTTCCAGATCAATCTGCTACAGAAGATTTCTGTTTCAAGAGAGCCTCTCCACCATCTGTCAAATACATCTATCAGATAGGGGGAGCTTTACAACAAATCCACTAGAGTCTTCTCTCAGCATCTTGACAGAGAAGTGTTGGATCGGTAGGCGCCCTTAGGGGGGGGGGGGGGTAATAAAGGGTTTAAAAATTTTAGATATATTTTGAATAACTTTGAAAAAGCTTTGATTATTAAACTAGAGAAGATCAAGACAAATCAAGTGAAGTAAAAGTAAAGACATGATTTTATTAACTTGAGAAGCATGATTACAAAACTTGATCTCTTACCGAAGCTAGAAATCAAAGCGAATAGAAAGACTCTTTTTGTTTTCTATACCGACTCATATCCCCACGAACCGGTTGGCTTTAGCCGATCCTTCCCCGGATACGGCCTCAAGCCGCTCTAGCCAACCTTTCCCCGGATATGGCCTCGGGCACCCCCTAGACCTACACCCGAGACCTAGTCGCCAACACGAGGCAAATTTCTGCCCTAAGTCCTACCCAGACCTAGTCGCCAACACGAGGCGAATTTACTAAACGATTACAGAAAAGATGTGAAATTAAAAGACAATAATATAAAAACTCCCTTTATGTAGATCTCTTGGAGAAGTTGACGAAGACGCAGAGTATGATCGTAGTCGATGCGGTCTTTCGTCATGATGATGATGCGTGTTGAAATCTTCTCCACGGATCTCCTTTAGTCTTTATGGATTTGTGGGAGTATCTCTCTGAACCTTCCTCTCTTTGTTGTGGCACGAAGCTCTAGAATTTTGGATCTAAAGAGGATTAGGAAGACGGAGCCAAGGGGTCCATTTTATAGCCTCAGCGCTAGCGCTAGTGCTACCGCCGACGCTATACCATATAAGGACACATTCTGCGCGGCAGAATCTTCAATCCGAGGAAACAATTCTCTCTTGCCTACTGTGCTTCTCGCTATCGCCTGCGTTATCGGATATCGTCTGGCGTTATCTCCTTCTATAAGTTCTTCCGGCAATTTCGCTTATGCCAATATTTCGTCGAACGAGATTTCGTCGAACGCCGCTAACAGTTCGTCGAACGCCGCTAACAGTTCATCGAACGAAATTTCGTCGAACTCAATTCTTCGGTCAGGCTTCAACATTCGTCGGGCTCAATTTCGTCGACCGTAAATTTGTCGAACGGGCTTCAACATTCGTCGACCGGAAATTCGTCGAACGGGCTTCAACATTTGTCGACCGGAAATTCGTCGAACGAGATTTCGTCGAACGCCGCTAAGAGTTTGTCGAACGAATTTTCGTTGAACGCCGTTATGAGCATTTCGTCGAGCGCCGCTAACAGTTCGTCGAACGATAGCTTGCGCCTGCGCTAGTACTACCGCCAGCGCTAGTAGGAGATTTGGATTTGATAGCTCAACTTTGGGGGCAACCTTCTTATGTAATCCTTGAGTCATGTGGACTTTGTTATCCTGCACACTTAAACACACAAGATCAAATACACATAGGTTTTGTTATTCTCAAACCTAGGAGATGCGGAAGACCATGTTCCAACAAACTTTCCCTTTTGATAATAACAAAACCATTAATGATAAATCAAAGCATTAATATATAAGCATGATGAAACTTACTTGTGTGTGTGAGAGAGAGATGACTTTGGATAATTATCGATTTTAACATTTAGAATTGCTCCCCCTAAATACATGCTCCCCCTAAGTGAATGCTCCTCTAATATGTAAGCCATCATGTTAATTAATCATGTTGGTTTTTTATTTTGATAACGGCTTATATTTATCATGTTAGTTATATTTATCATGTTAGTTATCCCCTTTTTGTTATTAGCAAAAGCGGGTAATGAGACACCACTTAAAAGTTGATAATAAGATAAAGGCATGATCGAGCTTATAGAGAGAAGGAAATAATAATGAGTTTTTTGAGTAATTTTTATAGATCAGAGTTTTAGCTTAAAGAGGTAATGATTTCCAAATAACCAATCTACCCAGACAATATATCTACACCCTAGCCCCATACTAAGTGACGGATGGGCATGAGGAGCTGCAAACATGTCGTAGGTTGGGGTGTTAGTCCCATATGCAAACACTAGACAAAACTCAACCTAGCACTCTTTCCCCCCAATGCCTCGCAAGGCCCCACTAGAACCCTCCCCGGTTAAGGACAAGACATGACTAGAGATAAGGTTATCTAATGTCTACAACCCTACGGCCCCGCTATGGTGAGAAATGAAGTCATGGATAATAATTATTGGAAACATTTAAGCATTTTAAATCTAATGACATAGCCTATGGATTTATATTTTTTTGAATTTATGAAAACACTCACATAGCTATTTTGAAATCCATTAATGAATCAGAGTTTCTAATATAACAATATTTTTATAGAAATAAATCAGAGTTTTATAGCAAAAAAAATTTATGTTAAAAGTAACCAATATAAAGTTTACCAAGCAAGTCTACCACTTGTTGCAAGAAAGGAATTTGAAGATTCAAGTGATGATGCACACAAAATAAAAGACTTTAAATAAGCATGAAAACGCAAGGTAAAACAACTATATGGTTGTGAGACTTATCGAAATATAAGAAACATCTTATTGTAATCAATGATGATCCATAAAAAAATATATGAGTTAAATTTCATAAAGAATATGTTTTTGTAAATCATTGTTCAATTAAAATCTTTAAGTTTAACAATAATGTAACTAAGAATGAAATAATGTTATAAAAAAGAGATTACGACAATGTTATTTTAATTCATAATTTCAAAACATACCAAACATTGTAGATTGCATGATAGGTTATCTAGTGCATTTCATAAATAAAGAGTAGTATAGAATTTGCATTAGGATCCAATACTCATGAGAAGAAGTATTATGGAAGATAATGATGTACACATAAGTGTATTTTTGAGTAGAGTAAACAAATGTTTTAATCAAAAATACAAGAAATATGTAAAGTAAAGAGCACAATAAAACACAAATAATTTTACTTCCACACACTTCAATGCACAAAAAAAATGCACAACTACCAAGATGCTTTGCACACACAATGCTCATTAAGACTTATCAGGGTGCAAAGTAGTGCTTGGGGGATCACATATTTTATTTGTAATGTTGAGACTAGTGATCCGGTGTACTTAAGAATAAGTGGGTTTTTTTATTTTGAAAGAAAGTTATGGTTTGCACAAGATACTTTACTATTCTTTCCAAGGTGCTCAACCTCACAACGCTATTAAGACTTATCAGGAGGTTCAAGTAGTGCTTGGTGGAGTTATCTTTGTCACTTTATTTTATGATTTTTTGTTTTGTACAAAGTTCTCCGAACACACTTGTTTTGCAAACCAATATAATTTATAAAAACATAACCACTTTTCTTAACTTTTAAAGTGCAAATAAAGGTTGTGTAGGTAAGATACTTGTGCAATTTTAATTCATTGTACTATTACAAAACATACACAAACATTCTTAGATTAAACACATATGTAGACAATGCCAAAATAAGTGAGTGAATAACGATCATTATCAAACATAAAACATTTACTCATACTTAGAGGCATGCTAGGCTTAGTTATACACAACTTTTTCAATATAATTGATCCACATATTAATAGATATATCAAAGCATGATGAAAGCAATGTTCAACGTAGTTTGAAAAGATAAATTGCAACATTATAGAAGTTCTAAATAATAGATTAAATCATGCTTGATTTTCTCAATAAAGTCCATACAATACTTTTGATATTTTTACAAAATAATTTTAATTTAAAGTTTGAACTCTTATAATTTGATCTTGGACTTCCCGAGGACTACCCTGTGAGAGGTTCACCTGGTACTAGGTGATGTGATGAGATGATAGCCCAAATCACCCTTTCGCAAGATACATGTAAATAGAAAAGTTAAGTTCAAAATAACAATTTTTGATACTTGTTTTTGTTTTATATTTTTGTATTTGATTTTTGCTTTTTAGAAATAGAATTTAAAAAAATGACAAAAGAGCCAAAAAGACAAAACATAATTTTTTTGTAATTTGGCTTTTGTATTTTTGTATTTGATTTTTCAAAAATGAAATAAAAGCAGAAGTGCAAAAATAAATAGTACACATAGATTAATATATTTTTAAGAATTTTTCAGAATTTCAAAATTACAGAAAAGGAAACAGGTGCACTAGCGTCGGCGTTAGCGCTAGCGCTAGAAACAGTACACGATTTTTGATGATTTTGAAATTTTTAATTGTTGATCTTGATTAAGTGTCCTAATAGTAGTTTTATGCTGAAATTACAGATTTTTTGGAGATGTCTAGATAGTGCAAATTTCGTGAAACATTAGCGATTTTGTATATGACTTTACCAAATAAACTTTGCATGAGATGACATGACTGAACAAATCAAATATGCATGAGTTTAGTGATTAACAATCATGTTCATGCACAATAATACCATGGATAAGCCCTAGATGAGAATATCCAGCCTGTATATTTTGGTAAACATATAAAGCCTAACATAGACACAAAAATTCTTCAGTCGACAATGTTAGTATGATAAATTTGAGATTAATGTTATACCAAGGTTTGATAGTGTTTCAACTTATAGACCTAGAGTGGAGTGAAGATTTATTTGATTTGATATCAAGATGATTCAAAGGTCTAAACTTGAAATAAATCACAATACACACATAATACACCAATCATGGTATGTAATTATAATATCAATTGTCATCAATTAATATATCAATTATAATTCACATAATTGTGATAGAAATAATTATTTTTTAGAAGACTTTTGATATGACTTATGATATATGATGTTAGAGAATTTTAGCAAAGGACATCAATAGATCATGGTGGTGCATGTGAATTCAATATTCATTATGACAGTAAATTCTTTCAATACATTTTAGTGATTTTCTTTTAATTAAGAATTTTGAATATATATATGTGATTTTTGATAGGTGAACAATAGTGATGGTTTAGATCATGTTTGACATCAAGGAGTGAACACAATATAAATTTTTTTTTGTGAACAAAGACAACCATATTGAAAGTTGAGCTTTTATTTAGATCTTGAATTTTCTTTTAGATCAAGTTATTTCACTAAACCACTTTTTGGTGAAGGCTAAAAATCTTAATAGCCTAATAACCGGATTTAATTTGAAATATCTTATAGCAAATTTAGAGTTTGATTTATATGGATAATATAAGATATTTAGAAGCAATGAATATAAGAATAACAGATAGGTCATCAAAATAAAATATGATTTTGAATTTTGATAAATTTGATTTTATAAACATATTAAGCTTTTAAGAGATAAAATCATATTTTTAATACTGTATAGGATGACCATGACATGATAGTTCAAAAGAAATAAGAAAACAAGAAAAATTAAAAGACATGAAAGCATATCATGAAGTAGAACTTTGTATATTTCATTTTGAAAGGATTCTACTTCATGCAATTGATGATACCTAATGAATAAGAGTTTTATGTATCCAAAGGGGACCATGTGGGATGGTTCCTTTGGGTACCCAAATATAGCGAGATGGCTTTTGGGGAGACAAGTACGAATGGACCCTTTCAAGTGGAGTTAATGTTTCATCTTTAATTTTGGGTCTCCACTCATACTTAGATTTAATATTATAATTTTGCATTAAATTTCCATATTCATTAAACTTAGGCTTAAAATAATGATGACATTTGAAATCATTTTTCATAGGAAATTTTTGCATATTTGATTTTACTTTAGGAGATACATAATTTTGTAAATAATGGTGATTTTGATTTAGATTAACAAATCATTTATGTTCCTTACTCTCATTATTAAACTTAGTTAAGATGTTCATATTCATATTCAACTTGTTTTTAGATATAGTTTGATATTGTGAATTTGTATTTACAATTTTCATAAGCAAGTTGTTTTTTGATTTTAATTCATCATTCTTGATCTTTAAATTATGTCTAGCTTTATTATAAGCGATTGTGCTATTTTTAAGAGTGGAAACAATTGAATCAATATGATCTTGATAGTTGTTTCTATCAAATGTTTCATCCATCTCTTTAATTTCAATTTTATATTCTTTACACTTAGCACAATCATTTTCCAAAGATGAATTTTCTAAACATAATTTTTATTTTGTTCTTTTATAGAAAGAAGTTCATTTTCAAGTTCCTTGCATTTTTCTTTCAAATCATTAAATTCTATACAAGGTGTAATGTTTTCAACTAAGGAGCCTTGGGTAGAACTAGATAAATTAGAATTTGATTCTTCTTTAATTTTTGCCTTTAAATTTTTATTTTCTAAGCGCAAATGTTTATTAGCATTTTTTAATTTCTTAATTTTGCGCTTTGTAGTTTGAAGCATTTGTAATGTAGAAATAGAAGTACAGAAAATGAGATTTGATTTCCTTACATTGCTTTCGGGAGAGGCACGATTTGAGCATATCGTTTCATTTAAATCTTGTTGGCACTCTTCTTCCGAAGACCGTACTTCTTCTTCTTTTCCATTTGATGTGTGCTCCATTGATCCGTTATGAGATAAGCATTCTTGAAGACTTGTGCAAGCTTGCATATTGTCCGGTTCTTGCGATTGTTCCATACCTGTAGAAGGAGAATCATACATTTCTTCAAGAAATTTTCATACTTTGTATGCACTAAAAAATAATATATTAATTTGAAAATATCTTGAGATAAAGCACAAAAAATATAATGCATAACTTTTGCATTTAGGTGACGCTCTTGTTTATTTGATTCGTCCGCTGGTCTTGTTATTGCTATATCCCAAGCGTTGATATCTAATGTTTTAATAAACCTTTTCATTAATAATTTCCACCCTTTATAATTTCTTCCTTCGAATAAAAGTGGTGCAAGAGATTTTTCTTCTTCATAAAAATTTTCCCCACTAATAGAAGCGAGATCATGAGACGCCATTATTCCCGGTTGTTAAGCCGATTTGGAATAACCTGGCTCTGATACCACTTGTTGGATCGGTAGGCGCCCTTAGAGGGGGGTGAATAAGGGTTTTAAAAACTTTTGATATATTTTGAATAACTTTGAAAAAGCTTTGATTATTAAACTAGAGAAGATCAAGACAAATCAAGTGAAGTAAAAGTAAAGACATGATTTTATTAACTTGAGAAGCATGATTACAAAACTTGATCTCTTATCGAAGCTAGAAATCAAAGCGAATAGAAAGACTCTTTTTGTTTTCTATACCGACTCGTATCCCTACGAACCGGTTGGCTTTAGCCGATCCTTCCCCGGATACGGCCTCAAGCCGCTCTAGCCAACCCTTCCCCGGATATGGCCTCGAGCACCCCCTAGACCTACACCCGAGACCTAGTCGCCAACACGAAGCGAATTTACTAAACGATTACAGAAAAGATGTGAAATTAAAAGACAATAATATAAAAACTCCCTCTATATAGATCTCTTGGAGAAGTAGACGAAGACGCAGAGTATGATCGTAGTCGATGCG
This sequence comes from Dactylorhiza incarnata, assembly GCA_033032865.1. NCBI lineage: Eukaryota > Viridiplantae > Streptophyta > Magnoliopsida > Asparagales > Orchidaceae > Dactylorhiza > Dactylorhiza incarnata. Next base: position 6,186,688 of record JAWHQI010000123.1, on the reverse strand, counting down.
GTCTTTCGTCACGATGATGATGCGTGTTGAAATCTTCTCCACGGATCTCCTTTAGTCTTTATGGATTTGTGGGAGTATCTCTCTGAACCTTCCTCTCTCTGTTGTGGCACGAAGCTCTGGAATTTTGGATCTAAAGAGGATTAGGAAGACGGAGCAAAGGGGTCCATTTTATAGCCTCAGCGCTAGCGCCTGCGCTAGTGCTACCGCCGGCGCTATCCCATATAAGGACACATTCTGCGCGGCAGAATCTTCAATCCAAGGAAACAATTCTCTCTTGCCTACTGTGCTCCTCGCTATCGCCTGCGCTATCGGATATCGCCTGGCACTATCGGATATCGCCTGGCGCTATCTCCTTCTATAAGTTCTTCCGGCAATTTCGCTTAAGCCAATATTTCGTCGAACGAGATTTCGTCGAACGCCGCTAACAGTTCGTCGAACTCAATTCTTCGGTCAGGCTTCAACATTCGTCGGGCTCAATTTCGTCGACCGTAAATTTGTCGAATGGGCTTCAACATTCGTCGACCGGAAATTCGTCGACCGGAAATTCGTCGAACGGGCTTCAACATTTGTCAACCGGAAATTCGTCGAACGAGATTTCGTCGAACGCCGCTAAGAGTTTGTCGAACGAATTTTCGTCGAACGCTGTTATGAGCATTTCGTCGAGCGCCGCTAACAGTTCGTCGAACGATAGCTAGCGCCTGCGCTAGTACTACCGCCAGCGCTAGTAGGAGATTTGGATTTGATGGCTCAACTTTGGGGGCAACCTTCTTATGTAATCCTTGAGTCATGTGGACTTTGTTATCCTGCACACTTAAACACACAAGATCAAATACACATAGGTTTTGTTATTCTCAAACCTAGGAGATGCGGAAGACCATGTTCCAACAAGAAGAACACTATAAATTCTTTCTCACCTCTCTTGTACATGGTTAATACTCCCTTCAAAAGTGTAACTCACTGGTGGCAAGACACCTTATCAAAAAATCCTTATTTGGTTTTTAAGCACCTTATCAAAAGTTTATCGGTGATTTGGGCACCTGATCAAACTCCCATTGGTGTGTGGACACCTTATCAAAAATCCCTTAGTGTGAGGGCACCTTATCAAAAATTCCTAGTTGATTCCTACCAAGGGTGGTAGAAGAGTAGACGTACCCAGATTTATTGGGGAACTACTATAGTTCCTTGTGTCTTCTGTGTTTGATTTTTTTTCTGTGTTGTGCTGTGCTGATTTTCGCTACTTAGTTTTTATTACTCACTCTGCTTACACATATATATATAACACTATTTTTTATTCCGCAAATAAAACTAAGGAAAAGTTTTTAATACTCTATTCACCCCCCTCTAGAGTAACTTAAGATCTAGCATCCACTTTCAATTGGTATCAGAGGTTGGTTGATTCTTTACAGGCTAACACCTGAATCATAAAGATCAATTAGATCTTAAATTATTTTAGAGTTTTTATTGTTTTTTATTTTCTGTTAAAAACTCGTGGCACAAAACAAAGAGTATTCAAGCACAAGACCTCCTATGTGCAATCTCAATAAGTTTGCACTGTGGAAAGCAAGGATTAGGCTTTATATGAGCTCTATTGATGAAGAAATCTTTAATGTCATATTGACAGGACCTCCTGCTCACTCAGCATCAACAAGTACTGAAGCAACAACAGAAAACCATGCTGCTCCACCTCCTGAGTGGACAGAAGCACAAAAGAAGCAAAGGAGTGCTGATGTAAAAGCCATGAATATTCTGGCTCAAACTATGTCTGATGACATCTTTCAGAAAGTGGTGGACTGCACCCCAGCTAGAGAGATTTGGATCTCACTAAACAATATGGTTGCAGGTTATGCAGATGAAAGGAAAGACAGAAGATCGCACTTGATCTCTCAGTATGAAAACTTCAAGAAAGGAGAAACAGAATCAGTTGCAGATATATACATTAGATTAAGTGTAATTATAAGTGAACTGAAAACACTGGACAAAGAAATCTCATTAACTGAGATCAATGACAAGATCCTAATGTGCTTCCCCAGCACTTGGGACTCTAGGATCTGGCCTATCAAGGAAGCCAGAAGCCTCAATGAGATTAGTACTGAGACACTGCTAGGAAAGCTCAAATCCTATGAGCAACTCATCAAGACAAGAGAAGCTGAACAAGTAAGCACTTCCTCTCCAACAAAGAAGGACAGGAACATTGCCTTCAAAGCTATAGAAGAAGAAGGAAAGACTCCTGAAAATGAGGAGTTCATGAGCCTTATAGCCAAGAGATTCTACAAAATGGCTAAGAAATACTTCAGAAAGAAGGTGGATCAAGGGAAAAGCCAAGGTATGACAAAAACAATTCTAAAGAAATTATATATTTTGGTTGCAGGAAACCAGGACACATAGCACCTGATTGTCCAGAAAATCAAAACAAGAAGGACAAAAAGGAAAAGAGAAAAGAAAAGGAAGAAAGAAGAAACTCCAGCAAATCTTCCTCTCACAAACACAAAAAAATGGGAAGAGGATTTGTAGCAGAATCCTGGAGTGAAACTGAATCAGAATCATCATCCAGCTCTTCAGATGATGAAGAAGAAACAAGAGAGAATGATCAGTGCCTGTCACGACCCGTCTCGACAAGAGTCAGAGTGCGGTTCGGGGCGGATCGTGATGCCACAGGCAATGGCGAAAAGAAATCCAAGCCTGCTAAGGCGGAAGCAGAAGTACTACGAATAGTTTTAAAATAGTTACTTTTACAAAAAAAAATAAAGAGACATGCAAGCAAAATGTGAAAAAAACTCCATTTGAAATTTCCAGTACAGATACAAGTAAAATAGACCTCCGGGAGGGTGAACATGCATTGATACAAAATGATAATACATATAATAGCCTAACAGTTGTCCTTGATACAAGAGAAAATGGCTAACCATAATCATTACATAATATGAAATAACTGACAGTAAAGGAAATACAACATGGAACCTGACACAGCAACTAACAAAAGAAATCTCCAGGGAAGCAGGAACAGGGTGCAGAGCAGGCTCAGGTACCACGGGGCGCAGTCACGGACGCTAAGGCAAATTCCAAAGAAAACAAGGAAAAAGCCTCAGAACTATGATACAGGTAGTTAAAGCAAGGTAAATAACAAAGCTAGCAAGACAGGTAAATACAAGAAATGCAGAAACAGAACTGAAACATTAATCTACTCCGGAGTATAAAAGTCTAAGTAATAATAACATAAGTTGAGACAATTGAAAGTGCAGGTGTTTTGTTTGATGCACATGATTCATGATTCAGACAGATTCAGACAGATTCAAGTACGGATTCAGAAGATTCAGAAATTTAAACTCGCTATGACCGGTCCTTTGTTCCCATTAAGGATTCAAGAGGGAACCCAAGTCAAGGAGTTGCATCAATTAAACCCTACCTTTCAATGTTAACTTACGTTATTAATGACTTAGATGCAGAATTACATGAGTTCAAGCACACTGAGGCAAGTAATCAAATCGAGGATTTAGGTATCTGACAGTGAAGTCATAAGTAAAATCATGAGTTTGCAAGTGAGAAGTTTCTCTACTTGCCTTAAGTAAAGCTGAAGTTGACGGTGGCGGCTAAGGGCGCAACCAAATTAACAATTTCAGTTCGACCTGATTAAGCACAAACATGAATGAAAATTGCCTTAAACAGGTGACACCACATGAGCATGCGCGTTTTAAATTGCAAAATTAGACAGATGCGAGATAGCGAAGAAAACCATACCTTTCTCGAAGACGAGGGGAGAGAGGATTACACGGAGGAACCGGAGATTTGGCGGCGCTTTAGTCTAGGGAAACCCTAAATCGGAAGGGTCTTCAAGAGATTCCGCCAATTGAATCGAGGAGCGGCACCGGAAATCGAGGACAAGACACAGTTAGACGATTACAGGAGGGCAAAAATCTGAAATCACAACTTGAATGTAAATCGGAGCACGAATAAATCGTTAGGGTTTATGAAAATTCTGAAATCAAGGGTTTGGGGGGGAGAATCTTACCAATAGGAACCAAATCCGAGTCCAAAATCCAAGGAGGAGGGGATTCGAGCAAAGGCCTAGGGCGAAATCGGAGCCCAACGAGGAGAGGGAGGCTGTCGGCCCTAGCAGAGGAGGGAGAAGCGAAAGTGCTGCTGGAGGGAGGAGGGAAGGCTGGAGACGGGCTGTCGTCGGTCCCGAGCACAGAGGAGGGGGCAGAAGGCGTCAACAACGACGGGAGGAGGCGCAGGAGGCGGAATCGGGAGGGGGAGGAGTCGACGGCTGGAAATGGAGGAGGCGCTGGAGGTGGCGATCGAGAGACGGGAGAGCGGCAGGGAGCGGGAGCGAGCTTCGCGCGGCCTTGCAAGAGACGGGAACAGCGGCGCGTGCGGGAGACGGGAATAACGACAAAAAGGGGAGCCCTAGATCGGGGTTTAAACAGGGCTGTGCTGCGGCTAAGGAATAAAAAGGAGGGGGCTGCGGATATCAAATTTTTAAAGGGGGGGGGGGGCTGCTGCTCGGGATTTAATAGAGAAGGGGAGTCGGATAGAGGGCTTAAAGGGGAAGGGGGTGCGGATAGACAAATCAAGTTTATACATAAATAAAAAAAAAAATAGGGTTGTTACATTCTCCCCCACTTAGGAAGTTTCGTCCCGAAACTTTCGAGGATTCTCTGGATGGTGGTCCCTTATGGCGACGACTCCGAGGTCATTCATTCCAACAGGGTTTGCAATTCAAGTCAAGAGAACTAAATGAAAAGGTACTTAACTAGAGAGAGGAACAAGAACGGAGGCATACCAGGATCAAGAGAAAAGGTGCGGATACTTGCTACGCATGTCAGCTTCGAGCTCCCAAGTGAACTCCTCAGACTTGCCATGCATCCAAAGTACTTTCACCATAGGAATGGTCCTTTTTCGAAGTTTGCGTTCTTGATACTCCACGATCTTAGCAGGTTCGACCGGGTACGAGAGATTTGCTTCAGGAATTACAGAAGTCTCTTCAACAATGCGGTTGGGATCATGAATGTACTTCCGAAGCTGGCTGACATGGAAGACGTTATGAACTCCGGCAAAAGAAGCAGGTAACTCAAGACGGTAAGCAGATTCCCCAACACGCTCCGAGATAGAAAAAGGTCCCATGAACCTCGGGCTAAGCTTGTGATGGAGACCAAACCGTTTCACCCCAGGAGAAGGGGAAACCTTCAGAAAAACTTGATCACCCACAGCAAAAACTAGCGGACGGCGATGCAGATTAGCATATTTTCTCTGTCTCTCAATAGCTCGACTGAGCTGGAGTCGAGTCTTCTTTGTGGCTTCTTCCATTTCCTGGAGCAACTCAGGTCCCAACACAACCTTTTCACCAACTTCTGACCAAAAGAGAGGGGTCCTACAACGGCGCCCATACAGTGCTTCGAAGGGGGCCATCTGGAGGCTCTCCTGATAGCTATTATTGTAGGCAAACTCGACCAAAGGTAAGTGCTCATCCCAAGCTCCCTTGTAGTCCAAAATGTAACAACGAAGCATGTCTTCAAGAATCTGATTAACTCTTTCGGTCTGACCATCGGTTGTCGGATGATAAGCGGTGCTCAGGCTGAGATCTGTGCCCAAAGCTTGCTGAAAGCCTTTCCAAAAATGAGAGACAAACCTCGAGTCACGATCCGACACAATACGTAAAGGAATCCCGTGAAGTCTAACGATCTCCGACACATAGATTCGAGCCATCTTCTCAGTAGAGTGACCTTCCTTATAAGGGATGAAGTGGGCTACCTTGGTCAACCGATCCACTATCACCCAAATCGCATCGTGTCCTCTCGCAGTGCGAGGCAAACCTGTGATAAAATCCATAGAAATGTCCTCCCACTTCCATTCAGGGATGGGCAGAGGCTGCAAAAGACCACCAGGACGCTGACGCTGAGCTTTCACCTTCTGACACGTCAGACATCGAGAGATGAAGCTAGCAATATGATTCTTCATACCAGGCCACCAAACGATTTGCTTTAAGTCATGATACATCTTATTATTGCCTGGATGACCAGATGTGCGCGACTCATGAGCTTCACGGCATATAGCATCAAGTAATTCAGGAACAGCGGGGATGCAAAGACGGCCTCGGAAACGCAGAACATCATCAGAGATTGAGAAATCCGGAAGAGACTCAAGCTCAACCCTCCGGCGAATGCGCTGGAGAATGGGGTCGGAAGGCTGCAAATCTTTCACTTGCTCCACCTACGACGGACCAAAGATCTGACCCTGACCCTTTGGTAAGATGGATATGTCCATTCGCTCGAGGTCACCAATCAGAGCTGCAAGAGTAGCTGACATGGGGGTACCAGAGGAAACAGAAACTTGACGACTCAACGCATCAGCTACCGCATTGGCCTTGCCGGGGGCATAGGTAAGCTCCAAATCATAATCTGCTACAAATTCGACCCACCGCCTCTGACGAAGATTGAGATCCTTCTGATCAAAGATATACCTCAAGCTCTGATGGTCAGTGAAGAAGTGGCACTTCACGCCATAGAGATAATGACGCCAAAGCTTCAACGCAAACACCACTGCGGCGAACTCCAGATCATGAGTGGGGTAATTACGCTCGTGAGTCTTCAACTGCCTCGACCCATAAGCAATGACACGATCGCCCTGCATCAAGACACATCCCAAGCCGACTCCGGAAGCATCAGTATAAACTGAAAAATCTGCCCCCTCTGAAGGAAGGGCTAGAACTGGCGCCGAACACAGACGTTGCTTCAGCTCCAAGAAGGCCTGCTCACACTGATCTGACCAATCGAATCTAACATGCTTTTGCGTTAGCTTTGTCAACGGAGCAGCAAGAGAGGAGAAATCCTTGACAAAACGGCGGTAGTAACCAGCAAGCCCAAGGAAACTGCGAATCTCAGAAGGGGTAGAAGGTCGCTTCCAGTCCATAACAGCTGAAATCTTGGTTGGATCAACAGAGAGTCCATCACCAGAAACAACATGACCCAGAAAAGCAACACGATCCAGCCAGAACTCACATTTTGACAGCTTGGCATAGAGCTGATGCTGACGAAGAGTGGAGAGAGTGAGCCTAAGATGTGCTGCATGATCCTCATGAGTCTTGGAATAAACCAGAATGTCGTCGATGAACACGATGATGAACTTATCCAGATATTCACGAAAAACACGGTTCATCATATCCATAAAAGCAGAAGGAGCGTTAGTCAGACCAAAAGACATCACTAAGAATTCAAAATGACCATACCGAGTTCGGAAGGCGGTCCTGGGAATATCAGATTCTTTGATCTTCAGCTGGTGGTAACCAGATCTAAGATCTATCTTGGAGAAAACTGAACTACCTTTGAGCTGATCGAAAAGGTCGTCCACACGCGGAAGGGGATACTTATTCTTGACGGTCACCTTGTTTAGTTCCCGATAATCGATGCAGAGCCTCATAGAACCGTCCTTCTTTTTCACGAAGAGAACGGGGGCTCCCCAGGGTGACGAGCTGGGACGAATGTATCCACGCTCAAGCAATTCGTCCAACTGCGATCTAAGCTCCTCTAGCTCGCGCGGGGCCATACGGTACGGAGCCTTAGATATGGGGTGAGTTCCCGGCTCTAAGTCAATAGAAAACTCCACATCTCGATCAGGAGGCATCCCAGGCAATTCGGCAGGAAAGACATCAGGAAATTCAGAAGCAACAGGTATGGATTCGAGAGAAGGAGAGACAGAATCTGAATGTGCAGCATACACAAAACACGCAGAACACCCTTGACTAAGAAGGCGAGTGGCACGTACAGCGGAAATTACCTTCACGTGACTGCGGGTCTGAACATGAACGCTGAAATCCTTGCCATCAATGCTGAGGTTGACCCTCTTTGCCACGCAGTCCAATTTAACCTTATACGCAACCAGCCAATTCATTCCCAAGATTACCTCGAACTCTGACATCTCCAGGACTATGAGATCGGCCGAGACTTGCAATTCACCAAGCATGATCGGACAATTGGGAATGCCACTACGCGAAAGATGTAGACGACCAGGCACGGAGATCTCATAAGGGACCTCAAGAGGCGAAGTAGGCCAACGATAACGATCCACAACATGACGAGCAATGAACGAATGGGATGCGCCAGAATCAAAAAGAATCTGCATCCATTTATTGTTGACCCTAAATCTCCCTAAGAAAGAAGAACATGTACGCAAAACATGATTGTCCGGATCGAAGGAAAATAAGCTAAAATAAGATTGCAGGAAATAAAAATTGCGCATTACATACCAGAGATGACGTCAGTGGATGCAAGTGCCTCGCCCTGGGTAATGACATTCAGCACGGCTCTACCCTGTTCCTGAGTTCCCGGAACAGACTGCGGAGGCTGAGCGGGAACCGGGCAGTCCCGGATATGGTGCCCAACCTGACCGCATCGGTAACACGTATTCTGCTTGCGGCGGCAGTCCTTCAGCAGATGACCTGGCCTCTTACAGTAGGAGCAGTCAGAGGTAACAGTGGCAAGCGTCAACTGGGGTTGCTGTGCAGGAACAACCATCTTCTGCTTCTTCAAGAGGGTGCGACAGACTTGGGCGACATGGCCCACCTTGTGGCAGAACGCACACACCTCCTTGGACTTGGGGCCTTGTTCCTGGAATGGTGCACCTTTGCGCTTGAGGTCAGACGATGCAGCATTGCTAGATCCATGTTGGACCTTTTTAGAAGAACGCTCCAACTCGATAGCTTCCACCTGCAATGCGGCTTCCACGGTCTCGGCATAGGTAGTGGCGCCATGAGCTACCACATGCTGACGGAAATCATGCCGAAGCCCTTTCACGAAGCGGCTGATCTTCTTGGGCTCGCTTGGTACCAACTCCACAGCAAGGAGTGACAGGCGGGAGAACTCTCTTTCGTACTCGGTCACTGATCTGCCTGGCTGCTGAAGAGACAAGAACTTCTCGGCTAGCCGGTCACGCTCCACGGAAGAAAGGAACTTCTCCATAAGAGCTCCTTTAAACTGAACCCAAGTCATGGTGGCAGAGTCGGGAAGAGTGCGGCGCTGAAGCCACCAAGTGTACGCATCCTCGGTCAGCTGATAGGCCGCAAGAAGAACCTTCTGGACATCTGGAATTCCAGCGTACTCGAAGTGCTTTTCCATTTGAGAGAGCCACTCGGAAATGACGAAGTAGTCACGATTGCCATCGTAAGATGGCGGCTTTAGCCTTTTGAACGCCAAAGTGTCTGCCATCGCCACAGGAGGGGCAGTCGGAATCGATGCAAGCGGGGTCACCAGATTGACGGCGAGCGGGCTGATTACAGGTTCAGATGCAAGAGGGGCGGCTTCAGGAGTGGTAGTCACTCCTGCTGTCCCTGAGGGGCCGGAACCAGAGGCTGGGTCAGGAGTCTGGCGATCCCCCTCAAGACGAGTGAGGCGATCCAGGATCTGCTTCAGAATCTGAGCAGTAGCACCACCAGAAGTTTCCACTGCGGGAGGGGTTGGCTTCTTGCGCTGAGAACGCTTGGGAGCCATCTAGAAGGAGATACGAGAGCATCAGGTTAGATCGAGAGTCAAGCAAGAATAAGATAACTGGAAACTAGAGGTTCAACACTTCTTATACTGTCAGGTATGTAAATCATGTAATAATTACAGCATTTTCTTTGGACAACTGCTAGTAATGATCATGCAAATGCAACAAAAATCAGGTGCAGTATGTAACAATTAGCAAATCCATGTGTGTACAATCATTATCTGTTGTTCCTAGCTTGACACTTGTGCAAATGATTTATGTTATGCATGTAATGCAATTCTGCCTAAATGCATCTCTAATAATGTTTATGAATGGATACGCATACCATGTTAAGTGCCCATATCACTTAACATGTCATGCATACTATGCAGCTAATGTCATCGCACTTGCAAATATTAAAATCGCCCATAACCATTTAATATTTGCAAGCGGTGTATAACCTAGTGGAAATTCATATGCACATAAATGTTAAGTTTGCCCATAACCCCTTAACATTCGTGTGCATACTACGCATGATTATGTGTGTAGTGTGTGCGTGCTTCAGCCAAGAACAACAGTAATGATAAGGTGAGTGAGGAAATGATGCATGTACATATACTTACATAATAGATTTCAAAATATATGTGATTTCAAAATACTTTATCTTTAGATGCTAAACCTGGCTCTGATACCAACTGTCACGACCCGTCTCGACAAAAGTCATAGTGCGGTTCGGGGCGGATCGTGATGCCACAGGCAATGGCGAAAAGAAATCCAAGCCTGCTAAGGCGGAAGCAGAAGTACTACAAATAGTTTTAAAATAGTTACTTTTACAAAAAAAAATAAAGAGACATGCAAGCAAAATGTGAAAAAAACTCCATTTGAAATTTCCAGTACAGATACAAGTAAAATAGACCTCCGGGAGGGTGAACATGCATTGATACAAAATGATAATACATATAATAGCCTAACAGTTGTCCTTGATACAAGAGAAAATGGCTAACCATAATCATTACATAATATGAAATAACTGACAGTAAAGGAAATACAACATGGAACCTGACACAGCAACTAACAAAAGAAATCTCCAGGGAAGCAGGAACAGGGTGCAGAGCAGGCTCAGGTACCACGGGGCGCAGTCACGGACGCTAAGGCAAATTCCAAAGAAAACAAGGAAAAAGCCTCAGAACTATGATACAGGTAGTTAAAGCAAGGTAAATAACAAAGCTAGCAAGACATGTAAATACAAGAAATGCAGAAACAGAACTGAAACATTAATCTACTCCGGAGTATAAAAGTCTAAGTAATAATAACATAAGTTGAGACAATTGAAAGTGCAGGTGTTTTGTTTGATGCACATGATTCATGATTCAGACAGATTCAGACAGATTCAAGTACGGATTCAAAAGATTCAGAAATTTAAACTCGCTATGACCGGTCCTTTGTTCCCATTAGGGATTCAAGAGGGAACCCAAGTCAAGGAGTTGCATCAATTAAACCCTACCTTTCAATGTTAACTTACGTTATTAATGACTTAGATGCAGAATTACATGAGTTCAAGCACACTGAGGCAAGTAATCAAATCGAGGATTCAGGTATCTGACAGTGAAGTCATAAGTAAAATCATGAGTTTGCAAGTGAGAAGTTTCTCTACTTGCCTTAAGTAAAGCTGAAGTTGACGGTGGCGGCTAAGGGCGCAACCAAATTAACAATTTCAGTTCGACCTGATTAAGCACAAACATGAATGAAAATTGCCTTAAACAGGTGACACCACATGAGCATGCGCGTTTTAAATTGCAAAATTAGACAGATGCGAGATAGCGAAGAAAACCATACCTTTCTCGAAGACGAGGGGAGAGAGGATTACACGGAGGAACCGGAGATTTGGCGGCGCTTTAGTCTAGGGAAACCCTAAATCGGAAGGGTCTTCAAGAGATTCCGCCAATTGAATCGAGGAGCGGCACCGGAAATCGAGGACAAGACACAGTTAGACGATTACAGGAGGGCAAAAATCTGAAATCACAACTTGAATGTAAATCGGAGCACGAATAAATCGTTAGGATTTATGAAAATTCTGAAATCAAGGGTTTGGGGGGGAGAATCTTACCAATAGGAACCAAATCCGAGTCCAAAATCCAAGGAGGAGGGGATTCGAGCAAAGGCCTAGGGCGAAATCGGAGCCCAACGAGGAGAGGGAGGCTGTCGGCCCTAGCAGAGGAGGGAGAAGCGAAAGTGCTGCTGGAGGGAGGAGGGAAGGCTGGAGACGGGCTGTCGTCGGTCCCGAGCGCAGAGGAGGGGGCAGAAGGCGTCAACAGCGACGGGAGGAGGCGCAGGAGGCGGAATCGGGAGGGGGAGGAGTCGACGGCTGGAAATGGAGGAGGCGCTGGAGGTGGCGATCGAGAGACGGGAGAGCGGCAGGGAGCGGGAGCGAGCTTCGCGCGGCCTTGCAGGAGACGGGAACAGCGGCGCGTGCGGGAGACGGGAACAACGACAAAAAGGGGAGCCCTAGATCGGGGTTTAAATAGGCCTGGGCTGCGGCTAAGGAATAAAAAGGAGGGGGCTGCGGATATCAAATTTTTAAAGGGGGGGGGGGGGGGGCTGCTGCTCGGGATTTGATAGAGAAGGGGAGTCGGATAGAGGGCTTAAAGGGGAAGGGGGTGCGGATAGACAAATCAAGTTTATACATAAATAATAAAAAAATAGGGTTGTTACAGTGCCTGATGACAGTGAGTCAGGAAATGCTTCTTCATCCAGTGATGATGAAGACTATGAAGAAGAGAAGAATTTTTGCATGATGGAAATCAATGCCGCCAACAATTCTGATGAAGAGGAATCAGAATCAGAAGCAGAAACTGATGCAGATCAGGTAATATCTACATTTGATTTTACTTCTGTTGAATTCAAAGCTGAATTCAAAGTCCTTTGCTCAGACTTAATTAAATCTGAGAAAGAAATAATTTCACTCAGACTTAAGCTAGCTGAAATGAATCAAATTAGTGAAGAAAATATAAATCTTAAGAAAGATTTGGCTGCCTCTAGAGAACAAATTATTCTCATTGAGAATAAACTTTCTGAGGCTAAGGAATTTGAAGAATCCCTGAATGGGAGAAGTATCAAGCTGATGGACATCACAAGAACAGTAAATGCTATACTTAATAGCAAACTGGGCTTGGGTGCTTCATCAAGTGAACCACCTCTAATTAAGAAGAATATATTATCTACACCTATAAAATTCATCTCTGCTAAGGGCAAAGAGGTTGTAGAAGCAAATAAAAAAATTTCAAGTAAGACTGTCAAGAATAGCAGAATTCAGCAAAATTCGTCGAACGAGGCTCGACAAAATGCATCAAATTTGTCAAACGGAGCTCGACGAACTGTGAAGACAGATTTTCTATATAGTAATTATATGAATGGCGCCCGACGAAATATCAGTCATTTGTCGAACGGAGCTCGACGAACTCAGCCCAGTTCATATAACAGAAACTATACAGCAAATCTGAACAATTCTCATTCTTCACATTCTATCAATCCTTTCACTGAATGGATATACCTCCAAGGAGATATCATCCACAAGGTTACAAGGACCAACCTGAAATGTCTTTTATTTCAGATTTTTGTGGAAATACAAAAAAGACCCAAGGTAATCTGGGTCAGGAACAAATAGATTGTTTTCTTGTTTTTGCAGGTACACAGCTGTCCAAGAACAAGTGAAAATGGTATTTGGACAGTGGCTGTTCAAAACATATGACAGGGAACAAGGCAAATCTGAACAATTACAAGGCAAAGCTTGGACCAAAAGTCATATTTGGAGACTCCAACTGTGGACAGACCAAAGGCTATGGAAAAGTCAAGGTTGGAGAAGTCACCTTCAAAGAGGTAGCTTATGTAAAGGGACTGAAGCATAACCTTATCAGCATAAGTCAATTATGTGATGAAGGATATCAGGTAACATTTAATAAATTGAATTGCCTTATTAAATCTACTGATGATATCATTGTTTTATCAGGTATTAGGCAAGGTAATATATATTTAGTGAATTTCAATTCATCTACTTCAGAAGTTTGTTTATTTAGTGATTTAAGCAAACATAGTAAACTTTGACATAAGAGATTAGGACATGTAAACCTTAGGATCATTGCTAAACTATCTAAGGACAATCTTGTTAGAGGTTTACCCTTAGGTTCATACAAGAAAGAAGGACTTTTAGGGCATGTCAACTAGGCAAGCAAACTAAAAATAGCTTTAAATCATTATCTAAAAGTGATTCACCTAGAATCTTATATTTGCTACATATGGACCTTTTTGGACCTATAGCAACAAAGAGTTTAGGGGGGAAGTCTTACACTCTAGTTATTGTAGATGACTTCTCTAGATTCACTTGGGTGTTCTTTTTGAGAGAAAAGTCAGATAACTTTAAAGTTTTTACAGACTTTCTTAAGAGCATACAGATTGAGTACTATACTGCAGTTGCATTGATCAGAAGTGATCATGGCACTGAGTTTGAGTCTCTTCTTATGCAAGAATTCTGTGAGAAGGTAGGTATCAGGCATTGCTTCTCAGCTCCTAGAACTCTTCAACAAAATGGGGTAGTTGAAAGGAAAAATAGAACTCTAATTGAATCAGCAAGAACATTGCTTGCAGGTGCTAATTTGCCCCTATCTTTTTGGGCAGAGGCTGTTAGCATATCAAATTATGTTCTGAATAGAAGTTTGATACACAAACGTAAGGGAAATACTCCTTATGAATTACTTAAATGGAAGAAACCTAAAGTTAACTATTTTAGAGCATTTGGCTGTAAATGTTTTATTCATAATAATGATAAGAAATATCTTAGAAAATTTGAACCAAAATCTGATGAAGGAATTTTCTTAGGCTATTCACTAATCAGCAAAGCATGTAGGGTTTATAACCAATCCTCTCTTAAAATAGATGAGTCCATGCATTGTTGGAACTAACCTATTAAATGAGGAGAGGAACACTACCTCTACCAGAAACATTGTGCAGGTACCAGAAGTCACTTTCAATTGGTATTCAATTGACATCGAACTATCAGAGACCTCACTGATATTAGAGGACTTTCAATTGGTATCAAAGCAGAACATTGATACTCAATTGCACTTTCAATTGGGATCAAACTATCAGTTGCAGAAATAAAAGAAAGGGTTTACACTCTCAAGACAAAGAATGCAAATGAAATTGCAAGAACAACAGCAATATAAATCTTGCATCCTTCCCTACCTCCATCAAATGTCCCTTCTTCAAGGGGCCTAGCTTCATGCCTTTCCTGAAACTAGGCAGGGGGAGAAGTTTTATGAACAAGCTCCATTTGATGCACTGTTTTGCTCAGGGGGAGTTGTTCTATAAACTAGGCAAGGAGAGAAAGCTGAAGAACCTCCAGTCTCAGGGGGAGACACTCTCAGAGGGAGTTACTGTTTGAAGAAAAGCTTGATAAAGCTTACAGCAGATTGCTGATTACAGTTTAATGTTTCAGAAAAGTATTCTGTAATTTAGATGCAGATACAGCTCAGAAGAAAAATTTTGTTTTAGCTAATTCAATATCAGTTATTGCTACAACATAGCTAATCAAAATTATAAAGCTGATCAAAAGAAGAAAGCAGTTTGCAGATTCAGATTTCAAAATATTTATATACAGACATTCAGAAATCAGATAAATATTCAATTCAGAATTCAGAACAATACAGTTCAGTTCAGATCAGAATTCAGAACAACACAGATCAGAAAAAATCAGAATTTCAGAATTCAGAAGCAGCAGAATTCAGAAAAATCATGGTTCTGATTGTATTTTCAGTTTTATTCTTATTGAAATGTATTTTCAAAACTCAGAGTATTTTTCATTTCATATCTGATAAAATATTTAAAATATATCAGATATATTCATACTCTGTTGTTTTTGATGTTGTAGCATTTGTTTATTTTTCAACTTTTGCCAAATAGTGTCCTAACCCAAATAGGGGGAGATTGTTGGAACAACTCTATTTGTGATTTGGGCTAGGATCACTATATGTTAACTAAGGACAAGTTGACCCCAATGTATAGTTTATGGGTCAAGAGTTTAGGAAGAAATTTGGCTGTTAGAACTAGAAATTTCACTAAGTCTCAGCATTCGTCGAACGGCGCTCCGCATTCGTCGAACGGCGCTCCGCATTCGTCGAACGGCGATCGATGAAATATCAAGGAAGCGGTCGACGAAATCCAGCCATCTCTGCGTTCGACAAATGGCTGCCAGCGCTCGACAGATTCCAGCCAGCGCTCGACAGATTCCAGCCAGCGCTCGACAGATTTCCAGCCAGCGCTCGACATTCTCTGAGCAGCGCTCGACGAATTCTAGTCAGCGCTCGACAAATTCTTTATTAAGGCTCAGATCGACAAATACTGATTCCAGATCAATTAATACCTTAAATATCAGTTCTCTGAACACAGATCGACGACTTTAACGGATCTATTCAAATATCTTTGGACATATTCAAGTCAGATAAGTAAGAATATTATATTCAGTTATTATATTCTTTCTTTCCTTTATTCCAAGGCAAAGATAGTCGTTGACCATTAATGCAAAGGAATATTTCGCGGCTAAGGAATTAAAGGACCTGCCAAAGTCGTTTGGTTTTTGTTGTTATTCCAAGAAAGAATTAAAGGCTGCTTATTATATTTCCAAAAAGAGAAGATATCAAGACAGACTTTATTGTCTTAGCTCTCGACAGAATTCAAAATATACTCTTACAGAATACAGAGAGAGAAGAACAACAAGTATAGAGAAAGAAAAAGAAGAACACTCAGTCAAAATATTCTCAGTCTTCTTCTTCCTCAAGCAGCAATCATCATTTCTCTGAGAACATCTTCTTCAAAGATCAAACTCTTAGATATCTGCTGCAAGTTCAAGTCTTCTAAAAGAGCAACAAAGAATCTGAAGAACTATTTCTTCCAGATCAATCTGCTACAGAAGATTTCTGTTTCAAGAGAGCCTCTCCACCATCTGTCAAATACTTCTATCAGACAGGGGGAGCTTTACAACAAATCCATTAGAGTCTTCTCTCAGCATCTTGACAGAGAAGAACACTATAAACTCTTTCTCACCTCTCTTGTACAGGGTTAATACTCCCTTCAAAAGTGTAACTCACTGGTGGCAAGAAACCTTATCAAAAAAAATCCTTGTTTGGTTTTTAAGCACCTTATCAAAAGCTTATCGGTGATTTGGACACCTTATCAAAAATCCCTTGGTGTGAGGGCACCTTATCAAAAATTCCTAGTGGATTCCTACCAAGGGTGGTAGAAGAGTAGACTTACCCAGATTTATTGGGGAACTACTATAGCTCCTTGTGTCTTCTGTGTTTGATTTCTTTTATGTGTTGTGCTGTGCTGATTTTCTCTACTTAGTTTTTATTACTCACTCTGCTTACACATATATATAACACTATTTTTTATTCCGCAAATAAAACTAAGGAAAAGTTTTTAATACTCTATTCACCCCCCCTCTAGAGTAACTTAAATTCTAACCTCCACTTTCAGGTCTCTTCTTCCACCCTCTCTGTTTGTACGGGATGTCGTTTGGCAAAACACCTTGCTCTACCCTTTTCCAGCAGTGTTTCTCAAACAACAACCCCCTTTGACTTAGTTCACTGTGATGTTTGGGGTCCAGCCCCGATTGCTTCTCATTCTGGCTACTTGTATTATGTGAGTTTTATTGATGATTTCTCCCGCTGATCTTGGGTTTATCTTCTTCGGCAGCGGTCTGAAAAACCAACTGTTTATCGCACTTTCACAGCAATGCTTCACACCCTATTCGGGCGTCAGATTAAAATCTTTCGCTCTGATTATGCTCAGGAGTTTCTCTCCTCCACCATGCGCGACCTCACTCACTCTCATAACACCATCCATCAGCAGTCTTGCCCGCACGCCCACGATCAAAATGGGGTTGTTAAACGAAAACATCGTCACATCATCGAAACTGCCCATGTTCTTCTCATCCCTGCCTCTGCTCCTCACTCCTTCTGGGCCGAAGTTGTTCTCACCATTGTTCACCTTATCAACATCACTCCCTCCTTGGCCCTCTCTGGAGTCACTCCTTATGAACGACTGTACTCACGCCCTCCAACCTACACCTCTCTCCGCACGTTTGGGTGCACCTGCTTTGTTCTCCTCCCTGTTACTGAACGCACCAAACTCTCTGCTCGCTCAGCTCGTTGTGTTTACTTATGCCTCAGTGCTTACCACAAAGGATATCGTTGTTACGACCCGGTGACTCGCCGCATCCACATCTCTCGCCATGTCTCCTTCCTTTAACATGAGATGTTCTTCTCCTCCGCGCCAAATCCAACAACATTTCCCGCCCAAACCTCCGCTGCTCCACCGCTCTCCCTTCCGCTACTTCCCCCTATACTCACTCATCTCAGGACCCAAATTGCCCCTCCTATCCCGGTCCCAGCTTGTCCTCCGGTCGAGGATCCTCCATCCATTTCAGCTCCTCCTCCGCCCACGGAACCCCCTTCCACTACAATTACCCCTTCCGCTCAAGCTCCTTCTGATACGGTCTTGTCTTACGCTCCGTCATCCTCTCCGCACGTGGATCCTGCTCCTCCTCGGCGTAACCCTGCTCGCCCTCGACACCCGCCTGCTCGCTACGACCACAGTCCTGACAGGTATAAACCATCTGCTCTCACCACAGCTATCTCATATTCCCCTACCTTTCAGGCCTTCCTCACCGCTCTCCACTCCCACCGGGAGACCCAGTCATACCGAGAGGCAGTTGAACATCCTGAATGGCAGCAAGCCATGACCGCTGAACTTCAGGCTTTCCACCGAACTCATACCTGGGATCTCGTCCCTTGCCCTCCTGACGTAACTCCTATTAGCTGCAAATGGATATTCAAGATCAAGACTCGCCCGGACGGGTCTATTGACCGACACAAAGCCTGCTTAGTTGCCCGTGGGTTCTTGCAGGAGCATGAGATCGACTACGATGAGACCTTTGCATCAGTTGCTCGTATGACAACCGTGCACACCTTACTTACGGTTGCTGCTGCCCGCAATTGGCATCTCCAACAGATGGACGTCACTAATGTTTTCTTCATGGTGATCTTACAGATGTGGTTTACATGACTCCTCCCCCGGTCTCTCCGTTCCCACCGGCCACGTCTGTCATCTCCGTCGGGCTCTCTATGGTCTCAAACAGGCCCCGCTTGCCTGGTTTGAGCGCTTTCGTACTGCTGTTCTCAAGGCCGACTTTATTGAACGACAGGTTGATCATGCTTTGTTCACTCGCACTTCTGGTCAGGGATGTGCCATCCTTCTTCTATATGCGGATGATATGATTATCACTGGCGATGACCATGCCACCATTGTCTCTCTTCAACAGCACCTTCGTAGTCAGTTTGAGATGAAGGACATGGGCCCCCTTCGCTACTTCCTTGGGTTGGAGATTTCTCGGTCCAAACGTGGCATCCTTGTATCTCAACAGAAGTATATCTCTGACATCTTCTCTGCTGCCGCTCTCACTGACAACCGCACTGTTGATACTCCCATCAAGCTCAATCTAAAACTTCTCCCAACTGACGGTGAACCTCTCCCGGATGTCTCCCGTTATCGGCGTCTTGTCGGGATGCTGGTCTATCTTACTATGACTAGGTCTGACATTGTCTATGTCGTTAGCTTTGTCAGTCAGTTTGTCCAAGCTCCTCGCTCGGCTCATTACGACTGTTCCGGGTCGCTTGGGCGCTTTGGTAGACCGGTCGAATTGAACCACCTTAGCTCAGAAGTGAACCGAGCGCGCAAACAGTCTATTTGAGATTCGCTGAGTACACTGAGACTTTTTAACGTGGAAAACCCGGAAAGAGTGAAAAATCACGCGGCCAAAGCTGGGCCGACCAAACTTCACTATCTTCTGGGGGGTTACAGTCAGGTACTTAGAATTCGAGCGCGACAGACCGGCGCTCGTTACAATAATAGAGAGAGAGAGAGAATTCCAAAGGTGACAGACCACCTCTCGGAAAACTAAGTCTTTTTCCTTCTGAGAACGGTGAAGAACAAAAGTGAGAATGCTCGGGAGAACAAAAGTGAGAATGCTGAGTCGCCTTTCGGGAGAAAGGAATTCTCCAAGTCCACGAAGGAAATCTTCAAGCTCCGAAGGAGAATTCCGAGGAAATCTTCAAAGGAGCTCTCTCGGGCGCAGAAGGCAAGGTCCCATGAAATGAAGGACTGGGGCTCCTTTATAGCTTTGGCTGGGGGTAGCCCGGTCATTTTGCCGTCGTAACCACCATAACCACCTGACGGGCGAATCACGTTGGTCGATTCGGATCACTCAGATCGCCATTTTTCGTAAATGACCGTTTCGCCCTTCGATCAGTTCGGGCAGTTTGGGTAGTTCGAGCAGTTTCGTTGAAGGTGAAAAAGGCGACGAGCCGTTCCTGCAATCTGAGAATTTAGAAAGACAAATTGTGAGCGTGTCGGGAATGCGAAAGTGCTCTGAGCGCGCTCAGAAGCGTTCTGTGCACGCAACAAACGGGGATGCATTCTGAACGCGCAAAGAAGCGTTCTGAGCATGCAACGAACACGAAAGTGTTCTGGGCGCGCTGCGAGCGCGGAGCATTCCGAGCGATCGGAGGAATGGGTAGTCGCGCCCCCAAAGAAGAATTGGGCCCCGATCGCACCCGCCGAGGGGCGCGACCTCGGCCGAGCCTTCTGCGAGCCCTCTGCAGAAGGGGGAGGGGGCTCGGCCGCA
Source organism: Dactylorhiza incarnata (assembly GCA_033032865.1). Classification (NCBI taxonomy): domain Eukaryota; kingdom Viridiplantae; phylum Streptophyta; class Magnoliopsida; order Asparagales; family Orchidaceae; genus Dactylorhiza; species Dactylorhiza incarnata. The sequence continues at coordinate 6,166,497 of JAWHQI010000123.1, read as the reverse complement.
CCCCGATGTGGAGAGGGGTGCGGTTTGGCCACACCCCTCAAGGGGTGCGGTTTGGCCGCATCCCTCAAGGGGTGCGGCTTGGCCGTAGCCTTGTCGCACCCCCTAGGGGTGCGGCTCGGCGCGGTTAGGCCGTGCCCCCGTAACGTGGGGTGTGGTTAGCCCGCGCTTTGTCGAGGCGGGGGCGTGGTCTTGGTCGTGCCTGGCGACGCCGGAGCGTGAACTGTCTGTAGCAGATTTTCCTGTTCTCGCGGCCGTGGGTTGGATTTTATCCCCACTAACTCCAGTCTCTCTTGGTGGGGCTTTCTCTAAACGCATCCCAAGGCTATGGATGAACGTCATCTTTACGGGTGCACATCATAAGCCCCCCAAACCTTCGGAGTCCGAATTAGCACGTGGAGGAGTTCGGAGGTTTTTGGCTTTTCTGCGGCGGTTTCGACTATTGACATCTTCGTGCGATGCGCCAGAAGTCGTTGCTCGGCTCTAGTTGTGGGAGAAACTTCTATCTCGCCTTGATCGGCTGCGAGTTTGCTGCCCAACGATTGTGTCGGAGATTGCGGCGAGCTTGCCGTTTAGGGTCGATACCTGAGTAGCTTGATGGTTTTTCATAAAATAACGGATGAGTCTGCGCGAGCCTGAGCTCGCGGCTTTTTCATAGTAGAATATAAATTTGCGCGAGTCGGGGCTCGCGGCTTTTACATAATGGAAAATTAGTTTGCGCGAGTCTAAGCTCGCGACTTTTTTATAGAAAAAAATTAGTTTGCGCGAGTCTGAGCCCGCGGCTTTTACATAATAGAATATAGATTTGGCCGGTGAATAGCGGGGGTATTTAAACCGTGGGCGAACGTACGAGGGGCAGACCCTTACGACGCCGGGACCCGACGGCGGAGGAGAAGGGCGAACCTTCAATCGACGGCAGTGTGAAGTCCCCGGGGCAGGGCCCCGAAATGGCCGGTGAATAGCGGGTGTATTCAAACCGTGGGCGAACGTGCGAGGGGCAGACCCTTATGACGCCGGGACCCGACGGCGGAGGAGAAGGGCGAACCTTCAATCGACGGCAGTGCGAAGTCCCCGGGGCAGGGCCTCGAAATGGCCGGTGAATAGCGTGTGTATTCAAACCGTGGGCGAACGTAAGAGGGCAGGCCCTTACGACGCAGGGACCCGACGATGGAGGAGAAGGGCGAACCTTCAATCGACGGCGGTGTGAAGTCCCCGGGGCAGGGCCTCGAAATGGCCGGTGAATAGCGGGTGTATTCAAACCGTGGGCGAACGTAAGAGGGGCAGGTCCTTATGACGCCGGGACCCGACGGCAGAGGAGAAGGGCGAACCTTCAATCGACGGCGGTGCGAAGTCCCCGGGGCAGGGCCCCGAAATGGATGATGAAAAGCGCTTTTGAGGGCGAAGAAGATAATAATGATTTTTCTTAATTGAATATAGGTGTCAAAGCATATTTTTAATAGTAGAGGATCATTTTGCGTGTGGCTTTCGTAATACAAGATAAGCTTGCACGAGTCTGAGCTTGCGGCTTTGTACATAATACATAATATAAGATAAGTTTGCGTGAGTCTGAGCTCGCGACTTTTTGCGTGATAGAAGACTTAATATCACTGATAAAGCGGCGCAGGTTCTGGGCGTTCCAGGTGCATGGTAGAGTCTTCCCTTCCGTTGTTCTGAGCCTGTATGTTTCCGGTTTTACAACCGCAGTGACAACGTACGAACCTTCCCAAGTTGGTGAGAGTTTCTCCTTGGGGACCTTTGCCGACCGCCTCGATGCTGCGTGGGACGAGATCTCCTACATTGATTGGTCTGGGCTTCACCCTTCTGTCATAGAGCCGGGCTACGCGCCTTTGGTAGGTTACGGCACGCTGGGCAGCCTCGTCTCAGATTTCGGGGATCAAGTCGAGATTTTCCCGAAGCAGCTCGTCGTTCTTGTTGGGATCGAAAGTTAGCACCCGGGTGCTTGGAACGCCGATGTCGTCGGGGATGACGGCTTCAGTACCATAACAGAGGTTATAAGACGTCTCTCCTGTAGGAGTCCTCTCTGTCGTGCAGTACGCCCATAGTACACTTGGGAGTGCATCCACCCAATGCCCCCCAGCTTCTTCTAAGCGCGTCTTCAACCCTTTAAGGATGGTGCAGTTCGTGACTTCCACTTGCCCGTTGGTTTGCGGATGTGCTACGACCGTGTGACGAAGATTGATTTTCAGGTCCTCGCACTTCTTGGTGAAGGATTTCCCGGTGAACTGAGTGTCGTTGTCGGCGATGATTGTTGCTGGGATACCGAAGTGGCAGATAATGCACTTCCAGACAAATTGCATAGCGTTCTCTTCTGTGATTTTGGCCAGGGGCTCCGCTTCTACCCACTTGGTGAAGTAGTCGATGGCTAGGATGATGAACTTCCTCTGTCCAGATGCCAGAGGTAGGGGGCCGAGGAGATCGATTCCCCATTGTACGAATGGCCACGCACTCTAGAGCGTGGAGAGTGCGACCGGGGGCTGATGAGGTACGTTTGCGTGTAGCTGACAACTCCTGCACTTTTGGACTAGCTCGGTTGCGTCCTTCTTTATTGTTGGCCAATAAAAACCTTGGCGCAGTATCTTCTGGGCCAAAGCTTTTCCACCTAGGTGTTCTCCGCAGATCCCCCGTGTACTTCTCTTAGGGCGTAGTCCGCCTCTCCCGCCGGTAGGCACTTTAGATAGGGCCCTGAGAATGCCCGTTTGTAAAGCTTTGGCCCAGAAGATACACTGGTGCCTCTCCCGCCGGTAGGCACCTAGGTGTTCTCCGCCTCCCCCGTGTATCTTCACGATGGCGAATGATGTCGCTCGCATCCGTAATCTTCGTGCTTCCAAACAGTCCTCGGGGAGGTGCCCGTGCTCGAGGTAGGCTCGCAGTGGGGTCATCCAGGACGACTCTTCCTGGTGGATGGTTGCGATTTCCCATGGCCCTTGAATACTTAGAACCACGATCTCTTCCCACAGACGGCGCCAAACTATTGTGGGTCGCTCGGGCGGTTTGGTAGACCGGTCGAATTGAACCACCTTAGCTCGAAAGCGAACCGAGCGCGCAAACAGCCTATTTGAGATTCACTGAGTACACTGGGACTTTTTAACGTGAAAAACCCGGAAAGTGTGGAAAACCACGTGGCCGGAGCTGTGCAGACCAAACTTCACTATCTTCTGGGGGGTTACAGTCAGATACTTAGAATTCGAGTGCGACAGACCACCGCTCGTTACAATAATAGAAAGAGAGAGAGAGAGAGAGAATTCTGAAGGTGACAGACCACCTCTTGGAAAACTAAGTCTTTTTTCCTTCTGAGAACGGTGGAGAACAAAAGTGAGAATGTTCGGGAGAACAAAAGTGAGAATGCTGAGTCGTCTTTCAGGAGAAAGGAAATCTCCAGTCCACGAAGGAGATCTTCAAGCGCCGAAGGAGAATTCCGAGGAAATCATCAAAGGAGCTCTCTCGGACGCAGAAGGCAAGGTCCCCTGAAATGAAGGCATGGGGCTCCTTTTATAGCTTTGGTCGGGGGTAGCCCATTAATTTTGTCGTCGTAACCACCGTAACCACCTGACGGGCGAATCGCGCTGGTCGATTCGGAGCACACGGATCGCCATTTTTCGTAAATGACAGTCTCGCCCTTCGGTCAGTTCGGGCAGTTCGGGCAGTTTCGTTGAAGGTGAAAAAGGCGACGAGCCGTTCCTGCAATCTGAGAATTTAGAAAGACAAATTGTGAGTGTGTCGGGAATGCGAAAGTGCTCTGAGCGCGCTCAGAAGCGTTCTGTGCGCGCAACGAACGGGGATGCATTCTGAGCGCGCAAAGAAGCGTTCTGGGCATGCAACGAACACGAAAGTGTTCTGGGCGCGCTGCGAGCGCGGAGCGTTCTGAGCGAACGGAGGAATTGGGAGTCGCGCCCCCAAAGAGGAATTGGGTCCCGATCGCACCCGTCGAGGGGCGCGACCTCGGCCGAGCCTTATGCGAGCCCTCTGCAGAAGGGGGGAGGGGGCTCGGCCGCACCCCACATGGGGTGCGGCTTGGCCGCACCCCTCAAGGGGTGGGGCTTGGCCGCACCCCATGAGGGGTGTGGCTTGGTGAGGGGTGCGGCTTGGCCGTAGCCTTGCCGCACACCCTAGGGGTGCGGCTCGACACGGTTAGGCCGTGCCCCCGTGACGGGGGGTGCGGTTAGCCCGCGCTTTGTCGAGGCGGGGGCGTGGTCTTGGTCGTGCCTGACGACGCCGGAGCGTGAACTGTCTTTAGCAGATTTTCCTGTTCTCGCAGTCGTGGGTTGGATTTTATCCCATTAACTCCAGTCTCTCTTGGTGGGGCTTTCTCTAAACGCACCCCAAGTCTATGGATGAACGTCATCTTTACGGGTGCACATCAACGTCGCTGTCCTCCGGAATCTCCGCTATCTCCGCACCTCCGCCACCCGCTCACTGTTTCTCTCTGCCACTTCTCCACTCACCCTCCGAGCATTCTCCGATGCTGACTGGGCGGGGGATGCTGCTACTCGTCGTTGTACTACTGACTTCTGTATCTGGTGACTCTCTTATCTCCTGACGTAGCAAGAAACTGGACTTCATTGTGCGCTCCAGCACTGAGGCCGAGTATCGTGTCATGGCCTCCACTGCTGAAATCGTTTGGCTTCGCCGACTTCTCCGTGATCTTGGTGTGTCGATATCCGGACCCACTCCCTTATTCTGTGATAATCGAAGTACTATACAAATTGCCTCTAATCCAGTATTTCATGAACGGACGAAACACATCGAGATTGATTGTCACTTCACTCGCCATGAGTTCTTCGCCAATACTATCTCTTTACCGTTCATTACATCTGAAGAGCAAATTGCGGATTTCCTAACCAAACCTCTCACATCTGCAAGATTCCGACATCTAATTAGCAAACTCTCGGTTCATGATCCACCGTGAGTTTGAGAGAAGATGTTAATATGAATGTAATTAATATTATTATTTTATATTCTGTTTTAGTCTCACACCACCTGTGGTGTTTTCGGGCTCTCCTTTTGCTCTATATGTAAGACCTCAAGGGTCCTTCTTTCATACATGAATATACAATTACTTGTTTTTCTCCTGAAGTAATCAAACCTGGACTATGAAGCAGTTGCGACTCCAGGTAAGGTCAATTGCTGCAAAATACTCCAAAGCTGAAAGCTATCCAGAGCTTTCTTGTTAATAATGCTCTTTTGTATACTTTACCTCAAAAGGGTTGTTGAACGTCAAGCTTAGAAGAGCGGCGGCAAAGTGGTCGCGCTTGATTCACAATTATAAAAAAAAATGCAAGTACGCTTGGGTAGGTGTGATCATAAATGCTATTTTTCCAAGATGACATTTTAGGCCAAGACGCCACTACAGTCATGCTGGTGTTGAACATCCTAATATGGAATTTGGGCGAAAAAATATAACATGAAAGTTCAAAAATGGGGGTAAACCATTGTCATTGTGTTCACCACAGTTCCACACCACACTACTTAAACATCACAACTATTAAACACGGGGCCTAGTTTTCAATGGAATCAAACTGATAGCACCTAGTTAATCATGCTTTTCTTACTGAAAAATATAACATTTTTGTATGATGTCACTACACTCATAAAGGTTTGAGCTTTAGGAGTCATGAACATCCTAATCCTGAATATAGAATTTGGGCGAAAAAAATCTATCACGAAAGTTCAAAATGGGGGTAAACCGCCCCCATTTTGTTCACCACCACAGTTCAACACCACACTACTTAAACGCCACAACTACTCAACACGGGGCCTAGTTTTCAATGGAATCAAACTGAGAGCACCTAATACTCATGCTAAAAAATATAACATTTTTGTATGAGTCCTCAAACTTTTCAAAACTTTGCAGAGAATGGTAATTATTGGGCCAGTCCACCTGCTTCAAAAATCTGCTAAGTTTAAGCACCTGTAGCATAGTTTTGCCAAAAGATTGTTACAAGCATGTTTGAGCTGAATCTCGCTAGAGCCTTGAGGTGGCATGATTTCTGGAAAGGCACTCAGAGTTCTAGGGTACTAATTGCCATTTACAAGTTTCCAAATATTTTAAGGACTTCAGAGCAAATCCGAAAGAATATTGCCCCTTCCCATTAAAAAAACAATACTATGAGGATTTTTACATAAAAAGCCCATAATTGTATAAAAAGTTAAGAAACACAGCCTTCTCAATCAAATCTGCCACAGGTAGTAAGATTTAAGTGAAGTCCTGCTATTTTGAAATGTAGTCAGAGTTTTAAGTACCAATAGCAATCTACAAGGCCCTAAGGTCCTTAGAGTACTGCCCTTCCCATAAAACAATAATGCTATGAGAAGTTTTATACCCAAAACCCCCCCATAATCGCATTAAAAACACAACCTTTTTCAATCAAATCTCCTACAGGTATCAGGAATTGAGCAAAATCTCGCTACAGGCAGCAGGATTTCTCAAATTTTGGTCAGATTTTAAAGTATTAAAGGTCCATTCATTCATGAGGTCCTAAAACATAATGAATGTCCTATTCCATAAAAAACAATAGCAGAGGGAGTTTTATACAAAAAATTCTCATAATTGAGAAAGTAAAAACACAAGGCTTTCAATCAAATCTGATAGAACCTTGTCACCCATCCATTTCTTTTTGTTCAAACAGGACTTCACCCTGTATTCCTCCTGTTTGACCAATTATTGCCTCAAAATGTCACCTTTCTTGGTCTTTTACTATAAACAGATATTTTCCCAGGCTTTCAGATTCCAATGTGGTAGTCAAATTGATCTTTGAAACCACAGTGAGCAAACATGAGGTGCTGACGTGGCTTGCATCTGTAGCCCTTTCTCAGTTCTCCTCCTGCTTTCATTTGGCAAAGCATCTGAAGATCTGAGGTAAGATCATGATAATGGTGGGGGCTGTTTAATTTTTTATTTGTCATGAATCTATGTAAACTATAGTTGTTCTAAATAAGGATTTTTAATTGCTATTATTATGTTTATTTATTCATTTGTTTGCTTTTGCTTGGAATTGCTATTAGACTGTTTTCTGGAAATAGGATGTACTGTATATTAAGCAGCTATAGACTGTTTAAGAGAAAATAAGCTGCACCTGCTCCAAAAAAATGTAAATTAATTGAATGTGATGGGATTTTTTGTTTTGTTTTTGCTTTTGAACTGCATCTTTAATCTGTGAAGAAAAAACACACTTCAGTGGAACGAAAGACACGGCGCCATTGCCATTCTGATGTCTTGATCTAGAAGAAATCATGAAAAACATGCGGAAGGTGACCGTAACGGGACCGCGGCCTGGCGTTCTCTAATGATGAAGCTTATCTTATTACTTAGGCTCCGTTTGACGCGTTACGGTCACCACCAAGAAAATGCCTCCGTCATAGAATGCATGTTTGACATGACAACGGTTACGGCCACCACCAAGAAAATAAAACTAGCTTTGAACATAAAAGTGGATGAAGTCGGGCGTTCACGAACGATGGTTCATAACCACCGCGTTCATAACCAAACGGAGCCTTAGTTTGGCACGGCGGCAGCGATCGTGAACGCGGTGGTTATGAACCGTAACTCATTAACTTTTATGTTCAGGGGCGGATCCTATTGGGGGGCCAAAGGGACACTGACACTCCCATATTTTTGCGATTTGTTATAAGCAGATCAAAATTTAGCTATTTGCTAATCAAATTTAGCTATTCGTAGATCAAATTTGGCTATTCGCAGACCAAACTCAGAAATTAATTTGGAACAATTTATGTACTATTCGCACCCTTATTTCTATTTTTTTTGAATCCGCAACTGGTGGCTGTCATAGCCGTTGTCATGCCTAACATACATTCTACGACAGTGACGTTTTTCTCCAAACTCGCCGGAGCAAAAACTTCGCACCAAACGGAGCCTTAAACTTGAAACTCCGCGCATCTTTTCATAGTCGCATCCAGGTAATATCTGTATCGACCATACTTGTATAAAAATAGGGATATCATAAAGCATGTTCCCCACCATTGTAAACACAACCTCATAAATTACTTAGCAATTAATTAACCACCGCTCTTAAACAAATCAGCTGACTAATTGATCCCGCAAAAAATTAAAGCAAACCTATTTCTTTAGACCGAAAAAATCTTTCCGCTGAAAGAAAATCTTGGGCTCCGAATATAATAATGTGATGTGAATTTATTTATTCTCCATTTCTTCTATAGTTTAATCGCTGTTCCCAGTAATGATGAAGCTTATCTTATTATATATATTAGGCGCTGCGGTTGATGATGATGCTGTCTGCATTAAATAATTAATGGCATTAACGTCTCCTCAATTAACTTAGTTAAGCATTAACCACCGCATTATCATTAGTGCTGTTTGTACTTAGCCAGGAGAAGCGCTAATTATGGTTTACATATGGCTGGCTAATTATTGGCAAACCTATTTACACTAATGTCAACTCATTGTTAATGACAGATCGTGAAAACACAAGCACAGATCAATATGTTAATGACAGACAAAGAGAAAATTAAAAAAAAATCAATGCTATCAAAGATTTATAATTTTCAATGTCCATAGGAGCACATAAAGGTGTACGAGAAACCGCTGGAATTTGAGAGAGTACTTTGAGTCATAGTTTCTTCCTCCATAAGATTTTTTGGATCTATAATAAGAAGTAAAACAATGTAAATAAACAACAAAAAAATCTCATTTTGGAAGGAGATGAGCAAAGAAAATCATGCATTTAGTCATTTACCAAAAGGTTCCATAGCATCCGAAGGACGATCACATTGAGGTGTAGGAGAAATTACTGAAATTTGAGAGAAAAGATCTTATGTCAATGTTTCTTCTATCTTAGATTTTTTGAGATCTAAAATAACAATGATAACACATGAAATCAACAAAATAATCCCTGATTTATGAAGGGGATAATCATGATTTCGGTAGAAATATTTTAGATCTACATGGTAAAAACTATGATTTTGGTTCTATAAAAACTATCAAAAATACCAGTCGTGAAATACCAGTCGTGAAACTCCGGCGGAGGTGGCGAGCGGCTAGGTGACGCACCTGCGCGATCGGCGAGGGAGATCGGCCGGAGAGGGGTCACGCGAAGAGAGTCGGGCGGGATTTCCATGGGGGCATCAGTTTAGTGTTGGGCTGCCAATATGTCTTAGATTTGAGTAAAATAAGAAGAGTTTTCTTCAAATAAATGGTCTGCCAATATCTAAAGCGGGCCTGCCAATAAAATTTTCCTTTATTTTTTTTTTCATTAGGCGCTAATTGTACTAACTATTTCAGTAAGTACATGCCTCTGTGAGCTTTTAATTGTGGGGCCTATAATAATATAATGTCTAATGGCTTAGCATGCTTATGCCTATAATAAATATGATTTACGCCTGCTGGAAATGGAGAGATTCGTGCAGATAGATGCTTGCCTTTAGCTTGAAGAGGGCTGCACCATAAACAATTATTAAAATCTTTTTACAGGAATATGATTATGCAGCATGATGGTCTTAAGAAAATACTTGTATATATATATATATTATCAAAGATAGAATGTTAGAAAAAATATTGGTATTGTAGTATTAAAGTACATGCAACAAATAATTGTTTGGTAGAAAAAGGCGGCGATTCAATTATAAAATGCATGCAAGTTAGATATTATAAAATGATAAAAACAACAATATAGTGCTACTTTAGGACCACTACAATACATCCATCAAAATGTTTGCAAATAGTCCAGGGGATGCAAACCCGATGCATGAAATAAAAGGTAAGGAATGAGTATTTCATGTAGCTTTGCCTTTTGGGCTTTCAGCGCTAACGTAAGCTTGCATTTGAGCTAAGACATGCAACCAAATATATATATGAGCTGACCATAAATGCATAATAACAGTACCGCCACCTCCCGGCGACCTCTAAAAGATAAATAAACGCCTCGAATCCATGATTCATTGTGCACGTCGTGCACACAAGGAGAAGATCAAAGATGTGGAGACTCAAATAAGGCCGTTGAAAGCAATCAATTATGAATCTAACTTGCATGAACTTGCAATCTATTTGAGCCAGCTGCTCTGATAACCAATTCAGGTCAAGGATGACATTGAACTCCACGAGAGTCAGTACACCGCATCTAGATTGAAGTCAATCTCGCCAATCCGTATTATGACTCCACCTTGCTTCCGCGTGCTCATCATAGAACCGTTAGGCATTCGAATCTTCAACGACCACACCACATCAATTGTCGTAACACAAATCCTTCGAATGAAAGACACTGAAGGAAAGAGTGAAATACACTCATATCAAATAACACTTTGGCCAGAGAGTCAGATACAATCACGAAGTCTAAAGCACAAAGGACAAAAGGATCGACTCGTCCTAGCACAAGAATATTGCAGTCAAAAAAGTAACGTAATAGAACAGACATGCTTACAAAATTTACTTCATACTTGTCACCACATCGGGTTGGTGTATGGTCTCCTGCTGGCCAAGGATACACACTCTAGGTTGAACTGAGGCAAAGCGGAAAACGATAAACTCCACCGCTTTACCTTTCTCTGTGTAACTCGACCCTACCGTTGTAGAGGGCTCATGTTCTTTGTTGATATTTGGTGTGTAAATAGTACATAGTGGTGTGCGTTTAGGGCCCTCCTCCTTCTTGTATTTAGTATCACATCTCCAGTTCTGATATTGGGTTTCCCCTCTTGTGTATAAATAGGGGATCAATGTAATAATAAAGAATGAATGTTATTCTCGAATTACTTTCAATTTGGTGTCAGAACAGGACGATCCGCGGATTGAATTGCGGGAGGATTGGAGCGCAAAGAATCCACAGCAAGGCGCGCGCGGTGCGCTGCAGGGAAGTGGAACCGCGGAGGCAGCAGAACTGCGGTAGAGGAACTGCGTCAGTCGCGCAACCTCCGCATCACATGGCACCGTGGCAGGCGCGCAACCACCGCAGCACACGGCGGGGGCGCAACCACCGCAGCACACGGCGGGGGCGCAACCACCGCAACACGCGGCAGCTCGGTAGGCGCGCAAGCGACGCAACACGCGGTAGTGCGGCAGTGCCGATAGCGCGACAAGCGTGCATGGTGCGTGGAAGTGCCGCGAGCACTTGAGCGCGCGGCGGGGCGCGCGGCGGGGCGGAACCGCGATAGGCGCACCCGACAAGAGCGCGCGGGCTGCGACAGTGCTTAGCCGCGAGCAGGCAAGAGCGTACGGAAGGAGTGTGCGGGCTACGATAATGCGTCATAATGGTCCGGAGCCTCTGGGAGGGTAGGAGCTGGAGAGGAGCATACAACTGGCATTTAGAGCACTTCTTTGCAAACTCCGCCGCATCCTTACTGAGGGTAGGCCAGAAGTATCCTTGCCTCAACACCCTTTCCTCCAGGGTCCTACTCCCCGAGTGGTTGTCACACTCCCCCAAATGGATCTCCTCTAGGACCCTTGGAGCTTCCTCCTCCAATACGCAACGGGCTAGGAGCCCCGAGAGGGTCTTCCGATACAGTCCACCTGCATGTAAGGAATAGTATGCCGACTTATAACTGAGCATCCGCTTGTCAACATCCCCTTCTGGGAACTCCCCCGAGGTCAGGAAGGTGATGACGGGGTCCATCCACGATGCCCACTAATCTATCTCCATCAATTCCCCTTCCTCGATGGATGGTCGGAAGATCTCCGACACCGTCCCTCCTGCCCTGGGGCCGAACATAGCCAGGAGGTCTACTGTGATGCTCTACTCCCTCAGCACATGTTGGATAGAGAAGGTGCGGAACTTCCCGATCAGTCCTTTGACCTTCTCCAGATACCGCTGGAGAGTTGGTTCTTTTGTCTCAAACTCCCCCTTGACCTGACAAGCCACCACCATGGAGTCCGTTGAGACCTCCACGTCTTGAACACCCAACTCCCGGGGCAGTCGCAAGCCTGTTATTACCGCCTCGTACTCGCCCTGGTTGTTGGTGAGTGGGAAATGGATACTACTTGCTTGTTCAATCCTTGTTCCTTGGGGTCTCACCATGACTCCTCCTCCTCCAAAGGAGTGCTTCCCTGATGCACCGTCAGCTAACATCTTCCACGCCATCGGACGGGGTGGTTCAAGCTCCTCCACCTCGGTTACATAGTCCGCCAAGAAGTCTGTCATTGATTGCGCCTTTATTGACTGCCTAGGCACAAACGAGACGTCAAACTCGCTCAGCTCCACGTACCATTTGGCTAGCCTTCCAGAGTGCCCACCCCCTCCATGATGTTGCGAAGGGGGTGGTTGGTCACCACCTTGATAGAATGTGCTTGGAAGTAAGGTCGGAGCTTCCGGGCCGACACCACTAGGGCGAAGACCAACTTCTCTAGGATGGGATACCTGAGCTCCACCTTCCTCAGTACTCGACTAACGTAATAAATCCAGAGTTGCCTTTTCCCTTCTTTCCGGACCAGCACAGAGCTTACCGACTCGGACCCTACCCCTAGGTACAAGGATAGATCCTCTCCTTGCCTTGGTCCATGGAGCAACTGAGCCTGAGTTAATTGCCTCTTCAACGTTTGGAAAGCCTCCTCACACTCCGAGGTCCACTCAAACTTCTGGTTCCCCCATAGCACCTTGAAGATGGACGCATACTTCTCTCCTGCCCTGGAAAGGAACCTAGTTAGCCCGGACAACTTCCCGGTGAGGTGCTGGACCTCTTTCGCATTCCTTGGCGATGCTAACTCCAAAACCGCCTTTACTTTGTCAGTGTTAGGCTCCACCCCGACCGGGGTGAGCAAGTGGCCTAAGAATTTCCCTCGGCTTGCCCCGAAGACACATTTCTGGGGGTTGAGCTTCATCTTGAACTTTCGCGAAGTTCCAAAAGTTTCTTCGAGGTCCCGAAGGTGGGAGTTGAGGTCCCGACTCTTGATCATGAGACGTATACTTCAAGGTTCCTTCCCTTATGTTCTCTGAAGACCCTATCAATCATCCGTTGATATGTTGCCCCTGCATTTTTCAGCCCGAAGGGCATCATCTTGTAGCAATAACACACACACCCAATGATGAAGGAGACGTCGGGGGGGGGGGGGGGGGTGTGCATGCGGATCTTGTGAAGTTTTTCGAATCTTTATGGAGCGAGCAGGAGTTAGTCAACTTAGAGTACACAAGCCAAACAACCAGAAGCAAATGGAGGCAAACAAGAAATCTTTATTGATAGCAGTACTTCAATTACAAGGCAAGACATGCTTGACGAGACATGATTTCGCCAGTACAAACACCAAAGAGAAAATAACAAAGTTGAAGATAACTTGAGACCGCTCAGACCGCGCGACCTCCCTGTGACTTGAGCAAGCTGCCAAACCGCAACGACCTGCCGATCACAGAACACCACCAAACCGCACTCCTTCTTCCGAACTCCTGATTCTCCCGAACTCCAGCACCACAACTCCAAGCCGCAGACCGCCCGAACACTTTCAGAGGAAGAGGTGATCGCTGCTGCCCACACTATCCGCAGAAGCTGCACAAGAAGAGTTCAATCAGCAGACCGCCCGGTCAGACAAATAGAGACCGCAGGAAAGAAGAGAACTCGGCTTACACTTGGTGTGTCTTGATTATTGCTGCCGATGGGTTCTATTTATAGGCGTGAGACCTGATCCAGTCACCACCCTATGAGATAGGATCACCACCCTCCAGACCGCGCAACCTGACCGGTCACACCGCGCGATCAGCAACAGTACTCCTGCTTCATTTTGGTGAACTCGCCAGCTCCAACATCAACCATGAGAGACCGCCACGCTCACAGCAGATCGCGACTCCAAAGGAGATCGCCAGACTGCCCGAAGCTGTTCACCCCTGTGTTCGCCAGAGACCGCGAACACAGCCAGTTCGCCAACAGACCGCGAACTCCTGTCCGCATGCCGGTCTCCACCTGAGACCGCGAACAGCGTCCAGCTTGCATACCAGTCTCCTCCTAAGACCGCAACCTGAGACCGCGCGACTAAGACCCTTAGTCCGCGAACACCACCAGAAAGCCCGGTCAACCACCAGACCGCATTCTGAAGAAAACCTGGATCAAGCTGTGCGGTCACACCAGACCGCCACAGCCTTGAGGACAACCCGCCATACGGTCACGCACAGACCGCGCGCACCTGAAGATGATCAACCTGCCACGCGGTCAGAGACAGACCGCGCGGCCTCCACCTTCAGCCGCCTTGGACCCCAAACCAGCGATCAATCCAGGAGACCGCAGCTAGGCTTAGACAAGCCAGACCGCAGAGACAAACCGCCAAGTCGTGCGGTCACGCCAGACTGCCCGACCTCCTCCCAGACCGCCCAGGTCCAAAAATCTCCAAACTTCCGCTTCAACAATTTCAACACTCCCCCTTGAAGTGGGAAGTTGAAATCAGCCCCAGTAGGCTCCTTAGCCGTGTGAACGGCCCCTTTGCCAGCGCCTTTGTGAAGATGTCCGCAACATTGTCCGCACTCCGCACATGCTCGACCGAAAGAGATCCCTCCAGCACCTTCTCCCGTATGAAGTGGTGCTCGATCTCGATATGCTTGGTCCTCGCGTGACAAACTGGATTGGTAACCAGTTTGAGAGCACTCTCGTTGTCACCGCGTAGCAGAGTCGGCTCCTGAACCTCCTTGACGTCCCGTCTCCACCAACCTTCTAAGCCAGATGGCTTCCTGAGCTGCCAAGGCCAAAGCCTTGTATCCCGCTTCCGTTGTGGAGACCGACACGGAATCCTGCTTCTTGCTGCACCATGATATAGCTGTAGGGCCCGCCATGAAGACGAATCCAGACGTCGACTTCCGATCATCCGAATCTCCCCCGTAATCAGCATCCATGAACCCGTGCGCCTCAAAGCCCGCATCCCTTCTGTACAGGAGACCCATGTCCGAGGTCGCCTTGACATACTTCAGAATGTTCTTGGCTGCTAGCAGATGAGGTACCCGTGGCTCCGTCATATATTGACTCACTTTGCCAACTGCATATGCAATATCCGGCCTCGTGATCGTCAGATAGATCAGGCTCCCAACCAGAGATCGGCACACCGACGGATCTTGCATAATCCTCCCCTCATCCTTGCGAAGTTTTGTGGCCTTCTCCAGAGGTGTGGAAGTGCACTTCCCTTCCTTCATGCCGAATCGCTCCACGATCCGCTCCGCATAACCGGCCTGGGTCACCCGCACTCCACATTCCTTCCTCTGCACCTCGAGTCCAAGGAAGTGGTGAAGCTCACCTAAGTCCTTCATCTCGAACCTGATAGACAGCTCGGCCCGAAGCTGCGTTACCTCCTCCTTCGAGTTCCCCGTCACGATCATATCGTCGACGTATAGCAGCACGATGACTTGAAGCTCCCCGCTCTTCTTGACGAACAAGCTTGAGTCTGAGTCTGAAGCACCAAAACCACATAATAGGAGATATTCTGCAATCTTCCCGTACCACGCCCTCGGCGCTTGCTTCAACCCATACAGGGCCTTCTTCAACTTGCAGACATGCTCCGGAAAATCTTCAGACACAAAGCCTGGTGGTTGGACCATGAAGATATCCTTGTCAATCTCTCCGTACAAGAAAGCGTTCTTGACGTCGAGCTGCCAAATCTCCCATCCACTGAATGCCGCCAAGGCAATGATGAACCGAACTGAAGTCATTTTTGCCACCGGACTGAATGTCTTCTCGTAGTCTTCACCGTATTGCTGCGAGAACCCCCGAGCTACAAGGTGAGCCTTGTACCGCTCGATGCTGCCGTCAGCCTTCTTTTTAAGCTTGTAGACCCACTTGCATGTAACAGGAGTGGTGCCCTTGGGCTTGGGCACAAGAGACAAGGTCTCATTCTTCTCAAGAGCTGCTATCTCTTCTTGCATTGCAATGTCCCACTCCTTCACACCTCTGGCCTTCTCAAAGCTCGACGGCTCCCTCTCATCCAAGGGACCAGCGAAGAAACATGAGACGAAGCTCACTGCGTTTCCTCCTGTATAGCGATCAGGGGCGATGATCGCTCGCTTCGACCTCCTCAGCTCCTTCCCCTGAACCGCATTATCTCCAGCTGCTTCTTCCCTAACTCCTCTTCCAGACGTTCTAGGAGCATCGCTCCCCCTGCTCCCTGAACTAGAAGGAGATGGACCACCTGGTGACACAGGTAGCTCCACCTGAAGATCCTCCACAGCTTTCTCTGACACCTCCACCATGCTCTCTGGTAGCTCCACATCAGAAGACCCCTTGTAAGATGTCACCTCATCGAACACGACGTCGCGAGATACCACAAATCTCCGCGTCTCCGGGTCCATGCACTTCCATCCTTTCTTCCGCTCATCGTATCCCACGAAGACTAGCTTCCTTGCTTTCGCATCTAGCTTCGTCTGAAGAGCATCTGGAACATGCACGTAGCAGGTGGATCCAAACACCCTAAGGTGTGCCACGCTTGGCTTCTCCTTGAACATCATCTCATGCGGAGTCAACATGTTGATGGGACTTAAAGGCATCCTGTTGATGACGTAGGCAGCACAAGATATTCCCTCCGCCCAGAAGGACTTTGGGATACTCTTGGCATGCATCCAACACTTGCAGGTCTCCGTCAGATGATGGATCTTCCGCTCTGCAACTCTGTTCTGCTGTGGAGTATGTGCACAAGTGAGCTCCCTCCGGATGCCTGCCTTCCTGCAAAAAGTAGAGAACTCACTAGAGGTGAACTCCCCTCCGTTGTCAGTCCTCAGCTTCTTCACCCGCAGTCTTAGCCGACCCTCCACGAGCTCCTTGAACTCCACAAACTTGGCAAACGCCTCCGCCTTCTCCTTCAGGAAATATACCTAGACATATCTGGTGTAATCATCGATCAACACCAGCATATATCTGCTGCCTCCGAGGCTTGGGGTAGCAGTTGGTCCCATCAAGTCACCGTGGATGCACTCCAATGACACACTACTCCTTGTCTGTGACTTGTCAAACGGTAGTCGATGAGACTTGCCGAACTGACATCCCGCGCAAACATGACCTTCACCGTAGGAAGATAGATTTGGAAGGCCCTTGACCAGACCTCTCACCGCCATAGCTTTCAGCTTGTCCATCCCTACGTGCCCCAACCTCTCATGCCATATAATGGCACCATCATTCGTCTTCATCTTGTCGACGTAGGAACTTGTCGATAAAACGAACAAGTCCTTTGCCCGTCTCCCGACATGGACGACCTCCGCCTTTACGGCCTCAAAATTGCGTAGAAACTTCACTTCTGTTGGGCCGAACAGAACGTGATACCCAGCGTCTACAGCGTTGGTCATGGAGAAGAGGTTTTTCCTCATACCAGGCACATGATAGACACTCTTCAAAGTAAGTGGCCCTCTATCACTGCCCAAGGAAACAACCCCCACCTTCTCTACTGGATGCACAGTATTATCAACAGTAATGATTGCATTGTTACCTGTATAGGGCTGTGCAGAAGAAAGCTTGGTCTCGTCTCCGGTGAGGTGATGACCACACCATGAGTCCACGATCCAATCCTCCAGATAGTTGATAGGAGCGGAAGCTCCAATAGAAGCCGAGAAGGCTCCTCCCCAACCTCCTTCAAAGTGCCTGGCCTCAGCTTCCTCCTTCTCCGCAGCATGCCCAGCTTGGGTGACCACCTTGCAATCCTTCCTGATGTGGCCATACTTGCCACACTTGAAGCACTTCGGACCTTCACCCTTCTTCTTCCCGTCAGCCTTGGGAGCATACCCCATTTCCTGCTGCCCAGAAGTTGAAGGCCCATAGCCTCCTCCAGCGATCTTCTTCTTCTTATCCCACTTCTTCTTCTTGCCTGAGATGAGCACTTCGCCATCTCCCCCGGCCACCGACACCCCCGCCATCTGCCTTGCCAAACTTTCTTGCGATGCAAGAAAGTTCTCCAGCTCCAACAGAGACGGCTGATTTGCCCATCCCTGCACCGACGTCACAAAAGCAACATATTCCTTCCGCAAGCCGCGGATGATGTGCCTCTTCAGCTTCGCCTCAGAGATAGGCTCATCAGGATCCAATGCTGAGATTTCAGCGCACAGGTTCTTCATCTTCAGAAAGAAAGTGGAGATAGAAAGATCACCTTGAGCCGACCTTGCCAGCTCATTCTCCAAGAACTGTAGCCTCGCTACATTCTTTTTGTTAAACAGCCCATCCAGGGCTCTCCAGATCTCCGCAGCCGATCCACATCCTAGAATGTGATCAAACATATCAGGTGAAGTTGCTCTCTTCAGAGTGAACTCTGCCTTCGCATTCGTCCTCCTCCAAGTTCTCACCTCAGCCCCATTATCCCCTTCCGGGACAACTTCCTGCGTCTGATCTCCTCCAACTACCTCCCAGAGGTCCTCGCCTAGAAGATAGCTTTGCATACACGACTTCCACTTCTTGAAGTTAGTCGATGTAAGCATCTCAATTCCAAGACCCCTCGCTTCCATTGCTCTACCACTGGTTCCTTCTTCACAAAGGCGATGGCTACTCTAAGTCACTCACTGCTCTAACCACTCCAACCTACCTCTGATACCATGTGAAGTTTTTCGAATATTTATGGAGCGAGCAGGAGTTAGTCAACTTAGAGTACACAAGCCAAATAACTAGAAGCAAATGGAGGCAAACAAGAAATCTTTATTGATAGCAGTACTTCAATTACAAGGCAAGGCATGCTTGGCGAGACATGATTTCGCCAGCACAAACACCAAAGAGAAAATAACAAAGTTGAAGATAACTTGAGACCGCTCAGACCGCGCGACCTCCCTGTGACTTGAGCAAGCTGCCAAACCGCAGCGACCTGCCGATCACAGAACACCACCAAACCGCACTCCTTCTTCCGAACTCCTGATTCTCCCGAACTCCAGCACCACAACTCCAAGCCGCAGACCGCCCGAACACTTTCAGATGAAGAGGTGATCGCTGCTGCCCACACTATCCGCAGAAGTTGCACAAGAAGAGTTCAATCAGCAGACCGCCCGGTCAGACAAATAGAGACCGCAGGAAAGAAGAGAACTCGGCTTACACTTGGTGTGTTTTGATTATTGCTGCTGATGGGTCCTATTTATAGGCGTGAGACCTGATCAAGTCACCACCCTATGAGATAGGATCACCACCCTCCAGACCGCGCGACCTGATCGGCCACACCGCGCGATCAGCAACAGTACTCCTGCTTCATTTTGGTGAACTCGCCAGCTCCAACATCAACCATGAGAGACCGCCACTCTCACAGCAGATCGCGACTCCAAAGGAGATCGCCAGACCGCCCGAAGCTGTTCACCCCTGTGTTCGCCAGAGACCGCGAACACAGCCAGTTCGCCAACAGACCGCGAACTCCTGTCCACATGCCGGTCTCCACCTGAGACCGCGAACAACGTCCAGCTTGCATACCAGTCTCCTCCTGAGACCGCAACCTGAGACCGCGCGACTAAGACCCTTAGTCCGCGAACACCACCAGAAAGCCCGGTCAACCACCAGACCGCATTCTGAAGAAAACCTGGATCAAGCTGTGCGGTCACACCAGACCGCCACAGCCTTGAGGACAACCCGCCAAACGGTCACGCACAGACCACGCGCACCTGAAGACGATCAACCTGCCACGCGGTCAGAGACAGACCGCGCGGCCTCCACCTTCAGCCGCCTTGGACCCCAAACCAGCGATCAAGCCAGGAGACCGCAGCTAGGCTTAGACAAGCCAGACCGCAGAGACAGACCGCCAAGTCGTGCGGTCACGCCAGACCGCCCGACCTCCTTCCAGACCGCCCAGGTCCAAAAATCTCCAAACTTCCACTTCAACAATTTCAACAGATCTGGTGGTAACCTGAAAAAGCATCTAAAAAGCTCATTAGAGAGAAATCGACGGCTGAGTCAACCAGCGCGTCGATTCGAGGCAGGGGTAACTATCCTTAGGGCATGATTTATTGAGCAAAGAAAAATCTACACACATCCTCCACCTTCATCTCGTCGAATGTCTTCTTGAAGATGACATTGACCGAGCTTCAGTTGTCCACGAGGATCCAGGAGACGGTGAAGTTCTTGATGACTGTCTACATAACCAGTGCATCGCATAACGGGTCCTCATGACCCGACATATCCTTCTGAGAGAAGGTGATCTTTTCCGCTGGGGGTGGGGCTTGAGATGTCGAAGCCACGCTCCGACGGTACATGATATGGAGGCTCGCCTTGATCCCCACATTCCCAAGAATCACTCTGATCCCTCTTTGGGTCCCCACATCGACCTTGTCTTCACACCCCTCTTCTTCTTCCTCTCAGGGTAGGACTTCTTCGATTCTCACCAGTCGCTGTTGCTGCGTAGGACCTCTCGCCCCCCTCATCTCCAAGAACTCTGGGCAGATGGCCGTCGCGTGACCGGAAGTCCTCCTGGTGGAAGTCACAATAAGGCAACACCACCCCCTTCTTTCGGCCTCCGTACCCCTGTTCCTCCTCCTGGGGCCGGCTCCTGCTCCCGCTCCTCTTCTTCCTCCTACTCTCCCTCCTCTTCCCCGCCCAATCACCATCGCTTGCTGAGGCGGGGGATTGGGCGGCCTTGGGCCTTGTCTCCACCCTAGCTGGTGGGGTCTTCCTTGTCCTCCTTGGAAGTTGCCCCCTCCTTGGGGAAATCCCCTTCCCGGACCCTGCATCCCCCCTCCTTGCTGCCTCCACCCCAACTCTAGGGCTCTCGACTCTTCTCTTCTCCAATTCTTTTGTTGTCTGACTTCCGGCTCACTCAGTCTTGCGAAAGTTGGCTGCCTCACTCTCAATTTCCTCCTCTGCCCTCTTCATCAACTCTTCGAAGGACAATGAGGTCTTCCGCTTCAAACTCATCTTGAAGAACCCCTCCCGCAGCCCCACCGTGAAGGCGAGCTAGAGGGTGAATCCTGGTACCTCCTGGATGAGGAGGACCTCCTCCTGGAAACGGTCCACATAGTGGGCCAACGACTCCCCTGACACCTGCCTGATCTTGAAGAGCGCCTCAACATCCTTATTCCTATTCTTTGAGGTCAAGAAGCGAAGCAGGAAGCTACGACGCAGATCTTCGAACGCATATATCGACCTTCTCGGGAGCTGGTGAAACCAGTCCCTTGCCTTTTCCTTCAAGGTGGTTGCAAAGAGTCGACAATTGAAGGCGTCCACCATGGGTCTGAGAGAAACCATATCCCCGAACCACTGCAGGTATTGTACGGGGTCATCCTTGCTGGTGTTGTACATCATGTCCGGCTCCCTGAACAACTCTGGGAGTGGTGCCGAGAGCACCAACTCGCAGAACGGGCTTCCTCTACTCGCCGATCTTGCCTTCTCGACCCTTCCCACAAGATCCCCGACCTGATCTGCACTCGCCGGGCCCTCACTCGCTGGGCCCGCACTCGCCTAGATCCCACTCGCCGGAATCCCACTCGCCTGGATGGCACTCGCCGGGCTGGGGAAGAGCTCCCGCCCAGCGATATCTCGCCCTGGCACCTCGGCAGCTGCCTCCTTGCCTGCCTTCTGCTCCGGGGCGTTCTCTCCGACTCCTGATGGCGGAACCGCCTAGGGAGCTGGGGTTGCGAAACCGCCCTGCACCGATGCGAAATTGATGGTCTCGAGCACCTCCCTTCGGAGATCTGCCAACATCTCCACCGCCACTAGCGAGTCGGATGGTGGCGGGCCACTACGGCCGACATCTCGCTCGTCCTCTCCCTCCATGTCACTTCCTTGGGAATTTCTTGTACTAGATGCGTTCCACGCTCACCACACCAAAAATGTTGGAACCAGTATCTGGCCCAACGAGGAGTTCGGGCCCCTGTAAAGGGGGGGGGGGGGGGGGCAGCTAACACCTACTGATCCCAAAGGGGAACCTGACCGGAGACTTATAGATAGACACAGACCCTTGGTACAGCGTGGAGGTTCCATCACACACCTGGAAGATCTTTAGAGCGCATCCCCTCCCAAGCCAAAACAGAAGCTGGGCACCCTTGGAGAGCCTGATGGTCTAACCAAAGAACCTAGAGAGGAAGAAGCCAAGAATTGGAATTGGAATCCCTCTCCAAAGGTGTCCTTCAAGGTCTATATATAGTTTTTCCAGTCTGGTCTGCTAATAGCGGGAATTCTTCTTTTGGTTTTACTAAACGCACCCCAAAATGATCTGCTAATAGCCGAACTCCGCTGTTCTACGAGGCTACGGGCAGACCACCAAGGATATCCAGGTAATTTCACACTCGAATCCCTCTGGGCGAGTGGTCCGTGAAGACACCTCTCGCCCGACCTCCCGCGTGCTTGACTCTCTGGCACCTGCGGGGCGAATGATCTGTGAAGGTACCACTCGCCGGGTCTTCAGTCTTCTGGGTGAGTGGGGTTCCCGCCCTTTACTCGCCCGGCTACTGATACATCCGCCCTTCTACCATGCGAGTGGGGCCGCACTCGCCCCGAAACTCTTCTGTCCCCTCCTGATCTGGGTGAAAGCCCTCCTTGCTTGATCATTTGCCCCTCTTAAGTCTGGGGGCCCAATCGACAAATACATGATTGTACATCAGTGACATCCCAATCTACGGTCTGGATGATGAAAATTTATATAATGCAATATTTTATTCCTCAGCTGAGTCTTCTGCGGCTGGAGAAGAATATCACCTGGATTGTTTTCCTCTTTAAATTTATTTTATTTTAATTTATTTTAATTTTTGTGAATATCTACTGTTTCTAGTCAGTGGAAGAATAAAAAATATATATGACGTAATATTTTGATTTTTATTGATGATCACATCAATAATGATGATAATGACGTGTCTGCGTATCTAATGTTGGCCTAATGTCCTAAGATTTTTCAACGTCATGACCTAATCCCGTATTGTATGATGCGGCAACACACTATTAATTCACTTGTTTACTATTAAATATTCTTCTAGCTAAACATTTATATCAAATATAATAATAATAATCTCCAATAAAATCATTTTTGAATTAGATTACATAGGGGTATCAAATCCCTGAATCAAAATAATTACATAGGTGGTATCAAATCCTGCTAAGGAAAAAAAAAGATATGTGTGCAAAAATATGTGCAACACGGTTCGCATGTCGGTGGACTCGAGAAGAGGGAAGAAAAGAAATTGGGGAGAACCACCAATTGTCATGGATGATCGAACTCATGATCGATCGATAATGGACGCCGTTATTGAGTTTGCTGACAAGATTAGCACAGCCGCGCGCCCTCAAACATGCAAGATTCCAGCCCTTGCTACGAGCAAGAACCACCGCTTCCGTTGCAGTGCGAGCATCAACCACTTCTGGATTGGAGAAATAAGGAAAGGCGCGGGAAGATCAAGCTAAGGCAACAACCGAATGATCAAGCAATATCGTTGGCGGCGGCGAGAAGCGACGGGGGTGAGCAGCAGGGCCGAGCGGGGAAGTGTAGCGGGTGAGAGTCGGGCGAGCAGGGAAGAGCAGCGAAAAAGAAAAGAGGCATGCCTTTAACATTTAGTTATAGGAATTATTAGGTGTTTTTTCTCAAAATTGGTGTGCACACTCACGAGGGGTCTGCACAGAAAACCGAAATCGATCAAACCGACCCGAACCGAACTGAATTTTGACCGAACCGATAGGTTCGGTTCGGTTTCGGTTTAGAGGGGATGAAAACCGAGCCTATTCGGTTCGATTTCGGTTTATAGGGTCGGTAAATCGAGAAAACTGAACCGATTATAAGTTTGGACTTGGAGTTTGTCCCGTCGGATGAAAGCATGAGTTTGTGAGCATTTAGTTTGAAGTTGAACCTGAAATAACGAGACTATGTAATATCTCTTATCTTATCATAAGTTTGTAACAATTACCCGAGCGCGAACAAGTAAATTAAATATGATGTACTTATTGATTTTTATTTTAAACTAATACTTAAACTTATTATATTAATTGTACTAGTTAATCTAAATATTATTGTATTTTTTGAATTTTCATTCAATGTTGATGAACTGTTTTCTAGATTTACTATTAGAAAAGCACTTGACAAACATTAAAAATTATTTTGAGGAATAATTTATTTTAGGTTTACCGAAAAATCGAACCGATGTTAGAAAACCGAACCGAACCGATCCATTTCGGTTCGGTTACGATTTTAGGTGTGCATGTAAAAATCGAACCTACTCGGTTTGATTTCAATTTTACCTAAAACCGAACCGAACCGCTTGCACGGTTTTAGGTGTGCCCTTAACACCAGGTACTATATATATATATTAATTAATTAATTGTTATTCCACCTTCGAGCCACAATTTTCTAATAAAACCATTTTCTATTAAAACAATGCCGTTTTTGTGGAAGCGCATACATTCATACTGTAGTAAAATTTATATATCTGTTTGTAACTATACTTTTTTTGTGTTATTATTGTATTTAGCTTCAACATTTTCATCAGCTTAATACTACAAAAACCACCCCAAATATGTTCATGCATGTCGAGCTTTTACACGATGCTTGCGGAAATTATTGAGTTTGGAAATAAGCATAGTTTACTTAATAGTTTGTTTGCTAAGTTACTTAATTGACTAATGTTGTCCTAGGGTATTAAGCAATATTTAAAAGATCCATTAACTATTATTAAATTGCTAAGTTTGGTGACAAATGTTGTTGTCCTAATTGGCTATGCCCTCTCCAATAATATATATATATATATATATACACATGATTAATTATCCATACTGTAGTCCATGCATGTCGAGCATAATTATAGATTGCACCCCTCTTATTATTGAAATTACAAAAATCTCTCGCGAAGGTTACAAAACATAGCATTAACCTCCCATAAAGTTCTCATTTCATAACATCTATGCACAAAATACCCTCCTGAAAATGTACTCTGAGGGGGGTATTTTTGTGCATGGATGTTATGAAATGTGAACTTCAGGGGAGACATATGTTAATATACCCTCCTGAAAATGTACTCTGAGGGGGATATTTTTGTGCATGGATGAAATGTGAACTTCAGGGGAGACATATGTTAATTATGTCTTGTAACATTCATTAGATATTTTTGTAATTTCAATAATAAGAGGGGTGCAATCTGTAATTTTTCACACACATATATATATATATATATATATATATATATATATATATATATATATATATATATATATCATGTGAAGTTTTGGTGGGAATGTCTATCATGATAACTACTACTTGAGAATGAGAACATCTTCTACCTCTATCTAATTCTATCATGACATCATTCCTCCAACTAATCAACACTTTATCTCTCAATTAAGATAGCCTTCAAATCTTAATGACGCCATCGATAGCTTAATCTTAGTTGTTGACTTCAATGTAAAGCATTTTCCATTATAACTATATATTTTAAATTAAATTTTTTCTATGAGGGCATTCATATTACTTATTTATTAATTATTACTTTGCTATCAACTATTCCTCAATAAAGGGAGCCAAACATCGTCTTCCTTTGGCCAAATATTTTTTTTATGCGTTCATTTTACTGGAGCAGTTTCTGTCTAATCCAGACACCGTTTTTGTCGTGTAAATAGTCCAAATTCATTGACTCGATGAGAGAAATCCAAATCCAATATCCACTATACAAAATTCTTGGAGGGGGCTCCCCCTTAGATCCGCCCTTGTATACAACTAGCTAGCTACTTAAGCACGCAAATAAAATGATAATATAATAAAGCCCAATAAGCTTATAGTGCACGTGGGAGCAAATTAAATATCTAGCAATAATTAATCAGATGAGCCCCTAATACATTTTGTTTGCTTGTATATATTTGATTGATGACCTTTCTTTTTAAATTAGGTAATTATTAATTATAGGCATTTATAATACTTCAAAATACAATTATTTTACATAAATTACTATATTGCCTAATACAAGAATTATATATCATGTTATTAATTTATGCTAGATAACTGAGATAATGATAAGTATGCTCTATATGAGCATTTGATATATATGCTTTACCTCACCATCATGCATGTGTGTCATATATATATTTGGTTAATATAAATAAAATAAATTTTTATTTATAATAACTAAGTATCATGCATGTCATATATTTGACACATGATATTTGATCAATATAAATAAACTTAGAATTCATGAAAGTTGGAGGCGAAGTTACCGGAGATATTAATCATGACAAAGTTGGAGACGAATTAAGTTACCGGAGATATTAATCATGACAACGGTGGTCGTCGGCGCATGAGCAAGAACACGTACACTCTCTTACTAGATTGATAAAGGAGACACGGATGATCAAGCCCAAGCTGTGTGGTTAATTAATACCCGCTCTCTACTTATACACACCACACAATTGTTTTTGCCAAACAGGTTAATACCCTCTCACACAGTTGTATGAGTAAGAAGGATCGAGCCCAAGCTGTTGTAATTTTTTGAAGTGGATATGGGATTCAATGGAGACTTAGGCTTCGTTTGGGAGAACTTATTTTCACCGGTCAAGCGGTTATGTACGACCGCATGAACCGAACCTTAATTAAGGTCCGGTTCATGCGGTCGTAACCGCTTGACCCGTGAAAATAAGTCCCCCCAAACGAAGCCTTAATGAGTTATAGGCTAAGGGTCAGTTTGGTGCTGCGTTTTTGCTCCCTATATGTTTGGACAAAAATGTCATCGTCATAAAATATGTGCTGTATAACAATGATTATGACAGTCACCATAAAAAAATTACTTTTGAACTTAAAAGTGGATGAAATTCCTTAGGCGAGGTTGGGCGTTCACGAACGATGATTTATAACCACAGTGTTCACGACCGCCATCGGTGTGCCTGGCGGAAGCTAAAATGTTTATGTGATGGCTGGCAGTGAGTTGTGTTCATCAGGCTGTAGGATTACTTAATATAATTAATTTGGTTTAGCCCAGCTGACATTTCTCTGGGTTTTTCTCTTATCCGGCAACATCTTTTTTCCCTAGCATTTCTATGTTTTTACCCTGTCAATGGCTTTGCGGCCCCAAGCATATCAGGCTCCAGATTTTGTTCTAGGAGTTGAATCCTTTTGGACTCTATTTGCAATCATCTATATATTACATACTTGTTCAAGGTGTTTAAGGTAAAAAAAACATTACATTTATTACTAAATATACTTTGCAAAAAATGTTGAAAACTAATTTGAATACTATCTATTTCATGTAGGGCAAGACGATATCTCTACCGTGAAGTTTTGAATAGATTATTTTTGTGCTCTTTGTAACTTGAACAACTGATTTAAGTTCTCATGTGTTTAATTTAGTTTTGTTCTGGCTTGAGTTTCACAATCTTAACAAGATTTCTTATTGTATCGCTATAATGAACTATCAAATTTACATTTTTCATACTACAAGAAAAAAAAGGGAAAATATAATTAAGAGTTAGTATTTGAAAAAAAAAAAAAAATTTAATTTTAAATTTGGTGTACATTTAACATTGTGGCATGTCTTTATCACTAGTGTGCACACAGTTATTTTAGGTGTGCCTTTAACACCATCCTGTATATATATACACACAATGACGGACGCGGGGATTTTTTTTCCAATATGGGCAGACTCAAAAATTGCAAAAAAATTTAATAAAAAAAAAGAGACAAAAGTACATTAATATTGCAAAACTTATACAAAAGTTACACATAAAATGATAAAAAGATGTAAATAATCTTGCTTACAAGACTCCTCTTCGAGCTTTCATATTTTGAAAGCATTTCATGATGTCCTCATTGTTGATGGTGTAAAATATGTCTTTTTCAATATGTCACTAAGCAACCATTCATCCCTCATTTGATCATGTAATGATGACTTGATAATCTTCATTGCAGAAAAAACTCTTTCTAAAGTTCCAGTTGTGATAGGTAATAGTAGCGTTAGCTTTACAAGCAAATATACCAATGGATAAAGAACATCTTTCTTCAATTCAACTAGTTTTTGAGCTAATCCTCCAAGCTCAATAACCTATGAGAAGTCATCATTTAAGCCGACGTCTAAAATATAACTTTCAAGTTGATTATCAAGCTTGATTAATGCAATTAGAGAGAAGTCCATGAGAATGTTCAGTGAATCGAATCAATTTGTGCTTATGAAATGCAAAAAATCCATTACTTTGATCTAAACTTTATATACGTTATAAAAACAATTCAGTGCTCATCTCATCAAATCGATTATTCAACTCAACAAGTTGTAGATCTATCACTGTATAAAATATACCGACACGATAAAAATGAAGGTTTTTAGTTTCTTCTGTTTTATGTCTTGATCTCCCTCGAGCTACGAATTTGTCTTTCATATTCGGAACAACAATTTCATGTTTGTTACAAAAGAGAGTTACATCGTTAAATAGAGAATCCCATCCATTGTTTCTCATTTCTTGTAATCGTAAATTGGAAATTTTGACAAGAGTCATGACATTTACATGATCTTGATAATTCCTTTGTAATGCTTGTGACAACTCATTGGTGATTCCCAGGACATTCTTCATTAAGTGGGTCAAGAATACAAACTCAAAACATTGCATAACATTCAATAAATCACTAACTTCGACTTTTTACTCTGAAAGTGTGACATCCACTTCAATGACCTTAAGCACAGTAGTAATTGATGAAAAAATAAATTAAACTTAAGGGAATTCTATAATGAGAGTTCCATCTTGCATCTTATGTTATTTTCAAAGTTCTTTCTTGATTCAAGTCTCTTCCCGTTACAACTTCACTATTTGAGATTTCTTCAATAACTTGTATATATTGTTTCTCCCAGAGAATGTCTCTACGTTTGCAGGATGCCCCAATAATATTTGTTACAATTGCTGCAAGTTAAAAAAGGAACAAATCTTAGTGTGTTAATCTTAGTGTGTTTCTTTGTGATAACAACGAGCATCAGTAGTACTTGATGAGCAAAATAATGTACATAATATACAAATTAATTTTCTGCCATAAATAATGATTTAACATTGAATTCACCATACATGTTACTAGTTTCATTGCACCCTTGTCCCATAAGCTTGATATACTCAACTCATATTTAGCAAAAAAAAATACTCAATCGATGCCTTAAGTAATGAAACGCTAGTATTTTCAACATGGACAATGTCTAGGAAGCGCTCAATTTTTCTTCCATCTTCTCAACATAGCGTAGAACAATTGTCATTTGTTCTTTAACAGATGAATCACGGGCTTCATCAACTAAAATAGAAAATATCTCAGCTTGGACAATATCTTTAATGATGATATTTGTAGTTTTTGTTGCTGCAGCTTGGACAATATCCCTTTGGATACTTGGTGTTACTAACTTAAGATTTTCAGGAGCATTTCTTAATACAACTTCATTGATGTTCTCTTTATGGTCCGCTAGAAATTGAAGGAGTTCAAAAAATTTAAAATTCCTTCGGTTGCTTGATTCATCATGACCACGAAACGCTAATAATCCTTGCATTACATGAAATCTAATGCAGTCCACTAAAGCTTCTAGGAGGGTGCTATAATAAATTCGAGCTTGGTCAATTTAGTGCACAATGCAACTTCAAAGTGCTGTTTTTGGTTCATCTAGTCCAAACAGCAACTGTATTCTTAAAATCATGAACTAATAAATCTACGTGGGTAGTTTCCAAAAAACATTGTAGGGAAAATGTGATTTTTATGTTGAAAAAGTTTTTTCTGCAGATACCATCTTCCAATTTTTTCTTTATCATTATGCTCATAATCATACATATTCTTTCGTAATCCTAGGTCCGAAGGAAGATCATCTATACATTAAATTTTAATCGTGGATGCACAATGAAAGAACTAGATGATTCTTCGCTTGCTTTTCTTTTAAAATATTTTTCAATGATTAAGCTTCGGAAGCTTCCCAGCACAAGTGTGTGGGCATAATTAAGCTTTTTTGCTTCTTCAGTCCTGGAAGAGTACTAGTCATGCATGCCCCTATAATCTCTCTCTCTCTCTCTCTCTCTCTCTCTCTCTCTCTCTATATCTATCTATCTATATATATAATAATAAAAAATGTGAAATTAATGAAGTATAAAAATATGTAATGTGTGTTTTTGCAGAGCAAGCAAGGTGGATGAATTGAATATATAAACCCGCATGATGGAGCTTTAGTTTGGAAAATATAATTAAGAAATAGATACGAATCTTAGGATGATCTACCCTTGTTGACAAATATAATCCAACTTGCTTAATTAATTACATTATATCTATCAACACAAAGCCTCCGATCCACCCCCCACATTAATTAATTAATTGCATCTAGATCTCTCCCCCCCTCTCTCTCTCTCTCTCTCTCTCTCTCTCTCTCTCTCTATCTCTCTAAATATATTAACCACTATATATATAGAGGTAAGTACTAGTCCATTAACACCTTTGTCTTTTGGCTTTCTTTTCTTATAATATATGTGCACACCTCACACCTGTGCAGCTGCGACAGTACATCCGCCCAAGCAGAACGCAGATTTCTCGTAGTATCTACGTATAAAATGCGGATTTTATGCAGAATATTTTCGCAATGCTCGATCTCGATCTTGAAAGTAATAATACATTAAAAAGAAGAACGTCAGATAACAACGAGCCTTTATACTTCAATTCCAATATACTTGTTGCGGCTTCTCAACGCCCTCGGTAGACCGGTTTAGATTCGGTCCGTCTTAGCCCGGGCGGTCGAGCGCGCACACAGTCAGAATATTGCAGAAAGTAAATGTTGAAAATTGTACACACAGATCTTTAGCGTGGAAAACCCTCCAAAGGGTGAAAAACCACGTGGTCAGGGCGGTGCTGGCCGAAATCCACTATATTAGGCTGTTACAGTGCTTTCTTGGAGAATGCGAGGGCGACAGGCCGCGCCTCGTTACAATTGTGGGAGAGAGAGAGAGAGAAGACTCCGTGGGTGACAGGCCACCGCTTAGGAGTTGAGCGCCTTGCTGCGTATCTTGTGTGGTTGCGCACTTCCTGGGCGAGCACTTCGCGGAGCGCCGTGACTTTTCTGCTCGGGTTCGGGGCGCTCGCCTTGAACGGCGCAACACTTCTTCCCTGGTTAGAGGCGTTCGTAGGAGGAACCTGTCAAGTAGTAGAAAAGAAGTGGCGGAGTGTAGAGAGAGAAGCTCTGAGGAGAGGAGGAAATGAAGAGAGAGAGAGAGTGGAGGAGAGAATGAGAGCTCCCTTTGAAAGGAGGCATAGGGGGGTATTTATAGGGCTTTGGAGTGGAAGTTATGGTGGTTATTGTGGATAACCACCGAACGGATGGCCGAGATCGTTTATGACGATTGGAGGGCCGTGATTGCGTGAGACGATCGGAGGGCTGCCGAGGCCTGGAGAGATCGGACGGTGGAGAACAAAGGGCGGCGACGGCGGTGGCCGGCCATGGGTGGCCTGCCGCCAAGGGGTGGCCGGCCATGGCCGCCGGCCACAAAGGTGGCGGCCGGCGGCGGCGGCGGCGGCCGGCGGTGGCCGGAGGAGGACGGCCGGCCGGTGGTGGCGGCCGGCGGCGGCGGCGGCCGGCCAGTGGTGGCGGCGGCGGCGGTTTGCGGCGGTTGCGATCCCGCGCGGGGCAGTTGGGATCCCGCGCGAGGTGGTTTTGGATCGTTGCGCGGTGGTTTGGATCCGCCGCGTGGTAGTGGGATCCGGTGCGGGAGAGTGGGATTCGGTGTGCGGTGGTTTCGAGATCCGCCGCGCCGTAATGGGATCTAGCGCGCGGGAATGGGATCCGGTGCGTGGGAGTGGGATTCAGTGTGCGGTGGTTTCGGGATCCGCCGCGCCGTAATGGGATCTAGCGCGCGGGAATGGGATCCGGTGCGCGGGAGTTATTATTTTTCCCATAAATAGGGGGAACCCATCATTTGCCCCCCAAATCCTACGCTTGGAGCGCACGAAGAGCGATAGGATTTTACCTTTACGACTTGCATTCGTGAGCGATGGCCGGAGCGAATTCAGGTGCGGAGGTTGGCGGCGACGATGGCGGTGCCAAGGTGTGCGCGAGGGTGAAAGGTTCAACTTCCACAGAGGCGGGCAAATGGGCGCACAAGAGGCACGGGGAGTCACGCGGAGGGAACGGGCGGCCGCGTGCTCGCGAGGAGGGGCGCGCGTGCGGGCCGCACCCGCGCGTGCTCGCGCGACTGGGTGCGTGCGCGGACCGCGCTCGAGCGTGCTCGCGCGGCGGGACGCGCATGCGGACTGCGCCCGCGCGTACTCGCGCGGCAGGGTGCGCGCACGGGCGGCACCCGCGCGGGCTCGCGCGATAGGGTGCGCGCGCGCGGGCTGTCGCGTGGGCTGTCGCGCAGGCTACCACGCGGCGACAGCGCGGGCGTGCGCGCGCGGGCTGTCGTGCAGGCTACCGCGCGGCGATAACGCGGGCCCGTGCACGCGGGCTGCCGCGCGGGTAGTCGTGCGAGCTGCTCCCGCGGGGTCTGCCGCGTGCTTGCGCGCGTGTTCTCGGGGCTTACCTGCGCGCGAAGTTTGTGTGATGGTTAGCCTCGCGGATGGACTCCCCTTAGCTTTACCCGAGGTTCGTACTGACGCTTTTCCCTTTGTCTTTCAGGCTTCTCGGTGTGGTGGGCAAAGTCGCCCAATGCGGCTGGCCTCGAGCCTTACTCTTGATCATGTTGCCATATGGAGGAGGCGCTTCAACCTGCCCCCCGGATTGGAGATTCAGATCCCGGATCCTGAGGAGCGAGTACAGAATCCGCCTCGGGGTTGGATGACCATTTGCGAGTCCTCGCTTCGGAGCGGCTTTCGCCTCCCGGTGTGCGAGGAGGTGATCGAGATCCTGAAATTTTGCTGCGGCTTCGATCATTGCTATCTTCGTGGCGTCTTGGGTAGAAATTGCTGTTGAAGGATGAGTGTGCGGTTGTTTTCGTTTCTGTATGACATATACAAGCACTTTGTTCTGGGAGAGGCCAGAGTCCCTTGTGGGATGATCTGGACACTCTGTTTTGGGAGAGGTCAGAGTCCGTTGCAGACGATCTGAACACTCTGTTCTGGGAGAGGTCAGAATCCGTTGTCGGACGATCTGAACACTCTGTTCTGGGAGAGGTCAGAGTCCGTTGTCGGACGATCTGAACATTCTGTTCTGGGAGAGGTCAGAGTCCGTTGTCGGACGATCTGAACACTCTGTTCTGGGAGAGGTCAGAGTCCGTTGTCGGACGATCTGAACACTCTGTTCTGGGAGAGGTCAGAGTCCGTTGTCGGACGATCTGAACACTCTGTTCTGGGAGAGGTCAGAGTCCGTTGTCGGACAATTAGAACACTTTGTTCTGGGAGAGGTCAGAGTCCGTTGTCGGACGATCTGAACACTCTGTTCTGGGAGAGGTCAGAGTCCGTTGTCGGACGATCTGAACACTCTGTTTTGGGAGAGGTCAGAGTCCGTTGTCGGACGATCTGAACACTCTGTTCTGGGAGAGGTCAGAGTCCGTTGTCGGACGATCTGAACACTCTGTTCTGGGAGAGGTCAGAGTCCGTTGTCGGACGATCTGAACACTCTGTTCTGGGAGAGGTCAGAGTCCTTTGTCGGACGATCTGAACACTCTGTTCTGGGAGAGGTCAGAGTTCGTTGTCGGACGATCTGAACACTCTGTTCTGGGAGAGGTCAGAGTCCTTTGTCGGACGATCTGAACACTCTGTTTTGGGAGAGGTCAGAGTCCGTTGTCGGACGATCTGAACACTCTGTTCTGGGAGAGGTCAGAGTCCTTTGTCGGACGATCTGAACACTCTGTTCTGGGAGAGGTCACAGTCCGTTGTCGGACGATCTGAACACTCTGTTCTGTGAGAGGTCAGAGTCCGTTGTTTGACGATCTGAACACTCTGTTCTGGGAGAGGTCAGAGTCCGTTGTCGGACGATCTGCACACTCTGTTCTGGGGGAAGTCAGAGTCCTTTGTCGAACGATCTGAACACTCTATTCTGGGAGAGGTCAGAGTCCGTTGTCGGACGATCTGAACACTCTGTTCTGGGAGAGGTCAGAGTCCGTTGTCGGACGATCTGAACACTCTGTTCTGGGAGAGGTCAGAGTCCGTTGTCGGACGATCTGAACACTCTGTTCTGTGAGAGGTCAGAGTCCGTTGTCGGACGATCTGAACACTCTGTTCTGGGAGAGGTCAGAGTCCGTTGTCGGACGATCTGAACACTCTGTTCTGGGAGAGGTCAGGGTCCCTTGTCGGATGATCTGAACACTCTGTTTTGGGAGAAACAGTACAATTGAAAATGACGCTTTTGGTTTGGGCGCATGATAAAAAGTAATAGATAGAATGATACTTGTTTGTTACATGGATGCTGAAAACATGAGATACAAGTAAATACGTCGGGTGCCCTGGGCGTTCTATGGGCAGTGAACGGGCTATTCTTCGGGATGGTCGCTCTGGGGATTTCCCCCCTGCTGGATCATTCTTGACATGTTGGTTCAGGGTCCTTGGTTTGGAGAAATTTTTCAATGAGTCCCAGACGAACGAATCGTTCAATTTCTGATTTCAGTCGTGAACAATCTTCTGTTTTGTGCCTGTGACCTCGATGGTAGTCGCAGTATTTGGATTGGTCTCCGGAATTTGGTGCAAGATCCCTAGGCCTCTGAAGAGATGGATGATCGCGGATGGCAAGGAGAACGTTAGTCCTGGTTGTGTTCAGGGGAGTGTAGTCTTGATGCTGGCGAGAACCTCGGTCTCGGCTGGGGGTGTCGTGTTGCTTATTGTTTTTATCGGGGACCGTCCGCGGCAACGACTCCTCTCTCTTCCTCTTGGATCTCCCCTCGAACTGCTGGCGGTGCGCTTCAATCGCCTCATCAGCTGCAATCTGAGCTTCAACTCGGTGCACGAGGTCCGGATAATTTGGAACTGTCTCCCTCATTAGAGCGGAATAGAAGCCGCTTGGGCGGAGCCCTCCTAGAAAGACACCGCGCAGAAGCTCGGGGTCGACCCCTGGGATTTGTCGCGCCTCAGTGGTGAAGCGACGGAAAAAATCTTTAAGGGTCTCTCCCTCGTTCTGGCGGATCCCCGAAAGATGAGAGGGATCTCGAACGATTCTTCGGTTGGCGACGAACTGATCTGCGAACAGTCGGGCTAGCTCGGTGAAGTTGTTGATGGATCCTTCTCGCAGGGAGTGAAACCAGGTGCGTGCTTGCCCCTTGAGTGTTGCCGGGAACACTTGACAGAGGAGCTGATCGGCATCGTTGTAGATCCTCATGATTGTGGTGAAATGGTTGATGTGCTCCAGTGGATCCTCCATTCCGTCAAACGATTCGATGCTAGGAAGCTTGAAACCGTGTGGAACCGGATGGACTAGGAGTTGCTGCGCCAAGGGGGAGTCGTGATGCAGAGGACGGCGGGCAAAGATGCCCGCACGTCCGACTTGTCCATACTCTTCAGCAATCACGTCGCGGATCTCCTCGCGAGTGGACCCTCTTACGACTTGGTTGATCCCTGCTCCTTGCTGATGGCGCGGGGGTTCTCCCCTAGCGCCCCTGCCAGGACGGGCCGGATGCGCAGAGCTGGCCGCATCCGAGTATTCTTCTTCGTACATTTCCTCTTCCTGAGCGGATTCCCCTAAGGGAGCATGATTAGGGACCAAGGGAGGTGGGATGACCGGAGCAGCGGGTGGAGCAGGGCTTCTAGGTTTGTGAGAATAGTCAGCATTTCAGTTTGCTGCTCCTCCATCTGACGCATGCGCCCTTCTAGCGCGACGACAGGCGCTAAAGGGACTTCTTTGACGGGAGGTGCGTTGATGAGTGAATGAGATGGAGCGGGATCAACGCGTCCTTCAGGAATGGAGCCATTAGTGATGCGAGCACTTTTTCTTGCCATTGTTGTCGGTCACGAGTATTGCCGCGAGGCGAATACTGTCTTCAGAAAACTTTTGCAGAGTTTGGGGAACACCTTTCCCACAGACGGCGCCAAACTGTTGCGGCTTCTCAACGCCCTCGGTAGACCGGTTTAGATTCGGTCCGTCTTAGCCCAGGCGGTCGAGCGCGCACACAGTCAGAATATTGCAGAGAGTAAATGTTGAAAATTGTACACACAGATCTTTAGCGTGGAAAACCCTCCAAAGGGAGAAAAACCACGTGGCCAGGGCGGTGCTTGCCGAAATCCACTATATTAGGCTGTTACAGTGCTTTCTTGGAGAATGCGAGGGCGACAGGCCGCGCCTCGTTACTATTGTGGGAGAGGGAGAGAGAAGACTCCGTGGGTGACAGGCCACCGCTTAGGAGTTGAGCGCCTTGCTGCGTATCTTGTGTGGTTGCGCAATTCCTGAGCGAGCACTTCGCGGAGCGCCGTGACTTTTCTGCTCGGGTTCGGGGCGCTCGCCTTGAACGGCGCAACACTTCTTCCCTGGTGAGAGGCGTTCGTAGGAGGAACCTGTCAAGTAGTAGAAAAGAAGTGGCGGAGTGTAGAGAGAGAAGCTCTGAGGAGGGGAGGAAATGAAGAGAGAGAGAGTGGAGGAGAGAATGAGAGCTCCCTTTGAAAGGAGGCATAGGGGGTATTTATAGGGCTTTGGAGTGGAAGTTACGGTGGTTACGGTGGTTATTGTGGATAACCACCAAACGGAGGGCCGAGATTATTTATGACGATTGGAGGGCCGTGATTGCGTGAGACGATCGGAGGGCTGCCGAGGCCTGGAGAGATCGGACGGTGGAGAACAAAGGGCGGCGACGGCGGTGGCCGGCCATGGGTGGCCGGCCGCCAAGGGGTGGCCGGCCATGGCCGCCGGCCACAAAGGGGGCGGCCGGCGGTGGCCGGCGGCGGCGGCCGGCCGGCCGGTGGTGGCGGCCGGCGGTGCCGGCCAGTGGTGGCGGCCGGCGGCGGTGGCGGTTGGCGGCGGTTGCGATCCCGCGCGGGGCGGTTGGGATCCCGCGCGAGGTGGTTTTGGATCGTTGCGCGGTGGTTTGGATCCGCCGCGTGGTAGTGGGATCCGGTGCGGTAGAGTGGGATTCGGTGTGCGGTGGTTTCGGGATCCGCCGCGCCGTAATGGGATCTAGCGCGCGGGAATATGATCCGGTGCGTGGGAGTGGGATTCGGTGTGCGGTGGTTTCGGGATCCGCCGCGCCGTAATGAGATCTAGCGCGCGGGAATAGGAACCGGTGCGCGGGAGTTATTATTTTTCCCATAAATAGGGGGGAACCCATCAATACTAATCATGAAACATGTGGTTTATTTAATGTGTAGGGCTAGCATAAAAAATTTTCATAAATGTTATGGTTTGCTGAACTCGAAATATTCTGCGTATACTCCATCGAGTTTGGAATGAGTATATATAATACCTCCAGCGTAGATATGTGCTCTAGATAGACACGCCATTAACGGATACGTTATGATTAATTATTGAGTCGGTCCTGACATGTGCGGACATACATCACAAAATATTCAACAATAGATACGAACAGCCGTGCATAAATGGGATCCTTTATACGCAATGAGATAGCCTCACCCCCGCTCGATCGTAGCTCGAGTACTATCGGGGAGCGTAGGATATATTCCTTTGATTTATAATATGTTATGCGCTATATAAAAGGGATGCCCAGCTGTGTTTATGCTGTAATTATATCAAAGCATTCGTTTTATCTTCTACTTTGTTTTTTTAAAACAAACTTCTTCTTTTCGGCCTAAACAAGAAAGAGACAGAGAGAGAGAGAGAAAGAGATTATACCGTGTTTTCCATTGATTTATACAGTTCAAAAAGCAACGATTTTGATTTGTGGCACGTTCTCTCATCGATGGTAGTCTTTTCAGGCAAAGTGAGAGAGAGAGAGAGATTTAGGGTTCGTTTGGCGCGGCTTATTTGCTCCAGTAAGTTTGGTCAAAAACACAATTATCATAGAATGTATGTTTGGCATGACAAAGGTCCTGACTGCTACCAGGAAAATAAACTAGTTTTGAGCATAGAATGCATGAAATTTTTTAGGTGATATTCATGATCTCGGTGGTGGCGATAGTGAGCGCGGTGGTCATGAACCGTCGTTCGTGAATGCCCAACCTCACCTAAAAAATTTCATGCATTCTATGCTCAAAATTAGTTTATTTTCTTGGTAGTGGTCATCATAACCTTTGTCTTGCCAAACATACAATCTATGATAATGACATTTTTGACCCAACTCACCGTAACAAATAAGCCCGTTTGGATGGGCGTTTTCACGCCGGTGCGGGAGTAGCCGCCGCCGCAAGGCGGGAAACAAACGCACGCCGCACGCGGGCGGCGGCGTTTGCTCCCACAGCCTTCGCAAAATGGCGCAATAACCCCATCTTCAACCTCACCACCGTCTCCAACCCCGCCCACGTCTCCAACCCCGCTGGATTCCCGCCGTCCATCCAAACGAAGCTTAATTAGACTGTGTTTCCAGTTGATTTTTTGCAATTAAAAAAGCAACGATTTTGATTCATGGCACGGAATTCCTTGATGGAAGTCTTTTTCATTTGAGGATACAATTAATGGAAATGAAGAGAATAACTTTAGACTCTTTAATCGTATCTTATTTTTAACATAAAAGTCATTCAATTCCCAACTCACCTGGTTGCTGCTCAGCCCTAGCTCTTCTCCACCGCCACTCCTTTTTCAAAAAAAAAATTTTATTCTAGTTTTTTTTAGTATTTAAATATTTTGATTCAAGAGAGTGTACACTCCAAAGGTTTATGGTAAACAAGAAGTAATTAAGTTGAAAAACTAACACATGCATAACTATATCACATAATTATATCACACAATAATATCGCGACGATGCAATATACGAGAAATGCAAGCTAAACTACTATAGGATAATACGCATCATGACCACCACCATCACGAGAAACCTATACTATATCAACTTCATATATATTTTGACTCCAAATCGGATTAGCATGAGGAGGACATCTTCCTCCCTCAGCGTTACAAACAAAGAGAGATGTTGCTCATTGTTGCGGACTCACCTCTAAACGGGGAGAGATGCAACTTTGTCAAGATATATATATATAAGACTCAACAACAACAATGAAGGGCTTCCTATATATATATGTTGGCTACAACGGCCTACATGGCATCCATGATCGAGAGGTTGTTACAAAAATAAGAATGTTTTGGGTGCAAAGGAGAGTTTGCGGGAGAAGAATCTTACACACTTGTCGCCTAATTAAAAATCACACCTCTTGATGGTGAGACAAACTATTTTTTGCTGTGAAAAAAGTTCTACTCTATTTTGGAGGTGTTTGGTTTCCCAGTGGTGAAAAAGTACCTCTGTCGAAAATGTATATTCAAATTTTTTTTTTTGGAAAACACTAAACGCTCGTAATTTTAGAAAAGCTAAAATGAATTTTTCGTGTTTTTATGCTTCTATAAAATTTTTAT
This sequence comes from Dactylorhiza incarnata, assembly GCA_033032865.1. Taxonomy (NCBI): domain Eukaryota; kingdom Viridiplantae; phylum Streptophyta; class Magnoliopsida; order Asparagales; family Orchidaceae; genus Dactylorhiza; species Dactylorhiza incarnata. Next base: position 6,127,351 of record JAWHQI010000123.1, on the reverse strand, counting down.
AGATCAATATCTTGTTTTTCATACTACTTTTCTAAAAGCTCTAATCTCAAAACTGAAATGCTTTTGGTGAAGTCACATCCATCCCAAAGAGAGCCCTATGCAACTATGTTTGTTTTTGGCAAATATGACTAGATAATCACCTTTAGTAACTACTACTTTTAGCCACATTAACTATTAATTATTATAAAAGAAAGCACTCCTGACAAAATAGAATTGTTAATTGAAATAATAATAAAAATTGTGTTAAAGACACTTTTATTCACATTTTGTTAGAAAAAATGTGACTAATAGCGATATATTTAGACACTTTATGTTATTATTATTAAAAAAAGAATGGCTGGCTACAGTTCAAATATGTAGTGTGATTTCATTTTGCCACATGCCACGACTGGGTATGGGCACTTGTAACCATCACTAACCAAACAGAAACCCAATACCGAATTGACTCGCAGGTCTCAATTGTTTATATATATATATATACTCTAAATCTGGGAATTATATATACTTTTTTCATATTAATATTTGATCAAATGTGCAAAATATACGTTAATTTAAATTTTTAGTAGAATAAATGCATGATATTGGACATTAGTGAATCTCGTCTAACTTAGGTTCCCTGATTTCCGCTCTCTAGTAAGTGTTACCAAAACTGCTGGTTCAACTAGAGATTAAAAGGCTCGGTTTGGCACTGCGGCGATGAACGCCCAACCTCACCTAAGGAACTCCATCCACTTCGAATCCATGTTCAAAACCAGCTTTTTTATTGGTGGTGATCATAAACGTGTCATGTCAACCACATGTTTTATGTTGCGACATTTTTTTCCAAACTCACCGGAGAAAAATATCGTATCAATTAAAAGCACCCTAAGGGTCTGTTTGGCCTGGCGATGACGGCCGTGAACGTAGTGGTTATGAACCGTCTTTCGTGAACATTCGGCCTCACCTAAGAAACTACATCCACTTTAATTTACATTCAAAATTTGTTTTTTTTCTCTGGGAGGTGGTCATAATTAATCATTGTTATGAAAAATACATTTTATGACGGCGGTTTTTTTGTCGAAATTCATCGGAGCAAACGTCACGCCAAACTAAATGTGATTAAGTATATATTTATGAGATTTTGGGTGCCATAGGGCCGGACTATTTCCATTATGGCTGGGCAAAGTTCCGGTTCATGTTAACTTTTATGTCAACACCACTGAGTATGTTTTTGTGCTTGATATTTGATGAAGTTGAGAAAAAAATTTATTTGAGGGATAGTGATTACAAATTTGGATATATTTGTTGAGCTTAAGCTTATAGATTGAGGCTTCGTTTAAGGCAGTTTTTTTGCTCCGATGAATTTGAGCAAAAATGTCATCATCATATATAGAATGCTTGTTTAGCAAGACAATTGTTATGACCGCCGTCAAGAAAAGAAAACTATTTTTGAATATAAAAGTTGATGAAGTTCCTTAGGTGAGGTTGGGTGTTCATGAACGAGAGTATCAGATCTCCTCGATTTCCGCTCCCACCGCGTTAACAACCGCCGCCACCATGCCAAACGGAGCCTGGATGTGTTGGACTCATCTGACCTGTATTCTACTTTAAAGTACCCGCCCTCCTTGATTCCCGCTCCCTTAACAAAGTAAATGCTGAATGCGCCCATTTTTCAAGCTCGGGTTAAAGTGATGTTAGCTTCATGTGATTAAGTGTTCTTGCTCTTAGTATATTGTACAAAGCGTGTATATTTGAGGGAGATTGATAGCCATTGTAGACAGCTGCGGCGAAAAAAATAATCTAGCCCAATATCAAATAGGCGAATATGTTGAATGCGAACATTGTGAATTTGACACACTAATTATAAATTTAAGATTGTGAGTCGTTGAATATACATTATGGGACCCTGAAAATTTAACATGAAATTCAACAAAATTGTCGCCCCCAAAAAAGTAGAACTACATATTTTAATTGTTTTATTTAATTACTCTCAGCAACTTAATTAAGTCCTTCCGAAGTTAAATTTCCTTGCGGCATTCATTGCTTCTATAAAACAACTCAAATATACAGTCAAAATACTATTGATATATAGAGCTCCACTTCAAATTCTTATTGAAATTTCTTTAATTCCACCCCAATAATTATTTGGTACTTATTCAAGATGACAATAGCACATAAATTATTTCACATCATCTAAGGTACATCACTTATATATATTATAAAGATTAAATATTTTTAAGTATACTACAATAATCCTATATTAAACATGGCCCACACACACACACACACACACACACACACACACACACACACACACACGAATGTGACTGACACTATGCTTCACCTCTATCCCTAACTAGGGCTCCGTTTGGGGGGACTTATTTTCACCGGTCAAGCGGTTACGATCGCATGAACCGGATCTTATTTAAGATCCGATTCATGCGATCGTAACTGCTTGATCGGTGAAAATAAGTCCCCCCAAAACGAAGCCTAGGTTAAAGATGAGGCTCCGCCCCTATGAGAGCATAATTTTTAAAATTAAAGAAAAAGCTAAATTTATAACAATTTTTAACATTACAGATAAATAGGTAAATTTTTTTTTTTTTAATTTTGTAATTTTAATTTTTACCGGTGGTAAAATTGAAAGAGCAAATGTTGCACCAAATAGAATTTTTTTTTACTTTTAAGAAAATATAGATATATAGAACTAGAGCAAAAAAAACACTCAAACTTGCTTAAAGAACATAAAAATAGAAAGTGTAAAAATCTAATTAATATGAAATTGGCATTCATAATGCGTTCGAAATCACGAAAATAAAAATAAAAATAATAATATAATATAATAATAATAAGATGTACATGGCCGGAGCTGGAAGGAGCGAGGGATCAAACGACGAATCAGGAACGCGCAGGCGCAAGGCTGAGATGAAGGTCTATCCCGTATGAGTTTTCCGAGCCGCCCTGGTTGGCCGGAGCAACGAACCGAGGAACCGAAACCGGGCCGGGCCTGTTCCGGCGACCAAGGCTTACTTCGTCGGAATAACTTAAAGGCGGCGCCGCGTGCGAAGCGGAAGGCAGGACGCAACCGTGGGAGACTTGGAAGGGCGAGGGCGGAGCGGCGCGGGAGAAGTATACAAAACAGGCAGACGGCGGCGATGCGCCGGAGGCCGCGTAGTCGGGCAAGAGAGGCAGCGGCGTCGAGAAGGCGGAGGACATCGGGTTTCCGCGCGGGTATAGAGTGGAGGCTGTCGCCGGAGATCGGAAAGAGGAGGCGGCGGCGGCGGCTTGGTGTAGTTGTGCGCGCTTTAGCTGCTGGCGCTCCTTCTTGTGTGCGTTCTGGTGGCCGCCGAGGGCCTGCGAGTTGGCAAACTCACGGCAGCAGTACTGACACTCGAACTTTCGTCCGTCTCCGGCGGAAGCGGCGGCGGTGGTGGAGGAGACGGAATCTGATCTCGGTGCAGAATCGAATGGGGTCGCGGCGGCAGCGTGGCCGGTTATCGGTACTGATTCCATGTCTTCTGCGAGTGAGAAGCCGAAGAGCTTCAGGTTTGTCGATTGGTTGCCGGCGGGCTTCTTCTGATCATGACAGTGGAATTTAGACATCATCTTCTTCGTCTCCGTCGGCTTCCTCCTCCAATCTATTTGTTGTGTGTGGAGAGAGGAAGGAGGGAGCTGATGAGTAAGGAGAGAATTGGTCTGCATCATTAGGATTTATTGAAAGTTGAATGTTACAAGGCGTATATGTACGAATTGGTTTGGCATATTATTATATATATGATATATATATATATATATATATATATATATATATATATATAAGTTTGGTGATGAAAAAGCCGAATTACTGGCGACACAGCTGCTAGCTAATACGGAATAATATTGAGCTTATAAAAGTGCAGCTAGCCATTAATATTTTCTAGAACAATCATGTATCTTTCTCTGCTGTACGTATACCTACGTATAATACCAATGAAATTTATTCTTCGCCCAATTATTAATTAATTTTGCGCGTTTAGCGTGGTGGCGGCGGTCGTGGACGCGGCGGTCATGAACCGTCGGTTTTGAACGCCCGACCTCATCTAAGATAAGTGTGAAACATACATTCTGTGATAATGGTGTTTTTGACCAAACTCACCGGAGCAAATAAGCCGCGCCAAAGGAAGCCTTAGCGGGCGGAGTTATGTCGCGGTTGGCGATACTGTCATGGGCATGCCCGCGAGGGAATAGGTTTCTCTCCATTTGAAGTGAAATGGACCGGTACAGATCTATTTCTGGTTGATCGACGGGTTCGCTAATCTGATATTTTTTTTATATTTTTTTGAATTAAAAAGTTATACATCATTAGATAAGTGTGAATGCATCTACACCATGAAATGAACCCCAAAATGGCCGCGCGTACAATACGGCTGCTTGTATTAGTATAAACACTATTAATATCTAAAGATAAAGATAAATCAATTAGATTATTAATTGATAAAAAAATGATATCGAGCAATTATTCAACAACATTCATGGAAGGAATTGATGAGGGAGATCAAGTCATAACGCCTATTCGAATGTCTTGATGGTAATTTAGGGAGGTTTAGGGTAATATTTTGTGGTGATTGCTATGTGCAAATATATTTTGGATATGTGCATAATTATTTTAAGTGCAGAATGAAAAATTATAAGTGAAGACAAATTTGTTACGTGCACATCAAAATTAATTAATTCAAATGATCGAACTTCAGAGTGTCATAACTTTCAATACGCTCGACGAAATTCGAATTGGAAAGCAACAGTGGACTCGTGCCTAAAAAACTCACATGCAAGATAGCTAGCTACCTTAATCAAAAGTTTTGGTGAATTATTGATAGAGTTTTGGGGGACGAAATATTTCGAGTTTTACAACTTTGAACAAAAAAATGAATGAATTTTATGACTCTAAATGCAGAATCGTTTCAAGAGAGACTTATAACGCCGATGCGAATAATTCTGAATATTTTAATCACATTCTTAGATGTTTTAATTTTTTTTATTGATTTGCCACTATTTACCCTATAGAATTTATTTTTAGATAGTTTTTTTTGAATTTTTAATTCATATATTGATCTACACATTCAAAATAAATTTGCATATAACAATCACCTATTTTATCTATATATATATATGTAATTATTGCCAAAAAAATTTATATGTATTATCAAAATTATCTATTGATTTACATATTTTACAATAAAATCATCAATTTTTTTATAGAATTTGATTGTTAGGACTATAAATAATGATATTTATGCGACAGTTTAATCATATATGGAACTATCACATGCACCTAATTGCCCCCAATTTTTATATTAGAGTGGTATTGGTATTAAGATGTGTTAATTAATTAATACCAATCAAAATTCTTACCAAATGCGCTAGCTAGCTATCTAGTAGCTAGAAGTTTATTGTGGATTAGGCTCATCATTACTCCCACGCAAGCAAGACCGCTGCGTCCCCATAGAAATAATTAGCCCGAGATTATGGATTAAATTTAAATAACATTAATATAAGACACTTATTTAAAATTGTAATACAATTCATTGTATTCTAAGATTATTTTCTTTTATCTTCCAAAATAAAATAATTTGTGATTTATAACATGCTTGAATGCAGTTTTAGGTACAAGTTAGAAGAAAAAAAAAGTCACAACACCATAAAAACACCTTCTGGTTATAGTTGTAAAATATTTTAAAAATATATTAAATTTGTAGCAAGTTGCATATAAGGTGATATTGTTAACGCATTAATTATTATGTCCGCGTGTCCGAACCGACACGATATGTCTTAACGGGTTGCGTGTCGACCTAGGGCTCCGCCCTAAGCTGGAGATACTATATATACGCATTCCAAACTTGATGTCGTATTGTAGAATATCTTGAGCGCCCTCAACCCTAACATTCTCAAGATACGTTTCGTTTAGGGTTTCCGCTCAAGTCTCCCGGCGCCGCTCTCACGCGATTTTCCGCCGCTCTTGATTGCTGCTTGCGTTTTTCCTCTCGCCGGTAAGAAGGTAGAGCCGCTCGATCGAAGGCCTAATCCCAGTCGATCGAAGGCATAATCTCAGTCGATCGAAGACAGAGCCGCACGATCGGGCACCTGCCGCCTGGAAACCGATCGAGGAGCCTGTGCTTTTCGTTCTTGCGCCGATCTATCTTCCGCTCGCGAGTTCCTCTCATGTCGCCTCTGTCGCAGCCGATCGAAGAAGAGGCGCAGTATTCTTCTGAGTTTCTCTGATTGCCACCTGCAGCTGATACCTATGGTCGTGTGCCGTTTCTTTGATCGCAAGGAAGAGAAGGCCGATCTGCTGGGATCCTTGTCGTCCTTTGGTCGTGTGTCGTTTCTATGTCGCTAGCCGTTTTTTCCGACGCACGCTCGCTCGCCGTTATTCCTTGCTCCAGATCTCTGTATCCTGCTGCTGCAGATCGGGATTGCCAGATCTGATCTCTGCTCCTTTGCTGTTTGGAGAAGAAATTTCACCGGAAGGAAAGAGGCAGATCTGAAGTCGCCGTCAAAGAGTGCTTCCCTGCCTGTAATCCTCCTATAAACTGATGCTGATCTGAAGGGCCTGGAAGCAAATTCAGTCAAGAGAACATCAAATTGTCACAGATCTTTGGATTAATTGCACCGGAAAGAATCTCTGCGTTGCTTGGAGGAGCAATCAATTAATTTCTGGATTGGATCCGAAGTGTCCGTCGCGTCTCCGACCGGATCAGGTGACATCGCTCTGTTTATTTTAATTTTCTGTGTGAAAATATGTCGAAGCGTAGTTCCTACGACATCGTAAAGTTGCAATCTTTCGACGCTACGGATTTCCACGTTTGAAAAATCCATGTCCAATTGGGCATGAAAGAGCGCGAAATTTTCTACACCGTACTCAGTGACTTTGCTACGACGCGCGAAGACGTGGACGAGTACCAGTGGAGCAAAGACGAGGATTTCTGCAGGGACTATCTCCTGAATTCTCTAAACCCTCGCCTCGTGATGACCTACAGTGTGTAAGACCCCATTTTTTTTTTGCAAAAACCACCGGGTCTTAGGCCCAGAACCGCCGTTTTGCGGTGACACCTTCACTCGGGAAGATCGCCACCACAAAACGCCGATTCTGCCGGCCAACTCGATCACAAGAAAAGTTCAAAAAAAGAGAAGACAAGTCCACATAATCACATGAGTTAAAACCATAGAGGTAAATGTCCACTAACAATAACTGAATAAAAGATACAAGGGTTACAACAAAAAGGGCTCTTGCCCTGTACATCATTTCCTCACTACAAGATCACTCGCGGCAGCTAACTCCTAAGTAAAACTAAAGCTAATCGTCACCGACACTGAAACCGGAGCACCCTGACCTGACTGACCCATCCCTGCAGACTCCGGGCTCCACTGGTGCTGCAACACTGGATGCTTCTTCTCTTTTGGCCAGCGGTCGCTGCCTCGCAATCCACGTCTACGTCTTCGCCGTCGGCCTTCTGGTCGCTGTGCTGGAGGGGCTCCACTCATCATGGGACATCTGACCCGAGTATGTCCCGGCTGGTGACAATGGTAGCATGGCCGTGGGGTCCACCATGTCGGATCCTGCTGTACCTGTTTCTCGGAGGTTGCTGCGTCTCCTCGAACTCCTAAAATGATAAGGTCCACCGACCGTCAGTCAAAATGACTCAGCCAATTCCCCACCCCTCCCCCAATGGCTCCTAGGCACCGTATGGGAGGAGGAAGCGGAGGACATTCAAGGGGTAAATACAAGAGCAGATGACGGCGGATCTACAACTAAACAAGTGTTTATATATATGAAACAGTAAGTAAAAGTGTGGTAAAAGTATATAAAGAGCAGTAAGAAGAAGTATAATAGCAAGTAAGGTAATATAAAAGTAACCATTGATTTATAGGAATGCCCATACAAACCTATAGACCAAAGGGTCGTTTAGCAGGGCCTACCGTATAAGAAGTCCCATAACCAACTTATACGTTAGGGGTAGGTTGAATGCAATGATTATGCTATGACATGCAAAGTATGCTGTTATGCTATGTTCATACAAGTGCGACTCACCCACTACGACTCTATGCGCATAGACCTTTAGTTCCCCCTTTTTGGAGCGAGCTAGACTCCCAGGATACTCCCGTAGTGGCAAACGGAAGCGGTGGGTTGGGCCTCGCCCACCTCTAGGTTGGTATTCACACTACCCAACCTAGACCTATTGTACGCCTCCACTATACCCGCGGAGCGTCTGTGTACTCTTGCTGACTGGACCGCCAGACTATCAAGGCTAAGTGTAAAACCACACTCGCCGAGTCAACGTATTGACGTCGGTGTGAACGACCGTCCAATACCGAAGACCCACCACCTTCAGTGCACATGCAACATGTTCTACTTCCTATCTCTGAGCCATGAGTTCCCCGGGCTAACCTGCCCGCCATCAATAACCTTCCGAGCCAAAAGCTCCCCGGGCTAACCTGCCCGCCATCAATAACCTTCCGAGCCAAAAGCTCCCCGGGCTAACCTGCCCGTCATCAATAACCTTCCGAGCCATAAGCTCACCAGACTAACTAGTCTGCTGCAACAGCCACCGAGCCCACCGCTCGGACAACCAATCCAACTAAACTTCCGAAACCACAGGGTGTGGATGAGTGTGTTATTAGTTAATCTTGTACCATGTCTTACTCCTATGAGTTAGGGTTAGTCTTGGACTTCCCGAGGGTTACCCTGTGAGGGGCTCGCTACGGTACTAGGAACCACTATGGGATGACACCCCAAAGTTCCCATTCCCAAGACACTTAATGTTATTAGTTACAACCCATAAGAAACCCTCTTAACATTTCACCCGGTCTTAACCTAAGTGCTTTTAGGTCCTAATAGACAAAAGATGATCTTTCGTCAACCACAGGACGACCTACCCCAAGGATGGCACACAACCACCCTAGGACTCATCAAACTTTAATTCTCTCCAAGGGTCCTCTCATATCCATATAATTGCCATGAGGCCCTCACTCTCCAATCAATATAATTCAATTTGGCCTACAACCCCAAAATTGCCAATTTGCTAAACGCAGACCATCCTCAACGCTTTGAAGCTCAAGAAGGAGAGTACACTAAATACTCAATCCTATGATTCAACAATTTTATTGGAGATCCATACTACATATTTAAGGTCAAATCCAGGGTTTCATAATTTTCCAAGTAATAATAGTATTTAAATCATTTTTCCCAAAATACCACTTCCTAAGGTTTGAACTGCAAGTATGCTTTCCTGACATCCAATGCCTGCCTAAATTTTTACATAAATAAAGGGTACCTAAAAATCAGTGGATATGAATTCTTAGGAAAAACCATCAAGATTTACTAATTTTCAAAATTCCAAAACTCATTTATTACCAGTAAATTCCAAAGGAGGTACCCTCATATGATCTCCAAACCTTATGCAATTTAATACAGAGGTGATACAAACTAAAATATTCAGTCCTACAAAGTTTGACCAAGTTCCACAGAGGGTACATTTGTAATTTACACAGAGGATATATTTGCAATTTATTCCAAAATGAACTAGAGGTACCAAAAATATTAACCCAAAAATTATGAGAAAAATACAGTGGGTACATATTGGTATGAAATGGCATCCAGCAAAGGTTCATGTAATTACAGCAATCTAACACCCTACAATTGATCATCCCAAAAATTGCCAACATTATGAAATATTACAATCTGGACCTCCAAAAGTTTTCTCCTGGTTTAACAGAATTTTCCAGGGATTAATAACATTAAACATAAGATTGTGACAGAATATGGTTAAACATTAAGTGATATTTCATCCTAAAATCCAAAACCTTAATTATTTGCAAATCTACCCAAGGGTTTATTACTTAGGATTGGCAACTCCAAATCCCTCCAAATTCTCACAGTAGTATTCACTGGTTACTAAGGCCATCTACCCAAAATTTCAAGTCAAACCATTGAGGTTTGACCCCTCTTCCTTCAATAGCCTCTACTTGCACCCCATTAGGGTTTAGCCTAGGGTTAGGGTCTAAACTTCTCCAAATCCATTCAAAACTCTTGTGAGGGTGTCACAACACTTATAGAACTCAGGGGAGTCCAATACACCCCTCTCCAAGGACAAACTCTCCTATGTCCTTCACAAACCCTAAAAGGCACCATAAACTTAACCACTAGGGTTTAAGGGCACACTGGGCCCTAACTCATCCAAAGTTACTCCTTGGGGTGTCTCCTACCTCCCAAGGCAGTGACCAAGGTCACCCCAACAATCAGTGGGAGGAAGCCCCTCCACACTCCAAAAATTAGCTTAGGTTTACTTTTGCCCTAAACATAACCTTTAAGCAAACTATTCTCAAGAGAACTCCCTACCTTGCCCAAGTCCATACTACTCACTATACTGACCATGGGTCAGTAAAAGATCACCCAAGATCCTACCAACATTTGGTGAGGAGTGGGATTCCAATGGGTACCTATTTGGGGTGCAAATAGCAATTTAGCCCCTTTTTGATTTACTAGGGCAAACCTCCTCCAATGGCCACCAAATTTGGACCAGAGGTTGGCATGGGGTAGGGTGAGGTGCACCCCAAATATGAAGCCATTTGGCTTTGTGGAAGTGTGGGGGCACTCACCCAAAGTTTTGCCTAAACCTAGGGAGCCTAAGGTTGTTTTGGTGAATTACCCCACCAAATCAACTCCATAAATCATGATATTTTAACCAGGGCCTATACAAACTCCCGAAGACCACCCATCCAAGTTTGGAAGGGTTTTGGGGTGTTTAGGGTACCTAATTAGGTTACACAAGGATTATTGAACTTTCCCAAAAATTATGGGGAAAACTTCTCCAATCATTCTGATTTTTGGACATGTGTTAGATGTATATGATAGTAGCCTACCCTCCAAATTTCAAGTCATTTGGAGTTCTAGATTGGTGTGGGCATCAAAAACAAGTTCTGGATAGCCATATGGACAGTCCCCACTAAAATGAGTGCTGTGCCCTAACCAGGAATCCAAATTGAGTGATTTCAATTTTGTATTAAACTAGACATCAAGGGCTACATGTTATATGTTGACCACTTTTTCTGAATCAGCCTCTAACTATTTTTACCAGAATTAATAAGGGGCTGCAGTTTTACTCACAGAAATGGAGGATTAAAGCTAAAGGCTGCACGAATCCTAAAGCAAATCCAACCGCGCCTGGTCGTCTTCTTCCTCTGGCCAACGGCCAGGATCGCCCGCGCCTGGGCCACCTTGATCCCCGTTTTCCCGGCCACCTAGGCGCCGCCCCGGCCAGCCAATGCCGCCACCACCTTCGTTGAGGTGGTGGCCGGCGAATCGCGGTGGTTGGCCAGCCGGAAGTGGCCGGAACAGGGCGTTTAGGTCGGAAAGAAAAGCTCGATTTTGAGCTTCTTGGCCTGCCCGATCCAGATCCGTTAGGGCTCAAACCTTGCCGCCGATTGAGGGGATCTATCCACTGAGAGAGGAGAAGAGAATTGGACCTGATTTAGGGCTTGAAGTCTTGCCGTTAGGGGGATTGCCATGGCCGACCTCCATGGTTTCCGAGTTCTGCAACCACCACATAGAGGAGCCCGATTCCTTTGGGTAAGTGGGGGAAACAGCTCCTCTCTGCCTGGTGAAGCTTTTAAAGGCTTCAATTGAGGGAGGGGAATAGCCATGGCTTCAATGCCATCAATGGCCATGAATGGGGAATTTCGGCCACCATGAAACTCCACGAAATTCAGCCCCTCTATGGTCTTGCATGACTGCCCATCTACTCCAAACTGAAGGGGGAAGATGCACCAATCCATTGGGAGAGGAAAGGGTGGCCCTTGGTCTCCTTTGGCCATTAATGGCCACCTTTCTCTCTCTTCCTCTTTCCTCCAAAACCCCCATTTCTCTCTCCTAATCACCATGGCCGACTTTCTTCTCTCTCCTGGGTTAATTATCAGCCAAGGGTGCTGGTCAAGAGGTCAATTTGGGCTTAGCCCAAAGGGATTGGGCTAGACTCAAGGGATTTGACCTAATTTGGGCAATTTTGACTTTTGGTCCAATTGGCCAATTGGGTGACCCTAGGATGGGGCTTTTTGGTCCACTGGGTCCCCTATGATATGATAACACTATGGGTAAGGTCAATTTAGTATGGTGATGGTCAACTAGGGCACTTAGTGAAGAATTGTCATTTTGACCTAACAAAGGCATTTTGGTCAATTTGCACCACTGGGGGTCCCATGATAGGGCTTTTAGGTCTACTAGGTCTCTTATGGTATTCTAGACCTAGATGAGTGATCAATTTGGCATGGTGAGGGTTAATTGACTCTAATTTGGCTACTTTGACCATTTTAGGGTTAGGGTTGACTTTGGTCAATTTGGCCTCTTTGGTTGACCCCAATGTGCCCTTGGTGCCCTAAGGGGGCCCCTAAAGGGTTAGGGATACTATGGTGGGGTCAATTGATCAAGATGAGTCCCTAAAGTTCAACCCTAAGCTTGGTCACAGGAAATTGCTAATTGCAGTCCAAGACACTTTCAATCCTAATCTTGCCTAAGTTAAAGGGATTTCTACTCTACCAAGGCCTTGTCATGACCTTGTCAGGACAGATTCACCTGGGGGGTCTAGCTGTCTGGGGGATGTTACACAGTGCATACAAAACTGCGAAGGAAATCTGGGATCGCCTGAACGCACAATTCCAAAAAGAAGAGGGACTGTCGAAGACTCTCCTTGGCGAGAAGTTTTTCAACTTCAAGTTCAATGCAAACTCGTCAGTCACCTCCCAACTGATCGATCTGGAGAATCTGCGACTCAAGCTGAAAGACGAACAGTCTGACATGTCCGATAACTTATTCGTCAGTTTGATCCTGAGCAAACTGACTCCTGAATGGAATACTTTCAAGACTGAAATGCACAGACTGAAGGAGAGGATCGCGTTGGATGAACTCAAAAGGTTCATCCACATCGAAGATCAAAACGCTGCTGGTAAAAGCCTGGAGCAAGCTGGTCAACCCTCACAGGTTGCCAACTTCGTTTCTCGACCCAGCAAGCCTCCTCGGAAGCCCGCAGCTCCCAAAAGTGAAGCCTCTGCACAAGTACAGGCCAAAAAGCCATCTCTCAAAAGGAAAAGAGGCAAGTGTCATAACTGCGACAAGTGGGGTCACTGGGCAGCTGAATGCAAAGGACCGAAGAAGAAGGAGGAAGCCCCACAGAATGCTACAAACATGCGGGTTGACATCTCCGGTCCTTCGTCCTTCGTGGCCATGATTGGAAGTAGTCACCGCACTTCGTCTTCAGAGTGGTGGCTGGACAGTGGTGCAACCTGTCATGTGACGAATGACAGAGCTCTTCTAACTGACGTTACTGAGGTCAGAGATAAAGTAGAAAACTGCAATGGAGGAGAGACTGAAGTCAAGCATGCTGGGACAACACATCTGGTCCTCTCTTCAGGTAAAACTTTAACTTTATTACATGTAGAGTAGTTCCTAGTTTAACTAAAAACTTAATTTCTATTAGTTTGTTAGATAAAGCAGGAATGTCCTTCACAACCTCTAGCGGTAGAATAACTTTAACTGTTAATTCTCATTACTATGGTTGTGCTTACTTGATCAACGGAATGTATAGACTTAGCCTTAATAATGATAGCATAAACCAAGTGAGTTCAAACTTAATAGATCCTAAATTGTTACATAACAGACTAGGACATGTGAACTACAGGAAAATGCGAGATCTAGCTAACAGTCATAACATCCCCTTAGATCTTTCTATTCGATTTGATAAATGTGAGGTGTGTGCACAAACCAAGATCACTAGAAAACCGTTTAAGTCTGTTTCTAGGAGTACACAACTTCTTGATTTAATACATTCAGACCTCTGTGATTTTAAGAGTCACGCCACTAGAGGGGGAAAGAAGTATCTCATCACGTTCATCGACGATTATTCCAGATACTGTTATGTCTATTTATTGAAATCGAAAGATGAAGCTTTTGAGATCTTCAAGATCTTCAAATCCCGGGTTGAAAATCAATTAAACCTGAAGATTAAGCGTTTTAGAAGTGATCGAGGAGGGGAGTACACTGCAACAGGGTTTCGAGACTTTTGTGCCTCTGCGGGTATAATCCTAGAAACCACTGCTCCTTACTCACCCCAGTCTAATGGTATTGCTGAGCGAAAGAATAGAACATTTATAGAAATGCTGAATTCTATGCTCCTTACTGCTGGCATGCCTAATTCCTTTTGGGGAGAAGCAGTCCGAACTGCTAATCACATTCTGAATAGATTGCCTCATGCTAAGCTCACTTCCACTCCGTATGAGTTGTGGCATGGCCATCCTTGTAGATTTGACACTCTAAAAACTTGGGGCTATATTGCTTACGTTAGGATACAATACCTTAAGAGACCTAAGGTGGGACCTAGAACAACAACGTGTATATCTAGGTAGTGCAGAAGATAGTGCAGCAGATAGGTTTCTAGATCTGTCCACCAATACTGTGATAGAATCTAGGGATGCTATTTTCTTTGAAAATAAATTTATCAAAGATCATGGTTTAACCGTCTCCGGGTCTACTGAGATGATTTCCGAATCTCCTGTAGCACCTAAAGCTAGCCCCTCTGGCACTGCTTCCCAACCTGTAGAGGATAATCTTATCCCTGTAAGAGTATCTACAAGAGATAGAGTCCCTAAGAATTTTGGTGATAATTTTGTCACCTACCACTTATAGAATGATCCATTTTCCTACCAGGAAGCAATGCGATCTAGAAATTCTTTAATGTGGGCAGAAGCCATTGATGATGAAATGGACTCGCTGCTACGGAATAACACCTGGCATCTAGTGGATCTCCCTAAAGGAGCCAAAGTACTTGGATGCAAGTGGGTGCTGAAGAAGAAATTGCACAGTGATGGGTCTATAGCGAGATACAAAACGCGTCTAGTCGCTAAAGGATATAATCAACAAGGGGGAATTGACTACTTTGACGTCTATTCACCTGTGTGTCACATATCCACGATTAGAATTCTTCTCGCCTTGGCCTCTATCGAGAACTTCATAGTTCATCAGATGGATGTCAAGACAGCCTTCTTGAATGGAGAGCTCGATGAAGAGATCTACATGGCACAACCTGAAGGTTATGTCCATCCAGATCTAAAAGACAAAGTGTGCAAATTAGACAAATCCATCTATGGGCTTAAACAAACACCCAAGATGTGGCACATGAAGTTTGACCAAGTGGTAAAAAGTTTTGGCTTTCAGTCTAGTCTTTCAGACAAATGTCTTTACCACCGCTCTTTGTCAAATAAAACAGTCATCATATGTCTATATGTGGATGACATGGTGATCCTGGGTTTAGATCTTGTTGCAGTAAAGGATATCAAATCCACACTCGCAAAAGAATTTGATATGAAGGACCTCGGTCCAGTCGATACCCTGTTAGGTATGAAGGTTAGAGTTGATAAGGGTAGAGTTACTCTTAGTCAAGCTCATTATATTGAGCAACTTCTTTTGATCTGGGGATACAAAAACTGTAGGCCTGTAGAGACACCTTTCGATCATAATGTCAAATTGAGTCCAAATGTTGGAACAAGCATTGATCAAGTCAAATATTCCAAAATTATTGGTAGTCTCATGTACGCCACAAGCTGTACTCGACCAGACATTGCCTTCTCTGTTAGCATGCTGAGTCGCTTTACCAGTAGTCCGAGCAAAGAGCATTGGGATGCTCTCGATAGGCTGATGAAATACTTGTTAGGTACTAAGAATCACGCCATGTGCTACACTGGTTACCCACCTACTGTGGATGGATATTCTGATGCCTCGTGGTGTTCAGAAGTCAGTAACAGCAAATCTACCAGTGGATACATATTCACTCTAGGTGGAGCTGCTATCACTTGGAAATCCAAAAGACAGACCTGTATAGCATTGTCTTCTATGGAAGCCGAGTTGTTTGCCTTAGCTTCGGGTGGTGAAGAGGCAGACTGGATCAGGAATCTGATACTAGATATTCCCTTGTCTAGGTTACAAGTCAACTCACTGAGCTTGTATTGCGATAACCAAGCAGCAGCCCAAGTTGTTAAAAATGCCCTCTACAATACTAAGAGGAGACATGTACGACTGAGACACGCTCTGCTAAACTATCTGAAAGAATAAGGAATTATCTTTTTGGTCGATGTGCGATCAAAAGATAATCTAGCTGATCCATTGACGAAAGGAATGCCCAAAGACCGGTTAATCAAAACAGTGGGGAAAATGGGGCTACAGGCGATTTAGATCACCTTAGCCTACATCGATGTTTTGATTTTCCCTGATTTCCTTTGTCAAAGCAAGCATGTTGTGCTCCGTTGATGTTTTGGTTGCTGAGTACGAATCTGTTGAGTTATTTCATTCCAAATCTGATGTTAATAACTTTACCTGGATTCGTCTTCTCTTACCTTGGAGGAGAGTGTTATTCCAAACTTGATAACACAATCTGACTCGGTTTGACTCTTCTTTAGTTAAGGGGTTTTCATTCCAAACTTGATGATCTCCACTTAACTTTAGAAGAACAGTAACCCGGACATTCCACATTGGAACACAGATATCGCTGCGGTGTCCAGAAGTCTATAAATCATCTCCTTGGAAACCGATATTAGATTCTGAGGTTGAACCTATAATACTCTAAATATTCCTTCAAACTTAATTATTAAGTACTACGTTCCCTTTGTTGAACTGGATACTTATACATTTTCAAAGCATGAATTCATTTCTAATGACATCCCATGTTGGAAATTGCAGGAGTTGCTGTTAATGGAGGAGCACTGACAGGATGGGATCCTGAGCAGGATGATTTGCTGGACGTCTGAGGCCGACGGCAGTTAGAGTGTTATTTGCTTTCTTTTGTTTTATCTCTGCTTAGAGCACTGTTTAGCTCTTTTTGATACACTTGTTTTTAGACTTTTGCTCTTTGTGTTGATTCTAGTCACTACGTTTGTTGGACTTGTGCTATGATCGTACTTTAGACTATTTTGTAGTGCAGCTGAGATTTATTGTTTATCTTTATGCGTGCATACTATTTTCTTTGAGTCTAATCAATTTTGCAGGTGTTGGACACGGTTGTGTACTGTTCACGATCCGGTTGAACTTACACAAACCACCTTCATCGTCGCCGGGTTTACTGCGGACATAGGAGGAGATTGTTAACGCATTAACTATTATGTCCGCGTGTCCGAACCGACACGATATGTCTTAACGGGTTGCGTGTCGACCTAGGGCTCCGCCCTAAGCTGGAGATACTATATATACGCATTCCAAACTTGATGTCGTATTGTAGAATATTTTGAGCGCCCTCAACCCTAACAGATATAAAATATATAATATAATCATCCCTCGTGGTACAGTGGAGTGAGGAAGAAGAAGCAGAAACACTCTGATGCCGTCTGAACCAAAGTCACAAAAATACAATTGTTGTTGAGAATTAGGGTCAAGGTCGTCGTCTAGAAAGAAGAACACTTCATGCTTCACTGGCGACGATCAGTAGAGGAAGAGAAGAGAAGAGAGAAATCAAAGCTCCAACACAGGGGAGAAATCTCGAGCAAAACATCTAATGTAATGCGTTCGAAGGTTTGTTTAGAGATATGGAAAGATCACTTGCATTAGAAATCTATATAACTTTGTGACGCTAGAGTAAGATTGATGTGCAAAAGAGCGCGAGCGGGAGAGAACATATGGATAAAAAATCAACTTCTTAAGGAATACCGGCGAAGCGAAATTTTAGAGAGTGCGGCGCCGAGAAATTGAGGGGCGGCTAACTTATACCATAACACCAGCCATATAAATCAGAAATTAAAAAAAAAAACTAAATGTCAAAAATCTATACCATCCTAATTGGATAGATCTAGGCTCTGTTTGGGGGAACTTATTTTCACCGGTCAAGCGGTCACGACCACATGAACCGGATCTTAATTAAGGTCCGGTTCATGCGATCGTGACCGCTTGACCGGTAAAAGTAAGTCCTCCCAAACGGAGCCCTAATTAGATAATAGCTAGATCTAATTGGGGATTCAAAATATATGGAGAAGAATTAATAGATTGCAGGAATTAATATTGAGTATAATTTCAATTATATTGTTTAGATACATGAAGATTTTCTATCACAGAATTATCATTGATCGCTTTTGTTTGCACGGCCAGAAGAAATTGGTTTTCAAGTTAAAAAAAAACGAAGAAAATCACAAGAACATCAAATAAAAAAAAATACGCCAATATGAATAGAAATAGAAGACTCAGAGAGGAAAATTATATGAGCGATTTGCAGGATAAAATTGAAATTAGAATTTACATTATAGAATTGACATGAGCCCCCTAAATTTATAAGAATACCGGGCCTGCGGATAGCTGGAATCTCCGTATTTCCTGCTAAGTTAGTGGGGAGCGCGGAGGCCAATTTAGTGGGGTTGACCAAAGTTATCCCCACTAACTCTATGTCTGAACCGCCCGTGCCAACCGTCCGCGGCCGGCCATCCGCCGGTCGCCGTCGCCCCTCGCGGCCGCCAGGCGTCGCGGCCGGCCTCCCGTCCGGCCACCGCCGCGCCTCACAGCCGCACGCACATTGTTGGTCACCCGTCCGGCTGCCGCAGCGCCTCACAGCCGCACGCACATTGTTGGTCACCCGTCCGGCCGCCGCCGTGCCTCGCGGCCGCACGCACATTGCTGGCCTCCCGGCCGGCCGCCGCCGCGCCTCGCGGTTGCACGCATGCGGCCGTGAGGGCCCGCGGCTAGCCTCCCGGCCGCCGCCGCGCCTAGCCTCCCGGCCGCCGTCGCGCCTCGCGACCCCAAATGCATGGCCGTGAGGGGCCACGGCTGGCCTCCCGGTCGGCTGCCGCCGCGCCCGCGCCGCACGCGCATGGCCGCGAGGGGCCGTAGCTGGACTCTCGACCAGCCGCCGCGCCTCGCGGCTGCGGCCGACCTCTCGGTGGGCCGCCCCGGCCCGCGCCCGTGGCTTGCCTCCTAGCCGGACGCCGCTTCCTCCTCCTCGGTTGGCCTCCCATCGTCGGAGGCTCATCGCCAACCGCCCCCTCCGGGCCGGCCTTCCTCCACCGTCGGATCTTCGTCACGCGATCTACGCATAACCAACTTGTAACCAACCATCGTGGGGGTGCACAGTTAAAAACAATGATTGGTATGCGCATAATAATTCTCCTAAAAATATGTAGGACATAAAATATAATGCACCTGTCTGCGAATAGCACATAAAATGGTTATGACCTGCGAATTACCGCATAGCCACCATAACCACCCGGGAGCCTATAAATAGGACCCCAGGGTCACCTACATTGGGATTTTCTCCTCCTTCCACTTGATCTCCTCCTACGCACGTGAGAGCTCCTTCGAAGGCCTCCTTGCGTCTTCGAAACATCCTTCGAAGATTTTCGACGTCTTCGAAGATGACTCGAAGGTCTTCAATCTCCTTTAAGCATCCAAAGCTCATTCCACCCTGCGCTTATTCCACCATGCGCTCATTCCACCCTGCGCACATGTTCCACCCCGCGCACTGTAACGGTACTGGCTAGCCTGACCCGGGCCCCTAACCCAGTACCGCCGGCACCGACGGCCCACGCCCAGCCCCCTAACAGGGACCGACTGGGACCCAGCTGGCACCGCCGGTTCAGCCTCACCCCGAAGGGTTAACCACAAGCCTGCAGGCCGTACACCCCAACGCCTCTCTGGCCTGTTTCTCAGCACAGTGCGTTGTTGATGGCGGGATTCGAACCCGCGCCACCCTTGATAAGAACCCTTCAAGGGTGGCGCGGGTTCGAATCCCGCCATCAACAACAGTACTGGCTAGCCTGACCCTTGATAAGAACCCTTCAAGGGTGCACTTTTTGTAACAGTACTGGCTAGCCTGACCCGGGCCCCTAGCCCAGTACTGCCGGCACCGACGGCCCAGGCCCAGCCCCCTAACAGGGACCGACTGGGACCCAGCTGGCACCGCCGGTTCAGCCTCACCCCGAAGGGTTAACCACAAGCCTGCAGGCCGTACACCCCAACGCCTCTCTGGCCTGTTTCTCAGCACAGTGCGTTGTTGATGGCGGGATTCGAACCCGCGCCACCCTTGATAAGAACCCTTCAACAGGTTTCATCACCAACTGAGCTGCAACCGTGCGTTGTTGATGGCAGGATTCGAACCCGCGCCACCCTTGAAGGGTTCTTATCAAGGGTGGCGCGGGTTCGATTCCCTCCATCAACAACGCACTGTGCCGAGAAACAGGCCAGAGAGGCGTTGGGGTGTACGACCTGCAGGTTTGTGGTTAACCCTTCGGGGTGAGGCTGAACCGGCGGTGCCAGCTGGGTCCCAGTCGGTCCCTGTTAGGGGGCTGGGCCTGGGCCGTCGGTGCCGGCAGTACTGGGCTAGGGGCCTGGGTCAGGCTAGCCAGTACCGTTACACGCACATTCCACTGTGCCCACGTGTTCCGCCCCGCGCACATTCCACCATGCACACGAGTTCCTCCCCGCGCACATTTCACCGTGTGCACGTGTTCCGCCCCGCGCACATTCCACCGTGTGCACTTTTTTCGCCCCGTGCACATTCCACCCTGCGCACGTGCTCCGTCAGGCATCGCAACCACGACCGGCCATCCGCCGGTCATCCGTCTGCGACAAGCCATCCGTCGGATGTCGTCGCCCCTCGCGGACGGCCTCATCGCCGGCCGTCGCCGTGCCTCGCGGGCGCATGCACATTGCTGGCCACCCGACCGCCGCGCCTCGCGGCAGCACGCACATTGCTGGCCTCCCGGCTGGCCGCCGTCACACCTCGCGGCCGCACACACATTGCTGGCCTCCCGGCCGGCCGCCGCCGCGCCTCGCGGCTGCACGCATGCGGCCGCGATGGCCCGCGGTTGGCCTCCTGGCCGGCCGGCGCCGCGCCTCGCGACCCCAAAAGCATGGCCGCGCGGGGCCGCAACCGGCCTCCCGACCGCCCGCCGCCGCACGCGCATGGTCGCGAGGGGCTGTGGCCGGCCTCTCGACTGGCCGTCGCACCTCAGGTCGACCTCTCGGTCGGCCTCCCCCGCGCCCGCGGCCTGCCTCTCCCAGCTGGACGCCGCTTCCTCCTCCTCGGCTGACCTCCCATCATCGGAGGCTCATCGCCAACCGCCCCCTCTGGGCCAGCCTTCCTCCACCGTCGGATCGCCGTCATGCGATCTACGCATAATCAACTTGTAACCAACCATCGGGGGGGGGGGGGGGGGACATAGTAAAAAAAATGATTGGTATGCGCATAAAAATTCTCCTAAAAAATGTACGACATAAAATATAATGTTCCGGCCTGCGAATATCAAATAAAATGGTTATAGCATGCGGATAACCGCGTAGCCACCATAACCACTCAGGAGCCTATAAATAGAACCTCAGGGCCTCCTACATTGGGATTTTCTCCTCCTTCCACTTCTCCTCTTACGCACGTGAGAGCTCCTTCCAAGGCCTCTTTGCGTCTTCGAAACATCCTTCAAAGATCTTCGACGTCTTCGAAGATGAATCGAAGGTCGTCAATCTCCTTTCATTTTCCAAATTAAGCTCGTTCCACTCTGCGTTTATTCCACCCTGCCCACATTCCACCCTGCGCACGTGTTCCGCCCCGCGCACATTCCACCCTGCGCACGTGTTCCGCCCCGCGCCCATTCCACCATGCGCACGTGTTCCGACTTGCACATGTTTTTTATAGCACAAAGAATATAATAGCCCGACCATATGATTTTTTACCCATTTTCAAGGTTTTACGTACACATCAAAAAAAGTCTCCTTACCAGCCGTCTCAACAACTTTTTCATTGATTGTTTGTGCGCTCGACTACTCCTCGGGCAAAGACGGTCCAATTTAAGTCCGGTATACTAGAGCGCCGAGTTTGGCCTCAACAACTATAACTCCATAACATTCTAATTGTGCACTTGGGCAAAAATGTTCTCCCGAGCGAAAAAGGCGCACAAGGTGAAAAATGCACGTAGGGCAAGAAAAGAGCGTCGAGCGAAAAATGCGCGCCCGAGCTAAAAAAAGTGCTATCGGAAAAAAAATGCGCTTACAGGAAAAAATGCGACCGAGCAAAAAACGTGACCACAGGAAAAAATGCGAGCCCGAACGAAATACGCGCAACCGGGCAAAAATGAGCACCCAGGCATAAAACATGCACCCTTGAAAGAAATGCGCAACTAGGCGAAAAATGCGAGCCCAGGCGAAAACGCGAGCCCTGTCGAAAAACGGGTGCCCGACCAAAAAACATGCGCACGAGAGAAAAACGCACGTATGAGAGAAAAATGCACGCTCTAGCGAAAATATGCACATCGGGTGAAAAACTCGGGTCGGGTGAAAAATGCGCGCTTGGTGAAAAATGCGCGCTTGGTGAAAAATATGTGTCCGACAAAAAACACCCGTGACAAAAATGCGCGTCTAGACGAAAAATGCACGCCCGGGGAAAAACACACACCCGGGGCAAAATGGTCGCTCGATGAAAACACTCGACGTGGCGAAAACGTGCGTACGGGAGAAAATGTGCGCACGAGCAAAAAACACGCAGCCGAAGAATATGGGCCCGAGCGAAAAATGGGCACTCTCACGAACATGCGCGCTCGGGTGAAAATCACCGGTTTTGCGGAAAATCGATGGGGGGAGGTAATAATTGGATATTTGATTTTTGAGGTTAAAGCCAAAGTCATGGTGTTGGAACGAGGAAAACCAGTTCACAATGTTCGAATCAAACTGGTAGCCCAATGTTACTAATCATGCGGTCCGACTTCATAGATTTGTGGGTGAGAGCAAGAGAGAGAGTGAGAGAGGGAGAGAGAGAGATTTGTCTACAAACACGACTCGAGTGCTACAGCGAGTAGGTCTCGCCACTTACCCGGAAGTCGAAATGAAATTCCCTTCCACAACCAAAGTGCTGGGCTAGGATCGAGAAAAGCACAAACTTGGTGAGTATGAAACTTGGGGTTAAAGGGGGTGGGGGTCTCAATGTGTCGTTCGTGGTACCCTCGGGGGACCTATTTATAGACAAATTCATAGGGTATTGGTCTGCAAATAGCCGTCCACGACGAGTACTCTATAAGTTTTTGGAGCTCGTTGAGTTGATCTCTGGAGGCTGCCGAGTACTTTCCTTGAGGATGTCGGGTACTCTCTTGGCGTGGTCTGCGAATAACTGTCAGCTTGTTGAGCTGAGTTGTCTGCAAATAACCGTTCCTAACGAGATCTCAAGAAGTTTTTGGAGGCTGTCAAGTTGATCTATGAAGGCTGTCGAGTACTTTCCTTGAGGATGTCGTGTACTCTCCTCGCGAGGTCTACGAATAGTCACCAGGCTGCGGAGCTGAATGGTCTGCGAATAGCCGTTCCTGATTAGATCTCAAGAAGTTTCTGAGAAGCTGCCGAGTTGATCTCTGAAGGCTACCGAGTAATTTCCTCGAAGATGTCGGGTACTCTCCTGGCGTGGTCTATGAATAGCCATCAGTCCGCCGTGCTGAATGGTCTGCGAATAGCCGTTCCCGATGAGATCTCAAGAAGTTTCTGAGAGGCTGTCGAGTACTATTTTTGGTCTCCTGCGGAGTAATATTTTTGATCTCCTGCTGAGTACTATTTTTGGTCTTCTGCAGAGTATTATTTTTGGTCTCTTGGAGAGGTCTGCGAATAGCCGTCCCCGACGAGGTATGCCTAGACGAGGTCTCATAAAGTGTTTTCTTTAAACATTTATGATCTCGACGAATTACAGGTTATACACATGGGTTCTCAAAATCTATCTCAATATCGACGGCGCGAGGTAAACCTTCAATTGAGTGATTTTTAGGGTTATTAAAATATCGATGACTTTGGACCTAAAAATTAATTCCACCCTAAAATCGTCTAGCCGAACAACAAAATTGATTTTATTTACTTCAAAGTTAATTCTTGAATATCAATGTCGTCCAAACGAACGAGCCCTTATTGACTTCCATTTTGTTGAAAAGATTATTAAACAAAATGAATATTTTTATGGAAGCCCCCAAAATTAAGAATTTTGATATGATTTTAAGAAGTATTTTAGCGCGATTTAAATTATTTTGATGCTTTGAGAATCTTTGTAAGCTCCAGCGGGTTGTCCCGATTTGCATTCTGGCAAGTAGTTGTTGGGCAGATGTGGAAGAGGAGCACCACGATTTGCCCTTTGATTTGAGAACAACAAAAGCCAGATCGCCTAGGACTTTGTTTGGCACAATTATAGAATGTATATTTGACATGACAACTGTTATGACCGCCAATAAGAAGAAAAAAACTAGTTTTGGTCATAAAGTGGATGATTTTTTTACATGAGGTTGCGCGTTCATGAACGACGGTTCATGACCACCGCGTTCACGCCGTCACCGCCGCTCCAAACGGAGATAATTAAGGATTCGTTTGGCGCGCCGCTGGAGATCGGTGAGGGAGCAAACGCCGCCGCAGTTTGCGACTGGAGGGAACTCGGCAAGGTCTGAGCGGAGCGTTACAAAGCTTTTTGCTCAGGATTGCAGGAGCAAACGCCGCCGTCCGGAGCCCCGGGGTAATTGTTTTTCCGCCTTCCGTCGGTGTCTGCTCCCGCACTGGTGGTGATCACCGCCCTCCCAAACGGAGCGGGCGGGCAAAAGAGATGGAGATCGCACGTGCATACAGCCAATTGAACGCATTTATTGCCGCTGTTCAGTTGATGATATTAGGCTTTCCCCCATCCGAGCCGTCCAGTCATGGAGTCATGGCCGTTAATCCCACTCACTTTTTCATGACAATCATATCATCATCGACTCAAATCACGATCTCTCTCTCTCTCTCTCTCTCTCTCTCTCTCTCTCTACCTCATTTTCAATCCTATGCAACGACAAAAGTTTTTGTAGATAATCCGGACTAATTCTTCGCCGTGATCTGCTCAATCACCGTGATGGCCGGCCTTGACTTAAAAGAATTAATATTAATTAGACCATCAATTTGGCGAGTTTATATATCCGCTTAACTGCTTATTAACGTGTGACTAGTTAGCATAATAGCATTAGGTTGTTTTTCTATTAAATAAATCAAATTATTAAATTTTTGTATGATTCTTGTATTATATTTCTCTTATAAACACTAGCGTGCATGTGCAACCAATGTGCAGTCTGTGCGTGGTGGCGGCAACATCCGACGGCCACTCGATGTCGCCAGCAAAATCATTTTTCATCGCACGTCTTGCATAAAATAAAGAGATGCTGCCAGACGGAGGAATTACGATTTTCAGAATATAGAAACATTGAAATTGGAAAATTAGCTAATCACTTCTTGAGTGTGCATGCTATCAAAACCTGCTAATTAGTTACATATATTCCCCGGTATTAAGCAGACTGTCCGCGTCCACTTATATGGCCCCACGTGTAAAACATTTTTTTCTTTGAATGGACATGATTACTCTGGCCTTTATCCCTGCGTATTTCGATCATTGATCTAGATATCTCACAACTACACCTATCAAGTCGAGGAGCTTTCAATATCTCATTATTATTTTTTGTTTAGGTTTCTATCTTCATGGCAAAATGAATGTCAAATTAGCTGTAATTATTTCTAAATTTTAATAAAATATGAAAGTTAATTATTAGGTTAATCTGTCAAAAAATATAACTCTCTATTCATTTACTGGTATCCACTAGATAGAGCTAGCAAGCTGAGCAGGACAATGAAAAAAATGTGTCTGGGAAAAAAAACTCGCCTGGGCGAAAAAAGCGTGCCCGGGCGAAAAAATTGCGCCCGGGCGAAAAAATTGCGACCGGGCAAAAAATTGCTCCCGGGCGAATAAAACGCGTCCGGGCGAAAAAAATCAGCCCGGGCGAAAAAATTGCGTACGGGCGAAAAAATCGTGCCCGGGGTGAAAAAAACGCGCCCGGGCGAAAAAAAAAACGCGCCCGGGCGAGAAATTCACGCCCGGGCGATAAAGACGCGCGCCCGAGCGAAAAAAATGCGCCTGGGCGAAAAAAACGCGCTAGGGCAAAAAACCGCGCCCGGGCAAAAAACCGCGCCCGGGCGAAAAAAACCGCGCTCAGGCAAAAAAAAACCCGCCCGGGCGAAAAAAATGCACCTGGACGGAAAAATCGCGTCTGGGCGAAAAAATGCGTCCGGGCAAAAATAACGCGCCCGAGCGAAAATATCGCCCTCGGGCGAAAATATCGCGTCGAGGCAAAAAAATCGCGTAAGTGGTGTAAAATCGTGTTCGGCCGGAAAATCGCATCCGGACAGAAAAATTGTGTCCGGGCAAAAAAATTGCGTTCGGGCGAAATTCCCGCGTTCTCGCAAAAAATCACGTATGCAGCCAAAAAATAGCGTACGTGAGAAAAAATCACGTACGGGCAAAAAATGCGCATTCGGGCAAAAAAAAAACTGATATCTTTTTGGAAAGTCGGAGTTAGCGATCTCAATATCCGCCCCTGGTGATAAACATTGGATCGATAGGTTTTTAGGTTATGGTGAATATCGTCGACTTTCCACCAGAAAGCCAATTAATTCCACTCTACAATTGTTGGTACGAACAACAGAAATGACTTTCATATTCTCAAAGTCAATACTCCAATATCAATGTCTGTGAAACGAACGGATCCTTAGGTGTTCCCATATTTCATAGAAGTGTAAGAAAAATGTATATCATCCTGAAAGTCTAAGGCTCTTATGCTCCGTTTGGCGTGGCAGTAGGGGTTGTGAATGTGAAATATTCGAGATCGAAGGGGCACCGAAACAAGAACACCAAGAATAAACAAAAAACCACTTCACTTCTATTGCTTGACAAATAGTTACAAGTGACAGAAAAACAGGACTGAATACAAGTTGCATACAACTCAATTTACAACACTCAGACAGAAAGAAAACAACTTGATCGCAGACAGTGTCCGCTTCTCCTCCACAACACACCACACTCTTGTGCTCCTCACTAACGCGGGCGCTCGCGCTAACGCCCCGTGATAGCTCTCAGATCGCGAGCTTGCTGCTCGCACACTCCACTGAAGTGATCGCAGCTTGCAGACCGCCAGACCGCTGAATCACTACCGCCTGCGTTAGCTCCTACCGCGCCACGCTAGCTCGCGATCACCCTCACTCAAGAAACCTGCTCTAGGTCGCTTGTCAAACTCGCTCCAAGTTCGTTGCTATCTCAGACTGCCAAAAAGGAGACCGCCCAAGTCTTTCCTTTTTTCTCTGCATGTCTCTGCAGGGGAATGAACCCCCTATTTATAGATCCGGGAGAGACCTTATAGAAGCAAGCTACCGTCCGGCGGTAGCTCACTTCACAATTCTAACGGTGAACGTGGTGATTATGAGCCGTCGTTCGTGTGGTGATTATGAGCCGTCGTTCGTGAACACCCGACCTCGCCTAAAGAATAACTTCATTCACTTTTATTTTCAAACTAGTTTTCTTTTCTTGGTGGTGGTCATAACCGCTGCCATGCCAAATATACATTTTATGACGGTGACATTTTTATTCAGACTCATCGGAGCAACAACGTCGCGTCAGATGGAGCCTTAGTCGGGCTGGTTGGATAAAACTCATTACATCTATTATTGTTACTAATTTTATCCATATTTTAATTATCTTGTTGGTTGCTAACACTGTCTTAAAAGCTCTCAATAAACAGTCCGTTTAACACGGCGGTGGCGGTCGTACGTGAATGCGCACGACGGTTACGTAACCAACATTCGTTTGGCGCGGCATCTTTGCTCTGGTGAGTTTGGACAAAAACACCACCGTCATGAAATTTGTGTTTTACACAACTATATATTATAACCGCCGCCAATAAAAAAAACTAACTTTAAACATAAAAATGGATGAAATTTCTCAGGTGATCAGGTCGGACGTTCACGAACGATGGTTCGTAAGTGCCACATTCACGACCGCCACCAACGTGCCAGAAGGACCCAAAATCGTTGTGAAGTTTTCTAGGGTCTTGCTCAAAGCTTAGTGTCAACCATCATTGGATTTCTTTTTTAAGGAAATTTTGTTATATCTTAAGAGAAAGGTGGTATCAAAATTAACAATGTATCTGTAATATTGTACAATGTTTGAAGCTTAGACCCTTCCTTTGTTTTTCCTAAATTAACATTGTAATCTCTAACGCGCTTGATTTAATCCGCTATATATATGCTCCAGCGGAACTAGGATTTTTGCCGTGCCCGCACACTAAATAAAAATTAAGTAAAACAATATTTTTTATTAAAAAGATCAAAATAGATAAATATTAAAGAATTAAAGCATTCAGTCATTCTTCATTGGCGAAAAAAATGCATGATGATAGTAGGAAAGTAGCATTACATTATAATATACTTTAAAGTTGCAATGACAAATTATAAATGAAAACTTACATTTTAACAAGCCATTTTCCGCGGACAAATCTTCTGAAAACGCATAATAATTTCTTCATTAGTAACATTGTCTACAATATTCTTTTCAATATATGTTATAAGATAGTCATTCATCCATTCATCCTCCATTCTATTTCTCAGACGGCTTTTAATGATCTTCATAGCTGAAACATCCTTTCCACACTAGCAGTTGCAACTGGCAGAACACAAGCTAGCTTCAAAAGTCGATAAACCAATTGGAAATTGTAATGTTTTTAAGCTCCACTAATTTTTCAAGTAGTTCACTGATTCCATTAACTTGTTTGAAAGCCTCATTAGACCGCACATCTAATATATATATCAAGCTGACCATCAAGCAACTGCAAATCCATCAGAGTAAAATCATATGGGTAAAATTCTGCAAGTCGAATCCTTCTCCTTATCAAAAGCAATGAAATGATCGTTGGGATCAAGACATGAAATACAAAGAAGCAATTCAATATTTACTTCATTAAACCGATCTAAGGCAGTCACGTCGTTTACAGGAGCTCCCAACAACATTAAGTACATTAGTAATATAACAAAAAAGTTCAGCAACTTCAGAATGTCCTTCGGCCACTGCGACTAATATTAATTGTAGCTGATGAGCAAAACAATTGATCTAATTGTGGTTGACAAGGGCCTTTTTGTAGGTAATATCTTTTTATTCTATCCTGATCATTGACATCATAACTCGATATTGGTTGTCTTAACCCAGGATCAGATTGCCAAGTTTTCAACACAATTTAACCGACGGCTCTTTGTGCATGATGATGAAAGTAATTCTTCCATGTCTTAAGATGTTTGACTAGATTGAACGGCTTTTGAAAAAAATTTCTCCATAACTAATAAACATACAGGAAAATCAAGACTTTTGACTAATGAACATATAGAAAAATCAACAATTACATCACAAAATAGGAGATGACTAAACTTACAAAAGTTATAGATCCAACTGAAAATAGAGATTAGAGATCCAACATCCAAGTATCCAAATCCAACTGAGGTATATATCCAACAGATCCTCAATTTACCTAAAAATAGGAGAAAACTCTCCACTCTCAGCATATGGAAAAGGGTCATAACTCATAAGAATAAAATAGCAGTCAAGATGATTCAATGTTAATGGTAAGAGGAAAGGGAAGACATGAGCATATGGTAAAGGGTCATTTTGGGGTATGCTGTGTTTGCAGTCAAGTGATGATTTTTCTTAGAAAAAGACAATGAAACAAGTAACCACTAACCAGCGGCCCCAAATGTTCGATATTTGACATCAAGGGTTTCTAAACATTAACACTTAACAGTCAAGGGTTTACAAGATGAAGATCGAAAGATCTCTTGTACTCAAACACTGAAACACATCATGCACATTGCCCCAAATGTTTACATTTTTACAATAGGGAATAAAATGGAAGCATCAACCATCAAAGGTTTCTAATAAAATGTTTCAGATTTTCAGGATCTGTTCATTAACACTTAACAGTCTAACAATCAATAAAAGTATAAAACCCTAAAATTTTCAGGCTCTTTGTGCATGACATTAACGAAGAAATCAAGAAGAAGATCGAAAGATCTCTTACCGCTGGAATCTGAAGAGAAGGGAATATGTCTGGTGACTCTGGTCCCGCTGTCGCCTGGTCGCTGAAGCTGGATTGCTGGAGAACGCAAACGTGAAAACTCCCGTCGTCGGTTGGTTCGCACTTCGCCGCCCCTTCTCGCTGGAGAACACAAACGCCCGTCGGCCGTCGCCGCTGGAATCTGGAGGCTGGAGGAAAAGGGATCGCCGATCACGCAGTCGCAGCGGCGCAGGGCTGAAGCCGGAAGGAAACACGCGAAATGAAATCAAATCACGCGAAATGAAATGGCTGAAGCGGAATAGGAGAAAACGAAATGAAATCACGCGTCGACCTTTTAGGTCAGCCGCGCGGGAGTCGCGAAATGCACCCAATTGAGGGGTTTGGGTCTTCAATTTAGTGTACACATGCTTAAAATTTATATGGCAAATACTAATAATGTATGTGACATACATTATATTATGTATTTTTTTTTTCCGAAAAATGAACCCAGGCACGTGCCCAGGTATGCCTCCATCTAGGTCCGCCCCTGATATGCTCGATTTGAACTACTATTTCTTCCCTAATCTTGAAAAAACTAATTCTCAATTTTATTTCAATGGCCTAAACCAATCATTCTATCATTTATGTTGTGGTCGAAGATCGCCGCTTTCAGAGTTTTTCTATCCTTTGCCTCTTATTTTCTTCTTTTATATTTTCTTTGTTTGTATTGGAATAATCTGTAGTTAGTATATTGCAGGTTGCATACACATTGTATTCTTTTGTTGAATTTTTAATGTAGGATTCATCTTAATTGGGTCCATTTTTTTTTAAAATTGAAACAGAAGTGCTAACAACAATATATTGTATCTACAATGAAATTTTACAAACACTCAGTAAAATCATCTCTACAATAATAATTACTATCACGGCAAACCCATTTCCAAATGTTTATCCAAAATTTAAGGCACCTTAATGTAGAAATAACGTCGTTCAGCAAACTTGTAATGTAAATGGACATAAGATTGTAGTTTGATATTTTTTCGGCGGGGGATTACCGCACGTGGTTCTGATCTGTTGAGTCGAACGAATGTATTGTCTGCCAGAGCCATTATCATGGCTAGGGGTTTTGAATATTTTATATATGTCCCCACGCGTGTTGAGACTGACTCGTTAGTGACCCGTGGGTTGAGTGTCATCATAGAGCAATGCTATACGTTGGAGGTACTATATAAGACCATTCCAAACTAGATGGACCAATGCAGAGTACTTTGAGCATGACCTAACCCCAACATTCTCAAGTTACCGCTTAGGGTTTTCCTCTCTTGCTCCCGTAGCCGCGCTTCTCGTTCTCGCGCCGTTCGTTCATCACTGATCGTGGAGAAGGAGCAACAGAGCCGCTTGCCTGAAGTTTCAAGGCTCTCCTCGCTGGGATCTCTTCGTAGATCTCTGTCATTCGCGTGGAGAAAGTTGTAGCCGTCAGAGAAGGATCGCGATAGGGAAGAGCCTCCCCTCCGCGTGATGCCACTCTTTCAGGGGAGTTTTCTCTCTCGTTCTTTATTTCTTTTTGATTCTGCTGCAGCCGATCGGAGTGTTCTTGTCGCCGATCTCCGTGTTGTTGTCGCCGTTCGCCAGAATAAGGAAGATCGTCGTCTACTGCTGGGATCTTAGGCAGGCATCAAAATCAGGAGAAAATCAAGAAGGCTTCCCGTCGTTCTCGGGTGCGATCTAGGGATCGTTCTCCTTCTTTCGCCGACGATGGTTTCTCTTTTCTCTCGCCGATAAAGCTTGTCGACTGAAGCTGCTCTAGCTGAAAAAGCTTGTCGACTGCAGGTGGTCTCGGCGATAAAGCTTATTGTCTAGAGTTCTCTCGCCGATAGAAGAGCTTGCTGACTAGAGATATTGTTGATAAGAGCTTATCTCGATTGGAGGTGGTCTCGCCGATAAAGGGCTTGTCAACAGGTGCTCTCACTGATAAAGCTTATCGTCTAGAGAGTTTCCTTTTTCTCCCACAAGTGGATCAGATCGAGTCTTCAGCCATTATTTTTTCAGTCGGAGAGGAGCAAACCATTACTGGATTGGATCTGAAATGGACTGATCGTCTCTGCTCGGATCAGGTGATGTTATTTCAGTTATGTGTTTCCTATTTTTATGATGTCGAAGCGAAACACGTACGATATTGTGAATCTGTAGTCGTTTAGCCCCACTGATTTCCATGGTTCGAAACTGCATGTCCAACTCGGAATGAAAGAACGTGAGATATTCTACACAGTTCTTAGCGACTTCGCCACAACTCTTGAAGATGTGAACGAGTTTCAATGGTGCAAAAACGAGGATTTTTGCAGGGATTATCTTCTGAAATCCCTGAATCCTCGCCTTACAATGACCTACAGTGGGTTCAAAACCCCAAAGGAGATCTGGGACCGTTTGGACATGCATTTCCAAAAGCAAGAAGGATTGTCGAAAACTCTCCTTGCCAAGAAGTTTTTCAACTTTAAATTGAATGTAAATTTGACAATCACCTCACAGTTTATTGAACTGGAGAATATGTGGAACAAGATGGATGACGAAAAGTCTGATATGTCCGATAATCTCTTTGTCGGTCTAATTCTTAGCGAACCGCCTCCTGAATAGACCACCTTCAAGACTGAAATGCACAAACTGAAGGAGAAGATTGTGCTTGATGAACTCATGTGAGGTTCATACACATTGAGGATCAAAATGCTGCCAAGAAATGTGCGGAGCAAGTTAGTCAATTTACTCAGATTGCCAACTTAGTTTCACATCCTGACGTACCTCATTGGAAGCCACCGACACCTAAAGATGAATCCTCTTCACAGTTCGCGTCCAAAATGCTTTCTTTCAAAAGGAAGAAAGACAAGTGTCATAACTGCGGGAAGTGGGGTCACTGGGTCGCAGACTGCAAGGGTCCAAAAAAGCTAAAGGAGGACGCGCCACAAAACAATGCAAATATGCTGGTAGACAATTCTAAACCCAAACCATTTATTGTAATGATTGGGAGTGGTCATCGCAGTGCGTCGTCTTCTGAGTGGTGTCTGGACAACGATACTACTTGTCATGTTACAAATGATAAAGGTCTACTCACTAAGGTCACGAATTAAGGTCAATTACAAGGTGGAGAACTGGAATGGAGGAGAGACTGATGTGACTCATGCTGGGATAGTAGAGTTGGTCCTCTCTTCAGGTAATTAAAATTCTAATTCTAAAACATGTTAGAGTAGTTTCTAATTTAACTAAAAAATTAATTTCTATGAGCTTGTTAAATAAGACTAGAATGACTTTCACAACTTTCAACAGTAGAATAATATTAACAGTTAATTCACATTATTTTGGTTGTGCGTATATGATCAGTGACATATATAGACTTAGCCTAAACAATGATAGCATTAACCAAGTGAGTTCAAGCTTGATTGATACAAAGTTATTACATAGCAAACTTGGACATATGAACTATAGGAAAATGCGAGATCTAGCTAAAAGTCATAACTCATAACATTCCTTTAGATCTATCTATTCGGTTTGATAAGTGTGAGGTGTGTGCACATACTAAGATTACTAGAAAACCTTTTAAGTTAGAGTCTAGAAGCACACAACTTCTTGAATTGGTACATTCTGGCCTATGTGATTTTAAGAGTCATATGACCAGAGTGAGAAAGAAGTATCTAATTATATTTATAGACGATTATTCTAGATATTGTCATGTGTATCTACTGAAATTGAAAGATGAAGCTTTCGAGACCTTTAAGATCTTCAAATCTCATGTTGAAAATTAATTAAACCTAAAAATTAAGAGATTTAGAAGTGATCGAGGAAGAGTACATTGCAACTGGGTTCAAAGAATTTTGTGTCTCTGATGGCATAATACTTGAAACCACTGCTCCTTACTCACCCTAGTCGAACAGTATTATCGAGCGGAAGAATAGAACTTTAACATAAATATTGAACTCTATGTTACTTACAGTTGGCATGCCTACCTCCTATTGGGGAGAAGCAGTTTTAACTGCAAATCACATTCTGAACAGATTGCCTCATTCGAAGATTACCCTTACACATTATGAGTTGCGGCATAGTCATCCTTGTAGATTTGATACTCTAAAGAATTGGGCATGTAATGCTTATGTTAGGATACAAGACCGTAAGAAACCTAAAGTGAGACCTAGAACAATAACCTGTGTTTATCTAGGTAGTGCAGAAGGTAGTGCAACTAATAAGTTTTTAGATCTATCCACTAATTCAATGATACAGTCTAGCGATGATGTATTATTTGAAAACAAGTTTGTCAAAGATCAAGACATTAACGTATTTGGGTATACTGATATGATTTCAGAATCTACTATAGAACCTAAAGCTGGCCCCTCTAGCACTGCTCCCAAACCTTTAGATGTTGAACCTATTCCAATTAGAGCATCTACAAGAGATAAAATCCCTAAAAATTTGGTAAAATTTTTGTCACCTACCACTTAGAGGATGATTCATCCTCCTACCATGAATCAATGAGATCTAGAGATTCATTGATGCGGGTAGAAGCTATAGATGATGAAATAGACTCGCAACTACAAAACAATACTTGACATCTAGTTGACATGCCTAAAAGAGCTAAAGTCCTTGGATGCAAGTGGGTGTTGAAGATGCAATTATATTGCGATGAGTCTATAGCCAGATATAAAGCACGCTTAGTAGCTAAATATTATAAACAACAAGGGGGAATAAACTATTTTGATCTATATTCACATGTGTGCACCTGTCGACTATAAGAATTCTTCTTGCTTTAGCGCCTATCGAGAATTTATAGTTCATCAGATAAATGTAAAGACATACTTCTTAAATGAAGAGCTTGGTGAAGAGATTTATATGCCACAACCCGAAGGTTATGTCCATAAGGATTTCAAAGACAAAGTGTGCAAATTAGATAAATCAATCTATGAGCTTAAACAAACGCCTAAATTATGGCACATGAAATTTGACCAAGTGGTAAAGAGTTTGAATTTCAATCCAGTTTTTTCTGATAAATGACTTTATCACCGCTCGATGTCAAATAAAATAGTCATCATATGTCTATATGTGGATGACATATTGATTCTGAGGTCAGATCTTGCATTGTAGTGAGGGATATTAAATCCACTCTTGTAACAAAATTTAACATGAAGGACATTCATCCTGTTGATACCCTATTACGTATGAAAATTAGAGTTGATAAAGGCAGTGTTACTCTTAGTCAGACTCATTATATAAATCAACTTCTTTCGACTTGGGGATATAGAGACTATAAGCCTATTGAGACATCATTTGATAATAACATCAAATTGAGTCTAATGTAGGGACCAACGTTGATCTGGTTAAATACTTAAGGATAATTGATAGTATCATGTATGTCACTAGTTGTACAAGATCAGAATTGCTTTTTTTTGTTGGCATGCTGAGTCATTTTACCAATAATCCAGGCAAAGAGCATTAAGATGCCCTAGATAGACTGATGAGATACCTAAAAGGTACTAAAGATCATACTTTGTGCTATACTGGTCACCCTATCCTACTATGGATGGATTTTTTGGTGTTTCCTGGTATTCAAAAATTAGTAATAGTAAGTCCACTAGTGGATATATATTCACTTTGGGTGAAGCTGCTATAACCTGGAAATCCAAAAGACAAACTTGTATAGCTTTGTCGTCTGTGGAATCATAATTGTTTGTCTTAGCTAGCTTCGACTGGTGAAGAGGCAGACTGGATCATGAATTTGATTCTAGATATTCCCTTATCTAGATTAGTAGTCCATTCTTTGAGCTTGTACTGCGATAATCAAACAACAGTTTATGTCATTAAAAATGCTCTCCATAACACTAAGATGAGACATGTACGCCGAGACATACTTTGCTGAATTATTTGAAAGAATAAATAATTATCACTTTGATCGATGTGCGATCGAAGGATAACTTAGCTGATCCACTAACGAAAGGAATGCCTAAAGATCGTTTGATTAAAATAGTGGGGGAAGTGTGACTTAAGATGATCTAGATCATAAATCAGTCCGCGTCTAATATTTTGATACTTTCAGAATTTCCTTTGTCAATCAGTAAGCATGTTGTGTTTCTCTGATGTTTTGGTTGCTGATAATGAGTCCGATGAGTTATTTCATTCCAAATTTGATGCTTATAACTTCACATGAACTCTTCTTTCTTACCTTGGAAGAAATTGTTATTCCAAACTTGATAACGCAATCTAACTTGGTTTGATTCTTCATATGTTCAACAGTATCATTCCAAACTTGATGATATTCGTTCAACTCCGGAAGGGCAGTGATCAAGATATTTTAATTTGGAACACAAATATAGTTGCGATGTCTAGAAGTCTATAAAAGATTCTGTTTTAGAACATATAATATTTTGAGTAGGTGTCCTCCTAGTTTAATAATGAAGTACTAATTTCTTACAGTAGAAATAGATACATGTAATTTTCAAATGTCTGAATTCATCTAAAATGAAAATCTCTGTTTGAAATTTACAGGAGATGTTGATGATGGAGGAACACTTATTGTTTTGGATCATGATGAGGACGATCTAATGTACATCTGAGGATGATGACAGTTTTGAGTATTATTTTGTTCTGTTTTGTTTGTTGATACCTCTGCTTAGAGTTGTTTTGCTTATTTGCTTACATGTTTTGTTTGGACTTATGCTCTTTGGTTGACTAGTAGACACTAGATATGTTGGACTTTGTGCTATAGTCGTACCTTAGACTCTCTGAGATGCTGCTTTGAATTAATTTTTTATTCTTATGCTTGCCGACTGTGTATTTTAGTCTAATATCATTTAACATGTTTGTGACATTGTTGTGAATGAACATTGCACAAACCCTTTATATCGTAGTCGGGTCTGCAGCGGACATAGGAGGAGATTGTTGAATATTTCATGTATGTTCACACGCGTGTTGAGACCGACTCGTTAGTGACCTGCGGGTTACGTGTCATCCTAGGGCAAGACTCTACGCTGATGGTACTATATAAGGTCATTCCAAACTAGATGGACCAATGAAGAATACTTTGAGCGTGACCTAACCCTAACAAGGGGTACTATCAAGAAAGAACTCCATTACAAAAGACACAAAAATAATATCTAGAGTTAAAACTCCTCAGAATCAACACTAGAGAAATCAAGAGATTTCCCGAGTTCATGCATATGCTAGGTCAAGGAGATGAACACTTATGATAATTTATAAAGAAATACTTCATTTATAATGCGTTGCATCATCAAAATCATTAACACCGTTCAATATTTAAAGAAAAAAAAAGGAGAAAAAGTGAGATGTGAGAAAGTGGGGCACACACATCATTACCAGGGTGTTGAAACCGACTACTCGGTCTCCGTGGAGTTCGGGGTCCCAAAAAAGGGGTGGTCTCACACCTACTTCTCTCGAGCCAACTCTCTAGGCAAGAGCACTTGGACTTGGAAACGGACCCTAGGTTACAGCGAGGAGGTCCCACCTCACTCCCGGAAGACCTGAGAGATCTTCCCCTCCCTAGCCAATGCTGAACCAGAAGCACCAAAGGAGAGCTCTAAGGGAAGGAGAAGATCCGAAATTTGGAAAATCTAGAACTCCTCACCTTTGGTGCCCCTTAGGGTCTATTTATAGGTTTTCCAAGTTGGGCTGCAAATAGCCAAAAACTGATCTGCCAGATTACCAAAATACCCTCGGATCTGGACTGCGAATAGCCAAAACTGGACTGCAAATAGCCAAATCCCGCTGTTCTGAGATACTAAACGCAGATCAACCCCCCCTCCTCTGGAACTGGGCGAGAGAGGTTACCCTAGCTGGGCGCGGGCGAGAGGGGGGCACCCGCCCCTCCCCTCTCGCCCCTAGCTGGGCGCGGGCGAGAGGGGGGGGGGGGGGGGGGGGCACCCGCCCCTCCCCTCTCACCCCTAGCTGGGCGAGGGCGAGAGGGGGGGGCACCCGCCCCTCCCCTCTCGCCCCTAACTGGGCGCGGGCGAGAGGGGGGCACCCGCCCCTCCCCTCTCGCCCCTAGCTGGGCGCGGGCGAGAGGGGGGGGGGGGGGCACCCGCCCCTCCCCTCTCGCCCCTAGCTGGGCGAGGGCGAGAGGGGGGGCACCCGCCCCTCCTCTCTCGCCCCTAACTGGGCGCGGGCGAGAGGGGGGGGGGGCACCCGCCCCTCCCCTCTCCCCCTAGCTGGGCGCGGGCGAGAGGGGGGGCACTCGCCCCTCCCCTCTCGCCCCTAGCTGGGCGAGGGCGAGAGGGGGGCACCTGCCCCTCCCCCTCTCACCCCCTTACTTGCTTCTTACTCCAGCTGGGTGAGCAGGAGGTAGGTTTCTGCCTCTACTGCTCTCCCTCATTTCTTTCTGTCTTGGATCATACTACAAACGTGGCCCTGATGCACTCTTGGGTCCTGGCAACCTACTCGGCGGATATAGGGTTGTACAGACACGTCTCGGCGGCCCTCCACGCTGGGCCTCACTCGATGGATATGGGGGTTGTACACAATCCCCGCTCTTTGCGAGGTTGGCACAACCTTGGAAAGAAAAGTCCAAGCCCAAATATCCATCGAGGGGGGCAGAACCTCGCCCCTGAGGTACGTTTGACCCATCCGAGGATCATTCGACCCACCCAGCTAGTGAGAGCCTGGAGTGAGGAGGACATCTCGATGGCAAGCTCTTCCTTCCGAGGATCATTCGACCCACCCAGCTAGTGAGAGCCTGGAGTGAGGAGGACATCTCGATGGCAAGCTCTTCCTTCCGAGGATCATTCGACCCACCCAGCTAGTGAGAGCCTGGAGTGAGGAGGACATCTCGGCATTGAACTTACCCATCCGAGGATCATTCGACCCACCCAGCTAGTGAGAGCCTGGATTGAGGAGGACATCTCGATGGCAAGCTCTTCCTTCCGAGGATCATTCGACCCACCCAGCTAGTGAGAGCCTGGCGTGAGGAGGACATCTCGGCGCTGAACTTACCCATCCGAGGATCATTCGACCCACCCAGCTAGTGAGAGCCTGGAGTGAGGAGGACATCTCGGCGCTGAACTTACCCATCCGAGGATCATTCGACCCACCAAGCTAGTGAGAGCCTGGAGTGAGGAGGACATCTTGATGGCAAGCTCTTCCTTCCGAGGATCATTCGACCCACCCAGCTAGTGAGAGCCTGGAGTGAGGAGGACATCTCGACGCTAAACTTCCCCATCCGAGGATCATTCGACCCACCCAGCTAGTGAGAGCCTGGAGTGAGGAGGACATCTCGGCGTTGAACTTACCCATCCGAGGATCATTCGACCCACCCAGCTAGTGAGAGCCTGGAGTGAGGAGGACATCTCGATGGCAAGCTCTTCCTTCCGAGGATCATTCGACCCACCCAGCTAGTGAGAGCCTGGAGTGAGGAGGACATCTCGGCGTTGAACTTACCCATCCGAGGATCATTCGACCCACCCAGCTAGTGAGAGCCTGGAGTGAGGAGGACATCTCGATGGCAAGCTCTTCCTTCCGAGGATCATTCGACCCACCCAGCTAGTGAGAGCCTGGAGTGAGGAGGACATCTCGATGGCAACTTACTAATCATATAAGCAAAATAACTTCATCCATCTAATGGGGGGATTTCCCTTGTCAAAACCTCCTGGCCCAACCAGCGAGGGGTAGAATTTGCTACAAAGGAAAGCGACAAAAAACAAAAAATAAACACAACATACCCCCCCACCCCATGGCACTCGCCTCTCAGGCTGCTTGCGCGAGATGATCATTCCTTTGCTTCTCCTGCCACTCCA
This sequence comes from Dactylorhiza incarnata, assembly GCA_033032865.1. NCBI lineage: Eukaryota > Viridiplantae > Streptophyta > Magnoliopsida > Asparagales > Orchidaceae > Dactylorhiza > Dactylorhiza incarnata. The sequence goes on along the minus strand of JAWHQI010000123.1, from coordinate 6,087,707 downwards.
ATCCTGCTCATGCTCTCCATGATCTTCTCCATCTCCTCTGCCCCTGCTTGCCAAGAGATGCTGTTGACAGCTGTGACGTAGCAGTGCCTCGCCATCCTGGGGTCTCCTTTGATCCTGACTTGGATTCCTCCAGCGTTGAACTTGAGGCACTGGTGGAAGGACGATGGTACGCATCGAAAGGCGCTGATGAGGAGTCTTCCGAAGATGGCATTATAACTGCTAGGAGCGTCAACTATGACGAACCGACAGTTCCTTGAACCTCCCCCCATCGTCACTTGGAGTCCAACTCCACCCTCTACCTCTTTCCTTTCTCCGGAGAATCCGAACAAGGGCCCATCTGAGGCCAGCACCCTCCTTGACTCCACCTTCAACTCGTCAAATGCCTTCTTGAAAATGACGTTGACAGAGCTCCTGTTGTCAACGAGGATCCGAGAGACAGTGTAACCTTCGATGGCTGTCTGAATGACTAGCGCATCACAGAATGGATCCTCGTGATCTGGCATGTCCCTGCTTGAGAAAGTGATTTTCTCCTCGGGAGGTGGGTCCTGTGAAGTTGAAGTGACGCTGCGTCGAAATACGGCGTGGAGGCTTGCCTTACGAGTGGCCTCGATCCTTACCCCCCCCCCCCCCCCCCCCCCCCCCCCCCCGTGGATCACCGCGACCCGTCCTTTGGCTCCTATGTCAGTTCGGTCCTCGCAGATGTCATCGTCCACTACTGCTCTAGGTGGAACTTCTTCAATCCGCACCGGCGGCTGCTGTTGTGTCTGACCTCTCGCCTCTCTCACCTCCAAGAATTCTGGGCAGGTAGTTATTGCATGCCCCTCTGCTTGGTGGTAGTCGCAGTACGGCACCGCCCTTCCCCCCTTCTCCTACGGGCTGGGATGTCTCTTGCTTCGACTCCTCCTCCTCTTCGAATCGCCATAGCTTGAGCTGGTGGGGGTAGGAGCTGCCTAGGGGCCTGCCTCCAAGGAGGAGGGTTGGGCCTCCCTTGGACTCCGTAGAAGTTTCCCCCTCCTTGGGCGAGACCCCTCCCTTGCTCCTGACCCCCCTGGGGTCCCTGGTACCCTTGACCCCTCTGCTCTTCCCTCCTCCTTCCTTCCTGCTGCCTGGGGCCACCTTGCTCTATTGGCCCGGCCTCTACCAACTTTGCCAACTTCTTTGCCAGCCCCGGGTTTGCCGCCTCGGTGGCTACCTCCTTTGCAGCTTTTTCCATCAGGTCCTCAAAGGACAAGGGAGGCTTCCTAGTTAGGCGCATTTTGAAAAGGCTCTCTCGTAGCCCTACAGTGAAAGCCATCTGGAGGGCATACCCTGGCACCTCCTGGATGTTCAGGATATCCTCCTGGAATCTATCCATGTACTGGGCCAACGTCTCCTCGTGCCTCTGCTTGATCAGGAAAATGGACTCAGCATTCTTCTTCCTCTTCTTGGATGTGGAGAAGCGTAGCTGGAAGCTTCGGCCCAAGTCCTCGAAGTTGTAAATGGAGCCAACCGGGAGCTGGTGGAACCAGTCCCTAGCTTTGTCCCTCAGGGTGGTGGCGAAGAGACGACACTTGAACGCGTCCGTCATGGGCCTGATGGAGACGGTGTCCTCGAACCACTGCAGGTGCTGGACGGGATCATCCTTCCCGGTATAAAAAGTCATGTTGGGCTCCTTGAAGCCTTCCGGGATGGGAGCCGAGATGATCAGCTCGCTAAAGGGTGACCCCCCACTCGCCGGCTTCGCGAGCTCCACTTGCGCGACTCCTGCTCCGGGCGAGACCCCACTCACCGGGCTAGGAAAAAGCACTCGCCCGGCGAGGTCCCGCTCTCCATTCTCAGTCATTGGTTCCTTGCCTGGCCGACCCCCTGGGGCAACCTCTCCTGACCCCCCCTGGGCGAGCACTCCTTGCGACCCAGAAGGCGGTGTCTGGGGGGAGGGAGCCGAGCAGTCACCTCCCCTGGTGATGCCTTGGAGCAGCTCCATGATTCCCTTGATGGCCGCCATGAACTCTCCCCTTCCTACCACCTCACCTGGGATGTGAGACCCCTCATCGTCTCCTCCTCCGAGGTCTCCTGCCATGAGATTTGGTTCAAGAACTTCTGTGCTGACCACTCTCCACGCTCACCACACCAAAAATGTTGAAACCGACTACTCGGTCTCCGTGGAGTTCGGGGTCCCAAAAAAGGGGTGGTCTCACACCTACTTCTCTCGAGCCAACTCTCTAGGCAAGAGCACTTGGACTTGGAAACGGACCCTAGGCTACAGCGAGGAGGTCCCACCTCACTCCCGGAAGACCTGAGAGATCTTCCCCTCCCTAGCCAATGCTGAACCAGAAGCACCAAAGGAGAGCTCTAAGGGAAGGAGAAGATCCGAAATTTGGAAAATCTAGAACTCCTCACCTTTGGTGCCCCTTAGGGTCTATTTATAGGTTTTCCAAGTTGGGCTGCAAATAGCCAAAAACTGATCTGCCAGATTACCAAAATACCCTCGGATCTGGACTGCGAATAGCCAAAACTGGACTGCAAATAGCCAAATCCCGCTGTTCTGAGATACTAAACGCAGATCAACCCCCCCCCCCCCTCCTCTGGAACTGGGCGAGAGAGGTTACCCTAGCTGGGCGCGGGCGAGAGGGGGGGCACCCGCCCCTCCCCTCTCGCCCCTAGCTGGGCGCGGGCGAGAGGGGGGCACCCGCCCCTCCCCTCTCACCCCTAGCTGGGCGAGGGCGAGAGGGGGGGCACCCGCCCCTCCCCTCTCGCCCCTAACTGGGCGCGGGCGAGAGGGGGGGCACCCGCCCCTCCCCTCTCGCCCCTAGCTGGGCGAGGGCGAGAGGGGGGGCACCCGCCCCTCCCCTCTCGCCCCTAACTGGGCGCAGGCGAGAGGGGGGGGGGGGGGCACCCGCCCCTCCCCTCTCCCCCCTAGCTGGGCGCGGGCGAGAGGGGGGGCACCCGCCCCTCCCCTCTCGCCCCTAGCTGGGCGAGGGCGAGAGGGGGGGCACCCGCCCCTCCCCCTCTCGCCCCCTTACTTGCTTCTTACTCCAGCTGGGTGAGCAGGAGGTTTCTGCCTCTACTGCTCTCCCTCATTTCTTTCTGTCTTGGATCATACTACAAACGTGACCCTGATGCACTCTTGGGTCCTCGCAACCTACTCGGCGGATATATGGTTGTACAGACACGTCTCGGCGGCCCTTCACGCTGGGCCTCACTCGATGGATATGGGGGTTGTACACATGGAGAGCCAATTTTGAGTAGACATATATATTATGATAATTTATTTGTTTTAATCATAATTTTAGTCATAATTCATGTGCCCAAAGCAACCATGGGATTGGTAGAATTTGAACGATGAAAAATTATATCAATACCGCCTAGTCATTTTCTACTAATTTCCTTATATTTAGCATTTAGGCCTCGTTTGGGGCGGAGGTGAGGCTGCACTAATTTCATCGATCCGCGCCGCGCAACCGCGATCGTGGTTCGGATGAATTCCACGCGATTCTGCGTCTTCTTATCGGCATGGCTAATCACCACGCTCAGCCGCGGGCCCGCCAAATGGTGCGGAGCTGCGGCCGGGCGGTGACGTAAGCCCGACCGTGGCAGATCGGCCCCGCCAAAAGAGGACACTTTATGAATTTTTGAGCTACACGAGCAAAATAGTTTCTACAGGCACAATGAATATGACATCCCTTCCGTATCATTTACAGTAGCAAAGTGCTTACTAATAATATAGGTTTCTCATCAATCAATCTCCTCCGCTCTTAGTCGGTCTTCCTTGTATTCTCAAGTTTTCTTTTTTCTCGAGTCGAAATAACGGTGTTGCAAATGAATGTAGTGAGTCATTTAACGCTCACACAGATCGATCGAGTCGGCCATCTTAGCGAAAGGAGCTAAGCAAGGCATCAATCAAAGAGAATCGACGGTGATAATTTTTACATGGAAAAGACAATAAGTAAAAAAAAAACACGGCCTAGCTCGCGTGCAATTTTTGGCCCCTGGTTTCGGGATTCCAATTTTTTTTCCTTTCAAATTTGAACAAAGAATTCAAATTTTAGGTCATATGAATCAAAGAATGACCGAAATTACTCTAGTTCGATAAACAAAGAGTCAAAACTCATATTCATCCCCAAAAAATATTCTTATTGCTAAAGAAGAACCTCTTAATATTTTTATTTACGGGAAGCTGTGGCGTGGAAACTTGACCTTTTGATTTGTATCAAAAAACTTGTCATTTCGCCCCAGTCTCTATCTATTAGTACTAAGTAATGACCGTAGGTCGGAGAGAGACAAACAAAATGCTTCACCACCGTAACATTTTGGCGTATAACATTTTTATCTGAATTTTGGAAAACCTTTTAAGCCGCTATCCGGAGGCGGACTCTCCAGCATAATGTTCAACGAGAATCTCTTTTCAGATTTCAGCGAGTAAACAAAAAACAATGCGGGAGACCTCGTTCTGTCAAACAAACACTCACTAGATCTATCACAACGCTAAAAAGACCCTTAAAGTCCTAAAGATAAGAAGTGGAGAAATATATTTGTTCATTTTCATATCATTAGGGGGACAGTGTGGGCCCATTGGGGAGTTGGGAGAGAAGACTTTGTGGGGGGCATTAATGTGAGGCTCAATTTCCTTCATATATAGTAGTTTGGTGAAAACCAGATGAATAATTAAGCAATCTCTTAATTTGAAGTAGGATTTGAGCTTAATTATCTCCCTCACTTTACTTTCAATAATAATAAATTAATGAAGAAGCTTTCTCAATGCTACACATAAGTAATCTCTCTCTCTCTCTAGCTCTCTCTCTATATATATATAGAGAGAGAGACAGAGAGAGAGAGAGAGAGAGACAGAGAGAGAGAGAGAGAGAGAGAGAGAGAGAGAGAGAGAGAGAGAGAGAGAGAGAGAGAGAGAGGCATATAGCTAGCTAGCTAGATTAGTTGATATGGTAACTAATATCAATCATGCAAATTATTAACCAATATTGCTTCAAGATGCAAATTTGGATCACCAACGTACATCTTTTCTTACTTTCCATTCTCAGACATTATTTCAACTATTCGCCAGCAGAATATTACGAAGCAAATCATTTTTTGAGGTATTATTATTATTTTCAGAAACCTTTTTTCAAAACCTAACTTCAAGTTTCAGAAATTCTCGACACAAACCAATTAATTAAGAGGAGACACCCAACATCACACATTTAAGACACATCTTGATCTCTTTGTTAGCTTCGGTACAAGAAAATGAAATCTTACTACAGACTATTATTTGAAATCAGTTTTTTATTCTACAATCCATCTAATAATCTGACAGAAGGATCAAAAGCTATGTTGCTCCATTTTCGGTGGGAGAAAAATGTCTTCGCTAAAAAAAATGTTCCGTAAATTTCTCCTTTTTATCGTCACCGCTCAAAATGTCATTTTTGACATATTTTGAGACTGCAACCACCTCCCTCCATCCATACCCCACCAATCTATTTTCAATGCTATAATTCGCACCACTCCCACTTTCACCGCCAAAACAAACAAACCCTTAGTATTATATCATATATGTTAAATATATGTCGGTATCTCGATATATTATGTGGATGACACTATACAGCTTACACATAAGCTTTAGATTTTTGATTGAATATGAGTGATTGATCTTTGATTATATGTCACGAATCTTGATTAGCCCATTTAGTTAAGAGTTTCTCATGCAGCACTTCATTAGATCGTGCATGACCTCGTATTATAAGCAATTGTGCAGAATTTTTGATCTGGGTTACATGTTAATTATGTGCGATCAATTCTGTAATGATTTAGCTCATAATATTAGATGTTGGGGCGGCTCCGCTCAAAGTATTTTACAATACCTCATCAGACATCTGGCATGGGTATTTATAGTACCTCCAGCGTAGAGCGATGCCCTAGAATGACACGAAACCCACGAGCCATTATCGGGTCAGTCACGACACGTGCGGACATACACGAAATAATCAACAATCTCCTCCTATGTCCGTCGTAGACCCGACTTCGATACAGGTGGTTGATGCAATGTTCAAACACACATGAATCATTCACATTAGTGTCGTAAACATGTCAAACAATATTAGACTAAAAGTGGAATTGTATGCAGGCATAAGAATATAATAAATTCAAAGAAGCATCACAAACTGTAATGATAAAACTGTAGCACATAGTCCAGCACAACAAAGTGTCTACTAATCACCAAAGCACAATAGTCCAAAATAGAACATGAAAAATAGGAAACAACAACTCTAAGTAGAGATACAGGAAACCAAGAACATAAAGTAAAACACTCGATACTGTTATCGTCCTCAGATGTCCAGTAGGTCGTCCTTCTCAGGATCCCAATCAGCAAGTGCTCCTCCATCTGCACCATCTCTTGTAAATTTCAAACAGAGAATTTCATGTCAAAATGAATTCAAACATTTGAAAATTACAAGTATCTAGTTCTACTATAAGAACTTAGTACTACATGATTAAGCAAGGAGAACACCTACACAGAGTATTTATGTTCCAGGTTTAGAATCCATTATCTGTTTCACAAGAGACGATATTATGGACTTCTACTCAACTCAGCTATATTTGTGTTTCAGTTTGGAATGTCACGGTCACTGTTCCCCTAAAGTTAAACAAATATCATCAGAATTTGGAATGATACTATTTAACAAAAGAAAAATCAAACCCAGTTGGATTGTGTTATCAAAATTTGGAATAACACTTTCTTCTCAGGTAAGAAAGAGAATCTAGGTTGAGTTATAAACATCAAAATTGGAATGAAACAACTCACCAGATTCAAGATCAGCAACCACGAGCATCAGCGAGACACAATATGCTACTAAATGACAAATGAAAATATGAGAGCATCAAAACATTAAACTAAGGCTGAATACTAAATCGCCTTTAGTCTCATTTCCCCCACTGTTTTGATCAATCGATTTTTAGGCATTCATTTCGTCAGTGGATCAGATAAGTTATCTTTCGATCGCACATCAATCAAAGTGATAACTCCTTGGTCCTTCAAATAATTCAACAGAGCATGTCTCAGTCGTACATGTCTCCTCTTAGTGTTGTAGAGGGCATTCTTAACGACTTGGACAGATGCTTGATTATCACAATACAAGTTCAATGAATTGACTTGTAATCTAGATAAGGAAACATCCAGAATTAAATTTCTGATCCAATCTGCCTCTTCACCAGCTGAAGCTAAGGCAAACAATTCTGCTTCCATAGACGACAAAGCTATGCAAGTCTGTCTTTTGGATTTCCAGGTTATAGCAGCTCCACCCAAAGTGAATATGTATCCACTGGTGGACTTACTATTACTGATTTCTGAACACCAGGAGGCATCAGAAAATCCATCCACTGTAGGAGGGTGACAAGTATAGCACAAAGCATGATCTTTGGTTCCTTTCAGATATTTCATCAGTCTATCTAAGGCATCCCAATGCTCTTTACTTGGATTACTGGTAAAACGACTCAGCATGCCAACAAAGAAAGCAATGTCTGGTCTCGTACAACTTGTGGCATACATAAGACTACCGATTATACTAGAATATTTTCCTTGATCAACACTGGTCCCTACATTTGGACTCAATTTGACATTGTGATCAAAAGGTGTCTCTACATGCCTACAGTCTTTATATCCCCAGGTAGAAAGTAGTTGCTCAATGTAATGAGCTTGACTAAGGGTAAAACCACGCTTATCTTTACTAACTTTCATACCTAGAAGGGTATCTACAGGACCAAGGTCCTTCATATCAAATTCTTTTGCTAGAGTGGATTTTATATCACTCACTGCAGAAAGATCCGACCCCAAAATCAACATATCATCCACATAGAGACATATGATGACAGTCTTATTCGACACAGAACGATGATAAAGGCATTTATAAGAATAATTGGATTGAAACCCATAGCTCTTTACCACTTTGTCAAATTTAAGGCGCCACATCTTAGGCGTTTGCTTGAACCCATAGATTGACTTATCCAATTTGCACACCTTATTCTTTAAATCTTTCTGGACATAACCTTCAAATTGTGCCATATAGATTTCTTCATTTAGCTCTTCATTCAAGAAGGCTGTCTTTACATCCATCTGATGGACTATGAAGTTCTCGATAGACGCTAAAGCTAAGAGAATTCTTATAGTTGACAGGTGACACACAGGTGAATAAACATCAAAGTAGTATATTCCCCCTTGTTGCTTATAGCCCTTAGCTACTAGACATGCTTTGAATCTAGCTATTGTCCCGTCACTATTCATCTTCTTCTTCAGTACCCACTTGCATCCAAGTACTTTAGCACCTTTAGGTAGGTTAACTAAATGCCAAGTGTTGTTTTGCAGCAGCGAGTCCATTTCATCATCTATGGCTTCTGCCCACATCAACGAATCTCTCGATCTCATTGCTTCCTGGAAGGAAAATGGATCATCCTCTAAGTGGTAGGTAACAAAGTTCTCACCAAAGTCCTTAGGGATTCTCTCTCTTGAAGATACTCTAACAGGAAAAGGTTCAACCTCAGAAGGTTCTGGAGCAGTGCCAGAGGGACCAGCTTCAGGTTCTACCGTAGATTCTGAAATCAAGTCAGTAGACCCAGATAAATTAAAGCCTTGATCTTTGATAAACTTGTTTTCAAAGAAGACGACATCTCTAGACTCTATCACCGTGGAAGTGGATAGATCCAAAAACCTATCAGCTGCACTATCCTCTGCACTACCTAGGTATACACAGGTTGTAGTCCTAGGTCCTACCTTAGGTCTCTTAAGGTCTTGTATTCTTACATAAGCAATACAACCTCAAGTCTTAAGAGTATCAAATCGACAAGAGTGACTGTGCCACAGCTCATAAGGTGTAGAAGTGAGCTTAGAGTGAGGCATCCTATTTAGAATGCGATTTGCAGTTAGGTCTGCTTCTCCCCAGAAAGAGGTTGGCAAACCAGCTGTAAGTAACATAGAGTTCAACATCTCTGTTAACGTCCTATTCTTACGCTCAGCAACACCATTTGATTGGGGTGAGTAAGGAGCGGTAGTTTCTAGAATTATGCCCTTAGAGACACAAAATTCTCTGAACCCAGTAGCGGTGTACTCTCCTCCTCTATCACTTCTAAATCTCTTAATTTTCAGATTCAACTGATTTTCTACTCTAGATTTGAAGATCTTAAAGGTCTCGAATGCTTCATCTTTCAATTTCAACAGGTATACATGACAATATCTAGAATAATCTGTTGGATCGGTCGGCGCCCTTAGAGGGGGGGGGGGGGGGGGGGGGGGAGGGTGAATAAGGGTTTTCAAAAACTTTAGATTATATTTAGAAAACTTTGAATTATTGCAAGATTAATGACATGAAAGAAGTTAAGTAAAACAAAAAGAGAGACAAGCTTTATTAATGATAAATAAGTTTTACAAAACTTGATCTCGATGACGCTAGAGATCGGAGGCGAATAATAAAAAGGCTCTTTTTGTTTTCTATACTGACTCGTATCCCCACGAACCGGTTGGCTTTAGCCGATCTCTCCCTAGATACGGCCTCAAGCCGCTCTAGCCAATCTATCCCCAGAAAGGCCTCGAGCACCCCCTAGATCTACTCCCTAGACCTAGTCGCCAACACGAGGCGAATTTCAGCCCTAAGTCTACCCCAGACCTAGTCGCCAACACGAGGCGATTTCACTACCGTTTATAATGAAGAAAGAGAAATAAAATAATAAAACCTCCCTTAAGATGAACTTCTGAAGTCGGAGACGAAGATCCACTGTAGAATCAGTGTTTGTAGAAGCAGACTTCGTTTGGATCCGGCGTGACGTAATCCTCCTTCAGAAATTTGCAGAGCTTCGCTAGGGCTTCAAGTTTCGGCCAAGATGGCCTCTGGAGTTGTAGCACTGCCTCTCTCTCCCTAATGTCTGTCTGAAACGAGAGGTGAGGGGTCCTTTATATAGCCCAAGCGCTACCGCCGGCGCTAGCGCTACCGCCGACGCTAGCCCTGATTAAGAAACATTTTGCGCGGCAGGATCTTCAATCCGCGGCAACATTTTGCTCTATGCCTCTTGTGCGCCATGCTACCGCCAGCGCTAGTAGCTACCGCCGGGCGCAAGCTCTTTCTAAAAACACTGCTGGAATTGCGCTAATCATCGCTAGCGCCGGGCTCTATCGCTACCGCCGGCGCTAGTGGCCGTGTTGGAATTCTGGCCTCAATTTTGGGGACAACCATCCTTGAGTCATGTGGCTTTGATTTCCTGCACACTTAAACACACAAGATCAAATACACATAGGATTTGTTATTCTCAAACCTAGGAGATGCGGAAGACCATATTCCAACAAACTCCCCCTTTTGATAATAACAAATCCATTAATGATAAATCAAAGCATTAATAAATAAGCATGATGAAACTATACTTGTGTGTGTGTGAGAGTGATGACTTAGGATAATTATTGATTTTAGCATTTAGAATTACTCCCCCTAAATACATGCTCCCCCTAAGTGAATGCTCCCCTAATATGTAAGCTATCATCTGAATTTGTCATGTTGGGTTTATGATAGCGGGTTATATTTATCATGTTAGTTCTCCCCCTTTGTTATTAGCAAAAGTGGGTAGAGAAACAAAGCACCAAAAAAGTTTGTAAGTAGAAAATAAGGCATGATCGAGCTTTTGAAGTAAATGATAAGGAGTTTTAGAATTGTTTTTCATTTAAATAGATCAGAGTTATAAGCATTACAAAAATTTTCATAGAAGGAAATCAGAGTTGTTAGCATAAAAAAAAGTAATGATTTTCCCTTTATATAAAAGTTTTAAGCATAAAAATAAGGATTTCCAAATAACCAATCTACCCAGACAATATGTCTACACCCTAGCCCCGTACTAAGTGACGGATGGGCATGAGGAGCTGCAAACAAGTCGTAGGTTGGGGTGTTAGTCCCATATGCAAACACTAGACAAAACACAACCTAGCACTCTTTCCCCCCAGTGCCTCGCAAGGCCCCACTGGAACCCTCCCCGGTTAAGGACAAGACATGACTAAAGATAAGTTTATCTAATGTCTACAACCCTACGCCCCCACTATGGTGAGATATGAAGTCATGGATAATAATTATTGGAAACATTTAAGCGTTTTAAATCTAATGACATAGCCTATGGATTTATATTTTTATTTGAATTTATGAAAGCACTCACATAGCTATTTTGAAGTCCATTAATAAATCAGAGTTTTTAGCGTAATAATATTTTCATAGAAATAAATCAGAGTTTTATAGCAAAAAAAATTCAACCAATATAAAGTTTACCAAGCAAGTCTACCACTTGTTGCAAGAAAGGAATTTAGAGATTCAAGTGATGATGCACACAAAATAAAATACTTTAAATAAGCATGAAAGCGCAAGGTAAAACAATTATATGGTTATGAGGCGGAAGACTTGTAGAAATATAAGAAATATCTTATTGTAATCAATGATGATCCATAAAAAGATATATGAATTAAATTTCAAAAAGAAGATGTTTTTGTAAATCATCTTTCAATTAAAATCTTTAAGTTTGACAATAAAGTATCCAAGCATGAAATAACGTTATCAAAAAGAGATTACTACAATGTTACTTTAATTCACAATTTCAAAACATACCAAACATTGTAGAAAGCATGCTAGGTTATCTAGTGCATTTCATAAATAAAGAGTAGTATAAAATTAGCATTAGGATCCAATACTCATGAGAAGAAGTGTTATGGAAGATAATGATGTGCACATAAGTGTATTTTGAATAGAGTAAACAAATGTTTTAATCAAAAATACAAGAGATATGTAAAGTAAAGAGCACAATAAACACAAATAATTTTACTTCCACACACTTCAATGCACAAAAAATTGTACAACTACCAAGGTGCTTTGCACACACAATGCTCATTAAGACTTATCAGGGTGCAAAGTAGTGCTTGGGGGATCACATATTTTATTTTATTTTAATATTGAAACTAGTGATCCGGTGTACTTAAGAATAAGTGGTTTTTATTTTGAAAGAAATATTTGATTTGCACAAGATACTTTACTATTCTTTTCAAGGTGCTCAACCTCACAACGCTTATTAAGACTTATCAGGAGGTTCAAGTAGTGCTTGGTGGAGTTATCTTTGTCACTTTATTGTATGATTTTGTTTTGTACAAAGTTCTCCGAATACACTTGTTTTGCAAACCAATATAATTTATGAAAAACATAACCACTTTTCTTAACTTTTAAAAGTGCAAATAAAGGTTGTGTAGGTAAGATACTTGTGCAATTTTAATTCATTGTACTATTACAAAACATACACAAGCATTCTTAGATTAAACACATGTAGACAATGCCAAAATAAGTGAGTGAATAGCAATCATTATCAAACATAAAACATTACTCATACTTAGAGGCATGCTACGCATAGTTCTACACAACTTTTTCAATATAATTGATGCACATATTAATAGATATATCAAAGCATGATGAAAGCAATGTTCAAAGTAGTTTGAAAAGATAAATTGCAACATTATAGAAGTTCTAAATAATAGATTAAATCATGCTTGATTTTCAATGAAGTCCATACAATATTTTTTGATATTTTTGAGGAATAATTTTTATTTAAAGCTTGAACTCATAAAAATTGATCTTGGACTTCCCGAGGACTACCTTGTGAAAGGTTCGCCCGGTACTAGGTGATATGATGAGATGATAGCCCAAATCACCCTTTCGCAAAATACAAGTAAAAAGTTAAGTTCAAAAACTAACAATTTTTGATAATTTTTGTTTTATATTTTTGTATTTGATTTTTGTTTTAAGAAATAGAATTTAAACAAATGACAAACCACAAAGGCAAAACATATAATATTTTTGTAATTTGGCTTTTGTATTTTTGTATTTGATTTTTCAAAAATATAATAAAAGCAAAAATGCAGAAATGAATAGTACACGTAGATTAATATATTTTTAGGGATTTTTCAAAAGTTTAAAATTACAGAAAAATGAGTATGGACGCTAGCGCCTGCGGTAGCTCTAGCGCGGGAGACAGTAAACCATTTTTTGTGATTTTGAAAATTTAAATTATTGATCTTGAATAAGTGTCACAATAGTAGTTTCATGCAGAAATATCAGAATTTTAGGAGATGTTTGGATAGTGCATATTGCATGAAACATTAGTGATTTAGTATGTGACTTGACAATGCATGATATATATTTTCTTATATTTTCATTTTCATTTTTCTAGGGCTTATATTTATCAATATAATGTAAGTTGAAACTGATAGGAAATGTAAGCACAAGATAACATGTTCGAATAAGCCAAATAATATATGTTTTAATGATTAATCCATAAACTATGTGATTGATGGAATTTTAGTATTCTATTATGATTTCAAATCACATAGTTGTCATAAAATTTGAATAACATCATAAATGTTGTACCTAGCATAGATATATAAGCATAAACCAAAAAGTGATGCTAGGATGATGAGTTTGGATGCAATGTTAAACATAGGATTAATCATGCATTTTGTGAAAAATATGTTTCTTGATTATAAGGGCTATCATAATCAACAAAACAGGATCAATGCATTTCGCATTTTAATTTTTAGCCTAAGCCCTTTAATAAACCATTTAAATCCATTAAAGTAATATCATAAATCTTGACAATAATTTCAATTTACAATTTATAATTCAAGACTTTTAAAAGGTAATGGATTTAGAAGGTAAAGATAGAAAGGATAAGTAGATCACTAAACAAAATGATATGACTTTTATTCAATTTTATTCATTTGTTAATTGTGGTTTAATTTATGAAACTCAAGATATATAAAGTGATCATAGCATGATAGTTAAAGAACTAAAGAAAATAAAAAGGTTTAAGCACATCATGAAGTAAGGAAATGATATTTCATTTTAATTGATTTCTACTTCATGCAAATGATGGGATACTAATGAATAAGAGATTTAGGTATCCAAAGAGGACCAGGAATAACGGTTCCTTTGGGTACCCAAATATATCGTGTTTTCTTTTGGGGAGATATGATTGAATGGGCCCTTTTGATTTGAGTTTGTGTTTCATCTTTAACCTTTGGCCGCCATTCAAACATTGGTTTAATATTATTCTTATTTATCAAATTTTCATGATGATTTTCTTTCCTTTGAAGATTATAATTGAAATTATCATTTATAGGAAGTTTGTGTAATTTCAAGTTTAAGTTGGGAGAAACATGATTTTGTAAATAATGATGATTTGGTTTTTGATATGCAAAAACATTTTGTTTCTTATTTCCATTATTAGGTTTAGTTAAGATATTTATATTTGTATTCAACTTGCTTTTAGATATTGCTTGATATTCTAAATTGGTATGTTTTGAATTTGTATTTATAATTTTCATAAGCAAGTTGATTTTTGATTTTAATTCATCATTCTTTATCTTTAGATTATGCCTAGCTTTATTATAAGCTATTGTGCTATTTTTAAGAGTGGTGACGATAGAGTCAATATGATTTTGATACTCATTTCTAAATTCATCAAATGTTTCATCCATCTCTTTGATTTCAATTTTATAACTTTGGCAAGTAGCACAATTACTTTTAAAGATGAATTTTCTAGAGATAAATTTTCATTATGTTCTTTTACAAAAATAAATTCTTTTTGAAGTTCCTTCTATTTTACTTTAATATCATTACAATCAAAACAAGGTTTTGAGATTTCAATTTGAGAGCAAGATGGAGAAGCTACATCACTTTTTGATTTTGAATTAGCTTTTAATCTTTTATTTTCTAAACGTAAATTCTTATTTTCAATCTTTAATTTCTTCATTTTTCTTTTTGCAATATTTTGTATATGGAAATAAGAAGGGTTAGACATTCTTACAGTGCTATTGGAAGGGGTAGATTGTGAACATGAAGTTCCTTCGTCATCTTTTAGTTCTTCCTCCATTATAGATGGATCTATATCTTCTTTTTCTCTTGGTGTATTGTTCTCCTTTTCTATGTTAGATTTCACGTTCTCCATGGCTTTGCTACGAGAGAGATCTTCTTGAAGAGTAGTGGATGCTTGTATGTCCTTCTCCTTCTGTGTCTGTTCCATACCTGCGAGAGGAAGAACATACAATTCTTCAAGAAAGTGTCATATTTTGTATGCACTAGAAAAGCAATATATTAATTTGAAGACTTCATTAGATAGACCGCAAAATAAATAATGTTTAGCTTTTGCATTTAATTGAAGTTCCTTTTTATTTGATTCATTTGCAGGTCTTGCTATTGCTAAATTCCAAACTTCGATGTCTAAAGTTTTAATAAATTTTTCAATTAAGATTTTCCATCCTTTATAATTTGTCCCTTCAAATAAAGGTGGTGTATGTGATTTTTCTTCTTCACAAAAATTTCCCCCACTAGTAGAAGCGAGATCATGAGACGACATTATTCCCGGTTGTTAAGCCGATTAGAATAAAACTTCTCTGATACCACTTGTTGGATCGGTCGGCGCCCTTAGAGGGGGGGGGGGGGGGGGGGGTGGGGTGAATAAGGGTTTTCAAAAACTTTAGATTATATTTAGAAAACTTTGAATTATTGCAAGATTAATGACATGAAAGAAGTTAAGTAAAACAAAAAGAGAGACAAGCTTTATTAATGATAAATAAGTTTTACAAAACTTGATCTCGACGACGCTAGAGATCGGAGGCGAATAATAAAAAGGCTCTTTTTGTTTTCTATACCGACTCGTATCCCCACGAACCGGTTGGCTTTAGCCGATCTCTCCCCATATACGGCCTCAAGCCGCTCTAGCCAATCTATCCCCAGAAAGACCTCGAGCACCCCCTAGATCTACTCCTTAGACCTAGTCGCCAACACGAGGCGAATTTCAGCCCTAAGTCTACCCCAGACCTAGTCGCCAACACGAGGCGATTTCACTACCGTTTACAATGAAGAAAGAGAAATAAAATAATAAAACCTCCCTTAAGATGAACTTCTGAAGTCGGAGACGAAGATCCGTTGTAGAATCAGCGTTTGTAGAAGCGGACTTCGTTTGGATCCGGCGTGACGTAATCCTCCTTCAGAAATTTGCAGAGCTTCGCTAGGGCTTCAAGTTTCGGCCAAGATGGCCTCTGGAGTTGTAGCACTGCCTCTCTCTCCCTAATGTCTGTCTGAAACGAGAGGTGAGGGGTCCTTTATATAGCCCAAGCGCTACCGCCAGCGCTAGCCCTGATTAAAAAACATTTTGCGCGGCAGGATCTTCAATCCGCGGCAACATTTTGCTATATGCCTCTCGTGCGCCATGCTACCACCAGTGCTAGTAGCTACCGTCGGGCGCTAGCTCTTTCTAAAAACACTGTCGGAATTGCGTTAATCATCGCTAGCGCCGGGCGCTATCGCTATTGCCGGCGCTAGTGACCGTGTTGGAATTCTGGCCTCAATTTTGGGGACAACCATCCTTGAGTCATGTGGACTTTGATTTCCTGCACACTTAAACACACAAGATCAAATACACATAGGATTTGTTATTCTCAAACCTAGGAGATGCGGAAGACCATGTTCCAACATAATCGTCTATGAAGGTAATCAGATACTTCTTTCCTCCTCTAGTGACATAACTTCTGAAGTCACAGAGGTCAGAATGTATCAACTCAAGAAGTTGTGTGCTCCTAGAAACCGACTTAAAAGGTTTTCTGGTGATCTTTGTTTGTGCACAGACCTCACACCTATCAAATTGAATAGACAAATCTAAAGGGATGTTATGACTCTTAGCTAGATCACACATTTTCCTATAGTTCACATGTCCAAACCTATTGTGCAATAACTTAGGATCAATTAAAGTTGAACTAACTTGGTGAATGCTATCATTGTTTAAACTGAGTATATACATTCCATTTATTAGATATGCACAACCGAAGTAGTGTGAATTAACAGTTAATGTTATTCTACCATTTAGGGTTGTAAAACACATTCCAGTCTTATCTAACAAACTCATAAAGATTAAATTTTTAGTTAAAGAAGAAACTACTCTAACATGCTTTAGAGTTAGAATTTTACCTGACGAGAGTACCAGATCTGCAGTCCCAGCATGAGACACTACTGTCTCTCCTCCATTGCAATTCTGCACAGTGTCTTTTACCACGGTCACCTCAGTAAGAAGACTTTTATCATTAGTAGCATGGCAGGTAGCACCAGAATCCAGCCACCACTCAGACGAGTCACTGCCACTGCGACCTCTCCCCATCATAGCTATGAAAGATTGGGGACCAGAAGTGTCCACCAGCATGTTCGTCTTATTCTGAGGCACATCCTCCTTGATCTTCTTCGGAGCCCTGCAGTCTGCGGCCCAATGACCCCACTTTCCACAATTGTGACACTTGTCATTCTTCTTTTTGAAAGAAGGCTTTTTGGCCTGGAGTTGTGAAGAAGGTTCACCTTTTGGTGCAGACTGCTTCCTGAGAGGTTTGCCAGGACGTGAAACTAAGTTAGCAATCTGAGTAGACTGACTAACCTGTTCCGCGCATTTCCTGACAGCGTTCTGATCTTCAATATGTATGAACCTCATGAGTTCATCAAGCCCAATCTGCTCCTTTAGCCTATGCATCTCAGTTTTGAAAGTGACCCACTCAGGAGGCAGCTTGCTTATGATCAGACCAACAAAGAGATTATCGGAGATTTCAGACTTCTCGTCATGCAGCCTGTTCCACATATTTTCCAGTTTGATCAACTGTGAAGTGATTGTCGAATTTGCATTCAGCTTGAAATTAAAAAACTTCTCTGCGAGGAGAGTTTTCGACAACCCTTCCTGTTTATGGAAATGCGCTCCAAACGGTCTCAGATCTCTTTAGCAGTTTTGAATCCACTGTACGTCATTGCGAGGCGGGGATTCAGGGAATTTAGAAGGTAATCCCTGCAGAAATCCTCGTCTCTCTTCCACAGCAGTTCGTCTACATCTACAGTCGTCGTAGCAAAATCACTAAGCACCGTGTAGAAAATCTCCCGTTCTTTCATGTCGAGTTGAACGTGGAGTTTCCAACCATGGAACTCAGTGGGATCGAACGACTGCAGTTTCACTAAGACGTACGTGCTACGTTTCGACATTTTAAACAGATAAAATGTAAATCAGAGAAATATCACCTGATCCAAATAGAGTCGATCACGTATCTTCAGATCCAATCCAATAATATGTGTGCTCCTCCTCTCCGGCAGAATGCAATCGTCGAGGACTAGATCCAGTCCCCCACAAAACCAACAAGTTGGTTCCTACTCCAAAAAGCACAAAAAACCCAGATCTGCTCGGGAAGAAGAACCCACTGGCACAGTTCTGATGCTGATTTGGATCACAAAGCAAGAGAAGAATACTCCAAATCCCAAGAATTCTGCTTCCCTGGATCCACAACAAGTTTTGGCAACAAGATCTCGAGAAAAGAACTGATGCCCAGAAATTGATCTCAACTGGCGAGTAGTTCCACACCCAGAAAAGGATCAGCAACAGCACTCCATGTGTGGCAGATTCCTAATCACGATCTGCGATGGCTTTTCGACCAGCAGAGCAGCAAGGTCAAAGGACCTTGATTCGTCTTCCCGATCAACGAGCAACGACAGAAGATCGCAGGAGGCAGGATCGTCGAGCGGCGCACATGAAATCTCCCCTTTTCCTCGATCGGCAGGGACGCACTATGCACTGGCGCCAAAAAATGCCGACTCTTCCTCCTTCGTCTGGAGAAGACGATGAATAGGAACGTTGCGATGGAAGAACTTTAGGAAACGATCCAGATCTGGGATCGACGGGAGCGACAGACCTCCTATTCCACAAGCGACAGCGGGAGATCTTTCCTCCTTCTCGCTAACGAAGTCCTTCTCGATCGAGTGGCGCACGAGGAAATCACGAACGAAAGGAGAGAGCGAAGGAGCGAGGATTTCCTCTCCGGCGGCTGCACGCGAGAACGAAACCGAGCGGACGCGAGGAAAACCCTAGCAGAGCGCGATCGCTACTTTGAGAATGTTGGGGCGGCTCCGGTCAAAGTATTCTACAATACCTCATCAGACATCTGACATGGGTATTTATAGTACCTCCAGCGTAGAGCGATGCCCTAGAATGACATGAAACCCACGAGCCCTTATCGGATTAGTCACGCCACGTGCGGACATACACGAAATAATTAACATTAGATACATTGTCCACTTTAGATCAACCTCGCCCATGCTAAGTTGAATCACACGTTTTTGTCACATTCAAAAAGTGGACTATGAGAGGTCACCCATCTCAGGATTACGTCCACTAGAGCACGCTTAATCATAAAGTTTTCCAACATAACTCCATCAACTGCTCCAAACGACGCCTTTGATATTTAGAGTTTTAAATTATTACTTAAGGTTAATTAACAACATTTTCTCACATTCCGATGTGTGATTTGATTTATTCTGCAATTGTATCCATCATCCATGATTATCACTAACTACACGTATCCACCATATTTGATTATCTCTAATTACATATATCCATCATTCATGGTTATCACCAACCACATGTATCCATCCAAAACTTGAATTGTTATAGATATGGGTGTTCACGAATCGAATAACTCTTCAATCAAATTCAAATTTGTCATAAAATGCAGAGATTCAGATTTAGATTCGAATTCGTTCGAATATTTAAATTCAGATTCAGATTCGTCCCAAAATTCTGGATTTGAATCAGATTCAAATTTGGATTCGAATTCAAATACAAGTGAGATTATAACGGATAATTTGGCCAGGGCCAATTTATCCATATTGTTTGTGGCTTACACGGGTCTTGAATGTTTCCACCATAGTACGTAGAGCAAGGTCCAAAAGCAAGTTGATTATCACAACCCTTCCATGTGATCTAGCTAGTTTCCTCTTGGTACATGATGCGTGATTATATCAGAAAGCTTTTGTTTGAATGTGAGTGATGGATGATGTGGGGAGCCGCATGTGATGGAGATAGTTGATGAGTGAGAGCATTGTTTAGTCCCATATTAGATAAGCAACATATATGTCAGTGTGCACATACCATATGTTTGAAACATGCAGTGAAGTGTGGGTCTAAACTCATAATCCTTCTTAACATAACTACAATTTATTGAGTACATGCATTGACATCATATCCATCCCGAAGCGAATTAACTCTTTTAGTCTATTCATGAGAAGTCAAATTTTTTGTTTAGATTCTACTTTGGAGACAACTCATTTATCTTAAGTGAGTTGTTATTTTGAAATATGTCAAAAAGGAAACTATCTACTACATTAATCCCTTGTATTGTTGGATGTGCTCAACTTTGTATAAGCAATGCCTTAGTGCATATATACAATGTGTATGTACTCACATCATATACAATAGAGCGTCTTAATATATACATTGCGTATAGTATACACTCACATCATATCGTTATAGTATATATTCATAGAGCTTCAAATATATATTGTAACACCCTAATTCAAATAAAATTTATATTGGGGTGCAGATAAATAATCTGGTGTGCGAACGCTACAAGAAAAATGCAAATTAGATAGGAAATTTAGAAAGGAAAAGAAATTTCTTGATAATTGCCATCAAATTTAGCAAGGAATGTTAATTTTGACATCTCCTACAAAATTAGATACAAAAAAGTTTCGTTGTTGAATTAGAAACAAATATTTTTGTGGCAAAACTTTTGTTGCTAATTAAAAACAACAAATTTTCGTTGTTGAATTAGAAATGAATTTAGTAACAAAAATGTTGCTTGCAACAATATGTCATTAATATTTTGTTGATAAAATAATTATTAAATAAATATTATCTATTATAAATAAAATAATTCAAATACAGGATCACATATTTATTTCAAAAAAAATTTATGGTTCAAACTCAAATCTAAGTAGAACGAACTATGATAATGGAAAAATGTAGTAATTATTTATTAGTTATAAACTACTAGTATAATTTTAATAAATACACAGATATAATTAAATATATAATATATAATATATAATATTTGCTCAAAAAATTAAATATTAAGTATTTTATGATAGATTTTCAAATATAACATTATTATTGCTATTTATAATTAATTTAATACTTCGTTTACTTCTAATTTTATTTAATATTTTAATATAATAATATACTTATTAGATGATATGTGTGTATATATATATACACACACGCGAGTAATCGTGCACGGGCCACCCCCGTGCCACACGCAATTGTACCGTGCCCGTTCCCGGCGGGGTTCGCCCATCTCCGGCACGTACATATTTTTTTTTAATTCGTTCTTTGTAAATTATCTAAAGAAAATTTTGTAGAAATTTTAAAGAATAAAATTTTTGGTATTTTATTTTAATTTTTTAAGAATATATGTATTTCATATAATTATATTATATATAGAATAATTTATATATATATTATATAAAATTTTAATATAATATATATAATATATGTATATATTATAATATAATATAACATATATAATATATGTATATATTATAATATAATATAGTATATATAACATATGTATATATTATAATATAATATAATATATATAATATATGTATATATTATAATATAATATAATATATATATATATATACATTTTATGCGGTTATTAGAGGAAAATATACACTTAAAACTATATTGTCAATATGGTTGGGTGGTTAGCTGCATAGTTGTTATTATGGAGGTCTTCGGTTCAAATCCCAGCAGCTTCATAGTATTTAGAAAAAGAAATGATATCAAAAGAGAAATTTAAAATTTTGATAAATATTTTAAAAAACACAATAAATTCGTTGTTAGCATCAAATTTTGTATTAGCATCAAATTTTGTATTAGCATCATATACTATAAGTTTTGTATTAGCATCAAATTTTTTGAAAAATTGCATTCCTTGTTAATTTAGATAGCAATAAATTCGTTGTTAATAATTTGTTTTAGATTAGCAAGGAAAATCACCATTGCTAAATTTAACTAGCTCAAATTGGCCATGAATTAATTTCGTTTTTAAATTCCTTGCTAATCTAAATTAGCAACAAATTTCACCATTTAGCAAGTGATTCTTCTTCTTGCTATTTGATGTTTTTGTTGTAGTGGAATGACTGAAATGTGGTGTGCGGGTAGAGATTCCAATTAGATTTTCTTAAAACCTAACCTAGATCCCCCAGCCGATCCCCCCTCCTTTGTGCCTCTCTCTCGTGAGTCATGTGCATTGTCAAGGGAGAGGGAGAGCTACAACTCCTTGCCAGCTCCTTCTTGTCGTCACCGACTGAAAGAGAGAGGGAGGAGAAACCCTTGCCGCCGACCATTCCTTGGAGCGGCTGCGTCAATGTCATCAGAGCGGAGAAGGGATCGAGCCGCCTCCCCTTAGTTGTCGCCGATCGAGAAGTGAAGGAGGTCTACCACTCGAGAGGAGATCCAGGCCGACTTGCTGGACTCTTGCGCCGCCAACTGCGAGGAGGAGCCTCTCCCTTGCCGAAGTCCCGCTGCAGGCCCTCTTCTTGCCGAGAGAACACCTTCAGAGCCCTCTTTCGCCGAGAACCCTCTTGATTGAGCCCCTACTCACCGGGATCTACCTAGCTTCGTCGGCCATCAAGAAAAGTGGGTTTGTAGAAATTGTTGCAAGGGTTGCTGGGATCTACTGTGGAAACACAAATTAGAGCTTGAATCGTCGAAAGGAGGCTAGATACGTGAAAGAGAACCGCTACGGTCGTTTCCATGACTCCAAAATGCACGTCAAGGGTAACGATATTTTTCCCCGGTCTTAGGACTGCATTTTCTGCATTTTTGTGCATGTGATTATGTTCCGTGCAATGAGGGTCCCCTCACGCCATTTCAGTTGAGGAGGGGGACTCCGCCAGGGCATGGGATTGCGACCCCGACATATGTTTGGTGTTAACTGCACGTAGAGTCTCTCTCCCGCAACGGGGTGGAGAGCGGGGACTCCGCCAGGGCGTGAGATTGCGACCCCAATGTAGTTTTTTGCTTTTACTTTGCTTAGGAGGGCCACCCGCCTCCAGTTGGACGCGATGTGTGTTTCCCTCGGTTCATTGCGAACCTCCGGGTGGATTGTGTTCGTCCCCGACATAAATGAGCATTAGTGATCCAACGTGCGAGTATGGATTTAGGCATGCTGTGTGAAGCATACCCTTGGCGATAAGCCCGGGTCAGTGATGATTCTGATGTGCATTGCGATCAGCCCTAGGTACGCTAACGGGAATGTCCTGTGTTGTTCATCGTAGTGTTTGCTGGAATCTGTGGGCTTTCTTCATAGAGGCCTCATTCCTCTGTGTTGGGCTCGATAAAGCGATGAGTTTTGAGGGCTTTCGGACGAGCGAGTTTCCCGTCCCCTTATAGTTGCGTTTACAAGGTTCCTTAGCTTTCTATGCGTTGCCCATGTATGTTAGAGCCGCGCAAGCTACCCTTGGAAGGCGTGAGTGATGAGTCCCCCCATTCGTTGTTACTGATAACTTCCCAAAAGGAAGTTATTTCACTACTTATTTTATTCTAATTTTCATTAAAAAGAGGAGAATAATCCCCAATTATAGAAAATATGTTTAAATATCTTATTAATCAATGTTGGACTGATTTCGGTCATTTTCCATGGTTTTCTATCTAAGATTGGTCAAAGGATTCAAGTTGGGGAAGCAAAGGATCATTTATTGTTGATGCAGAAATTATGTTGCAACGCCTAAAATTAGCAGGTTGTAACGTGGCGGCGAAATTCAGATTTTGAATTTTAAAAAGAGGCGCCTACGTGTATTTCCAAAGGAGGCATCCCTTCAGATTTGGAATGGAAGTTAAGAGCACGAAATTATAGCACTAAACGAGGATTATTCTTGGGAGGAACGTGGAATAGAAGAGAGAGAACTTTGGAGGTCTTCTTGCTCTTGAAGGATTTCGGCTAGAGCTTGGAGAAAGGAGAGTGTGGATCATCACGAAGGAGAAGGATCTGAGTCTAGCAACATTCCTACAGCGTTTTTGATTTCCGGAATCATGTCTAGTAAGATCTACTTTTATTTGTGGTTTCTCTCTTCCTTCATGAACTAAATTCCTAAGTCTTGCATGTGTGGAGTACCTTAGTTGTGATGATGACTTGATTTTCATTTATACTTTGTGAATGTATTGATGTGATCTTTATTAAATTTATGATCTATTCTTGGGATTTTGGTTTAAGTTTCATCTTTAAAGTGCTTGGCAAAAATTAGAGAGATGAGTCGGGCTAGATGAACGTTTATTTTGCACGGCGATATTCAAGAGAGGAGTCGTGTAGTTTTTAACCAAACTTCCGTATTTATACTTCATCGCGAGATTCGAGAGAGGAGCATTGAAAGTGTATCATAAATCTTAATATAATTCCAAGAGAGAGAGAGAGATCTCCTCTTTAATTAGCAACTATGATTCTAGCGCTTTATGTTATTCTAATTTCATCTAAGTTGGAGACGACTAGAGGAATTGGGATAAACGGATAACGGAGATCGAGAGATAAAGTTTTCCAATTTAGAATCGTTGCAAGATCATCATTAATACTTCATGAATTATCACTTTTATGGGTTGTCATCATAGCAAGGGAAAATCACATGTGAGACTATCTTTCCAAGTAAAGTAAAAAGTATTTTAAGTAACCGTAATTTATTTCAAGTAACCGTAGTTAGAATTGTAATTGTTGCTTTTGAATTATTAAGTTTTCTCTACCAATCATTATTACTTGCTTGAATTTAGAGAAAAGGCGAAAAATTAATATTTGTGAGCGCTAAGTTAAGCACTTCCTCGTGGGAACGATCACTTTCTCATCATTTTATTACTTGTACGGCACGTGCACTTGCGTATTTATATACACCTTTTGCGGGCGTACCAAGTTTTTGGCGCCGTTGCCGGGGAGGCGCACTAATTTAGTGTTTTATTTCTCACAATATTTGTGAAACCTTAGTACTTAGAGATCAAGCATTTGTTTGTTCGTATTATTTGTTTTAATTTATTCGTCTATTTGAATACCTGTCTGTGTATTTCCAGATATAGGCAAGTAGAATTATTGTCATTGAATTCTGAAATTGAGCGTACCTGTAGACGAAACAGGAGAGACTTTAGGACCGTTAACATTATTCATCCTGCGATGAATGATCCTGAGCCAAATAATGCTAATAATAATGATGGTCAGGTGGATCAAAATGCCCAACTGCCAGCACCACCAAGTATGACTTGCCACGATTATAACACACCTCTAAGGGGAGGTTTGCACTTCAGCATTGCTCGACCAGCAATTGCTGCTAACAATTTAAAATGGACCCACTAATTATGCAACAAGTGCAAAACAATAAGTTTGGGGGTCTAGGTCATGAAGATGTAAATTCCCACTTACGAACCTTCTTAGCAATTTGCGATATGTTTAAGTTCAATGGAGCATCGGAAGATGCAATCCTGTTGAGAGCATTTCCGTTCTCCTTAGAGGGTAGAGCTAAGGATTGGTTAGACTCGTTACCACATGAGTGTATCACAACATGGGACGAACATTAACCTGAATCAAAATATGAATCAACTACCTATCAATAACAACTCTCAACCCCAACAAGTAAACCAAAGAAAGGTGACTGATGAGTTTATTTTAGGCATGTTCCAAAAGTATGACTCAAAATGGTAGGAATAGAATCAACGTTAAGATCACTAGAAACTACTATGGGTCAACTTGCAAATTCATTAAGTCAAAGGCTCATTGGAACTCTACCTTCTGATACCACACCCAATCCAACAAAAGATAATCATAATAATCATTGCAAAGCTATTGCACTAAGGAGTGGTGTAGAGATCCCAAGTGGGGAGGGGTTGCTTGAGAAAGTTAGGGAAGAAGAAACGAGTAAGAAGCCAAGTGAGTCGAGCATATTAGAGAAGGATGAGTTGGGTGAGAAAAATGAGGTGGGAGAGAAACAAAAAGAGAAAATAAATCAAAAGAAAGAAGTAGTATATCCACCACCCCCATTTCCGGCTAGACTTGTTAAATCCAAACTTGACACACAATTCCAAAAGTTTATGGAGATTTTCAAAAAGTTAACTATAAATATCCCATTTGCTGAGGCTCTTGAGCAAATGCCAAGTTATGCCAAGTTTATGAAGGATATCTTGGCAAAGAAAAGAAAGTTTGTTGATAAAGAGATAGTGGCGTTGACTGAGGAGTGTAGTGCTATATTGCAAAAGAAGTTGCCACCCAAGCTTAAGGTTAGCTTCACAATTCCTTGTTCTATCGGTTTAAACTTTGTTGGGAGAGCTCTATGTGACCTTGGGGCGAGCATTAACCTGATGCCATTATCTATCTATAAGAAGTTTAGTTTAGGGGAGATCACACCTACATCTCTGACTCTACAGTTGGCTGATAGGTCTCTAGCATTTCCCAAGGGAATTGTAGAGGACGTGTTGGTTAAGGTGGATAAATTCATCTTCCCCGCCGATTTTGTGGTACTTGATATGGATGAGGACAAGGATGCCCCCATCATTCTGGGTAGACCATTCTTGGCCACCGGACGAACACTCATTGACGTCCAGAAGGGTGAGCTTACGATGAGAGTTAATGATGAGAATGTGACATTCAACATCCTCAAGGCTATGAAATTTCAGGATGATAAGGAGGAGAGTTTCTCTATTGAGGAAGTGAATGCACCTACACGTATGATGTATGATGAGAATGATTGGGAGCGTAAAATCCTGAATGTGTTAACAAATGAAGAAATAGAAGAGGACCCAGACTTAACGGAAACTGTAGAAGCTTTAAGTATTTATGATCATATACCAAATGCTAATATGTTTGAGTTAATAAGTAGACCAAGTGAGTCTAAGGTCATGAAGCCTTCTATCTTAGAGCCACCTACACTTGAATTGAAACCGCTACCCGAAAACTTAAAGTATGTTTTTCTCGGTAAGGATAACACACTACCGGTTATTATTGATGCATCTTTAGTTAAGGAAAATGAAGAGAAATTGCTTGAGGTTCTTCGTGAGTATAAAGGAGCAATGGGTTGGACCATTGCAGATATTAGAGGGATAAGTCCCTCAATTTGTATGCACAAAATTCTTTTGGAAGAAGAAGCAAAAGAGTCAGTTGAACACCAACGAAGACTTAGCCCACCAATGAAAGAAGTGGTTAAGAAGGAGATAATCAAATGGTTGGATGCGGGTATTATTTATCCTATCTCCGACAGCCGGTGGGTAAGTCCTGTTCAATGTGTGCCAAAGAAGGGGGGCATTACGGTAGTTAAGAATGAGAGCAACGAGTTGATCCCCACTAGAACGGTAACTGGGTGGCGGATTTGTATGGATTATTGAAAGTTGAATAAAGCGACTAGGAAAGATCATTTCCCACTTCCATTCCTCGATCAGGTTCTTGATAGGTTAGCAGGAAATGAGTATTTCTGTTTCTTAGATGGTTACTCGGGGTATAATCAAATCATGGTAGCTCCCGAGGATCAGGAGAAGACTACCTTCACCTGTACTTTTGGGACATTTGCATTTAGGAAAATGCCCTTTGGATTGTGTAACGCTCCTGACACATTCCAGCGCTGTATGATCGTTATTTTTACTGATCTGATTGATGAGGGGATCGAGGTCTTTATGGATGATTTTTCAGTATTTGGGAGATCATTTGATGAATGTCTGAAAGTGTTGAAGAAAGCTTTGGATAAGTGCATTCAAACCAATTTGATCCTAAATTGGGAAAAATGTCACTTTATGGTCAAAGAGGGAATTGTTTTAGGACACAAGGTGTCAAAGAAGGGATTGGAAGTAGATCGGGCAAAGACAGAGGTTATAGAGAAATTGCCTCCACCAACTAATGTTAAGGGAGTGCGAAGTTTTTTAGGACACGCCGGCTTCTACCGTCGTTTCATTAAGGATTTTTCTAAAATCTCTAAACCACTAAGTCATTTATTAGAAAAAGATTCACATTTTAACTTTGATGAGGAATGTCTAGCCGCCTTTCATTCTTTGAAGCAAAGGCTGATTTCTTCACCCATTATTATTTCACCCGATTGGTCTTTACCATTCACCATTATGTGCGATGCTAGCAACTTTGCTGTGGGCGCGGTTTTAGGACAAGTGTGTGACAAGGTCTTTCACACAATCTACTATGCTAGCAAGACACTGATTGATGCACAAGTAAACTACACAACTACCGAGAAGGAGTTATTAGCAGTCGTTTTCGCTTTTGACAAATTTCGATCCTACTTGGTAGCTTCTAAGGTGATTGTTTATACGGACCATGCAGCAATTCGATTTTTGGTGGAGAAAAAAGACGCTAAACCTAGACTGATTAGGTGGGTTCTCCTCTTGCAAGAGTTCGACTTGGAGATTAAAGATCGTAAGGGAGCGGAGAATCCGGTAGCGGACCACCTATCACGTCTGGAGTATGAGTGTGAGAAAGATGTAGACATAGAGATTAGAGAGAATTTTCCTGATGAGAGGTTACTGGCAATATCTGAGGCGAGTATGCCATGGTATGCGGACATTGTGAACTACATAGTGAGCAATGTACTTCCCCCAGACATGGACTATCAACGAAGAAAAAAGTTTCTCCACCAGGTGAAATCTTACATCTGGGATGATCCGTATCTGTTTAAGATTTGTGCTGACCAAGTGATTCGCAGATGCATCCCCGAGGTAGAAGTACAAGGTATCCTAGCGAAATGTCATGCTTCACCTTATGGTGGACACTTTATGGGAGAGAGATTAACAATAAAAGTCTTAGAGGCTGGCTTCTATTGGCCAACACTATTTAAGGATGCTCATAGGTTCGCAAAATGTTGCGATAGATGTCAAAGAACGGGAAACATCAATCGAGGGGATAGCATGCCACTGACTAATATTCTAGAGGTACTGGAGATCTTCGATGTGTGGGGAATAGATTTCATGGGCCCATTTGTAAACTCAAATGGAAATCTTTATATACTTTTAGCTGTGGATTACGTCTCGAAGTGGATAGAAGCTATAGCCGCACCGAAGAATGATGCTAAGGTCGTACTAAAATTTATTAAGGCTAATATTTTTTCTAGATTCGATACACCCAGAGCCATAATAAGTGACGGTGGAGCACACTTTTGTAATACTCAATTTAAATCGCTCCTACGAAAATATGGAGTCACTCACAAAGTCGCCCTTGCGTACCATCCTCAAACAAATGGTTTGGCTGAAGTTTCTAATAGAGAGATAAAATCAATCCTAGAAAAAACGGTAAGCGCAACTCGTAAGGATTGGTCACAAAAACTAAACGAGGCATTATGGGCATATAGGACGGCATTTAAAACATCGATAGGCCTAACCCCATATAAAATGATCTATGGCAAATCATGCCATCTTCCAGTCGAATTGGAGCACAAAGCATATTGGGCAATAAAAAGGTTGAATTTTGATCTCCAAGAAGCGGGCAAGAACAGACTTTTTCATTTGAACGAATTGGAAGAAATCAGATCTAACGCGTATGAAAATGCTAGGTTGTACAAGGAAAGGACGAAGAAATGGCATGATTTGAGGTTGCGAAGAAAGGAGTTCAAAAAAGGGCAGCTCGTCCTCCTGTATAACTCACGACTGAGATTATTTCTGGGAAAATTGAAGTCACGATGGTCTGGGCCTTTTCGGGTGGAGGAGGTACATCCGTTTGGAGTTATCACGATTTGTAATGAGAGAGACGGATCCAAGTTTAAAGTAAATTGACAGAGGTTGAAGGAATATTATGAAGGTAGTGACCAGCGCGAGGCGATGGTGTTAACTTTCAGTTGAAAATGAAATAGGGAAAGCGTCCGGCCGGGACGTTTTAAATGAGGCGCTAGGTGGAAGGCAACCCACCATCTCTGTTATTTTTCTATCATTTTTAGTTTGTTTTGTTTGTTTTATGTTTGTTTTTATCAATAGGAGGAAAATAGGTGATGGAAGAGATTGCAAAGTAATCTTGGTAGTAAATAATTTTAGAAATAAATTTTCCAGATTTCAGGTTGCAACGCAAAAATTTTGCACGTTACAACATGCTAGCCTCGGTGGTAGCTTTAATTTCTGGCAGTTTGAATTCCGCGTTGCAACGCAAAAATTTTGCACGTTACAACATGCTAGCCTCGGTGGGACAACGCATAAATTTTTCTTATTTTTCCGCGTTGCAACGCATAAATTTTGCGCGTTGTAACGCATAAATTTTGAATTCCGCGTTGCAACGCATAAATTTTGCGCGTTACAACGCATAAATTTTTCTTATTTTTGGACAATATTTCTGTGAAATTAGTGCTGTGATGTTTGCATATTTTAATTTTATTGCCCATTACCTTGCATTCCATTACTTTAGTTACTTGAAAGGTTTTGCTAAGATATGGCTCCTTCCAATATCCATTGCTAACGTTAGAATATCTAAATTAAAAGCTACTTTATTAGGGTTATGCTTGTGTTTGGTTTTGTGATGTTATTTGCAGATCCTCTGAACTACTGGGCTATGATTCGATCGAAGCACTCATGAACTTTGAATTCTTTGGAAGGTGGCAATGCAACATGCAGAAAAAAATATGAGGGGAGTATTTGTTTTACATTATTCCTATTTCTTTCATCGTAAAATTGTCAATTATTTTCCTCTTTTATATTTTCATTAATATAGTTGCTGGGACTAGCAATATTTTAAGTGTGGGGGTGGGTAGAGTTCAGCCCCTACTACTTGGATAAGGACTTATTTATTTATATATGCGAACTCAATAACTCCATCCTTGTTTTTGCAATTTAACCTATAGGACATTCTTGTTATCCAATGATAATCGAGTGGTATGGCCGGTTAATCAAACGATTTCAGTCACAGAATTTGAAATTAGTGAGAATTTTTTTGGTAAAGCGCTCTTAAGTCTGATTTAAGCACAATTTTCCTTGAAAGATTTTACTTCAAAACCTAGCTTTTGATATGGTTTTTAAAATATAATGGGGATGGGTAAGCAAGAACTGAGTTAGCGATGTTGGTTGAAACATGGGTTTATGTAGTTAAATCATTTTGACCCTCCACTACAATCTTTGCGCTTGAACACTTTTCATGTTGATACGTATATTCCACGCTTACCTTCCCAATATTCTTACTAGTTATGTCTTAGTATATTAGCCATTTTATGGGTGTTTAATTAAAAAAAAGATTGAGATTCATAGTGATATGGGCTTAAGTATATGTATACATACCTGGAATGATCCCTACTATGCTAGCAAATTATAAAAAAAAAATATAAATAAAAAATGCATCATAGTGATTATGTGGCCTGGGTATGTACACTTATACTTGGAATGATCCCTACTACGAATAAAAAGATTAAAAAAAAAAAAGGTCAATAAACCCCATAATTTGGTGAATTATTAAGATTACTAACTAAGGGAATGTCTTTCCACTTTCAACATTAGCCCTGAACGCGTAACCAAGTAAATTCTACTTTCATTTGAACTACTAATCTTTGAGTAGGCTCAATCAATAACTTAGCTTATTCTTATCACCCCTATGTGCGGAGATCCAATGTTAAAAGATGTTTGCGAGTAACTAATTTTAAGGAAAAGCACACACAACACATATGTCTTTATTGAGCTTTACCTTTCATTCAAGTTAATGGATTTTTGAATGATTGAATTCTTGTTGATTGATAGGCTTATCAGTTGAGTAAAGCGGATTCCTTGAATAAGCCTTAGTTAATTTGTTGTTAAGGATGTGTGATTAGTTGAGTTTGCACAATTTCATTAATTCTTTATTCAAGCTTAGAATTGATTATATTTGCTAGGGACTAGCAAATGTCTTAGTGTGGGGGTGTGATAACTTCCCAAAAAGAAGTTATTTCACTACTTATTTTATTCTAATTTTCATTAAAAAGAGGAGAATAATCCCCAATTATAGAAAATATGTTTAAATATCTTATTAATCAATGTTGGACTGATTTCGGTCATTTTCCATGGTTTTCTATCTAAGATTGGTCAAAGGATTCAAGTTGGGGAAGCAAAGGATCATTTATTGCTGATGTAGAAATTATGTTGCAACGCCTAAAATTAGCAGGTTGTAACGTGGCGGCGAAATTCAGATTTTGAATTTTAAAAAGAGGCGCCTACGTGTATTTCCAAAGGAGGCATCCCTTCAGATTTGGAATGGAAGTTAAGAGCACGAAATTACAGCACTAAATGAGGATTATTCTTGGGAGGAATGTGGAATAGAAGAGAGAGAACTTTGGAGGTCTTCTTGCTCTTGAAGGATTTCGGCTAGGGCTTGGAGAAAGGAGAGTGTGGATCATCACGAAGGAGAAGGATCTGAGTCTAGCAACATTCCTACAGCGTTTTTGATTTCCGGAATCATGTCTAGTAAGATCTACTTTGATTTGTGATTTCTCTCTTCCTTCATGAACTAAATTCCTAAGTCTTGCATGTGTGGAGTACCTTAGTTGTGATGATGACTTGATTTTCATTTATACTTTGTGAATGTATTGATGTGATCTTTATTAAATTTATGATCTATTCTTGGGATTTTGGTTTAAGTTTCATCTTTAAAGTGCTTGGCAAAAATTCGAGAGATGAGTCGGGCTAGATGAACGTTTGTTTTGCACGACGATATTCGAGAGAGGAGTCGTGTAGTTTTTAACCAAACTTCCGTATTTATACTTCATCGCGAGATTCGAGAGAGGAGCGTTGAAAGTGTATCATAAATCTTAATATAATTCCAAGAGAGAGAGAGATCTCCTCTTTAATTAGCAACTATGATTCTAGCGCTTTATGTTATTCTAATTTCATCTAAGTTGGAGACGTCTAGAGGAATTGGGATAAACGGATAACGGAGATCGAGAGATAAAGTTATCCAATTTAGAATCGTTGCAAGATCATCATTAATACTTCATGAATTATCACTTTTATGGGTTGTCATCATAGCAAGGGAAAATCACATGTGAGACTATCTTTCCAAGTAAAGTAAAAAGTATTTTAAGTAACCGTAATTTATTTCAAGTAACCGTAGTTAGAATTGTAATTGTTGCTTTTGAATTATTAAGTTTTCTCTACCAATCATTATTACTTGCTTGAATTTAGAGAAAAGGCGAAAAATTAATATTTGTGAGCGCTAAGTTAAGCACTTCCTCGTGGGAACGATCACTTTCTCATCATTTTATTACTTGTACGGCACGTGCACTTGCGTATTTATATACACCTTTTGCGGGCGTACCAGTTACATTGGATGGTGTAGGTGATGAGTCCCCCTTCATTGTTAGTTTGGAAGGCGTGGGTGATGAGTCCCCCTTCGTTGTTACGTTGGAAGGCGTGGGTGATGAGTCCCCCTTCGTTGTTACGTTGGAAGGCATGGGTGATCAGTCCCCCATCGTTGTTATGTTGGAAGGCGTGGGTGATGGGTCCCCCTTCATTGTTATGTTGGAAGGCGTAGGCGATGAGTCCCCCTTCATTGTTACGTTGGATGGCATGAGTGATGAGTCCCCTTCGTTGTTACGTTGGAAGGCGTGTGTGATGAGTTCACCTTCGTTGTTACGTTGTAAGACGTGTATGATGAGTCCCCCTCTATTGCTATGTTCGAGGACGCATGTCAAGTTGGCCCCCTGTCAAGTTTGCTCTGATGGTTGTAGGTTTGTCCATTTTGTCGCTACGTTTGAGAGCGCGGGGTAAACCAGATCGTTGTCACTCCTTATAGGGCAATTGTGAGTTTTGTCTCTCCTATCGCTTCGATTGTTGATGAAAGACGATATCTTACATGCCTCGTATCGTGGTTGTACTGTTATGCTTATATTTAGAGCTTCGATCGTGCGACTTTGGTGTGTCCACGACACATGCATGATGGTTTGGAAGGTGACGCTTAGTGTGTCCATTTGTTCTTCGCTTTGCATATTTTGATGTTTCTTGCGTACTTGCAGGAGAGCGATGTACTCGCCCCGGAGTCCGCTAGGAAGGTCGGGGGGAAGGGTAGTTACATTGTGTTGGTTATCCCCACACCGAACTTCGTTTGCTACTCGTTTGTTCTTTGTTTCAGGTGGCGTAGCCCATGACGGTGTGTAGTGGGCCGCAGCCCATGTGTTGCCGAGGAGATGGAGACCCTTCTCTCCCCTGCTTTGAACTCCCTTTTAGCATGTCTTTATTCTATTTTTGAAAGCCCTGTAAGGACTTAAGGCTGAGTACTTTACTATTCCTATTAGTTGTGGACATTCTTGCCCTCCATTTGTTTGAGCTTTGTTAGCTTACATTGCACTATATAACTCTGAGATGTGTAGCAGTTTTCTTGTATCAATTATTAATATTTTAAGTTTGTGAATTTTGTATGTCGTGGGGCTCCGGCCGGACCCATACTATATACTATTTGCAAGTCATAGATGTTACATATATACCCATGCATGTACTAACATCATAAGCACATTTGCAATATTTTAGCATATACAATGGTATAAACTCACATCGCAATGTATATGCAATGTTTCAGCCTATCCGACATTTTCTTGCAATGATGTTTTGACGTTGCCTAAAACCTCAAATGCAACCGTCATGCAACGGCGATTGCGAATATTGCATTTTCAAAAATGTCAAGCCCAGAGCTGACTAGAGGTGGGCTTTAGGACCGGGCCCATCAGGCCGGCCTCGGCCTGGCCCGGTAAAAGACCGAAAGGCCCGGGCCTGAAAAAGCCCGATCCAGGCCCGGACCGGACTTTGGGGGCCTAACAAGGCCCCCATTCCTTCTAGTTGCCCGGCCTGGTGCCCAGCCCGGGTAAAGCCCGGGCACTAGGCCCGGCCTAGAACCAGGCCAGGCCTGGAAAAGCCTGGCCCGACAGAGTGCCGTTGAGTCGTTGATCAACGGCCATTCCTGGCAGCTGCCATGAATGATTAATTCCTGGCCAGCTGCCAGGAATTAATGGCAGCCTAGGCGTAGGCTGCCATTTTTTGGCAGCCTACGCCTCGGCTAATAAATTTTTTTTAAAATCTTTATAAAATCCCCCCCTCCCATTATCCGAAACTTTCTCTCTCTCTCATACTCTCTCTCATTCTCTCTCTCTCTCCTCTTCATCTCTCATTCTTTCTCTCTCTAAATCCCTCTCAAAATTAAATGAGAAAGATGACATCTTCCTCCTCTATGCCTTCGTCCTCCGCATCGACTGTGCAAGAAATTGTGGAGCATAAGCATACAGCTCCAGTCTGGGAGCACTTTGAGAAAGTGCGGATCGGCACTGAATTTAAGGCGAAGTGCAAACATTGTTCGAAGCTGCTAACCCTTAGCGGAAATTCAACGCTCTCCCGACATATCAAATTATGTCTGGCTAAGCAAGCCCCAGAAGCCACTCAAGCGCAAATTTCTGCAGGCGGGCAAATCTGGACGTATGATCAGATGCGTCAATGAGAGCTTCAAATGAGGAACGTCATTAGACGTGGATTGCCGTTCGGGCACTACGACAACGAGGAGGAAACTGAATACATACACGAATGACTTTAGCCTAAATATCAACAGGTAAGTAGATCAACACTTAAGCGTGATGCGTTTAAATCTTATATGCAATCGAAACAGGACTTAATAAATTATTTAGAAACTTACGACGCTAGAGTTAGTCTGGCGAGTGACGTTTGGAGTAGCAATATAAAAGCAGAAGTATCATATATATGTATTACTTGTCATTGGATCGATTCCGATTAATGGAAGTTAAATAAACGTATTATATGTTTTGAGTTTTTCAAATATCCACATACTGGTCAAGCTATTTATCACATAATTACAAAATCTATTCGTGAATTTAAAATTAAAGACAAAATATTAAGTATTTCTTTCGACAACGCTAGCAATAAGACGGCCGCAATCGATTATTTAAAACGTGATTTGAGACCAATATTAAGTGGGATATTTTTTTCATACACGGTGCGTATGCCACATTTTAAATTTAATTGTGCAGGATAGTTAATCGTATTTGGAACCCTATATTAATAAAATTCGTATTTTGTTAAAATATATTTATACTTCTAAAAAACGTAAACAAGATTTTAAAAAATTTGTAAATGCACAAGGGCTTAAGTTTTTAAAACCTGAATTTGATATGCCTATAAGATGGAATTCAGCATAGAAAATGATAAAAAGAGCAGTGCAACAAAAAACACAACTAATGGAATTTTATAGTATGTCCGAAATTCATGATTTTCAAGATTCTGATTGAGATGTAATTGAAAATTATATGGAATTATTAGAAGTTTTTTATAGATCGACAACTATTTTATCTGGCGTTTATTATCCTACTTGTTCACTCGTTATCGAAAATTTTGTATTAATTACAGAAAAATTTAAAGCTTATACAAAATATGAAGGTTGGCGTCCGTTAATTCAAATAATGGAAGAATTTTTTTAAAATATTATAAAGAAATGTCAGCTATGTTTTCATGCGCCGCAGCTTTAAATCCTTTAATTGACGTAGATGGCGTAGAAAATCTTATAAAAGAAATAAACAATAATTTAAACTTATTTGTAACCTATCAGTTTTTTGATAATATAAGTGTTTTAAATTTAATACTGATTTTACAGAATTTTATAATTATTACGACCAGTTATATGAATCGCGGCCTAGAGAAGAAAGCACCCAACCAAAAACCAAAGATATTCTAAAAACAAGATTTTAGAGTTAGCCGCCCGAAAAAATAACGAACTTCGAGTACTTTAAGTGAATTAGGATTATATGCGAAAACACAATTTTAAGATTTTATGAGTTCAAATGAGATAGAAAATTTTGATATTTTACAATGGTGGAAAAATAAAATTAATATATATCCTGTTATGGCCTTTATGACCAGAGATTTACTAACAATCCAAGCTAGTACTGTAGCTTCGGAGTCTGCATTTTCTTTGAGTGGCAGGATTCTGAATGATCGAAGGAGCCGCCTGAGCGACGAGTCTTTGGAAATGTGCATATGCTACAAAGACCACTTAGATGCTATGAAGAGGAGGCAACATGTCGCATCGATCGAAGATAGCTCATTCGAAGTTGAAGATGAGCTAGGCGGCCTAAATTTGGGCACAGAAGATCAAGCCTGAACGTCATTTCCGAGGGCTCAACTCTAAGGTCTAAAGTGCCAAGACTAATATTGTATAATTGTAGGTTTTTTAAAGATCAAATATTTGTATTCGTATATTTTGTATTTTCAAAATCATAAAAATATCTTGACGTATTTAGTTTTTATTGTCGCATATTTTTGTAGTTAATAATTTTATCAATAATAAAAAAAAATCATTATCATTTTGTGTACATGTCTACATGAGGATGATTTTTTTCCTTAAATATGTATATGTTGTGGTCGCAGCCGGCTGAGACGAAGCCTATCCGCACCCCAACCTGACAGTCCAACCGACGAAGCCATTCCGCACCCCAGGTCCTAGCGGTTGGGGCTGACTTCGTCTCAGCGGTACAGTCCAACCGACGAAGCCATTCCGCACCCCAGGTCCTAGCGGTTGGGGCTGACTTCGTCTCAGCGGTTGGGCTGAAACCGCTGAGACGAAGTCCAGCCCCAACCGCGTGTCAGCGGTTGGGTCTCAAGGTTGGGGTTAGAGTTCGTCTCAGCGGTTGGGCTGAAACTGCTGAGACGAAGTCCAGCCCCAACCGCGTGTCAGCGGGGTCTCAGCGGTTGGGGCTGGCATTCGTCCCAGCGGTTGGGACTGGACCGCTGCGACGTGGTTGGTCCCAGCGGTTGGGTCCCAGCGGTTGGGTCTCAGCGGAGGCGGCCGAAGGCCGTCGAGGAGCAGGGAGCGAGCACGGGCGAAGCCCGTGCGGAGCTGCTAGCCCGTCGAGGAGCAGCGAGCACGGGCGAAGCCCGTGCGGAGCTGCTAGTATTTATATAAATTTTTATTTACATAAAATTAAATTTTTTTAAAAAAATCAAATATTTAAATATGCCGGGCCGACCCAGGCCCGGTCTGGGCCTGACCCGACCTGCAAGGCCTTGGTAGGCCTCCTCCTCAAGAGGAGGCCTGAGCCTGGTAAAAATCAGGCCCAAGCCCGGGCTTTTTCCATAAGGCCTGGGCCCGGCATGCCCGGGCCCAGCCTGGGCCCGACGGTCTTTTTGCCCAGGTCTAGAGCTGACCCGCTGCATTTGAAAATTATTGCATTATTTAGTGACAACTGTTGCAATAGCTTTCAAATGCACGGTCTACTACTGCATGTTAGAATTCTTGCATTAAAACTTTGATTAATTTGGCTCCGAAAAAAGGTTTGGGCTCCGCAATGATGAAGATTAGACTTTTTCTTAGTGGTGGAGGTCTTGCCGTCGATAACCTTTCGGAGATCGATGGAGCGGGCTTCCCTTCCTACGGCGATCAAGCGGGCTTCCCTTCCTTCGCCGGGCTATGAATGGCGATTCCATGCTTGTCCAAGAGTCCCTCGCATCTCAAGGAAGATCGATCGAGCGGGGAGTTCCCTTCCTTCGACAGCCTGGAGATCGATCGAGCGAGGAGTTCCCTTCCTTTGGCGGCGGAATATCGCGAGTGCACAACGCAGAGAGCCCTAGGCGACATCGTTTTTAAGTTAAAGATTTAGGTTTTGATATTTAGGTAAAATATTTTATGTTCTGATTTCGCGGCGCTTGATTTAGAAGACGCCGCCATAGTCAATATTATTAGCGGCGTTTTATACAAAAAAACGCCGCCAAATCTATTATATACTATTGCCCACGCTTTCACAATAAAACGCCGCGAAATCAAAATCTATGGCGGCGTTTTCAAAAACGCCGCAAAAAAAACGTCGCAGTAGGTGTTATTTGTTGTAGTGATCGCCGATCACGGTGGACTTTGTAGTATGATAAGGTCAGGATATTTTCACAGGACATTGTGAGGGGGAAAACTGTGTTGGGACAAAGATATTGTCCTTATTTTCACAGGACTTTGTAGTATGATAAGGTCAGGATATTCTAACTCTGTGCTCTCAAGTAATACATTCTTAACTTCCTTGATTTTAATTTGTGGAATGATCTTGACTTTCCTCAAATGTCTATGTTTTGATTCTTGGGAATGATTCATATTTTGATGCAAATAAGTTTTTTTTTGGCTTATGATGCGTTGAAGTTAAAGCTTCGCCGTTGGATAATTTATAATTAAATCTCCATTAATACAAAAAGTGGTAAAATGTAATCAAGAACCCTATAAAATATTAGTGCTCAGCATGTAATTGATCATTATAGAGTTTAATTATAGAAGTAGTTATAATCTTACCAAATCATTACATTAAAGAGTCCATTTGCTAGGATCCAATTGTAGCTCCGGAATTTTAATTGCAAGTTCAATTCCGATAAAAATTAAATAAGGTAAGACTTTGAATTTTAACAAAGGTAAGTTGCTCTACACTTTTAAAATCTGTTGTTTACAACCTAAAAAAGAAGAAGAAGACAATTTCCCGTCTAATCGAGTCCATTGCAGAAACGATCAACAATTTCCTGACCGCGATGATGTTGTATGGCTACTTATTTTGATGGATGATCGGCGTGCTCATGTTATTATAGGCAATAATTGATAGAGATAATTATTGTCAAAACCTGAAGTGATGCAAGGGCTGATCGTGGAAACAAGGATGTATGTAGCAAACTCAAAGATGCAATGATGGAGGTTAAACTTTTTCGTGATCAACTAGAATGTTTTGGAAAGTCCCTTGCAATCAAATTAGCGATATAAATGCAACCCGATGAGCACACAAATTTATTTTGTAAATGTTTAATGTTTCAATCTTTGATTTTCAATTATCATTATCTAATAATTATCTTTTTAATGTTTTTTTATCTAGATGAATGATGAAAAATGTTTGAATCTAGTGCTCCTCAATTGCAAAAGTTAGCAATTCGTATTATTAGCCAAACATCGTCTTCTTCGAGTTGTGAAAGAAATTGGAGTGTTTTCGAAAGAATTCACACCAAAAGAAGAAATCGTTTGGAGCACCAAAGATTCAATGATCTTGTATATGTTCGATATAATCTTAATATACGAAATCGGTATGACATTCATTTCTTATCTCTTTTAAGTTTTAATAGTTTTAAATTTCGTATTTTTTAATAACATTTGACACTTCTATCATTCTATGTTGGCCTTAGGTTTACTTTTACGAAAATGAGTTACGATCATTTAGATCACACATGTATTGATTTGATGAACTTTTGGGTGGTAGTGGAGGAATCAGTGTCGGAGCTCACATATGAGGATCTAGAAAATGAAATTTATAATGAAGACGCTATCACAATTGTTGCAGAACAAAACTTTAATACTACACTACCAACTCAAAGTAAGTATATATGTTCATGACAATATTTATGTATAATTATATAATTTAAATATATGTTGTTTCATAATTTAATTATATATATTGATCGTGCAGATGATGCAAAAATTGGTATTATTGAATCATTTACACCGACTCAGAAAATTTTGGAGAAGAACGTATTATAGATTTTGATGGTGTTGGCAATGACTTTGGCAGAGGATTTGACTCATTAAACTATGATTTGAATTATTGATAATAAATAATTAAATATTAGTAGTTCATTACTATTTTGAGACAATCATTTTTGCGACAATATCACAAAACATTATTATTTAATGTTGTGTTTCATGATATGTAATATATTAGGACAATATGACATATAATTTTTTGCTTTAATGATTATATAATTTGTTTTATAATTTTAAACTTTTACAGTTTACTTAAAATACAATTTACCCCGATTCTTAAAACCTTTGATCTCTGTTGCGGATCACTCAAGGCTCCGGTAGACCGGACTAAATTGGACCGCCTTAGCCCGGGAGTGTTCGAGCACGCAAACAGTAACAGAAAAAAGGAAAACTGACAAGGCAATTTTTTTAACGTGGAAAACCCGTCAACTGGGTGAAAAACCACGCGGCCGGGTCTGTGCCGGCCGAAACCTCCACTATTTGTTGGTTGTTGTACAAAGCTACTTTAAAGAACTCGAGGGCGACAGGCCGCCTCTCGTTACAATTGTTGAGAGAGAGATACTCGGAGGGTGACAAGCCACCGCTCCTGGAGCTAAGACTCTTGTCTGATGCAGAGGGGGATGCTACGCTCTAAGCGCTCTAGAGGTTTTGACTGCAGCTTGAAGGTTGGATCGATGTGCTCTGTGCATCTTTGTCTCTGCCGGTTGTCTCCTGCTGCGCTAGAGGAGTTTGGAGTGCTGTTCTAGCTGGAGGCTGGAGCTTTTGTTCTTGAGTGCGCGGGGCTATGCTTGGACGGTCTTGAGAGCGGAGCGCGCGGAGGCGCTCTTGGAGCAGTCTTCAGAGCGGAGCGCACGAAGGCGCGCTTGGAGCGGTCTTGAGAGCGGAGCGCACGGAGGCGCGCTTGGAGCGGTCTTGAGAGCGGAGCGCACGGAGGCGCGCTTGGAGGGGTCTTGAGAGCGGAGCGCACGGAGGCGCGCTTGGAGCGGTCTTGACAGCGGAGCGCACGGAGTCGCGCTTGGAGCGGTCTTGAGAGCGGAGCTCACGGTGGCGCGCTTGGAGCGGTCTTGACAGCGGAGCGCACGGAGGCGCTCTTGGAGCGGTCTTGAGAGCGGAGCGCACGGAGGCGCGCTTGGAGCGGTCTTGAGAGCGGAGCGCACTGAGGCGCGCTTGGAGCGGAGCGCACGGAGGCGCGCTTGGAGCGGTCTTGAGAGCGGAGCGCACTGAGGCGCGCTAGGAGCGGAGCGCACGGAGGCGCGCTTGGAGCGGAGCGCACGGAGGCGCACTTGGAGCGGTCTTGAGAGCGGAGCGCACGGAGGAGCGCTTGTGAGCGCGCAAGGAGGAGGCGCGCTTGGGAGCGCGCAAGGAGGACGCGCGCTTGTGAGCTCGCAAGGAGGAGGCGCGCTTGGGAGCGCGCAAGGAGGACGCGCGCTTGTGAGCGCGCAAGGAGGACCCGCGCTTGTGAGCGCGCAAGGAGGAGGCGCGCTTGTGAGCGCGCAAGGAAGAAGGAGGAGAGAGACAATCCGTAGGAGGATTTTCCCGGCCGGAGAGAGAGAAAGTCTCAAAAGAGGAGAGAGATGGAGGAGGAGAAGAAGAAGATCCCAAAAAGAGAAGCCTTGGGGTTCTATTTATAGTTTTTGAGGGTGACACTTTCGTAATTAAATGGGTGGTTAGGGTAGTTATGGTGGTTATGCGGCTACCCGCACACCATAACCAATTTATGTGTTATACGCACACTTATCATGAATATAGCTACGCGCACACCAGTTTGTATAGTTTTGCGGTGATATGTATTCATATGACGGATATGGTTATGCGCACACCATAACCATATTATTTAGCGTATTGAAGGATTTTACTATTTGCACCCCCATGTTGGAGGATTTTACTATTTACACCCACATGTTTGAGGATTTTACTATTTACACCCACATGTTGAAGGATTTTACTATTTGCACCACATAATGAGGGATTTTACTATTTGCACCTCATGATATGAGATTTTACTATTTGCACCCCCATGTTGGAGGATTTTACTATTTGCACTCCATGATGGAGGAATTTACTATTTACACCCCCATGTTGGAGGATTTTACTATTTGCACCCCATGATGCAGAATTTTACTATTTGCACCCACATGTTGAAGGATTTTACTATTTGCACCCACATGTTGGGTGGTTACGGGGATAGTGGGGTTTCTTTGGATAACCGCACACCCATGAATGTGGTGCGGTTAGCGCCTTCAAGGAAACCCTATCAATCTCGAATCTCAGGTCCCATTCTTAAAGAGCAATGTTATAAGCACATCAATTTTCGCTATTGACAGCCAAATTTTATTGACATATCAAATTATTTTATTTTCACACAAACACGTTATTGGCACACCATATTTTAAAATCGTTATTGACACGCCAAAATGATTAATTTTTTATCTCTTTCTCCTTATGCTTGTGAAGATCAATCTTTGTGTGTTAGCAATGCCTTTGAACAAAACCAAATTATTGGTATCCTTGTCAAAATTGTTTTGTAAAAAATCCTCTGCTAGATATCTACAGAGAGGAAGTTCTCTAATTTCAGTTGTTGAAGATAATTATGACCATAAACACAAGTTCAATAATTCCACATGCGAGTTCAGTACTTCGCTAATCATCATAGCAACTCAAATAGTCATTTAGTCTTTGTTGTTTTTATACTTCTCTAAGAAGACTACTTTTGAATAAATTTTCTCCAAATTTACTTCGGTATGAACAGGAGACCTAACAATGGTATTGCATATCTGTGAGTTCTGCTTGAAGACCATCAAAAGGGATGTGAGTACCGCACTTCGCAGTCATTGATACTATCTTCCGACGAAGCTCCCCAGAGCCGGCGACCTCTACCAATGGCGGCGATATCCTGAATACAGAGGAGGCCGGGGTGTGCGGCTTGGACTCGAGAATGGCGGAAAGCAGAAGAGAAAACAGTAAAAAGGGGGTGCGACTTTCTTCCGGCGAAGCTCCCCAGAGCCGGCGATCTCCCTCAATGGCGGCGAAATCGCGAACTGGGTGGAAGGAGTGTGCGGCTTCGAATCGCGAACGGAGGAAAGCAAAAATAGGCGGTGTGCGCTTAACCGAGGAGG
This sequence comes from Dactylorhiza incarnata, assembly GCA_033032865.1. Lineage (NCBI taxonomy): Eukaryota > Viridiplantae > Streptophyta > Magnoliopsida > Asparagales > Orchidaceae > Dactylorhiza > Dactylorhiza incarnata. Next base: position 6,044,264 of record JAWHQI010000123.1, on the reverse strand, counting down.
GGTTAGGGTATTTGAGTTTTTTGGAGTTAAAATTGGTGTGCTAATAGCCTATATTGATGTGCTAATAGCCTGTATTGATGTGTAATAGTCTAGGTTTAAGATCAAACCGAACGGCCCCTCCATCTGCACTGCCGCCCTTCGTTTCGGGTCTTTAGCCTCCGGCCTCCGTCTACCTGCGGCCTCTGTCTGCCTCTGGCCTCCTTTCTTCTCCGTTAATGCTCTTTCTCGAGACATTTCGACGTTTAGGATGAGGAAAAGGAGGAGAGGGAACTGGATTGGAAGAACTGAAGAAGGTGAAGCAGTAGCGTTTTGCTTCCTTTGCTCTCATACTTTTGGTATCCCCTTAGTTCTCCTTCTCACTCCTCAGTCGGAGGAATCTCAAAGCAGCAGCCTGATGGTGCTCCTTGTGAATCTCTGCCTTTCCTCCGTGGCCTCCCATCCTTCTTCATCCCTTCCCTTGCCTCCATTTCCCAGTATCTATGGAACCCATGCTCGTGAATTAAGAATTTAGTTTTATATCTATCTGGGAAATGCTAGGCTCTGGGTGCCGTTCCATCCCTATTCCTTTCAATCTCTTCCACATTCCCTTAATACATTCATTCACGCTACGTTGTCTCTATTGTCATCTAGGGTTTGCTTGCCATTACCCCTTGGATTCCGACTCGTCAAACTCTGACGAGCTCGAGCACGATTTCCCTCGTCATCCCCCGGAGAACCTGTTCTCTCCAATCCTCAACCGTGCCGGCGATCCCACTCATCAATCTAACACTGGAAATTACTCCATCAAGAGGAAGCATCCCTTCGATAGAAAATGGCGCCACGAAGAGAATTTGATGAAAAAGATAACATCAGCTCTTTCAAAGCAAGGGTGGGATCTAAACTTCCACACGTCTTTTGGCATTGACTCTGATTCTTGGTGTCTTCCTCGTATGCTGAATGATTTGTTCGATGAGTACCTGGATTCCGCTCTCGTGTATTTCTTTTTCAGGATGTGGCGGAGTTGTGATGATAAATCGGAGCACAAGTTGCAAATCTACTGCGTAATGATACACATAGCGGTTTCAGGTAATATGAACCATATTGCCATGAATCTTCTCCGTGAGATTGTTAAAAGTATTGACACAGTTGAAGGCGGGCCTGATTTCACCTTCCATGAGTTGTGGCAGGCGAGGAGAAATGGAGGTGAGTTGGAAACTGTATATAGTATGCTTGTTATTTGTTTTGCAGAGCAGGGAATGCTGGATATGGCTACCAGACTGATGTCAACGATGGAAGACTTTGGTTTTTATCCAAGCAATGGTGTTTATGTTGCCATTGCTTTCTTGCTGAAGTCACAGTTCACCAACAAAGTTGAATCTGATAGAGATTTCTTTTTGCAACTTCAGAGCTGCGGTGCTCGATTGACTGGATTGACTCTAAGCTTATTTATTCGCGAATTGTGTGCTCGAGGTTGCTTAGATTCCGCTTCCAAGTTACTTTATGACATGCCAACTCTTGGCGGCAAGCCTGATACAATTGCTTTCACAATTCTTATAGATGCATTTTGCAAAAGGGGATGCTTGAAGGAAGCAACTTTATTGTTGTTTAAGATGATTCAGATGGGTTTATCTATAGATTCTACTTTAATTTCTTCTCTAGTTCATGGTTATTGTAAGATTGGAAGGTCGGAAGCTGCAATGTCCCTACTGAACTTTTCGGGTTGCGTGCTTGACGCCTTCATGTATAATAGCTTTATTTTTGCCTTCTGTCAAAATGGGGATGTTGAATGTGCTCACGCGCTATTGAACATGATGATCGAGTCTGATGTTGTGCCTGATTCTATCAATTATACCACTGTTATCAAAGGCTATTGTGGATTATACCGAATGAATCATGCTTTGAAGATTTTTGCTCAAATGCGTAAAAGAGGTGTCGCGCCAACCATTGTAACTTATGCAGTTTTGATTGAGGGCCATTGCAAGCAAGATGATGTTCGAGGGGCAGAATTTGTCTTTAATTCACTTGAAAGAGATGGTTTGCATGCTGATGTAGCTACATACAACACATTGATCAATGTGTACAGCAAGAAGGGACATATGCACAAAGCATATGAGCTGGTGGATATGATGAAGAAGGCTGGGGTTTCTCCAGATTCTGTGACATACAATGTGATACTGCATGGCCTTCTCAAGAGAGGATTTGCTGTTAAAACAATTTTTGGTGAACTTGTCAGAAGAGGGTATTCTCCCGATGAGGTTTATTCTTCCGATAAGATCGCTTGCACAAATATTATTCATGGATATTCTAAAGAAGGGAGGTTGGAAGAGGCATATCTTATATGGTGTAGTATGAGCAAGACAGGGATGCCACCTGATGTTGTTACCTGCAGTGCTTTGTTAAATGGGTTTTGTAAAATGCATCGAATGGAGGATGCTGATGTTCTATTCCACAAGATGTTAGATTCCGGTTTAGAGCCTGATTTGATCTTGTACAATACTCTAGTGCGTGGATTTTGTAAGGTTGGTGATGTTAGTAAAGCTCGCCAATTATTAATCATGATGAAGGCCAATGGCTTATTTCCAAATGATATTACACGTTGTGCTTTAGCTATTGGCCTTGGGAAAGGTGGGGCTGAGGATGCCCAAAAAAGCGCAGCGATTTTAATACAGAAGATATTTTCAACGGAATGATGTTATTTGTGAGTAGTTGTCATGTAAGTATTTCAAATATTCAGTTGCAGATTTACCTTCTGATATGCCAAATATCTTTTCATGCAATGGATTTTGTAGATGACAAATCCCAGCAGATTATCACAAGGATGACAACATGGATCCGGAGAATCTGTAATGCGGAGAGCTGGCGATGAGGAGATATGACATAGCCAAACTAGGTATGTTTTGCACATCAATTTCCTTTAACTATAAATATTTTTCCATTTAGTTATATAAGTTACTTTTGTTAATTGAACTTTGCACTTATAGTTAAGTCTTATCTATCTCTATGATATTTACTCTCATTAATAGTAACAAATCTATGGAGTTATATTTCATAAGCATTGTGATGCAGCACGAATCTATGGGCGTTGCACGACCGAAACTCTACCCTAAATGCAATGCAACCGGGAACAAATGACACTTCATGCAATTCAACCAAATGTAGACATGATGCGTATGCGAATGCTCTGGTCCGATTGCCAATTACAATAAATAACTAATTAGGATAAAACAAAATCAGGAGCACATTCGTTCACAACAATTTTTTATTGGAATAGCAACATGAATTCACAAAATGATTTGAGGTGCAAATTTCAATTAAACATGCACCGAATGGATTCCGCAAATCAAGCAACGAATAATAATAATAAACGCACATGAAAGTGTAGATCCCACAAACAATAGTCCGACCATTCAACACAAAAGATAAATAAATAACATCCATACCAAGATTTGCTCATACATGCGGCAACGTGATTTAGGGGAGATCTGTTAGTTGCAACGACCTCGGATCGGTGGGTGGCTCCAAGAGGGGGCTGCAGTGGCTGGACAAAATCACGGGAGGGCTCGGTAGGGGCTGGTGAGCGGGCAACAATGGGGTCGTTAGATGGAAGTGGGCGGTTAGGGATTGTGGCTGAAGGTAGTGGGTTGCGGTTGGGGTAAGGTACCGGAGGAGGGCTGCAGCAGGCGTGTAGGAGGATGGGGTGGGGGTTACGGCGGTGGGAAGGCGGAGGATGGGCTGAGAGTGGCGGTGCTAGGAGGGATTTTGGCATCGGGAAGGAGGAGAGCTCGCTGTTGGGAGAAGTGACGGGTTGGGGTATCGATCGGTGCTGGGTTGGGGTATCGATCGGTGCTGGGGATGTAGATGAGGCGAGGCTGGCTGGACTGAAGTCGACGGGAGGTGGCTGAGGCTGGAGGAGGGCCGACGGGATGGGGTTTTGGCGTCGGGAGACTTGCACGAAGAGGGCACTACTCGGAGTCCACCGAGAGACCGGCGGATCGCAACTTGCAATCTTCCGCCCCCAAACCAGCGACGCATGCATGTATAAATAGGGGAAAGGAAAATAAAAGGGTTAGGGCACCCGGATCGGACAGCTAAGAACGTTCGGGCAGATCCGGTTCCAAATACAACACGAAATACATAAATTAATATATGGAAAAGACTCGGAATGACCATCCGGGCGCATCTGCGGACTCGAATCGCCCAAATGGGTCGCCGATCACCGCCTCCTGCGGGAATAAGCGTGCGTGTGTTGTCGATCGCCATCACATTGTAAAGATGGTCATGAGCTTCGATTGGAGTGCACACATAAGTTTTTGCTTAGGACCCATCTTTGTCGCAGATAATTGTAGGATCCTAAGCGAGATGATTAGAGTCTGTAGACGTTTTCAACCTTTTTTTTCCGATTTTCTGTATTTTCTTTTATGTTTTTGGCCAATGGAATGTTCAAACAATCCAAGCCTTTAATTCCATTGTCCTAGGTTAGGTTTCCGTTAAGTATGTTAATGTGGACTGACTGAATCTTTGCTAAACACTCGATCATACCTTTGTTGGTGAATCCAACATCCTCCTTGGGCGTTGAACCCTAGGATCACCTCTGCAATTTTCATCTCTGCTACTACAACCGCTGCAACCCCCCTCTTGCATCCCCTACAATCCCCCCGCCTATTCCCCACCCTACAACCACGTCCATCCTCTGCAATTGACACTTCTTTCTCTCCATGTAACTGATGTATCTCTCAATCCCTACAGCCGCTGCACATGCTAGCCCTACAGCTGACGCCACACCCACTTTCTACATCCGCCTCACTTGCTTGCTCTACAACCTCCACATCTAGTATCCCCTACATCCGCCGCCACAGTTAGAGAGAAAATCTAGTATAGTGGAATACATGCAAATGAGTATCATGGGGATGAGGGAGAAAGAGATCACAAAGAGAGAATAGAGAATTTTGTTAAGGAGCCCCCGATTAGATGCGATAGAGAGGGAGGGTGTTTCCTATAAGGCGCAATGAGGATGCCATCTGTGCAGAAGAGGAGAAGAGGAGAAGGGAGAAGAAAATTCAAGAGGAATCCCTTATCCAACCTGAGCCTTTAATTCCTATACCTAAAGCATAAAAGAGTTCTTATATCATGGCACTATATAAGAACTAGAGCACGGGCAAAATCAAATACCTCGACGAAATGAAAATGTGAGAATTTAAGAAGTGCTAAACTAAATAAATAGAGATGCTGAGCTATGTAGTGGTGACTGGTTGTTCCGTGTGTTCGTTAAGCGTCTATACTGAGTACACACACCACATCCCCATATGTCTCACCTTTGTGGTGGCTGCTCAATTCAATTATTAATAATAACTTAACACCCTTGTAGCACTATTTACTGAATATGATCTACAATTTAAATTTAAAATTAGTCTTATCAACTTATCCAAATTCAAATAAAGTCCACTCATTAGTCTTATCAGCTTATCCCAAAGAATAATTATTAGCTAAGAATAAAAAGAAAGGATAAATCATCACTCAATTCCCAAATTATAGACCATACTTCACATTAGTTTATGATTTTAAAACATTCTATTTTGGACCATAATACCTTTCTAATTTAACAATTGGTCCACAAGGTTAAATATTGATCTTTATAAATGTGACGCCGACCACGACGACAGGTATTAATAAATAATTATTTTTACTTTCGCGTCAAAATTACGACGTAAAGTGATATTATTATGCGACGAAAAATGTAATACGAATATGAAGTTAACTCTTAAAGTTGTAAATGTGTAAGTGATTAGGATTGAAATCGTAATGAAATGAGCTTAATGTTAATTTACACTAAAAATTAAGTTATTAAACAGAGATACCGGCTAAGGATGTGGGAGCACCGTCTGGTCCAGACGTGAGTCATGCGTGGAACTTGCTGTGTGTCACGAAACAAGAGTTAGGGGTCACGATAAGAAATAGCCGTAGACCGAGCCTTTCTTCATTTCTCGATGCTGCGCTCCCCGACCCCGTCTGCTCCCGCTACCATATGTCGCCGCTCCTCTCCGACGCCCTAAATCAACTTAATTTCAAGAGATTTTGCCCTCAATCTTCAAGTAATCTCTTTCTTTCAACTCCTTTTCAGTTTCATGTGAATTCATAGCTCCGATTGTTAGATTCTAAAACCCTAAATATGTACAAACGATTCTATTTCCTGAAATTTCTTCTCTTTAATTTCATGAAGGATGTAAAACATCCATGTGTATTTTTATGCAAAGAAATCTCAAACCCTAGATGAATCCATGATTTTCATACTTCGATTTTTAGTTTCCTTTGCAATTGGGGTTAAAAACAAGGGTTTGCTATGAAGATTAGGAAGCTTGTATGATCAAAACCAAAAAAAATTCTCCTTGTTTTTATTAAGGGCAGCAAATCCCCTTTCCAAAAATTGTAGGGCAGCAACTTTATGCTTGGATTTTTAATTCATTTCTTCAATTGGATTGAGAACAAGCATGTAGATGAGGTTCTCTCATTGATTTTATAAAAATCTGTTACGGGTCCACCGTCAGTTATCCTATTATATTAGTAGTATGTTGTATCGGGTCTTTATTAGGTTGAGTCTTTATTATGGTTGAGTCAAGTTAGAGTATTTTAGGTGTTTTCGTGGGTCAAGTCTTATTATATTAGTAATTTAGTATTTATGCATTTTTAATATCTTATATGTCCGATGTAATTACGGGGTTGCCCCCGGGGGTTCTATATATTAGACCCGGTCATGTATGTGGAAAAAAAGAAATGAAATATGAAAGTTTCCTTCTCTCTCTAAATTCCTCTCTCTCTCTCTAAGCTCTTCTCTCCTTCCTCCACCCTCTAGGGTTTCTTCCTCTCTCATCCCCTCCTCCACCATTCTAGGGCTTGCCCTTTGTATCTCCGCCTCCAACAATCCGGCAACGAACCAAGCCCATAACAACTTGGTATCAGAGCCCTCCTTCCTCGGCTTCGACACTTCCGCTGCTCAGAGCTTCCGGTCCTCCCCTCCGCCGGCCAAGCATTTTCAACCGGGCCAACCACTGTTTCGACGCCAGCCGCTGCGCCCACCGTGTCGATTTTCCGACTGTCTCCAGCATTCTCTTCCCAGTGAATCGCTCGTCCTCGACGGAGACCACCTCCACACTGCGCCTGCTTCGTCGACAACCAGCACCTGCATCATCGACGCCACATAACAAGTCTCTGAAGCCACATCTCTCCCTGCGCCCAAGTCCATTTTTCATCATCTTCGACGGCGTTCCCTCCTTCCTCGACGGCGTTCCCTGCTTTCGCCAGCCGCTTCCTCCTGTCGACGCCGGAAGCCCACAACGACACAAGCGTCTCCATCCTACCAGACGAACCAGCCCGCCGCCTCTCTCGACGTTCCCCACGCCCGCAACAGACCCTTTTTCCCCACGCCGCAGCAGTCCTCGCGCCGCACGCCATCAAACCGCTGTCCCCCTTGACATTTTTTTAAAGTTTTTCTTTTTTTTCCTTCTACCGAGGCACATCGACCTCCTATCCCATCCGCCAACATCAAATTTCCCCCCCCAACCCTCCATTAGTTTATTTTATTTCATTTCCTTCTCTCTTCCTAACCGCACCCCTCCTTCCTAACCCGCTTTGCTACCATGTCGCTTAGCGTTGCCGACCGCATTGAGCTCCTCGCCACCCTCGCCAAGCTGGACCGTCGTATTGCTCATCGTGAGGCTCGACTCGGCCACGTCGATGCTCGACTCGACCTCACGCTCGACGCCCTCCGCATGTCTCGCGACTCGTTGGTGGTTTTTCTGTCACCACCACCACCGGAGCTAGGCTCGTCGCCTTCCCCTTCAATGATGGTGCCACCACCGTCCTCCGTTGTTCCGGCCATCTCGCCGCCGCCTCCGGCCATCTCGCCGCCGCCTCCGGCCATCTCGCCGCCGCCTCCGGCCATCTCGCCCCTGCCTCCGGTCATCTCGCCGTCGCCTCCGGTCATCTCGCCACCGCCTATACTGGCCCTTGCTCCGCCTGCCGCTGCTCTGTCAGGCCTTGCGCCGCCGTCACCGCCAAATCCGTTCCTGCTACTGTCCATTGTTCCTCTCACCTCCTTGCCGCTGCTGCTCACCGCCACCCTACCGACCCCACCGAAGCCATTACTTCTGTCGCCGGTCATTCCGACATCGCCGCCGCTACTCGCCGCCGCCTCCGCCACTACGCGATATCAAACATTGTTCTGGCGGGAGATCAAGATGCCATATGCTCCGACCTGCCACATGGAGTTCGAGCTTGAGGTCAAGCTCGATGTCAAGGACGGATGGAGTGTTATGGGTCCACCATCAGTTATCCTATTATATTAGTAGTATGTTGTATCGGGTCTTTATTAGGTTGAGTCTTTATTATGGTTAAGTCAAGTTAGAGTATTTTAGGTGTTTTAGTGGGTCAAGTCTTATTATATTAGTAATTTAGTATTTATGCATTTTTAATATTTTATATGTCCGATGTAATTACGGGGTTGCCCCCGGGGGTTCTATATATTAGACCCGGTCATGTATGTGGAAAAAAAGAAATGAAATATGAAAGTTTCCTTCTCTCTCTAAATTCCTCTCTCTCTCTCTAAGCTCTTCTCTCCTTCCTCCACCCTCTAGGGTTTCTTCCTCTCTCATCCCCTCCTCCACCATTCTAGGGCTTGCCCTTTGTATCTCCGCCTCCAACAATCCGGCAACAAACCAAGCCCATAACAAAATCCCCTTCAATTCCGACTAGAGTAGCAAGATATAAAGGTGTAGGTGGCTGAAATTGGAGTGTTGACCATAGGAATGATGTCCATACTTATTGCATGCATATGGGAAATTAAATTGAGGCAAATCCCCTTATATTATTAGGGATGCCAACCTATAGTTCGATTAAGGCTGAATTTACAGAATTAGGTCAATTAAAACCAACATTAAAACTTTAAAAGGCGGTAGCTAGCTAGCTTGCGGCTTAATTTGAAGGCGTTAAATTAATTTAGTGGCGTCAATCAGCTTAGGTTGAATATGAGAACAAAAACGGGAATGACTGGTGCAATTAAGTAAAAGCTTAAGCATATTTATTTGCGTCCAATAAATTGTAGCGGGCTGATTTTAGGAAAATATAGAGGCAATATTTTTAACACGAGAAATAATGTTGTAAATGTCTAGGCATGCGCACATTAGTATGGAAACATTGAATATCTACTCTCTTAAGGCCATTAACGATTTAAAATCCATACAAATATAAACATACGTAGTCCGTTTTTTGGGAAAACTAGACATGATGTTTTAAATTCTGATACACAATAAATTGTGTAGCACATGACGTCCCATGGAGGAAGGTATAATGATCATCGCAAGGATAGAGCAAAATGAAAGATCGAGGTGAGTTCTTACTCCTGTATTTTTATTGATATTGGTTATGATATTTTAATACTTACCTGTTTAGCTATGATAAGACCAAACATTGAAACTCTAAAGAGAACTAAAAAGACAATGTAATATCCTTAAATGACTAAAATGCTAAACTGAAAATGAATCCATAACTAAAATGCTAAACCTGAAAATGAATCAATGACTAAAATGAAAATGATATTGTAGGAAAACACGGAATTGAGGGAAATAAATGTAAAAATATTGTTTTGATTTCTCACACACATACATACAAGCATTTGTACACTTATATAGGAAAAAAGAGAAGAGAAAATCTCATTCTAAGATGTGAGACTAAGCTAGTACAAAGAGACTGGGCTCTAGCTGGGCCTTTGTTATTGGACATTTTTACGTAGTCTATTCAACACTCCCCCGCAAGCTAGAGCATAAAGATCGTAGGCACCAAGCTTGGACAAGAACTGATAATATAGCGGTCGTGGTAATGCCTTAGTGAGGATATCAACTACTTGCCCAGCTACAGGAACATGTTTTAGTTCTAGTTTCTTCAGTTGAACATTCTCCCGAATGAAGTGACAGTCGACTTCGATTTGCTTGGTACGTTCATGAAATACAGGATTCTTGGTGTTATGTATAACATCTTGACTGACACAATAGAAAGTGGCCGGCAAGGGAAGTGTAACGCCAAGGTCACTTAGAAGGCTTTCCAACCAGCTAAGTTCGGACACAACAAAGGCCATTGAACGATACTTAGCTTCGGCAGATGAGCGAGCAACCACTGACTGCTTCTTGCTGCGCCAGGTGATAAAATGTCCACCGAAGTATGTAAGTATCCACTTTTGGAACGACGATCATCCAGAGAGCCAGCATAATCATCATCAGAGTATGCAATAAGAGATAAGGGAGACAAAGAAGGCTTGTATACACGTCCTTGTCCCGGAGCGGTCTTCAAGTATCGAAGGATGCGTTCAACTGTCTGGAGATGAGAGATCTGTGGTGCATGCATGAATCGACTGACAACTCCAACAACAAATAATATATCAGGTCTTGTAACAGTATGTTATGTCAGCTTCCCTACAAGACGACGATAATATTCTGGGTTCAGAAGAAGCAGATCAGAGTTCGAGGCATAAGCGCAGAGCTTGTGATTAACATCCATTAGAGTGTCAGGAGGCTTGCATCCAAAGTAGCCAACATCATGAAGCAAGTCAAGACAGTACTTCCGTTGAGATAGAACAAATCCATCAGGATGCCGAGCTACCTCGAGACCAAGGAAGTACCGAAGATTTTCCAAATCTTTAGTTTGAAAAACAAAGGTCAAGTGTTGCTTGATCATGTGTATTCCTTTGGCAACATCACCTGTAATTAAGATGCTATCAACATAGACCAAGAGAATCATTATGCCTGTCGGACGATGTCGAGTAAATAGAGAGAAGTCAGTTGAGCTTCGAGTGAACACAAAACCACGAACAACCTGACAGAACTTGTCATACCATGCTCGAGGAGACTGTTTGTGACCATAACGAGATTTCTTGAGATGACATACAAGGGACTCCCCCGTAGTCTTAAACCCGGGAGGTTGTTGCATGTAAACAGTCTTCATCAGATCGTCATTGAGAAAAGCATTTTTGACATCCAATTGATGCAACGGACAATGTCGATGAACAACGAGGGAGATCAAGACACGAACAATGTTCAGTTTGGCGACAGGCGAGAATGTTACATCATAATCAAGACCTTGTTGTTGCGTGAAGCTACGAGCCACAAGACGAGCCTTAAGTTGCTGAACTGCCCAATCCGGACCATGTTTGATGGTAAAGACCCACTTACACCTCACACAAGGTTGGCCAGGTTGAAGAGGAACAAGGTTCCAAGTCTGATTGGCCCGAAGAGCAGCTATTTCGTCATCCATGACCGCGCGCCACCCTGGATTCTGAAGAGCCTCCTGTAGAGAGTTAGAGGGGAAATAAACAACAAAGAGGATACAAAGTTGTGAAGAACTGGAGAGAGGTGATGTAAGGATACATAATTCTTTAGAGGATGAGTGGTTGATGCGGGTGCCGGATCTTCAGGCTGCTGGATATCATTTGGAGAGGGTAATTGTCTGAGGGCATCAAGATGAGGACGACGAGTGTAAACACGAAGGAGAGGCGGTTTGGAGGGTGCTGTAGTGGAGGCAGGGGTGATGTAGGAGAGGTAACAGGGATGGTAGGACGCGGTAGTGTGGGAGGTATTGGAGAAGCTGGGTGGGAAGAGTGAAAAGGCTGATCTTCGAGAAAAGTCGCATCCGCAGAGGTAACAATCTTGCGATCATCGTGAGAGTAACAAACATATCTTTTTTGAGTGCGAGAGTAACCAACAAACATATATTTGGTCGCACGAGGAGCAAGTTTGTCGGTGGAGGGTCCAATGCAGTGGACATAACAGGTACATCCAAAGATGCGAGGAGTGACGAGAAAGGGAGGTGTGGAGGGAAATAGAAGACTGAAGGGAGTCACATAGTTGAGAATGTAGGAGGGCATGCGATTAATGAGATAGCAAGTTGTAGAGACCGCGAAATGCCAATAGAGTTTTGGAACCTGCATTTGAAACATAATTGAACGAGCGTCCTCGAGGAGATGACGATTTTTCGCTCAGCTACACCATTTTGTTGGGGTGTATATCCACACGAGGTTTGATGGATGATTCCCAACTCAGTACATAGATTATTAAATTCATGACTCGTGTATTCACGTGCATTGTCGGTGCGAATTGTTTTAATTAAACGTGAAAATTGAGTACGAGTTTCAACAATAAAGACACGGAACACACGAGGGAGTTCAGAACGATCGTGAAGAAGATATAACCATGTCATTCGAGAGTAATCATCAATAAATGTAAGAAAATAAAACACTAGCCGTTTTATAGGGGCCCCAAATATCATAATGTATTAAGTCAAAAGGAGCATTGCTCCGAGTACAATGAGAAATAAAAGAAGAGCATTGTTGTTTGCCCAAGATACAAGATTTGCAAGTAAAATCCGGGGGTGGGTGGGATCCGGAAGAGCTTTCTTGAGAATTCGGAGAGGAGCATGCTCGAGGCGCCGATGCCAATCAATAGAGGTGGCTGAGGAGAGAACGGTGGGAGGAACATGCAGAATGCAGAGCCCGTTAGACAATTTTTCTTCACCAATGATATTCTGCGTCTGTCGATCCTGCACAACAAAAGAAGATGGAGAAAAAGTTATAACGCAGTCAAGATCTTGAGTGAGTCGACTAACATAAAGAAGGTTGAAGGGAGAGCCCGGAACATGAAAAAACGAGCGAAGGGAGATAGAGGAAGTAAGAGCCACGTTAGCAGATCCAGAAATCGGGGTGGTGTCAATGTTGGCCATGGTGATGAACTTTGGATGCACGGAGTCCAAGTACACATTTTCCTATAGTTCACATGTCCAAACCTATTGTGCAATAACTTAGGATCAATTAAAGTTGAACTAACTTGGTGAATGCTATCATTGTTTAAACTGAGTATATACATTCCATTTATTAGATATGCACAACCGAAGTAGTGTGAATTAACAGTTAATGTTATTCTACCATTTAGGGTTGTAAAACACATTCCAGTCTTATCTAACAAACTCATAAAGATTAAATTTTTAGTTAAAGAAGAAACTACTCTAACATGCTTTAGAGTTAGAATTTTACCTGACGAGAGTACCAGATCTGCAGTCCCAGCATGAGACACTACTGTCTCTCCTCCATTGCAATTCTGCACAGTGTCTTTTACCACGGTCACCTCAGTAAGAAGACTTTTATCATTAGTAGCATGGCAGGTAGCACCAGAATCCAGCCACCACTCAGACGAGTCACTGCCACTGCGACCTCTCCCCATCATAGCTATGAAAGATTGGGGACCAGAAGTGTCCACCAGCATGTTCGTCTTATTCTGAGGCACATCCTCCTTGATCTTCTTCGGAGCCCTGCAGTCTGCGGCCCAATGACCCCACTTTCCACAATTGTGACACTTGTCATTCTTCTTTTTGAAAGAAGGCTTTTTGGCCTGGAGTTGTGAAGAAGGTTCACCTTTTGGTGCAGACTGCTTCCTGAGAGGTTTGCCAGGACGTGAAACTAAGTTAGCAATCTGAGTAGACTGACTAACCTGTTCCGCGCATTTCCTGACAGCGTTCTGATCTTCAATATGTATGAACCTCATGAGTTCATCAAGCCCAATCTGCTCCTTTAGCCTATGCATCTCAGTTTTGAAAGTGACCCACTCAGGAGGCAGCTTGCTTATGATCAGACCAACAAAGAGATTATCGGAGATTTCAGACTTCTCGTCATGCAGCCTGTTCCACATATTTTCCAGTTTGATCAACTGTGAAGTGATTGTCGAATTTGCATTCAGCTTGAAATTAAAAAACTTCTCTGCGAGGAGAGTTTTCGACAACCCTTCCTGTTTATGGAAATGCGCTCCAAACGGTCTCAGATCTCTTTAGCAGTTTTGAATCCACTGTACGTCATTGCGAGGCGGGGATTCAGGGAATTTAGAAGGTAATCCCTGCAGAAATCCTCGTCTCTCTTCCACAGCAGTTCGTCTACATCTACAGTCGTCGTAGCAAAATCACTAAGCACCGTGTAGAAAATCTCCCGTTCTTTCATGTCGAGTTGAACGTGGAGTTTCCAACCATGGAACTCAGTGGGATCGAACGACTGCAGTTTCACTAAGACGTACGTGCTACGTTTCGACATTTTAAACAGATAAAATGTAAATCAGAGAAATATCACCTGATCCAAATAGAGTCGATCACGTATCTTCAGATCCAATCCAATAATATGTGTGCTCCTCCTCTCCGGCAGAATGCAATCGTCGAGGACTAGATCCAGTCCCCCACAAAACCAACAAGTTGGTTCCTACTCCAAAAAGCACAAAAAACCCAGATCTGCTCGGGAAGAAGAACCCACTGGCACAGTTCTGATGCTGATTTGGATCACAAAGCAAGAGAAGAATACTCCAAATCCCAAGAATTCTGCTTCCCTGGATCCACAACAAGTTTTGGCAACAAGATCTCGAGAAAAGAACTGATGCCCAGAAATTGATCTCAACTGGCGAGTAGTTCCACACCCAGAAAAGGATCAGCAACAGCACTCCATGTGTGGCAGATTCCTAATCACGATCTGCGATGGCTTTTCGACCAGCAGAGCAGCAAGGTCAAAGGACCTTGATTCGTCTTCCCGATCAACGAGCAACGACAGAAGATCGCAGGAGGCAGGATCGTCGAGCGGCGCACATGAAATCTCCCCTTTTCCTCGATCGGCAGGGACGCACTATGCACTGGCGCCAAAAAATGCCGACTCTTCCTCCTTCGTCTGGAGAAGACGATGAATAGGAACGTTGCGATGGAAGAACTTTAGGAAACGATCCAGATCTGGGATCGACGGGAGCGACAGACCTCCTATTCCACAAGCGACAGCGGGAGATCTTTCCTCCTTCTCGCTAACGAAGTCCTTCTCGATCGAGTGGCGCACGAGGAAATCACGAACGAAAGGAGAGAGCGAAGGAGCGAGGATTTCCTCTCCGGCGGCTGCACGCGAGAACGAAACCGAGCGGACGCGAGGAAAACCCTAGCAGAGCGCGATCGCTACTTTGAGAATGTTGGGGCGGCTCCGGTCAAAGTATTCTACAATACCTCATCAGACATCTGACATGGGTATTTATAGTACCTCCAGCGTAGAGCGATGCCCTAGAATGACATGAAACCCACGAGCCCTTATCGGATTAGTCACGCCACGTGCGGACATACACGAAATAATTAACATTAGATACATTGTCCACTTTAGATCAACCTCGCCCATGCTAAGTTGAATCACACGTTTTTGTCACATTCAAAAAGTGGACTATGAGAGGTCACCCATCTCAGGATTACGTCCACTAGAGCACGCTTAATCATAAAGTTTTCCAACATAACTCCATCAACTGCTCCAAACGACGCCTTTGATATTTAGAGTTTTAAATTATTACTTAAGGTTAATTAACAACATTTTCTCACATTCCGATGTGTGATTTGATTTATTCTGCAATTGTATCCATCATCCATGATTATCACTAACTACACGTATCCACCATATTTGATTATCTCTAATTACATATATCCATCATTCATGGTTATCACCAACCACATGTATCCATCCAAAACTTGAATTGTTATAGATATGGGTGTTCACGAATCGAATAACTCTTCAATCAAATTCAAATTTGTCATAAAATGCAGAGATTCAGATTTAGATTCGAATTCGTTCGAATATTTAAATTCAGATTCAGATTCGTCCCAAAATTCTGGATTTGAATCAGATTCAAATTTGGATTCGAATTCAAATACAAGTGAGATTATAACGGATAATTTGGCCAGGGCCAATTTATCCATATTGTTTGTGGCTTACACGGGTCTTGAATGTTTCCACCATAGTACGTAGAGCAAGGTCCAAAAGCAAGTTGATTATCACAACCCTTCCATGTGATCTAGCTAGTTTCCTCTTGGTACATGATGCGTGATTATATCAGAAAGCTTTTGTTTGAATGTGAGTGATGGATGATGTGGGGAGCCGCATGTGATGGAGATAGTTGATGAGTGAGAGCATTGTTTAGTCCCATATTAGATAAGCAACATATATGTCAGTGTGCACATACCATATGTTTGAAACATGCAGTGAAGTGTGGGTCTAAACTCATAATCCTTCTTAACATAACTACAATTTATTGAGTACATGCATTGACATCATATCCATCCCGAAGCGAATTAACTCTTTTAGTCTATTCATGAGAAGTCAAATTTTTTGTTTAGATTCTACTTTGGAGACAACTCATTTATCTTAAGTGAGTTGTTATTTTGAAATATGTCAAAAAGGAAACTATCTACTACATTAATCCCTTGTATTGTTGGATGTGCTCAACTTTGTATAAGCAATGCCTTAGTGCATATATACAATGTGTATGTACTCACATCATATACAATAGAGCGTCTTAATATATACATTGCGTATAGTATACACTCACATCATATCGTTATAGTATATATTCATAGAGCTTCAAATATATATTGTAACACCCTAATTCAAATAAAATTTATATTGGGGTGCAGATAAATAATCTGGTGTGCGAACGCTACAAGAAAAATGCAAATTAGATAGGAAATTTAGAAAGGAAAAGAAATTTCTTGATAATTGCCATCAAATTTAGCAAGGAATGTTAATTTTGACATCTCCTACAAAATTAGATACAAAAAAGTTTCGTTGTTGAATTAGAAACAAATATTTTTGTGGCAAAACTTTTGTTGCTAATTAAAAACAACAAATTTTCGTTGTTGAATTAGAAATGAATTTAGTAACAAAAATGTTGCTTGCAACAATATGTCATTAATATTTTGTTGATAAAATAATTATTAAATAAATATTATCTATTATAAATAAAATAATTCAAATACAGGATCACATATTTATTTCAAAAAAAATTTATGGTTCAAACTCAAATCTAAGTAGAACGAACTATGATAATGGAAAAATGTAGTAATTATTTATTAGTTATAAACTACTAGTATAATTTTAATAAATACACAGATATAATTAAATATATAATATATAATATATAATATTTGCTCAAAAAATTAAATATTAAGTATTTTATGATAGATTTTCAAATATAACATTATTATTGCTATTTATAATTAATTTAATACTTCGTTTACTTCTAATTTTATTTAATATTTTAATATAATAATATACTTATTAGATGATATGTGTGTATATATATATACACACACGCGAGTAATCGTGCACGGGCCACCCCCGTGCCACACGCAATTGTACCGTGCCCGTTCCCGGCGGGGTTCGCCCATCTCCGGCACGTACATATTTTTTTTTAATTCGTTCTTTGTAAATTATCTAAAGAAAATTTTGTAGAAATTTTAAAGAATAAAATTTTTGGTATTTTATTTTAATTTTTTAAGAATATATGTATTTCATATAATTATATTATATATAGAATAATTTATATATATATTATATAAAATTTTAATATAATATATATAATATATGTATATATTATAATATAATATAACATATATAATATATGTATATATTATAATATAATATAGTATATATAACATATGTATATATTATAATATAATATAATATATATAATATATGTATATATTATAATATAATATAATATATATATATATATACATTTTATGCGGTTATTAGAGGAAAATATACACTTAAAACTATATTGTCAATATGGTTGGGTGGTTAGCTGCATAGTTGTTATTATGGAGGTCTTCGGTTCAAATCCCAGCAGCTTCATAGTATTTAGAAAAAGAAATGATATCAAAAGAGAAATTTAAAATTTTGATAAATATTTTAAAAAACACAATAAATTCGTTGTTAGCATCAAATTTTGTATTAGCATCAAATTTTGTATTAGCATCATATACTATAAGTTTTGTATTAGCATCAAATTTTTTGAAAAATTGCATTCCTTGTTAATTTAGATAGCAATAAATTCGTTGTTAATAATTTGTTTTAGATTAGCAAGGAAAATCACCCTTGCTAAATTTAACTAGCTCAAATTGGCCATGAATTAATTTCGTTTTTAAATTCCTTGCTAATCTAAATTAGCAACAAATTTCACCATTTAGCAAGTGATTCTTCTTCTTGCTATTTGATGTTTTTGTTGTAGTGGAATGACTGAAATGTGGTGTGCGGGTAGAGATTCCAATTAGATTTTCTTAAAACCTAACCTAGATCCCCCAGCCGATCCCCCCTCCTTTGTGCCTCTCTCTCGTGAGTCATGTGCATTGTCAAGGGAGAGGGAGAGCTACAACTCCTTGCCAGCTCCTTCTTGTCGTCACCGACTGAAAGAGAGAGGGAGGAGAAACCCTTGCCGCCGACCATTCCTTGGAGCGGCTGCGTCAATGTCATCAGAGCGGAGAAGGGATCGAGCCGCCTCCCCTTAGTTGTCGCCGATCGAGAAGTGAAGGAGGTCTACCACTCGAGAGGAGATCCAGGCCGACTTGCTGGACTCTTGCGCCGCCAACTGCGAGGAGGAGCCTCTCCCTTGCCGAAGTCCCGCTGCAGGCCCTCTTCTTGCCGAGAGAACACCTTCAGAGCCCTCTTTCGCCGAGAACCCTCTTGATTGAGCCCCTACTCACCGGGATCTACCTAGCTTCGTCGGCCATCAAGAAAAGTGGGTTTGTAGAAATTGTTGCAAGGGTTGCTGGGATCTACTGTGGAAACACAAATTAGAGCTTGAATCGTCGAAAGGAGGCTAGATACGTGAAAGAGAACCGCTACGGTCGTTTCCATGACTCCAAAATGCACGTCAAGGGTAACGATATTTTTCCCCGGTCTTAGGACTGCATTTTCTGCATTTTTGTGCATGTGATTATGTTCCGTGCAATGAGGGTCCCCTCACGCCATTTCAGTTGAGGAGGGGGACTCCGCCAGGGCATGGGATTGCGACCCCGACATATGTTTGGTGTTAACTGCACGTAGAGTCTCTCTCCCGCAACGGGGTGGAGAGCGGGGACTCCGCCAGGGCGTGAGATTGCGACCCCAATGTAGTTTTTTGCTTTTACTTTGCTTAGGAGGGCCACCCGCCTCCAGTTGGACGCGATGTGTGTTTCCCTCGGTTCATTGCGAACCTCCGGGTGGATTGTGTTCGTCCCCGACATAAATGAGCATTAGTGATCCAACGTGCGAGTATGGATTTAGGCATGCTGTGTGAAGCATACCCTTGGCGATAAGCCCGGGTCAGTGATGATTCTGATGTGCATTGCGATCAGCCCTAGGTACGCTAACGGGAATGTCCTGTGTTGTTCATCGTAGTGTTTGCTGGAATCTGTGGGCTTTCTTCATAGAGGCCTCATTCCTCTGTGTTGGGCTCGATAAAGCGATGAGTTTTGAGGGCTTTCGGACGAGCGAGTTTCCCGTCCCCTTATAGTTGCGTTTACAAGGTTCCTTAGCTTTCTATGCGTTGCCCATGTATGTTAGAGCCGCGCAAGCTACCCTTGGAAGGCGTGAGTGATGAGTCCCCCCATTCGTTGTTACTGATAACTTCCCAAAAGGAAGTTATTTCACTACTTATTTTATTCTAATTTTCATTAAAAAGAGGAGAATAATCCCCAATTATAGAAAATATGTTTAAATATCTTATTAATCAATGTTGGACTGATTTCGGTCATTTTCCATGGTTTTCTATCTAAGATTGGTCAAAGGATTCAAGTTGGGGAAGCAAAGGATCATTTATTGTTGATGCAGAAATTATGTTGCAACGCCTAAAATTAGCAGGTTGTAACGTGGCGGCGAAATTCAGATTTTGAATTTTAAAAAGAGGCGCCTACGTGTATTTCCAAAGGAGGCATCCCTTCAGATTTGGAATGGAAGTTAAGAGCACGAAATTATAGCACTAAACGAGGATTATTCTTGGGAGGAACGTGGAATAGAAGAGAGAGAACTTTGGAGGTCTTCTTGCTCTTGAAGGATTTCGGCTAGAGCTTGGAGAAAGGAGAGTGTGGATCATCACGAAGGAGAAGGATCTGAGTCTAGCAACATTCCTACAGCGTTTTTGATTTCCGGAATCATGTCTAGTAAGATCTACTTTTATTTGTGGTTTCTCTCTTCCTTCATGAACTAAATTCCTAAGTCTTGCATGTGTGGAGTACCTTAGTTGTGATGATGACTTGATTTTCATTTATACTTTGTGAATGTATTGATGTGATCTTTATTAAATTTATGATCTATTCTTGGGATTTTGGTTTAAGTTTCATCTTTAAAGTGCTTGGCAAAAATTAGAGAGATGAGTCGGGCTAGATGAACGTTTATTTTGCACGGCGATATTCGAGAGAGGAGTCGTGTAGTTTTTAACCAAACTTCCGTATTTATACTTCATCGCGAGATTCGAGAGAGGAGCATTGAAAGTGTATCATAAATCTTAATATAATTCCAAGAGAGAGAGAGAGATCTCCTCTTTAATTAGCAACTATGATTCTAGCGCTTTATGTTATTCTAATTTCATCTAAGTTGGAGACGACTAGAGGAATTGGGATAAACGGATAACGGAGATCGAGAGATAAAGTTTTCCAATTTAGAATCGTTGCAAGATCATCATTAATACTTCATGAATTATCACTTTTATGGGTTGTCATCATAGCAAGGGAAAATCACATGTGAGACTATCTTTCCAAGTAAAGTAAAAAGTATTTTAAGTAACCGTAATTTATTTCAAGTAACCGTAGTTAGAATTGTAATTGTTGCTTTTGAATTATTAAGTTTTCTCTACCAATCATTATTACTTGCTTGAATTTAGAGAAAAGGCGAAAAATTAATATTTGTGAGCGCTAAGTTAAGCACTTCCTCGTGGGAACGATCACTTTCTCATCATTTTATTACTTGTACGGCACGTGCACTTGCGTATTTATATACACCTTTTGCGGGCGTACCAAGTTTTTGGCGCCGTTGCCGGGGAGGCGCACTAATTTAGTGTTTTATTTCTCACAATATTTGTGAAACCTTAGTACTTAGAGATCAAGCATTTGTTTGTTCGTATTATTTGTTTTAATTTATTCGTCTATTTGAATACCTGTCTGTGTATTTCCAGATATAGGCAAGTAGAATTATTGTCATTGAATTCTGAAATTGAGCGTACCTGTAGACGAAACAGGAGAGACTTTAGGACCGTTAACATTATTCATCCTGCGATGAATGATCCTGAGCCAAATAATGCTAATAATAATGATGGTCAGGTGGATCAAAATGCCCAACTGCCAGCACCACCAAGTATGACTTGCCACGATTATAACACACCTCTAAGGGGAGGTTTGCACTTCAGCATTGCTCGACCAGCAATTGCTGCTAACAATTTAAAATGGACCCACTAATTATGCAACAAGTGCAAAACAATAAGTTTGGGGGTCTAGGTCATGAAGATGTAAATTCCCACTTACGAACCTTCTTAGCAATTTGCGATATGTTTAAGTTCAATGGAGCATCGGAAGATGCAATCCTGTTGAGAGCATTTCCGTTCTCCTTAGAGGGTAGAGCTAAGGATTGGTTAGACTCGTTACCACATGAGTGTATCACAACATGGGACGAACATTAACCTGAATCAAAATATGAATCAACTACCTATCAATAACAACTCTCAACCCCAACAAGTAAACCAAAGAAAGGTGACTGATGAGTTTATTTTAGGCATGTTCCAAAAGTATGACTCAAAATGGTAGGAATAGAATCAACGTTAAGATCACTAGAAACTACTATGGGTCAACTTGCAAATTCATTAAGTCAAAGGCTCATTGGAACTCTACCTTCTGATACCACACCCAATCCAACAAAAGATAATCATAATAATCATTGCAAAGCTATTGCACTAAGGAGTGGTGTAGAGATCCCAAGTGGGGAGGGGTTGCTTGAGAAAGTTAGGGAAGAAGAAACGAGTAAGAAGCCAAGTGAGTCGAGCATATTAGAGAAGGATGAGTTGGGTGAGAAAAATGAGGTGGGAGAGAAACAAAAAGAGAAAATAAATCAAAAGAAAGAAGTAGTATATCCACCACCCCCATTTCCGGCTAGACTTGTTAAATCCAAACTTGACACACAATTCCAAAAGTTTATGGAGATTTTCAAAAAGTTAACTATAAATATCCCATTTGCTGAGGCTCTTGAGCAAATGCCAAGTTATGCCAAGTTTATGAAGGATATCTTGGCAAAGAAAAGAAAGTTTGTTGATAAAGAGATAGTGGCGTTGACTGAGGAGTGTAGTGCTATATTGCAAAAGAAGTTGCCACCCAAGCTTAAGGTTAGCTTCACAATTCCTTGTTCTATCGGTTTAAACTTTGTTGGGAGAGCTCTATGTGACCTTGGGGCGAGCATTAACCTGATGCCATTATCTATCTATAAGAAGTTTAGTTTAGGGGAGATCACACCTACATCTCTGACTCTACAGTTGGCTGATAGGTCTCTAGCATTTCCCAAGGGAATTGTAGAGGACGTGTTGGTTAAGGTGGATAAATTCATCTTCCCCGCCGATTTTGTGGTACTTGATATGGATGAGGACAAGGATGCCCCCATCATTCTGGGTAGACCATTCTTGGCCACCGGACGAACACTCATTGACGTCCAGAAGGGTGAGCTTACGATGAGAGTTAATGATGAGAATGTGACATTCAACATCCTCAAGGCTATGAAATTTCAGGATGATAAGGAGGAGAGTTTCTCTATTGAGGAAGTGAATGCACCTACACGTATGATGTATGATGAGAATGATTGGGAGCGTAAAATCCTGAATGTGTTAACAAATGAAGAAATAGAAGAGGACCCAGACTTAACGGAAACTGTAGAAGCTTTAAGTATTTATGATCATATACCAAATGCTAATATGTTTGAGTTAATAAGTAGACCAAGTGAGTCTAAGGTCATGAAGCCTTCTATCTTAGAGCCACCTACACTTGAATTGAAACCGCTACCCGAAAACTTAAAGTATGTTTTTCTCGGTAAGGATAACACACTACCGGTTATTATTGATGCATCTTTAGTTAAGGAAAATGAAGAGAAATTGCTTGAGGTTCTTCGTGAGTATAAAGGAGCAATGGGTTGGACCATTGCAGATATTAGAGGGATAAGTCCCTCAATTTGTATGCACAAAATTCTTTTGGAAGAAGAAGCAAAAGAGTCAGTTGAACACCAACGAAGACTTAGCCCACCAATGAAAGAAGTGGTTAAGAAGGAGATAATCAAATGGTTGGATGCGGGTATTATTTATCCTATCTCCGACAGCCGGTGGGTAAGTCCTGTTCAATGTGTGCCAAAGAAGGGGGGCATTACGGTAGTTAAGAATGAGAGCAACGAGTTGATCCCCACTAGAACGGTAACTGGGTGGCGGATTTGTATGGATTATTGAAAGTTGAATAAAGCGACTAGGAAAGATCATTTCCCACTTCCATTCCTCGATCAGGTTCTTGATAGGTTAGCAGGAAATGAGTATTTCTGTTTCTTAGATGGTTACTCGGGGTATAATCAAATCATGGTAGCTCCCGAGGATCAGGAGAAGACTACCTTCACCTGTACTTTTGGGACATTTGCATTTAGGAAAATGCCCTTTGGATTGTGTAACGCTCCTGACACATTCCAGCGCTGTATGATCGTTATTTTTACTGATCTGATTGATGAGGGGATCGAGGTCTTTATGGATGATTTTTCAGTATTTGGGAGATCATTTGATGAATGTCTGAAAGTGTTGAAGAAAGCTTTGGATAAGTGCATTCAAACCAATTTGATCCTAAATTGGGAAAAATGTCACTTTATGGTCAAAGAGGGAATTGTTTTAGGACACAAGGTGTCAAAGAAGGGATTGGAAGTAGATCGGGCAAAGACAGAGGTTATAGAGAAATTGCCTCCA
Organism: Dactylorhiza incarnata; assembly: GCA_033032865.1. Lineage (NCBI taxonomy): Eukaryota > Viridiplantae > Streptophyta > Magnoliopsida > Asparagales > Orchidaceae > Dactylorhiza > Dactylorhiza incarnata. The sequence goes on along the minus strand of JAWHQI010000123.1, from coordinate 6,020,478 downwards.
CCAACTAATGTTAAGGGAGTGCGAAGTTTTTTAGGACACGCCGGCTTCTACCGTCGTTTCATTAAGGATTTTTCTAAAATCTCTAAACCACTAAGTCATTTATTAGAAAAAGATTCACATTTTAACTTTGATGAGGAATGTCTAGCCGCCTTTCATTCTTTGAAGCAAAGGCTGATTTCTTCACCCATTATTATTTCACCCGATTGGTCTTTACCATTCACCATTATGTGCGATGCTAGCAACTTTGCTGTGGGCGCGGTTTTAGGACAAGTGTGTGACAAGGTCTTTCACACAATCTACTATGCTAGCAAGACACTGATTGATGCACAAGTAAACTACACAACTACCGAGAAGGAGTTATTAGCAGTCGTTTTCGCTTTTGACAAATTTCGATCCTACTTGGTAGCTTCTAAGGTGATTGTTTATACGGACCATGCAGCAATTCGATTTTTGGTGGAGAAAAAAGACGCTAAACCTAGACTGATTAGGTGGGTTCTCCTCTTGCAAGAGTTCGACTTGGAGATTAAAGATCGTAAGGGAGCGGAGAATCCGGTAGCGGACCACCTATCACGTCTGGAGTATGAGTGTGAGAAAGATGTAGACATAGAGATTAGAGAGAATTTTCCTGATGAGAGGTTACTGGCAATATCTGAGGCGAGTATGCCATGGTATGCGGACATTGTGAACTACATAGTGAGCAATGTACTTCCCCCAGACATGGACTATCAACGAAGAAAAAGGTTTCTCCACCAGGTGAAATCTTACATCTGGGATGATCCGTATCTGTTTAAGATTTGTGCTGACCAAGTGATTCGCAGATGCATCCCCGAGGTAGAAGTACAAGGTATCCTAGCGAAATGTCATGCTTCACCTTATGGTGGACACTTTATGGGAGAGAGATTAACAATAAAAGTCTTAGAGGCTGGCTTCTATTGGCCAACACTATTTAAGGATGCTCATAGGTTCGCAAAATGTTGCGATAGATGTCAAAGAACGGGAAACATCAATCGAGGGGATAGCATGCCACTGACTAATATTCTAGAGGTACTGGAGATCTTCGATGTGTGGGGAATAGATTTCATGGGCCCATTTGTAAACTCAAATGGAAATCTTTATATACTTTTAGCTGTGGATTACGTCTCGAAGTGGATAGAAGCTATAGCCGCACCGAAGAATGATGCTAAGGTCGTACTAAAATTTATTAAGGCTAATATTTTTTCTAGATTCGATACACCCAGAGCCATAATAAGTGACGGTGGAGCACACTTTTGTAATACTCAATTTAAATCGCTCCTACGAAAATATGGAGTCACTCACAAAGTCGCCCTTGCGTACCATCCTCAAACAAATGGTTTGGCTGAAGTTTCTAATAGAGAGATAAAATCAATCCTAGAAAAAACGGTAAGCGCAACTCGTAAGGATTGGTCACAAAAACTAAACGAGGCATTATGGGCATATAGGACGGCATTTAAAACATCGATAGGCCTAACCCCATATAAAATGATCTATGGCAAATCATGCCATCTTCCAGTCGAATTGGAGCACAAAGCATATTGGGCAATAAAAAGGTTGAATTTTGATCTCCAAGAAGCGGGCAAGAACAGACTTTTTCATTTGAACGAATTGGAAGAAATCAGATCTAACGCGTATGAAAATGCTAGGTTGTACAAGGAAAGGACGAAGAAATGGCATGATTTGAGGTTGCGAAGAAAGGAGTTCAAAAAAGGGCAGCTCGTCCTCCTGTATAACTCACGACTGAGATTATTTCTGGGAAAATTGAAGTCACGATGGTCTGGGCCTTTTCGGGTGGAGGAGGTACATCCGTTTGGAGTTATCACGATTTGTAATGAGAGAGACGGATCCAAGTTTAAAGTAAATTGACAGAGGTTGAAGGAATATTATGAAGGTAGTGACCAGCGCGAGGCGATGGTGTTAACTTTCAGTTGAAAATGAAATAGGGAAAGCGTCCGGCCGGGACGTTTTAAATGAGGCGCTAGGTGGAAGGCAACCCACCATCTCTGTTATTTTTCTATCATTTTTAGTTTGTTTTGTTTGTTTTATGTTTGTTTTTATCAATAGGAGGAAAATAGGTGATGGAAGAGATTGCAAAGTAATCTTGGTAGTAAATAATTTTAGAAATAAATTTTCCAGATTTCAGGTTGCAACGCAAAAATTTTGCACGTTACAACATGCTAGCCTCGGTGGTAGCTTTAATTTCTGGCAGTTTGAATTCCGCGTTGCAACGCAAAAATTTTGCACGTTACAACATGCTAGCCTCGGTGGGACAACGCATAAATTTTTCTTATTTTTCCGCGTTGCAACGCATAAATTTTGCGCGTTGTAACGCATAAATTTTGAATTCCGCGTTGCAACGCATAAATTTTGCGCGTTACAACGCATAAATTTTTCTTATTTTTGGACAATATTTCTGTGAAATTAGTGCTGTGATGTTTGCATATTTTAATTTTATTGCCCATTACCTTGCATTCCATTACTTTAGTTACTTGAAAGGTTTTGCTAAGATATGGCTCCTTCCAATATCCATTGCTAACGTTAGAATATCTAAATTAAAAGCTACTTTATTAGGGTTATGCTTGTGTTTGGTTTTGTGATGTTATTTGCAGATCCTCTGAACTACTGGGCTATGATTCGATCGAAGCACTCATGAACTTTGAATTCTTTGGAAGGTGGCAATGCAACATGCAGAAAAAAATATGAGGGGAGTATTTGTTTTACATTATTCCTATTTCTTTCATCGTAAAATTGTCAATTATTTTCCTCTTTTATATTTTCATTAATATAGTTGCTGGGACTAGCAATATTTTAAGTGTGGGGGTGGGTAGAGTTCAGCCCCTACTACTTGGATAAGGACTTATTTATTTATATATGCGAACTCAATAACTCCATCCTTGTTTTTGCAATTTAACCTATAGGACATTCTTGTTATCCAATGATAATCGAGTGGTATGGCCGGTTAATCAAACGATTTCAGTCACAGAATTTGAAATTAGTGAGAATTTTTTTGGTAAAGCGCTCTTAAGTCTGATTTAAGCACAATTTTCCTTGAAAGATTTTACTTCAAAACCTAGCTTTTGATATGGTTTTTAAAATATAATGGGGATGGGTAAGCAAGAACTGAGTTAGCGATGTTGGTTGAAACATGGGTTTATGTAGTTAAATCATTTTGACCCTCCACTACAATCTTTGCGCTTGAACACTTTTCATGTTGATACGTATATTCCACGCTTACCTTCCCAATATTCTTACTAGTTATGTCTTAGTATATTAGCCATTTTATGGGTGTTTAATTAAAAAAAAGATTGAGATTCATAGTGATATGGGCTTAAGTATATGTATACATACCTGGAATGATCCCTACTATGCTAGCAAATTATAAAAAAAAATATAAATAAAAAATGCATCATAGTGATTATGTGGCCTGGGTATGTACACTTATACTTGGAATGATCCCTACTACGAATAAAAGATTAAAAAAAAAAAGGTCAATAAACCCCATAATTTGGTGAATTATTAAGATTACTAACTAAGGGAATGTCTTTCCACTTTCAACATTAGCCCTGAACGCGTAACCAAGTAAATTCTACTTTCATTTGAACTACTAATCTTTGAGTAGGCTCAATCAATAACTTAGCTTATTCTTATCACCCCTATGTGCGGAGATCCAATGTTAAAAGATGTTTGCGAGTAACTAATTTTAAGGAAAAGCACACACAACACATATGTCTTTATTGAGCTTTACCTTTCATTCAAGTTAATGGATTTTTGAATGATTGAATTCTTGTTGATTGATAGGCTTATCAGTTGAGTAAAGCGGATTCCTTCCTTGAATAAGTTAATTTATTTTAGGTGTTTTTAGTGAGGTCAAGTCATTAATTATATTAGTAAGCTTAGTATTGCTATGCATTTTTAATATCTTATATGTCCGATGTAATTACGGGGTTGCCCCCGGGGGTTCTATATATTAGACCCGGTCATGTATGTGGAAAAAAAAGAAATTGAAATATGAAAGTTTCCTTCTCTCTCTAAATTCCTCTCTCTCTCTCTAGCTCTTCTCTCCTTCCTCCACCCTCTAGGGTTTCTTCCTCTCTCATCCCCTCCTCCACCATTCTAGGGCTTGCCCTTTGTATCTCCGCCTCCAACAATCCGGCAACGAACCAAGCCCATAACAACTTGGTATCAGAGCCCTCCTTCCTCGGCTTCGACACTTCCGCTGCTCAGAGCTTCCGGTCCTCCCCTCCGCCGGCCAAGCATTTTCAACCGGGCCACCACTGTTTCGACGCCAGCCGCTGCGCCCACCGTGTCGATTTTCCGACTGTCTCCAGCATTCTCTTCCCAGTGAATCGCTCGTCCTCGACGGAGACCACCTCCACACTGCGCCTGCTTCGTCGACAACCAGCACCTGCATCATCGACGCCACATAACAAGTCTCTGAAGCCACATCTCTCCCTGCGCCCAAGTCCATTTTTCATCATCTTCGACGGCGTTCCCTCCTTCCTCGACGGCGTTCCCTGCTTTCGCCAGCCGCTTCCTCCTGTCGACGCCGGAAGCCCACAACGACACAAGCGTCTCCATCCTACCAGACGAACCAGCCCGCCGCCTCTCTTCGACGTTCCCCACGCCCGCAACAGACCCTTTTTCCCCACGCCGCAGCAGTCCTCGCCGCCGCACGCCATCAAACCGCTGTCCCCCTTGACATTTTTTTAAAGTTTTTCTTTTTTTTTCCTTCTACCGAGGCACATCGACCTCCTATCCCATCCGCCAACATCAAATTTCCCCCCCCAACCCTCCATTAGTTTATTTTATTTCATTTCCTTCTCTCTTCCTAACCGCACCCCTCCTTCCTAACCCGCTTTGCTACCATGTCGCTTAGCGTTGCCGACCGCATTGAGCTCCTCGCCACCCTCGCCAAGCTGGACCGTCGTATTGCTCATCGGGAGGCTCGACCTCGGCCACGTCGATGCTCGACTCGACCTCACGCTCGACGCCCTCCGCATGTCTCGCGACTCGTTGGTGGTTTTTCTGTCACCACCACCACCGGAGCTAGGCTCGTCGCCTTCCCCTTCAATGATGGTGCCACCACCGTCCTCCGTTGTTCCGGCCATCTCGCCGCCGCCTCCGGCCATCTCGCCGCCGCCTCCGGCCATCTCGCCGCCGCCTCCGGCCATCTCGCCGCCGCCTCCGGCCATCTCGCCCCTGCCTCCGGTCATCTCGCCGTCGCCTCCGGTCATCTCGCCACCCGCCTATACTGGCCCTTGCTCCGCCTGCCGCTGCTCTGTCAGGCCTTGCGCCGCCGTCACCCGCCAAATCCGTTCCTGCTACTGTCCATTGTTCCTCTCACCTCCTTGCCGCTGCTGCTCACCGCCACCCTACCGACCCCACCGAAGCCATTACTTCTGTCGCCGGTCATTCCGACATCGCCGCCGCTACTCGCCGCCGCCTCCCCGCCACTACGCGATATCAAACATTGTTCTGGCGGGAGATCAAGATGCCATATGCTCCGACCTGCCACATGGAGTTCGAGCTTGAGGTCAAGCTCGATGTCAAGGACGGATGGAGTGTTATGGGTCCACCATCAGTTATCCTATTATATTAGTAGTATGTTGTATCGGGTCTTTATTAGGTTGAGTCTTTATTATGGTTAAGTCAAGTTAGAGTATTTTAGGTGTTTTAGTGGGTCAAGTCTTATTATATTAGTAATTTAGTATTTATGCATTTTTAATATTTTATATGTCCGATGTAATTACGGGGTTGCCCCCGGGGGTTCTATATATTAGACCCGGTCATGTATGTGGAAAAAAAGAAATGAAATATGAAAGTTTCCTTCTCTCTCTAAATTCCTCTCTCTCTCTCTAAGCTCTTCTCTCCTTCCTCCACCCTCTAGGGTTTCTTCCTCTCTCATCCCCTCCTCCACCATTCTAGGGCTTGCCCTTTGTATCTCCGCCTCCAACAATCCGGCAACAAACCAAGCCCATAACAAAATCCCCTTCAATTCCGACTAGAGTAGCAAGATATAAAGGTGTAGGTGGCTGAAATTGGAGTGTTGACCATAGGAATGATGTCCATACTTATTGCATGCATATGGGAAATTAAATTGAGGCAAATCCCCTTATATTATTAGGGATGCCAACCTATAGTTCGATTAAGGCTGAATTTACAGAATTAGGTCAATTAAAACCAACATTAAAACTTTAAAAGGCGGTAGCTAGCTAGCTTGCGGCTTAATTTGAAGGCGTTAAATTAATTTAGTGGCGTCAATCAGCTTAGGTTGAATATGAGAACAAAAACGGGAATGACTGGTGCAATTAAGTAAAAGCTTAAGCATATTTATTTGCGTCCAATAAATTGTAGCGGGCTGATTTTAGGAAAATATAGAGGCAATATTTTTAACACGAGAAATAATGTTGTAAATGTCTAGGCATGCGCACATTAGTATGGAAACATTGAATATCTACTCTCTTAAGGCCATTAACGATTTAAAATCCATACAAATATAAACATACGTAGTCCGTTTTTTGGGAAAACTAGACATGATGTTTTAAATTCTGATACACAATAAATTGTGTAGCACATGACGTCCCATGGAGGAAGGTATAATGATCATCGCAAGGATAGAGCAAATGAAAGATCGAGGTGAGTTCTTACTCCTGTATTTTTATTGATATTGGTTATGATATTTTAATACTTACCTGTTTAGCTATGATAAGACCAAACATTGAAACTCTAAAGAGAACTAAAAAGACAATGTAATATCCTTAAATGACTAAAATGCTAAACTGAAAATGAATCCATAACTAAAATGCTAAACCTGAAAATGAATCAATGACTAAAATGAAAATGATATTGTAGGAAAACACGGAATTGAGGGAAATAAATGTAAAAATATTGTTTTGATTTCTCACACACATACATACAAGCATTTGTACACTTATATAGGAAAAAAGAGAAGAGAAAATCTCATTCTAAGATGTGAGACTAAGCTAGTACAAAGAGACTGGGCTCTAGCTGGGCCTTTGTTATTGGACATTTTTACGTAGTCTATTCAACACTCCCCCGCAAGCTAGAGCATAAAGATCGTAGGCACCAAGCTTGGACAAGAACTGATAATATAGCGGTCGTGGTAATGCCTTAGTGAGGATATCAACTACTTGCCCAGCTACAGGAACATGTTTTAGTTCTAGTTTCTTCAGTTGAACATTCTCCCGAATGAAGTGACAGTCGACTTCGATTTGCTTGGTACGTTCATGAAATACAGGATTCTTGGTGTTATGTATAACATCTTGACTGACACAATAGAAAGTGGCCGGCAAGGGAAGTGTAACGCCAAGGTCACTTAGAAGGCTTTCCAACCAGCTAAGTTCGGACACAACAAAGGCCATTGAACGATACTTAGCTTCGGCAGATGAAGCGAGCAACCACTGACTGCTTCTTGCTGCGCCAGGTGATAAAATGTCCACCGAAGTATGTAAGTATCCACTTTTGGAACGACGATCATCCAGAGAGCCAGCATAATCATCATCAGAGTATGCAATAAGAGATAAGGGAGACAAAGAAGGCTTGTATACACGTCCTTGTCCCGGAGCGGTCTTCAAGTATCGAAGGATGCGTTCAACTGTCTGGAGATGAGAGATCTGTGGTGCATGCATGAATCGACTGACAACTCCAACAACAAATAATATATCAGGTCTTGTAACAGTATGTTATGTCAGCTTCCCTACAAGACGACGATAATATTCTGGGTTCAGAAGAAGCAGATCAGAGTTCGAGGCATAAGCGCAGAGCTTGTGATTAACATCCATTAGAGTGTCAGGAGGCTTGCATCCAAAGTAGCCAACATCATGAAGCAAGTCAAGACAGTACTTCCGTTGAGATAGAACAAATCCATCAGGATGCCGAGCTACCTCGAGACCAAGGAAGTACCGAAGATTTTCCAAATCTTTAGTTTGAAAAACAAAGGTCAAGTGTTGCTTGATCATGTGTATTCCTTTGGCAACATCACCTGTAATTAAGATGCTATCAACATAGACCAAGAGAATCATTATGCCTGTCGGACGATGTCGAGTAAATAGAGAGAAGTCAGTTGAGCTTCGAGTGAACACAAAACCACGAACAACCTGACAGAACTTGTCATACCATGCTCGAGGAGACTGTTTGTGACCATAACGAGATTTCTTGAGATGACATACAAGGGACTCCCCCGTAGTCTTAAACCCGGGAGGTTGTTGCATGTAAACAGTCTTCATCAGATCGTCATTGAGAAAAGCATTTTTGACATCCAATTGATGCAACGGACAATGTCGATGAACAACGAGGGAGATCAAGACACGAACAATGTTCAGTTTGGCGACAGGCGAGAATGTTACATCATAATCAAGACCTTGTTGTTGCGTGAAGCTACGAGCCACAAGACGAGCCTTAAGTTGCTGAACTGCCCAATCCGGACCATGTTTGATGGTAAAGACCCACTTACACCTCACACAAGGTTGGCCAGGTTGAAGAGGAACAAGGTTCCAAGTCTGATTGGCCCGAAGAGCAGCTATTTCGTCATCCATGACCGCGCGCCACCCTGGATTCTGAAGAGCCTCCTGTAGAGAGTTAGAGGGGAAATAAACAACAAAGAGGATACAAAGTTGTGAAGAACTGGAGAGAGGTGATGTAAGGATACATAATTCTTTAGAGGATGAGTGGTTGATGCGGGTGCCGGATCTTCAGGCTGCTGGATATCATTTGGAGAGGGTAATTGTCTGAGGGCATCAAGATGAGGACGACGAGTGTAAACACGAAGGAGAGGCGGTTTGGAGGGTGCTGTAGTGGAGGCAGGGGTGATGTAGGAGAGGTAACAGGGATGGTAGGACGCGGTAGTGTGGGAGGTATTGGAGAAGCTGGGTGGGAAGAGTGAAAAGGCTGATCTTCGAGAAAAGTCGCATCCGCAGAGGTAACAATCTTGCGATCATCGTGAGAGTAACAAACATATCTTTTTTGAGTGCGAGAGTAACCAACAAACATATATTTGGTCGCACGAGGAGCAAGTTTGTCGGTGGAGGGTCCAATGCAGTGGACATAACAGGTACATCCAAAGATGCGAGGAGTGACGAGAAAGGGAGGTGTGGAGGGAAATAGAAGACTGAAGGGAGTCACATAGTTGAGAATGTAGGAGGGCATGCGATTAATGAGATAGCAAGTTGTAGAGACCGCGAAATGCCAATAGAGTTTTGGAACCTGCATTTGAAACATAATTGAACGAGCGTCCTCGAGGAGATGACGATTTTTCGCTCAGCTACACCATTTTGTTGGGGTGTATATCCACACGAGGTTTGATGGATGATTCCCAACTCAGTACATAGATTATTAAATTCATGACTCGTGTATTCACGTGCATTGTCGGTGCGAATTGTTTTAATTAAACGTGAAAATTGAGTACGAGTTTCAACAATAAAGACACGGAACACACGAGGGAGTTCAGAACGATCGTGAAGAAGATATAACCATGTCATTCGAGAGTAATCATCAATAAATGTAAGAAAATAAAACACTAGCCGTTTTATAGGGGCCCCAAATATCATAATGTATTAAGTCAAAAGGAGCATTGCTCCGAGTACAATGAGAAATAAAAGAAGAGCGATGTTGTTTGCCCAAGATACAAGATTTGCAAGTAAAATCCGGGGGTGGGTGGGATCCGGAAGAGCTTTCTTGAGAATTCGGAGAGGAGCATGCTCGAGGCGCCGATGCCAATCAATAGAGGTGGCTGAGGAGAGAACGGTGGGAGGAACATGCAGAATGCAGAGCCCGTTAGACAATTTTTCTTCACCAATGATATTCTGCGTCTGTCGATCCTGCACAACAAAAGAAGATGGAGAAAAAGTTATAACGCAGTCAAGATCTTGAGTGAGTCGACTAACATAAAGAAGGTTGAAGGGAGAGCCCGGAACATGAAAAAACGAGCGAAGGGAGATAGAGGAAGTAAGAGCCACGTTAGCAGATCCAGAAATCGGGGTGGTGTCAATGTTGGCCATGGTGATGAACTTTGGATGCACGGAGTCCAAGTACTGTGGTGGTTTCTGCGAAGTAATATCTTTGGTGGCACCAGAGTCCACAATCCAAGTGGAGGTATGGGAGAGGCAAAATATACCTTCGTTGGAGACGGACGCAACAGAGCCAGAGGAACAACTAATCACCCCCTGAAGATGTTGTAGCTGTGTGTGCAGGGCATTAATGTCGGCGCTGGTGGTGGAAGTTGGTTCGACCGCAATGGATACATGTTGTTGTGGGGGCCTACCATGCTTGCAGATGCATTTTGCCTCAAAATGACAAACCCGACCGCAATGAGAACAATGAGGACGAGTCCTTCCAGCGCGACCCCGACCATGAGATCTGGTCCGACCTCCACGAGCGGATGAAGGAGCATGGAAAGATGGAAAGGGTTGTTGGAGGAGAGACGGAGACAGAGTCCCAGGGGCATCATGTGGCAATGTGACTTTTAGAAGCATCGAGCACACATCTGACAGAGAAGGAATGAGGGGGGAAGAAAGGATTTGGGCCCGGACACTCTGTGGAGATGAGGCGGAACCCGGGCCATCATCATGTAAATGCCAACAACTTCTTTCTGGGCACGTTGAGTAGTGAGGTCCACAGTTGGAGGTTGATGTTGAATCCATTGCTCGACTAGAGTCTTGGAGCGCGCAACAAAGGAGGTTAAGTCACCCCCACCCCCCCCCCCCCCCCCCCCCCCCCCCCCCCCCCCCCCCCCCCGGAGTTGAGAGATTGAAGGTCCGTGATGATGTCAAACATGTGCTGCAGGCTGTCCTTGCCAGAGTAAAGGGAGTGAAGTTCCTCCCACATGGCCTTGGCCGTCTCATGATACATGGTCATTCGATACGGTTCACTTTCCATAGAGTTGAGGATCCATGATTGGACACGACCATCATCACAGAGCCATTCATCGGTGGGCGCAGTAGGAGTAGCCTTTGTTAGATGATGAAGCAGGCCTTTGGTCTGAAGAATACGACGAACAGAATGTACCCACTCAACAAAGTTTTTCTTCCCATTGAGGGAGATAGTGGTGATGCGGAGTTCATCACGAACTTCAGGAGAAGAGACCGATGCACGGGCCGGAAGAGATGGAGCTTCATTCAAGTCCATCGGAGGTTGCGACATCAAGAGAGAGGGCGGCAAAAGGATGCAGTGGGCGGTTAGATAAGATGCACAATACAGCTAGAGTGGTCGCGGAAAGCCAACTGCAAGCAGAGTAGAGCGGGCAGATGGTCTGGCGGTCTCGGTGAGCGGCTCGATCGTTGATGCTGCGTGCAGAGAATAGAGTAGGAAGAGGGAGCTCGGCAATAGCGGACAGAGAAATCGGCAGTAGCGGGCAGGCTGACCGCAACGGGAGAGCTCATCGAGAGATCACAGCGATCTGAGAGAGATCGCAGCGGTCGGAGGGAGCTCGGCAGAATAGAGCTCATCGATCTGAGAGAGAGAGAGTTCGACAGGAGAGATCACAACGGTCTAAGGGAGCTTCGACACTCAGCAATCGAGTGCGGCGAGCAGAGCGTGCTGACGAGCGATGCGAATATGAGAAGAGAAGGAGGCCGCGAAAGTAGGGAGCCGGGTCGCAGAGCACCGACGGTCGAAGGATGGCGGTGGGCCCCATAGGACAACTTGAGAAACCTATAAAAAAGGGAGGAATAGCTGGCGACGGAGGGGAGCCGGCAGGAGCCAAGCAAAGTTGCGATCTGTTGAGGCTCCGATGCGGTCTACAACAGAGAAACCGCTAGGCAGAGTACGTGAAGATGGAAGCGTTAAGAGGTGGAGAGAAAAAATACTTTAGGATCTATTTCCGCTCTAATACCATGTAGAAAAACACGGAATTGAGGGAAATAAATGTAAAAATATTGTATTGATTTCTCACACACATACATACAAATATTTGTACATTTATATAGGAAAAAAAGAGAAGAGAAAATCTCATTCTAAGATGTTAGACTAAACTAGTACAAAGAGAGTGGGCTCTAGCTTGGCCTTTGTTATTGGGCCTTTTTACATAGTTTATTCAACATATATAAATGAAGCATCGATGCAATTGACTATGTTAAGGGTTGACACAACTTGTGGAGGTGGGGTGGGAATGTCCTCCCATTATGAATGTTCTTAGATTCAAAAGTCCCGATTGGACACCAAACTAGATGATAGCCCTGAATCTGAAAAATGTGAGCGTGCTAAATAAAAGACACGTAATGAATGATGAAATTATTCTTAACATTGCCCAAATAAAGAAAACTGAAAAAGGCAAGGAATGATGAAATGCACACATTAATGATGATTTAATAATGATGGAATGCATATATGAATGCATATAATGAATGATGAAATGGATGATGGAATGAATATAATGAATGATGAAATAAATGATGAAATGTATATAATGCAAAATAATAAAAGAAAACGAAACTGTAATATAAAAAAAATGATGTACTTATTATAAATTGTTGCTAACACTTTTGTAGGGAAGCTAAGAATTCGCTTAGTCATTTGACTAATTATTTAGATAATTAAATAAATATAGACGAAGGACACTGTGATCTCCGACGTCGATGAAAGGAAGAAACTTCAAATAGACAAGAAGTATCACCTTTGTGTGGAGATGACTATGGCTGTGCTTGAGATACTGGATACTCACCGGGAGAGCTATAAGGATCCGGACTGCCCTCATGAGAGTTTCAAGTTTTATTTTATGTAGACTAGTCGTATCTAAGTGTGATGTATATATGCAGGGCGCTGTAGTTGTTGTATTTCCTTTTTGAATCCCTAATTTTTGTGTATCATATGTAGGGCTTGTCATGTACATTGTAAAAAGATATTTAATGAAATGAAATGATCCTTTTTGTTCAGTACTTTTCTTTTAGTACTCTGTCATGACATAATATTTATTTAATACACGGTATATGTTCTAATCATGTGCCTCTAATGAAATGAAATGCAAAGTTTAAATTGTGGCAATTTTCAATAAGTGGGGGCCGTTACAATAAATGCCTTTCTGCTCAGGTGATCTGTTTTTGGCTTAATTTCAAATATTGTAAAATTTTGTGTCTAAAATGCCCTTATTAATAGTCCCGTACTATTGGAATCAAGTCGTTATGAAGGTTTATAGTTTCATGCTTTTTATCCCTCTTTTTCTTCACTTATTTTGTTATAGGGTTAGTTCTGATTTATCCTAATGCATTTATTTTAGACTATCAGATCTTACATATGTTTGTTTCAAATATTTCCATTCAATCGAGTTTGCATGTCAATTGGCTTGATTAGATGGGAAGACTTAACCAACCTTCCAAATTCATGAATAAGTTTAAATTATGATTTATGAAGAAATGTCAATAAGAAATAGATAATAAGAAAATGAATAATGTACGACCGTGGCGTACGTTTCATGAATTATTTTTGGAGGACGTTATGACATAAGATAGGTACGAGCTTGAAGTTTTCAACGGCTTATCACGCTCACAGATTGACGGCCAGACCGAGGTCGTGAATATGAGTTTAGTGAATTTGTTGCGGTGTCTAGTTTGGGAGCATCCTTCGGTTTGGGATTCTGTGTTGCATGTAGCTGTGTTCGTGTACAATAGCTCCGTCAATAGATCTACTGGCTTGACTCCATTTCAAATAGTGTTAGGGTATGAGCCTAGGAAACCTATTGATCTCGCTCATGTTCCCTTGGAGTCGCGTCCTAGTGAGTCTGTTGAGTCCTTCATCCATCACATACATGAACTAGATGAATTGATTCGAATGAAAATTGTTAGCAATAATGAATTATATAGAACACATGCAGACGAGCACATGTGTGAGTAACATTTTTTAGGAGGGCGAGCAGGTTATGGTCAAAATTTGTGTGGGAACACTCCCAAAAGGAGCCATTAAAAATCTACAACCTAAACGAATGCGTACTGATATATTATAAAAAGAAAATTAGAACAAATGCCTTCGAGATCAATCTCCCTACAAATATGAGTATTCATCCCGTATTTAATACGGAAGATTTGACACATTACTTTGAGTCTCTCGAGCATAGGGACCCCCACCTTGAGCCCTCCTGCACCCTCCCAGTTCAGCCTGATCCTTACCCCGGCCACCTAGGATGAGCACCTACAGACTTGCCCGCAGACGCTATGATTCCACAGGTTCTTCTGGATCCACTAGCACGAGAGGTGAGAGCTGAGATTATTGCTGGACATGCACGAGTGCACCTGGTGGAGACCAGCCCAGATCAGGTCGACGCAAAAGTGTCCGACGCCGCACTCGTCTGGACCTCTACCGGCCCTGAATTATTGCATTTTAATTTTGTTATTTTGCAATTTATTTAGTTTGCGTTTTATTTTGCACGCCTGCGTGCGTAGCCATATGTTTGAAGATTTTATCGTACTTCCCCTTATATATATATATAACTACACATATATATATATATATATATATTATATCATCCTGTTATAAAACCCTAAGCCCGATTCAGCCACTCAGCCATTCCCGATCCCGATCCGGCCAGATGAACCTCGCCTGTTGCACCTTCCGCCCACGTCCAACCGCCTCCGTGCGCGATGGCAGAGCACGCCCTCTCCCCGACGGTTTTCAGCGCCTATCCAGGCTTCTTCCAGGACCACGACCTCTTCGCCGACAGTTGAGGCCGACTCCACGACGCCAGCGGTTGGCGTAAGTTTTCAGTTAATTCCTGTTTCGAACACCCTATAAAGGAGGGAGAGCTGTGCGTGTGACGGGGTTTTTTTTTTCTGGAGAAGGTTGAAGAACTTGATATGCCGTGTGTTCTCCCCTACGATGACAGGGATGGTGAACAGTATTTTAGGAGTTGTTTGATTAGTGAAGTCTCTGTTTGTCTTCCTGTTGAATGCTGAAAGAGATGATGAACAGTGGTGTTTTTTTCCCTGTTTTCGTATGAAGTTCAGATTGTCTTCCCCCCCTATTTTTTTCTTTCGATTCCTGTTGGTGACTGTTGATGAAGATACGGAAATGTTGCTGTGCTTGATTCCATCGACTACTGTTGAGGATTGATCATTATTGGCTGCTTTGGTTTCCAGTTGAAATACTCCTGTTGAAATATTCCTGTTGCTGTTGGCGATTGTTCTTCCTGTTGGTGAAGAAGAACAGTGAAATCGCACTGTTGAATCTTATTTATTTATTTTGTTTCGTAGATTGAGTTGGTGTTGATTGGGTTTAGTTTGTGGCTCCTATAAAGATTGAGTGAACTAGATTTCGTGGAACCACTTTCGTGTGAGAGTGAGCGAATTTTCTCCGTGGTGCCCGTGTGTGACAGCGGCCGACTTCGGAGCGGGAGATCGAAGGTGACGAGGAATTCCTCGCGGGGTCGCCGTCGACTTCGATTGCGGAAAGACGCCTTTTTCCGTGGGTAACTTGTTCCTTTCCCTTCCTTTGTGTGGATCTAAATTTTCTCTTTAGTATATTAGGTTCTTGTGGGTTTTCGCCCGGGATTTTGTCAACGAACGCTACGTCGAAAACTCCAAACGGAAACTTATTTGGGGTTCACGATTTCCGTTTGCTACAACAAGGGGAACGGAACGAAAGTTACGAACTTCCTTCCCCGGATCTAGAATTGAACCATATTTCAAGAAAATTCATTTTAAACAAAAATAGTAATTTTATGTTTTACAAAAATCTAGATTGCTTAATTTCTTTAAGTTCGTGTAACGCCCGCTCAAATTCCAATCTTTAATTGCATGCATTTAGGGTTTCCTAGAAATAGCCGACAGGCGCGCAAACCCTACGCGTCGTCCTGCATCAATTTGGTATCAGAGTCAGGTTCCGAAATTTTTCTAAGTTTTGAAATCCGCCCTGCGTAGAATAGGAACCCGCATAGCATTTTAAATTTTTCAAAAAAAAAAAAGTTTTTATTTTATTTTTAGCATAATCATCATCTTAACTTTGTGCTTGCATGCAATTGCGTAGTGGTAGGCTAGTGAGCATGAGTTCACCACATCACACTCCACCTGAACACCCTCAAGAGGTAAATTCGGAGATGCGACGAATTGAACGCGGCCAAGCGAGTCGAGTGAACGAAGGGATGGAACCGCCCCAGTGGTTTCTACCTTTCGCCCACCAAATGGCTGCGTTAACCGAGAGTATTTATCAAGTGAGAGAAGGGTTTGAAAATCTTAGTGTTAGGATGAATAGTTTAGAAGTACCTCCTCGAGTTTCAATGCCGCCTCCAATTCGAGATGAGCATTCTGTTCGTCCACAGTACGAAGCCCCTCCACACTATGGAGAAAGGTCTACACTTAGGAGAAATCCTCTATTTGAGGAAGAGGGACGGAACCCCATAGATAGGCACGAGTTTGCGCGTGATCAGGGTGGGAATTTTCCAAGGAATTTTCCTGAACCCCAACGAGGGCCTATATTAGGCATGCGAGATAATTATCAGGAGAGACCACATTATGACGTAGCGAGAGAGGAGCGACCTCGAGACCATCATCGGCCTATACCGGCTATGCATCGTGATGATCGCCCTAGAGATTGGCATCGACCGCCGCCCCCACGGCGTCGAGACTATCGTGATCCTTACGATGATGATTACGACTATCCACCCCGGGATAGGCGACCGGATCTCACACGAGTGGTGAAACTTGATCCACCACTTTATGATGGTTCTATGGATCCCAAAGTCTTTTCAGATTGGGTTATTGATATTGAGACTTATTTTGACTGGTATCGTATGACGGAGGACCAAAAGGTTCAGTTCGCCAAAATGAGATTGACTGGGCGAGCGAAGATCTTTTGGATAGGCGAAGAGCGTAGTCTAGAGAGGAATGGACGCCCTCCCATTACACTTTGGCTCCACATGAAGGCCATATTAGAGGAGCAATACATTCCCCAGCATTATCAGTCCCGTCTACGAGACGAGCTGACGTCTTTACGTCAAGGGTCCAAATCAGTTTCTGATTATTTAGCTGAGATGCAGGATCTTATGATTAGGTGCAATGTAGTAGAACACCCACGTGACACATTATCCAAATTTAAGTGTGGGCTACGATCTGAGATCCGAGATGAGTTGATTCGATATGGCCACTATTCTCTCCCTGAGATCATATCTATCGCCATCGATATCGAAGAGCATCAGAAGAGAACCTCCCGGTTCAAATCTCAACCTAAGACGAATACTTCTTACAAGAAAGAAGAACATAAAGGTAAGGAGAGTGCGTCGAAGCCTACCTCGACCTACACCAGAGATCAGAATAGGAAGTCCCCCATGGGAACTGTGACCCCTTCACAGATCCGATGTTATGAGTGCCAGCAGATGGGCCATATTTCGAGGGATTGTCCCAAGAGGAAAGGCACGTTGGTTATTCATGAGGTGACTGAGGAGGATGAGTATGTAGAAGAAGCTGGAGTCGAGAGGGACTCACACGTTTTGAACGACGAAGTGTACGGTACGCCTAGTGATGAGGAGATAGATCCCGACGTTCTAGTGGTGAGATGCATGCTTTCTACACCACAAGAGTCAGCCGATTATTGGCGGACGAACATCTTTCAGGCCTACTTTAAGGCTGGGGATAAAGTGTGTCGTTTAGTAGTGGATAGCGGGAGTTGTATGAATGTGATAGCTGAGACAGCTTTAGCCCGCATGGGACTCACTGCTGAGCCGCACCCATCCCCATTTCAGGTAGCTTGGGTTACCAAGACTACACTATCGGTGACTAGGAGATGTTTAGTGCCCATCACTATCGGAACGTACTCCGATAAGATATGGTGTGACGTTATGCCTATGGATGTGTGCCACGTATTACTTGGGCGACCCTGGTTATACGACCGGGATGTCACCATACATGGCAGGTCCAACACATGCTCCTTTCTACTGGACGGAAAGAGAGTAGTGTTGACCCCGGTGCGACCCAAAGCACCGCCATTCCGCGCGAGTAGTAGTGCGAAAGAAGCTCTTCCTCCCACTGAAAGGAAGAAGACTCTTAGCATTATACGAGGTACTGAGTTCCATCGAGAGAGTTTTGACGGTGGATTTATGATTGCCTTAGTGGTTTTACAGGCATCTGATTTATCAGAGGTATATGAGTCGACTCCTATACCTGCTAGGAGACTCTTAGAGGAGTTCCAGGACCTACACCCTGATGAGCTTCCGATTGAGTTACCTCCCATGAGGTGTATTCAACATGCGATAGATCTTGTTCCTGGAGCTTCCCTCCCTCATCTACCGCATTACCGATTGAATCCTGCCGCCCACGAGGAGCTGCAGAAGCAGATTGGAGAGTTATTAGATAGAGACTTTATTCGCCATAGCCTTAGCCCTTGTGCGGTGCCTGCCCTCCTTGCCCCGAAAAAGGATGGTACTTGGCGTATGTGCGTTGACAGTCGTGCTGTCAACAAGATCACAGTGAAATACCGATTCCCGATACCCCAACTGGATGATATGTTGGACATGTTGACTGGGGCTACGATCTTCTCTAAGATCGACCTTCGTAGTGGTTATCATCAGATCCGTATACGCGAGGGAGACGAGTGGAAGACCGCCTTCAAGTCGAAGGATGGACTTTATGAGTGGCTTGTGATGCCCTTTGGGTTGTCCAATGCCCCTAGTACTTTCGCTCGGATGATGACCCATGTCTTCAGGCCTTACATTGGGAAGTTCGTAGTAGTTTATTTCGACGACATTTTGATATATAGTCAGACTGAGAGTGAGCATTTGACTCACCTACGTACTATTTTCGAGCTCCTGCGAGCCGAGCGACTATACATCAATTTGAAGAAATGCGTTTTTATGGCTGAGTCTGTTATCTTTTTGGGATATATAGTGAGCTCCGCTGGCATCACTATGGACCCCGAAAAGGTTCGAGCGATTCGTGAGTGGCCTACACCTCAGAACATTCACGATGTCCGTAGTTTTCATGGGCTAGCCACCTTTTATCGTCGATTCATAAAGAACTTCAGTTCTATTATGGCGCCAGTCACTGAGTGTACGTAGAAGGGAAATTTCAAGTGGACGTCATCGGCAGCTAGAGCCTTTGAGATCATCAAAGATAAGATGTCCACTGCACCTGTTTTGAGACTCCCTGATTTTAGTCACGTGTTCGAGGTATCCTGCGATGCCTCTGGGGTTGGGATAGGAGGTGTACTTAGTCAAGAGGGTCATCCCGTTGGATTTTTTAGTGAAAAGCTTTCAGGCCCGAAGCTGAATTATTCCAACTACGAGCGCGAATTCTATGCGATTGTACAAACGCTGCGTCACTGGAGGCATTATCTATTGCCCAAGGAGTTTGTCCTCCACTCCGATCATCAAGCGTTGCGTTATATCAATTCGCAGCAAAAGTTGAACCCTCGACAGGCTAAGTGGGTATCATATTTGCAAGAGTACGCCTTCGTTCTCAAACACTGTAAGGGAACGGAGAATCGGGTTGCCGACGCCCTTAGTCGAGTTACCCTCGTATTATCACAGATGCGTACTCAGGTGATAGGATTTGAGCGTATCAAAGATGACTATTCTAGTTGTCCCGATTTTAGCGGAATTTATGATGCGATACGTTCTGATCCCTTTCACGATGAGACAGATTACCTCATTCGAGACGGATATTTGTTTCGTGGAACCCGTCTGTGTATTCCTCGCACCTCGTTGCGAAATTTCATCGTATGGGAATTACATGGCGGAGGCTTAGGTGGACACTTTGGGCGAGATAAGACGGTAGCCTTAGTAGAGGAGCGTTTCTATTGGCCCGGGATGAAGCGGGTTATCGCACAGATTGTCAGTAGCTGCCGCACTTGTCAGGTAGCGAAGGGCAATAAACAGCCCGCTGGATTATATACACCGTTACCGGTGCCCAGTATTCCTTGGGATGATGTTAGCATGGATTTTGTGCTTGGATTGCCGCGCACTTTTAGGAAGCACGATTCCATTCTTGTAGTGGTCGATCGGTTTTCTAAAATGGCGTATTTCATCCCCTGCAACAAAACAGACGACGCCTCTCATATTGCCCGAATTTATTATTAAGAGGTTGTCGCGCACCGAGGGATACCTAAGACTATCGTTACCGATCGAGATGTCAAGTTCACCAGTTATTTTTGGAAGTCACTCTGGAGACTATTAGGTACTAAACTTCTATTTTCGACTGCCTATCATCCGCAGACCGACGGTCAAACTGAGGTTGTTAATAGGAGTTTAGGAAATTTACTGCGATGTTTGGTAGGAGATCACCAGGGGAATTGGGATTTAATTCTTCCCCACGCTCAATTGGCTTATAATAATTCGAAGAATAGATCTACGGGTTTATCTCCCAATGAGGTTGTTCATGGTCACACTGCACGAGTGCCGCTAGATTTAGCCTCACTACCACCCACTTTTAGGACTAGCCAGTTTGCACACGACTATGCATTGCATTTGCATGATTTGCATAAAGAAATTGAGCGGAAATTGCATAGTACCTATGATTTATACGCAACTCAAGCTAACAAGCATAAAAGAGCTATTAGTTTCAAAGTGGATGACTTGGTGATGGTTCGGCTAAATCCGGAACGGCTACCTTCGGGTACCGTAAAGAAGTTAGCTGACCGTAGAACTGGACCCTTTAGAGTGGTCAAGCGGATTGGGCAAAATGCGTATGAACTCGAGATGCCTTCCGATTGGGGTGCAAATCCGGTTTTCAACGTAGCCGATCTGACTTTATTCCACGATTACCCGGATTAATCTTTAGATTTTCCATTGCCTTCTCCTCCATTTGTTGCTTCTGGGTTGGGGAGTGCTAGTGAAGAGCCACATTCCGGACACACCGCAATCATTCAGCTACTGTCGCACCAGCAGCAGTCCTACCGTTTTTCACTGAGAGTTTTCAGGCTGAGCATGAGACACCAGATGATCCTTTCATACCAATTCCCAGAGCCGCTGACAGACTTCCACGACAGATATTGGTTCCCGAGCAGATATTGGATGACGAAACAGTGACCACTACTGATGGTGGTTTTCAGAGATATTTGGTTCGGTGTCATGGCAGACCAGAAACCGAGACCAACTGGGTTTTGGCCGAAGAATTACAGCGTATGGATGCCGATCTTCTACAGCACTACCGCTCGGAACACCCACCAGAGATGAGTGATTTCGAGAGGGGGAGAGTTGGTGGAGACCAGTCCAGATCAGGTCGACGCAAAAGTGTCCGACGCCGCACTCGTCCGGACCTCTACCGGCCCTGAATTATTGCATTTTAATTTTGTTATTTTGCAATTTATTTAGTTTGCGTTTTATTTTGCACGCCTGCGTGCGTAGCCATATGTTTGAAGATTTTATCGTACTTCCCCTTATATATATATATAACTACATATATATATATTATATCATCCTGTTATAAAACCCTAAGCCCGATTCAGCCACTCAGCCATTCCCGATCCCGATCCGGCCAGATGAACCTCGCCTGTTGCACCTTTCGCCCACGTCCAACCGCCTCCGTGCGCAATGGCAGAGCACGCCCTCTCCCCGACGGTTTTCAGCGCCTATCCAGGCTTCTTCCAGGACCACGACCTCTTCGCCGGCAGTTGAGGCCGACTCCACGACGCCAGCGGTTGGCGTAAGTTTTCAGTTAATTCCTGTTTCGAACACCCTATAAAGGAGGGAGAGCTGTGCGTGTGACGGGGTTTTTTTTTTCTGGAGAAGGTTGAAGAACTTGATATGCCGTGTGTTCTCCCCTACGATGACAGGGATGGTGAACAGTATTTTAGGAGTTGTTTGATTAGTGAAGTCTCTGTTTGTCTTCCTGTTGAATGCTGAAAGAGATGATGAACAGTGGTGTTTTTTTCCCTGTTTTCGTATGAAGTTCAGATTGTCTTCCCCCCCTATTTTTTTCTTTCGATTCCTGTTGGTGACTGTTGATGAAGATACGGAAATGTTGCTGTGCTTGATTCCATCGACTACTGTTGAGGATTGATCATTATTGGCTGCTTTGGTTTCCAGTTGAAATACTCCTGTTGAAATATTCCTGTTGCTGTTGGCGATTGTTCTTCCTGTTGGTGAAGAAGAACAGTGAAATCGCACTGTTGAATCTTATTTATTTATTTTGTTTCGTAGATTGAGTTGGTGTTGATTGGGTTTAGTTTGTGGCTCCTATAAAGATTGAGTGAACTAGATTTCGTGGAACCACTTTCGTGTGAGAGTGAGCGAATTTTCTCCGTGGTGCCCGTGTGTGACAGCGGCCGACTTCGGAGCGGGAGATCGAAGGTGACGAGGAATTCCTCGCGGGGTCGCCGTCAACTTCGATTGCGGAAAGACGCCTTTTTCCGTGGGTAACTTGTTCCTTTCCCTTCCTTTGTGTGGATCTAAATTTTCTCTTTAGTATATTAGGTTCTTGTGGGTTTTCGCCCGGGATTTTGTCAACGAACGCTACGTCGAAAACTCCAAACGGAAACTTATTTGGGGTTCACAATTTCCGTTTGCTACAACAAGGGGAACGGAACGAAAGTTACGAACTTCCTTCCCCGGATCTAGAATTGAACCATATTTCAAGAAAATTCATTTTAAACAAAAATAGTAATTTTATGCTTTACAAAAATCTAGATTGCTTAATTTCTTTAAGTTCGTGTAACGCCCGCTCAAATTCCAATCTTTAATTGCATGCATTTAGGGTTTCCTAGAAATAGCCGACAGGCGCGCAAACCCTACGCGTCGTCCTGCATCAGCACCCCACCCCCCAGACGACCTATATTGTCGTTACTTGGTGCATTGGAGTGAACGCCCCACCTTTTACGACACTTGGATATTGTAGACAGAGCTTGATAGATTTTGCCTCAAATCTTCGACGTCAGTACGATCATATCCATTCATCTGAGATTAATTCTTTTCAGTCGGGGGGAGTTGATGGGGATCAGCCACATGATCGACAGTGGAGATCATGCCACTACTCGGCTGGGACCACATTTGTGTACTCGCGCAAGAGACGTTGTTCGGATCGGCGATTTGAGACCACGAGCACGTTCGGAGCATTGTTTTTCTTTTTCTATGTATTTTGTTTTGCCTTTATTTAGTATTATTCGGACACTGGTCGTAACTGCCAATCATAGCCATTCACGTTGGGTGTCCAAGCCCCCTTTCATTATTAATAGGGGTGTCGGCTGCCATTGTATGGGATTGCTAGCCTTGTAAAAATCCAGAGCCGACAATCATATTGTGATACGACATAACGAGATCTCAGGGTGCGACGTCCCGGTTAATTATTTCAGTTTCCAGTTTCTTTCCCTTCTCCCATAACTCCACGCACCTCCCTACCCTAACCGCAAGCCCTTCTCCCTGTCGCTAGCCGCTCTCACTATCCCCCCCTCGAATCCCCGCTGTAAACCACTTATAACCCCTCCGCAGGCGCACATCCCGCTACCTTCGTCTCACCGCCAACAATGTCTCCCTCCGCAGTCGCTCCAACCGTACGACCTTCCTCCACTTACAGATGCATCCCCCAGTCTCCAGCCTCTATCGCAAAACCACCCGGTTCCTCCCCACCATCACCAGCACCACTCATCCCCCCCGACATCCCGTCGCAAGCAATCCAATCTTGCGGCTGGTTGGTACGTCGGGGGCTCTCCGACGGCTCTACTTGCCCGTTGGGTTGTGCTGCCACTGAAGATAGGGACCATCTCCTTGGCGGCTGCACCATTTTGACCGCCATTGGCGCGACGCTGCCCAGTGGACTGATTTCCCCAACATGGTTCAACATTCCCGCCGCCTGGCGCTGGGCCCCCTCCGATTTTTTTGCTATGCTGTGTATCAAAGTTGGCGGGCTCGTAATGATAAGGTGCATGGGCGTGAATTCGGCACACCTCTTGTTCTTGCCGCAACTATTATGGAAACCATCAACTGTTCTAATCTTTATCCATTTTGGCGTTACTGGAGCACCAATCGGCCGACTAGGCCGTCTCCCTCATATTTTTGGTGCCCCTCCTCCAGGCTGGATAAAAATTAATACGGATGGTGCGTTGCTTCCCAATCATGATGCCGGTCTTGGCGTGGTTGTCCGCAATGACAATGGTGATGTCCTTACTGCTGCCATTACCAAAGTTTTGCACTGGGACACTGGTGGATTTGAAATGGCGGCTCTCCTTGCAATCAAGCATCTTATTACTCCCTCTATGGCGGAGTCCAAAAGGGTCATCATTGAAGACGACTGCTTGAACGTCCTTAATTATTGCCGCTCATCTTTGAAGCGCTCTTTCTGGCTCTCAAATGCTACTTTGGACTTTGATCTTTCATTTCTTTCTGAGTTTCAGCAGGTGCTATTCCACTACATTCCCCGTGAAGCCAACCGACTGGCTGACTTTTGTGCTAAGTTTGGAATTACTTGTAATCTTACTTGGTATGATCTTGAATTTGCTTCGCCCGAGTTCCTGCAACTTGCACAGGCCGACTTAGCGAGCATGATTCCTATGTAGTTTATTTTCTGCTCTTTATTAATGCAAATGCACCTTTCAATCCTCACTATTTACAGCCGAACCACCTCCACAACCACCACCCGTCCTCTTCCCCACCTCCTTCCCCGTGCAACACCTTCATTCCACTTGCGGATCAGATTATAGTCGCCACCTCCTTCTTTTGGATCTCCTTCCATCGCCACCGTCGGATCCCCATATTCGTGAGTATCCACAATTGTGTTTCTTTATCGTTATTAAATATTGGATGAATATTGCATACTTTGTTGCAAATATTGTCTTGTTTGCGCTCTTGTTTCATTTTCATATATTTTTATAAACTCATGCTTGCCAGTTATAGTTGAAAGCCCTTCGTGTGAAGAACATGTTTGCTTGCTAAGTTATCAAGGCGCGCGCCTAGGCGCGCCTGAGGCGCCGGGCGCTCCGTCCTGCGCCTCTGCAAGGCAGAGGCGGGTGATGTGCCTCAGACGCGCCGAGGCGCGCCTTACCAGCTCCCAGGCGCACCAAAGGCGCGCCTGGGCCTTTCAAGGTGTTTTCTTCAACCTGTTTTTTGGGAGGTGGGCAAAAACATGATCTCAGACGCACCCAAGGCACACCTAGGTGCACTTGGGCATCCAATTCACTGTTTTTCAGTGAATTATGTGCCAAATTCACTGAAAATCGGCGAATTGGATGCCCAATTCGCCGATTTTTAGGGAATTGGGCACCCAATTCACTGAAAATCAGCGAATTGGATGCCAAATTCGCTGATTTTCAGTGAATTGGGCACCCAATTCATTGATTTTCAGTGAATTTGGCACCCAATTCATTTTTGCGCCTCACGTGTCTCAGGCGCGCGCTTGCTCCTAGGCTCCAGGACCCCTTTACGCCTCGGCGCGCCTTGCGCCTTTAATAACTTGGTTTGCTTGTTTACTTGAAAATTGTGGTGTCGTGTTCAGTTGCTAAGCCTATTTAATTTTATTACTCATTTTACTTCCGGATTATAGCACATGCATCATATAAATTAGATTTGTTGAGTCAACCCAATCCCACTTCCATTAGGTCGTATTAGTGTCAGTCCATTTTCATAACCTACCTTGCATCACGGTGTGCATGAGAACCAAAATTAATGAAGTTTTGGCTGAGGTCACTTGCCATCTCCAAGAATCTAATGGGAAGTGAAGCTTGATTGAGAAGTAAAATTTCTAGTCCGGGAAAGTGCTCTCCATGCCAAGTTGTAGAACAAGCACTATGAATGATGGTCGCATGTTGGAGGCATCAAGGAAGGGGATGTGGAAGGCAGACTAGGACAAACTTCTCTGGATGTTTTTGAAGCATCCAACATGCTTATCTTGAGCACCAAGAAGACTAGTTATCATAAGTTCATAACCTAACTTCAGAGCCATGAAAATAGAGAGAACATTTTTTTCTTATTTCACACAGCCAAACTTCAAAGTCATGGGTTCGAGTCCTGGAAGCAGACTCTTGCATAAATGCAGGGTAAGGTTTGCCTACATTTCACCCTTGTGGTGGGACCCTTCTGTGGATTCTCGCGGCGCTGGGATGCTTTGTGCACCGGGCTGCCCCCTTTTATTTCACACAGCCAAACAAGGTTGGATTTACCCAACGATGGAGGAAGTAAGCTTAAATATTATGGAAGTTATAACAAAATGCAACTCAACAAGGGAGTATAATTGATGGGATCATGTCACACAATGGTCCAAACGATGACTCAAGCGTTAATTTCGTGCGGGCCAACGATCTATGAATTTTAACTATTTTTTTAGTACTTTTTTTATTTTATTTTAAGTGTATTTGTAAAGCCGTCATGATTGGAAGATTATGACCGTCCATGATGGCTTTGAACTCTATAAATGGAACTAGAGAGCTTTGGTTAGAGGGATCGAAAGTTGAAGAGTTCCTCCTTTTAGTCACCCTGTGCCGAAGTCGGAGCCTAGGTAAGAAGCATAGGATACCCCTCCCATCACCGGCCCCTCCCATCTCCCTCCATCCCCAATTTCCAGCCACCATCACCACCGGCCACCACCTCCCACTAGCCAACACTCCACTAACCATAGCCACCGACTAACACCAAAACTATCCTCCTTAGTCCTCATACTCCAAAATTGCAGCTCAGTTCTCAGACTTCACCACTAAACAGCCGCCCCTTTCACCCTTGTCACTAACTACCATTCCCACCTTTCAAACCCACGCCCCCTCATCTCCTAGAACTTTAATCAACCCACCCTCTTCCTCCGGAACAACCCAGCGGCTTTTGGTTTCCCAAATCCTACTCGGTTTCAGTTCAAAATAGCTCAGGAGTGAAATTCCAGGCTCTGGAATTTCGCTCAGCCTTCATCCAACACTACTCAATGCTCTACCGTACCCCTAGTCCTCCCACCTCCACCGTCTGATACGTCGTAATGGTATCAAGAGCGCGAATAAGAAACTTGCATTGCATTGAATAAACATAAAGATACAATCGAGAGACAACCTCTCGCCAAACATCCGGAGGCTGGGTCCTTGACACTCCACTCTCTATGAGAGCTCAAACTCTAAGACTCAAAAGATAAGCAAGACTCCACCCCTAGCCCTAGGGCTCCTTATATAGATGGAGCCCCTCACTACAAGACAAAACACTTAAATAATATAATATTGAAACAAGCCGTTGAGTGACTCCCACAAGGTGAGGCCAAACGTCCGAGCGTATGCGTGAGACGTGCTCCCCAATGCAAATATGTATCACCGTCCACCACCCTAAATGCCTCCAGCCCACTGAAATTCCCATCCCAGCACTGAAAATATGCCTATTGAGTCCCTGTCTCACTTTTCTGGAGCCCAACTGCAGGCTGTACGACCCTCCATGCATCCCAAAACCTGCCTGGAACTCCTCCAAAACTTCTCCCAGCCCCTGTCCAGCACCCAGGAATTTCAGTTCCTGCATACCAGCCCCCTCAACCACAATTCAGCACTCAAGCAGTCCCGTCCAACCCTCCGATTCCCCTCAGAATGTCTAAATTCAGTCCTCCATTGACTGTCCGGCCACCTGTCTTTCATTGGACATACGCCTAGTCTTCTATCCCATGATCATTGTGAGTTTATTGCTCAATTGTAATTTATTTTTGTTGAATCGTGTGTTAATTCACTGTTTGTTGGAAGTATTGGTTTGTAATCTTTGTGCCAAAGCATCTCGCGACTTGCTGGTTTTTATTTGCTTTTGTATTTATTCTTTCGTACTCTCACATCTATACTACCTTATGTGTTCCCTTAGTAGAAACTCAATTTAAATGTTGCTATTGTTCTTTTATTGCAAGTGTAGGTTCCAGATTAGTATCTAGCTCTTATAGTTGTATTTCTTAGTCTCTCAAGAGTCAAGACTCCCTTAGAACCGTCCTACGTAAATTATAAAGAGAAAAAAAAAAGATGTACAATTATTCCTTGACCTTACAAGGAAGATGCTCCCACATTTTCTTCATTTATATAATTCGTTCTTTAATTATTTATTTTCCTTTTTAATAAAAAAAATAATTGAAGTCTAAAAAGCAAGGGAAATATTGGAATATTTAGAAATTTAATGTATGATTAGGCAGTTTCACTTAAATTTGTGCTAGTTGTTTTATTTTAAAATGGTAACACTTATATATTATAATATCATCATTCCCAAAGTTTTTTATTTGAACCTTTAAGATTTTGACATTCCGTGTCTTTTGTATAATTATCAACTATATTAGGATTTTAGTTATAGTTTCAAAGAGGTAGGTTGTCCACATTGTTTCTTATCGGGCAGGTTTTCTTCCTGAAGTATCTGCTTTGAGAAAGAAGAAAAATATAGTTTGAGAGTTCAATTCACGGTTTGACCGATTTCAGGTGCCTGGAGAAGGCTTGCTTTTGATCTTCCCATTGTATGCGAAAACCTGAGATACTGTTGTTCAATGTTACGGGCTCCCACTGATCGAAGTTTCTGAATCTGTGTCAGAAGATGAATAACCTAGTGATATAATTGAATAAAAATGAAGCGGTCTAGTAAAATCGGTACTGAGATTAACTATCAACAAGAAGGGAGTTATTACCTTGCATCATATGAATGATAGGATTTGATTGGTATAAAAAAAATTAACTTGATGAAGTTATCCTTCTGCGTTTCTTGATTTTTTCTGTTGCTCAGGATTCTTCATATCTAACAATAACCCTTTTATATTGTCTTCATAATTTAATGACATCATCAACACTTTCTCTTCCATGAAAATATGAACCTTTTGTAGTTTGCTTCATTTTGAGATGTTTAATGGAAATTTCAGTTAGTTACGAAGAAGAAAAATGAAGATGGTGACTTAAGTTCCTTTCTGCCAACAAAGTAAATGCTGGCTTTAGAGAAGTGATTGAATTGGCCAAGGTATATTTAACCACTGATATTTTTATATGGTTATAATTCCTACCACTCAATGGTTGTCATACTTTGCACAATCAACCACTGCTAATCCTTGGTATAATTGCAGCCAATTAAGATGTTGTGTTACGTGCACGCGGCGCCTTATTATTATTATTATTATTATTGTTTTTCTTTTAAATGTTATTAGAGTTGATGTGAGCCCCCCTCCCTATATAAGGAGGTGATTTTGGGGAGTTAGGACATCTTGAGATCTATTGTCTTTTGGGCTCTCATTAGGGAGAAGCTCTTTGGAGGAACCAGCCTCCGAGAGTTGGCCGGAGCTTGCTCCAGATTGTATCCGTTGTTTTATTAATCCAAGCGATCTCTTCCTAGTCCGTATTATTTGGTCCGCCCGCTGCTACAGCCGCCAGAGTCTTCCTCCCCGCTGTCCGAGAACTCGCGCAGCCCGCTTCCGCGATCCGCCGCCGCACCGCACTGATCCTTCGACCCAACGCCAGATCCTTCAACACAGCGCCAGATCTGCTCGGCACCGCCGGATCCTTCGACCCAGCGCCGATCATTCCCTTTGCAACCCCGATCCGCGCCAGATCTGCTCGGCACCTATCGATCCCACGCTGCTTCCAGCGCCTGCTTCTCCCGCTTAGATCGCTCCAGTGTCGGCTTCGACGTTTAGCGCCTGCTTCGCCTACTTCGATCGATTCAGCGCTGCTTCGCCTGCTTCGACGATCAATCCAACGCTGCTTCCGGCGCCTGCTTCTCCAGCGGCGGTTCCGCCGTAAACCGACCTTGATCGGCGCAATCTGCTCCGTCTCCGGGTCGTAGCCGCTGCGCCCAGCCTGCTTCCCGCCGCCAGCTCGCACCTATCCGCCCTCTCCGACACTCTCCGGTGACATCTATCCCCTGTGCATCCTCATATGCCAAAGGGGAGGATGGAATCCCGCGTGGAAGCCCTCGAACACTCCCTCACCACCATCAACTCTCGTCTTGAGGCACAGGCCGAGCAGTTCGCCTCGATTCTGACCATGCTCCAGAACTTATAGCCTAGCCAGCACTCCGAGCCTCCTAACGCCTCTGTTGTGGGATCCCCCAACACTGTGATCCCTGATACACCTGCAGTGGTGGAATTACCTACTCCACCGTACCGTGGACTTGACATCCCCACATTCAACGAGATTGACCCCCTCGGGTGGATTGCCCGCGCCGAACAGTTCTTCGACATCCACCAGACCCCTCCGACGCAACGAGTCTCCACCGCACTTATCAGCATGGAATGGTCTGCCCTCCATTGGGTCCGTTGGCTCCGCCAAACCTCTCCCGACCTCACCTGGACAGATCTCACCGAGGCCCTCATTCAGCGGTATGACGACCGCTACTCCGCCCCCATGATCGAGCGACTTTGCGGGGTCCAACACACCGATTTCATTAACTCGTACATTGATGCCTTCGTGGAATTGGTCACCCGTGTTCCCGGACTCCCCCCAGACCATTACTTGGGGTTCTTCATGAACGGCTTGCAACCCCACTTCTGCTCCCGTCTCCGCACCCTCAAACCATCAACGGTCCACCAAGCCATTAACCTGCCCCCCATTGTGGAGGCGGAATTCCTCGTGACGTCCGACGACATTCCTTACCCATCACCTTCCTCCAGGCATCGACCTTATTTCTCGACCCATCCCAAACCTCCACCTCTGCCACCTCCTCTACCCCGGCCACCAATTATGGGCCCAACCAACACTCGGCATGTCCCTACACACCACCTGACCAATCAGGAGTACAACGACTTACGGAGCAAGGGTTTGTGCTTCCGCTGCAAGCAACCCTACTCTCCTGGTCATGCGTGCTCGGTGAAGGAGTGTCGGGTCATCATCGACGACGACGTGGCCGCGCTCTCCGCCGCCGACTTTGACGCCCTGCTGCTCTCAGACGGACTACCAGGAGACCCCCCGGGCACACCGACGAAATCCCAACCGCAAGCATATCCTTACTGATCGGCGGGCGGCGTGCCGACCTTGGGGTCAAGGTCGCTTTTCTGACGGGATGTATTGTTATGCGCACGCGGCGCCTTATTATTATATAATATATATAATATAATATAATATATATAATATATGTATATATTATAATATAATATAATATATATAATATATGTATATATTATAATATAATATAATATATATAATATATGTATATATTATAATATAATATAATATATATAATATATGTATATATTATAATATAATATAATATATATAATATATGTATATATTATAATATAATATAATATATATAATATATGTATATATTATAATATAATATAATATATATATACATTTTATGCGGTTATTAGAGGAAAATATACACTTAAAACTATATTGTCAATATGGTTGGGTGGTTAGCTGCATAGTTGTTATCATGGAGGTCTTGGGTTCAAATCCCAGCAGCTTCATAGTATTTAGAAAAAGAAATGATATCAAAAGAGAAATTTAAAATTTTGATAAATATTTTAAAAAACACAATAAATTCGTTGTTAGCATCAAATTTTGTATTAGCATCATATACTATAAGTTTTGTATTAGCATCAAATTTTTTGAAAAATTGCATTCCTTGTTAATTTAGATAGCAATAAATTCGTTGTTAATAATTTGTTTTAGATTAGCAAGGAAAATCACCCTTGCTAAATTTAACTAGCTCAAATTGGCCATGAATTAATTTCGTTTTTAAATTCCTTGCTAATCTAAATTAGCAACAAATTTCACCATTTAGCAAGTGATTCTCCTTCTTGCTATTTGATGTTTTTGTTGTAGTGGAATGGCTGAAATGTGGTGTGCGGGTAGAGATTCCAATTAGATTTTCTTAAAACCTAACCTAGATCCCCCAGCCGATCCCCCCTCCTTTGTGCCTCTCTCTCGTGAGTCATGTGCATTGTCAAGGGAGAGGGAGAGCTACAACTCCTTGCCAGCTCCTTCTTGTCGTCACCGACTGAAAGAGAGAGGGAGGAGAAACCCTTGCCGCCGACCATTCCTTGGAGCGGCTGCGTCAATGTCATCAGAGCGGAGAAGGGATCGAGCCGCCTCCCCTTAGTTGTCGCCGATCGTGAAGTGAAGGAGGTCTACCACTCGAGAGGAGATCCAGGCCGACTTGCTGGACTCTTGCGCCGCCAACTGCGAGGAGGAGCCTCTCCCTTGCCGAAGTCCCGCTGCAGGCCCTCTTCTTGCCGAGAGAACACCTTCAGAGCCCTCTTTCGCCGAGAACCCTCTTGATTGAGCCCCTACTCCTCGGGATCTACCTAGCTTCGTTGGCCATCAAGAAAAGTGGGTTTGTAGAAATTGTTGCAAGGGTTGCTGGGATCTACTGTGGAAACACAAATTAGAGCTTGAATCGTCGAAAGGAGGCTAGATACGTGAAAGAGAACCGCTACGGTCGTTTCCATGACTCCAAAATGCACGTCAAGGGTAACGATATTTTTCCCCGGTCTTAGGACTGCATTTTCTGCAGTTTTGTGCATGTGATTATGTTCCGTGCAATGAGGGTCCCCTCACGCCATTTCAGTTGAGGAGGGGGACTCCGCCAGGGCGTGGGATTGCGACCCCGACATATGTTTGGTGTTAACTGCACGTAGAGTCTCTCTCCCGCAACGCGGTGGAGAGCGGGGACTCCGCCAGGGCGTGAGATTGCGACCCCAATGTAGTTTTTTGCTTTTACTTTGCTTAGGAGGGCCACCTGCCTCCAGTTGGACGCGATGTGTGTTTCCCTCAGTTCATTGCGAACCTCCGGGTGGATTGTGTTCGTCCCCGACATAAATGAGCATTAGTGATCCAACGTGCGAGTATGGATTTAGGCATGCTGTGTGAAGCATACCCTTGGCGATAAGCCCGGGTCAGTGATGATTCTGATGTGCATTGCGATCAGCCCTAGGTACGCTAACGGGAATGTCCTGTGTTGTTCATCGTAGTGTTTGCTGGAATCTGTGGGCTTTCTTCATAGAGGCCTCATTCCTCTGTGTTGGGCTCGATAAAGCGATGAGTTTTGAGGGCTTTCGTAGGACGAGCGAGTTTCCCGTCCCCTTATAGTTGCGTTTACAAGGTTCCTTAGCTTTCTACGCGTTGTCCATGTATGTTAGAGCCGCGTAAGCTACCCTTGGAAGGCGTGAGTGATGAGTCCCCCCCTTCGTTGTTACTGATAACTTCCCAAAAGGAAGTTATTTCACTACTTATTTTATTCTAATTTTCATTAAAAAGAGGAGAATAATCCCCAATTATAGAAAATATGTTTAAATATCTTATTAATCAATGTTGGACTGATTTCGGTCATTTTCCATGGTTTTCTATCTAAGATTGGTCAAAGGATTCAAGTTGGGGAAGCAAATGATCATTTATTGCTGATGCAGAAATTATGTTGCAATGCCTAAAATTAGCAGGTTGTAACGTGGCGGCGAAATTCAGATTTTGAATTTTAAAAAGAGGCGCCTACGTGTATTTCCAAAGGAGGCATCTCTTCAGATTTGGAATGGAAGTTAAGAGCACGAAATTACAGCACTAAACGAGGATTATTCTTGGGAGGAACGTGGAATAGAAGAGAGAGAACTTTGGAGGTCTTCTTGCTCTTGAAGGATTTCGGCTAGGGCTTGGAGAAAGGAGAGTGTGGATCATCACGAAGGAGAAGGATCTGAGTCTAGCAACATTCCTACAGCGTTTTTGATTTCCGGAATCATGTCTAGTAAGATCTACTTTGATTTGTGGTTTCTCTCTTCCTTCATGAACTAAATTCCTAAGTCTTGCATGTGTGGAGTACCTTAGTTGTGATGATGACTTGATTTTCATTTATACTTTGTGAATGTATTGATGTGATCTTTATTAAATTTATGATATATTCTTGGGATTTTGGTTTAAGTTTCATCTTTAAAGTGCTTGGCAAAAATTCGAGAGATGAGTCGGGCTAGATGAACGTTTGTTTTGCACGGCGATATTCGAGAGAGGAGTCGTGTAGTTTTTAACCAAACTTCCGTATTTATACTTCATCGCGAGATTCGAGAGAGGAGCGCTGAAAGTGTATCATAAATCTTAATATAATTCCAAGAGAGAGAGAGATCTCCTCTTTAATTAGCAACTATGATTCTAGCGCTTTATGTTATTCTAATTTCATCTAAGTTGGAGACGACTAGAGGAATTGGGATAAACGGATAACGGAGATCGAGAGATAAAGTTATCCAATTTAGAATCGTTGCAAGATCATCATTAATACTTCATGAATTATCACTTTTATGGGTTGTCATCATAGCAAGGGAAAATCACATGTGAGACTATCTTTCCAAGTAAAGTAAAAAGTATTTTAAGTAACCGTAATTTATTTCAAGTAACCGTAGTTAGAATTGTAATTGTTGCTTTTGAATTATTAAGTTTTCTCTACCAATCATTATTACTTGCTTGAATTTAGAGAAAAGGCGAAAAATTAATATTTGTGAGCGCTAAGTTAAGCATTTCCTCGTGGGAACGATCACTTTCTCATCATTTTATTACTTGTACGGCACGTGCACTTGCGTATTTATATACACCTTTTGCGGGCGTACCAGTTACATTGGATGGTGTAGGTGATGAGTCCCCCTTCATTGTTAGTTTGGAAGGCGTGGGTGATGAGTCCCCCTTCGTTGTTACGTTGGAAGGCGTGGGTGATGAGTCCCCCTTCGTTGTTACGTTGGAAGGCGTGGGTGATCAGTCCCCCATCGTTGTTATGTTGGAAGGCGTGGGTGATGGGTCCCCCTTCATTGTTATGTTGGAAGGCGCAGGCGATGAGTCCCCCTTCATTGTTACGTTGGATGGCATGAGTGATGAGTCCCCTTCGTTGTTACGTTAGAAGGCGTGTGTGATGAGTTCACCTTCGTTGTTACGTTATAAGACGTGTATGATGAGTCCCCCTCTATTGCTATGTTCGAGGACGCATGTCAAGTTGGCCCCCTGTCAAGTTTGCTCTGATGGTTGTAGGTTTGTCCATTTTGTCGCTACGTTTGACAGCGCGGGGTAAACCAGATCGTTGTCACTCCTTATAGGGCAATTGTGAGTTTTGTCTCTCCTATCGCTTCGATTGTTGATGAAAGACGATATCTTACATGCCTCGTATCGTGGTTGTACTGTTATGCTTATATTTAGAGCTTCGATCGTGCGACTTTGGTGTGTCCACGACACATGCATGATGGTTTGGAAGGTGACGCTTAGTGTGTCCATTTGTTCTTCGCTTTGCATATTTTGATGTTTCTTGCGTACTTGCAGGAGAGCGATGTACTCGCCCCGGAGTCCGCTAGGATGGTCGGGGGGAAGGGTAGTTACATTGTGTTGGTTATCCCCACACCGACCTTCGTTTGCTACTCGTTTGTTCTTTGTTTCAGGTGGCGTAGCCCATGACGGTGTGTAGTGGGCCGCAGCCCATGTGTTGTCGAGGAGATGGAGACCCTTCTCTCCCCTGCTTTGAACTCCCTTTTAGCATGTCTTTATTCTATTTTTGAAAGCCCTGTAAGGACTTAAGGCTGAGTACTTTACTATTCCTATTAGTTGTGGACATTCTTGCCCTCCCTTTGTTTGAGCTTTGTTAGCTTACATTGCACTATATAACTCTGAGATGTGTAGTAGTTTTCTTGTATCAATTATTAACATTTTAAGTTTGTGAATTTTGTATGTCGTGGGGCTCCGGCCGGACCCATACTATATACTATTTGCAAGTCATAGATGTTACATATATACCCATGCATGTACTAACATCATAAGCACATTTGCAATATTTTAGCATATACAATGGTATAAACTCACATCGCAATGTATATGCAATGTTTCAGCCTATCCGACATTTTCTTGCAATGATGTTTTGACGTTGCCTAAAACCTCAAATGCAACCGTCATGCAACGGCGATTGCGAATATTGCATTTTCAAAAATGTCAAGCCCAGAGCTGACTAGAGGTGGGCTTTAGGACCGGGCCCATCAGGCCGGCCTCGGCCTGGCCCGGTAAAAGACCGAAAGGCCCGGGCCTGAAAAAGCCCGATCCAGGCCCGGGCCGGACTTTGGGGGCCTAACAAGGCCCCCATTCCTTCTAGTTGCCCGTCCTGGTGCCCAGCCCGGGTAAAGCCCGGGCACTAGGCCCAGCCTAGAACCAGGCCAGGCCTGGAAAAGCCTGGCCCGACAGAGTGTCGTTGAGCCGTTGATCAACGGCCATTCCTGGCAGCTGCCATGAATGATTAATTCCTGGCCAGCTGCCAGGAATTAATGGCAGCCTAGGCGTAGGCTGCCATTTTTTGGCAGCCTACGCCTCGGCTAATAAATTTTTTTTAAAATCTTTATAAAATCCCCCCTCCCATTTTCCGAAATTTTCTCTCTCTCTCATACTCTCTCTCATTCTCTCTCTCTCTCCTCTTCATCTCTCATTCTTTCTCTCTCTAAATCCCTCTCAAAATTAAATGAGAAAGATGACATCTTCCTCCTCTATGTCTTCGTCCTCCGCATCGACTGTGCAAGAAATTGTGGAGCATAAGCATACAGCTCCAGTCTGGGAGCACTTTGAGAAAGTGCAGATCGGCACTGAATTTAAGGCGAAGTGCAAACATTGTTCGAAGCTGCTAACCCTTAGCGGAAATTCAACGCTCTCCCGACATATCAAATCATGTCTGGCTAAGCAAGCCCCAGAAGCCACTCAAGCGCAAATTTCTGCAGGCGGGC
Organism: Dactylorhiza incarnata; assembly: GCA_033032865.1. Taxonomy (NCBI): domain Eukaryota; kingdom Viridiplantae; phylum Streptophyta; class Magnoliopsida; order Asparagales; family Orchidaceae; genus Dactylorhiza; species Dactylorhiza incarnata. The sequence goes on along the minus strand of JAWHQI010000123.1, from coordinate 5,983,981 downwards.
AAATCTGGACGTATGATCAGATGCGTCAATGAGAGCTTCAAATGAGGAACGTCATTAGACGTGGATTGCCGTTCGGGCACTACGACAACGAGGAGGAAACTGAATACATACACGAATGACTTTAGCCTAAATATCAACAGGTAAGTAGATCAACACTTAAGCGTGATGCGTTTAAATCTTATATGCAATCGAAACAGGACTTAATAAATTATTTAGAAACTTACGACGCTAGAGTTAGTCTGGCGAGTGACGTTTGGAGTAGCAATATAAAAGCAGAAGTATCATATATATGTATTACTTGTCATTGGATCGATTCCGATTCATGGAAGTTAAATAAACGTATTATATGTTTTGAGTTTTTCGAATATCCACATACTGGTCAAGCTATTTATCACATAATTACAAAATCTATTCGTGAATTTAAAATTAAAGACAAAATATTAAGTATTTCTTTCGACAACGCTAGCAATAAGACGGCCGCAATCGATTATTTAAAACGTGATTTGAGACCAATATTAAGTGGGATATTTTTTCATACACGGTGCGTATGCCACATTTTAAATTTAATTGTGCAGGATAGTTAATCGTATATGGAACCCTATATTAATAAAATTCGTATTTTGTTAAAATATATTTATACTTCTAAAAAACGTAAACAAGATTTTAAAAAATTTGTAAATGCACAAGGGCTTAAATTTTTAAAACCTGAATTTGATATGCCTATAAGATGGAATTCAGCATAGAAAATGATAAAAAGAGCAGTGCGACAAAAACACAACTAATGGAATTTTATAGTATGTCCGAAATTCATGATTTTCAAGATTCTGATTGAGATGTAATTGAAAATTATATGGAATTATTAGAAGTTTTTTATAGATCGACAACTATTTTATCTGGCGTTTATTATACTACTTGTTCACTCGTTATCGAAAATTTTGTATTAATTACAGAAAAATTTAAAGCTTATACAAAATATGAAGGTTGGCGTCCGTTAATTCAAATAATGGAAGAATTTTTTTAAAATATTATAAAGAAATGTCAGCTATGTTTTCATGCGCCGCAGCTTTAAATCCTTTAATTGACGTAGATGACGTAGAAAATCTTATAGAAGAAATAAACAATAATTTAAACTTATTTGTAACCTATCAGTTTTTTGATAATATAAGTGTTTTAAAATTTAATACTGATTTTACAGAATTTTATAATTATTACGACCAGTTATATGAATCGCGACCTAGAGAAGAAAGCACCCAACCAAAAACCAAAGATATTCTAAAAACAAGATTTTAGAGTTAGCCGCCCGAAAAAATAACGAACTTCGAGTACTTTAAGTGAATTAGGATTATATACGAAAACACAATTTTAAGATTTTATGATTTCAAATGAGATAGAAAATTTTGATATTTTACAATGGTGGAAAAATAAAATTAATATATATCCTGTTATGGCCTTTATGACCAGAGATTTACTAACAATCCAAGCTAGTACTGTAGCTTCGGAGTCTGCATTTTCTTTGAGTGGCAAGATTCTGAATGATCGAAGGAGCCGCCTGAGCGACGAGTCTTTGGAAATGTGCATATGCTACAAAGACCACTTATATGCTATGAAGAGGAGGCAATATGTCGCATCGATCGAAGATAGCTCATCCGAAGTTGAAGATGAGCTAGGCGGCCTAAATTTGGGCACAGAAGATCAAGCCTGAACGTCATTTCCGAGGGCTCAACTCTAAGGTCTAAAGTGCCAAGACTAATATTGTATAATTGTAGATTTTTTAAAGATCAAATATTTGTATTCGTATATTTTGTATTTTCATAATCATAAAAATATCTTGACGTATTTAGTTTTTATTGTCGCATATTTTTGTAGTTAATAATTTTATCAATAATAAAAAAAAATCATTATCATTTTCTGTACATGTCTACATGAGGATGATTTTTTTTCCTTAAATATGTATATGTTGTGGTCGCAGCCGGCTGAGACGAAGCCTATCCGCACCCCAACCTGACAGTCCAACCGACGAAGCCATTCCGCACCCCAGGTCCTAGCGGTTGGGGCTGACTTCGTCTCAGCGGTTGGGCTGAAACCGCTGAGACGAAGTCCAGCCCCAACCGCGTGTCAGCGGTTGGGTCTCAGCGGTTGGGGCTAGAGTTCGTCTCAGCGGTTGGGCTGAAACTGCTGAGACGAAGTCCAGCCCCAACCGCGTGTCAGCGGGGTCTCAGCGGTTGGGGCTGGCATTCGTCCCAACGGTTGGGACTGGACCGCTGAGACGTGGTTGGGTCCCAGCGGTTGGGTCCCAGCGGTTGGGTCCCAGCGGTTGGGTCCCAGCGGTTGGGTCCCAGCGGTTGGGTCTCAGTGGAGGCGGCCGAAGGCCGTCGAGGAGCAGGGAGCGAGCACGGGCGAAGCCCGTGCGGAGCTGCTAGCCCGTCGAGGAGCAGCGAGCACGGGCGAAGCCCGTGCGGAGCTGCTAGTATTTATATAAATTTTTATTTACATAAAATTAATTTTTTTTTTAAAAATCAAATATTTAAATATGCCGGGCCGACCCAGGCCCGGTCTGGGCCTGGCCCGACCTGCAAGGCCTTGGTAGGCCTCCTCCTCAAGAGGAGGCCTGAGCCTGGTAAAAATCAGGCCCAAGCCCGGGCTTTTTCCATAAGGCCTGGGCCCGGCATGCCCGGGCCCAGCCTGGGCCCGACGGTCTTTTTGCCCAGGTCTAGAGCTGACCCGCTGCATTTGAAAATTATTGCATTATTTAGTGACAACTGTTGCAATAGCTTTCAAATGCACGGTCTACTACTGCATGTTAGAATTCTTGCATTAAAACTTTGATTAATTTGGCTCCGAAAAAAGGTTTGGGCTCCGCAATGATGAAGATTAGACTTTTTCTTAGTGGTGGAGGTCTTGCCGTCGATAACCTTTCGGAGATCGATGGAGCGGGCTTCCCTTCCTTCGGCGATCAAGCGGGCTTCCCTTCCTTCGCCGGGCTATGAATGGCGATTCCATGCTTGTCCAAGAGTCCCTCGCATCTCAAGGAAGATCGATCGAGCGGGGAGTTCCCTTCCTTCGACAGCCTGGAGATCGATCGAGCGAGGAGTTCCCTTCCTTTGGCGGCGGAATATCGCGAGTGCACAACGCAGAGAGCCCTAGGCGACATCGTTTTTAAGTTAAAGATTTAGGTTTTGATATTTAGGTAAAATATTTTATGTTCTGATTTCGCGGCGCTTGATTTAGAAGACGCCGCCATAGTCAATATTATTAGCGGCGTTTTATACAAAAAAACGCCGCCAAATCTATTATATACTATTGCCCACGCTTTCACAATAAAACGCCGCGAAATCAAAATCTATGGCGGCGTTTTCAAAAACGCCGCAAAAAAAACGTCGCAGTAGGTGTTATTTGTTGTAGTGATCGCCGATCACGGTGGACTTTGTAGTATGATAAGGTCAGGATATTTTCACAGGACATTGTGAGGGGGAAAACTGTGTTGGGACAAAGATATTGTCCTTATTTTCACAGGACTTTGTAGTATGATAAGGTCAGGATATTCTAACTCTGTGCTCTCAAGTAATACATTCTTAACTTCCTTGATTTTAATTTGTGGAATGATCTTGACTTTCCTCAAATGTCTATGTTTTGATTCTTGGGAATGATTCATATTTTGATGCAAATAAGTTTTTTTTTGGCTTATGATGCGTTGAAGTTAAAGCTTCGCCGTTGGATAATTTATAATTAAATCTCCATTAATACAAAAAGTGGTAAAATGTAATCAAGAACCCTATAAAATATTAGTGCTCAGCATGTAATTGATCATTATAGAGTTTAATTATAGAAGTAGTTATAATCTTACCAAATCATTACATTAAAGAGTCCATTTGCTAGGATCCAATTGTAGCTCCGGAATTTTAATTGCAAGTTCAATTCCGATAAAAATTAAATAAGGTAAGACTTTGAATTTTAACAAAGGTAAGTTGCTCTACACTTGTAAAATCTGTTGTTTACAACCTAAAAAAGAAGAAGAAGACAATTTCCCGTCTAATCGAGTCCATTGCAGAAACGATCAACAATTTCCTGACCGCGATGATGTTGTATGGCTACTTATTTTGATGGATGATCGGCGTGCTCATGTTATTATAGGCAATAATTGATAGAGATAATTATTGTCAAAACCTGAAGTGATGCAAGGGCTGATCGGGGAAACAAGGATGTATGTAGCAAACTCAAAGATGCAATGATGGAGGTTAAACTTTTTCGTGATCAACTAGAATGTTTTGGAAAGTCCCTTGCAATCAAATTAGTGATATAAATGCAACCCGATGAGCACACAAATTTATTTTGTAAATGTTTAATGTTTCAATCTTTGATTTTCAATTATCATTATCTAATAATTATCTTTTTAATGTTTTTTTATCTAGATGAATGATGAAGAATGTTTGAATCTAGTGCTCCTCAATTGCAAAAGTTAGCAATTCGTATTATTAGCCAAACATCGTCTTCTTCGAGTTGTGAAAGAAATTGGAGTGTTTTCGAAAGAATTCACACCAAAAGAAGAAATCGTTTGGAGCACCAAAGATTCAATGATCTTGTATATGTTCGATATAATCTTAATATATGAAATCGGTATGACATTCATTTCTTATCTCTTTTAAGTTTTAATAGTTTTAAATTTCGTATTTTTTAATAACATTTGACACTTCTATCATTCTATGTTGGCCTTAGGTTTACTTTTACGAAAATGAGTTACGATCATTTAGATCACACATGTATTGATTTGATGAACTTTTGGGTGGTAGTGGAGGAATCAGTGTCGGAGCTCACATATGAGGATCTAGAAAATGAAATTTATAATGAAGACGCTATCACAATTGTTGCAGAACAAAACTTTAATACTACACTACCAACTCAAAGTAAGTATATATGTTCATGACAATATTTATGTATAATTATATAATTTAAATATATGTTGTTTCATAATTTAATTATATATATTGATCGTGCAGATGATGCAAAAATTGGTATTATTGAATCATTTACACCGACTCAGAAAATTTTGGAGAAGAACGTATTATAGATTTTGATGGTGTTGGCAATGACTTTGGCAGAGGATTTGACTCATTAAACTATGATTTGAATTATTGATGATAAATAATTAAATATTAGTAGTTCATTACTATTTTGAGACAATCATTTTTGCGACAATATCACAAAACATTATTATTTAATGTTGTGTTTCATGATATGTAATATATTAGGACAATATGACATATAATTTTTTGCTTTAATGATTATATAATTTGTTTTATAATTTTAAACTTTTACAGTTTACTTAAAATACAGTTTACCCCGATTCTTAAAACCTTTGATCTCTGTTGCGGATCACTCAAGGCTCCGGTAGACCGGACTAAATTGGACCGCCTTAGCCCGGGAGTGTTCGAGCACGCAAACAGTAACAGAAAAAGGGAAAGCTGACAAGGCAATTTTTTTAACGTGGAAAACCCGTCAACTGGGTGAAAAACCACGCGGCCGGGTCTGTGCCGGCCGAAACCTCCACTATTTGTTGGTTGTTGTACAAAGCTACTTTAAAGAACTCGAGGGCGACAGGCCGCCTCTCGTTACAATTGTTGAGAGAGAGATACTCGGAGGGTGACAAGCCACCGCTCCTGGAGCTAAGACTCTTGTCTGATGCAGAGGGGGATGCTACGCTCTAAGCGCTCTAGAGGTTTTGACTGCAGCTTGAAGGTTGGATCGATGTGCTCTGTGCATCTTTGTCTCTGCCGGTTGTCTCCTGCTGCGCTAGAGGAGTTTGGAGTGCTGTTCTAGCTGGAGGCTGGAGCTTTTGTTCTTGAGTGCGCGGGGCTATGCTTGGACGGTCTTGAGAGCGGAGCGCGCGGAGGCGCTCTTGGAGCAGTCTTCAGAGCGGAGCGCACGAAGGCGCGCTTGGAGCGGTCTTGAGAGCGGAGCGCACGGAGGCGCGCTTGGAGCGGTCTTGAGAGCGGAGCGCACGGAGGCGCGCTTGGAGGGGTCTTGAGAGCGGAGCGCACGGAGGCGCGCTTGGAGCGGTCTTGACAGCGGAGCGCACGGAGTCGCGCTTGGAGCGGTCTTGAGAGCGGAGCTCACGGTGGCGCGCTTGGAGCGGTCTTGACAGCGGAGCGCACGGAGGCGCTCTTGGAGCGGTCTTGACAGCGGAGCGCACGGAGGTGCGCTTGGAGCGGTCTTGAGAGCGGAGCGCACGGAGGCGCGCTTGGAGCGGTCTTGAGAGCGGAGCGCACGGAGGCGCGCTTGGAGCGGTCTTGAGAGCGGAGCGCACGGAGGCGCGCTTGGACCGGTCTTGAGAGCGGAGCGCACGGAGGCGCGCTTGGAGCGGTCTTGAGAGCTGAGCGCACGGAGGCGCGCTTGGAGAGGTCTTGAGAGCGGAGCGCACGGTGGCGCGCTTGGAGCGGTCTTGAGAGCGGAGCGCACGGAGGCGCGCTTGGAGCGGAGCGCACGGAAGCGCGCTTAGAGCGGTCTTGAGAGCGGAGCGCACGGAGGCGCGCTTGGAGCGGTCTTGAGAGCGGAGCGCACGGAGGCGCGCTTGTGAGCGCGCAAGGAGGAGGCACGTTTGGGAGCGCGCAAGGAGGACGCGCGCTTGTGAGCGCGCAAGGAGGAGGCACGCTTGGGAGCGCGCAAGGAGGACGCGCGCTTGTGGGCGCGCAAGGAGGACGCACGCTTGTGAGCGCGCAAGGAGGAGGCGCGCTTGTGAGCGCGCAAGGAAGGAGGAGAGAGAAAATCCGTAGGAGGATTTTCCCGGCCGGAGAGAGAGAAAGTCTCAAAAGAGGAGAGAGATGGAGGAGGAGAAGAAGAAGATCCCAAAAAGAGAAGCCTTGGGGTTCTATTTATAGTTTTTGAGGGTGGCACTTTCGTAATTAAATGGGTGGTTAGGGTAGTTATGGTGGTTATGCGGCTACCCGCACACCATAACCAATTTATGTGTTATACGAACACTTATCATGAATATAGCTACGCGCACACCAGTTTGTATAGTTTTGCGGTGATATGTATTCATATGACGGATATGGTTATGCACACACCATAACCATATTATTTGCTATACGCAGACCGTATTGAAGGATTTTACTATTTGCACCCCCATGTTCGAGGATTTTACTATTTACACCCACATGTTGGAGGATTTTACTATTTACACCCACATGTTGAAGGATTTTTCTATTTGCACCCCATAATGAGGGATTTTACTATTTGCACCTCATGATGTGAGATTTTACTATTTGCACCCCCATGTTGGAGGATTTTACTATTTGCACTCCATGATGGAGGAATTTACTATTTGCACCCCCATGTTGGAGGATTTTACTATTTGCACCCTATGATGCAGAATTTTACTATTTGCACCCACATGTTGAAGGATTTTACTATTTGCACCCACATGTTGGGTGGTTACGGGGATAGTGGGGTTTCTTTGGATACCGCACACCCATGAATGGGGTGCGGTTAGCGCCTTCAAGGAAACCCTATCAATCTCGAATCTCAGGTCCCATTCTTAAAGAGCAATGTTATAAGCACATCAATTTTCGCTATTGACAGCCAAATTTTATTGACATATCAAATTATTTTATTTTCACACAAACACGTTATTGGCACACCATATTTTAAAATCGTTATTGACACGCCAAAATGATTAATTTTTTTTATCTCTTTCTCCTTATGCTTGTGAAGATCAATCTTTGTGTGTTAGCAACGCCTTTGAACAAAACCAAATTATTGATATCCTTGTCAAAATTGTTTTGTAAAAAATCCTCTGCTAGATATCTACAGAGAGGAAGTTCTCTGATTTCAGTTGTTGAAGATAATTATGACCATAAACACAAGTTGCATAATTCCTCATGCGAGTTCAGTACTTCGCTAATCATCATAGCAACTCAAATAGTCATTTAGTCTTTGTTGTTTTTATACTTCTCTAAGAAGACTACTTTTGAATAAATTTTCTCCAAATTTACTTCGGTATGAACAGGAGACCTAACAATGGTATTGCATATCTGTGAGTTCTGCTTGAAGACCATCAAAAGGGATGTGAGTACCGCACTTCGCAGTCATTGATACTATCTTCCGACGAAGCTCCCCAGAGCCGGCGACCTCTACCAATGGCGGCGATATCCTGAATACAGAGGAGGCCGGGGTGTGCGGCTTGGACTCGAGAATGGCGGAAAGCAGAAGAGAAAACAGTAAAAAGGGGGTGCGACTTTCTTCCGGCGAAGCTCCCCAGAGCCGGCGATCTCCTTCAATGGCGGCGAAATCGCGAACTGGGTGGAAGGAGTGTGCGGCTTCGAATCGCGAACGGAGGAAAGCAAAAATAGGCGGTGTGCGCTTAACGGAGGAGGGGTTAGGGTATTTGAGTTTTTTGGAGTTAAAATTGGTGTGCTAATAGTCTTATTGATGTGCTAATAGCCTGTATTGATGTGTAATAGTCTAGGTTTAAGATCAAACCGAACGGCCCCTCCATCCTTCACTGCCGCCCTTCGTTTCAGGTCTTTAGCCTCCGGCCTCCGTCTACCTGCGGCCTCTGTCTGCCTCTGGCCTCCTTTCTTCTCCGTTAATGCTCTTTCTCGAGACATTTCGACGTTTAGGATGAGGAAAAGGAGGAGAGGGAACTGGATTGGAAGAACTGAAGAAGGTGAAGCAGTAGCGTTTTGCTTCCTTTGCTCTCATACTTTTGGTATCCCCTTAGTTCTCCTTCTCACTCCTCAGTCGGAGGAATCTCAAAGCAGCAGCCTGATGGTGCTCCTTGTGAATCTCTGCCTTTCCTCCGTGGCCTCCCATCCTTCTTCATCCCTTCCCTTGCCTCCATTTCCCAGTATCTATGGAACCCATGCTCGTGAATTAAGAATTTAGTTTTATATCTATCTGGGAAATGCTAGGCTCTGGGTGCCGTTCCATCCCTATTCCTTTCAATCTCTTCCACATTCCCTTAATACATTCATTCACGCTACGTTGTCTCTATTGTCATCTAGGGTTTGCTTGCCATTACCCCTTGGATTCCGACTCGTCAAACTCTGACGAGCTCGAGCACGATTTCCCTCGTCATCCCCCGGAGAACCTGTTCTCTCCAATCCTCAACCGTGCCGGCGATCCCACTCATCAATCTAACACTGGAAATTACTCCATCAAGAGGAAGCATCCCTTCGATAGAAAATGGCGCCACGAAGAGAATTTGATGAAAAAGATAACATCAGCTCTTTCAAAGCAAGGGTGGGATCTAAACTTCCATACGTCTTTTGGCATCGACTCTGAATCTTGGTGTCTTCCTCGTATGCTGAATGATTTGTTCGATGAGTACCTGGATTCCGCTCTCGTGTATTTCTTTTTCAGGATGTGGCGGAGTTGTGATGATAAATCGGAGCACAAGTTGCAAATCTACTGCGTAATGATACACATAGCGGTTTCAGGTAATATGAACCATATTGCCATGAATCTTCTCCGTGAGATTGTTAAAAGTATTGACACAGTTGAAGGCGGGCCTGATTTCACCTTCCATGAGTTGTGGCAGGCGAGGAGAAATGGAGGTGAGTTGGAAACTGTATATAGTATGCTTGTTATTTGTTTTGCAGAGCAGGGAATGCTGGATATGGCTACCAGACTGATGTCAACGATGGAAGACTTTGGTTTTTATCCAAGCAATGGTGTTTATGTTGCCATTGCTTTCTTGCTGAAGTCACAGTTCACCAACAAAGTTGAATCTGATAGAGATTTCTTTTTGCAACTTCAGAGCTGCGGTGCTCGATTGACTGGATTGACTCTAAGCTTATTTATTCGCGAATTGTGTGCTCGAGATTGCTTAGATTCCGCTTCCAAGTTACTTTATGACATGCCAACTCTTGGCGCCAAGCCTGATACAATTGCTTTCACAATTCTTATAGATGCATTTTGCAAAAGGGGATGCTTGAAGGAAGCAACTTTATTGTTGTTTAAGATGATTCAGATGGGTTTATCTATAGATTCTACTTTAATTTCTTCTCTAGTTCATGGTTATTGTAAGATTGGAAGGTCGGAAGCTGCAATGTCCCTACTGAACTTTTCGGGTTGCGTGCTTGACGCCTTCATGTATAATAGCTTTATTTTTGCATTCTGTCAAAATGGGGATGTTGAATGTGCTCACGCGCTATTGAACATGATGATCGAGTCTGATGTTGTGCCTGATTCTATCAATTATACCACTGTTATCAAAGGCTATTGTGGATTATACCGAATGAATCATGCTTTGAAGATTTTTGCTCAAATGCGTAAAAGAGGTGTCGCGCCAACCATTGTAACTTATGCAGTTTTGATTGAGGGCCATTGCAAGCAAGATGATGTTCGAGGGGCAGAATTTGTCTTTAATTCACTTGAAAGAGATGGTTTGCATGCTGATGTAGCTACATACAACACATTGATCGATGTGTACAGCAAGAAGGGACATATGCACAAAGCATATGAGCTGGTGGATATGATGAAGAAGGCTGGGGTTTCTCCAGATTCTGTGACATACAATGTGATACTGCATGGCCTTCTCAAGAGAGGATTTGCTGTTAAAACAATTTTTGGTGAACTTGTCAGAAGAGGGTATTCTCCCGATGAGGTTTATTCTTCCGATGAGATCGCTTGCACAAATATTATTCATGGATATTCTAAAGAAGGGAGGTTGGAAGAGGCATATCTTATATGGTGTAGTATGAGCAAGACAGGGATGTCACCTGATGTTGTTACCTGCAGTGCTTTGTTAAATGGGTTTTGTAAAATGCATCGAATGGAGGATGCTGATGTTCTATTCCACAAGATGTTAGATTCCGGTTTAGAGCCTGATTTGATCTTGTACAATACTCTAGTGCGTGGATTTTGTAAGGTTGGTGATGTTAGTAAAGCTCGCCAATTATTAATCATGATGAAGGCCAATGGCTTATTTCCAAATGATATTACACGTTGTGCTCTAGCTATTGGCCTTGGGAAAGGTGGGGCTGAGGATGCCCAAAAAAGCGCAGCAATTTTAATACAGAAGATATTTTCAACGGAATGATGTTATTTGTGAGTAGTTGTCATGTAAGTATTTCAAATATTCAGTTGTAGATTTACCTTCTGATATGCCAAATATCTTTTCATGCAGTGGATTTTGTAGATGACAAATCCCAGCAGATTATCACAAGGATGACAACATGGATCCGGAGAATCTGTAATGCGGAGAGCTGGCGATGAGGAGATATGACATAGCCAAACTAGGTATGTTTTGCACTTCAATTTCCTTTAACTATAAATATTTTTCCATTTAGTTATATAAGTTTCTTTTGTTAATTGAACTTTGCAACCCCCCTCTTGCATCCCCTACAATCCCCCCGCCTATTCCCCACCCTACAACCACGTCCATCCTCTGCAATTGACACTTCTTTCTCTCCATGTAACTGATGTATCTCTCAATCCCTACAGCCGCTGCACATGCTAGCCCTACAGCTGACGCCACACCCACTTTCTACATCCGCCTCACTTGCTTGCTCTACAACCTCCACATCTAGTATCCCCTACATCCGCCGCCACAGTTAGAGAGAAAATCTAGTATAGTGGAATACATGCAAATGAGTATCATGGGGATGAGGGAGAAAGAGATCACAAAGAGAGAATAGAGAATTTTGTTAAGGAGCCCCCGATTAGATGCGATAGAGAGGGAGGGTGTTTCCTATAAGGCGCAATGAGGATGCCATCTGTGCAGAAGAGGAGAAGAGGAGAAGGGAGAAGAAAATTCAAGAGGAATCCCTTATCCAACCTGAGCCTTTAATTCCTATACCTAAAGCATAAAAGAGTTCTTATATCATGGCACTATATAAGAACTAGAGCACGGGCAAAATCAAATACCTCGACGAAATGAAAATGTGAGAATTTAAGAAGTGCTAAACTAAATAAATAGAGATGCTGAGCTATGTAGTGGTGACTGGTTGTTCCGTGTGTTCGTTAAGCGTCTATACTGAGTACACACACCACATCCCCATATGTCTCACCTTTGTGGTGGCTGTTCAATTCAATTATTAATAATAACTTAACACCCTTGTAGCACTATTTACTGTATATGATCTACAATTTAAATTTAAAATTAGTCTTATCAACTTATCCAAATTCAAATAAAGTCCACTCATTAGTCTTATCAGCTTATCCCAAAGAATAATTATTAGCTAAGAATAAAAAGAAAGGATAAATCATCACTCAATTCCCAAATTATAGACCATACTTCACATTAGTTTATGATTTTAAAACATTCTATTTTGGACCATAATACCTTTCTAATTTAACAATTGGTCCACAAGGTTAAATATTGATCTTTATAAATGTGACGCCGACCACGACGACAGGTATTAATAAATAATTATTTTTACGTTCACGTCAAAATTACGACGTAAAGTGATATTATTATGCGACGAAAAATGTAATATGAATATGAAGTTAACTCTTAAAGTTGTAAATGTGTAAGTGATTAGGATTGAAATCGTAATGAAATGAGCTTAATGTTAATTTACACTAAAAATTAAGTTATTAAACAGAGATACCGGCTAAGGATGTGGGAGCACCGTCTGGTCCAGACGTGAGTCATGCGCGGAACTTGCTGTGTGTCACGAAACAAGAGTTAGGGGTCACGATAAGAAATAGCCGTAGACCGAGCCTTTCTTCATTTCTCGATGCTGCGCTCCCCGACCCCGTCTGCTCCCGCTACCATATGTCGCCGCTCCTCTCCGACGCCCTAAATCAACTTAATTTCAAGAGATTTTGCCCTCAATCTTCAAGTAATCTCTTTCTTTCAACTCCTTTTCAGTTTCATGTGAATTCATAGCTCCGATTGTTAGATTCTAAAACCCTAAATATGTACAAACGATTCTATTTCCTGAAATTTCTTCTCTTTAATTTCATGAAGGATGTAAAACATCCATGTGTATTTTTATGCAAAGAAATCTCAAATCCTAGATGAATCCATGATTTTCATACTTAGATTTTTAGTTTCCTTTGCAATTGGGGTTAAAAACAAGGGTTTGCTATGAAGATTAGGAAGCTTGTATGATCAAAACCAAAAAAAATTCTCCTTGTTTTTATTGAGGGCAGCAAAACCCCTTTCCAAAAATTGTAGGGCAGCAACTTTATGCTTGGATTTTTAATTCATTTCTTCAATTGGATTGAGAACAAGCATGTAGATGAGGTTCTCTCACTGATTTTATAAAAATCTGTTACGGGTCCACCGTCAGTTATCCTATTATATTAGTAGTATGTTGTATCGGGTCTTTATTAGGTTGAGTCTTTATTATGGTTGAGTCAAGTTAGAGTATTTTAGGTGTTTTCGTGGGTCAAGTCTTATTATATTAGTAATTTAGTATTTATGCATTTTTAATATCTTATATGTCCGATGTAATTACGGGGTTGCCCCCGGGGGTTCTATATATTAGACCCGGTCATGTATGTGGAAAAAAAGAAATGAAATATGAAAGTTTCCTTCTCTCTCTAAATTCCTCTCTCTCTCTCTAAGCTCTTCTCTCCTTCCTCCACCCTCTAGGGTTTCTTCCTCTCTCATCCCCTCCACCATTCTAGGGCTCGCCCTTTGTATCTCTGCCTCCAACAATCCGGCAACGAACCAAGCCCATAACAACTTGGTATCAGAGCCCTCCTTCCTCGGCTTCGACACTTCCGCTGCTCAGAGCTTCCGGTCCTCCCCTCCGCCGGCCAAGCATTTTCAACCGGGCCAACCACTGTTTCGACGCCAGCCGCTGCGCCCACCATGTCGATTTTCCGACTGTCTCCAGCATTCTCTTCCCAGTGAATCGCTCGTCCTCGACGGAGACCACCTCCACACTGCGCCTGCTTCGTCGACAACCAGCACCTGCATCATCGACGCCACATAACAAGTCTCTGAAGCCACAGCTCTCCCTGCGCCCAAGTCCATTTTTCATCATCTTCGACGGCGTTCCCTCCTTCCTCGACGGCGTTCCCTGCTTTCGCCAGCCGCTTCCTCCTGTCGACGCCGGAAGCCCACAACGACACAAGCGTCTCCATCCTACCAGGCGAACCAGCCCGCCGCCTCTCTCGACGTTCCCCATGCCAGCAACAGACCCTTTTTCCCCACGCCGCAGCAGTCCTCGCGCCGCACGCCATCAAACCGCTGTCCCCCTTGACTTTTTTTTTAAGTTTTTCTTTTTTTCCTTCTACCGAGGCACATCGACCTCCTATCCCATCCGCCAACATCAAATTCCCCCCCCCCCCCCCAACCCTCCATTAGTTTATTTTATTTCATTTCCTTCTCTCTTCCTAACCGCACCCCTCCTTCCTAACCCGCTTTGCTACCATGTCGCTTAGCGTTGCCGACCGCATTGAGCTCCTCGCCACCCTCGCCAAGCTGGACCGTCGTATTGCTCATCGGGAGGCTCGACTCGGCCACGTCGATGCTCGACTCGACCTCACGCTCGACGCCCTCCGCATGTCTCGCGACTCGTTGGTGGTTTTTCTGTCACCACCACCACCGGAGCTAGGCTCGTCGCCTTCCCCTTCAATGATGGTGCCACCACCGTCCTCCGTTGTTCCGGCCATCTCGCCGCCGCCTCCGGCCATCTCGCCGCCGCCTCCGGCCATCTCGCCGCCGCCTCCGGCCATCTCGCCGCCGCCTCCTGCCATCTCGCCGCCGCCTCCGGCCATCTCGTCGCCGCCTCCGGCCATCTCGCCCCTGCCTCCGGTCATCTCGCCGTCGCCTCCGGTCATCTCGCCACCGCCTATACTGGCCCTTGCTCCGCCTGCCGCTGCTCTGTCAGGCCTTGCGCCGCCGTCACCGCCAAATCCGTTCCTGCTACCGTCCATTGTTCCTCTCACCTCCTTGCCGCTGCTGCTCACCGCCACCCTACCGACCCCACCGAAGCCATTACTTTTGTCGCCGGTCATTCCGACATCGCCGCCGCTACTCGCCGCCGCCTCCGCCACTACGCGATATCAAACATTGTTCTGGCGGGAGATCAAGATGTCATATGCTCCGACCAGCCGCATGGAGTTCGAGCTTGAGGTCAAGCTCGATGTCAAGGACGGATGGAGTGTTATGGGTCCACCATCAGTTATCCTATTATATTAGTAGTATGTTGTATCGGGTCTTTATTAGGTTGAGTCTTTATTATGGTTGAGTCAAGTTAGAGTATTTTAGGTGTTTTAGTGGGTCAAGTCTTATTATATTAGTAATTTAGTATTTATGCATTTTTAATATTTTATATGTCCGATGTAATTACGGGGTTGCCCCCGGGGGTTCTATATATTAGACCCGGTCATGTATGTGGAAAAAAAGAAATGAAATATGAAAGTTTCCTTCTCTCTCTAAATTCCTCTCTCTCTCTCTAAGCTCTTCTCTCCTTCCTCCACCCTCTAGGGTTTCTTCCTCTCTCATCCCCTCCTCCACCATTCTACGGCTTGCCCTTTGTATCTCCGCCTCCAACAATCCGGCAACGAACCAAGCCCATAACAAAATCCCCTTCAATTCCGACTAGAGTAGCAAGATATAAAGGTGTAGGTGGCTGAAATTGGAGTGTTGACCATAGGAATGATGTCCATACTTATTGCATGCATATGGGAAATTAAATTGAGGCAAATCCCCTTATATTATTAGGGATGCCAACCTATAGTTCGATTAAGGCTGAATTTACAGAATTAGGTCAATTAAAACCAACATTAAAACTTTAAAAGGCGGTAGCTAGCTAGCTTGCGGCTTAATTTGAAGGCGTTAAATTAATTTAGTGGCGTCAATCAGCTTAGGTTGAATATGAGAACAAAAACGGGAATGACCGGTGCAATTAAGTAAAAGCTTAAGCATATTTATTTGCATCCAATAAATTGTAGCGGGCTGATTTTAGGAAAATATAGAGGCAATATTTTTAACACGAGAAATAATGTTGTAAATGTCTAGGCATGCGCACATTAGTATGGAAACATTGAATATCTACTCTCTTAAGGCCATTAACGATTTAAAATCCATACAAATATAAACATACGTAGTCCGTTTTTTTGGGAAAACTAGACATATGATGTTTTAAATTCTGATACACAATAAATTGTGTAGCACATGACGTCCCATGGAGGAAGGTATAATGATCATCGCAAGGATAGAGCAAAATGAAAGATCGAGGTGAGTTCTTACTCCTGTATTTTTATTGATATTGCTTATGATATTTTAATACTTACCTGTTTAGCTATGATAAGACCAAACATTGAAACTCTAAAGAGAACTAAAAAGACAATGTAATATCCTTAAATGACTAAAATGCTAAACTGAAAATGAATCCATAACTAAAATGCTAAACCTGAAAATGAATCAATGACTAAAATGAAAATGATATTGTAGGAAAACACGGAATTGAGGGAAATAAATGTAAAAATATTGTTTTGATTTCTCACACACATACATACAAGCATTTGTACACTTATATAGGAAAAAAGAGAAGAGAAAATCTCATTCTAAGATGTGAGACTAAGCTAGTACAAAGAGACTGGGCTCTAGCTGGGCCTTTGTTATTGGACATTTTTACATAGTCTATTCAACACTCCCCCGCAAGCTGGAGCATAAAGATCGTAGGCACCAAGCTTGGACAAGAACTGATAATATAGCGGTCGTGGTAATGCCTTAGTGAGGATATCAACTACTTGCCCAGCTACAGGAACATGTTTTAGTTCTAGTTTCTTCAGTTGAACATTCTCCCGAATGAAGTGACAGTCGACTTCGATTTGCTTGGTACGTTCATGAAATACAGGATTCTTGGTGTTATGTATAACATCTTGACTGACACAATAGAAAGTGGCCGGCAAGGGAAGTGTAACGCCAAGGTCACTTAGAAGGCTTTCCAACCAGCTAAGTTCGGACACAACAAAGGCCATTGAACGATACTTAGCTTCGGCAGATGAGCGAGCAACCACTGACTGCTTCTTGCTGCGCCAGGTGATAAAATGTCCACCGAAGTATGTAAGTATCCACTTTTGGAACGACGATCATCCAGAGAGCCAACATAATCATCATCAGAGTATGCAATAAGAGATAAGGGAGACAAAGAAGGCTTGTATACACGTCCTTGTCCCGGAGCGGTCTTCAAGTATCGAATGATGCGTTCAACTGTCTGGAGATGAGAGATCTGTGGTGCATGCATGAATCGACTGACAACTCCAACAACAAATAATATATCAGGTCTTGTAACAGTATGTTATGTCAGCTTCCCTACAAGACGACGATAATATTCTGGGTTCAGAAGAAGCAGATCAGAGTTCGAGGCATAAGCGCAGAGCTTGTGATTAACATCCATTAGAGTGTCAGGAGGCTTGCATCCAAAGTAGCCAACATCATGAAGCAAGTCAAGACAGTACTTCCGTTGAGATAGAACAAGTCCATCAGGATGCCGAGCTACCTCGAGACCAAGGAAGTACCGAAGATTTTCCAAATCTTTAGTTTGAAAAACAAAGGTCAAGTGTTGCTTGATCATGTGTATTCCTTTGGCAACATCACCTGTAATTAAGATGCTATCAACATAGACCAAGAGAATCATTATGCCTGTCGGACGATGTCGAGTAAATAGAGAGAAGTCAGTTGAGCTTCGAGTGAACACAAAACCACGAACAACCTGACAGAACTTGTCATACCATGCTCGAGGAGACTGTTTGTGACCATAACGAGATTTCTTGAGATGACATACAAGGGACTCCCCCGTAGTCTTAAACCCGGGAGGTTGTTGCATGTAAACAGTCTTCATCAGATCGTCATTGAGAAAAGCATTTTTGACATCCAATTGATGCAACGGACAATGTCGATGAACAACGAGGGAGATCAAGACACGAACATTGTTCAGTTTGGCGACAGGCGAGAATGTTAAATCATAATCAAGACCTTGTTGTTGCGTGAAGCTACGAGCCACAAGACGAGCCTTAAGTTGCTGAACTGCCCAATCCGGACCATGTTTGATGGTAAAGACCCACTTACACCTCACACAAGGTTGGCCAGGTTGAAGAGGAACAAGGTTCCAAGTCTGATTGGCCCGAAGAGCAGCTATTTCGTCATCCATGACCGCGCGCCACCCTGGATTCTGAAGAGCCTCCTGTAGAGAGTTAGAGGGGAAATAAACAACAAAGAGGATACAAAGTTGTGAAGAACTGGAGAGAGGTGATGTAAGGATACATAATTCTTTAGAGGATGAGTGGTTGATGCGGGTGCCGGATCTTCAGGCTGCTGGATATCATTTGGAGAGGGTAATTGTCTGAGGGCATCAAGATGAGGACGACGAGTGTAAACACGAAGGAGAGGCGGTTTGGAGGGTGCTGTAGTGGAGGCAGGGGTGATGTAGGAGAGGTAACAGGGATGGTAGGACGCGGTAGTGTGGGAGGTATTGGAGAAGCTGGGTGGGAAGAGTGAAAAGGCTGATCTTCGAGAAAAGTCGCATCCGCAGAGGTAACAATCTTGCGATCATCGTGAGAGTAACAAACATATCTTTTTTGAGTGCGAGAGTAACCAACAAACATATATTTGGTCGCACGAGGAGCAAGTTTGTCGGTGGAGGGTCCAATGCAGTGGACATAACAGGTACATCCAAAGATGCGAGGAGTGACGAGAAAGGGAGGTGTGGAGGGAAATAGAAGACTGAAGGGAGTCACATAGTTGAGAATGTAGGAGGGCATGCGATTAATGAGATAGCAAGTTGTAGAGACCGCGAAATGCCAATAGAGTTTTGGAACCTGCATTTGAAACATAATTGAACGAGCGTCCTCGAGGAGATGACGATTTTTCGCTCAGCTACACCATTTTGTTGGGGTGTATATCCACACGAGGTTTGATGGATGATTCCCAACTCAGTACATAGATTATTAAATTCATGACTCGTGTATTCACGTGCATTGTCGGTGCGAATTGTTTTAATTAAACGTGAAAATTGAGTACGAGTTTCAACAATAAAGACACGGAACACACGAGGGAGTTCAGAACGATCGTGAAGAAGATATAACCATGTCATTCGAGAGTAATCATCAATAAATGTAAGAAAATAAAACACTAGCCGTTTTATAGGGGCCCCAAATATCATAATGTATTAAGTCAAAAGGAGCATTGCTCCGAGTACAATGAGAAATAAAAGAAGAGCGATGTTGTTTGCCCAAGATACAAGATTTGCAAGTAAAATCCGGGGGTGGGTGGGATCCGGAAGAGCTTTCTTGAGAATTCGGAGAGGAGCATGCTCGAGGCGCCGATGCCAATCAATAGAGGTGGCTGAGGAGAGAACGGTGGGAGGAAC
Organism: Dactylorhiza incarnata; assembly: GCA_033032865.1. Lineage (NCBI taxonomy): Eukaryota > Viridiplantae > Streptophyta > Magnoliopsida > Asparagales > Orchidaceae > Dactylorhiza > Dactylorhiza incarnata. The sequence goes on along the minus strand of JAWHQI010000123.1, from coordinate 5,964,704 downwards.
ATGCAGAATGCAGAGCCCGTTAGACAATTTTTCTTCACCAATGATATTCTGCGTCTGTCGATCCTGCACAACAAAAGAAGATGGAGAAAAAGTTATAACGCAGTCAAGATCTTGAGTGAGTCGACTAACATAAAGAAGGTTGAAGGGAGAGCCCGGAACATGAAAAAACGAGCGAAGGGAGATAGAGGAAGTAAGAGCCACGTTAGCAGATCCAGAAATCGGGGTGGTGTCAATGTTGGCCATGGTGATGAACTTTGGATGCACGGAGTCCAAGTACTGTGGTGGTTTCTGCGAAGTAATATCTTTGGTGGCACCAGAGTCCACAATCCAAGTGGAGGTATGGGAGAGGCAAAATATACCTTCGTTGGAGACGGACGCAACAGAGCCAGAGGAACAACTAATCACCCCCTGAAGATGTTGTAGCTGTGTGTGCAGGGCATTAATGTCGGCGCTGGTGGTGGAAGTTGGTTCGACCGCAATGGATACATGTTGTTGTGGGGGCCTACCATGCTTGCAGATGCATTTTGCCTCAAAATGACAAACCCGACCGCAATGAGAACAATGAGGACGAGTCCTTCCAGCGCGACCCCGACCATGAGATCTGGTCCGACCTCCACGAGCGGATGAAGGAGCATGGAAAGATGGAAAGGGTTGTTGGAGGAGAGACGGAGACAGAGTCCCAGGGGCATCATGTGGCAATGTGACTTTTAGAAGCATCGAGCACACATCTGACAGAGAAGGAATGAGGGGGGAAGAAAGGATTTGGGCCCGGACACTCTGTGGAGATGAGGCGGAACCCGGGCCATCATCATGTAAATGCCAACAACTTCTTTCTGGGCACGTTGAGTAGTGAGGTCCACAGTTGGAGGTTGATGTTGAATCCATTGCTCGACTAGAGTCTTGGAGCGCGCAACAAAGGAGGTTAAGTCACCCCCACCCCCCCCCCCCCCCCCCCCCCCCCCCCCCCCCGGAGTTGAGAGATTGAAGGTCCGTGATGATGTCAAACATGTGCTGCAGGCTGTCCTTGCCAGAGTAAAGGGAGTGAAGTTCCTCCCACATGGCCTTGGCCGTCTCATGATACATGGTCATTCGATACGGTTCACTTTCCATAGAGTTGAGGATCCATGATTGGACACGACCATCATCACAGAGCCATTCATCGGTGGGCGCAGTAGGAGTAGCCTTTGTTAGATGATGAAGCAGGCCTTTGGTCTGAAGAATACGACGAACAGAATGTACCCACTCAACAAAGTTTTTCTTCCCATTGAGGGAGATAGTGGTGATGCGGAGTTCATCACGAACTTCAGGAGAAGAGACCGATGCACGGGCCGGAAGAGATGGAGCTTCATTCAAGTCCATCGGAGGTTGCGACATCAAGAGAGAGGGCGGCAAAAGGATGCAGTGGGCGGTTAGATAAGATGCACAATACAGCTAGAGTGGTCGCGGAAAGCCATCTGCAAGCAGAGTAGAGCGGGCAGATGGTCTGGCGGTCTCGGTGAGCGGCTCGATCGTTGATGCTGCGTGCAGAGAATAGAGTAGGAAGAGGGAGCTCGGCAATAGCGGACAGAGAAATCGGCAGTAGCGGGCAGGCTGACCGCAACGGGAGAGCTCATCGAGAGATCGCAGCGGTCGGAGGGAGCTCGGCAGAATAGAGCTCATCGATCTGAGAGAGAGAGAGTTCGACAGGAGAGATCACAACGGTCTAAGGGAGCTTCGACACTCAGCAATCGAGTGCGGCGAGCAGAGCGTGCTGACGAGCGATGCGAATATGAGAAGAGAAGGAGGCCGCGAAAGTAGGGAGCCGGGTCGCAGAGCACCGACGGTCGAAGGATGGCGGTGGGCCCCATAGGACAACTTGAGAAACCTATAAAAAAGGGAGGAATAGCTGGCGACGGAGGGGAGCCGGCAGGAGCCAAGCAAAGTTGCGATCTGTTGAGGCTCCGATGCGGTCTACAACAGAGAAACCGCTAGGCAGAGTACGTGAAGATGGAAGCGTTAAGAGGTGGAGAGAAAAAATACTTTAGGATCTATTTCCGCTCTAATACCATGTAGAAAAACACGGAATTGAGGGAAATAAATGTAAAAATATTGTATTGATTTCTCACACACATACATACAAATATTTGTACATTTATATAGGAAAAAAAGAGAAGAGAAAATCTCATTCTAAGATGTTAGACTAAACTAGTACAAAGAGAGTGGGCTCTAGCTTGGCCTTTGTTATTGGGTCTTTTTACATAGTTTATTCAACATATATAAATGAAGCATCGATGCAATTGACTATGTTAAGGGTTGACACAACTTGTGGAGGTGGGGTGGGAATGTCCTCCCATTATGAATGTTCTTAGATTCAAAAGTCCCGATTGGACACCAAACTAGATGATAGCCCTGAATCTGAAAAATGTGAGCGTGCTAAATAAAAGACACGTAATGAATGATGAAATTATTCTTAACATTGCCCAAATAAAGAAAACTGAAAAAGGCAAGGAATGATGAAATGCACACATTAATGATGATTTAATAATGATGGAATGCATATATGAATGCATATAATGAATGATGAAATGGATGATGGAATGAATATAATGAATGATGAAATAAATGATGAAATGTATATAATGCAAAATAATAAAAGAAAACGAAACTGTAATATAAAAAAAATGATGTACTTATTATAAATTGTTGCTAACACTTTTGTAGGGAAGCTAAGAATTCGCTTAGTCATTTGACTAATTATTTAGATAATTAAATAAATATAGACGAAGGACACTGTGATCTCCGACGTCGATGAAAGGAAGAAACTTCAAATAGACAAGAAGTATCAACTTTGTGTGGAGATGACTATGGCTGTGCTTGAGATACTGGATACTCACCGGGAGAGCTATAAGGATCCGGACTGCCCTCATGAGAGTTTCAAGTTTTATTTTATGTAGACTAGTCGTATCTAAGTGTGATGTATATATGCAGGGCGCTGTAGTTGTTGTATTTCCTTTTTGAATCCCTAATTTTTGTGTATCATATGTAGGGCTTGTCATGTACATTGTAAAAAGATATTTAATGAAATGAAATGATCCTTTTTGTCCAGTACTTTTCTTTTAGTACTCTGTCATGACATAATATTTATTTAATACACGGTATATGTTCTAATCATGTGCCTCTAATGAAATGAAATGCAAAGTTTAAATTGTGGCAATTTTCAATAAGTGGGGGCCGGTACAATAAATGCCTTTCTGCTCAGGTGATCTGTTTTTGGCTTAATTTCAAATATTGTAAAATTTTGTGTCTAAAATGCCCTTATTGATAGTCTCGTACTATTGGAATCAAGTCGTTATGAAGGGTTATGAAGGTTTATAGTTTCATGCTTTTTATCCCTCTTTTTCTTCACTTATTTTGTTATAGGGTTAGTTCTGATTTATCCTAATGCATTTATTTTAGACTATATCAGATCTTACATATGTTTGTTTCAAATATTTCCATTCAATCGAGTTTGCATGTCAATTGGCTTGATTAGATGGGAAGACTTAACCAACCTTCCAAATTCATGAATAAGTTTAAATTATGATTTATGAAGAAATGTCAATAAGAAATAGATAATAAGAAAATGAATAATGTACGACCGTGGCGTACGTTTCATGAATTATTTTTGGAGGACGTTATGACATAAGATAGGTACGAGCTTGAAGTTTTCAACGGCTTATCACGCTCACAGATTGACGGCCAGACCGAGGTCGTGAATATGAGTTTAGGGAATTTGTTGCGGTGTCTAGTTTGGGAGCATCCTTCGGTTTGGGATTCTGTGTTGCCTGTAGCTGTGTTCGTGTACAATAGCTCCGTCAATAGATCTACTGGCTTGACTCCATTTCAAATAGTGTTAGGGTATGAGCCTAGGAAACCTATTGATCTCGCTCATGTTCCCTTGGAGTCGCGTCCTAGTGAGTCTGTTGAGTTCTTCATCCATCACATACATGAACTAGATGAATTGATTCGAATGAAAATTGTTAGCAATAATGAATTATATTGAACACATGCAGATGAGCACATGTGTGAGTAACATTTTTCAGGAGGGCGAGCAGGTTATGGTCAAAATTTGTGTGGGAACACTCCCAAAAGGAGCCATTAAAAATCTACAACCTAAACGAATGCGTACTGATATATTATAAAAAGAAAATTAGAACAAATGCCTTCGAGATCAATCTCCCTACAAATATGAGTATTCATCCCGTATTTAATACGGAAGATTTGACACATTACTTTGAGTCTCTCGAGCATAGGGACCCCCACCTTGAGCCCTCCTGCACCCTCCCAGTTCAGCCTGATCCTTACCCCGGCCACCTAGGATGAGCACCTACAGACTTGCCCGCAGACGCTATGATTCCACAGGTTCTTCTGGATCCACTAGCACGAGAGGTGAGAGCTGAGATTATTGCTGACATGCACGAGTGCACCCCACCCCCCAGACGACCTATATTGTCGTTACTTGGTGCATTGGAGTGAACGCCCCACCTTTGACGACACTTGGATATTGTAGACAGAGTTTGATAGATTTTGCCTCAAATCTTCGACGTCAGTACGATAAGATCCATTCATCTGAGATTAATTCTTTTCAGTCGGGGGGAGTTGATGGGGATCAGCCACAGGATCGACAGTGGAGATCATGCCACTACTCGGCTGGGACCACATTTGTGTACTCGCGCAAGAGACGTTGATCGGATCGGCGATTTGAGACCACGAGCACGTTCGGAGCATTGTTTTTCTTTTTCTATGTATTTTGTTTTGCCTTTATTTAGTATTATTCGGACACTGGTCGTAACTGCCAATCATAGCCATTCACGTTGGGTGTCCAAGCCCCCTTTCATTATTAATAGGGGTGTCGGCTGCCATTGTATGGGATTGCTAGCCTTGTAAAAATCCAGAGCCGACAATCATATTGTGATACGACATAACGAGATCTCAGGGTGCGACGTCCCGGTTAATTATTTCAGTTTCCAGTTTCTTTCCCTTCTTCCATAACTCCACGCATCTCCCTACCCTAACCGCAAGCCCTTCTCCCTGTCGCTAGCCGCTCTCACTATCCCCCCCTCGAATCCCCGCTGTAAACCACTTATAACCCCTCCGCAGGCGCACATCCCGCTACCTTCGTCTCACCGCCAACAATGTCTCCCTCCGCAGTCGCTCCAGCCGCACGACCTTCCTCCACTTACAGATGCATCCCCCAGTCTCCAGCCTCTATCGCAAAACCACCCGGTTCCTCCCCACCATCACCAGCACCACTCATCCCCCCCGACATCCCGTCGCAAGCAATCCAGTCTTGCGGCTGGTTGGTACGTCGGGGGCTCTCCGACGGCTCTACTTGCCCGTTGGGTTGTGCTGCCACTGAAGATAGGAACCATCTCCTTGGCGGCTGCACCATTTTGACCGCCATTGGCGCGACGCTGCCCAGTGGACTGATTTCCCCAACATGGTTCAACATTCCCGCCGCCTGGCGCTGGGCCCTCTCCGATTTTTTTGCTATGCTGTGTATCAACGTTGGCGGGCTCGTAATGATAAGGTGCATGGGCGTGAATTCGACACACCTCTTGTTCTTGCCGCAACTATTATGGAAACCATCAACTGTTCTAATCTTTATCCATTTTGGCGTTACTGGAGCACCAATCGGCCGACTAGGCCGTCTCCCTCATATTTTTGGTGCCCCTCCTCCAGGCTGGATAAAAATTAATACGGATGGTGCGCTGCTTCCCAATCATGATGCCGGTCTTGGCGTGGTTGTCCGCAATGACAATGGTGATGTCCTTACTGCTGCCATTACCAAAGTTTTGCACTGGGACACTGGTGGATTTGAAATGGCGGCTCTCCTTGCAATCAAGCATCTTATTACTCCCTCTATGGCGGAGTCCAAAAGGGTCATCATTGAAGACGACTGCTTGAACGTCCTTAATTATTGCCGCTCATCTTTGAAGCGCTCTTTCTGGCTCTCAAATGCTACTTTGGACTTTGATCTTTCATTTCTTTCTGAGTTTCAGCAGGTGCTATTCCACTACATTCCCCGTGAAGCCAACCGGTTGGCTGACTTTTGTGCTAAGTTTGGAATTACTTGTAATCTTACTTGGTATGATCTTGAATTTGCTTCGCCCGAGTTCCTGCAACTTGCACAGGCCGACTTAGCGAGCATGATTCCTATGTAGTTTATTTTCTGCTCTTTATTAATGCAAATGCACCTTTCAATCCTCACTATTTACAGCCGAACCACCTCCACAACCACCACCCGTCCTCTTCCCCACCTCCTTCCCCGTGCAACACCTTCATTCCACTTGCGGATCAGATTATAGTCGCCACCTCCTTCTTTTGAATCTCCTTCCATCGCCACCGTCGGATCCCCATATTCGTGAGTATCCACAATTGTGTTTCTTTATCATTATTAAATATTGGATGAATATTGCATACTTTGTTGCAAATATTGTCTTGTTTGCGCTCTTGTTTCATTTTCATATATTTTTATAAACCCATGCTTGCCAGTTATAGTTGAAAGCCCTTCGTGTGAAGAACATGTTTGCTTGCTAAGTTATCAAGGCGCGCGCCTAGGCGCGCCTGAGGCGCCGGGCGCTCCGTCCTGCGCCTCTGCAAGGCAGAAGCGGGTGATATGCCTCAGACGCGCCGAGGCGCGCGCCTTACCAGCTCCCAGGCGCACCAAAGGCGCGCCTGGGCCTTTCAAGGTGTTTTCTTCAACCTGTTTTTTGGAAGGTGGGCAAAAACATGATCTCAGACGCACCCAAGGCACACCTAGGTGCACTTGGGCATCCAATTCACTGTTTTTCAGTGAATTATGTGCCAAATTCACTGAAAATCGGCGAATTGGATGCCCAATTCGCCGATTTTTAGGGAATTTGGCACCCAATTCACTGAAAATCAGCGAATTGGATGCCAAATTCGCTGATTTTCAGTGAATTGGGCACCCAATTCATTGATTTTCAGTGAATTTGGCACCCATTTCATTTTTGCGCCTCACGTGCCTCAGGCGCGCGCTTGCTCCTAGGCTCCAGGACCCCTTTACGCCTCGGCGCGCCTTGCGCCTTTAATAACTTGGTTTGCTTGTTTACTTGAAAATTGTGGTGTCGTGTTCAGTTGCTAAGCCTATTTAATTTTATTACTCATTTTACTTCCGGATTATAGCACATGCATCATATAAATTAGATTTGTTGAGTCAACCCAATCCCACTTCCATTAGGTCGTATTAGTGTCAGTCCATTTTCACAGCCTACCTTGCATCACGGGTGTGCATGAGAACCAAAATTAATGAAGTTTTGGCTGAGGTCACTTGCCATCTCCAAGAATCTAATGGGAAGTGAAGCTTGATTGAGAAGTAAAATTTCTAGTCCGGGAAAGTGCTCTCCATGCCAAGTTGTAGAACAAGCACTATGAATGATGGTCGCATGTTGGAGGCATCAAGGAAGGGGATGTGGAAGGCAGACTAGGACAAACTTCTCTGGATGTTTTTGAAGCATCCAACATGCTTATCTTGAGCACCAAGAAGACTAGTTATCATAAGTTCATAACCTAACTTCAGAGCCATGAAAATAGAGAGAACATTTTTTTCTTATTTCACACAGCCAAACTTCAAAGTCATGGGTTCGAGTCCTGGAAGCAGACTCTTGCATAAATGCAGGGTAAGGTTTGCCTACATTTCACCCTTGTGGTGGGACCCTTCTGTGGATTCTCGCGGCGCTGGGATGCTTTGTGCACCGGGCTGCCCCCTTTTATTTCACACAGCCAAACAAGGTTGGATTTACCCAACGATGGAGGAAGTAAGCTTAAATATTATGGAAGTTATAACAAAATGCAACTCAACAAGGGAGTATAATTGATGGGATCATGTCACACAATGGTCCAAACGATGACTCAAGCGTTAATTTCGTGCGGGCCAACGATCTATGAAATTTAACTATTTTTTTAGTACTTTTTTTATTTTATTTTAAGTGTATTTGTAAAGCCGTCATGATTGGAAGATTATGACCGTCTATGATGGCTTTGAACTCTATAAATGGAACTAGAGAGCTTTGGTTAGAGGGATCGAAAGTTGAAGAGTTCCTCCTTTTAGTCACCCTGTGCCGAAGTCGGAGCCTAGGTGAGAAGCATAGGATACCCCTCCCATCACCGGCCCCTCCCATCTCCCTCCATCCCCAATTTCCAGCCACCATCACCACCGGCCACCACCTCCCACTAGCCAACACTCCACTAACCATAGCCACCGACTAACACCAAAACTATCCTCCTTAGTCCTCATACTCCAAAATTGCAGCTCAGTTCTCAGACTTCACCACTAAACAGCCGCCCCTTTCACCCTTGTCACTAACTACCATTCCCACCTTTCAAACCCACGCCCCCTCATCTCCTAGAACTTTAATCAACCCACCCTCTTCCTCCGGAACAACCCAGCGGCTTTTGATTTCCCAAATCCTACTCGGTTTCAGTTCAAAATAGCTCAGGAGTGAAATTCCAGGCTCTGGAATTTCGCTCAGCCTTCATCCAACACTACTCAATGCTCTACAGTACCCCTAGTCCTCCCACCTCCACCGTCTGATACGTCGTAATGGTATCAAGAGCGCGAATAAGAAACTTGCATTGCATTGAATAAACATAAAGATACAATCGAGAGACAACCTCTCGCCAAACATCCGGAGGCTGGGTCCTTGACACTCCACTCTCCATGAGAGCTCAAACTCTAAGACTCAAAAGATAAGCAAGACTCCACCCCTAGCCCTAGGGCTCCTTATATAGATGGAACCCCTCACTACAAGACAAAACACTTAAATAATATAATATTGAAATAAGCCGTTGAGTGACTCCCACAAGGTGAGGCCAAACGTCCGAGCGTATGCGTGAGACGTGCTCCCCAATGCAAATATGTATCACCGTCCACCACCCTAAATGCCTCCAGCCCACTGAAATTCCCATCCCAGCACTGAAAATATGCCTATTGAGTCCCTGTCTCACTTTTCTGGAGCCCAACTGCAGGCTGTACGACCCTCCATGCATCCCAAAACCTGCCTGGAACTCCTCCAAAACTTCTCCCAGCCCTTGTCCAGCACCCAGGAATTTCAGTTCCTGCATACCAGCCCCCTCAACCACAATTCAGCACTCAAGCAGTCCCGTGCAACCCTCCGATTCCCCTCAGAATGTCTAAATTCAGTCCTCCATTGACTGTCCGGCCACCTGTCTTTCATTGGACATACGCCTAGTCTTCTATCCCATGATCATTGTGAGTTTATTGCTCAATTGTAATTTATTTTTGTTGAATCGTGTGTTAATTCACTGTTTGTTGGAAGTATTGGTTTGTAATCTTTGTGCCAAAGCATCTCGCGACTTGCTGGTCTTTATTTGCTTTTGTATTTATTCTTCCGTACTCTCACATCTATACTACCTTATGTGTTCCCTTAGTAGAAACTCAATTTAAATGTTGCTATTGTTCTTTTATTGCAAGTGTAGGTTCCAGATTAGTATCTTGCTCATATAGTTGTATTTCTTAGTCTCTCAAGAGTCAAGACTCCCTTAGAACCGTCCTACGTAAATTATAAAGAAAAAAAAAGATGTACAATTATTCCTTGACCTTACAAGGAAGATGCTCCCACATTTTCTTCATTTATATAATTCGTTCTTTAATTATTTATTTTCCTTTTTAATAAAAAAATAATTGAAGTCTAAAAAGCAAGGGAAATATTGGAATATTTAGAAATTTAAGGAATGATTAGGCAGTTTCACTTAAATTTGTGCTAGTTGTTTTATTTTAAAATGGTAACACTTATATATTATAATATCATCATTCCCAAAGTTTTTTATTTGAACCTTTAAGATTTTGATATTCCGTGTCTTTTGTATAATTATCAACTATATTAGGATTTTAGTTATAGTTTCAAAGAGGTAGGTTGTCCACATTGTTTCTTATCGGGCAGGTTTTCTTCCTGAAGTATCTGCTTTGAGAAAGAAGAAAAATATAGTTTGAGAGTTCAATTCACGGTTTGACCGATCTCAGGTGCCTGGAGAAGGCTTGCTTTTGATCTTCCCATTGTATGCGAAAACCTGAGATACTGTTGTTCAATGTTACTGGCTCCCACTGATCGAAGTTTCTGAATCTGTGTCAGAAGATGAATAACCTAGTGATATAATTGAATAAAAATGAAGCGGTCTAGTAAAATCGGTACTGAGATTAACTATCAACAAGAAGGGAGTTATTACCTTGCATCATATGAATGATAAGATTTGATTGGTATAAAAAAAATTAACTTGATGAAGTTATCCTTCTGCGTTTCTTGATTTTTTCTGTTGCTCAGGATTCTTCATATCTAACAATAACCCTTTTATATTGTCTTCATAATTTAATGACATCATCAACACTTTCTCTTCCATGAAAATATGAACCTTTTGTAGTTTGCTTCATTTTGAGATGTTTAATGGAAATTTCAGTTAGTTACGAAGAAGAAAAATGAAGATGGTGACTTAAGTTCCTTTCTGCCAACAAAGTAAATGCTGGCTTTAGAGAAGTGATTGAATTGGCCAAGGTATATTTAACCACTGATATTTTTATATGGTTATAATTCCTACCACTCAATGGTTGTCATACTTTGCACAATCAACCATTGCTAATCCTTGGTATAATTGCAGCCAATTAAGATGTTGTGTTACGTGCACGCGGCGCCTTATTATTATTATTATTGTTTTTCTTTTAAATGTTATTAGAGTTGATGTGAGCCCCCCTCCCTATATAAGGAGGTGATTTTGGGGAGTTAGGACATCTTGAGATCTATTGTCTTTTGGGCTCTCATTAGGGAGAAACTCTTTGGAGGAACCAGCCTCCGAGAGTTGGCCGGAGCTTGCTCCAGATTGTATCCGTTGTTTTATTAATCCAAGCGATCTCTTCCTAGTCCGTATTATTTGGTCCGCCCGCTGCTACAGCCGCCAGAGTCTTCCTCCCCGCTGTCCGAGAACTCGCGCAGCCCGCTTCTGCGATCCGCCGCCGCACCGCACTGATCCTTCGACCCAACGCCAGATCCTTCAACCCAGCGCCAGATCTGCTCGGCACCGCTGGATCCTTCGACCCAGCGCCGATCATTCCCTTTGCAACCCCGATCCGCGCCAGATCTGCTCGGCACCTATCGATCCCACGCTGCTTCCAGCGCCTGCTTCTCCCGCTTAGATCGCTCCAGTGTCGGCTTCGACGTTTAGCGCCTGCTTCGCCTACTTCGATCGATTCAGCGCTGCTTCGCCTGCTTCGACGATCAATCCAACGCTGCTTCCGGCGCCTGCTTCTCCAGCGGCGGTTCCGCCGTAAACCGACCTTGATCGGCGCAATCTGCTCCGTCTCCGGATCGTAGCCGCTGCGCCCAGCCTGCTTCCCGCCGCCAGCTCGCACCTATCCGCCTTCTCCGACACTCTCCGGCGACATCTATCCCCTGTGCATCCTCATATGCCAAAGGGGAGGATGGAATCCCGCGTGGAAGCCCTCGAACACTCCCTCACCACCATCAACTCTCGTCTTGAGGCACAGGCCGAGCAGTTTGCCTCGATTCTGACCATGCTCCAGAACTTATAGCCTAGCCAACACTCCGGGCCTCCTAACGCCTCTGCTGTGGGATCCCCCAACACTGTGATCCCTGATACACCTGCAGTGATGGAATTACCTACTCCACCGTACCATGGACTTGACATCCCCACATTCAACGGGATTGACCCCCTCGGGTGGATTGCCCGCGCCGAACAGTTCTTCGACATCCACCAGACCCCTCCGACGCAACGGGTCTCCACCGCACTTATCAGCATGGAAGGGTCTGCCCTCCATTGGGTCTGTTGGCTCTGCCAGACCTCTCCCGACCTCACCTGGACAGATCTCACCGAGGCCCTCATTCAGCGGTATGACGACCGCTACTCCGGTCCCATGATCGAGCGACTTCGCGGGGTCCGACACACCGATTTCATTGACTCGTACATTGATGCCTTCGTGGAATTGGTCACCCGTGTTCCCGGACTCCCCCCAGACCATTACTTGGGGTTCTTCATGAACGGCTTGCAACCCCACTTCTGCTCCCGTCTCCGCACCCTCAAACCTTCAACGGTCCACCAAGCCATTAACCTGCCCCCCATTGTGGAGGCGGAATTCCTCGTGACGTCCGACGACATTCCTTACCCATCACCTTCCTCCAGGCATCAACCTTATTTCTCGACCCATCCCAAACCTCCACCTCTGCCACCTCCTCTACCCCGGCCACCAATTATGGGCCCAACCAACACTCGGCATGTCCCTACACACCACCTGACCAATCAAGAGTACAACGACTTACGGAGCAAGGGTTTGTGCTTCCACTGCAAGCAACCCTACTCTCCTGGTCATGCGTGCTCGGTGAAGGAGTGTCGGGTCATCATCGGCGACGACGTGGCCGCGCTCTCCGCCGCCGACTTTGACGCCCTGCTGCTCTCAGACGGACTACCAGGAGACCCCCTGGGCACACCGACGAAATCCCAACCGCAAGCATATCCTTACTGATCGGCGGGCGGCGTGCCGACCTTGGGGTCAAGGTCGCTTTTCTGACGGGATGTATTGTTATGCGCACGCGGCGCCTTATTATTATTATTGTTTTCTTTTAAATGTTATTAGAGTTGATGTGAGCACCCCCCCCTCCCTATATAAGGAGGTGGTTTTGGGGAGTTAGGACATCTTGAGATCTATTGTCTTTTGGGCTCTCATTAGGGAGAAGCTCTTTGGAGGAACCAGCCTCCGAGAGTTGGCCGGAGCTTGCTCCGGATTGTATCCGTTGTTTCATTAATCCAAGCGATCTTTTCCTAGTCCGTATTATGTTGCATCCTCGTTATTTTTTGGGAGATTTTATGCTAGTGAAAATACTAAAAAATATTAAGCTAAAAATACAAAAAAGGCTAAAGGAGAATTCCTCTCGTTGGGAAAATGATAAGCAGAATATTGAAAAAGAGTCCCTTGTTGAAGGTAGTCACACATCATAAACTAATACAATCTTGTACACTTAATATAGATCTTGGGCCCCTCCACCTACAACAAATTAGCTTTAGGATGCTTGGTTCTTAAAATGGTATAAGAGCAGGATAGGCCTAACAACCCATTCCCACATCACTCAATTGAAAAACAGTCCTTCGAAGATCCTTCACATGAGGAGGCATATTGAAAATTGTCACACATCAAAAAAACTAATACAACCTTGTACATTTTAATATTGATCCCGGCCCCTCGGTGCGAAACCGCTCGACTGAGACTTGAACAACGACCACAACAATATTTACAAGATGGTGAAAAGAAGGGAGAATAGAAGATTGAATAAGGATAAGAACAGTGATATCACACTTAACTGGAATATGCAAATAGTTGTGAAGTAATGACTCCTGGGCATGATAAATTTATGAAGATTGTGAATGACAGATCAGTATAAGGAGACATGCAATTGAAACTATCCGAACAGTCCAGCATTCTAAAGATGTTTTTTTTCCTGTTCTGTTTTCTATTTATTTTTTAAAATATATTTTGCTTCTATTGGGAGCCTAATGCGGCAAAATGATCAGATAGTTTTTTTTTCCTTCTTCTCCCATTTCTCTTCAATCCCCATAATTATTGTTTTTTCAGGCCATCTCGATTTTTGTCCTGGTTTTATGATTGACTGCATAAAAATGCATCATAGTCGGATTCAATCCACGCTGTCGAAGGTTACTATGCTTCTGCTCCACGAGATGTGCTTCAATGTGAGGATGAGTATCTTGGTATAAGATTTCCATCCAGCTCAATGCATGAAAGCAGCTGCTTCTGAAGCTCTGCTCGATCTTGGCAATGGTAATGGATTCATTTATGTTCGCATTGATGATCACATCTTCTTTATGTTTTAATATCAGCTCATGTCTTTTTCTGCTTTGTAAGTAATGTGAATGCATGTGACCACTTCTGTAAATAATCTTCATGTTTCCCACTTGATCTTATTTTTTTAATATGTAAGTATGATGTTTGCTTGTATTCTACCAATATAATAGTTCATAAGGAGATGCATATTTTCTCACCTCTGTAGGGGGTTGTTACTCACTCTTCTTGATGTCATCAGCACTTTTTAGGTTAATATTGAAGACCAATTTGTTTACATTTATATAAATAAGATATTTATAGTATTCTAACTACTCCCCCTCAAGTCAGAGCTATGATGTTTGAAGTGGCAAGCTTGTCCGTAATGTAATTGACACGACTTTCTGTTTAGGACTTGATGAAGATGTTCGTCAACTGATGGTTTGCCATCACACGCGTAATTGAAATAAGACAAGTTTTTCTCTCGAAAATTGGCCGGCAACTTCAATATATTTAGTACATTTGTGAAACACAAGATTCAAGGCAATATATATAGTTGCCTTGTGATTGCACATCAACTCGTTAATTAATTGAGTCGAACCCGTTCATATAATAGCATGCAATATTGCCATGAATCTGATTCATCACTCTTTTTTTTGTATAATATATTGTTTCTTACTCCGATTTAACACTATGTTGCAGACTCATACATGATTTTTCAGGAATTTGTTCTACTGTTATTTTATTTCCCTACAAGTGTTATCAGAGTATTCGGCTAAATGTATGTAAGAAGGACAATGAAAGCGAAGACTATGGCGATATTTGGAAGGTTTTATGTGAAAATTTTGATAAATAAAGAAAATTTTGAACTATGATAGAGACAAGTCAAGTATTTCTTGTTGCAACAAGGTTTACATCAAATTATACTGAGAAAGTGCAAGAAGTCGGATGCGATGGCAAAGGAGGAAAGTGATGGCATGGAACAGCAGGCCACAAGTTTTAAAAAACGGTATATTTTCAAATAATGTCATGATATGGTTTTGCTTGAAGCATCAACTGAATGGATTGAAAATACAAAATTGTGATAATTTACAGGAACACTTAAATATGTTCAATGAACTTCTGAATCAGTTACACATTGTTGCTGCACAGATAGAGGAAAGGATAATGCCATATTACTTTACCTAGTTTTTCTCTTTATTTGAGAATATAACATTATATTATAGTTGGAGGAAGTCAATGCATCAGTTTTTTTCAAGTCGGCTTTTGAAGAATTGCGCTTGTAATGGTGATGAGGAAGGGTATTTGATAAGTGATCAAGGGCGATCTTGATCATGATCAATATTAAGGTTTATGTTAATACTGAGCAAACCCTAGCAATTCGTACGCCCATATATTGTTCGTAGTTCAAAGTGATTGTTCTAAAAGACGCTGAAGGAATCGGCTATCGCTTTGTTGAAGACAACTATCACAAGGCTATTGAATTTGTGTTTTGAGCCACTATGTTCATTTTCCCGCAATCAAGCTGGTGGCGCCGTTAGAGGAGGCGGTGGACCAGTGGTTGTGCCGCTGGAAGTTGGCTTCTTCTAGCGAGTCTTGTTGCAATTTAGCTGTTTTTGGGCGATGTCGGTGGCAACGGTGCATCACACGGGTTCATATATTATTTCAGCTTCAATTTCTACTGCAGAAGTTTGCGCTTCTCACTGTTATCAAATTTGTCTTTTTGCTGTAGACATGATTCATATGATACCTTCATTTCCCAAAAATGTTGGAAGGTTTTTGCAAGTAGTTTGAATTGTTGAACTGGCTGTTTGTTATTCTAAAAGATAGTTTGAATTACTATTATTTAAGTTTTCTTGTTAACAATTCTTGACTAAAATAAATTATCTTTAATCGTTTTTGTTTATGTGAAAATTAAATAGGACTTTTGAGTTGATTCAGTAAAGTTAAAAAAAAATACTTAAACTGTTATATACTTTGTTTGTCATTCTTAATAGGAGCTTTTCAGGAGTCTGGACCAGTCTATTGTTGCTTGATATTTATAAAGCTTAGCATTGGGTTTTCGGTCGATTCCAAGACAAAATTTGTACGACTCCGGGATCACTAATGTGCTGTTGCATCTTCTTTCTCCATTGAGCAGAAAGTTGAGATCTTGTGAGGTTAGAATTTGTGTAATGCATTGTTGCAATTTAACTTTTTGGTTCAATAAAACATTTAACTTGTTGTCCCGTGAACTTAGATCAACACGCTATCTATTGAATCACATTTGTCTCTTTTTGACGTAGATCAACCCTTCGTCTATCAAAGCACATTGCGACTGTTGCCTGTTTGGTGGGGTTGAGGACATGTGAATCCCATATGCACGCACTAGATATTGTGGAAATCTAATGGATTGCGACCGTGCAGCGGCCTCTGCAGTTGCAGCGGTCTTCGCGCGGCTTTGCTCTGCGGAGCCAGACTAAATGTTTAGTGTATTTAGTTTCCTCTCGTCGAAATAATGAATTTTGACTACTTACGCGTCAAAAATAGTGGTCGGATGATGGAGAAACAACTCCGATAAGATGAAGACGTTCAAGATTTACTCAGAGAGAGTATTTTTGTGCATGAATGTTATGAAATGTAAACTTTGGAGGAGGTTTTTGTAATTTCAAAAGTAAAAGGGGTGGAACCTGTAATTATGCTAATATTTAGGGAAAGTTTTGGTATATATAGAGAGAGAAAGGAATAATATGATGTAATTGTATTATGGTAAGGGCATCAGATTAATGTGAGTTGTAATACCCTCTATTTTGATTAAAAATGTTTTAATAAAACCTCAAATTTGCCTATTTTCCTTCTGCCTTTAATTATTTGCTTTTGGTTATTTCGCATGGCATGTTGGTGATTCTCATTTGACTCTAAACCCCTTCAACCGATCACATCATACGAATGCTTTTTTGCATTGGCAATAGTGGCAAATAAAACATAAATTAGCTTTTATTAAATTAAAATAATGACAGAAACAATATAGATAAGATAAACCTTATTGAGCTAGCTACATCAGCCACCATTCATTCATCTTGGTAACTCTGGATTTCCCCTCTGTTTTCATGATCAAAAATATTGTTAAGGATCGTAGCCAGTCGCAGCCCCGCCTGCGCGATTCTCTTCTTCACTATCGGAAGTCGGGTGAAGAAATACTCGTCTGCCGGCCCAAACTCGTTGTCAGAACCCATTTCCAGTAATTGTTTTTAATAATAAATACAAACAGAATTAGCTCAGTTTACCTCCTAATGTTGAGTTTTGCTTCACATCCTTGTATGCATAATTACAATCTAGATGTATACTTTCCACTGCATAGCTGTAAACAGAAGGTGATTTAATTGAACGTGTTAAGGTCTGAATGAGATGAATTCAGACATTTCGAGCTCCAATCTTACTCATTTGCGCAAGTTGCTCTTTTGTTCTGGCAATTTTCCCAACTATCCACTTCATCTTCCCATCCGCCCTGCAAGAAAAACTTAACATCAAGCTAACTTGAGCATATTACTTCACATTAATGTTTCAGAGGGTCGATCCGGGCGGAGTTGAAGCTGGATCATGCTCGATCGAGAAGCTTGACCCCATGAGTGACCTAATCGATGGTTAACGCACCGTTATGTTTGACCTAATCCCCTCAACCATGGCGTCGAGATCATTGTCGTAATAGTCTTTCATTGCCGTCTCGATCATGCTCGTATCCCATACCTTGCAGAATTTAAAACAGTTTTTTTTTTACATCATCAAAACCTCACCATGAAAGAGACTGCAAACTTTGATGTAGAGACTATATATGAGGAGATGCTTAACATGATGAAGGTTGGTCTTCCTTCTATACCAGTGGACGACAATGGTGTTTCCGCCTTCGTCTACGGCGAATCCAGCGTGCAGGGGCTGGTGGACGTCCCCGACGAAATGCGCGAGGAACATCAGGCTTTCCGTTAGATTATCTGAATCGCGGGAAATCAGTTCAGATAGCTGGTGAGTGAGCGGAGGATTGAGAGTTGAGCTGCTTAGTAATTTTACAGTGATTTGATGAATCTCCGCGGCGGCGGAGCTGGTCTGTGTAATTATTGATAGCCCCTACCACGCACATTCCCTTCTCTTCTTTGGAGTTGTGGCAATCCCCTGCAGCATAAGGAATTTGATTTATTTATTTATTAGGGGCATTTACCGGGACCTCCCCTCTAAGTTTGAATAATTACAGAGTGCACCCCTCTTATTATTGAAATTACAAAAACCTCCCCTGAATGTTACAAAACATAACATTTACCTCCCTCAAGTTCATGGATGTTATGAAATGTGCATGGAGGGAAGGTAAATGTTATGTTTTGTAACATTCAGGGGAGTTTTTTGTAATTTCAATAATAAGAGGGGTGCAATCTGTAATTATGATCACTTCTAAGGGAAGTTTTGGTAATTATTCCTTATTTATTATTACTATTAATTACCCAAACTTTTCTTTGGGAGTTTGCATAATTACAGGTTGACCCCTCTCTGTCTTTAGAAATTACAAAAATCTCTCCTTTAAGTTTACATTTCGTAACATGTATGTACTCTTCAGGAGCTCCATTCATGTGGCATTTTCGTCATAATTTCAAAAAGTAGAAGGGTGCAATTTGTAATTTTGCAAACTTGCACTTCCAGTGTGTATAGGGTTTAAGTTTGATTCATTGACATCTTTAAGAAGTAGGCTTTCTTGTGTTTTTGTTGTTGTAGAGATTCAATGGCTATAAAAATATGATACAGAGATATAGAGGATTTTAACTAACTTTTTTTTTCATTCTCGAGTTGTTGGGGGCGGGTTTCCTCGCATGTGAGTCACCCAACATGGTCGGTCTTATAGGGCATGGACCTGATAAAGTGGTGAGTAGAGATTTTTACTGGTAGAAGTCGAGCGACTTCTTAATTAATCAGTTGTCTAGCTCGTTCGAACTGTTGTCTTTTATATCTGGAGTCTTCTAGATTGAGTTCGAGACCGAATATGCCGTGGTTTTTTCCGGATTTAGGGCTTGAACTGTGATTTATGCGTGATTGTGCGTACGTACCCTAAATCATCGGGATAGAGATCCTCTCCTTTTCTTTTGACCCAATCCTTTTGAGGTGCAAATGGAAAGCAACCTATTTGGGTGTGTGGTGGAAATTGAAGATAGAAAATAAAACAGTGTTCTTGAATGAAACTCACCCCGTGTGTAGCTGAAATTGGACCTAAAAAGGCGTTTTGAAAACACGCGGCATGGTGTGGACACAGGGGGAGATGAACTCATGTAATTTTGCACGTGCGAAAAGGCATGCTGAGTATAGTGAAACGAGCGTGGAACGAGTGGTGGTGGAATTGGGAATGCCAGCTTATTTTCTCTTTCTACCTCTCATCCCTCTTTCTATTATCGCTCGTTAGCATTAATAGCTAATAGATTCATTACTTTGTTATTGTTTCTAAAGTACAATTAATTGCTTGTGTGATTATGATAGTGCATTATTTATAGTTATTTTTATATAATATTCTGATAGTAATTAATTAGTTTTTATATACTTTTAATTTAATTTATATCTAATTTACTTTATTTTGTGTTTTCAAGTAATTTGGGGCTGCTAATAACAAATTCAAGCCCACAGCCGTGTTCAGGGGAAATTCCAGAACAAATCTGCAAAAATCCTAAGTACACGCCCGAGGTCACGGGCGTGACCTGGGGGCGTGACCATTGTCACGGCCGTGCTCCGCTTTCAGCTCCCAGAAATCGCTGCCACGTCGGATTATAATTACACGCCCCAGGTCACGGGCGTGACCAGGGGCGTGACCTTCAGGTCACGGGCGTGACCAGGGGCGTGACTCGCCCGACAAGCATTCAATACAAGCAGTTTCCGCCGCCGAGCCGTTCCAGCTTACACGCCCTTGGTCACGGGCGTGACCAAGGGGCGTGACCTCTCCCGCAACTGCCAGATTAACTCCAGATCGCGCCGTTTCCCGCCGTTTCCTGACTCAGTCAAGACACGCCCTAGGTCACGGGCGTGACCCAGGCCGTGACCCGTCGAGATGATCAATTTTGGCGGTTTCTCTCCCCCAACGTTCCCGGGCTTTCATGACGCAGTTACGCAACTTACACGCCCTTGGTCACGGGCGTGACCAAGGGCGTGACTCACCAATTTTCTGCCTATAAAAGCCAGCTGCTGCCAAAGTGATGGGAATCCAGTCTTGCTTCGATTGAGTCATTTCTAGTATAGTTTTTCTGCATTTTTCTTAGTGTAACTTTATTTTATGTCTTGACTTTTTAATTCCTAGCTTAGATTTACTTTACTTGCAATTGTACTTTTCTTTACATAGAAATAAAAAAATATTTTTCTTCTCAATTATATTTAGCTAATTTTCATAGCATTTGATCGGATGAATTCTTAAGCTTTTATATTCCGTAATCTCTTATTCATAGTTTAGTTTTGGAAAACTAAGATTTATCGTTGATTTTGCAATTATTGGTTTCATATTTGCAGGGTATGATAATCAAATTTGATCCGTATTTTAGTGTATCGAGAGATCCGTAAATACGGGTAGATCGCTCATCGGTAAAAAGAGTTGTATGCATTCCTCGAGAGAGGGTGACGCAAATCTTCCGGATTGGAGTCAAATCCAATAGTGGGGCTCGTCGCATAAAGCAAGCTTATGGGTTTTGACTGACTGAGGGGTCTTAATTGATCAACCTAAGGTTATGTGGTAGTTCTCTCGAGAGAGGCTCTATCATATTTTGGGAACCTCCACGGTCAAGTTTGTTCAAATCAATTTATGATGTTTACGAAATATTTTACTTAAGAAGAATTCTCGATCAAATGTTTCATTTCTTTTATAAAACCTTTTTACTATTTTTCCGATAAAATAATAATAATTTGCGTGAGTAAAAGTAATCAACAGACCCGTGAAATATGACACTTGATATTTATTTATTTTAATAATTTATATCCTACATTTTACTTATCAGATTACGACTATAAATAATTCAACCATACTTCTTTAAATTGAGTATAATGAGTAAGGCTCCTTTTGGTGTCACAATTTTGCGCCGGTGAGTTTGGACAAAAATGTTTGGCATGACAACGGTTACCATCACCACCAAGAAAACAATACTAGTTTTGAACATAAACGTAGATGAAGTTCCACGGGCGTTCACAAAAGACGGTTCATAATCACCACGTTCACGACCGCCGCCTAAACCTCATGATAAGATGAACAATTCTATTTTTTAAAATTGTGATTAGAAGGTTAAAATTGTTGGGGGGGGGGGGGGGGGGGGGGGGGGGGGGGGGGGGGGGGGGATAATGTTTTACTCATGTTTTCAGAGTGCATAATTTATTTATTTCGTCCAATTGTTCATATTTTCTGAATAAAAATATTACAAAAGTAGAATCTAGACTGCGTGCACAAAAGAATCGGTTCTAACCGGTCCGGTTGGGACTGGACCGGTTAGGACTGGCTAGGGACCGGACCGGTTAGAACTGGTTAGGGATCGGTCCGGTCCAGAACCGGTCCCAAGGGGCTCGACCGGTCTCCTTTTTTTTGGCAAAAACCGATCTCGGACCGGAACCGGTAAAAGACCGATCTTCCTGAAACAGGACCGGGACCGGTCAAGAGCCGTTTGTAACGGCTCTTTAAAGAGAATTTACAAAGGCTCTTTGTATTAAAGAGCAGTTCTGCTCTTAATAACAGCTTTTTTATATATTTTTTTAAATTGTTTTTTTAAAATAAAACAAAAAAATCTATAAATACCCCCCTCTCCCTCATTCTCTCTCTATTTCTCTCTCAAATTCGTTTGAATCTAAATGACGTCTTCTTCATTCATGCCGGCGTCCTCCTTCGCGTCTGTCGATCATGAGATAGTAGAGCACCATCACAAAGCAACAGTATGGGAGAACTTTGATAAAGTGCGAGTTAGTGGCGAAATTAAGGCGAAGTGCAAACTTTGCGGGAAGCTAATGACCGTTGACAGCAATACAATGCTCATCCGTCATGTAAAATCTTGTATTTCTAAATAAGCTCCGGAGTCTACCCAAGCTCAAATTTTGACGACCGGGCACATTTGGTCGTATGACCAAGCTCGGCAACGAGAGCAACAAATTTTATTACCTAAAACAAAATTTAAATAAATTTTAAATAAAAAAAAAAAGACCGATCCGGGACTGGTCCTCCGGTCCCAGTCGGGCCTCCTCAAGAGGAGGAAAATCGGGCCCAAATCGGGACTGGTTTGAGCAGGACCGGTTGGCCAAAAGATCGGTCTTTTAAGAGACCGGTCCTGGACCGGCCCAACAGTCTTTATGCGCACGGCTAAATCTAGCATAAAATAAATGAAATTATTAAATATTTAATCATTTATTTGAATTAAAAATACTCTATCTTTCAATCAAATTTCTAATTAATAATTTAAAGAATAAAAAATTATGCAAGCTTTCAATTTCTTTTTCTATTAATTATAATTTGACCTTATTGTAATTCCTAACGAATCTACAAATAATTCTTATTAAAATCAATCAATTTATTTTAAGATTTTAAATGTGTGTATAATAATTAGTCTTATATATTAAAGATCACTAACTAAATGAATACTCACTAATTCAATTATGAAAAATATCCACGAATAACATTTTTTATTATTTTTAAAATTGGCGATATTAAGAATTTGCAAATAGACGATTTCTCTTGAATATAACAAATCCCCAAAAAATAGTGCAGATATTTTCATATTTTCTAAGCTCAAATATCTTTATTATATTATAAGAACCTTATAATATATAATAGGTATTTCTCGAACATATTTCGGAATAATAATAATAATAATAATTACTTAAAAAGAGAGGACATACTTGAATATTTGTAGTTGCAGACTCCCGGTGTGTTAACATAATGAAGAGGGCTGGCCCAGCGATAACGGAATCGGACCTCATCGGCCCAGGGACACATCGCGGACAGTTCGCCGGCGGCCACCTCCGGCAATAGATCCAGCACCGCCTTGGACGTCTTCTCCGTCAAGTATGGCTTCACCCACGCGCTCATCAATTTCGCAATTCAAAGTTAGATAGATTCAGATGAGTTTTAATAGTAAGTGAGGAAGGGGGATGGATTTAGGGCACCTCTGCTAATTTGCAGACCATAATATGCCCCTCTTTTCCCCAAGCGTCACCCAATGGAGCTCTTGCGATTATGGCTGAGATGAGGATGAAGAAGAAGAGACGAAGTGAGATCAGCGGATCCATGGATCGATCTTCTCCTTCCTCCCCAAACTTTGGCTTTCTTCTCTCTCTCTCTCTCTCTCTCTCTCTCTCTCTTTCCTGCCCTTTATCCAACACTCGGGGAAGCGTTTCCCCTTCAGCTCAATAATTAATGTAGATTAAAAATAAGCATCCAACACTCTTTTCGTCCTTTGGCTAGGAATCATTGACTTTATTTATTAAGAGAATTGATATTAGCAGTCCAATTCTCATTTATATTTGCAGTCCAATTCTCATTTATTGCACCCCTCCTCCTCTCCATCTCTCTCCTTCCGTTGCCTAAACCCTAGCCGTAGTTCTTCTATCGGTCGCGTCGTCTTTCCCCCTCTTAGATTCACCTTCTTCAAAAAAGAAAGAAATTATTTAGCGAAAATCTCAAAAAAGTAGTCAGTTTTCTGGTTAGAGAAAAATTTGCATGTCGTTTAACTTGTTTTAAAGTTGATTCTTCTATGCATGTCATTTAACTTATTTTCCTGCTAGCTTTTTAAATTATTTTAGAGTCTTTAAGATGTTTCTCCAGGCTTCTAGAGCTTAATAAATCATTAAAGTGTTTCGCTTATTTGGGATAGGAGTGGGGTGCAAATATAATTTTGGACTACAAATAAAATTTATGGACTACGAATAGCGATGGACTGCGAATAGCCAGTTCCGGACTGCTAATATCAACTCCCTTTATTAATTATAGGGTTAATTATCGGGACCTCCCCTATACATTTGTATAATTACGGGTTGCACCTCTCTTAGTTTCAAAATTACATTTACCTCCTCTCTTAGGCTTCGTTTGGAGCGGTGGTGGTGACGGTCGTGAACGCTGTGGTCATCAACTGTCATTAGTGATCGCCTGACCTCACCTAAAAATGTTATTTTTGTGTTTAAAATTCCCAATTGCTCCTAGATTGAATATGAAGCGTTAAAAATTAATGGATTACTATCAAAGGCAAAATTAAAATCTGAAAAACTATTTTCATTAATTTTAATATTTTTCATCCATAGTTCGGATAAAATGGTGCATTTAATTTGTAAACAGAACAAACTAAGAGGGATGGTAAATGTAATTTCGAAACTAAGAAGGATGGAACATGTAATTATAAAAACTTATAGCCCGGTAATTAACCCTTAATTATACAATAATACTTTATTATTTGTGATTTAAGAACCATTATATTCTTCCTTCAATTCATGTGACCATGTTCCGATTATATATATATATATATATATATATATATATATATATATATATATATATATATAAGGTGGCTTAATTTTTGTGCTTTAATAGTTTATTCACTTGAACGAGTAGGGGCCAGGGGGTAATTATGGTGTATTCCTTTGGTCAATATTGTAAGTTCATCCGAGCCGTAGGTGCGAATAAGAAATGGTTGGTGGTTGGATCTGAAAGAAACTTGTACGTCTCTACTTGCATTTGTTTGTGCGATGTCTTTAGAGCATAAAATTATTGTTACCTCAGTCCATAATTGTGACGCGACATTTAGCGAATTTTGGAAAAAAAGGAATATAAAAATACTCTCATGAAAAATGAAATTCAGGTGAGAAATGACGAGAGTCATCCTCCGGTGGTAAATGCAGCACAATATTTGCACCAGAACAAACTTTAGTCATCACGTGACGCCCAACAACCACCGCCGCCGGAGAAGTCGACGCGGCATAACGCTCGGCTCACGTGCAAGCCCGCTGCTCACTGCGCCGCTTGCCCCACTAGCTACAACCTCACCGCACTCACCGCAGCCCGCCCCAGCCTCACCGCCTTCTTTTCCGTAGATCCACCTCTAATAGCTTCTCTCCATGATGATAAAACGGTGGTGTGATTATAAACCACAATTCATCTCTTTATATAGCTATTTCACGTGTCTCTACCTTTTTCTTAGAATCTTACCTTGCATGTGTGTGGTCAAAACATACGGACGATTTGAAGAAAAGTCCTCATTTGCGGACGATAAACGAGAAAGATTAATCACTCGAGGTTGAAAACCAAATCAACTCAACAGCGTCGACTTCAAAATTTGTTGCATTTATAGGAAAGTTAAGCCGAGCCAATGAGCAAGGGTCTAGTACTTAGTACAGTAGTACCCAAACCATTTGCTTATTATGTAGTGTGCTCAATTTTCTGGATAGGCAAATGAATATTGAAGAACAAGCCTTAATTCACTGCCTGTAGTCAGATGGTTTCAATGGATGAAAATCAGATTGGTCCATATATATTTCATTCTCATCCTACATCGATTAGTTTGTTGCTAATTAATTTGGATATCCTGTCTATGTAAATAATAGTCTTGTTTTTAAGTGGAGATCCAGGAGGCCAATGTTGTCGTTCCCTCCGGCGTCCAAAAGTGCCGGATTTCCAGCCAGCCGCCGATGCCTGAAAACGGCTACTGCCCTGCAAACAAACGCCCGTGCTTTCTCTCTACCCATCATCTTCTCTCCATTTTTATGGCATGTAAGAAATACAACTGTGGTCTTATATTTAATTTTAACGGCTTTTCCCCTCATGCTACATAAAAAATATCACTACCAGTGATCAATTAAGGCTCTGTTTGGTTGAGTTGTTGCTAATGGAAGTCCAGAAGCAAAGAAAAATGCAGAAGCCACAGGAAAAACATGGAGGTCTTCCGAAGCGATTTCCAGAGCGCGCACTTCAAAACGATGGATGCTTGAACTCTATCGGGAAGCTTGACGCCAGTGGCGCATCGCTGGAAGGGGGGTCGACGCCGGCAAAATCACGGACGGAGGAGTCAAAGATCACCGTCAGTGTCGACGTCGGAGGAGAGGGAGAAAAGGAAGGACCAAATAAGTCGCGCCAAAAGAAGCCTAAGTTTATTTGGCCACCCTCTTCATCATCCCTTCTATTCGCTCCTACTGTATTTTATGATACAATTTATGTATGCTTACCGCATCCATAGTTATGCCCCATTTTTTATCCTTACTTGACAATAAGGATAATATGGGCTAATTTGTAACAAAACATCTTTTATCGCAGTCTAGTCATAAAAATTGTTCGTCCTGACAATGCCTATTAATACAAATTATTCAAGTGGTAAATAAAATATAATTTTGTTAAAATAATTATATTATTTATGCAACCGAAGACGATATGCAAATTAATTAAGAGTTAGGGGCCCTAGAATTATATTTGGAGAATATAAACATTATATTCTCTTTCATATCAGAAGGTATGTACCTCAGTGCTTATAATTAAAATCTAATTAATTAACAATGAAGATAATCAAAGAATATGCTTGAAAAATCAAGTTAATAGAAATGCTAAATTAGGAAAGTCACAAAAAACAAATTTTTTTTTTTACTTTCATTCAAAATTATAACGGATACAAGGGTTCCGTAAATAAAGAAAATCTATACAAAATTCTAACGGATACAAGGATTCGTTTGGCGTGGTGGTGGCCGTCATGAAAGCGGTGGTCATGAACCGTCGTTCAGTTCATGAACCCTCGACCTCACCTAAAACAATTCATGCATTTTATGCTCAAAACTAATTAATTTTCTTGGGTAGCGGTCATATATAACCTTTGTCTTGCCAAACATACATTCTATGATAATAGAGTTTTTGACCAAACTCACCGGAACAAATATAAGCCGTGTCAAACGAAGCCTAAAACTCCATTTGGCGCGACGTTTTTTCTCCGGTCAGTTTGGACAAAAAAGCCACCAATCATAGAATGTATGTTTGGCATGACAGCGGTTTCGACCACCACAAAGATCAAGAAAACTAGTTTTGAACATAAAAGTGGATGAAGTACCTTAGGGATTCATTTGACGCGGTGGTGGCGGACGGCGCCTGCGGCAAACGCCGCCGCAAGGCGCGTAACCACATGCGTAGCGGCGGCGTTTACCGCGTCTACACCCGTCGCGCCTGAGGAATGGAGCTCTTCCCCTCCGTTTCGAGCCCCGCCTCCTCCCCTCCGTTCCCAACCCCCCCTTTCCACCCGCAGTTGCCACCCACCACCGCCGCGCCAAATAAAGCCTAGGTGAGGTCGAGCGTTAACGAACGATAATTCATAACCAACGCGTTCATGACCCCGAACGATAATTCATAACCAACGCGTTCATGACCCCCGCCGCCGTGCCAAACCGAGCCTAAATAATCTTGAAAAGAAAATAACTTGGAATACTATTTGTAATTAAATATACCCCCATGCGTTTATTAATTAGAGCGTCACGCATAATTAAAAGAATGTTAAATCCTAATAAATATCTCACCGGATCACCCAAACCAGGAAGAATAATGAAACAGAAAATGCCGATCATGGATCATAGAATGACGGCGCCGGGCTGTTGCGGTTCGGGGTGGAGGAAGAGCAACCCACCTCCACGTCGCCGTAAACACTGTTGATCCAGTTAGGCGGGTCCAATATCAACTCCGGCGGCACCGTCATCAAACCCGGCATTACGAAATCCGTCGTCTCGAGGTCGAAGTCCGAATCGAACTCCGACTCCGTCGCCGCCGGTGAAAAACACGGCCAAGAATGTGACGGCGACGTCCCCTCCGGTGATTTCGCGACCAACTCTTCGTTATTCTTCACATCTGGCGGCACTGCCTTGTTTGTCTTGTTGGGGGCGGGGGTTACACTATTGTTAGTCTCCGGCGCCGGCGCCGGTAAGGCTGGGTGGCGGTTGTTTTGGTTGGCATCATCACTGGTAGGGGCGGTGAAGCCGGTGAGCTTTTGGACAAGTGCCTTGAACTCACTGGGTTGTGCATGATATACTCGGGGAGGGTGCACGTGGATGATGACCGGCGGGCGGCGGGCAGTGTCGGCGGGCTTTAAAGCCGACGGCGCCGGTCCTTTGCCGTTGTTCTTCCGGTACGGTGGTCTCATTTGGGTAATCGGAAAATTGAGAGAAGTGAGGGTGAGAGAGTTACGAGTAAAAAGGGTTTAAGTAATTTGTTGCTAGATCCAAGCATATAGGGGCCGGGGTTTAACAGCCAAAGGCTGACGTGGAAGGATTTCTGGGGTTGTAGGCCCCACGACGGCCAGTTCTGTGGTCTAAAAACGCAGCTAAGTATCTCCAAATACAGCTATTAATTCAAGCGCAATTAGTATAATCCGCTCAAATATTTCGTGGCTCGTAATTTCTTGAGGTCACAGCTGCACCTTTACGCCCTAATTAGCTAGATATATATAATCTAATTATAGAAAACGGAAATATAAATAATTAAAAAGACTCAACGAAATAATACTCAAGCCTTTATCCCACTATAATAGGGTCGGTTATATGGATCATGTCTTTTCTTATAGTCTCGTTCCAATAATTTAGAAAAATGATTTTTACAAGCGAACAAGTAAATGTATTAATATTTATTGTTAACAATGAGGATATATTTATTAATTATGATTGTTTACTAAAAATAAACAATTAATTACTCATGACTTACATATACTTCACAACATCAATATTTAGTTTATTAAGCACGCAACACTAATGGTATGATGAAATTGAGTAGTGGTGAACGCATGATAAATTATTTTTGTGGGCGGACTATTAAGTTATTTAAAATTTTTAATTAGAAAATATAGAAAAAAATATGTTTATAATATAATAATGTCAACTTTTTTATATTATATTTATAATTTGAATGATTTTTTTATATAATTTGTGTAAATATAGAGAAAATATATCTATACTTGTTAAAGAATTTTTTTACAATGTCTAAATATAGAAAAAAAATATCTGATGATTTTTTGTACAATATATTTAATTATAGAAAATATATGTACATTTTTAATGATCTTTGTTCTCTAAATATTGTATTTTAACAAAAATATCTAAATATTGGTGT
The DNA here is from genome assembly GCA_033032865.1 of Dactylorhiza incarnata. NCBI lineage: Eukaryota > Viridiplantae > Streptophyta > Magnoliopsida > Asparagales > Orchidaceae > Dactylorhiza > Dactylorhiza incarnata. The sequence continues at coordinate 5,935,788 of JAWHQI010000123.1, read as the reverse complement.
TAAGAGGATTTGAACCCAAGAACTCTAACAAAATTGCAATAACCTTAATATGAAGTCATTAACCACTATGTTAAGCCTAATTAATTGTCTATTTTTGAATGGATATTTTATATGATCATATTTATAACTATAAGAACAAAAAATAATTTTAATGTAATATTTTTAGTGATTTTTTATAAAAATTGAGTGTGAGCGGCCGCCCACACAAGGCCTCATGTAGGTCCGCCCATGACCATGAGCCACATTAAGTATAAGAGAAAATGAAGGTCAGCTATGAGCTGACCATGTACAAATTAAGAGCATAACAAGCCCTTCCCCGACCATCCTAGCGGACACTGGTGTGAATCATCACACCTGCAAGTATGCAATACGTAGATTATGCAATATGTGTGTCAACATAATAAATCACAAAAGCTACTTTACGTATGCAAAAGCTCATGCACTAAACACTTTCTAGGTAGAGCAATAAACCAAAGAGAGCCTAATTATATGCATTTTATATGATAGTTGAGTCCGGCCAAAGGTTCGCCACAACCTCTATCACATCAACGCACGCTTCTAACATAATATCAAACATCAACAGATGCCTTGAGGGCACTCACGACTACTCGAATGCAAGTCTTCAAGCACAACCATGCTCACCCTACACGATACGAAAGACGCAACCAACATAAGGGTTCTCTTCACCTCTCATGTAGAGTTACGGCGGAAGGAATGCCCCAATGGGCTCACTTCACATCTTATCACGTCATAGCATAAGGTGTACAACCCGTATTATGATAGTAGGCCCAAGAACGGCCTAACTCGCCCCAAGGCAAGGCGGGGTGAGTCTATACGCCTAAGGCGAACTCGCCCCAGGGGAAGGCGAGTTTGCATGCCTCGGGCGAACTCACCCCAGGGGAAGGCGAGGTGAGCTCGAGTCAATCCTACTCTCGAGTCCTCCCTCTTTATCTGCAGACCAATGAGAGTTGCGATTAGTATTTCCGAAAAGACGTGAGGGGTTGTTCGCAGACCATTGGCGTCTGCGGATAGTAATTAGGTTAAGGAGGAGGCAACTACCCGCATACCAATAGGACAATTTTGCCATCAGAAGGATTTACCTATAAATATGACACATTATTCCTCAGATCAAAACAGATCCACACCCCATGAAGAACCAGAGCTTTCTTTCGTTCCTTTTTGTGTTATCTAAGGTACTGCAGGCTTAGCTCTTGGTTTAGGAGGGGAAATGATACAAAGCTTTCGGATTAGTGGCGGGACCTCCTCACTGCAACATCTGGGTCTGTTGATAGACATTCATTCACCAAATAGTGAGGGCTAGTTACAGGCTCGAAATACTTAGCTCATGGGATCTAACGAACAAAAAAGTAACTCAAGTTACTCCCCAAGTCTCGAACTCAGTTGAACTGGTATCCGAGTTTCAAATTTTTGGTGCGGAGAGCGTGGACTAGTAGCTTGAGAAGAAAACTCATCTGACGACCCCATGGCTAAACATGGCGAGCCGGGACCGGCCAGGGGAACTCGCATCCTATGGGCGAGTTCGTGACAAAGAGTGATTTCGCGGAGTTCAAGAGGTCGATGGAGGACATCATCATAGCTGTGCTCTCGCCTCGCGCCGAGGAGGGATGCCCAACATCCATGATCACCGTCTCGCCTGGCGAGGCGGCGACGAGCCAGTGCCCTGGGAAGGAAAGCGCTCCGAAGGAGGAGCGGACTCTCCACGCTCTGGCTCTTTTCGCGAATCTACAGAACACCCGTTACTCGAAAGGCGAGTACGACCGAGTTCGCCCAGCTCGACAGATCGCACCAGCCAGCCCCTTCTGCGAGTTGGTGTTGACCGCTCCTGTTCCTAAGGTTTTACGGAACCCGCGATGAATTACTATTCTGGGAAGGATAACCCCGTCCAACACCTACATCCAACAACGGTTCGAGGACGTGGTATCCATCAGACAGATGACAGACGCCTTTAAGTGTCGGTTGTTCACCATATCATTCAAGGGAAAGGTCCGTGAGTGGTTCCACTAACTGCCGGCAAGCACAATCTATGGCTTCGAGGATTTGCGCATAGGCTTTCTTCTCCGCTTCTCCACCTCAATGAAATGGAAGAAGGGGTCGGAGGCCCTTTTCCTCATCAAGCAAGGACCGCACGAGATGCTGGGGGCATACGTCGACCGCTTCCAGGAGGAATTTCTCTTGGTTCAGAAAGTCCCAGGGCATACTCTCATGTTGGCGTTCAAGCTCAGATTGCAAGGGGGGCTCTTCAAGATGTATATCATGACCCGGGACCCCCCAGTGTTGTTCGAAGATCTGATCAATCAGGTCGTGAATCATATCGAGAGTGAGGCGACGAATTTGGAGTTTGTGGTCAAGCTGGCCACGTTGGAGGGAGGAGATGAGAAGGGGGAACACAGAAGCAGCAAGCAGGAGGCCAAAATGAAGGAAGAGTCGAGGAGGCAAGAAGGGAAAGCATTCAGAGGAGGTTCCAGATCCCGCCAAATAGGTCGGCATGGAGATCCGCAGAGGGAGGCTACCCAAGGATACATGGGAGAAGATTCTCTCCCGAGCATCGGGTCCGCTATAACCCCCCCCCCCCCCGACCGAATAGGGCAGTGGAGGCAGAACCAGACACCTCCCTGAGAAGCAAATGTGATCAGGCGAGGACGGGAGCGTGGTTGAGGAGCAAGGTTGCGGAAGCCTGATCAAAGTGAGGAGGAACGCATGACGATGTCTTATTGTGACTTCCATTAGGTGGAAGGTCACACAGCAACAGCATGTCCTGAGTTCTTGGAGCTGAGGAGAGGAGCAGGAGGAGGTGGAGCCTAGGAGGGGCAGCAGGAGCGAGAAGGAGAGGTGATGAGGAACAAGGGGGGAGGAACTCATGGAGGGATATGTGTTATACACGTGGGAGTGGGGATGGAGGCGACTCTGAAGGGGAGCCTTCATGCAGTTTATCGTCGAAGTGTCGTATTGACCTACCAGAGCCCACCACCGATGGGGGAGATCACCTTCTCTGAGGAGGATATGTTAGAGAATGAAAACTCCTTCCATGACGCGGTAGTGATCAAAGCCGCGGTAGAAAATTACACGGTCTCTCGCATCCTCATGGACAACGGGAGCTCCGTCAACTTGGTTTTCAAGAAGGCGTTCGACGCAATAAAGGTAGAAGAAAAGAGGTTTACTGCGACAGAGGGGTCACTCTTCGGCTTCTTCGGAGAGAGAAAGGAGATGGAAGGAGGGGTGGAGTTGGTTGTGCCGCTGGGGGACAACCAAGTATTGCAGGTTCGTCATTGTTGACGCCCCCAGCAGCTACAACGTCATATTTGGCAGACCCCTCATCAGCGCATACAGGTGTGTGCCCTCATCCTATCACCAGTGTTTGAATTACAACCAAGGAGGATTGCAGATCAGGATCCGAAGTGATCCCAAGGTGGCAAGACAGTGTTATCTCAATGCGGTCGATCAACATCATTAGTTGGAAGGAGGACGTCGAGGTCGTAGACAAGGTGATGGAAGAAATGGCCAGGGTAAAGGCGGACGAGGAAGTGGGGGAGAAGGAGATCCGGTTTGAAGGAGGGAGGTCAGGAAAGGTGAAGGTCAGCGGAGAGTTGAAAGACAGAGACAAGGAAAAGATCCTATTCAGCATCCAGAAGAATGCAAACATCTTTTCTTGGAGCGCCACGGACATGTCAGGCATCGATGCGGACGTCGTCTGCCATCGCATCAACCTGGATAAGGGAGTCCATCCCATCCAGCAAAAGAAGAGAGCAACCGTCACTACCTTGGTCGAACCCATCATAGAGGAGGTGAAGAAGCTGTTGGATGCGGGAATTGTGTCGGAGCTCTAGTACCCAGGCTGAATCTTCAATGTTGTAATAATAAAAACCAGGCACAACCACGCTCACCCTACACGATACGAAAGACGCAACCAATATAAGAGTTCTCTTCACCTCTCATGTAGAGTCATGGTGGAAGCAATGCCCCCAATGTGTTCACTTCACACTGTCACGTCATAGCGGAAGGTATAGTGTAATATTCACGCCAAAACCTCGTCGTAGCGGGAGGTGTATAATCATCTCCTCGCTAAAACCTCGTCGTATATAGAATCATATATAGCGGGAGGTGCATCGCCCTCGCATTGAAAACTTGTATCATGCATAGAGTATATCCAGCTTCCAAATCAAACAATTACAATTCATAACCATATATTTTCTTACGGGTAGCAGACTCCAACTATAGTGTTACCTTTGCACCGTGATACTCCATAACATCAATCTAATGCCGCAAACATAGGGCTACCATAGGGATGGCTAAATCTTCCAAATGCCGACATCCCCGCATACAACCCGATGATTTTTACAGAGCATTTTCCGGCTACGTAAATTAGGATGCCCCTAAATGCAAACGTTACAACACCATCACTAATCCGAGCTTATGACAACAAATAAGCTTCACACATCGTGTCTACTCTAAGAAATAAACATTGAATCTCTAATGCAAAATATGTTGAGGTCGCAATCCCACACCATGGGGTTCTAATGAAGCAAATGTGATCATTCCTCCACTAATTAGTGAGAGAGGAATTAACCAAATGCAAGAAACTATCAACATTGAAGTCCTCTTTTGGAGTCATGAAAACCTTGCAAGAAATGGCGGAGGATCGGAGTAGGATTCTCTATGCTTTCATGGTCTCAGGTCGTCGGCGCTTCTAAGCTCCCACAATGGCTTCTTCCTCCTTCAAACCTAGGTTTTCTTTCTTCTTCTCTTTTCCAAAACACAAAATGATGGTAAAAGTGAGAGGAAAACCCTACTCTCACGAGTTTAAGTATCCCGAGGAGTTCCGACAACCATCGGATCAAAGAATCCAAGATCTACAGCTCAAAGTGAGCTTAAAATTTTGTTTTCGCACTATACACTCTTATATTACACAACATATACCAAAGGCGTGTTCCGTCATCCAGTAAAACTACCTCTTGGGAAGCCTCTCAGCAATTTTGAGCGATTCCACAGCCTTGAACAAGGGCATCTTCCAGGCCGTCAAGATAGGCGTGCAGAATTCAACATGTGTCGAGTACTCTGAAGTCGACATACATCAAAAAGTCGTGTACACGGACACCAATGTCTCACGTTGTGTACCACATGCTTCGACTTGTCAAAGCCATGCGTCGAGTAGGACTTTACACATCGTGTAAACAAAAAAAAAACACCAGATTTTCGTCTCTTGACCATCCCACACCCCACCATACAGAGCCCTCAACCTATTCAGAACTTCAAACCCTCATTTCTTTTCATAACAAGAAAAAACCAAAGCGTTATACAGAGCACATCAGCTGAGATTAACCTGCTAGAAAGTGGACGGGGGGGCAAAGAGAGATTTGGCAATACTAAACTACTTTGTTTCTGTGAAATAACACCGCACAGTGAACGGGCGGCAAGGAATAAATACTTGTTACTTACAATGCAAAGTGTTGCAGTTAATACTCCCACAACATATCATTTATTTTGGATGGAAAAGAGCTCGGGATGCATTACATACATTTGAAAACCATCACATTCTTAGAAATATATGAGGATGTAGATAATGGCTAATGTTGGAGGTTGGGGCTCTTCAATCTCAGAGGAAGATTTTCCAATACTGGAGTAGAGTGGGTTGGTACAGCTGCCGAGTTCTGATGTGGCTTTGATAATGCACCCATTCATAACGAGTAAGAAATAATTATGAAAAACTTCCCTCTAACTTTACATAATTATAGGGCCTCTCCTCTTAACAACGAAAACTTGAGAGGGGCGACTTTTAAATTGAAAAGATAGACGGCCTCTGTAATTATATGCAAAATTAAGTAAAAAGCATCATGGAACACGCATCGGATACTAGAAAACGTGAAGGAAGCACACGCAAAAGACCTATTTTATTTTTGTACACAAACAACTACAACAATAATAATAATAATAATAATAATAATAATAATAATAATAATAATAATAATAATAAGATAGCTACTCTAACTTTGCACAGCGTCTGTCGAGCCAGGACAAGATATCGTCGAGCACTAAGCTTATGGTTTCATCAGGTTCGCCTTCTAGAAGAGAATGGAAGGCATCTTTGTAGATGAGAATCTCCTTGTCCGAGCTGCTCGCCTTCTCATATAAAGCTCTGCTCACAGAGCAGTCTGTCAATACATCGGCCTCCCCGTGCAGAATTAGCAGTGGCAGCGAAACCTGAAGGGATCATTAAATACAAATAATTATTTTTTTATTAATTCAGTAAGCTATATAGTACTGTTTTTAGATTGAAAATCATATAATAGAGGCAGTATATCTGTTCCAAGGGTATAGAAAGGGAAAAAAAACTTCTAATTTTATCTATTTGGAGAATAAAAACAAGTTCAGCATAAGTTTTTACCTCTTCTAACTGGCATTCAATTTCTTGCGTGGTTTTGAGCAACTCACAAGCGGTCTTCAGCCGCGGCTTATCCTTGTACGCAATGACATTATAAGAAGCCTGAACCCACCGAATAAGAAAAGCAGGTTCATTAATACTTTGTGGGGCGCATACGCAGAGATGAAGTATTTTATGCAATAGAAGGAAACTTTCTCCAACAATTTAAACTGAGTAGGGAAATAACCAAAAAAGACATCAGAGGGAACCGACCTGCTCTCTCTTCCTCGGTTCTTTAAAGCCCATCTCTGCTATGTCCTTTGGCGGAACTAACTTCATTTGCGGAAAGACTCTGGAAATGCACAGAAGTAACTGCAGTAAAGGCCACGGAGGCACAACGTTCTCTCCCATCTATGGAGAAATAGACAAATAGTACAAGTAATAGGAGGAAATTTATTAAAGATTAGGAAGTTGAAGACGGGCGGTAGTAGAACTACCTTACACATGGGTGCAACTAGAACAGCGCCATCCCATGCATGAGGCTGTTTAAAATGCACTTTGAGAGCAACTGCTCCGCCCATAGATTGCCCGAAAAGAAAGGTCGGAAGGCTTTGGTATTTGGGATTTTCTGCCATTTGAAAAAGGAAATGAGATGCAAGGACTTGGATAAGAATATTGAAATAATTAAATAATTGTTGTGATGCAAAACAAAAGCGGATTGTGTTTATGGTCATGGAAATATGCATAAAAGTGTTGATTTGTAGATAGGATCAAAGGGTAAACAGGTTGAGGTAGATCTAAGTAGATGCTGGATGATGGATCAGATTCTGCTAAGAGGTAATGGTTGTGGTATAGTCCTGTGAAGTTGTTATATCACGTGCAAGTAGGATTATGTCGAGCATATGATATAGTGAGTCTGCGAGTGTAGTCGATGTAAAAAAAATGCAAATATTTTTGAATGAAATGAAATGGTTGAGTAATCTTGGTTTGTTGAGTAATCTTGGTTTGTTGAAATGGTTGAGTAATCTTGGTTTGTTGAGTACATAAACAGCATCTCCTCCGCTGATCTAATAATCTACTGTGCCAGATTGTTGTGACTGAGGTCTGTATGGGGGCACCCATAGTGCGCATACACTAGTGAAGGCCACGGAAAGAGTCCGGTGCCATGAATGAAAACATTTTCGCTCATTGATCTTGTAAATTTAACTATGCTTGTCTTTTATTTTTCTCTTCATTTTAAGACCCCTCTATATATGGTCAGCTGTACTTAAAACATTGTGCAAAATTTGTCCCAGAAATAGGAAAAACAACCCAATGGTTAGAGCATGAGCTTCCCCTAATGTTTTCCCCTTTTGGTTCCATGACGAGCTTCCACCATTGTATTCCATAGAAGTGATCATCAATTGGTCTGACTTTCTTCCTTACTTGGTGGTACCCAAATTAATTAGCTGTAGATTGTGTTTACCGACTACGTTGTTACTTGTTGCGCCTCCGACGCCACAGCTCTGCTTCCAGCATCAGCCATCTGTAATAAAACCCCTGGTGTGCTTTAATTATGCTCGTCTTATAGTCTTGTCTTCATTATGCAATTTTTGACCTAGAAATAGACAAGCCGAACCAACAGCTGCGATGTGATATTTGCCTCATGCTTCCTCCTTTTACTTTGACTTCTCCGGCGAGCTTCCACCTCAATACTCCATATTAGGAAGTATCAGGTCACAAGGGGAGTTATACCAATGCACATGAGGATTAGTATAGAGCTGCAATGTGGCTAAATGAAGTCACTGTATCCTTCATCGGAGATCACCTGCATCATCTTCATCCCCAGGCTCCTTCCGAACCCCCGATCTCCATAGCCGATCACCATCAACACGGAACGACGTTCCGCACGACGCCGTCGCTAACGCCCTACTTCGTCAGAGCCCTTCATTCCACGGGCTACTCCCTGAACGCCAGGCAGCGCCGCTCCATCAATCAGGCGCACATCCAGTTCAGCACGTGGGAATTAATTCCTTTTCTGACCGTGGATGCAACAGTCAAACGGGACCAGTTTCAACTTCTTCTGGCGCACGTCACACTTTCCCCAGAGATGCAGGTCGGCATCTTCACCGCCGGGCTTCGTGATCGCCTGCGACTTGATGTCGAATTTGAGGCTCCTCAAGACTTAGTTACTGCTATGAGTCTGGTCAAGCTATGTGACCGCCGCCTACAAAAAGCGCAGGAGGTTTATTTGCCCACCGACACGGGCATTCAGCAAGGCCGTCCCGAGGGTCATCCAGGTCCACCAGTCCGTAAACTATCTCGGGCCGAGATGCTGGACCGGCGCGCGCAGGGCTTGTGTTACAATTGCGACGAACAGTACACTCGCGGCCACAAGTGCAAACTACTTTTCTATCTACAGGTCGAGGACTTTGAGGATGATGGAGTCGGATAAAGCGGACACAATTGATCTCCTTCGAGCTTGAGGACAAGCTCGTTTTGCAAGGTGGGAGAGATGTTATGGGTCTAATTATGGCATTAATTATTAGTATTTATTTCATAATATTGCTTTTATGATGTCTTAGAGTCGCGTCCTTATATGACGTCATCATTTATGTCAAGTTTTTATGTGGTGTCTTTTTTAATCGCATTTCCAAGTCTGTCATTTATTTCCATTAATAGTTTGTTGCATGTCCTATTTAAAAGACACTATGAGTCTTGTAACAGCAAGCAAGAAGATAATATATTTTTCGTTTTTGAATGAGATCTTGGAAGCTCTCTCTCTCTCTCTCTCGCACACCCCGCTTAGGCAGTCACGGTCAAGACTCTGTAATACCTACGCCACCGTCATCTCCACATCCGGCCACTCCTCCGGCAACCTCCGAGTAGGCCCATAACAAAGTAGAGGGACTTATATTATTCAAAATATGATATTTTCAGTTTAACATGATATCAGAGCACCGCTCGCCCGCTGATCGATCCGCAGCCGCCGTCCGCCTCTCCCCTCCACCGCAAATCCTTCTCTTTCCCCTCTTCGTTCTCCACTCTTCTCTCCACCACCGGCCTCGGAGTTACCTGTAGCGTGCCGATCGGCGCACGGGCCGATCGGCTAGGTTCGATGACTCCTTCGATAACCGTCTAATCGGCCGAATTTTTTCAGAAAAGTTTCGTTTTTTCCTCCTCTAACACATACTAGGAGGATCAATTGATCGCTCCACTAGATTTTCCTAGATCATCGATCTAGTGTTCTTCCCCTACATATGCTATCTCACAGAAAAAGGGTTCTATCTTCTTCTTCAGGCCTCGTTTGACCTCGACCCAAGGGGTTAATGTTCTAGGATCCTTGGCGGTCCTATTGATGGTGCCCGACATTTTTTCCGGCAACGACAACTTTCCGGCGATCTTCCTGTGACTATTTTTGACCTAATCAGAAATTCTTCGGCATTTATTTGTTCTCTGACCTCATAATATCTGACGTGGTTGATTCTCGTGACGGCTCATAACCCGCTGGATCTACCCGGGTCGGACACGATCATGCGACGTCTCAAATTACCACGATATGTCTTGATACAACAAATTACTTATCCTTGTCTCGATCTATTGCCTCGTTCCCTTAAGATTCGTCGGTTATTTGGCTATGTTAACGGTACTATTAAGGAGTCGGAAAAGACTGAGCCCACTTGGGGATAATGGGAATTAGAGAAACTCTTTGTTCATGTCGTGGTTGATTAATTTCATGCAAGAGGCTATTGCACGGAATTACCTATTCTTGGATACAACTGCGGACATTTGAAGTTGTGTTGAATCTACATATTCCCAGAAAGGAAATACCGCTCAGATATTTCGGCTAAGAAGGAAGATCTTTCTCCTTCGGCAGGGTGATCGCCCACCGTCTGCCTATTATTGGAGTTCACTCAATTTGGTGCAACCATTAAAACTCTTCGCAGTGATAATGGCCGTGAATATATGGATTCCAAATTTGAAAGTTATTTGAGTGATCTTGGCAACGTTCAAACCAATTGTGTACATTCTCCTGCATAAAATGGTGTTGCTAAACGTAAAAATTGTCATCTTCTTGAAGTGACACGATGCTTGTTATTTATGATGTCTCTTCCGAAATACTATTGGGGTGATGCCCTTCTTACTGCGGCTTACCTCATCAATCGTATGTCTTCCCATCATCTGGGCAATCGCACTCCTCTTTATACTTTAGGTATACCTCCTACTACTCTTTTATCTTGTGTTTGGATGTTTATGTTTTGTTCACATTCATAACATTACTCGAACAAAACTTGATCCGCGAGCCCTTCGCTGTGTGTTTCATTGGTTACTCTCCTACACAGAAATGGTACAAATGTTATCATCCTCCTATCAGGAAAGTCTGTCTCTATGGATGTCACTTTTCATGAAACTACCTCCTATTATGAGTCTTCACTTCAGAGGGAGTCTTAACACTTGGAAGTGAGTGCTCCTACTCTTCCTCTACAAGTTCCTCCTTTATACATCACCACTCAGTGGGAGAGTACAGATATTCCTAAAGAAAAGGAGTTGTAAGTGTACACTCGGAGAAGCAAAGGATCAAACACTCAATCGCATTCCATAATACCAAAGCCACTATCGGATTTGTCTTCAGCACCCCTTGAGTTATTTATTGCTCTACGAAAAGGTATTCGCTCGTCCACTCAACATCCTATATCTGACTATGTTTCATATGCCTCTTTATCCTCTTCCCATAAAGCATTTGTCGCTTCTTTATCCTCCGTGTCTGTTCCTGGTACATGGCAGGAGGCACTTGACCACCCAAAATGGACAAAGGCGACGATGGAGGAAATGCAGGCTCTAGAAAAGAAATAAACATGGGACCTGGTCGATCTCCCTCTTGGCAAGAAGATAGCTGTCTGTCGATGGCTTTTTACATTAAAGCAGAACTCTGAAGGTATTGTGGAGAGATTCAAGGCACGGTTGGTGGCAAGAGGCTACACCCAAACTCATGGTATTGAAACTACTGGGAGACATTAGCTCCGATGGCAAAAATGAATTCAATTCGGGTCTTATTATCCTGTGCCGCCTGTAAAGGGTGGGAGATTCCACAGCTGGATGTAAAGAATGTTTTCCTTCACGGTCAGTTGGAAGAGGAAGTCTATATGTCAATGCCTCCTGGTTTTGTCGCATATCGGCTTAGAAGGGAAGGTTTCCAAATTGAAGAAAGCTCTCTATGGATTAAAACAATCTTCGAGAGCTTGGTTTGGGAGACTTCACAAAGTCATGATCTCGTTAGGCTATACCCAACGTCATGTCGATCACACTCTATTTATCAGACGAAAAGAGATGAAGGTGACTCTCCTAATTGTGTATGTTGATGATATGGTTATTACAGGCGATGACATGGAAGAGATTCGTGCTCTGAAACTAAAATTTGCTAGTGGATTTGAAGTGAAAGACTTGGATAAGTTGAGATATTTTCTAGGGATTGAGGTAGCAAGATCAAAATATGGAATTCATATTTCACAGCGGAAGTGTCCTTGATTTATTAGAACAGACAGGAATGAGTGGTTGCAAGCCTGCTGATACCTATATTGAAGTCAACCACAAACTTGGACGTGATGATGGAGAGTCAGTGGAAGATATTTCTAGTTATCAGAAGCTGGTAGGAAAACTGATCTACCTATCTCATACTCATCCTAGCATTTCATATGCAGTAGGAGTGGTAAGTAAATACATGCATTCTCCTAAGGTCAGACATCTTGATGTCGTGCAAAGAATTCTAAGATATTTGAAGACCTCACCTGGTAGCGACATTATATTCTCTCTCAGTGATAACTTAAAAACTAAACTATATACCGATGAAGACTGGGCTGGATCAGTTGGTGATAGAAGATCTACCACAGGATATTGTTCCTTTGTTGGGGCTAATCTGGTCACTTGGAAAAGCAAGAAACAACATGTAGTGGCTCGAGAGCCATGGCTCATGCTATATGCTATATGCTGAGTTTAGAGTATTATTCAAAATATGATATTTTCCAATTTAACAAGTTTATATATTTTATAATAGCAATATAGATGCTTACAAAACATATTCAAAGCGAGGTTCCTTAGTGTATTTTTTCTTTAATGACAATTGTAATCGGTGAGACAACTATTGAGATAACTGAAAAATTAGAACAATTGAAATATTTTAGAAGAAAATAAAAGACTTAAATTTGTAGAATAAAACAAAGTACATGATATGCAATTTTAGTGGAGATGTTGACAATTATTAATCTATCTTATTGGAGAATAAAGATATATCTAGCGGCGATAAATTTAAGTGACTTCAGATATGTTATTCAAAAGAAGGGGGATATAAATGATGATATAAAGTTTACAGTTAAGGTTGTGTGGTTAAAAACATAAAACTGAGAAGTACCTTAGAAGTAATATGAGGTACAATGTACCTTGGACACTTAAAGATAAATTTTATAAAAAATTATTGATATCTAAGTTTAGTGTATTAGAAATCAGAATCCTAAGATATATGTGTGGAATACTAAAATACACATATTAATGAATGATTATATTAGGGAAATAGTATGATTGACATATATCATAGATAAGATAATAAAAAATAAACTTACATGGTTTGGACATGTACAATGAACATCAAAAAAGAACTAGTTTGATGGGTAAATATAGTTGATGTCAAAGAATTAGACAACAGGGATAGACCTAAGGTAACATGGAAGAAAGTTGTTCAAAGTGCTTTACATAGTATATGCTTAACATGCATTACTACGAATCAGGAATGAGCATACATAAGGTCACCCTAAATAGTTGGATAAGGTTACTCATGACGGTGATCACACAACTATCTCTTTTTTGCTAGTTTGTCACCAGACAAGTTTGGGAGATGATTCAACCAAAGTGGATGGGATTTGCTACATTAGATGTGAGATTCCTTGATATAAGGGACTCTTTGTATCAAAGATACTAGAGTGTGGGTCAAACATATCATCTTATACTAGTGTGTGTAGTATGCATGTGTGAAGGGAACAAAATTGGAGGGGTATAAAGTTCATGTAAATGTAACTAGTCTGATAGAAATGATTAGAACTAAATGTCCTTGTGTACAACCCTCATATTTTTCGAGTCGGTGTGACCCGACGCAGATAAGGTCGTGGTAGAGAGGGTGACCATTGCGCAGCGGACCGAACCAACGGAGGTCGTCAAGACCAAAAAGAGAAGGCCCGGGGGGGCAGATCTCCTTGGGCGAGTGAACCTTGGGTCCACTCGCCCAAGGCCCGGGCGAGTGGACCCTTGGTCCACTCGCCCGAGTGGGGGGGGGGGGGGGGGGGGGGGGGGGGGGGGGGGGGGGGAGTGGACCTTGGGTCCACTCGCCCAAGGTGGGGGGCGAGTGGACCTTGGGTCCACTCGCCCAAGGTGGGGGGCGAGTGGACCTAGGGTCCACTCGCCCCAAGCACGTGGGCGAGTGGGTCCACTCGTCCGGGCAGCTGAGCGAGTGGACCAAGGGTCCACTCGCCCGGTGGGTTGAGTGGACCGCAAGTTCCACTCGCCCAGTCAGGGTGGTGGACCTCGGCCCACTCACCCGACCCCCGGCAAGGGGGGAGTGGACATCTCGAGCTCCACTCGCCCCCCTCATTCTTCGGTCGTTCGGGTTGGTTATTGGTCTGCGGATAGTAGATTTTTGGCTATCCGAAGCCCAATTTTTGGGAAGTCTATAAATAGACCCCCATGGGCACCTTGGGAAGGGATGTTGGTACCCCCCTCCCTCGCGTGTGTGTTGTGAGCAAGCACTACCCCTCCCCTCCCCTGCCATTGAAGGTGGACGGTGAGGTGATCTTTAGTGCCCTCCAAGGTGCTCAGGCTCAGCATTGTCATGAGAGGGGAAGTTCCTTGAGAGCTTATGGGTACGTGGTGGGACCTCCACGCTGCAGCTTACGGGGTCGGTTTGCGGACTTAGAAATTTTCCAAGGGATGAGTTTTGCAGTTCTTAGCGACTAGTCAAGGGTCAAGCTCAGGGCAAGTAAGGGTTAGCTGCACTTCCCTTTCAAACGTAGAGACCAGTTCTCTGGTTTCAACACCTTGTCCTAGCTCCAAAGTGATTTTGGAGTTATTGATTGTTGTGGTGCGTTGTAAGTTCGTTCATATTATCTATGAAGTACATTCAAATGCATATGATAGACTAATCCTTATATGAGGAGATGATTCATTCTCCATATACTTTCAAATGCATATGATAGACTATTTTCATATAATGTCTCTATAGATACTCAACAAAACCTGGAATACTCGTACAATATAAAACTGAATTATTTATCTCACTATCTAAACCATCCATAAAGTTGTTTACTTAAAGTGCTTAATGCACGACCAATTTTGATTTATTAGTAATTTTGATGCTACACTAGTTTTCAGGGTAAAGTTTAAGATGAACGGTTTTTATTTGTCAAATGGATTTTGTATTATTGAAAAATAATCCAAGTCAGAACTGTGTAGAGAATAAACATTTCCCACATGAAAGGATAGTAGTCTATTTAGTAGCTGGATTACATTTGAAGAGAATAAACCAATTAGTATGAAAGACAAGTCCATTTAGGACAATGCTTTTCGGTATGTGAATGCTTTACTAAATAGAAAAAGAATTAACATTTCATATTCATTTGTTTTTGACGAATAGGCCTTTGAAATTACTAGTGTGCAGGTTCTGTCTTGTGGGTAAATAAAGTAAAACAGAGCATTGTGCTTTGGCATCGAGTTATCAAAGGCATTCCTTGCACTGGATTTTATAAGATTTCAAACAATTGAGTATAATGACCATATGACAAAATACCACATGTCCAGCACAAAATAACCCTAGGAGTAAGAAGATTTCATAAATATAATAAGGGCCGGTATCATACCTTTGACTTTTGAAAAATGCTCAACCACATCATCTACAAGACTGTCAAAGCTTGGTATGTAACCATGAAGCCCATCTGAGAGCCCATAACCGGGGTAGTCCAGAGCAAAAACTCCATAGCCAGATGCCGCAAGCTTCTTAGCAATTCCTACAAAATCATGAATATAGTTTACGTTTGACAAAAATATGATAACAACAATGCATATGGTTTCAATTGAGTAAAAATATGAATTCTGAAAAAAACATACTTTATTGCAGTAGTGATGCAAATTTAACTAGCTTGAGTGTCACTTACCTTCAAAGAAAAATGTACAAGTGTCACCATAGCCATGACAGAAGCATACCAAAGCCTTTACAGGAGTGTTTCTGGGAAGCCAACTTTTAGAGAAGATCCCAAAACCTTTTGAATTTACCTCAATTGACTGTATATAGATAATGAAATTGAGAACAAACAACGATCAAGAAAATAGCCAACTACAAAAGTAGAAGAGCTAAATCAGCTGAGCTTGCTATCTATGTGAACTATTAAAAATGATTAAACTTTGCCTTCCAAAAATCTGAGCACCTAGTTAGCATATAGTGTGAACAATTAAAGCATCAAATCATAAATAACTTTTAAGCAATGATGTGATGAGCAGACAAAATTAAGTGTAAATTTTAACATATTGAAAAGTCAAAAGTATCCTTGAACAAGGAAATGGCTATGTTTTTTTTCCACATGAGGTGAATTATAACATTATTGACTAAAGAGATTGACAATTTTCTTCTTTCCACTGGAGTTTTCACGTTCAATTCTGACTTAAATCAATGATAAATCACTACTAGTTAATCCATACACATTCTTTTCTTGTGTATATCTCAATCATTTTTTAATTAATGAGATGAAGGATTGGTGCAAATGATATTTTATTTTATTTTTGCATAACATGGATAGATTTTTTTATTTCATAGTTTCAAAATCTGCCCTGCATTCTACACCTAATAAGGAATTTGAAATCTTTTTTTAACAGAATTTCTGGTATATTCTAAGAGTTACTAGAATTTTAAGAGCTACTGGAACTCTAGAAAATGCTAGAATCATAAGCATCAAGAGATATTTATGAATGTAATAAAAATTGACAAAAATACAGGGTATACAAAAAGTCATGAGCATAAAAAATAGGTTCTTGATATCTCCGTGGAGCTTAAATGACGCAGGGTAGGGATGTGTTAGTGAACCTCTAGGCGATACAAACTCTAGGTGCAGTGTCAGGAAAATGAATCTATCTAAACAGAGAATGATGTGTGTATGCAAAAAAGTGATCCAACATTAAATTGCAAATAGAAATAAAGAATAAAACAAAAGCACTTAACACAAGCAAGTCATGATTAGTCACATAATTAAGCACACTAACATAGATCGACATTCATAATAATATAAGCAATCAATTCGTACAATAATGCTGAAAACAATAAATTCACAAGTAGAGGGGTCGGAGGCGAGGGCGTGGAAATCCCGTGGCTGTAGAAGAGATGGTGATGATCTGAGGAGGTGGAATTTGCTGGATGGTAGTCGTTTGAGAAGAAGAGGGGCAGTTTGTTCGATGTTAGTGGCAAAACATGGGTTTAAAGGTTTTAGTTTTGAAGTGAGGGTACAGGGGTCAGCCAAGGTCCCTAGGTGCAGGAAGAGGGTTTTGTCGGCCCTAGGATGGCCTGAAGGGTGGTAGGCGGTAGATGTTTAGGGGCCTAGAGCGTGACAACAACAGGTGGGAGCCTTGGGGAATGGCCTGCTATAGGAGAAAGGGGCTTGGGGTGGTCGGATGTTTAATTAGGAAGGTATTGTTGGGCTGTTTAGGAAGTGGGCTGTAGTTGGATGTTGGGAAGGTGGCGTTGTGCTATTTAGGAAGTTGGAAAGGTGTTGTTGGGCGGTAAAATGTTGGATTGGGGTGGCATAAAACACCACAAACCGCAAAAATCACCCGCACCGCACAAACAAAGTCAATTTTTAAACCACACCACGTAGTTTCGGTGCAATGCAGTTTTTTATTTTTGTTAACCGAGCGCGCTGCGGTTTTCAGATCTTGACAATCGCAAAAAAACCGCACCGCATCGACTAGTTTGCATAACTTTCATAAAGATGTAGCATATAACTATCATCATCTCATCATTCTTTTATTTAGTGATAACATATATAAATATAAGTAAAAGTTATAACTTATAGGTATATAATAATATAGCTCTAATCATGTAGCCATGTAGGTAAATAAATCTTGATATATAGTTCTATTTCTCACTCTCAAGTTTCAGCATACATTACATATAACTAATTTTACGTTTTTAACCGAGACTCCCAGGTCCCAGGACTCCAGGAAGCGATAGGCCAGCGTGAGCAGAACATCGCTCGACACTCGCTCACTTAGTCTAGGGGAGAACTGGAGAAGGGAAGAAGCCGCAAAATGCTAGAATAGCCGAACCGCGGACCGATCACAATGCCCCAGCGAGCGACGTCACCGAGTCACTGACCTCTCTCCTCATCCATTTCGACGGCGTCAGACGAGGAGGCATCGAGCTGAAGGAGTGAATCTTTAAGCTTCTAATCTTTGATGCCCTATAAAAATCTTCACTGTAGTTCGACTCCGTCAGATGGCGAGAGCTTCAAGCTTCATCCTCTCCTCGATGACCTAGCCAGAAGCGTCCGACAAAGAATCCGTTAAGGAATTTGGTGTTTTTACAATTCAATCTGTTTAAGTGCCATTAGAGGCATATTTCCATACCCACCTATCACACACTCGAAACGGATTTTGGTAAAGGATAACCCATGTTTAAATGGGCCATTAGAGCTCATGACATTTTTTTTAGTTGGAAAATGCAATACAACATGATGGTGATGGGAATGAACTTGAATGTGAAGATGAAAAATAACCACCAAAGGTAATATAATTCTTGCATGATTTTGTACCATCTGTATTTTGAAAGTTTATGTACTACATGTTATTGCAATGGTCTCTGAAGCTTGAATTGCACTCTCTGAAGTCAACTCACATGTTGGTGGCTCCGGAGAGACCGCAAGGGAAACCAGTGAAACCGCGTGTCTAACTCAAGCAGGGACCTATTCGCTTGGCATTCAACTTTTAATATGCCCATTAGGGAGACTTTCCGCACGGATTCAGACCATCACTTGTTCACCTTCATGAATAATCTGCTCCTGCTTGTGGTTATCTGCATAATTTTTATACATTTCATTATTAAATGCAATTTTGCATCGGATCGACTCATGTAACTCATGCAAATAATGAACAAAGGTTCAACAAACTCATGAAAATGATGAACAAGAGACTTAATAGACTCATGCAAATGATGAACAAAAGACACGACACAATATGTAGTGGATGTTCGACAATGAACTGGATGTGTAAGTGGACCTCTAGATGATGCAAGCTCTAGGTGCAGTGTCGGGAAAATGAAATTTATATAAACATAGAATGATGTGTGTATGCAAAAAGTGATTTGGTAATAACTAGCAAATTAAAATAAAACATATGCACATAGCGCAAGTAGTATCCAGATAATTTAAAAATAAGCAAGCAGGTCAGACTTTCCTTCGCGTGGAGTGCGTTAATTAAATGTGCAAAAAGAATAAATCCTGCAAGTTACGATTAGTAGGACTGAAATTTAAAGTCAAAACGCAGAAAACCGCAAAACCACACCGCATTGATTTCAAACTACACTGAACGATTTGGTTGCGGTGCAATTTTGCAACAGTTTTATTGATTGCAAAACCGCACATTGTGTGATGCAATTTGGTGTTTGCCTATGAAAAAATAATGAAACTGCACTGCCCCGCATACAAATATTCATTTAGTTTTCTAGTTTTACTTCTGAATCTGTGTTCAAATATTTTGTAATCTAAGTAGACCTTTATACAAAATTTAGATATATTTCAATTTTATTATGCAATCCCTCCTGTTTTGAGGACATGATACTGATGCTAGCTTGCATCAACTATTCTGCTTTGAATAATTTAGAACAATGATTTTAACACCCTATTCTTGCTATTCGTTTCCTAAAAAAGACCCAATTCACTAAAAAATTCCTAATTTTTCACCTCCTAAAGAATTTAATCGCCCACCAAATTTTATTCATTCATTATCGCCGCTCCAGACGAAACTCGCACGATGAGCGCATCTAGTCGTTGTCCCTGAAATTCATTCCCCAAAACGAACTCCTATCGTCGTCACCAGCTAGGGTTGTGAATCCTCGATCATGGATCGACATCCTCCTTTGTCCCCATTGTTTCTGAGCGCCATTGTCCTTATAGTCGTTGGCGAATCCTAATCCAGATCGTCCCGATCCAGATCGACCTCCTTCGTTTCTGTAGTCGCGAATCCCGATCCAGTTAAATACTGAAAACTAGATCGAGTTTTGATCACGATCTAGATCAACCAGATCCCGATAAGTTAAATCCTGAAAACCAGATCCTCAAAATTCTCCTTCGTTTCTGACACTCCCGTTACTTTAGTCGATGGGGTATCCCGTTCCAGATCATGGAAAAAAAGGTTGTGATTTTGTGGCCAGGGATCCTACACTTCTAGTCCAGCTAGAGTTTTTCGGACTTCGTTCTACTTTCTGGGCGGTATAATTTCTACTTCTTTACATATGCATTCAACGACCACATTAAATATCTCCTTTTCATATTTTGGGTTGTATTTCATTTTCATATTTTCTAAGTGTGGATAAAACATCAGACTGCGAATAACTACATATTGCATATAGCGAGAATATGACGGTTAGTCAGAAAATTAAGCACACTAACAAAAATCGACATCCACAAAAATATAAGTAATTGCTTCGTACAATAATGCTGAAAACAATAAAACCATATACACTAAAACAAGGAAGAGATTTGATTCTCATATTAGCAAACAAAGAAGATGGTACTTAACACGGGACGATTCTACAGGTGACGAACATGTGATGCATTAACCCTAGATGCAGGCAACCACAACGAATGTAATGAAACCACTACAAACCCAAAAATGACAATGCGGACGAATGCATGCACGTAATCTGATTAACTTATGATGATTAACCATAAACTCTAATACGGTGTGCGTGAGTGATTCAAACATACAATTATGGTGCAAACGAGTCGAGCTCGAGTCGAGCTCGAGTCGAGCTTGGCAAAATTTCCAAGCTCGAGCTAATCATATCGAGCTTGACGAGCTCATTTTGCTTGGCTCGAGATCAAGCTCAACGCCTATTTATTGATCTCGAGCTTACGAGCTCGAGCCGCTCACGAGCTTTTCAGCTCATGAGCCTTACTTTCTTCATATTTTCAATTTTTTTTAAATGTGCAAATAAAAAGTTCACGAGCTGATGAACAACAATATGTGAGCTCGAGCTCGTCAAGCTCGGCTTATAATTGAGCTCGTCAAGCTCGGATCATAATCGAGCTCAAGCTCGGCTCATAATCGAGCTCGAGCTCGTTGAGCTCGACTCATAATCGAGCTTGAGCTTGTCGAGCTCGGCTCATAATCGAGCTCGAGCTTGAGCTCGAGTCGTGTTTTTTTCGAGCCGACTCAACTCAATTTGCACCTGATGGGGATCAGTCGCAGGATCGACACCGGACTTGGGCCACCACTCGGCGGGGCCAGCATTTGTGTACTTGGGCAGGAGGCGTTGATCGGATCGCCGATCTGAGAACACGAGCGCGTCCGAAGCGCCGTTTCTACACTTTTTTTTGACATTATTTAGAGTTATTTGAGTATCGGGTGTAACGGTCAATCATAGTCGTTCACGTCGGGTGCAATCACATCGTTATAAATAAAGGAGAGGGCCGCCAGTTTGAGGGATTATTAGCCTTGTGAGAGATTCCAGAGCCAGCAATCATGTTGTGGTGCGACGCCGCGAGATTCCGGGGTGCGACGCCCTGATTATTTCTTTAATTTTCCCGTTTTTCTAAAAGCCTCCTGTGAAACCCTGCCCTCGGTTCACGTATTCCCCCCCCCCCACACACACACACACCGTCCGTAACGTGCGACCTTTTCACAAGTGGTTAGGGCTCCATGCGGCATCCCCGATTCTCCCAGACGTGGATCTCACCACCCCGGTTTAGTCCTCCACCCCATCACCTACCTCTGGTCGGCATCCCCTCTCTGTGCCGGCGCCCTGCCTTTATCGCAACCTTATCTACGCCCAGAAATATGCTCTCTCTCAGTCGCAGGGTACTCCCCTTCCAGCATCAAGAATCTGCCTCCTCCTGCCTCCAGCCGCAGTCCATGTCGCTCTGTCTCTGACAGCCCACCTCCAACAGCCCTATGTTCAGCAGCCCCTCTACGACAGCCCCACTACAACAACCCATTGCCACCTCCATCTAAAACTACCGTCCTCATCCTCCTCCCACTTCTGGATTCATGTGTTTGTGAGTATATCTTGCTAATATATTTCTTTTTCTTTACTGACTATGTGGATGAGCATTATCTAGTGTTTGGAGTGTTGAAACCAGTTTCCCGGTCTCAGCGTTCGAAAGGGGGTTGCGACTAACCCTTACTTGACCTAAGCCTAGACCCTTGACCGGTCACTAGGAACTGGGAGACTTGGACTTGATGAACACTTGAATCCACAAATGGACCCCTTAAGCTGCAGCGCGGAGGTCCCACCACATACCCGGAAGATCTTAGAGCGCTTCCCCTCCCAAGCCAATGCTGAGCCTGGGCACCTTGGAGGGCACTGAGAACCACCTCACTGTCAGCTGAAGGATGACAAGGGAGGGGGGGTGCTTGCTCACAAGACACACGCGAGGGGGGGGTAGTGACCAACCCTTCCCAAGGTGCTCATGGGGGTCTATTTATAGACTTCCCAAAAAATGGACTGCGGATAGCAAAAATCCCGCTATTCGCAGTCCAACCATGACCACCATCGATCACGCGTGAGGGGGGGGGGGGGGGGGGGGGGGGGGGGGGGGGGGGGGGCGAGTGGGACTCGAGGTGTCCGTCCCCCCCCCCCCTCCCGGGAGGTCACACTGACCTCCCTACCTACACCGGGCGAGTGGGAGGCTCCTCCCACTCGCTCGGCGAGTGGGAGGGCTGCTCCCACTCGCCCGGCGAGTGGGAAGCCCCCTCCCACTCGCTCGGCGAGTGGGAGGGCTGCTCCCACTCGCCCGGCGAGTGGGAGGCCCCTCCCACTCGCTCGGCGAGTGGGAGGGCTGCTCCCACTCGCCCGGCGAGTGGGAGGCCATTCCCACTCGCTCGGCGAGTGGGAGGGCTGCTCCCACTCGCCCGGCGAGTGGGAGGCCCATCCCACTCGCCGAGGGCCCCTCAGCGTCGCCCGGATGAGTGGGAGAAATTCTCCCACTCCCTCTGTGGCCTCTTTCGCGGTCGTTTTGCTCGCCTCGGCCATTTTCGCTACCTAGGCTTCGTCCGGGTCGGGTCACACCGATTCGAGAAATATGAGGGTTGTACACAATCCCCGCTCTTTGCGAGCTTGACTCAAGCTCGGAAAGAAAGTCCAACCCACCTATTGAACGAGTTGGTGGGACCCGGAGGGAATCTTTGGAGGGTTCCACCTGATGGCTATATAAAACCCATCGAAGAGGAGGGTAGGAGAGCACCCTTCCTGAGTGCTTCCCCCTCTCCCTCTTCGAACGAGATGGATCCACCTCGAAACTTCAGGGCTCGCTTCAAAGACTTTGCTGGGAAGGGTTCGTCTGACGTGACGGAGCTTAAAGCTCTGGTCCATGGCCCTCCGTCTTCTCCTACCCGCCCCGTGGTGCGATCACCTCGTAAGAAGCCCCGCCCCGAGTTGGTGAAGGAGGCTGCGTCATCATCCTCTCATGGGGTGACCGAGTTTGCCCGCGGACTGGATATGGATATGGTATCGGTTCTCTCCTCGTTCCTGCTTCGCACTTGTGGTTACATCTGTCCATGACAACGTGCTTTTTCATTGTTCATAGCTTCTCGCGGATGACCTCGAAGGGATCCGAAGAGTGGTAGGGGGAACGGGTGCAGACGCTCGGGTGAGTCCTATCTCTCTCGTCCGGGAACCTGCCGCCCTCTCGACCGCCCACGATGACTCATCTGCTGGAGGCGGTAAGACTTCGACGGGCCAGTCGAGCCGAAAGGAAGTCTCGATGCCACCCCACTCTCCTACTGCAATCACGGAGCCCGTCGAGGACCGACCCGACGTCTTCGTCCGTCTGAGCCGCTTGGAGACTCTTACCCAGGAGCTGCGGGAGGGGAGGCTATCTTCCGGACCCGACCCCCTCGCCCGTGTTGGCGTGCTGGAGCGTCGGGTGGAGAGGCTGGAGGCTGAACTCAATCTCCTACGAGGGGAGGTCCGGCTCGCATTTGGCGGCATGACGACACCGTTCGAGGATCACTTTCGCCGGGTGGAGGCCTCCGTGCGTACCGTGACCGAGGAGCTCTCCTCAGCCAAGGCATGCTTTGAATCCACGCGTGGGGGGGTCCCCTTCACCCAGGACCAGGGCTTCTGGAAGTGGACGGCGCGTTAGCCACCCCTCCCCTTTGGGGATGTACTACTTGTCATGTAATAATGAGGATCGACTCGTCGCCGCAGCTCGTCTGCTTCGCGGCCGGACTATTTGTTTTGTCATGTTTATGTTATGTTTGTTTTAATAACTCTACCGAGTTATAACTCATTTGAGCTGTCATTATTTGGCTAACTATCACGCAGGGTGAGCGCAGCAACACTGGGACAGTGGAGTAACAGGCGGGGGATAGGGACCTCGGGTGGACGGTCCGAGGGCGAAGCAGTTGGGTGGTGTGTCAGGGGGGAGACGTAGGCGAAGAGACCCTTCGGTCCGCATCGCTACCTCAGGGGAGAGGGTCGCGAGGCCCTCCCTCCTCTGCCGGGCGAGTGGACCATGAGGTCCACTCCCGTGCACCGGGCGAGTGGACCTCAAGGTCCACTCGCCTATGCTCGGGGCGAGTGGGCCTTGCGGTCCGCTCGCCCGGGGCGAGTGGACCACCTGGTCCACCCCCCCTCCATGCCCTTGGGCGAGTGGACCCCATGATCCACTCGCCTCCTCTTTTACCCCTCCCTTATAAATACCCCCTCCTTCCACCTCTGGACTCTCACCTTCATTTCCTCCTTTGCCTTGCCTTTCTCCCAGGGCCAGCTCTATCCTCTTCTTCCACTCCTGCAGGATGGCATCTAACCGTTCAGCTGTCAAGAGGAACGGTCGGGAACAGAACGCGGCCAACTTCTTGGGGGGTTCTTTCCCCGTAGGGAAAGTATCCAAAGAGGAGCTCTCCGTCTTCAGGACTTCCTACCTCCCTGAAGGGTGGAGATGCAGATGCTCATCAGGGGGTGAGACCGTCAACTCCTTTTACGATGACTGGCTTGCATTCCCTCTCCTTCACTTCGAGGCTGGGCTACGGCTGCCCTTGTGGCCTGAGGTGAAGGAGTTCCTGGACTACTTTGGCGTAGTCCCGGCTCAGGTTAACACAAATGCGATCTCGATGTTAACAGCTTACGCGTGCTATTTGCGGGAGGAGAAGGTGATGTTCGACCTGAACGTGTTCCGCAAGATTTTCACCTTCCGAGCGACCGCTGACGGGGTGTGTTTTCTGACCGGAACACACATAGAGGTGCACGAGACCCTCAACAAGGTCCATCACTGGAATGAGTCATTTGTGTTCATTCGGGGTGACCTGGACGGCATCCCCTTCTCCCCCATACAGAGGCCCGAGAAGGTCTGCAAACCCCCCTCGCTACGTGGGGAGGCCGCTGTGCTGCACCACTTCCTCAAAGGTGCGAGCTTCGAGGTTGATCACCTCCGGAGGAACATCAACCAACTCATCTACGTGGAACCGGGGACGGGTACCTGAGCCTTGACAACTTGCCTCCCTTATGGCTCATTTTCTCTCATTGCTGCTCAATTCGTCCTAACTTGTGCAGGTGTTCGGTCCCTTCCTCGACGCCTTCCCTCTGCGGGGGGAAGTTCCTCCTCCGCTCATGGGCTCAACGAGGAGGTTGCGGCTGATTCGGCTTCGGCTCCGAAGATACCTGGGTCGAGTCAGAGGAGGGATAAGGAGCGGGTGGTGGAGGAGGGAGCGCCCTCCTCCCCACCGAAGGAGCCGAGGATGCGGCGGGGGAAAGCAGTTTGCCGAAGGGATTCCGGGGTACTGCCTAGGGAGAGGGGGCAACCGAGTGACCCCAACGCACTGGCCAATCACCCCAACTTCGAGATGGGGGGAAAGGCTACGGACCCTCTTGGCGAACCTATCGTCCATTGGGATGAGACGATGAACCGGGTCTCCCTCACCTCCCACCGGCCTTCGTGGGCTGAGGGGGATGTCAAGGATGGCGCGGCGCATAGCCTCATCTACGGTATCTACGGTCGGCAGGACGCGGCATCTTACAAGGAGATGTCTATGCGCGATCTTGCGTACGCGAGTTCCCAGACCCAACTTCGTGCGGCCGAGCTCTCCCACATGGCCGCCCGCCGAGGTCTTAGTCTCTCGTACAGGTGGATGCGGACGGACGCGTCGAAGTTGGATGCGGAAGAGAGGGCCACTGACCTTGCGGCTCGCTTGGCCACTGCTGAGAAACTCTTGGAGGAGTCATCCGGGGGCTTGGTTCGTGCCCTCCTTAATGAATTCTCATTTTCTCCTTTTAATTCGTTATTATTCGTTGGCTCTACTTTATTCGTCGTGTTGGCCCGCAGGGACCCGGTGCCGCCGACTCGCTTAGGAGACGATGTGAGGAGTCGGACCAGGAGGTGCAGGACCTGAGAGCTCAGCTTGCCGAAGCTCAAAGACAGTTAAGGGAAGGGGGAGGAGAAGGAGGTGCACCTTCGAGAGCGGCGAGGCCAGCCCCATCTCTGCCTGCTGAAGTCGAGCGTGCTCGGGGGAAAATCATGGCGTCGACGGCCCGAGCCCTGGTGAGTCGCCTCCATGACGTGGGCGCTATTCAAGACAGCTGGAGGGGGGTCTCTGCCAGCGACATTCTTCCGGAGCTCTTCCCTTCGCCTGGGCGGTCCGGCTCGCCCCCTAGCAGCGGCGGCTACTCCCCATGATCGTGGGGATGGCCTGTGACGTCTTCTTTCTTCCCGTTCCTCACGGGAACTGTGTAACTTTTGTGTCTGCTTTTCTCGTTCAGGCCTGCATGTACTAGCAAGAGAGAAGCAACAATTCATGTAATACACGTTATCAATGAATCAGTAGTTATTGTAATGAATGTCCTAGTTTACTCCTCCCTTTCATTGCTTGAGGGTGTGATACCTTACTTGAATCAACCGTCGAGTAGTCGATTGAACCGGTGAGTTCCCCATCTGCCGGTATGACTGATCTTGGAGAACGGTTGTCTTTAGTCGGGGATCTTACCGATCAGAGGCGGAAGTACCCATCCACGTCCTGGGAGTCTTAGCTCAACCGGGGGTGGAGGAACTCAACGCACTCCTGTTCTAGCTGGAGGCGGAAGTACCCATCCACGTCCTGGGAGTCTTAGCTCAACCGGGGGTGGAGGAACTCAACGCACTCCTGTTCTAGCTGGAGGCGGAAGTACCCATCCACGTCCTGGGAGTCTTAGCTCATCCGGGTGTGGAGGAACTCAACGCACTCCTGTTCTAACTGGAGGTGGGAGTACCCATCCACGTCCTGGGAGTCTTAGCTCAACCGGGGGTGGAGGAACTCAACGCACTCCTGTTCTAACTGGGGGCGGAAGTACCCATCCACGTCCTGGGAGTCTTAGCTCAACCGGGGGTGGAGGAACTCAACGCACTCCTGATCTAACTGGAGGTGGTAGTACTCATCCACGTCCTGGAAGTCTTAGCTCAACCGGGGGTGGAGGAACTCAACGCACTCCTGTTCTAACTGGAGGCGGAAGTACCCATCCACGTCCTGGGAGTCTTAGCTCAACCGGGGGTGGAGGAACTCAACGCACTCCTGTTCTAACTAGAGGAGGAAGTACCCATCCACGTCCTGGGAGTCTTAGCTCAACCGGGGGTGGAGGAACTCAACGCACTCCTGTTCTAACTGGAGGTGGTAGTACCCATCCACGTCCTGGGAGTCTTAGCTCAACCGGGGGTGGAGGAACTCAACGCACTCCTGTTCTAACTGCCAAACAGCGAGTTGAACCGATGTGCCCACATCTACCGATATGACTTAGCTCGGTGGAGGGCCTCTAGCTAAGGATTTTGGACCTGGATGTCTTTCCAGAACCCCTCTCCCATTCATAGTTCTTACCTATTACAACTTGCTTATACTACGCCCCTTTGGGCATCCTGTTACACCTCGCCCTTTTCCGGGCCCCTCCTTACATCTCGCCCCATCTGGGCACTTCACCATACTTCGCCTCTACCTAGGCACGATGTTACACCCCGCCCCTTCCCGGGCACTTCCTTACATCTCGCCCCATCTGGGGCTCACTTGACCGCCTGCTCCCTGGCCATCACTGCCATTGCTTCTTCCACTTCTTCGGCTGCTTGCATCCATCCGATTGTGTTGACCGCAGTAACGTAGCACTAGCGCGCCTCCCGGGGATCCCCCCTGACTCTCACCTGGAGCTCTCCGGAGTTGTACTTCAAGCACTGATGGTAGGAGGACGGCACGCACTTGTACGCACTGATGAGGGGACGCCCGAAGATGGCGTTGTAACTGCTCGGCGCGTCCACGATGACGAACCGGCAATTCTTTGAAGTTCCCCCTAGGGTGACGAGGAGTTCGACTCCCCCTTCCACCTCCTTCCTCTCCCCGGAGAATCCGAAAAGTGGCCCATCCGATGCTAGCACTCGCTTTGCGTCAACCTTCATTCCTTCAAAAGCCTTCTTGAACACCACGTTCACCGAGCTCCCATTGTCGACTAGGATCCGGGAGACGGTGAAGTTCTCGATCGCTGCCTTGATGACTAGCGCGTCGCAGAAAGGGTCCTCGTTGGCCGGCATGTCTTGGATGGAGAAGGTAATCTTCTCGCTCGAAGGTGGGGACTGGGAAGTCGAGGCGATGCTCCGACGGTATATGGCATGGAGGCTCCCCTTCCGGGTGGCTTCTTTGCCTGCTCCCCCGTGGATGACTCCGATCCCTCCTAGGGCCCCTATATCGACCCTTTCTTCGCATGGATCATCCTCCTCCTTGTTCTTCCCCTTCTCCACTGCCCGAGGTCCTTCCAGGCACAGCTGCTTCCCCCCTGCTGGGGCTCTTCCTTCTTCCCTCATCTTGAGGAACTCGGGGCAAGCTGCGGTCGCGTGGCCCTCTTGCTGGTGGAAGTCACAATATAGCAGCGCCAGCTCGCCTCCCTGCTTCTCCCAACGTCCCTTCTTCTTTCCGCCTCTCTTTCGACCGATGGCCATGGCTTGCAGGGGCTGGACTTGCAGCGGCCCCGGGCCTTGTTGCCAACCTGCCGGATGGAAACGCCCGTGCCTCCCCTGATAGCCTCCTCCTCTCTGGAAGTGGCCCCTTCCTTGGCCTTCAGAGGGACCAACCTGTGACCTCCAAGCTGGTCGGGCGGCTGTCGGTTGCGACTTCCAGCCTTGCTCCTGCCCAACGGGAGGTCCCTGTTGTCCCTGGCTCTTCACTTCCTCCTTCTTTCTTCCTCCACGCTCTTTCCTTTCCTCCTCTGCTACCTCGGCTAACCTAGCCACGAACTCCTGATTGGTATCTTCAACCTCGGTCTCGCGGTCGGCACGCTTCATTAACTCCTCGAAAGATAGCGGAGGGTCCCGAGTTAGACTCATCCGGAACAGCCCCGGCTGCAGCCCAAGGGTGAAAGCCAGCTGCAGGGTGTGTCCGGGCACTTCGACGACAAGGAGGACCTCCGCCTGGAACCTGTCCATGTAGTCAGCCAGCGGCTCCCCTGGCTTCTGCCTGACTGCGAACAAGGCTTCCATACTCTTTCTCCTCTTCTTCGAGGTAGAGAATCTCAACAAGAAATTTCGACGCAGATCTTCGAAACGGAAGATTGTTCCTGCCGGGAGCGAGTGGAACCAATCCCTCGCCTTTCCCTGGAATGAGACGGCGAAAAGCCTACACATGAAGGCGTCCGACATTTGCCTGATCGAGGTCATGTCCTCGAACCACTGGAGATGCTGGAGTGGATCGCTATCCCCCTCGTAGTAGGACATGGCGGGATCGCGGAACCCATCCGGGACGGGAGCTGACATGACCAGCTCGCAAAAAGGGCTCCTCCATTCTTCTTGGTTGAGGGGAGGTGCTCCCATCGCCTCCCCGCCCGGGCAGCTGGTCCGGGGCGAACTATTGAAAAGCACCCGTGCTTGGAGGCCCAAACCTTCCTCCGAAGCTAGTTCCCTCCCTTGCTGACTGCTTCTTACTTCCACTAGGGGGAGTGAGGCGATCCTAGGTGCAGGTGGTGTTGAGCATTCGCCGCGAGCGGAGGACATGGCCTGCATGAACTCCAGGATCTTCTTGCTGAATTCGTCGAAGTCGCTCTTCTTCACATACTCGCAAGGCGGAGGCGGGTCTCCCAACTCGTCGCTTCCAGCCATGGGACTTGACTCAGAGGTTTCCGAATTAGTCGCTTCCACGCTCACCGCACCAGAATGTTGAAACCAGTTTCCCGGTCTCAGCGTTCGAAAGGGGGTTGCGACTAACCCTTACTTGACCTAAGCCTAGACCCTTAACCGGTCACTAGGAACTGGGAGACTTGGACTTGATGAACACTTGAATCCACAAATGGACCCCTTAAGCTGCAACGCGGAGGTCCCACCACATACCCGGAAGATCTTAGAGCGCTTCCCCTCCCAAGCCAATGCTGAGCCTGGGCACCTTGGAGGGCACTGAGAACCACCTCACTGTCAGCTGAAGGATGACAAGGGAGGGGGGGTGCTTGCTCACAAGACACACGCGAGGGAGGGTAGTGACCAACCCTTCCCAAGGTGCCCATGGGGGTCTATTTATAGACTTCCCAAAAAATGGACTGCGGATAGCAAAAATCCCGCTATTCGCAGTCCAACCATGACCACCATCGATCACGCGTGAGGGGGGGGGGGGGGGGGGGGGGGGGGGGGGGGGGCGAGTGGGACTCGAGGTGTCCGTCCCCCCCCCCCCTCCCGGGAGGTCACACTGACCTCCCTACCTACACCGGGTGAGTGGGAGGATCCCTCCCACTCGCCCAAAGGGGGCGGCGAGTGGGAGGCCTCTCCCACTCGCTCGGCGAGTGGGAGGGCTGCTCCCACTCGCCCGGCGAGTGGGAGGCCCATCCCACTCGCTCGGCGAGTGGGAGGGCTGCTCCCACTCGCCCGGCGAGTGGGAGGGCTGCTCCCACTCGCCCGGCGAGTGGGAGGCCCATCCCACTCGCCGAGGGCCCCTCAGCGTCGCCCGGATGAGTGGGAGAAATTCTCCCACTCCCTCCGTGGCCTCTTTCGCGGTCGTTTTGCTCGCCTCGGCCATTTTCGCTACCTAGGCTTCGTCCGGGTCGGGTCACACCGATTCGAGAAATATGAGGGTTGTACATGGAGATTGTTTGTTTTGTCGTGTTTTGTTGCAATTTTTCATTTCCTATTTTTTCTCATTTGTGCAAGTGTGACTTAAAGCCCTTTGTGCGAGGAAGAACATATTCACTTGCTTTGAAATTTTGGCGAGTGTTGCGTTTGTTGGTAAAAACTTCTATAATTTTACCTGCTAAAAATTATTTCCGAATAAAAAAGACGCATCATATAGCTTAGGTTTGTTTGAGTCAACCCGACACCACTCGTATAGGCTTGCATTAGTGTCGGCACAAACCCACAGCCTACCATGCGTCAACACCCCTACATACAATTACTTCCGACGCGCAATTAATTAAACAATATTAATTTTAAAATCTTGCACTAGCATCACAATCAATGACAAATATTCTAATTAAGAGAATAACAATTGCAAACTAACTAAGAGTGCACACAGGAAGGCTTCAGCGAGGGGTCTAATGTGAGGCAGACGCAGATAGGGGTCCCGAGACCTAAGTAGGCCGCAGCAGGACTCGAATCTAGGCAGAACTCCCAGCGACTGGACCCAGCGGCGTCAGCACCGCACGGGGCCTTCGGCGTCGCACTGAAGGAAGGACCAAACAACTCTTGTCGTGAAGAAGCCAAACACTCAATAACCCTAAATCTGAGAGCCGCATATATAGGGTGGGTTAAATTAAGAAGATTTGATGGCTCAGATTGTCCGATTTGGCAACTTAACCTAACTCTCACAATAGAGGTCCAAAAAATAAAAGACAATGCATCAAAAAATGTCGATAATGACAAATCGCTCAATGTGATAAGATCTAACTCCACTAATACTGACAAGTATCTCTATGTTATTAGGAGATCGAAGCAGCCAATCACAAGCATAGTTAAAATGAAATATTTGTAGTGCTAGATGAATCCATGGATGAACAACTCCCATTTCGTGATTCTTTCAAGGTGTAGATGAAAGGTAAGGTAAAATCCACATGTAATTAAACAATGGAAGTCACATTTATTTTCAATGTTATCATGTGACAAGCATAATGGTAATATTTGTAGTTTAGGTCAATTTTCGGAGAACTCTACAAGACTTGCATGAAGGAAAAAATATATACTTGAGAGGTTATAACAACAATTTATCTGCTCA
This sequence comes from Dactylorhiza incarnata, assembly GCA_033032865.1. Classification (NCBI taxonomy): domain Eukaryota; kingdom Viridiplantae; phylum Streptophyta; class Magnoliopsida; order Asparagales; family Orchidaceae; genus Dactylorhiza; species Dactylorhiza incarnata. The sequence goes on along the minus strand of JAWHQI010000123.1, from coordinate 5,904,005 downwards.
TATTCAAATGTCAAATACTGGAGTGTTTTTATTGAATATCAAGAATATAGATGCACATAAATGTTTGTGACATGGATTCTTGGCTATGGCATTTGAGAACTGGGAAACTCCATTTTCGTGATCTTTAGTAATTATCAACCAAGCACATGAGGAATGGATTGCCTCAGATGACCAAAACAATTTTGAAGATTATTTGGAAGGAGCATGACATTTGACGATTTTAACAGCACATATACACTGCTAGAAAATGACATCATAAAGAGAAAAATTGAATCATATTCTTAACGAGGTTCGTAGCATGCTAAATGTAAGCGTAACCAGTTTTATGCTGAAAATTTGGATTGCTCAAAGCTACTTGTGATGCAGGATAAGTCTACAGGTGACGCAGGATGAGTCTACAGGTGACCCTAAGTGAAAATGCAAGTAACTACGATGGATGGAATGGAGCCAACGACAACCTAAAAGATGTGAGCGAAATGCAAGCACGCACAATTCAATGAACAAGTTACCTATGGCTTAAACCCTAATGCGAATGCGAAACTTCATTCATGCAATTACTTATGGCATACAATTAATTAGACAACATTAATTTGAAAATCTTGCACTAACATCACAATTGATCAAATAATATAATGTAAGTAAGCGGATGATAGTGCAATTACATAAGGGTCCGTTCGTTTGAACGGAATTGGGCGAATGGAATTGGAATTGGACCCCCAATTCCAATTCCGTCGTTCGGTTGGCAAAATAAATGATAGGAAATGGAATTGGACCCAATTCCACGGGAATTTGGTTTAGCCTAAATCCTTCCTCCCCCAATTTCGACCTCGGGAGGTCAGGCTTGGCGATTCCTGTCGTTCTCGCGAGGGAAGAAGAGTGGCGCCGTCCTCGAAGGCTTGTTGTCGATCGGGTTAGACGATCTCTCTCTCCCTCGCTCGCTCTCGCTTCTCTGCATTTTTTTGGTGTGGCAGATGCAGGGATGGCTTTCATGTTGTCGGCGATCTGCAGGGTTGTACCTTCATAAACCAAAATCTGATGGGTAGGGTGGCCGGCGATGAAGAGCTCCCAGTTTTTGAGAGTCGAACTTCCTCTTCCGTCGATGAAGCCCTAGTGTCGATACAAAACAGAGAGGGTAAACCCACGAAGGAGGCAGCAGTTTTCCAATGGAAGGAGGAGTCACGTTAGCTTTCGGGTCTCTCGATCTGCAGCCTGAGAGAATAAGTAAATCTCCTTCTTGCGTCTTCTCCAGGGGGCGAAAACAGAGACGGGAAGGAAACCTAGTTTTAGTCTTTTCCTGCAATATTCTCCAAAGACCAAAATCAGTGGGGGAAAATATGAAGTTCTTGAGAGATTCTGCCAGGAAAATCAAGGCAGAGATTCTGCCAGGAAAATTAAGGCAGAGATCTGCCAAGAGAAAACCAAAGCAGGGTCGATAATCCTGAAATTTGTCTAGTTTTCGTTTTCAATTTTGATTTTGATTTCGTTTTCATTTTAGTTTTTCCAACTGATTGAATTCGTCTATTTTTTCCCAGCCGATTGAATAGGGCGAGGAGAGCAACTAGTTTTGATTTTCAATTCTTTTTCGTTTCTGTTTTCATTCATGTTTCTCGCATATTCCCTTTGTCATGATGCAGCCAACTCTTCACTTCCTGCATTAAAAAACTCCATGGCTGGTACATTTTACTGAAGCCCAACACCTGGAGAATCATCCTTTGTTAAGGTAAATAAATGTTACAAGCAACACCTTGAATACGTTGTTAAATTGTTCATTAGTGAAATTTCGACCTGAAGAATTGTCAATTCCAATTCTGACGTGGAGAATTCTTGATTATAGCCGAACGACAGAATTGGAATTGCCTTAATTTAAATTCAAGTGGGAATTGGAATTGAGCCAATTTCAATTCCCACCCCCAAATTCCATCCAAACGAACGGACCCTAGCACACATGTATAAGAATAGAAGAGCCAAAATAATTAAACAAGATGTTACAAGCAATAAATGTAAACTCGTGCAATACACAGGAAATGAAACTAAAATGTAAAACTCACCAAGTAAGGTGGTCGTCGGCGTGGCAGAGGCAATCTGGCGAAGTAGTGGTGGATGTCCAGGCAAGGTATGATGATGTTTGTGGCAGTGGGGGACTGGTTGTGGCACGGAGATGATATTAGAGGGTCGGTTACGGGTTCCAAAGGTTGGGGATGGGGTGGGGAGGCTTGAGGTGGTTGATGGAGGTAGGATGGGCTAGGTTTGTTGTTGACGGGACTGGATGTGGGCTAGAAGAGGTCTGGAAGGGGGAAAACGAGTGGTGGTGGCTCAGGCGGGCGGAGTCAGGGTGCTGGGGAGGTGGGAGAGGGCTTAGGAGGTGGTAGGATGGACTAGGATGTTGTTGGCGGAGCTGGATATGGGCTAGAAGAGGGATGGAAGAGGGAAAATGAGTGGCGGTGGCTCAGGCGGGCGGGATCGGGGTGATGGGGAGGTAAGAGAGGGCCAATGAGGTGGTGGCGGAGCTGTCGAAGGTCGGAACGGGGTCGTGGAGGCGAAGGGGAGATGACCGGAGGTCAAAGAAGGCAGTTTCGACGGCCAGGGTGGATCATTCGATGGGAACAACGGATGGAGGGTGGGAGGGAGGCGGCAGATGAGGGCATCGGCACCCCTAGAGGCAGAACCCAACGGCTGCGCACCATGCGGGAGACTCGGCATCGCATCGAGCCGCAGATCGAGTGGCGTTCACTGGAAAAACCGCAACATACTCGATACCCACTACCGTAATCTAATGGATCATATATATGGGGAGGGTTTAGGTTAAGTATATCTGACGGTCATGATCGTCTAGTCGGAAAACTTAACTTAAATCTCAAAATACACCTCATAAAATAAAAAGAAAAATACATAAAAATACTAAAACTCAATCTGGTCGTGATCACAGTCTCCGATCGTCCATCTGACAATCCAAAAATGTCAATCTCACGAATATCTGAACTGATGCATAATCGATCTCCATCAACTTGCTTAATAGTTATCCAACAAAAAGCTTAGCAAACATGAGTCCATCTGACAAAAAGCTTAACCAGATTGAAGTGAGTAAATGCCAAGTGTCGCCCGAATTTGATTGTTTCTGATGCACATATTCCAGATTAAACAAAAATGAACTAAAACGACAAGAACAACAAGCTTGTCTTCATCGGGCATGACGTGAGGTCAAAAGCACGCATGCACTTTGATCCAATTGCAAGAAACCTAATGTGTATCATTAAATCATGTCAACATGAATTTCGAAGATGAATAAAAACCGAGTCTGAAGATATTTGCATAACTTTGAACACATAACAAGTTAATCGATTCAACTTCACATGATAACTTCCCGAATCACGTGAGTCTTTGGCGACTCAAAAAACAATCCAAGCAACATAGGATTTGATAGGAGTTGATAACAAAGAGTCGCGAGGAGTTGGGACGAGTCTGTCTCAAAAGAAGGACGACAACATTGGGCCAGTCACCGAAGGAGTGTGTTATGGGCTTATTTTGGCAAAGGCGGGCATGCGGAGACGTCGGGGATACAACGAAGCCAAGCTCACCTGAAGGGAGATGAAGCATAATAAGAGGAAGAGGGGGGCTTTAGGGAGATGAAGCATAATAAGAGGAAGAGGGGGGCTTTGTTCTACCCTGGCCCTAAAGAGGAGAGGAAGAAAGAACTAGAGAGAGGAGGAAAGAACTTTCATTAATTCTTGCATGTTTCATGACCCCAAAGGTTTATAAATAACATCACACAATGGTATAAGCGTAAATAAACAAAACATAAAGATAAATACTCAAGACAATAAGAAACACTAAAGACTTGTACGACTCGTAGCATAGACTCGATTAATACAAGACGTCTAACATAGACACATGACAATGCTACATAACGTTTTCAATTAAATGTGTGCAATAATTGATAGTAGATAACTGGTTGTGTGGGACCATAACATCCGACCCGTCTGTCAAATCAAGCTTGCCCTCAAGCTCGAACGAGGCTCGGGCAGTTTGATCATCTGACTCCATAATATCCCGTCAAAACAACTCCTTGTTTGTTGGTGTTGGGCTCGATAAGAAAGGAAACTGGTAATTCAATAATGTCATGCGCATGGTTTCTATCCTAAGAAAAAGAAGTCGCAGGCAGCTCTGATGGGAAATAAAATAGATTGACAGAAGGCAGCTTCTGGAATAGGAAGTTGAGCGGCTCGGGAGCCCCAAACGATGATGAGGGTAGGCCTGCTGCTCTTGACGAACTAAGATGAGCGCACTGTCTGGCTCAACGATCCAAGGCGACATTGGAAAGCGTCCTTTCTGAGATCGTGGGCAGCAAGGCAATGATTTAGGGAACGCACGCTGGAGGACTCCTCATGCCTGAAGGAAAAGTTGAGGTCTGTGTGAATGACGACTTCGAGGAGAAAGAAGGAGCAACAATGGTTTCTTCGGCTCGACGTTGAAGTAGAAAGCTCTGGGAGTCCTTCTTTGGAGGAAGACAAACACGGGAGACGCCAAACTAGATCAGGAGGGTGGACAAGTTCGACGTTGAAGGAGGCATAGTCAACTACGAAATGGAGTTGGAGCGTCTGCGTCGATTGTCCTAGGTAAGGTCGTCGTGGGAATGTACAAAAGGAAACAACAAAAGAGGTACTCATGAGGCACTGGATTGCTTTGTGATTGGAGACTGTCGGAAACATGCATATGGTTCGACGGTCGAGGGGTCAACAGACTTTTGTATGGCGTCGTCGACTATAGGTAGGGTAAGTTGATTCTACGTGTGTGGTTGATGGTGAATGGATATCTAAAAAATCGTGGTATGCTCGTTGAAATAGTAGGGGAGAGAGATTTTGATATGGTGGGTATCCGAATGAGAAGGACGAGCAAATGGATCTGATACCAATATCGTTATGTGCTTATTTTGGCGGAGGCGTAGATGCGGGAACATCAGGGATATAAGGGAGCCGAGCTGACCCAAAGGGGTGTGAAGGAAAAGAAGAGGAAGAGGGGGATCTTTGCTCAACCCTAATCCTAGAAGAGGAGAGGAAGAAAGAACTAGACAGTGGAGGAGAGAACTTACATTAATTTTGCATGTCTTCGTTCATGACCTCAAGGGTCTATAAATAACATTATCCAATTACATGGACATAAATAAGCCCAACGTGAAGAGAAATGCTCACAACAATAAGAAACACTAAGGCCGTGTACGGCTCGTAACATAGACTCAATTAATACAAAACGCCTAACATAAACACATGACGACGCTACATAACGATATTAATTAAATATGCGCAATAATTGATAATAGACAACTGTCATATGGGACCATAACAAAGTGCTATGGTTGTGTGCTACACTATACTTTTCAAACATGCTACAGCAGGGTTTTTTTTTTGCAAGTACAGTGATATTCAAAATTTGTATCCACTATTTTGAGATTAATATATTAGGCATCAGATTCAAGAATTATGGCTCATTTACTTCATAACTTAATATAAATTCCTAGATGAATATATAGAAAATTATAATTTCAATCCATGAATTAACATTATTTAGAATTCATTTCAGTTAAATTATATTTAATGACAGGTTTGACTTGTTGATGAAGCATTTAAAGAAAACTATCTATTTGCTTCACGTTTGCAAAATTTTAATTAATTTTCTTCATTTTGTAAGCTAAATATTTATTTAAAATGGCATAACCTGCAATGAGCACTAAAAGGTGACGATATAAAAAGAGTGAAATTTGCAATCTAGAAAGTACCTCCTCCGTTTTAACTCCAGAATGATGCATCTGTAAAACCAGTAAAGAATCCAAATAGCATCAGATAGGTTTTCAACCAACAAAACAAGAAAACTCAACATTTTCAAGCTGTTAGAAGACTAAATTACATCCTTGACAATCAAAACCTAACAGGCAAGCCCATCAAAATAAAGAAAAAAATGCAACAAAAAAACCAATAAAATAGTAGTAATTGGTGTGATAGAAACATTTTGAAAACGAAACAACTAGCACGGGCGTTAATATTTTATATCAAGGGAAGGACCCGTGACATTTAGATATAATCTCAATTGTTTATAAACATAATAAATCATAATATCTATTTTTGATCTGAAAGTCAACAATAATATAAATTTGTAAGCTGATAGATCTCAGAGGGATATTGAAACGTTGTGCCAAAGTTAAACAAATTTTCAACCTCCAATATTCAGTAGAATTATAGTTTAGGAATGATAAAATATATCAGTATAAGTAGTTAAGCTATGAATTATGTCTTTGTTTAACGCCAGGATGTCATCAAGGAGGACTGAAGGCGCTTAGATAGCTAGCTCCAGGGTGACCAAATGAGTCAACCTAATCCATTAATGACCCAATAGTCTTGAATGATTGTCAAGGATTTCCAAGGCTCTACAATGCTCCGCTCTAAGAAGAACAAACAGGTTAAATTGGCTAAACGGTCAACTGGAACCAGTAAGCCTCATTAGTGATCCGTGAACTTAGGAACGAGTCGATCTGGCTAGCTTGGTCATGAGTGACCCGAGAAGGATTGACTTATTAAAGCTAATTGAGTCATGGAGTGCTCAAAACAGGCTAATTTTCCAAACGGATTAAATTGACCTGACCAATTCAATTGAAGGTCAATTTGAGCAGATCATTCCCAGTTGGTCTAATCTTGACCTAATTGAACTATGGCCAAAGAAATTCAAAGGGTTTGAGTAGACTAAAATGGTCAACTAAACATGTCTAACTGTTGGAGTTTCTGAGGTGATCTCAAAGCAATCAATAGTTAGTCTTGCTGCCAACGCAATATGAGCCTATAGGGTCGCACATAAAAGCGTTTGGAGAAATTGGAGAAAGGATTGTGTTGGCCTTACTCATATTGGATATGAGTGGAGGACCAATCCTGTGACTGCTTGGAATTAAGTTGAGAATGTCTCAACGGGAAATCGTTTAAGGGTTTAAACGAATGGGTTTATACATGACAAATTCGGCTAAAGGGTTTAACCGAATTGTGTCAAATTCGGCTAATGTGATTAACCGAATTATGTTGATTCGACTAATGAAATTCGGCTAATATGATTAACCGAATTTATTACAGATTCGACTAAAGGGTTTAGCCGAATCAGGTCAGTTCGACGAAAGGGTTTCGCCGAATTTATATAGCCGAATTCATATAGACGAATTCGTCGAAATGGTTTCGCCGAATTCGGTTATAGTGATTAGTCGAATTCGGTTATAGTGATTAGTCGAATTCGGCGAATGTAAATCTGAACAGAAATGTTTTGGTCTGCGGATAGCCTGATTTATGCGTTTTAGTATAAAAGGGCTTGCAATTCTAGGTTTACATATAAAAAAAAAGACTTTTTCCTTTCGCGATTTTGACGAACACGGCCGACCGGAACAGTTCCGCGCGAGGGTCTCGTTCTTCCCATCCGCCGATCGCCTTCCTCCGCCGCTAGTCGCCGCCTCCTTTGGATCGGATCTAGCAGTCCGTGAGGACGTTGAGAGCTTCCTTCTCCGACCTAGTTCTTGTACGACAAGAAGCTAGGGTTCTCCATCGTTCGTGTGGATCACTGTAGAGGAGCCGATACATTTCGGTTCTTGGAACTCAGATTTCGGATTTCTCTTTGGAGCACCTTGGTTGAGTGTTGACTCAATCCCGCAAAGGTACTTTGTATTTCGATTTGCTTATTCTCTTGAATCATGAAAACCGCAAGATCCGTTAGCTTCTTTTGGGTTGTTCTTGTTATTTCCGCTGCGCATATGTGATATATAATCCCGTTCGAGGGGTATAGAAAACCCAACACTAACAGTATTAGGGAGTTTGCTTTTAAAATATGAGCTCGACTAGACTTAATGATGACCAAATTGAGTTATGGGTACTCAGGCTAGCCTTTAGGTCATATGAGGATCCAATGGGAACCTATGGGGGGTCAAACAGGTCAATTTGACTGATAAGCCCGTTGATGACCAAAGTATCCGAATTGAGTCATTTTGATTATATTGGCAATTTATGACCCACTAAGGGTCAAGATAATCACTTTTGACCCCAAGAATCAAACTGCCCATGTTGACTGAACTAACCTAGTCTGAACGAATTTGAAGAATTGAGTCGAGCTAGTCTCAATTGACTACAATAGGCAACATGGGTCAACACGAATGTCCTCTATTGACCCTACATGGGTCAACATGACCTAAGTTGACCATTGAACTAATCAAATGGATCAATTTGGTGGGGTGCTTCCTCCATCCACCTCAATGACCAAACATTAAATGGGTCGCTACTCGTTGATCGAAGCTGCCAAATATCGTATCCCAAGAATTCGAGATGTCCTTCCTCCTTGCCAAGCAACTATGTTGGAGTACTGATGACGCGCTTGTATTGGCCTAGGCAAAAGGAAATCCCACCACCATCCTATGTGTAATTAGATGAAACAACGTTGTTGAGGTGTGCCCACAAATGTAACCTTCTTCCCTTTTTCCCTCTCCGTTTCTAGATCCCACCATAGTAACCTTCGAAACTGGAGCAGCACTGCAGCACGAGGAACTTGATTCAAGGGAATGAAAGCTTGTTGTACTCGGGCCATCGGAAACGGAGCCAGCAAAAAACTTCAACCACCTCCCATATGCGTGGGTGATATTACCCATCCTTCGAGCTAGATCGTAGGAGCCTCATTAAAGCCCTCCCCAGAGAGAGAGAAAGTGATGCAGGACGGGCATCACCACCCGCCTGCCACCCTGGATACCTGGCATCCCACCACGGCCCAGGGGTCCCACCGGGAGTCCACCTGATGAGCGCTTGCCGAAGAGATCAGTTGGTGATGAGAGCTTGCCGAAGAGATCAGTTGGTGATGAGAGCTTGCCGAAGAGCTCTTTATCAAGGAGGTCGGGGGATCGAACCCCGGCCTCAACAACCTATCGGCCCTGTGGTGGGGCCGGGGATGGGTTGGGGTGTACGGTCCGCGGGACCTGATAAGGCTCATCGGGTGGACTCCCGGTGGGACCCCTGGGCCGTGGTGGGATGCCAGGTATCCAGGGTGGCAGGCGGGTGGTGATGCCCGTCCTGCATCAGAAAGACCTCTATTTTTTTAGAAATCGGACCACATCCCCCTTCTTAGGAGAGGGAGTTGTATCTCGGATTCTCGGGTTCTCCTCCTTACAACATCTAGTGGTGGGGCAAAGTGTGAAAGAGAGAGTTATTTGCTCATTCTTGTCCAGAGTAGGGCCGACACTATCACCTGCCAAGAAGGTGGGGGATCGCCTCCCTTGGGGACCCTGCTCTGAGAAGGGTCCAATCCCCTCATCCACCGCCGGTTTGGAGAGCGCGGAAGCCCTCCCAAGCACGGCTAGGGAGAGAACGGTCTCTCTCCCTCTTCTACCTCCTCTGCCGGAGTGGCAGCATTGTCGCGATGTGCAAGGAAAAGGAAGACCGCCTCCGGAGATCGCCGCGCCGGAGAGAGGCCAATCTCATTGCCACCACACCAAGGGGGCGAAGTCCCTCCCATTCGGAGGTATAGTTCACAGCCCCATGTGGCGGTGATCTCACCACCACCATCACACCATGTCATTCTTATGTTGGTTGGCTCAGCCAACCTAAGCCATTAGGGATTGAACTAGATTCTTGAACCGTCCTGGGGGTTGGGGCCTCAAATTGGATGCATCAACATCAGTAGACCCAACCGAGCCCAATTTGGCTCGGTTCGGCCAAGTTTGGGATGAAGATGATGGAGATGATGATACTCCTTCAAACCCAAAGTTGTGAAAATAGGAATGCTTGATCATAAATATTTTGATATTCGTTTGTGCTACTTTTGTTAAGTTTGGGATAATCTGTGTTGGAATCAAGAAAATCCGATTCACAAAGTTCGGACCAAGGAGGACCGAATGTTACTGGTCCAGCGGTCGACCCAGACGAACCACAACAAGAAGAAATTAGAGAAGCAAAAAAACGATAACTGGATGGCCTATGAACAAGACCCGAGTGCAGCAGCGAGGAGGTCCCGCCACACACCCAAAAGTTTATAGGAACTTCTCCTCCTAAACCAAGGCTGAGCACGACACGAGGAAGACACAGACTTGTCGGATGGGAACGGGGGGGGGGGGGGGGGTAACGTGCCTTCAACTTGTGCCCTGGGGTCCTAATTATAGGCAATCTAGGGGGTACATGGTCTACGAATAGCCTCCCCGCCTTTGCTGGATACTTGATACCTATTACTTGAGCGACCTTTTCTCTGAGAGCCTCTGAAGGAGGTGAGCTGATTTGAGGTCACCTTTGGCGAGGTAGCCTGAGCCGGGCTCCTTCTAGGAGAACTCGCTAGACCAAGGTCGCCTGAGAGGTGAGCTCGCGGGCGAGCCGTGCTCCCTTTTGGGCGAACTTGAAGTCTTCAGGCGACGCGAACTAGCGAGCCCTGGAGGAGCTCGCCAGCGAGTTGATTACTAAAGGGGCGAGCTCCTGATGAGCTCCAACTGTCTTCGACGACGTCATCCATCTTGATCAATGGTCAACCTTCTGAGGTCTTGGGGCCTATAATAAGGCTTGGGTACACCTTGTCGAATACGGGTTGTACACAATCCTCGCTCTTTGTGAGTTCGCCTAGAGCTCGGAAAGAACCATTCAACCCTTATTCGGCGAGCTGCGTGCTGCCGAGCTGAGGGGTCTTGTTTCTTCTTCCCCTATAAAAAGGGGTTGAGATCTCTAAAATGTTGTAAAGGCTCAGGTCAATCCGTCGCATGTATGTGCGTGACGGCGGCAAGCTGATGCTCACTCGCCTACGGCGCTTCGGCAAGTTGGTCGATGGGGTGCGAGTACGTAACTGTCAAGACCCTCCTCCCGGAGATGTTCGACGTTGAGCTCGACGAGACCTCATCCAGCGAGGTCGAGTCAAACAATTCTTCTCATCAAGGGGTCTCGACTGGTGGATTCAGAGGCGAGCACTCTCATCGCTCAGGATCGGCTTCTTCATTGGGCGGCGACTCCTCCAGCTCGCGATGCGCTAAGGACAAGTCGTTGGTCGCCAGTGGATATTGAGTAGCCGGCTCAGCAAAGCGAGGCGAGGCGACGGCGCGAGGCGAGACGACAGCACAAGGTGACAGCACGAGGCGACAGCACGAGGCGACAGCACGAGGCGACAGCACGAGGCGAGGCGACAGCGCGAGACGAGCTCAGCGAGGTCGATGCCTTTTTTAATTTCTTATTCTTTCTAAACATGTAAAACGCAGATGAAAAAGGAATAAAAAGATAATTTTTTCTAGCCTACTCGTATACTTTCGTTTATTCTTGTCAAAGTGTTATCAGAGTGTGGTAGCCCGACTAGGCTCATAGGGCGATGAGAGCAAGCTTAAGATCATAAGACAATGAACTTTTTAGAAGTTAGAGTTTCTTACGAAGAGACGTGTACCCTGGGGAAGTTTCAATGCTCATGGGGGCAGGCGGCCAGCATAGGTAGCACTCCCTGGCTACTTTCAGATCGCTCATGATCTGAATTTACACCCCTCCCTGATTATACTTCAGGCATTGGTGGAACGAGGAGGGTACATATGGAAAGCACTGATGAGCGGCCTCCCAAAGATCGTATTGTAACTGCTCGGAGCGTCTACAATGACAAACCTGCAATTCTTGGAGGTGCCTCGAGGGTCACCAATAGCTCAACTCCTCCTTTCACTTCCTTCCTCTCTCCTGAAAAATCGAACAACGGTACATCCGAGGTCGTCACCCTCTTGGCCTCTACCGCCATAGCGTCGAACGCCCTCTTGAAGATGACATTGACTAAACTTCAATTATCCACTCGGATCTGAGAAACAGTAATGTTCTCAATCGCTGCCTGGACGACGACGGCATCGTGGAATGGATTCACGTTCTCCGGCATGTCTTCTGTCGAGAACGTAATTCCCCCAATCAGGGGAGGGCCTTGAGACGTTGAGGCGACGCTCCTCTTGTAAATACTGTGTAGGCTCCCCTTGCGGGAAGCTGCCGCGCCCACTCCTCCATGGATGGAGTTGATGCCCCCTCGAGTCCCAACATCGTCTCGTTCCTCGCACTTTCCCCGAGAGGGAGCTGGGGCAAGAACGTCCCTGACTGCCGCCTCTTGTTGTTGATCTCCCCGCTCCAATCCCGGGGCTCTTCCGGCTCCTCCTGTCATCCTTCTCACTTCTAAGAACTCTGAGCATGCCGACGTGGCACGCCCCCTCCACCTGATGGAAGTCGCAGTAAAGAATCGCATTCCCTCTTTGTTGCTCCTAAATCGAAGCTCTTTTCCGCTGATTGCAGGCTGGGAAGGCGAAAGTCATTACCTCCCGAGGAGGGGACCTGTTGGGCATCCTGACTTCTTGACGACATTCCTGCACGATGAAACGATTCTGACGCTCAGAGGAATGACGTAGACCGGGTCCGAACGGACGGGGTCTTCCTCTTGCTGGCCCCCGAGGAGGTTTATTCACCGGGGACTGGAACCTCATTTCGGGTTCTCTAGGTTCCGGGATAGCTCCCGGCCTTCTGAACCTTCCACCCTGTCAACGGGTATCTTCCTGCCTCCTGCCTCCTCCAGAGGCCCTCGTCTCATCCGTCTTCGTTAGCCTCGTCAGTGAGGCTAAAAGGTTCTTGTTGGTGGCCTCTGCCTCAATGAACTGCCCCGCGCAGTCGATTAGATCTTCAAAAGAAACAAGAGGATCCCGGCTCAATACCATCTTGAACAGTCTTTCTTGCAGGTCGAACGTGAGTGTGAGCTGCAACGTGAAGTTGTCCACCTCTTGGATATTCAGGGTCTCCTCCTAGAAACGGTCAACATAGCTTCCCGGTGATTCGTCAGGTCCCTGGTTGAGAAGAAAGAGAGCGGTCTGTCACGGATCAGCATTTTGGGGTTAAGGCCCGGGAAGATTCCAAAGAAATTCAGAGACTTGTACATAAGAAGATGGAGGAGAATTCTAGAGTATTCATGTATCTTGTACATACTAGAGATGTATAGAATAATCTAGAATAGTAGGAGTCTAGAATATTCTGTACTTTGGAGGGAAACCTCTTTGAGGCCTATAAAAAGGAAAGGCCTCATCATTTGTAGATCATCCAAGTTTTGGACAAGCAATAGAGTTCTTTGAGTTCTTTCACTTTTGAGCTTTCTCTTGAGTTGTTTTCTCACTCTTCTCTTCATCACCACCTAGTTCTTGCAGGAGAGGCTGACTTAGCTTGGCTACGCGGAGTGGCAAGGAGGAGCTAAGGCCGCGCAGGAGCTTGTAAGGAGACAAGTCTGTGACAGGTCGGTCCCTTCTTCCACTTCTTCGATGTCGCAAAACGCAGCATCAACCCTCGGCGCAGATCCTCGAAGCAGTAGATGGAGCTCGTTGGCAACTACTGAAACCAGTCCCGAGCCTTCCCCTTAAAGGTGATCGCGAAAAAATTGCATTTAAAGGCATCTGTCATGCTACGAATAGAGACGACGTCCTCAAACCATTGCAAGTGGTGGAAAAAATCATCCTTCCCGGTGTAGTAGCTGAGCACGGGATCGCGAAATCCCTCTGGAAAAGGCGCATCCAAAACTTCCTTGCAAAACGGGCTCATCGACCCGGTCTGCCGAACTGGCAGAGGGCGAGCTGATTCGTCCTCGCGGAAGCGAAGAACTCACGGGGTAACAAACTGGCTTCGCTCATACTGAGGTCGCTCCTCCTTCAGATCGGCGACGACCCCCTTCCCATACCGCCTAGACAGCTCGACACCCCTGCTGAGGTGGTGACTGGTGGCGAGGTTGTTGCGACCTCGGAACTAGACGTAAAAGACCTCGCAGCGTTTCTATCATGACTTACTTAAACTGCGCGAGGTCAGCTCACGTGACGAACTCGATTGAACCTTGCGAGTTGCTGATCTCTGACTCACTCCCGTCGTTGTTCGCCATTAGATCTCGCACTAAAGTTTTCCTCCTTCGATCACGGTCCATGTTAACTGCATCAAAGTGTTAGAACCAAGAAAATTCAGTTCACAAAGTTCGGACCAAGGGGGACCGAAGGTTACTGATCCAGCGGTCGACCCAGACGAACTACAATAAAAAGAAATTAGAGAAGCAAAAATGATCACTGGATGACCTACGAACAAGACCCGCGTGCTGTAGCGAGGAGGTCCCGCCACACACCTGAAAGTTTATAGGAACATCCCCTCCTAAACCAAGGTTGAGCTCGACACGAGAAATGCACAGACTTGTCGGATAGGAACTTTGGGGGAGTCAACGTGCCTTCAACTTGTGCCCCTGGGTCCTATTTATAGGCAATCCAGAGGGGCACATAGTGTATGAATAGCCTCCCCTCCTTTGCTAGATGTTAGATATGTATTACTTGGGCGACCTTTTCGTGAGAGCCGCTGAAGAAGGCGAGTTGATTTGAGGTCACCTGAGTCAGGTTCCTTCTGAGCGAACTCGCTAAATCAGGGTGGCCTAAGATAGGAGCTCGGGGGCGAGTCGGGCTTCCTTTTGGGCGAACTCGCTAGACCAGGGTCGCATGAGATAGGAGATCGGGGGAAATTCGGGCTCCCTTCTGGGCGAACCTGAGCTGGAGAGCACTGGAGGAGCTCGCCAGCGAGCTGATTACTGAAATGGCGAGCTCCTGATGAGCTCCAGTTGTCTTCGGCGGCATCATCCCTCTTGGTCAATAGTCAACCTTTTGAGGTCCTGGGGCCTATACTTAAGCTTGGGCCCACCTCATCGAATACAGGTTGTACACTGTGATACATGAAGTGCTATAAGAAAGCATTTCAGCAATCGAGTGTTGTGAAATATTCTACAGTACAACATCATACTTAAAAGATGATTAAACATATGGAATTTCTTAGAGAGTAAAGATGAGTCGTGTTGTCGGTGCCAATTTACTAAGGATTTGAAAAGGCTAGTTGGGCAAATTCAATAATGCAATTGTAGCATTTCAAAACAAGGGCTCGAATATCTTTCAAAAGCAAGAAATGTCAGTTTCTTTTGCAACAATAACTCCTTGAATCTATTGGAACACATGGCAATAAAATGAAATGGCTGAGCAAATAGGGATAAAAGAAAAAATGAGATTATAGGAGGGTCGTGTCAAAATCAGCAACATCTGCAAGTCGAACTATCCCGCCTTGTGATTCCATACTTCGACCGTCGCTAATATTTATGACTTTATTGAAATTATAATTCTGAAATTCTACTTAAGAACTTCAAAACAATACAAGGCAATTTGAAAAAAAAATCCAATATAATTTAATTCAAATACACTTCTCTAACGCATAAGCCTACTAAACTACTTCAATATATATCTTTGTCATTCTCATGTATCAAAAGCTACTAATATTCAAGAATAGGAAAGAAAAAAAATGTAAACTATGTAGGCTCTGTTTGGCGCGGTGGCGGTCGTGAACGCGGTGGTTATGAACCATCCGTTTGGCGCGGTGGTGGCGGTCGTGAACGCGGTGGTTATGAACCATCCTTCGTGAACGCTCGGCTCGACCTCGCCTAAAGAACTGCATCCACATTTATGTTCAAAACTAGTTTTCTTTTCATAGTGGCGGTCGTAACAGCTGTAATGCCAAACATACATTCTATGATGGTGGCATTTTTGTCCAAACTCATCCGAGCAACAACAAAAAAAGCCGCGCCGTTTTATCAGCAGCAAATATGTAGTCACCATATAATCACAAAACAGACATGGTATAACTAAACCGAACATTATTTACCTAAAAACGCAAAAAAAATGCAAAATTATAAATGCTGTAGGAAAAGATGAACCATGATTTGCAAACATGACAACCAAAACAAAAAAAATGAAACCAATAAATACCCTGAAGAGCGGATGATCGATCTGGAGCTGCACGTCTTTGAAGGCCTCGCGGACCCTGCGGCGCTCGGGGGCGTAATCAAGATTTGCCACGGAGATCATCTTCGCGAGCTCTTCGTCCAAACCCTCCCACTTCATCGCCCCTTGTCCGACGGCCGCAAAGCTCCCCGTCCTCCTTTCCAGGCCCTTAATCTGGCTCCTGATCGGAGGCGGCCCTAACCTAGTAGAACCTAGTAAAGGTCAGAGGCCGAATTGGTCTACAGAGTCGAGAAGAGAAAGAATCGAAGAGGAAGTAGTAAACCGTACCGTGAACGAGAGGGCAGCGGGAGATCTCCGGCAACGCGGGAACTGGAGATTTACACACCATTCTAGAAATGGAGAACTCAATTAGAACACCGGGATATCTTATTTTGGGGAGAAAAGATTCTACGCCTATTTAAAGCAGCCTTGAAGTGGACGGAGGAGATTTCGATATGAGTAAGTACGCAAGTTTCAGACAACTTTTTATATTTCTATAATGAAATTATATATAATAATATATATAGAGTAATGTTAAATGCAGGTCAGTTTTAGCTATATGGATATATGCCGCCAAAAAATTATTTAGGCCAAATTTCATATTTACATATCATATTCAAAAATCAAATTAATATTTTCTTAAATAAATCACCAAGCAAAATAGAATTCATAAAATAACTAAGTAAAATATCATGGTTGCGAGGTTACGTTCAATATCACTGTTTCGTCAGTAAATCTGGGAGAGCTATTGATGGAGTATCCCTAAAGGCGCTAACCGCACCCCATTCATGGGGGTGCGGTTATCCAAAGAACCTCCACTAGCGACGCAACTACCGGAAGTATAACCATCGCCGCCATCGCCGTCATCGCTGCCATCGCCGACAACGTCGCGATCGTCTCCATCGCCGCCGTCGCCATTGCCGTAGCAAATACACATGAATAGTTTTAGGCCAGTTGTAATTTAAAAATACATCGGACTCGGACAAACGAGTAAACTTCTTGGGGACATGGTTGCATGGAAGGAAAAAACACATAATACATGAAGTATTGAACTACTCGAATCATTTTTCCTGAAATTTTAAAAGAAAAAATGATATCTTTTTTTAAAATATTATGGTCTGCATGTAGCTAAAATCGGCCTGCGTTTAACATCGATCTTTTTAAAAAACTGTGATCTGCATATAGCCAAAACTGGTCTGCGTTTAACATCGCTCTATATATATCATTTCTATAAGAATATATCAGCCTAATAAGGCTTTATTTGGCGCGGCGGGGTGGCGAGCGAAAAGGGCGCGTTGGGAACGGAGGGGAGGAGGAGGGAATCGAAACGGGGCTTTTTGCCCCATTTTGAAGGGCGCGGCAGGTCCAGCCGGATCAAATGCCGCTGGAGGACGTTTGTTTACCCGTCGTCCGGCGGCGTTTGCCCCAAATGAACTTAGGGGGCTGCGAGTAACGGGAGCCCCATCATGATTAGTGCACTGTCACGATCGCATCGGCAGTGATTTGCCGACCATCCCTTGCTAACGTTTTATGACTAAGGCTCTGTTTGGGAGAACTTATTTTCACCGGTCAAGCGGTTACGACCGCATGAATCGAACCTTAATTAAGGTCTGGTTCATGCGATCGTAACCGCTTGACCGGTGAAAATAAGTCCCCCCAAACGGAGCCTAAAGCTGCATGCAATATTTGGCAGCGTGAGCCTAAATGAAATTTTGATATTTTGTCAGAAGCTAATTAATATAGTCATAATTAGTTATTTTTGCGAGGATTTTCTTTCAGATAATTAAAGTCTTTGCAAATAATATATATACACACACACACGAACAGTGGCGGATGCAGAAAATTTTTCTTGTGTGGACGGACTTATAAACTTGTAAATAAAATTTTGCAATACAAAATGAACATATAAGGCATAAAAGAAAATATCAGCAACCACAACATAATCTATGAAACATAATCTTCAAATTGCAATAAAAGGCTGAAACAACATACACAAAAGAAGAGTAGCTTGCAGAATAACCTTGCTTACAAAACACGTCTTCGAGCTTTCATGTTTTGAAAGCATTTCATTATCAGCTCATTGTCGATAGTAGAAAAAACATCTTTTTCAATATATGTCACTAAACAGGCATTCATCCATTCATCCCTCATTCGATTACGCAGTGATGATTTGATAATCTTCATTGCCGAAAAAGCTCTATCTACAGTTGCAGTTGCAACAGGTAATAATAGTGCGAGCTTCACAAGCAAATAAACCAATGTATATAGAACATCCTTCTTCAATTCGACTAGTCGCATAGCTAATCCTCCAAGCTCAATCACCTCTGCAAAGTCATCATTTGAGCGAATTTCTAAAATATAATTTTCAAGCTGATTATCTAGCTCCATTAATTCAACTGGAGAAAAGTCCATGGGATAATGCTCAGCAAATTGAATCAAATTGTGCTTATCAAATACAGAAAATCCATTACTAGGATCCAAACTAGCCATGCATAAGAGCAATTCAGTATTCACCTCATCAAATCGATTATTTAACTCGACAAGTTGTAGATCTATGATCCCTGTTACAACTTCACCACTAGAGATTTCTTCAATAACCTTTGTAAATTGCTTCTCCCGGAGAATGTCTCTACGCTTGCAAGATGCCCCAATAATGTTTGTTATAATTGTGACCATGCTAAAAAAAGAACAAATCTTTTTGTGTTTTTTTGCGACCGCAACAAGTGTCAGCTGAAGTTGATGAGCAAAAGCAATGGACATAATAAGCGGATTGATTTTCTTCCATAATCAATGATTTTAGACCATTGAATTCACCTTGCATATTACTAGCTCCATCGTATCATTGTCCCCGTAAGCTTGATAGACTCAATCCATTTTTAGCAAAAAAATGCTCAATAGCTAGCTCGAGTGATGAAGCGCTCGTATTTTCAACATGGACAATGCCCAAAAGGCGCTCAATTATCATTCCTTTCTTATCAACATAGCGTAGAACAATAGCCATTTGTTCTTTAACAGATGAATCACGAGCTTCGTCAACTAAAATAGAGAACAACTCAGCATCTATAATATCTTTAATGATGATATTTGTAGTCTCTCTTGCTGCAGCTTGGACAATATCTTTTTGGATCATTGGTGCTACTAATTTATGATTTTCAGGAGCATTCCTTAATACAACTTTATTGATGTTTTCATTATGATCCGCAAGAAATTGAAGGAGTTCTAGAAAATTTCCACGATTACCTGATTCTTCAGATTCATCATGACCACGAAACGTTAATCCTTGCTTTAAAATAAATCTAATACAATCCAATGAAGCTTCCAGGCGGGTGCGATAATCATTCCTCGCTTGGTCAGATTGAGTGCTCAAAGCAACTTCAATGTGTTGTTTTTGGTTCATCAAGTTTAGACAAGCCTTCAAGCATTTGTTATGGATGCTACTATGGTTTCCAACATGAACATCCAATCTGTCTTTATGCTTCCAATTTGTGAACCCCCAAATAACAAAAGCATCTCCTCCGCCTTGGTCACCATGCTCGGGCTTGAATAGATAACAACATAAGCAAAATGCAGCATCTTTTACTATGCTATACTCCAACCAATAACTGTATTTTTCAAACCAAGAACGAATAAATCTGCGCGGATCGTTTCCAATAAGCCTAATTGGGAAATTATGATTTTTTGGTTGGAAAGCTTTTTTTCTGTAGATACCATCTCCGAACCTTCTCCCTATCATTAGGATCATAATCATAAATACTCTTTCGTAATCCTGGGTCCGCAGGAAGATCGTCAATACTGAACTCTAATCGTGGACATACAACTCTATTAGAAGAACCAGCTAATTCCTCACTTGTTTTCCTTTTAAAATATTTGTCCATGATGAAGAGCTAACTGTAATCAAAGCATGAATGTTTAAAGAGGAATCAAAGCATGAGTTTAACAACAAACAAAGTATGAGTTTAACAACAATCAAAGCATGAATGTTAAACAACAATCAAAGCATGAATGTTAAACAACAATCAAAGCATGAATGAGTTTAACATGGCAAATAGAGCTTAGAATAGAGCTTCACATGAACAAAAACAAACCTGAAAATGCAGAGAATAGAGCTTCACTGAAATAGATTCAGAATACCAACAACTGAAATAGATTCAGAAATCAGAATACCAACAACTGAAATAGATTCAGAAATAGAGCTTCACATGGCTAGCAACTGAAATAGAACTTCATAGAAATAGAGCTAAGGGCAAGGTAAAGAAATTGTTGCAAGGTAGAGAATCTGCTTCTCTAAACTAAGGGCAATTTTATGAAAATCCATCTAACTTGTATTGTTTTAATGAGCTAATGTTATGGCTAGTCAGCAATTGGAAACTCCTAAGTAGAAAATTGTTTTTCCTCTGAAATGGAATTCATCACCAACTACCACTGTTAACTCTTATTTGCATTGTGTATTTAGCTAGAACTTCATAGAAAAGGAGTGCAATGCATATCCCAATTGATGAATAAATATAGATTGTCTAAGCATTTTCAATGTCAATATGTTTGTATTTATTTCAGTTCATGATTAATCTTTGTCTATCTCTGTATTAATTGTCATGAGCACATGGCTAGCAACTGAAATAGATTCAGAAATCAGAATACTGAATACCTGAATACAGGAGGAAGGAGGAACTGAAGGTCGGATACTCGGATCTGCAGTCTGCAGAGCAAGGCCGCAGAGGAAGGTCGGAGCTGCAGCCTGCAGGGCAGTAGAGGAACGTCGTCGGCAAGTCCAGTACCTGGGCAAGTCGTAAACCCTAAAATAAGTGCAGAGGAAGAAGATAATGGAGCAGCAGAGCCGCAGAGGAACGTCGTCCTGCCTGTCGCCTCGTTGAGTCGTCGGCAACCCTAAAATAAGTGCAGAGGAAGGTGCGACCGTGCGAGACAGCGAGAGAGATTAATGGAGCTTACTTGGAGTCGCAGCGGAACGTTGTCTATAGGGAGCCCGACGACGACGAGGAGAGGTTGGAATCACGATTTCTCTGCCGGCTTCCTCGCTCCCTCGCTCCAGCTCTTGCGAATCGCAATTTCAGTGTGGGCGGCCGCCCCCTCTCTCCCTAATATGGGTCCGCCCCTGCACACGAGTGAGTGCACGGGGCCCCCCATACCCCGCGTGACAGTACCCGACCCCTGATCGGCGGGCTTCGCCCGCCCCAGATCGATGCATCGTTGCGGGCTTCGCCCACATTCAAGCGGAACAGTTAAATCAATGTGTCGTCGTGGGCTGCGCTCACATCAAGGCAAGTTGCGCCCTTAACATATACGTATGATCACTCAAAACGATCGTAAATAAATATAAATCAAAATTACATTTTTTTTTTAATGTACGTTTGGACGTAAAAAAAATTTATTTTTCTCTCTCTATCTCTCTCTCCTCTTCCTCTCCCTTCCGCCATCTCTCTCCCTTTCTCGCTCCCTCTCTCTCTCCTCTCTTTTTCTCTCTGTATTGTTGAAAATGGATGGTAAAAATTGCTTGGATGAATGTTTAGCAGTCTCAATGTCCTAAAAATATTTATTTTTAGAATATAGATATAGATATATATCAGAAAAGGTATAAAGAAATGATCAAAAATACAAATTGAGAACAATAGACCAAAGATTATGCATAATAAAAGTCACATCAATTCTGCTGCTATAATATACGAGCAGTCTGGCATGGCAGACCCCCGTGCGACAGTACCTCACTGCTCTGCTTTTCTCATCAACAGCGTGCTCTGACGATCCAACCCCCATACTTGCTCGACATCCTCGGTCCATGTCCCCTTTTCATGCGAGAGAACGTCGAGTAAGGTTGTGAGCCGATCATCACTGCATATGGGAGAAGCCGAGCGGTGGGGTACTATTGTACTCGCTGGTGTGTGTGTGTGTCATTTATTGTTTACTTGCCGGTTCAATTTCTCAAAATCATTGTCAACGTTATTATCTTTTTATCCAAATACTAGTGTCTATCAATATATTATTTGCTTTTATTTATTTATTTATTTGTAAGGTTCCCCACCCCCGCCATAATGAATACTCATCAAATTATTGTGACCCCACTAACTTGAAGGCTTCTTTATCCTCCATAGCAAGCGTACAAAATTAACCAATGAATTAAATTAAAACGTGTTCAAATATCATGCTGAAAACGCGTATCAGTAATTTGACGATTTTATGGCTGAAATAAATTAAATTAACCAACGAATTAAATTAAAATTATGTTCATATTATGCATACTCTATAGAAAATAAAATCAATGTTAAAAATAGAGTTGCTGCGGATAAACATTAGCATATGAAGCCTATGTGGCTATGTGTCATGATAAAGTGATGCAAGAGAACAGTAGCGGTGCTTTGATTTTATAAGTATGCATTATGTTATTTTATTTTATTAAATTGTATATTATTGATCCACTTTTTATGAATCATGAATATGTGTCCTGTATAAAGAGAGGCTTGCGATATTTTCACGATGATGAACGATTATCCTGATTAATCCAAACTCAAGCTATTTTCACTTTATCTATTTGATTTTAGGCTCTGTTTGGGGCGGCGTGCCGCGACCCGTGCCGCGTGGCGAGGGGGAGCGACTGGTACCGTGCGTGCCGCGACCCGTACCACGTGTGCCGCGCACGGTAACGCGCGGTACTGCGCACCGGTTGCGAGAATCGAGAGCGACAGACCGCTTCTCGTTACAGTTGCAGTTGAAGGAAAATCTCTGAGAGTGACAGACCACCTCTCAGAAAAACTAAGTATTTTGTTGTCACGGGAGGTCTTCGAGGTCCGAAGGAGTTCTTCAAGCGATGAAGGAGATCTTCAAGTCGCAAATGAGATCTTCGAACTCTGAAGATAATCTTCGAACACTGAAGGAGATCTTCGAGTCGCGAAGGAGTTCTCTGAAGGAATTCTTCAGAAAGCTCTCTCGGATGCAGAATGCGCGTCCCTTTCAAATGAGGGTTCAGGGTCCCTTTTATAGATTTGGTTGGGGGCGGTCTGGTAATTTCACCGTTGCAACCACCGTAATCACATGACGGGCCGATCTCGACCGTTGATCGAGAGAACACAGATCACCACTTTCTGATTATGACGATTTCGCCCCCTGATAAGTTCGGTCACTTCGGGCAGCTCAGGCAGCTTCGTTGACGATCCTAATAGCAATTTGTGAATCCTGCAGTCTTAAGAAGGAAAGTGGAGTTAGCAATTACACACACTATGAACTTCGCAATGTTCAAGTGCGCGCGGGTCAAAGGCATGTTACGAACTTAGCGGTGCTAAATGCGCGTCGAGCATCGAGCGGGTGCGCTGTAAAAGCACGATCGGAGCCGTGCGAGGACGACGCAAAGGGGAGGCGGGCGTGCCACACGGCGAGGGGGAGCGACTGGTACCAACCGTGTCGCGCCCCGTACCACGCGTGCCGCGCGCGGTAACGCGCGGTACTGCGCACTGGTTGCGAGAATCGAGAGCGACAGGCCGCTTCTCGTTACAGTTGCAGTTGAAGGAAAGTCTCTGAGAGTGACAGACCATCTCTCAGAAAAACTAAGTATTTTGTTGTCACGGGAGGTCTTCGAGGTCCGAAGGAGTTCTTCAAGCGATGAAGGAGATCTTCAAGTCGCAAAGGAGATCTTCGAACTCTGAAGATAATCTTCGAACACTGAAGGAGATCTTCGAGTCGCGAAGGAGTTCTCTGAAGGAATTCTTCAGAAAGCCCTCTCGGATGCAGAATGCGCGTCCCTTTCAAATGAGGGTTCAGGGTCCCTTTTATAGATTTGGTTGGGGTCGGTCTGGTAATTTCACCGTTGCAACCACCGTAACCATATGACGGGCCGATCTCGACCGTTGATCGAGAGAACACGGATCACCACTTTCTGATTATGACGTTTTCGCCCCCTGATCAGTTCGAGCAGCTCGGGCAGCTCGGGTAGCTTCGTTGACGATTCTAATAGCAATGTGCGAATACAAGAAGGAAAGTGGAGTTAGCAATTTCACACACTATGAACTTTGCAATGTTCAAGTGCGCGCGGGTCAAAGGCACGTTACGAACTTAGCAGTGCTAAATGTGCATCGAGCATCGAGCGGGAGCGCTGTAAAAGCACGATCGGAGCCGTGCGAGGACGACGCAAAGGGGAGGCGGGCGTGCCACGCGGGGAGGGGGACCGACCAGTACCGCGCGTGCCGCGCACGGTAACGCGCGGTGCCACACACCGGTTGCGAGAATCGAGAGCGACAGACCGCTTCTCGTTACAGTCGCAGTTGAAGGAAAGTCTCTGAGAGTGACAGACCACCTCTCAGAAAAACTAAGTATTTTGTTGTCACGGGAGGTCTTCGAGGTCCGAAAGAGTTCTTCACGCGACGAAGGAGATCTTCGAGTCGCGAAGGAGATCTTCGAACTCTGAAGGAAATCTTCGAACACTGAAGGAGATCTTCGAGTCGCGAAGGAGATCTCTGAAGGAATTCTTCAGAGAGCTCTCTCAGATGCAGAATGTCCGCACTTTTCAAATGAGGGTTCAGAGTCTCTTTTATAGATTTGGTCGGGGGCGGCCTGGTAATTTCACCGTTGCAACCACCGTAATCACTCGACGGGCCGATCTCGACCGTTGATCGAGAGAACACGGATCACCACTTTCTAAATATGACGATTTCGCCCCCTGATCAGTTCGGTCACTTCGGGCAGCTCGGGCAGCTCCGTTGACGATTCTGATAGCAATGTGCGAATCCTGCAGTCTCAAGAAGGAAAGTGGAGTTAGCAACTGCGCGCACTATGAACTTTGCAATGTTTAAGTGCGCGCGAGTCAAAGGCACGTTATGAACTTAGCGGTGCTAAGCGCGCGTCAAGCATCGAGCGGGAGCGCTGTAAAAGCACGATCGGAGCCGTGCGAGGACGACGCAAATGGGCGGTGGGCGTGGATGCCCACGCGGCCCCGGCGCGCGCGGATGCGCGGCGGCGAGCGCGGTTGCGCGCGCGGCATTTCGCGCGCGGCATCTCCGTGCGCTTCTGCGTGCTCGGTTGCGCGCGGTCACCGCCGCGCGCGACTGCTTGCGGTTGCATGCGCATAACTGCGTGCTCTCATGGCGATTACGTGTGTGGTTCGTTGCGGAGATAGTGAGTTTGACTTTCTCTTGGTTCAACCCACTTCCTCACCCACGACCCCATTATCTTAGTGAAGGAATGAGGTTTTTGGCTAATCGCAGCAGCCTGAATTTCTCTACATAATAGATGAGAACCCATAAAAAACATTTAAAAATGTCAATTTTATTTCATCTTCGTTTCATAAACTCTGAGCTTCCTAACATAATTTTATAAATTGTATTTACAATTTTTTAAAATTCTACTCAATAGTATATTTTCATTGAAGTCCCTCATCGCTTGCTTAGAAGCATCGATTACTTTGAAACGTGTTAAATAATATTCCACATTCAGAACTTGATCTGAGATACAGTTTGTCCGCTTTGTATTTATTAATTATTAAAAAAACAAATAAACAGTAAAGTTTAATCAGCAAGTTGCATTGTTACATCCGTGACGGACTGACGGTCGATTATTATCTATGGATAAGTGGATATAAATATATATATATATATATTTTAAAAGTTTTAATATTTTAATGATATTTTAGCCTGTTTAATTTGACCTCACTAATTACAAGTCCACTGCAGCCGCCATAGACCCGTGGAGAACACGAGCTAGAGAATCAGTCAAAGAAGATAAATTAAGTGAAACAACTTTAAGGTTAATTCAGGGGATTGTTATTAGCGCTGCGGCGGTTTTGGCTATTAGCACTCAAAATTAGTTTCTCCTCAATTGGATAATCGCAAAGCGCTGTTTTCGCCTTCCGCCTCTTCGGTTTCATCGCATCGTACGCCGCCGGAAGGGTTCCTTCCGCCTTCCATCGCTTAACATCGCATGCCGTCGGATTTGTTCCATCTCTTATGCTCCGTTCGGATGACCAGAATTGGATTTCGGTTTTGAAATTGGGTTAGGCAGAATTCAATTCAGATGTTCGGCGGCTTGTAATTAGAGTGGATTTGGAATTGGGCCAAAAACACGATACAAATAAGGCGTGACCAATTCTTGGGGGTAAACCACGGATTTCTCTGGTTTTGACGGAGCGGAACCCTATCCCGCGGCGCTGCTTCATCTTCGTCGCCGCTAAGCTGTTTTTCGCTGCTTCGTCTTCGTCGCTGGTAATTTCTCCTGCTCATTCGTCTTCGTCGTTGTTTCTCGCTGCTTCGTCCTCATCATCTTCCTTTTTTTTTCCTTCTTCCTCTTTGTTATTCCCATGCCTCATCTTCTTCTCAAATCCGCCGCCCCTCTTTAGTTTTTTTCTTTTTTTTTCTTGTTTCTCCTCTTCTTCTTCGATCCGCCGCCCCTTTTTGTTGTTTCTTTTTTTTCCTAGTTGCTGGAATTGAAATTATCTGGTTTATCTAGGTTAGTGTTTTCAGTTTTGAGGTTTTGAAAATGATTTTGACTTCTTTAGTTGTGATTCACGGTTGCATAGTGTTGCGGAACGCTTAAGGCTCTTGGTAGACCGGTTTGATTGAACCGCCTTAGCTCGTGAGCGGGCTAAGCGCGCAAACAGTCAATTAGAGATTCGTTGATTGCACTGGGACTTTTTAGCGTGGAAAACCCGGAAAGGGTAAAAAACCACGTGGTCGGAGCTGTGCCGACCAAATTCCACTATCTTCAGGGGGGTTACAAAGTGAGACTTAGAACTCGAGTGCGACAGGCCGCAACTCGTTACAGCAGTAGAGAGATAGAGAGATCCGAAGGCGACAGGCCGCCTCTTGGAAAAAACTAAGTCCTTTTCTCCTTCTGAGA
The DNA here is from genome assembly GCA_033032865.1 of Dactylorhiza incarnata. Classification (NCBI taxonomy): domain Eukaryota; kingdom Viridiplantae; phylum Streptophyta; class Magnoliopsida; order Asparagales; family Orchidaceae; genus Dactylorhiza; species Dactylorhiza incarnata. Next base: position 5,877,367 of record JAWHQI010000123.1, on the reverse strand, counting down.
AAGGTGGAGAACAAAAGTGAGCTGCTCCGGGGAACAAAAGTGAGCTGCTCCGGGGAACAAAAGTGAGCTGCGCCGGGGAACAAAAGTGAGCTGCTCCGGGGAACAAAAGTGAGCTGCTGCGTCGCCTTTCGGGATGAAGGAAATCTTCAAGTCCGGAAAGGAAATCTTCAAGCACCGAAGGAGAATTCCGCAAAAGTCTACAAGGAGCTCTCCCAGGTCCCGAAGTCAAGGTCCCTTCAAATGAAGCCCCAGGGCCCTTTTTATAGCTTTGGCCGGGGGTAGTCTGGTAATCTTGTCGTTGGCAATTTCCATAAATGCTTGGTGGACGAATCATATTTTCCGGTTTGGGGCACACAGATCGCCATTTTTCGTAAATGACCACCTTGCCCTTCGGGCAGCTTGGGCGGCTCGGGCAGTTCGGGCAGCTCTGTTGGAGGTGAAAAGGCGACTGACCGTTCCTGAAAAGTGAGAAGCCTGAAAGATAAAAAGTGAGAAGCCGGAAAGACAAAAAGTGAGAAAACTTCCTGATCGCGCTCAGAAACGTTCTGAGCGCGTGCTAGCGCCGAAGCGCTCCAAGTGCGGGACGCCTCGGGCGGACGGCGGACGGGGAGTTGTCCCCCAAAGGGGGGACCGGATCCTTTGGCGAGGAGAGGGCGCCGGACCGCACCCCGAGGAGGGGTGGGCGCGGATTGGCCGCACCCCCAAGGAGGGGTGCGGACTGGCCGCACCCTCCAAGGGGGTGCGGCTTGGCCGCAGCCCCCAAGGGGGGATGCGGCTTGGCCGCACCCCCCAAAGGGGGGATGCGGCTTGGCCGCACTCCAAGGGGGGTGTGGCTTGGCCGCACCCCCCAAGGGGGGATGCGGCTTGGCCGCACCCCAAGGGGGGTGCGGCTTGGCTGTAACGGCCCAAAACGTGAATTGAACCAAATAAAATAAATTCGTCCCCTATGATGAAAAATAAATCAGTGTGGATTTTGCCATCGCAACGCAATTTGACCTTGAGTTCTTTGCTTTGTATTAAATGACAATATAGCTCGCATTTTTTTGGGCACTGATGTTGGACTGGTGTGCCAATAATGTATTAGCTGACTAATAGTTGAAGGGGGTGTGTATATAATGAAATTGATGGAATTGGGGTGCAAATAGACTAATGGGTGTGCCAATAAAGATTTAAGGGAGTTGTTTGAGCGGCGGTCTTGAGCGGTGGCAGACGCGTGGACCGGTCCATTTAAGGTAACGCAGAGCCTCATGTTCGAAAAGAATGGAGCACGCCGATGTCTACCAGTGCTCATTTAGGGCTCCCGGGAATTAGAATCGCTACTTTCTTTACCCTCCTCCTTCTGATTTGGGTTTTGACGGGAGAAAGCTCTCCATTTCTGCTGGTTCTTTACTTTAGCCGGCGGATTGAAGGTGTTGCTTGTGGTACTCTTCCTCACCGGCAGACTGAGAAATCCTTCAATCTTTTCATGATCCCTCACTGTAAGCTCTACTCCTCTTTTTCCACTTCTCTCTTAAAATCATGATGTAGACAAACCTGGAAGGAAATATGAAGATATGTTGATTTGCTATGGGGATTTGAAAGCTCTAATAAAAAAAATCCTCTTCAACAGGTTAGCGATATCTAAGAGTTATTTAGGGTATGTGATGGAGATATTGTTGGGGTTATCTTTATGTGGCCGATTCTTGCTGCTCTTATTTCAGTGAGAAGTGATAGAGTTTTGTTATGTTGGTTGGCCGGTTATTGAAAGTTATTGTTAGGTTAGAGTCTTTATGAGGATGTGGGGATTTCTTCTTTTAGTTAGCTGCTATTGCATGGTTGCTCTTAATATTTGAACCAAGAGATTTTGTTATATCTTTTCTTTAGCTGTGCAAGAGGTCATGATGAAGGATTTCTGTTGGTCATGTTGGCCAGCTGATAAGATAGTCTTTAAGTGGAGTTTTGGTTGGATGTTTTGGTATCTGCCGCCCCTCTTTTGTTTATATATTGGGAGGAAAAGAGTAAAATGAGAACCAAATGGTCAATATCTATGTTTTCTTTTATGAAGTACAATAGAGAGCTAAATGAGTATTGTTTTAATTTAACTTTAAAGCTGTGTCGTTATGATTATAGAGAACAAATGATCCAAATGATGTAATCATTATAGTCCATAATGTAGCTATAGCGAGGTGCAACCCCGATATAAACGATCCTAAGATATGATGCTTATACAGATACCGCGAAGGATGACACCTCCAAATAGTCATGACAATGCTATGAACACTGATACTGATGGTGAGGGCTACTCCTTTTACTTATGCTTTAATGTTTTACTTGAATGCTTTACTAGTAGCTTCTCTTATGACATTACTTTACTTGCTACTCATACGTATTCACTTATATGAAATGTTATGGTTTTCTTTATATCACTGATACAAAGGAAATTCACTATGATGTATGGCCCTGATTAAGGCAAACAGGCGAATAATATTCTGAGGGGATAAATTAATAAATAAACCATAAGTTACGTGTCGACACGAGGTTCTATTACGGGCGAATGAACTGCATGCACATGAATGACCCTTCGGGGTAAAGGACCCTTCGGGGTAATTACTGATGACCCTTCGGGGTAATTACTGATGACCCTTCGGGGTAATTACTGACGACCCTTCGGGGTGGGCCCAAAAGATGAAACATGATCCACGACTGTAATCATGGACATGTTTGAGGAAAAAGGAATTCACTCGCTCCTAATATTACTTAATGAATAAAAGAGAATGAAACGTATAATCAGATGGCATGAAACATAGATATGAATATTACATGACTTTATGACTTATTTCTTTACACCGTACATAGCTTTCTTGAATGGATATTATATAGCATGAATAATTGCAAATGTTTAAAGACTAACATGTTCTGACAGTTAAAGATTGGCACGACACGGGTACAGGTATAAAGTCATTACTGCTATGTTTAAATATATATTTATGTCTAATTGTTCGGCTAAGAAAAGAGGTACATCCTCACTTAGTCATATTCGTATGACTAAGCCCGTCGTCATTTTGTTTAGGTATCCAAAAAAAGACTTTAAATGCTAAGGAGTTGCAAATTTATAAGAAAAGAAAGGTTCCGTCAACGACAACCAAATAAAAGGTACGTTTTTATTATGTGTTTTAATTCATTATTCACTAGCCTTACTTCAACCTGGGATAAATGTAAATAAGCTTAGGTACAAAGTTAGTGGGGTCCAAATGGGGGGCCTCACATTGGCCGCACCCCCCAAGGGGTGCGGCTTGGCCGCACCCCAAAAGGGGGGCGCGGCTCGGCCGCACCCCCAAACGGGTGCGGCTTGGCCGTACCTCCTTGGGGGGTGCGGCTTGGCCGCACCCCAAGGGGGGTGCGGCTCGGTCGCACCCCCTTGGGGGGTGCGACTTGGCCGGCCGCACCCCTAAGGGCGGTGCGGTCGGGGGGTGCAACTTGCGTGCTATCGCGCTCTTTGATTGTCAACCCCGCCTCTCTTTTCCGGGGCTTTCCTCAGGTGCGTCCTAAGGCCTTTACGGGTGTACAACATAAGCCCCCCAAACCTTCGGAGTCCGAGTCCCGGAGCGAGGAGTTCAAAGGTTTTGACCTTTTCTGTGGCGGCTTTACCCATTGTCCTCCGTGCGGCGCTTTTCTGGTAGGAGCTGATGTTGGAGGGTGTTGTTTTTTTGAGGTCGTTGTGGGCTTGCTGCCCGGCTCTGATGTCCGTATGGGCTGAGGGGTTTCTGCAAAATGACATATTAGCTTGCGCGGTTCTGATCCCGCGGCTTTTACACAATAGAGAATTAGTTTGCGCAAGTCTGTGCTTGCGGCTTTTTGCACGAGTCTGCGCTCGCAGCTTTTTTGCACGAGTCTGTGCTCGCGGCTTGGCCGGTGAATAGCGGGTGTATTCAAACCGTGGGTGAACGTAAGGGGGGCAGGCCCCTACGTCACCGGGACTCGACGGCGGAGGAGAATGGCGAACCTTCAATCGACGGCGGTGCAAAGTCCCCGGGGCAGGGCCCCGAAGTGGCCGGTGAATAGCTGGTGTATTCAAACCGGGGGAGAACGTAAGGGGGCAGGCCCCTACGACGCTGGGACTCGACGGCGGAGGAGAAGGGCGAACCTTCAATCGACGGCGGTGCAAAGCCCCCGAGGCAGGGCCTCTTTATAAAGTTTTTTCTTAAGTGAGTGTAAGTGTCAAAATATGGTTTTACAGTATGAAATCGTCTGGTGCATAGCTTTATGTAAGATGAGATAGGTGCACGAGTCTGGGCTCGCGGCTTTTACATAACATGAAATATAAGATAGGTGCACGAGTCTGAGCTCGCGGCTTGTACATAAATTGAAGATAAGTTTGCGCGAGCTTGAGCTCGTGGCTTAGTACATGGTAGAGGTCCCTGGATCACTGGTAAAAGCGGCGCAGGTTTTGAGCGTTCCAGGTGCGTGGCAAAGTCTTCCCTTCCGCCGTCCTGAGCCTGTATGTTCCGGGTTTCACGACTGTGGTGACTACGTACGGGCCCTCCCAGGCCGGTGAGAGCTTATCTCCTTGGGGGCCTTTGCCGGCGGCCTCGACGCTGCGTAAGACGAGATCTCCTACGTTGATTGGTCTGGGCTTCACCCTCCTGTCGTAGGTCCGGGCGACACGCATTTGGTAGAGTGTAGCGCGGTGAGCAGCGCTGTCTCGAACTTCTGGGATTAGATCGAGGTTTTCTCGGAGCAGTCCATCATTCTTGCTGGGGTCGAAGGTTAGTACTCGAGCACTCGGAACGCCGATGTCGACGGGGATGATAGCTTCGGTTCCGTAACAGAGGTTATAAGGTGTCTCCCCTGTAGGAGTCCTCTCTGTTGTGCGATACGCCCACAACACATTCGGGAGCGCGTCTACCCACTGTCCCCCGGCTTCTTCCAAGCGGGTTGTTGGAGACCGCAGTCCCCCTTTGATGAGAATTGATCTAGTTAAGCGGCATCGCCTGGACTTCCCAGGAGGTCACCCATCCCAGAATTGCTCCAGCCCGAGCACGCTTAACTATGGAGTACTTTCACTTCTCATCACCAACTGAGCTGCAGCTCAGTTGGTGATGAGAAGTGAAAGTACTCCATAGTTAAGCGTGCTCGGGCTGGAGCAATTCTGGGATGGGTGACCTCCTGGGAAGTCCAGGCGATGCCGCTTAACTAGATCAATTCTCATCAAAGGGGGACTGCGGTCTCCAACAACCCGCTGTGCCCTGTGGTGGGATAGAGAGGGGTTGGGGTGCATGGTCTGCAGACCATTTGGTTAGGCTGAACCCTTGCAGCTGGATGCTGGGGGTGCCGGCGGTCGTCCTTGCGAGCTGTATGCTGGGGATACCGTTACAAAAAGTGCAATCTTGGTGAAAGGACTTTTTGTAACGGTATCCCCAGCATACAGCTCGCAAGGACGACCGCCGGCACCCCCAGCATCCAGCTGCAAGGGTTCAGCCTAACCAAATGGTCTGCAGACCATGCACCCCAACCCCTCTCTATCCCACCACAGGGCACAGCGGGTTGTTGGAGACCGCAGTCCCCCTTTGATGAGAATTGATCTAGTTAAGCGGCAGCGCGTGGACTTCCCAGGAGGTCACCCATCCCAGAACTACTCCAGCCTGAGCACGCTTAACTACAGAGTACTTTCACTTCTCATCACCAATTGAGCAGCTCAATTGGTGATGAGAAGTGAAAGTACTCCGTAGTTAAGCGTGCTCAGGCTGGAGTAGTTCTGGGATGGGTGACCTCCTGGGAAGTCCACGCGCTGCCGCTTAACTAGATCAATTCTCATCAAAGGGGGACTGCGGTCTCCAACAACCCGCTGTGCCCTGTGGTGGGATAGAGAGGGGTTGGGGTGCATGGTCTGCAGACCATTTGGTTAGGCTGAACCCTTGCAGCTGGATGCTGGGGGTGCCGGCGGTCGTCCTTGCGAGCTGTATGCTGGGGATACCGTTACAAAAAGTCCTTTCACCAAGATTGCACTTTTTGTAACGGTATCCCCAGCATACAGCTCGCAAGGACGACCGCCGGCACCCCCAGCATCCAGCTGCAAGGGTTTAGCCTAACCAAATGGTCTGCAGACCATGCACCCCAACCCCTCTCTATCCCACCACAGGGCACAGCGGGTTGTTGGAGACCGCAGTCCCCCTTTGATGAGAATTGATCTAGTTAAGCGGCATCGCCTGGACTTCCCAGGAGGTCACCCATCCCAGAATTGCTCCAGCCCGAGCACGCTTAACTATGGAGTACTTTCACTTCTCATCACCAACTGAGCTTGCAGCTCAGTTGGTGATGAGAAGTGAAAGTACTCCATAGTTAAGCGTGCTCGGGCTGGAGCAATTCTGGGATGGGTGACCTCCTGGGAAGTCCAGGCGATGCCGCTTAACTAGATCAATTCTCATCAAAGGGGGACTGCGGTCTCCAACAACCCGCTGTGCCCTGTGGTGGGATAGAGAGGGGTTGGGGTGCATGGTCTGCAGACCATTTGGTTAGGCTAAACCCTTGCAGCTGGATGCTGGGGGTGCCGGCGGTCGTCCTTGCGAGCTGTATGCTGGGGATACCGTTACAAAAAGTGCAATCTTGGTCACATCGTATCCACATGAGTCCCAAATATTACCATAGGATCGCAATGAGTAGTGATCTAACAACCTTAAATCCTAATTTCATAAATTTTCTAGGGAACCTTTAATCATAGTTTCTATTTAAAATAGAAGATGGGCAAATAGAGATTTACATATAAGTATTAGATTATGATCTCAATAAACTGGGAAAACTACCATGACATAACACTGGTCTAAAAATACCAGATCCTAAGTCTCATATTATTCCAAGGAGTATTTACCCTTAATTATCATTTATTACCTTTGATGTGCGTATAAGAGTTTACAGTACAAGTGCTATGTTAAGACTTCATTAAATTCTGGGAAAATTATTACAGCACCATATTGGTCTAAAAACACCATATTCTAAGTCTCATGATTGAAGTAAGGTATATCTATCTGTATTCATCCTTTAATACTTTCTTGCTAAATGTACCCCTATTTTCCCTATACTCTTGAGTCCAAAACTTCAACTTGAAGCTCAGGGAAATCCACTCATACATATGAGTTGGATTCTTAGCTAGAGGTGGTTGATATCACAATCATGGCACGAGCAAATCTTCAAAGCGTTTGCATGAGTCCATATTACTAAATGCACAAACTACACATTTATACATGTCTCACTAAAGGTGGTGTTGAGGGAGCTACGGGAATCCAAATGACATGAACTCAGTGGCATTTAAGGGGTAACCTAAAGGGCTACAATACTTATGTTGATCATTTTCTCCGGAAACATTCTTAACCTAGGTGAATTCAACTTGCAAGTGCTGTTCAAAGTGTTTTACTTATCAAAACACTATTCTAGATATGCCACACCAAAAATGATATTGAAAGATCTACACTTATCCAAATGGCATGAAATCAGTGGCATTTGAAAGGTAACCTAATACCTACAATACTTATGTTGATCATTTTCTCCAGAAACATATTTAACCTAGGTGAATTCAACTTGCAAGTGCTGTTCATCATTTTAACATACAAAACCTACTATGGGCATGTCTCACCAAAAGTGGTGTAGAATGAGTTGTACTTATCCAAATGGCATGAAACCAGTGGCATTGGAAAGGTAACCTAAAGGGCTACAGTATTTGTCTCTGCCCCTTTTTGCAGATATGGCCTCTAAGGCCTTCTAAAATTACATGCAAACTACATAAAGAAACCTAGGCAGAATTATTGTGGTTTGCTAATAGGCAAGATGAGCAGTCTTAGTAGAATGGCTCTACAAGGAGCAGAAGTGCTCCAAATCACTTGATCTTAAATCCTACAGAAAGTAGACCCCTAGGGCTACAAATGTTGTCTCTGATCATTTTTGCAAATATGGCCTATAAGGCCTTCAAAAACAGCATGCAATCTGATTAAAATCCTAGGCAGAATTAAATATGGTTTGCCAATAGGCAAGATGAGCAGTCTTAGTAGAATGGCTCTACAAGGAGCAGAAGTGCTCCAAATCACTTGATCTCAAATCCTACAGAAAGTAGACCCCTAGGGCTACAAATGTTATCTCTGCCTTTTTTTACAAATATGGCCTCTAAGGCCTTCAAAAACTGCATGCAAGCTACTAAAATTCCTAGGCAGAATTAATGTGGTTTGCTAACAACCATAATGAGCAGTCCTAGAAAAAAGGATGCTCTGGTGCCCACAGTGCACCAAATCAAGTGATTAAGGTGGCAAATGCAAGTAGACCCATAGGGCTACAAATGTTATCTCTGCCCCTTTTTACAAATATGGCCTCTAAGGCCTTCAAAAACTGCATGCAAACCACTGAATATTTAAGTTTTGACCAACCTCACAAGAATGAGTGCTGTAGCTTCCACACTTAACCAAATGGCCTGATTCGACTTCCATTAGAAAGTAGACATCCAGGCCTACAAATGTTATCTCTGGGCATTTTTCGATTTATGGCCTCCAAGGGGTTCGAAAATTAGATTGAAAGTGCTGCCCGGTTTGTGACTACAGATTTGAATAATTATTAACATGAAATATTAAATTCCTGCACAAATCTTAAAGCCAAGATGGACGGCATCCGTGCGTCTTCCTCCTCCAGCCGACGGCTGGGAATGAAACTTCCTGTAGCTTTTGCGTGAGCCACCACCGACCGTCCCCTTACCTCCATGGCCAACCTCCATCACCACCACCTTCGTTGAGGTGGTGGCCGTCGAGGGGAGGCGGTTTCCGGCCGGAATAATGCACAGGAGAGGGGATCGGGGAGGGAAAAATATCAGCCAAGCTCTGATTTTCCAGAGCTAGATCCAAGCTCTTTTGAGCTCAAACCAAAACCTAAACGTTCTAGGGATCTAGCACAAGGGGAGGGGAGGAGAAACCAGACCTTAGATTGGCTTGAGGTTAAGGAAAGCTCGGAATCGCCATGGCCGACCACCTCATTGGAGCTCCTTGCCGATTTCACTCCTCTCCACCATTAGCTTCAGAGGGAGGAAAGAAGCAGACGGTTTGTGACTTCTACTTGTCCGTTGGTTTGCGGATGTGCCACGGCTGTGTGACGCAGGTTGATCTTCAGGTCCTCGCACATCTTGGTGAAGGACTTCCCAGTGAATTGAGTGCCGTTGTCGGCAATGATCGCAGTTGGGATGCCTGAAGCGGCAGACGATGTTCTTCCAGACGAATTGCTTGGCGTTTTCCTCCGTAATTTTGGCCAGGGGCTCTGCCTCCACCCATTTGGTGAAGTAATCTATGGCTAGGATGATGAACTTGCTCTGCCCGGATGCTAGAGGTAGGGGACCGAGGAGGTCGATCCCCCACTGCGCAAATGGCCACGCACTCTGTAGCGTGGAAAGTGAGACCGGGGGTTGATGAGGCATGTTGGCGTGCAGCTGACAACTTTTGCACTTCTGGACAAAGTCGTCCGCGTCTTTCCTCATTGTTGGCCAATAGAAGCCTTGTCGCAGTATTTTTCGCGCTAATGCCTTCCCGCCTAGGTGTTCTCCGCAGACTCCTCCGTGTACTTCCCTGAGGGCGTAGTCTGCCTCGCCCGCTGGCAGGCATTTTAGATATGGTCCTGAGAATGCCCGTTTGTAAAGCTCCCCATCTATAATGGTGAACGATGCTGACCGCATTCGTAGCCTTCGCGCCTCTAGGCGATCTTCGGGAAGGTCCCCTTGCTCGAGGTAAGCTCGCAACGGGGTCATCCAGGATGACTCTTCCTGGTGAATGGCTGCGATTTCCCATGGCCCTTGAATGCTTGGGATCACGACTTCTTCGATTCGGCGTCTTCGAGACTGGTAGCTGGAGGGTGAGGTGGCGAGCTTGGATAGAGCATCCGCCCTGGAATTCTGCTCTCGGGGGATGTGTAGAATCTGATACGATGAGATCTTCTGGAGAAGTGATTTCGCGAATGCGAGGTACTTCGCCATCTGTTCGCTCTTAGCCTCGTAATCTCCTTCAACCTGTGAGACCACGAGTTGGGAGTCTGTATAGATCGTTAGGTTCTCGGCTTTGCAGTCGATGGCGAGTTGGAGTCCGGCGATCAGTGCTTCGTATTCCGCGATGTTATTTGTTGCGGGGAACTTTAGTCGGAGTCCGTAATCCAGGGTGATCTCTTCGGGGCTTATGAGGAGCAATCCTGCCCCGGCCCCTTCAGCTCCAGAGGCGCCATCGACATAGAGGGTCCAATGGGGGCTGGTGGTGTCTTTGATGAGGGTTGTTTCTGGCGGGATGGTGTATTCCACCACGAAGTCGGCGAGCACCTGCGACTTGATGTCGGGCCGAGGCAGGAATGGATGTCGAACTCGCCTAGTTCTACGACCCACTTTACAAGTCTCCCCGAGACTTCCGGCTTTTGGAGGATTGCCCGTAATGGGAGTTGCGTCAACACCTTGACCGTATGAGCCTGGAAGTAGGGTCTAAGTTTTCTAGCTGAGAAAACAAGAGCCAAGGCTGTCTTGTCCGCTGCCGGATACCTGGTTTCGGTGTCGGTGAGGACTTTGCTGAGGTAGTAGATTGGTCGCTGCACCCCTCCCTCGTCTTTCACGAGCACTGAGCTAAGAGCCGTAGGCGACACGGCCAGGTACAAGAACAGAGTTTCCCCGGGGGTGGGCTTTGACAGAAGCGGTGGCGAAGCCAGGTACTGCTTGAGAAGCTCGAAGGCCACTTGGCACTCGTCCGTCCACTGGAAACCTGAATGTCGTGCTCCCCGGAGGATTTTGAAGAAGGGGAGGTACTTGTCTCCCGTTCGTGATAGGAAACAGGACAAAGCAGCGATCCTCCCGTTTAAGCGTTGTACTTCCTTAATTGAGCGAGGTGGCGACATATCCTCCAACGCCTTGATCTTCTCGGGGTTGGCCTCAATTCCTCGATGGGTTACCATGAAACCTAGAAACTTCCCCGCCGTCACACCAAACACACACTTGCTGGGATTGAGCCGCATCTGGAAGCGACGGAGAAGCTGGAAGCACTTTTCCAAGTCTTCCAAGTGGTCGCGCCGGTGGACGCTCTTTACTAGCATGTCGTCCACGTAAACCTCCATCGTTTCTCCGATGATGTCCTTGAAGACCTTGTTCATCAGCCTTTGGTAGGTGGCTCCAGCGTTTTTAAGGCCGAAGGGCATCACCTTGTAGCAGTAGACTCCCCGGTCGGTGCGGAAGGCAGTATGTTCTTCGTCCACGGGGTTCATCCTTATCTGGTTGTAACCTGAATAAGCATCCATGAAGCTGAGCAGCTCATGGCCGGCCGTGACATCGACGAGCTGGTCAATCCTTGGGAGGGGGAAGCTGTCCTTCGGGCATGCTTGGTTCAGATTGCTGTAGTCGACGCACATCCGCCACTTTCCCGAGGCCTTCTTCACCATGACTACGTTGGCGAGCCATGTGGGGTATTCTGCTTCGCGTATGAATCGCGCCTCTAGGAGCTTAGCTACCTCCTCCTCGATCGCCTTTAAACGCTCGGGGGCAAAGTTCCTCTTCTTTTGAATCACAGGTCTGCAGGCGGGGTTGATGTTTAGCGAATGATAGATAACGTTAGGATCTACCTCGGGCATGTATTCCGGGCTCCAAGCGAAAATGTCCTCGTTCTTCTGCAGGAAGGTGGTGAACTCTTCCCGCTCTTTTTGGGTTAAGAGTGACCCGACCTGAACAGTTCGAGTCGGGTCTCGCCGGGAGAGTGGTATTTCTACCAGCCCTTCAACGGGCGCTCCTCGTTGCAAAGTAGCCTCGTCCCGCAGGTCGAAGTTATTGATGTTGAGAGCGGTCGCCCTTGCTGGTTGGGCCTGCTTCAGGTAACAGGTCCTGGCTGCCTCTTGGTCTCCTCTTACGACTCCTATTCCTGCGGCAGTGGGGAACTTCATAGCTAGGTGTGGAATGGAGGGGATTGCCCCGAAGATCGACTGGAGCGGTCTCCCGAAGATGGCATTGTAGGCGGAGGTGGACTCTACCACCATGAACTGGATGTTGTGCGTTGACTGTCTTAGAAATTCGCCCAATGTGACTGGGAGAAAGATCATGCCTTGCACCGGGACAGGTCTGTTATCGAAGCCGTAGACGGGCCCGACCGCAGGACTAAGCTGGTCTTTTGTGAGCTTCATACTTTGCAAAGTGGAGAGAAATAAGACATCGACCGAGCTTCCATTGTCGACCAGTATTCTCTTCACCTTGAAGCAGGGATCCCCGATCCCTGCGCTGATCACGAGGGGATCCTGGTGCGGAAGCCGCAACCCTTGCAAGTCTTCGTCTCCGAAAGCTATCGTAATATCTTGCTTGAGTTTTTTGTTTTCGTGGTCTCTTGCGGGCTGGGCAATTGAGAGGATCTGTGATGCTGAGACAGGGGTTCCGGCGATCGTCTCGATTTCTCCTACCATCGGCCTTCCTCCCCCCGTGCCACGGGGGGCGGGAGGCTGCTCCCCTGCATCCCTAGGCTGCTGGGGCTGGTTGGGAATCTGGCCTTGTAAGAATCTTCCCAGGAGTCCCTGGCGGATGAGGCGCTCGATCTCGTCTTTGAGTCTGGTGCACTCCTCAGTGGTATGTCTGGTTCCCCGATGGAACTCGCAGTACCTGGACTGGTCGCCCCTCGGATTTGGCGGGGGTATCCTGGGCATGCGGAGCTCGGGGTTGTTTTGTATGGCGTAGAGCACATTCGTTCTGGTGGTGTTCAACGGGGTGTAGGTCCTGGGCGGCTGTGGTCCCAGATCCCTCTGGTGGTTACGCCGACTGATACGCCCGTGAGAGGTGTATATAAATACACAAGTGCACGTGCCGTACAAGTAATAAAATGATGAGAAAGTGATCGTTCCCACGAGGAAGTGCTTAACTTAGCGCTCACAAATATTAATTCCACCTTTTCTCTAAATTCAAGCAAGTAATAATGATTGATAAAGAAACTTAAATAGTTCGAAAGCAAACAACTACAATTCTAGTTACGGTTACTTAAATTACTTTTACTTCACTTGGAAAGATAGTCTCACATGTGATTTTCCCTTGCTATGATGATAACTACTAAAAATGATAATTCATGAAGTATTAACAATGATCTTGCAACGATTCTAAAATGGATAACTTTATCTCTCGATCACCATTATCCGTTTATCCCAAATCCTCTAGTCGTCTCCAACTTAGATGAAATTAGAATAACAAAAAGCGCTAGAATCACGGTTGCTAATTTAAGAGGAGATCTCTCTCTCTCTTGGAATTATATTAAGATTTATGATACACTTTCAACGCTTCTCTCTCGAATCTCGCGATGAAGTATAAATACGGAAGTTTGGTTAAAAACTACACGACTCCTCTCTCGAATATCGCCGTGCGAATAAACGTTCATCTAGCCCGACTCATCTCTCAAATTTTTGCCAAGCACTTTAAAGATGAAACATAAACCAAAATCCCAAGAATAGATCATAAATTTAATAAAGATCAACATCAATACATTCACAAATTATAAATGAAAATCAAGTCATCATCACAACTAAGGTACTTCACACATGCAAGACTTAGAAAATTAGTTCATGGAGGAAGAGAAGTGTAGCAAATCAAAGTAGATCTTACTAGACATGATTAAGGAAATCAAAAATGTTGTAGGAATGTTTCTAGACTCAGATCTTCCTCCTTGGTGATGATCCACGCCTTCTTTCTCCAAGCCCTAGCCGAAATCTCCAAGAGGCAGAAGACCTCCAAAAGTTCCTCCTTTTTTATTTCCAAGTTCTCCCTCACAATAATGATTATTTCCCCCCCTCATTTTCGTGCTCATAACTTCCCTTCCAAATCTGAAGGGATGTCTCCTTTGGAATTACACATAGGCGCCTCTTTTAAAATTCAAAAATCTGAATTTCCGTCGCCACGTTGCAACCTGCAAATTTCTGGCGTTGCAACTTATTTTCTGCATCAGCAATAAATGTTCCATTGCTTCCCCAACTTGAATCCTTTGACCAATCTTAGATATAAAATATGGAAAATGACCGAAATCAGCCCAACATTGATTAATAAAATATTTAAACATATTTTCTATAATTGGGGATTATTTTCCTCTTTTTAAATGAATATTAGAGTAGAATAAGTAGTGAAATAACTTCCTTTTGGGAAGTTATCACCCCACCACACTTAAACAATTGCTAGTCCCTAGCAATGAAATAATCCAAGAAAAATCTGAATGGAGGGCTAATATTATGAAACAAACTCAAATAATCTCACATCCTTGCGAAATACATAAACCTACAATTCAACGAGAGTTCACCCAATCACAAATCCGTTAGCTTGATACAAGATAAGGCTCAATTAAGAAATCTAGTGTCGTGCATGCCTCTCTTTTAAAATTGTTTACTCCCATTTCATATTTAACATAGACTTCTGCATTAATAGGAAAAGATGAGATTGTTCTACTTCACTGATTTAACCATTCCATAAGTTAGTAGTTCAATTGAAAGTAGGACTGAAGTGTATGGATAGCTTTTTATACGAGGATGCAATTTCCTAGTTGATGATTTTAACAATTTACCACATTATGGTGTCGAATGCTAGATTTGGGTTCACATTTTAACTTACTTCGTAGTTGGGATCATTCCGAGTATAGATATACATACCCAGGCCACATATCACTATGATGTTTCAAATTAAAATTTTTTAGCTCTTATCATAGTTGGGATCATTCCAAGCATGCATACGCACACCTAGGCCACATATCACTATGACTCACACATTTGGCATCTTTTATAAATTCATCACAGTTGGGATCTTTCCAAGTATGTCTAACTATACCCAGGCCACATGTCACTACGAAGTTTAATCAATTTTCTTTTATAAGGTTCGACTCCCATAAGTGGATAAATTACTAAAATACATCAAATAGGAGAATTAAGAAAATGGAATATGAAAGGTTCAAGCTCCAATATTGTAGTGGATGGTCACAAAGGATATACTAACTAACTCATGTTTTGGTTAAACATTGGCTTAGCCCATACTCATCCATCCCCATTATGCTACAGAAGTATATATAAAAATAGATCTAGAGAGTAAACTCATTCAAAGAAAATCTTTTGCATAACACTAAAATAAAAAAATTTCCTAAAATTCCGCTAACATCAAATTCATGAGTAGAGCTCTCAAAAATTGTTTGGTTTTACCAATTGATTATTGAATATAGGTTACACACAACAAGGATTGAGATTAAATGGTTAGAATAAGCCCTCATAAAAATAGGAGGGGTTATGCACCCCACCACACTTAAACATTGCTAGTCCCTAGCAATGAACTCAATGAAAATATATAAAGAGGAAATAATTGCCAATTGAACGAAGAAAGAAATAGAGTAAAAATAAAACAAATACTCCCCTCATATTTTTTTTTTTTTTGCACTTTTCGTTGCAATCTCCCAAGGAAGGCCTAGTCCAAGAGTGTTCCGTTCGAATCATAGCTCAGTAGTCCAGAGGATCTGCAAATAGCATCACAAAACCAAACAAAAGCATATCCCAAATAAAATAGCTTTAGCCGTATACCATAGATATTGGATGGAGCCATATCTTAACCAAGCAATTCGAGTAACCAAAGTAAGGGGATGCAAGTAATTGGGCAATAGAACTTATGCAAAAATCACAGCAGTAATGTTCACATCAGTCACAAAAAATCAAGCAAACATCACAGCACTAACTCCACAAAAATATTATCCAAAACTAAGAAGGCAAAAGAAGACATAATATTGTCCAAAAAAAACATTCACAAATGAAGCAAAATATCCAAAAATATGGAACTGGACAGCTCCCGGCTACTCGCTTCCATCTTCGTCCATCTCTTCCTCATCCTCATCGGGTTCGTCGTCCTCGTCCTCGTCATCAGCATCATCACTGTCATCTTCATCATAGGCAGTATCCAACCTTTCCCGACCTTTAGTCATCAGATATCCTCTCTTGTCAAAATTATTGCAGTAAGGATAACTTGGTATCGGCATCGGGAGTTTCGCCTTGTACATGAGCTGAGCAAGTACATTACACATGTAGTCCTGTCGGGCATCAAAATAACAATGCTCAAGGCGTTGGTACGTCTTCATGTACTCCGTATCCTGCAAACATAGCATGCTAGCCTGAGCTGGGTTTCCTTCATTTAGAGTAATTGTCTCTGGAGATCCGGGAGGTGGCCTTGTGTATTGCCCTCGGAGAACTGATAGCAATCTTTCATTTGTCTTCTTTGGGGACTCCTCTGCAACCTTGATATTCTTCTCTATCACCGTCACCGTGATATGATGACCTACCTGTGTAACTGTGTCTCCTCTCCTAATCTCCACACCAGCATTCTTGCATAGCTCAGTAATCAAAGTGGGGAACCAAAGGTGTTTTGCTTTTTCTTCTCCTACTTTCTTCCGGATGCTACTATGTATCAAATGGCCAACATTAAATTTAATTCCCTTTAGGATACCATATATGAGGGCAATACGCTCGAAAGATACAACATTTGCGTGCCTTGTTGGCACGATACCTGCATTAATAAATAGTAGCCACACTTTTGCCTCTCGAGATAAACACTGAGAACTCAATGCCTTTTTTGATTTTAAAACCCAATCCGGCTTCGTACCACCACAAACTACTGCAGCAATGTCTTCCAATGGGACCGTGATCGCTAATGCATCATAAGGAGTAATCTCATTGTCTTCCAACTCGAACATTTCATTTATTGCCTTTGGGGAATAGTTGATCATGCGGCCACGAACTAAAACGTTGTCCCCTTCGGAGAACCTAGCGTTAGCATATAACTCGTAAACCCACTGATACACTGCCTCAGTTCGCGGGTGGCATAACATCTCCCAACCTAACTGATGAATTAGGTCCTCATAGGCTATTCTCCAACCTCTGAATTCCATTTTGAAACCTCTTTCGGGGATAAATGGTATAGATTGTAGGGCATCACAGAGCTTATGTGCCTCATCGTTTACAAACCGGACATCACCCTTGTGAGCACACTCTTTCCCTCTTCCTCGTTTCCCTTTTCCTTTAGGTGACATGTCTTCACCCACAAGAGAAGAACGAAAATACACTTAAACCCTAAGAGATCGCAAACACCATAGCCCAAATATAGCAAAATAAAAATCGATATAGGAAAAAGTCGCGCCGGTTGTTACCTAATGGATCGCGGTCGAGACGCTGGAATGAGAGAACCAATGCAGCCTGCAAGGCCGATGGAGGAAGTCGACGATGGGACGCCGACGGTTTTCGTGATCTCCGCTCGTGACGAAGCTCCTCCGCTGTGCAGTGCTTGTCTCCGCCAAATCCCCCGATGCAGCTTCGCGTGACCTAAATGAATTAGCGGGGCTGGGTTTTTAATATAACGCAGAATTAGGTGGTCGGTTCAACTGGACCGGCGCCCGCCATTTGTGTTTTAAAGGAAACAGTCGACCGGTTCAATTGAACCGGCCGCGCCTTTTCAGTTCTTGTGCTCCCACCGAGGCCAGCCGGTTACAACGCCTGCTTTCCTTGCGTTGCAACGCGGAAAGAATTCTGTAGGAATTTAACATTACCACCGAGCCTAGCGAGTTGCAACGCGCAGAATTTTTGCGTTGCAACCTAAAATACAAAGCTGCCAAAAATTGTACACAACCGAGGCCAGCATGTTATAACGTGAAAAAATTTTGCGTTGCAACCTAAAATCTAGAAAATTTTCTTTCTTAAAATTTTTATTATCAAGATCTACTTTGACATCTCTTCATTACCTATTGTCCTCCAAATGATAAAAACAAACATAAAACAAACAAAACAAACTAAAAATGATAAAAAAATAACAGAGATGGTGGGTTGCCTTCCACCTAGCGCCTTGTTTAAAATGTCCCGGCCGGACGCTTTCCCTATTTCATTTTCAATTGAAAGTTAGCACCATCGCCTCGCGCTGATCACTACCTTCATAATATTCCTTCAACCTCTGTCCATTTACTTTAAACTTGGATCCGTCTCTCTCATTACAAATCGTGATAACTCCAAACGGATGTACCTCCTCCACACGAAAAGGTCCAGACCATCTTGACTTCAATTTTCCAGGGAATAATCTCAGTCGTGAGTTATACAAGAGGACAAGTTGCCCTTTTTTGAACTCCTTTCTTCTCAACCTCAAATCATGCCATTTCTTCGTCCTTTCTTTGTACACCCTAGCATTTTCATACGCATTAGACCTGATCTCCTTCAGTTCGTTCAAATGAAAAAGTCTCTTCTTGCCCGCTTCTTGGAGATCAAAATTCAATTTTTTTATTGCCCAATATGCTTTGTGCTCCAATTCAACTGGAAGATGACATGATTTGCCATAGATCATTTTATAGGGAGTTAGGCCTATCGAGGTTTTAAATGCTGTCCTATATGCCCATAATGCTTCGTTTAGTTTTTGTGACCAATCCTTACGAGTTGCACTAACCGTTTTTTCTAGGATTGATTTTATCTCTCTATTAGAAACTTCAGCTAAACCATTTGTTTGAGGATGGTACGCAAGGGCGACTTTGTGAGTGACTCCATATTTTCGAAGGAGCGATTTAAATTGAGTATTACAAAAGTGTGCTCCACCGTCACTTATTATGGCTCTGGGCGTACCGAATCTAGAAAAAATATTAGCCTTAAGAAATTTTAGAACAACCTTAGCATCATTCTTCGGTGTGGCTATAGCTTCTATCCACTTCGAGACGTAATCCACAGCTAAAAGTATATAAAGATTTCCATTTGAGTTTACAAATGGACCCATGAAATCTATTCCCCACACATCGAAAATCTCCACCTCTAGAAAATTAGTCATTGACATGTTATCCCCTCGATTGATGTTTCCCGTTCTTTGACATCTATCGCAACATTTTGCGAACCTATGAGCGTCCTTAAATAGTGTTGGCCAAAAGAAGCCAGTTTCTAGGACTTTTATTGCCGTCCTCTCTCCCATAAAGTGTCCACCATAAGGTGAAGCATGACATTTCGCTAAGATACCTTGTACTTCTACCTCCGGGATGCATCTGCGGATCACTTGGTCAGCACAAATCTTAAACAGATACGGATCATCCCAGATGTAAGATTTCACCTGGTAGAGAAACCTTTTTCTTCGTTGATAGTCCATGTCTGGGGGAAATACATTGCTCACTATGTAGTTCACAATGTCTGCATACCATGGCATACTCGCTTCAGATATTGCCAGCAACCTCTCATCAGGAAAATTCTCTCTAATCTCTATGTCCACATCTCTCTCACACTCATACTCCAGACGTGATAGGTGGTCCGCTACCGGATTCTCCGCTCCCTTACGATCTTTAATCTCTAAGTCGAACTCTTGCAGGAGAAGAACCCACCTAATCAGTCTAGGTTTCGCGTCCTTTTTCTCCACTAAAAATCGAATTGCTGCATGGTCCGTATAAACAATCACCTTAGAAGCTACCAAGTAGGATCGAAATTTGTCAAAAGCGAAAACGACTGCTAATAACTCCTTCTCAGTAGTTGTGTAGTTTACTTGTGCATCAATCAACGTCTTGCTAGCATAGTATATTGTGTGAAAAACCTTGTTACGGACTTGTCCTAAAACAGCGCCCACAGCAAAGTTGCTAGCATCGCACATAATGGTGAATGGTAAAGACCAATCGGGTGAAATAATAATAGGAGAAGAAATCAGACTTTGCTTCAAAGAATGAAAGGCGGCTAGACATTCCTCATCAAAGTTAAAATGTGAATCATTTCCTAATAAATGACTTAGTGGCTTAGAGATTTTCGAAAAATCCTTAATGAAACGATGGTAAAAGCCGGCGTGTCCTAAAAAACTTCGCACTCCCTTAACATTAGTTGGTGGAGGCAGTTTCTCTATAACCTCTGTCTTTGCCCGATCTACTTCCAATCCCTTCCTTGACACCTTGTGTCCTAAAACAATTCCTTCTTTAACCATAAAGTCACATTTTTCCCAATTTAGGATTAAATTGGTTTGAATGCACTTATCCAAAGCTTCCTTCAACACTTTCAAACATTTATCAAATGATCTCCCAAATACTGAAAAATCATCCATAAAGATCTCGATCCCCTCATCAATCAGATCAGTGAAGATAGCGATCATGCAGCGCTGGAATGTACCAGGAGCGTTACACAATCCAAAAGGCATTTTCCTAAATGCAAATGTCCCAAAAGGACAGGTGAAGGTAGTCTTCTCCTGATCCTCGGGAGCTACCATGATTTGGTTATACCCTGAGTAACCATTTAAGAAACAGAAATACTCATTTCCTGCTAACCTATCAAGAACCTGATCGAGGAATGGAAGTGGGAAATGATCTTTCCTAGTCGCCTTATTCAACTTTCGATAATCCATACAAATCCGCCATCCAGTTACCGTTCTGGTGGGGATCAACTCGTTTCTCTCATTCTTAACTACCGTAATGCCTCCCTTCTTGGGAACACATTGAACAGGACTTACCCACCGGCTATCGGAGATAGGATAAATAATACCCGCATCCAACCATTTGATTATCTCCTTCTTGACCACTTCTTTCATTGGTGGGCTAAGTCTTCGTTGGTGTTCAACTGACTCTTTTGCTTCTTCTTCTAATAGAATTTTGTGCATACAAATTGAAGGACTTATCCCTCTAATATCTGCAATGGTCCAACCCATTGCCCCTTTATATTCACGAAGAACCTCAAGTAATTTCTCTTCATGTTCTTTAACTAGAGATGCATCAATAATAACCGGTAGTGTGTTATCCTTACCTAGAAAAACATACTTTAAGTTTTCGAGTAGCAGTTTCAATTCAAGCGTAGGTGGCTCTAAGATAGAAGGCTTCATGATCTTAGACTCACTTGGTCTACTTATTAATTCAAACATGTTAGCATTTGGTATATGCTCATCAATACTTAAAGCTTCTACAGTTTCTGTTAAGTCTGGGTCCTCTTCTATTTCTTCATTTGTTAACACACTCAGGATTTTACGCTCCCAATCATTCTCATCATACATCATACGTGTGGGTGCATTCACTTCCTCAATAGAAAAACACTCCTCCTTATCATCCGGAAATTTCATAGCCTTGAGGATGTTGAATGTCACATTCTCATCATTAACTCTCATCGTAAGCTCACCCTTCTGGACGTCAATGAGTGTTCGTCCGGTGGCCAAGAATGGTCTACCAAGAATGATGGGGACATCCTTGTCCTCATCCATATCGAGTACCACAAAATCGGCGGGGAAAATGAATTTATCCACCTTAACCAATACGTCCTCTACAATTCCCTTGGGAAATGCTAGAGACCTATCGGCCAACTGTAGAGTCAGAGATGTAGGTGTGATCTCCCCTAAACCAAACTTCTTATAGATAGATAAAGGCATCAGATTAATGCTCGCCCCAAGGTCACATAGAGCTCTCCCAACAAAGTTTAAACCGATAGAACAAGGAATTGTGAAGCTACCGGGGTCCTTAAGCTTGGGTGGCAACTTCTTCTGCAATATAGCACTACACTCCTCAGTCAACGCCACTATCTCTTTATCAACAAACTTGCTTTTCTTTGCCAAGATATCCTTCATAAACTTGGCATAACTTGGCATTTGCTCAAGAGCCTCAGCAAATGGGATATTTATAGTTAATTTTTTGAAAATCTCCAAAAACTTTTGGAATTGTGTGTCAAGTTTGAATTTAACAAGTCTAGCCGGAAATGGGGGTGGTGGATAGACTACTTCTTTCTTTTGATTTAGTTTCTCTTTTTGTTTATCTCCCACCTCATTTTTCTCACCCAACTTGTCCTTCTCTAATATACTCAACTCACTTGGCTTCTTACTCGTCTCTTCTTCCCTAACTTTCTCAAGCAACCCCTCCGCACTTGGGATCTCTACACCACTCCTAAGTGCAATAGCCTTGCAATGATTATTATGATTATCTTTTGTTGGATTGGGTGTGGTATCAGAAGGTAGAGTTCCAATGAGCCTTTGACTTAATGAATTTGCAAGTTGACCCATAGTAGTTTCTAGTGATTTTAACGATGATTCTATTCCTACCATTTTTGAGTCATACTTTTGGAACATGCCTAAGATAAACTCATCAGTCACCTTCCTTTGGTTTACTTGTTGGGGTTGAGAGTTGTTATTGATAGGTAGTTGATTCATATTTTGATTAAAACCTTGTGGTTGATTCATCCCTTGATTATTCTTCCAGGAAAAATTTGGATGATTTCGCCACTCGGGGTGATAATGATTGGCAAATCCTGGCGGAATTTGTCTTGGTTGCCCTCCCACATAATTGGCTTCTTCAGTTATTTGATTTAGTTGTTCAACTGTGAGCGGGGCACTAGTTGTATGGGTTGAGAGTGAATCTAATCTTTTGTTAATTAAATTGAACTGCGATGCCATCTGAGCGGCCAAAGAAGTGATTTGGTCCACCTGATGGACTCCCGCTGGATTACAATTAGTTTGCCTCTCATATGCTTGATAATTATTAGATGTTAAGTCTTCTAAAATAGCATACGCGTCTTCAGGATACTTTTTCATTAATGATCCCCCAGCGGCTCCATCGACTAAAATCATGGTTGCAGTTTGCAGCCCATTGTAAAATGTGGACACTTGCTAGTGCTGGTGCAACCCATGATGAGGACATTTTCTCAACAGCTCTTTAAAACGCTCCCATGCGTCGTAAAGAGTTTCTCCGTTACCTTGTAAAAATGTTGTAATATCCCTTTTTAGTTTTGCAGTCTTAGAGGGTGGAAAATATTTGTTCAGGAATCTATCGACTAGTTCGTCCCATGTGGTGATACACTCATGTGGTAACGAGTCTAACCAATCCTTAGCTCTACACTCTAAGGAGAACGGAAATGCTCTCAACAGGATTGCATCTTCCGATGCTCCATTGAACTTAAACATATCGCAAATTGCTAAGAAGGTTCGTAAGTGGGAATTTGCATCTTCATGACCTAGACCCCCAAACTTATTGTTTTGCACTTGTTGCATAATTAGTGGGTCCATTTTAAAATTGTTAGCAGCAATTGCTGGTCGAGCAATGCTGAAGTGCAAACCTCCCCTTAGAGGTGTGTTATAATCGTGACAAGTCATACGTGGTGGTGCTGGCGGTTGGGCATTTTGATCAACCTGACCATCGTTATTATTAGCATTATTTGGCTCCGGATCATTCATCGCAGGATGAATAATGTTAACGGTCCTAAAGTCTCTCCTGTTTCGTCTACAGGTACGCTCAATTTCAGAATTCAACGGCAATAGTTCTACTTGCCTATATCTGGACATACACCGACCAGTATTCAAATAGATAAATAAATTAAAACAAATAACACGAACAAACAAATGCTTGATCTCTAAGTACTAAGGTTTCACAAATATTGTGAGAAATAAAACACTAAATTAGCGCGCCTCCCCAGCAACGGCGCCAAAAACTTGATACGCCCGTGAGAGGTGTATATAAATACGCAAGTGCACGTGCCGTACAAGTAATAAAATGATGAGAAAGTGATCGTTTCCACGAGGAAGTGCTTAACTTAGCGCTCACAAATATTAATTCCATCTTTTCTCTAAATTCAAGCAAGTAATAATGATTGATAAAGAAACTTAAATAGTTCGAAAGCAAACAACTACAATTCTAGTTACGGTTACTTAAATTACTTTTACTTCACTTGGAAAGATAGTCTCACATGTGATTTTCCCTTGCTATGATGATAACTACTAAAAATGATAATTCATGAAGTATTAACAATGATCTTGCAACGATTCTAAAATGGATAACTTTATCTCTCGATCACCATTATCCGTTTATCCCAAATCCTCTAGTCGTCTCCAACTTAGATGAAATTAGAATAACAAAAAGTGCTAGAATCACGGTTGCTAATTTAAGAGGAGATCTCTCTCTCTCTCTCTTGGAATTATATTAAGATTTATGATACACTTTCAACGCTTCTCTCTCGAATCTCGTGATGAAGTATAAATACAGAAGTTTGGTTAAAAACTACACGACTCCTCTCTCGAATATCGCCGTGCGAATAAACGTTCATCTAGCCCGACTCATCTCTCAAATTTTTGCCAAGCACTTTAAAGATGAAACTTAAACCAAAATCCCAAGAATAGATCATAAATTTAATAAAGATCAACATCAATACATTCACAAATTATAAATGAAAATCAAGTCATCATCACAACTAAGGTACTTCACACATGCAAGACTTAGAAAATTAGTTCATGGAGGAAGAGAAGTGTAGCAAATCAAAGTAGATCTTACTAGACATGATTAAGGAAATCAAAAATGCTGTAGGAATGTTTCTAGACTCAGATCTTCCTCCTTGGTGATGATCCACGCCTTCTTTCTCCAAGCCCTAGCCGAAATCTCCAAGAGGCAGAGGACCTCCAAAAGTTCCTCCTTTTTTATTTCCAAGTTCTCCCTCACAATAATGATGATTTTTCCCCCTCATTTTCGTGCTCATAACTTCCCTTCCAAATCTGAAGGGATGCCTCCTTTGGAATTACACATAGGCGCCTCTTTTAAAATTCAAAAATCTGAATTTCCGTCGCCACGTTGCAACCTGCAAATTTCTGGCGTTGCAACTTATTTTCTGCATCAGCAATAAATGTTCCATTGCTTCCCCAACTTGAATCCTTTGACCAATCTTAGATATAAAACATGGAAAATGACCGAAATCAACCCAACATTGATTAATAAAATATTTAAACATATTTTCTATAATTGAGGATTATTTTCCTCTTTTTAAATGAATATTAGAGTAGAATAAGTAGTGAAATAACTTCCTTTTGGGAAGTTATCACCGACGTTCATCGCCGCGACGCTCCCCGCCGCGACGTTCTTCTTGTTCGCGAGGGGCTTGATCTGATCCCCTCTTCCTTCCTTGGCTTCCTTCGAATTGCCGACGGTGTGCTTCGATAGCCTCATCTGCAGCTATCTGTGCTTCAACCCGATGAACGAGGTCGGGATAACTTGGCACGGTTTCTCTCATGAGAGCCGAGTAGAAGCCACTTGGGCGGAGTCCTCCCAGGAAAACTCCTCGCAGGAGCTCGGGGTCGACTCCTGGGATCTGTCGAGCCTCGGTAGTGAAGCGTCGGAAGAAATCTTTGAGTGTCTCTCCATCGCTCTGGCGGATTCCTGAGAGGTGGGAGGGATCCCGGACAATTCGGCGGTTGACAATGAACTGATCCACGAACTGCCGCGCCATTTCTGTGAAGTTGTTGATGGCCCCATTCCGCAGGGAATGGAACCAAGTGCGCGCTTGTCCCTTCAAGGTTGCTGGGAACACTTGGCAGATGAGCTGATCAGGAGCGCTGTAAATCCTCATGACGGTGGTGAAGTGATTGACGTGCTCTAGTGGATCGTCCGTCCCGTCGAACGTCTCGATGTTGGGAATCCTGAAGCCATTAGGAATTGGATGGGCTAAGACTTGAGGTGATAGCGGGGAGTCATGATGCGCGGGACGGCGGGTGAGAGCGGCGCGTCGTCCTGCTTGGGCATATTCTTCCTCTATCATGTTGCGTATCTCTTCCCGCGTAGCTCTTTCCACTGCTTGCTCAGGGGCAGCTCTTCCGTGGTGGTGGCGGCGGTGATCAACTTCTGGGCCTCCAGCTGGTGGGCCAAGGTGAGCGGTATTTGCCGCATTGGAGAATCCTTCTGAAGCTTCGTCTTCTTGGATAGCCTCCCCGTTCGGGGCATGATTCAGAGCCGGGGGCGGCGGTGCGTTTAAAGTTGGCGGTTGGTTCGGAACTTGAGGAGCCCCAAGATTCCTCACGAGGGCCAACATCTCAGCTTGATGTTCTTCGATCTGCTGCATGCGCGCCTCCAAATCTGCTGCAGGTGCTGGCAGTGCCTCCTCTGCGGGAGGTGCATTGATAAGTGAGTGGGAAGGAGCTGGGTCGACGCGTCCTTCCGGCATCGATTCTTCAGTAATGCGAGCACTCCTCCTCGCCATAGCAGTTGGCTCTCGAAGAGTTTTTCGGGAAAGTTCCCACAGACGGCGCCAAACTGTTGCGGAACGCTTAGGGCTCTTGGTAGACCGGTTTGATTGAACCGCCTTAGCTCGTGAGCGGGCTAAGCGCGCAAACAGTCAATTAGAGATTCGTTGATTGCACTGGGACTTTTTAGCGTGGAAAACCAGGAAAGGGTAAAAAACCACGTGGTCGGAGCTGTGCCGACCAAATTCCACTATCTTCAGGGGGGTTACAAAGTGAGACTTAGAACTCGAGTGCGACAGGCCGCAACTCGTTACAGCAGTAGAGAGATAGAGAGATCCGAAGGCGACAGGCCGCCTCTTGAAAAAAACTAAGTCCTTTTCTCCTTCTGAGAAAGGTGGAGAACAAAAGTGAGCTGCTCCGGGGAACAAAAGTGAGCTGCTCCGGGGAACAAAAGTGAGCTGCTCCGGGGAACAAAAGTGAGCTGCTGCGTCGCCTTTCGGGATGAAGGAAATCTTCAAGTCCGGAAAGGAAATCTTCAAGCACCGAAGGAGAATTCTGCAAAAGTCTGCAAGGAGCTCTCACAGGTCCCGAAGTCAAGGTCCCTTCAAATGAAGCCCCAGGGCCCTTTTTATAGCTTTGGCCGGGGGTAGTCTGGTAATCTTGTCGTTGGCAGTTTCCATAAATGCTTGGTGGACGAATCATATTTTCCGGTTTGGGGCACACGGATCGCCATTTTTCGTAAATGACCACCTTGCCCTTCGGGCAGCTTGGGCGGCTCGGGCAGTTTGGGCAGCTCTGTTGGTGGCGAAAAAGGCGACTGGCCGTTCCTGAAAAGTGAGAAGCCTGAAAGACAAAAAGTGAGAAGCCGGAAAGACAAAAAGTGAGAAAACTTCCTGATCGCGCTCAGAAACGTTCTGAGCGCGTGCTAGCGCCGAAGCGCTCCAAGTGCGGGACGCCTCGGGCGGACGGCGGACGGGGAGTTGTCCCCCAAAGGGGGGACCGGATCATTTGGCGAGGAGAGGGCGCCGGACCGCACCCCGAGGAGGGGTGGGCGCGGATTGGCCGCACCCCCAAGGAGGGGTGCGGACTGGCCGCACCCTCCAAGGGGGTGCGGCTTGGCCGCACCCCCCACAGGGGGGATGCGGCCTGGCCGCACCCCCCAAGGGGGGATGCGGCCTGGCCGCACCCCCCAAGGGGGGATGCGGCCTGGCCGCACCCCCCAAGGGGTGCGGCCTGGCCGCACCCCAAGGGGGGTGCGGCCTGGCCGCACCCCAAGGGGGGTGCGGCCTGGCCGCACCCCCAAGGGGTGCGGCTTGGCCGCACCCCCAAGGGGTGCGGCTTGGCCGCACCCCAAAAGGGGGGTGCGGCTCGGCCGCACCCCCAAACGGGTGCGGCTTGGCCGTACCCCCTTGGGGGGTGCGGCTTGGCCGCGCCCCAAGGGGGGTGCGGCTCGGTCGCACCCCCTTGGGGGGTGCGACTTGGCCGGCCGCACCCCTAAGGGCGGCGCGGTCGGGGGGTGCAGCCTGCGTGCTATCGCGCTCTTTGATTGTCGACCCCGCCTCTCTTTTCCGGGGCTTTCCTCAGGTGCGTCCTAAGGCCTTTACGGGTGTACAACACATAGTCACCATCAAAACAAAATTCATATCTAGGGATCTGTTATAGCAAGGATATTTTGAAAGTACTTTTGGTTCTAATTTATATCAGCATGGACTGTTAGCATGAATACTAATTTAAATTCATGAAATGCTTTTCAATGTATATTCCTGAAATCGATACATCATAACTGGTTTCTGAAATGCATGTTCCTGAGATTGATACATCATAACTGGTTTCTGAAATGTATGTTTTATGATTACTTGCCTTAGTAGAAACATCAAGTTATATTATGTGTTTGGACTTTGATATGTTATGTGTGTATTTTATTTTATGTCTGCGAAAATTTTATATATTTTGTAGGAATTAGTTTTTCTACTCCGTAAATTTCAATTCCAGGTTTGAATTTTATTCTGCAGCAAAACAACAGAATTGTCCAATTCCAATTTCTGATGCTGAATTCTGCACAACACCCGAACACCAGAATTGGAATTCAACCAATTCTAGTTCCTATTGGTTTTGGAATTGGCTGAATTCCAATTCCAGGCTGCTGAACAGACTTGGATCTTCTCGTCGGCGTTTCCTTTTTGCAGCCGACTACTGTTCCGTCCAGATTGAAAAATAGAGAGGACGTAAAGATGACATTGAAATTGACTTGATTTATACAGGTATGTTGTATACACTTCTGCTGCAAGAAAATGAGGGAAATAACACTTAGCAATCTAATTAGAGGTTTAGAGGACAGAGACTCCTGGACCTTGGTTCTTCAACCAGACCTTTTGTCAACAAGCAGAGCAGTTCAGTTTACAGGAACATCCCAACCACTAATGAGATGGAAGAGTTCTTCACCGAGTGAGATGGGACAGTTCCACCAGAGCCGAGCAATCACAAAATCTCTTGATTTTGCTAGCAATTTTGTGAGCATGGAGTCTCTCTTCTATTATGTTCTTGTTGGGAAAGTGTCACCGCTTTTAACTAAAACTCTGCCATTTTTAGCTCTCGGGGTTCGAAATCAGGCAGGGAAGGGCGCAGGGGGAGTTGTTCCAGCGAGTCATTAGGGGGTTGTGGTGGCTCTCCGAAAGCTTTGGCGAGGTAATCTTGGAGGATGAGTCCGGATAAGGAGGCATTGGAGGTGGGGCGGCGGTCGAGAGAGGCGGTGGCAGGGACAGTTCGTGTGGGAGGTTGGAGAGGACAATTGATTTGCGAATATAATTTTATCAAAAACTGCTTTGTTGAATATCAAAACTTTGCGAATAGTCAAAATAACAGTGCTGATAACATATCGCCTTTCTTTTTTCTATCTAAATGATATATTAAAAAGGAAAAAATACATTGGCGCAGTATTCAGCCTTCCAACTTTATCCCTGGTTATTATAATTTTTTTAAATTTAATCATTCAACATTTTGATTTTATACCTTCTCTATTATAAAATCTTCATTTTTTATGAATATTAATACTAAAAAACTTGCTTATGAGGCAGCCCTATAATAATCGCAATTAGAGATATAGATGAAGTCGCTTATCTATCACTATGTATTTTATTAATAGGAAAAAAATTAGGTTATCACTTATACATATTATGTTAAGTATAGTGTATGTAATATTTGATTGTCGCATTTTTATAGGCAATAATTATATGTAATCCTATTTTGGCTATGTGTAGGCTATGCAATTTGAAAATGACTATATGCACTTATGCAGACTAATTTCTGAACGAGTTTACATGTTTCTATGAGTTTTTAGTTTGGCATACATATAACTTTGGACCTGCATATAACATGACCCTTTCTATAAAGGAGAAAAACTTTAAGGTTGGTTCCCTTTGAGCTTTGGGATCAACTGCATTTCATAAAAAAAGTTCCAAAAAAATCAGCTATGGAATACCTTCTTGTTTTTGGCGATTGTTATCCGCACTACAGTTTTGGCTATCCGCACTCTTTTTGTATGAGTTATTACGCTTTTTTTGGAAATACGTCTTGTGCATGCATTTTTAGGAAAAGTGATCAACACGAAAGTTGTAGATCTCGATTTTAATATTTTTCCTAAAAATGCATGCACAAGACGTATTGCCGCCCTGATTGAAACATGTGCGTAACTATAATGAATTTTTGGAAATACGTCTTGTACATGCATTTTTAGTAAAAATGTTCAACACGAAAGTTGTAGATCTCGTCTGTTGAACATTTTTACTAAAAATGCATGTACAAGACGTATTTTCAAAATGTGCGTAATAACTCATACAAAAAGAGTGCGGATAGCCAAATCTGCAATCGCCTTATTTTTTTAATCATCTATTAACTATGGAAAATGAGATAATTTTGTCCAAAATCAAGTTGAAACAGTTTTTCCAACCCCACGCGCTATTCGTAGGCTCTGGTTAACTCAGCTGCAAGGCTGAGAAAAGCTGTGGTGAAGAATAATGGTGGAAAATGAGTTCTTTTGCAAAATAGTGAAAATTTTGATGAAACTATTTGAAAAAACTTCATTTGCACTGTGATTTGAAATAGAGAAATTGATTTTATCAGCTTGACAAAACATTTATGCGTATTAAAATAAAATTATTTTGAATAATAAAGATATTTTATATAATAAATATTGTAGGCTTCCATGTGGATGTAAATGTTATCCAAAATTAGACAATAAATTTAATTTTTATAATTTTTTCTATAACCACGAACAAAAAATATGGTTGTAACTTCACAAATTTTGATGATCTTAACCAAGAAGATCAAACCTCAAACATAAAACTTCTCACCGTGGATTTGGCAATAAACCACAAACAAACAGTATGGATTTAACAAAAAATTTGAAAAGGCAATGGCTGGACCTTGAAATATGGAAGCCGGACCTGCATCTGTATTCAGGGCAAAATGAAGCTTGCAGGCTGAATCCATGGAAGGATGTGAATCCGGCAAAGGATCGACCGGGCGGTGCGTTCACTTCTATCTTGAACTTACATAGAGTTAATGTGGAGGCGGAGGAGACTAATGAGATGGAGGCCAGAACCTGAGCAATTTTCTGCGGAGGAGAGATCTGAAACTATCAGGCGAGGAGGCGCGGATTTATTGGCATCGAGGAAGGAAAGGGAGTTGCCGGTAGCAGCTAGGTCGAGGAAGGAAACATCGTCGGGCTCGGGCTCGGGCTCAGAAGGGAAAAAAGAAGAAGAAGGGAACGAGGCTCTGCGGTGCAAGTATCGCGGAATTTGATTCACTCTGTTGGGATCATTGTCCACAATGTCCTAGATTTGGAGAAGTCCATTCTTATGTCAAAGATATACCTCAAAATGTATTTGATATATTTTCTAGAATCACTGTGCAGGAGATCAGGTCAAGCTAGGTGCTCAAAAAATTCATCTAAGTTCACAAGCGTCGAGACACCACACATCGCTCGACGCCTGTGACCCAGAAGCGTCGACCCATGTCTGTGTCTTAAAAGGCAAGGTCACTGACTGAAAATCTGAGACCAAGTCAAGAAGCGTCGAGCCAAGGAATATCGCTCGACGCCGTGGAATAAGAAGCGTCAACCAACTTCAGTTAGCTCAACGTCAACACAAAGAGTCTAGAAGTGAAGGCAAAGTTAAAAAGCGTCGAGCTCCTATACATCACTTGACGCCTACAGATAAAGAGCGTTGAACGACTAAAAGATTGCTCGTCGCCTAAGAAGGAGGCTTTAAGAGTTTCAGTCTAAGTAGAAAGTGTCGAGCTTCTACACATCGCTCGACATCTTATAGAAAAAGCGACGACAGAGATACACATTGCTCAACGCCCTCTTCCTGAAAAGCTCTGAGTTAAAGATTGTGTAACAGTACATCTACAGCAAGCTGAGCCATGTCGAGATGATGATCATGTCTAAACTCCTCGTCAATTTTGAAGCCACTAAAGACCGTTGAAGATCTGACGTCATGCTGACGTGGAGGAGCGTCTCAGATGTCGCGGATGGCGGGTTATAAATAGAAGGCATGACCTATGATTTAATAGTTCATCATTCCTAATTGAAGCAATCATCTTCTCCGTTGTTCAAGGCGAAATCTGTGGAAAAATCTGAAGAAGCCATCTCCTCTTTCAGAATCGTTCTAACTTGAAGAAATCCCTTCAGCAATCCGGTGCTGATATTATTTCTGAAGAGAGAAGGTCAAGTAGGAAGAATCTGTCTTCCTAAAGAAGAACAGTCATCATAGCCTGTGCAATTCAAGAAGACCATTTCGCTGTTGCTGTTCTGTTGAAGATTTCTGTCTGATTTTTCAGATAGATCAAGAAGACTCAATACATTGGAGAATCTGAGTCTAAGTGATATTTCTACTTCTTTCAATTCCTATAGGATCTGAGTGTAGGATCTTTCAAGGATCTGAGGTGTAGGATCAGTTGTGATCGGAGTTGTAAGATTCAGGGGTGAATATGAGTGTAAGCCTATTGTTATAAAGGCTGAGGTAGGATCAATTGAGATCTGAGTGTAGGATCTTTCAAGGATCTGAGGTGTAGGATCAGTTGTGATCTGAGTTGTAAGATTCAGGGGTGAATCTGAGTGTAAGCCTATTGTTATAAAGGCCGAGGTAGGATCTATTGAGATCTGAGTTTGTAGGATATGTTGAGATCTGAGAGTGTAGGATCTGTTGAGATCTGAGACTGTAAGATCTGTTGAGATCTGAGCCGTAAGACCTTTTTGGTGGTCTGAGATCTAGAGGAGATATAAGCCCTATCTAGCACACTGCTAGAGGGGAGAAGGGGGAAAGTGGATTACCATAGATAGGGGAACCACTATAAAATTCTTTGTGTTTGTGTTTGTTTCTTGAAAGCTCTGATCATCATTCACATTCAATTAGGATTATATCAAGAATTGTAAATAGATTTTAAAATAACCTATTCACCCCCCCCCCCCCCCCCCCTCTAGGTGATTAGCTACCCTTAAATAAAGACTTTCAAGTGGCATCAGAGTCAGAATCAGATAAAGGAGTTCTATCAAGTACCTTCGCATTGGAGATTGTCTCCTGATCCTCTTCATCACTGAGGGCCATGAGTCCTATATTTTCTTCTTCATCCTCCTCACTATCAGACCTTGATAGTGGGGCTCTTATCATAGGTCTCTGGTTCAGAATGTCTTCACTTTCATGGACAGCCATCAGTGCTATGAGTGCCTCTTCACTGTCTGAATCAGATGATTGAGACTCACTGTCACTGAGAGTGACTTTGCCTTTCTTGGCTATCAGGCTCCTCTCATGTTTCTTGTCAGACTTGTGCCTCCTCTCATCAGACTTCTTGTTGTTCTTTCTTTTTGATGGACAATCAACAATCATGTGCCCTGATTTCCTGCATCCAAAGCACACAATTTCTTCTGAATTAGATTTATTATGTTTAGAGTTATACCTGTTTTGTGTGCTTCACCAATGCTCTGGATGCTGAATGAAGGAAGCATGGTTATGTGCACATAAATCAAAATGGATTCTTGGGTCTGCCCTAGCTGATGTCTTTGACTTTGATTTGAGGGCATGATTCCGCAACAAACGCGACGGTGGGGCCACTTTTTCAGTGATACTCTGTGAGCAGCCACTTTGTGCATTTATTGTCAAAGGTTAGGTCTTTCTCCTCTGAGAGAAGCCACTTTGTGCATAGTGCCAAAGGTTAGGTCTGTTTCCAATCTTCCCCCGCCCATACCCCCAATGATTGGGGACTATATGGGTTCTGTTGTTGTTGTTGTAGAGTTATACCTGTCCTTCTTGGAATCTGGTCTGGATCCTTCTGAGTAGTTGGAGTGCTTCTTGGATCTGGATGACTGAGAATGCTTAGTTTTCCAGTGCTGTTTTCTTCTAAGCATCCTTTTCAGCTGTTTGGTGAAGAGTGCCAGTTCACTATCTGATATTTCAGAGTCAGAATTGCTGGTCTCTGATTCTTCAGATTCAGATGGTATCCTGGGGGGTGATGACATCCTTTCCTTTCTTCTCTTGGAACTTTCTGCCTTTAGAGCAATGAGGTTTTCTTTGCTGTGTCCTTCTTCAGCTTTTCTGGTGTTCAGGTGAAGTTCATGGGACAGAAGTTTCCCATATAGGTTCTGGGGCTGAATATTTCCCAGATTTCCCATTTCCCTGATAACACAGATCTTGATGTCCCATTCTTTGTTAAGGGATCTCAAGAATTTATCATTTAGCTCATAGTCTGTAAATGTTCTTCCATAGGTTTTCAGACAATTGACAATTTTAAAGAATTTCTCATAACAAATAGCTATATAGTCCTTCTTGTCTTGTCTGAAGGCCTCATATTGCTGATTCAGAAGAGACTTCCTGTCATCTCTGACCTCTTCAGTTCCTTCCATATAGACAATGAGAGAATCCCACATTTCCTTGGCAGTTTTGCAATGCACTAAATTCTGGAAGGTTGAATCCTCAATTGCACTCACAATGATATTCTGAGCTCTCTTATCCATGGTGGCCAGAATTACTTCATCTTTAGTCATCTTAGAATATGTTTTGGGAGTCTTGATATTTCCATCTGTGAATGAGACCTTCATAGGAACAAAAGGTCCTTCTAGTACTGTGATGTATATCCTAGGGTCAGAGGTTTCCATGAATAATCTAACCCTTTCCTTCCAAATCCCAAAATTTTCTTTTCTACAGATTGGTAAGTTCATGGATGTGAATTCCTTGTTCCCTTCACTGTTTGCCATCGCGACTTAACAAATCTACCCTTATGAGATCTTGTTCCCTTCACTCCTTACAAAAAATGCTAAAATGTGACGAGATAATCATAGTTGTTGGCACTGGTTGACCAAAAACTAATGTTTGGCAAATAGGGCAGTAGCAAAAGTAACTGCACGCTGGAGCTGCCCACCAGCCAAATAGACTCTGAAACCTTAAGGTCCGCTTCGCGCGGAGTTTTTTCTCCAGTAAGTTTGGACACCAACGATACCATCATAAAATATGTGTTCTGTATGACAATGGCTATGAATAATTTTGAACATAAAATGGATAAAAAATTCCTTAGGTGATGTCGGAAACGAACGATGGTTCATAAGTCATAACCATCGCGTTCACGACCGCCACCGTCCTGCCAAACGGGACCCTTAAAGTGGAGGGACAAAATTTTCCACTGTTAGAAGTTTCCGTGGAATGCGTAGGACGCAAAAACAGCGCTCCCACACTATGTTGAACCGCGAAGCGTACTCAAAGACGTTCAAGGCCCAAACAGGCATAAAAAGGGCAGCCCAGTGCACAAAGCATCCCCGCACAATGAGGGTTCGGGGAAGGGTCCCGCCACAAGGGTGAAATGTAGGTAAACCTTAACAAATGGCAGGAAATTTCAAAGAAATAACTTCATTAGTGAATAATATTACCAGGCTGGCGAACACATTCAAACCCGTCGCAATCGGTAAACTATGATCCAAGCATCAGACAATATCTACACTCAGAAGCAGAATAAATCTGCAGGCAAGAAAACCTTTTTAAGTTTTAACCCGAATGCTTGTGCACAGCCTCCCGGGTGAACAACTTTACTTTACTGAGTTCAGCTGCGGCGTGTGCGGCGACCAACGCACGCTCAGCTATAGCTAGAGCTGCTTGTGCTCTCTCAGTGGCATCCAATGGCGGCCGATTGGCCACTGCTTCGCCAGGTTCTGCTGCTCTTGCAGTGGATCTAGGTACTGTGTTCTTTGGGCTTAGCAATGGGGGCTCTCTCCTGGAGGCAGGGTTATCATTCATGGGGGTGGGGAGAACAGGATGAGGGCGGTGTGGCCGTTCCTGCTGCCGATCCCGTGGTGATGAAACATCTGCTGAGCTCCTTGCTGATGGCTCTTTAGAAGGAATGGGGATTGAACCATCCTGTATTGACAAAAGGAAGAATCTCTTAAAGCTGGGTCCATTAAAATAGTTATACGGAAATGCGAGTGCTTATTTCATGTCAGTGGCTCACGGAATTAGTTGTTAAATGCCCTATATCTATAGTGTGTGTGTGTATGTGTCTATGGCTTCATTTGGAAAAGCGGCGGGAGACGGGGCGGGAGCAACCGGCGGTGGGGAGGAGGGGTTGGAGACGGGGCGTTTTGGGGGATTTTGCGAAGGTTTGCGAGAGCAAACGCCGCTGCCCGCGCGAGGCAAACATTTGTTTTCCCGCCTTGCGGGCTTGCGGCGGCGGTTGCTCCCGCACCAGTGTGGAAAACGCCGGTCCAAATGAACCTTATATCTATATTGTGTGTGTCGGTAGGTTTGCTAAATTACAGGTTACACCCCCCCTTTTGAAATTACAAAACTTCTCATGTAAGTTTACATTTCATAGCATCCATGCACAAAAAGACCACCCCGAAGATTTACTCCAAGTGGGTACTTTTGTGCATGGATGTTATGAAATGTAAACTTTCATGGGAGGTTTTGTAATTTCAAAAATAAGAGGGGTGTAAACTGTAATTATGCTAACTTTTAGGGGACGTTTGGGTAATTATTCCTATATATACATACACACACGTGAGCTAGCTAGTATCATAAATAAGGCAAAACATCATTTTGGTGACACCATCAAATCCATCACAGCAATAGGATTATACAGCAAAGCGAAATCAAATTGTGTTTCAGATTTTAGATTTTTTTTCCTTTCATTTGCCCAAACCACAAGCAGCTCCTGGGTAGTAGTACTAAGCACAAGCAGCTCTTGGGTAGTTGTGAACATCGAAAGCGTAACAGTATTTAAAGGAGACACAATATCTTCATAGACACATGTAATTTGCGCCGAAAACAATTAAGAGTTTGCAGAAGAAAAGGTTGAACTACAGAAAATGCAGTAGAACTTCATAAACAAAAATAAGATTACAGAAGCAAATGACAAATGCATAATGACAAGTGTCAATGGAAATGGTACCAGTAAGTCCTCATGCTTTTTGGTAAACTCTCTCTCAGTGCTAGAGGAGTTCCAATTAAGATTATGATCTCTAGCAATTTCCCTCAAACACTCTAGTCTTCTATCTACAGGTGGAGCTCCCGCTGAGAGTTTCTCAATTACCTGCAGACGAAAGCATAAGAATCATCCGTTTCTTGAGCTGAGACTAAAATTCTGTTTATATAACTGATCAAAACTGAGATATAATTTAAATGTTTGGCAATAGTATAACAATGGAGTTTTGCCGAACATAGATGGGACACTATGTTTAATAAATGGAGATTTTGGGATGGGCGGTATAAATTGGAGGTTTTCCAAAAAATGAATTTTTTCCTATGGCATTTTGTCCCCCGCCGAAATGGCAAAAAACTGCGGCCTAAGAATGAATATATAAGAAAAAAATCCATAATCCCAATTAAGAAAAATAAAAAACAGGGCTTCTTTTCTTAGTTCGAATATATGAGAAGAGAAAAACTTCTTACAGCTCGATTCACACCACTATCTGGCCGTAGTTCTGCAGCAGCTGCAACAAATTCCTTCCCATATTTTGTCAAAAAAAGGTTTCGGACCTGCATTAACTCCGGCACATCCGAGCATCTCGGTGAAGCGAAGATGATGCTAGCAACAGCCTCCAGCAACTCTGAGGGACAATCCCTATTGCATGGATTAAGATTTGACAGTATTAATATTACTAAACATGACTAGAATCAAACAGAATGACTCGTTGCCAACAAAAAAGCTTACTTCTTTCTGAGTATATTTACAACAAACAACTCATCATTACTATACCGGAACATATGGAATACATGCCAATATGCCATAAATACATAAACATCATCACCATTTGTCTTATCCGACAACTAGCTGGGGACTATTTTATGAATACTCATGTGTCACAAATCTTTTGGAATCACTTCTATTGATATTACCTTGGGTGTACTTCACTCGATTACAATCTTATGTATACCCACATTCATAACCAAGGCACAAAAAATCATGGACGCCAACTCAGCAAATGCAGAAGATAATGAAGAAACCGATTGAGCAAGGTCCGGGAAAAATAAGTATTTGCTTGTGCAAAAACATGAGAACAGTGGATGGGGATGGATCATGTTTGTTCGATCGATTTAGGTCATCGATAGTTTTTGGATCGTCGGATTGACGATCTGAAACCACGATCGGTTTTGTCATGAATTTTCATAACTTTCTTATATTTTTGGGAGCTTTATTTTGAGTGTTACGGTAAATAACCCGATTGTGTAATCAACGCTGTCAAATTCATATATTTTTACTTCTCCCTACTATATATATTCTGTAGAGAAAGACTGAACCTTGTATATTCTTCTTCTTATGTCAAATACAATGTATGAATACAAATATATAGGAGGGAGAAAGAGAGAGGAAAACCTTATACACAATGTGGGACTAAAGAGAGAGAAAAACAGAAAAAATATGGGCTCCAGAATGGGTCATTACATGGACTTTTCTAACACTCCCCCGCAAGCTGGAGCGTACAAGTCGTAGGCACCCAGCTTGGAAAGGAATTGATAAAATAGAGTGCTTGATAGGGTCTTGGTGAGAATATCAGCAACTTGGTCGGTACCCGGAACATGCTTTAATTTTATCTTCTTCATTTGAACTTTCTCTCGGATGAAGTGACAGTCCACTTCAATGTGTTTCATTTTTTCGTGGAAGACCGGGTTCTTAGCTATGTGTATAGCAGGTTGACTGTCACATAGTAAGATAGCAGGTGAGGAAAATTTTACTCCAAGATCAGCAAAAAGATTTTCAAGCCATGTGAGTTCAGAAACCACTGATACCATCGAACGGTATTCCGCCTAAGCTGAAGATCGAGCAACCACAGCTTGTTTCTTACTACGCCAGGTAACCAGGTGACCTCCAAAGTAGGTACAAAAACCACTAGTAGACCGCCGATCATCCAGGAAACCAGCATAATCTGCATCAGAATACGCAACCAATGTTGGAGTAGAGGACGAGGTTTTGTATACCAGCCCTTGACTGGGGGCTGTTTTCAAATATCTTAGGACGCGTTCGACGGCCTGAAGATGGGACATTCGAGGGGAATGCATAAACCGGCTGACAACCCCAACATCAAAGGATATATCTGGTCTCGTGACTGTAAGGTAAATCAGTTTCCCAACAAGTTGTCGATAGTACTATGGATTTGGAAGAGCAAGATCATCATCAGAGACATGTGCACACAGCTTGTGATTCACATCCATAGGAGTGTTAATTGACTTGCATCCAGAGTAGCCAGCATCCTGAAGAAGATCGAGACAGTACTTCCGTTGAGAGAGGACAAGTCCATCAGGACGTCTCGCGATCTCAAGACCAAGGAAGTATCGAAGGTTCCCCAGATCTTTGGTTTGAAAGACGGAGCTAAGATGCTGTTTAACCGCTTGTATTCCCTTTGAATCATCTCCTGTGATTATGATGTCATCGACATATACCAACAGAAGAACCGTGCATGTAGTTCGATGTCGAGTGAACAGAGAGAAGTTTGTCGAGCTCCGAGTAAAGCCAACCTCCCGAACAGCCTTACCGAACTTATCAAACCATGCCCGGGGGGATTGTTTGAGACCATAGATGGATATTTTAAGATGACATACTCAGGACTCCCCTGTGGTCTCAAACCCGGGAGGTTGCTGCATGTATACTGTTTCTTGTAGGTCATCATTTAAAAAAAACATTCTTGATATCCAGCTGATG
This sequence comes from Dactylorhiza incarnata, assembly GCA_033032865.1. Lineage (NCBI taxonomy): Eukaryota > Viridiplantae > Streptophyta > Magnoliopsida > Asparagales > Orchidaceae > Dactylorhiza > Dactylorhiza incarnata. Next base: position 5,838,297 of record JAWHQI010000123.1, on the reverse strand, counting down.
GAGAGGCCATTGTCGATGCACAGCCACGGAGAGAAGGACACGAACTGTGTTGAGCTTGGCCACCGGAGAGAATGTTTCCTCATAGTCGAGACCTTGTTGTTGAGTGAAGCCACGAGCCACCAGTCGGGCTTTAAGACGGTCAATTGTCACATCCGGAGCATGCTTGATTACAAAGACTCATTTGCAACCAACAGTAGTCTGGCCTGGAGGGAGAGGAACCAGATCCCATGTCTGATTAGACCCAGAGAGCTGTCATTTCGTCGTCCATGGCTGCCCGCCAGTCCGGATGTTGGAGAGCCTCCTGCACAGAGTTAGGGATAGAAATAGAGGATAGAGAAGTAGCAAAGGTGTGTAGTGGCGGGGACAGGCGATGTAAAGATACAGTTCGCCATGGGATGAGCGGTGGAGGCCGGTGCCGGATCAGCAGGTTGCAGAGTGTCAGAGGTCGAAGCCGACTGCATTGGGGCGACGGAGCGAGGAAGGCGACGAGTGTAGACACGGAGAAGAGGAGGCTTGTTGGGAGCGGGAGCCGGGACAGGAAGGAGGGATGGTGGAGAGGTGACTGGGATTACAGGTCTAGGTAAGGATTGTGGTGGAAGAGGGGGGTTTTGGTCGGAGAAGAAAGGTTGATCTTCCCGGAAGGTAACATCAACCGAGACTGTCACCTTGCGGGTAGTAGGAAAATAACAGAAATATCCTTTCTGAGTACGGGAGTAACCGACGAACATGTGTTTGGCTGCACGCGGTGCCAACTTGTCTGTGGACGGACCAAATAAGCGAACATAGTAGGTACATCCAAAGATGCGAGGGGTGAGAGAGAATGATGGAGTAGAGGGGAAGAAGAGACTGAACGAAGTAGCATTATGAAGGACGGAGGAAGGGAGACGGTTGATGAGGTAGCATGTTGTTGACAGCGCAAAGTTCCAATAGGCCTTGGGTACCTGCATTTGAATCATGATGGAGCGAGGAACATCAAGAAGATGTCTATTTTTGTGTTCAGCAACACCGTTTTGTTGGGGTGTATAGGCACATGATGTTTGATGAATAATCCCAAATTCTGAGCAAAGGTTGACAAATTCATGGCTAGTGTATTCGCGAGCGTTATCCGTTCAGAGGGTTTTGATTGGTTCGGAAAACTAAGTGCGAATCTCAAGGACGAACGTGCGGAACACACGGGAAAGCTCAGAGCGATCACAAAGTAAGTATAGCCATGTCGTTCTAGAATAATCATCAATAAACGTGATAAAATAGCGATAACCAGAAACACTTGTAATTTTATACGGGCCCCAAATATCAGAATGTACTAAAACAAAAGGAGCAGAGCTTCGAGTACAATGAGGAGAAAATGTTGAGCGGTGTTGTTTACCCAGAATACATGAATCACAACTAAAAGAAAGAAGATAAATCTCTGGAAGAGCCTTCTGGAGGACTGGAAGAGGAACATGTCTGAAACGTCGGTGCCAATCAACTGAGGAGACGGAAGAGAGGATGGTAGGGGGTGCTTCAAAAAGGTAGAGCCCATTTTGTAGTCGTCCTTTACCAATGATACTCTGCGTCCGTCGATCCTGCATAAGAAAGGAGGAGGAGGTGAATGTCACAGAGCAATTCAAATCTGTAGTGAGGCGACTGACAGAAAGTAAATTGAACGGGGAGCCCGGGACATGAAGAGCCGAGCGAAGAGAGAGAGAAGAATTGAGAAGAATATCAGCAGAGCCAAAGACATGGACGGTGTTGTCATTGGCCACGGTGATATTTTTAGGATGCAGAGAGTTCAAGTATTGAGGCGGCTTCAGCGAGGTGATGTGATGAGTAACACCTGAGTCCACTATCCAGCATGGACTAGTGGAGACACAAGCGATACCTTCATTGGAGATGGAGGCGGCGGAAGCAACAGAGCCAGGCGGGTGGCTGAGCATGCCATGGAGTTGCTGGAGCTGGAGGCGGACATCTTCAAGGTCAGCACGAGTGGGAGAAAACGTTGAGCGGTGTTGTTTACCTAGAATACATGAATCACAACTAAAAGAAGGAAGATAAATTTCTGGAAGAGCCTTCTGGAGGACTGGAAGAGGAGCATGTCCGAAACGTCGGTGCCAATCAACTGAGGAGACGGAAGAGAGGATGGTAGGGGGTGCTTCAAAAAGGTAGAGCCCATTTTGCAGTTGTCCTTTACCAATGATACTCTGCGTCCGTCGATCCTGCATAAGAAAGGAGGAGGAGGTGAATGTCACAGAGCAATTCAAATCTGTAGTGTGGCGACTGACAGAAAGTAAATTGAACGGGGAGCCCGGGACATGAAGAGCCGAGCGAAGAGAGAGAGAAGAATTGAGAAGAATATCAGCAGAGCAAGAGACATGGACGGTGTTGTCATTGGCCACGGTGATATTTTTAGGATGCAGAGAGTTCAAGTATTGAGGCGGCTTCAGCGAGGTGATGTGATGAGTAGCACCTGAGTCCACTATCCAGCGTGGACTAGTGGAGAGACAAGCGATACCTTCATTGGAGCTGGAGGCGGCGGAGGCAACGGAGGCAGGCGGGCGGCTGAGCATGCCATGGAGTTGCTGGAGCTGGAGGCGGACATCTTCAAGGTCAGCACGAGTGGCAGAAGAACTGTCGACAACATCAGAAGCAGCTGGACGAGGAGGACGACCATGCTTGCGGTAGCAGGTCGCATCAAGATGGCCATCCTTTCCGCAGAACGCACACTTAGGACGTGGTCGGCCTCCGCAACCCCCACCCCGGGAGCCTGACCGTCATCCACGAGTAGCGGGAGGGAGAGGAAGTAATGGTGCAGACGAGTGCTGGAGAAGGACCGGTGAGGGTGGTCCGGTATCAGGAGAAGGTGATACCTTTAGCAACATGGAGCACACATCGGAGAGTGATGGAATAGCAACAGATGAGAGGATCTGAGCCCGAATGCTCTGAAGATGAGGCGGGACACGAGCCATCATCATGGCAATACACACTGCTTCTTTCTGAGCATGCTGAGCTGCAAGATCCGTAGTTACAGGCTGATGTCGGATACAGGCTTCGGCCAGAGTCTTTGCCTGAGCAACAAAGGAGGTCAGGTCGGAAGCACCACCAGTGTCAAGAGTCTGTAGATCCGTGATGATGTCATATAGGTGCTGGAGACTGTCCTTGCCGGAGTAGAGAGAATGGAGCTCATCCCATATTTTCTTGGCCGTCTCGTGATACATGGTCATTCGATAGGGTTCGCCATCAAGGGAGTTGAGGAGCCAAGTCTGAACACGGCCATCGTCCCGTAGCCAGTCATCTGTAGGTGCAGAGGGAGGATACTTATTGAGATGATGCAGAAGTCCCTTAGATTGGAGGACCCGTCTGACAGAATGCACTCATTCAACAAAATTCTTCTTTCCAGCAAGGGAGATGGTGGTGATCCTTAACTCATCACGCACCTCCAGAGCAGGAGCCAAGTGGCCTGCCGGAGAGGGAGTAGACAGCCCCGAGGATTCTGTCGAAGATCCCATGGAATACAGCGGAGAGGCGACTAGACAACAGAACCGCACGAGCAGGGAGCAGGGAGACCGCAAGAAGCAGAAGCGAGCAGGGCAGTGAACAGGACTGCTGGAGGGAGACCGCTGGGAGGAGGCCGCACGGTCTTAGGGAGCACGACAGAGGGAGACCGCTGGGAGGAGGCTGCACGGTCTACTAGAGGGAGACCGATGGGAGGTCGGCACGGTCTGTTGGGAGGCCGCACAGTCTGCTGGAGGGAGACCGCTGGGAGGCCGCACGGTCTTAGGGAGCTCGGCACGGTCTGCTGGCGGGAGACCGCTGGGAGGAGGCCGCACGGTCTTGGAGCGGCGAATAGGAGGACGCTAACAGAGGGAGTGGCGAACAGGAGGCCGCTGGAGGGAGACCGGTAGAAGGAGCGTCGAGCAGTCAAAGTAAGTGGGGGCCCACTTGTCAGAAGGGAGGAGGCTATAAGAGAGCCGATGGGATTGAGGAGAAGAGGAATCCACGAGCGAGAGAACTGGAAGCGGATAGGAGAGGAGAGACCGCATGGGAGATGCGGTTAGAGAGAGCGATGCGACTATAGGGGAGATCGCGCGGGGGGGGGGGGGGGGGCAACGCTGCGATTAGAGGGGAGATCGCAGGGCGAGCTGCGGATAGAGGGAGACCGCGGGGCGAGACCGCTGCGATTAGAGGAAGGCCGCACGGGTAGGAGAGGGGAGACCGCAGGTTTGGGAACCTCGCTTTGATACCATGTAGAGAAAGGCTGAACCTTGTATATTCTTCTTCTTATGTCAAATACAATGTATGAATACAAATATATAGGAGGGAGAAAGAGAGAGGAAAACCTTATACACAATGTGAGACTAAAGAGAGAGAGAGAAAAACAGAAAAAATATGGGCTCCAGAATGGGCCATTACATGGACTTTTCTAACATATTTAATATTAGAAATTAGTTGGTGTATCATGGCTCGAAGCCTTAGCCGCAGATCCTTCAGTCCTCGACAAGAGCCGATTCCCGTCTCCCGTTCGATGTGAAGCCAAGTGGCCACCGGTGCCATCTCCAGCCTCCGACGACCTCCCACCACATCCCCTGACAGCTCTCTTCCCCCATCATGGTTGGCCCCACGATGGCACAGTCGGCCTCCCTCCCACCACATGGAACCAATTCCAGCCGACTGCACCCAATTCCAGCCGCCATCCATTGCTAGATCTACCTCCGATGACCCCTACCCCACGCCTGACCAGCCCCCACTTCCCTTCCGGCAGACTCGACAAACCCTGTGAATCTTCCCTTGCATTGCTAGATCTAATTCCAATGACCCCTACCCCACGTCCGGCAGACTCGACAAACCCTGTGAATCTTCCCTTTCCCCTTCCAGACCCTCCTAAGCCTTCCACTCCCATTTTTAGCATGCTCGGGACCCTTCCCCTTTTCCACCACCTCATCGACATTCATCGGCAATATATAACATATAAAAATATAGAAAACCTGACAAATTCCCCAAACCCTAGAAATTCACACATCCTATTTCTCTGCTAACAGCTTGTCAAAACAAACACAACGCTCCTACGTCCGTCTTAAGCCCGCATGCCACTTCCACGACCGTTGGTACCGATCTCATGGTGAATTCTTACTTTGGTTTTATTTCTCGCATTTGTGCGGATACACATTTTATTCCTAGTTGTATTTTGTTTTAGTCATTTACTAAGTTTCTGTCAATGACCTTATATGTTTTATTCAGCTGATACTCTATGTTTTAGCACTCAAAGACGTGTGATTACTACCCACTTACCTTAATTGAATTGCTTGAAATCAAATGTGAATGCTTGAGCGAGATATTAAATTTTATCGTCATTTAATTTAATTGTAAGCCAAAAATGATCTTGCATGGTTGCACCACTTACCGGACATTAGACTTAGGGTTTATATTGTAAACCTTCCATTTGAATTTACATTAAGAGTAGAGCTTATGTAGCAATTTGAATTGCTCATCGGTTTGAGTGCTTGCAGTGATTCGTATCTTTAGTTCCATCAGCCCACCGTGTCATTTTCATTTTCAAGTGCTTGCTCACATTCATTTAAGATTAGAGCATTATGTGAGACCCGAACTTGATCATGTATATTAATTATTATTATATTTTAATATATAAGAATAAAATAATTCCCCTACGATGAAAGGAGAAATTCAGTGCCGATTCGACGTCGCATGTTTAATTTTGAAGTTCAAGATTTTCGATATTTTGCGACGCTCGTTTCGTTTCCGATTTAAATTTCGTTATTGAAATTAATTATGATTAAAGCTTGAGTTAAGCTGAATTTGGTTTAATTAGGCTTAAGAGGAGGATTATGAGGTGGTGATGGCTGATTACGTATACATTTGAATTATTTTGAATTATGAACATGTAGAACTACTTTACTCTGAGCTACTTCCTTGCATGGACACTGAATATGAATTGAATTGAAGAAATTTGAAGATTTGACAACACTGAAAATATGAAATCGCTAAAAGGTTAAACATGGATTAGCAAGCGATAAAAACTCGGAGGGAAAAATTAATATAATTATTTTCTATATTTTGAAACTGAATACGAATTGAAAATGAAAAGAATAAAAAAATTGAGAGTGCGTCGACGCATCAAAAAACTAAGGGTCAGCCTTGTAGGGGGTAGAGCAATAGACTCCTACACCTTGTAGGGGGGGGGGGGGTAGAACTCCTACACCCAGTAGGGGTTGAACTCTTATGGAAGTTGATACTGAAATGTCTAATCTAAGAGGCGTGAAAGCCTGTTGCGTTGTTGAGCGCCCTAGAGCAGACATTGATTCGACGGGCCTAGATGTTTGATTGAGAATGACCCTTAGTATTTCGAAAGAACGAAAAGTGATATGAAAATCCTGAATTAAATACATAATAAGAATGAAAGAATAAGAATTTTGATACCAAAAATAATTTATTTCTGTTGTACCAGCTCACTGCACTTCTTGTTCTACTGAACATGTTCATATAGAAATATATAACTGCATATCGATGTTGACTCTTTGTGTTTGCCTTTCGTGCGGTTGAAGAGGTAAGGAACTCACTTAATTTCTGGTTGTCGATTTCTCTTTTTAGGATCAGACCGCCAATGTGTCAGGCCCTGCTAGGAGGTTACGTGCGGAGGCATAAATGAAGTAAAAGAAGAATGTGATTCGAATACGAGTTAAAATTTTTGTCAATTATGCTTCTTATGAAAAGTTCTTTTATGTTGTCTCTTGGTACCTCTCTTGTAGTATATATTAGAATTGCTGCGTTAATTGTGAAAACCGCTAAGAAGAATGAATTAAATTGTGGCGGACTTCAAGTCGTTACACATTACGTGTCGATCTCGTATAGATTCGTACAGCGTGAATAATTTCTATACCTAATTCGCACTTCAATCTGATATCAAGAATTCAGAAAAGCATAAGATCTGTTGTTTAAGCATAAACCGCCCTACTACCAATTACGCACAAAGAAATAATATAAGCACATAGTATAACGGTTGTAACCAAATATACACCTACCCCTAATTGCACATCAGTTCAGTAGTCATCCAATCATTTGTACGAGCTTTTGATTTTTTGGATAGGGAGTAATTTACATTTCAGGGTCAGAGGAGGGACTCCACATAAATATTTTTTTCTCTCTACTTTTGGCATGCTGCACTGTGGCTCAATATTTTAGTAAGAGCTCTCTCCGCAGACCATTTGAAAGGAAGTAATGTTGACATAGCTCTGAATATTCATGGACAATTGAAAACTACTCAACATGAGCATCGTGAGCGGGCTTGCTAGGATGCCAACCAATTCCAGCGATATCTACGATGAGCTACAGGTTGAAGAGGAATACTCTTCTTTTTGCTTACATTCTGACAGAACCTATCCCTACCAGTGTCAGAGAACCAACTCTCTCTCCTTCACTAAAAAGGAAGACCCTGTTGATCATCTCCAACAGCTTTGAGTCTTTTATCCACTCTGCAATCTAAGCAACACGCTGAAACACAAGCTCTTCCTCATGACCATGGAAGGACATGCGTGCAATTGGCTCCTCAAACTACCTCATGGTCGATAGCAATTTTTAGAGACTACAGACAGGAGCAACTCCTACAATCTGTTAGTTCGAAGAAGTGGAGATAAAGGAAGTACATCCTTCTGTCATCAATCATGCTTTGTAATGCTTAGCAAACCCATTAGGATTATGCTTAGATACAAAGAGGCATCAACATTCAATAATTTTATTGCCGCGTGGAAGAGATCAAACTCCAAGTGTATTTTTGTATACACATTCACTTCTGCAATCACAGCGCTCTTCCACGCAACAACATCAATGCTTCATGTTAAGGTTTTGGAATAAAAATAGAGGGTAGGAAAGCAGTAAAAGCTTGAGAAGAATTGGTGAAGAACTCAGAAGAAGTATATGACATAAATTTGGAGATAGGATATTGAGTACAAGACTGACTACCTTTGCTGCGATTTACGGGTAGCTCATCCATATTTGTATTATCTAAAGCTGGAGCAGGAGAAGATACAAGAGGTTTTGCTGGATCCCCCTGACTAGAGTTGAAATATTGAAGAATCATACTGTGGAATGCAACAATACGAGGAATAAGACGGGAAAGAGATGTTGAGGTAAATTGAAGATCATCAAGATTATTACTCCTTATTGTGTTGGCAAAGTATGATTCATTTTTCCAAAGAAATTAGCATCCATATACACAATTTTTTTCTAGCAAGGGGATAATAACGACCATTTTATGTGCAACATTGCCAATATCTATACACTTTTTTTTCTAGCTAGGGCCTAGGAGATAATAAACATTTTATGTGCAACATTGCCGATAAAGATATTTTAATGCATAAGAATCAATTTTGCTTCGTGATTATTTATAAATGTGAACAAAACACCTCATATTCTATCAAATAAAAATTCCTAGATTTAATTCTGAAAATGTTAAGAGTGGTAAAACCAGGAACACTAAATGGAATGCCATTAATGAGGATATCACCCTAATAATGTTTGAGAATGTGCATTGTGAACACAAATAAACGAGTAACTTCTTACAAGTGTTTATTCTTTCGAAATGTTAGTCTGAGCATGTGTGAGAATATAAGAGGTGTAAGGAAGGATCTTGAAAGAATCGACAAACCACTATGTCGAAACATCCCAACAACAGGCAGCAACAGTCTGAAACTCATGCAAATCTATCGAGCAAGTGCACTGATAAAAATTGGAAGCCTTAAAAACTTTAACCTGGGTATGGTCACCCACCTGGTGAGCTTTTGCACTCTTCTTACATTCCCCATCAAGCTGGATCAAGGAAGGAGACAAAGGATATGAACTGTCCTGTTTGTTCCTTATGATTATGATTTTAGTTCTTGTAAGGGCTTAGTAAATATATCTACAAGCTGATTACCAGTTTTTAGAAACTTAGTGGCAATCATTTCATCCATCACTTTCTCTATGACAAAATTATAAATCAATTTCATTATGATTCGTTTGTTAATGGAGCATGGGATTTGAGACTATACGCATAGCAGCCACATTATCACATAACATTTGCATTGGATCATCAACCTCTTCTCTTAATTCCTTCAATAACTGATTCAACCAAACCAATTCAGAAGTCGTATTTTGCGTAGAGCTATACTGAACCCAGTATGGGACCTAGCAATGGTATGATACTTAATCATCCATGATACTAAATTTTTACCAACAAATACATAGTATCTTGTGGTGTGTCTTCATTTCAACATCAGAATATCCTTCTACTCTAGTATGTTTGTTGCTCTTGTAAACCAAACCAACACCTTGGGTGTCTTTCACATTGAAGAATTCTAACAGCATCCACACTGGAGATCCTGGGAGTAGCCAAAACTAGCTAACCACACTCATAGGGAAAGAGATGTCAGGAAGGGTAATAGTTAAGTATATTAACTCATCCACTAGTCTCATATAGCTTCCAACATCCATTGCAATGCAGACAACAGCGGTTGGAAGTAGAGGGGTGAGCCAACAGCAACAAGGAATTCAGGACTGAGAAGTGATAAAAGGAGGGATAATACTCCAATTGCTATGAGAAGTGAGAACAAAGAGGAATAAGGCTCCTATGATAGAAAGCAGAGAAAATTGGTAAAAAGAAGGAACCTCAGCACCGGCGCAATCGGCAGAGCGGAGAAGAGACGCGAGTAGCGGAGAGAGATGGATTGAGGGCTAATATGCGGCCAGAAGCTTTGGTAATAACAAGAAGATGGAGAATCGCGGCAAGAGTAGGAAACCATGTAAGAAAAAATAGCAAGAATGTTTTAGAGCAACCATAAGGGCCTTATAAATGAATAAAGTGAATGATGCACAAATATATGAGAGGTTATACATAAATTACAAATATAAAAAATATTCTAACACCTCAAATAAACAAGATCATAACTTCTATCAAGTTCAAATCTGATGGAGTATGGATCAAAACAAGAGGCATGCTTGCATTAACGAAGAAGAAACGGGAAAACGGATACAATCCGGGGCGGACACTGGCCAAGATCTAGGAGGCTGGTTCCTCCTAAGACCCCTCTCTCAAATGAGAGTCAAAACCCTAAAGATCCAAAAGATAAACAAACACTCTCATACCTCCTCCTTATATAGGGAGGAGGGGGCTTACATGACAAAAACAATAAAATAAAATTTAATTAATATTAATTAATTAATACGAATTAATTAATTAATACCAATTAATTACACTAATTAACTAAGGGGGTTTCCACATGCGCTCTTCGATAGTTTTGATGGTGCGTGGCTCCTCCGGCAAGTGCGTGCGCGTAACAATATGCCGGTCTTGAAAATCGGCCTTGTCCGCAAGGGCGAGTTCAAAAATTTTGTCGGGATCCTTCAAAATGTCGGCAACGGGTATCGTCGAAAGGAACGACGGCGGATTATTTTTGTCCTCAAAAGAGGGGGTGAAGGGAGGTGCGGATAGAAGACGGGAGAGGAGTCCTGATGGGGCAAAGGAAATTAAAAGGAAGGAATAAAGTGATAATTGACTGCTAGTGGGGGAGGGGGTAGCTGGCAGCATGGGATAGATGATTCTCGGGTGGGGTGCACGAGGGAATGCGATGATAGCACTGTGGCCCTGCGGAAATGAACAAAAATGGCAGGCGCGTGAGGGGCTCGAGAGGGAAAATAGAGGGTCGCGTGTAAAGAGGGGGTTTGCCGGTCTGGAGGTGCGCCGGGCGGGGGCGTCGACGGCCATAGAAGCAGGCGCCTGCTTCGATTGTTGTTGCGGCGGCGCCGCTTGGAGGAAGCGGAGGTCTGTAGGGAGCGCTGAGGCCGGAGGTGGCGACGCAAGCACGGACAGGTGAGCGGCTGGCCCTGGTGACGGCATCGACAGGTGGACGAGAGGCTCTGGAAGCTGGATCGGTCGTGTTCCGCTGAGATCGGCGGCGGGAGACGCACGAATCGGAGGTCGGCGGCTTGAGACGCTGAGATCTGCGGCTGCAGGGTGGATCGGGCGGCCGACTACGCACGAACCAGCGGATGCGACGGCTGCTGGAGGCGCGGCGACTGCTGCGGCTGCTGAATGTGCGGCTGTAGGTGTGTGCGTCTGGTGGAGCAAGGCCTGCAAGGATGCAGTCAGCGAGGCAAGGAGGTCGTCGTGGATGTCGCAGTTGCGTTGGATGGAGGCGAGATGGCCACCGATGGAGTGGAGGCTGCTGTCCGTTGTGCATTGAGCCCCGGCGGCTTCGAAGGAGCGGACGGGGGCGGCAGGTCGGACCATTGATGGAGTATGGATCAAAACAAGAGGCATGCTTGCATTAACGAAGAAGAAACGGGAAAACGGATACAATCCGGCGCGGACACCGGCCAAGATCTAGGAGGCGGGTTCCTCCTAAGACCCCTCTCTCAAATGAGAGCCAAAACCCTAAAGATCCAAAAGATAAACAAACACTCTCATACCTCCTCCTTATATAGGGAGGAGGGGGCTTACATGACAAAAACAATAAAATAAAATTTAATTAATATTAATTAATTAATACGATTTAATTAATTAATACCAATTAATTACACTAATTAACTAAGGGGGTTTCCACATGCGCTCTTCGATAGTTTTGATGGTGCGTGGCTCCTCCGGCAAGTGCGTGCGCGTAACAAAATCCCAGCTTTCTAAATATTTCACTGCAATTAGCTAGTCTTCATAATATAAACTAAAGAAAGCTTCTGCACCTCCAAGTTGTAATTACAGAAACTTAGGACATATTATAAGACTACCTTACGAGCACGAATGAAAGCATCATTCTCTTCAGTGGACTTAAGATAGCATCAATTCATGAGACATTAATTGCATTAGGGTGACTGCACTTTTGCATTGTTAAAAACACATATCTTCACCTTTGGACTTCAAGAATAGGTATACGAGCAATAAGAAATTCACAGAACAGCTCTAGAATCTCATAAGCAGCTGATATGTTCTGTTCACGAATGACATGCTCCACCTAACATTACATAAAGAATTAATAGAACAAATTCAAACATTAAATGAAGAGAGTGAGTTGAAAAATGAGTGAAATTTTTTGGCAGATACCTTGATTCGAGCAATGGCTTCTTGGCCAGTCTGAAGATACTGTGCAATCTCTCTACGCATATTTTTCAGTTGAAGCTCTCTCTTATTGTGGAGTAGCTTGATTCGAGAGACCGCTAAATTCAAGCAAGTTTTGCTGAGGAAACAGTACAAAGGAAACGGAAAGCCCATTTGTGAGTATAATCTCTAGCTTCAGGGTAATAAATTTTCCCTTTCTCAAGCAACCCTAGAAAAAAGTAATTCTGTATGCAAGAAAAAAAATTCTGCCTACTCTTGGAATAGTAAAGGAATTCCAGACTAGAATATAGTTTAAAGAAGGATAAACTTAATCAATTTTTTGTTAAGGATACACAACCAAGGTTCATATTGACAAGAAAATTTGAGAATATTTACTAATAATAACTAGAATTTGAAAACCTTCGAGACGGGATAGGAACAAAGTTAAAGGCTCAGACTGGAGCCTTTTATATTTATCATACAAAGAAAGATATTGGCTTATTATCTTTATGAGACAAGGCCTAATCCTGATGTAATTAGGTACAATAAGCACATTTGTCGCTGAAATCAAATAATGGTTGATAAGAAAACAATAACTATCAAAGATAAGTCAACTCAATAACCATCCAATAAATAAGTCTACTCTTCTTAGAGACTTAGACAAGTCCGACTGAAAATATTATGTCATGATTCTAACTTTTCAAGCCTCTAATGATGAATCATGAGGTCCACGCAGGGATATCTACGGTCCATATTAAAATGCCAAGATTTCAAGATGATTAAATAAAGTAATAGATTTTACAAGAATTTCTTTAACACAAATAACTTTATGCATCAAAATATACTGAAAGCTGAATATAGAGGCCACATTGACGCAGGATAAAACTATAGGGACTGCGCTGACCTAATTATATGAAGATGCAGACAGAAATGCTAGGGCAGATTTTGAGACGAGTTTGAGTGATTTGGGCTCGGCTCCTAATCGAAACTTTCGAGTTAAACTCGGCTAGAAATCAAAACTTTCAAGTTGAACTCGGCTTGAAATCAAAGTCAATTTTGAGTCGAGTTGGCTCGTCTTGAAATGACTCGATTCTGAGCCGGCTCGAAATTGAATGGAGTCATCTTTCAAGCTGACTCAAACTAGAACAATATTTTTTTTCTATATTCAGATTCAGCTCGAAATTGAGTATATGATGCCCTTTAAGGCTTTACTCTTTTAATTTAGGTTTACACTTTAGTTTCAATTTTAAAATAATAATATGATAATAAATACATTGTATTTTAATCAATTTGAACTGATTCGATTCATATTTCGAATGATTCAGGGCAGGTTTCAAATTGACTTGAAGTATGATTCAAGTAAAATAATCAATCAAAATCTAGTCAATTCAATTGTAATCGATTCCAATTCAACTTAATATTCGAGCGGTTTTCGAGCGACTTTTAAGTTTCGAATAATATACTCAACCCTAAGACATGCAGTTGATGAATATAAACAATAACTAAGCTAACAATGATGAGAGACAATGAAATGATTCACATGCATTAATCTCCGACACACAATCATATTACTTGAATAAACTTAAAACTTAAGCGACGTTCATAGTTGATTATAAACATTTCAAATAGAACCATAAGTAATAATTGTATGACAAAAAAAGTTCGTGGAATAAAATACACAACGGATAGATAATATATGATTGCTTAAAGAACTAGACAAATGCAATAAATAGAATATCACTAAGCAATACATAAATCTTTGCACAATATAAAAAATGGAAACAACTATAAGGACTCGCCGAGTAACTTGGATGAAAGCAGAACGGTAATCAGAAGGGGAATGAGGAAGGGAGTAGGCATGTGTGATGTTGTAGGGAGTAGTTTGGGGCTTTGAATGAGGGGGGAGCGGAAGTTAGGGTGTGTTTTGGGATTTTTGGGTTGTAACTGAGGAGAGGAAAGGTGCTCGGGTGGTGGTAAAGGCAGGGGTGGGGTAGATGTGATTGCAGGAAACTGAGGCATTGTCGGCGGTGGTTGTAATGCTTGGACCAGGCGGCCGTTACTATGACTAAGTGAAAGCTGTTAGGAAACAGTTATAGATATAGCAATTGATCATGAAATAATATGGTAAACCGTTGTAAAACTACGGAGGGTTTCAAAGTTAGTAGTATAAGGAAAAATGGTGGTGCATTTAGTAGAGAGAAACTTGATGATCTATAAATGGTGAAGGGTTGAAGCTGATCTTTAATGCAGAAAGGAACCATCCCAAAATGTAAATCAGTTGTTATTATATGTCCATTGAAACTAGGGCGCTGGTGGGACCATCCATGTGGAAGGATGCGAAAACAAAGACATAAATCGGCGGTGTTCTGATAATTAAAGAACTGAGTTGCTTCGAAAATCCATCTCGGAGGGTAAGCGTCGTAAAACCAAGGAAGTGAATTTGAGATGCGTGGGTAATCAGTTGGGAATAGTTGTCATAAACCTTGGAGGTGTGGTCATTGGTCAGATCTAGGTGAGTAAATGGATGCGACGAAGGTGATGGACGAGGTGGTGAAGGCGGAGACAGCATCATCGAGTATGCGGAGGCAAGTTAGATGATGTGGGAACCTCAGAACGCTGGTAACATAGAAAATTGATAAGGTGGAGTTTGATGATTGAGCGAGTAATGGATTCACTGCTTCTAATTAAAAGGATTACAATATTTATAAGATAAGTAATACCATATTTAAACAGCCGAATGAAAGTTGAAACTGAATACAAAAGCCTAAAACATGTATGCGCCTATATGAGATAATTTGGAATGTAATGTCTTCCTTGTGTTTTTCTTCCTTGTAACATTGGAATCCACTGGGGTTAGTGGGGAGGCGGTCACCGGCGGCTCGTTTCCATCATAATGGCGAGGTTGATTTGGGGCCGTTGGCCGGGAGGTGGTTACCAGATGGGAAACGAATCATGTTGTCAATCAAATGCAGACGTTTCAGAAAATGATTCATGGATAAAGCACTACGAATTTGAGAGATACAATTGAAAGATTCCTGTATGTTATTATCAGAAATCATGGCTCTATTAACTACAATACTTCACGAGGGATCAACAAGGAGACAATCGAAATTGCCAAATAATGTTCAGCAGAGCGCACATATTCCAGAATACAACATGAAAACTTAAGATTCTACTCCGGAGGGCGCCGATCATCCTTAACCACTTGTTATTGCTTGCTATATCAAATAAAATACGAGCGATTCATCGCTTACAATCCATTTTATCAGGGAAATTAAAAATATCGAATTCTGATAGAAAATGAATTGCTGATGAGAAAGGGGGGAAAGCTAAACCCTAATAAAAAAAGGTATTAGGAAACGAACCATCTCGTTCCGAAAGTTGCTCGATTGAACAGCGAATTCAAGCCAGACATGATCTTCCGTTGGTGGATAAAAAAAATTCAGCCTGGAATCTTTATCAGACAGAGGAGGGAAGCTTCTCCAACGTCGATCCTAAGGGCAGTCGCTGGAGCCGTAATCCTCCGATAATGTGTTCATTAAAGTAATAACTTTTAAGTTCTATTTTAAACTACATTAAACAAAATTCTTAAGAGTCCGTTCAGCGTGGTTATTGATTCTCTGTAATCAGTCTTTACAACGAAAATTAATATCAGCAGGAATTAATTTTGCGCTGAATTTAAATTTTGTTGTTCGGTTAGGATGAAATTCGGTCTAGAATTAGAATTGAGACACAAAAGGTGCTCCGCTGCATGTTGGAATTTGTATTAGAAAGAAGGGCGAAATATGTATGTCCGAGCGAAAAATTCATATCCGGACAAAAAATGTGTGTAGTGGCGAAAAATGCGAGCTCGGGCGGAAAATGCACGCCCGGGCGAAAAAAACCTGGTGCCTTGGTGAAAAATGTGTGCACGGGCGAACTAATGCGCACCCGAAAGAAATACGCCCGGGAGAAAAATGCGTGTCAGAGAGAAAATGCGCGTCAGGGAGAAAAATTCGCGCGCAGACAAAAAAAGGCCACCTGGCTTAAAATGTGTGTACGGGAGAAAAATACAAGTCCGAGGGAAAAATACTTGCCCAAGTGATAAATGCGCGTCCGGGCAAAAACGAGCACCCAGGTGAGTTCGGGGTTCTGAAATGCTCAATCTTAGAACCAACGACGGGACCTAAATATTCGACGGAGGGTTTTGCAGATGACTTTGGACCCAAATTTCAATTCCATCCTTAAAACATTCATCTGAACAAGTGCATTGATTTTTTTATTTTCAAATCTAAAATCTTAAATATCAATGTCGTTTAAATGAACAGACCCTAAAATAGTCCACAGTCATCATATAAGATCTTCAAAAGCTTGTGCAGTATATGATATTTGCATGAGTGATGGGGGACTGAGAGAAGCAAAATTTTGTTTCCGAGCTCCGTTTCCAAATATACATCAGGGATTGCAGTGATGCTGACATGTGGCGGAAGAAGATAACGTGAGAGGTTTAAGTGCAGACTAAATTACTAGTGATCTCTGTGGAGAGCAAGCATGATCTCCATGGAGATCGTGGAGATCGCAGGTGAACTTTGTAGATCACGCATGATTTCACATGCAGTTAAGTCTTTTTTCCGCAACGTGTTAGCATCGCGACAATCTCGAACACTAATTTGGAAACTGTTATACCACCCGTAAAGGCCTTGTGGTGCGTCTAAAGGAAGCTCCGCTGAAGAGAGATGAGGTTAGCGGTCAACACGCAATCGCTCGAATCAAAGAAACCGAGCTCGCCATTTCCGCCGCCAATCGCCAGAAACAGAGCACGCAGAGAGCATACTGCAAGCGCGTGCGCTACCGCACGCACGCGCGGCAGCACGCGGGCAGTACCCCCCGTCGCAGGAGATCGGCCCCGCCGCACCCCCCTCAGGGTGCGGCTCGTGCGGAGCCGCACCCCTCAAGGGGTGCGGCCAAGCCGCACCCCCTTGGGGGTGCGGCCCAGCCGCACCCCCTTGGGGGTGCGGCCCAGCCGCACCCCCTTGGGGGTGCGGCCCAGCCGCACCCCTTGGAGGGTGCGGCCAAGCCGCACCCCTGGAGGGGTGCGGCCAAGCCGCACCCCCCTTGGGGGTGCGGCCCGCCCGCACCCCTCCAGGGGTGCGGCCAAGCCGCACCCCCCCGGGGTGCGGCCAAGCCGCACCCCCCCGGGGTGCGGCCAAGCCGCACCCCCCCGGGGTGCGGCCAAGCCGCACCCCCCCCCCCCCGGGGTGCGACTCAGCCGCGCCGCCCGTAGTGTGCGGCCCGGCCCCCTCCCCTCGCCTTTTTCTGCAGGGGAGCTCGCCAGGGGCCCCGCCGTATTCGCGCCCCCTCGCCAGGTGCGTCGGATCCCGATTCCTCCTTGGGGGACGACTCCCCGCTCCGCCGACTGCCCAGGGCGCCTCCGCGCTCAGAACGCCTCCGCGCTCACGCGCGCTCGGAACGCCTCCAAGCGCGTTCAAAACACTTCCATGTTCATTGCGCGCCCAGAACGCTTCTGAGCGCGCTTAGAATGCCTCCGCGCTCACGCGCGCTCGGAACGCCTCCAAGCGCGTTCAAAACACTTCCATGTTCATTGTGCGCCCAGAACGCTTCGGAGCGCGCTCAGAACGCCTCCGCGCTCACGCGCGCTCAGAACGCCTCAAAGCGCGTTCAAAGCACTTCCCTGTTCGTTGCGCGCTCAGAACGCTTCTGAGCGCGTTCAGAGCATTCTCACTTTTTGTCTTTCAGGCTTCTCACTTTTTGTCTTTCAGGCATCTCACTTTTTATCTTTCAGGCTTCTCACTTTTTGTCTTTCAGGCGTCTCACTTTTCAGGAACGGCCAGTCGCCTTTTTCACCTCCAACGGAACTGCCCGAACTGCCCGAGCCGCCCAAACTGCCCGAAGGGCAAGGTGGTCATTTACGAAAAATGGTAATCCGTGTGCCCCAAATCGGAAAATATGATTCGTCCACCAAGCATTTATGGAAACTGTCAACGACAAAATTACCGGACCGCCCCCGACTAAAGCTATAAAAGGAGCCCCAGGGCTTCATTTGAAGGGACCTTGACGGCTGGACCTGGGAGAGCTCCTTGCAGACTTTTGCGGAATTCTCCTTCGGTGCTTGAAGATTTCCTTTCCGGACTTGAAGATTTCCTTCATCCCGAAAGGCGACGCAGCAGCTCACTTTTGTTCCCCGGAGCAGCTCACTTTTGTTCCCCGCAGCAGCTCACTTTTGTTCCCCGCAGCAGCTCACTTTTGTTCCCCGGAGCAGCTCACTTTTGTTCCCCGGAGCAGCTCACTTTTGTTCCCCGGGGCAGCTCACTTTTGTTCTCCACCTTTCTCAGAAGGAGAAAAGGACTTAGTTTTTTCCAAGAGGCGGCCTGTCGCCTTCGGATCTCTCTATCTCTCTACTACTGTAACGAGTTGCGGCCTGTCGCACTCGAGTTCTAAGTCTCACTTTGTAACCCCCCTGAAGATAGTGGAATTTGGTCGGCACAGCTCCGACCACGTGGTTTTTTACCCTTTCCGGGTTTTTAACGCTAAAAAGTCCCAGTGCAATCAACGAATCTCTAATTGACTGTTTGCGCGCTTAGCCCGCTCACGAGCTAAGGCGGTTCAATCAAACCGGTCTACCAAGGGCCCTAAGCGTTCCGCAACAGAAACGGAGCCTCATATAATGTTCGTAATGTACAATCACATTTGTTCATATTACAGTGACAGTTAGATTAATCTCTTGATCACTTCTAGATCACATATTTCAACACCATTTTATCATCTTTGGTCTTCACACCAAGGGCGAAAGGGGCGCGGTCGACACCGGCGAGTGCGAGAGGGCGGCGAATGTCTAAAGGCGAATAAACATTCGGGCACTTTTGGGGGCTGCTGATTCCTATCGCAGTCTGCTAAGGCAGCCAGCAACCGATGTCAGCATGTTAGCGCCATTGCTGGAGCAGTGGGAGGTACGCACGGTGCTGAGGCGGCGTTTTTGTTGTAGGCGGAGTGCGACGAAGCTCTGCATGGAGGGTATCCACTAGATGTGTTTCTACGAAGCGGAGCGGAGACAGGCAGGTAATATATATGTAGTGAGTGATGTAATGTAACGGAGGCCGAGGATTGACAGGGCTACAAGTGCGAGTGCGGGGCAGCGCGTCGATGGTGGTCGATGGTGAGATGCACTGTGTCCCAACTTGTTGCAGTTGAATCACTTGCCCTTGAACTTTTTAAAACTTTTGTGAGAGCCTGCAACCTGGGAACTACTTGGTGTGGGTTTGGTCTTGTTAGGGTTCGACATGCGTTTAGAGTTTGAGATCATGTTGGTAGCAGCTTTCTGCTTGCTAACAACTTCTAATGCATATCTAGTCTTATTTTCAATTTTTCATCCCTAATGCGTATAAAACACTTGAGGTCGTTCAAACCAACCTGCATTTTATTGCAGTACATTTTATTTTTAAAATTGGACCACGTGGATGTCAACTTAAAAACAATAGTGTCGGCAACAAAACTATTTGGCAGAGAAATATTTTCACTGTGCAGACAATCGACCAAATTTTCAAATTCTGATACCTGAGGAAAAATTGATTTCTCCTCATCGAACGTGAAAGAGTAAAATTTTTCCACCAAGTTAGCTTTAGACAAGTCCTCCTCCTGCTTGAAATACTCCTCCAAAGCAGTCCAGATCTCCTTAGCAGATTTCATCTTCATATAAGTCTTTGCTAGACTCGGGGAAAGACAGTTCAACAAATAGTCTCTGTAGAAATCCTTGTCACTGACTCATTACTCCTCATCAACTGTCCCTAAGAAATCAACACGATCTGATTGAACTATGTAGAACACGTTCAGACACTTAATTCCAAATTGAGTGTTTAACTTTCAAGAATTGAACTCAGATGCTGTGAATTTCTCTAGCTTGACCATCGGAACATGGGAGGAGAGGTTTTTCCCTTTCAACATATTGAGTTTAGTAAAATTCGTAGAGAGATCACACAAGGACTGAGCGAATTCGTCGAGAGCACACGGAAGGACACGACGAATTCGTTGAAAAGGCACGGGAGAACACGACGAATTCGTCGAAAGCACCTTCGTCGATATTACGCACAAATTCATCGAGAGGGCACAGATTTGTCGAGAGGGCACGAATTCGTCGAAAGCACGCGAGAGGACACGACGAATTCGTTGAAATGGCAGCTTTGTCGAGAACTTTCTTCTCCTTTTTGTGAGACGTTGAACGGGAAAGTGTCGGGAGATCTCCCTCTTTTACGAGCTGGAAAGGGAGCGGCCTCCTGCAACCAAGGCGCAGCGACGACGAAGATTCAGGTGAAACTCTAGATTTACGACGGAAGACAACGACGACGGGAGGGCTTCGTGAGCATGATCGGCGACGTGAGGAAGCTTCGTGATCTCAAGTGGCGACGGGAGGGCTTCGCGAGCACGATCTGCGACGGGAGGAAGGTACGTGATCTCACGCCGGGAAGACGAGCGACGAGGCTTAACTTCGAGATTGAGAAGGGTTTGCTCAAAGCATCCGGGTGTGGATCAAAGTGGAATATACTACCCGTTTCCCCCAGCTTGATTTTTATAGATAAAACCCTAGGTTCAATACGGGTATCGGATATCCTAGTATCTGAACTGACCCGTTAAGCCTCCGAGCTCGTTATATGTCCAAATATACATTTATAGAAGGTGAGTGCAAGGTTTGAGCTTGGTGGCAAAGAGCACATGGGCGTATTGTCGCATGTGGAGTCATAAGCAGTGTTTGCCGCAAGTGTTCAACAATGGCAGTGCTGTCGAAGGTTGTGCAGGAGTTGGGTTTGGAGAGTAAGCATGGCGGCGAATTTTTTGCATGCAAAGTTGGAGGCGGGGATTGTCGCAGAGGCAGTGGTGTCGAAGATGACGTTAGCGGAGGCAAGGGTTTCAACATAGCCACGATGATGGCAATGGTGCATTAAGGGAGGCAATTGTCACATAATAGCTACAACGGTAATATGTGTCGCGGTAATGACATATGGTGCAAGAGTGGAGTACGTGACTTGCGCAATGGACGACAACGAAGCAGTCATTGGTTTAAGCTTGAGAGAGCAGTGAGTCGCATCTTCTACTAATGGCGTGAGATATCTTATCCTCGGATGTGGGTGACCTACTGATGGTTTACTGACAAATCGGAGTATGCGTGCCAGTCATATCGTGTGTCAGGTTACCGACGTAGGCAGGACAACTACGCATGATGTTGAAAGATCTCCATAGGTTTTGCATGGCGTTCAGGGAGCTAGTTGGGAGCCATTCACTTGACTCGTACTTGGTCACATAGGTGGACTTATGTAGGGACACATCAGACACGTACTCGGGTGTGATTTCTGTTCTTTTCATTAATCTCGTCCTGGTCGTCACGCCATCAACTCCCGTCCTAAAGGCCTCCATGCATTATTTACTTGCTAGGAGAGATTCAGGGTGGGTTTTTTGCAACCTAGGTTATGATAAGTTTTTGAATATTGTTTCTTTAAAAACTCACACTAGGACATTTTAACTATATTTTTTTTTAATTTTCAATAAAACAATGCATACAAGTTTATTATTTACATAGTGTCTGGGTTGGACTAAAATTTTAGTTCCGCCACTTCGTCTTTGTTGGCATCTCTACGATCCTCATTTTCGTTATTTTTGTGTAAGTTGTAGGATCCATTTGTGGATCGCAAAGAAATTCATGTATGTGTATATATTTACTGATTGTTATGTAGTGCAGGCTTTTCAAATTGGACTTCAATCATCCCGCGATTTTGACTTTTCTTTTGAGGTTTTTCACATAAAAATTTTATGTGCCTATTTTGTGCGACTTAAGTTTTGACGGGGTCACCCTCATTATATAGGAATTCCGGGTTGCGAATAGCCGGAATTCCAAGACCCTCACTACCTTAATGGGGAGTTAGGGGAAAAATTACCACGCGCACAATCAACGTGTGCGATCACCGCACGCGATCCACGTTCCAACCGCCGCTCTAACCGCCCGAGGCCCGCAAACCAGCCACCACCATGTCACTGGCGCGCAACTGCAAGCCCTCGTGCCCGGCCGGTCGCCCTCGGCATGCGCCCACGGTGCGCAGCCTCAAGGCTCCGCGGTCGGCCATCCTTGGTCGCGCGTGCCCACGGGGCCTCTCGGCCGGCCACCCGGCCGGCCTTGGCCGCCCGCCGACGGCGCACGACCGTGAGGCCGCACGGCCAACCGGTCTTGGCCGTGCGCCCACCGCTCGCGGCCGCAACGTCGCATGGCCGACCAACCTAGGCTGCACTGCCAGCCACCCGATCGGCCTTGGTCGCGCGACCGCGAGGTCGCGTGGTCGGCCGCACGGTTGGCCTTGGCCGCGCTCCCACGGCGTGCGGCCCCCATGCCCCACGACCTGCCCCCGACCGACCGCCCGATGGCACGCGGCCGCATAGCCGGCCACCCGGGCGACCGACCTTGGCTGCGCATCGTCGGCGCATGGGTGCCTGGCCGGCCACCCTCGCGAGTCAGCCTGCCCCCTCGCCGGCAGGTTTTCACCGCCAGTCGGCTCCCTCGGAGCCGACCGGTTCCCCCATCGCCGGCCGGATTCTCAACCGTCGTCGTCCAATCATCCCGTGAAATTTCCACCCTTCGATCAACGGGTAACCACCCGTGTAACCCCCCATTATGGGTGAGTGCGATTATCCAAAAATATATCGGGTTGCGTATAGAAAAATGCCTAAATAATACGCCTCTTAAATCATATAAAACCAACCTGCAAATGACAATTATGGTGGTTACGGCCTGCAAATAACCGCATAACTACCGTAACCATCTTTGCGGCCTATACATAGGACCCCAGGCTCTCCTTCATACTCATATTTTCTCTCTTCCCTCATTTCCTCCTTAGTGCAAGAGAGAGTCCCCTGGAAGATCTTCATCATCTTTGAAGACGTGCTTGAAGAATCTTCAAGCACTTCGATGATCGCTCAGAGATCTCCGTCTTCCTTCAAGCTGTAACACCCTGCCAGTACGAATAGTATAACAGTAGGTCCGGCCGGGACCCCACGCCATACAAACCACACTAGCTAGGAGTTAAAAGGTGATAAACAGAAAGAACTACAACAGAGTATACTAAACACTAGCGGAAGCATAATGATTTAACATTTCATTTAGAACTGTCCACTATCATAGGAATGAAACCATAAAATAGAGTTACGGCATTAAGGCCTTACATTCACCAAAGTACAAAACTCAGAACATACTTCGGCACGCAGGCCGGCAATACATGAGAAAGCAGAAAAGGGAGGCTGGCCTTCAAGGGCCAACTCAGCAAAAGAGCCACCGCCCGCTATTTCCCACTAGGCTCACCTGCAACTGCATAAGAACATTCCACCAAGCGGTGGCAAACAAAGTAACGGTCAGCACAGCTGACCAAATTATAACGACCCCACCCCTTTCCCGGGGTGACGGAGTTTCTACCCTGCAAGCAAGCCATACTAGCACAAGTACTAATATAAAGAAAGTGCAACTACACAAGGTGAGGTTTCAAGCACAATCAATCTTCTAGGTTGAGCATCAAAAAGGAGGGAACCTAGATATGCACATGATGTTGGTTGGGTTCACCCAAAGGTTCCCCACAACCGCCTAAACAACCGCATGAGGCTAACAACATCAATTTATCACAAACGTGGGTACACACAACCGCACGCTCCATGCTCACAAAGCATGCACCAAAGGTACTTCTTCCCGAGCACCAATACCATCATGAGTCCGGAAACTCTAGATGGAAAAGAGCTTTTGGTCGGTCTAGGCAAGACGCCCTTCCCAACCTCTCCCAAGGTCGTTCGGGTTTACAAGAGATAAATCCCCCTACCGCCGCGCCTGGAAACGGGTTCAGTTCAGCCAATTCCCGTGCTCTTGTCATCGATTGAACACACGATGCGGGTATGACATCACCTCGGCCCGTAAGGGTTTAGCACTCGCTAGCGCTACACAAAACATAAGTTACAACACCCAAGCCTTCACGAGGACTTAGGCTTTACACGTAACCAAAAAGGAGGTACAAGACCACTCCTCAACAATTCTAGTGGTGAAGGTTTGCATTCAACCACTCGCAAAGCATGGGGCTTTCGCTAGGATCTTCACAAGACGCCCACGCTTAAATACCACAATACTATCGCATATATCACGGAATCATTCTCCGGCACGCATTCTAGGCTTAACCTAAATACAACGTCGCAAATCAAGCACCACCGATTCGGGCTCACGACCACGAATAGGCTTCACACACAATGCCTAAATCCGTACGACTACCGGATTTTTTACATGCAATATGCCGGGGACGCACACAATCTACCCGGAGTTCCGAAGAACTTGAGGAAATCCTACACTTCACCCATTTGGTGAAAGGGATTCCTCATGCAAGCATAGAGAAATGAAGGAGAGGACAAATGACAAGTCCAAATATCGGGAGGAAGAATCGTTACCCTAGGAGCGTTCTTCTTCGCCATGGATCCGAGATTCTAGATGGAGGGAAACGACCGCACCGGGCTGCACTCTCCAGATCTGGAAACGGCTCGCGAAACGGAGCTCCGTCAATGGCGGGATCTCTCCTTCTTCTTCCTTGCCTCCTTCATCTTTCTCTAGGTTTGGAGAGAGAAAGGCTTAGAAATTATGAGGATTAACCTCCTCTCATCAGCCCTAAAGACCTCCAGCATCTAATCCTAGCCATTGGATCGGATTCCAAAAGATTTGGACGGACCGATCTCCTTCTCCGCTCAAATTCGCGGAGCAGAATTAACAGGGCGCACGATCACAGGCGCACGATCATTGGTCGTGCGCGAAGAGGAGAAATGGTCGTGTGCACTACCCGAGACAAAACTCCGATTCCTTGCAAATTAACGCACGATCATTGGCGCACGATCACTGGTCGTGCGCGAAGAGGAGAAATGGTCGTGCACAGAGAACTGCTATGGAATTTTTTAGCCTATCCCGAGCGCAGCACTACCACTCCGCCTACCTCGCTGAACAACGATTTTTGGGGTGTTACAACTCCACCCCCCCCCCCCCCCCCCCTTAAAAGAATTTCGTCCCGAAATTTTGAAAACAGTAGTAAGTAAAAACAGTTAAAATTACCTGAGGGGAATAGCTCGGGGTACTCCGCGAGCATCGCTTGCTCTCTTTCCAAAGAGAGTTCCTCTCTTCCGCAATTATTCCAACGGACTTTCACCATCCGTATGGACTTGTTCCACAACTGCTTCACTTCAGTGTCTTCAATGCAAATGGGCTTGACTTTCGTCGTTAGCCCACCATCTACCGACACTTCGTTGACAGCAACAACCACATTAGGCTCTTTAACAGCCTTCCGCAACACAGAGATGTGGAATACATCATGCAGCCCGCTCAACTCCAAAGATAGAGCAAGCCGGTAAGCAACTTCACCGATGCGCTCCAAGATCTCGAACGGTCCTAAGTACCTCTGACTTAGCTTTTTCAAGCGTCGGATCCTTGATACTCCTTTGAACGGTTTGATCTTGAGATAGACCCAGTCGCCAACGGAAAACTCGACGTTTCAGTGATTTGCGTTGTAATATTTTGCCTGCCGATCCTGGGCAATGAGCAAGCGCTCCCGAATAGCCCGGATCGATGTATTCGCCTCATCCACGTCTTTGCGTTTTAACAACTTAGTGTCGCCCGTTTCAGCCCAAGACAACAGTGTGCGACATTTCCTACCATAAAGAGCCTCGAAAGGGGCCATCTTTATACTCGCTTGGTAGCTGTTGTTGTAAGCAAATTCGATCATAAAGAGATGGTCCTCCCATCTCTTTCCGAAATCCAGGGCGCACATCCTCAGCATGTCTTCCATCGTCCTATTGGTCCTTTCGATCTGTCCATCTGTTTGCGGGTGGAAGGTCGTGCTAAACTTCAGCTTGGTACCCAATAGTTGATGAATCAGCTTCCTATCATTCGATGTGAACCGCCCATCACGATCACTGACGATGCTACGGGGGATCTCGTGCAACCGTACGATGTTATCCACGTACAACTTTGCCAGTTTTTCTACAGAATCATCCTTCCGGTTCGGAATGAAGTGTGATACCTTTGTCAGTCTGTCCACGATCACCCAGATGGCATCGTTTCCATGTTGTGATCTCGGTAATCCGTGCACGAAATCCATCGAAATATCATCAAACTTCCATTCCGGAATCGGCAAGGACTTCAAAAATCCATCGGGACGTTGACATTCCACCTTCACCAACGCGCAAGTATTACACTTGGCCACGTAGAGGGCAATGTCCTTCTTCATACCCGGCCACCAGAAAAGTTTCTTCATGCCCATGTACATTTTCGTGCTCCTAGGGTGGATCGAGTACTTGGTATGATGAGCCTCGTACATCAACTCCGCCCGTAGAGTGCCAATGTTTGGGACGCACAATCTGCCCTCTTTTCCACATAAGGTCATCTTCGAAGGAGAAATCAGCGTTTAACCCATCCACGATTTCCGCTTTATAGCGTTTCATGCTCTCATCCAGCTCCAATGCTTGTCGAACTCGGTCGGCAAGGTCGTATTGAACCTCCGTCCAGTTCAAGCATGCTGAAGTAGACGCTCTTCTATCAACGCAAATGATCTCCATTTCTTCCAGATTGCGGATTAGACGCTCATCGTGCATCAAAATCCAATTTGCTTGAGCGGGAGCCCGACGACTCAACGCGCCCGCAACTACATTTCCCTTTCCAGGAGTATATTTGATGTCGAAGGTGTAGTCCCCAAGGAACTCCATCCACCTCCTCTGACGCATATTCAACTCCCTTTGATCCAGCAGGTACTTGAGGCTCTTGTGGTCGGTAAAGATGTCGATCTTCACGCCATACAAATAATGCCTCCAAAGCTTAAGAGCAAATACCACGGCCGCTAGCTCCAAATCATGGACCGGGTAATTCCTCTCATGAACCTTCAGTTGTCGGGAGCCGTAGGCAATTACCTTTCCGAACTGCACTAGGACACAACTGATAACTTCCCAAAAGGAAGTTACTTCCCTACTTATTTTATTCTAATTTTCATTAAAAAGAGGAAAATAATCCCCAAATTATAGTAAATATGTTTAAATATTTTATTAATCAATGTTGGGCTGATTTCGGTCATTTTCCATGTTTTATATCTAAGATTGGTCAAAGGATTCAAGTTGGGGAAGCAATGGAACATTTATTGCTGATGCAGAAAATAAGTTGCAACGCCAGAAATTTGCAGGTTGCAACGTGGCGGCGGAAATTCAGATTTTTGAATTTTAAAAGAGGTGCCTATGTGTAATTCCAAAGGAGGCACCCCTTCAGATTTGGAAGGACAGTTATGAGCACGAAAAAGAGGGGGGAAAAATTATTATTATTGTGAGGGAGAACTTGGAAAAAGAGAAGAGAACTTTTGGAGGTCTTCTACCTCTTGGAAATTTCGGCTAGGGCTTGGAGAAAGAAGGCGTGGATCTTCACCAAGGAGAAAGATCTGAGACTAGAAACACTTCTACATCATTTTTGATTTCCTTAATCATGTCTAGTAAGATCTACTTTGATTTGCTACTCTTCTCTTCCTCCATGAACTAATTTTCTAAGTCTTGCATGTGTGAAGTACCTTAGTTGTGATGATGACTTGATTTTCATTTATAATTTGTGAATGTATTGATGTTGATCTTTATTAAATTTATGATCTATTCTTGGGATTTTGGTTTAAGTTTCATCTTTAAAGTGCTTGGCAACAATTCGAGAGATGAGTCGGGCTAGATGAACGTTTATTCGCACGGCGATATTCGAGAGAGGAGTCGTGTAGTTTTTAACCAAACTTCCGTATTTATACTTCATCGCGAGATTCGAGAGAGGAGCGTTGAAAGTGTATCATAAATCTTAATATAATTCCAAGAGAGAGAGAGATCTCCTCTTAAATTAGCAACCGTGATTCTAGCGCTTTATGTTATTCTAATTTCATCTAAGTTGGAGACGACTAGAGGATTTGGGATAAACGGATAATGGTGATCGAGAGATAAAGTTATCCATTTTAGAATCGTTGCAAGATCATTGCTAATACTTCATGAATTATCATTTTTGTTGGTTGTCATCATAGCAAGGGAAAACCACATGTGAGACTATCTTTCCAAGTGAAGTATAAGTATTTTAAGTAACCGTAATTAGAGTTGTAATTGTTGCTTTTGAATTATTTAATTATCTTTACCAATCATTTATTACTTGCTTGAATTTAGAGAAAAGGCGGAACTAATATTTGTGAGCACTAAGTTAAGCACTTCCTCGTGGGAACGATCACTTTCTCATCATTTTATTACTTGTACGGCACGTGCACTTGCGTATTTATATACACCTCTCACGGGCGTACCAAGTTTTTGGCGCCGTTGCCGGGGAGGCGCGCTATTTAGTGTTTTATTTCTCACAATATTTGTGAAACCTTAGTACTTAGAGATCAAGCATTTGTTTCTTCGTTTTATTTGTTTTAATTTATTTGTCTATTTGAATACTGTTTGGTGTATGTCCAGATATAGGCAAGTAGAACTATTGCCGTTGAATTTTGAAATTGAGCGTACCTGTAGACGAAACAGAAGAGACTTTAGGACCGTTAACATTATTCATCCTGCGATGAATGATCCGGAGCCAAATAATGCTAATAATAATGATGGTCAGGTTGAGCAAAATGCCCAACCGCCACCACCACCACGTATGACTTGTCACGATTATAACACACCTCTAAGGGGAGGTTTGCACTTCAGCATTGCTCGACCAGCAATTGCTGCTAACAATTTTAAAATGGACCCACTAATTATGCAACAAGTGCAAAACAATAAGTTTGGGGGTCTAGGACATGAAGATGCAAATTCCCACTTACGAACCTTTTTAGCAATTTGCGATATGTTTAAGTTCAATGGAGCATCGGAAGATGCAATTCTGTTGAGAGCATTTCCGTTCTCCTTAGAGGGTAGAGCTAAGGATTGGTTAGACTCGTTACCACATGAGTGTATCACCACATGGGACGAACTAGTCGATAGGTTCCTGAACAAATATTTTCCACCCTCTAAGACTGCAAAACTGAAAAGGGATATTACAACATTTTTACAAGGTAACGGGGAAACTCTTTACGACGCATGGGAACGTTTTAAAGAGCTGTTGAGAAAATGTCCTCATCATGGGTTGCACCAGCACCAGCAAGTGTCCACATTTTACAATGGGCTGCAAACTGCAACCATGATTTTAGTCGATGGAGCCGCTGGGGGCTCATTAATGAAAAAGTATCCTGAAGACGCGTATGCTATTTTAGAAGACTTAACATCCAATAATTATCAAGCATATGAGAGGCAAACTAATTGTAATCCAGCGGGAGTCCATCAGGTGGACCAAATCACTTCGTTGGCCGCTCAGATGGCGTCGCAGTTCAATTTAATTAACAAAAGATTAGATTCACTCTCAACCCCTACAACTAGTGCCCCGCTTACAGTTGAACAACTAAATCAAATAACTGAAGAAGCCAATTATGTGGGAGGGCAATCACGACAAATTCCGCCAGGATTTGCCAATCATTATCACCCCGAGTGGCGGAATCATCCTAATTTTTCCTGGAAGAATAATCAAGGGATGAATCAACCACAAAGTTTTAATCAAAACATGAATCAACTACCTATCAATAACAACTCTCAACCCCAACAAGTAAACCAAAGGAAGGTGACTGATGAGTTTATCTTAAGCATGTTCCAAAAGTATGACTCAAAAATGGTAGGAATAGAATCAACGTTAAGATCACTAGAAACTACTATGGGTCAACTTGCAAATTCATTAAGTCAAAGGCCCATTGGAACTCTACCTTCTGATACCACACCCAATCCAACAAAAGATAATCATAATAACCATTGCAAGGCTATTGCACTAAGGAGTGGTGTAGAGATCCCAAGTGCGGAGGGGTTGCTTGAGAAAGTTAGGGAAGAAGAGACGAGTCAGAAGCCAAGTGAATCAAGCATATTAGAGAAGGACGAGTTGGGTGAGAAAAATGAGGTGGGAGAGAAACAAAAAGAGAAACTAAATCAAAAGAAAGAAGTAGTCTATCCGCCACCCCCATTTCCGTCTAGACTTGTTAAATCCAAACTTGACACACAGTTCCAAAAGTTTATGGAGATTTTCAAAAAGTTAACTATAAATATCCCATTTGTTGAGGCTCTTGAGCAAATGCCAAGTTATGCCAAGTTTATGAAGGATATCTTGGCAAAGAAAAGAAAGTTTGTTGATAAAGAGATAGTGGCGTTGACTGAGGAGTGTAGTGCTATATTGCAGAAGAAGTTGCCACCCAAACTTAAGGATCCCGGTAGCTTCACAATTCCTTGTTCTATCGGTTTAAACTTTGTTGGGAGAGCTCTATGTGACCTTGGGGCGAGCATTAATCTGATGCCATTATCTATCTATAAGAAGTTTGGTTTAGGGGAGATTACACCTACATCTTTGACTCTACAGTTGGCCGATAGGTCTCTAGCATTTCCTAAGGGAATTGTAGAAGACGTGTTGGTTAAAGTGGATAAATTCATTTTCCCCGCTGATTTTGTGGTACTTGATATGGATGAGGACAAAGCTGTTCCCATCATTCTTGGTAGACCATTCTTAGCCACCGGACGAACACTCATTGACGTCCAAAAGGGTGAGCTTACGATGAGAGTTAACGATGAGAATGTGACATTCAACATCCTCAAGGCTATGAAATTTCCGGATGATAAGGAGGAGTGTTTTTCTATTGAGGAAGTGAATGCACCTACACGTATGATGTATGATGAGAATGATTGGGAGCGTAAAATCCTGAGTGTGTTAACAAATGAAGAAATAGAAGAGGACCCAGACTTAGCAGAAACTGTAGAAGCTTTAAGTATTGATGAGCATATACCAAATGCTAACATGTTTGAATTAATAAGTAGACCAAGTGAGTCTAAGGTCATGAAGCCTTCTATCTTAGAGCCACCTACGCTTGAATTGAAACCGCTACCCGAAAATTTAAAGTATGTTTTTCTAGGTAAGGATAACACACTACCAGTTATTATTGATGCATCTCTAGTTAAGGAAAATGAAGAGAAATTGCTTGAAGTTCTTCGTGAATATAAAGGGGCAATGGGTTGGACCATTGCAGATATTAGAGGGATAAGTCCTTCAATTTGTATGCACAAAATTCTTTTGGAAGAAGAAGCAAAAGAGTCTGTTGAACATCAACGAAGACTTAGCCCACCAATGAAAGAAGTGGTTAAGAAGGAGATAATCAAATGGTTGGATGCGGGTATTATTTATCCTATCTCCGACAGCCGGTGGGTAAGTCCTGTTCAATGTGTTCCAAAGAAGGGAGGCATTACAGTAGTTAAGAATGAGAGCAACGAGTTGATCCCCACTAGAACAGTAACTGGATGGCGGATTTGTATGGATTATCGAAAGTTGAATAAGGCGACTAGGAAAGATCATTTCCCACTTCCATTTCTCGATCAAGTTCTTGATAGGTTAGCTGGAAATGAGTATTTCTGTTTCTTAGATGGTTACTCGGGGTATAATCAAATCATGGTAGCTCCCGAGGATCAGGAGAAGACTACCTTCACCTGCCCTTTTGGGACATTTGCATTTAAAAAAATGCCCTTTGGATTGTGTAACGCTCCTGGCACATTTCAGCGCTGCATGATCGCTATTTTTACTGATCTGATTGATGAGGGGATCGAGATCTTTATGGATGATTTTTCAGTATTTGGGAGATCATTTGATGAATGTCTGAAAGTGTTGAAGAAAGCTTTGGATAAGTGCATTCAAACTAATTTAATCCTAAATTGGGAAAAATGTCACTTTATGGTCAAAGAAGGAATTGTTTTAGGACACAAGGTGTCAAAGAAGGGATTGGAAGTAGATCGAGCAAAGACAGAGGTTATAGAGAAACTGCCTCCACCAACTAATGTTAAGGGAGTGCGAAGTTTTTTAGGACACGCCGGCTTTTACCGTCGTTTCATTAAGGATTTTTCGAAAATCTCTAAGCCACTAAGTCATTTATTAGGAAAAGATTCACATTTTAACTTTGATGAGGAATGTCTGACCGCCTTTCATTCTTTGAAGCAAAGTCTGATTTCTTCTCCTATTATTATTTCACCCGATTGGTCTTTACCATTCACCATTATGTGTGATGCTAGCAACTTTGCTGTGGGCGCGGTTTTAGGACAAGTGCGTGACAAAGTCTTTCACACAATTTACTATGCTAGCAAGACATTGATTGATGCACAAGTAAACTACACAACTACCGAAAAGGAGTTATTAGCTGTCGTTTTCGCTTTTGACAAATTTCGATCCTATTTGGTAGCTTCTAAGGTGATTGTTTATACGGACCATGCAGCAATCCGATTTTTAGTGGAGAAAAAGGACGCGAAACCTAGATTGATTAGGTGGGTTCTCCTCTTGCAAGAGTTCGACTTAGAAATTAAAGATCGTAAGGGAGCGGAGAATCCGGTAGCGGACCACCTATCACGTCTAGAGTATGAGTGTGAGAAAGATGTGGACATAGAGATTAGTGAAAATTTTCCTGATGAGAGGCTGCTTGCAATATCTGAGGCGAGTACGCCATGGTATGCAGACATTGTGAACTACATAGTGAGCAATGTATTTCCCCCAGACATGAACTATCAACGAAGAAAAAGATTTCTCCATCAGGTGAAATCTTACATTTGGGATGATCCGTATCTATTTAAGATTTGTGCTGATCAAGTGATCCGCAGATGCATCCCCGAGGTAGAAGTACAAGGTATCCTAGCGAAATGTCATGCTTCACCTTATGGTGGACACTTTATGGGAGAGAGATCAGCAATAAAAGTCCTAGAGGCTGGCTTCTATTGGCCAACACTATTTAAGGATGCTCATAGGTTCGCAAAATGTTGCGATAGATGTCAAAGAACGGGAAACATCAATCGAGGGGATAGCATGCCAATGACTAATATTCTAGAGGTTGAGATCTTCGATGTGTGGGGAATAGATTTCATGGGTCCATTTGTAAACTCAAATGGAAATCTTTATATACTTTTAGCTGTGGATTACGTCTCGAAGTGGATAGAAGCTATGGCCACACCGAAGAATGACGCTAAGGTAGTACTGAAATTCCTTAAGGCTAATATTTTTTCTAGATTCGGTACACCGAGGGCCATAATAAGTGACGGTGGAGCACATTTTTGTAATAATCAATTTAAATCGCTCCTTCGAAAATATGGAGTCACTCACAAAGTCGCCCTTGCGTACCATCCTCAAACAAATGGTTTAGCTGAAGTTTCTAATAGAGAGATAAAATCAATCCTAGAAAAAACGGTTAGTACAAATCGTAAGGATTGGTCACAAAAACTAAACGAAGCATTATGGGCGTATAGAACAGCATTTAAAACCTCGATAGGCCTAACTCCCTATAAAATGATCTATGGCAAATCATGTCATCTCCCAGTCGAATTGGAGCACAAAGCATATTGGGCTATAAAAAGGTTGAATTTCGATCTCCAAGAAGCGGGCAAGAAGAGACTTTTTCATTTGAACGAACTGGAGGAGATCAGATCTAATGCGTATGAAAATGCTAGGGTGTACAAAGAAAGGACGAAGAAATGGCATGATCTGAGGTTGAGAAGAAAGGAGTTCAAAAAAGGGCAACTTGTCCTCTTGTATAACTCACGACTGAGATTATTCCCTGGAAAATTGAAGTCACGATGGTCTGGACCTTTTCGGGTGGAAGAGGTACATCCGTTTGGAGTGATCACGATTTGTAATGAGAGAGACGGATCCAAGTTTAAAGTAAATGGACAGAGGTTGAAGGAATATTATGAAGGTAGTGACCAGCGCGAGGCAATGGTGCTAACTTTCAATTGAAAATGAAATAGGGAAAGCGTCCGGCCGGGACGTTTTAAATGAGGCGCTAGGTGGAAGGCAACCCACCATCTTTGTTTTTGTTTCTATCAATTTTAGTTTGTTTTGTTTATTTTATGTTTGTTTTTATCATTTGGAAGACAATAGGTGATGAAGAGATGGCAAAGTAGATCTTGATAATAAAAAAATTTTAAAAAGAAAATTTTCCAGAATTTAGGTTGCAACGCGAAAATTCTGCGTGTTACAACATGCTGGCATCTGTTGTAGAACAATTTCTGGCAGCTTTGTATTTTAGGTTGCAACGCAAAATTTTTGCACGTTACAACGTGCTGGGCTCGGTGGTAGTGCAAATTCCTGCATAATTTTTTCCGCGTTGTAACGCAAAGAAAACTGGCGTCGCAACTGGCTAGCCTCGGTGGGAGCATGAGTTGAAACGGCGCTCCGGTTCGGTTGAACCGGTCGTTTTTCTTCCATTAAGAACAAGACAGGCGGGTGCCGGTCTAGTTAAACCGGCCACCAAAAGCCGCATTCAAATAAACCTCGCCCCCGATTCGTCATTTAGGGCACGCGAGACTGGGGAGGTTTTGGCGGAATCGGGCACGACGAAGTGGAGACATCATCTTCGCGTGAGGTGTCCGGCGGCGTTCCGACGTCATCTTCCTCCGCCATTCTCGAGAGCTACCTTGGTTCTTCATCTTGCGCATTTCGGCGTCCCACGGCTCACCGCATTTCAGTAGGTAACAACCAACGCCACTTTCTCTTTTATCGTTTCCAAAAATCCTACGCTTCGTACTCTGTTGTTTGCAATCTCTTAGGGTTTATGTATATTTTTGCTATTCTCTTGTGATTGAAGACATGTCATCAAAAGGAAAGGGGAAACGAGGAAGGGGGAAAGAGTGTGCTCACAAGGGTGATGTCCGGTTTGTAAACGATGAGGCACACAAGATCTGTGATTCCCTACAATTAATACCGTTTATACATGAACGCGGTTTCAAAATGGAGTTCAGAGGTTGGAGAATAGCTTATGAGGACCTTATTCATCAATTAGGTTGGGAGATGTTATGCCACCCGCGAACTGAGGCCGTGTATCAGTGGGTTTACGAGTTCTATGCTAACGCTAAGTTCTCCGAAGGGGACAACGTTTTAGTTCGTGGCCGCATGATCAATTATTCCCCGAAGGCAATAAATGATATGTTTGAGTTAGAAGACAATGAGATTACTCCTTATGATGCATTAGCGATCACGGCCCCATTGGATGACATTGCTGCAGTAGTTTGTGGTGGTACGAAACCGGATTGGGTTTTAAAATCAAAAAAAGCATTGAGTTCCCAGTGTTTATCTCGAGAGGCAAAAGTGTGGCTACTATTTATTAATGCAGGTATCGTGCCAACAAGGCACGCAAATGTTGTATCTTTCGAGCGTATTGCCCTCATCTATAGTATCCTAAAGGGCATAAAGTTTGATGTTGGCCATTTAATTCATAGTAGCATTCGGAAGAAAGTAGGAGAAGAAAAATCAAAACACCTTTGGTTCCCCACTTTGATTACAGAGCTCTGCAAGAATGCTGGTGTGGACATGAGGAGAGGAGACACAGTTACGCAGGTTGGTCATCATATCACGGTGACGGTGATAGAGAAGAATATCAAAGTTGCAGAGGAGTCCCCGAAGAAAACAAATGAAAGAATGAAATCAGTTCTTCGGGGGGAATACACAAGACCACCTCCAGGTTCTCCAGAGGAGATTACTCTAAATGAAGGAAACCCAGCTCAGGCTAGCGTGCTCTGCTTGCAGGATACAGAGTACATGAAGACGTACCAACGCCTTGAGCATTGTTATTTTGATGCCCGACAGGACTATGTGTGTAATGTGCTTGCTCAGCTAATGTACAAGGCAAAACTCCCGATGCCGATACCAAGTTACCCCTACTGCAATAATTTTGACAAGAGAGGATATCTAATGACTAAAGGTCGGGAGAGATTGGATACTGCCTATGATGAAGATGACAGCGATGATGCTGATGAAGATACTGATGCTGATGACGAGGACGAGGAAGATGATCCTGACGAGGATGAGGAAGAGATGGACGATGCTGCAAGCGAGTAGCCGGGTGCTGACCAGTTTCATCTTTTTGGATATCCTGTTTACTTTTTGACTGCTGTTTGGACAATATTATGCCTCCTTTTTGCTTCCTTAGTTTTGGATAATATTTTTTGTGGCATTATTGCTGTGATGTTTGCTTTATTTTTGTGACTGATGTGAACATTACTGCTGTGATTATTGCATAAGTTCTATTGCCCAATTACTTGCATCCCCTTACTTTGTTTCCCCAAATTGCTTGGTTAAGATATGGCTCCATCCAATTTCTATGGTACACGTCTAACGCTATTTTATTTGGGATATGTTTCTGTTTGGTTTTATGATGCTATTTGCAGATCTTCTGGACTTCTGAGCTATGATTTGAACGGAACACTCTTGGACTAGGCCTTCCTTGGGAGATTGCAACAAAAAGTACAGAAAAAAAAAAAAATATGAGGGGAGTATTTGTTTTAGTTTTACTTTATTTCTTTCATGGTTAAATTATCAATTATTTCCTCTTTTATATTTTCTTTGAGTTCATTGCTAGGGACTAGCAATATTTTAAGTGTGGGGGTGGGTAGTGTTCAACCCCTACTGCTTGGATAAGGACTTATTTATTTATATATGCGAACTCAATAACTCCGTCTTTGTTTTTGCAATTTAACCTATAGGACATTCTTGTTATCCAATGATAATCGAGTGGTATTGCCGGTTAATCAAACGATTTCAGTCACAGAATTTGAAATTAGTGAGAATTTTTTTTTGTAAAGCGCTCTTAAGTCTGATTTAAGCACATTTTTCCTTGAAAGATTTTACTTCAAAAACCTAGCTTTTTGATATGGCTTTCTAAAATACTATGGGAATGGGTGAGTAAGAACTGAGTTAGCGATGTTGGCTGAAACTTGGGTTATGTAGTTAAACCATTTTGATCCTCCACTACAATCTTTGTACTTGAACTCTTTTCATGTTGAGACGTATTATTCCACGCTTACCTTCCTAATATTCTTATTAGTTACGTCTTAGTATATTAGCCATTTTATGGGTGTTTAATAAAAAAAATGATTGAGATTCATAGTGATATGGGCCTAAGTATATGTATACATACCTGGAATGATCCCTACTATGTTAGCAAATCATAAATTATAAAAAAAAAAAGAAGAGAAAATATTGCATCATAGTGATTATGTGGCCTGGGTATGTACACTTATACTTGGAATGATCCCTACTTTGAATATAAAAAAAAAAAAAAGTGAAAATGTCAATAAACCCCATGAATTGGTGAGTTATTAAGATTACGAACTAAGGGAATGTCTTTTTGCTATCAACATCATCCTTGAACGCTTATCCAAGTCAATTCTACTCTCATTTGAACTACTGATCTTTGCGTAAGCTCAATCATTAATTTAGCTATTCTTATCCTTCCCTATGTTGCGGAGATCCATTGTTAAAAGATGTTTAGGAGTAACTAATTTTAAGGAAAAGCACACACAACACTTATGACTTTATTTGAGCTTTACCTTTCATTCGAGCTAATGGATTTGTGAATGATTGAATTCGTGTTGATTTATTGGCTTATCAGTTGAGTAAAGCGGATTTCATTAATATGCCTTAGTTAATTTGTTGTTAAGGATGTGTGATTATTTGAGTTTGCACAATTTCATCAATTCTTTATCCAAGCTTTGAATTGATTATATTTGCTAGGGACTAGCAAATGACTAAGTGTGGGGGTGTGATAACTTCCCAAAAGGAAGTTACTTCCCTACTTATTTTATTCTAATTTTCATTAAAAAGAGGAAAATAATCCCCAAATTATAGTAAATATGTTTAAATATTTTATTAATCAATGTTGGGCTGATTTCGGTCATTTTCCATGTTTTATATCTAAGATTGGTCAAAGGATTCAAGTTGGGGAAGCAATGGAACATTTATTGCTGATGCAGAAAATAAGTTGCAACGCCAGAAATTTGCAGGTTGCAACGTGGCGGCGGAAATTCAGATTTTTGAATTTTAAAAGAGGTGCCTATGTGTAATTCCAAAGGAGGCACCCCTTCAGATTTGGAAGGACAGTTATGAGCACGAAAAAGAGGGGGGAAAAATTATTATTATTGTGAGGGAGAACTTGGAAAAAGAGAAGAGAACTTTTGGAGGTCTTCTACCTCTTGGAAATTTCGGCTAGGGCTTGGAGAAAGAAGGCGTGGATCTTCACCAAGGAGAAAGATCTGAGACTAGAAACACTTCTACATCATTTTTTATTTCCTTAATCATGTCTAGTAAGATCTACTTTGATTTGCTACTCTTCTCTTCCTCCATGAACTAATTTTCTAAGTCTTGCATGTGTGAAGTACCTTAGTTGTGATGATGACTTGATTTTCATTTATAATTTGTGAATGTATTGATGTTGATCTTTATTAAATTTATGATCTATTCTTGGGATTTTGGTTTAAGTTTCATCTTTAAAGTGCTTGGCAACAATTCGAGAGATGAGTCGGGCTAGATGAACGTTTATTCGCACGGCGATATTCGAGAGAGGAGTCGTGTAGTTTTTAACCAAACTTCCGTATTTATACTTCATCGCGAGATTCGAGAGAGGAGCGTTGAAAGTGTATCATAAATCTTAATATAATTCCAAGAGAGAGAGAGATCTCCTCTTAAATTAGCAACCGTGATTCTAGCGCTTTATGTTATTCTAATTTCATCTAAGTTGGAGACGACTAGAGGATTTGGGATAAACGGATAATGGTGATCGAGAGATAAAGTTATCCATTTTAGAATCGTTGCAAGATCATTGCTAATACTTCATGAATTATCATTTTTGTTGGTTGTCATCATAGCAAGGGAAAACCACATGTGAGACTATCTTTCCAAGTGAAGTATAAGTATTTTAAGTAACCGTAATTAGAGTTGTAATTGTTGCTTTTGAATTATTTAATTATCTTTACCAATCATTTATTACTTGCTTGAATTTAGAGAAAAGGCGGAACTAATATTTGTGAGCACTAAGTTAAGCACTTCCTCGTGGGAACGATCACTTTCTCATCATTTTATTACTTGTACGGCACGTGCACTTGCGTATTTATATACACCTCTCACGGGCGTACCAACAACCCAAGCCACTCCCCGAGGCGTCGCTATAAATTTCGTAACCTTCCGTACCACATGGCGAGCATAGAATGGGCGCCGTGGTCAGACGGCTCTTCAGCTCTTCAAAAGCTCATGCGCACTCGGGCGACCAAACGAACTTATGACCTTTCCTAGTCAGTTTAGTGAGAGGGAGTGCAATCCTCGAGAAGTTTTCCACAAAGCGCCTATAATAGCCGGCAAGTCCTAAGAAACTTCGGACTTCCGCTACGTTTTTCAACAAAGGCCACGCTCGGATCGCTTCTATCTTCGACGGATCAACAACAATTCCTTCTCCACTAACAACATGACCAAGGAATGCTATAGACGGTAGCCAAAACTCGCACTTGGAGAACTTGGCATATAGCTGACTCCTCCTCAAGGTGCTCAGAACTGCGTGCAGATGCCCTACATGCTCCTCTTTCGACTGAGAGTATACCAAAATGTCGTCGATGAAGACGATCACAAATTGATCCAAATAACCTCGAAACGTCCTGTTCATTAAGTCCATGAATACCGACGATGCATTAGACAGACCAAACGACATCACCGTGAACTCATAGTGCCCAAAGCGGGTACTGAACGCTGTCTTTGGAATATCACATTCCCTTATCCGCAGTTGGTAATAACCGGACCTTAGGTCCAGTTTGGAGTATACCGTCGACCCAACCAGTTGGTCAAGTAAGTCGTCGATTCTCGGAATCGGATAACGATTCCTCTCGGTCAGCTTGGTCCGCTACTACTAGGACAACACAAAACTGGTCTTAGGCCCCGAATCCTTCAACGAGGTGAAGAACATCTTCGCGCCTCTTCACAGCTTCTCCTATTCGCGCTCACTCGAGATCTATTGGGCAGCATTACCTCCAATCTATCCTTGACTAAGCTAAATGACAATTCGATTCATAACACGAAGTCCTTAGACAAATAGGAGAGCGATGCTCCCACACTAACAGAGCTCTCGTCGAATAGTCGATAATTAGGACAAGGCCTAATTGCACACAAATACAAGACATAAAATTTTGTTGTCATCGGATACAGTGGACACATTTCTATCTCTATCCGCACACGGGGTAGAAATCATATTAGGATATGATCATCCATACCTGTGGCAACATCGCACTGTTGAATGACCTCTTGCTGGCCATAAGAGTAGACTCTCGGCTGGGTTAGAGAATATTGGGGAATCGAAGACTCCACCGCCTTGCCTTTCTCCATAGGAGCTGAACCCATCACACGAGCGTCCACTTCTCCGCTTTTTGCTTTTGGGGACCACTTCGACACACCGCGGCTTTGTGTCCCACCTTTCCACAAGTGAAACAATTTAAGGAATACCGTGCAGTCTTAGCTTCCACAGAGTTAAACTTTCTCTTGTTTCTTCTGAACTCAGACTTGGACTGAGAGACCGGCGCATGAAACTCTGACTTCTTTACATTGAAGTCTTTCGCGCGCTGCATACTCTTCATATCCATTTCCAGAGATTTAGCTGTTTTCACTAAGACGTTGAAGCCGAGTAACTTTGGACCCACAAGCATTAGTCTTAGGTCATCTCGCAGCCCATTGTAGAACTTGTTGACCTTGGTCTCCTCATCTTCCCACATAGACCTCTCATAACGACCCAGACTGATGAACTCAATCAGGTATTCATCCACTGAGTGTTCTCCCTGCTCTAGGTGTGGACACTGATCTTGTAGTTCAGGAATCTCGGTTAGGGGTATAAACTTTAGAAGGAATGACTCATGGAAGTTTTCCCAAGAGATTTCGGAAAGTTGTCTCCCACCAAACTTGTGCAACAACTCTTCTTCCCACCAAAGTCTTGCTTCTCTTATAAGTAGGAAGGTGGTTAAGGTTACCAACATATCTTTGCTTATAAGCATTGACATTAAAGTCCTCTTTATTTCTGACAACCACTCAGCAGCTCTCCCAGGGGATTCCGTCCCCTCGAAGGATGGAGGGTTGAGGCTCAGAAAGTACTTTAATTGCTGGTCACGCGCTCGCCCCACAACTACCTGCGCAACTCGACGTTCCACCCTCAGCTCTACCGCAGGTTCCACTGCAGCAACAGTTACAGGGGCCACATCCAGAGTCGGAGTAGTAGGCTGTGCAAGCCGCCCAGACTGAGTGTTGATCATCGCGAAGACCGCTTCAGCGACTAACTTGATCATCTCAGCCGAAGGAGTGGTCGCTGGCACCTCAGACGACCCACTATTTTCAGCGGTGTTACGGGGTCAAGACTGCCCCGCAGCACTTCTAGTCACCTATAATCATGCAAGGCACAATTTAGTGACCGAAAACGTAGCAAACAACAATCATGGAACGCTCAGGTTCCGCAAACAAGTATGTTTTTCCATTCATAAGTGGACATTCTTATTAGTTTTTGTCGTTTTAGGTGAATGCACATCCCGTGCACACCACCCCTTAAAAGGAATTCGTCCCGAATTCGCTAAACTACGGATCAACGCCTTAAGTCTGATACCAAATTGTAACACCCTGCCAGTACGAATAGTATAACAGTAGGTCCGGCCGGGACCCCACGCCATACAAACCACACTAGCTAGGAGTTAAAAGGTGATAAACAGAAAGAACTACAACAGAGTATACTAAACACTAGCGGAAGCATAATGATTTAGCATTTCATTTAGAACTGTCCACTATCATAGGAATGAAACCATAAAATAGAGTTACGGCCTTAAGACCTTACATTCACCAAAGTACAAAACTCATAACATACTTCGGCACGCAGGCCGTCAATACATGAGAAAGCAGAAAAGGGAGGCTGGCCTTCAAGGGCCAACTCAGCAAAAGAGCCACCGCCCGCTATTTCCCACTAGGCTCACCTGCACCTGCATAAGAACATTCCACCAAGCGGTGGCAAACAAAGTAACGGTCAGCACAGCTGACCAAATTATAACGACCCCACCCCTTTCCCGGGGTGGCGGAGTTTCTACCCTGCAAGCAAGCCATACTAGCACAAGTACTAATATAAAGAAAGTGCAACTACACAAGGTGAGGTTTCAAGCACAATCAATCTTCTAGGTTGAGCATCAAAAAGGAGGGAACCTAGATATGCACATGATGTTGGTTGGGTTCACCCAAAGGTTCTCCACAACCGCCTAAACAACCGCATGAGGCTAACAACATCAATTTATCACAAACGTGGGTACACACAACCGCACGCTCCATGCTCACAAAGCATGCACCAAAGGTACTTCTTCCCGAGCACCAATACCATCATGAGTCCGGAAACTCTAGATGGAAAAGAGCTTTTGGTCGGTCTAGGCAAGACGCCCTTCCCAACCTCTCCCAAGGTCGTTCGGGTTTACAAGAGATAAATCCCCCTACCGCCGCGCCTGGAAATGGGTTCAGTTCAGCCAATTCCCGTGCTCTTGTCATCGATTGAACACACGATGCGGGTATGACATCACCTCGGCCCGTAAGGGTTTAGCACTCGCTAGCGCTACACAAAACATAAGTTACAACACCCAAGCCTTCACGAGGACTTAGGCTTTACACGTAACCAAAAAGGAGGTACAAGACCACTCCTCAACAATTCTAGTGGTGAAGGTTTGCATTCAACCACTCGCAAAGCATGGGGCTTTCGCTAGGATCTTCACAAGACGCCCACGCTTAAATCCCACAATACTATCGCATATATCACGGAATCATTCTCCAGCACGCATTCTAGGCTTAACCTAAATGCAACGTCGCAAATCAAGCATCACCGATTCGGGCTCACGACCACGAATAGGCTTCACACACAATGCCTAAATCCGTACGACTACCGGATTTTCTACATGCAATATGCCGGGGACGGACACAATCTACCCGGAGTTCCGAAGAACTTGAGGAAATCCTACACTTCACCCATTTGGTGAAAGGGATTCCTCATGCAAGCATAGAGAAATGAAGGAGAGGACGAATGACAAGTCCAAATATCGGGAGGAAGAATCGTTACCCTAGGAGCGTTCTTCTTCGCCATGGATCCGAGATTCTAGACGGAGGGAAACGACCGCACCGGGCTGCACTCTCCCGATCTGGAAACGGCTCGCGAAACGGAGCTCCGTCAATGGCGGGATCTCTCCTTCTTCTTCCTTGCCTCCTTCATCTTTCTCTAGGTTTGGAGAGAGAAAGGCTTAGAAATTATGAGGATTAACCTCCTCTCATCAGCCCTAAAGACCTCCAGCATCTAATCCTAGCCATTGGATCAGATTCCAAAAGATTTGGACGGACCGATCTCCTTCTCCGCTCAAATTCGCGGAGCAGAATTAACAGGGCGCACGATCACAGGCGCACGATCATTGGTCGTGCGCGAAGAGGAGAAATGGTCGTGTGCACTACCCGAGACAAAACTCCGATTCCTTGCGAATTAACGCACGATCATTGGCGCACGATCACTGGTCGTGCGCGAAGAGGAGAAATGGTCGTGCGCAGAGAACTGCTATGGAATTTTTTAGCCTATCCCGAGCGCAGCACTACCACTCCGCCTACCTCGCTGAACTACGATTTTTGGGGTGTTACACAAGCTTCCTTTCGAGCGCAGAGCGCTCAATGATCGTCACCTCCAAGAACGGCAAGTTTCACGTTTCAGACACCGTCATCGAACTCCGGAGAGATCCAAAAGTCCAGAACGCATCCTTTGACATCCCAAGCGCAAGCGGAAGGCCGCTCGAGCCCCAGAGCACGGTGCTCCCCACCGCGGCTAAGAAGAAGGCTTAGCTTCGAGAGCGGTGACATGTCACCCTCCAAACGCTTTCCTCTCTCTCTCCCCCACAAGTTGTAACGAGGAGCGGCCTGTCGCACTCGATTTCTCATCAAAGCCCTGTAAAGAAGCACCTGATAGTGAAGCTAGGTCGGCACCGAACCGACCACATGATTTTTTACCACTTTATGAGGTTTTCCACGGTAAAAAAGATTCTTTGTCAGTCATGTCAATTTTCTGTAACTGATTGCACGCTCGACCGCTCCCAGGCTAAGACGATCAATACTAGACCGATTTTAGAAGTCTCGAGCAGAACGCAACAAGTTGGATCCGGTCCGGCGCTCAAAATATGATGCAGTTATGATGGCCAATGGCCATAACCTTCACCGTTAGGTACTAGGTAGTTGTTGTACTTCCACATACGAAAACATGGACGGACGAATGACGGAATGACCGTTGGGAAATTAATGAACAAGGAATTAAAATACTGCGTGTGACCCTAATCCATTTCCCCACAATTATAATTAATAATAATAATAATTTAAGACAGTTTGGTACGGGGCAATGATTTTATACCGCACGTGTTCGCGCGCGTTCAGGCACCACGGGAAACTGGGAAACTGCCTGAAAAATCAAGAACTTCCAGAAGCCCGTCGCTTTCGCCAAGGAATCCATTCCTGGTTAGGAGCGAAAATTGGAAGACAAATAAAATTTAATTTGAAATGGAATTCTCAGATTATTATCTTATAAAACATTAAAACCAGAAATCAGAAGA
This sequence comes from Dactylorhiza incarnata, assembly GCA_033032865.1. Taxonomy (NCBI): domain Eukaryota; kingdom Viridiplantae; phylum Streptophyta; class Magnoliopsida; order Asparagales; family Orchidaceae; genus Dactylorhiza; species Dactylorhiza incarnata. The sequence continues at coordinate 5,793,734 of JAWHQI010000123.1, read as the reverse complement.
AAAATAAACCGTCATGGCGGCCGGGTTCATCAGACCGTACTTGGCCTACGTAAACATAACTAATATTATCTTAGCTAATAATGCTCTTGATCAAACTTTAATCATATCGGAGCGGTGGTTAGTACTTGGTAGGCCTTATAACATGTTGTATTTTAGTAGTTGATTAAGCGACATGAGCATTGAAAATGTAATTTTATTGAAATATTTATAATATATTCACTAAAAATAGTATTTTTTTTATTTTAAATAACATTATAGTTATAAGATATATTGAAAGTATAAGAAAATTTGAAAAATATTGTACATATGAAGATTAATAAATTTAGACTGGGTAAGTCGTGTGAATATTGTTCTAAAGATGTTGCACCACCCTCTAACATAGATTTCAAATGATACTCACTTCTTCAAGTCATAACACCCTATTAGATCTCGAAAATTTTGAGATACGCAAGCACCGAAGATGTATAGAAAAACCTTCACTATATAAAGAGTCGTAAAAACAGTAAAAAAAATTCATAATTAATTAGTAATGGTTATATAAAGTAAACAACCGTATTTAGCATAAACGGGCCAGAGAAAAGGCGTACAAAATTGCCCAGATGGTATAAGATAGATTGCAATTAGCATAAACTGGCCAGAGAAAAGGCGTGTAATAAAGGCACGCGTGATCGTCGAGTATAAATCCACGAACGTCAAAAAGAGCTCAATCGAAAATAAAGTTTAAAATTGCGGAAGTCGATCGATGATAGTAATTCGACAAACGACAAATTCAATTCGACTCATAAGTGTTGACGCCAGGAAAATCCTGACCTCAAGATTCAGATCAATGCAGCCCGAGGTTACTGATCCTGCGGTCCAACTCCACGGCTCTGATAGCTAAAATAGGAGAGAGAAAATGACTAAGCACACCCCAGGTGCTCCAGCAGGGAGGTCCCACCACATACCCGGAAGTTTGGGAGAAACTTCCCCTCCGCAACCAAAAGCTGGGCGAGGTACTAGACGGGCATGGATTTGGCGAGTATCCAACTTGGGGGGACCTCGACCACTTCCAAAAGTACCATTTCTAGTACCCCTGGGGGTCTATTTATAGAGAAATCTTAGGGGGGGGGGGGGGGGGGGGTACAGACGAGTATACTGCCTCTGCTCGCGAGTTACAAGGGCTACTCGCCCATACTCGCGAGATACTCGCCCATACTCGCGAGATACTCGCCCATACTCGCGAGATACTCGCCCAAGCTCGCCTCTGCTCGCCCCTTGCTCGCCATACTCGCCCCTTGCTCGCCATACTCGCCCCTTGCTCGCCATACTCGCCCCTTGCTCGCCCAGCTCGCCTCTTGCTCCTGCTGGCTGAGTTGCCTTGTGTCTTGGACTGCCGGCTCCTGTGCTGACCCTTTGACCTTGACTTCAGCCTACGTGGCTTTGAATGGGCCTACCTTGGAGAATGAGGGTTGTACAATAAGTATCATAAAGCAGTAGTCAGTGAACGACGAATGCTCATTCGACTATCGGCATGTGCATAATAATTCGACGAACGCTTGGCGCACGGCCGTGTCCCAACCCTGTAGAAGGAGTCGTGTTCCCGAACCATACACGGCTTGGAGCACAAACAAATCTGGACGTGTAGCCCGATCGTGTCAATCTACATGGCCTTGGACACGGCTTGACCAAGCCATGTCCAACCCTAGGGAACCAAACCGTGTGTAACGACCCGCCTTGCATTGGCTTACCAGGCCGCTACAGGGCTGCAACCCAGCGCCACCCCAACGCATCTCTAGCCCGTTTTTTAGCACAGTGCGTTGTTGATGCCGGAATTCGATCCCAGACACCCTTGACAGGGCTTATTCAACAACCCTCATCAACAACTGAGGCGCCTTGATGAGGGCTGTTGAATGAGCGCCTTGTCAAGGTTGTCCAGGATCGAATCCCTGCATCAACAACGCACTGTGCTGAAAAACAGGCATGGTAAGCCAATGCAAGGCGGGTCGTTACATGAAAAGTGCACTTTTTTATAACGGCCCGGCGCCAACACCTATCTAGTGGCCATGGCTCGCACCTCCGACCCCTTTGCCAGGCCGGTGCCAACACCTATCTAGTGGGCCGCCCAATCCGGACCGTTGACAAGGGTTGCAGCCCAGTGCCACCCCCAACGCATCCCTGACCTGTTTCTCAGCACAATGCGTTGTTGATGGCGGGTCTCGATCCCCCGCCACTCTTGATAAGGCGGGGGATCGAGACACGCCATCAACAACCAATTGTAGCTGAGAAACAGGCTCGATGATGGGTTGGGGTGGCACCGGGCTGCAACCCTTATCAACGGTTTCGGAAGGGAGGTCCACTCGATAGGTGCTGGCGCCGGCCCGGTAAAGGGGCCGGAGGTGCGGGCCACGAGGTGGGATGTTGGCGCCGGGCCGTTACACCGTGTGCCCTGACTCTTTATGACAAAACACGGTCTGCAGGTACACACGTGTAGGAGGCCGTGTACAAGGTCATAAATAGATTTTAAGCCCCCAATGTGGGTCATTCAATTTGGGATCTTTGGAATCAATGGAAAAAGATAAATCCTGAACTCATAAGCTCATGATTGAGGGTTTATAGGGTTCATTTTCACCCTTACACTCTCTCACCTAGGTTTGGATAGAAGAGAGGAGGAGGAGAGCTTAGAGGAAGAAGATTGAAGAGAAGACCGCCGGAGCTTCGTGGCTCCAAACGATGAACTGTCATCGGCATTGGATAGATCGACCTTTTATGATTCTTCTCCACCCTCGCTTGCAAAGATTCCACGGCGAGAAGAAAATCGCGGAAGGTAATCTTTCTCTTCCGATTTTTAGGATGAGATATTCATTGTTTCATTGCTTCATACGTGGTATTTGTGGCATATGGCACTACAACAAACTGCACCTGTTGTAAGGACTGAAATATAACTGAAACACAGTTTGTTACTAATAGTTATATTTAGTAACAAATTTTTTTTGTTGTTACAAAAAATTACTTTTTTGTAACGAATATTTTAAATTTTGTTACAATAATAATTAATTCGTCACTATAACTGTAAGTATTTGTAACAACACTAATGTTACGTTACAAATAGAAAACTTTTCTCACAATAAGTATCAATTGTAACCACATCATGAAAGTTTTTTGTGACAAAAATATTGTCCTTACTAATAGTAATATTTTATTATTAAAGTTTTGTTACAAAAAATATATCATATTTTATTTTCAATTTTTGTACAATTTTATTATCAAAGTTTTGAATTTTTATTTTTTTGAAGAAAAAAAATTTGTATGCGCGCGACAGTACCCTGCCTCGATAGTGCTCTAACGCGACGACAGTACTCCTACAGCTCGCAAACATCCGTGCGCGGCTGTCGCAGATATGTGGTACTATTGCGACATGTATTTTTGCGCGTACGGGGTTTTTTATAAATCTTTAACTTTTTATAAAAGTTTTTCTGCCTCTCTCCCATGCAGCTCTATCTCTCTCTCACATGAATGAATGAAATATACAGATGAAAATTTCCCTCCATAAAATTCTGAACAAAACAAAACTAAAAATTAAAAATATATTAAATGTAAAAATGAATGCAAATTAATATGACATTAATTTTTTAATATAATTTTGGAATTAAAATAAAATCACGCACGAACCCGCGTGCACGCAAATACACTCTCGCGCGCACGCAAATGCACTCTCGCGCGCACGCAAATGCACTCTCGCGCGCACGCAAATGCACTCTCGCGCGCACGCAAATGCACTCTCGCGCGCACGCAAATGCACTCTCGCGCGCACGCAAATGCACTCTCGCGCGCACGCAAATGCACTCGCGCGCGCACACAAATGCACTCTCGTGCGTGTAGTTTTCCTTTTTTTGCTTGAGAGCTAGCACGTATTGCATGTGTCGGGACTCAAACCCAGACACATGCACACACACAAACACGGACAACCAAACACACAAACATCCATTTGCGAGCTGTAGCAATGTCTTTCACGTACGGCCGCCGCCGTTGTCTCCCCTCTCTTCGACGGCCGCCGCCGCCGTCATCACCTCTCTCTTCCACGGCCGCCGCCATCGTCGTTACAATAAATTTATTAAATTTTAAAATGAATGAAAACTTGTTACTATTTTTTTAATATAAATTCATAATAAAAATAAAGATCATATATAATAACTTTAAATTTGTTAATATTTATTATCTATTTAGACATAAAATATAATAGTCAAATCTCTAAGGGTCTGTTCGGCGCGTGGGCATGTATTTGATTTATGTGTAATATATTAGTATTGAGGATTAGTAATTCAATTTTGGCATTCAACGCGATTGAATTGACACGAATACATGCATTGAGGCCGAAGCCCATGACTTTGACCTAAAAAAACGATATCGCCAATTTTTACCTTCCCCATTGGTTTTTCATAGAATCGAGCATTTTCGGCCGCATGCATAATATTTGTCGACCGGGCGGCTCTTTTTGTGTGTGCGGTTTTTTTTTCCTGAGAGCGTGTTTTTCATTGGGGCACATTTTTCTTGGAAACACATTTGTAGCCCATGACGTGCGTTTTTTCGCACCGGCGCGTGTTTTCGCTCGGGCGCGCATTTTTGGCATCAGAGCATATTTTTTTGCACGAGCACGTGTTTTTCACTTGTGCGCGCAGGGCACGGGCGCTTCCTATGCATTGTTAGTTGATCGAGCGTCTGAGAGCGGGAGAGTACAGTTTTGGCGGAGGTACCGTCATTGTCAGGATACTATCGCAGCGGAGGGAGCATCGAGCATGGGCATAGTACGGAGAGCATCGAGCATGGGCATAAAAATTAATTGAATATTAATATTAATTTAATTTAATATAATAGTAATTAATATTAAATTCAATTCAATTATATATATAACCGTTTATATATATATAATAAATTATAATAATAAATTTAATTATATATAAACGTGTATAAAATTTTATATAATTCTTTATAAAACGGGTTTATAAAACGTTTTTATAAAGTTTTTATAAAAAATTTATATAAAGTTTTTATATAAAACGTTTTATATAAAGTTTCTTTATATAAAGTTCTTATAACACTTTATAAAAACGTTTATATAAATTTTTTATAAAACTTTAAAAATATTTCTATAAAATTTTTTTGTCTGTTCCTTTCTATGGCGGGAAATTTCGTTTCATAAAATTTTGCAAAAAACAAATCTAAAAATTAAAAACATATTAAATTTAAAAAAGAATGCAAATATGACATTAGTTTTTGCCCGAGCACATATTTTATGCCCAATCGCGCGTTTCGCACTAACATACATTTTTGATCGGTATGCGCGAGATGACTATTAAATATCGTAACATGAAAATATCTAATGTAACTTTTAATTTTTACAACAACGTTTTTTTTTGTAGCGTAATTTAAGAAAATTAAATAAGACTAAAGATTTTAACTTTTATAGCTTTTTTGGGAGAAACGCACATTTTTCTTATGGGCGCGCGAGAGATAACCCCCGTGTACTGTCGCAAAAAAATTAAATCTAAAAACATATAAATTTAAAGTATGTAAACACATGTCATATCAATTGCTAGAAGATACGTATTTTAATGAAAATGAATGTAATTAAAACAATAAGGGTAATTATATTTGCAGGCCCTATATAGATATTTGCAGCACAATTTTTACGAGTCATTACGCGCCTTTTGAAAATACTCTTTGTTAGGTGCATTTTTAGGAAAAGTGTTCAACATGAAAGTTGTAGATCTCGTCGAAATCTACAACTTTGATGTTGAACACTTTTCCTAAAAATGCACCTAACATTGCGTATTTTCAAAAGGCGCGAAAAATTTCACAATAGTCTCGCGCCTTTTGAAAATACGCAATGTTAGGTGATTTTTAGGAAAAGTGTTGAACATCAAAGTTGTAGATTTCGACGAGATCTACAACTTTCATGTTGAACACTTTTCCTAAAAATGCACCTAACAAAGAGTATTTTCAAAAGGCGCGTAATAACTCGTAAAAATTGGGCTGCAAATATCTATATAGGGCCTGCAAATATAACCACCCAACAATAAATACATGTCATATCGATTGATAAATAAAACACGATGTTTAATAAGAATTACTTTTTAAATAAAATTATTTACTTTTTAAATAAAAATTAACTCTGCCTATTTTCGCGCTCTTGGATGCTCGATCAACTGACAGTGCATAGGAAACTCATGTTCCCCGCACGATAGTACCCCCGCCTCGACAGTGCCACAACGCGACAACACTCCTACAACTCTCAAACCCTCGCGCGCAACTGTCGGAGACTTGTGGTACTACAACGACATGAGTATTTTCGCGCACGGGGGTTTGCAAGCTGCATGAGTATTGTCGCGCTGGGGCACTATCGAGACGGGGGTAATGTCGCACATATACACACACAATCGCACACACAAACGCATAACACAGACACACAAACAGAAACAAGCACACACTGACATAGCCAAACATAGACACACAAACACATGCACACACATGCATAAACACACATAGCTAGAGCCTAGAGATCACACAGACACAGACACACACTCACGCAGACACAGATACAGACAGACACAGACACACAAACACAGACATAGACACGCAGACATAACACACAAACATAGACACAGACACACACAGGCACACACACACACACATAGCTGGAGATCACACAGAGACAGACAAAGACACAGACAGATGTAAACACACAGACACAGACACACAAATACAGACACAAACATAGACAAATACAGACATAGACAGACACAGACAAACACACACTAACATACACTTACACGAACACACATAGACACACATAGACACACATAGACACACATAGACACACATAGACACACATAGACACACACACACACACACAGACACACACACAGACACACACAGACATACACACACACACACAGACACAGACAGACACAAACAGACACAGACAGACAGGCACAGACAGGCACAGACAGACACAGACAGACACAGACAGACAGATAGACACACACACACACACACACACACACGGACGACAATCAATCAGCGGGCTTCACCCGCATCCAAGCGAGCTTTGACTTCTTCGGTGGGCTTTGCTTACATCCAAGTTAGAGACATCATTGAGCGGACTTTGTCCATGGCCAAGCGGGCTTTGACGACATCCAAGCAGACCCCGCACGTTAATGTATACTTTAACTAATTCTTTATAAATGAATATTTATTATTAATTAAAAAATATTGGTGAGATGAAGGCTCTGTTTAGCACGACGATAACATGTCTATAATTAAAAATGTATGAGTACGTTCGTGCGCTCAAGAAAAAAATTCGACTTTGATTTTCGCAAGCGATAAACTTTGACGTCGTGATTTAGGTCACAGCTGATCAACTCCAGCGACGAGCCAACGAAGAATGCAATGACGTTCTAGGTGCATATATTTATTTATTTATACTTAAAAATATAATGCTGCCTATTTTTCTCCTCTAACATTTCTCCAATCCTATCTAATATTTCATTTTCCCTCCTTTTTCCTTTTTCCCTCCACTTATCCTTCGCCATTCCCGCTCCGTTTTAGAGTCCCGCTGAGCCATCCCGCTCCGTTTTAGAGTCCTGCTTCACCGCTTTTTCGATGCCCTAGCCGCGACCTGCGCTCAGAATAGGGTTTTCCTCATCGTTGTTCTCCTTTATCGTCGTCGTTCTCCTCCGCTCTTCCCAGTCGCCAAGAGAAGCATCCTGTGGCTGCAGGAAGACAAGCCGTGGATGGGGTGGCTCGCTGCGGTAGCGTGCCTTTCTCTTGCGGCGAAGGTTGAGGAGACTCGAGTTCCCCTGCTTCTTGATCTCCAGCTTCCTCCTCCGGCGAAGGAGATGGGGTGTGTATTCGAGAACAAGACTATTCGGCGAATGGAGCTTCTCGTGCTCTCTCTCTCTCACGCCCTTCTCCAAGAAGAACTCCATCGAAGGCGGCGATCACTCCCTCCCTCTCTAAACTTTGATATCCTACACTGACATTCTGTTGCTCGAGAGTGTGCGGCGCTTGGAGCATACCTGGGGACACAAGGTTTGAACATCACCGAAGCGGACTCCTCAAAGTTCTACAAGTTTCTATTCCAGTATCGGCTTTTACAAGTTCCACAAATTTCTTCTTAATCTTTACCCCCTTCACCTTCTGTTTCTGGTTCGACACTGTGAATCCACCGGCTCCTATCCGACTCTCCATCTAGGCTCTACCCTACCTCGAAGGTGTTTATTGTCTTGATTCTACAACCATGATCACTTTATTTGGTTCGTCGACCGTCGCTACTCGTTGTTCTCATAGTCTGGCAGGCCCTTCCTCCTAATCCCTAGCCAAAGATAGAGATTGAGACTTGGATGCTGCCACCCCCATCTTCCAGTCACGAACTTCTGTATCCTATGCTGCAACCCCCACCTTCATATTTATATTTTTAAATGAAAGGATTTTTTCTTACCATCGTAACACTGAAGCTACTTAATTTTTAGATCTTCCAGCTCAAGGGATGCACTTTTTTTTATTAAAAGTGTGATATATACATGTAGGTATGATTTATGAGCTTCATTGATAAGTGTATTTCCACCCTCTAAGACTCTAGAATGAGGTGATGAGTTTGCTATTGCTGTTCATGATTGCAGTTAATCACTCATGTTAAGGATGCAAAGGTATCTAGCTAATTTTTTTGAATTGAGGAGGTCTCTTGGTGATTGACGGCTTCAAGATCACCCTCGTGAAAGCATTACAATAAATATTATGAATGCATTCAATCACTCATGTTCATATTTGATGAAAGATTCAAAATCTAATTGGACAAATTAACTCCCGCGTTCTCACATTTTAATTTTTCAAATCCTTCTGCTAAGAATGACTTGCTGTTTAATTTTTTGATTGAAATAAGGTAGTTGATCCAAAAATAAAATCTGGATGAACTGCAAATTAGTTTCTTTTTAATATCCGCAAACTTGATTAGATTTGAATGATGTTAATAAAATTCTAAGTTCTTTTTTATGCGTGTGTGGATGTTTATATTAGTTGCTCACATTTTTCTCCATGATAAATGCTTTCAATAACACACATGCAGATTGAGGCAACCAAATGTAGGATAAAATGAAGATGAGATAAGAAGTGGTGGGAAACGGATAATGCTATCAATAACTCACATTTTTTCTCCATGATAAATGCTTTCAATAACACATGCAGATTTCATTTGTTATATATACACATTTTGTGGTGATATACTATACACAGACACGGGTAATGCAGTGTTTTGATATGAGCTAGTTTATCTCAAAATGTATGAATGATACAGTAAATAACATAACCCCAAATTGATTAATGTACTAAGTATTCTAGTTGAAATAGCACTATGCATGTTCATGCACAAACTAGTGTCTCTTTGAAATTTTGTACTTTTTGTGGTGCTATATTCTTTGTTTAGGCTATGGACATTTAATTTTTCCAAAATTTCTGTTTACTAGGTATTGTAAGAGGCATTGATGTCAAAAAAGACCTGCTTTATGTGCTTACGCCAATATCTGTAAGCAAGTTAGAGAAGGTTGATATTCTCTTGCAAGACTTCATTCAAATACCGACCGTTCTATTGCAGGTACTCTCTGCCTAATCATTTTTTTTATATTTATAATCATGGTCTAATGGTAGTTTATGGAATCAATTGCTGATTGGGGATTAGTTTCATGCTAGAAATTTAGGCTCAGCAAAACTTTTAAGTTCGGCTCCAACAAAATGATCCCAAGTGATAACTTTTAAGTTATGTCGAAGAAGATCATACCTGACAGCACAATCACCACCCACAAAAACCCAGATAAATGAAAGAGATTCATCATTTCCTTAGTCGAGTTGCCATGAGTCCCTTCGAGCCAGCTACTGGTCAGATCATGTGTCAGCATCATGACGATGCCAAACACGACTCAATGTCCAGGAAGTTCTTATGGTAACGTGTGATCAAATTTCTAGTTGCGAGAGATAAATTTTGATCTCGCGGGATCGCTTTGATCTAGCATAAATGTGGGTGCTGGTCACAACTTTGCGTCCAGAGCCCTAGCACAAATTTCCCCATGTATCCTGCCTTAGAGGTAAGAGGCTATATTTTACAATCATATGATGTTCAAATCGAAATGGATGTCTTTATTTTATTATCACAGGGAGGTTCATTTAATTTTATTATAAATATTTTTGGGTGAAACTGTTTGTCATATATCATTGTAGTTTTGATAGTTAGTTTTAGTTTTGGGATTTGTTTACTGATTACTTGTTTGTTCTTGTTTATAATACATATTTTGGGTATTAAATAAATATCATTTAAGTGAGATTTATGCTACAGCAGTACATCATGTATCTGCTAAACTGTAATTACATCATGTATATACATTGTATTATAAAAATGATAGAATTCTAATAAAACTGCAAGTACTTGGCTGCATTTAAAATTTATATGCATTATTATGGGAATGTTTTATGTAAATGTAATAAAGGGTTCGTTTGGCGTGGTGTTTTTCCTCCGGTGAGATTGGACAAAAACATCATCGTCATAAAATATTTATTTGGCATGAGGTCATGGCCGCCACCAAGAAAAAAAAAAGACTAATTTTGAACATGAAAGTGGATGAAGTTATTTAGGTGTGATCGGGCGTTCATGAAGGACGATTCATAACTACCGCGTTCACGACCGCCACCGCTGCGCCAAATGGACCCAAAGAGTTTTACCTATCATGTTAGAAGGAATACGTAAGAGGGATGTGGAGGATATTTGCAGTATAATATTTGTTAGATGTGGATATAACAAATGGTCTTCATTTCATCCAGGACCATCCTCATGCAATCTGGAAGTTCACTTTTCATTTGGCAAAAGGGAATTCAAGCACATTCGAGGAGTTTAATTGTGAAGGTAAACTTGTCCATGAGTTTAATTCTTCTTATTTTGAGGTTTAGTTTAATAAAATGGATCTTCATGGATGGCTTCAAGTGTTATTTGTTTATTTCTATACATGGAATTCTCCAAAACAATTTCAAATGGATATTATGATATATTAGCTGCATGACTAGTTCTTCGTTTATTTGATTCTTGTATAATATATTAAAATTGTTTCAAAACTTACCTTCTTATGTAGATGCACTTCTTGTGATTCATTTCCTGACATCATTGGCTTGCCATTTTGTTTATTTGTGTTGATAATATTTCACTTAATTATTCTACGGTCAAATTAAATTTCAGGTTTTAATTTATTGGATTTTTCTCAGCAATGTTCACTGTATAGTATAGTAGGGCCAGTCTTCATGTTTTACTCCGCTGTTCTGATTGTACTTAAGGTGCCATTTTTATTGTTCTCGTTCCTTGTTCCACTGCATCTATAATGTCATAAACTTCGTTTTAGCTTCTTTCAGCAACATGCAAAGTATTAACATCTGAGCTTCCTATTAGCATCAGAGTTTCTTTCAGCAACATGCCTTATGGGTTGTTAGATTGATTTTTATTGTTTATTTTAGGTGTGAATAAAATTATTAAAGATAGTCCTTGTTGACGGTTCTAATTAGAACTGCAGCTGTAGTTCAGCTACAGTTAAAGGCCAATTATAACTGCTGCTAAAGGCCAATTATAACTGCAGATGCAAGTCAATTAGAACTGCAGTTGTATCTCCACTAGAACTGCAGCCATCGGCTCAATTAGAACTGCAGCTGCAGCTCGATTAGAACTGCAACTGCAGCTCAATTAGAACTGCAGCTGCAACTCAATTAGAACTACATCACAGTTCACTGCAGCTGCATCTTTATTTTTGTTTACCCTTGTAGATGTGTGGGGCTAGAATGAAGATAGTTGTAGGTAGAATCAAGCCTGAACTACAGGGAGTGGGGCTAGTATACTATTATATACTAGTATATAATAGTAGTGCAAGCTGATGTAGTAGTTCAGACTGAACTACAGGGAGTTGGTGTTTACTAATTCTTGGATTTCATTGTGAGGTAAACCTCTGTGCTTAGATTTTATGTGGTTTGCATTTCTCACCTAATAGATCATTATTAGTTGTGGCTTTTGTTATTGCAATAGTAGTATTTCAATGGCTAAAAAAGATGTTACTTTTTTTTCCTATTAATCATATTAAACTATTTTCAGTTTTTTATTTGTCTTTACATTCTTGTATGATCTTTATGAACTTATTAAACTATTTATACAGTTTTGAGTGCACCATTGTTTTTGCAGCCTAATATGTGAAACAATACCTTCACATCGAGATTACTAGATCTTGCTTTCAAAAGAGAGTTGCATTTAGGCAGGTTAGATCACTCATTCTCAGATCCCTTCATAGAAATTCTGCTAGAAGGAGCATTTTCATTATAAATATTGTTACCTTATTGACTATACTCACTCAATTTTAGAAATTGCTTGATGTTATTAATGAGCTAGAAGATTTGAAGCCACTCGCACAACATCAAGTTGATGAAATCAACATGGGGAATATCCATCGAACTGTTGGAGTGGACCATAATTCTTATGATCCAGCTTTTGCTAGAAATCATCTCTCCTCAAATTATTTTACCTCAAAGTATTGTATTAGCAAAAATAGTGAATATAAACTTTCAGTTTATCTTTTAATTTACAGGAATTTTAACTTGCCTAATCCAAAGGAAGAAACATTATCCAAACACTCCATTCTCAAGTATTCAAATCTCATTCCAGTTAACTCTTTCTCTGCCATTATCTGATTAATATTTGCTCTCATTTATTTGTAGGGTGATCTTAATTGCTCTCTTTTATTTGTAGGGTGCTCGAGCATTGACCGGCAAGTGACGAAAGATTTATTAGTCAGAAAGTGATGGACGATTGATTTTCCGAAAAATGACGGAAGATTTATTAAAACATGTTGATCTTGTAATGTAATATTGTATTATTTTAGAAGAGATGATAATAACTTGTACTCTATGTAATACTTTTTGGTGTGAATAAATACATGTTGATCTTGTTATGAAATATTAAATGTGTGTTTTCAAGATTATTATTTGTAAAAAAATCTCAGGTACACAAAAAATAGAAATGGAATATTTTTTATATATAAATGAATTGGCTGTAGTAAGAAGAATGGAAAACAAATGTAACGATTTTTTCGTTACTATTGTTTAATCTATTGTAACGAAATAATGTTTATTATACTTTATTGTAACGAAGTTAGTTTATTTTTAGTGAGGAAAAAATAAAATATTTGTAACGAAATAGTTTTAATCGTAACTGTTTTTTGTGAGGAAAAAAAACATTCGTAACGAAATAATATTTATTGTGACCAATTTATTGTGAGGAAGAATCTCTTTTTGGTGAGAAAGTATCGTTTGTTACAATTAATTTATTTGTAACGACATGCATACATTCGTTACAATAACCTTTAGCGTCGAGCTTTAGAGGAGGACCGTTACTTAAAGTTTTTTTCGTTACCAAAGAGTTTTTGTAACGAATTTTGGCACTTATTGTAACGAATTAGGTCCTTACTATAAGTGCAGTTTGTTGTAGTGTGGTATCTCTAATTAGAGGGTTTGTGGTAGTCATGGTTCATTGCTAACGACCAGGGTGTGGGATTGCGACTCCAATATGAATGAATTAAATTTCTGATGATTATTCTCGGATTAGGCATTGTGGGTGAAGCAAAATTGCGATCGGTGGCTCGATTTGGTGATATTGATTGACGTTGCATATAAGAATCTCGTTAGAGGAGTGGATGCAAACATAGCGCCATTGTAATGCTCATTTTTCGTGAGAGTTTGTGATGTTGGAATTAGGGCATATGTTGCACATGAGATTTCAAGTTATTGGAAGCGACTCAGTGAGTTGCTTACGGTCTTAATTATGCAATTTAGAGGGGCTTTGAGTTATGGTCTTCATATACTGTCATTGTAGTATTGGTTAGGGTCTTTATATGATGTTGCTCATTATTTGATTAGGCTCCTTAGATAGGGCTTTGACCTAAGGTCTTTAGGTAATACCGCCATAATTACGACCATGATCTTTATATGATGCCGCTCACCATCTTTGAAAAACGTATTGGTTAAGGACTTTGTGTAATGCCGTCGAGAGGGCGAGGGTCTTTACAAACACTACCGTTGTATATGAACTGAATAATGAAAAGAGGAGTATCAGTCGTTGGGTCTTTATTGGGATATATTGTCACCGTACCAATTAGCAATTGTGAAATGTTGGTATACACACAAGTACTAAAGGCTAGGCATTATGTACGTGTTATGTGATTGTTGGTATATTAGATTCATACACGTGAATGGGGTGTCGTCGTGGATCCGATGGTGATACCGGCCGATTGCATTGTATGCCTCTTTTCTTCTAATGTTCAACATAGAGAACATGGTTTATGTGTGTACGTGACACTTAGCGTAGACTATAGCTTGTGATATGATTGTGTTTTGTCATTTGAATACGAAGTATTGACTTGCACGTGATGTTGTTCACCGGGGTCTGCTAGGATGGCAGGGAGGGGTGGGTAGTTACGTGATTTATAGCCAGCTCATTGAAGACCCTCTTTTACTCTCTTATAGTGTTTGATTGCAGGGCACGCATCGGATGCAGGTTCACACTAGCCGTCTACAAAAATATAAACATAATAGTCCCATGAAGTATTCTTTCTTCTTCTATTTTGTACTTGCTTTTCTTGTTATTTCGGTTTGCAAATCGAGGTAGATTAGGAATTATATATGTTTTGTTATATGACTTGTTTGCATAGATCTTAAGGCCGAAGATGTATGTATCTATTTCTAGATTATGTGAACACTCTTAGTTTGCAATTTGTTTCCACTGTGCTAATTAAAATAGCTTAGCAGAGATTTATTTATTTATTTATTCTTTGTTATAATACTCTATTTGTGATGAGTGTATGTTTTGGGACACGACCAGACTCATATTATACAGCTGTTGTGGATGTGCTGTTCCAATTTGGTGTCAGAGATTGATTTTAGGACTTTTAGACCAGTTGGAGGTGGTTTAGTGGATCTAGACCATTATAAGAAGAGTTGCCCGCATATGATTGTTTGTTGGGACTATGAGTGTACATGTGCTTGATTAATGATTATTAAGTATAGTCTGATATGTGGTGCTCTTTGCGCTAGGGTACTAGTGGCGAGGCAGGGACTTCAAGGGCTGGAGAGGACCCTACGAATAATAACAACACTATCCCAGGTCTCCCAAATATGAAGATTTTTGCCACGGACTTCTGTACGTGCTAGCAAATTTTGTAGGTGGGCGCTCAAGCCACTAGGTTTATAACTGGTGCGTCTTCCGTCACACCAGAAGGAATGGTAGGACGAGCTGAGCCGATTGTGGAGCATACGTGTTAGAATGGTGCTCGAAGCATCCGCGTGAGTGTCTAGTTTGGAACACTCTACTCGTTGCCCCTAGCAGAGTATTTATAGGCAAACCCTAATTCCCTGGCGGGTGCGTGGATCCCTAACGGGTCCTAACCTACCGCTAAGTATCCGTTAACCCGATAGTTCAATATATCTCAACATTCTCCTCCTATATTGTAAATATCGGGGTCACATCACAGATTACTTTAAACAAGAGTTAATAACGACAAACATAAGTTTTCCAGAAACATAAATATGAGTTTTAGAATACACAATATCTACACTCAAACACAAGGCTCCAAACAAGAAAACAGTAAGCAAAGCTGGAAAAAACACTCAAAGAACAGACAAATGAACATTGATCTATGCAAACAATAGATCATCATCATCTGGGTCGAAATCAACTTTCTCTCCTCCAATCTCCATGTGATCTGCAAACAGACATAATAAGAATGTCATGAGACAAATCTCTATGAATTCTAACATTTGCTAATCAAGAGTAAAGTGAATAGTTCTAGCAGTAAAAGAACGTAATACTCTAACCAGGAAGAAAAGAATCACATATCAGCATCTCTATCCAATTTACACAAAATTAGACAATTGATTTCAAAGAATCAAACCATGTTCCTTCGATTATTAAGATTATTACCAAACGTTTCACAATTGTATTATATCATCAAGTTTGGAATGATACAACAAGCTGTGACCAATATATCATCAAGTTTGGAATGATATAAGTAATGATCATAATATCATGACGCATATCAGCAACTTCAGTATTCGTTTTTGGAATGATACCCAAATCAACCGTTGACTTAAAAATAATTGCGTTAAGCCATCAAGTTTGGAATGACTGGCAACTATCCATCTCTGGCTTTCATCAGATAACATCTGAAATACTTCCGTGTGCTCACTCTAGATGCTCGAATGTAAGCAGACTACGGTTCTAAGATTTAAAACATAGGCAGGGTATTAAGTCATACTAAATGAACTTTAATCTCATCTCCCCCGATGTTTTATGTGTTAGAACCTTACATAAGCCCTTGGTAAGAACATCTGCTACATTATCCTTCGATCTCACGTCAAATAGGGAGATTATCGCCTGACTGGTGAGATGGGTCAACCAGGTCTGTTTCATCCTTAGTTGCCTTCGCTTTCCATTGAACAACGTATTTGTTGCAATGGTCTTTGTGGCTTGATTGTCACAATATAGCGAAATAGAGTTCATTTTTAGACTCATCATTGGAATGTCGATGATCATATCTCGTATCCACTCAGCTTCTTCTCTTGCTGAAGCGAGGACATAGAGTTCCGATTCCATAGAGGAAAGTGCAATGCACGGCTGCCTCTTTGACTTCCAAGCTACCGCTGCTCCTCCTAGGGTAAATACAAAACCGCTAGTGGATCTACTGTCAGCAATTTCTGAACACCAGGAGGCGTCAGAATACCCCTCAAGTACAGGAGGATGTCCACTATAACATAAAGCATACTTTTCTGTGTGCTTTAAGTATCGCATAAGCCTTTCTAAGGCATTCCAGTGGTCCTGCCCAGGGTTACTCATAAATCTACTTAACATGCCGACCATAAAGGCTATGTCAGGTCTAGTGCAGGTTGTAGCATACATGAGACTACCTATGAGTTTGGAGTAATCCAACTATATAATAGATGAACCTTCATTCAGTTTCAGTCTATTGTTATAATCGTATGGAGTCTCACTACCTTTGCTATGAACGTAACCCCACTTCTCAAGTAGATTTCTAATATAGTGACTCTGACTGAGGGTAATACCCTTGTCAGTGAAGTTCACTTCTGTAACATCCCAATTTTAAAAAGGTGTCTAAGCCGGGTCGGTTTAACCCTTGAAAGAGCTTAGGCTGGGTCATAGGACAACCACGACTCGACCTTCACCACCTAATAGTGGTCATTTGGAGAAATAACTGTTTTGGGTAGCATTGTGCTTCGACGCAACGTCAAAATTATTTATTGAGCATACGTGCTCCGAATCGACTTCCGTCAGTTGCGTTAGACTCGTATAGTTGATACGAGTGCAACGGAACTCGTTTCGTTTCGATCCGAGGTCATATGTATAATATGACTATTTTGAGTATCGTAGCGCGCCACGACGACGCGATTTTAGAATATGGAGCATACGTGCTTCAAATTGACTTCCGTCAGTTGCGTTAGACTCGTATAGTTGATACAAGTGCAACGGAACTCGTTTCGTTTCGATCCGAGGTCATATGTAGAATATGACTATTTTGAGTATCGTAGCGCGCCACGACGACGCGATTTTAGAATATGGAGCATACGTGCTCTGAATTGAATTCCGTCATTTGCGTTAGACTCTTATGGTCAATACGAGTGCAACGGAATTCGTTTCGTTCCGATCTGAGGTCGTTTCGAGAAAATGACTATTTTGAGTAAAATCGAGCGTCGCATCAACGCCATTTTCAAATGTTAAGCAAACGAACTCCGAATTGAATTCCGTCAGTTGCGTTAGACTTGTATTGCCGATACAAGTGCAACAGAATTCGTTTCGTTCCAATCCGAGGTCGTTTGGAGAAAACGACTATTTTGAGTAATATCGAGCGTCGCAACAACGCCATTTTCAAATGTTAAGCAAACGAACTCCGAATTGAATTCCGTCAGTTGCGTTAGACTCGTATGGCCGATACAGGTGCAACAGAATTCGTTTCGTTCCAATCCGAGGTCGTTTGGAGAAAACGACCATTTTGAGTAATATCGAGCGTCGCAACAACGCCATTTTAGAATATTGAGAAAACGAACTCCGAATTGAATTCTGTCAGTTGCATCAGACTTGTATAGCCGATACGAGTGCAACAAAATTCGTTTCGCTCAATTACGACGTCGTTTGGTCAATTAAATAAAAATAAATGTTCGTAAAAATATAAGAATTTCGAGATACGTAAACGCTTGACGTCAACCCCGTCACATCGATATTGACCCGACACTCGACAACTCGGTTCTACTATGACTTTGACCCACCTAGGGGACCCACCCGATGGTTGACTTTGGTCAAACCTCTTTAAAATGCTATTTTGATTATTTTAAAAACCCCTCCACCACTCCCCAAACTCAACACCTACCAATGCCATCATGGGCCCCCCTCATGGGCTCTGATTTTTAGCAAGGTGGTTGGGCCTTGGGCAAAGCCAAGAGGAGGCTCTCTCTATCTCCTTCTCCTCTTCTCTTTCTCTCTCTTTCCCAAACCAAACTCCAAGCCTCCAGATGGTGCCACTTGGGTGTACTCTCCCCTCTAGATGACTGTCATCTGCCCTAGCTTTTTGGGATGAACCCAAGCCTTCTCCTCCATGGGGGATTAGTCACACACCATGAAGAAGAAGAGGGGAGACTCCTCCAGCCCCTATAAATGGAGCCCCCTGCCTCGAGCTCAACACACACCTCTCCCCCAAGCTCAGTCGAGCCAGCCCCACCCCTGCCGGAGCCCCACCTCGCCGGGAAACCGAAGCCAAGCTCCACCGCCACCTCCACCACCCTCCCATGGCGGCTTCGCCGGAGGACTCCCGGAGGGCCCCAAACACGATGGGACCTTCTCCTCTCCTCCCTCCCTCGCTTTCGGACGCCTCGCATGTGAACTCCGGCAGCCGGAGCGCCACCGCCGCCTTCCCCCTCTCCTCCGTCCGAAAAGGAAGATGAACAGTTCCGACGGTGGTCGGCGGCGGCAGGCCACCGGACCACCGCCGGAGGGAGCGCCCGCCCCCTAGGAGTCGGCGGGTGGCGGAGCCATGACCGGCCGGCCGGCGGCGGAGGAGGCCCGTAAGGGGGGGCGGTGGTACAGCTGCGGGAGAAAATTTTTAACAGAAAATAAAATTATAAAATTTTATAATTATTTTATAAACTAGATTTTTATATTTGATTTTCTGGAGGGAAACTTGTGGCCCTAATGGAAAAGTGATGAACATAAAAGTTGTGCATAACAACGAAGAGTATCCTCGGTAAAAATTTCAGATTTTTATGTCGTGATTTAGTATTTTTAATAATTAAAATACTGTATTATTTTGGGTTTTTGAATTATCAGAGGGCCTTAACAGTGATGAAAAATTCTAAAAAAAATTTGGGAAGCTTCCTACTACTGACCTACACCCACTGTAATTATTTTGGAATTTTTGAAATAGGTTTACTATTTTTAGATGCTTAAAACCTATGTTATAAATTAATAATGAATCACGCTCTCCTCCAGCACGTCTTCAAAAATTATGGGAAGCTTGAGCGGCTGGATCGCACCCTCTAAAAAAGTTTAGGTACTTTTAAAAGTAAAAAAAAATGTCGACGCGCAGTTAAGGTCACAATCGCGAGGCGACGCCGCCAATTCGATAACGTCCGGATATTTAAAATATGAACCCAAGGCATACAGAAATAAGGAATTCCACGAAAAATAAGGAACCTCATAAAATGTTGACGCCAGGAAAATCCTGACCTCAAGATTCGGACCAATGCAGCCCGAGGTTACTGATCCTGCGGTCCAGCTCCACGGCTCGGATAGCTAAATAGGAGAGAGAAAATGACTACAAGCACACCCCAGGTGCTCCAGCAGGGAGGTCCCACCACGTACCCGGAAGTTTGGGAGAAACATTCCCTCCGCAACCAAAAGCTGGGCGAGGTACTAGACGGGCATGAATTTGGCGAGTATCCAACTTGGGGGGACCTCGACCACTTCCAAAAGTGCCATTTCTAGTACCCCTGGGGGGCTATTTGTAGAGAAATCCTAGGGGGGTCCAGGCGAGGATACTGTCTCTGCTCGCGAGTTACAAGGGCTACTCGCCCATACTCGCGAGATACTCGCCCAAGCTCGCCTCTGCTCGCCCCCTGCTCGCCATACTCGCCCCTTGCTCTCCATACTCGCCCCTTGCTCGCCATACTCCCCCCTTGCTCGCCATACTCGCCCCTTGCTCGCCCAGCTCGCCCCTTGCTCGCCCAGCTCGCCCCTTGCTCGCCCAGCTCGCCCCTTGCTCGCCCAGCTCGCGCCTTGCTCCTGCTGGCTGTGTTGCCTTGTGTCTTGGACTGCCGGCTTCTGTGCTGACCTTTTGACCTTGACTTCAGCCTACGTGGCTTTGAATGAGCCTACCCTCGGAGAATGAGGGTTGTACACAATCCCCGTTCTTTGCGAGTAACGTAGTTGCTCGAAAAGAATCATCCAACCCTTATTCGACGAGCTGTCTTTCTGGCGAGTATTTTGGTCTATAGTCGGCATCTCGCTGTTGTCGCCCTGACTCTATACATAGAGGGGGAGGGGTCTCTGATGGCAAGGCTTTTTTGATCTCGCTTTCAAGATGTCGCGTTGTATTGCCGAGGGAGCTGTTGCTGACATGTCCGACCTCCTGGGCTTGCTGCCACCTTTTCGGACGCCTGCTCGCGTAGTCGCCGAGCTTGAGGACTTCCTCGCCTCCAGAAAAGGTTGACACCTCACAGGATCCGGGCTCAACTAGAGATGGAGAGAAGGTCGACACCTCACAGGAGCCGAGCTCAACTGGAAGCGGATACAAGGTCGACACCTTCTAGGAGCCGAGCTCAACTGCAAGCGGAAGAGAGGTCGACACTTCACAGGAGCCGAGCTCAACTGCAAGCGGATAGAAAGTTGACACCTTCTAGGAGCCGAGCTCAACTAGAGGTAGAGAAGAGTCGACATCTTCCAAAAGCGAGGCTCAACTGGAGATGGAGAAGATTCGACACCCTACAGGCCATTCGCTAGACGAGCGAGCTCAACTGGAGGTGGAGAAGAGTCGACACCCTCCAGACCATTCGCTAGACGAGCGAGCTCAACTGGAGATGGAGAAGAGTCGACACCCTCTAGGAGACGAGCTCAACTAGAGGCAGAAACAAGGTCGACACCTTCTAGGAGCCGAGCTCAACTAAAGGTGGATAGAAGGTCGACACCTCGCAGGAGCCGAGCTCAACTAGAGGTGGATAGAAGATCGACACCTCGCAGGAGCCGAGCTCAACTGGAGGCGGATAGAAGGTCAACACCTTCTAGGAGCCGAGCTCAACTAGAGGTGAAGAGAATGTCGACACCTCGCAGGAGCCGAGCTCAACTGGAAGTGGATACAAGGTCGACACCTTCTAGGAGCCGAGCTCAACTAGAGGCGGATATGAGGTCGACACCTTCTAGGAGCCGAGGTCAACTAGAGGTGGAGAGAAGGTCGACACCTTCTAGGAGCCGAGCTCAACTAGAGGTGAAGAGAAGGTCGACACCTTCTAGGAGCCGAGCTCAACTAGAGGTGAAGTGAAGGTCTACACCTCGCAGGAGCCGAGCTCAACTGGAGGTGGATACAAGGTCGACACCTTTTAGGAGCCGAGCCCAACTAAAGGCGGATACAAGGTCGACACCTTCTAGGAGCCGAGCTCAACTAGAGGTGGATACAAGGTCGACACCTCGCAGGAGCCGAGCTCAACTGGAGGTGGATACAAGGTCAACACCTTCTAGGAGCCGAGCTCAACTAGAGGTGGATAGAAGGTCGACACCTCACAGGAGCTGAGCTCAACTGGAAGCGGATACAAGGTCGACACCTTCTAGGAGCCGAGCTCAACTAGAGGCGGATAGAAGGTCGACACCTTATAGGAGCCGAGCTCAACTAGAGGTGGAAGAGAGGTCGACACTTCACAGGAGCCGAGCTCAACTGGAAGCGGATACAAGGTCGACACCTTCTAGGAGCCGAGCTCAACTAGAGGTGGATAATGCTGGTTGGTCAAATCGATCATCTCTTCGTCAAGTTGGGGGGTTGGCGTCCGGACTCTCCTCTGATAACCTCTCCAGCCGGATGGTAAGTGCAGTCGGGGGGGGGGGGGGGGGGGGGGTAACTCGGCCAACGTGCAAGGGGGGGAGCTGATCTCGACCGTCAATGCAGAGGCTTGGTCTTAGGAGGACTCTCTCCCGAGGCGCTATCCCACCACCCGACTCGGGTTTTTACGAGAGTCGAGCCGGAGACCTATCCCCCAATCGGTCGCCAGGTTGCGAAAGAGTCTTCATACTGTCACTCAACAATCAGAGGGGATTAACCGCACCAACCCATATGATTGGAATAAACGACAAGAGATATTAGGCTTTGTCGCAAGAGGTCAAATGACACCTTTATACAAGGGTCCCTCAGTCAAGTAGATCGATCATCGCTTCGACGAGTTGGGAGGTCGGCGTCCAGAGTTTCTCCTGATAATCACTCCAGCTGGATGAGAGATGCGGTCGGAGGGTAACTCGACCAACGTGCAAGGGGGGAGCTGATCTCGACCGTCAATGCAGAGGCTTGGTATTAGGAGAATGCACTACAGAGGCACCGTCCCATCATCCGTTCTGGGTTTTACGAGAATCAAGTCGGAGGCTCGTTTCCCAACCTGTCGTGGAGATCGGTTTTACCTACTTCGAAAAGCTCTTGCCAGAAGAGAAAAACAATTCTCGCGGCCCATGTTTCAGGGGGCGAGAAATTTTTATTTAAATGGAATAAACACAAGGAGGGGGAGAATAGACCTTCCCGCTCAGGGATAGAACCTTTTCAGGTCATTGCCTCTCCAGGTATTCCCAAGTGATTCCCCTTCATGATTCTACAGGCGGTCTCTGCCAGTCTCGAATGCCTCTTGAACGATGAAAGATCCCTCCTAGTTCAGTTCGAGCTTCTCGATGACAAGTGATCTCCTTGTTGAGCCTTTAGGTACTTCTGAGCAGTTCTTCATCTCATAGAACACACCATGAAGGGGACTGACAGTCGGGGAGGTTCCAAAGGAACACTCAGCCCGAGGTTACTGATCCTGCGGTCCAGCTCCACAGCTCGGATAGCTAAATAGGAGAGAGAAAATGACTACAAGCACACCCCAGGTGCTCCAGTAGGGAGGTCCCACCACGTACCCGGAAGTTTGGGAGAAATATTCCCTCCGCAACCAAAAGCTGGGCGAGGTACTAGACAGGCATGGATTTGGTGAGTATCCAACTTGGGGGGACCTCGACCACTTCCAAAAGTGCCATTTCTAGTACCCCTGGGGGGCTGTTTATAGAGAAATCCTAGGGGGGTCCAGGCGAGGATACTGTCTATGCTCGCGAGTTACAAGGGCTACTCGCCCATACTCGCGAGATACCCGCCCAAGCTCGCCTCTGCTCGCCCCCTGCTCGCCATACTCGCCCCTTGCTCGCCATACTCGCCCCTTGCTCGCCATACTCGCCCCTTGCTCGCCCAGCTCACCCCTTGCTCGCCCAGCTCGCGCCTTGCTCCTGCTGGCTGAGTTGCCTTGTGTCTTGGACTGCCGGCTTCTGTGCTGACCTTTTGACCTTGACTTCAGCCTATGTGGCTTTGAATGGGCCTACCCTCGGAGAATGAGGGTTGTACATAAAATATAAGTAAACTCCTATGAACGGAGAAAGAACAAAATTTCCTCCTATGAACGGAGATGGAACAGAATTTCCTCCTATGAACGGAGATGAAACATAATTTCCTCCTATGAACGGAGATGGAACAGAACTTTCCTCCTAAAAGCGGAGTCGACTTTGAAGCCTCCTGTTATGGAGTGATTGGACTACTAACCTGTTTATTTATTTACTTCCTCCAATCTCGTACTGGTCCTTATTTACTGCTTTCAGTATCTTTAAATCCAGTCTCGCACTGGTCCCCCGCATCTACTTTCTGTACTTTCAATTCTCTAGTCTCGCACTGGTCCTGATATTATGGCCTCTGCTTTCGGCCTATTTTACTGATTGATTTTATGACCTCTGCTTTCGGCCTATTTTACTGCTTGATATTATGGCCTCTGCTTTCGGCCTATTTTACTGCTTGATATTATGGCCTCTGCTTTCGGCCTATTTTACTGCTTGATATTATGACCTTCCTTCTTTATTGCCTATTAATTTAGCGTCGACCTGAAGATGGGCCATTCCTTCAGGGTCAACCCTAAATAGTGCTGAACTGGCCGCCGCTTGCAGAGCAGAGCGGACAGATCGATGTTTTGGTTCTTCCTTCGTTATTGCCTATTAATTTAGCGTCGACCTAAAGATGGGCCATTCCTTCAGGGTCAACCCTAAATAGTGTCGAACTGGTCACCGCTTGTAGAGCAGAGCGGACAGATCGATGTCTTGTCCTTTTCCTCTTTATTGCCTATAATTTAGAGTTGACGTGAAGATGAGACATTCCTTCAACGTCAACCCTAAAAAGTGCCGATCTGGTCGCCCCTTGTAGAGCAGAGCGGACAGATCGATGTTTTGGCCTTTTCTTCTGTATTGCCTATAATTTAGAGTTGACGTGAAGATGAGACATTCCTTCAGCGTCAACCCTAAATAGTGCCGAACTGTCCGCCGCTTGTAGAGCAGAGCGGACAGATCGATGTTTTGGCCTTTTCCTCTTTATTGCTTATAATTTAGAGTTGAAGTGAATATGGGACATTCCTTCATCGTCAACCCTAAATAGTGCCGAACTGTCCGCCGCTTGTAGAGCAGAGCGGACAGATCGATGTTTTGGCCTTTTCCTCCTTATTGCCTATAATTTAGAGTTGACGTGAAGATGGGACATTCCTTCAGCGTCAACCCTAAATAGTGCTGAACTGTCCGCCGCTTGTAGAGCAGAGCGGACAGATCGATGTTTTGGCCTTTTCCTATTTATTGCCTATAATTTAGAGTTGACGTGAAGATGTGACATTTCTTCAGCGTCAACCCTAAACAGTGCCGAACTGTCCGCCGCTTGTAGAGCAGAGCGGACAGATCGATGTTTTGGCCTTTTCCTCTTTATTGTCTATAATTTAGAGTTGATGTGAAGATGGGACATTCCTTCAGCGTCAACCCTAAATAGTGTCGAACTGTCCGCCGCTTGTAGAGCAGAGCGGACAGATCGATGTTTTGGCCTTTCTTTCTTTATTTCCTATAATTTAGAGTTGATGTGAAGATGGGATATTCCTTCAGCGTCAATCCTAAATAGTACCGAACTGGCTGCCGCTCTCGCAGCAGCGCAGGCGAGTCATTTTTTTGGTTTTATTCCGTATTGACTATAATTTAGGTTTGACGGGAACACCTTGTACCTTCGAGAAATAATTCCTACGGGAATGAAATGTTGCCTTCGAGAAATAATTCCTACGGGAATGAAATTTTGCCTTCAAGAAATAATTCCTACGGGAATGAAATGTCCCTTCGGAAAATGTGCCTTTGGAGAATATAGGATGGCCGATGAGTTTTTACTCTGAGGCAACCCGCACGACGGATGGTCTGGGAGGGCAACCCGTGCGAAATTAATAGAACTACGTGGGTCTGAGACCGTATGCAGGATGATACGGAGTACGTAGGCGGTGGTCGTGGGAAGACTGCCTCGGCCCAATAATAATCCAAATATTTCCTCCCTTAAATCTTATGTTATGCTAATAGGAGACGAATTTGATTCGTGGTTCTAATAACTTGTCTTTAGCACAGGTGATAGGTGCGGATGAGAGACAGTACCCAGGTGTGGATGAAGCCACAGAGCAGGCTGATAACTTCCCAAAAGGAAGTTATTTCACTACTTATCTTATTCTAATTTTCATTAAAAAGAGGAAAATAATCTCCAATTATAGAAAATATGTTTAAATATCTTATTAATCAATATTGGACTGATTTCGGTCATTTTCCATGGTTTTCTATCAAAGATTGGTCAAAGGATTCAAGTTGGGGAAGCAATGGATCATTTATTGCTGATGCAGAAAATAGGTTGCAACGCCAAAAATTAGCAGATTGCAACGTGGGGACGAAATTCAGATTTTGAATTTCAAAAAGAGGCGCATACGTGTATTTCCAAAGGAGGCATCCCTTCAGATTTGGAATGGAAGTTAAGAGCACGAAATTACTGGAGAAAGGGCGATCATTCTTGGGGAGAAACGTGAGAACAAAAGGAGAGGGGGAGAACTTGGAGGTCTTCTTCCTCTTGGAGAATTTCGGCTAGGGCTTGGAGAAGGGGACTCCAACCAGCACTAAGGAGATAGATCTGAACCTAAAAACGTTCCTACATCGTTTTGATTTCCGGAATCATGTCTAGTAAGATCTACTTTGATTTGTGGTTTCTCTCTTCCTTCATGAACTAAATTCCTAAGTCTTGCATGTGTGGAGTACCTTAGTTGTGATGATGACTTGATTTTCATTTATACTTTGTGAATGTGTTGATGTGATCTTTATTAAATTTATGATCTATTCTTGGGATTTTGGTTTAAGTTTCATCTTTAAAGTGCTTGGCAAAAATTTGAGAGATGAGTCGGGCTAGATGAACGTTTGTTTTGCACGGCGATATTCGAGAGAGGAGTCGTGTAGTTCTTAACCAAACTTCCGTATTTATACTTCATCGCGAGATTCGAGAGAGGAGCGTTGAAAGTGTATCATAAATCTTAATATAATTCCAAGAGAGAGAGATCTCCTCTTGAATTAGCAACTATGATTCTAGCGCTTTATGTTATTCTAATTTCATCTAAGTTGGAGACGACTAGAGGAATTGGGATAAATGGATAATGGAGATCGAGAGATAAAGTTATCCAATTTAGAATCGTTGCAAGATCATCATTAATGCTTCATGAATTATCACTTTTATTGTTTGTCATCATAGCAAGGGAAAATCACATGTGAGACTATCTTTCCAAGTGAAGTAAAAGTATTTTAAGTAATCGTAATTAGAGTTGTAATTGTTGTTTTTGAATTATTAAGTTTTCTCTACCAATCATTACTACTTGCTTGAATTTAGAGAAAAGACAGAATTAATATTTGTGAGCGCTAAGTTAAGCACTTCCTCGTGGGAACGATCACTTTCTCATCATTTTATTACTTGTACGGCACATGCACTTGCGTATTTATATACACCTTTCACCTGCGTATCACAGGCTACTTCAGGTACAAGTTGTTAAGCCGCATGTAAGACCCCATTTTTTTTTTTGCAAAAACCACCGGGTCTTAGGCCCAGAACCGCCGCTTTGCGGTGACACCTTCACTCGGGAAGGTCGTCACTACAAAACGCCGATCCTGCCGGCCAAATCGATCACAAAGAAAAGTACAATAAAGAGAAGACAAGTCCACAGAATCACATGAATTAAAACCGTAAAGGTAAATGTCCACATATATTAACTGAATAAAGATAACAAGGGATACACTAATAAAGGGCTCTTGCCCTGTACATCATTTCCTCACTACAAGATCACTCGCGGAAGCTAACTCCTAAGTAAAACTAAAGCTAATCGTCACCGACACTGAAACCGGAGCACCCTGACCTGACTGACCCATCCCTGCAGACTCCGGGCTCCACTGGTGCTGCAACACTGGATGCTTCTTCTCTTTTGGCCAGCGGTCGCTGCCTCGCAATCCACGTCTACGTCTTCGCCGTCGGCCTTCTGGTCGCTGTGCTGGAGGGGCTCCACTCATCATGGGACATCTGACCCGAGTATGTCCCGGCTGGTGACAATGGTAGCATGGCCGTGGGGTCCACCATGTCGGATCCTGCTGTACCTGTTTCTCGGAGGTTGCTGCGTCTCCTCGAACTCCTAAAATGATAAGGTCCACCGACCGTCAGTCAAAATGACTCAGCCAATTCCCCACCCCTCCCCCAATGGCTCCTAGGCACCGTATGGGGAGGAGGAAGCGGAGGACATTCAAGGGGTAAATACAAGAGCAGGTGACGGCGGATCTACGACTAAACAGGTGTTTATATATATAAAGCAGTAAGTAGGCATAGTAAAGAACATGTAAAGAATAGTAAGCAGTATATATAATGGCAAGCGAAGTAATATAAAAGTAACCATTGATTTATAGGAATGCCCATACAAACCTATAGACCAAGGGGTCGTTTAGCAGGGCCTACCGTATAAGAAGTCTCATAACCGACTTATACGTTAGGGGTAGGTTGAATGCAATGATTATGCTATGACACGCAAAGTATGCTGTTATGCTATGTTCATACAAGTGCAACTCACCCACTACGACTTTATGCGCATAGACCTTTAGTTCCCCCTTTTTGGAGCGAGCTAGACTCCCAGGATACTCCCGTAGTGGCAAACGGAAGCGGTGGGTTGGGCCTCGCCCACCTCTAGGTTGGTATTCACACTACCCAACCTAGACCTATTGTACGCCTCCACTATACCCGCAGAGCGTCTGCGTACTCTTGCTGACTGGACCGCCAGACTATCAAGGCTAAGTGTAAAACCACACTTGCCGAGTCAACGTATTGACGTCGGTGTGAACGACCGTCCAATACCGAAGACCCACCACCTTCAGTGCACATGCAACATGTTCTACTTCCTATCTCTGAGCCAAAAGCTCCCCGTGCTAACCTGCCCACCATCATTAACCTTCCGAGCCATAAGCTCCCCGGGCTAATCAGCCCGCCATCAATAACCTTCCGAGCCATAAGCTCCCCGGGCTAACCAGCCCGCCATCAATAACCTTCCGAGCCATAAGCTCCCCGGGCTAATCAGCCCGCCATCAATAACCTTCCGAGCCATAAGCTCCCCGGGCTAACCAGCCCGCCATCAATAACCTTCCGAGCCATAAGCTCCCCGGGCTAACCAGCCCGCCATCAATAACCTTCCGAGCCATAAGCTCCCCGAACCAACTAAACTCCCGAAACCACAGGGTGTGGAAGAGTTTGTTATTAATTACTCTTGTACAATGCCTTACTCTTATGAGTTAGGGTTAGTCTTGGACTTCCCGAGGGTTACCCTGTGAGGGGCTCGCTACGGTACTAGGAACCACTATGGGATGACACCCCAAAGTTCCCATTCCCAAGACACTTAATGTTATTAGTTACTACCCATAAGAAACCCTCTTAACATTTCACCCGGTCTAAACCTAAGTGCTTTTAGGTCCTAATAGACAAAAGATGATCTTTCGTCAACCACAGGACGACCCACCCCAAGGGTGGCACCCCACCACCCTATGACTCATCAAACCTTAATTCTCTCCAAGGGTACTCTCATATCCATATAATTACCATGAGGCCCTCACTCTCCAATCAATATAATCCAATTTGGCCTACAACCCCAAAATTGCCAATTTGCTAAACGCAGACCATCCTCAACGCTTTGATGCTCATGAAGGGGAGTACACTAAATACTCAATCCTATGATTCAACAATTTTATTGGAGGTCCATACTACATATTTAAGGCCAAATCCAGGGTTTCATAATTTTCCAAGTAATAATAGTATTTAAATCATTTTTCCCAAAATACCACTTCCTAAGGTTTGAACTGCAAGTATGCTTTCCTGACATATAATGCCTGCCTAAATTTTTACATAAATAAAGGGTACCTAAAAATCAGTGGATATGAATTCTTAGGAAAAACCAGCAAGATTTACTATTTTTCAAAATTCCAAAACTCATTTATTACCAGTAAATTCCAAAGGAGGTACCCTCATATGATCTCCAAACCTTATGCAATTTAATACAGAGGTGATACAAACTAAAATATTCAGTCCTACAAAGTTTGACCAAGTTCCACAGAGGGTACATTTGTAATTTCCACAGAGGATATATTTGCAATTTATTCCAAAATGAACTAGAGGTACCAAAAATATTAACCCAAAAATTATGAGAAAAATACAATGGGTACATATTGGTATGAAATGGCATCCAGCAATGTTTCATGTAATTACAGCAATCTAACACCCTACAATTGATCATCTCAAAAATTGCCAACATTATGAAATATTACAATTTGGACCTCCAAAAGTTTTCTCCTGGTTTAACAGAATTTTCCAGGGATTAATAACATTAAAAATAAGATTGTGACATAAGATGGTTAAACATTAAGTGTTATTTCATCCTAAAATCCAAAACCCTAATTATTTGCAAATCTACCCAAGGCTTTATTACTTAGGATTGACAACTCCAAATCCCTCCAAATTCTCACAGTAGCAATCTCTGGTCACCAAGACCATCTCCCCAAAATTTCAAGTCAAACCATTAAGGTTTGAGCCCTCTTCCTTCAATAGCCTCTAATTGCACCCCATTAGGGTTTAGCATAGGGTTAGGGTCTAAACTTTTCCAAATCCACTCAAACCTCTTGTGAGGGTATTATAACAATCTTAGAACACAGAGAGGACTATTGCACTTCTCTCCATGGACATATACTCCTATGTCCTTCACAAACCCTAAAGGGCACCACACACTTAACCACTAGGGCTTAAGGGCACACTAGGCCCTAACTCATCCAAAGTTACTCCTTGGGGTGTCTCCTACCTCCCAAGGCAATGACCAAGGTCACCCCAACAATCAGTGGGAGGAAGCCCCTCCACACTCCAAAAATTAGCTTAGGTTTACTTTTGCCCTAAACATAACCTTTAAGCAAACAATTCTCAAGAGAACTCCCTACCTTGCCCAAGTCCATACTACTCACTATACTGACCATGGGTCAGTAAAAGATCACCCAAGATCCTACCAACATTTGGTGAGGAGTGGGATTCCAATGGGTACCTATTTGGGGTGCAAATAGCAATTTAGCCCCTTTGTGGTTTACTAGGGCAAACCTCCTCCAATGACCACCAAATTTGGACCAGAGGTTGGCATGGGGGGGTGAGGTGCACCCCAAATATGAAGCCATTTGGCTTTGTGGAAGTGTGGGGGCACTCACCCAAAGTTTTGCCTAAACCTAGGGAGCCTAAGGTTATTTTGGTGAATTACCCCACCAAATCAACTCCATAAATCATGAAATTTTAACCAGTGACTCTACTTGCTCTCTAGGACCTCCCATCCAAATTTGGAAGGGTTTTGATGTGTTTAGGGCACCTAATTAGGTCCCACAAGGATTATTGAATTTTTCCAAAAACTAAGGGGAAAAGTTCTCCAATCAATCTGATTTTTGTACATGTGTTATATGTATATAAGAGTAGCCTACCCTCAAAATTTCAAGTCATTTGGAGTTCTAGATTGGTGTGGGCATCAAAAACAAGCTCTGGATAGCCCTTTGGACAGTCCCCACTAAAATGAGTGCTGTGCTCTAACCAGGACTCCAAATTGAGTGATTTTAATTTTGTATTAAACTAGACATCAAGGGCTACATTTTCTATGTTTACCACTTTTCCTGAATCAGCCTCTAACTATTTTTACCAGAATTAATAAGGAGCTGCATTTTTAATCACAGAAATAAGGGATTAATACTAAGGGCGCACGAATCTTGAAGCAAGATCTAACCGCGCCTGGTCGTCTTCTTCCTCTGGCCAACGACCAGGATCGCCCGCGCCTGGGCCACTTTGATCGATGAATTCCCGGCCACCTGAGCGCCGCCCCGGCCGACCAACGCCACCACCACCTCCGTTGAGGTGGTGGCCGGCGAGGAGCGGTGCTTGATCGGCCGGAGGTGGCCGGAATCTAGTATTCTACCTGGAAGCCCAACCCGATCTACGGGAGGCTAGGCTTGCCCGATCCTCAGCCTATTGGCCACGAATCGAGCTGCCGACGAGCTAGATCTACACCACTGAGGGAGGAGTAGAGAACCGGACCTTGACTGGAGCTTGATTCCTTGCCCGGTGAGGACTTGCCATGGCCGACCTCCATCTTCTCCCAAGCTCTGCAACCACCACCTAGAAGGGCTCGATTCCTTCTGAAAACATGGGGGTTTCACTCCTCTCCGCCTCCTGAAGATAATGGGGGGTTCAATTGAAGGCAATGCTGGCTTTAACTACCAAAGCCATTAATGGCCTCTTCGAATTCCTCCATGGCCGGCCCCCAATCATCTCCCCTGCTTTAATCCTTCTTGGTAACTGCTGGAAACTCCTCCTCTCCCCTAGAGGAGATGAATGCATCCATAAATGGGGAGAATTGAGGGGGGTTTCACCTTCCTCCATTGATGGCCTCATCTTTCTCTCTCCCCCAATCTAAATTTTCTCTCTCCTACTCATCATGGCCGACTTTCCTCTCTCTCCTGGGTTAATTATCAGCCAAGGGTGCTGGTCAAGAGGTCAATTTGGGCTTAGCCCAAAGGGATTGGGCTAGACTCAAGGGATTTGACCTAATTTGGGCAATTTTGACTTTTGGTCCAATTGGCCAATTGGGTGACCCTAGGATGGGGCTTTTGGGTCCATTGGATTCCAAATTAAGTTTAGAAACTATTGGTGGGGTCAATTTGGTCACATGGGTCTTAGTTGACCCAAATTGAGCTGATTTGACCAAAACAGGCCAAGTTGACTTTGGTCAAATTGAGCCCTAGGGTTGACCCAGTCAAGGGGCTTTTTGGTCCACTGGGTCCCCTATGATATGATAACACTATGGGTAAGGTCAATTTAATGTGGTGATGGTCAATTAGGGCACTTAGTGAAGAATTGTCATTTTGACCTAAAAGGGGCATTTAGGTCAATTTGCACTACTGGGGGTCCCATGATGGGGTTTTTAGGTCTACTAGGTCTCTTATGATATTTTAGACCTAGATGTGAGGTCAATTTGGCATGGTGAAGGTTAATTGACTCTAATTAGGCTACTTTGACCAATTTAGGGTTAGGGTTGACTTTGGTCAATTTGGCCTCTTTGGTTGACCCTAATGGGTCCTTGGTGCCCTAAGGGGACCCCTAAAGGGTTAGGGATACTATGGTGGGGTCAAATGGTCAAGTTGAGGCCCTAAAGTCCAACCCTAAGCTTGGTCACTGGAAATTGCTATTTGCAGTCCAAGACACTTTCAATCCTAATCTTGCCTAAGTTAAAGGGATTTCTACTCTACCAAGGCCTTGTCATGACCTTGTCAGGACAGATTCACCTGGGGGGTCTAGCTGTCTGGGGGATGTTACACCGCATCCCTTTTGTTGTGCCCCCACCTCACATCATCTATATATTGGCAATGAATTAATGCGGCGGAGGTATGTAAGGTATTCATACAGGTCTTGAGTTTGAGGTTTCTGTGATAGTTAATCTTCCGCTATAATACGACGTCTTCCGCTAAATACTATAAAGTGCACTCTTTATTGAAGTCTTCCGCTAGATTGTCGCTTTATTACTCTGTTGATGTGTAGTGACTTTCGCTTAACACCATCCCAATGCATGACCTTGGAGTGTTCAAGGAAGGGGGTTGAAGAAGCTAGTACCTTCACCCTTCGTGATCGCTTCGGCGTCGTGAAAAAGGGTGGTGTGCGATAAGATCCCCCAGTCGGACCGCCGAATTGGGAGGGGGGGTCTTACAACTTCCATTCCTAAGATGGTTTTCACCACGCCTAAGTCAGTCATGCTATAATTGCAACTTTATTTGAACGTGTACGAACGTACAGACATTAATTTGAAAAGCTGGATTTAAAACCCAAGGCTTTAACACAAGTGTCAAATTTTTCGTGCCACAATTTAGGTGTTTGCTTCAATCCGTATAGCGACTTAATCAACTTATAGACCTTATCTTCTAGACCTTCTACCACAAATCCTTCAGATTGGTGCATGTAGATCTCTTCGGTCAGATCTCCATTAAGAAATGTAGTCTTGATGTCCATCTGATGAACTGTAAAGTGTTCAATATATGCTATAGCGAGAAGTATCCTAATTGTCGCATAGTGACAAACAGGTGAGTATATATCAAAGTAGTCTATTCCACTCACTTGAGTGAAGCCTTTTGCAACTAGACGTGCTTAGTATTTGTCAATACTCCCATTAGGATTCAGCTTCTTCTTCAGAACCCATTTGTTTCCAATGGTCTTAGCCCCTTTGGGCAAGTCAACCAATGTCCACGTATTGTTCTGCATGAGAGAGTTTAACTCTTCATCGATGGCTTCTTTCCATAATAGAGTCTCGAGATCGCATCGCATCCCTATAGGTGGATGGATCAGCTTCAACTTGGTAAGTCACGAAGTCTGTGCCGAAGCTTTTAGGCGTTTTCTCTCTACTAGATAGCCGTCTGGTATCTAAACCACCCGTATCTACAGGCTCAGTGTCAGAGTTAAGTTGACTTGTCTCAGCTGGAGGCTTAAGACTAGTTGCTGGTAGACCTGTAAGTGTCAGGTTCTTATCCTTAAGGAACTTATCCTCAAAGAAGACATCGTCTCTAGATTCGATTACAGTGTTCGTTGATAGATCAAGAAATCTGAATGCAGCACTATCCTCCGCACATCCTAGGTAGATACACGTATTTGTCCTAGGTCTAATCTTAGCTCCAAGGTCAGGTATCCTAACATAAGCGATACAACCCCAGGTCTTAAGATTATCAAATCTATGAGGTCTCTTAAACCAAAACTCATAGGGTGTCTTAGTCAACTTGGCATGTGGAACTTTATTAAGAATGTGATTAGACGTGAGGGTAGCTTCACCCCAGTAGGCCGCAGACATGCCAGCAGTCAACAACATGGAATTCAACATTTTTGTTAAAGTCCTATTTTTTCGCTCAGCAATACCGTTGGATTGGGGGGAATAAGGAGCAGTCATTTCAGGGATGATGCCATTGCTGGCAAGGAAATCTCTAAACTCCCCGGAGACGTATTCTCCTCCTCGATCACTCCTTAGATGTTTGATTTTCATGTCAAGTTGATTCTCAACCCTAGTTTTGAATATACGAAATTTTTCAAAAGCTTCATCTTTGGATTTAAGTAGATAAATGTGACTGAATCTAGAGTAGTCGTCGATAAATGTTATCAGATACTTCTGACCTCCACGTGTGACAAAACTTTTGTAGTCACATATGTCAGAGTGTATTAACTCTAGCAAATGTGTGCTCCTAGAAACCTGACTAGAAGGTGCTCTAGTTATCTTAGTTTGAGCACAAATTTCACATTTGTCAAATCTGGTTTTTGTGTCTAAGGGGATGTTGTGAGTTCTAGCTAGCAGGAGTAGTTTTCTATAATTGACGTGTCCTAGTCTTGCATGTAACGTCTTAGGATCGATCAAATTAGAACTAATCTGATTTACTACCTCGTTTGTTAGACTTAACCTATACATTCCGTTGACGACATATGCACAACCAAAGTTGTGCGAGTGAACCATCAGCGTTACTCGACCACCACTAATGTTAAATGACATACCCGCATCGCATAACAAACTAATTGAAATTAAATTAGCAGCTAATGATGGTATAAATTTAACATTTTTCAAAGTAAGAGTTTTACCTAAGGAGAGCGTCAAGGTAGCATTGTCGACCTTCAACACGTCAGCAACTCCTCCATCAGCAACAATAACAGTTTCTCGGACTACAGTGACATCCTCCAGAAGCGCAGAATTGTTGCAGACGTGACAAGTAGCACCTGAGTCTACCACCACTCTGTACTGGCCTGTACGTTACCGACCATGGCAACAAAGTCGGTGGGCGCAGTCTGATAGACCATATTGGCCCTATTATCCGGCTTTGGTGTACTAGGATCTCCTCTCTTGGGCTGCTTGCACTCAGAAGCACAGTGACCCCACTTGTTATAATTGTAGCACTTGCCTTTGAATTTCTTCACCTTCTTGCTCGTGTCCACAACTGCGGGTGCACTGGGTAACAGTCTAGTCTTGCCGGGATTGAACTTCCGCTTAGGATGCGTGACCATGTTGGCAGCAGAGGACTGCTTGCTTATAGTCTCCCTAGCGTGTCTAGTCATGTTCTCATCCTCAATGCAAATGAAGCGCTTGAGGTCTTTAAGACTGACCTGCGTTTTCTTCCGATACATCTCCGTTTTAAAGGAGTACCACGCCGACGGGAGCTTGAAGATAATAGCTCCTGCAACAAAACCATCTGGCAGTGGGATGTTCTCACTGTTCAGCTTGTCCACCAGATTCTCAAAAGCCGCGACCCGTGGAAGGATTTCCCTTTCCTCAGTGAAGGTGAAAGTCATAAACTTGTCCACGAGGTGCGTCTTGGACATATTTTCCCCTTCCTTGAACTGCTCCTCCAGAGCATCCCAGATTTCTTTGGCGGTCTTCATTTTGTTGTACATCTCAGCAAACTTGTTGGAAAGGCAGTTCAACAAGTAGTCACGACAGAAATCTTCATCGACCACCCACTGAGTCTCTCCAGCTGTCCCAAGAACCTCAGCACGTACAGACTGAATGGTGTAGAACACGTTCAGGTACTTCATGCCAAACTGAGTGTTCCTCTTCCAAGCAGAGAACTCAGAATTGGAGAATTTCTCCAATTTTATCATCGGAACAGGAGTAGAGCCCTTCGACATCGCGTGTCTCTTGCCAAAATACGTGAATTCCACTAGCAAACGAATTACGAGCAGAAAATTAGAAAGAGAGCACCTGAGACGCGTAGAATCGAGAAAATCTTCGGATCCAATCCAGAACAGACTGCTCCTCAGTGGTCTTGGCTCGATCTGGAGTTGACAGAGACGACACCCACGAAGGCACAGAGCGGCCTCTAACAAACGGCGCTAGCGCCGACGCTAACCACTAGCGCCTGACGGTAGCGGAGGCTAACGCTAAAGCGCGCGGAAGCGCTTCTTCTTCCTCAACGAGATGTGGCGGCTCTGGCCGGATCGGCTTTGCAGCGGCAGAGGCGGCACTACACGGCAAAAGCTCTTCTGGACAGGAAAACCAGACCTCCACTGTCAAGCGTCAACAGCACGACGACGTCGGCAGAAGAGGAGTCAGGCTCTGGATCTTACTGCAGCGGCGACGGCGGCAGAGGCGAGGGGCGACGGGTCCTTCAGTCGCGGCAACGTCGTCGGCTACAGATCAGCCTTTGGATCTTGCCAAGAACAGAAAAAATGCAGGAATCCGAGAAGATGACTGCGGCCAAACTCCTCTATCCGCCTGGAGTTGCGATCGGGAAGAACAGAAGATTGCGGCGAAAGAACTCCTCCTTCGGATTCTCACGAACAGCGATCGGCGAGGAAGACGCGAACGGCTTAGGGCACGACGACGAGGCCTCGCGAACAGGGATTGACGATCTCCTTCTTCTCACTCGGAAACTAGAGAGCGGGGAGAGCGACGGGAGGCAGGCTTCTTCGTCCTTTTGCAACGACGGAAAAAACCGACGGCCTTCACTTCGATCGACTGGATCGGTAAGGGCGGTTACAGGCGGCAGCCATGAAGAATCGCAAAGGGGAGGAGGCAGTTACGGGAAAACGCACGGGAATGAGCGTGAGACCTTCGAGAATGTTAGAATGGTGCTCGAAGCATCCGCGTGAGTGTCTAGTTTGGAACACTCTACTCGTTGCCCCTAGTAGGGTATTTATAGGCAAACCCTAATTCCCCGGCGGGTGCGTGGATTCCTAACGGGTCCTAATCTACTGCTAAGTATCCGTTAACCCGATAGTTCAATATACCTCAACAATACGAATAACAACCGTATCTCTCAAGTCTAACATCTATCAACTTCTTGATTTTGTAATGATGTAAATAGTGAAACATTCTTCTTGATTTTGTAACCCGTCTCGAGTCTAATATCTATCAGCTTCTTCATATCTCTTGTTCGATTAATAAACCTCTTTTTTAATTACCACCCTATCTCTCAATCTCTTCCTGAAGCTCTTCTTTCTTATTATCACAGACAACTAATCATGTTTCTTCTAATTTATTATCTAACTCCATATATATCTTCTTATACTTTCTCGACTTTTTTTGTGTCGGGCCGAGAGGATTAAGGAAAGCTTTCCAAACATGAGCTTGCATTGAACTTTTTTTTCTCCTTGTTAAAGTTAAAACCAACTCTAGCTCACTTCTTATAGTCTTGTGCATCATGATGATGGGGAATCTCTTGTTTGTATCTGTTGCGGTCTACTCGAGGCTCCTAACCGGTTCAGAATGAATCGTCTTAGCCCGGGAGCGGTCGAGCGCGCAATCAGTTACTGAGAGACGAGACGAATGACAAAGAGTCTTTTTAGCGTGGAAAACCCCGGAAAGGGATGAAAAACCACGTGGCCGAGACTGTGCCGACCAAACTTCACTATTTTCTGCTTCTTTACTGGGCTTGCTTGAAATACCGAGAGGGCGACATGCCGCTCCTCGTTACAACCTGAGGAGAGAGAGAGAGAGAAGCGTTCGGAGGGTGACAGGACACAACTTTCAAAGCTTAGTTTTCTTCTTTGCAGCGGTGGGGAGCACCGTGCTCTGGAACTTGGGCTTGCTTCAGAACTTGGGCGCGCTCTGGAACTTTGCCCGCTCTGGAACTTGGGCGCGCTCTGGGACTTGCAGGGCGCGCTCTGGAACTTGGCGTGGTCCGGAACTTGGGCGCTCTGAAACTTGGCATGTAGTTGTTGGACGACTTTCAGAATGCTCGAAGGAGGATGCAGATCTTCGTCCGTCTTCGAAGTGCTTGAAGATTCCTTCAATGGAGGCTTCGAAGAGGAGGGAGATCTTCAAGAGAGTTCTCTCTCTCTCTCTCTCTCTCTCTCTTCAAGAGAGTTCTCTCTCTCTCTCTCTCTTGAACTTAGGAGGAAGGAGGAAAAGAATAAGATGGGAAAAAAGAGAAGCATTGAGGTTCTATTTATAGGCCCCATAGGTGGTTACGGTCGGTGGTTATGCGGATAATCGCATGTCGTAACCACCATAAATACTAAAAGCATGTCAATTCTATAAGAATTATGATTCACATTAATTAGAAATTTCTCTAAGCGCAAACCAATGTGGATCATAATATTTGCACCTGCCCACTATGGGTGGTTACGCTGGTGGTTATGCGGGTGGTTGCCCGCTAATCGGAAGGTGGAAAACGCAAGCGGACGGCGGCGGACTCCGGCCGGCGAGGAGACCGTCCGGCGAGGGGAGAGGCCGGCAGGCGAGGGGGAAGGCCGGCTGGAGGGGCGGCCGTCCGGGAAGGCGGCCGGCCTCGAGCGGCCGGCCGCATAGCAGTAAGGCCCTTGCGGCCTTGCGGCCGCGCGGCCAAAACCGGCCGACCACCCGGTCGGCCGGATCGCGGGGCGGCCGGCGGCGGTTGGCCCACATGGGTGGTTAGGACGGCGGGTTGCGTGATTATCACGTGCGTTGATCATGCGTGCGACAGTTTTTCCTCAACTCCCCACTAAGATAGTGGGATGTTATGGGATTCCGGCTATTCGCAGCCCAAAATTCCTATATAATGAGCGAGACCCCACATTACCTATCAAGAAAATATATAATGATTCCTTTTATTTGTTAATCAGATGTACTCTCAATGCTAATTTTCTTTTCTTATGTTCTATTTTTAGAAGAAGAGACAACAACAACAACAACAACTACTAGTAAAGTAATTGGAGGTGAAGGATGTGTTAAATGTTGCGCCCCTTCCACTCAAAGAGCTCTACCCGGGCGACCCTCATCGAGGAATTGCAGTC
Source organism: Dactylorhiza incarnata (assembly GCA_033032865.1). NCBI lineage: Eukaryota > Viridiplantae > Streptophyta > Magnoliopsida > Asparagales > Orchidaceae > Dactylorhiza > Dactylorhiza incarnata. Next base: position 5,754,225 of record JAWHQI010000123.1, on the reverse strand, counting down.
CACCGTCTCAACCCCTCTCCGTACACAGGTCTGCAACACCATCCATCACAGGAAGTTACCGGGTGCACTACAACTCTCTTATGAAGGAGGTCGGGGGATCGAAGCCAGGCATTGGTCTTGCCGACCTCAACAACCCGCCGTAGCGTTGTAGTGCACCCGGTAACATCCTGTGATAGATGAGATTGCGGACCTGCGTACGGAGAGGGGTTGTGATGGTAGACTGCAGTTCCTGGATGTGTATTAGGACCGGTTAAGCAACGCCTATGCTCCAAGAGAGAAAGTAGGTATATGAAGGATGTGTAGTATATAGAACCAGTTAAGCAGCGCGTATGCTCTAAGAGAGAAACTAGGTATACGATCGACCCTCTCCATAGAAAATGGAAGCATGCTACATATTTTGACCTCTTTTTTCTTCTTCTGATTTGCTTTATTTAGAGAGGTGATGATGGGAAGGTTGAGGTTGTGTATAGGTTCATGCAGTGGGTATCCTAGCTCTGGGATTAATATGCAATGTTGGATAAAGAATAATGATACGCTACTTCAAAAGTGAGAATTGAGAGGATTTAAAAGGTTTTGGCCAGCTTTAACATCCATTCAGGACCCAACAATACTTATTTACATGCATAAAATGAATAATGAAGAGAGAGTACTCTCACACATACTAACCAAGATAAAAAAAAGTATGTATGTCTACATGTCCTCATGTATGTTTCCGATCGGCTTCTTTGAATTCCTCGTAGAAAAGGTAACAGACACAAGAATTTGTTAGTGTAATAAGCATACTAGGACTAGAGGTATGTCGTGTTATGAAATCGGATCAAGTACCGCGGCAGCGCAATGGAAATTGGTCGAGCAAAATAATCGCGCAAAATAAACACAGAACGAGATTTCAGGCACTCACAGACGACACAAGGATTTACGTGGTTCGGAGAGAAGCTCCTACGTCCACGGGGAGAGCGCGCCAGAAGAGATCCACTGATAAACTGAGGAGTTACAGAGAGGTTACACAGAGACCGAATCACGGTCGTCGGAATAGAGTCCGACCAGATGTCGCTCCACCTGGAGCCGACAGGATGTGTCGCCGCTAGCTCGGTCAGATGTCGATCGAGTACGGAACGTGATTCCTACGACCGTGATTCGGTCTCTGTGTAACCTCTCTGTAACTCCTCAGTTTATCAGTGGATCTCTTCTGGCGCGCTCTCCCCGTGGACGTAGGAGCTTCTCTCCGAACCACGTAAATCCTTGTGTCGTCTGTGCGTGCCTGAAATCTCGTTCTGTGTTTATTTTGCGCGATTATTTTGCTCGACCAATTTTCATTGCGCTACCGCGGTACTCGATCCGATTTCATAACAATTGGTATCAGAGGGAGGTTCCGCGGGGGTGATCATCTGGACGTTTCGACCAGATGTCGCTCCCCGTGGACGTAGGAGCTTCTATCTCCACCTTGACGCCTCACACAACGAACTACACCTGCAGCTTGGATCTTCTCCCTCCGAAAAACTACCCCCTCTCCCTGGGGTCACCACGATCAGCAGGCACAGATGTGAGCCAAGTCAAGGCAGTGCTTGCACTTCTCCCGATACAGGCTTTGTCAATATGTCCGCAACATTGTCCTCCGTGGGGACTTTCAGCAGCAGTATGTTTCCACCTCCAACGAACTCCCTCAACTTGTGGTAGCGCACGTCGATGTGTTTTCTCCTTGCGTGATAGACCGGGTCCTTGGCAAGATAAATCGCACTCTGACTGTCACAGTGCAACTTCACCGCCTCTTGAGAAATCCTGAGTTCTTTGGCGAGACCTTTAAGCCAGATGGCTTCCTTTGCCGCTTCCACTGCAGCGATGTACTCCGCCTCTGTCGTAGATAGAGCTACTATGTCCTGCAGAGTGGCTTTCCAACTGATGGGACCGTCACCAAGAAGGAAGATATACCCAGATGTAGATCTTCTTCGGTCGAGGTCCCCAGCATAGTCAGAATCAACGAATCCCTCTAGAGCTCCACCGACCTTGCTCCTTTTGAAGAGTAGCCCGACATCTGGTGTTCCTTTCAAATATCTCAGGATCCACTTTACTGCTTCCCAGTGTTGTCGCCCTGGATTCGCCATGTATCTGCTGACCACGCTCATAGCCTGAGCGATATCTGGTCTCGTACATATCATCGCGTACATCAAGCATCCAACAGCACTAGCGTACGGAACCTTGAGCATCTTCTGGCGTTCCTCCTCTGAGTCAGGACACTGTTGTGCTGATAATCTGAACTGTTGTCCCAAGGGAGTCGTAACACCTTTAGACTCCATCATGTTGAACTTTTTCTAGAACCTTCTTAATATAACCAGTCTGAGAGAGCCAGAGCATGCATCTCTTCCTGTCTCGCTTGATCTCCATCCCAAGGATCTTCTAAGCGTGACCAAGATCTTTCATCTCGAACTCAGCATGTAGCTTCTGCTTCAGAGATTTGATCTCCTGGGCCGACTTGCAGGCAATCAGCATGTCGTCGACATATAACATCAGAATCAGAATGTCCCCATTTGCCAGGAACTTGTAGTAGACACAGCTGTCGTATTGGCTCCTGCAGAATCCCTGTGAGGTCATGAACGTGTCGAACCTCTTGTTCCACATTCTCGAAGCCTGCTTCAGACCATAGAGAGACCTCCTTAGCTTACACACCTTTTTCTCGTCACCGGGTTGAATGAACCCTCAGGCTGCAGAATGTAGATCTCCTCTTCTAAGTTGCCGTGAAGAAAAGCCGTCTTCACGTCCATCTGCTCTAGCTCCATGTCCTCCATAACCACCATCGCAAGAAGCACCTGTATGGAACAGCGCTTTACCACCGGTGAGAAGATTTCATCGAAATCAACTCCTTTCTTCTGCGCGAACCCCTTGGCAACGAATCTGGCTTTATGGCTTCATTTGGTTTAGCGGCAGCGGTTGTAAAGGGAGTTGTTGCAATGAGAGGTTTGTAAATGGAGCTGGTGGAAATTGGTTGTTGGAAACGGAGATCTGTTTGGGTAGTCTAAGTTTGCAGAGCTGTTCAGAACAAAGAACCATTTGGCAAAACAACGGTAGTGTTTTATAAAAAAAAATTATTATAAAATATATTTTATTATATAATTTTTTATATATTTTTAATATATATATATATAATATATATCTAATATATATATATATATTCTGTTAAAGTGTGTATATATATATAAATATATATATTGTTTAATAATTATTATATTAAATTTGTAATTTTTTTTCCTGATTAAACTTTAGAAACGGATTTTATTTGTAATTTTAAGTTTTTTTTGTAAATTTTACGGTGGCTCCGCCTCCATCTGCCTCCATTCGCTGATTCGCCTAGCTAGCTGCAGCCGGACCACCGCCGATAGGTACGCCTGCCTCCGGCAAACCGGCCGGCGGCGGTGGCGTGGAGGCCCGCATGGAGGTGCATGCTCCGCCGCGCTCTGATCGTGTTTCGCTGAAAACGCGATGGACTGGAGGTCCAGGCCGCCAGTTGCAAAGGCTCCGATCTCTGAAGGCGCGAAACGCCGGCGGGTGGAAACGAAGGCGGAAAATCAAATGGATTTTTCGGTTACTTCGGCGTTTAGCGAAAACGAAACGCCCAAATACGCGTAACCAAACGAAGCCTATATCTCCACTGATCTTTTTCGGATGCGAGCTCTTTTTTCCTGAATACCCACTTTGAACTGATCGCTTTGGCTCCCTTTGGTAAGGTAACCAAATCCCACGTCTTGTTCTTATGAAGAGACTCCATCTCTTCCTCCATGGCAGCTTTCCACTGAGAGCTATCTCTGCTCTCTATAGCTTCACGAAAGGAACAAGGATCTGAGGAGATTACCTGAAATGCGTATGCTACAGTGTCCTGTAGCTTGAGAGGCAGTCGGACCTCTCTCCTAGACTTGCCTCTGGCAATCGAATACGGCTCCGCCTCGGTAGGTTGCATAGTGTCAGTATCCTCTGGGTCGGAGGAATCATCGTCGTCAGCTTTGTCATTTCCTTCCAGCTCCACCTCCACTGGTGTGACTGGAATCTTCTCCGCCTCTTTAGAATGAGACTGAGATTTCTTTAGCATAGAGCTCGTCAAAGATAACGTCGCGCTTGACCTCCACCTTCTTGGTGTCAGGGTTCCACAGCTTGAACCCCTTCGTGCCGACCTTCTGGCCCAGATAGATGCACCTCTTGGACTTAGCATCGAGCTTCGTCCTCTCTGAGTCCTGTAGGAGGGTGTATACGGGACATCCAAATATATGAATATCAGAGTAGTTAACAGAAGTACCTGACCAAAATTCCTGTGCAGACTTCAGATCCAATGACATCGATGGAGATCGATTCACTAGATAACATGTCGTATTAATTGCTTCGGCCCAGAATGACTTGGGTAGATCGGCGAACAATCGCATGCACCGAGCTCTCTCCAGAAGCGTCCTGTTCATTCTTTCTGCGACGCCGTTTTGCTGCGGTGTGCCGGGAATGGTGAGATGACGAGTGATGCCCTCCTTATCGCAGTATGCCTGAAACTCCGTTGAGGTGCACTCGCCGCCATTGTCAGATCTGAGGTATTTCACCCTCTTCCCGGTCTACTTTTCCACTTTCGTCTTCCAGATTTTGAACTTTTCGAAGACTTCAGATTTATGTTTCAGAAAATTAATTCATACCTTTCTAGAGAAGCCATCGATGAATGTCACGAAGTATCTGGCTCCTCCAAGTGAAGGCTCTGGGGCAGGCCCCCAAACATCGGAGTGTATATATTCCAGCGCCTGCTTGCTCCGCTTCGTGGATGTCACAAACTTCACCTTGTGCTGCTTCCCGAGAACGCAGGTCTCGCAGAAGTATAACTTGCATGTCTTGACCCCTTTTAGTAGGCCCTTCTTGTGAAGCTCCAGCAGTCCTCTCTCGCTCATGTGGCCAAGTCTGGCATGCCACAGCAGAGAGGAATCCGCATCTGACGTCTCAGACACCGCCGCGTCGCCGGCAATGGTAGTGCCGATTAGCTTGTAGAGAGTGCTAGAGCGCTCTCCTTTCATGACTACAAGAGCGCCTTTCTTGACTTTCAGATATCCGCCCTCACCGGTATAGGAGTAACCGGCTGCCTCCAGAGTGCCTAGGAAAATTAGACTTTTCCTGAGATCGGGCACGCACCTTACATCTGTAAGGGTTCTGATTGTTCCGTCGAACATCTTGATTCGAATACTGCCGATCCCGAGCGTCTTGCACTCTGAGTCGTTCCCTATCAAAACGCGACCGCCGTCACATTGTCTGAAGCTGGAGAACCATTCTTTGTTTGGGCACATGTGATACGAACACCCAGTATCCATAATCCACGCATCTGCGGTGTCGAGAGTAGATTGTACATGAAGTACATCAGCGTCACTCTCTGGGTCTGAGACCACAGCCGCCTGCTGTGGTTCCTGATTCTTCTCTTTCGCCTTTTTCTTCGGACATGAATATGGATTTCATGCACACGGATGAAGGCGAGTAAGCGAGAATGTTTAATCAAGGCCGGGGAAACCGACTGGTGACAAACTGGTGGTGATAAGACGACAACTAGGCGGGGGAAAAATGCGATCATGTTGGTCGTTATACCAATGATAACAATTATGACATCAAAAACATGATATTGTGCGGGGATAGAATGCGGACAATATATATTAGGTAGCGCGGCTAGATAAAGAATACATATTCAACGAGTTAGTTGATTTTAATTTTGTTTAATTGATGCTAAAATTATTTAAAATAACAAATTAATAGGATTTTTAAGGTCGGGATGATCCATTCGACTATTCCCGCCAGTCAAATTAAATTAGCTAGAGAATTTCAACGGTCACATACACATTTGTATGATATTGCGACCAAAATCATTCTTGAAAATGCATGCTGAGAATCAATTTAAGAGAATGTATATGCTTGCGTATGATTAGATGCACAAACTGGTATCCACAAATTAAATCAATCTTCTCTTAGGCTCCGCGGTTTTGTTTGCTCTGGTAAGTTTGGACAAAACTCCACCATCATAGAATGCATGTTTGACTAGACAATGGTTCTTACCCCCACCAAGAAAAGAAAACTAGCTTGAACATCCAAGTGGATGAAGTTCGATCCTTAGGTGAGGTCGGCGCTCACGAACGATATTTCATAATCACCGCACTAATTCACGACAGCCACCACCCTGCCAAACAGAGCATTGAGCTCAGTGTTTTGGGCGCTACCTATTCTTTGTCTTATTCCGGCCGCCCCTTGATTCCCAAGAATGGCCGCCGGTGGTTAAGAAATGGTTGATAGTTAGGTTTGACTGTGGATAGATTCACTGTATATTAATCCCCACCCCCAATTCACCCTAATATGTCCAACCCGCTCTCACTCTCTCACCAGTTCCCCTGCAATAAAACCAAAACCCTAGGTTAACTTCCTAACCTCCCAAATCCCCGCGTACACATTTTCCCCTGTTTTAACAGAGAACATGCCCGCCATTAAAATCCCATAAATCATTGCGGCTCCATTTCCCCCCTGTTTTAATTATATCGATGGACATGGAGGAGGGCCTTCCTCCCGGGTTTCGCTTCCACCCCTCAGACGAGGAGCTCGTCACCTACTATCTCGCCCGCAAGATCTCCGACTTCGGCTTCATCACCAAAGCCATCGCCGACGTGGATCTCAACAAGTGCGAGCCTTGGGATCTCCCAGGTTCATACCAGCTTCATATCTATATGACTATATAAAAGTGTCGTCTTTAATCTTTATTTAGGAGGAAGAAGAAGCAGAGCATTGAGCTTCTTTTTACAGGGAAGGCGAGCATGGGGGAGAAAGAGTGGTACTTCTTCAGCTTGAAAGATAGAAAATACCCGACCGGAATGCGGACAAACAGAGCCACCGATTCCGGCTACTGGAAGACCACCGGAAAAGATAAGGAGATCTTTCACTACGGCTCTCTGGTCGGCATGAAGAAAACCCTGGTTTTCTACAAGGGCAGGGCTCCTAAGGGCGAGAAGACCAGCTGGGTCATGCATGAATACAGACTCCAGACCAAGTTCCCCTACAAACCCTCCAAGGTATAAATATAGAGGAAATACATTTTAAAAGAACTTTTGTAATCTCTAATTTTTCATAATCGAGAAATTTGACCTTAGAAAGAATTTGTAGGAGGTGAAATATTTCGATTATTAAAAGTTAAGAGTTATAAAAATTCTTTTGAAATCTTTTCTCTATAATATAGAGGTGTTGTCACAAGCACTTTACTCTTTTAATTAACAATACCACGGTCATTTTTAACCATTTTGTCATGAGTGACGCAGGAAGAATGGGTTGTGTGTAGGGTTTTCAAGAAGAGCAACAACTTCCAAATGAAAAAGAACTACCCGAGCTCTCCTTCCCTCCCATCGTTTCTTCAACCTCCATACGACAACGCCTCCCTGAGCGAGCTCGGGGAGATCGACGTCTCGCTCTTGAACAACATTCCGAATTCCTCCGGCCCGTTCGTGAATCCAAATCAAGCAAATGACGGCGGTAACAATGTGAACGAAGTTTGTAGGATGGATTTGAACCTGTACACGAACTGGTTGTATGGAAGATCAGAAAGTGCGGCGCACACGTTTCTTCCATGGCCAACGAGCTTGCTGACCTCCAATCCTTCCCCAAATCCTGCTATATTGAAGGCATTGCAGCTAGGTAGCTACCAATTACCAATGGAGGCAGAAAATGCGGGCATGAACTCGTTTGGCGATCAAGCTGACGCTTTCTTATCCGGTCATGATTCGAAAGAAGCGGATCCTGCGCAACAGCAGCAGATGGAGTCCATGTGGAGAGGCTACTGATACCATTCATATACACACACTTACCCCCAAAATAATAATAATAATAATTATTATTATTATATATATAAGTATGTTTGTGCGTATGTATACATGTATGTGTGCGAGATACTGAAGTATATCAAAGGATTTCTTCAGTAAGGGCAGATTAATGATGGTAAAGTTTCTAAAAGGTTTGTATTTTATGAACTTGGTGTTATGATATGTGTAGGGTTATTTACATGGACATCCCCTCAGAAGTTTGCATAATTACATTATGCACCCCTTTAATTTTTGAAATTACAATTATACCCCCTCATGCAATGTTTATATTTCATAACATCCATGCACAAAAGTACCCCATTTGGAGTAAATCTTCAGGGGTTTTTTGTGCATGAATGTTATGAAATGTAAACATTGAGAGAGGTAATTGTAATTTCAAAAGTTAGATGGGAGCAAGTTATAATTACGCAAACTTCAAGGAAATGTCCCCATAAATAACCCTATATAATAAGAGTGGTGTTACGGGCACACCAATTTCGGCTATGGACACACCAATTTTTAAGAGTTATTATGCGCCTTTTGAAAATACTCCTTACCCATGCATTTTTAGGTACAACTTTCGTGTTGAACGTTTTTCCTAAAAATGCATGCACAAGACGTATTGCCTTCCTGATTGAAACATAGGCGTAATTATTGGAAGTACGTCTTGTGCGTCCATTTTTAGGAAAAGTGTTCAACACGAAAGTTGTAGATCTCGTCAAGGTCTACAACTTTCATGTTGAACGCGTTTCCTAAAAATATATGAGTAAAGAGTATTTTCAAAAGACGCATAATAATTTTTAGAAATTGGTGTGTCCATAGCCAAAATTGGTATACCCGTAACACCACTCTATAATAATAATAATAACTAGTACATGCATAACAAGTGAAAGTAGGAATTCTTTTGTTCGCACCAGCTGAAAGTATTTTCAGCTAGCTATATAGCTAGCTGGCATTATTTAAATAGTGCGTGGGATGAATAATTAACAATACTATGAGTGACGTATATTTCATATTTTAAGGTGTGATTAAGGCTATCATTAAGTTAATCTTATTTTATCTTTTGGCACAGTATATCTTTCCTTGAAGTTGCAATTGTCAGCTTTGTTTTTTTTTAAGTTGTAAATTTATGACCAAAATGTTATTTATGTATTTCCTCATAAAATGGATGATAGCCAAAGTTCACTGCAGTGGTTCTATTAATAAATGAAAGTTTGATGGAGCGTTCGCGTTTTGGTATCCAGAATTGATTAGAGAATCGAAAATGAATGCTAAAGAAATTTTTTGAGATAACGGTTAATCGTATGACTTAATTGATAGAAAAATTAAGGTGTCGCTACGCCTAATTGTGTTATCGAAGAAAATTTAGGACAACACAAAACACTGAATGTAGCGACGATACAGATGCATGATCGTCTTATTCAAAATCTACTAATCTTTATTGGAGCATTTATGCATGATTAATTTTCCAAGTAAACAAGAACACGCAAATAAAGCAGAACTAAAAGAAAAACAGTAATTGATGTGCGGAATTATTTGTACCACTCTTTTCCTCAAGTTCTGATAAAATCTGCCACATTAGCTGTTCCTTCAAGTATACAAGTATGCGAAATGTCCTGATTTCTTCATTAGGAAATGATTAACACAACAGCGATGTATGGATCAAGAAAACCTGAGAATGAAATCAAATACATACATCTATATATATATGTATAATCACAATCACAGTTCATGAGTTTACTTCACGGTGCATAATCAAAAGGTTTTTATATATATATATATATATATATATATATATAAATCTTGATCAGATAAAGTCATGCACATGAAGGTTGTGATTATAGATATAATCTCCTGTAATAAAGGAGTGAGATTACCTTAGTAATTTAAGGGAACAAGTCTGGAATTAAAACTGCAGTTATAGAACTTATCTAGTGAGCGATTTGCTGAGAAATATGCAAGACTTTGTTCAGTAAGCCTAGAGCTTTCTCAGTTCGGATCTGAATCTCCAGATATGCAGGCGCTTCCTTCCTCCAAAGTCTCTAGAAATCTGAAGTGGGCCAAATCCTTTGGCAGGCAAGCTTGATGAAGAAGTCAGTGCAAGATCAGCCTTCAGATTTGCATGCCCTGAAGGAGGCCATGGATTATGCTTGAGCGATGAAGATGCCGCCTGCCTAGATCGATAGATCTGCTCCTAGAGCCGGGCGATGGAGCTTCGGCAGTTTCCGCGATGGAGATGTAGGGATGTAGCGCCGATCCTTGCAGGAATCCGGATGAAGAAGATGATCCATAGTATCGGCGTTTGGCTTCTCGATCATGGAGAGGGCGAGATCCCTAAAACCCTAGCCAACGATCCAAGAGGACAAAAAGGGGCTTTTGCGGTTACTCAAAAAGGAAGAGAGAAGGGCTCGGGTTTTCACACCTTGTTCATGGCAGACCAGCTAATGAATATTTGGTTTAGGGCTTAATAGGGAAGCCCATGGCAGTTACAAAAATATAGGGTCAATTAATCCCGTAACTCCATAATTTAATGACCAAATAAATTAAATCCAATAAATAAATTAGGATCTAATTTCATGCCTTTATATGCCAAGGGTGAGACCGGGTCCGCGACTAAAATTACGAGACAGTCTGGCCCACCTATCACAGGCTTCGACCGTTCGCGCGACTAAATTAACGCACGCTCATAGGAGTCCGAATAGATTCTAATTTTCACGTACGACTTTATCGGGACGTCTCGATGAATTGAGTCCACTCAATGGAAAATTTCTAACATTAATACGTGAAAATGATTGAGAATATAATCGTATGAATAAGAAAAATAATTTTTTTAACTCTTGTAGTTGTATGATTTTAATGTTATAGAGAGTCATTATTTAATTATTTTGAGACATTGATAGTTGTATGACAAAGATTCATGAGTTGGATGAGTCATTTTTTTTAATTAATTATTTTGAGACGGGTAGAATCGAGAACCGAACTGGAATCAAACCGAAGTGAACGATTCAGATCTGATTCTATACTTTAGGACCATGGGTCAGTTCCGGTTGGAACCGAACCTATATGAATCAGTTCTTGATTTTAGGTGAAATCGAACTGAAACCGACGTTGCAAACCGGTGGTTCAAAGTCAACGACATACATGGCATCTTCTTCGGCATTTGGCTTCGGTATCCTCGTTGCCTTGGGTGCGTGGCGGGGATTTTAACAAGATTTTGGCTCAATCGGAAGTGGATAGTGGATCCCGGCGGCCTTCGTGGCAATTGAATACCTTCCGGTCTACTTTGCTTTGTTGTCGACTCTCGGACTTAGGCTTTGTGGGTAACCACTTTTTACTTGGACGAATCGCCGGCCAGACCCATTCACGGTTCGGGCACGTCTGGATCGCTTCTTCGCATCTACTACTTGGACGGCCTTATACCATGCGGTTGCGGTGACGCATTTGCAGACTATGTACTCGGATCACCTGCCCATTTTACTTACTTTGCGGGCCCAATCGGCTCATTTCTGCAGACGTCGTTCGATCCAGTATGAGGCTTGGCGGGGCCGATTTGCGGCCTCTAAGGGGGTGGTAGCCGCTGCTTGGGATGGTATTTCAGGAACTGATCCACACAGTCATTGGGACTGGGTCGTTCGGGGGGTGCACATCCTTCTTGGCACGCCGGAGTCGCAAGAGATTTGTTAGAAATTATGTAAATAAAACATTTCTTTTATAATGTTTTATTGGAGCCTTGTATGGTGTTTGGTATTTAGCTCATCATAATTGATGAAAAGCTCCAAAATCAAATTGGAGGGAATCCAAATATTTGGAGTGAACCTTTCATGAAAGAAATGATGAACTCATTAGTCTCACTTTGTCATTCTCCTTTCTTGTTGGTGAGTATATATATTAGTTCACACCTTCTTATTTGTTCAAAAGAACATAAGGAGAAACTATGAACCACACGCGCGCGCGCACGCACCGGACCGGATCCGGATCCGGATTTGGGGAAGAATTGAATTGTATTTTTTGTACAAAATAGTTTCAGAACTTTTATTCGGAGTTGCGTCGAATAGTTGTCGGAGCTGCGTCGAATAGATTTCGAAGTGGCGTCGACAAGCTCGCTTGAAATTTGAGTTGCGTCGAATGGAACTCGTCGTACCCAACCTGCGTCGATATGAACTCGACGTGGCGTCGACTCGCGTCGACAAGTTCTCCGTCTTCTTAGCCTGCGTCGATAAGAACTCGACGTAGCGTCGAGTGGCTTCGAATAAACCTACGTCGTTTTGACTTGCGTCGATAAGACCTCGACGTGCTGTGGAGTTGCGTCGATATGTTTTCGACGCAGCGTCGAATTGAACTCGACGCGGCCTGCCGTTTTGCGCTATCTCCTCGCAGTTATTACCGGTTTTTCTAACCGCTCATTTACGCGTGTTTCTCGCCATTACTTCCTTACGTTGGAAATATTCAACGTCTCTCTGCACGATTATCGCCTTCCAATTATATCTGATGGAATTAATTACATGTCATTATTACGAGATTTCAATATAGGAGTTTTTCTGAATCGTCTATCTTACGCTCACTCATACTCTTTTTGAAAAATAACTTTTGCTTTCTTGCTCTCTGTTCTTGCGACGATCTTCTACGTGCTTTCTTTTCTTTACATTTGCTTCATCAAGTGGGGGTTCGGGTGCTCTGTGCTTCTTCGTTGTCCGCGTACATCGGAGCTTTCGGGATCTAGCCGGGTCTTGTACCTTGGAGGAGTGAGCATCGGTGAAAGCTCTGCCAGAGGGTGGTGCAAATTCTTTAGGGCAGTGATCACACGTCTTACCCAGGCTCGATTCTAAACTATATATTAATCTCCTTTTATTTCTCACCTCTTTCATGCAATTTTATTAATATTGTTTATATATATGCTGCTCTGTGAAAGTTTTAAAATCGAGAAAATATATTATTTTCTATATTAATATAGGAATATAAGTAAAATATTCCAACAAGATTTGGGCGTATTCCGAGGCATATTAAGCGGTTGGAGCGGGATATTGCGCCACACTCCTGAGGGAGCCTCTTACTAGAGATTTGCAATGCCGGCCGGGAGGCTTCGCTACGGGCTACTCTCTAGAATCTTAACAGAGCTTTAATGGCAATAGTTTTGTGTTTAATCAGCACCACAACCAAGTCAAAATTTTCTCTCTTATTGATATTCTTTTTCTGAAATAAAAATCAAACAATATAATCTGCAATGTTTTAAATCTTTAATTTCCATGATCTTCTTTCATTTTTTTTATAATTATTCCAACTCAAACTTGAACGCAAAAGAAGACGAAATTAACCTGCGTATCAAAAAAGCGCGGAAAAATTTGTAAAATTGGACTGCGAATAGCGAGAATAGGATTGCCTATAACATTGCCCAAAAAAAAAGATTTCCCAAATTGAAATGTACTCCTACGTGCCTCTGCGAATTCAAAATGATGAAACCCTAGCCACGCTTTTGCATCAGCTCTTCTATGGAGAGGAGCTGCTTGAATGAAAGGGATCAGAGAGGATGAGAGCTTTAGGGTCTTGCGTCTGTCTGTTCTAGTTGATGGAGAGGCGCTACTTTGAATTAGGGGGTCGATTGGAGACAAGGAGAGCGCTTAACAATAGGATCGGGAGTGAGGGAAAAGGAAGAAACTTTCACGCTGAGGAAGGGAGAGGAAAAGCCTTCAAAACCCTAACGACAGAAAGGCTTTGGTGCGATGAGCTGGATTTCTAGGTTAGAAGATAGACCCCGTGGAATGTGAAATCGGATACAGGAAAAACTATTTAATAAGGCCTATAGCGGTTTTTTCACTAAAAGCGTGGCGAAAAGCCTCAATTATTTGCAGCACTTTCACAAAGAAAAACGCCTCTAAAAGCGAAACCAAATTTTTTTTTCACGCACAAACTAATCCCCCTTACCGCGAAATGGAAAAAAATCATTAGACACGTTTGTTTAGCAAAAGTCACGAATGATGAAAAAAACGGTCACGTTTTGGCAATCGTCGCGGGAAAAAACGTCGCAATACAATAAGAATGTTGTAGTGTTGCTTAGTCGGAGCGACAAGCGGCGTTGACCATTTATGGGATTCTTCACTCATTCTTTCAGGCCACTGGTCTTGTCATTAACCGCCAAAAGTCCAAGATTGTTTTTGGGCACGCCACACCTGAGTCAGTTGCTAGTTGCTCTGGTGTTGTCTGCTATTCTGGGTGTTAATATGTGTGCTCGACATGATTTATATTTGGCGGTGCCGACTTCGGTTGGTCGTTCACGACGAATGTGTTTCAGATATATTAAGGATAGAATGTGGAAAAGACTTGAGGGATGGAAGGTCAAGCTATATATTTTCGCAAGCGGGACTTGAAATCCTAATTATGGAGATGGACTCATTACTTGCTTCCTTTTGGTGGGATGGTGGTTGTCATCGCATCTCTCGCTGGAAATCATGGCGCTCCTTATGCGAGGCAAAATCGGTTGGGGGTACGGGGTTTAGATGTCTTGAGGCTTTTAATTAGTCTCTCTTGGCCAAGCAGGTATGTCGGCTTCTGACGAGGCCGAATTCGTTGGTGGCTCAGGTGTATCGGGCTCGTTATTACCTAGGTGGACATTTTCACGACATCTTTGGGGTCCCGACCTTCCTATTGTTGGCACAGTTTCTTTCACTCTCGGGCTCTGATTGTGGAGGGTTCGTGCTTATTCGTTGGCTCGGGGACATGTATTTATATATGGACCGACCGCTGGGTGGCTCGCCCAACCTCCTTCCGGGTCAATCTCTGAGACCGCCAGATGTTGGGCCGCGGTGGGTTAGTGTGTTGTTACTGGCTGACCGTCGTAAGTGGGATCCCGAGGTCATCCGTGGCTTTTTCAGTTCGGAGGATGCAGCGGCCATTCTTTCTATACCTCTGGGCTCTATGTTTTGTCGGATGCATGAGTTTGACATTATTCCTGAAGTGGCGTCTTCTCCGTTAAAAGTGCTTATCACTTGGCTCTTTGCTCCCTGAATTTTGACGGGGCATCGTCCTCCTCCTTACCTCCATCCTGGACTTTTATATGGCGTGTGCGCGTTCAGCCCAAGGTTCTGTTGGGTGTGGTTCCCATCCGAGTCGGACAAAAAATATCGGGCGCGCGCCAGGCGCGGCTCATGATTTCAAATTGGTACAAAAATTGATGGAGTGTGGATATCCAAGTGGAGGGGGCTACCAAGATAAATAAAAAGGATATATATATACTATTATATAAAGATATAGAGTTATGGTGTAACCCGGTCCGCCAACAAATCTACGCCGTCCGATTCTCCTTATCGGTTCGATAAGGAGAGAGAGAGAGGGAGAGAGGGGAGAGAGGGAGTGGGGCCCACAATTAAGAGAGAGAGGGAGGGGAGGGAGGGTGGGGTTTGTTATTTGGCTTTAATTTTTTTAAAAATTTAATATATATATATAATACTAATATATAATTAATATATAAACAATTAAACATTATATATATAGAATTAATATATACATAATTAATATATACATAATTAATATATATACATAATTATGACGGTGTCGGGGGCGGGCGAAGCTCGCCGGGGGCGATCGAAGCAAGTCGGGGCGGGCAAAGCCCGCCGGGACGGGCAGTGTACTGCTGCGCGGGGCATGGGGGTCCCCCGTGCACTGTCACTTATATATACATATATATATATATATTATGAAACATATCTCTCCCTCTCTCTCCAGGATTAATTTAGAAACCATCGCACCATCCTCTCTCTCTCTATTTTCTTTTTTTTTGGTAACTGCCACTCTCTCTCTCTCCTCTCATATATTCCAAAAACTGCCAGCCATAATCATCTCTCCCGTGCTTTTTTCTTTTGGTGTGGAACCGCCGCCTGTAGCATTGAAACAGAAACCTCCGCTTGAGGAGAAGATCTCGCCTGGTGTTGAAGATCTGCCGCCGGTCTGTTGGAGGAGATCCGGCCGCCGTTCTGTTGGAGAAGTCCGGCCGCCGTTCTGTTGGAGAAGATCCGCCGCCGCCGCCTCTTTGGTAAATATTTGGAGAGGGGCCAACTGTTGGAGTTTTTGGAGAGGGCCGCCATCTTGTTCGTGGCTTGGAGATTGGAGAGCGGAGTTGGAAGGGTCTGCACATAACCGTCTTTCTTCGTGGTTTGGAGAACGTCATCCTCGACGTTGGGACGGATTGCTCAATCCGTCCGGGTAACGACTCCTTCATCTCTTGTATTTTCTCTTTACAATATTGTGCTTGTGTGTGTATTGTTGGAGAGAAGGTTGTGTAAATCCTGTGTGGATTGTGTTTGTGGTGGAAGAGTGGAGATCCTTTGTGGATCGGTGGAGGGAAAATCTGTAATTCGTGCATGTGAATTTTTCACACACTTTTAGTGGAGGTTTTCCGGGTTGGACTCCCGATCGTCCCGTGGTTTTTCACCCAATTGGATTTTCCGCGTTAAAATTTCTGTGTGTTTTTGTTTTATTATTCCTGCATTGCATTTTTCTTTTGTATTTGCATACCGCACAAAGCGGTCGCACAGGTGATCTGTTCGGGAGTGTTAGCTCGCATTCCCAATAAGTGGTATCAGAGCGAGGTTCAGTGACAGAGCTGTTTCAGTGACAGAGCGGATACCGGGCTGACCTTTCTGGGTTTCAGGACGAGTCGATTGTTATCTCGGGTGTGCAATTGGGAGTGGTAATTTACGACCATTGGTCCATTGTCTATCCTCTCCAGTTGTATACTTTGAGATAGTCGCCTCAAAGATCAGTGGTCGGTCCGGCCAGTTGGCAGAGCAGGATGGATCAGCTTCAACTTGGTAAGTCACGAAGTCTGTACCGAAGCTTTTTGACATTTTCTCTCTACTAGATAGCCTTCTGGTATCTAAACCACTCGTGTCTACAGGCGCAGTGTCAGAGTTACGTTGACTTGGCTCAGCTGGAGGCTCAAGACTAGTTGCTGGTAGACCTGGAAGCGTCAGGTTCTTATCCTTAAGGAACTTATCCTCAAAGAAGACAGCGTCTCTAGATTCGATTACAGTGTTCATTGAGAGATCTAGAAATCTGTCAGTAGCACTATCCTCTGCACATCCTAAATAGACACACGTATTTGTCCTAGGTCCAATCTTAGCTCTTCTAAGGTCAGGTATCCTAACATAAGCGATACAGCCTCAGGTCTTAAGAATATCAAATTTAGGAGGTCTCTTAAACCAAAGCTCATAGGGTGTCTTAGTCAACTTGGCATGTGGAACTTTATTAAGAATATGATTAGACGTGAGGGCAGCTTCACCCCAGTAGGCCGCAGGCATGCCAACAGTCAACAACATGGAATTCAACATTTCTGTTAAAGTCCTATTTTTCCGCTCAGCAATACCGTTGGATTGGGGGAAATAAGAAGCAGTCGTTTCAGGGATGATGTCATTGCTGGCAAGGAAATCTCTGAACTCCCCGTAGACGTATTCTCCTCCTCTATCGCTCGTTAACCGTTTGATTTTCATGTCAAGTTGATTCTCAACCCTATTTTTGAATATACAGAATTTTTCAAAAGCTTCATCTTTGGATTTAAGTAGATAAATGTGACTGAATCTAGAGTAGTCGTCGATAAAAGTTATCAGATACTTCCGACCTCCACGTGTGACAAAATTTTTGTAGTCACATATGTCGGAGTGTATTAACTCTAGCAAATGTGTGCTCCTAGAAACCTGACTAAAAGGTGCTCTAGTTATCTTAGTTTGGGCACAGATTTCACATTTGTCAAATCTGGTTTTGTGTCTAAAAGGATATTTTGAGTTCTAGCTAGCAGGAGTAGTTTTCTATAATTGACGTGTCCTAGTCTTGCATGTAAAGTCTTAGGATCTATCAAATTAGAACTAACTTGATTTACTACTTCGTTTGCTAGACTCAACCTATACATTCCGTTGACAACATACGCACAACCAAAATAGTGCGAGTGAACCATCAACGTTACTCGACCACCACTAATGAAAATGACATACCCACATCGCATAACAAACTAATTGAAATTAAATTAGCAACTAATGATGGTATAAATTTAACATTTTTCAAAGTAAGAGTTTTACCTGAGGAGAGCGTCAAGGTAGCATTGCCGACCTTCAGCACGTCAGCAACTCCTCCATCAGCAATAGTAACAGTCTCTCGGACTGCAGTGACATCCTCCAGAAGCGCAGAATTGTTGCAGACGTGACATGTAGCACCTGAGTCTAGCCACCACTCTGTACTGGCCTGTCCGTTACCGACCATGGCAACAAAGTCGGTGGGCGCAGTCTGATGGACCATATTGGCCCTATTATCAGGCTTCAGTATACTAGGATCTCCTCTCTTGGGCTGCTTGCACTCAGAAGCACAGTGACCCCACTTGTTACAATTGTAGCACTTGCCTTTGAATTTCTTCACCTTCTTGCTCGTGTCCACAACTGCGGGTGCACTGGGCAACGGTCTAGTCTTGTGGGGCTTAAACTTTCGCTTAGGATGCGTGACCATGTTGGCATCAGAAGACTGCTTGCTAATAGTCTCCCTAGCCTGTCTAGTCCTGTTCTCATCCTCAATGCAAATGAAGCGCTTGAGGTCTTTAAGACTGACCTGCGTTTTCTTCCGATACATCTTCGTTTTAAAGGAGTACCACGCCGGCGGGAGCTTGAAGATAATAGCTCCTGCAACAAATCCATCTGGCAGTGGGATGTTCTCACTGTTCAGCTTGTCCACCAGATTCTCAAAATCCGCGACCTGTGGAAGGATTTCCCTTTCCTCAACGAAGGTGAAAGTCATAAACTTGTCCACGAGGTGCGTCTTGGACATATTTTCCTCTTCCTTGAATTGCTTCTCCAGAGCATCCCAGATTTCTTTGGCGGTCTTCATTTTGCTGTACGTCTCAGCAAGCTTGTTGGAAAGGCAGTTCAACAAGTAGTCGCGGCAGAAATCTTCATCGACCACCACTGGGTCTCTCCAGCTGTCCCAAGAACCTCAACACGTACAGTCTGATTGGTGTAGAACACGTTCAGGTACTTCATGTCAAACTGAGTGTTCCTCTTCCAAGCACAGAACTCAGAATTGGAGAATTTCTCTAATTTTATCATCGGAACAGGAGTAGAGCCCTTCGACATCGTGTGTCTCTTGCCAAATATGTGAATTCCACTAGCAAACGAATTACGAACAGAAAAACTAGAAAGAGAGCACCTGAGACGCGTAGAGTCGAGAAAATCTTCGGATCCAATCCAGAGAATGTTGCACTTCACTGGACTGGCACTGCACTTCACTGCACTTGATCGGTACTGCAATAGAGGCGTCGGATCTACTACAGCGGCGACAGCAGAAATCGAAACGTCGACCTCTGGAGAATGACGACCTCTGGATCTTATTACAGGTGTGTGCTAGGGCTTTGATCGGCAGCGACACAAAGGGCTTCTCCCCGCACAGAACTGGAGGCAACACGCAAGAGCCTTCCTCCTTGACGATCGCGATGAATGGAGACGGGAACAGGACTGGAATCGCGCAGAATGGGCGGTTGCAAGTTCTCGCGATCCATCCTCCTTGACGATCGGGCGACGATCCGAACGCAGGAACCGACGGCCTCCTTCGTCGATCGACGGGAATAAGCCACAGAGGAGATGTCGACCGGCGGGCTTCTTCTTCATCGCAAGGAGACGAGCGGTTACGGGAGTGGATCTAGTCGGCACAGACGAAGAAGCGCGAGAGAGAGGGATCGGTGGGAGGCATACTGGTTCCACCTTCAATCGACGATGAAGATCTGCCTGAAGACGCGAACGACTACGACCGGCGGCCTTCCTCCTTCGATGGACAGGAACGACAGTGAGCAGTTACGGGATTTCTTCCACCTTGCGCTCGACGAGAACGATGGAGAGGAGCGGTTACAGGGAGAAAATGCACGGGAGAACGAGTGAAACTTCGAGAATGTTAAAATGGTGCTCGAAGCATCCGCGTGAGTGTCTAATTTGGAACACTCTACTCGTTGCCCATAGCAGGGTATTTATAGGCAAACCCTAATTCCCCGGCGGGTGCGTGGATCCCTAATGGGTCCTAACCTACCGCTAAGTATCCGTTAACCCGATAGTTAAATATACCTCAACATGTTATATCCCAACTCCTTGTATTGTGTTTTTCATCTTGGACTTGTATGGTGAAATTGAAAGAGCCTAGGCCCAAGTGATGGCTAAGAGGTTTTCTCTTAGTATTATCGCCATTCCGCCTCCCCCTTCTCTTGTTGATACCATAGGAGGTACGTATCACCAGACACCAGCTCAGCTTCCACCTTCGTGTGTGGCTGGTTGGCCTTCGCTCAAGAATCCATGGGTGATAGAGTAGGGCATCCTCGACTTCGTTAGGGACATGCTAATAGGGCATCAATGACTCTTCTGATGCCGGTAGGGCTTCGGCTCGAAACGACTTCTGCGATGGATTAGTGCAACGCCGACTTCAGAGACGGAAGGGCGGAGTTTGCAAATAATCCAAACTTGTAGGGAATGTCTTTGTAATTTAAGAACATTGAGGGGAGGTTTATGTAATTATGCAAACCCACGTTAATGGAGGTCTTATATACTTATATAACACACACACACACACACACACACACATATATATATATATATGCATATAAAAATCCAAGATTCAAATAGATAGGGGCTTAATTTCTCCATTTTTCACACTCAACTAATTTTCAGAGATCAAGGGCTAGTTGGGCGCGGTGGTGGCGGTCATGAATGGAGTGGTCATGAACCGTGGTTTGTGAATGGAGTGGTCATGAACCATGGTTTGTGAATGAAATTTTGTTTGGATGATTTATATTTTTTGCGGTCATGAACCGTGGTTTGTGAACGGAGTTTTGTTTGGATGAAATTTTTTTTTGCGGTCACGAATGAAGAAACAATTTTATCTATTTGGTAAATGAAAATAAAAACTTGATAAATGCACACCAAAGTAGAAATTTTGTAAATGCAAATAAAATTTTTATTTATAAACCTAGATTTATAAATGCACACCAAAATAAAAATTGATAATATTTGATTTCAAAATCTAATAGGTATCATTGAGAGTTACTTGAACCAAAATATATCAAATTTCATACAATTATAACATAATCATATTTAAATACAACAATAAAATAGGTTGTTTGCATCTGTGAACAACTTGTAAGCAATCTGCGAACAACTTGCCAGCAATCTGCGAACAACTTGCCAGCAATCTGCGAACAACTTGCCAGCAATCTGCGAACAACTTGCCAGCAATCTGCAGCTCCTAGTACCAAAAAAACTTGCAAGCAGCAGATTTATTCCATGGAAATTTTCAGCTCTCCTTTCATATTGAAGAAACAGAAGATATCAGTGTACATATTGCTGAAAATATGCTTCAATCACAAATCTGCACATTATAAGTTCAAATTTAACATCTTGCATAACTCAACGGTAACAATGGAGAGGTAACAATGGAGAGTGATGAGGGTTATTTCAATTCAAATTTGCATAACTCACAAAACATGCTGTTTCTTCATTGAAGTGGGATGTTCTGTCAAAAGGCAAAGCAGTTCAGGAGGTGACCCGCATCGAAAATGGCCAACACCCAAGAAACTGCATCTCTCTCCTTCATGTAATGGTCCACAAACACCACTTTTATCCTACATTTCATCATAATTCTACAGCGTTTACATTGTTTTGCAGCCTATACGATACTTTATATAGTTCGATCAATGTTGTTTAACTCTTTTTATCTATCTATAATCCTGTTCAAGCTTGATGATCTTGAATTCACCCAACATCTCTTCCTAATCCTGGTCCTATTGACTATCACATTCCTTAAAGCAAGTGCTTCAAATATTAACATGAGAAAAACAGCTCACCAACCTTAGCGCACATATTACACGCACATTACAAACCAAGTTCCAATCTATTTCATCATATGGAACAGAGCAAGCCACAAGAGACAGAACAGAACATGCATATAATTAATAGATTATGCAATATTTGATGCATGCAATGATAGTGATACACATGCTTCCTAATATGCAATATTTAGTACATAAAGGTAGCCTTCGAAGTATGTTCTCATTCTGAAACCCGCCAAAATTTCATATCGCTTAATCTGAATTAAAAATTAAAAGATTTATTAGATGCAATTTAAAAACACAAAAAATGTGCAAATATCATACATGTCATACCTACGAGCGTTCTGCAATTGATTCGCAATACGATTTCTTAACCTCGTCATTTCATCAGCACCAACTCCTTCAACCATATCAGGATCTATGTTAGAAATTGCGATGATTGTTGGGATATAATACGGAAACAATCCCCTAGGCGCAACCAAATAATACAGAGTAACAAGCGCATGTAATCTGAACAAGAAACGCAGCATAAATAAATCATATAACTGCAAAATATATAACAAGAAATGTACCGACGTCCGTTACAGAATACACCGCGGAGAGCCGGACTCGCTCGACCCGCGGGAGAGATAATAATCTGGACTGCAATCCGCTAGCACAGCGGACGCACAAGGTTCACCGAGAACCTTCAACGTCGACGTCCGACGTTCAACCGCACCACCACCGGAGAAGCACCGTCGAGGCAAACTGCACTCGCGCACGCCATCGACGCCAAGCCGCACCACCGGAGAGAAACACCATCAAGGCCACTGCACTCCCGCATGCCTTCGTCGTCACACCCGCACCGCCGGAGAGGAACTCCGTCAAGGCCACTGCACCACCGCAAGCCTTCGCCGCCACGCCCGCACCACCGGAGAGAAACTCCGTCAAGGCCACTGCACCACCGCAAGCCTTTGCCGCCTCGCCCGCACCGTCATCATCTCCTCACTTTGCCGTCATCGCACGGTGTTGCACCAACGGCAACCACCGGCGGAATCTCTACGGGGTCTCCCACCCCTCGCGACACCAAGAGCAAGACGATGTCGGCGGCGGCGGCGGCGGCGCGAACACCTTCACACGGCGGCCTCTCCTCCTTCGCGTGAACAGGAGGCTGTTTTCTCTCTACACTGCACAATGAACAGGAACGGCAATTTTTCTATATGTTTCTCCCTGGCGAATCCCAAAAAAAGGCAGTTGCTTCCTTGCGGCTCCAGCAAAAAAGGCAAAACAGCAACATGCGGTTATTACCAAGGCTCCACGTACAGGTTTGGCAAAACTTAAACAATATTACTATATATATATCCTTTTATATATATATAAAATAATATATATATATATATATATAATTATATATATATATATACCGAACCAAAACTAACAATTACCATCTTGGTTCGGGATCCAGAGCCACCACCTGCACGAACAACCAACTGCGCGAAGCACCACTGCATAAAGCATCGCCCCAAAGTCCTGAGGCGTCAGCCGACCTGCTCCAGTCGACTCATCTCTGCTCTGGCTCAACCCGTGAATGTCGTCGCAACGTAATCGTAAAAATTGACTCGCAAACCTCGAGTCCCAGAAGGACGATCCTCTGCACCACCACGACAATCCACCATGTCGTCCACAGAAATAATGGGTACACCACCACACATCGTGGTCCCCATCAGCCGGTACAAACTACCGCACTACACAGCTCTCCTGAGCATGGTACGCCCTCACTCCACCATCAGGACTCCTCCTCAGGCCACCCAACTGTAGCCACCACCTGAATCCATTCCGCTCAGTAATGTCAAACATATAGCTGTCAGAGTCGCACAGACTCTTAGTGATGGTGAGGACCTCATCACTCTGCACCCTGACCCAGCTGTCACCCTGTCCGCACCCTAGCCTCGAGGCCTTTTGCACGCTGCGAACTCGCTCTCCTGTGTGACTGCACTGTCTGCAGTGGTAAAATACCATACCCTCCTTCGGCCCGGATCGAGATCGTGCTCCACTCAATCCCTTGCCAAACTGCCTCACCTTACCCATCCGCTGCTGCCAAGATGTGACCGCCCTCAGGAGTAGGGCTCACTAACATCTGTCTGGATAGCACTGCGATCGTGACCTCCACCAGTTCTACCGTATCCTTCTCATACAAGAACATCGTCACTAAGGCCGGGTAAAAAAAAATGAGCGAGGTAAGAAGTGAAAATGGGCCTTCACGTCCTCCTCCGTCTCTGCACCAGCTGCCTCTAACTGGCACAGAAACCATTTGAACACGTCTTATGTTCCTCCAGATAATCACCTCCCTGTAACAAATCCGCGGTTATCATGACCATCTCATGCAGCACCACCTGTCATAGGTCAAACCCGCCATTGTCGCACTTCTTCAAAAAACTGTCCAGAAATATGTTCTTCCCTGTCATGGTTGTCCTACGGCACGACCAGGAGACCTGATTAATTCAAAGGTCAGATTTGAAAAGATGGGGAGCGGACCTAGTCGTCACCCACCGTAGTCAAACCTTTCCTCGAATGTCCAATCAGTCGCCTACACAGAACCTGGCTCTGATACCACTTGTTGGGATATAATACGGAAACAATCCCCTAGGCGCAACCAAATAATACAGAGTAACAAGCACATGTAATCTGAACAAGAAACGCAGCATAAATAAATCATATAACTGCAAAATATATAACAAGAAACGTACCGACGTCCGTTACAGAATACACCGCGGAGAGCCGGACTCGCTCGACCCGCGGGAGAGATAATAATCTGGACTGCAATCCGCTAGCACAGCGGACGCACAAGGTTCACCGAGAACCTTCAACGTCGACGTCCGACGTTCAACCGCACCACCACCGGAGAAGCACCGTCGAGGCAAACTGCACTCGCGCACGCCATCGACGCCAAGCCGCACCACCGGAGAGAAACACCATCAAGGCCACTGCACTCCCGCATGCCTTCGCCGCCACACCCGCACCGCCGGAGAGGAATTCCGTCAAGGCCACTGCACCACCGCAAGCCTTCGCCGCCACGCCCGCACCACCGGAGAGAAACTCCGTCAAGGCCACTGCACCACCGCAAGCCTTTGCCGCCTCGCCCGCACCGTCATCATCTCCTCACTTTGCCGTCATCGCACGGTGTTGCACCAACGGCAACCACCGGCGGAATCTCTACGGGGTCTCCCACCCCTCGCGGCACCAAGAGCAAGACGACGTCGGCGGCGCGAACACCTTCACACGGCGGCCTCTCCTCCTTCGCGTGAACAGGAGGCTGTTTTCTCTCTACACTGCACAATGAACAGGAACGGCAATTTTTCTATATGTTTCTCCCTGACGAATCCCAAAAAAAGACTGTTGCTTCCTTGCGGCTCCAGCAAAAAAGGCAAAACAGCAACAGGCGGTTATTACCAAGGCTCCACGTACAGGTTTGGCAAAACTTAAACAATATTACTATATATATCCTCTTATATATATATAAAATAATATATATATATATAATTCTATATATATATATATATAATTATATATATATAGAATTATTAGTTGAAATGCTCTCATGTTTTATCTAATGATGACTGTGTCTTTGTAGATGTTTTATTTGGATGTTCAAGCCTAATGTTTCATTTGATGTATTATTAGGAGACCAATATTATTTTTCATTTCCTGTCCGTTAAAATATCATTTCTCAATATCTTATTAGCTGGACCAATGTAACTTCCAAACTTATAGTGCACTACCATGTCAATTCATCATTATTTGGGGCACTATTGTGCACTTGATAAGTTTATATTTTTACTAATATTAATGTTAAAATGTCACCAACACGACAAATGTCGCCACCTACGACGAATGTTGCCCCCACGATAAATGTCGCCCACCACGACAAATGTCTCCCACTCGACAAATGTCTCGCCCACGACAAATGTTGCCCCCACGACAAATGTCGCCCCCACGACAAATGTCGCCCCCACGACAAATGTCGCCCACCACGACAAATGTCACCACCACGATAAATGTCGTCCCCACGACAAATGTCGCCCCCACGACAAATTTCGCCCCCACGACAAATGTCGCCCACACGACAAATGTCGCCCCAAGATAAATGTCGCCCCAAGACAAATGTCTCCCCCAAGACAAATGTCTCCCCCACGACAAATGTTGCCACCCATGACAAATGTCGCCCTCACGACGAATGTCTCTCCCACTTCGAATGTCGCCTTGCATAGGGCCGGAGGCCCGTGCCTGTCACTCGTATATATATATATAATTCTATATATATATATATATATACCGAACCAAAACTAACAATGATATTGTTCTGATTCCTTCTTCTAGTATGAGCATGTGCTTCCGGATTTACATAACTCTCATCATTATCACATACATCAAATTCTAGATCAGTACGCGATGGATGCCTAAGAATGTAGTTATGCAACGCTATAGTAGCCACGACAATCAAAGTTTGTCTTTTGAAAGAGTAATTTGGCATATCTCTCAGGATTGTCCATTTCTTTTTCCACACACCAAGCGTCCTTTCTATTACACTGCGAAGCGACGAGTGAACTTGATTGAAAATCTCATGATTACCTTGGATTGGACGAGAACCCCGTCTGAAATCTTCTAAATGGTACCTAGTATCTGGATAAGGTTTTAAATATCCTCTTTGCATTGGATATCTAGCATCTACCAAATAATATTTACCTATAAGATTAGCAAACATTAGTTTTATATAGATTTGAAGTGCAACAAATTAAAAAAATTGAGCATACCTTGTGGTGGGTGTGGAAAATTACTGTTGCGTTCTGCTATTGCTCGATTAAAAATTCGACTATCATGGGCGGAACCCTCCCACCCCGCCTCAACAAATGTGAAACACATGTTAAAGTCGCAGATTGCCATAACATTTTGAGTGGTTGTGCCATGACGCCCAATATATGCAACCTGATCTTCAACTGGTACCCGTGCATCTACATGTGTTCCATCAATAGCCCCGATACAATCCTTAAAATATGACATATAACGTTCATCTCTCATTATATGCGATGGGACATCCCTAAATTGCATATCAATAGGCTTAATTTATAATCTCCTTTGAGAGTCGAACAAGACTTTTGAGACCAATATAAAAGTATCTGGATATAGTTTCGGTTGAATGTTGGAAACGCTCACATGTTGCTCGCATTGTCTCATTTTGTGATAAAATATGTAATGTTATCGCTAGAACTTCTCGTGCACAAGTTCTTTGGGATCCTGCTAATCCATGATTTTGTACAAGAGTTTGTAATAGGTCGATAAAAATTCGCTGTGACATCCTAAACGAATCGTGAAACCTAGTAGGATGACCAGCAAATAACTCTCTAAACTATTTATCACCTGTTTGAGTGGATGTCATACGTGGAATCTTATCATAAAGAACAAAGAAATCATGAACAATACAAACAGTTTCAATGTCATCGTTATAGTCTTGAATATACTGGGTGTATTCAACTGAGCTATTTGATGATTCATCTGACTCATCGGTGGAGTAAGATTCACCGTCTTCACTCATATTTGTGCTGATGAAATAATAATAATATAAGAATAATTATTACATTAAGAGAGCGATAAATGACATAAAATTAAATTGAATGAGCACATACAATAAAAAGATTAATAGAATGACGCACACACAATAATTAACTAAAAGCAAGAAGTACTTTCAGGAGGAAACGTGCATAGTTTTCTATCACAACAGTTCACGTACAAAAATCTGAATTGAGTTTATATGAAAAACAAAATAACATCAGCATAAGAAAAATATGAACGTCTCTCATCAGCGTGAATAACATCAATATAAGAAAAACAAAATAACATCAGCTATAAAGGATCTCATCAGCATGAATGAATCATTCCAAACTCTTATGGTAGCGTCTCTTAAGATACTCAACTTTTCTATCAGCTGGGCGAAACATGAACGCCTCTCTTCCGGATTTGATGCGAATGAATTCCATTGCAAAGTCAAAGAGATCGAGGTCATCATATATTTCAGGAATTCTACTGATCTCCTCGACTGCTTCCTTGATTGTCACCGATATTGGTGGAGGTGGAACTGCTTGTCTAGATGCAACGAAATCATGAATGTGTGAAAGTAATAGTTTTTTGGTACCTTCACCACTACCTTTACGCCTGCGTGAAGTTTTTTTTGAAGATGATCCTAAGAATTTACTCACATGCTCACTACCGCCAATGTCAACATTCCTACTTGTTTGAGTTCGTGAGTTCGCCACAATATTATCCTCTTCATCCGAATTTACTTGCTCTTCATCCAATTCAAATGGAACGGTCCCCGAGCTTGGCATGAATGCATTATCCCCAGTGGCCACCACTTGACTGAACATTTTTTCTAATTTTGCATCCATGTCAGGAGGTATTCCAGCATAGCGAAATTTTTTGGCATTTTGATTAGCCTGAAAAAATAAGAATATATTATAATAAAAATAAATTGTAAAAGATCTCATTATCTACAAATTTAAAGATGTGATATTATAATAACCTTTATTTTCTCGGCCCACCACTCGTCTGAGGCATCAATAGTTTTTTTTACAGGATTCCAACCAAGACCAGTTTCACCCCGTTTAAGCTCTCTCCACATCTTCCACTCCTTCTTCAGTTGATCACATTTGTTTTTTAGTTGAGTTCGATCAAATTGTTTCCCTGAACGCTCTTGAAAATGTAATATTATGTTGTTCCAACCTTGTTTGCTGAAGTGAGTAGTCGGACGATTACCTAGCTCTATTTCTTTAATACAAATGTCGCAAAATAGTAAAACATCTGTTGATTCCCATGAAGCTGATAATCCCTTTTCTCTACGATTAGACATCTAAATGGAGTAACACAACAAAAATCATGCTAATATTCATAGAAAGAGTCATAAAAAGGCTAATATTCATAGAAAGATTCATAGAAAGAGTCATAAAAGACTATTTTTTTTTTACATTTTGATTAGCCTGAAAGTCATATTTTTTTTCTACGCTCATACACCTGTGAATATTCTTTTGGAGGGATCTTGGACTAAAAAATTGAACTAGAAGCTAAAAGATGATACCCTGAGCAATCACAATAATTTGGTTCATTCTTTTGTCTATTCCATGATCAGAACAAAATGAGATATGCTTTATGCCAAAAATAGACCGATTTGATATCACCCTTCCATTCAAATTATCAAAAAACAATGTCACATACAGTAATACCAAATTAGAACTTGGCATTCGATCCAAAACCAATTGGTTGTAAGTGGACAGGACCAAGATCTATATAAAATGCAGAAGACCACATAAGTTTCTCAATACATGATTGCATTCTCAACAGGAATAATAAACTCTAGAAGCTAAGGGCAGCAGATTTGATTCCAGCACCTTTAATAAGATTTGTTTAAAAAAACTAAGTATTACAGAATCAGAATTACACGTTATTATCAAGAGAAAAAATCAGAGCAGTAACACTTAAATTTTATGATAGAGCAAAAACTCTATTCGCTTGGATGGTAAATCATGCTAATTTTTTTTTTCATTTTTTTACTTTTGAAACAAAACAGTTACCTCTGGGAGCATAGATCAATGGCGAAGGCCGGTCGTGAGCTACTTCGGCAATTCCAAAGTGGCGGAGAAGGTGGTCGAGGGCTTCTCAGGCAAAACAGGGCCGGTCAAGCTGGAGCAGCGGCGGCTAAACTGGAGCAGCGGCGGAGAAACTGGAGCACGAATCGAGCCTCTCAGCGATTCAGGAATCGCGAAATTTCGACCGTCCACTTACCAAACGATTTTTATATCAGCGGTTGCGATTTTTTAAGCTTGACCGGCCAAATTAAGTCCCGCCAAACTAGCCCCAAATCTAAAGATATGTTTAGGTGCGTAATGATGACTGAAGATGAAGATAAAACAATGTACTTGAATGAAGCTCTCTCCGTTCCATTGAAATCAGACATGAAAAAGCATTTTGTGGAATCGATGATTCCAAATAGAAGCTATTCAAACCATGAGCACCCAAAGTAGAGGCAAACTGGCTCCGCCGGTGCACGCCACCGGACATCACCCGTGAAACTAATTTGAAAATGAAGAAAGAAATTACTTTCCAACACTATTTTAGGGATAAAAATAGAGAACCTAAAAAGCTTCGAAAAACAGTACAAACTTTACATTTTATTCTCAAACCTTCTTTCTTATTAATTTCTTCTCTCCCTAGGTATATATCTAGTAGGTTTAAGAGATCCAGTAAAAAAAACTCTCTCATATTCTCTCCCTCCCTCCACTCTCTCTCTCATGTAAAAGTTAAAAGGCCTAGATATTTTCAATGATCTTATAAGAAAATCATGAGCTCTCTTAAAGAACTTTACCTGATTAAGTAATATATAAGCTTGAAGAAGAATGGTTTTGATGTGAGATGGGGGGGTATCTATACCGGCTTTATTCTGACTGGATCGAGCAGCCGGCCACATGCTAAATTACCGCGCGGTCAATTATGAAATTACCGGCCTCCCCCCGTCTTCAGCAGGGCAGTACTTTTGTGCTATTGGGGGCTTGACGACACTGCGCCCGATGGCACTCTTGTAGTTAAATAGAAATCCGTGGTTAATCATATTTCAGAAGCCATTCAAATCCGACCCAACACAGTAACAAGCCCGCCCACTTTAGACGCCTTCGTCCCCCGCTCCCCACAACTGCATGCAACAAGCCAAGAAGACTTCATCATAAGCATTAAACTCCCTCCACTCTCTCTCTCTCTCCATCCCTCATTCTCTCTCCACCAAGCGGACAATTCCGGCCACTTAGAAGCGCCGGCGGCAGGCCGGTCAAGTGATGGTGGCTTCTTCTGCGGCGAGGGGGGAGAGGAGGCCGTTCTTGTTTGGGGCGCTGATTATAGTCTCATGCATGCTGCTCTTCGGCTGCAGGGCAATGCCAGCTCGTATATTGCAAGGGAGGTCAAGGGAAGGAGGAACTCTTGATCACGTGGCCGTCGGCCGCCGGTCTGGACCGCCGGCGGGAAGTTTGTCGGGCTTCGATGCGAGCAAGCGGTCGGTTCCAAGCTGCCCGGATCCCCTGCATAACCGCCGTTAATGGCGGTTCGTTGTCGTTGTTAATTTACTCTCCCATTTCGGGGATCCATCGAATTAAGATTTCTAGCGCTAACATCTGTAGCTCTGCTTTTCTCTGGTTTTTAATGTTTCTGTTCTGTTGCTGTCTACAGAGTGTGCAGGGCGACTTTCTCCGGCAGCTCCATTTCATTTTTTTTATATATACTAAAATTGAATTAAGAGATTATTTTTAATTATTTTAGTGAGTACATATCCGTGCTCATGGAGTCCCCCGTGGGAAGATTTTGTACAGACGGACCCGTTTCAAGGGAATGGTGGGAGTGGCGGAAAAAGTAATTTTTATTAAAAAGATAATAATTATTTTTTATTAAAATTATTTATAAAATACTAATTAGATTTTTTACTAATATTTCAAGATTCTAATTATGCATAAAAAAATGTTTTTAAAAATAATATCCCGCGGACATCGGGCTTTCTTAAAATACGATCAGACGTCGCGTTTTGTTGGCGGTACGATAACAGATCGGATGTCGCGTTTTGTTGGCGGTACGATAACAGATCGGATGACCGTATGTAAAATTGCACCCCCCCCCCCCCCCCATGGGGTCGCCTTTTAAGGTACTTTTCCGATGCGGAGGAGATAGAAGAATTGGGAGCACTACTATCATGTCAAATTGTCAGCCCGAATATTCAAATAAAAATATATTGCACTTTCCGGTATGCAGATATAGAAACGGAGTTTGGAACCAAAAATTCCTCGTCCGGGCGACCCCGTGATCATCTTTCTCTTATTTCGTTTATTTTGGGATCTAGGCGCCAAGTGGATTACCGTTGTTAATAGAAGGTAAATATGAAAATGAAGCCCGGACAGCAAAATTTCTCCATCAGATCGATCCATTGCTAGTAAGTGATTGTATTATTTCAAATCTACTAATTAATAAATGGTTATGGGCGACCCCATCGCCGATTTTGTAGACATTATGGTGCTATTAATTAGAAGAACAATTAATCTCGAAAGATAGGAAGAAAACATTATTGAGGCATATGAGACTACCATTAGCCAAATAGAATAATTTCAAATAATAAATTGTTTAAACCTCTTGAATGATAAATAAGCATACTCGCAAAATATTTTTTTAAAGCTTTGTTTGCATTAAAATAATAAAATATAGGTTCCGTTGAACAGCTAAATATAGAATAAACAGTTAAATATAGAATCACAACATAACATGCAAAAAAAAAAATTAATAGTGCTTAAATTAAATGACACGCGTTTTAAAAATATATCCAGAAGAATTCGAACTACTAAAAATTCGTAGGAGTGATTTTAATTTGGGTCAAAATAATTTTAATTACATTCGGCAATCCGTAAACTGGAGCTAGCACAAGATACGTATCATAACAAATATTCGCCATTATTAGACAACCAACCACCACCACCATCGGAGAAATTGATGCAAAACCTTCGCGTTCGAAGCTCGAAGCTTTGCTCAAGCATTGCCTGCTGAAACCAAGCCCGCTGGAACACCACCGGCCCACTGCACCTCCGAGTTCATGCCGTCTTGCACCTATTTTGCAGTCATCGCTGTGGCTGCCTAAACGATGTGGCATTTGCTCCTATATTTGTGTTGGGTGTGGTTCTCATCCGAGTCGGACAAAACCACCGGGCGCACTATGTGCGGCTCGTGATTTCATCATTTCTTTTAATTTGATTAAATTAGTGGAGTGCGGATATTTTTTTCCTGGGGTAGCCAGAGAATATATATATATAATAAAAACAAAACCTAAAAAAAAACTCTCTCTTTCTCCATTATCTTTTTCTTTGAAATCTGCCCCCCCCCCCCCCCCTTTCTCTCTCTATCATTATTAATTTGGGAAACTGTCATTAGTCCTTCCTCCCTTACACTCTCTCTCTCTCTCTCTCTCTCTCTCTCTCGTGTTCCAAACCAAAAACCGCCCCAGGTCTCCCCCTCTCCCTCTCGTTTTTTCTGAAACCGCCGCCCACTTCCTGGTCTTCCTCTTGTTTGCTGCCGCTAGGAGGTTCTGCAGAGGGCTGCCGGTAGGAGTTTTGGAGAGGGACGCCTGGAAGTGTTGTTGAAGGGGGGCGCCGGTCCTGTTGTAGAGGGCTGCCGCCTGTGCTGTAGAAGAGGAGGGCCGCCGCCTGTATTGGAGAAGAGGTTGTTTGCCGCTGCCGCCTGGGTGTTGAAGGAGGGGCTGCCGTCTGGAGTTGTAGGAGGCGCCGCTGCCGCCTCGGTGTTGTTGAAGCGGGCTGCCGCCGCTTGGAGTTTTTGAAGGGAGTTGGAGATTCTACCTGAAGGAAGGGGCTACGTATAGCCATTCTTGTTCGTGGTTGGAGAACGTCATCTTCGACGTTGGGACGGATTAGGTAAAGATTTTCATCACTCGTGTTTATTTCCTTTTTTCAAATATTGTGATTGTGTATCGTGTTGGAAGAGGGTGATTTGTGTAAAATTCTTAGTGGATTATTTTGTGGTGGAGGAGTGGAGATCCTTTGTGGATCGGTGGGAAAGCCTGTAATTCGTGCGTGTGAATTTTTCACACTTTTAGTGGAGGCTTTCCGGGTTGGACTCCGATCGTCCCGTGGTTTTTCACCCAATTGGGTTTTCCACGTTAAAATTTCTGTGTGTTTTTGTTTTATTATTCCTGCATTGTATTTTTCTTTTGTGTTTGCATACCGCACAAAGTGGTCGCACAAGTGCTCTGGTCGGGATTGTTAGCTCGCATTCCCAACAAGTGGTATCAAAGCTAGGTTCAGTGACAGAGCCGTTTCAGCGACAGAGCAGATACCGGGCTGAACTTTTGGGTTTCAGGACGAGTCGATTGTTATCTCGGGTGTGCAATTGGGAGTGGTAGTTTACGACCATTGGCCCGCTGGCTATCCTCTCCAGTTGTATACTTTGAGATAGTCGACTCAAAAATCAGTGGTCGGTCCGGCCAGTTGGCAGAGCAGGATGGAGTCTACATCAGGTTCAGAGCAGATGGTAAAGTTGAATGGTGCCAATTACCACCAGTGGCATCTTCTGATGGAGGATCTGATCTACGTGAAGGGTTGACATACTCCTATTTTTGAGGAGATGCCAGAGGACATGGATCCGGCAAAATGGAAGGTGGAGCATCGGAAGCTGTGTGGGTTCATCAAACGGTTCGTGGAGCCGAACATCTACAACCATGTGGCTAGCATCACTGATGCAAAGGTATTGTGGACGACTCTCGAGACGGTGTATGTCAAGAGCACGAGCATCAACAAGCTTTATCTGCTGAAGAAGCTTGGAGAGTTCAGGTACCGGGAGGGCTCAACTATTTTGGATCATGTCAATGAGTTCCAGGGGATTATCGATCGTCTGACTGCCATGAAGGTGACTTTTGAAGATGAGGTGAACGCATTGTGGCTACTCAAGTCACTTCCTGATTCTTGGGAGATGGTCAGAGTTTCTCTGATCAATTCTTCCCCCCAGGGGATTGTTACCATGGAGGTCGCCAAGAGTGAGATCTTGAATGAGGAGGTGAGACGAAAGTCTCAGGGGACTTCGGGCTCTTCTTCACGAGCTGACGTTCTATTTACTGAGCCCAGGGGGAGAGGAAGGAGTAAGAGCCGAGGAAGGAAGGAGGACAGGAGTCAGAGTAGGGGCAAGTGTGACGACCGATGTTGAATCATTGATTCTGGAGCCTCTGCGCATGTCTCCCACAACAGGGAGTTATTTGCCACCTACACCACTCATGACTGTGGGGTGTTGAGGATGGGAATTGGGGATACGTCCAAGGTTCTTGGGCGTGGAGACATGCATTTGAAGACGAGCACTGGAGCCCTACTTGTTCTGAGGGATGTTAGACATGTGCCAGACATTCGCTTCAATCTGATATCAGTTGGCAGACTCGGAGATGAAGGACACCTGAGTGTCTTTGAAGGAGACTTCTGGAAGCTGATCAGGGGATCACTTGTGATGGCCAGAGGCTATAGAGATTCTGGACTGTACTGCATGAAGGGGAGGCCTGAAGCTGCTCAGGCCAACTCCGTCAGGGATGAGGCATCCACATCCTTATGGCATAGGAGGCTGGCACATATTAGCCAGAA
Source organism: Dactylorhiza incarnata (assembly GCA_033032865.1). Taxonomy (NCBI): domain Eukaryota; kingdom Viridiplantae; phylum Streptophyta; class Magnoliopsida; order Asparagales; family Orchidaceae; genus Dactylorhiza; species Dactylorhiza incarnata. The sequence goes on along the minus strand of JAWHQI010000123.1, from coordinate 5,719,378 downwards.
GGGTTTGGGATGTCTGGCGAAGAAGAAGCTGATTAGTGATATTTCTGGGGATCACTTAGAGAGGTGCGACCACTGTATGGCTGGGAAACAGAACAGGATTTCATTTCACAGCCACACGTCCACCAGGAGGTTTGAGCCATTGGAGCTAGTTCACACTGATGTCTGCGGACCTCTGAAGGTCCAGACTAGAGGAGGAGCTTCATATTTTGTTACTTTCATTGACGACCATTCGAGGAAGCTTTGGGTCTATGCTATCAAGACCAAAGATCAGGTCCTCGATACCTTCAGGAGATTCCACGCTGAGGTGGAGAGACAGTCTGGGAAGAGGCTGAGGTGCATGGTCAGACAACAGGGGAGAGTACATTGGTCCCTTTGATGAGTACTGCAGGGACCATGGTATCCGACATGAGAAGACCCCGCCGAAGACGCCACAGCTGAATGGCGTAGCTGAGATGATGAATAGGACACTGATGGAGAGAGTTCGATGCATGTTATCTGAGTCGAAGCTGTCAGGGATGTTTTGGGGCGAGGCTCTTCTTACTGCAGCGCATGTCATCAACCTCTCGCCGAGTTCAGCATTACAGGAGGATGTCCCCGATAGGGTCTGTATGGGAAAGACCCCTCTTATAGTCACTTGCGAGTATTTGGTTGCAAAGCCTTTGTGCAAGTCCCCAAGGACGAGAGATCGAAGTTGGATTCGAAGACCCGACATTGTATTTTCTTGGGGTACGGCTACAATGGAGAGTTTGGGTACAGGTTCTTTGATCCAGATGAGAAGAAGCTTGTACGTAGTCGTGATGTTGTTTTCTGTGAGGATCAGACTGTTGGTGATCCTGAGGAGACTGTTGAGTTTGAAGTTGACTCTCTCACTGCTGCAGAGCCACCTATGGTTGGAGATGATGACACTGAGGAGGCTACTGAGCCTGAGTCAGCACAGGGTACTGATACCCTTCCGGATCATGATATCACCACTGATGGTGAACCAGGAGTCGCTGAGGACATTACTGATGATGTGCCTGCACCGGCCCCTGAGCCTGCCTTGCGGAGGTCAGATCGAGTCAGGCATCCTTCCAGCAGATACTCTGCATCAGAGTTCATACTTCTGACTGATGCGGGGGAGCCTGAGAGTTATGATGAGGCTGTGGAGAGTACCGAGAAGCGCCAGTGGATGGCTGTTATGCAAGATGAGAAGCAGTCGCTGCAGAAAAATCACACATATGACCTGGTGAGATTGCATAAGGGCAAGAAGGCCTTGAAGAATCGATGGATTTTCAGGGTAAAGCGGGGAGATTCCTCCATACCTCCCAGATACAAGGCCAGGCTAGTGGTGAAGGGTTTTGGACAGCGACAGGGCGTTGACTTTGATGAGATCTTCTCACCACTGGTGAAGATGTCATCTATTCGTGTTGTCCTTGGCCTCGCTGCGAGGCTTGATTTGGAGATAGAGCAGATGGATGTCAAGACCGCCTTTCTGCATGGCGATCTTGAGTCGGAGCTATACATGGAGCAGCCTGAGGGCTTCAGTGTTAGAGGGAAGGAAGGTCTGGTGTGCCGCTTGCAGAAGAGTCTATATGGCCTGAAGTAGGCCCCGCGGCAATGGTATAAGAAGTTTGATTCTTTCATGGGGGAGATCGACTTCAGGAGGAACACCCTTGACCACTGCGTGTTCATCAAGCAGTATGCTCCAGAGGATTTCATCATTCTGCTACTGTATGTGGACGACATGTTGATCGTTGGGAGGAACACTGCTCACATTGCTGAGTTGAAGCGACAGTTGAGTTCTACTTTTGAGATGAAGGATCTGGGTGCTACGAAGACCATTTTGGGGATGCACATTCGGAGAGACAGGGGAGCCAGATTGCTTTGGTTATCACAGGAGCGTTACATCCATAAGGTGTTGCAGAGATTTGATATGGATAAGGCAAAGAAGGTGAGCGTGCCTCTTGTAGCTCACTTCAGGCACACCCGAGGAGATTGAGGCAATGCAGAAGGTTCTGTATGCATCTGCAGTTGGGAACCTCATGTATGCGATGGTGTGCACTCGTCCAGACATTACGCATGCGGTTGGGACCGTTAGTAGATTTCTCTCCAATCCTGGGAGAGAGCATTGGAGCGCAGTGAAGTGGATACTGAGATACCTGCAGGGGACGTCAAACTTGATGCTGAGATTTGGAGGCAGTGAGCCAGAGCTGTTGGGCTACACTGATGCGGACATAGCTGGAGATTTGGATTCCAGGAGGTCGACGTCTGGATACTTGATTCTGTTTGCAGGGGGAGCTGTCTCGTGGGCATCGAGATTGCAGAAGTGCGTTGCACTGTCTACCACGGAGGCTGAGTTCATTGCGGTTACTGAGGCAGGGAAGGAGTTGCTTTGGATGAAGAGGTTCATCAAAGAACTTGGATTCACTCAGGGCCGATATACACTCCTGTGTGACAGTCAGAGCGTCATTCATCTGGGAAGAACCCCACGTTTCACTCGAGGTCGAAGCACATCGACACTCGGTATCACTGGATACGAGATGTCCTGGAGCAAAAGGAGGTTGATCTTCAGAAGGTGCACACTGATGACAATGGGGCAGACATGCTGACCAAGACCGTGCCAAGGGGGGAGTTCGAGCAGTGTGTTAGAATCGCCGGGATGGCGGTTTCTTCCGCCTCGTTGTGAAGAGGGAGATTTGTTGGGTGTGGTTCCCATCCGAGTCGGACAAAACCACCGGGCGACTATGTGCGACTCGTGATTTCATCATTTCATCATTTCTTTTAATTACCGCTGATCAGTGTCCCAGCACACCCGAGGAGATTGAGGCAATGCAGAAGGTTCCGTATGCATCTGCAGTTGGGAACCTCATGTATGCGATGGTGTGCACTCGTCCAGACATTACGCATGCGGTTGGGACCGTTAGTAGATTTCTCTCCAATCCTGGGAGAGAGCATTGGAGCGCAGTGAAGTGGATACTGAGATACCTGCAGGGGACGTCAAACTTGACGCTGAGATTTGGAGGCAGTGAGCCAGAGCTGTTGGGCTACACTGATGCGGACATGGCTGGAGATTTGGATTCCAGGAGGTCGACGTCTGGATACTTGATTCTGTTTGCAGGGGGAGCTGTCTCGTGGGCATCGAGATTGCAGAAGTGCGTTGCACTGTCTACCACGGAGGCTAAGTTAATTGCGGTTACTGAGGCAGGGAAGGAGTTGCTTTGGATGAAGAGGTTCATCAAAGAACTTGGATTCACTCAGGGCCGATATACACTCCTGTGTGACAGTCAGAGCGTCATTCATCTGGGGAAGAACCCCACGTTTCACTCGAGGTCGAAGCACATCGACACTCGGTATCACTGGATACGAGATGTCCTGGAGCAAAAGGAGCTTGATCTTCAGAAGGTGCACACTGATGACAATGAGGCAGACATGCTGACCAAGACCGTGCCAAGGGGGAAGTTCGAGCAGTGTGTTAGAATCATCGGGATGGCGGTTTCTTCCGCTTCGTTGTGAAGAGGGAGATTTGTTGGGTGTGGTTCCCATCCGAGTCGGACAAAACCACCGGGCGGACTATGTGCGACTCGTGATTTCATCATTTCTTTTAATTACCGCTGATCAGTGTCCCAGCACACCCGAGGAGATTGAGGCAATGCAGAAGGTTCCGTATGCATCTGCAGTTGGGAACCTCATGTATGCGATGGTGTGCCCTCGTCCAGACATTACGCATGCGGTTGGGACCGTTAGTAGATTTCTCTCCAATCCTGGGAGAGAGCATTGGAGCTCAGTGAAGTGGATACTGAGATACCTGCAGGGGACGTCAAACTTGACGCTGAGATTTGGAGGCAGTGAGCCAGAGCTGTTGGGCTACACTGATGCGGACATGGCTGGAGATTTGGATTCCAGGAGGTCGACGTCTGGATACTTGATTCTGTTTGCAGGGGGAGCTGTCTCGTGGGCATCGAGATTGCAGAAGTGCGTTGCACTGTCTACCACGGAGGCTGAGTTCATTGCATTTACTGAGGCAGGGAAGGAGTTGCTTTGGATAAAGAGGTTCATCAAAGAACTTGGATTCACTCAGGGCCGATATACACTCCTGTGTGACAGTCAGAGCGCCATTCATCTGGGGAAGAACCCCACGTTTCACTCGAGGTCGAAGCACATCGACACTCGGTATCACTGGATACGAGATGTCCTGGAGCAAAAGGAGCTTGATCTTCAGAAGGTGCACATTGATGACAATGAGGCAGACATGCTGACCAAGACCGTGCCAAGTGGGAAGTTCGAGCAGTGTGTTAGAATCATCGGGATGGCGGTTTCTTCCGCCTCGTTGTGAAGAAGGAGATTTGTTGGGTGTGGTTCCCATCCGAGTCGGACAAAACCACCGGGCGGACTATGTGCGACTCGTTATTTCATCATTTCTTTTAATTACCGCTGATCAGTGTCCCAACACACCCGAGGAGATTGAGGCAATGCAGAAGGTTCCGTATGCATCTGCAGTTGGGAACCTCATGTATGCGATGGTGTGCACTCGTCCAGACATTACGCATGCGGTTGGGACCGTTAGTAGATTTCTCTCCAATCCTGGGAGAGAGCATTGGAGCTCAGTGAAGTGGATACTGAGATACCTGCAGGGAACGTCAAACTTGATGCTGAGATTTGGAGGCAGTGAGCCAGAGCTGTTGGGCTACACTGATGCGGACATGGCTGGAGATTTGGATTCCAGGAGGTCGACGTCTGGATACTTGATTCTGTTTGCAGGGGGAGCTGTCTCGTGGGCATCGAGATTGCAGAAGTGCGTTGCACTGTCTACCACGGAGGCTGAGTTCATTGCGGTTACTGAGGCAGGGAAGGAGTTGCTTTGGATAAAGAGGTTCATCAAAGAACTTGGATTCACTCAGGGCCGATATACACTCCCGTGTGACAGTCAGAGCGCCATTCATCTGGGGAAGAACCCCACGTTTCACTCGAGGTCGAAGCACATCGACACTCGGTATCACTGGATACGAGATGTCCTGGAGCAAAAGGAGCTTGATCTTCAGAAGGTGCACACTGATGACAATGGGGCGGTCATGCTGACCAAGACCGTGCCAAGGGGGAAGTTCGAGCAGTGTGTTAGAATCGCCGGGATGGCGGTTTCTTCCGCCTCGTTGTGAAGAGGGAGATTTGTTGGGTGTGTTTCCCATCCGAGTCGGACAAAACCACCGGGCGGACTATGTGCGACTTGTGATTTCTTCATTTCATCATTTCTTTTAATTACCGCTGATCAGTGTCCCAGCACACCCGAGGAGATTGAGGCAATGCAGAAGGTTCCGTATGCATCTGCAGTTGGGAACCTCATGTATGCGATGGTGTGCACTCGTCCAGACATTACGCATGCGGTTGGGACCATTAGTAGATTTCTCTCCAATCCTGGGAGAGAGCATTGGAGCGCAGTGAAGTGGATACTGAGATACCTGCAGGGGACGTCAAACTTGACGCTGAGATTTGGAGGCAGTGAGCCAGAGCTGTTGGGCTACACTGATGCGGACATGGCTGGAGATTTGGATTCCAGGAGGTCGACGTCTGGATACTTGATTCTGTTTGCAGGGGGAGCTGTCTCGTGGGCATCGAGATTGCAGAAGTGCGTTGCACTGTCTACCACGGAGGCTGAGTTAATTGCCTTTACTGAGGCAGGGAAGGAGTTGCTTTGGATGAAGAGGTTCATCAAAGAACTTGGATTCACTCAGGGCCGATATACACTCCTGTGTGACACTCAAAGCGCCATTCATCTGGGGAAGAACCCCACGTTTCACTCGAGGTCGAAGCACATCGACACTCGGTATCACTGGATACGAGATGTCCTGGAGCAAAAGGAGCTTGATCTTCAGAAGGTGCACACTGATGACAATGGGGCAGACATGCTGACCAAGACCGTGCCAAGGGGGAAGTTCGAGCAGTGTGTTAGAATCATCGGGATGGCGGTTTCTTCCGCCTCGTTGTGAAGAGGGAGATTTGTTGGGTGTGGTTCCCATCCGAGTCGGACAAAACCACCGGGCGGACTATGTGCGACTCGTGATTTCATCATTTCTTTTAATTACCGCTGATCAGTGTCCCAGCACACCCGAGGAGATTGAGGCAATGCAGAAGGTTCCGTATGCATCTGCAGTTGGGAACCTCATGTATGCGATGGTGTGCACTCGTCCAGACATTACGCATGCGGTTGGGACCGTTAGTAGATTTCTCTCCAATCCTGGGAGAGAGCATTGGAGCTCAGTGAAGTGGATACTGAGATACCTGCAGGGGACGTCAAACTTGACGCTGAGATTTGGAGGCAGTGAGCCAGAGCTGTTGGGCTACACTGATGCGGACATGGCTGGAGATTTGGATTCCAGGAGGTCGACGTCTGGATACTTGATTCTGTTTGCAGGGGGAGCTGTCTCGTGGGCATCGAGATTGCAGAAGTGCGTTGCACTGTCTACCACGGAGGCTGAGTTCATTGCATTTACTGAGGCAGGGAAGGAGTTGCTTTGGATAAAGAGGTTCATCAAAGAACTTGGATTCACTCAGGGCCGATATACACTCCTGTGTGACAGTCAGAGCGCCATTCATCTGGGGAAGAACCCCACGTTTCACTCGAGGTCGAAGCACATCGACACTCGGTATCACTGGATACGAGATGTCCTGGAGCAAAAGGAGCTTGATCTTCAGAAGGTGCACACTGATGACAATGAGGCAGACATGCTGACCAAGACCGTGCCAAGGGGGAAGTTCGAGCAGTGTGTTAGAATCATCGGGATGGCGGTTTCTTCCGCCTCGTTGTGAAGAGGGAGATTTGTTGGGTGTGGTTCCCATCCGAGTCGGACAAAACCACCGGGCGGACTATGTGCGACTCGTGATTTCATCATTTCTTTTAATTACCGCTGATCAGTGTCCCAGCACACCCGAGGAGATTGAGGCAATGCAGAAGGTTCCGTATGCATCTGCAGTTGGGAACCTCATGTATGCGATGGTGTGCACTCGTCCAGACATTACGCATGCGGTTGGGACCGTTAGTAGATTTCTCTCCAATCCTGGGAGAGAGCATTGGAGCTCAGTGAAGTGGATACTGAGATACCTGCAGGGGACGTCAAACTTGATGCTGAGATTTGGAGGCAGTGAGCCAGAGCTGTTGGGCTACACTGATGCGGACATGGCTGGAGATTTGGATTCCAGGAGGTCGACGTCTGGATACTTGATTCTGTTTGCAGGGGGAGCTGTCTCGTGGGCATCGAGATTGCAGAAGTGCGTTGCACTGTCTACCACGGAGGCTGAGTTCATTGCGGTTACTGAGGCAGGGAAGGAGTTGCTTTGGATAAAGAGGTTCATCAAAGAACTTGGATTCACTCAGGGCCGATATACACTCCCGTGTGACAGTCAGAGCGCCATTCATCTGGGGAAGAACCCCACGTTTCACTCGAGGTCGAAGCACATCGACACTCGGTATCACTGGATACGAGATGTCCTGGAGCAAAAGGAGCTTGATCTTCAGAAGGTGCACACTGATGACAATGGGGCAGTCATGCTGACCAAGACCGTGCCAAGGGGGAAGTTCGAGCAGTGTGTTAGAATCGCCGGGATGGCGGTTTCTTCCGCCTCGTTGTGAAGAGGGAGATTTGTTGGGTGTGTTTCCCATCCGAGTCGGACAAAACCACCGGGCGGACTATGTGCGACTTGTGATTTCTTCATTTCATCATTTCTTTTAATTACCGCTGATCAGTGTCCCAGCACACCCGAGGAGATTGAGGCAATGCAGAAGGTTCCGTATGCATCTGCAGTTGGGAACCTCATGTATGCGATGGTGTGCACTCATCCAGACATTACGCATGCGGTTGGGACCATTAGTAGATTTCTCTCCAATCCTGGGAGAGAGCATTGGAGCGCAGTGAAGTGGATACTGAGATACCTGCAGGGGACGTCAAACTTGACGCTGAGATTTGGAGGCAGTGAGCCAGAGCTGTTGGGCTACACTGATGCGGACATGGCTGGAGATTTGGATTCCAGGAGGTCGACGTCTGGATACTTGATTCTGTTTGCAGGGGGAGCTGTCTCGTGGGCATCGAGATTGCAGAAGTGCGTTGCACTGTCTACCACGGAGGCTGAGTTAATTGCCTTTACTGAGGCAGGGAAGGAGTTGCTTTGGATGAAGAGGTTCATCAAAGAACTTGGATTCACTCAGGGCCGATATACACTCCTGTGTGACACTCAAAGCGCCATTCATCTGGGGAAGAACCCCACGTTTCACTCGAGGTCGAAGCACATCGACACTCGGTATCACTGGATACGAGATGTCCTGGAGCAAAAGGAGCTTGATCTTCAGAAGGTGCACACTGATGACAATGGGGCAGACATGCTGACCAAGACCGTGCCAAGGGGGAAGTTTGAGCAGTGTGTTAGAATCGCCGGGATGGCGATTTCTTCCGCCTCGTTGTGAAGAGGGAGATTTGTTGGGTGTGGTTCCCATCCGAGTCGGACAAAACCACCGGGCGGACTATGTGCGACTCGTGATTTCATCATTTCATCATTTCTTTTATTTACCGCTGATCAGTGTCCCAGCACACCCGAGGAGATTGAGGCAATGCAGAAGGTTCCGTATGCATCTGCAGTTGGGAACCTCATATATGCGATGGTGTGCACTCGTCCAGACATTACGCATGCGGTTGGGACCGTTAGTAGATTTCTCTCCAATCCCGGGAGAGAGCATTGGAGCGCAGTGAAGTGGATACTGAGATACCTGCAGGGGACGTCAAACTTGACGCTGAGATTTGGAGGCAGTGAGCCAGAGCTGTTGGGCTACACTGATGCGGTCATGGCTGGAGATTTGGATTCCATGAGGTCGACGTCTGGATACTTGATTCTGTTTGCAGGGGGAGCTGTCTCGTGGGCATCGAGATTGCAGAAGTGCGTTGCACTATCTACCACGGAGGCTGAGTTCATTGTGGTTACTGAGGCAGGGAAGAAGTTGCTTTGGATGAAGAGGTTCATCAAAGAACTTGGATTCACTCAGGGCCGATATACACTCCTGTGTGACAGTCAGAGTACCATTCATCTGGGAAAGAACCCCACGTTTCACTCAAGGTCGAAGCACATCGACACTCGGTATCACTGGATACGAGATGGCCTAGAGCAAAAGGAGCTTGATCTTCAGAAGGTGCACACTGATGACAATGGGGCAGACATGTTGACCAAGACCGTGCCAAGGGGGAAGTTCGAGCAGTGTGTTAGAATCGCGGGGATGGCGGTTTCTTCCGCCTCGTTGTGAAGAGGGAGATTTGTTGGGTGTGGTTCCCATCCGAGTCGGACAAAACCACCGGGCGGACTATGTGCGACTCGTGATTTCATCATTTCTTTTAAGTACCGCTGATCAGTGTCCCAGCACACCCGAGGAGATTGAGGCAATGCAGAAGGCTCTGTATGCATCTGCAGTTGGGAACCTCATGTATGCGATGGTGTGCACTTGTCCAGACATTACGCTTGCGGTTGGGACCGTTAATAGATTTCTCTCCAATCCTGGGAGAGAGCATTGGAGCGCAGTGAAGTGGATACTGAGATACCTGCAGGGGACGTCAAACTTGACGCTGAGATTTGGAGGCAGTGAGCCAGAGCTGTTGGGCTACACTGATGCGGACATGGCTGGAGATTTGGATTCCAGGAGGTCGACGTTTGGATACTTGATTCTGTTTGCAGGGGGAGCTGTCTCGTGGGCATCGAGATTGCAGAAGTGCGTTGCACTGTCTACCACGGAGGCTGAGTTCATTGCGGTTACTGAGGCAGGGAAGGAGTTGCTTTGGATGAAGAGGTTCATCAAAGAACTTGGATTCACTCAGGGCCGATATACACTCCTGTGTGACAGTCAGAGCGTCATTCATCTGGGGAAGAACCCCACGTTTCACTCGAGGTCGAAGCACATCGACACTCGGTATCACTGGATACGAGATGTCCTGGAGCAAAAGGAGCTTGATCTTCAGAAGGTGCACACTGATGACAATGTGGCAGACATGCTGACCAAGACCGTGCCAAGGGGGAAGTTCGAGCAGTGTGTTAGAATCGCCGGGATGGCGGTTTCTTCCGCCTCGTTGTGAAGAGGGAGATTTGTTGGGTGTGGTTCCCATCCGAGTCGGACAAAACCACCGGGCGGACTATGTGCGACTCGTGATTTCACCATTTCATCATTTCTTTTAATTTGATTATATTGGTGGAGTGCGGATATTTTTTTCGTGGGGGCAGCCAGAGAAAATATATATATATAATAAAAACAAAACCTAATAAAAAAAGACTCTCTCTTTCTCCATTATCTTTTTCTTTGAAACCTGTCGTGGCCCCCTTTCTCTCTCTATCATTATTAATTTGGGAAACTGTCATTAGTCCTTCCTCCCTTACACTCTCTCTCTCTCTCATGTTCCAAACCAAAAACCGCCTCAGGTCTCCCCCTCTCCCTCTCGTTTTTCTGAAACCGCCGCCCACTTCCTGCTCTTCCTCTTGTTTGCTGCCGCTAGGAGGTTCTGCAGAGGGCTGCCGGTAGGAGTTTTGGAGAGGGCCGCCTGGAGGTGTTGTTAAAACTAATTTATTTTCTTTATAGCGGTCATACCCTTAGTCTTGCCCTACCAAAAGAAGCCGAAATCCCTCGTTGGAAAAATACCAATATAGGTGTTACCGAGTATTGGAATTACATAAATTTACCAATCCAATCCACCAATCTCAAACTCCCAATGCTGATGGGCCCAAAATATCCGGTTCAAAGCTATGAAGGAGATCCTGCTAGTTTAAAAAAATGGTCGGATTTGCTTATTGGGCCCACTTAAATTATTGGTCTGGAATGGGCTTTTGTTAAGGGAGTAATCTTTCTAATGAACCATGTGGGGTTAGCAGCCAGTCCATAATCCATTAATCCTGCATTTCCTGCCACGTGTTGAGATGATTGTGCATTTGCTATTATGCTGCCCATCCTTCTATATACATTGTTAAACCTATTTTAGGGTTTTCAGTTTTGGGGAAAAAATTTATGAGCATAAATTTTTGCACATATATTTTTCTAAAATATTATTTGCTTAAAATTATATTTTTTTACAAAATAATTGATGAAATATAAATTCACTTATTTTAAGTACTGTAATTTACGGATCATAATTTATAGCTATAATTTTGTAAAAAAGTAGGTTCATGCACCACGCTAATAATTCGATAAGCATATAGAAAACTATAGTTTAGTTTCAAGGTTTTCTACCTTATCCAACCATTTTTATCAATTTTTGTATATCAAATGAATGAGTACCGGTTAAAATTGCATAATAATTGAAGAGAAATTAAGTAAAATAATATAATATATCAAAATATATATTATTTATAAATGTGTAAAGATAATGCAGTAGTAAAAAGTTGTCACCGCCGTGTGCTAGATATTTTCAAAGTCGAATATGGTGTTAAGAGGAGATTGTCCCCAACCGGTAATGCACAAAGCGACAATAATCAATACTATATTAAATTTAACTCATTGAGCTAGTTTGACGTTATGTTTTGACCTAATTTTTGAGTTCGAGTTCCGGACCCAAATTTTTTAGGTCCGGGACATCTCAGGTATATTTTTGAATTAGGTAGCACATCTCGACGACATTTCAGGGACATCTCGTGTATGATATCTCGGGGACATCTCAGTTGGCTTACTGTTATCTCCGAGATGTCCAACCTAATTCAAAAACGGAATTGAACCCAAAAATCTTTCTATGGGCTGCCAAATTTGTAATCCTTGTAGTTGTACACATTTTTGCCTTATTAAAATAAATAAATTGTTAAAACCACCCCATATTTGGCTATCCATACACCAAGTAATCACAGATTTTATTCTAAAATTCCTCTGAAAAGACTTCTACTCGCTCGCAGGCTCGGTTTGGGGTGGCGTTGGGCTTCCAGTTCTATTGGAGCGAACGCCACCGGCAGCATTTGTTTTTCCATCTTCTCCCGCCGTTTTCAGCCGCTGCCCCCCTACAAACAAAGAAATCTCTCCATCTCCAACCCAGCTCCCTCCCACCGGAGGCGATAGCCGGTGGCGTTTGCTGCCTCACCAGAATGTCGCCGCCCTCCCAAACGGACCCTAAATCGCACACCAAATAACTCCAGACATCTTGATTCCTCCTCCCATCCTCCTGCTGCCGCATAATTTATTTATATTTTAGAGCAATTAGGTCCTATCGTTTGGACGGAATTGAAGACTTGGAATTGAAATTCGAGGTCGGATTTTAATTAAGCCGCTCGCTTGTTAGGTAGCTTTAATAAATGAAATTTGAGTTGAATATCATGGAATTGATTTTAGCCTAAGCACAAAATCTAGCTTAACATATCGGAATTGAGCGAGTCTGGCACGCTCGATTTATCGCGTTTTTTGTCCGGGCGCGCGTTTATGCGCCCGGGCGCACAATTTTTCGCCCGGGCGAGAGTTTTTCACACGGACGCGAGTTTTTCGCCCGAACACGCGTTTTTCGCCCGGACGCCCAAATATTGCCCGGCCGGAAATGTTCCGCCCTAGCGCATTTTTCGCCCTGGCGCTCGTTTTTCGCCCGGGCGTGCCTTTATGCGCACAGGCGCACAATTTTTCGCCAGGGCGCGAGTTTTTCGCACGGACGCGAGTTTTTCGCCCAAACGCGCGTTTTTCGACCGGACGCCCAAATTTTCCCCGGCGTAAATGTTTCGACCTAGCGCGCATTTTTCGCCCTGGCGCGTGTTTTTCGCCCCGGCGCGCATTTTTCGCCCGGGCGCACAATTTTTCGCCAGGGCGCGAGTTTTTCGCACGGACGCAAGTTTTACGCCCACACACGTGTTTTTCCCTCGGACGCCCAAATTTTGCACGGTTGGAAATTTTCCGCCCTAGCGCGCATTTTTCGCCCTGCCACGCGTTTTCGCCCTGGCGCGCGTTTTCGCCCGGGCGCATGTTTTGTCACCCGGGCGCGAGTTTTTCGCCGGGGCGCGCGTTTTTCGCCCGGGCGCATGTTTTGTCACCAGGGCGCGAGTTTTTCGCCGGGGCGTGCGTTTTTCTCCGGGGCGCGAGTTTTTCGCCGGGGAGCGCATTTTTCGCTCGGGCGCGCGTTTTTCGCCCTAGCGCGCGTTTTGTGCCCGGGCTCGATTTTTTCGCCTGGGCGCGATTTTTTCACCCGGGCGCGATTTTTTCCCCCGAGAGCGTTTTTTTCGCCCGGATGCGAGTTTTTCGCCCGGACGCAAATTTTTCTCCCAGGGGAGAGTTTTTCGCCCCGACGCGATTTATTCGCTCAAACGCGATTTTGCGTCAGGAAGCGATTTTTTTGTCCGCGTGCAAATTTTTTGCCCGGGCGTAATTTTTTCGCCCGGGCAAGATTTTTTTGGCCGGGAGCAATTTTTTTGCCCGGACGAGTTTTTTTTCGCCCAACGAGATTTTTTTGCTCGGGGGCTATTTTTCGGGCGCGATTTTTTCACCGGGGAGCGGTTTTTTGCTGGGACGCGCTTTTTTCGCCTATGCGAGCACTTTTTGGTCGGGCGGTTGGAAAAATCGCACCCGGGAAAAAAATTGCGCCCGGGCCAAAAAATCGTGCCCGGGACACAAAATCGCGCTCGGGCGAAAAAATGAGCCCGGACAAAAAAAGCGCGCCCAGGCGAAAAAATCGCAGTTGTGCGAAAAAATTGCGCCCGTGCGGAAAAAATCGTTCTCGGGCAAAAAAATCGCCCCCGTGCGAAAAAATCGTCGCCATGACATACATTTGTTTATGATATATGTGATAAATATTAGCTTCTTCGTAATATTTTTTCAATTTTTAAATTGAATTTTATTTAACAAACGAACAAAAATATTGATTAATTCCACAATATTCAATAATATTGTTAATTCCACAATATTCCACAATATTTATTAATATTCAATTCTAATATCGAATTCCAAATCCATTCAAACGAACGGACCTTATTGAAATTCAAATTGTTCCCACACTTAATCATTGTTAGAATTTAATGGACGAGCTTAATGCATACTAATCAGTTAATAAAATATTTATATTATATATTAAGTTAATTTAATAAAATTAATTATTATTTTTCTAGTAGTTAATGTGAAACAACTTTTTGGTGATATCCACGTACATATGGGATCGATTCAATTAGGTTCTCTGAAATAAGATATGAAATTTTGTTTGCCTAGGTCATGTGATAGTTGAGACAATTCCAGAAGTATGTGCAAGCAACTAGAAGGAGGAGACGTAACTTTTCAATGCACACACCCGAAAGATACTGGTGTATGCCGTTTTGACGGTTCCATAGGGGTTACTAGACGGTTATTTATGAAAAGACGCGTTGATTATGCTACACGGTCGAGGCATCTAGACGTATGTCAAGGATGTTGTTGCGGGTCGTTCAGCGCTCTCCTGGGCCGGTTGAGCTGAACCGCCTTAGCTTGAGAGTGAGCCGAATGCGCAAACAGTCAAAAGTGAGAACCAATAGTACACAACGATATTTTTACCTGGAAAACCCGGAAAGGGAAAAAAAAACCACGGGGCCTAGCCTAGTTTTGAATGATCCACTAGTTTTGTGAGTTACAGAGAGAATTGTTTTTCGAGAGTGACAGGTCACCGCTCGTTACAGAGATTTTGTTAAGTTCTTCAAGTCCTCGGGAGCCAAGCGTAGTGAAGCGTGCTCGGGGACAGCCTGGAGCGGAGCGTTGCGGAGCAGCCTAGAGCGGAGCGCAGCAGAGCAGTTTGCAGCGGAGCGCTGCTGAGCAGCCTAGAGCGGAGCGCTACGGAGCAGCCTGGATCCAAACCACTGAGATCCTCCCAAGTTCTTGAAGTAAAGCATGAGTGCTGATGGATATCTCTGAGGGTAGCTCGAAGGTCGATGAAGATCTTCCAAGAGTCCTCGCCGGAAAATTCAAGAGCTTCTTTTTCTCTCAATGCCCAAAAGTCCCTTCAAATGGAGGCCTGACCCTCCTATAATAGTTTTTGAGGATGGCGTTCTGGTAACTGCGTCATGTTGATTCTTGGGCGAGCGAACGGGGACGCTTGATTCGGGGGACGCGGATTGTCAACTTTGTGTTTATGACGAGCTTGCCCCTCGGTCACGCTGGGCAGCCCGGGCAGCCTCCCTGGTGGTGGTGGTTGTTGGCGATCACCGACGGCGATGAATGACAGCGTCGTGCACCGTGGAGCAGGAGTGAGGGGAAGCGCTCTCTGCGGAGCGGGAGCGGGAGCGCTCTCTGCGGAGCGGGAGCGCTCTCGGCACAGCGGGAGCGCTCTCGGCGGCGCGGCAGCGGGAGCGCTCTCGGCGGCGCGAAAGTGGGAGCGCTCTCGGCGGAGCGGGAGCGGGGCGCTCTCCGCGGAGCGGCAGCGGACGCGCTCTCCGCGGAGCGGGAGGGAGCAGGAGCGCGAGAGCGCTTCCCGCAGGGCAGGAGCGAGCGGGAGCGCGAGAGCTCTTCCTGCGGGGCAGGAGCGAGCGAGAGCGCAAGCGCTCTTGAGGATCGTGCAGGAGCAGAAGCGCTCTCCGCGGAGCGGGAGAAAGCAGGAGCGTGAGAGCGCTTCCCGCAGGGCAGGAGCGAGCGGGAGCGCGAGAGCGAGCGGGAGCGCGAGAGCGCTTCCCGCAGGGCAGGAGCGAGCGGGAGCGCGAGAGCGAGCGGGAGCGCGAGAGCGAGCGGGAGCGCGAGAGCGAGCGGGAGCGCGAGAGCGAGCGGGAGCGCGAGAGCGAGCGAGAGCGCAAGCGCTCTTGTGGATCGTGCAGGAGTGGAAGCGCTCTTTGCGGAGCGGGAGCGCTCTCGGCGGAGCGGGAGCGGGAGCGCTCTCCGCGGAGCGGGAGCGGGAGCGCTCTCCGCGGAGCGAGAGCGCTCTCCGCGGAGTGGGAGCGGGAGCGCTCTCCGCGGAGCGGGAGCCGAAGCCCTCTCCGCGGAGCCGGAGCGGAAGCGCTCTCCGCGGAGCCGAAGCGAGCGGGAGCGCGAGAGCGCTTCCCGCGGGGTAGGAGCGAGAGGGAGCACTTCCCGCGGGGCAGGAGCGGGCGCGAGAGTGAGAGCGCTTCCCGCGGGGCAGGAGCGAGCGAGAGCGAGAGAGCGCTTCCCGCGGGGCAAGAGCGAGCGGGATCTCGAGAGCGCTTCCCGCGGGGCAGGAGCGAGCGGGAGCGCAAGCGCTCTTGAGGATCGGGCGGGAGCAGAAGGGCGCTCTGTGGAGCGGTCTGGGCGAGGCTGCGATGAGAAAACACTTGGTCTGAATCAACTCGAACCCGTTTAGGGGAACCCTGTCAATTGACCCCCCCCCAATTTTTGGAGGCCGAGATTTGCACTAGTCCGGAAATTTCTACTGCTTGCCATGAGTCCGCGAGAGAAGAGAGGTTACATTTTATTTTTGGGATTTTGCCTGCGGCGATGGAAACTTGTGCGGAAGCCTCCCGCGGAGGAGCACGTGTTTCCGTCCAGAAATCGGCATAACGGCCCTCGCGCTCTATAAATTGCGCTAGGCGATTACAGAACCGAGGTGGAAAAGTTTACAGAGCCTTTGCGAGGGAGGATTGCCACTGCTCGGACGAGAGCGGATTCAATGGCTACAGGAGGGGAGATAAAAATTCTACGCTTACAAACTTGCTGAACTCTTAAAAGATGAACCCGCACGAGAACAAACCACGCTTGCAACTTGAAAGAAAAAAAAGAGGGGGGGGGGGGGGGGGGGGGGGGGGGGGGGGGGGGGGGGGGGGGACAAAGCCGCGTGCACGACGCCGCCAACCACGAGGAGTGCACTCCACCAAGCAAGGTGCGTGACGCCTCCTGCGCCCGGACAACGTGGCACTGTCGTGCGCAAGGGCAGCACGGCACTACCGCGGGCAGGAGCTGCGCGACATTGCCAGCCTAGGGACGCGCGGTACTATCACCCTTAGGGCAGCGCGCCACTGCCACGCGCAGGGGACAGCGCGCCACTGCCGCGCCTAGAGCAGTGCATCATCGCCGCGCCCAGGGCCGTGCGGCCCTGCGGCACACGGGGGCCGCTCGGCACCTTCTCATGCGTGGGCCGCGCGGCACCACAGGAGGTGCCTGCCGCGTGCAGGCCACGCGGCAGCGCCTTCCCGCCGCACGCAGGAACTGCAGTGCCTGCTGCGCACGGGCACTGCACAGCTGCCGCACACAGGTACTGTGCAGCTGCAGCACGCGAGCCTGACGCGCGCAGGCACTGTGCAGCTGCCGCACGCAGGCCTGCCGCGTGCGGCCAGCGCGACCTACCGCACTCGGGGCGCGATACAACCTCGCCCCGGGGCACTGTCATGCTCCCGGGGGTGCGGCTCGACGCTAGGGGGCACAGTGCCTCGTTCTGCTTTCTCCATGTTGTCCCATCTTGATCGTCGTGGCGGAACTTTCAGCTGGCATAACTCACAGAACTCGTTCCCTTTCATGGCTGGGTTGTTGCTGTTTTCTGACAGACACAGATGATCTTGCATCTACCATGAATACCATTGGATACACTTCCACAAATCCTTGAAAAATCTCCCACAGTCTTTGGATTAAACTTAGAACTGGGTTCAACTCTTCTGCTGGAGACAAAACTTTGTCCGAGTGTGTGAGGACTATGGTGATGTGCGGCATCATAGATTGTGATTGTGCTCGTCTCGAGTTCGAAGCAATAAACCTCAACCAGTATAAGAGATCGTTTTCCATCTCTTCTAGTCTCTTTGGCTCTTTGTTTAACCGTTTCCGGAACAAGCTAAAAAACAGGGCTCCCGTGGCTTGGAAACAT
Source organism: Dactylorhiza incarnata (assembly GCA_033032865.1). Taxonomy (NCBI): domain Eukaryota; kingdom Viridiplantae; phylum Streptophyta; class Magnoliopsida; order Asparagales; family Orchidaceae; genus Dactylorhiza; species Dactylorhiza incarnata. The sequence continues at coordinate 5,701,673 of JAWHQI010000123.1, read as the reverse complement.
GATATCGTGTTGTTGTCTGAATCCTTGTTTTGCTTCTACGCCTGTCCTGTGCTTATATCTTGGGACGATGTATCTGCAGCTTGTATTTTTTTGCATTTTCTAACGGTTGGAGAAGCCTCTTATGCCTTTTAAATACCCGTTAGTTGTTATTTACAATCTTTAGCTGGTCTTGATATGGTTCCCTTGGGGGATTCTCCCACTGTATGCCCCCCAATTTTCGAAGGCCACAGCGCGTGGGGTGCAAAAATTAATCTTGAAGGTTGCCCTTGAGGACGCTCAACAGCTTGTGCGTGGCACGGGTAGCAAGCCACCATCTAGCACGAGGCTTCCTAACCTAATGAAAGTAATCCTAAAAGATAATTCCTTGGATTTATTCATATCTTTTCTCGTAAAAATATTCGTTTGAGTGCTCGCCTGAACGTCTGTAGTTGTTCCCTACGGAACGTGGCATCATGACACGTATTTTCCCCCTTTACTCTGATATTATAATTTATTTCAGGAAAATACGGGTTTTGACATTTGGTATCAGAGGGAGGTTAGCCGGGTTGCTCGGAATGGTCTGGTTGGCCCGGTTAACCGTCCAGTGAGAATCGTTAATCATTGCATACACTCACCGATGGGTCATCGATAGATCTCGGCTGAAGCACGAACACTACACTCATAAGCATGAAAGAAGTATACGGGGCATATTATGTAGTATGGGATGCATAATATGTGTCTGTATATGGATCCTCATAGGTGACAACATGCGACTGTTATGTAGTATGGGATGCATAACGTAGGTCGCATGCGTGTCCATTAGATTTTCTTTTTCGTTGCATGCGATAATATGTTGTATGAGATGCATAAGATCGCATGTGTAGGCCGCTCATAGCATGCATTAAGGCATTTTCTTAGTTTGCATAGCACTGCATGCATAACATAACATTGCATAAGCACACGTGCCAAGCTAGAGATCTACACGATGACACATGTACACACATGATTTCAAAAGTAAGACACTAAGTTTATTTGCATACCAGGAGTGATGCACGAGGGATAAAGGATGGTATACCATCCTGAGTATAACGTGATATTATGTATTTACTTTTCCCAGAAAAAAAGCAGTAGCAAAAGCAAGTATTTGTATGTCCTCTCTTCCTAGAGGTTTGAGTCCAGTCTTAGTAGCCTGTTTGTATCAGGTTTTTCCTCGTTCTCGTTGTAGTCCAATCTTTCTGTGGTAATTTAGTCGCTATAGCAGCATTCTATCTTTGTTATGTCATTTGTCTGTAATGTTTGGTTAGGCGAGTTAAAGGTTCGAGATTGTTGGGCACGCATTCTTTTTGACTCTGGTGCCACTCACTCTTTTGTGGCCAAGAGGTTTGTTGATCGGCATCGTTGGGCTTTGGAGCGAGTTGATGATCCGTTTTGTGTCAAGTACCCGTCTGGAGATTCAGTGGTGTCAGATCTGTGCGTGAGGCAGTGTCCGATTGTGTTGGATGGATTTTTGGGGCATGCAGGTCTGAAGGTGATCGACTTGGAGGATTTTGACGTGATCTTGGGCATGGATTGGCTAGCCCGTTATGACGCCGTGATCCAGTGCAGGGATAAGCGTCTGGATTTCCTGATGGATGATGGCCAGCCCTGGAGCGTGTTTGGCTTCCCGCGTCAGACTTCCTCAGTTATGCCGGTGGTCTGTGCATAGGCCTTGGCGGAGTTTGATGGTCGGGTCTGCTTTGTTTCTGTTTTGTTTGCGGCTTGTGCATCGACGCCTTGTGTGGAGGACATCCCTGTGGTGCGGGAGTTCCCGGACGTTTTTCCCCACAACCTTCCTGGTCTCCCTCCTGAGCGAGAGGTTGAGTTTGTGATAAATTTGGAGCCCGGGACCCGCCCTATTGCGAAGGCACCCTACCGTATGGCACCGCGGGAGTTGGAGGAGCTGCGCACTCAGTTGGATGAGCTTCTACAACTTGGTTTTATTAGGCCGAGTTCGTCGCCTTGGGGTGCGCCGGTTCTGTTCGTAAGGAAGAAGGATGGGTCGATGAGGCTTTGCATCGATTACAGGGAGTTGAACAAGGTCACTATCAAAAACAGGTATCCGTTGTCGCAGATTGATGACTTGTTCAACCAGTTGCAGGGTAGCTGCGTGTTCTCGAAGATCGACCTTCGATCCGGTTACCATCAGTTGAGGATTCGCGACTCTGATGTTCCGCGAACTGCCTTCCGGTCTCGTTACGGACATTTTGAATTCCTGGTGATGTCCTTTGGGCTGACGAATGCGCCCTCTGCTTTTATGGATCTGATGAACAGGGTATTCCGGGACTTTCTGGACCAGTTCGTGGTGGTTTTTATTGACGATGTGCTGATCTATTCTTCGAGCGAGGAGGAGCATGCTCGGCATCTGCGATTGGTGATGTCTACCTTGAGGGCACACAAGCTGTATGCCAAGCTGAGGAAATGCGAGTTCTGGCTTTCGCAAGTCTCTTTCTTGGGTCACGTGGTGAGCAAGGGTGGTATCTCTGTGGACCCAGCGAAGGTCGCTGCTGTTTTGGACTGGAAGAGACCGGCGTCGCCGAAGGAGATCCGAAGTTTCTTGGGTTTAGCAGGCTATTACTGGAGGTTTGTCGGGGGCTTCTCAGGCATTTCCGCGCCTCTGACTAGGTTGACGCAGAAGGAAGCGGCTTTCGTTTGGAGCGAGCAGTGCGAGGAGGCCTTTCATGAGTTAAAGAGGAGGCTGTGTTCCGCCTTGGTTTTGGCTCTCCCGGTTGAGGGAGTGGAGTTTCAGGTCTACGTCGATGCTTCGCTGATAGGCCTTGGGTGCGTCCTCATGCAGGAGGGCAAGGTCATTGCGTATGGGTCGAGGCAGCTAAAGGTGCATGAGCGGAGCTAACCGACGCATGATTTGGAGTTTGGTGCGGTGATATATGCCCTGAAGCTGTGGAGGCATCTCTTGTATGGGGTGGTGTGCAAGATTTATTCAGATCACAAGAGCCTGATTTACGTGTTTTCTCAGCGAGAGCTGAACCTGCACCAGCGTCGGTGGATGGAGTACGTGGCTGATTATAATGTGGAGATCCTCTATCACCCCAGCAAGGCAAATGTAGTGGCGGATGCCCTGAGCAAGAAGTCAGCTTCTGTTTTCGGACTCTCTGTGCAGTCTCTAGTTGAGGAGTTCTTTTTGATGAGTATCGCGGTGAAGCCCAGGGGTGGATCGTCTTGTGTGGAGGTTGAAGAGCCGTCCTGGATTGCTTTGACGAAGTTGCACCAGATGGATGACCCGGATCTGCAGCATCTACGAGGTAGAGCGGAGAGGGGTGAGTTGCCGGATTTCTCGATTGATGTTGATGGTACCTTGAGATACCGGGGTAGGCTTTGCATACCCGCTGTAGAGGAGATTCGAGCGAAGATTTGTGAGGAGGCTCACGACTCCAGCCTATCTTATCATCTGGCTCTACGAAGATGTATCGCGATTTGAAGCAGATCGTGTGGTGGCCAGGCCTGAAGTGCGATATTGCGAGGTTCGTAGCGCAGTGTTACACTTGTCAGCACGTCAAGGCGGATCACAGGAGACCCGGGGGCAGGTTGACTCCATTGGATATTCCCTTGTGGAAGCGGGAGAGCATCTCCATGGACTTCATTACTGGATTGTCGAGGTCCCAACGGGGACATGATGCGGTGTGGGTCATCGTGGACAGGTTGACCAAGTGTGCTCATTTCGTGCCGTACAAGATTGGTTATTCGATGGAGAAGATTGCGTCTCTGTATGTGCAGGAGGTCATTAGACTGCATGGAGTACCCGCGAGCATAGTGTCTGATCGTGATTCCAGATACACTTCCCGTTTTTGGCAGAGTCTGCAAGGGGCTTTGGGCACCGATCTCAGGTATTCTACAGCTTATCACCCGCAGACGAATGGGCAGACAGAGAGGGTTAATCAGATCGTGGAGGATATGATCCGATGTTACATTTTGGAGCATGGAGGAGCTTGGGATGAACGCCTTGGGCTCATGGATTTCGCGTACAACAATGGTTATCAGGAGAGCTTGTGATGGCTCCGTTTGAGGCTCTGTATGGGAGGCGATGTCGGACTCCCCTGTTTTGGGCTGAAGTGGGCAAGAAGCCAGTTCTGGGTCCTGAGGTTTTGGAAGAGATGGGTGTTGCCGTGACGCGGATCCGTGAGAAGCTCCGGGTAGCTCAGGAGCGCAATGAGAAGTACGCCAATCGGCGTAGAAGTGATTTGGAGTTTGCGGTGGGGGACATGGTGTTCCTTAAGGTGTCCCCGATGGCAGGTGTTAAAAGATTTGGGATGAGCCATAAGCTGGACCCCAGGTATGTAGGCCCATTTGAGATCGTCGAACACATCGGGGTTTCTGCTTACAGGTTGTTGTTACCTGCCTCTTTCCCCGGTGTGCACGACGTTTTCCATGTGAGCCAGTTGCGGAAGTGCGTCCGCAGCGATCGCCATGTTCTGGATTCTGTGCCAGTGCTGCAGCCCAATCTGTCTTTTGTGGAACAACATGTTCGTATTTTGGAGAGGCAGGATCGGGTGTTGCGGAGGAGGTCCATCCCTCTGGTGAAGGTCCTCTGGGGCAATCAGGATGTTCGGGGTGCGACCTGGGAGCTAGAGTCAGCGATGAAGGAGTCCTATCCTCACCTTTTCAGCTAATTTTCCCCGGTAAGTTTCCTTCTTCTGCGTGTTTCCTCGTTTGGTATTGTAGTTGCAAAGTTTCGGGCCAAAACGTTTTGTTAGGAGGGGTGGCTGTAACGCCCCGGGTTTTTTTTCTTATAATTATTGTAATAAAATATATGGAATTAATAATAATTATTCTAAAGCGAGATATTAATTCAGGGCATCGTGGCGAAAGGGCGTTACCGTGTCGGGAGCGTCGTCGTTACCCGACGCTTCGTTTCTAGGAAAAAGGGCTTATGGGTATGTGTATAAATATATAGAGAGATAAATATATTTGTGTATATATATAGAAGTTATATTATTATATATATATAAGTTTAATTATTATATATATACTTATATTATCTATCTCCCCCCCCCCCCCCCCCCCCTCCCCCCCCCCCCCCCCCCCCCCCCCCCCCCCCCCCCCCCCCCCCCCCCCTTCAGCCATTATATCCCTCCCCTCCCTCGATAACTCAGTTTCTGCCGAGCGAGCTAGGGTTCGTCGGAATCGTCGGTGGTGGCGTTTTGGGGGTCACCGACGCTTGGCTTCTTCGTCAGGGTAGAGGATCGGAGAGCTCTTGTCGTGTTTTTCCTCGAATTGGGAGGTGTTGCGGCCTTGGACCTTGGTTAAGGCAAGAAAACTCTTCCCCTACCTCCTCTCCATCTCTTTTCTGTATTTTATTTCTTGATTAGTAGCATTCTCTTGGTTGTTGTCAAGGCTCTTTATATCTTCTTGTGGCTGCCTCTCTTTATCTTGGTTAGTGAAGATTTTTTTGGGGGGGTTTGCTTTCGGTTGGGGGCTGTTATGCATGATCCCAGGCAGGATTTATATTGAGCTTGCTGCACTTTGAACTGTCGGAATTTTTGCCTTGTGAGGCTGTTGTTGATATCTTTTTCATGGGGGGGTTGCCTCATTCGTGCCCTAGCTGGGGTTGCTTCTTATCACTGATTAATTTGCTGCTGCTATAGAATTTTTTTTCTCTTCTTTTTCTTTGGGGCTGCTCCTTGTTGATCTGGGGCTATTTCCTGTATTTTTATTTATAGGGGGGCTGCTCCTTGTTGGTCTGGGGCTATTTCCTGTATTTTTATTTATATGGGGGGGGGGGGGCTGCTCCTTGGTTGGTTATGGGGGCTGCTCCTTGGTTGGTTATATGGGGGGCTGCTGGTTTATCTGTTTGGGCTACCTCTTTGCTCTTGATTTGGGGACTGCTCTTGTTTTCCTGTGCATTTAAATAGGGGCTGCCGCTGTTTCATTACTTGGGGGCCGCTGTTGGTATACTTCCCTAATTGGAGGCTGCTATATATTGATCCCCGACCTATCAGTTTTTTTGGTTTTGTGGGGCTGCTGCTGGGGTATGTTTCTTGGGGCCTTGGCTTGTGTAAAACCCGATTTCTTTCTCCTTTAAGGCTGTTTTATAACTATCCTTGTTGGGGGTATATTTTGGGGCTGGTTTGCTGTTATCTTACTTAGGGGGCTGCTGTTATTTTTCTATGGGGGTTGTTATATGGGGGCTGCTCCTTGGTTGGTTATATGGGGGGCTGCACCCCGATTTGTGTTCAATGGGAGTTGCCGGTTTTATTTTCCCTTCCTGGGGGCTGCTCCTTGAGTTTGGTTATGCTAGTTCCGAATCGTGGTTACTGGTTAAATTCTGCATACCTCTCATAATTACTTGGCTAATTGTTAATGGATTTGTTTGAACTGGAAGGATGGGCAAGGGGAACAATGGGGTCCTCCATCACAGTTCTTTTAACAGTGGTTGGTAGGACAACGAGACCACCACCACGGCACCTTTGTTTAACTGGGGTGAACGTCCCCTTTATGTGAGTGGATAGTGACATTGTTTGGGTCCGCCACCACTGGTCCTTTTGCACTATATGCCAAATTTAGTTATGCTCTTGCTTCGGGCTGGCTCTCTACGGGATCTTCTTAACCTTCTATTACTGAAATCTTTATATAAGCGTATATATATATAATTATATATATATGTATATGTATATATATATGTATTTATATACCCCTTTCAGACCAGTTATGCTACTTGTTACTCTGCCTGCTCTTACTTATAATCCTGCCGTTTTCTTGCACCCTTTGGGCTGAGGCATTCTTTTCTTATGGATGCCTCATGTTCAGGTTCGTAGCTGTCGCAGGTTTTAGAGCGGGGTCGTTCAGTTCCCCCGGCGGAGGGCTTTCCTCCCTAGTAGGTAAGGAGGCAGTTTCTTCTGTTGTAGCCCCTTTCTTTTGGTCTGTAGACTCTCTTCCTGCGGGTTCGTGTCAGTTGTTGACGCCCGTATGGCTTTTGTTTAGCTTGCTTGCCCATGCTGCTATTATTTTTTTGTACTTGTACACTCTGGGAAAAGCTTTATTTTGCTGGGTATAAATGAAAATCTTTTAGCAAAACCTGTTCCTCTAACTTGCTTTGATGCTCTTACTATTAAGTATCACCTACTTGCAAAGCTTAAACCAAAACAGAAAAATTGGTATTTCCTTATTATATACTAAATTTAGTCTTACGTTCGCCCTGGAGACATCTCTGGTCTTCGGAGCCTTTAGGAATAAAATGAACCTATTTTCTTCCGTTGTGTGCGCATATCTTTATAAAGAGTGGCTACGTAAACCGCAGGGCCGAGGGGCACGACTTCCTAACCTAATGAAAGTAATCCTAAAAGATAATTCCTTGGATTTATTCGTACCTTTTCTCGTAAAAATGTTCGTTTGAGTGCTCGCCTGAACGTCTATAGTTGTCCCCTACAGGACGTGGCATCATGACGCGTATTTTCCCCCTTTACTCTGATATTATAATTTATTTCGGGAAAATACGGGTTGTGACAAACCCCTTCCCTTTTCGTTGTCTCGATGCGGGAGCCTCCGGGAGGAGGCATAAGCGGCGACATCCATCTGAGCGAGTTGGTGAGTAGAGGAGGAAGAGTTCCCCCTCGCGTGTGAGGAATATCGGGGAAGAATCTGCTTACCTGTAGAAGTAAGAAAAAAGAAGAAGAGAGGTTTAAGCCTAAGTAAAATGTTGGGTGAGAAAAGGAAAAACCAGAGAAAGGAGAAAGCACCTATCCCCGGTGGAACGTAAGTGAGTCGGTCAATGTTCCTCCACAAATATTCAACTTCAAATCCCACACTCACAAGGTATTCATACAAATTGGCTGCCTCGCCATCCACGCGATGTGTCTTGCATATCTTCTCAGGCCTCTGAATAGGCGAGTAGGGGATCCTTCTAAGACCGCCTTGAACAAAAATGAACTTATTGTTCCAATGATGAACCTTATTTGAGTTCTTGCTCATTTGTACATGTGCACCGGTGAGAAAGCACACTCCGTCAAAGGTTGCCCGAAAAATGAATACCATTCGAAAAACCGTTAAGCTAAACGCAATCCCCTCCTCACGCAAATAGCAAGTGAAGGTGGTTAGCATGGATGCCACGTTCGAGTTGAGTTGCGCTAGGATAATCCCAAAGTATCTAAGGATTTGTCTCACCTCAGGCCAAAGAGGGAGATGGAGTCCAACCTCAAAGTGGGAAGGTGGGAATGCAAGCTAGTCATCATAGAAGGAATTGATAGTCTCGCCCTCTGCTGAGCGACGAGCTACAAGTCCCTCGGGGAAATAGGAGTTCTCAAAAGCAAGAAACTCTTCCTATGACACCCTCCCAACAAGGAAGGGGTGTTCAGAGAAGTTCATCGCGCATTGCTCTCACCCATTCCTACCAGGAGATGAACGGCTAGGAGCCATCTCAAATCGTAAAGGAAGGCAATTGAGAGTGGAAGTGAAAAATAGAGAAGGTGAGGCGAGCAAGGAAGTCAATGAAGTAAGAAAGCATGGGGGGTATTTATAGTAGAAGATGGGCGCATGCAAATGGAAGGTAAGTGGGAGGTTGCGCAAGCAGGCGCAACCCACTCGTCCCTTCCCACTCACCCTCCCCTTCCCACTCACCCTCCCCCACTCCTTCCCACTCACTCTCTTCCACTCACTCCGATTTCGACTCACCCACTTGACACCTTAGCTCTTATATCTGCATTCAACTGAAAACCCTGTTAAGCAACACAAATATATTGTGTGTAAACCACATCGCTTAAAATAGAAGAAGCAAAAGGAGAGGGAGAGATAATCATGACCGTGCAGAGCAAGTCGATTAGTTATGCATGGTTGTTTTATTATATGATATTGCATGAGGATAAGCTAAAAGCGGCAAGTAAGAGGAGCTTTGCAGGCCTCACTTAGAGTTGGGTCCATTTCCAAAAGCCTCGACCTCGAGTCCAAACTTTCATTCCACGCAGGGTTTCGACACACTCATGAGTCGAGGCAAGCTCCTCGTTTGCAGCGCGAATGTTAGCCACCACTCAGCACAGGTGTTCCTCTATCGGTTCTACCACACCTCCAGAAGAAAGTCGAACCTTCTCTACGAGCAGGGTGAAGTCCGTTTCCAACACTTCCATCCGCTGCTCCAACGTGCGGATACGTGAGAGGGGGTTCGACTCAGCGAAGCCTCGCCCCTCTTGGAGCTCGTGGAGCAAGCGTCCCTGCCTCCGAATTATGTCGACCAGACGGTCCGTCGGCTCAGAAACACTGGATGGCTCCCCGACAAGCTTGTCTATCGCCGAAGGAGCGGGGGATGGCGAGAACGCCCCCATCTGTCCCGACCTATCGGTCGAGGCCTCATCTGGACCTGCAGGATTAAGGAGCTCGTTATTTATACATCTAACACGCTCAGGTTTTTCACAGTAGACCTACCTCGCGGGGTCCTAGCCTCTTTTTCGTGACGAGAAGGTGCGTGCTCGCGTCGTTGTCCCGAGAAGTGCTCCGACAGCTTGTCATAGGTGTCGGCGGGAGAGAGAACCAGGGATTCCCCTGCACCGACTCTCAGAGAAGGTCCCCCAAGACTGTGCCGCTTGGCCGGCTCGCGTAGGAGTGGAACTGAGTCCGCCAGCGTGCTGGTGGTGGCGAGTTCCTGGGAAGGATTTTGAATTGGCGTCCCTCCCTGCCAGGCATCCCCTGCGACTAAGAATGGAGGTACTGCAAGAAGATGAAAGAGAATCGTTAATATGGGTACAAGCGTGATTACTGAGTATAGATGAAGCTGCTCACCATGGATTGAGGAGTGGACATCGGGACTAGTCCGAGCTCCCGCACTTTCAATCCCAGCTTTTTTATGAGACCTATCTTTCTCGCCCTGACCCAGCTGGTAGCATTAAAAGCGCGACTAAGTTAAAAAGTGGTCAGTAAAGAAAGAAAAAGCGATAGAGCGACACTATGTCTGAGGTCCCCACGTGCATGAAGAATTCAGACATTAGTGCGGATGAAGACATTGTCTCGCCTACTGGCTCAAGCCGGTGCTTTTTAGGTGATGACTTCTCCACTTGCACCGAAGAGGGAAGTGAATGTTCCTGGACGATGGCCCTGAGCTCTGCCAGGTCACCTCGACTCTTCTCGGAGAGAGCTTTGAGACGAGCACGAATATCCTGGGGAGGATGCATCTCGACCGGACTAAGGGGGAGAGGGGTGAGATTCCTGAGTAGAAGTCAACCCTCCCCCTCCGAGGTTTTTTATAGACGACTGGCGGGACCCACCTGAATATTCCCCTAAAAAGTCTAACCTGCTCGCCAAATAAGCGGGTTGGACTTTCTTTACGAGTTTGAGATAAGCTCGCAAAGAACGGAGATTGTGTACAACCCCCATATTTGTCGAGCGAACCAACCATGATGCGGGGGCGAGTTAGTATTTCCAAGCTTTAGCCATAAGAAAGGAGGAGAGCGGACCTCAAAATAAGAGTGGACTAACCGGTTCACTCGCATGCGCCTTAGTCCAGAAGAGAGGGAGTGGATCTCGATTGATTCGCCCGACGCAAGTGGTTAAGAGGGCGAGTGGACGAGATCCACTCGCCGCCCACCGGGCGAGTGGACCGAGATCCACTCGCCGCGCGGGCGAGTGGACTCGGTCCACTCGCCGAGCCGGCGAGTCTGGACCCCGGTCCACTCGCGCGAGCCGGGGAGTGGACCGCAGTCAACTCGCCGAGTGGAAGTGGACAGAGTCCACTCGCCTAGCTCGAGTGGACGAGGTCCACTCGCCGCTCACTCGCCCGACGCCGGGGGGCGAGTGGACCTTGATCCACTTGCCCAGTGCCCGCTCACTCGCCCGACGCCGGGGGGCGAGTGGACCTCGGTCCACTCGCTCAGTGCAAGGGGAGCGAGTGGACCTCGGTCCACTCGTCCAGCGCCAGGTGAGAGTTGGAGCGGATCGTGGTTCATATTTTCAAGCAGCGGAAGTCGGCTATTTGGTAGACCAATTTGGCTATCCGCAGACCATGAGAAAGTTTCAACAAAATGGATGTGTGTGTGTGTGTGCGTGTGCGTGTGCGTGTGCGCGTGTGCGTGTGCGCGTGTCTGTGTGTGTGTGAGATATGGACCATTAGTTGGAAATTATCTATTTGATCTATAGGTCGCACGGTCTTTTTTTTAATTTTATTTTATAATTATACACATATTTGATAGAGAGAAGGAGAGATGGGATTTGGAGGGGGGGCGAGAAAAATGTTAAATAAAGAATTTTCAATTTTGTTTATAATAATAGAAGTATAAATACAGATTTTTGTAAAAATTAAAAATTTGTTGACACTGTCGGAGAATGACTATGGTACGTACAGATGTACGAGTGGCCCAGTTGATGTTGAATATTATTGTATTATAATAAATTTATGTAATCAAGTAACGTGAGGCATGTGGATTTTTGTGTAGGCGGATTTATTTTGGGGGATTTGAGCGCGACGTGTCTGGATGGGACACATTATTCAACTGGGAGGGGAGTTGAGTTCACTAAGCTCACTTTTAGTGTTTTGAGATGTGTGCGGACATCCACACGGATCGTAGGATGTTCATATTTTACGGTAAAGTTCATCAGCCGCACTTTATCGGTTTGACAAGACACATAAAAGTGGATGAAACTACCTACGTGAGACCGGGCGTTCACAGACTACAGTTCATAATCACCATGTTCATGACGGCCACCGCGGTGCCAAGCTGAGCCTAAGGCAGTAACCCATCATCTCTCTTTTAATATTACATACCTTAGATATACTATTCCACTCATTTGTCTCAAATTATTAAAATTGCAATAATTTGATCGGATCGATAAGGTCTGTGGAGAAATTATAAATCGATAGTGGGTGTTTTTGAAAATAAAAAAACCTCAGTTACTTTTTTTTTATTTGCAAGCCAATGCAGGGATTGACATGTAAAGCCCTGACATGAGATTACCCTGCGTACAAATGAAGATGTTGAATTTGATTTGTCGCTGACATAAGATTGTGTGAAAAATCACATAATGAGACTTTTTGTGTGCATATAGGCCCCTTTTGGAGTGGCGGTTGCGGTTTACGTAAAAACGCACCGCAATAACTGATACGCGAAAGTCTGGAGGGACTGTGGTCCAAAAATTGGCTAAATTGTGTTCAGCGGTGACATTTTCGTGCCCCCAAACGGCCAGCGCTATGCGGTGATGTTTATTTACTAAACCACCACGCCAAACGGGGCCACACTGTCCTTCCGACGATGAAGTCGTTGAACCGTCTAATCAGGATTTTATTGGTGAATTAATACTTGATTTTCCAAATTATAGAAGGAAGGTTGATGTTCAAATATATAAACTGTAACACCCTTCCAGTACAAATAATATAACAGTAGGTCCGGCCGGGACCCCACGGTATACTAACCACACTAGCTAAGCGTTAAAGGGAAATATACAGAAAAGAACTACACCAGAGTACTAAACATAAGCGGAAGCATAAGGATTTAACATTTCTATTAGAATAGTCCACTATCACAGGAATGAAACAATAAAGTGTAGAGTTACGGCCTTAAGGCCTTACATTCCAAAACGTACAAAACTCTCTAAACATACATCGGCGCGCAGGCCGGCAAAACACGAAAAACAGGAAAGAGGCTGGCCTTCGAGGGCCAACGCAGCAAAAAGGGCCACCACCCGCTATTTCCCGCTAGGCTCACCTGCACCTGCATAAGAAGGTTCCACCAAGAGGTGACAAACAAAGCAACGGTCAGCACAGCTGACCAAATTATAACGACCCCACCCCTTTCACGGGGTGGCGGAGCTTCTTCCCTGCAAACAAGTCGTACTAGCAGCAAGTAGTACTAAGGATAGTGCAAACTACACAAGGTGAGTTTTTAAGCACAATCAATCTTCTAGGTGTAGCAACAAATAATGTTGATCCTGGGAATGCACATGATGTCGGTTGGGTTCACCCGAAGGTTCCCCACAACCGCCTAAGCAACGCATGAAGCTAATCATAACATCAATACAAAACCATGACCGTGGGTTCTCACGACCACACGTAACCAGCTAAGCTAAAGAGCTTAGTGAACGCTTGAACATTTACCTATTGGAGGAACCCTCCCAAACAAGTCTATCCCATGATCACACGGCGTCCCGAGGTTTCCCCCTCTCGCCGATACGCATGGTGCGGATTCGGTACAAGCTTGTGCTCGTTGCTCAAATCATCGCGTTAACAACAACGATGCGGGTGTAGCTTTACTTCGGCCCGTTCGCAAGGAAACACCGACGGGTGTTCCCAATCACAAAAAGTTACGCACCTAAACCAACCAAGTGGACTTAGGCTTCACTAGAACAACCAACGAAGGAGGTATACAACGACTCACTTCAATTTCGTGGTGAAGGTTTGCATTCCACCACTCTTCAAGCAAGGGATTTTCGTTAGGATCTTCACACGACGCCTAATCTCAAGTCCCGCAATACTATAGATGATCTCACGGAGTCATTCTCCGGCACGCATTCTAGGCTTAACCTAAATGCATCGTCGCAAATCAAGCATCACCGATTCAGGCTCACGACCACGAATAGGCTTCACACACAATGCCTAAATCCGCACGACTACCGGATTTCTAAATGCAATATGCCGGGGACGGACACAATCGACCCGGAGTTCCGAAGAACTAGAGGAAATCCTACACTTCACCCATTTGGTGAAAGAGAGTCCTCATGCAAGCATAGAAAAAGAAAGAGAGGACAAAGAACACGTCCTAAGACCGGGAGAAAGAATCGCTACCCTTGGAGCTCTCTTCCCCGCCATAGATATGAGATCCCACTCGGAGAGAAAGAACCGCGCCGGGCTGCACTTTCCAGATCTGGGAACGGCTCGCGAAACGGAGCTCCGGTGCTCCGTCAATGGCGGAATCTCCTTCTTCTTCCTCCTTGCCCTTTCTTCTTTCTCTAGCTTAGGAGAGAGGAAAACTATGGAAATATGAGGGATTAACCCCTCTCCAAAGCCCTAAGACCCCCCAGCAACAACTCACAGCCGTTGGATCAAATTCCAAAGATTTTGATCGGTCGGATCATCTTCTCCGCTCTTCTTTACGGAGCAGAATAAACAGGGCGCACGATCACTGGCACACGACCAGTGGTCGTGCGCGAAGAGGAGAAATGGTCGTGCGCACTGCTTTGGACAGTGAGCATTCCGACAGCTCTCTTTGCCTCGATAAGAGCGCACGATCACTGGCTCACGACCAGTGGTCGTGCACGAAGAGGAAATATGGTCGTGCACACTGCTTTGACTGAGAAAATTCAGCCTACTCCGAGCGCAGCACTACCACTCCGCCTACCTCGCTGAACTATGATTTTTGGGGTGTTACAACTCCACCTCCCTTAAAAGAATTTCGTCCCGAAATTTCGAAAACAGTATTAGCAGAAATTACAGTTATAATTACCTGAGAGAAATAGCTCGGGGTACTCCGCAAGCATTGACTGCTCTCTTTCCCAAGAGGGTTCCTCTCGCCCGTAATTATTCCAACGGACTTTCACCATCCGAATGGACTTGTTCCGCAACTGCTTCATTTCAGTGTCTTCAATGCAAATGGGTTTGACTTTCGTCGCAAGCCCACCATCTACCGACACTTCGCTGACCGCAGCAACAAGATTTGGCTCCTTTACAGCCTTCCGCAACACAGAGATGTGGAATACATCATGCAACCCGCTCAGCTCTGAAGATAGAGCAAGCCGGTAGGCAGCTTCACCAATGCGCTCCAAGATCTCGAACGGTCCTAAGGACCTCGGACTTAGCTTTTTCAAGTGTCGGATCCTCGATACTCCTTTGAACGGTTTGATTTTGAGATAAACACAGTCGCCAACGGCGAACTCGACATTCCGATGATTTGCATTGTAGTATTTTGCCTGCCGATCTTGGGCAATGAGCAATCGCTCCCGAATAGCCCGAATCGATGTATTTGCCTCCTCCACATCTGAAAGAAATCGTTGTCTACCTAAATCACCTAAGGGGGGGGGGGGTGAATAGGTGATCTCTACTGCGATTGCGGAATAAAAATTAAGTACACACACAACAAGAAAAATCACAGCACAAAGACACAAGATTTATAGAGGTTCCCCAAGGTGGGTACTCCTCTCTCCCGCTTCGCCTATCTAGCACTTCGGGCTAGCATCGGCAACTTCGCCAAAACTCGGATTTATCAACAAATCCTACACTCGGAGACAACGACTCCTACAAACTCGGAGAACAACCTCTCCTACAAAAGCACTCAGAGATAAACTCCTACAACTCGGAGCAAAATACTCCTACAAAATAACTCGGAGAAAAATCTCCTACGAGAATCAAATAGAGTTTGAAATAAAACACTTCTATTAAATCTCAACAGAGATTAACTTCAGATCTTGGAAAAACTGAGTCTTCTTCTTCCTTGAGAACGAAAGCTTGGATATTCAAAGATTTGGAGGAAAGGAAACTCGGCAAACCTGATCTGAATAGACACTTTAATTTTCTTGAAAAGATCTTCAAAAAATATGGAGCAGCAAATAAATCAAAAGCCTTTTATCTGAGAAATCTCTAACAACACTGAAGAACGAGTCTTGAGGGCGCAGAAGTTAGATCTCAGAAAAACTTGTTCAACGAGCAAGAAGGAAGACGGCTGGGTTCTTCTCTTTCAATCGGGTTGAATAATAATAATTACCCTAAAAATAAGAGACTATTTATAGGAAGAACTCCAACGGCTAGGGCGACAGACAGGGAATGATCGACACGTGTGCTGCACATGGCGGCCAACCCTAATTTTCAAAAACGAAACATATTTTTGAAATCCGTCTGTCCGTCATTCGTCGAGACTTCACGTGATCATTCGACGAATTGACTTAGCCATTAAAAAGATTGAACAACCCATGAAAAGCACCTTCTATTTTCATTCGTCAGGATTCGTCGGGCGTTCTCGAGAACATTCGACGAATTGACTTAGCCGCACAATTTCCTTCACAAAGCTGCCTTTTTGACTTCTGTCAGCTTTCGTCGACATTCGTCGGGAGTTCATGAGAACATTCGACGAATGGACTTAGCCACAGAAATTCCTTCTTCAAACTGGAAAACTGGCTTCTGTCGGGATTCGTCGAGATTCATCGGGACTTCACGTGACATCTCGACGAATTGACTCAACAAAAATTTCCTTCCTCCTGAAAGCCTGCTCCACTCCTCAACCTTGAAAGCCTTCAGTTATTAGAATATGAAGTGCACCCAAAAAGAGAGATTACACATGGACCAACACTTTGTTCTACATAATGAGGGATTACATTGTCTAGAACTGTGTTTGGTGATCTATTGCAACCTGACTTTGGTGTGCACTTAGCATTATGACCTGTCACAACACATCTAAAGAGAAATCATCAAATACATACTCAATTCAATTTAGTTCACTAGGGGACATCTTCAAATCCAGGTAATTGTGGATACAATACCCAACAATCTCCCACTATTTGAAGATGTCATAACCCTATGCACTAAGTTGAATTGCACAGAAAGTATAATTGAATAAAAACAGCATAACCAGACAGTAATAATTAAAGAGAGAATCAATGTTTATCCAAACACAAAAATATATATATAAATAAACAAGGAAAAACAACATGATTCCAAAACAGCTCAGCTCATGCTTGATCCTTGCCTTTCTGCTTTCCATAAATTCTTTCCACTGCCTCAGCTCTCTTTTTCTGTTCAGATTCCATTCTCTCAATCAATTCCTTTGACTTAGGCCAATATTTATCAGGAGCAGTTTCTTTAGATCCACCTGTCTTGAAATGAATTGTCCTTTCAGTTGTCCTTTTCTTGAACTTATCCCATTCCCCCTGACTGTAATGTTTACTGACACTTTCATTTTGCTTACTGACTAGGTTGAAAGATGTAAGAATGATATTCTTTGAAGTGGGACTCCAGCTTTCTTGGAAATTTCTTGGAGGAGGCCTATCATAGAATTCTCTGATCTTCTTATGAGGATTGGACCTTTTAGCAGAAGGTTTATCACCAAAAATCTTCCTTTTCAAAGACTTTTCAGAAGATTCAGAAACCTTGGAGCTTTCAAGCACTGGATCATCCCAGAACTCTTGGTAGGTAGAGGCTGGAATATCTGCTTCCGCAACATCAGAATCCTCAACAGGAATTTGAGAAGAACTTGGAGCACTTGGACCTGGAGCACCTGGCATTTTGTCCACAACAGTGAATCCAAGCATGCCTGCAACCTCCTTGAACAGCCAACTTGTTGATTCATGAGTGTACACATTTACATCTACAACATTTTGTAATATGTTCTCCTTAAGCTCTTGCATCTTGGAAAATACATTTCCATCCAGGCCATTCACTTTACCGGCACTTTCCTCTATCTTAGAAATCATACTCTCCTCCCCCTTTATGACATCTTCATGTAGGAGGGTATAGAGTTTGTTCAGCTGCCTCTCAACTTGATCATCCAGAAAAGTAACCCCTTGATCATGAGCAATGTTGAGAGTTGTTTGAGCATCATTCAGATTTACAACATCTTCACCAACCTGATGCAAGGTCCTTAGAGCATGCCCAACTGCCATATTGGTGTGGTCCAATGCTTTTCCTGCCTTTGTCATCCATGATTCTTGATCACTCTTGAATTTGCCCATTTCATGCTTCATCTCAGCCATTTCCTGCCTCAAAGCACTATCTACTTTATCAATTTTCTGATAAACTGACTTGATGGACTGATCAAAATGCTCTGTTTGAGCTTGCAGCAAAGTTGAAATTGACTTGAGCAAAGAAAATTGAGAGCTCTCTCCAGTTTCAAAAACATCAGGAGAGACTCTATCAGCTACAAAACTTGTAGATTGTGCTTGCTCATCAAGCACTGTTGCTCTTGGAGATTGTCTCAAAATACTTTATGGAGGGGGCAAGAGCAGCATAGGAGGGACTATAGATTCACCCATAAATATGTCTTCCTGTTCTTTCTCCCCCTCAGCCAAGGACATCCTCTTGGCAAACTCCAACTGAGCACCAAAACTGCCCTTGTCCAAAGCATCAGATTTCTCAAACTGTGCAGCTGATTTCCTTGATTCAGAGTGTTCAGATGCAGTATCTGGCAAGTTTTCATGATGATCTGAATGTGAGACAAGCTCTGCAGGGGATCTTCTTGAGTCTTCTAACATAACAGCTTCATCTTCAGCAGCAGATTTCCCTTGACCTTCCAGGCCAGGAACAGTATCAGGAACAACAGGACTAACTGGATCAACATACACTGGATCAGTATGAACTGGATCAATTTCACTGGGAGGAATTTCCTTTGAAGCAGCACCACTTGCAATAATGTCTCTTGGGGTTGGAGGCTCCCCCTCAACATGTTCACCTCTGCCCTGATCAGGAGCAGTACTAGGTCCACTACCCCTTGAGGGTTGACCTTCTTCATGAGTCCTATTCTCATTCTGCACAGGGTCCTCATCACCACTAACAACATTCTTGACTCCACCCTTTGGAATGACCCTTTCCCATTTGGAGAAAATAGAGGAGTTGATTTTCTTAGTGTGATGGATGGGGATACCTCTTCCAAGATTGAAAAAATCTGGATTACTACCATTCAGCAACAAACTAATAATTCTTCCAAAATTAGGGGCATGAAAGCTGTCTTTAATTTTCTCAAAAAGAACTTCACCAAAATTAAAACTCTTTCTACAAATAATAGCTGTGTGAATCTTAAAGGCTTCTTCAGATAGGTAGTCATGTGAACCTACCTTGCACAATAAGACTTTTCCCAAAATATCACACAGAAGCTTACCTACGTCATTCATGAATTTTCTTCTTATCTTTGAACCTTCATCAAGAATGCCACAGAATCTTTTGGCCTGGAGAAAGTCTTCAGCATACACTTCTTCTGTTTTGACTTCAGGCATCCTCAAGATCCTGTTGATGCCACTAGCTTTCAAAACTATTTTACAAGACCTGATGCAGCTCTTTATCTTCTTGCCTTGACCAGAGATTTTTGCATTTCTGTAGAACTCAAGAACGTCTTGTTCGAGAATTTTAGCCGGCTCTTCCAAGACATAACTGAGCCCGGCGACATCAAGCATCAAAATAATGTTTCTGAACTCATCTGAAGCAGTTCGAAAGCTACCTCGCACCAACTCTCCACCTGAATGCAGACCTCCAGCGGCTTTGGGCGCCATCGAGCTTGACGAAATCGGGGAAGAGAAACAGTGTTTTCTCGAGGGAGACGGAGAGACGGGAAGGGTTTCACGGAAGAGTGCGTGGAATCACGTGTTCTCTTTGTTTATACATATATATAATAAATTTAGACGCGTACCTGATTTCACGGATGGCTCTTGGGATCCAATGAATTGAATTTGATAATAAGACTTTTCAAGGAGACGTGTCCGAGAAGATAAAAGAAATTGACCCGTGATATCTCGTGAAATTCCAATATTCTTGTCCTCATGATTCCTTGTTAAGCATTCCAAGTTCCATTTTGAAGAAATTGAACTTGGTCTCGTCCAGAGGCTTCGTAAAAATATCTGCAATTTGTTTGTCAGTATTAACATATAACAAATTAATATCCTTACTCTCAACATGTTCCCGGATGAAGTGGTAGCGAAGCTCGATGTGCTTCGTTCTGCTGTGAGAGATTGGATTATTTGCTATGTCAATAACACTTGAGGAGTCACAGAACATGGGGATTTCTGTGAGCTTTAAATTATAGTCCTCAAGCTGATTCTTTATCCACAAAAGTTGTGCACAGCAACTGCCGGCAGAGATATACTCTGATTCAGCAGTTGATATTGCAACACAATTTTGCTTCTTGCTACTCCATGACACAAGCCTTTTTCCCAAGAATTGGCAAGTTCCTGAAGTACTCTTTCTATCATCTTTGCTACCTGCAAAATCAGCATCTGAAAAACCAATTAGTTCAAAATCATTGCTTCTCGGATACCATAAGCCAAGATTTGGTGTACCCTTAAGGTATCTCAAAATCCTCTTTGCAGCGGCATAATGAGATTCCTTACAGTTCACCTGATACCTGTCACAAACACATGTTGAAAACATTATATCGGGCCTACTGGCAGTAAGGTAGAGCAAGGACCCAATTATGCTTCTATACTTGGTTTCATCAAAAGGTTTCCCTTTCTCATCCTTGTCCAGAGACATACTTGAGCCCATTGGAGTCCTCATAGAGGTTGCACTCTCCATTCCAAATTTCTTAAGGAGCTCTTTGGTGAACTTAGTCTGAGAGATGAAGATTCCATCTTCAGATTGGTGCACCTGGAGTCCTAAGAAATATTTCAGCTCTCCCATGCTGCTCATTTCAAACTTACCTTGCATCAAGTTAGAAAACTTTTTGCAAAGTTTGTCATCTGTAGAACCAAATATAATATCTTCGACATAGATTTGCACAAGAAAAATCTCGCCTCTTACTTCCCTAAGAAATAATGTCTTATCTATTATTCCTCTTGTGAATTTGTTCTCAAGAAGGAACCTAGACAATGTCTCATACCAGGCTCGGGGTGCCTGTTTGAGACCATACAAAGCTTTATGTAAATAATATACATGATCAGGAAAGTTAGAATCTACAAAACCTGGAGGCTGAGCTACATATACTTCCTCTTTAAGGTCTCCATTCAGGAAGGCTGACTTCACATCCATCTGGAAAACCTTAAAGCCCTTATATGCAGCATATGCCAGAAATAATCTGATGGCTTCAAGTCTTGCTACTGGTGCAAAGGTCTGATCAAAATCAATCCCTTCTTCTTGCATGTATCCTTGTGCAACCAGTCTTGCTTTGTTCTTTGTAATGATGCCCTTTTCATCAAGCTTATTCCGGTAGACCCATTTGGTTCCAATCACATTTTGTCCTTTGGGTCTTGGTACTAACTCCCAAACTTTACATCTCTTGAATTGGTTGAGCTCTTCTTGCATAGCAAGGATCCAAGATGGATCGGTGTTTGCTTCTTCAAACTTCTTAGGCTCAATCTGTGAAAGGAAACTTAAATGTAAAACTTCGTTAGTTGTACCTCTTCTCGTTAGAACTCTGCTTGAAGGATCTCCGATAATCTGATCAGCTGGATGATCACTTGAATATCTAACTCCCAAGTTATTTGCATTTTCAGGAGCAACTTGAGGTTCAGCCACCTCTGGAATATCTTCTTCTTCATGAACTTCTTGTTCATCTTCAGAGTGATCCGAGATCTCTTCTGCCAACTTTGGAGCATCATCTGTGGTTTTTACTCCATCTTGCATAGAGAGTTCCTTCAGCTTTTCACCTGCATCTTCAATGAACACACTAGACGAGTTGCTATGCAGCAGGCTCGTCTCACCAAATACAACATGGACTGTTTCCTCTACCACCAGAGTTTTCTTATTGAAAATCCTATATGTCTTACTATGACTACTATATCCTACGAAAATACCTTCAAAACATTTTTCACTAAACTTGGTTGTAGGATGCTTCCCATTGTTAAGTACATAGCTTTTTACTGCCAAAAATTCTAAAATATGAAATCTTTGGTTTTCTGCCCTTTAGAATCTCATATGGGGTCTTACGATGGTTCTTATTGATGAGTGCTCTGTTTTGCACATGACAAGCTGTGTTGATAGCTTCTGCCCAGAAATATTCTGGAAGAGCAGAATCACTCAACATAGACCTGCCAGCTTCTATGAGGGTTCTATTCTTTCTCTCGGCTACTCCATTTTGCTGTGGAGTACGAGGAGAGGAAAACTCATGGGAGATACCTTGACTTTCACAAAACTCTGTCATGGCCCCCTGAATGAAATTTTTTTCCACGGTCACTTCTGATTTTGACCACTGAACAGTCAAGTTCATTCTGAATAAGCTTGACAAAATTAGTGAATATTCCGAAGGTTTCTGACTTAAGTTTTAGAAAGAACACCCATGCAAACCGGGAATAATCATCAACAATAACCAAGGTGTAAGCTTTCCCACCTAAGCTTCTAACTGACATTGGACCAAATAAGTCCATATGCAGCAGATGAAGACATCTGGTAGAATTATTGCCAATTATGCGCTTAAAGCTAGCCTTTGTTTGCTTACCCATTTGACAAGCATGGCAAGGGCTTTCTTTAATGCATTTAACTTTGGGGGCATCCCTTACCAAGTTGTGAGAAAATAACATAGATATAGTTTTGAAATTAATATGTGCTAGTCTCTTGTGCCATTGGTCACAAAGAGATGCACTATCTTTGGCAACAAAACACACTGGGGTAGAAGACTGTAAGCATATAAAATCTAAACAGTAAATACCACTGCTCCTAGAGCCTGTTAAAATAGTTTCCGCAGACACGGACATCTTTATCAGGCATCTATCTCTAAAGAACTCAACGGTATAGCCTTTGTCACACAGTTGGCTTATGCTAATCAGATTGTATTTCAATCCTTTCACATGAGCTACACGTGTGAAAACGACTGAGCCGTTGTTTATAGAACCATAACCAATAATAATACCTCGTTCAGATCCGCCAAACTTTACTTTAGGCCCGTTCTCAACTGGAACATAATCCTGAAGTAATCTTCTTCTCCCGGTCATGTGCCGAGAGCAACCACTGTCCAAATACCAGATAGGAATTTCGTTGGCCTTTGGACATTCCTGCAAACATGATCAATACCCCTTAGGAACCCAAACATTTTTGGGCCCTTGGTTCCTTGTTAGTGGAACACCACTTGGAACATTAACTTTGCAAGTGGTCAGTCTTGCACTGTTAACTCGTGGAGTTCTTGGCAGAGTATGATTGAACCAACAATCAATGGCGAAATGACCAATTTTGCCACAGCACCAGCATTCAAATCTATTGTATCTCCTCTTTGTGTTCTGCTGAGCCTTTTGAACGGGTGGCTTTGCAGGAGGAGCAACCTTGGAGGTAGAAGCCTCGTTGGTGCAACATACACAATTCTTAGGCACAATAGGCTTGACCTGCGGTGCTTTCTTAGCATTTGATCCATGAACGAATGGTCCATGATGCTTCAATTGAACTTCCTCATAAGGAGCCTTGAGGGAGCTAGATCCAAAGTTTCTGGGTCTGGTCCACACTGAGTTCACCTTGGCAGGCTCAACATGGGTTGGTCTGCTGAAGTGACCATACATGCTCTCAAAATCATAGGTGTTCGTAGGAAAAATCACCTTGTTGAAAGTTGGAGCACACTGTGGACCCTTACCCTTTGCATTAGCAGCTCTTCTTTTGGCTGACTTACTTAGGCTCTTTTCAGCAACATGGCCCAAACCACTACTACCAGAACCAGCAGTGAAAATGTCTATGATAGGCAAAACTGTCTTGGGCTTAGAGAAGTTCATTGTGATCTTCTTTTCAGCCTCAAGTTGTTTCGTCAAATCATTGATAATTTCACTCTTCTGAATGCCTGCTGAAGTGGCCTCGGAGAGAGCAATCTTCAAGGATAAGATTTCATCCCTGAGTAGGTTAGATTCTTCAATCTCCTTTCTCAGGTTTTATTCTTGATCCTTTAGGGATTGAATCTCCTTTGATTGAGTTTTAACAAGCTTTCGACACTTATTAAAACCCTTCAACATTTCCTCATACTTACCAGTCAACTCAGAATCCTCTTCCGAATAGTAGCTTTCATTAGCATCAGATGCCGTTTCTGAACATGAAAGAGGTGTAGAAGATAATACCTGACCGGTGAAAGGAACAATATCTTTGTCATCATCTGACATGGCCATTAGACTGTAGAAGCAGTCTTTTGTGAGACCTTTTCCTCTATATTGACCAAATTGGTCTTCTGTATCAGGTTGAGCCATCAGTCCAAAGAATGCCTCTTCATCTGAGTTAGACTCATTTGTGTCACTATCACTCAGAGTCTTGGACTTCTTGGCAACAAAACTCTTCTCCTCTTTCTTCTTTCCTTTGAAGGACTTCTTTTCTTCTTTTCTTGAAGATTCCTTCTTCTTGTGTGGGCAATCAGCTATCATGTGCCCTGACTTTTTACAACAATAACAAACGGGTTCAGTATAACCGTGTTTGTTCGGTTTAGAATCATACCTGTCATTTCTGTCACGGTGTGATCTCCTGTGATCTCTTGAAGAAGATGAGCCTTTTCTCGTTTGTCTCCTCTTGTTAAGCAACTTTTTGAATTGCTTGGAGAGGAGGGAGAATTCTCCTTCAGATAGTTTTAATTCTTCAGAAGTGTTTTCAGCTTTGTGAGAATTTGAAAATAACAGTAATTTTTATTTCCAAAAAACTAAGTATTACAAGAGTATTGCCTCCTTTATATAGACTAGGAGGGAAACAGTAAAATACAAATATACGATGTGGGACTAAATACAAATACACAATACTCAAGTGAGCTGGGCGGTCAGGGCGATCAACATTATTGAGACCACAGCGACCTCTGCGATCTGGAGTGAGATTCGGCGGTCACACGACAGGAGAAAGGTCGTGTGACAGAGGAGACCGTCGGACGGTTAGATCGTTGTGGCGAACACTCCCCCATAATGGAGAGACCGGGAGGGCCAGACCGCTTCTCTTCACAAGACGCGCTCTGGTATATCTGAGATAAATTGGCAGTCTGGAGCATGGAGACCGCTGAGACCGCTGGCTCTAGACCGCTTGGAGAGACGGAATGATGCTGACCTTTATGAGACGCGATCTCGCATGCTTGAGGAGAACAGGCGGTCTGATTCTGGGAGACCGCACAGACCGCGGTTATCAAACAGTTGTCTGATAGGGCTGGAGATCGCCGACCTTTATCTTGCACAATCTCGCATATCTGAGGAGCAGCGGTCTGATTCTGAGAGACCGCACAGACCGCTGGCTTCAGATCGCGCGACTTCAAACCTTCGAGACCGCTTGGCTTCAACACTCCCCCGCAAGCTGGAGCATATATATCAATCATGCCTAGCTTGTTACACACATCGGAGAAGGATGAAGATATAGGTTTGGTGAAGATATCAGCCAGCTCTTTATCCGAAGTAACGAAGGGAGTGCAGATTTGTTTCTTCAAGATTTCTTCCCTGATGAAATGACAGTTGTAACATCCCCCAGACAGCTAGACCCCCCAGGTGAAATCTGTCTTGACAAGGTCATGACAAGGCCTTGGTAGTGTAGAAATCCCTTTAACTTAGGCAAGATTAGGGTTGAAAGTGCCTTGGACTGCAAATAGCAATTTCCAGTGACCAAGCTTAGGGTTGAACTTTAGGGCCTCATCTTGACCATTTGACCCCACCATAGTATCCCTAACCCATTAGGGGTCCCCTTAGGGCACCAAGGGCCCATTGGGGTCAACCAAAGAGGCCAAATTGACCAAAGTCAATCATAACCCCAAATTGGTCAAAGTAGCCTATTTAGAGTCAATTGACCTCCACCATGCCAAATTGACCACACATCTAGGCCCAAAATATCATAAGAAATCTATTAGACCTAAAAGCCCCATCATGGGACCCCCAGTAGTGCAAATTGACCAAAATGCCCTTTTAGGTCAAAATGACAATTCTTCACTAGGTGCCCTAATTGACCACCACCATATTAAATTGACCCTACCAATAGTGTTATCATATCATAGGGGACCCAGTGGAGCAAAAAGCCCCATGACTGGGTCAACCCTAGGGCTCAATTTGACCAAAGTCAACCTAGCCTATTTTGGTCAAATCAGCTTTTATTGGGTCATCTAAGGCTCATGTGACCAAATTGACCCCACCAGTAGTTTCTAAATTTAATTTGGAGTCCAATGGACCCAAAAGACCCATCCTGGGGTCCCCCAATTGGTCAATTTGACCAAAAGTCAAACTTGCCCAATTTAGGGCAAATCACTTGGATCTAGCCCAATCCCTTTGGGTTAGCCCAAATTGATCACTTGACCAGCATGCTTGACTGATAATTAACCTAGGTGAGAGAGTAAAATCGGCCATGATGAGTAGGAGAGAGAAAAACCCAATTTTGGAGGAGAGAGAAGGTGG
This sequence comes from Dactylorhiza incarnata, assembly GCA_033032865.1. NCBI lineage: Eukaryota > Viridiplantae > Streptophyta > Magnoliopsida > Asparagales > Orchidaceae > Dactylorhiza > Dactylorhiza incarnata. The sequence continues at coordinate 5,675,798 of JAWHQI010000123.1, read as the reverse complement.
TGTTCATGGCCATTAAGGTGTTAAACCCCTTGGAATCCTCATTGATGACTCCTTTCATCTCCCCTGATGAATGTGGAGGGAATTCCAGAAGTTTTCTGGAGGAATTGAAGGCAGGGGGAGGCATAAGGGTGGCCGGCCATGGGGGAGAGGAAGGGTCACTTGATGACCTCTTAATGGAGCCCTCCTCCCATTAAATTGGCCCTCCCATTAGTTTCAAAAGGCGGATGACAGTCGAAATCAACTCTTACATCAATGCTTTTGGTGGAGAATCACGGAATCGACAAGAAAAAGCTTGGAGCTCGCCGGCAATGGCGCACCACCACCACACTCACCGCCAAGACCGTCTGAAGGTCTGGTTCTCCTCCCTAACCTCGGTGGTGTAGATCTCAATCGTCGGCGACTCGATTCGTGGCCAATTGGCCGTGAATCGAGCCAGCCAAGCCACCCGTAGATCGGGTTGGGCTTCCTCCTCCAGAACCCGTTTTCGGCCACCTCCGGCCGATCAAACACCGCTCATCGCCGGCCACCATCTCAACGGAGGTGTTGGTGGCGTTGGTTGGCCGGGGCGGCGCTCAGGTGGCCGGGAAATCCGCGATCAAAACGGCACAGGCGCGGCAAATCCCGATCGTTGGATCATCGAGGACGATGACCACGGGCCGCCCGATCCGTGCCAAGATTCGCGCTGGCCGGATTTTTAAGGAATTAGTCGTTTTTATTAATTAGTTTAATTGATTCATTATAACTGCTGTAGTATTTTAATTATTAAAAATACTAGATGCCCTCTACAGAAAAAGTGCCCAACATGAAAGTGGTAGGTCTTGACCCCTAGGATCATACAAAATTGGGTTCACCCCATTTGGAGTCCTGCTTTGACCTCAGCACCCATTTTAGTGCAAAGTTTGACTGAACTTTGAATGGATGCCCACACCTAACCACTAGTCCAAATGACTTTAAATTTGGACTAGGAATGAGTCATGCCTAGGAGTACATCATATCCAAAAATGGGAATTTTTGGAGAAATTGTTCCTAAAGTTTATGTAAAAATTTAATAATCAATCTGTAAATTATTTGGAGGGTCAAATGACCTCCAAACTCCACCAAATTTGGGGGGGGGGGGGGGGGGAGTTCTTAGGGTCATGATAAACCCCTGCTTAAAATTTCACCTCATTAGGAGGTGTTTTGGTTAGGAGTTTACTCAGCCCTAGTTTGGCCTATAAAGGGCTATTTAGGGTAAATCACCCCCTTGGTATTTTGAGTGGTCAAATCACCTCAACAGAGGCTGATATTTTGGCCACTGACCTTTTTGGGCTTAACAAACCCTCCAATGGAGTTTGGGGTGGTTTGGTGTAGGGTAGCCCTAGAACCCTAGGGTAGGTCCCTTAGTGGGGATTTTTAGGGTTGTGAAGGACATATGAGTGTTTGTCCTTGGAGGGGAGTGTAATAGACTCCTCTGAGTTCTATGAGTGTTATAACATCCTCACAAGAAGTTTGGGTGGATTTGGGGAAGTATGGACCTAAACCCTAGGCTAAACCCTAAGGGGTGCATTTAGAGGTCAATGAAAGAAGAGGGATCAAACCTTCATGGTTTGGCCTAGAATTTTGGGGAGATGGTCTTGGTGACCAGAGAGCCCTCCTATGAGAACTTGGTGGGATTTGGAGTTGCCAACCCTAGGTAATAAATCCTTGGGTAGATTTGTAAATATTTAGGTTTTGGGGATTTAGGAATAAATAATACTTAGTGATTAACCATCTTCTGTCACCAACTTAGTTTGGATGTTATTAATCCCTGGAGATTCTATTAGAACCATTGGAAAACTTTTGGAGGTCTAAATTGTAATTATTCATATTGTTGGCAATTATTGGGATGATTAATTGTAGGGTGATAGTTTTCTGTAATTTCATGAAACTTTGCTGGATGTCATTTCATACCATTATGAATCCACAGTAATTTTCTCATAATTTTTGGATTGATATTTTTGGTACTCTTAGTTCAATTTGGAATTAATTGCAAATATATCCTTGGTGGAAATTTCAAATGTAACCTCTATGGAATATGGTCAACTTTTGTAGGGCTGAATATTTTAGTATGAAACAGCTCTGTATAAAGTAGCATAAGGTTTGGAGTTCTTATGAGGGTACCTCCTTTGAAAATAATTGAAAATTAATGGGTTTTGGAATTTTGAATAATAGTAAACCTTGCTGGAATTTCCTACAAATTCATATTTGCTGATTATTAGGTACCCTTGATTTATGTAAAAATTTTGGTATACAATGGAAGCCAGAAAAATGCACTTGTAGTTCAAACCTTAGAAAGTTGTATTTTGGGAAAATTGTTTTAAATATTAATAATATTGTGAAAAATGTGATTCTCTGGAATTTGCCTTATAATACCATGATAGACCTCCAGTAAATAGCTTGGGTCAGTTGGATGAATATTTGGAGTACCTTTAGTTGTGAGCTTCATATAATTAGTTTGGTCTGCGTATAGTAAAACTGTGAAATTTGAGAATCAAGTGGATCCTTAGGAGGGATGAGAGGTAAGTGGTTTACCTAGTTTAGTTGAGAAGGTATGATGGTCAACAAGAAGGATTATGGAGGGTAAAGTGGTGCTCGGGATTGACGATGGATCGTCTTGGAAAGTCATAAGACACATAGGGTTAATTCAATTGTAATAACAAGGAGGGTGTTCTTATGGGTAGATACCAACAACACTAAGTGTCTTGAGAAAGAGAACTTTGGGGTGTCATCCCATTTCGGTTCCTAGTACCGTAGCGAGCCCCTTACAGGGTAATCTACGGGAAGTCCAAGATTAACCACAAACTGTAGGAGTAAGTAGTTATTCAAGATTAACTTAATAATACACACACCCACACCCTGTGGTTTCAGGAGTTTAGTTGGTTTGGTGCTACGAGCAGTAGGATCGGTGGAGGAAGGAGCAGATTGCCGAGTCAGGTGAGCGTGTGACCCAGTAGTGTTTGAAGGTACGGACGGGTTGGTTCGGCGAGCCGATGGCTCGGCAGGTTATTGATGGCGGGCAGGTTAGCCCGGGGAGCTTATGGCTCAGAGGTAGGAAGTAGAACATGTTGCATGTGCATTGAAGGTGGTGGGTCTTCAGTATTGGACGGTCGTTCACACCGACGTCAATACGTTGACTCGGCGAGTGTGGTATTTACACTTAGCCTTGAAAGTCTAGCGGTCCAGTCAGTAAGAGTACGCAGACGCTCCGCGGGTTTTGCGAGAGGCGTACGATAGATCTAGGTTAGGTAGTGTGAATACCAACCTAGAGGTGGGCGAGGCCCAACCCACCGCTTCCGTTTGCCACTACGGGAGTATCCTGGGAGTCTAGCTCGCTCCAAAAAGGGGGAACTAAAGGTCTATGTGCATAGAGTCGTAGTGAGTGAGTTGCACTTGTATGAACATAGCATACCTTGCCTGTCATAGCATAAACATTGCATTCAACCTACCCCTAACATATAAGTCGGTTATGAGACTTCTTATACGGTAGGCCCTGCTAAACGACCCCTTGGTCTATAGGTTTGTATGGGCATTCCTATAAATCAATGGTTACTTCTATGATACTTTACTTGCCATTATACTTACTGCTTACTGCTCTCTATATACTTTTTACCATGCTTTTATTTACTGCGTCATTTGTTTATATACACCTGTGTAGTGTAGAAACATTTCTTGTACCACTGTCACCTGCTCTTTGTTATACCCCTTGCTGTCCTCCGCTTCATCCTCCCGCACGGTGCCTAGGAGCCATTGGGGGTGGGGTGGGGAACATAAGGCTTAGTCTTTTTGACTAACGGTCGGTGGACCATATCATTTTAGGCATACCGAATGGGAGAGAAACAGGTGCAACAGGATCCGACAGGGTGGGCCCCATGGCCATGCTACCATTGTCACCAGCCGGGACATACTCGGGTCAGATGTCCCATGATGGGTGGAACCCCACCAGCTCAGCGACCAGGAGGCCGAAGGCGAAGACGTAGACGTGGTTTGCAAGGCAGCGACCGCAGGCCAAAAGAGAAGAAGCATTCAGTGTTGCAGCACCGGTGGAGCACAGAGTCTGCAGAGGTGGGTCAGACTAGTTTGGGTCCTTCCATTTCAGTGACGGTGGCGATTAGCTTTAGTTTTACCTTATGAGTGATCTTGTAGTGAGGATATGATGTGCAGGGCATGAGCCCTTTATTATTGTACCTTTGTTATCTTTTATTCAGTTATTATCTGTGGACATTTATCTTTATAATTCATGTGATTATGGACTTGAGCTTTCTATTTGTTCATGTATACCTTCTTCTTCGTGATCGAATTGGCCGGCAGGATCGGCGTTTTGTAATGGCGACCTTCCCGAGCGAAGGTGTCACCGCAAAGCGGCGGTTCTGGGCCTAAGACCCGGCGTCTGAAAAAGAAAAAAAATGGGGTCTTACAACAGTCCACTTCAATGTGTTTGGTTCTCTCATGAAAGACTGGGTTCTGAGATATATAGATTGCAGCTTTGTTGTCACAGAACATTGGTAAAGGATGATTGTAAACTTCTCCTAAGTCAAGAAGGAGAGTTCGTAACCACTTTAACTCGCATGTAGTTTGGGCCATGCTCATGTACTCGGCCTCAGCACTTGATCTGGAAACTACTGCTTGTTTCTTGCTCTTCCAGCTTACCAGATTTCCTCCCACGAAGGTACAGAACCCAGATGTGGATTTCCTGTCCCCTTTATCATCAGCGTAGCTAGCATCTGAGTAGGCTTCTATCTTGAGATGGTTGTTCCTTTGGAACAGAAGTCCCTTCCCTGGAGATCCCTTAACGTATTCTAATATTTTTAAAGCAGCTTGAATATGACATTCCTTCGGAGCTTGCATGAATTGGCTGACCTTTCCAACAGCATAGCAGATATCAGGTCTTGTTACAGTTAGGTAGATGAGCTTGCCTACAAGACGACGATTTCTAGTGCTATCAAGTAGAGGAGGAGAGTTATCAGTCCAGAGTTTGTCGTCTCCAATTGCCATTGGATACTTAGCAGGTTTAGAACCTAGAAGACCTGTTTCCTTTAGAAGGTCAATAGCATACTTCCGTTGTGAGAGAACAATGGATCTATGCTTCCTTGAGATTTCAATGCCCAGAAAGTACTTGGGAGTCCCCATATCTTTGGTCACAAAGTGTTGGAGAAGATGTTTCTTTGTAAGGGAGACACCTTCAAAGTCATCACCTATGAGAAGGATGTCATCAACGTATACATGCAGAACAACCATTCCACGAGATGTCTTGCGAATGAAGAGAGAGTGATCCGCAGAACTACGGACAAATCCAATGATCTTGATAACTTCGTTAAATTTTTCGAACCAGGCGCGAGGACTTTGCTTAAGACCATAGATGGCCTTCTTTAGCTTACATACACGAGTCTCCCCCGGAGAAACATACCCTGGAGGTTGCTCCATGAAAACAACCTCTTGAAGGTCACCGTAGAGAAAAGCATTCTTTACATCCAATTGAGAGAGTTGCAAACCTTTGTTGACGACCACAGAGAAGAGGACCCTGATGGTCGTAAGACGAGCGATAGGTGAGAAATTGTCAAAGAAGTCTACTCCATATGTCTGAGTAAATCCTTTGGCAACCAAGCGAGCTTTGTAGCGGTCAACAGAGCCATCAACACGATTTTTTATCACAAAGACCCATCTACACCCAACAACATCTATCCCAATAGGTGGAGGAACAAGAGTCTAAGTGCCAAGGTCCTGAAGGGTGGAGATTTCATCATCCATGGCAGCCTTCCACTGTGGGATGGCAAGAGCTTCTTGATAACTGGTTGGGGTGGCTGTATCTGTAATAGCAATAGCAAATGCCCTAGCAGAGGGGGTAAGTTGAGCATATGTTACAACATCGTGAATAGAATGTTGCGTACATGAGCGAACTCCCTTTCGAAGAGAAATAGGAAGGTCTTCAGTGGTGACTGTATCTGTAGGAGAGTCATCATCGGAAGAAGATAGTGCTGGCCCAAGAGTTGGGAGAGAAGGCTCCGGAGTAGGAGGACAGGTGGAAGGAGATGCTGGAGGTGGTGGAAGGAAAGGAAGAGGAGGAGGAGATGGGATAGTAGGTGGTGGTGATGGAGAGTAAATCAGCGGTGTTGTCAGACTAGGCGTAGGAGGCAGCGAGGTGGAAGAGGTAGAAAAGTATGGAACATTTTCAAAGAAGGTGACATCAGCGGAAACATATTGTTTGCGAAGAAGGGGGTCATAGCACCGGTATCCTTTCTGAGTTGGAGAATAACCAACAAAGTGCATTTAACTGCCCGAGGAGAGAGTTTGTCGCGACCTGAGGAAGGAATGTGGACAAACGCAGTACAACCGAACACCTTGAGAGCTAAGGAGAAGGGTTGTGAAGTGGGATAGAGTATAGAGAAGGGGTGGAGCCTTGAAGAAGGGTGGAGGGAATGCGGTTAATGAGATAGCAGGAGATGAGGATGGCATGACCCCAATAGGTTTTGGGCATATTCATCTGGAAGAGTAAGGTGCGAGCCATGTCGAGGAGGTGTCGATTCTTACGTTCCGCTATCCCATTTTGTTGAGAAGTATAAGGACAACTAGTCTGATGTATAAGACCATGGTTCATGCAAAACTCAGAAAATTGATGAGAAACATACTCTTTAGCATTATCAGTGCGAATAGCCTTGATAGATACCCCAAACTGAGTGGAAATTTCATTATTGAAAGTTTTAAAAACAGAAAAAAGATCTGAGCGTTCTTTTAACAGATACACCCAAGTACATCGAGAGAAGTCATCAATAAAAGTAACAAAATACAAACTACTCCCACCTACAGTCTTGGTAGGAGAAGGACCCCAGATGTCCGAGTGGAGGAGATCAAAGGGACGAGTCGAGCTACGTCCATGTTTGGCAGGATAGGAAGCCCGATGGTGCTTTCCTAGTTGACAAGCTTCACAGTTGAGAGAAGAGGTATCTCTGGTGAGGTGAGGTAGAAGTTGATACAACAGGCGAGGTGGAGGATGACCAAGACGGAGGTGCCATTGATGGAGAGAATCTGAGACGGTAGAGGCAGAGTGAGCAGCAAGAACGTCAAGGAAGTAGAGGCCTCCACTCTCAGTCCCAGTAGCAACTATCTCCTTCGTATGAAGATCCTGAAAATAACAGTTAGTCGGAGTAAACATAATAGGGCATTGTAATTGTTGAGAGAGAGTCTTGACTGATAGTAAGTTGCATGGAAAATTAGGCACATAAAGAGTGTTCTGAAGAGAGATAGTCGGAGTGACTTGAACTATGCCAGTCCCACACACATGTGAGGGGGAACCATCAACGGTGAGAACCGGAGGTAAATTCTTGTGCTCTAGTAATTGGGAGAAAAGGTGAGGGTTCCCTGTCATATGATTTGTTGCACCAGAATCAATATACCATTTACCTTCAGTAACCACGTGCACGCTACCTGAGGAGGTAGCAACAGAAGCAGACGGTGATCTAATATCCGGTGAAGAGGCAGCAGCCAGAGGGCGAAGGTGAGGATGCTTGAGATTGCAACGATCAATTGGGTGACCCTTCCGACCACAATGAGAACAGATGTGTCGCGGAGGTCCACGGCCACCAAGAGAACCACCACGGCCACCAGGGTGACCACGTTCAGCCCGATGAGCAAAGTTCTCTGGAGGAGGAGGGGAAGACAACAAGGGTCGTTGGAGAAGGGAGGTAACAGCAGAGACCCAGGCATCGGTGGCATCAAGAGTTGGAGACTCAGCTTCTCCAAGGATTTGTTGTCGTATCATATCATAAGACTCCGGAAGACGGAGAAGGTAACACACAACCAGGAGCTCTTGGAAGTGTTTATGTTGTTCAGTGAGATCAGCAGAGAAGGGGCGATGTTGAAGGAGTTCAGCCCCAAGGGCCTGAACTGCTTGATATGCTGTGGTGGGATCCATGGTTGGGCGGGCAAAGAGATCAGCATACAAGGTGTAAATGCGGGAGGTTTTGTCGCCTTTGGAGTAAAGGGCCGCAAGATGCTGCCATGCTGCCTTGACTATCTCATCATGACGAATGATAGGAAGACACTCATCAGAGAGACTGTTAGCAAGCCAGGTGCGGACCATAGGATCGCTAGCATCCCAATCATCAAAGGTAGCAGATCCTGTGGGAGGGGGATCATCGGTGAGATGGTGACATTTGCGTTGAGAGCGTAAGAGAAAGGTGAAGGAGACACTCCAATCAGGATAATTAGCTCCAGTGAGCTTGGATGTGGTGCCAAGGTTGCCCGAGGAAGAGGTAGAAATAGCCACAAGAGTGGGCGGGGGTGGAGGGGGGTGGGGTGGGGTAGCATTCACAGAAGGGGTACCCATGAGAGAGATCGCGCGGTCTCGCGGATATAAGGGAGATCACGCGAACTAGAGGAGGAAGAGAGGAGATCACACAGAATGTGCGGTCAGAAGAAAATGAGACCGGTCGAAGAGATCGATCCCTCTGATACCATGTGAGAATTTGAAAATAACAGTAATTTTTATTTCCAAAAAACTAAGTATTACAAGAGTATTGTCTCCTTTATATAGACTAGGAGGGAAACAGTAAAATACAAATATACGATGTGGGACTAAATACAAATACACAATACTCAAGTGAGCTGGGCGGTCAGGGCGATCAACAATATTGAGACCGCAGCGACCTCTGCGATCTGGAGTGAGATTCGTCGGTCACACGACAGGAGAAAGGTCGTGTGACAGAGGAGACCGTCGGACGGTTAGATCGTTGTGGCGAACACTCCCCCATAATGGAGAGACCGGGAGGGCCAGACCGCTTCTCTTCACAAGACGCGCTCTGGTATATCCGAGATAAATCGGCAGTCTGGATCATGGAGACCGCTGAGACCGCTGGCTCTAGACCGCTTGGAGAGACGGAATGATGCTGACCTTTATGAGACACGATCTCGCATGCTTGAGGAGAACAGGCGGTCTGATTCTGGGAGATCGCACAGACCGCGGTTATCAAATAGTTGTCGGATAGGGCTGGAGATCGCCGACCTTTATCTTGCACAATCTCGCATATCTGAGGAGCAGCGGTCTGATTCTGAGAGACCGCACAGACCGCTGGCTTCAGATCGCGCGGCTTCAAACCTTCGAGACCGCTTGGCTTCAACAAGCTTTATCCTCAGAAGACTCATCTCTCACAGGGGACAGGGCCCTGCTTCTCCGGGAGCTTTCAGCCTTTAGAGCAATGGGCTTTTCCTTGCCAGAGCTCCTACTGCTTTCCTCTTCTGACTTCCTGATATTCAACTTCAGCTCATGGGAAAGCAGCTTCCCATATAGAATCGGTGGCTTCGTAGTAGCCAACTTACCATATTCTCTGATAGCTATCACCTTGGGGTCCCATTCCTTAGACAGGGATCTAAGGAATTTATCGTTCAGCTCACCCATGGTGAATTCCCTTCCATAGTTTATCAAACCATTTACGATCTTGAAGAATTTTTCGTAAGTGTCAGAAATTGTGTCTTTGCCTTGTTGCTTGAAGGCTTCATATTCTTGGTTCAGCAAAGATTTCCTGTCATCTCGAACTTCTTCAGTACCTTCCATTAGAACCACAATAGAATCCCATATCTCTTTTGCAGACTTGCAGTGAATCAGATTTTGTAGCATTGAATCATCAACTGCACCTGCTATGATGTGCTTTGCTTTCTTGTCCAGAGTGACGAGTGCAATTTCATCATTTGTCATATCCATTAGTTTCTTTGGCACCTTTTTGGTGGGATCAATGGTAGAGGCAACTGTAGGAATGACGGGACCTTCCTTAATTATCTGGGAGATTCGGGGATCATTTGCTTCCTTGTAGAAGATAACTCTTTCTTTCCACATGGGGAAATTTTCCTTAGTGCAAACTGGGAGCTTGGAGGAAAACCTTTCCATGCCTCTGTCCATAGAGAGAGATCTTGGCAACGAAGAGGGATCTTTAATCTAGGTGTTAACCTCTTAAACATAACCTCCCTCTGATACCAATTGAAAGAAATCGTTGTCTACCTAAATCACCTAAAGGGGGAGGGTGAATAGGTGATCTCTACTGCGATTGCGGAATAAAAATTAAGTACACACACAACAAGAAAAATCACAGCACAGAGACACAAGATTTATAGAGGTTCCCCAAGGTGGGTACTCCTCTCTGCCGCTTCGCCTATCTAGCACTTCGGGCTAGCGTCGGCAACTTCGCCAAAACTCGGATTTATCAACAAATCCTACACTCAGAGACAACGACTCCTACAAACTCGGAGAACAACCTCTCCTACAAAAGCACTCGGAGATAAACTCCTATAACTCGGAGCAAAATACTCCTACAAAATAACTTGGAGAAAAATCTCCTACGAGAATCAAATAGAGTTTGAAATAAAATACTTCTATTAAATCTCAACAGAGATTAACTTCAGATCTTGGAAAAACTGAGTCTTCTTCTTCCTTGAGAACGAAAGCTTGGATCTTCAAAGATTTGGAGGAAAGGAAACTCGGCAAACCTGATCTGAATAGGCACTTTGATTTTCTTGAAAAGATCTTCAAAAAATATGGAGCAGCAAATAAATCAAAAGCCTTCTTATCTGAGAAATCTCTAACAACACTGAAGAACGAGTCTTGAGGGCGCAGAAGTTAGATCTCAGAAAAACTTATTCAGCGAGCAAGAAGGAAGACGACTGGGTTCTTCTCTTTCAATCGGGTTGAATAATAATAATTACCCTAAAAATAAGAGACTATTTATAGGAAGAACTCCAATGGCTAGGGCGACAGACAGGGAATGATCGACACGTGTGCTGCACATGACGGCCAACCCCAATTTTCAAAAATGAAACATATTTTTGAAATTCGTCTGTCCGTCATTCGTCGAGACTTCACGTGAACATTCGACGAATTGACTTAGCCATTAAAAAGATTGAACAACCCATGAAAAGCACCTTCTGTTTTCATTCGTCGGGATTCGTCGGGCGTTCTCGAGAACATTCGACGAATTGACTTAGCCGCACAATTTCCTTCACAAAGCTGCCTTTTTGACTTCTGTCAGCATTCGTCGACATTCGTCGGGAGTTCATGAGAACATTCGACGAATGGACTTAGCCACAGAAATTCCTTCTTCAAACTGGAAAACTGGCTTCTGTCGGGATTCGTCGAGATTCATCGGGACTTCACGTGACATCTCGACGAATTGACTCAGCAAAAATTTCCTTCCTCCTGAAAGCCTGTTCCACTCCTCAACCTTGAAAGCCTTCAGTTATGAGAATATGAAGTGCACCCCAAAAGAGAGATTACACATGGACCAACATTTTGTTCTACACAATGAGGGATTACATGGCAGTTCCCCCAAGCCCGAACCTTCCCAGCGCCGGGCCACCCTCGTCCGGTCGGCGCTCCTGGCCACGCCGATGTTCCTTTATACGCATTGTCATGTGCCTCGCTCGGTCCAGGAGGCTATAGAGCGGCTGGCGCGGTTTTTTCTGTGGCAGAGGGCCCCTTCCCAGCGCGGGATGCACTATGTGAGCTGGGAGCAGTGTTGCTCTCCCTCTGCCGGGGGTGGGCTTGGCTTCCATGGGGTGAGTAGGTGGCAGGGCCCCTTACGGGCAAAGTTCGCTTGGGAGCTAATGCAGGCGGGATCCTCCCTTTTCCATAGGTTGGTTTCGGCCCGGTACAATGGCCGCCTTTGGAGGGAGGGGATCACCCGGCGCGTCTCTCCGGTTTGGCGGCTCATCAGGGAGGGTGCTGAGTGCCTTCGGCCCCTGCTTCGCTGGCAGATTGCGAATGGGGATTCTGTGGATGTACTTGCGCACGCTTGGATTCTTGACCGGCCTCTCTCCCAGTGGCCCACTTTCGCTGACTGCGGCTCGCTGGAGTCACTCCAGGTATCGGCCTTCTTGCTCCCAGGCGGCGGCTGGGATGTTTCCGTTCTGTCTCAGTTTTTTGGGCCGGATCTTGTTGAGGCCGTCCTCCAGATTCCGGTCCACAACTCCTTTCCCCAGGACAGGCCGGAGCTCTGCACCCGCCTAAGTGGCCGTTCTGTTGCCTCCCTCGCCTACATGGCCCAGTTTGACGGAGCGTGTACAGACTTTAGCTGGCTTCGGAAGCTGAAGCTTCATCCGCGGGAGCGGTTGTTTTGGTGGCGGCTCCTGCGGGATGCGATCCCCACCCGGGCGTGGCTTGCCCGTCGGGGTCTTACTGCTGAGCGGGGATGTCCTTGGGGATGCACGTCTGAGGAGACCCGGGACCATCTAGTCTCGGACTGCTGCTGTCTGTCGGCCATTCAGATCGCTCTTTTGCGCTGGGGATATAGTATGACCTCCTACTCCAGCTGGGAGACTGCGCGGGAACATCTCTCATCTGCCTCTGCCGGCGCGCTCGGTACAGCGAGGGTTTTTTGCTGTGCGGTGTACCAGGCCTGGCGTGGCCGCAACGCCAAGGTCCACAGTGGCGAGGTGGTGTACTTTACTGTCATGGCGGCGACCATTGTTGAGAACCTCTCCATTATGCGAGCTCTACCTCTCCAGGGGCACTGGGGTACCACCCAGCCTCACCGGCTGTCGACACCACGCTTTTGGTGCCCCCCGCCCCCTGGATGGATAAAGTTCAATGTGGATGGTTCTCTCTCCTCGTCCGGGCTTGCTGGGATTGGGATGGTGGCCCGCGATGACCGGGGTGCTCTCATCTTTGTTGCTGGGTCCTCGCTTTTGCATTGGGATCCTGGGGGAGTGGAGCTGGCGGCGGTCTTGGCACTGAAGGATCTTATCCCGCCATCTTTATATGGGGTGCGCGGGGATATTGTGGAGGGCGACTGCTTGACCCTCATGGACAGCTGTGCTGCTGGTTTGCGACGCGGCGACTGGTGCGTGACGGTGGATGGCGAGGAGGACTTCTCTTTTCTGAGCGGCTTCCCGCAGCTTCGTTTCCAGCATATTGGCCGTGAGGCCAACAGAGTTGCTGATTTCTGTGCTCGTTTTGCCCTATGGGGAAACTTTGTATGGCTTGATGTTGATAGCACTCAGACCGAGTTTGCCGAGCTTGTTCGTGCAGACTTGGATGACATGCTGTAGCTTTGTTTTTCTTTTTTGTTTTTAATTTCATGCTACATGCACTTTTCAAAAAAAATGAGGGATTACATTGTCTAGAACTGTGTTTGGTGATCCATTGCAACCTGACTTTGGTGTGCACTTAGCATTATGACCTGTCACAACACATCTAAAGAGAAATCATCAAATACATACTCAATTCAATTTAATTCACTAGGGGACATCTTCAAATCCAGGTAATTGTGGATACAATACCCAACAACATCCTTGCGTTTCAACAACTTAGTGTCGCCCGTTTCAGCCCAAGATAACGGTGTGCGACATTTCCTACCATAAAGAGCCTCGAAAGGGGCCATCTTTATACTTGCTTGGTAGCTGTTGTTGTAAGCAAATTCAATCATATAGAGATGGTCCTCCCATCTCTTTCCGAAGTCCAGGGCGCACATCCTCAGCATGTCCTCCATCGTCCTATTGGTCCTTTCGGTCTGTCCATCCGTTTGCGGGTGGAAGGCCGTGCTAAACTTCAGCTTGGTACCCAATAATTGATGAATCAGCCTCCAATCATTTGATGTGAACTGCCCATCGCGATCACTGACGATGCTACGGGGAATCCCGTGCAACCGTACGATGTTATCGACGTACAACTTTGCCAGCTTCTCCACAGAATCATCCTTCCGGTTCGGAATAAAGTGTGATACCTTCGTCAATCGGTCCACGATCACCCAGATGGCGTCGTTTCCATGTTGCGATCTCGGCAATCCGTGCACGAAATCCATCGAAATATCATCGAACTTCCATTCCGGAATCGGCAATGACACCCACCGGGACGTTGACATTCCACCTTCACCAACGCGCAAGTATGACACTTGGCCACGTAGAGGGAAATGTCTTTCTTCATACCCGGCCACCAGAAGAGTTTCTTCATATCCATGTACATTTTCGTGCTCCCAGGGTGGATCGAGTACTTGGTATGATGAGCCTCGTACATCAACTCCGCCCGTAATGTACCAACATTTAGGACGCACAATCTGCCATTCTTCCACATAAGGCCATCTTCGAAAGAGAAATCAGCGTTTGACCCATCAACGGTCTCCGCTTTATAGCGTTTCATGCTCTCATCCAGCTCCAATGCTTGTCGAACTCGGTCGGCGAGGTCGTATTGAACCTCCATCCAGTTCAAGCATGCTGAAGGAGACGCTCTTCTATCGACGCAAATGATCTCCATAACTTCTAGCTCGCGGATTAGACGCTCATCGTGCATCAAAATCCAATTTGCTTGAGCAGGAGCCCGACGACTCAACGCGTCTGCAACTACATTTCCCTTACCAGGAGTATATTTGATGTCGAAGGTGTAGTCCCCAAGGAATTCCATCGACCTCCTCTGACGCATATTCAACTCCCTTTGATCCAGCAGGTACTTGAGGCTCTTGTGGTCAGTAAAGATATCGATCTTCACGCCATACAAGTAATGCCTCCAAAGCTTGAGGGCGAAAGCCACGGCCGCTAACTCCAAATCATGGACCGGGTAGTTCTTTTCATGAACCTTCAGTTGTCGGGAGCCGTAGGCAATTACCTTTCCGAACTGCACTAGGACGCAACCCAAACCACTCCCCGAGGCGTCACTATAAATTTTGTAGCCTTCCGTACCACATGACGAGCATAGAATGGGCGTCGTGGTCAGACGGCTCTCCAGTTCTTCAAAAGCTCGAGCGCACTCGGGCGACCAGTCGAACTTGTGATCTTTCCTAGTAAGTTTAGTGAGAGGGAGTGCGATCCTCGAGAAGTTCTCCACAAAGCGCCTATAATAGCCGGCAAGTCCTAAGAAACTTCGGACTTCCGCTACGTTTTTCAACATAGGCCACGCTCGGATCGCTTCTATTTTCGACGGATCAACCGCAATTTCATCCCCACTAACAACATGACCCAGGAATGCTACTGACGATAGCCAAAACTCACACTTGGAGAACTTGGCATATAATTGACTCCTCCTCAGGGTGCTCAAAACTGCGTGCAGATGCTCTGCATGTTCCTCCTCCGACTGAGAGTATACCAAAATGTCGTCGATGAAGACGATCACAAATTGATCCAAATACTCTCGGAACGTTCTATTCATTAAGTCCATAAATACCGACGGTGCATTAGATAGACCGAACGGCATAATGGTGCATAGTACCCAAAGCGGGTACTGAACGTTGTCTTTGGAATGTCACATTCCCTTATACGCAGTTGGTAATAGCCGGACCTTAAGTCTAGCTTAGAGTATACCGTCGACCCAACCAGTTGGTTGAATAAATCGTCTATTCTTGGAATCGGGTATCCGTTTTTCTCGGTCAACTTGTTCAGCTCTCGATTGTCGATACATAGACGCAAGCTCCCGTCCTTCTTTTTCACAAAGAGGACCGGTGCACTCCAAGGCGATGAACTTGGACGTACGTAGCCTTGCTCTAGAAGCTCTTGCAATTGAACCTTCATCTCTGCCAATTCCTTTGGCGCTATCCGGTACGGTGAGCGGGCCACAGGTTTGGCACCTGGCACCAGCTCAATACAGAAATCAATCTCCCGCTGAGGCGTAGCCCCAGGGAGTTCGTTAGGAAACACATCGGCGTACTCCGCTACAACTGGGACATCGCATAACCTGGGATTTGGCTCCGAAGCCTCCAATAGAGTGAAGAACAATTCCGCGCCCTTTCTCACCGCCTTAACCACCTGGAGAGCAGACATCAGTGTCTTGCTCGCTCCTCGCATACCTGCGAACGTGGTTTCGTCTTCAATGTTCTTTCCCAGAGTGATCTCCTTTGAATTGCAATCTATGCATGCTCGCTGCTCCGAGAGCCAGTCCATGCCGAAGATCACATCAAATTCAGCTAACGGTAATAACGACGCTTCCAAGTCGAAATCCTGATTTCCGATCCGCACCTTCACACGGCTCTTCCTATCCACACTCATGCGAGACCCGTTAGGTAGCACTACCTCCAATCTATCTTTTGCTAAGGCTGACGGCACTCCGATTCGCACCACGAAGCCCATAGATAGAAAAGAGTGCGATGCTCCCGTATCAAATAGAGCTCTCGCCGGATAGTTGAAAATTAGGAAGAAACCTAATTGCACACAAATCAAACATAAAGTCGCACAACAGTATCAATCACACATAGCTATGTAAAAGCTAACATTTAATTCATACCTGTGACGACATCAGTTTGTCGTATGGCTTCTTGCTGGCCAAGCGAGTAAACTCTCGGCTGGGTCGGAATGTGCTGGGAAGCAGCAGACTCCGCAGCTTTGCCCTTTTCCGCATGACCCGCAGCACGAGCATAGTCCATCGCTCGGTTCTCTGGCCTCGGGGGACCACTGCGACACACGCTTGCTTTGTGTCCCACCTTTCCGCAAGTGAAACATGTAATTGGACCACGTGCAGTCGTAGTTCCCGACACATTTGAGCGAGCTGGTTCCGCAGACTTGAACTTCCTTTTGTTCCTCCTGAACTCAGATTTGGATTGAGAGGTCGGCGCATGAAATTCAGGTTTCTTTGTCACGCCCTTTGCTTGTACTCTCTTCATGTCCAACTCCAGAGATCTGGCGCTTTGCACCATCATATGGAAGCCAAACGTCATTGGGCCTGCAAGGAGCAGCCTCAACTCATCCCAAAGACCTTCAAAAAACTTGTTCGTCTTCATTTCCTCAACTTCCACCAAAAACCCCGCATAGCGGCCCAATCTAGTGAACTCGTGCAAGTACTCGTCCACCGAGCTATTGCCTTGAGTTAACTTCAAGAACTGGTTCTGCAACGCAATGCGTTGGGCAGAGGGAATATATCTCTGAAGAAACGACTTTGAGAACTCCGCCAAAGTGATCTCGGTAATATCCTTACCTTCAAACTTATGCGCTTCCTGTTCGGCCCACCAAAGCTCTACTTCTCCGTTAAGGAGAAAGGTGGCTAGGGTGACCATCATATCTTCTTCCGTTGTTGTCGCCTTTAGAGTTTTTCTAACCGTTGATAGCCAGTCCTCCGCCTCCGTTGGGGATCCGGTCCCCGAGAAAGTTAGAGGGTGGAAGCTTAGAAAGTGTTGTAGTTGTTGATCACGCGCTCGCGCAACAGCTACACGCTCTACACGACGCTCCACCTTTGGCACCACCGCAGGTTCCACTGCAGCCACTTGCACAGGGGTCTCCATCTTCGGTTCCACCGCAGGTTCCACTGCAGGTTCGATCACCGGGGCCGCATCTGTAATAGGCGTAGTAGGTTGTGCAAGCCTTTGCGGTTGAGCATTGATCATCGTGAAGACAGCTTCTGCGATTAACCTGATCATCTCAGCAGGAGGAGTGGTCGCTGGCACCTCAGCCGACGCACTACTTTCAGCGGTATTACGGGGTCGAGACTGCCCCGCAGCACTCCTAGTCACCTATAATCGTGCAATACACAATTTAGTGACCCTAAACATAGCAAACAACAATCATGGAACGTTCAGGTTCTGCAAACAAGTATGTTTTTCCATTCCTAAGTGGACATTCTTATTAGTTTTTGTCGTTTTAGGTGAATGGACATCCCGTGCACACCACCCCTTAAAAGGAATTCGTCCCGAATTCGCTAAACTACGGATCGACGCCCTAAGTCCGATACCAAATTGTAACACCCTTCCAGTACGAACAATATAACAGTAGGTCCGGCCGGGACCCCACGCTATACTAACCACACTAGCTAAGCGTTAAAAGGTGATATACAGAAAAGAACTACACCAGAGTACTAAACATAAGCGGAAGCATAAGGATTTAACATTTCTATTAGAATAGTCCACTATCACAGGAATGAAACAATAAAGTGTAGAGTTACGGGCTTAAGGCCTTACATTCCAAAACGTACAAAACTCTCTAAACATACATCGGCGCGTAGGCCGGCAAAACATGAAAAACAGAAAAGAGGCTGGCCTTCGAGGGCCAACGCAGCAAAAAGGGCCACCGCCCGCTATTTCCCGCTAGGCTCACCTGCACCTGCATAAGAAAGTTCCACCAAGAGGTGGCAAACAAAGCAACGATCAGCACAGCTGACCAAATTATAACGACCCCACCCCTTTCACGGGGTGGCGGAGCTTCTTCCCTGCAAACAAGTCATACTAGCAGCAAGTAGTACTAATGATAGTGCAAACTATACAAGGTGAGGTTTTAAGCACAATCAATCTTCTAGGTGTAGCAACAAATAGTGTTGATCCTGGGAATGCACATGATGTCGGTTGGGTTCACCCGAAGGTTCACCACAATTGCCTAAGCAACACATGAGGCTAATCATAACATCAATCCAAAACCATGACCGTGTAAGACCCCCCCCCCCCCCCCTCCCTAAACTGAGTCTGGTTCAGGGAGGGGGGATCTTACTGCCGAAAGAGGACTACCCAGCGCTTTCCGGGTGGGAAGTCCCACCTTTTCAAGCGCTGAGCGGTCTCTTTGTCAGGCACAAGAATCATCACAACACATCAGAACGCACAGCGGAAGAAATCGAAATAAGAAAAGCTAAGCATGCTGATTATATTACATATTTAAATATGGCTGGGGCCTATCGTTTTACAAAACATTGCCTCGAGGGCTACATAGTCTAAAACGAAAGGGAGCCCTAGGCTAGTCCTTATACTCTGGAACTCACGTCTCTGAAGATAGGAGGAGAGGCTGGGGTAATCGAACGGGCCATCTCCAAGGCTCGTAACTCATCCTGCGGTGCGGGGGCTCCTTGCTGTCCCATCTCCTGTGATTGGTTATAAGAAATAACCGTTAGTCACAGAGCTAAGTAGAAAATACATCCCCTCCCCGGATCCATATCCAGGGGGGCGGCTAAAGAACAGAAATGAAATAGCCGAAGCAAGGTATAGGGTTAGCAGCAGGTAAACATATATATCCCGTATATATATAGGGCTTCCCGCCCTAAGCTCGTAATCGCGCCGTATAGTAAGTACACAACAATATAACGCGCAGACACGCACACCTAGGTATTCAAACCTGTACGCACTCAAAAGACCTTGTGTCGACACAGTTTAGACCGCTTTATTTCAAGCAGGGGAGCTAACCCCGCGGGCCTCACCGATGTGGCCGTCGGTGACAGTGGCCAGTCTTGCCACTTCTGAATGTAGTCGTACCGTATCATTCAGGCCCTCCTGTACAACTTGGTGTACTAACTGGATGTGAGCGACATCCGACGAGCCGATTTGTAGGCCGACCAGAGGAGGTAAAACTGCAGGCTCGGAGGGTGATAACCCGTTGCGCACATCTCCCTGTCGCCATGAGTCGTCAACCCACCCGCACCGGTACGAACGGTCTGCGAGCGTGACCAACCCGCCACTCCCAAACAATCTTCACCCGCTTATATAAGCATATGAGTTACGTGGCAATTCTACTCGACCGGTCACACGACCTCTGACCGGGAGGATTAGTGGTATGAGGGCTCCTTGCTTGGGGCTAACCTGGGAGGAGGAACTCAACCCCGAGTTTTTCCCCAACTAAGGCCTCGTAGGAGGGAGGATAAGCACTGCATGGTTGCCATGACAGTTCTGCATTAGCAAATCACTTAGGCCGAAAGCAGGGGACGTGGTAATAAACAGAAAAGTAGGCCAAAAGCAGAGGCCATGGTAATAAACAGAAAAGTAGGCCGAAAGCAGAGGCCATGGTAATAAATAGAAAAGTAGGCCGAAAGCAGAGACCATGGTAATAAACAGAAAAGTAGGCCGAAAGCAGAGTCCATGGTAATAAACAGAAAAGTAGGCCGAAAGCAGAGGCCATGGTAATAAACAGAAAAGTAGGCCGAAAGCAGAGGCCATAATGACAGGACCAGTGCGAGACTGGATTTAAATGAAAGTACAGAAAGTAAATGCGGGGGACCAGTGCGAGACTGGATTTAAAGGAAAGTACGGAAAGTAAATGCGGGGGACCAGTGCGAGACTGGATTTAAAGGGAAGTACGGAAAGTAAATGCGGGGGACCAGTGCGAGACTGGATTTAAAGGGAAGTACGGAAAGTAAATGCGGGGGACCAGTGCGAGACTGGATTTAAAGGGAAGTACAGAAAACAGTAACAGCATAAGGAAAGGGTTAGTAGTCCAATCGCTCTTTTATTATTGTCGCGGCGGGGTTCAATTTCGGCGCCGCACCGCGATTCTGTTCCGATTTTCGCGTCAATATTCCAAGCTTAGTTGATTCCTTGGATAGATACGCATAAATTTTTATAGGCATTTAAAATTATGTGTCGAGGGGGCGCCGATTCGTTTTGATAAATTTCGCTCCTTTTCGGGCGTTTTATTTTCGCTTGTAAAAGCTTTTAAGGGGCCCAATGGAGGGCTTATCCCTTGAGGTTTTGATAGTAGGTGAATTATGCCCTAACTAGGGCATATGAATTTTGGGTGATTTTTCCCCACTCATTTGGGCTTTAATTTCCTTAAAATAAACTTTATAGGGGGTTTTAAAAATAGCAAAACTCCTCCTAAAATTCCCAAAAAATTACAGTAGGTGCCCCTTAGGATGGGGCACATTTTTCATTTAGAAAACTTTTTCTGAAACTGCCCTAATTTGCCTTGGGAAATTAAAATGGGGAAAGCCCATTGGGGTGCGAATAGCAGGAATCGAGAGGGCTGGGGGCGCCGCACCGGGCGCCTTCCTTGGGCCCTCACAACGGATCCACCGCGGATCCGCTGTGGGGGCGCACAGTTTGAGGCGGGGTTTAAGAATATAGGGGCCGCACGATTTTCCTTGGGGAAAATCGTGCGGCTCCCGATTATTATCGGGAGGCGGCCGCTGCCGCCGCCGGGCAACGGCCGGCTGGGCTGGCACCGCCCCCGGTCGATGCGCCGGGGGTCGGCGACCATTCCGGTGGTGGTCCGGCGGCCTGGCGCCGCCGGCCACCGCCGGAATTAGAGCGAAAGAGGGGTGGGGGGGCGGGAGGCGGTGGCCTGCATGCACCATGCATGCCGCCGCGCCACCGCCCCGAGGGGAGAGGGGCTGGTGCCGCCCCCGGACGGTGCGCCGGGGGCCGGCGACCACTCCGGTGGTGGTCCGACGGTTTGGCGCCGCCGGACCCCACCGGAAATTAGGGCAGGAGGCGGCGGGAAGGCGCGGCACACCTCCATGCAAGCTGGCCGCGCCGCCGCCTCCTCGGGGAGGGCCCTCCCTGCCACCCCAGGTCGGGGCGCCGGGGAGGGGGCAGACTTCCGGCGGGGGTCCGGCGGCCTGGCGCCGCCGGCCGTCGCCGGGGTTGGCGTGGTTTCCCCTACAGGAAAAGAGCAGGGGGAGGAGGACTCGGGCGCCGCCGGGGCTGCGTCCTCCGGCGGCCCGGCCACCTCCCTTTCGTCGGCGCAGAGGTCCCCGAGTGGGGACCTGCTCCCCAAGTGGGGACCTGCTCCCCCAGCGCCACCACCGGCGCTGGGGGGGGGGTGGTTTCCACGGCCAGCGCCGCCACCCGAGCAAGCTCGGGGTGGCGCTGGTGGCGCTCCGGCGACGGGGAGGGGGCGGCTTGCCTCCAGGAGGTAAGAAGGAGGAGGGGGGCGATTCTACCTGAGGTGGAGGTGGGGCTCGAGAGGTAGAAGGGTGGTGGCCGGCCATGAGGAGGGAGGAGGAGGTCTCGGCTGGGTGGCTTGCTCCGGCAAGGTGGAGGGGGGGGGGAGGCTCGACTGGGCGGCAGGGAGAGGCTGAGAGGGAGAGTGAGAGGGGTGGGGAGGTTTGAGAGGGGCTGCCCCTTCCTTTTATAGGAAGGGGGGGCTCTCCCCCTTTTTCCCCACGTGGGGATAAGGGAGGGGGAGATATTTTCTCCCCCTCCCCTCCCTTCTCTCTCTCCTGCCCACTTTGCCCCAAGTAGGGGCTGCCTATTCATGGGCAGCCCCTTTTCTTGGGGTGGGGGGGGGGGGGCTTTCTCTCTCTCCCCCCCCCCTTTTTTTTTCCTTTTCATTTCTCAATAATTTCAAGCGGGGGGGGGGGGGGGGGTTTGACCGAGTCAACTTGGGGAGGGGTCCTCCTTGGCCCGCGGGGTCCAATAAGAGTTACCGGGGCTGATGCCGGGTTCGTATGCTTTATATCTCGTGTGTTGCACTGAGGCGATTTACATAGTCGTAAAATGACATACTCTCCATACGACCTTGAATTGAGGCCCAACGAATTCTGTTACGCTCGTATTGTTCGTACGAGTTTACCAGAACTGACAGAAGTTAATCCGGGGCTCGTATGGTCACTATTTACAATAATGAGGTAGTGGCGTGCTACGATACCCGAAATGGTCGTTTTCTTCAAATGACCTCGGATCGAAGTGCAACGAATTCCGTTGCGCTCGTATTGTTCATACGAGTCTAACGGAACTGACGGAAGTCAATTCGGGGTTCGTACGGTCACTATTCATAATAATGAGGTAGTGGCGCGCTACGATACCCGAAATGGTCGTTTTCTCCAAACGACCTCGGATCGAAGTGCAACGAATTCCGTTGCGCTCGTATTGTTCATACGAGTCTAACGGAACTGACGGAAGTCAATTCGGGGTTCGTACGGTCACTATTCATAATAATGAGGTAGTGGCGCGCTACGATACCCGAAATGGTCGTTTTCTCCAAACGACCTTGGATCGAAGTGCAACGAATTCCGTTGCGCTCGTATTGTTCATACGAGTCTAACGGAACTGACAGAAGTCAATTCGGGGTTCGTACGGTCACTATTCATAATAATGAGGTAGTGGCGCGCTACGATACCCGAAATGGTCATTTTCTCCAAACGACCTCGGATCGAAGTGCAACGAATTCCGTTGCGCTCATATTGTTCATACGAGTCTAACGGAACTAACGGAAGTCAATTCGGGGTTCGTACGGTCACTATACCCCGATAACTTAGTTGCGGCGCGCAACATTACTTAAAATGGTAGTTTTCTACTGCTCTGGCCTACTTTTATTGGGCTCACTAGGGTCTAGTGGCCCAATAAAAGTTGGGATGTTACAATCCAATAAAAATAAAGAGATTTTCGTCCCTGAAAATTGGCTAAAGTAGGGGTTTAAAGGATATACCTGGGGGAAAGAGTGCCGGGTATTTTTCTCGAACGAGCATTTCTGGTTCCCAAGTAAACTCTTCGCGTCCACAGTTTGACCACAAGATCTTGACCATCGTGATGGTTTTGTTCCGCAGTTCTTTGATCTTGGAGTCCACTATCTTCACTGGTTCGAGTTGGACGGATCGGTCGGATTGTACTAATGTCGGTGATACGGGGAGATGTTGCTCGGGTTGGCGGAGTACGCGTCTCAGCGAGGAGACGTGAAACACGTCGTGGAGGTTTCCCAGCTCGGCTGGCAAAGCTAACCTATAAGCCACCGGGCTAACTCTTTCGATGACTTGATATGGGCCTAAGTAGCGGGGGTCCAGCTTTTTCTGCTTCTTTATTCGGGATATCCCGTGCATCGGCTTAATTTTCAAGAAAACCATATCTCCCACGTTGAATTCCACCATCCGATGATGCGCATCATAATATTTGGCTTGCCGGCTCTGCGCTTCTAGCATATGTTCCCGGATTAACCTTATTGCGGCAGTGGTATCGTCTATGTAGGTGACCCCTAAGGCTTCGGGGTCCTCATCCTGTGCCCAAGATAGTGGGGTCCGACAGCGTCTTCCGTAGAGGGCTTCGTAAGGTGCCATCTTGATGCTTGCCTGGAAGCTGTTGTTATATGAAAATTCCACCAGAGGTAGTAACTGCTCCCATGGCTCGTTGTGTTCCACTATGCATAACCGGAGAAGATCTTCCATCGTCCAGTTTGTTCTTTCCGTCTGCCCATCGGTCTGGGGGTGGAAGGCGGTGCTAAATGCCAATCTGGTTCCTAGATAAGCTTGCACTCTTCTCCATTCCTTCGATGTAAAGCGCCCGTCGCGGTCCGAGACGATTGATTTGGGTATTCCATGAAATCGGACTACCTGCTCAATAAATAGTCGGGCTAAAATGTCGACACCATCGCCTTGCCGGTTCGGGATGAATCGGGCTACCTTGGTAAGGCGGTCTACTACGACCCATATGGAGTCGTTACCTGCTCGAGATCGGGGTAAGCCATGGACAAAGTCCATGGAAATATCCTCGAACTTCCATTCTGGTATGGGCAGGGGTTGTAGTAGGCCCCCTGGGCTTCGACACTCTGTCTTGACTAGTTGACAGGTCTGGCAGTGCTCAACATAGTTGGTGACGTCTCTCTTCATTCCTGGCCAGTATAAAGTCCTTCGTAGGTCTGTATACATCTTCACTACCCCTGGGTGTATTGAATACCTTGTTTGATGTGCTTCACGGAGTATCTCCTCCCGGATCCCCTCTGCAGCGGGAATGAATATGCGGTGTCTGTATTGCAGGATGCCATCGTACAAGTTGTAGTCTTCTTGTGCACCGTGTTGCAAGGCCTGAATGATCGGTGCTGCTTCAACGTCGGTCTTCTGGGCTTCTCGTATTATATCCCTGATGTCACACTGTATCTCCATCCAATAGAGGTGGGCCTGATACTCCATCGGGTTCCTGCGGGTAAAGAGGATGACATCCAGTCTCGCCAAAGATTCGACTAATTCCTCCGGTACCATTTCTAACCAACTCCCGGTCCTCGGAGGCTGCCGACTCAGGGCATCTGCAACCTTATTAGCCTTGCCGGGGTGGTACTGAAGGGCGAAGTCGTAATCGCAGAGAAATTCCAACCACCGGCGTTGTCGGAGGTTCAGCTCCTTCTGAGTGAAGACATACTTGAGGCTCTTATGATCGGAGAAAATCTCGCATCGTACCCCGTAGAGGTAGTGTCTCCAAACCTTTAATGCGAAAAATACCGCCCCCAGTTCTAGATCGTGGGTGGCGTAGTTTAGTTCGTGCGGCTTGAGTTGACGTGAGGCGTAGGCAACTACCTTGCCATGTTGCATAAGCACGGCTCCCAATCCTTTCAGAGAGGCATCAGCATAGATCTGGAAGCCCTCAGTTCCTGAGGGAAGAGTCAGGATCGGGGTCGATATCAGTCGGTTCTTCAGTTCGATGAACGCTGCTTCGCACTCGGGAGACCAATGGAATGTCACATCCTTTTTGGTGAGGGAGGTAAGCGGTAACGCAATCTTGGAGAATCCTTCGACGAACTTACGGTAGTAGCGGCGAGGCCAAGGAAACTTCGGATGTCTGCCGCTGTCTTAAGTGGCGGGCAATCTCGTACCGCTTGTACTTTGGCTTGATCCACTGCTACCCCGTTCTTGTTAACTGTGTCTCCCAGAAAACCGACCTCTTCCATCCAGAACTCGCATTTGCTAAACTTGGCGAACAGCGAGTGCTCTCTTAGCTTAAGCAGAACCATTTGGAGGTGCCTGGAGTGATTGGTTTTGTTCCTCGAGTAGATGAGGATATCATCTATGAAGACTATTACGAAAAGATCCAGGAAGGGTTTAAATACGGTATTCATTAAAGCCATGAAGGCGGACGGGGCATTGGTTAACCCAAATGGCATTACCATGAACTCGTACAGTCCGTAGCGGGAGCTGAAGGCAGTCTTGGGAATGTCCTCTTCTCGCACTCTGAGTTGATAGTAGCCGGATCTTAAATCCATCTTGGAAAAGACGGACGCGCCTTGCAGCTGATCGAACAATTCATCTATCCGGGGTAGGGGATAGGTATTCCGGACAGTGAGTTAATTCAATTCTCTGTAGTCAATGCAGAGACACAGAGATCCATCCTTCTTCTTAACAAACAGTACTGGGGCTCCCCAGGGCGAAGTACTAGGACGTACGAATCCTGCGTCGACTAACTCTTGTAGTTGAATCTTGAGCTCGGCCAGTTCCCTCGGGGCCATCCGGTACGGTGCTCGGGATACTGGTCGGGCTCCTTGAGTAAGTTCGATTCAGAAGTCCACTTCCCGTTGCGGGGGCAACCCGGGAAGGGACTCTGGGAAGATATCTAGGAAGTCCCTGATTACAGGCACTTTAGCGAGTACTTGTGTCGTGTCTTCCATCTCAAAGTAGATTAGGTATACCTCGTCCTTCCGTCGAACTGCCTTGACGGTTTGTGCAGATGTTAAGATAATGCGGGTGACAGAGGGTATACCTGCTAGCGTGATAAATTGCCCATTCGGATTCTGGAGGCGGATTTCTCGAGTTGAACAATTGATTTGGGCGCAGTGCTCGGCCAACCAATCCATCCCCAGAATGATGTCGAATCCGGTTATTGCCAAAACGGTTGCGTTGACTTCGAATTCTATGCCTCCTAGCATTGCCTGGAAGGAACACTTTTCGGTGGAAGTCATATCTGATCCATCCAGGAGTCGTATTCGGATTGACATCCCGGATGATCGCACCGTGTTCTCCTTGTCAGCGATGAAGTTTTGTGCAACGAAAGAATGTGTGGCGCCGGTATCGAACAGTGTTTTAGCGGGATGACCTTCTACCAAAAGTAAACCTGATAACATACATATATATCATGATCATAAGCTTTTCACAAATATAAAGGAGTAGGGATGACATATAGAAAAGTCCCAATATATAAAGCTATAACATCTCCTAGGATATCGTACTATCGGAAGTAGATACCTATCACTACGTCAGGAGCAGGACCGTGCTGAAGATCCAACGCGTATGCCTCGAGCGGTGCTGCTCTGCCCTGCCTAGCCGGCTCCCTCCTGCCTGCGGGACGTCCTCTGCATCCACCTCGTCCTCTCTCCGCCGCTCTCTGTACTGCTCCTAAACCGGGTCTCCCGGTAGCCTGTGGGCAAAAGGCTCGTATATGCCCAGGCTGCTGGCATAGGTAGCAGTTCCCTGTGAAGGGAACATCTCGTCGTGCGGCTGGGACGACCTGAGGTGCTGGGGCTGGAAGTGCTGGTCGAGGCTGGGGTGCCTGCCTATATGGCTGGTAACGCTGACGCTGTCTCCCATCTCGGCCCTGCCTGCGAGGACCTACCCCTCTCTCTCGGCCCTGAGTCCGAGGAACACCTACGTGTCCCCTCCGCTGCTGGGCTACCATCCGCTGGTCCATCTCTAGAGCGGTGGCATGTGA
Source organism: Dactylorhiza incarnata (assembly GCA_033032865.1). Classification (NCBI taxonomy): domain Eukaryota; kingdom Viridiplantae; phylum Streptophyta; class Magnoliopsida; order Asparagales; family Orchidaceae; genus Dactylorhiza; species Dactylorhiza incarnata. The sequence continues at coordinate 5,648,796 of JAWHQI010000123.1, read as the reverse complement.
GGCGATCGTGTGGAAGGATGCCTGGGAAATCATGATCAGGGCCTGACGGAGGTCGTCTCGTAATCCCCGGTAAAATCTGGCCGCCCTGTCCTTATCCGTACCTGCTAAGGTCCCGGCGAAGCGGGCCAGGTGGATAAACTCTCTCTGGTAGTCTGGAACCGTCCTATCTCCCTGCCTGATCTGCAGGAACCGCTCCTGGAGTGCCATCCGGTCTGCATCCGAAATGAAATGCTCTAAGAAGGCCTCTGAGAACTCCCCCCAGAAGATCGTGCTGAGTGGTCGTCCTCTGAAGGTAGAGCGGCTAGCGGCCCTCCACCAGTCCCGGGCATAGCCCTCCAGCATGGTCACCACCAGGGATACTGCGGCTACTGCGGGGCACATCATCCCTACTAGAAGCTCCTCTACCCTCTCCACCCACTCCTCGGCCTGGATGGCTGACTCGGTACCTCGGAAGGTGGGGGGCCTTAGCCCCCGGAATGTCGTCAGCAGATCGGTGGGTACGGTGGCCTGCTGTGGTGGCCGTAAGGTGGCTGTCTGGAAGGCGGCTAACAGGGCTACCAGGGTCTGTCCGAGCTCTGTCTCTCCGAACGGAACTGTGGCTGGAGCGGCCGGGGCTGGTGGTGGAGTGGTAGGGTGGTACTGGTCCCGAGAGGAGGACCTTCCGTTACTCGACTCCGGTATCTGGAGAAGTAACAAACGGGTATCAGAACTTGCAAAAATAAGGGAATTTTGCAGGACTGAAAGAAAAGGAAGCGAAAAGCGTGTGGGTGTACTACCGTGCAGTCTCGAGTCCTTAACCTTAAACCTAAAGGGTCCACCAGGCTTCCGCTGCGTGGTTCGTCCCGAACCAAGAAGCGGAACCAGGGGAAGGGAGGATCGAAAGACTGCCCCATGTGGTCGGATCATGGTGGCTCTGATCCATTTGTAAGACCCCCACTCCCTAAGCTGAGTCTGGTTCAGGGAGGGGGGATCTTACTGCCGAAAGAGGACTACCCAGCGCTTTTCGGGTGGCGACGTCCCACCTTTTCAAGCGCTGAGCGGTCTCTTTGTCAGGCACAAGAATCATCACAACACATCAGAACGCACAGCGGAAGCAATCGAAATAAGAAAAGCTAAGCATGCTGATTATATTACATATTTAAATATGGTCGGGGCCTATCATTTTACAAAACATTGCCTCGAGGGCTACATAGTCTAAAACAAAAGGGAGCCCTAGGCTAGTCCTTATACTCTCGAACTCATGTCTCTGAAGATAGGAGGAGAGGCTGGGGTAATCGAACGGGCCATCTCCAAGGCTCATAACTCATCCTGCGGTGCGGGGGCTCCTTGCTGTCCCATCTCCTGTGATTGGTTATAAGAAATAACCGTTAGTCACAGAGCTAAGTAGAAAATACATCCCCTCCCCGGATCCATATCCAGGGGGCGGCTAAAGAACAGAAATGAAATAGCTTAGACCGCTTTATTTCAAGCAGGGGAGCTAACCCCGCGGGCCTCACCGATATGGCCGTCGGTGACAGTGGCCAGTCTTGCCACTTCTGAATGTAGTCGTACCGTATCATTCAGGCCCTCCTGTACAACTTGGTGTACTAACTGGATGTGAGCGACATCCGACGAGCCGATTTGTAGGCCGACCAGAGGAGGTAAAACTGCAGGCTCGGAGGGTGATAACCCGTTGCGCACATTTCCCTGTCGCCATGAGTCGTCAACCCACCCGCACCGGTACAAACGGTCTGCGAGCGTGACCAACCCGCCACTCCCAAACAATCTTCACCCGCTTATATAAGCATATGAGTTACGTGGCAATTCTACTCGACCGGTCACACGACCTCTGACCGGGAGGATTAGTGGTATGAGGGCTCCTTGCTTGGGGCTAACCTGGGAGGAGGAACTCAACCCCGAGTTTTTCCCCAACTGAGGCCTCGTAGGAGGGAGGATAAGCACCGCATGGTTGCCATGACAGTTCTGCATTAGCAAATCACTTAGGCCGAAAGCAGGGGCCGTGGTAATAAACAGAAAACACTACAACAAACTGCACCTGTTGTAAGGACTGGAATGTAACTGAAACACAGTTTGTTACTAATAGTTATAATTAGTAACAAAGTTTTTTTGTTGTTACAAAAAAGAACTTTTTTGTAACGAATATTTTAAATTTTGTTACAATAATAATTAATTCGTTACTATAACTATAAGTATTTGTAACAACACTAATGTTACGTTACAAATAGAAAACTTTTCTCACAATAAGTATCAATTGTAACCACATCATGGAAGTTTTTTGTGACAAAGACATTGTCCTTACTAATAGTAATATTTTATTATTAAAGTTTTGTTACAAAAAATATATCATATTTTATTTTCAATTTTTGTACAATTTTATTATCAAAGTTTTGAATTTTTTTTTTTGAAAAATAAAAGTTGTATGCGCACGACAGTACCCCGCCTCGATAGTGCTCTAACGCGACGACAGTAGTCCTACAGCTCGCAAACATTCGTGCGCGGCTGTCGCAGATATGTGGTATTATTGCGACATGTATTTTTGCGCGTACGGGTTTTTTTATAAATCTTTAACTTTTTATAAAAGTTTTTCTGCCTCTCTCCCATGCAGCTCTATCTCTCTCTCACATGAATGAATGAAATATACGGATGAAAATTTCCCTCTATAAAATTTTGAACAAAACAAAACTAAAAATTAAAAATATATTAAATGTAAAAATGAATGTAAATTAATATAACAATATTAATTTTTTAATATAATTTTGGAATTAAAATAAAATCACGCACGAACCCGCAAATGCACTCTCGCGCGCACGCAAATGCACTCTCGCGCGCACGCAAATGCACTCTCGCGAGCACGCAAATGCACTCTCGCGCGCACGCAAATGCACTCTTGCGCGCACGCAAATGCACTCTCGCGCGCACGCAAATGCACTCTCGTGTGTGTAGTTTTCCTTTTTTTGCTTGAGAGCTAGCGCGTATTGCATGTGTCGCGCGGGGCTCAAACACAGACACATGCACACACATGCACAGACACGGACAACCAAACACACAAACATCCATTTGCGAGCTGTAGCAATGCCTTTCACGTACGACCGCCGCGCCGTTGTCTCCCCTCTCTTCGACCGTCGCCGCCGCCGTCACCTCTCTCTTCCACGGCCGCCGCCATCGTCGTTCTCTTTCTCGGCCGTCGCCGCACGCCGTTCTCTTCTTCTAGTTTATTAAGTTTTGTCTGTTTCTTTCCCTCTCACATTAATGAAATATATGGAGGGAAATTTCCCTCCATAAAATTGTGCACAAAACAAATCAAAAAATTTAAACATATATATTAATATAATTTTTGAATAAAAATAACGATCGCACGTTTTTTCAGTCGCGCGCATTGCACTAGCTAGCTCTATCTTTTTTGCTCGGGAGCATAAATAAATTTGATAGCGCACACATTTTTTGCTCGGGAGCTATCATTTTAATGAAAATATATGTCATATATATATAGGCAATTGTTAACCGCACCCCAGTTTTGGCTATCCGCAACCCTTTTATATGAATTATTACGTCTTTTTTTAGAAATACGCCTTGTACAAGCATTTTTAGGAAAAGTGTTCAACACAAAAGTTGTAGATATCGTCGAGATCTACAACTTTTGTGTTGAACACTTTTGCTAAAAATCCACGCAAAAGACGTATTGCCGCCCGAATTGAAACATGGGCGTAACTATATATATATAACGATTTTTTGGAAATACGCATTGTGCATGCATTCTTAGGAAAAATGTTCAACACGAAAGTTGTAGATCTAGACGATATCTACAACTTTCCTGTTGAACACTTTTCCTAAAAATGCTTGTACAAGGCGTATATCCAAAAAACGCGTAATAATTCATATAAATCATGAGTTGCGGATAGCCAAAACTGGGGTGCGGTTAACAATTGCTTTTTTGATTGATGGATGACACGCGCTTTAATTTAATGAAAATAAATGTGTAATGAAATTCATAAATACATGTCAAATCAATTCATAAATACAACGCGTTGTTCAATAAAATTTACTTTTTACATAAAATTTATGTTTTTTTTAAAATAAGAATTACCCCCACTCAATTTTGTCCGCTCTCAAGAGCTCGATCAACTGACAGTGCACATGAGGCCCATGTTCCCCGCTCGACAATACCCCCGCCTCGACATTGCCCGACAGTGCACATGAGCTTTAAATAAGATTTATGTATTTTTAAATAAAGTTTATCCGTTTATGTATTTTTTAAAAGTAAGAATTACGTACCCCGCTCAATTTTATCCGCTCTCAGAAGCTCGATCAACTGAATAAAAAATAATTGAATATTAATTTAATCACCGGACACAAACACACACACACACACACACACACACATACAAACACAGACACGCAAACACAAACACAGTCGCAGACAGAGATACAGACTGACATAGACACGAACATAGTCAAACACAAACACAAACGCGCATAGACACGCAAGCAAAGACACAAACACGCCCAAACACACAGACACAGACTGGGGTGTAACACACATAGATACGCAAACACAGACACACACAAGCACAGACAAACATGCATAGACAGACAAACACTCACACACAACCCAAATACACAGACACAAACAAGCACGTGTACATACAGACATAGATACATAGACACAAACACATGGACACAGACACAGACTTGTATAGATATATGGACACATACACAGACACATGGACCGACACACATACGTACGTACACAGGCACAGACACATACAGACACAAACACATGGACACAAACACAGACACATGGACCGACACATATACGTACACAGACATTCAAATACACAGACACAGACACAGACAGTCACAGTCACAGACACATAGACACACAGACACACACACAGACACACAATTACGCCACGACACACACACACACACAAACACCAAAGACCGACACATATACGCACACGTTTTTTGCTCGGGAGCTAGCGTTTTCGTCCGCTCTCAGGCGCTCGATCAACTGAATAAAAAATAATTGAATATTAATTTAATTTTCTCACCGGACACAAACACACACACACAGACACACACACACACAGACACATACAAACACAGACACGCAAACACAAACACAGTCACAGACATAGATACAGACTGACATAGACACGGACATAGTCAAACACAAACACAAACACGCATAGACACGCAAGCAAAGACACAAACACACATAGACACAGACACACAATTAACACACATAGATACGCAAACACAGACACACACAAGCACAGACAAACATGCATAGACAGACAAACACTCACACACAACCCAAATACACAGTCACAGACAAGCACGTGTACATACAGACATAGACACATAGACACAAACACATGGACACAGACACAGACTTGTATAGATACATGGACACAGACACAGACACATGGACCGACACACATACGTACGTACACAGACACAGACACATACAAACACAAATACATGGACACAAACACAGACACATGGACCGACACATATACGTACACAGACACTCACAGACACAGACACAGACACAGACAGTCACAGTCACAGACACACACACACACACAATAACGCCACGACACACACACATAGACACACAGACACAAACATAGACACAGACAGACATAAACATACAACACAGACACACACATGCGCGCACAAACACACATTGACACACAGACACACACAGACACAGTCACACATAGCTAGAGATCACACGGACTACGACATAGAATGTTGAACCGCCGAAGTGAGTCTATATAGATTGTTAAGTCTCAAAAGTGAGTCTATATAGAATGTTGAGTCAACATATCAAATAAAGTAATAAATTTGCATAAATGACCCCATTTAAAATTACGCAAATATTTGGGTACATATGCGCACCTCCCGGAGGTGCGCGAGCAGATTCAACCGTAGGATCGCGAGATCCAACGGTGGATAAAGCAGTATTAAAGAAGTATTTCAAATATTTTTGCGGGAGATGCATCTCGACCGTTGATCGCGAAATCCTACGATCTCGCACCTCCCAAATTTGATGCGCATACGTACCTAAATATTTATCTTAAAATTATGAGTTGAATTATTTGGAGGGAAATTTCCCTCCATAAATTCTCTAAATATTTATCTTAAAATTATATGTTTCAGATCCTACTCGATCTGAAACATATTCTCGAAATCTAGAGGGAAATGTACGGAGGGAAATTCAGATTAATTGGAGGGAAATGTATGGAGGGAATTTTATTAATTTTAATATAGGCTTTCTCTTTTCTTCACCGCGCCGGTTCCTCTATCCATCGTTTCATCTCCCCAAGAATCCCGCGTTCGTGAGCAGGGAAGCGCGGGTAGGGCATCGACTTCTCAACTCCTCCCAGCCTTCTATGCAACAAGAGGCGCTCCAACAGGGCTCCAGGCGCCCATTTTGCGAAGTCAGGGATTGCGATCGACGACGACCTAGCGGAAGCAGGCGACTACGATCGACAACAACCTAGATGGAGCCAACGACTAACATCGACGACAACCTAGAGGGAGCCTGCGACTACCATCGACGACGACCTAGCGGCTAAAGGGAGCTGGCAACTTCCATCGACGACGACTGCGGGCGACTGCAAGTATTTCAGCAAATATTAGCATTCTTGAGTCTTCTAATTCTTACTACTCCACTACCATGATCTGCCACATCTCAGGCCACGATTCTGCGGGCCATGGCAGAGGCTTTCCTGGAGGGAAATATCCTTAAAGTATTTCCGCCGTGACGAAAAACCATTTGATTCCTCCTCCCCATTTTTTATTGAGATGTGGAAGATGGGATACATCCAAAAACCGAGTTGCACTGTATTCACATTTCTTGTTTTTTTCCCTTTCTGCAAGTTGATGACATTGACTTAATTTATCTTGGTTAACATATTCCTCGTGTGATGATATTACCTCTGTTTTCAAACCCAATTTGGACAGCGTAGTCATGAACAAATCCATGTCCATCCCATCTTTCATTTTATCAAGTCCAGTTTTTGGGTCTTGGATACTTCCAATTGTATTAATTTTGGACACATAAAGAAGCTAACAGAAACAAATGCCATTTGAGCTGAAGTTTTTCGTTGTTCAGTTTAAGAAGTTATCTTCTTAACTTTTTTTGTAACCTTCATGCCAGTTTTTTCTGAAATTGTTTACTAACCCTGGCTTTATGCCAGTTGTTTTGTTTGTTTCACAACATGAATAATTTGTTGTGTTTATATATCAACCCATATATATATTAAGTTCTAACCTTTCCCTTTGTAAGTACTGTTTTGGTAAATATTTATACAACATCTGCATTGTAAGTTTAAAAAAGGCAACCATTTTGTAATCAAGTTAGTTTCCTATTTTCGAGATTATTCCTTGACCTGAAGCTCCAGTTATAGTTCACTCTTTATGCTGAATTCTTTTTTACTATCCATTTGTAGCATCTGTTATAATTCCAAAAAATGGAGATTTCTGTTGAAATATGCAAAAAGATTTATCAAAGCAGAGGTTAAATTACATCGAGCTGCTTATGATAATTTGATGGAGTTTGCAGCCAAAATGGGTATGTTTCTTTTCAGTTCTTATTTACTTACAAAATTTCTGGCTTTAGTGACAATATTTTTGTAGTAAGTCATCTTCCATTGCAATGCACTGATGTGTATTGCTTATTTTTTATAGCTCTTGCAAAGAGTGGATTACGTCAAATGTAGTCTTTAAAACCTATCCGTATTAAGGCCAAAACAAAATCTTCGCCCCTTAAATGATTGTCCTTGTGAAGAAAGGATTGAAAAAATAGCATGAAAGTGAAGCTATCCTACATGTGTTTCATTTGTTTGTGTGTTTTAACTCCATTTTGGTGGTATAAATTGTCATTGGAGAAATTGGTGTGTTTGTTAAAACTCCATTTTGGAGCTCCGGTGCGGTGGGAAAGGTCAAGAACTTCATTTTAGCTTCATTTCCTACCATAAGGTGGGAGCACCATTTTACACCGGAGCCTCGGACACCGCTCTCCCAAATGGAGCATAAGTTAAAAAATTAATTAGGAGAGGGGGGGTTATTTTGTTTAGAAATAACTGTGGGTTTTTTTTCCTTTCTTTCCAAGAGCATGTTTCATACACACTGCTCAGTGCTTATTCTGAATTGCTGATGCATGAGTTTCTCCTTGTTGAATTTTGTCCAGAGCCTCTTAATTTCATTTGATCTTAACACCATGAAAATATGGGGAGCCTTGAGGTTTACTGGTTCGAGTCCTGGAAGCAGTCTCTTGTGAAATTGCAGGGTAAGGTCTGCTTACATTTCACCCTTGTGGTGGGAGCACCATTTTACAACATTTTTCATTCAATTAAATAAATGCAATAAATTCTAAAAATTATTAAAAAATTTATCAAAGCTAGATCTCTATAAAATAAGCATTGTCATAATAGGAGTTCACATAAATAAGAATAACATCATAGTCTAATACTTAGTCCAACAAAAAATAAAACATCATATAATCTCCAACACCGAATTGTAGGTCTAAATAATTCTAAAAAAAATTTAGTAAGATTAAGATAATATTTATATTTTTCTAACATGGGCCCAACTGATTTTGAGCATTGGAAGATCCTAAAGTAAAATTTAAAAGTCAAAATTCTTCGAATACAAACTGATAACCATTTCATCAATATAAGGGGTCAAATGATTTTAAAATTTAGAAAGTGGAGAATATTCAACTAGGTATAAATGTTCGTTATAATTTTGTTTATTTTTCTTTTCTCCCCAACAGGTTGATGTAAATGGACCAAACTCAGCTCCATTATATGAATTTCTCAAAGCAAGTGCTGGAGGATTTCTTGGTAACCTTATCAAGTGGAACTTTGAAAAGTTTTTGATTAACAAGAATGGTAAAGTTGTGGAGAGGTACCCGCCTACCACTTCCCCGTTCCAAATGGAGGTGAGTTTCTTATTTATTTGTTTGTTTGAATTTGTATCTGAACGCGAGTACTTGTGTTGATTTCTATACTTACAATTGGGAATAGGTAGTCAAATTTAGTTCCATAACCATGGAAGAATCTACTCTTACACATGCAAGCAAACACCATATATTTTTCTAAGGTAGGAAACTCACGAGCACCTTAAAATTCTATCACCAAATGCTCTACATTTTTAACAGAGTAAATAGATCTAGAAGAAAGCAGGCAGATGGATTTAATTTTAGAAAGGAATTTGGGATGTCTCACACAACTCATGAATTGCTGGGATAGATGATATTACACCAATCCTAGAGGGGAAGGTGTCCATGGAAATGTCAACACTATCATGCATTTTTCATGTAGGTTAATTCTATGTGTAACACTCTCATTTGCTCATTTTTTCTATTTGTTTTGAATTAAAGCGGGTCCAGTTGTCCTTATGGTTGGTTGTATTGTTAGCTTAAGTTTTGTATGAAGAAATTCTAGTCTGTGTTTGGATGTTGGGAATTTGAATACAAGAAAAGAAAAGAGGTTTTGATGAGCTCAAGTTTATGTCTCCATATTCATAATCAACATGGAAATTATTTGGATTCATTTATTTCCTTCACCTCTCTTCGATCCAAGAAAAACCTTAACCTCCTTGAGTTTGTTCAACAAGAACTAAACTACTTAGGGTTTTTTTCTTTGTTTTTTTGGTTCTATATTCCAGTACTCTTCCTGAGCGCGGAGAGATGGAATTAATTGAAAATGTACCTTAATTTCTGGCAATGTGTGATTGCTGCTAGATTAGTGGAGATATGTTGTATCTCAAGGAGAAACTAAGCAAGCTGATCTAGTTCATGTAGGCTTTTCTACCTTATAAATGTTAAGTAAACAATCAGCAACATAGTTTGAAATTAAACTAATTGTGAGGTGCAATAAGATATGAAATAATTAAAAAAACAGTTAGTTAAACCCCCTCCCCCTCCCCCTCACGCCTCAACTGAAATTTCCCTCCTACCCCTGTTTCTCATTCTCACGTGGAGTTCAAGTTGCTGGATCCTCAAATTGCTGCCACCATCTGTAGCTTCACCTCCCAATTAAATCCAGCCAACCTGCCCCTCTCCCTGCCTAATCTCCCTCCCGTGGATCTACCTCCTCATTTCCCCTCAACCAGCAAAAGACTTTCCTTGTTACCTTCATCCAGCAGCCCCAAGTGTGCCCCTGCACCACACACAAAAAAATATTGCTGCTGTCCGGGCCTTCCAAGCAGCCCAGCATCATAGTCCAGGTTGTTGTCTTTCTCCCTGGACAGCTGCCTTCCTTCACGAATTGTTGAATGCTGCCTCCCTGCACCGTCCAAGTTACCTTGGTGTGTACAGATTATTGTCTACTTATTAACGAAAAAACTTAATAAGTGCTTGCTGAACTGATTTAAAAATGGGTGATGATATTTGCGTCATTTTGTTTTAATACAAGTTTCAATTTCAAACTATTTTTATTGCTCAAAACAGCAAACACTCTGGATATTATAGAGGCTGCTGCAAATGCTGATCGTAGTTCTGCTCATGTTCGTTCTTCTCCAATCATAGTGGCCAATGGACGTACCATACGCATTGCTGCTGTTGGTGTACACATTTCTAAAAAACCCTTTGCAAGTCCTCCTGAAGCAGTCTTGCTCTGGTAAGACTCCTATTTTTTTTCCTTGAACTTGAATTCTTTGTGTTCTTCTGAATGCGAAGTTCTGATCTTCTAAGATTTCTGTAATAGATCAACTTGAATTCTTGGTTTTTCTTGTATATTTTCTTCTGCACTTATATGTGTTCTAGTAGAAGACACGTGCTTATTTAATTAAACAATTATATACATGTGCAGGGCGCCTTTCATCAATTTATACACCAGAAGAACTTGATGACCCTTTTGGTTTTTCTGAGATTATTTTGTAAAGATTATATTGCAGTTTTCCCAAGATAATACTGTAGTTGATGAATATGTGCAGTTTGGATTATGTATGTATGGATGTGAGTTTGTATGGATGTTTCTGCTCTCATTTATTTGTAGGGTGATCTTAATTGCTCTCTTTTATTTGTAGGGTGCTCGAGCATTGACCAACAAGTGACGAAAGATTCATTAGTCAGAAAGTGATGGACGATTCATTTTTCGAAAAATGACGGAAGATTTATTAGAAACATGTTGATCTTGTAATGTAATATTGTATTATTTTAGAAGAGATGATAATAACTTGTACTCTATGTAATACTTTTTGGTGTGAATAAATACATGTTGATCTTGTTACGAAATATTAAATATATGTGTGTTTTTAAGATTATTATTTGTAATAAAATCTCAGGTACACAAAAAATAGAAATGAAATATTTTTGATATATAAATGAATTGGCTGTAGTAAGAAGAATGGAAAATAAATGTAATGATTTTTCGTTACTATTGTTTAATCTATTGTAACGAAATAATATTTATTATACTTTATTGTAACGAAGTTATTTTATTTTTAGTGAGGAAAAAAAACATTTGTAACGAAATAGTTTTAATCATAACTATTTTTTTGTGAGGAAAAAAAACATTCGTAACGAAATAATATTTATTGTGACCAATATATTGTGAGGAAGAATCTCTTTTTGGTGAGAAAGTATCATTTGTTACAATTACTTTATTTGTAACGAAATGCATACATTCGTTACAATAACCTTTAGCGTCGAGCTTTAGAGGAGGACCGTTACTTAAAGTTTTTTTCGTTACCAAAGAGTTTTTGTAACGAATTTTGGCACTTATTGTAACGAATTAGGTCCTTACTATAAGTGCAGTTTGTTGTAGTGAAAGTAGGCCGAAAGCAGAGGCCATGTTAATAAACAGAAAAGTAGGCCGAAAGCAGAGGCCATGGTAATAAACAAAAAAGTAGGTCGAAAGCAGAGGCCATGGTAATAAACAGAAAAGTAGGCCGAAAGCAGAGGCCAAGGTAATAAACAGAAAAGTAGGCCGAAAGCAGAGGCCATGGTAATAAACAGAAAAGTAGGCCGAAAGCAGAGGCCATAATGACAGGACCAGTGCGAGACTGGATTTAAATGAAAGTACAGAAAGTAAATGCGGGGGACCAGTGCGAGGCTGGATTTAAAGGAAAGTACGGAAAGTAAATGCGGGGGACCAGTGCGAGACTGGATTTAAAGGGAAGTACGGAAAGTAAATGCGGGGGACCAGTGCGAGACTGGATTTAAAGGGAAGTACGGAAAGTAAATGCGGGGGACCAGTGCGAGACTGGATTTAAAGGGAAGTACAGAAAACAGTAACAGCATAAGGAAAGGGTTAGTAGTCCAATCGCTCTTTTATTATTGTCGCGGCGGGGTTCAATTTCGGCGCCGCACCGCGATTCCGTTCCGATTTTCGCGTCAATATTCCAAGCTTAGTTGATTCCTTGGATAGATACACATAAATTTTTATAGGCATTTAAAATTATGCGTCGAGAGGGCGCCGATTCGTTTTGATAAATTTCGCTCCTTTTCGGGCGTTTTATTTTCGCTTGTAAAAGCTTTTAAGGGACCCAATGGAGGGCTTATCCCTTGAGGTTTTGATAGTAGGTGAATTATGCCCTAACTAGGGCTTATGGATTTTGGGTGATTTTTCCCCACTCATTTGGGCTTTAATTTCCTTAAAATAAACTTTATAGGGGGGTTTAAAAATAGCAAAACTCCTCCTAAAATTCCCAAAAAATTACAGTAGGTGCCCCTTAGGATGGGGCACATTTTTCATTTAGAAAACTTTTTCTGAAACTGCCCTAATTTGCCTTGGGAAATTAAAATGGGGAAAGCCCATTGGGGTGCGAATAGCAGGAATCGAGAGGGCTGGGGGCGCCGCACCGGGCGCCTTCCTTGGGCCCTCACAACGGATCCACCGCGGATCCGCTGTGGGGGCGCACAGTTTGAGGCGGGGGTTAAGAATATAGGGGCCGCACTATTTTCCTTGGGGAAAATCGTGCGGCTCCCGATTATTATCGGGAGGCGGCCGCTGCCGCCGCCGGGCAACGGCCGGCTGGGCTGGCACCGCCCCCGGTCGATGCGCCGGGGGTCGGCGACCATTCCGGTGGTGGTCCGGCGGCCTGGCGCCGCCGGCCACCGCCGGAATTAGAGCGAAAGAGGGGGGAGGCGGAGGCCTGCATGCACCATGCATGCCGCCGCGCCACTGCCCCGAGGGGAGAGGGGCTGGTGCCGCCACCGGACGGTGCGCCGGGGGCTGGCGACCACTCCGGTGGTGGTCCGGCGGCTTGGCGCCGCCGGACCCCACCGAAAATTAGGGCAGGAGGCGGCGGGAAGGCGCGGCACAGCTTGCATGGGCCATGCAAGCTGGCCGCGCCGCCGCCTCCTCGGGAAGGGCCCTCCCTGCCACCCCAGGTCGGGGCGTCGGGGAGGGGGCAGACTTCCAGCGGGGGTCCGGCGGCTTGGCGCCGCCGGCCGTCGCCGGGGTTGGCGTGGTTTCCCCTACAGGAAAAGAGCAGGGGGAGGAGGACTCGGGCGCCGCCGGGGCTGCGTCCTCCGGCAGCCCAGCCGCCTCCCCTTCGTCGGCGCAGAGGTACTCGAGTGGGGACCTGCTCCCCCAGCGCCACCACCGGCGCTGGGGGGGGGGGGGGGGGGGTTGGTTTCCACGGCCAGCGCCGCCACCCGAGCAAGCTCGGTGTGGCGCTGGTGGCGCTCCGGCGACGGGGAGGGGGCGGCTTGCCTCCAGGAGGTAAGAAGGAGGAGGGGGGCGATTCTACCTGAGGTGGAGGTGGGGCTCGAGAGGTAGAAGGGTGGTGGCCGGCCATGAGGAGGGAGGAGGAGGTCTCGGCTGGGTGGCTTGCTCCGGCAAGGTGGAGGGGGAGGAGGCTCGGCTGGGCGGCAGGGAGAGGCTGAGAGGGAGAGTGAGAGGGGTGGGGAGGTTTGAGAGGGGCTGCCCCTTCCTTTTATAGGAAGGGGGAGCTCTCCCCCTTTTTCCCCACGTGGGGATAAGGGCGGGTGAGATATTTTCTTCCCCTCCCCTCCCTTCTCTCTCTCCTGCCCACTTTGCCCCAAGTAGGGACTGCCTATTCATGGGCAGCCCCTTTTCTTGGGGTTGGGGGGGGGGGGGGCTTTCTCTCTCTCCCCCCCCCCTTTTTTTTATTTTTCATTTCTCAATAATTTCAAGCAGGGGGGGGGGTTGACCAAGTCAACTTAGGGCGGGGTCCTCCTTGGCCCCCGGGGTCCAATAAGAGTTACCGGGGCTGATGCCGGGTTCGTATGCTTTATATCTCGTGCGTTGCACTGAGGCGATTTGCATAGTCGTAAAATGACATAATCTCCATACGACCTTGAATCGAGGCCCAACAAATTCCGTTGCGCTAGTATTGTTCGTACGAGTTTACCAGAACCGACAGAAGTTAATCCGGGGCTCGTACGGTCACTATTTACAATAATGAGGTAGTGGCGTGCTACGATACCCGAAATGGTCGTTTTCTTCAAATGACCTCGGATCGAAGTGCAACGAATTTCGTTGCGCTCGTATTGTTCATACGAGTCTAACGGAACTGACGGAAGTCAATTCGGAGTTCGTACGGTCACTATTCATAATAATGAGGTAGTGGCGCGCTACGATACCCGAAATGGTCGTTTTCTCCAAACGACCTCGGATCGAAGTGCAACGAATTCCGTTGCGCTCGTATTGTTCATACGAGTCTAACGAAACTGACGGAAGTCAATTCGGGGTTCGTACAGTCACTATTCATAATAATGAGGTAGTGGCGCGCTACGATACCCGAAATGGTCGTTTTCTCCAAACGACCTCGGATCGAAGTGCAACAAATTCCGTTGCGCTCGTATTGTTCATACGAGTCTAACGGAACTGACGGAAGTCAATTCGGGGTTCGTACGGTCACTATTCATAATAATGAGGTAGTGGCGCGCTACGATACCCGAAATGGTCGTTTTCTCCAAACGACCACGGATCGAAGTGCAACGAATTCCGTTGCGCTCGTATTGTTCATACGAGTCTAACGGAACTGACGGAAGTCAATTCGGGGTTCGTACGGTCACTATACCCCGATAACTTAGTTGCGGCGCGCAACATTACTTAAAATGGTAGTTTTCTACTGCTCTGGCCTACTTTTATTGGGCTCACTAGGGTCTAGTGGCCCAATAAAAGTTGGGATGTTACAGACCGTGGGTTTTCACGACCACACATAACCAGCTAAGCTAAAGAGCTTAGTGAACGCTTGAGCATTTACCTATTTGAGGAACCCACCCAAACAGGTCTATCCCATGATCACACGGCGTCCCAAGGTTTCCCCTCTCGCCGATACGCATGGTGCGGGTTCGGTACAAGCTTGTGCCCGTTGCTCAAATCATCGCGTTAACAACAGCGATGCGGGTGTAGCTTTACTTCGGCCCGTTCGCAAGGAAACACCGACGGGTGTTCCCAATCACAACAAGTTACGCACCTAAACCAACAAAGTGGACTTAGGCTTCACTAGAACAACCAACGAAGGAGGTATACAACGACTCACTTCAATTTCGTGGTGAAGGTTTGCATTCCACCACTCTCCAAGCAAGGGGCTTTCGTTAGGCTCTTCACACGACGCCTAATCTCAAGTCCCGCAATACTATAGATGATCTCACGGAGTCATTCTCCGACACGCATTCTAGGCTTAACCTAAATGCATCGTCGCAAATCAAGCATCACCGATTCGGGCTCACGGCCACGAATAGGCTTCACACACAATGCCTAAATCCGCACGACTACCGGATTTCTAAATGCAATATGCCGGGGACGGACACAATCGACCCGTAGTTCCGAAGAACTAGAGGAAATCCTACACTTCACCCATTTGGTGAAAGGGAGTCCTCATGCAAGCATAGAAAAAGAAAGATAGGACAAAGAACACGTCCTAAGACCGGGAGAAAGAATCGTTACCCTTGGAGCTCTCTTCCCCGCCATAGATCTGAGATCCCACTCGGAGAGAAAGAACCACGCCGGGCTGCACTTTTCAGATCTGGGAACGGCTCTCTTTGGATCGTGAGCGTTCCGACAGCTCTCTTTGCCTCGACTAGAGCGCACGATCACTGGCTCACGACCAGTGGTCGTGCGCAAAGAGGAAATATGGTCGTGCGCACTGCTTTGACTGAGAAAATTCAGCCTACTCCAAGCGCAGCACTACCACTCCGCCTACCTCGCTGAACTACGATTTTTGGGGTGTTACATAAACTGTTCAACGAAGTTTGGATCAAGAGTGATAGTTTGAGTTACTTCTCTCACCGTCGAATATCCACGAGCTAAATATTTGGAGCTTGGAACTAGCCCTCACTGACTAGCTAAATATTTCTTGTTGACGGACAAAACTGTTGTCATTTAACGATGGTGATGTTTTTGTCCAAACTTACCAGAGGAAAAACACCGTGCTAAACGGAGCCAAAGTTGGAGTTTTATGTTCCAAGTATTTGAGTTGGGTAGATGGTACATTCAACTTAGTATTTCTTGCTGGAATTTGTATGTAATCATCATGGAAACAAATTGGTTCAATGTGTAGACAGTATGAGTCGTAAGGCCAAGGATACTACAGACACAAATATAGAAAAGTTGATATGAGATAGTGGTGCAGCATGAGCGCCAGTTGATGTAGCCACAAATAGCTCCAATGGTGGCGACGGCGACCTAGCTGAAGACCCACCCGACGTAAAACTTTTCGAGAGGGTGATCTCGTCATGGTTAGTCTTCGGAAGGAGCGTTTCCCGCAAGCACATACAACAAGTTGAGGAAACGGAAGATCAGATACACCACCGAACCTCACCATCTCGAACACCTTCAACGTCGCTGATTTGGACAATCATTATTCCCCCGACGAATCACTTTATCAACCCGACAACTCGCGGCCGAGTTCTTTTCAGGTAGGGGTGAATGACTCTGTTTTGATTTACATGGTTTAATTATTTTAGTTTTATGAGCTTTTCATTGGGAGGGGCATAGCCGCATAGTTGTCTTTTGTAATCCCGTATATAAGGCATGCTTTGTAATGTTTTCGGGCACTCAATGTTTTAGAAGAATTATGAGAACAAGAACCTTGCTCCCGTCTCGTGTAGCCGTGAAGCCGGTGTTTTCCGCCCGGTTGCAACCTTCTCCGCTGTCCTAGTACTCCAGATAGAGATAGAGGTGAAATGTGCGCTTTAAGTAATGTTGTGATGAATGTTTGACGTAGTGACTGCCATGTAGATAGTCAGTAATAATCATCAAACTTTTGTCCAATTCTTAAGGCGAAAGACTCAAATATTAACCAAAATCTCCCATTTTATGATACAAGCAGTCTTGCATCATGCGACATTGCAATCGTGTAATTTTTTGTCATGCTAAATTCAAACTTAACAAAAATCGAAGGGATAATATCGTAACTTTCTAATATAGCAAGGAGATACAATAATTTTCAGCGAAAATTAATCAAAATTAGCAGATTTTTTTTTTAAAAAAAGTGGATGCGGTCATGCGGAGGTCCAAGTTCCACGTCAGCGGGTTCCAAATGGACTCGCCGTCGTCAGGGGCGCACATGCCTCCTGTCTTTTCGGCGTTTCATTGATTTTTCTTCTCAGAATCGGGCTCATCAAAAATAGAAATTTTAGCCAAACTTAAATAATTTAATTTAATTTAATTTAATTATCCCAGCAAAGGAAAAAAAAGAGTGGACGGCATCGTCGTTTCATACCCCGTTCGCTCCGCTTCCATCACGCGTCGCATCGCGACAATTAACTACATTTTCGATAATTAAATGTAATTAGTTTCTTAATTATATATATTTAGGTAGAATTTAAAAGACTTCGCCGTAAAACAGCTCTGTTCGCGTGGAAACGAAATGGTAATTTTAATTCTTCTTCTTCTTCGTCTTCTCGCCGCAGTAATATTCTCATTTGGTTTCGAATTGGCTGCACTCGTGCAATTTTTAATTTACTGGGCCTGAATCGAAGGGAGGAATGATTAAACTCAGAAACATGCTGGTGATTTTTTTAATGGCAATATTCTCAATTGTGAGGAAAATCATGGCTCACGTTCATTAGATTCTCTATCAGATAAGCATTCTGATATTGTTTTATTCCAACAGGGGCTTCTAGTTCTAGCCGCTGATCGGATTTGGTTGATTAGATTTTCGAATTTAGAGACATAAAATCACAAAAATTAATAAGTCAAAGCCGTCGAAATGGGGCATCAAAATCGCGCACAAAAGGATCTTTTGTGTGTTTTGTTTGAAGTCCGAAGGAATTCGTTAATTTACTGTTTTAAATATATATTAAAAAATTATTACAGAGCCGAAATTATACATCGAGATAGTCAAAATCATCTAAACTAACGAAATAAACTAGGGTTGATTCAGATCCGCCTTATCGTCTATAAAACCCACGGCAGTTTCTCTACTCTCCTTCCACTATTGATCTGTACGCTCCGGCGTTCCTCCGCCGTCGTCCCTCTTGTAAGCGAGGCAGCAAAGGTTCCTCTCTCTCTCTCTCTCTCTCTCTCTCTCTCTCTCTCTCTCTCTCTCTCTCCCCCAAATCTGGTTCACTATAGCTAGGCTGATTTGGTTTCTGCTCCTCGCTCGTGATTTAGTAAAATAACGTTGTTTGTAATTATTTCAGGCGTTCTACCTGCAGATCCAGAAGAGCTCGCTGAGTATGAACCACGCGATGCAGAGGAACGCCTTCGCTGCCTCATGCGAGCATCTAGCTGCCGGTGACAGGAAATCGCCGGTTATTTGCCCGAAACCCCGCAGGCTCGGGCCGGTCGGGGCTCTCCCCTCCACCGACGTCGCCCGTCCTCTCCGGTGTCATAACAGGTAATTACTTGTTGTAAAATCAGGCTCTCGTTTTTATCTCTCCTAAATCCTCTGTTTTACCTCAACTCTCTGATCTTCCTCATCTCGGCTGCTTCTCCTCTTCCAGCCATCAAGCGGATCCCTGCGGTTCGAAGCCCGGCATCGAGTTCCTCGATTACTTCATCCCAAAGGTTCGAAACCAACATGTTTTTCTCTCGATTCTTCCTTTTTCGTGTCTATTACCTTGAAGAAGAACTAATTTTTACTTATTATTCAGGGAGGCGAGTCTTTATCGATGTCGCCGCCGTTCTTCTGCGGATCCCCGCCTACCCGAGCGGCGAATCCGGTGGTCCACGACGTCCGTTTTGGCGAGAACCGACCGGTCGAACCACTTCCTTCGCAGGCTCCGGTGTCAGTCGTCGGAGGCGCCTCTCCTATGTCTGTCCGTAACTCCGGTAACTGCGCTCGGACAAAGATTGGCTTAAAGCCAGCTCCGGTAAGGATCGAAGGTTTTGACTGTCTCGGCAGCGACCGCCGCCGTGGATGCAGCATAACCGCCGTGGCCTAAAAAGGCTGGCCGGCGATCTTTTCTTTGTTTATGAAAGCGCCTACAAACGTGAAACAGCAAGATGATTACTTAACATGAATTAGTAGATGATATAAGTTTAAGGAGATAACTTAAAAGAGCTTTTGGGATCTGCAGAGAACAAGAGAGGAAGAAACGTTTCCTCGTTGTATAGAGGTTTTTAGGAACTTTTCCTTCTTCTCCAGCATGTAATTTTGTCTGTAGATATGAATAAGTTGAGCGATGCGAAGGAATTATTTTATAAAAAAAGATCAACTTTTTTGTTGGTTTTGAATTTCTTCAGGTTGAGCAGGTCGATTTTGGAGAGCTTTTTTGTTGTTTTTTTTTTATTATGGGCGGGGATGTAATTATTATAAAAAAGAAGAACTTAGTAGGGATGGGCTCTGATTTTTCAGCTGCCATGGTTGTAATGTCTATGTAAAATTGTGAATGTTTATATATGTAAATATAAAAATTATATTTTTCATGTTAATATATATCTGTAAGCTGTTCAAATTTAATTGTCTTGTGGTGTCCAAATGTCTTCATTACAAAAGGAATTTTTATTTAATATGTGAAAAATTACATTTTCATCCGCATCATTGACTTCACTGCGACGGGTTGAATTAAATTACAATGTAATTTTTTAATATTGTTCATATTTATTTGTTAATCTGTCAACGTCTGGAAAATGAAGCCACGTGCTAATATTAGTGTTAGTGGCATAGTGCTCGATATACATAATTCATTCTTACTAGATATTTTGTTAAAAAAATATTTAGGCTGCAGTCGTTTCATACGAAGGGTTTTGATTTTGGTCCAAAATCAAAACTGTGTAGGTTTTGATTTTGGTACAAAATTAAATTTTTTGTTCGTTTGCATCCATGATTTTGCAGGAAGGTTTTGAAAAATAAATTTTAGGGCTTGCAATCATAGTTTGCTCCACATATGGTTTTGAACGAACACAAATATTGGTTTTTATATACCCAAAACTAATTCCTTACTCTCAAAACCTGTGAAACGAATGCAGCCAGACAAAAGTTAAACGTAGGCCAGTTTTGGCTATATGCAGACCATAGTTTTTTAAAAAAAATGATATTAAATGCAGACCGAATAGTTTAATATTTCATGTATTATGTGTTTTTTTCTTTCATGCAACCGTGTCCCCAAGGAGTTTACTTGTTTGTCCGAGTCCGATGTGTTTTTAAATTACAACTGGCCTAAAGCTAGTCATGGGTATTTGCTACGGCGATAGCGACGATCGCGACGTCATCGGTGATGACGGCCATGGCGGTGATGGTTATATTTTGGGTAGTTACGTCGCTAGTGAGGGTTCTTTGGATAACCGCACCCTCGTGAATGAGGTGCAGTTAGCGCCTTTAGGGATACACCATCAATAGCTCTCTCAGATTTACTGACGAAACATTGACATTCAACGTAACCTCGCACGCATGATATTTTACTTATTTTATGAATGCTATTTTGCTTGGTGATTTATTTAGAAAAAATATTAATTTGATTTTTGAATATGGTATGTAAATATGAAATTTGGTCTGCATGAATAATTTTTTGGTCTGCATATAGCCGCGGCCTGCATATAGCCAAAATCAACCTACATTTGACGACACTATTTTTTATATATATTTTCTATAATAATTCAATTTTGTGACTTTCACGATAAAATTTAGAGAAATTATAAAGTGAACAAAAGTTCTATTTTTTTATCCCGGCTCAATTATTTCTTAAACCCAGCCAGGCAGACAAGTTCAGTTTCTCCTTTTCTTTTTCGTGGAAAATTGGAAATGCTATTTGTTCATTCCTTTTTTTTCTTGAAATCAGATTGTGATTTTTTAGGTTTTTCATCTCCTTTTGCCATTCATCTTCTAGGAGTTTAGTTTGGGCAATGTTATAAGCAGTCAGTCCTATAACAGTTAAAATTTGTCCATTCATATTCGCAGTCCAATAAATTTAAGTGTTTTAAGAAATGCAAATAGCCTTTTTAAGTATTTTTAGGACTGCAAATAGTTACGATAAGAGTACTAATAATATTGCCCTTTAGTTAAGGGAAAGGAACGTGGGTTTTGAACAATCCCTCCAAGCAAAATTTGATGTAACTTCCCAAAGAACTAGCAAAGTTTTATCTCTTTCAAAATTTAGTTTTTTGTGTGTAGTCTTATTTTTGGGAGAAGCAATTCTGTTTTCAGGTATTCTCTTATGATTCCAGAGATGCAGCAGTTAGTTTTTTTTTTTTGCTTACGTATGCACATAATAAAATGGTTTGCATTTAAGATTTTGCGGTGTGCATGTTATTGGACCTTGAAATATCCGCGGTCGGAGTTGACTATATTAACTTGTGGCTGAGAACAAGGGAGGCGATTGGGGATCCCTGTAAGTTTTCACGCACATTCAGGAGTTTGCCAAACAAGAGCAACCCCCTGGTGAAATTGTCAAGTTCTCCTGATTACAAGTACAGTTGGAAGAATGCGAGTTAAGAGAGAGAGAGAGAGTGAAAAACCGGATACCTCAGTTATCCTTTGATATATGGGTGATACATGTCTCGAAGCGTGGGGGGTGGGGGGGGGGGGGGGGGGGGGGGGCAACATGTGAAGTGTGGTAAAAGCAGGGTTTCAATGTTCGTGTAACTACTTTGCGGATGGTGACAAGTTCGTCGCCCCACTTGTAAATAGATGATATTGGGTCAAGAATTGAGATTTTGGGTCATACTAGGCCGGGCTCAAATTAAGATCAGTGGAAATAATGTTTTTGAATTTGGTCGTTTTTGTAGTAAGTTTTTTTTTTCAAATGAATGAAATATTACTGTGGTCATTGCTTAATAGTTTTTTCACTCAAAATGAAATAATTAATAATTTTATGTGGTAATAAGATTAATAGAATGGAGTTAATGTACTTGGTACAAATTTGATTGAGAGAAAAAAAAATGAGGATCATGTAGTAGTATTGATGGGTTCCCCTGTTTATGAGAAAAATAATAACTCCCGCGCACCGGATCCCATTCCCGCACACTAGATCCCACTACAGCGCAACGGATCCCGAAACCACCGCACACCGAATCCCACTCTCCCGCACCGGATCCCACTACCACGCGGCGGATCCAAACCACCACGCGTCGGATCCAAACCACCTCGCGCGGGATCCCAACCGCCGCCGACGCCGGCCACCACCACTGGCCGGCCGACCGCCGCCGCCTCCACCGGCCGCCGCTGGCTACCACCACCGGCCAGCCGGCCGCGGCCGCCGCCGCCGGCCCGCCGGCCGGCCGCCTCCGCCGGCCCGCCGGCCGGCCGCCTCCGCCGGCCCGCCGGCCGGCCGCCTCCACCGGCCGCCGCCGCCGGTCGGCCGACCGCCGCCTCCACCGGCCGACCGACGCCGCCGGCCGCCGCCGCCGCCAGCCGCCACCGCCGCCGACTGGACGCCCCTTGGCGGCCGGCCACCGCCGTCGCCGCCCTTTGCTCTCCACCGTCCGATCTCTCTAGGCCTCCGCGGCCCTCCGATCGTCTCGCTCAATCACGGCCCTCCAATCGTCATAAACGATCTCGGCCCTCCATTCGGTGGTTATCCACAATAACCACCGTAACCACCGTAACTTCCACTCCAAAGCCCTATAAATACCCCCCTATGCCTCCTTTCAAATGGGGCTCTCATATTCTCTCCTCCACTCTCTCTCTCTTCATTTCATCCTCTCCTCAGAGCTTCTCTCTCTACACTCCGCCACTTCTTTTTTACTACTTGACAGGTTCCTCCTACGAACGCCTCTCGCCAGGGAAGAAGTGATGCGCCGTTCAAGGCGAGCGCCCCGAACCCGAGCAGAAAAGTCACGGCGCTCCGCGAAGTGCTCGCCCAGGAAGTGCGCAACCACACAAGATACGCAGCAAGGCGCTCAACTCCTAAGCGGTGGCCTGTCACCCACGGAGTCTTCTCTCTCTCTCTCCCACAATTGTAACGAGGCGCGGCATGTCGCCCTTGCATTCTCTAAGAAAGCACTGTAACAACCTAATATAGTGGATTTCGTCCAGCACCGTCATGGCCACGTGGTTTTTTCACCCTTTGGAGGGTTTTTCACGCTAATGATCTGTGTGTACAATTTTCAACATCTACTCTCTGCAATATTCTGACTGTGTGCGCGCTCGACCGCCCAGGCTAAGACGGACCGAATCTAAACCGGTCTACCGAGGACGTTGAGAAGCCGCAACAAGTATTTTATTCATAAATAGAGTCTTCACACAATTTTTTAATAATATCATAGTTTAATGTACTCTTGTATTGTTTAAAAATATATTTGGTTTATGTTTATGAGATTAGTTTAATGTAGCCTCTAAATTAGTTAAAAAATATTATATCTAGCTGTTTAAATTATTATTAAATTTATAAATATATATAATTAATATACTTAAATACTTAATCGATTGAAATGGGCACTAAATTTCTTTTTTTCACTAATAATCGCCCACAAGAGATATTAAGGGTCTGTTTGGGACAGCTCTGGCGGATTGAGAAGTGATTTTTCAACAGCCATAGCTGTTATTTAGGTGTTTGGAAGAGTTCTCCTAAAGTGCTCTTTGGGAAGCACTTATTTTAAATACCCAATTTTAGAGCTGTTGGAGAATCCGGTTTAGGGCCACTTTTGCGCTTCAAAAATCACTCCCCCGAGACCTGCTTCCCTCCCGATCCCGCCTCTCCCTCCTGTTCCAAGCTCTCCCCGCCGGAAATACGCGATTTCGTCGGGGGAGATCGGCATCCGATGGAGAAGAACAGCGGCCTGGCGATCTTGCGCTCCTCTGTGGCGATGCCTGGATGCCCGACGCCCGACGCCGGCGCTGTGTGGATAAAAGCTTGCTGGCGAGCGGGACGAAGTGCGTCTCGGAAGAGATCCAGCCCAACGTCGTCGTCCGACCATGATCGCCCTACCATCTCGGTCAAGGTATTGAATGTTTATGGCTCTCCAACCCCTTCCTTGCAACGTTATATTCAATTTTTTTTAAAGATCTTCACTGTTTTGTTCTTACCATTCTTATAGTTGGTTTCAAAACCTCAATCTATATGTAGCTGAGGGTAAATTAGGAGTTATGCAGAAGCCATCTTGCATTTTTTTTCATTTAAAAATGATAATAGGGAGTGAATATGTATGCTTGTATATGTGTGTGTGTTTGAATGTGTATGTATATGTTTGTGTGTTTGAATGTGTATGCTTGTGTGTGTTTGAATGTGTATGTATATGTTTGTGTGTTTGAATGTGTATGCTTGTGTGTGTGTGTGTATATATTTGTGTGTGTGAGTGAATATGAATGCTTGTATATGTTTGTGTGTGTGTGTTTATATGAATGTGTATGTATATGTATGTATATATGTTTGTTTTTGTGTATGTTTGTATGTATATATGTGTTTGTGTGGGTGTATGTTTGTATATATATGTGTGTGTGAGGGTGAATATGAATGCTTGTATATGTGTGTGTGAGGGTGAATATGAAGCTTTGTTTAGAAAAAAACAACTCTCAAAAAGCTGTTCTACCAAACAGTCTATTTGAAAAAGCTCTGTTCAATCAGCGCTTATACACTGAACATCCAAACAGCCTGCAGCTTTTCAAAACAGTTTCTCAAAGAGCTCTGTCTAAAGAGCTATGTTCAATCAGCAGCTTTTCAATCCGCAGCAGCTCTCCCAAACAGACCCTAAATAGACACTTTATTGCAGCGCGTTTGTTATAGGTAAATCTTATTTGGCTATATACAAATCATTTTTTTTAGTTTTTTTGGTCTAGTTAAATACCTAAAAAATAGAAAAAACTCATTTGAAATCTAAAACTCATTTCTCTCTGACCTAGCCGCTCGTCTCTTCCCCTCATTAGGTCCCGATAGAGCCTTCCGATCCTGCCTCCCGTGAGCACGCCGAGCTCGCCGGAGAATAACGATGACTGGAACTTCGTCGGCAACCACCGTATTCCGTCCAGTTTTCCGACTTGGAGTTCGAGTCGGACTTCGACCTCGAGACGTCGAGTTTCTTAACACTGCCAAACTCTACACGGAGGACCACAGTATCTCTTGACACTGCCACACTCTACACGCAGGACCAAACATTTCAAATACGGATAAGAAAATACCTAAAATCTTATAAATGTTTCATTAAATTCCTAACCTCATGTATGTTTAGGTGATGTTGATAGAAGAAACCTACAACCCTGTTCTTACAATTATTATTGAAAGACTTGATAGACTTCTTGATATTTATAAAATCTTAGCTTGTTGGGAATTACAAAATAGTTGTTTACGTGCACATCTAAAATGATTATGTGCACATCAAACGATGTAAATCAGTGTGTTTTCTGTGTTGATTTTCTCACATTTTCTTTATTGCTCTCAATCTTCGTTCCACAAATCATCTTCTTACGATCATCTGAGTGGATAGAATAAGAGAGAAGTGGTCAGCTCTCTGGCGAAAGAGGTGTTGCTATGTGCTTCGAGGGTTTGGGCCTGCGAAGGAACCCGATTTCTGGGCGCCGATGATGGAAACAGGAAAGGAGGTGTGCCATGCACACATAAATTTTTGGGTGGGGTAGAATTTGTTTTTTTGTGTGCAAGTAGCCAAATAAGATGTGGTTGTCCTATGTTTAATGTGGTATTTTTTTTTCAATAGTAAAGAAAGGCGAAGGACGAGAATTCACGTGTCTCATCAGGTGCAACTTTTTCCGTACATGAAATTATGGGTGCAACTCGGGTCGATTACTCAAAACTAGGAACAAATCCACAAAGGCTTCATTTTTGTGGAACTGGAAACGACACATGTACTTAAAACCTAGAACCATATCTAAACAAAACATAATTTTCATATCAAAACTGAAATTCATGTTTTTTATTATTAATTTGAATCAAATTTATCATGATATTATCTTTCGGTAATTCAAATATTTTTAAAATTCCTAAAAAAGTATGTAAATTTTGATGTCTTATAGATTTTAAATAAAACGATAGATAGTAAACACTATGTTAAGTATTTACTATTAATTACTAACAATTGATATATAATAAACATTAAGTGCTATATAAATTAGTAATTAAATGCAATTCGGTTCTTTGGTTAATTCTCGGGCAAATTTTTGGGTATGGGCCCGTCTTCAGATTTGAAGACGGGGCCACTTAGATGATGACATGTGGCGCAAATTTAATATAGAAATCACAATTTTAATGAGCTATGAAACCAGCTTTTTAAAAGGAGATATAACGCTTACTTTTTCATTTGAAATTGCACTTTTAAAAAAGATCTCCAAAAGATCATTTATGCACAACCGATTATCATTTATGATCTCCCAGATATAATTTATGATCTCCCGGATATCATAAAGTTAACTCATGGTGATCAAAATGTGAACGTAAAATAATCAAAAACGATCGCAAGAAAATAAATAGTGGATTTATTTTTACATTTGTGATTGAGTGAATATTTCTCCTTGCAAGTGAAACATTGTCCTTTCTGATCATGCCTTTTGTGCTTCTACTTCATCGGAACTTAAATGTTTAACAGTCATACGATCAATCCGAGTATTTGTAGCAAAAGATCAATTTGCAGGAAAATTTGATCGACTATATCAAGGTTTGTGAAATTTATTACGACCATAGTATTGATCTTCAAATAAAGGCACGAAATTTCCAACCTTTAACTGGTTATCGACTTAATGAGCAAAGTTATATCAGTGTGTACAACATATAATTGTAAAGTGTGAAAATATGATCGCAAAATTAGCATAATATACTCACCGGGATATATATCAATTTTTAATATCTTGAAAATTATAAATGATACACGGGAGATACCTTGAACTGGTTATCGACGTCATGAGCAAAGTTATATCCGTGCACACAACATATGATTGCAAAGTGTGCAAAGTATTGTCCTAAGATTAGCATAATAATATAATATACTCTTCGGAATATCAATTTTTGATATCCTAAAAATTATAAATAATATCCAGGAGATCTTAAATGATATACGGGAGATCAAAAATGATATTCGGGTGTACATAAATGATCTTTTGAAGATCGTTTTTAAAAAGTGCAATTTCAAATGAAAAAGTAAGGGTCATGTTACATGCAGTCCAGTTTCGACTGTATGCAGTCCAAGGATAAATACATGTCAAATTATAAGCCTAAAGAAAGTGTGAACCCGTTCAGAAATTGAAATGCATATAGCCATTTTCAAATTGCGCGGCCTGCACATAGCTGAAGTCGGTCTCCATATAGTTATTGCCAAAAGTAAACGTCAAAGCTGATTTTAAAAAGCCGGCTTCAGAGCTCAAGAAAATTGTGATTTCTATATTAAATTGGTGCCACATGCATGTCATCATCTCAGTGGTTCCGTCTTCAAATTTGGAGACAGGGCCTGGACCAAAAATTTGCCCAATTCTCGAATACTTGATTACAAGAATCGAGAACCAAGCCAAATAATATTATCCAATTTTTTTTTTAAACCAAACGGAATCGAGAACGACTAGAACCAATCAAAATTGACCGATTCGATGCGGCTCTGGATTCTCCTTTTTTTCACACCCTACTTGAAACTGCCGTCTCTCAATCCGGTTTTGCCGGAGGTGGAGTCAACAGGATGAGAAATAAGTACGCACAATCCGGACGCCAGCCAAACACAAAAAAAAACCCCGAAAAATGCCGCTTGATTAGTTGATCGGACGGCGGGCAGGCGCTCCCGTGAGATGCCCATCCTAAGGGTTTTGTTTGCAAATAAAAAATTCGGACGGGACGGCCACCTAGTTGGCTTTTGTTTTTTTTCTCTGAGAGCACCTCTCATTTTCCTTTATTATTATTATATATATGTTTCCATACATATATATTATTTAAATTAAATGAAAGAGATGTATTCTGGTTAAAATTGGGCTCTCCTTCCTCCCGCTTTCCAAACTGATGGTGACTCCTCTGTCTTCTTGCGTTGATACTCAAATTCCTTGCTTATTATATATTAATATTTATGATTTTTGCTTGATATGTTAGGCTGAAGATTGATAGAACAATGAGCACTCATTAATTTATATAGTAAGTTAACTATAAGATCACGGAGATTTTATGAAGTTTCTGTTTGATTTGGCTGCTGCTGATGAAAAATTGCTGATTAAAAATAAAGTTTTAGATAAGTATTATTTCTGAAAAATAGAGCTTTTAAAAAAATTTATTTGAGTTAAATGAAGTTTACAAAACAAAATTTTGAAAACATTGTTTGGATACAAAATGAAGTTTTGAGTAAATTTTTTTTCTAAAACAACAATTTGATCAGCTCAAAATCAAATCGACTAAACATCTTATTACATATTAGTTAATTAAGGAGATGAAAACAATGGACTGAAGGATAAACCTAGAAATAATCTAAGTTCCAGTGAGCATTCCAGAAGAACCAGCAGCCTGCAATCCAGAAGTGAAGAACAGTTGCAATCTAGAAGTGAAGAACAAGTAGCCTCCAAGTTCCAGTGAGCAGGCGGTTTAGGGTTGATTTTCCACCAAAACAAGGGAAATCTCAGAAGCAACAGGAAAAACAAGGGATCGAAGCTGCTTGTGTTTACGAGAACCGGACGGCCTGCTTGTCGCCACCGTCGATGGATCGAGTCGGCGTTATCTTATCCGGCGAGGGGAAGAGGGATTTTTTTTCAATACCACCAGAGGGGGAGGATCGAAGAGAGCGGTGATCACAAGGGTTAAAGAATGTAGCGGGGAGGAAGAAGGGCTTGCAGCGACGAGAAGCTTTTTGCCGTCTGGACCGCGCGAAAAGCAGCTGTGAGGCGCGGTTGGGTTACCGGGATAAATTGCGGGTGCTAATTGATGAGGTATTTTCTCCTAAGTGTGAAAAGAGGCTAGCCGTCTTTGACTTGAAGGAAGCTTCCTAGAAAGAGGGAAAGTCAACATGTGCTCTTAAAGGAAGCTTCTAGGAAGGTGGCCAAAGGAAGCTTCATATTATTTGACATGTGTTCTTTGACCGAGGGAAGCTTCATGAAAGCTTCATGGAAGCTTCAAGGAAGCTTCCTCCACATGCCATCTACCACCATCTACCCCTTGGTTTTGGCCTATAAATAGGCATGAAGGAGGAGGGGTAAGGCATCCACTCATCTCCTATCTCAAGCATTGAAAGAGTTCTTAGAGAGGCCTTTGTGGCAAGCGTCTTGATTTGGGAAGAGCTTTCGGACGTCTCTGCGACGTTGACGAGGAATACTTCGCATACACGGATTGGATCTGGAGCAGACTTTGGCAAGTATTCGAAGAGGCATCTTGGAGAGGATTTGTGTAATCCGTCTCGTCGGCCACTGTCGGTAACTTGCAATTTTCTTGCTACTGTTTATTGTGTATTCTTGTGTGGTGCGAAGTTGGTGAAGATCCTGTGTGGATCGAGGAGGGAAAGCCTTGTAATTGCCTATCTGTTTTACACATTTTTAGTGGCGGCTTTCCGGGTTGGACTCCGATCGTCCCGTGGTTTTTACCCTATTGGGTTTCCACGTTATATCTGTGTGTCACCTTTTATTACTGTTATTTTGTGCTGTGTTTTGGTTGTGTATCGGCATACCGCTAAGCGGACGTGCAGATACTTGCTCGAACTAATTTGCAGGTGTTCTGGTCGGGCTTGCGTGCTCTCTAGCCCAACACTAATAAACTCAATTTTGACGATCAGCCAAATCAAACACGGCTTTTGAAGGAAATGGAGTTTTCCACCAGCCGCACCAGAGGCAATCCACCGAACCAAACGCTACCTAATTCCCTAAATCTTTCTTTACTATGCGGCGCATTCATGCATCTAGGTTTTTGGTCTCTAATACTCCGCCTTTGCCTAGTGTTCGCCGTCTCAAACACGTTCATCATCTTTGAAAAATCCATGTCTTCACTTCCTCACCTCCCCCTGTTTATTTTGTTTGTTAAATTGTGTTCTATGCAACCAATAATCATTAATGATCTAATTCGATTATATCAATGCTGCTTCATATGTGTATATCATTGAGCTCTTTAAGCTTGTATTTATCTCTGCTCTCCTTCGCTGCTATCTCAACCCCCTTAATTGTCGTCCACGGTCGTCCACATCGTCTCTTTCGAATCTTTCATCTCTTCTTCTCCCGCTACTAACGATTTCTACCATTATCCGTCTTTTCATACAGACTTATTAGTTATTAGCCCCTTGAACCTAAGTTATTATCCTTTGACGACAACAAACTAATTATTAGTGTTATTTATCACACCTTTAAGCTTTTGTGCACAATATATCAATTTGTAGGTGATCAAACTACACCGTGAATCGTGATATATATTAAAAATTGACATGAGTATAGAATCAATCAATCAATGCTATATGATTGATGGGGTCTCCCACATTATATAGGAATTTCGGGCCGCGAATAGCTGAAATTTTGCAACCACCCTCTTAGTGGGAAGTTAGGAGGAAAACCGTCGCGTACGCGATCCCCGCGCGCGATCTCAACAAGCGATCCGCGCTCCAACCGCCGCCACGTCGCCCGCAACTCGCCTCCGCAAGCCCCGTGTCTGGCCGCCCTTGGCTGCACGCTCACGATTCGCGGCCCCACGGTCGGCCTTGGCCGTGCGACGACGACGCACAGCCGCTAGGCGTCGCGGCCGGCCATTAGGTCAGCCGCCCTTGGCCGCACGCCAACGGCATGCGGCCCCGCGGCCGGCAGACTAGCCGACATTGATCATGCGCCGCCTCCCTTGGCCACGCACCCACGACGCGCGGCCCCGCGGCCGGCCGACCTCTCCTCCTCAACGGGTAGATCTCTCGCAATTGGCCAAGCCCTTAACCGTCGCCGTCAGATCGTCACACGATCTCTCCATCATCCGATGCGCGGGTAACCACCCGCGTAACCGCTTGTATAGTATAACCACCTGTCATGGGTGGATGCAAATATCCAAAAAGATCTTGGTTTGCGTATAGAAAAATACCAGAATAATACGCGTTATAAATCTTATAAAATTGGGCTGCGTTTAGTAATTATGGTGGTTACGGTCTGTGGATAATCACGTAACTACCTCTGGGGCCTATAAATAGAACCTCACGGCTTCTCTTTTAGCCCACTTTTTCTCTTCCCCTCTCCTTCCTCCTAAGTATAAGGGAGAGCTCTTCTTGAAGATCTTCATCATCTTCGAAGGAGATCCTGAAGAGTTTTCGAAGACGATCCAAAAGGCTTCTCCCGTCTCCTCCAAAGCAAGCGATGAGCTCTTCACTCCGGCCATCTGTCTCAACCTTAAAGCGCTCCCGGAGTTGCACAGACACCCTTCAACTTCCAAGCATCTACAGAGCACCATGCAAACCCTTGACACGGAGCTCACCACAGCAGCAAAGAAGATGAAGAAGACTTAGCCTCGGAAGCGGTGATCTGTCACCCTCCGAGCGTCTTTCTCCATTCCTCTCCATTAATTGTAACAAAGAGCAGCCTGTCGCCCTTGAGTTCATCTTATAGTCCTGTAACGAAGTAGCAAATAGTGAAGTTTGGCTGGTACCGAACTGACAACGTGGTTTTTCACCTCTTTTCGAGGTTTTCCATGTAAAAAAAGATCTCTTGTCAGTTGTCTCGCATTCCTGTGACTGATTGCGCGCTCGTCGGCTCTTGGGCTAAGACGGTCATTCTAGACCGATGATTATAAAATGACAACACACACACACACACACACACACACACACACACACACACACACAGTGAAACGGCATGGGCCCCCGGCCCTACGTGAGTGTTACTCCACTCACGAAACTACCGTCTGCTCCACGAAACATGTGACTGCTACTCCACCCTCTCGGAATAGCTGAATAGAGCATCAAGATCCCGAAGTTGACCTTTTCGTGCTCTTCGCCTGTGACTGTAATGGGATGGGGTCATATGTCACAGGCATGTTGCACGCCCGCCGAGGATTGTGCGCCAAAGATCGAGATCAGAACTTGCGCACAAGGAGGGGGTCGCGAGCAGCCGGAGCGCCGTCGTCTTTGGGCACTGCCATGACTAGGATGTTTCCGCGGCCGCACGGGCCGTATACTATCTATATTAGAAAAGAAGATTATAATAATTAAATACTATTAACTATGCAAAAAATTCTCCTGAGAGTTAGCTGATTACAATTTGCATCTCTTTATCGTTTGGAACTTCAAAAGGTTGCCGGAGTTATTTTTTTGCATGCATATCCTGCAAAATGTAAACTTAATTTAGCAAATTTTCAAAAAAAAAATTGTCATAAACAACCCTAGCTAAATATAAATTGTAGTTGGAGCTTAGAATCACACATGACACAATCCCTTTGACTTAGACGATTATTTAAGTTTATCAAGTTGGATAGATAGCATGCCGAAAGCAGCCAGTTTTTTCTGTGCCTCCTCCTCAAAAGACGATGCGTGTAGAATTGTCTTTAATACCAAATCCGATAATAAAGCAAAACCAAAGGATAATAAAAGTAAAAAAGTCGAGCCCGACAACGTGAAAATAATAATAATATAATAATAAAAGATCGAAGGTCACGTGGCTGGCAAATGGATACATACCCCCAGTTGCCAATAGGATATTTCTTGACAGGGTCACGAGGGAGATATTTAGGTGCGCCTAACTCTGTAAGGCACGGTGATAAAAGATATTACCGTGTGGGAGCAATTGTGATTCCAATGAAGAGATGATTTGCGAAAATATATGGTCGTATTTGTATAATACGATCGTATTAAACGCTGATCATATTTTAGATCAAACATGCACGAATAATTGTGCTAGTGGAATAGACGGCGGGATCGGAGGTTCTGCACCGTGATCTTAAGTGCGTTACTCGCACCAACAAATTTTCTCTCTTCGCGTGCCCCAATTTTTTTTATAACAAAAATCATTTTAAAGAGGGCCCATGCGTAGGATAACGTGACTAGGGTTCTGTTTGGGGGTGGCGGCGGTGATGAAAAAAGCGGCTGTGGGAAACATAATCACATATTTGTTCATCAAATACACATGAGGGCTGCATAATTTAAATAAGAAATTGGATAATTTCTGGATTTGGATGGTGAAGTTGTCATGATCATGCACTGATCTCCGAACTGTGGAAAGAATTATGTTGTAAATTTTGTAATGGTGTGCGACGTTTATTGACGGGCGAGGGGAAGGCAGTGGGGTTGTTGGAGGTGAGCGGGATGTGGTTTAGTGAAGTAGGGGCGGGCAGTTTGCAGTGTGGTTTTGTGAAGTGGATGTCGAATTGCCGGAAAATGTGAACTGTACGTGCCGGACTGCAGGAAATCAAATATGGCTCGGAATTTTGCCTTTTTGGTGAGTGGGGATGCTGGGAGGGGCTTCGACTAGGCTGGCCGAGGAAGATGCGAGGGTGGTTACTGCTAGGATGAAGGATTACTAGCGGTTATGGGTAGTTTCGATTTTCGAATAGGAAAACGAGTGATTGCTTTGGGGCTACAGGGGGATTGGGGTAGTTAATGATAGTTATGAGCGAGGGTGGGGTCGTTAATGTGACGGTTAAAGGGTGGGGCTGGCAGATGGTTAGAGAGGTGGTTATCGTCGACTATAAGAGGTGGAGGGGTGGTTGTGGCAAACATGGGGCAGAGGGATGTTGGATTAGGCTTCGACACCTAGAGCCCACAAAATTGACACTACAGAAGATTTTCGATAGGCCATCTACAATAGTTTGAAATCAGACCATATGCTCCTATTTATAGACTCTTACGCAGGATGCGAAGATAGGGTCATCGTGTAACATTCTGAGCCCAAGGAGGAGTGGCGGAGGAAGCAGACATCTCCGCCACTTGCTTTGTTAAGCGCTCAACTTGTAAAGCTAAATTAAAAGTATCGTCTATTTCAAATATACCGGCGGGCTTATTAGGTCGTGCGCGGGGCATATTCCATTGATACGCATTCATGACCATCTCCTCAAAAAGCTATTGAGCGGCCTCCGGGTTTTTTTTTTATTTAAAGTACCTCCGGCGGCTGCATCAATCATTTGTCTTGTTTGGAAATTCAAGCCATTATAAAATATTTGTACTTGTTGCAATGTTGGCAGTGTGTGGTGTGGGCATATACGCAAAAGCTCCTTGAAGCGCTCCCATGTATCATAGAGAGTCTTCGAGTCAATTTGCATAAACGAAGCAATATCCGTGCGCATTTTAGCGGTCTTTGCAGGCGGAAAATATTTAGTGAGAAATTTTTCCGCCATATCGGCCCATGTAGTGATGGACTCTCTAGGAAGAGAGCACAACCACTGCTTGGCCTTAGACCGCAAAGAAAAAGGAAAAAGACGTAATCGAATGACGTCATCCGTGACGCCATTGATTTTGAACGTATCGCAAATTTCGAGAAAATTAGATATATGCTTGTTTGGATCTTCGTCCGGAATACCATCGAAGGTCACCGATTGTTGCACCATTTGTATGATGCTAAACTTGATCTCAAAGTTATTGTTCGCCACCACGGGGCGGACGATACTAGATTGTGTCCCTTCTAAGTTCGGCCGCGCATAATAGGACATGGTCCGTTGCGGGGCCTCATTCAGATTGGGATTGGGCTCACCCATAGTTTCTGGTATAGTGTCTTTGATTGACTCTTCGAAGTTCAAATCAAAATCCCGATCACGAGTTCGGAGGCTCTGCAGAAGAGTGCGCTCAATCTCTGGATCAAAATGAATATCGTGACTATTCGAAGAGCTTCCTAGGGTCATGCACTAAAAGAGATGAAAAGAGAGAAGGGGAAAAGATGAAAAATAAAAGAAAAGAAAGGAATTTTTTGTTTTGTTTTGTTTTGTTTTGTTTTGTTTTGTTTCGGAAAGCAAAAATAAAAAAGAAAATGATAAAATTAATGGATATTCTGTTTTTCAAAATATCGACGCAAAAAGTCCCCGGCAACGGCGCCAAAAACTTGATAGAGAAATTTGTGTTTTATAACTGGTTTTGATTTTCTCCGATTCTATGCTCGATAAAGGCAAGCGTACCTTATCGATTATAGTATAAAATATGAAATATCAAGGTCGTATTAGAACCATGGCACGTCGAATACTTCTACTTCAAAGAACTCGCTATTATCCTATCAAATAGATTTTGAGTTGGTTTTTCAAAAAGAGAGATTATGATTAAAAAGAGGTGGTTTAGACTATATAAAAAGACTAGCATTTGATCTCGATTCACCTCGGAATGAAACGATCAAAATAAAAATAAATAAATTTCTACATCACTTTAACGGAAATACTTGGACCGTGGAGATTCCCGAAACATGAACGCGCCTCTTTCAAGGCTACGCCCAACTGAGTTTAGGTTGATCGACCGAACTTTCGTTCTACAATCAAAACCCCCAAAGCTCGCTTTACGTGGTGAACCCCATTATTGAATTTGACTCCAATCCAGGAGATTTACATCGTCCTCTTTCAAGGATTGCATTCAACTCCCTTTACCCGTGAGTGATCATTCCGTACACACGATCCTTTCGGCTACTAAAAAACGGGAACAAAAGTGAAAATCATATATCGATAATATGATCTCATTAAATATTAATCAAGGGTAAATCCTAAGCATTCGTTAAAAGAGAAAAAGAAATTAAATTAAGAAGAGAAGATCATTTCATTCCTCGGATCATCTTGATCAAGCACTAAACAAAGTTTAGTTACTCATAATAAAGTAGGAAATGAAAATCATGTTAAGAATATGCATAACAAGACACACAGAGAAAGAAAGGGAATATCAAACTATTTTATTTCTTATTGAAAAGGAATTACCTAAAAGGCATAAATATATTACAAAGCGAGTTTGCAAAAAGATTATCAGTACGATAAAAAAGATTGCAAGAACATTAAAACATGAAAACATTAAGCTAAAATACTTTAATCATAAACTCTCAACTGCTCTCTAAAAGGCTCAAATGAAGGAGGAAGGATGATCCCTTCTCCCTCTTCCTTCATGCCTATTTATAGGGCCAAAACCAAGGAGGTAGAGATGGTAGATGACATGAGGATGAAGCTTCCCTTGGTCAAAAACACATGTTGGTTTTAAAGGTCAATGACGACTACTCCTTTTCACACTTGTCATGCCTTGAAAAGTATGATCAAAGTTGGCTAGCTTTCTCTCTTTCCAAGAAGCTTCCTTCATGAACACATGCTGAATTCATAGTCAAAGGTGGCTAGCCTCTTTCATACTTAGGAGAAAATATCTCATCGGACCATTTGGGCTTCATTCTCTTCTTGAATATGGTTCAGTAACACGGTAACATTGCTGCACTTGATATTTAGTTTGGCACGCCCTAGATAAAGGCGTGCTCTTTAGAAATGATAATGCAACTGTCCCGGGATCCTGCAAAAATAGTAAAATAGGCGTGGTTAGGATATAATTATAAAAAGATACAATTTAACGGATAAAATTAACAATATATATTTATATTATAATATTTAAATATCTCTATTAATAACTTAGGTCAAATTATGCATCATCAACGACAACTCCTTATTTTCATTTTCCACCTCTTTAACTTCTTCACAAAAGCCTATGCCGGGCATGTTATATAGATTCTAAAAGAAATAGTTTTTACTTTTTTTGACATGAAAAGAAATAGTTTACTGGAGAAGCCCGGTTGAGAGTGATGGGCGAAGATAGAGGCTAACCTTGGTTTCCTTCTTTAATAAAAGGTCCAAATACAAAATACAAAAGATATTCTCGGAAAGGTTTTTTTTTTTGAGGATCCGCTGAATAGATGATTCTTTAACGAATGTGAACAGGTTGTGATTCTGAGCTCTTTTCTTTGACTTCTTCTTGAGCGATGTAACATCCATATGAGCAGTAAACTGTGCAATGGGAACGGCTGCCATTCACAGTAGTTTCTTTTGAAGAAGTAGAGCTCCTTCTAATGACCTATATATGTCTTTTGTTATCATTTTCAATTGGACGATCCATTAATCCAATTGAAGGAGGATTCTAAGGCTCCGTTTGGCGAGGTGGTGGCGGTTGCGACGTGGTGGTCATGACCATCGTTTGTGAACACCCGACGTCACTTAAAAATTCATGCATTTTATGCTCAGAACTAGTTTATTTTCTTGGTAGCGGTCATGACCTTTGTCATTGATAGGAAATGAGCGCGGAATAACCTCAGGACAGTAAAATTGCAAGAAAGATAGCGTCAATATTTTATAACAAAATATCAATATAACAATCAACGCCCGATACAGAAAAACTCCACGGAGAATCCGGACTCGCTCGATCCGCGGGAGAAAGGACAATCTTGACTGCAATCCGCTTAGCGGACACACAAGGTTTGCAGAACCTTCAACGCCAAGATCCGGCGTTCAACCGCACCACCATCGGAGACCAACGCCACCACCGGAGACAAACGTCGTCAAGGCCAACTGCACGCACGCAAGCCTTCGTCGTCTACGGCGATCTCCACCAAGCCCAGCAACACGTCCCTCTCCAATGCCAGCGGCTATCCTCCAAGATCGGTGACCTCTTCAATCGTACGAGACAGAGGAGGAGAAAGGGAGAGAGGGGGCCATGACAAATTAATTCTCTACAGGCGGGTGTGAATTCTTCACGACAGGAGGAAGAATATATAATCCTCAGGCGTTCCTTTTTTCTACCTTAGGCGGTGGAGCAATAATGGCAGGTGAATATTATATTTCCAAAACTACACCTACCAGCTATTATTTTTAATGGTGGATAGAGCAAGTCAAAGTCTCTGGCAGGTATTAAATGAGAGAATAAAGCCTAAAATAAATGATCTGGATCCGGGCCGGATCCGAACCAAAAATGAACCAACAATCCACCACCTTGGTTCGGGATCCAGAGCCACCACTTACACAAAGCATACCATGCACAAAGCACCAATTTCTCTAAGCACCAAACTGCGCGAAGCAACACTGCATAAAGCTCCAGTCTGCACGTAGCACCAACTGCACGAAGCAACGTCTGCACAAAGTATTGACTGCACGAAGCACCACCTCAAAAGACCTGAGGCACAGCCGACCTGCTCCAGTCGACTCATCCTTGCTCTGGCTCAACCCCGAAATGTTGACGCAACCAGATCGCTAAATCTGACTCGCCTAGTCAAAAATCCAGAAGGGCGATCATCTGCACAACCTCGACCATCCACTTTGTCGGTCGTAGAAATCATGGGCACACCACCTCGCATTGTGGTCCCCATCAGCCAGTACAAACTACTGCGCTGCATAGCTCGCATGAGCACGGTGCGCCCTCGCCTCACCGTCAGAACTCCACCTCTTGATGCAAAACTGCACTCATCAGAGTCCAATCTGCCCAACGAAATCAGATTCCTGCGCAGCTTAGGTACCGGATGTACCTACTCAAGTCTACGCATAGCTCCATCATGCGTCCTAATGTCCAGAGTTCCCATCCTCGTGACCTCACATGCTAAGCCGTCACCCAGAAAGACTGACCCAGACGTCACCTCCAGTGAACTGAGCATCGCCGCATCTGAGCAAATGTGCTGCGAGGCACCCGAATCCAAAATCTAGCTATCAGAGTCACTCTGACACTCAATGACGCAATAAAATCTGTCATCTCCTTCCAGGTCGATTGTCACCATGCCCGCATCTTGGACATCCTTCGAAGTTCCAGAACCTCTTGCACGCTGCGGACAATTTCTCCTAATGTGGCCAACCTGTCTGCAGTGGTAACACGTCACTGCCTTCTTCGACGCCGACCGAGCTCGTGCACTGCTCGATCCTCTATCAAAACTCCTCCCGCGTTCATGCACTACCATGATCTGGTCACCCCTAGGAGTGGGGTCCTTTAACATCTGACTGGATAACAACGCCGACGTGACTTCTTCCAGCCTCACCGTATCCTTCCCATACAGGAGCGTAGTCACCATGTGCTTGTATGACGCTGGGAGCAAGGTAAGAAGCAAGAGGGCTTTGTCTTCTTCCTCTACCTTCGAGCCAACCACATGCAATTGACTCAGAAGACCGTTGAACATATTGAAGTGTTCCTGCCATTCTTTTTATGGCGTCAAGGCGTACCAAGGCAAGCCCCGACCGCCTTGACGCTTTGGCGACAAGGCGGACGCCTAGGCGACAATAAGGCGAGCAAATGCTAGGCGACATTAATTTTTTTTTAAAACAAATGAAGAATATAGACAGCGGTTATTAAAATAACCGCTGTCTATAGTCCCCTGGCAGTGACTATAGACAGCGGTTATTAAAATAACCGCTGTCTATAGTCCCAGTTTTTTTTAAAGTCTGAAAGAAAATTTTCAACACTCCCAGAAGTCATTCAGCATTCAGATACACAGTTTTTTTCATTCAGCATTCAGGTACACAGTATCATTCCACACATTGAGGAATAGTGGCATGAACAATCAGTCAATCACACATTCAGAATCAAATAGAAATAACATTCAGAATCAATATATATAATGACAATCACAAGATTCACAACTATTTCACTAAATACCAAAATGTTATCATCATACACTGATACACAGTAGCATTAATAATTTTTTAGATCAAATAGAATCATCATCTAGTAAATCGTCATTGGCATTGCATGAGCTTAGTTGGTTTGAGGTACTCATCATTTGCCCATAATTATCAACAAGATCTTCATCATCATTTGCAACTCTAAAATGATCTAGATCTTCATC
This sequence comes from Dactylorhiza incarnata, assembly GCA_033032865.1. Classification (NCBI taxonomy): domain Eukaryota; kingdom Viridiplantae; phylum Streptophyta; class Magnoliopsida; order Asparagales; family Orchidaceae; genus Dactylorhiza; species Dactylorhiza incarnata. Next base: position 5,608,872 of record JAWHQI010000123.1, on the reverse strand, counting down.
CCATTCAGCTACTAGTTCAAGATTAGCTTGAGCACCACTTCGTAAATTTCGAGCCCCAGTCCCAATAACTCTCTCTATAGCTTCCCATGTGAGATCATCATCATCATAAACTAAAGCTTCCTCCGGTTTGTTTATCATCCACTCACTACTCCAATCTAGCTCATCAAGCACTAAAGGGTTGTAATTTTTCCTTTTTTTACGTCTTTCTTGGAATCGTGCTTGTAGACAACGATTGTATTGGATGTATACAAGATCATTAAGCCTTTGATGCTCCAATCTATTTCTTTTCTTTGTGTGAATCTGAATCAAGATAGTTGCAAACTTGTTATTTGTTAGTGGATAAAACAAGTCCAATTTTAAATTAAATATTTGTATACTTACAAACTCAAAAGTACTCCAGTTGCGCTCACAACTAGAAGAAGAACAACATAAGCCAAATATGCGCAATGCTACCTTTGTAAGGTCAACATTCGGTCCTCCATGTGCACCCCACCAATCCACTATTTATTTAAGACAAAAATAAATTAGTATAACATATAAGTAGTTTAAGAAAAAATAAAAACGTAACCAATACTTACTTGGATTTAAGGTGGTTCGTTGCCTAATAGCCATAGACTTTCCAAAACTATTTCGAGATGCTTTATAGTTAGTGCCTTGCTCTGCAATCTTGTCTTGCAATTGTTGATCGGGCACTAGTCTTGCAATAACATCATTGAAAGCATCATGAAATTTCCAAGTATCATCGGGATGTTTTTCCTCATATTCAAAATATTTGTTTGGATTTAGAAACAAAGCCGCCCTATACAACTGTTGCTCCTTTGATTTGTCCACCTATTTTGAACAATGTCAATAATTTTTTATATAATCTTTCTTTATTATCAAAATGATCTTTGATCTTTTGTTTGGCTTCTTCCATTGCCATATATACTTCATGCATAGCTGGCCTTTCATCACCATCTACTAATCACAACATGGCTATTAGTGGCTTTCCTCCTTTTAGGCAATCTCTTACTCCATTTCAAAAAACAGTTGAAAGTATTGCTTCAACAACTTGTTTTCCGGCTTCGGTTTTTGCCAGATCAGCAGCATTCCATGAAGGCGACACAAAAAATAATTTCAACTTCTCCTCATGCTTAAGCACACTTTGTAGAGTAAGGAATGATGTTACAAATATAGTCACTGAATGCCGTACTAGATCACCACCAATAGTAGTCCTTACTGCATCTACGGAACCATAAAATAAGTTCCTTCTGGACAGTTAACCAGGAAATTGATCAAATGCCTCCATCTCCTGTCCGTCCAACCATCTGACATAAGAGTGCAACCATATCTCCTTCAATACGCTTGATATTTTGTTTTCATCTCCTTAACTTTCTCTTTTGTATTTATTAACAAAGGGACTCGTAAATCATGATAACTAGGGCCTTTATAACCAGGCCCATACTGTCCAACTGCTTCAAGCATTACTTCAAAACTTCGTGCCTTTGCAGCATTGAAAGGAATTCCACATTCATAGAACCAATCTACAACATAGCCATCAACACTCTTTTTCTCTTCAGGAGATCTAAAACATCTCTCAATAGTAGTTTGTGCAGGACCTTTAGCACGTCTTTCATCAACTACATCTTTGGGAGCACGTCTTACATGAGCATCCATAAGGCCCCGTTTTTGTGGAAGGTGGAGTACTTTTCTCTTTTTGGCACTTGTCCCAGAACTTGGGACAAATGAACTTTTAGCTGTAGATAATGCCGGAGATACATTTTGTGAACGTGTTCGCTCTATTTCTTGTTCACTTACATTATCATCATCAGCTGTCAAATCCACCTTGTCCTTTTTTTATCATTTAAAACTGCATACACCTCAGTTGCTATTTCTGAAGTAGTCTTAAAATACTTTGTCACATCTCCATATCCGCCATATAAGTGTTGTTTCAATCACGATTAATTATTGATACTTACTCTCTATGATATGACAAAAATAATAAAGAATCTGGTTGAAGTTGAGCAAGCCTATTTTTTAGCTCTTGTACTCGTGATTTAATACGCTCCTTGGCAAACTTATCATTAAAAGCAAAAATAGATGTCGGATTATGAAAATATACATTTCTTGTGTATCTAAACTTCTTTAGTTGTGAATCTATATACCTGTAAAAAAACATGTAAATTCATAATCAATATATATATTAACTAAAAATCTTAGGTTTGTAATATTTGATAATCATTACTCACCTAATACATGATAATATGATGTTAACTCCAATTTTTTCTATATTAAGAAAATCAAACAACTCGGAAACTTCAAAGTATGTACATGTTGATTCTTTAGTTCTAAATACATTTGGATCTAATACCAGAGTTATTATTTTGTCTTGTGTCTCCATCGTAGAAATGAAATTGGGTAACATGACAATGACATCATTGGCATTCTGTGGAATTAAAAATAATTGGTATTTAGTATTTCGGGCAAAAAAATTAATTACATAAAAATAAAAAATATTAATTATAAATTTATAATACCGAAGACGGTAAACACCCATGTGATGTTTCGGGTTGATGTGATGTTTCAGGCCCTTGTGAGGCTAATACAAGTGCCTGCTGACAAACCAAAAATAACAAGTTAATTATAAATAAAAGTATAAAGATAACATGATATTTCATAAAAGTATAAATAATTAAACATAAATACATAATAATACCTGAGACATGTTTTGAGATGTTTCGGTTCTAGCACCAAACATGCGCATAAGTTCATCAATTTGATTTTTCATGCTAGCCATCTCTGCTTGATGCGCTTGTTGTTGTTGGTAGAGTTGGCTCTGAAAGGCCTGCTCATGTTGTTGTTGTTGGTAGAGTTGGCTCGCATAGGCTTGATGCTCTTGTTGTTGTTCTTGCCTCCATAACTTTTGTTGTTGGCTCAATCTTTCTTGAACAATAGATTCCACATCTTCAATATGAGTTATTGTTCTCTCCTTCCGCTTATCATTCTTGAAAAAACTTGTAATGGTAGAAAATTTGCCACAAGCTCTTACTCTGCTCGGATGTTCCTTGCCTAAAACAGATGCAAGGATGTCATCTCTTACCTGTGACACTGTTGCACTTGCACTTGCAGCAGACTGGGACTCTTGGCTCGAGACCTCATCCTAAGTGAAATCAATAAATATTAATGCAAATGATGAAATGATAATTTAAATATACAATTTTAGCTACCAAATCAGTTGCATCCTGACTAATGTATTCACCAGTCTTTCTTTTGTGACCGACTTTCCATAGCTCCGCACGTGAAATTGGTGCATTTGCACCTTGTTCAATCTTGACAATAAAATGCAAATAAATTATCATTTAAATTATTGAGAAAACACATTTGTAAAACAAAATATACAAGAGAGAAGTATAGAACTAAATAGTAAATACTAATACCATCCTTTTTTTTAATCCAGAATAACCCATTATGGAAGTAGTATGAAACGACTTCTGTGATTTTGCTCTCTCTGTGTTAAGTTTACTTTTCTCTTACATAAATAAATATTTGTTAATACTTAGATTATAATGCTTACAAAGTTAGTAGATGCAATAAAATATTGAGTTTTTAAATAACACATAACCATAGATTCCGGAGTGGTGCGATTGTCGACAAAAATTTTCCAATCTTCAGGAGGTATAAAATTATACTTGACTGGAACATTGTAACGATGCTCCAAATCAACATTCATTACGTAATTGACATAAAGTTTGGATTTCCACGACCTCCAACTTTCACTCATGCTTTTCATCAATTCATGACGAACACCATCAACATTATCAAAATAATTATGAAAATAATAGATAATATTATTAATAAATAACTAAAAAAAACCACTGATATCTAAGCACTAATAACAAAATTACGTACATTTACTTCTTCCCATATTCGATCTTTAATTTCTTTATCAACTTTCTTCCATCTAGCACATGTGATTGAAACATACATCCTCACAAGAGAACCAATTAGACTCATTAATTTATTACACTCAGGCCCGGGAATAATATGACCATCATCATTAACAGAAATAAAAATCTTCTTCCCCTCTGCTCTAAGCTTATTCAATCCCATCATTTTAGTGAAGCCTCTTGTTGACTTTGATGAGGATCCTTTATCAGTCACTTTCCTGTAATAAGAAAGCCCTAAAAAAAACCTAAACCATCCAAAAAACCTAAACAAAATTCATACAAAACCGCAATGATATTGAGGTAATACTAGTCTACCACACATTAAGTCAATCACACATATGAATACAGAACTATAGAAGCAGTAGGAACTAGGAAGTAGGAAAATATGAAATGATCATTCAACTTAGAAATTATACCATTCAACTTAGAAATTATACCATTCAACTTAGAAATGATATCATTCAACTTAGAAATTAGAAGAGCAATAAAAAAACGTAAAAACGAACCTGAGGAAGATGTCGACTTGTCGAGGAGAAATCGCCTTTAGGGTTTTCGCACAGAGCAGCAAACGATCCAGCGGCGGTAAAAAGTAAAAAAGTCGGGGTAAATTCTTTCGCTTATATCCATATTCGACAGCGGTTTATATATAAACCGCTGTCTATTGTAACATTACGTGTACAATAGACAGCGGTTTATATATAAACCGCTGTCTATTTGTACAATATACAGCGGTTTATATATAAACCGCTGTCTATTGTACACATAATGTTACAATAGACAGCGGTTTATATATAAACCGCTGTCTATTGTACACGGAATGTTACAATAGACAACGGTTTATATAGACAGCGGTTTATATATAAACCGATGTCTATACCCCTAATTTTTTTTAAAAAATAAGGCGGTCTTCACCTTGTTTTCAATCGGTCGACTGGACGCCTAGGCGTCGCCTAGGCGACGCTATGATAAGAATGGTTCCTGCAGGTTGTCACCTTCTTGCATTTTCAGCGCATAGAGGCGCTGCTTCAGCAACAATCTTGTCGTCACGGATTTTGCCAAGTACAGTCGCTCCAGCTTCTCCTAAAGCCCGACTGCCGTCTCTTCAGTCCCGATGTTGAAGAACACCAGGTCAGCATGACACATCCTGATTGTGCTCGTGGCTTTTTCAACAAGATCCTTCCATTCCTCATCGTTTACTGCCGTGGTTAATTTGTCGCGCCCCCGCAAGACTCGAATCAAACCTTGTTGAACCAACATATCCTTAACTCGAATCTGCCATAGGCCACTACTAGAAAATTGTTTTTTAGCTACACATTTTTTTGCCAGGGTTCAAAAATCGTGGCTAATACACTAGTATTAGCCACGGTTGGAAAATCTGTGGCTAATAATTAAGTTTTAACCAGGGTTGTAAAAAACGTGGCTAATACTTACGTATTAGCCACGACAAGCAGAAAGATGTGGCTAATACTTAGACATTAGCCACGGTAAGCAAAAAAAGTGTGGCTAATACCTAGGTATTAGCCACGGTAGTGGAAAAAGAAGTCAGCGCACTATATTTCATACCTCCCGGTTTACGCCATTCGCCTAGGGTTCCTCTTTCGGTCCTCATTCTCAATATCGCCCGCTGCTATTTCTCCCTTCACGCGAAATCCTGGGCGCCGTCGATTTCACCGGACTTAGCCGGGAGAAATTCCAGGAGGTCTTCTCTTCGGAACTGCCGCATACCAAGTGGAGGGCATTGCGAACAAGGATGGTCGTAGTTCGAGCATCTGATATGTCTTCGTCCGACCACACATCCATCTGACGAATCTGAAGCATCTTCTATTTTCTTTGACCACAGAGAGGTCAGTTGACAAACTCCAACCACGTTGCCAGTATTCTCATCCTCTCTGACATCCTCTTGCTCACCCTTGAGATGTTTTTTTCATTTTCTTTATTTCCATAGCATGAAGAAGAACTTCTCCACATACTTCTGTTTTAGTTCTATAATTTGGTGCATCCTTACTTGTTTTAAACCCAATTTTACTTCTGTGACGGTAAATGGCCAGATGATATTCATCATTTTATCCATCTGGTTCTGGATTTTCTTTTCAATTCACTTTTCTTTCACTCTGTTTTTCTGATTGATATACTGTTGGAGCTGGTCGACCTATGATTGATAGTCTTATTATCATGAATTTTAAATTCACCATGTATATGCTTAGGATCATGCATCAACATCGTCAGTTAAAATCATGTTGCATGTGACGGGATTTCACATAAATATGCAACACATATTAATATCCTTTTATTTTCCCACTGAAATATATTAATGCTTCTTGTGTGGCCAGATGGGCCATTTAATGGCAGATTACCATGGAAACGCTAAAAGAAAATTAGTTGAATTTGATGAGAAGGGTGGTGGTGCTGAAGTTGCAAAAAAACCTTACCAGGTATTACAATTGTTGCTGCCCAATTGACCTTCCAAATTGTTCTTTCCGCCTTTCCTTATCCCATTCTATGTTCTCTGTTCTACATATTCGCTGGAGTTTTTGCAACTCTAATGAGTAATAAATACTTCAAATTAGAGAAATTGTATCATATGATATTTTAGTTCAAATTTCTTCTCATTGCATTATATGGAGCATAACCTTATATCATATCTTTATTTATGTGAACAAGAATGCTTTTGTATATGCCAGCATACATTAATAATTATATTTTCTTGAATAGGTGGAATAATTGGTGTAAAATTAGTCATTTAGACATAGCTGGATTTCAGATTATCAGCATACAATTAGTTTTGGTGTACATGACCCAGAAGGAGAATAAAATAATCTCAAACTAGCAAAGTAAAACAATATCTAGTCCCATGAACCTAATGTAATTCATAATGACCTTGGAAAGAGTAGTATTATAAATGTCATATTACAATACAGGATTAATGTTTGTTTATTCATGGTATCATGACTTCACAAAGGCCTCAGTCAGAAATTTTCTCTCAGCCACAGGTACTTATGATTCAATGCTATGTTTGTGATTTTCATTAGGTTTTTTTTTGGATCTAATAGTCATCATTCAGCGTGTTTATGGGATCCATGAAAATTTCTTCACAATCTTCTAACACCATAACAGTTCCTACTGCACATTATGAATTTGGTGCAAATTTTCTGGATCCTAAGGTTAGCCTCTCTTTTTATCATCAGTTTGTTTCCTAATTACTTTTTAAGGCCTCATAAAGATCAAACTACATAACAATTACAGCTTTATGTTTTTTTTTTTCCTCATAAGGCCTCACAAGGATCAGCTTTATTTTTTTTATCATCAGTTTATGTTTTTTTCTTTTTCCCAGCTTACAAATGAAACACATTTTTCCCAGGGCATGTTTAATTTTGATTATAAGGTCAGTTGTACTATATTCCCTCTTTTGCTATAATCTTACACTAATAATGTTATCAGTAAGAATCATATGAAGGCATGTTCCATTCGAGCTTGGGGATGGTATGTGTGCTTACTCAGTTCATGAAATGTATTAAAAGACAGACATCTTATCAATCAGATGCTCAAATTCCCCGACTGATGTTTACTGATGTGGAGCCACAGGTTCAGATTGCATCACTGGTAACCCACTAGCTTTATTATACTCTTCACTTAAGGATCCTATTTTATAAAATATTAATATAGCAACAGCTAACCTATGAGATGCAGATTTTAATTGCTTAAAAACAATATGTATTAGATTGGGAAGTCCTTAGAAATTTCAGAATATAATGCAATGCTTTAATGAGATTTTCTTCTAGTTTTATTTGATTTATTAATCATTAAGAACCTTATTGATCAATCTAAACTACAAGATTGTTGAATACAGTTGATTAGTGCCGTGAAATTGGTCTTACGCTTAATCTCTTCATTGACAAGGCAATTTAGAATATGTTAAATTTTCTTGTTATTGATATGCACAATACTTGCAACTAGTTACCACCATATGTGCGGTCATGTATGCTTTGAACTAGTTTATTTCATATCACGTTTATTTGTTGTGCACATATGTAGAGTGTATATTATATGTTTTAACTCCATTCAATAGAAGTTATAATAGAACTGTAGAGTCTATATTAAATATGCAGAGTCATTGTTATTGTTTCTCTCTGTAGCCCTATTCTCTATAATAAACATTTGTTGTTGCGGGTGGATGTAGTCCTATTGTCTATATATTGATTTTTGGCATCGGGGAGACGTTTCCATCAAAACTTGTCCTTTGTTTGACTTAAGACAAGGTGATAGAAATCTACACAGATCTAATTCTATGTGAGAAATGCAGGCCAATGTGCAATCAATGACTGCGACTAACATTTGCCTCAGTATTGTTGCGATGCAACTATATGACTCACCTGACAATAATTTTTGAGTTTGGATTACAGTAAATAAATTGACTTTAAACTAAGACAAAATTACAGCTGGGCGTGTAAGGTTACAAGTAATAATTGCATGACGATGAGAGTGCAGTAAAGTTGGAGCAACTAGTGGTGCAGACGGGGCCATAATGAACATTTGTTGTTGTTGTTACATTTTTTCCTTCTGCCTTGTTTTGGTGATAACAAAGAACCTTATATTTTTTTGATCTTCTTCTTCTGCCTTGGTTTTGGTGATAACAAAGAACCTTATCTGTCTTGAAACCTCCCTTCTTTAATTATTCTCCATGCATAATTCATGGCTAATGTTGATGCAGATATATGGTGAGTTCGTCAAGTTGTCGCCGGTGGTTCCTTTACGCGAGTTTCGGTTCCTGAGATACTGTCAGCAGGTGGAGCAGGGTATGTGGGTGATTTCAGATGTATCCATTCATTATCCAAAAGACAGCCATGCTTCTTCTTGCACCAAATGCAGGCTACCTTCATGTTGTGTGATTCAAGACATGCCTAATGGATACTCTAAGGTGAGGAGGATTCTCTCATTCTCTGGTTATGAATGCTTGTGTACTAGTATTCATAAAGTGAGATATTGATGATGATAAATTTGTATCAGAGGTGGAACTGACATCAATCTAACACCACCTCCAACAATGATTATTAGGTTTGTCATACTTCCACTCTGTTATATATGTCATTAGCATTATAAGAACAACCATATCGTGGAAAATTTTAAGCATATTATATGATGTGATTTTAAATATTTCTGCAGATTTTTTTTCCTTTTGAGTACTACCACCAACAGATTTAGACATTTATATTTGCATCCAATATTGCACTTCAAATTTTGATTCTTATAGCTGAATTACTTAAGGTTGCTGATTTCGCTAGAGGTTTGTGCCCTTTTATTACACTGCCCAAACTTCTCAAAATTATTTAACTGTTGCATATACAAAAAATGCATATTTTGCTTATTTATCGCCTCTTCTGCAATTTCAGGGATCATGAACTGAAGAAAGGTACAATGATGAATTTTAACATTTTAAGGCAGTTTGTGATTTTTGTGCTGCTCCCTCTTAGCCATCAAGTCAGAACCATGCTATCAGAGTTTTCGTTGTAGTTTTATTAATGTTACATCAGTTTTTGTAATGAGATGTGTTGTTCATACAATATGAGGGGGATAAGTTGCTGTATTTTGGTGGTTTGGATTTTGGAATTCAAATTCTCATTTGTATTTTGGTGCTGTATTATATTCAGATTATTGAAACTTGGTACAGTGAGAGTTCTACTTTAGTTCTGTGGCTTTGGTAACTACTTTTTGGTTTGTCAGATGCTCATTTTTGTTGAAGGATTGTGGAAGATTGAGGTTTCATTTAAAATTATTGATCATCGCAAGACACTTTGTTGCTAGAATGATACTATTTGCTACCACGGTTAGAAATTGTGGCAATAAATTTTTTTCTTAACCCAGTAGTATTTGCCAGGGTTTTAGACCGTGGCAAATACTATTTTTTAAAAATATAAATTATTATTTGTCAGGGTTTCAAACCGTGGCTAATAGTCAGATTTTTTGCCACGGCTAAATGCTGTGGCAAATAGTCCATTTTGCGTAATTGAGAAGTTTTTGCCATGGGGGAAACCGTGGCTAAAAGTCTATGTATTAACCACGGCATTATTTCTTCGTGGCTAATACTATTTTCCGTGGCTAATACTATTTTCCACGGCTAATCCGTGGCTAAAAACCTTTCTCCACGCGACCTTTAGCCACGAATTTTTCCCGTGGCTAGACCGTGGCAAAAACTCTTTAGCCACGGTTTTGGACTTTTTGCCAGGGCAATTTGCCCTGGCCAAAAGTCTGTTTTCTTGTAGTGGGCTAAAATTCCCACTGCCATCAAACTTCTCCACTGAAAATCTCTCCAAAATTGCGTTCTTCCCTGTCATGACTGTCCCCGACAAACTAGAAGACTTGATTTGTTCAAAGGTCGGATCTGAAAGAGTGGGAAGAGGACCTCGACGTTCACCACCGCAGTCAAACCCTTCCTAGAACTTCCAATCACGGTCGTCTACCGAACCTGCCTCTGATACCACTTGATAGGAAATGAGCGCGGAATAACCTCAGGACAGTAAAAATGCAAGAAAGATAGCGTCAATATTTTATAACAAAATATCAATATAACAATCAACGCCCGATACAGAAAAACTCCACGGAGAAGCCGGGCTCGCTCGATCCGTGGGAGAAAGGACAATCTTGACTGCAATCCGCTTAGCGGACGCACAAGGTTTGCAGAACCTTCAACGCCAAGATCCGGCGTTCAACCGCACCACCACCGGAGACCAACACCACCACCGGAGACAAACGTCGTCAATGCCAACTGCACGCACGCAAGTCTTCGTCGTCTACGGCGATCTCCACGAAGCCCAGCAACACGTCCCTCTCCAATGTCGGCGGCTATCCTCCAAGACCGGTGACCTCTTCAATCGTACGAGATGGAGGAGGAAAAAGGGAGAGAGGGGGCCGTGACAAATTAATTCTCTACAGGTGGGTGTGAATTCTTCACGGCAGGAGGAAGAATATATAAACCTCAGGCGTTCCTTTTTTCTACCTTAGGCGGTGGAGCAATAATGACAGGTGAATATTATATTTCCAAAACTACACCTGCCAGCTATTATTTTCAATGGTGGATAGAGCAAGTCAAAGTCTTTGACAGATATTAAATGAGAGAATAAAGCCTAAAATAAATGATCTGGATCCGGGCCGGATCCGAACCAAAAATGAACCAACAGTCATGCCAAACACACATTCTATGATAATTGCGTTTTGACCAAACTCACGAGAGCAAATAAGCTGCGTCAAACAAAGCTTAAGTGGATCAATCTTTTTTATTTTCACTGGAGATTGGGAACTGATGGACTTTCCATAGGACCCATTTTACTGACAGAAGCCCTCGCTCTGTCAGAGTCGAGACTAGGCCTGAAATTTAAAAACTGAAACCGCAAAAAACCGCAACACCACACCGCACCGCACCGTTTTCGAACCGCACCAAATGGTTTGGTTGTGGTGCGATTTTGGTTAATGGAAAACCGCATGGTTTGCGGTACGGTTCGGTTTTTGACTTGACAAAACCGAATAAACGACCGCACCGCAATGATTATAATATTTTTTTATTTTTATTTTTATTTTTATATCTTATAATATATCTTATAATTATATAATATAATATATTAATATATCTTAATCTAAGTATCTAAATGACTAAATGATAAAATGAGTCTACAGCCTCTGCCTGAACTCTGAAGTGAACCTGTGGGCTGAACTGGAACCGCTGATTCGCTGAATCAAATAGTGAAATCGAACTATCAAAGTATCCAACACCAACAGGCCTAGCGCTTCATTATTTTTTCATTCCTATTTCCTTTCGTTCTGGCTTCACGAATCACAAACCACGCGGGCCGCGGCTCTTCGGCACGCCTTTCAGCCCTAGCTCGATGGTAGACGGGCAATGGCAACGCGAGCGAGCGCGGAGGCAGAGTGCCTCTTCAGTCTCTAGTCTTCGGTCTTCACTTCCCTAGCGGCGACGCTAGCGAGCAGCTCCTACGGCCTACCTCCAGTTTAGGGTTCACGGGTTCTTGATCGAGCAGCTCCTCATTTTTTCTACGGCCTACATCAGTTTAGGGTTCTTGATCGAGTATTGCGCCTCCTTTCTCATTTTTCCTGCAGCCTACCTCCTGTTGTTTAGGGTTCTTGATCGAGTATTGCGGCTCCCTTCTTCGCTTCTTGATCGAGTACTGCGGCTCCCTTCTCTGCTTCTTGATCGAGTCTTATAGATATTATTTATTTATTTTCATATAAGCATGATGCATCAATTTTAGGATGATTTTTACAGAGTTGTAGTTGACTATTTAACATGAGGTAGATGATTTTGCGAGTTGTTTATCTTATAATTTTTGTTCTTTACACTATGCATGTTTTTATTGAATCCATTGAATTTTTATTATTAGCATTTTTAGTTTTGAGTTATTTATCTTATATTCTACCTCGCTTCCATGTGTTAGAAAATTTGGAGTGAATAACATTATTGGGTATAAAATGTAAATAGTCCATGTACTCTTTGATAAGATTTAGTAAATGTGCAAAAACCGAAACCGCGCCATAAAAACCGACTCCAAACCGCATCAATGCCAAACCGCACCGCACGGTTTGGATGCGGTGCGGTTTTGTAAAATCCAAAACCGACTCTCTTCGGTGCGGTTGCGGTTTGGGCTCAAACCGCACCAAACCGCACCAGTTCAGGCCTAGTCGAGACTGTGGCGTGACTTAATGTAGAGCAGTCCGCGACGGACCCAAAGTTCGTATCTCTCGCTTTGCTCTTCACCCATGATGTTTTTTTAGATATGCTGAGCGTATATTTGATCAGTGCAGGTGGGATCTTAATCGTTAACCAGAAAAAAAAAAACAAAAAAAATTACTCCAAATTTCAGTCCAAATTTTAACAGAGTTACAGATTTCCGGCCGAATCAAAAATTGTTCTCGCCCATGAGCCTAACCTCTGTGTCTATAAGCTCACCTCCTATCTTGGACTAAATGGGTTAGGGTTAGGGGAGGACAGAGGGGCGTGAGACTGATAAAGGCCCGAGAGCGAGAGATTGAGAATGGGGGAAATAGAGGGGGTGAGATTAGTGAGGAGGGAGGCGGTGAATGCGACTGCTACAGCAAGGGACCGTCCCGAGCATAGCAGAGGGATTGTCGGAAGTGGTCGTCGGCGAAGCCATTTGATAAAAGAGACACTGCTGGAGTCAGACAGAAGAGACGATCTAGTTTGTTGTACTATTCTCCTTCCTTGTTTTTTCCCTACCTGAAGTAATACCTAATCTCCATCGTCTTTTTGTTTCCTTTTCCTCTTTGTTTGCTCAAGTTTAGGTAATTCACTAATCCTTGATGTGTGATTTTAGATTTGTACTAAATTATGTTTTTTAATTGGGATTATCAAGCACTCTACAAACTGCACTGGGTTGACAATTATCTGTTCCTAGCCAACTTTGTTGAATTAAGGTTAAACTGGGAATACCCGATTAACACACGGATTATGGAGTTTTGATCTGTTTAATTTTGTTGGAATAGCTAGCATCACATTTGGAATCCCTCGTCACCTTGGATACTTTATTAGACATTGGGCCACTCCTCATAGAGGCTAGAACCAAGATTTTAGGGTGGACAATTGGGTTCTAACATGGCGTCGAAGCCCGTCGTGGTGCACCTTTCCTCGCTCTTGTTCTCTCATGTTCGTCGCAGATTCAATCACGCCACACGGCGTCTGTTCTACGTATTTCTACATGTGATAGGGCATGACAGAGGGTAATTGGCAGAATGCATCCCCCAAATTGTAGGGGTTTGGCAAAAGGCACCCCAAAATTTTAAATTTGGCAAAATGCACCCCCAATTAGAAATAACTTGACAAAGTGCACCATGGTGTGGGGTGCTGTGGGGTGCATTTTGTCAAGCTTTTTCTAACCGGAGGGTGCATTTTGCCAAGTTTAATAATTTGAGGTGCATTTTGTCAAACTACTACAATTCGGGGATGCATTCTACCAATTACTCGATAAAATGTGTTCACTCTCACAGTGAGAATCCCATATTGCCTTATGTACCTTTGTAGATGTTGATGCTTTCTCCACTTGAATCAATTGGTTTTGAATTAGATGCTTGAGTTATAATAGATATAATTAATGATATTCCTTCAAGATTTGATGGACGGAGGGTGAACTTGTGTTTAGGAAGTAACAGTAGCTTCTGTACAACAAAAATTAAAAATTAAATTATAATAAAGTGATTTCTTATTGATTATTATTTTATTCACTTATGGTATTAACAGTTAAGAGTTAATGATACTTTAGAGACTTACATTTGCAGCAAGAAGTCTTCAGTATTTAAAATACGCGGTTATTTTATAGCAATGACCTTCATGCTATGTTTTTTGTTTGATTTAAAAGTATGTTGCGTGATATTCCTCTGATGAACTATTATGACTTGGAACTGATCTGCACAATGTCTATTTAGTTGTTCTAAGATACATTCCCTGAATTATTGCATCTATGTACTTTGATAACTAATAGCTTGTACAACTCTGATTCAAAATTTCCTTTGAATATTCTGAAACATGCTTGCAGCAAACTCTTAGGGCCCGTTCGTTTGGACGGAATTGGAATTCGATATTGGAATTTAATATTGATAAATATTGTGGAATTAAATATTGGTGACTAATTCCAATTTCAACGTTCGCATAATAAACAATATTGTTGAATATTGTGGAATTAATCAATACTTTTGTTCGTTTTTTTAAATAAAATTTAATTTAAAAATTAAAAAATATTACGAATAAGCTAATATTTATCACATATATCAAAAACAAATGCATGTCATGGCGATGGTTTTTTCGCCCTGGGGAGATTTTTTCGCCCGAGAACGATTTTTTCCGTCCGGGTGCAATTCTTTCGCACAACCACAAATTTTTCGCCTAGGCGCGCATTTTTTGCCCGAGCTCATTTTTTCGCCCGTGCGCGATTTTGTGTCCCGGGCACGATTTTTTTGCCCGGGCGCAATTTTTTTTCCCGGGTGCGATTTCTATACACGCCCGGCCGAATAAAGCTCGCATAGGCGATAAAAGCGCGTTCAAGCAAAAAACTGCTCCCCGGTGAAAAAATCGCGCCCGAAAAATAGCCCCGAGCAAAAAAAATTTGTAGGGCGAAAAAAACTCGTCTGGGCAAAAAATCGCTCCCGGCCAAAAAAATCCTGCCCGGGCGAAAAAATTGCGCGCAGGCAAAAAATCGCTCCCTGACGAATAATCGCGTTTGAGTGAAAAAATCGCGCAAGGGCGAAAAACTCTCCCCTGGGAGAAAAATTCGCGCCTGGGCAAAAAATTCGCGCCCGGGCGAAAAAATCGCGTCCGGGCAAAAAAAACGCTCATCGGGGAAAAATCGTGCTCGGGCGAAAAAATCGCGTCCGGGCGAAAAACTCACGGCAGGGCGAAAAACGCGCGTCCGGGCGAAAAACGCGCGCCCGGGCGAAAAATGCGCGTTCGGACGAAAAATGTGTGCCCGGGGAAAAAATTGCGCGCCCGGGCGAAAAATGCGCCCCCGGGCGAAAAACGCACGCTAGGGCGAAAACACGCGTCCGGGCGAAAAAACGCGCGCTAGGGTGAAAAACGCGCGCCCGGGCAAAATTTGGGCGTCTGGGAGAAAAACGCGCGTTCGGGCGAAAAACTCGCGTCCGTGCGAAAAACTCACGCCCAGCGAAAAATTGTGCGCCCATGCGCATAAACGCGCGCCTGGGCATAAAACACACGCCAGGGCGAAAAACACGCACCAGGGCGAAAAAACGCACGCTAGGGCGGAAAATTCCGCCCAGGCAAAATTTGGGCGTCCGGGCGAAAAACGCGCGTTCGGGTGAAAAACGCGCGTTCGGGTGAAAAACTCGCGTTCGTGCAAAAAACTCGCGCGCGGGCGAAAAATTGTGCTCCAGGTCGCATAAACGCGCGCCCGGGCAAAAAACACGATAAATCGAGCGTGCCAGACTCGCCCAATTCCTATATGTCTAGCTAGATTTTGTGCTTATGCTAAAATCAATTCCATGATATTCAACTCAAATTTCAATTATTAAAGTTACCTAACAAGTGAACGGCTTAATTGGAATTCGACGTCGAATTTAAATTCCAAGTCTTCAATTCCGTCCAAACGAACGGGGCCTTATATTTATTATCTTATAAAACTCCCTCCGAACTTTCTGTGGACCACATATGGAGCATTGGTATGGGTACACGTACTGAGTACGATACGCATCTAGTGCGGTGGTGTAAAAAATCATAAAAATGAGGGTACAAGAACGTTGGGGTACGCTGTAATTAAAATTGATAAATATATCTATAGTATATATAAGGGAAAAACCCTTTCGTGAAACATTCATCTATCCAATTTTATCCTTTTTTTACAAAATTTCTAACTTTTCATAAGTGAATTTAATTTGTATATTTTATTTAATTTAAAGTGTGCCATTAACCCATCAATTTCTTTTGAGTTTTGTATTTGGCGTGACAATTTTTTATGGGGACGATGAATGAAGGATTATTGTCTCATCGGGGAACGTGGAAACTCCGGGCACTACTTCTTGTATCTACACTATTCTAAAAAAAATATATGAGATGACTTTTAAAAGCCATGATTTTAAAAATCATCCAACAAATCCTAGCCTTTCATTCCAACAATCTAGGATCCTTAATAAAACATCCCCCACGCCATTTCAATACTAACCCTTCTCCACGCAGCCGTCACCTCCCCGATACCCAACACTCCTCGCGAAAAAAAAACCCACAAAACGCCGCTGCTCGAGAGGTCGCCAGGGAACGAACGCTTACATGATCTCCATCAAGCCCGCGCCTTCTTCAGCCATTCCGAGAATATCAGTCGTTCCATCACTCCGATCGCTCCTCTAAAAAACCACGCTAGGTCTCCTTTCCTATTCCCCTCCCGCTGCCGTCCCGCTGCCGTCCCGCTGCCCCCAAACCTCCAATTGCGTTGCAATCTCTTCTCCCGATCTCATCCGCGATCTTCGGCTAGGGAAACTTCAACGATTCTCCTCTGCCTGTCCGAAGAAGAAGCCCTGGGTCGACCTCCAACCTTCTTCCACAGACGGCTACGACTCCACCATTTACGACTTCAGCCGCTCCAGCAACTACGCCATTATCGACTCCAACATCATCCTCCAGCTCTGACATTTCAATCCTGGGAAACAGCAACTCCTTCAGGTACCATTGTAGCGTTGACCGCTACAGAACACGTTATTAATTAGGTGTAGCATTAACAGTAACGGTCATATTAATAGCGGAACATTATAAATACTGTTGTATGGGATAGATGTAATTACGCATGATTATTAATAAAGTTTCTCTTTTCGTTTTATCAATACCCTGTTCCTGCTCCACCGACGGTCTCCGACCAGACATGTCCGGCAACCCTTCCAATACCCTTGTAGTGTAACATTTGGTGCTCTCGTTGAGTCCTCCTTTCCCGACCATGGAGGCTTCGACGTCATCCTCCCCACTCGATCCAACAGCCCCGACGAACCATCCGGTCACCTGGCAAGATTTGGACAACCGCCACCGCCATTACATCGCACAAACGGCGGCAATTCAGGCTACAATCCAAGCCCATCACGACCAATTCTCTCAAGATCTTCAAAAATTACATTCGTAGTAATTTTTTTCGATGATATTCTCGTGTATAGCTCTACTTTACTAGATCATATCAAACATCTAACCACAGTTTTTGAAATTCTATCGCAACACTCTTTATTCCTCAAGCAATCCAAATGTATGTTTGTGGAAAGGAAAATTGAATTTCTGGGCCACGTTATTTCATCTCAAGGAGTATTACCAAATCCCGATAAATTAGAAGTCATTAAACAATGGCCCGAGCCAAAAACCGTTAAACAATTACGTTCTTTTTTAGGTATTGCGGGGTATTACCGCAGGTTTATCAAAAATTATGCAAACATTTCCGCCCCCTTGACAGACCTTTTGGTTAAGGATAAATTCACTTGGACACCTACCACCGCAGATTCCTTCCAAACACTTAAAAACCTTCTAATGTCACCACCGGTTCTATCATTACCTAACTTTGATCTACCATTCGTTTTAGAATGCGACGCTTCTGGTATAGGAATAGGTGCGGTATTATCTCAGAACAGTCACCCAGTTTCCTATTTTAGCAAGAAACTAACACCTAGAGAACAAGCAAAGTCCACATATTCTAGGGAATTACTAGCAGTAACTACGGCCATAAGCAAGTGGAGACAATATTTGATAGGCACATCTTTTACAATATTAATGGATCATAAAACGTTCCACAACTCTCCACTCAAGTACTCACCATGCCCGAACAACAAAAATTTTTAGCAAAAATGCTAGGTTTCAATTATATAATAAAGTATAAATCAAGTAGAGACAACCGCGCAGCAGACGCATTATCACGTAAACCATCACACGAGGATTTTAGTTCAGTTTTTGCACTACAAAGTGCAGCGGATTCTAACTGCCAAAATGTTTCTTTTTCTGTTACAACAATGTTTCAAGATTTAGATTTATTATACCATCAGGATTCATATGCTAAAGAAATTTTAAATTCCCTTGCCGATCAACCAGATAAGGTACCAGGATGGGTTCGAATCGGACCCAAGCTCTTTTTTAAATCCAAACTTTATATCCCAGACTGCCCGCTTCGAGCCATTCTACTTCGCGAGGCCCATGATACAAAAATATGTGGACACTCTGGGATAACAGCGACATTTAAACGTATTTCGTATTATTTTTGGTGGCCTGGCTTACATAAAGCAGTCCAAGAATACATTCAGCATTGCGATCTTTGCCAAAAGGCCAAAGGCCGGAATGCTTACCCTTTTGGTTTATTACAGCCCTTACCCATCCCAACCCAAATTTGGGCGGATATCTCGATCAATTTTATAACACACCTTCCCTGGTCTAAAGTCTTTTACAACTATTTTGGTAATGGTCGACCGGCTTTCCAAAGGCGCACATTTTGCACCGTTGCCTTCACATTACACAGCACCATTAGTTGCTCAAGTATTTTGGTACTGTGGTAAATTACACGGCCTTCCCGAGTCAATTGTCTCGGATAGGGATTCAATATTCTTGAGTCAATTTTGGATGAATTACTTCAAAACTAATGGAACGAAACTTAGATTTAGTTCGGCCTATCATCCGCAAACGGATGGTCAGACCGAACGTGTTAATCGGTGTATAAACCAATATTTACGGCTATTTGCTTTTCAGCATCCACGTCAATGGGCCGAACTACTAAGTTGGGCCGAGTATCACTATAACACAACATTTCACCAATCGGCTGGAATGACACCTTACGAGGCAGTTTTCGGCCGACCTCCACCTTGTTTTGTTCCATTACCAACTGGTAATATACCCCCATCGCCGTCTACCCTATCACCACATCACAGATCCTTATTACTTTTACAATTACAACGTAATTTACAACAATCACAACACAAGATGAAAGCCCTAGCAGATAAATCACGTAGGGAAAAAGAATTTCAGGTAGGAGATTTGGTCCTACTTCGTCTCCACCCTTATCGTCAACGCACCCTGCATAGAAATAAATGCAAAAGATTTAGCTTATTATACTATGGACCATATAAAATACTAGAACGAATCGGAATTGTAGCATACCGTCTAGATCTACCTCCAGATTGTTCAATCCATCCCACTTTTCATGTGTCTCTTTTAAAGCCATACCTGCATAAACCAAATTCAGACATTCCCCACATACCTATTCCCCTGGGCCATTTTCAATCAAAACAAAAACCAATAGAAATCCTGGATTTTCGAAAAGAAATAATCGACAACCACACAATTGAACAATTACTCATTCCCTGGGAGGGACATTTGCCAGAAGAAGCCACATGGATAAATGCAGATTCAATCGACCCACTTATACTACAACAATTACGGGAAGAATGTCGGTGCTCGCAGCCTGCTATCAACATCGACGGAGCGAACATCGACTCAAACACTGAAGATTTCACAGCAATACCAGACAGGGAGTCACCTAACTCTCAAAATCAGATTGTCGTCCATCCTAGGAACCAAGCACAAATTTCTAATAAAAATATTGTTGATACAGGACTCTCGGACAACGGGATGCAGAAAGGATTAATACACAGGGAGTTACCTCACTCACCAAATACGGCTGTCATCCAGCTTCCAAATCCTGGAACTGATCATAATACTATGAACATTGATGATGCAGGTTACATAGATGAAGTGATGCAGCAAAAAGGATCGAGTATCGGCAGAAATGAAGAACAAGTCACATCAACAAAATACAGGGAGGAATCCATACTGAGCCCATCTACAGTCATCCCTTTTTGCCATAAATCAAATACTAAATCTTCGATTGATAACAGGGAATGGCCTGGACAAAGGAGCGTGCATGCCAACAACACAACATTCACGTCTGCAATTCAACAGCAAAGAGACGACGAAACACAAAGAAAATCGACGACAACCAGGGACATTCACAAACCTCAGTACGCCGTCATCCCTCAAAATAATAGTAGTGCACACGCTAATCCTATTTTGTTTCAAAACAGATCTACACGTTTGCTTGCAAAGACGCCGGATCAACAAATAAAGCCCGACAAACCACATCACAGATCAGAGGACAGGCGCACGAAGGCTTACCTGGACGACGATGAAACTCAAAACGCTTCAGTGAGACGATCGGAACGTCTACAACACAATCTTCTCCGATCGCTCCTTCGCCTACACCTGCCGATACCACCACGACGCCGTCGCTCCATTCGACTGCCAGGCAAAACGACCCCAGATCTAGGGTTTTCCGGAAATATAAAACTCGCCAGAAGATTCCTCGAAGACACCCCCGGGCAGTTTGGTCAGGACGGGCAGAAAATGTAGCGTTGATCGCTACAGAACACGTCATTGTATTAATTAGGTGTAGCATTAACAGCAACGGTCATATTATTAGCGGAACATTATAAATACTGTTGTATGGGATAGATGTAATTACGCATGATTATTAATAAAGTTTCTCTTTTCGTTTTATCAATACCCTGTTCCTGCTCCACCGGCGGTCTCCGACCAGCCATGTCCGGCAACCCTTCCAATACCCTTGTAGTGTAACAACCATCGTCGACTCCAACATTGTCCTCCACCTCCACTATTTTCATCCGGTGAAACAACAACTCCTCCATGTACCCTACATGCAGCCTTCACATTCCACCACCTCTGATTGTATTTTCATAGATTCTTATAATTTATCTTTGATACAAAGGAAATGATTTTATACCTAGAAATGATTTTTCTATGCCTTCGTATGTTGTTTGTTTTATTATGTGTTTCATTCCTGCAGAGCAAACAAAAGAGAATGTTTCGAATTTTCTTTAGAGGATCGATCCTGATCTTCCTCGCACCCACAAATCTGCACCTAACTGGGTTGCCCCTTCTCCACCCGCATGGCTCAGTTCCAAGGTAAAATGAGCTTTTCACTTCTTTATTAAATTTGAGTTATCTCAAACCTGAATTCAGTGAGTGTGATATTTGGGTGAGTACTGCATGTGTATATTTACCCAACTTATTTAATCTGTCTTAGCTTATTCTGATCTTGCAGTTTATGGGACCATGTCATTTCTAAACATTTAAATTGTGCTTACTCTGATTTTGCATATTTAAATTTAGGGTTTACAGCACGATGGACTGCAATACTGATAAACTCAATGGATAACATGATTACATCTACCCATGGAATGTGCACAACTGAAACCAATAATTTTCCTATATTATATTGTCACAACAATTATATTTCATACATCATATTATAGCTATATTTGATAACCAAATATAGTGTTTCACTTACTAATATTTGATAACGAATATCTATATATTTCTAAGATTATATCCTCCTCCTGCCCACTAATTAAGTGCAGAAATCTTTGCTGCACTGTTCTACATTGCAAGATTATGTGATATAGTGCAGTTTTCTGCATTGCGCGAGAAAAATCTGTTCAGCAATGCAGAAAATCTGCACACTACAGGTAGGTGCATGGTAGGGCTCACCAAGAAAACTTACAAGTCTTCGCTTCATTTGGTCCCCTCCTCCTTATCCTATAATGTATTTAAATCTTAAACCTTCAAATTATTATTCGCTAATTTTGTTAGGGTGTTTAATGACTGCAATGCTGTTTAAAGGCTGCCTCTATAGCGCACTGTTCAGTTTTTCATTTCTATGTCACCTTCTCACATCTACCTCTCTGTTTGTTTATCTTCTAAAAAAACTAATAAATTTATCTCAGGATGCATTCTTCTTCTTCGCTGCTGTTTTTTCCTTTTTGGATAAAATGGTTGGTTTGAGATTTCGTTAGGCATTGTCGTGTTGTGTGGTATCGCGGAGGCGTGGAGGTTATTCCAAAGGCGTGAGGAGGCGGCAAGTCCAAAGGCCTTCGACCTCGCCTTCGAAATCTCCACCTCTTCACGCCTTTGGAATAACCTCCACGTCTACTCTTCACGCCGCTGAAGATTTCCACCTTCCCGCTTGGGCTCACCAGATTCATGCCTTTGGAATGCAAGGAATGGCGTACTTTTAAAAGCAATATATTTCAGTACTGCTATTTAGTTCTATACAGATCTTATTCAACTTCAAATTTTAGTTTAATAAAGAAATACTTTTTCCAACTTGATTCATCATCCATTGAAAATGAACTTGATTCTATCCTACCCGCAAAGAATATTAACTTGATTCTTCAACTGCACCATTTCCAAAAACCACAGATGCTAACTGTTTTACAGATTTCATTTTAATTTGTCAACTGGGCTCCTCTTTGTGCGAGTTCAATTGGCTGAAATCAATTGCTGTTTATTTCTCTCAAGTTTACTTCCTGAAGAGTATTATTATCCTTCAGTCTAATTGGTCAATTTTTGTTTATTTGGCCAAACTATCTAAGCTGCAACCGTGAAGTAAAGGGATTCATTTCAGTTAGCAGATTTAGTTCTTCTTAAAGGGATCCAGATTATCCTTCAGTTTATAGATTTAGTTCTTCTTAAAGGGATCCATCTCAGTTAGCTTTCTCTTAGTTTTTGTTTTCTGTTTCAGATTTTGTTCGATTTCAGTTTTAGTTCTACCTGTTAGTTTTTTTCCCTACAATCCACTTTTCAGACCTCCACAGTTCTATACAGATTTTGTTCAACTTCAAATTTTAGTTTAATAAAGAAATCCTTTTCTCCAACTTGATTATTTTGATCAAATTCTGTCAAAAAATTTGAAAAAAAACTACATGTTTTGGATCAAAGGTGCCACATGGGTGAAGCAGTATACGGTCAATTCATAGATCCTTTACTTCAAAAAGAGGGTGCCGATCGAGAACTTCTATTATTACCATGCTTATTAGAGCAGTTAGAGCATTTATGCATGGATGCCAGTTTTATTTTATTTTAATAAAAATGTCTAGCTTACAATTTTAACCATACCATACATCATTTTCTAACATTTATGCTTGGATCATCTCATTTTCTAACATTTATTATTACCATGCTTGAAATTCTAGATCCTGGTGCATCTTTCTCTATTTTTTCAGGAATTAACCTTCCAACTCCAGATCATCTCACTCCTCTGAAACTTCAATCTTTAGAGAAGGTAATGATATTGCCTCATTTCCATGTATTTATAACAGTTTTGGTTACATTTTATTTCGAAGTTTTGTTTAAATTTTATTTCCAAGTTTTGTTTAAATTTTGATGTTGTCGACATGGATGCAAATATGACAACTGCTTTGTCGGACTGCATTAGTTGCAGTTGCAACTTGCAACTGCCGCTCATGTAGTTTCAATTGCACCTAATTTTCCAAAGTAAACATGCGTGTTTTTACTCCAGATTCATTAAATTTACGTTTGTAAATGTAAATTTGCAATGCGCATCTACAAAAGGGTACCTAACTAAACCTTTCTCCAAAGAATGCACCGTACCTACTTCTACCTTTCTCCAGTTGTTATAAAATCCTCTTCTTTTGCATCACATTGATTCATTTACAATTTGGTTTATGGAGATGTTCGTATAAGAGGTTCAAAGTAATGTGCTTTGATCTATAAAAAATATAGTTCTAAAAATGGATTATATTAGCAAACATCAATATATGTTATCAGAACATCAAAAAGAGAACTAAATGTGATAAGTCTAAAATAATTATGACTCCATTTGGCACAATGTTTTTGCTCCGGTGAGTTTGGACAAAAAATGTCACCTTCATAGAACGCATAGCTGTCGCCGCCCATGACAAATGGCGCCACCCACGACAAATGTAAGTCAACACGGATCCATCTTGCTGAAAATTTACTCAAATTTATATTAACTATAGGATCATAACCTTTCAGTTTTTCTCGCCTAGGTTGGTGGAAAGTGAGCTTTCAGTTTTTGAAGCTTGGTGGAACATGACCTTTCAGTTTTTCTTGCCTCTGCATGTGTACAGCTCTTAAGCATGTTTGTCTTTCTGCAGGTATTGCAGTTAAGGTGGAGAGCGTCAGCGGAAAGAGGGGATGCATGAGGAGCATGGAAGGGTTCCTGTCCATTTGACTTTTATTGACATTTAACCAACATCGTCCAATGATTTCCATGACAAATGTCGCCCTCCAAGACAAATATCGTCCCCCGCGACAAATGTTGCTCCTCACGATCAATCTCGCCGCACACGATCAATCTCGCCGCACACGACCATTCTCGCCCGCCACGACAAATGTCGCCCCCCACGACAAATGTCGCCCCCACAAAAAATGTCGCCCCCCACAACAAATGTCGCCCCCACAACAAATGCCGCCTTGGATCGGGCCGGAGGCCCGTGCCTGTCACTCGTATATATATATGTATATATATATATATATGCACACTTAAAAAAGAGAATATAAAATGTAGAAAATTTCACATAAACAAGCACAAACACAAGCAACTTAAAACCTCTAGTCTTCAAATACATAATAAAACGCAATCAAATTTAAGTCAATTTTGATGTAATTCTAAGATAAAACGAATTTAAATCTTGAACACATTTTGTTTCCTATAATAAACAAAAATCGCTAGTTGCATTTATTGGAGAGTCGCAATCTTTTCTTTTTAAAAAAATTGGATCCAACTTTTGTTCACTAAGAAAAACAAACTATTTCTATCAAAATATGCAGAACGATTTGCCAAGTTTGAGCATATCCGTAGAGTTGTTGGTGCATCCACGGAGTATCAGGTGCCATAAGACTAGTTTTCTTTTATCCCTTTGTTCCACCCGGACTTCACTCTTAGTTCTTATTTTTTCTTGATCTTAAATTCGTCTTGAGCAAATCTTGTTAGCCTCATGTCGTCGAACAAGTATAATTCTCTATTACTCTCATTATCCATTTGAGTGGGAAGAACCGAGCAATCTGGGTATTACTTCACTTCGAGACATTTTTCGAAGGGAATGTTATGGGGCTACATTGATGAGAACCTTCCTCCTGCTGACAAGCTTATAGCAAAAGAGGAAAACCCCAAGTTAGAAGTTATTAACTAAATATATTTGAAGCAAATAGATTACGATCTCAGCCATCCATCATGACACACTTATCACTATCTCATTTGTTCTGTTGTAAGCACGCCAATTTATAAATTTATTGTAATAGAATGATATCTTTTTATATATGACAATTTTATTATGATGTAAATATCTACTTAAAGAAGAATTTTCTCTCTCTCTCCATGTAACCTATATAAACACCTCTTGGTAGCTTGATGCTTGATGAAAATAGTGCAAAATATTTTTCCACTTCTCTCCTCATCATGGTTTTAGAGCCAAGACTACCTTTCTCTTACTCTCTTCTCTTTCAATGCCTATGAAGTCCTTGACATACAATATTTTTTTTCTTCCATCTGTCATGGACAACTCTTCTATCTTTGATAACTCTAATATGTCTGCTTCATCTCTCACACACCCGACCATCAGCTTTCCTACATCTGCTCATCTCTTCATCTCCCTAAAATTCACTGCCAAAATTTGTATTCTTTGACGCACACAAATTGCTCGATTTTTGCGTGGACAATGTCTACTCTCTTTTGTTGAGGGCACTTTTCCTTATCCAACTTGTTGCGGTCCGCTCGAGGCTTCGGCAGACCGGACTAAATTGAACCGTCTTAGCCCGGGAGCGTTCAAGCGTGCAAATAGTCACAGAAAATGGAAAGCTGACAAGACAATTTTTTTTAACGTGGAAAACCCGTCAATTGGGTGAAAAACCACGCGGTCGGGTTTGTGCCGGCCAAAACTTCCACAATTTGTTGGTTGTTGTATAGAGTTGTTTCGAAGAACTCGAGGGCGACAGGCCGCCTCTCGTTACAATTGTTGAGAGAAAGATGCTCGGAGGGTGACAGACCACCACTCACGAAGCTAAGTCTTTTGTCTGATGCAGAGAGGAATGCTGCGCTCTGAACGCTTTGGAGATTTTGACTGCTGCTTGAAGGTTGGATCGATGTGCTATGTGCGTCTTTGTCTCTGCGGCTTGTCTCCTGCTGCGCGAGAGGAGTTTGGAGTGTTGTTCTTGCTGGAGGCTGGAGCGTTTGTTCTTGAGTGCGCGGAGTGCTTGTTGCTGAGTACGCGGGGTTGGGCTTGGACGGTCTTGAGAGCGAAGCGCGCGGAGGCGCGAAGGTTGGATTGATGTGCTCTGTGCGTCTTTGTCTCTGCGGCTTGTCTCCTGCTGGCTGCTGCGCGAGAGGAGTTTAGAGTGATGTTCTTGCTGGAGGCTGGAGCGTTTGTTCTTGAGTGCGCGGAGTCTTGTTGCTGAGTACGCAGGGTTGCGCTTGGACGGTTTTGAGAGCGTAGCGCGCGGAGGCGCGCTTCGAGCGGCCTTGAGAGCGGAGCGCACGGATGCGCGCTTGGAGCGGTCTTGAGAGCGGAGCGCACGGATGCGTGCTTGGAGCGGTCTTGAGAGCGGAGCGCACGGATGCGCGCTTGCAGCGGTCTTGAGAGCGGAGCGCGCGGAGGTGCGCTTGGAGCGGTCTTGAGAGCAGAGCCGCGCGCTTGGAGCGTTCTTGAGAGCGGAGCGCATGGAGGCGCGCTCGCAGCGGAACGCTCGCTCGAAGGAGGATGAACGCTTTCATAGGATCTTCAAGGTGCTCGAAGATCTTCGAAGACGCTAGACCTTCGAAGATGCTCGAAGATCTTCGAAGAATTCTTCGATGACGAAGGAGATCTTCGAAGGCGCTCGAAGATCTTCCTTGCTCGAAGGAGGAAAGGAGGGAGGAGTTCTCTCTCTTGCACTTAGGAGGAAATGAGGGAGAAGAGAAAGATCCCCAAAAAAGAGAAGTCTTGGGGTCTTATTTATAATTTCTGAGGGTGACACTTTCGTAATTAAATGAGTGGTTATGGTGGTTATGTGGCTACCCGCACACCATAACCAATTTATGTTTTTTACACATACCCTAACCAATTTATGTGCTATACGCACACTCATTATGAACATAGCTGCACGCACACCAGTTTGAATAGTTTCTTTGTATAGTTTTGTGGTGATATGTATTCATATGACAGATATGGTTATGCGCGCACCATAACCATATTATTTGCTACGCGCAGCCGTATTGAAGGATTTTACTATATACATCATACGATATGGGATTTTACTATCTGCACCCGATGCTAGAGGATTTTACTATTTGCACTCCATGATGAGGGATTTTACTATTTGCACCCCATGATGAGGGATTTTACTATTTACACCCCATGATGGAGGATTTTACTATTTACACCCCATGATGGGGAATTTTACTATTTGCACCCCATGATGAGGGATTTCACTATTTGCACCCCCATGTTGGATGGTTACAGGGCTAGCGGGGTTTACTTTGGTCAACCTCATTTCCTCCACCAAATGAGACGAAAGCTTTGGCTATTCGCAGCCTAGATTAGGGGGTACCTATCACAACTGATCCTACTGAGGTAATCTTTTGACGAGCAATATGCAAATTTCATGAGTCTTCTCATTGCATCTCTCTCAAAGGAGGTGCTTCCTCTCATTCTTGATCAAAATACCAGAAGATATTTGGGATACCATCATCCAAATATGTTCATCCCCCAGCATATGCCTAACAAATTGCGGAAATAGGAACGCCCACGTTTTATGTTTTTCAATGCCGCTCCCATACGCCCAAATAATAGCGGCGGTATTTTTCATGCGCGTATCAAATTTTTTTAAATTGGCTTCACTTTGTTCAAAAACATGTGTCTTTAAAGCAATTTGCTGTTCAATCAATATATCTCTACTAAAGATCAAATCGTTGACACCTTCATCAAGCCACTAGTGACGACTCGATTCCAAAATGTTTCATTCCAAAATGTTTTAAGATACACTGAAGATTCGTTGTTTAGATTCTCCTACTTGAGGGAGTGTTATCTCACCCGTTCAGTTGCAAGCACATGGATTGATATATTTATATTGTAATAGAATAATATCCTTTATATATAACAATATTATATTACGATGTAAATATTTACCTAAAGAAGATTATTTTCTCTCTCCAATCTTCATGTAACCTATATAAACACCTCACCTCTTGATGCTTGATGAAAGTAACGCAAAATATTTATCTACTTCTCTCCTCAACTGAAGTCAAGTATGCTCAAATCATGGATCCTAGGATCCATTGACCCCATCCTGAATCTTCAGACCTTCAAATCCATACCCCGGCCAGATGCGAATTAAAATCAAGAAACTCTCCCGTCATCATAACACGTACAATTTCTACTCAGAATATGAATTACCATTCTCCAACAGGAAAGTATTTCCATCATTGAATTTTATTCCGGCCTCATAAATCTCTGGGATGAATTTACAGACATCATCTATGTTATTATACCTTCAGAAAGTCTCAGCGCAGCTCAAAATGATCATAAAATTACAAAACAAGATCAATTCCTCATGGAGCTACATGTTGAGTTTGAACTTGCATGGTCCAGATCAATAAACAGCAATTTGTGCCTTTGTTGGATGCATGCTTAAATGAATTATTTTAAGATGAACGGCGACTCTGCACTCAATCTTCAATGAAGCACCAAATGAAAACTCTATCTCGGTGGGCTATGCTGCACTAGGTTAGCCGAGAAACAAGGCAATGTTTTAGCTGTAAAAAGAATATGGTCATATGCTTCAAACTGTTCACAGAATATGCAACTACCACGCTAAAGAGGTCCTCTGATAAAAACCTTCGTACCTTTGGATACTTGTGCTATATTCATATTTCAGTTCATGAGTGCACAAACTCGTGGCTCAGTCTTTCAAAATTGCACTTGTTATGATCGCCTAACCTTCGTACCTTTGGACTTCCCTTGTTATGTTCGCCACAACAATCATCTACATATCTCTAGAAATATAATCTTCTTAGAAAACCAACATATCCTCCCCATGAAGCATTCTCCAGTGATCATGAACTACCTAAAGTTACCACGATCTACAAGAGACTCACTTAGGGAGAGCCGCCTTATACTCAACTTCTTCCAGTTGATTTGACTTTCACACATAAAATGACCACTCACACACCTAGTACACGGGTTCATAGACCGCAAGAAAATTACATCTCAATCCTACCTCATTCACTGCCACTTTATTTTCAATGCAAATGTCGTCATCTTATAAACAAGCAACAAAGTGAGGAAAGCAATTGAAACCAAACTTCTTGTGCTTGCATAAAACCAGACTCGGCACATCGTACCATGCCCATCCCCTGTGAAACCACATGACAGTTGGTTTATTTTTTTCTCCTAGCTCTGATTGATCTAGAACACTATTGTGCTTAATTGGATGGTCATCCCTGTGGAAGAAACAATAATACACTTAGACTATAAGGAGACTTTTACACCTGTAGCCAGAATGACAATGGTGCGAGCGATTCTTGCTATTGTCGCATCTTAGTCATGACCCCTGCTTCAAATGGACATAAATGTACATTTCTTCACAGAGATCTCAAAGAGAGGATTTACATAAACCTTCCCTCTGGTCTGTCTACTACCTCACATCATCATATTTGCAAATGGGACAACTCTCTATTGCAGCAACATTTAACAACAATGTTGCAATTCACGTTGCCAAGCATCCAATATTTTTTGAGGACTAAACACATTGAAATTATTGCATCTCTAAGATGAACGTAATCGATGTTTATGCTCTATCTTTTGGGGGGAGGGGGTCTTGGTATTCTTATATTCAAGTAGATATATATATATATTTTTTTTTTTTTTTTGCCTCACATCTTTTGTTGTGTTCTTGTCTCAGTCTCGACTTTACATATACATCTATATATAGATACACACACACACACACATCTATCTTTATACTATAAAGAAACCCAAAAGTAAGGATGGTGTAACATTTGCTCTGACCTAAATACCCTTCAAATTCTCAATTTTTTAAAAACGTCCAACTTTTCGGGCACAAACCCGTCAACCGCCTTCCACCTGGTGCCCTATTTCCGCAAACTCTAGGGCGAGGGTGATCGAAGATAGTTTCTTTATGCTCTCGCTGATTGGAGGTAAAACTAAAAGCCCCCTTCCGATTTGCTTTTCTTCTCCCACTCTCCTTCCTATCTCGGCAAATGTTAATTCTTCTCCCTGTCTTGAATACGAACCTTGCAGCACGAGGAAAACCGGACTCTTCCTTGGCGGCATCTCCAACCCCCGCGATTCTACCTGCAAGCGACAGGAACTCCTTCACTCCACGACATTGACTCGCCTCCTCACAACTCACCTTCCCGTGATTGACAGTATCTTCTTCCCCTCACGCCTCCCCAAAACTCCTCCCAGGTGGACATCATCACCCTTTTCAGAGGAAGGTAACTCACTTATCTCGGCTACACCTCTTTATTTGTCAAAGTTATTTGGCTCATCTTTTCTCTTGGATCCAATCAAGCTTCTCTCACAGCCATCCAAACCACGATCATTCCTTTCTGTGTCAAGCAAAAGAGAAGTTGCAGGGAAGGACGCTTATTTTATTTCATTATTGCTGATTTATTGAGTTTTGTTTTATCCACCTTTGTTTTGTTGGACTTTTTTGTATTGAAATTTTGGTTCTTTTAGTTGAAGTATAAATTTTTTTGGAAAGTAGAAATTTGGATGGACTATATGGTTATAAATAGGGTCAAATTTACAAAATGTCATTTATTTCGATCCAGCTAAAATTTTACTTGAATGTTCAATTTTTCCATTCCTATAACCTTATCGGTAATCTTTTTGCATGCTCCTTAGCTTGAGTTCTTGGCGATGACCATACTTTGTTAAATTTTTTGGGTAAGCTATCGATCAAGAGAACCAACAATGGATAAAGAAGGTTTTACATCTCAACTAGGCAATCAATTACAAATACACACGGCTGAATACAAGTTGCATCCAACTTGAATCACAACAGCCTAAAGAAAGTAAGACTTTGGACACGGACAAGGTCCGCTTCTCCTTCCGAGCACACCTCGCTGGTGATACTCGCTCAGATACTCGCTCCTTGCCACAGAAGCTCGCTACTCGCTGTCGCCGGGCGATATTGACTGTCGCCTGGGCGATAGCTCTGATCCTCGCAAGGTCGCTGCTCGCGCTCCAGATACTCGCAAGCTCACTGCTCGCACTCCAGGATACTCGCACGCTCGCCGCGCGCGCTTCCTCTCCTTCTCGCTGTCGCCTGGGCGATATCCACTGTCGCCGGGCGATATCTCCTCTACTCGCTACTCGCTCAAGGAGCTCGCCGAACTCGCTCCAAGTCCGATGCTCGCCTGCCGAACTTACTCCAAGTCCGATGCTCGCCGGGTAGCACTCTGGTATCTCTAACTCGCTCAGAGTTGATGATACTCGCCACTTCTGATGGCTATACTCGTCACTCTCAGAGTATATACTCGTCACTGTCAGAAGGTGTATTCTTTAGGGGGGTACCCCTCTATTTATAGGCAAACTCAAGGGGGGCGAGTAGGAGCAACCGCCGCGCGAGATCGCCGATACTCGCACGCTGTCGCCGATACTCGCACGTTGTCGCCGATACTCGCACGTTGTCGCCGATACTCGCACGCTGTCGCTGATACTCGCACGCTGTCGCCGGCGATAGCCACTGTCGCCGGGCGACAACTCACTTCAAAAAACTAACATACTTATCTATTTAATTTTGTTCTTTTGGGAATGCATTTTTGTGTTGTTCTCTTATTTGAATGTACATTTGTAGTGCATACATGTTATTCAATACAATGCCGATCTTATATTTACATTTTCGCCCCTCTTCTTCTAGGGCATCGCAACCCTCGCTTCCAGCATCGACGACAAGCACATATGTGGTCGAATATTGCCGCACTCACGACCCTCATCATCCCACGTAGATCGTGTCGGCCTCTTCCATGCATCAACGACCTCTCCGGAAAGCCTCTGTAACGGGAGGAAGCACAATGTACAAATCAACGGCAGCGATCAAGCCAACAAGAGAAAGCGCGGAACAACAATCAACGGCGGAGATTAAGCCAGCCAGTAAAGCCGTGGACCAAGGGAGGAACCAGTAACAACGTGACAGCTGGATAATAGAGGATATCATTGTAACGGTCCATCAAGACCTGTAGTTGTATAAATATAGGGTTATAGCAGTAGTATGTAATAGAGAAGTTTATTAAATAAATTTTAGTTATTTTCTTAGTTATCTTTAGCTGTAAACGTGTAATCACTCCGGCAGCCCGGCCGACGCGGTTACATTGGTGCTCTCGTTGAGAGGCCGCCGCCATGGCCGACAGTGATCCTCCCCCTGCAACTCGATTTAAAGATTTAGCCACAGGACAATAAGAAATATGGAAGGCGATGGATACCCGACAGGCCGAACAGGTCCAATCAGTCTCCCGACTGGAATCCCAAATGCTACAATTACAACTCGCCCTTCAACAATCAACAGAACAAGCCTCACAAGAGTTACGAGCATTCCGTCAAGAAATGGGTGTTAGAATATAAAGAGTGTAGCTTTATTCATCCCAAAGAGGGGTATTTATAGGAGAGGAATAGAGAATAACAAAGAGGATAGGAGATGTGGGACTAAAGAACCTAAGTGGGCTATACAATAATGAGCCTAAACAATGGGCCTTTATACATAATATAAACATTACTTTAACACCCCCCTCAAACTTATAACTGTTGAAGTTGAAGTTTGAATAGCAGCGGAAAAATCAGGGAACAGTATTGTCACATGTGTCGATCAAGGAGAGCTGGCGAATTAGAAATTCGTGTCGCTGGACTGAGTGAGACTTGGTAAAGAAATCAGCTATCTGAGAAACAGATGGTACATGAGGCAACGAGATAACGTTGTTGAGGAATTGCTGTCTAACATAATGACAATCAATTTCAATATGTTTGGTGCGTTCATGGAAAACTGGATTTGAAGCAATCTGTATAGCACTAGTGTTGTCGCAGTAGAGTGGTGTAGCGCCAGGGACGGTGGTATGGAGCTCCTGCAACAAACGACGAAGCCAAGTTATTTCTGCAGCAGTGGTAGCCATGACACAATACTCATCTTCAGTACTAGAGCGAGATATGACATCTTGTTTCTTGGATTTCCAGGAGATCAAAGAGTTGCCAAGAAATATGCAATACCCAGTGGTAGACTTGCGATCAGATATGTCACCAGCCCAATCAGCATCAGAATAGACACGAAGTTCCAGAGGAGAGGTTGAGTCAAAAAATAGTGATCTATACATAAGTTTGAGGGGGGGTGTTTGGGCGAGTGGTTTGGGCGAGTGGTGTGGGCGAGTGGTTTGGACAATGGGAACATTAATCAAGGCCTCCACCACAGGCCCTATGGAGAGCGGGCAGACCCTGTAACACCCTGCCAGTACGAATAGTATGACAGTAGGTCCGGCCGGGACCCCACCCCATACAAACCACACTAGCTAGGAGTTAAAATGTGATAAACAGAAAGAACCACAACAGAGTATACTAAACACTAGCGGAAGCATAATGATTTAACATTTCCATTAGAATTGTCCACTATCATAGGAATGAAACCATGAGATAGAGTTATGGCCTTAAGGCCTTACATTTAACAAATGTACTAAAACTCCAAAACACACATCGGCACGCAGGCCGGCAATACATGAGAAAGCTAAAAAAAAGAGGTTGGCCTTCAAGGGCCAACTCAGCAAAGGGGCCACCGCCCGCTATTTCCCACTAGGCTCACCTGCACCTGCATAAGAACATTCCACCAATTGGTGGCAAACAAGGTAACGATCAGCACAGCTGACCAAATTATAACGACCCCACCCCTTTACCGGGGTGGCGGAGCTTCTACCCTGCAAGCAAGCCATACTAGCACAAGTACTAATATAAAGAAGGTGCAACTACACAAGGTGAGGTTTCAAGCACATTCAATCTTCTAGGTTGAGCATCAAAAAGGAGGGAACCTAAGTATGCACATGATGTTGGTTGGGTTCACCCGAAGGTTCCCCACAACCGCCTAAACAACCGCATGAGGCTAACAACATCAATTCCACAAAACACTCCACCGTAAGGGCCATCGCCTTAGGTGGGAAAAAGAGCTTTTGGTCGGTCTAGGTAAATCACCTTCCACGACCTCTCCCATGATCACACGGCTTACATGAGGTAGGGACCTCTTACCGATCTGCATGGAAACGGGTTCGGTTTAGCTTTGTCCGTGCTCTAATCGTCGCGATCTATCGCACGACGCGGGTACGGCTTCACCTCGGCCCGTAAGAGTTTAGCACTTTCACGTGCTACACAAAATATAAGCTACGCACCTAACCCCTTCGCAGGGATCTAGGCTTCACAAATATTCAACAAAGGAGGTACAATACACTCCGCATCAATTTCGTGGTGAA
This sequence comes from Dactylorhiza incarnata, assembly GCA_033032865.1. Taxonomy (NCBI): domain Eukaryota; kingdom Viridiplantae; phylum Streptophyta; class Magnoliopsida; order Asparagales; family Orchidaceae; genus Dactylorhiza; species Dactylorhiza incarnata. Next base: position 5,574,131 of record JAWHQI010000123.1, on the reverse strand, counting down.
GGTTTGCCTTCATCCAATCTCGAAGCATGGGGCTTTCGTTAGGATCTTCACAAGACGCCTACAATTTAAATCCCGCAATACTAAAGATGATTTCACGGAGTCATTCTCCGGCACGCATTCTAGGCTTAACCAAAATGCAACATCGCAAACCAAGCATCACCGATTCGGGCTCACGACCACGAATAGGCTTCACACAAAATGCCTAAATCCGCACTACTACCGGATTTTCTACATGCAATATGCCGGGGACGGACACAATCGACCCGGTGTTCCGAAGAACTTGAGGAAAATCCTACACTTCACCCATTTGGTGAAAGGGATTCCTCATGCAAGCATAGAGAAATGAAGGAGAGGACAAATGACAAGTCCAAAGAATCGAGAGGAAGAATCGTTACCCTAGGAGCGTTCTTCTTCGCCATGGATCCGAGATTTTAGACGGAGGGAAACGACCGCACCGGGCTGCACTCTCCAGATCTGGAAACGGCTCGCGAAATGGAGCTCCGGAGCTCCGTCAATGGCGGGATCTCTCCTTCTTCTTCCTTACCTCCTTCTTCTTCCTCTAGCCTAGGAGAGAGAAACACCTCAAAAGAATGAGGATTAATCTCCTCTCACAAGCCCTAAGACCCTCCAGCATTTAATCCTAGCCATTGGATCGGATTCCAAAAGATTTGGACGGCCGGATCGTCTTCTCCGCTCAAAATCGCGGAGCAGAATAAACAGGGCGCACGATCACAGGCGCACGATCACTGGTCGTGCGCGAAGAGGAGAATGGTCGTGCGATAAGCCGAGACAGAACTCCGATTCCTTGCGAATGAACGCACGATCACTGGTCCACGATCACTGGTCGTGCGCGAAGAGGACAATGGTCGTGCGCAGAGAACTGTTGTGGAATTTTTAGCCTATCCCGAGCGCAACACTACCACTCCGCCTACTTCGCTGAACTAAGAATTTTGGGGTGTTACAGACCCAACCTCCGGCTCAGGCGGCGGTTCTTGTCAACGCACCTTCATCATCGACGGGATTTTTGGGACTACCAGCACTCTCCCAGGATCTATCTTCCAGTTCCACCATACCAACATTAGCTTCACCCTCGATCTTTTTCTACGGCAGCAGCCTGTGCGGCATGATCCCGCAACAATTGCCTCATGGGTTTTCGGCAGGCTATCCACCCACTTGGCGCTGTCCGGAAATCCCGGGCACCCAGGGATCTACAATTTTGAATCATCTCACAGGATTCGACCATCACCTTTCAACAGTGGACATACCCAGTATCCGGGCCTGCCCCCAGGATACAGAATGCAACAACCCCCCTCAATTCCAGGGCATGCAACGCAACATCTACCCCCAGGATTCTTCAACCAAACAATGCCAACCCCGACGTCTATCAACCCAGATCATCAAGAACACCAGGGAACATCGAATCAATGGCGACCACAACATCAACGATTCAACCAGCAACCAGGTTTCACCACGGCTACAACTTATACATCAAACCATGGTCAGGTAAAGTTTCTGTTCCCTCATTATGAAAATGGCGATCCTACGAATTGGATCAAGAAAGCTGAAAGTTACTTCCGCTTTTATAATATTCCACCTAATGATTATATGCAAATCGTTTCAATGCACTTAGATCCACCAGCGTCACTATGGTATGATGCTTTAAATCCTGATGGAGCCTACTATAACTGGAACGAATTTAAATTCGCATTATATAATCGTTTCGGCCCATCAGCATTTGAAGACCCAATGATTAAACTTCCACAATTACGACAATCCACAACTGTTTTAGTTTATAAGGATCGTTTTGAGGAATTGGCAACTAAGTATGGCATGAACCCTGACCATTTAAAATCTCTCTTTATTGCCGAACTCAAACCGCATATCCAACGCAGTGTAATTACACAGCGACCATCAGCAATAGATGAAGCATTTCATTTAGCCAAATTATTTGAAGAACAATGGCTCGAGGAGCAGCGTGCTACCAGACCAAAATATCCCACTCCTTTTCAACAGCCACGACCACAAACAAATTTCAAACCAAACTATCGCCGCTTATCCTCGGCTAAACTTCGCAGTAAACGCGAAAAAGGCTTATGCTACACCTGCGACGAACGTTATCTACCAGGTCATAAGTGTAAGAAAAAGGTCACTTGTTTATACCTGGAAGATGACACGACGCCCACATCCGAAACACTAGAATGGAATGATATAGAAGGCGAACCAGCACGGGACGAACCCGGCACACAGGACACTGAAATAAGCTTCAATGCACTAATAGGATCGTTTACAAGCCAATCCATACAATTTGACGGCCACCTGCTTTCCCAACCTGTCCAAATCCTTCTGGATTGTGGAAGTACTACGAACTTTATTTCAAGCCGTCTTTCCAAATTCCTTAACATACCCATCACATCTATTACACCCTTCAGAGTGCACGTGGGCAGCGGGGCAACAATGCACTGCTCCGAAATTTATATCGACGCTTTAATAACAATTCAAAACTACAAATTTACTACGAATCTTTTTATCTTGGACCTCCATGGATCCGACATAGTATTAGGAATGATTTGGTTAGAATCTTTAGGTGACGTCATTACCAATTATAAATCCAAACAAATGACGTTTAAGGATAACAACCACTCAGTTTGTCTGCAGGGACGCACAGACGATTCTACCACACCCATCACAGCCAGTCAAGTCTCAAAACTGATCTCACAGAAGTCTATCTCCGCCTCTGCGTTATGTTACTTCTCACTTCAGATAGAAACACTAACTCCTCCAGCACCACAAGAACGGCGCATCATGCTTTTAAAAAAATACGAGGACATTTTTCAGCCACCCAACCACCTACCCCCCACACGAGAATGTGACCACCGGATACCACTTCAACCCACGGATACAATCATTAAAGTAAAACCCTACCGTTATCCTCACTTTCAAAAAATAGAAATTGAGCGATTAGTGAAGATCATGACAGAACAAGGATTAATCCGACCCAGTTCATAGTCATTTAGCTCTCCCGTTCTTTTAATTAAGAAAAAGGACGAGAGATGGCGTTTTTGCATCGACTATCGAGCTCTAAACTCAGCCACCATTAGAGATGCGTTTCCAATGCCCACAGTCGATGAATTATTAGACGAATTACACGGCTCAATTTTTTTTTCTAAACTCGATCTGCAATCCGGCTATCATCAGGTGCGTATGCACCCAAATGATGTCCATAAAACGGCTTTTCGAACACATCAAGGATTGTACGAATTTTTGGTCATGCTATTTGGCCTTACCAACGCCCCGACAACGTTTCAATCTTTGATGAATACAATATTCCAACCATATTTACGGAAGTTTGTCGTTATATTTTTCGACGACATTCTTATATACAGTTCTAGTTTTGATAATCATCTTTCACACTTACACACTATCTTTCACATTCTTCGCAAACACTCGCTTTTTGTCAAATTATCCAAATGTAGTTTTGCCACAATCACGGTCGATTTCTTAGGACACTTAATCAATTCCGACGGAGTCCACCCTCATCCAGATAAGGTGGCTGCCATTGTACAATGGCCTCCACCTAAGACGGTTAGACAACTACGTTCTTTTTTAGGGTTGTCTTGGATATTATAGACGATTTATCAAAAATTACGCCTCCATTGCAGCACCACTAACAGACCTGTTAATTAAAGATAGGTTTACTTGGACAACAAACACGGACGAAGCTTTCGAACAATTAAAATCACAACTCACATCGGCACCGGTTCTCGCACTGCCAGATTTCACTAAACCCTTCACCCTAGAAACAGACGCTTCATGATGTGGCATTGGTGCAGTCCTCTCACAAAATAACCACCCGCTCGCATTTTTTAGTAAGAAACTACCCCCAAAGGACCAAACTAAATCCACATATGAACGAGAATTATTAGCAGTTGCCACAGCCTTAGATAAATGACGCCAATACTTGTTAGGGGCACCATTTATCATAAAAACAGACCATCAGACATTGAATCGCCTCTCATCTCAATTGTTACAAAGCCCGACTCAACAACGTTTTCTTTCCAAAATACTAGGATATGATTTTAAAATCGAATATAAACCAGGAAAACTGAACAAAGCGGTGGACGCCTTGTCTCGCTTACCCGACCAAACAGACCTAATAAAACTGCAAGCTTTCACGTGTTCTTACCCAACTTGCCCAGATTTTTCAATTTTATCCACACTATATGACAACGACACTTGGGCCAAGGAAATTAACCATACTTTAAGTACTAACCCCGATGCACAACCACACTGGGCTAGACATAATCAAAATTTATTTTTTTAAAATACCTTATATATCCCCGACTCCAACCTACGCCAACAAATATTACATGATGCGCATGCCTCATGTATCAGTGGCCACTCCGGCATCAAACCCACTTATCACAGATTAAAATCCCAGTTTTATTGGCCGAACATGCTCACATATATAATATCGCTAATTAAAAATTGTGACTTATGTCAAAAGGGGAAAGCGGCAAACCATAGCCCATTCGGGTTGCTACAACCCTTGCCCATCCCAACACAAATCTGGGCTGATTTATGCATGGACTTTTTGACCCATCTTCCCCTTTCCGAATATTACACCGACATTTTAGTAGTGGTTGATCGATTCACAAAAGGAGCTCACTTCGAACAATTACCCTCTCTCACGACCCCAGTAGTAGCCCAGGCATTTTGGGATCATGTCGGCAAGCTTCATGGAATCCCAGAAACTATTATATCTGACCGTGACCCCGTGTTTTTGAGCAATTTTTGGAAAGACTTATGTAAACAACAAGGCACAAAGCTCAGTTACAGCTCCGCCTACCATTCCCAAACAGATGGCCAGACAGAGCGAGTAAACCGTTGCTTGAACTATCTGAGGATTTTTGCTCACCAAAATCCCAAAAATTGGTCCAAATTACTGAGCTGGGCGGAATATCACTGCAATTCTACCTATCACTCCTCGGCTGGCATGACGCCATTCGAGGCCATGTATGGCCGACGGCCACCTGCTTTTCTTCATATCACTATACGGGTACCAGTACAATACAAGCATTACATGACGAATTACAATATAGAAATAAACTACTAGCACAACTACGCTTAAACCTTCAGAGAGCACAGCAACGCATCAAAGCCACAGCTGGCAGCAAACGACGACCCCTCCAGTTATCTGTTGGAGATTTAGTATTATTAAAACTCCACCCTTATAAACAATTATCGCTACGAAATCGAACAAAAGCTCGCTTTAATCTCAAATTTTATGGACCCTTCGAAATCACAGAAAAAATAAACGAAGTAGCCTACAAATTAAAACTTCCGGACTACTCAAAAATTCACCCGGTTTTTCACATATCACTTTTAAAACTATATCATTCAAATACTACAGAAATTTCTCATCATCTCCCACCCTTAGATAACCATAATCATCTGATACACCCGGTACTTTCTATACTGGATGAACGAATCATTCAGCGTCACGACACACAGGTACATCAAGCACTAATCCAATGGGATGGATTAGCACCGGAAGACAGTTCCTGGGAAGATGCTACATCCCTTCCCACTTCCTGGGAAGATGCTACATCCCTTCCCACTGAGGTAAGATATCAATTAAAATTAACTATTAAACATAATAACCATTTTTCTAATGCAGAACATAACCCCAACCAACAACAGTTCGACAAGTAAAAAATCATTGGAGCAAACAAAGCACAAGGAAAAACATGGAACAGAAAAGGAGGACTTAGCTTTGGGACCACCACTCATCGGCGACATGATAGGGCCACCACCACTGTGGCCAACACCTCTAGCCAGCTCATCCACACCACAGGCGGCTCGCCGCTCTCAACCACTGCTTCGGCACCGCCTAAAGACATTTCCCATACACAGCCATGTGCCGCGCTGACGACACTCAGCGCTCCCTCTCCGGCGGCACAGACACAACCAGAGCAATAACAAAGCAAGGCGACCTGGCTTCATTGTTCTAAGCAACGAGGACGTTGCTTTTTCCCCCGATGGGACTGATGTAACGGGAGAAAGCACAATGTACAAATCAACGGCAGCGATCAAGCCAACAAGAGAAAGCGCGGAACAACAATCAACGGCGGAGATTAAGCCAGACAGTAAAGCCGTGGACCAAGGGAGGAACCGGTAACAACGTGACAGCTGGATAATAGAGGATATCATTGTAACGGTCCAATTAGGCTAAAAGCATAGTAACGGTCCATCAAGACCGGTAGTTGTATAAATATAGGGTGATAGCAGTAGTATGTAATAGAGAAGTTTATTAAATGAAGTTTAGTTATTTTCTTAGTTATCTTTAGCTGTAAACGTGTAATCACTCCGGCAGCCCGGCCGGCGCGATTACAGCCTCCCTTTGTCGATGTCAATGAACTTCAACAACTTCTGAATCGGTAAATAAGTTTCTTCTTTGTTTCACGTTTTCTAAATCGGTAAACAATATTACATTTATTCTTCTTTGTTTCACATTTTCTTTGTTTCACATTTTCTTTGTTTCATTTGCTCAATGGTTCTTTATCAATAGCAAGAGAATCATTAGCTATATGTGTTGCGGGTCGCTTAGGGCTCTTGGTAGACCGGTTTACTTGAACCACCTTAGCTCGAGAGCGAACCAAGCACGCAAACAGTCAATTTGAGATTCGTTGAGTCCACTGAGACTTTTTAACGTGGAAAACCCGGAAAGGGTAAGAAACCACGCGGCCGGAGTTGTGTCGACCAAACTTCACTATCTTTTGGGGATTACAATCTGGTACTTAGAACGCGAGCGCGACAGGCCGCCGCTCGTTACAATAATAGAGAGAGAGAGAGCTCCGAGGGTGACAGGCCACCTCTCGGAAAACTAAGTATTTTTCCTTCTGAGAATGCTGGAGAACAAAAGTGAGAAGGCTCCGGAGAACAAAAGTGAGAAGGCTCCGGAGAACAAAAGTGAGAGGCGGTGTCTCCCTTCCGGGCGAAGGAAAACTTCAAGTCCACGAAGGAGATCTTCAAGCGCCGAAGGAGAATTCCCCAAAAGTCTGCAAGGAGCTCTCCCGGGTGCAGAAGGCGAGGTCCTTTCAAATGAAGCTCTGGGGCTCCTTTTATAGCTTTGGCCGGGGGCAGTCCGGTAATTTCGCCGTTTGTAACATCCATAAATACCTGGCGGACGAATCATGTTTTCTGGATCGGGGCACACGGATCGCCATTTTTCGTAAATGACCATCTTGCCCTTCGGGCAGTTCGGGCAGTTCGGGTAGTTTTGTTTGAGGCGAAGAAGGCGACAAGTTGTTCCTGAAATCTGAGAAACTGGAAAGATAAAAAGTGAGCATGCTGAAAAGACAAAATGCGAGAAGTCAGAAAGACAAAAAGTGAGCTGATCGCGCTCAGAAGCGTTCTGAGCGCGCAACGAACAGAGAAGCAATCTAGGCGACTGGGGAAGCGTTCTGAGCGCGCGTGAGCGCGGAGGCGTTCCGAGCGTGCTCAGAAGCGTTTTGGGTGCGCGTAAGTGCGGAGGCGTTCTGAGCGCGCGTGAGCGCGGAGGCGTTCTGAGCGTGCTCAGAAGCGTTTTGGGTGCGCGTAAGCGCGGAGGCGTTCTGAGCGCAGAGGCGTTCTGAGCGCGCTCAGAAGCGTTCTGAGCGTGCGTGAGCGCGGAGGCGGTCTGAGCGCACGTGAGCGCGGAGGCGTTCTGAGCGCGCTTAGAAGTGTTCTGAGCGCGCGCGAGCGCGGGTACGGAAAAAAGGGAAGTCGCGCCCCCTGAGGGGGAACTGGGTTCCGACCGGGCACTCCGCCGGACCCTATGCAGGAGGGACGGTCTGGCCGTATCCGCACGGGGCGCGGCCTCACCCCAAGGGGGGTGCGGCCCGGTCGCACTCCAAGGGGGGTGCGGCTCGGCCGCACCCGAGGAGGGGTGCGGCGGCTTGGCCGCACCCGAGGGGGGGGTGCGGCCCTGGCCGCACCCCACGAGGGGTGCGGATGCGCCGCACCCCTTGAGGGGTGCGGTTCGGCCGCACCCCTTGAGAGGGGGGGGGGGGGGGGGGGGGGGGGGGGTCGGCGCTGCCGCGCATGCTAGCGCGCGGTAGCGCCGCGCGGTACCGCCATGCGTGTCGTGGCGGTGGCGCGCCCGCTACCGCGCGCGGCACCGCCACACGCATGGTTGAGTGCGGCACCGCGACGCGTTCTGCGTGCGTCTTTGCACGTGCGGTTGGCTGTGGACTGTGCGGCGGTTTCTTCAACTCGAGCGATTATACGTTGACCGTTGACCCTACCTCTCTTTAGCGAAGTTTTCTCTAGACGCACCCTAAGGCCTTTATGGGTGTATAACAATATGTATGTTATATTCCATGAAACCCGATTTGTAATATTCCTGATTATAGAAAAAAATGAGCCACCCTTCAAAGTTATTTGTAATATTATAAATTGCTATATGATTACAATTCGGGTTTGATAACCGGAAGTTTTATGCTAAATGAATTTATTTCAATTGCTATCGACCATGTTTTATTTTGTTAATAGTCTATAAATCTTACAGTTCATGCCCTCCTCTACTTTCCTTGATATGATTCTCTTGTTATGATATTTGATTGATAATGTGTTGACGCACACTTAACATTTTAGTGTCCTATTGATTACTCTAAAATTGAATTTAGATGAAGCTTTCTAATTGCGGATTCTAGATGGTTGAATTGCTTCAATACATATGGACAAGGTTTTGATGTCATGACTTCATGTTTGTATGACACTTAGATTTACATCGTCATTTTTCTTGCTCAGGGGAATTTCATGGAAGTAGAGTTTTGATCTACTTTTAAAGGTAATATAGTGTATTTCTAAAAGTTATACTATGCATGTCAAGTTCAACTTTAAATTTTATGCTTGCAACTGGGTTTGTCACCAGTAGTTATTATTCTCTTCCCTCTTCTACTTTGCAGGTGAAAAAGGATACAATTGCATTACATCTCTCCCGCAGTGTAGGAGTGGTAGAACTGCAGCCGTCGAATGAGGGGACGATCACCAACATTGCAGTTAGGTATCACACATTATTTATATCTGAAAAAACAATTTATGTAAATTTCTTTTATATATGTTTTACTAAGGTTAGTTGCCCTAGCCATCCCTTGCCCGATGCCATTTTCCATTTCTATCTCTTGCCATCGTTTTTGGCTAGCTTTATAGCTGAAAAATGAGAATGAATATGAGTAGGGTTCTTCTCTTGGTCTTGAGGTAATCTTATTTTCCTATCGTGATTGGTGATTTTCTTTCAACCGGGCCTTGCTTCAAATGGCATCCTATTATAAATCTGATATTTTTTGTTGGAAATTCCATTTTTCTGTGTTAATTTATGCATGACTTCAAGATGATTTTTACTGTGGCATGGTAGCAGGAAGAAGCTTAATAATGAAGGTTCAATCTTAGATAGAACTTGGAATTATTTTGATGGGACTATCACATGACTGTTTTTGAGCATTTTGAGCAGGAGGTCTGTATGTGATAAGCATCATAATTTGCTTTAGTTTACTTTCATGCATTGATCCAATCTGGTTCTAAATGTTGAATCTATTTCAATTTGAATTGTTCAGGCATCCTGAAACCAGGTTGCAACTATTTCAGGAAGATCGAATGAAGCATTGTAAGATTTTGTAACCACGTTTGATGTCCTCCTTATACATTTTATTTTGCAAAACACGCAAACAGGGCATGCGAGGCGAGCATCTTCTCTTTTTTTAGTTGGTGACGTCAGCGACGTTGTTTTCGTTCGTTCTCCCTTCCTGAATCCTGAACATGTGAGGAGCGTGGTAGATTTTACTTCTGACCAATCGAGCAAGCCTCTAGGTATGTTCCATTTTGATTTGATGCATAAATTCTTTGTCAGCTTTGAACACAATCATTTCGACGAAACAATACCGTAAACACCCTTCTGTGATCATCAACTCCACAACACATGGTAATACATATTTTTTTCTGTCTGCTTTATAATGGGACACTAGCACCATGAATATTTTTCTTTATATCTGTTTTTTCTTCCTAGTTTTCAGTTCGTAGTTTTACATATGATATTGTGTTTGGATGATAGAACTCATTGTGGATTTAGCAATTGTAGATATTGATTTTTTTTGAAAATATTATTTGCATTTACATTTGAAAAAACATTGTCTTAAGTCATGTGTTTAAATGCATACAACAGTAAATTACAGTATACTCCCAAACCTATGCATAAATTCTCTGTGAACATTTAACACAACAATTATGACAAAACAATACCGTAAACATCGTTTTGTGATTGTTGCGGTATACTCGAGGCTCCTTAAAGCGGTCCGAAATAAAAGATTTGGCATAATATCAAATTGGTTGGTAGACTTATCCATCTAACTTTGGTCCGGCTACTAAGGGTTCGTTTGGGGCGGCTTCCGTGCTCCGGCGAGGCAGAAAATGAAGCGTGGATGTGACCGGAGGCGGGGAGGCCGGGTTTGAGACGAAGCTTTTCAGGGGCTTTTGCGCTTGATCGCGGGAGCAAACGCCGCCGGAGCTCGCCAGCGGGCTATTGTTTTTCCGCCTTCTGGCGGCATTTGCTGCCTCACCGGAGCTCCACTGGCGCGCCAAACAGATCCTAAAAAACCCCCAAAACACGTTTCTTGAAAATGTTCTTTTGAAAAAGCTCATATCCAAACAAGCTAACAATGACGGTGGTGGTAGGAATAGAGCATTTCCGATTGCTACCCCGCCCCCAAACAGAACCAAAAGCACCAATCATAATAATGTTGCTCCTTCCAAAGGGAATTAATTGTTTACTATGGCATATCTTTTACATTGCTGCATATTTATGTCTATAATAAGAGCCTTCCAGCTCAATGTCAATTAACTCTCGTATGAATTGATTGATTACGATGCTGCATATTTATTTCTTTAACAGACGCCAGCACGCTACACAGAGCAATCAATTCACTGTCATCAAGTATTTTCTTCTCTCTACCACGTTCGGCCAGCATGCAATGGTAAATTACTTTCCTTTTTCAGCACTGTCAGCGTTTTGGCACTTGTGGGGCAACCAAGACCGAGCCCCTAGACCTAAAGTATCCATGCACAGGACGAGCAGCATGATACAGGGATATGGCGGTCATATTAATAAAGAATACATGTCTGGGTTCATGCTGCGAGATTATGAGGATTGCCCTATACCTCGGTCGTTCGCATTAAAACCGGCGAGGGCTTGGCTTTGTCTCGTGACTGAGGGAGGAAGAGGTGGTCGGGATAAGGCGGTGTCGGGCTGCGGTTTCTCGGCAAAGGGGATGTGATTAGTTACAACACAGATCTCTAATAAGAGATTGTGAAAGAACTGAGGATATGAGAAATAAAACTTAGCTTGCCTTTTTCTTATTCAGTAGTACTTGTTATTTTACAACACTGCAGGTGTTTTTATACAATGCCAGAACATAAGGGGATAAGTACAGAAAAAACAAATACAAATCAAAACAGATTTTGCTTCTATTATTACAGACAGCTGGCGGTAGAGAAGAGGGAGTGGACCCGGTTTACACCAACATTTCCCCCTTTAAACAGGGTCTTTGATCAACCCTAATCCCAGTTGCGAGCGAAGTTCCAGGAAGCGTGTTCTTGGAAGAGGTTTGGTTAGAGCATCGGCAAGTTGCTTTTCCGTCGAGCAATGCTTTACTTCTACGGTCTTCTTCTCCACCTGATCTCTTATGAAATGAAAGCGCATGTCTATGTGCTTACTTTTTCGTTGTGTTACGGGGTTATTGGCGAGATGTATTGTGGAGGTATTGTCACAGATTAGCAACACTGGTTCTTTTCTTTCCTTTCCCTCTATTTCCGTTAGCAAATTTTGTATCCAAAGGGCTTCACAACATGCGTTGCTTAGAGCGACATATTCGGCCTCTGTGGTCGATAATGCCACAGTGGGTTGTTTGCGGGAAGCCCATAGTATTGCCTTTGTACCATAATAGATGAGATGCCCACTTGTACTTCGCCGATCATCTATGCTTGAGCCCCAATCGGAATCAGAGTATCCTATTACTCTTGGTTCCCTATCCTTGGCATACATTAGTCCCAGATAAGAGGTCCCTTTTAGATATCTTAATATCCGTTTTGCCGCAGACATGTGCGAAATCGATGGATTATTGGTAAACCGTGCTACAATAGTCACTGCATTAGCTATATCTGGACACGTATGTGTGAGATAACTTAAAGATCCCACGAGTGAATGATACTCTGTTTCATTTACCTTGTCTTCTTCAGTGTATTTGGATAATTTTACTCCTGTGTCCATTGGAGTAATTGTGGGATTACAATCAGTCATTTGAAATTTGGCTAGGACATCCAGAAGATACTTGTGCTGAGAGATATATATTCCTTGTGGCTTTTGTTGAATTTCTAGTCCCAGGAAATACTTAACAGGTCCTAAATCTGTCATCTCATATTTCACTAACATCATATTTCTGAATGTCTTGATCATTTCCGGACAACCACCAGTGATCAACAGATCATCTACATATAACCCCACTAAGAGGATGTTCTCTTTCTGTCGTTTTACATATAGAGATGGATCACTTGGACAATGCTCAAACTGCTGTGCTAGCATATATGCGTCAATATTGTGATTCCATGCTCTTGGGGCTTGTTTAAGGCCATACAATGCCTTCACAAGCTTATACACTTTTTCTCCTTCTTTTCCTGTTTTCTGATAGCCCGGTGGTTGATCAACATAAATATCTTCATGTATTTCACCATTTAGGAATGCGGCTTTGACGTCTAAATGGTACATAAGAAAATTATGTTGTGCTGCATATGCCAGGAGGAGACGAATAGTATCCATTCGGACCACGGGTGCATAGGTTTCATGAAAATCTATGCCAAATTGTTGGGAATAACCTTTGGCTACCAAACGGGCTTTGTATTTTGCTAAAGTTCCATCAGCATTTACCTTGGTTTTATACACCCATTTCAATCCAACTATGTTCAGATTAGCTGGTTTCTGCACTAGATCCCATGTTTTGTTTTTTTCTATTGATATCATTTCCTCTTCCATAGCTTGTCGCCACACTTCTTCTTTCACAGCTTCTGCAAAACAAGTGGGTGTTCTAGCCATGAAGGCAACTTCTGTGGTTTCATATAATTCTTGAATGCTACGAGTACGAAGTGGCGATGATGAGGAATCTGAATCTGATTCTGGATCTGTTCTAACAGGTTCAAGAGGATCAACTTGTGCTATTTCCTGTATAGCATCAGTTTGCACTGTATCTGTGAATTGGATGGAGCTACTTCTTGGCTCAACCGTCATAGGTACATGATTATCTGACTGCCACTTCCATGTATGGTCTTCATCAAATACTACATTTCTGCTGATTAGAACTTTCTTTGCAGCTGGTTGAAACAATTTATAGGCCTTGGACATGTCACTATAGCCTATAAATAAGTATTTTTCTCCCTTCATATCAAGTTTATCTCTTTTTACTGCTGGTATAAGAGAATAACAGGGGCTTCCAAAAATTCTCAAATGAGCAATTGATGGTTTTTTGTGGTAGAGTTTCTCATATGGGGTGAGATCTTTTAAAGCTTTTGTTGGACACCTATTCAAGAGGTATACGGCAGTCCTACAAGCTTCTGCCCATAATATTTTTGGAACTTGTTTAGTGAGCAGTAGACATCTTGTCATTTCAATAACTGAGCGGTTTCGTCTTTCTACAACTCCATTTTGTTGAGGGGAATATGGAGCCGTGAGCTCTCGTTTCACACCTTGAGACTGACAAAATGTAGAGAATTGATTAGAGGTGAACTCCCCTCCTCTATCCGTTCTCAAACATTTAATTGAAAAATCAAGTTCCTTCTCTACTACCACTTTAAACTTTTTAAACATATCTAATGCTTCATATTTATGTGTTAGAAAATAAATCCACATAAAACGTGTATAGTCATCGACTAGAAGCAAAAAATATGATGTACCTCCCACTGAAGGTGTCGAGGAAGGGCCCCATAAGTCAGCATGAATAAGCTTCAGAGGTTGTTTGCTGACAATTTGTTGGAGTCGCTGGTAGGGAAGAGCATGCATCTTTGCTTTTGAACAAGTTGAACAAAACTCATTTGTCCAACCTTCATCAGGTAGACCCCTTACCAGGTTTTTATTTGACATTGTTTGTAATCCATTCCAATGTACATGGCCGAGTCTTGCATGCCATAAATTGGATATTGCTGCTCCTTGTTTCTTCTGATGACTGGACAGAGCTTGGATTGTTGGATTGGACATATCTATGGTAAAGACTTTATTTCCAGCATATTAGCTGATGCAATAATGCTGCCACTTTTTTTCTTTATTTGACAGGTGTTTGTATTAAACACAAGTTCATAGCCTTTGCTTAATAACTGCCCTACACTTAGGAGATTTTGAGCTAATGTTGGCACATAGTGTACATCAGGAATGGTTCGAATTTTACCTCCTGGAGAGGTGAAAGTCACAACCCCCTTTCCTTCAATTGAAATTGTTTTGCCATCACCCAGATGAACAACAGACTTATATCCAGCATCTATTGATAGGAAATTTGATTTGTTATTAGACATATGGCTTGAACAGCCACTGTCTACATACCAAATAGATTTTTCTGTCGTGGCTGCTTGCATACAAGAATAGAACATTTCTTCTTTCTCAACTTCTTCCACTGATGCTTTCCCTTTTTCCATATATTGTGCTTGTTGATTTGCATTATGCCAACAATCTTTAGCTGAGTGATTTGGCACTCTGCAGTTCTTACATCTTGAGTAGCAGTCCTTTGAATCATGAGTTGACTTATCACAAATAATACAATATTTCTGATGCTTTACATTTTGAGAAGTCAACTGCTTTGTAGTAGGTTGTTTTCCCAATTGTTTGCCCCTTGCAAACCCTTCTGCTGTTTGCGACTTTGGTCCAGCATAATCACCTCTTTGGCCAGGTTTGTTATTTTGTCTAGATCTGATGGGCTGATGTTTAATGGATGTCTTGGATTGAAATGCTTGTTCCAGGGGAATTGAGTCTCTTTGGAGACGATCTTCATGTGCCTTTAAGGAACCTGCTAACTCAGTCAAAGATAATTGTTTGATATCTTTTGATTCTTCAATTACCATGACTGCAGGGTTAAACGGCGCAGTTAAACTTCGTAGAATTTTTGGAACAATCGTACTATCTTCAATTTTTCCTCCAAAACTTCTGATTTGAATAATAAGTTTGATAGTCCGGGCGATAAAAGTGTCTATCGGCTCTCCGGACTGCATACGAATTAATTCAAAATCAGTCCAAAAACGTTGCAACTTCATTTCCATAACCTTTTTACTTCCTTGATACTCTATTTGAAGAGTGTCCCAAGCCTCCTTTGCTGTTTCTGCTCCCATGATGCGAGAAAATACAGCCTCAGAAACCCCTTGATGGATAATTGAAACAGCACGGGCATCCTTTACTTTAATTTCTTCAATTTGTTTCAATATGCCTGCCTCTGTCGTTTTACTGCTAACTTCAGGTAAGGCTGGTAACTGTGGACCTAAGCTCACCAAATCCCACAGACCTTGCACTCGAAATACAAATTTCATATGGATGCTCCAGTGTTCGTATTTCTCACCATCAAAAACAGGAATCGATGATTGGGAATATACAAACGAAGATGGGTTGGAAGTAGAAGCCATCATATCCGATGATGTTTAACTCGATAAGAGCTTGGAAGCTCTGATACCAAGTGTGATTAGTTACAACACAGATCTCTAATAAGAGATTGTGAAAGAACCGAGGATATGAGAAATAAAACTTAGCTTGCCTTTTTCTTATTCAGTAGTACTTGTTATTTTACAACACTGCAGGTGTTTTTATACAATGCCAGAACATAAGGGGATAAGTACAGAAAAAACAAATACAAATCAAAACAGATTTTGCTTTTATTATTACAGACAGCTGGCGGTAGAGAAGAGGGAGTGGACCCGGTTTACACCAACAGGGGAGAGCCATGAATCAGGTTGTTGCTAGGGCATTCGGTGCTCGCACACGGAGTTCCGATCTGTGGTTATCATGTTTTTCGACTGCGAGCCATGTATGTTTTTGGCTCAGCTGTAGCGGCTGGAGATGCAGTTGTGGGATTGTTGAATTTTTTGGGTCTGCTATCGATCAAGAGTACCAAAACAGAACAAACACAGCTGTAATATATACTTGGCAACAAGATTACAACAGAACACGGCTGAATACAAGTTGCATCCAACTTGAATCACAACAGCCAATAGTAGTAAAGAACTTGGTCACGGACAAGGTCCGCTTCTCCTCCCGAGCACACCGCGCTGGTGATACTCGTCGCCTCGATACTCGTCACGGAGATACTCGGCACGACGATACTCGTCACCGATGCTCGTCACGCCGATGCTCGTCACAGTGATGCTCTGGTATCTCTAACTCGCTCAGAGTTGATGATACTCGCCACTTCTGATGGCTATACTCGTCACTCTCAGAGTATATACTCGGCACTGTCAGAAGGTCTGGATTCGTTACTCTTTGGGGGGGTACCCCTTTATTTATAGGCAACTCAAGGGGGGCGAGTATGCCGATACTCGGCACGGATACTCGGCACCGATACTCGTCACGGATACTCGGCACGGATACTCGTCACGGATACTCGGCACGGATACTCGCACCGATACTCGGCACGGATACTCGTCACCTGAATAGTCGCCACCTGGATAGTCGCCACTATCCCAGCATATACTCACTTCACAAATCTAACAGCGATGATGAAAAAAATTGTTGTTTTTCAGAATGGTGAGAAGCATTTGCAGTGTTTTTTCCAAACGGAGAAACTGTTTGACATATTTAACAAAACAGCTGAACTGAAACTCTATTTCCTACTGTGAAACTGAAATGTCTTTACTTTTGTTTGAACAAAATGGATTTTAAAACGATTTCTTTGTCATCTAAAAACTCTTTATTATCATACTGATTTTTCATTTTTTTTTTTGCATTTTTGCCTAATTTATTGAATTCAAGGATGTTTGGCTCCACGTTTACTGTATTCCTAAACCAGAGAATAGAATATGCTAATGAAATTCAAAGTTAAGAACTCTAGTCAGGAACTTGCAATCATAAGAAAAGAAATTAGGAAATCATTTCTAAAATTAAGAACTCTACAAGTATTTGATTTCATAAGATAAGAACACAACAAATAATTCGAAATAAAAAATGTATTATCCCAAACAAATCTGATTACAATTTTGGCTATCCGCACTCTTTTTGGGTGAGTTATTACGCGCATTTTGGAAATATGTCTTGTGCGTGCATTTTTAGGAACAGTGACATCTGGATCTACAACTTCCGTGTTGAACATTTTTCCTAAAAATGCACGCACAAGACGTATCTGCCTTGATTGAAACATGTGCGTAACTATAACTATTTTTTTTTGAAATACTCCCTGTACATGCATTTTTTAGGAAAAGTATTCAACACGAAAGTTGTAGATCTCGTGGAGATCTAAAACTTTCGTGTTGAACACTTTTCCTAAAAATGCATGTACAAGGCGTATTTTCAAAAGACGCGTAATAACTCATACAAAAAAAGTGTGGATGTCCAAAACTATAGTGCGGATAATAATCGCCTTAAAAAAACATTTACAACAATCAACACTTACTATACAGAACTGCAGAAGAAGCTTCTGAGGAGAAGAATATTCTGCTTGCAAGAAACAAGAATATAGTGAGCATGCTTCTTCTCCCTGTGTGCTGGAACGTGAAAAATAAACGAGGGAAGGAGGTTGTCCACTAGAAGCCACAGATTGCGAACACTAGGAGGAGATCTGGTAGAGATGTGGGCTCCGCCGATGCGAGCGAGTGAAACACTAGGGGATGAGAGAGGAAGGTTGCGATCGAATCAGTGGCGGGAAAATCTGCTATCTGCGCGGTGTGCAAGTCGTGAAAACTTTTCATGACTAAAAAATACGTAAAAAAAAGCGTTCCGCCAGCAGAGGGTTTCTCCCACCATTGCACCTATTTTCAGTGTTTGGCGGGGCAGTTAAAAATTAATTTATCATTGTAGGACAAATTATTCCTCATATTATTTTACTTCTAGTACTTCTTGTAGGGAATGAAGGTCGCACGTAGCGACGTCTCCCACCGATCAATAGAGCAAACAAACCTGAGAAAAACAAGCCAACAAAACAAACACACAAACACAGAGATATACGTGGAAAACCTTCACAACTTGAAGGTCAAAAACCACGGGGCACGGCACAACAAAATCCACTATAATAAAATAAGGATTACAACGATAATCTAGGTTTGCCCAAACCTAGAACGCCCACCGGATTTGACAACAAATCCAACCTCCTCTCCACCACAAAGTTAAGCACACAACTTCTCTACAATAGGATAAACTCTACTCTCTTTCCAAGCAAAAATAGCAAGCGAAATGAGAAGGAGAAATGTAACATCCCGACTTTTATTGGGCCACTAGACCCTAGTGAGCCCAATAAAAGTAGGCCCGAGCAGTAGAAAACGGTCATTTCGGGTATCGTAGCGCGCCACTACCTCATTATTATGAATAGTGGCCGAACGAACCCCGAATTGACTTCCGTCAGTTCCGTTGGACTCGTATGGACAATACGAACGCAACGGAATTCGTTGCACTCCGATCCGAGGTCGTATAGAGAAAACGACCGTTTCGGGTATCGTAGCACGCCACTACCTCATTATTATGAATAGTGGCCGAACGAACCCCGAATTGACTTCCGTCAGTTCCGTTGGACTCGTATGGACAATACGAACGCAACGGAATTCGTTGCACTCCGATCCGAGGTCGTATAGAGAAAACGACCGTTTCGGGTATCGTAGCACGCCACTACCTCATTATTATGAATAGTGGCCGAACGAACCCCGAATTGACTTCCGTCAGATCCATTGAACTCGTATGAACCATACGAGTGCAACGGAGTTCGTTGCGCCTCAGTCCGAAGTCGTTTGAAGAAAACGACCATTTTTAGTAGCGTTGCGCGCCGCAAATAAGTCATTGGGGTACAGTGACCAGACGAACCCCGATTTGACTTCCGTCAGATCCGTTGAACTCGTATGAACCATACGAGTGCAACGGAATTCGTTGCGCCTCAGTCCGAAGTCGTTTGAAGAAAACGACCATTTTTAGTAACGTTGCGCGCCGCAACTAAGTCATTGGGGTACAGTGGCCAAACGAACCCCGATTCGACTTCCGTCGGATCCGTTGGACTCGTATAAACCATACGAGTGCAACAGAATTCGTTGCGCCTCGATCCGAAGTCGTTTGGAGAAAACGACCATTTCGGGTGTCGTAGCGCGCCGCTACCTCATTATTATATTGACCGTACGTACCCCAAATCGACTTCCGTCAGACTCGTTGAACTTGTGTGGACAATACAGGCACCACGGAACTCGTTGCACCTCGATACAAGGTCATATGGAGAGTATGCCACTTTAGCACTATGCAGATCGCCTCGGTGAAACGCACGAGGTATAAAGCACACGAGCCCGGCAACGGCCCCGGCAACTCTTATCGGCCTCGAAGAACCTAGATAGACCCCGGTCAAACCACGACCCCCCTATTAGGGTAAGAAAGGAAGGGGGGGGGGGGGGGGGAGAAAATATCTCCCCCCCCCCCCACTCACCCCCCCCCCCCCCCCCCCCCACCCTTTCATGCACGTGAGAAAAAGAGGGGGGGGGGGGGGGGGGGGGGGGGGGGGGGGGGAGAAATATCTCCCCCCACTCACCCTCCCTTCATACACGTGGAAGGGAGGGAGAGGGGGGGGGGGGGGATGGCTCCCCTCCTTCCTATAAAAGGAGGGGCAGCCCCTCCATTCCTCCCCCACACACCACCCCTCTCTCTCTCTCTCTCTCTCTCTCCCTCAGCTCCCCTCTGCCAGCACCCCAACCCAGCCGGCCACCCCCTAGCCGGAGCCAAGCCGCCACCACCCTCCTCTTCCTCCTCCATGGCCGGCCACCACCACCCTTCCTCCTCCCGAGCACCCCCTCCACCCCAGGTAGAGACCTCCTCCTCCTCCTTCCCACCTCTAGGGTAGAACCCCCATCTCCCCTGCCGCCGGAGCGCCGCCGGCCGCCGCCCGAGCCTTGGCAAGGCTCGGGGAGGAGGCCGGCAGAAGACCTACTCTCCCCCAGCGCCGGTGGTGGCGCTGGGGGGGGGGGAGGAGGTCAACAGGTCCCCGTCGGGGACCTCGGCGCCGGCGCTGGGGAGGCGGCCGGGCCGCCGGCGGGCACGGCCGGCGGCACCCGTGGCCTTCCCCGCCTCCCCTGCTTTCCTGTATAGGAATAGCCAAACCCCCCGGCGGCGGCCGGCGGCTCCAGGCCGCCGGGCCACCGCCGGAGGGTTGCCCCCTCCTCGGCGCCCCGTCCAGTGGCGGCCGGGAGGGCAGCACTCGGCAGGAGCGGCGGCACCGCGGCCTGCATGGCCCATGCAGGCCACGCCGCCGCCGCCCGCCCCCTTTTAATCCCTCCCCCGGCGGTGGCCGGCGGTGCCAGGTCGCCGGACCACCCCCGGAGGAGTCGCCGGCCCCCGGCGCACCGGCCGGGGGCACCCCCCCACCCCATCCCCTCCGGTGGAGGCGGTGGCGGCAAGCATGCAGGAGGCGTGCGGACCGCCACCGCCCCCGTGCCCTTGCAGCACGAGCCCCGGCGGTGGCCGGCGGCGCCAGGCCGCCGGACCACCACCGGAGTGGTCGCCCGCCCCCGGCGCACCGACCGGGGGCGGCGCCGGCCACAACCGGCCGCTGCCGGCGGCGGCAGCGGCCGTCTCCCGTCAGGGCTGACGGGAGCCGTTCGATCTCCCCCGGGAGATCAACGGCTCCTGTAGCCTTAACTCCCGCCCCCGCGTGGGTTTGAGTGCCCCCACAGCGGATCCGCTGTGGATCCGCTGTGGGGACAAAGGACGGCGCCCGGTGCGGCGCCCCCAGGTCCCTCCCTGCCTCTATTTGCACCCCAAACACCCTATAGGCTTCTCCATTTTTCTGAGGAAAAATGGGGCCGTTTCAGAAAAAGTTTTCTAAATGAAAAGTGTGGCTCACCCGTAGGGGCACCCTCTGTAATTTTTTGGGATTTTTAGGAGGGGTTTTACTATTTTTAAAACCCAATATAAAGTTTATTTTAGGTAATAAAATACCCAAATGAGTCTCTAAAATTCCCCAAAAATTAGGGGCACTAAATATAGGTATTTTACAAATACTATCAAAGATAGGAAGTGTGGACTTGTGATTTGACCCCTCGAAAGCCTTTTCAAACAAAAATAGACGCCCGGAAAAGAGCGAAATTCATTAAAATAAATCGGCGTCCCCTCGACGCATATTTTAAATACTTATCCCAAAATTATGCATAGTAAGCTAAGAGACCGACTAAGCTCGGAAAAGCAACGCAAAAATCGGAACGACATCGCGACGCGGCGCCAAAACGTAACCTCGTCGCGACAATAATAAAAGTACGGAGTCGTCGATCGAAGCCTCCTCTGATAGAGTGATTGGACTACTAACCATTTCATCTTATGCAATTACAGTCTGTACTTTCATTTAAATCCAGTCTCGTACTGGTCCCCCCGCATTTACATTCTGTACTTTCATTTAAATCCAGTCTCGTACTGGTCCCCCGCATTTACATTCTGTACTATCATTTAGATCCAGTCTCGTACTGGTCCCCCCCCCCCCCCCCCCCGCATCTACATTCAGCACTTTCATTTAAATCCAGTCTCGTACTGGTCCTATTTACATGGCCTTTGCTTTCGGCCTACTTTCCTGCTTAATACATGGCCTTTGCTTTCGGCCTACTTTCCTGTTTAATACATGGCCTTTGCTTTCGGCCTACTTTCCTGCTTAATACATGGCCTTTGCTTTCGGCCTACTTTCCTGTTTAATACATGGCCTTTGCTTTCGGCCTACTTTCCTGTTTAATACATGGCCTTTGCTTTCGGCCTACTTTCCTGTTTAATACATGGCCTTTGCTTTCGGCCTACTTTCCTGTTTAATACATGGCCTTTGCTTTCGGCCTACTTTTCTGTTTATTACATGGCCCATTCTTCGGCCTAATTTATTTACTAGCGCAGAGCTGCCGTGGCCACGAAAGCGGTGCTTATCCTCCCTTCGGCGAGGCCTTAGTTGGGAAAAACCCGGAGTCGAGTCTCTCCTCCCAGGTTAGTCCCAAGCAGGGAGCCCTCCTACCGCTAAGCCTCCCGGTCCAAGATCGTGCGACCGGTCGAGTAGAAATTGCCCCGTGGCCTAAGGGTTTGTTTTATATAAAGCGGGTGAAGATTGATTGGAAGTGGCGGGTCGGTCACGCTCGCAGACCGTTCGTACCGGTGCGGGTGAGTTGACGACTCATGGCGACAGGGAGATGGGCACAGTGGGTTATTACCCTCTGAGCCTGCAGTATCGCCTCCGCTGGTCGGCCTAAAAATCGGTTCGCCGGATGTCGCTCACATCCATTCAGTACACCAAGTTGTACGGGAGGGCCTGAATGATACGGTACGACTACATTCAGAAGTGGCAGGACTGGCCACTGTCACCGACGGCCACATCGGTGAGGCCCGCGGGATTAGCTCCCCTGCTTGAACTAAAGCGGTCTAAAACTGTGTCGACACAGGGTCCTTTGTGTGGTTACAGGTCTTGAGTACCTGGGTGTGTGTATGCGCGCGATAGTGTTAGATATTTACTATACGGCGCGGTTGTGGATACTAGGGCAGGAGCCCCGCTATATATATATATATAAATATATACATTTGCCTGCTGCTAACCCTTTCCTTGCTTCGGCTATTTCAAATTCTGTCTTTTAGCCGCCCCCTGGATACGGATCCGGGGAGGGGGATGTGTTTTCTACTTAGCTCTGTGACTAACGGTTATTTCTTATAACCAATCACAGGAGACGGGACAGCGTGAAGCCCCCACATCACAGGTTGATCTCGAAGCCTTGGAGATGATCCGTACGACTTTCCCAGCCCCGCCCCCTGTCTTCCGAGACGTGAGTCCTAGAGTATAGGACCGGCTTAGGCCCTTTTGTTCAGTCGATGTAGCCTTCAAGGCACTCTTGTAAACGTTAGGCTTCGGCCCCGTTAAGTATGTAAATATAAGCAGTGTGTTTTGGTTTCCTATTTTTTGTTGATTGCTTCCGCTATGCGTTCTGATGTGAAGTTGTGATTCTTGTGCCTGACAAAGAGACCGCTCAGTGCCTAAGCGGGTGGGACGTCGCCACCCGGAAAGCGCTGGGTGGTCTTCTTTGGGCAGTAAGATCCCCCCTCCCTGAACCCGGTTCAGGATTGGGGAGGGGGGGGGGGGGGGGTCTTACAAATGGATCAGAGCTACCACGATCCGACCACATGGGGCAGTCTTTCGATCCTCTCGTCCCCGTTTCCGTTCCTTGGTTCGGGACGAACCACGCAGCGGAAGCCTGGTGGACCCTTTAGGCTTAGAGTTAAGGATTCGAGACTGCACGGTAGTACACCCACACGCTTTCCGCTTACTTTTCGTTTCAGTCCTGCAAAATTCCCTTATTTTTGCAAGTTCTGATATTCATGTTGTTACTTCTCCAGATACCGGAGTCGAGCAACGGAAGGTCCTCCTCTGAGGATCAGTACCACCCTACCACCCCACCACCAGTCCCAGCCACACCAGCCGCAGCTCCATTTGGAGATACAGAGCTAGGACGGACACTGATAGCCTTGTTAGCAGCTTTCCAGACAGCCACCCTACGACCACCCCAGCAGGCCACCGTACCCACCGATCTGCTGACCACGTTCCGAGGGCTAAGGCCCCCCACCTTCCGAGGTACAGAGTCAGCTATCCAGGCCGAGGAGTGGGTGGAGAGGGTAGAGGAGCTTCTTGTAGGGATGATGTGCCCAGCAGTAGCCGCAGTATCCCTAGTAGTGACCATGTTAGAGGGCTATGCACGAGACTGGTGGAGGGCAGCTAGCCGCTCCGCTTTTAGAGGGCGACCCCTCAGCACCATTCTCTGGGGGGAGTTCTCAGAGGCCTTCTTGGAGCACTTCATTTCAGATGCAGACCGGATGGCACTCCAGGAGCGGTTCCTGCAGATCAGGCAGGGAGCTAGGACAGTTCCAGACTACCAGAGAGAGTTTATCCACCTGGCCCGCTTCGCCGGGACCTTAGCAGGTACAGATAGGGACAGAGCGGCCAGATTTTATCGGGGATTACGAGACGACCTCCGTCAGGCCCTGATCATGATTTCCCAGGCATCCTTCCACACGATCGCCTCACATGCCACCGCTCTGGAGATGGACCAGCGGATGGTAGCCCAGCAGCGGAGGGGACATGTAGGTGTTCCCCAGACCCAGGGCCGGGAGAGAGGGGTAGGTCCTCGCAGGCAGGGCCGAGATGGGAGACAACGTCAGCGTCACCAGCCATATAGACGGGCACCCCAGCCCCGACCAGCACCCCAGCCCCGACCAGCACCCCAGCCCCGACCAGCACCCCCAGCCCCAGCACCTCAGGTCGTCCCAGCCGCACGACGAGATGTTCCCTTCGCAGGGAACTGCTACCTATGCCAGCAGCCTGGGCATATACGAGCCTTTTGCCCACAGGCTACCGGGAGACCCGGCTTAGGAGCAGTACAGAGAGCGGCAGAGAGAGGACGAGGTGGACGCAGAGGACGTCCCGCAGGCAGGAGGGAGCCGGCTAGGCAGGGCAGAGCAGCACCGCTCGAGGCATACGCATTGGATCTCCAGCACGGTCCTGCTCCTGACGTAGTGATAGGTATCTACTTCCGATAGTAGGATATCCTAGGAGATGTTATAGCTTTATATGTTGGGACTTTTGTATATGTCATCCCTACTCATGTATATGTACGAAAGCTTTTGATTATGATATATATATATACATATATGTTGTCAGGTTTACTTTTGGTAGAAGGTCGCCCCGCTAAAACACTGTTCGATACCGGCGCCACACATTCTTTCGTTGCACAAAACTTCATCGCAGACAAGGAGAACACGGTACGATCATCCGGGATGTCAATCCGAATACGACTCCCGGATGGATCAGATATGACTTCCACCGAAAAGTGTTCCTTCCAGGCAATGCTAGGAGGCATAGAGTTCGAAGTCAACGCCACCATCTTAGCAATAACCGGGTTCGACATCATTTTGGGGATGGATTGGTTGGCAGAGCACAGCGCCCAAATCAATTGTTCAACCCGAGAAATCCGCCTCCAGAATCCGAATGGGCAAGTTATCACCCTAGCAGGTATACCCTCCGTCACCCGCATCATCTTAACGTCTGCACAAACTGTCAAGGCAGTGCGGCGGAAGGACGAGATATACCTAATCTACTTTGAGATGGAAAACACGACGCAAGTACTCTCTAAAGTACCCGTGATCAGGGACTTCCCAGATATCTTCCCAGAGTCACTCCCCGGGTTGCCCCCGCAACGGGAAGTGGACTTCCAAATCGAACTTACTCAAGGAGCCCGACCAGTGTCCCGGGCACCGTACCGGATGGCCCCGAGGGAACTGGCCGAGCTCAAAATTCAGCTACAAGAGTTAGTCGACGCGGGATTCGTACGTCCTAGTACCTCTCCCTGGGGAGCCCCAGTACTGTTCGTTAAAAAGAAGGATGGATCGCTGCGCCTCTGCATCGACTACAGAGGTTTGAATAAACTCACGGTCCGGAATACCTATCCCCTACCCCGGATAGATGAACTGTTCGATCAACTGCAAGGCGCGTCTGTCTTTTCCAAGATGGACTTAAGGTCCGGCTACTATCAACTTAGAGTGCGAGAAGAGGACATTCCCAAGACCGCTTTCAGCTCTCGCTACGGACTATACGAGTTCATGGTAATGCCATTTGGGCTAACCAATGCCCCGTCCGCCTTTATGGCTTTGATGAATACAGTATTCAAACCCTTTCTGGACCATTTCGTAATAGTCTTCATAGATGATATCCTCATCTACTCAAAGAACAAAACCGATCACTCCAGGCACCTCCAAATGGTACTACTTAAGCTAAGAGAGCACTCGCTCTTCGCCAAGTTTAGCAAATGCGAGTTCTGGATGGAAGAAGTCGGCTTTCTGGGACACACCATCAATAAAAACGGAGTAGCAGTGGATCAGGCCAAAGTGCAAGCAGTACGAGATTGGCCGCCACTTAAGACAGCAGCAGACGTCCGAAGTTTCCTTGGCCTCGCCGGCTACTACCGTAAGTTCGTCGAAGGTTTCTCCAAAATCGCGTTACCACTTACCTCTCTCACCAAGAAGGATGTGACCTTCCAATGGTCTCCCGAATGCGAGGCAGCATTCATCGAACTGAAGAACCGGCTGATATCGGCCCCAATCCTAACCCTCCCCTCCGGTACCGAGGGTTTTCAAATCTATGCTGATGCCTCTCTGAAAGGATTAGGGGCCGTGCTTATGCAACATGGTAAGGTGATTGCCTACGCCTCACGTCAGCTCAAGCCACATGAGCTAAACTACGCCACCCACGACCTGGAACTGGGGGCGGTAGTTTTCGCATTAAAAGTCTGGAGACACTACCTCTACGGGATACGATGCGAAATCTTCTCCGATCATAAAAGCCTCAAATACGTCTTCACCCAGAAGGAGCTGAACCTCCGGCAGCGTCGGTGGTTAGAATTCCTCTGTGATTATGACTTCGCCCTCCAGTACCACCCCGGCAAGGCTAATAAGGTCGCAGACGCCTTGAGTCGGCAGCCTCCGAGGACCGGGAGTTGGTTAGAAATGGTGCCGGAGGAGTTGGTCAAATCATTGGCAAAAATGGATATTATCCTCATCACCCGCAGAAATCCGATGGAATACCAGGCTCATCTCTATTGGATGGAGATACAGTGCGACATTAGGGATAGAATACGGGAAGCCCAGAAGGTCGACGTAGAAGCGGCCTCGATCATTCAGGCCTTGCAACACGGCGCGCAAGAAGACTACAACTTGTATGATGGCATCCTACAATACAGACACCGCATCTTCATCCCCGCTGCAGAGGGAATCCGGGAAGAAATCCTCCGCGAAGCACATCAAACCAGGTACTCCATACACCCGGGAGTAGTAAAGATGTACACGGATCTGCGAAGGACGTTATATTGGCCAGGAATGAAGAAGGACGTCACCAATTATGTTGCACATTGCCAGACCTGTCAAATGGTCAAGGCGGAATGTCGAAGCCCAGGAGGTCTACTACAACCTCTGCCAATTCCAGAATGGAAATTTGAAGATATCTCCATGGATTTCGTCCATGGTTTACCTCGATCCCGTGCAGGAAACGACTCAATATGGGTCGTAGTAGATCGACTCACCAAAGTGGCTCGTTTCATTCCAAACCGACAAGGCGACGGCGTCGACATCTTAGCCCGGCTATTTATAGAGCAAGTGGTCCGATTCCATGGGGTACCTAAGTCAATCGTCTCTGACCGCGATGGACGCTTCACGTCAAAAGAATGGAGACGAGTACAGGCGTATCTAGGAACCAGATTAGCTTTTAGTACCGCCTTCCACCCCCAGACCGACGGGCAAACAGAAAGGACAAATCGGACGATGGAGGACCTCCTCCGATTATGCATAGTGGAACACAGCGAGCCGTGGGAACAGTTACTGCCCTTAGTAGAGTTCTCCTACAATAACAGTTTCCAAGCAAGCATCAAAATGGCACCTTACGAAGCCCTCTACGGAAGACGCTGTCGGACCCCGCTGTCTTGGGCACAGGATGAGGACCCCGAAGCCTTAGGAATCACCTACATCGACGATACCACCGCCGCAATAAGACTAATCCGGGAACGCATGCTGGAAGCGCAGAGCCGGCAGGCCAAGTATTACGACGCACGTCATCGGCAGGTAGAATTCCAAGTGGGAGATATGGTGTTCTTAAAGATTAAGCCAATGCATGGGATATCACGAATCAAGAGGCAGAAAAAGCTGGACCCCCGCTATCTAGGCCCGTATCCCGTCATCGAAAGAATTGGCCCGGTGGCTTACAGGTTAGCTTTGCCAGCCGAGCTGGGGAGCCTTCACGACGTATTTCATGTCTCCTCGCTAAGACGTGTTCTGCGCCAACCAGAGCAGCACCTTCCCACCCCACCAACATCAGTACAATCCGACCGATCTGTCCGACTCGAACCTGTAAAGATAGTGGACTCCAAGATCAAAGAGCTGCGGAACAAAACGGTCACAATGGTCAAGATCTTATGGTCGAACGGTGGACGCGAAGAGTTCACTTGGGAACCCGAGACGCTCGTACGAGAGAAATACCCGACGCTCTTCCCCCAGGTACATCATTTAAACCCCTACTTTAGCCAATTTTCGGGGACGAAAATCTCTTTATTTTTATTGGATTGTAACATCCCGACTTTTATTGGGCCACTAGACCCTAGTGAGCCCAATAAAAGTAGGCCCGAGCAGTAGAAAACGGTCATTTCGGGTATCGTAGCGCGCCACTACCTCATTATTATGAATAGTGGCCGAACGAACCCCGAATTGACTTCCGTCAGTTCCGTTGGACTCGTATGGACAATACGAACGCAACGGAATTCGTTGCACTCCGATCCGAGGTCGTATAGAGAAAACGACCGTTTCGGGTATCGTAGCACGCCACTACCTCATTATTATGAATAGTGGCCGAACGAACCCCGAATTGACTTCCGTCAGTTCCGTTGGACTCGTATGGACAATACGAACGCAACGGAATTCGTTGCACTCCGATCCGAGGTCGTATAGAGAAAACGACCGTTTCGGGTATCGTAGCACGCCACTACCTCATTATTATGAATAGTGGCCGAACGAACCCCGAATTGACTTCCGTCAGATCCATTGAACTCGTATGAACCATACGAGTGCAACGGAGTTCGTTGCGCCTCAGTCCGAAGTCGTTTGAAGAAAACGACCATTTTTAGTAGCGTTGCGCGCCGCAAATAAGTCATTGGGGTACAGTGACCAGACGAACCCCGATTTGACTTCCGTCAGATCCGTTGAACTCGTATGAACCATACGAGTGCAACGGAATTCGTTGCGCCTCAGTCCGAAGTCGTTTGAAGAAAACGACCATTTTTAGTAACGTTGCGCGCCGCAACTAAGTCATTGGGGTACAGTGGCCAAACGAACCCCGATTCGACTTCCGTCGGATCCGTTGGACTCGTATAAACCATACGAGTGCAACAGAATTCGTTGCGCCTCGATCCGAAGTCGTTTGGAGAAAACGACCATTTCGGGTGTCGTAGCGCGCCGCTACCTCATTATTATATTGACCGTACGTACCCCAAATCGACTTCCGTCAGACTCGTTGAACTTGTGTGGACAATACAGGCACCACGGAACTCGTTGCACCTCGATACAAGGTCATATGGAGAGTATGCCACTTTAGCACTATGCAGATCGCCTCGGTGAAACGCACGAGGTATAAAGCACACGAGCCCGGCAACGGCCCCGGCAACTCTTATCGGCCTCGAAGAACCTAGATAGACCCCGGTCAAACCACGACCCCCCTATTAGGGTAAGAAAGGAAGGGGGGGGAGAAAATATCTCCCCCCCCCCCACTCACCCCCCCCCCCCCCCACCCTTTCATGCACGTGAGAAAAAGAGGGGGGGGGGGGGGGATGTATCTCCCCCCACTCACCCTCCCTTCATACACGTGGAAGGGAGGGAGAGGGGGGGGGGGGGGGGATGGCTCCCCTCCTTCCTATAAAAGGAGGGGCAGCCCCTCCATTCCTCCCCCACACACCACCCCTCTCTCTCTCTCTCTCTCTCTCTCTCTCTCTCTCTCTCTCTCTCTCTCCCTCAGCTCCCCTCTGCCAGCACCCCAACCCAGCCGGCCACCCCCTCGCCGGAGCTAGCCGGAGCCAAGCCGCCACCACCCTCCTCTTCCTCCTCCATGGCCGGCCACCACCACCCTTCCTCCTCCCGAGCACCCCCTCCACCCCAGGTAGAGACCTCCTCCTCCTCCTTCCCACCTCTAGGGTAGAACCCCCATCTCCCCTGCTGCCGGAGCGCCGCCGGCCGCCGCCCGAGCCTTGGCAAGGCTCGGGGAGGAGGCCGGCAGAAGACCTACTCTCCCCCAGCGCCGGTGGTGGCGCTGGGGGGGGGGGGGGGGGAGGAGGTCAACAGGTCCCCGTCGGGGACCTCGGCGCCGGCGCTGGGGAGGCGGCCGGGCCGCCGGCGGGCACGGCCGGCGGCACCCGTGGCCTTCCCCGCCTCCCCTGCTTTCCTGTATAGGAATAGCCAAACCCCCCGGCGGCGGCCGGCGGCTCCAGGCCGCCGGGCCACCGCCGGAGGGTTGCCCCCTCCTCGGCGCCCCGTCCAGTGGCGGCCGGGAGGGCAGCACTCGGCAGGAGCGGCGGCACCGCGGCCTGCATGGCCCATGCAGGCCACGCCGCCGCCGCCCGCCCCCTTTTAATCCCTCCCCCGGCGGTGGCCGGCGGTGCCAGGTCGCCGGACCACCCCCGGAGGAGTCGCCGGCCCCCGGCGCACCGGCCAGGGGCACCCCCCCACCCCATCCCCTCCGGTGGAGGCGGTGGCGGCAAGCATGCAGGAGGCGTGCGGACCGCCACCGCCCCCGTGCCCTTGCAGCACGAGCCCCGGCGGTGGCCGGCGGCGCCAGGCCGCCGGACCACCACCGGAGTGGTCGCCCGCCCCCGGCGCACCGACCGGGGGCGGCGCCGGCCACAACCGGCCGCTGCCGGCGGCGGCAGCGGCCATCTCCCGTCAGGGCTGACGGGAGCCGTTCGATCTCCCCCGGGAGATCAACGGCTCCTGTAGCCTTAACTCCCGCCCCCGCGTGGGTTTGAGTGCCCCCACAGCGGATCCGCTGTGGATCCGCTGTGGGGACAAAGGACGGCGCCCGGTGCGGCGCCCCCAGGTCCCTCCCTGCCTCTATTTGCACCCCAAACACCCTATAGGCTTCTCCATTTTTCTGAGGAAAAATGGGGCCGTTTCAGAAAAAGTTTTCTAAATGAAAAGTGTGCCTCACCCGTAGGGGCACCCTCTGTAATTTTTTGGGATTTTTAGGAGGGGTTTTACTATTTTTAAAACCCAATATAAAGTTTATTTTAGGTAATAAAATACCCAAATGAGTCTCTAAAATTCCCCAAAAATTAGGGGCACTAAATATAGGTATTTTACAAATACTATCAAAGATAGGAAGTGTGGACTTGTGATTTGACCCCTCGAAAGCCTTTTCAAACAAAAATAGACGCCCGGAAAAGAGCGAAATTCATTAAAATAAATCGGCGTCCCCTCAACGCATATTTTAAATACTTATCCCAAAATTATGCATAGTAAGCTAAGAGACCGACTAAGCTCGGAAAAGCAACGCAAAAATCGGAACGACATCGCGACGCGGCGCCAAAACGTAACCTCGTCGCGACAATAATAAAAGTACGGAGTCGTCGATCGAAGCCTCCTCTGATAGAGTGATTGGACTACTAACCATTTCATCTTATGCAATTACAGTCTGTACTTTCATTTAAATCCAGTCTCGTACTGGTCCCCCCGCATTTACATTCTGTACTTTCATTTAAATCCAGTCTCGTACTGGTCCCCCGCATTTACATTCTGTACTATCATTTAGATCCAGTCTCGTACTGGTCCCCCCCCCCCCCCCCCCGCATCTACATTCAGCACTTTCATTTAAATCCAGTCTCGTACTGGTCCTATTTACATGGCCTTTGCTTTCGGCCTACTTTCCTGCTTAATACATGGCCTTTGCTTTCGGCCTACTTTCCTGTTTAATACATGGCCTTTGCTTTCGGCCTACTTTCCTGCTTAATACATGGCCTTTGCTTTCGGCCTACTTTCCTGTTTAATACATGGCCTTTGCTTTCGGCCTACTTTCCTGTTTAATACATGGCCTTTGCTTTCGGCCTACTTTCCTGTTTAATACATGGCCTTTGCTTTCGGCCTACTTTCCTGTTTAATACATGGCCTTTGCTTTCGGCCTACTTTTCTGTTTATTACATGGCCCATTCTTCGGCCTAATTTATTTACTAGCGCAGAGCTGCCGTGGCCACGAAAGCGGTGCTTATCCTCCCTTCGGCGAGGCCTTAGTTGGGAAAAACCCGGAGTCGAGTCTCTCCTCCCAGGTTAGTCCCAAGCAGGGAGCCCTCCTACCGCTAAGACTCCCGGTCCAAGATCGTGCGACCGGTCGAGTAGAAATTGCCCCGTGGCCTAAGGGTTTGTTTTATATAAAGCGGGTGAAGATTGATTGGAAGTGGCGGGTCGGTCACGCTCGCAGACCGTTCGTACCGGTGCGGGTGAGTTGACGACTCATGGCGACAGGGAGATGGGCACAGTGGGTTATTACCCTCTGAGCCTGCAGTATCGCCTCCGCTGGTCGGCCTAAAAATCGGTTCGCCGGATGTCGCTCACATCCATTCAGTACACCAAGTTGTACGGGAGGGCCTGAATGATACGGTACGACTACATTCAGAAGTGGCAGGACTGGCCACTGTCACCGACGGCCACATCGGTGAGGCCCGCGGGATTAGCTCCCCTGCTTGAACTAAAGCGGTCTAAAACTGTGTCGACACAGGGTCCTTTGTGTGGTTACAGGTCTTGAGTACCTGGGTGTGTGTATGCGCGCGATAGTGTTAGATATTTACTATACGGCGCGGTTGTGGATACTAGGGCAGGAGCCCCGCTATATATATATATATATATAAATATATACATTTGCCTGCTGCTAACCCTTTCCTTGCTTCGGCTATTTCAAATTCTGTCTTTTAGCCGCCCCCTGGATACGGATCCGGGGAGGGGGATGTGTTTTCTACTTAGCTCTGTGACTAACGGTTATTTCTTATAACCAATCACAGGAGACGGGACAGCGTGAAGCCCCCACATCACAGGTTGATCTCGAAGCCTTGGAGATGATCCGTACGACTTTCCCAGCCCCGCCCCCTGTCTTCCGAGACGTGAGTCCTAGAGTATAGGACCGGCTTAGGCCCTTTTGTTCAGTCGATGTAGCCTTCAAGGCACTCTTGTAAACGTTAGGCTTCGGCCCCGTTAAGTATGTAAATATAAGCAGTGTGTTTTGGTTTCCTATTTTTTGTTGATTGCTTCCGCTATGCGTTCTGATGTGAAGTTGTGATTCTTGTGCCTGACAAAGAGACCGCTCAGTGCCTAAGCGGGTGGGACGTCGCCACCCGGAAAGCGCTGGGTGGTCTTCTTTGGGCAGTAAGATCCCCCCTCCCTGAACCCGGTTCAGGATTGGGGAGGGGGGGGGGTCTTACAAGAAACACCTTACGACGTAGACGAAGAAGCCCTTTGAAAATGGTGGAGAAATCTCCAAGCGAACCGGAGGAAACACCTCCTCTTTCCGGCAACGGCAACGGCACCGGCAACAAGCTCCAAATCAGCGGCGACGGGGGCAACAACCTCCACAAAGGGCAGCAAGCCCTCTCCTTCTCCAACAACAAGTCGGCGACACCTCCTCTTCCAGCGATAGCAGCGCCGACAAACTCCTCCGAGCAGCGGCGACAGCAGCCCCTAAGCGGCGGCGACAGCAACCTTCTCCTCCACGCACACCGGCGGCTCTCTCCAAGATCGAGAGAAAGAGGAAGGGGGGCGGGCGGTTCTGAATCGAGAGGGAGAGAGGGGAGAAAAAGAGATTATCACATCATCTTAACCCTAACTCCACGTTATTAAGCCAAGGGAAAAAACCCTGTTCACGCCAAAATCGGTTCAGTTGAACCGGTCCAAAAACTGCCCAGAATTTTCTGTCCAAAATGCAAGGACAGAGCCTAGCGCGTTGCAACGTACAATTTTCCCAGGTTGCAACCTAAATTCCTGCAAGGACAGAGCCTAGCGCGTTTCAACGTGCAATTTTACCAGGTTGCAACCTAAATTCCTGCAACACTAAAATTCACCAAAAAATTGCCCTTTAGGGGCTGAACCCCAACAAACTCCCCCTTCAGACCATAAAGGGGAGTCCTCCACCTTGACTCCATCAAGTGGACATCATGCCGATCGACCGTCGGCAAAAATCATGCTTCTCCCTTGGGACAACCTTCGTCAACATATCCGAAGGGTTTTCATCCGTGTGGATCTTCTCCACCACCAACAGCTTCTCCTCGACTGCATCCTGAATCCAGTGATACTTCACGTCGATGTGCTTTGTCCTGGAGTGAAAGGCGGGATTCTTGGCCAAGAATATAGCACTCTGACTGTCACAAAATACTGTGTACACGTCCTGTCGGAGACCAAGCTCAAGCATGAACTTCTTCATCCAAATAAGCTCCTTTGACGCCTCAGTCAACGCAATATATTCAGCCTCTGTTGTCGACAATGCCACGCACTTCTGAAGCCTTGACTGCCATGACACTGCTCCCCCCGCAAATGTGACCACGAATCCAGAAGTGGATCTCCTCGTGTCAACATCTCCTGACATATCCGAGTCCGAGTACCCAATAAGTTCTGGTGGACCTCCACCAAACTTCAAGCAAAGGTCTGAGGTACCTCGGAGATAACGGAATATCCATTTCACAGCACTCCAGTGCTCTTTACCTGGGTTTGCCAAGTAACGGCTCACCGATCCCACAGCATGAGCTATGTCTGGCCTAGTGCAGACCATAGCATACATCAAACTCCCTACTGCAGATGCGTAAGGGATATGACTCATCTCTTCCACCTCCTCCTCAGATGAAGGACTTTGAGAACTAGAAAGTCTAAAGTGCCCGGCTAAAGGAGTAGCAACGGGTTTTACCTTGTCCATCATGAACCTCTTCAGCACTTTCTCCACATACTCAGACTGAGATAGCCATAGTTGACCGGCACTCCTGTCCCTGGTGATTTTCATTCCAAGAATCTTCCTCGCCGGTCCCAAATCCTTCATTTCAAAGGACTCACCGAGCTCCTTCTTCAACTCAGCTATGCTCGCCTTGTCATCCCCGACAATCAGCATATCATCTACGTACAGCAGCAGAATAGTAAACGTCTTCTCCGTCCTCTTCACATACACGCAGTGATCAGCCCTGGTCCTTTGGAATTTGCTCTTCATCATGAACGAGTCAAATTTCCTATACCACTGCCTGGGTGCCTGCTTCAACCCATAAAGGCTCTTCTTGAGCCGACAGACCAGATGATGCTTCCCCTTAGCCACAAAGCCTTCGGGCTACTCCATGTACAGCTCTTCCTCCAAATCACCATGCAAAAATGCCGTCTTGACGTCCATCTGCTCGACTTCAAGATCCATGGAGGCAGTCATACCCAATACCAGTCTGATAGAGAACATTTTCACCACAGGGGAAAAAATCTCATCGAAGTCGATACCTTGTTTCTGACTGAAACCTTTCACAACTAGTCTCGCCTTGTACCTCGGCTGAGAGAGACTTTCATCCAACTTCAGCTTGAAGACCCACTTGTTCTTCAAAGCTCTCTTCCCTTTAGGCAATGGGACTAAATCATACGTCTCGTTCTTCTGAAGGGAGTACAACTCCTCTTCCATAGCAGTCGTCCAAGCCTCACGATATTCAGCACTCTGAGCCTCCTCATAGGACTCAGGTTCTCCACTATCTGTAAGCAAGATATACTCATGAGGAGAATACCTGATATTGGGCCTTCTGACCCTCTCAGATCTGACAGGAGGAACCTCCACCACAGGTGGCACATCAACTGGCAGAGCTCCCCCTACATCCGGGATCATCTCCTCATCAGGAATAAGCTCACCAACCTCCTCCTCAGCATGCCCATCATCAGCAACAGTCTCTACTGGCCCATCATCAACATAGGACCTCTCCTCCGCAGGTGGCAACTGTGGAACATGTGACTCCGCAGCAGTCTGCTCACCAACCACTTGATCTTCAACGAAGATCACATCTCTGCTTCTGATCAGTTTCTTCTTCACGGGATCCCAGAGTCTATATCCAAACTCCTCATGGGGAAATCCCAACAAGATACACTCCCGAGACTTCTCATCAAGTTTCGATCTCTCTTCCTTGGGGACATGAACATGAACTTTGCACCCAAACACCCGCACTTGTCCGTACGACACTTCCTTCCCGGACCAAACACGCTCTGGAATATCACCATTCAGAGGTGCCGAAGGAGACAAATTTATCAGATGAACAGCAGTTTGCACAGCCTCAGCCCAAAACTGCTTACTAATGCCAGCTTGAGAAATCATGCATCTGATCTTCTCAACAATCGTCCTATTCATCCTCTCTGCCAACCCATTCTGTTGTGGCGTCCTCGGGATTGTCCTTTCATGTACTATGCCATGCTCTCTGCAATAAGCATCGAAGGCACCGATGTATTCTCCCCGGTTGTCAGATCGAACTCGCTTTATTTCTTTACCGGTCATCTTCTCCACCTTCGCTCTGAACTCTGCAAACTTTGCTAGAACATCACTCTTCTGCTTCACAGGGTATGCCCAGACTTTCCTGGAATGATCGTCAATGAACGTGATGAAGTAAGCGGCTCCGCCCACAGACTTGGGCTCAATAGGACCACACACATCAGTGTGTATCAAGTACAGTAACTCCGCCTTCCTCTTTGGTTCAGAATCAGCAAAGGAAACACGTTTCTGCTTACCGGCCAAGCAGTGCACACACGTGTTAGGAATCTCTCCTGATAGCTCCGGAAGAACCTTGTTCTTCACCAAAATCTTCAAGCTCTTCTCACTGATATGCCCAAGCCTGCGATGTCATAACTCCATAGAGTCGCCCTCAGCAGCATTCACACTTGGACCACAGATCTTGGCCTTAGTGCGATAAAGGCCACAACACTTCCTTCCTCTGGCTACCACCAAAGAGCCCTTCAGCAACCTCCAGGTACCTCCACCTTCAATGCTAGTGAAACCACCGTCATCAAGTCTACCAACGGAAATCAGATTCATTCTCAAGTCAGGAATATGTCTGACGCCCTTGAGAACAATCTTCCCAAGCTCAGTCTCCAAATGGACATCACCACTGCCAATAATCAACGACTCACCCGAATTAGCCATCCGGATCACACCAAGGTCTCCCGCAGAGTAGGTGTGGAAGTAATCCCTGTGAGGAGTGCAATGATAAGATGCACCTCCGTCCACGATCCAGTCTGTGTCAACACATTCCTGGCAAGATGACCCACTGCACTGCAAGCATAACGGCTCAGCCTCCACAATCGAAGTCGTCGCATCACCACTGGATTCTCCTGCCTCCTTGGTCTTTCCCTTCAGGTCTCTTTTCATTTGGAAACAATCCTTCTTGAAATGACCCTTCTTCTTACAGTAGTAGCACTCGATGTCCTTCTTGGACTTGCCCCTAGACTTGCTCCTGGAAGTGCCCCTGTTCTTCACATCCTTCTTCATAGATCTACCTCTTCCTTCCATGAGAAAAACACCCGAACTGGAAGATCCAGAATCCTTCCTTCTCAACTCTTCGTTCAGGAGACAACTAGACACCATCTCCATGGTTACCACCCCATCAGGTGCTGAGTTGCTCAACGACACTACAAGAGTCTCCCAACTCTCTGGTAAGGAACTAAGGACCATCAGAGCTTGAAGTTCATCTCCCAAGGTAATCTTCATGGACTCCAACTGATTAATAATACTTTGGGCAAGGTTCAGGTGCTCAGTCATCTGTGAACCTTCCCGGTACTTCAAATTAACAAGCTTCCTAATCAGGAATGCCTTATTACCTGCAGTCTTCCGCTCATACAAGGCTTCAAGCTTTTTCCATAAGGCCTGAGCCGAGGACTCCGTGGAAACATGATGAAAAACAGAGTCATCAAGCCACTGCCTAACGAACCCTACTGCCTTCCGATCCATCTTCTTCCACTCTTCATCATCCTTAACTGAAGCCGGTCTCCCTGTCAATGGAGCATGGAGATCTTTACAATATAAAAGATCCTCCATCCGAGGCTTCCAGATGCTCCAATTCTTGCCATTCATACTGATCATCCTTGTGCTCTATTCCATTGCTTTCTCAAATAACAACTGCTCTAACACGATCCGCAAGTCGATTTATTTCAAGGAATAAACAAGAGAGGATAGGGAGCGGACCAGTGGTCGTCACCTACCGCACCGAGTTATAAACCGAGAAATAAAAATGACAAGCCAAAGAACCTGCCTCTGATACCACTTGTAGGGAATGAAGGTCGCACGTAGCGACGTCTCCCACCGATCAATAGAGCAAACAAACCTGAGAAAAACAAGCCAACAAAACAAACACACAAACACAGAGATATACGTGGAAAACCTTCACAACTTGAAGGTCAAAAACCACGGGGCACGGCACAACAAAATCCACTATAATAAAATAAGGATTACAACGATAATCTAGGTTTGCCCAAACCTAGAACGCCCACCGGATTTGACAACAAATCCAACCTCCTCTCCACCACAAAGTTAAGCACACAACTTCTCTACAATAGGATAAACTCTACTCTCTTTCCAAGCAAAAATAGCAAGCGAAATGAGAAGGAGAAACACCTTACGACGTAGACGAAGAAGCCCTTTGAAAATGGTGGAGAAATCTCCAAGCGAACCGGAGGAAACACCTCCTCTTTCCGGCAACGTCAACGGCACCGGCAACAAGCTCCAAATCAGCGGCGACGGGGGCAACAACCTCCACAAAGGTCAGCAAGCCCTCTCCTTCTCCAACAACAAGTCGGCGACACCTCCTCTTCCAGCGATAGCAGCGCCGACAAACTCCTCCGAGCAGCGGCGACAGCAGCCCCTAAGCGGCGGCGACAGCAACCTTCTCCTCCACGCACACCGGCGGCTCTCTCCAAGATCGAGAGAAAGAGGAAGGGGGGCGGGCGGTTCTGAATCGAGAGGGAGAGAGGGGAGAAAAAGAGATTATCACATCATCTTAACCCTAACTCCACGTTATTAAGCCAAGGGAAAAAACCCTGTTCACGCCAAAACCGGTTCAGTTGAACCGGTCCAAAAACTGCCCAGAATTTTCTGTCCAAAATGCAAGGACAGAGCCTAGCGCGTTGCAACGTACAATTTTCCCAGGTTGCAACCTAAATTCCTGCAAGGACAGAGCCTAGCGCGTTTCAACGTGCAATTTTACCAGGTTGCAACCTAAATTCCTGCAACACTAAAATTCACCAAAAAATTGCCCTTTAGGGGCTGAACCCCAACAAACTCCCCCTTCAGACCATAAAGGGGAGTCCTCCACCTTGACTCCATCAAGTGGACATCATGCCGATCGACCGTCGGCAAAAATCATGCTTCTCCCTTGGGACAACCTTCGTCAACATATCCGAAGGGTTTTCATCCGTGTGGATCTTCTCCACCACCAACAGCTTCTCCTCGACTGCATCCTGAATCCAGTGATACTTCACGTCGATGTGCTTTGTCCTGGAGTGAAAGGCGGGATTCTTGGCCAAGAATATAGCACTCTGACTGTCACAAAATACTGTGTACACGTCCTGTCGGAGACCAAGCTCAAGCATGAACTTCTTCATCCAAATAAGCTCCTTTGACGCCTCAGTCAACGCAATATATTCAGCCTCTGTTGTCGACAATGCCACGCACTTCTGAAGCCTTGACTGCCATGACACTGCTCCCCCCGCAAATGTGACCACGAATCCAGAAGTGGATCTCCTCGTGTCAACATCTCCTGACATATCCGAGTCCGAGTACCCAATAAGTTCTGGTGGACCTCCACCAAACTTCAAGCAAAGGTCTTGGGTACCTCGGAGATAACGGAATATCCATTTCACAGCACTCCAGTGCTCTTTCCCTGGGTTTGCCAAGTAACGGCTCACCGATCCCACAGCATGAGCTATGTCTGGCCTAGTGCAGACCATAGCATACATCAAACTCCCTACTACAGATGCGTAAGGGATATGACTCATCTCTTCCACCTCCTCCCAGATGAAGGACTTTGAGAACTAGAAAGTCTGAAGTGCCCGGCTAAAGGAGTAGCAACGGGTTTTACCTTGTCCATCATGAACCTCTTCAGCACTTTCTCCACATACTCAGACTGAGATAGCCATAGTTGACCGGCACTCCTGTCCCTGGTGATTTTCATTCCAAGAATCTTCCTCGCCGGTCCCAAATCCTTCATTTCAAAGGACTCACCGAGCTCCTTCTTCAACTCAGCTATGCTCGCCTTGTCATCCCCGACAATCAGCATATCATCTACGTACAGCAGCAGAATAGTAAACGTCTTCTCCGTCCTCTTCACATACACGCAGGGATCAGCCCTGGTCCGTTGGAATTTGCTCTTCATCATGAACGAGTCAAATTTCCTATACCACTGCCTGGGTGCCTGCTTCAACCCATAAAGGCTCTTCTTGAGCCGGCATACCAGATGATGCTTCCCCTTAGCCACAAAGCCTTCGAGCTACTCCATGTACAGCTCTTCCTCCAAATCACCATGCAAAAATGCCGTCTTGACGTCCATCTGCTCGACTTCAAGATCCATGGAGGCAGCCATACCCAACACCAGTCTGATAGAGGACATTTTCACCACAGGGGAAAAAATCTCATCGAAGTCGATACCTTGTTTCTGACTGAAACCTTTCACAACTAGTCTCGCCTTGTACCTCGGCTGAGAGAGACTTTCATCCAACTTCAGCTTGAAGACCCACTTGTTCTTCAAAGCTCTCTTCCCTTTAGGCAATGGGACTAAATCATACGTCTCGTTCTTCTGAAGGGAGTACAACTCCTCTTCCATAGCAGCCGTCCAAGCCTCACGATCTTCAGCACTCTGAGCCTCCTCATAGGACTCAGGTTCTCCACTATCTGTAAGCAAGATATACTCATGAGGAGAATACCTGATATTGGGCCTTCTGACCCTCTCAGATCTGACAGGAGGAACCTCCACCACAGGTGGCACATCAACTGGCAGAGCTCCCCCTACATCCGGGATCATCTCCTCATCAGGAATAAGCTCACCAACCTCCTCCTCAGCATGCCCATCATCAGCAACAGTCTCTACTGGCCCATCATCAACATAGGACCTCTCCTCCGCAGGTGGCAACTGTGGAACATGTGACTCCGCAGCAGTCTGCTCACCAACCACTTGATCTTCAACGAAGATCACATCTCTGCTTCTGATCAGTTTCTTCTTCACGGGATCCCAGAGTCTATATCCAAACTCCTCATGGGGAAATCCCAACAAGATACACTCCCGAGACTTCTCATCAAGTTTCGATCTCTCTTCCTTGGGGACATGAACATGAACTTTGCACCCAAACACCCGCACTTGTCCGTACGACACTTCCTTCCCGGACCAAACACGCTCTGGAATATCACCATTCAGAGGTGCCGAAGGAGACAAATTTATCAGATGAACAGCAGTTTGCACAGCCTCAGCCCAAAACTGCTTACTAATGCCAGCTTGAGAAATCATGCATCTGATCTTCTCAACAATCGTCCTATTCATCCTCTCTGCCAACCCATTCTGTTGTGGCGTCCTCGGGATTGTCCTTTCATGTACTATGCCATGCTCTCTGCAATAAGCATCGAAGGCACCGATGTATTCTCCCCCGTTGTCAGATCGAACTCGCTTTATTTCTTTACCGGTCATCTTCTCCACCTTCGCTCTGAACTCTGCAAACTTTGCTAGAACATCACTCTTCTGCTTCACAGGGTATGCCCAGACTTTCCTGGAATGATCGTCAATGAACGTGATGAAGTAAGCG
Organism: Dactylorhiza incarnata; assembly: GCA_033032865.1. Classification (NCBI taxonomy): domain Eukaryota; kingdom Viridiplantae; phylum Streptophyta; class Magnoliopsida; order Asparagales; family Orchidaceae; genus Dactylorhiza; species Dactylorhiza incarnata. Next base: position 5,532,562 of record JAWHQI010000123.1, on the reverse strand, counting down.
GCTCCGCCCACAGACTTGGGCTCAATAGGACCACACACATCAGTGTGTATCAAGTACAGTAACTCCGCCTTCCTCTTTGGTTCAGAATCAGCAAAGGAAACACATTTCTGCTTACCGGCCAAGCAGTGCACACACGTGTTAGGAATCTCTCCTGATAGCTCCGGAAGAACCTTGTTCTTCACCAAAATCTTCAAGCACTTCTCACTGATATGCCCAAGCCTGCGATGCCATAACTCCATAGAGTCGCCCTCAGCAGCATTCACACTTGGACCACAGATCTTGGCCTTAGTGCTATAAAGGCCACAACACTTCCTTCCTCTGGCTACCACCAAAGAGCCCTTCAGCAACCTCCAGGTACCTCCACCTTCAATGCTAGTGAAACCACCGTCATCAAGTCTACCAACGGAAATCAGATTCATTCTCAAGTCAGGAATATGCCTGACGCCCTTGAGAACAATCTTCCCAAGCTCAGTCTCCAAATGGACATCACCACTGCCAATAATCAACGACTCACCGGAATTAGCCATCCGGATCACACCAAGGTCTCCCGCAGAGTAGGTGTGGAAGTAATCCCTGTGAGGAGTGCAATGATAAGATGCACCTCCGTCCACGATCCAGTCTGTGTCAACACATTCCTGGCAAGACGACCCACTGCACTGCAAGCATAACGGCTCAGCCTCCACAATCGAAGTCGTCGCATCACCACTGGATTCTCCTGCCTCCTTGGTCTTTCCCTTCAGGTCTCTTTTCATTTGGAAACAATCCTTCTTGAAATGACCCTTCTTCTTACAGTAGTAGCACTCGATGTCCTTCTTGGACTTGCCCCTAGACTTGCTCCTGGAAGTGCCTCTGTTCTTCACATCCTTCTTCATAGATCTACCTCTTCCTTCCATGAGGAAAACACCCGAACTGGAAGATCCAGAATCCTTCCTTCTCAACTCTTCGTTCAGGAGACAACTAGACACCATCTCCATGGTTACCACCCCATCAAGTGCTGAGTTGCTCAACGACACTACAAGAGTCTCCCAACTCTCTGGTAAGGAACTAAGGACCATCAGAGCTTGAAGTTCATCTCCCAAGGTAATCTTCATGGACTCCAACTGATTAATAATACTTTGGGCAAGGTTCAGGTGCTCAGTCATCTGTGAACCTTCCCGGTACTTCAAATTAACAAGCTTCCTAATCAGGAATGCCTTATTACCTGCAGTCTTCCGCTCATACAAGGCTTCAAGCTTTTTCCATAAGGCCTGAGCCGAGGACTCCGTGGAAACATGATGAAAAACAGAGTCATCAAGCCACTGCCTAACGAACCCTACTGCCTTCCGATCCATCTTCTTCCACTCTTCATCATCCTTAACTGAAGCCGGTCTCCCTGTCAATGGAGCATGGAGATCTTTACAATATAAAAGATCCTCCATCTGAGGCTTCCAGATGCTCCAATTCTTGCCATTCATACTGATCATCATTGTGCTCTGTTCCATTGCTTTCTCAAACAACAACTGCTCTAACACGATCCGCAAGTCGATTTATTTCAAGGAATTAACAAGAGAGGATAGGGAGCGGACCAGTGGTCGTCACCTACCGCACCGAGTTATAAACCGAGAAATAAAAACGACAAGCCAAAGAACCTGCCTCTGATACCACTTGTAGAGAATGAAGGTCGCACGTAGCGACGTCTCCCACCGATCAATAGAGCAAACAAACCTGAGAAAAACAAGCCAACAAAACAAACACACAAACACAGAGATATACGTGGAAAACCTTCACAACTTGAAGGTCAAAAACCACGGGGCACGGCACAACAAAATCCACTATAATAAAATAAGGATTACAACGATAATCTAGGTTTGCCCAAACCTAGAACGCCCACCGGATTTGACAACAAATCCAACCTCCTCTCCACCACAAAGTTAAGCACACAACTTCTCTACAATAGGATAAACTCTACTCTCTTTCCAAGCAAAAATAGCAAGCGAAATGAGAAGGAGAAACACCTTACGACGTAGACGAAGAAGCCCTTTGAAAATGGTGGAGAAATCTCCAAGCGAACCGGAGGAAACACCTCCTCTTTCCGGCAACGGCAACGGCACCGGCAACAAGCTCCAAATCAGCGGCGACGGGGGCAACAACCTCCACAAAGGGCAGCAAGCCCTCTCCTTCTCCAACAACAAGTCGGCGACACCTCCTCTTCCAGCGATAGCAGCGCCGACAAACTCCTCCGAGCAGCGGCGACAGCAGCCCCTAAGCGGCGGCGACAGCAACCTTCTCCTCCACGCACACCGGCGGCTCTCTCCAAGATCGAGAGAAAGAGGAAGGGGGGCGGGCGGTTCTGAATCGAGAGGGAGAGAGGGGAGAAAAAGAGATTATCACATCATCTTAACCCTAACTCCACGTTATTAAGCCAAGGGAAAAAACCCTGTTCACGCCAAAACCGGTTCAGTTGAACCGGTCCAAAAACTGCCCAGAATTTTCTGTCCAAAATGCAAGGACAGAGCCTAGCGCGTTGCAACGTACAATTTTCCCAGGTTGCAACCTAAATTCCTGCAAGGACAGAGCCTAGCGCGTTTCAACGTGCAATTTTACCAGGTTGCAACCTAAATTCCTGCAACACTAAAATTCACCAAAAAATTACCCTTTAGGGGCTGAACCCCAACACTTCTCACCTCAGTTTTGTTTTCATTTGTGCAACACATGACAAATGTAAATTTTTGGAAATGATATAAAGCTCTAGATGGTCATCTGCCCAATTTATATTTCCATTGAAGAATATTTCTAATAAAGCAAGAGAATCATGCTTTAAAACACTTGACCGGACCGCCTTGTCGGACTGCCAACCGGTCACCAGGACGGTCCAGTCCGTACATTGCGCCCGCTAAATAACAGGACCGTCTAAAACCCGTAAAACCTGGTGGTTGAACTGCTTGACTGGGAACCAGGCAGTTCGAAAAATTCAATCACAGGGTGGATATTTACTGATCCAACTTAGGTTAATTTTAGGAATTATGTATTCACAATTTTGATATTCTCGCCGTTCAGTGAAGTCTCACCGTTTCCTTTCGTTTTCTTCCTCACCGAACTGGACGCTGGCCGGGAACGCATAAGCGCCGAACAAGAACACATGCATGTTCCTTTCTTCCTGGCAGCCGCGGAAACAGAATTTCAGTTTATTTTCTTCTTAAAAAATAGAAATTTAAGTCATTTAACTGTTTAAGATTATTCATTTTTCAGTATGCAGGTATCAGGATTTTGAAAAGGCAAAATCTTGGATTTCAAAGCTTGGGTTTCTGTTTTTTTTTTGTTCTTGAACAGTTTAGGTATTTCCAATACCAGTACACTTCATTTTTCACAATAATCAGTAATAGTTTGGTAATTTTTAGTAGCAATTGTAGTATTGTTCAAATCCGGTCCAATGGATCGGTTTGGTCTCCGGTACAATTCTTAAAACCAATAGCAATTTTGGATCATCCTATAATTCCTATTCCGAGCTCGTCCTTCGAATGTGGGCCATGAAAAGTTTCCCTTACCATGTAATAGGCAGGACCGCATCATATAATGGAGTGGGGGGGATGTGAAACGAGGAGTAAGATGCTTGCTAACCCCAAATTGTATACAAAATATGCTGCATAGGATCATATGAAGCTGCTTGTCGTCATCTGGGCCTGCAGCTAAAGATATTGGTACGGATGTGAAGCGACGAAATCTTATGGGACCACTGTTCCAGTTTTGGTGCAGATCATAATCTTTTGACAATATATTTTGCTTTATTAGAGATCCCTGTGTGGATTTACTTTCCCACGTCTTACAAAATGATCGTACGCGCTCACGCATAACTTCAAAATGTTCAAAATGATCGTACGCGCTCACGCCTAGCCGTGAACATAAAGCCCGATCCCTATAGGTGTGCCAATAAGAAATTGGTATTTTGTGAATTTAGCCCTAATGGCATGGAATTGACTTCTGAAACTTTGCATCCACCCAAATATTTTGTGAATTTAGCCCTAATGGCTTGGAATTGACTTCTTAAACTTTGCATCCACCCAAATTATGGTATAATGCATCACACTAGAAAATCTTAGGACTTCTAGCATTAAGAATCTCATGATTTTGATTATTTTGTCATAAGTCACACTTATGTATTTATGAAATTTTTATGACTAGAACTTGGAGATAAATTATGATCTTCTGGATTTAGTATTTTTATGCTATTATAGTGTCACTGTAATTTTCTCAGAATTTTAGGAAGTCAAGTTTTGGTACTTGTTGTACAAAGTCATTTTATCACCCCTTTCATGAAAAATAGAAATTATGGGTTTAAATTTGCTGGAAAAATGTAATCTTCTGGAATTGATGTTTTGATGTCATTATAGTACTACTGTAATTTTCTCAGAATTATAGGATGTCAAAATCTAGCACTTGAAGAACAAAGTCATTTTGTTAACCATTTAATGATAAATAGAAATTATGGGTTTATATCTGTTGGAAAATTGTGAAACTTTGAGAATCATAATATTTTGTCACCTATCATCTTTGGAAAATTATTTAGCAATATTGAAATATTTGGCATGATAGTTCCTTTGAATTTTCAATGATGACAACTGATTTATAAATTTTTATGGAGGTCAAAATTGTATGAGCTCTGCATAAATTCTGATTAACTCTTATTTTACCCAGTAAGAACCTATGATAAAAATTAGAACTCATTTGGAAGTGTTTTGACCAAGATTTCAACATAGGAATCAAATTAGTATATACCGTGGTCTGCGAATAGTGAAAAATTGATATCATGATTAAATCAGCAAAACCACCTAGAGAATCAGTGAGAATTGGATTATAACAGTACACAAGTATATACCACTTAGAGGACGAAGAATCTTGAGAGTTGAGCACCATTCAAGAGAACGGTTGCTTAGGAATGGGGTGAAACATTAAGTCATGAAAACACCTAAATTATAAAGAGTAATAAATAGAGTGAGTCTTAGAATGGGGTATTTGGGTTTCAGCCCATTGCATTCCCTAGTACCGCTGTGAGCCCTTCACCGGGTAAACCTCGGGAAGTCCAGGATTCACCCTAAACTTCTAAGTATACAATAATTAGACAAGATTAGTCTAACTCAATAATTAAGAATTATGGTAAACTTCATCCCGAGTTAAAGGATGGGAAATTGTATATCCGGACAAGATAGTCCTGCGAGCGGTAGGCTCGGGTTATAAGAAAGAACTGGTCGGGTCCTCCGAGCCGAGAGCTTGGTGTTTCTCTTAGAGGCATTGTCGTATCAAGTAGTACGCGGATACCCTGTGTGTTGTTAGGGGCGTACGTAAGGTCTAGGTTGGGTGGTGTCACACAAGCCTGGAAGTGGACAGCCCGGTCTACTGCCCTGTTTGCCTCAACAGGGTACCTGAGCGGAGACTCGAATAGAGGGCTAGAGGTGGTGCTTACCAGATAGTACGCGGATACCTTGTGTGTTCTTAGGGGTGTACGTAAGATCTAGGTTGGGTGGTGTTACACAAACCTAGAAGTGGACAGCCCGGTCCACTGCCATGTTTGCCTCAACTGGGTACCTGAGTTGACACACTCGAACAGAGGGAACTACAAAAGGTCTGTACGTACAGAGTCGTGTGCGTGAGTTGCATCATTGCATTGCATATGCATAGCATTCTTGCATAAACAGAGACCTCATCGTATAAATTAGTATGGACTCTTTTATACGATGAGTTTACCTTAGTGCCAGATCCCTTAGCTTATGTGCTTTTGTGTGTGCATATAAGTTAAGGTTATTTTCGTAGCTGCTTTTATTTATTATACCTGCCTCCTTTACTTATATTGTCTCTTACTTACTGCTGTCACACTTAATCTGTTTAGTATAGAATTTTTATCATTACTTGCTTAGTATTTATATTCCATGTTAGTCTAGACATTTGTCACCTGCCTTGTTCCCATTACCCCTAGTTTTTCCTCCGCTTCGTCCTCCCGCACGGTGCCTAAGAGTCGCGGGGGGGGGGGGGGGGGGGGGGGGGGGGGGGTACAAAATCGGCTTAGTCTTTATGACTAACGGTCGGTTGTGACCGTAGGTGCCCGAGATGATGGAGCCCCAGCTAGAAGAGGAGACAGGACCTGATGAGCAGATGTCGCACATTAGTTCTACTACCAGACAGGTGTTTGAGAGTTGAGAGTTTGTTTAGCTTCCGCATAAATGTAGAGTGAGAGAATTTTTGTACTTTATTTGGATATGTACCGGGCATAAGTCTCCTTTTTCTCCTTTACTTGTTGTACTCATTGATGGACTTTTTATATTTTGATGTATAAATGTGTGATTGTGGACTTGGTTTTGTTTTAATTACTTCTTAGCTCTTGTTGGCTTGTTGATCGTTCTTGCCGGCAGGATCGGCGTCTTGCGGATGCAGCTAACTCGGGTGTTAGTGTCACCGTAAGGCGGCGGTTCTGGGCATAAGATCCGGAAGCTCTCCAGGTGCGGGAGAGGGATCTTACACTCATCACCACCTCCCTGCTCGACGTCATTGAAATCAATATCCCTCCGCGACGGGTGCCGCCGAATAAAATTATGCAGTGCCATAGTCGTCATCACAATATCGATTTGTTTGGCGAAGCTGTAGCTCGGCATATCACGCAATATATACATACATACACTAGGTGTAGACTTGTAGAGCATGTATTTGATTTTATATAATTAAATTTTCTCATACCACTAGGTGTAGACTTGTAGTGCAAGGCACGGCTTGGATTTTCCAGGCAATTGAAGCAGCTCTCATAAGTCATAACAACTGATTCTCAGGCTGATCTTATATTATTAAAATGGATTGCTATGATATGATTCTATCCTATACACTTCCCGCAAATGTCAACCTAGATACGATTGTTATGAGATCGCGACGAACTCTTGGCACCATGGAGTGCGCAACGGAATAATTAATCGGAAATAAAATAGAAATCAATTAATGCAAAAATAGCAATCATACGACACAAGAATTTACGTGGTTTTGGTCAAACTCCTACGCCCACGAGGAGATCCTCTGAAAAGATCCGCTATAATCAAAGAAAATAAAATACATAGGATAAACACAAGCACAATAAAACATGGAGCGTCAAAGTTTGTTCAACCCTCTCTAGATTATAGCAATCAATTCCTATAATTCTGTTTATTGGGTGAACATTAAAATTGGAATTAGACTAATTCCAATTCCTCGAAGAATTTGAAGGGATCTCAATCCCAATATACAATTTCAATTCCATTCAAACGAATGAACCCTTAGGTCTCGTTCGTTTGGCCGGAATTGAAGACTTGGAATTGAAATTCGACGTCGAATTTCAGTTACGCCGTTCGTTTGTTAGGTAGCTTTAATAATTGAAATTTGAGTTGAATATCATGGAATTGATTTTAGCCTAAGCACAAAATCTAACTAGACATATCGGAATTGGGCGAGTCTGGCACGCTCGATTTATCGCGTTTATGCGCCCGGGCGCAGAGTTTTTCGCCCGAACGCGCGTTTTTCGCCCGGACGCCCAAATTTTGCACGGGCGGAAATTTTCCGCCCATGCGCGCGTTTTTCGCCTATGCGCGCGTTTTTCGCCCATGCGCGCGTTTTTCGCCCATGCACGTGTTTTTCGCCCATGCGCGCGTTTTTCGTCCGGTCGGGCGTTTATGCGTCCGGGCGCACAATTTTTCGCCCGGTCGCGAGTTTTTCGCACGGACGCGAGTTTTTCGCCTGAACCCGCGTTTTTCGCCCGAACGCCCAAATTTTGCCCGGACGGAAATTTTCCGCCCTAGCGCGTGTTTTTCGCCCTGGCGCGCGTTTTTCGCCCGGGCGCGCATTTTTCGCCTGGGGCGCATTTTTCGCCTGGGGCGCGTTTTTCGCCCGGGCGCGATTTTTTCGCCCGGGCGCGCTTTTTTCACCCGTGCGTGATTTTTTCACTCTGGCGCGATTTTTTACCCCAAGAGCGTTTTTTCGCCCAAACGCGATTTTTTCGCCCAGGCGCTAATTTTTCACCCGGGAGCGAATTTTTCTCCCAGGGGAGAGTTTTTCGACCCGGGGCGTTTTTTTCACTCAAACGCGATTTTTTCGTCAGAGAGCGATTTTTTTGCCCGCGCGCACTTTTTTCGCTCGGGCGCAATTTTTTCGCTCGGGCAGGATTTTTTTGGCCGGGAGCGATTTTTTTGCCCGGACGAGTTTTTTTTGCCCTACGAGATTTTTTTGCTCAGGGGCTATTTTTCGGGCGCGATTTTTTCACCGGGGAGCGTTTTTTTGCTGGGACACGCTTTTATCGCCTTTGCGAGTTTTTTTCAGCCGGGCGGGTGGAAAAATCGCACCCGCGAAAAAATTGCGCCCGGGCAAAAAAATCGTGCCCGGGACACAAAATCGCGCCCGGGCGAAAAAATGAGTCTGGGCAAAAAATGTGCGCCCGGGCGAAAAAATCGTGGTTGTACGAAAAAATTGCGCCCGGGCGGAAAAAATCGTTCTCGGGCAAAAAAATCGATCTCGGGCGAAAAAATCGTCGCCATGACATACATTTGTTTATGATATATGTGATAAATATTAGCTTTTTCGTAATATTTTTCAATTCTTAAATTAAATTTTATTTAACAAACGAACAAAAATATCGATTAATTCTATAATATTGAACAATATTGTTTATTAGGCGAACGCTGGAATTGAAATTAGTCACCAATATTTAATTCCACAATATTTATAAATATTCAATTCTAATATCGAATTCCAATTCCGTCCAAACGAACGGCCTCTTAGGGAAGAATTAATTTTGGGTTTTCCAGCATCAGAGCGTATACGATCTTGCCAAAGGTATAGCAAATTGAAATCTTGATCCATTGACAAAAAAAAAGTGGTTCCAGGTAGAAGTAAACAGCTAGAAGAGTGTTGATAGTTGACAAGAAATTCTCAGTGAAAAATTCTGCCATTATCAGCAGCAGAAGAAAAAAAAGTCTAGATTAACCTGTTAACTAAAAAAAATGCTCTGCTCTCAAGTTTTCTTGCTTCAAGATTGATTCACAAATTTGTGGTTCGCGTGTCAGTGGTCTTCGTGCTCCTCTGAAGGATGCGAGGAATACATTCTCTACGAGGTCAAGCCGCACACTCATTGATTTCAGTGTATTTTCGTATAAAAATGGTGTTACGGACTTGCGGTTAACAAAGTTGCGCATAGCCAAATTTTGGGTCAAGTATGTGTCATATAATTAAGAATTCTTAACATATGGTGGTTACAATAAACATTCAAAACAAAGTTTGGCGCGGTGGTGGCGGTCGTGAACGCTGTGGTCATGAACCGTTGTTCGTGAACGCCCGACCGTACCTAAAATATTCCATGCATTTTATGCTCAAAACTAGTTTATTTTCTTGGTAGCGGTCGTAACATTTGTCATGCTGGAGCAAATAAGCCGCGCCAAACGAAGCCTAAATCAATAACATTTGGTGGAATAGACTACTTGGGCTCTCACGTACTCCGAAAATATGGTTATACCCAACTCTCTTGCCCTAACATCCAAATGTCAATTCCTCACTAAATCTTCTTGAAGAGAGATCTTGTAACTCTTTACAAGAGTGTGAAAGTTCATCAATAAGAAAGTATTACCATGGTCCATGAATATTGGATAGAGGTGATGATTCTAGTTGCGTCTGGAGACGAAGAAATTCAGAGTTTGCATATTAAGCTTTCAACTAAAAGAGATAATACAAAAGAGAGCTACTTGAATCTTTGTTGTAATTAATTTATATATACTCCTTTTTTTTCAAGTACCAGAAAGGAAGAGCTGCAGATAACCCGAACCTTCCTTTTTTTTTGGTTTCCTATTTAACATTTTCTTTTTTTTGACGCCTTCCTTCATCTGTAGCATTCTTTTTATGCTTGTGCAACGGTTCTGTTGAAATCTCAACTAGTTTTTCATGCATCAAATATAATTTGGTGTGCTCTAATTTACTGGTTTGATAAACTTCTTCGTATTTTAACGTCGAATGCAATTAGATGTTGTATGTACTCTGAAATGAAAAGAGATGTGCTATGAATTCTTTTTGACGCGCGCTTTTTTACTGAGCTCGGTCGGCGATCGATCACAAATTCTACTTCTTCAGGGGAATGAACTTCCTTCTTTGAGCGCTGCTAAAGTGAGGGTTCAGTCGGCAAACATTGAGCCCCTACCGACAATCGGCTTGTGAAAGAGCTCTGACAGCTCGACGCATAAGTTTAAAGAGAACGGTTTTGAACTCGGTCTATATTTGAATCTTTTGGTCAGAGTTTGAGTCCCCGAGCGGCGAACGCCCGGTTAGCGTACAGATAGCTGATAGGTGATTCTGCATGAACTTAGCCAATTCTTAATAAAACTTCCCAACTTCCTTCTTCCTTTTCCTTTTGAATGGTTCCCTTATGCCTTTTTTTACTAACTCATACAAGTTGTATTATCATTAATAATAAATGAGTTTGTTCCATCAAAATAAATGAAAATTTTCCCAATAATAAACCTCAACCTGGGTCTGATATCACGTAAAACTCAGAAATCAAACACAAATTCAATTGGTTCTTTTAGCTCCGGTCAAGAATTTTTTTAGAAATAGCTATTACAGAATTAGCAATGAGTCATATCTGACATCCTTAATATTTAAAAGAAAGATATTTGACCAAATGTTATTTACAAATGATCTATTGGAGCCTTTTTATTTTCAAAAGTCAGATAAATTATTTTAATTAAAAAAAATATAATTTTAATATAAAATCTCATTTTTGTCCTTTATATTATGTAAATTAAAATTAATTGAAGTATAATTTTTGGCTTAATTTTGAATTGAAATAAATATATGAGAAAAGATAAGGGGGCGTGGATCTTGAACCCAAATTACATGAGAGAAATATTAATCGTCTACTACTTACTATGCCAATTACATTTTCTTAAAAGTGTTGATGCATTTTTTATTATTGAGCTGTAAAACGCCTTATTTATTTGAAATTTTTCACAAAGTCTCAGAAATTCATTTAATTTTGTTAATTATAATTTTATTCCACAAAAACACTCTTGTAAGATATTTCACAAAATTAGTGTAAAACCACTCATTTATTTAGTAGTTTTTCTTTTCTTTTTATTAGCTAGCTTGGATTTTCAGCCGACGCAGGCATAAGGTTATAAATTTTTTTATAATTTTTAATTCAAAATTATTAACAGAAATATTTCAATTGCCAAAAAATCTAAATATATATATATATACACGAGTGACAGTGCACGGGGGCCCCCCGTGCCCCGCACGACAGTACCCGGTCAGCAGCGGCGGGCTTCGCCCGCCACCACGGCGGGCTTCGCCCGCACCGGCGGGCATCGGGGCGCCCGACGGGCTTCGGGGCGCCCGACGGGCTTCGGGGTGCCCGACTCATAATTAATAATGATTAATTTAATTAATAAATTTAAATTCATTTTAAAGAAAATGAATTCACGGATGATGTGATTTCTAAATGTGTTTTTTTAAAAAAAGCAAGTTTTTTTTAAATGTTTTAAAAAAAAATAATATCAAGGTTTTGAAAATCGGACCGGGCATCGAACCGGCAGAGAGAGAGGTTAAAGGTCGAATCGGTCCAACCGGTTTAACCGGGGTTGAACCGTTTTATATATATATATTAGAAAGAAAAAAAATTAATGTTATATAAAAAATTTGCACAAAACATAACCCATGGGGCATAATATGTATATCAATTTATTATTATATGTATAAAATAGTTCTGGGACCTTCATATCTCCATTGTAGGCAGAGTGGTAAAGGTTTACATTCCTGTATGTGAGGTCGCCACTTCGATCTCGGGCGGCTGCATTATTTAATAAATTTATAATTTTTAAATTAAAAAACAGTTTAAACCCCGCTCAAGACCCTATAACTGTAATAAGCGGGGCCCACAGGCCTGCCCCGCCCGCAACCTGTTTTTTTCAAAATAGTGGGGGTAAGATAGTAATTTCACTTTGTAAAGGTAGGGGTCCTATAAAATTTATAGGTTTAAGACACCCTATCAAGTTAGGTTTAGGAGACCTAGGGAAAAAAATGGACGGTTGAGATTGAATCAACGTTCCAGGTTGATCGAACGGCTGAGATGTTGTGATGAAATCAGATCGGACGACTGAGTTTAAATAGAGAAATTTCATTGTTAGATCGGACGGTGGGTATTGATTGGCAGGGCATTACACCGATAAGCCTATTTTCTTATATAGTAGTATAGATATATGTTGAAATAATATTTGTATATGTATTTCTTTTTATCACTTTATTTTAGGGTTAGTTGCTATTTTCCTGTTGCTATATATAAGAGTCAAGAGGAGGTTGTAAAGACAAGTTTTCACTCTCAATTTTTCTGAATACAAAAGCTTTTCCTCTGCATTCTGTTTTTCCTCGTCTCTGACGTCTTAACATAGTATCAGAGCTGCGAAGCTTTTCTTGATTTTTTTTCTTGTCTCTTCCTTTGAATGGCAAATCCCGGTGACGAGATGTTTCCTCCCGTCGTCGACAATACTGAACGATCTAATGCATCTTCTTCTAATGCATCTGCGCCGCGATCTACACCAGGTTCCTTCCATCTTCATCATTCGGATTCTCCAGGGATGGCTCTCGTCAATCAGGTTCTGGTTGGAACAGCCAATTATATCCCTTGGAAACGGGCCATGGAAATTGCCCTATCCTGTAAGAATAAACTTGGATTTGTGAATGGTTCTATTCCCAAACCTGATTTTCTTGATCCAACGTTTTCTCAATGGGAACAAACCAATAACATGGTGATTTCTTGGCTAATCAATGTCGTATCTAAAGATATTGGCCAATCGATAATCCATGGATCTACGGCTGCTGCTATGTGGCTGAACTTGTCTCGTCGATTCGCCAATACCACTAGTTCCAGAATTTATGGATTACGCAAGGCTATCTCTTCTTGCACTCAAGAAACTTTGAGTATTGAAGTCTATTACACTAAACTAAAATTGTTGTGGGATGAACTTGAAGCTATTACCCCAATTACTGTCTGCCGATCTGATGCCAACTGTGTTGTGTCTCAAGCATGGGAGGCGCGGATTGAGGAACAGAAGGTCATGCAATTTTTAATGGGTTTACATGATGTTTACAAACCAATTCGAGGTCAAATCCTTATGATGAGATCTCTCCCTTCCATGGAAGATGCATATTCCATGATTCAACAAGAGGAACGACAAATAAACACTTCCTCCGGCCTACCCATGGAAGATATGGCATCTGCCTTTTCTGTTGGCAATCACTCTAATCACAAAAAATGGACTACTGGAGCAGAGAACAACTCAGATCATACTTGGAATTCTTCTTCCAAACGCGCTCAATGGTGTGACCATTGTCAAATGGCTGGACATACTAAGGCTAAATGCTTTAAACTTCATGGATATCCACCAAACTATAAAGGAAAGTTCAAGAAATTCCAATCTAAAGATTCCCATAGGGTGGAGGGAAATGCTGTTGAATTTTTGCGTCCTGATCCACCAACTGGACATGGTTCACAATCAACAAATTCTCAAGCTGTTCAGAATTTCTTCACTCCAGACAAAATCAAAGGGATTCTTGATCTTCTTCAACAACAAAAACAAACTCCCGCTGATCCGGTTCAACGATTAGCAGGTATCTGTTATTGTCTTGCTTTAACTCACAGAAATGACGACTGGATCATCGATAGTGGAGCTACCGATCACATTACTCATCTCTTTCATTTACTCGAATCTCCAACACAACTTTCCAAACCATCTCCCGTCCATTTACCAGATGGCTCTTGTGCCTATATTACTCACACAAGCACCATCCATCTCACTGATGATATCATCCTTCAGGATGTGTTGTTTGTGCCTAACTTTCAGCATAATCTTCTGTCTGTCAGCAAACTGAGTTCTGATTCTAAGCTTTCCATTACATTTGAACATAATTGTTGCCTATTGCAGGACCTTATGAAGAAGAATTTTAAGAAATTGGGACAGCAGGATGGAGGACTATATTACTGCTCACGGAATCTTCTTAATACAACTCTTCAGAACAATTTGAAACCTGCAGCTGCCAACATTACAAGTCTTGACAAAATAGTTTTATGGCATCATAGATTGGGCCACATTCCAACTGATAGACTTAGAATTTTGACAACATCTATTCCAGATTTACATGATGTGAAACATTATGATTGCACTATTTGCCCTTTAGCAAAACAATCAAAATGTCCTTTTAATAAAAGTGATACTTTTTCTGAACATGCTTTTGACCTCATTCATTGTGATACTTGGGTTCCTTACAAAGTAGCTTCACATCATGGTTTTAAGTATTTTCTAACTATTGTTGATGACCACACTAGAAATACTTGGACCTATCTTATGTACTCTAAAGAAGAAGTACCATCTATCATACAATCATTCTTGATCATGGTTCAAACACAGTTTAATCTATCTGTGAAAGTTTGTCGTGCTGATAATGGTACTGAGTTTCTTAATCATAAACTCAAATCTATTTTCTTAGAGAGAGGAATTATACATCAAAGTAGCTGCATATACACTCCACAACAAAATGGAATTCCTGAGAGGAAACATAGACATATTCTTGAAATTGCCCGAGCTTTAAGGTTTCAAGCAAATCTACCTATTCATTTTTGGGGAGAATGTGTTCTTACTGCTACTCATTTGATTAACAAAATTCCATCTACCTTACTTGGTAACAAATCTCCTTTTGAAGCTTTATTCCACAAAACTCCTCATTATAAGAATCTAAGAGTTTTTGGATGTTTGTGTTTTGCTTCAACAATCAATTTTCATCGAGATAAATTTGCCCCAAGAGCTACTCGATGCATTTTTCTTGGATATCCTAATGGTCAGAAGGGTTATAAAGTCTATGATCTGGATTCTCAAAGGCTTTTCATTAGTAGCGATGTAAAGTTTTATGAACACATCTTCCCCTTTTGCCAATCTAGTGAAAATACTTCACAATGTATTCCTTTGTCGATTGACATCAAGGAGTTTGATTCTAACTCAGGAAATGATAGCCTTTCTGTTGAAAAGAATCAGCCTTCTACAGCTTCACCTCACACCAATTTACATACTTCTGATGACATTATTGTTGTTGATCAATTGAGGCGATCCACTCGTGCTACTCATCCACCATCATGGCAAAAGGACTATTTTTGTTCTAATCTCAGCATTCCAACTGATGAACCACAAACATATATTCAGGCCTATCCAAATCCAAATTGGAAAACTGCCATGTCAAAAGAAATTAAAGCTCTAGAAGATAACAATACATGGACAGTCACTGAATTGCCACAAGGGAAGAAAGGCATTAGTTGTAAATGGGTATACAAGATAAAATATAAAGCTGATAGTTCGATTGAAAGGTATAAAGCTCGCCTAGTTGCAAGAGGCTTTACTCAAATAGAAGGGTTGGATTATCAAGATACATTTGCTCCAGTGGTTAAAATGACAACTGTTTGGAGTTTTATTGCTATAGCTGCTTCAAAAGGTTGGCCTATAATTCAACTTGATGTAGACAATGCATTTCTACACGGTGATTTACTTGAAGAAATTTACATGCAGCTTCCTCCAGGTTTTGTTTACAAAGAAAATGTTCAAAAACCAGTTTGCAAATTACTTAAATCTCTATATGGCTTGAAACAAGCCTCTCGTCAATGGTTTACAAAATTTACTTCCACCATTGAACTTTTTGGTTTTGTTCAGTCCAAGAATGATCACTCTCTCTTTACTAAAAAGAACAATGATGATTTTCTTGCCTTATTGGTATACGTTGATGACATTGCCATTACAGGAACCAGTCAGCAATTGCTTAATGATTTCAAGAATTTCTTACATCAACAGTTCAAGGTAAAAGACCTTGGTGAGTTAAGTTTCTTCCTGGGCTTAGAAATTAGTAGAGACAAAGATGGTATCTACTTAAATCAACACAAGTATGCTCGGGACATTCTACAGGAAGCAGGAATGACAAATTGCAAGATTAGTTCTCTTCCCATGGAGCAAAACCACAAGCTTAATGATTATGATGGTGATGAACTTGCAGATCCGGTCTTTTACAGGAAAATTATTGGAAATCTCATATATTTGATAGTATCACGACCTGATCTTACGTATTCTGTTCACATTTTAAGCCAATTCATGGCCAAACCGAGAACTCCTCATCTCCATATGGCTTACAAAGTATTGAGATATGTGCAGGGAACTCTTGGACAAGGGCTGTTTTATCCAGCAAACAACATTCTGCAATTAGAAGCATTTTGTGATGCCGATTGGGCAGCCTGTCCAATGTCTCGTAGATCTATCTCTGGTTTTTGTGTCAAACTTGGAGAAGCCCTAATTTCTTGGAAAACAAAGAAGCAAAACACTGTCTCAAAAAGTTCAGCTGAATCTGAATATCGATCCATGGCTTTTACATGTTGTGAGTTGACTCGGCTAATCAATTTACTGGCAGATTTTGGAATCATTGGATTGACTCCAGTCCCTTTGCATTGTGACAACCAAGCGGCTATCCATATAGCTTCTAATCCTGTCTACCATGAGCGAACTAAACATATAGAGCTTGATTGTCATTTAGTTCGTGAAAAATTGCAAGCACAAATGATTGCTCCAAGCTATGTTTCGACCAAAAGACAAGTTGCAGATTTATTCACCAAAGCTCTTGGAAAAATGGCATTACAATTTTTCCTTTCCAAGTTGGGCATTTTTAACAAAATCCAAATGCCAACTTGAAGAGGGGTGTTGAAATAATATTTGTATATGTATTTCTTTTTATCACTTTATTTTAGGGTTAGTTGCTATTTTCCTGTTGCTATATATAAGAGTCAAGAGGAGGTTGTAAAGACAAGTTTTCTGTACAAATCTCATATTTCTCGAATCGGTGTGACCCGACCCGGACGAAGCCTGGGTAGCGAGCGAGCAAAATCCTAAACCGCGAAAGAGGCCACGGAAGGAGTGGGAGAATTTCTCCCACTCATCCGGGCGAGTGGAAGCAGCCCTCCCACTCGCCGAGCGAGTGGGAGGGGCCTCCCACTCGCCGGGCGAGTGGGAGGGGCCTCCCACTCGCCGGGCGAGTGGGAGCAGCCCTCCCACTCGCCGGGCCCGGCGAGTGGGAGGGGCCTCCCACTCGCCCGCCCTCCCACTCGCTCGACTCGCCGAGCGAGTGGGAGGGGCCTCCCACTCGCCGAGCGAGTGGGAGAGGCCTCCCACTCGCCGCCCCCTTTGGGCGAGTGGGAGGGATCCCCCCACTCGCCCGGTGTAGGTAGGGAGGTTAGTATGACCTCCCGCGAGGGGGGGGGGGGGGGGATGGACACCTCGAGTCCCACTCGCCCCCCCCCCCCCCCCCCCCCCCCCCCCCCCCCCTCATGCGTGATCGATGGCGGTCGTGGTTGGACTGCGAATAGCAGGATTTTTGCTATTCGCAGTCCATTTTTGGGAAAGTCTATAAATAGATCCCCATGAGCACCTTGGGAAGGGTTGGTTCCTACCACCTCTCTCGCGTGTGATCAAGCACTATCCCTCCCCTCCCCCTTGACGTTGAAGGTGGTCGGTGAGGTGTTCCTTAGTGCCCTCCAAGGTGCCCAGACTCAGCATTGGCTTGGGAGGGGAAGCGCTTTAAGATCTTCCGGGTATGTGGTGGGACCTCCGCGCTGCAGCTTAAGGGGTCCATTTGTGGATTCAAGTGTTCAATAAGTCCAAGTCTTTCAGTTCTTAGTGACCGGTCAAGGGTCTAGGCTTAGAACAAGTAAGGGTTCGTCGCAACCCCCTTTCGAACGCTGAAGCCGGGAAACTGGTTTCAACATTCTGGTGCGGTGAGCGTGGAAGCGACTAGTTCGGAAACCTCTGAGCCAAGTCCCATGGCTGGAAGCGACGAGTTGGGAGACCCGCCTCCGCCTTGCGAGTATGTGAAGAAGAGCGACTTCGACGAATTCAGCAAGAAGATCCTGGAGTTCATGCAGGCCATGTCCTCCGCTCGCGGCGAGTGCTCAACACCGCCTGCACCTAGGATCCCCTCACTCCCCCTAGTGGAAGTAAGAAGCAGTCAGCAAGGGAAGGAGCCAGCCTCGGAGGAGGGCTTGAGCCTCCAAGCACGGGTGCTTTTCAATAGTTCACCCCGGACCAGCTGCCCAGGCGGGGAGGCGATGGGAACACCTCCCCTCAACCAAGAAGAATGGAGGAGCCCTTTCTGCGAGCTGGTCATGTCAGCTCCCATTCCGGATGGGTTCCGCGATCCCGCCATGTCCTACTACGAGGGGGATAGCGATCCACTCCAACATCTCCAGTGGTTCGAGGACATGACCTCAATCAGGCAAATGTTGGACGCCTTCATGTGCAGGCTTTTCGCCGTCTCATTCCAGGGAAAGGCGAGGGATTGGTTCCACTCGCTCCCGGCGGGAACAATCTTCCGTTTCGAAGATCTGCGCCGAAGTTTCTTGTTGAGGTTCTCTACCTCGAAGAAGAGGAGAAAGAGTATGGAAGCCTTGTTCGCAGTCAGGCAGAAGCCAGGGGAGTCGTTGGCTGACTACATGGATAGGTTCCAAGCGGAGGTCCTCCTTGTCGTCGAAGTGCCCGGACACACCCTGCAGCTGGCTTTCACCCTTGGGCTGCAGCCGGGGCTGTTTCGGATGAGTCTAACTCAGGACCCTCCGTTGTCTTTCGAGGAGTTAATGAAGCGTGCCGATCGCGAAACCGAGGTTGAAGCTACTAATCAGGAGTTCGTGGCTAGGTTAGCCGAGGTAGCAGAGGAGGAAAGGAAAGAGCGTGGAGGAAGAAAGAAGGAGGAAGTGAAGAGTCAGGGACAACATGGACCTCCCGTTGGGCATGAGCAAGGCTGGAAGTCGCAACCGACAGCCGCCCGACCAGCTTGGAGGTCACAGGTTGGTCCCCCTCAAGGCCAAGGAAGGGGCCACTTTCAGGGAGGAGGAGGCTATCAGGGGAGGCACGGGCGGTTCCACCCAGCAGGATGGCAACAGGGCCCGGGGCCGCTGCAAGTCCAACCCCTGCAAGCCATGGCCATCGGTCGAAAGAGAAGCGGAAGGAAGAGGGGACGTTGGGAGAAGCAGGGGGGCGAGCTGGCGCTGCTATACTGTGACTTCCACCAGCAGGAGGGTCACGCGACCGCAGCTTGCCCCGAGTTCCTCGAGATGAGGGAAGAAGGAAGAGCCCCAGCAGGGGGGAAGCAGCTGTGCATGGAAGGACCTCGGACAGTGGAAAAGGGGAAGAGCAAGCAGGAGGATGATCCATGCGAAGAAAGGGTCGATATAGGGGCCCTAGGATGGATCGGGGTCATCCACGGGGGAGCAGGCAAAGAGGCCACCCAGAAGGGGAGCCTCCATGCCATATACCGTCGGAGCACTTCCTCGACCTCCCGGTCCCCACCTCCGAGCGAGAAGATTACCTTCTCCATCCAAGACCTGCCGGCCAATGAGGATCCTTTCTGCGACGCTCTAGTCATCAAGGCGGCGATCGAGAACTTCACCGTCTCCCGGATCTTAGTCGACAACGGGAGCTCGGTGAACGTGGTATTCAAGAAGGCCTTTGAAGGAATGAAGGTTGACGCCAAGCGAGTGCTAGCATCGGATGGGCCACTTTTCGGATTCTCCGGGGAGAGGAAGGAGGTGGAAGGGGGAGTCGAACTCCTCGTCACCCTGGGGGGAACTTCAAAGAATTGACGGTTCGTCATTGTGGACGCGCCGAGCAGTTACAACGCCATCTTTGGGCGTCCCCTCATCAGTGCGTACAAATGCGTGCCGTCCTCCTACCATCAGTGCTTGAAGTACAACTCCGGAAAGCTCTAGGTGAGAGTCAGGGGGGATCCCCGGGAGGCGCGCCAGTGCTACGTTACTGCGGTCAACATAATCGGATGGATGCAAGCAGCCGAAGAAGTGGAAGAAGCAATGGCAGGGATGGCTAGGGAGCAGGCAGCAGAATGAGCCCAGAACGGGCGAGGTGTAAGGAAGTGCCCAGGGAGGGGCGAGATGTAACGGCGTGCCCAGATAGGGGCGAAGTGTAGTGAAGTGCCCGGATAGGGGCGAGATGTAAGGAGGGGCCCAGAAAAGGGCGAGGTGTAACAGGATGCCCAAAGGGGCGTAGCGTAAGTAAGCTGTAATAGGTATGAACGATGAATGGGAAAGGGGTTCTGGAAGAATATCCAGGTTCAAAATCCCTGACTAGAGACCCTCCGTCGGGTTAAGTCATGCCGGCGGAGGGGGGACGTATCAGGTCAACTCGTGGCTTGGTGATTATATTGGGAAGGCGTTGAGTTCCTCCGCACCCGGTTGAGCTAAGACTCCCAGGACATGGATGGGTACTTCCACCTCCAGTCAGATTGGGAAGGCGTTGAGTTCCTCCACACCCGGTTGAGCTAAGACTCCCAGGACGTGGATGGGTACTTCCACCTCCAGTCAGATTGGGAAGGCGTTGAGTTCCTCCGCACCTGGTTGAGCTAAGACTCCCAGGACATGGATGGGTACTTCCACCTCCAGTTAGATTGGGAAGGCGTTGAGTTCCTCCACACCCGGTTGAGCTAAGACTCCCAGGACGTGGATGGGTACTTCCACCTCCAGTCAGATTGGGAAGGCGTTGAGTTCCTCTACACCCGGTTGAGCTAAGACTCCCAAGACGTGGATGGGTACTTCCACCTCCAATCAGTAGGATCCCTGACTAAAAGAGACCACTCCACAGACTCAGTCATATTAACAGATGAGAGACTCATCGGGCCAGTCAACGACTCGGTGACCGATTCGAGCAAAGATATCAACTCCTCAAGTAGTAAAGAAAAAAATAATAATAAGCTGAGACAATTCGTTTAAGATAACTACTGATTCATTGATAACATGTACAACACGAATTGTTACTTCACTTTTCTAGTACATGCAGGCTTGGGGGAAAAAGGCAAACACAAAAAATACATAGTTCTCAGGAAGAACGAGGGAAAAGAAGAAGTCACAGGCCGCCCTCACGACCATGGGGAGTAGCCGCTGCTAGGGAGCGAGTCGGATCGCCCAGGTGAAGGAAAAAGCTCGGGTAGGATGTCGCTGGCAGAGACCCCCCTCCAGCTGTCTCGAATAGCGTCCACGTCATGGAGTCGACTCACCAGGGCTCGGGCCGTTGACGCCATGATTTTCCCCCGAGCGCGCTCGACTTCAGCGGGTCGAGACGGGGATGGCCTCGCCGCTCTCAAAGGTGCACCTCCTTCTCCTCCCCCTTCTCTTAACTGCCTATGCGCTTCGGCAAGCTGAGCCCTCAGGTCCTGCACTTCCTGGTCCGACTCCTCACACCGTCTCCTGAGCGAGTCGGCGGCACCGGGTCCCTGCAGACCGGCAAGGCAAATAAGTTAGAACCTACGAATAATAAGAAATTAAAAGGAAAAAAGGAAAATTCATTGAGGTGAGCGCGAACCAAGCCCCCGGATGACTCCTCCAGGAGTTTCTCAGCAGTGGCCAAGCGAGCCGCAAGGTCGGTAGCTTTCTCTTCTGCATCCAGCTTCGACGCGTCCGCCCGCACCGACCGTTGCGAGAGACTAAGACCTCGGCGGGCGGCCATGTGGGAAAGTTCGGTCGCGCGGAGCTGAGCCTGGGAGCTCGCATACGCGAGGTCACGCATGGACATCTCCCGGTAAGATGCAGCGTCCTGCCGACCGTAGATGCCATAGGTAAAGCTATACGTCGCGCCATCCGCGATATCTCCCTCAATCCACGAAGGCCGCTGGGAGGTGAGGGAGACCCGGTTCATCGTCTCATCCCAGTAGACGATAGGTTCGCCTAGAGGGTCCGTGGCCTTTCCCCCCATCTCAAAGTTGGGATGATTGGCCAATGCGTTGGGGTCACTCGGTTGCCCCCTCTCCCTAGGCAGTGCCCTGGAATCCCTTCGGCAAACTGCCTTCCCCCGCCGCATCCTCGGCTCCTTCGGTGGGGAGGAGGGCGCTCCCTCCTCAACCACCCGCTCCTTATCCCTCCTCTGACCCGACCCAAGTATCTTCGGAGCCGAAGCCGAATCAGCCGCAACCTCCTCGTTGAGCCCCTGGGCGGAGGAGTAACCTCCTCCTGCGGAGGGAAGGCGTCGAGGAAGGGACCGAACACCTGCACAAGTTGGGACGAGTTGAGCGGCAATGAGAGGAAATGAGCCATAAGAAAGACAAGTTGTCGAGGTCCAAGTACCTGCCCCCGGTTCCACGTAGGTGAGTTGATTAATGTTCTTCCGGAGGTGATCAACCTCAAAGCTCGCGCCCTTGAGGAAGCGGTGCAGCTCGGCAGCCTCCCCACGTAGTGAGGGGGGTTTACAAACCTTCTCGGGCCTCTGTATGGGGGAGAAGGGGATGCCGCCCAGGTCACCCCGAATGAACACAAATGACTCGTTCCAGTGGTGGACCTTGTTGGAGGTCTCGTGCACCTCCATGTGTGTGCCGGTCAGAAAGCACACCCCGTCAGCGGTCGCTCGGAAGGTGAAGATCTTGCGGAACACGTTCAGGTCAAACATCACCTTCTCCTCCCGCAAGTAGCATGCGTAGGCTGTTAACATCGAGATCGCATTTGTGTTAACCTGAGCCGGGACTACGCCAAAGTAGTCCAGGAACTCCTTCACCTCAGGCCACAAGGGCAGCCGTAGCCCAGCCTCGAAGTGAAGGAGAGGGAATGCAAGCCAGTTGTCGTAAAAGGAGTTGACGGTCTCACCCCCTGATGGGCATCTGCATTTCCACCCTTCGGGAAGGTAGGAAGTCCTAAAGGCGGAGAGCTCCTCCTTGGATATTCTCCCTACGGGGAAAGAACTCTCCGAGAAGTTGGCCGCATTTTGTTCCCGACCATTCCTCTTGACAGCTGAACGGTTGGATGCCATCGTGTAGGAGTGGAAGGAAAGAGTAGAGCCGGATCTGGGAAAAAGGCAAAGCAAGGGAGGAAATGAAGGTGAAGGTCCAAAGGGGGAAGGAGGGCGTATTTATAAGGGAGGGGTAAAAGGGGAGGCGAGTGGATCATGGGATCCACTCGCCCAAGGGCATGAAGGGGGGATGGACCAGGTGGTCCACTCGCCCCGGGCGAGCGGACCGCAAGGCCCGCTCGCCCCGAGCATAGGCGAGTGGACCTTGAGGTCCACTCGCCCGGTGCGCGGGAGTAGACCTCATGGTCCACTCGCCCGGCAGAGGAGGGAGGGCCTCGCAGCCCTCTCCCCTGAGGTAGCGATGCGGACCGAAGGGTCTCTTCGCCTACGTCTCCCCCCTGACACACCACCCAACTGCTTCGCCCTCGGACCGTCCACCCGAGGTCCCTATCCCCCGCCTGTTACTCCACTGTCTCAGTGTTGCTGCGCTCACCCTGCATGAAAGTTAGCCAAATAATGACAGCTCAACTGAGATATAACTCGGCAGAGTTATTAAAACAAACATGACATAAACATGACGAAACAAATAGTCCGGCCGCGGAACAGACGAGCTGCTGCGACGTGTCGATCCTCATTATTACATAACAAATAGTACATCCCCAAAGGGGAGGGGTGGCTAACGCGCCGTCCACTTCCAAAAGCCCTGGTCCAGGGTGAAGGGGACCCCCCCGCGCGTGGATTCAAAGCATGCCTTGGCAGAGAAGAGCTCTTCGGTCACGGTACGCACGGAGGCCTCCACCCGGCGAAAGTGATCCTCGAACGGTGTCGTCATGCCGCCAAATGCGAGCCGGACCTCCCCTCGTAGGAGATTGAGTTCAGCCTCCAGCCTCTCCACCCGACGCTCCAGCACGCCAACACGGGCGAGGGGGTCGGGTCGGAAGATAGCCTCCCCTCCCGCAGCTCCTGGGTAAGAGTCTCCAAGCGGCTCAGACGGACGAAGACGTCGGGACGGTCCCCGACGGGCTCCGAGATTGCAGTAGGAGAGTTGGGTGGCGGCGAGACTTCCTTTCGGCTCGACTGACCCGTCGAAGTCTTGCCCCCTCCAGCAGATGAGTCATCGTGAGAAGTCGAGAGGGCGGCAGGTTCCCGGACGAGAGAGATAGGACTCACCCGAGCGTCTGCACCCGTCCCCTCTACCACTCTTCGGATCCCTTCGAGATCATCCGCGAGAAGCTATGAACAATGAAAAAGCGCGTTGTCATGGACAGATATAACCACGAGTGTGAAGCAGGAAGGAGGAGAGAACCGATACCATATCCATATCCAGTCCGCGGGCAAACTCGGTCACCCCATGAGAGGATGATGACGCAGCCTCCTTCACCAGCTCGGGGCGGGGCTTCTTCCGAGGCGATCGCACCGCATGGCGGGTGGGAGAAGGCGGAGGGCCATGGACCAGAGCTTTAAGCTCCGTCACGTCAGATGAACCCTTCCCAGCAAAGTCTTTGAAGCGAGCCCTGAAGTCTCGAGGTGGATCCATCTCGTTCGAAGAGGGAGGGGGGGGGGGAAGCACTCAGGAAGGGTGCTCTTCTCACCCTTCTCTTCGAGGGGTCTTATATAGCCATCAGGTGGAACCCTCCAAAGATTCCCTCCGGGTCCCACCAACTCGTTCAATAGGTGGGTTGGACTTTCTTTCCGAGCTTGAGTCAAGCCCGCAAAGAGCGGGGATTGTGTACAACCCTCATATTTCTCGAATCGGTGTGACCCGACCCGGACGAAGCCTGGGTAGCGAGCGAGCAAAATCCTAAACCGCGAAAGAGGCCACGGAAGGAGTGGGAGAATTTCTCCCACTCATCCGGGCGAAAGAGGCCACAGAAGGGATTTTAATTTTAATAATAGGTTAACACTTAACCATGATCAACATTTGATCAAAGTGCACATCCACAGAAAAACAAGCTTTCTTAAATCCACATGCATCCCTTATGTGCACAACATAAGACTATCAACCTTTGATAGACGAAAAGGCTAAATCTGGACATTTAGAACTCTTCCAAATCTTCAGATTTACATGCATTGGACAAAGGCAAAGACAACTCGACTTAAAGCAGTAGACAAGCTCGTCTCTCATTGTTGGATTCAAAATCCAAAACAATACAAGGGTTCATTAACCACTTGAGGGACGGTTACTGCTAAGGAGACAACAATTTCTAACAATTAGAAATGACCACGAAATCCCAGACGTTCCTGGCGGGGTTCCAAGGGGCCGCGCCCCTGGCGGGGTCTTAGGGGCAGAGCCCCTAACGGGGTCCAAGGGGCAGCGCCCCTGGCGGTGGTCCAAATGTGATATTCCAAGAAGAAATCTTGACATTTAGAACGCTTCCAAATACCTAGATTTGCACGTACTGGAATAACCAAACTTCTGAAACAAAATTCATGACCAGAACCTCCCTCTGATACCACTGTTGGGTTTTTCTAGAACCATACATCAAATGTAGGCGCAGCGGAAATGAAGAGAAACAACCCAAAAAGACTTTGGATCGGACATGAATGTTGAATCAAGAAGTTAACAAAATGCTAGGTATGAAATTACCTTTGCGGGATTGGATCAAATCCAACCTAGATGCTCCACGAGTTGATTCCTGTCGTCGGCTATGCGAGTCCTCACGTAGAATAATATCTACGTCTCTACAATGATCCACACGAGCCGGGAGAAGAATGACTGCACCTTGAACTTCCACGAACTGCTAGGTTCGCTCCAGGAAGAACACACACGGCGACGATCGCCAGAGAGGAGGTCGGCGGACGCGATTCAGAGACGGCGGAACACTTCCGTCGGCTAGGGTTCGTAAGGCGAGAGCGGAACTCCTTCCGTCGGCTTTTTCTTTTCGTTAGTTCTGAGAACCCTAAAAGAAGTCCTATTTATACCCAAAGGATAAACAGCTTCTAGAAGAATCGCTATCCGCAGACCACACAGCAGAATAAGGGCTTCTGTTACAATTCGTCGGAATTCCACGGAAGATCATTCGTCGAGATTTCACGGGACAATCCGACGAATCCGACGAATCAGATCAGACGGCAACATTTGCCGAGAAAATGATCTCTGTAACAATTCGTCGAGTGTTCACGGGACAACCCGACGAATCCCGACAAATCCAGACAGACGACAACATTTTGCCGAATGAAGGGTTTCTGTAATAATTCGTCGAGTGTTCACGGGACAATCCGACGAATCCCGACGAATCCGACGAATTCTATCCGTGTAAACCCGACGAATTCAGACAGCAACAACCTGCTGGATTTCCCCATTCTATATATGGTGATTGGTAACATTTACCAACACAGTCAATCTACCAACTTCTCCACATGCTCTTATGTGCGACCCTGCAGGCTCATATCGCGTTGGCAGTGAGATTACATGTTTGACCACTTCTAGATCACAATGGCAACTCCAACACCCCCCCCCCCCTCACGCGTGATCGATGGCGGTCGTGGTTGGACTGCGAATAGCAGGATTTTTGCTATTCGCAGTCCATTTTTGGGAAAGTCTATAAATAGACCCCCATGGGCACCTTGGGAAGGGTTGGTTCCTACCCCCTCTCTCGCGTGTGAGCAAGCATTATCCCTCCCCTCCCCCTTGACGTTGAAGGTGGTCGGTGAGGTGTTCCTTAGTGCCCTCCAAGGTGCCTAGGCTCAACATTGGCTTGGGAGGGAAAGCGCTCTAGGATCTTCCGGGTATGTGGTGGGACCTCCGCGCTGCAGCTTAAGGGGTCCATTTGTGGATTCAAGTGTTCAATAAGTCCAAGTCTTTCAGTTCTTAGTGACCGGTCAAGGGTCTAGGCTTAGAACAAGTAAGAGTTCGTCGCAACCCCCTTTCGAACGCTGAAGCCGGGAAACTGGTTTCAACATTTTCACTCTCAGTTTTTCTGAATACAAAAGCTTTTCCTCTGCATTCTGTTTTTCCTCGTCTCTGACGTCTTAACAACATATATATTAATACTATTTTTCATTAGTAATGATTAATTAAAATAATATCAGTTACATAAAGTATAGAACAATATTAATAATCAAAGTACATATCATTACCAAATAATTTTTCGTGATCCCATATTTTAAAAGCGTGCGATGATTGTCTCATTGCTAATTGTTTTCACAATATTCTTCTCGATATAAGTAATTAAGCAGTCGTAATGTGTAAAATCTTGTAAGCTGGGGTCTGCCGCCTTCACGCCTTGTTCTGCTCCTAGGAAATGAACTGACAGGAGCGCACGCCTCTCTGTAGAAATCACAAAAAAATGAACCCGTAAACGTGCCCGGGTGTGCCCATAAGTGAGTCCGCCCCTAGTGAAATGGGTATAATCCATTTCGCTCTCGAAATGGAAAGGATCTTATTCCAAATAAAATTGAGGGACCTGTTCAACTTCAAATACGATATCCCTATTTTGCCACCACAGAAGCGAACCGAAGATTTCGTAAACTGTGAAGCAGTCGAGTCCCATGCCGGCCACAACATTTCCGGGGATTATTATTATTATATTACTTATAAGAGTGATTGAAAAGGCCGTCAAATTTGCGTGAACAGAGGGGACAAATTCTAATGAGAATATTTAAGTTTTAAATTCCACGTCACTATTATATATACACGCACTAAATGACTAAAATAAGAAGATAAGGTTAGGGCTCGACATTTTGCATGATCAACCGGCGGCCGGAGAATCTGACGGACCATGTAGGTTTTGGCATGTTGCTGTTGACGGGGACGCAGTAAGGTTAAGGCTTCGTTTGGGGGGACTTATTTTCATCGGTCAAGCGGTTAGGACCGCATGAACCGGACCATAATTAAGGTCCGGTTCATGCGGTCGTAACCGCTTGACCGGTGAAAATAAGTCCCCCCAAACGGAGCCTAAAATAGCGGTTGATAGTGCACACCCCCGCCCCGCCACGATAATCGCGGCGCGATGCCACCTACAATTTTTCCTATTCACGGCTTAACTTTTTTTTTTTAACTTAATTACTATATTGTATTTACTTAACTCACCCATTTTTGCCCTCTTTAAAAATCAGTCTCACTACTGTTTTTTAAAGAATTTAGTCCTCCGTTTTGAAATTTTTTTATAAGTAACGCACTTGTTGAGCGGTCGAATTTAATCACCTTAGCTCGTAAGTGAACCGAGCGTGCAAACAGTCAGTGAATGAATTGATAAGTGACAGAAGACTTTTAACGTGGAAAACACGAAAAGGGTGAAAAATCACGCGGGCGGGGCTATGCCGGCCAAATTCCACTATCTGCTGGGGGATTATAATTGAAAACTAAGAATTTGAGCGCGATTGACCGCGGCTCGTTACAGCGGTAGAGAGAGAGAAAACTCCGAGGGTGACAGACCGCTGAGTCGCCTTTCGGGACCCGAAGGATTCCCGAATCGCTTAGGAGGATAGTTTTCCAAAGCAAGGGAAATCTTTAAGTCCATGAAGGAGATCTTCGAAACCTCGAAGGAGTTCTTCGAAGGCCGAAGGAGATCTTCGAGCGCCGAAGGAAGACTCAGAGGAAATCTTCAACGGAGCTCTCTCGGGTGCAGAAGACAATGTGTCCTGAAATGAAGACTCTGAGCTCCTTTTATAGCTTTGGGCAGGGGTAGCCCGGTAATTTTGCTGTTGTAACCACCGTAACCACCTGACAGACGAATCACTTTTGCTGATTCGGAGCACAGATCGCCATTGCGCCCTATCTTTAATCAAAGCCTCACTAATACCTAAGTACATCGTATCTTTCCTTGTAGTTTCACTCCAAGTCTTTTTTGGTCTACCCCTCGCCCGTTTAACATGTCTAGTGACTAAACTCTCACAACGCCTAACAAGGCGCCTCTAATGGTCTCCTATGTACATGTCAGAATCATCTTAAACGATCTTCTCGCATCTTCTCTACAATTGGCGCCACTCCCGTCTT
Source organism: Dactylorhiza incarnata (assembly GCA_033032865.1). Taxonomy (NCBI): domain Eukaryota; kingdom Viridiplantae; phylum Streptophyta; class Magnoliopsida; order Asparagales; family Orchidaceae; genus Dactylorhiza; species Dactylorhiza incarnata. Next base: position 5,503,807 of record JAWHQI010000123.1, on the reverse strand, counting down.
ATCCATGATACATTTCTATCCAATCTCGTGTGACCACACATCCACCTAAGCATTCTCATATCAGCAACTCCCATTTTTTGCTCGTGCCATTCACTGCCCAACACTCAGAACCGTAAAGCATTGATGGTCTAATTGCAGTACGATAAAACTTGTCTTTAAGTTTTAATGGTACTTTACGATCACATAAGATCCCATACGCGCCTCTCCACTTCAACCAACTTGCTTGGATTCTATGTATCACATCTTTATCTACACCTCCATCTCTTTTAATTATTGGTTCCAGATATTTGAGGGAGTTGATATTAGCAGTTCAGAACTGGCTATTCGCAGTCCATCGCTATTCGTAGTCCATAAATTTTATTTGTAGTCCAAAATTATATTTGTACCCCACTCCCATCACAAATAAGCAAAACACTTTAATAATTTATTAAGCACTAGAAGTCTAGAGAAATATCTTAAAGACTCTAAAATAATATAAAAAGCTAGCGGGAAAATAAGTTAAATGACATGCAAAGAGGAATCAACACTAAAACAAGTTAAATGACATGCAAACCTTTCTCTAACCAGAAAACTTGACTACTTTTTGAGGATTTTCGTTTGATAATTTCCTTTTTTTTTGAAGAAGGTGAATCTAAGAGGGGGAAAGACGACGCGACCGATAGAACTACGGCTAGGGTTTAGGCAACGAGAGGAGTGAGATGGAGAGGTGGTTATTCGATGGGGTGCAATTAGCGATAATTATAAAATTTTTACAATTTTTGGGATCCGAATAGCGAGAATTGGACTGTAATATCAACTCTCATACTTAAAGCACTCACTGCAAAAAATATCTTGGCAATGTTGAAAAATTAAAATAAATTTTTTTTATGCCGGAGAAATCATAAAATGATTGAATATACTACTATAACCATCACGGGGAAGATATTTAGGTACGTGTAACACACGGTGATCGTAAAAAATCACTGTTCGGCGTGCGGGATATAAATACAGTAGTACGATCCGTGATTCAACGGTGAAAAACAACGATAATCATGGTTAAAAAATCATGCTCTCGAAAAACAACGGCGTGATAGCACATCCCGCACGATAATCTTTGATAAGTTAGACGCACAAACAACTTTTTCCGCCACGGGACAGTGCGCACATATATGATACAAAAAATTTGTGATAACCAAAATACCTCTATTTTCAGCCGGGCATGGGAATAGAAGAACCATGCCCATTAAGCTAGGAACCAGTAAAGCGGGCCGTAGCCAGCTCAAGATGAATCACGGGCAATAAAATATTATTAATCATTACCAAACTCTAAATTATTTATTATTTTATAATTGAATATAAGGACAAAAATATCACAGTTCGAGCCGGATGCTCTCGTAATTAATAAAAAAAACCGGCGAAGACTTTCTAAAGTTTCATTTTGTTAATATATCTATACTACATATACAAAGAAATATATTTTGAACCTTGGTGTAACACCTGCAGCCCATCAGATCAATCTGAACCGTTCGATTTGATCAGATCATAAGATCTCGGCCGTTCGATCGCATGAATGAATCAGGACCGTTCATATTTTTTTTCCTAGGTCTCCTAAACCTATAATTTTTGTAGGGTACCCTACCCTACAAAGCAAATCGGGCGGGCCGGTGGGCGGAGCGGGTTGGGTGGGCGGGCAACTCAGTCTGGGCGGGCCGGTGGGCGGAGCGGGTCGGACGGGCGGCCGGGCAGCGGGCGGGCAACTCGGGCCGGGTGGGTCGGGTCAAAATAAATCCGGGGAAAATGCGTTTGTCAGGTTTTGAACCCGAACCAACCACAGAACTTTAATAACTACTATCCACTATGCCAAGATGACTTTATGTTCAATGTCTGTACCTTTATTTATATTAATAATAGTTAATTTGAAAAACAAATAAATTTATTTTAAATAAATAAATAAATTAAAAAACATTAAAAATAACAAATTGAATTTAAAAAACCAGATTTAATTTTTAATCTGTTTTTTTAAGTTAAGAAATAATGGGCGGGCGAAGCCCGCCGTGGGGCGGGCGAGTACTGTCGCGCGGGGCACGGGGGGACCCCGTGCACTGTCACTCGTATATATATATATATATATATATCTATATAAAATATGAATCTATTAATTTGCCGACTTCATAAAGCCTTGAAGTACTTTGCATGTGAATTAGTCGCGTGCAAGTTAAATATACAATTAAGGCGACTAATTCACATGAACTCTTAAATCTACAAGTTTAGAAGTCTTTCCGGCGCCTAACGTTTGTGTACGGGTCCCATACAAAAAACGGGACCAATCAAAATGTGTTGATTGCTGGCCCCGCTGTGCACAGCTTTTGCGGGGGCGACCGTAGTGCACACTATGGTGTACTGCTATTGGTTGCGGATGTAAATCCGTAAACAAAAATGACTCGTTCTGGCTCGGATGTCTCTGATGGAATCGCGAATGACAAACATGTAACTGCTGGTTGCACTACATCACTGAGGATTACAAGTAGTAGAATGCTCGCGGTTAACAAGTAACCGCTCGTTGTAGGGAGTGTAGACAAGAATGTGAAAGAGAATCTTCAAGTCCCGGAGGAGGAATCTTCAAAGGGGGAAGAGATCTTAAAAGGCCAAAAGGAGATCTTCAAGTCGTTTTCGAAGGAGATCTTCTAAGGGGAAAGAGATATTCGAAGGCTGAAGGAGATCTTCGAAGGATTCTTCGAACACCGAAGGAGAACTTTGAAGGATCTTCGAATGAGCTCTCTCGTGCGCTGAAGGCAACGGGCCATCAAAGGAGTGTTCTGAGCTCTTTTTAAAGTTTTTGACAGGGGCGTCAAGTGTCGAGCGGCAGTCGCAGCGCCAAGTCGGTGCGGCCCGTGCCGCACGGCCCCCGTGCCAGGTGGCACGAACTGTGTCGTTTGGGGAGGCGCGACCCGTTCCGCGTTGGGGAGGCGCGGTCCATGCCGCGCCGAGGAGGCGCGGCGGTCGCCGCGATGAGGGGACCGCAACGGTTCTTGGTTGTCGCGCGTCATGCGGCAGATGTCGTGCTGTCAAAATGGGCGGTTTGGGAGGTCCCCACTTCCCTTTATTAGGAGCACTAAGTGGCCCGCACGTCCTCCACTATGAACACTTCACATTAGTGGAGAGATTTTTGGTAGCCGCACCCTGAATCTTCTTATAAATTAATTAACCATCAATAGATATGTTTATAAGTTGACGCGCGTCTGGCGAGGTGACGTGCGTCTGGCGAGTGTGCTATCAGTTGCTTCAATAATTAGACAAAATACTCATTAAATAAAGGTGTTTGTTAACCGAAACCTGTATTTGACTTTTCGCACCGCAATGGTAAACACAACCTAAAATGTAACAGCAATAGACCGATATTTGGCTTGCCTCAACACGTTATTATTACCTTGTACATCAATCAGTGAGTGACGTTGCCCTCCCGCTTTGTACTACCCCGTATTTGTCGAGTAAGATCACCAAACGAACTAGTAGAAGGGAGCAATCAGCATGGTACGGGCGAGCGCACCCTAGGAAACATGCGTTCGCCCTAGCTTCGGGTAGGGCGTGATCACCCAGCACCGTCGCGTACTCGCCTCCCCTGGGCGAGTACACCCCAGCTAGCCTGAACACGACCCTAGTCGCGGGGGGGGGGGGGGGGGGGGGGGGGGGGGGGGGGGGGGGGGGGGTGCCTAGTACCATCAGGTACTCGCCGTCCCCGGGCGATGTGCGCCTTACTAGGCATGAACTCGCCTCTCACGAGGCCACCCCCTACCACCCGAGGAATTTCGTATCGGCCTGCCTTTAGTAGCACCAAACAATGGGATCTCGCTATTAGCAAGCTAATTTTGGTTGTGTTTAGCAACACCAAAAGTCGGGATTGCGCTATCCGCAGATCAATCTAGGAAAACTTTAAATAGACCCCATAATGCACCTTTGGAGAGGATTCTCTTTTTCCCTCCTAGAGCTTTCTAGTGCTTTCCAGGGTGCATGACTCAACTCTGGTTTGAGAGAGGAAGTTCTTTTAGATCTTTTGAGTTTGTGGCGGGACTTCCTCGCTGCAGCCTGCATGGTCTATTTTTTTCACCAGTGTGAGTGAGGTTTCTCGCTCAAGAGAAGTAAGTGCAAGCTACACTCAGTCGGTTCTAACTCCATTGGCCCCGGTTTCCTGGTGCAACGTTCTTTTAACCCATGTTTTCGGGTTCAATATTCTGGTGTGGTGAGTGTGGACCGTAGCTTGTTCGAAAAATCATAAGTGAGTTTCATGGATGGAAACGAAGGTCAAGGAGTCGATCAAGGGAGCTTGCCCCCTTCGGGCAAGTACGCCAGGAAGATTGACTTCGACGAATTTAGGAAGTCAGTCTTGGAGACCCTGCGCATCGCCCTCACGCCACCGAGGGAGTGCTTAACCCCTGTGATTCTGGTGTTGCGATTCTGGTGCTCACCTCGCAAGTTATGGGCGAGGTGGCGCCAACCGGGCGATAAGGGATGGAAGTGCTAGTAGGGGAGGATAAGAGGGCACTTTGCGTGCGAGTTCTTTTCCCAACTCGATGGGTACCCGCTAATCGGGGGAGGAGACCCGCTAATCCTAAGTGAGTTTCTGCGAACTGATTCTTTCGTCCCCGGTTCCGGAGGGGTTCATAGAGCCCGCTATGTCCTACTGAATGGGCAAGGATGTGTTGGAGTTTCTGAGGTGATCTCAAATCAATCAACAGTTAGTCTTACTGCCAACGCAATATGAGCCTATAAGGTCGCACATAAAACGCTTGGAGAAATTGGAGAATGAATTGAATTGCCTTGCTTATATTGGATATGAGTGGAGGACCAATCATGTGACTGTTTGGAATTGAGTTGAGAATGTCTCAATGAGAAATCGTTTAAAAGGTTTAAACGAATGGATCTATACTTGTCAAAATTCGGCTAAAGGGTTTAGTCGAACTGGAGGCGTTCGTCGACCGCTGAGACGGCTGGTATACCGCCTTCGTCGACCGCTGAGACAGATAGTATACGGCGTTCGTCGACCGCTGAGACGGGCTAGTGTAGCGCGTTCGTCGACCGTTGAGACGAAAGGGCTAGTGTAGCGCCTTCGTCGACCGCTGAGACGAAAGGGCTAGTGTAGCGCCTTTGTCGACCGCTGAGACAACAGAGTGCTAGTGTAGCGCGTTCGTCGAATGCATATCTCTTGAGTTTGTCGAACGCAGATCTCCTTGAGTTCGTCGAACGCAGATCTTCTTGAGTTCGTCGAACGCAGATCTCTTGAGTTCGTCGAACGCAGATCTCCTTGAGTTCGTCGAACGCAGATCTGCTTGAGTTCGTCGAACGCAGATCTCTTGAGTTCGTCGAACACAGATCTCCTTGAGTTCGTCGAACGCAGATCTCCTTGAGTTCGTCGAACGCAGATCTCTTGAGTTCGTCGAACGCAGATCTCTTGAGTTCGTCGAACGAAGATCTCTTGAGTTCGTCGAACGCAGATCTCTTGAGTTCGTCGAACGCAGATCTCTTGAGTTCGTCGAACGCAAATCTCCTTGAGTTCGTCGAACGTAGATCTCCTTAGTTCATTGAACTCAGATCTCCTTGAGTTCGTCGAACGCAACCTTTGGTATATAAACAGATCACGATCTTAGGGTTGGGAGTGCGAGACAGATTTTGTAACCGACCCATTTCGTGGTTTGAGAGAGCAGAGTCGGAAGTGTTCCGCTAGCGCTTCTCTCCTCTTTCGACAGTCGCCGCCTCCACTGTCTCGGATCTAGCAGTCCGTGGGGATGCTAAGAACTTTCCTTCTCCGACTCATTTCTTGTTCGACAAGGCATCGAGGTTCTCCAACACTTGTGTGGATCTCTGTAGAGGGGCCGATCTATTTCGGTTCTTGCAACTCAAGCTTGGTTCTACTAGACTTAGTGAGGAGCATCTTGGTTTGAGTATCGACTCAAATCCCCTTCAGGTATAATTTTTGCACTGTGCTGTGGATGTTGTTTTATTTCTTGAATCAGTAAAATCGCAAGTTCCTTAACTCTTTGGGTTGTTCTAGTTATTTATTCCGCTGCGCATATATGATATGCTGTATTATCATTTTTGAAATGGTATTAGAAAACCCAACAGGATGTCCCCCTCCAGCATCTCCAATGGTTCGAGGATGTCGTCTCCTTCAGGCAGATGATGGACGCTTTTAATTGTAAGTTGTAAGCCATCTCGTTCAATGAAAAGTGAGAGATTGATTCCACCAGCTTCCCTCGGGGACCATCTGCAGCTTTGAAGACTTGCGTCGAAGTTTCCTACCACGGTTCAATGTCCATGAAAAGGAAGAAGGGTGTCGAGGATCTTTTGCTAATCCAACAGGGGGCTGAGGAGTCGTTGGGGAGCTACATGGTGTAAGATCCCCCTCCCGGGACACACAACACGGCCGAGGGGAGTCTTATGCCCAGGACAGCTACATTGCGGAAGCGCCAGCACACGAGCTGGTCTCCCCCACAAGACGCCTATCCTGCCGGCCAAACCAACTAAACAGCGCCAACCCATCAATAATAAAAAGCATTAAAATCCAAAGATTCACAATAAGTAATAATGTCCAAATCAAAGTACAACAAAGGCAGAAAGCTACACAAGCTTCTGCAAAACATCAGAGTAACCAGCTAGATGCCCCAAGGGCTACATCTCGAAACACTCACCCGCCTCTGTCACTGACAGCAGCTAAGGTACCATAAACCCCAGCCCTGCACACCTGACATGGCTGGCCTCCGGTGTTGAACGCTGTTACACCACTGAATGAGCTCCTAAAAAGAGGAACGTAGCAACCGTTAGTCATAAAGACTAAGTGGCTTCCCATCCGCTCCCCCGGCGACTCCAAGGCACCGGGCGGAAGGAAAGAAAGAAAAGCTGCAATATAACAGTAATATACAAAGCAGGTGACAGGGAAAGTAAACTAGTATATACACAAATTCTAAGCTACACAAGTGTAAAAGGGGCTAATCTAATCATGTATAAGCAGGAGTATAATAAAGGTGTACATCAGTAAATAACCAGTAAGTAAAGCAGGCAAAGCAAGGCAGTAAGAACAGTAGCGGCAAGTAATCAATCTCGTACCCTAACTTATATGAATGCCCATACAAACTTATAAGTTAGGATTTCCAGGAATTATAACTCATCATATAAAAGAGCCCACACTAATTTATATGATGAGGATCTGCAAGTGCGTATGCTATGCTTATGCTATGAATGATTATGCAATGAACTCACACACACGACTCTATGCGCATAGACCTTTGTAGTTCCCTCTGTTTGAAAGGAAGCCAACCTCTCGGGTACCAACCGCTGTGACACACGGTGGTAGCGGACCGGGCTGTCCACTCCTAGGCGGGTATACACTCTACCAGGCCTAGACCGCACGTACGCCTCGACGCTAAACAACCGCGGAGCTCTGCGTACTCTTTGCTGGAGTCCACCAGACTGTGAGCCAAGTGAGAGGTGTCTTCGGGGAACTGTCGTCCCGACACGCAGCCAAGCTGGCCCCTTAGACCCCTACACACCCGCTAAGTCAACGTACCGCGGTCGGAGTGACGACCTGCCTAGTACCGAAGACCTGCCACATTTCTGAGAAAGTTATCGGGATAATCATCCCTTCGAGGTTCCCGCTCGTCTAACCGAGCACCACAATCCTGCCACTCCCGCAACTGGGAGGAGATACATAAATCCAATCTTACCCTACTATGGCTACTCTTGCCTACTTTAAATATTATTGCAATTTAGGGTTAATCTTGGACTTCCCGAGGGTTACCCTGTAAGGGGCTCGCTACGGTACTAGGAACTACAATGGGATGACACCCCAAAGTTCCCTTTCTCAAGACACTTAGTACTATTGGTATCTACCCTTAAGATTACCCTCTTATCATTTCACTTGAATTAAACCTCAGTGCTTTATGACCCTCTAAGGGGAAAGACGATCTTTCGTCAATCCCGAGCACAGCCTTACCCATAGCTCACCAAACACTCTCATCACCTAAACTCCTTTTTGGTGACCTCAACCTCTTCATCCAAATTAGGTACACCAACTACCTCCAATTCCCACCTAATGGTCTACAAGTTATCTCCATTCTACCGTTTTACTATTCGCAGACCAAATGAGTTATATGAACCACATAAGGGGAGGTACTACAAATATTCATCCAATTGACTCAAGATTATTACCAGAAGACTATCATGATATTATAAGACTAAGCTCGGCTTTTACTCAAGGGTTGTTTCTCATCCAACCCTGTTAGATTCAAGTTCCTCCACTACTAGGAGGGTATGAACATTACCAGTCCTAGGCCTCTGTACGCCTCGACGCTAAGAACACACAGCGGAGACCCTGCGTACTGCTCGACGCTAAGAACACACGACAGAGCCTTCAAGGACACAGAAGGGGACTTGGGTAGGTGAGCACCAAAAGTCCAACCCAAGCGGTCAAGAATCTAACTGCCGGCTTCTGTCGGTGTCACGACTAGCAAGCCCGTAGACCCGCCATAAGTAATCCTCCAACCAGGTTCCATACACCACCAGGTGTAAGCCATGCAACCCATGTGCTCCCCATGCACAACCCGTGCTCATAAGCACCCAAGGACTCCCAAGCAGAGTCTTATTACATTTCACTTCTTGCACGCTTAGCCGATGTTACCCACCCCGAGTTGTCACAACTCTCGTGCGGTGGTGTGCATATATTATGACAATCATTCTATACGACCCTGTAGGACCCAACATAACTTCTCATCCCACCCTCATACTCAATTCACAAGTATTACGAAAAACTCAAATTATTAACCTCGTTGAGGGTTCAACGCCATTATTCATGCATCATGATAACTTATAACCGAATATTTGATCAAGGGTTTATATCAACCCGACTCCTATGAGATCCCCCGTGTTATCTCATAATCATTACCTTGAATATTTCCCCAATTTCAAGTCTTGTCTATATTTACCAATGTTATTTGCAACACAACAAATTTATAGGAAGAGTCTAACAATATTACTGTATATATAAATCCAACATTCATAATTCTGATCCGGGGTAGTCTCAATACCATTAGGCACATGTCCACCAAATTTTACGAACATCCGATAAGTAATTTGAGAGGAATCCAAACAACATTATAAATTTTACGTGTGTATCGTTGTTTACCAAAATTGGATTTCTGGGAGTTACGCTCCACCACCAATAACGTGCCACCCCATTCTGGAAAGGTATTTCCAAGGGATACAACATTCGTGTTGGGACCGAGGTCCAGATTCAAGTCAGTCACACCCAGAAATAGGTTTGAACCCGGCTGCGCACCACAGGACAGAATCTGTCCATCTACTTTATAATTTCAGACACGGCCTATTTCGACCAGACTTTGAGGGAGCTGTCGGGCTCCTCGCAAATCGTACAACCAGTCGTTGGAAAGGTATCTCCGACGTCTACAACTTCCATCATAAGCTCAGGGACCCGCTCCGACTGTATCAAGCCCAAACAGCGACTCGAACACAACCGGTCTAGTTTGACAGATTTCTTTATAATATAATAGTAATCTTAATAAAACTCATTACTTCCAACAGCTTTATAGAACTCTACAGTTCACCAAAAATTATGTGCAACCATTCCTTAGAAAGGTGTTACCAAGGGCTACAACTTTCTAGTTGAGTCCAAAGCCTGGATCTTGCTGGAACATGTCCAAAACTGGACTTGAACTCAGCAGCGCGCAGAAAACCGATTTCTGCATCAGTCTGCAGATATAATTTCTGCACGTATCTTAAAGTGAATCTAATGACATTGGTTCATCTTCTTGCTCCAGCAAGGGGGTAAAATGAACAGCGCTATTTCCTCAAATACTCCCTCAAAAGACCACCAATCTTCACGAGATCAAGTCCTCTCTCTTCGTATTGAAGAGAGGGGTTGATTGAAGCAAATCTCACGGCAATCGTCGTCCTAGAACGGGAGTTCTAGCGTGGTCTTCTCCTATGGAAACACCATAACTCACAAGGTTGGGTCCTCTTGGCCCAACATCTCTCCTATGTGATATAAAGATCTAGCACCAAGGGAGAGGGGAGGAAGTCACCTGATTTCCGGCCGACGTTCGCAGTGGTCTCCTCCGCGGCATGGAGGCAGTTGGCCAAGACTGATTAAAAGGTCCTGATCCACAGAAATATCAAACATGTAATCAGTCAACATTACCCAACTAAAAAGAAAGGAAACAGCAGACAACATGAAAAGTTAACAAATTAATAATTTCCCAAAGACTCACATCCTTTGATTTATAAAGAGAAACTGATTGCAGACGACCCCAGGACTACCATATAAAATTTCTTCCCTGGTATAAGAGTATAAATGGCAGCAAATAGGAATAGGAATAGGAATAGGAATCCCCCCTGTAAGATAGGACCAAGGACAAGTATTCCATCAATACACCCACTCACCCATGCGCCTAAACACTTCTTTGTTAAGCATTGGTGACACAACACAACACACATACATGAACACACATTCATTGCACATGTTAGGTTAGGCTACTCACAACCCATCCCATTGTGAAATATTTTGAAGTCGGAAGAACACGTCAACCAACCTGAGAATAAGGACACCAAAGATGTGTTGGATTTAGTGTGCAACGTAGGGATGAAATTTAAAAAAAATGTAAACACACAAAAACGAAAACACAGTAATTTGGATCGTGTTCATCTCATGGCAATAGCGAGATAATTTTTCACGTCGTTCAAAATTAGTAATCACAAAACTAATCTATACCATCACATAGAGATTAGGGGTTGTACCTCTAGAAATAAATATTTCTAGGTGAAGAGCGGATCTCCGATTTTTGATGCGGCGAGGCGGAGAAACAAAAGAGCGCCGATGAAGAGGCAAGATCCGGCTCCAAAAACTCTAGGTTCACCTTGAACCCAAAACAGCCCAACGACCTCTACTTTGATGAGAAGAGGAGAGGAGGAAGATTTAGACAGTGCCCCCGACTGCCGTAGATTTCATGCAGTCGAAATACTCTATCCCGCCAGCGAATGGAGGATGGAAAAAGGTTGAGAACCTTGCTGCCCTTTTACCGTCTGAGGAGATTTCGATTTGCCCAAAATCCACCGGAGGAGAAAAGGAATCGGAAAAACCAAAACCTTGTTCGACTCCTTCTACTCGACAAAAAATGTCCGATGAAAGCCACAATATAAATATACTCTTATATTTTTCCTTTTCTTTATTTGAAGGAAGAGGAAGAGATCTCCTTAATTAAGAAAAATCTTAATTAGAATTATTTCAGTTTCAAAATCCAAAGCCTTTCTTGATTAGGCCTTTATAATTTCTAAAACTGAAAACCTCTAATTACGAATTTAATTTCAGTTTTTAATGCCAAAAAAAAAAACTGATTTCTCAATTGATTTTTCTTCATTTCCAAAACCGAAATTCCTTAATTGGGAATCTAAGAGTATTTAGAATGCTCAATTAGTGGGCAAAAAGATATTAAACATGGAGTGCAAACGGATTATGCGCACTACTTACACCACCAACAATTCTTCCCTTTCAAATCTAATTAATTAATGTGATTGCATGTAACGTCGAGTGCGCTACATATTTTATTCAGCCTGGTTATTGATTCAATAATGAATTTTAATTCATTATATCAATAACGCCTAAATAAAATCACACATTAATAACTGTCTAAACGCGTCGCTTAACGACAATTGCTATTCGCACTCAACCAAGTATTTGAGTCATATAACTATGAAAATAAATACACAATTTGAGTCGAATGCGGCTGCTTCTGTTCATTTGGTGTGACCTTTATTGAGTGACTGAGTCGTCTAGTCAATAATATATTTAAATATATCATGGGCTATAAGAGGCTTTATTACTGCATTATAGCTGACCAGACAACACAGCAACTAGGTAACACAAATATAGATGACCCGTGTCTATGCATGTCACATGATATCATGAATGTCCCGCGGGAGAGGTTAGTGTCATTCCCGCAACACATTCATCTTTCTTGGCTTCTCAAGCGCAATGTATTTTATAACTACTTTCAGTTATATTGCATGCCATACAACCTCGCTTTGCCAAGGGGCCCAGTAATATCATAGCTCGATGTAACTCGAGGGACAAATGATACTGTCGATGTGTAAACCTAATCCGCACAAGTCACACAACGAGCTGCAGTGTATATTCCATCAATAGACGATATTCAACTGCTACTACATTGTATGCCCTGTGAAGGCAGGTTCACAAATCTCATATCTACATTCAATAAGACACGTTGAGATTATCGATGACACTTAACACAATCCATACGATATCTCAACTTAAGATTAGGTCTAACTCAATATGTATAGCTTCAACCTACATACATATTCATATGATTAAACGATAACTTTTATCAACATTTGTAGAACTACAATGTACTTTAACTCATATGACAATCCAAGGTGGTGGTCAATGTCCCGCTTTGACCACCATGATCGTGAGCATGTTAAACTAAGATCATGTGATGGAACTCAAGTGTTCTACTGTTCAAGACCATGAGCATCTTCTTGAACTATCATGAGACATCATCATATGATCTAGGGACAGAATAAGTTAATTATTCACAAAACATGAACTAAATAAATTCGAAGACAACTTTCAAAACACAAATCCTTCAAGATGAACACAAGCTTTCACAATACTAATTTTGGTAGCTAGTTACAACTAAACACGGCTGAATACAAGTTGCATCCAACTTGAATCACAACAGCCAATAGAAGGTAAGAACTTGGTCACAGACAAGGTCCGCTTCTCCTCCGGAGCACACCGCGCAGGTGATACTCGCTCCAATACTCGCTCCTCGCTACAGAAGCTCGCTCTTCGCTACCGCCGGCGGTATCGCTAGCGCCGGCGGTATCGCTAGCGCCGGGCGTTAGCTCTGCTACTCGCAAGCTCGCTGCTCGCACTCCAAGCTTATCGTGTACTCGCCACGCGTCGCTTCCTCCAATACTCGCTAGCGCGTGCGCTATCACTAGCGTCGGGCGCTATCTCCCGAGTAGGTACTCGCACTCCCAGCTACTCGCAAGCTCGCTGCTCGCCTCTTCGCCTCTTGTCGCTACCGCGCGCGCTAGCACTAGCGCCGGCGGTATCTCCACTGCTCGCTACTCGCTCAATGGAGCTGGCCGAACTTACTCCAAGTTCGATGCTCGCCTGCCGAACTTACTCCTAGTCCGATGCTCGCCTGGTGGCGCTCTGGTATCTCTAACTCGCTCAAAGTTGATGATACTCGCCAGTTCCAGAATCGATGCGCTTTAGAGGGGGGGTACCCCCTCTATTTATAGGCAAAACAAGGGGGTGGCGAGTATGAGCTAGCGCTGGCGCTAGCGCTAGCGCTGGCGCTATCTCACTTCAATTCTAACACTCCCCCTTGAAGTGAGCTCCGGGAACAACTCCAAGCAACGAGCGAAGCCTCCGGAACGGCCCCGCAGATAGGGGCTTCGTAAATATATCCGCAAGGTTCTCTTCACTCCGCACATACTCCACAGCGATCAAGCCACCCAGCACCTTCTCTCTGATGAAGTGATGCTCGATCTCTGTGTGCTTGGTCCTTGCATGACAAACTGGATTGGTTACCAGTTTCAATGCACTCTCGTTGTCCCCACGTAGCACAGTAGGTCCGCTGACCTCCTCGTCCACATCCTCCACTAGTCTCCTTAGCCAGACACACTCCTGAGCTGCTAAGGATGACGCCTTGTACTCGACCTCCGTGGTAGAAAGGGAAATAGAGTCCTGCTTCTTGCTACACCACGAGATAGCAGCTGCTCCACACAAGAACATGTAACCTGATGTCGACTTGCGATCATCAACGTCACCTCTGTAATCTGCATCCGTGTACCCGTGCAGCTTGAAGTCAGACTTCTCATCATAGGACAACCCCATCTCAAGGGTGCCCTTCACGTACTTCAGTATCCCTTTGGCTGCCTTCAGATGAGGCTTCCGCGGCTCCTGCATATACCGACTAACTCGGTCGACAGCAAAGGCGATGTCCAGCCTCGTGATAGTCAGGTAGATAAGACTCCCCATCAGTGCCCGAAAGATCTTCGGATCAGGAAGAATCCTCCCTTCTTCCTTCTGAAGCTTCAGCCCAGCCTCCAGAGGAACGGAGCTGCTCTTCCCCTCCTTCATGCCGAATCTTTCGACGATCCTCTCGGCATACGCCCTCTGGGAAACATACAGCCCGCCTCTTCTCTTCTCTACTTGGAGGCCAAGGAAATGGTGCAGTTCACCAAGATCCTTCATCTCGAAGCGTATGGAAAGCTGCTGCCTCAGCGCCGCGACCTCCTCAGGGTTGTTCCCTGTCACGATCATGTCGTCGACGTATAGCAGCACTAGCACGTGAAGACCTCCACTCTTCTTCACGAACATGCTGGAGTCCGAGTCTGAGGCATCGTAGCCGCAGAACTGCAAGTACTCTGCAATCTTCCCATACCAGGCTCTCGGCGCCTGTTTCAAACCATAGAGGGCCTTCTTCAGCTTGCAGACGTGACGCGGCTGGGACTTGGACACGTATCCAGGTGGTTGCACCATGAATATGTCTTTGTCGATCTCTCCGTATAAGAACGCGTTCTTCACATCCAGCTGCCATAGCTTCCAACCTCGGCACGCCGCCAAAGCGATGATCGTCCTCATCAACGTCATCTTCGCTACAGGACTGAAGGTCTCCTCGTAGTCCTCTCCGTAGGTCTGTGAGAAGTCTCGAGCGACAAGCCTCGCCTTGTACCGCTCCACTTCTCCATCAGCTCTTTTCTTAACCTTGTACACTCATTTGCAGGTGATAGGTTTGATGCCCTCCACCATGGGAACCAGGTCCCATGTCTCATTCTTCTCTATGGCCTCCATCTCCTCGATCATGGCTGCGTCCCACTCCTTGATGCCAGCTGCATCCTCAAAGCAGGAAGATTCCCTCTCATCGAGTGGTCCTGCGAAGAAGCAGGAAACCAAACTCACGAAGTTCCCCTCCTTATAGCGAGCAGGCAGGACGATGGTCCTCTTCGACCTCCTCAAGGCTTGGCCACTATCTACCACTCCTGTAGACTCCTCTGTTTGAGCTCCTCTCTGAACTCCTCCTGAAGCGGTGCTCTCCCTGCTTCTTGAGTTGGTAGCTCCCCCTGAGCCAGAAGCTCCTTCTGAGCCAGAAGCTCCTCCTAAGCCAGATGACGATGGAGCACTTGGAGATAACTCCAACTCCACAGTAGGGTCCTCAGTGACCCACTCCTCTTCCCTGCTAGCTTCTCCACTCTCTGACATCTCCACTGAAGAGACTCCCTGATATGAGACCAGTTCGTCAAACACTACGTCGCGCGAGACGACGAACTTGTGGGTCTGCGGATCCATGCACTTCCACCCCTTCTTCCGCTCATCGTAGCCGATGAAGATACACTTCCTCGCTTTCGGCTCCAACTTTGTTCTCTGAGCGTCCGGGACGTGCACGAAGCAGGTAGAACCGAACACCTTCATGTGACCCACATTGGGCTTCTCCCCGAACATGAGCTGGTGTGGAGACACCATCCTGTTAGGACTCAGAGGTAGGCTGTTGATCACATGAGTAGCGCACACCATTCCCTCCGCCCATAAGGCCTTGGGAATGCGCTTGGCATGTAGCCAACTCCTGGTATTCTCCACCAGATGGCGGATCTTCCTCTCTGCCACCCCATTCTGCTGCGGGGTGTGAGCGCAGGAGAGCTCCCGCCGAATGCCGAACCTCCTGCAGAAAGAAACAAACTCATTGGAGGTAAACTCCCCTCCATTGTCGCTTCTCAGCTTCTTCACTCTGCGGTTCAGCCTCCCCTCCACAAGCTCCTTCCACTCGAGGAACTTGCAGAATACTTCTGATTTCTCTCTCAGAAAGTATACCCACGTATAGCGGGTGTAGTCATCCACCAGAACCAGCGCATACTTATTGCCTCCATAATTAAGGGTGGCGCACGGCCCCATAACATCAGCATGTACGCACTCAAGAGGTGCCTTACACCTGGTCTCCGACTTGTCAAATGGAAGTCGATGTGACTTTCCATATTGGCATTCGTCGCACACATGGCCGTCGCCGTAGGAAGAGAGATGAGGCAGGCCACTCACTAGGCCCTTTGCCGCCATCATCTTCAGCTTGTCCATCCCCACATGACCCAGCCTCTCATGCCAGATCACAGCGCTGTCGTTTGTCTTCAGCTTGTCCACGTAGGCATTTGCAGACAAAACATACAAATCCTTCACCTTTCTCCCGGTGAGCGTGACGTCAGCATCGACAGACGAAAGGTTCTTCAAGAACTTCACCTCCTTTGGTCCAAACATCACGTGGTATCCAGCATCCACGGCGTTCGACACTGAGAAGAGGTTCTTCTTCATGCCAGGCACGTGATACACACTCTTCAGTGTCACTGGCTTCTCTCTACTTCCAAGGTACACCTTCCCTTCTCGCTCCACAGGATGTACCGTATCATCCGCAGTGATGATAGAATCCGTCCCTTCATACGCTTCCAAGGAGTCGAACTTGGACATATCTCCTGTGAGATGATGCCCGCAACCGGAATCCACTATCCAGTCGTTCTCGAGGTTGATGGAGGCTAAGACATCGACTGACGTTGCCGTCATCTCTGCCAGGAAACAATTGTCCCCCCTCTCACCGCCCTGGTGACCTCCACCTCTTCCTCCACCTCTCCGGTGATCTCCCTCCTTGTTAGCAGCATGACCGGCCTTCAGATTAGACCGACAGTCCTTTGCCATATGCCCATACTTCTTACAGGCAAAGCAAAGGGTTCTCCCCTTCTCATCGCGCGCAGGGAGGAACTTCCCCCCATCTCCCTGAGAGGACGTTGAAGGTCCATCTCCGGAGTTCTTCTTTCTCTTATCCCAGGATCTCCTCTTTCCTGAGAACAAGGCCTCGCCATCTCCACCTGAGATGGATACTCCCGCCATCTGCTTTGCCAAGCTCTCCTGTGACGATAGCAGGTTCTCTAGCTCCAGAAGGGAGGGCTGAGTAGCCCATCCTTGCACGGAAGTAACGAAGGGGACATACTCCCTCCTCAAGCCTCGGAGTATGTGCCGCTTCAACTTCACCTCTGAGATTGGCTCTTCAGGATCCAAGGCCGAGATCTCCCCACATAGGTTCTTCACCTTCAGGAAGAAGGTGGATATCGCCATCTCGCCTTGAGTCGACTTCGCCAACTTATTCTCCAGGAATTGTAGCTGCGCCACATTCTTCTTGTTGAATAACCCATCGAGGGCTATCCAGATCGCAGACGCTGACTTGCAACCTATGATGTGGTCGAACAAGTCAGGTGATATGGCTCTCTTCAAGGTGAACTCCGCCTTGGCGTTGGTCTTCCTCCAAGCTCTCACAGCTGGACCATTATCACCGGCAGCTACTACTTCCTCTTGCTCCCCACCACCAATAACCTCCCAGAGATCCTCTCCAAGAAGGTAGCTCTCCATACAAGACATCCACTTCTTGTAGTTGGTTTGAGTAAGCAGCTCAATGCCAAGTCCCCTAGCATACCCTCCTCCGCCGTCCATCTTGGTTGCTACGTCCTAGTTCCCACTATCGCTCTGATACCATGTGAAATATTTTGAAGTCTGAAGAACGCGTCAACCAACCGGAGAATAAGGACACCAAAGATGAACACAAGCTTTCACAATACTAATTTTGGTAGCTAGTTACAACTGAACACGGCTGAATACAAGTTGCATCCAACTTGAATCACAACAGCCAATAGAATGTAAGAACTTCATCACGGACAAGGTCCGCTTCTCCTCCGGAGCACACCACGCAGGTGATACTCGCTCCAATACTCGCTCCTCGCTACAGAAGCTCGCTCCTCGCTACCGCCGGCGGTATCGCTAGCGCCGGGCGTTAGCTCTGCTACTCGCAAGCTTGCTGCTCGCACTCCAAGCTTCTCGCGTACTCGCCACGCGTCGCTTCCTCCAATACTCGCTAGTGCGAGCGCTATCACTAGCGTCGGGCGCTATCTCCCGAGTAGGTACTCGCACTCCCAGCTACTCGCAAGCTCGCTGCTCGCCTCTTCGCCTCTTGTCGCTACCGCGCGCGCTAGCACTAGCGCCGGCGGTATCTCCACTGCTCGCTACTCGCTCAAGGGAGCTGGCCGAACTTACTCCAAGTTCGATGCTCGCCTGCCGAACTTACTCCAAGTCCGATGCTCGCCTGGTGGCGCTCTAGTATCTCTAATTCGCTCAAAGTTGATGATACTCGCCAGTTCCAGAATCGATGCGCTTTGGAGCGGGGTACCCCTCTATTTATAGGCAAAACAAGGGGGTGGCGAGTATGAGCTAGCGCTGGCGCTGGCGCTAGCGCTCTCACTTCAATTCTAACACCCATTACCTACTCAAGTGCACATGACACTTTACTGCTAGCACAGCACACGCTTGTGCACATCCCTCACAAGTGCTACTCATCTCAACCCAGTTGTTGCACACAATAAAGCATCCCCCAACACAGTCACTGCACAAATTAAGGATAGAGACACAACACGTACACAACATAAGTGCACATGCACAACCACTAAGCACTTTAGAATAGGGACATTGAAGGATACACAGCACCGCACCACACGCACATACCCACTACAAGATTTAGAATAGGTTACCCAACAATTAAACAGCATCAAAGCCCCAAAACAGCCGGCTTACCATAAAAACGAGGAAACCCAAACCGATGGCCGACCATTGAGGACTTATCCTAACTCGATTAAGAGCAAGAAAACTTAGATTAAGTAAAGAAGAAGAACATGAAACTTACTGCGTAGGTCGCGAACAACCGAGCCCTGATTCTGCCTGAGAATCGAGTTCACTAGTCCCAAATCCTCAAAAATCTTCTCCAAAGCTTCGATTCCAACCTTCAAGAACACCTTCTACTCGAAATCGCAAGGGAACGGAGAGTTTGAGACGAGAGAAGAGGAGGGGGGGAGCTTCGGCCATGGGAGAAGCTAGAGAGAAGATCGGAACAAGGAGGTGGAGTTCGGCCATGGAGGAGACGCTGCTGCTTGAGGAGACGGGGCGGCGGTTTGGAGAGCTCACCGGAGGAGTATGCGTCGGAGAAGGCTCGCCGTGAGGAGCGGCGCCGGAGGAGAGGAAGAGGGATCGGTGGGAGGGGAGGGGGTTTCCGCTGTCGGGCTGCTGCAGGGGAGGCGTCGGGTGAGGTTTGCTAACCTAATCGTATATGTATATATATATAATATTATGATTATTATGATTATTATTATTATCTTAAATTGATTACACTCAATCGCTCGTATCTCGCTCTAGGGAACTCGTAATTTGTCCTGGATGAGCTCGTTTCAACCATCTCGCTGACACGCATCTAACGAAATGATCAGAGGTCAATTCCGAGTCCGTTTGCTCATTTTAAGCTTGTCGGAGCGTTTGCGGCCAAATTTGACTTAAACGTCAAAACTCCTTCAAACGACGTCGGAATCGCAAACGGATAAATCTGTTGAACTCATACTAATGTGACGAGTCTAACAAGACTGATTGGGGTCAATTGCGAGATTGTTTGGTCAATTTCACCATTTTGGATAAATATGTTATTCGCAGACCACATTAATAAATTCGCCGATTCTCATCAGAATCGAGCGCGGACAGTTTTGTTGAACTCGTATAGGCTTCACGAGTCTAACAAAACTGACTGGGGTGAATACCGAGACCGTCTGCTGCATATCGCCTTTTGGATAAATCTGCTATTCGCAGACCACGTTATTTAAGCTAACGTACGTACTATAATTCCTTCGAGGCGGTACGCTTCCTTCGAGTTTTATCGCTCAAGTTATGCTCTCCAGACGGCTCGGATCCCGATACAGCAAACATCGGGACAAAGAATAGAACTGGTACTCGCCGCATTCGTCGAGTGCACTTCCCCGGCTCAGTTGCAAGCCTGGCCCTCAGTACACCACGAGCCCGAGTCAACTCGCGTGACTCAAAAACGCGCACAAGGGGTCTAGCTTGAATCAGGATGTTACACATGGATCACTTACAGGAGGAGGTTCTTCTGGTCTATGAGGTGCCCGAGCACACCTTGCAGCTTGCCTTCACCCTCGGGCTGCCACAGGGTCTGTTCAAGGTGGGACTCGCCCGGGATCCCCCTCTGTCCTATGAGGAACCGATAGAACGAGTGGGATGAGAGATCGAGAGCGAGTCCATAAATCACACATTTGTGGCAAAGTTGGCCAAGTGATCAGGGAGCGAGGAGAAAGCGCCAGGAGGTTCTCAGCAGCAGGAGGTGAAGAAGAAGGAAGAGCCGAGAAGGCAGAAGTTTCAGGGTCCCCCCGGGTGGCAGGTAAGTGTTCAATAATATTTAAGGACCCCCAAGAAGAAAATCGTTGTTCGGGCTATCACATGCCGGCAGAGCAGACTCCCTCACCCGGGTGGCAGCAAAAATAAAGGAAATTTTGGTTTAAAACCCCCGAGAAGAAAATGGTTGTCCAGACTCTCACATACCGGCAGGGCAGGCTCTCTCACTCGGGTGGCAGAAAAAGAATGAAAACTTTGGCTAAGAGCCCCTGAGAAGAAAATCGTTGTGCGGGCTCTTACATGCCGGCATGGCAGGCTCCCTCACTAGGGTGGCAGGGAAAAAGTTATTTTGAATAATGGCCCCCGAGAAAAAATCGATGTTTGGGCTCTCACAAGCCAGCATGGCAGACTCCTTCACTCGAGTGACAGGGAAAAAGGTTATTTTTGTAAGTGCCCCCGAGAGGAAAACCGATGTCTAGGCTCTCACAAGCCGGCATGGCAAGCTCCCTCACTCGGGTGGCAGGAAAAATGTTATTTTGATTAAAGAACCTTGAGAAGAAAACCGATGTCCGGGTTCTCACAAGCCGGCAGGGCAGGCTCCCTCACTCGAGTGGCAGGGATAAAGTTATTTTAGTTAAGGGTCACCGAGAAGAAAACCGTTGTCCGGGCTCTCACAAGCCGGCATGGCAGACTCCCTCACTTGGGTGGCAGGATAAAAGTTATTTTGATTAAGGGCCCCCGAGAAGAAAACTGTTGTCCAGGCTCTCAAAAGCTGGCAGGGCAGGCTCCATCACTTCGTTGGCAGAGAAAAAGTTATTTTGGTTAAGGGCCCCCGAGAAGAAAACTGTTGTCTGAGCTCTCACAAGCCGGTAGGGTAGGATCCCTCACTCGAGCGGCAGGGAAATAGTTATTTTGGTTAAGGGCCCCCGAGAAGAAAACCGTTGTTCAGGCTCTCACAAGCCGGCATGACAGACTCTCTCACTCTTCTGGCAGAAAGAAAAGTTATTTTGATTAATGGCCCCCAAGAAGAAAATCGATGTCTGGGCTATCACAAGCCGGCAGGGCAGGCTCCCTCACTCGGGTGGCGGGGAAAAAACTATTTTGGTTAAGGGCCCCAGAGAAGAAAACCGTTGTCCATGCTCTCACAAGCCGACATTATAGGTTCTCTCACTCGGGGGGCAGGGAAAAAAGTTATTTTGGTTAAGGGCCCCCGAGAAGAAAACCATTGTTCGGACTCTGACAAACCGGCAGGGCAGACTCCCTCACTCAGGTGGCAGGAGAAAAAGTTATTTTGATTAAGGTCCCCTGAGAAGAAAACCATTTCCAGACTTTCACAAGTCAGCAGGGCAGTCTCCCTCACTCGAGTGCCAGGGAAAAAGTTATTTTGATTAAGGGCCCCCGATAAGAAAATCGGTGTTCGAGCTCTCACAAGTCGGAAAGGCAGGATCCCTCACTCGGCGGCAGGGGAAAAAGATATTTTGATTAAGGTCCCCCGAGAAAAAACTGTTATTCAGGCTCTCACAAGCCGACAGTGTACAACCACGTATTCGTCCAGTGGGTCCCAAAGGTCCAAAAGGCAGGCAAGATAGGTCAAGAAGGGCACTCGCCCAGGTCAGGAGATCGAGGCAGGGGAGCCTCAGTGCGAGTGCGAGCCTCTTCCACAAAGCACTCGCTCACTTAGGAGTGCGAAAGCGCTGAAGGTCAGACGAGTGAGGGCGGAACCCCACTCGCTCAGCAAGTCAGTATCAGGCGAGTGGTGCCCCCACGGATCACTCGCCCAGTGGAATCTAGCGTGCGAGAGGCCTGACGAGTGGTGCTTTCACAGACCACTCGCCCAGAAGGCTTTAGTGGGGAAATTACCTAGATACCCTTGGTGTGCTACCAATAGACCCTCCAAACAACGGAGTTAGGCTGTTAGCAGACCAATTTGAGGTGCGATTAATAAAACTAAAAGGCAAATTTAGGCTATTTGCAGACCAGACTAGAAAATCTATAAATAGACCCTTAATGGCACCTTGGAGGAGATCCGATCTTTTGAGCTCTCTCCTCCATGCTAGTTTTGGGGTTGGTTGTTAGTGCCCTCCAAGGTGCCCGACTGAGCATTGGTTTGGGAGAAGAAGCTCTCTGAGATCTTCCGGGTGTGCGGCGGGACCTCCTCGCTACAGCTTTGGGTTTATTCCTAATTCTTCATCCACAGTCAAGAGTGCAAGTGATGAGCAAGTAGGTATAGGCTACACCCCCTAGTGGGTCCGAACTCAAGAGACAGATTGCCGGTTTCAACAGACAGGGTAGACTCCCTCACTCAAGAGGCATTAACGGGTGAAGATGAATGGGTAAGCACTCGATAGGAATCGTCATTAGAACAACAGATGCGTAAACGAGAGTGACAAAGTAGAAGTTCTATGATAACGAAAGTGAGATCAGGGACATGGGGCGAGCACAGTAGGCCTCGCCCCGGTCAAGCGCGCCTCCCGCTCGCCCGCTCTAGGGCACTCCTTATCATATGAATTACACAGCCTGCGACAAGGAGGACAGATGCGAGCATTTTCTCCTCTTAATGGCACGAGTACCAATTCCTAAACTCAAGCACTCGCCGAGTCAGGAGTTACAATTGAAGCTGAAGTCTCAATAAAGTTAACACCAAAAGGCACGATTAATTGCGCTATCCGCATACCAATCCAGGAAAAATATAAATAGACTACATAAGAAATCTTTGCATAGGATTCTCTTTTTTCTCTCCTAGAGCTTTTCTAGTGCTTTCCAGGGCGCCCGACTCAACTCTGGTTTGGGAGGGGAAGTTCTTTTAGATCTTTCGGGTTTGTGGCGGAACCTCCTCGGTGCAGCCTACTGGGTCTGTTTTTCTACCAATGTGAGTGAGATTTTTTGCTCTGAGTGCCTGGTACATGGTTCTCACTCAAGAGAAGTAAGTGCAAGCTACACCCAGTCGGTTCGAACTCGGTTGGCCCAAGTTTCCCGGTGCATAGTTCTGTTAATTAACCTAGGTTTTCGGGTTCACCACGCTTCCTCCACGACACCTTCGGCCCCCGCATTAGCTGCCCCTCCGACTCAAACCGAACGCCAAAATGTTGGAAAAATTTAGGTGTGTCGCTACGAAAATTGTATTATCGAAAATTTTATGATAATGACAAAACACTGAATGCAATGACGAATGAAAGCACGATCGTCGTATTCAAGACTATCAATCTTTATTGGAATATAAAATGCAAGATTAATTTTTTTATTGCTTAATCAAAACAAAAAGAACACAAATATAAAAGAACTGAAATGAATGGCAATACGACTGATGTGCGAAACTTAGGCTTTATTTGGCGCGGCGGTGGCGGGCGGCAACTACGGGTGGAAAGGGAGCGTTGGGAACGGAGGGGTGGAGGCGGGGCTCGAAATGGAGGGGAAGAGCTTCATTCCTCATGCGCGGCGGGTGGAGACGCGGCAAACGCTGCGCCACGCATTTGGTTAAACGCCGCCTGCCACCGCCGCGCCAAATGAACCCTTAATGTTTACAATTTTTCTACTTCTAGTTCATGCTTCATAACGGATATTCTCAAGAGCCTTGACATATTTCTTCTTATGAAATTCTAAAGATCAGATTTCTACAATAGACAAAGGTTAACTCAAATCATGCATATATAATGTAATTATGAAAACTGAAATTGGATATAGGTGTGTTTAATCTTCTAGATCCAAAGCGGAATATTAAACCATGCATTAAAGTTTTGCTGATCTATAGAAGATTCGTGTACATAGATTAGTCTTCTAGAAGTTTCCTGTTTTCGATTTCCCTAAACCAGAGCAGCTGAAATGGAGAATGCGAAGGTGAATGGAAGACCGATCGATATTTTTGCTGCTCACACCGGAGCTGGCTTCTGAATTAGGAAGAAGAGTCGAAGAGTTCGACAATTACACAACTCTAGAATCGCCCTTGTTCATCAACACATGAAATTTGAATTGGTTTAGGTTTTAATAGGAGAACCTATTAGGAGTCCATTAATCCCCATGTCTCCTTAATTAAATTCAAATAAATTTTCTTTATTGAATTCGACAAATTAATTATGATTTATTTATCATGCATATACATAGGCCAAGGGTTAGATCGGGTTTGCGACATAAACTTACGAGACGATCGAGCCGACCTATCACATGCTTGGATCGTTCGCGCAACTGAATTAACGCGCGCTCGTGAAAGGCCGAATAGACTCAAATATTCGCGCACGACTTTATCGGGATGTCTCGATGAATTGAGTCCACTAAATGAAAAATTTCCAATGCCAAAAGAGTCAGGGCTGAGCATGCGGAGCTAGAATTCACCAAAAGAGGACCACCGTCGGCGCAATTCGGTCTCGAGAAATCTGAACAGAATGCGGTGTCCAAGCAGCTTGCCTACTAAAGCAAATTCAAAGGTGCTAATGGTTTGCCGCATCACATCATCATCCAGACAAACCCGCAAGAATATTTCACATTGGCATTTCGTCGAACATTGTAGTACGCTAATCGTCTCATCCAGAAATAGTCTGTCCCCGCAACTTAGAACCGTCCACAGAAGAAGCGGCATCATGCTGCGGCACCATCTCTTCATCAACTAGACCATGAGAAAGTTGGGGTTACCTTCCTGATGTGCATCTAAATCATCTTCCACCATCACAGCCCACTCTAAACCTTGGTTATGCGAAAACAAGAGAGCAGCAGTCGAAGCAGGTTGTCTTCATTAAGAGATCTTGACTGGGAAACCCGAGAAGCATCCATACCACTAGTTAGGCCTTTGCCAAGAGCCACACCACCTCTATCGTCAACCTGAACGCCACCACTGCTACCGCCTCCATACGGACGTCTGCCACCGTCACGCTCTTCAGTTTACATTTGCACAATAAATATCTGATAATCGTTATTGAAAACATCAAGCTATCCTCTAGAAAGTGCAACAAATTTTCTCGAGGGAGAATTGAAACAACTCATTGTCTTACAAAGCCCTACAGAGAGGAGATAGGAGGCGGGCGGCTTCAACAAAGCAAGGAGGCGTCGTGTTGCATCGCCTAAATAAATAAATAATCCCAAATCTAAAGAAGCAAATTCAAACACTTGCGCGATGCACAATCGACCCCGATTTCGTTATTGCTGATTTTTTTGGCGGGGTCGACCGACCCGCCGGCCGCCACTTATTTCTTTACACAGAATTTTGTAATTATTGCCACGGCCGGTCACAGCCGGTTATTCATAGAAAAAAACAAAAAAACAAAAGGTAATTTAGGTGGGTGGAGCCAGCTGCACGCCGTTGTCTTTTTCTTTGTCGGCCAAAAATAAAATATTCATTATACTCGGTAAACCTGCTTGTCCTGCTGTGAGCAGTCGACGGCGCACCGGACAAATTGCTATATAAAAATCCTTGACCATTTCACGACCGTACGGTCCACCTGATCATCCGGCCTACCATCGGTTTTTTTCTTTATAATTGTGAACTTGGATGATTACGAATTAACTTTTAACTTCGGAGGAATAAGCTCACTAACAATATTTAATAAATGAAAAATATGAAATTCCGAAATCCTAGGATCTTCAGGGATCGTTAGGCTCTCGGCCTCTAACCCGAAAGGCGCGGAGGAAGGCCTCTAACCCGAAAGGCGCGGAGGAAGGCCTCTCAAAATGCTGCGGATTCTGTTTGCCCCGCCTCCGTCCCGTATTCTCCCCGCATCGCACCAGATTCACTGTGGAGAGCCAAACAGGGACTCATTCAGAACCGGAGTCTAGAGTTCATACTTAATATTATTACAGAGGGGTTTTAATGTTAAATGATCGAATGCTTTAAAAATCATTCAAGTTTATTTTCCATTCTACATTTCTTTAATTAAATTATGCAGTCTCTCCTTAACCTCGTAAAGTCCGTTATTAAATTTTAAATGAATTTTATCAGTTTAGCGTATATAAGCGCAGCTGGCGCAAACTTCTCCGTTTCCCCCGGTGTTGTCACTTGTCAGGATTGCCCTGTCCCCACAATAGCCGTTTGATTCCTGCGGAACAGCAGACGCGCATCTCATTTGTCTCTCTCCGTTAGTTTCTTCTATTTAAAACCCTAATCCGCCCCGCCTCCTTTACTTCCTTCCGCGGTTCCCCCCAATTCTGAAGCCCGCTTCTTCACCTCTCCTCCCCACCCAAAAGAATGAAAGGTAAGAAATCAGAACCCCTAGCGCCTTACGCCACCACCCAAACAGCCACCAAGATCCAGAAGCGGCCGGCGCGAGCCAAGCCCACTACAGCCGCCCGAGCTGCTGGAAAATTGCTCCGAAACGACCAAAACGGACCAATGCCGACGCCATCTCCGCAACCGCAGCAGCAGCAGCCACAAGCCGTCGCCTCCTCGACTTCTCCGCTTCCGGAGGTGGCGAACCTCGGTTTCGACGGCGCTTTAGAGCTCGACGGGTGGTGCTGGGATGCGGTGGACGAGGAGAAGCTTTTGGGCTGGTTCCCCTTTGTGGACGAAGACTTCCCTAGTTTTATGTCTGAAAACAGGGGATGGTCGTCGGGTTTCTTCTGGGAGGATTACCACGATATATGGCATCTGAAGCACATCCACGAGATCCCCAGTTCGGCGAATAGGTGATCGAACCCTAATCGAATGGAATGGTACTTCTCCATGGAAGAGGGTACTACATATTGTAGTTCGTGTTTCTTAACTTCTACTTTTCAGCAGTGAATGGGATTTTTCGATTTTGACTTTTTCTTCATGAAATTAATCAAATTGGATTAATGTAGTGTGGTAGACATAATAAAATCACATTGGTTTATACATTGTAAGGTTGGGAATTCAACGGGTGTTAAGATTTTTTATTTGTTTCCTCGCAGCACTGTTTTTGACGATCCAGTTCGGATGATGTTTTCCTTTCCCCTAATTGTTTGGCTTCTGAAGATGAGAACAGAAAATTTCTGAGAAACTGCATTTTGATGTGAGAAATTCACTAAAACATCTTTGTTTTTCGTTTGTCTTTTACAAATTTCTGAAGCGCATTACCGGCTATCTTGGAGGGCTCCTTCGTTTGTGTGGAATTATGGTTTCAAAATTGAAATTGGAGTCCAATTTCATTGAAAACAGACCTACAATCCAAACTCTTTTGTTTACAAAGGGGTATTGTCCAAAAGATAACTTTTTAATACCGGTCATGCTAAATTTAGAGGATTCAATTCCTTGTCGCATTATCTACTTCTCCATAGTTCTGCTTATGGAGTGGGTGGATCTTCCGAATGAATCTTCTCTAGAAGTCGATGGCGCAGTGATCATACACTGCGGAATGTCATATGCTGTGAAGTATCGTATACACAATGAACTATGTTGTGCGATGCTTCCACATACTGTGGTGTGTCGTATGCACTAAGAAATATGTTATGCGACTCTTTGGCATACGCCGTGAAGCGTATACAATGCTTCGATATATGCTATGAAGGATTATATATATGGTGTTGAAGCTTTGTACATGACACTTCAACATATGCTTTGAATTGCCGTATATGTTATGAGATGTCATATATGCCCCGCCTAAACTGCTAAACATACACATTGGACGAGTGGTATTTCGTGCACGCTTTGAAGTGTTGTAGAAGATGCTTCAACATGTATTATCACATCTTATGCGCGAGCTCAATTAACATTGGCTGAGCTGAGCGTAGCTAGTAATTTAACCTCGAGAAGATCCATGCAGACTCTCCAAATTCTCTGCTAAAACACCTCGTCGCGTTACTGCGCTGCCCATTGCTGATAATTCTAGAGTGATTTTAAAGGCACACCAATTCTTGCTTTATGCGCACTAGTGATACATGCATACTGTGAAATTTCATATGCAGGCCAGTGTTAAATGCACACTAAAACCAAAGTTCTGATTTAGGGATGACGGCTTCTTTTCTGATTTCGTGGAATGATCTTATTCTATATTAAACAGCTTGGGTATTGCTTTGTTCTTGTGGTGGTAGATCAACAATCATGTTCTTATGGCACAACTCCGGCTGCATGAGAATAGTAGCAGTGGTAATCCGACTGCGGGAAACCCGTCAAATCCTCCTTTTGCTGACATTCAGAGCAAGTGTAAAAGTGAATCCAGAACCAGAAATTAGGAGCTCAGCGAGCTTTTCAAGCAATCTATGAGAGGGGGTTGACAAATTACCAAATGATTCCACAAGCTCCACTTCTGATGGGCATAATAGGCGGATGGTACTTAGCGGAGTTGTCAAAGAGGTTGCCGAATATGTTGTATTGAAGAAACCGGCCTCCGCGGGTCAAAACCACTGGAAAATCCTGCGCCGGAGCTTCGGTCATATTTATTCCAAAGAACCGGAGAACTGGAAGATCAGATAAGCACTTTCGATCGATTTGATCTCTCTCTCACAGAAACTTACTACTCTGATTGGATTACACCGCTGCCTCTATACAAATCTTTCTTCAGATTGCTTCCCCGTCCTACTTCAACTGAGAGACGGACTCTTGGAAAGTTACATGTTAACGTCCGTCGGTGTTGGGAGAGTGGGAGTAGATGCGGGGTGGGGGCCGAGCAGGTCTGCGATTTTCCATATGGTTTAGGTTTAGTGGCCAGCACTTAAAAGGAGTAAATATTATGTATTTATTTTGAAAATGATGCGCAAATAGCGAGATTTGGTGTCTTTGACACCACTCTATTTTTAAGTCATGACGGGATTGAGATTTATGTAAGTTTGAGACTCACTTGAGCACGCCAAAATTCTTCTTGACTGAAACTTATGTAATATCGATGATTCACCTCTTACTCCCTTTTATTGTTACTCTGATTCTTAACCCATGGTTAAATTTGTTCACTAGACCTTTCACAGCTTGGTCTCCTTTCCTATGTCTTCATTTCGTTTGTTAGGATTTCCTTTGCTTCCCCCTTTAGGGCCCCCACCCCACCCTTCGGCTGAGTTTCCACTGTTGTGTCTCTCTTTTTGGGATTCTCAAGTGCTATCCTTCGACTCTAACTGTAACCATTTCAAGGATTTATTGGGGAGAACATTGCTTGTATTTATTTCAAGTGATGAATCTTGAACATTGTTTGTATTTTGCATGACATGAAAAACAAAATAATGAAAAACAAAATTTATTCAAGAGATTGATAGTTTTCATACTGAAGAAAACTGGCTGAATAGTTGTAATTTTAGAAATACCATACGTTTTATTTGAAATTCTATTTCTATTCCTCTTACAGATGTGAAGCTTTTTGATTTGTTCTATCCATTACTCTTTAAAGTATTGTAATAGCATTTTAAACATATTTATGCAAACAGAACTCCTCGAGTGCAGAAGAAAATCATTTTTAAAAATTCATTTTCTTGTTCTCTCATCATCTTTTCTAGTAATCCATCTTTTCACAGAAATAGTTCAATCATTGGGCTGACCTTTCATTCATCTCTTCGCGATCCAAACAACCCTTGGCTTTTACTTATCGCCGCGCTCTTCACCCCCCAAAAAACTTCTCTCTGCTTCATTTACATTCTCACTTCCAGCATCGTTTTCATATAGAAGCAAACTAGAAGAGCTCTTTTTAAATCATATAACACATTGGCCCCTCTACTCAATCCAAACTGTGTTTTTCACTGATTATGTGTGATTTTCTCAGCCTCTCTGTCGTTGTTTTGCATGCGCCAACTACTTAATTGCTGCATTTTTTGTTATCTCCAGCACAATTTGTTTTGCCTTCCTCCATCATAACCCTTTTTGTGTGTGGTGTAGTCATATAATCATGCACAGTTGTCTCATCACATTTACATCCTAATGTCATGACGCATATCATGCTCAATTGTGTTAATCTCATATCACCATAAATCATATTGACCTTCCACCTTTTTACCCTCTCGCTCTTTCAGCTTGAAAAATAAGGTCGGTAAATCATACCCTCAACCACAGACCATCGTGTCGCTGCCAAAATGACCAATGATCTCGCTAATTAATAAATCCTTAATGATAATTATGAGGACTGTTGCGGGTCACTCGACGCTCTGGTAGACCGGTCGAATTGAACCACCTTAACTCGAGAGTGAACCGAGCGCACAAACAATCAATGAGAAAATTAGTGGATGACAAAAGTACGTTTTTAACGTGGAAAACCCGGAAAGGGTAAATAACCACTCGTCCGGAGCTGGGCCAGCCAAATTCTACTATATGTAAATTTCTTACAAGTAAAACTGATAAGTCGAGGGCGACAGGCCGCCACTCGTTACAATGATTACGGATAGAAATCTCCGATGGTGACATGCCACCTCTCAAGAAGTTAAGTATTTTTCTGTGCGAACATAAGTGAGATGCTCTGGTCGCCTTTTAGTGCTCGAAAGATCTCTGAGTCACTTAGGAAGAATGTCTTCGAAAGCGAAGGAGATCTTTAAAGGCTCGAAGAAGATCTTTGAAGACTTGAAGGAGATCTTCGAAGACTCGAAAGAGATCTTCGAAGATTCGAAGGAGATCTTCGAATACTTGGAGGAAATCTTCAAGCGCGGAAGGAGAACTATGAGAAATCTTCAACGAAGCTCTCTCGGGTGTCGAAGGCAAGACCTCTCTTCGCCTTAAGCTCTTTTTATAGCCTTGGGCAGGGGTAGCCCGGTAATTTCTCCGTTGTAACCATCGTAACCACCTGACGGGCGAATCACGCTTGCCCATTTGGAGCACACAGATCGTCATTTTTGGGATATTCCCGTCTTGCCTCCCGGGCAATTCGGTCAATTCGGGCAGCTTCGTTGACGGCGTTGAGCGCAGAGAACTAGACCTGCAATCTAGGAAATTAGGAAAGGTTAACTGCTGCGCGCGCCGCTAACGCTCAAGCATTCTGAGCGCGGAATGAACGCGGAGGCGTTCTGAGCGCTCGATGAACGCGGAAGCGCTTGACTTGCTTTGCAGACGGAAAATCAAGAATATGATTGTTGCGCTGCAAGAGGGAGGGTGTGCCTCCCTAAGACCGCGCTCCCTAAGACGTGAAGGCGCATCCTCTTGAAACGGAGGGTGATGGGACTTTGGTCGCACCCATAAGGGGAGTGCGGGCCTTGCCGCACCCCCTATGGGGGTGCGGGGTTGGCCGCACCCCCAAGGGGGGCGCGGGGTTGGCCGCACCCCCAAGGGGGGCGCGGGGTTGGCCGCACCCCCAAGGGGGGAGCGGGGTTGGCCGCACCCCCAAGGGGGGCGCGGGTTGGCCGCACCCCCAAGGGGGGCGCGGGGTTGGCCGCACCCCCAAGGGGGGCGCGGGGTTGGCCGCACCCTCAAGGGGGGCGCGGGGTTGGCCGCACCCCCAAGGGGGGGGGGGGGGGGGTGGCGCCGGCCCCACCATGGGGGGTGCGGCGAGGGCCGCCCCTCAATAAGTGGGGCGCGGCCTTGGCCGCCCCTCAATAAGTGGGGCGCGGCCTTGGCCGCCCTTCACTAAGTGGGATGCGGTCTTGGTCGCACCCCACTATGCGGGGTGCGACTTTGGCCGCCCTCCCTAAGCGAGGTGCGGGCCGCACCCCCTGGTTGGGGTGTGAGCCTAGCCGCACCCTCTTAGTGGGTGCGCCTACATGACTTCGGTCGCGCCCGGTGATGGCGGGGTGTTGTCCTGCTGCTGCCCATGCGTGCGACGTCGCGCGATAGCTGAGGCGATTTTCTCCCCACTCTCATTGTCATGGGGCTTAGCATGACTCCACTAACTCCACTCTCATGGTGGGTATATGGCTAAATGCACCCTCGAGAGTTGTATAAATGCATGAGCACATATCAAGGACAACTTTGGATACTGCCAACAAAGTTTCCCTCACTGGAAATCCCTTTGTCGATCATTTATCAATCAATAACTTATCTGTCAATTACTCATTCATTAAGAACTGAACTACAATCAATCTCTCACCTCCTCCATCTACTCCGAAGTCAAATCCCGCCCCGTCCACGTCTGGTTGGAAAGAAAGATATTCCACCGGCTCCCTAGACCACAATATCTTAGCATCTGAAGATGACTCCAACACATTCCCTACGCTAAAAAAGCAATACGTTAACAATTACTGCATGAACCGCCACAAAGTACTAAGAAATTCGAGCACTTGCCAAATGAGGGAGGCAGTGCCCTCTTTCGGAGCCATTTTAGAGACCGTTCCTCTTCTTATTCTTCTCCCGCCAGGTCAATTAGCTTCTGGAGATGCCCAACCTCAAACCGGAAGCCCACGCCAAGGTCCATCGCAGCACCTTCTTGTCCATGAAGTTGAACTTCAAGATTGTGCCCTTCCCTCCCAACTTTAGTAACAACGGATGCCTCCAATGTCACCCATGTTACCTGCTTTAACGCGGTGTCACCAACCCTTTCAACTTGCTCTATGCTCCGACCGACCACCGGATCATGAACCAAGGCATCCACTGGAACCTCTAATCGAAGGTCTCGTTGCACATTTAGCAATGCTCTGAAAGCTCTCTTGGACTGCACTTACTTTCCACTGTGTTGGAGCTCGACATCGCAATAGTTGCACCAAAACACACTTCACTAAGCCCAAATGGTAGCTTGGCGCGCAGACTCCCACTACTATTTATAGCCCCTCACCGGCGCATTGACTCGCTATTTTTTCCGAGAATGATTATATCAAATATCCTCGAAAAGCGGGGATAATTGTTGTTAATGAGTCGATTTAGCATTAATTTCCAGATCCCTAATCATGTCGCACCCTTACACGTCGTCATCAGATCATTGGACTTAAAGCAATACGACAATGGGCTCCAAAAAACACGTTCGCAACCCACTTTATACAAGTGGTAGCTAAACTTGTTGGGTCGAGATGCACATCTCGCCAGCATAACCATCCATCTCGCAATACGCTCTCGACGAGTACCATGTGTTTATTTCTCTCTCACACTCGCTCTTTTCTCCCCGACATCACACGACGCCCACCGAGATGCTACTTGCCTTACCGAGATGCCCTGCCCTACCATATCAGAATGCTCCCTAGCCATGTGAGAAAACTCAAATTTGTCTCCGAGAATGTCTTAGTCCACTACATAGGCTCTTTCCACTACTCTTCGCCCTTTTCCAAGACCAAGCGCACAATCCTCCCTACTCACAAGGGCAGATCTTCCAATGATCTAGGCATATGTGTTCTTCTACCCCACTAGCTCACTCCCACTCAATCTTTCCTCGATTCATCCTTATCTATCGTGGGCCACATGTCAATTTTAATTCAAAAACTATATTGGTAACCTTCACCAACCGCATGAGAAGGTCAGTTCTTCACACGAGGCAGTGTTACTGGAAGTCTCACTATCCACAAATGAAACTCAGTGCACTTTTCTATATATACCTTGATCTGAGAACAATGAAGATGGAGGCATTTTCATTGCCTTCTCCGAGTACTTTTTCTTCTAACCTGGAAACGGGAGCCTCAGAGTGAATTCTCTAGAGGGTGCTCATTTAACGGGCTATCAGGTGTGTGGTTGGGTCTCCAACGATTGCCAACCACTTTATTGTTCTCAGCCATCGAACCATTAGGGTAAGTCCTGACCGCAAACAGTTCAAGGTCCAAATGTGAGCTTCAATCGTGTATGTATATTTATTGGATTGTACATACAAGACACGCACACATCAATTTAAAATGCAAAAAAGCGTTTTCTCAACCTTTGTTTTATTTTCGTTGAAACAAATGCAGGTTATTAGTTGGCACTCAATATTTCAAGGTTTTTTTAGATCAAACCTCTTTGTCAAATGTATTGGTCACCAGTAGAAACTTGACATTGTTAAATGTCATGAATATTTTTTTTTCAAATGTAAAATATATTTTGGGTCATGAGTCGTCATGTACATGTACATTAAAATATTTTAGCAAATTGTAAGTATTTTAAAAAAAGACAGGGATTGTTAAAAATCCTTGGGTTTACTGTAACATGTATGTGGTAGATGCAAGAAATGAAAATAAGTTCAACATGATTATAAGAAATGAAGAAAATTACTCAAAGCTCAAAAAGTCTTGATGAACACTCTATACATACAAATTGACACACACTTGGATCACATTGTGCTCTTGAGTTAGCACCATATCTCTTGCAAAGAATATATGTCGTTTATGATTAGTTCAAGAACAATGTAGTCAATTTTACACAAAATAAACAATAACTGCAAAATTCAAATAGAATGTGATATCACAAATGGACAACATGATATAAATTTTGAGTTTGAGAGGATCGTACTTATATGCACCTGTTTATATAATCATCTGGGGGTGCGTTTAGCCGCATCCCCACCTTGAGAGTGGAGCTAGTGGGGAGAGTGCTAACTCCCATAAAGAGTGGGAAATGAACCACCACCGCAGTCGCAGCTCGCGCACGCACGCCCCGCCATTATCGGCTAAGAACGCACTGCATAAAGGGGAGCGACCGAAACCGCACCCCACTTAGTGAGATGCGGTCGAAGCCGCACCCCACTTAGTGGGGTGTGGCCGGAGCTGACACCGCACCCAACAGGGGGTGCGGTCGGCTCCGGCGCCACACCCACTTGGGGTGCAGCGGGCGCCGCACCGCGTTGAGGGTGTGGCGGGCACCGCACCTCCATAGGGGTGCGGCCGGCGCTGCACCCCCTTGGGGTGTGTGGGGTGCAGCACCGGCGCCGCATGAGGGTGCGGTCAGCGCCGGACCCCCAAGGGGGTTGTGGCCGGCGCCGCACCCCATTGGGGGTGGGTCTGGCGCCGCACCCCATTGGTGGTACGGCCGGAGCCGCACCTTCATAGAGGTGCAGCCGGCGCCACACCCCCATCGGGGTCCGGACGGTGCCGCACCCCCATCCCCGATGTGGCCGGCGCCGCACCCCCATCAGGGTGCGGTCGGCGTCGTCCCCCTCTCAGGAGGCGGCTGGGCCGCATGCGCCCCTCTTATACAAAATGGGAGTTCGTTCCCGCCTTGAGAGGCACGGGCTTAGGCGCGCGCGCGCGATTGCATTTTTTGGCACTCCACCCGCAAAATGAGCTAAGCACGCTCAGAACACTTTCATGTTCATTACGCGCTAAGAACGCTCATGTGTTCGTTGTGCGCTCAGAACGCTCCCATTTTCGTTGCGCGCTCAGAACGCTATGATGTTCGTTGCGCACTCAGAATGCTCATGTGTTCGTTGCGCCCCCAGAACGCTCTCGTGTTCGTTGCGCGCTCAGAACGATCATGTGTTCGTTGTGCGCTCAGAACGCTTTCACGTTCGTGACGCGCGCAACAGTTAACCTTTCCTAATTTCCTAGATTGCAGGTCCAGTTTGCTTCACTCAACGCCGTCAACGAAGCTGTCTGAACTGCCCAAGCTAACCGAACTGCCCGAGGGGCAAGGCGGGAATATCCAAAAAGTGGCGATCTATGTGCTCCAAATCGACCAGCGTGATTCGCCCTTGGGGTGGTTACGGTGGTTACGATTGCGAAATTACCGGGCTACCCCTGTCCAAGCCTATAAAAGGAGCTCGGGGCTTTCATTTCAAGACACCTTGTCTTCTACGCCCGGGAGAGCTCCTTTGAAGATTTCCTTGGAATTCTCTTTCGGCGCTTAAAGATCTCCTTCGGTCTTCAATGATCTCCTTCAAGTTTTCGAAGGTTACTAAAGGCGACTCGAGAATCTCACTTTCGTTCCCGGGAAAATACTTAGTCTATCGAGAGGTGGCCTGTCCCGCGAACTGCTTCGTTGGGGGAAGCGCTTCCCAATTGGGTGGCAATGGAGTGAGCTGAATGAGTCGGCTATGCGTGGTGGCCCTGATACATTGGAGTCGGTGCGCCTTCTGTGCTATGTCATATATCAGTGTTGGAGGGCTAGGAATGTGTAGCTTCATCATCAGGAGTTCGGTACCCCCATTGTGGTGGCCTCTACAGTTTTGGAGAATATCGCTCTACTTGATCTTGGCCGGAAGTCAGGATGTTGGGGTACCAACCAACCCTCTGGGTTGTTTTGCCCATCCTCTTGGTGCCCCCCACTGCCTGGCTGTCTTAAGATCAACGTTAACGGTTCTCTTCTACAATATGGGTGCGCAGGCCTTGGGGTGGTCGTTCGAAGTGCTGATGGGATGATCATTTTTGCTACCGGATTCTCATGGACACATTGGGACCCGGGCCGCGTTGATCTTGAAGCTGTTTTGGCGATCAAGAGGATTATTCAACCTAAGATGGCGGAGGCTGCGGGAGTCATTATTGAGAGTGATGCGGCCAATGTGCTGGACTACTGCCGGAGGACCATGCGAAGCGATGCTAGGGCATTGGACATGAAGGAGGATGCCGACCTCTCCTTCTTGTTAGCGTTTGCGGTGGTAACTTCCCAACAAGTTTGGCGAGGTGCCAACAAGGCGGCGGATTATTGTGCCCGGCATGCTAGCAGCGGCGATTTCTTTTGGGACGCTGGATTAGGAAGTGATGAATTATGCCAGAAAATTGTATTGGAGGATAGGTGTGGTCAAGATTATGGCTAGATTGTTTTTTTTTAAACTCTATTTCCTGCTATGTACTTTCTTTTTTAGCTTATTAATGCAATTGCATTGTTCACGAGGTCGAGAGGTGGTCTGTCACCCTCGAGGTTTACTCTTTTTACATTGTAACGAGCAGCGGCCTGTTGCGCTCGAGTTCTTAGTTTTCAATTGTAACGAACCAGAAGATAGTGAAATTTGGTCGGTATAACTCCGACCGTGTGATTTTTTACCTTTTTCGGGTTTTCCAAGATAAAAAGTGTTCGTGTTATTTATTAACTCTTTCATTGACTGTTTGCGCGCTCGGCTCGCTCGTGAACTAAGGTGGTTCAATTCGATCGGTCAACCAGAGTGTCGAGTGACCCGCAACAGTTTGGTGTCGTATGTGGGAACCGAGTTCCCGATTACAACTAGAAGCAATCTCCCCCAAATGATCGACAAGGATGGGTACGTACTCACTCGGCCATTTCGGACACGTGCAGTTCCCCTTATCCCGCCAATTCAAAAGGAGGTGCTCTCGTCGTCGCACATATCCTACCTTGACGGCTTGACGTCGCCAGCAAACAAAGGCCTCTGGCAACGAAGCAAGTTCTGGACAACAACGTGCTCCAAGCCAGTTCATTCATCTTGTCAAAACAGATTTTGGCATATCTCGTTCCACTCTAGCTCAAGCCCCCGCAGTATAGGAAGTTCCACGGAGCGGAAAACGCGTATGAGCATGCCAACTACTTCTTAACCGCAATGGAAGTGTACAACCCTCATTCTTCGAGGGTGGACCCCCCCCCCAAGGCCACGTAGGCAGAAGTCAATGTCAAAGAGGTCAACACAGAGCCCGGCAGTTCAAGGCAGAAGTAGAGAAGACCTCGGCGAGTATGCAGGCAATACTCGCCAGGTTGGCGAGTGTGGAACAGAAGACCTGGCGATTATTGGCCCGGCGTGCGCGAGTATGCAGGCAATACTCGCCAGATGGGCGACTATGGCGTGATACTCGCCGAGTAACCCATAGTCGCCAGGTTGGGGGCTGGGCTATAAAACCCCCCCTACCCTTTGGTTTTCCTATAAATAGGACCCCAAGGGTACTTGGATTGGCACCTGGACTTGAGCTTTTGGACCTCGATTCCCGAACTCTCGAGCCCGTCACCCTTGCTTTCAGCCAAGCCGGTGCCTTCCCTGTACCAAGCTCGACCACTTTGGTTTCGGAGGGGAAGACTCTCTCGAGCTTCTGGGTACGTGGTGGGACCTCCCTGCCGCAGCACCTGGGGTCCGGTTCATTGCTCTTCTAGCTTCGTCGTAGTCGCCAGCCAGGTCATCTCGTTGGACTGCTGGGCGAGTAGCCTCCGGCTGCATCGGTCCGAATTTTGAGGTCAGGATATTCCT
The DNA here is from genome assembly GCA_033032865.1 of Dactylorhiza incarnata. NCBI lineage: Eukaryota > Viridiplantae > Streptophyta > Magnoliopsida > Asparagales > Orchidaceae > Dactylorhiza > Dactylorhiza incarnata. The sequence continues at coordinate 5,465,749 of JAWHQI010000123.1, read as the reverse complement.
GGCATCAACACTTTGGTGCGGTGAGCGTGGACCGTAGTCGTTGGAAGAAAGTTCAGTAAGAAGGCGAGATGGTCGCAGTTGGCGACCATGAGGAGGTAGTCGGCAATTCGTCCGCAGGTGGCGAGTTCGTGACGCTAGCAGTTTTTGAAGCCTTCGCGCAGCGTATGGAGGGGACCATGCGAGCAGTGCTTCAGCCGCGCGCCGAGGTCACGGCGACCTCGCCGCATCGCCCAGTTCCGTCCGAGGGAGGGAGTCCCCCTCGGCGAGCAAGAAAGGAGCACGTAGAGGATGAGACTGAGCGACCAAGGAGGTCGCAGTTTTACCAGCCAACCTCGCAAGGGATTCGCTTTCGCGAGCCGAGCGAGCAGGCGAGGTACCAGGACACTCGCCCATATGGCGAGTATGGAGGTGATACTCGCCAGGTTGAGGATCGTCGCCGGGCAGGAGGGAGGAGCCCCTTCTGCGAGGAGATCATTGCCGCGCCCGTGCCAGAAGGGTTCAGGGACTCAGCCTTGAATTACTATTCAGGGAAGGAAGACCCCGTCAGGCACATCCAATGGTTCGAGGATATAGTCTCTATCTGAACCATGTCGGACGCCTTCAAGTGCAGGTTGTTTGCCATCACCTTCCGTGCAAAGGCCTGGAACTGGTTCCACCAGTTGCCCGCCGGCTCGATCTACTGCTTTGAAGACCTGTGCCGTGGGCTGACAACCCGATTCGACACGGCCCGGAAGCTGAAGAAGGAGGCAACGACCCTGTTCTATCTGGTGCAAAGGCCAGATGAGGCGTTGGGACCTTACATCGAGCGCTTCCAGGAGGAGGTTCTGCAAATCCAGGAGGTGGATAGCAACATCCTGTTGCTGGCCTTGACATTCGGCATAAGTCAAGGTCTCTTCAAGTTGGAGCTCAGTGAGAATCCTCCCTACTCCTACGACAACCTCATTCAGAGGGCCAATAAGTTTGTCCGGGGAGAGGCCTCCAACCCTGACTTCTTGGCAAGGCTAGCACAGGTGACCAGAGGCGACCGTGGAGAGAGGGATGGAATCCCTGAGAAGAGGAAGAGAGAAGAGCCCCGGAGGGAGGAGAAGAAGAGGCCGGAGCGGCGCGAGGAAAGGAGAAGAGAGGAGAAGAAGAGGGAGGAGCCCAGGAGGAAGGAAGCCAGGAAGAGCGTGGAGAGAAGGCCCGTCGAGTCCCCTGAGCGTCAGGAGGAGGGAAGGCGCTACCAGGTCTCCGTCAACCGGCCACCTTGGAGGCCGGTTGGGCGGCACCAGCGTCAGGATCAAAGGGGGAGATCCCCAGAAAGAAGGCCCTTTCGCCAGCCAGAGAGGCGTCAGGAGAGGAGGAGAGACGAAGCGATGGCGGTAGCCGGGCGAGGCCGCCGTCAAGGAAGGAAGAAGCAGAAGCCGAGGAGGCGTCAAGCAGAAGAGGTTCCCCTCTACTGTGACTTCCACCAGGTGGGGGGACATGCCATGGCTGCCTGCCCAGACTTTTGGGAAGCCCGGAGGAGGCTAGCGGCAGGAGAATGTGGAGGGGAGCAGCGGAGGATAGAGGCCCCTGCCGAGCCTCAGGCAGGGCAGGCCGCCGTCGTTCGAAGGAGGAACGAGGACCGGGTCGACCAGGGAGGTCGGGGAGACCTGGGCCAGGGAGGCAGAGTTGGAGTAATCCATGGGGGAGCAGGGCTGGAAGCTTCCCGCAAGGGGAGCCTCCATCAAATCTACCGAAGGAGTGTCGCCACGACCTCACAAGCACCACCCCCGATGGAGGAGATTACCTTTTCTGAGGAGGACATGCTAGGGAACGAGAATCCCTTCCATGATGCCCTCGTGATTCAAGCCGCGGTGGAGGACTTCACCGTTGATCGGATTCTGATCGACAACGGTAGCTCTGTAAACGTCATCTTCAAGGGGACGTTTGGCGGACTGGGAGTCGAAGCTGCCAGGGTTCGTGCATCTGATGGTCCCCTCTTCGGCTTCTCCGGAGAGAAGAAAGAAGTAGAAGGAGGAGCAGATCTCCTTGTAACGCTCGGTGGCACCTCCATCAGCTGTCGATTCGTCATCGTCGACGCCCCGAGCTGTTACAGGGCCATCTTCGGGAGGCCTCTTCTCAACGCTTTCAAGGCCGTCCCATCTTCCTACCATCAGTGCTTGAAATACTGCAAGGGAGACGTCCAGGTGAGGATCAGGAGCGATCCAAGAGCCGCGCGGGAGTGTTATCTCAGCGCCATCAGCACCATCAGCTGGATGGCTGACGCGGAAGAGTTCGGAAGAGTGCTGGAGAGCCCGGCCAGGCTGGAGGTGGCTGAAGAGGTCGAGGAGATCGAGGTACTCTCCGCGGCGGGAGTGCCGGGGCTGCTGAAGATTGGCGGATCGCTAAAGACCGAAGAGAAGATCGAGATGGTGGCGTGTCTGCAAAAGAACGTCGACACCTTTGCTTGGAGCGCAGCCGAGATGCCAGGAGTCGACCCTGAGGTTGCATGTCATCGCCTCAACCTGGATCCCGCTGTCCAGCCCGTCCGCCAGAAGAAGAGGAGAACCGCCACCATCCTCGCCAAGCCAATTCGGGAGGAGGTTAAAAAACTGCTCGATGCAGGTTTTGTATCGGAGATCCAGTACCCAGGCTGGGTCTCCAATGTTGTAATGGTGACAAAGGTGGGGGGTAGCTGGAGAATGTGTGTGGATTTTTCCTTGATGAATAAAAGCTGCCCGAAGGATTGTTATCCCTTGCCTCGAATCGACGCGCTGGTTGATTCAGCCGTCGGTTTTTCTGTGATGAGTTTCCTTGATGCGTTTTCAGGATATCACCAGATCCGGATGCATCCCCCTGATTGCCGCGATGTCTCCTTCATCACAGACGATGGCTGCTACATCTACAAGATGATGCCCTTCGGTTTAAAGAATGCGGGAGCCACCTATCAACGGATGATGGACCACATTTTCAAGGAGCAAAAGGGGAGGAACCTGGAAGTGTACGTGGACGATCTCTTGATCAAAAGCAAGAGCGTCCAGGAACACATAGCCGACCTGGTGGAGACCTTTGCAACGCTGAGGAGATTCAAGATGAGGCTCAATCCGACGAAGTGCGTCTTCAGAGCAGGAAAGGGAAAGTTTCTGGGACATCTCCTTACCCCGAGGGGAGTAGAACCTAACCCCGACAAGGTTAAGGCGATCCTGGAAATGCCACCCCCAAAGACGATGAAGGAAGTCCAAAGGTTGACAGGAAGGCTGGCGGGTCTTTGCCGCTTCCTCTCAAAGGCCGGAGAGAAGTGCTCTCCATTCTTCAAAACGCTCCGCAAAACTGAAAGCTTCGAGTGGACCGAAGGATGTGAGTTGGCATTCAGAAGGTTGAAGGAGCAGTTGACTCAGACATCTCTCCTTCAAAGCCCGAAGGAAGGCGAAGACCTGCTCATCTACCTAGGAGTAGGAGCGGAGACAGTTAGCTCCATTTTGGTTTGGGAGGAAGGAAGGAAGCAGCTACCCGTCTACTATGTCAGCCGGGTGCTGAAGAAGGCAGAGCTTAAGTATCTGATCCTGGAGAAGCTTGCCTTCGCTTTGGTGGTGTCGGCGCGGAAGCTCCGACCTTATTTTCAGGCTCACTCCATCCGAGTGGTAACTGATCATCCTCTCCGTAATGTTCTAGAGGGGGTGGAGCATTCAGGGAGGTTGGCGAAATGGTCGGTAGAACTCAGCGAGTTCGACATTTCCTTCTCCCCCCGAGTGGCGATCAAGGCCCAGGCAGTAGCTGACTTCTTGGCTGACTTCTCGGTGGAAGCGGAGCCAGGAGAAGAGGTGCTCAACACAATTCCTTAGAAGATGTTTGTTGATGGAGCTTCGGGCAAAAGTTCAGTAGGGGTGGGCATCGTACTCGTCAGTCCGCAGGGAATAAGGATCGAGCAAGCAGTCGAGATCCTCTTCCCCGTCACGAACAACCAGGCAGAGTACGAGGCCATAGTGGCAGGCTTACGCCTTGCCAAGGATCTGGGGATCTGTGATGTCCGGGCTTTCACGGATTCAATGGTGGTCGCGTCGCAGATTCGAGGCGAGTTTGAGGTGCGCGACACCATCTTGCAGAAGTACTTGGTAAAAGTAAAAGGGCTGATTGGAGGCTTCCAGTCCTTCTTCGTCGAGCATGTGCCAAGAGAGGAGAACTCGGCAGCGGATCACTTAGCCAAGTATGGGCCAAGGGCTGGAGGAACTATCACCGAGCTATTCCACCCGTCCATTGAAGAGGGAGAGATGATGGAGATCGAGCAACGCCCCTCGTGGATGGATCCCTTTGTGGCATTCCTGGCCAGCGGCCAGCTCCCAGCGGACGAAGGGGATAAAAGAAGATTTCGGTATAAGGCGGCATACTACCTCCTGCAAGATGGGGAGCTGTACCGCAAGACCATCTCGGGCCCCCTGGCCAGATGTGTTTCTGAAGATGAAGTACCCCGAGTGTTGGAAGAGATCCACTCGGGAGAGTGTGGAAGTCATTCTGGGACTCGCACTTTGGAGCAGAGGGTCTTAAGGCATGGCTACTTCTGGCCTACTATCCGGAAGGATGCGGAGATCTTCTCGAAGAAGTGCCAGAAGTGCCAGCTCTTCGCCCCCCTTCAGTTGCAGCCGGCCCAGCTGCTCCGATCGATTACCGCCCCATGGTCGTTTGCCATCTAGGGAATGGACTTGATCGGCCCCTTCCCTCAAGCAAGTGGCCAGAGGAAGTTCGTTCTCGTCATGATCGACTACTTCTCCAAGTGGATCGAGGCCAAAGCTTTAGCCAAGACCACCTCTCAAGTCGTGAAGAACTTCATCTGGGGAGAGATCGTCTGCAGATTCAGGATCCCTCTCGCCATCAACACCGACAATGGTCCCCAGTTCGCCAGCTTGGAACTGGAGGACTTTTGCAGGCAGCTAGGAACCGACCTTCGGTTCGCCTCCGTACATCACCCAAGGAGCAATGGCCAGGTGGAGGCCGCCAACAAACTGATCATCAACCTACTGAAGAAGAAGGTGGAGAACCTAAGAGGTAACTGGGCTGACCAGCTCCACTCGGTCCTGTGGGCTCTGAGAACCACTCCTAGCTCAGCCACAGGGGAAATGCCGTTCAAGCTCTCTCACGGGTCGGAAGCTCTCATTCCAGTAGAGTTTGAAGTCAGAAGCCCAAGGGTGGTAGCTGCGGAAGACGGAAGCGAAGAATGGCGACTAGAGAATGAAGAGGTTCAAAAGCTATCTCTCGACTACATCGAGGAACTCCGAGATCTAGCTTCGGCCAGGCAAGAGGAGATCAAGCGCCGAATGGCGAAACATTTTGACAAAAATGTCCGCCTCAAGCACTTCCAAGCATGTGACCTAGTCCTGAAGAAAGTGGACGCAGCAGGAAGATCGGCAGCCGTCGGGAAGCTCAACCCGAACTGGGAAGGACCTTTCATCATCCAGGAAGCACTCCTGACAGGAGGATACCGCTTGCAGAACCAGGAAGGCGAGCTGCTAGGGAGCACCTGGAGCGGCGATGACCTGAAAAGGTTTTACCCCTAAGGGGAAATGTATATATCTCATCCTTGTAAATTCATTTCTTTGAATAAAATCTACATCTCCCTGAAACATGGGACGAGGCAGCTTCCTTCGCATCAACCCAGTTTTTTAAAAAAGAAATAAGGAAGTCAGGTGAAGTCAATCTCCACGCTAGGTTGGGAAATGAGCCTCCGACTTAACCCTCGTAAAAACTCAGAACGGATGATGGGACAGTGCCTCGGGTGTGCGTTCCCTTAAGACCAAGCCTCTGCAATGACGGCCGAGATCAGCTCCCCCCTTGCACGTTGGCCCCGGTTCCCACCGACCGCACTTCTCGTCCGACTGTAGAGATTACCAGGAAGAAGTCTGGACGCCGACCTTCCGATTCGGCGAAGAGAAGGTCGACTTCACTAGCTCTGGGGACCCTTGAAGAAAGGTGTCATGTACCCACGAGAGCTAAAAAACTCGCAGCAAAGCATTTCGTTTTCTAAATTATGGTGTCCGATCATATGAGTTAGTATGCCTGAAATGTGCTTAACTCCCTGCTAAACTCATTGAGCAACAGGAAGCAGGTCCGATCCACATCCAGCATCCAAGTGGGATGGAGGCCTCGGGATGGTATGTCCCTTTGGACCTCCCCGACTGCCACTCCGTGCTTGACGTCGTCCTGCATCAACATACCACACCGCAAGTTGGAAAGCGAGCCTCCGGCTCAACCCTCGTAAAAACTCAGAACGGATGATGGGACAGTGCCTCGGGTGTGCGTTCCCTTAAGACCAAGCCTCTGCAATGACGGCCGAGATCAGCTCCCCCCTCGCATGTTGGCCGCAGTTCCCACCGACCGCACTTCTCGTCCGACTGGAGAGATTACTAGGGGAAAGTCTGGAAGCCGATACTCCAACTTGAGAAGGGTAGCGATCGATTCGACCGGCCAAAGAATGGAAACATTCCGGCATCCAAGTAGGATGGAGACCTCGGGAGGGTGTGTCCCCTTGGGCCCCCCCGACTGTCATTCCCTACTTGACATCATTCTTCGTCGACATCTGGTATCCAAGTAGGATGAAGGCTTTGGGATGAGGTGTCCCTCCGGACCTCCCCGACTGCCGTTCCCTACCCCCTCTCTCATAAACAAACTCCCTCAAATAATTTTAATGGGCTCTTCACCAGGTACAGAGCGAGACCTTGAGTTGAGCATGTGTCCCTCGGGACCCTCCAAGTAGCCTCCACAACTCGACTCCACCAAGGGAAACATTGAAGAAGGCGAGTATGGCATGTGCGAGTACCTAGGCGAGTATACAGGTGCGAGCATGGAGGTACGAGTATATAGGTGCGAGCATGAAGGAGTCCTCAATCTCGCCGCGATCCTAAGAGCCTAGCGAGCACTCAACCTTGCCCCGAGCCTAGGAGCCTAAGCGGCATTCAAAAAAGAAAGCAAGCACCAAAGAAACAGGCGAGCAAAAGCTTTGACTTTTTTCATTTATAAAAATTTGATGTACATTACAAAAGAATCTTCAAGGGGTTTACAAAAGGTCGCCGGGCGAGCAAAAAAAGGTGCCCAGGCGACTAGGCGACATCCTCGCCTTAAATATCTACGTCGGCATCATCAGCATCGTCGCCACCATCGTCGCCACCATCGTCATCAACATCATCGTCATCCTCGTCCTCGGAATCGTCGTCCGCAGCACCACTGGACGGCGGCGAGGATGCTCGCAAGGGGGAGGTGGACTCCTCGGCGAGCAGCGCCGGGATAATGTCCTCCACGGTCAGCTCCATCGCCGCCGGCTTCAGAAGATCGTCCGCCTTCAGCTGGCTCAGGATGACGGTCCCAGTAGCTCGCGCGATCTCTCGGCGAACGCGTGGCATATTGTCGCCATGCATCCGGATCTGCTTGCCGATCCTAGAAGGGCCCGCCACCGCTGGCTGTTGCTCGGCAGGCCGAGTTTCCAGCTCAGCGATGCGAACTTGGGCGGCCTTCAAGGCCAGCCGAGTGTCATCCAGCTCCTTCTCCAGCCGGGACACCTTTGTCGCCATCTCCACCTCAGCGACTTGCAAAAACAAGAAGACACACAAAGTCAGCAAGTTATTCGGCAAAGTGGCGACTATCCTGGAGGCGAGTATCATAGAGAAGCGAGTACCTCATGCTCCTTCACCTTGAGCCCCATGGCGATCATTTTCTTGGTGCTGACCCGGATCACCTCCTCATACTCCAGCAACCTCCTCGCCGTCATGTGCGCTAGCTCGGCGGACCGCAGCAGAGATCGCGAGGTATGGTGCGCCAGGTACTCGGAAGACTCCTCTCGCAGCCTCTCGGCGTCCTCACGACCATAGATGGCATGAAGCACATCAAAGGCCTCGCCCTGATCCTCCCAGTCCTCTGACCAGGGCGGAAGTTTGGAGCTCAGAGACACCACATGGTCGCCCTCCGACCAGGCGACTAGGCGGCGACCATAGGCGTCCTCACCACGAACACCCAAGTTGAAATTAGGGTGGGTATAGGGCTCGCCGGCCTCAGAAGGGTCCGCCTTCTTGCCAAGGTCCCGGTGAGCGACCTCCTTCTTCTTCCTCGAGGGCTCGGAGGGCTCGCCCCTCTCCTTCCGCTTCTTCGAAGGCCCAGATCCTTCGCCGACGATCAAGGGCACATCGCCTCCTGGCGACAAGTCTATGGGCGAGTAGACCCCATCCCCGCGAGCAGAAGTCCCCGCACCTCCCTGTGTGGAAGCCGTCGCCTTCACCACCACGGGAAGAAGCTCACGCGGCATAACCTGGACCGCTGCAACAAGAGGAGTGATAATTCCGGTTAGTCGCCAAAGTTGAAGACGAAGAGCGAGTATTGCGAATACTCGCGCAGTAGATTACCTTCGCCTGCGAAAACCTCAGCGAGTTCATCCACTCGCCTCCTCCAGAACACCATATCAAGGCGGCGATTCTTGAAGGATTCGAGCAGTTTCTCGCCACCCTCGTTCAGGAAGGAAACCCTGAAGACGCTCTCCGGCGGTTGGAAGGACCTTTCGGGGATCGCTTGGAAGTCGCCAGCGATGACGACTAGTCGCTCTCCCCAGCGGTGGTTCTTCTTCGTCGTGCCGACCAGTGTGCAGACGTGGCTGCAGAGGAAGACGACGCCCTCGCCAGTCGCCATAAAGTGGAATACTCGCCTAAAGACCGACAGGTCGAAGGCTATTCCCTGGTCGCGCAGGTAGCACAGGTATCCCACAATCATCGCCACCCCATTAGGGTTGATCTGGGCAGGGACTATCCCAAAGTAACGGAGTATCTGGGAGAACTCCGTCCACAGTGGTAGTCGCAAGCCCACCTCGAAATGGCGAATAGGGAATACCCGCTCATTGGTCAAAAAGGTGTTTAGTCGCTCGCCCTGGCGAGGAAGCCTAGCGACAAACCCTGGCGGGAGGTACTTCGCCTTGATGACCTCCAAATCCTTCTCAGTCGTGACAGACTTCTTGAAGGTGGTCGCCGCAAAGTTCCTGGCGTGATTGGCACGCCGGATGGTCGCCTCGTCGGTCATCTTGGAGGAAAGGAGGAAAGAGAGGCGAGTATCAAAGAAGACAAGAAGAGAAGAGAAGACAGAAGATACTCGCGCGAGAGTTAGAAAATCGCCAAAGCGTAATTAAGACTCACCAACCCACCCACCCCCCCCCCCCCCCCCACCCCCACCCCCCCACCCCCCCCCACCCCCCCACCCCCTATTTATAGTGGTCGGATAACTTGGCTTATCGAGCACGACGACGCGATCAGGAATAAGGGGGTGGCGAGTATTAAGTTGAAGTCGGCAGCTCAACAACGCGCGTCAGCAGGAAGTCGACCTCCAAGGCGAGAAGACCTGCAAGAAAGAAACATGAACGAAGCCCGCCATGCATAGGCGACGGGCGGACAATACTCGCCAAAGTTAAAGAAGATAGAAACATTTTGACAAAAATCCATCACAGAAGAAGAAAGCAGAGCGAGTAATAAAAGGCGAGTTTTCTAATACTCGCCGAAAAATATTACACCAATAGAGAAATAGTTCAGAGTTACAGAAATGCTCGCCAAGGGCGACTTAGCACAGAAAGAAGAGGAGTAAAAAAGGACAACATCTAGGGAGGCGCCTGAAGATTCGCCTGAAAATCCGGAGGCTGAGGATGTCGCCCAACAAAGCCCATGCTGCGAGCACGCTTGAAGTGCTCAAAGGCCAGAGACATCGTGTCCTCACCCTGCCGCAGCTGGTCTTCGATCCTCGCCAGCCGACCGACCGAGCCCATGCTCGCGCGCATCCCCACCAACTCGTTGTTGAAACCGACTACTCGGTCTCTGTGGAGTTCAGGGCCCTCAACGAGGCTGAGGGGCGACCAACCCTTACTTCCCCCAAGGGAGAGCTCTAGGTTGAAGGTGTCGGAACTAAGAACTGGACCAAGGGCTTAGCGGGGAGGTCCCGCCACGTACCCGGAAGTCCCCTTGGAACTTCCCCTCCCAAGCCACTACTAAGCTTGGGCACCACTAGAGCCTCTCCTCACCCCCTAGAGAGACTTGGGGAGGGAGAGGGAGAAGGAGAGAGATAGCCTAGGATGAGAGATCTCTCCAAATGGTGCCCCCTTGGTCCTATTTATAGGATTTTTGAAGTTGGGCTGCAAATAGCCAAAAACTGGTCTGCCAGATTACCAGAATACCCCTGAATTGGGCTGCGGATAGCTGAATCCCGCTGTTCTGAAATGCTAAATGCAGACCACTGGACTGCGAATAGCCAAACTGGACTGCGAATAGTAAACTGGATGAGGGGGGCCGAGTTGGCCTCTCCGCCGAATGTTGGGCGAGAGGGGGGGTCGAGCTGGCCTCTCCCCTCTCCGCCGAATGCTGGGCGAGAGGGGGGGGGGGGGTCGAGCTGGCCTCTCCCCTCTCCGCCGAATGCTGGGCGAGAGGGGGGGTCGAGCTGGCCTCTCCCCTCTCCGCCGAATGCTGGGCGAGAGGGGGGGTCGAGCTGGCCTCTCCCCTCTCCGCCGAATGCTGGGCGAGAGGGGGGGTCGAGCTGGCCTCTCCCCTCTCCGCCTTCCTCCAGAGCGGGGGGCGAGAGGAGCTCGCCCCCTTCCTTTGCTCGCTTCCTATATGAGCTGGGCAAGCGGAGGTCTCCGCCTCCTACCGCTCGTCCTCCCTCTCTCTATCCGAGGGAAAAGCACTCGACGAATACTGGGTTGTACACAATCCCCGCTCTTTGCGAGGTTAGCTTAAGCTCGCAAAGAATCATCCAACCCTGAGTGTTCGACGAGTGTCGCTGGAAATCCGGCTAACGGTGCTATCTCGGAAAAACACGTTGCTTCTCCGAAGAAGTCCTCCAACCTTGTCGGCTAATGAGAGCCCGGCTAGGGAGTCTGCTCGGGACTGAGCGCCTCCGGGAGCGAGCTCCACTAGTGGTCGACAATGGGTCGACACACTCCTAGGAGCGAGCTCTACTAGTGAGAGCCACCCAACTAGTGAGAGCCACCCAGCTAGTGAGAGCCGGGTCAGCGGAACCATCCAAGGGGAACATCTCTTTTCCTCCCTAGGAGGTCAACCTGGCCTGCCGTCTAGTGAGAGCCCGGTCAGCGGAACCATCCAAGGGGAACATCTATTTTCCTCCCTAGGAGGTCAACCTGGCCTGCCGTCTAGTGAGAGCCCGGTCAGCGGAACCATCCAAGGGGAACATCTCTTTTCCTCCCTAGGAGGTCAACCTGGCCTGCCGTCTAGTGAGAGCCCGGTCAGCGGAACCATCCAAGGGGAACATCTCTTTTCCTCCCTAGGAGGTCAACCTGGCCTGCCGTCTAGTGAGAGCCCGATCAACGGAACCATCCAAGGGGAACATCTATTTTCCTCCCTAGGAGGTCAACCTGGCCTGCCGTCTAGTGAGAGCCCGGTCAGCGGAACCATCCAAGGGGAACATCTCTTTTCCTCCCTAGGAGGTCAACCTGGCCTGCCGTCTAGTGAGAGCCCGGTCAGCGGAACCATCCAAGGGGAACATCTCTTTTCCTCCCTAGGAGGTCAACCTGGCCTGCCGTCTAGTGAGAGCCCGGTCAGCGAAACCATCCAAGGGGAACATCTCTTTTCCTCCCTAGGAGGTCAACCTGGCCTGCCGTCTAGTGAGAGCCCGGTCAGCGGAACCATCCAAGGGGAACATCTCTTTTCCTCCCTAGGAGGTCAACCTGGCCTGCCGTCTAGTGAGAGCCCGGTCAGCGGAACCATCCAAGGGGAACATCTCTTTTCCTCCCTAGGAGGTCAACCTGGCCTGCCGTCTAGTGAGAGCCTGGTCAGCGGAACCATCCAAGGGGAACATCTCTTTTCCTCCCTAGGAGGTCAACCTGGCCTGCCGTCTAGTGAGAGCCCGGTCAGCGGAACCATCCAAGGGGAACATCTCTTTTCCTCCCTAGGAGGTCAACCTGGCCTGTCGTCTAGTGAGAGCCCGGTCAGCGGAACCATCCAAGGGGAACATCTCTTTTCCTCCCTAGGAGGTCAACCTGGCCTGCCGTCCAGTGAGAGCCCGGTCAGCGGAACCGTCCAAGGGGAACATCTCTTTTCCTCCCTAGGAGGTCAACCTGGCCTGCCGTCTAGTGAGAGCCCGGTCAGCGAAACCGTCCAAGGGGAACATCTCTTTTCCTCCCTAGGAGGTCAACCTGGCCTGCCGTCTAGTGAGAGCCCGGTCAGCGGAACCGTCCAAGGGGAACATCTCTTTTCCTCCCTAGGAGGTCAACCTGGCCTGCCGTCTAGTGAGAGCCCGGTCAGCGGAACCATCCAAGGGGAACATCTCTTTTCCTCCCTAGGAGGTCAACCTGGCCTGCCGTCTAGTGAGAGCCCGGTCAGCGAAACCGTCCAAGGGGAACATCTCTTTTCCTCCCTAGGAGGTCAACCTGGCCTGCCGTCTAGTGAGAGCCCGGTCAGCGGAACCGTCCAAGGGGAACATCTCTTTTCCTCCCTAGGAGGTCAACCTGGCCTGCCGTCTAGTGAGAGGGTGCTTTCGGTCCCTGCCTCCATCCTGGGAGGTCGGTCCCCTCTTCTTGGAAGTTGTTTTCCTCCTGGTCGAACTTCCTCTTGGGGGCCTTTGCTCTTCCCCCCTGCTGCCTTGCCTCCGACTCACTCAGCTTGGCCAGCCTTCTTGTGAACTCCGGGTTGGCCTCTTCACTTTCAACTTCTTCGGCCACACTATCCATCAACTCCTCAAAAGACAAAGGAGCCCTCCTCTTGAGGTCCACCTTGAAGAAGCCCTCCCGCAGCCCCAACGTGAATGCAAGCTTGAGGGTGTACCCGGGAACCTCTTCGACGAGGTGAACCTCTTCCCTGAACCGTTCTAGATATCGAGCCAGCGACTCCTCTGGCTCTTGCTTGACCTTGAAAAGTGCTTCGGCATCTTTCTTCCTCTTCCTTGACGTCGCGAAGCGTAGCAAGAAACCTCGACGCAAGTCTTCGAAGGCATAGATGGATCCCGCAGGGAGCTGGTGGAACCACTCTCTAGCCTTTTCCTTCAGGGTTGTCGCAAAGAGTCAACACCTAAAAGCGTCCGACATGGGCATGATGGAGACCATGTCCTCAAACCACTGCAGGTGCAGGACGGGGTCATCCTTGCCGAAGTAGTGAGACATCTCTGCTCCCTTGAAGCCCTCCGGAATCGGGGCTGAGAGGATCATCTCAGAAAAAGGACCTCCTCTGCTCGCCCCCCTTGGGGGCTGGGCGAGACGGGGTTTGACACCTTCCCATTCGCCTACTTGGGTCTCGGCGAGTGGGGGTCGATGACCTCCCCACCCGCCAACTTGGGTCTCGGCGAGTGGGGGTCGATGACCTCCCCACCCGCCCACTTGGGTCTCGGCGAGTGGGGGTCGAGGACCTCCCCACCCGCCAACTTGGGTCTCGGCGAGTGGGGGTCGATGACCTCCCCACCCGCCAACTTGGGTCTCGGCGAGTGGGGGTCGATGACCTCCCCACCCACCAACTCCTGGCACCTCCTCTCTGGTTGGTTGGTCGAGAGGGATCTCACCCTCCTGTCGGGGAGAGACCTCCGAACCACTTCCTCTCCTGCCTTCGCCTCCCGAGGCGAAAGCTACCTGCAAGGTCTGTAGGACATCCTGCCTGAAATTTTCAAACATCTCCAACATCATCCCAGCCACCGGGGGCTGCGAGTGACCTGGGTCGGAACTTCCTCCACCTCCATCCATGGAGCTCATCTTGAGGGTTTCTTGAATCGGTCACACTCCACGCTCACCGCACCATAAATGTTGAAACCGACTACCCGGTCTCTGTGGAGTTCGGGGCCCTCAACGAGGCTGAGGGGCGACCAACCCTTACTTCCCCCAAGGGAGAGCTCTAGGTTGAAGGTGTCGGAACTAAGAACTGGACCAAGGGCTTAGCGGGGAGGTCCCGCCACGTACCCGGAAGTCCCCTTGGAACTTCCCCTCCCAAGCCACTACTAAGCTTGGGCACCACTGGAGCCTCTCCTCACCCCCTAGAGAGACTTGGGGAGGGAGAGGGAGAAGGAGAGAGCTAGCCTAGGATGAGAGATCTCTCCAAATGGTGCCCCCTTGGTCCTATTTATAGGATTTTTGAAGTTGGGCTGCAAATAGCCAAAAACTGGTCTGCCAGATTACCAGAATACCCCTGAATTGGGCTGCGGATAGCTGAATCCCGCTGTTCTGAAATGCTAAATGCAGACCACTGGACTGCGAATAGCCAAACTGGACTGCGAATAGTAAACTGGATGAGGGGGGCCGAGTTGGCCTCTCCGCCGAATGTTGGGCGAGAGGGGGGGTCGAGCTGGCCTCTCCCCTCTCCGCCGAATGCTGGGCGAGAGGGGGGGTCGAGCTGGCCTCTCCCCTCTCCGCCGAATGCTGGGCGAGAGGGGGGGGTCGAGCTGGCCTCTCCCCTCTCCGTCGAATGCTGGGCGAGAGGGGGGGTCGAGCTGGCCTCTCCCCTCTCCGCCTTCCTCCGGAGCGGGGGGCGAGAGGAGCTCGCCCCCTTCCTTTGCTCGCTTCCTATATGAGCTGGGCGAGCGGAGGTCTCCGCCTTCTACCGCTCGTCCTCCCTCTCTCTATCCGAGGGAAAAGCACTCGACGAATACTGGGTTGTACACTCGTCATGATGCAGCTGCTGGCGATGCTCGATCCTCGCAACTCTACGCTCCAGATCGCTGACAGTATGAAGGAGAGATTCTGCACCAGCCAGGCGAGTATCGAACTCCTCCAGCCGTGATACTCGCACCTCCATCTCGGTCAAACGACGATGAGCGTCAGTGCTCGCCAGGCGCTCAACTCGCGATTCAACCTCGGACAGGCGGCGATGAGGCTCGCAGATCGCCAAGCGCTCCAGCTTGGACTCCAGCTCCAGGATCGCGCGAGTAGCCCTCTCCTGGTACTCACGAGAAGGAAGCCCGACCGCATCGATCAAAGCTCCTATGGGAGTATGAGCGCGAGCTGCGAAAAAGGTTTGAGTGTTAGAAATTAGATGACAAGAACAGAGAAGTAAAGACAATGGCGACTATTGAAGACGGCGACTAAAAACCTGGCCGAGGACTGCGAGAATGACGGCGAGGAGAGACCCTTGCCCGGCGAGGAGATGCGCTGCGATGATGGTCGCCTCGCCGCGAAGAGCCACCAATTGCCGGATCCCGGCTGGGAGGCGCGTTCCCCCGACCGCGATTATCGACTGGTCGTCCTCCTCCCCTTGCAGGAAAAAAGCCCGAGGAGCCCCCAGTCCCGCCACGGTGCGAGGACTCGCCCTGATGAGTCGAAGGTGCAGTAGAGGTCGAAGGGCGCTGATCGCCCTGAGGAGTAGCAGAAGGAGGGAACGGAGGAGGTGGCGGAAGCCCACCTGCGGGCAGCTGCGAACTACTAGCCGTTCCCATGGACTGAAGAGGCGGAGGAGGCGGAGGCACGATGCTCGCCAATGGATCATGTTGCCCGCTCATCGGCCTCTTCTCCAGCGAGGAGCTGTGGAGAACTCGCCCTGAGCGACCTCCACCCCGAGGCGAGACCATAGGCGACGACCTCAGCGGAGGCACGGCCAGAGGCTCCTCCTGAGCTCCAATGGTGGACGAATCTGCGAAGCATAAAAGAAATATTCAACATCTCGGCCCAAGTCGAGATCAATCAAAGAAGGTGGCGAGTAGGTAGCTCCCACCTCGCGCAGGAGCGAGATTCTCCAGTTGATTCTGGGTCGAGGTCCCAGGCATGCTCGCTTCCTCGGCGACATTTGGAGCAGGAGGATCAGCGGCCGGCGAGTCGCCCTCATTAGAGAGCCCCAGGTCGTCCAGCAGCTGCTGGTGTTGGTCGCACGGAGGAGCGGCGACCTCACCCTCAACGGCTTTCTTCTTCTCCTGCTTCTTTTTCTTCTGGGCAAGCCTCTTCCTCTTCTTGGAAGAGGGAAAGTCGCCAGATGCGAGATCTGGGCGAAGAGGGAGCGAAGAGCCATCAAACAGGCCTACAAGACCATCCATAGCCGCCTTAGCCTCGGCAGCATAGTCGCGCACCATCTTGAGCGAGTTCAGAAAAGACGTGCCATCAGAGACCCCTGCCCCTCTATTTATAGAGTTCGAGCGTCGGCCAGCGAGACGGCGAATATAAGCCGATAGTCGCCGGCAGGAGAGCTCGTCGAATGAAGGTTGGATGATTCTTTCCGAGCAACTGCGTTACTCGCAAAGAGCGGGGATTGTGTATAACCCTCATTCTCCGAGGGTGGACCCCCCCCCCCCCCAAGGCCACGTAGGCAGAAGTCAAAGTCAAAGAGGTCAACACAGAGCCCGGCTGTTCAAGGCAGAAGTAGAGAAGACCTCGGCGAGTATGCAGGCAATACTCGCCAGGTTGGCGAGTGTGGAACAGAAGACCTGGCGATTATTGGCCCGGCGTGCGCGAGTATGCAGGCAATACTCGCCAGATGGGCGACTATGGCGTGATACTCGCCGAGTAACCCATAGTCGCCAGGTTGGGGGCTGGGCTATAAAACCCCCCCTACCCTTTGGTTTTCCTATAAATAGGACCCCAGGGGTACTTGGATTGGCACCTGGACTTGAGCTTTTGTACCACGATTCCCGAACTCTCGAGCCCGTCACCCTTGCTTTCAGCCAAGCCGGTGCCTTCCCTGTACCAAGCTCGGCCACTTTGGTTTCGGAGGGGAAGACTCTCTCGAGCTTCTGGGTACGTGGTGGGACCTCCCTGCCGCAGCACCTGGGGTCCGGTTCGTTACTCTTCTAGCTTCGTCGTAGTCGCCAGCCAGGTCATCTCGTTGGACTGCTGGGCGAGTAGCCTCCGACTGCATCGGTCCAAATTTTGAGGTCAGGATATTCCTGGCGTCAACAGGAAGCATTTGGGCTCCCAGACCAGATCACCTGCAAGATATTCTCGGCAACACTCTGTGGCAACGCTCTCAATTGGTAGCAATCGTTGCCTGGAGGAATCATTCACAACTTCACCGAGCTATCCCAGTTATTCACTGGATGACACGAGTTCCGAGAACAGAGTGTCAGAAAACTAACTCAGACAACGAGGAAGCTCGAGGAGGAGGAACTTTCCCCCTCAAAGCAAGCGTAGCACAACCAGCGTCGGGAGGATGTCACCACAAGATCGCACCAATAGAGTCTCCGCGGAGGCTTGGACTTCGCCATACACGCAAGCATTGGGAACACGACGTTTGAGTTGAGAAGAGAATTGATAAGCCACCGCATATCGTTCAACCTCCTGTTCATGGCAACGGTGACACGACTTAAGCTCCTTGGCGGGAACCTCAAGCTCAGAGCGAGTGAAGCAGAACTTCCAGACGGAACGATAATACCCACCATAAGAAATATCATTCTCCCCGTGGACATAGGAACAATATCGGACCCTGTCGAGTACGAAGTCCAGTTCGTTATCGCATAAGTCGATTCACCATATGGCGCAATATTCGGGAGCATCTTGCTCGATACGCTGCAGCATGACACCTCCATTGTGGGCCATATGGCGAACAAAGGAAAGATCCTCCAGGATTTTGTTCGTCACATTAACAACATGACGACCCGTGTTCCCTGGGTTAGCAACGACCCCCCACAAACCCTACATCCCAAGAAGCGTTGCTCAGAGAAAGGCCGCATAGCCCCAACATCGACCGCAGAAACTGATCTCTCAGCATCATCCAGGCCACCGCAAGTCAAAACCATGGGTCGGAAAAGGAAAGGACAACAACCGATCGCTGAAGCCAATCGGCGTAACCAAACCCAGCAAGATTATTCTCGAGGAATGACGAACCGGAAAACCCGGATCTACACCTCGTTAAATGCCTCTCGCGAGCATATCCTATCTGTAATCTACAACCACAAGACTGTCAAATGGCCAGCACCGCTCCCCCGTAACTCAGGGAATCAATCCCAGTTTTGCAACTTTCACCGGGGCTGAGGGCACCATACAAAGCAGTGTTTGTGTTTAAAGGATGAAATCGAACGCCTAGTCCGGGTAGGGCACCTAAAGATCTTTCACAGAACAACTCAGAAGCAGGCGACTCGGGAAGAGGCTGCTGAAGACTAGTCATTGGAGTGACCTGGGCCGAAGTTACCGCTGCACGTCATGCCAAAGACTAAAGAAAACTCATCCAACCGCTGCACGAGAAGAAAGAGAGCCGAGAAGAAAAGCTCTGTGTTATCAATACTTCACTTTGTTTATATTTAAAAACTGTCATTAGTTCAAAATCGCAAGTTCATACCTGCGCATGTATTAGAATTTGCTTTAACGCAGTATAATTTATTCTGTTTACTCCTAACTCTATCACCACATGAAAGATCTGGGGCATGTTCCCCATGTAGTTGTAAGGGCATGTCCCTCGTGCGGTCATCCTCGGTTAGAATACAAACTCTATTCACTGTCGACTTCGGGACCTGTTCCCCATATAACAGTAAGGCCCTGTCTCTCGTGCGGTCATCCTTTGTTTGAATAGAAACGCTATTCACCGTCGACTTCGGGACCCATTCCCCCTAAAGCCGTAAGGGTCTGTCCCCCCGCGCGGTCATCCTCGGTTTGAATACAAACGTTATTCACCGTCGACTTCCGGACCTGTTCCCCCTATATCCGTAAGGGCATGTCCATCATGCGGTCATCCTTGGTTTGAATACAAACGTTATTCACCGTCGACTTTGGGACCTGTTCCCCCTATAGCCGTAAGGGCATGTCCCTCATGCGGTAATCCTCGGTTTGAATACAAACGCTATTCATCGTCGACTTCGGGACATGTTCCCCCTATAGTCGTAAGGGCCTGTTGTAACATCCCGACTTTAAAAAGGGGTCTAGTCGGTTCGGGTGAACCCTTGGAGGAACCTAGGTCGGGTCATCAGGCAATCACGACCCGACCTTCACCACATAGAAGTGATCATTTAGAGAAATGACTGTTTTGTGTAGCATCGTGCTTCGCCACAACGTCAAAGTTGTTCATTGAGCATACATGCTCTGAATTGACTTCTGTCAGTTGCGTTAGACTCGTATGGTCGATATGAGTGCAACGGAATTCGTTTCGTTCCAATCCGAGGTCATTTGGTGAAAGTGACCGTTTTGAGTATCGCAGCGCGCCACGACGACGCAATTTTAGAATATGGAGCATACGTGCTCCGAATCGACTTCCGTCAGTTACGTTAGACTCGTATGGTCAATATGAGTGCAACGGAATTCGTTTCGTCCCGATCCGAGGTCGTTTGGAGAAAACGACTGTTTTGAGTGATACCGAGCGCCGCAACAACGTCATTTTAGAATATTGGGTAAACAAGCCCCAATTTCATCCTAGTCAGTTGCAACGGACTCGCGTGATCAATTCTAGCGTAATGAAATTCGTTTCAACCAAATCCGATGAGATTGGAGAGAGTTAGCCAAAATAACCTATTTTGAGCTACGTACTGTTTTGAGTGAATAATTATGAATGAACGGACTCGGAATCAACTTCAAATAATTTCGTTAACTTCGTATGATTGGTACGAACACAACGACACCCTTTGCGCATCATTTTTCGCGAGCACTTTGCATGCTTTGATATATATAAACGTGTGTAAATATGTGTGTGTGTGTAATGGTATATATATATATACATATACATATATAAGCTTATATATATAAAAAAAAAAACACATGAGTGAGAGGCCCTGTTCCAAAACCAGCTTCAGCGATGAAACCAGGGCGGAGAAACCGTGGGCGAAAGGCGAGCTCGTGGGGGCAGGGGATTGGAGCTCGTCGGCTATGAAAGGGCAGACCGCAGTGCGTCCTGGTGGCTGACTCCTCGATCGTTCTTCTCCTCTTCCAAGGGCGATGGTGGACGGTAAGAACGCCCTCCTCTCCCCCTCTTCCTCCTCTTCGAAGCTCTGTCCTGGCAGAGGGATTCACGGCAAGGTATGGCAAGAAAACTTTTCCTCCCTCCCTCCTTCTCTCTTGGCTGGATCTCTTACTTGTTGGTATTTCTTCTTCTGGATTTCTTAAGCGCAGCAAATTTCATTTTCTTTTTCTTCTTGGTTGTTGGCAAGATTTTGGGACCCCTTTGGGGTTCGGCCTTCTGATTCTTGTTAGAACAGAAATTCTGGGTTGCTTTATTTATTTATTTATTTGGGAGCTGTTGTTGATCCTATACCTTGATAGGAGGGGGTTGCCGTTGATCTTATGCTTTAATAGTGGGCTGTTGTTGATCTTATACCTTGATAGGAGGGGGCTGCTGTTTATCCTATACTTTAATAGAGGGTTGTGGCTATGTTGGTTCCTGTAGTTATGTTAGACATGAATCCTTTCAATTTTGTTCGGGCTGCAATTTTATAATCCAGTTGGGATCCTTAATTTTACTATTTGGGGGATGCCCTTTGTTTCTCTTATTTAATTGGGGTTGTTTTCATACTATCATGTTGTTTTGGGGCTGCTCCTTGTTAACTTGGACTGCAGGTTGGTGGTTTGGGCTGCTCCTCTCCTTGTTGGTTTGGGGGCTGCTCCTTCTTTAGTTGGACTGCAGGTAGGGTGATGTGAGGCTGCTCTCTTGCCTTGTTGAGTTGGAGTTACCTCTTTTGTTGTTGCTTTGGGTTGCTCCTTTCCTGGTTGTTTTGGGGCTGCTCCTTGTTAACTTGGACTGCAGGTTGGTGGTTTGGGCTGCTCCTCTCCTTGTTGGTTTGGGGGCTGCTCCTTCTTTAGTTGGACTGCAGGTAGGGTGATGTGAGGCTGCTCTCTTGCCTTGTTGAGTTGGAGTTACCTCTTTTGTTGTTGCTTTGGGTTGCTTCTTTCCTTGTTAGTTTGGGGGCTGCTCCTTGTTGTTTTGGGGCTGCTCCTTGTTAACTTGGACTGCAGGTTGGTGGTTTGGGCTGCTCCTCTCCTTGTTGGTTTGGGGGCTGCTCCTTCTTTAGTTGGACTGCAGGTAGGGTGATGTGAGGCTGCTCTCTTGCCTTGTTGAGATGGAGTTACCTCTTTTGTTGTTGCTTTGGGTTGCTCCTTTCCTTGTTGTTTTGGGGCTGCTCCTTGTTAACTTGGACTGCAGGTTGGTGGTTTGGGCTGCTCCTCTCCTTGTTGGTTTGGGGGCTGCTCCTTCTTTAGTTGGACTGCAGGTAGGGTGATGTGAGGCTGCTCTCTTGCCTTGTTGAGATGGAGTTACCTCTTTTGTTGTTGCTTTGGGTTGCTCCTTTCCTTGTTGTTTTGGGGCTGCTCCTTGTTAACTTGGACTGCAGGTTGGTGGTTTGGGCTGCTCCTCTCCTTGTTGGTTTGGGGGCTGCTCCTTCTTTAGTTGGACTGCAGGTAGGGTGATGTGAGGCTGCTCTCTTGCCTTGTTGAGATGGAGTTACCTCTTTTGTTGTTGCTTTGGGTTGCTCCTTTCCTTGTTAGTTTGGGGGCTGCTCCTTGTTGTTTTGGGGCTGCTCCTTGTTAACTTGGACTGCAGGTTGGTGGTTTGGGCTGCTCCTCTCCTTGTTGGTTTGGGGGCTGCTCCTTCTTTAGTTGGACTGCAGGTAGGGTGATGTGAGGCTGCTCTCTTGCCTTGTTGAGTTGGAGTTGCCTCTTTTGTTGTTGCTTTGGGTTGCTCCTTTCCTTGTTAGTTTGGGGGCTGCTCCTTGTTGTTTTGGGGCTGCTCCTTGTTAACTTGGACTGCAGGTTGGTTGTTTGGGGCTGCTGTTGTATTTTAATTAGAGGGGCTGCCTTGTTCCTTTATGTTGGGGGCTGCTCCTTGTTGAATTGGGGGCTGCCTTGTGAGCTGATGTTGGGGGCTGCTCCTTGTTAAAAATTGGGGGGCTGTTTTCATACATTTTGAGGGGGGCTGCTTACATACTTCTTGTTAAAAATGGGGGGGGGGGGGGGGGGGGGGGGGGGCTGCTCTTTACTTTCCTATTATATAATCTGTTTTGGGGCTGCTCCTTTCCCTGTGGATATGGGGCTGCTCCTTTTCCTTTTGTTTGGGGCTGCTGCTGTATTTTAATTAGAGGGGCTGCCTTGTTCCTTTATGTTGGGGGCTGCTCCTTGTTGAATTGGGGGCTGCCTTGTGAGCTGATTTGTGGGGCTGCTCTCCTACCTTATTGATTTGGGGCTGCTCTTGTCCCCTCTTGGTCTAATGGGGGCTGCTGCTGTATTTTTAATAAGGGGGTTGCCCTTCATAGCTCACGACAAGGTATGATAGCTTCGCCCCTCTCTTCCTCCTCCTCCTACCTCAATTCTCCCTCCCATGGCAGGAAACTGCCACTTATTAGTTTTCCTTGTCGTTTCGATTTGGTGAGGAATGGAGTCGTGCTACTCCGAATCGGTAGAGATTAGGAATGCGATCACATGCCTAGGCATGAAATTTATGGGGGACTCTCACACCATAAGCATCACCCAAGAGGAACCCCTTCTCTGCCTCTTACTTGAGCCTATCTTCATCTGGTTTGGTATCCGATTGAGGGAGCTTCATCTCTTCCTCCTCCGACAAATGGTAGACTCTAAACCTTATCTAGTTTCGTCTACTCTTCATCTTATTTCTCTCTTTCACACTACTGTGCTACTTCTTGTGCCTATAAAGCTTATGGGTGTCTTGGGCTTGATTACCAAGCATTCAAGTGATTGACGGAAGTTTACATAAATACAAGCGGGTCTTATGGGGATGACTTGGGATTGATCGCCAAGCACCGAAATGATCGACGAAGGTCTACATGAATGCAATTGTGCCCTATGTGGGCAGGTTGGATTTGATTGCCAGCCGAGTTAAATTAGTGGTACCTTCCCGGATAGAGATATGCTAAGCTTATAAAGAGTTCGTCTTCTCTCCTTCTACAAAACTACGGGAATGAAATGTTGCCTTCGAGAAAGTAATTCCTACGGGAATGAAATGTTGCCTTCGAGAAAGCAATTCCTACGGGAATGAAATGTTGCCTTCAAGAAAGTAATTCCTACGGGAATGAAATGTTGCCTTCGAGAAAGTAATTCCTACGGGAATGAAATGTTGCCTTCGAGAAAGCAATTCCTACGGGAATGAAATGTTGCCTTCAAGAAAGTAATTCCTACGGGAATGAAATGTTGCCTTCGAGAAAGCAATTCCTACGGGAATGAAATGTTGCCTTCAAGAAAGTAATTCCTACGGGAATGAAATGTTGCCTTCGAGAAAGTAATTCCTACGGGAATGAAATGTTGCCTTCGAGAAAGCAATTCCTACGGGAATGAAATGTTGCCTTCAAGAAAGTAATTCCTACGGGAATGAAATGTTGCCTTCGAGAAAGTAATTCCTACGGGAATGAAATGTTGCCTTCGAGAAAGTAATTCCTACGGGGAATAAGTTGTGCCTTCGGGAAATATTCCTACGGGAATATATCGTGCCTTGGGATAAAATCGGATGGCCTATGAGTTTTACTCTAAGGCAACCGCGCGATGGATGGTCTGGGAGGGCAACCCGTGCGAAACTAATAGAACTACGTGGGTCTGAGGCCGTATGCAGGATGATACGGAGTACGTAGGCGGTGGTCGTGGGAAGACCGCCTCGGCCCAATAAAAGTCCAGATATCCCCTTCCTTATAATTGTTATATTATGTTTGTGTGATAGTAAGAGTTGGATTCTGTTTGTAGTTCTAATAACTTGTCTTTAGCACAGGTGACAGGTGCAGATGAGGGACAACACTCATGGGTGGAGAAGGCCACCGAGCAGGCTACTTCAGGTATACGTTATTAAGCCGCATCTCCTTTTGTTGCGCCCTAGCTCAGGGTATACATATATGACGCAATGAAGCCTTGATGGATAGGATTCATTGCGGCGGCGAAATCAATATTACTCATACAGGTTTTGAAATTATGGTTTCTGTGATATTTAATCTTCCGCTATAGATAATGTCTTCCGCTAAAATACTGCTTCCTTACTCTGTTGGTGTGTAGTGACTTTCGCTTAACACCACCCCTAGGCGTGACCTCGGAGTGTTCAAGGAAAAGGGTTGGAGAAGCTTGTGCCTTCACCCTTCGGAGTCGCTTCGGCGTCGTGCTAAAGGGGTGGTGTGCGATAAGATCCCCCGGTCGGACCGTCGATTTGGGAGGGGGGGTCTTACAAATGGATCAGAGCGTAACCGATCTTTCGACCTATTCATGATCACAGAAACGCTGTAGCGTGGTTCGGGACGAACCACTGCAGCGGAAGCGGTGGTGGACCTAAAAGATAAAAGTTGGCAACAAACTTAGCATATATATGAACATTTTCACTCGAACTTATCAAATTCAGTTTTGGTCATGCAAAATATTTTTGATAACTCAGATCGACACTTAAATGTCTTTTACTACATCTGATCTCGAACAATCATCTATCTTATTTCCATAAAACACTCCCGTAAAACCCTACAAACATCCATTTCAAATTTTGAACCCCGGGTTTAAGCCTCTTTGTTTTATTGGGGTTAAATTTTCGTTTTCAAAATTCCATTCGAGGTAAACTAATCGTATGAAATTATGTGTGCAATGTAAGGATTCTATTACGAATTTCAATCCCAAGTTTAAGCCTATTTGTTTTATTGGGATTAAAATTCTCGTTTTCAAAATTTCGTTTGAGGTGAGCTAATCAAATGAAATTTTGCGTGTATATGGAGAATTGCTCTAACAATTGCAAATATGAAGTATGATTTGACTTGATCAATTTAACGATCTGTTGAAAATAAAGTCGTGCAATCGTAAAAGAGCTATGATAAAATGTTAGTCTTTTCAATAACGTTAATACGTCAGGAAATGACTACTGAGGCGACGTGCTGGAATGAAGTAAATGTGTGGCAAATTTATAAAAGCTTGTATACAAACAATCCAAAAAGTACATTGTTAAACATTCTCAGGACTTGCGATGGTTACATACTCAGCCAGCCGGGAAGCCTCGTTAAAAAGGGTAAGCCACTGAGGACCCGAAGGTGATGGTTACCTATTTGATTGCTTGCTTGCTTTGGGAAACGTGGCGGGTCGGTCATGCCCGTAGACCGTACGTACCGGTGCGGGAAGGTTGACGACTCTAGGCGACAGGGAGGTGTGCACCCCGGGAGCTCGGTTGTATCTTACATGCCCCGTTGGGTCCCTCCGCTGGTTGACCAAATTCAGTTATTACCGGATGTCTCCTACGTCCGAGGGTACACGGGGTTGTACGTTGGGGCCTGGGTAGTGCGGTACATCCACACCCAGAAGTGGCAGGACCGGCCACTGTCACCGACGGCCACATCGGTGAGGCCCGCGGGGTTCGCTACCCTGCAAAAAGAAGCGGTCAAAATATTTCAACGTAAAGAGCAAACTGGTAAAACATTTTATGTGATTACCGTGGCGGGTCAGTCATGCCCAAGGACCGTTCATACAGGAATGGGAAGGTTGACGACTCATGAGGTACTAGGGAGTGTGTGAACCCCGGGAGGTTATTTATTATTTCCCCGCAGGGTCCCTCTGCTGGATAGCCGAATTTTGTAATTGACGGATGTTGCTCACATCCAGGAGTACACTGGGTTGTACATTAGGGCCTGGGTAGTGCGGTACGTCCACACCCAGAAGTGGCAGGACCGGCCACTGTCACCGACGGCCACATCGGTGAGGCCCGCGGGGGTCGCAACCCTGCTGGAAGAAAAGCGGTCAAACTGTTTCAACATTGTGTGTTGTGATTGAATCGTGAGTACTCGTTATGCATGGCTTGCATATGCATCAAAACATACATATTTGCATATGCATCATTTGCATCAAAACATACATATCTGCATATACCATTAACATATAACCTTCGTATGGGAGTTGGTTATATGTTTATGGATTTTTACTGCCTATTTGCAATTTTATCTGTACCATTAACATATAACCTTCGTATGGGAGTTGGTTATATGTTTATGGATTTTTACTGCTTATTTACAATTTTCATCTGTTCTACCAACATATAACCTTCGTATGGGAGTCGGGCATATGTTGATAGGTGTTACAAAAGCTTATGCAAGTTAAAACTTTTATATGTTCCACTGACAGCAACCCCGTAGTTCACGTAAGCTACTTGTATACTACATGACAGGAGCCATCAACACAGCTCGTTGGGTAAAACCAAACCTAGAGACCCTTAAAATTTGGGATCATTTGACACCTCTAGTGGTCTGCAATATGTCCCGTGTTGAATCTCCATGACCCACTCGTATTTTCGGGGACGAAAATTTTCTTTGTTTTATTGGATTGTAACATCCCGACTTTAAAAAGGGGTCTAGTCGGTTCGGGTGAACCCTTGGAGGAACCTAGGTCGGGTCATCAGGCAATCACGACCCGACCTTCACCACATAGAAGTGATCATTTAGAGAAATGACTGTTTTGTGTAGCATCGTGCTTCGCCACAACGTCAAAGTTGTTCATTGAGCATACATGCTCTGAATTGACTTCTGTCAGTTGCGTTAGACTCGTATGGTCGATATGAGTGCAACGGAATTCGTTTCGTTCCAATCCGAGGTCATTTGGTGAAAGTGACCGTTTTGAGTATCGCAGCGCGCCACGACGACGCAATTTTAGAATATGGAGCATACGTGCTCCGAATCGACTTCCGTCAGTTACGTTAGACTCGTATGGTCAATATGAGTGCAACGGAATTCGTTTCGTCCCGATCCGAGGTCGTTTGGAGGAAAACGACTGTTTTGAGTGATACCGAGCGCCGCAACAACGTCATTTTAGAATATTGGGTAAACAAACCCCAATTTCATCCTAGTCAGTTGCAACGGACTCGCGTGATCAATTCTAGCGTAATGAAATTCGTTTCAACCAAATCCGATGAGATTGGAGAGAGTTAGCCAAAATAACCTATTTTGAGCTACGTACTGTTTTGAGTGAATAATTATGAATGAACGGACTCGGAATCAACTTCAAATAATTTCGTTAACTTCGTATGATTGGTACGAACACAACGACACCCTTTGCGCATCATTTTTCGCGAGCACTTTGCATGCTTTGATATATATAAACGTGTGTAAATATGTGTGTGTGTGTAATGGTATATATATATATACATATACATATATAAGCTTATATATATAAAAAAAAAAACACATGAGTGAGAGGCCCTGTTCCAAAACCAGCTTCAGCGATGAAACCAGGGCGGAGAAACCGTGGGCGAAAGGCGAGCTCGTGGGGGCAGGGGATTGGAGCTCGTCGGCTATGAAAGGGCAGACCGCAGTGCGTCCTGGTGGCTGACTCCTCGATCGTTCTTCTCCTCTTCCAAGGGCGATGGTGGACGGTAAGAACGCCCTCCTCTCCCCCTCTTCCTCCTCTTCGAAGCTCTGTCCTGGCAGAGGGATTCACGGCAAGGTATGGCAAGAAAACTTTTCCTCCCTCCCTCCTTCTCTCTTGGCTGGATCTCTTACTTGTTGGTATTTCTTCTTCTGGATTTCTTAAGCGCAGCAAATTTCATTTTCTTTTTCTTCTTGGTTGTTGGCAAGATTTTGGGACCCCTTTGGGGTTCGGCCTTCTGATTCTTGTTAGAACAGAAATTCTGGGTTGCTTTATTTATTTATTTATTTTGGGAGCTGTTGTTGATCCTATACCTTGATAGGAGGGGGTTGCCGTTGATCTTATGCTTTAATAGTGGGCTGTTGTTGATCTTATACCTTGATAGGAGGGGGCTGCTGTTTATCCTATACTTTAATAGAGGGTTGTGGCTATGTTGGTTCCTGTAGTTATGTTAGACATGAATCCTTTCAATTTTGTTCGGGCTGCAATTTTATAATCCAGTTGGGATCCTTAATTTTACTATTTGGGGGATGCCCTTTGTTTCTCTTATTTAATTGGGGTTGTTTTCATACTATCATGTTGTTTTGGGGCTGCTCCTTGTTAACTTGGACTGCAGGTTGGTGGTTTGGGCTGCTCCTCTCCTTGTTGGTTTGGGGGCTGCTCCTTCTTTAGTTGGACTGCAGGTAGGGTGATGTGAGGCTGCTCTCTTGCCTTGTTGAGTTGGAGTTACCTCTTTTGTTGTTGCTTTGGGTTGCTCCTTTCCTTGTTGTTTTGGGGCTGCTCCTTGTTAACTTGGACTGCAGGTTGGTGGTTTGGGCTGCTCCTCTCCTTGTTGGTTTGGGGGCTGCTCCTTCTTTAGTTGGACTGCAGGTAGGGTGATGTGAGGCTGCTCTCTTGCCTTGTTGAGTTGGAGTTACCTCTTTTGTTGTTGCTTTGGGTTGCTTCTTTCCTTGTTAGTTTGGGGGCTGCTCCTTGTTGTTTTGGGGCTGCTCCTTGTTAACTTGGACTGCAGGTTGGTGGTTTGGGCTGCTCCTCTCCTTGTTGGTTTGGGGGCTGCTCCTTCTTTAGTTGGACTGCAGGTAGGGTGATGTGAGGCTGCTCTCTTGCCTTGTTGAGATGGAGTTACCTCTTTTGTTGTTGCTTTGGGTTGCTCCTTTCCTTGTTGTTTTGGGGCTGCTCCTTGTTAACTTGGACTGCAGGTTGGTGGTTTGGGCTGCTCCTCTCCTTGTTGGTTTGGGGGCTGCTCCTTCTTTAGTTGGACTGCAGGTAGGGTGATGTGAGGCTGCTCTCTTGCCTTGTTGAGATGGAGTTACCTCTTTTGTTGTTGCTTTGGGTTGCTCCTTTCCTTGTTGTTTTGGGGCTGCTCCTTGTTAACTTGGACTGCAGGTTGGTGGTTTGGGCTGCTCCTCTCCTTGTTGGTTTGGGGGCTGCTCCTTCTTTAGTTGGACTGCAGGTAGGGTGATGTGAGGCTGCTCTCTTGCCTTGTTGAGATGGAGTTACCTCTTTTGTTGTTGCTTTGGGTTGCTCCTTTCCTTGTTAGTTTGGGGGCTGCTCCTTGTTGTTTTGGGGCTGCTCCTTGTTAACTTGGACTGCAGGTTGGTGGTTTGGGCTGCTCCTCTCCTTGTTGGTTTGGGGGCTGCTCCTTCTTTAGTTGGACTGCAGGTAGGGTGATGTGAGGCTGCTCTCTTGCCTTGTTGAGTTGGAGTTGCCTCTTTTGTTGTTGCTTTGGGTTGCTCCTTTCCTTGTTAGTTTGGGGGCTGCTCCTTGTTGTTTTGGGGCTGCTCCTTGTTAACTTGGACTGCAGGTTGGTTGTTTGGGGCTGCTGCTGTATTTTAATTAGAGGGGCTGCCTTGTTCCTTTATGTTGGGGGCTGCTCCTTGTTGAATTGGGGGCTGCCTTGTGAGCTGATGTTGGGGGCTGCTCCTTGTTAAAAATTGGGGGGCTGTTTTCATACATTTTGAGGGGGGCTGCTTACATACTTCTTGTTAAAAATGGGGGGGGGGGGGGGGGGCTGCTCTTTACTTTCCTATTATATAATCTGTTTTGGGGCTGCTCCTTTCCCTGTGGATATGGGGCTGCTCCTTTTCCTTTTGTTTGGGGCTGCTGCTGTATTTTAATTAGAGGGGCTGCCTTGTTCCTTTATGTTGGGGGCTGCTCCTTGTTGAATTGGGGGCTGCCTTGTGAGCTGATTTGTGGGGCTGCTCTCCTACCTTATTGATTTGGGGCTGCTCTTGTCCCCTCTTGGTCTAATGGGGGCTGCTGCTGTATTTTTAATAAGGGGGTTGCCCTTCATAGCTCACGACAAGGTATGATAGCTTCGCCCTCTCTTCCTCCTCCTCCTACCTCAATTCTCCCTCCCATGGCAGGAAACTGCCACTTATTAGTTTTCCTTGTCGTTTCGATTTGGTGAGGAATGGAGTCGTGCTACTCCGAATCGGTAGAGATTAGGAATGCGATCACATGCCTAGGCATGAAATTTATGGGGGACTCTCACACCATAAGCATCACCCAAGAGGAACCCCTTCTCCGCCTCTTACTTGAGCCTATCTTCATCTGGTTTGGTATCCGATTGAGGGAGCTTCATCTCTTCCTCCTCCGACAAATGGTAGACTCTAAACCTTATCTAGTTTCGTCTACTCTTCATCTTATTTCTCTCTTTCACACTACTGTGCTACTTCTTGTGCCTATAAAGCTTATGGGTGTCTTGGGCTTGATTACCAAGCATTCAAGTGATTGACGGAAGTTTACATAAATACAAGCGGGTCTTATGGGGATGACTTGGGATTGATCGCCAAGCACCGAAATGATCGACGAAGGTCTACATGAATGCAATTGTGCCCTATGTGGGCAGGTTGGATTTGATTGCCAGCCGAGTTAAATTAGTGGTACCTTCCCGGATAGAGATATGCTAAGCTTATAAAGAGTTCGTCTTCTCTCCTTCTACAAAACTACGGGAATGAAATGTTGCCTTCGAGAAAGTAATTCCTACGGGAATGAAATGTTGCCTTCGAGAAAGCAATTCCTACGGGAATGAAATGTTGCCTTCAAGAAAGTAATTCCTACGGGAATGAAATGTTGCCTTCGAGAAAGTAATTCCTACGGGAATGAAATGTTGCCTTCGAGAAAGCAATTCCTACGGGAATGAAATGTTGCCTTCAAGAAAGTAATTCCTACGGGAATGAAATGTTGCCTTCGAGAAAGCAATTCCTACGGGAATGAAATGTTGCCTTCAAGAAAGTAATTCCTACGGGAATGAAATGTTGCCTTCGAGAAAGTAATTCCTACGGGAATGAAATGTTGCCTTCGAGAAAGCAATTCCTACGGGAATGAAATGTTGCCTTCAAGAAAGTAATTCCTACGGGAATGAAATGTTGCCTTCGAGAAAGTAATTCCTACGGGAATGAAATGTTGCCTTCGAGAAAGTAATTCCTACGGGGAATAAGTTGTGCCTTCGGGAAATATTCCTACGGGAATATATCGTGCCTTGGGATAAAATCGGATGGCCTATGAGTTTTACTCTAAGGCAACCCGCGCGATGGATGGTCTGGGAGGGCAACCCGTGCGAAACTAATAGAACTATGTGGGTCTGAGGCCGTATGCAGGATGATACGGAGTACGTAGGCGGTGGTCGTGGGAAGACCGCCTCGGCCCAATAAAAGTCCAGATATCCCCTTCCTTATAATTGTTATATTATGTTTGTGTGATAGTAAGAGTTGGATTCTGTTTGTAGTTCTAATAACTTGTCTTTAGCACAGGTGACAGGTGCAGATGAGGGACAACACTCATGGGTGGAGAAGGCCACCGAGCAGGCTACTTCAGGTATACGTTATTAAGCCGCATCTCCTTTTGTTGCGCCCTAGCTCAGGGTATACATATATGACGCAATGAAGCCTTGATGGATAGGATTCATTGCGGCGGCGAAATCAATATTACTCATACAGGTTTTGAAATTATGGTTTCTGTGATATTTAATCTTCCGCTATAGATAATGTCTTCCGCTAAAATACTGCTTCCTTACTCTGTTGGTGTGTAGTGACTTTCGCTTAACACCACCCCTAGGCGTGACCTCGGAGTGTTCAAGGAAAAGGGTTGGAGAAGCTTGTGCCTTCACCCTTCGGAGTCGCTTCGGCGTCGTGCTAAAGGGGTGGTGTGCGATAAGATCCCCCGGTCGGACCGTCGATTTGGGAGGGGGGGTCTTACACCTGTCCCTCGTGCAGTCATCCTCAGTTTGAATACAATTGCTATTCACCATCGACAATGTGACATGTTCCCCCTATAACCGTAAGTGTCTGTACCTCGTACGGTCATCCTCGGTTTGAATACAAACGCTATTCACCGTCGACTTCGGGACATGTTCCCCCAATAGCCGTAAGGGTCTGTCCCTCGTATGGTCATCCTTGGTTTGAAGACCAGCGACTACGAAGCCAAACCCCCGACAAGCACACAAGAAATTGCCAGAGCAAGGACGTGTCAAACACACAAAAGAGAAAATACTATATAAATTGCCAAAATCTCTTGATACAATGTTGACGCTACAACGCTATACATAACTAGGCAATACCACAAGACGAGGAAACTAAATCAATGAAACGTAAGTAGAAAGTACATCAAATACAAAGATCAATCCTCGCCCGTGCCAGGACAATCCTCCTCCGAGAGGTCCGCAGCTCCAAGCCCGACAATATCGCGCCCGAACTTCCTCTCCATCATGCGAAGAGTCTTTTGGGCGCCTCTTTGGAAAGCGACCTCACTCTCGTCCTATATCAAGTGCTCGACCTCCTTGGTCATAATCTCCGCGCGGATCTCCTTCGCAATCTGGAATCGCTCTTCCACAAAAGCCAGAGGGTCATTGTACTCAGCGAACCCCGCATCCTTGATCTCCTCGAGGCTCCGCTCCACGGATGTCAACCTATCCACCTCGCTTCTCATAAATCCCAGCTCTCCTTCCAGGCGAAACATCTCGCCTTGTTCCTCCGATAGCTGGCGAAGGGCATCCTGAGCAAGCGTCTTGCAACCATCACGTTCCTCTCTCAGTTTCTCGACCTCCGCCTGAGATGATGAAACGTCAGACTCTAGCAAGCGCTATTCGCTGCGTCCAGCTCCCCCTGAAGTACGAAGTAGCCATCCTTGAGGCCCACATAGCAATCATTTCATGTATGGGCAACACAAGTCTGCAAAAGAAAAGAAAGTGACCAGAATATATATAAACTCCCAATACGCGCGGGAGAACAAACACCAGAGTAATTAAAGATATGTATGCTTACCGCGGAAGTCATCACCTGAAGTGAGGAAGAGACTCGCCTCGCCGTCGTCAAAGGAGGAGGCGGCGGCGAATCCTCATGCGGAACCTAATTGGCGATAGGAGACGCCAAAATCTCAACCTCGGGATCGGCCTAAGGCGCTTCCGCTCCCTGATTACTAGGACCAGCCTTGTGATAATGACTCCTCGGAGCAATAGAAGTGGAACCCGAATAAACGCCCCTGTCCTTGAGGCCCACACAGCAAGGGCGTTGACCGTGCCCGCGCTCCGGCCACGCGCTCCTTAGCCGCACACCCGCCTCCCACGCACAGGCTGGCACCGGCCGCGCGCCCGCTTGCCGCGCACCGGCCAAGCGCAGGCGCGCGCGCGCTGGCAAGCACCGACTGCACATGCGCGGGTTGGCCCTGGCCGTACGCGTGCGGGCCCCGACCGGCATCGGACGCACACACGCGCGCCGCGAATTGGCCGCCCACCGGCGGCGCGCGTGCAGCGGCCGCGTCGATCGAGCAGTCGCAGTGCGCGGGCCAAGTACCAACCGGCCGTCGGCCGTGCCTGCAACTCGCACGCCGACATGCGCTGGTCGGCCGCACCGCGGCCGAGCAACGGACGTCCGCGCAAGCACCGCTCGCACAATTTCCCTCCTTTTCCAGCACAAAATTGGAGAAGTTGTTACCTCCGGCGCCATAGCGTAATTCGTTTCCCGCGGGCAACACCTTCAAGTCAACGCACCCCCTTGGTGGTGCAGCCGACGTCGCACCCCCATAGGGGTGCGGCCGGCACCGCACCCCTTTGGGAATGATCGGCGCAGTCCTCCTCTCGGGAGGAGGCTGGGTCGCATGCGCCCCTCGTCCACAAAGAGGGCGTTCGTTCCCGCCATGAGATGCGCGGGCTTAGGCGCGCGCGCGATTGCATTTTTTGGCACTCCACCCGCAAAATGAGCTAAGCACGCTCAGAACACTTCCGTGTTCATTGCGCGCTTAGAACGCTCATGTGCTCGTTGCGCGCTCAGAACGCTCCCGTATTTGTTGCGTTCTCAGAACGCTCCCGTGTTAGTTGCGTGCTCAGAACGATCTAGTGATCATTGCGCGCTCAGAATGCTTCCATGTTTGTGACGCGCGCAGCAGTTAACCTTTCCAAATTTCCAAGATTGCAGATCTAGTTCGCTTCGCTTAACGCCGTCAACGAAGCTGCACGAACTGCCCAAGCTGACCGATCTGTCGGAGGGGCAAGGCGGGAATATCCAAAAAGTGGTGATCCGTGTGCTCCAAATCGACCAGCGTGATTCGCCCGTGGGGTGGTTACGGCGATTACGACTGCAAAATTATCGGGCTACCCCTGCCTCAGGTTATAAAAGGAGTCTGGGACCTTCATTTCAAGACACCTTGCCTTCTATGCCCGGGAGAGCTCATTTGAAGATTTCCTTGGAATTCTCCTTCGGCGCTTGAAGATATCCTTCAGTCTTCGAAGATCTCCTTCGAATCTTCGAAGATCTCTTTCGAGTTTTCGAAGGTTACGAAAGGTGACTCGAAAATCTCACTTTCATTCTCAGAAAAATACTTCGTCTTTCGAGAGGTGGTCTGTCACCCTCGAGGTTTATTCTTTTTACATTGTAACGAGCAGCGGCCTGTCGCGCTCGAGTTCTCAGCTTTCAATTGTAACGAACCAGAAGATAGTGAAATTTGGTCGGCACAGCTCCGGACGCGTGGTTTTTTATCCCTTCCGGGTTTTCCACGGTAAAAAGTGTTCTTGTTATTTATTAACTCTTTCATTGACTGTTTGCGCGTTCGGCTCACTCGTGAGCTAAGATGGTTCAATTCGACTGGTCTACCATAGCGTCGAGTGACCCGCAACACATACGAAGGTAACAAAACACAACTAAACAACTCAAATTGAAAAAAAAAATCAAGTGAGTTCATGGATCCAACTTCAAGCATAACTATAGAGCCTCATTTGCCTCACAAGCAAAAGGAGGATCCATGAGAAGTTCCAAGTAGTTCAAAAATGTTTCAAAAATACAAAGCCAGTCCTTCACATTCTAAACATGTAATGCGTGGATGGATGCTCCTCATATATTAAGAAACACGAAAAATGTTATTGAGAGAACAAATTTGCAAAGAAATAAATTCTCTAATCGGGTGCATAGTCAATTCCTTCCTACAATTCAGAACACAGTTAGATGTCAATACACCTCCAAAAGGATATTGTTTTTACCGTGTTATTAGTGATGCAATAAATACGAGTAATAAGTGGCATGAAGTTAAGAAAAATATCTTTCAAATTAAATGAGTTGCAACAAAGAGAATCCTTGTTTTTGATGAGCTTTTTGAAAATTCTAAACTAATTAAGGGAATTACTAAATACTCTCCATCTTATTATCATGCCCAATCTACTAAAAAAGTATTTGTCCATGTCTATTGTAGGATTAGTTGTTATCTCGTTCTACAATGTTGGGGTGATTTGAGCATCTAATCCACAATGTCTCACATTTATTCCATTGGATATATCGGTTACTCCGGTCCAAAAGATAATTTTCACGCGATTTATTAATGAAAAATATTTTTGTTCGATTTTGCATAAAAGAATGATGTTCGCTGCTACGAATCTACTCCTGTTGGAAAAACAAATACCATTTTCAAATTGAAGGGTCATGACTCATGACAAAGGAACTCATGCATCACGTTTGTGGTGTCAAGGGTCACATGAAATGTAAGTTTCTATTTTAATTTTTCTTACAACTTTATTTCTTTCATGTTATATGTTAACATGACAATAATATTATTTTTTATGATCATTGAAGAATTAATATCGTACAAATTTTGTGGAGCATTTGGAGGCTTTAATCAGGAGATTGTTTTTGTAGGGGAGAACATCACTCTTTTTCATGTAATCATCAAAATTGTAAAAGATTGGCTATTTTTTGTGCATGAGTGAGCATTGCTATTTATAGCTGGAAATTTTCCTTAAAATCTTCTAATATTGTTTGTATTAACTGTCTGGTTTGTAAACAACAACAAAAATCTATGATTAGCCGTTTGCGGAGTCTTGACAAAGACATTTTTTTCATGCATGCTATGTCAATCAAATTCCATTTCCTTGTCCGTGTAATCGGTAATAATATGACTATTTGTCCCCAGAATGCCTAATAGAACATAAGGGCTAATTCCATTTTGTTGACAAATCTAATGTGGTTGAGTGCATCCCCGTTAGTGTTGGTGATATACAATGCGGAATCAATCTCGCATTAGTGTTGGTGATATATAACGCGGAATCAAAATAAAACAAAAAACTGA
Organism: Dactylorhiza incarnata; assembly: GCA_033032865.1. Classification (NCBI taxonomy): domain Eukaryota; kingdom Viridiplantae; phylum Streptophyta; class Magnoliopsida; order Asparagales; family Orchidaceae; genus Dactylorhiza; species Dactylorhiza incarnata. Next base: position 5,430,090 of record JAWHQI010000123.1, on the reverse strand, counting down.
ACCATGCATTGCATATATATATATATATATATATATATATATATATATATATATATAATATGAGTGCAAAATCTACATACGAAGAATTATATCAACGTCTGTTACAAAAAATGTAGCAGAGAAATCGGACTCGCTCTATCCGCAGGAGAGAGAACAGTCTTAACCGCAATCCGCTAGCACAACAAATGCAGAAGATTCGTGACAGAACAAATCTTTAGTGTCGTTAGACGACCCACCACCACCGAAGAAGCACCCAGACTTGGCCTTACCGCGTCTATGCAACCCGCCATAGTCTCTCCGCCAACATAGTCTCGCCACACCCGTTGCAGCCCGCGGCAGCCTCGTCACACTCGTTGCAACCCGCCACTGCCTTGCCGCACTCATTGTAGCTCGCCGCAGTCTTGCTGCACTTATTTCAGCCCGCCGCAGCCGCTCTCCTCTTCCTCTACATGGCTTGACTTTTCTCTTCATGTGGTGTGTTATTTCTCTTCATCCAAGCTCATTTTATAGAAGAAGAGGAAGCTAATAGGAATGTGGTTGGCGATTGTTGGAAGTTGGGAGGAAAATGCATGGAACCTTCCTAATTCACGCATGCTTTAGGGCCTGTTTGGGAGAGCTTTTCAGAAAGTAGTGGTGGCAAAAGAAAGATAAAAAAAATGAGCTTTTGGAAAATGTAAAGTGCAAAAGGAGATCTGTTTGTAATCAACAATTGTGTGATGATAGATAAGTGTGTTAGGTAGAGTTTCAATAGGCAAGCCAACTTAACAGTTAGATGCGTGCACAACGACTTTTACAAACAACTCAGTGTATAAAAAAAGGTAATTGTTAGAGGCACGTCAGCTTTCGCTATTAGCATTGCAATTTATTGAAATTGAACTTTTGAAACCAGGAAATCGGTTCAACTTAGTTTGTATCACCCACGTGAGACACGACGTGAAGAAGCAAGAAGCACAAAACCAGCTCTGAACTGTCTATAAACAAGACCCGCATACTGCAACGAGGAGGTCCCGTCACATACCCGAAAGTCTTTAGGAACTTCCCCTCCTAAGCCAATGCTCAGCTTGACATAAGAGAGGCGGGCACTAAACTCGCCCAGCCCCTAGAGAGAAGTGTTGGGGTTCAGCAATGCCCCCAGTGTTGAGAGGTACGGCGCGAGGCGCCACACTAGTTGAACATAAGGGTTTGTCCCTTGGGCGTAACTGGTCACCCCGTGGATCACGCCAAAGGTAGCTAGCTCTATAAAGAAGCGATAGCGCCTTCCTCATCAGTCTAGGCTTTTGCGAGAGTTGGTAGCGTTGTGTCCCTATAAGTGGTATCAGAGCAGGTCACGGGTTCGAAACCCTGGGGTCGTTTCTGGTCGGGATTATTGGTGTTCAACAATTCCCCCGGTGTTGGGAGGTACGGCGCGAGGCGCTATGACACACTAGTCGAATAGAAGGGCGTGTCCTCTGGGCCTAACTGGCCGCCCCGTGGATCCTGCCTAGGGTAGCCAGCTCCATAAAGTTGCAGTAGCGTCTTCCACATCAGTTCGGGCTTTGGGGAGAGTTGGTAGCGTCGTGTCCCTACAAGTGGTATCAGAGGAGGTCACAGGTTCGAAACTCCGGGGTCGTTTCGGGGGGGGGGGGGGGGGGGGGGGGGTGGGGGGTGGGGGGGGATTGTTGGGGTTCACCAATTCCCCCAGTGTTGGGAGGTACGATGTGAGGTGCTATGACCCACACTAGTCGAACAGAAGGGTGTGTCCCCCTGAGCCTAACTGGTCGCCACGTGGATCCTGCATAGGGTAGTCTGCTCCATAAAGGAGCGGTAGCGCCCTCCTCATCAGTCCGGGCTTTTGAGAGAGTTGGTAGCGTTGTGTCCCTACAAGAAGGGGGGATAAAAAAAGTCTTACTTGTGCATTGGCAGGGTCCTGTTTATAGACAAATCCAAAATGGGGGATGGTCTGCAAATAGTCGCTCCCGCCTTTTGAGATAAACTGAGAATAGCTTCCTCCGTCTTAACTTAAGTGTTGCTCACATACCCAAATGGTCTGCGGAGGTCCTGTCCTTAAGCAAAGTGTTATTCCCATACCCATATGAGGTGCATGTACTCTCCCGGAGGTCGTCGAGTACTCTCCTTGAGTTTGTCGAGTATTCTCCTTACATGAGTTTGTCGAGTATTCTCCTTGAGTCTGCCGAGTACTCTCCTGGAGGTCGCCGAGTACTCTCTTTGAGTATGCCGAGTACCCTCATGGAGATCGCTGAGCTGGTCTTCTAAGGTGTCTTCCTTAAACATTTTGGATCTCGGCGAAATTACGGGTTATACATGAACGATAAAAGCGCTACTTCAAAATAACCTAACCGGCTCCTCCCAACGATTCCTAGAAACACTATCGCCTCGAGCGTTCTGGACGCCGTCACTGTCGACGAAGGCCGTCGACTCGCCGCCACTGCCGCCGACGATTTGCTTCTGGGTCGACGCTGCTTCGACGCTTCCGCTGTTGAGGAACCGCCTGGTTCCACCCATCTGCCGCTGAAAAATTAATTTTCGACGCCAATGTTGTTGGAAATTCATGTCCAAGTTCCTCGTGCAGTCTAAAAATGCTTTGTCTTCGAGGAACCGTCAGTTTCCTCAGCTTCCACCAATTTTATTGAGGTTCAAGCCTCCTCTCCTCTTTTTCAGGTTCAAAATATAGAAGAGGTTTTTTTTGCTTACTCTTGTTATTTCCCTTCATAAAATCCAAGAAGGATTTGATTTTTTTCTTATAAATGCACAAATTCTTCTAGTGCAGCTCGGAGAGCTTGGAAGATTATCAAACTCGATGAAGAAGTTGGAGAAAGAGCTGAAAGAGAAGATAATTATAGAGCGATGTTAAATGCAGATCAGTTTTGGCTATATGCAGGCTACAGTTTTTTAAAAAGAGCCATGTTAAATGCAGTCCGATTTTAGCTATACGCAGGCCACAATTTTTTAAAAAATATATCATTTTTTCTTTTAAAATTTCAGGAAAAATGATTCGAATCGTTTAATACTTCATGTATTATATGTTTTTTACTTTCATGCAACCGTGTCCCCAAGGAGTTTACTCGTTTGTCCGAGTCCGATGTATTTTTAAATTACAACTGGCCTAAAGCTATTCATTGGTATTTGCTACAGCAATGGCGACGATCGTGACGTCGTCGGCGATGGCGGCGATGACGGCGATCGCGGCGATCGCGACGTCGCCGGCGATAGCGGCGATGGCGGCATGGCGGAGATGGCGGCGATGGCGGCGATGGCGACGATCGCGACGTCGTCGGCGATGGAGGCGATGGCGGCAATGGCGGCGTTGGCGGCGATGGCGACGATGACGGCGATGATTATACTTCGGGTAGTTACGTTGCTAGTGGGGGTTTTTTGGATAACCGCACTCCCATGGATAGGGTGCCGTTAGCGCCTTTAGAAATACTCCATCAATAGCTCTCCCAGATTTACTGACGAAACAGTGACATTCAACGTAACCTTGCACGCATGATATTTTACTTACTTATTTTATGAATGTTATTTTGTTTGGTGATTTATTTAGGAAAATATTAATTTTATTTTTGAATATGGTATGTAAATATGAAATTTGACCTACATGAATAATTTTTTGGCCTGCATATAACCAAAACCGACCTGCATTTAACATCGCTCTAAATATAAAGTACCAATTCTTTTTTGTAACAGCTGAGACATATCTTCTGTCTTGTATAATGCAATTACTAAATGTTTTTCACTATTTTGTGATGGCTAGCAGAGCTAGGCTGTGATGGATAAAGATGTAAATTTTTTATGACTGGTGTTAAAGGCAAACCAGAATTGGCTATTGGCAAACCAATTTTTATGAGTTATTATGCGCCTTTTGAAAATACGCTTTGTACATGCATTTTTAGGAAAAGTGTTCAACACGAAAATTGTAGATCTTGTCGAGAACTACAACTTTCGTGCTGAACACTTTTCCTAAAAATGCACACACAAGGCGTATTGTCGCCCTGATCATAACTATAGTGAATTTTTGAAAATAACAAGAAAATACTCTTTGTACATACATTTTTAGGAAAAGTGTTCACCACGAAAGTTGTAGATCTTGACGAGATCTACAATTTTCGTGTTGAACACTTTTCCTAAAAATACATGTAAAAATAGTATTTTTCAAAAGGCGCGTAATAACTCATAGAAATTGGTTTGCCAATAGCCAATTCTGATTTGCCTTTAACACCGATCATTTTTCTTGGACCAGCTATATGCATGCTTAATAAAAAATGAATGTTCTATTGACATTTTAAATAGTCATTGGTGCATTATTATTACATTTATTTTAGAAAAATATGTGCGGTGTCTTTAACAATTTTACGGTGCAATTAACAATTATGAGTGCGTCTATCAATTCATAAAATAGTGTGGTGTCTCTAACAAATAAGTGCGACTAGCAAAAAAACGGAGTCCCTAACAATTCTCAAAATAATTCCGAAACACACATCTAAAACATCATTGGAATAAGAAATCCACAACTTATGTGGCCTTCTAGCTGTATCTTCTGTGCTCCTCAAGTTTGGGTGTTCAATATTATAGGTCTAATAATCCAGCTGTCATATTTTGGCGTGCAGGCCAATTGCACATGTTGAAGCGGTGTCGGCAAGCTTAGCTATAAGTTTGGTTGGATATTGTTCATCCAATATATATAAATATATATATATTATTTATATATCTCATCAACATGATTATTTTAATTATCTCAACAGGTTGCTGATTGCTGATTGTGTTCTCCAGGTGTTAAATCCTTTTCTTTTAATTAAACGCATATGACGACGACCACGGCAAAGCAGGTCAACAATCACTAAGCGGGCGGGCGGTCATCGAGCAGCCCGCCCTGTCAACGATTTGAAGTCAGGTTCACGAGCTGCGTGTGTGTGTGTGTGAACGCCGGAGGATCTTACGGACTTTCTCCCCTCTGCCAATTTAACCCCCTTCAAATGAAGGATTATGCATTTTCTCATAGATTTTAAGAGGATCGCACAAGTAATTTGGTAATTTTAATTATACAACGAACAAATGAAAAAACACTCGGTTCATCGATTTCAACGGTTTGACAGTTTTGCCCCTCAAGGGGCGGATCCGTGCAGTCCGCTTAAGTACAACAATTTTTCTCAAAGAAATTATCGTAATCTTGTTAGAATTGAAGTGAGCTAGCGCCAGCGCTAGCGCTAGCGCCGGCGTTAGCTCCTACTCGCCACCCCCCTTGTTTTGCCTATAAATAGAGGGGTACCCCCTCTAGAGAGTATCGATTCTGAAAGTGACGAGTATCCTCAACTTAGAGCGAGTTAGAGATACCAGAGCGCTACCAGACGAGCATCGAACTTGGAGTAAGTTCGGCATGCGAGTAACCTACTTCGGAGATAGCGCCCGGCGCTAGTGGCTAGCGCTCGCGGTAGCGAGAAGTGGAGGAAGCGAAGCGCGGCGAGCGTGCGAGTAGCTTGGAGTGCGAGCAGCGAGCTCGCGAGTTGGAGAGCTAACGCCCGACGCTAGCGTTACCGCCGGCGGTAGCGAGGAGCGAGTATCAGAGCAAGTATCACCTGCGCGGTGTGCTCCGGAGGAGAAGCGGACCTTGTCCGTGACCAAGTTCTTACCTACTATTGACTGTTGTGATTCAAGTTGGATGCAACTTGTATTCAGCCTTGTTCATTTGTAACTAGCTGCCAGAGTTATTATTGTGAAAGCTTGTCTTCATCTTTGATGTCATTATTCTCCTATTGGTTGACGTGTTCTTCCGACTATAAAATATTTCACATGGTATCAGAGTGAGGTTGGAACAAGGGCGAAACAACCAAGATGGACGGCGGAGGAGGGTATGCTAGGGGACTTGAAATCGAGCTGATCACCCAGACCAACTACAAGAAGTGGAAGTCTTGCTTGGAGAGCTACCTGCTTGGAGAGGACCTATGGGAGGTTGTTGGAGGAGAAGAGCAGGCAGAAGTCTTTCCAATCAAAGACAATGGTCAAGCTATGAGAGCTTGGAGGAAGACCAACGCCAAGGCGGAGTTCACCTTGAAGAGAGCCATATCACCTGACTTGTTCGACCACATCATTGGTTGCAAGTCAGCGTCGGAGATCTGGATAGCCCACGATGGGTTATTCAACAAGAAGAATGTAGCGCGGCTACAATTCTTGTAGAATGAGTTGGCGAAGTCGACTCAAGGCGAGATGGCGATATCCACCTTCTTCCTGAAGGTGAAGAACCTATGTGGGGAGATCTCGGCCTTGGATCCTGAAGAGCCAATCTCAGAGGCGAAGTTGAAGCGACACATACTCCGAGGCTTGAGGAAGGAGTATGTCCCCTCCGTTACTTCCGTGCAAGGATGGGCTACTCAGCCCTCCCTTCTAGAGCTAGAGAACCTGCTATCGTCATAGGAGAGCTTGGCGAAGCAGATGGCGGGAGTATCCATCTCAGGAGGAGATGGCGAGGCCTTGTTCTCAGGAAAGAGGAGATCCTGGGACAAGAGAAAGAAGAACTCCGGAGATGAACCTTCAACGTCATCTCAGGGAGATGGGAGGAAGTTCCTCCCTACGCGCGATGAGAAGGGGAGATCCTTTTGCTTTGACTGAAAGAAGTACAGGCACATGGCAAAGGACAACCGGTCTAATCTGATGGCCGGTCATGCTGCTAACAAGGAGGGAGATCACCAGAGAGGTGGAGGAAGAGGTGGAGGTCACCAGGGCGGTGAGAGGGGAGACAATTGTTTCCTGGCAGAGATGACGGCAACGTCAGTCGATGTCTTAGCCTCCATCAACCTCGAGAACGACTGGATAGTGGATTCCGGTTGCGGGCATCATCTCACCGGAGATATGTCCAAGTTCGTCTCCTTGGAAGCGTATGAAGGAACGGATGCTATCATCACTGCGGATGATACGGTACATCACGTGGAGCGAGAAGGGAAGGTGTCCCTTGGGAGTGAAGAGAAGCCAGTGACACTGAAGAGTGTGTATCACGTGCCTGGCATGAAGAAGAACCTCTTCTCGGTGGCTAATGCCGTGGATGCTGGATACCACGTGCTGTTTGGACCGAAGGAGGTGAAGTTCCTGAAGAACCTATCGTCTGTCCATGCTGACGTCACGCTCACCGGGAGAAGGGTGAAGGATTTGTATGTTCTGTCTGCAAATGCCTACGTGGACAAGCTGAAGACAAACGACAGCGCTGTGATCTGGCATGAGAGCTGGGTCATGTGGGGATGGACAAGCTGAAGATGATGGCGGCAAAGGGCCTAGTGAGTGGTCTGCCTCGTCTCTCTTCCTATGGCGATGGCCATGTGTGCGACGGATGCCAATATGAAAAGTCACATCGACTTCCATTTGACAAGTCTGAGACCAGGTGTAAGGCACCTCTTGAGTGCGTGCATGCTGACATTATGGGGCCGTGCGCCACCCTTACTTATGGAGGCAATAATTATGCGTTGGTTATGGTGGATGACTACACCCGCTATACGTGGGTATACTTTCTGAGAGAAAATTCAAAAGTATTCAACAAGTTCCTCGAGTGGAAGGAGCTTGTGGAGGGGAGGCTGAACCGCAGAGTGAAGAAGCTGAGAAGCGACAATGGAGGAGAGTTTACCTCCAATGAGTTTGCTTCTTTGTGCAGGAGGTTCGGCATTCGGCGGGAGCTCTCCTGCGCTCACACCCCTCAGCAGAATGGGGTGGCAGAGAGGAAGATCTGCCATCTGGTGGAGACTACCAGGAGTTGGCTACATGCCAAGAGCATTCCCAAGGCCTTATGGGCGGAGGGAATGACGTGTGCTACTCATGTGATCAACAGGCTACCTCTGAGTCTTAACAGGATGGTGTCTCCACACCAGCTCATGTTCGAGGAGAAGCCCAATGTGGGTCACATGAAGGTGTTCGGTTCTACCTGCTTCGTGCACGTCCCGGACGCTCAGAGAACCAAGTTGGAGCTGAAAGCAAGGAAGTGTATCTTCATCGGCTACGATGAGCGGAAGAAGGGGTGGAAGTGTATGGATCCGCAGACCCACAAGTTCGTCGTCTCGCGCGACGCACTATTTGACGAACTGGTCTCATACCAGGGAGTCTCTTCAGTGGAGCTGCCGGAGAGTGCATAATCTAGCAGGGAAGAAGCGTGAGTCACTGAGGACCCTACTGTGGAGTTGTAGCTTTCTCCCAGTGCTCCATCGCCATCTTGCTCAGGAGGAGCATCTGGCTCAGGAGGAGCTTCTGGCTCAGGGGGAGCTACGAACTCAAGAAGCAGGGAGAGTACCGCTTCAGGAGGAGTTCAGAGAGGAGTTCAGAGAGGAGCTCAAGCAGAGGAGTCTACCGGAGTGGTAGATAGTGGCCAAGCCTTGAGGAGGTCGAAGAGGACGATCGTCCCGCCTGCTCGCTATAAGGAGGGAAACTTCGTGAGTTTGGTTTCCTGCTTCTTCGCAGGACCACTCGATGAGAGGGAACCTGCCTGCTTTGAGGATGCAGCTGGCATCAAGGAGTGGGACGCGACCATGATCGAGGAGATGGAGGCCCTAGAGAAGAATGAGACATGGGACCTGGTTCCCATGGTGGAGGGCATCAAACCTGTCACCTGTAAATGAGTGTACAAGGTTAAGAAGAGAGTAGATGGAGAAGTGGAGCGGTACAAGGCAAGGCTTGTCGCTCGGGGCTTCTCGCAAACCTACGGAGAGGACTACGAGGAGACATTTTGTCCTGTCGCAAAGATGACGTCGGTGAGGACGATCATCGCTCTAGCGGCGTGCCGAGGTTGGAAGTTGTGGCAGCTTGATGTGAAGAACGCCTTCCTATACGGAGAGATAGACAAGGACATATTCATGGTGCAACCACCTGGATACGTGTCCAAGTCTCAGCCACGTCATGTCTGCAAGCTGAAGAAGGCCCTCTACGTGTTGAAACAGGCGCCGAGAGCCTGGTATGGGAAGATTGCGGAGTAATTGCAGTTCTGCGGCTACGATGCCTCAGACTCAGACTCCAGCATGTTCGTGAAGAAGAGTGGAAGTCTTCAGGTGCTGGTGCTGCTATACGTCGACGACATGATCGTGACAGGGAACAACCCTGAGGAGGTCGCGGCGCTGAGACAGCAGCTTTCCATATGTTTCGAGATGAAGGATCTTGGTGAGCTGCACCATTTTCTTGGCCTCCAAGTTGAGAAGGGAAGAGGCGGGTTGTATGTTTCCCAGAGGGCGTATGCCGAGAGGATCGTCGAAAGATTCGGCATGAAGGAGGGGAAGAGCAGTCTTGTTCCTCTGGAGGCTGGGCTGAAGCTTCGGAAGGAAGAAGGGAGGATTCTTCCTGATCCGAAGATCTTTCGGGCACTGATGGGGAGTCTTATCTACCTGACTATCACGAGGCTGGACATCGCCTTTGCTGTCGGCCGAGTTAGTCGGTATATGCAAGAGCCGCGGAAGCCTCATCTGGAGGCAGCCAAAGGGATACTGAAGCACGTGAAGGGAACTCTTGAGATGGGGTTGTCCTATGAAGAGAAGTCTGACTTCAAGCTGCATGGGTACACAGATGCAGATTATGGAGGTGACGCTGACGATCGCAAGTCAACATCAGGTTACGTGTTCTTGTGTGGAGCAGCTGTTATCTCGTGGTGTAGCAAGAAGAAAGACTCTATTTCCCTTTCTACCACAGAGGCCAAGTACAAGGCGTCGTCCTTAGCAGCTCAGGAGTGTGTCTGGCTAAGGAGACTAGTGGAGGATGTGGATGAGGAGGTCAGCGGACCTACTGTGCTACGCGGGGACAATGAGAGTGCATTGAAACTGGTAACCAATCCAGTGTGTCATGCAAGGACCAAGCACATAGAGATCGAGCATCACTTCATCAGAGAGAAGGTGCTGGGTGGCTTGATCGATATGGAGCATGTGCGGAGTGAAGACAACCTTGCGGATATATTCACGAAGCCCCTATCTGCGGGGCCGTTCCGGAGGCTTCGCTCGTTGCTTGGAGTTGTTCCCGGAGCTCACTTCAAGGGGGAGTGTTAGAATTGAAGTGAGCTAGCGCCGGCGTTAGCTCCTACTCGCCACCCCCCTTGTTTTGCCTATAAATAGAGAGGTACCCCCCTAGAGAGTATCGATTCTGAAAGTGGCGAGTATCCTCAACTTAGAGCGAGTTAGAGATACCAGAGCGCCACCAGGCGAGCATCGAACTTGGAGTAAGTTCGGCAGGCGAGTAACCTACTTCGGAGATAGCGCCCGACGCTAGTGGCTAGCGCTCGCGGTAGCGAGAAGTGGAGGAAGGGAAGCGCAGCGAGTGTGCGAGTAGCTTGGAGTGCGAGCAGCGAGCTCGCGAGTTGGAGAGCTAATGCCCGGTGCTAGCGTTACCGCCGGCGGTAGCAAGGAGCGAGTATCGGAGCGAGTATTGTTGGAGTTTGCTTTCCGCATCTCTTGGTTTGAGAATAACAAATACCATGATGTATTTGATCTACTCTTTTGTGTGTTTATAGTGTACAGGTGATACAAGTTAAATAAAGAAACACGTCCTCGTTCATGGATCAAAAAGACAAAATGATGAGTTTTGTATGTTAAACTTCAAACGGCAATAACTTTCAATCCAGGAAGAGTTACGGAATGTGCCACCCCATTTCGGAGATGAGAACGACTCCATCTACAGTCTGGAGAAGTTTTGGATGGCAAAAATGAAGAGCAGCTATCGGATTTCCGACAGCTAGCTAACGGATTTCCGACAGTGCACGATCTTCCTGTAACTCTACGACGTGCAGCAGTTACGCAAGCTAACGGATATCCGATAGTGCTATCGGATATCTGACATCTCCACGAACTCCACTTCGTGCAGAAACTTCGAATTAGTGGGACACGTGACAGCCTCTGGAGATATCAGATTTTGGCGATACATAGCTAACGGAAATCCGACAGCTCTCTTTTATTAAAAGGGTTCAGAACTTCGTGGATTTTAAGCTTTGAAGATTCTAAATTCCTTCCTGAGTGCATATGAACCAGCGAGCTCCAGAACCTCAAGAACTCCCATTTGTGCTGAGAAGGTTTGAAATTGAAGACGAGATCGGACGCGCTTTTACATCAACGATCATCTCGAGGCTTCAACCTTCCTTTCAGAGATCTGAATTTCTAGGGAGTTCTTATTTTATCTTGTATTTTCATTTATATACATTTTACTTTGTATTGGTAGGGAAAATCGCTTCCTTGTGCGGAGCGTCTAAGTCCTTGTGTGGCTTAGGGGAAAATCGCTTCCTTGTGCGGAGCGTCCAAGTCCTTGCGTGGCTTGGTGGGAAATCGTGGCCTTGTGTGCTACGTCTAGATCTTGGGAAGATCTAGAGGATAGGCTTGGGCTTGGTCTAGGGAAAGATAAGTTATAGCCTTCCGGTCCTTAGTAGAAGGACCGGTAAAATTGTAAAAGTTTTATTTTACCATTATTGCCTTGATCTTAAGCTTTATTAAGATCGTTATATTCTTGTATGTCTTTGTCATATTTAATAAAATTATGAATGTTACTTTATTGAAAATTAATTGAGTATTTATTAATATAAAATTTGTGTTTGGAAAATTTCGATTAATTATTTTTAAGAAAAATGAAAGTTTGTGAAAAATTCTTAAGTAAAAATCATAATTTAAAAAGACTCTTATTCACCCCTCCCCCCCCCCCCCCCCCCCCTCTAAGGGCGCCACAAGATCCAACAAGTATCACCTGCGCGGTGTGCTCCAGGGGAGAAGCGGACCTTGTCCGTGACCAAATTCTTACCTACTATTGGCTGTTGTGATTCAAGTTGGATGCAACTTGTATTCAGCCTTGTTCATTTGTAACTAGCTGCCAGAGTTATTATTGTGAAAGCTTGTGTTCATCTTTGATGTCCTTATTCTCCTGTTGGTTGACGTGTTCTTCCGACTACAAAATATTTCACAAATCTCACATCCGTGTTTCCTTAGAATTATGTGTCGATGTGTTGTTTGGGTGGCTCCTAAATACTATTCATTTCAACACATATATCTGCTCTAAAACAACATGTAATCCCCTGTAACAACTTATCAATACGCAACTGAGGAACTAGAATTTTGACGCTGCTCAAGTACAGTAAATTTTAGCATATAAATCATTATTGTTAAAATATCACACAAATTTTATTTAACCTTTTCACAACGCAAAATTAACACATAAAAGATGAATCTTCTGATTTTTAGGCAATATCATAAAATAATCATGCAAATTTTAGTTACGAAACAACAATAAAAACATTCACGTTGACACATACTTGAAAGCGTAAAATAATTGTTTCACTTATAATTGTATCTACAACATCTTCTTCACGTTGACACATCTATGATATATTAAATTGGACATCCTGCGATTTTTACGGGAAACTAATACTTGATAGCAATTATATATATATGCTTATAAACATATATGATATATAAACTAACACTTAAATTTTCTCCTCTTTTGGTATGATTGTTGTTCTGGAGGAGCTGAATTTTATATAGCAATATTTTCACTGGTTCGTATATGAATACTTTGTCACTGATATTTTTTGATTTGTTTGAAATTTTTTTAACTATGTGGAGTGGTATGAACATTTGCTAATAGTTTGTAGGAACATTTTGTGGGAATCTTTCTTTCCTTCAATTTCTTAAAATAAATTGCTCGTCAATAGTAAGTAGCTATATAGTGGTTTACTGGTTATGTTGTGTCGTGTTTTTGGTTATATAGCTTGTGAGATTCTTTGGATTTTGTTCTAAGCATTCTTTGGGCTTTCTTCCCGAGATTCTGTTCGAAGCATCTGTTACTAGTTTTACAATAAAATTAACTTTGATTAATAGATTATAGGATGAATTGATTATAAAATAACATTGTGACATTATCATGGAATAAATTAGCTAGGGGAGGAAGAAATACTGAAATAGGGCTTGCGAATTGCGATTGGAAAAACAAGTCTTACAAATTCTGATTTGAACCGATGGATGGAATTCCAATGGTGATCTTACGACCCGTCTGGTTACGCGGAACCGGTCCCGGTTCACGGTTTACCGGTCGGCCTGCCCTATTCGTAGAGGAACTGGAAAACTGGACCGAACCGGTCGAGGGTCCAGTCGGGGTCCGATCTTCCGGTTTTTAAAAGATATGATCACGAAGAGCACCGGCTTGTATTTCAAAATTAATATATGATTTTGTTTATCTACCTGTTCCGATCTAGAGAGAGAGAGAGAGAGCAGGCAAAACAGATAAGTGATTAAAACCAAGGGGGCAGTTTCATGGGCTGCGGCGCCATGAACGTGTCCTACCTCTGGCCTTATATAATAACTTGCGTCGGCCACCGCATTAATTACTGTTTGTCTCCTCTCTCTCTCTCTCTCTCTCTCTCTCTCTCTCATTGTGATCTATGGATAACGCGACATGGATTGTTGGAGATTATTATCAAATTATGAACTGCATCAATGATTGACGACAAGCCAGCATGCGGCAAGTTGCAGAAAGCTTTTAGAGGCTAATTAAGTGATGGCCGGCCACACACAGTTCTATCAGACTCATTATCCGAATAGAAGCCTCCATCCCTGGGGAGTTTATTGCCTGTCCCATGCATGAAAGTCACGCTGTTCTTATTCTAGCTGTCACGGATCCATATATTCATGAATTTATTTACAGGCAGAACAGCTAAATCTATCCTTAAGCTTTATCACGAACTCACGGTGGTGGATATCGTGGACACTGTGAAGGCTTCGTTTGGCGCAGTCGTGAACGCGGTAGTCAAGAACCGTCTTTTGTGAACGCCCAACCTCACCTAAAAAAATTCATGCATTCATTAACGCCCCACCTCTCACATAAGCTTGGAACTACGGCTTCATTTGGCGCGGTGGTGGCGGTCGTGAACGTCGTAGTCATGAACCGTCTTTCGTGAACGCCCCACCTCACCTAAAAAAATTCATGCATTTTATGCTCAAAACTAATTTATTTTATTTATAGCGGTCATGACCGCTGTCTTGCCTAACATACATTCTATGATAATGACGTTTTTGATCAAACTCATAAGAGCAAATAAGCCGCACGAAACGAAGCCTACATCTACTTTCTGTTCAAAGCTAGCTATTTTTTTTCTTGTGGCTATCATAACCCTCTTTATGCCAAACACATGGAATGATGTTGGAGTTTTTGTCCAAACTCACCGGACCAAAAACGCACTGCCAAACTGACCCTAAGTTTAAAATATGTATCAGACAAACTTCCTTCATATCTTTACGTGTTTAGCTGATGTGGCGCTGCCTACACGGTAGCGTGAGACTGACTTTAATATCTAATGTTAATAAAATATTATTATTATTTAATTATTTTGATAAAATAGTATTACTAAATATTTAATCATACTTCTTTAGCAGATAAATAAAAAGTTAACATAAGAATATTTATTTTTGGCCTACTATATTAATGTGATATCTACGAAGATTTATAATTTACTGCAGTGGACTTGCAAGTAAGAGTGAAAACTGTGAAATCAATTCCGAAGGGATTGATATTCACAAATCATGATAAAGTCTCCCTTATCTGAACCCCTATTCCCTATTTCCCTCGCCGAACCGGCTATTTGATCCGGCCGCCCACCTCGGCGGACCTCGTCCCTAGGATGATATTGCCTGAGCAAACGACTTTTCTTCTCTCTCTCTCTCTCTCTCTCTCATGGCCTCATCTCTTCCTTTCTCACTAGGGCTCCGCTCAACCCCTGCTTCATTATTATTTTTAAATTTAATATCTTATCCGCATCTAGATTCATTTTCTAATTTGTATACTAATATTTTGTAATAACGTATATGTATATATAGACAATTATTAAATATATAAAGTTGCAGATCTGGGCATTCGGGTGAGAGTCAAACCTTCCGTGATCACAGCTTTTTTATTTATTTAAAGAACCCGACAAAAATGGCAGAGAAGTTAATTAAAGCCGCTGCTATTAGCACTGCATTTTTGTCTATTAGCACTCAAAATTTTAAAATTTTAGAGCTTATTAGCACTCACTTTTGTCTATTAGCACTCAAAACTTTAAAATTTTATGGTGTTATTCTTAATAGCCGCAAACAGCCATTTCCCCTTAGATGCAGAAACGACATCGTTGGAGTCGGCGGAGATGACGATGACGTTGGCGGAGGTGACGATGGCGTTGGAGTTGGCGGCGGCGGCGATGGTGTTGGCGGCGGCGATGGTGTTGGCGGCGGCGACGATGGTGTTGGTGGCAGAGACGATGGCGTTGGCGGAGGCGACGATGGCGTTGGAGTTGGCGGAGACGACGATGGCGTTGACGGCGACGATGATGGCGTTGACGGAGGCGACGATGACGTTAAAGTTGGCGGCGTCGACGATGGCGTTGGCGGCGGCGACGATAGTGAAAATGATATTTTTATTACGTTAAAAAAAATTTGACCAAAAAGTGGTAATAGTAATTGTGATTTGCTAATAGACAGGTTGAGTGCGAATAGACAATCATTTAAAACAGTGTTTGCTAATAGCGACGAGTGCAAATAGATAAAAATGCAGTGCCTATAGCAGCGCCCTTAATTAAAGGGCTGCTGGAAACCCAAGTCGAAGATTACTTGCTGCATGCCATTTACGGGTCTTCTTCAAAGAATCCTATGCAAACTTTGCCAGCGAATACTTTTTCCATCAGATTTGTGACTATGCGTACGCTTCATATCCATCCATTCCTTTAAATATAAATAATGTTAAAATTATCCTCGGGGTCTAACAGGAGCTATCACTCGCCATTCGCCTCAATATCTTAAATTAATGGAATTATTCAAAGCAAAATGTAACAAGGAAGATAGGAGAAATCCGTTCGTACAACTTTAATATCACTTTTTTTTAATATATTTTTTTTTAAAAAAAAACTGCCTCTAGAAAGGCCAACTCAGTTGACCCAGACTTGACCCGGATGAATTGTCAGGGCGGTTTGGTTCGGAGGTTTGTCTAGAACAGCTAGTTGGTAAGTGTCATGTCGCTCGAAAATCTCTCGAATATTGATTTTAATTGAAATCGGTTAAAATAGATTCGACTTAATTTGAGTCGATTCAATTTAACTCGAATCTGATTTCGATTCAATTTCAAGTCAGCACTGAATCACTCGAAATATGATACGAATCAGCTCAAATTGATTTAAAATATTTTGTATTTATTAATATATTCTTATTTTAAAATTAAAAACACTAAAATTTAAACTTAAATAAAAAGTGCGAAGGATTTAAGTGTTTCATTTTCTAAATTTAGAGATTGTCCAATTTAATTTCGAGCCAACTATGAATTGAATAGAGAGTGTTGCGGAACGCTTAGGGCTCTTGGTAGACCGGTTCACTTGAACCGCCTTAGCTCGAGTGCAAGCTAAGCGCGCAAACAGTTAATTAGAGGTTCGTTGAGTACGCAGAGACTTTTTAACGTGGAAAACCCGGAAAGGGTGAAAAACCACGCGGCCGGAGCTGTGCCGACCAAACTTCACTATCTTTCGGAGGAGTTACAACTTGGAAGCTAGAGCTCGAGCGCGACAGACCGCTGCTCGTTACAATATTTGGAGAAAGAGAGCTTCGAGGGTGACAGGCCACCTCACGAAAAAACTAAGTCCTTTTCCCCTCAAAGACTGCTAGTCGTCTTTCTGGAATTGAGAAGGCTGGTCGCCTCTCCCTTCTAAGAATTGCTCGTCGCCTTTCGGAATCGAGAAGGCTCGTCGTCTTTCTCTTCTGAGAACTGCTTGTCGCCTTTCGGAATCGAGAAGGCTCGTCGTCTTTCTCTTCTGAGAACTGCTTGTCGCCTTTCGGAATCGAGAAGGCTGGTCGCCTTTCTCTTCTGAGAATTGCTTGTCGCCTTTCGGAATCGAGAAGGCTGGTCGCCTTTCTCTTCTGAGAATTGCTTGTCGCCTTTCGGAATCGAGAAGGCTCGTCGTCTTTCTCTTCTGAGAATTGCTTGTCGCCTTTCGGAATCGAGAAGGCTAGTCGTCTTCCTGGAAGATGAAGATCTTCAAGTCCCGAAGGAGATCTTCAAGTCCCGAAGGAGATCTTCAAGCGCCGAAGGAGAATTCCGCAAAAGTCTGCAAGGAGCCCTCCCGAGTCCAGAAGTCCCGGTAATTTTACCGTTGGCAGTTTCCATAAATGCTCGGTGGACGAATCATATTCTCCGGTTCGGGGCCCTCGGATCACTATTTTTCGTAAATGACCACCTTGCCCCTCGGGCAGCTTGGGCAGTTTGGGCAGTTCGGGCAGTTCGGGCAGTTCTGTTGGAGGTGAAAAAGGCGACTAACTGTTCCTGAAAAGTGAGAAGCCTGAAACCCAAAATGTGAGAAGCCGGAAAGATAAAAAGTGAGAAGCCGGAAAGACAAAAAGTGAGAAGCCGGAAAGACAAAAAGTGAGAAGACTTCCCGACTGCGTTCAAAAATGTTCTGAGCGCGGGTTAGCGCTGAAGCTCCCCGAATGCGCGACGGGCCCCGGGAGATGCCTCGGACGGACGGCGAATCGAGGAACCGCTCCCTAGCGAGCTGTTGAAGTCCTCCGGAGGGGAGCGGATGCCGGACCGCACCCCTAGAAGGAGTGGGCACGGCCGCGCACCCCCGAGTGGGGAGGGTGCGGACTGGCCGCACCCCAAGGGGTGCGGCTTGGCCGCACCCCCTCGGGGGGTGCGGCTTGGCCGCACCCCCTCGGGGGGTGCGGCTTGGCCGCACCCCACAAGGGGTGCGGCTGGGCCGCACCCCTTGGGGGTGCGGCTTGGCCGCACCCCCTTGGGGGGTGCGGCTTGGCCGCACCCCCTTGGGGGGCGCGGCTGGGCCGCACCCCTTGGGGGTGCGGCTTGGCCGCACCCCCTTGGGGGGTGCGGCTTGGCCGCACCCCCTTGGGGGGTGCGGCTGGGCCGCACCCCTTGGGGGGGGTGCGGCTTGGCCGCACCCCCTTGGGGGGTGCAGCCGGCTCGTACCCCCTCGGGGGTGTGGTCGGCCCGTACCCCCCTTGGGGGTGCGACTTGGCCGGTCACCCCCCTTGGGGGATGCGAATGAGCCGGGCCCCCCCAAGGTGGTGCGGTCGGGGCGTGTTCGGGCCATCTCCCTGCGGCGAGTGGTGCAGCCCACGTGCTGTCGTGCGCTTTTGCGCGCGATCACGTACATATCCGGGGCTCGTGCGTGCTTCGATCGCTACCCCCCATCTCTCTTCAGTGGTGCTTCCTTTAGACGCACCCCCAGGCCTTTATGGGTGGTATAACATAAGCCCCCCAAACCTTCGGAGTCCGAGTTTCGATGCGAGGAGTTCGGAGGTTTTTATTTTTCTGTGGCGGCTTTACCCATTGTCCACTGTGCGGCGCTTTTCTGGTAAGGGCTGATGTCGGAGGGTGCTGGTTTTCTGATGTCGTTGTGGGCTTGCTGCCCGGCTCTGATATCCGCATGGGCTGAGGGGTTTCTGCAAAATGACAGATTAGCTTGCGCGGTTCTGAGCCCGCGGCTTTTACACAATAGAAAATTAGCTCGCGCAAGTCTGTGCTTGCGGCTTTCTTGCACGAGTCGGGCTCGCGGCTTGGCCGGTGAATAGCGTTTGTATTCAAACCGTGGGTGAACGCAGGGGGGGCAGGCCCCGACGTCACCGGGACTCGACGGCGGAGGAGAAGGGCGGACCTTCAATCGACGGCGGTGCAAAGTCCCCGGGGCAGGGCCCCGAAGTGGCCGGTGAATAGCTGGTGTATTCAAACCGGAGGCGTTCGTAAGGGGGGCAGGCCCCTACGACGCTGGGACTTGACGGCGGAGGAGAAGGGCGGACCTTCAATCGACGGCGGTGCAAAGCCCCCGAGGCAGGGCCTCGAAGTGGCCGGTGAATAGCTGGTGTATTCAAACCGGAGGCGTTCGTAAGGGGGGCAGGCCCCTACGACGCTGGGACTTGACGGCGGAGGAGAAGGGCGAACCTTCAATCGACGGCGGTGCAAAGCCCCCGAGGCAGGGCCTCGTTGCAAAGTTTTTCTTAAGTGCGTGAAGGTGTCAAAACATAGCTTTTCAATAAGAAATCATTTGGTGCACATCTTTATGTAAGATAAGATAGGTGCACGAGTCTGAGCTCGCGGCTTTTACACAAATTATAAGATAGATTTGCACGAGTTAGAGCTCGCGGCTTGGTACAGAAGTTGAAGATAAGTTTGCACGAGTTTGAACTCGTGGCTTAGTATATGGTAGAGGTCCTGGGATCACTGGTAAAAGCGGCGCAGGTTCTGAGCGTTCCAGGTACGTGGCAAAGTCTTCCCTTCTGCCGTCCTGAGCCTGTACGTTCCGGGTTTTATGACTGCGGTGACTACGTATGGGCCTTCCCAGGCCGCTGAAAGCTTGTCTCCTTGGGGACCTTTACCGGCGGCCTCGATGCTGCGTAGGACGAGATCTCCTACGTTGATTGGTCTGGGCTTCACCCTCCTGTCGTAGGTCCGGGCTACACGCATTTGGTAGAGTGCAGCACGGCAAGCAGCGTCGTCCCGGACTTCGGGGATTAGATCGAGGTTTTCTCGGAGCAGTCCATCATTCTTGTTGGGGTCGAAGGTGAGTACTCGAGCACTCGGAACGCCGATGTCAACGGGGATGATAGCTTCGGTTCCGTAGCAGAGGTTATAAGGTGTCTCTCCTGTAGGAGTTCTTTCTGTTGTGCGGTATGCCCATAATACATTTGGGAGCGCATCTACCCACTGTCCCCCGGCTTCTTCCAAGCGTGTTTTCAGCCCTTTGAGGATGGTGCGGTTCGTGACTTCTACTTGTCCGTTGGCTTGTGGATGCGCCACGGCCGTGTGGCGCAGGTTGATTTTCAGATCTTCGCACATCTTGGTGAAGGACTTGCCGGTGAATTGGGTGCCGTTGTCGGCAATGATCGTAGCCGGGATGCCGAAGCGGCAAACGATGCTCTTCCAGACGAATTGTTTGGCGTTTTCTTCGGTGATCTTAGCCAGGGGCTCCGCCTCCACCCATTTGGTGAAGTAGTCGATGGCTAGGATGATGAACTTCCTCTGTCCAGATGCTAGCGGTAGGGGACCGAGGAGGTCGATCCCCCACTGTGCGAATGGCCACGCACTCTGCAGCGTGGTAAGTGAGACCGGGGGTTGATGAGGCATGTTGGCGTGTAGCTGACAGCTTTTGCACCTCTGGACAAAGTCGGCCGCGTCCTTTCTTATTGTCGGCCAATAGAAGCCTTGACGCAGTATTTTCCGCGCTAATGCCTTCCCGCCTAGGTGCTCTCCGCAGACTCCTCCGTGTACTTCCCTGAGCACGTAGTCCGCCTCGCTTGCCGGCAGGCATTTCAGATATGGTCCTGAGAATGCCCGTTTGTAAAGCTCCCCGTCTATAATGGTGAACGATGCAGCCCGCATTCGCAGTCTTCGCGCCTCTAGGCGATCTTCAGGAAGGTGCCCTTGCTCCAGGTAGGCTCGTAATGGGGCCATCCAGGACGACTCCTCCTGGTGGATGGTTGTGATTTCCCATGGCCCTTGAATGCTTGGGATCACAACTTCTTCGATTCGGCGTCTTCGAGACTGGTAGCCGGAGGGTGAGGTGGCGAGCTTGGATAGAGCATCTGCCCTGGTATTCTGTTCTCGGGGGATGTGTAGGATCTGATATGACGAGATCTTCTGGAGAAGCGACTTTGCGAATGCGAGGTATTTCGCCATCTGCTCGCTCTTAGCCTCGTAATCTCCTTCAACCTGTGAGACCACGAGTTGGGAGTCTGTATAAATCGTTAGGTTCTCAACTTTGCAGTCGATAGCGAGCCGGAGACCGGCGATCAGTGCTTCGTATTCTGCGATGTTATTTGTTGCGGGGAACTTTAGCCGGAGTCCGTAATCCAGGGTGATCCCTTCGGGGCTCATAAGGAGCAATCCCGCTCCGGCCCCTTCAGCTCCCGAGGCGCCGTCGACATAGAGGGTCCACCGGGTGCTTGCGGTGTCTTTGATGAGGGTTGTTTCTGGCGGGATAGTGTATTCTACCACGAAGTCGGCGAGCACCTGCGACTTGATGTCAGGGCGAGGCAGGAATTGGATGTCGAATTCGCCGAGTTCTACGGCCCACTTTACAAGTCTCCCCGAGACTTCCGGCTTCTGGAGGATCGCCCGTAATGGGAGTTGTGTCAATACTTTGACTGTGTGAGCCTGGAAGTAGGGTCTGAGTTTTCTAGCCGAGAAGACAAGAGCCAAGGCTGTCTTGTCTGCTGCCGGATATCTGGTTTCGGTATCGGTGAGGACTTTGCTGAGGTAGTAGATCGGGCGTTGCACTCCTCCTTCGTCCTTCACAAGCACTGAGCTAAGAGCCGTAGGCGATACGGCCAGGTACAAGAACAGAGTTTCCCCGGGGGTGGGCTTTGACAGAAGCGGTGGCGAAGCCAGGTACTGCTTGAGAAGCTCGAAGGCCACCTGGCACTCGTCCGTCCATTGGAAACCTGAATGTCGCGCTCCCCGGAGGATTTTGAAGAAGGGGAGGTACTTGTCTCCTGTCCGTGATAAGAAACGGGACAGAGCTGCGATCCTCCCGTTTAGGCGTTGTACTTCCTTAATTGAGCGAGGTGGCGACATATCCTCCAACGCCTTGATCTTCTCGGGGTTGGCCTCGATTCCCCGATGGGTTACCATGAAACCTAGAAACTTCCCCGCCGTCACACCAAACGCACACTTGCTGGGGTTGAGCCGCATCTGGAAGCGACGGAGAAGCTGGAAGCACTTTTCTAAGTCTCCCAAGTGGTCGCGCCGGTGGACGCTCTTTACTAGCATGTCGTCCACGTAAACCTCCATCGTTTTCCCGATGAGATCCTTGAAGACCTTGTTCATCAGCCTTTGGTAAGTGGCTCCGGCGTTTTTAAGGCCGAAGGGCATCACCTTGTAGCAGTAGACTCCCCGGTCGGTGCGGAAGGCGGTATGCTCTTCGTCTGCGGGGTTCATCCTTATCTAGTTGTAACCTGAATAAGCATCCATAAAGCTGAGTAGCTCGTGGCCTGCCGTAGCGTCGACGAGCTGGTCAATCCTCGGCAGGGGGAAACTATCCTTCGGGCAGGCTTGGTTCAGGTTGCTGTAGTCGACGCACATTCGCCATTTCCCCGAGGCCTTCTTGACCATGACCACGTTGGCGAGCCATGTGGGATATTCTGCTTCGCGGATGAATCGTGCCTCCAGGAGCTTAGCTACCTCTTCCTCGATTGCTTTTAGGCGCTCGGGGGCGAAGTTCCTCTTTTTCTGAATCACGGGTCTGCAGGCGGGGTTGATGTTTAGCGAGTGAAAGATGACGTCGGGATCTACCCCGGGCATGTCCTCCGGGCTCCACGCGAAAATGTCCTCGTTCTCCTGCAGGAAGGTGGTGAACTCCTCTTGCTCTTGTGATGTCAAGAGTGACCCGACCTGAACGGTTCGAGTCGGGTCTCGCCGGGAGAGCGGTACTTCTACTAGCCCTTCGACGGGCGTTCCTCGCTGTAGAGTCGCCTCATCTCGCAGGTCGAAGTTATTGATGTTGAGAGCGGTCGCCCTTGCTGGCTGGGCCTGCTTCAGGTAGCAAGTCCTGGCTGCCTCTTGGTCTCCTCTTACGACTCCTATTCCTGCGGCGGTGGGGAACTTCATAGCTAGGTGTGGAATAGAGGGGATTGCCCCGAAGATTGACTGGAGCGGTCTTCCGAAGATGGCGTTGTAGGCGGAGGTGGACTCTACCACCATGAACTGGATGTTGTGCGTTGACTGTCTTGGAAATTCGCCCAACGTGACTGGGAGGATGATCATGCCTTGCACCGGGACGGGCCTGTTGTCGAAGCCGTAGACGGGCCCGGCTGCCGGACTAAGCTGGTCTTTGGTGAGCTTCATACTTTGCAAGGTGGTGAGGAACAAGACGTCGACCGAGCTTCCATTGTCGACTAATATTCTCTTCACTTTAAAGCAGGGATCCCCGATCCCTGCGCTGATCACGAGCGGATCCTGGTGTGGAAGCCGCAACCCTCGTAAGTCTTCATCTCCGAAAGCTATCGTGATATCCTGCTTGAGTTTTTTGTCTTCGTGGTCTCTCGCGGGCTGGGCGATCGAGAGGATCTGCGACGCCAAGACTGGCGGTCCGGCGATCGTCTCGATTTCCCCTACCATCGGCCTTCCTCCACCTGCGCCTCGGGGGGCGGGGGGCTGCTCTCCTGCCTCCCTAGGCTGCTGGGGCTGATTGGGGATCTGGCCTTGTAAGAATCTTCCCAGGAGTCCCTGGCGGATGAGGCGCTCGATCTCGTCTTTGAGCCTGGTGCATTCTTCGGTGGTATGTCCTGTTCCTCGATGGAACTCGCAGTATCTGGACTGGTCACCCCTCGGATTTGGCGGGGGTATCCGGGGCATGCGAAGTTCGGGGTTGTTCTGAATGGCGTAGAGCACGTTCGTCCTGGTGGTGTTCAGTGGGGTGTAGGTCCTGGGCGGCTGCGGTCCCAGATCCCTTCGGGGGTCACGCCGACGTCCGTCACCGCGGCGCTCCTCGCCGCGACGATCTTCTCGTTCGCGAGGGGCTTGATCTGTTCCCCTTTTCTTTCCTTGGCTTCCTTCGAACTGCCGACGGTGTGCTTCGATGGCCTCATCTGCAGCTATTTGCGCTTCGACCCTGTGAACAAGGTCGGGGTAGCTTGGTACGGTTTCTCTCATGAGAGCCGAATAGAATCCACTTGGGCGGAGCCCTCCTAAGAAAACTCCTCGCAAGAGTTCGGGGTCAACCCCTGGGATCTGCCGCGCCTCGGTAGTGAAGCGTCGGAAGAAGTCCTTGAGCGTCTCTCCGTCGTTCTGGCGGATCCCTGAGAGATGGGAGGGATCCCGGACAATTCGGCGGTTGGCGATGAACTGATCCACGAACTGCTGTGCCATTTCCGCGAAGTTGTTGATGGCCCCATTCCGCAGAGAATGGAACCAAGTGCGCGCTTGGCCCTTTAAGGTCGCTGGGAACACCTGGCAGAGGAGCTGATCAGGAGCGCTGTAGATCCTCATGATGGTGGTGAAATGGTTGACGTGTTCCAAAGGGTCGTCCGTCCCGTCGAATGTCTCAATGTTAGGAAGCTTGAAGCCATTCGGGATTGGATGGGCTAGGACTTGAGGTGACAGGGGGGAGCCCTGATGCGCGGGGCGGCGAGCGAGCGCGGCGCGTCGTCCTGCTTGGGCATACTCTTCTTCGATCATATCACGGATTTCTTCGCGCGTAGTCCTTTCCGTTGCCCGCTCCGGGGGGGCTCTTCTGGGATGGTGGCGACGGTGGTCAGCTTCCGGTCCTCCAGCCGGCAGGACAAGGTGAGCGGAACTCGCCGCGTTGGAGAATCCTTCTGAAGCCTCATCTTCCTGGACGGCTTCTTGGTTCGGGACAAGGTTCAGAACTGGGGGTGGCGGTGCGTTTGGAGCTGGTGGCTGGACCGGAGCCTGAGGAGCTCCGAGATCCCTTACGAGAGCCAACATCTCGGCTTGGTGCTCTTCGATTCGCCGTATGCGCACTTCCATCCCAGCTGCTGGCGCAGGGAGTGCCTGCTCTGCGGGTGGTGCGTCGATTTGCGAGGGGGAGGGAGCTGGGTCGACGCGTCCCTCCAGCGCTGATCCCTCCGCAGTGCGGGTACTCTTCCTCACCATCGCGGTTGACCTTCAAAAAGTTCTGGGAATGTTCCCACAGACGGCGCCAAACTGTTGCGGAACGCTTAGGGCTCTTGGTAGACCGGTTCACTTGAACCGCCTTAGCTCGAGTGCAAGCTAAGCGCGCAAACAGTTAATTAGAGGTTCGTTGAGTACGCAGAGACTTTTTAACGTGGAAAACCCGGAAAGGGTGAAAAACCACGCGGCCGGAGCTGTGCCGACCAAACTTCACTATCTTTCGGAGGAGTTACAACTTGGAAGCTAGAGCTCGAGCGCGACAGACCGCTGCTCGTTACAATATTTGGAGAAAGAGAGCTTCGAGGGTGACAGGCCACCTCACGAAAAAACTAAGTCCTTTTCCCCTCAAAGACTGCTAGTCGTCTTTCTGGAATTGAGAAGGCTGGTCGCCTCTCCCTTCTAAGAATTGCTCGTCGCCTTTCGGAATCGAGAAGGCTCGTCGTCTTTCTCTTCTGAGAACTGCTTGTCGCCTTTCGGAATCGAGAAGGCTCGTCGTCTTTCTCTTCTGAGAACTGCTTGTCGCCTTTCGGAATCGAGAAGGCTGGTCGCCTTTCTCTTCTGAGAATTGCTTGTCGCCTTTCGGAATCGAGAAGGCTGGTCGCCTTTCTCTTCTGAGAATTGCTTGTCGCCTTTCGGAATCGAGAAGGCTCGTCGTCTTTCTCTTCTGAGAATTGCTTGTCGCCTTTCGGAATCGAGAAGGCTAGTCGTCTTCCTGGAAGATGAAGATCTTCAAGTCCCGAAGGAGATCTTCAAGTCCCGAAGGAGATCTTCAAGCGCCGAAGGAGAATTCCGCAAAAGTCTGCAAGGAGCCCTCCCGAGTCCAGAAGTCCCGGTAATTTTACCGTTGGCAGTTTCCATAAATGCTCGGTGGACGAATCATATTCTCCGGTTCGGGGCCCTCGGATCACTATTTTTCGTAAATGACCACCTTGCCCCTCGGGCAGCTTGGGCAGTTTGGGCAGTTCGGGCAGTTCGGGCAGTTCTGTTGGAGGTGAAAAAGGCGACTAACTGTTCCTGAAAAGTGAGAAGCCTGAAACCCAAAATGTGAGAAGCCGGAAAGATAAAAAGTGAGAAGCCGGAAAGACAAAAAGTGAGAAGCCGGAAAGACAAAAAGTGAGAAGACTTCCCGACTGCGTTCAAAAATGTTCTGAGCGCGGGTTAGCGCTGAAGCTCCCCGAATGCGCGACGGGCCCCGGGAGATGCCTCGGACGGACGGCGAATCGAGGAACCGCTCCCTAGCGAGCGGTTGAAGTCCTCCGGAGGGGAGCGGATGCCGGACCGCACCCCTAGAAGGAGTGGGCACGGCCGCGCACCCCCGAGTGGGGAGGGTGCGGACTGGCCGCACCCCAAGGGGTGCGGCTTGGCCGCACCCCAAGGGGTGCGGCTTGGCCGCACCCCCTCGGGGGGTGCGGCTTGGCCGCACCCCCTCGGGGGGTGCGGCTTGGCCGCACCCCCTCGGGGGGTGCGGCTTGGCCGCACCCCCTCGGGGGGTGCGGCTTGGCCGCACCCCCTCGGGGGGTGCGGCTTGGCCGCACCCCCTCGGGGGGTGCGGCTTGGCCGCACCCCCTCGGGGGGTGCGGCTTGGCCGCACCCCCTCGGGGGGTGCGGCTTGGCCGCACCCCCTCGGGGGGTGCGGCTTGGCCGCACCCCCTCGGGGGGCGCGGCTGGGCCGCACCCCTTGGGGGTGCGGCTTGGCCGCACCCCCTTGGGGGGTGCGGCTGGGCCGCACCCCTTGGGGGGGGTGCGGCCTGGCCGCACCCCCTTGGGGGGTGCGGCTTGGCCGCACCCCCTTGGGGGGTGCGGCTTGGCCGCACCCCCTTGGGGGGTGCGGCTTGGCCGCACCCCCTTGGGGGGTGCAGCCGGCTCGTACCCCCTCGGGGGTGTGGTCGGCCCGTACCCCCCTTGGGGGTGCGACTTGGCCGGTCACCCCCCTTGGGGGATGCGAATGAGCCGGGCCCCCCCAAGGTGGTGCGGTCGGGGCGTGTTCGGGCCATCTCCCTGCGGCGAGTGGTGCAGCCCACGTGCTGTCGTGCGCTTTTGCGCGCGATCACGTACATATCCGGGGCTCGTGCGTGCTTCGATCGCTACCCCCCATCTCTCTTCAGTGGTGCTTCCTTTAGACGCACCCCCAGGCCTTTATGGGTGGTATAACAGAGAGGAAAGTTGCTCAATTTACAGCCGACTCGAAATCGAGTCATTTTGAGTCGAGCCGACTCGACTCGACTCAAAAATTTTGATTTCGATACGAGCCCAAATCGCTCGAACACGCCTCGACATCAGCACTACCGTAGTTAAGGTAGAACAGATATTTTGCACGCGGAAGTTGTATAAAACTGATTTTAATACAAAAATTTAAATATTGTGAAAATACTCGTGGATGTGATGTTAATCACTGTAGCTTCAAAAATTAAAACGTTAGTAATTTGAGTATATTGATGTTTGATTAGGATTATTTACGTTTTGTTATTATTATGTATACGTGTTTACCAATACGTTGGTAATTTGAGTTTATAATTTGTCTTTTGTATTAATATTTTATGAATCATTAAAAATTTATTATCTTTTCCATCAGTTTTTATTATAATTTGATACCTATTTTAAATTGATTGTTATGGATAAGGAGTGAAAGATATTTGGGAAAAAAATGAAAGGCTTTTGATATTATGAACATAACAGAAACTTTGCCATATGTTATCTGTCTGCTATATAAATAATTATATATATATACACACGCCCCCGTGTTCCGTACGACAGTATTATGCTCACCTCCGGGATACACTTAGTTATATTTAATAATTTTTACTTTTTTTATTTGAGAAATTTTAAAAAATAAAATATTGTGTATTTTATTTTTAAAATATTTAAGATTTCTGTATTTTATAAAATATTAAAATATTTAAAATTTTGGTATTTTATAAAATATTGTATATTTTTTCATTTCTCTCTCTTTCTCCTCTTTCTCTCTCTTAATTGTGGGCCCCACATCCTCTCTCTTTCTCTCTCCTTATTTATTTTTCTCTACAATTCTAAGATCTCGCCCTCTTTCTTCTCCTTCTCTCTCTCTTGTGGGCCCCACTATATATATATATATATATATATACGAGTGACAGTGCACGGGGGGACCCCCGTGCCAAGCGCGACAGTACTCGCCCGCCCCAAGGCGGGCTTCGCCCGCCCCACGGCGGGCTTCGCCCGCCCATCGTTTCTTAACTTAAAAAAACAGATTAAAAATTAAATCTGCTTTTTTAAATTCAATTTATTTAATTTATTTCTTTCCATTTTTTAATTTATTTATTTATTTAAAATAAATCTATTTGTTTTTCAAATTAACTATTATTAATATAAAAGAAGGTACAAATATTGAACATAAAGTCATCTTGACATAGTGGATAGTAGTTATTAAAGTTATGTGGTTGGTTCGGGTTCGAAACCTGACCAACGCATTTTCCTCGGATTTATTTTGGCCCGACCCACACGGCCCGAGTTGCCCGCCAGCCCGGCCCGCCTGGCCGACCCGCTCCGCCCACCGGCCCGGCCCGCCCGGTTTGCTTTGTAGGGTAGGGTACCCTACAAAATTTATAGGTTTAGGACATCATGGTAGGTTTAGGAGACCTAGGAAAAAAATATGAACGGTCCTGATTCGTCATGCGATCGAACGGCCGAGATCTTATGATCTGATCAAATCGAACGGTTCAGATTGATATAATGGTATGCCACCATTACACGAAAATTAAAAAATTACAAAAATCCTTAAAAATTATACTTCTTTATATATATAGTATATATATATATATATTGTTGAGGGTCGCTCGGGTGCGCTTTGGTAGATCGATCGAATTTAATCACCTTAACTTTGAAGCGAACCGAGCGCGCAAACAGTCGATGAGTGAATTAGTAAGTAACACGAAGACTTTTAACGTGGAAAACCCGAAAAAGATGAAAAATCACGCGACCGGAGCTGTGTCGACCAACTTCCACTATATTCTTGGGGATTACAATTAGAAATTAAGAACTCAAGCACGACAGGCCGATGCTCGTTACAATGATAGAGAGAGGGAGCTCCGAGGGTGACAGACCACCTCTCGGAAAACTAAGTACTTCTTCTTCTGAGAACAGTTTTGAGAACAAAAGTGAGAATGGTGAGTCGCCTTTCCGGATCCGAAGGTATCCAGTTTACTTAGGAAGATAGATTCCCAAAGTGAAGGGAATCTCCAAGTCCACGAAGAAGATCTTCGAAGCCTCGAATTAAGGAGATCTTCGAAGGTCGAAGAAGATCTTCGAGCGCCAAAGGAGAATTTCAAAGAAATTTTCGAAGGAGCTTTCTCGAGCATAGAAGGCAAGGTGTCTTAAAATAAAATACCTGAGCCCCTTTTATAGCTTTGGTCGGGGGTAGCCCGATATTTTTGTCGTCGTAACCACCGTAACAACCTGACGGGTGAATCACGCTGGTCGATTTGGAGCACACTGATCACTATTTTTCGTAAATGACTT
Organism: Dactylorhiza incarnata; assembly: GCA_033032865.1. Lineage (NCBI taxonomy): Eukaryota > Viridiplantae > Streptophyta > Magnoliopsida > Asparagales > Orchidaceae > Dactylorhiza > Dactylorhiza incarnata. The sequence goes on along the minus strand of JAWHQI010000123.1, from coordinate 5,401,026 downwards.
TTTCGCCCTTCAGGCAGTTCGGGCAGCTTCGTTGAAGGTGATGAAGGTGACGAACAAGATCTGCAATCTGAGAAATTAAGAAAGGTTCACTGCGCGCGTTCAACGAACACTGAAGCGTTCCGAGCGCGCAACGAACACGAAAGCGTTCTGAGCGCGCAACGAACACAGAAGTTGTCTGAGCGCGCGACGAGCATAGGAGCCCTCTGAGATCGCGACGAACACGGGAGCGCTCTGAGCGCGCGACGAACACGGGAGCATTTTGAGCGCGCGACGAGCATGGGAGCGCTCTGAGCGCGAGATGAACGCGGAAACATTCTGATCGCGCGACGAGCAAGAGAGCGCTTTGAGCACGCATTAAGCACAGGAGCGCTCTGAGCTCGCAACGACCACGGTAGCAGTCTGAGCGAACGGAGATTGAGCGAGTGCGATTGGAAAGCAGTTGCTATGAAATCGAGTATGTGCCCTCCGATAGTCGCGCCATTCGGGAAACGCGCCACCTAGGGAAAAGGGGGGCTCCGACCGCATCCCTCAAAAAGGCGGGGGCGGCTTGGCCGCACCCCCGTGGGGGTGTAATTTGGCCGCATACCCAAGGGGGTGTGGGTTGGCCGCGTCCCGTATGGGGGCGCAGGTTAGCCGCTCCCCCATGGAGGGTGCGGCGTGGCCGCACCCCCATGGAGGGTGCGACATGCATGGCCGCACCCCCTGTCAGGTGGGTCCAGCACCCCATGTCACGGGGGTCCAGGCTATCTGCACCCCAGTAGTGGGGTGCGGTACTAATCGCACCCTAGTAGTGGGGTGCATCTTTGACCGCGCCTAGCGCTGATGGAGTGCGAGCTGCGTGTCGGCATATTCCTCCACTCCCATGATCATGGGTTGGACTTTGACTCCACTAACTCTACTTCTCCATAGTGGAGCCACCTCTAAACGCACCCCAACGGGAGTGCCTATGAATCTGAGTTCACATTATATATAGGCAAAACTATGAAATAGGTCCTCAAACTTTACATGCTTTTAGAAATAAGTCCCTAATCTTTTTTTGAGTTGAAATTAGTCCCCAAACTTTGATAAATGTTGAAATTAGCCCTTACGTTAACTTTAATAACCGAAATAGATCATTTTGTTAACTTTCCTCTTCCTCTATCATCATCTTATCCCGTACATCCTCCCTCCGCCAACGTTGATGTTTCCGCCGGAAATGATGTTGCCCTCTTCTCCCTCCTCGGGCAGCGGATGGAGCAATAGGCGTATGAGGAAAAAACATTTACGCCTACAGCGTTCAGAAAAAAGAGCTTTTCTAAAGAACCAACACGAATAAGAACAAATGCCTGAAATCAAAACAGAGTAAATGCCATGACAACAAGCAGTATCTGAAAGGATTCGTAGCTGCTCAAGGTATCCCATCACTCCTTCCCGATGGCAGGAGCTAGAACACCAGGCTCTCATCTACAAGTATATGGTTTCCGACATCCCCATCCCCTCTGATCTCCTCCTCCCAATAAGAAGTTTCCTCCATGACTACAAAAACCCTAGACAACAGAGAACCAAGCTTTGACAAGGTCCGGGGGAGATAGTCGGACTGGAGCAAGCAGCGGATGATGTAGAGAGAAACGTCGGAGGGCTACGACGATGAGGAAGAGGAGAGTTAACGGAATGACCTATTTCCGTTAATAAAGTTAACTGAAGGACGAATTTCAAACAATTATCAAAGTTTAGGGACTAATTTCAACTCAAAAAAAGATTAAGGACATATTTCTAAAAATATGTAGAGTTTGAGGACCTATTTCATAGTTTTGCCTTATATATATATATATATATATTATAAGTGAATATAGCATTCTTCATGCTCTTAACGTGCTTTCATTTTCCACCGTTGGATCTTTCACATGTTTTATCTGAAACATCTTTAATATATAAAAAAATAGGAGCGAGAGAGAGAGTGGGAGAGAGAGATGGAGGAGAGAGTGTGTGGTAGAGGGAAAGAGAGGGGGAGAAATAATCTTTTTAAGTATATATGTTTTTTTATAAAAAATAAATATTATAATATTGATGTATATTTTTTTACGGTCATTTCGAGTACTCATATATATATGTTACGGGCACAGCCTGCAGACGCTTCAAGCACGGGCGAAGCCCGTGATGACCCGGTCGAGGCCCGCCTGGATGCGGCCGCAGCCCGCCCGACTGCATCGATCATTCTCCTCTTTCTCTTTCTCGATTAAAGTGGTTTGCATCGATCATTCTCCTCTTCTTCTCCGCAAAAAAGGGCAAAGCGTTGGGCGCTTTCTTTTTCTTAGCAGAGAAGGGCAAAGCATTTACATATTACCTGGTCTACGACCGCCACCCTTTCATCATATCATGCTTCGCCAATTATCTTTACAAACTCAAGTCCAGTTCGTAGCTATTTCAACCGAAGGACATCTCATTGTATGAGCCCGAACTTAGACGAGCCCCAACTCCTAAGAGGAGAAACTCAACTGATCCTAAGAGGAGAAACTCAACTAGTCTCCACTTGTTTGAAACAATCCATCACTATTTAGACACGTGGGATTTTCTATAACTTTATTAATTGCGGCAGAAGCTTCTTTGCCTTGCCCAAAATAAATTATCATTAATTTTTTGTAGCTTATGGCATAAAAAATTAAATTAAATTAAAAAAAAAAAGTTGGCAAAAACAATAATGCATGCGACCATTATTACAAAATATACCAGACAGAAACCTAAACAAACATAAGCTTAAGTGGTGGGCCTAAATGCACCGTGCTTTACCCGAAAAGCTTTCAATAAGTCATGTCAAATGTATTATTAAAGTAGTACCGTATCCTTTCTTTTATAAACCGAACAGTGGTATCGGGGAGTTTTTTTCCCTGCACGACAGTATTCTCTTCGTTCGCTTTCACTTTTACGCAGGATTTGGCTGTGAACGACCCCTAGTCATGTTTGATGTCCACTCTATCTGAAAAAAAAAACATCGACCGAATGATATAATATATATGGTCGATGTTTTTTTCCAAGTGAGAGGACATCGAATGTGGTTGGAGGGCCGGTCACCACTCTGCGTTGAAGAGAAGCGTGCGATAAGAGTACTGTCGCATAGGGCACAAAAGTTCCACCTTGTCACTGCAGGAGTGCTCTTATAGATAATAGACCACTATCATTTTCACTGGCATTTACTTTTTTTTTTTAAATAGCATGAGAAATTTTATTGATAATAAAAGGGGATACAAAGATTACATTTGCATTCACATCTTATAATAACTCGTAGATAACAACTTAATAATAGGTGAATAAATCAAACATCTAATAAAATTGATCACTCATTTATATGACATTGAGCTAATCAGCCCATAATTCATATGAAAAGAGGATGAGCGTGAAAAGTAAATGGAAGCGATCTAAGAGCAGCAACATCTTCCTCTTGATCTCGAAAGGAAGCCAAATCACATATTCCTCTGCTTTGATCGCGACCTATGGAGGGCGGCGGCCCTTCTTCTCTATTGTAATTTTTCCAGTGAACAAAAATCAACTTTTTAGGCGAATAGCGAAAAAGAGGGGGTGCTAATAACAGACTTCTAATAATACTATTAGGGGAGTGCCTCACACATAATTCCCAATGCACAATATATATACAACCAATGAAGGCAATATTTCAGTCACCATAGGTGTTCTACACGTTAAATTCTTCGTGTTGAGATTGCTTACAACAACCAGACATAGTTTCCTCATGTGCAAAATATTTTAGGGAGTTGTTAAAGGCATCACAGTTTTAGCTAGTTGTATCGCTTGCCAAAAGACATCAAGTTTTGTTTTTAAATGGTTAAAAGCACACATACTTGTTAATCGCACCACAATTTTGTTAAAGACATGTTTTTAGTAAAGATAGAAGGTTGAGTTCTTCTTAATTAAACATTGCATCGACAATGGCCAGACTGTATTAAGAAACCATCAGAAGCGGGCTGCTGACAGGGGCAGAACTATTTGGGTTGGAATTTACGAAACATTGAGGGAGTGTGGTATTGAATTGGGTCCAACCAAATACATTTAAGTCTAATTTAGGCACATTTAGGGCACTATTTGGGTTGGAATTTACGAAACATTGAGGGAGCTGACTCGTCCATCGCGCGCGGTTCACTGTAGCTCGTCCATCGCGCTCCGTTCACATTTTGATTCGTTGTTCTCATATCCCGATTCCCTGCCGGCTTGCCCTATGTTCCAAATCCGCCTCATCGCCTCTCATCTTCCCGGCGTTGGCTTGCCTTTAAGCCCCTAACACACCGCTCATCTTCCAGGTGTCGGCTGTTGAGGTATATTGAACTATCGGGTTAACAGATACTTAGCGGTAGGTTAGGACCCGTTAGGGATCCACGCACCCGCCGGGGAAATAGGGTTTGCCTATAAATACCCTGCTAGGGGCAACGAGTACAGTGCTCCAAACTAGACACTCACGTGGATGCTTCGAGCACCATTCTAACATTCTCGAAGTTCTTTTCGTTCTCCCGTGCGTTTCTCCCTGTAACCGCCCTTCTCCTCTCGCGATTCTTCATCGCTGCCGATCAGGAATTTCTGGTAACTGCCGATTTTCTCCATCGATCGAAGGAGAAGAACGCCGATTGTGAGAGGAGTTCGTTCCCGATCGTGAAGGAGAACGTCGATCTCCTTCCCGTAACCACTCGTCTTCCTGCAAGGAGGAAGAAGCCCGCCCTTTGTCGCTTCCCCTGCTCTGTCGATCGCAAGTGAAGGAGGACGCCGCCAGTTTTGATCGCTGCAAGGAGCAGTTTTTCCTGTAACCGTCGCTCTCCTTGAAGACGCCTTGCCTTCGTTCTTCCCGACAGCGCATCGTCGCCGTTTGTCCTGTGCGAGTCGGAGTTCGCCGCCGTCGAAGAAAAAGTCGCAGCCTTCCATTCGCGCCGATTCAGTGAAGTCCAGTCGACGCAGGGGCTTCTCTACGCAACGTCGAATAGGCCAGCCTTCTCGACGCAACGTCGAATAGGCGCTCAACCATCTCGACGCCGCCGATCCCAGTCGACGCAGTCGATTTCGTTCGACGCCTTCCCTGTCGACGCATCTCCTGTCGACGCATCTCCTGTCGACGCAACCGATTCCTATCGATAAAGCAGATCCCTGTCGACGCAGCCGATTCCAGAGCCGCCATTGCTGTCGTTTTCCTGCTATCGGTTTTTCCGACAGTGATATCGGAATTCCGACAGTGCCCTGTCCTCTTGGTGATCCCGTTTTCGGCTTTTTTGGTTGTTGCCGTCTTTGTTTGCGTGGACCAGTGAAGTGGAGCACAGCAATTCTCTGGATTGGATCCGAAGAATTTTTTATTCTCCCCTCTCCGCGCTTCAGGTGATCTCTTTCTGGTTTTCTGCTCGTCATTAATTTGCTAGTGGATTTCACGTATTTGGCAAGAGACACACGATGTCGAAGGGCTCTACTCCTGTTCCGATGATCAAATTGGAGAAATTCTCCAATTCTGAGTTCAGTGCTTGGAAGAGGAACACTCAGTTTGGCATGAAGTACCTGAACGTGTTCTACACCATTCAGACTGTACGTGCTGAGGTTCTTGGGACAGCTGGAGAGACCCAGTGGGTGGTCGATGAAGATTTCTGCCGTGATTACTTGTTGAACTGCCTTTCCAACAAGCTTGCTGAGACGTACAGCAAAATGAAGACCGCCAAAGAAATCTGGGATGCTCTGGAGGAGCAGTTCAAGGAAGAGGAAAATATGTCCAAGACGCACCTCGTGGACAAGTTCATGGCTTTCACCTTCACTGAGGAAAGGGAAATCCTTCCACGGGTGGCCGATTTTGAGAATCTGGTGGACAAGCTGAACAGTGCGAACATCCCACTGCCAGATGGTTTTGTTGCAGGAGCTATTATCTTCAAGCTCCCATCGGCGTGGTGCTCCTTTAAAACGGAGATGTATCGGAAGAAAACGCAGGTCAGTCTTAAAGACCTCAAGCGCTTCATTTGCATTGAGGATGAGAACAGGACTAGACACGCTAGGGAGACTATTAGCAAGCAGTCCTCTGCTGCCAACATGGTCACGCATCCTAAGCGGAAGTTTAAGCCCGGCAAGACTAGACTGTTACCCAGTGCACCTGCAGTTGTGGGCACGAGCAAGAAGGCGAATAAATTCAAAGGCAAGTGCTACAATTGTAACAAGTGGGGTCACTGTGCTTCCGAATGCAAGCAACCCAAGAGAGGAGATCCTAGTACACCAAAGCATGATAGTAGGGCCAATATGGTCCATCAGATTGCGCCCACCGACTTTATTGCCATGGTCGGTAAAGGACAGGCCAGTACAGAGTGGTGGCTAGACTCAGGTGCTACTTGTCATGTCTGCAACAACACTGCGCTTCTGAAGGATGTCACTGCAGTCCGAGAGACTGTTACTGTTGCTGATGGAGGAGTTGCTGACGTGCTGAAGGTCGGCAATGCTACCTTGACGCTCTCCTCAGGTAAAACTCTTACTTTGAAAAATGTTAAATTTATACCATCATTAGCTGCTAATTTAATTTCAATTAGTTTGTTATGCGATGCGGGTATGTCCTTTAACATTAGTGGTGGTCGAGTAACGCTTATGGTTCACTCGCACTACTTTGGTTGTGCGTATGTTGTCAACGGCATGTATAGGTTGAGTCTAACAAACGAAGTAGTAAATCAGGTTAGATCTAATTTGATCGATCCTAAGACTTTACATGCAAGACTAGGACACGTCAATTATAGAAAACTACTCCTGCTAGCTAGAACTCATAACATCCCCTTAGACACAAACACCAAATTTGACAAATGTGACATCTGTGCTCAAACAAAGATAACTAGAGCACTTTTTAGTCAGGTTTCTAGGAGCACACATTTGCTAGAGTTAATACACTCCGACATATGTGACTACAAAAGCTTTGTCACACGTGGAGGTCGGAAGTATCTGATAACTTTTATCGACGACTACTCTAGATTCAGTCACATTTATCTACTTAAATCCAAAGATGAAGCTTTTGAAAAATTTCGTATATTCAAAACTAGGGTTGAGAATCAACTTGACATGAAAATCAGACAGCTAAGGAGTGATCGAGGAGGAGAATGCGTCTTCGGGGAGTTCAGAGATTTCCTTGCCAGCAATGGCATCATCCCTGAAACGACTGCTCCTTATTCCCCCCCAATCCAACGGTATTGCTGAGCGGAAAAATAGGACTTTAACTGAAATGTTGAATTCCATGTTGTTGACTGCTGGCATGCCTGCGACCTACTGGGGTGAAGCTGCCCTCACGTCTAATCACATTCTTAATAAAGTTCCCCATGCCAAGTTGACTAAGACACCCTATGAGCTTTGGTTTAAGAGACCTCCTAGATTTGATAATCTTAAGACCTGGGGCTGTATCGCTTATGTTAGGATACCTGACCTTAGAAGAGCTAAGATTGGACCTAGGACAAATACGTGTATCTACATTGGATGTGCGGAGGATAGTGCTGCAGACAGATTTCTAGATCTATCAACAAACACTGTAATCGAATCTAGAGACGCTGTCTTCTTTGAGGATAAGTTCCTTAAGGATAAGAACCTGACGCTTCCAGGTCTGCCAGTCACTAGACTTGAGCCAGCAGCTGAGTTAAGTCAACGTAACTCTGACACTGAGCCTGTAGACACGGGTGGTTTAGATACCAGAAGGCTATCTTGTAGAGAGAAAATGCCTAAAAGCTTCGGTACAGACTTCGTGACTTACCAAGTTGAAGCTGATCCATCCACCTATAAGGATGGGATACGATCTCGAGACTCTCTATTATGGAAAGAAGCCATCGATGAAGAGTTAAACTCTCTCCTGCAGAACAACACGTGGACATTGGTTGACTTGCCCAAAGGGGCTAAGACCATTGGAAACAAATGGGTTCTGAAGAAGAAGCTTAATCCTGATGGGAGTATTGCCAAATACAAGGCACGTCTAGTTGCAAAAGGCTTCACTCAAGTGAGTGGCATAGACTACTTTGATATATACTCACATGTTTGTCACTATGCGACAATTAGGATACTTCTCGCTATAGCATCTATTGAACACTTTACAGTTCATCAGATGGACGTCAAGACTGCATTTCTTAATGGAGATCTGACCGAAGAGATCTACATGCACCAACCTGAAGGGTTTGTGGCATGCGGGAGTGCAGTGGCCTTGACGGAGTTTCTCTCCGGTGGTGCGGGCGTGGCGGCGAAGGCTTGCGGTGGTGCAGTGGCCTTGACGGAGTTTCTCTCCGGTGGTGCGGGCGTGATGGCGAAGGCTTGCGGGAGTGCAGTGGCCTTGACGGTGTTTCTCTCCGGTGGTGCGGCTTGGTGTCGATGGCGTGCGCGGGTGCAGTTGGCCTCGACGGTGCTTCTCCGGTGGTGGTGCGGTTGAACGTCGGACGTCGACGTTGAAGGTTCGGAGAACCTTGTGCGTCCGCTGTGCTAGCGGATTGCAGTCCAGATTATTATCTCTCCCGCGGGTCGAGCGAGTCCGGCTCTCCGCGGTGTACTCTGTAACGGACGTCGGTACATTTCTTGTTATATATATTTTGCAGTTATATGATTTATGCTGCGTTTCTTGTTCGGATTAATGTTCTTGTATACTCTGATTTATTTGGTTGTGCCTAGGGGATAGTTTATTTCCGTGTAATATCCCAACAGAGATGTGACACACATGTCCAACAGTTCGGTTTGCGGTTTTGCTTGAAAACCGAACCAAACCGAAATGTTACAGGCCTACTAGGGAGGTTAATAAATAGGACCTCGGGGTCTCCTTCATTTCCATCTTCTCCTCCGCCTCCGCCTCCTACGCACGTGAGGGCTCCTCCAGGAACCCCTTGAAGATCTCCTTCGAGCTACAAAGAACTTTTCGCTCACCACAACAAGCAATCCGCGCACAACGCACTCAGCACTCACAACATGCTTAAACTCAGCAACAAGTTTTCCAGACAACAACAACTCCACCGCTTCAGATTCCTCTGCACTCTCTAGGAGACAAGCTGCAGATATCGAGACACGCAGAGCGCGCCCGGTCAGCTTCCGAGCACCAGTAGAAGACATCAAAGCGCCCAGAGTGCAGTGCTCCCCAATGCAGCAAGCAAAAAGACTTAGCTTCGCGAGCGGTGACATGTCACCCTCCGAGCACATCTCCCTTTCTCCCTCAGCGATTGTAACGAGGAGCGGCATGTCGCTCTCGCCTTCTCTCACAAGCATTTTACAACCAAGAATAGTGAAGTTTGGTCAGCACAGTCCCTACCATGTGATTTTTCACCTCTTTCCGAGGTTTTTCACGTTAAAAAAAGTCTTGTCAACCATCTCATTCTCATTGACTGTTTACGTGCTCGACCGCTCCTGGGCTAAGACGGTGCAATTTAGACTGGTCTACAGGAGCCTCGAGTTGGCCGCAACATGTACAAAGGAGAAATTGAGATCAGCGACGATTATATCAGTTTAGGAGTAAAAAAATATTGCTAAAAATATATTGATAAATTGGCAAAAAGCAGCATGGATTTATTGAATCGAAAGACACCAGATGAATGTCAGGAGATAGACTGAGAGGAGCAGAGTTTACCAGAATTTAAGAAATCTAAACAGAAAAAGCCGGAAAGAAGCACTGACGGTGGACAAAAATACAAACAATCTACTTGGGAGGTATCTGAGACATCTCCACACGTTCTTCCGCAGCGATAAACGCTCTCCGTTGGATGGTGGTGGCAAAACACCCTCCGTTGGAGCCAGTATCATAGGAGCGGAAGGCTCCACCGATGTTCGTGTCTTTAGAAGTCTAGCATTGCTGTGCCTTTAACCGCTCCCCTTTTAGGAGAAATTGTTTTGCCTTTTTTGGAGTAATTTTAAAGTCAAATTAGAAAAAATTATGGTGCGAATAACCAAAACTTTGGTGCCTTTAACAATTCCCTTATTTCATTTATATATATGTATGTATAGTCGGATCCGGATCCTCTAGAGTTCATGCAGGAACTCCAGGGGTGGAGTTCAATCCAACGGTGCGAGACCCCCAACTCCATCAATCCAACGGACGAGATTATTTATCCGCTAGAAGACAAAAGAGGAAAAGTAAAAAAACAAAAAAAAAAATATATATATATATAAAATAAGGGGCTCTAGACCGTTGGGTTGAAATCCAACGGGCGAGGTAGCACGACCACCACCCCTAAAGTTCTCGCACGAACTCTAAGGAATCCGGATCCATGTATAGTCTTTATTTTCTCTTTCTAATATCAAAGTAATTGACCTTTGTGTATTTGGAAACCCATGGTCGTAGTTTTCCGGCAAAACTAGTTCTTTCTATTACCATGCAAATTAATTTTCTTTTCTAGGTGACGATCATAATTGTTGCCAAACATATAGTTTATGATATGGGTGTTTTTGTTCAAACTCATTGGAGCAAAAACGCTATCTCAAACGGACCCTAAATGCATGGAAACAAATATATGCATGAATATTTACCCGAAAATTTAAAGAAATTTATTTTAGCACATTTTTAAAAGAATAAATACACACGGTTTAGTTGTTAAACCAACATAAATCGTACTAAATATCTCAAAGAAAATATCATTTTAATTGATAATCCATTGTAATTAACTAGCTAGTGATATCTTTAACTAATATATATAAGAAGTTGCCTTTGGTGGAACATTCAAAAGTGCCAAATATATCCTCGTTCTTTTACTCCAACGACTTAACGTAAATTATGAAAAAAAATGGAAATTCATAAAATATAGTAGCTATTTGTGTAATTACATAATATCCTAATAATAAAAAAAATGATGAAAATTCAAAAATCCAAAAACTTTTTAGTAGACCTCCTACACCTACTATGATAGGTAATCATTATGCCTACAAAAATTAATTTCGAAATATAACAACTTATTTTAAAATGATTTTTTGTTAAAATATAAATGTTTTTGAAAAAAATAATTATAAAATATTGATGTACATTTTTTTACGGTAATTTCGAGAACTCATATGTATATGTTGCGGGCGCAGCCCGCAGACGCGTCGAGCACGAGCGAAGCCCGCCGTCGTCGGCTAGGTACTGTTGCACTTGGCCGTAGGGGCGGAGCCCTGTGGGACACTCGTATGACATTATGCAAAAACAAACGAATGGTTATTATTATTATTAATATTAATAATTAATAAATATACATTAATATATCAACAATAAAGCTGACTTTAAAGATACCATTAATGGAAAATGGAAACTTGCCGCGTACGAATTAAAATAATTCTTCGTACAGAAAGATGCGTCATGGTGGCGTGGCCAAGTGGAAAAAATATCTTGGGCGGGCCTGTTTGGTGTGGCGGAATTTTCCACAGAGAAAATTCGTGTAGAGGTGATCGTGGGTTCTTCCGTCGTCACACCGGATATCTGCGGCCTCGTCAAGCGGTGCACGGTTGTTGTCGGGCGGTGCCATTCGTGTGATCGCGGCGGATTTGCCCCACAAAACAAAGCCCTGATAATTAAAAAACAGCAAGAAAGATTAGAGTGGGTAAGAGGATTAATTAATTCCTTTTTTATTATTTATTATGTACGACTTTATTTTTACTTATATGGTAAGCCCAAGGGGCGTGACTCTATGCATCCCAAGTAGGGATCAGGATTTTCTTCATTTGGGATCTCAAATTGAGGTTTATTTAATGATGTAGATGCATTCTCACTTGATCTAATGATATAAAATATTTTGATTAAAAAAATATAAAAGAATGAGCTTAGTGAACTTGTCGAATAGATGCATCAGGTACATACCCCAGTGTTTAGAAAAATTCATGGATGGAGTTTATAGACGGGAGTGAAGGAAAATGAGTTGAGTGTTTAGGTTTTTCTCAAATAGTGAGAACACATGAACGCGGTTAACAAAATAACTTGAATTGAGTGTGTAATGAGCCGGGGAAAAGAAAAGATCATGCGGCTCACATAAATTTGATTGTCTTTTCAGTACATTCTTATATTGTGACTTTTTTTAATTAAAGTAATTTAGACCTATTTTCTATCACTAGGAATTGTAAAAAATACAATTACAATCTTATGCATTTTTCTATGAATCACAATAGATATATGACTTGATTTCGAGCTGAGAAATGAGATTTTCTTTGTCAGCAAAATCTATGGCAATTGTTGAAGGAGAAATGTCCGTAGAGCCCATAATCTAGTTCTTATCAATAGAATGTGGCAAGGGGAACGTACGATGACTCTCTGTACATGCGGAAACATACAAGTATCCCTCCATGAAAGGTTGATTTCATGTTTCTTAATTCCCTTAACCATAAGGATTTATATATATTAATTATAAGAATCCCAATAAGTGTTTGTCACTTGTCTTCTATAGTGAGACCAAAATAAACATGTAATTCTAAGGATAAGTATATATCCTTAGTGACTACAAAGTTAATTTTGTCCGTCAGTGACTACAAATCCTGCACATTGCGCCTACGACATTAAAATATTATGATTTCCTTGTTTAAGAATCATTTTGATCGGGATTACTTCCTCAGAGTTAGAGAGATCATATGACCTATATTGATCTAAGTAGATGAATAATATTCAGACAGAGGGCACAAACGACGTAGCATAGTCTTGGGTCGCGATAATGAAATCACTCATCAAGCGAGGTTTCTTGCTCGTCGTGACTTTCATCAATGTTTGGGTCATCTCGCCTTGCTCGTTATGTGCAGGATACATCTGACCGCTCCCGACAAACTCTGACAATCCCTCTCTCTAGTTGTTGGTGTACAACCCTCATTCTCCAAGGTAGGCCCATTCAAAGTCACGTAGGCTGAAGTCAAGGTCAAAGGGTCAGCACAGGAGCCGGCAGTCCAAGACACAAGGCAACTCAGCCAGCATGAGCAAGAGGCGAGCTGGGCGAGCAAGGGGCGAGTATGGCGAGCAAGGGGCGAGTATGGCGAGCAAGGGGCGAGTATGGCGAGCAAGGGGCGAGTATGGCGAGCAAGGGGCGAGTATGGCGAGCAAGGGGCGAGTATGGCGAGCAAGGGGCGAGCAGAGGCGAGCTTGGGCGAGTATCTCGCGAGTATGGACGAGTATCTCGCGAGTATGGGCGAGTATCTCGCGAGTATGGGCGAGTAGCCCTTGTAACTCGCGAGCAGAGGCAGTATACTCGCCTGTACCCCCCCTAGGATTCTCTATAAATAGACCCCCAGGGGTACTACAAATGACACTTTGGGAAGTGGTCGAGGTCCCCCCAAGTTGGATACTCGCCAAATCCATGCCCGTCTAGTACCTCGCCCAGCTTTTGGTTGCGGAGGGGAAGTTTCTCCCAAACTTCCGGGTACGTGGTGGGACCTCCCTGCTGGAGCACCTGGGGTGTGCTTAGTCATTTTCTCTCTCCTATTTTAGCTATCAGAGCCATGGAGTTGGACCGCAGGATCAGTAACCTCGGGCTGCATCGGTCCGAATCTTGAGGTCAGGATTTTCCTGGCGTCAACAGTTGGGATTACACACTTCCATATTAAATGCAGGACACTTTAATGTCACATTTATAAGCTCCCTTATGAATTGATTAATATCATATTAGACAACACTAATCTTTGACGAGATAGCATCTAGGCATATGCTTTCGATGCAAAATCCCGACAAAAGCATTTGCTACTTTGAGGGTATAGTCGACAACTCACCCCCCAAATCTTCTTGTTAATTGAGGATTCCTTTTGACATTAAAATGATATATTCATACTCCATATTAGGGTTTTTTTTAATTGGGAACTGTATCTCAATGTCTACCCACTCGATAGCTTTTCTATTATATATATATATACACGAGTGACAGTGCACGGGGGGCCCTCTGTGCCCCGCGCGACAGTACCCGTCCCGAGGCGTGCTTCGCCCGACTCTAATCGGCTTGCTTTGCACACCCCCGAACGGCGGGCTTATAATAAATTTTTTGTTTAAGGATTTAGGGTAAATTTAATAAAATTATTTTCTTTGCATTTATTTTAAAATAATTGTTTTCGTTTTAAAAATTATTTATACATGTTTTTATTACAATTTTTCGGGAAAAAAATTTTATGTAGGTGGTTTGCGAATAGTCAATCGGCGCAAAACTGTTTGGCTATTCGCAGACTTCGGTGGTCTGCGAATAGCCAATCAGCGCAAAACTGACAGGCTATTCGCAGACCACCTACGAATGGATATAATCGTTTGGATCTTGATCGGAGGGTTCAAATTTGCCTGATGGGCCTCCATATTACAGCAAAACAGGCTTCATACATCTTTGTATATATATAGTATAAATATATATATAAAGAATCACAGCTGATTATTTCATATCCCCATGCCATTGCCTTATTTTATTCGTTTTGCAATTATGTGCGTAGTACTCTTATTGGTGTGTGCGTGGCTTATTGATTGTATTAATACTTTATTTGTTATCCACGTGTTTTCGTATTAAATAATCGGTTGGTGAGATCGAATCTGATGGAAAGGAGAGATATTTAGGTGCAGGTGCGCACATAGGTCTACACGCACAGCGCACGCACACCGTCCAATCCATGATCCAATGGTTGGCAATAAGGCGTCATTAAAAAAAGTAAAAAAAGTGTGATGAACGGTCTAGATTTCAAATATTTTGAGTCTTCCACATGTGCCACGTGGCCACTTTAGAAGGATGAAAATGAGCGGCACTTTGGAGTGGGCTATTATTCTAAGCTTTTGATTAAAATATAATAATAATAATAATAATATCTTCATGAGACGTATTATAGCTGTAATGAAAAGAATCTTCGTTATTCCACGTGGACTTGTGCACGAATGATTGATATCCGCACTTCAGTTTTGACTATTTACACTGTATTTGTATTAGTTATTATGTGTTTTTTTGAATATACGCATTGTAGATGCAATTTTAGGAAAAGTGTTAAACATGAAAGTTGTAGATCTCGTCGAGATCTACAACTTTAGTGTTGAACACTTTTTCTAAAAATATACGCACAAGAAGTATATTGCCGCCCTGATTGAAACATGAGCTTAACAGCTATAAGGAATTTTGGGGAAAAACGTCTTGTACATGCATTTTTAGGAAAAAAATTTGAGATCTACAACTTTCGTGTTTAACACTTTTCCTAAAAATGCATGTGCAAGACGTATTTCTAAAAGGCGCGTAATAACTCATACAAATAGAGTGTGGATAGCCAAAACTGCAGTGCAGATATCATCGCCCATTTTTTATGATTGATGATCACAAACATGCTCGATATTAATAATTATTATTTTATTATGAAAATGTTTTATTACTTTTTATTTTATGTCATGTATAGCATATCTGCCATTATGAGGTACAAAATAATAATAATAAACTTTTATCACTATTATAATAAAAAAAGGCAATAACTATATGCAAGCCGACTTAAGCTATGTGTAGGCCGGCAATTTGAAAATGATTATATGCAGGCTAATTTTTGAACGGGTTCACACTTCTTTGAGATTTATAGTTTGATCTGCATTTATTCTTGGACTGCATACATCTGAAACTGACCTACATATAACATGACCCTATAAAAATAATTCTCAATACCAGTATTGGGGCGACAACATCCGTTTAGAATCGTGCAATATCTAAAATGGTTAAAAACTCACCGAAAGTTAATTTATGGACATGTTTCAAACTTTGTTCAATTTCTTAGGTCCACTATATAAAACAATAATAATTTAGAGAGTTTAAATTTACACTAAATTTGTGGGATTGATTTACTCGACGAATTTTGCAACTGATAATTCCATGATCAGTAGGACACGTATATGATTGCTCTCAAGTAACCTAGAAAATGCATTTATATTGCGGCAACAAGAATTCCAGTATCGATTTCAACCGTTGGATTCTCAATCTTTATGGTCAGATTTCCTCTAGGACACACTTTTGTGTGCGTCGAACGTGGAGGCCAAATGTGGAGGCCTTTTTTTGTCCTACAACCAGATCGGAGAAATCAAGCTAGCACCGGGTCATGCATTTTTCCACATGGAATTGCATTGGCAACATGACCGGCAGGTATTGGACCCGAAGAATTTTTGGTACTATGAGGCTATAACATCCCCAAATGATTAGTAGATGTGTGCTTAATAATTGCGTGTTTAACAGAGCATTTTTAGCCGATTTTGAGTCGGCCGCAGATAAGTCCGCAAGGACTCATAATTGAATGAAAATTAAGTATAAACATATTTGAGCATCATTGCAAAAGTTTTGAAACAAACCTTATGGCAAATCAAATTCTTATTCTCATCCGGGAGATCCTTCTCCGAGCAAGAGAAATCTCCCTGGCGATGACAAGATTAACGCACCTATCCGCCACATGATTCACCTCCCGGTACTCATGACAGATGGTGAAAGCGTCAAGACTGAAAACATAGGATAGCATATCAAATATGTGCGCAGCACGCGCATCTAAGCACGAAGCAGACCCGTGAAGCCATTGAATCACGGTTTATATTCTCATGAAAGATAATTATTAGAAAGTTTAGAAATTTGGATAAAGATCAATTTAATTCCTCTCAATTTTAAATTCATTTTAAAATCTTGGTTTTTGGGTAAATCAGATTCTTGCGGCAAAACTTTTGGTGACTTGAATATCGATGTTTTTTTGTGAGTGTGCATTGACGATTAACATAACCTCATAAATCTATCAATTCAAACCGAATTTACACTGACCCAAATGGTTTGGTTTTGATTTTCCTGTTTAAAAAACCCGTAACGAAGAGAAGTCAACCATGGTTCTCATCGGTATTGGCGGAAAGTCTCCTGAACGAAGAGAAGAAGGTATACCTTCATACAAAGCTCCCGAAATGACATTTTTTTAAGCAAGGTTGATTGACTATAAATGGGGAAGAAGACTGTTGCGGGTCGCTTGGGTGCTTTCGGTAGACCAGTCGACTTGAACCACCTTAGCTCTGAAGCGAACCAAGCGCGCAAATAGTCACTTAGAGAATCGTTAAATACACTGAGACTTTTTAATGTGGAAAACCCGAAAAGGTAAAAAACCACGCGGTCGGAGCTGTGCCGACCAACTTCCACTATTTTCTGGGGGGGTTACAATTAAAGACTTAGAACTCGAGCGTGACAGGTCGCTGCTCGTTATAATGGTAGAGAGAGAGAGAGAGAGAAAGAGAGGGCTCCGAAGGTGACAGACCACCTCTCGGAAAGTCTTTTTTTCTTCTGAGAACAATAGTGATCGAGAACAAAAGTGAGAATGCTGGTGAGAACAAAAGTTAGAATGCCGAGTCGCCTTTCGGGAGAAAGGAAATCTCCAAGTCCATGAAGGAGATCGATCTTCAAGCGCCGAAGGAGAATTCCAGAGAAATCTTCAAATGAGCTCTCTCGGGTGCGGAAGGCAATGTGTCTTGAAATGAAGGCTCTGGGCTCCTTTTATAGCTTTGGCCGAGGGTAACCCGGTAATTTCGCCGTCGTAACCACCTGACTGGCAAATCACGTTTGCCGATTCGGAGCACACGGGTCGTCATTTTTTTTATAAATGACCGTCTTACCATTCGGGCAGTTTGGGCAGCTTCGTTGAAGGTGGAAAAGACGACGAACGAGTCCTGAAATCTGAGAAAAATGGTTAACTGCAACCGTATCGGGAGCGCAAAAACGCTTCTGAGCGTGCTCAGAAGCGTTCTGAGCGTGAAACGAACGCGAAAACACTCTGAGCGTGTAACATCCCAATTTCGAATTTCTAGGCCCCTTCGTGATTAATTGAACCGCTAGGGTCTTGTGGGCTTCAATGACACCCAAATGGTGGGTTGACACCCTATTGGGTGTTGTTGACCCAATAAGTCACTCAATCCACCCACTAGGCTACATGGAAAAAAAATTCTGACGAACTGAAAACTGAGTTCGACGAAAACTGAGTTCGACGAACTCAAGACTGAGTTCGTCGAACATATTTGAGTTCGACGAACTGAAAGTTATGTTCGTCGAACTGAATTGAACTGAAAACTGAGTTCGATGAACTCAAGGCTGAGTTCGTCGAACAAATTTGAGTTCGACGAACTGAAAGTATGTTCGTCGAACTGAATTAACTCGCTGAACAAAAAACTGAGTTTGACGAACTCAAAGCTGAGTTCGTCGAACAAAGCTGAGTTCGTCGAACAAAGCTGAGTTCGTCGAACAAAGCTGAGTTCGACGAACTGAAAGATAAGTTCGTCGAACTGAATTGAACTGAAAGCTGAGTTCGACGAACTGAAAGCTAAGTTCGTCGAACTGAATTGAATTAAAAGCTGAGTTCGACGAACTGAAGGTTAAGTTCGTCAAACTGAATTGAACTGAAAGCTGAGTTCGACGAACTGAAGGTTAAGTTCGTTGAACTGAATTGAACTGAAAGCTGAGTTCGACGAACTGAAGGTTTAGTTCGTCGAACTAAATTGAACTGAATGCAGAGTTCGACGAACTGAAGATTAAGTTCGTCGAACTGAATTAATTCGTCGAACGCAGATCGAAGTTCGTCAATCACAGAAAACTTGAATTTTTTTCTAAATTCTAGCTACCCGGACACACTTAGACTATATTTAAAACACCAAATAAATAAAATAGATAGAAAAACGATATTCAAAAATTATAAAATAATTTCCCAAAAAAAAAATATATGACACATACATGTTGTGACAATTATTTCATTTGAAAATAAATTTTAATTAATTAATTATTACGTTTTTTTAGCATTTTATAATGAGTATAACCCTCCTCCTGTAACGGCTCAAATTGTGAAATGACCCAAAAATAATAATAAAATGTAATAAAAGTTCGTCCCCTATGATGAAAAACAAATCAGTGTCAACGAGGCGTCACTTTGACAGTTGAATTTGAGTGTCGTTGATACAATGCGGCATTCAACATGTTTTAGCGTAATATGAACTTTTCCTATATTAACTAACTAACCGGATGGTTGGGTTGGAATATATATGTTGACTGCTGTTATGTTCATTATTGGTAACTGTTGGTAATGGAGCTGGTGTGCTAATAGAGATTTTCTCATAGCTGGTAGAGGCTTTATGTGGGCTTAATGTGGGCTGCTAATAGGCATGGCTGACATTTCTTTAATGTTAGGCGGTGGAGGTGCATATATGCACTGTTTTGAGTTTTTTCTGATGAATCCAACAAACCGACCTTTCCATTTTTCCTCTCTCGCTCTCGTTATTATCGCGGCTAGGGCTTGCCCGATTTCCCTCCGATCTGCTCGATCGTCTTCCTCCCTCTCGTCGATTGGGCTGGAAGAGCTCGGCAAGGCCTAGTGGTTGACTTTTGGTGGTGCTAATGTTGGGTTAATAGGAATTGAGGCCCCGACCGTTGTATTCGTCTTTCTATATATCACTGTGATTTCCTTCTTTCTCCCCCTTTCAATTTATGGTTTCTGGTGGCTGTATAGGACTTCATAGATTGAGGTGGGGAATTTCATGAGTTGGCCGGCTAGGGTTATTGTTAGGGGCAGTTTGATGAATATCCATAGCTTTTGATATGGGGTTTTGATCTGCTATTGATATATTGAGAGGACTTTTCTATGATTACACATATAAACCAGCTGCTAGTTTGATGCTCCAGGCCGAGTATAGCTACTGCTCTTCTTCTAAAATGACATATTGCTTTATGTCATGAGGTTTTAACTCTATGAGAACTTGCATTGGTGTTGGGGTATGCCAATTGTGTGCATAAATATGGTTTCAGTTGGGTTTTGGTTATAACTTCCTTTACTGGTTTTGTGCACTGTTTATTGGGAGAGATTTGTCCAGCTGCTACTATAGTTCTTCATTAATTGATTTTATGGTATTGGGCTTACCTTACCTTACATGTACATGCCTTGAATTGGTTAAAGGAGGGTTTTGTTTTGGGCTCTCTCCTGCCCCTGATGTAGAAGCTAGATGGTTTAGTGTTGTTTGGCCGGCTGTTTGAAAGGGGCTTAAAGTTCTTTATTGCATAAGCAGGGCCAGTCTTTCCAAGTAGCATTTACTGCTTGTTCTTTTGGGTCTTGCTTTGCCTTCTGGCCGACTATTGCTTTACCTGGTATTTTATTTTTAATATGAGGGGAATTTCTTACAGTAACTGCTATTATGGGCTTGACCTTATAAGTTGAGGACATATTAAAACAGTGAAGTGAATTGTGTTTTATCTTTGATTTGATCTTGGCTCCTTTACGGTTAAGCAAATTAGAGGGCCGGTTAAGTAGCTTCCAAATGATGTTATCATCGTAATTACAATTGTAACTATAGCGAGGTGCAACCCCGATATAAATGACCATAAATGATATGATTCTGATACAGATACCGCGAAGGATGGCACCTCAAAATAGACATGACAATACTATGAACACTGATACTGATGGTGAGAGCTACCTGTTTCATTTATGCTTTATGACTTTACTTTCTTGTTATATACACTTTTTTATACTAAATGTTACATGCATAGTTGATATCACTGATACTAAATGTCGCTATATTGTATGGCCTTGAAAAAGGCAAACAGGCGAATGATATTTCTGAGGGGATTTTAAAAATGAATAACTCACTTTATGTAAGCGTGTCGACACGAGGTTATATTATGGGCGACTTGAATATGCATGCACATGAATGACCCTTCTGGGTAAAGGACCCTTCGGGGTATCTAAGGACCCTTCGGGGTATCTAAGGACCCTTCGGGGTAAAGGACCCTTCGGGGTATCTAAGGACCCTTCGGGGTAAAGGACCCTTCGGGGTAAAGGAAAAAGGAAAAAGAATTCGAATCGCCCCTAATATATCCTAAGAAAAGAAACGTTCATGGAAATACTGAATTAAAAAGTTATAATGGTACATGGATAAATGTTTATAGACATGAAAACTGATATGAAGTTATGTATGTACACTGCTTCCATGATATAGATACCGTTATGATACTTGCATTGTTTACATATTCCATAGCTCATATGAATGCTATAGCTCCTTATACTGTTTATGATTACTGAAATGTTTCCCCCAGTCATTATGTTCTTTCATAGACATACTGATACATGGAATTATTGCTTACACTGATATACTGATACAATGATTTATTGCTGATACGGATACACTGATACACTGATATGCTATACTGATATGATATACTGATATACGGATACATACGAATATATGATTTCTTACTGCTACACTGATATACTGATACATGGATTTATTGCTTATATTGATACACAATTACACTGCTTTAAAGTTATGATCCTATACTGCTCACACTGGTTTATTGGTACTAACATGTTCATATAGTTATAAGATTCATAAGGTCACTACTGATACAGACAAACGGTTAGTATGAAAAACATGTTTTCAAATGCGAAAGTTTTACTTTAATTATTTACAGTAATGAAAGAGGTATATCCTCACTTAGTCATATTCGTATGACTAAGCCCGTCGTCAAATTTTTTAGGTAATGGACGTGACTTTGGATACGCAAAAGAAAAAGAACGGATATGGTAGAACAGAAAAATATTCAACAAATAATACAAGGTACGAAAGTAAATTTTATTATTATGTGTCTTTATTTTGTATTCACTAGCCGCACTTCAACCTGGGACAAATGTAAACATAGCTTAGATACAGATGTATGTGGGGTCCAAATGGGGGCCTCACACCTCCCCCCCTAATTAATGCATCATTACTCCCCAAGCCTATGGCCGGCTGGGGGGAGTATTTATCCCAAGGCTTTGGGAAGGGTTTGGGCGGCTGGACTGTGAAGAGGGGGCGGATTCACCAAGGGAGGAGACTTTAACTTTTCCAGACAAATCTCACTCCTATATAAACCCCCTCCACACTAGGATTTCATTTTTCTTGCACCGTACCTCCCTAATCAGCAAGAAACCAAGCCTCGATGACCTTCCGACGAGTCTCCTCCACGAACTTCAGCGAACTCCACCACTATCAATGGCCGCGCGACGATCCCCTCGCCTAAATGTCACGAATGTAAGTTCCTCCGACTCCTCCCTGCCCTTAGATCTTTTCTCGTCGACCTTTGCCGTCTCCGACCACCGGAGACGGTGATCCCGGCCTTGGAAGCTTCGGACCACCCCCACCAACCTCCGCCGCCGTTGCGGGTTTCGGCATCGCAAGGGGCGTGTGAAGGGGAGGGAGTGTCCCCACGACCCTTCCTCAAGGCCTTTGAGGCGGAGGGAACTGCCGGAATCCGCTCTGGCGGCCTCCTCCTTCCAATCAACAAAGAAATATATATATATATAATTATTGTAATATTTTATTGTTTCCGGCCACCGCCGGCGGCGGCCGACCGCCGGCGGCGGCCGACCGCCGGCGGCGGCCGACCGCCGGCGGCGGCCGACCGCTGGAAGATGTCCCACCGAAGCTCCCTCCCGGGGCGCCCCCACTTGGGGTGGTGGCCGGAGTAAAGGAACCCCTGACCACCTTGGAAAAGTCTCGCATGCAGCCACCGATCTGCGCCAAGAATCATGTGCGGGTCTTTTATTCCCCTTAGACAAGTAATCCTGTCATTTTTTTGGGGAAATTCTAGCGTTCTTAAAACGAATTTTTGATTATCCTGGAAGATGATTTGGAAAATAGTTGTGAGACACAATATTGTAGATACTTAATTATGCTGCAACCTTCATGTTATATGTTTTCTGTTTTAGAGTACTTAACAAATTTATTTTTACACCCGAAATGTATGTTTAACCATCCTAGATATTTAGTTTTCTGCTTTGGCTTGTAAACAGTTATTTTTAGTGAACTTCAACCACTGTTTTGGAAACCTTAGGTTACGATTTAGTGAATGCATGTGAGACACTATATTATTCATGGATGTTTTATAAATAACTTTCATGTTTTGATTTCTCTGATTTGGAGTCTCCAGATAAATTAAATCTAGCCTAAAACATATCAAAATAGTTCTAGTTTTCTGTTTTGGCTTGTAAACAGTTATTTTTAGTGAACTTCAACCTCTGTTTCAGAGATCTTAGGTTATGATTTAGGGCAGGCTTGTGAGACACATATTTATTGGTAGATGTTTTCTCTGAAACATTTATGTTCTGATGCTTCTGACTTGAAGCATCTAGATAAATTAAAATTAGCTCGCAACAAGGTAACTTAAATTTATATTTCTGTTTTTGTAAAAAACAGTTATTACAAGTAAACTTCAGCCCTTGGTTTGGAGGTCTTTGAAGTCAAATCAGAACATGCATGTTAGATACACTATTTTAGATGAATGTTTTCTCTACAACTTTCATATTGTAACATTTCTGATTTAGAGCCTTTTAAGTAATTTTAAACTTGTCACGAATTGGTCTAAATGATTCAAAAGTGTTGTATACATGATAACATGATTTTCATATTTGCAAGTTTGTTATTGCTAGCTTGATCACCAGGTGAATATCAAATTATGAATCGAACCGTAAGCACTTGTAAATGTTATGAGTATTTTCATGTAGTTATTTCATTCATTACCCACGCATAGAATTATGGGAGGGTGCATGGATACCGATGTGGCGGGTTCGTCGGCTTCCACATAATATACACTATAGGAGAAGTTGTGACGATGAACTCTTTTGTTTCTGGTAGTGAAGAGGACCGGGGGCTAGCCACCCCTTCCACACAGGTCCATCTCACACATATTTGGTTATGTGCCGAGAGGATCTCCGCACAAGGTGAGGATGTGTTCCCACCGAGAGTACCTATTCTTCATAGAGGTATGAATGCCTAGGAAGTTGGGGTGTATCCATAACCTAGAAGTGGGAGCGACCGACCCACTGTCACCGTCTGGCCATGGCGGTGAGGCCTGGGAAGTGAGCTCCTTCTCTTAACCGATCACTATGTCGACATAGGGGAAAGTGAGTGAGACACATCATTCGAGTGATAGGGAGGACAACCATACATGCCATCATATCATATGTATATATACATTACTTATGCTCTTACCTTGGTCCGACATCATATAACCACCTTTAGGAAGGGTTATACGATGGCGGGTAAATTTACTACTTTAGTTGTTTTCCCTCCTTGCGAATTGTTTCGGATTACTGCTTTTTTATTATAACCCTGATATAAATGTATATTTTCTTCGGCTATTGTGCTAACTTTCCATTCAGGTGTTCTCCCTGGTGCCCATTAGGGGGCTGGGGGGAGCGTGGGATTTACTTGGTCCGTCGTGGCTAACGTACTTTTATACGTTATCATTTTAGGAACCGATGTGCCTACCAATGGAGCAGGAGCGGATGGACGAGCGTAGACATGCCCATGATGACGAGGAGTTCCCTGAGCCAGTTCAGACGATTTATGAGGATGTGAGGGTACTACTCTGAGGAGAGGATGAGAGTTTTCTCTTTTTGATTAGATATTTTGTCGTCTTATGACTATGACGGTTATCGCTGCGAGACTCTATATTCCCCATCGTGAGTTTTTATTTATGACTTATTATATATCATGTTGGAATGTTCTGTGATGTTTTTGCTTCCGTAAATTTTATACTCTGTGAATGTTTTTCTGTAATGATGTAATAGCCTCACAGGGCGAATGTTCCGCCAATTGGGTCGTGGGTCAGGTAAGAGAGTGATGAGACCTCTTCAAACACGCGAACCTTCTGGGGGGACGCTCGCCCTGGGCATAAGGATCTCCTTGGTTGAAAATGAGGGGTCCTTACAGAGCGCGCAACGAACACGGAAGCGTTCCGAGCGCGCTTGGAGGTATTCTGAGCACGCAACGAACACGGGAGTATTCTTGACGCGCTATGAGTATGGGAAAAAGGGGAGTCACGCCTCCTAAGGGGAAAGCGAACTTTGATCTCTCCTGTCGGGGGATGCGGTTTTGGTCGCATCCCCCGTGGGAGAGGGCCCGACTGCACCCCTCATGGAGGGTGCGAATTGGCCGCCCCCCCCCCCCCCCCCCCCCCCCGCCCCCATGGGGGATGCGGTTCGGTTTGGCCGCACCCCACCTAAGTGGGGTGCGGGCTATCCGCACCCCGCTTAGTGGGGTGCGGACTTACCGCACCCCGGTAATGGGGTGCGGTCTTTGGTTTTGCCTGGTGCTAACGGGGCGTGAATTGTGCGCCGGAGGATTCCTTCTCCTCCTCGATCATGGTTTGGATTTTACTCCTCCTTCTTTCATTTTCTAACGACGGTGCTTCTACTAATCCCACCCCATACGACATTTACCCGCTTATGAGGATCATATCAAAGCTGATCCCTTGCGACCATTTTAAACCCTATGATTTAATCGCCAAATATCATTTTACCGCAGAAACAACATGTCGATTATTTGGGTATTCAAAGTTATATCATTATGTTCGTTTTTGGTTGTATGGATATTATATATGATATTCTTGTGTCAAGTTTTGTATGTCTCGATATCATAAACGATATCATAAACGATATGCAAGTAATCAAATTTGTGTGATTATTGCAATTTTTGTGTATGTAGGGTAATATTCTCACATTCAAAGTTGTTTAGTCTGAAGAGCTAGAATAAGAAATGTACTGCACATATGTTCATAAAGTTTATTTTAGTGTTACAGATTATGTTGGCCCAACATGAAGATTTTAAAATCTAGAGAATTTTCTTGCTGAAGATCTGGGAACTAATTGTCCAGCAGTCATAGTATTCAATGTTGATGATAATGGTAAAAAAGGAAAATTCGTAGAAGAACACCATCATCCATTGTGTGAAGCATCCGAACAATATTTACTCCGCTCTCATTGATGTGCCACAGAAGATCGAGGTAATGTCTTAGAGTCAATGATAGAAGTAGGAATATGAACTGTAGAAGCATACGTACCTTGTAGATGAAATTGAAGATCCTCGAAATAACAATTTTTCTAGAACAGATGCATACAATTTTATTGATAAGGCCAAAAGATCAAAAATTGACGGGGATGATGAGTCTAAGCTATTAGAAATACTGAAGGAACAACAATGTCATGAGAGTATGTTTTAATTTAACTTTCAAGTGGATGATATAAACATTTTGACTAACTTTATATGGATTGATGGTCAAAAAAAAGTTATCAATGCTTTGGGGATGTGATAACATTTTATACTACTTTTAGAATGAATCATTACAACATTGGATGTGCTCCATTTATAGATGTTAATCATCATTGGCAAAATGTATTCATTGTGGTTGCTTTTGTTGCTAAGGAAACAATTGAAACATTTACTTGGTTGTTTCGGTCCTTTTTGAAATTTGTTGGTGGAAACAACAAATAACTCTTTTTACGAACCAAAATCAAGCAATGACCGTTGCAATTCAAAATGTCATGAATCATAATATACATTGTTTATGTCAGTGACACATTGCGAAGAAAGCTCCATCTAAAGTGCCCACTTTCAATGTCAATTTTCATGTTCATTCTTTATTTTAAGTGTCTTAGCAAATGTGATTGTTCTGAGGAATTTAAAATGTATTGGGCTGAGTTGCATCAAACAGACCATTTAGAAGACAATAGATGGCTTCTTGATTTGTATAAAGTAAAAGAAAAGTGGTCTACAGCTTTTACCAAAAGGTATACATACCATGGCATGTTGCCTACCCAAATGAATGAGTGAATGAATAATGCATGTCATGGTTATAATAAAGGCAACATGTTCACTAGTCGACTGCTTTACACAATTGGAAAAACTAATTAAAAATTGTCGCGAAAAGGAACTCAAGAAAGATCACAAATGCAATCAAGAGAGAGTACATGTGGATGTTAGAAATTGTCTCATTTTAAGACAGTCTTCAAAAATATATACACGCATTATGTATGGCAAGTTTTACAAAGCCTTCAAACTAGGTGCACATCGACTATACATCAACGAGGAAAGCATAATTGAAGACCACATATGTACAGTAATTTTGAGATTGTGTGATCGAGGAGAAAATAGCAAGCATTGGGTCGTAAGGAAGAATGTAATCAACAATGATGTTGAACTCATGATTACAAAATTATGTAAAATTACTCAAATCCAAGCTCTAAAACACCCATTTATATTTTGTGGGAATAGAAATCATCCTGTTTAACACAATTGCCTTCTTCTCTTCACTAAAAAGATCTAAACTGGGGAAGCCATCAGGCCTGAAATCAATACTCTCTTCCTCTTTCTTTTGTCTGGTTTTCTTGTACGTCTTCCAAGGTGAATCTATAATTACGACCATTGAATCCTCTACCTTAAGCTTCTCAAATAGGGCATCTACCTTGCAGTTTAAGGATTTTAAACTACAATTCACCAAAACCCTCCATCTGTTTCTCTAGCATGTTAAAATACTTCAACCACAATGATGGGCTCGGAGGTGCGCCGACGGCAG
Organism: Dactylorhiza incarnata; assembly: GCA_033032865.1. Taxonomy (NCBI): domain Eukaryota; kingdom Viridiplantae; phylum Streptophyta; class Magnoliopsida; order Asparagales; family Orchidaceae; genus Dactylorhiza; species Dactylorhiza incarnata. Next base: position 5,373,775 of record JAWHQI010000123.1, on the reverse strand, counting down.
CGGAAATCCACGACACCGAACCCTTGTTCTGGATACACCGGAGGAGGAACTCGTCGCCGGAAGAGGGCGGATCTGCACGGAGGTGGAGGTGTCGATGTTGTACCGAGCGGAGGCGGAGGGTCGCCGTCGCACCGAGCAGGAGGCGGGGAGAGGGTCGGCGTCACACCGAATGGAGGAAGGTCGCCGGCGTCACACCAGGCGGAGAGGGGCTGCCAGCGTCGCACCGAGCAGGGGAGAGGCGGCCGGCGTCGCACCGGGCGGGAGAGCCACTGGATCGGGAGGCGTCGCACCCTAGCCGATGTACAGGGCAAAGCTCAAAATCAGATTTTCTTTTTTTTCATTAGGTTAATACACAAAACTAGGAGTATTTATACTCCCATAAGGAGCACTCCCAACCACACATCAACACACCAATAATCCTAGCCCTCCAATGTTTGAACCCAAAAGAAATGCAGGAAATGAAAATGCGACCCGTGACCGCCTAACATTTTGGTCGATCGGGCGCGTACGACATAAAATAAAATGTAGCCAAAAAGTTTAAGAAATAATAACTAGAGAAAAATATCCGCCTTAGCGGACCATGTCGCGATATGATCGCCTCGTGTTGGGGCGAAGGTTGTAGCCGTGTGGCGCATCGTCGAGGGGAACTGGGTCGGCGCCATCACCTCCTCGCTACAGCTTTGGGTCTATTCATTTTTTCTTCATCCACAGTCAAGAGTGCAAGTGAGGAAGAAGTAGGTGTAGGCTACACCCCCTGTGGGTCCAAACTCAAGAGACCGATTAACGGTTTAAACATTTATATTAATATAAAGCTTCATATTAGTAAACAAAGAATGAATCACAAGATAATCAAAACGTGGCCGCAACACAATCAAAAAATGACCGCAGATATCAAAATATGACTGCAAGATAATCAAAAAAATGATCGCGCTGTAAACAATTAATGATCGCAAATGTGCATTTATGCTCGTGGGATTAGAAAACTGAGCGCAGGTAGTACATGTTTGGTCGCCATCAAATCTATCGTAAATGCAGACCTTTTTCGATCAAAAACGGAGATAAAAATCCGGAACCATATCTACACTATACAACACGGGGAACTCGAAAGGGTAAGAGGCGGCCAGAAGGAGTACGGTTTTCAAATTCACGTCCAATAAGCTAACTGAAGAGCGGAAGGAGAGTTGCGGATTGAGAAAGTTTCATGCCATCAAAAAAAAGATCATGTGAATATCATTTTATCGCAAAAAATGATGCTACCCATTATCAAATGAATTGCCACGTGGCAGCATCGCAAACGCCCGTCTCTAATTCGGGAGCCGAACCGACACAGAAGGAATTACTGACCAGCTCAAACGTGAGAAGTCGTCCTACGTGCGAGACCACGGCACATGCAGTGGTTTGCGGTTCCGTGCTTGACAGCGGTGTTCGGCGCAAACGACAAGCAGGCATGTGTTCCACACGTGGCAGTTATTTTTCTAATAAATTTGGGTACCGAAATATCGTTGGAGTCGTTCACTTCTATCCGGACCTGACACCTACTGCGTAAATCTGTCGGGACAAAACATATGCATGCTGTTCCTTGCTAAACAGCATGCAGCGGATTAATTCGAATTACGAAATACCACGTCTGGTGATAATGGATTTAGTTTCTGTTTTTCGAATATCGCCTAAACCCTAAATCAATGCACAAAATTATTCGTCGACTAATATTATAAATAAAACATCATTTTTACAATTTATAGTTATAATTTATATAACTCGGTACTATTTATGAAAGGCAATTGTTAACCGCACTCCAGATTTGACTATCCGCAACCCATTTTTATGAAGTATTACGCATTTTTTTTGTAAATACGCCTTGTACAAGCATTTTTAGGAAAAGTGTTCAACACGAAAATTGTAGATATCGTCGATATATACAACTTTTGTGTTGAACACTTTTGCTAAAAATACACGCACAAGAGGTATTGCCGCTCGAATTGAAACATGGGCGTAACTATAACGAATTTTTGGAATTACGCATTGTGCATGCATTTTTAGGAAAAATGTTCAACACGAAAGTTGTAGATATCGACGATATCTACAACTTTCGTGTTGAACACTTTTCCTAAAAATGCTTGTGCAAGACGTATTTCCAAACAAATGCATAATACTTCATAAAAATGGGTTGCGGATAGCCAAAACTGGGGTGCGGTTAACAATTGCCTTTATGAAAGGATGAACATTTCATTTCATTTTTACCGTTTTGCATCTGAATATAATTTTACAAAGATATAACAATTATATTTATATTCATGATCTGTTTGGGAGAGCGGTGGCGGTAGTAAAAGCCTAAAAGAAGTGCTAGCAAAATGATGGTAAGATAAGAGTTATTGGAAAAAGTCTATTGCAAATAAAGATCTGTTTGAGTAAACTCTGTTTGCAGAGCTTTTCAGAAAAAAAGAAACATTATAAACCGTTTGACAAAACTAGAAATAAGCAAATAAAATAAATTCATAATTGCGCAACTGAACCGAAAAATGCGCTCCTGAGCTGAAAATGCACGCCCGGGCCAAAAATGTGCGACCAGACGGAAAATGCGACTCCGCGCCGAAAAATGCGTGCCTGGGCAGAAAATATACGTCTGAACCTAAAAATGCATGCACGAGCGGAATATGCGAGCCCGGGCGGAAAATACATGCTTGGGCTGAAAATGCGCTTCCGGGCCGACATAATGCACGTCTGGGGCGCCCGGGACGAAAAATGCGCTCCCTGGCCGAAAATGCGCGCACGGGCAAAAAATGCACGCCCGGGGAAAATGCGCGCTCGGGCCGAATAATGTGGGCCTGGATGGAAAATGTGCGCCCGAACCCGAAAATGCGTGCCCGGGCGGAAAATGCGCGCCTGGGCCAAAAATGCGCGTCGGGTACGAAAATGCATGCCCGGGCCGACAATGCGTGCCCGTGCCGAAAAATGTGCGCCCGGCAGAAAATGCGCGCCCCGGCAGAAAAATGCGTTCCTAGGCCGAAAATGCGTCCATGGATAGAAATTGCGCGCCATTGCAAAAAAATGCGCGACATGGGGAAAATGTGTGCCCGATCAATAAATGCATGCCCGGGCGAAAAAATGCTCACCCGGGCAGACCGAAAATGTGAGCTCGGGACCAAAAATGTGTGCTCGGGCAGAAAATGGATCGTCGGGAGAAAGACTAGGGTTTCCACAGTGCTGTCAAACTTGATTGGGAGGAGGAAAATATTTCCACAACATCAACTGTGTATCATGATGAGAAGGTGTTTTCCGAAAAGATTGAAAAGTAGGAGGCTCGTGACTTTTCAAAAATATGAGAAAAGACAGTTTTGGGCGGTAGCTTTTCCAACAGATAGACTTTCCAAATAGTTTGTAAAGTGCGGTAGCGTTTTTCAGAAAACAAAATAACGCTAAAAAGATCTCCCAACCAGGCCCTCACTCTATCTAGTAATAGGGCTTGGTCTACGCCCGTTATGTGCCGAGACAATCTTTAAAATTATAATTTCAAATCATAAAAATAAGACAAAATAATTCTAAAGGAGAGTTTGTTAGCTAGAGTAACCTCTTTTAATTATTGGACATAATCTTTTCATCATTGATTATTATGTTCAATAGGATTTAGGGCTCATTTGTTTAAGCTTTTTGTTTCCGGTCCGTTTGGTTAAAACGGAGAAGTTCTCTTATGAGCTGTTTGTTTTTCCGCCTCTATTCGATCCGCCCAACGTTTTCTCCCAGCTCTAAACATCGCGGGACGAAACCCGGTGATTAGGCTCCGGTTTATCGCGTTTTGAGGAGAGAAAGGCAAAGCGCTAGGGCAGCCCCGTCGCCTCTTCCGGTCGCCGCGAGGAGCGATCTATCCCGCCGCCTCTTCACCGACTGCGCGCATCGTCTCGCCCGGTTGTCTACGGCGGCATCTTCTCGCCCGGTCGCGTCTCCGGCGGCATCTTCTCGCCCGGTCGCCGCACCTCTTATCACCTTCCGGTCTCGTCTTGGCTCCTCTGCAGGTACAAAGCTTTCTTCCCTAGCTTCTCTGCACTTTTCTTTACAAATCCCTGATTTTGATTACAAATCCTTACAGTCCATTATTATGTGTGTGCATTTTTCTTTACATGATGGATTACAGCCTCTTTTCCACTAACCTAGAGTTTTTTCAGCAATTTTCATAGAACATGAATGTTGTTCTAAATACATGTTTTGCAGTTTATAATGTTTTGTATGTGTGTAGTAGTGGTGTGTGTGTGTGTGTGTGTGTAGTAGTGGTGTGTGTGTGTGTGTATGTGTGAGTGTATATTTGAGTGTAGTGTATTTGTATGTATTTGTGTGTGTGTTTGTGTGTGTGTTTGTGTGTGTGTGTGTGTGTGTGTGTGTGTATTTGTATGTGTGTGTGTGTGTGTGTTTGTCTGTGTGTGTGTGTGTGTGTGTGTGTGTTTGTACGCGTGTGTGTTTGTATGTGTGTGTGTGTGTGTGTGTGTGTGTGTGTGTGTGTGTGTGTATGTATGTATGTATTTGTGTGTGTGTTTGTGTGTGTGTGTGATTGTGTATGTGATTATTTTTGTGTATGTGTAGTTGTGTGTGTGTGTGTTCATCCGAGTGCATGTGTGTGTATGTGATTGTGTATGTGTAGTTGTGTGTATGTATTTGTGTGTGTAGTAGTGGTGTGTGTATAGTGGTTTGTAGATTATTTACTTTTTTTTCCTTTATTTCAGTTTACGCGTTATGGGTAAACATAAAGAAGGTGGTGTTAGTGCAAATTGGGAGGCCAATGATGTTTTAATTTTTTGTGACTTGTGCTTGAAAGAAATTGAGTTGGGTAATCGCCCAACCACACACTTTAGCAGGGATGAGTGGACCAACTTGACAACCAATTTCTTTGCTCGCACGGGAAAGTCGTATGATAGAAATCAAATGAAGAACAAGTGGGATCAGTTAAAGAAAGATTGGAAGTTGTGGCGAGAGCTGAAGGGCGGTGAAACAGGTTTAGGCTGGGATCCTATTCGCAAAACTATTGCAGCTTCAGAAGATTGGTGGAAAGAACGTCTCAAGGTATGCATTTATATTTTTTTTGTTTTTCTTATAGTATTGTGATTTATTCGTCTAATACATGTTCATTTATATGCTAGGTTTATCCGACTGCAAGGAAGTTTCAATTCTCTGGCATATCCCCTGAGTTAGAAGACAAGCTACGTATGATGTTTTCTCAGGTTGTAGCAACTGGAGATCTTGCATGGGCCCCAAATTTTAGAGATTTTGAGCATGAGTCCATTGACGAACATGAAGGGTCTGATGAAGGTGAGACACAAAACTTGACAGAGCCACAGAGTTCTGTTGAAGCAAGGAAAAAACGGACCGCTAAGGGAAAGAGTAAGATGACGGAGAAGAAGGCAAGGAGGTCGGCGATTGATGAGATAGCTGAAACATCACGCATTATTGGAATGTGCATGAAGGAGCCGCCTCGCATGCAGATATCTTCATCATTATTCACAATTCCCGAGGCTATTTCAGAACTCGAATCTTTGACGGAGGTTATGGTTGATACCAACTATGACTTCTATTACTTCTGCACCATGTTTCTGAGAGAAAAACAAAATCGAGAAACTTTCATGAGCATTCGACAGAATCGACGGCTTAAATGGCTGCAGACTAGTTATGAAAAACGATCGGAGTAGTTGCACTTTATGTTTATCCAGTTTGTTGAGCACTTTATGTTTATCCTGTGTGTTTGTTTCTTAACATTATTGTTGGACTATTAGACATTGTTGTTGGACATTATTGTTGAACTATTTCTTCTATTTAGATATTGTTGTTAGACATTGTTGTTAGAATGTTATTGTTGGACTCTTTTTGTAATAATGTGTGTTGTTAATATTCTATATCTATTTTGAGCAGAATTACTATGTCTTCCTCGGACAGTTCTAATGAGGAGGCTCAACAACAAGTCGCTGACTCGTATTATCGTAATAGAGCACTTCGTGGCCAACATTTCTTAACAGCAATGGATTATGAGTTAACCGTGGCTAGCGGATCATCAAATATAGCTTGCATGACATCAAGCCAAACAGGGGCTAGATGGGTTGGTGAGCTTCTCAATGGACACCCTCAGAGATTTTTCAGTGCCTTTAGAATGTCGAAGGTAATATTTACTGATTTGTTGACACTCCTCATACAACAATATGGGTTGAAAGGGACAAGGAGAACTCTAGCACGCGACATTCTTGCAATTACCCTGCACATGTTAGGTCATAATGTTTCAATGCAGCTTGCAAGTGAGCGATTTCAACACTCCACAGAAACTATAAGCAGATTTTTCGCAAAGAGAATCACTGCAATTAAGAGACTATCTTCTGATGTCATTAGGCTTGTAGATCATCTTTTCGTTGATATTCCCCCACAAATATTAAATGATGCTCGATACATGCCATTTTTTAAAGATTGTATAGGAGCTATTGATGAAACACATGTGGATGCTCGAGTTCCTGCTGATCAACAAGTATCGTACATTGGTCGGCATGACACAACTACACAGAATGTCATGGCAGTTTGTGATTTCAACATGTGTTTCACATTTACAATAGCAGGTTGGGAGGGTTCCACTCATGATAGCCGTATATTTCAGCATGCTCTTATGGATCCTAGTTACAATTTCCCGTATCCGCCACCTGGTGAGTCTTCTATATCATGAGACCCTTTTATAAGAGCATTTAAAGATTATTTTTGTTATCGTAGTTTTTATTCACGCATCGCTTGCAATATATACATTTGCAGGCAAGTATTTGTTGGGTTTTTCTAGAACCATACATCAAATGTAGGCGCAGCGGAAATGAAGAGAAACAACCCAAAAAGACTTGGATCGGCCATGAATATTGAATCAAGAAGTTAATAAAAATGCTATGTATGAAATTACCTTTGCGGGATTGGATCAAATCCAACCAAGATGCTCCAAGAAGAAGATTGCCTTCGTCGGCTTTGCAAGAGTTCTCACGTAGAATAATGTCTACGTCTCTACAGCAGTCCACACGAGCCGGGAGAAGAAGACTACACCTTGCGCTTCCACAGATTGCTAGATCCGCTTCAGGAAGAACAACACCGGCGACAATCGTCGGAGAGGAAGTCGGCGGAGACGATTCAGACGGAACTCCTTCCGTCTAGGGTTCGAGCGGAACACTTCCGTCGGCTTCTATTTCGTAAGTTAATGAGAACCCTAAAAGAAGTCCTATTTATACCCAAAGGATAAACAGCTTCTAGAAGAATCGCTATCCGCAGACCACACAGCAAAATAGGGGCTTCTGTTACAATTCGTCGGGATTCCACGGAACAGCATTCGTCGATTTTTCACGGGACAATCCGACGAATTCCGACGAATCATGTCAGACGGCAACATTTGCCGAGTTAATGATCTCTGTGACAATTCGTCGAGATTCCACAGAACAATCCGACGAATCCCGACGAATCCCGACGAATCCGACGAATCATGTCAGACGGCAACATTTGCCGACTTAAAGATCTCTGTAACAATTCGTCGAGATTCCACGGAACAATCCGACGAATCCCGACGAATCCCGACGAATCCTATCCGTGTAAACCCGACGAATTCAGGCAGCAACAATTGCTGGACTTCCCCCATTCTATATGGTGATTGGTAACCTTTACCAACATAGTCAATCTTCCAACTTCTCCACATGCTCTTATGTGCGACCCTGCAGGCTCATATCGCGTTGGCAGTGACATTACATGTTTGACCACTTCTAGATCACAATGGTAACTCCAACAGTATTACGTTGTAGATGTCGGATATCCACTACAACGTGGTTTTCTAAAACCATATTCAGGTACACGATATCATTTACCAGATTTCAGAAGGGGCAGTAGACCTATATAAGGGCGCCGGGAAATATTCAACCAGGCTCACTCGTCCTTGCGCAGTGTTATAGAACGTTCATTCGGCGTATGGAAAAAGAAGTGGAAGATGCTTAGGGATATGTCACCATACAGTTTGACAAAGCAACGAGACATTGTTATTGCAACAATGACTTTGCATAATTATATTCGCAGACATCCATCGCGCTTAGATATTCATTTTCGTGCTTGTGATGAAGACGAACATTTCATTTACCCAGCGAGCATTCAGAGAAGAACAAGACAAAGAAATGAAGGCTCAGGTGGAGAGCATGTTAGAGATGTTCGGGTAGGGGTGGATGAGATGATGGCATTGCATGACTCGATTGCCGAACAGCTACACAGAGCTTGAACTTTATTTTTCTAAACTATTTGTGTAAAATTCGAGATCATGTTAGGGGATTTCGAGTTGGTATTTTGTAGACTGTTAGAGAAGTGTGTATTTTTTAAAGTTTATAAATCTTCAGTTTTGAAAAGCTATTTTGCCAAATGAATCTCTGTTCTGAAAAGCTCTGGAAACGCAGACTTTCCAAACAGATCTCCATTTCCAGCAACTAGTTTCCAACAGCTCCATTTACAGACCTCCATTTGCAACACCTCCTTTTACAACCGCAACTGCTAAACCAAATGAAGCCTTAGGCTTCCTTTGGCGCGGCTGATGGAGACGGGGCGGGAGGAGACGGGCGGCGGGTGGAGAAGCTGGGAGGAGGCGGAAGTTCGAAAAGAGCCGTTTGGCGCCGTTTCCTTCAGCGCAGCGGGCTCAAACGCCCTAAACGCCGCCGGAAGGCATTTGTTTTGCCGCCTTCCGGCGGCGTTTGCCCCAAACGGGGCGGCGAAACGCCGCCCCAAACGAAGCCTTAGTTCAGTTTACTAGAATTTGAGACTTCAAAGTTGGAATTGAAGGATAAGGTCAACTGAGGCCTCATGTTGAAATTTCATGTCCACAATTCTGTCCAAACAAACGAATCCAAATAGAATTCACGGAATTCATTTTTTTTCTATCGAAATATGCGTTGATTATTGGGACGAGTTTAGTATTGACTATGTTTTATGATCTCACCATTAAGGCTTCGTTTGGCGGAGCGTTTGGAGTGCTCTGTTTGGGGCAAACGCCGCCGCACGGCGGGTAACCAAATGGCCGGCGGCGGCGTTTGCTCCGTTTGCAACCTCCGAGCCATGGGAAATGGAGGAAAACGGAGAGATTCCAACCGCGGCCTCCCCCCTCCGGTTCCAACAGCTGCCTTCTCCTCCCGCCGCCTGAGCAAAACCCCGAACCAAACAAAGCCTAAGTAGCAAATACCGTTCATTTCTTATTTGCAACAGTAAGCTTAAAAGACATGCTAAAACATAAATTCTTACTAGATTAGATAGGCAACGACAGCCATTTCATCAACCGAGGCGCACCATTCCGGCTTGGGCGAAGTTGAGGGGAGCATTCCATATTCGTGTGTAGCGGAAGAAGCGAAATTGAAATTTTGTTATGGAATGTAAACTTAACACCTGAGAAGATCAACATCAGTCCTTTACTCGAGAAAATTTGGTGTAAATTAATGTCCTGAGATAAATTTAGATTTGAAAACCGTAAATTTTCAAAACATAATTTCAAAAAATGTCGCTTCCAAATGCGAATTATTTTAAAATTTATATCTCAGAAGATCAAACAATGATCCTTGAAACTTAAAATTCTGCTAAGGAAAGTCAGAAGAAATAATATTTCATATGAATACTCTGCAAATTTAAGAAGAAAATAAGAAACAATCAATGAAGGGCTAAGGTTAACTATGAGCGGCGAAATCATGGCCTGTTTGTGTTGGGAAAATACGTTCTCGGACCTAAGTGCACGTGAGGATGCGAGTTGAGAAACCTGCAAAATCGTCAGCGAAAAATGCAACAAGAAAAACAATCACAATCAGACACACAGGTGTATACGTGGAAAACCCCCAAAGCAGGGTAAAAACCACGGGACGATCGGAGTCCAACCCGGAAAGCCTCCACTATATAATATTCAACAATAAATGGCTTTCCCCCGCGATCCTCAGATGGATCCTACAACTAGCACAAATATAAAGACAGAGAAAGATACAGGTATACCGACAAAGACGACCAAGTTTGAGTCAGAGTGACTCGCTCCAAACTGGTTCTCTGAAGCCTCTGCATTCTTCCAAGATCTTTCAATATTGTGCCAAGCTGTTCGCCTACGTCAACACACGACGTCACCGGCGACTCCGATCAGTCCGCAACCCATCAATAGGTTGCCCCGTTCGAGGCCCAGATGCCTCGCCACCAACGTCCACTTGAGGCTAAGATGCCTCCTTGCGCTGAACGCCACTAGCCGCAGATGCGGCCCAATATACTCGTCCGAGTAAAATACGGCGGTAGCAAACCGCCGTCCTCTGCGCCAAGATGCGCACTCTGCACCACTGCACCACCACGACCGTGGTCCGACAACACCGTCGATGCTCCAACAGTCCTTGCTCTCCCGAGCCCAAATGGCGGTCGCCAAACACCGCCTATGCCGCTCCGGCTCCGCCGAAATCAGCCTCCGCTCACGCGGCCGCTCCCCCGCACACGTGCACCACAGCCCCGCTGCACAACCACGGTGCCACCTCCGCAATAACCTAGCACGAAGAGTCCTCGGCGCCTCCGCCCTTGCGACAATCGCCGCCGTCAAATCTCACACCGGACTCCAAGCCCGCGGTCTCAAGGCCTCCGACCACCGCTGCTTGCTCCGGCTCCGGCACAGTCCAAGGTCGCCGGCGAGAAAACCACGATCCGGAAGAGGAAGAAGAGGTGGGGAGGCGGTGAACAGGAGGCGGCTTGTTTTCTTCCACGGGAGAGAGCTGCAGGGGTCCACCTCCATTAGGTTTTTATTTCTTTTTATATAGGACTGTTCACGTGGCTGCCATATTAGGAATAGAAATAATGCCTATTTACAGCCTTCCAAAACTGAATAGACGTGCCCCATCAATCAGAAATTTGACAGTTACGAATTAAAAATTCGGAACTGAAATTCGCAGATGTGTTGCAACACCCGAATTTTGTGTTGCAACACCTAGCTGTCCAGGAAATTCAGAGAGTAGCAGGTTGCAACACCCTGTTTTGGTGTTGCAACACCTTTGCCCAAAAATTCAGCAAACTGCATATCAAAGCATCTCGAACCTCTCGACATTCGTCGCCGCGAGTTTTATTCACCTAGGAGGGAACCCGAACCCAACAATCTCCCCCTTCACGACTAGGAGGAAAAATTCGCCAAACTGACGATCAATCCAAGAGAACCATCACTGCAACTCTGCATCTTTCTCTCACAAATCGTCGAACTCGATGAAGGATCGTGACAATCAAAAGTCACCCGACGCCGCTGGCCAGCAACAATATGAGAACCGCTCTCCTGTCCTATCATCGTCGACTTTGAGACATGATGTCTCACTTTCCTGTAGCATTTCTTCCCACTGAAGAATCCGCGCTGCCCACACCACACATTAGCGGCTCTGTCACCTCTGACATTGTGCTCCCCCGCACCTACAGCTCTCGCCTCCAAACTATAAAGGTCGGACATCATGCTACCACGGCCTATGACCAAAGAACCTTTGGTCAGTCACCATCGTCCATCACCAAAAATATTGGCATAACCATCTGCATCCAATCGACAAACAGACAACAAATTGAATCGGATGTCAGGAACATGACGGACGTCCTTGAGCACTAATATAGAACCCGTGCTCGTCTTCAGGTGCACATCACCGACACCAACAGCTTTACAAGCTCCCCCATTGCCCATCTTCAATACCCCATATTTACTTGGGGTGTAAGTGGCAAATTGTGCTCTATCACTTGAAACATGTGCTGAAGCTCCCGAGTCCACTAGCCATGAACCATCTCTACAAGCGAGGTCAGACGCCACCTCATCACTTGCAAAGATTACGTCATCTTCAAATGTAGTTACTATCGATGTTGTGACCTCATCTTGCTTTGCTGATTCTTGCATCTGCAATTTCTTCCAAGCATTGCATTTCCTCTTTATGTGACCCTTCTTGCCACAATGAAAGCACTCAATATCTTTTCGCGACCTGGAATTACTTCTATTGGATCCTCTGTCATCTCTGTTCTTATTTCTCCCCCCAGAATCAGAGTAGAAAATATCTGAATGGGTAGAAGAGGCGGTCGCATATGACCCGCCTTGCGATTTTCTTCTCACCTCCTCATTCAAAATTCCACTCTTTGCAACCTACATAGTCAAAGCACCTCCAGGAGACGAGTTAATTAGTGAAACTCGAACCATCTCCCAAGAGGCGGGGAGAGACTTCAGTAACCATAGAGCATTGACCTCATCATCAAAAGTCACCTTCATGGCAGTCAACTGATCCAACACTCCTTGGAACTCATTCACATGATCAAGTATAGGTGTGCCCTCCTTATACTTGCACTCACTAATCTTCGTCATCAACAAAAGTTTGTTCAGCCTCGTGCTCTTCGCATACAAAGACTCCAACGTCTTCCATAGCACCTTGGCATCAGTGATAATCGCCACGTGATTGTAAACATTGCGCGCCACAAATCGCCTAACAAAACCACACACCTTGCGGTGTTCAATCGCCCATTTTGCAGGATCCGTATCCTTAGACATCTCCCCAAAGATAGGCGAGTGCCAACCCTTGACGTAAATCAAGTCCTCCATCATCATATGCCATTCATGATAGTTGGCCCCGTTCAATTTCATAGACATCTCAAAAGTCGAATCCATCTGCACTCAGTCCACTGTCAACACTGACCACTGATCTTGGAGCCGACTATTTCAAAGAATGTGACTAGAGAGGATAGGGAGCGGACCAATGGTCGTCACCTACCGCACCTATTCACAAACCCAAAATATCCAATCGGCTCGACTGAACCTCCCTATGATACCACTTGTTGGGAAAATACATTCCCGGACCTAAGTGCACGTGAGGATGCGAGTTGAGAAACCTGCAAAATCGTCAGCGAAAAATGCAACAAGAAAAACAATCACAATCAGACACACAGGTGTATACGTGGAAAACCCCCAAAGCAGGGTAAAAACCACGGGACGATCGGATTCCAACCCGGAAAGCCTCCACTATATAATATTCAACAATACAATGGCTTTCCCCCGCGATCCTCAGATGGATCCTACAGCTAGCACAAATATAAAGACAAAAAGAAAGATACATGTATACCGACAAAGACGACCAAGTTTGAGTCAGAGTGACTCGCTCCAAACTGGTTCTCTGAAGCCTCTGCTGTAACATCCCGACTCTGAAAAGGGGTCTAGCCGGTTCAGTTGAACCCTTGGAGGAAACTAGGCCGGGTCATAAGGCAATCACGACCCGACCTTCACCACATAGGGGTAGTCATTTAGAGAAATGACTGTTTTGGGTAGCATCGTGCTTCGCCACGACGTCAAAGTTATTTATTGAACATACGTACTCTGAATCGACTTCCGTCAGTTACGTTAGACTCGTATAGTTGACACGAGTGCAACGGAACTCGTTTCGTTTCAATCAGAGGTCATTTGGTGAAAGTGACCGTTTTGAGTATCGCAGCGCGCCACGACGACGCAATTTTAGAATATGGAGCATACATGCTCCAAATCGATTTCCGTCAGTTACGTTAGACTCGTATGGTCAATACGAGTGCAACGGAATTCGTTTCGTTCCGATCCGAGGTCATTTGAAGAAAACCACTATTTTGAGTAACGTCGAGCGCCACAACAACGCCAGTTTAAAATATTGAATGAACGGACTCGGAATCAACTTTAGATAATTCCGTTAGCTTCGTATGGTTGACACGAACACGACGGCGCCCTCCGCGAAATTGTCTCGTTCCTATTTCGGTAGTCATGAGCATATGTACATAAAAATTTTAGAAGTTTATGCATATATATATCTATACACATATATATATATACATATATAAATATATATATATACATATATATATATATACATATATATATATACATATATATATATACACAGAGGGCTGGGAACGGGAAACCGGGATGAGCGATCAAGCACTGGAGCAAAACCATGGGCGAGCTCGTGGGGGCACGGGATTGGGCCTCGTCGGCTACATAGGGAGGCTTCTTCTCCTCTTCCAAGAGGCAGTGGTGGACGGTAAGAACTTCTCTCTCCCCCTCCTCTCCTCCTCCTCGAAGCTCTGTCATGGTGAGGGTTTCCGGCAAGACGGGCGGCGCGGGAAACCGCCCCCTTCCTCATGGTTCTTCCTCCTCACAACAAGAGGTTAAGGTTCGAGATCTCCTACTTCTCCAACCTCTTCTCCTCTCTTGACCAAGCTCTGTTGATTCGTCTTGGTTAATTGATATTTGGCGAGTTATTGGGCTGCGACGGAAGGCAGCATGGAAGGTCTCCTCTCCTCCATCTCTCCCTCCTACTATTTCCTCTGCTCTCCTCTTCTCCTTCCTCCTTCCCCCCTCATCTTATTATGTTGCTCTACCCATTTTTGAGAACTTTTGCTAGCAGTTTTCCTAGTTCTGTTGGTAGATTCCTCCTAGTTTTGTTAACAAATTTTAGGATAATTTTTGCTGGCAGTTTTTCCTAGTACATTGGCAGATTTCTCCTAGTTTTTGTTAACAAATTTTGGGGCTGTTTCTTATCTTTATTAGATGGGGGCGGTTTATACACTTCTTGTCTAGGATGGGGGCTGCTTATACTTTTATTAGACTGAATTGGGTTGCAGGTTTGTTGCTTTGGGTTGCTCCTTTCCTTGTTGGTTTGGGGGCTGCTTCTTGCTAACTTGGACTGCAGGTTTAATAGTTGGGGCTGCTCCTTTCCTTGTTAGTTTGGGGGCTGCTCCTTGTTGTTTTGGGGCTGCTCCTTGTTAACTTGGACTGCAGGTTTGTTGCTTTGGGTTGCTCCTTTCCTTGTTGGTTTGGGGGCTGCTTCTTGCTAACTTGGACTGCAGGTTTAATAGTTGGGGCTGCTCCTTTCCTTGTTAGTTTGGGGGCTGCTCCTTGTTGTTTTGGGGCTGCTCCTTGTTAACTTGGACTGCAGGTTTGTTGCTTTGGGCTGCTCCTTTCCTTGTGGATTTGGGGCTGCTCCTTTCCTTGTTATTTGGGCTGCCCTTTACTTGTTCTCCTGGGGGCCGTTTCTTTGGGCTGCTCTTTACACGTTCTCCTAGGGGCTGTTTCTTTGGGCTGCTCTTTACATGTTCTCCTAGGGGCTGTTTATTTGGGCTGCTCTTTTGCTTGCGTTACCTAGGGCTGTTGGTTGTGGCTGCCCTTTTGCTTGCTTTACCTAGGGCTGTTGGTTGTGGCTGCCCTTTGCTTGTGTTACCTGGGGGGGGGGGGGCTGTTTTGTTGGGGGCTGTTTGTTTGTGGCTGTTTTGCTAGCTGGGGCTGTTTTACTTGAGCTGCTCTTTACCTTGATTACTAGGGCTGTTTTGCCTTGGGGCTGCTCTTACCCTTGTTAGCTGAGGCTGTTGGCATTGGGGGCTACTGTCATAAAAACCTGTTGCTGCCACTATCAATTAATGTTGGGGCCTACCTTGTGAAGTGAGGGTTGTTGATATGCTTTTGGTAGATGGGCTTTGTTGTTACTACCTCCTTCCCATATTCTCTAACACTTCTTCCCTCTCTACCCCTTCACAAATTCTGATGTTGATTAAAGGTGGAAATACTCCCTCTTCTTTTGATGTGGTACCAATACCAATGGAAATGTTATATAGGTGACTTGGGTTTGAACACCAAGCATCCAAATAATTGACGGGAGCCTATGGGCCATATGAAGATGGCTCGATTTTAATTGCCAGCCGGGTTAAAACAGTGTTACCTTCTCGGATGAAGATATGCTAAGCATATATAGAGTTCGTCTTCTCTCCTCCTACAGGTTGCGAGTGGATATATTGCTGATCTTAAAGGGCGTCTCTTTTCTTCTCTTATGGAAATAGTTGCCTTCGAGAAAATAATTCCTACGGGAATACAAATGTTGCCTTCGAGAAAATAATTCCTACGGGAATGCAAATGTTGCCTTCGAGAAAATAATTCCTACGGGAATACAAATGTTGCCTTCGAGAAAATAATTCCTACGGGAATACAAATGTTGCCTTCGAGAAATAATTCCTACGGGAATGAAATGTTGCCTTCGAGAAAATAATTCCTACGGGAATACAAATGTTGCCTTCGAGAAAATAATTCCTACGGGAATACAAATGTTGCCTTCGAGAAAATAATTCCTACGGGAATGAAATGTTGCCTTCGAGAAATAATTCCTACGGGAATGAAATGTTGCCTTCGAGATATAATTCCTACGGGAATGAAATGTTGCCTTCGGGAATGTGACAAGGGATAAAATCGGATGGCCTATGAGTTTTACTCTAGGGCAACCCGCACGACGGACGGTCTAGGAGGGCAACCCGTGCGAAACTAATAGAACTACGTGGGTCTGAGGCCGTATGCAGGATGATACGGAGTACGTAGGCGGTGGTCGCGGGAAGACCGCCTCGGCCCAATAAGAGTCCAGATATCCCCTTCCTTATAATTGTTATATTATGTTTGTTTGTTAGTAGGGGTTGGATTCTGTTCGTGGTTCTAATAACTTGTCTTTGGCACAGGTGACAGGTGCGGATGAGTGACAACGCCTGTGTGTGGATAAGGCCACAGAGCAGGCTACATCAGGTATACGTTATTAAGTCGCATCTCCTTTTTGGTTGTGCCCTATCTCAGGGTATACATATATAATGCAACGAAGCCTTGATGGATAGGATTCATTGCGGCGGCGAAATCAATATTACTCATACAGGTTTTGAAATTATGGTATTTAATCTTCCGCTATAAATAATGTCTTCCGCTAAGGGTAACAAAGCGCACTCTTTAATAATGTCTTCCGCTAAGGGTAACAAAGCGCACTCTTTAATAATGTCTTCCGCTAAGGGTAACAAAGCACACTCTTTAATAATGTCTTCCGCTAGAATACAGCTTCCCTACTCTGATGGTGTGTAGTGACTTTCGCTTAACACCACCCCTAGGCGTGACATCGGAGTGCTCAAGGAAAAGGGTTGGAGAAGCTAGTGCCTTCACCCTCCGGGGTCGCTTCGGCGTCGTGCTAAAGGGTGGTGTGCGATAAGATCCCCCGGTCGGTCCGTCGATTTGGGAGGGGGGGTCTTACAAATGGATCAGAGCGTAACCGATCTTTCGACCTATTCATGATCACAGAAACACATATTGCTCCGCTAATCGTTGTAGCGTGGTTCGGGACGAACCACTGCAGCGGAAGCGGTGGTGGACCTAAAAGGTAAAAGTTGGCAACAAACTTGGCATATATATGAACATTTTCACTCGAACTTATCAAATTCAGTTTTAGCCATGTAAAATATTGTTTTTATCAGATCAACACTTAAATGTCTTTTACCACATCTGATCTCAACTAATGTTTTACCTTGTCCCCATAAAACACTTACATTAAACCCTGAAAATAACCACTTCAAATCTTGAACCCCTGGGTTTAATCCTCTTTGTTTTATTGGGATTAAATACTCGTTTTCAAATTTCCATTCGAGGTGAACTAATCAAATGGAATTTTGTGTACGATGTAAGGATTTCATTGCTAATTTCTAATCTCAGGTTTAAGCCTCTTTATTTTATTGGGATTAAATACCCATTTTCAAAATTCCATTCTAGGTAAACTAATCAAATTTTGTGTGCAATATGAGGATTTTATTACTAATTTCTAAACCCAGGTTTAAGCCTCTTTGTTTTATTGGGATTAAAATTATCGTTTTCAAAATTTCATTTAAGGTAAGCTAATTAAATGAAATTTTGCGTGTATATGGAGAATTGCTCTAACGATTGCAAATGTGAAGTATGCTTTGACTTGATCAATTTAACGATCTGTTGAAATTAAAGTCGTGCAATCGTAAAAGAACTATGATAAAATTTTAGTCTTTTCAATAACGTTAATATTTCAGGAAATGATTACTGAGGCGACGTACGGGATTGAAGTAAACTTGTGGCAAATTTATAAAAGCTTATATACAAACCATCCTAAAAAGTACATTGTTAGCATTCGTGGGACTTGCGATGTTTGCATACTCAGCCAGCCGGGAAGCCTCGTTAGAAAGGGTAAGCCACTAAGGACCCGAATGTGACGGTTACCTATTTTATTGCTTTTATGGTAAATTGTTTGCATTGGGAAAAGTGGCGGGTTGGTCATGCCCGTAGACCGTACGTACCGATGCGGGAAGGTTGACGACTCTAGGCGACAGGGAGATGTGCACCCCGGGAGCTCGGTTGTATCTTATATGCCCCGCTGGGTCCCTCCGCCGGTTGGCCAAATTCAATTGTTGCCTCCACTTCCAGTTGAGCTCGGCTCCTTGGAAGGTGTTGAGTTGCCTCCACTTCCAGTTGAACTCGGCTCCTGGGAAGGTGTTGAGTTGCCTCCACTTCCAGTTGAGCTCGGCTCCTTGGAAGGTGTTGAGTTGCCTCCACTTCCAGTTGAGCTCGGCTCCTGGGAAGGTGTTGAGTGCCTCCACTTCCAGTTGAGCTCGGCTCCTTGGAAGGTGTTGAGTTGCCTCCACTTCCAGTTGAGCTCGGCTCCTGGGAAGGTGTTGAGTTGCCTCCACTTCCAGTTGAGCTCGGCTCCTTGGAAGGTGTTGAGTTGCCTCCACTTCCAGTTGAGCTCGGCTCCTGGGAAGGTGTTGAGTTGCCTCCACTTCCAGTTGAGCTCGGCTCCTGGGAAGGTGTTGAGTTGCCTCCACTTCCAGTTGAGCTCGGCTCCTTGGAAGGTGCTGAGTTGCCTCCACTTCCAGTTGAGCTCGGCTCCCGGGAAGGTGTTGAGTTGCCTTCGTCTCCCGTTAAGCTCGGTTCACGGGAGGGGTATCAAGTGATGAAGGGTTTCTTGTTTCTCACGATTAGATCAATTTGAGTCGTTCAAGCTACCCCGTAGTTCACGTAAGCTACTACATGACAGGAGCCATCAACGTAGCTCGTTAGGTAAAGACCAAACCTAGAGAATCCTTAAAAGTTGGGATCGTGCGACACCTCTAGTGGTCTACAGTACGTCCCGTTTTGAATCCCCATGACCCACTCGTATTTTCAGGGACGAAAATTTTCTTTGTTTTATTGGATTGTAACATCCCGACTCTGAAAAGGGGTCTAGCCGGTTCAGTTGAACCCTTGGAGGAAACTAGGCCGGGTCATAAGGCAATCACGACCCGACCTTCACCACATAGGGGTAGTCATTTAGAGAAATGACTGTTTTGGGTAGCATCGTGCTTCGCCACGACGTCAAAGTTATTTATTGAACATACGTACTCTGAATCGACTTCCGTCAGTTACGTTAGACTCGTATAGTTGACACGAGTGCAACGGAACTCGTTTCGTTTCAATCAGAGGTCATTTGGTGAAAGTGACCGTTTTGAGTATCGCAGCACGCCACGACGACGCAATTTTAGAATATGGAGCATACATGCTCCAAATCGATTTCCGTCAGTTACGTTAGACTCGTATGGTCAATACGAGTGCAACGGAATTCGTTTCGTTCCGATCCGAGGTCATTTGAAGAAAACCACTATTTTGAGTAACGTCGAGCGCCACAACAACGCCAGTTTAAAATATTGAATGAACGGACTCGGAATCAACTTTAGATAATTCCGTTAGCTTCGTATGGTTGACACGAACACGACGGCGCCCTCCGCGAAATTGTCTCGTTCCTATTTCGGTAGTCATGAGCATATGTACATAAAAATTTTAGAAGTTTATGCATATATATCTATACACATATATATATACATATATAAATATATATATATACATATATATATATATACATATATATATATACATATATATATATATATACACAGAGGGCTGGGAACGGGAAACCGGGATGAGCGATCAAGCACTGGAGCAAAACCATGGGCGAGCTCGTGGGGGCACGGGATTGGGCCTCGTCGGCTACATAGGGAGGCTTCTTCTCCTCTTCCAAGAGGCAGTGGTGGACGGTAAGAACTTCTCTCTCCCCCTCCTCTCCTCCTCCTCGAAGCTCTGTCATGGTGAGGGTTTCCGGCAAGACGGGCGGCGCGGGAAACCGCCCCCTTCCTCATGGTTCTTCCTCCTCACAACAAGAGGTTAAGGTTCGAGATCTCCTACTTCTCCAACCTCTTCTCCTCTCTTGACCAAGCTCTGTTGATTCGTCTTGGTTAATTGATATTTGGCGAGTTATTGGGCTGCGACGGAAGGCAGCATGGAAGGTCTCCTCTCCTCCATCTCTCCCTCCTACTATTTCCTCTGCTCTCCTCTTCTCCTTCCTCCTTCCCCCCTCATCTTATTATGTTGCTCTACCCATTTTTGAGAACTTTTGCTAGCAGTTTTCCTAGTTCTGTTGGTAGATTCCTCCTAGTTTTGTTAACAAATTTTAGGATAATTTTTGCTGGCAGTTTTTCCTAGTACATTGGCAGATTTCTCCTAGTTTTTGTTAACAAATTTTGGGGCTGTTTCTTATCTTTATTAGATGGGGGCGGTTTATACACTTCTTGTCTAGGATGGGGGCTGCTTATACTTTTATTAGACTGAATTGGGCTGCAGGTTTGTTGCTTTGGGTTGCTCCTTTCCTTGTTGGTTTGGGGGCTGCTTCTTGCTAACTTGGACTGCAGGTTTAATAGTTGGGGCTGCTCCTTTCCTTGTTAGTTTGGGGGCTGCTCCTTGTTGTTTTGGGGCTGCTCCTTGTTAACTTGGACTGCAGGTTTGTTGCTTTGGGTTGCTCCTTTCCTTGTTGGTTTGGGGGCTGCTTCTTGCTAACTTGGACTGCAGGTTTAATAGTTGGGGCTGCTCCTTTCCTTGTTAGTTTGGGGGCTGCTCCTTGTTGTTTTGGGGCTGCTCCTTGTTAACTTGGACTGCAGGTTTGTTGCTTTGGGCTGCTCCTTTCCTTGTTATTTGGGCTGCCCTTTACTTGTTCTCCTGGGGGCCGTTTCTTTGGGCTGCTCTTTACACGTTCTCCTAGGGGCTGTTTCTTTGGGCTGCTCTTTACATGTTCTCCTAGGGGCTGTTTATTTGGGCTGCTCTTTTGCTTGCGTTACCTAGGGCTGTTGGTTGTGGCTGCCCTTTTGCTTGCTTTACCTAGGGCTGTTGGTTGTGGCTGCCCTTTGCTTGTGTTACCCGGGGGGGGGGGGGGGGGGGGGGGGCTGTTTTGTTGGGGGCTGTTTGTTTGTGGCTGTTTTGCTAGCTGGGGCTGTTTTACTTGAGCTGCTCTTTACCTTGATTACTAGGGCTGTTTTGCCTTGGGGCTGCTCTTACCCTTGTTAGCTGAGGCTGTTGGCATTGGGGGCTACTGTCATAAAAACCTGTTGCTGCCACTATCAATTAATGTTGGGGCCTACCTTGTGAAGTGAGGGTTGTTGATATGCTTTTGGTAGATGGGCTTTGTTGTTACTACCTCCTTCCCATATTCTCTAACACTTCTTCCCTCTCTACCCCTTCACAAATTCTGATGTTGATTAAAGGTGGAAATACTCCCTCTTCTTTTGATGTGGTACCAATACCAATGGAAATGTTATATAGGTGACTTGGGTTTGAACACCAAGCATCCAAATAATTGACGGGAGCCTATGGGCCATATGAAGATGGCTCGATTTTAATTGCCAGCCGGGTTAAAACAGTGTTACCTTCTCGGATGAAGATATGCTAAGCATATATAGAGTTCGTCTTCTCTCCTCCTACAGGTTGCGAGTGGATATATTGCTGATCTTAAAGGGCGTCTCTTTTCTTCTCTTATGGAAATAGTTGCCTTCGAGAAAATAATTCCTACGGGAATACAAATGTTGCCTTCGAGAAAATAATTCCTACGGGAATGCAAATGTTGCCTTCGAGAAAATAATTCCTACGGGAATACAAATGTTGCCTTCGAGAAAATAATTCCTACGGGAATACAAATGTTGCCTTCGAGAAATAATTCCTACGGGAATGAAATGTTGCCTTCGAGAAAATAATTCCTACGGGAATACAAATGTTGCCTTCGAGAAAATAATTCCTACGGGAATACAAATGTTGCCTTCGAGAAAATAATTCCTACGGGAATGAAATGTTGCCTTCGAGAAATAATTCCTACGGGAATGAAATGTTGCCTTCGAGATATAATTCCTACGGGAATGAAATGTTGCCTTCGGGAATGTGACAAGGGATAAAATCGGATGGCCTATGAGTTTTACTCTAGGGCAACCCGCACGACGGACGGTCTAGGAGGGCAACCCGTGCGAAACTAATAGAACTACGTGGGTCTGAGGCCGTATGCAGGATGATACGGAGTACGTAGGCGGTGGTCGCGGGAAGACCGCCTCGGCCCAATAAGAGTCCAGATATCCCCTTCCTTATAATTGTTATATTATGTTTGTTTGTTAGTAGGGGTTGGATTCTGTTCGTGGTTCTAATAACTTGTCTTTGGCACAGGTGACAGGTGCGGATGAGTGACAACGCCTGTGTGTGGATAAGGCCACAGAGCAGGCTACATCAGGTATACGTTATTAAGTCGCATCTCCTTTTTGGTTGTGCCCTATCTCAGGGTATACATATATAATGCAACGAAGCCTTGATGGATAGGATTCATTGCGGCGGCGAAATCAATATTACTCATACAGGTTTTGAAATTATGGTATTTAATCTTCCGCTATAAATAATGTCTTCCGCTAAGGGTAACAAAGCGCACTCTTTAATAATGTCTTCCGCTAAGGGTAACAAAGCGCACTCTTTAATAATGTCTTCCGCTAAGGGTAACAAAGCACACTCTTTAATAATGTCTTCCGCTAGAATACAGCTTCCCTACTCTGATGGTGTGTAGTGACTTTCGCTTAACACCACCCCTAGGCGTGACATCGGAGTGCTCAAGGAAAAGGGTTGGAGAAGCTAGTGCCTTCACCCTTCGGGGTCGCTTCGGCGTCGTGCTAAAGGGTGGTGTGCGATAAGATCCCCCGGTCGGACCGGCGATTTGGGAGGGGGGGTCTTACATCTGCAGTCTTCCAAGATCTTTCAATATTGTGTCAAGCTGTCCGCCTACGTCAACACACGACGTCACCGGCGACTCCGATCAGTCCGCAACCCGTCAGTAGGTTGCCCCGTTCGAGGCCCAGATGCCTCGCCACCAACGTCCACTTGAGGCTAAGACGCCTCCTTGCGCTGAACGTCACTAGCCGCAGATGCGGTCCAATATACTCGTCCGAGTAAAATACGGCAGTTGCAAACCGCCGTCCTCTGCGCCAAGATGCGCACTCTGCACCACTGCACCACCACGACCGTGGTCCGATAACACCGTCGATGCTCCAACAGTCCTTGCTCTCCTGAGCCCAAATGGCGGTCGCTAAACACCGCCTATGCCGCTCCGGCTCCGCCGAAATCAGCCTCCGCTCACGCCGCCGCTCCCCCGCACACGTGCACCACAGCCCCGCTGCACAACCACGGCGCCACCTCTGCAATAAACTCGCACGAAGAGTCCTCGGCGCCTCCGCCCTTGCGACAATCGCTGCCGTCAAATCTCACACCGGACTCCACGCCCGCGGTCTCAAGGCCTCCGACCACCGCTGCTTGCTCCGGCTCCGGCACCGTCCAAGGTCGCCGGCGAGAAAACCTCGATCCGGAAGAGGAAGAAGAGGTGGAGAGGCGGTGAACAGGAGGCGGCTTGTTTTCTTCCACGGGAGAGAGCTGCAGGGGTCCACCTCCATTAGGTTTTTATTTCTTTTTATATAGGACTGTTCACGTGGCTGCCACATTAGGAATAGAAATAATGTCTATTTACAGCCTTCCAAAACTGAATAGACGTGCCCCATCAATCAGAAATTTGACAGTTACGAATCAGAAATTTGGAACTGAAATTCGCAGATGTACGTGTTGCAACACCCGAATTTTGTGTTGCAACACCTAGCTGTCCAGAAAATTCAGAGAGTAGCAGGTTGCAACACCCTGTTTTGGTGTTGCAACACCTTTGCCCAAAAATTCAGCAAACTGCATATCAAAGCATCTCGAACCTCTCGACGTTCGTCGCCGCAGGTTTTATTCACCTAGGAGGGAACCCGAACCCAACAGTTTGGAAAGGTTCTCATCAAGGGGTCTGGGTTCGAGACCCAACCTCAACATCTCGCCGCGCTGAGAATAGGCGCGAAGAAGGGTTTGGGGTGCTTGGGTTGCAGCCCGGCGGTTCGTGCTGGAACGTGTTCCCTCTAGCTGGTGTGACTCCACAGGGGCGGGGCGGTCCCGGGCGTGCTGCATCACGGCGGCACAGTGCTCTGGAAAGTGTTTTAAGCGTCTACCGGTGATCAACGGCGGGAGGCGGGCTGCAGGCGGCACGAGTGGAATAGCGAATGGAGATGAGAGAGCTTTGTGAAGGGTCGGTTCGGGCGAAATAAAGTGGGGGTGCGATTAGAGGAGGGGAATATTGACTTTAAACATAATTTTGACTTGCTACATCAACTCTCATAGGAGGTGAGCCAACATAACGTAATATTGTATAAATTTTCTATAATAACCCATCAAAATCTTGAAAATGGTCGTACTTCTTTCTGATTTTTTGGTGACGAAAATTTTCAATTGCTATTATATTATTATGATTAAACATTATGGTCACATTGCTGCATCAGGAGTAAGAATTCAATTTTTGTAGTGAGGATTGAAATAACACTTAGGAAAGTTTTTTTTACTAATTTATTTTCACATAATATATCTAATGTTATTCTTAGATGCTCAAAATGCTCTTTTCGATGGGACTGAATATTAGTGTCCGTGGCGTATTCTAAAAGTTGTATTTTTAATATCATTTTCGGTCATTCTGATTTGGTGGTACCCTGACCTTAAGTCCAATTTTGAAAAATATCCGATCTCATATAACACATCTACCTCATCAATGGTCGGTATTAGAAACTTATCTTTTATAGTAAGCTTATTAAGTACCTGATAGTGAACACAAAACCTCAAAATCCTATCTTTTTTCTAACTAATTTTACGGGTGAGGTAATGATGCAGGACGTCGGGGCCCCGCCGCACCCCGTGGCATCACACCAGCCAGCGGACCACGAACCAGCACGCCTGCCAGAAGGACTGCAGTCCAGGCACCCCAATCCGTCTCCGCGCCTGTTCTCAGCGCAGCGGGGTTGTTGAGGTTGGGGCTCGATCCCCAGACCTCCTTGATAAGAACCTCTCCTAACGCTAACCACAGAAAGTAATGTCAACCGATACTTATTTGTCTTGTATGTACAATCCATTAAAAACACAGTAAAGAATGATTTACTCAGTTTAATAGCAGTCGGATGCGCAAAAAATAAGCTAACCAAGTTTTTTTCCCCTTCCATAACTCGATTAAAACTCAAATAGTCATTATATGTTAACCACTTGTACAAATATTGTTTGAGGGTGACACCATCTAATTCTTTCTTCTGCAGTTTATATCTCTCATTAGATATAGTCCGCATCACTGTATGATTCTCTGCATTTTTCTTTTTTAAGGGTTGCTAATATATTTCTTAGTTTCACATTGGAGGCAAACATGTTATGAACAATTTTTTTGTCTACGAAATCCAATCATCCTACAGTAGCATGTGCTTCTAAATGAATCATTTCATAATTATGCGTCTCACATTTAATTTGAATAGTCCATTCATTTGAGTGAGCATTTTTTTCCCAATCAAAGAAAAAGAGCAATCATAATGCGCTTGCTAGAAGTTTTTCGAACAATTCGTTTAACCCAACCCTTTTTATATTGCCTCTCACGGTATAGATCACTTCTATCACAAACAAGAAACACATGTGGGCTTGCTCTTCCACCAACTAGTTTATTTGAATCTTTAACCGTGACCGCAAAACTCAGATTTTTCCGACATTACAAGCCCACTCAACTAAAGCTTCTCTTGATGGAAATTGAATTTCGGTTTCAAAGCTAAGTGCCTACCAACATCCTCATATACACTTGACTCGCTAAAAACAAAATTAAATACATAAATTCCAACACAAAACACAAAAACAACTAAAATAGAATTAAATGCTTGGTACCTTGTTGGGGATGTCTGTTGTAGAGCAAATTCCATTGAGGGAATGTAAACCAAAACACAATTTGAAAAAATTCAAGTGAAAAAACTCACAAAAGGTTGGATGAATAACTATAATTAAGATCTACTCTAACAAATCCAAATGAAAAACTAACCAAAGTTTTGAGTACAGAAAATCTGGAAAATTTCGGGTATCACGGAAAAGCCCCAAATCTAAAATAAGATGAATAAATAGGGTTACATGGATCTAACAAATGATACAAAATCTAAACAAATAATTTCATACCTAATAGTAAACTAAAAAGCCGACTGGAATCGGCGAGAGAAGGGCCCGATATCCCGTCGAAATCAACGAATGACGAAGCCATGCAATACAGATAAAATGATGACGATGAGATTTGGTGGAGGGAAATCGCCCGCGACTAAACCTGGTGGAGAGAATTCGCCGACGACGAGGGCTACTGGCGAGAACTGAAGGGCGGCGGAAGCAATCTTGATGTAAACTAAAATTAGGGCTGTAGATTTAAAGGATAAAATGAAGATCCCTCTAATTAATTGTGGCGCGAAATAAGACTCCCGGATTATTTAAACGACTAAAGCGACCTAGGCGTCACAAACGAACGTAAACGCTACCTCACGAACATACAAACGTTATGAATCACAATTCCACAAGCATAGAAATCAAAGTGGTGGCCAATCACGATTATGAAAATACGATAATTAGAAGATGAGAATAGTAGGGCAAGCTCCAATAATTAATTATTCATTTATAATTAGGCACAAAAATAAGACTATTGTTCGCGGGCGAGGAAATCAAGAGGTATACCATGGGACGAGTGGCAAAGACTGAAACGCCTTCCGGGATGGTGGTGGTGGTGGCACTGAAGGACGGCCGGTGGCGGGGAGGTCGGGGACGCCTCTGGCGGCTGAAGTGGAAGAATCTAGATCTGTGATGTCGGGCTTGCAAGAGGCGCAGGGAGGTGGCGGTGGACGAAGCTGGGAGTTGCATCAGGAGGCCCCAGGAGATGGAAGTGGACGTATCTGGGAGTGGTGGGAGTCGCAGGGAGGCGGAGCTGGACGGTTTTGGAAGTTGGGGGAGGAGTCGCCGGCGAGATCTGGACGGGTGTCGCGCGACTGGAAAAGAGAGGGAGGCCAGTGGAGACACCGGAGCCGGCGGTAGAGGTCGCAGGAGTGGTCGTCGGGATCTGGCAGGGACTCCAGAGGCGGTGGCGTGGGAAGCTCCGTCGAAGAAGGCAGCAGTCGAGGAAGGCGAGGGCGACGCTGGGAGGGTTGGGTTGCGCTGGATGAACCGATCGAAACAGTAGTGTTTCGTCAATTCATTTTCCAGCCCCCTAACAGGAGAAATGGGGGAGTCTTTTAAAGCAATGGCTTAGGGCCAAAAGACTATTAGCAGCCCAACTCAATAATAATTAAAATAATGCAGATTTTTAAAATGAGAGTGAAGTGAGTTTCTGGGCGGGGCCAGCTATAGGCAAAAGGAACATTTTAACAAAATAATTAATTATTATCAGCTTGCCCTAAGCTAATCTATCCCCTAAAATACCAGACCTATGCATTTAAGGTCTCGTTGGCCGGTCACACCAACGAGCCAAAAAGAAAAGCGCGAGCAACATGCGCGATACAAAAAGAAAACATCTCAGCGCTTATAACACGCGCAATACAACTCGACGCTACATAATAATTCAAACAAAAATGCGCGAAGGTATGCGCTACAAAAATAAACGACAAGAGTAAGAAAAGAATAAAAAGACGCGATGCGGGTTGCACCAATTCAACCGGGGTTGAAAAGAACTCGTCCCCGACAAGACTCGATGTAACCTGCAAGTAGAAAGTCTAAATGTCGATCGGAGAACACGCTGCATGACTGTCCAGCCAATGGCGCCGATGCGACCCGAAACCTAGAAGTGACCTCTCATCCCCAAAAACTCACAATCCATTAGTCAAAATTTCATGCCACATATTTAAATAAACAGTAATTATTAGAGCCTTTAGAGGACGACAGGGGCAGTGTGTGGGACAAACACGAGGCAGGGGGAAAAGCAAGAAACAAGAGCAAGGTAGAAAGTAAAACAGGAAGCAAGCGTGATCAACCTGTGGAATCAGTAACTCATAACGCGACATACGCTCGCTCGATAGGCACCTACGAATGACGACTTGACCAAGATCGTCTATCGTCATGATTTCACCCGTCAAGGTCCCACTCGCGTCACAAAATTTTAAATAGATCCCAAATTTATCTTGCAAAATTTTCCATAAAAATCCTTTGAAGCAGATGTCCTTATTAGGAGTAAAAAATCTAAGGATCGTCTCGACTCCCTCAAGACTACTAAGCCTAGGCGTGTCAGAACTCAGACGGTAGTAATGTGGGGACTCAACATGCTCGCCTAAAACCAAAGGAAAAGTGACGTGAATAAATGACGTGCTCACCAAAAATAAAATCAATATAGGGTGGTGACTCGAGTATCACTAACGGGTGGCCACCAAGCACAACGTCTGTGACCTCAACGGTTTGTGGCGGCAGTGGGCTAAGAAAATCAGGACATACGACAACGAGCCTGTGTCTCCCAAGATGAGGGCCTCATCACTAACCAACTCCTCTGGGAGAAGAGAGAGTGATGATGTGTCATCTGATGTGAGTGACACATCACAAGTAAGTCCCTCTCCCTGAAGCGGGGCCTCAAGAAACAACTCGACGACTGAAGGATGTGAGTCAGTGGGGGCAGGTGGACACACCATGTCAATCGGGAGGAAGGAATGAGGAGGGAAAAACTCATCTTAATTCCTGGAGCAGGGGCTCGGGAAAAAACTCCTCGACTGTGGGGGTGGGTGGGACCAAAGTACTCGTGGGAGAAACATCGAACCTATAAAGATGACTATGAAGATTCTGAAGCCCGGGTGCAACTAGTTGATATGTAGTTGGGAGATAACTAGGAAGAACATGTCGTTTGTGCATTCTCGTTTCGAGGTGGTGTACATCATCGCACAGATCTATCAGACTCTGCGTGTAAGCTGCAGCGACTGTATTGACCGACTTTGTCAGTTCAAGCATACGAATGGCTAGGTCATCTAAGGTGGCTTCTACTCGATCTAAGCGACTCTCCATATTTTTTTTTTCTGTTCTCTTAAACGTAAAATACTAACTAAAATATTTTGGAAACGAACGGCGCTCGGCAATCCCACAATAGGAGTGAGATATCCCAGCAGCCACACTAAACTGATGTAAACTAAAATTAGGGCTGTAGATTTAAAGGATAAAATGAAGATCCCTCTAATTAATTGTGACGCGAAATAAGACTCCCCGATTATTTAAACGACTAAAGCGACCTAGGCGACACAAACGAACGTAAACGCTACCTCACGAACATACAAACGTTATGAATCACAATTCCACAAGCATAGAAATCAAAGTGGTGGACAATCACGATTATGAAAATACGATAATTAGAAGATGAGAATAGTAGGGCAAGATCCAATAATTAACTATTCATTTATAATTAGGCACAAAAAGAAGACTATTGTTCGCGGGCGAGGAAATCAAGAGGTATACCATGGGACGAGTGGCAAAGACTGAAACGCCTTTCGGGATGGTGGTGGTGGTGGCACTGAAGGACGGGTGGTGGCGGGGAGGTCGGGGACACCTCCGGCGGCTGAAGTGGAAGAATCTGGATCTGTGATGTCGGGCTTGCAGGAGGCGCAAGGAGGTGGCGGTGGACGAAGCTGGGAGTTGCAGGAGGCCCCAGGAGATGGAAGTGGACGTATCTGGGAGTGGTGGGCGTCGCAATGAGGCGGAGATGGACGGTTCTGGAAGTTGCGGGAGGAGTCGCCGACGAGATCTGGACGGGTGTCGTGCGACTGGAAAAGAGAGGGAGGCCAGTGGAGACACCGGAGCCGGCGGTAGAGGTCGCAGGAGTGGTCGTCGGGCTCTGGCAGGGACTCCAGAGGCGGTGGCGTGGGAAGTTCCGTCGAAGAGGGCAGCAGCCGAGGAAGGCGAGGGCGGCGCTGGGAGGGTTGGTCTGCGCTGGATGAATCGATCGAAACAATAGTGTTTCGTCAATTCATTTTCCAGCCCCCTAACAGGAGAAATGGGGGAGTCTTTTAAAGCATGGCTTAGGGCCAAAAGACTATTAGCAGCCCAACTCAATAATAATTAAAATAATGCAGATTTTTAAAATGAGAGTGAAGTGAGTTTCTGGGCGGGGCCGGCTATAGGCAAAAGGGACATTTTAACAAAATAATTAATTATTATCAGCTTGCCCTAAGCTAATCTATCCCCTAAAATACCGGACCTATGCATTTAAGGTCTCGTTGGCTGGTCACACCAACGTAACGAGCCTAAAAGAAAAGCGCGAGCAACATGCACGATACAAAAAGAAAACATCTCAGCGCTTATAACACGCGCAATACAACTCGACGCTACATAATAATTCAAACAAAAATGCGCGAAGACATTCGCTAAAAAAATAAACGACAAGAGCAAGAAAATAATAAAAAGACGCGATGCGGGTTGCGCCAAATCTGCGATGAACAAAAAACACGGAATGACGAGAGCGAAAACAGTCAGCGGCTAGGGCAGAATACTGGTTTTAAGAATGGTTTGCTAACCGCCAAAAAAATTATTTGCTGGAGATTCTATCAAACTCGTTGGGCTCGAAAGGATAATGCTATACCCACCCTGTGTTCACACACTTTCCACAAAAGGTGGGTCCCACTTACTATAATAATATAATACATTTTTTAACCTTTTTCAACGCTCCAATTTCCCAGCCAGCTGTACTTCAAATGTTGTGCCGTAATAACATTACTATATTACAACAAATAGCACTGATTCTCCCCTACAACTCCTTTTCAACCCTAATGCCATTTATTCACCCGAGCTCTCCCCCTCCAGCCCCTTTCCCCGAGCCGCTTCATCATCAACGGCGAACAAGATCCAGCATCAACGGGATCCCGACGAACGCGATTCAGCGGTGCAACTTCTCCAATGAAACCGCTTCTCCCGCCATCCTCGCCAGCGAGTTCTTCTCTAAAGGGTATTGAGCAAATTTTAGATCCACCGAATAACTCTATTTTCCCCTTAATTTATGTTTTAATTTTGTGTTTAGGGTAGATATTTAAGTTCAACTATCTTCAAGTATGAGCATAAGCAATGATGATAATTATTGTTGACGCCAGGAAAATCCTGACCTCAAGATTCGGACCAATGCAGCCGGAGACTACTCACCCAGCAGTCTAACGAGATAACCTGGCTGGCGACTATTACGGAGCTAGAAGGGCAACGAACCGGACCCCAGGTGCTTGGCAGGGAGGTCCCACCACGTACCCAGAAGCTCGAGAGAGTCTTCCCCTCCAAAACCAAAGTGGCCGAGCTTGGTACAGGGAAGGCACCGACTTGGCTGAAAGCAAGGGTGACGGGCTCGAGAGTTCGGGAATCGGGGTCCAAAAGCTCAAGTCCAGGTGCCAATCCATGTACCCCTGGGGTCCTATTTATAGGAAAACCAAGGGGTAGGGGGGGGTTTTTATAGCCCAGCCCCCAACCCGGCGACTATGGGTTACTCGGCGAGTATCATGCCATAGTCGCCCATCTGGCGAGTATTGGGTGCTGCTCGCACACGCCGGGCCAATACGCGCCAGGTCTTCTGTTCCATACTCGCCAACCTGGCGAGCATTGCCTGCATACTCACCGAGGTCTTCTATACTTCTGCCTTGAACTGCCGAGCTCTGTGTTGACCTCTTTGACCTTGACTTCTGCCTACGTGGCCTTGGGGGGGGGGGGGGGGGGGGGGTCTACCCTCGGAGAATGAGGGTTGTACACAATCCCCGCTCTTTGCGAGTAACGTAGTTGCTCGGAAAGAATCATCCAACCTTCATTCGACGAGCTGTCTTTCTGGCGAGTATATGGTCTGTACTCGCCTTCTTGCTGGCCGACGATCGATCTCTATAAATAGAGGGGCAGGGGTCTCTGATGGCACGTCTTTTCTGAACTCGCTCAAGATGGCGCGCGACTATGCTGCAGAGGCTAAGGCGGCCATGGCTGGCCTCGTTGGTTTATTTGATGGTCCTACGCTCCTTCCTCGCCCGGATCTCGCATCTGGCGACCTTCCATCTTCCAAGAAGAGGAAGAGGCTCGCCCAGAAGAAGAAGAAGAAGGAGAAGAAAAAGGCCGCCGAGGAAGAGGTCGCCGCCCCTTTGGTCGATCAACACCAGCAGCTGCTGGACGACCTGGGGCTCTCTAATGCGGGCGACTCGCCGGCTGCTGATCCTCCTGCTCAAAATGTCGCTGAGGGGGCGAGCATTCCTGAGTCTACGGCCCATAATCCGCCGGAGAATCTCGCTTCTGTGCGAGGTATGAGCACATACTCGCTACTGCCTTTGAACGTCCTCTACTTGGTCCGAGTTTGCTGAATTCCTCTTCTATGCTCGCAGATTCGTCCACCATCGGTGCTCAGGAGGAGCCTTTAGCCGCAGCTCCTCTGAGATCGTCGCCCATGATCTCGCCCAGGGGTGGAGGTCGCTCAGGGCGAGTTCTTCACAGCTCCTCGCTGGAGAAGAGGCCGATGAGCGAGCAACGTGCTCCTTTGGCGGGCATCGTGCTTCCGCCTCCACCGCCACCGCTTCTCGATTCCTCGGGGTTTGCGAGCAGCTCACAGCTGCCCGCAGGTGGGCTTCCGCCACCTCCTTCGTTCCCTCCTTCTGCTACCCTTCAGGGCGATCAGCGCCCTTCGACTTCTACTGCGCCCTCTACTCATCAGGGCGAATCCTCGCGCCGTGGCGGGACTGGGGGCTCTTCGGGCTTCTTCGCTCCCAGAGGGGGAGGGCGACCAGGTGATAATCGCGGTCGGGGGAACGCGCCTCCCAGCCGGGATCCGGCGATCGGGGGCTCTTCGCGGCGAGACGACCATCATCGCAGCACATCTCCTCGCCGGGCAAGGGTCTCTCCTCGCCGTCGTTCACGCAGTCCTAGGCCAGGTATTTGGTCGTTATTTTCAATAGTCGCTACTGTCTTCACTTCGCTTTTTGCTTCATCATCTAAGTTCTAACACTCTTACCTTTTTTGGCAGCTCGCGCCCATACCCCCATTGGAGCCTTGATCGACGCGGTCGGGCTTCCTTCTCGCGAGTACCAGGAGAGGGCTACTCGCGCAATTCTGGAGCTGGAGTCCAAGCTGGAGCGCCTGGCGATTTGTGAGCCTCATCGCCGCCTGTCCGAGGTTGAATCGCGAGTTGAGCGCCTGGCGAGCTCTGACGCTCATCGTCGTTTGACCGAGCTGGAGGTGCGAGTATCGCGGCTGGAAGAGTTCGATACTCGCCTGGCTGGTGCAGAATCTCGCCTTCATACGGTTGGCGACCTGGAGCGCAGACTGGCGAGGATCGAGCATCGCCAACAGCTGCATCATGACGAGTTGGTGGGGATGCGCGCGAGCATGGGCTCGGTTGGTCGGCTGGCGAGGATCGAAGACCAACTGCGTCAGGGCGAGGACGCGATGTCTCTGGCCTTTGAGCACTTCAAGCGTGCTCGCAGCATGGGCTTCGTTGGGCGACATCCTCAGCCTCCGGATTTTCAAGCGAATCTCCAAGCACCTCCCTAGACGCTGCTTCTTCTCCATTTTTCTTCTTTCTACGCTATGTCGCCTTTTGGCGAGTAGCTCTGTACTGCTGAACTATTGCCTGATTTGATGTAATATTACTTCGGCGAGTATTAGAAAACTCGTCGTTTACTACTTGTTCTGCCTTCTTCTTTCTGTGATGGATTTTATCTTGAGTTTTTCTCTATCTTCTTTTATTTTGGCGAGTAGCTATCTGTTCCTCGTCTTATGCATAGCGAGCTTTTTCCGCGCCTTTCCTTGCAGGTCTTCTCGCTTGGGAGGTCGACTTCTTGCTGACGCGCGTTGCTGAGTTGGCGATTACAACGTAATACTCGCCACCCCCTTATTCCTAATCGCGCCGTCGTGCTCGATACGCCAAGCTACCCGACCACTATAAATAGGGGGGGGTGGGTGAGTCTTAAATACGCTTTTGGCGACCTTCTGAGCTCTCGTGCGAGTATCTTCCGTCTCCCTTTCCTCTTCGTGCTTTCTTGGATACTCGCCTTTCTTCCCTTCCTTCAAAAGATGGCCGATGAGGCGACCATCCGGCGTGCCAATCACGCCCAGAACTTTGCGGCGACCACCTTCAAGAAGTCGATCACGACTGAGAAGGAGTTGGAGGTCGTCAGGGCGAAGTACCTCCCGCCAGGGTACATCGCTAGGCTTCCTCGCCAGGGAGAGCGACTAAATTCCATTCTGGGTGATGGGCGAGTACTCCCTACTCGCCACTTCGAGGTGGGCCTGCGACTACCACTGTGGACGGAGTTCTCTCAGATACTCCGCTACTTTGGGATAGTCCCCGCCCAGATCAACCCTAACGGGGTGGCGATGATCGTGGGCTTCCTCTGCTATTTGCGCGACCAGGGGATCGCCTTCGACCTTTCTGTCTTTCGGCGAGTATTCAACTTCATGGCGACAGGCGAGGGCGTCATCTTCTTCTGCAGCCATGTCTGCACGCTGGTCGGCACCGCGAACAAGAATCATCGCTGGGGAGAGCGATTAGTCGTCATTTCTGGCGACTTTCAAGCGATCCCCGACAAATCCTTCCAGCCACCGGAGAGCGTCTTCGGGACTTCCTTCCTAAGCGAGGGTGGCGTGAAGCTGCTCGAGTCCTTCAAGAATCGCCGTCTTGATGTGGTGCACTGGAGGAGGCGAGTAGATGAGCTCGCCGAGATTTTCGTAGGCGAAGGTAATCTACTGTGCGAGTATTCGCAATACTCGTTCTTCGTCTTCCACTTGGCGACTAACTGGATTTATCACTTCTCTTCCTGTAGCAGTCCACGTCCTGCCGCGCGAGCTTCTTCCCGCGGTGGTGAAGACGACTACTTCCACCCAGGGAAGCACAGGGACCTCTGCTCGCGGGGATGGGGCCTACTCGCCCATCGACTTGTCGCCGGGAGGTGATGAGACCCTGGTCGGCGGCGAAGGCTCCAGGCTGTCGAAGAAGCGGAAGGAGAGGGGCGAGCCCTCCGAGCCCTCGAGGAAGAAGAAGGAGTTCGCTCACCGGGACCTTGGTAAGAAGGCGGACCCTTCTGAGGCCGGC
The DNA here is from genome assembly GCA_033032865.1 of Dactylorhiza incarnata. NCBI lineage: Eukaryota > Viridiplantae > Streptophyta > Magnoliopsida > Asparagales > Orchidaceae > Dactylorhiza > Dactylorhiza incarnata. Next base: position 5,338,739 of record JAWHQI010000123.1, on the reverse strand, counting down.
GAGCCCTATACCCACCCAAACTTCAACTTGGGTGTTCGTGGCGAGGATGCCTATGGACGCCGCCTAGTCGCCTGGTCGGAGGGCGACCATGTGGTGTCCCTGAGCTCCAACCTCCCGCCCTGGTCAGAGGACTGGGAGGATCAAGGCGAGGCTTTTGACGTGCTCCACGCCGTCTATGGTCGCGAGGACGCGGAGAGGCTGCGGGAGGAATCCTCCGAGTATCTGGCGCACCAAACCTCGCGATCCCTGCTGCGATCTGCCGAGCTGGCTCATTCGACGGCGAGGAGGTTGCTGGAGTACGAGGAGACCATCCGGATCAGTACAAAGAAAATGATCGCCATGGGGCTCAAGGCGAAGGAGCATGAGGTACTCGCTTCTCTTTGATACTCGCCTCCGGGATAGTCGCCTCTTTGCCGAATAACTTACTGATTTTGCGTCTTCTTGCTTTTGAAGGTCGCCGAGATGGAGATGGCGACAAAGATGTCCCAGCTGGAGAAAGAGCTGGATGACACTCGGCTGGCTTTGGAGGCCGCCCAAGTTCGCATCGCTGAGCTGGAAACTCGGCCTGCCGAGCAACAGCCAGCGGTGGCGGGCCCCTCCAGGATCGGCAAGCAGATCCGGATGCATGGCGACGACATGCCACGAGTTCGCCGAGAGATCGCACGAGCTACGGGGACCGTCATCCTGAGTCAACTGAAGGCGGATGATCTCCTGAAGCCGGCTGCAATGGAGTTGAGGGTGGAGGACATCATCCCGGCGTTGCTCGCCCAGGAGTCCACCTCCCCCTTGCGAGCATCGTCGCCGCCTTCCAGTGGTGCCGAGGATGATGATGTTGATGACGAGGATGACGAAGATGATGACGACGAGCCAGATGTGGATATTAGTGGCGAGGATGACGCCTAGTCGCCTGGGCTCCCTTTTTGCTCGCCCGGCGACCTTTTGTAAACACTTTGAAGATTCTTTTGTAATATTCATCAAATATTTACATATGAAAAGGACAAAGTTTTTGCTCGCCTGTCTCCTTGGTGCTTGCTTCTTTTTCTGAATGTCGCTTAGGCTCCTAGGCTCGAAGCGAGATTGAGTGCTCGCTAGGCTCTTAGGATTACGGCGAGGTTGTGTGTACCTCCATACTCGTACTTATATGCTCGCTCCTCCATGCTCGCACATGTATACTCGCTCCTCCATGCTCGCACATGTATACTCGCCTAGGTACTCGCACATGCATGCTCGCCTTCTGCAATGCTTCCCTTGAGGGAGTTGAACTGTGGAGGCTACTTAGAGGGTTTAGAGGGACACGTGCTCTCAAGGTCTTGCCTGGTACCTGGTGAAGAGTTAACAATAATGAATTTTTTAGGGAAAAGAGATAGGGAACGGCAGTTGGGGAGGCCTGGAGGGACACATCTTCCCGAGGCCTTCATCCTACTTGGATGCCGGAGGATCTCCTTTCTTTTAGTTGTTCAAATCGGTCCTGTCCTTTTCATCGTTGGAACGTCGGCTTCCAGGCTTTCCCCTGGCAATCTCTTCAGTCGGACGAGAAATGCAGTCGGTGGGAACCGCGACCAACATGCAAGGGAGGAGCTGATCTCGGTCGTCATTGCAGAGGCTTGGTCTTAAGGGATCGCACACCCGAGGCACTGTCCCATCATCCGTTCTGAGTTTTTACGAGGGTTAAGCCGGAATATCGTGTTCCAACTCGCGATGGTGATTGTTGATGTAGGACGACGTCAAGCAGGGAGTGGCAGTCGGGGAGATCCAAGGGGACACACCATCCCGAGGCCTCCATCCTACTTGGATGCTGAATGTGGATCGGACCTGCTTCCTGTTGCTCAGGGAGTTTAGCAGGGAGTTAAGCACACTTTAGGCACAATAACTCATATGATCTAACACAGTAACTTTAGAAAATGAAATGCTTTGCTGCGAGCTTTTCAGCTTTCGAGGGTACATGACGCCTTTTTTCAAGGGTCCCCTGAGTTAGTGAAATCGATCATCTCTTCGCCGAATCGGAAGGTCGGCGTCCAGACTTCTTCCCGGTAATCTCTACAGTCGGACGAGAAATGCAGTCGGTGGGAACCGCGGCCAACATGCAAGGGGGGAGCTGATCTCGGCCGTCATTGCAGAGGCTTGGTCTTAAGGGAACGCACACCCGAGGCACTGTCCCATCATCCGTTCTGAGTATTTACGAGGGTTAAGTCGGAGGCCTGTTTCCCAACCTGGCGTGGAGATTGACTTCACCTGACTTCCTTATTTTGAGGTTTTGTTGATGCGAAGGAAGCTTCCTCGTCCCATGTTTCAGGGCGACGTAAATTTTATTCAAAAGGAATGAATTTACAAGGATGGGATATATACATCTCCCCTTAGGGATAAAACCTTTTTAGGTCATCGCCGTTCCAGGTGCTCCCAAGCAGTTCGCCCTCCTGGTTTTGCAAATGGTACCCTCCTGTCAGGAGCGCCTCCCGGATGATGAAAGGTCCTTCCCAATTCGGATTGAGCTTCCCGACGGCGGCGGACCTTCCTGCTGCGTCCACCTTCTTCAGGACTAGGTCACCTGCTTGGAAGTGTTTGAGGCGGACATTTTTGTCAAAATGTTTCGCCATTCGGCGCTTGATTTCCTCTTGCCTGACTGAAGCTAAATCTCGGAGTTCCTCGATGTAGTCGAGAGATAGCTTCTGAACCTCTTCGTTCTCTAGTCGCCATTCTTCGGTTCCGTCTTCCGCGGCTACCACCCTTGGGCTTCTGACTTCGAACTCTACTGGGATGAGAGCTTCCGACCCGTGAGAGAGTTTGAACGGTGTTTCCCCTGTGGCTGAGCTAGGAGTGGTCCTCAAAGCCCACAGGACCGAGGGGAGCTGGTCTGCCCAGTTACCTCTTAGGTTCTCCACCTTCTTCTTCAGTAGGTTGATGATCAGCTTGTTGGCGGCCTCTACCTGGCCATTGCTCCTTGGGTGATGTACGGAGGCGAATCGAAGATCAGTTCCTAGCTGCCTGCAAAAATCTTCTAGCTCCAAGCTGGCAAACTGGGGACCGTTGTCGGTGATGATGGCGAGAGGGATCCCGAATCTGCAGACGATCTCTCCCCAGATGAAGTTCTTCACGACTTGAGAGGTGGTCTTGGCCAAAGCTTTGGCTTCGATCCATTTGGAGAAGTAGTCGATCATGACGAGAACGAACTTTCTCTGACCGCTTGCTTGAGGGAAAGGGCCGATCAGGTCCATCCCCCAGATGGCGAACGGCCATGGGGAGACGATCGATCGGAGCTGCTGGGCTGGCTGCAACTGAAGGGGGGCGAAGAGCTGGCACTTTTGGCACTTTTTTGAGAAGACCTCAGCATCCTTTCGGATAGTAGGCCAGAAGTAACCATGCCTCAAGACCCTCTGCTCCAAAGTGCGAGTCCCAGAATGACTTCCACACTCTCCCGAGTGGATCTCTTCCAATACTCGGGGTACTTCGTCTTCAGAAACGCACCTGGCCAGGGGACCCGAGATGGTTTTACGGTACAGCTCTCCATCTTGCAGGAGGTAGTATGCCGCCTTGTACCGAAACCTTCTTTGATCCCTTTCGTCTGCTGGGAGCTGACCGCTGGCCAGGAATGCCACAAAGGAATCCATCCACGAGGGGCGTTGCTCGATCTCCATCATCTCTCCCGAACTCCTCCGCGTCAGCCATCCAGCTGATGGTACTGACGGCGGTAAGATAGCATTCCCTGGCGGCTCTTGGATCGCTCCTGATCCTCACCTGGACGTCTCCTTTACAGTACTTCAAGCACTGATGGTAGGAGGATGGGACGGCCTTGAAGGTGTTGAGAATCGGCCTCCCAAAGATGGCTCTGTAGCAGCTCGGGGCGTCGACGATGATGAATCGACAGTTGATGGAGGTGCCACCGAGTGTTACCAGGAGATCTGCTCCTCCTTCCACTTCCTTCTTCTCTCCGGAGAAGCCGAAGAGGGGACCATCAGATGCTCGAACTCTGGCAGCTTCGACTCCCAGTCCGTCAAACGTCCCCTTAAAGATGACGTTTACAGAGCTACCGTTGTCGATCAGAATTCGATCAACGGTGAAGTCCTCCATTGCGGCCTGAATCACGAGGGCATCATGGAAGGGATTCTCGTTCCCTAGCATGTCCTCCTCGGAAAAAGTAATCTCCTCCATCGGGGGTGGTGCTTGCGAGGTCGAGGCGACACTCCTGCGGTAGATCTGATGAAGGCTCCCCTTGCGGGAAGCCTCCAGCCCTGCTCCCCCATGGATTACTCCAACTCGGCCTCCCTGGCCCAGGTCTCCCCGGCCTCCCTGGTCGACCCGATCCTCGTTCCTCCTGCGAACGACTGCGGCCTGCCCTGCCTGTGGCTCGGCAGGGGCCTCTATCCTCCTCTGCTCTCCTCCAGCCTCTCCTGCTGCCAACCTCCTCCGGGCTTCCCAAAAGTCTGGGCAGGCAGCCATGGCATGTCCCCCCACCTGGTGGAAGTCGCAGTAGAGAGGAACCTCTTCTGCTTGACGCCTCCTAGGCTTCGGCTTCTTCCTTCCTTGACGGCGGCCTCGCCCGGCTACCGCCATTGCTTCATCTCTCCTCCTCTCCTGACGCCTCTCTGGTTGGCGAAAGGGCCTTCTTTCTGGGGATCTCCCCCTTTGATCTTGACGCTGGTGCCGTCCAGCCGGCCTCCAAGGTGGCCGGTTGACGGGGACCTGGTAGCGTCTTCCCTCCTCCTGACGCTCAGGGGACTCGACGGGCCTTCTCTCCACGATCCTCCCGGTTTCCTTCCTCCTGAGCTCCTCCTTTTTCTCCTCTTGTCGCTCCGGCCACTTCCTTCCCTCCCTTCGGGGCTCCTCTCTCTTCCTTTTCTCAGGGATCCCATCCCTCTCTCCACGGTCGCCTCTGGTCACCCGTGCCAACCTTGCCAAGAAGTCAGGATTGGAGGCTTCTCCCCGGACAAATTTATTGGCCCTCTGAATGAGGTTGTCGTAGGAGTAGGGAGGATTCTCACTGAGTTCCAACTTGAAGAGGCCTTGACTGATGCCGAATGTCAGGGCCAGCAACAGGATGTTGCTATCTACCTCCTGGATTTGCAGAACCTCCTCCTGGAAACGCTCGATGTAAGGGCCCAAGGCCTCATCCGGCCCTTGCACGAGGTAGAATAGGGCCGTGGCCTCCTTCTTTAGCTTCCGTGCCGTGTCGAACCGGGTCGTCAGCCCACGACACAGGTCTTCGAAGCAGTAGATTGAGCCTGCGGGCAACTGATGGAACCAGTCCCAGGCCTTTGCGCGGAAGGTAATGGCAAACAACCTGCACTTGAAGGCGTCCGACATGGTTCGGATAGAGACTATATCCTCGAACCATTGGATGTGCCTGACGGGGTCCTCCTTCCCTGAATAGTAGTTCAAGGCAGGGTCCCTGAACCCCTCTGGCACTGGCGCGGCGAGAATCTCCTCGCAGAAGGGGCTCCTCCCTCCTGCCCGGCGACGATCCTCAACCTGGCGAGTATCACCTCCATACTCGCCATATGGGCGAGTATCCGGGTACCTCCCCTGCTCGCACGGCTCGCGGAAGCGAATACCTTGCGAGGTTGGCTGGTAGAATTGCGACCTCCTTGGTCGCTCGGTTTCATCTTCCATGTGCTCCTTTCCTGCTCGCCGAGGGGGACTCCCTCCCTCGGACGGAACTGGGCGATGCGGCGAGGTCGCAGTGACCTCGGCGCGCGGCTGAAGCGCTGCTCGCATGGCTCCCTCCATGCGCTGCGCGAAGGCTTCGAAAACCTCCAGCGTCACGAACCTGCCAGCTCCCGTCGAGTTGCCGACCTCCTCCTCATGGTCGCCACCTACGACCATCTCGCCTTCTTGCCGAACTTTCTTCCAACGACTACGGTCCACGCTCACCGCACCAAAGTGTTGACGCCAAGAAAATCCTGACCTCAAGATTCGGACCAATGCAGCCGGAGACTACTCACCCAGCAGTCTAACGAGATAACCTGGCTGGCGACTATTACGGAGCTAGAAGGGCAACGAACCGGACCCCAGGTGCTTGGCAGGGAGGTCCCACCACGTACCCAGAAGCTCGAGAGAGTCTTCCCCTCCAAAACCAAAGTGGCCGAGCTTGGTACAGGGAAGGCACCGACTTGGCTGAAAGCAAGGGTGACGGGCTCGAGAGTTCGGGAATCGGGGTCCAAAAGCTCAAGTCCAGGTGCCAATCCATGTACCCCTGGGGTCCTATTTATAGGAAAACCAAGGGGTAGGGGGGGTTTTTATAGCCCAGACCCCAACCCGGCGACTATGGGTTACTCGGCGAGTATCATGCCATAGTCGCCCATCTGGCGAGTATTGGGTGCTGCTCGCACACGCCGGGCCAATACGCGCCAGGTCTTCTGTTCCATACTCGCCAACCTGGCGAGCATTGTCTGCATACTCGCCGAGGTCTTCTATACTTCTGCCTTGAACTGCCGAGCTCTGTGTTGACCTCTTTGACCTTGACTTCTGCCTACGTGGCCTTGGGGGGGGGGGGGGTCTACCCTCGGAGAATGAGGGTTGTACAATTATGTTAATATGGAGGTGACTAGTGACATAATTCAAGGACCCCAAGGAAATATGATTTTTGAAAGTATTGACAGTATATTTCAGCATTATAGGGCATATGACATACAAAAAGGTTTTGGAATAGCTAAGAGAAGTTCTACAAAAGTTGAAGAATTTGTCACATACGTGTGTTTTGGATGTAATCGAAATGGTATTTCTAAACCTTCATCACAGAATGTCTTGAATCCACATCCAATCACAAAAACAAATTGCAAAGCCATACTACGTGCAAAAAGGTTAGATACTAATGAAAAGTGGATTGTGACAAATTTTAGTGACGAACACAATCATGAGCTAAGTCCCGAAAAATCTCGTAACAATCGTTGTAACAGAAAGTTAACTTCTCATGCAAAAAGGAAATTAGAGTTGAATGATAGAGCCGGAAAGTTAACTTCAACTATCTTCTCATGCAGAAAGTTAACACAATCATGAGCTAAGCTCCGGATGGAATTATTACAGATCAAGATAGAGCTATGCAAATGGAATTCAACAAGTATTCCCAAATGCACATCATAGATGGTGTTTATGGCATATACTAAAAAAGATTCCTGAAAAACTTAGAGGATTTGCCAATTATGAACAAATAAAATTGTCTTTTACAACTTGTTTATGATTCTTTATCAGTTATTGACTTTGAATCTGAATGGTCTGAAATGATTGAAATGTTTTCACTAGAGAATAATGATTGGTTGTGTGGATTATATCTTGAAAGGTATCGATGGGTTCCTTGTTTTGTAAAAGATTATTTTTGGGCGGGAATGTCTACTACGCAGAGAAGCGAAAGCATTAATGCATTTTTTGATGGATATGTTAATGCTAAAACAACTTTAAAAATGTTTGTAGAGCAATATGAAAATGCTTTGAGAAGCAAAGTTGTAAAAGAAGAAGATGCTGATTTTAAATCTTTTAACTCTTGGGTTCCTTGTGTTACCTTTCATGATATGGAGAAACAATTTCAAGATGTTTATACAATTGCAAAATTTAAAGAGTTTCAGCATGAATTGACAAGTGTCATGTATTGTAAACCAGCTCTTCAAGATTCATTCGGTGATGTTGACACTTATGATGTTTCAGAACTACAAAATTATGGAGATACTAAAGAGTTTATAAGGAGGGTTAACTTTAGTGTCTCCATTGGTCAAAAGCAAAATATAGACTCAATTGACTTCAAATGCAATTGCAAATTGTTTGAATTCCGTGGAATTTTATGCCGTCATATTTGTACAACCCGTATTCGGCGAGTAGAGCCGAAGGCACCTGGCGAGTAGGCCGATGCCTCTCTCAGCGAGTAGAGCCGAAGGCACCTGGTGAGTAGGCTGATGCCTCTCTCAGCGAGTAGAGCCGAAGGTACCTGGCGGGTAGGCCGATGCCTCTCTCAGCGAGTAGAGCCAAAGGTACCTGGCGAGTAGGTCGGTGCCTCTCTCAACGAGTAGAGCCGAAGGTACCTGGCGAGTAGATACAGATTCTGGGGAATAGAATCGTCCGGGCACCCCTGGTGGTCTGCCTATAGCCCTTCGAGACAGCGGAGTCTGGCTACCTGCAAACCAATTTGGGGTGCGTTTAGCAAAATAGTAAGGCGGAGTTACGCTATCCGCAGGTCATCCGGACCATTCTGCCCCTGAGAAGTCTTTCCCTATAAATAGGACCCATTATGTCTCAAAGCAGCACAGATCCACCCCCCTTGTGAGAGCCTGTGCTTTCTTCCTTGTGCTGTCTGAGACAGGCTCAGCTTCTTGTTTTTGGGAGGGGAAATCTAGTGAGATTTCCGGGTTAGTGGCGGGACCTCCTCGCTGCAGCCAGTGGGTCATTCTTAGGGAGCTACCTACCAACCGGTGAGGGTCAGTTCTTAGCTCGGAATACTTAGTTTTAGGGATCCGACGAAGAGAGAAGTAACTTAAGCTACTCCCCAAGTCTCGAACAAGTTGGACCGGTATCCGGGCTCCAACAATATTATATGTGTACTTGTTGAAAATAATATTTTTTTGATCCCACAAAAATATATCTTAAGAAGATGGCGCATGGACATCAAAAGACGTCATACTAAGACTAGAGTGAGCTATAGTGATTGGAAAGGCATGAAGAACGACGTGATAAAATGCTCAAAAATTTTAATGAAGTGGCAGATATGACATGTGACTCAAAAGTCAGTTGTAATAGAGTTATTGAACATATCTACTAGAGTTAAAGATAGAGCTGAGTGGGAGAATTGCACATGACTCAAAATACTTGAGCAAGATCATGCCAATAGTTAATGATCAAGTATTTTCACCAAAAGCTAAAAGGGGTAAAGGTCGTCCACCTAGCAAAAAGAAGGCAATCAAATGTAGAACAAATTATTGAAAGATTAAAGAAAAAGTCAAAAACTGTTATGAAGACAAAAAGCTGAAGGAAAAATAAAGGAGTACGTAAAATGATAATGATTTTGTGCAAATTAACCCATTATATTTAAAACTAACTTTTGAAAACTATTTTTTGCAGGCTACAAGTTCATCATTTGTTAAATCTAAGGAAAATGAGCTGATTAGATAAAACATTGATATAAATGTAAGTACAATTTTTCATTAATTTTTTTTTTTCAATTATTTTGTATTACTCATAAATCTTCTTAATACAGGAAATGTGTGACATGGGTGAAACAACTGAAAACATTAATGTTCATGAAAGTCAAGTTAAATACACTTTTCTATAAAATTGTAAGTGGTAGATGCTTAATTTGAATGATTCTAAATTCACGCCCTTCTATCATTTGCCAATTTTCTAACCTCTTCAAAATTTTAATTTTGATTTTATTGCAGGTGATTGCAAAGTTGGAGGAAGTAGTATGGTTTGAAAGCAACAGCTCGACTTTCAAACAATTGAAGTAACATCAGCACGATTTTAATTTTAATTTTGATTTAATTTAATGCATGTCCTTCTGTTTGAGAATCGATACTATCATTATTAATATTTACATTAATGTTATTACGACACGACTTTCGAAGTACAGTTGGCTGAAAAATTTATGCGCCGAAAAAGATTTAAAAAACTTATTATTATAGAAAGTGTGACCCAACTTTTGTGGAAAGTGTGTGAACACATGGTGGGTATAGCATTGCCGGGCTCGAAAAGGAATAATTAGTTAGAGTTTCTATCAAAGTCGTTGGGAACGAAAAGGAATAATTAGTTAGGTACAGTTCCTGTTAAAACCTCCGTCTGGGACGATAACGCTCTCCTCAAATGGCAAAGGTATCTTCCCCTTCCTCTGCGGCTCAGCTCCCACCGCCAACCGGCAACGTCGCACTAATTGCCGGTGCCACCGGCATGGTCGGTCACGCGCTGGCAGTTGCCCTCAAGAGCCCCTCCGCCCTGGGTGGCCCATGGACCGTCTACGCCTTCGCGCGCCGCCGACCGCCGGCGGACACCGCCTATCCTTCCGTCGATGCTTTTATCCTCCTCGACGCCCTCGACCCTTCCACCACCACTCTCCTCCTCGCCCCCCTCTCAACCCACGTAACCCACCTCTTCTGGGTCGCCCTCGCCGCCCGCAACACCGAGGACGAAAACATCGCCGACAACTCCTCCATGCTCACCAACGTCCTCGCCGCACTTCTCGCCGGCCCCGCCACCCGCCTCCGCCACGTCGCTCTCCAGACGGGCACAAAGCATTACATGGGCCCCAACGTCCACCCTGCTCGCGTGGGAAGCATTGGCCAGGTCGAGGTCCCATTCCGCGAGGACTCGCCCCGAGTAACCGGCCCCAACTTCTACTACGCGCTCGAGGACATCCTATCCGCCCAATCCCTTACCCACCGACTAACGTGGACCGTCCACCGCTCTTCCAGCATCCACGGCGCCTCTTGCCGCAGCGCATATAACCTCTTGCTCACCATTTGCGCGTACGCCCTGATGGCGAGGCGCCTCGGAGAGCAGTTCGCTTATCCTGGAACGGTGTACACGTGGCGACATTTCTGCGATGCGTCGGACGCGGAGTTGCTCGCCGAGCAGCAGGTTTGGGCTGCCGAGAAGGCGGCTTCCGGTGGAGTTGGGTCCGGCGAGGCGTTCAACTGCACCAATGGAGATGTTTACACGTGGCGTAGTTTTTGGAAGGTGATGGCGGCGGAGTTCAACGTTGCATTTGTAGAATGTGAATCGGACGGCGAGGGCGCCGCCTGGGTGGATAGGATGCTAGCGAAAGCGCCGGTGTGGGATGCGATCGTGGCGGAGAACCGATTGGTCCCGACCCGACTTGAGGAGTCAACATGCTTCGCCGCCGCCTGCGCCGTGCTTAGCTTCGGCTTTCAACACGTCAGCAGCACCAACAAGAGCCGGGAGTTTGGGTTTTATAAAACCGCGGACACTCTCAAAAGCGTTAGGAAGTGGGTGTCGAGGCTGAGAGAGATGAATATTATCCCAAAATATTAATATTAGCCTGGGGATATGATTATTGAGATATATGTTGTAATAATCAAGGGCCAGGATTATGCCAGCTGGTGACTATTGAGAGGGCATCATATTTTAAATAAGAATAACGCATGTATGATGGAGGTGAGAAATAATTGATGCTCTCCTTCTTGAATTCTACCTCCCCGCACAGGACACACGTTTATGGCTTCCAACGATCCTCCGAAAGACTTGGCAGCAAATCTACAAGAATTGGCCGGCGGGGAGCATGAGCGCTCGAGGGACTGACAGTCAACTTGCAAGGAGGGGGTTGATATCAGAGTCTTCAATGCAGAGACTTGAACTTAGAGATCCGCTCACATTGAGGATTAATTGGCTTGAGAGTAAGCCAAAGCGGGATGTTGATTTGATGAAATTACGTGATGAAGTTGAAGACCGCCAAGGAGCGGTGGATTATTGAAGTCAAGATCTCTTCGGTGATAGGAGACAAGGCCTGATGACGCCATTTGTTATAAACCACCAAGAAGAAGACTCGCTTAGGACCCAAATTGTAGAACTGCCCAACTTAGGCTTAGTTTGGTTGGGCGTTTCGCCTCCTCCGTTTGGAGCAAACGCCACCGGACGGCGGGTAAACAAACGGGCGTCGGCGGCGTTTGCTCCGTTTGCACCCGCCGGATAGAGGAAAAGGAATCTAAATGGAGTGTTTCCAACCCCACCTCCCCCCTCCGGTTCCAATGCTCCGTTTGGACCCGCCAGTTGCATCCGCCACCGCCGAACCAAATGAAGCCTTACACAAGTGAAGAAAAGCAAAGGTACGAACAATATGGCTACGTGATGCATGTATGGTTATATACGCCGAGGCAGGCGTCGCAAGAATGGGTGTGGGAGAATGTCACAGGCTGCTAGTTCAAGTAGCAATTGTAATCATGAATACGTGTATGGAGGACCCAATAAGTCGCATGTTGAGGCGAAAAAGCTTAAAAGAGGCCGAAGACTTGGTTGTGAGAGACTTTAGATCAAGTATGACTCCATCCTCAAGATGATCATGCACAAGGAGAGCATGCAACAAATAAGACTTAAGCATAGCTATGATATCTTATGACGTAAAAGGATGCGAAAATCTCCAGAACACTCGAGAGAAATCTAGAAGATAACAAAAGATTTTCGAATAATATAGAGACTTCCAGAAGATTCTAGAGTCATGTAAAATACTCTAGAATATTGTGAAATTTTGAATAGATTTCTTGAATATTCTAAAATAGTGTAAAATAATAATCTAGAGCATCCTAAAAATGTATGAAACCGTCTATATAAGTCAAGATATGTGTAGAGGTGTCTAAATGGGTGTGAAATTTTGTAAAAAATGATTATAATCTATAACAGTTTATATTACTTTTGAATATTGTAGAATAATGTGGACCCCTGTACATTGCATGAGAGAAGTGTAGAATATCTAGTTTTGAGAAGTCTCGAGTAAAAAGTTTCTAGATAATTCCCTTTGTTCATTTGAGAAAAGAAATCTTGGAATCAATCCAAGCAATGTATTCAAGACAAAAGGTCAAGAGTGTTGAGTGTTCTCTCCTTTCCATTCTATTTTTGCGTATGTATATGTGTGCATATAATTCAACTAATATAGAAGAAATGAAAACTGACTTAGTTATTGTATATGGTGCAAAAAAGAGCTAAGGCAGCATGAATCAAGTTTTGAGTCACACGTGTGCAAATACCTTGTGTCACACATGTGCGTTGTTGTATACAAACCCAGGATTTTTCATTCGATAATTTCTCAATCTATAATATTATATAAGGCAAAAATATCATTCGGTAAAACATTAATCTTTTCAATTTTATCATTCTTTATTTCAATGTTTACAACTATTGTAATATAATTTAATTATTTTTACAAGGTATATAATTATCACTTCAATTTTTTAATTACGGGATTGTACTGTCACGTCTAGGCAAGGGGAAGCCTTGTACACGACTACTTGTTTATCCAAAGGATTAAATTAAGGGCGGTAATATTTGTTCATAACAAATGGCTATTCGCACCCCATAGGTAAATAACATTTTTTGTTTTAGAACTCTCCCATACCTAATAATCGCAGACCCTCCTCCCCCCACCTTTCGCCCGACCCTCTATTCCCCCCCCCCCTCCCCCCGGCTTGCAGGAATCCAAGCGCGGGTTTTTCGCCCAAGTGCGAGGTGGGGGCGGACATTTTTAGCTCAAGCACATGTTTTTCACCCAAACGCGTGTTTTTCGCCCAAGCGCGGGTGTTTGCCCGGGCGCATGTTTTTGCTGAAGGTGCATTTTCCCCAGGCGCGCGTTTTCATCTGGGTGCTCATTTTCCTACCAGGTGTGCATGCCCGAGGCACGTTTCCCCCCCGAGCATGTGTTTTCCCCTTAGTCTTCATTTTCCATCCACATTGACATATTGTTATCTTTTTTGTGTTCTTATATTTTCTTTTCTTTCAATTTTTGAAAGTGATTGTCTTCGGTCCGAACAAATTAAAGTTGTTATGCACCTCATAAGTGGATAAAGTTGATCATGTGGGGTGCGATTAGTAGAAACTCCATCATTAGAAAGTGGAGGTAGTAGGATCAAAGCCCAACCCATGGTCGGGGGTGGAGGAACCCGACAGCGTGATCCGCGCTTTATCAGCACTAGGCACGGTCAAGGCTGCACCCCACTACTGGGGTGCGGTTAGCCCACACCCCACTAGTGGGGTGCGGGTAGCCCACACACCCCATGGTGGGGTGAGGCCAAGCCCCACCCCGCCTTGGTGGGGTGCGGCCAAATCGCACCCCAAACCGCACCCTCATGGGGGGGGGGGGGGGGGGGGCAAACCTCACCTCCCAAGGGGTGCAACCAAACCGCACCCCCCATGTTGGGTTGAGGCCAAGCCGCTCTCCCCAAGGTGGGGTGCGGCCAATCCCCCCCCCCCCCCCCCCCCCCCCCCCGCCATGCGGTCGAAACCGCACCCCCCCCCCCCCCCCGCCCCTCGGCGGGTGCGGTCAGAGCCCACTTTTCCCTTAGGGGGCACAATTTCCTATTTCCCGAGTGACTTCTTTTCAATAGCGCTCGTGCGTTCTCTGTTCACCCAGAATGCGCTCATATTTGTTACGCGCTCAGAATGCTCTCGTGTTCGTTAATCACCCAGAATACTCTCGTGTTCATTACGTGCCCAGAATGCTCTCGTGTTCGTTGTGCACCCAGAATACACTCGTGTTCGTTACGCGCTCAGAATGCTCTCGTGTTCGTTGTACACCCAGAATGCTCTCGTGTTAGTTATGCGCTTAGAATGCTCTCGTGTTCGTTGCAAGCCCAGAATGCTCTCATGTTCGTTGCACACTCAGAACGCTCTCGTGTTCGTTGTGCGCTCAGAACGCTTCCGCACACGCTTAGAGGCATCCACGTTCTTGACTCGCGTGACAATTAACCTTTCCTAATTTCTCAGATTGCGAGTCTCGTTCGTTGCCTTCATCATCATCAATAAAGCTGTCCGAACTGCCCGAAGGGCGAGACGGTCATTTACGAAAAATGGCTATCCATGTGCTCTGAATCGGCAAACGTGATTCGCCCGACAGGTGGTTACAGTAGTTACAACGATGATATTAACATGCTGCCCCTGCCCAAGGCTATAAAAAGAGCACAGAGTCTTCTTTCAAGACATCTTGTCTTTGACACTAGAGAAAGCTCCTTTGAAGATTTTCTTGGAATTCTCCTTCGGCGCATGAAGATCTCCTCCAGCCTTCGAAGATCTTCTTCGAATCTTCGAGGATCACCTTCAAGCCTTTGAAGTTAACGAAAGGCGACCTCAGAGTCTCACTTTCGTTCCCAGAAGAAGAAGTACTTAGCTTTCTGAGAGGTGGTTTGTCACTCTCGGAATTCTCTCTCTCTAACCATTGTAATGAGCTACAGCCTATCGCACTCAAATTCTCAGTTCCAAGTTGTAACCCCCCAGCAGTTAGTGGAATTTGGTCGACACAGCTCCGGCCGCGTGGTTTTTCACCCTTTCCGGGTTTTCCATGTTAAAAGTCCTCATGTCACTTATCGATTCATTCATTGACTGTTTGCGTGTTCGGTTCACTTCCGAGCTAAGGTGGTTCAATTCGACTGGTCTATCAGAGCACCCGAGCGAGCTCGGTCGATGTCGACTAATATCTCCCCTTCTTTAATTTTAACGGTACCTGGCCTCGCCCTTACCCGGACAGTTCAGGTCGGGTCTTTTATCAAGGAAGTACATCGCTTAAATGCAAGAAAACTTCTACCCTACTTCCAGGCTCATACGATAAAGGTGTTAACTCAGTTACCGTTGCGGACCATCCTCCAGAAGCCAGAAGTATCCGGGAGATTAGTAAAGTGGGCAATCGAGCTGGGCGAGTTCGATATCCACTTTCTACCACGGCCGGATATCAAATCCCAAGTCCTCGCCAACTTCATCGTAGAAAATACTCTTCCTCCGGAGGCCGCACCCGTTAAAGATATCTCCACCGCTCGTTGGGCTCTCTACGTCAACAGGTCCTCTGCGGCCGAAGGAGCAGGAGCAGGATTGCTCCTAATTAGTCCGGAGGGAATCACTTTGGAGTACGACCTCAGGTTGAAGTTCACGGCAGCCAACAACATCGCTGAATATGAGGCCTTAATCGCCGGACTACGACTCGTCAACAACTGCAAGGCAGAGAACCTGGCAATCTACACCGATTCGCAGCTGGAGGTCTCGCAGGTCGAGGGGAACTACGAGGTAAAGAACGACCAAATGACACAATATCTCATGTTCGTGAGATCTCTTCTGCAAAAAATACCATCGTACCAAATTTTGCACATCCCCATGGAGCAGAATTCCAGAGCCGACACACTCTCCAAACTCACGACCTCTCCTTCTAACTATCAATCCTGGAGGCGCCGAATCGAAGACATCATGACCCCCAATATTCATGGAGCATGGGAGATCGCCGAAATTAGCGAAGAAGGATCATCCTGGAAGACACCCCTTCCAGCCTACATTGAACGCGGAGACCTGCCCGACGGCCGTTTAGAAGCACGACGGCTGCGAATGCGAGCCGCCTTGTATGTCATCATCGAAGGGGAGCTTTACAGGCGGGCCTTCTTTGGGCCCTACCTGAAGTGCCTTTCGGCAGCGGAGGTAGAATACACCTTAAAGGAAGTTCATGGTTGAATATGTTGTAACGCCCCTGATTTTCGTTAATTATTTTACGTACCCTCTGTGACGTAATTTTGGCGTAAGGGCGTTATGTCAGCTCGTCTGATAGTGTTTCGAGTTTTAGCTTAGTTAAAGCTTGTGATTTAGGTCAAGCGTGCGAGATTTCGCGTCGTTTCGAGTTAAAGTGAAGATTTTGAGTGGATATCAAGATTTTAGCTTCGGAAGGCTTTATCCGGAGTTTGGCTCGTCGGAATGGAATTCTGACTTCGCCGTTGGATTCGTAGCGCCGTTTTTCAGCTAGGGTGCGAATTTCATAGAAATCCGAGGTGTTTTGGTCGCCCTCGCAGTCTAAGTAAATTGGGGAATTAATGAATTATTTAAATAATAAATTTAGGTTTATATATAAGCCTAAAGCCTTCCCCTTTCCCTATTCATCCTCTTCCTCGATCAAAAGCAGCCGCCGAGGGTTAGGGCGAGAGCGGAGCTTCGTGGAGCCTTCAACCGGCGATTCCTAGGGCTGTAGTGGTCGGAATCGAGTTTGGTTTGAAGATTTGGAAAGCTCTCGGCGAGATCTTCGTTCTAGCGGTAAGCCTTTCTCGTTTCGTGGAGTTTTGGGAGCTTTGGTGGTGACCTAACCCATCCTTTTGATCCAAAAAGTTTCAGGAATCTGTGCTCGTGTGTTTCCCTAGCCGATCCATAGCTTTCGGAGCGGAGAAATTCGAGTTTGCGAGGTTTAAGGCAAGTGGCTTCCTCCTCCTTCCCTTTCGTTTCTTGAAGTATTGTTTTGCTTGTGTCGATTTCATGTCGCACGGTTTAACTTAAGTCTTGGAGTGTTGGTTTGGTAGTAAGCATTCTTGATTGTTCTTCCTCGCTAAGCATCGGATAGTTTTTCCCTGGAGAAAACCGTGAACTGGATAAACTCCCATTTTCTTTCTTCTTGATAATTCCAGATGTCTCGAGAAATTGCCTATCTCCCGAGAAATCATCCTCATCTCTCGAGAAATCCTTGAGCTCTCGAGACATTCCCTCATCTCTCGAGAAACTGCCTTCCTCTCGAGAAATGCTTCTCTCGAGAAATCCTTGAGCTCTCGAGACATTCCCTCATCTCTCGAGAAACTGCCTTCCTCTCGAGAAATGCTTCTCTCGAGAAATCCTTGAGCTCTCGAGACATTCCCTCATCTCTCGAGAAACTGCCTTCCTCTCGAGAAATGCTCCTCTCGAGAAATCCTTGAGCTCTCGAGACATTCCCTCATCTCTCGAGAAACTGCCTTCCTCTCGAGAAATGCTCCTCTCGAGAAATCCTTGAGCTCTCGAGACATTCCCTCATCTCTCGAGAAACTGCCTTCCTCTTGAGAAATGCTCCTCTCGAGAAATCAAATTTCTTTTCTCTCGAGAAATCCTTTTGTCTCTCGAGAAGTTCCTTGTAGTTTTCGAGAAGTCCTAAATTTTGATGTGATTTTTGTGTGGTTTCTGGTTGTGGTACCACCGCCAGGGGCGCTGCCCCTTGGACCCCGTTAGGGGCTCTGCCCCTAAGACCCCGCCAGGGGCGCGGCCCCTTGGAACCCCGCCAGGTGCGCATGTGATTTCGTTGCGATTTCCATGTTTTAATCTTTTGTCCTCTCTAGTGCACCAAGATGATTGCCAGTGTCCCTTCGGTGCTCCTGATCATTGAACCCTCTTGGTTGTATTCTTTTACTCGTTGTGGTCTGTTAACATTTGAGTTACTCTTATGATTCATATTGATCGAGGTGTACTTTGCCTTGACCCTATTTTCTTAGGGCCTTCCAGTGATTATCCTTTCGGGCTGCGTCCCGTGTTTAAATAAAATTTAAGTAATAAGAACTACTGTCTTTAGCCCTTCACAGTGGTTGTGTTTGGGGGACAGTGGGGGGAAATGTTATAGCCTTGCACGGTAGTCGTGTTTGGGTGGTTGGGTCTAGTGGTACCCCCACCTGCTTTTGGGCTTGGGGTAGCGGAGGTAGTTAACCGCTCCCGTATAATTTGAGCTGATCAGTCTCTTTAATTGATGAAACTAAATAAATGAACATGTTTGTTCCTCTTTTGGTATATAGTGCACTCGATGCTTGTTGGTTTTTTGTTTGGAGCTCTCTTTCGGTAAATTTGGCTTGGGTTGGTACCCCTTATGCCTTGCTTGTTTTTCTGCTAGTTTTCTGCCACTTGAAATTCCTTGCTGAGGCGTTCTTTGTTTTATTGAATGCCTCAGGTTCAGAGCCGTAACGGCTAGTGGTGTAGCCTGAAGTTCAGAGTTTTGGTAGCTGTTCACCCCGCTGCTGCGAGGTAGTTGTTGCAGTCAGCTTTCTTCTTGTTCAGACATACTAGTTTAGGCCAATGGGTTAGCGTCAATTTGTTGGCGCCCATTGTGCCTCTTTTGGTACTTTATAGTTTATTTGCCAGTTTTATGCCACTACTTTATGATCTGATACATCTTAATCTCTGGGGATGATTTATGTCTAGGTGCATTATAGTTATAAAATGACTTTCTTCATCTCCATATCACATCATTTTAACTGCAAAACCCTTATATTTAAAGTGACCTAAAGGTATTTTCTACACTTATACCACGCCTAGACATGAGCATATCATTTACCTTATGTCCTATCATCACGTGCATATAGGACCTTAAAATGAGTCAAATCAAGTATTTTCCGCTGCAAATATAATATATTTTTTTTTTCTTGGTGGACTAGTTGATCCACGAGCTGAGAGACACAGTTCTTCCCCTAAAACTCTAATAAATGGTTCCCAAATGATAAATTTCCATGTGATCATGTTTTGAATTAATAAGTAAGAGGTTTCCGCCTGAGCGTCTGCAGTTGTCTCCTGCATGACGTGGCATCATGACGCGTATTTTCTCTTACTCTGATATTCTTAAATTCGGAGAAAATGCGGGTTGTGACATATGTGGAGAGCACTTTGGAGCAAGAGCTCTGGTAAGTTCAAAAGATCTTGCGTTAGGGTTTTTATTGGCCGACAATGAAAAAGGATGCGACTGGGTTCGTCCAAAGGTGTAAAAGCTATCAGGTCCATGCAAACGTCCCTCATCAACCCCCAGTGGCGCTTACGACACTCTAAGGCGTCTGGTCATTTTCTCAATATGGGGGGGGGGGGGGGGGGGGGGGGTCGATCTCCTCGGTCGCCTCCCCATGGACTCTGGCCAGAGAAAGTTTATCATCATGACCATCGATTACTTCACAAAGTGGGTAGAAGTTGAACCCCTCATCAAAGTTACTGAAGAGAACGTCAAACAGTTCGTATGGAAGAACATCGTCTGTCGCTTTGGAATCTCATCAGTAATCTTCGCCGACAACGACACTCGGTTCACGGGAAAGTCGTTCACCAAAATGTGTGAAGACCTGAAGATTAATCTTTGTCATACAGTTGTAGCTCACTCACAAACAAACGGTCAAATTGAAGTAACAAATTGTACCATCCTTAAGGGACTCAAAACCCACCTACAGGAGGAAGGGGCAGTGGGTAGACGCATTTCCGAATGTTCTGTGGGCACACTGTACCATGGAAAGGAATCCCATGGGAGAAATCGTGTACAATCTCTACTACGGAACAGAAGCGATCATCCACGTCGACATTAGCGTCCCCAATAGTCACGCAAAAACCTTCGATCACGAAAATAACGACGAGCTGCTCCGAGAAAACCTATACTTGATCGCAAAAGTCAGGGATACGACTACCCAGCGTATAGCTCACTACCAAAGGCGCGTGGCCTGATTCTACGATCGAAGGGTGAAGCTCAGGGCAATCAATGTTCGAGATCTTGTCCTACGTAGCATCGAGGGGCCAGTAAAGGCCCGCAAAGAGACAAACTCTCACCAACTTGGGAAGGACCATATGTTGTCACTACAGTCGTAAAGCCCGGGACGTACATGCTCAGAATAGCAGAAGGGAAGACCCTACCGCGCACCTGGAACGCCCAAAACCTGCGCCGTTTTTATCAATAATTTGTATTTTCTACTATGTAAAAAGCCGCGAGCTCGACTCGAGCAAACTAACTTTCTACTATGTAAAAAGTCGCGAGCTCAGACTCGCGCAAACTAATTTTCTATTATGTAAAAAAGCCGCAAGCTCGGACTCGCGCAAACTAACTTTCTACTATGAAAACTATGTTTTAACACCAACACCTATGTTTGAGTAAAAATAGTATGTACGTTTTTCACCGTCACAGTAAATCATAGCACCGTAAAGGCCTGCCCCTCGCTCGGATGCCAACGTTTTAAACATACACATTTTATCATTAACTTTGGGGCCCTGCCCCTGGGATTTCACACTACCGCCGATCGAAGGTCAGTCCTTCTCCCCGCAGTAAGGTCCCGACGTCGTAAGGGCCACCCCTCTTACGGTCGTCAACGATTTGAACACATACGCTCTTCACCGGCCACTCTAGGGCCATGCCCCTAAGACTTCGCACTGTCGCTGATCGAAGGTCAGCCCATCTCCACGCAGTAAGGTCCCAACGTCAAAAGGGCATGCCCCTCTTACGGTCGTCAACGGTTTGAACACATACGCTCTTCACCGGCCACACTGGGCCCCGCCCCTGGGGCTTCGCACTACCGCCGATCGAAGATCAGCCCTTCTCCCCACAGTAAGGTCCCGACGTCATAAGGGTCTGCCCCTCTTACGGTCGTCAACGGTTTGAACGCACACGCTCTTCACCGACCATCCTGGGGCATGTCCCCCCGACTAACGCTTCGACAATAACCAGAACAATGGAGTCACAAG
Organism: Dactylorhiza incarnata; assembly: GCA_033032865.1. NCBI lineage: Eukaryota > Viridiplantae > Streptophyta > Magnoliopsida > Asparagales > Orchidaceae > Dactylorhiza > Dactylorhiza incarnata. The sequence continues at coordinate 5,317,880 of JAWHQI010000123.1, read as the reverse complement.
ACGCAAAGGCGCCATCACAATGTTGTACATAGAGAGAAGTGCCTAACAGAACAGGAAACGAAAGCAACCTCACACTCATCCTCCAAGAAGCGGTGTGGACTTCAAAGGTTTTGGGGGCAATTGTTATGCACCTCATAAACGAATAGAAGTCGTGTTGGGTGCGATTAGTAGAAACTCCATCATTAGAAAGTGGAGGTAGTAGGATCAAATTCCAACCCATGGTCATGGGGGTGGAGTAACCCGCCGGCGCGATCCGCGTTTTATCAGCACCAGGTACGGTCAAGGCCGCACCACTACAGGGGTGCGGTTAGCGCACACCCCACTTATGGGGACCCCCATGGTGGGGGTGCAACCAAGCCACACCCCGTCTTGGTGGGGTGTGGCCAAACAGCACCCTCATGCGGCCAAGCCGCACCCCATGGTGGGGGGCGACCAAACCGCACCCTCATATGGGGGGGGGGGGGGGGGGGGGGGGGGGGCAAACCGCACCCCCCATGTTGGGGTGCGGCCAAGCCGCTCTCCCCTAGGGTGGGGTGCGACCAATCCCCCCTCCCCCTCCTTGCAGGGATGCGGCCGAAACTGCACCCCCTTCGGCGGGCGCAGTTTCCTATTTCCCGAGTGACGCGACTATGAGCCCGCCCCTGGGGAGAATGATGTTGTTAGTGTTCTTTCTAGTGTTCACTTTATGCTTATTTAAGAAAAAGTCATATATTGGTCTGCGAATAATGTGTTTGGGGACGATAATATTCTTGGGTCTATAAATATTCATAGATTATAAGTAGTACAAATATTACCTACAGGTTGCATTCTATTACCTACAAGTGGCTACAAATAAATAAAAATACTACGTGTAATAACGGGCCGACTGCATTGGCCCGTCCTTTTCACAGAAAAAACAAATGTGTGCACCATATAAAAATGGTAAAATATTATTTTGATTTGGACATTTTGCTTATCTTTTAAAAATATATTAATAAAAATTATTATTTTTTCTTATCACACCATAAATTTATCACTAATAGTATATAGATAACGTCTCCAATTTCAAAATTAGCTTTGGTCGATTATAATTTCGTAGCCTAACAGTCAATTAAGCTGTGGCCAATTATTGGGGTTATGCAGTATTTTATTACGTTATAACTAATAAAATTACATTAACTTAAATTGATTAATGATCCCCACCGCCCGGCTGCGGCCCCGCCAACATTGGGCGATCATGGCCGGGCGGTGCCGTCTGTGCAACCGGCACGGATTCGCCCCGCCAAACAAAGCCAGCCTTATATTGCGAAGTTCACATCATTTGATCTTGCGAAAGATTGTACATTCTCTTGTCCACTATAATTTGTCGTAATGAAGTCGATTTAGCTTTCTTGAAAGTGGCAGCTAAAGCGGCACAATGCGCTATCTTGAGGACAAGTTCAAAGACAAGATGTGCTAATAATATATACTAATATTATCTAATAACTCTATATTAATTAAATAGAAATAATGATAATATATATTATGTTAATATTAAATAGAAAAAAATACTACATATATATGGACTCATATCCTGATATGTTATCATTCGTTTTGTAATATAAAACGACACAATTTTTTTTTTAAAATCTAAATAAACCGCAGTAGTTGTTTCAATCTTGTCTAATATGATGTTATAAATTTCAATATTATTTCCTTAGGGATATTATTTCTCGTGCGAAGTTTCCAAGGAACGGAGAATTATTCCAATTTTTTTAATCCATCGTTCATTTTCTTCGAAGGATCGTTAATCCAAAATTGTGATTGCTCTTTTATGAATCATATTAGAGATTATATTTAAATGCGAGTAAATATCTTCATAGTTAAATAAATCCAACTATTTCTGATCAGATCTAATTATTTAGTTATGTAGTTTTTCCATTAATATTTTTTTAAAAAATAATTGTTTACTTTAAAAAAATGGAACGGATTTTAGAAAGATTATTTTATCTGCATAATTATCTTACAAAGTCGATAAGTCCGTTAACGGATAGGTGGAGCTTCATTCTTGTGGCAAATAGAGCTCAGGGGTCTCATGCATTATTTGGAGTGCGTCAAACTTCCAGTGTTGTGATGCAAATGAAGTTCAAACGGTGCACCGAACGAACCCTAAGTCATAATTTTAAGATGTACAAATATGATCAGCTCCAACGTAATTGAGGAGATATTTCAAATGGCTCATTCCCGATTAGAGATGGAGCTGATGAATGGGTGTTATGTCCAATCTCCTCTAGACGCATCTAGTTTGGTCAATTATCTTTTAATACATTCAATTGACTAATTAATTATCATTGTTTTATTTAAGGGTAGATCCTTCTTTAAAAAAAATCCTTATAATATTAGGGATTCAAGCATGTTTGAGAAATTTTATTATCTCCATGCTAGTGAAATTTATGTCCTCAATCATATCCACTTGGTATATATGAATTTAATTAGAGGTGGTTTGTATCATTTAATTTATCTAACACTTCATTTACACACAAAATCAAGAGGCGGCTCTCGTGAAGTTCAATCACATGCTAAATTACGTCAAGCACAATGTCATAAACTCTGGAGGAATAGAATAATATTGACAAAAATATAGAGAGATTAATGTATTAATCCTAAAATTTAGAATTATTTATTATCGTCAATAGAACAACATAACCATTGACTCCAAGTGTATAATCAGCGTGATGAATATTATCATGCCATGCCATCATTTACTATAGAAATACATTAAAAGGTGACAAATAATTTATGTAATAATGGGTAACAAATTACACCATGACACATTATTCATTTATTTTTCAACTCAAAGCTACTAAGTCAAATAACTCATCCACGACATATAATTATCCGGCCATCATTTTCTCCAAAATCTCTTTTGTAAAATGAGTTTGTCAATTAAATAATTCATTAATAAAATAATAAATAAATAAAAATTCAAAGGAGTTTATCAACTAAAAGTTGCCAATGGGATAGTTGAAACCGCTTGCTATTACTGCTGGCCGGTTGATTTTAATTACTCCATATATGGGGCTAATTCAAATGTTGAAGATTAATTAATTCTAGTATTTATTTATTTATTTATTCGTTGCTGAGTCAACCGGACATGCTCATAATCAAGTATTACTTGATAATAAGTTTTTGTTTATTATTGCTATTATAATATAGAACTCATTTTATTATGGCATTATGTTACTCAGTTAAATATAAATTTAAAATTAATTAGCAATAGTCTGAAAGAATAAATGAAATAATATTGATATATAATTAATATCAAATAGTATGTTAGTTATATGCCTCGAATACAAACTCATATGAAGATTTTCAACTCAATCACTATATCGCGCACACGTGCTTCCGACAGTATCGTACTTGAAGATAATCAGCGGGGTTTGCACCCCTGGCCTCGGGTGTATTTTGAAGATTTGATATTGCACTGTGTTGTTTATAAAACTTATCTCTTATCCTAAGGTTTATAAGACACAAAATTTTGAGAGTCCTCACTCTTGTAATCACCTATGTTCTTCGTTTACTGAAATGACTTTTTGTCTCTTGTGTTTCCTATGTTGTTAAATGTGGTAACTTGATAGTGTATATATTCATAAGACCGTTTCTTCTCTTGTTACTTGATTATTGTATTGATATTCTGCTCTGCATAGTCGCACACCTTCACCGCATGATGTGGAGGATCTCTCAAATGGTTGCTGCATGCCTTTGCATGATAATATACCATGAGTTTCTTGGGGCACTATCGGCGATGTCGGAGCCAAGATATCGGACCGCGAGGAGCCATGGCCCTCAGCTCTCAATGCTCAGACTATTGTGTGGACGAAGGTTATTGGTTCGTGAGTGACCGTGAACAAAAGATAAGAAAAAATCATCAAAAGGCTTTTATTGTCTGATGAGTGTGTCGTGTTCCCGGGAGTGTATTAGAACTCTCCTTCGCGAATCAAGTGTTACGCAAATTCACGGGAAGGCAAACGAGGTTGCTAAAAATTCAAATGAGCGTTATTCACATAGTATAAACTATCCCTTGTTACAATGAGATTATATTTATAGGCAAAGACAGGAGATATCTTACTGTCAGAAGGTGGATGCGAGGTCGCCGAGATAATCTGCACTTCTGTAGGGGTGACTAAGATGATTTGTTGGGTTCGTCGAGCTGATCTGATGAGGTTGCCGAGTTGATCTGCTGGAATGTCGAACTGATTTGATGAGGTCGTCTAGCACACTAGCTGATCTGCAAAGGTCGCTGAGATAAGTTGATGAGGTCGATGTGGTGATCCGCTGAGATCGCAGATGCGATCCGCTGAGGTCGCGGATGCGATCTGCTGAGGCCGCCGAGCTGCCCCGCTTAAATATGTTATTATTTAAGCTAAAATATGTTGTTATTTAAGCTTAAATATTAACATATTTAAGCGGGTCTAAGTCCATTCATAATTAAGTGCTTTTAGGACTGCGAATAGCCGTCCATTCATATTCTCAGTCCAATAATAGCATATTTAAGCTGAATATTATAAGCTGCATGAATTATAATATTCAGCTGCATGAATTAGACCGTCCAAGCAACGGCTTGGACCTCCACGCTATCTTCTATCATCTAGAAGGTCTTTACACCATGTACAGGTATCATTAATTAATAATTGTTCAAATAAAACTTATTCAGCTTACCCCCGTAATTACTATTCGCTGGCAACTTTTCAAATGCAGTGGGCATTGTTGTACATCCGTAAAGGCCTTAGGACGCACCTGAAGAAAGCCCCGAAAAAGAGAGGAGGGGTCGACAGTCAAAGAGCGCGGTAGCACGCGAGCTGCACCCCCCCGACCGCACCGCCCTTAGGGGTGCGGCCGGCCAAGTCGCACCCCCCAAGGGGGTGCGGCCGAGCCGCACCCCCCTTGGGGTGCGGCCAAGCCGCACGCGTTGGGGGGTGCGGCCAAGCCGCATCCCCCTTTGGGGTGCGGCCAAGCCGCACCCCTTTGGAGGGTGCGGCTTTCCCTTTGGAGGGTGCGGCCAAGCCGCACCCCCTTGGAGGGTGCGGCCAATCCGCACCCCCCCCCCCCCTTGGGGGTGCGGCCAATCCGCGCCCACCCCTCCTCAGGGTGCGGTCCGGCGCCCCTCTCCTCGCCAAAGGATCCCGGTCCCCCCCCTTGGGGGGCAACTCCCCGTCCGCCGTCCGCCCGAGGCATCCCCGTGGTTCGTTGCGCACTTGGAGCACTTCGGCGCTAGCGCGCGCTCAGAACGTTTCTGAGCGCGATCAGGAAGTTTTCTCACTTTTTGTCTTTCCGACTTCTCACTTTTTGGGTTTCTGGCTTCTCACTTTTTGTCTTTCCGGCTTCTCACTTTTGGGGTTTCCGGCTTCTCACTTTTTGTCTTTCAGGTTTCTCACTTTTCAGGAACAGTCGGTCGCCTTTTTCGCCTCCAACAGAGCTGCCCGAACTGCCCGAGCCGCCCAAGCTGCCCGAAGGGCAAGGTGGTCATTTACGAAAAATGGCGATCCGTGTGCCCCAAACCGGAAAATATGATTCGTCCACCGAGCATTTATGGAAACTGCCAACGACAAGATTACCAGACTACCCCCGGCCAAAGCTATAAAAAGGGCCCTGGGGCTTCATTTGAAAGGAGCTGGACTTCTGGACCTGGGAGAGCTCCTTGCAGACTTTTGCGGAATTCTCCTTCGGAGCTTGAAGATTTCCTTTCCGGACTTGAAGATTTCCTTTATCCCGAAAGGCGACGCAGCAGCTCACTTTTGTTCCCCGGAGCAGCTCACTTTTGTTCCCAGGAGCAGCTCACTTTTGTTCCCCGGAGCAGCTCACTTTTGTTCCCCGGAGCAGCTCACTTTTGTTCTCCACCTTTCTCAGAAGGAGAAAATGACTTAGTTTTTTCCAAGAGGCGGCCTGTCGCCTTCGGATCTCTCTATCTCTCTACTACTGTAACGAGTTGCGGCCTGTCGCACTCGAGTTCTAAGTCTCACTTTGTAACCCCCCTGAAGATAGTGGAATTTGGTCGGCACAGCTCCGACCACGTGGTTTTTTACCCTTTCCGGGTTTTCCACACTAAAAAGTCCCAGTGCAATCAATGAATCTCTAATTGACTGTTTGCGCGCTTAGTTCGCTCACGAGCTAAGGTGGTTCAAGTGAACCGGTCTACCAAGAGCCCTAGGCGTTCCACAACAGTTTGGCGCCGTCTGTGGGAACGATTCCCAATCACCAAGCAAGGAGCTCCCGAACGCAACGCTCGTCGCGCCCGAATTCACGGAACCAACAAGAGTGGAAGCCACTCTCGGGCTATCCGACGCATGGAGTTCCTCAACCCCTGAAGACCCGGCGAAGGAAAAAGCGCCTCCTCCTTCCGCGCTCACTAGCGCGCCTCCTCCTTGCGCGCCACAAGCGCCTTCCCCTTGCGCGCTCACAAGCACGCCTCCGCGCGCTCCGCTCTCTCCGAGCGCTCCGCTCTCAAGATCGCTCCAAGCGCGCCTCCGCGCGCTCCGCTCTCTCCGAGCGCTCCGCTCTCTCCGAGCGCTCCGCTCTCAAGACCGCTCCAAGCGCGCCTCCGCGCGCTCCGCTCTCTCCGAGCGCTCCGCTCTCTCCGAGCACTCCGCTCTCAAGATCGCTCCAAGCGCGCCTCCGCGCGCTCCGCTCTCAAGACCGCTCCAAGCGCACCTCCGTGCGCTCCGCTCTGAAGACTGCTCCAAGAGCCCCTCTGCGCTCTCCGCCCTCAAGACCGTCCAAGCAAACAAAGTCGCGAGTAAATCTCGCGCGTGCAAAAAGCCGCGGGCCAGACCCGTGCACCTATTTTATAAAAGCCGCGAGCCAGACTCATGCACCTATTTTATTATGTAAAAGCCGCGGGCACAGAACCGCGCAAAAAGTCGCGAGCAAGGGCACGTGCACCAAAGCCGCGGGCACAGAACCGCGCAAAAAGCCGCGGGCACAGAACCGCGCAAAAAGCCGCGAGCACAGACTCGTGCACCAAAGCCGCGAGCACAGACTCGTGCACCAAAGCCGCGGGCACAGAACCGCGCAAAAAGTCGCGAGCAAAGGCACGCGCACCAAAGCCGCGGGCACAGAACCGTGCAAAAAAGTCGCAAGCAAAGGCTCGTGCACTAAAGCCGCGAGCACAGACTCGTGCGCGAAAGCCGCGAGCACAGACTCGTGCACCAAAGCCGCGAGCACAGACTCGTGCAAAAAAAACCGCGAGCACAGACTTGCGCAAACTAATTTTCTATTGTGTAAAAGCCGCGGGCTCAGAACCGCGCAAGCTAATCTGTCATTTTGCAGAAACCCCTCAGCCCTTACGGATATCAGAGCCGGGCAGCAAGCCCACAACGACCTCAGAAAACCAACACCCTTCGACATCAGCTCCTACCAGAAAAGCGCCGCACAGAGGACAATGGGTAAAGCCGCCGCAGAAAAAATCAAAACCTTCGAACTCCTCGCTCCGGAACTCGGACTCTGAAGGTTTTGGGGGCTTATGTTGTACACCCGTAAAGGCCTTAGGACGCACCTGAAAAAAGCCCCGGAAAAGAGAGGAGGGGTCGACAGTCAAAGAGCGCGGTAGCACGCGGGCTGCACCCCCCGACCGCACCGCCCTTAGGGGTGCGGCCGGCCAAGTCGCACCCCCCAAGGGGGTGCGGCCGAGCCGCACCCCCCTTGGGGTGCGGCCAAGCCGCACCCCCCAAGGGGGTGCGGCCAAGCCGCACCCGTTGGGGGGTGCGGCCAAGCCGCATCCCCCGTTGGGGTGCGGCCAAGCCGCACCCCCCTTGGGGTGCGGCCAAGCCGCACCCCCTTGGAGGGTGCGACCAATCCGCACCCCCCCCCTTGGGGGTGCGGCCAATCCGCGCCCACCCCTCCTCAGGGTGCGGTCCGGCGCCCCTCTCCTCGCCAAAGGATCCCGGTCCCCCCCTTGGGGGGCAACTCCCCGTCCGCCGTCCGCCCGAGGCATCCCCGTGGTTCGTTGCGCACTTGGAGCACTTCGGCGCTAGCGCGCGCTCAAAACGTTTCTGAGCGCGATCAGGAAGTTTTCTCACTTTTTGTCTTTCCGGCTTCTCACTTTTTGGGTTTCCGGCTTCTCACTTTTTGTCTTTCCGGCTTCTCACTTTTTGGGTTTCCGGCTTCTCACTTTTTGTCTTTCAGGTTTCTCACTTTTCAGGAACAGTCGGTCGCCTTTTTCGCCTCCAACAGAGCTGCCCGAACTGCCCGAGCCGCCCAAGCTGCCCGAAGGGCAAGGTGGTCATTTACGAAAAATGGCGATCCGTGTGCCCCAAACCGGAAAATATGATTCGTCCACCGAGCATTTATGGAAACTGCCAACGACAAGATTACCAGACTACCCCCGGCCAAAGCTATAAAAAGGGCCCTGGGGCTTCATTTGAAAGGAGCTGGACTTCTGGACCTGGGAGAGCTCCTTGCAGATTTTTGCGGAATTCTCCTTCGGAGCTTGAAGATTTCCTTTCCGGACTTGAAGATTTCCTTTATCCCGAAAGGCGACTCAGCAACTCACTTTTGTTCCCCGGAGCAGCTCACTTTTGTTCCCAGGAGCAGCTCACTTTTGTTCCCCGGAGCAGCTCACTTTTGTTCCCCGGAGCAGCTCACTTTTGTTCCCCGGAGCAGCTCACTTTTGTTCTCCACCTTTCTCAGAAGGAGAAAAGGACTTAGTTTTTCCAAGAGGCGGCCTGTCGCCTTCGGATCTCTCTATCTCTCTACTACTGTAACGAGTTGCGGCCTGTCGCACTCGAGTTCTAAGTCTCACTTTGTAACCCCCCTGAAGATAGTGGAATTTGGTCGGCACAGCTCCGACCACGTGGTTTTTTACCCTTTCCGGGTTTTCCACGCTAAAAAGTCCCAGTGCAATCAATGAATCTCTAATTGACTGTTTGCGCGCTTAGTTCGCTCACGAGCTAAGGTGGTTCAAGTGAACCGGTCTACCAAGAGCCCTAGGCGTTCCGCAACAGGCATGAAGGCTGCGTGTGCGACGCTGTTTGGCTTGGTGTTCTACAACATGATTTGGATTGCATTTTTGAGGTTAGGGATTCGACTATCACACTATTTGACCAAATTAAGTATCTACATTCATATACATGTCATTATGCTAATTCATTATATATTCTCAATACTCAAATATTTAATATTTTATTCAATTAATTGACTACTATATTATATTTCGTGCACGATTTCTCAATATGAATACCTTGCGTTAGTGATAGTTTAAAAATATTTTAAGCGTTTTGGTGGTTTTGTATTTTTGGAGGCCAATTTTCTGTGGATTTTCGTGAGATGCTTATAGGTGGAAGAAAAACGCATCACTATGGGCTACGTATGATTGAAGAAAAATTTGAACCACTTGCTGCTAGAGAGTGTAGTCGGTGTGAACAGCATCTTTGGTTTACCGCATCTTTAAGCTAATTATTACAATTTCTGCATGAATCACATCTTTGGTTTCTTTGACAATGCAAGCTAGCATTCTTCTTACTTATATGATCATAGTTATACATACTCAGTTGTGCTTGGGGTTCCTTTGCAATCATACACCTGCCTCTAGTTGTCTTTATGAATTTTAAAATTGATGTGCACTCATAGATTCAGAGGAGGCTCCACTAAAGAGAAGTGGAGTTAGTGGGGTCAAAGTCCAACCCATGATCATAGGGGTTGAGGAATCCGTCGGCGCACGATTCGCACCTCGTCAACGCCGGACACGATCAATACCGTACCCCACTACTGGGGTGCGGTTAGCCAGCACCCCGCTTAAGGTAGCCCGCACCCCCTTAAGAGGTGCGGCCGCACCACCCGTGGTGGGATGCGGCCAAGCCGCACACCCCCATGTGGGGTGCGGCCAACCCGCACCCCCCTTCATGGGGGGGGTGTTGCCATGGGGGGGTGCGGCAAAACCGCACCCCCATGATGGGGTGCAGACGAGTCCCCCCGGGCCTTGCAGGGGATGCGGCTGAAACTGCACCCCCTCGGCAGGCGCTGTCGGGGCTCGTTTTCTCCTTGGTGCGAGCTTGCCTGTTTCTCGAGTGGCGCGACTTTCAAAGGGCACTGTTGAAACCAGAGAACTGGTCTCGACGTTCGAAAGGGAGATGCAGTGTGAAGACCCTGACCACAGCCTGGCGCACCAGTGCTGCCTTTCATCCCAGGCCCCCACATGGGTCGCAGCCCATGCCACCCCAACCCCTCTCCGCGCCCCTTCGGCCACGGCGGGTTGTTGGAGACCGCAGCCTCACTATAAAGTTCTTTCACTTCTCATCACCATTTGAGCTGCGGTGATGAGAAGTGAAAGAACTCTATAGGTAAGCGTGCTCGGACGGGAGCAATTCTGGGATGGGTGACCTCCTGGGAAGTCCACGTAGAGGCGCTTAACTGGATCACTTCTCGTCAAAGGGAGGCTGCGGTCTCCAACAACCCGCCGTGGCCGAATAGGCGCGGAGAGGGGCTGGGGTGGCATGGGCTGCGGCCCATGTGGGGGCTGGGACGAAAGGCAGCGCTGGTGCGCCAGGCTGTGGTCAGGGTCCTCACATGCAGCTAACCCTTACTTGACCTAAGCTAGACCCTTGATCAGTCACTAAGAACCGCTGAGCGCGTGGAGGTCCCACCACATACCCGGAAGCTCACAAGGAACTTCCCCTCCCAAGCCAATGCTGAGCCTGGGCACCTTGGAGGGCACTAAGGATCACCTCACCGTCCACCGTCGGTGACAGGGGGAGGGGAGGGGTAGTGTTTGCTCACATGCACGCGAGGGAGGGGGGGAACCAACAACCCTTCCCAAGGTGCCCATGGGGGTCTATTTATTGACTTCCCAAAATTGGGCTGCGGATAGCCAAAATTCTATTATCCACAGCTCAACATCGACCCCGAATGACCAACGCAAGAGGGGGGGGGGGGGGGGGGGGGGGGGGGGGGGCGAGTGGATGATGAAACGTCCACTCCCCCCCTCGCCGGGGGTCCGATGGGTGGACCAAGGTCCACCACCTGAACTAGGCGAGTGGACCCTATGGTCCACTCAACCTACCGGGCGAGTGGACCATAGGGCCACTCGCCCAGCTGCCCGGGCGAGTGGATCTATGGTCCACCCGCCCCCCGGGCGAGTGGACCACAGGTCCACTCGCCTGTAGGCTTGGGGCGAGTGGACCTTGAGTCCACTCGCCCCCCACCAGGGGCGAGTCCATGCGAGTGGACTCAAGGTCCACTCGCCCCCCTACTTGGGCGAGTGGACCGAGGGTCCACTCGCCCGGGGCCTTAGGCGAGTGGACCCAAGGTCCACTCGCCCGCCTACTCGGGCGAGTGGACCGAGGGTCCACTCGCTCGGGGCCTTGGGCGAGTGGACCCAAGGTCCACTCGCCCGCCTACTCGGGCGAGTGGACCGAGGGTCCACTCGCTCGGGGCCTTGGGCGAGTGGACCCAAGGTCCGCTCGCCCAAGGAAGCTTGCTGTAACATCCCGACTTTGAAAAGGGGTCTAGCCGGTTTAGTTGAACCCTTGGAGGAATCTAGGCTGGGTCATCAGGCAATCACGACCCGACCTTCACCACCTAGAGGTGGTCATTTAGAGAAATGACTGTTTTGGGCAGCATCGTGCTTCGTCACAGCGTCAAAGTTGTTTATTGAGCATACGTGCTCCGAATCGACTTCCGTCAGTTGCGTTGGACTCGTATGGTCGATACGTATGCAACGAAATTCGTTTCGTTCCAATCCGAGGTCATTTGGTGAAATTGACCGTTTTGAGTACCGTAGCGCGTCACGACGACGCAATTTTAGAATAATGAGCATACGTGCTCTGAATCAACTTCCATCAGTAGTGTTAGACTCGTATGGTTGATACGAGTGCAACGGAATTCATTTCGTTCCAATCCGAGGTCATTTGGTGAAATTGACCGTTTTGAGTACCGTAGCGCGTCACGACGACGCAGTTTTAGAATAATGAGCATACGTGCTCCGAATCGACTTTCGTCAGTAACGTTAGACTCGTATGGTTGATACGAGTGCAACGGAATTCGTTTTGTTCCAATCCGAGGTCATTTGGTGAAATTGACCGTTTTGAGTACCGTAGCGCGTCACGACGACACAGTTTTAGAATATTGTGCATACGTGCTCCGAATCAACTTCCGTCGGTTGCGTTAGACTCGTATGGTCGATACGAGTGCAACGGAATTCGTTTCGTTCCAATCCGAGGTCGTTTGAAGAAAGCCACTATTTGGAGTAACGGCAAGCGCCATAACAACGCCATTTTAAAATATTGGGCGAACGGACTCGGAATCAACTTCGGATGCTTTCTTTATTTTTGTATGGCTGACACGGACACAATGGTACACTCTGCATATTTATTTCGCAAGCACTTTTGCATGCTTTGATAAATATTCGTATGTATATATGTACGTTGATATGATATGAACTTATATATATGTATATATATAATGTATATACCTTTATGCCATCATATTAAGGATACCAGCCCGAATTTCCTCAAAACCGGGAAACCAGCGAACTCAAAGGGCTGGGCAGAAAATCTTAGGCAGAATGAAAACCATGGGCGGAATGAAAACCATGGGCGGATGAAATGGGAGAGCGAGTTAATCGAATGGCGGAACTCTGGCATGGGAGAGATCGCAGAGCTCCGGCAAGACTCGAAGCTGGAACCTCCTCCTAGACGGGATTTCGTGGGAGCTTCGGATTGTTCGGACATGGCTATAAAATGGGCGGCTCATCTCCTCTTCAGGGGACAGGAAGAAAAAAAAGGTCTACCCTCCCCCATCTCTCTCTCTCGCCTTTTTCTCTGGCTTGGATCTTTGAGTGCTTAGAGGACGGACGTGATCGGCAACCCTTGCAAGTGGCGTTGTGTATTTCTTCTTTGACTACCAGGGGGCTGCTCTTCATCTCTCTCAGTCTGGCAGAAGAATCAGGTAAGGGTTTCCTATGTTATAGAAGGGAATGAAATCACATGTGACAGGTGCAGATGAGAGACAACACCTATGTATGGATGAAGCCGCGGAGCAGGCTACGTCAGGTACAAGTCATTGAGTCGCATTCTCTCTTATTGTGTCCTATCTCATGATATCTATATATTTGGCTATGAAGCATTGAACGATAAGACTAAATGCGGCGGAGATACTGCAATTATCCATACAGGTCTTGAGTTTGAGGTTTCTGTGATGATTAATCTTCCGCTGTAATACTACGTCTTCCGCTAAGTGCTATAAAGTGCATTCTTTGATAATGTCTTCCGCTGGAACATCGATTCCCTACTCTGTTGGTGTGTCGTGACTTTCGCTTAACACCAACCCAATGCGTGACTTTGGAGCGTTCAAGGAAGGGGGTTGAAGAAGCTAGTACCTTCACCCTTCGTGATCGCTTCAGCGTCGTGCAAGAAGGGTGGTGTGCGATAAGATCCCCCGGTCGGACCGTCGATTTGGGAGGGGGGTCTTACAAATGGATCAGAGCGCAACCGATCTTGTCGACCTATTCGTGATCACAGAAACACCTATTGCTCCGCTAATCGCTGAAGCGTGGTTCGGGACGAACCACTGCAGCGGAAGCGGTGGTGGACCTAAAAGGTAAAAGTTGGCAACAAACTTGGCATATATATGAACATTTTCACTCGAACGTATCAAATTTAGTTTTAGTCATGCAAAATTTTTTTATGACTCAGATCGACACGTAAATGTCTTTTACTACATCTGATCTCGATCAATCATCTATCTTATTCTCATAAAACACTCTCTTTAAACCCTACAAATGATCATTTCAAATTTTGAATCCCGGGTTTAAGCCTCTTTGTTTTATTGGGATTAAATACTCGTTTTCAAAATTCCATCCGAGGTAAACTAATCAAATTTTGTGTGCAATATGAGGATTTTATTACTAATTTCTAATCTCAGGTTTAAGCCTCTTTGTTTTATTGGGATTAAAATTATCGTTTTCAAAATTTCATTTAAGGTAAGCTAATTAAATGAAATTTTGCGCAATGCTCTAACGATTGCAAATATGAAGTATGCTTTGACCTGATCAATTTGATGATCTGTTGAAAATAAAGTCGTGCAATCGTAAAAGAACTATGATAAAATGTTAGTCTTTTCAATAACGTTAATATTTCAGGAAATGATTACTGAGGCGACGTGCTGGATTGAAGTAAATTTGTGGCAAATTTATAAAAGCTTGTATACAAACAGTACATTGTTAGTATTCGCGGGACTTGCGATGTTTGCATACTCAGCCAGCCGGGAAACCTCGTTAAAAAGGGTAAGTCACTGAGGACCCGAAGGTGATGGTTACCTATTTTATTGCTTGTATTATAAATTGCTTGCATTGGGAAAAGTGGCGGGTTGGTCATGCCCGTAGACCGTACGTACCGGTGCGGGAAGATTGACGACTCTAAGCGACAGGGAGGTGTGCACCCCGGGAGCTCGGTTGTATCTTATATGCCCCGCTGGGTCCCTCCGCTGGTTGGCCAAATTCAGTTATTGTCGGATGTCTCCTACGTCTGAGGGTACACGGGGTTGTACGTTGGGGCCTGGGTAGTGCGGTACATCCACACCCAGAAGTGGCAGGACCGGCCACTGTCACCGACGGCCACATCGGTGAGGCCCGCGGGGTTCGCTACCCTGCAAAAAGAAGCGGTCAAAATATGTCAACATAAAGAGCAAACTGGTAAAACGTTATATGTGATTACCGTGGCGAGACAGTCATGCCTAAGGACCATTCATACAGGAATGGGAAGGTTGACGACTCATGAGGCACTAGGGAGTGTGTGAACCCCGGGAGGTTATTTATTATTTCCCCGCAAGGTCCCTCCGCTGGATAGCCGAATCTCGGAATCGCCGGATGTTGCTCACATCCAAGAGTAAACAGAGTTGTACGTTGGGGCCTGGGTAGTGCGGTACGTCCACACCCAGAAGTGGCAGGACCGGCCACTGTCACTGACGACCACATCGATGAGGCCCGCGGGGGTCGCTACCCTGCTGGAAGAAAAGCGGTCAAACTATGTCGATGTATGGATATGTGATTGAGTCGTGAGTACTCGTTATGCATGGCTTGCATATGCATCATTTGCAATAAAACATACATATCTGCATATACCATTAACATATAATTTTCGTATGGGAGTTGGTTATATGTTCATGGATTTTTCACTGCTTATTTGCTATTTTTACATGTACCATCAACATATAACCTTCGTATGGGAGTTGGTTATATGTTCATGGATTTTTCACTGCTTATTTGCTATTTTTACATGTACCATCAACATATAACCTTCGTATGGGAGTTGGTTATATGTTCATGGATTTACCCTGCTTACTTACATTTCCTGTTATCTGTTCCACTAACATATAATATTCGTATGAGAGTCGGTTATATGTTAATGGGTTTTTACTATGTACCTCTAGGACACAGCTCATAAATTTTGCGTTTCAGATATGCAAACTTTGGAGGTATACGATTATGCTAGAATTACTTATTTAATATAATTGTCTAAGCTGGCAGTTCAGTTAGCAAACAATTTGGCGCACGAAATGTTCCCTCGAACAATATATATCAAAATTACGGCAGAATGGACATGGCTAGGGTAAAGCTACCCCTTAGTTCGCTTAGGCTACTTATTACAGCATACGGCGGGAGCCGTCAACACAGCTCATTTAGGTAAAACCAAACCTATAGACCCGTAAATTTTGGGATCGTTCGACACGTATAGTGGTCTGTAGTAGGCCCCGTTTTGAATCTCCATGACCCACTCGTATTTTCAGGGACGAAAATTTTCTTTGTTTTATTGGATTGTAACATCCCGACATTGAAAAGGGGTCTAGCCAGTTCAGTTGAACCCTTGGAGGAATCTAGGTCGGGTCATCAGGCAATCACGACCCGACCTTCACCACCTAGAGGTGGTCATTTAGAGAAATGACTGTTTTGGGCAGCATCGTGCTTAGCCACAGCGTCAAAGTTGTTTATTGAGCATACGTGCTCCGAATCGACTTCCGTCAGTTGCGTTGGACTCGTATGGTCGATACGAATGCAACGGAATTCGTTTCGTTCCAATCCGAGGTCATTTGGTGAAATTGACCGTTTTGAGTACCGTAGCGCGTCACGACGACGCAATTTTAGAATAATGAGCATACGTGCTCTGAATCAACTTCCATCAGTAACGTTAGACTCGTATGGTTGATACGAGTGCAACGGAATTCGTTTCGTTCCAATCCGAGGTCATTTGGTGAAATTGACCGTTTTGAGTACCGTAGCGCGTCACGACGACACAGTTTTAGAATAATGAGCATACGTGCTCCGAATCGACTTTCGTCAGTAACGTTAGACTCGTATGGTTGATACAAGTGCAACGGAATTCGTTTTGTTCCAATCTGAGGTCATTTGGTGAAATTGACCGTTTTGAGTACCGTAGCGCGTCACGACGACACAGTTTTAGAATATTGAGCATACGTGCTCCGAATCAACTTCCGTCGGTTGTGTTAGGCTCGTATGGTCGATACGAGTGCAACGGAATTCGTTTCGTTCCAATCCGAGGTCGTTTGAAGAAAGCCACTATTTGGAGTAACGACAAGCGCCATAACAACGCCATTTTAAAATATTGGGCGAACGGACTCGGAATCAACTTCGGATGCTTTCTTTAGTTTTGTATGGCTGACACGGACACAATGTTACCCTCTGCACATTTATTTCGCAAGCACTTTTGCATGCTTTGATAAATATACGTATGTATATATGTACGTTGATATGATATGAACTTATATATATATATATAATGTATATACCTTTATGCCATCATATTAAGGATACCAGCCCGAATTTCCTCAAAACCGGAAAACCAGCGAACTCAAAGGGCTGGGCAGAAAACCTTAGGCAGAATGAAAACCATGGGCGGAATGAAAACCATGGGCGGATGAAATGGGAGAGGGAGTTAATCGAATGGCGGAGCTCTGGCATGGGAGAGATCGCAGAGCTCCGGCAAGACTCGAAGCTGGAACCTCCTCCTAGACGAGATTTCGTGGGAGCTTCGGATTGTTCGGACATGGCTATAAAATGGGCGGCTCATCTCCTCTTCAGGGGACAGGAAGAAAAAAAAAGGTCTACCCTCCCCCATCTCTCTCTCTCGCCTTTTTCTCTGGCTTGGATCTTTGAGTGCTTAGAGGACGGACGTGATCGGCAACCCTTGCAAGTGGCGTTGTGTATTTCTTCTTTGACTACCAGGGGGCTGCTCTTCATCTCTCTCAGTCTGGCAGAAGAATCAGGTAAGGGTTTCCTATGTTATAGAAGGGAATGAAATCACATGTGACAGGTGCCGATGAGAGACAACACCTATGTATGGATGAAGCCGCGGAGCAGGCTACGTCAGGTACAAGTCATTGAGTCGCATTCTCTCTTATTGTGTCCTATCTCATGATATCTATATGTTTGGCTATGAAGCATTGATCGATAGGACTAAATGCGGCGGAGATACTGCAATTATCCATACAGGTCTTGAGTTTGAGGTTTCTGTGATGATTAATCTTCCGCTGTAATACTACGTCTTCCGCTAAGTGCTATAAAGTGCATTCTTTGATAATGTCTTCCGCTGGAACATCGCTTCCCTACTCTGTTGGTGTGTAGTGACTTTCGCTTAACACCACCCCAATGCGTGACTTTGGAGCGTTCAAGGAAGGGGGTTGAAGAAGCTAGTACCTTCACCCTTCGTGATCGCTTCGGCGTCGTGCAAGAAGGGTGGTGTGCGATAAGATCCCCCGGTCGGACCGTCGATTTGGGAGGGGGGGTCTTACACTTGCCCCCCCCCCCCGGCTTTCTCTTTTCGGTCCTGACAACCTTCGTTGGTTTGGTTTATTGCGTCGCGGTCATCTTTTCCATCACGACCTCATCCGTGTCGGGTCACACCATCTCGGAAAATATGAGAGTTGTACACAATCCCCGCTCTTTTTGAGCTTGCATTAAGCTCGGAAAGAAAGTCCAACCCACCTATTTGACAAGTAGGTGGGACCCTAGAGCGATCCGCGAAGGGCCCTGCCAACGGGATGCTCCTGCCGAGTTTTTCAACTGAACCTAATTTGGGGCATAACGTGAACCTTTCTCCACTTAACAACCCTCCTATGAGCCGGGCTCAACTGTAGGTGGAGAAAGCTCAACACCTTAGGTCGAATTGAATTGACCTGAGGTGGAGAAAAACTCAACACCCTTAGTCGAGCCGAGCTCGGCCTGAGGTGGAAGGCAAACCTTTCTCCACTTAACAACCCTCCTATGAGCCGAGCTCAACTGGAGGTGGAGAAAGCTCAACACCTTAGGTCG
Organism: Dactylorhiza incarnata; assembly: GCA_033032865.1. NCBI lineage: Eukaryota > Viridiplantae > Streptophyta > Magnoliopsida > Asparagales > Orchidaceae > Dactylorhiza > Dactylorhiza incarnata. The sequence goes on along the minus strand of JAWHQI010000123.1, from coordinate 5,299,606 downwards.
AATTGAACTTGACCTGAGGTGGAGAAAAACTCAACACCCTTAGTCGAGCCGAGCTCAACCTGAGGTGGAAGGCAAACCTTTCTCCACTTAACAACCCTCCTATGAGCCGAGCTCAACTGGAGGTGGAGAAAGCTCAACACCTTAGGTCGAATTGAACTCGACCTGCGGTGGAAGGCAGGAACTCCACACATACAAGGGAGCCAAGCTCACCTGGTGGGTGAGGGGACTCCACACCTACCAGGGAGCCGAGCTCACCTGGAGGGGGAATGAACTCCACACCTACCAGGGAGCCGAGCTCAACTGGAGGGGGAGGGAACTCCACACCTACCAGGGAGACGAGCTCACCCGGAGGGGGAGGGAACTCCACACCTACCAGGGAGTCGAGCTCTCCCGGAGGGGGAGGGAACTCCACACCTACCAGGGAGCCGAGCTCTCCCGGAGGAGGAGGGAACTCCACACCTACCAGGGAGCCGAGCTCTCCCGGAGGGGGAGGGAATCAACAATTTCCTGAACTATCCGGGGGCGGAGAACCGGTCCACGTCCCAGGTGCTTACCCTCACCAAGGGACGGAGGAACTCCACCATCTTATCAAAGCAACTGAGGCAATGATCCAATCCACGCCCTAGGTGCTTACCTTCACCTAAAGGCAGAGGAACTCCACCATCTTATCAGAGCAACTGAGGCAGAGATCCCATCCACGTCTTAGGTGCTGGGCTTTCCTTGAGGTAGAGGAATTCAACACCTTTTTGAACAAATTAGGGGCGGAGTACCCGTCCACGCCATGGGGGCTTAGCTTACCGGGAGGCGGAGGACCTCATCATCTTTCCAAGTCACTTAGCCAAGTATCGAGTCGACCCGATGAGTCTCCCATCTGCCGGCGTGACTGATCCCGGAGAATGGTCTCTAGTCGGGGATATTAACAATCAGTCGACCCGATTAGTCTCCCATCTGCCAGCATGACTGAGCCCGGAGAATGGTCTCTAGTCGGGGATCTTACCAATCAGTCGACCTGATGAGTCTCCCATCTGCCGGCATGACTGAGCCCGGATAATGGTCTCTAGTCGGGGATATTACCAATCAGTCGACCCGATGAGTCTCCCATCTGCCGGCATGGCTGAGCCTGGAGAATGGTCTCTAGTCGGGGATATTAACAATCAGTCGACCCGATGAGTCTCCCATCTGCCGGCATGACTGAGCCCGGAGAATGGTCTCTATTCGGTGATATTACCAATCAATCGACCCGATGAGTCTCCCATCTGCCGGCATGACTGAGCCCAGAGAATGGTCTCTAGTTGGGGATCTTACCAAATGGGAGCGGAGTACCCATCCACGTCCTAGGTGCTTTCTTTCACCTAGAGGCGAAGGAACTCAACACCTTCCCCAAGCCACTTAGATGCTTACCAACCTCTGCCCCTATGGGCTAAAATAACTATTATGAGCTGAAATAAGAGGGTTTTTTCCAGGATAAAATTAACATTTATTAAGGATAAAAACGTTTTAGATCGTCGCCAATCCAAGTGTTGCCGAGGGGAACTCCTTCAACATTCTGAAGGCGATACCCCCTCCCCCCCCCCCCCCCCCCCCCCCGACTTCAGGGCTTCCAGGATTACATAGGGTCCTTCCCAATTGGGTTGGAGCTTTCCTACGTTCGTCGATCTTCCCGCGGCGTCGACCTTCTTGAGGACCAGATCTCCTGGGACGAATTGCTTGATCCTAATGTTCTTATCGAAATACCTGGCCATCCGACGTTTCACTTCCTCCTGCCGAATCGACGTGAGGTCCCGGATCTCCTCAGCCACATCCAGCGAGAGCCGTTGTTCCTCCTCGTTGTCCATCCTCCAGTCTTCGTCACCCTCCTGGGCGGCCATGACCCGGGGGGATCTGACCTTGAATTCCATAGGGAGTACAGCCGCGGACCCATGAGAGAGTTTGAATGGCGTTTCCACGTCGCGGTGTTGGGCGTTGTTCTCAAGGCCCACAAGACCGAGGGAAGCTGCTCCACCCAGTTCCCCTTCAGGTTCTCCACTTTTCTCTTCAGCAAGTTGACTATGACTTTGTTTGCCGCCTCGACCTGTCCATTGCTCCGAGGATGATGAACGGAGGCGAAACGAAGATCGATGCCCAACTGACCGCAGAAGCTAGTGAGCTCCTCACTCGCGAACTGTGGTCCATTGTCCATCACTATGGCGAGGGGGAGTCCGTGCCTGCAAATTATTTCTCCCCAAATAAAATTTTTTATTACCTGCGAGGTTGTTTTTGCCAAAGCTTTGACCTCCACCAATTTGGAGAAGTAGTCTATCATGACCAGCAGGAACCTTCTTTGACCGCTGGCCTGAGGGAATGGGCCGACCAAGTCCATCCCCCAGATGACGAAGGGCCAGGGTGTTGTGATGGTCCTGAGCCTTTGCGCAGGTTAGAGTTGGAACGGTGAGAAGAGCTGACACATCCAACACTTCTTTGCAAACTCTGCGGCATCCCTGCGAAGGGTCAGTCATAAGTATCCCTCCCTCAACACCCTTTTCTCTAAGGTTTGGCTTCCGGAGTGTCTCCCTCATTCTCCGGAGTGAATTTCTTCCAAGACCTTTGAAACTTCATCTTCTACTACGCACCTTGCTAGGAGCCCGGTTAGGGTCTTCCTATACAAGCTCCCATCTCGGATCAAGTAGTATGCAGACTTGTACCTGAACCGCCTCTTATCGGGGACCCCCTCCTGGAACTTGCCTGAGGTCAAAAAGGTGAGGATCGGGTCCACCCATGAGGTCCCTTGATCGATCTCCATGAGCTCCCCTTCCTCGATGGACGGGCGGAACAACTCGGTCACCGTTCCTCCCGCGCGAGGGCCGTACTTTGCCAACTGATCTGCTTGGGCATTTTCCTCCCTCGAAATATGCTGGATGGAGAAAGTGCAGACCCCCCCCCCCCCCCCCCGATGAGGTCTTTAACCTTTGTCAGATACCTCTGGAGGGTCGGCTCCTTCGCTTCGAACTCTCCCCGAACCTGGGAGGCCACCGCCATCGAATCCGTGAAAACCTTCACATCCCGGATTCCTAATTCCTTTGTCAGTCGAAGCCCAGCCACCACTGCTTCATACTCGGCCTGGTTGTTGGTTACGGGGAATCAGATGTCGATCGCCTGCTCAATCCTTGTCCCCTACGGGCTGACCAGGACTACCCCTCCGCCAAGGGAATTTTTCCCCGATGCCCCGTCTGCGAACAGCTCCCATGCCATCAACCCGGTGGTTTCCAAACCATCCACCTCGGTCACATATTCTGCCAGAAAATCTGCCACTGCCTGCGCTTTCATTGACAGTCGAGGGATGAAAGTGACATCGAACTCGCTAAGCTCAACCGACCACTTTGCCAATCTCCCGGAGTCCTCCACTCCCTCCATAATGTTGCAAAGGGGTGATCGGTGTAAGACCCCCCCCCCTCCAAAATCGGTGGTCCGATCGGGGGATCTTATCGCACACCACCCTTTTTGCACGACGCCGAAGCGATCACGAAGGGTGAAGGTACTAGCTTCTTCAACCCCCTTCCTTGAACACTCCAAGGTCATGCATTGGGGTGGTGTTAAGCGAAAGTCACTACACATCAACATAGTAGGGAAACAGTATTCTAGCGGAAGACATCATCAAAGAGTGCGCTTTATAACACTTAGCGGAAGACATGCATCATCAAAGAGTGCACTTTATAACACTTAGCGGAAGACATCATCAAAGAGTGCTCTTTATAGCACTTAGCGGAAGACGTAGTATTATAGCGAAAGATTAACTATCACAGAAACCTTAAACTCAAGACCTGTATGAATAATTTACATACCTCTGCCGCATTAAATCATGTCCATCAAGGACTCATTGCCAATATATAGATGCCGTGAGGTGGGGCACAACAAAAGGGATGCGGCTTAACAACTTGTACCTGACGTAGCCTGCTCCGTGGCTTCCTCCATGCTTGGGTGTGGTCTCTTATCCGCACCTGTCACATGTGCTAAAGACAAGTTATTAGAACCACCAACAGAATCCAACCCCTACTAACAAACAGACATAAAATATCATTTATAAGGGAGGGGATATCTGGACTCTTATTGGGCCGAGGCAGTCTTCCCACGACCACCGCCTACGTACTCCGTATCATCCTGCATACGGTCTCAGACCCACGTAGTTCTATTAGTTTCGCACGGGTTGCCCTCCCAGACCATCCGTCGTGCGGGTTGCCTTAGAGTAAAAACTCATCGGTCATCCTATATTCTCCAAAGGCACATTTTCCGAAGGGACATTTCATTCCCGTAGAAATTATTTCTCGAAGGCAACATTTTATTCCCGTAGAAATTATTTCTCGAAGGTAATATTTCATTCCCGTAGGAATTATTTCTCGAAGGCAACGTTTCATTCCCGTAGGAATTATTTATCGAAGGCAACGTTTCATTCCCGTAGAAATTATTTCTCGATGGCAACATTTCATTCCCGAAGGAATTATTTCTTGAAGGCACAAGGTGTTCCCGTCAAATCTAAATTAATGTCAATACGGAATAAAACCCAAAAACATCAATTTGTCTGCACTTCTGCGAGAGCAGCAGCCAGTTCGGTACTATTTAGGATTGATGCTGAAGGAATGACCCATCTTCACGTCAACTCTAAATTATAGGCAATAAAGAAGAACGTGCCAAAATATCGATCTGTCTGGTTCTACAAGCGGCGGACAGTTCGGCACTATTTAGGGTTGACGCTGAAGGAATGTCCCATCTTCACGTCAACTCTAAATTAAATGCAATAAAAAAGAAAAACCAAAACATCGAACTGTCCGCTCTGCTCTACAAGCGGCGGCCAGTTCGGCACTATTTAGGGTTGACGCTGAAGGAATGTCCCATCTTCACGTCAACTCTAAATTATAGGCAATAAAGAGGAAAATGCCAAAACATCGATCTGTCCGCTCTGCTCTACAAGCGGCGGCCAGTTCGGCACCATTTAGGGTTGACGCTGAAGGAATGTCTCATCTTCACGTCAACTCTAAATTATAGGCAATAAAGAGGAAAATGCCAAAACATCGATCTGTCCGCTCTGCTCTACAAGCGGCAGCCAGTTCGGCACTATTTAGGGTTGACGCTGAAGGAATGTCCCATCTTCACGTCAACTCTAAATTATAGGCAATAAAGTGGAAGAGGCCAAAACATCGATCTGTCCGCTTGGCTCTACAAGCGGCGGACAGTTCGGCACTATTTAGGGTTGACGCTGAAGGAATGCCCCATCTTCACGTCAACTCTAAATTAAATGCAATAAAGAAGAAAGAACAAAACATCGAACTGTCCGCTCGGCTCTACAAGCGGCGACCAGTTCGACACTATTTAGGGTTGGCGCTGAAGGAATGTCCCATCTTCACGTCAACTCTAAATTATAGGCAATAAAGAGGAAGAGGCCAAAACATCGATCTGTCCGCTTGGCTCTACAAGCGGCGGACAGTTCGGCACTATTTAGGGTTGACGCTGAAGGAATGTCTCATCTTCACGTCAACTCTAAATTAAATGCAATAAAGAAGAAAGACCAAAACATCGAACTGTCCGCTCGGCTCTACAAGCGGCGGCCAGTTCGACACTATTTAGGGTTGGCGATGAAGGAATATCCCATCTACACGTCAACTCTAAATTATAGGCAATAAAGAAGAAAATGCCAAAACATCGATCTGTCCGCTCTGCTCTACAAGCGGCGGACAGTTCGACACTATTTAGGGTTGACGCTGAAGGAATGTCCCATCTTCACGTCAACTCTAAATTATAGGCAATAAAGAAGAAAAAGGCCAAAACATCGATCTGTCCGCTCTGCTCTACAAGCGGCGGCCAGTTCGGCACTATTTAGGGTTGACCCTGAAGGAATGCCCCATCTTCAGGTTGACGCTAAATTAATAGGCAATAACGAAGGAAGAACCAAAACATAGATCTGTCCGCTCTGCTCTACAAGCGGCGGCCAGTTCGGCACCATTTAGGGTTGACGCTGAAGGAATGATCCATGTTCAGGTCGACACTAAATTAATAGGCAATAACGAAGGAAGAACCAAAACATCGATCTGTCCGCTCTGCTCTACAAGCGGCGGCCTGTGCGGCACTATTTAGGGTTGACCCTGAAGTAATGACCCATCTTCACGTCAACTCTAAATTATAGGCAATAAAGAGGAAAAGGCCAAAACATCAAGCGGTAAAATAGGCCGAAAGCAGAGGTCATAATATCAAGCAGTAAAATAGGCCGAAAGCAGAGGCCATAATATCAAGCAGTAAAATAGGCCGAAAGCAGAGGCCATAATATCTAGCAGTAAAATAGGCCGAAAGCAGAGGCCATAATATCAAGCAGTAAAATAGGCCGAAAGCAGAGGCCATAATATCAGGACCAGTGCGAGACTGGAGAATTGAAAGTACAGAAAGTAGATGCGGGGGACCAGTGCGAGACTGGATTTAAAGATACTGAAAGCAGTAAATAAGGACCAGTACGAGACTGGAGGAAGTAAATAAATAAACAAGTTAGTAGTCCAATCACTCCATAACAGGAGGCTTCAAAGTCGACTCCGTTTTTAGGAGGAAAGTTCTGTTCCATCTCCGTTCATAGGAGGAAATTCTGTTCCATCTCCGTTCATAGGAGGAAATTCTGTTCTTTCTCCGTTCATAGGAGTTTACTTATATTTTATGAGAATCCTTATTTTTCGTGGAATTCCTTATTTCCGTATGCCTTGGGTTCATATTTTAAATATCCAGACGTTATCGAATTGGCGGCGTCGCCTCGCGATTGTGACCTTAACTGCGCGTCGATATTTTTACTTTTAAAAGTACCCAAACTTTTTAGAGGGTGCGATCCAGCCGCCCGAGCTTCCTGTAATTTTTGGAGACGTGCTGGAGGAGAGCGAAATTCATTATTAATTGATAACATAGATTTTTAGCATCTAAAAATAGTAAACCCATTTCAAAAATTCCAAAATAATTACAGTAGGTGTAGGTCAGTGGTAGGAAGCTTCCCAAATTTTCTCATAATTTTCCCTCACTGTTACGGCCCTCTGGAAATTCAAAAACCCCAAATATTACAGTATTTTAATTATTAAAAATACTAAAACATGACAGAAAAATTTGAAATTTTTACTGGGGATACACCTCGCTGTTACGCACAACTTTTATGTTCAAAACTTTTCCATTTGAGCCCAATATTTCCCTACATAAAATCATATATCAATTTCTATAAAAATTATAAAATTTTTATAATTTTGTTAAACAAGACTTCCGCCGCCTGTACCATGCCGCCCCCTTACGGGTCTCCGCCGCCGGCCGGCCGCCGGCCGGCCATAGCTCCACCCCCGGCCGACTCCTAGGGGGCGGGCGCTCCCTCCGGCGGTGGTCCGGTGGCCTGCCGCCCCCGGCCACCGCCGGAGATGCTTGTTTTCCTGTTTCGGACGGAGGAGAGGGGAGAGGCGGCGGCGGCGCTCCGGCTGCCGAAGTTGACATGCGAGACGTCCGAATGAGAGGTAGGGAGGAGAGGAGAAGGTCGCATAGTAGTTGGGGTCCTCCGGGAGCCCTCCGGCGAACTTGCCATGGGAGGGTGGCGAGGCGGTGGAGCTCGGCTTCTCGTTCTCCGGCGAGGTGGGGCTCCGGCAGGGGGTGGGGCTGGCTCGACTGAGCTTGGGGGAGAGGTTTGTTGCTCTGGAGGAGGGGGGGTCCTTTTATAGAGGTGGCAGTGAGTCCTCTTCCCTCTCCTCCTCCTTGGCCATGTACAGGCCATGGTTGGTTCAACCATGGTTGGGCTAAGGTGTGTGTTGGCAGCCTCCTAATGGTGGGAGGGTACACATGGGTTAGGCCTAGGGGTTAGGCTAGCTTGGATGGGCCAATGAGGGCTCACCTCTTGGATGTGTGCTTTCTCCTTTTGGTTTTAGTGGAGGGGATGAGTTGGAGGGGGTTTGGTTGGCCTTGATTTCATCTACTTGTTAATGATAGGGGGAGGATTTGAGTTAGTAGAGATTGGGGGAAGAGAGTTAAAGAAATCCAAAAAATATCATTTTTTATAAGAAGGTTGACCAAAGTTTTGGTCAACCATAAGTGGGGTCCCCCATGCATGTCAAAGTTTACATAGATCCGCGTCGCCAAGTGTCGGCTCATTGGTGATGTGCCGGGGTTGAAATTAAGCGTTTACTTATTTCGAGATTCTTATAATTTTACGAGCAATATTTTATTTAATTGACCAAACGACGTCGGAATCGAGCGAAACAAACTTTGTTGCACTCGTATCGACCATACGAGTCTAACACAACTGACAGAATTCAATTCGGAGCTCGTTTGCTTAACATTTGAAAATGGCGTTGTTGCGGCGCTCGATATTACTCAAAATAGTCGTTTTCTCCAAACGACCTCGGATTGGAACGAAACGAGTTCTGTTGCACTCGTATCGACCATACGAGTCTAACGCAACTGACAGAATTCAATACGGAGTTCGTTTGCTTAACATTTGAAAATGGCGTTGTTGTGACGCTCGATATTACTTAAAATAGTCATTTTCTCGAAAAGACCTCGGATTGGAACGAAACGAGTTCTGTTGCACTCGTATCGACCATACGAGTCTAACGCAACTGACAGAAGTCGATTCGGAGCACGTATGCTCCATATTCTAAAATTGCATCGTCGTGACGCGTTACGATACTCAAAATAGTCATATTCTACATATGACCTCGGATCGAAACGAAACGAGTTCCGTTGCACTCGTATCAACTATACGAGTCTAACGCAACTGTCGGAAGTCGATTCGGAGCACGTATGCTCCATATTCAAAAATCGCGTCGTCATGACACGCTACGATACTCAAAATAGTCATATTCTACATATGACCTCGGATCGAAACGAAACGAGTTCCGTTGCACTTGAATCAACTATACGAGTCTAACGCAACTGACGGAAGTCGATTCGGAGCACGTATGCTCAATAAATAATTTTGACGTTGCGGCGAAGCACAATGCTACTCAAAACAGTTATTTCTCCAAATGACCGTCATTAGATGGTGAAGGTCGAGTCATGGTTGTCCTATGACCCAGCCTAAGCTCTTCCAAGGGTTCAACCGAACCGGTTAGACCCCTTTTTAAAATTGGGATATTACAATCGGTCACCACTCTGATCGAATGAGCCTGGAAATAGGGGCGAAGTTTCCGCGCTGAGATGAGTAAAGCGAATGCCAGCTTCTCCAGGACAGGATACTTGAGCTCCGCCTTTTTCAGGACTCGGCTGACGTAATAGATCGGCAGCTGCTTCTTACCCTCCTCCCTGACCAGGACCGAGCTAACTGCCTCGACTCCTACCCCTAGGTAAAGAAAAAGGTCTTCTCCTTCTCTCGGACCCTGGAGCAAAGGAGCCCGCGTCAGCTGTTCCTTCAACTCCTGAAAGGCCTTCTCGCATTCCGGCGTCCACTCAAACTTCTGACCCTGGCGCAGGGCTCTGAAGAATGGAGAGCAATTCTCCCCTGCTCTGGAGAGAAATCGGCTCAACCCTTCCAACTTCCCTGTCAACTTTTGGATCTCTTTCGCACTCCTCGGCGACTCCAACTCCAGGATGGCTTTGACCTTGTCAGGGTTGGGCTCGACCCCCGCCGGGGTGAGTAGGTGACCTAGGAACTTTCCTTGACTTGCCCCGAAGACGCACTTAGAGGGGTTGAGCCTCATCTTGAACCTTCGAAGGGTGGCAAAGGTCTCCTCCAAGTCTTGCAGATGAGATGCTACGTCCCTACTTTTAACCATCAAATCATCCACATAGACTTCCAGGTTGCGCCCCTTCTGCTACTTGAAAACTCGGTCCATCATCCTTTAGTACGTTGCTCCTGCATTCCTCAGGCCGAAAGGCATCATCTTGTAACAGTAACACTCGTCATCCGTGATGAAAGAAACGTCCTTAACATCGGGCGGATGCATTCGGATTTGATGGTAGCCGGAGAACGCATCCAAGAAACTCATCACCGGGAAGCCGACAGCTGAATCCACCAACGCGTCAATCCGAGGCAGAGGATAACAATCCTTAGGACAAGCCTTGTTCAACAGGGAGAAGTCCACACACATTCTCCACTTCCCGTCTCCCTTCTTTACCATTACCACGTTAGAAACCCATCCTGGGTATTGGATTTCTTCCACGAATCCTGCCTCTAGCAGCTTCGCTACCTCCTCTCTGATTGGCCGGGCGAGGGTAGACGATACATTTCTCTTCTTCCGGCGAATGGGGCGGACGCTTGAGTCGAGGTTGAGGCGATTACATGCCACATTCGCATCGACACCTAGCATCTCCGCAGCACTACATGCGAAGATGTCCACATTCTATTGGACACATCTTTGGATCCTCTCTTGATCCTGCTCGCTCAGCCTTCCGCTGATTCGTATCTTCTCCAGCTTTCCCCCGCCGCTAACGACATCCCTCTCTATCACTTCCTCTGCCACTTCCAACTTGGTCTGGTCATCTGACACCTGATCTGCCTTCCCTGCTTCACCTTCTCCTGTCAATGGCCGCGACCTATTGGGAGGAGGTGAGTTCCTTGGCTCTTCGCTTCTAGCCATGGGACTTGCTCAGAGCTTTCCGAACTAGCTGCGTCCACGCTCACCGCACTAGAATGTTGAAACCAGAGAACTGGTCTCGACGTTCAAAAGGGAGACGCAACTAACCCTTACTTGACCTGAGCTAGACCCTTGATCAGTGACTAAGAACCGCTGAACCCAACCCTTGGAAAATTAATTAGTCCACAAACTGACCCCGTAAGCTGCAGCGTGGAGGTCCCACCACATACCCGGAAGCTCGCAAGGAACTTCCCCTCCCAAGCCAATGCTGAGCCTGAGCACCTTGGAGGGCACTAAGGATTACCTCACCGTCCACCTTCAATGACAGGGGGAAGGGGAGGGGTAGTGCTTTCTCACACGCGAGGGAGGGGGGGGGGGGGGGGGGGGGGGGGGGGGGTACCAACAACCCATCCCAAGGTGCCCATGTGGGTCTATTTATAGACTTCCCAAAATTGGGCTGCGGATACCCAACATTCTACTATCCGCAGCTCAACATCGAACCCGAATGACCAACGCAAGAGAGGGGTGGGGGTGGGGGGGGGGGGGGGGGGGGGGGGGGGGGGGGGGGGGGGGGGGGGGGGGGGGGGGGGGGGGCGAGTGGAGGATGAAACATCCACTCCCCCCCTCGCCGGGGGTCGGACGGGTGGACCAAGGTCCACCACCTGAACTGGGCGAGTGGACCCTATGGTCCACTCAACCTACCGGGCGAGTGGACCTATGGTCCACCCCCCCCCCCCCCCCCCCCCCCCGGGCGAGTGGACCACAGGTCCACTCGCCTGTAAGCTTGGGGGCAAGTGGACCTTGAGTCCACTCGCCCCCGACCTTGGGCGAGTGGACCCAAGGTCCACTCGTCCCCCTACTCGGGCGGTGGACCGAGGGTCCACTCGTTCGGGGCCTTGGGCGAGTGGACCCAAGGTCCACTCGCCCGCTACTCGGGCGAGTCAACCGAGGGTCCACTCGCTCGGGGCCTTGGGCGAGTGGACCCAAGGTCCGCTCGCCCAAGGAAGCTTGCCCCCCGGGCTTTCTCTTTTCAGTCCTGATGACAGCTGTTGGTTCGGTTTGCTGCGTCGCGGTCATCTTTTCCATCACGACCTCATCCGTGCCGGGTCTCGGAAAATATGAGGGTTGTACAGGCACGTCCTCGCTTTCATAGCAACTGCCTTCCAATCGCACTCGCTCAGTCTTCATTCGCACAGAACGCTCTCATGCTCGTTGCGCGCTCCGAGCGCTCCCGTGCTCGTTGCGCGCTCCGACCGCTACAGTGGTTGTTGCACGCTCAGAATGTTGTCGTGGCTGCTGTACGCTCAGAGCATCTCTAATTAAATTCATATATACCCGAGTGACAGGCAAGGGGCTCCACCCCTACTCCCAAGCGCGACATTGCCGGGCCGGCGACGGCAGGCTTCACGCGCCCCCGGCCAAGCGACGACGGGCTACACCCATGACGCTCCGGGAAGCGCCCGCGTCAAGCCAATTGCGCCCACAATATATGTTGAGGTATATTGAATATAACGGGTTAACGGATGTTTAGCGGTAGGTTAGGACCCGTTAGGGATCCACGCACCCGCCAGGGAATTAGGGTTTGCCTATAAATACCGTGCTAGGGGAAACAAGTAGAGTGTTCCAAACTAGATACTCACCCGGATGTTTCGAGCACCATTCTAACATTCTCGAAGTCCCCACTCGCGCTCCGTGCGTTATTCCCTGTAACCGCTCTCTCCTCTTGCGATTCATCATCGCTACCGACAGGAAACTCCTTGAACCGTCGCTATTCCCGTCGATCGAAGGAGGAAGAAGCCTGTTACTACTCCGACCGATCCCTGTTATGCATTTTTCTGGTGTAACCGTCCCCGTCCCCGTCGTTCTGCGTCGCGAAGGATCAAGATCTCGGTCTCCCGTCATGTTACCGTCGCTCATTTTCGCGTCGCTGCAAGAGGAAATAGATCGTCGATCGTGATCCCGTAATCGCTGCCTTGCCTTCGTTCTTCCTGACAGCGAAGAAGAAGACCGATCGGTGAATCACAGTGAAGGAGTTTCCGCTCCCTCAATTTCCAGTGTTGTCCATCGCGCCGCTCCCTGTCGACGCTGCTGTTGATCCCTCCGATCGTGAGAAGGAGTTCCACCGCTCCTGTGCGTCTTCTACGTGAGGAAGGCCGCCATTTTTCGTTGAACGCAGGCATCGTTCGTCGAACGCATCTCTTCGTTCGTCGAACGCAGGTTCGACGAACCGTTCGTCAATCGCAGGCCACTTGGTTTCGTCGAACACAGGCATCGTACGTCGAACGCAGTTTTTCGTTCGTCGAATGCAGGTTTGACGATCAATTCGTCGATCGCAGACCATAGTTTTTCGTCGAACGCAGATTCAGTTCGTCGATCCCAGAATTTCTTCAGTTCGTCGATCGCAGGCCACAGTTTTTGTCGAACACAGATTCGATTCGTCGATCCCATAGTTTCTTCAATTTTTCGTCGATCGGAAGAACAGTAACTGCCCAGTTATTACCGATTTAGATCTGAGCAAGATTGTGCTTTTCTGAGCAGCTTTACTTCTCTGTGCTACTTGGAGAGCATAAAAAATTTCTCTGGATTGGATCCGAAGATTTCCTCGTCTCTACGAATCTCAGGTGATCTCTCTCTAGGTTTTTCCTTGTGATTTTGTTTACTTGTGGAAATCTACTGTTTGGAGGGAGACATAATGTCGAAAGGGAATACACCCGTTCCGCTGATCAAGTTGGAGAAATTCTCCAACTCTGAGTTTTGTGCTTAGAAGAGGAACACTCAGTTTGGCATGAAGTACCTGAACGTGTTCTACACCGTTCAATCTGTACGTGCTGAGGTTCTTGGGACAAATGGCGAGGCACAGTGGATTGAAGATGAAGATTTCTGCCGCGACTACTTGTTAAACTGTCTCTCCAACAGGCTTGCTGAGACGTACAACAAACTGAAGACCGCCAAAGAAATCTGGGATGCTCTGGAGGAGCAATTCAAGGAAGAGGAGAACATGTCCAAGACACACCTCGTGGACAAGTTTTTGGCTTTCACCTTCACTGAGGAAAGGTAAATCCTACCACAGGTCGCCGATTTTGAGAATCTGGTGGACAAGCTGAACAGTGAGAACATCCCACTGCCAGATGGATTTGTTGCAGGAGATATTATCTTCAAGCTCCCGTCGGCGTGGTACTCCTTTAAAACGGAGATGTATCGGAAGAAAACGCAGGTCAGTCTTAAAGACCTCAAGCGCTTCATTTGCATTGAGGATGAGAACAAGACTAGACACGCTATGGAGACCATTAGCAAGCAGTCATCTGCTGTCAGCATGGTCACGCATCCTAAGCGAAAGTTTAAGCCCGGCAAGACTAGACTGTTACCCAGTGCACCCGCAGTTGTGGACACGAGCAAGTAGGTGAAGAAATTTAAAAGCAAGTGCTACAATTGTAACAAGTGGGGTCACTGTGCTTCCGAGTGCAAGCAGCCCAAGAGAGGAGATCCTAGTACACCGAAGCCTGATAATAGGGCCAATATGGTCCATCAGACTGCACCCACCGACTTTGTTGTCATGGTCGGTAACGGACAAGCCAGTACCGAGTGGTGGCTAGACTCAGGTGCTACATGTCACGTCTGCAACAATTCTGCGCTTTTGGAAGATGTCACTGCAGTCTGAGAGACTGTTACTGTTGCTGATGCAGGAGCTGCTGACGTGCTGAAAGTCGGCAATGCTACCTTGAAGCTCTCCTCAGGTAAAACTCTTACTTTGAAAAATGTTAAATTTATACCATCATTAGCTGCTAATTTAATTTCAATTAGTTTGTTATGCGATACAGGTATGTCATTTAACATTAGTGGTGGTCGAGTAACGTTGATGGTTCACTCGCACTATTTTGGTTGTGCGTATGTCGTCAATGGAATGTATAGGTTGAGTCTAGCAAACGAGGTAGTAAATCAGGTTAGTTCTGATTTGATCGATCCTGAGACTTTACATGTAAGACTAGGACACGTCAATTATAGAAAACTACGCATACTAGCTAGAACTCACAACATCCCCTTAGACACGACAACCTGATTTGATAAATGTGAAATTTGTGCTCAAACTAAGATAACTAGAGCACCTTTTAGTCAGGTTTCTAGGAGCATACATTTGCTAGAGTTAATACACTCCGACATATGTGACTACAAAAGTTTTGTCACACGTGGAGGTTGGAAGTATCTGATAACTTTTATCGATGACTACTCTAGATTCAGTCACATTTACCTACTTAAATCCAAATATGAAGCTTTTGAAAAATTCCGTATATTCAAAATTAGGGTTGAGAATCAACTTAACATGAAAATCAAACGACTAAGGAGTGATAGAGGAGGAGAATATGTCTCCGGGGAGTTCAGAGATTTCCTTGTCAGCAATGGCATCATCCCTGAAACGACTGCCCCTTATTCCCCCCAATCCAACGGTATTGCTGAGCGGAAAAATAGGAATTTAACAGAAATGTTAAATTCCATGATGTTGACTGCTGGCATGCCTGCTGCCTACTGGAGTGAAGCTTCCCTCACGTCTAATCACATTCTTAATAAAGGACCTCATGCCAAGTTGACTAAGACACCCTATGAGCTTTGGTTTAAGAGACCTCCTAGATTTGATAATCTTAAGACCTGGGGCTGTATCGCTTATGTTAGGATACCTTACCTTAGAAGAGCTAAGATTGGACCAATGACAAATACGTGTGTCTATTTAGGATGTGCAGAGGTTAGTGTTGCAGACAGATTTCTAGATCCATCAACAAACACTGTAATCGAATCTAGAGACGATGTCTTCTTTGAGGATAAGTTCCTTAAGGATAAGAACCCGACGCTTCCAGGTCTGCCAGCCACTAGTCTTGAGCCTCATGCTGAGCCAAGTCAACGTAACTCTGACACTGAACCTGTAGACACGAGTGGTTTAGATACCATAAGGCTATCTAGTAGAGAGAAAATGCCTAAAAGCTTCGGTACAGACTTCGTGACTTACCAAGTTGAAGCTGATCCATCCACCTATAAGGATGCGATGCAATCTCGAGACTCTCTATTATGGAAAGAAGCCATCGATGACGAGTTAAACTCTCTCATTGAGGATAAGTTAAACAACACGTGAACATTGGTTGACTTGCCCAAATGGGCTAAGACCATTGGAAACAAATGGGTTCTGAAGAAGAAGCTTAATCCTGATGGGAGTATTGCCAAATACAAAGCACGTCTAGTTGCAATAGGCTTCACTCAAGTGAGTGGAATAGACTACTTTGATATATACTCACCTGTTTGTCAATATGCAACAATTATGATACTTCTCGCTATAGCATCTATTGAACACTTTACAGTTCATCAGATGGACGTCAAGACTGCATTTCTTAATGGAGATCTGACCGAAGAGATCTACATGCACCAACCTGAAGGGTTTGTGGTAGAAGGTCTAGAAAATAAGGTATGTAAATTGATTAAGTCACTATACGGATTGAAGCAAGCACCTAAATTGTGGCACGAAAAATTTGGCGCTTGTGTTAAAGCCATGAGTTTTAAATCCAGCTTTTCAGATAAATGTCTGTATGTTCGTACAAGTTCAAATAAAGTTGCAATTATATGCTTGTATGTTGATAACATGCTAATTCTGGGCACTGATCAGTCTGAGATGAAAGACGTGAAAGCTGCATTGACGATACAATTTAGCATGACTGATTTAGGAGTGGTGAAAACCATCCTAGAAATGGAAGTGAACTTCACTGACAAGGGTATTACCCTCAGTCAGAGTCACTACATTTGAAATCTACTTGGGAAGTGGAGTTACGTTAATAACAAAGGTAGTGAGACTCCATACGACTATAACAATAGACTGAAACCGAATGAAGATTCATCTATTAGACAGTTGGATTACTCCAAACTCATAGGTAGTCTCATGTATTCCTTTACGGTCGGCATGTTAAGTAGATTTATAAATAACCCTGGGCAGGACCACTAGAATGCCTTAGAAAGGCTTATGCGATACTTAAAGCACACTGAAAAATATGTTTTATGTTACAGTGGACATCCTCCTGTACTTGAGGGGTATTCTGACGCCTCCTGGTGTTCAGAAATTGCTGACAGTGGATCCACTAGTGATTTTGTATTTACCCTAGGAGGAGCAGCAGTAGCTTGGAAGTCAAAGAGGCAGTCGTGCATTGCACTTTCCTCTATGAAATCAGAACTCTATGCCCTCGCTTCAGCAGGAGAAGGAGCTGAGTGGATAAGAGATCTGATCGTCGACATTCCAATGACGAGTCTAAAAATGAACTCTATTTTGCTATATTGTGACAATTAAGCCACAAAGACCATTGCAACAAATACGTTATTCAATGGAAAGCGAAGACAACTAAGGATGAAACAGGCCTGGTTGACCTATCTCACCAGTCAGGGGATAATCTCCCTATTGGACGTGAGATCGAAAGACAATGTAGCAGATGTCCTTACCAAGGGCTTATGTAAGGTTCTAACACATAAAACATCGGGGGAGACGGGATTAAGGTTCATTTAGTATGACTTAATATCTTGCTTATGTTTTAAATCTTAAAACCGTAGTCTGCTTACATTCGAGCATCTAGAGCGAGCACACGAAAGTATTCCAGATGCTATCTGATGAAAGCCAGAGATGGATAGTTGTCAGTCATTCCAAACATGATGACTTACACAATTATTTTTAATTTAAAGGCTGATTTGAGTATCATTCCAAAAATGAATACTGAAATTGTTGATATGCGTCCTGATATTATGATCATTACTTATATCATTCCAAACTTGATGATTTATTGGTCACAGCTTGTTGTATCATTCCAAACTTGATGATATAATACAATTGTGAAACGTTTGGTAATAATCTTAATAATCGAAGGAACATGGTTTGATTCTTTGAAATCAATTGTCTAATTTTGTGTAAATTGGATAGAGATGCTGATATGTGATTCTTTTCTTCATGATTAGAGTATTACGTTCTTTTACTGCTAGAACTATTCACTTTACTCTTGATTTGCAAATGTTAGAATTCATAGAGATTTGTCTCATGACATTCTTATTGTGTCTGTTTGCAGATCACATGGAGATTAGATGAGAGAAAGTTGATTTCGACCCAGATGATGATGATCTGTTGTTTGCATAGATCACTGTTCATTTATCTGTTTTGAGTTTTTTCCAGCTATGCTTACAGTTTCTTGTTTGGAGCCATGTGTTTGAGTTTAGATATTATGTATTCTAAAACTCATATTTATGTTTTCTGGAAAACTCATTTTTGTCATTATTAACTTTTGTTTAAGTAATCTGTGATGTGACCCCGTTATTTACAATATAGGAGGAGATTGTTGAGGTATATTGAATATAACGGGTTAACGAATGCTTAGCAGTAGGTTAGGACCCGTTAGGGATCCACGCACTCGCCGGGTAATTAGAGTTTGCCTATAAATACCCTGCTAGGGGCAACGAGTAGAGTGTTCCAAACTAGACACTCACCCGGATGCTTCGAGCACCATTCTAACAATCTATACATATGAGTACTCAAAATGACCGCACAAAAAATTTAATTAATATTTTATAATTATTTTTTTCAAAAATATTTATATTTTAACAAAATCATTTTAAAGTAGGTATACGAGGTTTAATGATTATCTACCATAATAGGTATATGAGATCTACTAAAATAAGCTTTTCTATTTTATAATTTTTATTTTATATTTTTGGAATATAGTGTAATTGAAGAAAATCGTGGGGTGCCGAGAAGAGAGATTTGAACGCAGAACAAAAACACAAAAAAACACAAAATTTAAGAGGTTCACCCAAAACAGGGCTACGTCCCCTATCCCGCCTCCGCTTCACCTTCTTGTATTCACCAAAAAGATTACAAAACACACAAGGTTACAAGTATCAAAACCGATCCTACCTCACACCCCTCTCTTTGGACAAGAAACGGAGGAACCACCGCCGGAAATGCCTCTCCACGAAACTCCTCGTAGACGCCTCCAAAACCCTCAGCCGAAAATCGCTGAGACGAAACCCTTAACCCTAGAACCGGGTTACACGCCTTTAAATAGGCCACGGAACCGAAAACCCGGATATCCGCACACCCGGATATTAGAATCATCAGAGAGAGTCACGCTCCGACGACTCTAAGCTCATGTGGGCTAACCCGGTGTGAGAAACAAGAGCGCCGGAAGCGTTCCCCAACTCCAACAGTAATTACATAAATAACTATTATATTTTACGAATTTACATTTTTTCATAATATATCATTGAAGTAAAAGAATAATACTATATTTGACAATTTTGAATGTTGCACCAAAAATAACTTCTTGTATATAGTAGTTAAAGATATATATAGTATGACGAGCAGCTCCGCACGGGCTTCGCTCGTGCTCGCTGACTCTTAGTGGGCTGCGCCCGTATTCGAGCGGGTTGTGCCCGCATTTGAGCAGGTTGCGCCTGCATACGACAATACACGGCCGACAATGGCGGACTTCTAATGTTAACCTACCATAGTAGATTTAGGAGGTCTACTAAAAAGATTTTGTATTTTATGAATTTCCATCATTTTTTATGAGCGATGATAAATGCAGGCCAGTTTTGGCTATATGCAGGCCATAGTTTTTTAAAAAGACCGATGTTAAATGTAGGCCGATTTTAGCTATATGCAGGCCACAATTTTTTTTTAAAAAAAGATATCATTTTTTTCTTTTAAAATTTCTGGAAAAATGATTCGAGTAGTTTAATATTTCATGTATTGTGTTTTTCCTTCCATGCAACCGTGCCCCAACGTGTTTACTCGTTTATCCGAGCCCAATGTGTTTTTAAATTAAAACTGGTCTAAAGCTATTCATGGGTATTTGCTACGGTGATAGCGATGGCGGCGATGGCGGCGATGGCGGCGATAGCGACGGCGGCAACCTCGGCGACCTCGGCGACCTCGGCGATGGAGGCGACGACGACGTCGTCGGCGATGGCGGCGATGGCGGCGATGGCGGTGTCGTCGGCGATGGCGGCGTCGTCGGCGATGGCGGCGTCGTCGGCGATAGCGGCGATGGCGTGCAGTAGTTACGTCGGGTAGTTACGTCGCTAGTGGGGGTTCTTTGGATAACCGCACCCCATGGATGGGGTGCGGTTAGAGTCTTTAGGGATACTCCATCAATAGCTCTCCCAGATTTACTGACGAAACAATGACATTCAACGTAACCTCGCACACATGATATTTTACTTATTTTATGAATGTTATTTTGCTTGGTGATTTATTTAGGAAAATATTAATTTGATTTTTGAATATGGTATGTAAATATGAAATTTGGCCTGCATGAATAATTTTTTGCCTGCATATATCCGCAGCCTGCATATAGCCAAAACCGACTTGCATTTTAACATCGCTTTTTTTTATTATAGGGATATGATGTAATTGAAGTAAAAGACAAATATATTTGACAATTTTGAATATTACATCAAAAGCAACTTCTTCCCTTGTGGTAGTTAAAGATATGAATATTCATTATTTAAAATATTTAAATCATTAATTTTAAGTTTTAAAAGACATGCTGCGCACTTACACATAATAATCGATTACCATGTCATGCACATAAAAGGCATTAAAAAAATACCATCCACGACTGGGAAAAGGATTCGCAAAATAAATATAAATTATTTTTACAACTCATATAATAATTTAGGAAATTATACAGCACTTACCGGTTGAAGAAGCAACCGTAACCCACGACTTGATATTGCTAGCCGGTCAATAAACTTTGCATGATTTCATTTTCCCCTTCCCTAAACCAGATTCTTCCCAACCATTAAGAAGTGTCAGTTCTGCCAAACAAATAAATTAGGAGGGCTTTTACGTAATTAGCCATCCACCAAACTTGTAATTACCTGGTCCACACTTTTCCCCAAAAACCAAACTCCTTGAGGGACGCTCAACGCTCTCCGCCCCGACCAAACAAAGCGCCGGTCGAGCCGGTCACAAGCAAGCAACGCTGACGCAGCAAGCGGTCCCCACCACCTCCCGGACTCCAAACTCGGACTTCAAATTTAGTTAATTCCACCTCCTCCAGAAATTAAATAAATCTGTTTAAAAAAATATGTTCAGAAAGAAGTCCAGGAGGCCGCCCGTGATGGTGCGTTCCTTAACTACACGCGCCCTTCCACGACCCCACCCACCTTTCTTTCGCCTCTTATCTTTACTTTCTCCTTTTATTTATTTTTAATAAATTAAAAAAAATATAATAAAAAATGTGCACCCAAATGTTCCCCCTATATAATCCCCAACACAAGCCATGTCACCTGCCCGAAACACCCTTGCCCTTCTTCTCCCTTTCTCTCTCCCACTCCATCTCTCTTTCTCTCTCTAAGCCTACTACATCAATCTGATCTTCTATCATGGAAGATGTTCCAAGCAACAAGCGTGACCGAGAGAGCTCCGACGAGTCTTTGAACTCGCCTGAGAAGCGACTTAGGTCGGATCTTCTCCTGGGCATCTTTGATGATGACGCTGACACCGGAAGTGAGGATGGCCTAGAATCTGTCATGAAGAGTCTCGAAGAAGAGATCCGACTGCCGTCGTATCCCTCGCAGACGCCGGCGGAGGTTCCCTTGGATTTTGGCGAATCTCTACAGCCGGATCTGGGATACCTCCTCGAGGCTTCGGATGACGAGCTCGGCTTGCCGCCAACGGTTACCTCGTCGGAGGAGGAAGGCGGCTGGGAGGTCGACAGGGCCTGCGGTGACATTGAAACCGGTTTTGGCCAGATCTGGGGTTTCGCTGACGAGATTCCCCAGACCTACGATGGCCTTGACTTAGTCACTTATCGCTCGGAGGAAACAGAATCCGTCGCCGGCGAGACCGCTGGCATTTTAGACGGAGAGTTGTTCGGTTTTTTTGACGAGGTTTATCAGCCGTTGGATCTCGCGGAGTTCTCATGGCGGCCGGAGTCTTTACCGGCAGTTTAGATGATAAGCCGGCGAGCACGTTTTTCTTTCTTTTGGCTCTCGTTTTTTCGCCATAGGGTGATATGTGTAAATTTTAGAAAATGTTGAAAGGCAAAGGAAAAATTGGAATTAAAATTAGATTTTAAAATTCTGGCTAAAACGTGGGCATTTTTTATTTTGTCGTTTTACACTTTTACGAGCTTTTTTCTTCTTAATAATTAAAAGATATGTGAGGGGTTATTTAAAAAATACTGAAAATGATGAGGATAAAATGAAAATGAATTAATAAAACTATGTTATAAAAATAATAAGGATAAAAATCATATTAGTCCTTCAGGTTGTAAGCTAATCTTAAAGGCACACCAGTTTTGACTGTCCGCAACCCTTTTATATGAAGTATTACACATTTTTTTGAAAATATGTCTTGTACAAACATTTTTAGGAAAAGTATTCAACACGAAAGTTGTAGATATTCAACACGAAAGTTGTAGATATTCAACACGAAAGTTGTAGATATTCAACACGAAAGTTGTAGATATTCAACACGAAAGTTGTAGATATTCAACACGAAAGTTGTAGATATTCAACACGAAAGTTGTAGATATCGTCGAGATATACAACTTCCGTGTTGAGCATTTTTTCCAAAAAATGCATGCACAAAGTGTATTTCCAAAAATTCGTTATAGTTACGCCCATATTTCAATTCGAGCGGCAATACATCTTGTGCGTGCATTTTTAGGAAAAGTATTCAACACGAAAGTTATAGATATCGACGATATCTACAACTTTCGTGTGGAACATTTTTCCTAAAAATGATTGTACAAGACTTATTTCTAAAAAGATGCGTAGTGCTTCATATAAATGGGTTGCGGATAACCAAAATTGGGGTGCGGTTAACAATTGTCATCTTAAATTAGTTCATAAAATTTTATTTGTGGGATTTTTTTAGTCTTTCAATTGCACTCAAAATAAAGCCAAATATTTTTTAAAAATGACAACTTAGGGTCTGTTTGGGACAGCTCTGGCGGCTCGAGAAGCTCTTTCCCAGCTGCCAGAGCTGTTATTACCATCGTTTGGGACAGCTCCCTAAAGAAATCGCGTTTCAAAGAGCCGCTCACAGCGCTCTTATCCGGAAGCCCCCTCCATTCCGATCCAGTCGCTCTGCAGGAAGCGCGCTCCCTGTTGATTTATCCCGATCCCGCGACCCGACCTACCATTCCGACGCCGACGCCCCTCCCTGTTGATTTATCCCGATCCCGCGACCCGATCTCTTATCAGTGCACATTGCCGCTCCCTCCTCCGCCGCTTCCCCCTCCATTTCCGACGCTGACGACGGGCCTTCTCCCGATCCAGTCGTGCCCTAGCATTCCGACGCCGACGACGGACCTTCGCCGATCTTCTTCCTCCCAGATCCAGCCATTCGCATAGCGTTCTTCCTCCCCGAGCCCGACTCCAGAGCCCTAGCCATTCACATGTGAGCTTTGTTTTGATTTTGGGTTTGATTTCTGATTTTGCCTCAGATTTCGATTTGTATTTGTATGTGATGTGCGTATTCTTGTGTGTGTGTGTTGTTCTTGTGTGTGTTTCTCCAAACAACTAAATTAGAAAATCGTTCTTCAAAGCGCAATTCTGCACAGAACACACAAACACTCTGCAGATTTTCAAAACTGCTCCCCAGAGAGTTTTTTTAAAACAGCTCTATCCGGACAGTAGCTTTTCAATCCGCTAGAGCTGTCCCAAACAGAACCTTAGGCTTTATTTGGCGATGCTACAAACGCCGCAAATGCCGCCGCCGGGTATTTGTTTACCCGTCGTGCGGCGGCGTTTGCCACAAACGCCGCCCGCCGCAGCCACGCCAAATAAAGTCTTAAAACATTTATGTACCAAAATATTAGAGAATTGTTAAAGGCAAACCAAAAATGTCTATCCACACATCAACATAACTTAAAATTCTCATCTAAAATTAGTTTTGGTTTTTTATGGGCAAACCAAAAAATTTAATTCATGGGTTAGACTTTGGTTATTCAAAAAGCTAAATTCAGTGAACTAATATTTCCCGCCGCAACCGTTGATAATTATGTGTTTGGGCACTCAACTCTTTAAAAATAGCTTTTAAAAATACTGTGTTTTGGACTATATTCAGGAATCTGCCGCCCCCCCCCCCCCCCCCCCCCCCCCCCCCCCCCCCCCTTCTTTTGCGCTCCAAAAATCACGCTTCTCTTTTCCGTGGTTCTCCCGCGCAGTGATTCCGCCAGATCTCCCGTCGCGATTTGTGGGTAGCTCTCTCCGTCTTAATCAAATTACTATTCACAAACCAAAGTGTTCTGTGAACAGTTCCTCGCGCCTTTTCAATAGTACTAACCACAACCTCTGTTGGTCTGCGGATAGAGAGGGAGGGCTCGTAAGTTGGATCACTTTACTTTACTCTGGGGCGAGTTTGCCTGTGGCATTCAGACTCACCCTCAATACAAGTTAACCTAGAGGACTTAAATGATTTTTTGTCCATAGCAATAATGTTAAGATGTGAAGAATAAAAAATTACTAGAAAACACTATGCTGAAGAAAATGGGGTGGATAAAATGTTTTTGCTGAAGATTAGCAAATTAAAAATTACGTTCTCATTCATGAGATTTATTGTGCGGGAAGTCGTTAACGTATTATGAGCTTGATAATTATACCTTATAAATAACCTTTTTAAGGATATTTAATTAAAAAAATATAGAATATTAATTTTTATATTGGTACAATTATTGTAAGTATTTTTATAGTTTCATTATTTCTAAAAAAAATGCATGATTTTTCGATGGATTTTTTTTAAATAAATAATCAGAATATATAAGAAATACTTGATTGTACAAATACTAAAATTAATATGATGAATGGAGGAGAACAGGTATTTCTTGTCGATAGCAACCCGAAGAAGATTCTACAACTTTCGTGTTGAATACTTTTCCTAAAAATGCTTATACAAGATCTATTTAAAAAAAAAATACGTAATACTTCATATAAATGGGTTGCGGATAGTCAAAACTGAGGTGCGGTTAACAATTGTCTTCTATTTTTGCACCGGCCATTTTCCAATCGTTCCTGCGGTGAAGTGAGATTCCAACATAAATGTTCTCATCAGCACCTCGCCCTTTGGCTTCACCGTCAGCCGCCGCTCGTCCGATGAGGTCTCGTGTTTCGGTCTTTCAGGCTCATCCTGTGTTCAGTCTCCATTGGTGGGGCGCTTGGTATGAAAAGAATATGAGATACAATATTAAGATTCAAGATAATATAAATTAATAGAATAGTTGTAAATATTGTGTATGAATAGTCATATATGAGATACCAATAACAACGCCCAAAACAATTATGATATAAAAAACAATCATATGACGCTGCCTTACCCCACCCCAAAAATTTCTAATTTACACATTTCTTTTCACGAAAGGCGTGCTATTTTTGTATTTCTATAAATTACAAATAAAAAAGAAAACTATTTTAATATGAAAATAAAATATTTAAATAAATTTGAATTGAGTATGCTTTCGTCAAAAATACATGAGTTTATTATCAGTTTAAATATCTATTTAAGTTTTAGAAATATATTTTTTAATTGCCTTTAAGAAAGTAGTCTTGAATTACCTATTTAAAAAAATTCGAAAAAAATTACCTATTTTAAAATTAGACGTTCGTTTGTGATGAGGTATTAAAGCTCACGTCCGTATATTTTAATTTTTTTAAGAGTGGCTGAGCATTTAAAAGTCATGGAATATGTGAGGTGTTTAGGACAAATTCCTTTCGAATCAAACCTAATTTTAAGGCCGTTGTTTATAAACAATACTAAAAACACAGATTCTCAAGACATTAAGTTTAAAAAAGCTTGAGTTGATTCTCCCATAATACATGTCGGAATTAGGCAAATAATATATGCATTTTGTATGCAAGAACGAGATCTACAACTTTCATGTTTAACATTTTTCCAAAATTTGCATGATTTGGACGGAATTTTGCCCGAAAAGTTGCTGGCTCGAATTTTGAAATTTATTATTTTAATTCATTTCGAGACAACAACCTTTAGGGCCAGATTCCGGCCAAACCATACAAATTTTGGAAAAATATTCAACATAAAAGTTGTAGATCTCGTTCTTGCATACAAAATGCATATATTATTTGCATAATTTCGACATGTATTATGGGAAAACCAGCTCAAACTTTTTTAGTTTTAAAAGTTGTAATTATATATATATATACGAGTGACATGGCACGGGGGCCCCCCGTGCGGGCGGCGACATTCGGCAGGGGCGACGACATTCTGCGTGGGCGACATTCGGCAGAGGTGTCGACATTCGGCGGGCGCGACATTCGGCAGGGGCGGCGACATTCGGTAGGGGTGGTGACTTTCGGTGGAGGCGATCTATATTTATATACGTATATATAAAACATAATTCAATTTTGTTCATCAAAAACCATATGGTGTGATGATTGTTATCTTTGCTTGACATAGTTGAGACCTGAGTTCAAATCTCAACATTGATAATTTTTGTAAGATTAAAAAATAGGTCATATGTCACTCATTTTTCAATAAATTTAGGGGAAAATTGTAATTTCATGTTGTAGGGTACACCTTCATAGTTTTAGGTCACACCCTAGTAGGTTTAGGAGATCTATGAAAAAGTGGAGAGAGAGAGTGTGGTTTGATCCGACGGTTGAAGAAATATCATGCCAGATTCGACGGCCGCAATCATTTCAACGGCTTTAAAATTCATGGGTTTGATACTTCTTTATATTTATATACGTATATATAAAACATAATTCAATTTTGTTCATCAAAAACCATATGGTGTGATGATTGTTATCTTTGCTTGACATAGTGGAGACCTGGGTTCAAATCTCAACATTGATAATTTTTGTAAGATTAAAAAATGGGTCATATGTCACTCATTTTTCAATAAATTTAGGGGAAAAATTGTAATTTCATGTTGTAGGGTACACCTTCATAGTTTTAGGTCACACCCTAGTAGGTTTAGGAGATCTATGAAAAAGTGGAGAGAGAGAGTGTGGTTTGATCCGACGGTTGAAGAAATATCATGCCAGATTCGACGGCCGTAATCATTTCAACGGCTTTAAAATTCATGGGTTTGATACTTCTTTATATTTATATACGTATATATAAAACATAATTCAATTTTGTTCATCAAAAACCATATGGTGTGATGATTGTTATCTTTGCTTGACATAGTGGAGACCTGGGTTCAAATCTCAACATTGATAATTTTTGTAAGATTAAAAAATGGGTCATATGTCACTCATTTTTCAATAAATTTAGGGGAAAAATTGTAATTTCATGTTGTAGGGTACACCTTCATAGTTTTAGGTCACACCCTAGTAGGTTTAGGAGATCTATGAAAAAGTGGAGAGAGAGTGTGTGGTTTGATCCGACGGTTGAAGAAATATCATGCCAGATTCGACGGCCGTAATCATTTCAACGGCTTTAAAATTCATGGGTTTGATACTTCTTTATATTTATATACGTATATATAAAACATAATTCAATTTTGTTCATCAAAAACCATATGGTGTGATGATTGTTATCTTGCTTGACATAGTGGAGACCTGGGTTCAAATCTCAACATTGATAATTTTTGTAAGATTAAAAAATGGGTCATATGTCACTCATTTTTCAATAAATTTAGGGGAAAAATTGTAATTTCATGTTGTAGGGTACACCTTCATAGTTTTAGGTCACACCCTAGTAGGTTTAGGAGATCTATGAAAAAGTGGAGAGAGAGTGTATAGTTTGATCCGACGGTTGAAGAAATATCATGCCAGATTCGACGGCTTTAATCATTTCAACGGCTTTAAAATTCATGGGTTTGATACTTCTTTATATTTATATACGTATATATAAAACATAATTCAATTTTGTTCATCAAAAACCATATGATGTGATGATTGTTATCTTTGCTTGACATAGTGGAGACCTGGGTTCAAATCTCAACATTGATAATTTTTGTAAGATTAAAAAATGGGTCATATGTCACTCATTTTTCAATAAATTTAGGGGGAAAATTGTAATTTCATGTTGTAGGGTACACCTTCATAGTTTTAGGTCACACCCTAGTAGGTTTAGGAGATCTATGAAAAAGTGGAGAGAGAGAGTGTGGTTTGATCCGACGGTTGAAGAAATATCATGCCAGATTCGACGGCCGTAATCATTTCAACGGCTTTAAAATTCATAGGTTTGATACTTCTTTATATATCGTAAAGATATATATATATATATATATAAGTGACAGTGCACGGCCCCTCGTGCCCTGTGCGACAGTACCCGCCCAACGATGACGGGCTCCGACCGCCCCTGGCGGGTATTAAACATATTAAAAGAAAAAGAAAAAAATAAAATAAATGAAAAAACAATATAAAATATATAATATATAATAATAAGTACTTTATGCATAATAAATTCTTGAGCCCTTAGTCTTTGAATTTGTACAACCCCCATATCCATCGAGTGAGGTCCAGCGTGGAGGGCCGCCGAGACGTGTCAACTAGACCCCGGGGGGTTTTTAGACCTTTGGGTATCGCCCAGCGATACCCCCATAGCTCTCACCCAGAAGAAGAGGTTGAGGCGGAGAGAGGGGAGGGGGGTCTCGCCCCTCCCTCTCTCGCCCAACAAGAGAGGCGGAGAGAGGGGAGGGGGGGTCTCGCCCCTCCCTCTCTCGCCCAGCAAGAGAGGCGGAGAGAGGGGAGGGGGGGTCTCGCCCCTCCCTCTCTCGACTAACAAGAGAGGCGGAGAGAGGGGAGGAGGGGTCTCGCCCCTCCCTCTCTCGCCCAGCAAGAGAGGCAGAGAGAGGGGAGGGGGGTCTCGCCCCTCCCTCTCTCGCCCAGCAAGAGAGGCGGAGAGAGGGGAGGGGGGTCTCGCCCCTCCCTCTCTCGCCCAGCAAGAGAGGCGGAGAGAGGGGAGGGGGGGTCTCGCCCCTCCCTCTCTCGCCCAGCAAGAGAGGCGGAGAGAGGGGAGGGGGGGGGGGGGGGGGGGGGGGTCTCGCCCCTCCCTCTCTCACCCAGCAGGAGAGGCGGAGAGAGGGGAGGGGGGTCTCGCCCCTCCCTCTCTCGCCCAGGGGAGGTCCCCTCGTCCAGTTTACTATTCGCAGTCCAATTTTGGCTATGCGCAGTCCGGTGGTCTGCGTTTAGCGCTTCAGAACAGCGGGATTCGGCTATCCGCAACCCAATTCAGGGTATTTTGGTAATCTGGCAAACCTGTTTTTGGCTATTTGCAGCCCAACTTCAAAAATCCTATAAATAAACCCTAAGGGGCACCAAAGGAGGGGACTTCTAGATTTCCAAATTTCGGATCTTCTTCTTCGCTTAGAGCTCTCCTTTGGTGCTTCTGGTTCAGCATTGGCTAGGGAGGGGAAGATCTCTCAGGTCTTCGGGGTGTGAGGTGGGACCTCCTCGTTGTAGCCTAGGGTCCGTTTCCAAGTCCAAGTGCTCTTGCCTAGAGAGTTGGCTCGAGAGGAGTAGGTGTGAGACCACCCCTTTTTTGGGACCCCGAACTCCACGGAGACCGAGTAGTCGGTTTCAACATTTTTGGTGCGGTGAGCGTGGAGAGTGGTCAGCACAGAAGTTCTTGAACCAAATCTCATGGCAGGAGACCTCGGAGGAGGAGACGATGAGGGGTCTCACATCCCAAGTGAGTCGGTGGGAAGGGGAGAGTTCATGACGGCCATCAAGGGAATCATGGAGCTTCTCCAAGGCATCACCAGGGGAGGTGACTGCTCGGCTCCCTCCCCCCAGACACCGCCTTCTGGGTCGCAAGGAGTGCTCGCCCAGGGGGGTCAGGAGAGGTTGCCCCAGGGGGTCGGCCAGGCAAGGAACCAGTGACTGAGAGTGGCGAGCGGGACCTCGCCGGGCGAGTGCTTTTTCCTAGCCCGGTGAGTGGGGTCTCGCCAGGAGCAGGAGTCGCGCAGGTGGAGCTCGCGAAGCCGGCGAGTGGGGGGTCACCCTTTAGCAAGCTGATCATCTCGGCTCCCATCCCGGAAGGCTTCAAGGAGCCCAACATGACTTTTTATACCGGGAAGGATGATCCCGTCCAGCACCTGCAGCGGTTCGAGGACACCGTCTCCATCAGGCCCATGACGGACGCGTTCAAGTGTCGTCTCTTCGCCACCACCCTGAAGGACAAAGCTAGGGACTGGTTCCACCAGCTCCCGGTTGGCTCCATTTACAACTTCGAGGACTTGGGCCGAAGTTTCCAGCTACGCTTCTCCACATCCAAGAAGAGGAAGAAGAATGCTGAGTCCATTTTCCTGATCAAGCAGAGGCACGAGGAGACGTTGGCCCAGTACATGGACAGATTCCAGGAGGAGATCCTGAACATCCAGGAGGTGCCAGGGTATGCCCTCTAGATGGCTTTCACCGTAGGGCTACGAGAGAGCCTTTTTAAAATGTGCCTAACTAGGAAGCCTCCCTTGTCCTTTGAGGACCTGATGGAAAAAGCTGCAAAGGAGGTAGCCACCGAGGCGGAAAACCCGGGGCTGGCAAAGAAGTTGGCAAAGTTGACGGAGACCGAGCCAAGAGAGCAAGGTGGCCCCAAGCAGCAGGAAGGAAGGAGGAGGGAAGAGCAGAGGGGTCAAGGGTACCAGGGACCCCAGGGGGGTCAGGAGCAAGGGAGGGGTTTCGCCCAAGGAGGGGGAAACTTCTACGGAGGCCAAGGGAGGCCCAACCCTCCTCCTTGGAGGCAGGCCCCTAGGCAGCTCCTACCCCCACCAGCTCAAGCTATGGCGATTCGAAGAGGAGGAGGAGGAGGAGTTGAAGCAAGAGACATCCCAGCCCGTAGGAGAAGGGGGGAGGGCGGTGTTATACTGCGACTACCACCAAGCAGAGGGGCATGCAACAACTACCTGCCCAGAGTTCTTGGAGGTAAGAGAGGCGAGAGGTCAGACACAACAGCAGCCGCCGATGCGGATTGAAGAAGTTCCACCTGGAGCAGTAGTGGATGATGACATCTGCGAGGACCGAACTGACGTAGGAGCCAAAGGACGGGTCGCGGTGATCCACGGGGGGGGGGGGGGGGGGGGGGGTAGGGATCGAGGCCACTCGTAAGGCAAGCCTCCACTCCGTATTTCGACGCAGCGTCGCTTCGACGTCGCAAGACCCACCTCCCGAGGAGAAAATCACTTTCTCAAGCAAGGACATGCCAGATCACGAGGATCCATTCTGTGATGCGCTAGTCATTCAGACAGCCATCGAAGGTTACACTGTCTCTCGGATCCTCGTTGACAACGGGAGCTCTGTCAACGTCATTTTCAAGAAGGCATTTGACGAGTTGAAGGTGGAAGCAAGGAGGGTGCTGGCCTCAGATTGGCCCTTGTTCGGATTCTCCGGAGAAAGGAAAGAGGTAGAGGGTGGAGTTGGACTCCAAGTGACGATGGGGGGAGGTTCAAGGAACTGTCGGTTCGTCATAGTTGACGCTCCTAGCAGTTATAATGCCATCTTCGGAAGACCCCTCATCAGCGCCTTCCGATGCGTACCATCGTCCTTCCACCAGTGCCTCAAGTTCAACACTGGAGGAATCCAAGTCAGGATCCGCGGAGACCCCAGGATGGCGAGGCACTGCTACGTCACAGCCGTCAACAGCATCTCTTGGCAAGTAGGGGCGGAGGAGATGGAGAAGATCATGGAGAGCATGAGCAGGATGGGAGTGGCAGGAGAAGCAGAGGAATAATCATCTCGCGCAAGCGGCCTGAGAGGCGAGCGCCATGGGGGGGTATGTTGTGTTTGTTTTTTGTTTTTTGATGTTTTCCTTTGTAGCAAGTTCTACCCCTCGCTGGTTGGGCCAGGAGGTTTTGACAAGGGAAATCCCCCCCATTAGATGGATGAAGTTATTTTGCTTATATGTTTAGTAAGTTGCCATCGAGATTTCCTCCTCACTCCAGGCTCTCACTAGCTGGGTGGGTCGAATGATCCTCAGATGGGTAAGTTCAACGCCGAGATGTCCTCCTCACTCCAGGCTCTCACTAGCTGGGTGGGTCGAATGATCCTCGGAAGGAAGAGCTTGCCATCGAGATGTCCTCCGCACTCCAGGCTCTCACAAGCTGGGTGGGTCGAATGATCCTCGGAAGGAAGAGCTTGCCATCGAGATGTCCTCCTCACTCCAGGCTCTCACTAGCTGGGTGGGTCGAATGATCCTCGGATGGGTAAGTTCAACGCCGAGATGTCCTCCTCACTCCAGGCTCTCACTAGCTGGGTGGGTCGAATGATCCTCGGAAGGAAGAGCTTGCCGCCGAGATGTCCTCCTCACTCCAGGCTCTCACTAGCTGGGTGGGTCGAATGATCCTCGGAAGGAAGAGCTTGCCATCGAGATGTCCTCCTCACTACAGGCTCTCACTAGCTGGGTGGGTCGAATGATCCTCGGATGGGTAAGTTCAACGCTGAGATGTCCTCCTCACTCCAGGCTCTCACTAGCTGGGTGGGTCGAATGATCCTCGGAAGGAAGAGCTTGCAATCGAGATGTCCTCCTCACTCCAGGCTCTCACTAGCTGGGTGGGTCGAATGATCCTCGGAAGGAAGAGCTTGCCATCGAGATGTCCTCCTCACTCCAGGCTCTCACTAGCTGGGTGGGTCGAATGATCCTCGGATGGGTAAGTTCAACGCCGAGATGTCCTCCTCACTCCAGGCTCTCACTAGCTGGGTGGGTCAAATGATCCTCGGAAGGAAAAGCTTGCCGCCGAGATGTCCTCCTCACTCCAGGCTCTCACTAGCTGGGTGGGTCGAATGATCCTCGGAAGGAAGAGCTTGCCATCGAGATGTCCTCCTCACTCCAGGCTCTCACTAGCTGGGTAGGTCGAATGATCCTCGGATGGGTAAGTTCAACGCCGAGATGTCCTCCTCACTCCAGGCTCTCACTAGCTGGGTGGGTCGAATGATCCTCGGAAGGAAGAGCTTGCCATCGAAATGTCCTCCTCACTCCAGGCTCTCACTAGCTGGGTGGATCGAATGATCCTCGGAAGGAAGAGCTTGCCGCCGAGATGTCCTCCTCACTCCAGGCTCTCACTAGCTGGGTGGGTCGAATGATCGTCGGAAGGAAGAGCTTGCCATCGAGATGTCCTCCTCACTCCAGGCTCTCACTAGCTAGGTGGGTCGAATGATCCTCGGAAGGAAGAGCTTGCCATCGAGATGTCCTCCTCACTCCAGGCTCTCACTAGCTGGGTGGATCGAATGACCCTCGAATGGGTAAGATCAACGCCGAGATGTCATTCTCACTCCAGGCTCTCACTAGCTGGGTGGGTCGAATGATCCTCGGAGGGGTAAGTTCAACGCCGAGATGTCCTCCTCACTCCAGGCTCTCACTAGCTGGGTGGGTCGAATGATCCTCGGAAGGAAGAGCTTGCCGCCGAGATGTCCTCCTCACTCCAGGATCTCACTAGCTGGGTGGGTCGAATGATCCTCGGAAGGAAGAGCTTGCCATCGAGATGTCCTCCTCACTCCAGGCTCTCACTAGCTGGGTGGGTCGAATGATCCTCGGATGGGTAAGTTCAATGCTGATATATCCTCCTCACTCCAGGCTCTCACTAGCTGGATGGGTCAAACGTGCCTCGGGGGGGAGGTTCTGCCCCCCTCGATGGATATTTGGGCTTGGACTTTTCTTTCCGAGGTTGTGCCAACCTCGCAAAGAGCGGGGATTGTGTACAACCCCCATATCCATCGAGTGAGGCCCAGCGTGGAGGGCCGCCGAGACGTGTCAACTAGACCCCGGGGGGTTTTTAGACCTTTGGGTATCGCCCGGCGATACCCCCATAGCTCTCACCCAGAAGAAGAGGTTGAGGCGGAGAGAGGGGAGGGGGGTCTCACCCCTCCCTCTCTCGCCCAACAAGAGAGGCGGAGAGAGGGGAGGGGGGTCTCGCCCCTCCCTCTCTCGCCCAGCAAGAGAGGAGGAGAGAGGGGAGGGGGGTCTCGCCCCTCCCTCTCTCGCCCAGCAAGAGAGGCGGAGAGAGGGGAGGAGGGGTCTCGCCCCTCCCTCTGTCGCCCAGCAAGAGAGGCGGAGAGAGGGGAGGGGGGTCTCGCCCCTCCCTCTCTCGCCCAGCAAGAGAGGCGGAGAGAGGGGAGGGGGGTCTCGCCCCTCCCTCTCTCGCCCAGCAAGAGAGGCGGAGAGAGGGGAGGGAGGGTCTCGCCCCTCCCTCTGTCGCCCAGCAAGAGAGGCGGAGAGAGGGGAGGGGGGTCTCGCCCCTCCCTCTCTCGCCCAGCAAGAGAGGCGGAGAGAGGGGAGGGGGGTCTCGCCCCTCCCTCTCTCGCCCAGCAAGAGAGGCGGAGAGAGGGGAGGGGGGTCTCGCCCCTCCCTCTCTCGCCCAGCAAGAGAGGCGGAGAGAGGGGAGGGGGGGTCTCGCCCCTCCCTCTCTCGCCCAGCAAGAGAGGCGGAGGGGGGGGGGGGGGGGGGGGGGGGGGGAGGGGGGGTCTCGCCCCTCCCTCTCTCGCCCAGCAAGAGAGGCGGAGAGAGGGGAGGGGGGGTCTCGCCCCTCCCTCTCTCGCCCAGCAAGAGAGGCGGAGAGAGGGGAGGGGGGTCTCGCCCCTCCCTCTCTCGCCCAGCAGGAGAGGCGGAGAGAGGGGAGGGGGGTCTCGCCCCTCCCTCTCTCGCCCAGGGGAGGTCCCCTCGTCCAGTTTACTATTCGCAGTCCAGTTTTGGCTATGCGCAGTCCGGTGGTCTGCGTTTAGCGCTTCAGAACAGCGGGATTCGGCTATCCGCAACCCAATTCAGGGTATTTTGGTAATCTGGCAAACCCGTTTTTGGCTATTTGCAGCCCAAGTTCAAAAATCCTATAAATAGACCCTAAGGGGCACCAAAGGAGGGGACTTCTAGATTTCCAAATTTCGGATCTTCTTCTTCCCTTAGAGCTCTCCTTTGGTGCTTCTGGTTCAACATTGGCTAGGGAGGGGAAGATCTCTCAGGTCTTCCGGGTGTGAGGTGGGACCTCCTCGCTGTAGCCTAGGGTCCGTTTCCAAGTCCAAGTGCTCTTGCCTAGAGAGTTGGCTCGAGAGGAGTAGGTGTGAGACCACTCCTTTTTTGGGACCCCGAACTCCACGGAGACCGAGTAGTCGGTTTCAGCAGAATTAATATAATTATTAATGAAAACTGTGCACGCAATATATATATATGAGTACTCGAAATAACCGTAAAAAATATACATCAATATTATAATATTTATTTGATAAACAAATATACGTATAATATTTATTTTGTAAACAAACATACATATAATTTATTTTTTTCTATCTCCCTCTCCACGACACTCTATCCCCATCTCTCCTCTCTGGCCCTCTCTCTCTCTCTCTCTCTCTCTCTCTCTCTCTCTCCCTCTCCTCTCACTCCTCTCTCCTCTCTCCTCTCTCTCTCTCTCACTCTCTTTCTTTTTCTCTATTGAAAAATCATAATTTTACATAGTTTTAGGACACCCTAGTATTAAGTTTAGCAGACCAAGTAAAATATGGAGAGAGAGTGCGGTTTGATTTAGCTTGATCGGATGACAACAGAATTAACAACCCGTGATCAGATGACTATTCTAACTGTTAAGTCATGAATTTATATTTCCTATGCCTGACATGGGACTCCGCCCCTACGGCCACGCGCGACAGTACCCGGCCGGCGACGGCGAGCTTCGCCCACCCCCGGCGCGAGGCTGTCAGGCGGCCTTCGGCCGCATCCAGGCGGGCTTTGCCCGCCTCAGCACGGGCTTCGATCGTGCTCGATGCGTCAGCGGGCTGCGCCCGCAACATATACATATGAGTACTCGAAATGACCGTAAAAAATATACATTAGTATTACAATATCTATTTTGTAAAAAAAAAAGTATATAGTTAAAAAGATTATTTTTTTCCTCTCTCTTTCCCTCTCCGCCGCTCTCTCTCTCTCCTCTCTTTCTTTCTCTCTCTCTCTTACTCTCTCTCTCGCTCGAAGTTTATTTTTATTTTTTTTATATTAAAGATGTTTCGAATAAAATATGTGAAAGATCAAACGGTGGAAAATAAATGCACGGTAAGAGCAAGGAGAATGCTATATTCACTTATATAATAAACAAGTGCCCGACACGGAGCTCCGCCCCTACGGCCAAGTGCAACGGTACCCTGTCGGCGACGGTGGTCTTCGTCCACCACCAGCGCGATGCGGTTGGGCGGCCTTCGGCCGCATCCATGCGGGCGAAGCCCGTGCTCGATGCGTCTGCGGGATGTGCCCGCAACATATACATATAAGTACTTGAAATGGCCGTAAAAAATATACATCAATATTACAATATTTATTTTGTAAAAAAAATATGTATATACTTAAAAATATTATTTTTTTCCCTATCCGTCACACTCTCTCCCTCTCTCTCTCACTCTCTCTCTACACACGAGTGACAGGGCACGGGCCCCCCATGCGGGCGGCGACATTCTGCGGT
This sequence comes from Dactylorhiza incarnata, assembly GCA_033032865.1. Lineage (NCBI taxonomy): Eukaryota > Viridiplantae > Streptophyta > Magnoliopsida > Asparagales > Orchidaceae > Dactylorhiza > Dactylorhiza incarnata. The sequence goes on along the minus strand of JAWHQI010000123.1, from coordinate 5,263,701 downwards.
GGCGGCGATATTCGGCGGGGACGATGACATTCGGTGGGGGCGATGACATTCGGCAGGGGCAACAACATTCGGCGGGGGAGACAGTCCGCAGGGGCGGTCTATATTTATATATGTATATATAACCTAATTAAATATTGTTCCACAAAAACCATATGGTGTGATGATGCCATTTTTTGCTTGACACAGTGGAAACCTGAGTTCAATTCTTACGATTGATCATTTTTGTGAGATTAAAAAACGGGTCATATGACCTTCCATTTTCAATAATTTATGGGTAATATCGTAATTTCATGTTGTAGGGTACCCTACACATTCATAGTTTTAGGTCACCCCCTAGTAGGTTTAGGAGACCTACGCAAAAGTGGAGAGAGAGGGAGTGGTTCCGACAGCTGATGAAATATCATGCCAGATTCGACGGTCGTAATCATTTCAATGAGTTTAAAATTCATGGGCATGACACGGGGCTCCGCCCCTACAGCCAAGCGCGACAGTACCCGGCCGGCGACGACGGGCTTCGCCTGCCGCCGACGGGATTCTATCGGGCGGCCTTCGAACGCATCCAGGCGCGCTTCGCCCGCCTCCGCACGGGCTTCGCCCGTGCTCGATGCGTCTGCGGGCTACGCCCGCAACATATACATATGAGTACTCCAAATGACCGTAAAAAAATATACATCAATATTACAATATTTATTTTGTTAAAAATATACGTATACTATTAAAATTTTATCATTAATTTTTCAAAATATTTTTTTTTGTTTTCACATTATTTGTCAAATCAACATTAATAAAATCGACATGTCTAATGATAGCCTACATAGTAGTAGTATGTATAGGAGCTTTGCTAAAAACTTTTAAAATTTTATGAATTTTTATCATTACTTTTAATTTAGGAATATGATACAATTACTTAAATAGACATTGCATTTTATTTTCTTAAAATATATTATAATATATGGTAAGTTATTAGATAAAAACAATTAGACTATATTAGACAATTTTGAATGTTGCATGGAAGACAATATTTCTCTTTAATGTAGTGTGTGTGTGTGTGTGTGTGTGTGTGTGTGTGTGTGTGTGTGTGTATATATATTTATATATACATTGATGCTTGGGCATCTCGCCACTGCGCTGCTTGGGTATCTCGCCACCGCGCTGCTTGGGTATCTCGCCACCGCGCTGCTTGGGCAACTCGCCACCGCACTGCTTGGCCAACTCGCCACCGCGCTGCTTGGGCTACTCGCCACCGCGCTGCTTGGGCATCTCGCCACCGCGCTGCTTGGGCTACTCGCCACCGTGCGTTCGAACTGTCATAATAAGACTTAGAACTATAAGGGTCCGTCCCTCGTGCGGTCATCCTCGGTTTGAAGACTAACACTCTTCACCATCGACTTTGGGGTCTGTTCCCCCATAGCTGTAAGGGTTTGTCGCTCGTACGGTTATCCTCGGTTTGAAGACTAACACTCTTCACCGTTGACTTCGGGGCATGTTCCCCCTTTAAACAAACACACTGGAAGAAACGTCATATGGAGTAATGGAGTCACAAGACACCAGGTCATCACTACAACGTTTTGCGTAACAGAACGATACTTCAAAAGTAACCAGGAAAATATAGTCGCAAGACGCAAAAGCGCCAACACAATGACGTACTATACGTATCGAGAATAGACCGCATAACATGAAGTGAAAGCAACCTTGCATTCATCCTTCGGCAACAACTCCGATACAGCCGCCACAAAAGAAGATAGTAAAACCTCCGAACTCCTCCACGTAGTAGTCCAGACTCCGAGGGTTTGGGGGGCTTATGATGTGCACCCATAGATTCATAGACACTCTCAGGGTGCGTTTAGAGGAGGCTCCACTAAAAAGAACTGGAGTTAATGGGGTCAAAGTCCAACCCATGATCATAGGGGTGGAGGAATCCGCTGGCACGCGATTCGTGCTTCGTCAGCGTTGGGTATGGTCACGGCGCACCCCACTACTGGGGTGCGGTTAGCCCACACCCCACTACTGGGGTGCGGGTAGCCAGCACCCCCTTAAGGGGTGCGGGTAGCCAGCACCCCCTTAAGGGGTGCGACCACACCACCCGTGGTGGGGTGCGGCCAAACCGCACCCCCATGGGGGTGCCGCCAAACTGCACCCTCCCAGGGGGTGCCGCCAAACCGCACCCTCCCATGGGGGTGCCGCCAAACTGCACCCCCCATGTTGGGGTGCGGCAAACCCGCACCCCCCCCCCCCCCCCCCGTGATGGGGTGCGACCAAGTCCCCCCGCGCCTTGCAGGGGATGCGGCCGAAACCGCACCCCCTCGGCAGGCGCTGTCGGGCCCCATTTTCTCCTTGTAGTCACATTTTCTCATTTTTCGAGTGACGCGACCTTAGGAGGGCGCATCCTCCTGTTCATTGCGACCGCTCTCCAATGACTCTAGTCTATTCCCTTAGTTCTCCATTCGCTCAGAATGATCTCGTGTTTGTTGAGCGCTCAGAACGCTCGCGTGTTCGTTGCTCGCTCAGAACGCTCCCGTGTTCGTTGCGCGCTCAGAACACTCTCGTGTTCATTGCGCGCTCAGAACGCTCTCGTGTTCGTTGCGCACTCAGAACGCTCCCGTGTTCATTGCGCGCTCAGAATGCTCCCGTGTTCCTGACACGCACGCGGTTAACCTTTCTTAATTTCTCAGAGTGCAGGTCTCGTTCGACGCCTTCATCACCTTCAACGAAGCTGCCTGAACAGTCCAATTTGCCCGAACTGCCCAAAGGGCGAAACCGTCATTTACGAAAAATGACGATCCGTCTGCTCCAAATCGACCAGCGTGATTCGCCCGTCGAGTGGTTACGGTGATTACAACGACAAAATTACCGGATTACCCCTGTCTAAGGCTATAGAAAGAGCTCAGGACATTCATTTCAAGACACCTTGTCTTCTATGCCCGAGAGAGCTCTGTTGAAGATTTCCTGTAAGTTCTTCTTCGTCGCTTGAAGATCTCCGTCGGGTGCCCGAACTGCCCAAAAATAATTTAAAGTATATTCATGCAATAGTACTTTCAATAATAAAATATATAATGTCGTGCTTAAGGATAACTTTTTTAAAATGTTATCTTTGATAGATATTAGATAATATTTTTTTTGTAATAAATTCAGAGAAAATTCAGGTTCACTAAATTTTTTATTCCTTTTAGGTTGTAATTATGTAATATCATCATCAAAAATCATTATTTAATAAAAGGTAAAAAAATAATTTTTTACCGATACTATAAGTTAGGTTAGAAAATGAAGATACATATTTTTTTTTTACAAATTTTCAAAATATTTTCTTGTTCACTTACAAGAGAGCTTTGTTCTTGTTACAAAATATATACAATCATGGATACTGTTGCGGTCTACTTCAAGCTCCTAAAATTGGTTCATAACGAACTGTCTTAGCCCGGGAGCAGTCGAGCGCGCAATCAATTACTGAGAGATGAGACGGTTGACAAAGAGTTTTTTTAGCGTGGAAAACCCCGAAAAGGGATGAAAAACCACGTGGTCGGGACGGTGCAGACCGGAATTGACTATTTGCTGCTTCTTTATAGGGCTTGCTTAAGAGACCGAGGGTGACATGCCGCTTCTTGTTACAACTTGGCGAGAGAGAGAGAGAGAGAGAAACGTTCGGAGGGTGACAGGCCACAACTCTCAAAGCTCAGTCTTCGTCTTTGCAGCGGTGGGAAGCATCGTGCTCTGGAATTTGGGCTTGCTCTAAAACTTGGGTGCTCTCTGGAACTTGATGTGCTCTGGAACTTGGGCGCGCTCTGCAGCTTGGCGCGCCATGATTTTGGATAAATGCTGAAAGTGCACAGTTAACCTCACTAGAATTCTCTAGAGGGGGGTGAATAGAGATTAAAAATACTTTGTGCAATTATATATATATATATATGTCTAATAATCACAGATTTAAGCTTCCCACACACCAACAAGAATTAAGCAAGTAAAGAAGAAAAATAAGAAAAAAATCTCAGCACGACACAAGAAAATATAGTGGTTCCCCAAACTTTGGGTAGTCCACTCTTCTACCCCCTTGGTAGGAATTCACTAACCTGCACTGAGTCTTTTGATAAGGAGACTCTTGGAACCAGACTGAATCTTTTGATAAGTAGACTCTTAGAACCACTACAACTGAATTTTTTGAAGAGAGATTCTAAAAACTCTTTTACACAGTTTGAAAGTGAAATAAGAATAAGAAGAACAGGTAGAAGAACAGAGATCAATATATGTAAGAAGGAATCTTCTTCCTAGCAAGAAGATTAGAAGCACAAGTATAGTGAATATGATCTCTCTTCTATAGTGAGAAGGAGATTGTAAGCTTTTCTCTCTTTTGTGAGAGCTTTCAAAATTTGCAGCAGAATGGCTTGAGAAGATAAAGGCTTTTTCTTTGCTGCAGCACACTATCTCTTTTCTCAACTTTCTCACTCTTCTCTTGGGAGCTCTTCCTCTTTTTCAAATGTATATGGTGGATCACTTCTTCTCATTCTCTGCCGACCTCCTTCTTATTTATAGCTCTGTTTAAAATATATTGCTAAAGGAGAATAATCAATTATCAGATAGAGAATTAGAAAGAGATAAGAGTTTCCATAATCAATATTTCCGTAGAAGGAAAAGAATTCATTTTGATTTCAAATAATATCCATAATAATCTTAATCAAATTAGCCAAGAATCAAATAGAAGGAAATGCTGATTCAGAACGGCTATAAAAGAATAATATCATTCCATAAAAATCAGATCTACAGAAAAAAGGAAAGAGATCTGGCGTGTTTTTGAATTACTTATAGATATCGACGTGCGTCGATTACTATTCGACGTAAACGTCGATTTCATCCTGGCTGGACGTCGAGAGGAGAATAAGGAAGGTGCGTCGACAAAGGTGCGTCGACTTTATCAAATGCGTCGACTAGAAGTCAGAGGTACGTCGACTATGATTACGTCGAGTTCTTCTAAGAGTTACTTCGACTCATTCTGAGAGAAACGTCGACTATATTTCGACGTTGCGTCGAATACTATTCGACGCATATTTACTTAGCATAATTTTTCATGCTTAGAATTTATATTCTTCTTAATTCTAGGGGTTAAGATAAATCATTTCCCCAACAATCTCGCCCTATTTGTCTTAACCCTATTTAGAGAGAAATTATATCAGCTTTTAATCAATCAAAGCAAAGCATTTATATAGAGAAGAAATATGCTAAGCAATCAGAAGAAAATAGAATAAGAAATTATATAAACAACTTTCATGTTCAGTTGAGTAATCAACAATTAAGCATAGACAATTGTTCAAATAGAGTATATCATCATTGTTCAGGGGTAGGAGGAGTTTTTCTTTTCCTAGTGAATACTTTTGTGGGTTGCTCCTTCTCAGCAGCAGGTGATTCCCTCAACTCCCCCTGAGTCTCAGCAATTTTCTCCCCCTGAGTCAAAGTAGTTTGCTCCCCCTGGGCTTCAGCTTCCTCTTCAGCTTCTTTCTCTGCTCTACTTGCCTCCCCTTGCAATAGATCCACTTTTTGTGCAGCTTCTTTTGCTATAATCAGTACATTTGATATCTGCTCTTCAGTATGTAGCTCTGAAACTACTTCATTCCCAATGGTCTTGAGTAGAGCTAAACTGTCAGATTTTGAAGAATGAGGGGTTTTGTGAGAGGGAGTTTTGTGGCTGGAGAGCTGCTCTTCATCTAACCTCTCCCCCTTCTTGACCTTCTTAGCCAAGGAGGTTAAGAAAGATCTGATGACTTTAGAGGAAGAGATAGAGGTCTTCAGGCTTTTCACAGAGGCACTGACCCCATTTATTTGGGTCTGTTTGTGTAAGATGGAGGAATGAATCTTGGAGCAGTGCCCATCCAGCATTGCTTGGAATCTTTGGGCTGTGGATTGGATGCACTGAGTGATGAGGTTTTCAGTGGATGGAGATGGTTCAAAATGTGGTGGTGGAGGAGGAGATAATGGAGGAGGTGAATGTGATGAAGGAGGAGAGGGGACTGTATCATTTTGATGAGATATATTTGATGGAGGAGGAGGAATAAAGGAGGGTTGAGCAGGTGATTGAGTTGGTATTTGTGAGGGTGTGGATGATGGTGGTACAGAAGAGATGTCTGTGTGAGGAGGAGGAGGAGGAGGAGAAGATGGATGAGCAGGAGAGATAAGAGGAGATGGAGTCCTTTTAGGAATGGCACCAGGCTTGGGAATTTGCATGGTCCATTTTGAGAAGAGAGCAATGGACATCCTTTTGCCTGGAGGAATGGGAATTCTTTTTGACTTGCATAGGTCAGGGAAGGAGTGGAAGAGAACTTGGCTCATAATTCTCATGTAGGCATTCTCTTTGTGAGAATATTTATAGCCTATTATTTTGAGCAGGCAACTTGCCCAGTCTACCTTCTTCTTCAGCACAAGGGCCCCCATGATGTTTAGTTGCTGCTTGGGCACTGCATCATGGGCAGAGATCTTAAATAGTAATATTTTCCCTACTATGTCTGCCAACAGTCTATACTCCTCAGAGAAGTCTATTTTCTTCAGGTGGATTGGTTTATCTTTGGAGAACTTCATGGTGATTAACAAATTCTTTATTTCATCAGGGGTAAGTTCCATAGGTTCATCACCTGATAAGGGAGTTATTTTAGTTATTCTTTAGAAAATGATTTGCTTTCCCTATTTGAATAAAGATAATATTTTATTGTACCTGATGGTAGATCAAAGGTGGTCCTAATGTTTTCTGCAGAAATGGAGACAGGTGTCTCATGGATTGTTCCTGTGATTTCTCCTTATTCAGATATCTGAACATGAGTCATCAACTCTGTGAGTTCTGTCTCCAGGAGCTTGCATCTTGTGGAGATGAGCTTATCCAGACAAGCTTCAGTGAAGAGAGCTATGATGCTCTTATAATTTTCTGCTGCGGCTTGGAAGGATTCGAGGTCAATGTCGAACCCAGAGTTTATCTTGGGAGCCATTGTAGGTCAGTGAGAAAGAGGAAGAAATGGCTGGACTGAGAGGTAAGAGGGATGAAAGATGCAGAGTGCGAGAGGATTTCTAACTGAAGAGTCTATTTAAGTCAGGTGAAACGTCGAAATGAGACACAATTCGAGGCATATTCGGTACTACAGTGGATGTGACCGAAAATATTTTAGTATTGCCGCTCTTTTTCATGAAGTCGACGTTACGTTGAGTGGAATTCGACGTAAGCGTCGATACAGTCTGAGGTAAGATGTTAGGGTTTCATATCGACGTATACGTCGATTGGAGTCGACGCATGCGTCGATTTAAGTTATTATTGATAGTTATCGACGGTGCGTTGATTATAAAATCTACGTGACTTTTATTTTCCTGAAAAGTTTTTGGGTTTGACCTTGAGAGATTATTTCTTCCTGCTCTTAATGTTTTCTAAGACAGTCTTTGACTAATTTTTATAATCAATTAGATTAATTGTACCAACATTGTTTGGCAACGTGGCCAGTTTTATTGCAGATATAACATCTGACTATCTTTAGATTATGGGATTTTGAGTTTAGAGAGGGATAGTGGTGTTGATTAGGATAAACATTTTGATTAGGATAGAAATTGTGGTTAGGATAAAAGTTTTGATTAGAATAGAAATTATGATCAGGATGAATGAGTCCTGAATGGGGGTTAAGATGGAAGGTTTTTGGAGGATGGAAGTGTTCTGTCTTTATGTTACTCTGATTTTGTATGCGTCGATATCTATTCGACGTCTGTTGATAGTTGCGTCGATTTATACTCGGTGCTTTCTCCAGATTGCGTTGATCTGGAATCGATGCATGGAAGAAGTTGCGTCGATTTGACGTCGACGTACTTTTATTCAAGCGTCGAGTTGAGGTCGAAGCATCTGAGAGATTGCGTCGAGTAGAATTCGACGCACTATCATTCATGCGTCGATATGAAATCGACGCAATTGTGTTTTCACAAATTTTATTTTTCCCTTTTTCTGATTTTATTTCTTTATGAGTTGTTTCTCTTGACCTAGTTGCCTTCTTAGAAGAAGTTTGAGAGTCATCAGCTGAATAGTATGATGTTTCATCAAATTAGTTTATTTCCTTGAAGTGTTCTACCTTATTTTGTGAGTCTTCTTCTTGGTTTGTTGATTTGATGGGTTTAGTAAATTTAACAGGGCTCATCTAAGCAGGTTTGTTGGATGGAATTAGACTAGCTGATGGATCAACTCCTATCCCAAGTTTTTTATGTCTTCTTGTTTGTTTTTCTGTGATTTCTTTAAGTGTTTGGCTTCTCATTTTTATTGATTCTTCAAAAGCTTTTGCTTGGGATACCTTATTCTTAAGAAGCTGGTTTTCTATTTTAGCCCTCTCTATTTCTTTTTCTATGATATTAGCTTTTAACTCATGATTTTTAGAACAAGTATCTTCTATATTTCTCTGGTTTTTAATGACATTAATTTGTTCTTTTAGATTCTTAATTTCTTATTTAGCTTTTAGTTGATCTAAACACAATTCTTTAAAATCATTTTTGAAATCATCACACAGAAAATCTATGTCATCAAAAATGCTTACCTCATCCTTATCCTCAGATTCCTCTATGAGAATAAGGCTATTTTCTTTATCATCTTCAGAAGAGATGCTTCCTTCTGATTCTGTCTCACTCCATGATTTGGCATCATGTTCTTCCTTTGAGCTTTCAAGAGCCATTAAGCATAGGTCTTCTTGTTTAGACTCTTCATTGTCACTTTTGGATGAGGTGATGTCCTCAGAATCTGTTTCACTCCAAGCTTCTGCAATGAAGCCTCTTTCTTTCTTCTTCCCCTTTTTCTTAAGATCTTTCTTTTTCAGATCTTTCTTTTTCTCAGTATTTTCTGGACATTTTGGTGCTATGTGTCCAGGTTTCCTGTAGGAATAACAAATGATTTCTTTAGTAGGAGTTTTATCATACATTGATTCTGATTCTCTCATTCTAGACCCATCTGTCTTGACCCATTTCTTGAATCTTCTGGCCAGGAGGCTGAACAATTCTTCTTCAGTGACAGGGGTCTCTTCTTCTGTTGCTTTCAAAGCAATGTTTCTATCTTTTGAGGAGGTTGAAGTGCTTCCTCTTCTTTCCTTCTCTTCTCTGGTTTTCAGCAGTTGCTCATAGGATTTGAGTTTTTCCTAAGAGGGCATCTGTTGAGATTTCTCTTTGTCCTCTTGTATCCCTTATTGCACATATTCTTGAGTCCCATGAACTTGGGAGACTCATTAACAGTTTGTCATTGATCTCTGTGAGAGAGATCTCTCTATCCAGGCTCCTTAATTGATTTATGATCAGACTGAATCTATCATACACCTCAGATATGCTTTCTTCATGCTTCTTTTGAAAGTTCTCATAATGGGAGATCAATAGAGCCTTTCTATCTTTCATTTCATCAGCACTTCCTTCTACCATCTTTGTAAGAGCCTCCCATATTTCTTTGGCTGATTCACAGTCAACAACCTTTTGAAAGATTTCATCTGAGAGGGTTGAGATAAGAATGTTCACAGCTTTTGCATCACATGTCCCAGCCTTCTTCTCTTCAACTGTCCACTCAGCCTTTGGGACAAGTGTTTGAGTCACTTCACCACTTGAGTCTCTTCTATAAGGCTTGGGAGGACCTGTCAAGATAACATTAAATAATTCTTCATCAATAGAATTCATATAAATCATAATTCTTGTTTTCCAAACTGCAAACTTTTCAAGATTGCACATTGGTGGTCTGGTGGAAGCATAATTTTTGATTTGTGCCATGTGAAAAATAATTTTTAGAAATATATATATATAAGAAGTAGGATCTTTTTGATCAAGGAGTTAACCTTTGTAGATCAACGTCGCTTTGATACCAATTGAAAGTGCACAGTTAACCTCACTAGAATTTTCTAGAGGGGGGTGAATAGAGATTAAAAATACTTTGTGCAATTATATATATATGTGTAATAATCACAGATTTAAGCTTCCCACACACCAACAAGAATTAAGCAAGTAAAGAAGAAAAATAAGAAGAAAATCTCAGCACAACACAAGGAAATATAGTGGTTCCCCAAACTTTGGGTAGTCCACTCTTCTACCCCCTTGGTAGGAATTCACTAACTTGCACTGAGTCTTTTGATAAGGAGACTCTTAGAACCAGACTGAGTCTTTTGATAAGGAGACTCTTAGAACCACTACAACTGAATTTTTTGAAGAGAGATTCTAAAAACTCTTTTACACAGTTTGAAAGTGAAATAAGAATAAGAAGAACAGGTAGAAGAACAGAGATCAATATATGTAAGAAGGAATCTTCTTCCTAACAAGAAGATTAGAAGCACAAGTATAGTGAATATGATCTCTCTTCTATAGTGAGAAGGAGATTGTAAGTTTTTCTCTCTTTTGTGAGAGCTTTCAGAATTTGCAGCAGAATGGCTTGAGAAGATGAAGGCTTTTTCTTTGCTGCATCACACTATCTCTTTTCTCAACTTTCCCACTCTTCTCTTGGGAGCTCTTCCTCTTTTTCAAATGTATATGGTGGATCACTTCTTCTCATTCTCTGCCGACCTCCTTCTTATTTATAGCTCTGTTTAAAATATATTGCTAAAGGAGAATAATCAATTATCAGATAGAGAATTAGAAAGAGACAAGAGTTTTCATAATCAATATTTCTGTAGAAGGAAAAGAATTCATTCTGATTTCAAATAATATCCATAATAATTTTAATCAAATTAGCCAAGAATCAAATAGAAGGAAAGGCTAATTCAGAACGACTATAAAAGAATAATATCATTCCATAAAAATCAGATCTACAGAAAGAAGGAAAGAGATCTGACGTGTTTTTGAATTACTTATAGATATCGATGTGCGTCGATTACTATTCGACGTAAACGTCGATTTCATCCTGGTTGGACGTCGAGAGGAGAATAAGGAAGGTGCGTCGACAAAGGTGCATCGACTTTATCAAATGCGTCGACTAGAAGTCAGAGGTACGTCGACTATGATTACGTCGAGTTCTTCTAAGAGTTACTTCGACTCATTCTGAGAGAAACGTCGACTATATTTCGACGTTGCGTCGAATACTATTCGACGCATATTTACTTAGCCTAATTTTTCATGTTTAGAATTTATATTCTTCTTAATTCTAGGGGTTAAGATAAATCATTTCCCCAACAAATGCACCCACCTATGATTGGTGGTTACAACGGTGGTTACGCTCCGATCGGAGGGTGGAGACACCGTGGAGCGATCGTACGACCACGACAGAAGGCCCGGACGGCGGCGAACGCCGGTCGACGAGGAGACCGGCCGACGAGGAAGGGAGGTCGGCCTTGGGCGGCCGGCCGGGAGGAAGGTCGGCCCCGGGCGGCCGGCCGGGAGGTCATCGCAACCTTGTGGCCGCGCGACCGAAGCCAGCCGACCGAGGGTCGGTCGGGAGGCGAGACGACCACGTGTTGTAGGTGCGAGGCTAAGGGAGGCCGGCCGTCGGGCCTCGACGGTCGCGCACCTACGGGCGCACGACCAAGGCTGGCCAGGAGGCTGGCCTTGCATCCATGGCCGCGCTCTCGTGGCGCGGGGCCTAGGCCGGTCGGGCGGCGAGACGGTCGCGCCCCCTAGGTTGTGGCCGGATGGGTGGTCGGCCTCGCGGCCAAGGCCGCGCGGCTTAGGCCGGCCGGCCAGTTGGCTGCAAGGGCCTTGCGGCCGAAGCCGGCCGATCGGGTGGTCGGTTAGCCGTCGAGGCGGTCGCGCGTCGTCGACGCGCGACCAAGGGTAGGCGGTCGGATGGCCAGCCGTGGAGGAGCGCCAGTGGCGGGGCGCCGATGGCGGTCGGTTTTCTCTTGCGGTTAGCTTGGCGGATCGCGCGATGATCAGACATGTTGATCGCGTGCGCAACGGTTTCTCATTAACTCCCCAATAAGGCAGTGGGGGCTATGGAATTCTAGCTATTCGCAGTGCGCACGCGTGGTGTCCGCGCGCGGGGTGCGCGCACCCAGTGTGCGCCCACGTGCACAGTGCGCGCGCTCGGGGGCACCCGCGCGGGGAGCGCGCGCGCGGGGTGTGCCTGTATGCGCGGGACGTGTGCCCGTGCGCGATTGTGCGTGTGCGTGGAGCATGCTTGTGTACGAGTTGTTGAAATTGCGAATACTTATTTAATCTTTTCCTGCAGGCTACGAGGCGGTGTGCGCAAGGTAGGCGATGCGGCATACCTGCTGATTTAGAGGTGAAGATCCCGTGGGTTAAGGAACGTGCACAAAATCCTCCGCGGGGTTTGATGACGTTGAGTGAGTCATCGCTGAGGTCTGGGTTTCTCTTGCCCTATGTGAGGAGGTGATCGAAATCTTGAAGCATTGTAGCGTGCTGGTTTCCCAGTTCACTCCTGTTGGGATGACACGGATTATGGGCCTGATCGCCTTCTTTAGAGAGCATGGATCAAGGTTCACCTTAGATCTCTTCAGGCAATGGTGCGACGTGCGCTCGGATGGAGGCGGGCGGATTGAGGTTTTCAGTAACAAATATTGGCTCGAGTTTGAGGATTGAGCGGACCGCCGTCACGGGAGTACCTATCTTGGTTATGTCATGAATTCTTGGGGCTTGCCATAGATTTGGAAGTCTCTTCTAGATCGTTGTCGTCGTTTTAAGGGTCACGAGCGATAGTTTGTCCCGGTGTTGGGGTTCATCGAGCCTCATGCGTTGGCGAACCCTCTGTTTGTTATTTATGTTTTTGTTGAGGAGAAGCGTCTCATACTGTGCAGTCTTTCTACCGATGCTGAGCGCTCTGCGACCGTTCCATTGGATCGAGTCCAGAAGAAGAAATTTATTTTCAGGAACGATAGTTCGGATTCAGCGCCTCATCGCTCTTGTCGGTCGGAGGGGAGTGCTGACGGGGTGGCCCCTTGTAGCTCGAGAGTTGATGACGTTCCCATCGATCTTGATGTAGAAGTACTTGACTCCATTGCCCCCCAGGTTCCCTATGCCCCCTAGGCTCCCGAGAATGATTCTGTACGTTCCGCCGCCGATCAGGGCGAGGCGAGTTTCTTCTCATCTTAAGGCTATGAATGATGCGGTAAGATTTGTGATTTTATCCTTGTTCGTTGTTTGCCTTGTGTTTAGCCTTATTTTTCTTTCTTTTTTTAGATTGGAGTTCAGACTAGCATTGCTCTTATGTGGAACGACTGCTGCGTAGGCCTGAAAGATAGTTATCTCATTCTCGGGAAACTTCGTGATGCGCATAGTTCCTTTTCTGACTTGAAAGTGCGACTAGATCGCGATGTGTCCCGCTTTCGGCAGATCGAGGATGGGCTGCAGGGCGGAGCTGGAGGAGTCCCGTGCTGAAATACGGATGGAGAAAGCTCTCGTGGAGAGTTCGGCCCGTATGTTGGAGGATTCACAGGCTACGGCGGCTCGCATGGAGGCTGAGTTGTTGTCTTTGAAGACGGAGGTGGACGCTTTGAGCCGAGTAGTGAGAGGTCCGCGTTACCGACCCAGAGGATGTCGTTGATAGTAGCGGTGAAGGGCGGACACTTCGAACCGTTTGCGAGCGTGAGGGAGGCAGGCCCTGGCGACCCAATTTAGAGAACGAGACCCAGGTGGTGTTGGAACCTTTTACGTGGGCAAAGGGTGGGCGCTTCGAGCCGGGTAGTGAGAGGTTCGCGTTACCGACTCGGGGGATGTCATTGATAGTAGCGGTGAAGGGCAGATGCTTTGAACTGTTTGCGAGCGCGAGGGGGAATCCCCTGGCGACGCGATTTAGAGGACGAGACCCAGGTGGTGTTGGTTCTCACTATGTGGATGAAGGGCGGACGCTTAGAGCCGAGTAGTGAGAGTTCCGCGTTACCGACACGGGGGATGTCATTTATAGTTGCGGTGAAGGGAGGACGCTTCGAACCGTTTGCGAGCGCGAGGGGGCAGGCCCTAGCGACGCGATTTAGAGGACGAGACCCAGGTGGTTTTGGAACCTTCAACGTGGACGAAGGGCGGGCGCTTCGATCCCAAGTAGTGAGGGGTTCGCATTACCGACTCGGGGGATGTCGTTGATAGTAGCGATGAAGGGTGGACACTTTGAACCATTTGCGAGCGCTGGGGGTAGACCCTGGCGACGCGATTTAGAGGACGAGACTCAGGTGGTGTTGGAACCTTCTACGTGGGCGAAGGGCGGGCGCTTCGAGTCGAGTAGTGAGAGGTCCGCGTTACCAACCCGGGGGATGTCGTTGATAGTAGCGGTGAAGGGCGGACGCTTCGAACCGTTTGCGAGCGCGAGGGGGCAGGTCCTGATGACGCGATTTAGAGGACGATACCTAGGTGGTGTTGGAAACTTCTACGTGGGTGAAGGGAGGGCGCTTCGAGCCGAGTAGTGAGAGGTCTGTGTTGCCGACATGGAGGATGTCGTTGATAGTAATGGTGATGGGCGGACGCTTTCGAACCATTTGTGAGCGTGAGTAGGGCAGGCCCTAGCGATACAGTGACCTACTGCGGGAGCGAAGGGCAAACCTTCAAGCTGTGGCAATGAGGTCGTTGTGATGCGGTCTTCCCATGACCGAAAAGGTCGTTCCTCGAAGTATTCTTGAGATAGTAGAGTTAAGAGCAGAAGTGTAGATAATAGAAGTAGCAAATTGTATATGCGGTTACGTAGCTTAGCGATTGTTTTTCGGCATAGAGATAACGCGGAAAAGGTAGGTAGGTTTCACTAGCGCCGTAACTCGCAGCTGGGGCGGAAGACATACCTTCGAGCCGTGGCAGCGTTGATGTTATAATAAGTGGTGCCGCTTGCGGCTAACTTTAACTGTTTCTGCAATAGTAGGGTTAGAAGCAAATAATGCATTTTGAAATTTAACACACAATTGTTCTTGTGTAAGCGCATACTTACGACTTTTCTAGAATAGCTATTACAAACAATAGTTCTTTAAAGGAAATTTGATGAATTCAGAATACAGTGGAGCATTTCTACCCGATTCCTAGTTCTTTTGGGGGCTTCAAGTTCTGGATGTGTTGGCGCACCGGTCAGCTCCTTGTCCAGGTTTCATCTGCTGGAGATAGCATGCGCGTGCTGCCTCCTGGTTTCCACGAACGACTCCAACTCTACCTGGAGTGACAAACTTCATTGCGAGGTATGGGATGGGTGGGATAACTCTGAATAGTACCTACAGTGGTCGACCGAAAATCACGTTGTAAGGCGATTCTGACTCTACCACTACGAACTGTATATCGTGGGTAGCCCGCTTTAAGAAATCTCTCAAAGTTACATGAAGAGTGATGGTGCCTTTGACTGGGACAGGACTGTCATTGAAGTCGTAGATTGGACCGGAGGCTAGTTGGAGGTTCTCTTGTTGGATCTTCATGCTGAGG
Organism: Dactylorhiza incarnata; assembly: GCA_033032865.1. Classification (NCBI taxonomy): domain Eukaryota; kingdom Viridiplantae; phylum Streptophyta; class Magnoliopsida; order Asparagales; family Orchidaceae; genus Dactylorhiza; species Dactylorhiza incarnata. The sequence goes on along the minus strand of JAWHQI010000123.1, from coordinate 5,248,407 downwards.
AGAGCGGGCATGAACATAGCATTGACTGAGTTGTCGTTATCTACCAGCACCCGTTTGACGCGGAAGCTGGGATCGTCGATTTCTGCGTTGATAACTAGCGGATCCTGATGTAGAACGAGCAGCCCCTTTAAGTCTTCATCCCCGAAGCTGATCGTTTCAGATGGTTGGGCGATGGAATTGACTATCAGGAACTTCATCAAACTGACGCTCTATCTCATCTTTGAGCTTGATACACTCCACAGTGGCGTGCCTTGCGCCTCAGTGAAACTCACAGTACTTTGATTTATCTCCTTTACCCTGGGGGGAGGGCTCTTGGCCTTTGCAATGCAGAATTGTCTTATATTGCATAGAGCACGTTTGTGCGGGAGGTGTTGAGTGGTGCATACTCTTGGTAGGTTCAAGGGGGCCTGTTGCCGGGACGATCTTGATGGTGTACATTCCCATAGCGCTCCTATTGCCTCTTTGGGGATGGTTCTTCTCTCTTCCTCTTTACCATTCCTTCGAACTGTCGGCGGTGAGCTTCGATCGTTTCGTCAGCTGCGATTTGTGTCTCAACTCTATGCACAAGATCATGATAGCTAGGGATCGTCTCCCTCATCAAGGCGGAGTAGAATCCGTTCGGCCGGAGTCCTTCAAGGAATACTCCTCGAAGGAGCTCGGGATCCACACCGAGAATTTGACGGGCCTCGGTAGTGAACCGACGAAAGAATTTCTTATGGGTTTCCCACTTTGTCTGATTCCCGAGAGGTGGGAAGGGTCCTTTATTATTCGGCGGTTTGCGATGAATTGGTCCAGGAACTGCTGCGTCAGTTTGATGAAGTTCCTGATAGTCCCACTCCGGATAGAACCAAGTTCTCGCCTGGCCTTTTAGAGTGGCCGGAAATACTGGGCAGAGGGGTTGATCGGGGGCGTTATAAACCCGAAGGATGGTGGAGAAATGGTTTACGTACTCCATGGTGTCCTCAGTCCCGTCATAGGATTCTATGCTCAAAAGCTTGAATCCTCATGGGATTGGATGTACCGGAACTTTGGGAGCCAACGGGGACCCGTTGTGAACGGGGCAATATATACGAGCTGCTTAGCGGCCGACCTGGTCGTACTCTTCTACCTCGGTAGTGAACTGACCTGGTTGCAAACTTTTGGAACCAGAACCGACCCGTGGTTCTAAATTATGGAACCGGATCCGTCCCGTTCGGCTCGGGTCGATTCCGGTTCGGTTCTCGGTTCTATACTCATTGTTTTAATTATTGCAACCCTGTCTAATTCTTACTTCATTCCAACTAAAATACTATTAATACTAACAATATCAAAGCATTATTTAATACTAAGTACTAACATAGTAACATTAATATTGTTAATGCAATTAGGCCAAATTTGCACTAAGATTAATACTAACAGTGATATAAAACAGTAGACACCAGAAAATATTGGAACTACATTAATACTAACATTAACAGAAAATATTGGAACTACATTAATTTTGTTAATACATAAGAAGTTCAAAGTTCAAACTTCAAAGCATTTGCATCTTCACCAATCTTTTTCATAAGTCTCTTGCTCGCTACAAATAATTGGTAAAAACAAAACAAAATAAAAGGTTAAGACTAATTAAAAATATTTCTAAGAAAATATATAGATAAATATTACAAGAAATTACCACTCTCAAGTTCTTCAATTTGATGCAAGTCCTCTTCAATTTGCATTGGTAATTGACTTGCTCTCAACCAATCTTGAGTGCATACCAACCCCTCGACAACCTTTGGCGAAAGAGAACTATGAAATCGATCAAGAATACGCCCACCAGTACTAAATGCTGACTCATATGCAACAGTAGACACCAGTATTGCCAGAATATCTCTAGCGAGCAAAGAAAGAACTTTATACTTGCTCGAGTTCACTTTCCACCAATTTAATATGTCAAACTGCTCAGAATGTTCATCCAAATCACAATCATCTTTCAAATATTTATCCAACTCAAATTGGTTTGAAGAAATTTGAAGGACTTTCTTTTTCCTATTAAATATAGCTCTTAAATGTTTCATCTCATTTAATGGAGTCTTAAGAGAAATATGTGGTGTATCCATTTCCATGTTGTCATTCTTAGATACAACAGATGTTGAAGGTGCAAAATAAAAAAAAATTAATAGTCGAATAAATCTCTTATAATATCTACTACCTTTTTCATGAACTCATCAACTTGCTCAGATTGGTAAAATAATTCATAACACTATTTTAAATTGATGCGATCTCATAAGAGAACTTCTTATATACTTCACTACTTCTCAAATTCTTGCCACTATGTCAATCTTTTCATGCAGGCCATCTTTCATAATCAAATTTAAAATATGAAAAAACACATCTCATGTGAAAATAAATTCCATTCAAATGCAAAAAAAAACTTTTCATTTAGTTTTTTTCTCAAGTGTTCAATGACAACTGCATTGGAAATAGCATTATCCACTGTGAGCGTACAAACTCTATATATTTCTCAATCCAAGATGCATGATTCTAACACTTTTCCAAGTGTTTTACCCTTATGACTTGAGATAACGCAAAAATTAAGAATTCTATTTTGAGGGTGCCACTCATCATCAATAAAATGTGTCGTAAGACATAAATAAGAAAGATTTTGTAAGGATGTCCAACAATCCGTTGTCAAACTAACAATGGACTTTATATTCACAAGAGTTTTTTTTAACTTCATCTTCTCGGTGGCATATAGTTTCATGCAGTCTCTTGTTAACGTTGTGCGTGATATTAGCCTAAATCTTGGTTGTAACATTCTCATTAGATACAAAAAACCATGGCTTTCAATGATTTTGAATGACAACCCATCCGTAATGATCCATTTAGCAAGAGCTTCCCTATTTAATTCTTGATCAAACTTCCAACTACTAAAAAACCCTATTGAGCTAATTTCACTTCCCTCTTGTCCACCTTTGTTTTCAAAAGACAGTATCTTTTGTTTTTTATCAACCTTATTATAAGGATATTTGCTGCAAAGCTTCAAATGTTTCCACATGTTATTTGTGTCATTGACACTAGCACAACCGTACTCCATGTTACAATAATTACAAGCGGCTTTATCAGATTTCTCAGAATCCTTTTTCTTTACCTTAGTAAAATGACCCCAAATGTTTGATTTAGCTTTATAGTCCCTTTTATGATTAGGATCACACGTGCTAACTACATTATCATTGGCTACTTCTTCAACTACAGCGGACCCAACAACAACACTATCAAGTTTTATTTGTCCAACTTTACAAGCATCCGTCTCCCCCACACTGGACATTGCCACACTATGAAATCAAAATGATGAACTTTAATAAATAGATAAAACTCCAATTTCAGATCAGATCAACTCACACTTGACATTGCCACACTTGACTGCTGTTGAAATAAACTCGAAAACTGCACCAGCTAAAATGGAGTTTCTGTTGAAATAAACATGAGATACCTGGCTAGCGATCAACTCCAAAAAACTGCAGAAAATTCCAAAACTTGGTCAGTGATCAACTCCAAAAAACTATAGAAATCTGCAGAAACTCTGGAACCTGGCTGTGGGAGAAGGTAAGAAGTAAGAACAGAATCAATGGAGGATGAAGAGGGGAGAACAAGAGAGAGAGAGAGAGGGAGAGAGAGAGAGAGATTAGATGGTTGTGACGGGGGAACTCACGACGTGTAGCAGACGACTACTCTTGATGCGTGTAGCAGATGACTACTCCTGATCCAATGATTTCTTCTTCCTACAGTGATCGAAAATAAAAGAAAATCAGCGACTCGCAAGGTGGAGTGGAAGAGAATGGAGCAAGCCGGCAAGGAAGGCTGGAGGAGGGTTTGATTCTTACCCTCGGAGTGTCGCCGACCACCGGGGGAGGAGCGTTCAGAATCAGCGCCGCGTGGAAGGTCAGAAATTGGGAGGCGGGGCTTCACCCTTCAGGAAAACAAGAAAAAAGAAAATGCCAAATGGCTAGGGCTCAGCGCTGGACTGCTCCTGCTGGTGAATTAATATGTTGTTAGGTGTTAGCCTAAGCTAGTGTTATAATTTTAATTACCTATTCGGGTCGGTTCTCGGCTACACTACAACATTTACCATCTACGACAACATTTTGTTAATGTATATTTGGATAAATAACATTGTTCGGAGGCTAAACCGGTCGGCCGAGTACACAGATACCCGATACCCATAGACACTCCTAGGGATTTGCCTATATATTCTCACTAGGGACAACGGAGAGTACATTCCACCTTGATGGACCTCCGGATGCTTCGAGCAACCCTCTCAATCTCGAAGGTTTTCCCCTAGGGTTAGCTCTCCCCGGTTCCCTGTTCACGCGAAGCCATCGCGATTTTCCCGTCGCCGCACCTCCCAGCCATCGCGATTCGTCGCTGATCCTGCCCAGACGCCGTTCGCGAGGAAGAAGGACCTCGTGCTTCCTCCTCCTCGTCGCCGCTCGCCGCTGGTTTGCTGGAGGCCGCCCGTCGGTTGCGAGCGAAGAAGCAGATCGCGAATCGATCGCGCTTTTCCGCCGGCTCCAGTGCTCGCGCGTAGAGGAGATCGCTGTTGTTCTTCGTTCGCCGCCGCTCGCAAGAAGTGGAGGTCGCAGTTCTGCGCGCCTCTCCCCAGTCGCCGCCGGTCTTTGCTAGCCTAAGCCGCCGCCGGTCGTTGCTCTCGTGGATCTGCCGCTGCTGCAGAAGAACTTGCCGCCTCCGCCGCTCAGATCCCTCCTCGCTCCAGATCCCCCCAGCCGCCGCCGCCGTCAGTTCTCTCCCGCCGCCGCCGTCAGTTCTCTCCCACCGCCGCCATCTCAACGCCCACGGAAGTGCAACCCTAAGCGCTACCGCCAGCGTTAACTGCTAGCACCTGGCGTTAGCAGCTGCTCTCGCTACCGCCGGCGCTAGCAACAGAGTCCCCTTGTCCTCTGGTTGGTGACCTGATCCTGTCTGCTGGGCGCACAATGATGAAGGGGAACAACTTTTCGTCCCCCGTTCTGATGATAAAGCTGGAGAAGTTCACGTCGACTGAGTTCAACGATTGGAAGTTGAATACTCAGTTCGGGATGAAGTACATGAACGTGTTCTACACAGTTCAGTCTGATCGTGTTGGGGTCGTAGGGACTGATGACGAGGCTTAGTGCATTTCTGATGAAGACTTCTGTCGTGACTACCTGCTGAACTGCATGTCTTCCAATCTGGCGAAGACGTACATGAAGATGAAGACAACCAAGGAGATCTGGGATGCACTGCAGGAGCATTTCAGGCAAGAGGAGGATCTGTCCAAGGCGCACCTAGTGGACAAGTTCCACTCCTTCACCTTCGACGAGGAGAAAGTCATTCTCCCTCAGGTATCTGATTTTGAAGTTTTAGTAGATTCCTTGCATGGCGAAAATATTTCGTTGTCAGATAGCTTTGTTGCTGGCACAATTGTGTATAAATTGCCTTCCACGTGGTACAATTTCAAAACTGAAATGTACCGCAAGAAGATGCAGATGGGTTTAAATGAACTCAAGCGTTTTATACGCATTGAGGACGGGAATAGGATTCGACACGTATTAGAAGTTGTTAGCAAGCAGAAGGCTGCTGTTAACATGATTACAAACTCTAAGCGTGTGTCGAACCCTAAGAAGTCAAAACCCAACCCTAGTAGCTCCCAGGTTGCAGGCCCCAATAAACAAATTAATAAATTTAAGGGCAAGTGCTTTAACTGCAACAAGTGGGGACACAGTTCATCTGACTGCAGGCTTCCTCGCAAGGAAAAGGGCAAAGCACCACAGGAAGGCAACCATGCTAACATGGTTAGCCTCACTAAGCCATCCAATTTTATTTCTATGGTTGGAAATGAGAAAGCCAGTACAGAGTTGTACCTTGACTCGGGGGCAACGTGTCATGTGTGCAACAACTCTACTCTGATGACAGGACTTACTGATGCAAGATAATATGTGATCGTTGCCAACGGTGAGACAACTGACGTGCTGAAGGTGGGGAACGCAACTTTGCTGCTATCCTCAGGTAAGACTCTAACTTTAAAGAAAGTTAAGTTTATTCCTTCACTAGCTGCTAACTTAGTGTTTATTAGCTTACTATGTGATGTTGGTATGTCTTTTACTTTCTATAGTGGTAGAGTAACACTGTCAGTTAACTCACACTATTTTGGATGTGCCTACGTCTAAAATATGATGTACAGACTAAGTCTAGCAAACGAAATAGTTCAACAAGTTCAAACAAACTTAGTTAGCCCTAAGACTCTACACGAGAGACTAGGACACGTAAATTATAGGAAAATGTTCCAAATTGCTAAACTCACCAAATTGCTTTAGACACTACAGTCTAAACTGATAAATGTGAAGTGTGTGTTCAGACTAAGATCACTAGGAAACTTTTTAGTGCTGTTACTAGGAGCACAACACCCTTAGAACTGATACATTCCGACATATGTGACTTCAAAAGTTTTGTCATTAGAGGAGGCAGGAAGTATTTGATCACCTTTATAGATGATTGTTCTAGGTTTTGTCACATTGATCTTCTTAAAACTAAAGACGGAGCGTTTAAAATTTTTTGTATTTTCAAAACCAGGATAGAAAACCAATTAGGCATGAAAATGAAGAGATTTAGAAGTGATAGAGGAGGAGAATATATGTCCAGTGAGTTCAAATGTTTCCTTGCCCAACATGAAATAATTGCAGAAGGAGCTAACCGCCTAAAGCCCAATGAAGGAGCTATGGTTAGACAGTTAGATTACTCTAAACTGCTTGGTAGTCTCATGTATGTTATGGTCTGCACTAGACCTGACATAGCCTTTACGGTCGGCATGTTATGCGGATTCACTAGTAATCCTGGTCAAGACTACTGGAACGCCTTAGATAGACGAATGAAGTACTTAAAGCACACACAACAGTATGCTTTATTCTACTCTGGTCATCCTTCAGTGCTTGAAGGATATTCTGACGCATCATGGTGCTCGGAATTAAACGGCAACAAGTCCACTAGTGGGTTCGTATTTACACTCGGAGGAGCAGCTGTAGCCTGGAAGTCCAAGAGGCAATCCTGTATTGCTCTCTCTTCTATGGAATCCGAACTCTACGCTCTAGCATCAGCAGCAGAAGAAGCATAGTGGTTAAGAGATTTGGTGATGAACATTCCTCTGTCGAGCCTGAAAATGAGTCCAGTTGCAATTTACAGTGAAAATCAGGCTACGAAAACGATTGCTACGAACACTTTGTTTAATGGCAAAAGAAGGCAACTAAGGCTGAAACAATCCTGGTTGGCCTCATTCACAGGTCAAGGGATTATGACCCTGATTGATGTGAGATCTAAAGATAATGTTGCAGACGCCTTGACTAAAGGCCTGAATAGAGCTCTCACAATAAAAACATCGGGGGAGATGAGACTAAAGTTCATATATGTATGAAACTGTCCTCCGTTGTTTATGTTTTCATAGTGAGAACTTATATAGTCGCAACATTCAAGCATCTAATAACAGACTGAAAACCCTAAATAATTTATTGATGAAAACCCAAGATGGTTAGATGCTTGTTATTCCACATTTGATAACTAAGCATCTTTCTCATTGTAAGTTGATTCAAAAATTATTCAACTGGGAATTAAAAGTCGGTGTAGTCAGTTAATCTAACATCAATGATCATGGCACATTATTCCACACCTGATAATATTGCAAACGTTGTTGTGCCACATCATTCCGCATTTGATGATGAGGAACATAATGATCACTAATGAGTAAGATAACAACGATTGATTTACCAAATCAGCACTAAACTGGTTTCTGCTAGACCAGATAGAGATGCTGACAGTGTTACTTCACCAATGCTACAGGTTCTAAGCTCACTTATGTAAGAAATAGTTCACTTTCTACGTTACTGCATATGTTCATGAATTCATAGAGTCTAACTCATGAAATTCCTTGTAGACATTGGTGGAGATGGAGGAGAGAAAGTAGTGTTTGACATGAATGTTGATGATCTACTAGACGAGTAAAATTGTCATATGTTTATCCTTGTCATTCTGTTATCAAACTTATATTACTGAGTAGCACTTTTATTCTGGATGATTTATATTTCTGTGAGAAATCCTGCTGTTATTTAATGTGCTAACTCTTTTGTTATTATGTTAAGTCGAAAACTCTTTTTTATGCTATTTATTATTTTCTGCACTTCGAAATGTTCATGTTATTTGTCACAAATATAGGAGGAGATTTTTAATGTATATTTGGATAAATAACATTGTTCGGAGGCTAAATGGGTCGGTCGAGTACACGGATACCCGATACCCGTAGACACTCCTAGGGATTTGCCTATATATTCCCGCTAGGGGCAACATGGAGTACATTCCACCTTGATGGACCTCCGGAGGTTTCGAGCAACCCTCTCACATTTTTTATTAGCTTTTGCGGCGCTTTTCAAACTTCGTCATTGATTTTGTGGCATTTTTTAAAACGCCGCAAAATCATCGTGGTTGTTGTCGTCGCTGTAGCATTTTGCGGCATTTTTTTTGGCTAAAACGTCGTTGTACCCGACTGTAGGAACCGAGAATCGACCCGAACCGCCGATTCTCTTATTCCTGGATCCAGACCCGAACCGATCAACACAGGAACTGAGCTGAACCGACCAATTCGGTCTGGTTCTCAGTTCTTTGGTTCCTTTTGCACAGGCCTAATACGCGGGATGAAATCGGCGTGTAGAAATCCGTAATTACAAAGGCAAAATGAATTTCAATAAAACTATTTTGTACAAAAAATACAAATTAATTCAATTATTCTTCAAATCCTAAATCACAAATCCAAGTCTAAATGCAATCACAATTCACAAATCCAAATCCGATTCGGTACGTGTGAGTGAGCACACGTGTTTGGTCCATAAATTCTCCTTATGTTTTTTTCAACATGATAATTATGAGTGAATCGGTGCGTGTGAGTGCGCACGCATGTTTGATCCATAAATTCTTCTTATGTTTTTTTTTCAACATAATAATAATGAGTGAACTGGTTTATAGACTCACTTAAAGTGGTAGATGATGAAAATGTGAGACTAAATGTTTTATCTTTTCCTATGAATGGATTTCCCTCTGGCCCCGTTCGTTACGTCGGAATTGGAGAGTTGGAATTGGAATTCAATTGAGAATTCCAATTCAAGCGTTCGTTTGGCTCAAATTTACAGCGGAATCGGAATTCAATTTAATTCCCACGGGAATTCAATACTTAAGGAATGCGCCGTGCCCAAATCAGACCTATCGAGGTCTTCTTTCGCGATTCCGACCGCTCCCAGCGTCCGTCCCAACGTTTTTTCTCCTTGCGCGATTACTTCGTCGATCGATCTCCGGCGCTCTCCAGCTCTACTCAGGCGGCGGCAGATCATTCCCCTCCTTCCTCCACCCTCTCCGGCGCTCTCCGGCTCCCAGCGTTTTTTCTCCTTGTGATTTTTCCGATTGCTCTACCTCCGCCGTTCGCTGTACCTACACCGTTCACTCTACCTCAGGTAATGGAGTTCTATTCTGCCTCTTAGTAGAAGACAACACATAGGCATCGAATCTCACATCTTCTGTGCATCTAGGGCAACCATTTTTGGCGACCTAGTTGGACAACCGTGCATTTTTCCGGTTTTCTTTAGGGATACTTGGCTGGATCTTCACCTTCAGGTGATCTATCCCTTTTATTCCTTACTCTGAACTATATAGAGCATTTATTTCAGGTTTGTTCAAAAATTGCTATTCACTTGATAACATCTTAATCACAGTTTTTGGCAAGTGGATTATAGATTGTTTTTGGTAACATCTTAATCACGGTTTGACTAACAACTATAATCCATAGATGACATCAATTGATAAGTATTTTTCTCTTTTTATTGCATCCACAACTATAATCGTGTGGCTTCCATTATTACCTATTTTGGGGCAGGAAATAGTTTGTGGTACGAAACTATAATCCTGTGGTAGGTAACATGTTCACCATTGTAATGTGGTAGGTTGTATTTTTGTTGATGGAATATGGTGTTCCAGATTAGACCAAAAATTGTTAATTTTAGTTGTGGATTACTTATTTCCCAGATTATAGCATATATGTTAATGTATGTGTTTATTATCTTAATCCTGCTTAAAATTTAATTTTAATTTTATAAATTTTAAATTTCAATTCCGTCCATTGAATTCTGACATACAGCCGAACAGCGGAATTACCAATTCCAATTCTGATGACAGAATTCCTGCAGTTAGCCGAACAGCAGAATTGGAATTGAAGTCAATTCCAATTCCTGCGGGAATCAGAATTGACTTCAATTCCAATTCCTGCATCTCATTTCCTGCGAAACGAACGGAGCCTCTAAGTATTTGATTTTCCTTCATTAAGTTAAGAGTTTTTCTCATTAACTGATGTGCAACCCAAACACTAAACACCATGAATAATTCATTAAAATTATTATTTTAATTAATATAAGTTTCTAGCAAAATCTTCTAGCTGAAGAAATAAGGACCAAACGCTTATATTCAAATAAAAAATGATTGTAAATGGCTCAAAATAAACCGATTTGAATTATTGTTCGGTTTTATTCGTGTTCATCATGTCAAGGAATCGGGTTTTTTATAGACTCGGTCTCCATTTGTTTGAGTGTTTTTGCTTCGTATCCATTGTGAAGAAAACGTCATTACTAAAAACATCTATTTGGTAACTCCCGTTCTATTTTTTATCTTTTTTGAAACTGCAATCACTTCCCTATATTTTCCACCACTCTACGCTCTAATTCCCTAGTGGAAGCTCTTCTCGGCCACCCAAAAATTGAATTTAATCCTACTGAAAATTATTTTTTTAAAGATAATTTATAAAATATTAATTATGATTTTTTTTATCTTTATTTAAAGATTTTATTTTCCTATAAAAATGTTTTTTTTAAATCAAATTCGACCAAATATCATTTTTAAATTTTTTTTAAATCATAAATTTTGCTGGCCGTCTGATATGTGATAGCACGATCAAATTTCAAGCGGACCTTTCGAATCTTCGGCTCATTCCCACGGCAAACCAAACAGACCGACATGGGCATCAAACCGGTCAATTCGAATATCGAAACAAAGTTCAATCTGGTATCAATCTGACCGTTGACTTCCCCTCGAGAAAGAGCCGGAGTATCAAAGTGATTGTTATTTAAAATTCGGGCGTATTCCAAATTCCAATGGAGCTAAGTTGAGAAATCATATAAAATGTAAATAATTAGTATGCAGAGAGGAAAACTGAAAGGTCGGTTCAACTGCTTCCAATGGTGCGTAAAAAACGATCCCAGATATCGAGTTCCCGAGATATCGTATAGCCAGCCATAAATCCCGTGCTGAGATATTTCCTTCTTTTTCTCGTGCCGGGTTTTATGCTTTCGATCAGACATCTCGTCGCGAAACGTTTGATTCGAAATCCGATATATCGCGATACGTTGTTATTAAATTCAAGCGCGATATTTGGTTGGATGTCATGAGAGCCGTGAAAGCTGAAATGGTAACCAGCGTTTGATGGTGAGACAACCGTGGTCAGGTTAAATATTGGTGAATGGTGGATGTGTGGTTACGAAGACGGTCAGAAAATTATGAATCTCGTGGTTATCAGCATGATTAAATTGCTATATAAAGCTATTTTTAAAATTTAAATATATTTTATATTCTTCTTTTAGGAATTACAACCACTTTGAGCGGGGTAGGTTGGGAAATCATTTTTGGCGTCGTTAATCCATCATTTTTGTTGCGGGTCGCCCTACGTTCTACGAAAGCTATTTCTAAGGGTGACATGCCGACACTCGTTACAATAGTTCTTCTCGATCACGGAGGTCGCTTGGAGCAGAGAACTGAGAAGCGTTCTTGGAAACAATCTGGAACGGTGAATGAGGCAACATGGACTCTGGAATCGGAAGGCGGAGCTGGATGAGGTCTTCGAGCTGTCTTCGTGTGGAACTTCGAGGAGCGAAGGAGATCTTCGAGGCTCCGAAAGAATCTTCAAAGGCCGAAAGAGATGTTCGAGCAATCTTCAAAGAATCTTTGAACTCTGAATGAAATCTTCAAACGCCGAATGAGTCCTTCGAATGCTGAATGAGACCTACGAACGCCGAAAGAATCTTCAAGTGACGAATAAGAACTCGGGGAGATCTTCGAAGAAAGTCTATAGAGCTCTCTCAGACGTAGAAGGCTAGTTATCTCTAAATGAGGGTTCTGTGCCATTTTTATAATTTCTGAGAGAGGTATTCTGGTAATTATGTCGCTAGGGGTGGGGTTATCCGCACACTCATGATAATTTATTTTGGTATACGCACCCCCATGTTGGGGGATTTCGTTATGCGCACCCTCATGATGGGGGATTTTGCCAAGCGTACACCATGATGGGGGATTTCGATATGCGAACCCCATAATGGGGAAATTTGCATGCGCACCCCCATGATGAGCGGGTTAAGCTAAAAACGGGAGCGTGACAGCGGTTGTACGGCGGCGCGGCGACATCGGTACGGCCCGAGCACGTGATTGGTGTATGAGTAAAATGACCATCCACCAAAACTTTAACAAAATCTTTAAGTTCGACCGCATAATGATATTCTATCACGGGAACTGACATTAGTTACTTTTGTTTGTTCGTATGGAAGACATTAGTTTTCAAGAATTTAAAGAAAATAATTTTTTTCACCCAAACGCAGATTTTTCGGCCCGAGCACGAAAAATTCCCGTCCGAGCCGAAAAACGCGCTTCCAGGCAAAAAATACGTGTCCGATCAAAAATGCACGTCTTGACAAAAAACACTTGCCCGGGCCGAAAATTGCGTGCTCGTGCGAAAAATATGCGCCAAGCCAAGAAAATGCGTGCTCAGTCGAAAAACGTGCATTCGGGCGAAAAATTCATGTCTGGGACGAAAAACGCTCTTCCGAGCGGAAAAAACGCGTCTTTCGAAAAACATGCGTCCAGGCAGAAAAGCGGGTGCTCGGGCAAAAAAAATCGAGGATGGGCGAAAAAATTGGGTCAGTGATGAAAAATGAGCGACTGGGCGAAAAACGCACGTCCGGGCCTAAAAACACGTACTCGGGCAAAATGTGTGCTTAGGCGAAAAAATGAGCCAAGGTCAAAAACGTTCTACCGGGATATAACTCGCTTGGGCCAAAAATCACATTCGCACGAAAATGCCCTCCTGTGCGAAAAACACCCATGAGTTCAAAAATCACTCAAATTTGCAGAAAACTCATGGGAGGAGGTAAGAATTGTCGATTTGGTTTTTTAGTTTAAAGCCCAAGTCATAGGTTTTCACTGCAAAGCCAATATCCACGTAAATTTAGTCGCCACGAACTTGTGAATTGAATTTCTAATCTTCAATGTCAATAAGGGTTCGTTCGTTTGAACGGGATTGGCTTTCTGAAATTAGTATTGGGGATTAGAAATCCAATTCTCACATTCGGCGTGCCTAAATTTACGCGAATATTGGCTTTAAAGCAAAAATCTATGACTTTGCCTTTGAACTAAAAACGTGCGATCAGGCATAAAACACGCTCCTGGGCAAAAAATGCGCCCTTGGGTGAAATATTTGCGTTCGGCCGAAAAACACGTGCCCGGGATAAAAATGCGCTTGCATTCGAAAAACGCGCAATCAGATGAACAACGCGCCCGGGTGTAAAAATATTCTTTTTTTTCAATTCTTGAAAGTCAATATCTTTCATACGAACAAACAAAAGTAACGCTAACCAATATCAATTCCCGTAATATATTATTATCATGAGGACGAACAATAAAATTAGATTTGAACTCAATGTTAATTCCTACATGTATTTGTATTCAGCGGCGGAACTAGGAATTTTACTCAGCCTGGGCACAACTTAAAATTAATAAATAAACGCAATGACTAAAAAAATTGTACTAGTGTAAACATGAACAAAATTATAGTAACCAAAAAACTTCTTACATACCATTCAACAAGCCACTTTTCATGGACACATAATTTGAAATTGTGTAATGATAGTATCATTACTAATAGTGCTAGCAACAACTTTCTCAGTATAAGCTATCATGCAGTCATTCATCCATTCATCTCTCATTCTGTTATGTAAATGATTCTTTATAATTTTCATGGCAGAGAACATTCTTTCAACACTTGCAGTTGCAACGGATAGAAGACATGTCAACTTCAATAACCTAAAAATCAATTGATAGTGATCTTGTTTTTCCAACTCTACCAATATTTTTAAAAATCCACTAACTCCTTTACAAGCGCCAGAACATGGAAACAACCCCCCGCATGCACGAGCGTGTGGGGGCGGCCTCCCGCGCGCACCAATGCGCAGTAACGCCTCCCGCGCGCACCAATGCAAGGGGGACCTCCCGCACGCACCAGTGCGCGGGAGCGCTTCCCGCGCGCACCAGCGCGAGGGCCTCCCTTCCGCGCGCACCAGCGCACGGGAGCGCCCCCCGCGCGGCAGCACGCGGGGGCCTCCCTCCCGCGCGCGACAGCACGCAGGGGCCTCCCTCCTTCGCGCACCAGCGCACGGGAGCGCCTCCCCGCGCGGCAGCACACGGGGGCCTCCCTCTCGCGCGTACCAGGACGCGGGAGCGCCTCCCGCGCGCACCAAAAAGTGATGTTGGAAGGGTTGACATAATCTTAGGGGTTTGGTAGATTGGTGAGAGATACATCATTATTTACCAATTGGCTCTTAAGGTAAGTAAGTTCGAAAACCAAGGACATTGAGTGATATTCAGTCTCGATCGTAGGACAAGCAACAACTAATTGCTTCTTACTTCCACATGATGAGATTCTCGCCGAAGTACATATAGAAGGCACTAACAGATTGACATTCGTCATTGAATCCAACATTGTCAGCATCAGAATAAGATATAAGCAAAAGGGTAGAAGATAGTTGATTAATAAATCTATGTCCTGGAGCGTGCTTGGGATACCGTAGAATATACTCAACTGTTTGTGGATATGAGATCTTTGGAGTGTGCATATATTGACCGAAAACACTCACATCAAAGGATATGGATGGACGTGTGACAGTCAAATAAATCATCTTCCCAACTAACCTTCAATAACACTGTGGATCGGGTAGCAGTGGGTCTGAGGTAGAGGCAACAAAGGATAAGAAGTTTGATTTGTAGGCATGTCAACAAATTTATATCTCCAAAAAACACATATCCTGGAGAAAATTACTGCAATAATTCTCCTGCGATAGAATGAGGGAATCACCTCGAGAAACTACCTCATTCTCCAAGAAATAGCGATGGAGACCTAGATATTTAGTGTGAAAGTGATTTCCAAATGAACATTCACCTTTGAAATCGCTACAACATCATTTGTGATAATGATGTCATCAACATGCACAACAAAGTGCCGCTTTCTTACAATGATGGATAGAAAGAGGGAAGTCAGACGAGTATCATAACAAAGTGAATGTGCTGGTTGGCATAGAGCGCGTGTCAATGATGTATATATCAAATTGTCCTTCAAGTATTTGCAATTCCAGTGGTGTAAAATCTGATTGATACAATTCTGCAAGGAGAATCAATTTTTGTTTATCAAATGAAGCAAATTGATCACTTGGATCTAGACAAGAAACACATAGAAGCAATTCCGTCTTCACTTCATTAAAGCGGTCATTTAATTCATTCAATGTCCAATCAAGCACCGTATTGAAGATTTCAACGCGAAAATGATGAAAATTTGTAATCTCTCTTGCATTGCGTCTTGATCTTCCTGCTTGAATATATTTTTCGTCCATATTTGATATTTCAATACACTGTTTAGTACAAAATGATGATACCTCACTCATAAAAGAATTCCATTCAAGATCATCATTTCTCAAATTAGTCAGCAATTGTTTTGAAAACTTTACAAATTTCATTGCATTAACAATATCCTGATTTTTTTTCCTGTAGAGCTTGTGATAACTCGTGTGTTTTGGCTAAAATATTCTTCATTAAATGTATGAGAAATATAAAATTAAAATTCAAGAGACTTTTAATTAGACTGTTTGTCATTCCTCTTTGATTTCCATCTGCCCCATCAACTTTGATAAATTTAAGTGCTTCGATGATAGATGAGAACATCTGAATAAAATTTAACATTGTACCATAGTGTGAACTTCATCGTGTGTCTCCTGGACTTTTCAATTCAAGGGGTTGATTTGCCCATCGACCACTTTCTAAATCTCTGCAACCAAGCTCTTTGGCAACCCGATCGACTTCTAATATTCTGATATAATCACGACGTTTACAAGAACCTCCAACAACATTTAACACAAGATTAATAAGTGTGAAAATATCTGCAACTTCATAAAGATCATCTGCAACAACTACTAATATAAGTTGGAGTTGATGAGCAAAACAATGAATGTAGAAAGCACAACTGTTCTCTTGTAAAATCAATGTTTTATGTCCTTTGAACTCACCCCTCATATTGCTAGCACCATCATAATCTTGTCCACACAATTTTGAAATACTTAGGCCATATTTTACAAATAAATTATCAATAACTTTCTTCAACGATATAGCAATTGTATCTGTAACACGAACAAACCCAAGTAACCGCTTCATAATGAGACCTTTGATATTCACATAGCGTAAAACAGCAGCCATTTGTTCTTTGGTGGATACATCGTGTGATTCGTCCACAAAAATAGTGAAGCAGTTATCTCCAATATCTCTAATAAAAGTTTTTGTTACTTCATTTGCAATGCACAAAACTATTACTTTTTGGAACTTTGGAGATAATAATTGACAATTGGTAGGAGCATTTTCTAGTACCACTGACTTGATCTCATTACTATGTAATGCAAAAAATTCTAAAAGTTCAAGGAAGTTACCTCGATTACTAGATTCTTTAGACTCATCATGTCCACGAAAAGACAACTCTTGTCGTAAAAGAAAGCGTATGCAATCAATCGACGGAGACAAACGAGCACGATATTGAGCACTCTGTGTTTCATCATGTCTATAAAATGTAACTTCAATACCTTGCTTCTGATTCATCAAAGCTATGCACATCTTCTTAGAGTCATTGTGTCCACTATTGTGATTTCCAATGTGTTTTTCTAATATCGTCCTATCTTTTCAGTATTTAAAACCACGACTTACAAAGGTAGGATCACAACCTTTTTGTGAAAAGACATAACAATAAAGACAATAAGCAACATATTTCTCTATACTATATTCCAGCCAGTCTTTAAACTCATTAAACCAGTTCTTATTAAAACGACGTGTTTTCAGTCCAATTTCAGTTTGTGGAAAATTTTCCAAAATAAGTTGAATAGGACCATTTTGTAAATACTTCCTTCTTATCATGTCTTGAAGATTTGCATCATATGAGCTTATATGTTGTCTCAATCCTGGATCTCCTGGTAAATCCTCCAAGGCAAACTCATCTCGATTTCTTTTAGCACTTGAACTTGACATTTGTAAATCCTGAGAAGTTTGATTTGATCCTTCTTTTGAAAAAAAACTTCTCCATCGAAATTCACAACGAAAAATTGAAAAGAAAACTTAACTATGATTTATGCATAAATATTTGGAATATAAAATTAGGAATCTATAAAGCATAGCTCTTTTGTAATCAATTCAACAATCCAACAAGATGAACTTAGTGACATCACTTCATTTTGAAGTGATATAACTCTTTATTTTGTTATAATATTGGATTTTGATGAGAGAAAAAAATATGTTATTTGAGTAAAATTATTCTTAATTTATATTTATGTTCAACATTGATTTATATTGACAATTTCTATTGTTTCTTGCCAGTTTTATCGAAGGAATTGAATCTGTGGAAATTTGGGTCGAGTTATGCAGTTTTGTTGAATTTCTGAAAAAAGGTGTTACAACACCTAAAATCGTGGTGTTGTAACACATCCGTGAATTTTTAACTCCGAAATTCAGATTTGTAACTGCCGAAATTTGAAATTAAGAGACGCATCTCGTCAGTTTTGGGGGCAGAGATAGGCACGAAAATAAAGGCTGAAAGGGGATGTTTTGAAAGCGGGAGAGAAATCTATTGGAGAGGAGTTTTGGAGAAGAAGGAGAAGGAGGGTTTCGCCCATTTTGGAGGCTTCTTGGAGACAGACTGGTCGGATTTCAAAGGAGAAGAACACATCTAAAGCGGATCCCTACAACGTTCATAATTATCTAAGGATGGCTAGTAAGATCTCTCCAATTGTGTGGTTAAACATTTCCTCTATAAACTAATCTTTCAATGTCTTGTATGATGTGAGTACCGTGTTTATTGTGATGGATTGTAGTTAATTTCCTCTTCATGGTTGAATAATTCTTTTTTCTTTATTGGATTTATGTTCATTATTGTAGATATTTTGAGCAAGCATTCTTCTTCTACTTAGCGTGGCGAGATTCGAGAGAGGAGTTGCGTTAATCTAGGGTTGAATCCTCTTTTCTACGCGGCGAGATTCGAGAGAGGAGTCACGTATTTCTTAAGTCAAATTTCCATCTTTTTACTATGCTGCAAGATTCGAGAGAGGAGTGGCGTAAGTATAGCATAAAGTCCAATTTAGTTTCAAGAGAGAAAGAGATTTCTTCTTTGGCTAACAACTGTGATTTTACACTTAATGTTGTTCTATTTCGTCCTAAGTTAGAGATGACTAGGGGGATTTGGAATTGCCAATATCGGAGATCGAGAGATGATGATATACAATTTAAAATCATTGTAGGAAAGTGATTAATCAATTCATGAGGATTATGTTTGAAGTTTCATCATAATAGGCACGGGAAAACAAAATACAAGACTATTTTCCCAAAATCTGAACCAAAGATCTCGTAATAGTAATTAAATAGTTTTATTTTCTCGTTGTAGCCTGATAATTATTTTCAAAATTCACCTAAAAATTGTCACTTGAATTTAGAGAAAAGAACGATCTAGTAATTGCAAGCACTAATTCATTCACTTCCTCGAGGGAACGATCATTTCTCACTCTTTATTACTTGGTCCGGCACGTGCACTTGCGTAATACTATTTTCCGCGTATCAAGTTTTTGGCGCCGTTGCCGGGGAAGTGCAACTGCGTTAGTGTCTATTTTCTTGCAATATTAGTGAAATCTTAGTATTTAGAGATCAAGTGTTTGTTTATTTTATTTACCTGTTTTTGTCGTTTTCTTTTAACTTATTGGAATCTTGTGTTGTGTATGTCCATATATGAGCAAGTAAATTTATTGCCTTTGAATTTTGAAATCGAACGCACGTGTAGACAAAACAGGAGAGAATCCAAAACAGTGAACATTGATCATCCTGAAATGGACGATAATTTGAATAATAATAATAATAATATGCACAATAACAATGAAGGTCGGGTTGACCAAAATGGTCAACCCGACGCTCCACGAATGACATGCTACGATTATAACACACCTCTAAGGGGAGGTTTGCACTTCAGCATTGCCCGTCCGGCAATTGCAGCTAATAACTTTAAGATGGACCCACTAATCATGCAACAAGTTCAACATAATAAGTTGGGGGGTCTTAATCACGAAGATGCAAATTCACATTTAAGAACCTTCTTAGCTATATGTGACATGTTTAAGTTTAACGGGGCATCCGATGATGCGATTATGTTGAGACTGTTTCCGTTTTCACTAGAAGGAAGAGCTAAGGATTGGTTAGACTCTTTACCTAATGATTGTATCACTACTTGGGAACAGTTAGTTGAGAAATTCTTGCATAAATACTTTCCTCCATCAAAAACCGCAAAGTTGATAAGGGATATAACCACATTCACACAGAGTAACGGGGAGACACTTTACGACGCTTGGGAGCATTTTAAGGTGCTGTTAAGGAAATGTCCCCATCATAGGTTAGCCCAACATCAGCAAGTATCCACCTTTTATAATGGTTTGCAAACTGCAACCATGATTTTAGTTGATGGAGCTACTGGAGGATCGTTGCTTAAAAAATATCCCGAGGATGCATATGCAATCCTTGAAGATCTTACCGCTAACAATTATCAAGCCTATGAGCGACAAGGAAATAATAACACAGTTGGAATCCACCAAGTGGATCAAATCACATCCTTGTCCGCCCAAATGGCATCACAGTTTAATCTAATCAATAAGAGATTAGATTCTATATCACAACCTTCATCTAGTGCTCCATTGACCGTAGAGCAATTAAATCAAATGACTGAAGAGGTAAATTATTTGGGAGGGGCACAAAGGCAAATTCCACCTGGGTTTGCCAATCACTATCACCCCGAATGGCGGAATCATCCAAATCTTTCTTGGAAGAATAATCAAGGGATGAGTCAACAGCTAGGGTTTAATCAAAATCTGAACCATTCTAACAATAATAACTCTCAACCCCAACAAGTTAATCAAAGGAAGATGACGGATGATTTTATCCTTGGCATATTCCAAAAGTATGATTCTAAAATGGTAGGGATAGAATCTTCATTAGGATCATTAGAGACGACTTTGGGACAACTCGCAAATAATTTGAACCAAAGACCCATGGGTACTCTACCTTCTGATACCACGCCCAACCCAACAAATGATCATTGTAAGGCTATTGCCTTGAGGAGTGGTGTAGAGATCCCAAGTGGGGAGGATGGGTTGCTAGAGAGAGTTAGAGAAGAGGACAAGAATAAGAAGAGTAGTGAACAAATTATGCTAGAAAGAGAAGATCTAGGTGAGAAAAGGGAAGTTGGAGAGGAACAAAAGGAGAAATTAATTAATAAAAAGAAAGAAATTATTTATCCCCCACCCCCATTCCCATCTAGGCTTACCAAATCCAAACTTGACTTACAATTCCAAAAGTTTATGGATATGTTCAAAAAGCTAACCATAAATATCCCATTTGCTGAGGCACTTGAGCAAATGCCTAGTTATGTCAAGTTCATAAAGGATATTCTAGCAAAGAAAAGGAAGTTTGTTGATAGAGAAATAGTTGTGTTGACTCAAGAATGTAGTGCAATCCTACAACATAAACTTCCACCTAAACTTAAAGATCCAGGAAGTTTCACAATACCACGTTCGATAGGATTAAAGTTAACCGTGAAAGCCTTATGTGATCTTGGGGCTAGCATCAACTTGATGCCACTTTCTATCTACATGAAATTAGGCCTAGGGGAGATCACACCTACATCTCTTACTCTTCAGTTGGCTGATAGATCTCTCGTATATCCTAAAGGGATTGTTGAGGATGTATTGGTTAAAGTGGAAAAATTAATCTTTCCCGCTGATTTCGTTGTGCTAGATATGGAGGAGGACAAAGATGTCCCAATCATTCTTGGTAGACCATTTTTAGCCACTGGGCGCACACTCATTGATGTGCAAAAGGGTGAGTTGACTATGAGAGTTAACAATGAGGAAGTGACATTTAACATCCTCAAAGCAATGAAATTTCCGGATGAGAAGGAGGAGTGTCTCTCAATTGAGGAGGTAAATACACCTACACAACTGATGTATGATGAGAATGATTTAGATTGCAAAATCCTTAGTGTGTTGACAAATGAAGAAGGAGAAGAGAACCAAGACGTAATGGAATTTGTGAAAGTTTTAGGGAATTATGAGCATTTACCGAATGTTAAGAAGTTTGAACTAATAAGTAGACCAAATGAGTCTAAGGTCATGAAGCCTTCTATTTTAGAACCACCTGCATTAGAGTTGAAACATTTACCTAAAAATTTAAAGTACGCTTTTCTTGGTGAGGAAAACACACTACCGGTTATTATTGATTCATTATTAGAAAAGGAAAATGAAAAAAAACTGCTTGCGGTTCTTCATGAGTATAAAGGAGCAATGGGTTGGACCATTGCAGACATTAGAGGGATTAGTCCTGGTGATTAGTTTACTATCAACCCGAAGAGGCAAGAATACCTATCGAATTGTAGTACCAAGGTCGTATTTAAGACACGGGGCTGTCAAATATTACTACTCACGCTTCCAACTATTATCCTACCGTACGATTGTTGGGTGATTTTGAGAATTTTTAAGACAATATTAAAGACTATATTAAAATGATAAAATCAGATTAAGAAAATAGCGTTTGATCAAAGATTCACCATGAAAAGAGACAAGGGAGTAGTAAAATTTAATTCTACGATTGCAAAATAATTCTCGACCGTGACGGTTCCGAAAATGAGAGATAGTCTCGCTAGAGCACTAAATCTCCTAACTTAAAGACGGTTTAATCGGAATCTCTTCACAAATCAAACAGGTCTAAAGTTGCATTATCGAAATGAACCGCACTATTGGATTTGACTCCAATCCGGAGGATTTACGTCATCCTATCTCTAGGGGTGCGTGCAACTCCTTCCTTCTTTGGGCGATCTTTCAAATCAATGAGTCTCTCGACTACTATGAAATGAGATCAAGGGTCTACTACCGTATACCGGAAATACGGAGTCGACGCGAAATATTTCAAAGAAGGATCGAGAATAATTTAAACAAAAGCAAAACTAAGACATAAAAAGAAATCTCATCTCATTTCATGGATCCTCTTGATCAAACGCTAACGGAAAATTAGCTACGCATAATGGAAATAGAAACGACGATATTGGAGAAAGAAAACATTTTCATTGATAGATAGAAGAGAAGTGCAATAAGAGAATTACAAGAACAATAATATTATATTAAAAAAAAGATTACAATAATCTAAGAACAAGAACAACAAAGAGGACTTTCAAAAGCTTACACAATATCACTACTAGCACTATAATTCCTCTCCACTTCCAACCTCTCCAATGCTTTGGCCAAGGGGTCTTTTTATAGATGAGAGGGAAGGTTCTAGAAATGAAAAGAGAAGAGGGGAGAGCAAGGGGATTTCGGCCACATGCTTGGGAGATGGGAGATGAATGTATTAATTTTGGAGAGAGAGAAGAAGAAAGAGAGGGGGCCACCTACAATGCATTCTTTTTATTAAGAGAGAAAGAAAAAAGGGGAATGTATGAGAAATGAAAGAGGGGAGAGAGAGAGGTAAGAGGGAATGGATGTGAGTTAAGAGATGAGAGAGAGAAGAATAAAATAATAAAAAAGAGAGAGAGAGTGGAGTGAAGGTGGCCAGCCATGTGAAATGGGTGAGAGAGAATGAGATTCAAATAAAATAAAGAAGAGAGAGGAGAGAGGGGAGTTCGGCCAAGAGCATTGATGGGAACTATGCATGGAAATCTCCATGCAAAGGTGGCGGTTTGGGGGGGGGGGGATTGGAGAGCTGCTCGGTTAGGACTTGTAGAGGGGCTGCATCAAGAGCTTGGGCTGCACCATAGGGGCTCTGTTTTGTGCTTGGGAGCTGCTCCAATTGAGGGGCTGCACCAAATGGAGGTCGGCTTGGACTTGTAGACAGCTAGGGAGCTTGGCTTGGAGTTGCCAAATGAAGGGGGCTGCTCCAACCTACAACAAACACAAAACAAATTAGTTAATACAATATAATATAACAAAACATAAGAACATATTTTTATAAAAAAACACTTAACAAAACATAAATAACAACATACACATAAAATAACCACATAAAATAACAACATAACATAAAATCATAAAACAACATACAATAATAACAATATTAAAGCTTAACAACCATAAAATGCAAAGAGAAAATAATTAAAACTAAGGAAATTTAAACTAAACTAACCTAAAAACGATGACTAGAAACTAGTCATCAAGTCCCTCAATTTGTATGCACAAAATTCTTCTAGAGAATGACTCAAAGGAGTCTATCGAACCTCAACGTAGACTTAGCCCACCAATGAAAGAAGTGGTGATGAAGGAGATAATCAAGTGGTTGGACGCAGGTATTATTTATCCTATCTCCGACAGCAAGTGGATAAGTCCAGTTCATTGTGTGCCGAAGAAGGGGGGTATTACTGTAGTTGAAAATGAGAATAATGAGTTGATTCCCACTAGAACTGTAACTGGATGGCGAATCTGTATGGATTATCGAAAGCTGAACAAGGCGACTAGGAAAGATCATTTCCCACTTCCATTCCTTGACCAGGTTCTGGATAGGTTGGCGGACAATGAGTATTTCTATTTCTTAGATGGTTACTCAGGGTATAATCAGATCATATATGGTGGCACCCGAAGATCAGGAGAAGACGACCTTCACCTGTCCTTTTGGGACATTTGCATTTAGGAAAATGCCCTTTGGTTTGTGTAACGCTCCTGCCACATTTCAGCGATGCATGATCGCTATTTTTACTGATTTGATTGATGAGGGCATCGAGATCTTTATGGATGATTTTTCGGTGTTTGGGAAATCGTTTGATGATTGTTTAGAGGTTTTGAAGAAAGTATTGAACAAGTGCATTTCAATGTCACTTCATGGTTAGAGAGGGAATTGTGCTTGGGCACAAGGTGTCAAAGAACGGTTTGAAAGTAGATAGGGCAAAGACAGAAGTACGTAATAGAGAAATTGCCTCCGCCAGCTAATGTTAAGGGAGTGCGTAATTTTTTAGGACACGCGGGTTTCTACCGTCGTTTTATTAAAGATTTCTCTAAAATTTCTAAGACACTAAGTCATTTGCTGGAAAAAGATTCGCACTTTATTTTTGATGAGAAATGTCTAGCCGCTTTTGATATATTAAAGCAAAGTCTTATTTCTTCGCCGGTCATCATAGGACCTGATTGGTCTTTGCCTTTTACTATAATGTGTGATGCTAGCAACTTTGCTGTGGGCGCGGTATTAGGACAAGTGCGTGACAAGATCTTCCACACCATCTACTACGCTAGCAAAACGCTGATTGACGCTCAAATAAACTACACAACTACCGAAAAGGAGTTATTAGCGGTTGTTTTTGCTTTTGACAAATTTCGCTCTTATTTGATAAATTCTAAGGTGGTAGTTTATACGGATCATTCAGCTATTCGATTTTTAGTCGAGAAAAAGGATGCTAAATCGAGGCTCATTAGGTGGGTTCTCCTCTTGCAAGAGTTCAACTTAAAGATCAAGGATCGTAAGGGGGCTGAGAATCCTGTAGCTGATCACTTATCTCGTCTCGATTATGAGTGTGAGAAGGATGCACATATAGAGATTAGAGAGAATTTTCTTGACGAGAGATTACTAGCAGTATCTGACGTTAACACCCCATGGTATGCTGATTTAGTTAATTTCATTGTGAGC
Source organism: Dactylorhiza incarnata (assembly GCA_033032865.1). Taxonomy (NCBI): domain Eukaryota; kingdom Viridiplantae; phylum Streptophyta; class Magnoliopsida; order Asparagales; family Orchidaceae; genus Dactylorhiza; species Dactylorhiza incarnata. The sequence goes on along the minus strand of JAWHQI010000123.1, from coordinate 5,223,348 downwards.
AATGTGTTGCCTTCGGATTTAGATTATCAGCAGAAAAAGAGATTCCTGCATCAGGCTAGATTTTATCTATGGGATTCCCCACATGTGTTCAGGATTTGTGCTGACCAAGTAATTCGTAGATGTGTGCCGGAAGTAGAAGTTCGTGATATCCTAGAAAAGTGTCATGCATCTCCTTACGGAGGACACTTCATGGGAGAACGAGCAGCTATGAAGGTGCTAGAGGCTGGATTCTATTGGCCAACATTATTTAAGGATGCACATATGTTTGTCAAAGAGTGCGATAGATGCCAGAATACGGGCAATATACATCGGGGGGCAAGTATGCCAATGACTAGCATTCAGGAGGTGGAGGTATTCGACGTTTGGGGCATTGACTTCATGGGGCCGTTTGTAAATTCTCGTGGAAATCATTACATATTACTAGCGGTAGATTATGTGTCAAAGTGGGTAGAAGCCGTTGCCACACAGAAAAGCAATGCCAATGTTGTACTCAAATTTATTAAATCTAACATATTTACGAGATTCGGCACTCCGAGAGCGATAATCAGTGATGGAGGTTCACACTTTTGCAATTCACAATTTAAAGCTCTTTTAAAAAAATATGGTGTAACACATAAGGTGGCCCTAGCATATCACCCGCAAACCAATGGATTAGCCGAAGTTTCCAATAGAGAAATCAAGTCTATATTAGAGAAGACGGTAAGTACAACTAGGAAGGATTGAGCAATGAAGTTGAATGACGCTTTATGGGCCTATAGGACTGCCTTTGAGACACCCATCGGTGTGACTCCTTATAGAATGGTGTACGGAAAAGCCTGTCATTTACCCGTAGAATTGGAACATAAAGCTTTTTGGGCCATTAAGAAATTAAATTATGACTTTCAGGAAGCGGGTAAGAGTGGGCTTCTACACCTTAACGAATTGGAAGAAATGAGATTTACGGCGTATGAGAACACTAAGATATATAAAGATCGCATTAAGAAATGGCACGATTCTAGATTGCAGAAGCGGGAATTTAGGATTGGACAACTTGTGCTTCTATATAATTCACGACTTCATTTATTCCTAGGGAAGCTGAAATCTAGATGGTCTGGACCGTTTCGCGTAAAAGAAGTGTTCCTGTATAGTGTGGTAACAATCTGCAATGAAAAGGATGGATCGACATTCAAGGTGAATGGTCAAAGACTCAAGACGTACTACGAGGGAGGTGACCATCATGATGCGGTGGTCATGAAATTCCAGTAGCGAGTAGAAGAAATGAACGTCTTGCCGAGACGAGTAAATGAGGCGCTAGGTGGGAGGCAACCCATCTTCCTTTTCGTTGTGTTTTAGTTATTGGAGATGTTTTGTTTTCATAATCAGAAGAGTAACACTTACTAGAGGAAAGGTAACCATGTACTGTTGAGAATATTATGTTTGAAATTGGTTGGATAGCCTTGAAGGATAAAAATTCTAGCCTAAATTACTAAATTTTTAATTTTCTAAAACGCAGGTGTTATGACACAAAATCAGGGTGTTATGACCTCTTAGCCTCTGAATTTTCTAAAACGCAGGTGTTATGACACAAAATCAGGGTGTTATGACCTCTTAGCCTCTGAATTTTCTAAAACGCAGGTGTTATGACACAAAATCAGGGTGTTATGACCTCTTAGCCTCTGAATTTTTGCGCAATAACTATTGGTGTCGGTTCATGTGAACCGGTATTTTCAATTAAGGGGTTAATTAACTAAGGAGCGGGGCATTGGTTGCGTTTAATAGCGCAAATTAACATAAAAATCTGCTAAAACGGTTTAGCTTAACCTAAATCGCGGTTCGAATTGAAGAAAGGGGCTCGGCAGTTCATCTCATTTATGATCGCGACTTTAGGGTTCTTCATTTCCTTCGACGAGGAGAGGGTTTCGCAGAAGGAGTTCTCCTTCGCTGACGAGAATAGGGCTTCGTCGAGGAGCGGGTTGTCACAACCCGCATTTTCCCGAATTTGAGAATATCAGAGGAAGAGAAAATACGCGTCATGATGCCACGTCATGCAGGAGACAACTGCAGACGCTCAGGCGGGATCCTATTACTTGATAATTGAAAACGTAATTTCATGATAATCATTATTTGAAATCATTTATTAGGGTTTAGAGTAAGAACTGTGTCTCTCAGCTCGTGGATCAACTAGTCCACAGAGAAAGTATGTATAATTGCAGCGGAAAATACTTGATTTAGTTCATTTAAGGTCCTATATGCACGTGAAGGCAGGACATAAAGTAGATGATATGCACATAACTAGGCGTAGTATAAGTATAGAAAATATCTTTTAGGTGACTTTAAAACTAAGGGTTTTCGTTAAAACTGATGAGATGAGGATGAATGAAAAGCCATTTTATCGCTATAATGCACCTAGTCATAAATCATTTCCAGAGAGTAAGGTATCAGATCTAAAAACAGTGGCATAAACTGGTAAGTAAACTATAAAGTATCAAAGAGGCACAATGGGCGTCAACAAGCTGACACCAACCCGTTGGCCCAACTAGCATGTCTGAACACAAGGAGAAGCAAACAACAACTACTACTACCTCGCAGCAGCGGGGTAAACAGCAGCTAAAACTCCCGAAGACTTCGGCTACTCCACTAACCGCTACGGCTCTGAACCTGAGGCATTCAATACAACAAAGAACGCATCAGCAAGGAATTACAAGTGGCAGAAAACTAACAGAAAAACAAGCAAGGCATAAGGGGTACCAACCCAAGCCTGATTCACTGAAAAGAAGCTCGGAAACAAGGAGCCAAGCAAAGCACCAAGTGCAACCAAATATCATAAGTAGGAACAAGTATAAATTAATTATCTTGTAAATTTTAATGCATGAGACTGATCAGCTCAAATTAAATGGGGGCGGTTCTTTATCCTCTGCCACCCAAAGCCTTAACTGGTGGGGATTTCTATTACCCAACCATCCAAACACGGCCCTCGGGACCACAAGCCAAGCCTGCGGTTCACCTTTAAAATGGCCACCGTGCAAGGCTACAATAGAAACCCCACTGTCCCCCAAACACCACTACTGTGTAAGGCTAAAGACAACGGATCTTATTAATTAAATTTCAATTTAAAACACGGGACGAAGCCCGAGGAACAATCCACAGGGATACCCCAAGAGATAGGGTCAAAGCAAGGTACACACCGATCAAGATGAATCATAAGTGAAACCAAGGATTTGCAAGATCACAACAGGTTTAGAACTTAGATCGGAGGTAAACATGATCGAAGACGCAATGCAGTTATTAGCAACATCACCGCATACTGCTAACATCACAAATACTAAGAAGAAACACCCTAAGGATAGGGTCACCATGAGATAACTACTGATCAAACGATTCATAAGGGGAAACTCGGAGTCATTGAACCAAAAAGGCAAAGGGGTTCAAGCTCGAGGGATTCATGATCAAGGACACCCAAGAGACTTGGGCAAAACTCCTTGTGCCCTTGTAAGAGGCACAAGGTTTCAAGAAGGAGGAGAAGTAATCAGAGGCATAACTCATGACGAATCATAAGAGTAAACTCAAACATTATCAGACCACAACGAGTAAGAGAATTCAAGCAAAAAGGGATTCAAGATCAGGAGCACCGAAAGGTCACTGGCCATCATCCATGTGCACCCGAGGGGACACGAGATTCAAACATAAAAACTCAACGAAATCACATGCGTTCCAGGCGGGGTTCTTACCATCAATTATCGAGAAGAAGAGGGACAACATTCAAGGCAGCACTTCTCGAGAACTGGAAGGATTTCTCGAGATAAAGCAAGGGATTTCTCGAGACATTTGAATGTTTTTCGAGACATAGAATTAAGAGCATGCGGAGAAGATGGAAGATTGACTGTGTTGGTAAAGGTTACCAATCACCACATAGAATGGGGGAGGTCCAGAAATTGTCACTGTTTGAATTCGTCGGAATTCGTCGGGATGACACGGAAGGTCCCGTGAAATCTCGACGAATTGACACAGAAACTCTTTAACTTGATTCGTCGGAATTCGTCGGAATTACACGGAATGTCCCGTGAAATCTCGACGAATTGACACAGAAAATCTTTAACTTGATTCGTCGGAATTCGTCGGAATTACACGGAATGTCCCGTGAAATCTCGACGAATTGACACAGAAAATCTTTAACTTGATTCGTCGGAATTCGTCGGAATTACACGGAATGTCCCGTGAAATCTCGACGAATTGACACAGAAAATCTTTATTCTGCTGTGTGGTCTAACGGTTTTCTCCAGGGAACAACTACCCGATTCATAGCAAAGGAAGAATAATCAAGGAAGCTTACATTAACACTCCAAAACTTAAGTTAAACCGAGCGACATGAAATCGACACGAGCGAAACAATACTTCAAGAACAGAAAGAGAAGGAGGAGGAAGCCACTTGCCTTAACCTTGCAAAACTCGAGATCCTCCGCTCTGAAGGCTAAGGAAACACTCAAGCACGAAATCCTAGAACGATTCAGACCAAAAGGAAGAGTTAGGTTACCGCCAAATCTCCCAAAACTCCACGAAACGAGAAAAGCTTACCGCTAGAACGAAGATCTCGCCGAGAGTTTTCCAAATCTTCAAACAACACTCGATTCCGACCACCATAGCCCTAGAAATCGCCGGTTGAAAGCTCTCCGAAGCTCCGCTCTCGCCCTAACCCTCGGCGGCTTCTTTTGATCGAGGAAGGAGATAATGAATAGCAAGAGGAGTTTTAGGTAATTATATAAAAACCTAATTTAATATTTAATTAATTAAATAATCCTCTCATTTACTTAAACCACGAGGGCGACCAGAACAACTCGGATTTCTACGAAATTCGCACCTTAGCTGAAAAACGGCGCTACGAATCCAACGGCGAAGTCAGAACTCAGTTCCGACGAGCCAAATCCGGATAAAGCCTCCCGAAGCTAAAATCTTAATAATTACTCAAAACCTTCACTTTAATTCGAAACGACGCGAAAACTCGCACGCTCGATCTAAATTACACGCTTTAACTAAGCTAAGACTCTAAACACTACCAAAAGAGCTGACGTAACGCTCTTACGCCAAAATTACGTCACAGCGGGTACGTAAAATAATTGACGAAAAACAGGGGCGTTACAGTCACTCCCCCTAAAAGAAGTTTCGTCCCGAAACTTGAAATCCAAAGATCTAGAAAGATACAGAATCAAATCCAAAGATTAAATGACAGCAGGATTTCCTGAAAACTGCTTTTATACTCAAAATCCATTTATCCAAGATGCTTAACACAAGCTCCATCATAACCCACAAAATAACAATCTAATCACATCTTCCAAAATTTGATTCATTAATTCCGCCTGACCGAGGCATAAACCTAGAATTCTAACCTGACACACGGCTTAAAGGGCACACCAAGCAACCTGACGACTCCTTCCAAATAAAGCTCTGCTATTTCTCCAAAGAATATCTGATCTAAAAATCGCACAAAGAGAGCACTTTTTGCCAAACCGACAACTGGGACCCATACAGAATCATGTCCTCCGGGGAATCTAGGTAACGAAGTCCATTGAAATACTTCCCCACTTCCAACTGGAACATCCAACGGGGTCAAACTACCTCCAAGCCTAATTGATCTACCTTAACGCGCTAGCAGGTATAACATTCCAAAAAAAAAAAAAAACAATTGGCTAAATCATACTTCATACCAGACTGCCAACAATCGGTTATCAACCAAAATCACGCGCCTCACTACAGATCTTTGTTCGAATAACCTCAAACGCGGAAATACAATATCTACTCTAGTACTCAAGGTATTTCATCATCAAATAAGAAAGATATAGAAATTCTCCCTTTTTCTCAATCCTACTCCGGAGATGTTGCGAGTCAGGGTCTTCCTTCTGACGCAGTTCTACAAGGGCAGACCAAGAAGGCTCTTCAGCCTCTAAGCTCGAAGACGCGGTACTACTACCGACTGAGATATCCATCAACATAAACTCCTCTACTAGGGACTGCACTGAGAGCATGAAGATATGCGCGGTCTTTCTACTCAGGCATCGGCCACCACATAAATCCGCCACATACTCCAACTGTCACAACCACCTCCGCTGGCGCAGACTCTGCTCCTTCAGGGTGAAGACATATTTCAGACTCTTAAGATCCGTATAAATCTTGCATGACGCTCCATAAAGAAGATGTCTCCAAAGCTTCAAAGCATAGATCACTACGGCGAACTCTAAGTCATGCGTAGGGTAATTCTTTTCATGAACTTTCAATTGTCTAGACCCATAAGCAATTACTTTTCCTTCTTGCACCAAAACGCAACTTAATCCAAGGCGAGATGCGTCCACATAAACTGCATACTCAACTCCTTCGATCGGTAAGGCCAACACAAGAGCACTACCCAAATGTTTCTTTAATTCCCGAAAAGCTCCTTCGCACTAACCGCTTCAAACAAAAGCGGCATACTTCTGGGTAAACCCGGTTAAAGGTGCCGACAGCACTGAAAATTCTTGAACAAAATCTCCTGCAGAACCCAGTCAAACCTAAGAAACTCCTTATCTCCTTAGGCGATGGAGGCATCTTCCAATCCAATACAACAGAAATCTTAGCAGGGTCTACAGTAATTCCATCTTTGTTCACCACCAGACCTAGAAAGGATACCTGAGGAAGCCAAAACTCACACTTACTCAGCTTCGCAAACAACTAGAGCTTTCTAAGAGAAGGCAATACTAAACGCAACAGCGCAGCATGCTCTACAGCACTACTGGAAAATACCAACACATCACCGAAAAACATGGCAACGAAAAGATCCGGAAAAACCTTGAACATACGGTTCATCAAGATCAAAAACGCAGAGGGTGCATTGCAATAAGACAAGCACCAGGCTCCAAAACAAAAACGAACTCCACGCCTCCAACCGGCGGGAGACCAGGAAGATCATCAGGAAAAACGACAGGAAGCTCTCGCACCACTAGGACATCCTCGATACGCGGCGAACGCCTAACAGTTTCTACCACAGAAACAAGGTACGCCAACAACCGGAATCTAACAGCTTCCGAGCACACACCGCAGAAAAATATCGGGGAACACTGGCACGGAGGTCCTAGAAAATACTCAAGGGATGACCGCATCAAAACTGGACAACAGGTCCGAACCCAAAATCACGACAAAGCCTTCTAGATTCAATACCTTAAGATCAGCAAAAGCCAACAAATCTCCTAAGAGAACGGGCAACTCCGGACGCATAGGTTCGAGGATACCAAAATACTGAAAGGAAACTAAACGAGGAACGAATCGATGCCCAACTCAGGGGTCGTACGGTGACGCTCAACGAAATTCCTTGCTACGAACGAAAGGGCAGCACCCGAATCGAAAAGATCTCACGCTCAACAATTCTTTACCTTAAATCACCCTATAAGCGCGAAAAGAGAAACTAGTCTAATACAGCAAAGCTAAGATCAAGTCAAAACTTAACAGCTAACTCGAATATCTAACCTGCGATTACTTGGGTCGAAGACTGCTCTTGCTCCTGGGTCAACACATTCAGCTTTCCTCTTCCTTCATCCTGATTGCGGCGGCGACACAGCTCGAAGCGGGACTGGCTGCAACTGGGGGTGAATCAGCGGGCATTGGAACTTCATGTGCCCCTTCTGCTTGCACTGGAAGCAGACTTTATCTTTGGTCCAACACTGGGCCACATCATGCCCTTTCTGCTTGCACAACAGGCAACACACCCCTCCCAGAGGAGTACTCTTGATTTCCAACACTCGCTGCTTCTTCTGAACTCCCTTTCTCTTGAAACACTTTTCATAAGGATGGCCAGGGCGTCCGCAGAAACTACAGACATCGCCACTTCTCTTTCTTGAAGCGGGGCCAGATACCTTGGGGCCTTCACCATCTTCGACTTTTCTCTTGCCCTTTCTCATCAAAGCACCTTCATTCTTAGCGATAACGATGGCCTCGGCTTTCAAAGCTGCTTCCACTGCCTCAGCATAGCTCGCCCATCCATGAGCACCGGCTACATGCTGACTATCATTACGAAGTCCTCCCAAAGATTGCTTCACTCTTCCTTCCTCTGAGGCTACTAGACCTAGAGCAATTCTGCTCGGCCTCCTGGGTTCAATCACAAATTCACTAACAGCGAATTGCCTCTGCTCCGGGTGCAGCAAATCATTCACCAAACAGTCTTGCTCAACCGACGGCCGAAACTCCTTTAACATCATCGCCTTGAATGACTCCCACGAACATCCATGTACGAGGTTTTCCAATTCCCTAATCCACCAGCTCTTAACAAGACCCTTCAGCTGGTAAGCGGCGACCGCTACCTTTTGGCCTGCAGAGATTCCTGAGTACTTAAAAATATCCTCGATGGCAACCAACCAGTCATCCAAAGACAAGAAATCAGCTCTTCCGCCAAACGTAGGGGGTCTTAATCGCTGAAAATGCGATATAACGTCCATTTCCGGAAGCATCTCTACAGGTGGGAACAAGGGAGCAGGAGGAGTAGGTACCGTCTGTCCTACTACTGGGGCCTGCGCTACGAATTGCTGCCTAACACCGGCAGACAACAACAACTCAACCTGAGATTGCATCGCAACCACCTGCTTGGACAGAGTCTCAAAACTTTGCTGCAGACTCTCAATCACGGCTTTACTCAACGCACCGGAAGACTCGCCTTCAAACAGGGGAGTCGACCTAAACGCAACACGCTTCGGCGCCATCGCTGCTAAAACGCATAAACCTCTAATCAAAACTCAACCCTACACTAGAACTACACTTCTTGGTTCAGAACATACATATACAGATACTTGCCATTGCCACCACCTTTCTCTGGGATTTTCATGATGCTATGCAAAATTTGGGGATGACACCATATCATCCCTCTTGACTCACATGCAAGGGTCATGAATGCATGAATGTTCTGTTCATTTTGAAAATCATGTGTGTACGTATGTCATCCTGTAAATCTTTAGCTTGGCACGTGTGCTTATGCAATGCTACACAAGGTATGTTGTGCTATGCATTCTAATAAAGGCCTTAATGCATGTTATGAGCGGCGTACACATGAAATATTATGCATCACATACTACATAATATCGCATGTAACGAAAAATAAAACGTGCTAATGGGCATCCATGTGATGGTGGTTATGCATCTCATACTACATAACCGTCACATGTTGCCACCTATGGTGGATCCATATACAAACACATATTATGCATCCCATACTACATAATATGCCCCGTATACTTCTTATCATGCTATGAGTGTAGTGTTCGTGCTTTGGCCAAGACGTACTGATGACACATCGGTGTGTGTATGCAATGAAACCAAACAACTAAACTATATCAGAATTTGTTGCCCGACCAACTTGTCGAACAACCTGGCTCTGATACCAACTGTCACAACCCGCATTTTCCCGAATTTGAGAATATCAGAGGAAGAGAAAATACGCGTCATGATGCCACGTCATGCAGGAGACAACTGCAGACGCTCAGGCGGGATCCTATTACTTGATAATTGAAAACGTAATTTCATGATAATCATTATTTGAAATCATTTATTAGGGTTTAGAGTAAGAACTGTGTCTCTCAGCTCGTGGATCAACTAGTCCACAGAGAAAGTATGTATAATTGCAGCGGAAAATACTTGATTTAGTTCATTTAAGGTCCTATATGCACGTGAAGGCAGGACATAAAGTAGATGATATGCACATAACTAGGCGTAGTATAAGTATAGAAAATATCTTTTAGGTGACTTTAAAACTAAGGGTTTTCGTTAAAACTGATGAGATGAGGATGAATGAAAAGCCATTTTATCGCTATAATGCACCTAGTCATAAATCATTTCCAGAGAGTAAGGTATCAGATCTAAAAACAGTGGCATAAACTGGTAAGTAAACTATAAAGTATCAAAGAGGCACAATGGGCGTCAACAAGCTGACACCAACCCGTTGGCCCAACTAGCATGTCTGAACACAAGGAGAAGCAAACAACAACTACTACTACCTCGCAGCAGCGGGGTAAACAGCAGCTAAAACTCCCGAAGACTTCGGCTACTCCACTAACCGCTACGGCTCTGAACCTGAGGCATTCAATACAACAAAGAACGCATCAGCAAGGAATTACAAGTGGCAGAAAACTAACAGAAAAACAAGCAAGGCATAAGGGGTACCAACCCAAGCCTGATTCACTGAAAAGAAGCTCGGAAACAAGGAGCCAAGCAAAGCACCAAGTGCAACCAAATATCATAAGTAGGAACAAGTATAAATTAATTATCTTGTAAATTTTAATGCATGAGACTGATCAGCTCAAATTAAATGGGGGCGGTTCTTTATCCTCTGCCACCCAAAGCCTTAACTGGTGGGGATTTCTATTACCCAACCATCCAAACACGGCCCTCGGGACCACAAGCCAAGCCTGCGGTTCACCTTTAAAATGGCCACCGTGCAAGGCTACAATAGAAACCCCACTGTCCCCCAAACACCACTACTATGTAAGGCTAAAGACAACGGATCTTATTAATTAAATTTCAATTTAAAACACGGGACGAAGCCCGAGGAACAATCCACAGGGATACCCCAAGAGATAGGGTCAAAGCAAGGTACACACCGATCAAGATGAATCATAAGTGAAACCAAGGATTTGCAAGATCACAACAGGTTTAGAACTTAGATCGGAGGTAAACATGATCGAAGACGCAATGCAGTTATTAGCAACATCACCGCATACTGCTAACATCACAAATACTAAGAAGAAACACCCTAAGGATAGGGTCACCATGAGATAACTACTGATCAAACGATTCATAAGGGGAAACTCGGAGTCATTGAACCAAAAAGGCAAAGGGGTTCAAGCTCGAGGGATTCATGATCAAGGACACCCAAGAGACTTGGGCAAAACTCCTTGTGCCCTTGTAAGAGGCACAAGGTTTCAAGAAGGAGGAGAAGTAATCAGAGGCATAACTCATGACGAATCATAAGAGTAAACTCAAACATTATCAGACCACAACGAGTAAGAGAATTCAAGCAAAAAGGGATTCAAGATCAGGAGCACCGAAAGGTCACTGGCCATCATCCATGTGCACCCGAGGGGACACGAGATTCAAACATAAGAACTCAACGAAATCACATGCGTTCCAGGCGGGGTTCTTACCATCAATTATCGAGAAGAAGAGGGACAACATTCAAGGCAGCACTTCTCGAGAACTGGAAGGATTTCTCGAGATAAAGCAAGGGATTTCTCGAGACATTTGAATGTTTTTCGAGACATAGAATTAAGAGCATGCGGAGAAGATGGAAGATTGACTGTGTTGGTAAAGGTTACCAATCACCACATAGAATGGGGGAGGTCCAGAAATTGTCACTGTTTGAATTCGTCGGAATTCGTCGGGATGACACGGAAGGTCCCGTGAAATCTCGACGAATTGACACAGAAACTCTTTAACTTGATTCGTCGGAATTCGTCGGAATTACACGGAATGTCCCGTGAAATCTCGACGAATTGACACAGAAAATCTTTAACTTGATTCGTCGGAATTCGTCGGAATTACACGGAATGTCCCGTGAAATCTCGACGAATTGACACAGAAAATCTTTAACTTGATTCGTCGGAATTCGTCGGAATTACACGGAATGTCCCGTGAAATCTCGACGAATTGACACAGAAAATCTTTATTCTGCTGTGTGGTCTAACGGTTTTCTCCAGGGAACAACTACCCGATTCATAGCAAAGGAAGAATAATCAAGGAAGCTTACATTAACACTCCAAAACTTAAGTTAAACCGAGCGACATGAAATCGACACGAGCGAAACAATACTTCAAGAACAGAAAGAGAAGGAGGAGGAAGCCACTTGCCTTAACCTTGCAAAACTCGAGATCCTCCGCTCTGAAGGCTAAGGAAACACTCAAGCACGAAATCCTAGAACGATTCAGACCAAAAGGAAGAGTTAGGTTACCGCCAAATCTCCCAAAACTCCACGAAACGAGAAAAGCTTACCGCTAGAACGAAGATCTCGCCGAGAGTTTTCCAAATCTTCAAACAACACTCGATTCCGACCACCATAGCCCTAGAAATCGCCGGTTGAAAGCTCTCCGAAGCTCCGCTCTCGCCCTAACCCTCGGCGGCTTCTTTTGATCGAGGAAGGAGATAATGAATAGCAAGAGGAGTTTTAGGTAATTATATAAAAACCTAATTTAATATTTAATTAATTAAATAATCCTCTCATTTACTTAAACCACGAGGGCGACCAGAACAACTCGGATTTCTACGAAATTCGCACCTTAGCTGAAAAACGGCGCTACGAATCCAACGGCGAAGTCAGAACTCAGTTCCGACGAGCCAAACTCCGGATAAAGCCTCCCGAAGCTAAAATCTTAATAATTACTCAAAACCTTCACTTTAATTCGAAACGACGCGAAAACTCGCACGCTCGATCTAAATTACACGCTTTAACTAAGCTAAGACTCTAAACACTACCAAAAGAGCTGACGTAACGCCCTTACGCCAAAATTACGTCACAGCGGGTACGTAAAATAATTGACGAAAAACAGGGGCGTTACACGGGTTTCGCAGAGAGTTGTTCGTGAGAGACGACGCAAGCACGACATAGTAAATCGCGGCAACTCCGGGAGTCATCTCCAGTCTGCGTCTTCATCTTTCAGTCCCATTTCCTCCAACTTGAATCTCTGTGCAGCCGCCATTCCCAAGCTTGGTAAGTACTGAATTTCTTTTGCATGTCCATTGTTGAGAATTTATATTCATAGTCATCTCTGATTAGGTCATGGCTCCTAAGAAATGGGAGAAACGGAAAAGGAAGGAGTTGGCTAATATGCCAACTGAAATATTTATCAATGAAGAAGCATGTAATCGTTGTGAAACCCTGAAATTTGTACCCTGCATCTTTGAGAGAGGGTTTATAATGGAGAGACGTTCCTGGAGTGCGTTCTTCACTAATCAAATTGATTCCCTGGAATGGGAACGATTTTGTCACCCGCGTTGTGAGGCTGTTTTACCTTGGGTATACGAATTTTACGCCAATGCTATGTTCAGTGAGGATGATAAAGTTGTGGTAAGAGGTAAAGAGGTGGATTTTTCAGCAGGAGTGATAAACGAGATGTTAGAGCTTCCTACCACGGATGTTACACACTACAAAGAAATCCAGACAACAGTATCTTCTGAAGACATGGCAACGATGGTATGTGGACAGGTGCAACCTGATTGGACCAGGAAGTACAAACAAGGCCTGAAATCCACATGTTTGACGCGTGAGGCGAAAGTGTGGCTGCTCTTTATAAATGCCGGCATTTTTCCAACAAAGCATTCAAACAATGTTTCAATGGATAGAATATCAATTGTGTACTGCATTTTTAAACATATTAAAATTGATGTTGGGAGAATTATTACTGAAGTTATCCGAGGAAAGGCCAAGGAGGTGAAAGCTAAATATCTATGGTTCCCTACCCTCGTCACAGAGCTGTGCAAGAATGCGGGGGTTCCACTTGAGGCTGACGCTTTAGTAACCAAAGTAGGGCACCACATCACAGAGACTGTCATTGAGATTAATATCAAAGTTCCTAATGTGTTTGCTGAGAGAGGGGAGAATGTCAGGAGTATAGCTACTGGTAGATACACCCGACCACAACCGTCCAGCCCTCAGCCATTTGACATGGTGCCTTCTGATGCTTCTCATATCCAAGCTTACCAGCGAATGCAGCACCTTTACTTTGATTCTAGAGCGGATTATATATGTGATGTGCTGGCTCGGTTGATGAATAGGGCAAAACTGACGATGCCAGAGCCTCATTATAAGTTTTCGGGCAATTTTGACTCAGAAGGATACCTACTTGATGAGCATGGTGTGAGGATTGAAGTAGCCTCCGACGGTGATGAAGAATCTGATGGAAATGATGCTCCAAACGAAGGAGACGAGAACTAGTTTATCATTTATTTAAGTTTGCTGGATCATTTTCTATCATCCTCATATTATGATTTTGTAATATTTAATGACATTGTTGCGCTAAATTTCAGAATGTGGATGTTTTTCAGATTTTAAATTACATAATCTTTTTTTTTTTTGGTATTGTTTGGTATTATTTTATGCATTAACTTACATAATATTTGATGAACTTATTTAAACCTTGCTAACTTGCTCCATCTCTAACGTGTTATGTGATGTGGCTAGATCAAAACAGTTTCAATTTCTACTAGCCACATAAAAATTTCTTTTGTGAAATGCTCTGTCTGCACTAACAATGTCTGTAGGATTGTTCTACAATGACAAGTTTGTAGTTGTGCTTGCGGAGCATTGGGACAAGGGTGTTGATTCCTACATGAAGCTTTCACTGATCATATTTTCCAATTTCCAGGGGAGTTCTAATTTCTATATTATTTTTTTTCTGTACCTCTGCTCTCATTTTTTTAGATCTGGAATGACTTTTTGATTAAAATCTGATATCTTTGCTAGGGCCTAGCAAAGCCTTAAGTGTGGGGGTGTGGGTAGAGTTTAACCCCTACTGCTTGGATAAGGACTTATTTATTTACATGTGCGAACTCAATAATTCCATCTTTGTTTTTGCAAATTAACCTATAGGACATTCTTCTTATCCAATGATAATCGATTGGTATGTCCGAATAATCTAAAGATTTCTGTCACTGAATTTGAAATTAGTGAGATTTTTTTTGGTAAAGCGCTCTTTTAAGACTGATTGAGGCACATTTTTCCTTGAAATAGTTTACTTCAAAACCTAGCTTTTGATATGGTTTTCTAAAATATAATGGGGATGAGTGAGCATGAACTGAGTTAGCGATGTTGGCTGAAACATGAGTTTATGTAATTAAATCATTTTGACCCTCCACTACAATCTTTGTGCTTGAACTATTTTCATGTTGATACGTATTATTCCACGCTTACATTCCCAATATTCTTACTAGTTACGTCGTAATATATTAGCCATTTTATGGGTGTTTAATTTTAAAAAAAGTTGAGATTCATAGTGATATGGGCCTAAGTATATGTATACATACCTGGAATGATCCCTACTATGCTAGTAAATTATAAAAATCAAAAAAGAAAAATGCATCATAGTGATATGTGGCCTAGGTATGTACACTTATACTTGGAATGATCCCTACTACGAATAAAAAAAAGTAAAAATATTAATAAACCCCATAATTTGGTGAATTACTAAGATTACGAACTAAGGGAATGTCTTTCCACTTTCAACATTTGCCCTGAACGCTTAACCAAGTCAATTCTACTCTCATTTGAACTACTAATCTTTGCGTAGGCTCAATCAATAACTTAGCTTATTCTTATCCTCCCCTATGTTGCGGAGATCTAATGTTAAAAGATGTTTAGGAGTATCTAATTTTTAAGGAAAAGCACACACAACACTCATGACTTTATTTGAGTTTTACCTTTCATTCGAGCTAATGGATTTATGAATGATTGAATTCTTTTTTATTTATAGGCTTATCAATTTAGTAAAACGGATTTCTTGAATATGCCTTAGTTATTTTGTTGTTTAAGGATGTGTGATTAGTTGAGTTTGCACGACTTTATTAGTTCTTTATTCAAGTTTTGAATTGATTATATTTGCTAGGGACTAGCAAATGCTTAAGTGTGGGGGTGTGACATCACTTCATTTTGAAGTGATATAACTCTTTCTTTTGTTATAATATTGGATTTTGATGAGAGAAAAAATATGTTATTTGAGTAAAATTATTCTTAATTTATATTTATGTTCAACATTGATTTATATTGACAATTTATATTGTTTCTTGCCAGTTTGATCGAAGGAATTGAATCTGTGGAAATCTGGGTCGAGTTATGCAGTTTTGTTGAATTTCTGAAAAAGGTGTTACAACACCTAAAATCGGGGTGTTGTAACACATCCGCGATTTTTTAACTCCGAAATTCAGATTTGTAACCGCCGAAATTTGAAATTAAGAGGCGCATCTCTTCAGTTTTGGGGGCAGAGATAGGCACGAAAATAAAGGCTGAAAGGGGATGTTTTGAAAGCGGGAGAGAAATCTATTGGAGAGGAGTTTTGGAGAAGAAGAAGGAGGGTTTCGCCCATTTTGGAGGCTTCTTGGAGACGGACTGGTCGGATTTCAAAGGAGAAGAACACATCTAAAGCGGATCCCTACAACGTTCATAATTATCTAAGGATGGCTAGTAAGATCTCTCCAATTGTGTGGTTAAACATTTCCTCTATGAACTAATCATTCAATGTCTTGTATGATGTGAGTACAGTGTTTATTGTGATGGATTGTAGTTAATTTCCTCTTCATGGTTAAATAATTCTTCTTTCTTTATTGGATTTATGTTCATTATTGTAGATATTTTGAGCAAGCATTCTTCTTCTACTTAGCGTGGCGAGATTCGAGAGAGGAGTTGCGTTAATCTAGGGTTGAATCCTCTTTTCTACGTGGCGAGATTCGAGAGAGGAGTCACGTATTTCTTAAGTCAAATTTCCATCTTTTTACTGCGCTGCAAGATTCGAGAGAGGAGTGACGTAAGTATAGCATAAAGTCCAATTTAGTTTCAAGAGAGAAAGAGATTTCCTCTTTGGCTAACAACTGTGATTTTACACTTAATGTTTTCTATTTCGTCCTAAGTTAGAGATGACTAGGGGGATTTGGAATTGCCAATATCGGAGATCGAGAGATGATGATATCCAATTTAAAATCGTTGTAAGAAAGAGATTAATCAATTCATGAGAATTATGTTTGAAGCTTCATCATAATAGGCACGGGAAAACAAAATACAAGACTATTTTCCCAAAATCTGAACCAAAGATCTCGTAATAGTAATTAAATAGTTTTATTTTCTCGTTGTAGTCTGATAATTATTTTCAAAATTCACCTAAAAATTGTCACTTGAATTTAGAGAAAAGAACGATCTAGTAATTGCAAGCACTAATTCATTCACTTCCTCGAGGGAACGATCACTTCTCACCCTTTATTACTTGGTCTGGCACGTGCACTTGCGTAATACTATTTTCCGCGTATCACTTAGCAATAAAAAGTTGAACTTAGCATCAAATATTTGCAAATTGCATAAATCATAATACCTGGAACAAAATCATAGGGGCCAGATTCAATAGGAACTGGACTCAAATCTCAATAGCCTGGATTCTGGAATGAGTGGAATCAATATGAACTCAAATCACAATAGCATGGATTCAAATCTCAATAGCCGAACTGGAATCTGAAGAGAACCTGGAACAATATAACATTAGCATTGATTTTGCAATGCCTGGAATAATAGGATTATAAGAACTAGAATCTGAAGACTGAAGAGAACAAAATCTGAGGGGCGGGTCGGAACTATGGATCTGGAACGAAATCAAAATATCAAATGGACATTGGCGGGTGGCGATAGGGCATCGTTAATGCAGCGAATGACGATTGAGATAGTCGCGACTAAGGCAGGCACCGACGCTGGAGAGGAAAATCTGTGTGAAGGCAGAGGGCTTGAAATCTGTGTGGGGGCTTGAAATCTGCAAGGCTGCCTGCGAGTGAGGACGACTAGGGAAGGCACCAACGCTGGAGAGGAAAATCCCCACTGAAAATCCTGATTCAGGCCTGGAGAAAATGAGAAGGAAATAACGCAGGGCAGCTTTCGCGATTTTTAACACCAGGGCACGTGCCCGGGTGTGTCTCCACGTGGGTCCGCACGTGTTTGTATTTGATTGAAAGTCATTTCTTTAAAATCAATCTCTTCTACACGAACAGACCCTAATGGTGGGTTCATTCGAACGGAATTTGCTTTCTGGGATTGCCATTTGAGATTAGAAATTCAATTATAGTGTTCGTCGCGACGAAATTTGCGCGGATATTGGATTATGTGAAAACTCCGGACTTTGACTTTGAACTACAAAATCAAATAGCTAATTCCGCTCATGGGTTTTCCGCGTAATCGAGTGTTTTCGCCTGTGCACTCATTTTTTGGCATAGATGCACATTTTTCGGTCGAGTGCGCATTTTTCGCCCGGGCGCGCAATTTTCGCTCGTATGCGCATTTTTTTTTGTTCGGGCACATGTTTTTGCCCGGGTGCGTGTTTTTCGCACGGGTGCCCATTTTTTGGTCTGAGCGTGCGAATTTTGGCTTGGGCGCATTTTTCAGCACGACGCGTGTTTTTCAACTGGGCTTACTTTTAGCCTCAGTGCAAGTGTTTTTTGCCCGGACACACATTTTTGGCCGACAGCGCATTTTTCGTCCGGGCACATATCATTCGCCCGATTGCACATTTTCGTTTTGATGCGCACTTCTCGCCCTTGCGCACATTTTTTAGCCGAACGAGCTTTTTCGCCCGGGCGAGCATTTTTTTTTCGCCCGGGCACACTTTTTTGCCCCTGACACGTGTTTTTCACATGGACGAGGATTTTTCTCCCGCGCGTGCGTTTTTTCGCCTGGTGACACGTTTTCGTCCGAGCGTGTTTTTTTCGCCCAGGGCGCGCGATTTTCACTAGGATACGAGGTTTTTGCCCGAGCACGCTTTTTTCGGCTCGGGCCCATGTTTTTCGCCTGACCGTGCATTTTTCACCGGTGCGCACGTTTTTCTCCCGGGAGCGTGTTTTTCGACCCACCGCGCATTTTTTCCTCGAGATAAAAAAAACACGCTCCCGGGTCCACAACGTTAGCCGCTCTGGACTCCCATAGAATTGGCTCTCTCACTCTCCTTAACCGGGGGAGCGTAATTACTTGGTAAAAACACGTGCTTGAGTGAAGAAAACGCGTTCTCGTATCGAAAAATGCACTCCCGGTCGAAGAAATCACGATTGGGCGAAAAACTGTCCTGAGCCGATAAACGTGCACCCTGACGAAAAACATGCGCCCGGGAGAAAAAGACGCACACGAGCAAAAAATGCGCTCCCGGGCGAGAAACGCACGTCTTAAAACATTTTATTCAATTTAATCCGTTCGACACTGACATATGTTTTGAATTTTATTAAATTATTGTATAATGATAATTCTAATACCCCATTCCGTCTTTCAGTCGAACAGTTTTTGCGCTTCAGTTCCAATTCTGTTGACTGAATTCAATCATGCAGCTGAACAATATATCAATTCCTGCAGATAAGGCGTAATGGCGACAGAGGATCCATATAGCCGACCACACTATGGTGGGATAGAGGCTTGCATGTTGTTGTATTGATTTCCATCGAAAAATCAATTATAGAAAGCCAATGTCAACCAAACGAATATCTGCTGTCGTTTTCAAATTGAAATTTCGTCTAGAGGTTAGACACTTTAGCTTCCAAATTTTCAGAGGGCGCCCCTCCCCAGCCTCTACAGGGGTTGGTGGGCATCTCGTAAATAAGGGGCGGCGACAGAGCCCTCCCGCCGTCCCTTAACCGAGCGTTAGGGGCGAGCCCTAGCAGTTTAGTAGGGATGATCAAGCCGAGTGCAATCCGACTTCCGTTTGAAAGTCCAAAATGGACTCGGAATTAATATACGAGTGAGAGACATGGGGATCAGCCCCTATGGCCAACCGCGACAGTACCCCGACCGCGACAGACGACAGTACTCCGGGCACGACATTGACCAATGCTCTCGGGCGGGCTGCGCCCGTATCTATTTATATTTTTATTTAATGTCTTAATTATTTATAATTTTATTTAATAATGTCTCTCCCCCTCTCTTTCTCTCTCCTCTATCTTTCTCTCTCCTCCGTCTTCCTCTCACTCACGACATTCTCTCTCTCTCTATAACATGACGATCTCTCTCTATATTTTTTTCTTTAATCTTAAATAGATCTGGCCCCTCCACTTTTGTATTTATATTTTTATTTAATTTCTCTCTCCCCTCTCTTTCTCTCTCCTCTATTTTCACTTCTCACTCACGACATTCTCTCTCTATCTCTATTTTTGTAATCTTAAATAGATGCGAGGCCCTTCACTCTCTCCTCCTCCCTAAGTTTTTTTTTTTAACTGGAGGGTTAAAATGAAATATTGAATGTTTAACCAAATGTCTTTTTTCCTTTTAATATAGTATAAATATAATAAAGAGTAATAATAATAATAAACGGATTGTGGTTCAGTTCTGCTTCGATCCGGTCCGGATCGGGTCTAAAACTTCTGAAATCGCTCGAGACATTTATGTTGCGGTTACGGTTCCGGTCCAGATAATAAAATGAATAAACCGCACCCGGACCACTGTTGTTTACGTTTCCAAAATTCAAATCGGAACCTTAATAATTTGCAAACGGTTCGATCGGCCCGGTTCTTTGTTGTTCAAGTTCGGTCCCAATTCGATTTACGGTTTTCGGTTTTAAGTGACAGCTCTATTCCAGATTGCTTCTGAGCACACTCCTCAGCACTCTGCTCCAAGCGACCTCCCCTGTCCAAAAGAATTATTATACCGAGCGGTGAAATGTCACCCTCGAGAGATAAGTTTGGTAACACTTCAAAGAATAGTGCATCTCGATCGGCATCGATCCAACCCCGTGGTTTTCACCCTTTCCAGGTTTTCCAAGTTAAAAGACTCATTGTCATCTGTTAGTCTTCGTTGTGACTGTTTGCGCGCTCGGCTCGGTCTCGAGCGGAGACAGTTCAATTCGACCGATCCATAAGAAATGTTTGGATGTGTAACACTGAATAATTAAAGCATTGTAAATGTTGATGGATGAGATTCATGCATGAGACAGAGCATGCCAAAGATGTGGCGTGTTGGTTGACACAGAGCAGGTGGTGCTTCTGTGTTCACTTGTTTCTACATCTACAATTTTGCATGAATAGAAAATATTTCACAATTTTAAAACTTTTTCTCAATTCCAGCAAAGAAACTGCCTTGATAATTGCCTTTCCCATGACATTTATGTTATCCTTGAAATTAAGGTTCTGTTTGGCAAGATGGTGGCGGTCGTGAACGCGGTAGTAAAATCATCATTCGTGAACGGACACCTAAGAAACTTCATCCACTTTTATGTTCAAGTGGATGAAGTTTCTTAGGTGAGCGTTCATGAATGACGATTTTATCACCGCATTCGATCATGACTGGCGGCACCACTGTATCAAACGGAGCCTAAGTAGTATTGTTTTTATGGCTAAGCATGCAGATTTATTAGTATTATTATCATTTGTTTTTTTAAACAGCACAGTCCGCGCGGTGTTTTTTAGAAAAGCGCCGCGATTCCATACAGGCTACCGCGATACTTTTCTAGAGAAGTGCATGTCCTGAATGTATTACGCAGGCTACCACAGCGCTCGTAACGCTCCTATGACGACGCTTTAGCGGTGCTAGAGAAACGTCGATGAAGGTCTAAAAAAGCATCATCGAAGACACATTAAGTTGTAGAGAACAGGTTGAAATTGAGTTGCAAAATGAAATAAAATTTTAAGAAAAAAAATGTTGTTCCAATTAAATGTATTTTTGCAATTGGATGTTGTATGCTGATAACACCTTGGACAATTGAAAGCTGTCATTATAGATCAAAACTTTATGTGCGGATAACCTTGTAAAATTTTTTTTCCGTTATTTTATAAAAAAGAAAAGCATTATTTATAATTCAGAAGATGCTCATTGATGATATAAACAAATGATCACGAAGGCAGAAACAGAGACCCATAAAATTTCTACCCGATCCCTAGCTGTCTCACGTGCAAGTTGGGCGACACCTAGATTTCCTGGATTTGGGTAATAGTACACTGCTATAATTTTTTTTAAAGCTGACGTGGTAAATAATATGACAAAATTAATGAAATATTATAATATGTGGGGATGCCGCCATGCCGGGATGGTATACTTTATCTAATTAGGATATACCTTATCTTACTATACATATCCTTACAATATTAAAAAGAAAAATTTACTTATGTCCAAAAATTCAAAATTGTTAAATATAGTCATATCATTTTAATTTAATGATTTAGTATAAATTATTATCTATTAAAAAAATAAAATACAATACAATACACATATTTTCAAATTAAAAGTAACGATAAAAATCTATTAAATCGAAAAGGTTTTAAGTAGAGCTCTTGCATCTATTATGATAGAGAGACATTAGGCATGTCCGTAATACTTTCGAGGATGGTTGTTAGCAGGTATGCCAACAATATTTTCGAGGAGTTGACATTAACCTCAACTCATCAACTTAATTAAAGTTGATTTGACATGCACGATGATACATGGAATAGACAATGCTAACAGCCGACGAGGGTGCTCGCCTAATACTAGCGAGCTCGTCTGCTTCTCATTTGAACCTAGCGTGAAGTTTGGCTTAGGAGAGGGGCTTTTTGTACACGCCTGTCCGTGCGGCGGAACTTATATGCTGAAGCTCATGATTTGTATTTATAGGCAGTAAAAGCTCCCAATCTCTCTCTTTGTTTGTCTCGTGTATGTGCCTGAGTGTCGGCTAACTCAAAGGACAATAACCTTCGGTCATCATATCTTTAGGTCTAAACTTTATGAGCCGGTTTCCTGACTCCAACATCGATGTCTTAGGTCTGAATGAAAATTATATAATAAGTTAACAACTATAACAATTTAGAATAATGTAAATATAGTAGTTATCGTGCTGGACATCTCCATGCGCATCATACAATTGCAATGATATCTTTCATTAATTGTCGCCCCTTGGTCAAATATATATACAATGGGTCCCGTACCTGCCACGGGTGCCACAGTGTGCTACATGTGTTATTAACAATATCCGGCCGATGGTCCCTCTACAATCTCCATTGTTGTATTCATCCAAAAGTATTATTGATCATAAGAATGTCAGCATTGTCCGAGCATTAATTAGTACCATATATGTTGCGTGATGCGCATGTCATGGGGATTCTCTCCATTATTTCACGGTCCAGAACTATTTCTTGCTGATCCAACGGGTTCACTAATCCCATCCTTTTATATTTTCTTTTAATCAAAAATTTTCCATCATTAGATCAAGTGATAATGCACTCACACCACGAAATGGATACTATTAATTTCACTCAAATGAAGAGAATCCGGATCCGATGCGCATGAGCCACTCCTACCCTTCTCTAGTTGTTGGTAATATAATCATACTAACCATCATTAATTGGTGTTGATATAAAATAATATGATAATACTATTATTATGTTAAGCTATTCTGCATGAATAGGTGAATTAATTGTCTTTAATAGCGAATGAATATCATTGATCAGTAATAGTGCGCTGCAATTAAGCTAAAACCCAAAATATATTTAATGAATATAATAATGTTTACGCACCGGCCTGTATGTCTGTATGTGGCATGGCATGTGCTAATAAATTCAATCCATACAGATTATTATAACAATAATCTCAAATCATTCATGCATACTATTACAACCCTGCTCCTAATAACGACATATCGTACAGGCATGTAACCACTGAATTTCCTATACTGCCCTTCACTATAATTAGGCAACGCTAAACTAGAGATTATCAGCTCATTGATTACGCAATTTACAGCTAAGACCGGCGACAGGCTGTAAGGGATGGCTGACCCGTGGATTCTAAGGGCATGTTTGGGAGAGCGGTGGCGGTGGGAAAAGGAGTGGTTGCAAAAGGATTTGAAAAAGTCGATTGCAAATGAAGATCTACTTAGGTGAACTCTGTTTACAGAGTTTTTCAAAAAAAAGAAGCACATTATAATCTGTTTAGCAAAAATGAACATAAACAAATAAAATAAATTCATAAATGCGTGCCCGGGCGAAAAAAATGAGAACTCGGGCCGAAAATGTGTGCCCAGACCGAAAATGCGCGTACGGGACAAAAATGCGCTCACAGGCGAAAAAATGCACGCATGGGCAGAAAATGCTTGCCCATGCAGAAAATGTGGGTCCGCGCGAAAAATGTGCGTCCGAGTGAAAAATGCTCGCCTGGGCCGAAAAATGCGCGCCCAAACCCTAAAATGCGCGTCCGGGATGAAAAATGTGCTCTCTCGCTGAAAAATGCGCCCCCGGGAAGACAATGCTCTCCCTGGCGGAAAATGCGTGGTTGGGCAGAAAATGCGTGCCCGGGAAGACAATGCGCAATTTTAAATGAAAAAGTAAACGTCACATCTTCTTTTAAAAAGTTGGCTTCATAGCTCCAAAAAATTGTGATTTTTATATTAAATTTGCATCACATGTCATCATCTCAGCGACCCCGTCTCCAAATTTGGAGATGGGCGCCCTGACCCAAAAATTTGTCTTATGATAGGTAGACTATCATTAAGCATATCAACTTTATTAAAATTGATTTGAAAAGTAATCATGAAAATCAATTAATTTAATTTATAAAAGTAACGATGAAAAATTAATAATATATGAATAATGATAAGATTTTTTTAACAAAAACTGAAAAAATTATGTATAACCATTTTCCGCATTAATTGATTACTAATGTGTTTATTTTAAACTGCATTAATTAATTGATAGGGGCGGAGCCTCGTGCCTGTTGCGGCCGAGATACTGTACAGTCGGGGTACTGTCGTGGTACTGTCGTGGTACTGTCGTGGTACTGTCGTGGACCTCGTGGTTGACCATAGGGGCGAAGCCCCGTGTCTGTCACTCGCATGTGCATGTGTATATAAGAGTGACAGGTACCGTGCAATAGTTTTTGATAAATTGGAAATGCCTCCTCAATAAGTTGAAGTGGATGAGAATGTGTATTGCTTGTCTCAAAATGTGCATGCATTAGTTATCATTGATGTGACCAACTTTTGCAATCTACAACAATGATATAAACTTCAACAATAAATTTGGATATATATGATATTATGAAAATTATCAAATAGTTACCACATGCCATACACTTTGGCTTTGTTTAGGAGAGATGTGGCGCTAATGAATGCAGTTATGAAAAACACATGCAATATTTGAGTAAGTGCGAGTACGAACATTATTTTCTCAAAACGACGTATTGTGTCAAAACATTGCCACACTCATGCATGTGCAGTCAAGCTAGAATGCTCAAACCTTAGAAAGTGAAATTTATACTAAAATAATTGTCACAAAAATTTCAAACACATGTAAGTTGCCACAATTGCATTCATTATCCCAGTTTCACATAGCGAAGCTCAAATGTCATAATTGTCCCAAACAGATCCTTTATCTTCTTATTATCTAAGTTTCACCACAAATACTATTGACAAGGCCGAGGGCCGCTTGCTTCCAATATCCTCCCGTCGTTCTTCTTAATTCGCTTCTTGTTCAACTCATTATAAATATCAGTTGATTATTGACAATCTAGAAGTGGTAGATCAAGATGACAAATTAATTTGATAGAATATCATGCTAATTATCCATCACGGAGCTATTCCGACCGTCCATTCAAGAAGGCGAGATGATGGAGATCGATCGACGTCCTTTCTGGATGGATCCGTTCATCTCCTTCCTAAGTTCCGGACAGCTCCCAGCGGAGGGCGACCAAAGGAAGTTTCGATACAAGGCGGCGTACTACTTATTACAAGATGGGGAGCTATATCGCAAGACCATCTCGGGCCCTCTGGCTAGATGTGTCTCTGAAGATGAAGTACCTCGAGTGTTGGAGGAGATCCACTCGGGAGAGTGCGGAAGCCATTCTGGGACTCGCACTTTGGAGCAAAGGATCTTGAGGCATGGCTACTTCTGGCCCACTATCCGGAAGGATGCGGAGATCTTCTCGAAGAAGTGTCAGAAGTGCCAGCTGTTTGTCCCCCTTCAATTACAGCCAGCCCAACAACTTCGCTCGATCACCTTCCCGTGGCCGTTCGCTATCTGGGGGATGGATCTGATAAGTCCCTTTCCCTCAGCTAGTGGCCAGAGAAAGTTCGTCCTAGTCATGATCGACTACTTCTCCAAGTGGATCGAGGCTAAAGCTCTGGCCAAGACCACCTCTCAAATCGTGAAGAACTTCATATGGGGAGAGATCTTCTGCAGATTCGGAATCCCCCTCGCCATCATCACCGACAATGGTCCCCAATTCGCCAGCTTGGAGTTGGAGGATTTTTGTAAACAACTCGGGACTGATCTCTGTTTCGCCTCTGTCCACCATCCCCGGAGTAATGGGCAAGTAGAAGCCGTCAACAAGCTAATCATCAACCTCTTGACGAAGAAGGTCGAGAACCTACGAGGTAATTGGGCGGAGCAGCTCCCCTCGGTTTTGTGGGCTTTGAGAACCACTCCTAGCTCAGCCACATGGGAAACCCCGTTCAAACTCTCTCACGGGTTCGAGGCTCTCATCCCGGTGGAGTTTGAAGTCAGAAATCCCAGGGTGGTCGTGGCCCAGGATGGAGATGAAGAATGGCGGTTGGAGAATAACGAAGCACAGGAGCTGTCACTCGACTACATCGAGGAACTCCGAGACTTGGCATCTGTCAGGCAGGAGGAGATCAAGCGTCGAATGGCAAAACACTTCGACAAACATGTCCGCCTCAGACACTTCCTAACAGGTGACCTAGTCATGAAGAAAGTAGACGCGACAGGAAGATCAGCAGCCGTAGAGAAGCTCAACCCGAATTGGCAAGGGCCCTTCATCGTCCACGAAGCGCTCATGATGGGAGGATATCGTCTACAGAACCAAGAAGGAGAGCTATTGGGAAATACTTGGAGCGGCGACGACCTGAAGAGTTTTTATCCCTGAGCAAGGAAGGTGTATTCTCCCCCTCTTTTGTAGTTTCCTACGATGAATATAAATTCCTCGCCCCCCCCCGGAAAACGGGCTGCGAGAGTTTCTTTTCTTCTCTTCTCCTAAAAAAGCAATTGTCTAAAGGAAGGTGAAGTCGATCTCCACGATGGGTTGAGAAACTGGCTTCCGACTTAATTCTTATAAAACCCAGAACGGGTGATAGGACGGTGCCTCGGTAGTGCGTTCTCATAAGACCAAGCCTCTGCACTGACGGTCGAGATCAGCTCCCCCCTTGCACGTTCGCTGCAGGAACCCTCCGACCGCACCTCTCATCCGGCTGGTAAGATGTTGGAACCTTAGCTTTTGATTTGAGTTAGGATCCATCCCTTTTGACAATAAGTCTTCAAATAACTCAGATCAAATTTCATTAAGTAAGAAAACTAAGGAAACATAAATTAAATATGATGCGATCGAATCGGAGAATATACATAAGAAAATAATACAAGCTCTCTGCGTTCGACGAATGTCGAACGGCGCTCGACAAATTCAAGCTAGCCGGCGCTCGACAAATTCAAGACAGACAGCGCTCGACAAATTTTCATCAGAACAGCGTCCGACAAATGGCGAACTGCGCTCGACGAATTCAGTCAGAATAATCTCAGCGGCCAGGCATTCTCTGAACGGCGCTCGACAAACTCAATCCAGCCATCTCAGCGGTCTGCGAATTCCAAGATAGAGACAATCGCTCATTACATCAGACGGCGAGCTCAGCCCGACAAATGTCAAGCTGGGATCGACGAATTTCTCTCTGAATCATTTTAATATCTTATATCACTATCCTTCTTTTGTTTTGACCATTCCTCTTAGCCGTTGCAGAATAGCTTTATAGAAACGGCAGGTCATCTTCTCGAGGAGAAAAAGCATTGATAGAGAACTTAGTTCTTTCCTTCTTCACGAGAGAAGAATTCAAATTAAAAGTAAAAGGCTCTCAGATTATAAAGATATAGAAACAGAGAAAGCAAAAAAAACACGAGACACAACAAAAATAGCACACTTTTGGTTGCTAACATCTTCCTACAGATTACAAACATCCTGAAACACAAATCACAACTACTTGCTCAGGATTATCACTGCACCAGAAGAAAGAAATGTTTGAAAGGAGAGACCTCCAGAACTGTCATCAATCCATATCAGACAGGGGGAGCTCTTCAACATCAGATCCATTCAACACCACATCTGGATCTTCAAGAGTCTTCTTATACAGAGAAGAACATTACAATTTCTGTTTTTCATTTTACTTCCTTACCCCATCCTGTACAGGGTTACAACTCCCTTCGAAAGTTAATCCCGGTGACAGGGCACCTTAGCAAAAACCTGCATCTTGGTTAGAGCACCTTATCAACAGCTCACTTGGTGTGTGGACACCTTATCAAAACCCCCTTGGTGTGAGGGCACCTTATCAACTGTAACACCCCCATCCGTTCTGGAGCATATAGCAGAAGGTCCGGCCGGGGCCCCACGCCATATACTACAAAACAAACGGGAACGTCACTTAATTGAATATGCAACGACACTATACAATGAAGTCTAACTCAGAGCATTCTATGCGGAAGCTGAAAAGAGACAAGATGAATAAACCACCAAAACCAAAACCCGGGTATGTCCACTTCTATTACTTTGAATAAAATGTTTTACAACACAAAATCTAGGCACGACGGCCTTACAGTTTACCAACATTGGCGCGCAGGCCGGCCATACATGAAAAGCAAAAGAAACATAAAAGGGGCCTTCAAGGGCCCTCAGCAGCGCAGGGCTTCAGCCCTCTATGTTCCCGCTCGGTCCAGCACCTGAACAACAAGCCCACCAAAAACGGTGGCAAAATAGGGCAACGGTCAGCAAAGCTGACCAAATTATAACGACCCCACCCCTTCGAGGGGGTGGCAGTCCTAACCGTCCCTGCAAAACAGTCTCAGCAGCATATATATATATATATATAAGAGTGCGACTAGCAAAGCCCACAATAATTCATACATATGCAACATCACAAATGTGGGAATGGCCTCCACGTCTCGTGCTCTCAGGCACTCTTTGGTATACTCCGCCTTCCACCACCATCCACTCTTGATGGCTTTTCCCTTCGAGGCTAAAGTCGGTGGCCCGAATACCAGGGCTCTCCCGTGCTTTTATTGTGAACATAGCGTAGTCCGAAGACTCTTTCCCATTGCCTCCCGACATGCTGTACGAGCCTTACTAATCAGGTGCTGCGATGGTGCGGTTTCAGGTTCGCCCAATGCCCGTTGTTCACAGCTCTCGTTGTTCAACACGAAGAGCGGGTATGGCATCCCCTCAGCCCAGGTATTCTCAATTAGCCGGCTCCACGGGCCGCTAAGTCATCCACCAGGACACCCTTACAGGTCGAGCACACCGGCCTCAGGTCCTCTCAACAGGTGGGCACAACAACATCACCAGAGCTCAGTCTGGGAGCTGTCGCCTGGCGACAGTCAATGTCGCCAGCGACAGTAAACAAAACCCTATTTTGTCTTCTAGCTGTGGGTGCTTCCCGGGGCACACCCCCAGGCATTGCTGCACATGCAGTAGCACTCCCACTGCCTCAGAACGCCCAAAACCGCCAGAACCAAATCTGGGAAGCTATCGCCTGGCGACAGTCACTGTCGCCAGCGACAGCTGAACAGAGCTCCACTTCTGCTCCTAACTTCGGGTGCTCCCCGGGGCACACGCTCGGGCGTTGCTGCGCATACAGTAGCACCCTCTAGTCCTACGAAGCAGTATAATAACACGGGGTTTTTCCCCCGGCACGCACAATACCACAAAGTATCACCAATCCGGACGAACCGCCTCAGATGGGCTTCACACAGCGCGCATACGCCCATTTTACGCATGGGCTCTATATGAATGCAAGCTTTGACGGGGATAACACGAATCGACCCGTCGGAGGTCATGACCTCACCCTTTTGGGTAGGGGCCTCAACGATGCAAGGGAATGGACTAGGACATGTCCAAATGAGGGTAGGAAAGATCGTTACCCTTAAACGCCGCTTTGAGCCCATGGCTTGACTTTTGGAACGGATGGAAAGGAGCGCCTTGCCCTCCTCTACGAGTAGCCACCAACGTCGAGGGGATCGGATGAGTGTAGCTCTACCAAACCCAAGCTCCAAGCTAGGGTTTACTATTGGGCTTCTTCTCCAAAGCTCTCTCTCTCTCTCCAAAATAAAACCCTTAAGGAAATAAGGAATTATGGGGGGTTTTCGGCCTTCTATGCTAGCCACCGAGCCACCCAAGCCAAAACCAGCCCCCAAAGTCAATGTGCAATCAATGGGTACGATTTCGGCTGCAAAGTATAACTTGGAGCTGTCGCCCGACGACAGCCGCTGTCGCCCGGCGACAGCGGTAAAGAACCGACCTTGACCCGTCAACGCCACTGCCTTGAACAGTGCATGACACACGCCACGGTGTCGCCAGCGTTAGCACTTAACGCCGCCCGACAGCCTCCCCAAAACCCTTCTTAACAGAACACTATCGTCGGGCGACAGCCGCTGTCGCCGGCGACAGTGAAGAATTCCAGAAATCTGACTTTTCTGATTTGGGGTCTTACAACCCTCCCCTCCTTATAAAAATTTCGTCCCGATATTTGTAAAAACAGGCATATATATATATATATATCCAAAAATGTCTTTACACAAAGGGTAAAAAGAGATATACGTCACCGAAACAGCTCGGGGAACTCCTCCATCATGGTCTACTCACGCTCCCATGAGAGCTCCTCGCGACCGCAGTTGTCCCAACGGACCTTTACCATACGAATCGCCCTGTTCCGCAACTGACGCACCTCAGCATCCTCGATGCTAATGGGCCTGACCGCCATCTTAAGCCCACTATCCACGGGCACCTGATCCGCCGCGACCACCTGCGTAGGCTCCTGCACTGCCTTCCGCAACACGGAGACGTGGAATACATCGTGTAGCCCGCTCAGTTCCGCCGATAGTGCAAGCCTATAAGCCGCCTCGCCGACGCGCTCGATGATCTCAAATGGTCCAAGGTATCTCGGACTCAGCTTTTTCAAGCGCCGAATCCTGGATACACCCTTGAACGGTCTGATCTTCAAGTAAACCCAATCGCCAACGGCGAACTGGACGTCGCGGTGCTTCGCATTATAGTACTTCGCCTGCCTATCCTGCGCAACCAAAAGCCTCTCCCGGATCATACGTACCGTCGAAGTCGCCTCTTCGACGTCTTTCCTCTTGAAGAGCTTCGTCTCGCCCGTTTCCTCCCAAGCTAAGGGAGTGCGGCACTTCCTGTCATAGAGGGTCTCGAAAGGCGCCATCTGAATACTCGCCTGGTAGCTGTTGTTGTACGCGAACTCAACAAGAAAGAGGTGATCTTCCCACCCCTTGCCAAAATCCAGGACGCACATCCGGAGCATGTCCTCCATCGTCCTATTGGTACGCTCAGTTTGGCCATCCGTCTGAGGATGAAAGGCCGTGTTAAACTGCAGCTTCGTACCCAATAGACGGTTGACTAGCCTCCAGTCGCTCGAAGTAAAGCGTCCATCTCGATCACTGACGATGCTACGGGGCACCCCGTGCAGTCATACTATAGTATCAACATACAGCTTCGCCAACTTCTCCACCGAGTCATCCCTCCGATTGGGGATAAAGTGCGCCACCTTCATCAGCCGGTCAACGACTACCCAGATGGCATCGTTCCCGCTCTGCGACCTCGGCAGTCCATGCACGAAATCCATGGAAATGTCATCAAACTTCCACTCCGGAACAGGCAATGACTTCAAAAAGCCACCGGGCTTCTGACATTCCGCCTTCACTAGCGCACAAGTGTGGCACTTGGCCACGTAGTGAGCGATGTCCCTCTTTATACCCGGCCACCAGAAAAGGACCTTCATGTCCTTGTACATCTTCGTGCTCCCCGGATGAACTGAATACCTGGTACGATGCGCCTCGTACATCAACTCATCGCGCAGCTCACCCGCCTTGGGGACGCACAAACGGTCGCCTCTCCACAGCAACCCGTCACGCAACTGAAACTGGGCATCCGGCCCACCACCTGACTCCTCCGCGTAGCGCTTTAAACTCGGATCGAGTTCTAAAGCCTGGCGGACTCTAACTGCGAGGTCGTACTATACCTCAGTCCAACTCAAACAGGCACCGACACTGCTCCTCTTCTCCACGCAAGAAATACCCAAGGCCTCCAGGTCACGTATCAGGTGCTCATCATGCATCTGAATCCAGTTGGCCTGCGCTGGAGCCCTGCGACTGAGTGCATCCGCAACAACATTCCCCTTCCCGGGAGTGTAGTGGATCTCGAAGGTGAAGTCCCCCAGGAACTCCATCCAACTCTGCTGCCGCATATTCAGCCCTTTCTGCGTCAGAAGGTACTTCAGGCTCTTATGGTCCGTGAAGATGTCGATCCTCAAGCCATACACATAATGCCGCCAAAGCTTCAGGTCAAATATCACGGCCGCCAACTCCAAGTCGTGGACCGGATAGTTCCGCTCGTGCACCTTCAGCTGGCGAGAGACGTACGCTATCACCTTGCCATGCTGCTGCAGAACACAGCCAAGGCCGCTCCCAGAAGCATCGGTGTAGATCTCGTACCCCTCTGTGCCGCAAGGAAAACATAAGATCTAGGTCGTGGTAAGCCGCCGCTTCAACTCCTCGAAAGCCTGCGCACACGCGGGCGTCCAAATAAACTCCTGCATCTTCTGTGTCAGCGTCGTAAGAGGCAGCGCGATCCGTGAGAAGTTCTCCACGAAGCGCCTGTAATAGCCGGCCAGCCCGAGAAAGCTACGGACCTCCGCTACAGTAGAAAGAACAGGCCACTCCCTGATGGCCGCAACCTTCACAGGATCTACCGCCACACCCGAACCACTAACCACATGGCCTAAGAACGCCACGGAAGGTAGCCAGAACTCGCACTTCGAGAACTTGGCATACAACTGGTTCCTCCTCAGAACCTCCAAGACTACTCGCAGGTGATCACTGTGCTCCTCCTTGGACTGAGAGTAGACTAGTATGTCATCAAGGAAGATGACCACAAACCGGTCGAGGTACTCTCGGAAAGTCCTGTGCATCAAGTCCATAAACACCGAAGGCGCATTAGACAGCCCAAACGGCATCACGGTGAACTCATACTGCCCATACCTTGTACTGAAGGCAGTCTTCGGGATGTCGCACTCCCTGATCCGCACCTGATAATAGCCGGACTTCAAGTCCAACTTCGAGTATACTGTCGAACCAACGAGCTGGTCGAACAAGTCGTCTATCCTCGGAAGAGGATACTTGTTCTTCTCGGTCAGCTTGTTCAGCTCCCGATAATCGATGCAAAGCCGCAGGCTACCATCCTTCTTTTTGACAAAGAGGACCGGTGCACTCCAAGGTGAGGAACTCGGACGCACGTAGCCCTGCTCAAGCAGCTCCTGCAACTGCAGCTTCAACTCCGCCAACTCCTTCGGAGCCATACGATATGGCGAGCGGGCCACAGGCTTAGCGCCTGGCACCAACTCAATCATGAAATCTATCTCCCGCTACGGTGGAGCACAAGGGAGCTCGCTTGGGAACACATCAGGGAACTCTGAAACTACCGGAACATCCACTAGGCTGGGCCTCGGCGTTGAAGCCTCCACAAGAGCAAAGAATAACTCTGCTCCCTGTCGCACTACCTTGGACACCTGGAGAGCAGACATCAACATCTTGCTCGATCCACGTATGCCCGCAAAGACCGTCTCACGATCGGCACACTGCCCAAACCTTACCTCCTTGGTGGTGCAATCGATACGCGCATGCTGTTCCGACAGCCAGTCCATACCGAAGATTACATCGAACTCAACCAGGGGGAGTAACGATGCCTTCAGGTCATATTCCTGACTTCCAACTAGAACCTTCACGCAGCAACTCCTCTCCACACGCATCGAATATCCATTCGGCAGCAGGACCTCCAGTCCATCTGCAGAAGCCATCGACGGCGCACCAATACGTTGGGCGAAGTCCGACGATAAGAAGGAGTGCGAAGCTCCAGTATCGAAAAGCGCTCTCACAGGAATGCCTAAAACATTTACATAGCCTACGCCGCTAAACAAGTTAGCATGAACATTAAAGAAGGTATATAAAACAGTAAGAACTGTATCTTAAATTATACCTGTCACGACGTCCTTGGCTTGGATAGCCTCCTGCTGACCAAGATTGAAGACCCTGGGCTGCGGGGGAGCCATACGGGAGGCAGTGGACTCAGCTGCCTTCCCCTTCTCAGAATAAGCTGGCCCAGTCTTCTTCTCTGGCCTTGGAAGCCCACTGCGGCAATCCCGAGAGAAATGGCCAGGCTTGGCACAGGTAAAACAAGTAAGAGGGCCACGTCCAGACGACGTGCCCGAAGCAGAGGGAGCTGGACCAGATAATCGAGCCTTCTTCCAGCGATTCAACTTCCGCAACTTCCCCGCACTCGGCGCCTTGCCCTCCGGCACTGCCTCGACCACAGCCACCTTGCCCTTCTCCCTGAGCATGTCCTGCTCAAGCGCTCGGGCTGAACCAACGAGGGTCGTGAAACCCTGCATCAACGGCCCTGTCAGGAGGTACCGTAGCTCACTACGCAAACCACCGTAAAACTTGTTCACACTTCTCCCCTCGTCATCGAAAGAAGTTCCAGCATAACGCCCGAGGCGGGTGAACTCATACAGGTAGTCATCAACCAGTCTACCACCCTGCGTCAGAGCCAAGAACTGGTTCTCCATCGCGATCTGCTGCGACGGAGGCACATACCTGCCAGAAAGATTTTCGAGAACTCTTCCATCGGCACATCAACCAGTCGCCTTCCCGCAAACTGGCGCCTCTCTACCTCATCCCACCATCGCCTGGCTTCCTTTTCCAGCAAGAAAGTAGCGAAGGTCACCTTCTGCGCTTCATCCGACAGTGTCACTGTCAGAATTCGCTCCGCATACGACAGCCAGTCCTCGGCCTCAGCTGGGGATTCAACTCCGGTAAACGGAGGAGGTCGAAATCCCAAAAAGTGCTTTAGTTGCTGGTCAGCAGCACGCCTCACGGGGACCTGCTCCACTCTTAGTGGCTCTGGGGCCACTTCCTAAACCAGCGGTTGACCTTGCCTTCCAGGATGGCCATTCAACACAGCTAGAACGGCTTCTGTAACTAGCCGAACCAACTCAGCAGACGGAGTTGTAGGGGCCTCAGCAGACCCGCTACTCTCACCCACGTCACGGGGACGCGACGGTCCCGCTGCACTTCGAGTGCCCTACACAAGTGCAACACACAGTTAGGCGACAACACAATCGCAACTAACAACAAAAGGAACGCTTAGGTTCCAAAATCATGCAATTATTGTTGGTTTGTTGTTACATTTTATTCCTAAGTGGACATTTTTGGGTTTATTTTACGTCTCAACGGTAGCGCACACACGTGCTCACCACCCCTTAAAAGAATTCGTCCACGAATTCCTTAGAAGGATACGGAACCTTAGAAGCTGATACCAATTTGTAACACCCCCATCCGTTCGGGAGCATATAGCAGAAGGTCCGGTCGGGGCCCCACGCCATATACTACAAAACAAACGGGAACGTCACTTAATTGAATATGCAACGACACTATACAACGAAGCCTAACTCAGAGCATTCTATGCGGAAGATGAAAAGAGACAAGATGAATAAACCACCAAAACCCGAACCCGGGTATGTCCACTTCTATTACTTGGAATAAAATGTTTTACAACACAAAATCTAGGCACGACGGCCTTACAGTTTACCAACATCGGCGCGCAGGCCGGCCATACATGAAAAGCAAAAGGAACATAAAAGGGGCCTTCAAGGGCCGCAGCAGCGCAGGGCTTCAGCCCGCTATGTTCCCGCTCGGTCCAGCACCTGAACAACAAGCCCACCAAAAACGGTGGCAAAACAGGACAACGGTCAGCAAAGCTGACCAAATTATAACGACCCCACCCCTTCGAGGGGGTGGCAGTCCTAACCGTCCCTGCAAAACAGTCTCAGCAGCATATATATATATATATATATATATATATATATATATATATATATAAGAGTGCGACTAGCAAAGCCCACAACAATTCATACATATGCAACATCACAAACGTGGGAATGGCCTCCACGTCTCGTGCTCTCAGGCACTCTTCGGTGTACTCCGCCTTCCACCACCATCCACTCTTGATGGCTTTGCCCTTCGAGGCTAAAGTCGGTGGCCCGAATACCAGGGCTCCCCCGTGCTTTAATTGTGAACATAGCGTAGTCCGAAGACTCTTTCCCATTGCCTCCCGACATGCTGTACGAGCCTTACTAATCAGGTGCTGCGATGGTGCGGTTTCAGGTTCGCCCAATGCCCGTTGTCCACAGCTCTCGTTGTTCAACACGAAGAGCGGGTATGACGTCCCCTCAGCCCAGGTATTCTCAATTAGCCGGCTCCACGGGCCGCTAAGTCATCCACCAGGACACCCTTACAGGTCGGGTACACCGGCCTCAGGTCCTCTCAATAGGTGGGCACAACAACATCACCAGAGCTCAGTCTGGGAGCTGTCTCCTGGCGACAGTCAATGTCGCCAGCGACAGTAAACAAAACCCTATTTTGGCTTCTAGCTTTGGGTGCTTCCCGGGGCACACCCCCAGACATTGCTGCACATGCAGTAGCACTCCCACTGCCTCAGAACGCCCAAAATTGCCAGAACCAAATCTGGGAAGCTATCGCCTGGCGACAGTCACTGTCGCCAGCGACAGCTGAACAGAGCTCCACTTCTGCTCCTAACTTCGGGTGCTCACCGGGGCACACCCCCGGGCGTTGCTGCGCATGCAGTAGCACCCTCTAGTCCTACGAAGCAGTATAATAACACGGGGTTTTTCCCCCCGCACGCACAATACCACAAAGTATCACCAATCCGGATGAACCGCCTCGGATGGGCTTCACACAGCGCGCCTACGCCCATTTTACGCATGGGCTCTATATGAATGCATGCTTTGACGGGGATAACACGAATCGACCCGTCGGAGGTCACGACCTCACCCTTTTGGGTAGGGGCCTCAACGATGCAAGGGAATGGACTAGGACATGTCCAAATGAGGGTAGGAAAGATCGTTACCCTTAAATGCCGCTTTGAGCCCATGGCTTGACTTTTGGCACGGATGGAAAGGAGCGCCTTGCCCTCCTCTACGCGTAGCCACCAACATCGAGGGGATCAGATGAGTGTAGCTCCACCAAACCCAAGCTCCAAGCTAGGGTTTACTATTGGGCTTCTTCTCCAAAGCTCTCTCTCTCTCTCCAAAATAAAACCCTTAAGGAAATAAGGAATTATGGGGGGTTTTCGGCCTTCTATGCTAGCCACCGAGCCGCCCAAGCCAAAACCAGCCCCCAAAGTCAATGTGCAATCAATGGGCACGATTTCGGCTGCAAAGTATAACTTGGAGCTGTCGTCCGGAGACAGCCGCTGTCGCCCGACGACAGCGGTAAAGAACCGACCTTGACCCGTCAACGCCACTGCCTTGAACAGTGCATGCCACACGCCACGGTGTCGCCAGCGTTAGCACTTAACGCCGCCCGACAGCCTCCCCAGAACCCTTCTTAACAGAACACTATCGCCGGGCGATAGCCGCTGTCGCCGGCGATAGTGAAGAATTCCAGAAATCTGACTTTTCTGATTTGGGGTCTTACATCAACAACCTCCTAGTTGATTCCTACCAGTGGGTAGAAGAGTAGATGTACCCAGTTGAGGGGAACTACTATACATCTTGTGTCTTCTGGTTGTTTGTTGTTTGTTCTTGGTTGCTGTGCTGATTTCTTTTATGCATCTCTACTGATTGTTTTAATTACTCACTCAGCACATCTACATATATATATAATGAATATCATTACTTTGAAGTAAAAACTTAAACAAGATCTTTTAAATAAGAAGAATAAGAACTAGACCTCCACTTTCAATTGGTATCAGAGGGGTGTTGATTCTTTACAAGCTAACACCTGAATCACAAAGATCACCTAGTTCTTATTTGTGTTAAAAATAGCTTTCTAAAATGGCACAAGTAACCTTTCTATTTTCAGATCCACCCATATTTAATTTTGATAATTTTTCTTTATGGCAAGTTAGAATTAAGCTATATATGAATGTCATAGATGAAGAAATTTATAAATCTATTTTGACAGGACCTCCTCTCATATCATCAAAGGCAGTTACACATGCATTACCTAGTTCCACGGGTCTCAAGTCCCCTTCGAGAGCAATGAAAGGGCCTGTCTATGTTGGCGCTGATATATCTTCTTCAAAGAAAACTACCAAAATAAAATGTGGCAACAAAGAGACTGATGTCATTGCTCGTGTTT
Source organism: Dactylorhiza incarnata (assembly GCA_033032865.1). Classification (NCBI taxonomy): domain Eukaryota; kingdom Viridiplantae; phylum Streptophyta; class Magnoliopsida; order Asparagales; family Orchidaceae; genus Dactylorhiza; species Dactylorhiza incarnata. The sequence goes on along the minus strand of JAWHQI010000123.1, from coordinate 5,185,473 downwards.
GTAAAATGAAGCTAGATAAATTCAAAGCTGGTGCTGATGATGGGCAGACTGATAAACATAAAGGACCTTCCCCATCTACAGAACCTTCCCCATCTTCAGACTACTCAACAGATGCAGATACAAAAGCTATGCAGATCTTAACTCAATCAGTGTCAAAAGACATTCTTCAAAGAGTTGAAGACTGCACTTCTGCAAGAGGAATCTGGAACTCCCTCTCTAGGATGGTAAATGAACCATCTTCTTCCATTACTTTAACTAAATGTATTTATGATGCAGAACCATCAATAAATCTGAGTGAAGAAGAAAAAGAAAAAGAGCACAGAGCTAGAGCTTTCTGCATGATGGCCATAAATGGGTCATATCAAGATCCAGATGCAGAAGCGGAATCAGAAAAGGTAAATGAGGTAAATTTAAATCACAATCCTACCTCTAAAATTTACAAACCTGGTTTTAAAATAACAATTACAGATTTAGTAAAATCAAACAAAGAAATTAAAAAGAAGTTAACAAACATAAATTACTTAACTTCTGAAGATAATAAACCTAAAGAAAATACAAAAGCACAAAATAAATCAATTAAGACTAATTTACTTTATGATTATCAAGAAAACTTTAAAATAGTTTCAAACATATATTTTAATGACTACAAAAGAAAACTTTCAATTAGTATCAAAAATCAGATTTTAAAGTTCTTAAAACATATATTTCTAAAAGAACTTTCAAATGGTATTAAAAAGTTTTTCACCATTAAACTCCATTCCTAATTAAATAAGCAAGCATAAAACTCATTTGAAAGTTAATATCAGATAACTTCAATATTCTTACAGACCTTCTCCAAATTATGTTGAGCATTCTAATATAGTTGCATTGATTAGAAATAATCAGAAGCACTGAGTGTGAGTCTCTTCTGATAAGGGGATTCTTAAGAAGGAAGGTATCAGACAAAGATTCCTTAGAATCCATTAAAGGTTGCTGCAATTGAATTTTTAATTCAGATCCTATTAAAATAAAATCTAGGAGTATAGAGTTGCACAAATAATTTTAATAAAAAGACCAAGTGAGAGAGAAGAGGAGAACCTAAAAATTAAAACTGCTGGCATCCTAACCAAATAGAGGAGATTACCAGACCACAAGATTTAATCTCTCTGATTACATAGGTTGCTGCAATTGAAAATTTTAATTCAAGAAATAAGCTGCTGCACTTGAAAATTTTAATTCAAAAGCTGTTTAGACTAAAAGAAGATTTCCAGACTACTAGGTTTTAACTTGAATCTTGATCCCAACTCAAATAGGGGGAGATTGTTGGAACCTTAGCTATTGATTTGAGTTAGGATCCATCCCTTTTGACAATAAGTCTGTTGGAACAACCCTATTACTAATTTGGGCTAGGATCACTATATGTTGATTAGGATTTGTATTGACCCCAATGTATAGTCTTAGGGTCAAGTTTTAGGCTGATTAGATTGGCAGAACTTAGAAAATTCAAGATCAACACATGGCAAGTGATGCTCGACAAATGACTAGCAGCGGTCGACGAATTCTAAGCCAGCGCTCGACAAATGACTAGCAGCGGTTGACGAATTCTAAGCCAGCGCTCGACAAATGACTAGCAGCGGTCGACGAATTCTAAGCCACCGCTCGACAAATGACTAGCGGAGGTCGACAAATTGTAGCCAGCGCTCGACAAATTGCTTTCTGACGTTCAAATTTATATTCTCAGTGGATGTCAGTTCTCTGAACTCAAATCAGCAAAATAACGGATATATTTATTTCTCCTTGGACGTATTCAGACAGCCAAGTAAGGATATCTTTCTCATTTATTATATCTTTATATTCCTTCTATTCCAAGAAGAAGAATAGCCGTTGACATTTAATGCCAAAGGCATCTTTCTCGACAAAAGGAATTAAAAGGACCTGCCAAAATCGTTTTGGGTGGCTGTCTGGTTCCAAGAAGGATTTAAGTCAGAAAAAGACATTCCTTAAAGAGACAAAAGATTTGAATTTGAAAAGATATATACATACAGTTATCAGAAGAGATAGAAGATATAGAGAATAGCAAGAACTGTGATAGTCGTCTTCTGTGAGAAACATAAAGAAAAACTTGACTATCACTTTCTCAAATCTGTGAATATAGAACAAGGAGGATAGAAGAAGTCTTGAAGAAGAAGAAGAAGAAGCAAATACACTATTCTTTCTCAGTTTTCTTCTTCATCAAGATCATCTGCTACAAAGACTTCTTTTTGACAAATGGCGAACTGCGCTCGACGAATTCAGTCAGAATAATCTCAGCGGCCAGGCATTCTCTGAACGGCGCTCGACAAACTCAATCCAGCCATCCCAGCGGTCTATGAATTCAAAGATAAAGACAATCGCTCAGTACATCAGACGACGAGCTCAGCCCGACAAATGTCAAGCTGGGATCGACGAATTTCTCTCTGAATCATTTTAATATCTTATATCACTATCCTTCTTTTGTTTTGACCATTCCTCTTAGCCGTTACAGATCAATTAATATTTTAGCCGTTGCAGAATAGCTTTAATGAAAAGAAACGGCAGGTCATCTTCTCGAGGAGAAAAAGCATTGATAGAGACCTTAGCTCTTTCCTTCTTCACGAGAGAAGAATTAAAATTAAAAGTAAAAGGCTCTCAGATTATAAAGATATAGAAACAGAGAAAGCGAAAAAAACACGAGACACAACAAAAATAGCACACTTTTGGTTGCTAACATCTTCCTGCATATTACAAACATCCTGAAACACAAATCACAACTACTTGCTCAAGATTATCACTGCACCAGAAGAAAGAAGTGTTTGAAAGGAGAGACCTCCAGAACTGTCATCAATCCATATCAGACAGGGGGAGCTCTTCAACATCAGATCCATTCAACACCACATCTGGATCTTCAAGAGTCTTCTTATACAGAGAAGAACATTACAATTTCTGTTTTCATTTTACTTCCTTACCCCATCATGTACAGGGTTACAACTCCCTTCAAAAGTTAATCCCGGTGGCAGGGCACCTTAGCAAAAACCTGCATCTTGGTTAGAGCACCTTATCAACAGCTCACTTGGTGTGTGGACACCTTATCAAAACCCCCTTGGTGTGAGGGCACCTTATCAACAACCTCCTAGTGGATTCCTACCAGTGGGTAGAAGAGTAGATGTACCCAGTTGAGGGGAACTACTATACATCTTGTGTCTTCTGGTTGTTTGTTGTTTGTTCATGGTTGCTGTGCTGATTTCTTTTATGCATCTCTACTGCTTGTTTTAATTACTCACTCAGCACATCTACATATATATATATAATGAATATCATTACTTTGAAGTAAGAACTTACACAAGATCTTTTAAATAAGAAGAATAAGAACTAGACCTCCACTTTCATAAGATTATCAGGAAGAAGTCTGGACGCTGACCTCCCAATTCGACGAAGGGATGATTCACTTAACCTCGCGGAGGACCCTTGAATAAAGGTGTCATAAACCCTCGAGAGTAGGTGTGTTTAAATCCTCTCTAGTTGTCAAGTGTGGCAGGAAAGTGTCGATCTCTTCAACAACATCAACAAGAGCAGTAGGATGGAGACTTTGGGATGGTGTGTTCCCTTGGAAGGTGCTCCATTGGAACCTCCCCGATAGTCATTCCCTACTGTGTCGATCTCTTCAACAGCATCAACAAGAGCAGTAGGATGGAGACCTTGGGATGGTGTGTTCCCTTGGAAGGTGCTCCATTGGAACCTCCCTGACAGTCATTCCTTACTGTGTCAATCTCTTCAACAGCATCAACAAGAGCAGTAGGATGGAGACCTTGGGATGGTGTGTTCCCTTGGAATGTGCTCCATTGGAACCTCCCCGACAGTCATTCCCTATTGTGTCGATCTCTTCAACAGCATCAACAAGAGCAGTAGGATGGAGACCTTGGGATGGTGTGTTCCCTTGGAAGGTGCTCCATTGGAACCTCCCCGACAGTCATTCCCTACTGTGTCGATTTCTTCAACAGCATCAACTAGAGCAGTAGGATGGAGACCTCTGGATGGTGTGTTCCCTTGGAAGGTGCTCCATTGGAATCTCCCCGACAGTCATTCCCTACTGTGTCGATCTCTTCAACAGCATCAACTAGAGCAGTAGGATGGAGACCTCGGAATAGTGTGTTCCCTTGGAAGGTGCTTCTTTGGAACCTCCCCGACGGTCATTCCCTACTGTGTCGACCTCTACATCAACATCGAATATGGGGACACCAGACGAAGTCTTAGAAGTGCATATCTCTAAGATCCTTCTTCATATGTAGGTGTGAGTATGACTATGCGAGTATGACGATGCGAGTATGCAGGTGCGAGTATCCAACAAGCGAGCGAGGTATGATCGTCGTCCGCAGTATCATATCTCATCTATGCTTAATTGCCTAGCGAGCACTCAACCTCGCCTCGAACCTAAGAGTCTACTCGGCATAATCACAAAAGAAGAAAAGCAAGAAGCGACTATAAAAGGCGAGCAAAAATCACGTTCATTTCCTTTTCATAAATACATATACAAAAAATACTATACAACTTTTCAACAAGGGGTCGGGCGACTATGCGCCATCATCGCCTTCATCATCATCGCCACCATCCTCGCCATCCGCGTCGGCATCATTGCCATCATCACCCTCGTCCTCAGAATCGTCATCTTCGGAATCGGTGGATGAGGATGGAAGATTTCGCATAGGGGAGTTGGACTCTTCGGCGAGTAGTGCCGGGATGATGTCCATGATAGTCAGGTCCATTGCCTCCGGCTTCAAGAGGTCATCGGCCTTCAGCCTGCTTAAAACCACCTTCCCAATTGCTCGCGCGATCTCCCGGCGAATATACGTCATATCATCGCCGAGTATCCGAATCTGCCTGCCAACCCTGGAGGGGCCCGCTGACGAAGGTTGTTGCTCGGCAGGCCGAGTTTCCAGCTCGGCGATGCGAACTTGGGCGGCTTCCAAGGTTTGCCGAGTATCCTCCAGCTCCTTCTCCAGCTGGGACACCTTCTTCGCCATTTCCACCTCGACGGCCTGTACAGATAAAGACAACGGTTAGCAAACATCGATCGGCGCGAAAGGCGACTATCCCAAAAAACCAAAAAGGCGACGAACGAGTACCTCCTGATCTTTCCACTTGGCGGCCTCCAGTCCCATGGAGATGAGCTTCTTGCTCTGCACCTTAATCATCCGCTCGTACTCAAGCAGTTTTCTCGCCGACGCGTGACCGAACTCGGCAGCTCGTAGGTAAGCTCGCGAGCTCTGGTGTGCAAGATACTCGGCTGACACATCTTGCAGAGACTCGGCGTCCGCGCGACCATAGAAGGCGAACATCACGTCGAAAGCCTCGCCGTCATCCTCCCAATCTTCCGACCAGGCAGGAAGATTGGTGCTCAAGGTCACCTCGTGGGCTCGCTCAGCCCAGGACACCAAGGGGCGACCATAGGCATCCTCACCTCGAACGCCTTCGCCGAAGTGCGGATGATCGCTGGGCTCGCCAGCCTCCGAAGGGTTCGCCTTCGCCTTCAAGTCCCTCCTGGCGACCTCTTTCTTCCTCGTGGGCTCGGCGGACTTCGCCCTGGCCTTCCGCTTCTTAGAGGGCCCAACATCATCGTTGGCGACCTCCTTCTCATCGCCACCCAGCGACAAGTCGACCGGAGCAGAAGCCCCCGCCTTTGGCGCCAAAGGAAGAAGCTCGCTCGGTAAGGAGCGGGTAGCTGCATCAAGACATAAAGAGGAGAACATTAGACACCGACTGAAGACGAAGTGACGAGTATGACCAAAAACTCGCTCAGAAGACTACCTTCGCCCGGGAACACTTCAGCGAGCTCATCTACTCGCCTCCTCCAGAGGACAACATCCAGGCGGCGACCCCGGAAGTTGTCGAGTAGCTTCTCCCGGCTCTCCTCCAAATAAGGGGGAGCGAAGGCGCTCTCCGCCGGCTGGAAGGATGAAGTCGGCACGACTCCAAAGTCGCCCTCGATGACGACTAATCGCTCGGTCCAGCGATGGTTCTTGTTCGCCGTGCCGACCAGCGTACAGACATGACTGCACAAGAAGACGACGCCTTCGCCAGTGGCGCCGAAATGGAATACTCGCCGGAAGACGGAAAGATCAAAGGTGATCTTCTGTTCTCGCAAGAAGCAGAGAAAGCCCATGATCATCGCCACTCCGTTTGGGTTGATTTGGGCAGGTACTATCCCATGATAACGGAGTATCTGGCAGACCTCCGACCACAAGGGTAGTCGCAGTCCGACTTCGAAGTGACGGATTGGGAATATCAGCTCGGTCGCCGAGAATGAGTTCAGACGTTCATCCTCGCGAGGAAGCCTGGCGACGTACCCCGACGACAAGTATTTGGCGGAAAACTCCTTCAGGTCGCTTGACCGAGTAATCGGCTTCTTGAAGGAAGTCGCCTCAAAATTCTTCGTATGACTTGCACGGCGAATAGCTGCCTCGTCAGCCATTCAAGAAGAAAGGAAATGAAGAAGCGAGTATCAAAGAGGCGAGGAGTGGAACAATCGGCAGATACTCGCTGGAAAGAAAGGAAAATCGCCAAAAGCGTAATAAATACGTACCCACCCCTATTTATAGTACTCGACGAGACTTGGCTTGCCGCGTACGCCGCCGCGAGCACGAATCAGGGATGGCGAGCATCGAGGAAAGTTGCCAAAATCAACGGTACACGTCAAATCACCAGCGCCAAATAAGCGAGAATCCTAGAGAACTCGCCAAATAGGCGCGCCATTCAACCACTACTCGCAAAACGACAGAAAAAAAGATAGACAAAATCAGAGCATTTCAGCACAACAAGCAGAGAATAAAAGGGCGAGATTAAACTACTCGCCAAATAATATTACAGAAGAAAAATGTTCGGATTACAGACATTCGCCAGATGGCGACCTAGCGACTACAAAAGAAAGGAAGAGAAAGCAGGTTCTAAGGGAGTTCTTGGGTGTTCGCCTGGGCATCAGGGAGTTGTGGTTGTCGTCCGACCCAACCCATGCGACGAGCGCGCCTATAATGCTCGAAGGCCACTGACATCGCATCCTCCCCCTGCCGCAGCTGTTCCTCCATTCTCGCCAGGCGACCAGCCGAGCCCATACTCGCACGAATCCAGACCGTCCATTCAAGAAGGGGAGATGATGGAGATCGATCGACATCCTTTCTGGATGGATCCGTTCATCTCCTTCCTAAGTTCCGGACAACTTCCAGCAGAGGGCGACCAAATGAAGTTTCGATGCAAGGCGGCGTACAACTTATTACAAGATGGGGAGCTATATCGCAAGACCATCTCGGGCCCTCTGGCTAGATGTGTCTCTGAAGACGAAGTACCTCGAGTGTTGGAGGAGATCCACTCGGGAGAGTGCGGAAGCCATTCTGGGACTCGCACTTTGGAGCAAAGGATCTTGAGGCATGACTACTTCTGGCCCACTATCCGGAAGGATGCGGAGATCTTCTCGAAGAAGTGTCAGAAGTGTCAGTTGTTTGCCCCCCTTCAATTACAGCCAGCCCAACAACTTCGCTCGATCACCTCCCCGTGGCCGTTCTCTATCTGGGGGATGGATCTGATAGGTCCCTTTCCCTCAGCTAGTGGCCAGAGAAAGTTCGTCCTAGTCATGATCGACTACTTCTCCAAGTGGATCGAGGCCAAAGCTCTGGCCAAGACCACCTCTCAAATCGTGAAGAACTTCATATGGGGAGAGATCGTCTGCAGATTCGTAATCCCCCTCGCCATCATCACCGACAATGGTCCCCAATTCGCCAGCTTGGAGCTGGAGGATTTTTGTAAACAACTCGGGACTGATCTCCGTTTCGCCTCTGTCCACCATCCCCGGAGTAATGGGCAAGTAGAAGCCGTCAACAAGCTAATCATCAACCTCTTGAAGAAGAAGGTCGAGAACCTACGAGGTAATTGGTCGGAGCAGCTCCCCTCGGTTTTGTGGGCTTTGAGAACCACTCCTAGCTCAGCCACATGGGAAACCCCGTTCAAACTCTCTCACGGGTTCGAGGCTCTCATCCCGGTGGAGTTTGAAGTTAGAAGTCCCAGGGTGGTCACGACCCAGGATGGAGACGAAGAATGGCGGCTGGAGAATAACGAAGCACAGGAGCTGTCACTCGACTACATCGAGGAACTCCGAGACTTGGCATCTGCCAGGCAGGAGGAGATCAAGCGTCGAATGGCAAAACACTTCGACAAACATGTCCGCCTCAGACACTTCCTATCAGGTGACCTAGTCATGAAGAAAGTAGACGCGGCAGGAAGATCAGCAGCCGTAGGGAAGCTCAACCCGAATTGGGAAGGGCCCTTCATCGTCCACGAAGCGCTCATGACGGGAGGATATCGTTTACAGAACCAAAAAGGAGAGCTATTGGGAAATACTTGGAGCGGCGACGACCTGAAGAGGTTTTATCCCTGAGCAAGGAAGGTGTATTCTCCCCCTCTTTTGTAGTTTCCTACGATGAATATAAATTCCTCGCCCCACCCCCCCTGGAAAACGGGCTGCGAGAGTTTCTTTTCTTCTCTTCTCCTAAAAAAGCAATTGTCTAAAGGAAGGTGAAGTCGATCTCCACGATGGGTTGGGAAACTGGCTTCCGACTTAATTCTTATAAAACCCAGAATGGGTGATGGGACGGTGCCTCGGTAGTGCGTTCTCATAAGACCAAGCCTCTGCATTGACGGTCGAGATCAGCTCCCCCCTTGCACGTTGGCTGCAAGAACCCTCCGACCGCACCTCTCATCCGGCTGGTAAGATTATCAGGAAGAAGTCTGGACGCTGACCTCCCAATTCGACGAAGGGATGATTCACTTAACCTCGCGGAGGACCCTTGAATAAAGGTGTCATAAACCCTCGAGAACAATAGGCTCACTGCAAAGCATTTCGCTCCCATTTACTTCTTTCAATCATTGGAGTAGGTGTGTTTAAATCCTCTCTGGTTGTTAAGTGTGGCAGGAAAGTGTCGATCTCTTCAAGAGCATCAACAAGAGCAGTAGGATGGAGACCTTGGGATGATGTATTCCCTTGGAAGGTGCTCCATTAGAACCTCCCCGACAGTCATTCCCTACTGTGTCGATCTCTTCAACAACATCAATAAGAGCAGTAGGATGGAGACCTTGGGATGGTGTATTCCCTTGGAAGGTGCTCCATTGGAACCTCCCCGACAGTCATTCCCTACTGTGTCGATCTCTTCAATAGCATCAACAAGAGCAGTAGGATGGAGACCTTGTGATGGTGTGTTCCCTTGGAAGGTGCTCCATTGGAACCTCCCCAACAGTCATTCCCTACTGTGTCGATCTCTTCAACAGCATCAACAAGAACAGTAGGATGAAGACCTTGGGATGGTGTGTTCCCTTGGAAGGTGCTCCATTGGAACCTCCCCGACAGTCATTCCCTACTGTGTCGATCTCTTCAACAGCATCAACTAGAGCAGTAGGATGGAGACCTCGGGATGGTGTGTTCCCTTGGAAGGTGCTTCATTGGAATCTCCCCGACAGTCATTCCCTACTGTGTCGATCTCTTCAACATCATCAACTAGAGCAGTAGGATGGAGACCTCGGGATGGTGTGTTCCCTTGGAAGGTGCTCCTTTGGAACCTCCCCGACGGTCATTCCCTACTGTGTCGACCTCTCCATCAACATTGAATATGGGGACACCAGACGAAGTCTTAGAAATGCATATCTCTAAGATCCTTCTTCATATGTAGGTGCGAGTATGACGATGCGAGTACGCGGGTGCGAGTATCCAACAAGCGAGCAAGGTATGATCGTCGCCCGCAGTATCATATCTCGTCTATGCTTAATCCCCTAGCGAGCACTCAACCTCGCCTCGAACCTAAGAGTCTACTCGACATAATCACAAAAGAAGAAAAGCAAGAAGCGACTATAAAAGGCGAGCAATTCGTTAAAATGACGAAGCTTGATGGCGGCGAGTTGATCCCATGAAAGAAGGCGGACCTATACATGACATGGTTTATCATTTTTTTTTAAAATGACGCCAATTCGTTAAAATGGGTATAGGTGCGGGAAAATTACCATGCCGATGATGCGAGCTCTCCTAGTGCGTGTGAGGAGAGTTGTAGCGAGTCCTATTTCCCTCGCGGCCATGTTGATAACCTCGCGAATCGCGGTGGCGGCGAGGTCTGCTGGACTCCCCGTGCTCTAGGTGGGGCACCACCTTGGCACCCTTCCCGCGGGACGAGATCTTTGAGGCAGGCACGATGTTAGTAACTCGGGAAGGCGTCAGCCGCGTCATCAGATTTGGGCTCGGTTCCAATAGTGAAGGAGTTCTTGCCGGGGGCAAGCCGCGAGGGGACGATGGAAGGCGCACAGTTAATGCAGGAGCGCTCGAGGACGCGACGACAATGTTCGTCGTATGCATGACAGGCTCGAGCGACCCCTGATTTTGTGGCTCGCTCACCACAGGCAGGGCCACGGTGTCATAAAGATCCTTCAGGAAGCGAGGAGTGGGTAGCCTCGCGTCTGTCAAGGTCACATGAGTGTTCTTCGCAGTTGACGGCAAAGTCTCTGAAGGTTCGGCGGAGACAAGCAATGTATACAGTTCGGTTAGTAAAAACGGTAAAATATATATTTCTTGCCTCGCATATGGATATAATCCTACTCACTGGGTGAGGCGGCGAGGTCAGTCTTCGCCTCGGCCGACGGAACCTCATCATTCCTTCCCCGCGAGGGGGTAGAGATGTGGTAGTCGTCGAAAGACAAGTTCGTGATGGACCAAAAGAGCCCTGACAAAATAAACCAGTAAAAAAGACTAGAAGCGAGGACATTCCAGATCAAGGCATACCTAATGCGAACTCAATCTCACCTCGTCAGCAAGCGGGTCCGTAAGTGTGTCTAGGGCGGAGGAAAGTGCAACCCTCTTTGCTAAAGGCTCGTCCTCCTCCCTCAGGAGCTCATCCACATTTGCGCCCATGGTTTTCAGCGCTCTCGCCTCGGCCACTTTCTTCCTCTTATACCTTTTCTTCTTGGCGCGCTAAGGAATCCGTGAGAAGGGATGGACACACAGCAAGCGCGGAAGTTGGCTGCAGCAAGAGCCTCAGAGGCCAAAACATGGTTCATCCCGACCACTGGAGATTCTCTCACCTTGGCGGCCAAGGTGGTCGTCTTCTTGTCCACGAGTGAGATAAACTTCTTATCAGCAGCCATAGTCAAAGGTGTGAGGTTTTCGGAAGATCACCTCTATTTATAGGGGAGGGGATGTAAGACCCCCCTCTTGGAATCGGCGGCCGGACCGAGGGATCTTACCGCACACCACCCTAACCATTTATGCACGACACCAAAGCGACCACGAAGGGTGAAGGCACTTCCTTCTCCAACCCCTTTCCTTGAACACTCCGTTGTCACACATCAGTGAGGTTAAGCGAATGTCACTACACACCCAACAAAGTAGAGAAACAGTTCTCTAGTGGAAGACACCATTAACGAGTGCACCTTATAGCACTCAGCGGAAGACATAGTCTATAGCCGAAGATTAATTATCACAGAAATCCAATACTCAAGACCTGTATGAGTAGCATCATTCTCTTTGTCGCATTAAACCATATTAATCAAGGCTCAAATACTAATGCATATATATATATACCATGAGATAGGGGCACATAAAAGGAGATGCGGCCTAACGAATTTATACCAGAAGTAGCATGCTCTATGGCTTCCTCCACACCTGCGTGTTGTCTTTCACCCGCACCCGTCACATGTGCTAATGATAAGTTATTAGAACCACGAATAAAATTCAATCCCTATTAGCATCAAGCATAATAGTATTTGTAAGGGAGGTATATTTTGGACTTCTATTTAGGTCGAGACAGTCTTCCCACGACCACCGTCTACGTACTCCGTATCAACCTGCATACGGTCTCAGACCCATGTAGTTTTATTAGTTTCGCACAAGTTGTCCTTCCAGACCGTCCATCGTGCAGGTTGCCTCATAGTATAACTCGTCAGTCATCCGATAATTCCCCATTGATAGACTTCTCGAAGGTACATTTCTTGAAGACACATTTCATTCCCGTAGGAATTTCATATTCGAGGTACATATGATTTACTTCTCTATGCACAATTCATTCCCGACGGAATTACATCTCGTAGACACAAATCATCCTCGAAGGAATTACATCTTGGAGGCACAAATCATCCTTGAAAGCCTCGAGCTCGCTAAGTCAGTAGCCCACGCCTATAAATAGGGGGGGGGGGGGGGGGTCCCATGACCGTATTTATTACGTTTTTTCTTTGCTGAAATTGTCTTGCGCTCGTGAGTATTGCGAAATCGACCTCTACTTGTTGCTCCACTTTTCCTAGCCACGTGGGTTCACCTACGAAAGGAAAACATGCCAAGGAGGTAGAGGGTCACCTCCATTGCGCAACCAACTTTACCTTGAGCGAGTTCCCAGAGAGCACGACGTCAGTCGACGAGCTAGCTTTGTTCTTGCAAAGCCACCTGCCACCAGAGTTCATTGCTCCCTGAGCAAAACCCGGTGAGCATCTCCACTCGCTGTTTGAGGATGAGCTCATACTCCCTCTGGTTCACTTCGAGATGGGACCCACGTTCCATTCTGGTCGGAGGTTCGAAGGATTTTGACCCACTATGACCTTGCCCTTGCACAAATCAACCTAAACGAGATCACGACCGTGAGGACTTCATAAATATTAAAACTGGGATATTAAAAGGAAATGTTGAGATTGTCTTTCCCAAATCACATTCTAATGTTGAGTCGAGTCGGCTCGTGAGCTCGATGAGCCGGCTCGAAAAAAGCTCGACTCGAGCTCGAGCCAGTGGAGCTCGATTTCGAGCCGAGCTCGACGAGCTTGAGCTCGATTGCTCTTGTTCATGAGCTTGCGAGCCGACTCGCGAGCTTTTTTTTTGTTTTAAAAAAAATATATATATAAAAATAAAAATAGGCTTTTGAGCAAAAAACTCGCGGGCAGCTCGAGCTCGACTCGAGCTCGAAAGCTCGAGCTCGAGCCAAGCATGATGAGCTTTACGAGCTCGAGCTCGAACTCGAAATATTTAGCTCGAGCTCGAAATATTTAGCTCGAGCTCGAGCTCGAGATTTTTTCCAAGTTTGACTCGAGCTCGACTCGTTTACACGCATAATTATAACTAGAAAAAATTTTAGGTGAGTATCTCGCACCTAGATCATGGTGAGATGAGTGCATCTCAGCCATTGATAGCTCTAAATATTGCTGTATTTATGAATAATAAATAATGTCAATATTTTCGCTACCGTCAGATGTAAGATCATACGGCTGTATTTCCCCCTCACCTAGAACTAAGTGAGAGAACGCACCTAAGTATTTCTCTTATAACTAAAACTTTTAGTTATAATGTTAAGAAACATTATAATATTATAATAGGTGATATTAAAAGGCGCCTATTAAAAGTGCTGACAGTGCGTTCCCAAATGAAACCCTACCTTCCAGGTTTCAGACGCTGGAATACGAGATTTCCATTTTTCCTTTCATGGGTTTTTGGATTCTACGTTCCTCATTCCTCCATTGATCGTGAGCGTCTTCTCGGTCGCCGAAGGCTTCTACACTCATCAAAACACCATCGGCAACGCTTTGTCTCGGTACGCCGCCGCATCCATCAGTTTAATTTGCTGTGGACGAAGCTTCCTTCTCAGCTCGCCGCCGCGCCAGTGTGCCTAGTTGGAGAGATCTAAGCTTATTCAACTTCCTTCTATCATCCATGGATTTGATTGGTATACTTTAACATAGCTTAGAAATTCTTTCCTGGCTTGATAATATTAATATAAATTTCCTCATTTATGATTTTTGGCGATCAATATCCTAAAAATTTATTGATTGAGCTCATTTTTATTGAAGTTTCCTGTAATTTCAGAAACTATACATGCTTTGGCACACGACCCTTTCAGTGGTTGGGTATTTTTTCTTGATTCTTTAATAGCAGAAATTTGGTAGTCAAAGTTCTAGCTTGGGGTTGGGTTTCCCTTGGATTATTTTCTATTTGCCGTAGCCGGCCCGTAGGAATTCTAATTATTCGTTTCCAAGGAGGTACTTCAATACTTGTGATCAAATTTCTATTTAGAAATATATTTATAATACTTGACTATTTATTGATTGGAGCTTGCAAATAAAATATATTTGAGTTCTTTTTCGTTGCTTATTTTATAAAGATAATATAATAATATAATGCCGGAAATAAAATAACAGAAGTTAGGTGACACTAGGCCACTAGGGTGTCTTCAGATGCGACGAATGATGCATCAAAGTATATTATACATTTGCAAATTAGCTACCTCAATGTACGTCAAATCTGGTTTTTTAGTTGTTTTATAGTAGCATGAATATCAAAAGGCGTTTGATGTATACGATCTCCTTCCCCATCTCCATTCACCTTGACTTCCGTCATCGTCTTTGTTGGCTAGTTTGGTTCTCAGTTGGTTTCAATCACATTATGGTTTGCTTACTTGACCTGTAAATACTCATCTTTTACTAATCTCACTAAATTTTATATTTTACTAATTGCAAATTTGTCATTAGCGGGATGTTTTTTTCCCTTGCGTGCATTTTGGACACCTAAAGGTAAGGATATCATTTACTCACTCGTGGACTGACATATTTTTATGGGCTTTCTTTTCAAGAAATTTAGGTCGGGAAATTCATTTAGGCTGAACACTGGAGGCTGGATCACATTCACAGATTTTGTTTTTAAATTGATTCAAGTGTTGTAGGCTTTTGAACTTCCGCAAAATGTGTTTATTGTTTTATCGTTGTATCAGACAATGTATTCATTTCAAAGTTTCAATGATTATTTTACGGGTTTCAATATTTTAAGACTTATTAGATGGTTATGTCATATGTGGTTCTTTGGAGAATGGAGATTAGGGATGCAAAAACAATCCCAACATGACCAAGCCCAGGCTTTTCAAGACCGAGACCAGGCCTGGGGTCGGCTTTTGTCAGGACCAGATCCCACTGAAAGAAGGGCTTGATAAGGCCTGGTCACTGGACTAAAGCCTGGGCCTTGCCTACTCAAATTTTTAATAAGAAAACAAAAAAATTACAATTAAGTGGGTTGGCAACACCTAGGCTACAATAACCTTGGACTAGATTGTTGGTCCCATCCTGTGGGTGGCATGAATGCCAGTTGGTCAAGCATAGCCTGCTCCCCAGATTATTATGGGCCCGGGCAAGTGCCAGGTTTTCAAAAATGGGGGCCTGTTGAGGCCCCCTAAACCTGGCGTGAGACTTGAACGTGCCTAAATCAGGTAGACCCTAGATTTTTTGCAGCTCTATTGGAGTCTCGAGATGGTATTACTCTTACCATTAGTAGCAATTTTATTTATTACAATTTTGTTCAATTATACGTACTATATTTTTCATGTTATTGTTGCCATTTATATACATATTTCTGGTTTTTATTCGTAATAAAAGGTATTGGTCGTGTTGGAACCGGGAAAACTGATTCTAAATGTTCGGACCAACATGTAGCCTGAGGTTATTGGCCCTGCGATTCAACTCTACGGGACAGGATGACAAGAGCACATAAGAGAGAGAGAGAGAGAGAGAGAGAGAGAGAGAGAGAGAGAGAGAGAGTCTATAAACACACCCCAGGTGCTACAGCAAGGAGGTCCCACCACGTACCCGGAAGTTAGGAAAAACTTCCCCTCCGCAACCAAAACGCTGAGCGAGGTACAAGAAAGGCACCACTCAGAGAGTAGTAGAATTATGGGGGGGGGGGTTGTCAAGATTTCAAGGTGTCATTCCTGGTACCCCTGATGTCTTATTTATAGACAAATCATGGGGGTCATTGTTGCGAGAATGACCCTCCCCTGCGACATACCTGTCGTGCGACTTGTGGAGACATCTCGCCTACTAGGTGACTTGAGAAGCAACCTTGCCCACTAGGCGACTTGAGAAGAAACCTTGCCTACTAGGCGATTTGAGAAGCAACCTTGCCTACAGGCGACTTGAGAAACTACCTTGCCTCTTGAGAAGCTACCTCGCTTATAGGCGACTTGAGAAGATACCTCGCTTATAGGCGACTTGAGAAGCTACTTCGCATATAGTGGTGAGTTACGTAGGATACCCGCCCATATTGGCGACTAACAAGGCTACTCGCCCTATGGTTGATGGTCGCTTTCGCTCGTTGACTTTGACTTCTGCTGACATGGCCTAAACGGGCCACCCTCGACGAATACAGGTTTTACTGGTCGGGTTCTTGATATGTTGATAACCTAGGGATGGTGTTACCGAGACAATTTTCCAATCGTGGCTTGAACGGGCCCACCCTCAACGAATAACGTTCTCTGATGCGCTGTCAGAGGAAAGGGCGATGTCGCAGACCAGCAACGGCGTGACCATGGCTACTTTGTCTCTCGCACTTTCTGCTTTCTAATGACATGAAGATTACATACATGCTATCCATATCTTAAGAATGTCCATACCCAGATTCCAAGTAGCCGAAGTTTATCTTTTCATCTTCAAAATTTCTTTTACTGGTAAATTTTTTCAAAAATCTTATCAACTAAATTTGTTATTGTAGTTTCTGGAGGTGTTATTTCCTTGGTTGATGGCTCTTACGAATATTATCATTACCTGCTAGATGGTATAGATGACAATGTAAGATTGCCCCTTTGAATGGTTCCTTCAATATTCAAGATATATTGGACTTACCAGCTTTAGAAATGTTGTATTATTTATTTATTTATCTCAGAAATGTGTATTAAGAGGGGGTACCTTCAATGCATTTTATTTCCTCAAACTGAAAACCATCATCTTCAAATGAAATTCCAAATACCGTGTATTTTGTATCATTTGATTCTTTTGTTTGCCTATTATGATAACTTTTACCACTTTCACATTTTATATGTAAATTAATCATTTAATATCATTTGAGTTGTTTGTGTTAGTCTTCTGTGACCGAGGGTGGGCCCGACCTGTACCATATGTTATCAACATATCAAGAACCCGACTTGTACAATCCGTATTCGTCGAGGGTGGGCCCGTTCAGGCCACGTCGAGGGTGGGCCCGTCCGCTGGTTGACTTTGACTTCTGCTGACGTTTGGCCTGAACGGGCCCACCCTTGACCAATACGGGTTGTACAGGTCGGGTTCTTGATATGTTAATAACCTAGGGTACAGGTCGGACCCACCCTCAACCACAGAAGATTAACACAAACAACCCAAATGATGTTAAATGATTAATTTACATATAAAACGTGAGTGGTAAAAGTTATCATAATTTTAGTAGGAATAGACAAACAAAAGAATCAAATGATACAAAATACACAGTATTTGGAATTTCATTTGAAGATGATGGTTTTCAGTTTGAGGAAATAAAATTCATTGAAAGTATCCCCTCTTAAAACACATTTCTGAGGTAAATAAATAAATAATACAACATTTCTAAAGCTAGTAAGTCCAATATATATTGAACATTGAAGGAACCATTCAAAGGGGCAATCTAACATTGTCATCTGTACCATCTAGCATGTAATGATAATATTCGTAAGAGCCATCAACCAAGGAAATAATACCTCCAGAAACTACAATAAAAAATTTAGTTGATAAGATTTTTGAAAAAATTTACCAGTAAAAGAAAATTTGAAGATGAAAAGACAAACCTTGACTACTTGGAATCTGGGTATGGACATTCTTAAGATATGGATGGCCTGTATGTAATCTTCATGTCATTAGAAAGCAGAAAGTACGAGAGACAAAGTAGCCATGGTCACGCTGCTGTTGGTCTGCGCCATCTCCCTTTCCTCTGACAGTGCATCATGGAACACTATTCGTCGAGGGTGGCCCGTTCAGGCCACGATTGGAAAATTGTCTATGTAACACCATCCCTAGGTTATCAACATATCAAGAACCCGACCTGCAAAACCCGTATTCGTCGAGGGTGGGCCCATTCAGGCCACATCAACAGAAGACAAAATCAACCACGGGATGCGACCATCAGCCATAGGGCGAGTAGCCTTGTTAGTCGCCAATATGGGCGGGTATCCTACGTAACTCACCACTATAGGCGAAGTAGCTTCTCAAGTCGCCTATAAGCGATGTAGCTTCTCAAGTCGCCTATAAGAGAGTTAGCTTCTCAAGTCGCCTGGTAGGCGAGGTAGCTTCTCAAGTCGCCTGGTAGGCGAGGTAGCTTCTCAAGTCGCCTGGTAGGCGAGGCTGCTTCTCATGTCGCCTAGTAGGGGAGGTGTCTCCACAAGTCGCATGATAGGTATGTAGCAGGGGAGGTCCATTCTCGCAACAATGACCCCCCCAGGAATTGTCTATAAATAAGACCCCACGGGTATCAGGAATGACACCTTGAAATCTTGACACCCCCCCACAAGTCTACTACTCTCTGAGTGGTGCCTTTCTTGTACCTCGCTCAGCCTTTTGGTTGCGGAGGGGAAGTTTTTCCTAACTTCCGAGTATGTGGTGGGACCTCCCTGCTGTAGCACCTGAGTGTGTTTATAGACTCTCTCTCTCTTCCGTGCTCTTGTCATCCTGTCCCGTAGAGTTGAATCGCAGGACAAGTAACCTCAGGCTGCCTATTGGTCTGAACATTTGGAATCGGTTTTTCCGGTTCCAACACAAATACATTTTGTTACGAAGAAAAAATCAGAAAGATGTATATAAATGGCAACAATAACATGAAAAATATAGTAAGTATAAATGTATAATTGAACAAAATTGTATTAAATAAAATTGCTACTAAGGGTAAAAGTAATACCATCTCGAGATTCCAATAGAGCCGCAAAAAATCCAGGGTCTACCTGATTTAGGCCCGTTCTTGTCCCACGCCGGGTTTAACGGGCCTCAACAGGCCCCCTTTTTTGCCAACCTGGCGCTTGGCTGGGCCCATAATAATCTGTGGAGCAGGCTATGCTTGACCAACGAGCTAATTTCCCTGACATTCATGCCACCCACAGGATAGGACCAACAATCTTGTCCTAGGTTATTGTTGCCTAGGTGTTGCTAACCCACTTAATTGTAAATTTTTTGTTTTTTTATTAAAAATATATTAAAAAATTGAGTAGGCAAGTCCCAAGCTTTAGTTCAGTGACCAGGTCTTGTCAGGCCCTTCTTTCAGTGGGGTCTGGTCCTGACAATAGCTGGCCCCAGGCCTGATCTCGGTCTTGAAAAAGCCTGGGCTTGGGCATGTTGTGATTTTTTTTGCATTACTAATCTCCATTCTCCAATGAACCACATAAGTACACAACCATCTAATAAGTCTTAAAATATTGAAACTCGTAAAATAATCTTTGAAATTTTGAAATGAATACATTGTCTGATACAACGATATAACACTAAACACATATTGGAGAAGTTTAAAAGCCCAAAACACTTGAATCAATTTAAAAACAAAATCTGTGAATGTGATCCATCTTCCAGTGTTCAACCTAAATGAATTTCCTGACCTAAATTTCTTGAAAAGAAAGCCCTTAAAAATGGGTTAGTCCACGAATGAGTAAAAGATGATATCCTTACCTTTAGGTGTCCAAAATGTACGCAAGGGAAAAAAACATCCCGCTAATCACAAATTTGCAATTAGTAAAATATAAAATTTCATACAGTGGGATGAGTAAAAGATGAGTATTTACAGGTCAAGTAAGCAAACCATAATGTGATTGAAACCAACTGAGAAACAGACTAGCCAACAAAGAACTGCAGAACAAAGACGATGACAGAAGTCAATGTGAATGGAGATCGTATGCATCAAACAACTTTTGATATTCATGCTACTGTAAAAAAAAACTAAAATAACCAGATTTGACGTACATTGAGGTAGCTAATTTGCAAATGTATAATATACTTTGATGCATCCTTCGTCGCATCTGATGAAAAACCCCCTAGTGGCCCAGTGTCACTTAACTTCTGTTATTTTATTTCCGGCATTATATTATTATGTTGACTTTTATTTTCCGCACATTTTTTTCCATGACGTGTGCACATATTTTATGTTTGAAAACGGCCTACTGGAGTGACCGCCCAGTAGGATCATGAATAAAATGGTCCGGAAATTTACGGTAGTTAAGGAAAGAAAGACATAGTATAATTATTTAAGGCAGTTATCCTAAACGTTAAACCACCCTACATCGAACCGGGCGGGTTAGAGTGAGTTTTTGTTCGGTTTGTATGGTTCGAGTGGTTTTTTCTTTTTGTGCACACCGATTTACACTATGTGAATGAGAATAAAATAAACAAAAATGACAATAGTTTGTAAGCCCGCTTAATCCTCTACTCCACATGAAATGTAGCAAAATTTGATATTAGTAATAAAGGTGCAACCTCCTTAGAACAAATGTGCAACTCCTTAGAACAATGGTGCAACCTCTTGAGGAGGGCGGAGTCGTTCCTCGCCAACAATTCAACACAGGAGGTGCAACCTCTTGAAGAAGGCGACACGTACATTATTGACACATGGTGTATTTTTATGCATTCACTTAAATAATCTTGAGCTTGCCCGGAACTCCATTATTATCCTTGATTATCGTTATTTTGTCAAAGGTTGTTGTATGCATTTTTCATCTGTGGAATCATTGATCCGTGCTAGGTTTCGATCCGTGAGCACATGAGAATGTGACTCTCGAAAACCGATTATTAATCAACATTCATCTACTTTGAAATTGAAGGCGTAAAGAACTCTGAGATGGATCTACATCATTAACATCAGTTTGAAATTCGAGTTACATCATACTTTCATGCATAATTTTTTTAATGCAACTTGTTTAAATAAAATATGAAGATCATATTTTTTTAAAGCGACTTGTTTAAATATAAAATGGTGATGACAGGTTCATTTGTTCTCGTACTCCCTTTTCTCAAAATACTATTTGGTTCATCTGTTCTCATACTTTTTTTTTTCAAAATACTCTTTGGTGACTGTTGGTTCATATGTTCTCTCATACTCTCTTTTCTCATAGTACTATTTGATTGTGGTCGATTCATCTGATCTCGTACCCGTTCTCACAGTACTATCTTTCTGCCTTCTTATTGTATTATTCTAGCATTTGGACACCAAGTCTTACTAGAGGCATTGGGTAAATGATAAGATTTGTGATTCATCTGATTTTGTAAATCTTCATGAATTTGGTTTAGTTTATGCATTTGTGCGTAGTTTCTCCTCCAAATAAGACAATGAACATTTTACTTTCAACTTTATCCACATTTACATTCTTATGTAATCTTCATTCAAGTGATTGCCGTTCGCATTTTCTTCCGAAGATGTTTTTTTAACAACTTTAAATTTATTTCTTCAAGGAAACTGTTTTAGTGGGTATATAGAAGAAATGAAACATAAAGAAAAGTGTGGAAAACTATGGGAATTTTTTGTGTAATAGAATATAATTTTGTGTTGATGGCTATTACAAATAAAAATACTTGTGAATCGATATTTTATGGTTGAAAAGATGCTTCCATCACGTGGAAGCTCTAATGCTTACTCTTCTCAGGTGCTCTCAGATTGAAATCCAATTTGTCTTCACCGCCAATCCTCTCCATTTCCCTTCCTTCTAAGACCGGTCGGGTTCTTAGCATCCAATCACATACGGTTCAGGTAACCCTATTTTAAACCTTTTTTTGATTTTTTATTTATAGAAAAAGGTTTGATCAATTTGCTTTTTGTGAGAACTGCCATGGAAGAGAATGGAATAACAATATTCTTGCATGACTATTATAGTCATCAACTGATGTTAGTATATTTATTATAATGATCTAAATTGATGTATAAGAAAAGACATGTAAGATGCAACACTAATTAGTATTAGAAATATTTGTGGAGTGACTAAAGAATTTTTAATTGCAATTGATTTAAATGGTCAACATTGAGTTATTATATTTTAATAAAGTCGGAGAGCTTACGAGTGGATATTCAAAGCTAGGCAATTTGATGTATATTTTTTGGATGACATTTCTAACGATGATAAATGATAAAATTAGTGAGTTAAATGAAGAATTGAAGCAATGAAGTTACTATTTAGAAAATGAATGACTTCAAATTAGCAAATCAAAGGCCAAGTGTATGATTTGCAATTTTAGTGGATGTGCTAATAATAATTAATAATCTATTTTATTAATAGATGCCCAAGTATGATATGCTTAAGTACGCTGATGTTCCGAATTTTGAGATATAGATTTTCATCCAGGGTAAAGACTATATGGTTAAATGAATAATTTGCTCAAAAGTACTATGCCATAAGAGGATATCCTGGAGACTTCATTGCCATCCTTATTTCAAATATGTGGCGCCAAAATTCATTTCATTTGCTTTGAGGTGGATTTTGTTAGAAATGATGTAAATAAAACATTTATTTTATAATGATTTATTGGAGCCTTGTATGGTGTTTGGTGCTTGCCTCATCATAATCGATGAAAAGCTCCAAAACCAAGTGGAGGGAATCCAATTTTTTGGAGGGAACCTTTCATTAAAGAAAGGATGAACCCATTAGTCCCACCTTGCCATTCTCCATTCTTGTTGGTGAGTATATATATTAGTTCACACATTCTTATTTGTTCCGAACTGGATTTGAGATTTGGGATTTGGGGAATAATTGAATTGAATTGTATTTTTTGTACAAAATAGTTTTAGAGTTTCATTCGGCGTTGCGTTGAATAGAAGTCGGAGCTGTGTCGAATAGATTTCGACGTTGCGTCGACAAGCTCGATGAAGTTGGAGTGGCGTTGAATGGAATTCGACGCACCCGACTTGCGTCGACTAGAGTTGCGTCGATAAGAATTCGAAGCAACTTCCTTGCGTCGACTAGTATTCCGTCGGTTTAGTCTGCGTCGATAAGTACTCGACGTTGCGTCGAGTTCCTCTGTTTTGATTTCGACGTCGATATGTACTCGACGTAACCTTTTCCGTTCGCGTTTTCTCTTGCAATTTTTACGCGTATTTCTAACCGCTCATTTACGCGTGTTTCTCGCCATTACTTCCTACGTTGGAAATATTCAACGTCTCTCTGCCCGATTATCGCCTACCAATTATAACCGTTGAAATTAATTACGTGTTTAATTTTTTGAGACTCTAATATATGAGTTTTTCTGGATCGTCTCTCTCACGCTCTCTCATACTCTTTTTGAAAAACGACTTTTGCTTTCTGGCTCCCGGTTCTTGCGACGATCTTCTACGTGCTTTCTTTTCTTTACATTTGCTTCATCAAGTGGGGGTTCGAGTGCTCTGTGCTTCTTCGGTGTCCGCGCACATCGGAGCTTTCAGGATCTAGCCGAGTGTTGTACCTTGGAGGAGTGAGCATCAGTGAAAGCCCTGCCGGAGGGTGGTGCAACTTCTTTAGGGCAGTGATCACACGCCTTACCCAGGCTCGATTCTAAACTATATTTGATCTCTTTTATTTCTCTCCTCTTTCATGCAATTTTACTAATATTGCTATATCTATACTATTCTAAAAAGAAATATGAGTTGGCTTTTTAAAACCATGAATTTAAAAGCAATCAAATAAATTCTGTCCATTCGATCTAAAGATTTAATCATGACGTTGGACTGCAAATAACAATTCAAGGAAAATTCTTTTCACTATCTCTCACTAAAATCCCGATGCCCTCATGGCTAAAACTAGAGAGAGGGAGAGAGAGAGGAGAGAGGAGAGAGAGAGAGACAAAGAAAGAGAAGTGAGAGGGGGGAGAGAGTGCGGCGAGAGGGAGAGGGAGAGAGAGAGAGAGGGGAGAGAGAGAGGAAGAGGGAGAGAGATAAAATAATTTTTTTAATTATATACTTATATTTTTTTACAAAATTAATATTGTAATATTAAAGTATATTTTTTTACGGTCATTTCGAGTACTCATATGTATATATTGCGGGCGCAGCCAGGAA
Organism: Dactylorhiza incarnata; assembly: GCA_033032865.1. Lineage (NCBI taxonomy): Eukaryota > Viridiplantae > Streptophyta > Magnoliopsida > Asparagales > Orchidaceae > Dactylorhiza > Dactylorhiza incarnata. The sequence goes on along the minus strand of JAWHQI010000123.1, from coordinate 5,161,667 downwards.
ACGCATCGAGTACGGGCGAAGCCCGTGCAGAGGCGGGCGGAGGTGGGCGAAGCCCGTGCGGAGGCGAGCGAAGCCCGCCTGGATGCGGACGAAGGCCGCCCGACAACATCGTGGCGGGGGCGGGCGAAGCCCGCCGTTGCCGGCCGGGTACTGTAGCGCTTGGTCGTAGGGGCGGAGCCCCGTGTCGGGCACTCGTATATATATATACGAGTGACAGTGCACGGGGGCCCCCCGTGCCCAGCGCGACAGTACTCGGCCCGCGGAGGCGGGCTTCGCCCGCCCATGGCGCATTGCTGTCAGTCGGCCTTCGGCCGCATCAAGGCTTTACAACTTTTCACTTTGTAAACTAAAAAACTATTTCTCATTAAGAGTACTGCTTAATGCACTGCTCTCTAGCTATTTTATAAGATTTACTAATTAAACAAATTGCATTTGCCTCGTCATGACCTAAGTAAATCCTTCCTTTAAAATCTCATCAGTGTTATCAAAATGAATGATCATATAGCAACATGTTATCAAAATCATCCCAAAATAAATCTCAATTACTACAACTTCCATCAAAATGATCATATAGATTTTTTCTTCACATAAAATTCTCAGCATTTTATAAAACAACTATAATCATAACAAATAGATATCAGCAAGTATTTGGATCACATTTCTTATAAATAAGCTTAGGAAAGATCATAGCTTTAAAAACTAACCGTGGAGGTGAAGAAAATCTGTTTAATCCACCATATCTTGCACGACCTTGATGCCCATTCTATTTGCAGTTCCAATAATGAACTTGCAAATTGATTCCAGACCCATAAACTGGCAGTAGACATCGGTTTGCTTCAACTCGAAGGTATTGTCTTTGGAGGCAGTTATTGAGTCCGGGCATATAAATTCTTGCAGAATGACATGAGATTGAAAAACTCGAGATCTACTTCAAAATCATCTTCAGTGTATTTTATTTACTAAAGCTTTGGTCTGTAATTTCAGTGATACTGGAGATGGGTTCAAAGAATTCATAGCTGCTCAACAATCTACTCTTGATGGTCAGTAATTTCATCAAAAATCATAGAACCGTGTCAGTTAACAATCAGCTCGATAATCTACTCTCGAACCGCGTGACAGTACTCTGCCCTCACCCGGCGGGCTTCGCCCTCACCCGGCGGGCTTCGCCCTCAACCTAATACGTATTGGAGATTTCATAGATATTGAATACATCAATATCATCGTTGTTATCCTTGCATCTATCAGTTATTGAAATCAAATAATAAAAATGGATATATAGTTTGTATACTACAATACCTTCTCGAGCATGAATGGAGAAACGCCGCCTAATAATCTCCGATTTATTCTAAAAAAACAGCATAACAATCTCCAGTGTAACATTGGATGTTGAAAATTGGAGATTAGCGAAATCGTAAACTGTAAACTGAGATATGGAGTAGGGCTGCGGAGAAAGAACCCAACATACCTAGAGTCGCTGTGGAGAAAGAGTAAGAGAAGGCGTCGGAGAAGAGGCTGCGGGTAGGGCTGCGCCGTAGGAACTGAAGAGAGGCTGCGGGTAGGGTTGCGTCGTCGGAACTGAAGAGAGGTTGGGTGGGGCTGCGCCGTCGGAGGTGAGGAGAAGTTGGGGAGGTCTTCGTCTACGGGGATTTTGCCGAGGTTGGGAGAGAGCGCCGCACCGGTGATGAAGGGGTGACGATAGACCGGGGTGAGGAGAGCTTCCGCGGCAGCCGGGGTTGAGCACGACCTTGTACGGGAAGCAGACGTCGGCGTTCTTCTCGCCTACAGAGGCGAGGGTAGGTTGCGAGGAAGTGGATCGGTTTAGGAGCGAGCGGCTGGGTTGCGGGGTTTTAAGGAAAACATTTTGGGTTATTTTGATCGTACGGCTGCGGTTGGATCTAGTTGAACGGAGGGTTTTAAATGAATTTTTGGTCATATTTCAGCCTCAAGGTGGTCCTAAATGTATTCATTTATATAATATAGATATATTGTTCTGTAAAAGTTTTAAAACCGAGAAAATATATTATTTTCTATATTAATATATGAATATAAGAAAAATATTCGAACAGTCTAAAGAAGTTGTACATCACCAGATAAATAAAATCAAATAATTAAAATGATTATCTCTGTTTTATTGTTTACATGCACTGTTATTTATTGTTTGTATTTTAAATTACAGAAATTTATAATGGCATCTAGATCTGAGGATTCTGCCGGGATCAAACCCAAAAAATTTAACGGGAATGATTTTCGTCGTTGGCAAGCACAAGTAGAATACTGGCTGAACACCCTAGGTCTTTTATCTGCCATTTTTAATGCTCCAGCTGTAGAAATCGAGAACCCCAGCGCTGCAACTGCAGTTGCCTCTACCCTTCCTTCGTCTTCATCTTCCATTGCAAACATCACTAGGACTTATGTTAGACGTACTCCCTGTAGAGATCCGGTAGACATAGAATATCATTGTCGCAACCGAATTCTGAGTGCCTTGTCTGATAGCCTCTACGATGTTTTCCTTCAATATCGTACAACCAAGGATTTGTGGTATGCTCTTGAAGCTCGCTATAACCTTGATAATGCGGGTATAGAACGATGCAACGTTTCTAACCTCCACAAATTCAAGATTGATGCCTCCAAGCCTATCAATCCTCAACTCCATCAACTTGATGAGATGTTGTCCAAGATCCGAGCCGATGGCTCAATCCTCTCCGAAAATTATTTAGTAGCATGTCTTATTGATGCTCTTCCTGATTCTTGGTCCGACTTTAACACTAGACTAAGACACGACCAATCTAACCTCACTTATGTAATATCCGCATAGAGGAGGAACATAAATCTAAGAATTCTAAAACCCCTAAAGACCTTGCTCCTAAGGTAAACCTAACTGAATCTCATGGCAACCCTTCCTCCCACCATCACTTCAAAGGCAAGGGAAAGATCCATAAGAAACATTTCCGTCCTGGTTCCCGCCATCAGAAACCTAATCATCCCAAGCCTGGTCCTTCAAACCAAAATCCAGGTAAAGGGAAATGGTGCTTCATCTGCGTCCGCACAAATCATCTGTCTACCAATTGCTTCTACAAGAAGACAGAACCCGTGATTGACAAGTCTCGTGGTGACAAGCCTCAGGCCAACATGATCTAAACACCGGATCAACCTATCTTCAGGTTAGATTATTCTCCTAATCTCCTTCTCACTTGTTTATTAGATTGGTGACTTGATTCCGGAGCAAATGTTCATACTTATTTGATCGTTCTTGCTTTGCCACCTTTCAGGACATCAGTGGAGGAAGCGTGATCTTAGGAGATGCTTCTTCGGCACAAATACTTGGACGCGAGCGAGTGGATCTTAGGTTGACATCCGGGAAGACACTAGCCTTGCAAGATGTGCTTTATGTTCTGAAAGTTAGGAAGAATCTAGTGAGCGGATCCTTGTTAGTCAAGAAGGGTTATAAAATTGTTTTAGAATAAAATAAAGTTGTAATAACATTTAATGATGTTTTTATTGGAAAAAGATATATTTGTGATGGTTTATTTAAGTTAAATGTTGCTGATTTAGAAATAAATCAAATTTCATCTTCTATTATTTCAAGTTCAAATTCTGATTTTTGGCATGCTAGACTAGGACATGTAAATTCAGATTGTATGAAAAGAATGATGAGTTTAAATTTAATTCCCAAATTTAATATTGCACCAAGTGCTAGATGTGAGATATGTATGCAATCTAAATTTTCTAGAAAGCCATTTAAATCAGTTGAAAGAACTTCAAAACCATTAGAGTTAATTCACTCGGATGTGTGTGACTCAAACCGCCAACCTACTAGAGGTGGAAATAAATATTTTGTAACTTTTATTGATGATTTCACTAAATTTTGTTACGTTTATTCATTAAAAACTAAAGATGAAGTTTTTTCTTACTTTAAGATTTTCAAAGCGAAAGTAGAAAATCAATTAGGATCTTCTATCAAAATTCTTAGATCCGACCGTGGTGGAGAATACACTTCGAATGAACTAACCCAGTTTTGCCAAGGACATGAGATTATTCATCAAGTGACTGCCCCTTATTCTCCCCAATCTAATGGTGTAGTTGAACGAAAAAATCGGACCTTGATGAACATGGTCAATGCCATGTTGGCCGAGTCCGGTGCTCCAGAAAATTTATGGGGTGAAGCGTTGTTCACCTCCTCTTTCATCCTAAATAGGATTCCTTCAAAACATAATGACAAAACTTCATTTGAATTATTTAAATTAAGGAAACCTAACCTCCTAATCCTTCGCGTGTGAGGGTGTTTGGCTAAGGTAGCAATTCCTGAACCTAAAAGAAGGAAAATAGGACTCAAAACATTAAATTCTATTCCCATAGGTTATGCTTCCGATAGTAGTGCCAATAGGTTTCTAATCATAAATTCTCTAATTAGTGAAATATCAAATAACACTATTATAGAAGCTAGAGATGCCGTTTATTTTGAAGATAAAATCCCTTATAAATTAGACAACTCATCTCAACCATCTTCTAGCTCAATCCAACCTTCCTCTAATGTAGATCCATTAGAAATTGATGAACCTAGAAGAAGTAAAAGAGTTATAACTGAAAGAACCTTTGGAGAGGACTACTTCACTTATCTAGTTGAAGGAGATCCGAATTCATATGAGGAAGCTATGACCTCATCTGATTCTCCATTTTGGAAAGAATCCAAAAATGCTGAAATTAATTCTATTCTAGAAAATAAAACTTATATTTTAACCGATCTTCATTTAGGTACCAAAGTCATAAGTTGTAGATGGATCTTTAGAAAGAAATTAAATCCGGATGGTTCCATAGGAAAATATAAGGCTCGCCTTGTTGCTAAAGGCTATGCGCTTGGATTACATCTCTTCGTGTACTTGTAGCCTTAGCTTCAGTCCATAAATTAATCATTCATCAAATGGATGTAAAAACCGCCTTTTTACATGGAGACTTAGATGAAGAAGTCTATATGACTCAACCCGAAGATTTTGTAGTTAAAGGACAAAAAACCAAAGTATGTAAGCTAATTAAATCTCTTTATGGTTTAAAACAAACACCTAAACAATGACACCATAAATTTGATTCCGTAGTATTATCATTTGGATTTATATCCAATGAATATGATAAGTGCATTTATGCAAAACAAGAAGGAAATGAAACTGTGATTTTATGTCTCTATGTAAATGACATATTAATCTTTGGAAGTTCAATTAAAATAATTAATAATATCAAAAATAATTTATCATCCAAATTTGATATGAAAGATTTATGAGAAGCTAATATCATTTTGAGAATGAAATTAGCTAAATCTGATTCTAGTGTTTCATTATCTCTTTCTCACTCGATTGAGAAAATGCTACATAAATTTAATTTATTTGATTCTGCACATGTTTCTACTCCTTATGACGCTAGCATAAAACTGTGTAAAAATTTAGGTGAACCTATTGAACAACATAAGTATGCACAAATGATATGGTCACTACTTTATATTGCTAATCGCACTAGACCCGACATTTCCTATGCTGTAGGCAGACATAGTAGATATACTAGTAATCCAAGTGATGATCACTGGATAACATTAACTAGAATTTTTAAGTATCTTCGTGGAACTATAGATTATAGTTTATTATATACGAGTTTTCCCGAAGTACTAGAAGGATATTCAGATGCCAATTGGGTAACTGATTCGTTAGATGTTAAATCAACAACCGGTTATGTTTTCCTTCTTGGAGGAGCCGCCATTTCATGAGCTTCAACCAAACAAACCGTGATTTCAAGAAGCACCATGGAATCTGAGCTTATAGCTTTAGACACTACATGTGTCGAAGCCGAATGACTTAAAAATTTACTTATTGAAATTCCTTTAGCTTGAAAACCTATACCTGCTATTTATTTGCATTGTGATAATAAATCTGTGGTTGATTTAACTGCGTCAAATAATACTAATGCAAAAATGAATAAGTTCATGAGAATCAGGTACAAGTCTGTGAAACAAAAAAGAAAAGAAGTGATATCACTAAATTATGTAAAGTCATAATTAAATCTGGCTGATAATCTTACCAAGGGATTGTCCCGAAGGGAGATATTATTGTTGTTCAACCCGTAATTCGTCGAGATCAGAAAGGCCTAAGGAAACGCCTATTCGCCGACCTCATGAGGCGAGCAAGGCGCGAGCTGGGCGAGCAATGCGCGAGTTGGGCGAGCAAGGCGAGAGCAATGCGCGAGCAAGGCGCGAGCTGGGCGAGCAAGGCGCGAGCAAGGGGCGAGCAAGGCGCGAGCAAGGGGCGAGCAAGGCGCGAGCTGGGCGAGCAAGGCGCGAGCTGGGCGAGCAAGGCGCGAGCTGGGCGAGCAAGGCGCGAGCTGGGCGAGCAAGGTGCGAGCAAGGTGCGAGCAAGGGGCGAGCAAGGGGCGAGCAAGGAGCGAGCTGGGCGAGCAAGGCGCGAGCAAGGGGCGAGCTGGGCGAGCAAGGCGCGAGCTGGGCGAGCAAGGGGCGAGCTGGGCGAGCAAGGGGCGAGCTGGGCGAGCTGGGCGAGCTGGGCGAGCTGGGCGAGCAAGGGGCGAGCTGGGCGAGCAAGGCGCGAGCTGGGCGAGCAAGGGGCGAGCTGGGCGAGCTGGGCGAGCAAGGGGCGAGCTGGGCGAGCTGGGCGAGCAAGGGGCGAGCTCGGCGAGCAAGGGGCGAGCTGGGCGAGCAGAGGGCGAGTATGACGAGGTAACTACCCCCCCCAGGATTTGTCTATAAATAGACCCCCAGGGGTACAAGAAGGAAGACACTTTTGGACGAGGTTGACCCCCTCAGGCGAGATACTCGCCAGGTCCCTGCCTTCCTTGTACCAAGCTCGACCATTTTTGGTTTTGGAGGGGAAGACTCCCTTGAGCTTCCGGGTACGTGGTGAGACCTCCCTGCCGCAGCACCTGGGGTCCTGTTTGTTGCTCTTCTAGCTTCTTCGTCGTTGCCAGCCAAGTCATCTCGTTGGACTGCTGGGCGAGTAGCCTCCGGCTGCATTGGTCCGAATTTTGGAGCCTAGGATTTTCTTGGCTTCAACAATTGTCATCGAGGGGAATGAAACTTAAGCCCACATAGTTTGCCGCCAACGGTGGATACCCAACCCATGTGATTGGAGATCCCATGAAGTGGGTTCAATGTGGTAGAAACGAAGCCGTTGATGTAGCGTAGTTGGAAGCACAAAATTAAAGGGTTGAGAAAACCTTCTCCCCATTCCTATGATGTTGTGCTCTACGTAACAGTTCAGGATGAACGCTTAAGTTCTTAATAGTTTCCAAAGACATATTACTTTGCGGCACACAAAAGATTGGTTTTTAATTATAATTACCTATGTGGGGGTTGTTGTGAGGCCGCAACTTTGGGATCCGGGCTGAACCCAAAATAACTCTCATGAAAAATCAAGGAATGCACATGGCCATTAACGCGCCCACCGCTATAACCCAAGAACAACCAATCTTTTGTGTGCTTATTTAATTTACCGGTCAAAAATTTATAATTCAAAGCCTCTGACATTATATTCTTCGGTAGAGGAAATAAGGACTAAGTATAGGTTCAAGGTTACCATTCCACCCATACCCATTGCAATTGATACAACTTGATGAAGCAGATTTGTATTTGATTTTATTTATTATCAGTAATATCATAACTTATGAAGTTCGCATTTTGGTTTTTCGCTTTTTGTGGGGGATTGTTAGAAATTATGTAAATAAAACATTTCTTTTATAATGTTTTATTGGAGCCTTGTATGGTGTTTGACTCATCATAATCGATGAAAAGCTCCAAAACCAAGTGGAGGGAATCCAATTTTTTGGAGGGAACCTTTTATGAAAGAAATGATGAACCCATTAGTCCCACCTTGTCATTCTCCATTTTTGTTGGTGAGTATATATATTAGTTCACACCTTCTTATTTGCTCAAAAGAACATAAGGAGAAACTATGAACCACACATGCGCGCGCGCACGCACCTGACCGGATCCGGATTTGGGATTTGGGGAATAATTGAATTGAATTGTATTTTTTGTACAAAATAGTTTTAGAGTTTCATTCGGCGTTGCGCCGAATAGAAGTCGGAGCTGTGTCGAATAGATTTTGACGTTGCGTCGACAAGCTCGCTGAAGTTGGAGTGGCGTTGAATGGAATTCGACGCACCCGACTTGCGTCGACTAGAGTTGCGTCGATAAGAATTCGAAGCAACTTCCTTGCGTCGACTAGTATTCTGTCGGTTTAGTCTGCGTCGATAAGTACTGGACGTTGCGTCGAGTTCCTCTGTTTTGATTTCGACGTTGCGTCGATATGTACTCGACGTAACCTTTTCCGTTCGCGTTTTCTCTTGCAATTTTTACGCGTATTTCTAACCACTCATTTACACGTGTTTCTCGCCATTACTTCCTACGTTGGAAATATTCAACGTCTCTCTGCCCGATTATCGCCTACCAATTATAACCGTTGAAATTAATTACGTGTTTAATTTTTCGAGACTCTAATATAGGAGTTTTTCTGGATCGTCTCTCTCACGCTCGCTCATACTCTTTCTGAAAAATGACTTTTGCTTTCTGGCTCCCGGTTCTTGCGACGATCTTCTACGTGTTTTCTTTTCTTTACATTTGCTTCATCAAGTGGGGGTTCGGGTGCTCCGTGCTTCTTCGGTGTCCGCGCACATCGGAGCTTTCGGGATCTAGCCGGGTGTTGTACCTTGGAGGAGTGAGCATCGATGAAAGCCCTGTCGGAGGGTGGTGCAACTTCTTTAGGGCAGTGATCACACGCCTTACCCAGACTCGATTCTAAACTATATTTGATCTCTTTTATTTCTCTCCTCTTTCATGCAATTTTACTAATATTGCTATATATATATATTGTTCTGTAAAAGTTTTAAAACCGAGAAAATATATTATTTTCTATATTAATATAGGAATATAAGAAAAATATTCCAATAGATTTTACTATATCTGTCAACCTAACATCAACTTTCAATTTTATTCATCAGTGTTAGGATGGATAAATTACTAATCAAACTTGAACAAACAATGCACACACACACATACATACTAGCAGTCTCGCACGGGCTACATCTGTGCTCTACTGCTACTACGAACGGGCTATCGCCCTCCGTGGGAACAAGCTCAACCAAATACATGAACAAAGAAATGTTCAGCCCAGTAACTGTGAAATGAAATCAATTATATGAAAAAGCACACAGATCCATATAATAAATCTGTAGAAATTCAAAGAAGAATAAAAATAGAAATATTATGAACTACAAACCCGAAATAATGTGCTGGAAGGAGAGTTCAAGTGGATTGAAATGTGGAATGATCAAAACAATATTTAGGGGGCCATAAAATTGTTTTTTTTGTGAAAACTAAGCTAAAACCCTGAAATTAGTAGAAAACTTATACAGAAACTATCAGAGAGATTTGCGAGGAAATATACCCTCAAAGTAGCTGTGATATCGCTAGGTCTTCGAATATTATGCTCTGGTATCCAAACTGAGGTACTATGCTACAACAGGTTTCGTGAGGTGGATATGTACCGCCGCAACAAGAGATCAAAAATGTCTCCAACATGCGGCTACATAATGCAATGGATGAAGATGGACAATTGGCCAGAGACCGACAGAGATGGACGGATGTCATAGGGGTGGATGGGAAAGAATGACCTTCGTGAGCTTTTGCATCAAGGAAGGGTCAGATGAAGATGACAGGGTCGGTGGATGCTTCAGTATTAGTGATTTTACGGTCGGTGAGAATGAGGAGGCGTGCGAAGGTTAAAGATCTAGGATAGCGATGAGGAAGAGGAGTCGCGAGTTGAAATATCGCAGAAGGATGGAAGCAAGGGATTGTGTAGGGCATCCAAATCTGTGAAAAAATGAGTGATGATGAATTACCATCATTAGATTTGAAGACTGTGTTTGAAAGAATGGTGTTAGCAAAGAAATTGGTTTGTCTTTTAATATAGTATATATATTCAAATAGCAGTTACAGGTAAGATATATAAATATACAACCCACGAAACAGAAGAACATATCTCAAAATCAATAATGTACCTGCTACACTCATAAGAATAAATATATTACGATTTACCTTACATGAAGAGATTGAAGGAAGAGAGCTGATGATGACTACTAGTAATATCTGTAAGAAAGCAGCTTCCATTCCAAAACCCCGAGGTGAAGGGAGGAGAGGCCCAATGTTACCGAATAGATATGGGATCGGGGAAGAGGAGAAGAATCCGACAAGGGGGAGGGCCGGCGGTGGAAGGCGAGACGAAAGGAGGAAGGAGAAAGAGGAATTTAGGGAACAACCCTAAGAACTTGCATACATTCCAAGATACCATCAAACTCCTACCCCTCCCTCTTATATAGATGTGGGAGGGCACACCAAATAAGAAAATACAATTAATAATAATTAAGTCTAATTAATATTAATTAAAAAGCATTTAATTAATATTAATTAACACATTTAATTTCAAAGGAATTAATCATGGCGGCTTCCATGCGCGTGCCCCAATTAGGTGCGACGACGTCCATACGCGTACGTCGATGATCTCCATCCGGGGGGTCCACTTGCGTGAAAGTGTATGCGTAACACTATACCGCCCTTGAAAATCGACCTTGTCCTCAAGGTCGAGTGTTACGCTTTTATCGGGATCTTTAAGGATGTTGACGATGACGGAGTTGTGTATTGCTAGTGGCGGTGGCGAGTGCCTTGAGAAGAAAGAGCGAAGAGGTGTTAAAAAAACGAAATAATGTGGCTGCAATTTTGTGTTAGTGGAGTGCGGTTAGAAGAGAGGGAGACGAAAAGAGTGGGTGCGGTTGTGAGGGTGAAAGTGGGTGTTGGCTGGGTGTGGAAAGGGGGGCGGCAGCTAGGAGAGAAAAAGGTGGGTGTGCTTTTGTTTGGGAGAGGACAATTAAAGAAAGGACAAAAATAGATGTGACAAGACAATGAAGAAAAAATAAAGTAGTTGAGGGTGTATGAGAGACAAGTGTTGGCAGCTAGTGGGAGGCTCAAGGAGGAGAGAGGAGGACTGATGTACGATATGATGGGGCTGCAGGATATGAAGAAGTGATGATGGCGTGGATATGTGGGGCCGGATATGTGGGGCTGCCGGATATGTGGCTGCAGGATATGTGGGGTCGGGAACAGTGATGATGGCGTGTATGGAGAGAGAAAAGGATATGAAGAATGCTGCGTTGTGTGGGGCCTGGGAAAGATGAGGATAGTCTGACAGGCTGGACTGCTGTAAGCGCGTGGCTCGATGGCTGGGGAAGACGCGCCGATGCCTGGATTGGTTGGCGGGACGGTGGGAGAGACGAGGCCATTTGCAGCAATGCGTGAGGCTGGCGTGCACAGCTGGATGGAAATGAGCGGCGAGGCAGTTCCTGGATCGGGGACGCTGATCGGCGAGTCTTGTGCGAGAGCTGTGGTTGGCCGAAGCCGTGTGGGAGGTGCGGCGGCTGCTGCTCAACGCAGAAGGGGTAGCGGCGGCGGTGGCTGCTGCTCAACGCTGGAAGGGAACTGTGGGGGTGGTTGCAGGACGCAGGAAGGGGAGGATGGGGTGGGCTGCTCGGCGCTGGAGGGGAACAGTGGGGCCGACTGCTCGACGCTGGCAGGGGAAGATGGGGTGTGCTGCTCGGCATTGGGAGCTGGCTGCTCGACGTTGGGGGCTGGCTTCTCGACGGTGGAAGGGGAGGAGACATTCTCCAGTGGTTCCCCGGCGCGCTGCAAGGGCAGAGACCGCCTGTGGTGGTTGAAGATGTTGATCCAGTGGAGTGTGCGGGTGCTTGCGGGGTCATGGCGGTTGGTGTGGCGGCCGAAGGCGTGGAGCCGGACGGTGAAGGGGTGGAGGTTGGGGGCCAGATGGCGTTGATGCGGCTCAGGATGAGCGCTTGGTCGGCGAGGATGGCTTCGAGGGAGGACTGCAGGCTGGCGAACGCGGCCTTGTCTCGGGCGAGCCCGGCGCGGATGTGATCTGTATGGTTGACGGTGTGGAGACGCGTGTTCGTAGCCATGGAAGGAGAGCCTTGATCCGGCGGCGTTACGGCGGGCGGAGCGGCAGGTCGGACCATTGTTACCGAATAGATATGGGATCGGGGAAGAGAAGAAGAATCCGGCAAGGGGGAGGGCCGGCGGTGGAAGGCGAGACGAAAGGAGGAAGGAGAAAGAGGAATTTAGGGAAAAACCCTAAGAACTTGCATACATTCCAAGATACCATCAAACTCCTACCCCTCCCTCTTATATAGATGAGGGAGGGCACACCAAATAAGAAAATACAATTAATAATAATTAAGTCTAATTAATATTAATTAAAAAGCATTTAATTAATATTAATTAACACATTTAATTTCAAAGGAATTAATCATGGCGGCTTCCATGCGCGTGCCCCAATTAGGTGCGGCGGCGTCCATACGCGTACGTCGATGATCTCCATCCGGGGGGTCCACTTGCGTGAAAGTGTATGCGTAACACTAGTTTGGACCCCCCGGATGGAGATCATCGACGTACGCGTATGGACGCCGCCGCACCTAATTGGGGCACGCGCATGGAAGCCGCCATGATTATTTCCTTTGAAATTAAATGTGTTAATTAATATTAATTAAATGCTTTTAATTAATATTAATTAGACTTAATTATTATTAATTGTATTTTCTTATTTGGTGTGCCCTCCCTTATCTATATAAGAGGGAGGGGTAGGAGTTTGATGGTATCTTGGAATGTATGCAAGTTCTTAGGGTTGTTCCCTAAATTCCTCTTTCTCCTTCCTCCTTTCGTCTCGCCTTCCACCGCCGGCCCTCCCCCTTGCCGGATTCTTCTTCTCTTCCCCGATCCCATATCTATTCGGTAACAATGGTCCGACCTGCCGGATAGATTGTTACCAAATAGATATGGAATCGGGGAAGAGAAGAAGAATCCGACAAGGGGGAGGGCCGGCGGTGGAAGGCGAGACGAAAGGAGGAAGGAGAAAGAGGAATTTAGGGAACAACCCTAAGAACTTGCATACATTCCAAGATACCATCAAACTCCTACCCCTCCCTCTTATATAGATGTGGGAGGGCACACCAAATAAGAAAATACAATTAATAATAATTAAGTCTAATTAATATTAATTAAAAAGCATTTAATTAATATTAATTAACACATTTAATTTCAAAGGAATTAATCATGGCGGCTTCCATGCGCGTGCCCCAATTAGGTGCGGCGGCGTCCATACGCGTACGTCGATGATCTCCATCCAGGGGGTCCACTTGCGTGAAAGTGTATGCGTAACACCCAACGCTTATAAAGTACAACAACATAAGCCTAGCAGACCACGCGAGACTAATAGGTGAGATGGATAGCCCACTTGGATACAACCCCACACATGCGGGCTCCACTCAAGCCTGCTCCGCACTTCCTCTCTCACACCCCTCTCATGTGGTCCACATGATCAACATGCGTATAAAACCGACTGCTCTGATATCATGTAAGAAACACGACTTCCATCCCAAAATTTGAGGTGAAGGGAGATTTTGATACCATGAAGAAATCGCGATTTCCATCCCAATACCCCGAGGGCAAGGGAGGGGAGGTCATCGCTTATAAAACACAACAACGTAAGCTTAGCATGCCATGTGTGACTAACGCGTGAGACGGATAACCCACTCAGATACAACCTACACATGTGGGCTCCACTCGAGCCTACCTTGCACTTCGTCTCCAACAATATCTACTTCAATATAGTGATGCAGTGTAGTCCATTGAACCTATCTCTCATCCCCAATCCACTAGCAAAAAAGATATAATATATTGAAGCCTATTGAAACCCGTTTGTAAAAAGCCCAAAAGGGTAATTGTACATTTTTTACTTGGTGTATTTAGTCTCACATTTCCAATTGTACTTTTCTTCTCCTCTTCTACTCTATATAAAGAGAGGAGTTCACATGTAAATATTCAATGATTCTTGAATAATAATTATTTTATTCTCACATGATATCAGAGCGTTGCGATTTTTTTTTGCTACTCTCTCATTTTCTCCTCTATTCTAATTTTCCCGGCCTCACATAAACCTATATGGTTTTGTGTGAATTTCCCGGCCATATGCGAGAAATAATGGACACATGCCCACCTGCGAGTTCTTCCATTCAAGCTGACCAACTGCTCACTCACAGACTCGCCAATCGGGCTCGCTTGCTATTCAAGCTCATCCGTTGCTCCTCGTCGATCTTGCCGAGCTCACTCCTTGCCCGTGTTACCTCCCCTACTCACCGCGTGTGCTCGCCGATTGCTTCAACTATGAGCTCATCCTCGTCGACCCTCCACCACGCTAACTCATCAAGCTCATACTGTGAGCTAACTGCCCGTGACTTCGAGCTTCGACTGAGAACTCATCGTGCGAGTTCGTAAAACTCCCCGCCGTCCTCGTGCATGCTCTGATTCCGACTGCGAGCCCGCAAAACTCCTTTCCGAACTTCTGCGTGCTCTCTGTCAGTCTCGCCGATAATCCCGAACTTGTGCGTTGGGACTTTAGATATGATGCAAATGACCACATTGATTCTATTTTTAAGAGATATAAACGATAGTAATGAATGATTAATTAGTAGAATAGATTTAGAATTTGATCGAGAAGATGAAATGATGTTTGATGCTGATTATTTAAAATGGATGTGGTTGCGCCTTGCCTTCGTCAGACGCGCACATGTGCCTAGGCTCCAAGACCCCTTTGCGCCTGGTGCGTCTTGCGCCTTTAATAACTAAGGGACCTGAAACCGCCGCCCCTCCCAGCCGCCTTCTCCAACCGCCCTCTGTTTGCTTCCCTGCTGCCTTCGCCTCACCTCCTTACAACCGCCTGCCTGTGTGGCCCTTGAAACCGCCGCCACCCATATATTCTACAGTTCGCAACCTAGTCCCCCACATCCTGAAGCCACCAACCCCATTTATACAACCCGCATTCTTGTTTTCCCCACATCCTGAACCTACCCGCCCTGTTCTATAGCCGCATCCCTCCATTTACTAACCAGGAAGCCGCAACCCACCTACCTATCTCCCTAGAAGTCGCAACGCACTTGTTCCCCTAATATGAAAGCCGCAACCACTCTCTGATCTTCTTCTCGGGCAGCCCCCTGCACTTTGTGAGTATTTTATTGTTGTATGAAATTTTGTTTTCATCATTAAAATATTGTGTTGTGCTTTCATGCTTGTCTGGATAAATAGCATAATGAAATTTTGTTCTAGATTCACTTGTGATTTGCAGGAAGGATTCATTCGTCGCACGCTTTACTTTGCTTTGGCCACGTCTATGCTCCGTAGTGGTAGGGTTCCAATGTCTGTACTACACATCACTAATGACCGAACAATTAGTTTAAATTCATGCACGTCTCTAGCCGAATTTCAACGATTTGTCATGGACTGTTTAAACACTATGGGTACCCAATTTCAAGACTTCCATCATGACTTTGCAGAAATAAATAATCGGCTAGAAAATCTAGAAAACCTGAGAGACACACTGACACGGTAGGAGGTCCCACGTGAGGGTGATCCTGACATTCCTCCTCATCCTGATCAGCGCCCGATGGGTGTTCAGCCTCCACTTGAGCGACACCATCATGATATTCCCCGTTGGGGTCCCGCACCACCTATGAGGCGGAGCCCTGAGCACACCCTAGAGCACCGACAAGACCCTACCTATATTAGGCATCCACACCGCCGCGACGGGCCCTGCTTGTTTCCACATGATCGTAGAGATCGTGCACCTCCGCACGGTCGCCGTGATCATGACCATGATGATTATTATGATCTTGGTCGTAGAGAGCGCGGTCCCCCACCCGCTCGACGCGATTAAGCCGCCCAGAGGTGGTTTTCCACAGGAGTATGACATCACCAACGCATTCATATCAATGCCCCTTCCTTTGATGGTCGCATGTACCCGAATGTTTTTAGTGATTGGCTCCTTGGCATGGACCAATATTTCGAGTGACACGACATGAGCGACAAGAGATGTGTCCGGTTTGCCAAAATGAAATCACACGGGCAAGCTAAAGTATTTTGGACCAGCGTAGAGAGGTCAACTTATAGGGAAGGCTATTATCCCATCAACTGATGGAATGATATGAAGCAGAGACTAAAAGACAAGTATCTCCTTGCGTCCTACAGAGACCAGTTACTCGATCAGTTGTCTCTCTTACGCCAGGGGACACTTAATGTTGCTGAGTATATGACTCGCTTTGATGAGCTTGTTGTTAGGAGTGACATTTCAGAGGAGCACATTGCAACCGCCTCTCGTTTTAGGGCCGACCTTCGATCTGATATTCGTAGAGAGTTGATCCCACAACGCCTCGAGAGCACAACGCCTCGAGAGCGTTGAGCAGATCTATCAACTCGCTTTTTAGTATGAGCAGTACCTTCACTCTTTGGGGCCAAGGCGAGGTCCCTCTAGACCCGACAGTTCGACATTTAGGAGGCCTGCTCCACCACAGGCTGCAACTACCTTGCCCCAGTGGACACGAAGGGCAAGGCCGCCATCACCGAGCACCCCAAACCTGTAGGCATTCAGTGTTATAGATGTTCAGGCAGGGGACACACGGCGGTTCAGTGCCCGACGCGGAACCTGCTTATTGAGGAGGAAGAGCCTAGTCTTGAGGTCGAAGAGAAGATAGTTGAGGAAACTGCGTCTACTGTTGAGGAGGGTTGGGAAAGTGACGCTGAGAGATCTTTGGAGATGATAGTAGTTAGACGTCTCCTGCACACCCCTCGTGCGGATGAGGACTGGCGCCGCACCACTATCTTTTACACACATTTCCCTAATGCAGACGAACCCTGCATGCTAGCTATAGATAGTGGGAGCTGTGTGAATATCGTGGCCCAAAAGGGTCTAGAGCGTTTGCAGGTGAAGGCCGAGCCTCACCCCCGCCCCTATCGTGTCATCTGGGTAGCAAGACTGCGATTCAGGTCACATAATTGTGTCTTGTTCTGGTTAGCCTTGCCACTTTTGAGGATCGAGTGTGGTATGACGTCATCCCTATTGACGTCGCGCATGTATTGCTTGCCAGACCTTGGCTATACGATCGTGATGCTACGTGTTTCGGCCGATCGAACACATGTGTCTTTTATGATAAGAGTCGGAAGATCACGTTGTCTCCTACCTAACCCAAGGAGAAATCCAAGGGTCGGATTGACCATTAGTTAGTACGAGCTCCTCGAGACCCTTACACATCTTGATACGTAGCGAGTATTTGAGGGACAACGATGATGCTGGTATTGTATATGTAGTGGCGGCTACCGTGGCCTCTGATTGTCCTACTGATGCACCTGACCCCCACCCATATGTTCGTTCTCTTTTGGACGAGTTTGCTGACATTATGCCCGACGAGCTCTCTGACGTGTTATCGCCCCTTCGGGATATTCATCATGCCATTGACTTAGTCCCGAGAGCCTCGCTCCCAAACCTGCCCCATTATCGTATGAACCCTGACGAGCACGCTGAGCTCAAAAGGCAGGTTGATGAGCTTCTTCGGGAGCATTTCATTCTTGAGAGCTTGAGCCCATGTGCGGTCCCCGCCCTTCTTACCCCTAAGAAGAACGGCAGCTGGCGCATGTGTATTGATAGTCATGCGATTAATAAAATTACTGTGAAGTATCGCTTCCCCAATCCCCGACTTGATGATTTGCTAGATTCAATGGCGGGTGTCTAGATCTTCTCTAAGATCGATCTCCGCAGTGGATACCATCAGATCAGAGTTCGAGAGGGAGATGAGTGAAAAACTGCATTCAAGACCAAGAACAGTTTGTATGAGTGATTGGTCACCATTCGGGCTATCGAATACCTCAAGTACCTTCATGCGAGTTATGACACAGGTGTTGTGGCCCTGTATGGGCAAGTTCCTAGTCGTATATTTTGATGACATCTTGATTTATAGTCATACTCAGACTGATCACCTCATGCACTTGAGACTCCTATTCGGTATCCTCTTGAGACTCCTATTCGGTATCCTCCGCAAAGAGAAGTTATCCGTGAACTTAAAGAAGTGTTCATTTTTGTCCGAGTCGGTCCATTTCTTGGGATTTATCGTCTCCTCCACTGGAGTATCCGTTGAAAAGGTCAAGTCCATCCGTGATTGACCCATACCCTCGACTATTCACGAGGCCCGCAATTTTCATGGATTTGCTACCTTTTATAGGAGGTTTAGCATGATTATGGCTTATTTCACGAGTTGTCTCTGCAAGAGCGATTTTCAGTGGACCGCAGCGGCCACTCGAGCGTTTGAAGAGATTAAGGACAAGCTGACTTTCGCTCCTGCTTTGAGGCTCCCTGATTTCAGCAGAACATTTGAGGTCGCTTGTGACGCGTCGGGTGTTGGCATTAGAGGTGTACTGAGTCAAGAGTGACACCCAATTTCTTTAGTGAGAAACTAAATGAAGCCAAGCAAAAATACTCGAACTACGATCGAGAGTTTTATGTTATTGTCTAGTCTCTACGCTATTAGAGTCACTACCTCCTGCCTCGGGAGTTTGTACTCTATTCTGATCACCAGACATCGTGTTATTTAGACTCACAGAGGAAGTTAAGTCATCGGCATGCCAAGTATTTTGAGTGCCTACATGATTTTATTATGTTCTTAAACACCGCGTCGGAGTTGAGAGCAAACCCGCTGATGCACTGAGCTGTCGAGTCTTGTTATTACAGACGATGAGAGCCCGAGTGGAGGGTTCGAGAGAGTGATCACGAACTATCCGACTTGTCCTGATTTTGGAGAGTTGTACGCCACTTTATCGAGGGACTCTTTGGACCCCATCAAGGGGTTCCAGATTATTGACAACTATCTATATCGGGGCTCCTGCTTAGTGAGCACGAAGTCCATACTAATACCCTTTGGACCTCTTATCGTGATTATTTAATTTGGGAGTTGCATGTGGTCGGTGCCACCAGGCATTTTGGTAGGGACAAGTCAATGGCTATTGTGGAGGACCGTTTCTATTGGCCGAGCATGAAGAAGGTCACTAAGCAAAATACTGCTTGTATACCCCACTACCTGTTCCACACCGCCCTTGCGAGGATATTAGTATGGACTTCGTGCTCGTGTTACCCCGCACTCTGAGGATGCACGATTCCATCTTTGTTGTCGTCGATTGGTTTTCAAAGATGGCCCATTTTATTGCGTGTAGCAAGACCGCTGACGCATCTCATGTCGTGTCATTATTTGTGATAGGTGTCTTAAAATTACATGGTCTACCGAAGTCTATAGTGTCAGATAGGGACGCGAGATCTATGAGTTATTTCTATAAGACGCTATGAGGGAAGATTGACACCACCCTTAAGTTTTCATCGACCTACCACCCTTAGACTGATGGGTAGACTGAGGTGGTAAATATGAGTTTAAGGAATCTACTTAGGTGTCTAGTAGGTGAGCACGCATCTAATTGGGACTCGGTACTCTCTATTGCGGAGTTTGCATATAATAGTTCAGTCAATAGGTCTACTGGGTTGAGTCCGTTCCATATAGTGTCAGGTTATGAACCTAGGAAGTCCATTGATCTTTTCACCGTCCCATTAGAGTCCTGCCCTAGCGAGTCAGCTGAGTCCTTTGCACGTCATTTGCATGAGTCGGTCCGACGACAAATCCTTACTAGCAATGAATGTTATAAAACACATGCAGATGAAGACAGACGAGAGTGTATATTTCTGGAAGGTGAACATGTGATGCTGCGAATCTGCACCGAGAGGCTCTCTTGGGGGCCTGCCAAGAAGTTGAGTGTTAAGCGAATGAGTTTCTACACAGTCCTAAGACACATCAGGACAAATGCTTATGAGCTTGATATCTCTGCAAGCATGAGAATCCATCTCGTATTTAATGTTGAAGACTTGGAGCCATATTACGAACCTCACGAGTATGTGGATCCTTATTGTGGAGATCCCCCTGAGCCTACAACACAACATTCCCCATCCCACACCCAGTTCACTCCCGAGCCCCGCCCACCTGAGTTCGTCTACTATGGCTTCACCTTTGTCGCCCCCGATCACACCAGATTCATCTATACGTGAGTTGAGCGCTGAGAGCATTACTGAGATCATATCACATGAGTACGTCCCCTTTTGAGACGGTCATGTGTGCCGATACTTAGTACACTGGCGAGGACCTCAAATGTGGGACCCACGATCAGAGTTGGCTTGCCGCAAGGTGAGACCCACGTTTGTGTACTCACGCAGGAGGTCTTGATCAGATCGGTGATCCGACTCCACGATTGCGTCCGACTTGTCGTTTACCTATTTCTTCATATATTATATCGTTATATTTTAATTTATTTCATGTAATCGGGCCCGACGCATCTCCGACCAATTATAGTCATCGATGTCGGGGTGCCCTAGTTTTGTTTTATTATAAATAGAGAGTATGTGGCTGCTAGAGGGCATTGTAGATTTTGATGAAGATTTTTCCTGGAATCCGATGATCTCCCCACAGTGACGACTCTGTGAGGCCCTAGGTGACTACTCCTTGGTGTTTTCCCGCATCCCATTGGTATCCCCTATCTATATCCTTTGTTTTCCCCTCTCCAAATCTCCAGTCGCCTTCTCCAATTCCCCCAAAACAGCAACCATTTCATCAAACCGTAGTCTCTCCTTGCTGCCTTCTCCAAACCGCCCCTCTGTTTGCTTCCATGCTGCCTCCGCTCCACCTCCTTATTGCCTCCGGCCCGTGTGGCCCTTGAAATCGCCGCCACCCCTTTATTGTACAGCCCGCAGCCCAGCCCCCCACATCCTAAAGCCACCAACCCCAGTTCTACAACCCGCAATTCTATTTTCCCCATATCCTGAAGCCACCCGCCCTGCTTACTAGCCAAGAAGCCGCAACCCACCTCCCTCCCTCCCTAGAAGCCGCAACCCACTTGTTTCTGTATTCTGAAAGCCACAACAACTCTCTGATCTTCTCCTCGGGCAGCCCCCGTACTTCGTGAGTATTTTATTGTTGTATGGACTTTTGTTTTCATCGTTAAAATATTGTGTTGTGGTTTCATGTTTGTTTGGATAAATAACATCGTGAAATTTGTTCTAGATTCACATGTGATTTGCAGGAAGGATTCATTCGCCGTGCGCTTTGCTTTGGCCCTCCCTGCGAAGGAAAGCATTTGCTTGCTGGCCCAAAGAATATTACTTTTCGTTTGTTTATTTATAATTGCGTGGGTTTAATGTTTATTGCTCAATTTTGATTATTGTCGTCGTTCCTTGCATGGTCGCTTCACATTTAGTGTTAAGGTCGTAAGGTAAATATTTCACCACCCACTAGGATTGCATTGTAGCTTCGCACCACACACTCTACCCTACATCACTATATATAAAGGAGAAGTCTAAGCTTGAGGGTTATGCAATTTTTGTATCAAATTTTCTATTGAATCGAAAAGGGGTGAACGACCCAGCGTCCGACCCTAAGTTTTCAAGAACCCTATCAACTTGGTCCGCCTTCCTCTCCAACGCCCATTCTAGCCCCCGTCGACTCCCTCGCGCGTGCACGACCTCGCGTTGACCGTCGACCCCGAAACCGCATCACACTGTGCCCTCAGCTCCATTCAGCCCGCGCTGACTGACGCTGCATCGCATCCCGCGCCTCCCTGTGCCCGCCATCTTCGCCTAGGAGCCATCGCCCGACCGTCCTCTGGAACCGGTACACTCTAGTTTCGCCGTTCCAACCCCACCAATAGATGTAAGCAACCGAAGATGAACTCAGAGCCCTTCTGATTTTCATGGGCCAACCCCACTGCCTTTTGTCAAAATCACTACGAACTGTAATTTCATCGGTGTCCAGAAAGCCGACATCGTCGTTTTCTTATTTCGGAGCCCTGTGCATTCTTTTCATCCATCTGCCTCAACAATCTTTAATGAATTTGTTTAAATTGATTAATCAATTACTTATTAATTAATTATTACTTCATTAATTTGTCCAAGAAAACAAAATATATCTATATATATTTAATTAATTGATTACTTTCTTGGTAATTTATTAGTTACAATTTTCTCTTAACAAATGATATCTGAGATTAGTGAGATGTCCCAACAACACGGTTCAGAGGCCACTAGGCTCGCTCACGAGTTGAAACTTCTCGGCGCCGCTATCACCGCCCTCCTTGATGACATGATAGTTGCACACAAATGTAAACAACTGTTCCTCACATGACCGACGTCCCTACCCGACCAAGTGCAAGCATCACATGTTCTCATTCAGAAGGACACCCCGCCGCCATACATCAACAATGCAAAGACCGTCAATGACACTCCTCTCACTCGCGCTAAAATTGATATGGTTCTGAGCAGTCATCGGGCATTTGCAGATTATTCTCCACCACTCGTCAATTATTTAAAGATCATGTTGCTGTCTCCTCGTCGATCATATCGCCACACACTACAACCTGCTGACATCACCATCATCCGTGACATCGGTGAGCACGACGACGGATTGTGGCTCTCTGTAGCTCCCGTTACAGCGACGCACTACAAGGAGTTGTTTCTGCAACTCCCGTTACAGCGAAATAAAGGATCCGAGCTTCGTTTGAGCTTAAAGACAAGCTCGGTTTGAAGGTCGGGTGAGATGGTATGGGCCTCGGGCCTAGTTAATTATTGTTATCTTTATTGTTGTCTTTTATTGGCGGCTAGATGTTATGAGTTATCATTGTTGCCGTCTTTTATTAGTGTTGTCTTTTATTATGTTGAAGCATATTTAAAGACATTATATGGAGTGGGCATGAAAGAAGTCGATCTATTTCCCTTGTCTTGAATAAGATTATTGTAGCTCTCTCTCTCTCTCTCTCTCAGCACACCCCACTTAGGCAGCCACAATTCCGGCTCCATAGTATCATTTGCCACCTTCATAAATGTTTTTATTACGAGGATGATATCACGCGTAAATTTAGGCTAGATGCGCTATCCTTTGACGGCCAATTGGACTCAAAGGCATTTCTAGGTTGATTGCTAGGCATGGAAGACCATTTTAGGAGAATGTGAGCAGGTGATTGTGAGAATTAGAGTTGAGAGGTTCCTTTGGAACAACGAGAAAATTAAATGTCAGGCGAATGAGTCTCAATACAGTAATGCGAAAGATTGGGTTAAATGTTTACGAATTAAATATTTCTAAGAGTATGAGAATTCATCATGCGTTTAACATTAAGGATTTGACTCCATATAATAAACCTCATAAGTACAAGAGTCCATTCTCTGATTCTACCACCGAGCCTTAGCCTACCACCCATTTACCCACAAATTCACCAGCTCATACTACGACACTTAATAGCTTAGCTGATATATTCACCAGCTCCTACTACTACACTTAATAGCTTAGCTGATATTGTGAGCCATGACTTTCCCTCGACACATGAAGGATATGTGTATGAAACATTGTCCACTGGAAGGGGAGTCTGACTATTGATGATACATGAATATCATTAAAGGAGCTTGATTTACTTGCCTCTGGACTTCGTCAGGAGTATGATCATCTTCATTCAACAGAGATGAATGATTTCAAGTCGTGAATTGATGGGGATTGTTGTTATCGGGCGGGGCAACCCATATTGGAACATGTTCGGGTTTACGTTCGTAGGAAGACCAATTATGATCGTCGTATGGACACTCCGAGTCCGCAGTCGCATTCGGAGCGTCGTTGAGACGTTTCCTATGCATTTTCATATTTTTCCGTATACTATTCATGTACCATTTATATGTATTTCGTATCGGTCAATTATAGTCCTCCGTTGCTTTCCTTTAGCCTATAAATATAGGATTTTAGAGTTCATTTCAGATGATTACAGAATTTGTAAGAAATCAGGTTTTGTTATCCCTCTACGGTACCGAAGCTGTGGAACCTAGGTGCCGAAACGTAGCCCCGCACCTCCCCTTGCAACCTCCGGCCATTCCCTTCCCTCCCCGCCAAACTGCCGGAAACCACCCCTCCAACTCCATGGGCCGGCCAGCCACCTCCCCATCTCTCCTCCACTTCCACAGTTCCACGCTAATAACAACCTATAACCGCAAGTAACTACTCTGTGAAACCACCAAAACCGCCTCCAACTGCTGTAACCGCTCACTAAATTGACGTTACAGATATTTATCATGTGATTCCAGTCTCCTAGTGGACACCGGCCCCTGTCCATAGACTGGGCGACCACTCCATCTTCTTTTTCCCCAATTTCTCTGTCTGACACAAATTGCCTGTCCACTCTGCCTCCAGGCCTCGCTGGATATTCCAGCATCCGTCCAAGGCTGTAGTAGTGCTGAGCGAGCCCCATCTGCTGTTTCAGCACAAGATAGTGCACTTCCTGGGAATTCCTGCATCCCTGGGCCCAGAGCACAACTGCTAGCCACATCTCAGCCTGGTCATCCTGGTGGGCTGCACCTCCTGGCCAACCATCCCCTTGCTATTCAGCCCTCCAGTCTTCCGTTCAGTGGTTCTCCTTGGTGTTTTCCCCAATCGTCAGTCATCCTTCGGCATCCCCAACCTTTAGGAACCAAAATTGCAGGGACTCTGAAATCAGTAACATTCCCCCACCGGAATCGCTGTCCAAGTTCGAAAACTGCAGTGAAACTCATCATTGGGCTCTAATTACTTATATAATTTCTAATTTTGAAAGTCTATTTCACTATGTGTTGAATACTTGTTGAATTGTATATGATATTAATTAGTAAAAGTTTGCTCAATCTTTTCAAACTACTTAAAAGATTTTTTCGCCGAGTATTTGAGCAAACCAATCTTACTTTAATTCTCATTAGAACTTGCTCTTTATTTCTAACATCTAATCTCTATCATGCATGCTTGTATTGCCTATATTAATTTCAGAATTTATTGCAATTACTTGTCGGATAATTGCTTGCACATTGCATCACTTTGAAATTTACCTCAACTCTACATTATCATTCACCCATCAGAGTACCGCTAAGGCATAAAGGGCACAATTGCACACTCACTACATTCGTCCCGTGTCACCGTGCCTCCTATTTCTGTTGTTCCCCTCTTAGTGATTATGTTCCCTCTTTTCCGATTATTCACTCCCCCAGCTTAGGTATATCTACCTTCACCAACATCAACCATCACCTCCACCAACTATCTTACATATATACAAAAGACTACCTTTTGTGCAAGTTTGTCTTACTCCTCATACTGTTGTAGTTCATGCACAAGCCAGTAGGATAGCATCCTCCTCTTTAGAAGGTTCCCCTATGCAAGTTGGTCCAGATCTTGACCTTCCTATTTGACGCAGGAAAAAAGTAGTGAGTGGTGTAATTGTTTTATAGGGAAACCCTACTGAATTAGTGTAAGTGATCGAGGAGAAATCTAATAATGTTGCAATGTGCATACTTTTGTACAACAATTAAATAGCTATACATTCTGAATTTAATGTTGAGGGCTGTGCGCAGGATTGCTGGAAGGTGAATTTCTGGCCTGGGCTAGGGTTCCAGATTTTGGAAGGGTGGGGGAAAGATGCTCCGAACTGTTCCTGGACAGGGATGATGGTTTGTTTGGGAAAGATTTGGGGGGAAACGTGGGTTATTGTTGTTGGGATTAAGTGGTTACGGGATAGTTAGTGCTGGAATTAGGAAGTTACGGCAGGAATTGGTGGTGGTTGGTGGAGTTATAGGTAGTTATATGACTAATTTGGTGGAGGAGATAGTTATTGGTGGTTATGAGTGGTGGGTTTAGCTATGAGATATTTACGGAAGAGCAGGTAGTTACCTTGGCTTCAACACCAAAGATCGATAGAATCGGCACCATGGAGGGATTGCAAGAGCTCGGAATTTTCTGTCCAAATTCTTCAATGCTTGAAAATTTGCTTCTAGACTCATATTTATAGACTTAGAACCCACTACGGATGACCAAGATCGTTCGGAACATAAATCTACTAATTTTACATGAACTAAAAATGAAAAAAATACATAAAAATATGTCATTGTTGCTCTGAATGCAACTACCTACTCAGATTGTCTATACGTTGGGTTTCGATAAGTGTCAACCTGTCCTTGATCCCCATCACTCTTGCTCTAAGTAAGAGCATCATGTCTTGTACACAAAATTCCATTGCCATTGTTACTTCTTATGAGCGTCTGTGTATCTCTTGTAGCATGTTTTCCATGGTGTTGCCCGCCTTTATTTTTTCTTCATCATACAAAGAAGCTAAGTTAGTTTCTCATTGGAAGAATTATGAATAAGGAGATGCCTGTTCTTCTTTCACGTGGCACTTGAACTCTCGTTTCATTCTCTGCAGGAGGTGACATTGTTAGATGCAGATGGGTATTTGTGGTCATGGGCTTTACACAAATGCTAGCTTCTTTGACACTTTCACTCATGGCACATATTAGTTATGTCCAGTTTTATTCTCTATTGCAGTGAACATAGAGTGGCCTATGTTCGTACTTGATGTCAAAAATGCATTCTTATATGAAGATCTCAAGAAGATACTCTATATGGAGCAATGTCCGTGGTATTATGGTTTATAGTTAAGTTCTTCGGGAGGAGTCTCATGTTTGAAGTTGAAGAAGACCATATATGGTCTTAAACAGAGTCCGGAAACTTTGTTTGACAGATTTAGTCAAGTTCTTCACAATATTGTCTTTCGGGACAATCATGCACATCATTTATTCGTTGTGAGAAAGAATGATACAAGTCTCGTGGTTCTTACTGTCTATATGGATGATATCGTTATCACATGTAATGATACATCTGACATTGAGGAAATGAATTTTATTTCCGTAAGTAGTTTGTGACATGAAGGGGAGCCTTGGCACACCGGTTGAGGTGTTGCCGTGTGATCTTTAGGTCACAGGTTCGAGTCCTGGAAGCAGCCTCTTGCAAAAATGCAGGATAGGGTTTGCCTACATTTCAACCTTGTGGTGGGACCCTTTCCTGGACCCTCGCTGCGCGGGGATGCTTTGTGCACCGGTCTGCCCTTTTTTTAAGTAGTTTGTGACATAGGACATGGGAACTTCCTGGTATTTTCTTAGCATTGAGATTTCCCAATGCAATAAGGGTGTTATGTTGTGTTAGCAGAAGTATGCTACTAGCCTTCTTGAAGAGTCTAATTTACTTTGAGCAAAGCCGACTGGAACTCCAACTATCTCTGGGATGGGACCTCTCATTTTGAGGATGTGAAATGTTAGTTTCTTGGTTGGAAAGCACATTTACATCACTATGATGAGGCCTGGCATAGTGATTGCAGTTGACACGTTGAGCCAATTTATGCATACACCTAGAGAGAGTGTTACCTAGATGTAATTATAAAGATACTAGAGTATATCATGGGATCCCATGTTAGGGTCTCTTGTTCAGGAGAAATGATCTTCCATGCATTGGGACATATTCTAAAGCTAGTTATGCCGACGACAAGATCAATAGAAAGTATCAATCGGGATACAACACCTTCTTAGGTGAAACTTTGTCATATGTCAAAGCAAGAAACAAACTAGTCTCTAGATCCGGTGCTAAGACAGAATTACTGCGGTATGACACAAACAACGTGTGAGCTGAAGTGACATAGAACTTTCTAGAATGATCTTGGTGAGACATACACTACGTCACTGCCTATGTACTATGATAATCAAATAACTATTCATATTGCGAAGAACCTAGTGTTCTATGAGACGACCAAACATATTGAGGTGAAGCGCCACTTCATCAGAGAAGATGTTCTTAATGGCGAGTTCAAGCTCCTTTTGTTGCTTCGGACATAGATTTGTCAAACATCTTCCCCATATCTCTTCATGCTACTTTTTTTGACATGCGTGTTAAGCTGGGTATGATTGATGTATATGCTCCAACTCTAAAGTAAGTTTTAGAACTTAGAAAAACTAATTTTATATTTGTATTTTTTGGTTCCATATTATAAGTTTTTTGTTATGCTTAGCCCCTATACCTATAAATCTCGGGCCCCTCTATTGCATTAGCTTGAATTAATGTTTAGTTTTTGTAGTTCATAATGGCTTCATTATTTTATTGTTCTGGAAAATTAGCCATTGTTTATCCAAACATGCAGTAGTTTTGTTTTATAACTCCAGAAAGGTAGATTGAGACCTCTTTTATGTTTTGCCTTTTGATCCGAAGCCACCACGTGCAAATTTGGGGATTTATATGATATAAGCATGATAAGACCCTGGAATGAGTCTTAGTCCTACAATATTTGATTCATTGTGTTCATATATCATAACTTTTTCGCAATATGTTATTCCCTAGGGATACGTTGGCAATAAGTCTGCTGTTTTTCCGCTTCAACTTCTTGGCTATGATGTCGATCCAATCAACTCCGTGCAGTTCTCTAATCATACAGGTAAGCTATTTTATGAAACCTATATCACACTAATAAGTCAGAGACTTAAGGGCAAAGTTAAAAAAAACCTCGATCAAGTTTGCATGTCTTATATGACAAGCTTGCTGTGTACAGGATATCCTACATTTAGAGGGCAAGTGCTAGATGGCCAACAACTTTGGGATCTTATTGAAGGCCTTTCTGCAAACAATTTGTTATATTACACCCATCTATTGACTGGTAAACTGCCTTTTCAAATTCTAAATTCTAATGATGTTTACGTTCCCACATTACTTTCATAAACTGTTATCAACTTTTCGTGAACACATTAAGCATAAAAGTTATGTTGGATGTATTTTACTCTACTGGGTAAAAAATGATTTTTTGTATTTTGTATCGTATGCAAATGGTTTTTTTAATTCAAAACAATTGACAAAGATAACCTTATTACATTTCTTTAACTATTTTCAATTTTTTTCACTAACTGTTCCATGGGTTCTTCTCAGGAGTTCAAAAATTACATGCTTGGTACATGCATTTGTCATTCTTTTCCCAGCAAGGCAATATGATTTTCCAATGTTGTCAAAAGCTTTTGTTGCCTTCAAGGCAATATGATTTTCCAATGTTGAGAAAGTAGAGTCCTTGTTTAGTTACTACTTTGATGTTACTTTGCATACTAGGATTGATCCAACGCTAACCTCTTATCGAGTTATCGTTATGACGTAAGTCCACAATAAGCTTAGAAAAATGATCAACATTTGAGTTTCCACGTATAGGAGCCGTCCTTGTGGGGGTGAAGCTTGCATAGATTAGCCTCTACAACTTTTTTTGGCTGCTGCTGCTGCCATTGCCACGTCTCTTTCTATGGAACCAACATCAGGGTCTGATATTTTTTGGTTCAGCTTCTTCCTTATTTGTTTTCGTGGTTGTTAGTTTTCATATGGAGACTCCTAGACCTAATTCCGTGACTCCCACCTCCAGAAACTTTTTGAATGACTACTTGGTCATGGGAGCCATTAATATTAAGTTGAATGGATAGAATGAAAATATCTACCTGCTTTGGGCTCTATTCATGATGATGTTCATTGAGAGCGAGAGTAAACTGTATTATCCCTGGGATCAAGTTCTCTCTTCCATTGACCGTTGCATTATATTAAGATTGGCAAGAGGACAATCTGATTGTGGTGACATGACTTGTCTCTTCTATCGGCCCATAATTGGAGGATACTTCATGTTTTACGGACTACCAAGAATACATGTGTTATGTTTGAACAACATTATTAAAAGACATGAATCTTACTCAAATTTACCAACTTAACATTGAACACATTCGTATGAGAAGTACCACTTTAAAGGACTATTATAGGATACTGCGCAAAAGTGAGAGGACAGACATGCAGATATACCCTACCTGTATTGGATGCAAAGAAAATTAGAAGTAACTCGGTCAAAGGAGGATTTTTGAACTCCTTTCTTGCCTACCTCTTGAATTTGAGTTTAATGAGACTAAATGTTGGGCAGGGATATTAGTATTGACATTGTTGCTAATTACTTGTATGAAGAATCTCAGAGGGTCCAAATGAACACTTTTATAGACGTATGAGCCATGAGATATCTTGTGGTTGATAAAAAGAGATGGAACAATGAACTCTCAGGTTGTCCCTGTTATGAATCGTCATACAATGAGTGATTCTGAGAAGTTTGAATTGACGTGCCCTCATTGTCGAGCTATAAAACAGGTGAAAGGAAATTATTGAGAGTTGTATTCACATCTCATGTATAGGCATTTCATCAAGAATGTAGTGGGAGAGTTGTATTAAATTGTCAGCGCTCAAAGCTTCTCTCGGGAAATAGGAGACTACTTAGTTATCAGATACGACTGCTCAGGACAATATTGTGTCTTTCAATGGTGACAACTATCTGTGGATTATCAAGTCAAGTGCACCTGAGTACCTGACTATAATGGCTGCTCAATTTAGTCATGTTTCTTTATGACTTTAGCAATTGAGAGTGTAGAATTGCTGATGATTTTTCATTAAGGATTACCATTGACTTTCTATGCTTTTTTGCTTCCCACTAATCTTTAATCTATCGTATGATCAAATAACTTAATTGTAACATCACCTTTTTTCCTTCTTACGGTATTTTTCAGGATATGTTGATCAAGAAGACGATTGGTGGTGTGATTGTGGGTCTATTTGATGACGCGGAAGAATGCTATCACAATTGAAGCTTTTAAACATATGGATATCTTAAGTTTATGGCGTTGTAGGCTCGCTCATCCTCTTGCGACAACCAAATGGCTTCCTTCATTTGCCACTCCTCTTTGTTCTCATTTTATTTCTTATTCGCCTCTTGCAGAATAGATATAAAAAAGGTAAGAACACATACAGATTCTACCCCGAAGAAGAAAAATAGCTTTTTCTTACATCCAAGGATGACTTCGCTTTTGAGGTTGATGTGGCTTCATCCTCGTAATAGGGACTCCCAATTTCCTGGGGAAGGTCGTCACTATCTTTGCCCCAGAGTATATTGAGGTGCGCTCGGGAAACTCAAGGTCTCCTCCATTATGCAAACAATTAAGGTTAGAATGACGAGTAGATATCAATATATATTAATGAAAGTGCGATTACTTACCGACATACTTTTCGTGACCGACAATTCGAGTGATCTGTCATCCATAGAACCCAACATCGATGAAACAGTTCTCAAAGAACTTCCTTAATCTCACCTGCTCCTTTGTAATCACTATAGGTTTGAAAACTTTCCCGCTCTTCGAGCAGGAATGCTTAGAGATCGTGGAGTCGAAAGGACCCGTGACCTAGAAGTAATATTGTTTCCAATCACGTACCTTGTTTTCAATATTGATATCCTTCATCACTATGTTGTCGAAGTGGACTGTCGCTTTGTCCTAACCGCGGATATGAAATAGGCTCCCGAACAAGAGACTTCATTTCACTTTCTAAAGATGGATGTAGGTGGCGAAGGCGATCAACATAGAAATATTGTTGGAGGAGATTTGCACTATAGGGGTAGGTGAAGACCCAAATGAAATTGATCTATGTAGAAAAGCAAAGTCCCCTTTCTCACCTTCACTCCCCACTGGCAAGAACATGCAAAGAATATTCATCGGGAAAGGAATACTAGATCCTCATCGTAAGCCATCGATGAGAGCTCAAAGGTGATGTACTGGTGTTGCAGAATTTTTTGGATAGACGACCTTAGAACCTCCCTTCATTTTTTCCTTTTGAGTTTTAGGGTTTCTGAAGCTTACGAGTCGAAGGAGAAGGGAAGAAGAAAGGAAGAACACTAACAATTGCCTCCCTCCCTATTTATACTAACCTAAAATCCTACTCAAAACGCGTTCCTCGAGCGCCGTGCCAAAATTATTTTCCTAAACGTCTGCCAAATCAAAATCGTTGTGTAAAGTGAAGAGATAACCCTTCGAAGTCTAGAGTAAGCCACGCATTACAAAATAGATTCAAAATACATTTATCATATCAAGAGAAGTACCACAAAATTCAAAATACATTTTAGATGAAACAAGACAATACAATTGTTTTGGCACATGGTCGAACGACTTCACGACTTCTACTTTCGACACTTGTAGATGTACCTCCTCCAGTGTGCGCTTCGACAGTTGCGGGTCTTCAATGATGGTCCTTGTGTGCTTTGTAGACAAACCTTCTGCAATGCCCATAACACGCACAACCTGTGCGCCTACTTCTAGGGCTTCTGCTCCCATCAATGACAACTCAAATTTCTTGGAAACCACATTAACGCCAACGCCTCGTAGTCATTAGATTGAACAATGTTGCTGGAGGGAAGCACCACAGACTTGTGATGTAATATCCTCTCCGCCTTCAGCTCCGTGATCTCCTCACTGGCAGCTTTCAGAGTATGACTCATCGCCTGAGTTTTAGTTTTTGTCTACTTCCACAACTTTTCGCCCTCAATGATCTCAGTAATTTGTTGTGTGATCCTAGATTCTTGCTCCTCGATCTTCGTATCCTGCCGAGCTATCTTAGACTTTGCAAGCCTGCGAGATCACTGATACTCCTTTATCTTCCCACTTGTCGCGAACAGAACATCTTCATGATTGTTTATACGACGGATGACATTTTTCGATGTGTCTGAAAGTATCTCCATTCTCCTTTTCACAAACAAGTCATGATCGGTAGGAAGCACCAGAGGTACCAAGATAACTGTAACGAATCAATTCGAACACCACACCATACAAGACGTTTATGTCGCAGAGATGAGAAAAACCCAGTTTATTTGGGTCGATCTTGACGTCGTCCAATGCCATTAATAGCATCCGCTACGACGTCAACAACTAATTTTAAACCTGAGACGTCCTTTGGGATACTCTCGGGATCTTCAGATATAATCACCTCCTCTGGGGTTTCCTTGGGAGTTGTAGATTCCTTCACCTGAAGGGCGTTGTGGAGTGAACTTTTTTCTCAACCGAAACATATGGAAATGATCTTCCTCCGGGAAGAAAGTATGCTTTGAAGTTCTCTTCATTGCTATCGCTGCTCTTTGCCTATCTTAAATCTACTTGAAGAAACTGAGTACTCATGTGCCAAGTCTATTGATCCAAACTGTGATATTCACAAATAAGACTCAAGATCTTGGAAAAAGTAAAATTTTAAAGACTTGTTTGGGAAATTGATTTACTTGACTATTACCATACCTATTATTTATTTGTGGTGTCTATGATGAGTTAGTTTATGAATGCCTTGAGTTTCACCATTTTGATGCTGCCCAAATGACCAAATCATGAGTATCTGAAAGAATCACAAGGGAAATGTATTTTGACAAAGATCAATTATACCTAGATATTTCTGGATACTGTGATGTAGATTGGCTGGATCATCTAATGATAGGTACAAATGGTTACTGCCTGTTTCTAGGGGTAATCTTGTGGCATAGAAAAGTTAGAAACAAACAATGTATCATCGAATGATCGTCTATTGAAGCTGAATACATGGCTATGACTACTCCAACCTATGAACTAATTTAGCTTGAGTCCATCATAGTGAACTTGGAATTGAAGTTTAGGGACCTTTGCTTTCTCTTTGTGGCAATAAATCTGCTATTCATATTTTCTTTAATCATATTTTTCATGAGAACTAAACGTATTAAGGCCGATTGCAATTTTTTTAGGAAAACAATTCATTCTAAAATCATATTTACTCCATTTGTCATCTTCTAGGGATCAACTTGCAGTTATGTTTATTAATGCCCCATCATGGAAGGTGACGCAGGACGGTCTTATATGGCGGGGGAAATAATGGGTGAACTCTTCATGCAACAATACGAGGTCCGATGATAAATATAAGATATGTCACACGAGTTAAAGCTTACAAACAAGTAAACAAGTGAAGTTTATATAGATGCAAGAGCGCTCGAACTCAAATAATTAAGTAAATGAGTACAATGTCTCAAAACTTGGAAACAACGATTACAAGCAAGTATTCCTTG
Organism: Dactylorhiza incarnata; assembly: GCA_033032865.1. Lineage (NCBI taxonomy): Eukaryota > Viridiplantae > Streptophyta > Magnoliopsida > Asparagales > Orchidaceae > Dactylorhiza > Dactylorhiza incarnata. The sequence continues at coordinate 5,127,934 of JAWHQI010000123.1, read as the reverse complement.
AGAAAGAAATTATCACACAATGCAACATAAAATAAGTGGCTACAAACTAGAAACTCACACAATAAAGGTAGTAGGGAGCTTGGCAAGCCTCCAACAAATGTCCAGGGGCTGGATTTATGACTGTGGACTGGATTAGTTCCTCCGAAGGCTCAGTTTGCTAGCTTTGTACTGCTGCAGAATTGGATGAGTAGTGAATAGTAGCTAGGGGACTTGGAGGTGTCTGTTGGGTGGCTGGAGGCGGGCTGGGGGTCTGTAGAGGGATTGGAGGCGGGCTGGCAGCAGTCAATGGTGGCAAGGAGGCTGGTGGGTGAGGTGGGAGCGTGAAATTCCAGCCAAGATTTCGGTTTTGGAGTTAACTGGGCTGTTTTGGAGGAATTTCCAGCAATTGGCAGCAGTTTACTCATTGTGTACAGAACCAAACAGGGAATTTTAGGGTGCCTGGAGGTATTGGAGGCTCACGGATGCTATGGGGTTGTGGCTGGCTGTCTGGAGGGAGTGGGGACTTGGTTTGGGAGAGGGAATAGTGGATCCACGTGAGGATGTTTAGGATGTAGTGGGAGAAGTGGGCGCCTGCTGAATTGGAGAGTGGTGTGGCCTTGGTTTGGACTGAAGAGAGGTGGTTTTACGTGTGGGCTAAGAGAATTACTTCAGGATTAGGGAGGAGTTACTGTGAGTGGGGGGGGGGGGGGGGGGGGGGGGGGGGGGGGGGGGTGGGGTGAGGGAATTATGGAGAAGTGGTGGAATGGGAGAGGTTGAGTGATTTTAGGAGTAGTTGCCTAAAATTTAGGAAGTGGAAGTAGTGGGAGGTAGTTATGGTGGTTGAGGTGTAGTTGGGGGGGGGGGGGGTGAATGCCGGAGATGGCCGCCGAAGGTGGTTTCCGGCGAGGGTGGCCGGAGGTGGCGGTGGTGGCCGGAGGTGTTTCGTGGAAGTAGTGGGAGGTAGTTATGGTGGTTGAGGTGTAGTTGGGGGGGGGGGGGTGAATGCCGGAGATGGCCGCCGAAGATGGTTTCCGGCGAGGGTGGCCGGAGGTGGCGGTGGTGGCCGGAGGTATTTCCCGGCGATCGCCAGAAAACTGAAAATGGAAGTGGTGGAAAGGGGAATGTATGGGGATCACCGGAGGCGGCTGGAGTGATTTTTCCGGTGATCGCCGGAGGAAAAAAATAAAATTTAGGATAGGAAAGAGGGGCGTTCTGATGGTGGGTATGGGGGCTGTTATAGGGGGCTGCCGGCTGTTTGGAGAGGGGAAGAAGGATGTGTGGTGGGGAAGTGGAGATGGTGCGGCAGTGGGTTGGGGAGGGGGAAAATAGTGACATCCGTCTTCTATGTGATAGGGGGTGAGGTGTGGTGGGCAGTAGAGGAATGGGGGAGGAGGGATTGTGGATCACGGTAGTGGGGGAGGAGGAATCCCGGGTTTTACACCCGGGGGTCGGCTTCGGCACCGAATTGACCAAAGAAATGACTTCAACACTCAATTCTTCAATGCCCCAAATATGAGTCATCTACTTTTTTTTATAGACTTCGGGTCCATCGTGGATGATCATGATTATTCGATCATGACGGCCCTTAAAGTACATAAAATAAAAATCACAAAATTACAAATGAATAACTACAATTCTCAGATCGTTGATCCACATAAAATGGACTGTTCTGATCGTCGCGTTGGTCGATGTGTGTGTCGCAATCTCTATCAATTCTCCCCGCCTTGAAAGCATTCATCTTCGTGAATGAAGATGAGCGTGCTCTCGTTTGAGGAGAGGTGAATCCCTGTAGCTTTGATGGTGTCCTGAATTCGGAGGTCTCTGAAGCTGATGCTGACGATGGAACCGAGGATTGTAACTGCTGAAGCCGACGACGGTACTGTAGATGGTGTTGATGCTAAAGGAGATGCTGTCGAGGATGTTAAACACTGTATGGTACTGCTGTAGAAGAAGCTGAGATGATGCTTGTGTCAGAGAATGTAGTACTACTGTGGAAGAAGCCGCATGATCAATTGATGCCGAAGACTGGAGCTGGCCCACTCCCCTATTACCGTTGACCCACCCCCATTCCCCTCCTATTCACCTGGATTCTACTTCATCTCTCCTAACCACCTCTTATCCCTCCCAATTCTAACACCCTTCAGCCCAACCGAGCCCCATCCCTCACGTGGAGCCACAATCTCCCTTCCCCTTTCAAACCGACCCCTACACCATCTAATCCTGCAGCCCCCTTTGATTCCCCTCCCAACTGACCCCTTCCATCTACAGGAAAAACCACTGGAAAACAACTTACAACCCCCTAAATTCATTCATGTTGCTGTCCATCCCCCATATACGATCACCGACAAGCCTCCATGCGTCCAGGAAGTCCCTCTCAGCCCCCCAACCCTCTGCCGAACCCCTCCCAGCAGCAGGACTCTGAGTTCCAGCCCCCTCCAGTCGTAGACAGGTCTTTACCACATTGTTGGGACCTGTGGTCCAGCCCCGGGCGACTCTCCCAGCTGCTCCATAGTCCTCCGAAGACATCTCCAGCCCTCCCTCTTCTATATTGTGCAAGTCCAAGGCGTGTTTTTTATTTCTTTATAGTTGAGTTTTGTGTTTAATCTCTACTTGAGGAGATATTAATTTGTAAGTCTTGATTTCAGTTATTTAAGTCTCTGTATTTTCTCATTTATTTAGTCGTTTGATTTCGCGCACTCTCGCGTTTGTACTCTCTTGTTATCTTCATTTAAAACATTTATTTATTTTGGAAAATCAAATCATATTGTTGTATTAAATATCTTATTGCGAGTTTGACTTTCGTCGTAAGTTGCATTTATTCTAAAGTTCCCTTAAGACCTTTCCCTGCATCAGAAGGTCTACATGACAATGACTAAATTTGGTCTTATTGACATTTACAATTTAGTTTACGAGGAGTCAAAATTAATATTGTTCAAGGCATTCAAGCTAAGCTGCTGGATGATGGCATCAACTTACTTGTTTAACTAGGTCAATGTTCAGATAGAACCCATCATGATTTTTGGGTTCGGTATTGTCTTATATATAGTATAGTTTTTTTCCTAAATTGTTAATCTTCAAGTGTTCGCAGTCTCTCCAAAGATGGGTATCGTGAACAAGTTTCACCGTGCTTATGGGAGCTACCTCCTCCTTCGGGTTCTCTACCATGTACAATAAAGATAATTATTAAATTTGGGAGTTATGAGGGAAATTGTATCCGTTTGGTTGAGATGTATTTCAATGGAATTTTGAAGACTTCAGTGGATGCCAAGTAATGGAGCAGAATTATTGCTGTTTTAGTATTTAAGAACACTATAGATATTCAAGTCTGGGTTATTATGGATGAATCTAAGAGCGAGCGAGTTATGGAACATAAGCTAAGAAAATCATGTCAATTTTAGGAAATTAATTTGGTTTCATGTCAGAAAGATTTGCTATTGAAGCGAGTTTTTTGAAGACAATTAATGAACCCCAATGAGTGTCGCAATTGTATTCAGTGGATGAATGTCCCATTATTTCTTAAAGATATTACAGGAAACTTTTCCTTCTTTCCAGTAAGCAATTAAAGAAACTATTGATTTCTTACTTCCTCAAATCCAACTTTCTTATGTTAAGCGCTTTCTAGTATGCGAGGGAAAAAGCGCTGTTATTTGAGTAACTCTTCAGTTCTAGATAAAATGAAAATCCTTTACTCTGTTCTTCTTGCAGGTTACATTGGTTCAGTTTCTTTTTTAAATACAATATTGGGAGTTGTTGAGAAACTTCGTTTGATAAATCCTGAACTTATATATGGTAAATATTTTTCATTCATCAGCATTTATGCATTTAATGTAATTTATCTACTCATGATTTTTTTCGAATTGGCCTGTTTCCAAAGGCTTTTGAAGGACATGCATGTAGATATGGCTTCGCCACATGATACATGAAAATATTTTTAATATTTAATATTTAATATTTAAATTCATTAGTTATGTGCGCAGTATTAACTTTGTAGAACTTATACTTATTATGGTGAAGGATGAGTTTTTTTGGGATAAAAATTAGGTTTCTAAGATGAATCTCCACATAATAAACACTCATGGAATTCTTGAAGACTCATGAAGGTTTCTTCAAGATCCAGTGTTATATTAAAAAATCATGCATGGATCATGCAAAATAATTATGCAAGAATTAGAGATTGGCATGCAAGAACCCTTGTTCAAAACCATCATTATGGGTTCCCAAGCTTTATCCTTCTTCCTTTGCTTTTTTTTGGTAGAATTGGGAGAAAGTATTATAGCTACAATAAGTCATAATGATTGTCTTCAGCCAAATGATATTTACTGATTTTGATTTTTCAAAGTGCCTATCTGAATATATTATTTTCGATTTTCTTTTCTTATCAATTTTGTAAAACTAGGCCTACTTTCAATATTTATTCAAAATTTATTCCTCTTCTAGGAAGCACGGACACGACAAAATAAGCTGCATACCCGTACCAGGTACGTTTCTTGTATGGATACGCGTACCAGACGCTGTGATGCGCGTTATTCATATTCGCGTCCATCATTTAGGTCTCGACATTTCCTTTTGTGCCGCGCATCCCGTCTGCTTCTCTCCTCCAGATCCCGTAAGAAGTCGCAGATATCGTCGTCTCTCCCATAAGCCACGCAGATTCCGTCGCCTCTCCCGTAAGAGTCTGTCGATACCGTACCCTCTCCCGTAAAAGGACGTCATCTCTCTCGTTAGAGACCGCAGGAGATTGATCTGTAAGAAGCTCAATCTGGTAAGTTGCTTCTTCTTCCGCCCTCTTCTTGTTAACTTCTTCCCTTACTCTTCTTCTTCTTCTCCTCCTCTTATTCTTAGCTTCCATTTCAGTTTTCACCTGTCGACTGAGGGTATAAGATTCTTGATGCATGCTTGAAATGTAGCTGAAGCGGATATGAGAGATTTTACATTAAGATCTCCTGGAAGGGAGAAAATTATGATTTTCTTAAGGTTCTGTCTTATGATTTTCTTACTGTGTATGTTATTAGTGAAATATTGAAGGGGATATGAGTGATTTTACATTAAGACCTCCTGGAAGGGAGAAAATTATGATTTTCTTATGGGAAAATTATGATTTTCTTAAGGTCCTGTCTTATGATTTTCCTATTTCGTGTATGTAATTAGTGAAGTAGTGTAGAGGATGTGAGAGATTTTACATTAAGACCTCCTGGATGGGAGAAAATTAAAAATTAGTGTTCTAAGAGTTATATGCGGGAGATTTTACATTAATTTATGTTTGCTTGTTTGATTATTATGGTTAAGCTTTATCAGTTTCAGTTATGTCAATCACAGTCTCCTATTAGCTTTTCATGTTCATTTTCTACCTCAACAACAAGTCGATTTATTTCCAATGACGTGGATAAGGAAGATCATGCTCTCCTCTAGGCTTATGCGTCTCTTATTTAGAGGAGAGAAGTTGATGAAGGAAATAGAAAATGGAACTACAATTTCTGTGGGGATTACAGTGGTTCATATTCTAGGGTTAAGAGTCACTAAAATTATCTGGGAATGGTATAGGGGTATGCACAAAATTAGTCAAGATTCTCTAAAAGAGCTTCAAAGACTTGTTTTCGAAGCAGAAGAAAGATGCAAACCAAATCCCAAGTTAATATTATTTGCTAAGCAAGTCAGACTACTCAATCAGTTGGGGAAACAAAAAAGAAGAGGTGGACCGATTAGTATGACTTTCCAAAATAAAGCTAGAGATGAGTTAAGGAGCCACATCACTAGAATGCTCTATTTTGGTGGTTTGTCATTTCATCTAGCTTGGAATCTATATTACATGAACTTATAAAAATATGTTGCTAACCACAACCTTAATGGTTTGACATGAGAAGTTGATGGACCCGGGTGCTCATTGCCGTCTATATGAGGCAATATGATGTTCTGATATAATCCGAGGTAATCACTTCACATATTTAATATTTACAATGAATATATGATATATTTATTTCATGTGATAACTTATTATTGTTAAACATTTGTAGGTATTATAGTTGAGAATAGTTTGAGGCAAGGTTAAATATAGTTGATCTAAATACAGATGGGGAGATTTTTTTGGAGAGAAATACATGCTTAAGGAGATATTTCCCTGATATGGAGGAGATGAATGCAATTATACTTTTCTAGGTTCATGGGACTTGGTCAAAGATTTTAATGAGCCTAATAGTTTAGATAGTAGAGCTTCCGTGTTGCCTAAAGAGTGGTGGAGCTATTATGGAACTTCGGCACCAAAGTTGCAAAAGTTTGCTTTGATGCTTCTTGGTCAAGCTTCTTCATCCTCATGTTGTGACTTGTGAGAGAAATTGGATTATGTTCTCACGGACACAACGCTGGACCCGCGCTCAAACCTTGATCCGTGCGGCCTTAACTCCTTTTTGCGCCCTTCGCAATAGCTAAGTCAACCTTCAACTTTTCTCTAGCATCGGAATTATATGCACATACACAAAAGTATATGGTGGAAATGGGAGAACACTTAATAATACTCAAACTTCTATTCACAGCTTTGAAGCTTTACAACTCTTGACCCTTTGGTGACTTACATTGCTTGGATTGATTCCAAGACTACTTTCAAGACTGCTTGACTCAAATGAACACCCATCCCCCTTTTATAAACTCCAAGGGGTTTCCCTCCACCCAAGGGAAGACTCTAGAAACTCTCTATTCTAGACTCTTTTAGACTATTCTACACTTTTCTCATAGTTATGTACAAGCCTCCACATTATTCTACATTATTCAAGAGTACTCTAGAAGGGGAGCCTTGGCGCACCGGTTAAGGTGTCGCCGTGTGACCTTGAGGTCACGGGTTCGAGTCCTGGAAGCTGCCTCTTGCAAAAATGCAGGGTAAGGTTTGCCTACATTTCACCCTTGTGCTGGGACCCTTCCCCAGACCCTCGCTGCGTGAGGATGCTTTGTGCACTGGGCTGCCCTTTTTATTTTTTATTCAAGAGTACTCTAGACTATTCTAGATTACTCCCAACTTCTACAAAACTCCATACCATTCTAGATAACTCTACACACATCTATAGTTTTCTAGAAGGTTTCACACTCTTCTAGAATATTCTAGATTATTCTACCCCCTTCCAGAATATTCTAGAAATCTCTACACTATTCCATAATATTCTAGAGTCTTCTACACGACTCTAGAATCTTCTGGAAGACTCCATATCATTCTAGAATCTTCTATCATCTTCAAAATTTCTCTCCAATGTTCTGGAGACTACGCATCCTTTTCCGCCATATGAGTATGGAGTCATACTTATGCCAAGGGATCTCACACCCAAGTCTTCGACCTCTGACATTTTATCACCTCAACATGTGGCTTATTGCGCCATCTGCGCATGATACCATGGTCATGGTTGCGTCCTGAATAAGCATCCCACGACATTGTACTCTTTTATTCACTCATTGAGAAGAAACAAAATTATACCATAACGAGCTAACGATTTGATCTATGTGCATAGTAATCTACACCTACTATCATGATTCAAGGAGAAATGATATCTACAATGAAGGAAGAAGTAGAATGTGGGATATTGACGGAGATGTGATACCGCTGCGGGTATCGGATCAATGATAGCGGTCGGCGACAGCGAACTGGATAGCGGACGGGCTGGCGCCGGGCGACAGTGCGGGCGATAAGCGGCGGGGATCCTTGATAGCTGACGCTGGGCGACAGCGGCGGCGGTAGGCGGGAGGGCAATCGGGCGAGGGAGAGAGATAGAGAGATAGAGAAAGAGAGGGAGAGAGATAGAGAGAGAAGGAGAAGACAAGGGGAGCAGCCCCTTCTAAATGGATTGATCAAAAGATGATACCAAACCCTAAGGTGATCCCTTATATAGGGGGAACCCCCCACTACTCAAGTTCATAATAAAAGGGCATAAACAAATAATTAAACTCCAACAAAACGCATGGGCCGGTCGGCCACGTCAGACGGTCCTCGCCGAACCGCTCGCTTCAGTGTTAATAGTTGGTCGCGCGCGAGCCTTCCTCGAATACACCTACCATTCCGGCTCGTCAGCTTGGATGTCGGTAACAATACCGCCATCTGGGAAATTGGCCTTGTCCTCAAGGCAATAATCCGGAAACTGTCGGCGACAGTCATCCCGCAATAGCCAAGTCGCGGACGTCCGGGGGCGGTTGCGCCACACCACCCTTATCTCCTCTGGTTGGGCCGCTCCGGCCGTGGGCGTGCGCTGATCAAGAATGGCTTCCGGATAGAGTGGCTCTGAGCTGGGCGTGTCCAAGTCGGTCGGAATGTGGTCGGATACCGGATGATCTCCTATCACACGTCGGAGTTGTGAGACATGGAAGACGGGATGAATGCGAGCGGTGTCCGGAAGGCGGAGGCGATATGCCACGGCGCCAATGCGGCTGAGGATCTCGAATGGTCCAAAGAAACGCGGAGCGAGCTTGGGAGAAGTACGGCGGGCCACCGTGAGCTGGCGATAGGGGTGGAGCTTAATGAACACGCGCTCACCCACTTGGAACTGAAGGTCCCGACGTTTTCTGTTGGCAAACGACGCCATCTTTGCCTGAGCGCGCCGAAGATGGTGTTTTAAGCTGTCCAAGATGACATCCCGATCGTGGAGATGATCCGCCAAGCTAGCCACCGGGCATTCCCCGGGCATGTAACAGAGCACGGTCGGCGGTGGTCGGCCATATACCGTCTCGAAGGGCGAGGTGTGGGCGGCGTGGTGGTACGCGGTGTTGTAGGAGTATTCCGCCCAACCAAGCCATTTGGCCCAAGACCCTGGCCTCTCCCCTATGAAGCAGCGCAAATAAGTCTCCAGGCGCCTGTTGAGGACCTCGGATTGGCCATCCGACTGCGGGTGATATGCAGTACTCATCCGGAGTTGGGTTCCCTGCAGACGGAATAGTTCGGTCCAGAAGCCACTGAGAAAAAGTGGGTCCCGATCGCTAACGATCGAACGGGGAAACCCATGAAGACGGACTATCTCCGCAATGAAGCAGTCTGCCACAGATGCAGCCGTGTAGGGATGGCGGAGCGGAATGAAGTGTGCGTACTTCGTGAGGCGGTCTACGACCACCAATATGCAGTCGAAGCTGTTGGAGCGGGGCAACCGGGTGATGAAGTCCATAGCTTTGTCCTCCCAAATACGTTCCGGAACCGGTAGGGGCTGCAGGAGGCCGCCGGGGAACATTGTCTCGTATTTGGCCTTCTGACATGGGAAGCAAGCCGCTACGAATGCTTTCACCTGTCGAAGCATGTGAGGCCAGAAAAGCGAGGCCGCCAACCGACGATATGTCCGATAAGCGCCCGCGTGGCCGCCTGCAGGGGTGGAGTGGAACTCAGGCAGCAAAGCCGGGATCTTCGCCGAAGAAGCCGACAAGACGAGGCGGTCCCGATGAAAGAGGCGGCCCCCTATCAGAGTAAACGGCGGTCTGGAGGCAGATTCGGTCAGCAATGCGACCCGAATGTCTTGAAGTTGCGGGTCCCGGTCCACCTCGTGTTGAATGGGCGTGACGTCGTCCCACACCGGCCGGGAGATGGCGGTTAACTCTGGCGCGTGCGGGCCGCAGGAAAGCGCGTCGGCCACCCGATTGGTCTTGCCTGGACGGAACTCTACGGTGAAATCATAGCCAAGCAACTTGGCCACCCAAACCTGCTGCTTTGGCGTGGCTATCTTTTGCTGAAGAAGGTAACGGAGGCTGTGGTGATCGGTACGGATGATGAAGGGGCGCCCCAGTAGATACGGCCGCCAATGTTGGACCGCCAAAACTAGCGCCATGAGCTCGTTTTCGTACGCCGAGCGGCTGCGCACCGCATTGGAGAACGCACGACTATAGAAGGCAATTGGCCGGCCGGCCTGCATCAAGACGGCGCCGACGCCTGTGCCCGAGGCATCGCACTCGACGATGAATGTTTGGTGGAAGTCCGACATGGCCAAAACTGGGCCGTGGATCAAGGCCGTTTGGAGCGCTGTGAAGGCCTCCATGGCCGCCGGCGGCCAAGTGAAAGGTCCCTCCTCGGATTTCTTTAGCAGCTGCGTGAGGGGGCGGGCCAAGCCGCCTTAATTGCTAATGAAGCGCCGGTAGTACCCTGTCAGGCCGAGGAAGGCCCGGACGTCGTGTAGTGAGGCGGGAGTTGGCCACCGCAACACCGCCTGAATTTTGTCTTCGTCCATGGCCACGCCGTGGGCCGAGATTGTATGACCCAAGTAGCTGACAGTAGCGGTGCCGAAGGTGCACTTCTTGCGGTTGACCGTGAGCTGATGTACGCGGAGAGTGGCGAACGTCTCCCGAACGTGACGGAGGTGGTCCTGCCAAGTGGGACTGAAGACAAGGATATCATCAAAAAAAACCAGAACATGCTTACGCAGAACGGGGCGGAAGATCTCATTCATGGTGGCTTGGAATGTCGCGGGGGCGTTGGTGAGCCCAAAGGGCATGACCAGAAACTCGAAATGCCCATCGTGCGTCCTGAAGGCCGTCTTGGGCACGTCGTCCGGCCGAACCCGAATTTGATGATAGCCGGCCCGGAGGTCCAGTTTGGTGAAGCAAGTCGCGCCATGTAGCTCGTCCAAGAGCTCCTGAATTACCGGTATCGGATATTTATCCGGTACCATGGCCTTGTTGAGCTCCCGGTAGTCCACGCAGAATCTCCAGCTGTCGTTTTTCTTGCGGACGAGTAGCACCGGGCTGGAAAACGGGCTAGCACTGGGTCGGATGATGCCTCCTAACAACATCTCGCGAACAAGTCTTTCGATCTCGTCCTTTTGGGCGTGCCCGTAATGGTATGGTCTCACGGACACCGCAGAAGATCCCGGATGGAGAACGATAGCATGATCAGTCGGTCGGGGAGGTGGAAGACCCGAGGGGGCGGTGAAGATGTCCTCGAAATCCGCCAGGATGGCGTCCATGTCCGCCTGGATGGGTGCGGCCGCCTCGGAAGGGGTCGCCTGAAGGGGCCACAGCCAGGCCGAGAAATCCACGTCGGCGACTCGGGTCATAGCCCGATAGGACAGCGGTGAGCGGAGGAGAGTAGGGTCGCCCACCAAGCGACATTGTCGGCCCTGCTGTTGAAATATCATGGTCATCGAAGCCCAATTTACCCGAACGTCTCCAAGGGTCTCGAGCCACGCAACACCGAGTATAGCGTCGAGGCCACCCAACTCAAACATGTAGAAATCAGCCGTTACCCGGCACGAGCCCACTGTCATGGACACCTCCTTGCACTGGCCCAAGGTCGGTCGGCGGCGGCCATCGCCAAGGCACACCGAAAAGTTTGGTGACGGATCAACCGGTAGGGCGAGCTCCTGCGCCAACTGGGCGGACATGAAGTTGTGACTGGCCCCACTGTCCACCATCACGATGTCGGGGCGGTTGCGGAGTTCGCCGGCCAACTTCATGGTGCGGGGTCCTGTCAATCCCCCGACGGAGTAGAATGGAAGTTCTAACAAGTTGAGAGGGACGTCCTCGAGGTCGGCGGGTGGAAGGTCGGGTGGGGCCTCCAACGGTGGCAAATCCTCGGCGGTGGCGTACCCTTCGCCGTCGCTGAAGATAGCGTGGGATTCCTTGACGGGGCAAACATGCTGAGGCGAGTAGGGTTGGCGGCAGCGGAAGCATAATCCGCGGCGCCGAAGGTCGTTGTAGTCCACGGTGGAGAGGCGGTTGGACCGTCCGGACGAGCCGGCCGAGGGTGTGGCGCAGGGGCCGGCCGAGGGCCGGTATCCCGCACGTGGTGGTGACGGAGAGGTTGTGGGCCGGCGTGCCGGGGGCCGATGTCCGCCTCAACCGCACGGGCAAGTTCCAATGCTTCTGAGACCGTGCGTGGGTGATGAGTGCGAATGCGCGAGCGGATATTGGGAAGGAGGCCTTGCAGAAAAAATCCCAGGTAGTGGTCGGGCGGGAGGTCTGGGACTTGTGTGACGAGAGCGACGAACTCATCGATGTATGCGTCCACCGTGGTTGATTGTCGGGCGGAGCAAAGCCGCTCGATAGCGGAGCCGGTGTAGCGGGAATCGTACCGGCTAATCATTTCTTGTTTGAATTCATGCCACAGAATGAGGGGTTGCACTTGGCGCAGCCAACGTGCCCAATGGAGGGCCGAGCCATCCATGCCGACCATAGCGGTGCCGACTCGATCCGCCGGGGGAGTGCCATTGAGGTCGAAGTATTGCTCCGCACGGGCAACCCATCCCATAGGATCCGTCCCGGCGAAGGGTGGAACATCCATTGCGAATGTGGGGCGAGTGACAGGAATTTGCGGAATAACTGGACACGGCTGGGACGCCGCCGACGCACGGGCGCCTGCCGCGAACGGGGAAGGGGGGTGCCGAGCAGCGAGGCCGCGTCCGCCTTGGTGACTGGAGGCGGCGGTGTGCCCGACGGCGGTTGCAGGGCGTCGAGGCGCAGGATGATGGAGGATTGAGTTGCTAAGACGGCCTCCATCATCGATTCGAGCTTGGAGATCTGCGAGCCCTGGATCGCGACGTTGGCCGCGAGGGAGGAAGCATCGTCGGCGGCGGAGGAGTCGGCGGGGTGAAGGCGAGTGTTGGGGGCCATTAGGGTTTCCGGCGGCGGAGGAGACGCGGGCGGAGTTGGCAGGTCGGACCAATGATACCGCTGCGGGTATCGGATCAATGATAGCGGTCGGCGACAGCGAACTGGATAGCGGACGGGCTGGCGCCGGGCGACAGTGCGGGCGATAAGCGGCGGGGATCCTTGATAGCTGATGCTGGGCGACAGCGGCGGCGGTAGGCGGGAGGGCAATCGGGCGAGGGAGAGAGATAGAGAGATAGAGAAAGAGAGGGAGAGAGATAGAGAAAGAGAGGGAGAGAGATAGAGAGAGAAGGAGAAGACAAGGGGAACAGCCCCTTCTAAATGGATTGATCAAAAGATGATACCAAACCCTAAGGTGATCCCTTATATAGGGGGAACCCACCACTACTCAAGTTCATAATAAAAGGGCATAAACAAATAATTAAACTCCAACAAAACGCATGGGCCGGTCGGCCACGTCAGACGGTCCTCGCCGAACCGCTCGCTTCAGTGTTAATAGTTGGTCGCGCGCGAGCCTTCCTCGAATACACCTGCCATTCCGTCTCGTCAGCTTGGATGTCGGTAACAAGATGCATGGGTAAATCCTTTTGATTGTGTTGGTATGCTTAGTGTTGCAACATATTATAAAATTCTCAGTCATTTTCCTCCTCTTCTCCATGGTTGGTGATCAAAGCATCTTCAATCTCCGATTCGTCTAAGGGCAAGATAACAACATTAAGTATACCAACACCATTAAAAAGATTTGCCCATGCATCTTCAATATCCCACAATCTACTTCTTCCTTCATTATAGATATTATTTCTCTTTAATAGCAGACGTAGATTACTACACACATAGATCAAATCATCAGCTCGTTGTGGTTGAATTTTGTTTCTTCTTAATGAGTGAATTAAAGAGTACGTGCTCCAATTTCGCTCACAACATGAGGATGAAGAAGGTTGTCTAGAATCTTCAGAGCAATCTTTTGCAACCTCAGTGTCGAAGTTTCATAATAGCTTCACCAATCTTTGAGCAATAAGGAAACTCTACTCTCTAAATAATTAGGCTCAGTAAATGCTTGACCAAGTTCCGTGAACCCAGAAAACTCATTAATGATTGCATTCCTCTCCGCCATATCAGGGAAATATCTCTTTAAGCTTGTAGTTCTCTCCAAAGAAACCTCCTCATTTGTATTTGAAGCAACTATATTTGTCCTCTGCATTAAGTCATTCTTGGCTATAATATCTGCAAATGTTTAACAAATTACAAGTCATTACATGAAATAAATATATCATAGATTCATAGTAAATATCAAATATGTGAAAAGATTACTTTGGATTTAAAGAACAAGTCATACATTGTGGTAGTGTGCAACTCTTGGTCCATCGATCAACGATAACATCATAAATTGCCTCATAAAGAGGGCAATGAGCATCCAAGTTCGTCAATTTCTCATGCCTACATATTTTAACCTTCACAAGAAGAAAAGACCAATATCATAAAACTACTTCAACCAATCAAAGAGATTGGACCCTAAAAGGAAATCAATTTAGTAAGTGATGGCTGGGTAAATGCTCAAAGAAAACCATTGATTAATTTTATGATTGCATTTCAGGATGATCCTATTTTCTTGAAGGCAAACAAACCTAACTTTCATTTAGTGTATGACATGTGAGACTCAATGATAGAAAATGTGAAGGTTGAAATATGCAGGCATGAGAAATTGACAAATCTACTTATCTTGTGGTTAACAACAAATTTGTATGAGCTTATGTAATATGGATTCTTAGCTAGATGGAATGACAAACCACAAGAATAGTACATCCCAGCGATGTGGCACCTTAGCTCATCTCTAGCTTTATTTTGGAAATTCATACCAATAGGTCCACCTCTTCTTCTTTTTTGTTTCCCCAACTAATTGAGTAGTCTGACTTGCATTAACAAATGATATTAACTTGGAATTTGGTTTGCATCTTTCTTTTGCTTCAGAAACTACTCTTTAAAGCTCTTTTAGATACTCTCGGGTCACTTTTGCACATACCCTTATAACATTCCCAGATAATTTTAGTGACTCTTCACCCTAGAATACGAGCCTCTGTAATCTACCTCGCAGAAATATCATTTCTATTTTTTATTCTCTCCACCAACTTCTCTACTCTCAATAAGAGACACATAAGCTTAGAGCGGAGCATGATTATCCTTATCCACGTCATTGAAAATAAATCAACTTATTCTTGAGGTAGAAGGTGTGCATGTAACACTAATAAGAGAATCTGATTGGTGCATGTAACACTAATAAGAGAATCTGATTGAGACATAACTGCAACTGATAAAGCCTAATCATAATTGTTGGAATAATGATTCAAGTATATTCATTAGGAGAAGAACCCAATACATATAGAGGACTACAATGCTAATAGCACACCAGGAGAAATAAAATAAAAGTAAAACATTAAATATGCTAACACTCCCCCTCAAGTTGGGTGAGTGATGTTAATCATGCCCAACATGTTCACGAACTGGCCAAATGAACTTCCACTCAATCCTTTGGTGAGAATGTCGGCGAGTTGCCCGTTGGAAGGCACAAAGGGAGTACATATGATTCCTTTTTCAATCTTCTCCTTGATAAAGTGTCTATCCACCTCGATGTGTTTTGTCCGGTCATGTTGAACAGGATTGTGTGCAATACTGATGACTGACTTATTGTCACAATACAAACGGATAGATCCGTCTTCCACTAGACCAAGGTCGCTCATTAAGGCCCGAAGCCATAAGCCTTCACATACTCCATGAGTCATAGCTCTGAACTCAGCCTCAGCACTAGATTGTGCCACAACCTGTTGCTTTTTGCTCCTCCAAGTAACAAGGTTGCCACCAACAAGAGAGCAATATCCAGAGGTGGATCGCCTATCATCCACTGACCCGGCCCAATCCGCATCAGTATAGACCTCAATCTTTAGGTTGGAACTCGGGGAAAACAGGATTCCCCTTCCTGATGAAGATTTAAGGTACCTAAGAATTCTGAGAGCAACATCCATGTGTCGGATCTTTGGAGCATGCATGTACTGACTCACAACACTCACCGCATAAGAGATATCAGGACGAGTATGAGACAGATAAATCAGCCTCCCCACTAGCCTTTGGAACCCCGAGATATCTTCAATCTCCACCCCATCATCACGCCCTAGCCGATGATTTGCCTCAATCGGAGTGTCAGCCGGTCTGCATCCGCTCATCCCCATCTTCTCAAGAAGATCTAACGTGTATTTCTGCTGAGAGAGAAAGACCCCCTGCTTATATCTGGCAACTTCAATTCCCAAGAAATACTTGAGTTTTCCCAGGTCCTTGACCTCAAACTCTCTGGCAAGCCTCTGTTTCAGATTCTGAATTTCCTCATGATCATCACCAGTTATGACAATGTCGTCAACATACACAATGAGAATAGTAACTTTCCCACACCTGCGTTTGATAAACAATGTATGGTCTGCGTTGCTCTGGGAATAGCCAAACGACACCATCGCCTTGTGGAACCGGCCAAACCAAGCTCTTGGGGACTGCTTCAGTCCATATAGAGCCCTCAACAATCTACATACTTTTCCTGCAGCACCAGCCGGAGTGAGACCCGGAGGAATAGACATATAGACCTCCTCCTCCAAGTCACCATGGAGGAAGGCATTCTTTACATCAAGTTGCAGAAGGTCCCAATTTTTGCAAACAACAACAGATATCAATACCCTGATGGTATTCATCTTAGCAACCGGGGCAAACGTCTCTTGATAATCAATGCCATGAGTTTGGGTATAACCCCTTGCAACCAACCTTGCCTTACACCTCTCAACAATCCCTTGTGGGTTTTGTTTCACCGAGAACACCCACTTGCACCCAACCGTTTTTTTTTCCATGGGGAAGAGGGACAAGATCCCATGTATGGTTCTTCTCCAGAGCCTTCATTTCCTCAACCATTGCCTCTCGCCACATAGGAACCTCAAGAGCCTGTTGCCATGACACAGGTATGGAAGAAGTAGCAAGAGAGGAGATAAAAGCCTTGTAGGAGGTAGACAGAGAGTCATAAGATACATAATTAGCTAAAGGATGGCGGGTACAAGACCGGATACCTTTTCGGAGGGCAATCGGGAGATCGGAAGGCGAAGGCCCTGAGTCAGGATCCACTGACTGTTCTGGTAACACAGCAGAGTCACGTGTGCTTATCCCCTTTATACGCCGAGTATATACCTGCAAGGTCGGGGGTGAAGGAGGCATAGAAGAAGGTGGAGATATCGGGAGGGAGGCCACCTCCACTGGAATAGGACTCACTTCCACGGGTAGAGGCTCCCCCTGAAGTGAGGGATAAGGCGGAGGTATGGGCAACGAAAGAGAGGGAACACCCGAGGGTGTAGAAGCCGACAGAGGGTAATAGGACTCAGATTCACGGAAGGTGACATCCATGCTGACAAACACCTTCTTGGTCGGTGGGTGAAAACACTTGTACCCCTTTTGCGTAGGAGAGTAACCAATAAAGACGCACTTGAGGGCACGAGGATCAAGTTTGGAGGGATGAGGATGATGGATGTGAACAAAGCAAACACACCCAAACACCTTGGGAGAAAGGCGAGTAGGAGACACACAAAGCGTATCCAGAGGGGTACGGTTTCTGAGGATACGTGTGGGCATACGATTGATGAGGTACGCAGCAGTGAGGACGACATCTCCCCAATAAAATTTTGGAAGATGCATGGTGGACAACAGACAACGAGCAACCTCCAACAGATGACGATTTTTCCGCTCAGCAACGCCATTTTGAGCTGGGGAATAGGCACAGGTAGTCTGATGTATGATGCCGTGATCAACAAGGTAGCGTTCAAACTGTGAATCAACATATTCACGGCCATTGTCACTGCGATGGATTTGAATTTTGGACTGAAATTGGGTGGAGATCATGGCATGGAATTGTCGAAAGATAGAGAAAACTTCACTTTTGTGACGAAGCAAATATAACCATGTAGTACGGGAGAAACAATCAATAAATGTAACAAACCACGTACAACCTGAAATAGAAGGGTCCAAGCATGGACCCCATATATCAGTATGAATAACAGCAAATGGACTAGAACTAGGCAACGCGGCATGCTTAAATGAAGTACGATGATGTTTGTTGACACTACAAACATCACACACAAAAGACTCAAAAATAGTAGTAGACAGTGCTGGAAATAACAACTTCATAACAGAAAGAGAGGGGTGTCTCAGGCGACAGTGCCAGGAGTACAACGGATGAACAGTGCTGGAATGAAGAGCAAGAGCAGGTGGAGCAGCGCCAGAGTCAAGCACATAGAGACCATTCACCATGTTACCAGAGCCAATCACCTTCCCCGTTGTCAGGTCCTGAAACACACAAGAAGACGGAAAAAAGGTCACAGAGCAGTGCATGGAGTTGGTCAAATGACTAACTGAAAGTAGATTACGAGTAAAAGCAGGCACGTGAAGAGCAGAAGACAAGGTGAGAGATGAGCAGGGGATGGTACCCTTGCCAGCAATGGTGGAGAGGGAACCATCAGCAATGCTCACCTTATCACGCCCAGAAAGCGGAGTATAGGAAATAAAACCTGTAGAGGACCCGGTCATATGATCCGTGGCCTTAGAGTCAATCACCCAGTGGATGGAAGGAGAAACAACAGAATGGGCACCTGGCAGTCCTGTATGAGCGTAGGAGGAGTGGAGACGCTGAGCGGGAGCGCTGGCGGGGTCGCTGTCGGAAGAGGAGGCGCGGGCGTCCGACGGGAGGCTAGCGAGCGCGGGCCGAAGACGAGCGAGCGAGCAGCGGGAGCGACGGGAGGATTAGGTCACGGGAGGCTCTGATACCATGTTGGAATAATGATTCAAGTATATTCATTAGGAGAAGAACCCAATACATATAGAGGACTACAATGCTAATAGCATACCAGGAGAAATAAAATAAAAGTAAACCATTAAATATGATAACAATAATAACCAAACAAACAAACATAAATTAATGTAAAATCTCCTGCATATAACTCTTAGAACACTAAGTTTTAAATTTCTCCTTTCCGGGAGGTCTTAATGTAAAATCCCTCACATCCCCTTCACTACGTCACTAATTACATATACGAAATATGAAAATCAAAAGACAGAACCTTAAGAAAATCATAATTTTCTCCCATCCAAGAGGTATTAATACAAAATCTGTCATATCCCCTTCAACTACATTTCGTGCATGCATCAAGAATTTTATTCCCTTAGCCGACATGTGAAAACTGAAATGGCAGTTAAGAATAAGCAGAGAAGAGGAAGGGAAGAAGTTAACAAGAAGAGGAGGGGAAGAAGGAGAAGAAAAAAATGTAGAAGTGGAAGAAGCAGAGCTTGCCGCATTGAGAGCTTCTTATGGGATCGATCTCCTGTGGTCTCTTACAGGAAAGACATCGACCTCTTACAGGAGAGACGACGGCATCGACGACCTCTTACGGGAGAGGCGGCGATATTTGCGGTGGCTTACAGGAGAGATGACGATGTCTGCAGATTCTTATGGAATCTGGAGGAGAGAAGCAGACGAAACGTGCAACACAAAAGGAAATGTCGGGACCTAAATGACTGATGCGGATATGAATAATGCGTCACACAGCGTCCGTTACACGCATCCGTACCGAAAATGTACCCGGTACGGGCACTCAACTTATTTTGCCGTGCCTGTGCTTCCTAGGTCATATTCAAGTTGCTCTCCATATCACCGTAATTCCAGTTTTTCATGAACAAACCAAGCATATTGAAGTAGATTGTCACTTCATTAGAGGAAACGTTCAACTCTACAAAATTGATCTTCGACATGTTCCTGCTGCTGATCAAATTTTTGATGTCTTCACAAATGCCCTGCCTCGCCCACTCTATCATCTGTTCATTTCGAAGTCTGGTGTCTACATTTTATATGCTCCAGTTTGCGAGGGAGTATAAAATAAATATTTATGAAGCCCAATGTAATGACTCGCCTCTATGACCCATTGGGAGCATCTTGTATAGTTGCTTCTTCCATTGTGGTTTGGAGTTAAGTTATCACTCCTCGCACCTATAAATATGTGTAAATGTATTTATTTCAAATGATGTAATAAAATTATTATGTCATGTTGTCCGCAATTTCACAATTAAATTATCCACAATTTTTGGCCTTATTATTCATGTTCTTCCTGCTTGGAATTTTTCTTCATTCAGTAACATTATTACGGATTATATATCAATGCTTTCTTTGGATCTATACTTTACACTTACAAAAGTTGCACAAATTTTGCGAAGAAGCAAGGTTGTAGATTGGATTATAGTATCATGATGTTATGCTATCACAACGCCTTCCTTTATTGATTAATTAGAAGGAAGCCTTACAGATACTAAGTGACTGCTTGTAGTTTGTGATCCGGTTATGGGTGATGAAGGAAAGCTATATGTTCCAGAGGAGTTGGTGTCTGTATATCGTGAAAAGGTAACTGTCTTAGTTTTTGCAAGTTTCTGTTTCATTTTTCAAATGTTGTATATTGTAGCACAGTGTATTTAAATCAGCAGACTCATTTTGCATTTGCGTTAATATTTTTTTCCTATTTTGGTCTTATTATATACATATATGTGCAATGGTCTAATTTCTTTGACTTTTGTGAGGGTAACCATAAGTAACAGTGCCTTCTAAGTTGGTTACTTCTATGGTTTTCTTATGGTTAGGTTGTTCCGGTGGCTTCAATGCTCACCCCTAACCAGTTTGAAATCGAGCAACTCACCGGTTCCAGGTACCTGTAATCTTTTTTTTTGAGGTTGCATTCTTGTCTACTTTTCGTGCATCTTGTTATTGTTTGCAATTGTTATTCCCGTGACATTATGCATGGTATAGGGATACAAGAAGACGAAGGGTTTTCTTGCACTCCAAAAATCAGCATGTGATCTTTAGATGTATTTCAGATTGTATTTTGTTTAGTTGATAATGGTTTAAGCAAGAATACACAAAATATGCATTTATGGAAAAAATTGAGTGAAAGGGATAATTGCTAGTGATAATGGTCACTGCAATGATCAATCACTTGAATACCGGAGGTTGTCTAATTCTATGTGCGTTTATTTATCACTATTCACTAGTTTCTAAATATGCATGTGCGTTAAGATTGGTATTACCAATATGGTATATGGAAATTAGACATGCAAACTTTAAGGTGTTTGTATGCATACATGCATTTGTTTTTAATATTATATAGCATACTATTATACTAAAATGAAATGTTAATGTAAAATGCATATTGATATAAAGCTGTATTACATAGTTGGTATCAAGCTTAGATTGTCTATGCATCATTTATTTATTTGCAAATACTTTAGATATTTTTGTATATTCGCGATAATCATTTTGATTATGCATTATTTTTTATTTACCCTTTTTTACTGGAATTGCTAGTGCAGGATTATTTCAGAGAAAGATGGCTTTGAAGCTTGTAAAAAACTTCATTCTGCTGGTCCTAAAAAGGTTTACTTTTTCAATTAATTATTTATTCATTTATAGAAAATTCAAAGATATGATGTACCTCACATAAAATTTGTTAGAAGTTATGAATTATTATAATAGGTTGTATTTATTTATTCCCACATTGGGCGTACATTTTATATCAATTACCCTCTATTTATATAGAGCGATGTTAAACGCAGGCCAGTTTTGGCTAAATGCAGGCCACAGGTTTTTAAAAAGAGCGATGTTAAACGCAGGCCGATTTTAGCTATATGCAGGCCACAATTTTTGTAAAAAAGATATCATTTTTCCTTTTGAAACTTCAGGAAAAATGATTCGAGTAGTTTAATACTTCATGTATTATGTGTTTTTTCCTTCCATGCAATCGTGTCCCCAAGGAGTTTACTCGTTTGTCCGAGTCCGATGTGTTTTTAAATTACAACTGACCTAAAGCTATTCATGGGTATTTGCTACGGCGATGGTGACGATCGCGACGTCGTCTGCAATGGCGGAGATGGCGGCGATCGCGACGTCGTCGGCGATGGCGGCGATCGCGGCGTCGTCGGCGATGGCGGTGATGGCGGCCATGGCGGCGATGGCGGCCATGGAGGCGATGGCGGCGATGGCGGCAATGGAGGCGATGGCGGCGATGGAGGCGATGGCACGATCTCGACGTCGTCGGCGATGGCGGCGATGACGGCGATGGTTATATTTCGGGTAGTTACGTCTCTAGTGGGGGTTCTTTGGATAACCGCATCCCCATGGATGGGGTGCGGTTAGCGCCTTTAGGAATACTCCATCAATAGCTCTCCCAGATTTACTGACGAAACAGTGACATTCAATGTAACCTCGCATGCATGATATTTTACTTACTTATTTTATGAATGCTATTTTGCTTGGTGATTTATTTAGGAAAATATTAATTTAATTTTTGAATATGGTATGTAAATATGAAATTTGGCCTGCATGAATAATTTTTTGGCCTGCATATATCCGCGGCCTGCATATAGCCAAAACCGGCCTGCATTTAACATCGCTCTTTATATAAAGAGGTGTAAGGATTTGTATTCATTATGTGAATGAAATGAATCTGATTTCAAGCTTCACATGGTCTAGATCCAATTGGGTTAACCTAGCCACTGTCTAGAGCTTCTCGATCTCTTCTAGCACTCAACATCCACGGTGACTTGTCCCACGCTATCGACGCTGCCATCAACATCGATCCACCAACTCGTCTTCGTCTCCAAAGTTTCAAACCTTGCCACTGCCTTTGATACTTGATCTCTTCCCTCTCTTCATCATCTTATGATCTCAACTCTGTCGTCGACAACAATCCAAAGTTCATCTTCCTTTGTTCAGAGCTCGTCGATTCAATGATACAAAAGCTTGTCTTCGCCCTCCCCTATTGAAAGCTTGCGATCCAAATGCTTGTCTCGACCAACTCTCCACCATTCCCCATCGATCCAGAAACGCCAAATCAACTCAACACCATAGCTCGTCAATCAACAATCCAGTGCGCGTCTAGCTCTTGTGCGGATTTCTTATCCGAAACATCAGTCACTACTCCTTCAACACCCATAAACAAATGTACCATGTCTCTTACTTTATCACGCATCCCTTCTATTTCATCAGAGAAACTTATGAGCAAAAACAACATGGATTGGAAAGCAGCCCTTGAGATTTTATTTCTTGGTCAAGGTCCACTTGATCATTTAACCACAAAAGGAGAGATAAACGGAAACACAAGGGGGCAATAGAGGAAGGTGGATTACTAGTTGTTCTCCCCCTAATGGCAATCGATTGACCCAAAATTAATCGTCCACTCCTGGACTTGCAAGTCCTGCTGCGCTATATGAAGGAAGAATCATACTATATACTCCAATGATGTTCAATATCTTTATGATGCCATTCACAAACTAGCTACCCTACAAATGACAAATCATAATCGTCCATCATAACTAAATAAAGCACAGTTTACTATAGAAGAGGTCGAATTGATCCTAATTGTTGATGTCTACAAAACACTAAAGAATACCTATTATATGTGTATGATTTTTGTTCTACATGATCTCCATAAAGATTTCTAAGATAACATGTATCAAATCTTCACAAATCCTAGTGTTCCCATAACTAAAGATCTCATTGACCGAATACTGAGAATCCGCTCTAGAAAACACATCAGGAGAAATTCTCCATCCATATCTTAACTCTTCTGCGATCTTATTTGATCGTGGAGGACGATGTAATATCTGATATTAAGTGATCATAAATTAGAAGTAATTAATCAGGAATTTAACTAAATATTATGGTTATTATGTTAACACGAAGATCGAAGAGTTAAGTCAGAAATATCACAACCTATTAGAATAAGATAAATCAGTAACAACGACTTAGAATTTGACAAAACAGAAGTTGAAATCGAATCCGGAACATCGAAAAACCTTAGAATCGACATATAAATTGCTGAGATTAGAGTTCGCTAGAAAAGACACGATTTTCGGTACAACCGACAAATGAGGGTACATGGCATGCGTAGCCGCCACGTTGCACAAATGCACGGTATGTGACGACATGCATGGTCGACATGTGGCGACATGCATGGTCGACACGTGGCGACATGCATGGCGACATGTGACGCCATGCATGGCTGCCACGTGGCGATATGTGTCGGCGTGCATGCCTGCCACTTAGCACCTTGCATGGCCACCATATGGCATCGTGCATGGTTGCCACGTGGTGACACATGGCGCCACGTGTCACCTCTAGAGAGCCTAGTAAGTAGCAATTTCGTTTTTTGGACTTTTCATGGATGACACGTGGCGCCACGTGTCACCTCTGGAGAGCCTAGTATATAGCAATTTTGTTTTTTGGACTTTTTGGGAGTTCTAGAACTCGGATTCATGCGATTTCAGGGGCGTTAGAAAGCCCTTATAAATACCTTTACTCATTCGAATTCCAGTCCAATCAGAGGGAAATTAAGAGAGAAGAAGAGAGAGGAGAGAGAAAGTATCGGAATTCTACCGAACTTTCGGGAGATCTTCAGGAGAAATTCTAGAGCTAGAGTTTGACTTAGGATTTCACTTAGTTCCTGCGGAAGCGCTGCCGAAACACCACCGAACTAATATTCGTGGTGTAGAGTACTGCGGAAGCGCCGCCAAAATCCCGAGCCGAGGAGCGAGAAGACTAAGGTAGGTGGAAAATAATACAATATTTATATGTTTAGTCATTATGCTGAAATAATTCCCAAATTCCGATAAGCATAACAAGGGATGAAATTACGTGTATTCACATAGTAATGATGTCCTGAGTCCCATTGCATGCATTCTGATACTATGAATATGCACACACATAATATATATGAAACTAAAATAAATGTTAGTGTCGTAACACGCACGATGCTATGTTGCTATTGTGCAGTCACATGCACGATGCTATGTAAACGTTATTATGCATTAATATGCATGATGCTATGTTACGCTATTATGCAGTAATATGCATGATGTTGTGCAATGCTATCACGATGCTATGAAAGATACTGTACAGTATTTGATAAAATAAAATGTGCACGATAAGAAAATGAATTTTCATGAAAGATACATACTTGTTATTCCACCTCATTTCTGTATACATTTTTGTGCAACACTTCATTTATGCATACATATTTATATTGTGTTATTCTTCCAGGGTGAGCGAGAATGCTCACCAGCCTACTTATGTTTTTAGGTACCGATGCGGATATGGGCGCCATTGGGCAGTGAGGAAGACTATGTTATTTTGTACTATGTAAAACAATATTGTATCAAAGAATGATGTAATCATGTAAACAATGCAAATTATGAATAAAATATGCTGGTTTTGTTGATTCTTGCTTTGAAATGTGTAACAATTAAAAGATCCTCTCCTCACATTTACTGTTCCCGCCTCGTTAAATCGAGCTTACCGGGTCAGGGTGTGACAGACGAGGCCGTGGTGGAGGAAGTGGTAGACGAGCCTCTAGCAATCGACCATGATGCACCTTCTGTAAACGAATATGCCATACTTAGGATAAGTGATATTTACTTGCTGGATTTCTTAATAAATTTGCTAAAGTCTTGTACTTGCAACCCGCTTATCCATGGAACTTGTATGGCAATTGATTCCAATGAGCATCTTGAGCACAATGCTCCACCCTTTCAGCCACCACGACGTATACTAGGGACCTTGTGATGTCTTTCCCATACCACTCTTGTCGGATTCTGGATTCAAGTGCTTTTAATCCTCTCTTTTCTATAATTTATCTCAATTAAGCACAACTCATCACATCATTTTTTCCAATGGTTCCAAAGCTAAAGCTGCATAGATTGACAAAACTGCTCCTCTTCCTTTCCTACCTTTACACATTGTTTTCATACCGGGTATACCCATTTAACCTTGTTATGTTCGTCAACTTACTCGAACTTTTAATTGCTCTATAACCTTTAATGACAAATCCTTTTCTATACAGGACCAGAGCACAAGGAAGATGATTGGAGCAGGAACTGAATCACATGGTCTTTACTTATTTTAGTAGCCTCCTTTCGTTGTTTGTGCCATATTTGATTCTCTTGATCTTCTGCACTGCCATCTTGGTCATCCTAGCATCAATAAATTGAAGAAGTTGGTTCCTCATCTCTCTTATTTGCAATTTTTAGAGTGTTAGTCATATTAGCTTGCGAACATATTCATATTTCCTTTCCAGGAGTAGTATACAAGCAAATTCGCATTTTATTTAGTTTACTCACATATTTGGGGTCCGAGTTGTGTCCGTTTTGTTTTAGGCTACAAAGCACAGATACGTCAAAAACAGGCCCGTACCCGTACCGGGTATGTTTCCGGTACGGGTACGCGTATGGCACAGCGCGATACGCATATTTATCGCTAAATTAGGTTTGCCGCTGCTCTGCCCTGCTTACGCTCCCGCTCCCGCAGCCGCTCCTCTGCTCCCGCTCCCGCAGCCGCTCTCGCATACGCATACGCTCGCTCCTCTGCTCCTGTAAGTCGTTCTTCTTCTTCTTCTTAGATTTTCTGTTCTACTCTGATTTTGTCGAGCTCTGCTTTTGTGGAAAAATTTATGTTGTAATATCTGTATTATTGTTTTTTTCGTCTTGTTCTTATTACAACAATTATGTCTCAATCACAATCTCCGATTAGTGTCACTGGTTTAACTTCTACTTCAGCAACAAGTAGATTTATTTCTGATGACGCAAACAAGGATGATAATGCGCCTCCCTGGGATTATGTATCTTTTATCTATAGTAGAGAAGTTGGTGGCGGAAACAAAAAATGGAAATGTAATTTTTGTGAGATTGATTTCAGCGGCTCTTATTCTAGGGTCAAGAGCCACTTGCTAAAAATATCTGGGAATGGTATTAGGGTATGTCCAAAGGTTAACCAAGAGTATTTAAAAGAGCTTCAAAGAGTGGTTTCTACTTCAGAAGAAAAATGCAAACCGGCTCCCAAGGTATTATCGTTTCCTAATGCAAGTCAAATTTCTCAATTAGTTGGGGAAACAAAAAAAAGAAGAGGTGGATCTATTGATATGACTTTCCAAAATAAAGCTAGAGATGAGTTGAGGAGCCACATAACTAGGATGTTCTATTCCAGTGGTTTGCCATTTCATCTAGCTAGAAATCCGTATTATATCAGTTCATATAAATTTGCTGCTAATCATAATATTGATGGATTTGTTCCTCCTAGATATAATGCTCTAAGAACTACTCTTTTGCAAAAAGAAAAATCGAATATCACTAGAATGCTTCAGCCAATTAAAGATACTTGGCCCCAAAAGGGAATCAGCTTAGTTAGTGATGGTTGGACAGATGCTCAAAGGAGACCTTTGATTAATTTTATGGCGGCCTTCGAGGATGGTCCTATTTTTTTAAAGGCAGTTGATGCATCAGGAGAGTACAAGGATAGACATTATATTGCAAATTTGATGATTGAAGTTATTAATGAAGTTGGAGCCGAAAATCTTATACAAGTTATTACTGATAATGCACCGGTGTGTAAGGCAGCAGGAGCAATTGTGGAGACATGATTCCCACATATTTTTTGGACACCTTGTGTTGTGCGCACCTTAAATTTAGCATTAAAAAATATTTGTGCAGCCAATAATACCGATCGTTGTGCAACAGTTAGAGAACAATGCGGATGGATAACTCAAGTGGCTAATGAAGCTCAATCAATCAGGACTTTCATAATGAATCATCAATACAGGTTGAACATGTATATCTCTTTTGTTTCATTGAAGTTACTTGCAGTTGCTGAAACACGATTTGCTTTCACTATAGTGATGCTTAAGAGGTTTAAACTTGTAAAGATGGGCTTGCTTAATATGGTTGGATGTCCCGAATGGACTATGTATAGAGCAGATGATGTTGAGAAAGCTCTAGAGATTAAAAACATCATCTATAATGACAAATGGTGGGATGACGTGGATAAGATCCTTGATATAACAAGACCCATATATGATATGCTTAGGGTTTGTGATACCGACAAACCTAACCTTCATTTGGTATATGACATGTGGGATTCAATGATAGAAAATGTGAAGATTGAAATATATAGACATGAAAAGTTAACGGACATGGAAGCTCATTGCCCTCTTTATGAGGCAATTTATGATGTCCTCGTTGATCGATGGACCAAAAGTTGCACACCACTACATTGCATGGCTCATTCTCTTAATCCAAGGTATTTTTTTGCTTATTTGATATTTAATATTTACAATAATTTATCTATTTACTATATGCTTTTATTTGTAGGTATTATAGTCGAGAATGACTTGATGGAGGGCCAAATAGAGTTGCTCCAAATACAGATGAAGAGATTTCTTTGGAGAGGAATAAATGCTTAAGAAGATACTTTCCTGATGTGATGGAGAGGAATATAGTATTCAATGAGTTCTCTATGTTCACGGGGCTTGGTCAAGCTTTTAGTGAGCCAGATAGTTTGGAGAGCAGAGCTTCATTATTGCCCAAAGATTGGAGTTACTATGGCACTTCAACACCTAAATTGCAAAAATTTACTTTGAAGCTTTTAGGTCAACCTTCTTCATCGTCCTGCTGTAAGAGAAATTGGAGCACATACTCATTCATTCACTCATTGAGAAGAAACAAAATTCTACTACAACGAGCTGATGATTTGGTGTATGTGCATAGTAATCTACGCCTATTATCGAGGAGAAACGAAATCTACAATCAAGGAAGGAGCAGAATGTGGGATATAGGAGGAGATTCATGGGCAAATCCTTTTGATGGAGTTGGCATGCTTACAATTGCCAACTTGTCTTTAGATGAGCCAGAAATTGAAGAAGCCTTGATCTCAAACAATACGGAGGAAGATGAAGAAAATGAGTGATGAACATCGTTAAATTTCAATTGATTATGAATATTTCATGTTTAAGAACTTCATGTTATATTGCATTAATTATGGACTTGTACTTCAATTGATTATTTATGCTTCATGTTTTATTGTTTTGAGAATTTATAATTGCATTTTTAATATATATACATATATATATTTATTATATTTAATACAACGTATCCCGCCGTACACGTATCCTTGTTTCTTAAATTTTGTCGTACCGGATACGTATCGTACCTAGTACCCGTACCCGTACCGGTGCTTCCTAGGTTTTAGGTTGTGTGTTTTGTTATCTGTGTTGATGATTTTTCAAGATGCACTTAGTGAAAGAACGTTCTGAATTGTTTACTATTTTTTAGAATTTTTGCAATGAAATTCAAAATCAATATTAACAATCAATTCACATATTACAGAGTGATAACACCAACCGATATTTCTCATCCCCCTCAAACGATTTATGGCATCCTGTGACATTATTCATCTGTCCTCATACACCCAACAAAATGGGGTTGCGGAAAGCAAACATCAACATATTCTTGAAACTATACACACCCTTTTAATACATGCTAATGTTCCTCAAACTTTACAGGGATACGCTGTTCTCGCTGCAGTCTACCTAATAAATCATGTCTTCATCAACATTAGATAATAAAGTACCTTACTATATGTTGTTTTCAAATGACATTTTGATCAAAGTCCCCTTTGTTATATGGATCTACTTGTTTTATTCATGATCTCTCACCAGATCTTAACAAGTCATCTGCGCGTGAAATCAAATGTGTCTTTATGGGTTATTATTCTATGGTCCAAAAGGGGTATATAGATGTCACTCGCCTCAACTCATCGTCACGATGTGTCTGTTGATGTCACCTTTTTCAAAGACAATTCCTATTTTTCTTCAGTCGCTTCCATACCGGGATCTATTTCTCAGGTCCTTCATATCCTCGTTCCTTTAAACTCTTACAGTTCTTTTCTAGATACTCCAAATATTGAAGATTTACTTATCATTTGTCATCTCATCACTTATCTACACCAGTCCCAAAATAAGTCAACACGGGAGAATAAATGTACAAAATTAGGTGAAACAACTCCCACTTGCACCTCTCAACCTGCTTCGGATCTAAGTCCCATTGATGTTTATGACCTCTAGCAATGGTACTCACTCAACCCGTAATTCTCACCCCGTTTATTACTCCTTAAGCTATCTCCAATTTGTGACTTATGCGATTTACGAAGATGTTGATATCAGATTTGACATTTTGACGTGAAAATTGAATAGTGATGACTGATAAGCATAAGACATTATATATTTATATTATCATAATAGGTAGAGGGTTGTAGGGGCTTAAAAATTATTTTTGTTGGGGGGGGGGGGGGGATAGTAGGGGAAGTATGAAAAATTATTATTATATAAAAAATGGGTTGCGGTTTTGTTCTATTTTAGTCTGGATTGGGTCTAGAAATTTTGAAACCGCTCGAAACTTGTATGTTGTGATTTCGGTTCTGGTCCGAATAATAATATGAAAGAACCGCACCCGGACCACTGTTCTCAAACCAGACCCAAATAATTCGCGAACGGTTCGGCCCGCTTCTATGCAATTCCGGTTTGGTCCGCTTGTATGCAATTTCAATTTGGTTTATGGTTCGATTTATGGTTCTCGGTTCTAAGTGACAACTTTAACCCTAGAACGCCAGTTGGAATGAGGGTTAAGAGAGATTGAAAGAGATTTTTTATTAATAATTCTTTTTCCAATCCTCCACCCTTTAATAAGGTGATAACGACACAAAAAAAGTTGGGTCAAAATGCCAAACTAACCCTCACAAGGTTTAACAAAAGTGAGTTCAAATAAACGCGCAGAGATACTAAAAGTAATAAAAGTGGCGACGATGATGCCATCAAAGTGCGCTCAGTCCTTGCGCACCCACGCATGCCACTCATACGTGGCGCCCCAATGTGGATCTATAACGTCAACTTGCAATATCTTCACCAAATCACTTAGAAGTCCCAAAATAATGTATATTTGTAATAAGTTGAATGTATATGACATATATGCTCAAGCTGGAGGAGTGTTGAAAGTTATAAATTATTATTATATGTTGTATTTATTTAGTCTCACATTGGTTGTACATTTTTTATGCATTGCCCTCTATCTATATAAAGAGGTGTAAGGGTTGTATTCATTAAGTGAAGGAAATGAACCTGATTTCAAACTTCATAAGATGCAAACCCATCCTTGAAGTTGTTCCATCCATGAGATTCTAGGGCAATCCTTTTAAATTTTTTCCAAAATTATGACGACTTTTAACATCATCCACTTAAAAAATATCATTTTTTCGTAAGTCTATTTATTTATATATTTGTCTATTCACACAACTCTCTATCACCCATTGAAGAGAACATTCACGCCACGGTAGCAAGAATAATGCAAATCATAATTAGGAGTACAATGAACTACATGTGTGATTGCTAGTAAATATGCTTAGCGTACCCACTGCATGATCTATATTTACATGTGTACATGACATTCGCGAGGCTACCAATCACACAAGCACACTTAATTTGATTCATAGCATCATCACTATTTTTCAATAGTTTGTTGGAGGCATCTCATGAGTCACTCACTCGAAAGCATTTGTGTACTCGTACTTCTCTAGCATGCTATCAATATTGGGCTTGTGATAGTGCACACCCATCATTGGTCTTGATATTTTTTATTTTTAATTAACATTAACTCCCAAATCCTTCATGCTAAAGTACGAAATTTGGAAATTGTTTGTATGGCTAACACAATTAATGCCCATTCCCATTATCAGCATGTCAACTACATACAATCAAACAATCATGCCTTTTTCAACTATACATTTAGTGTTCGAAATTTCAAACAGTAAAATCATCTTATCGCATAGCATTTCCAAATTTCTCATGTCATAATTTTGGTGCCTACTTTAGACATGCAAAGACTTCAGTTATAGCACACTTCGTGTTCCAAACCTTTGATCACAAAACCAATATGTTATTTCATATAGATTTCTTTAACTATTAAATGAATTGTCTCATGTTTCCCAAGTCAAAGCTTGCATAACTGTCAGTTTCTAGTTAGTTCATGTAAGGCTTGATGATCTAAATCAGTGGAGTAATCTCCATCCCTTAAATTAGAAGTGGCAACATAAGCAGACTGGGATTTGGTAACAAAATTTTCTGCAACATTTTTGGTATATTATTTTGGCACAAATGAGGGTGCAACTCCCAACAAATTTTATTTTCATGTTTCTGGATCAGCAATGAGAGCATAACCAATTTAGCTTTTACATAGTCGATAATTTCGTGGCTGGTTAATATTTCTCTCATCTCGTGGCTTACATTCCATTTCCTCTTATGAGCGATCTTAGCCTATCCCTCGCGACTTCAAGCGCCATTGGGTGTACCTATCTCTATCCTGTGAGATTCTCCATGCAAGTAGCTAGCAAAATAGCAATATTTGGAACATATTCTTACTTCACATGTGGACCATTTGAAATACAATCTCAGGAGGAAGACTATCAGGAGGCTCAATCACCTTTTTTTTTTCTAATCTCTCTTTAAGTGACCTCTCGTCCACTTTAGATGAAACTATCCTTGACATTTGAATATTTTACTCCCATTTTTTAAATTATTTCCTACAGTAATCTTCAATCATAGTACCACTTTCTATGTACATGAACTCCCTATTAAATTGATGTATTATGGTTAAATCCCTTTCTTTGGAGCAATTTTTTTCCACCAAATCCAACTAATTTCTTAGCATATATTTATAAAATGTCAAATGTTTTAGAAAGAAAGAGCCATGTCATAACAACAAGATTATCTCCTTACCACTCCTTAAAAGAACATAAGAAGAACCGGTCAAAGGAGGATCATTGGACCCAACTTTTCTCTTGCTGCCAATAAGATCAATTGTGCCCAAGAAGATAGGCTTCAGTTTAATTTTAAGTTAGAAACATCCATGGTAGTGTATTCATTGAAGGCATTGCTCAAGGTTGGAGCAATGAGAACTAGCGTAGTTTTACCCATCTAAAGTGCCTAGGGTTTCACACCTAATGGAACAAGCACAAATCCAATTGGAGCCCTTAAAATCTGCGATATGTTGCTACTTTTCTTCTAAAGACAATGTTGTTGCTACTTTTCTTCTAAAGACAATGTTGTTGCTACTTTGCTTATTATTCTATATCTATGTCAGCATACTAGACCAAATGATAACCGAAAGCTGCTCTTTGCCAAATTGCAAGCATGGAAGTTGAACAACTAGACGGCAAAGGGAAGATACTATAGGAATCAAGGACTCCCGCAACATAATGCTTGCAGGGTGGGCTCACTATTTAAGTTGAAAGGATGAGCAGGCTGATGAGCAGAGATTATGCTGCGATCAAAGAATGTATGCTATTGAGTTATGTAGTCAAAGACGTCTAAGAAAGATCGGTAATTGACGTTGAAGCAACAGAGACTGATGTTGATTCAAAAGCATATGTCGTCAATGATGAAGAAGGATTTTTAGGTTATCTTTTGGTGTATGATAATTGCAGACGAAGGGCGGATTTATGATTACCAAAACCTTCTTGGAGCATGTAGTTATGGTGCCAATGAAGTAATAGAGCTCTTATCAAGGACAAGATCACTGTCTGTTAGTCTCGCGTGGGAAGTCTCATGAGTGTAGTAAAATTAAATTCTTTCAGTAATTACTGGACAAATTCTTTCAATAATGACGGGAGATTTTCATTCTGATCATGATGAGATAATCTCTCCTTAAATGTATAGTCTTACACTTAAGTGTTAGCCTTGCAGCTTAATATTCCTAGATGGCCAAATTAACCGACTCAATTATCTCCTAGTGGATTGAATATAAGATAAGTTATCGTGAGTATTATGATTTTTGACAAAAATGTGATTGATAGACATCTTGTTAATGGTTGTAGAAATGAGCATACTAAGATTAAGAAATGACTATTAGGATGTTATAAAAGCCATATATATTTAAGATAAGGTTGTGGAAAGTAAAGTTAGGTTAGCTGTGCATGTAAAATAAAATGTAGAAGATGCGCTGCTAAGACTACTAGTTAAAATAAATCTATAATAATTCTCAAGATAAAGTGATGGGGATCCATCAGAGTCATTGATGTTGCCTCGCCGCATGGCGGGACCCACGTTCGTTTATTCCCACAGGAAAACTTGATCGGATTAGCGATCCGACTTCATGGATGCGCCCGGCTCGTTGTTTGCATTCGATTTCATATATTACTTTATTGTTTTTGAGTTGTTTTATTATAATCGGGCCCTCTGCAACCACGGTCAATCATAGCCGTTGATGTAGGATACCCTAAGTGTGTTTTATTTATAAATAGGTGGTTATGTGGGCTGCCATCCTCATTACAGAATTTGGAGATCAAAATTCCCGGATTCCAACGATCCCTCCACGGTGCCGACTCCGTGGAACCCTAGGTTACGACTTCTAGGCCTTCCTCCGTGTCCCAAAGGTATCGCCTACCCCTAGCCACCTTCCTCCACCCTCATATCCCTCCACCGCCACCCCCATAACTCTCCAAACAGCTAGCCGCCGCCCCTCACTGCTGTCCTGCAAAAGCCTCCACTCCCACAGCCTGCTGCCACCCCTTCTAGCCACCTCCCTACCTTCCGCCGCCCCTTCCAGCCACCGTCTAGCCAGCCGCCGCCCCTTCCAGCCACTGTCCAGCCAGTCGCCGCCCCTTCCAGCCACCTCCCTGCCTTCTGCCGCTCCACCTCAAGCCCCAACAGCCCACCGCACCCACTCCCTTCTCCTTCCCTACAGCCCGCAGCCACAAACCCCCTCCCAGCCGCCCTCTCGTGCCCCAAACTGACCTCCACTGCTCCGATCCAAGCCCTCACAGCTCGATCCCGCTCCAAACAGCAAGTTCCAGCCATTCCCGTCTCTAGTTCCCCTTCGGATCACCACCTCCGCGCCGTGATTCACTGGATCTCCTCACCTCGGGCAGCCCTCATACTTTTGTGACTTTTGTTGTTGTACGAACTCTTGTCTTTCAATATTAATTTACTGTGTTTGGTTCTTTCATTTGTTTGGATATTTGGCTTGTGGAATATTGTTCTAGATGTACTTGTGAACCGCCGGAAGGAATTAGTTGTCGCACGCTTAGCTTTGGCCCTCCCTGCAGAGGAAAACCATCGCTTATTAGCCTCAAAAAAAATCTATCTTGCTTAAATATAAATGTGTGGGTTGATGTTTATTGCTTACTATTAGTTATTGTCGTCGTCGTCACTTGCATGTTTGCATCATACTAGAATAGGAATAATAGTTCGGAACCTCACCCACTCTTAGACGTGCATCGTAGGACTTCACCACACACTCTACCCCATCATAAAGGTTGTTCAAAAGTAACTTTAATGTTGTGAAAAAAGGTTGGAACAGAATATATTTAGCATCTCATGCAACACTCCACATGGAAATATGAGGATTCATAAAGCCTACTCATAATAGTTAATAGATTACTCATGACTCGTCATCATTATCATTAATAATCTTATCCCAACTATTGGAGGCCAACAACTTAATACTATGATTATGATACTTTTTTCTATCATAGCTTGTATTTGGAATTGTTGTACCTGTGCATTCTTTTTATTTTAAAAAGAAGATAACACCTTATATTGTATTTGCAGGTGATAATAACTAGCATAAAAATAGATGACAACCTTTTGCTCATTGGTAGTCATCAAAAAATTAAGGTACTTCATTTGGACTTTTGTATTTATAATGCATTTATTTTAATCACTTAATATTTCAACCTAAGCTTTCAATCTCGCAATTCAAATGTATAATGACTTAAAAAGCTATGCTAATATTTGCCTTTAAAGTGATGTATGTATCCTAAATATTGACCTGAGTATTAGCCTAAACTTGCTATATTTGCCCCCAAAATTATTTACTTTACCTTTTGAAGAGGAAGGATAGCTTGTGATCGAGGTATTGAAGTCAAACTTGAACCTGTTTAAATTAGCCTAAACTATGCTTAAAGGCAAGAAGGCTTAAATCCAAATAATTCACGCAGATTCAATAGATGTGGAATGGAAAAAGATTTGTATTGGAAAATTTTAATCCAAGATCAAGTTTTTTTTTTTGTAAAAGTGAACTTCTGTTGTGTTCCATTGATAGTGTTTTCCATAATTGCAATTGGACATGCAAATCATTCCACCATTTATTCGTTGACACATGCTACCTACTCCTACCAAAACCCACCTTGGCTATGACAATTTATGATGCATTATACATATGGAAATTTACAAAATCTTTGAAGATGGTTTAATTCATATACATCTTTAATATTAAAAGTACAAAAGTATCTTATTTGTTTATGTAACTTGAAAAGGGACCTACCGATACTTTGCACATGCACAACATGCCCTAGAATGGATGACCCTGTGTTAAGATATAGGCCCTCATGTGATATTGTCACCTCCTGGTTTTGTTTCCCTATCCTCACTCTTATATTCCCCTTCAAGATGGAGCGTGGATAGAATCATAATGTTAACACCATCCAACTTGCTTCTTATGCTTTTGATCTTAATGTCGTAAGAGATTTGGTAAATATATCTGTTGACGGGTATTCAGTCGTGATGAATTTTTTAACAACACTCCCTTCAACAATCGCTTCTCACACAAAGTGGCAATTAGTCTCAATATGTTTGGTACGCTTGTGAAATACTTGATTCGATGCAATGTGCATAGCAACCACGTTGTCACACATGAAATCCATAGGAAGTGTAACCTTTTGTCCACGTTTCTTCAATAACTGTTTGATCCACATGAGTTCACAAGTAGTTCGGGTTATTGCTCTGTATTCGGCCTCAACATTTTGATCTGATAACAATATTTGTTTCTTAATCTTTCACGATACCAAATTTCCTCCTACATAAACACAATATCATGTTGTTGATCTTTTGTGATAAGGGGACCCTTCCCAATCAGCACCAGTGAATCCTTCCACTCTCATAAGCATGTTGTCTATGTATATCAGACCCAACCCTGGAGTGCCTTTCATGTACACCAGGATGCTAATCACAACTTACATATGTATGGTCCTAGGGCTAGCCATAAACTGACTCACAACACTTAGGATATGAGATGTCAGGTCTCGTGATAGCTAAGAAATTCAAAATTTCCACTAAATATCTCTATCTTTCAACATCCATGTATATGGGTCTTGCTCCTTCATCTTTCATAAGTTTGACTTTAGGATCCATATGAGTTTTTGCAGGTTTGCATCATAGCTGGACGACTTCTTTAAAGAGGTTCAGAATACCTGTGTTGTAGGATCCTTGTCACTTCATTGCTTAGGAAGTACTTCAATTTCCTTAAATATTTTGTTTGAAATTGAGTGTTTATGTCGACCATCATCTCTTCAATACCTATTAGTTATAACACCACCGCTTGTTAGGACAATATCATCCATATATACTATACGGAGAATGTTTACCTGGTCAGTGTGTTTATAGAACACAAAGTAGTCCATTTTGCACCTGATCATACCAAATGATGTTAAAAGTAAGTATAATTGTTCAAAAATAGGCTCTTAGAGATTGATTGAGACCATATAACAACTTTCCCCCCCCCCCCCCCCCCCCCCCCCCCCCCCCCCCCCCCCAGCAATAAAGTCAGGTGGTTGCTTCATGTAGACGTCTTCAACCAAATTATCGTGTAGCAAGGCATTGAAGATATCAAGTTGGTGCAAGGGTCTTGCAGAGTTGATGGGAAGGGAGATGATCAGTCTGATGGATATTATTTTGGCCACCGAGAGAACGTTTCCTATAATATATGTCATATGCTTGATTAAGCCTTTTGCCACTAACCAAGCCTTGTGGCGAGTAATGGAGCCATCCAGATTTGTTTTGATTGCAAAAATCCATTGGCAACCCAACCACTAATTTACCTGTAGGGAGAGGAACAAGATCACATGTCTTGTTAATCTTTAAGCCTTAGTTTCCTTTAGCATGGCATTTTACCCACCTTGATATTAGCAATGTCTCTTTCGCGTTTTTAGGGATGCATGGAAATCCCACTTTTGTAAGAGAACTGAGTAGACAGAGTGTCATAAGAAAGATAATTAGTAATAAGATGGTTGGTGAACACTCTTTTACCTTTACACAAACAAATAAGGATCTCAAAAGAGGCAACTTCAGCACCGCCAACTAAAGGAACTTGTGTAGAGCGGGAGTAGTTAAATGGAGGTCAGGACATAAGTCAATAGCATGAACAACCTTGGAGCATCTTTGAGAAGTGCAGATAATAGGAGGCTTAACATGAACATGACCTTGTGACTCCGACTCACTGATGATCATAATATCTGCAGTGATGAGAGGAGTTATATGCATCAGAGGAATAATCTCAAATGAGGGAGTGCTCGCTCCAAAGATAATAGGGTGTAGATTCAAAAAAGATTACATCCTTACACACAAAGGTGCGTTTGTGGGTAGGATTATAACATTTGTACTTTTGGGGGGTCAGAGAATAACCAAGAAAGATACATTTAGTTGGCCTCAGATCAAGTTTCCCACACGAATGGCCTAAGCTATGACAACAAGGTTCTTTCTAGATATAGAACATCAAACGGAAACTTGTTAATGAGGTAACAGACTGTGAGGATGGCATCGCCCCAGAACATCTTCGGGTCATTCATTTGAAACATCATGACCCGACCAACTTTATGGTGATGACGGTTCTTGCGTTTCACCAGTCCATTATATTGTTGGGTGTGAGTACATGATGTTTATAAGAGGAATATTTGAAGTTGGAGATAGGTTTTGTACTTTTGTATTCAGGTGCATTGTCACTTCGCAATACCTTCATGAACTTTCCAAACTGATTTCAAATTTCAGCATAAAACAGACAAAAAATGAGATAAAGTTCATAATCATTTGCTCATCAAAAACATCCAGGTATATCGAAAGTAATCATCACTAAAAGCAACAAAGTACTTAAAATCCCTTTGGGAAAGTAGGACAAGGGCCCTAAATATCACTGTGGACAAGTTTAAAAGTAGCATGACACGTTTGTTAACACGATGAGTATGAAATACATCTATGCTTCCCCAACTCACATTACACACTCAATTTTAGATACTATGAAACTGAGGATACAAACACTGTAATCTAGTTAAAGACTGATGTCCAAGCTGGTAGTGTATCCGCATCATGGATGAAGATGACATCAAATTGTGGATTGGAGCAGAATCAATATTCAAGTAGTAGAGATCTCCATATTCAATTCCTGAACCCAAAGTCCTTGTTTTCCGGCAACAACACAAGATGAAAATGTGATAACGAATTTAAGGCTTTTAATTTGTTGGCTAACCGATTGCGAACTTAATGAAAATTTAGGAACATGGAGAACACAATGTAATGGAAAAGTGGACATCAGAGAGACGTTGCCAATACCCTTAACTGTGTAGAGTCATATGCTCAAATGCTCCTAAGTCGATGACCTAGGCCCAAGGAGTAGTGGATAAGAAGGCATAGGAATACACCCGTCTGAGTGTATGAAGCACCGGAGGAAGCAACACATTGGGATGTGTTATGGGATTAGATAAATTTGGCATACTCCTCCTTGGAGATAAACACACCATGATTGTTACCCACTAAGGAGTTGGAGTCCACCTGACTAGTTGTCGCAACATTGACACCCATTTCTTGGGGTTTCCCATGTAACTACCAGGCCATCACACGTCCCTCTCCACCACAATGGTAGGAAACTCTTCCTCTCCCCTACCCCTGATGGAGCACCATCCCGTCATCACCCACAACACGCAAGACTTTGGAGTATGCCTCAGATAAAGTGGTCACATAAACATACCCTAAGATTTGAGAATGGACCATGCTAAATTCAGGGTGTAGATGCCCTAGGAATGTCATCATCGCCAATAGCTCTCTCCGCGCGATTATAAATTTTACATCAGCAGCTATCGTGAGTAAAGAACTCGGTGACCGACTTATTGCCCATGACACCTCAACTCCATACCCGAGACACCTTGTAAATGCGACTCACATTATTATTTCCCAAGTAGAGCATGTCCAGATAGATTCATGGTTGTTTTACACCAAAGCAATGTGAAACTATATCCGGCGCATGAGCGTCCATACTGTCCCACATTAGATTCACCAAGTTTTGTCACTCTTCGCCTTCTAGAGATGACTGAAAGGGAGGGTCCATACTGAGGTGATCCACCTTACCTTCAAGCTCATCATAACCGTATTTTTTTCCACAGTAGGTAGTTCTCTTGTCTTTTAATTTGTGATTTGTGAGTTGGGAATAAATCACATAGTAGGTAGTTCTCTTGTCTTTTAATTTGTTATTTGTGAGTTGGGAATAAATCACATTAGTAACGGAGTCCGATTCAAAATGTTTAGTGATCGTAGTCTGATTCATAGTGTTTTTATTCTTAGGAGTCTCCATGGTAGACTTTGATGAATCAGACATGTTATTACCAACAAAAATCATCTGTATGAACTCTGGCTGCGAAAACAGTCCATGCAGTCTGGGAGATTTGATGTGAAGAACAAATGAAGAGAAGAACCCATCGACAAGAAGGACGTTGGAACTAATGTTGAAATTGATCAAAACATTCACCGGAAAGATAAAAAACAACCCGCCGACGAATCAAGCCGCTAGAACTGATGTTGGTATTGATCAAAACAGCTAGTGGAAAGATCGAAAGTAGCCGTCGACAAAGCAGGCCGCTGGAACGATCGAAACTGGCAGCAGGAAGAACACAACTGTTGACGAGAAATGCCGCAGGATGGATCGATGGAATAGGATCACACCGAGTGAAGATCCCCAAACAAAAAGATTTATGCAGCGACGAGAAATGAACTCCTGAACTCTTGCGGAGCTCCACAAAGCCCATTGCAAAGGATGCCTTTTACCTCGACGGGACTAACCAAGGGAAGAGACATTGGGCTCTGATAGACTGATACCATGTAATTCAAAAGAGGAACCTACTGATACTTTGCACATGCATAACACGCCCTAGAATGGATGACCCCGTGTTAAGATATAGGCCCTATGTGATATGGTCACCTCTTTGTTTTATCTCTTTATCCTAACTCCTCTTACAATATAGATACATAGGACACTTATATGAAGGTTCTTACATTAATACACAGACAAATTCATACACTTCTAGATATAAATATATGCATGTCTGCAAGATTATCATCATTACTTTAGCCTAATCCCAGCCAATTGTAGTTGGCTCAATTCTTAACTTTGGTAAAAAGTTTTACATATATCGAATATAGATATGCATGTAAATTTTTATGCTCTAATTCATCATCTCTTTTGTGCGATATGATTTAACTTCGTTGTTTATTTTATGTTCGTAGTTCGTTTATACTTATTTTGATATTAACACCAACAGTTATTCCCCTTTGTTCTCTTTTATACCTTTTTAATGTTTGTCATATGATTAGCTCATCCAGTCATATGTTGGTTGAAGATTGAGATTTAGCATCTAATCTTGTTTTGTTGTTTGTCATTTTATGAGTTTGATACTACATTTAAATTTTAAATTATGTAGGGACAACCTCCTGAACAGTTTAAGATAGTGATACCAATGATTCCAGTATATTTCACTGTGAGTATTTGGATACAGACGATGACAATTTACTTTGGTTACAAGTTAATTTTAAGCTGTATTATGCAGTTTTTTTTGTTTTGATTGTCGAAGTATATACTTCCATTTCAAGCATTTATATTGTGTTGATATTAGATATATACTCCCATTCTCCTTACTGTTTACTCTACCTGCTAAATGTTGTTGTATAGTTTAAAAGGTATGTTGGACCAATGTAATCTTATTAAAACATCTGGGATTTGGTTTCTGATACCCACTACTTTTCTCGTTGAAATTATTACTTTCCACCTACTGATGGTGGTAATTGATAACAAGGATTTTTTTGTCATCTAAATCAGGGCCAGAATAGGGACGTGTTCATTGTTATATGGTTATTGTAAAATTAACTTTTGATTGGCTTGGAGATTTACGTTATCTATTTTACATGTTATATTCTGAAATTATCCTATTTTATCTTAGTCATAAGCACTGGTCTATTAGGACAGTTGCATGGGATCTGTAGAGTAGGCTCTCAGGCTTGCTAACCCTGGTTAGTCCAACCTACCCTATGATGGGGATCTTTCGGAGGTGACTCGCCGCAAGGAGGGACCCACCTTTGTTTATTCGCGCAGGAAGACTTGACCGGATCGGCAATCCGACTCCACGGATGCGTCCGGCTCGCTGTTTCGACATTTTTTCATATATTGGATTGCCATTTTCTATTTTTATTTCATGTATTTTGACCCCGACATTCCCGGACAATCATAGCCGTCGATCTCGGGTGCTCTAGTCTTGTTTTTATTATAAGTAGGAGTGTTAGGGCTGCTGGAATGGCATTCCAGAATTTGGAGAAGACTTCCCGGATTTCGGCGATCCCTCCTCGGTGATGACTCCGTGGAACCCTAGGTGACGACTCCTAGGCCTTATCCCGCTCCCCAAAGGTACCCACATCCATTACCCTTCCTTTTCCCACTGTTTTACTTCAGCCGCCCCTCTCAAACTCCTCCAAACAGCCAGCCGTCACCCCCCTCGCTTCTGTCCAGCGAAAGCCACCACTCCCACAGCCTGTTGCCGCCCCTCCAAGCCACCTCCCTGCCATCCGCCGCCCCTTCCAGCCCCCTCCCTGCCAGCCACCGCCCATCCAGCCACCTTCCTGTCTTCCGCAGCCCTTTCCAGCCCCCTTCCTGCCAGCCACCGACCACCCAGCCACCTCCCTGCCTTCCGCAGCCCTACCTCAAGCCCCAACAGCCCACCGCACCTCCTCCCTCCCTCTCCCATACAGCCCGACGCTTCCAACCCCACTGCTGCCCTCCCCGGAATCCCTACAGGCCACTAATCACCCAGATCCCGCCCCCAAATCCCCAGATCTAGTTGCTGTCCTGTCAGTCCAGCTGTCGGTTCCACTCCAGATCATCCCTATTGTGCCGCTTCCCCGGATCTGCTCTCCTATGACAGCCCTATATTATTGTGAGTGTATCTAGTTGTTGAATTATTATTTTCTTAATATTAAATCCGTGTTTGTGATTCCTCTTTGTTCGGATATTGGTTTGTGGAAATTTGTGCTAGTGTAGTCACTTGATTTGCAAGAAGAGTTCATTCGCCGCGCGCTTTATCTTGGCCCTCCTTGCGGAAGAAAGTCATTGCCGCCTTGCTTTTAAGAAGTCTATCTTGCTTAAATTTAAATGCGTAGGTTGATGTTTATTGCTTACTGTTAATTATTGTCATCGTCATTTGCATGTTTGCATCATATTAGAATAGGGATAGTAGTTCAGAATCACACCCACTACTAGACGTGCATTGTAGGACTTCACCGCACACCCTACCCTACATCGGTTGGTATCAAAGCCCAAGGTTTGGGTCACGTCTATGCTCCGTAGAAGTAGGGTTTATAGATCCCCAACGTCTAACCCAAATGTCACTGAGGATCGAGTATATAGTTCGAATTCGGATACGACATTAGCTGAATTTCAGCAACTTGTCCTTGATCGTTTAGATACCATGGGTGCTCGGTTTCAGGATTTCCGTCATGACCTCGCAGAGTTGAATAACCGGTTAGAGAATTTGGAAAATCCGAGAGACACTCCACCCCAACGGGTGCAACCACGCGAGGATGAGCCCGATATTCCTCATTGTCCTGAACCACATCCGAGGGGTGTTCAACCACGCCCTGAACGACATTATCGCGGCATTCCCCGTCGGAGTCCCGCCCCGCCTTTGCGACTAATCCTGAGTACACCCCAGAGCGCCGACAAGGACCTGCTTATGTCAGGCACCCACCACACCATGACGAACCCCGAGTTTTCCTTCAGGATCATAGAGATCGTGCACCTCAGCATTGTCGTCGCAATCTTGACCGCAATGACTATTTTGAGCCCGGTCGTAGAGAGCGTGGACCCCCTCCCGCTCAACGTGATTACGTCCCCGATGAGTATTATGAGGATTATCCGGAGCCGCGTTGTGGCGGTCACCAACATGAGGATGGCATCACTAGGC
This sequence comes from Dactylorhiza incarnata, assembly GCA_033032865.1. NCBI lineage: Eukaryota > Viridiplantae > Streptophyta > Magnoliopsida > Asparagales > Orchidaceae > Dactylorhiza > Dactylorhiza incarnata. The sequence goes on along the minus strand of JAWHQI010000123.1, from coordinate 5,084,436 downwards.
ACATTCGCTCTGATGGTCGCATGGACCAGAAGGCCTTTAGGGATTGACTCCTCGACATGGACCATTACTTTGAGTGGTATGACATGAGCGTCGAACGATGTGTTTGGTTCTCTAAAATGAAATTAGTCAGGCAGGCTAAAGTATTTTGAACTAGCGTAGAGAGATCAGTTGATAGGGAAGGCTATTATCCCATCACCCGATGGGGTGATATGAAGCTGAGACTGAAAGACAAGTATCCCCCTGCGGTCTACAGAGACCAGTTGTTCGATCAGCTACATTGTTTATGTCAGGGGACACATACTGTCGCCGATTATATGGCCCGCTTCGATGGGCTTGTCGTTAGGAGTGACATTTCAGAGGAGCCTATTGCCACCGCCTCTCGTTTTAAGGCTGTCCTACGTTCAGAAATTCGAAGAGAGCTGATTCCCCCATCACCTAGAGAGTGTCGAGCAGATTTTTCAGATCGCCTTAGAGTATGAACAGTACCTCCGCTCATCAGGGCCAAGACAGGTCCCCCCTCGATCAGATACCTCGACCTATAGGAAGCCTACCCCACCCCAGACCACAACGACTGTGCCCCCACGTCCCCCAGCTGACACGAAGGGCAAAGCCGCCGCCATTGTTTGCCATAGAATTGGGGTTATACAGTGTTATAGATGCTCAGGCAGAGGACATGTGGTGACTCAGTGCCCCACGCGGAATCTACTTTTTGGGGATGACGAGTCGTGCCTGGAAGGCGAAGAGGAGGTCGTTGAGGAGATTGCAACCACCGTTGAGGGTTGGGAGAGTGATGCCGATAGGGCCTTAGAGATGGGAGTAGTTTGACGCCTCCTACACACCCCTCACGCTGATGAGGATTGGCGACGCACCACTATCTTCCACACATATTTCCCTAGTGTAGGCGGTCACTGCAAGCTAGCGATAGATAATGGGAGTTGCGTGAACATCGTGGCCCAAAAGGTCCTAGAGCATATGCAGGTGAAGGATGAGCCTCACCCCCATCCTTACCGTGTCATCTGGGTAGATAAGACAGCGAGTCAGGTTACTCAACGATGTCTTGTCCCGTTTAGCATGGCCAGTTTTGAGGACCGTGTGGTGTGACATCATCCCAATGGACGTCGCCCACGTTTTGCTTTGCAAGCTTTGGTTATATGATCGCGACGCTATGTGTTTCGGTCGGTCGAACACATGTGTCTTTTATAACAAGGGACGGAAGATCACGTTGTCCCCCACCCAATCCAAGGAGAAATCCAAGGGTTGGGTTGAGCCCTCAGTTAGTACGAGCTCCTCGTGACCCTTGCATATCTTGAGACGTAGCGAGTTTTTCCGAGACAACACTGATGCTGACATTATCTGTAGTGGCAACCACTATGGCTCCCGATTTCCCTACACATGAGCCTCACCCCGACGTGCGTTCACTCTTGGATGGGTTTGCATATATTATGCATGAGGAGCTCCCAAATGAGCTAGCACCCCCACGGGACATCCAGCATGCTATCGACCTTATCCCGGGGGCCTCACTTCCAAACTTGCCTCATTATCGTCTGAATCCAGATGAGCACGCTGAGCTCAAAAGGCAAGTCGATGAGCTTATGCGGAAGTAGTTTATTCGGGAGAGCTCGAGTCCTTGCGCGGTTCCCGCCCTTCTTACCCCTAAGAAGGACGACAGCTGGCGTATGTGTATTAATAGTCGAGCTATCAATAAAATTACGGTGAAATACCGTTTCCCGATTTCCCGACTTGATAACTTTTTAGATACGACGTCTGGTGCCCAAATCTTCTCGAAAATCGACCTTCGTAGCGGGTACCACCGGATCTGAGTTCGAGAGGGAGACAAGTGGAAAACAACGTTTAAGACCAAGGATGGTTTGCACGAGTGGTTGGTTATGCCATTTGGGCTTTCAAACCCCTCAAGCACGTTCATAAGGGCCATGACACAGATATTGCGGCCTTATATGGGCAAGTTTTAGTTGTGTATTTTGACGACATCCTGATTTACAGCCACACCCAGGATGATCACCTTGGACACTTGAGGCTTCTATTCGACATCCTCCGAAAGGGGTAGTTATTTGTAAATTTAAAGAAGTGCTCATTTTTATCTGAGTCAGTCCATTTTCTGGTATTTATCATCTCCTCTTCGGGAGTATACGTTGACCCCGAGAAGGTCCAGTCCATTCGCGATTGGCCCACACCTTCGACCATCCATGAGGCCCGCAACTTTCATGGACTCACGACCTTCTACAGGAGATTCGTTAGGGGATTCAGTTTGATAATGACCCCGTTTACCGATTGTCTCTGCAAGGGAGACTTTCAGTGGACCACCACGGCCAGTCGCGCGTTTGAAGAAATTAAGGACAAGGTGACGATCGCTCCTGTTCTGAGACTCCTTGATTTCAGTAGAGCATTTGAGGTCGCTTGTAACACGTCAGGTGTTGGTATTGACAGTGTATTGAGTTAAGAGGGACACATCTTACTTTAGTGAGAAGCTAAATGAAGCTAAGCATAAATACTCGAACTACGAGCGAGAGTTTTATGATATTGTCCAGTCCCTGCGTTATTGGAGATTCTACCTCCTGCCCCGGGAGGTTGTACTCTACTCTGATCACCGGGCCTTGCACTACCTTGGCTCCCAGAGAAAGTTGAGTCATTGTCACGCTAAGTGGGTTGAGTATTTACAGGATTTCCATTACGTTCTTAAACATCGCGATGGTGTTGAGAACAAGCCCGTTGATGCACTGAGCCCCCATGTCTCATTCTTACAGACGATGAGAGCCCAGGTGGATGAGTTCGAGAGGTTGATCACAGACAACCTGACTTGTCCGGATTTTGGAGAGTTGTATGTTGCGTTATTGAGGGACCCTCCAGATTCCTTCGAGGGGTTTCAGATTATCGACGGTTACTTATTTTGGGGCTCCCGCCTTTGTATACCCAAGACCTCATATCGTCACTACTTAGTATGGGAATTGCATGCGGGAGGCGACACCGGTCATTTTGGAAGAGAAGTCGATAACCATCGTGGAGGACCATTTCTATTGGCCAAGCCTAAAGAAGGATGTAGATCGCATCGTGCGTCATTGCCTTGTCTGCCAAACGGCCAAGGGTACAAAACAAAACACTGGCTTGTATACCCCGTTGCCCGTCCCACATCGCCCCTGGGAGGACATTAGTATGGACTTTGTACTTGGGCTTCCTCGCACTCTGAGGAAACATGACTCCATATTTGTTGTGGTTGACCGGTTTTCGAAGATGACCCACTTTATTGCGTGTAGTAAGACCACCGATGCACCCCACGCCACGATTTTATTTATGAGTGGCGTCTTTAGATTACACGGCCTACCGAAGTCTATTGTGTCTGATAGGGATGTGAGGTTTATGAGTCATTTCTGGAAGATGTTGTGGCGGAAGACTGGAACCACCCTGAAATTTTCTTCGGCCTACCACCCTCAGACTGACGGGCAGACTGAGGTGGTGAATAGGAATTTAGGCAACCTACTTAGGTGTCTTCTAGGGGAGCATGCATCTAGTTGGGGTTCGGTACTCCCTATCGCGGAGTTTGCGTATAACTATTCTATCAATCGGTCTACTAGGTTGAGTCCATTTCATATAGTGTCGGGTTATGACCCTAGGAAGCCTATTGACCTTATCCCCGTCCCGTTAGAATCACGCCCAAGTGAGTCAGCTGAGTCTTTTGCACGTCATTTGCATGAGTTACATGAGTCGATCCGATGACAAATCAATGTTAGCAATGAATATAATAAAATACATGAAGATGTACACAAGCGAGAGAAGATATTTCTGGAAGGTGACCAGGTGATGGTGAGAGTCCGCCCGGAGAGGCTCCCCCGGGTGCCTGCCAAGAAGCTGAGCGCCATGCGCATAGGTCTCTACACGATCATAAGACGCATCAGCACAAATGCCTACGAGCTTAATATCCCTGCAAATTTGGGTATCCATTCAGTGTTTAATATTTGACCTGATGTCGTACTTCGAGCCTCACGACTATGTAAGACCCGTATAGTGCGGATCCTTCTAAGCCTATGCCACTGCTCCTCCCACCACACTTCCAGTCCACGTCCAACCCTCACATACTCAGGAATTCATCTCTGATGGTTTCACCTTCGTCACCACCCCCCGCACGGGATTCTTCTCCTTGTGAGTTGAGCGTTGAGAGTATAACTGAGGTTCTATCACATGAGTATGTCCCCTCTTCAGACGGTCTTGTTTGCCGCTACTTGGTACATTGGCGTGGATGACCCTTCACCGACGACACCTGGATAGTTGTTACTGAGCTTGATCAACTCGCCCCCGGGCTTCGACTTCAGTACGATCGTCTCCATTCATCGGAGATGAAGACCTTTTAGTCTGGGGGAGTTGTTGGGGATCCTTCGGAGGTGACTCGCCGCAAGGCGGGACCTACCTTTGTTTATTCGCGCAGGAAGACTTGACCGGATCGGCAATCCGACTCCACGGATGCGTCCGGCTCTCCATTTCGACATTTTTTCATATATTGAATTGTCATTTTCTATTTTTATTTCATCTATTTTGGCCCCGGCATTTCCGGCCAATCATAGTCGTCGATCTCGGGTGCCCTAGTCTTGTTTTTATTATAAATAGGAGTGTTAGAGTTGCTGGAATGACATTGTAGATTTTGGAGAGATGAATCCCAAAATCCGGCAATCCCTTCACGATGAAGACTCCATGAAGGCCCTAGGTGACGACTCCTAGGTGTTCTTCTTCCTCCCTAAGGTATTATCTAACCCTAGCCTTCATTTTCCACCCCTTAGCCCTAGCCGCCCCTCATATCTCCCCAAACAGCTAGATCTTACGGCAGACCGCCGCTCCCTTGCAGCCCATTTAAAACCGCCCCAACTCCTATTAGCCGCCACTCCCCTGTCCAATCTCTGCCAACACCACCGCCCCCACGTCCACCCCTGTCCAGCCCTACATCAGCGCCACCAGCCTCCCTCCCTACCTCTTCTTGCAGGCGTCACACATTCCTGCCAAATCCCCTACATCCCGACCCCCCATGCATCCTCCCCTACATCCTGACCCCCCCCCCCCCCCCCAAATCCATTGCGGACCCTCCTTTGAACCCCACCGACCACCCATCACTCAGATCTGATCCCCGCAGCCCTGATCCCGCTCCAAACAGCCATATCCAGTCTATCCAGCCCTTATTACCCTCTCAGATCGTCTCCACCGCACCGTGCTCCACCGGATCTCCGCGCCTCGGGCAGCCCCTATGCTTTTGTGAGTGTTTCTTGTTGTATGGACTCTTGTTTCTTAATATTAATATATGGCTATGTGATTTCATGTTTATTGGATCTGTTGTTTCGTAGTTGTTTGCTCTGGATTATTATTGTGATTTGTAGGATCAATTTGGCGTGCGCTCTTGCTTTGACCCTCCACGCGGAGAAAATCATTGCTTGTTCGCTTAAAGAAATTATTTTGCTTTTGCTAAAATTATCTAAGTGTGGTTTAATTATTTATTATCTGATTTTGATTTCTCCGATGGGCTTTGCATGCATGTCATATAGTGTTCAATGGTATTTGATTTACTTTCCTCGATACTTCACTTAGGATGGCATGTTAGTCGCACACTCATGTGCCTACCCTACATTAGTTAGTATCAGAGCCCGGGGGGAGTGGGTATCAGTTGAACAGCTTGATCGACTCGCCCCCGGGCTTCGACTTCAGTACGATCATCTCCATTCATCGGATATGAAAAACTTTCAGTCGGGGGGGAGTTGAAAACCTTTCAGTCGGGGGTATCAATTAGTGCACTTTTATGATGCAGGACAGACGTCACACCTGCCTGCCACCCTGGCATCACCACCAGGAGGCCCACTCTGGCATCACCAGGGGGCCCACCCTGGCATCTCACCAATGCGGCTTTCATCAGGGATGCAACCCATACACCCTAACCAGCTCTCCGCCTCCCATCACCAGGAAACGGTAGGCTATTGAGACCTGGGATCGAACACCCGACCTCCTAGATAAAATTCTTTCACCAGAGCTCTTATTACCAACTGATTCCTAGTGATGGGAGGCGGAGAGCTGGTTCGGGTGTATGGGTTGCAACCCTGATTTAAGCCGCCTTGGTGAGATGCCAAGGTGGGCCCCCTGGTGGTGATGTCAGGGTGGCAAGCAAGTGTGACGCATGTCCTACATCACACTGTGAAACGGCTAAGTCCAATTTATGTAATTACATTTATCTATCACTATATAATGGGAAGCCTCTTTGGTATTGCATTTGATCTTCCCATTTTATCCTTTATTTTGTATCTTTTTAATCCCCTTTATGTGCACGAGGGAGAGAAGAGATTTAAAAAGGGCGACAAAGGAAGAACGAGGGCAGATGAGGATCATGTGTACATCTGCTATTATATGAGCATGGTGTTTATGCCCTAATCGGTCTTGGTAGTCCTGGACATACATATCCTATATAATGCACGTAGTTTATTTGTTTGTGTGCATTGTTAATCTATATATTTGTCATCTCTGAGTATAAAAAACATGTCTCGGGAATGATTAAGAGCAGCATATTTAGTTGGACGGACTACTCTGCTTATAATATCCAATTAGCTCCCATTATTTCATTAACCAATTTTCATCTGGAAGCTTTTATGATAGCAATTGTGCGGAGCTTAGAGCTCTTTCATGTTTATGCTTTATTTTCTTAGAACAAAGCCAAATCAGATTCATTTGATCTGAATTTATTTTTTTATTATGTTTGATAATATTGGATAAAGGCTTGAGTGTTGTTGTTGTTTGATAATATTGGATATGCCTTTCAGGGCACTGGAGATCTAATGACTGCTCTTTTACTAGGATGGAGTAATGTGCGTTCTCTCTTTGGATTCTTTTTCATGGTTATAAGTTTCCTTTTGAGAAGTTCTGTTTACTAAAACCGTGATTTCTGTTGTCAAGAAATATTCCGATGATCTCGACAAGGCATCGGAGCTTGCCGTAGCTAGCTTGCAGGTATTACTGCTACTAAATATGTTCATATGACTAGCATTATGGTAAACTATCAGTATGGGAAGATGTTCTTTTCTGGACTATTTGTCTCTGTTCTTTCTCCTTAATGCACATAAATAAGATAACCTTTATTTCAGATTTAGCTGAGCATTCAAACCTTCAACTCATATTCGATGGAAATGGTTTTGGTCTCATACAAAGCTTAAACCCTAATATGACCCTGATATTGGGTGCTTTTGGGTGACTGAAACCCATTCCACATTGTGCCTTTTAAAAGAAATTGAACTAAATATTGTAATTTTATGCTATTTTATCCCACAAAAAATGGTACTAAATTGGATTGCATATGAAGTGCGTACCAATGATCGAAACTTTAAGCTTAAAAATACTAAACTAATCTACTAATCCTCAAGCTAATGCCACAGAATATATTTCTTCCAGGCGCATGTTACATGCTCATGTGCATCTAGGAACATTCACACACAGATGTTTACTAGAATAGAAGCATGGCATCACACATTCCGACCATCAAGGCCTGAGCAGTCGTCCACTCGTCCATTAGGTTTCTCTCCGCCTCCTAACATGGCTCACACTTTTTTCCTCTCAGTACGATTTCCCACAAAGATTATAGATCCTAGGAGTACGCCAACATAATCACGCTTACATTAGAATTTTTGAAGAAACATCAAGTGTCACATCAATAGATGTTTCGCTGTTTAGGATTTCTTCAATGTACTTATGGATCGTATAATCTTTCTAAACATCAAAGAATTGAGGTTCTTATACCTAGTCCTATGCAGCCCAAAATCATTGACGCATGGTAGGTTGTGGAAGGTGTGCCGACACTAATGCAAACATATGTGAGTGGTGTGGGATGCACTCAAACACACCTAATCTATATGGTGCATGTATGATTTCGATTCTATTTGGAATTAAATCTTAGCAATATGATTATATAAGTTTAGCAATCAACACAAGGTTCACTACAATTTCAAGAGAATAAACAAAAGCGTGTTCTCCTTCGCACGAAGGACTTTAAAGCTAAGCTTTCACAAACATATTTTATAGGAAATTAAGAAAGTGAAACAGTCGCACAAACAAGTCAATAATCCCAAACAACTATGTGATAATCTTCCAATATTCAATAAAGAGGAACACAATGCAATAATACTCACAAACGAAGGAATCCGATAGTGGCAATATGCGTAGCTCCAAGTGATGTAGGCAACGACTGAAATAATGTAATCAACTTCAGTCCTAGATGGAGGAATGAGGAGGTGTGTGGCTGGAGGGGAAGTGGGGCTTGTGGTTGAAGTGGGAGGAAACATGGGCTTGTAGTTGCAACTTGCAACACAAAAAAGAAATGTGGGCTTGCGGTTAAGGCAAAGGAGGCATACAAACTACTAGTGGGTTCGAAAATGGAAATCTGGCATGCGGCAGGACTATAATGGAGATCACTGATGGAGAAGGGTGGTCGAGGATGTTTGCGGCTTGTAGGAGGAAGGGGAGGTGGTTGCAGAAGAGGAGCATGGAGAGGCGAGCGGTTGCAGTAGGGGTGTAAGCGGCGGCTCAAGGCATGGGTTCATATGCTCGAGAGACTCAAAGTAATGTGTCAAATCTTCCATATTAAATACGAGATGAATGCCCATATCTGCATGGAGATCTGCAGATAATCGATCTTGTAGGCATTTGTTCCAATTTTCTTTATAATCCAATAAACATTCATTTGTTTAGATTGTAGTTTTTTAGCGGCTCCATTTGGGAGCCTTTCCCATGCCAATTATGACTACGACCTGCTCGCCCACCTGAAAATGTTGCTCACGCATGTGTTCGTCTGCTTTTGTCTTATATAATTCAGTACTGCTATTAATTTTCTTCCAGATTAATTCATGCAAATGATGTAAAGCATACAACAGAGGTGGATCATGCAACACAGATGAGTCATGCACTAAATGTAAATGATCATGCAACAAATATTAAAAATGAACAATTGACACATACTAGTTATTAAAGGCGCAAGGTGCACCAAGGCGCAAAGGGGTCTTGGAGCCTAGGCTCAAGGCGCAGGCGCATGCCTGACGAAGGCAAGGCGCATCCACATTCATTTTAAATAATCAACATCAAACATCATTTCAGTTTCTCGATCAAATTCTTCATCTAGTCTACTGATTAATCATTCATTACTTTCGTTTATATCTCTTAAAAAATAGAATCAATGTGGTCACTTCCATCATATTTAAGTCCCAAACACAATTATCTTTCTTTCACAAACACTAAATTAATCAACAATTATTGAGTTCTTACATTATTTTTTTCTTTATTTTTGAAAAAAAAATTTACAATAAAAATCCAACTCAGGCGCACTTTTTATGTTCCAAAGGCGCACGAAGGCGCAAACTCTGAGTCTGGTGAGCCTTGAGCCTGTGGTGCGCCTTTAACAACATGTCACACAGCCAACTCCTTACACCGAGGTACTTTGGTGCTATAAGAAACTTCTAAGATGGGGCATATGCTCAGGAGACTCAGAAGGTGGAGAATAGAAATATTCATCGCGGGTGCGATGAACAGTCAATTGAGCACCAAAGACATCAATAGTAAGATGTGTCAATAAAGTACGATGAATGTCTCCAGAAGTGGGTAGTAATCCATAAGATCATCGAGTCATCGAGTGCGCTTTCAAATATGACGGTGTCAACGCGCTCTCGTAAACTCACTGCGACGCAGAATGTACATCGGCCTAGACGAACTTGTGCTAGTGGAGGGTGTAACCTTTCCCTTGGATTTCTCTTTGGATTGGGTTCGGTTGAGTTGGTGTCAATATAATCTTACGACCTTTGTCGTAGAATACGCATGTGTTCGAGCTACTGAAGTACATGACATCACGATCGAAGGGCCAAGTCCTCCCTAGCAGAACATGGGCAAAATCCATGGGGATGACGTCGCACCAAACACGCTCCTCAAACGAAGCGAGAGATATCCGAACCAGACACCTCTGGGTAACCTGTATGGCCGCCTTATCGACCCAAATCACTCGATATGGATGGAGATGAGGTTGAGGAGTCAACTTCATCTGCTCTAAGGTTGGGCGAGGAAGATGTGCGGGAAACAGACAGATGTGATGGAGGGGGCGGTGGGCTTGCGACTGGGCGGGGCGTGCTTGCTGGCGTGCGCCGCTCTAGAGCAGGAGCTTCGATTTGGAGTGCGTTGCAGCAGGGTGAAGGGCGAACGTTTAGCGTCTGGGAGAGAGGGAGATCGTGCGGTGTTGGGTTTACGGGAAGGAAATGAAAACAAAAAATAACTGGAACGTCGCACCGCGGAATCTCGCAATGTCGCACCACGATATGATTGTCGGCTCTGTATTCTTTCACAGGGCTAACAATGCCCCAAACTAACAACCATCACACCTATTTATAGCGAAAGGGGGACTTGGGCACCTGACGTGAACGGCTATGATTGGTCGTTACGCCCGGTGTCCGAATCATACTAAATAAAGTCTAAAAATATAATACATACAAAAAGTAAAACTGCGCTCCGGACGCGCTCGTGTTCTTGGATCGCCAATCCGATTAACGCCTCCTGCGCGAGTACACAAATGCGGGCCCCGTCAAGTGGTAGCCCAAAGTCCAATGTCGATCCTGAGGCCGATCTCATCAATCATTCATCCAATAGATAGGATCCTAGTCACCTAGATGTTGCCACAGATATACTCTGAATGCCCAAGTGCCTCCAAGACAAAAAGTATAATGAACACAAACTAAACAAAAAAGAAATCAAGCACAACACAACACCAAGATTGCGTGGTTTAACCTCAAAGGCTATCGAGGCTTATGGAAAGAAAAGAGGATTTAACCCATTGAAAATAAAATCCACATACAAACGTGTAGGTAAAGTGCACACTTCATCCTTTCTTAAAACTTAAGTACACCTAATTCTCAACACAAGTAAAATCCCAAAATTCTAAACAATTAAACAAGCACCCAAAATTACCCACTCTAAAAATTTCTCAAAAGAGTACTAATTTAGAATCATCTTTAATTTGCAAGCACAATAGCATCGTTAGTTTGTATGCGGTCGTTGCTCCGAGAACTGAAGTTTAAAATATTTTCTCAATCTCTCATTGTCTCTTATGCTAATCCTAAAGCAAAATGAAGTATCCTTTTCTTCATCAACCTCTTCTAATATTTATTGGATTCTTTAAGAGTTAAATTTAAATCTTGTTCTAATTTTTTATTAAAAGTTATCCAACAATAAATTTGTAAATTTGAATTTTTTACCAAGTGAATTTGATTTAACACTAATTTTAAAAAAAATTAAAAATGTCTCCTTGACTTAATATTGTGGTCAACAAATATGCTCTGCTCTTGTCACTCTCCAAACTTAGCTCCTCAAGCTCCCAAAGCACGAATGACGCCTGAACTTAGCACCTACGAGAGACCTTTTAAGAGCATATTGAACGCTGAAGTGGTTTCACTTGCATTGAAACTCTGAAAGTGTGCCTTCTACCCAATATTCACACTCCCATGTGCATATCTCCTTTAAATGTTGTAATGGTACGACCTGACATTGAGATACACAATCAATCCACCTGATAACTCCAAATGTCTTTTGATCTCATCACCAACTTTGTTCAAAATCTTTTCCTGCAGTCAAGAAGTTAACTTCTTCTCTAGATTATCATGCCTAATATATGCGGACATGAACCGAAATAAGTTATAGTTGAAGAAGTCGCACCATACATTGCATAGTCCACCAACTCTATTTGTCTTCATGATGATCAATGCTGCTCATTAAATTCTAAAGATATTTGCATCACGAAAATAAACCTATACCCTACACCACCAAAAGCACTCAAAAGTTATATGGTTCTTCCTCAAATTTAATACATACTTAATTCCAGGCAAAATCATTGTCACATCACATGCATTGTTACATGCGGAAGATTAGAGCAAGAGGGATACGCTGGATCGTATTCCCCTCCAATTTCATACAAGCATAAAGTTATGGATCTGTTATGGATCCCACGCCAGTTATCTATTATTATATGTATTGAGTCGAGTCGAGTGTATTATTAACGTTGTATGAGTCGAGTCGAGTGTATTATTAGCGTTGTATGAGTCGAGTCGAGTGTATTATTAATGTTGTATGAGTCTAGTCATCGTTATATTTTAATATTTTAACGTCTATTGATGTATGTACAGTTGTGACATTGGAGGTCCTATATATTGATTCTTAGAGTCTTGTATCAAGTATGATTGAATGAAACTCTATTTTCCTAACCCTAAAAGAGATCTTGGAAGCTCCCTCTCTTGAGCACGCTCCACTTAGGCAGCCACAATCAAGGCTCTGTAATATCTCCGCCACCGTCATCTTCTCCACCTCCGGCCACTCCGGCAACCTCTGAGTAGGCACATAACAACTTGGTATCAGTGCTCTCGGTCCTCTTCTGCCGACGCCATTCCCCCTCGGTCGAAGTCTCCTTCAACTTGTAAATCGCTCCTTGGGCCGTCTTTTCCGCTCACTTACACTGCTTCGTCGGCCTTCCCACAATAACCCACTTCATCGAGCCCATTTCCCGATCGCCGCTAGATTTTGTTTTCTACCCCGAGCTGCCTTTTTTCAGATCCGATCGGCGTCATCAACAACGAAGGCCCGCATCGCTCGGTATGCGTCTTCTTCTTCGTCCCACAAGGACAACAGGCTGGCAACAACCGCATATTGTCCCGCCGTCCCTCTGGACGCGCGTCCCCACACCTGCTGCAACTCTTCATCGAGCCCATCTCTTCATCGGCGCCATCTCTTCTTCGGATCCACGCTGAGTTTGTTTCCCCGTCAGCGGCTTCATCCTCTTTTCAAGATCCATGTGCATCTCCTTTACGCTGTTCTACTCCTGGTTTTTGAACTCCTCCGTGACGGCATCATCAACGCTTCGAGCCCTGCGGTTGTCTTGTTTCGCAGCCTACGCGCGCAACAAACCAACTTTCACAGTTGGCTCTCCTAATTAAGAACTATTCTATGCTTAATTAATCAATCTCTGGATTAATTAATTATTATTTTTAATTACTTGCAATATGGAGGCCCACAGAAGCTTCAAAGCTCTTGGCGCGCGCATCATAGGACGAAAATAGCCCCCCAAAAGGAAAATTTGCATAAAATGAAATAACGGAAATAATATACTCATAAGGGCTTATCCATCCTAGCCTCAAGCCACGCCCGGATCCCTTGCACGCCTCGTGTACACCCCCGTGCATAGCGCTTACCTACTATGCGACTTCTCCGACGACTAGTAGAGGTAAACAATTTCTTAGGAAGCTACCCACCACCAATATTCCCAAATTGATTTTTTTTATCCAATAAAGCTTAGAAATGGCATCCTTTGGATGAATTGATTCTTAACATCATCTAATCTACCTAGATATATATATAGGATTAATTATCAGGACCTCCCTTGTAAGTTTGCATAATTACAGGATGCACCCCTCTTAGTTTCGAAATTACATTTACCTCCCCTCTTAATTTGTTCTGTTTACAAACAGGCCCAATCCGTTTAAAACAAGTAGTTTAAAATATACCCAATTACCCTTAAGTTTAATATGAAGCGTCACAAACTAATGGATTACTATCAGGACAAAATTGGAATATAAAAAACTATTTCCGTTAGTTTTAACATTTTCCATCCATAATTTGGATGAAAGGGTGCATTTGTAAATAGAACAAATTAAGAGGGGTGGTAAATGTAATTTCGAAACTAAGAGGGGTGCAATCTGTAATTTTACAAACTTACAGGGGAGGTCCCGGTAATTAACAATCATAATCGGGTTTGATCTGCATGATCAACAATCACATCTTTCTCAAGTCACGAATAATGGAGAATTAAGCTGATTCAAATGTTGCTTCCTGCATGTGAAGCATACATATATTTGGCTTTTGATAAAGTTTGTTAGAAAAGCTTTTGATCAAAATCATTTGTCAGGTAACATTTATCCTGATCATGAGGTTCTCATTAGTAGCGTTATGAATATAATGCAAAAACAAAAAAATGATCACAAAATCACAAGATTTATGTGGCTCACCCCTAGATGGGCCACATCCCTAACACTACAACATTAAGAGTTTTATGTACAACTCTTTTAAAATGGAATCCCCCAAATACCCCTACCGTGTATAATTCGATAAAAGAAAATTTCTTTAACACCAAAATTCATCATACCGGCTTCTGATGCGTGGGCGCTGCTGCTGCTGCTGCTGCTATGCGCTCAATATGGAATTGGGAATCCCAAAAAGAGTTGAAATTCAAGACATATATAACCAACACGAAACACATTGCCTTGCATGACACTTGGTTCCCTCTTGCATCATCATTTGTCACATCTTTAGCTCTCGTCCATCGCCTCTTGGTCTAACATTTCACAAACTTCTGTGCCTCACATCTAATTTTGATGCCCTCTACTTTAAACTATTTTGTTTGCCATTGTATATCAAAATAGAAACAGGCTTCTGAAGTCGCCCAAACCGCAATTTTTTGTACAAGTAACGATATTTGACGGAAGAAAATGTGCTTCATTTTTCTTTTTATTGCTCGCAGGCTGTGCTGCGGAGAACACTTGCAGACTACAAGTCTGCTGGATTCGACCCTCAGTCGAATAGCCTCGAGATTCGCTTGATTCAGAGCCAAGAAGACATCAGAAATCCACAGGTTAGATACAAGGCTGAAAGGTATGAGTAAAGTTCTGATGCACAGCACAAACTACTGCTGCTACTGCAAGGATTTCAATTCAAAGCTTTCAGTACAGTGAAAGAAATATGAAAACAAAATTGAGACAATTGGCAGTTCTGTTAGAATCCGCCACCCTTGGGCTTCACGACTTTCAATTATATTCTTCTACCCAACTTCCTAACATAAACTTGGATCCCCATATTCTCGAAGTTAGTTTTCATTTATTTATTTTTCGCTAATGGCTATCTCAGTTGAAGTGTCTGCGCTGTGTTTGTTTACTATTTGTGTATGGGATAATCTGGAGAATGGAATGGAGGGAGGGGGCACCATTCTCATAATACAACACCAATTGTTGTTGATGGACAAATTCGTAATGCAAAGGTAAGAGAGCTTGAATCTTTGATATCTATGTGATCAATATGGGGTTCTATATGGCAAAGTACAACATCAGTTTAATAAGAATGTGAGACAATATTTGGTAGATTGGTTCAAATTTGTAATTCTAAAGAACATTACAATGACTAGGCAAGTGAAGATGGTTGGTTCGTGTTTGCTATAATCCTACATGCTCGCCAATTTAAAAGAAATTTTTTAAGTAGGATAATTACAAAAATAAAGCCGTTGGCCATAAGATCTTTATATTAACACTCCAAAAATTTCAAATACAATTTTTTCTTTCCTTTTTTTAGTAATGCAAATGCAGATTTCAGCCAAAGTGTAGTTTCATCTCTTAATGCCAACATTGAAAAATAATTTCAAACTATCCTCCTTATTACTAGGTTCTTTGTATATTTATATATATATATAAAAAATTATTATATCACAAACTTTATGCGTGAAGAAAAGATATTTAAGACTTCTTACATGCACTTAGAGATCAAGCCCGCCCACTTTCCATCTTCATATACTTCTTAGAGACCAACCCCGACCATTTCTATTTGTTTTCCTTCTTTTTTTTTGGTATCATTAATATATATATAGATGAACAATTACCAAAACTTCCCTAGAAGGTTGGAAGTTAGCATAATTATAGATTGCACCCCTCTTATTATTGAAATTACAAAAATCTTCCCTAAATGTTACAAAACATAACATATACCTTTCCTGAAGTTTCACATTTCATAACATCCTTGCACAAAATATCCCTCCAGAAAATGCACTCTGAAGGCGGTATTTTTGTGTATGGGTTTTATAAAATGTGAATTTCAGGGGAGGTAAATGTTATGTTTTGCAACATTCATTGGAGGTTTTTGTAATTTCAATAATAAGATGGGTTCAATCTTGTTGCGGCTTCTCAACGCCCTCGGTAGACCGGTTTAGATTCGGTCCGTCTTAGCCCGGGCGGTCGAGCGCGCACGCAGTCAGAATATTGCAGAAAGTAAATGTTGAAAATTGTACACAGATCTTTAGCGTGGAAAACCCTCCAAAGGGTGAAAAACCACGTGGCCAGGGCGGTGCTGGACGAAATCCACTATATTAGGCTGTTACAGTGCTTTCTTGGAGAATGCGAGGGCGACAGGCCGTGCCTCGTTACAATTGTGGGAGAGAGAGAGAGAAGACTCCGTGGGTGACAGGCCACCGCTTAGGAGTTGAGCGCCTTGCTGCGTATCTTGTGTGGTTGCGCACTTCCTGGGCGAGCACTTCGCGGAGCGCCATGACTTTTCTGCTCGGGTTCGGGGCGCTCGCCTTGAACGGCGCAGCACTTCTTCCCTGGTGAGAGGCGTTCGTAGGAGGAACCTGTCAACTAGTAGAAAAGAAGTGACGGAGTGTAGAGAGAGAAGCTCTGAGGAGAGGAGGAAATGAAGAGAGAGAGAGAGTGGAGGAGAGAATGAGAGCCCCCTTTGAAAGGAGGCATAGGGGGGTATTTATAGGGCTTTGGAGTGGAAGTTACGGTGGTTACGGTGGTTATTGTGGATAACCACCGAACGAAGGGCCGAGATCGTTTATGACGATTGGAGGGCCGTGATTGAGCGAGACGATCGGAGGGTCGCGGAGGCCTGGAGAGATCGGACGGTGGAGAGCAAAGGGCGGCGACGGCGGTGGCCGACCATGGGTGGCCGGCCGCCAAAGGGCGGCCGGTCGGCGGCGGCCGGCGGAGGCGGCGGTCGGCGGCGGCGGCGGTCGGCCGGTGGAGGCGGCGGCCGGCGGCGGCGGCGGTCGGCCGGTGGAGGCGGCGGCGGTCGGCCGGCCGGTGGAGGCGACGGTCGGTGGGCGGCCAGCGGCGGCGGCGGCGGTCGGCCGGTGGAGGCGGCGGTCGGTGGAGGCGGCGGCGGCGGTCGGCCGGTGGAGGCGGCGGCCGGCGGCGGCGGTCGTCCGGCCGATGGCGGCGGCCGGTGGAGGCGACGGTCGGTGGCGGCGGCGGCGGTCGGCCGGTGGAGGCGGCGGCCGGCGGCGGCGGTCGACCGGCTGGTGGCGGCGGCCGGTGGAGGCGACGGCCGATGGCGGCGGCCTGCGGCGGCGGCCGGCCGACCGGTGGCGGCGGCCGGCCGGCCGGTGGTGGTAGCAGGCGGCGGCCGGCGGAGGCGGCGGCCGGTGGAGGCGGCGGCGGTCGGCCAGTGGTGGTGGCCGGCGTCGGCGGCGGTTGGCGGCGGTTGCGATCCCGCGCGGGGCGGTTGGGATCCCGCGCGAGGTGGTTTGGATCCGACGCGTGGTGGTTTGGATCCGCCGCGTGGTAGTGGGATCCGGTGCGGGAGAGTGGGATTCGGTGTGCGGTGGTTTCGGGATCCGTTGCGCCGTAGTAGGATCTAGCGTGCGGGAATGAGATCCGGTGCGCGGAAGTTATTATTTTTCTCATAAATAGGGGGAACCCATCATTTGCCCCCCAAATCCTACGCTTGGAGCGCACGGAGAGCGATAGGATTTTACTTTTACGACTTGCATTCGTGAGCGATGGCCGGATGAATTCGGGTGCGGAGGTTGGCGGTGATGATGGCGGTGCCAAGGTGAGCGTGAGGGTGAAAGGTCCAACTTCCACAGAGGCGGGCAAACGGGCGCACAAGAGGCGCGTGGAGTCGCGTGGAGTCGCGTGGAGGGAACGGGCGGCAGCGTGCTCGCACGGAGGGGCGCGCGCGGGCCGCACCTGCGCTTGCTCGCGCGGCCGGGTGCGTGCGGGGGCCGCGCCCGAGGCGCGCGCGCGCGCGCGAGTTGCCGCGCGGACTACCGCGCGGCGGTAGCGCGCGCGCGGGCTACCGCGCGGCGGTAGCGTGCGCGCGGGCTACCACGCGGCGGTAGCGTGCGCGCGCGGGCTACCGTGCGGCTGTAGCGCAGGCGCGCGCGCGGGTTGCCGCTCGGGTAGTCGCGCGAGCTGCTCCCGCGGGGTCTGCTGCGTGCTTGCGCGCGTGTTCTCGGGGCTTACCTGCGCGCGAAGTTTGCGTGGTGGTTAGCCTCGCGGATGGACTCCCCTTATCCTTACCTGAGGTTCATGCTGACGCTTCCCTTTGTCTTTCAGGCTACTCGGCGTGGCGGGCAAAGTCGCCCAATGCGTCTGGCCTCGAGTCTTACTCTTGATCATGTTGCCATATGGAGGAGGCGCTTCAACCTGCCCCCCGGATTAGAGGTTCGGATCCCGGATCCTGAGGAGCGAGTACAGAATCCACCTCGAGGTTGGATGACCATTTGCGGTTCCTCGCTTCGGAGCGGCTTTCGCCTCCCGGTGTGCGAGGAGGTGATCGAGATCCTAAAATTTTGCGGCGTCCCAGTGTCACAGTTTACGCCTCAGGGGATGGTGCGGATCATGGGGCTGATCGCCTTCTTCCGAGAGCACGGTGCGAAGTTCTCCTTGGGCCTTTTCAAGGAATGGTGTGAGGTGATGGTTGATGGCGGAGGTCGTATTGAAGTCTTTAGCAACAAGAGATGGTTGGAGTTCGAGACCCGGGTGGACCGCCGTTACGGGAATACTTTATTTGGCTACGTCAGGAACCCGGAGGGACTACCGGAGGTGTGGAACTCTTTACCAGATCGCTGCCGGCGCCTTAGAGGACGTGAGCGGGAGTTTTCTCCCGTTCTCGAATTTTCAGATGCTCGAGAGTTGGGGAACATTTTGCACAGTATTTCCCTATTCGTGGAAGAGAAGCGCCTGCTTCTATGCGGGTTGTCCGTTGATGCTGGTCGTGCTGCTGCCGCTCCTCTTGTTCGAAACAGAAAGAGGAAGTTGGTGTTTAGAGGTCTTGGGGAGCCAAGTCCTGCTCCTCCACTGGTACAGGATGCTCCTCAGGAGGAGGCGGCTCCTTGTATATCTGGAGCTAATGGCGAGCCGGTTGATGAGGAGCTCGAGGTCCTGGGATCTTCTGCCCCCCCAGGCTCCCCCGGAGCGAGGCACAGCTCGAAAGGTGTCGGAAGGGAAGTGGGTCTCTTCCTCTCTGGAGGCCATGAACCAGGCGGTAAGCAGGATTTCTTCTTCCTTTTGTATGGCGTCATTCTGAGGTCGCGGCTCTGACTTATCTATTTTCTTTTGCAGATGGAGGCTCATGCATCGATCGCACTTACGTGGAACGATCATTATGTGAGCTTGAAGGACGGGTTTATGGCCATCCAGGGTGAGCTCCGGGAGGCGAGGAGCGCCCTTGGAGAGACGGCGAGGTCGCGGCTTTGTGCACGAGTCTGGCTCGCGGCTTTTTCCACGAGTCTGGCTCGCGGCTTTGTGCACGAGTCTGGCTCGCGGCTTTGTGCACGAGTCTGGCTCGCGGCTTTTTGCACGAGTCTGGCTCGCGGCTTTTTGCACGAGTCTGGCTCGCGGCTTTTTGCACGAGTCTGGCTCGCGGCTTTTTGCACGAGTCTGGCTCGCGGCTTTGATCATTGCTATCTTCGTGGTGCCTTGGGTAGAAATTGCTGTTGAAGGATGAGTGTGCGGTTGTTTTCGTTTTTGTATGACATATACAAGCACTTTGTTCTGGGAGAGGCCAGAGTCCCTTGTGGGATGATCTGGACACTCTGTTCTGGGAGAGGTCAGAGTCCGTTGCAGACGATCTGAACACTCTGTTCTGGGAGAGGTCAGAGTCCGTTGTCGGACGATCTGAACACTCTGTTCTGGGAGAGGTCAGAGTCCGTTGTCGGACGATCTGAACACTCTGTTCTGGGAGAGGTCAGAGTCCGTTGTCGGACGATCTGAACACTCTGTTCTGGGAGAGGTCAGAGTCCGTTGTCGGACGATCTGAACACTCTGTTCTGTGAGAGGTCAGAGTCCTTTGTCGGACGATCTGAACACTCTGTTCTGGGAGAGGTCAGAGTCCTTTGTCGGACGATCTGAACACTCTGTTCTGGGAGAGGTCAGAGTCCTTTGTCGGACGATCTGAACACTCTGTTCTGGGAGAGGTCAGAGTCCGTTGTCGGACGATCTGAACACTCTGTTCTGGGCGAGGTCAGAGTCCGTTGTCGGACGATCTGAACACTCTGTTCTGGGAGAGGTCAAAGTCCGTTGTCGGACAATCTGAACACTCTGTTCTGGGAGAGGTCAGAGTCCCTTGTCGGACGATCTGAACACTCTGTTTTGGGAGAGGTCAGAGTCCGTTGTCGGACGATCTGAACACTCTATTCTGTGAGAGGTCAGAGTTCGTTGTCGGACGATCTGAACACTCTGTTCTGGGAGAGGTCAGAGTCCTTTGTCGGACGATCTGAACACTCTGTTCTGGGAGAGGTCAGAGTCCGTTGTCGGACGATCTGAACACTCTGTTCTGGGAGAGGTCAGAGTCCTTTGTCGGACGATCTGAACACTCTGTTCTGGGAGAGGTCAGAGTCCGTTGTCGGACGATCTGAACACTCTGTTCTGTGAGAGGTCAGAGTCCGTTGTCGGACGATCTGAAAACTCTGTTCTGGGAGAGGTCAGAGTCCGTTGTCGGACGATCTGAACACTCTGTTCTGGGAGAGGTCAGAGTCCCTTGTCGGACGATCTGAACACTCTATTCTGGGAAAGGTCAGAGTCCCTTATCGGATGATCTGAACACTCTGTTTTGGGAGAAACAGTACAATTGAAAATGACGCTTTTGGTTTGGGCGCATGATAAAAAGTAATAGATAGAATGATACTTGTTTGTTATATGGATGCTGAAAACATGAGATACAAGTAAATACGTCGGGTGCCCTGGGCGTTCCATGGGCAGTGAACGGGCTATTCTTCGGGATGGTCGCTCTGGGGATTTCCCCCCTGCTGGATCATTCTTGACATGTTGGTTCAGGGTCCTTGGTTTGGAGAAATTTTTCAATGAGTCCTAGACGAACGAATCGTTCAATTTCTGATTTCAGTCGTGAACAATCTTCTGTTTTGTGCCCGTGACCTCGATGGTAGTCGCAGTATTTGGATTGGTCTCCGGAATTTGGTGCAAGAGCCCTAGGCCTCTGAAGAGATGGATGATCGCGGATGGCAAGGAGAACGTTAGTCCTGGTTGTGTTCAGGGGAGTGTAGTCTTGATGCTGGCGAGAACCTCGGTCTCGGCTGGGGGTGTCGTGTTGCTTATTGTTTTTATCGGGAACCGTCCGCGTCAATGACTCCTCTCTCTTCCTCTTGGATCTCCCCTCGAACTGCTGGCGGTGCGCTTCAATCGCCTCATCAGCTGCAATCTGAGATTCAACTCGGTGGATGAGGTCTGGGTAGCTAGGCACAGTTTCTCGCATCAGTGCGGAGTAGAAGCCACCGGGGCGGAGCCCTCCAAGGAATACTCCTCGCAGGAGCTCGGGGTCGACCCCTGGGATTTGTCGAGCCTCTGAAGTGAAGCGTCGAAAGAAATCCTTGAGAGTCTCTCCGTCATTCTGGCGGATTCCTGAGAGATGGGAGGGATCTCGGACAATCCTACGATTGGCGATGAACTGGTCCACGAACTGCTGCGCCATTTCTGCGAAGTTGTTGATGGCCCCATCACGCAGGGAGTGGAACCAAGTGCGCGCTTGCCCTTTCAAGGTTGCCGGGAACACTTAACAGAGGAGATGATCTGGAGCGTTGTAGAGTCTCATGATGGTAGCGAAGTGGTTGACATGTTCTAACGGGTCGTCCGTCCCGTCGAACGTTTCGATGTTGGGAAGCTTGAAACCATTCGGAACTGGATGGGCCAAGACCTGAGGCGATAGTGGGGAGCCGTGGTGCGCGGGACGGCGGGCGAGAGCTGCGAGTCGCCCCGCCTGGTCGTACTCTTCTGCTATCATGTCGCGTATCTCTTCTCGCGTGGTTCGTTCTACTGCTCGACCAGGAACTGCTCTTTCTTGGCGATGGTGATGGTGGTCAGCTTCTGGTCCTCTGGTTGGCGGAGCGGGATGGGCGGAGCTTGCTGCGTCGGAGAATCCTTCTGAGGCTTCTTCTTCTCGAACGACCTCCTCATTCGGAGCACGATTCGGAGCTGGGTGCGGCGGAACGTTCAACGCTGGGGGTTGAACGGGAGCTCGAGGAGCCCCAAGATTTCTTACGAGAGCCGGCATCTCGGCTTGCTGCTCCTCCATCTGACGCACGCGTCCTTCCAGTATTGTCGCGGGCGCGAGCACTGCCACTTCTGCGAGAGGCGCATTGATAAGTGAGTGGGAGGGAGCTGGATCGACGCGCCCCTCCGGGATTGATCCTTCAGTAGTGCGAGCACTTCTTCTCGCCATTGCAATTGACGGCTAGTGCTACTTCTAGTGAGTCTTTGCAGAATTTCGGGAGCTCGGTTCCCACAGACGGCGCCAAACTGTTGCGGCTTCTCAACGCCCTCGGTAGACCGGTTTAGATTCGGTCCGTCTTAGCCCGGGCGGTCGAGCGCGCACACAGTCAGAATATTGCAAAAAGTAAATGTTGAAAATTGTACACACAGATCTTTAGCGTGGAAAACCCTCCAAAGGGTGAAAAACCACGTGGCCAGGGCGGTGCTGGACGAAATCCACTATATTAGGCTGTTACAGTGCTTTCTTGGAGAATGCGAGGGCGACAGACCGCGCCTCGTTACAATTGTGGGAGAGAGAGAGAAGACTCCGTGGGTGACAGGCCACCGCTTAGGAGTTGAGCGCCTTGCTGCGTATCTTGTGTGGTTGCGCACTTCCTGGGCGAGCACTTCGCGGAGCGCCGTGACTTTTCTGCTCGGGTTCGGGGCGCTCGCCTTGAACGGCGCAGCACTTCTTCCCTGGTGAGAGGCGTTCGTAGGAGGAACCTGTCAAGTAGTAGAAAAGAAGTGACGGAGTGTAGAGAGAGAAGCTCTGAGGAGAGGAGGAAATGAAGGGAGAGAGAGTGGAGGAGAGAATGAGAGCCCCCTTTGAAAGGAGGCATAGAGGGGTATTTATAGGGCTTTGGAGTGGAAGTTACGGTGGTTACGGTGGTTATTGTGGATAACCACCGAACGGAGGGCCGAGATCGTTTATGACGATTGGAGTGTCGTGATTGAGCGAGACGATCGGAGGGCCGCGGAGGCCTGGAGAGATCGAACGGTGGAGAGCAAAGGGCGGCGACGGCGGTGGCGGCGACGGCGGCGGCGGTCGGCCGGTGGAGGCGGCGGCGGCGGTCGGCCGGAGGCGGCGGTCGGCCGGTGGAGGCGGTCGTCGGCCGGTGGAGGTGGTCGGCGGCGGCGGCGGTCGGCCGGTGGAGGCGGCGGCCGGCGGCGGCGGTCGGCCGGCCGGTGGAGGCGACGGTCGGTGGAGGCGGACGGCGGCGGCGGCGGCGGTCGGCCGGTGGAGGCGGCGGCGGTCGGTGGAGGCGACGGCGGTCGGCCGGTGGAGGCGGCAAATCTTGATTCTCGCTGGCCGACATTTCAATATTCATAAAATTTATATCTTCCATATTTTTAAAAGCAATTGAATAATGCGTAAACTCTAACATAAAGGATGTGTAATAAACATATTTTTCACATGCTATATTATTCTCATATTTATGACGCGGCAAATCTTGTGACGTCTTTAGATTCTATGCTACAGTGCTTGTACCGCCGATATATGACCGATCCTACGGCCTACACCTCCAAAATTTGAAATATGTGACGTCAGGATGACATGTTGTGCATAATATTATTTGTTTGACGTAATAAGTTCTAATTAATCATGGTAATAAAAAATGATCGCGTATTACGTGTGTATGGTATATTTGTGCTACTAAAGATTCAGAGAGTTGAAGGATGGAGCAGCAGAAGCCAAGGTCACGTGAAGAAGAAGCAAAAGAGAAGGGGGAGCACTAGAAAAGCTCTGGAATGGCTTAACGCGGGGAGAAGAAAGTCGAAAGGAGAAAAGGAAAAGTACTTTCTGTGCTTCTGGCCTTTGCCATCACCGACCGGGGGAAGAGAGAGAGAGAGAGAGAGAGAGAGAGAGAGAGAGAGAGAGAGAGAGAGCAAATTAATGATGCCATGAATGGTGGGGGAAGGAAGTCACCTGGACTGCATATGGAACACAATCAAGAGACCAGCTGTAGGAATATTGCTGACTCTGCCTTTTTTTTTTACCATAATAAATATAATAAAAAAAGATAAATTTTAATATAAAAATCATAATTTTTTGGAGCTCTGAAGCTAATTTTTTAAAAGAAGATACGACGTTTACTTTTTTATTTGAAATTTCACTTTTTAATAAATATCTCTAAGGGTCTGTTCATTTGGACGGAATTGGAATTTGATGTTTGAATTCGATATTTGAAATTGTTATTCAGAATTGGAATGGATCTAATTCCAATTTCAACGTTCGGCTAATAGACAATATTGTTGAATATTGTGTAATTAATCAATTTTTTTTCGTTTGTTAAATAAAATTAAATCTAAGAATTAAAAAAATTTATAAAGAAACTAATATTTTTTTACATATATAATAAAAAATGCGCGTCATAGCAAAAAATGCGCGCCCGAGCAAAAAATTAGGCGCCCGGGCGACAAAAAGCGCGCCAAGGCGAAAAATGCTCTCCCGAGCGAGAAACGCGCGCCAGGGCGAAAATTATGCAACCGGGCGAAAAACGCGCGCCCGAGCGAAAAACTCGCACCCGGGCGAAAACACGCGCCCCGATGAAAAACTCGCGCCCGAGCGAAAATTGTGCGCACGGGCGAAAAATGCGTGCCCGGGCAAAAAAACACGTGCTCGCGTGAAAAACATGCGCCCGGGCGAAAAATGCGCGCCCGTGCGAAAAATACGCGTCCGGGAGAAAAATGCGCGCCGAGGCGAAAAATGCGCACCCGGGCGAAAAACACGCGCCCTGACGAAAAACGTGCGCCCTGACAAAAAACTCGCGCCCGAGCGATAATTGTGCGCACGGGAAAAATGCGTGCCCGGACAAAAAACACGTGCTCGCGCGAAAAATGCGAGCCCGTGCAAAAAATGCGCGCCCTGGCGAAAACACACGCCCGGGCGAAAAATGCGCGCCCGGGCGAAAAAACGCGCGCCCGGGCGAAAAAACGCGCGCCCGGGCGAAAAACGCGCGCCCGGGCGAATAACTCGCGCCCGGGCGAATAACTCGCGCCTGGGTGAAAAATTCCGCGCCCGGGCGACAAAACACCCCCCGGGCGAATAACGAGCACCTGGGCGAAAAATGCGCTCCCAGGCGAAAAAATGCCCGGAAGAAAATTCTGCGCCCGTGCAAAAAATTGCGCTCCTGGGCGACAAAACACGCGCTCAGGCGAAAAACGCGCCAGGGCTAAAAACTCGCGCCTAGGAGAAACATTGCGCGCCCGGGCGACAAAAGTGCGCTCGGGCGAAAAACGCGCCCCCAGTCAAAAAACTCGTGCCCTGGCGAAATACGCGCTCCCGGGCGACAAAATATGTGCCCCCGGGCGACAAAATATGTGCCCCCGGGCGAAATACGCGTGGCAGGGCGAAAAATGCGCGCGAGGCCGGAAAACTTCCGCCCATGCGAAATTTGAGCGTCTGGGCGAAAAACTCGCTCCCGGGCAATAAATTGTGCGCTCGGGCACATAAACTCGTTCTCGGGCGAAAAACGCAATAAATCGAGCGTGCCAGACTCGCTCAATTCTGATATGTCCAGCTAGATGTTGTGTCTAGGCTAAAATCAATTTCATGATATTTAACTTAAATTCCAATTATTAAAGCTACCTAACAAGCGAACGACCTAATTAGAATTCGACGCCGAATTTCAATTTTAAGTCTTCAATTCCGTCCAAACGAACGGGCCCTAAAAGATTCTTTATGTACACCCGAAAATCATTTATGATCTTCCGGATAGCATTTATAATTTCTAGGATATCAAAAATTGATATTCCGGTGAGTATATTATGCTAATTTTGGGATCATATTTTGCACACTTTGCAATCATATGTTGTGCGCACGGATATAACTGTGCCCATGACGTCAATAACCAGTTTAAGGTTGGAGATCATTTATGATCTCCCGGATATCATTTATAATTTCCAAGATATCAAAAATTGATATATATATATATATATATATCCCGCTGGGTATATTATGCTAATTTTGCGATCATATTTTGCACACTTTGCAATCATATGTTGTACGTACGGATATAACTTTGTCCATGACGTCGATAACCAGTTCAAGGTTGTAGATTTTGTGCGTTTATTTGAAGATCAATATTATGGTCATAATAAATCTCATAAACCTTGGTATAGTCGATCAAATTTTCCGGCAAATTCATCTTTTACTACAAATGTCTGGACTGTGTTAGGATATAATGTGAAAACTATCCTCTAGGCGCAACCAAATAATACAGGGTATACAAGCACATGAATCTGAACAAGAATCTCTGCATATATAAATAATATAACTGCAACAATACAACATTAAGAAATGTACCGACGTTCGTTACAGAATACACCGCGGAGAGCGGACTCGCTCCATCCGTGGGAGAGATAATAATCTGAACTGCAATCCGCTAGTATAGCGGACGCACAAGGTTCACCGAGAACCTTCGTCGTCGGATGACGACCAAACCACCGGCCACCACTGGAGAAGCACCGTTGAGGCCAACTGCACCTGCGCACACCATCGACATCAAGCCGCACCACCGGAGAGAAACACCATCAAGGTCATTGCACTCTCGCATGCCTTCGCCGCCACACCCGAACCTCCGGAGAGAACTCCGTCAAGGCCACTACACCACCGCAAGCCTTTGCCGCCACGCCCGTACAACATCATCTCCTCACTTCGCCGTCATCGCACGGTGTTGCACCAACGCCAACCATCGGCGGAACCTCTACAGGGGTCTCCCACCCCTCACAGTACCAAGAGCAAGACGACGGCGACGACGGCGTGAACTCCTTCACACGGCGGCTTCTCCTTTCCGTGAACAGAGGCGGCTCCTTCTCTCACGTGGACAGGAAATATTCCACTCCCAACATATGCGGCTGTGTATCTTCCTCCACGTGAACAGGAGGGTCATGTATATAGCAAAAGGAAAAAAAACAGGCGGTGATTTTAATTCAAGAGAGAGAGCCTCTCTCTCTCCAAGGAAAGCCATTAATATGACATATTATATGGGATTTTCTTTGTGGCTCCCATATTCTCTCTCTATCCATAGAGGAGAAACTATCATGCATGGTGTCTCCTAAAAAGGAAAAGTTGGATCCGGTTTGGATCCGAATTCGAACCAAAACACAACATGCTGATCGTATGACTGTTAAACATTTAAGTTCCGATGAAATAGAAGCTCATAAGACATGAGAAATGACAATGTTTCACTTGCAAAGAGAAATATCAGCACAACCACAAGTGTAAAAATAAATACACTCTTTGTTATCTTGCGATAGTTTTTGATTATTTTGCGTTCACATTTGGATCACCATGTGTTAACTTTGTGATATCCGGGTATCAGTGAGTTTCATATTGAGCTCGATTGGAGTATCAACTGTCCGGGTATCAGTGAGAGATGCAACAGAGAGGATGTCAGAGATGTACTTTTGTTGGGAGACAAGTATGCCACGTTTGGATCAGGAAATCTCCAACCCAAAGAAGTAGCGAATGGGGCCTATGTCCTTCATATCGAACTGACTGCGGAGGTGTTGTTGAAGAGAGGCAGTGTTGGCATGGTCATCGCTAGTGATAATCATATCATCCACATAGAGAAGAAGAATGACACATCCCTGACCATAAGTGCGAGTGAAAATGCATGATCAGTCCGTCTTTCAATAAACTCTGCTTTGAGAACAGCGGTGCGAAAGCGCTCAAACCAAGCACGAGGGGCCTGTTTGAGATCATAGAGGGACCGACGTAGATGACAAATGTGGTCAGGGGGAACAGAGAGTCCTGGGGGGAGGAGCCATGTATACCACCTCTGTAAGATCACCATGAAGAAAGACATTGATGACGTCCATCTGATGGAGCGGCCAATCTCGGGCAACATCAATCGCAAGTAAGGTGTGCACAGTTGTCATCCGAGCAACCGGGGCAAAGGTCTCATCGCAGTCGATCCCATGCTCCTGTGAGAACCCACAGGCAACTAAGCGGGCTTTGTGGCGCTTAATAGACCCGTCCGGACGAGTCTTAATCTTGAATATTCATTTGCAGCTGACAAGAGCGACGCTAGGGGGCAGGGGACGAGGTCCCAAGTATGAGTTCTGTGGAAATCCTGAAGTTCAACTGGGATGGTTTGCTGTCATTCAGGATATACAACTGTCTCTCGGTATGACTGGGGCTCCCAGTGGGAGTGGAGAGCGGTGAGGAAGACCTGAAAAGTAGGGGAATAAGAGGTAATTGTGGTGAAAGCAGATGAGTGATACCTATCAGGGGAGTGGTCGTAGCGAGCAGGGGGGTGTCGAGGGCGAGCAGGGTTACGCCGAGGAGGAGCAGGATCCACGTGCGGAATGGAGGACAGAGCGTTAGACAGAGTCGTATCAGAAGGAGCTGGAGCGGAGGGGGAGCTGTAGCGGAAGGAGGATTTGGAGCGGAAGGAGGGTCCTCGTCCAGAGGACTAGCTGGTGAGGGTAATTGGGTAGGGGGAGCAATGTGGGTCCTGGGACGAGTGGGTATAGGAGGAAGTAGAGGTGGGGCAACGGAGGTTGGGGTGGGAAGTGTTGTTGGGTGTGGCGTGGAGAAGAACATCTCATTTTTAAGGAAGGAGACATGAAGAGCGATGCGGATGCGGCGAGTCACGGGGTCGTAGCAACTGTATCCTTTGTGATGAGGACTGAGGCCTAAGTGAACACAACGAGCGGAGCGAGCAGAGAATTTGGTGCGTTCAGGAGCGGGGAGGAGAACAAAATAGGTGTACCCAAACGTACAAAGAGATGCGTAGGTCGTTGGGCGGGAGTACAGTCGTTCATAAGGAGTGACTCCAGAGATGGCCGAGAAGGGAGTAATGTTGATAAGGTTAACAACGGTGATGACAACTTCGACCCAGAAGGAATGAGGAGCAGATGCAGAGATGAGAAGGGCACAAGCAGTTTCGATGATGTGACGTTGTTTCCGTTTGGCGACTCCATTTTGTTCGTGGGTGTGCGGGCAAGACTGCTGATGGATGGTGCCATGAAATTGGGTGAGGTCGCACATGGTGAAGGAGAGAAACTCCTGAGTGCAGTCAGAGCGAAAAGTCGTAATCTTACGCGCTGAACTGAGTGTGAAGCATTGCGGTGAACGCGCGATAAACAATGGATATTTTAGATCGATGCTGAAGAAGATAAACCCAAGTGCAACCGGAGAAATTATCAATAAAACTGACATAATAAAGATATCCAGAATGAGAAGCAATCGGGGGCAGACCCCAAATATCAGAATGAACTAAATCAAAGGGGGATGTTGTTTGAGAGACAGTGCTTGAGAAAGGTAGAGCAAGGTGCTTTGCCAAATGACAACCCATACAAACAGAAAAAGGGGAAGAGGAGACACGACTCAAAGCTCCAGAGCGGATAACACTTCGGAGTCGGTCACTAGACAAATAACCTAAACATATGTGCCACAAGTCGGCATCAGAGGTAGTAGAAAGAGCAGAAGCTGACGAAGATAAGGATGATGGGGCGTGAAGAAACTCCATCTGATACAGGTCACCAGTCCCACGAACCTGTCCAATCCTCTGAGCCATCCGTGAATCCTACACAACACTGGTCATCATAAAGAGAGCTGACGAAAATGAGGTTCATGTGTAGGCGAGGGGGCATGGTGGATATTCGAGAGGGTAAGATGACCAGGGGGAGCAGACGCCCGAGTGATCGAGCCAGACTGCATAATAGGGATAGAACCCCCATCAGCAGTGGTGACCTGAAGGTTAGTGGGGGTCGAGGTACAGTTGATGAGGGTGCTAGAGTCGTGGGTAAGGTGGCAGGAGGACCCAGAATAAAAATACCAAAGCGCAGCTGGTGGAACCCGAACAACAGTGGTACCAGAAGCGGCTGACAGGCCGTGGGGTGTAGATGTGGCAGGTTAATACAGTGGAGACTGAAGAAGTAACTCCTCTAGACGTTGTAGTCGATCTGCAGCAGCAGTAGCTGTAGGATGAGAAGGCGGGACAGGAGAGCTGGGCCACGACCACGTCCCCGACCTCGGCCATCACGACAGTTGTCATGATGTATGTGCTCGATCATCGGGGCGTGGAGGACGAGTGGGGCCTTCAACTTCATGTGCCCCGCCTTTTTACAATAGTTGCAGATAATAGGGGCGTCGCGTGGTCGAATCGCAAGAGCAGTGACCTGTCACCTCACTTTTCTTCTCACTTTTGTTCTTAGAAGAAGAAGCGCTCTGCTTTCCAAGAGGTGGTCTGTCGTCACCCTCTGAGTTTTCTCTCTCCACAATATTGTAACGAGCAGCGGCATGTCGCGCTCGAGTTCTTAATTTCAAACTGTAACACCCAGAAGATAGTGGAGTTTGGTCGGCACAGCTCCGACCGCGTGGTTTTCACCCTTTCCGGGTTTTCCACGTTAAAAGTCCTCGTGTCAACTAATTGATTCATTCATTGACTGTTTGCGTGCTCGGCTCGCTCGTGAGCTAAGGTGGTTCAATTCGACCGGTCTACCAAGAGCATCGAGCGATCCACAACAATAATTATTTGATAAATATTCCATTGTCCTTCTATCACATTTTTAAGAGTAAAAATATATTATAATTTTAATTATCAAAACTAGATGAGAAAAAAAAACATAAAAGAGATATTTTACATTTCCACAAATTTCAAGGATATATATATATATATATATACAACAACATCAATGCTCTAAGCCTTTATCCCACCATAGTGGCTGGTCGGCTATATGGATCATTTGTCACCGTTGCGTCCTCTTTTGTCATAATCTCACTAATGCCTAAGTACATCACGGTCTTTCCTTCCAAAATAAATGTATCATTAGAGAAAAGAGAAGGGCGGTTATGTTTGAGCAGGCTACAATGATGTCAAAAGTGCAGTCAAAAGCCACAGTGGTTTAAGCCCTTCTCTGCATTTTATATTAATGTAAAAAAGATGCTGTAAAAAGCAAGGCCAAGCTTCTAAAAAGAGGAGCTTCTATCTAAAAATATACTTTTATATACATATATATATAATACAATATCTGACTTAATATTGATGTTTTAACTTCTTTTTAATCTCTTGATGGACACATGGGGATGAGATGAGACTTGAGAGGGAGAAAAAAATAGAGGACAAAAATAAAAGAAAGCATGTGACAGTCACATGCATATGTGCTATTAATATTATAATATATAATAAAGAAAATTATGTGATATAACATGTAATATTATATTTAATATTTCAATAAAAGATAAGAGGTGAGTTTGTCTTATTTAGTGTCCAAATAATGTGGATAAGATTAAAAGAATAAACTATATGAAACTGTATTAAAATATAAAAAAAAAAGGAGAAGAATTTTTTTTTTAAGAAACATTTTAGGGAAGAGATTGCGCGGAAACTACGGCCAAGTCTCAGTGCCGCCGAATGTTGGGATTGCTAATGATATCCATTGAGGGTATTTTCTCTATCAAACATTTATGTACAAGGAGGTCATCTCCACTCATCGACATTGTAGATGTTCTCCTTAATAATAATATTTGGCATAACAACGGTTGGCGCCGCATTTTTGCACCGGTGAATTTGGACAAAAACTTCACCGTCATAAAATGTATGTTTGGCATAACAACGGTTATCACCGCCAAGAAAAGAAGACTAGTTTTGAGCATAAAAATGAATGGATTCCATTGGCGAGGACGGGCGCTCACCAACGGCGGCACCACGTTCACGGCTGCTGCGGCCGCCGTGACAAACTAAGCCTTATACTAACTTGAACCCTCAAATTGGCTAAATAATAATAATATGAGAATGGGATGAATAATATTTTATTTTAAATGTCTGAAGTCCTCTCCTCTTTCCCTTAACCCTAGCTCTTCATCTTCTTCAATCTCTCTCCTCTCTCTTCTAAATTGTCACTAGTGGTATGGTTGTACGGTTGTACCTAACATTCAATCCCATTTCACATATATAGCTAAAAAACAAATAAATAACACAACAAATTTCATGGGTTTTGATGAAAGAAAGATTGCACATGAAAGTTCTATTAATTTTTAAAAATGTGGAGAGCAAAAAGTCAATGTAGCTAAAAGTGAGTAACTTAAGTTGTAATATATTGGGTTGCAATCATGACCAATTATTTTAAAGCTAGTCTAGCATGACCAATCCCAACTAACCTTGAGCTATGCCCTTACCTTGAGCTTTATCTAGGGAGTCCTAAAGCCTTCTTTTTTATATATAAGAAAGTGGTTGGGGGTAATAATATATATGTTCTAGTTCTTAATTAAAATATCTCTTAAACACATTCTTACAAAAATATTTTATTAGTAATTGTTTAGTAATTATAGCCAACTCTCATTTGTTTAGTGATTGTGAGTAATTATAATTAGGGGTGAGTGTGGTGTCGTTTGATATTGTTTGGGCCCATACTGTAACCACACAAGAGTGCGATTTTCGTCAGAGTAATACCGCACCACAAAAAAATTGTTGTGCGATTTTTTGCAACACGGTGCAGTTTTTTGCATGATAATTATAGGATGATTTAAAAAAAATTTAAAGTGGAAACTCAAATTTTTCATATTTAATTTAATTAATAAATATCAAATACATCTCATATATGACATAACGATAAAACTTTCATCTAAATAAATTTTAGTCAAATATTAGTTCAAGCTTTAGAATAATAAAATTTTGCAAAAAAAAAAAGAATTCAAAGACAAATACTCAAAAACATGCAAAATTTAGGAGCATGATTGTACTTCATTTCCTCTTTCAACTTCATATTGGTGCGATCATATATGAGATCATCTTTGATATTATTGTTCTCTATTTTATATTATTTTTTGAAAGTAATCGGGCAATCGGCATGGTGCAGTTTTTGCAGTTTTCAATATCTGAGAACCGCACAATGCTCAGTTTATAAAAGTGCTAAATCACACCGCACGAAATTACGTGATGTGGTTTTAAAATCAGTGTGATTTGTGCTATGTGGGCGGTTTTTATATAATGCTCTCCCCTAATTCCAAATCCACCTTGCTTTTCTCACATCACAAGCCATCCTTGAAAAGTTGAAATCGACGATTGCCATCCAAATCCACCTCTTATAATCTACGACGCATAAGAGGTTATACTGCAAATAAATTGTTGTGTGTGTGCGCACACATGTTAATAGTGTGCATGTAACCAAATATAATATATCAGTAACATTACCCTAATTTATTTATCAAACTAGATGAAGGAGCTCAGTATTTCTATGATTAATTATAATGACAGCATTTTAAATGCCCGTTACTGGTATATAAGTATATTTCATATAAAATTAAATTTGTTTTTCATTATATATATAGATATATAATATATAAACTTTATTTATCTTATTTTGTATTTCGTTCTACTTTTTTTTACAAATTTTACTTATTTCCTTTTCCTTTTCTTTTTTTATAGATTTTATAATTTCTTATTTTTTTAAGAATGTTATTTTCCTCGCACTTTCTCTAAAGTGCGTAGAATAGATAAAATACTGATAGTTAAAAACTTCAAAAATTAAAGCAAAATATATAATTTCGATGTTATATATTTATTTTCAAACCAAATTTAAGAAATATTAATTAATTAATAATCTATACACAATATACAATAGTTTTACACGGAGATTTTGTTGGAATATCCTTAAAATATTCTCAAAGTGTTGCAGAAAATTTGGTGGTGAAATTTGAAGAAGGAAAAACAGATTGCTTTCAAGGCAACAGTTTTAGAACAACTAGTTGGTGATCTTTCTGTTGATCCTAATGTCACATGAGAAATTATATCTTCTCATTTAAGGATAAGTGGAAAAAACGTACTTGGAGAGTCAAAAGGTCGTGTGCCCCCACAAAAAATCTTGATAGTGGAAAAAGAAAGTGCAAGACAAAGTGAGGACAAAGAAGATCAGCTACAAAACATTATATGCGTGTAGAAATGATAAAAACTTGACAAAGTATAGAGTCGCCAAAAAAGATGCTAAAAATGTAGTAAGTAAAACAAAAAGTCCAGCTTATGAAGAATTTTACAAACGACTAGATACCAAAGATGGAGTGTGTGATATATATAAAATTGCTCGAGCTAAAGAGAGGAAGACAAAATATTTAAGTCAAGTTAAATGCATAAAAGATAAATCAAATACGGTTTTGACGGATGATGTGGCTATTAAGGAGCGATGAAAAAGATATTTTTATCAACTATACAATGAACTGAACTTAGAAGAGTTAAGTAAATCGGATGAGTATTAAAACATAATTTTTTATCGCAAAATTCAAGCATCAGAGATAGATGGCGCTCTGAAGAAGATGAAAAATGGAAAGACGGTTGGGTCAGACGATATGTCCATTGAAGTATGAAAATGCTTAGGGAGAGAAGGAATTTTATGACTTACAAGTTTTTTCAATAAGATACTGAAGACAAAGAAGATGTCAGACAAATGGAGAGAAAATATTTTGGTACATTTGTATAAGAACAAATGAGATATACAAAATTGTGTCAATTACAGGGGATTAAATTAATAAGTCATACTATGAAACTATGAGAACGAGTAATAGAGAGAAGGGATAGACGAGAGATTAGCATCTCAGAGAAACAATTTGGATTCATGTCAGGGAGGTCAACAATGGAAGTTATACATCTCTTAAGGAGACTCACTGACAACTATTGAGAAAGACAAAATGATCTGCATATGTTGTTTATCGATTTGGAGAAGGCTTATGATAGGGTTTCAAGAGAGGTCTTGTGGAGAGTCTTAGAAGAGAGGTGGAAATGTATCATACATTGATGTAATCAAAGATATGTATGCAAATTCAGTGACCAAGATGATGACTTCTGGAGGATTAACACAAGAATTCCCTATCGTTGGTGTCTTACATCAAGAGTTAGCTTTAAGCCCTTATCTCTTTACCCTTATCTTAGATGAGCTCACTGGACATATCGAACACGCAATACCTTGGTGTTTATTATTTGTAGATGATATTGTTTTGGTCGATGAGACGCATGAGGGTGTAAACGCGAAACTTGAATCTTGACGAGACACTTTAGAAAACAAGGGTTTTAGGTTGAGCAGGTCAAAGACGAAGTATATAGAGCTTACATTTAGTAGTGCAAGTAGGTCGGATGATTCCGTCATTAAATTGGGTGACCAAGATATTTCCCGCAGTGAGTGCTTTAAATATATGGGATCGATAATTCAAAAAGATGAAGGTGAAGATAATGATGCGATACATAGAATCCAAGCAGGTTGGTTGAAGTGGAGATGCGCGTCTGGGATCTTATGTGATCATAAAGTACCATTAAAACTTAAAGGCAAGTTTTACCGTACTGCAATTAGGCCAGCAATGCTCTACGGTTCTGAGTGTTGGGCAGTGAATGGTGCACATGAGCAAAAAATGGGTGTTGCGGAGATGAGAATGCTTAGGTGGATGTGTGGTCACACAAGACTAGATAAAATTAGGAATAAATGTATCAGAGATAAGAAAGGAGATGTATTAGAGATAAGAAAGGAGTTGCACCAATTGTAGAGAAGATGCGAGAAGCTCGATTAAGATGGTTCGCACATGTACATATGAGATCATTAGAGGCACCTATTAGGCGTTGTGAGAGTTTAGTCACTAGACATGTTAAACGGGGGAGGGGTAGACCAAAAAAGACTTGGAATGAAACTATAAGGAAAGATATGATGTACTTAGGCATTAGTGAGGCTATGATTAAAGATAGGGCGCAATGGCGACAAAGGATCCATATAGCCAACCATACTATAGTGGGATAAAGGCTTGAGTGTTTTTGTTGTTGTTGTTGTGTTTTAAAATTATCATGATATAAAATTTGAATCTACAAAATTAGACTACAAGAACTATCAGTAAATAACAAGATTAAGAAACTAGATAACATAATAATATTTATAGTTTAGAATCGAGTCTGAATAAGACGTGTGATCACTGCCCCAAAGACGCAAAACACGTAAAGAATCGCTTAAAAAATTATGCACGCTTGGTTTGCGAATAGTGCATAGGTTGAAGTACATTGAGAAGTCGTCGCACGGAAGAGAAGTTGACGCTTGGTCTGCGAATAGCACCGAGGTCGGCGTACGTCAAGAAGTCGTCACACAGAAGAGAAGTCGGCACATGTGAAGAACTCGATGCATGGACATCGACGTACGTCAGGAAGGGTCATGGAGAACGTTTGGTTAAAATTTCAAGTTTTTCAAAATGACAAAACTATTTTGTACAAAAAATACAATTTAATTATTATCCAAATCTGAATCTGATTCTTTGCAACGCGTGCGCGCACACATGTGTGATTCATAGTTTTTTCTTATGTTTCTTTGAACAAATAAGAATGAGAGATTCTGTTTATAATCACACTTACATAAGTAGAGATTGGTAAGGTGGAACTAAATGATGTTTTTTCATGAAAATGTTTCCCTCCAAATATTTGTAGTTAATTACCTCCCTTTTAATTTTTAGCTTCTCACATTAAATTGCGGAGCCCAAACATCATTAATCTTCATTAAAATAGGTGATTGTTATCCGCACTACAGTTTTGGCTATCCGCACTTTTTTTGTATGAGTTATTACACGCCTTTTGAAAATACGTCTTGTACATGCAGTTTTAGGAAAAGAGATTAACACGAAAGTTGTAGATCTCATCGAGATCTACAACTTTTGTGTTGAACACTTTTCCTAAAAATGCACGCACAAGACGTATTGCCGCCTTGATTGAAATATGTGCGTAACTGATGCGAATTTTTGGAAATATTTCTTGTACATACATTTTTAGGAAAAGTGTTCAACACGAAAGTT
Source organism: Dactylorhiza incarnata (assembly GCA_033032865.1). Taxonomy (NCBI): domain Eukaryota; kingdom Viridiplantae; phylum Streptophyta; class Magnoliopsida; order Asparagales; family Orchidaceae; genus Dactylorhiza; species Dactylorhiza incarnata. The sequence continues at coordinate 5,047,605 of JAWHQI010000123.1, read as the reverse complement.
GTAGATCTCGACGAGATCTATAACTTTCGTGTTGAACATTTTCCTAAAAATGCATGTACAAGACGTATTTTCAAAAAGCGCGTAATAACTCGTTCAAAAAGAGTGCGGATAGCCAAAACTGTAGTGCGGATAACAATCACCTTAAAATATTATGAAATCAATGTTTTTAAAAAATAAAATTTCTAACAGGCTTATCATTACATAATTAAGCTAATCGTAGCAGTGGTCTTAAACTCTAGACCAACACACTTTAACAAGAGCACATAATAATTTTTTTGAAAAATATGTAATTAGATTTACATATGTACGAGAAACAATAATTATTAACACTATACAACAAAGATCGTCGAGATAATTGTATATCCATGTATGTAAGAGCAACACTACTAGTTTACTATTATTGTCCATACTATATAGTGACGATATCCAAGTAGTGGTTTTGTTTGGAGCGGCGCGTAAAAAATCGAAACCGTTCGAACCGAAACAAATCTATTCAACCGAACCGACTTCTGAACCGAACCGACCAGTTCGGTTCGGTTTCTGTTTGTGGTGGCTGAAAACCGATGCATATTCGGTTCGGTCCGATTTTCACCATGAAAAAACCGATTGAACCAAACCAAACCGACCAACAGAATAAAAAGTATTAAAATAAAATATCATAATTAATTTTATCTTTTGTAGAAGTTTATTTATACAAAAGTATTAAATTTTTTCTTATGGATGCTTTGTTAGGGCCGATGGTTCCTGTATAAAATAATAATATTTAGAAATCTTGTAGAATTTTATGATAAAACACATGTACATAACAAAATACTAAACTATGAAGCAAATGTAGAAAATCGAACCGACGGGTAAAAAACCGAACCGATTGAATTCGATTCGGTTTCGATTTTAGGTGTGTAAAAATAGAGGTTATTCGATTCAATTTCGATTTTACATAAAATCAAATCGAACTGAACCGCTTACATGCCTAATTTTGTTGTCACATATATAACACTGCCTATACGATCATGTATATGATCGCGAGTGATCAATGATATTATAATGCTCACGGGAGCCCCCCTACCCCATCAATAATATTAATTATCATTATAATATATTTAACAATGCTAATATGGGGCCGCATGTCCGAAAAAAACATGAATTAGTGAATTACAGAACTAGCCATGCTTCATATTTTAAAAAATAATAAAATTTTGATAGAAAAAAAAAACAAATTAAAATATGTTAGTATTTGGCTGAATGACAGTGAGCGCTGAGGGAAGGACAAATTTGTTTTTACATCTCTGTCAAAATTTTTGGGTAATTGTATCACGCCTCTGGTAATCATAGCATGCTTCTGCTAATATGTCCTTTGCCCATCGGAGGAAAGTTGACCCGGGGGGTAATGTAGTAAAAACGCTTCAGTAAAAACGTAATGCTCATGATCATATTTACATTTTAGCCAAAAATATAAAAATAGCGCCTTAACTGTACTTAGAATTTAAATATTTAATATCAGCCCCAAAAAATATTTATTTTAGTGCTCAAAACTCTTTAGCCGGTGAGAAATAGGTTCTTTTACAACACCCTTTTAACAAGTTAAGGGAAAAGCGTGAGAAACAATGAAAACTTTATCTATCTGAATTACCTCCACTCAATTAAGAATCTTACTCCTTAATGCAAAGGGGTGGTAAAGTGAGGGTGATGCATTTTATCGTAAAGTATGGACACTCAACGGTCGAGGTGGATGCCCATACACATCTCAAAGCGCTTTGAGATGTGTGCGGAGCATACATGCGGACCACTGGATGCCCGCACTTAACCATAAAGTGCACCCCACACTTTACTCCCCCCTTACCCCCGCTAGCCGCCTCTCCGCGGAAATCCCAAGGTCAAGGGAGACGGTTGGTCAAGGCCAGGTTGTGTCAACGACATTCAGCTAATGCGGCGGAGCCCTGTCGACCACTTCGGCTTCAACTATTTCCACATCACCGTCCACTCATCTGCTCCGCCAAGCTAGAAGACGATCTATTCATTCATTACAACGGCCACGGAACCCGACTCCCAATCGAGCTACACTAAGACTATAGCACATGGTACCACGAGTGCATCGTCCCCTGCGGCATGAACCTCATCCTCGATGAAGACTTCCGGTACTTCACCGATCGATAAACTCCCCAACGACTGCCGGCAAACCTTCGTTGCTGCCGGCGTCTTCAACAACGGAGGTTTCTGCAGCAACGCAAATTGACCATTAATTTTATATTTAACAGATGTTATAAAAGGATTGGTTTCACAGTTCTTACAAAGTGTGGGGACTGAAAGCATATTTAATGGAATACATTCCACAAGGGGGGGACAACCAGCACATTGCAAAAGCGGGAGAAACTACCACGCTACTTCTATAATTAAACGTTAATATAAAGGGTGATGTTAATTACACTCCAAAAATAGATATTTGTAACTCAACGATATTTGTACCCAAATAAGTTATTTTTACCCATATAGGGTATTTGTACCCACGGTACATAACCTAAACCATCTATTAATAGCCTCACATATCTTTACCTTGGCGAATGTACTAACAAACAAAATAATTTACGCCAAAATATATGCTGCAAATTAATCATGTTATCAAATGATTGCCAAACGGTTGTAAGATTTCCGATAGAAACTTCAAGAAATTTCTTGAGTTGGCTATGCCCGCCCTTTACGCGGTTTGTAGAGGTGTTTCCTAAATGTAAAAACTTATCGACCCAAGCTGAAACAAACATTTCTTTATATGGTTCAACCCAAGTATTTTTAACATATTCTACAACTGCGTTAATAACATCAACAGAGAAATGCGTTAATAACATCAACAGAAAATGTTTATTGTCCTAACTGCTTCATATAATAGAAATGCAAACAAATTTCCTCCCAGGAGCTCTGAACCAACAATATAAAAGCAAGGACAACAATGGCAATCGGTAGGGACATCGGGCGGCGAAGAAGTACCTGAGGAGTGCAGATCGCCGGCGAAGAATAACCGCTGTGAATCTGTCGGCGAAAACGGAGGCACCGCCGTGAGAATCTGCGGGTCGAATCGTCGCGGTGGAGACGTGGTGGCGCGCCAGCGAAGAGGCGGTGATCGTCGCGGTGGCGCAGTGGCGCGGGGGCGGGGTGGCACGGTGGCGAGGGTTTACAGATTGGGAGGGATAGCGGGCGGTTTATTCACCTTGTTGTTTTCTTATAATATCCTGTAAAAGTAAGAGTTTGATATTTTTCAGACCAATTTATAGCTTCCATGTACATCCAACTCAAAGCCCGCCGCCTTAGACGACATGTGATCGACTATAGCCCGAATTGGCTCGAGCTGATTCAGATCATGTTCGAATTTCTTCAATTTGATCAGGTTAGCTTGAAACCGGTTTGAAATTAAGGCTATGTTTGAATTTCTCTTTCCCCTCCGCTCCAATCTAATCGGGACGGTACCTAAGTGTTTGGTTGCAACAGTTCTGCATTCTCCATTCCAAAATGATTGGTCTGGCATTTATTTTTGGGCCTTTATATTGACAGCCCCTATTTGGCTATTGGCACACCAATTTCTTTGAGTTATAACGCACCTTTTGAAAATATGCATTATACATGCATATTTATGAAAAGTGTTCAACACGAAAATTGTAGATCTCATCGAGATCTACAACTTTCGTGTTGAACACTTTTTCCTAAAAATGCACGCACAAGACGTATTGCCGCCCTGATCGTAATTATAGCAAATATTTGACGAATTTTTGAAAATACGCTTTGTAAATGCATTTTTAGGAAAAAGTGTTCAACACAAAAGTTATAGATATCGATGAGATCTACAATTTTTGTGTTGAACACTTTTCCTAAATATGCATGTATAATACATATTTTCAAAATGCGCGTTATAACTCATAAAAAATGGTGTGCCAATAGCCAAATAGGGGCTGTCAATATAAAGACCCTTATTTTTTATTGATTTTAAATTTTATAAAAAAAATAAAATTATGTCTTTAAATTGGAAAAAATATGGCTTGTTGAGATAATTTTAAATATAATTTAAACTGTCACTGAAACGGAGGTTATCCAAACAGAGCGTGAGTTTTGAAAATACAGCTTTAAAAATACATTTTATCATCTCTTTCACACTATTTCTTTTTAAAACGGCACCGGAATCTCAAACAAAACCTAATGGTCCATTCGGCGCGCAGGTATTGGCTTTCTGGAATTGGCTTTGGATTCCAGAAAGCCAATACTCCTGTTCGGCGCCGCCTAAGTTTTCAGATATTGGCATTGAAATTAAAAGCCGTCGGTTTTAGCGTAAACCTAAAAACAAAAGCCCGCAAAACTCATCTCCTCACACCGGTTTTCCCAGTTTTCTCTCCTGTTTGTGTCGCCCGATAGAAAAGAAGCTCCCGTTTTTCCTCCAGACGGCCTCCATCTACAGGTTAGGTTTCGGATTCCTTCTTCTTCTTCTTCCTCTTCCTCCTCTTCCTCTCCATCTCCTTATTTTTATTTTTTTACAGATCTGCTCCGATTTGGCTAGGTCTTCCTCCGATCTTCTCTTCGACGGGTAAGATTTCTCTTCTTTCTTGTTTTTTAATTAGTTTTCCGATTCCCTCCTTCAGTTTATGGCCGCTATTCCGAGCTTTTCTCCGTCATTAATGGCTTCCGGCTCTTCATTGATGATCGTCTGCTTGGTTAATCTTGCAATTTGCTAGATTTCAGATTTTTAAACTTGCACCTGTATTTCAGATTAGAAGTTTTTGAATTTTTTAGCCGTCTGCTAGGTTTTGTATTTTTAAACTTGCACCTGTATTTCAGATTTCAGATTTTTAAACTTGCATCTGCGATTTCAGATTAGAAGGTGTTTGTCTCCGATTTTGTTTCAGATCTTGTCATTGCGATGGATATACTGTGTCATGATAGTGTTAAACGTGACATATTCATGAGGCTACCTGAAGACTTGAAAGGCACATGGCTGCGGATGCAGTTTGATCACTAGATTGTTGACTTTATGCTATTTCTGTATTTTTATTTATGGACTATGGTTATGCAGTAGAACTATTTTATAATTTTGAACTTCAGTTATTATTGATATTTTAATTTACTACTTCAATTTAAAAAAAAATTAATTTTAAAAATTTCAATTCCAGAAAGCCAATTCCATCGTACAGCCGAACAGCTTACAGACATCAATTCCAATTCTGTTGACTGAATTCCTTCCTGCGACCGAACAGCAGAATTGGTTTTCTGCAAAAAACCAATTCCTGCAGATATTGGTTTTCTGGCCAAAGCCAATTCCAGAAAGCCATTACCTGCGCGCCGAACGGACGCTAAGTGTTTGGGCTCATGACTGAGACCATTTAATTTCAATTTGAAGTTGATTTGAGCCAAAACTTAAGCAGATTTTTGGAGATTCGTCCATCTTAATTCGAGCCATCGTAACAAAGCTACCCAATTACCACAAATTTAACCACAAGTTAAATTTCTTGGACATAAATATGGAGAATATTTGGTCATTATTTTGTAAACTTCATAAGGAACAAATACAGTAACTCCCTTAAAATTAGAGAGATGTCGGTTGTTGAACTCTTTCACCCACAAGCTTATATGATCTGCCTCCGCTCTCCATCATTCATGCAGCACTTTATCCCAATTAAGTTAATTAAATATTTTCTTATGACATCGTGATTCGTCCTTTTATGATTATTAGTTTATGTCTCCCTTTTAGATATTTATATAAAATAATGTCATTTTTTTAATATCCACCTATCTTCCTCTCTCATTAAAATATTGTCCACTTGGATATATATATATATATATGTAACCCTTATATATATATATTCTTTTAAGGCCAATTTAGTTGAATTTCACTTTTAAATAGCAGTTGAAACATTTGTCATTTTGAAGATGGATTAAATATATGCTGCGGGGGGTTATGAACTATCGTTCGTGAACACGTGATCTCGTCTAAAGAACTTCATCCACTTTTATGTTTAAAACTAGTTTTCTCTTTTGACGGCGGTCATAAGCGTTGTCATGCCAAACATACATTCTATTGCAGTGTCGTTTTTGTACAAACTCACAAGAGCAAAAAAAAAACTCAAAACGGAGCCATAGTCTCAAACATTCAATTGGAAGATTCATTTTATTATGTTTTTTTTTTACTTTTTTATGTATTACTAGAAAATCTCGTGATTTTGGAAGGAAAATGTTGTAACTTATGTCGACAAATAAATATATATCTAGGGGTAGTCCTTGGCCCTATGTGCATATAATTAGTTTTATAAGGCATTTGTTATTTGCATGCAGTATTTTGTGGCGAGAGTATCATTACAATCTGTTGTCATGCAAATATATTTTATTTACTCTCTATCTTTATATTTCTAATTATATTCCTTTTCTTTTTTTTTTCATCACATTATTCTTGCTTAATTTATTTTAATTCCATCATTTTATTTTATTTTAATTATCTCAAATTAATTTATTTTTTGAAAAAATAAGTAGAGAAAAAGCATGTGATTAATAGAGACCAAGTAAATGAAGAAATAAGCAACTCCATTGTGGTCAAAATTTAAACTATGGAGTTTTCCAATCTCTTCTTGATCTCATCTTTGCATGTCCTTTGATCTAAAATATGGGGTTTTTTTAGAAAGAAGACTCGGATCAGCTCCCCCCTCGTGCTGCCCTACCATGTCCGATAGATGGGCATAAGTAAAATGAAATAGAATTCTCACATTTTCCCCGCAATGATAATATTCGTAATAGCCGCCCGCTCTCTGCCACTATTTTGTATTCAACCAAATAGAAAATTTCAAGGGAACTGAGACTAATGATCCATATGACTACTATTGTTGTCGGGACACTAGGGAACCCCACATCCATAGTACCGCGCCGCTCGCCGCTCCCACTATTCAGCGAGACTGAAATTTTCTGAAGAAATAAGACTAATGGGTACATACACGATACATACATATATACACACCCAAAGTTAAAAATCAATAAATAATGGTGACATAGGATTCTAGCCTAGCTATGGTGATAGCTGTTTCCCAAAGTCATTATTATCCAATTGTAGTAAAAGCAAGGGACAAACTCTGGCAGAGGGCTAAAATACACTATTATTATTATTATTATTATTATTAAAATTATAATCACAGCTAGAGTAGAGCTAGAGGGAAGAATCCTTTTGTTTTGAGCTTAGTCCTTTATTTTTATTAAATGGGTGGTGGGTGCACATGGGCACTCATAATTCGGGCCTGACTTCATTTCGCACAGTCCCTCTCATGTCGCATAAAATATCAATTGAAAGTCAAGTCAATTATTTTGTTTTTGATGTTAGCACCCACTCGCAAAATGTCTCTCCTTTTTTAATGATATTATTACTATATAACACATAATAATAATTATTTATAATGAACAATCAATCACCGATTCACATAATACACATCACTATAATTGCAACAAACATAACAAAATATAGCATGGCAAAAGTTGAATACATGAAGAAGAAGACCATATTAGCTAATAGCTAGTGTCCTGCAAACCAGAGGATACCCCTCAGAGTAGACATAATTAAGAAAGACGCCCATAGAGCGCGCGCCTTGATTATTATTATTACATTATAGAACAACTGTTAGCGTTCTCATCATTGAAGAGATGAACGCCATAATCGCCTCCCTCTTTCTGGTTCTGGAGATAGTAAGGGCTGGGGTAGCTCTGGTAGTAGCCAGTATAAGGAGGCATTTGAGCAGATCTGTTGTACATCATCTGCGCAGGCGGAGGCTGCTGCTGCTGCTGCTGCTGCTGAGGCATCATGTATCTGCTGCTGTCATGGCCCATCATCATCATGCCATTGTTGCTGTTGCAGGGAGCCCTCATGTTCATCATCATGGCCGCCTGCTGCTGCTGCTGCAGCAGCTGCTGATGGCCGCCATGCATTCCACCCATCATCATGGGAGTCTGTTGATGCTGGTTCAGGCCAAAGCCGCCGCTGATGTTGCTCCTATTTTGCATGCTGTTGTTAGCGCCCATTCCATGAACACCCATGCCCATCATGCCGTTGCTGCTGTTCATCATGGCCATCCTCTTCACATCCACATCCCCGGGGTTTCCGCCGAGTGACTGGGAGGCAGGGTTTCCCATCTTAGTAGTCATGTTGATCTGACCGTTAATGCCTTTGGGCTGCTGCGGGACGTTTGGGTTCTTCTGATTGGGGTTTCCTCCGCCCTTATTCTGCTTTCCACCGCCGCTGTTTCCGTTCCCACCCCCGTTGCCGTTCTTCTTCCCACCGGCACCGGCAGCCGCCGGAGCTGCGGGATTAATGTTTCCTTGCCTCATCAGATTCAGCTGCTTCATCTTCTCCGCAAATGGCAGCTCCGCCACCTCGTCATCGTCGAACTCGTCGTCGTCATCATCATAATCATCCTCGTCGTCATCGAAGTCATCATCATCCGAGCTGAAAGTGTGGAGGGTGTGCTGGCTTTTGAAATCTTTGAGGCCTTGCATCAGTCCTTGTTTACCCTGTTCCTTGTTGTTCTTGTTCACATCCTTCGTAGGTGTGGGGGCTTTCTGCTGTTGCTTTTGGTTGCTGCTGCTGCTGTTGGTCTTCTGGTTTGGGGTGTTCTGTTTCTGGTTTTGGTTGTTGGGTTTCTGAGAGAAAAGTTCAGCATACTTCCCTGATCTCGCTAGTTTCTTGATCAAGGTAGCAGAGTTGACATTTCCTGAGACCGTGACCTTCTGGTTTTCTTCATTTATGCTCACTGTGTAGACCCCTGCTTAGATAAATAAAATTCGATTTAAAGGAAAGAACAGCTTCTGTTGTGGAACTCTCATAATTCACTAGATCCATTCTGTTTGGTGTAGCAAAAGATCAGCATGTGAGTTCTACAGAAGCGCTCTCAAAATTATCCCACTGTAGTGATTTAATTTTTTTAGGAACAAAATGGGAAGAACATCAAATCATCATCATCATTTAAGGGGAAAAAGAATGCATTTTGGTAGGGTTGAAGGCGAAAAAACATGCATGTACTTTGTAAAGAATTTTGCCACAAGTCAGTGTTCTTTTAGTATGGAAGAGCAAAAAAGTAAAGTTGATGCAGTTGGAGCAGAGAGATCAATAGAGGAAAAGTGCGCGTTCGCGCTGATATGCAAGATCTACCTTTTCGTCATCACCAAACATTAAATAGTTTTATTAAGATTTTCCTTTAATTTCAAACAATACTTCATAAGATTTAGATCCTAAGAACAAACCAGAGAGACCCAAAGATGACATTTTTGGACGGGTTTAGAGAGCTAATTCTCTATTTTAATGCTGGAGAAGAAATCCCTCCGAGGAAGAAATGTCAATCCGAGAGCAAGTCGATCAAGAGGCTAAATCGGTAGAAACATCCGAAAGAAATGGGGGAAAATTGAACGAGGAAACAGGAGTAAGTTACCTTCAATTCTCTGGAGAAGTTTTCTCACTTTCTGCTTACAGCCATCACAGTGGATGTTCACCTTGAGGACAATGGTCTGGAACAGGATAAAAAAAACAAAAACAAAAACAAAATAAAGTTTATCGTTTTCACTATATTTCTCCGAAAAAGATTTGAGGAGGTTAAGAGGTGGGATTTAAGAGGAGAGCTACCTGGATCTTGAGGAGCTTGAAGTCTTCCTCCTTGGGCATTTTGGTTCCTGTAGCTGAAGAACAAAGGAAGAAGAAAAGGTTGTATTGAAAGATGGGAGAGAAGTGATCCTGATTTGGAGAGAATGAGTGATGTGAAGGGTATAAAGGAAGGAAAGGGTCTTACAGCGGAAAGGCTTGGAACTTCTTCCTCACCCCTTCAGGCCTTCACTAATGCCTGCTGCGTTTTCAACTCCTCCTTCCTCCCTACCTCTGCATTTATATGTATATTTCGCTTAACTGAGCTGACTGCTTAGTGTTCCTTATGTACCACGCCATAGATGTAGGGAGTGCCTGTTATTCGCACCCTTGCTCTTACTGTTCCTCGCGCTCTCTCTCTCTCCCTCTTCTAAACTGGGCTTTGAATTCAATTCAAAGATCGAAGGCAACTTAAAATAATGCTATCTTGTCCTATATTTCTGTCCAAAATTGATTGAAGTTAAAGAAAGGTTGTAAACTTTTCTGATAAAAGTAAAATCAAGAGCCCTGCAGGAGGGCGTCTATACTGCCCCTTGGCGGCTCGGAGTTGCATATTGACCCTACGATCGGCTCCCATGGACCACCGACTAACCTCTTCTGCTCGATGGGCACCCAAGCTCCTCCTGCTTCCTCCCCGGCCCAATTCCAAAAAATCTTGGCAAAATGGTCCCTTGATTATAGGTGTATTTTCAAATTGGTCTCATAACTATCCTTTTGTTCAAAAGAGTCTTCTAACTTTCACCTTATTTCAAATAAGTCCCGTTTTTTTTTCCGTCATTTCCGCTGCTTCTTCCTCCCCATCCCAAAGCCCTAATCCATCAACTCTCGCCCACGCCGGTGTCGGATCCCACCTCCTACTGCCGTCGGCTGCTCGATTTCAGGCGTTGATTAGGTATATTTCTCCATTTTCCTCCGTTCTTCTGTTCACTTCGCCAGATCTGTGTTTTTTTTGTTTTTTTTTTTGTGTGCTTTTTTGATCCTAATGCAGAGGGTTTGCTTTTCGATCCTATTGTCAGGTATTGTTAGGATCCACCGTCGGATCCGTGTGCTCTTAGATCCACCCTTGGCTTTGTTTTTGTTTGGTTTTCCTGCATGCGGTTTGTTTTTTGCAGTTTCATATTTTTTATGATTTTCTTGTTTTTTTTTTGGATTTTTGATCCTAATGCATAATGAGAATAAAACCGATTTATCTTCCATTCCTGTGATTTTCGATCCTAATGCTCTCTCTGTACAGTTATGATATGCAGTTTATAATGTATGAAACTAATCAATATGTCCATCTTCAATATAGTTTATAATGGATAAAGTAATTGTATTGTTGATGACGATAACCGGCAAGACGACGATAGCGAAGATAGTGCGTTGGATATAGCATTTGAGGGTGAAGACTTATTTGAGGATGATTTAGCATGTAACATCACTGAAAATATTATGGCAGTACGCTCAGATAACAATCCAATTGACAGGCAATAGTGATGAGGAATATCAATCAGAATGCAGTATCTCGGGACATAACAAGAGAAGTTGTCAGTAAGTACGATATACTAACTATAATACTTACAGAAATTTACCAACATGAAGAAAAAGTGGAAGCCGGTTATCAGCAAATAAAAAAAGATGGATATTTTTTTGAATTTTGAACCAACAAATCATGTATTTTATTTTTCCTATGGAAATACGAAGGCCCGATCGAAAATACATCACACTAGTCACCTTAAATGGATAAGATAAATTACTCTGAAAATTTGGGTTCGGTCTAGCAATTTTATATTTTTCCCATGAGGTTGTCGCCCCAGGCTACCTTTTACTGTTTGCTATACTATTTTTTGACAAATTTGACGTTCTAAGGGATACACAATTGTTGCTTAAGTAGAGCAAGTCAGGACAAACTCCAAAGTTTATATTATTACTATTTTTTTTCTTGTTCTAAAGCCCGGTCAATTTTCTTAGTGACATTGAATGTAATATTTGAGCCTATATAGTTTAATAGAATCCATAACTCTCAGCTCCAGGCCCACTTGCTTGTCATATATTATTATGTATGACTACTTTGATTTTTCAAATAAAATTCATTGGAAGAGGCCTTGTTGCTCCTCGAGGCTTTTTCGCTTTTGTCATAGCCTCAAGTTTGTTAATTTGATTATTAGATATTCTTGGCATTGCTCTCTCCGGGTCTATAAAATGCTTCAATTCTACGTATGACACGATAATTTGAAACTACTTATGAATTTCGATTGGAGTAATCTTACAAAGAATGAGAGTAGGCGCATCAATGAATTATAGTAACATTTTATTTCTTTTAATTTTTATCTTCTAGATGATGACTTGTTCATCTCTTCGTTGAAATCTCGTGTATTAACACCTTTTTTGAGAAGGATTGAATGCACTAGTTCCTATGACTTTGGTCAGTGAAGTTGTTGATGACATGATGACTTTTTAAATTTCTCTCTTATGTGTAATTAATGTCTTGATCATGCAACAAAGGAAGACACAACCCTATCATAAAAATAGCAAAGAAGTTAAACTAATGTTAGGTTTCTATGATATATTCCTGCTTTAGTATATAATAATTACAATAAAGTTAAGTTATGGGGGAACATGAGAACAAATAAATTACTTTAAATGTAGATTTACTACATCACACAAAACCTTTGAGAAATCACCACACAATGCATTGATTGTATATATTTTTTCATTTAATAAACATATGTATCTACTTTGAACTCAATTACTTGTAGGCGCATGAGCTAGAGATTGCTTGAGTTTCTCAATATTCAAAATTCCCAACATGCCCCTTGCACAATGTCTTTGGCTCTAGTATGCATACTATAGTCTTTTAAAATGTGTCATGTCAAACACATATTTTATGACGTTGATGTTATTGTACAAACTCACTGGAGAAAAATTGTCGCGCCAGACAAACTATAAAATTGACTTAGCTCGAGCATTCATAAACGACGGTTCATAACCACAATGTTCACAGCCGCCACCACCGTGCCAAACGAACTAATGAAGCATATATTTATCATATAATTACTAAGACTTCGTTTGGATGGGCGGCGGGAATCGGGCGGGGATGGAGACGGGGCGGGGTTGGAGACAGAGGTGGCCAAGCGGGGTTGGAGACAGGTGTGTGTGTGTGTGTGTGTGTGTGTGTGTGTGTGTGTGTGTGTGTGTGTTGGGGGGGGGGGGGGGGGGGGGGGGGCGTTTTGCGAAGGCTGCGGGAGCGACCGCGCGCGGCGCGGGTTTGTTTTCCCGCCTTGCGGTGGCGGTTGCTCCCGCACCGGCGTGATGAAAAAGCCTAAGTTTTGATAACTTGGATGGAATCACTTATGTAATCCCTATCATATTTCTCAAATAACTTGGAATGTTGAAATAAAAAATCACAGCTATAAAAATAGAAGTAAATTGTAGAGCAAGAACAGCATAACTGACTTGATGTTTTCTAAGCTCATTTCTCCATACATTGTTATTTATGTTTTATTTTCTCTATTTTTAAATCTGCTGGCTATATTTTTCTTGTATTTTTACATTAAATAAAACACATTTTCATTAAGAAAAAGCACCATAAGTCCACCCAATTCGGATGAACATTGCACAAACCACCCAATTACGACGTCGGGTTTACTGCGAACATAAGAGGAGATTGTTAAATATTTAATTAATATGTTTGCGCATGTCGAGACCGACTCGAAATGACCCAATGGGTTAAGTGTGTACCTAGGGCTAGACTCTACACTAAAGATACTATAAATAATTATTCCAAACTTGATAAGATATTGTGGACTATTTTGAGCTAGAACCAAAACCCCAACAATTATACCTGATGGGGATTCATCATAAGCTCTCATTTATGAGAGAACCGGATGACGGTTACTCCCATAAACCACTCTCCCCATTACTTTAGTGGGAGAGAGTGGGAGGTTAAAACCGAAACCGCCGCCAACCGCAACGTGCACGACGACGCCGTCCCCTCCCACCGGCGAGCGGGCCGCGCGCGGTAGCGCCCGCGGCAAGCGCGGCGCTACCGCCCGGCGCTACCGCGCGGTAGCGCCGAGCCCCTCTTGGGGTGCGGCCAAGCCGCACCCCCCTTGGGGGTGCGGCAGAGAGGAGTCGCCCCCTCCCTCGGGCACGGCCGCGCCGCGCCCGCCTTCAGGGGCGGTCGAACAGCTCTCCTCCGTAGTAAGATTGGGGTGAGTCCTCCCTCTTCCGGCTCGCCGCCCGCTTTTCGGGCTCTGGGCTCTGTTCGGAGTAATTCCTCATTCGTTGCGTGCTCAGAACGCTTCTAAGCGCGCTTATCTCACTTTTTATCTCTTCTGACTTCTCACTTTTTCGACTCGGCTCACTCACATTTTCGACTCGCTCACGTTGCCGACTCGGCTCGCTCACTTTTTGTCTTTTCAGTTTCTCACTTTTCAGGAACAGCTTGTCGCCTTTCCTCGAAGGGCGGGATGGTCATTTACGAAAAATGGTGATCCGTGGGCTCTGAACCGAAAAATATGATTCGTCCTCCCAGGTGGTTGTGGTGGTTACACGACAAAATTACCAGGCTACCCCCGGCCAAAGCTATAAAAGGACCCCCTAGGCTTTATTTGAGAGGATCCGGCCTGAATGCCCAGAGATAGCTCCTTGAAGATTTCCACGGATTTCTCCTTCGGCGCTTGAAGATCTCCTTCGCGGACTTGAAGTTTTCCGTATTCACGAAAGCGGACAAGGCTTTCTCACTTTCGTCTCAACGAAAGCGGACAAGGCTTTCTCACTTTCGTCTCCACGAAAACGGACAAGGCTTTCTCACTTTCGTCTCCACGTCTTTCGTCTCCACGAAAGCGGACAAGGCATTCTCACTTTCGTTCTCTACCGTTCTCAGAAGGAAAAGACTTAGTTTTTTCCGAGAGGTGGTCTGTCGCCCTCGGAACGTTCTCTCTCTCTCTCTCTGATATTGTAACGAGCAGCGGCCTGTCGCGCTCAACTTCTAAATCTCTAATTGTAACCCCCAGAAGATAGTGGAAGTTTGGTCGGCACAGCTCCGACCACGTGGTTTTTTACCCTTTTCGGGTTTTCCACGCTAAAAAGTCCCAGTGTAATCATCGAATCTCAAATTGACTGTTTGCGCGCTTGGTTCGCTCCCGAGCTAAGGTGGTTCAAGTAAACCGGTCTACCAAGAGCCCTAAGCTACCCGCAACAGTTTGGCGCCGTCTGTGGGAATGGATTCCCAACTACCGAACAAAGGATTTCCGAACGCAATGCCCGCTTCGCCTGAGTTCACGGAACCAGCAAGGGTTGACACCTTCCCCGAACTATCTGATGCATGCAGTTCTTCAATCCCTGAAGGTCCAACGAAAAGAGCGCTCATCGCTGCACCAATCCAGCCCCAGTGGGATGGACCGACTAGTAAGCCGGCCCCTCTCACAGCGGGGCAGGATCCGAGTGATATCGCGCACCAGCAAAGGCGATCCCCTCTGTCAGAGTCAATTTCGGCATACCCAGTCCCGTCATGGCTAAAGCTCCCGCACATCAAGGAGTTCCACGGAACAGAAGACCCGTACGTGCATGTTAATCACTTCTTGATGACGGTACGGACGTTCGGACTTCCCGACCAAATCAGCTGCAAAATCTTCACCAGGACACTGCGCGGGAGCGCCCTCCGTTGGTATCAATCCCTGCCAAACGAAGCGATTCATAACTTCACCGAGTTGTCCCAGCTGTTCGTTGAATGGCACGAAGCGCGCGCGCCAAGGATCCAGGAAGAAGAGCAAGAAAAGCCCGGCACGAACAAACCGCCCCGCCTAAGGGAGGCGGAGTGGAGCACGCAGCAATAGAAGATCCGCACAAATTTTCACCAGGAGCGTCCCTGCGCATGGATGGACTTCGCCTTGGACGCAAGCATAGGCAGTCCACCATGTGAGCTAAGGAGAGCGTTGATAACTCACCGCATCTCCTTCAACATCCTATTCCTAGCTGCCGTAATACGGCTCAAACTCCTAAGCGGGAACCTCAAACTCAGGGCCAGCGAGGCGGAGCTCCCAGACGGAACTACGGTACCCACCGTAGGAATCATCACCCTCCCCGTCCAAGTGGGGATGCACGCGGAACCAGTCCAGTACGAGGTTCAGTTCGTCGTCGCCGAGGCAGACTCCCCCTACGACGCAATATTTGGGAGCCTCTTACTGGACGCCCTGGACCACGACGTTTCCATGTCCGGAAGCATGGCCAACAAAGGGAGAATCCTCAGGAACGCGATCCACGGTTTCGACACACCCGCCTCCAAGCTCCCTTGGATCAACAACGATCCGTCACCAAAACCGAAGTCTGAGAAGCAAGGTGCGCGGAAGGATCGCGCAACTCTCACGTTGGCTGAAAAAGCCAAATTTCAGGCATCAGCGAATCCGCTGCAGTTTGATATATGCCGCAAGAGAAAGGGGCAGCAGCAGCAGTTCGAGAAGGCTGAACTGCTCACTCAGAACCGAGCAGACCGCTCCCAAGGGCTAGCAAATCAAGGCTACCAGAGCTTCACTCCGCTGAATACCCCCCGCGAGCACATATTGTCTGTAATCAGCAATAGCAAGATTATCAACTGGCCCAAACGTCTCTCCCTGCACATGGGAGATCAAGCCCAATTCTGCCACTTCCACAAAGGCCGAGGGCACCGAACGGAACACTGCGCAAGACTGAAAGAAGAAATTGAACGCCTCGTCCAGTTAGGGCACCTGGAAGCTATCCGTGAAGAGGAACAGAGGGATGCCACCAAAGATCAGTCGCCGGGTCACCACCGCCCACCATGCTGAATGACCCAAAAAGCTCGAGCAAGCGCATCACAACGGGAGCTCGACGTTACCTCCTCTCTCATAAAATATGTATCAGAAACTTACTGGCTCAAAGGCCGCAAGACTGCGCTTGCGCATGTATCAATATTTTCTAGTTATATTATGTCTGTTCTAAACTGTTCTACTACGGGAACCACTTCGGGGCTCTGCCCCGGGGACTCTGCACCGCCGTCGATTGAAGGTTCACCCTTCTCCTCCGTCGTCGAGTCCCGGTGTCGTAGTGGCCTGCCCCCCTTACGTTCACCCTCAATTTGAATACACCAGCTATTCACCGGCCACTTCGGGGCCCTGCCCCGGGGACATTGCACCGCCGTCGATTGAAGGTTCGCCCTTCTCCTCCGCCGTCGAGTCCCGGTGTCGTAGGGGCCTGCCTCCCTTACGTTCACCCCCGGTTTGAATACACCAGCTATTCACCGGCCACTTCGGGGCCCTGCCCCGGGGACTTTGCACTGCCGTCGATTGAAGGTTCGCCCTTCTCCTCCGCCGTCGAGTCCCGGTGTCGTAGGGGCCTGCCCTCCTTACGTTCACCCTCGGTTTGAATACACCAGCTATTCACCGGCCACTTCGGGGCCCTGCCCCGGGGACTTTGCACCGCCGTCGATTGAAGGTTCGCCCTTCTCCTCCACCGTCGAGTCCCGGTGTCGTAGGGGCCTGCCCCCCTTACGTTCACCCCCGGTTTGAATACACCAGCTATTCACCGGCCACTTCGGGGCCCTGCCCCGGGGACTTTGCACCGCCGTCGATTGAAGGTTCGCCCTTCTCCTCCGCCGTCGAGTCCCGGTGTCGTAGGGGCCTGCCCCCCTTACGTTCATCCTCGGTTTGAATACACCCGCTATTCACCGGCCAAGCCGCGAGCCAGACTCGTGCGAAAGCCGCAAGCACAGACTTGCGCAAACTAATTTTTTATGTAAAAGCCGCGAGCATAGAATCGTGCAAATTAATTATATATATATATAAACCGCGAGCGCAGACTCGCGCAAACTAGTATAAAAGCCACATGCTCAGACCCGTGCAAACTCATCTGTAATTTTGAAAACAATCAAACTGTGCAGGTGCTAACAACCAGATTGACAAGATCATGCAGGAAAACAAGTACAACGCATGCAATAAAGGAAATACAACCACATCCGACAAACATACAAACAAACAACAAAGCTGAAAGCGAGAAAATAAAAGATAAATAACATCAGTCCTCGACCACGTCTGAGTAATCATACCCAGAAAGATCTCCGGCTCCGAGGCCAGCGGTGTTGCACCCGAACTTCCTCCCCATCATACGGAGAGTCTTCTGAATGCCTCTCTGAAAAGAGACTTCGCACTCGTCCGCTATCAAGGGCTCTACCTCCTTCATGATCACCACCTCGACGCAAATCTCTTCCACCATCTGGAAACGCTCTTCCGCAAAAGTGAGGGAATCCTTGTACTCAGCCACTCCAGTCGCCTTGGCCTCCTCAAGACTCTGCTCGATCGACGACAGCCGGTCCACCTCGCTCCGTAGGAAGCCCAACTCCCCCTCCAGGCAAAACATCTCCCCCTGTGCGTCCGATAGTTGATGAAGGGCATCCTGGGACCACACCTTATCACCGCCGCACTCCGCTCGCAGCTTCTCTACTTCACCCTCCAACTGCTTGATATGAGCTGCGTCACGGTCCCTCTTCCTATGCAAAACGGACATGTCACACCTCGCCACGCGTAACTCCTCCTGAAGAGCGAAGTAGTTGTCCTTGAGGCTCACATAATGATAGTTCCATGTGAGCGCAACGCTAGTCAAAGCCTCTGCCTGCAAGCAAAAGTCGAACGGTTAGCAAGCGTAAATAAGAACGGAGAGTAAACGCTGAGATCAAGAAAGAAGAGCTTCACTTACCGCACAAGCCATCGCTTGAAGTGAAGAAGAAACTCGCTTCGCCGGCATGAGGGGAGGTGGTGGCGGCAAATCCTCCAGCGGGACCCGGTCGGCAATAGGAGACGCCAAAATCTCCACCTCCGGATCAGATGAAACCGACTCACTCCTAGGACGGCTCGGGCCGGCCTCACAATCTTGCCTCGTAGGCGCCGGTGGAATAGGGCGTGGACCGGAAGGGCCGTTCTTAATAACGATCTTCCTCTTTTTCCCACGATCTAAGGGAACAGCAGCCTCCCGCTCGGGATCTCAGGAAAGCCCCACCGAGTGCAGTCGACGTTCATCCACGCAACCAGAAATGGAAAGCAAGGCCTTCGACAGCCCCTCTCGGCCAGGAAAACCAGGGATAGGAAGGAACTCATCTTCCCGGCCAGTCTGCCGACAACAGCGCCCAGGAAGCGATCTCCATAACTCCGGTAGCTCCCATCGATTCTGGACATACCCATAAAGAGTATTCCCATGGCGGTAATCAGCCTTCACTCCAAAGTGAAACCAGCTTTTGTTGCTCCGAACTTCGATACGACCGCCCGGGTCAGTAGAAATCTCGCACCAATCTTTGAAAATATCGAGCGAAAAACGCTTGCTATGTTCCCGAAAGAATACCACCATCCCCATAATGTTCGTCATCCCCGCCGACGTGAATTGGGTAATCAGAACACCGCAGAATCGGAATATCTCAACGACCTCCTCGGGCGGAGGAATGCGAAACCCGGACTTCAAGCAGCTCTCCGAAAGGGCCATGAAACCGGTCGGCGGATTTTCGGCGCGCTCTTCCGCCCCTGGGTTCCTCACCTCAACATCCGGGGGCAACCCGAACCGCTTCCGTCATATGCCAATTCGCGCGCCGTCAAGAGTAGAGCGCATGCGCATCGGTCTCGACTGACCGCTTCGTTTCGAAGCCTGCAAAAGAAAATCCGCGCACGTCAATGCATATATCCAACAAAATAAGTGCATAAAGACCCTGAAAGACGCGCGTCAAGTGAATTCAACCCGTCCGCGCAAAATTGTGCCAACCAACTGCATGAAAGCAACGATTCATGCGCGCAACGCGAATCACGCGCGACAAACCACACGAGCAACGAGACGCACGCACCCGACACCCCGCGTGCTAGGTTAACCGCCGCACGCGGGGGACGCGCGCGGAAAACAGCAGCGCAGAAGCACGCGGAAAAACACGGCGCATGCACGCGCGGGGCCAACCGCCACGCGCACGCACGACAAACCGCCGCGCGCGCGCACGACCAATCGCCACGCGCGCGCACGGCCAACCGCCGCGCGCGCACGGCCAACCGCCACGCGCGTGGGGGCGGGTGCGCGCCCCCCACCGATCGGCGACGCGTAAGGGGCGCGGAGGCCGCCGGCGCCCCGATCCCGCAGCCAGCAGCGCCGCGCGCGCGGGACGCGAAGGGCGCCGGTGGACCGCTCCCACGGCCGGCTGCGCCCGCGCGCGCCCGCCGGACGCCGGCGGCTCGATCCCGCGGCCGGCAGCACCCGCGCGCGGGCTCGCTCCCACGGTCGGCGCCGCCCACGCGCGGGAGCGCACCCTCCCGACGCCTTGCCACCTCGGTCGAAACCACCCTCGCGGGCGCGCTCCGCCATCTCCTCCTTTCTTTGCAAACAAAACGAAAATAACGAGCTTACCTCCACCATGGTAAGCTCCGCCCACGCGCGGGCGCGCTCCGCCTGAAGATCTCCTTCGCGGACTTGAAGTTTTCCGTCTTCACGAAAGCGGACAAGGCTTTCTCACTTTCGTCTCCACGAAAGCGGAAAAGGCTTTCTCACTTTCGTCTCCACGAAAACGGACAAGGCTTTCTCACTTTCGTCTCCACGAAAGCGGACAAGACATTCTCACTTTCGTTCTCTACCGTTCTCAGAAGGAAAAGACTTAGTTTTTTCCGAGAGGTGGCCTGTCGCCCTCGGAACGTTCTCTCTCTCTCTCTCTCTCTGATATTGTAACGAGCAGCGGCCTGTCGCGCTCGACTTTTAAATCTCTAATTGTAACCCCCAGAAGATAGTGGAAGTTTGGTCGGCACAGCTCCGGCAACGTGGTTTTTTACCCTTTCCGGGTTTTCCACGCTAAAAAGTCCCAGTGTAATCAACGAATCTCAAATTGACTGTTTGCGCGCTTGGTTCGCTCCCGAGCTAAGGTGGTTCAAGTAAACCGGTCTACCAAGAGCCCTAAGCGACCCGCAACAATACCTACAATTTTTTTTCAAGTCTTCAAATACAGTGTCGACTACGTAAGATAATTACTGGCTTGAGAAACGTTAGACATATTTGGATTGGAGGCGAAGTTATGAAAAGAAATGTAAATAAATTTGAGGAAATGATGTAGAACTACATTTTTATAACCCTTTGTTAATTGATAACTAAATCCCTTGATTTAAAAAGTAATAATAATTCTACTATTCCTAAGGATCGGGGTTTCCGTAAATTTGTTAACTTTCAAATATTGGTGGATTTAATTGCATAAAAAAAATTAATGCGTGGAAAGGCATGACTTGTTATACACCCGTAAAGGCCTTGGGCTGCGTCTAAAGGAAGCCCCGCCGAAGAGAGGTCAAAGCACGCAAGTCGCAGGTACGTGCGCTATCGCGCGCGCGGGCAACACCCCCCATCGCTGGGGAGAGACCCTCTCGCGCCCCGACCGCACCCCTCCCGGGGTGCGGTCAGGCCGCACCCCCCTTGGGAGGTGCGGCCCAGCCGCACCCCCCAAGGGGGTGCGGCCCAGCCACACCCCTCTAGGGGTGCGGCCAAGCCGCACCCCATGGGGGGTGCGGCCCAGCCGCACCCCCAAGGGGTGCGGCCAAGCCGCACCACCCTTGGGGGGTGCGGCCAAGCCGCACCCATAATGTTCGTCATCCCCGCCGACGTGAATTGGGTAATCAGAACACCGCAGAATCGGAATATCTCAACGACCTCCTCGGGCGGAGGAATGCGAAACCCGGACTTCAAGCAGCTCTCCGAAAGGGCCATGAAACCGGTCGGCGGATTTTCGGCGCGCTCTTCCGCCCCTGGGTTCCTCACCTCAACATCCGGGGGCAACCCGAACCGCTTCCGTCATATGCCAATTCGCGCGCCGTCAAGAGTAGAGCGCATGCGCATCGGTCTCGACTGACCGCTTCGTTTCGAAGCCTGCAAAAGAAAATCCGCGCACGTCAATGCATATATCCAACAAAATAAGTGCATAAAGACCCTGAAAGACGCGCGTCAAGTGAATTCAACCCGTCCGCGCAAAATTGTGCCAACCAACTGCATGAAAGCAACGATTCATGCGCGCAACGCGAATCGCGCGCGACAAACCACACGAGCAACGAGACGCACGCACCCGGCACCCCGCGTGCTAGGTTAACCGCCGCACGCGGGGGACGCGCGCGGAAAACAGCAGCGCAGAAGCACGCGGAAAAACACGGCGCATGCACGCGCGGGGCCAACCGCCACGCGCACGCACGACAAACCGCCGCGCGCGCGCACGACCAATCGCCACGCGCGCGCACGGCCAACCGCCGCGCGCGCACGGCCAACCGCCACGCGCGTGGGGGCGGGTGCGCGCCCCCCACCGATCGGCGACGCGTAAGGGGCGCGGAGGCCGCCGGCGCCCCGATCCCGCAGCCAGCAGCGCCGCGCGCGCGGGACGCGAAGGGCGCCGGTGGACCGCTCCCACGGCCGGCTGCGCCCGCGCGCGCCCGCCGGACGCCGGCGGCTCGATCCCGCGGCCGGCAGCACCCGCGCGCGGGCTCGCTCCCACGGTCGGCGCCGCCCACGCGCGGGAGCGCACCCTCCCGACGCCTTGCCACCTCGGTCGAAACCACCCTCGCGGGCGCGCTCCGCCATCTCCTCCTTTCTTTGCAAACAAAACGAAAATAACGAGCTTACCTCCACCATGGTAAGCTCCGCCCACGCGCGGGCGCGCTCCGCCTGAAGATCTCCTTCGCGGACTTGAAGTTTTCCGTCTTCACGAAAGCGGACAAGGCTTTCTCACTTTCGTCTCCACGAAAGCGGAAAAGGCTTTCTCACTTTCGTCTCCACGAAAACGGACAAGGCTTTCTCACTTTCGTCTCCACGAAAGCGGACAAGACATTCTCACTTTCGTTCTCTACCGTTCTCAGAAGGAAAAGACTTAGTTTTTTCCGAGAGGTGGCCTGTCGCCCTCGGAACGTTCTCTCTCTCTCTCTCTCTCTGATATTGTAACGAGCAGCGGCCTGTCGCGCTCGACTTTTAAATCTCTAATTGTAACCCCCAGAAGATAGTGGAAGTTTGGTCGGCACAGCTCCGGCAACGTGGTTTTTTACCCTTTCCGGGTTTTCCACGCTAAAAAGTCCCAGTGTAATCAACGAATCTCAAATTGACTGTTTGCGCGCTTGGTTCGCTCCCGAGCTAAGGTGGTTCAAGTAAACCGGTCTACCAAGAGCCCTAAGCGACCCGCAACAATACCTACAATTTTTTTTCAAGTCTTCAAATACAGTGTCGACTACGTAAGATAATTACTGGCTTGAGAAACGTTAGACATATTTGGATTGGAGGCGAAGTTATGAAAAGAAATGTAAATAAATTTGAGGAAATGATGTAGAACTACATTTTTATAACCCTTTGTTAATTGATAACTAAATCCCTTGATTTAAAAAGTAATAATAATTCTACTATTCCTAAGGATCGGGGTTTCCGTAAATTTGTTAACTTTCAAATATTGGTGGATTTAATTGCATAAAAAAATTAATGCGTGGAAAGGCATGACTTGTTATACACCCGTAAAGGCCTTGGGCTGCGTCTAAAGGAAGCCCCGCCGAAGAGAGGTCAAAGCACGCAAGTCGCAGGTACGTGCGCTATCGCGCGCGCGGGCAACACCCCCCATCGCTGGGGAGAGACCCTCTCGCGCCCCGACCGCACCCCTCCCGGGGTGCGGTCAGGCCGCACCCCCCTTGGGAGGTGCGGCCCAGCCGCACCCCCCAAGGGGGTGCGGCCCAGCCACACCCCTCTAGGGGTGCGGCCAAGCCGCACCCCATGGGGGGTGCGGCCTAGCCGCACCCCATGGGGGGTGCGGCCCAGCCGCACCCCATGGGGGGTGCGGCCCAGCCGCACCCCCAAGGGGGTGCCGCCCAGCCGCACCCCTCAAGGGGTGCGGCCAAGCCGCACCACCCTTGGGGGGTGCGGCCAAGCCGCACCCCCTTAGGGGTGCGTCCCCGGCCGCACCCCTTGGGGGGTGCGGCCAAGCCGCCCCCCCCCCCCCCCCCCCCCCCCGGGGGTGCGACTCGGCCGCACCGCCCGTGGGATGCGGTCCGTCCCCTCCCCTCCCCTTTTTCCGTAGGGGGGCTCGAGGGGGCCCCCGCCGCGTTCACGCCCTCTCGACGGGTGCGTCGGATTTCATTTCCTTCTTGGGGGCAACTCCCCGTTCCGCCGTCCGCCCGGAGCATCCCCGCGGTCCGCGGCACGTTCGGAGCACCTCGACACTCACGCGCGCTCAGAACGCTTCTAAGCGCGCTCAGAAGCGTTCTCACTTTTTGTCTTTCCGACTTTCTCACTTTTTGTCTTTCCGACTTTCTCACTTTTTGTCTTTCCGACCTTCTCACTTTTTGTCTTTCCAGTTTCTCAGATTTCAGGAACAACCTGTCGCCTTTTTCGCCTCCGACAGAGCTGCCCGAACTGCCCGAACTGCCCGAACTGCCCGAAGGGTAAGGTGGTCATTTACGAAAAATGGCGATCCGTGTGCCCCGAACCGAAAAATATGATTCGTCCGCCGAGCATTTATGGAAACTGCAAACCGCGAAATTACCGGACTGCCCTCGGCCAAAGCTATAAAAGGAGCCCCAAGGCTTCATTTGAGAGGACTTTAACTTCTGGACCCGGGAGAGCTCCTTGCAGACTTTTGCGGAATTCTCCTTCGGCGCTTGAAGATCTCCTTCGTGGACTTGAAGATTTTCTTCGTCACGAAAGACGACTCAGCTTCTCACTTTCGTTCCGGAAAGGCGACTCGGCTTCTCACTTTCGCTTCAGAAAGGCGACTCAGCTTCTCACTTTCGCTCCTGAAAGGCGACACAGCTTCTCACTTTTGTTCTCCAGAATTCTCATAAGGGAAAAAGACTTAGTTTTTCAAAGGGGTGGCCTGTCACCCTCGGAGCTCTTTCTCTCTCTTGTTGTAACGAGTGGCGGCCTGTCGCACTCGAGTTCTAACTCCCAAACTGTAACCCCCAGAAGATAGTGAAGTTTGGTCGGCACAGCTCCGGCCGCGTGGTTTTTTACCCTTTCCGGGTTTTCCACGTTAAAAAGTCCCAGCGTACTCAGCAAATCTCGAATTGACTGTTTGCGCGCTTAGACCGCTCACGAGCTAAGGCGGTTCAATTGGACCGGTCTACCAAGAGCCCTAAGCGTTCCGCAACATGACTCATGACACCTTAAAACATATGTTACGATACTAGCTAGTCACACGATTTAACTAAATATTAGAAAAATAATAATTAACACAAATTAATGATAAAACATGATTCACGCTTTGTTTGACGCGGTGGTTATGAACGGTCATTCGAGAACGCCTGACCTCACCCAAAGAACTTCATCCACTTTTATGTTCAAAACTAATTTTGTTTTCTGGGTGACGGTCATAACCATTGTCTTGCCAAAGATGCATATTCTATGATGGTGGCATTTTTGTCCAATCTTACCCGAGCAAAAAAGTTGCGCCAAACGGATCCTTAGTCTCACTTTAAATAGCTAGGCAAAGAATTTATTTATAGACTTATAGTAGTGGAAAATATTTTATTATTTACCATTTATCATCTAAAATTTAATTAAGAGTTGAATTGAATATAAGTCTTATCATTGTTGTATTACAAATATAGAGATTCTTATTTGAGGGAGAGATTTTAAAGACCTACCAGAAGTATTTGTTGTTTCAAATCAGACAGAAGAAGAACATACTGTGCAGCATATGACTCAACTTTGTGAAAAATGTTTTCCCTCTCTTAGCCATGTACACCCAACATCAACCGTGAAGGTAAAGCTCGGCCTGATGCCGGATTTGGGCATGGATGAAAATGTCATTTATGCAAAAATGTGGCGGGTATAAATGTTTCACCATCGAAAAACCACTCTATTAAGGACCTGTTTGGGTGAGAGGTGTCTGTTGGATTTTGAGCGTGACGCAGGGAAGAGCAAGGATAAATGCCGGAATCCATCAGCTCGATGCACACAAACCTGGATTCCACCAGCGGAGGATCAGGATATGGGAAGGAAACTCACCCGGACTCCACCAGACGAAGCAAGCCCCCACAAAACACTACCGGCGGCAGAAAATACTTTCTAGAGAATAGGATAATGTTTTCATCGTCCAACAAAGGGGACAACCCAACTATATATAGTTAGGTTTGCCAAAGTCCAATACAATGACAAAAAAAGGATATCCGCAACATGACAACAAAATAAAGATAATAAATCGACGTGTGAAATGAAGAACTCCTAGCCTCCTGGATAATGTCGACTCTACTTGCTCTGTGTACGACGATCCCATTGCTCCATGAACTCGCCTGTGATCCGTTCTACATCAGAGCGATTAGAGATGAAGATAAAATAGTGCTCTTGGAATCAGACATAACCTGTAATTTTAGGAGGTCGGTGGCTCCAACCAAAGTTATTCAAGCTGACAAAAAATAATGTGTGAGGGATGATATCTCCTAGCTAGACAAATGAAGTGTAGGTACAGTACTCAGGACCACTTAAACTAGCTTATTAATACTGTGTTAAGCTAGGTTAACGCTAGTTGACCAGATGAGGTCATTTTCTCGGACCACTTAACAAACCTCCCAAAAAGTCAAAAGAATCAAGTGCGGCTCGAGGGTGTCAGCAACTGTGAGGTCGCTGTCCCTCAAATTACCCTCTCTACCACATTAGACGCACTATTTTAGGGTAAGGAGAGGAGTCCTTGCGGCTCTATGGGCCTATGCCCTACCCTACACAGGACCAAATACTGAAACCCTAAACCCTATATATACATGTATATATACCTCTCTCTCTCTCTCTCTCTCTCTCTATATATATATATATATTTATATATTTATATATTATTAATTAGCAGCAACCATGATATTAGATTGATATTAGAAGTTAGCAATATATATATATATATGAGATAGAGGGAGTTTTGACCTATTCACATGTTGGAGCCTTTAGACACGTACACATCCTTTGGTCATTTCCTAATTCCAATCCTCACTGCTTGGATTCTTCGGGAGCTCTTCCCACGCATCTCCTCCGCAACTCCACATACAACTATCTCCAGGCTTTGTAACTGCTGATACACCCTCGACACACGGTAGTGTCATTTGGGTTTGTCGTGGAAAAGTCGGGTATGATGAAAAATCGCGTCTACTTGAAAGGTTGTGGCCGCTCTGGGGCATTTAATTAACACGCTAATTGCCACGGTTCATATCCCTAATCAACGACAGTACCCAAAATGTGAAAGTGTTCCGGCGCGACGACACTCTGTTACTCCCAGTCTTCAGAGCGCATGATTGTGGGCATTGTGAGGGAGTATTTTTTATTTAATTAAATAAAAAATAAAGAGAGGATGCGATTTATGAATGGAGGGCTATGATTGTTTTGATGATTTACACAATTACACCATAAAGGGGATATCTTTATATATAAGCACGCGCGCCGGCAAAGATGACGATTTTACCACTAAATTTGTTGAAAAAGGAGGGTCATATGACCCGTTTTTTAATCTCACAAAAAATATCAATGGAGAGAATTGAACCTAGGTTTCCACTATGTCAAGTAAAGATGACAACCATCACACCATATGATTGTTGTTGAACAAAAATGAATTTAAGTTATATATATACGTATATAAATATAGATCGCTCATGCCAAAAGTCACCGCCCTTGCCGAATGTCGCCCCCGCCGAATGTCGCTGCCCCTGCCGAATGTCACCCCCGGCAAAATGTCTCCGCCTGCACAGGGGGCCGTGCCCTATCACTTGTGTGTGTGTGTGTGCGCGCGCGCGCGTGTGTGCATGTATGTATGCATATGGATATTAATATAAGTATATATATTGAGTCTTAACAAAACATATATTAAAGTTATTAGATTTTAGAAATTCATGTTTTATAATAAAATAGCATCGAAGGTCTTAACAAAATTTATTTGAAATTTACTTGGCGGGAATTTTTCTTTTGTCTTGATAATTTTTTTAATAAGCTTTTATTTATCAAGAGTGAAAGTGCACGAGGAAGCTTCCGTGCTCCGTGCGATAATCGGATCTACTGCCTCCCTCAACCTCCACTCACTCGGAATATTAATTTTTGTAGTAAAAAAGAGCAAAAAATTAACAACCAAGTTCTCTCATACATGTGCATTCCACGATCATCTCTAATATTAAGGTTCCTAACCTCATCGTGAGATCCTCCTCCAAGCAAGAAAAATCCCCCCTACGGCAATGACAAGGTTGGCATATCCACCAGTCACATGATAGCTCCCGATATCCATGACCATAACAAAGGTCTCAAGACTCGAATCCCTCGATAGGACATCAAAAACATGTGCGGCATGAGCATCCAAGCAAAGAGCAGAACCATGAAGCTACTGAATAACCATCATGGAATCTCCCTCCAATTGAAGACATTGAGCCCCCAAAACTTCAATAGCCCAGTGGACTCCCTCTCAGGTAGCACGGAGTTCAACTGTCGGCACACAAAGGCATCTAAGAAGAACACCTCCCGCAATTAGGACGGCCCCACTATGATCACAAACCACCCAACTAACACCAACCCACCCCAAGCGATGTTTAACGACTCCATCAAAGTTTAGCTTTAGCCAATCTCCCGCGGGGGTTCCCAGAACAAGATTGTTATGGATGAAATATTAATTAAATCACTAGGACTTTGAGCTATGCACTGTTTTTGTGTCAATATTAAACTCCGTTTTTTTTTAAGTTTCATCATCTATATCTATAGTATGATAGTATCATATGCATGCTCGACATTAGATGTAATGTAACCTACCTGAAAAGAGGGGACGAATTCTTAGTGTTGTGAACATATGATGAGAAATCTCATGATCGCATCTAGAGAGAGTAGTCGCAAATTTAACACCTATGTGGCGATCACCAATTTGTGGATAGGGACTAACTGTGGCTAAATTTTTAGGTCCCGGCTCAGGACACAGAACACGGATCACGGCGCACTTTTACATATTGTGCACCTTTATTTAAATATGTATATATTTAGGTATATATTTCTGTTTTCGGCTCATCATTTCAAGCCATTCTCCCAAAAAATCTGTGTTTGTGTTCTCCTCATAAGCCATTTCTTCCTCCTCCTCCCTTTTTGATTCTGACGCTTTCGACGATTAAGGCGAATTATTGAGTAGAGTGCGAGCGGACCTGAGATGAAAAAGCTGACACAAAAAATGACACAAGTAAGAACCGTTTTGCCTTCATCAACTACCCGAAAATGTTACGGTGATGTTGTCCTTTGAGTTGTATATTGATAGTAAAATGCTATCTGAAACTTCAATGACTAGCCAATTATTAAACTTTCAGATGTAAAGAGTGATATCTCAACTATCAAAACTGATATCTTAGATAACTAAAATGTATCTGAGGTGCCATTTTTGATTGCTGAGCTACTATCGTCGATAATTAAAAGATTAATGTTTAAAATTGTTAACCTTCATTTGTGAAATACAACAGGAAGTGAACACCAAATGGGTATTTCAAATTATTCAAACTAAGGACGATGCTTTTGAAATGTATTGTGAGTATACTCATAAAGTTAGATTTATTGTTCGCAAGAAACACCAAATGGTATAGCCCGTCACAAATTATCTCAAATTAGGGGAGTGTTGTTGTATGACATGAGAGCATCCATTCAGATACAAAATTGAATCTGAAGCTTCCCTTTTTAGCTTTGCTTTCTTTTCAGCAAAGCCGCGTATACTAGTCATAAGATATGCATTAATATTTTTCGGTCAGCTGTACTTATCAAACTCTCAAAAAGTACATCTTCAGAATCTTAGCACTGCTGCAAGAAAAAAAAATGATAGCAAATATAGAACCAAAGCTTTCAGGTCATTGTATTCCATCAGAATGTCCACAGTTGAGATTTCTAACAAGGTGTCTTCAATTCTTTCTTTGTTTGCCCATAGAAGAAATGGTGATTAAGTTCAACATCCAACCCACTATTTGGAAACCATAGAATCATGGCCACCTCATTCATTATTAGCTTCATCATTTTAGAATTTATCTTAAAGCTGTCGACTGTTGTATTGTATAGCTCATTATGATAGCAGCCAACACATGAATGTTTTGGGAGAATGGAGGAGAATTAAAGATGTGCATGACATTGATGTCTTCTAATGTTTTGATAGGGTGCTGCTGATCCAGTTTATCAACAATAGATTTACTTAGTTGTAGCGCATAATGAGGAAATAAAACACCTTGAAGCTAGCAAATTAATCACGCCGGAACCCTTCGACATGTTTGCGGGTTCAAACCAAACAAATTTATTATATATATATAAAGTTCTGATTTAGAAATCAGATCTTAGAGTTTAACATTCATATCATCCTATCAACTCAATAGCTATGTGCTCCATATAACTTGTTAAAAGGATATTATATATTTAAGCTAACCCAACAACATCAAGGGAAAGTAGCTTCAACCCAAAAGTGTTGGGATTGCATTGAAGTGCAGTTAACAAGAGGCGGCAGTTGTCGCAAGAGGCTGGGGTATCAACAATTTGGCGAGAGAGAGAGATCATTGGGCAGTGATGCCGATATTTCACTAGTTTTCGTAGACTATTTCAGAGTACTCGTGCCAACCATTCTTATTCCTTGTACTTGAAAAGTTATGCTCTGTCTTGTAGGCGATTAACCCATATTTTGGGAGGTTGCCCGCTGGCAAGCCCCCTGTCGTCTATAAATAGGCTGGGTGAAAGTAGCTGTAAAAACATCGAAGCTCTAGCCAGGATCTTCTCATTATTTGTCTAACCTTCAATAGAGTCTGCGAGTACCCTCTGGCGCATCAAAATTTACCTATAATTTTGTAGCAACCGTTCAATTAATCAATAAAATCTCGCACAACTAAAATTCTGCTGTGCAGAATTTTCCCTCACTGCTCGCCACACCTTTTTCTCTCATCCTAAGTATTCGTGACTTCTTTTTTTTCATTTCTTGCGGGGTGTCAAGTTAAGGATGTTTTCTACCCCAACAATTTAGACTCGTCAAAGATAACATAATAGATTATTACACGCACAAAATTTTCTTATTATAACATTTATAGACTTTGCTGGCGGAAGAATATTTAAAAAATATTTCTTTACCGACTTTAGCTTCAAACATAGTCAGAAGATTTATCAATATTCAAAAGGTAGCAAATGCAACCAAATACCTAAAATGCGAAATATTTAGAATCTTTACTTTTATTAGTTCTTAAGGAGTTTTCCCATAAACTTGTTGATAAGCAACTGATTTAACACATGATCGACTCACATTATTTACAATTTCACCAAAAGTACGTCGCACTTCACCTTCAAAAAGTAAAGTCATGTCTATCTATATGAGTGTTGATGTGCACCCGTAAAGATGATACGGGATGCGGTCCCGCGAAGCGTATCCGGACAGGTACCACCGAGCACGCAAGCGCTATGTGTGGCGTGAAAATCAAAAGGAGCCACGCGGCGA
This sequence comes from Dactylorhiza incarnata, assembly GCA_033032865.1. Lineage (NCBI taxonomy): Eukaryota > Viridiplantae > Streptophyta > Magnoliopsida > Asparagales > Orchidaceae > Dactylorhiza > Dactylorhiza incarnata. The sequence goes on along the minus strand of JAWHQI010000123.1, from coordinate 5,016,574 downwards.
GCGTCACGTATCAATCGTCGCGCCAATAGGCGCGCCAATTACTGCGCCGAGAGGGCGCGACATTTGCCGCACAAAAGTGGCGCGGCATCCGCCGCGCAAAAGAGGTGCGGCATCCGCCGCGCAAAAGTGGCGCGACATCCGCCGTGCGAAAGAGGCGCGACATTCGCCGCGCGAAATAGGCGCGGCCTTCGCCGCGCCAAAGCGGCACAACAACCGCCGCGCCGAAAGGGTGCGACCCTACGTGCCGCACCTAAAAGGTGCGGCACTTGCCGCGCCAAATTTGTGCGGCAATGCCGCGCCAAAAAGGTGCGGCACTTGCCGCACCAAATTGGTGCGGCAATGCCGCACCGAATTGGTACCTGCACCCCCCAGCACCCATTTTGGGCGCTGACTTGGTCAGCGCCTATGTGGCGCTCCCCAATTGGGGAGTGCCCCACTCCCCAATTGGCGAGTGGCCCCACTCCCCAATTGGCGAGTCACAGTCACGTAACTCCCCTTGGGGAGTTACGTGAATAGTAACTCCCCTTGGGGAGTTACTTGAACAGCAACTCCCCAAAGGGGAGTTACTTGAACAGCAACTCCCCAAAGGGGAGTTACGTGAACAGTAACTCCCCAAAGGGGAGTTACGCGAATATTAATTCCCCAATTGGGGGATTGCTCCCGACCACCTCGGCCTCGAGGTCTTCTCACGGTCGTGCATCAATCGCCTTCGCGTTCACCGCGCACAGAACGTTGACCAAACTACACGCCGAAGCATTATTCTTGCATAAATATTATTCAGTGAATATTATCCGCCGCGCTCAGAATGCCTCCGCGCTCACCGCACGCTCAGAACGCCTCTGCGCTCACCGCGCGCTCAGAACGCTTCCCCGTTCGTTGCGCGCTCAGAACGCTTCGGAGCGCGCTCAGAGCACTTTCACATTTCGGGCACGCTCACATTTTGTCTTTCTGACATGCTCACATTTTATCTTTCTAGCGTACTCACATTTTGTCTTTCTAACTTCTCAGATTTCAGGAACAACTCGTCGCCTTTTTCGCCTCCAGCAAAACTGCCCAAACTGCCCGAGGGGCGAGATGGTCATTTACGAAAAATGGCGATCCGTGTGGTCCGAACCGGAAAATATGATTCGTCCGCCAGGTGGTTACGGTGGTTACAACGGTGAAATTACTGGGCTACCCCCGACCAAAGCTATAAAAGGAGCCTCAGGGCTTCATTTCAAAAGACCTTGTCTTCTGCACCCGAGAGAGCTCCTTGAAGACTTTTACGGAATTCTCCTTCGGCGCTTGAAGATCTCCTTCGTGGACTTGAAGATTTCCCTCATCCCGAAAGGCGACTCAGCAATCTCATTTTCGTTCCTCGTAGCATTCTCATTTTTGTTCCCCACAGTTCTTAGAAGAAAAAAAGACTTAGTTTTCCGAGAGGTGGCATGTCACCCTTGGAACTCCCTCTCTCTCTCTATTATTGTAACGAGCGGCGGCCTGTCGCGCTCGACTTCTAAGTACCTAATTGTAAGCTCTGAGAAGATAGTCGAGTTTGGTCGGCACAGCTCCGGCCACGTGGTTTTTTACCCTTTCCGGGTTTTCCACGCTAAAAAGTCTCTGTGTACTCAACTAATCTTTAATTGACTGTTTGCGCGCTCGGTTCACTTCCGAGCTAAGGTGGTTCAATTAGACCGGTCTACCAGAGCACCCAAGCGACCCGCAACAGTTTGGCGTCGTCTGTGGGAACCGAGTTCCCAAAATTCTGCAAAGACTCACTAGAAGAAGCACTAGCCGCCAATTGCAATGGCGAGAAGAAGTTCTCGCACCACTGAAGGATCAGTCCCGGAGGGGCGCGTCGACTCAGCTCCCTCCCACTCGCTTATCAATGCGCCTCTCGCAGAAGAGGCAGCGCCTGCGCCCGTAGCAATACTGGAAGGGCGCATGCGACAGATGGAAGAACAACAAGCCGAGATGCTGGCTCTTGTAAGAAATCTTGGGGCTCCTCAAGTTCCCGTTCAACCGCCAGCGTTGAACGTTCCGCCGCCCCCAGCTCCGAGTCATGTCCCGAACGAGGAGGCCGTTCGAGAGGAAGAAGCCTCAGAAGAATTCTCCGGCGCAGCAAGCTCCGCCCATCCTGCTCCCCCAGCTAGAGGCCCAGGAGCTGACCACCATCACCGTCTCCCAGGAAGAGTTATCCCTGGCCGAGCAGTAGAAAGAACCACACGAGAGGAGATACGCGACATGATAGTAGAAGAATACGGCCAGGCGAGGCGACGCGCAGCTCTCGCCCGCCATCCCGCGCATCACGGCTCCCCACTATCGCTTCAAGTTCTGGCCCATCCAGTTCCAAACGGTTTTAAGCTTCCCAACATCGAAATGTTCGATGGGACGGACGACCCGTTGGAACATGTCAATCACTTCACCACCATCATGAGGATTTACAGCGCCCCTGACCAGCTCCTCTGTCAAGTGTTTCCGACAACTTTGAAAGGACAAGCGCGCACTTGGTTCCACTCCCTGCGAGATGGGGTCATCAACAACTTCACAGAAATGGCGCAGCAGTTCGTGGACCAGCTCATCGCCAATCGTAGGATTGTCCGAGATCCCTCCCATCACTCAGGAATCTGCCAAATGTCGGAGAGACCCTACGGAGAGACTCTCAGAGATTTTTTCCGACGCTTCACCTCAGAGGCTCGACAGATCCCGGGGGTTGACCCCGAGCTTTTGCGAGGAGTCTTCGTTGGAGGTCTCCGCCCAAGTGGCTTTTACTCAGCTCTAATGAGAGAAACCGTACCAAGCTATCCTGACCTCATTCAGCGAGTCGAGGCCCAAATAGCAGCAGATGAGGCAATTGAAGCGCACCGCCGACAGTTCGTGGGGAGCTCGAAGAGGAGGAAAGAGGAGTCGCTGCCGCAGACAGTTCCCAATAAGAAAAACAAGCATTACGACAGCCCCAGCCGAGACCGAGGATCTTGCCAACATCAGGACTACACTCCCATGAACACTACCAGGACTAACATATTGTACGCAATCAAAGACAACCAGATGCTCCGCAAGCCCAGACCCCTCGCTAAAAACACGGGGGACCAGACAAAATATAGTGAGTTCCATCGTGGACAAGGACATGACACGGAAAATTGCTCCAAGCTTAAGGATGAAATCGAGTGTCTCATCAAGCAAGGCCTACTGGGGAAATTCCTACGAGACTAGGCGACGATTCGGCTAGCAGGAGATCAACTAGCAGCCTGCCAGGAAGGACCGGGAGCAACCCTTAAGGCAGTCATCCCAGGAGAAAGCTTCATACCCATCATCGGGGCTCTACCAACGCCACTGAAATATTCTGTCAACGTTGTTTCTGTAAAAACTTTGTGTAAATTGCCACTACTAATTGTTTCTAAAGTTAATTATTCCAGGCATGTCATATCTTGCGCTATCGAAGCTACGTAAAGACGTCCATTTGCATAAACGGCACCTGCCTCCAGGCAGTGCGCTAATGAACAGCACCTGCTTCCAGGCAGTGCGCTAATGAACAGCACCTGCCTCAAGGCAGTGCGCTAATGAACAGCACCTGCCTTCGGGCAGTGCGCTAATGAACAGCACCTGCCTTCGGGCAGTGCGCTAATGAACACCACCTGCCTTCGGGCACTGCGCTAATGAACAGCACTTGTCTTCGGGCAGTTCGCTAATGAACAGCACCTGCCTTCGGGCAGTGCGCTAATGAACAACACCTGTCTCCAGGCAGTGCGCTAATGAACAGCAACTGCCAACGGGCAGCGCGCTCACAACAATCTCTCACTGTCGTCGATTGAAGGTTCTCCCTTCTCCACCGCGGTAAGGCTCCGACGTCATAAGGGTCTGCCCCACTTACGTTAGTCCACGGTTTGAATACGTACGCCTTTCACCGACAAAAACTTATCTTTTATTATGAAAAAAGCCGCGAGCTCCGACTCGCGCAAACTTATCTTTTATTATGTAAAAAGCCGCGAGCTCAGAATCGCGCAAACTTATCTTTTATTATGTAAAAAAGCCGCGAGCTCAGACTCGCGCAAACTTATTTTCTATTATGTAAAAGCCGCGAGCTCAGACTCGCGCAAACTAATTTCTTATTATTATGAAAAATCCGCGAGCTCAGACTCGCGCAAAACAATTTTCTATTACGTAAAAGTCGCGAGCTCAAACTCGCGCACTAATTTTCTATTATGTAAAAGCCGCGAGCTCAGACTCGCGCAAACTAATTTCTTATTATGAAAAAGCCGCAGGCTCGTACCCGCGCAGACTTATCCGGTATTTTGTAAAAGACCATCAAACTATTCAGGTATCAACGCTAAATAACAAGCCCTCAACAATCCCCAAAGTGTGAACATCCTTCGTCGGCCACCTTGGAGCATCTTCCCTCAATCGACACTTCGACAACAACCAGGGCAGCGGGGCCACGAGATTGTTATAACAACGCAACACAGGACGAGAAACGCCTAAGCAGAACAAGAAAACAAAAGCAACCACACACTCATCCTTCGACAACAATTCCTACCCAAGGCACCACGAAGATGACGGTGATCCAAATTGCCAAGAAGGAAAATCAAAACCTCCGAACTCCTCCGCACAGTAATTCGGACTCCGAAGGTTTGGGGGGCTTATGATGTGCACCCGTAAAGATGATACGTGATGCGGTCCTGCGAAGCATATCCGTACGGGTACCACCGAGCACGCAAGCGCTACGTGTGGCGTCAAAATCAAAAGGAGCCACGCGACGAGCGTCACGTATCAATCGTCGCGCCAATAGGCGCGCCAATTACTGCGCCGAGAGGGCGCAACATTTGCCGCACAAGTGGCGCGACATCCGCAGCGCAAAAGAGGTGCGACATCCGCCGCGCAAAAGTGGCGCGACATTCGTCGTGCGAAAGAGGCGCGACATTCGCCGCGCGAAATAGGCGTGGCCTTCGCCGCGCCAAAGTGGCACGACAACCGCCGCGCCGAAAGGGTGCGGCACCGCACCAAATTGGTGCGGCAATGCCGCGCCAAAAAGGTGCGGCACTTGCCGCACCAAATTGGTGCGGTAATGCCGCACCGAATTGTTCACCTGCGCTCAAAACGTTGACCAAACTACACGCCGACGCATTATTCTTGCATAAATATTATTCAGTGAATATTATCCGCCGCGCTCAGAATGCCTCCGCGCTCACCGCGCGCTCAGAACGCCTCTGCGCTCACTGCGTGCTCAGAACGCCTCCGCGTTCATTGCGCGCTCAGAACGCTTCCCCGTTCGTTGCGCGCTCAGAACGCTTCGGAGCGCCCTCAGAGCACTTTCACATTTCGGGCACGCTCACATTTTGTCTTTCTGACATGCTCACATTTTATCTTTCTAGCATGCTCACATTTTGTCTTTCTAGCTTCTCAGATTTCAGGAACAACCCGTCGCCTTTTTCGCCTCCAGCAAAACTGCCCAAACTGCCCGAACTGCCCGAGGGGCGAGATGGTCATTTACGAAAAATGGCGATCCGTGTGCTCCGAACCGGAAAATATGATTCGTCCGCCAGGTGGTTACGGTGGTTACAACGGTGAAATTACCGGGGTACCCCCGGCCAAAGCTATAAAAGGAGCCCCAGGGCTTCATTTCGAAGGACCTTGCCTTCTGCACCCGGGAGAGCTCCTTGAAGACTTTCACGGAATTCTCCTTCGGCGCTTGAAGATCTCATTCGTGGACTTGAAGATTTCCCTCATCCCGAAATGCGACTCAGCAATCTCACTCAGCAATCTCACTTTCGTTCCCTGGAGCATTCTCACTTTTGTTCCCCACAATTCTCAGAAGAAAAAAGACTTAGTTTCCTGAGAGGTGGTCTGTCACCCTTAGAACTCCCTCTCTCTCTATTATTGTAACGAGCGACGGCCTGTCGCGCTCGACTTCTAAGTACCTAATTGTAAACTCTGAGAAGATAGTGGAGTTTGATCGGCATAGCTCCGGCCACGTGGTTTTTTACCCTTTTCGGGTTTTCCACGCTAAAAAGTCTCTGTGTACTCAACTAATCTTTAATTGACTCTTTGCGCGCTCGGTTCGCTTCCGAGCTAAGGTGGTTCAATTCGACCGGTCTACTAGAGCACCCGAGCCACCCGCAACAAGTGTTATATTTTTTTCTCTACAACTTCATTTTGCGGTGGAGTTTTGAAAGAAAAGAAACACTATTTATTACCCCCAGATTCATAAATCTAATCGAACGCATCCAAAAAGCGTTAAAAAAAACTTAATTTGGACTCAAAAAAGCTAATTCAAAGTTTAACCAGGGCCGCCGTATGTGTGAATTAATTTGTAGCTATAAATAGTGTTCCCTAATCACACATATAGACATAAAAACACATGCGGCTCAATCATCTAAGCAACATTTAAGAACATTGTATGTATGTCAAATATAAGATATACAATTGTACCCCAAGATTATATATAATCCATGCACCCAACTGCAACTGTTGGTAAAAAATAAATCAACTTTTTGAAAAATGCTTTTTTCTCAAATGCTCATACGAGATGCTCCTTCCCAACTGCAACTGTGGTCGAGAATTTAATGCGGTGAATTCGAAGTTGCTAAAGCATCTAGGATGAATCTAATTGAAGTTGGCCGGCTCAAAATAGTGTAAATGTATAATTATTGAATCCGTCAAATCAGTCACGTGGTTACCATACCAAAATTATTGAATTCTTTATCATTAAAAAAGAAAGCGGAGCAATGCGGCCGCAATAATTTCATTCCATTCATGAAATTATATGAAATATTTTGTATTTTAATTTCATGAATGGAATGAAATTATATTAAATATTATATATACAGATGAAATATTTTGTATTTCAATTTCATGAATGGAATGACAAGACTCAAGAGTAACATAGTAAAAATGTTCCCTCGAAAGGGAGGACTGTTGAGAGGCTTTTCAAAGAATGTTGGCATGATGAGATAAGGCTGAAGCCTATCAAATAGGTTTTTTTTTATGCTACTAAAAGACGAGGGAAATGAATGCGGGGTCCATGTTGGGAATACTGGTAAGTAAATTATATATAATTAATGAGAGTTGATATTTGTTGCGGGTCGCTTAGGGCTCTTGGTAGACCGGTTCAACTGAACCGCCTTAGCTCTGGAACAATCTAAGCGCGCAAACAGTCAATTTGAGATTGTTGAGTACACTGGGACCTTTTAGCGTGGAAAACCCGGAAAGGGTGAAAAACCACGTGGTCGGAGCTGTGCCGCCCAAATTTCACTATCTCTTGAGAGGTTACAACTGGATGCTAAGAGATCGAGTGCGACAGGCCGCTACTCGTTACAATAATAGAGAGAAAGAGGGAGAGCACTCCGAGGGTGACAGACCACCCCTCGGAAAAACTAAGTACTTTTCCTACGAGTACAGCAGTGAACTAAAGTGAGAAGGCCGTGCCTGCTTTCCGGAGGACAGAAGTGAGACAGCCCTGTCTGCTTTCGAGAGGACAGAAGTGAGACTGTCTTGCCCGTTTTCCTGAGAACGGAAGCGAGAGTCTTGTCCGCTTTCGAGAACGAAAGCGGGAGCCTTGTCCGCTTTCTTGGGAACGAAAGCGAGAACCTTGTCCGCTTTCGCGAATAAGGATTTCTATAAGTCCTCGAAGATTATCTTCAAGCGCCGAAGAAGAAATCCGTGGAAATCTTCAAGGAGCTCTCTCTGGTCTCAAAGTCCGGGCCCTTTAAATGAAGCCTTGGGGGCCTTTTTATAGCTTTTGCCGGGGGTAGCCCGGTAATTTCGCCATTGTAACCACCATAACCACCTTGGCCGACGAATCATATTTCTCGATTTGGGGCACTCGGATCACCATTTTTCATAAATGACCGTCTTGCCCTTTGAGGAAAGGCGACAAACTGTTCCTGAAAAGTGAGAAACTGAAAAGACAAAAAGTGAGCGAGGCGAGGCGTAAAAGTGAGCGAGGCGAGGCGTAAAAGTGAGCGGGGCTGAAAAGCGAGCGAGGTGAGGCGAAAAAGTGAGAATGCTCAGAGCGCGCTCAGAAGCGTTCTGAGCGTGCAACGAACATGGAAGCGCTTTGAACACGTTTGGGGGCGTTCTGAGCGCTCTTAGAAGCGTTCTGAGCGCGTAACGAACGTGAAAGCACCTTGGACGTGCTAAGAGACATTTCGAGTGTGCGCAAACGTGGAGACGTTCCGGGTGATCGGCGAATCGAGAAGTTGACCCCCAAAGGGAAATCAGGGTCTGGCGCTTTTGGCGAGAGTGCGAATACGGGAGGACCATTTGCAAGTCCCCCGGTGAGGAACATCTGCGGAAGAGGAAGGCCAACCGCCCCTCGCGCTAAGTGGGGGTGGCCCGGCCGCACCTGGAAAAGTGCGGTTTGGCCGCACCCCAAGGGGGGCGGCCGAGCGACCGCACCCAAAGGGTGGGGGGTGCGGCTTGGCCGCACCCCACGGGGGGGTGCGGCTTGGCCGCACCCCACGGGGGGGGGGTGCGGCTTGGCCGCACCCCACGGGGGGGTGCGGCTTGGCCGCACCCCATGAGGGTTGCGGCTTGGCCGCACCCCAGGTGGGGTGCGGCTTGGCCGCACCCTATGGAGGGGTGCGGCTTGGCCGCACCCCAAGTGGGGTGCGGCTTGCCCGACGGAGGCCGCACCCCGTGTGGGGTGCGGTCCGGCGCGCTCCGCTCGCCGGCGGGAGCGGGTGGTGTTGGTGTTTACGCGGTGGTTGGCGCGCTTAATGCGCGGTTTTGAATGGAGGGAATGGCGGTTCCGCTTTAAACTCCCCACTAGTGTAGTGAATGAAGTGGTTAGTTAGAGTAACCGCCGCCCGGTTCTCCATAAGAAGAGAGCCCATGATGAATCCTCATCAATATTAGCACTTTGGAATTCGCTATTCCGAGTCCATTGTTATTATTCGTAGTTCATAAATTTTATTTCTAGTGCAAAATTATATTTGCATCTCACTCATGACATCCCGAATAAGCGAAACACTCATGATCTTTTTTTCATCTGCCTAGACGCCCCCTTTGCAAAAGATCGTCTAGATTCTTGATACCATCATCTCGATACTTTGTCTAAACCTTATTTTCTGTTTATACCCTTTTTCGGCTTTTTTCCGTGCTCTGCCAACATACCAATCTTCATCATCAATTTTGTTTTCTGTTAAGATCTTGAGCTGCCCGTGTAACATCATCTGGATTCTCAAATTTGACAAACTCAAAGCACTTGGATTTCCCTTCTGGCTCTCTCATCACGATATAACGCTTGTCATTTTTCCATTTCCACCAATTTTTTTTGCTAAATCATCTTCGGTTGTGGAGTTGGACAAGTACCTGGGGCTGAGCATGTGCCATAGGAACGATCGCCACAGACCACGTCTGCTCTAATTTGTCTATTTTTTCTGAGATTTTTCTCTCTTCTTCCGCTACAAGAAAACCCTAGAAGACGATAACAAACCTTCCTCTAACCAGAAAACTGACTACTTTTTTTTTTTTTAAATTTTGATGAATAATTTTCTTCATTTTTGAAGATGGTGGATCTAAGACAGAAAAAGACGACGCGAAGACCGATAGAAGCAATATACAAGAAGGTGGATCTAAGAGGGGAAATAATAACGCGACGACTGATAGAAGCGATACACTCGCGACCGATAGAACTACAACTACTGTTTAGGCAGCGAGAGAAGAGAGATGAAGAGGAGGAGGTTATTCGATGGGGGTGCGATTAGCGAGAATTGGACAGCGAATACAATGAGAAAATTTACAATTTTCGGGGTGCAAATAGCAAAAATTGGATTGCTAATGTCAGCTCTTCCTCCGACAACAATCATCAACTCGAATACTAGAGAATAAATGCGACGCTCTAAGTACAAATTAACTCAATACTCACTTCTACAATGAGGAACTTCGCGAGGACATTATCTAACAAAGAAGAACCGACCTCCTGTCGCAGAAGTGGAGTGTTGAGTTCTTGTCTAAGAACTTCCAAACGTATATAAAATGGATGAAGTTCCTTCGTTGAGGTTGGGCGTTTACGAGTTCGACAATTCATAACCACCGCGTTTATGACCGTCACCGTCGTGCCAAACGGAGCCTAATACGTACAATAATTAAGGCAATGATGAGAAAATATATTACGATAAAAATCTTAAATGAGAACAAAGTGGTCCGCGGAGCAATTGTTAAAGCAAGACAATGGCTAAATTAAGCCGGTTTAGTAACTACTGAGTCCTGTGCTCAATCCGGTTCAATTTGTAAGGTGCGGTTCATATGTCTTTATCTATATTATTATTATATAAAGAAAAATATAACTTGATGAAATATTCATCTTTCAAACTTTACATATTAAATATTAATTATTATATTTTTTTATAAATTTCATTAATTTGTGTTTTTTTTTACTTTATTTTAAAGAATGTGTTATCACCCCCATCAATTCCTATACAACTCTGTATTCGGCGAGACAAAATTTTAGGGCGCTGCTATTAGCACCGCAGTTTTGGCTAAACGCACCGCACTTTCTCCTAATTTTTCGCGTCTTTTGGAAATACGTCTTGTACATGCATTTTTAGGAAAACTGTCCAACACGAAAGTTGTAGATTTCGGCGAGATCTACAACTTTCGTGTTGAACACTTTTCCTAAAAATGCATGTACAAGGTGTATTTTCAAAATGCGCGAAACCTGAGCGTATTTTTAATATACGTCTTGTACATGCATTTTTAGGAAAAGTGTTCAACACGAAAATTGTAGGTCTCGTCGAAATCTACAACTTTCGTGTTGGCCAATTTTCCTAAAAATGCATGTACATGATGTATTTCCAAAAGATGCGAAAAATTAAGAAAAAATGCGATACGATTAGCCAAAACTGTGGTGCTAATAGCAGCGCCCAAATTTTATTGAGAGGAATGAACTATCCGGGCACGGGAATTTCCGTGCACTACAGTTTGTGTGTGTGTGTATATATGTATATATAATTAAAATTTCTTAAATGATTCAGTAAATCAGTCAAATAATGAAATGGGGCTGGCCGGTGTCGGTGATTCAAATGGTTGAAACGATAGCTTGATCTGATTTCTACGGCTCTGATCAGGCGTAGAAGCAGCTTAATTAGGGGGGGGGGGGGGGGGGGGGGGGGGGAGAGAGAGAGAGCGAGCGCGCGCAATGAATGGGAGGGATTGCTGTTTTGGGATTGGGGACATATTTGGAGCACAATAAAGGCGAAGTTAATGCTGCAAGGTTTGTTGACCAACTGCCCCATGAGTCAATAATGATCTGGGACCCACTGCCAGGTGGCCCATCATTAACATGCTAAAAGCACAAAGCAACGGATCACGCTTTCACCACCACAACTCCGCAAACACATGTACATAATTATTCATACATTTTTTGCTTAATTTTTAATTTATTTAATTCTTCATTTTTGTTTGTGCCCTTTGTTAATCCATTTCATAATATTTTAGCATAAATACACAATAATAAATACGCTGAATTGTTCTAATTATTTCTCTTGCCATTGTCATAATCTCGTATTCTAATAAGATATAGTATAGATAGATTGAGAAGAAACAGAATGAGTTTTTTTCTTCTTCTATTCTTACTCTGGTGTTATGAAAAAAAAAAGTGATTTGTTTAATTATGGGAGAGTTACAACAATAACCTACAAAATTATATTGTGAGTTTTCGCTTGGGATTGAGTAGATGACGTATTTATATAGATATTTAGCTATCGATCATATAAGAATTGATATATACCCCTCAAATTTGTAGGAGAAATGGGCTGCAAATATCCAAAGCTCCACCTCCCCACTAACTTAGGAAGTGATATTAGTGGGGAGAGGGGGGAGTGCGCGAAACCGCCCACCAACGCCATCGCCGCACGCACGGCCACACGACGCACGGGCCAAACCTCCCGGGCGGCCGCCGCCCGACTGCGCACCGACCGGGCGGCCACACGGCCGCAAGGCCGCGAACAGTCCGTCACACGGCCGCGCGACCCCTTGGCAAGGGGCCGCGCGGCCCCTTGGCAAGTCCCCACGGCCCCACGTCACGCGGCCCCCTGGTCGCACGTCTGCACGACCCCTTGGTCGCGCGGTCGTTTCCCGACCGGGATGCGCGGCCGCGCACTGCCAGTCGCGTGGTTGCGCACCGGTCGTGCGGTTGTCTAGCCGCACGACTGCACCGGCCGTGCAGCCGTCTGGCCGCACGGTCGCGCCTAGTCAGCCGCGCGCACGACTGACTGACCCCTCGGTCGTACTCTGTCTGTCGGCCTCTGCCGCCCGACCTCCGCCGTCACGCCTTGACATCTGCAAAACCACCCACTATGATCTATGGGGTGTGCATACATCGAAATTCCCATAACAGACATGCGTATAGTAAAATACATGGTTGTGGCGTGCGTATAGTTAAATACCCATCATAGGGCCGCACATAGCCAAACATAAGGTTATGGGTGTGCGCATAGCTAAACATATGGTTATGGGTGTGCGCATAGTAAAATACCCATCATATAGGTTCACATAGCCAAACGTAAGGTTATTGGTGTGCGCATAACAAGATACCCATCATGGGGGTGCACGTAGTAGAATATATGATTACATGTGTGTGAATAGCCGGATCCCCTAACAACTAAATTACCAAAGTACTCTTCTCAAAATCTATAAAAGGGACCCAAGGTTCACATTTGAGGGCACCTTATCTTCTACACTTAAGAGAGCTCAAGAGTCCTCCTTCAAAGATCTCCTAAGTTCTCCTTGAGCGCTTGAAGATCTCTTGAAGATTGCTCGAAGATCTCATTGAGTGTTTGAAGATCTCTTGAAAATTGTTCGAAGATCACCTTGAGTGCTTGAAGATCTCTTGAAGATTGTTCGAAGATCTCATTGAGTGCTTGAAGACCCCTTGAAGATTGTTCAAATATCACATAAGTTCTCCTCGAGCGCTTGAAGATCCCTTGATGCTTGCTCGAAGATCTCCTTCGGAGTTCAAAGATCCCTTGAAAAATGCTTGAAGATCTCCTTCGACACTCCAAGATCTCCTTGAAGCATCAGAGATCTCCTTCGCTCCTTGAAGCTTCCTCTGAAGACTGCTCGAAGTCCTTGTCCAGTTCCGAGCTCAGAGCCCCCGTTGTCGTGTTCAACGTCCCAGATTCTCAAATTAAAAGTAATGATGAAAATACATAGAATTGAAAAAGTTTTTAGTAGAATTCATATACCTACTATAGTAGACTATCATTAAGCATGTCAATTTTATTAAAGTTGATTTAAAAAGTAACGATGAAAACCAATTAATTTAACTAATTAAAGTAATGATGAAAAATTTAAAATATACGAATAATGATAAGATTTTTTTTAATAAAAAGCGAAAAAATGATGTATAACTATTTTTCAAATTAATTAATGATTTATTTATTTTAAATTGCATTAATTAATTGATAGCGGCAGAGCCTCGTGCCTATCGCGGGGGGTACTGTCGTGGTTGGTCTTAGGGGTGGAGCCGCTTGTCTGTCACTCGTGTGTGTGCATATATAGACATGTTGCGGTAATGACGCATCTTCCCTTTCTTGACCGACGTCTTTTTCGGAGACTGCTCAATCCGTGGCTCCTTCTTTTGGAATTTCCCAAATTCCGACAATTATGGAGGAGCATTGGTGGCGGAATATTTTTCCTTCCCCGCTGATGGAGGATGATTTCTTGGAAGGGATCTTTGATCTCCTTCCATTGTAGCTACCAGCCCGTTTTGGAGATGACTTTAAATTTGGCATCCCCATTATTCCGGTATTGATGAAGGATTTATTTTTTGGGAAGAGATTGATCTCCTTCCATTATTGAGCCGGCTCATCCTCCTTACTCTCTTAGGGTTTCCTCCTCCTTAAATAGGTGTGTCCGGCCACCCCAAGGAGTGTGCAGAACAACAGATTTTCTTCGGTGGTTTAGCGAATTTCGGCCGACATTCGGCCATCGCCTAGCCGGCTTCCTCTTCGGAGTTCTTCTTCCAGTCAGCTTCTTCTCTCGCCGCTGAAACCGTTTTCTCGTTGCAACATGTACGATCGGACCTTGGAGGACTCGAGACTTCCATCATATTCTCGATCTATTTTTCTCCTCCATTTTAGTCGTATTGTATGTTTGAGAAATTAATAGTAAATTTATCTCTGCCTGCACAGTGGACGTACCCAATTTTGGGGAATCATTTTATATCTGGTGTTCTTGATTGCGGTTCTTGCTTTTATTTTATTTTTTTCTTCTAATTTTTGTGCTTATCGCTCTTCGCAACTTTGGTCGTTAGAAAAATATTTTGGAACAGGATTTTTCATCTGCACTCGGATCCAATTTTCATAACAAGTTGTATCAGAGCTAGGTTCGTTCGATGACTATTTGGACGTTCCGTTTCGAGTTGGGTCAACGGTAGGTGACGACATCGGTCCGCTCCCTATCTTCCCAATCTTGATCCGTGAATTTATTTGGTCGCCTTGGTCTCAAGGCAGATTTCCTCGGTTTGATTTTTTCTATGACACCTCTTACACCCAATTTTTCCTTTTTTTGGGTCATGCTATTTTTATGCTTGTTTTTCGTATAACTCTTATTTTTGAGTTATCTTTCCCGGTCAAGAACTTCATTTTTGAATGTTGTTTGGTCACCCTCTATTACCTAAACTCTTTCATTGTTACTCCTCATTCATGAGCTTAGAGTGTGTCTAATCAACCTTTTTTGATTAGTTCTCATAGGGGTTAATTATTTCAATGCCGAGGTCAATTTGGTTTGCATTCTTTGTTGGTGTGTCTGTATTTATTAATTTTTCTCCCGCGCGCACATCAAAGGCTAGAAGTCTTGACAGGTTCAGTTTTGTTATGGGAGACCACTGCTAGAGGTGGAGCAGTTGTTTTTTTAGCTCTAGGTATAGCATTTTTTGAGTCAGCCACGTCAGTCCAGTTGGTGTGCTACTCAGAATCAGAGGAGTTTCTTTCTTATGATCCATTCTTGACTGAAGTTCATTATGTTCCTTTGGCTTTGGATCTTGGTGACCGTTGGGGCGTCTTGGAGTACTTATCTCAACTTGGTGGAGTATGTCATGGAAGAGGTGTCAAGGTGGAGATTGTTGCGGTAATGACGCATCTTCCCTTTCTTGGCCGACGTTTTTTTTGGAGACTGCTCAATTCGTGGCTCCTTCTTTTGGAATTCCCCAAATTCCAGCAATTATGGAGGAGCATTGGTGGCAGAATATTTTTCCTTCCCCACTGATGGAGGAGGATTTCTTGGAAGGGATCTTTGATCTCCTTCCATTGTTGCTGCCAGCCCGTTTTGGAGATGGCTCCAAATTTGGCATCCCCATTATTCCGGTATTGATGGAGGATTTATTTTTTGGGAAGAGATTGATCATCTTCGATTATTGAGCCGACTAATCCTCCTTACCCTCTTAGGGTTTCCTCCTCCTTAAATAGGTGTGGCCGGCCACCATTAGGAGTGCGCAGAGCAACAGATTTTTTTCGGTGGTTCAACGGATTTCAGCCGACATTCGGCCATCGCCTAGCCGGCTTCCTCTCCGGAGTTCTTCCAGTCGGCTTCTTCTCTCGCCGCTGAAACTGTTTTCTCGTCGCAACGTGTACGACCTGACCTTGGAGTACTCGAGTTTTCCATCATATTCTCGATCTATTCTTCTCCTCCATTTTAGTCGTATTGTATGTTTGAGAAATTAATAGTAAATTTATCTCTGCTTGCACAGTGGACGTACCCAATTTTGGGGAACCACTTTATATCTGGTGTTCTTGATTGCGGTTATTGCTTTTATTTTATTTTCTTCTTCTAATTTTTGTGCTTATCGCTATTCGCAATTTTGGTCGTTAGAAAAATATTTTGGAACAGGATTTTTCATCTGCACTCGGATCCAATTTTCATAACATAGATACACACATACGAGTGATAGATGTAGGGCTCCGCCCTTATGGTCAACCGCGACAGCATCCTGACCGCAACAGCCATGGGGCTCCGCCCCTATTAATTAATACAGTTTAAAATAAACACACTATTTAATTAATTAATGCAAAATATAGTTATAAATTATTTTTTGATTTTTGTTACAAAAATTCTTATCATAATTCATAGATCATTAATTTTTCAAATTAAATTGATTCGTTCTCATCATTACTTTCTAAATCAACTTTAATAAAGTTGTCATCCCGAATGACACCCTACCATAATAGTTACATGAGTTCTACAAAAACTTTTTCAATTTTATGAATTTCCATCATTACATTTAATTTTGGAATAAGATATAATTATTATTTTTGAGTAATAAATGTAGAAGCATTATTAGTCCATTACATTGAGGAGAAATTTTTTGGTGAGAAACTCCCACCTAATAATAGGTGCGAATATAAGTAGTTTCATTTTACACGGAGCGGGACCCACGCCATTTCGAAATCTTCTCGCGCACGACTCAAAAATCCTCCCCGACGACGGCGATATCGACGACGCTTCCTCTTCCTTCTGGATAAGCGGCTTCATTTACTCCGTCGAAAAGTATTAAAACTCATCTCCCTAAACGGTGACGCCGAATTAAGAAGGAACATTACTAGGCGAAGGTCTCTTGGTATGTTTTCTTTGGCATTATACATTAACCTACCTACCGTGATGTGCCCAAGATGCCCTGCAACTTCTTCCTATTCAGAAAACTTTGAATCCCTCGTAATTAACTTTGTATTAGGTATATAATGCAGGAAATTACAAAATACTCCGACTTCATTTACTCCGGCGACAAGGTAAGTTCCAAAATACTGTCGTATTGTTGCGTACTTGCAGTTAATACTGTCGTATTGTTGCCTACTTGCAGTTAATATTGTCGTATTGTTATACTGGGGTTTAACCGGTGCATAACTGAAACTGCAACCTAACAACTGGTTTTGGGATAAGGTAACTTCCAAAATACTGTCGTATTGTTGCCTACTGTCAATAAAATACTGTCGTATTGTTGCGTACTTGCAGTTAATACTGTTGTATTGTTGCCTACTGTCAATAAAATACTGTCGTATTGTTGCCTACTTGCAGTTAATACTGTCGTATTGTTATTAACTTCCAAAATAATAATTGTTAACACTAAAATTTGGTAACTTGCAAAATACTGTCAATACTGCGTAAGGTAACTTCATAGATATTACCTTATTTTTGCTGATTAATCTTTGGACTTACCTCTGAATTGCAAAACATTAATAGAAAGATGTGTAAATTTTATTTGCAGATGAGTCGTTCCCAAACTCTTAATTGTAGATGTGGTGTCTCTTCGTTCAAAGAACGTGCGAAGCCACTACTAGATGTAATTACTGAGAGATCTAAGACAGAACTTCGTCAAGCAGGCATTTTACAATTGTTTTCCATACCAGACCTAAAGCAGAACATCCCACTACTCACCACCTTGATGAAATCATACTCAACAAAGAACCAAGCTTTCCTTCTTGGAAAGGTTTACGTAAAGTTCACACCAAATCATGTAGCATTGTTGTTAGGAATGCCGAATCGGGGGGGGGGGGGGGGGGGGGGTGGAGTTTGATTTTCAAAGACGTCCTTTTTCTTCCTTCGAACAGAAGGATTTAATTGAAGAGATTGATATGCTAGCTGCAGAGGATTGGTCAGAAGATGTAGAGAAGAGGAGAGTTGACACTTTGGTTAAGTATGTAATTTGCAAGTTCTTTTTTCCGCTAAATTTTTTTAAAATACCGAGTTGTATACAAAACTTTGGTGGACTTGAACAATTTGTAAGATACAACTGGCCGAAGATAGTGCAAAAATTTATGCAAGCCCAGTTCTCACTGTTAAGTAGAAAAGCATGTGCAAAAGCTACAGAAGATAGTATAGGATACTTGGAGGGATGTTCTGTGTTGCTCTTGGTATGTATTTGAATCTTGATTATTATTCAAATTTTATAAAAATGAATAATAATATCCTTATTTACAATTATTTTGGTTAGGCATGGTTCCTAGAGAAAACAAAGGTTACAGAAAGCTTTGATCCCTTAGCTACACCCCGACTCTCCCGGTGGTCTTCTAAGACGAGCTTTTCTGCTAAGCACTGTTTATCATTAAAGTTGAATCTAAGTGGTACTCGTAAGGTTAGTGTTTTCACATTTCACATTAACCTTTTTCAATAGAATTCCATATAATTGTGACAATTTTTTGGTAGGTTTGTAGCGTATTTGAGAATATTCTGCCATCTGAGGAGAACCTTCTTGGAGTTGAAGAAGAAGAAATATCAGATTTCGAGAGTATTTCAAAAGAAGAAGAGGGGGCAGAGGAGGTGGAAGAGGAGGAGGTGGAAAAGAAGGATAGTATTGAGAAGCATATACTGAGGTTTGTTAGTAGTAGATTACAGAAAATTAAGGATGTGGGGGGTAGTAAATTAACCAAAAGTCAGGTAAGAAGAAAGGAAATGAATAAGAAGGAAAGTCAAGAATTAAAGAGGAAGAAAATGAAGAAGGCTTTTGATAGAGAGTCCAAGAAAATAATTTTAGAAATGGATTCTAGAATACAGCAATGCATAGTTGAAGTCCGTCAATATGTGGATGAAGAAGTGTTGAAATTGCGTCGTTACTGCGATGAAAGGATTGATGCGTTGACTTCAAAACATACCTCTCCTTTAAATCCAACATCAGGTCGTGAACCATCACTTGATGGGCAATTAGTGATTGCAACCCCATTATCATCGCTTCAATTTTTAGCATCTCCGCATACTTTGAAAAATCCAGAAACTGTTGAGAGAACTAGTTTGATTAAAGCAATTAAACAACATCCAAAAAGGCAAAAAAAAGTTATATTTTCTCCATCTGTAAATGGATATCTATTTCTAGGTAGACATATGATTTCAGCAAAGGTTCGGACAGTAATAGATCGATTTATGGTCCAATTCAAAGATAGGTATTCTTCTAGTAAATTTTTTTTAATAAATCTAATCAATAATATATGGACAACCTAAAAATTTTTGCAATATTTTTTTGTAGTTCTGATATTGTGTTCGAGCAAGGAAATGTAACTATGCGTCGATCCGATATAGAAGAACTACTTGGTAGTGGGTGGCTCAGTGATATACATTTAGATACATATAGTTTCGTGTTGGGCAAGCAAAATGCACTACATCCACATTTGGTGAAGTCATTTCTTTACATTTCCCCAAATCATGCCGTAAGTAAATATGAATTAAACCATAGTACAATGAAATTTTGTAATGTCCTTATTTGTGTTAATAAGCAATAGAGTATTTTCTCATAAATACTGTTGTTGCGGGTCGCTTAGGGCTCTTGGTAGACCGGTTCAACTGAACCGCCTTAGCTCGGGAGCGATCTAAGCGCGCAAACAGTCAATTTGAGATTGCTGAGTACACTGAGACTTTTTAGCGTGGAAAACCCGGAAAGGGTGAAAAACCACGTGGCCGGAGCTGTGCCGACCAAATTTCACTATCTCCCGAGGGGTTACAATTATATGCTTAGAGATCGAGCGCGACAGGCCGCTGCTCGTTACAATAATGGAGAGAGAGAGAGAGAGAGGGAGAGCACTCCGAGGGTGACAGGACACCTCTCGGAAAAACTAAGTACTTTTCCTATGAGTACAACAGTGAACGAAAGTGAGAAGACCGTGTCTGCTTTCCAGAGGACAGAGGTGAGACTGCCCTGTTTGCTTTCGAGAAGACAGAAGTGAGACTGCCTTGTCCGCTTTCCTGAGAACGAAAGCGGGAGCCTTGTCCGCTTCCCTGAGAACGAAAACGGGAGCCTTATCCGCTTTTCTGAGAACGAAAGCGGGAGCCTTGTCCGCTTTCGCGAAGAAGGAAATCTCTAAGTCCACGAAGAAGATCTTCAAGCACCGAAGGAGAATTCCGTGGAAATCTTCAAGGAGCTCTCTCTGGTCGTCCAGGCGGGATCCTTTAAATGAAGCCTTAGGGGCCTTTTTATAGCTTTGGCCGGGGGTAGCCCGGTAATTTCGCCGTTGTAACCA
The DNA here is from genome assembly GCA_033032865.1 of Dactylorhiza incarnata. Lineage (NCBI taxonomy): Eukaryota > Viridiplantae > Streptophyta > Magnoliopsida > Asparagales > Orchidaceae > Dactylorhiza > Dactylorhiza incarnata. Next base: position 4,996,655 of record JAWHQI010000123.1, on the reverse strand, counting down.
CCATAACTACCTTGGCGGACGAATCACGTTTCCCGATTCGGGGCACTCGGATCACCATTTTTCGTAAATGACCATCTTGCCCTTTGAGGAAAGGCGACAAGCCGTTCTTGAAAAGTGAGAAACTAAAAAGATAAAAAGTGAGCAAGCCGAGGCGGAAAAGTGAGCGAGGCGAGGCGTAAAAGTGAGCGAGGCGAGGTGGAAAAGTGAGCGAGGCGGAAAAGTGAGAGCGCTCTGAACGCGCAAAGAATGGAGAAACATTCTAGACGTGCGATTAGCGTGGAGTTGTTCTAAACGCGGTAAATAATATTCCGCAAGAGTAGCATTCACGGGAAAATAATATTCATGCAAGAATAATATTACGGCGTGCAATTTGGTGATCGTTCTGAGCGCGGTGGACGCGGAGGTACTCGAGGCGTGACTGCGAGAAAACCTCGAGGCCGAGGTGGCCGAGTTCGCTCCCCAGGTGGGGCGTTAATATTTCGTAACTCCCCCTTGGGGAGTTACTGTTCACGTAACTCCCCAAGGGAGTTACTGAATCACGTAACTCCCTTGGGAGTTACGTGACTCCCCAATTGGGGAGTGGGGGCACTCCCCAATTGGGTAGCGCCACCTAGGCGCTGACCAAGTCAGCGCCAATAAATGGGCGCTGACTTGGTCAGCGCCCATAAATTGGGCGCTGGGGGGTGCGACATTGCCGCACCCCCCAGGCATTCCCTTGGTGCGGCTTTGCCGCACCAATTAGGTGCGGCAAGTGCCGCACCTTTTTGGTGCGGCAAGTGCCGCGCCTTTTTGGTGTGATGTTGCTGTGCCGCTTTAGCGCGGCGAAGGCCGCGCCCTTTTCGCGCGGCGAAAGTCGTGCCCTCCTGGCGTTGTAATTGCCGCGCCAAATTGGCGCGACGATTGATATGTAACTTTTATCGCGTGGCGCCTTTTGATTTTCACGACATGCGTGACGCTTGCGTGCTCGGCGGCACCCGTCCGGATACGTTTTACGGGACCGCATCCCGTAACATTTTTACGGGTCCACATCATAAGCCCCCCAAACCTTCGGAGTCCGAGTTACTGTGTGGAGGAGTTCGGAGGTTTTGATTTTCCTTCGCGGCTACTCAGACCATCGTCATCTTCGCGCGACGTGCCGTGTCGGAGGTAAGTTGTTGCAACTTGCGCAACTATGAGCCTGTCGTCGCGCGTGCTTTGATGTTGGGGGGGGGGGTAAGTGTGGTTGACTTTGTTTCTTTGTTCTGGACAGGCGTTTCTCGCCCTGTGCTGAGTCGTGATAGCCCTCTAATTGTCCTGCTGTATGCGTTGCTGACAAAGTGTTGATTGAGGGAAGACGCTTCAAGATAGCTGGCGAAGTGAGTTCATTCTTCGAGATTGTTGCTGGCTTGCTGCCTAGTATTGATATCCGAACAACTTGAGGGTTTCCTGCAAAATTTTGCACGGTTCTGAGCCAGCGGCTTTTATATAATAGAAAATTAGCTTGCACAAGTCTGTGCTTGCGGTTTTTTTTGCACGAGTCTGGCTCGCGGTTTTTTTTTTTGCACGAGTCTGGCTCGCGACTTTTTTGCACGAGTCTGGCTCGCGGCTTTTTTGCACGAGTTTGGCTCGCGACTTTTTTGCACGAGTTTGGCTCGCGGCTTTGCAGCGTCGAGGCAATGTGCCCAAGCAGCGCCGAGGCCAGGTGCCCAAGCAGCGCCGAGACAATGTGCCCATGTAATGCCGAGGCAATGCGCCCAAGCAGCGCCGAGGCAAGGTGCCCAAGCAGCGCCGAGGCAATGCGCCCAAGCAGCGCCGAGGCAATGAGCCCAAGCAGCGCCGAGGCAATGCGCCCAAGCAGCGCCGAGGCAATGCGCCCAAGCAGCGCCGAGGCAATGCGCCCAAGCAGCGCCGAGGCAATGAGCCCAAGCAGCGCCGAGGCGATGCGCCCAAGCAGCACCGAGGCAATGCGCCCAAGCAGCGCCGAGGCCATGTGCCCAAGCAGCGCCGAGGCCAGATGCCCAAGCAGCGTCGAGGCAAGGTGCCCAAGCAGTGCCGAGGCAATGTGCTCAAGTAGCGCCGAGGCAATGTGCCCAAGCAGCGCCGAGGCAAGGTGCCCAAGCAGCGCCGAGGCCAGGTGCCCAAGCAGCGCCGAGGCAATGTGCCCAAGCAGCGCCAAGGCAATGTGCCCAAGCAGCGCCGAGGCCATGTGCCCAAGCAGCGCCGAGGCGAGATGCCCAAGCAGCGTCGAGGCAAGGTGCCCAAGCAGCGCCGAGGCAATGTGCCCAAGCAGCGCCGAGGCAATGTGCCCAAGCAGCGCCAAGGCAATGTGCCCAAGCAGCGCCGAGGTAAGGTGCCCAAGCAGCGTCGAGGCAATGTGCCCAAGCAGCGCCGAGGCAATGTGTAACATCCCCCAAACTGCTAGACCCCTAAGTTGGTTTTGTCATGACTGGGTCATGACAAAACCATAGGAAGAACCTTTTTGAACCTAAGAGCTTAGGAAAGGAGGAGGAAGCCACCTTGGTCTGCGAATAGCAATTCCCATCTTCCAAGCTTGGGATTGGAATTTAGGGCTTCAACCTAACCCTTGGACCCCACCATAGTGTCCCTAACCCTTTAGAGGTCCCCTTAGGGCACCTTGGGCCCATTGAAGTCAACCTAAGAGGCCAATTTGACCAAAGTCAACATAAACCCTCAAATTGGTCAAAGTAGCCCATTTAGAGCCAATCAACCCTCACCATGTCAAATTGATCACACTCCTAGGTTTATAATACCATTATAGACCTAATGGACCCAAAAGCCCCATCATGGGACCCCCAGGGGTGCAAATTGACCAAAATGCCCTTTTTAGGTCAAAATGACCTTTCTTCTCAAAGTACCCCAATTGACCTCCACCACATTAAATTGACCTCACCCCTAGGGCTATCATGTCATAGGGGAGCTAGTGGACCAAAAAGCCCCATGACCAAGTCAACCCTAGGGCTCAATTTGACCAAAGTCAAATTAGCCTATTTTGGTCAAATCACCTTAGATTGGGTCAACCAAGAACCATATGACCAAATTGACTCCACCATCAGTTCCTAAACTTAATTTAGAACCTATTGAACCCAAAACACCCATCCTAGGGTTCCCCAATTGACCAATTTGGCCAAAAGTCAAAATTGCCCAATTTAGGTCAAAATGCTCAAACCTAACCCAATCTCTTTGGGCTAGCTCAATTGGATGGTCAACCAGCCCATGTGGACCCTCATTAAACTCAGGAGAGAGGGTAGAAACCGACCATGGTGGTTAGGAGAGAGAAAATGGGAGTTTCACCATTTTTGGAAGAGAGAGAAGAAGCCATTCATGGCCATTAAGAGGTTTCACCTCTTGGCTCCCCCAATTGATGCCTCCATTCAACTCCTCAGCCAGCTGGGAGAAGTTTCCATCAGTTACACAAGGGAATTAAGGCAGGGGAGATGGAGAGGGGCCGGCCATGGAAGAAACCGAAGAAGCCATTAATGGCCATGGAGCTTAAAGCCATCACCACCCCCAATCGAACCCCCCTTCACCTTCAGTGACCTGAGAGGAGAGAAACCCCCTAGTTACCTGGAGATTTCGTGCACTGTAGGAGGGAATTGGCATGGCTTCTCAACCGGCGGCAACTCCCATGGTGTACTCAAGGTTGACTCGACGGCAAGCCCTCCAGCAGGTCCCGTTCTCCTCCCTGAACTCTAAGGGTTAGATCCAAATCGACGGCGGCTCGAATCGTGGTCAATCGGCCGTGAATCGAGTCGGCCAATCCTCCCGTTGATCGGGTTGGGTATCCTTCTACAGATCACGATTCCGGCCACCTCCGGCCGATCAAACACCGCTCATCGTCGGCCCCCACCTCAACGGAGGTGGTGGTGGCGTTGGTCGGCCGGGGCGGCGCTCAGGTGGCCGGGAAATCATCGCTCAAGGTGACCCAGGCGCGGTAAATCTCAGCCGCTGACTCATTGGGGACGATGACCCAGCGCCCTCCGATCTGCTTTAGGATTCGTGCTCATTTAATTCAATCCTTATTAAATCTGTGATTAAAATGCAGCCCATATTTAAATCTGGGAAAAATACTTAGAGGCCGAATCATGAAAAGTGGTCAACATAGAAAATGTAGCCCTTTGGGTCTAGTTTCATACAAAATTGAAATCACTCAATTTGGAGTCCTAGTTAGGGCTCAGCACTCATTCTAGTGGAGGCTGTCTTTAGGGCTAATCAGAACTCATTTTTGATGCCCACCCCATTATATAACTCCAAATGACTTGATTTTTGGGGTGTAGTCTAGTATTGTGCATACCTAGCTCATGTCCAAAGATCACAAGGATTGGTGAAGTTTTCTTCTTAATTTTTGGGAAAGACCAATAATCCTAGTTTAACCTAATTAGGTGTCCTAAACACCTCAAAACCCTTCCAAACTTGGATGGGTGGTCCTAAGGGGTATGTATAGGCCCTGGTTAAAATATCATGATTTATGGAGTTGTTTTGGTAGGGTATTCCACCAAAATAGCCTTAGGCTCCCTAGGTTTGGGCAAAACTTTGGGTGAGTGCCCCCACCTTTCCACAAGGTCTTTTGGCTCCATATTTGGGGTGCACCTCACCCTCCCCCATGCCAACCTATGGTTCAAGTTTGGAGGCCATTGGGGGAGTTTTGCCCTAGTAAATCAAAAAGGGGCAAAATTGCTATTTGCACCCCAAATAGGTGCCCATTGGAATTCCACTCCTCACCAATTATTGGTAGGATCTTAGGTGGTCTTCCACTGACCTATGGTCAGTATAGTGAGTAGTATGGACTTGGGCAAGGTAGGGAGACCTTTGAGTCTAGTTTCTCTTAAAGGTTATGTTTAGGGTAAAGGTAAACCTAAGCTAGTTTTGGGGTGTGGAGGGGTTTCCTCCCATTGATTGTTGGGGTAATTTTGGTCACTGCCTTGGGAGGTAGGAGGCACCCCAAGGAGCCACTTTGGGTGGGTTAGGACCTATTGTGCCCATAAATCCTAATGGTTGAGTTTATGGTACCCTTTTAGGGTTTGTGAAGGAGGTAGGAGTAAATGCCCATGGGGAGAAGTGTAATAGACCTCTCTGAGTCCTAAGAGTGGTATAATCCCCTCCCAAGAGGTTTGAGTGGATGTGGAGATGTTTAGGTCCTAACCCTAGGCTAAACCCTTAAGGGGTGCAAATAGGGGTCAATGAAGGGAGTAGGGTCAAACCCTAGTGGTTTGACCTAAAGTTTTGGTGGGTAGGTCTTAGTGACCAGAGAAGACTCCCTTGTGAATTTGAAGAGGTTTGGAGTTGTCTAACCTAGGTAATAAATCCTTGGGTAGATTTGTAAATAATTGGAATTTGGAGATATAGGAAGAAGTAGCACTTAGGGAATCATCATCTTCTGTCACCCACTTGTTTTTGAGGTTATAAATCTCTGGAGTTCCTACTAGAGCTATTGGAGAAGGTTAGACCCTAACCCTAGGCTAAACCCTAAAGGGGTGCAATTAGAGGTTAATGAAGGAAGAGGGGTCAAACCTCAGTGGCTTGACTTGAAATTTTGGGTAGATGGCCTTAGTGACCAGAGAATGCTATTGTAGGAGTTTGGAGGGATTTGGAGTTGCCAATCATAAGTAATAAACCCTAGGGTAGATTTGTAATTATTTAGGGTTTGAAGTTTTAGGGAGAAATATTATTTATCAATTTACCATCTTCTGTCATAATCATGGTTTTAATGTCATATATCTCTGGAAGAATTGGTTAGATCATGAGTTAACCCTTGGAGGTCCAAATTGTAATATTCCTCATTGTTGGCAATTTTTGGGTTGGTTAAATTTGTGATGATAAATTACTGTAATTGCATGTAACTTTGCTGGATGTCTTTTCATAACAATATATAACCTCTGTAATTTTCTCATAATTTATAGATCAATATTTTTGGTACCTCTAGTTCATTTTGAAAGAAATTGCAAATATATCCTTGGATGGAATTACAAACATACCCTCTGAATAGCATAGTCAAACTTTGTCGGATTAAATATTTTATTAATAAGCACCACTGTGTTAATTTGCACAAGGATTGGAGTTCATATGAGGGTACCTCCTTTGGAAATTATTGGAAATAATTGTGTTTTGGAATTTCTAAAAATAATAAATCTTGCTGGTTTTCCCTAAAAATTTTATCTCTACTGTTTATTAGGTACCCTTGATTTATGAGTAAATTGGAGTGGGCATAGGAGGTCAGAAAAATATACTTGTAGTTCAAACCTTAGTTATGTGGCCATTTGGAAAATTATTTAAAATACAATTATTAATGGAAAATTATGAAACCCTAGATTTGATCTGAAGTAGGTAGTATGGGTCCCCAGTAAATCCCTTGGGTCAAGAAGTTGGATATTTAGTGTACCTCTCTTCATGAGCATCAAAACGTTAAGGGTGGTCTGCGTTTAGCAATTTGACAACTTTGGGGTTAGAGGTCAATCTGGTAGTCTTGGGTCTGAAGTGATGAAGGTTGGGTGGTAGCCTTGTATTATGTATGGGTCTCTAGAGAAGTTGGGGTTTGGTAAGTCTTAGGGTGGTGGGGTGCCACCCTCGGCTAGGTCGTCCGGGAATTGACGAAAGATCGTCTTTTCTTGTTAGCGTCTTTGAGCACCTGAGTTTCTAAGGCAGGAAAGTCACTCTGAGGGAGTGCATATGGAAGTCTAGCCGGTTTAGTCCGGTGGTCTTTTGTTTCTGAGGTAGTTATTGGTGACGGGCGGGTTAGCCCGGGGAGCTTGTAGCTCGGTATTGTTGGAAGATAATTTGCATGTGCATAAGGTGGTGGGTCCTTCGTGTTGGCGGTCGTTGCACCGACGTTAACACTTGGGCTCGGCAAGTGTGGTATTTACACTTAGCCATAAAAGTCTGGCGGTCCAGTCAGTATGAGTACGCAGACGCTCCGCGGGTTTTGTGGAGGCGTACGATAGGTCTAGGTCGGGTAGTGCATATACCAACCTAGAGGTGGGCGAGGCCCAACCCACCGCTTCCGTTTGCCACTACGGGAGTATCCTGAGGAGTCTAGCTCGCTCCAAAAAGAGGGAACTAAAGGTCTATGCGCATAGAGTCGTAGTGGGTGAGTTGCACTTGTTTGATCACCGCATAATCACATACTTGCATGACATAGCATAATCATTGCATTCAACCCCTGACACCTATCGTATAAATTGGTATGGGACTTTTTATACGATAGACCCTGCTAAACGACCCCTTGGTCTATAGGTTTGTATGGGCACTCCTATAAATCAATGGTTAATATTATAATATTTAGGTTGTTTCTACATTTACTCATTACTGCTTTACCTTTACTTTACCCTGCTGTTTCTATTTTGTTTCATTTATATATATATATCACCTGTGTAGAGTAGATATTACCTTGTCACCTGCATTTGTTCCTACCCCTTGTTGTCCTCCGCTTCCTCCTTTCCATCCGGTGCCTAGGAGCCCTGGGGGGAGGGGTGGGGAATTGGCTGAGTCTTTATGACTGACGGTCGGTGGACCTTATCATTTTAGGAGACCGCGGCGACGGAGCAGCACCAGAGGCCGGTGCAAATGGAGGTGGGGCAGTCTAGCTCAGGAGCTCAGATGACAGGATCCGTGAGTGTTGGTTTAGTTGTTTTGCTTCCGCGAGTGAATCATGTAGAGAGGATCTGATGTACTGGGCAAGGCCCTAGTTATCTTGTTTTCCTTTCTTTCAGTTATGGTTGTGGACATCTTTTGATGATTTATTTGTATATGTGATGTGGACATGTTTTGCTTGCTTTCTTCATGTTAGCTTACTTTTCTTGTGATCGATTTGGCCGGCAGGATCGGCGTTTTGTAGTAACGACCTTCCCGAGCGAAGGTGTCACCACAAAACGGCGGTTCTGGGCCTAAGACCCGGTGGCTTTTAAAAAAAAAAAGGGTCTTACAAGTGGTATCAGAGCAAACATCGATCCAAGGAAAAGAAGTCCACAAACCCTGGGCCACCCCGCGCGAGCTTAGTTTGCGGACAAACTAGCAGCGGAAGCAATGGTGTGCCCATAAGAGAAATCACATGTAAAAGTCCACTTATAACTGAAATTTTTCTTCCCTTTAGCTAAGTCCCTTATAAGTGCAATCTTTCTTGTGTAGCCGGCAACGGAACCTTCACCGCAGCATGGAGTCCCGCCGACTCCGAACGTCGTTCCACCACCACCGGCTCCGACTCCGTTCCAGCAGACGGAGTTGGGGCAGACTCTGACTGCCATCTTGGAGACATTCAGAGCACAGCAGGCACCGGCTCCTCAGCAAAACCCTGGGGCCAACTGGCTGAGCATCTTTCGGGGTCTCTCCCCACCAGCATTCATCGGGACGGAGACTGTTGTGAGGACCGAAGAATGGGTAGACATCATGGAGGAGATGTTGTCAGGAATCCAGTGCCCGGCAGACATGGAGGTGCCACTGGTGGTTTCATGCCTGGAATCCCATGCTAAGAGGTGGTGGAAGAGGTTCCTGGCTACATCGTACCCGGGATTAGAGGCAGCAGATGTTGCTTGGGATGATTTCAAAGCGGCGTTGTTGGAGCATTTTGTGCCGCAGTCGGCAAGAGATGACTTGGAAGATAGATTTCTGCAGTTGCGGCAGGGGAGTAGATCAGTGCTGGAGTACCATCAGGAGTTCACCCACCTGTCCCGGTTTGCGGTATCCTACCAACTGGACAATGCGGGATATGCTAAGAGATTCTATAAGGGCCTCCGTGACGAGTTGAGGCAGGCCCTCCTTTTTGTCTCCGACGGTTGTATGTCCAGGATTCTGGAGATGGCGAAGAAGCTGGAAGGAGACCAGCAAGTTGTTCGTGGGAGGAAGAGACCCATGGAGGACCAGGGAAGAAATGGCAGGAGAGATCAGCCGAGAAACAGAGACGCTGGAGAAGGAAGGACGGAGGTCCGACCCCGTCAGGGGGAGAGGCAGGAACAAAGGGAGCCGGTAGTTTTGACTCCTCAGCCTCTGCAGATGAGGGAAATGCCAAGGATTGGAGGAGGTGGGCAACCTCCGGAATGCTACCACTGCCACCAGGTCGGCCACATCAAGAGGAACTGCCCCCAGAGGAATGCTCTTCCAGCACCTCAGGCAGCACCTCAGGGTCAGCATCCCGGAGGCCGAGGACGTGGTCGAGGCCGTGGATTTCAGGGTGACGATCGGAGGCACTACAGAGAGCAGGCTTATGCCTTAGATTTGGCCAGGCCCAGGGACCCGGCAAGGGTCATCGCAGGTATTTGTCGCTTTTAAATTTTTAAATTGTTAATGTTTTGAAAGTTTCAGCTTTACCTTAACTTTGAACCAATCGTCAAACCCTTCAGGTTTAGTTTCCATTTTCGGCAAACCTGCTTTTGCCTTGTTCGATACGGGTGCCTCGCACTCGTTCGTCTCGGCCAAGTTTATCGAAGACCTAGACCAAGTCAAGCACCTCAAAAGCGACTATAGGAGAGTGAGATTTCCGGACGGATCAGAGGTCTTAACAAATTTAGCATGCCTAATAAGTCTGGAGATTGGGGGAAGACTGTTCGAAGTCCCGGCAACTGTTCTGAAGATGAGGGATTACGACCTGATCCTGGGCATGAGTTGGTTGTATGAGAACCGGGCAAGGATTGACTGCCCGGCAAGGCGGATCGTGCTAGAGCATAAAGACGGGGTTGTGGCGTTCGAAGGTACTCAACTTACCTCTCGTCTCTTTTTATCGTCCATTCAGGCCGTTAAGGCCCACCTGCAGGGAGACGAGGTTTACCAGGTGCTCTTCGAGGCGACTGAAGTCAAGGACTCAGTGCCTAGTATCCCGGTAGTTCGAGATTTTGCGGATGTCTTTCCGGAGAAGCTTCCTGGGCTACCACCGCACCGCGAGAAGGATTTTCAGATTCAGCTGGTGCTAGGGGCCAAGCCGGTGTCCAAAGCTCCTTATCGGATGGCCCCGAAGGAGTTGGTAGAGTTTCGGAGCCAGCTGCAGGAGCTGGTGGAAGCCGGGTTCGTTAGGCCGAGTTCCTCACCTTAGGGAGCTCCGGTGTTATTTGTGAAGAAGAAGGATGGGACGCTCCGACTGTGCATCGATTACAGAGCTCTGAATAGGCTGACGGTGCGGAACACGTACCCTCTGCCAAGGATAGACGAGCTCTTTGACCAGCTAGAGGGAGCCCACTGCTTCTCGAAGCTGGATTTGAGATCGGGATATTATCAGCTAAGGATCCAAGAGGAGGACATCCCGAAGACGGCTTTCAGCAGCCGGTATGGATTGTACGAGTTCACGGTGATGCCGTTCGGGCTCACAAATGCACCTTCAGCATTTATGAGCTTGATGAATCGGGTGTTTGAGCCTTACCTCGACATCTTTGTCATAGTGTTCATCGACGACATCCTCATCTACTCGAGGACGGAGGAGGAGCATGCGCAGCATTTGGCACTAACCTTGGGGAGGCTGCGGGAGCATCGGTTATATGCTAAGTTCAGTAAATGCCAGTTCTGGTTGAAGGAGGTGGCCTTCCTGGGCCACATCATCAGTGGAGCAGGCTTGGCAGTAGATCCAGCAAAGGTTCAGGCAGTACGGGACTGGCCGCCGCTGAAGACGGCCACCGACGTAAGAAGTTTCTTGGGACTTGCCGGCTACTACCGGAAGTTCGTTCAGGGATTCTCTCAGATAGCCCTCCCGCTTACCGCTCTGACAAGAAAGGATGCTGTATTTTCTTGGACGCCGCAGTGCGAGACAGCTTTCCAGGAGCTGAAGGGTCGGCTCACTTCAGCTCCCATCCTTGCCCTTCCGTCGGGGAAGGAAGGATTTCAAGTGTATACGGATGCATCTTATCAGGGGATGGGTGCCGTTCTGATGCAGAACGGGCATGTGATAGCTTATGCCTCCCGCCAGTTGAAGGACCACGAGCGGAACTACCCAGTGCATGATTTGGAGATGGGAGCAGTCGTATTCGCTCTTAAGATCTGGCGACACTACCTCTATGGTGTCCACTGCGACATATTCTCAGATCACAAAAATCTGAAGTATGTAGATACGCAGAAGGAGTTGAATATCCGACAAAGGCGATGGGTGGAGTTCCTATCAGATTACCAGTATACGATGCATTACCACCCAGGGAAGGCAAACGTAGTAGCAGACGCTCTGAGCAGGAGAGCTACCACATCAGGAGCAGAGCCTAAGCTGATGGCCATGGAGTTGGTGCGAATGTTCGAAGATATGCAGATCTCCCTGGTATCGGAAGATGATCCGGAGCTGTACAAGGAGTACCTAGCGGCGATTGGTGCCACATATGACATTCGAGACCGCATCAGGGAAGGGCAGAGGCAGGATGCCAAGCTGGAGCCGATATTCAGAGCCTTGGAGGAAGGCTCAGCTGGAGATTATTCGATGAAGGACGGCCTGTTGAGTTTTAGAGGTCGGGTGTATGTGCCGGCAGGAGATCAGATCCGGGAAGATATTATGGCAGAGGCTCACTGCAGTAAGTATTCAGTGCACCCGGGCATTACCAAGATGACGGCAGATCTGAAGAAAACCATATACTGGCCGGGTATGAAGAGGGATATCATTTATTTTGTGACCCACTGCGAGACCTGCCAGCTTGTGAAGGCGGAGTGTCGGAACCCCGCAGGATTATTGCAGCCACTCCCAGTGCCGGAGTGGAAGTTCGACGATATAGCGATGGATTTTATTCATGGTCTTCCCCGATCTCGTACGGGGAATGACTCGATTTGGGTGATTGTCGACAGGCTGACGAAGGTGGCTAGATTCATTCCGATCAGGAAGGATGATTCAGTCAGAGTTTTGGTTCGAAAGTTTGTGGAGCAGTTTATCCGTTATCATGGTGTGCCAAGGACGATAGTTTCCGACCGAGATGGACGTTTTACGTCAAGGGAGTGGAGAGCGGTGCAGGCCTATCTAGGCACCCGGTTGACCTTCAGTACAGCTTTCCACCCCCAGACAGACGGGCAAACGGAGCGCACCAATCGGACCTTGGAGGATCTTTTGCGTCTTTGCATTCTAGACCGTGGGGAGCCTTGGGAGAGACTGTTGCCGTTGGTCGAGTTCTCTTATAACAACAGTCACCAGGCTAGCATAGGCAGAGCACCTTACGAGGCATTATATGGACGGAGGTGCAGGACACCGTTATCTTGGATTCAGGATGAGGACCCCAAGGCTCTTGGCTCAGAGTTCGTGGAGGACACGGAGGCCCAGGTGAGGTTGATTCGAGATAGGATGCTGGAGGCCCAGAGCAGGCAGGCCAAGTATTACGATGCGCGTCATCGTATGGTGGAGTTCCAGGTGGGAGACCGGGTTTTCTTGAAGATACGTCCGATGCATGGAGTCTCGAGGGTTCGCGGCCGGAAGAAGCTCAGTCCAAGGTTTATGGGACCCTATAGGATCCTGGAGCGGATCGGCCCCTTGGCTTACAGACTGGAGCTACCGCCGGATTTGGAGGGACTGCATGACGTATTCCACGTCTCTTCACTTAGGAAGGCTTTACTTCGGCCTGAGCAGCAGGTGTCTACTTCTGAGGGGCCAGTAGCTACAGATCGATCGATTCACTTGGAGCCGGTTCGGATAGACGACACAGAGCTACGAGTCTTGCGGCGCAAGAAGGTCCCACTGGTCAAGGTCCTGTGGAGGAATCATGGACAGGAAGAACATACTTGGGAGCCACTGGACTTGATGCAGCAAAAATATCCGCAGCTTTTTACGACAGGTACAACTTACTTTTTCTAGGATGTTACAGCTTTTCCTCTAGTAGAAACCCCATAGGCTTGTCTGAATTTCGGGGACGAAATTTTTATTTTTATGTATTGGGATTTGTAACATCCCCCAAACTGCTAGACCCCTAAGTTGGTTTTGTCATGACTGGGTCATGACAAAACCATAGGAAGAACCTTTTTGAACCTAAGAGCTTAGGAAAGGAGGAGGAAGCCACCTTGGTCTGCGAATAGCAATTCCCATCTTCCAAGCTTGGGATTGGAATTTAGGGCTTCAACCTAACCCTTGGACCCCACCATAGTGTCCCTAACCCTTTAGAGGTCCCCTTAGGGCACCTTGGGCCCATTGAAGTCAACCTAAGAGGCCAATTTGACCAAAGTCAACATAAACCCTCAAATTGGTCAAAGTAGCCCATTTAGAGCCAATCAACCCTCACCATGTCAAATTGATCACACTCCTAGGTTTATAATACCATTATAGACCTAATGGACCCAAAAGCCCCATCATGGGACCCCCAGGGGTGCAAATTGACCAAAATGCCCTTTTTAGGTCAAAATGACCTTTCTTCTCAAAGTACCCCAATTGACCTCCACCACATTAAATTGACCTCACCCCTAGGGCTATCATGTCATAGGGGAGCTAGTGGACCAAAAAGCCCCATGACCAAGTCAACCCTAGGGCTCAATTTGACCAAAGTCAAATTAGCCTATTTTGGTCAAATCACCTTAGATTGGGTCAACCAAGAACCATATGACCAAATTGACTCCACCATCAGTTCCTAAACTTAATTTAGAACCTATTGAACCCAAAAGCCCCATCCTAGGGTTCCCCAATTGACCAATTTGGCCAAAAGTCAAAATTGCCCAATTTAGGTCAAAATGCTCAAACCTAACCCAATCTCTTTGGGCTAGCTCAATTGGATGGTCAACCAGCCCATGTGGACCCTCATTAAACTCAGGAGAGAGGGTAGAAACCGACCATGGTGGTTAGGAGAGAGAAAATGGGAGTTTCACCATTTTTGGAAGAGAGAGAAGAAGCCATTCATGGCCATTAAGAGGTTTCACCTCTTGGCTCCCCCAATTGATGCCTCCATTCAACTCCTCAGCCAGCTGGGAGAAGTTTCCATCAGTTACACAAGGGAATTAAGGCAGGGGAGATGGAGAGGGGCCGGCCATGGAAGAAACCGAAGAAGCCATTAATGGCCATGGAGCTTAAAGCCATCACCACCCCCAATCGAACCCCCCTTCACCTTCAGTGACCTGAGAGGAGAGAAACCCCCTAGTTACCTGGATATTTCGTGCACTGTAGGAGGGAATTGGCATGGCTTCTCAACCGGCGGCAGCTCCCATGGTGTACTCAAGGTTGACTCGACGGCAAGCCCTCCAGCAGGTCCCGTTCTCCTCCCTGAACTCTAAGGGTTAGATCCAAATCGACGGCGGCTCGAATCGTGCTCAATCGGCCGTGAATCGAGTCGGCCAATCCTCCCGTTGATCGGGTTGGGTATCCTTCTACAGATCACGATTCCGGCCACCTCCGGCCGATCAAACACCGCTCATCGCCGGCCCCCACCTCAACGGAGGTGGTGGTGGCGTTGGTCGGCCGGGGCGGCGCTCAGGTGGCCGGGAAATCATCGCTCAAGGTGGCCCAGGCGCGGTAAATCTCAGCCGCTGACTCATTGGGGACGATGACCCAGCGCCCTCCGATCTGCTTTAGGATTCGTGCTCATTTAATTCAATCCTTATTAAATCTGTGATTAAAATGCAGCCCATATTTAAATCTGGGAAAAATACTTAGAGGCCGAATCATGAAAAGTGGTCAACATAGAAAATGTAGCCCTTTGGGTCTAGTTTCATACAAAATTGAAATCACTCAATTTGGAGTCCTAGTTAGGGCTCAGCACTCATTCTAGTGGAGGCTGTCTTTAGGGCTAATCAGAACTCATTTTTGATGCCCACCCCATTATATAACTCCAAATGACTTGATTTTTGGGGTGTAGTCTAGTATTGTGCATACCTAGCTCATGTCCAAAGATCACAAGGATTGGTGAAGTTTTCTTCTTAATTTTTGGGAAAGACCAATAATCCTAGTTTAACCTAATTAGGTGTCCTAAACACCTCAAAACCCTTCCAAACTTGGATGGGTGGTCCTAAGGGGTATGTATAGGCCCTGGTTAAAATATCATGATTTATGGAGTTGTTTTGGTAGGGTATTCCACCAAAATAGCCTTAGGCTCCCTAGGTTTGGGCAAAACTTTGGGTGAGTGCCCCCACCTTTCCACAAGGTCTTTTGGCTCCATATTTGGGGTGCACCTCACCCTCCCCCATGCCAACCTATGGTTCAAGTTTGGAGGCCATTGGGGGAGTTTTGCCCTAGTAAATCAAAAAGGGGCAAAATTGCTATTTGCACCCCAAATAGGTGCCCATTGGAATTCCACTCCTCACCAATTATTGGTAGGATCTTAGGTGGTCTTCCACTGACCTATGGTCAGTATAGTGAGTAGTATGGACTTGGGCAAGGTAGGGAGACCTTTGAGTCTAGTTTCTCTTAAAGGTTATGTTTAGGGTAAAGGTAAACCTAAGCTAGTTTTGGGGTGTGGAGGGGTTTCCTCCCATTGATTGTTGGGGTAATTTTGGTCACTGCCTTGGGAGGTAGGAGGCACCCCAAGGAGCCACTTTGGGTGGGTTAGGACCTATTGTGCCCATAAATCCTAATGGTTGAGTTTATGGTACCCTTTTAGGGTTTGTGAAGGAGGTAGAAGTAAATGCCCATGGGGAGAAGTGTAATAGACCTCTCTGAGTCCTAAGAGTGGTATAATCCCCTCCCAAGAGGTTTGAGTGGATGTGGAGATGTTTAGGTCCTAACCCTAGGCTAAACCCTTAAGGGGTGCAAATAGGGGTCAATGAAGGGAGTAGGGTCAAACCCTAGTGGTTTGACCTAAAGTTTTGGTGGGTAGGTCTTAGTGACCAGAGAAGACTCCCTTGTGAATTTGAAGAGGTTTGGAGTTGTCTAACCTAGGTAATAAATCCTTGGGTAGATTTGTAAATAATTGGAATTTGGAGATATAGGAAGAAGTAGCACTTAGGGAATCATAATCTTCTGTCACCCACTTGTTTTTGAGGTTATAAATCTCTGGAGTTCCTACTAGAGCTATTGGAGAAGGTTAGACCCTAACCCTAGGCTAAACCCTAAAGGGGTGCAATTAGAGGTTAATGAAGGAAGAGGGGTCAAACCTCAGTGGCTTGACTTGAAATTTTGGGTAGATGGCCTTAGTGACCAGAGAATGCTACTGTAGGAGTTTGGAGGGATTTGGAGTTGCCAATCATAAGTAATAAACCCTAGGGTAGATTTGTAATTATTTAGGGTTTGAGGTTTTAGGGAGAAATAGTATTTATCAATTTACCATCTTCTGTCATAATCATGGTTTTAATGTCATATATCTCTGGAAGAATTGGTTAGATCATGAGTTAACCCTTGGAGGTCCAAATTGTAATATTCCTCATTGTTGGCAATTTTTGGGTTGGTTAAATTTGTGATGATAAATTACTGTAATTGCATGTAACTTTGCTGGATGTCTTTTCATAACAATATATAACCTCTGTAATTTTCACATAATTTATAGATCAATATTTTTGGTACCTCTAGTTCATTTTGAAAGAAATTGCAAATATATCCTTGGATGGAATTACAAACATACCCTCTGAATAGCATGGTCAAACTTTGTCGGATTAAATATTTTATTAATAAGCACCACTGTGTTAATTTGCACAAGGATTGGAGTTCATATGAGGGTACCTCCTTTGGAAATTATTGGAAATAATTGTGTTTTGGAATTTCTAAAAATAATAAATCTTGCTGGTTTTCCCTAAAAATTTTATCTCTACTGTTTATTAGGTACCCTTGATTTATGAGTAAATTGGAGTGAGCATAGGAGGTCAGAAAAATATACTTGTAGTTCAAACCTTAGTTATGTGGCCATTTGGAAAATTATTTAAAATACAATTATTAATGGAAAATTATGAAACCCTAGATTTGATCTGAAGTAGGTAGTATGGGTCCCCAGTAAATCCCTTGGGTCAAGAAGTTGGATATTTAGTGTACCTCTCTTCATGAGCATCAAAACGTTAAGGGTGGTCTGCGTTTAGCAATTTGACAACTTTGGGGTTAGAGGTCAATCTGGTAGTCTTGGGTCTGAAGTGATGAAGGTTGGGTGGTAGCCTTGTATTATGTATGGGTCTCTAGAGAAGTTGGGGTTTGGTAAGTCTTAGGGTGGTGGGGTGCCACCCTCGGCTAGGTCGTCCGGGAATTGACGAAAGATCGTCTTTTCTTGTTAGCGTCTTTGAGCACCTGAGTTTCTAAGGCAGGAAAGTCACTCTGAGGGAGTGCATATGGAAGTCTAGCCGGTTTAGTCCGGTGGTCTTTTGTTTCTGAGGTAGTTATTGGTGACGGGCGGGTTAGCCCGGGGAGCTTGTAGCTCGGTATTGTTGGAAGATAATTTGCATGTGCATAAGGTGGTGGGTCCTTCGTGTTGGCGGTCGTTGCACCGACGTTAACACTTGGGCTCGACAAGTGTGGTATTTACACTTAGCCATAAAAGTCTGGCGGTCCAGTCAGTATGAGTACGCAGACGCTCCGCGGGTTTTGTGGAGGCGTACGATAGGTCTAGGTCGGGTAGTGCATATACCAACCTAGAGGTGGGCGAGGCCCAACCCACCGCTTCCGTTTGCCACTACGGGAGTATCCTGAGGAGTCTAGCTCGCTCCAAAAAGAGGGAACTAAAGGTCTATGCGCATAGAGTCGTAGTGGGTGAGTTGCACTTGTTTGATCACCGCATAATCACATACTTGCATGACATAGCATAATCATTGCATTCAACCCCTGACACCTATCGTATAAATTGGTATGGGACTTTTTATACGATAGACCCTGATAAACGACCCCTTGGTCTATAGGTTTGTATGGGCACTCCTATAAATCAATGGTTAATATTATAATATTTAGATTGTTTCTACATTTACTCATTACTGCTTTACCTTTACTTTACCCTGCTGTTTCTATTTTGTTTCATTTATATATATATATCACCTGTGTAGAGTAGATATTACCTTGTCACCTGCATTTGTTCCTACCCCTTGTTGTCCTCCGCTTCCTCCTTTCCATCCGGTGCCTAGGAGCCCTGGGGGGAGGGGTGGGGAATTGGCTGAGTCTTTATGACTGACGGTCGGTGGACCTTATCATTTTAGGAGACCGCGGCGACGGAGCAGCACCAGAGGCCGGTGCAAATGGAGGCGGGGCAGTCTAGCTCAGGAGCTCAGATGACAGGATCCGTGAGTGTTGGTTTAGTTGTTTTGCTTCCGCGAGTGAATCATGTAGAGAGGATCTGATGTACTGGGCAAGGCCCTAGTTATCTTGTTTTCCTTTCTTTCAGTTATGGTTGTGGACATCTTTTGATGATTTATTTGTATATGTGATGTGGACATGTTTTGCTTGCTTTCTTCATGTTAGCTTACTTTTCTTGTGATCGATTTGGCCGGCAGGATCGGCGTTTTGTAGTAACGACCTTCCCGAGCGAAGGTGTCACCACAAAACGGCGGTTCTGGGCCTAAGACCCGGTGGCTTTTAAAAAAAAAAAAAATAGGGTCTTACACAATGTGCCCAAGCAGCGCCGAGGCCATGTGTCCAAGCAGCGCCGAGGCCAGATGCCCAAGCAGCGTCGAGGCAAGGTGCCCAAGCAGCGCCGAGGCAATGTGCCCAAGCAGCGCCGAGGCAAGGTGCCCAAGCAGCGTCGAGGCAATGTGCCCAAGCAGCGCCGAGGCAAGGTGCCCAAGCAGCGCCGAGGCAAGGTGCCCAAGCAGCGCCGAGGCAATGTGGTCTTTTGGGCAGACCTAGTTGAAATTGTCATACATGACGCTTATCCTCCACTCGCGAGAGGCCTCTTCTCTTCACCATGTTGGCGAATTTGCTACTATGTGTTAGTATCGAAGATCGTTGGCTTAACTTTCACTGCCTTGTTTTAGACGATTCACGTTGCTGATAGAGCCAGAGAATAACTGTAGTAAATTTTAACACACAACGGATACATGTGCACAAGTGCAATCTTGTGGCTTACTGTTTTAAAAGCAAAAACTGGAAGAAAAACTAGAAATTGACGGTAGATGAGACGCGGGTTGTGCGCGCTCTACTAGGGGGGAAGTTCCCCTGTCCAGTACCGCTTGCTTATCCGCGTCGGGGTACGACGTTGTCCTCTACTGGATGGTCAGCCTGCGGTCCGTGCTAGTTTGGGACCTGGTTTAGTAAAAACCTTCCTAGGAGGCCTTGCTGGACAAGATGCTCGATTTCCTCCTTCAACCGCTTGCAGCTTTCAGTACTGTGTCCGTGCCCGCGATGGAAGTCACAATATTGCGTCTGGTCTCTTCCGCTCGACGTAAGCGGTTCGGGCCTGCGGAGCGCGTTGCTATCGCGGATGGCGAGGAGAACGTTAGTCCTGGTGGTGTTCAAAGGAGTGTAGTCCTGATGCTGGTGAGATCTTCGGTCTCGGTTGGGGTTGTCGTGATGCTTGTTGTTCCTGTTGGGAACTGTCTGTGGCGGCGACTCCTCTTTCTTCCTCTTCAAGCTCCCCTCGAACTGCCGGCGGTGTGCTTCGATGGCCTCATCGGCGGCTATCTGAGCTTCAACTCGGTGAACGAGGTCGGGGTAACTTGGTACGGTTTCTCTCATAAGAGCTGAGTAAAAGCCACTCGGGCGGAGTCCTCCAAGGAAGACTCCCCGCAAGAGCTCGGGATCGACTCCTGGGATCTGTCGAGCCTCCGTAGTGAAGCGTCGGAAGAAATCTTTGAGTGTTTCTCCGTCGTTTTGGCGGATCCCTGAGAGATGGGAGGGATCTCGGACAATTCTGCGGTTGGCGATGAATTGGTCCACGAACTGCTGCGTCATTTCTGCGAAGTTGTTGATGGCCCCATCTCGCAGGGAGTGGAACCAAGTGCGTGCTTGTCCCTTTAAGGTTGCTGGGAACACTTGACAAAGGAGTTGATCGGGAGCGCTGTAAATCCTCATGATGGTGGTGAAGTGATTGACATGTTCCAGGGGGTCGTCCGTCCCATCGAACGTTTCGATGTTGGGAAGCTTGAAGCCGTTCGGAATTGGATGAGCCAATACTTGAGGCGATAGGGGGGAGTCGCGGTGTGCGGGACGGCGGGCGAGAGTTGTGCGTCGTCCTGCTTGGGCGTACTCTTCTTCTATCATGTCGCGTATTTCCTCTCGCGTGGTTCTTTCCACTGCTCGGACGGGAGCAACTCTTCCTTGGCGGGGGTGATTGGGGTCAGCCTCCGGTCCTCCGACCGGCGGAGCAGGATGTGCCGAGCTTGCAGCGTCAGAGAAATCTTCAGAGACTTCATCTTCCTGAACGGCTCCCTTGACCGGAGCATGGTTCGGAACTGGGGGTGGCGGAGCGTTTGATGCTGGAGGCTGAATGGGAACTCGAGGTGGCCCTAGGTTTCTCACGAGAGTCAGCATCTCGGCTTGCTGCTCTTCCATTTGTCGAATGCGACCTTCCAGAACCGTCGCAGGCATAAGCACTGCCTCTTCTGTGAGAGGCGCATTGATGAGCGAGTGGGAGGGAACTGGGTCGACGCGTCCCTCCGGCATTGATCCATCGGTAGTGCGAGCACTCTTTCTTGCCATTGCAGTTGGCCTTTCAAGAGTTTTGGGAATCCTTCCCACAGACGGCGCCAAACTGTTGCGGGTCGCTTAGGGCACTTGGTAGACCGGTTCAACTGAACCGCCTTAGCTCGGGAGCGATCTAAGCGCGCAAACAGTCAATTTGAGATTGCTGAGTACACTGAGACTTTTTAGCGTGGAAAACCCGGAAAGGGTGAAAAACCACGTGGCCGGAGCTGTGCCGACCAAATTTCACTATCTCCTGAGGGGTTACAATTATATGCTTAGAGATCGAGCGCGACAGGCCGCTGCTCGTTACAATAATGGAGAGAGAGAGAGAGAGAGAGGGAGAGCACTCCGAGGGTGACAGGACACCTCTCGGAAAAACTAAGTACTTTTCCTATGAGTACAGCAGTGAACGAAAGTGAGAAGGCCGTGTCTGCTTTCCAGAGGACAGAGGTGAGACTGCCATGTTTGCTTTCGAGAAGACAGAAGTGAGACTGCCTTGTCCGCTTTCCTGAGAACGAAAGCGGGAGCCTTGTTCGCTTCCCTGAGAACAAAAACGGGAGCCTTGTCCGCTTTTCTGAGAACGAAAGCGGGAGCCTTGTCCGCTTTCGCGAAGAAGGAAATCTCTAAGTCCACGAAGAAGATCTTCAAGCACCGAAGGAGAATTCCGTGGAAATCTTCAAGGAGCTCTCTCTGGTCGTCCAGGCGGGATCCTTTAAATGAAGCCTTAGGGGCTTTTTTATAGCTTTGGCCGGGGGTAGCCCGGTAATTTCACCGTTGTAACCACCATAACTACCTTGGCGGACGAATCACGTTTCCCGATTCGGGGCACTCGGATCACCATTTTTCGTAAATGACCATCTTGCCCTTTGAGGAAAGGCGACAAGCCGTTCCTGAAAAGTGAGAAACTGAAAAGATAAAAAGTGAGCAAGCCGAGGCGGAAAAGTGAGCGAGGCTGAAATGTGAGCGAGGCGAGGCGTAAAAGTGAGCGAGGCGAGGTGGAAAAGTGAGCGAGGCGGAAAAGTGAGAGCGCTCTGAACGCGCAACGAATGAAGAAGCATTCTAGACGTGCGATTAGCGTGGAGTTGTTCTAAACGCGGTAAATAATATTCCGCAAGAGTAGCATTCACGGGAAAATAATATTCATGCAAGAATAATATTACGGCGTGCAATTTGGTGATCGTTCTGAGCGCGGTGGACGCGGAGGTACTCGAGGCGTGACTGCGAGAAAACCTCGAGGCCGAGGTGGCCGAGTTCGCTCCCCAGGTGGGGCGTTAATATTTCGTAACTCTCCCTTGGGGAGTTACTGAATCACGTAACTCCCTTGGGAGTTACGTGACTCCCCAATTGGGGAGTGGGGGCACTCCCCAATTGGGGAGTGGGGGCACTCCCCAATTGGGGAGTGGGGGCACTCCCCAATTGGGGAGCTCCACCTAGGCGCTGACCAAGTCAGCGCCAATAAATGGGGGCTGACTTGGTCAGCGCCCATAAATTGGGCGCTGGGGGGTGCGACATTGCCGCACCCCCCAGGCATTCCCTTGTTGCGGCTTTGCCGCACCAATTTGGTGCGGCAAGTGCCGCGCCAATTTGGTGCGACAAGTGCCGCACCTTTTTGGTGCGGCGTTGCCGCGCCTTTTTGGTGTGATGTTGTTGTGCCGCTTTAGCGCGGCGAAGGCCGCGCCCTTTTCGCGCGGCGAAAGTCGTGCCCTCCTGGCGTTGTAATCGCCGCGCCAAATTGGCGCGACGATTGATATGTGACATTTATCGCGTGGCGCCTTTTGATTTTCACGACATGCGTGGCGCTTGCGTGCTCGGCGGCACCCGTCCGGATACGTTTTACGGGACCACATCCCGTAATATTTTTACGGGTCCACATCAACTGTATTTTGTAACAGTATTTTCAGTAATACTGTTACAAATTACAGTATTATTTCCTATTGGATTAGAAGGTTTTGGATTTATATTAGATTGTTATGTGGTTTTTTTCCTTATATGATATTGTTACTAATATCCTATCGAAAATACTGTAATATTAAAAAGTTTTTGAACTAGTACTGATTAAACTGTCAGTATTTAAACCTATTGGATTGTAATGTTTTAGCATGTATATGAAACTGTAAAATTGCTGTCTAATATAAATTTTTCTACTTTGCTAAATACTAATAAGCCGCCGTAATATAAATTTCTATTACAACAATGTACTGTTATATTGTTTTTTTTCATAAATACTGTAATATGTAACAGTATTTTCAGTAATACTGTTATATCTAACAGTATTTATTCCAATAGGAATGAAAGGTTTTTGATTCATTATGAAATTTTTATTTTGCTTATTTCTTTCTATGATTTTGTTATTAATACTGTCGGAAACACTAATATTAAACAGTTTTGGAACTACTACTGATTCAACTGACAGTATTCATACCAAACTTGCAGCAATATAAAAAGGCTTCAGTGAAGAATACCCAAATGTTAACAGACCACATTACACCTGATACTGTTAAATACTCGGATCTGCTGCTTATACCTATTCATGTTGATTCCCACTGGGCATTACTTGTTGGCAACATGAAGGAAGAAATTTGGGAGTTTTATGACTCGTTGCCTGACGGAAGGCATTTGAGGACCGTGGACATAATGGTAACAATGAACTGTCTATAATTACCAATTTGGTTATTTGTAACTCTATTTTTTTTAACAGAATAAATTTTTTTTGAAGCTTCAAATACTGTATGATGATGTTGGAGAATGCCTACCGGAAAATGTTATTGATTGGCCTATCCAGCCTATCTCTGGAGTTCCAACACAAGATAATGGTAATGACTGCGAAGTTTTAGTTTTGATGTATATGAAAACTATTGTTAGTAGACGGAATATTTGCTGGAAAAGAAACAAAAGTTGGCACAAAAAAATACCAGCCTATCGGGCAGAAATAGCGGCTGATATCATCGAGTCATTCTGTTAATTTGAAGATCTGTAGGGAGGTTGAAGATCTGACTTATCACTACTTCATTTTAGAATGAATTGAGACATAAATATTGTTGTTATATCTGGGTTTGTGGTTTGTCTCGAACAATTACAATTTTGCTACATATTTGAACAATGTCTTTAATGTTATGATTTTATATATTTATAAATTTTGATATAGTTAGCTTTGAACTACTGTGTTGATACTATCAACACAAATGTATCTTCTACATGAATATGATATGTGTACCAAAAATACTGTCATTTTTATGTAAATTCGGTGAAAATAGATAAAATTTATCACATTCTTCACAGTATATGGACAAATAGATTTGTTTATTACAAATACTGTCAGTATATTGGTATCTTCTACACTAATATATTGACAGTATAATCCATAATTAATATGATACGTTTACCGTAAATAATGTAATTTTTCGTAAATTCGGTGAAAATAGATATAATTTATCACATTCTTAACAGTATTAATAATGAGAGTATATTAGAGCTGAACAAACGAAATATACTGACAGTATATTGGACGTGATTACTAACACTGTGATGTACTGACAGTTTTTCACAATCTTCACAGTATTAATTATATCACAATCTTCACAGTATAATTTATGACAGTATATAAGAGTAGGAGACACTAATATACTGACAGTATATTAGAAATACTGTCAGTATATTGGTATCAACTACACTTATATACTAAAGTATATTACAAATACTGTTAGTATATTGGTATCTTCTACACTTATTTAATTACATTATAATCCATAATTGACAGTATTACTGACAGTATTTGTGTGCAATATAACTCGGGTGACTAATCTATGTCAGACCGTATTATTGCTCTATAGACAGTATTATATTGACAGTATTTGTGAATCACTACCAAAAGTAGCCAACATAATAGAGATATTAATATAACATTCTTCAGTAATACTGTCTACTGCTTTAAGTACTTAAACAAAACAGTAATAAATTAAAATTGCAAAGGAATATTAATACTAAAATCATCATTAATCGAAAAATCATTAGTTTCGTCCACCAAAGCTGGTGTTGCTAGTGAATTAGAGTCCGCGAAATTTTGGTCCCCCTGTAATTCATGATCTTCAACTCTCATGGGTCCTTTATTCTTTGATTGTCGACTCCGCTCTGTATGAAAATTTAAAACGTAAGACACCTAATCATAACATTGAATTTGAAAAAAAAAATGTAGGAAAAATTACTTGTTTTTTTCAAAGACGTCTCGAAAAAATTCTTCAAGCGAGTATTAGGCCTCCCTTTAGGTCGCCTAGAAGCTGGATCCTTGACAAAGTATGCACCTTGGTAATTTGAGGTAGGGATTCCCTTGTTAATCATCTCATCATGATCCACCATTTCCTCTAGAGTTTTACCCATATCATTTATCACATTAATTAGATGTTCTTTGGCAATTTGACAATTTGTAATACGATTACACAAATCATAAGTGTATCGAATAATTTGATTTGTATAAATCAAATTAGAATCACAGTCATTCAATGTAGTGTCCGGTCGTAGATACATTCCCTTCTTTGCATGTAATGTAAATCGCTTGAGTATATATTGCTGTTTAATTTCTTTCTCATTCCTGATATTATAAACTCTAAGTATATGTTTGCATTGACGGCCTGTTGTTTCAAAACCTCGACACGAGCATTCGACATTATTATTCTTTGTATCAAATGTCACAAACCATTGCTTACCAACTACAGTACCATGACAATTTTGGACACTGTATACTACATGATCTGTTCCGTAATGAGTTTCATCAGCAACCATCAAATTAACTGCTGCTTCCAAATAAGCATTCTCAAAAAGTAAATATATCTTTCGGGTGTACACTCTAGACATTTGCTTTAGTATTAAACAGTTTGGGAATTTAAGAGTAATACTTCCTTGTTTACATTTGAAGTCCTCCTCGTGTTCGTTTCTTCGCCAACCAGAAATTAAATTCTTCATTCCAAGAAAGCATTCAACAAGTGAACTTGTTGATTTAGAGCATCCATGCAAACGATTATTTGCGGACTCACTTCGTTGCGTTGATAAAATATCAAGATCTAATACTTCCTTGTTATATGCGGTGGACCACTTCATCCTAATGTTGAAAAGATCATTTAGCCATCGATTATCTTGCAAGTTCCCACGCACTATCATCTCTCTCCAATGGCTTTCAAATTCCATTTCATTCTCACATTTGCTCATGCAATTGTAAAATAAAGATCTAATATACTTATCTTTATTGAAAGTTGGTACCTTTGATGGAGCTTTTTTCGATATATGCCATTGACACAAACGATGTCGAGTTGAAGTAAATACTCGCTGAATAGCTACTGACATTGCTTGATCTTGATCTGTGAAAATCGTGATTGGTTGCTTACCACTAACATATTTTAAGAAGCAGTCGAAAATCCAGCAAAATGATTCAATCGTCTCCTCTGCAACAAAAGCCGCCCCAACAAAAACGTTTTGCCAATGGTGGTTCACTACAATAAATGGGGCACATGCCAAATTATACTTGTTCATACGATATGTGGTATCGAAAATAATAACATCTCCATAACAATCATAATCTATTTTCCCATGTCCATCAATCCAAAAGAAACTCCAGAGCCTGTTGGACTCATCTAGCTTCACATCAAAAGAGAACATGTTGTCCTTGCACTGCATCTCTTTAAATATTTCCAATAACCGATTTGCATCGCCGGAGTCTATTAGTGCTCTTTTCTCTCGATGTACATAATTATGTGCATCTAATTTAGAGAACCCCACATTCTGTGCACCGCCAACTTCTTCTGCTAAGAAGTTATATGCATCAACAGTTCGAATTCCTGCTCTAATCATATTTTTAATAACAGATGCTTGATGATTAGATATATGTCGATGAGCACGCAAGAAATGTGAATCTACTTGTGGAGAAAGTGAGTGATTGTGCTCTTCCACAAACTTCGAAATCTCCCAATTCTTGCCCTCTCTATCAACAGTGAAGTACATGCACGCCAAACATCCAGTTCGAGTATCAAGGTGGTGAAACTTTCTTGCCACCTCACTTGTCTGTTTTATAACCTTATGACCTGCTCTCGAGCAACAATATTCTCGTCCCCTTATGATGTTTGTATGAGTCCAATAATAAATATGTTGTTTTCGTATACCAAAACCCAAATTTCGAGCATACTCAGCGTACATTTTGTAGGCCTCTTCTTCTGAATGAACTGTGTGGAATACTGTTGCCTCCTTGGTTCCCTGCATCGAAGCAATAAAATTTATTACAGTTAGCCATTATTACAAAATTTAACAAGACTAATATACTGGTGATCGTAGATATTTTTATAAATATGGTCAGAACATACTGAGTTACAAGCATCATCAACTTGCTCTGACTGTACATTTCCTGCCTCTTCATCAGACTGAATTATATTATAAATGGGTGAATCCTCGCATACATTTATTCCCTGTATTGAAGAATACATGTAAATATTTTATGCTTACAGTAATAAATAGAAAACCTATCTAAAGTTCATTAGAAAAGTGTGATAACATACCGCGTTGAAAGACTGATCTACTTTGTTAGGTGGCAAATCTGTTGGTTCTTCATCAGAATTAAGTATATAAAATGGGGCAGTGTTGATTCCATAGCTTTGCTACATTAAACCAAAAAAATTGCTGCAATAATACTACAGTCCAAAGACAAATGATATTTACAGAGGTAGAGCAGTATTTCTCCAAGAATACTACAATTATTACAATAATAGTAGGCATAGAAAACCATATAAAAATATTTCTACAAGAATACTGCAATTGCAGCGTTATTTCTTCAATCATACTACAATTATTATGTAAAATACGGCAGTATTTTATATATTCTTTACTTTTATACAGGAAAAAGCAAACGTATTTCTCCAATAATACTGTTATAATTTACTGAAGAATTGGTTGTTCAAGAAAGCATTATGACATACCAAGTTACAGAAATATTAGACATAGAAATCCTTAAAAAATGGATAGTATAAATTGGTTGTTCAAGGAAAGCATTCAAGAAAGCAGCAGTATTTCTTCAAAAAAACTACAATTATTATATAAAATACGGTAGTATAAATTGGTTGTTCAAGGAAAGCATTTTAACATACCAAGTTAGAGACATGATCCATAATCTTAGATTTCAGATCTGAAATTCCTATAAGGCAACCTCCTCCAGTCGAACAACTTCTGCCGTCGAATACCGCCTCCCGTCGGCACGCTTTCGACTTTAAACGACTTCTCCCGTCGAATACCGCCTCCCGTCGTCACGCTTTCGACTTTGAACGCCGGAGAACTGCAATGCGACAGGTCGCCGACGTTTGGAGGAGCAGGAAACTGGTATTAGGGCGGCGGACGAGGACGACGACGTTTGGAGGAGGAGGAAACTGCTATTGCAGCGCGAGAACGACGACAGAAAGACCGCGAGGTTTGGGTTTGGCCGCGAAATATTTCGAAATGGCATGGGTCCCGCTTCCGTGTAAAATGAAACTACTTACACACGCACCTATTATTAGGTGGGATTCTCACCAAAATTTTTTTCTACATTGAGAATGAGCATCAATGGCTACATTATTAAATAACAATCAATCAAACAACAAACTACTAAATAAGTAGACAAAGTTCACACATGATGAGAATCAAACCCATGACCTCCCTGTCATGAGGCCTCAGCTTACCCAACTGGGCCAAGTCTCACACATAAATATAATTACTTAAATGAACATTATATTTTTTAAATAGATTATAATATATGTTAAGTCATTAGATGAAAATAATGAGACTATATTTATCAATTTTGAATGTTTCACCAAAAGCAATTTTCCCTTTTAAAAATGTAAATATGTGTGTATTATGAGACTTTTAGCCCAATTACTAAAATGATTTAAGGTGATAATAGCTTTGACAGCTTGTCAATTTTGTAATTATTTTGTTCCTAACTCCTCTTTTAGTTTATTTGTTAAAAAGCAAAAAAAAAAACATACAAGCATCATTGCGCTCCTTCATGTAGATACCATGTCATAAATAGAAATAACGACCGAAAGGTTGCAAATCTTTGGGCAAAACTCTATTTATTTCGAGGTGAAAGACTCGGGTGAACTTCACTATTTCATAGGCCTAGATGTCAATAAAGTGTAAAGTAATCATGAAAGATTCAGCGTTAAGGAAAGCAAGCAATACTCAACTCCATACACTCAGCTCCACTCAATGCAACCATTAAACTTCAACATGAACTCAGGCTTTTTTTTTTCCAATCATCTCACTTTTTGTTCTCTTGTCAACAATGTATCGATTTGATAATCAGAAGACCGGAGATTTCCATGCAAGTTAAACTTGTAGGCCGGTATATCAAAATACAGCTTGAAACAAATTCAATTTATCAAGCAAAGACATAATATATTAAGATCAAACATCATTTCATTCTCCCAATTCAGGAGAAGATAATCAACAAATCTCTTGCTGCGGAATAGGTGGAGCGAAAGAGAAGTGCCAACGACTTGACATATTGCAAGGATTTGAAAGCGGCATGATCATCAATTCTTAACATAGAATGCAAACCAAGATAATTTTAAACAAAAATAGAACTACAAGCGTTGGAAGAATCTAAAAAGACTTTGCCTCTTGTTATTCGCAGCGTCCTTATCATCCCTCTTATCTTTAAAAATATTTGCAAGTTTATGTTTTACTGTGGACACTACAATTTCTGCTTCGGTCTCAACCATTCCCACTAAATTTGTGGAAGAAGAAAAGATTTCGGCAGACTTTTCCTCATCCTCGCAGCAGCTTTCCGCCTTTAAACTGCAGCCCTCTAATTTTCTCTTCTTGAAAGGATTATTATTTGGCACTTGTGTTCTAACTATTTCTGGGCTCACTGACTGGCGGCGTTTCGTGGGAACAACTAATCTCCCAAGTGCGCGGGCTTCTTTCACATACTTCTCTTCGTCATATGAGGCATCTGTCGATATCAACAAACAAATGGGATTCTAATTCTTTACAAATACATGAAATATTAATGACATAGATCATGATCTCCGGGACTTCCCCTCCAAGTCTGCTAATATATGTTAGGGCCATTTACCGGGACCTCCCCTCCAAGTTTGCTAAATTACAGGTTGCACCCCTCTTATTTTTGAAATTACAAAAACCTCTCAGGTAAGATTACAGAGGAGGTTTTTGTAATTTCAAAAGTAAGAGGGATGCAACCTGTAATTATGTTAACTTTCCGGGAAAGTTTTGGTAATTATTCATATATACATATATATATAAATATATATATAGAGAGAGAGAGACTAACACGGTATACTAGATTTAAAAACTTTCGAGTGTATTTTATGTAAATAGGTTGTGCTGTCAAGCAATAAATAGGATTTTTTGGATTGTAATGATTCACAGATACTCATATAAACTACGGACCGCACAATCTCAAGGCTCTGTCATCTCAGATTGAGAAACTGATGTAACATTATGTATTTAATATAGAGAAAAAATATTGCATTAGTCACTCTAATGATATGGTAAGAATGAGCTTACCTTGAATGTTCTCAATGCTGGCTTTAATATCTGTGAATATACGCTTCTCACTCTCCAGATTTTGCATGTTTTCATTTGCTCGGGGCACACATGCAGGCGGCACGAAGGGCTGTTCTTTGTCAGCAAGAGTAATGAGAATCCAACTGTCTGTTGATGTAACGCCAGCACAAGTTTCAGCTTCAGTAAAGCTATTGAAAGCTTCCATGGTTACAGGATTCAGGCGGCCTTCAGCAATTGCAGCAGCTATTGGCCCTGGAAGTTCTCTTTAAAAATTAATGGTAAAGGGAGTATCAAAGCATATGTAGTAAAATATCAAAGCATATGTAGTAAAACTGCTCATAATAAATGTTCATCGATGAAATGCCATTGTCCATTTCATTCAACACAAATATTATAATAAGTGAGCAAGGACAGGCCAAAACAACTGTCTAACACCATATATAGAATAATATACAGGCGGTGGAAGTTTTTAATGTGGAGAATTAAAGTGACAGAAGAGCAAGTGAAGGCTGCTATCATTTATTCTTCAAAATGAATCTTCCAAAATACCATCCCAACGCAAAATTCTATAAGAAATCCGAATAACAAATACACCTCAACTTATTAGAGTTACATAGAAGCAAAGAGAAGATGATTATCAGATTGCAATCTCAAAATCTGCAATTGCCAAATATTATTAGCACTCTTCAATATCCCATACCGGAAAATTTATAAGAAACCTGAAATCGTTGCGGACATAAACGGATGGAGGATACTAGTTATTGTTGATAGGAAAAATGAATCAATACATTACTCAACAATAGTGTCTACATATATATACACTGAAGAGAGTGATCCCAACACCCAGAGGTGAGCCTAAGATGGTCTACCAGAATATACAATATTATTAGCACTCTTCAATATCCCATACTGGAAAATTTATAAGAAACCTGAAATCGTTGCGGACATAAACGGATGGAGGATACTAGTTATTGTTGATAGGAAAAATGAATCAATACATTACTCAACAATAGTGTCTACATATATATACACTGAAGAGAGTGATCCCAACACCCAGAGGTGAGCCTAAGATGGTCTACCAGAATATACAATACAATACATCTAAGACCCCCCCCCCCCCCCCCCCCCCCCCAAACTCACGGGGGTTCATACACCGAGAGTTTGGATAATAGATAAGCATGTTGGGACCGAGTTTGCGGCTTAGTCATCAAGTCTGCAAGCTGCTGCTCAGAAGGAACAAAAAGAGCAAGAGTGCCCCGACTATACTGCTCACGAAAGAAGAAAACATCCGCCCCGATGTGCTTGGAAAGAGAATGCTTCACCGGATTCAAGGTGATCTGAATGGCACCGGTGTTATCACAGTGGAGTGGAGTGGGATCCGGAGAAGAGACACCAAGATCCTCAAGGAGCCAGCGGAGCCAAATAATGCCCTCAGTAGTAGTAGCCATGGCACGCAGCTCAGCCTCAGTACTGGAGCGAAAAACCCCGGTCTGTTTCTTGAACTTCCAGGCAATAAGTGAAGTACCCAAGAACAGACAGAAACCAGTGACAAATCGACAGTCAACAGGATCACTGGCCCAAGTAGCATCTGAGTAAGCACAAATATGCAGAGAACTGCTACTGGAGTAGAAGAGACCACGTGAAGTCGTCGCCCGGAGATAACGCAAGAGCCGCAATAGGTGACCATAATGCACAGAAGTAGGTGCACTAACAAACTGACTCAACACATGAACAACATGGGCAATGTCCGACCAAGTAATAGTAAGGTAGACGAGACTCCCAACAAGGTGACGATAGCGAGTAGGGTCAGAGAGAGAAACTCCATCATCTGGTCGTAGCTGAAGGTGAAGCTCCATAGGGGTGTCAACATTGCGAAAGTCAGAAAGAGCAGCTCGAGCTAAGAGATCTGATGTGTAATGCTGCTGAGAGAACTGAAAACCACAGTCTGTAGATGTGATCTCAAGGCCTAAGAAGTAGCTCAGTTGTCCAAGATCAGTCATCTGAAACTGCCGCAGAAGATGATCCTTGACGAAAGCAACATGAGAAGGATCATCACCAATAATGATCATATCATCAACATAAAGTAGTAAAAGAGTCCGGCCACGAGAGAAGTGCACAAACAGAGTTGGATCATGAGGGCTCGATTGAAAATCGGCGGCTGTAATAGCACCGTTGAAACGTGCAAACCACGCGCGGGGCGCCTGCTTGAGCCCGTAAAGAGCTCGCCTCAGACGACAGACAAGTCCTGGAGGAGAGGAGAGACCGGGAGGAGGGAGCAAGTATATCTCCTGCTGAAGGTCGCCGTGAAGAAAGACATTCTTCACGTCGAGCTGAAACAGAGACCAGTGGCGAACAATTGCAACTGCAATAAGAGTACGGATCATAGTCATGTGAGCGACTGGAGAAAAAGTCTCATCATAGTCCCGTCCCTGCTTCTGCTGAAAACCATGAGCCACGAGTCGAGCCTTGTATCTCTCTACAGAATCATCTGAGCGAGTCTTGACCTTGAAGACCCACTTGCAAGTAATAAGAACAACACCAGGGGAAGAGGAACAAACTCCCAAGTACGAGTGTGCTCAAGCGCCTCTAGCTCAGCAGTCATAGCAGCCTGCCACCCAGAATCTGGGCAGCCTCACGATAGGAAGTCGGCTCTGGAGTACCACAGGCGGTAGCAGGAAGGGCAGGCAGGTCCAAAGGTAGTGTAACAAGACTGAGGCGGTCGGGAGGACGTCTCTCACGAGGTGGGTTGCGACGCGTAGGAGGATCATCCATAGGGACATCACTGGAGGAGACAGGCACTGAGTCGGGGGGTACTGGAGGCGAGGGAACAAGAGGGGGACGACGAGTGTAGTGATGTGGACGGGGAACGACGAGCGTATCAGAGGAAGAGGTGGGTGACAGAGAGGAGGTGGGAGGAGAGACCGGAGAATCCGGTGGCACAGGGAGAGGACAAACCGGTGGAGAGAATGAGATATGAGGTGGTGAGTTGAGAAGAGTGAGAAACTGCACATCGGAGGGAGTCACAGATAGGTGTGAGGTCGGGGGGACGGAGGACACAAAGAAAAGGGTGAGACTCATCAAAAGTGACATCATGTGACATCCGAAGACAACGAGCAACATGATCATAACATCGATAGCCCTTGTGCTCAATACTGCATCCAAGAAAGACATATGGTACGGACTGAGCAGAGAGCTTGGTGTGCTCACATGGAGAGAGTAGAACATAACACCGATAGCCAAAAACACGGAGATGAGTGTAACGTGGAGGTTGAGAGTACAAGCACTCACCAGGACTCTGACCCTGAAGGAAAGTGGAGGGCTGCATGTTAATAAGATAGACAGCAGTGAAAACGGCCTCAGCCCAGAAGTGAGGAGGCCCATGAGAGGAGATAAGAAAGGTGCGTGTTGTCTCAATAATGTGACGATGCTTTCTTTCTGTGGTGCCATTCTGAGCATGGGCACCGGGACAGGCAAGCTGAGAAAGAGTGTCGTGGCTAGCCAGTAGATCGCAGAAAGCATGAGAGAGGTACACCCCCCGGAATCAGAACGAAAAACACGAATGGAAGCAGAGAACTGGGTGCGCACCATAGCAGAAAAAGTAACATATATCTGGAAGAAGTCAGAACAAGAATGCATAAAATAAACCCAACAGTAACAAGAATAATCATCAACAAAGATAACATAATATCGGTGACCACCCTTTGATACAAAAGGTGCGGGACCCCATACATCAAAATGAACCAAATCAAAAGGACGCAAAGATCCTGACTCACTAGACGGATATGGGAGTTGGAGTTATTTACCAAGCTTACAACATGTACATGAATGAGACCGATCAACAGAAACACGACCCAGAAAACTATGACTAATGAGCGACGTAAGGCGCGGGCCACTGGGATGATCAAGACGGTGATGCCACTGAGAAAAGACCACCGAAGGAAGACAAAAGGTGGCAGCTGCCGGAGATGACGAAGTGGAAGGAAGACGGAGGCAATCAAGGACGTACACCCCACTACGGCGACAGCCAGCTCCAAGGAGTGTCCCTGTCAGACGATCCTGCACACGACAGACAAAATCATAAAAAACAACAAGACAATCATGGGATGTGAGTTGGCTGACGGGTATAAGGTCCATGGATAGCTTGGGTATGTAGGCAACATCGGGAATATGAAAACGGCTAGTATGAAGGAGGCCACGACTAGTAATGAGGAGAATAATACCATTTGCTACCATGATACTAAGGACAGGGGGAAACGGGCTGACAGGACGAGAGGTGTGTGGCATCATGGGTCATATGAAAAGAGACTCCAGAGTCAAGCAACCAGTAGGGGGAAGAGATACCTGAAGGGGCTGAAGCTGCCGACTGAGAGGTAGAGGCATCAGAAGTATCCAGTGAGAGAACAAAGACAGTAGAGCGAGACAGTGATCCCTGAGAGAGCTGCTGAGCAATCCGCTGTGCAAGCTCAGAGATAGAGAGAGACTGTGCCACAACAGAGAAAGGAGCGCCGGGAGCACGTTGCTGACCAGACTGCTGAGCTCTCTGAAGCTTGCGACACTCAGATTTGACATGACCAAGACACTGACAGTAGTGACAGTGGACAGATGGGCGACGGGGAACACCGAACTGAGCCGAAGAGGGCGCCGGAGGATGAGGAATAGGGCGCACCGAAGCACTATAACCTGGCAAGGGCAGCAGAGGAGCACTGACAAGAGAGGACTGCGGTGGAAGCTGGGGAACAGCCAGAACAACGTGAGACATCACACCAGGAGAAGTAGCGGAGTCCAAGGAGTGGAGATGAGTCTCCTCAGTGATCACCAAGGCCAAAGTATCGCTGAGGGACGGAGGGGGATGCCAGTGCAGAAGCTGAGCGCGAATGGACTTAAACTCGGGGCAAAGGCGCATAAGAAACTCAAACAAGCGCTGACAGTCGCGATCCCGAGAGATAGGAACACACTGAGGGCATGTCGCACAGGGGAAATAGCCATCTCATCGCACTGACGCCACAGATCTAGGAGCTCAGCAAAGAAGGTCTGAACAGACCGATCACGCTGGTGGCAGACGCCAAGGGTCTGGAACAGAGAGTGGCGTAGGGCCTGACTGGACAGCTGATAGAGACGACGCAAGTGATCCCACATCACCTTGGCCATAGGGAGCTCATAGACAACCATCCGAATGGGAAGCTCGCAAGACTGACAGATCACGACAATCGCGCGAGAGTCGTCTGAGCCCCACCGCGCTAAGTCGGAGCCCTTGGTGGAGGCGGCCGTGCTGACAGTGGAAGAGTCGGTAGCAGGGGCAACATGCGTCGGTGCAGGGGCAGGCTCAAAACCGTCAATTTGGCCCCATAGATCAAGGCCACGAAGGATCATGCCAACGATGGCGAACCAAGCCTTGTAGTTACGCCCGTCGAGGATGACATCGGTCTTCTGGAGGAAGGCAGAGGAAGACGATGCCATCGAACCGAAGATCGAGAGTATCAGGAGCAGCGAGAGTAACGAGGATCAGTCGAGATCAGACGGGATCAGACCGGAGAAGAAAATCGTGGTTGAGAAGTAGTTCAACCGAGGAGGTCCGGGCTGCAGGATCAGCCGGAGGAGGAGAACAAGGTCGACGGCTAGGATTCCGGCGGAAGGTGTCAATGTCGACGCCGGATCAGGATGAAGTCGTCTGAGGGGGAGTGGAGGTGTCGCCGGGTTCCGTTGTTGTCGCGCGGAAAGGAGGAGACGACGGGCTGGCGCAGTGGATCGAAGCTGGAGAGTCGACGACGAGCAGGGAGCGTCATGATCGAAGTCGACGTCGATCGAAGCCGGGTAGTGGACGACGAGCAGGGGATCGGGAAGCGAGAGGCGAAAGCGGGATCGGGAAGACGAGTGCAGAAAACCCTAATCCTCTGATACCATGATAGGAAAAATGAATCAATACATTACTCAACAATAGTGTCTACGTATATATACACTGAAGAGGGTGATCCCAAAACCCAGAGGTGAGCCTAAGATGGTCTACCACCAAAATATACAATACAATACATCTAACAATTGTCAACGCCTCTTTAGAACAATTGCGATGCAACAAACACCAATTCAAATGAAATGAATTTCAAAATCATCTAATTTTTATCTAGAAAAAAGTATCAAAATGGAAGTCCTAGAAGCATTTGGAACGTCTGTTGAAAATTTTCAAGTAAAAATTATTATTTTTTTTCAAATAAAGACTTGATTGGAAGGTCATAAATAGGAAGAACAAAAAATATTCACATTTTTTACCGAACAGGCTTCAAACATATTAGTTTCTCATAATAGCATAGAAACACGATGGAAATAGGATACGGTCCAAGCAGGTCCAATTCTCCATTTAGAGCTTTGATATACTTTTGTTCCAGAGGCTTCAGAGGCTTTAATGATTTACTCTTTGCATCATATCTGCAAATGATGAGTGGCAAGGTGAAATTATTGTAGTGGAAGGCGGGCAAAGTTGTGGCTTACATTCTAGCATGGTGAAAAACCGCAATTGCTCTCCAGAAGGAGTCAGCATAATCTTCTGGCATTTGATATCTCTTATCAAACTTCAATGTAGATAAAACCTGTGTCATGGAAGAAGGCAGTGTTAGACTTCACTTCAATTACTCAACAAATATTTTGAACCCTTGCGCTTTGTTAGAGATATATTTGATCTCCTGGGCATCAGAAGGGACTTGAAAAGTTCAAGGAGAAGACATTTTTATTTTGACAAAATTGACGAGGAAATCAAGCAAACCAAAGAGAAAAACAAAGCAAAAAACACAAGAACACAAAATTTACATGGCGCACTCCAAGACGAGAAATATCAACGGGTGCAGCAGATCGTTTCACTAAAAGGAAGAACAGAGACAATTGCAAGAGATCGAGCAAATGTTTTGGTTTGTGCAGCGGCTTCTAATACAAGGATGCAACCTTTTGATTCCTCACGCAAAAGCTCAGGCATAAAAAACTTTCTATGTTGAGCAAGTAAATAAAAATGATCGTAATATGCATTGTAAATGATGGTTGGGTTTTTCTAGAGATTCATTACAACTCATGTTAAAGTTTGAAGTGAGTTAGAGGAGAGAGTTTGAAGGTGGCGAGTGGAAGTGCCAGATGAAGTTGGCGAGTGGACTTGTTTTGGCGAGTGGGTTCTTGATCCTTACCGAGTGGAGGAGTTGGTGTGCTGGGAGTGCTTGGCTGCCGAGTAAATGTGTGATGTGCATGAGAAGTGAAGTGACTTGTGCATGTGCGAGTGCACCTTGCTGGGTCTTTGGCTGCCGAGTGGAAGGAGCATAGAGGTAGGCGAGTGGAATGATGGGGGCTGCCAAGGAGAGTTGGCGAGTGGGTTATTTGAGCTTTGCCGAGTGGAGGAGGGGCTGCCTTGTGGGGGGTGAGTGCATGCATGCAAAGGTGGCAAGTGCACCTCCCTCCCTCCCTTCTTTGTGTGTTTTCTATAAATACCCCCCCCCCTGTGTAAATGCGAATGCGAAGAGAGAGAGAGAGAGAGAGAGAGAGAGAGAGAGAGAGAGAGAGAGTAGAAGAGAAGAGAAGTGTTGCCGAGTGGGAGTGTGCCTACACCCCAAGAGGTCCAACCCCAACCCGCACCTCAACGAGAGGTGGAGAGTGCACTGTGAGGTGAAGAGTGCAGGGTTGAGCGTGTTGAGAAGTGGAGAGTGCGTTGACAAGCTCAACGGCACCTAGTGGAGAAGCGGACCTTGTCCGCGACAAGTTTACTTTTTCTATATTTCAGCTGACGTGATTCAAGGTGTATGCAACTTGTAGCCAGCTTGTCGTTGTTGTAATCATCTGCCTAGTTATAAAGAGTTACTTCGTTTTGTTCATCGTTGGTTTCTTGTATTTAGTAGAAGCACACAAAAATTTAACATGGTATCAGAGGGAGGTTGCTGAAGCGGCGCGTGCTATCAAGGTTCAAGGTTGACAATCAAGATGGACGGCGGAGGAGGTTATGCGAGAGGACTAGGCATTGAGCTGCTCACCCAGACCAACTACAAGAAGTGGAAGTCATGCATGGAGAGCTGCCTGCTTGGAGAGGACCTATGGGAGGTCGTTGGAGGAGAAGAGCAGGCAGAAGTGTTTCCAATTGATGACAATGGTCTAGCTGTGAGAGCGTGGAGGAAGACCAACGCCAAGGCGGAGTTCACCTTGAAGAGAGCTATCTCTCTTGACTTGTTCGACCACATCATGGGGTGCAAGTCAGCGTCAGAGATCTGGAGTGCCCTTGATGGGCTATTCAACAAGAAGAACGTAGCGCGGCTACAGTTCCTGGAGAATGAGTTGGCGCGGTCCACTCAAGGAGAGTTGTCGATATCCACCTTCTTCTTGAAGGTGAAGAACCTGTGCTGAGATCTCGGCCTTGGATCCTGACGAGCCGATCTCAGAGGCGAAGCTGAAGAGGCACATACTCCGAGGTCCGCGGAAGGAGTATGTTCCGTTTATCACCTCTGTGCAAGGATGGGCTACTCAGCCCACCTTACTGGAGCTAGAGAACCTGCTGTCGTCACAGAAGAGCTTGGCGAAGCAGATGGCAGGAGTGTCTATCTCAGGGGGAGATAGCGAGGCGTTGTTCTCAGGCAAGAGGAAGCCTTGGGACAAGAAGAACTCCGGAGATGGACCTTCAACGTCCTCTCAGGGAGTTAGAGAGAACTTCCTCCCTCCTTATGACCAGAGGGGGAGACCCCTGTGCTTTGCCTGCAAGAAGTACGGGCACATGGCAAAGGAGTGCCGGTCTAATCTCAAGGCCGGTCATGTTGCTGAGAGAGGTGGAGACCATCAGAGAGGTGGAGACCACGAAGAGGTGGAGGGAGAGGTGGAGGAAGAGGTGGAGGTCACCAGGGTGGTGAAGGCGGAGACAACTTCTTCTTGGCTGAGATGACGGCAAAGTCGGTCGATGCCTTAGCCTCCGTCAGCTTTGAGAACGACTGGATAGTGGACTCCGGTTGCGGGCACCATCTCACTGGAGATGTGTCTAAGTTTGCCTCCTTGAAGACATATGGTGGAACTGATGCTATCATCACGGCGGATGATACGGTGCATCCAGTTGAGAAGGAAGGGATGGTATCCCTGGGAAGTGAAGAGAAGCCCGTGACACTGAAGAGTGTGTATCACGTGCCGGGCATGAAGAAGAATCTCTTCTCGGTTGCGAATGCAGTGGATGCAGGTTACCACGTGCTGTTCGGACCGAAGGAGGTGAAGTTCCTGAAGAACCTGTCTTCAGTTGATGCTGATGTCACGCTCACCGGGAGAAGGGTGAAGGACTTGTATGTTTTGTCTGCAAGTGCCTATGTGGACAAGCTGAAGACCAACGACGGCGCAGCGATCTGGCATGAGAGGCTAGGTCACGTAGGGATGGACAAACTGAAGATGATAGCGGCGAAGGGCCTGGTGTCTGGCCTGCCCAATCTCTCTTCTTGCGGCGACGGTCATGTGTGTGATGGCTGTCAGTTTGGCAAGTCACATCGACTTCCATTTGACAAGTCAGAGACCAGGTGTAGGGCACCCCTTGAGTGCGTACACGCTGATGTGATGGGACCGTGCGCCACCCTGACCTATGGAGGAAACAAGTATGCGCCTGTCTTGGTGGATGACTACACTCGCTACACGTGGGTGTACTTCATGAGGGAGAAGGCGGAAGTGTTTGAGAAGTTCCAGGAGTGGAAGGAACTGGTGGAGGGGAGGCTGAACCTGAGGGTGAAGAAGTTGAGAAGTGATAATGGGGGGGAGTTTACCTCTAACGCTTTCAACTCTTTCTGCAGGAAATTCGGCATCCGACGAGAGCTCTCATGCGTCCACACCCCTCAGCAGAATGGGGTGACAGAGAGGAAGATCCGCCATCTGGTGGAGACAACCAGGAGTTGGCTACATGCCAAGAGCATTCCCAAAGCCTTATGGGCGGAGGGAATGACATGTGCCACCTGTAACGGCTCAAAATGTGAATTGACGCAAATCGATAATATAATTCTATATATGTCCCCTATGATGAAAACCAAATCAGTGTCAACGAAG
Source organism: Dactylorhiza incarnata (assembly GCA_033032865.1). Classification (NCBI taxonomy): domain Eukaryota; kingdom Viridiplantae; phylum Streptophyta; class Magnoliopsida; order Asparagales; family Orchidaceae; genus Dactylorhiza; species Dactylorhiza incarnata. Next base: position 4,956,721 of record JAWHQI010000123.1, on the reverse strand, counting down.
CGTCGCTTTGACAAATGAATATGAGTGTCGTTAATACGTTGCGGCATTCGACATGTTTTAGCGAAATATGAATTTTCCTAAATTCAATAATTAACCGGATGGTTGAGTTGGAATATATATATGCTGACTGGCTATTATGTTCTTCTTGGTACCTGTCATTGGTGTCTTAATAGCGGATATTAGTAAAGGAATTTGGTGTGCCAATAGTGTTTTGGGCGGCAACATAAGAATAAAGATGATGTTATCTTAATATACCAAGGCCATGTTCCAGGATTCATGCTCATTTATATGGGAACTGCTTGGTGTGCTAATAGCAGACACTGATGTGCGGATAGTAAAAAGTAAAATGTTTATGATGGCTATTTGTGGTGGCGGTGATGAGCCTTGCTGTCCCTCTTTTATTAGGTGGCCGACTACTGCCCTGCTTCAGGTTTGCTGATGGCCCAAATTGAACTTTAACTAATTATATTTAGGCGTAGGCGGTGGTTGTTTTGGCCGGTCCAAGCATTAAAAAGAAAAGGGAAATTGCAAAAACTCTCATTATTCCGTTCACGGAAAGCACCGCCTATCCCTCTTCTTCTAGTTCTCGCCTAGGGCACGCTGAAAACTACTGGAGCTGCCCTCTTCACTCTCCAATCTTCTCCTCTCTTGAAGGGAAACTGAAGGACCTTTCCCCCTCCTCACGAATCCAGCTACTTCCGATTCTCTTGAAACGGAAAAGTACCGAATACGAAATTTCTTGCGCTCGACTGTGCAGAAATGGAGGCTTCTCCTCTCTTCTCACTGTGAGCCCTCTTTTCCCTTCTTCCTCTTACTTAATTACTGATGGTTATGGCCTTATTAATTTCTGATTTATGGGGGGAAAATCTATAAGTTGTTTTGGTGGTGAGATTATAATGGCTTTGAGGAGTCTTTATAAGCTTTTAGCTGCTATTGTGTTTTGCTTTTCTTCTTCATTGGGGACTTTTACAGTTGATGGCTGGTTGAATTAATAGATGCACCTGTGTTGAACATCTTTATAATATATGAAGTTGGAATCTTGATATTACTGTTCTCCTTCCCAGTCTATTTCAGTTTCTCTAAAATGTTATTGCTGCTCCTCTTTCAGTCACAGTTACTTGCCGGACCAAATCCTTTTTCATTCACAGTTATTTAGGGGAGGGGGATTTTTGTTACCCTTAACTGCTATCATTTTCTTATGGGAGTTCATGTTGTGCTGTTACTATCTTCAATGAAGGGAATGCTTCTTACTGACACAACAGAACCAACAAGTTTCTTTATTCATAAGATCTTTTGATTTGGTTTAATGGGGGTTTTCCTGTGATGCCGCTGTTTTAGTTAACAAACCTGGACCAGCTATATGGCTTTATTGGGGGAGCTTTGGGTTGTTAAATTAAAACATATTTTTGGGTTTTTATTATGACGTTGGCTTCTCTTTTAACTGACTTACAGTGAGTATATATATGGAATATGGGTTAACTTGGTATCATTAGCATTTGGGCCAAGCATTTCTATATTTTCTCTATTATTTTTGAGTTTTGCCTTGATCTTGGCCGGCTGCTGGTCTGAAAAACAGTAGGCTGGACTTGGGTTATCTCATTGAATCGAAATTGCCTTTTTTATGGTTATGCATAATAGAGGGCTGTTGAGGAATTTCCAAATGATGTAATTATAGTAGTCCATCTAGTAACTATAGTGAGGTGCAACCCCGATATAAATGACCCTAAATGATATGATGCTTATACATATACCGCGATGGATGGCACCTCCAAATAGACATGATATTACTATGAATACTGATACTGATGGTGAGAGCTACCTGTTTCATTTATGCTTTATGGCTCTACTTTCTTTTTACATGCGCACTCTTTTTATACGGAATGTTACATGCATAGTTGATATCACTGATATTTAATATCGCTCTAATGTATGACCCCTTAAAGGCAAACATGCGAAAGATAATTCTGAGGGGATTATAAAAATGAATAACTCACTTTATGTAAGCGTGTCGACACGAGGTTATATTATGGGCGAATTGAAGTGCATGCACATGAATGAAATGAATATGATGAATTGCCAAACCAGTCGAGCCGAAAGGCATAAACGCGGGTTGTCCGTACTGGTTTTGGAAAATGATGACCCTTCGTGGTAAAGGACCCTTCGGGGTAAAGGCAAAAAGGAAAAAGGATTCAAATCGCCCCTACTATTTCCTAAGAAATGAAACATCCAAAGAAATAATGATATGCAGAGATACGAATATACGGATGCACTGATATGATATACTGATATACTGATGTAGACATACTGATATATAATTTATTACTACTACACTGATATGATATACTGATACACTGATATGCTGATACATGAATTTATTGCTTATACTGATACACGAATGCACTGCTTAAAAGTTATGATCCTATACTACTCATACTGTTTTATTGGTACTAACATGTTCATACAGTTACATGCTAAGTTTACTACTGAGACAGACAAACGGTTAGTATGAAAAACATGTTTGAAAATGCGTGGGTTTTACTTTACTTAAATACAACAATGAAAGAGGTTTATCCTCACTTAGTCATATTCGTATGACTAAGCCCGTCGTCAACTTTTGTAGGTAACGGACGTGATTTCGGATACGCAAAAGCAAAAGAACTGATATGGTAGAACACAAACATATTCGACAAAAACAAAAACTACAAGGTACGAAAGTACATTTTTTTATTATGTGTTTTTATTCTGTATTTACTAGCCGCACTTCAGCTTGGGACAAATGTTATGTTTATAGCTTAGATACAGATTTAGTGGGGTCTCAATTGGGGGGCCTCACACCACCCATGTGATCAACCGGCTACCTCTGAGTCCCAACAGGATGGTGTCTCCACACCAACTCATGTTCGGGGAGAAGCCAGATGTGAGTCACATGAGGGTGTTTGGCTCTACCTGCTTCGTGCACGTTCCAGAGGCTGAGAGAACCAAGTTGGAGCCGAAAGCGAGGAAGTGTGTCTTCATCGGCTACGACGAGAGGAAGAAGGGATGGAAGTGCATGAACCCGCAGACCTACAAGTTTGTCGTCTCGCACGACGTTGTGTTTGACGAACTGATCTCGTATCAGGGAGTCTCTTCTGTGGTGCTGCCGGAGAGTGGAGAATCAAGCAGGGAAGGAGAAGAAAGAGTCACTGAGGACTCTATGGTGGAGTTGGAGGTATCTCCAAGTGCCCCATCACCATCTGGCTCAAGGGGAGTTTCTGGCTCAGGTGGAGCTTCAAGCTCTAGAAGCAGGGGGAGCGCTGCTTCAAGAGAAGTTGAAGGAGGAGCTGGAGAGGAGGAGTCTACCGGAGCGGTAGAAAGTGGCCAAGCCTTGAGGAGGTCGAAGCGGACCATCGTCCCGCCTGCTCGCTATAAGGAGGGGAACTTCGTGAGTTTGGTCTCTTGCTTCTTCGCAGGACCACTCGACGAGAGGAAACCTGCCCGCTTTGAAGATGCTGTTGGCACCAAGGAGTGAGACGTGACCATGGATGAGGAGATGGAGGCCCTGAAGAAGAACGAGACATGGGACCTTGTTCCCATGGTGGAGGGCATCAAGCCTGTCACCTGCAAGTAAGTGTACAAGGTGAAGAAGAGAGCTGATGGAGAAGTGGAGCGGTACAAGGCTAGGCTTGTCGCTCGAGGTTTCTCACAAACCTATGGAGAGGACTATGAGGAGACGTTCAGTCCTGTAGCGAAGATGACGTCAGTGCGGACGGTTATTGCCCTAGCAGCGTGCAGAGGGTGGAAGCTGTGGCAGCTGGACGTGAAGAATGCATTCCTATACGGAGAGATAGATAAGGACATATTCATGGTGCAACCACCTGGATACGTGTCCAAGTCTCAGCCACGTCATGTCTGCAAGCTGAAGAAGGCCCTCTATGAGTTGAAACAGGCGCCGAGAGCCTGGTATGGGAAGATTGCAGAGTATCTGCAGTTCTGTGGTTACGATGCCTCAGACTCAGACTCTAACATGTTTGTGAAGAAGAGTGGAGATCTTCACGTGCTGGTGCTGCTGTACGTCGACGACATGATCGTGACTGGGAACAACAATGAAGAGGTCGCGGCGCTGAGACAGCAGCTAGCCATCCGGTTTGAGATGAAGGATCTTGGTGAACTGCACCATTTCCTTGGACTTCAAGTGGAGAAGAGAAGTGGCGGGCTGCTCGTGACCCAGAAGGCGTATGCCGAGAAGATCGTCGAGAGGTTCGACATGAAGGAGGGCAAGAGCAGCTCCGTTCCACTGGAGATTGGGCTGAAGCTTCGGAAGGAAGAAGGGAGGATTCTTCCTGATCCGAAGATCTTCCGGGCACTGGTGGGGAGCCTTATCTATCTGACCATCACAAGGTCGGACATCGCCTTTGCTGTCGGCCGAGTGAGTCGGTACATGCAGGAGCCGCGGAAGCCTCATCTGGAGGCAGCCAAGGGGATATTGAAGTATGTGAAGGGGACCCTGGAGATGGGGTTGTTCTATGGAGGGAGGACCGACTTCAAGCTGCATGGCTACACAGATGCAGATTACGCAGGTGACGCTGATGACCGCAAGTCGACATCAGGTTACGTGTTCATGTGTGGAGCCACTGCCATCTCGTGGTGTAGCAAGAAGCAGGACTCCATTTCCCTCTCCACCACTGAGGTTGAGTACAAGGCGTCGTCCTTAGCAGCTCAGGAGTGCGTCTGGCTGAGGAGGCTGGTGGAAGATGTGGATGAGAAGGTCAGAGGACCTACTGTGCTCCGTGGCGACAACGAGAGTGCTCTGAAGCTGGCAACCAACCCAGTTTGTCACGCAAGGACAAAGCACATAGAGATCGAACACCACTTCATCCGAGAGAAGGTGTTGGGTGGCTCGCTTGCGGTGGAGCACGTGCGGAGTGAAGAGAACCTGGCGGACATCTTCACAAAGCCCATATCTACGGGGCCGTTCAAGAAGTTTCGCGCTAGCCTTGGAGTTGTCCCCGAAGCTCACTTCAAGGGGGAGTGTTAAAGTTTGAAGTGAGTTAGAGGAGAGAGTTTGAAGGTGGCGAGTGGAAGTGCCAGATGAAGTTGGTGAGTGGACTTGTTTTGGCGAGTGGGTTCTTGATCCTTGCCGAGTGGAGGAGTTGGTGTGCTGGGAGTGCTTGGCTGCCGAGTAGATGTGTGATGTGCATGAGAAGTGAAGTGACTTGTGCATGTGCGAGTGCACCTTGCTGGGTCTTTGGCTGCCGAGTGGAAGGAGCATAGAGGTAGGCGAGTGGAATGATGGGGGCTGCCAAGGAGAGTTGGCGAGTGGGTTATTTGAGCTTTGCCGAGTGGAGGAGGGGCTGCCTTGTGGGGGGTGAGTGCATGCATGCAAAGGTGGCAAGTGCACCTCCCTCCCCCCTTCTTTGTGTGTTTTCTATAAATACCCCCCCCCCCCCCCCTCCCCCCATGTGTAAATGCGAATGTGAAGAGAGAGAGAGAGAGAGAGAGAGAGAGAGAGAGAGAGAGAGAGAGAGTAGAAGAGAAGAGAAGTGTTACCGAGTGGGAGTGTGCCTACACCCCAAGAGGTCCAACCCCAACCCGCACCTCAGCGAGAGGTGGAGAGTGCACTGTGAGGTGAAGAGTGCAGGGTTGAGTGTGTTGAGAAGTGGAGAGTGCGTTGACAAGCTCAACGACACCTAGTGGAGAAGCGGACCTTGTCCGCGACAAGTTTACTTTTTCTATATTTCAGCTAACGTGATTCAAGGTGTATGCACCTTGTAGCCAGCTTGTCGTTGTTGTAATCATCTGCCTAGTTATAAAGAGTTACTTCGTTTTGTTCATCGTTGGTTTCTTGTACTTAGTAGAAGCACACAACCCGATAACAGATTGCTTCGTCCAAAATACGCCATCCAGTGTTGTGACGAGATTTTGTCCCATCGAAAATTTAACACATATCACATCAATGCGTAAATCTAGCATAACATTCATACATCATCACATGAATTGAGGGTACTCACGGACGACCAATCCATTATAAATTTTGTTTCTATTCTCCAAATCTGATGCATTTTCTAAATTTACTAAATTATGTAAAAAATTCAAAATGAACATAATAAAAAAATTAATTGTATTCGCTCAGATCACGAGGTGAATTTGAAAATAAAAAATTCACTAATTTTTGTGAAAGCTTAGGAATAAGACAAACTTTGAAGACATATAACTAATAAAAATAAATGAGACGAGGCATAAAAAATTTGAAAGAGGGATGCATGGGCTTACACGCTCTAAGTTTTTATACTTGTTGACCAAGCAGTAGGCTCTTTTAGTTCCAATGCCAGATATAGAAGGAAGGAAATCACAGCCGGACAAAACACACATTCCTGCAAAAAAAAAAAATCGATTTAGGAGAATGATAGAGGTCTATTTAATGTATGGGAACATTCCAATATAAATTGTTCTTAATTCATTTATTAAGAATGTACGGAAAAAAGAGAATTTTAAAATAATAACTTTGCTCAGGAAAATATAATGGGAACTTAAACTTTCAATGGAACGAGCAAAAGAATATTGATACTTAAATATTCAATGGTCCAATAACATATCAAAATGGATCACAAACCCATGCCCACATATGTTAAAAAACAACTAGAACATAATCATGTCGCTTGCAAATTATAGATTCTGATATAACATGCATATGAGTACATAACTATTCCTTCACCTCAAGACACTAACATCTGAGTAATTTTTTTAATATGAAACTAAGTACTATATGCTAATTTTATACCATATAATTACCGGCATTAAGAATATTCTTCTTGTTCACTTTTCACGTTAAGAGCATCAATAAATACAAGAATTAGTTAGATAGGCATGAGCATATTGTTATGGTGCCAATCCCGTTGTTGTATCTTTATTGTCTTCTATTATTATTAGTTGTGCTTAGTTGTTAGATGTTATGGGTCACGAGTCAAGGGCCTAGTTATTTAATTGGTGTCATTACTGTTATTAATTGTTCTAGTTTAGGTTTTCATTTAAGAATAGTATTGTAGTCTATTTAAAGGCAAGTGTGGGTCTTGTAATGTTATCAAAGAAGTAATTTCTATTCCCTTGTCTTTTGTGAAAGAGATTTTGGTTGCTCTCTCCTCCCGAGCAAGCCCAGCCTAGGCAGCCGCGGTTCCGGCTCTGAAATATCCCCTCCGCCTATGACCACTACTCTGACGAGCACACAACAACTTAGTATTAGAGGCACCTCTATCCAGCACACTCCTCTCCAGTTACATGTTCTGTCGGCCCCTCTGGCGCATTTCCTTCCGGTGACCATTCCCAGCCCGCGCCGCCACTTCTAACCGCCAAGACTCACATTCAACAGGCACACTTGCCCCCCACCAACCATTACGCATGACAATCTCTCCTCAGCTGACGGGCGTGCAACGCCAGATCCCCTGCCCAAATGACGCATCTGCTCCGATCTCACGCTACAAAGAATTATAACACTTTTCTGATCTATTAAGTACTAGAAGCCTAGAGAAATATCTTAAATATTTTAAAACAATTTAAAAATCTAGTAGGAAAACAAGTTAAATGGCATGCATAGAGGAATTAACTCTAAACCAAGTTAAATGACATACAAACCTTCCTCTAACTAGAAAACTGACTACTTTTTTGAGATTTTCGCTGGATAATTTCTTTCTTTTTTGTAGGAGGGGGAAAGACGACGTGACCGATAGAACTACGACTAGGGTTTAGACTCTGTTTGGTTGGGCTGTTGCTGATGAAAAGCTGCTGATGGAAAACTGCTGATTGGAAAAATGCTGATTCTGGAAAACGGAGTTTTGCTAAAAAACTGTTTGGATGAAAAATTGCTGATTCTGGAAAATACACACACACACCACAACATACACACACACAACCAACATACTGTTACGGATCGATTACAACTCAATCGCTGGGTATCTATTCAAGTCAACTTATGTGTCATGTCACGTTATCTCTATATGTCATCATTTTATATGTGTTATCATTATGTAGGGGCCTCGAGCTCCGGGTCTAGTATTTAGGCGGCATCATTATTATTTTGTCTTTTTTATATGTTGTAGCCTATATAAAGGCATTGGATGGTTGTATGAATTAAGCAAGAAGAAATCTATTTTCCCGTCTTTGAGTGTGAGGTCTTGGAAGCTCTCTCCTCCAACGAGCAAGCCCCGCTTAGGCAGCTGCGGTCATGGCTCCATAGTATCTCTGCCACCATCATCTCCACCTCCGGCCACCTCCGGCCACCTCCGGCCACCTCCGGCCACCTCCGACCAAGGCTCATAACAACTTGGTATCAGAGCCATCCTTCCTCGGCGTTACTCTCCGCTGCTCCACACCGCCGCCTCCGCTGTTTTCCGCAAGCCGCCGCCAACCGGTTCAGCAAGCTGCCACTGTTTCAACATCCGCAGTGCCCGCGAGCCGCCGCTGTTGTTTCATCTTCATCCAGCCCCGAGCCTTCATCAGCAGCCCGCTCATCCAGCAGACAACCATCCAGCAACGGACACACCGCTCTTCTTCTCGCTGGGAACGCCGGCGGAAACACCGTCGTTTTTCGACCCCCTCATCGACGACGATCAGCGAAGGCTCCGCCATCGTGTTTTTCTTCCATCCAGAAGCTGACGCGCCTCTCCCTCCTCGTCTCGAGCATCGCCATCAACGACATCCTCAAGCCTGCAGGGAGCCCCCACACCGATACCTTCCCCCTGTCGACGCCAGAAGCCATCGACGTTAGGAGCTTTTCCATCCTGCAAGACGAATCGAGCCGCACTCCTCGAGCCCAGGCCGCACGATCACCCACACCCGACGCCTCCTGTGATTTTTCTTGAGCCCAGCCTGCACGACATTGCTATCCTCGAGCCCTGTGCAGCACGCCTCCCATACACACCTCTTGCAAACCGCCTGCCTTTCATTTTTATTTTTATTTTTTTCTGTGGGCCCCACCACCACACTCCCCCCCATAAGTCTTATTTTATTTTCCCCTTCCCAAACACGTCAGATCCATGGATTAATTTTCCCCCTTCCTTTGGCCACCTCAGCCCACTAATTAATTGACTTAATTATTTAATTCTTAATTGAGTTAATTAATTACTTGCTCAATTAATTTTAATGACATTGAGGCTTAGCGCCACGGATGAGGCCGCACTCGCTTCGATGCGTTACCAGTTACAAGGTTTCATGGCCTCCATGGACGGCCTCCTTCGGAACGCCGACGCACTCCTCTACCACATTCAGAATCCGACACCGCTACGCGATCTCATGCTTTGTTCTGACGGGAGATCAAGTTGCCCGATATCTCGATCACCACGTGGAGTTCGAGCTTGAGGGCAAGCTCAATTTCAAGGGCGAATGAGATGTTACGGATCGATTACAACTCAATCGTTAGGTATCTATTCAAGTCAACTTATGTGTCGTGTCACGTTATCTCTATATGTCATCATTTTATATGCACCTCCGACCAAGGCTCATAACACATACACACATATACCAACACACACACAAAAACACAACCAACATACACACACACACACAACCAACATACACACACACACACACACACAACCAACATACACACACACACAACATACACACAATATACACAAACACACAACATACACACAACATACACAAACACACACACACATATACCAACACAAACAAAAACAGCAACACACACACCACAACACATATACCAACACACACAAAAACAACAACAGCACACACACACCAACACACCAACACACGAACAGCACACACACACACATACAACACACACACCAAAACAACCTCAAACACCATCAAACTACACCAACACCAGCAACACACACACACCAAAAACACACCAACCACCACCAACACCTAAAACACACAAACACCAAACTACACCAACACCAGCAACACACACACACCAACACCAACACAAACAGCCCAAACACCATCAAATACACACACAGCAACAACCCAAACAAAAACACACACACCAACAACAACACCAACACACCAACACCAACACACAGAAAACAACACACACACAAACACATATACATGCAGCCTCTATACAAATACATTTACCTATAATCAAATAAAACACAGAGAAGAGAAAGAGGGATTAACCGAAGATGGCGTTTGGGGCACGGTGAACCTGGAGCTTGTGTAAGAAGGAAATCGCAAGGTTAACCTAGAAGGAGGAAGAGCAAACATTAGAGAACAGAAGCTATCCAGGTGAGATCACACGGGATGCCGTCGATGTCATACCTATCGGAGGACGACGCCGGAGAAGGCGTCGCAGATGAGGCACGGGAGCTATCGGAGGACGACGCCGGCGGGAGGAATCAAGCTATCGCCGCCCCTGGATGAAGATCGCCGCCCCTGGGAGAAGATCACCGCTAGGGTATCGAGAGAGGAGGCACGGGAGCGGAAGGAGGAGAAATCACGATTGCGGCGAGACGGGTCTTTGCGCTGCGTCTGGGGGGTAATAGGAAGCCACGGAATTAAACAACCAGCGTTTTAGAAATAAGCCGATCCAAACGCAGCTTATCCTCTAACCTCCATTTTTTTGAAAACGCACCGCAGACTATCAGCCCAACCAAACGCCACCTTAGGCAACGGGAGAGATGAAGAGGAGCTTATTCGATGGGGTGCGATTAGCGAGAATTGAACTGCGAATCTGAACATGATTTTTGCAATTTTTGGGGTGCGAATAGCGAGAATTGGACTGCTAATATCAACTCTCTTAATTAATATTAAATAATTAATCAATACTAATTAATAACTAGATATTATATTACATCATGAATTTATCACGACGACTTCCATATACGAGCTCTGGTGGTTCTGACGAGTGGGATCCGCTTGGGAGAATGTGTGAGCATAATATTATACCGCCCTTAAAAATCAACTTTACCTTCAAGGTCATAATCTAGATGAAAGACGAGCAACATAATATTGGTAGGGGTTGATGAGCCGCGGAGCAGAAGTTGAGGAAGTGGAGTGGGTGTGAGTGGAGTTTTGGGTAGATTAGGCTGATGAGTTTTATAGTCTCAAGGAAGAGGTGGGTGGAGTTTTGGGTAGAATAATGGTTGACTTTGCAGTGGAGTGCTACTTAAATGAATTTTGGGATCTGCACGGGGAAGAGGGAGTTGGTGAATGTGTGCGAAGATATAGCGGTGATGGTAGATAAGTGTATTTAGGGCAAGCTATGACTTGCAGCCAACATGGGGCTCAAGGGAGAGAAAAGACAGTTCATGTAGGATGGGACATGGCAGCATGCGTGATACGAAGGGATCAGGATATGCATGAGGTACGGAAACGAAGGAAGGGGCAAGTTCTGGGCGATAATTGCCTGTTGAGCTACAAGGTCCTTTGCCGGTGCTGTGGGGGCGTTGGGCTAGAATGAAATATCGTCAGGGCTCGTCGCCGCCTTTGGTCGAGGACGTCCTTGAGCGCGCCGCCATTGTTAGAGAAGGATGACCAAATTTCAACGAGCACATCGGGGAGTGGAGGAGGAGAACGCAGCACTGGCGGGGCAATGTGGTGTTGTCGTATGAGCGGTCGATCTTTGCTGGTTGAACGTTTCTCGGTGGCGGAGCAGGAGCGCGAGGCCGGATCAAATCTTGTCATTGCACGCGGAGTTATGTCGGTAGATTGAGTATCGCAGGGACGGCAGGTACATTTTGAAGGCCCTCTGCGAGCGGCGAGGTGATCGCGATTTCGAAAGTCGTGGCAGATGCACCTTCTCCTAGAGGAATAGGGCATCCACTTGCAGGTGTGGGAAAGGCGTGGTTGCAAAAAAGGAGCCGATCGTAGCTCTCCTGTTTGTGGATAGTGATCGTGCCTCTGTGGATAGTGATCGTAGCAAAAAAGGAACCCCCAATTCTTTGCATCATGATTTCGTCGTAGTGATCCTGGGTGTGTTCCACTTTGGCGATGGGATGTGCGATGACGGAGGTGCTGGTTGCCTACGATGATAAGGCAGCGAACTAAGAGGAGGTGCCTCTGCAGCGACTCGACGCTGCGCCTTGGAGAGGATGTTTGAAGCACTCTTGGACCTGCGGCGGTGAAGGGCATGGCCAGAACAGATGATTTCCTATCAGCATTCGAAGGAATTGCTTGCTGGTGGAAAATCAGCTATGGAAACCGTAGCCGGAAAAACGGCAGGTCAGACCAATTGTTACAAATAGAAATCGTCGATGAGCAGCCCACTCAGAGTGATGCGTGCGTGCGAGAGAGAACATCAATGCTCAATGGATCAAGGCAGAAAGATAATAAGGATATATGGGTGAGAGATAAAAAGAGGAAGAGTCCTAAGGAGAGAGATCTAGAGAGAGAGATACCAATACATTAGTGATCCTCCAAGATACCCACCACTCATGGCTCTCCTCATATAGATGAGGGAGCGCATAACAAACACATATATAATACCTTAATCAATATAACTAACCAATCTAATATTAATTAATATTGTTAGTATTGTTGAATACTGTATAACTTGTAATTCGTCGAAATCATAAATGTATGAGGAAGAGACCTCATATGTTCAACTCAGCGCCCGACAATAACCATAGGAGTACTCGTCACACGAGAACTCATCATAGGAGTACTCGTCACAGGAGACCTCGACAACCTAAGGTATTAAGCTCGTCACCATTCAGCTCGGCAGCCTGCACAAATCAACTCAACAGCTTGTAGAGACCTCACCAGGGGCAACTATTCGCAGACCTTCTCGCCGTAACACTCAGGTCTTGTTTGTAGATGATTCTAGTTCTCCCTCTTTCTCTCTTGCTACCCCTTTGGGTTCAATGGGTATTTTGTGATTGGATTTTATCTCAAGTCTCTCTTGTTCCTTATCATTATTAAATATGTCAGATGTTGATTCTAGGCATCGATCGACTCCCGTTGAATTTACCCGGGTTAGTTATGATCATAATGTCCCTTATATTATGACTACCCATCTCAATAGTACAAATTACTTGTTTTAGCCGAAGTCCATTAGCTTGGCACTTAAGAGCCTGAAGATATTTGGCTATGTAAATGAGAGCATAAGAGAACCCGTAAAGGATACTGCTACCTAGGGGAAATGGGAGTCCGAGGACTCACTAGTCATGTCCTGGCTAATAACATATATGCAGGAGTTGATTGCTTGCAACTTCTTGTTCCTTAACGCTGCCGCCAATATTTGGAAGAGGGTTTAGTCCACTTCAGGACAAAATTTCTGCCCAAATATTTCAACTCAGAAAGAAGATCTTTCTCCTTCATCAAGATGATCGTCCTCCATATGCTTACTATTATGAGTTCACACAATTATATCAAGAATATGATCACTTTGATTCTCTTACCTTGATTTGCCATTGCAACGAGCAAAGAGGAAGGTGGTCGCCTAGGGTTCTTCTTATCTGGTGGATTCTAGATCCCGCTCCATTGCATGGTGGATTACAGGAGTTGTGGTCGCTGAACCCAACTGAGATTTGTCTGCCTCAAATGGTATCAGAGGCCTCGTTATCGATTCCTCCATCACTTCCGCCATCGACCACCTCCAGCACATCCGACGCCGCCTCCATCCTCGCTGTCATCTGCAGGAACAACACGCACCGCATCATTCACCCTCGTATGCTCAGTCTCCTTCGACCCACCTGAGACCAACTTCATCACCGCACTCATCTCATCTACCCAGCGCCTTTTTCAACCTCCCACGCTGTACAACCCTCATTCTCCAAGAGTGGACCCCCCCAAGGCCACGTAGACAGAAGTCAAGGTCAAAGGGTCAACACAGAGACCAGCAGTCCAAGATAGAAGCAGAAGAGACCCTGGCGAGTATGCAGGCAATACTCGCCAGGTAGGCGAGTATCAACCAGAAGAGCTCGCCGCGCACAAAAGACAGCAGAAGCCCTGGGCGAGTATTGGCCCGGCATGTGCTAGTAGCACCCAATACTCGCCAGATGGGCGACTATGACATGGTACTCGCCGAGTAACCCATAGTCGCCGGGTTGGGGGCTGGGCTATAAAAAGCCCCCTACCTTTTGGTTTTCCTATAAATAGGACCCCAGGGGTACTTGGATTGGCATCTGGACTTGAGCTTTTGGACCCCGATTCCCGAACTCTCGAGCCCGTCACCCTTGCTTTCAGCCAAGCCGGTGCCTTCCTTGTACCAAGCTCGGCCATTTTGGTTTCGGAGGGGAAGACTCTCTTGAGCTTCTGGGTACGTGGTAGGACCTCCCTGCCGCAGCATCTGGGGTCCTGTTTGTTGCTCTTCTAGCTTCTTCGTCGTTGCCATCCAAGCCATCTCGTTGGGCTGCTGGGCGAGTAGCCTCCGGCTGTATCGGTCCGAATCTTGAGGTCAGGATTTTCCTGGCGTCAACACTTTGGTGCGGTGAGCGTGGACCGTAGTCGTTGGAAGAAAGTTCAGTAAGAAGGCGAGATGGTCGCAGTTGGCGACCATGAGGAGGTAGTCGGCAACCCGTCCGCAAGTGGCGAGTTCGTGACGCTAGCAGTTTTTGAAGCCTTCGCGCAGCGTATGGAGGGGACCATGCGAGCAATGCTTCAGCCGCGCGCCGAGGTCATGGCGACCTCGCCGCATCGCCCAGTTCCGTCCGAGGGAGGGAGTCCACCTCGGCGAGCAGGAAAGGAGCACGTGGAGGATGAGACCGAGCGACCAAGGAGGTCGCAGTTCTACCAGCCAACCTCGCAAGGTATTCGCTTCCGCGAGCCGGGCGAGCAGGCGAGGTACCAGGATACTCGCCCATATGGCGAGTATGGAGGTGATACTCGCCAGGTGGAGGATCGTCGCCGGGCAGGAGGGAGGAGCCCCTTCTGCGAGGAGATCCTTGCCGCGCCAGTGCCAGAAGGGTTCAGGGACCCCGCCATGAATTATTATTCGGGGAAGGAGGACCCCGTCCGGCACATCCAATGGTTCGAGGATATAGTCTCTATCCGAACCATGTCGGACGCCTTCAAGTGCAGGTTGTTTGCCATCACCTTCCGTGCAAAGGCCTGGGACGGGTTCCACCAGTTGCCCGCCGTCTCGATCTACTGCTTTGAAGACCTATGCCGTGGGCTGACGACCCGGTTCGACACGGCCCGGAAGCTGAAGAAGGAGGCAACGGCCCTGTTCTATCTGGTGCAAAGGCCGGACAAGGCATTGGGACCCTATATCGAGCGCTTTCAGGAGGAGGTTCTGCAGATCCAGGAGGTGGATAGCAAAATCCTGTTGCTGGCCTTGACGTTCGGTATAAGTCAAGGTCTTTTCAAGTTGGAGCTCAGCGAGAATCCTCCCTACTCCTACGACAACCTCATTCAGAGGGCCAACAAGTTTGTCCGAGGAGAGGCTTCCAACCCTGACTTCTTGGCGAGGCTGGCACAGGTGACCAGAGGCGAGGAAGGAGAGAGGGATGGGATCCCTGAGAAAAGGAAGAGAGGAGAGCCCCGGAGGGAGGAAAAGAAGAGGCCGGAGCGGCGAGAAGAAAGGAGGAGAGAAGAGAAGAAGAGGGATGAGCCCAGGAGGAAGGAAGCCAGAAGGAGCATCGAGAGGAGGCCCGTCGAGTCCCCGGAGCGTCAGGAGAAGGAAAGGCGCTATCAGGTCCCCGTCAACCGGCCACCATGGAGGCCGGCTGGACAGCACCAGCGTCGGGATCAAAGGGGGAGATCCCCGGAGAGAAGACCTTTTCGCCAGCCGGAGAGGCGTCAGGAGAGGAGGAGAGACGAAGCGATGGCGGTAGCCGGGCGTGGCCGCCGTCAAGGAAGGAAGAAGCAGAAGCAGAGGAGGCGTCAAGCAGAAGAGGTTCCCCTCTACTATGACTTCCACCAGGCGGAGGGACATGCCATGGCTGCCTGCCCAGACTTTTGGGAAGCCCGGAGGAGGCTAGCAGCAGGGGAAGGTGGAGGGGAGCAGCGGAGGATAAAGGCCCCCGCCGAGCCGCAGGCAGGGCAGGCTGCCGTCATTCGAAGGAGTAACGAAGACCGGGTCGACCAGGGAGGTCGGGGAGACCTGGTTCAGGGAGGCAGAGTCGGAGTAATCCATGGGGGAGCGGGGCTGGAAGCTTCCCGCAAGGGGAGCCTCCATCAGATCTACCGCAGGAGTGTCGCCTCGACCTCGCAAGCACCACCCCCGATGGAGGAGATCACCTTTTCAGAGGAGGACATGCTAGGGAATGAGAATCCCTTCCATGATGCCCTCGTGATTCAAGCCGCAGTGGAGGACATCACCGTTGATCGTATCCTAATCGATAACGGTAGCTCCGTAAACGTTATCTTCAAGGGGACGTTTAGCGGACTGGGAGTCGGAGCAGCAAGGGTTCGAGCAGCTGATGGTCCCCTCTTCGGCTTCTCCGGAGAGAAAAAGGAAGTGGAAGGAGGAGCAGACCTCCTTGTAACGCTCGGTGGCACCTCCATCAACTGTCGATTTATTATCGTCGACGCCCTGAGCTGTTACAGGGCTATCTTTGGGAGGCCGCTTCTCAACGCCTTCAAGGCCGTCCCATCTTCCTACCATCAGTGCTTGAAGTACTGCAAGGGAGACGTCCAGGTGAGGATCAGGAGCGATCCAAGAGCCGCGCGGGAGTGCTATCTCAGCGCCGTCAGCACCATCAGCTGGATGGCTGACGCAGAAGAGTTCGGAAGGGTGCTAGAGAGCCCGACCAGGCTGGAGGTGGCCAAAGAAGTTGAAGAAATCGAGGTACTCTCCGCAGAGGGAGTACCTGGGTTGCTGAAGATCGGCGGATCGCTAAAGACGGAGGAGAAGATCGAGATGGCGGCGTGTCTGCAAAAGAACGTCGACATCTACGCTTGGAGTGCCGCCGAGATGCCAGGAGTCGACCCTGAGGTTGCATGTCATCACCTCAACCTGGATCCCGCGGTCCAGCCCGTCCGCCAGAAGAAGAGGACCGCCACCATCCTTGCCAAGCCAATCCAGGAGGAGGTGAAAAAACTGCTCGATGCAGGCTTTGTATCGGAGATCCAGTACCCAGGCTGGGTCTCCAATGTTGTAATGGTGAAGAAAACGGGGGGGGGGGGGGGGGGGGGGGGGTAGCTGGAGAATGTGTGTTGACTTTTCCTTGATGAATAAAAGCTGCCCGAAGGATTGTTATCCCCTGCCTCGAATCGACGCGTTGGTTGATTCAGCCGTCGGTTTTTTCTGTGATGAGTTTTCTTGATGCGTTTTCAGGATATCACCAGATCCGGATGCATCCCCCCGATTGCCGCAATGTCTCCTTCATCACCGATGATGGCTGCTACAGCTACAAGATGATGCCCTTCGGTTTGAAGAATGCAGGAGCCACCTACCAGCGGATGATGGACCACATCTTCAAGGAACAAAAGGAGAGGAACCTGTAAGTGTACGTGGACGACCTCTTAATCAAAAGCAAGAGCGTCCAGGAACATGTGACCGATCTGGTGGAAACCTTCGCGACGCTAAGGAAATTCAAGATGAGACTCAATCCAGCAAAGTGCGTCTTCGGAGCAGGAAGAGGAAAGTTTCTGGGGCATCTCCTTACCCCGGAGGGAGTAGAGCCTAACCCCGACAAGGTTAAGGCGATCCTGGAGATGCAGTCCCCAAAAACGATGAAGGAAGTTCAACGGTTGACAGGAAGGCTGGCGGGTCTTAGCCGCTTCCTCTCAAAGGCCGGTGAGAAGTGCTCTCCATTCTTCAAAACACTCCGCAAAACTGAAAGCTTCGAGTGGTCCGAAGGATGTGAGACGGCGTTCGAAAGATTGAAGGAGCAGTTGACTCAGACACCTCTCCTTCAGAGCCCAAAGGAAGGGGAAGACCTGCTCATCTACCTGGGAGTAGGAGCAGAAGCAGTGAGTTCCGTATTGGTCCGAGAGGAAGGAAGGAAGCAGCTACCCATCTACTATGTCAGTCGGGTGTTGAAGAAGGCGGAATTGAAATACCCGATCCTGGAGAAGCTCGCTTTCGCCCTGGTAGTGTCGGCGTGGAAGCTCCGACCTTACTTTCAAGCTCACTCCATTCGGGTTGTGACTGATCATCCTCTCCGAAATGTCCTAGAGGGAGTTGAACATTCTGGGAGGTTAGCGAAATGGTCGGTAGAACTCAGCGAGTTCGACATTTCCTTCTCACCCCGGGTAGCGATCAAGGCCCAGGCGGTAGCAGACTTCCTGGCTGACTTCTCAATGGAAACGGAGCCAGGAGAAGAAGCTCTCTATCCGATCCCATGGAAGATGTTTGTGGACGGAGCTTCAGGCAAAAGTTCTGTGGGGGTGGGCATCGTGCTCGTCAGCCCACAGGGAACAAAGATCGAGCAAGCCGTCGAGATCCTCTTCCCCGTCACAAACAACCAAGCAGAGTACGAGGCCATAGTGGCAGGCTTGCGCCTTGCCAAGGAGTTGGGGATCCGTGACATCCGGGCTTTCACGGATTCGATGGTGGTCGCGTCGCAGATTCGAGGCGAGTTCGAGGTGCGCGACACCATCCTGCAGAAGTACTTGGTAAAGGTGAAAGGGCTGGTTGGGGGCTTTCAGTCCTTCTTCGTCGATCATGTGCCGAGAGAGGAGAATTCGGCAGCAGATCGCTTAGCCAAGTATGGGCCGAGAGCTGGAGGAACTATTATCGAACTCTTCCATCCGTCCATTGAAGAAGGGGAGATGATGGAGATCGAGCAACGCCCTTCATGGATGGATCCCTTCGTGGCCTTCCTAGTCAGCGGTCAGCTCCCAACAGGCGAAGGTGAACAAAGAAGATTCCGGTACAAGGCGGCGTACTATTTACTGCAAAACGGAGAGCTGTACCGCAAAACCATCTCCGGCCCCCTGACCAGATGTGTCTCTGAAGACGAAGTACCTCGAGTGTTGGAGGAGATTCACTCGGGAGAGTGCGGAAGCCATTCTGGGACTCGCACTTTGGAGCAAAGGATCCTAAGGCAAGGTTACTTCTGGCCTACTATCCGAAAGGATGCCGAAACCTTCTCAAAGAAGTGTCAGAAGTGCCAACTCTTCGCCCCTCTTTAGTTACAGCCGGCCCAGCAGCTCCGATCAATCACCGCCCCATGGCCGTTTGCCATCTGGGGGATGGATTTGATCGGCCCTTTCCCACAAGCAAGTGGCCAGAGGAAGTTCTCGTCATGATCGACTACTTCTCTAAGTGGATCGAGGCCAAAGCTTTGGCCAAGACCACCTCTCAAGTCGTGAAGAACTTCATTTGGGGAGAGATCGTCTGCCGATTTGGAATCCCTCTCGCCATCGTCACCGACAACGGTCCCCAGTTTGCCAGCCTGGAATTGGAAGATTTCTGCAGGCAGCTGGGAACCGATCTTCGATTCGCCTCCGTACACCATCCCAGGAGCAACGGTCAGGTGGAGGCCGCCAACAAGCTGATCATCAATCTGCTGAAGAAGAAAGTCGAGAACCTGAGAGGTAATTGGGCAGACCAGCTCCCCTCGGTCCTTTGGGCTTTGAGGACCACTCATAGCTCAGCCACCGGGGAGACACCGTTCAAGCTCTCTCACGGGTCGGAGGCTCTCATTCCAGTAGAGTTCGAAGTCAGAAGCCCAAGGGTGGTAGCCGCGGAAGACGGAAACGAAGAATGACGATTGGAAAATGAGGAAGCCCAGAAGCTGTCCCTCGATTACATCGAAGAGCTCCGAGACCTGGCCTCAGCGAGACAAGAAGAGATCAAGCGCCGAATGGCTAGACATTTTGACAAAAATGTCCGCCTCAAACACTTCCAAGCAGGTGACTTGGTCCTAAAAAAAGTGGACGCGGCAGGCAGGTCAGCAGCCGTCGGGAAGCTCAACCCGAACTGGGAAGGACCCTTCATCATCCAAGAAGCTCTCCTGACCGGAGGATACTGCTTGCAGAACCAGGAAGGCGAGCTGTTAGGGAACACCTGGAGCGGCGATGACCTGAAAAGGTTTTATCCCTAAGGGGAATGTACATGCCCCCTCCTTTTGTAAATTTGTTTATAAATAAAAATTTACGTCTCCCTGAAATATGGAATGAGGCAGTCATTCTTATCTCAGAAAAGTCTTTTAAGGAAGAAGGTCAGTATAGTCGATCTCCACGCTAGGTTGGGAAATGTGCCTCCGACTTAACCCTCGTAAAAACTCAGAACGGATGATGGGACAGTGCCTCGGGTGTGCGTTCCCTTAAGTCCAAGCCTCTGCAATGACGGCCGAGATCAGCTCCCCCCTTGCACGTTGGCCGCGGTTCCCACCGACCGCATTTCTCGTCCGACTGAAGAGATTACCAGGAGAAAAGTCTGGACGCCGACCTCCCGATTCGGCGAAAAGATGATCGATTTAACTAGCTCAGGGGACCCTTGAATAAAGGTGTCGTGTACCCTCAAGAGCTGAAAGCGCAGCGAAGCAAGCCGTTTTTTCTAAAATATTGTGTCCGATCATGTGAGTTGGTGTGCTTAAGTGTGCTTGACTCCCTGCTAATTTGTTGAGCAACGGGAAGCAGGTTTGATCCACATCCAGCATCCAAGTAGGGTGGAGGCCTCGGGATGGTATGTCCCCTTGGACCTCCCCGACTACCACTCCCTGCTTGACGTCATCCTGCATCAACATTCGACACCGCAAGTTGGAAGACGAGCCTCCGACTTGACCCTCGTAAAAACTCAGAACGGATGATGGGACAGTGCCTCGGGTATGCGTTCCCTTAAGTCCAAGCCTCTGCAATGACGGCCGAGATCAGCTCCCCCCTTGCACGTTGGCCGCGGTTCCCACCGACCGCACTTCTCGTCCGACTGGAGAGATTACCAGGGGAAAGTCTGGAAGCCGACATTACAACTTTGGGAAAGGGCAAGACCGATTCGACCGACCGAAGAATGGAGACATTCCGGCATCCAAGTAGGATGGAGACCTCGGGATGGTGTGTCCCCTTGGACCACCCCGACCGCCATTCCCTACTTGACGTCATTCTTCATCGACATCCGACATCCAAGTAGGATGGAGGCCTCGGGAAGATGTGTCCCTCCAAACCTTCCCGACTGCCATTCCCTATCTCTTTCCCCTTAAGAGTCCATTGTTATGAAATAATTCTAAATAAACTCTTCACCAGGTGCAAGGCAAGGCCTTGAGTTGAGCATGTGTCCCTTGGGACCCTCCAAGTGCCCCTCACGACTCGACTCAGTCAGAAGGTACCATTGAAAAGGCGAGTATGAAGAGAATACTCGCTGGATAGGCGAGTATACACGTGCGAGTATACACGTGCGAGTACGCAGGTGCGAGTATGCAGGTGCGAGCGCACAAACTCGCCTCGAACCTAAGAGCCCAGCGAGCACTCAATCTCGCCCCGATCCTAAAAGCCTAGCGAGCACTCAATCTCGCATCAAGCCTAAGCGACATTCAGGACAGGAATCAAGGCAGAAGCAACAGGCGAGCAAAATCTTATCTCCTTTTTCATTTATATATTTCGTATAAATTACAAAAGAATCTTCAAGGGGTTTACAAAAGGTCGTCGGGCGAGCAAAAAAGGGTGCCCGGGCGACTAGGCGTCATCCTCGCCATCAATGTCAACATCTGGTTCATCGCCGCCATCGTCATCATCCTCGTCCTCGGAATCATCATCCTCGGAATCACCAGACAGCTGGGAAGATGCTCGCAAGGGAGAGGTGGACTCCTCGGCGAGCAGCGCCGGGATGAGGTCCACCACTGTCAGCTCCATCGCCGCCGGCTTCAGAAGGTCGTCCGCCTTCAGTTGGCTCAGGATGACAGTCCCCGTTGCTCGCGCGATCTCCCGACGAATGCGAGGCATATCGTCGCCGAGAATCCTGATCTGCTTGCCGACCCTGGAGGGGCCCGCCACCGCTGGCTGTTGCTCGGCAGGCCGAGTTTCCAGCTCAGCGATGCGAACTTGGGCGGCCTCCAAGGCCAGTCGGGTGTCGTCCAGCTCCTTCTCCAGCTGGGAGGTCTTCTTCGCCATCTCCACTTCGGCGGCCTGCAAAAGAGAAGACGCAGAAGGTAAGCAAACTATTCGGCAAAGTGGCGAGTATCCCACAAGCGAGTATAGAAGCGAGGCGAGTACCTCATGCTCCTTCTCTTTGAGCCCCATGACGATCATCTTCTTACTTTGGATCTTGATCACCCCTTCATACTCGAGCAATCGCCTTGCTGTCGAATGGGCCAGCTCGGCAGATCGCAGCAGAGATCGCGAGGTTTGGTGAGCGAGATACTCGGAGGTCTCCTCCTGCAGTCTCTCGGCATCCTCGCGACCATAGACGGCGTGGAGCACGTCGAAGCCCTCGCCCTTGTCCTCCCAGTCCTCCGACCATGGCGGGAGGTTGGAGCTTAGAGACACCACGTGGGCGCTCTCCGTCCAGGTCACCAAGGGGCGACCATAGAGATCCTCGCCACGTCCACCCAGGTTGAAGTTCGGATGGGTGAAAGGCTCGCCAGCCTCAGAAGGGTCCGCCTTCTTGCCAAGGTCCCAATGAGCGACCTCCTTCTTCTTCCTCAAGGGCTCGGAGGGCTCGCCCCTCTCCTTTCGCTTCTTCGAAGGCCCAGATCCTTCGCCGACGATCAAGGGCTCATCGCCTCCTGGCGACAAGTCGATGGGCGAGTAGACCCCATCCCCGCGAGCAGAGTTCCCTGCACCTCCCTGTGTGGAAGCCGTCGCCTTCACCACCACGGGAAGAAGCTCGTGTGGCAGAACATGGACTGCTGCAACAAACAGAGAGTTAACCCCAGTTAGTCGCCAGAACGAAGACGAAGAGCGAGTAGTGCGAATACTCGCGCGATAGGTTACCTTCGCCCGGAAACACCTCAGCAAGTTCGTCTACTCGCCTCCTCCAGAATACCACATCAAGGCGGCGATTCTTGAAGGATTCGAGCAGTTTCTCGCCACCCTCATTCAGGAAGGAAACCCCGAAGACGCTCTCCGGCGGCTGGAAGGACCTTTCGGGGATCGCTTGGAAGTCGCCAGCGATGACGACTAGTCGCTCTCCCCAGCGGTGGTTCTTCTTCGCCGTGCCGACCAGTGTGCAGACATGGCTGCACAAGAAGACGACGCCCTCGCCTGTCGCCATGAAGTGAAATATTCGCCTGAAGACGGAAAGGTCGAAGGCGATCCCCTGGTCGCGCAGGTAGCAGAGGAACCCCACGATCATCGCCACCCCATTGGGGTTGATCTGGGCAGGGACTATCCCAAAGTAACGGAGTATCTGAGAGAACTCCGTCCACAATGGTAGTCGCAAGCCCACCTCGAAGTGGCGAGTAGGGAACACCCGCTCGGTGGTCAGGACCGTGTTTAGTCGCTCGCCCTGGCGAGGAAGCCGAGCGACAAACCCGGGCGGGATGTACTTCGCCTTGAAGATCTCCAAGTCCTTCTCAGTCGTGACGGACTTCTTGAAGGTGGTCGCCGCGAAGTTCTTGGCGTGATTGACACGCCGAACAGTCGCCTCGTCAGACATCTTGGAGGAGAGAAGGAAAGAGAGGCAAGTATCAAAGAAGACAAGAAGAGGGGAGGAAGACGGAAGATACTCGCGTATGAGTTGGAAGGTCGCCGAAAGCGTAATAAATATTCACCCACCCCCCCTATTTATAGTAGTCGGGTAGCTTGGCTTATCAAGCACGACGGCGCGATCAGGAATAAGGGGGTGGCGAGTATTAAGTTAAGGTCGCCAACTCAACAGCACGCGTCAGCAAGGAGTCGACCTCCAAGGCGAGAAGACCTGCAAGAAAAAACATGAAAGAAGCTCGCCATGCATAGGCGACACGCAGACAATACTCGCCGAAGCGAAAGAAGATAGAAAAAATCAACACAAAAAATCCATCACAAGAAAAGAAAGCAGAGCAAGTAATGGAGGGCGAGTTTCCAATACTCGCCGAAATAATATTACATCAAATCAAAAATGTTTCAGAGTTACAAGGGTACTCGCCAAGGGCGACATAACATGGAAAGAAGAAAATAAAGAAGGGCAACATCTAAGGAGGCGCCTGAATATTCGCCTGAGGATCCGGAGGCTGAGGATGTCGCCCGACCCAGCCCAAGCTGCGAGCTCGCTTGAAGTGCTCGAAGGCTACGGACATCGCGTCCTCGCCCTGCCGCAGCTGATCTTCAATCCTCGCCAGCCGACCGACCGAGCCCATGCTCGCACGCATCCCCACCATCTCGTCATGATGCAGCTGCTGGCGATGCTCGAGTCTCGCAACTCGGCGCTCTAGGTCGCTAACGGTGTGCAGGCGAGATTCTGCACCAGCCAGGCGAGTATCGAACTCTTCCAGCAGAGATACTCGCACCTCCAGCTCGGTCAAGCGACGATGAGTGTCAGTGCTCGCCAGGCGCTCAACCCGCGACTCCATGTCAGTCAGGCGGCGATGGGGCTCGCTGACCGCCAAGCGCTCTAGCTTCGCCTCCAGATCCAAGATCGCGCGAGTGGCCTTCTCTTGATACTCGCGAGAAGGAAGCCCGACGGCGTCAATCAAGGCTCCTATGGGAGTGCGAGCGCGAGCTGCAAAAAGGGGTAAAAATATCAGGGCTTTGACGACTAAAGGAACCAAGTGAAGATAATGACGACTATCACAAATGGCGACCAAGTACCTGGCCGAGGACTGCGAGAATGACGGCGAGGAGAGCCCCTGCCTCGCTGAGGAGACGTGCTGTGATGATGATCGCCTCGCCGAGTAGGACGGGACCCAGCGGTCTGATCCCGGCTAGGAGGCGCGTTCCCACGACCGCGACTATCGGATGGTCGCCCTCCCCCCCTCGGAGGAAAGAAGCCCGAAGGGCCCTCAGTCCCACCACGGCGTAAGGATTCGCCTTGGTGAGTAGAATGAGCGGTCGAAATCGAAGGGCGCTGCTCGTCCTGAGTCGGGACGGGAGGAGGAAAAGGAGGAGGTGGCGGAAGCCCACCCACGGGCAGCTGCGAGCTGCTCGCCAACCCCGAAGAATCAAGAGGCGGTGGTGGTGGAAGCACGTTGCTCGCCAGAGGAGCCCGTTGCTCGCTCATTGGTCTCCTCTCCAGCAAAGAGCTGTGGAGAACTCGCGCCGAACGCCCACCACCCCTAGGCGAGATCATTGACGACGATCTCAGAGGAGGCACGGCCAGAGGCTCCTCCTGAGCACCGATGGTAGACGAATCTGCGAGCATAACAAAAATATTTAGCGACTACGGACCAAGCCAAGACTAATCGAGAAGGTGACGAGTAGGAAGCTCTCTACCTCGCGCAGGAGCGAGATTCTCCGATTGATTCTGGGCCGAGGTCCCAGGCATGCTCGCCTCCTCGGCGACATTTGGAGCAGGAGGATCGGCGGCCGGCGAGTCGCCCTCGTTAGAAAGCCCCAAGTCGTCCAGCAGCTGCTGATGTCAGTCGCCCAAAGGGGCGGCGACATCATCTTCAGCGACCTTCTTTTTCCCTTTCTTCTTCTTCTTCGCGAGCCTCTTCCTCTTCTTAGAAGCGAGGAAATCCTCAGCCTCGTGACCTGGGCGCGGAGGGAGCGAAGAACCGTCGAACAGGCCAACAAGACCAGTCATGGCCGCCTTAGCCTCTGCAGAATAGTCGCGCGTCATCTTGAGCGAGTTCAGAAAAGACGTGCCATCAGAGACCCCTGCCCCTCTATTTATAGAGCTCGAGCGTCGGCCAGCGAGATGCCGAGTATAGACCAAATACTCGCCAGAAAGAAAGCTCGTCGAATAAGGGTTGGATGATTCTTTCCGAGCAACTACGTTACTCGCAAAGAGCGGGGATTGTGTACAACCCTCATTCTCCGAGGGTAGACCCCCCCAAGGCCACGTAGACATAAGTCAAGGTCAAAGGGTCAACACAGAGACCAGCAGTCCAAGATAGAAGCAGAAGAGACCCTGGCGAGTATGCAGGCAATACTCGCCAGGTAGGCGAGTATCAACCAGAAGAGCTCGCCGCGCACAGAAGACAGCAGAAGCCCTGGGTGAGTATTGGCCCGGCATGTGCGAGCAGCACCCAATACTCGCCAGATGGGCGACTATGACATGGTACTCGCCGAGTAACCCATAGTCGCCGGGTTGGGGGCTGGGCTATAAAAAGCCCCCCCACCTTTTGGTTTTCCTATAAATAGGACCCCAGGGGTACTTGGATTGACACCTGGACTTGAGCTTTTGGACCCCGATTCCCGAACTCTCGAGCCCGTCACCCTTGCTTTCAGCCAAGCCGGTGCCTTCCTTGTACCAAGCTCGGCCATTTTGGTTTCGGAGGGGAAGACTCTCTTGAGCTTCTGGGTACGTGGTGGGACCTCCCTGCCGCAGCATCTGGGGTCCTGTTTGTTGCTCTTCTAGCTTCTTCGTCATTGCCAGCCAAGCCATCTCGTTGGGCTGCTGGGCGAGTAGCCTCCGGCTGCATCGGTCCGAATCTTGAGGTCAGGATTTTCCTGGCGTCAACACACGCGACGTAGAACCCTGCTGCTCCATCGCCTCACCGCGTCACTCACCTCTCATGCCAAGCACGACATCCCCGCTCGTCCAGCTTCAACACATCTGACGCCACCGCACGGCGCACATCTTCATCAGTGAGGCGTTGCTGGTCAATAGCCTCGTCTCCAGCTGCAGACGTCTCCTCTAACCGCTTTTTCCTCGCCGCTCATCCTCCCGCAGACCCTCGCTTCTTCCCTCCACTTTATCCTCGAAACCCACTGCTACATCGACAACAACACACCCAACCCACACAGTTCCTCGAGCCCCCGCTTCGCCAGCACCACCAGACCCAATTCTTTTGGCGCCTAATTTTTGGATGGCGTCGCCACTACTCGCCGATGCCCCAGCCGCCGCAACGCGTTATCAGGCCATGTTCTGGTGTAAAATCAAGATGCCAGAGGATCTGCCTTTATGTAGCCGCCCGCCATCAGTTATCTTACCAAGTCTCATCCCCCTGGCAGGGCCACTATACCTGGAAGACAACTCGAGGGCGAGTTTCGTCGAAGTGGAGACTGATGTAGGACAGGCGGTGGCCGATCTCATGGAGTTTGTTTTAATTTTAGTATTGCACTTTAATTTTCCGTGTTGTTTTGTTTTAAGCGCGCGTGCCGTGGCGCGAGTCGTGGTGTGCGTTTAGCAGGTTGTTGTTTTGTTTTGTTTAGGGTTCAGTAAAGAGCAGCCCAAGGTCTTGTTGTAAGGAACTTTTGAGAATTAATTTTAGCTTTTCCAAGGCCTGCCTAGGGTTCTTGTCTGGTGGATTCCAGATCCCGCTCCATTGAATGGTGGATTCCGAAAGTTGTGGCGTCTGCATCAAAACCTGTCCTTCATATACCAAACTTTACTTAAAAGTTGTTATTTGTTAGTCACTTGACTAACTCCATACAATGCTCAATTGCCTTTTCCCCCTCTTATTGTGTCTTTCAAAACCTGCAGACGAAGAAGATGACTGGCTCTGGTAGGATGCAAGACGGCCTCTATGTGTTTGATCCTTTTACTTTAGCTCAAGCCATGCATGTCTCTCAAACTCCATCTTGGACTATTGGCAACGCCGCCTGGGCATCCATCCTCTGCCTCTATGTGATTTTCATTTTTCTAGTTTCACTTCTCATGTCTTACAAAACTTTCATTGTGATGTATGCGAATTAGCTAAACACAAGTGTGTTTCTTTTATGTATTCTTCATTATTATCTACTACTTCATTTACTGTCATTCACTGTCATTCACTCTGATGTGTTTGGGCATTGCCCCGTTACTTTTATTTCTGGTTATAAATGATCGGTTACCTTCATTGACTGTTTTTCACGAGCCACTTGGGTTTATTTGATGCACTATAAAATGAGGTTTTTCCTCTATTTAAAATTTTTTATATCATGATTTCTACCTAATTTTGTGCCACCATTAAAATTCTTCGCAATGATAATGACCGTGAATACACTTATGCCTCCTTCGAAACATATTTGATTACCTTGGGGATAGTGCAAACTACCTGTATTCATTCTCCTGCTCAGAACAGGGTCGCTGAGCAGAAGAATCGTCATCTTCTTGAGGTTGCTCATTGTCTAATCTTTACCATGCATCTTCCTCGATATTATTGGAGGGATGACGTTCTTACCGTTGTCTACCTTATCAATCGCCTACCTACTCATGTATTAAAGAACAAGACTCCTCTTCATACTTTGGATGTCTCTCCTACTCACCTTGCCCCAAAAATCTTTGGGTGACTGTGCTTTGTTCATGTCCATAACATTGCATGCTCAAAAAACTTGACCCTCGTGCTCTCTGGCGTGTCTTCACTAGATACTCCTCTACTCAAAAAGGCTATAAATGCTGCCATCCTCCAACCGAGATTTTTTTCTATATGGATGCCACCTTTCAGGAAAATAAGTCTTACTATGAGGCCTCTCTTCAGGGGGAGTTTTCACCTACATTGGAAATGAGTCCTCCCACTATCCGCCAATCCCTCTATTGTGTATCATATCCCAATAATATTCCTAACCAAGGGGTGTCTATACCTCCTTGACTGAAGATAAATCCTTTGCAGGTTTATACTAGGAAAATAAGGACTCGTCCACACTAGCTCATCGTCCCATACTAGAACCAATACCGGCCTCGTCTTCAACTCATATAAAGTTACCTATCGACCTATGTGAAGGTACGAGTATCAAAGACTCATTGTCTAAATATGTTTCATATGCCTCTTTTTATTTTCTCTTTATCCTCTATCGTGGTTCCTACTATGTGACATGAGGCGCTCCAACATACAAAGCGGAGGAATGCTATGATAGAGGAAATGCAGGCTTTGGAAAACACCAGTGTATGGAACCGATGGATCTTCCAAGTAGGAAAAAATTGTGGGGTGCAAATGGTTATTTGCAGTTAAACAAAATATTGAATGGATAGTGGAATGTTATAAAGCACGATTGATGGTGAAATGATATACACAAGCTCAGGAGATTGATTATCAAAAGACATTTGCTCATGTGGCCAAGATGAACTCAGTGCGGGTTCTGTTATCATGTGCTGGATGTAAATGGTGTAATCTCTAATAGTTGGATGTAAAAAATACATTTCTCCATGGTGAACCGGTAAAGGAAGTTTATATGACCATACCTCCTGGATTTATACCAAGTGGTTCTAAAAGAAAAGTATGCAAACTAAATAAGACTCTATATGGATTGAAACAATCCTCAAGAGCATGATTTGGTAAATTCTACGAGGTGATGATCTCTTTTGGGTATATTCAAAATAATGTCGATCGTACTATTTATTAGACAAAGGAAGGGAAAGTTGAAAACTCTTATCATATATGTGAATAATATTATGATAGCTAGAGATGATACCGAATAGATTATTATCCTCAAAGGGAAGCTAGCAAAAGAGTTTGAGGTAAAATATCAAGAAAAACTAAAATATTTCTAGTGCAAATCTGCCACTATATTGATTGAAGTTAATCATAGGCTTGGAAAGGACGATGAAGAGCTTATAGAAGATGTGGTTGACTACCAGAGACTTGTTAGACAGTATCTCATACTCATCCAAATATAGTGTATGTCGTGGGAGTGGTTAGTCAATATATGCACTCACCAAAAACTGAACACTTGGATGTTGTATATAGAATCATGTGTTAGCTTAAAATGTCGCTGGGAAAGGGTATCTTATTCACTCATAGTGACAAGTTAAAGATTGAGGTCTATAAAATCAATTGATGATAGACGATCTACATTAGGGTATTGCTCATTTGTTGGGGAAAACTTTGTCACTTGGAGAAGCAAGAAGCAACTTGCGATGGCTCGATCCAGTGCAGACGTTGAATTCAGAGCTATGACTCATGAAATATATGAAGGAATATGGCTTCGGGCATTATTGCTAGATATCAGAGTTCTTGAAGACAATCTGATAAACTTAAATATTAACAAAACATGTATCAGTATTGTTGATAATCCTGTCCAACATGACCGTAGAAAGCATATTGAAGTTGATAAATATTTTATCAGAGAAAATATTGTGAAGGTGCGCATCTACATTCCATTTATTCCGTCAAAAGGACAACTTGTCGACGTTCTTACTAAAGGCTTAAGTGAAATTAGCTTTTGTAGCTTAATTATAAAATTGAGCATGAATTGCATAGTATAGCCAACTTAAGAGAGAGTGTTAATATTGTTATATATATATATATATGTTAGATGTGTTGTATATTGTGTAGTAGTATTATCCTATAATCACCTCGGGTGTTAGGATCATCCTCCTATTATTCTTGTATATTTATCTTTGTTCAAGTGTGAATACATACAGAAATTCCTTTCCTCCTATTATGGTATCAGAGCTCTAGGTTTTTTTCCCCTCTCTCGTGCTCCCTGTTGCTAGACGATCACGTCGATCGTTTCCTGCTGTGCTGTTCACGATCCCGATCCGCGCCACCTCCGCTCCCAGCTCGCCTGGCGTTCCCGTGCTTGATCACGATCCCGCCTGGCGTTCCCGATCCCGGTCTCGATCCGGCCTGGCGTTCCCGATCCCGGTCTCGCCTGCTTGATCCCAATCTCGCCTGCTTCTTTGATCCCAGTCACGATCCCGATCTCGCCTGCCTCTCTGATCCAGATCCCGCCGGCGTCTTTTGCTCCCGATCCCAGCTGCCCGACTGCTGATCCCGCAGCCCTGGTCTTCGTCTTCTCTGGCTGATTTCGCAGCCCTGGTTTTCCTCTTCTTCGGCAGCCCCGACCTCCACGGTTGCACTTCTCCTGCAGCCCGCTAGACCCCTCCGCCCCCCGTTTTGGTTCGATGGCGTCACCTCACTCCTCGTCGCCCGCCTGCCCACTGCCACTACTGTCAGTGCCTTGGTCATATCAGATCTGAGTGCCGAAAGCTTCAGAGCGCTCAACATCGTGCTCCTGGTGTTTCTTCCGCTCATTTCTCGGCCCCAGCACAGTCTCTCTCTGTCTCTGAGCTTGTGCAGCTGATTGTCCAGCAGTTTTCTCCGGCCTACTCTCCTGCTTCTGTCTCTCAGCCGGCTGCCTCCGCCCTTGCAGGTATCTCCACCTCCGACTGGTTGCTTGACTCTGGAGCCTCTTTTCACATGACCTATGATGCTACACACCTTTTATCATGTCAGTCCATTACTCCTGCCCTTAGTATCATGGTAGCAGATGACACCATTCACCTCATCACCAGTCGTGGCCTCCTTCACACCACCCATTTTCACGTTCCTGATGTTGCCTACATACCTGAGTTATCCATGAACCTTATATCCGCCAGCCAGCTCACATCCCATGGTTGTCTGGTTACCTTTGATGAGTTCACATGTCATGTGCAGGATCGTCTGTCTGGGGCACTCCTTGGGGCTGGTCGTCGTCGTTGCGGGGTGTACGTCCTTGATCGTCTCCACCTTCCATCCACTTCGTGGTCACCTGCAACTTCCTCCCTTTGTCTTCCTTCGGTGGGTTTCTCTCAGTGGCACCACCGTCTTGGTCATCCCAGTGGTTCACGTCTAGCTTCTCTCATTAGTCATGGTTTCCTTGGCCGTGTTTCCATTAATCGGTCTCACTCATGTTCAGGTTGTAAGCTCGGTAAACAATTACAACTCCCCTATCAGTCTAGTGAGTCCAGGTCTCAGCGTCCCTTTGATCTTGTTCATTCTGATGTCGGGGGACCCGCACCTTTTGTATCCAAGGGTGGACACTGGTACTATGTTCTTTTCGTTGATGACTACTCTCGTTATTGTTGGGTCTATTTTATGCGTTCTCGATCTGAATTTTTTCAGATCTATGTTACTTTTTCTGCTATGGTGCGCACACAGTTTTCTGCTTCCATACGCATTTTCTGTTCTGACTCAGGGGGGGGGGGGGGGAGTATCTCTCTCATGCTTTTCGAGATTTGCTAGCTACTCACGACACTCTCCCTCAGCTTGCCTGTTTCGGTGCCCATTGTCACGGACTTAGCACCTCATGTCCGTAACACCATGCTCAGAATGGCACCGCTGAAAGGAAGCATCGTCATATTATTGAGACAGCTCGCACCCTTCTTATCTCCTCTCACGATCCTCCTCACTTCTGGGCTGAGGCTGTTTCCACTGCTATCTATCTTATTAATCTGCAACCCTCCACTTTCCTTCAGGGTCAGTGTCCCGGTGAGTGTCTGTACTCTCGACCCCCACGTTATACTCATCTTCGTGCTTTTGGTTGTCGATGTTTGTTCTTCTCTCTCCACGTGAGCGTACTAAGCTCTCTGCTCAGTCTGTCCCTTGTGCCTTTCTTGGGTACAGTGCTGAGCACAAGGGCTATCGATGCTATGACCCTGTTGCACGTCGACTTCGCATTTCACGTGATGTCACTTTTGATGAGTCTCACCCTTTCTTTGTGTCCTCTGTTTCCCCGACCTCACACTCATCCGTTACTCCCTCTGACGTGCAGTTTCTTACTCTTCCCATTTCTCCGTCTCATGTATCCTCCCCTCCGGTATGTCCCCCTCCTCTTCCCTTGCCACAGTCTACTCAGTCACCTCCTTCTTCCTTGCCGCAGTCTACTTCGCCTCCTCTTTCCTTGCTGTAGTCTACTCCGTCACCGCCTCACTCCTCTCCCTCTGATGAGCTGTCCACTTGGGATCGTGTCTCTCTTCCTTATCACTATACTCGTCGTCCTCCTCCTATCTCCTCGCCTCCAGTGCCCCCAGACTCAGTGCCTACCTCTTCCAGCGAGTGCCTTATGGGTGATCCTCCTGTGCGCCGCAACCCACCTCGTGAGAGGCGTCCTCCCGACCGTCTTAGCCTTGCTACCCTACCGCTGGACCTACCTGCCCTTCCTGCCACTGTCTGCAGTACTCCAGAGCCGACTTCCTACCGTGAGGCTGCCCAGATACCTGAGTGGCAGGTTGCTACGTCTGCTGAGTTGGAGGCGCTTGAGCACACTCGTACATGGGAGCTTGTTCCTCTTCCACCTGGTGCTGTTCCTATTACTTGCAAGTGGGTCTTTAAGGTCAAGACTCGCTCTGATGGTTCTGTGGAGCGGTGCAAGGCTCGACTTGTTGCTCGTGGTTTTCAGCAGGAGCAGAGGAGAGATTATGACGAGACTTTTTCTCCAGTTGCTCACATGACTACAGTACGGACTCTTATTGATGTTGCCGATGTTCGTCACTGGTCCCTATCACAGCTCGACGTGAAGAATGTCTTTCTTCACGGTGATCTTCAGCAGGAGGTATACATGCTTCCTCCTCCGGGTCTATCCTCTCCTCCAGGCCTTGTCTGTCGCTTGAGACGAGCTCTTTATGGGCTCAAGCAGGCGCCCCGCGCGTGGTTTGCACGTTTCAGTTCAGCCATTACAGCCGCTGGATTACAGCCATGTCCACATGATCCAGCTCTGTTCATGCACTCCTCCTCCCGTGGTCGGACCCTTTTGTTACTATACGTGGATGATATGATTATTACTGGTGATGATCCTTCTCATGTGGCCTTCGTCAAACATCACCTTCAGCAGCAGTTTCAGATGACTGACCTTGGACAACTGAGCTACTTCTTGGGTCTTGAGGTCAGCTCTACAGATCGCGGGTTTCAGCTCTCTCAGCAACGCTACACATCAGATCTCCTTGCTCGGGCTGCTCTCTCTGACTCTCGCATAGTGGACACCCCTATGGAGCTTCACCTTCAGCTACGTCCGAATGATGGGGTTCCACTCTCCGATCCTACTCGATACCGCCACCTCGTGGGGAGTCTAGTCTATCTCACCATTACTCGGCCCGACATTGCCCATGCTGTTCATGTGCTGAGTCAATTTGTTAGTGCGCCCACCTCTGTGCATTATGGCTATCTGTTGCGGCTCCTGCGATATCTTCAGGCGACTATCTCCCGTGGTCTATTCTTCTCCAGCATTAGTTCTCTACAGCTACGTGCTTACTCCGATTCCACCTGGGCTAGTGATCCTGTTGACCGTCGTTCAGTCACTGGTTTTTGTTTGTTCTTGGGTTCTTCACTTATTGCATGGAAGTCCAAGAAACAGACTGGTGTTTCCCATTCCAGCACTGAGGCTGAGCTTCGAGCCATGACTACCACCGCTGAGGATATTATTTGGCTTCGTTGGCTTCTTGAGGATCTTGGTGTCTCTTCTCCAGATCTACTCCCTTCAACTGTGATAACACCGGTGCCATTCAGATTACTCTAAACCCGGTGAAGCATTCTCTCTCCAAGCATATCGGGGTAGATGCTTTCTTCCTCCGTGAGCATTATAGTCGGGGCACTCTTGCCCCTTCCTTTATCCCTTCCGAGCAGCAAATTGCAGATTTGATGACAAAGCCGCAGACGAGGACCCAGCATGCCTATCTACTGTCCAAACTCTCAGTGGATGATCCCCCGTGAGTTTGGGGGGGGGGGGTGTTAGATGTGTTGTATATTGTGTAGTAATATTAGCCTATAATCACCTCGGGTGTTAGGATCACCCTCCTATTATTCTTGTATATGTATCTTTGTTCAAGTGTGAATACATACAGAAATTCCTTTCCTCCTATCAATATATATCATATTCCACCATAAATTTATCATGGCGACTTCCATATGCGTGCTCCGATGGTTCCGACAAAGGGATCCGCTTGGCGTATGTGTGAGCGTAACACATGTTATGTAGCCTGCGAGGAAGCTCCAACACAACCAACATCAATGTAATCGAAGTACTTAAAACTTGAATGAATTGTGGTGAGTTATCTCACCATGAGGAATTTCTCACAAAAATTGTCTCGTAATCGGTTCTTCCGTTCACCCCCAAGTGCTGAAGATGCTCGCACATGCCACTACTTTCTATTTGAGTTGATAATTAAAGACAAAATACATATACAGTTATATTATTAATTAAATAAACAAAATTGACCGAAGACCTTTGCAAGTGCATGGGCACAAACGAAGCCAACAAATAATAATGGTATACAAACTAACTCACCAACAAAAAGTTCCTTGTCAAATTCCTTGAAGCGAAGTCCATCACAAGTAGTGTTAAAGACCTTATGAATGAGAAACTCTTCCCCATTTCCATTACGATCCATCTTAAATATGATCTACAGTGACATAAAGAATATTTTTACTTGCAAGACAGTTATCCTCCAAATAATTAGTAATAACAAAGCATAAATACTCACAGCTTGACAACCATATGCAATAAGATCACTGTCCTCCGTTATAACAGCTTCTATACCTCCTTCAGCAGCATCAAGTGTAGAAAGATATGCTAATTGGGCATCAGCCTCATATGGAGCAACAATAAATTCAACATTTTCAGATCTTAAAATCTGAGATAGTAAGATAAATGGAATGAGTTGGGATTTCAGCAAACAAATTAACTGTAACAAAGAAGAAAGATTGAAAAATACCTGAATAAGTTGATGGGCCATGGATGGAGTAACTTGCACTGCTTTCTGATGGAGAAGGGAAGTGAATGAGGTTGAGAGAACTGTGAATTAGGCCATTACTCTTATACAGTAAGTAGAATAAGCATCCTTAAACAAAGATGAGAAAATTGTTTTGATAGAAGACATCTAATTTAAACACTGTCGGCATGTCATTTTTGAAATCAAGACGATATTTTTTTCTTACAAAATAAAATATGTTCTTTTGTAAAACGTTGGCCGACATCCAATTTTTTCCGATATATGGGCCAACACGATTTTTAAACATGTCGTCCGCTATATTATTTTATGTTATGTTTGCAAAATAGCAATATGTGACACCCAAATTTCGTCGCACGACATAAAATTTTATAAACATTGGTGAAATGTTGCCGCAACGACATTTAATTCATAAATTCTGTTTTATTAAAGTTTATCTCATTGAAATTATTGTGTATACAATTTAATTTAGATGTAAACTATAAAATTTATGCATATTGGTGTGCTAATAGTAAACGGTGTGCGAATAGTAAATATTGGATGCATTAAGAGTAATAAAAACTGGGTTTAGGTTCAATTAAAACCTATTAATCCATCTTAATGCTTGGGCGGTGGACTCTTGAGTGGTGGAGTCTTGAGCGGCGGAGTTGGACCAACTCTTTACGATTAAAAGCAAAACCGAGCCAGGAATCCCGCACAGTTGCAGGTCGCTGGATACCGCCACTCTCGTCTAGGGCTTTCAGAAAGCCGCACGTCTCCCTTCACCTTCCTCGGGGAGAAAGCTTCTCTTCGCCTGCTCTGAGCTTTCCCCCTAACCGGCGCGCTAACAGTGGAATTTCGGAGCCTTGACTGAGAAAGGAACTTTAGATATCTTCAAACCTTTCCTCAGTTCTCACTGTAAGCTCTTCTTCTCCTCTTTCCCCTCTCCTTTATGTATTTAGAGTTTGATTTTGGGGATTTTGAAAGAAAAGTATTTCAGTTTGGATGTAGAAAATTACGATAGCATGAAAACTTGATTTTCTTTGGAGGTTGTTAGGAAAAGTTATACCTTCTGAAATTTTCAAAGGGGCCTTCTGATTTTAACTTGCATGTAAATAAATAAGCATGTTTATGAAGAAACTTGTTTTATTTGATAGGGCTTTGATCCTAAGTTTACTAGAGGGAGTAAGAATCATGTTTAGGACTAGGGATTGTGCTGTGAAATCTCGAAAGATTGCTGGAATCTCATGTTTCATGGATGGAAATGCTAGTTTTGTTCTTAGGAATGCTGTATATTAGAAGGAAACCGCTGAAATTGAAGTTTACTCATGGGCTGCTGTTATTTTCCCATGAGAGGGCTGTTTTTGCATAGGAAAATTACATTTTCAGATATGCCCATCAAGATTCATGATTATTTGTGGATGACCGTAATTTCTATAGTTGTTGAACTTCATATTAATGTCTATCGGATGATAGTTTAACTGAAATTGAACGTGATATATGCTTTTAAATACAATTTAAGAAGAGAATCAGTTGTAGGATTACATGGTTGTAATTTCTATAGTTGTAGGATTACATGGTTTAGCTGAAATGCTGGTTTTGTTCTTAGGAATACTGTATATTAGAAGGAAACCGCTGAAATTGAAGTTTTACTGATGGGCTGCTGTTATTTTCCCATGAGAGAGCTGTTTTTGCCTAGGAAAATTACATTTTCAGATATGCCCTCATGATTCATGATTATTTGTGGATGCCCGTAATTTCTATAGTTGTTGAACTTCATATTAATGTCTATCGGATGATAGTTTAGGTGAAATTGAATGTGATATATGCTTTTAAATACAATTTAAGAAGAGAATCAGTTGTAGGATTACATGGTTAATATTTTAATATTGTTAAGGCTTGTATGATGAATTCTTAAATGAATTCCACTATCTTATGATAAAGATGTCTATTTGATAATGGAAGAGATTAAATCAATTGAGGTTTAATTGGATAATAATTGCAATTAAGCAGACGATTTAGTTTTTGGGATTTAAACACATCATTTTTCCTACATTAGAAATACCCTCTTAGAAGCCTTCATCACCCTTAAATTTCACTCCGTAAATAATCAAAGAACCATATTCAATTGATATTTACTTTCAGATACAAAGAGGAATGACATCACACGATAGACGTGACGATGACCCGAGGAAAGGCAAGGAAAAAGAGAAACTCGCGGTAAGGGTTTATTTCTTTAATTATGTTCTACTTTCAAGTAGTTTCACTATTAAAAATTATATCCACATGATGTTTTATTCTTGCATGAAAACTCCAAGCAGTTAGATGGAATAATAAATACCACATTAAATGCATCGATGTAAAAGTTAAGGGTATCTATAGACTGTTACAAATCCAGTTGGACCTTAAAGGTCTTAAGCGAGTTGTGCGCACTGGATTAAACACTGGGGTCAACTTAGTTGGGCCTTATGCGAGTTGTGCGCACTAAGTTCGACCTAGTGCAATGGGCCTAAGACTGAATACTGATATACAATGACCCTTGACTAAATGAAATGAAAACATATGAAAATTGAAGAAAGAGACAACTAAATAAATGAATATTGTTTTCAGAAATGTTAGTTGTTGCTTGTGTTGTATAGTATTTCTTTCAATACAAGTTGAACAATGACACTTGTATATTGACTTTATAGACTACTTATACTGTATAAAAACAAATGTCATATAAATATTGTTATTTAACTTCTGTTTTGCATGTACAACAGTTAAAGAAGTAAATTTTCTCACTTAAGCTTTTATTTAAAGACTAAACCTTTTCATTCTAAATTTTTAGGAACTCAGCGTAAAGCAGAATAAAGTGGAACTATAAAAGAATAGTGGAAAATTTTGAAGTGGCCAAAGCTCACGAGGGTTGTTGCTATGTGAAGTGCCCCACTTGTTAAAAAGAACTTATAATATAGTTGTTTTCAATAAGAAGTACTAGACTTGTATATACATGTTGTTTTGGACATGTAATAAAATGTAAAATACTTGAAATTAGAGTTTCCTTTTTGTATTTTTCTTTAAATACTCATTTGTGGCATATGAAAATTGTTGCTTATCGTTTAATGCTTATTATTAATGCAATGAATACGGTTACTCTGTGGCAGTCTGCGGGCCGTTACACAGTATATTTAAATCATTAATATATGTTATATTATGTATGCTTAAAATAATTAGGCTTATTATTTCATTTTTAATGTCTAATTCTTACAATCAATTTTATATAATTATTTTTAATTACAATTTTATATTGCAAAAAATGTGAAAAAATTCAACACATTTATTTGTTAATTATTTTATGTTTTTAGCATAAATTTATTAAGTAAAAGACTTATAATCAATTAAAGATATTTAACTTTAGTTTTTTTTTATTTGTTATAAACTTAGTATTATCAAAATAAAATTATTATATAATATTAAATATATCTTACAATATTTGTACTTAATAATATTTTATTTTGGATCCTCTTTGCTTTTATAATGAGATATATGACTTATTATTCATCTACTTGTTATGTTAATTTTTTACTTTTATATAATATATAATTATACTTAGTATACATAAAAATAAATTTTTTAATATAAGGTATGGAAATCCGATAATTTTAAATATCTCTGACATGTCTCCGACTTCCGACATCTAAAAACTCAATCCGACATGTTGCCGGCTTCCAATATTTACAAACTTGAATTTAAATACTTAGCAACCCATTTTGTGCATGGGATTATTTGATTATGATGGAGATCGATCGGGGCTCATGACGATTTGTCACCATTAACATTTTTGGATCGCCGATCAAATGATCAGAGACCGTGATTGCGACTGACTTGATTTTTCTTATTTTTATTTTTTTCTGAGCTCAAATTTGAAAGTTAGCATGTCGGAGCCGATGACACGATATGGGTCGTCATATTTAATTAACCTAAACTCCACCTACATATATCTTATCTAGTCTAGGGAAAGGGGGATTGAGAGTTAGTTTCCTGTCCGCATTTATATTTCTCCATTGTCCGCATTTATATTTCTTATAATATTTAGCTTAATTATTAATTGTGCAAGACCAATGCTCTGGATGCTGAATGAAGGAAGCATGGTTATGTGCACAAAAATCAAAATGGATTCTTGAGTCTGCCTTCTCTGATGTCTTTGGCTTTGATTTGAGGGCATGATTCCGCAGCAAACGTGACGGTATAGGGGGCCACAATTTCAGTGGTAATCTGTGAGCAGACACTTTGTGCATCTATTGTCAAAGGTTCGGTCTTTCTCCTCTGAGAGAAGCCACTTTGGGCATAGGGCCAAAGGTTAGGTCTGTTTCCAATCTTCCCCCGCCCATACCCCCAATGATTGGGGACTATATGGGTTCTGTTGTTGTTGTTGTTGTTGTTGTATTTAGCTTAATTATTATTGGCTAGATCTTCTTTTATTGCATGTGCATCTCTTATTCACCACATACTTTTAATTCATGAGCATTCTTAATTGATTTGCAATCGTCATTTGCTTGTCTAATTAAATGTTTGTGCTTAAATGTGATCAAATGTACTAGTTTTAGATAGTGTTGTTTAATTACTTGTTATTTGCATGGTGACTCATGCGCATCGCATTAGGGTTTAGAGTTAGCCATCATTAGTTCATCGGAGTGCGTATTTGTATTAGTCCACACCTTCATTTTTGAGTTTGTCGTGACTTCATTGCATTAATCGTGGTTGCTTGCATTGCATCTAGGATTAGGGTGTCGCGCTACGTCACATTTAGATTCGTCATGCATCCGATTGCATGTAAATAAGAAGCATGTTTGCAAAATAATGATTTCATATTCACTAACCTTGCATGTGAAAAAGAAATAATTACATTGGCGGCTACTTAGGCTTCATGTATAAAAGTTTTGAAGTTTAGGTTATGTGCCTCAGACAACTCTTAACAGGAACTAGTGAAAATGGGATTTATAAACCGACCTCAAATAATTTGGATAAGGCTAGGGTTTGTAGAGTTCAAAAATAATGTTGATTTCTAAGTACATCCAACCAAAGAACCTAGCAAGTCTCATTTTATTTCAAAGTGAGTTTTCTAACTTCAACCAATCAAATGATGCCCCAAGGAAACATTTTTATAAGGTGAACTAATTTTATCCAAGAAAACGCAAATCCACTAGCTGCGCGAGGATGCTTTGTGCACCGGGCTGCCCTTTTTTTTAATCAACATAATGACCTTCAAAACCACAATTTAAGGAAAAAAGCATTCATCAATCCAATTTGCAGCCTTATTCGGATGCCAATCAGGCTAAAATGGTAACAAGCAATCAACTATACTTCACTGGAAGTTAAGATAACCTGAAAGAATTCAACCGCAGACACAATGTCCCCTTCTTTTAGCTTTCTCTTGGCCAAAGCAAGATTTGCTTCCCTTTTCCTAATTTTAGAAAGCAAGCAAAAGATCAGAAAAAAACACAAAAAGATGAAATAAAAATTTTTATTCATACTTTTGTTATGATAAGAGAAGCAAAAAAAATCTCCTGATTTGTGCGTGTACAATGAAAGGGGAAAAACAAAGGCACACAAGAATAAAATATGTTATTGAAATATAGGAAAGCCACTGAGCCTAACTCAACAAATGATCTACCACTAAAAATAATGGGATAACAATTTGTCTTCTCAAAGTTACACGTGGAGTACTTGCAAGATGATTTTACCAAATTATGAACTCACATGTAAATTTAATCAAACAATCTTTTTTCATCATGTATATGGATGTTTTGTAGGCAGGATGAGTAGATTTGAAAGCATGTTTAGAACTCCTTACATTTTGCAACATAACAATCCACTAGTGAGTTGATATTTTTAAAGCAAACAGATCAGTGGTCGAGAACTTAGAAGATTTTTACAAATTATTAGCCCGTGCCACTAATGTGCAACAAGAACCACAAGTTGCAATTTCCACGGCAGAGTTGCAAGAGGGGCTATGATTGGATGTGGAGTTTCAAAATCCATTTTATTTGATTAACTATGAATTTTACAAGAAACTATGGCCATCGACTATAATCCGACAACAAATAGTTACGCCTACCGCCACGGCAAAATGCTAACCCACCACATAAACCATGTTCGTAGAATGGCAATAGTTGTCTCCCAACAGTTACACAATCTACTTCTATTATATTGTTATTTCAGGCAAACATAATGGATCGGAAGACTACAGTCTATGTTTCAATTGTGCGAGGCCTACACATCGAGTCATCGTTGCAAAAAGTTATTTTAGCTAGAAATGAAGAGGTGGAAGATTTCAAGGAATATTTGGAGCAAGGGGAACTGGAAAATTTATCTTATGCTCGAGCTCGAGGACAAGCTTGATGTCATGGAAGAGAGAATTGTTATGGGCGCACTCTAAGTGTTGAGTTTTGAAGTGAGCTAACGCCCGGCGTTAGAGCTAACGCCGGCGTTAGCTCCTTCTCGCTGAGCTAACGCCAACGTTATTGCTAACGCCCGCGTTAGCTCCTTCTCGCATCTTCCCCCTGTTTTGTCTATAAATAGAGGAGTACCCCCCCCCCCCCCTCTAAGAGCATGCACTCTGAAAGTGGCGAGTATTCTCAACTTTGAGCGAGTTAGAGATACCAGAGTGCTACCTGGCGAGCATCGAACCTGGAGTAAGTTCGGCAAGCGACCTAGGGAGAGTTTCCTACTTGCGAGTTAACGCGGGGCGTTAGGAGCTAACGCAGGGCGTTGAGTGTGGCGAGTAGCGAGCTTCGTCTAGTTGCGACTAGGGAGCTGAGGAGTGCGAGCAGCGAGCTTGCGAGTTAGCAGAGCTAACGCGGAGCGTTAGAGTTAACGCCGGCGGTAGCGAGGAGCGAGTATCACCTGCGCGGTGTGCTCCGGAGGAGAAGCGGACATCGTCCGTGACCAAGTTCTTTACTTCATTGGCTGTTGTGAATCAAGTTGGATGCAACTTGTATTCAACCCTGTTCGTTTGTAACTAGCTACCTAGAGTTATTAAATTGTGAGTTTGTGTTCATTTTTTTGGTGTCCTTATTCCCTTGTTGGTTGACGTGTTCTTCCGACTTCAAATATTTCACATGGTATCAGAGGGATAGTGAGAACAAGGACTGAGCAACCAAGATGGACGGCGGAGGAGGGTATGCTAGGGGACTTGACATTGAGCTGCTTACTCAAACCAACTACAAGAAGTGGATGTCTTGTGTGGAGAGCTACCTTCTTGGAGAGGATCTCTGGGTGGTTGTTGGTGGTGGGGAGCAAGAGGAAGTTGTAGCTGCCGGAGATAATGGTCCAGCTGTGAGAGCTTGGAGGAAGACCAACGCCAAGACGGAGTTCACCTTGAAGAGAGCCATATCGCCTCACTTGTTCGACCACATCATAGGTTGCAAGTCAGCGTCTGCGATCTGGATAGCCCTCGATGGGTTATTCAACAAGAAGAATATAGCGTAGCTACAATTCCTGGAGAATGAGTTGGCAAGGTCGACTCAAGGCGAGATGGAGATCAAGGTTGCAGATGTCGGATGTCGGGTTCATGTTGGTTTGAGTTTGAAATATCGTATGTCGGATTGCGGGGATATATCGGGGATATTTTACAATGTCGGATTTTAATATTTAAATAATTTATTCAAATATATATTGTAAATATGTGTCGTTACACACATAATATATGTTTATAAATTACATAATAAGCATATATACACATAATATATGTTTATAAATTATACAATAAACATATTTACACATAATGTATGTTTATAAATTAAACAAAAAAAAGTAGTTGACTACAATAAACAACATAAAGAGCATCAAATGAGAGTGAGACGAGAAAGATGTCAAATCTAGGTTCAGAGAGATGCATGAAATGTAGCACAAAACAAAATATTATCGCTCAGACACTTGAAAGAAATGAAATATATATATTTTTAGTACTCGTTATATATCGTCCTCGAGATATCGCCCGATATATCGGGTAAGACAAATATATCGGGGCCCGAAGATGGATATATCGGGGATATTTTCAAAAACGACATTTTTGCTTAAAATGTCGATATCGTGGCGTTTTCTGTCCAAAACCTTTATGTCGGCCGACATGTCGGACATGTCGGCTGACATCTACAACACTGATGGAGATATCCACCTTCTTCCTGAAGGTGAAGAACCTGTGTGGGGAGATCTCGGCCTTGGATCCAGACGAGCCAATCTCATAGGCGAAGTTGAAGCGGCACATACTCCGAGGCTTGAGGAAGGAGTATGTCCCCTTCGTTACTTCTGTGCAAGGGTGGGCTACTAAGCCCTCCTTACTGGAGCTAGAAAACCTGTTGTCATCTCAAGAGAGCTTGGCGAAGCAGATGGCGGGAGTATCCATCTCAGGGGGAGATGACGAGGGCCTGTTCTCAGGAAAGAGGAGGTCCTGGGACAAGAGAAAGAAGAACTCCGGAGATGGACCTTCAACGTCCTCTCAGGGAGATGAGAGGAAGTTCCTCCCTGCGCGCGATGAGATGGGGAGATCCCTTTGCTTTGCCTGTAGGAAGTACGGGTACATGGAAAAGGACTGCCGGTCTAATCTGAAGGCCGGTCATGCTGCTAACAAGGAGGGAGATCACCAGATAGGTGGAGGAAGAGGTGGAGGTCACCAGAGCGGTGAGAGGGGAGACAATTGTTTCCTGGCAGAGATGACGGCAACGTCAGTCGATGCCTTAGCCTCCATCAACCTCGAGAACGACTGGATAGTGGATTCCGGTTGCGGGCATCATCTCACTGGAGATATGTCCAAGTTCGACTCCTTGGAAGCATATGAAGGAACGAATGATATCATCACTACGGATGATACGGTACATCCCGTGGAGCGAGAAGGGAAGGTGTCCCTTGGGAGTAAAGAGAAGCCAGTGACACTGAAGAGTGTGTATCACGTGTCTGGCATGAAGAAGAACCTCTTCTCGGTTGCTAACGCAGTGGATGCTGGATACCGCGTGTTGTTTGGACCGAAGAAGGTGAAGTTCCTGAAGAACCTATCGTCGGTCGATGTTGATGTCACGCTCACCGGGAGAAGGGTGAAGGATTTGTATGTTCTGTCTGCAAATGCCTACGTGGACAAGCTGAAGACAAACAACAGCGCAGTGATCTGGCATGAGAGGCTGAGTCATGTGGGGATGGACAAGCTGAAAATGATGACGACAAAGGGCCTAGTGAGTGGTCTGC
Organism: Dactylorhiza incarnata; assembly: GCA_033032865.1. Classification (NCBI taxonomy): domain Eukaryota; kingdom Viridiplantae; phylum Streptophyta; class Magnoliopsida; order Asparagales; family Orchidaceae; genus Dactylorhiza; species Dactylorhiza incarnata. The sequence continues at coordinate 4,912,329 of JAWHQI010000123.1, read as the reverse complement.
CTCATCTCTCTTCCTAAGACGACGGTCATGTGTGCGATGGTTGCCAATATGGAAAGTCACATCGACTTCCATTTGACAAGTCGGAGACCAGGTGTAAGGCACCTCTTAAGTGCGTACATGCTGATGTTATGGGGTCGTGCGCCACCCTTACTTATGGAGGCAATAAGTATGCGCTGGTTCTGGTAGATGACTACACCCGCTATACATGGGTATACTTTCTGAGAGAGAAGTCAGAAGTATTCGACAAGTTCCAAGAGTGGAAGGAGCTTGTGGAAGGGAGGCTGAACCGCAGAGTGAAGAAGCTGAGAAGCGACAATGGAGGGGAGTTTACCTCCAATGAGTTTGCTTCTTTCTGCAGGAGGTTCGGCATTCGGCGGGAGCTCTCCTGCGCTCACACCCCTCAGCAGAATGGGGTGGCAGAGAGGAAGATCCGTCATCTGGTGGAGACTACCAGGAGTTGGCTACATGCCAAGAGCATTCCCAAGGCCTTATGGGCGGAGGGAATGACGTGTGCTACCCACGTGATCAACCGGCTACCTCTGAGTCCTAATAGGATGGTGTCTCTACACCAGCTCATGTTCGGGGAGAAGCCAAATGTGGGTCACATGAAAGTGTTTGGTTCTACCTGCTTCGTGCACGCCCCAGACGCTCAGAGAACCAAGTTGGAGCCGAAAGCGAGGAAGTGTATCTTCATCGACTACGATGAGAGGAAGAAGAGGTGGAAGTGCATGGATCCATAGACCCACAAATTCGTCGTCTCGCGCGACGTAGTGTTTGACGAACTGGTCTCGTATCAGAGAGTCTCTTCTGTGGTGTTGCCGGAGAGTGGAGAATCAAGCAGGGAAGAAGAGAGGGTCACTGAGGACCCTATTGTGGAGTTGGAGCTATCTCCCAGTGCTCCATCGTCATCTGGCTCAGGAGGAGCATCTGGCTCAGGAGGAGCTTCTGGTTCAGGGGGAGCTTCGAACTCTAGAAGCAGGGAGAGCACTGCTTCAGGAGGAGTTCAGAGAGGAGCTCAAGCAGAGGAGTCTACCAGAGTGGTAGATAGTGGCCAAGCCTTGAGGAGGTCAAAGCGGACCATTGTCTCGCCTGCTCGCTATAAGGAGGGGAACTTCGTGAGTTTGATCTCCTGCTTCTTCGCAGGACCACTCGATGAGAGGGAACCTGCCTGCTTTGATGATGCAGCTGGCATCAAGGAGTGGGACGCGGCCATGATCGAGGAGATGGAGGACCTAGAGAAGAATGAGACATGGGACCTGGTTCCCATGGTGGAGGGCATCAAACCTGTCACCTGCAAATGAGTGTACATGGTCAAGAAGAGAGCGGATGGAGAAGTGGAGCGATACAAAGCGAGGCTTGTCGCTCGAGGCTTCTCGCAAACCTACGGAGAGGACTATGAGGAGACATTTAGTCCTGTCGCGAAGATGACGTCGGTGAGGACGGTCATCGCTCTGGCGGCGTGCCGAGGCTGGAAGTTGTGACAGCTTGATGTGAAGAACGCGTTCCTGTACGGAGAGATTGACAAAGACATATTCATGGTGCAACCACCTGGATACGTGTCCAAGTCACTACCACATCACGTCTGCAAGCTGAAGAAGGCCCTCTACGGGTTGAAATAGGCGCCGAGAGCCTAGTATGGAAAGATTGCGGAGTACTTGCAGTTCTGCGGCTATGGTGCCTCAAACTCAGACTCTAGCATGTTCGTGAAGAAGAGTGGAGGTCTTCACGTGTTGGTTCTGCTGTACGTCGACGACATGATCGTGAAAGGGAACAACCCTGAGGAGGTCGCGGCGCTGAGACATCAGCTCTCCATACGATTCGAGATGAAGGATCTTGGTGAACTGCACCATTTCCTTGGCCTTCAAGTTGAGAAGAGAAGAGACGGGTTGTATGTTTCCCAGAGGGCATATGCCGAGAGGATCGTCGAAAGATTCGGCATGAAGGAGGGGAAGTGCAGTTTCGTTCCTCTGGAGGCTGGGTTGAAGCTTCGGAAGGAAGAAGGGAGGATTCTTCCTGATCCGAAGATCTTTCGGGCACTGATGGGGAGTCTTATCTACTTGACTATCACGAGGCCGAACATCGCCTTTGCTGTAGGCCGAGTTAGTCGGTATATGTAGGAGCCGCGGAAGCCTCATCTGGAGGCAGCCAAGGGGATACTGAAGTATGTGAAGGGAACCCTTGAAATGGGGTTGTCCTATGGAGAGGAGTCTGACTTCAAGCTGCATGGGTACACGGATGCAGACTATGGAGGTGACGCTGATGATCGCAAGTCGACATCAGGTTACGTGTTTCTGTGTGGAGCTGCTGCTATCTCGTGGTGTAGCAAGAAGCAGGACTCTATTTCCCTTTCTACCACGGAGGCCGAGTACAAGACGTCGTCCTTAGCAGCTCAAGAGTGTGTCTGGCTAAGGAGACTAGTGGAGGATGTGGACGAGGAGGTCAGCGGACCTATTGTGCTTCGCGGGGCAAATGAGAGTGCATTGAAACTGGTAACCAATCCAGTGTGTCATGCAAGGACCAAACACATAGAGATCGAGCATCACTTCATCAGAGAGAAGGTGCTGGGTGGCTTGATTGTTGTGGAGCATGTGCAGAGCGAAGACAACCTTGCGGATATATTCACGAAGCCCCTATCTGCGGGGCCATTCTGGAGGCTTCGCTCGTTGCTTGGAGTTGTTCCCGGAGCTCACTTCAAGGGGGAGTGTTGAGTTTTGAAGTGAGCTAACGCCCGGCGTTAGCTCCTTCTCGCTGAGCTAACGTCGGCGTTAGCTCCTTCTCGCTGAGCTAACGCCAGCGTTATTGCTAACGCCCGCGTTAGCTCCTTCTCGCATCTTCCCCCTGTTTTGTCTGTAAATAGAGGGGTACCCCCCCTCTAAGAGCATGCATTCTGAAAGTGGCGAGTATCCTCAACTTTGAGCGAGTTAAAGATACCAGAGTGCTACCTGGCGAGCATCGAACCTGGAGTAAGTTCGGCAAGCGACCTAGGGAGAGTTTCCCACTCGCGAGTTAACGCGGGCGTTAGGAGCTAACGCGGGGCGTTGAGTGTGACGAGTAGCGAGCTTCGTCTAGTTGCGACTAGGGAGCTGAGGAGTGCGAGCAGCGAGCTTGCGAGTTATCAGAGCTAACGCGGGGCGTTAAAGTTAACGCCGGCGGTAGCGAGGAGCGAGTATCACCTGCGCGGTGTGCTCCGGAGGAGAAGCGGACATCGTCCGTGACCAAGTTCTTTACTTCATTGGCTGTTGTGAATCAAGTTGGATGCAACTTGTATTCAGCCCTGTTCGTTTGTAACTAGCTAGTTAGAGTTATTAAATTGTGATAGTTTGTGTTCATTTTTTTGGTGTCCTTATTCCCTTGTTGTTTGACGTGTTCTTCCGACTTCAAATATTTCGCACTAAGAAAAGCACTGAAATTAAAGCGATGCGGACCAATTTCAGCTAATTGTACTTTTAATTTTTAATGCTGATTATTTTGAGTTCTAATTCAATTTGATTGTGTCAAGTTGTTTTTGCTTATGCATCAACTATCAAGTTAGTTATTTCATTTCAAGTTGGTTATTTTATAAAACCATATTGAACTGATTTTAAAGTCAAGCAATGAATTAATTTAGCTTCTTTAATTAATTTCTTTTAAATACTTGTATGGTCTCTCTTCTCTCGCCCTTCCTCATAATTCTGCAGGTTCAAACACTCCATAGCAAATGGCCAACTCCCCACACTGCACGTTGTAACTTCCTGCTCTTTACAGCAAGCTGTGAACTCTCTCTATTGCAAGTTGCCTACTCTTAAATGCAATTGGAAGCAGATCCTTGCACTACTACAGGACATCCAAACCATTCATCATCTAATTTGAACCTAGGAAGCACCGGTACGGGTACCGGGTACGATACGTATCCGGTACGGCAAAATTTAAAACCCAAGGATACGAGTATGGCATGATACGTTGTATTAAATATAATAAATAAAGCATAAATAATCAGTTAAAGTACAAGTCCATAACTAATGCAATATAACATAAAGTTCTTAGACATGAAATATTCATAATCATTTCAAATTTAACGATGTTCATCACTCATTTTCTTCATCTTCCTCCGTATTGTTAGAGATCAAGGCATCTTCAATTTCTGGCTCATCTAAAGACAAGTTGGCAATTGTAAGCATGCCAACTCCATCAAAAGGATTTGCTCATGCATCTCCTCCTATATCCCACATTCTGCTCATTCCTTGATTGTAGATTTCATTTCTCCTCGATAATAGGCGTAAATTATTATGCACATACACCAAATCATCAGCTCGTTGTGGTAGAATTTTGTTTCTTCTCAATGAGTGAATGAATGAGTATGTGCTCCAATTTCTCTCACAGTAGGACAATGAAGAAGGTTGACCTAAAAGCTTCAAAACAATTTTTTGCAATTTAGGTGCATAGAAATTGAAATCTTGTAATGTGTTCATTTAGTATTACAATACTATTGTTGGTGTTCATAGTGATTGAGAACGGATTTGTGCAAAAGAGATGAAGTGTTCTTGGACGCGTAAATTTTTACATGGTATTTGAGGGACAGAAGTTTTCGCGAGGCTAAGTTCTTTCATTTTGCTATTATCCGGATTTCTCACAATGAAAGGCAATGGTAGTTCCCGTGGTTTGGGGATCGATATGCTCACGCACACAAATCTTAAGAAATGGAAGTCATGCTTGGAGAGTTACTTGTTGGGAGAAGATTTGTGGGATGTCGTTGTTGGAGATGCATAGGAAGAGGTAGTGCCAACCTCTGAGATTTGGGCAGTCCTTGATGGTTCGTTCAACAAGAAGAATATGACAAGACTTCAGTTCCTAGAAAACAAGTTGGCGAAGGCAAATCAAGGAGATCTTTCCATCTCGGTTTATTTCCTGAAGATGAAGAATCTATGTGCAGATATTACCGCATTGGATTCATAAGAGCCAATCTCTGAGGCAAAGTTGAAGAGACACATTATCAGAGGGTTGTAGAAGAAATATCTATCTTTTGCTACAGCGGTGCAGGGATAGGCTACTCAACTGTCTCTGATGGAGTTGGAGAATCCCTTAGGGTCTCAAGAGAGTTTGGCTAGACAGATGACAGAGGTGTTTATCTCTAGTGAAGGCAGTGATGTTCTCTACACTGAGAAGAAGAAACATTGGGATAGAAAGAAGAAGAAGAACGATAGAGATGGTCCTTCTACCTCTTCTGGGGAGGGCGGTGCTCATTTCCCTCCCAGGAATGATGGAGAAAAGAGGAACATCAATGCTTCAAATGTAACAAGATTGGACACTAAAAGCGTAATTGTAGGGTCAACCTCACACCGGGTCATACAACAGAGAGAGATGAAGGTACAAAGGAAGAAGAAGGTTGGGGAGGTGTCTCCTTGCGGAAAAGGTCTCCACTGTGGAAGCCTTGGCCTCAGTGAACTTCGAAGATGATTGGATCGTCGATTCCGGGTGTGGACATCACCTTACCGGTGACGGGTCCAAATTTTCATCTTTGCGAAAGTAGGAAGGATATGATGTTATCGTGACAGCAGATAACACAGTCCATCCGGTGGAGTGGGAAGGGATTGTGACAATGGGCAGTGATAGGAGTGCACTCACGCTAGAGAGTGTGTATCACGTGTCAGGCATGAAGAAGAATCTGTTTTCAGTAACGAATGCAGTTGATGCAGGGTACCACGTGCTTTTTGGGCCGAAGGAGGTGAAGTTCCAACGGAACTTAGATTCGGTAAAGGCGTAGGTGACTCACACTGGAAGACGAGTTCGTGATCTGTTTGTTCTTTTTGCGACGTCGTACATGGACAAGATGAAGGCAAATGATAATGTTGTGATTTGGCATGAAAGGCTGGGGCATGTCGGGATGGAGAAGCTGAGAGTGATGGCGGAGAAGAGTCTTGTCAGGGACTTAGCTAGCGTATCTTCTTTCAACAACGGGCACATTTGTGAGGGATATTAGTTTGGAAAGGCACATCACCTTCCATTTGACACGTCTCTCTCGAGATGTAAGAGACCACTGGAGTGCATTCACAGTGATGTGATTGGGGCAAGTGCCACCCCAACATATTCAAGGAACAGATATATGTTTGTTCATGGATGATTTCTCACGTTACACATGAGTGTATTTTCTGAAGGAGAAGTCAGAGTTGTTTGGCAAGTTCTTGGAGTTCAAAGAGACTGTTGAAGGTGTACTTGGGCAGAAAATCAAGAAGCTGAGAACTGACAACGGATGAGAATTTACATCCGCTGAGTTTTCTTTTTTCAGTAGAAAGCATGAGATCAGGAGAGAGTTATCTTGTGCTTAAACACCACAACATAACAGAGTTGCTGAAAGGAAGATCAGACATATTTTTGAGACTTGCAGATGTTGGTTACATGCCAAGGGCATTCCCAAGGCCTTATGGGCGAAGAGAATGACATGTGCAACATATGTGATCAACAGGTGGTCATTGAGCCCGGACAACTAGAAGTCAATGCATGAACTCATGTTTAGGGAGGTACTGAGCGTGAAACATTTGCGGGTGTTTGGAGAGGTTTGTTATGTTCATGTTTTGAATGCACGAAGGACAAAACTTGAAGCCAAAGCCACAAAGTGTGTTTTCATAGGCTATGATGAGCGTAAGAAGGGTTGGAAATGCATGGACCCTCAAACTCGAAGGTTCATCGTCTCTCGTGATGTAGTATTTGACAAGTTGGCGTCTTATGGTGGAGCTTCTAGCACCGTGTTGGAAGAGAACAGAGGAGAAGCAAGCCAAAAAGAAGAAACTGAAGAAAAATCAGTTGAGTTGTCTATGTCTCCAGGAGCTCCATGCTATTCGAGCTCGTCCGAGCTCGATGTCGTTGGAGACGGAGTCAAGAAAAGGGGGAGCAAGTGCGAAGGCAGGAGGTGAAGATGTGGAGAGCAGTTCTGCTCTTAGAAGGTCACAGCGGACCATCGTGCCACCAGTTCGCTTTAAGGAAGGCAATTTGGTAACAATGATCTCATGTTCTTTTGGCAAGCCACTTGATGAGCGGGAGCCGCCGTGCTATGACGAAGCCACATGTATTGAACAGTGGATGGAAGTCATGGATGAGGAGATGAGTGCCCTCAAAAAGAATGAGATTTGGGATCTTATACCCAAGGTGGATGGTGTTACTCCAGTCACGTGTAAGTGGGAGTACAAGATCAAGAATAAAGCGGATGGTAGTGTGGAGCGACACAAGACTCGCCTTGTAGCTCGAGGTTTCTCACAGCAATATAAGGAAGACTATGATGTACATTCAGTCCTGTGGCAAAAATGACTTCAGTGCGGATGGTGATTGCGTTGGCGGATTGCCAAGATTGGAGGTTGTGACAACTTGACGTGAAGAACATTTTTCTTTATGCGAGATTGACAAGGATATCTTTATGGTGCAACCACCAAGGTATGTATCTGAATCACACTCAGGGCATGTGTGCAATTTGAAGAAGGCTTTGTATGGTTTGAAGCGAGCGCCTCGGACTTGGTATGGGAAGATTGTGAAGTATTTGCAGTTTTGTGGGTACTATGCATCAGACTCAGACTCGAGTTTGTTTTTGAAGAAGAAGGGTGAACTTCATGATCTTGTGTTGTTGTATGTCGACTATATAATCATGACAGAAAATGATAACAAAGAGGTGACAATGCTTAGAGCAGAACTATCTATTCGTTTTGAGATGAAGAATTTGAGGGAATTGCACCATTTCCTTGGTTTGAAGGTGGAGAGGAAGAAGAACAAATTGTTTGTTTCTCAGAAGGCTTATACGGAGCGAATCATTGAGAAATTCGGCATGAAGGAAGGGAAGAGTAATTTTACTCCACTTGAAGTTGGGTTGAAGCTTCATCGAGATGAAGGTAGGGTCTTCTCGGATCCTAAGCCTTTCCGGGCTCTGGTGGAGAGTTTGATATATTTGACGATTACAAGGGCGGATATCTCGTTCGCAGTTGATCGAGTAAGTCATTATATGCAGGATCCTAGGAAGACTCATATGGATGCAGCGAAGGGAATTCTGAAGTATGTTCAAACGACCTTGGGCATGGGGATGAAAGGGATACGTGTTTCTTTCTACATGGATTCACAGATGTTGACTATGGAGGAAATGTTGATGATCGATACGTCTTCATGTACGGTTCAGCGGCTGTTTTATGGTGTAGTAAGAAGCAGGAGTCAGTATCCATCTCCACTACCGAAGCAGAATACAAAGAGTCATCTTTGGCGGCTCAGAAGTGCATTTGGCTTCGCCGACTTGTGGAGGACGTGTTCAAGAAGATAGAAAGGGCTACTTTGATCCGCAGGGACAATGAAAGTGCCTTAAAGCTAGTCACTAATCCTGTTTTTCATGAGCAAACAAAACATATTGAGATCGAGCATCACTTCATTCAAAAGAAGGTGCTTACCGGAGCCATCTATGTGGATCATGCTCAGAGCCATGACAATGTGACAGACATATTCACGAAGCCCTTGAAAAAGGGACCATTTGAGCATCTACGTGGACTACTCGAACTGGTGACAGGAGCAATCCTTGAGGGGGAGTGTCGAAAATCAAGGTCAGCTTGAGGTTTCTCTTAACCGCTGATACCGCCTAGGGTATCGGCTGGCTGATAGGCGCGGCGACAGCAGCTGGCTAACGCTCGAACTGACGCTGGGCGACAGCGGCGGCGACAGCAGCTGGCTAACGCTCGAACTGACGCTGGGCGACAGCGGCGGCGACAGCGAGCGGATTCCGAACGGGAGAAAGAGAGGGAGAGAGGAATAGAGGAAGAAGGAAGACAAGGGGAGCAGCCCCTCCTAAGATAGATGATCCAAAGATGAAAAACAAAACATACAAGGAGTTCCCCTCATATAGTGAGGGCCCAAACAAACCCTAAAACATAAACATAACTTGATAACCGCACATCGCAATTAAATTAAACCGTAGGTCCGGTTCCTTCGTTCTCCGCCGAACCATTCGTCTCACACGCCTCGCGTCCCCTCCGCGTGTACACCTGCCATGGTGGATCCTCCGCTCCGAGATCGGTAACAATACCGCCGTCTGGGAAATTGGCCTTGTCCTCAAGGCAATAATCGGGGAACTGGCGGCGAAAGTCATCCCGAAGGAGCCACGTGGCGGCGGTGGCCGGTCGGTTGCGCCAAGCTACTTGAATCTCTTCCTGGGTAGTGTCTCCCGGGCGGTGGTGTCGACGGCCGAGAATAGCTTCTGGATAGAGTGGTTCGGACCCGGAGTAGTCGAGGTCGGCCGGAATGTGGTCCACGACGGGGTGGTCGCCAACGACCCGTCGGAGCTGTGACACATGAAACACCGAGTGAATGCGGCTATTGGCAGGCAGACGGAGTCGGTACGCCACGGCCCCAATGCGGCTGATAATCTCGAACGGCCCGTAAAAACGGGGCGCTAACTTCGGACACGGGCGGCGTGCTACGGTCAGTTGGCGGTAGGGGTGTAGTTTGAGGAACACCTTTTCGCCCACTTGGAATGTCAAGTCCCGGCGCTTCCGGTTTGCAAATGATAACATCTTCGCTTGGGCGCGGCGAAGGTGATGCTTCAGGCTGTCGAGAATGATATCCCGGTCGTGGAGATGGTCGGCCAAGCTTGCCACAGGGCACTCGCCGGGGAGATGTCGGAGCACGGATGGAGGAGGCCGGCCGTACACCGTTTCGAACGGGGATGTGTTTGCCGCATGATGATAGGCCGTGTTGTAAGAATATTCTGCCCAGCAGAGCCACTTGGCCCAAGTACCCGGTCGTTCGCCGATGAAACAACGTAAGTACGTCTCAAGACACCTGTTCAGCACTTCCGATTGGCCGTCCGACTGAGGATGGTACGCCGTACTCATACGGAGGCGCGTCCCTTGCAACCGAAATAGGGAGGTCCAGAAGCTGCTGAGGAAGATGGGGTCGCGGTCACTCACAATGGAGCGGGGAAATCCATGCAAACGGACGATGTCGGAGATGAAGCTGTCGGCGACGGTCGCCGCCGTATACGGGTGGCGGAGAGGAACGAAGTGGGCGTATTTCGTGAGGCGGTCCACGACCACCAACACACAGTCGAACCCATTCGAACGGGGAAGCCGCGTGACGAAGTCCATGGCAATGTCCTCCCATATCCGCTCCGGAATCGGCAGGGGCTGCAACAGGCCGCTCGGGAACATCGCTTCGTATTTGGCCTTTTGGCATGGCAAACAGGCCGCCACGTAAGCCTTCACCTGTTGTAGCATACGCGGCCAGTAAAGAGAGGCCGCCAGGCGCCGGTATGTGCGGAACGCACCCGCATGGCCTCCGGAAGGGGTAGAGTGGAACTCGTCCAACAAGCGCGGTATGCACGCGGAGGTGGCTGAAATCACCAAGCGTCCCCGATGAAACAGGCGACCGCCGACCATGGAGTACGATGGGTGTGCAGTCGGGTTGGCGAGAAGGGCCGTCCGTATGGCTGCCAAGTGCGGGTCTTGTTCTGCCTCCCGCTGAAGGGTTGCGGCGTCTTCCCATATGGGTCGTGACAGGGCCGTGAGTTCGGTTGCCTGGGGGTGACGGGATAATGCGTCTGCCGCGCGGTTCGTCTTGCCGGGACGGAACTCGATAGTGAAATCGTACCCCAGTAATTTGGCCACCCAGAGTTGTTGCGCCGGCGTCGCTATTTTTTGCTGTAACAAATAGCGAAGGCTGTGGTGGTCCGTGCGAACCACAAAATGTCGTCCCAAGAGGTGCGGCCGCCAGTGTTGGACCGCGAGGACCAATGCCATAAGTTCGTTCTCGTAGGCCGAGCGGCTCCGCACCGAGGCCGAGAAAGCGCGGCTGTAGTAGGCCACCGGCCGTCCCATCTGCATCAACACCGCTCCCACGCCCGTCCCCGAGGCGTCGCATTCCACTACGAACGGTTTCTGAAAATCCGGCATCGCCAATACCGGTCCTTGGACGAGGGCCGCCTGGAGAGCGGCGAACGCGGCCATGGCCGCCGGCGGCCACGAAAACGGGCCCTCCTCCGAGAGCTTCAACAATTGGGTGAGAGGGCGCGCCAAACTCCCATAGTTCTGGATGAACCTCCGGTAGTAGCCGGTCAGTCCCAAAAATGCCCGCACGTCGCGGAGGGAGGAGGGCGTGGGCCAATGGAGGACCGCCTGAATTTTATCTTCCTCCATGGCGACGCCGTCGGCCGAGATGGTGTGGCCGAGGTAGCTGACTTTGGTGGCGCCGAAAGAACACTTTTTGCGATTGACCACTAGGCTGTGCTGACGGAGGGTCACGAACGCCTCACGAAGGTGCTGTATATGATCCTGCCAAGAGCGACTGAATACCAAAATATCATCAAAAAAGACGAGAATATGCTTACGGAGGGCCGGCCGGAAAATATCATTCATGGTGGCCTGAACTGTGGCCGGCGCATTGGTGAGGCCGAACGGCATGACCAGGAACTCGAAGTGCCCGTCGTGTGTTCGAAACGCCGTCTTCGGAACGTCCTCGGGACGGACCCGGATTTGATGGTAACCGGCCCGGAGATCCAGTTTGGTGAAGTAGACGGTGCCGTGGAGCTCATCGAGGAGTTCTTGGATGACGGGAATTGGATATTTATCCGGAACGGTGACTTTGTTGAGGTCCCGGTAATCAACGCAGAACCGCCAACTCCCGTCCTTCTTGCGAACGAGGAGGACCGGGCTAGAGAACGGGCTGGCACTTGGGCGGATGAGGCCGCCTAACAGCATTTCACGAACCAAACGCTCCATCTCATCTTTCTGTGCGTGGCCGTAACGGTAGGGGCGCACCGAGACTGCGGCCGCTCCCGGTTGGAGCACGATCGCATGGTCAGTCGGGCGTGCCGGCGGAAGGCCCCGGGGCGGTGCGAAGATGTCCGCGAACTCGTCCAGGAGAAGCTGAACCGCGGGTGCCACAGGCAAGCTGTCCGGCTGGGTGGCCCCCACAACCCATAAGCACGCGGAGAAGTCCACGTCCGTGACGCGGTTGAGAGCTCGGCATGAAATCGGTGAACGGAGGAGAGTCGAGTCGCCCACCAAGCGACAAGGGCGGCCCTGGTGTTGGAACACCATCGTACGGCTGGCCCAATTCACCCGGACATCCCCTAACGTCTGAAGCCATGCGACGCCCAAGATCGCGTCGATGCCGCCCAGGTCGAACATGTAGAAGTCCGCCGTGAAAGTGCTCGAGCCGAGGGAAAGAGAGACGTCCGAACACTGACCCAGCGTCGGTCGGCGGCGGCCATCCCCCAAACACACCGAAAATGTGGGGGAGGGCGTGATGAGGAGGTCGAGGTCACGCGCCACCGTGGCCGAGAGGAAATTATGACTAGCTCCACTATCAATCATGATGATGACGGGACGGCCCCGAATTTCCCCCGCGAGTTTCATCGTCTGCGGTCCGGTGAGGCCCCCCACGGAGTAAAATGGAAGGTCCAGAACATTGAGGGGTGCCCCCTCCGTCTCCCCCGGAGGTGTATCCGTCGGAGGGTCGAACTCGTCGCTTCCCAACTCGGGACTATCGAGGTCGCCATCCCCAATAATCGCGTGGAATTCCTTGACTGTGCACACGTGGTGAGGAGAGTACGACTGTCGACATCGGAAACACAGGCCTTTTCGACGGAGTTCATTGTAGTCATTGTTGGAGAGATGGTGGGGGTTGTCCGGTCGCGGCGGACGGTGGCCGCCCGCCGGCGGTAGCCGAGGTTGCACTTCCCGATGCGCAGGAGGACGAGTAGGAGGGTGGCCCCCGCCCGTCCACGGACGGGTGCCCAAATCGGCTTCAACCGCACGGGCTAACTCCAAGGCGTCGGAGACTGTCGAGGGTGATGTGTCCGGATGCGGGAGCGTATGTTGGGCAAGAGGCCTTGAAGGAAAAACCCCAGGTAGTGATCGGGCGGCAGGCCCGGAACCTGTGTGGCGAGAGCGATGAACTCATCAATGTAACTGTCGACAGAGGACGTTTGGCGTGTTGTACAAAGGCGCTCCACCGCGGATCCAGTGTAACGGAAGTCATATCGGCTGACCATTTCTTGTTTGAACTCGGTCCAGGAAATAAGGGGCTGCACTTGGCGGAGCCGACGCGCCCAATGCAGTGCGGATCCGTCCAGACCGACGATGGCGGTGCTCACCCTGTCCCCCAGCGGGGTGTTGTTGAGGTCGAAAAACTGTTCAGCTCCAGCCACCCACCCTAACGGATCCACCCCGGAGAAGGAGGGAATATCGAGGGCGAGGGGCGGGCGGCCGGCGGGGGTATCGGCGATGGCCGGTGCGGGAGTGTAGAGCGGCGGCGGCATGCCCAGAATGGAGGCGGCATCGTGAGGGGACGCCGAACCTGACGGGCCGGAAAAATGGGGTAGCGCGGCTAAGGCGTCGAGGCGGCTGAGTAAGAGGGCTTGGCCGGCGGCGATGTTGTCGATGGAGGACTTCTGATCCAAAGATGAAAAATAAAACATACAAGGAGTTCCCCTCATATAGTGAGGGCCCAAACAAACCCTAAAACATAAACATAACTTGATAACCGCACATCGCAATTAAATTAAACCGTAGGTCCGGTTCCTTCGTTCTCCGCCGAACCATTCGTCTCACACGCCTCGCGTCCCCTCCGCGTGTACACCTGCCATGGTGGATCCTCCGCTCCGAGATCGGTAACAACCGCCCACTCATTGTAACCGTCTCTTCCTAGCCGTCCATTCTAAACCGCCCTTCTCTTTCCTAAAATCACTTTCATCCATCCAAGTGTATGATCATCCACTAATTCGCTCTCCTCCATCCAAGTGTATGGTCATCCACTAATTCACTCTCTTCCATCCAAGTGTATGGTCATGCACTAATTCACTCTCCTCCATCCAAGTGTATGGTCATCCACACCCTCTCTAACTGCTAACCGCCGCCTCCTAGCCACATACTTCACCGCCTACTCGCTCTCTCTCTAACTGTACCCCTCTAAAAACCACCCACTTCTCTAATTAAAAATGCTACCCTTCTGCAGCCTGTATTAAGTAAAAAAAATTAAAAATTCTTCTTCCAAGGTTTGTAAAAACAATTGCTTCTCTTCCACTTGTTTGCGCGAGATTCTTCTTGGAAAACTTAGATCTCTTCTCTGACGATTTCAGAGTTTGTGAAGATCGGAGTTTGTCCCTCTAGTGTGAATCGTGGTGTGCCATTGGTGTTCTCTCAAGTTTATGTTTTGATTTCTCTCCGGTTGTAAGCATAGAAATTGAAATCTTGTAATGTGTTGATCTAGCAGCACAATACTATTATTGGTGTTCATTGCAATTGAGAACGGATTTGTGCAAAAGAGGTGAAGTATTTTTTGGCACGTAAATTTTTACAAATCTATGATGTGTGGCCTCATACCCTTACTCCTCATTGGTATCCCTTGTTCTTCATTATCTCAAATATATATAATTTCATGATGTGATTTGCATGCCCTTTTTGGAATTATGAAGCATTGATCCAAACTCCCCGGTATTACCATGATCTCATGTTCCCCTAATTATATGCCTCCTCTAACCTTCTCAGGATTGCGTTTTTACTAAGAAAACTTACATCACTCGTGATCTACATTTAAATATATGAACTAAAATGTTCTCAATCAAAGTTTATCCCCTCAAAAAAGTCAGCAATGTGTATGTATACGTCTTCCTCCTCATAGCCTAACATTCAACGATTGGAAGTCAATCATTAGCTCAACCAGCTCAAAATGTAGGCTTTCAGAAACTCTCAGCATTCAAATCATAATTTTTTGCCGACATCATTATTAACAATAGACAGAAGAAATACAGAGAGACAGAAACTTGCCCATGGCGGTCGAGCTCAGTAGAAGACTTGGAAGGGATGTTGCCGCCATCAAAGACCACAACTGGCGTAATACGGTAATGTCGAAGAAGATTGATATGATGCATAAAATATTTCAGATAACGCCTTGCAGAATCGCTCCGTGTTCCAAGACACAGCTCCATGCTGCATGAATAGGCTGCGCGCAAGAAAATGAGTATCGATGGACAGAAAACTCACAGATATTTGGGGCATTGCCATTGGAGAAGAAGCAATCATATTTCTCTCACCTCCTTTGTGAAGCCATGAGTATGCATCGATTCCAACCTTATCGACCAGAGGAGAAAAAGAGCGAAAATCAATAGAAGATGCGGTGGGAAGTCGGGGGAAAAGTGGGGGAATTTTGGTACCCGTTTGCCGGAATACTTCTTGATGTGGACGGGCTCGATAAATGACTTGAGAAAACGTAGGAGATTCTGAATCCCCATCTTCTAGTTTGAGTTCGAGGCGTTGCTGGTATTACTGGTTCGTAATGAGGAACATAAAGCGGAGGGTTTCCGCAAAAAGAAAAATAAAAAATAAAAAAACTTCTTCCCGCCAGTTTATTTTGGCGCTTTAGCGCCGCGAAGATTTTCCCGCGAAGGCGACTAGGCCAAGTTAATGGGCTGATGTGGATCCAAGGCCCATCATCTCGGCCCGAGTTATTTACTTTTAATAAGAATTAAAATCTAATGGAAAAAAAATACACAAAGACTTCTTTGTGCATCACACCTCCATAAATAGAGCAGGATAAAGAATCTATATTTTCTTCTTTGTGGATCAAATATCAAAAGTTTGGGTGTGCTGATTTCAAAACCTCCATTTCTTAAAAAAAACTAGCCCTAGGTCAAAAACCAGCCGGTGCCTATTCCTCCTTTTGTTGCGGTAAGAACTGTGTGTTTCTCTCAGCCCTTCTCTCGCAACTTTCTTGTGATTCTCCTTCTCAACGGCGCTCGACAGGATCCTGATCTCCTTCCTCCTTCCTCGGCAGCGATCCAGACATCCTTCGTCGACATCGATCGGCTTCCTCGACAGCGACCCCCTCTTCATATCTGAATAATCTGATCGTCATCCAGCCCCAGATCTCCTTCCTCCTTCCGCGACAACGATCCCGACAAGGTAATCACACACCAAACATATTGGAAATTGAGCAGACCGGTCCAACTGTCCAAGCAGTTAAATAAAATAAATGTGCTGAATGCTAAGGGACGCAAGGCTGCTGTTTGTATTCCACGGTCTTAATTGTATCTGTTAAATGCTCTTGCTAATGACTGTTCATCTCTCTATAATCTGCACTATAAAACCTTGTTCTGTATTAGCTTTTGAATTATGGAATGAATCACCCTTTTTTCCTCTAACCTTTCTTCTGTGCATTATGTCGTTCTTACTCCCCCATTTCCTGCACAAATAATTTAGAGTTAGAGAACATTCTTTTCCATCAGTGGTATCAGAGCATAGTAGTTCCTGCATCTTGTGCTCTTGGAATCCATGGCCTCATCATCTACCAACTCTACAACATATCCTCCACAACATGTCCCTCTATTCAATGTGGACTTGTATGACCATTGGGCTGTCAAGATGGAGACACTCCTTGAGTCACAAGATCTCTGGGAGATCGTCCAAGAAGGGCCAAAGCCAGATCCAAAGGAAAAGGTGAAAGATGGAGAGGTAGCTGTAATACCCAAAGGAGAAAAACAAAAGAACTCCTTGGCACTCCTACTCATCCAACAGGCAGTAACAGCCAATGTATTTCCAAGGATCATGGGAGCCAAAACAGCAAAACTCGCTTGGGACACACTCAAAGAAATCTACCAAGGAGACAAGAAGGTAATTTCTATCCGGAAAATAAACATTAAGAAGCAATTTGATGCTCTTTCAATGAGAGAATATGAAACAATTTTTGAGTTTATGCCTAAACTCACAAATCTCACAAATCAACTGAGCACTCTTGGGGCACCCATACCTGAGAATGAGGTCGTTCTCAAAATATTAACAAGCTTACCAAGCACCTACAATCACATAGCATCTTCCATTGAGGAAAGCAATGATATAGAAACAATCCCAGTTGCCACACTCATAGGGAAAATCCAATCCCATGAGGAACGATTGAAGCGTCAACAACCATCTCTTCCCCAAGCCTTGCAAACCAAGATGAACCTTGGCAAGCAACATTACAATGGAAAGGAGGTAAACTCAAATAAAAATCGTGGGTCTCGTGGACCACACTGGAAGCAAATGCCCACTGACCATCAAAACCAGAACCTCCCTCTGCAGAATGAACAAAGCAGAGGAAATGGAGTCTTTTGCACCTTATGCAAAAAATCAAATCATGACAATTCAAAGTGTTATTTCAAGTGCAAAAGGTGCAAGACTCCCAATCACTTTGACAAGGATTGCTGGTTTAAAAATAAAGAAGAAGCAAAGTTCATTGAAAATGAAAAGAATGAGAAAGAAGAGAAGCTGTTCTTAGCCTGTGTTGAGGAGTCCATTACGCCAGATTCATCTACCAAATGATATATTGACTCTGGATGCTCGAACCATATGGCAAATGACAAAATGCTCTTCACTCAACTAAATGAAACAGAAAAATCATCTGTTTACCTGGGAGATGGAAACTCCAAGCCTATTGAGGGAAAGGGGCACATAACAGTGAAGGGTTCAGATGGGAGAAACAAAGTAATCCATGATGTTCAATATGTACCATCTTTGGCTCAGAACTTGCTCAGTGTTGGCCAACTAATGACCAATGGGTACACTGTAACATTCCAGTCCATAACTTGTAACATTGCTGACGCATGTGGCAACGTTGTAGCTGCCTCAACAATGTCAAAAAATAAAGTTTTTTCACTCTCTCTGGAGGCATCTCATCCCACAGCCCTTGTAGCAACAAAAACCCACAATGACATGGTCTTGAAATGGCACAGTCGATTTGGACATCTCAACTTCAACTCCATGCAGAACGTATTCGAAAACAGACTTGGTACTGGGCTGCTTGAGCTCAAGATTCATCATTGCCCTTGTGATACATGTGCAATGGCAAAGTCACACCGCCAACCTTTCCCCCAACAAGCTCATAGATGTTCCAAGCCACTTGAACTGCTGCACTGTGACCTCTGGGGACCTTCTTCCTCCCCTACGGCTGGAGGTAAACAATATTTTTTCTTCATTGTTGATGATTTTTCGAGATATATGTGGATGTTCCTGCTTGAACAAAAATCAGAAACATTATCTTGTTTCACTGAATTTAAAAGACACATTGAGAAGAAGTTGGAAAGAAATATTAAAGCCCTAAGGAGTGATAATGGAGGGGAATTTATCTCCCATGCTTTCCAGCATTTCTGCTCATTGGAGGGCATAAAACATGAGCCACAGCCCCCGGAACACCTCAGCAAAATGGTGTTGTTGAGCACAGAAACAGAACAATCATGGAGATGGTTCGATCAATGCTCCACCACAAAAGCATGCCAAAGAAATTCTGGGGAGAGGCGGCAAGCTCAGCCGTTCATGTGCTGAACCGTGTTCCAACCAAGGTAAACAACAAAACTACTCCTTATGAAATGTTGTACAAATAAAAAACCCAAGATGGGGCATCTAAGAACCTTCGGTTGTATAGCATTTGCTCACATACTTAAGAAAAAAAGGGACAAATTAGACCAAACAGCAACAAAATGTGTTTTCCTGGGCTACTGTGAAAACAGGAAGGCATATAGGCTGTTTGATCCAATTTCCCAGCTTCTAATCATTTCCAGAGATGTAGCTTTTGATGAAGAACAGGGCTGGTCTTGGTCATCAGACAAAGAAGTGAATCCATACCCCTACAGCACGGTTGAGCTCAACTTGAACCCCCTCCAAGTGCTGCAGGATGTTCCAAATCCAGAAGAAGAGCTTGAACCTCAAGCCCCTGATTCACCTGAGTCATCATTGCCTTCACGGACCCGATCACTTCAAGATATCTATGACAGTACCAACATTGTGCTCCTGCATCATACTCCAAATAACTTTGAAGAGGCGGCCGGGCAAGAAGAATGGAAACAGGCAATGAATGAAGAGATGAAAACAATTGAGAAGAATGGCACCTGGTCATTAGTTCCCAGACCAGAAGACAAACCTGTCATCGGGCTGAAATGGATTTACAAGCTCAAAAGCAATGAAAATGGGGATATAATCAAGCATAAGGCTCGGATTGTTGCTAAGGGATATACTCAAAGATTTGGAAGAGACTATGAGGAGACCTATGCCCCAGTGGCTCGTATGGACACGGTAAGATTGCTACTCGCCATTGCTGCCAATAACAACTTTCCCATATATCAGCTAGACGTAAAATCAGCTTTTCTGAATGGGAAACTGAGTGAAGAAGTGTATGTCGACCAACCTGAAGGATACACAAAAAGGGGGAAGGAAACACTTGTCTATAAGCTCCATAAAGCCTTATATGGACTAAAGCAGGCTCCCAGGGCCTGGCATTCCAATATCACTAGCTATTTCAATCAGGAAGGATTAGTGGCTAGCAAATTCGAACCATCCCTCTTCATCAAATCTGACCCCAGTGGAAACAAACTCATTGTTTGTCTCTACGTTGATGATCTTCTTATCACTGGGGGAACAGAAGAAACAATACAACAGTTCAAAGACAAAATGAAGGAGAGGTATGAGATGTCCGACCTTGGAAACATTAAGTTTTTCCTTGGGATGCAAATAAGGCGGCATGGTACTTCTTTCTTCTTATCACAAGAGCAATATGCCTGCGAGATCTTAAGGAAATTCAACATGTGGGACTGTAATCCCAGTCAAACCCCCATGTGTACCAATGTTAAATTAACAAAATTTGAAGAAGGAGATGAGAAAGCAAAAGAAGACGTATACAGAAGCCTGCTTGGGTCACTCATCTACCTCACCAACTCCAGACCAGACCTGGAGCACTCCGTTAATTTACTTTCTCGCTATGTAAGTTCTCCAACCAAGACACATATGGAAGCAGCAAAACGGGTTTTGAGGTACATAAAAGGAACAGCAGCTCACGGCATTCTCTACACCAAAGATCTCAACCCAAAGCTCACAGGTTTCTGCGACTCAGACTGGGGAGGCTCAAATGATGATCGTAGAAGCACGGAAGGCTACATATTCTTCTATGGCTCAAATCCCATCTCCTGGAGCTCGAGAAAACAACAGACCGTGGCGCTTTCAACGACTGAAGCAGAATACATGGGGATAACCTCTGCAATCTGTGAAGGAATATGGATGCAGAGGATGATCGAGGAAATCACTGGAGAAAAACAAAATGCAATCCAACTTAAGTGTGACAACACATCGGCAATAGCTCTGTCGAAAAATCCTGTATTTCACAACCGAAGCAAGCATATAGCCATCAAGTATCACTTCATCCGTGAGAAGATCGAAAACGATGAAGCCAAGCTGGAGCACTGCCCATCGGAGCTACAACTTGCCGACATCCTACCAAACCCCTACATCGGGGCCGCTTCATCAGCCTCAAATCAAACCTAAAAGTTTTTGGACCCCGGCTCAAGGGGGAATATTGGAAATTGAGCAGACCGGTCCAACTGTCCAAGCAGTTAAATAAAATAAATGTGCTGAATGAATGCTAAGGGACGCAAGGCTGCTGTTTGTATTCCACGGTCTTAATTGTATCTGTTAAATGCTCTTGCTAATGACTGTTCATTTCTCTATAATCTGCACTATAAAACCATGTTCTGTATTAGCTTTTGAATTATGGAATGAATCACCCTTTTTTCCTCTAACCTTTCTTCTGTGCATTATGTCGTTCTTACTCCCTCATTTCCTGCACAAATAATTTAGAGTTAGAGAACATTCTTTTCCATCAAAACAGTTATATATGCATTGCTTTTCAAACAGCTCTGCAAACAGAGTTTTACACACATTTTTTACTCCAAACTCTACTTTTCACAGACAACTAATTTTTTAAACTTCATTCCTGACAGCTCATTTTCGAGCAGAAACAGACGAAACAAACACATCCTTAATTATCTCGTAGGGCCATATATATTTTGCCACTTAGAACAAAAATAATGTAAGATTTGCATACCTTGAGCTCTACGTGAATTAGCTACAGAACTAATTAATTTAATGTGCAACGACCCTCATCAATACACTACAAATTAGCTAGAATATAATCATGCATCAAAAAATTTCTTGAAGTTTTGTATGCTTAATATACATCATGAGCCTCTTAACATATATACATACTATACATATTAATGAAGCACGCGGTATAGCAGACTTGGAATCCACCGGGAAGAAGCCGCCGCGCGCCTAGCAGAGATAGCTTGGGAGAGAAAGGCCAAGAAACTGTTCTCTGATTACTTTGATTTCCAAAAGATAGCTTCATCCATGCAGGGTTAGCTCTGCCAATAAATAAACGCCAAAGCTGCTTGGGGATAAAAAGAGGCTGATAAAATAAAAGTTCAAACAACACACATAAACAATACGAACTAAAATAACCACGTGAAATAGACGACACTGCTGCTATGCCCCGCGGTCAGACTTGTCGCGCTTCGCTTGATCGATCTCGGTGTTCCAAGTAGTTGACCGCCACACGTCCTACGCACGTCAGACACACACAGACACATACAACTCAGATGCTTTTTATTAGTTTTATAACATCTCTTGCATGATAAAGTATATATGGTTCATAGTAAATGCATGTATACATCCATGCATATACGTGAATTGTGAGTTGTGTGCTCCAATAAGCTAACATGAGAAATATTAACTTTTTATGTATTGATTTTCTACATAATTTTAGCATGTAATGATCAATATATCATGATATAATAATAAAAATTGTTGGCCCATCATGATAGAATGTGATGATACATATATCAAAAAATTGTTATAAAACATTGAAACTATATTAATTCAATCCGATTAGCTGCTAAAACATGAATGGGGAGCTCCTTTCAAGCCAAACAAAGCCTTAAGAGTCATGCTATATCTCCTTAGTCATGCAACCCATAAGTTTATCCCAAAATTGCTAGAACTGGCGGTTCGATTCTTCTTTCTTTGTTGTGAAGTACTTGCAACTTATAAATGGAATAATATTGTGGAATCCATGACAAAGCAGCTATAACAGTCCCTCAAAGGCCTTCTTTTGGATATCAGAGAGCTCCACTTCCATATTTTGCAGCTTAGAACAAAAAAAATGCATGTAAGAAAGACTAACCTGGAGCTTCACCTGCATTAGATATGGAACTAATCTCATTAATACACTACAAATTGTGGAGAGTATTATCACACCTCAAAAAAGCCTTATATATGCTTAATATATAGAGAGTCTCTCTCTCTCTATATATATATAGAGAGTCTACATAAATATATGGAAGTTAGCATAATTACAGATTGCACCTCTCTTATTATTGAAATTACAAAAACCTTCTCTGAATGTTACAAAACATAACATTTATCTCCCCTGAAGTTCACATTTCATAACATCCATGCACAAAATACCCTCTTGAAAATGTACTCCGAGGGGGATATTTTTGTGCATGAATGTTATGAAATGTGAACTTCAAGGGAGGTAGATGTTATGTTTTGTAACATTCAGGGAAGGTTTTTGTAATTTTAATTATAAGGTAGAGGGATGCAATCTGTAATTTTTCAAACTTAGAGGGGAGATCCCGATAAATGAATTACCGGGACCTCCCCTGTAAGTTTGTATAATTACAGGCCGCACCCCTCTTAGTTTTGTAGTGTATTAAAATGAACATATATACCATTAGATGCTTTGATTAGTTTTATAATTTCGATCTTTTGCATGATACAGTATGGTCTGTACATAGTAAATGCATACATCAAATGTACAAGAATTATGAGTTGTGTCCTCTAGTAAGTTAGCACGACATACGCCAACTCTTTACGCACTGATTTTCAACATACTTTTAATTAGCATGTAATCAATATAATAAAAAATTTGTTGGCCCATCATGATAGAGTGTGATGATACATATATCATAAAAATGGTTATAAAACATTGAAACTATATTAAGTTAAAAAAATATTTTATATTTGCAACCTGATAATTAGCTGCTAAAACATGAATGTGGAGCTCCCTTCAAGCCAAATAAAGCCTTAAGAGTCATGTTATATCTCCTTAGGCATGCAACCCATAAGTTTATACCAAAATTGCTACAACGGGTTCGATTCTTCTTTCTTTGTTGTGAAGTACTTGCAAGTTATAAATGAAATAATATTGTGGAATCCATGACAGAGCAACTATAACAGCCCTTCAAAGGCCTTCTTTTGGATATCAGAGAGCTCCACTTCCATGTTTTGCAGCTTAGAACCAAAAAAATGTAAGAAAGACTTACCTGGAGCTCTACCTGCATTAGCCATGAATTAATCTCATTAATGCACTACAAATTGTGGAGAAAATATCAAAACAGCCTTATGTGCTTAATATATATAAAAAGTCTCTCTCTCTCTATACACACACACACACACACACACACACACAAAGAGTCTACATACACACACACACGAGTAATTACCGAAACTTTCCCTGGAAGTTAGTATAATTACAGATTGCACCCCTCTTATTACTGAAATTACCAAAATCTCCCATGAATGCAACAAAACATTACATTTACCTCCCCTGAAGTTCACATTTCATAACATCCATGCACAAAATACCCCCTTGAAAATGTACTCCGAGGGGGATATTTTTGTGCATGGATGTTGTGAAATGTGAACTTCAGGGGTGATAAATATTATGTTTTGTAACATTCAGAGGAGGTTTTTGTAATTTCAATAATAAGAGGGGTGCAATCTGTAATTTTTTCAAACTTAGAGGGGAGTTCCCAATAAATGAATTATCGGGACCTCCCCTGTAAGTTTGTATAATTACAGGTTACACCTCTCTTAGTTTTGAAATTACATTAACCTCCCCTCTTAGTTTGTTATGTTTACAAATGCACCCTTTCATCCGAATTATGGATGAAGAATGTTAAAACTAACAATTGCACCCTTTCATCTGAATTTTAATGCTTCATATTAAACCAATGGGTAATTGTGTATTTTAAACACAAAAATTACTTGTTTTGAACGGATTGGGTCTGTCTGTAAACAGAACAAACTAAGAGGGGAGATAAATGTAATTTCGAAACTAAGAGAGGTGCAACCTGTAATTATACAAACTTATAGGGGAGGTCCCAGTAATTATACCTTTAGACACTTTTATTAGTTTTATAATTTCTCTTGTATGATACAGTATGGGTCGTACATAGTAAATGCATACACAAGAATTATGAGTTGTGTGCTCTAGTAAGTTAGCACGACAAATGCCAACTCTTAATTTGCGCACTGATTTTCAACATAATTTTAGCATGTAATCAATATAATAAAAAAATTGTTGGCCCACCATGATAGAGTGTGATGATACATATGTCATTAAAATGGTTATAAAACATTGAAACTATATTAAGTTAAAAAAATATTTTATATTTGCAATCTGATAATTAGCTGCTAAAACATGAATGTGGAGCTCCCTTCAAGCCAAATAAAGTCTTAAGAGTCATGTTATATCTCCTTACTCATGCAACCCATAAGTTTATCCCAAAATTGCTACAACTGGTTCGATGCTTCTTTCTTTGTTGTGAAGTAATTGCAAGTTATAAATGGAATAATATTATGGATTCCATGACAAAGCAGCTATAACAGCCCCTCAAAGGCCTTCTTTTGGATATCAGAGAGCTCCACTTTCATGTCTTGCAGCTTAGAACCAAAAAAATGTAAGAAAGACTTACCTGGAGCTCTACCTGCATTAGCTATATATGGAACTAATCTCATCAATGCACTACAAATTGTGGAGAAAAACATCAAACAACCTTATATGCTTAATATATATAGGAAATCTCTCTCTCTCTCTCTCTCTCTCTCTCTCTCTCTCTCTCTCTCTCTCTCTCTCTCTCTCTCTCTCTCTCTCTCTCTCTCTCTCTCTCTCTCTCTCTCTCTCTACACACAAAGAGTACATACACACACACGAGTAATTACCAAAACTTTCCCTTGAAGTTAGCATTATTACGGATTACACCCCTCTTATTATTGAAATTACAAAAACCTCTCATGAATGCTACAAAACATTACATTTACCTCCCTTGAAGTTCACATTTCATAACATCCATGCACAAAATACCCCCTTGAAAATGTACTCCGAGGGGGGTATTTTAGTGCATGGATATTATGAAATGTGAACTTCAGGGGAGATAAATATTATGTTTTGTAGCATTCAGTGGAGGTTTTTGTAATTTTAATAATAAGAGGGGTGCAATCTATAATTATGCTAACTTAGAGGGGAGTTCCCGTTAAATGAATTACCGGGCCGGGACCTCCCCTGTAAGTTTGTATAATTACCGGTTACACCCCTCTTACTTTTGAAATTACACTAATCTTCCCTTTTAGTTTGTAATGTTTACAAATGCACCATTTCATCCGAATTATGGATGAAAAATGTTAAAACTAACAAATGCACATTTTCATCTGAATTTTATGGCTTCATATTAAACCAAGGGGTAATTGTGTATTTTAAACACAAAAATTACTTGTTTTGAACGGATTGGGTCTGTCTATAAATAGAACAAACTAAGAGGGGAGGTAAATGTAATTTCGAAACTAAGAGCGGTGCAGCCTGTGTAATTATACAAACTTATAGGGGAGGTTCCGGTAATTATACCTTTGGATGCTTTTATTAGTTTTATAATTTCTCTTGCATGATATACACTATGGTCCGAACATAGTAAATGCATACACAAGAATTATGAGGTGTGTGCTCTATTAAGTTAGCACGACAAATGCCAACTCTTAATTTACGCACTGATTTTCAACATAATTTTAGCATGTAATCAATATAATAAAAAAATTGTTGGCCCATCATGATAGAGTGTGATGATACATATGTCATAAAAATGGTTATAAAACATTGAAACTATATTAAGTTAAAAAAATATTTTATATTTGCAACCTGATAATTAGCTGCTAAAACATGAATGTGGAGCTCCCTTCAAGCCAAATAAAGCCTTAAGAGTCATGTTATATCTCCTTAGTCATGCAACCCATAAGTTTATCCCAAAATTGCTACAACTGGTTCGATTCTTCTTTCTTTGTTGCGAAGTACTTGCAAGTTATAAATGGAATAATATTGTGGAATCCATGACAGAGCAGCTATAACAGCCCCTCAAAGGCCTTCTTTTGGATATCAGAGAGCTCCACTTTCATGTTTGGCAGCTTAGAACAAAAAAATGTAAGAAAGACTTACCTGGAGCTCTACCTGCATTAGCTATGGAACTAATCTCATCAATGCACTACAAATTGTGGAGAAAAACATCAAAACAACCTTATATGCTTAATACATATACAAAGTCTCTCTCTCTCTCTCTCTCTCTCTCTCTCTCTCTCTCTCTCTCTCTCTCTCTACACACACAAAGAGTCTACACACACACACACGAGTAATTACCAAAACTTTCTCTGGAATTTAGCATAATTACAAATTACACCCCTCTTTTTATTGAAATTACAAAAACCTCTCATGAATGCTACAAAACATTACATTTGCCTCCCCTGAAGTTCACATTTCATAACATCCATACACAAAATACCCCCTTGAAAATGTACTCAGAGGGGGGTATTTTTGTGCATGGATGTTATGAAATGTGAACTTCAGGAGAGATAAATAATATGTTTTGTAACATTAGTGGAGGTTTTTGTAATTTCAATAATAAGAGGGGTGCAATCTGTAATTATGCTAACTTAGAGGGGAGTTCCCGTTAAATGAATTACCGGGACCTCCCCTGTAATTAAGTTTGTATAATTACTGGTTACACCCCTCTTACCTTTGAAATTACACTAACCTCCCCTCTTAGTTTGTTATGTTTACAAATGCACTCTTTCATCCGAATTATGGATGAAAAATGCTAAAACTAACAAATGCATCTTTTCATCTGAATTTTAATGCTTCATATTAAACCAAGGGGTAATTGTGTATTTTAAACACAAAAATTACTTGTTTTGAACGGATTAGGTCTGTCTATAAACAAAACAAACTAAGAGGGGAGGTAAATGTAATTTCGAAACTAAGAGGGGTGCAGCCTGTAATTATACAAACTTATAGGGGAGGTTCTGGTAATTATACCTTTAGATGCTTTTATTACTTTTATAATTTTTCTTGCATGATATACACTATGGTCCGAACATAGTAAATGCATACAAAAGAATTATGAGGTGTGTGCTCTAGTAAGTTAGCACGACAAATGCCAACTCTTAATTTACGCATTGATTTTCAACATAATTTTAACATGTAATCAATATAATAAAAAAATTGTTAGCCCATCATGATATAATGTGATGATACATATGTCATAAAAATGGTTATAAAACATTGAAACTATATTAAGTTAAAAAAATATTTTATATTTGCAACCTGATAATTAGCTGCTAAAACATGAATGTGGAGCTCCCTTCAAGCCAAATAAAGCCTTAAGAGCATGTTATATATCCTTAGTCATGCAACCCATAAGTTTATCCCAAAATTGCTACAACTGTTCGATTCTTCTTTCTTTGTTGCGAAGTACTCACAAGTTATAAATGGAATAATATTGTGGAATCCATGACAGAGCAGCTATAACAGCCCCTCAAAGGCCTTCTTTTGGATATCAGAGAGCTCCACCCTCAAATTTTGTCACTTAGAACCAAAATAACTTAAGAAAGAGCTACCGAATTGAGCTAGCTTTATGTGAAATGGCTTGCAATTAATCTAATTAAAGTGCAGCCCTCATCAATATACATTGTAACATATATTTGGAAAATATAATCATACATCAAGAAAGTTTTATTAATTGTTCTGCAGACCCTGAACCCCTTAACCTACATTAATTAATTTAGGTAGATTTGAGATTTAGGTTCTAACATCATAAAAATGGTTATAAAACCTTGAAACTATATTAAGTTAAAAAAAAAATTATAATTGCAACCTGATAATTAGCTGCTAAAACATGAATGTGGAGCTCCCTTCAAGCCAAATAAAGCCTTAAGAGTCATGTTATATCTACTTAGTCATGCAACCCATAATTTTATCTCAAAATTGCTACAACTGGTTCGATTCTTCTTTATTTGTTACGAAGTACTTGCAAGTTATAAATGGAATAATATTGTGGAATCCATGACAGAGCAGCTATAACAGCTCCTCAAAGGCCTTCTTTTGGATATCAGAGAGCTCCACCCTCAAATTTTGTCACTTAGAACCTAAATAACTTAAGAAAAAGCTACCTAATTGATCGAGCTAGCTTTATGTGAAATGGCTTGGAATCAATCTAATTAAAGTGTAGCCCTCATCAATATACATTGTAACATATATTTGGAAAATATAATCATACATCAAGAAAGTTTTATTAATTGCTCTGCAGACCCTGAACCCCTTAACCTACATTAATTGATTTAGGTAATTTGATATTTAAGTTCTAACATCATAAAAATGGTTATAAAACCTTGAAACTATATTAAGTTAAGAAAATATTTTATATTTGCAACCTCATAATTTACTGTTAAAACATTAAAGTGGAGTTCCCTTCAAGCCAAATAAAGCCTTAAGAGTCATGTTATATCTCCTTAGTCATGCAACCCATAAGTTTATCCCAAAATTTCTAAAACTGGTTTGATTCTTCTTTCTTTGTTGCGAAGTACTTGCAAGTTATAAATGGAATAATATTATGGAATCCATGACAGAGCAGCTATAACAGCCCCTCAAAGGCCTTCTTTTGGATATCAGAGAGCTCCACCCTCAAATTTTGTCACTTAGAACCAAAATAACTTAAGAAAGAGCTACCTAATTGAGCTAGCTTTATGTGAAATGGCTTGGAATTAATATAATTAAAGTGTAGCCCTCATCAATATACATTGTAACATATATTTGGAAAATATAATCATACATCAAGAAAGTTTTATTAATTGCTCTGCATGCCTTGAACCTCTTAACCTACATTAATTGCTTTGGTAGATTTGAGATTTAGGTTCTAACATCATAAAAATGGTTAAAAAACCTTGAAACTATATTAAGTTAAAAAATATTTTATATTTGCAGCCTGATAATTTGCTGCTAAAACATGAATGTGGAGCTCCCTTCAAGCCAAATAAAGCCTTAAGAGCCATGCTATATCTCCTTAGTCATGCAACCCATAAGTTTATCCCAAAATTACTACAACTGGTTCGATTCTTCTTTCTTTGTTGCGAAGTACTTGCAAGTTATAAATGGAATAATATTGTGGAATTCATGACAGAGCAGCTATAACAGCCTTTCAAAGGCCTTCTTTTGGATATCAGAGAGCTCCGCCCTCAAATTTTGTCACTTAGAACCAAAATAACTTAAGAAAGAGCTACTGAATTGAGCTAACTTTATGTGAAATGGCTTGGAATTAATCTTATTAAAGTGTGGCCCTCATCAATATACACTGTAACATATATTTGGAAAATATAATCATACATCAAGAAAGCTTTATTAATTGCTCTGCAGACCCTGAACCCCTTAACCTACATTAATTGATTTTGGTAGATTTGAGATTTAGGTTCTAACATCATAAAAATGGTTATAAAACCTTGAAACTATATTAAGTTAAAAAATATTTTATATTTGCAACCTGATAATTAGCTGCTAAAACATGAATGTGGAGCTCCCTTCAAGCCAAATAAAGCCTTAAGAGTCATGCTATATCTCCTTAGTTATGCAACCCATAAGTTTATCCCAAAATTGCTACAACTGGTTCGATTCTTCTTTCTTTGTTGCGAAGTACTTGCAAGTTATAAATGAAATAATATTGTGGAATCCATGACAGAGCAGCTATAACAGCCCCTCAAAGGCCTTCTTTTGGATATCAGAGAGCTCCACCTTCAATTTTTGTCACTTAGAACCAAAATAACTTAAGAAAGAGCTACCTAATTGAGCTAACTTTACGTGAAATGGCTTGGAATTAATCTAATTAAAGTGTAGCCCTCATCAATATACATTGTAACATATATTTGGAAAATATAATCATACATCAAGAAAGTTTTATTAATTGCTCTGCAGACCCTGAACCCCTTAACCTACATTAATTGATTTTGGTAGATTTGAGATTTAGGTTCTAACATCATAAAAATAGTTATAAAACTTTGAAACTATATTAAGTTAAAAAATATTTTGTATTTGCAACCTGATAATTAGCTGCTAAAATATGAATGTGGAGCTCCCTTCAAGCCAAATAAAGCCTTAAGAGTCATGCTATATTTCCTTAGTCATGCAACCCATAAGTTTATCCCAAAATTGCTACAACTGGTTCGATTCTTCTTTCTTTATTGCGAAGTACTTGCAAGTTATAAATGGAATAATATTGTGGAATCCATGACAGAGCAGCTATAACAGCCCCTCAAAGGCCTTCTTTTGGATATCAGAGAGCTCCACCCTCAAATTTTGTCACTTAGAACCAAAATAACTTAAGAAAGAGCCACCTAATTGGGCTAGCTTTATGTGAAATGGCTTGGAATTAATCTAATTAAAGTGTAGCCCTCATCAATATACATTGTAACATATATTTGGAAAATATAATCATACGTCAAGAAAGTTTTATTAATTGCTCTGTAGACCCTGAACCCCTTAACCTACATTAATTGATTTTTGTAGATTTGAGATTTAGGTTCTAATTAACATCATTAAATGATTATAAAACCTTGAAACTATATTAAGTTAAAAAATATTTTATATTTTCAACCTGATAATTAGCTGCTAAAACATGAATGTGGAGCTCCCTTCAAGCCAAATAAAGCCTTAAGAGTCATGTTATATCTCCTTAGTCATGCAACCCATAAGTTTATCCCAAGATTGCTATAACTGGTTCGATTCTTTTTTCTTTGTTGCAAAGTACTTGCAAGTTATAAATGGAATAATATTGTGGAATCCATGACAGAGCATCTATAACAACCCCTCAAAGACCTTCTTTAGGATATCAGAGAGCTCCACCCTCAAATTTTGTCACTTAGAACAAAAATAACTTAAGAAAGAGCTACCTAATTGAGCTAGCTTTATGTGAAATGGCTTGGAATTAATCTAATTAAAGTGTAGCCCTCATCAATATACATTGTAACATATATTTGGAAAATATAATCATATATCAAGAAAGTTTTATAAATTGCTCTGCAGACCCTGAACCCCTTAACCTACATTAATTGATTTTGGAAGATTTGAGATTTTGGTTCTAACATCATAAAAATGGTTATAAAACCTTGAAAGTATATTAAGTTAAAAAATATTTTATATTTTCAACCTGATAATTAGCTGCTAAAACATGAATGTGGAGCTCCCTTCAAGCCAAATAAAGCCTTAAGAGTCATGTTATATCTCCTTAGTCATGCATCCCATAAGTTTATCCCAAAATTGCTACAACTGGTTCGATTCTTCTTTCTTTGTTGCGAAGTACTTGCAAGTTATAAATGGAATAATATTGTGGAATCCATGACAGAGCAGTTATAACAGCCCCTCAAAGGCCTTCTTTTGGATATCAGAGAGCTCCACCCTCAAATTTTGTCACTTAGAACCAAAATAACTTAAGAAAGAGCTACTTAATTGAGCTAGCTTTATGTGAAATGGCTTTGAATTAATCTAATTAAAGTGTAATCATACATTGTAACATATATTTGGAAAATATAATCATACATCAAGAAAGTTTTATTAATTGCTCTGCAGACCCTGAACCCCTTAACCTACATTAATTGATTTTGGTAGATTTGAGATTTAGGTTCTAACATCATAAAAATGGTTATAAAACCTTGAAAGTATATTAAGTTAAAAAATATTTTATATTTTCAACCTAATAATTAGCTTCTAAAACATGAATGTGGAGCTCCCTTCAAGCCAAATAATGCCTTAAGAGTCATGTTATATCTCCTTAGTCATGCAACCCATAAGTTTATCCCAAAATTTCTACAACTGGTTCGATTCTTCTTTCTTTATTGCGAAGTACTTGAAAGTTATAAATGGAATAATATTATGGAATCCATGACAGAGCAGCTATAACAGCCCCTCAAAGGCCTTCTTTTGGATATCAGAGAGCTCCACCCTCAAATTTTGTCACTTAGAACCAAAATAACTTAAGAAAGAGCCACCTAATTGGGCTAGCTTTATGTGAAATGGCTTGGAATTAATCTAATTAAAGTGTAGCCCTCATCAATATACATTGTAACATATATTTGGAAAATATAATCATACGTCAAGAAAGTTTTATTAATTGCTCTGCAGACCCTGAACCCCTTAACCTACATTAATTGATTTTGGTAGATTTGAGATTTAGGTTCTAATTAACATCATTAAATGATTATAAAACCTTGAAACTATATTAGGTTAAAAAATATTTTATATTTTCAACCTGATAATTAGCTGCTAAAACATGAATGTGGAGCTCCCTTCAAGCCAAATAAAGCCTTAAGAGTCATGTTATATCTCCTTAGTCATGCAACCCATAAGTTTATCCCAAGATTGCTACAACTGATTCGATTCTTTTTTCTTTGTTGCAAAGTACTTGCAAGTTATAAATGGAATAATATTGTGGAATCCATGACAGAGCATCTATAACAACCCCTCAAAGACCTTCTTTAGGATATCAGAGAGCTCCACCCTCAAATTGTGTCACTTAGAACAAAAATAACTTAAGAAAGAGCTACCTAATTGAGCTAGCTTTATGTGAAATGGCTTGGAATTAATCTAATTAAAGTGTAGCCCTCATCAATATACATTGTAACATATATTTGGAAAATATAATCATACATCAAGAAAGTTTTATTATGCTCTGCAGACCCTGAACCCCTTAACATACATTAATTGATTTTGGTAGATTTGAGATTTAGGTTCTAACATTATAAAAATGGTTATAAAACCTTGAAATTATATTAAGTTAAAAAATATTTTATATTTGCAACCTGATAATTAGCTGCTAAAACATGAATGTGGAGCTCCCTTCAAGCCAAATAAAGCCTTAAGAGTCATGATATATCTCCTTAGTCATGCAACCCATAAGTTTATCCCAAAATTGCTACAACTGGTTCGATTCTTCTTTCTTTGTTGCGAAGTACTTGCAAGTTATAAATGGAATAATATTGTGGAATCCATGACAGAGCAGCTATAACAGCCCC
This sequence comes from Dactylorhiza incarnata, assembly GCA_033032865.1. Lineage (NCBI taxonomy): Eukaryota > Viridiplantae > Streptophyta > Magnoliopsida > Asparagales > Orchidaceae > Dactylorhiza > Dactylorhiza incarnata. The sequence goes on along the minus strand of JAWHQI010000123.1, from coordinate 4,879,378 downwards.
TCAAAGGCCTTCTTTTGGATATCATAGAGCTCCACCCTCAAATTTTGTCACTTAGAACCAAAATAACTTAAGAAAGAGCTACTTAATTGAGCTAGCTTTATGTGAAATGGCTTTGAATTAATCTAATTAAAGTGTAATCATACATTGTAACATATATTTGGAAAATATAATTATACATCAAGAAAGTTTTATTAATTGCTCTGCAGACCCTGAACCCCTTAACCTACATTAATTGATTTTGGTAGATTTGAGATTTAGGTTCTAACATCATAAAAATGGTTATAAAACCTTGAAAGTATATTAAGTTAAAAAATATTTTATATTTTCAACCTGATAATTAGTTGCTAAAACATGAATGTGGAGCTCCCTTTAAGCCAAATAATGCCTTAAGAGTCATGTTATATCTCCTTAGTCATGCAACCCATAAGTTTATCCCAAAATTTCTACAACTGGTTCGATTCTTCTTTCTTTATTGTGAAGTACTTGCAAGTTATAAATGGAATAATATTATGGAATCCATGACAGAGCAGCTATAATAGCCCCTCAAAGGCTTTCTTTTGGATATCAGAGAGCTCCACCCTCAAATTTTGTCACTTAGAACCAAAATAACTTAAGAAAGAGCTACCTAATTGAGCTAGCTTTATGTGGAATGGCTTGGAATTAATCTAATTAAAGTGTAGCCCTCATCAATATACATTGTAACATATATTTGGAAAATATAGTTATATATCAAGAAAGTTTTATAAATTGCTCTGCAGACCCTGAACCCCTTAACCTACATTAATTGATTTTGGAAGATTTGAGATTTTGGTTCTAACATCATAAAAATGGTTATAAAACCTTGAAAGTATATTAAGTTAAAAAATATTTTATATTTTCAACCTGATAATTAGCTGCTAAAACATGAATGTGGAGCTCCCTTCAAGCCAAATAAAGCCTTAAGAGTCATGTTATATCTCCTTAGTCATGCAACCCATAAGTTTATCCCAAAATTGCTACAACTGGTTCGATTCTTCTTTCTTTGTTGTGAAGTACTTGCAAGTTATAAATGGAATAATATTGTGGAATCCATGACAGAGCAGTTATAACAGCACCTCAAAGGCCTTCTTTTGGATATCAGAGAGCTCCACCCTCAAATTTTGTCACTTAGAACCAAAATAACTTAAGAAAGAGCTACTTAATTGAGCTAGCTTTATGTGAAATGGCTTTGAATTAATCTAATTAAAGTGTAATCATACATTGTAACATATATTTGGAAAATATAATCATACATCAAGAAAGTTTTATTAATTGCTCTGCAGACCCTGAACCCCTAAACCTACATTAATTGATTTTGGTAGATTTGAGATTTAGGTTCTAACATCATAAAAATGGTTATAAAACCTTGAACGTATATTAAGTTAAAAAATATTTTATATTTTCAACCTAATAATTAGCTTCTAAAACATGAATGTGGAGCTCCCTTCAAGCCAAATAATGCCTTAAGAGTCATGTTATATCTCCTTAGTCATGCAACCCATAAGTTTATCCCAAAATTTCTACAACTGGTTCGATTCTTCTTTCTTTATTGCGAAGTACTTGAAAGTTATAAATGGAATAATATTATGGAATCCATGACAGAGCAGCTATAACAGCCCCTCAAAGGCCTTCTTTTGGATATCAGAGAGCTCCACCCTCAAATTTTGTCACTTAGAACCAAAATAACTTAAGAAAGAGCTACCTAATTGAGCTAGCTTTATGTGAAATGGCTTGGAATTAATCTAATTAAAGTGTAGCCCTCATCAATATACATTGTAACGTAACATATATTTGGAAAATATAATCATATATCAAGAAAGTTTTATTAATTGCTCTGCAGACCCTGAACCCCTTAACCTACATTAATTGATTTTGGAAGATTTGAGATTTAGGTTCTAACATCATAAAAATGGTTATAAAACCTTGAAAGTATATTAAGTTAAAAAATATTTTATATTTTCAACCTGATAATTAGCTGCTAAAACATGAATGTGGAGCTCCCTTCAAGCCAAATAAAGCCTTAAGAGTCATGTTATATCTCCTTAGTCATGCAACCCATAAGTTTATCCCAAAATTGCTACAACTGGTTCGATTCTTCTTTCTTTGTTGCGAAGTACTTGCTAGTTATAAATGGAATAATATTGTGGAATCCATGACAGAGCAGTTATAACAGCCCCTCAAAGGCCTTCTTTTGGATATCAGAGAGCTCCACCCTCAAATTTTGTCCCTTAGAACCAAAATAACTTAGAAAAGAGCTACCTAATTGAGCTAGCTTTATGTGAAATGACTTGGAATCTAATTAAAGTGTAGCTCTCATCAATATACATTGTAACATATATTTGGAAAATATAATCATACATCAAGAAAATTTTATTAATTGCTCTGCAGACCCTGAACCCCTTAACCTACATTAATTGATTTTGGTAGATTTGAGATTTAGGTTCTAACATCATAAAAATGGTTATAAAACCTTGAAACTATATTAACTTAAAAAATATTTTATATTTGCAACTTGATAATTAGGTGCTAAAACTTAAATGTGGAGCTCCCTTCAAGCCAAATAAAACCTTAAGAGTCATGCCATATCTCCTTAGTCATGCAACCCATAAGTTTATCCCAAAATTGCTACAAACTGGTTCGATTCTTCTTTCTTTGTTGTGAAGTACTTGCAAGTTATAAATGGAATAATATTGTGGAATCCATGACAGAGCAGGTATAACAGCCCCTCAAAGGCCTTCTTTTGGATATCAGAGAGCTCCACCCTCAAATTTTGTCACTTAGAACCAAAATAACTTAAGAAAGAGCTACCTAATTGAGCTAGCTTTATGTGAAATGACTTGGAATCTAATTAAAGTGTAGCTCTCATCAATATACATTGTAACATATATTTGGAAAATATAATCATACATCAAGAAAGTTTTATTAAATGCTTTGCAGACCCTGAACCCCTTAACCTACATTAATTGATTTTAGATTTGAGATTTAGGTTCTAACATCGTATCGGAGCATACTAGGCTAGATTTCTCTCGGCATAATGTAATTTAAATAAATATGTATGTGTTCTAGGAAAAATTAAATCCGACATGTGATCGAGGATTGATATGCAAAATGTTGTCCCACATAAAAAAAAAATCATGTAACATGATGCACTAGATGGTTTTGATCATGACCTCCTTTTTTGGTGTGTTAGGATTCAATTAACACTCCTGTCATCTTTAAGGAGAACAAAATGAGGGGGAAACTAAGGGTCAGTTTGACACTCTGGTGGCGGTTTTGAACGTTGTGGTTATGAACTGTCGTTCATGGACGTCCGACCTCACTTAAGAAATTAACTTCATCCATTTCTATATTCAATTTTTTTTTTCTTGGTGGCAGTCATGACCGTTATCTTGTCAAATACATATTTCGTGACGGGGGCGTTTTTGTCCAAATTGATCGGAGCAAAAACGTCACGCCAAACGATGGACAGTTCGTAACCACTATGTTCACGACTGTGTGCGGCCAAACTGACTCTAAGAGAGAATGAGTTGAAAATCGAGTGCATGCAAGTGCTTCAGAGACTAAGAGGCAATACTTAATTATTAGGCTTCAAAATTTTAATTATGAAATAGTTAATTAGACTTTATGATTATTTAGTTATGTGATTATAAGACTTTCGTGAGACCACTTCTCTGTGATTGAATGTTTTTAACTATATGTGTGTGTATCTTAATGTATAATTGAAATTATAAACCAAAAAATATATTTAATTAAAAACTATAGATATTTTATACCTTGGACTTTCTTTGCGACAAACTGTTACTTTTTGTGATGAAAATAATTAAATAATAGGTGACATAGGATGTTATATATGTCGGGAAAAAATTCCATCTCGACGGACAAAAGCGACAGAAGAAATTTAAAATTAAAATTATTAATTGGGTTATTGTTAGTGTCAAATTATAGCATACTTAAATGAACGACAAAATTATCTCTATAACCCGAAGTATTTAAATCCAGGCATTTACTCATTTGAAATATTTTTGAATAGGTTTAGCGAAGAAATATACGCAACTAAGGCTCTGTTTGGGGGGACTTATTTTCACTGGTCAACCGGTTACGACCGTATGAACCGAACCTTAATTAATGCCCGGTTCATGCGGTCGTAACCGCTTGACCGGTGAAAATAAGTCTCCCCAAACGGAGCCTAAGGCTCAGCTTGGCTCCCGTGAGTTTGAACAAAAATGACACCGTCACAGAATGTATGTTTGACATACAACTTTTACGACTATCACCAAGAAAATAAAACTAGCTAGTTGTGAACATAAAAGTAGAGGTGCAAATAAAGCCCGGGCACGGTTGCCCACCCCGGTCTGCCCCATGTATGAGCCCGGTTAGGCCCGGGCCGGGGCTAGGCAAGGCCTAGAGAGCCTCCCCACTCCCCAGGCCCATGTTTCTGCAAGGGCCCGGCCCTGGCCCAGCCCAAGCTTGCCTGGGCACCAACCATTGCTTGGTACCCGGTGGTGCCTGCCCAGCTGTAAAGTTGGGCGCTGCTCAGCTATAAAGCTGGACAGCCTCTCCAGCTATAAATGTTGGATGTTGGCCGCGCAGCAGAGTTGCAGTCAAAAGGCAGCTTTCAGGTGCCTTTTGGCAGCTATCATTTGGCCATATGGGGGGGGGGGGGGGGGGGGTGGCTTGCTTGGGCCCGGTCTGGTAGGCGCAGGCAGCCCCCCCCCCCCCCCCCCCCCCCCTTCTTAGGGAGGACCGGGCTCAGTTAGGCTAGAGTCCGGCTTGGGGCCCGGCAAGAATAAAGCTCGGGCATGTGGGCCCAGCATGGGCCCAACATGCTTTTTTTGCATGCCTACATAAAAGTGGGTAAAGTTCCTTCCATGAGGTTGGGGTGTTCACGAACAACGGTTCATAACCACCGCATTCTTGGCCGCCACTGCCACACCAAACGGAGCCTATGTATTTTAATTTAATTGAAAAAATATGAAAATATATAATGTGGTCTAGAATTTCCTAATCCATGGAAGCTATTAATTCATTAAATAGGATTCTTATTGCTCATTATTTGTAATGCATAATTAATTACATTTTATTATGGTTGGCTCATTTGAATGAAATTAAAAATACTTAACCTCTAATTCCAAAAACTAACCCTTATGTCCAACGAAATGAATACTTTGGGGAATTTCATAGCTAATTAATAAAAAAGAGGATTGTTATAGACATCCCAACTTTGGCCAATAAATTCCACTTGCAAGACTAATTTTTTATTTGCAGGCCAAAATATCGAATCATACACACTAGAGTAAGTCATAGGAAGGATCGAGTACAATTATTCAAGAGTCAGAAGCCAAGGCAGAGTTGGGGACAGGATTTTCATTGGAGTTTTGGATAGGGCATGGGCTGCCAATAGAGGGAAATGATGAGAAATAATTTTTTTTTTAAAAGTTGGTCTGCAACAACAAGTAATAAACCAAAAATGACCTTCAAAATATTTTCTCCATTGTCGTCAACATGCCTTACTAGTTTCTTGAGAAGATTTATATAATGGCTATATAGACAGGTCGTGCTGTAAAGAAAACTGCAACAGTGTCTACGAGCAGATCGAGCTTTTACGAATTCACAAATCTATATACCTTTTTATTTTTGATTTGTCATTAGCTAAAATTGGTCTGCCAATAACACTAGCCTTGATTTCTTGAACAAAATATGATATGGTTAGAAGGGTCAGGACTGTGGCAGATTTGTCCTTTTATCAAATTTTAAGTTATACTCATCATGATAAGTAATTGGTCTTCGTTTTCATATGTTTGACAATATATATATATTTGTAATTATATATTTGTAATTATATTAATCTTGTGATTTATTACACTGTCATGGTCCGCCGTCTTTCTGGAACAATTTATTAATAAATACAAAGTATTGGATTAAGAATTTAGTTTTTATATTGATTTTTGTAAGGCCGTACGGGAAAAAAAATAGTGCATTATTATTTCATTGCATGCTGGCTAATGCATATTTAAGACGTTGTGATTTTAAGAAGCTATTTAAATATTCTACATTAGCATAATTCTAAAAGGGTAAAAATCATTTCAGTCCTGAAGTTACAAGGTAATGTTAATTTGGTCTCTAAATTTTTAAGTTGTGTTATTTTCGTCCTTTTGATCAATATTCAATTTCATTTTGAGTGCAATTCAAAGGTTAAAATTAAAAAGGTTCCTAGATTAGAAATTCAAAGATTATTTTGACACAATTAAAACTTTAAACCTCAAGAACTGATATAATTTTTACCCAATTCTGAAATCATATTTGTTAGTACTACACCATTAGTATAATCGAGACCAGAAGTTCTACGAAAATTCCATACAATTATAACAAAAATTTTACTTTTCATGTACACTACTATATAGTATATATAACTAATTAAGAGTAGCTAATTAGAATTTTTTAGATTATTCCCTCTAAATTTGAAAAGTGTGTATCTCTACTTCTCATTTATTATGCATGTAACATACTAGCTAATATATATATATATATAATAAGCAGACTAATAATAATAATAATGAGCAAAGTAAAATAGCTGAAATAATTAATTAAGTGAAAAAAATTAAAAATATTTTCATATAATAATTTAGAAAATTATGCTGCTATTGATCTAGTGATTAGCTAAATTAATAAAGGCAAAGAAAAATAAGAAAAAAATATAAATGCAAATTGGTTATAAGGGCTAGAACATGAATATGGAGCTCCCTTCAATCCAGACAAAACCTTCAGAGCTGCGAGTAGCTCCTTTGCCATGCAACCCACAACTCTCTCCCCAAATTTATCATTAAAGCAATTAAGAACAACTTCTTCTTCTTCCTCCTCCTCCGGCCTATTCTATACTGCTCGCCGCTGTTATATATATTCCCCAAGATCTCTAATTAATGGAATAGCTAGACCTGTGGAATCCATGGCCGAGCAGCTATAGCAACCTCTTTAAAGGCCTTTTCTTGGATTTCAGAAAACTCCATCTCCATATACTGACCCTCATAACCAAAATGAAATATTGCTTCTTTGTATAATTTAATGTTATTTTCAATTCCGACTTCCAAACCCCAATTCCGCCCGAAATCAGGTGGAGTAAAGCTAATTAGAGAAGAAAAAAAGAAGATATATAGGCTACGCACGTACCTTGATTCTTGAACTCGTATGGACGGACGGCTGTGATCTATGGATGAGCTGCACTAGAAAAGTGTAGTAATTATGGAACAACTTAGGGGCGGCGAGGAGGAGGTTTTATAGATGATTTCAGAGACGGGGGAATTAGAAGAAGAAATCTAATAATATCCGTACGGAAATAGTATGAATGGATGGCTGCATGCCCGCATGGTAGCTAATTTAAGACGTTAGGATTTATGCACATAAATATACATTAATTAACATTCTTATTTGAAAAATTCTGAGAGTGTACAGGTGTAATTTATTATGCAGCGGGATTACATATAATTACGGGGAAAATTTTAATTAGTATACATTAATTTTGAATGAATATATTTGCGTGGGAAATATATATATATATATATATATATATATATTGTGCCTGACGGTCTCTAGCTCTATTTTTTTGAATTACATTATAATTACTTAATTGTATCATAATATGTGATCTCCTTATAGCATACATTTTACTATTTTTGTATTCACATTCAACTAATTTTACTTTATTTGGTTTTTAAGCATTTAAACATAATAATACAGTTTTATTTATCATCTACATATCATATTTTTTAAATAAAAACATCTCATTTTTTTTAAAAATTATATTTTTCTTTGTTAAGATTAAGCACGAAACATATTTTATCATTCTAAAATAGTGCAATATAAGAAAATATCTAAAATAGAAAAAACAACAGATATTTTTGAAAGTATACATAACAAATTTTTTAAAAATTTATTCCTACATTAGATGATATACGTTTTTCTAATTACTTGTATTTTATATAATACAACCTTTTTTAATGTGGGTAGTTTTTGAATGTAATTGTGAAGAATCTTATATATATCCCAATTAATAAATACTTGTATGAATGGATCTCGATAGTTACGGTTGTCTGATTCATTTTGGATGGCTTGGATCAAATATAGGCCTGCTCTTACGATTATTATTAACTTTGATGGGTACTCATGATAAGAGTTTAGTATTTATAAAGGTATCTGGCGGAAATGCTCATAAAAGGCAGCAAAATATTTCCAAGAACGGGCGTTTCCAAAGACGGATTATCTCCAAAGACGGATCGTTTCCAAAAACTCTCCCCTCCTAATTCGGCAGGAAGAGTAAATTTCGCAAAGCCGCCACGAACATCGCCGAGACTCCCCCTCGCGTCGCGAGGAAAATCCTCGCCGCCGCGCCGCGTCTCAAGAGGGGTGCGGCCTCAGGACGCGAGCTTGGCCGTACCCCCTTGGGGTGCGGCCGGACCGCACCCCACGCGCATGGGGTGCGGCCAAACCGCACCCCACGCGCATGGGGTGCGGCCAAACCGCACCCCACGAGGGGTGCGGCCTAGCCGCGCCCCACGCGGGGTGCGCCCTAGCCGCGCCCCACGCGGGGTGCGGCCTAGCCGCGCCCCACGCGGGGTGCGGCCTAGCCGCGCCCCACGCGGGTGCCCCACCCGGGGTGCGGCCTCGGCCGCGCCCCCTGGGGTGCGGCCTCGGCCGCGCCCCCTTGGGGTGCGGTCAAGCCGCACCCCTTGTGTGGTGCGGCCAAGCCGCAACCTCCAAGGGGTGCGGTCGGGCCGCACCCCCCTTTGGGGTGCGGCCTAGCCGCACCCCCCCTTGGGGTGCGGCCAGTCCGCACCCTCCCCGCTCGGGGGTGCGCGGCCGTGCCCACTCCTTCTAGGGGTGCGGTCCGGCGCCCGCTCCTCTCCGGAGGACTTCAACCGCTCGCTAGGGAGCGGCTCCTCGATTCACCGTCCGTCCGAGGCATCTCCCGGGGCCCATCGCGCATTCGGGGAGCTTCAGTGCTAACCCGCGCTCAGAACGTTTCTGAACGCAGTCGGGAAGCCTTCTCACTTTTTGTCTTTCCGGCTTCTCACTTTTTGTCTTTCCGGCTTCTCACTTTTTGTCTTTCCGGCTTCTCACTTTTTGTCTTTCCGGCTTCTCACATTTTGGGTTTCAGGCTTCTCACTTTTCAGGAACAGTTAGTCGCTTTTTTCACCTCCAACAGAACTGCCCGAACTGCCCAAACTGCCCAAGCTGCCCGAAGGGCAAGGTGGTCATTTACGAAGAATGGTGATCCGAGGGCCCCGAACCGGAGAATATGATTCGTCCACCGAGCATTTATGGAAACTGCCAACGGCAAAATTACCGGGCCGCCCCCGGCAAAAACTATAAAAGGAGCCCCATGGCTTCATTTGAAAGGACCTTGACTTCTGGACTCGGGAGAGCTCCTTGCAGACTTTTGCGGAATTCTCCTTCGGCACTTGAAGATCTCCTTCGGGACTTGAAGATCTCCTTCGGGACTTGAAGATCTTCATCTTCCAGAAAGGCGACGAGCAGTTCTCAGAAGAGAAAGGCGACTAGCCTTCTCAATTCCAGAAAGGCGACCAGCATTTCTCAGAAGGGAAAGGCGACTAGCCTTCTCGCTTCTGAAAGGCGACGAGCAGTTCTCAGAAGAGAAAGGCGACTAGCCTTCTCAATTCCAGAAAGGCGACCAGCATTTCTCAGAAGGGAAAGACGACTAGCCTTCTCGCTTCCGAAAGGCGACTAGCAGTCTTTGAAGGGAAAAGGACTTAGTTTTTTCGAGAGGTGGCATGTCACCCTCGAAGCTCTCTTTCTCCAAGTATTGTAACGAGCAGCGGCCTGTCGCGCTCGAGTTCTAGCTTCCAAGTTGTAACTCCTCCTGAAGATAGTGAAGTTTGGTCGGCACAGCCCCGGCCGCGTGGTTTTTTACCCTTTCCGGGTTTTCCACGTTAAAAAGTCTCTGCGTACTCAACGAACCTCTAATTGACTGTTTGCGCGCTTAGCTCGCTCACGAGCTGAGGCGGTTCAAGTGAACCAGTCTACCAAGAGCCCTAAGCGTTCCGCAACAGTTTGGCGCCGTCTGTGGGAATGGATTCCCAAATCCGAAGCAAAGGATTCCCGAGCGCAATTCCCCCTTCGCCAGAATTCTCGAAGCCAGCTAGAGTGGACACCTCCCCTGAACTGTCCGACGCATACAGCTCCTCGATTCCGGAAAGCCAGGCGAAGAGAGCGCTCACTACCGCACCCATCCGGCCCCCTTGGCCGGAGTCGGCAGGCAAACCGGCCCCTCCGGCAGGGGGGCATGATTCGAGCAATGACCAACGCCAACAAAGGCGATCACCCCTCTCCAAGTCAATTTTGGAATACCCAGTTCCGTCATGGCTAAAGCTCCCGTACAACAAGGAATTCCACAGAGCAGAAGATCCATATGAGCACGTTAATCATTTTCTGATAATAACACGGGAGCTCGGACTTCCCGACCCAGCTAGCTGCAAAATCTTCACCAAAACGCTGCATGGAGACGCTCTCCACTGGTATCAATCCCTGCCTAACGGAGCGATCCATAATTTCTCCGAGTTGTCCCGACTGTTCATCAAGCAACACGAGTCCTACTCAGCAAAGATCCAGGAAGGAGATAGACCCGGTGCGAGCAAACAACCCCTCCTTGGAGAGGGGGAACGGAGTGTGCAATCAGAGAAAGTCGGCCCAAATTTTCACCAAGAACGCCCCTGCGCATGGATGGATTTCATCTTGGATGCAAGCATAGGGAGTCCGCCCTGTGAGCTGAGGAAGGCGCTGATAACCCACCACATCTCCTTCAACGTCCTGTTCTCGGCAGCAATAGTTCGGCTCAAGCTCCTAAGCGGGAACCTCAAGCTTAGGGCTAGCAAGGCAGAGCTCCCAGATGGAACCACGGTACCCACTATAGGCGTCATCACCCTCCCCATCCAAGTAGGAGCGCACGCTGAACCGATCCAGTACGACGTACAATTCATCGTCGCCGAAGCAGACTCCCCCTACGACGCAATATTCGGGAGCCTCCTACTGGACGCCATGGACCACGACGTTTCCATGTCAGGACGCATGGTTAGCAAAGGAAATACCATCAAGAGCGCAATGCATAGTCTCAGCACGATCGCCCCTTGGCTCCCCTGGATCAGCAGCAACCCGTCTCCAAAATCAAGGGCCGAGATACAGGGTTCACGAGAAGGCCAAACAGCTCCTGCGATAGCTGGAAAAGAAAAACTTCAGACACTAACAGACCCGCCGCCCCTCGATTCAGTCCGCAAGAGAAAGGGACAGCAACGGCAGCCTGAGGAAGCCGAACTGCCCACTCAGAACCAAGCAGACCGCTCCCGAGAGCTAGCAAGTCAAGGCCCTCGGAACTTCACCCCGCTAAACACACCACGCGAGCATATATTGTCCGTAATCTGTCATAACAAACTCATCCACTGGCCCAGGAAGCTCTCCTTGCACAAGGGAGCTTCGTCTCAATTCTGCCACTTCCACAAGGGCCGAGGGCACCAAACGGAGCAATGCGCCCGACTGAAAGAAGAAATCGAACGCCTTATCCAGCTAGGATACCTGGAGGCCTTCCGCAAAAAGACGCCGGCCAGCGAAGGCCAATCTCCGGGCCGCCGTTGCCCGCCAAGCTGAACAGCTAAGAAGATTCGGACAAACGCAACGCAAGCAAGGCACGGCGCCATCTTCCCTAAAGCCTGTATCAAAAACTTATCGCAAGACTGCATTTGCGAGTGTATCAGTATTAATTTTCTAATAAAATCCTACTTGCTCCAATCCATTCTACTGCAGGTACCGCTTCGGGGCCCTGCCCCGGGGACTCTGCACCGCCGTCGATTGAAGGTTCGCCCTTCTCCTCCGCCGTCGAGTCCCGGTGTCGTAGGGGCCTGCCCCCCCTGCGTTCACCCCCGGTTTGAATACCCCCGCTATTCACCGGCCAAAGCCGCGGGCACAGAACCGTGCAAGAAGTCGCGAGCAAAGGCTCGTGCACCAAAGCCGCGGGCACAGAACCGTGCAAAAAGTCGCGAGCAAAGGCTCGTGCACCAAAGCCGCGGGCACAAAACCGTGCAAAAAAGCCGCGAGCACAGACTCGTGCACTAAAGCCGCGAGCACGGACTCGTGCACAAAAGCCGCGAGCGCAGACTCGTGCAAGAAAGCCGCAGGCACAGACTTGCGCAAACTAACTCGTTATATATGTATTCATTTGAAAGCCGCGAACACAGACTCGTGCAAGAAAGCCGCAAGCACAAACTTGCGCAAACTAACTCGTTATATACGTATTCATTTGAAAGCCGCGGGCACCGTCTCGTGCAAAACTCATCTTGAAAACAACCAAACTATGCAGGTGCTAACAACCAGATAAGCAGAATCGTACGAAGAAGTAAACACGACGAGCTCAATAAGAGGATACAACCGCGTCAGCTCAACGTTGCGCACAAAGCAGACAACCATACAGAAAGCGGAAAAGCAAAATGCAAACAAAACTCAGAACGACACACAAGCAAACAACAGCACGGAAGTCAAGAAAACAGAGGGCGGTCGGCATCAATCCTCGGCCGCGTCCGAGCACTCATCCTCCGAAAGATCTCCCGCTCCAAGACCAGCAGTGTCACACCCGAACTTCTTCCCCACCAAGCGAAGGGTCTTCTGAATACCGCGCTGGAAGTCGACCTCACGCTCGTCCTCCAACAGGGGCTCGACCTCCTTCGTCATGACCTCAGCACGGATCTCCTCCGCCATCTGGAACCACTCCTCAACGAAAGCAAGAGAGTCTCGGAACTCGGCCACTCCGGCCGCCTTAGCATCCTCAAGGCTGCGCTCGACCGACGACAGCCGCTCCACCTCGCTCCGAAGAAAGCCCAGCTCCCCCTCCATGCGAAACATCTCCCCCTGGGCCTCAGATAGCTGACGAAGCGCGTCTTGGGCAAGCGCCTTATCTCCACCATACGCCTCCTGCAGCTTCTCAACCTCGGACTGGGAAGAAGAAAGGTCCGCCTCCAGCTGCTTGATACGGGACAGATCGCGATCCCTCCTCTTCTGTAAAGCAGACATGTCCCTCTTCATCACGCTCAGCTCCTCCTGGAGAGAGATGTAACTGTCCTTGAGGCCCACGTAGCAGTCGTTCCACGTGAGGGCAACGTTGGTCAGAGCGTTCGCCTGCCAACACGAAGGAAACAATCAGGAAACACGAACAACAATGGCAGAGACAAGTCAAGACCCAGACAAGGAAAGATTAAATTACCGCAGAAGTCATCGCCTGGAGGGACGAGGAAACCCGCCGCGACGGCGGATGAGGGGGAGGTGGCGGCAAATCTCCCTGCGCAACCTGCTCAGCAGTTGGGGATGCCAGAATCTCGACCTCCGGGTCGGGAGCAATCGGCTCCCCCCGACGGCGGCTCGGACCGGCTTCATGATCGTGGCTCCTAGGCTCCGGCAGAGCAGAGCCCGAACTAGGAGTTCCATTCCTGAAAACAATCTTTCTCTTTTTCCCACGCTCCAGGGGAACCGCAGCCTCCCGCTCAGGATCCCAAGAAAGCCCCACCGCAAGCAACCGACTCTCCTCCACACAGTTGTACACACTGAATAAAGCTTTTGACAGCCCATCTCGGCCAGGGAAGCCGGGGAGAGGAAGGAACTCGTCCTCCCGACCGGTCAGTCGGCGGCAGCGTCCAGGAAGCGACCTCCAAAGCTCGGGTAGCTCCCAACGATTCCGAACATATCCATAAAGGGTATTCCCGTGGCGATAATCCGCCTTCTCGCCAAAGTGGAACCAACTTTTGTTGCTCCGCACCTCAATCCGTCCGCCCAAGTCGGTTGTAGCCTCACACCAATCCTTGAAAAGTTCGAGTGAAAAGCGCGTACTGTGTTCCCGAAAAAGCACCACCAGCCCCATGATATTTGGCATTCCAGCAGGCGTGAACTGGGTGATCGGGACGCCGCAGAACCGGAATATTTCAATAGCCTCCTCCGGTGGAGGAATTCGGAATCCAGACTTCAGGCAGCTCTCGGAGAGTGTTATGTAACCCGTAGGCGGATTTTGAACACGCTCCTCCGCCCCTGGAATCTTAATCTCGACACTCGGAGGCAATCCGAACCGCTTGCGCCACACCTCGATTCGCGCGCCATCTAGAGAAGAGCGTAAACGCATCGGCCTTGATTGGCCGCCCCGCTTCGAAGCCTGCAAGGAAGAGCAAACACATAAAAACGAGCGTTAAAAAGAAACCGTATCAGAAAATCCAAAAGGTTACGAGTCATCTCTCCGCACACCAAGCACGCAAGCACCAGAGGTCCGCACCGTCAGCCTCACCCGCACGCAAGAAACAGCCGCGCGCAAAGTCACAGTCCGCGCGCAGGAGCCCACGCACACCGACCGCACGCAGGCACCCGCACGCAGGAGCGCGCAGCGCGGCACCTGCGCACGGGCCCGTGCGCGCAGCGCCTGCGTGTGCGCGCGGGCGTGCAGCGCGGCACCCGCGCGCGTGGGCGCGCAGCGCGGCACCTGCGCGCGGGCGCGCGGCACCCGCGCGCGCGGGCGCGCGGCACGGCACCCGCGCGCTCGAGCGCCCGGCACCCGCGCGCGCGGGCGGGCGGGAACAACGCCCGCGCGTCCCGCGCGCAGGGGCCGCACCCGCGCGCAGGAGCGCGCAATGCGGCGCCCGCGCGCAGGGGGCCGCACGCGCGCGCAGGGGCGCGCTCGCGCCAGCCGGGCGCCCCACCGCCGGCTCCGGCCGCGCGCGATCACGCCCGGGCACCGCCTTTTCGACCGCTCCGGCCGCGCGCAAGGGTGCCCGGGCACCGGCCGCCCGCGCACCGCTCACCGCGCCCTCTCATCCGCCGCTGGCCGTTTGTTCCCTCCGCTCCTTTTTCAAAAAAAAAAAAAGGGAAGAAGGCAAAATCAACTTACCCCAACCATCGTTCAACGCCAAACCGGTTCCGGCACGCAGACGTTCAAAAACCCTCACACTCCTTCTCAAGTTCTGGACTCCGACGGTTTTGGGGGGCTTATGATGGGTACTCATGATAAGAGTCTAGTATTTATAAAGGTATCTGGCGGAAATGCTCATAAAAGGCAGCAAAATATTTCCAAGAACGGGCGTTTCCAAAGACGGATTATCTCCAAAGACGGATCGTTTCCAAAAACTCTCCCCTCCTAATTCGGCAGGAAGAGTAAATTTCGCAAAGCCGCCACGAACATCGCCGAGACTCCCCCTCGCGTCGCGAGGAAAATCCTCGCCGCCGCGCCGCGTCTCAAGAGGGGTGCGGCCAAACCGCACCCCACGCGCATGGGGTGCGGCCAAACCGCACCCCACGCGGGGTGCGGCCTAGCCGCACCCCACGCGGGGTGCGGCCAAGCCGCGCCCCACCCGGGGTGCGGCCTTGGCCGCGCCCCCTGGGGTGCGGCCTCGGCCGCGCCCCCTTGGGGTGCGGGCAAGCTGCAGCCCTTGTGGGGTGCGGCCAAGCCGCACCCTCCAAG
This sequence comes from Dactylorhiza incarnata, assembly GCA_033032865.1. Lineage (NCBI taxonomy): Eukaryota > Viridiplantae > Streptophyta > Magnoliopsida > Asparagales > Orchidaceae > Dactylorhiza > Dactylorhiza incarnata. The sequence continues at coordinate 4,863,873 of JAWHQI010000123.1, read as the reverse complement.
GGGTGCGGCCAGTCCGCACCCTCCCCGCTCGGGGGTGCGCGGCCGTGCCCACTCCTTCTAGGGGTGCGGTCCGGCGCCCGCTCCTCTCCGGAGGACTTCAACCGCTCGCTAGGGAGCGGCTCCTCGATTCACCGTCCGTCCGAGGCATCTCCCGGGGCCCATCGCGCATTCGGGGAGCTTCAGCGCTAACCCACGCTCAGAATGTTTCTGAACGCAGTCGGGAAGCCTTCTCACTTTTTGTCTTTCCGGCTTCTCACTTTTTGTCTTTCCGGCTTCTCACTTTTTGTCTTTCCGGCTTCTCACTTTTTGTCTTTCCGGCTTCTCACATTTTGGGTTTCAGGCTTCTCACTTTTCAGGAACAGTTAGTCGCCTTTTTCACCTCCAACAGAACTGCCCGAACTGCCCAAACTGCCCAAGCTGCCCGAAGGGCAAGGTGGTCATTTACGAAGAATGGTGATCCGAGGGCCCCGAACCGGAGAATATGATTCGTCCACCGAGCATTTATGGAAACTGCCAACGGCAAAATTACCGGGCCGCCCCCGGCAAAAACTATAAAAGGAGCCTCATGGCTTCATTTGAAAGGACCTTGACTTCTGGACTCGGGAGAGCTCCTTGCAGACTTTTGCGGAATTCTCCTTCGGCACTTGAAGATCTCCTTCGGGACTTGAAGATCTCCTTCGGGACTTGAAGATCTTCATCTTCCAGAAAGGCGACGAGCAGTTCTCAGAAGAGAAAGGCGACTAGCCTTCTCAATTCCAGAAAGGCGACCAGCATTTCTCAGAAGGGAAAGGCGACTAGCCTTCTCGCTTCTGAAAGGCGACGAGCAGTTCTCAGAAGAGAAAGGCGACTAGCCTTCTCAATTCCAGAAAGGCGACCAGCATTTCTCAGAAGGGAAAGGCGACTAGCCTTCTCGCTTCCGAAAGGCGACTAGCAGTCTTTGAAGGGAAAAGGACTTAGTTTTTTCGAGAGGTGGCCTGTCACCCTCGAAGCTCTCTTTCTCCAAGTATTGTAACGAGCAGCGGCCTGTCGCGCTCGAGTTCTAGCTTCCAAGTTGTAACTCCTCCTGAAGATAGTGAAGTTTGGTCGGCACAGCCCCGGCCGCGTGGTTTTTTACCCTTTCCGGGTTTTCCACGTTAAAAAGTCTCTGCGTACTCAACGAACCTCTAATTGACTGTTTGCGCGCTTAGCTCGCTCACGAGCTGAGGCGGTTCAAGTGAACCAGTCTACCAAGAGCCCTAAGCGTTCCGCAACAAACTTTATTAACCATCCGATCTCCATCGTCCAAACTGAATCAGATAATTATTATCGTCAATTGACCATTGCAGTTACATCATCAATTTCATAGGATCCCAGCTAATTAAGTAGTATGATTGATTTCACATGTGTAAACGCTTAAGATCCTCTCCATCCAAAGGATTATATATATATATATAAATGTAAAGCATATATATTAGAGTACATTAAAAATGACAAAATTCAAAGTTGTTGCGGGTTGGTCGGGTGTTCTGGTAAACCGATTTAGTTGAATCATCTTAGCTCGGAAGCGAATCGAAAGCACGAACAGTCAATGAAAGGAGTTAGTAAATGACAAGAGAACTTCTAACGTGGAAAACCCGGAAAGAATGAAAAAAACACGTTGTCGGGGTTGTGCCGACCAAACTCCACTATCTTCTGATGTGTTACAGATTTGAAATTAAGAACTCGGAGTGCTACAGGCCGTTGCTCGCTACATGGTAGATAGAGAGAACTACGAGGATGACAGATTGACGGTAGAGTATTTCTCCAAACTCGCTGGAGCAAATACACCATGCCAAACGAAGCCATAATTACATATTAAAATGCAGCAAAATTAACATTTAAGTAATATATTCTTAGTTAAGAGTAGTCAAACCCACAGTAAAAAAAATGAGAGCTAATTAATTAAATAATTGTTTTACTTAAAAATGTCGGTGCCTTTTCCAATACTTCATACAAGAATCCAATATTAAAAATAGCAAGTACTTATAAGATTATTTTTCGTAATTTTTTTATTTCGTCTATTTATTAATTTATATGAATTCAATATGTTGCAGCAAATAAGAATAATATATATATTATATATTTAAAATGCGGCGCCTAGTAAATGCCAGTTAATTTGTACGTGGTTTCAACGGTAATTTGTCATGTTTAAAATTAAATCACTTAAAACAGATTTCCTGTTTTATTATTATATAATTTAAATAAGGAGCAATAATCCGGAATCAGCAGCAATCGTTGGTTGCACGCGGGAAAAGCGATTGATCGTTCGATCCGTACCACATTAGGGAATTATAATACGGAATTAGGAGCAGTACTATACTTATTGTATTAAATATTATATTATATTGCTGAAATGCTAATTAAAAGTAATGGCAATGTTGCGGGTCGCTTAGGGCTCTTGGTAGACCGGTCAAATTGAACCACCTTAGCTCGAGAGTGAACCAAGCGTGCAAACAGTCACAGAGAAATTCGTTGAGTACACTGAGACGTTTTAACGTGGAAAAACCCGGAAAGGGTAAAAAAACCACGCGTCCGGGACTGTGCCGACCAAACTTCCACTATCTTCTGGGGGTTACAATTAGAGAATTAGAAGCCGAGCGCGACAGGCCGCTGCTCGTTACAATATCAGAGAGAGAGAGAGAACGTTCCGAGGGCGACAGACCACCTCTCGAAAAAAACTAAGTCCTTTCCTTCTGAGAACGGCAGAGAACGAAAGTGAGAATGCCTTGTCCGCTTTCGTGGAAACGAAAGTGAGAAAGCCTTGTCCGCTTTCGTGGAGACGAAAGTGAGAAAGTCTTGTCCGCTTTGGTGGAGATGAAAGTGAGAAAGCCTTGTCCGCTTTCGTGGAGACGAAAGTGAGAACCTTGCCCGCTTTCGTGGGGACGAAAGTGAGAATGCCTTCTCCGCTTTCGTGAAGACGGCAAACTTCAAGTCCACGAAAGAGATCTTCAAGCGCCGAATGAGAAATCCGTGGAAATCTTCAAAGAGTTCTCTCTGAGCATTCAAGCCGCTACAAGAAAAATACAAATTAGAAAGAAAATTTAGAAAGGAAAAGAAATTTCTTGGCAATTGCCAACAAATTTAGCAAGGAATGTCAGTTTTGACATCTCCAACAAAATTAGAAACAAAAAATTTTCGTTTTTGAATTAGAAACAAATAATTTTGTGGCAACACTTTTGTTGCTAATTAAAAACAATAAATTTTCGTTGTTGAATTAAAAATGAATTTAGTAACAAAAATGTTGCTTGCAACGATGTCATTAATATTTTATTGATAAAATAATTATTAAATAAACATGATCTCTTATAAACCAAATAATTTGAAGAGGGGGTCACATATTTTTTTCAAAAAAGAATTATGGTTCAAACTGTAAACTATGATAATGAAATAAATGTAGTAATTATTTATTTGTTATAAACTAATATTATAATTTTAATAAATACACAGATATAATTAAATATATAATATATAATATTTGCTAATAATATAGAATATTAAGGCTTTATTTGGCGCGGCGGTGGCGGGCGGCACCTGCAGGTGAAAAGGGGGGTTGGGAACGGAGGGGAGGAGGCGGGCATCGAAACGGGGCGTTTTGCCCGGTTTTTCATGCAGCGGCGGGTCCAGTCGGAGCAAACGCTGCCGGAGGGCGTTTGTTTACCCGTCGTCCGGCGGCATTTGCCCCAAACGCGCGGCCAAAACGTCGCACAAATGAACCCTAAGTATTTTTATGATAAACTTTCAATTATAACATTATTATTGTTATTTATAATTAATATTATACGACTTCTATTTTTATACTATATTTTAATATAATAATATACTTATTAGATGACATGTATAATACATATATAATTTGCATACATACACTGACACACACACAGAATATATATATATATATATATATATAATTTACATAATTTATATTTTGTAATTTATACTATAATTTATAATTTATAATTTATAATATATATTTTATACGGTTATTATAGAAGAATATACACTTAAAACCAAATTGGCAACATGGTTGAGTGGTTAGCTGCATAGTAGTTATTGTGGAGGTCCTGAGTTCAAATCTCAACAGCTGTATAATATAAGTATTTAGAAGAAATGATATCATAAAAGAAATTAAAATTGTGGAGGCCCATGGATCACCATTTTTCGTAAATAATCATGCTGCCCTTCGACGAAAGGCGACAAACTGTTCCTGAAAAGTGAGAAACTGAAAAGATAAAAATTGAGCGAGCCGAGTCGGAAAAGTGAGAGAGCCGAGTCGGAAAAGTGAGAGTGCTAGAAAGACAAAAAGTGAGCGAGCCGAGACGGAAAAGTGAGTGTGCTCTGAGCGCGCTCAGAAGCGTTCTGAGCGCAACGAACATTGAAACGTTTTGGTCACGTTGCAAGGCGTTCTGAGCGAACGGTGGAACGGAGAGTCGCGCCCCCTAAGGAGAAAGCGAACTCCGACCACACCCGGCGAGGGGATGCGGTTTCGGCCGCATCCCCCGCGGAAGGAGACTCGGCCGCATCCCCCCATGAGGGGTGCGGTTTGGCCGCACCCCCATGACCCCCCTGTGGGGGGCGCGGTTTGGCCGCACCCCCCTCTGAGGGGTGCGGCTGGGCCGCACCCCCTATGGGGGGTGCGGATTGGCCGCACCCCCCCATGGGGGGTGCGTCTTGGCCGACCTGGCCGCACCCCACGTGAGTGGGGGGCGGGCTATCCGCACCCCACTTGGTGGGGTGCAGACGCACCTCGATAGCGGGGCGCGGCTCCGTGCACTCCCGGAGCCGTTCACGGTGTGACGTGCTTGCGCGACGGATCCTCCACTTCCGCGATCATGGGTTTGACTGCTGGCCCCACCTCTCTTTAGCGGGATTTTCTCTATACGCACCCCAAGACCTTTATGGATATGTAACAGGCAACTTAGTCGAAAAGAAATTAAATAGGAAATAAAGCGGCCTGAACTCTAATTAACCTCAACTCTCCTCATAATTATTTTTAAAATATTTGGAATGAAAATTATTTATTTAATTAACTAATGAATTTAATTTTATTTAATTTAAACAGAAGGTTAAAATTTAAAAATAAACATTGATTTTTTTTAGACAATAACATAAATAATCAAAAAAATAATCCCAATTGGGCTTAACCCAATACTAACACGTGAAATGGATCAAGTGTGAACCCATGGCCCAATATATATAATGTGTCAAAATTAAATTTAGAAAAATTATTTCTCTTGTTATAGATTTTGAATTCCTAACAGATAATTTTTATAACTTCACTTGCCAATTTAAAAAACTTAGGCTGAATTGAAAAAAAATCATTTATAGCAACATTTCTGCAAAGCTTACCCTAATTTAAAGCCTAATGATGATTATATTATGACCTAAATGAGACAATAAATTATTTCTGGTTTATGTATTTAATTTTTGGTAATTATTCTAGTATACTTGGGCTGTTTTTTTTTTAAAATAGGTAAAGACTTTAAATGTATAAACTCTGAATATCAAAGTTGTAGCTCTATATATTGATTACAACTTTGATATTCAGTGCCTCAACAATGGAGGTCTTTTGATTACTCTAAATGGGGCCTCAATATTGTTGAGCCTAAATTTTATCTAATTGAAATTTTGATAAACTTTGCATGATGATTTGGAAGTTGTAGATAATTGATATCTAAAATTTTGTATTTGAGATATACTCATTTTAAGATATCTAAGTGGGACAAAATAAAACTTGAAGAAGGTACTATTTTATGTACAAAAATGTTTTGAAAAGAAATTAAGAACTAAGACATACTTATGGAAGATGAATAATGCATCCTCTCTCGCTTTTATTTTAATTATACTTCATGAAAGCATGTGGGTGTTGGGTGTGGTTCCCATCCGAGTCGGCAAAAACCACCGGACACACGCTAGCTTTTATCTGGAATGTGATATGCAGCTTTGTTGAATTTTTTGACAAAGGTGTTGCAACACCAAAACAGGGTGTTGCAACTCTTTACTCTCTGAATTTCCTGGACAGCTAGGTGTTGCAACACCAAAAACCGGGTGATGCAACATATCGCGAATTTTAATTCCGAACTTCAGATTCGTAACCGCCAAATTTTTGATTGATGGGGCACGTCTTTTCAGTTTTGGAAGGCAGTAATAAGGACGAAAATCAAAACCTAATATGAGAGTTTTTTTTTTTCAGTGACAGCAGTTACTGGGCTGACCTTTTGGGTTTCAGGACGAGTTGATTGTGATCTCGGGTGTGCAATTGGGTGCGGTAGTTTACGACCATTGGTCCTCTGGCTATCCTCTTTGGTTGCATACTTTGAGATAGTCGACAGGTTCAGAGCAGATGGAGTCCACATCAGGTTCAGAGCAGATGGTAAAGTTGAAGGTGCCAATTACCACCAGTGACATCTTCTGATGGAAGACTTGATATATGTGAAGGGTTGGCATGCTCCTGTCTTTGAGGAGATGCCAAAGGACACGGATCCGGCGAAATGGAAGGTGGAGCATCGAAAGCTGTGTGGGTTCATTAGACGGTTCGTGGAGCCGAACGTCTACAACCATGTGGCTAGCATCACTGATGCGAAGACTTTGTGGAAGACTCTCGAGACGTATGCCAAGAGCACGGGCATTAACAAGCTGTATTTGCTGAAGAAGCTTGGAGAGTTCAGATACCGAGAGGGCTCACCCATTTTGGATCATGTCAATGAGTTCCAGGGAATTATTGATCGCTTGACTGCTATGAAGGTGACGTTTGAAGACGAAGTGAATGCTTTGTGGCTACTCAAGTCACTTCCAGACTCGTGGGAGATGGTCAGAGTTTCTCTGATCAATTCTTCCCCCCAGGGGATTGTTTCCATGGAGATCGCCAAGAGTGGGATCTTGAATGAGGAGGTGAGACGAAAGTCTCAGGGGACTTCAGGCTCTTCTTCACGAGCTGATGTTCTTTATACTGAGTCCAGGGGGAGAGGAAGGAGCAAGAGTCGAGGCAGGAAGGATGACAGGAGTCCGAGTAGGGGCAAGTCGAAGTCATGTTATCAGAACGTGGAATGCCACTACTGCCACAAGAAGGGACACATAAAGAAGTTCTGTTACTCCTTGAAGAACGATAAGAAGAAGAAGGGGATTGCCACTGAGGGCAAGGATGAGGGTCACACGACAGCCACTGTTTCGACTGAGGAGGACGACGTCATTATTGTTGGCGACAATGTCACTGCTGCACTCGCGTGTGACGACCGATGCTGGATCGTTGATTCTGGAGCCTCTGCGCATGTCTCCCACAACAGGGAGTTATTTGCCACTTACACCACTCATGACTGTGGGGTGTTGAGGATGGGCAATGAGGATACGTCCAAGGTGCTTGGGCGTGGAGACATGCACTTGAAGACGAGTACTGGTGCCCTACTTGTTCTGAGGGATGTGCGGCATGTGCCAGATATTCGCTTCAATCTGATTTCTGTTGGCAGGCTTGGAGATGAAGGACACCTGAGTGTCTTTGGAGGAGACTTCTGGAAGCTGATCAGGGGATCACTTGTGATGGCCAGGGATTATAGAGATTCTGGCCTGTACTACATGGAGGGGAGGCCTGAAGCTGCTCAGGCCAACTCCGTCAGGGATGAGGCATCCACCTCTTTATGGCACAAGAGGCTGGCACACATTAGCCAGAAGGGCTTGGGGTGCCTGGCGAAGAAGAAGCTGATTAGTGATATTTCTGGGGATCACTTAGAGAGGTGCGACCACTGCATGGCTGGGAAACAGAACAGGATTTCATTTCACAGCCACACGTCCACTAGGAGATCTGAGCCTTTGGAGTTAGTTCATACTGATGTCTGCGGACCACTGAAGGTCCACACTAGAGGTGGAGCATCTTACTTCGTCACTTTCATTGACGACCATTCGAGGAAGCTTTGGGTCTATGCTATCAAGACCAAAGATCAGGTCCTCGACACTTTCAGGAGATTCCACGCTGAGGTGGAGAGACAGTCTGGGAAGAGACTGAGGTGCATCAGGTCAGACAACGGGGGAGAGTACATTGGTCCGTTTGATGAGTACTGCAGGGACCATGGCATTAGACATGAGAAGACCCAACCGAAGACGCCGCAGCTGAATGGCGTAGCTGAGAGGATGAACAGGACACTGATAGAGAGGATTTGGTGCATGCTATCTGAGTCGAAGCTGCCAGGGATGTTTTGGGGCGAGGCTCTTCTTACTGCAGCGCATGTCATCAACCTCTCGCCGAGTTCAGCATTGCAGGAGGATGTCCCAGATAGGGTCTGGTACGGGAAGGACCCCTCATACAGTCACTTGCGGGTATTTGGCTGCAAAGCCTTTGTGCACGTCCCCAGGGACGAGAGATCGAAGTTAGATTCGAAGACCCGACAGTGTATTTTCTTGGGGTACGGCTACAGTGGAGAGTTTGGGTACAGGTTCTTTGATCCAGTTGAGAAGAAGCTTGTACGTAGCCGTGATGCCATTTTCTGTGAGGATCAGACCGTTGGTGATACTGAGGAGACTGTTGAGTTTGAGGTTGACTCTCGCACTGCTGCAGAGTCACCTATGGTTGGAGATGACGACACTGAGGAGGCTACTGAGCCTGAACTAGCACAGGGTACTGATACCCTTCCGGATCATGATATCACCACTGATGGTGAACCAGGAGTCGCTGAGGATATTGCTGATGATGTGCCTGCACCGACCCCTGAGCCTGCCTTGCGGAGATCAGATCGTGTCAGGCACCCGTCCGCCAAATATTCTGCATCAGAGTTCATACTGTTGACTGATGCGGGGGAGCCTGAGAGCTATGACGAGGCTGTGGAGAGTACCGAGAAGCATCAGTGGATGGCTGCTATGCAGGAGGAGATGCAGTCGCTGCAGAAGAACCACACGTATGACCTGGTGAGATTGCCTAAGGGCAAGAAGGCCTTGAAGAATCGGTGGATTTTCAGGGTGAAGCAGGGAGATTCCTCCACACCTCCCAGATACAAGGCCAGGCTGGTGGTGAAAGGTTTTGGACAGCGACAGGGCGTTGACTTCGATGAGATCTTCTCACCTGTGGTAAAGATGTCGTCTATTCGTGTGGTACTTGGCCTCGCTGCGAGGCTTGACTTGGAGATAGAGCAGATGGACGTCAAGACCGCCTTTCTGCATGGCGATCTTGACGAGGAGCTTTACATGGAGCAGCCTGAGGGTTTTGGTGTCAGGGGAAAGGAAGGTCTGGTGTGCCGCTTGCAGAAGAGTCTATACGGCCTAAAGCAGGCCCCGCGGCAATGGTATAAGAAGTTTGATTCTTTCATGGGGGAGATAGACTACAGGAGGACCACCCTTGACCACTGCGTGTTCATCAAGCAGTACGCTCCAGAGGATTTCATTATCCTATTGTTGTACGTGGACGATATGCTGATCGTTGGGAGGAACACTGCGCGCATTGCTGAGTTGAAGCGGCAATTGAGTTCTACTTTTGAGATGAAGGATCTGGGTGCTGCGAAGACCATTTTGGGGATGCATATTCGCAGAGACAGGGGATCCAGATTGCTTTGGTTATCACAGGAGCGGTACATCCGCAAGGTATTGCAGAGATTTGATATGGATCAGGCGAAGAAGGTGAGCGTGCCTCTTGCAGCTCACTTCAGGCTTACCGCTGATCAGTGCCCCAGCACACCCGAGGAGATCGAGGCTATGCAGAAGGTTCCGTATGCATCTGCAGTTGGGAGCCTCATGTATGCGATGGTGTGTACTCGTCCAGACATTGCGCATGCGGTTGGGACCGTTAGTAGATTTCTCTCCAATCCTGGGAGAGAGCATTGGAGCGCAGTGAAGTGGATACTGAGATACCTGCAGGGGACGTCCGACTTGACGCTGAGATTTGGAGACAGTGAGCCAGAGTTGTTGGGCTACACTGATGCAGATATGGCTGGAGATGTAGATTCCAGGAGGTCAACGTCCGGGTACTTGATTCTATTTGCAGGGGGAGCTGTCTCGTGGGCGTCGAGACTGCAGAAGTGCGTTGCACTGTCCACCACGGAGGCTGAGTTCATTGCGGTCACTGAGGCTGGGAAGGAGCTGCTTTGGATGAAGAGGTTCATCAAAGAGCTTGGTTTCATTCAGGACCGATACACACTCCTGTGTGACAGTCAGAGCGCTATCCATTTGGGGAATAACCCCACGTTTCACTCGAGGTCGAAGCACATCGACACTCGGTATCATTGGATACGAGATGTCCTGGAGCAGAAGGAGCTTGATCTTCAGAAGGTGCACACTGATGATAATGGGGCAGACATGCTGACCAAGTCCGTGCCAAGGGGAAGTTCGAGCATTGCGTTAGAATCGCCGGGATGGCGGTTTCTTCCGCCTCGATGTGAAGGGGGAGATTTGTTGGGTGTGGTTGTAACATCCCTCAAACTGCTAGACCCCTAAGTTGGTTTTGTCATGACTGGGTCATGACAAAACCATAGGAAGAACCTTTTTGAACCTAAGAGCTTAGGAAAGGAGGAGGAAGCCACCTTGGTCTGCAAATAGCAATTCCCATCTTCCAAGCTTGGGATTGGAATTTAGGGCTTCAACCTAACCCTTGGACCCCACCATAGTGTCCCTAACCCTTTAGAGGTCCCCTTAGGGCACCTTGGGCCCATTGAAGTCAACCTAAGAGGCCAATTTGACCAAAGTCAACATAAACCCTCAAATTGGTCAAAGTAGCCCATTTAGAGCCAATCAACCCTCACCATGTCAAATTGATCACACTCCTAGGTTTATAATACCATTATAGACCTAATGGACCCAAAAGCCCCATCATGGGACCCCCAGGGGTGCAAATTGACCAAAATGCCCTTTTTAGGTCAAAATGACCTTTCTTCTCAAAGTACCCCAATTGACCTCCACCACATTAAATTGACCTCACCCCTAGGGCTATCATGTCATAGGGGAGCTAGTGGACCAAAAAGCCTCATGACCAAATCAACCCTAGGGCTCAATTTGACCAAAGTCAAATTAGCCTATTTTGGTCAAATCACCTTAGATTGGGTCAACCAAGAACCATATGACCAAATTGACTCCACCATCAGTTCCTAAACTTAATTTAGAACCTATTGAACCCAAAAGCCCCATCCTAGGGTTCCCCAATTGACCAATTTGGCCAAAAGTCAAAATTGCCCAATTTAGGTCAAAATGCTCAAACCTAACCCAATCTCTTTGGGCTAGCTCAATTGGATGGTCAACCAGCCCATGTGGACCCTCATTAAACTCAGGAGAGAGGGTAGAAACCGACCATGGTGGTTAGGAGAGAGAAAATGGGGGTTTCACCATTTTTGGAAGAGAGAGAAGAAGCCATTCATGGCCATTAAGAGGTCTCACCTCTTGGCTCCCCCAATTGATGCCTCCATTCAACTCCTCAGCCAGCTGGGAGAAGTTTCCATCAGTTACACAAGGGAATTAAGGCAGGGGAGATGGAGAGGGGCCGGCCATGGAAGAAACCGAAGAAGCCATTAATGGCCATGGAGCTTAAAGCCATCACCACCCCCAATCGAACCCCCCTTCACCTTCAGTGACCTGAGAGGAGAGAAACCCCCTAGTTACCTAGAGATTTCGTGCACTGTAGGAGGGAATTGGCATGGCTTCTCAACTGGCGGCAGCTCCCATGGTGTACTCAAGGTTGACTCGACGGCAAGCCCTCCAGCAGGTCCCGTTCTCCTCCCTGAACTCTAAGGGTTAGATCCAAATCGACGGCGGCTCGAATCGTGGTCAATCGGCCGTGAATCGAGTCGGCCAATCCTCCCGTTGATCGGGTTGGGTATCCTTCTACAGATCACGATTCCGGCCACCTCCGGCCGATCAAACACCGCTCATCGCCGGCCCCCACCTCAACGGAGGTGGTGGTGGCGTTGGTCGGCCGGGGCGGCGCTCAGGTGGCCGGGAAATCATCGCTCAAGGTGGCCCAGGCGCGGTAAATCTCAGCCGCTGACTCATTGGGGACGATGACCCAGCGCCCTCCGATCTGCTTTAGGATTCGTGCTCATTTAATTCAATCCTTATTAAATCTGTGATTACAATGCAGCCCCTATTTAAATCTGGGAAAAATACTTAGATGCCGAATCATGAAAAGTGGTCAACATAGAAAATGTAGCCCTTTGGGTCTAGTTTCATACAAAATTGAAATCACTCAATTTGGAGTCCTGGTTAGGGCTCAGCACTCATTCTAGTGGAGGCTGTCTTTAGGGCTAATCAGAACTCATTTTTGATGCCCACCCCATTATATAACTCCAAATGACTTGATTTTTGGGGTGTAGTCTAGTCTTGTGCATACCTAGCTCATGTCCAAAGATCACAAGGATTGGTGAAGTTTTCTTCTTAATTTTTGGGAAAGACCAATAATCCTAGTTTAACCTAATTAGGTGTCCTAAACACCTCAAAACCCTTCCAAACTTGGATGGGTGGTCCTAAGGGCTATGTATAGGCCCTGGTTAAAATATCATGATTTATGGAGTTGTTTTGGTAGGGTATTCCACCAAAATAGCCTTAGGCTCCCTAGGTTTGGGCAAAACTTTGGGTGAGTGCCCCCACCTTTCCACAAGGTCTTTTGGCTCCATATTTGGGGTGCACCTCACCCTCCCCCATGCCAACCTATGGTTCAAGTTTGGAGGCCATTGGGGGAGTTTTGCCCTAGTAAATCAAAAAGGGGCAAAATTGCTATTTGCACCCCAAATAGGTGCCCATTGGAATTCCACTCCTCACCAATTATTGGTAGGATCTTAGGTGGTCTTCCACTGACCTATGGTCAGTATAGTGAGTAGTATGGACTTGGGCAAGGTAGGGAGACCTTTGAGTCTAGTTTCTCTTAAAGGTTATGTTTAGGGTAAAGGTAAACCTAAGCTAGTTTTGGGGTGTGGAGGGGTTTCCTCCCATTGATTGTTGGGGTAATTTTGGTCACTGCCTTGGGAGGTAGGAGGCACCCCAAGGAGCCACTTTGGGTGGGTTAGGACCTATTGTGCCCATAAATCCTAATGGTTGAGTTTATGGTACCCTTTTAGGGTTTGTGAAGGAGGTAGGAGTAAATGCCCACGGGGAGAAGTGTAATAGACCTCTCTGAGTCCTAAGAGTGGTATAATCCCCTCCCAAGAGGTTTGAGTGGATGTGGAGATGTTTAGGTCCTAACCCTAGGCTAAACCCTTAAGGGGTGCAAATAGGGGTCAATGAAGGGAGTAGGGTCAAACCCTAGTGGTTTGACCTAAAGTTTTGGTGGGTAGGTCTTAGTGACCAGATAAGACTCCCTTGTGAATTTGAAGAGGTTTGGAGTTGTCTAACCTAGGTAATAAATCCTTGGGTAGATTTGTAAATAATTGGAATTTGGAGATATAGGAAGAAGTAGCACTTAGGGAATCATCATCTTCTGTCACCCACTTGTTTTTGAGGTTATAAATCTCTGGAGTTCCTACTAGAGCTATTGGAGAAGGTTAGACCCTAACCCTAGGCTAAACCCTAAAGGGGTGCAATTAGAGGTTAATGAAGGAAGAGGGGTCAAACCTCAGTGGCTTGACTTGAAATTTTGGGTAGATGGCCTTAGTGATCAGAGAATGCTACTGTAGGAGTTTGGAGGGATTTGGAGTTGCCAATCATAAGTAATAAACCCTAGGGTAGATTTGTAATTATTTAGGGTTTGAGGTTTTAGGGAGAAATAGTATTTATCAATTTACCATCTTCTGTCATAATCATGGTTTTAATGTCATATATCTCTGGAAGAATTGGTTAGATCATGAGTTAACCCTTGGAGGTCCAAATTGTAATATTCCTCATTGTTGGCAATTTTTGGGTTGGTTAAATTTGTGATGATAAATTACTGTAATTGCATGTAACTTTGCTGGATGTCTTTTCATAACAATATATAACCTCTGTAATTTTCTCATAATTTATAGATCAATATTTTTGGTACCTCTAGTTCATTTTGAAAGAAATTGCAAATATATCCTTGGATGGAATTACAAACATACCCTCTGAATAGCATGGTCAAACTTTGTAGGATTAAATATTTTATTAATAAGCACCACTGTGTTAATTTACACAAGGATTGGAGTTCATATGAGGGTACCTCCTTTGGAAATTATTGGAAATAATTGTGTTTTGGAATTTCTAAAAATAATAAATCTTGCTGGTTTTCCCTAAAACTTTATCTCTACTGTTTATTAGGTACCCTTGATTTATGAGTAAATTGGAGTGGGCATAGGAGGTCAGAAAAATATACTTGTAGTTCAAACCTTAGTTATGTGGCCATTTGGAAAATTATTTAAAATACAATTATTAATGGAAAATTATGAAACCCTAGATTTGATCTGAAGTAGGTAGTATGGGTCCCCAGTAAATCCCTTGGGTCAAGAAGTTGGATATTTAGTGTACCTCTCTTCATGAGCATCAAAACGTTAAGGGTGGTCTGCGTTTAGCAATTTGACAACTTTGGGGTTAGAGGTCAATCTGGTAGTCTTGGGTCTGAAGTGATGAAGGTTGGGTGGTAGCCTTGTATTATGTATGGGTCTCTAGAGAAGTTGGGGTTTGGTAAGTCTTAGGGTGGTGGGGTGCCACCCTCGGCTAGGTCGTCCGGGAATTGACGAAAGATCGTCTTTTCTTGTTAGCGTCTTTGAGCACCTGAGTTTCTAAGGCAGGAAAGTCACTCTGAGGGAGTGCATATGGAAGTCTAGCCGGTTTAGTCCGGTGGTCTTTTGTTTCTGAGGTAGTTATTGGTGACGGGCGGGTTAGCCCGGGGAGCTTGTAGCTCGGTATTGTTGGAAGATAATTTGCATGTGCATAAGGTGGTGGGTCCTTCGTGTTGGCGGTCGTTGCACCGACGTTAACACTTGGGCTCGGCAAGTGTGGTATTTACACTTAGCCATAAAAGTCTGGCGGTCCAGTCAGTATGAGTACGCAGACGCTCCGCGGGTTTTGTGGAGGCGTACGATAGGTCTAGGTCTGGTAGTGCATATACCAACCTAGAGGTGGGCGAGGCCCAACCCACCGCTTCCGTTTGCCACTACGGGAGTATCCTGAGGAGTCTAGCTCGCTCCAAAAAGAGGGAACTAAAGGTCTATGCGCATAGAGTCGTAGTGGGTGAGTTGCACTTGTTTGATCACCGCATAATCACATACTTGCATGACATAGCATAATCATTGCATTCAACCCCTGACACCTATCGTATAAATTGGTATGGGACTTTTTATACGATAGGCCCTGCTAAACGACCCCTTGGTCTATAGGTTTGTATGGGCACTCCTATAAATCAATGGTTAATATTATAATATTTAGATTGTTTCTACATTTACTCATTACTCTTTACCTTTACTTTACCCTGCTGTTTCTATTTTGTTTCATTTATATATATATATCACCTGTGTAGAGTAGATATTACCTTGTCACCTGCATTTGTTCCTACCCCTTGTTTGTCCTCCGCTTCCTCCTTTCCATCCGGTGCCTAGGAGCCCTGGGGGGAGGGGTGGGGAATTGGCTGAGTCTTTATGACTGACGGTCGGTGGACCTTATCATTTTAGGAGACCGCGCCGACGGAGCAGCACCAGAGGCCGGTGCAAATGGAGGCGGGGCAGTCTAGCTCAGGAGCTCAGATGACAGGATCCGTGAGTGTTGGTTTAGTTGTTTTGCTTCCGCGAGTGAATCATGTAGTGAGGATCTGATGTACTGGGCAAGGCCCTAGTTATCTTGTTTTCCTTTCTTTCAGTTATGGTTGTGGACATCTTTTGATGATTTATTTGTATATGTGATGTGGACATGTTTTGCTTGCTTTCTTCATGTTAGCTTACTTTTCTTGTGATCGATTTGGCCGGCAGGATCGGCGTTTTGTAGTGACGACCTTCCCGAGCGAAGGTGTCACCACAAAACGGCGGTTCTGGGCCTAAGACCCGGTGGCTTTTAAAAAAAAAAATAGGGTCTTACAGTGGTTCCCATCCGAGTCGGCAAAAACCATCGGACACGCGCTAGCTTTTATCTGGAATGTGATATGCAGTTTTGTTGAATTTTTTGACAAAGGTGTTGCAACACCAAAACAGGGTGTTGCAACTCTTTACTCTCTGAATTTCCTGGACAGCTAGGTGTTGCAACACCAAAAACCGGGTGTTGCAACATATCGCGAATTTTAATTCCGAACTTCAGATTCGTAACCGCCAAATTTCTGATTGATGGGGCACGTCTTTTCAGTTTTGGAAGGCAGTAATAAGGACGAAAATCAAAACCTAATATGAGAGTTTTTTTCATTGTGCCCTCTCTCTCTCTCTCTCTCGTGTGATTGAGAAACCGCCGCTCTCGTTTCCTCTCTCTCCCTCACGGTTTTGTTTGTCGCCTGGTGTTGTAGGAGGGGCTGCCACTGGGAGAAGAGGAGGGTCTGCCGCTGGGATTTGTTAAAGGGTCTGCCGCCTTGTGTGTGGCCGTCTGGAGGGAGGAAGAGAAGCGTCGGCCTGCTGTTCTTGAGAGAAGTCTCGCCGCCGGCTGTGTTGGAGCGGAGCCGTCGGGCTCTTATTGGAGAAGCCTCACCGCCGCTGTTTTGGGGGCTGTCGCCGCCCATCTTGTTCGGATCTTGGAGGTTGAAGACGAAGGAGAAAGGGGCTGAACATAGCCGTTCTTGTTCGTGGATTTGGAACGTCATCTTCGACGTTGGGACGGATTGTTCAATCCGTCCGGGTAACGCTTCTCACCTATTTTTGTATCTCTTTCAAATACTTGTGATTGTGTGTGGTTTGAAAGGAGACTGTGTAAACCTTTGTGGTTGTGGTGGTGGAGGAGTGAAGATCCTTTGTGGATCGGTGGGGGGAAAGCCTGTATTCCGTGCGTGTGTTTTTTCACACATTTTTAGTGGAGGCTTTCCGGGTTGGACTCCGATCGTCCCGTGGTTTTTCACCCAATTGGGTTTTCCACGTTAAAATTTCTTGTGTGTTTATTATTTTTCTGCATCGTATTTTCTTTTGCGAATTTGCATACCGCTCAACGCGGTCGCACAGGTGCTTGCTCGATTTGCAACAGGTGCTCTGGTCGGGAGTGTTAGCTCTCATTCCCAACAGTGGGTGGGAGGGGGCATAGAAATGTTGTGGAGGGTTCGTCAGCACTTTCAAGTATATCGTACTAACGGGTGAGCAGGACGATGAACTCTGGTTGGATAGAAGTTAGTAGTAGACTGTAGGCTAGCCACCCACATATATAGGCTGAAATCCCTCCTTAGATATGATTCTGTCGGCATGACGATGGTGATGAAATGTGAAATGCTCTGTCAATAGCACGACAAAGTAAGACAAGACGGTTAAGGCCTAAGCTCGTAGTGTGATTACACCCTAAAAGTTGGGGTTCACCAATGACTGTCACTGTTTGGTCATGCCGGTGAGACATGTGCGGATAGCACCTCCCACTAAGTAGTTACTATATATTGACATAGAGGATAACTTATGAAAATACATATTGAAGTCCATCATAACATCAGCATTGCATATTTGCCCCACCTTTACAATTGTTTGCTCGTCTTTCCCTTATTTATAATATCTGCTTCGGCTATTGTGCTAATGATATTTATAGCTTTTCTCAACCTCAAGCATTAAATTTGTGTGGGTGAGGATAAAGGGATTCACTTAATTGTATTTTCGACTAACTCATTTGTTCCACCACCAAAGGAGTTAGGAGTAAACTGTAGGCTAGCTACCTACATAGGTCGCACTGTCTCCTTAGATATGATTCTATCAGCAAAACAATGAAGACAAAATGCAAAATTCTTCGTCAATAGTACTGCAAAGCAAGACAGCAAGGTTAAGACCTAGGTTTGTAGTGCGATTATACCCCAGAAGTTCGGTTTGACTGATGCACTATCATCGTTTGGCCACTGGCCACGATACCACAAATTGGCTATTAATTATATCGACATAGTGGAAAACATATGAAAGTAAATATTGAAGATTCATTTAATCATATTTTCGACTTACCCATTTGTTGTCGCCCCCCAGAGATGATCGAGCTAGCTGGAGAGGGTGACCAGACCGGTGATGCGAGATAATGAGCAAGAGCGGGAGTTGGAGCGTGAGGTGGAGATACATATTAACAAGTATAATACTGCTATATGAGGGAACAAGAGAGATAATTTAACTTGAAGCTCATGGCATATATATGGTCGGATACTCTGGAATTAATACTCAACGGAGCACTATGTTTTCTAGATATTAAAGAAATTTGTTAAGTATTAGCTCAAATGTACTACAAGGAAGATCATGCCATTAGAAGCTCTCAATGCTAATTCCTAAAAAAAGTTTTTTTTTCTTGGGAAAAATATATCCTAATGACCGTCATCAGCCAATATGATTTCTCATTCCTCCTTGTTCTCAAGAAAGACAACATATGTAGAATGTGAGTCAACAGGCGGGATCTTGCCAAATTAGCTTTCCAATTTTTAGATTAGGGCTCCGGCGGTGGGTCGTGAACGCGGTGGTTACACTACCAGAAAATGGATTTTCAGCCAAGGCAAATTGCCGTGGCTAAAAGTTCAATTCCGTGGCAAAAAGCTTTTAGCTACGGTTTGCCTGCGGCAAAAGGTATTTGCCACGCCCAATCCGTGGCTAATACTCTTTCACCACGTTTTTTAGCCACGAATTTAAACCATGGGTAAAGGTCTGGATTTCAACACTTATTTGCCACGGTACCTCTACCGTGGCTAAAAGTTAATTATTAGCCACGGTATTTTGCCGTGGCTAATATTTGACAAATTTTTAAAAAAAATATTTGCCATGTTTTGAAACCGTGACAAATACTTGAGAGATTTATAAAAAAAAAATATTTACCACGGTTTGAAACCGTGCCAAAAAATGAACTCGCCGAAAGATCTGAGCCATATAAAATAGAAACAATTTTTAAAGTGATTCACCAATAAAAGAGATCATGATCTCTGAAATAAGAGCAATTTTTAATCTACTAAACACCTATTCAAATCTCACTTCATCATTGGTGAAAGAACAGCTCATGTCATCCTATGAAGCATGTTAAGCTTTCCATTTTCAATAACTTCACATTGCAGATTTATTGTTATATATAATGAATAGAAGTTAAAACTCATCTTCGGCAATGGACATCACTTTTAATTTGGTGCATACAATCTAAAATATTATAATACATGCGGATTAAATAAGTCAAAAGGGGACAATCAACATGCAAGATATTGGTATAACGTGATAAATTAGTTAAAATTTATCTTGAGCAAAAGGAAATTGCAAGATCTATACTGTCGGGCTGCTGCAAGGAGCCGTGAGGATGGCGGCTGGAATATGGAGGAGCTCGGCCTTGGAGGTGAACTCGTAGGAGGCCGGAGCAAGAGAGGGGCGGCCATTGGAGTAGGAGAGGAGATGGAGCTCGCTGGTTAAGCATGTGGCCGGGAGGTTCACGGCCGGAGGAAGGAGTTCGGAAATGCAGCTCGCCGGAGGAGCTTCAAGGTGGATTTCGGCCTGGAGTTGAACTTGTGGATGAAGTGAAAAGGGTTCTTGGTCTTGGAGTTCAGATCTACAGCAGGCCGGAGGAAATTGAGTCGAGCTTGAGTTGAGGTTGCCGGAGTTGAGGTTCCCGACCTGCAATCGCTAGAGGAATAGGAGTTGCAGTTTTAATTTCTTTATAAGGGTTGTCAATGTTGGCCAATAACTATGAAGCAAAAAGTAATTATAGTTGAAAAATAACAATGATTGAAAAATCTGGATTAAAAAATCTGGATTGAAAAGTAAATAATTAATACCCGATTGAAAAAACTGTTAGAATAATTATAATCTAGAAGCATCCACAGAACTCTATGTGTATTGCAATAAATATATTAAATGCATTCCAGGTATCTAGAAGCATCTTTTGATGAGTATAAATACATGTACTAACAATATATTGAAATACAACAACTCCTCTATTGTCTCTCTTCATTTTCTTCTCTTGCCCGTGGATCCACCTTCTTGCATTCTCATATTTTGGTATCAGAGCCAGGTTCGCCATCAGTAGATCGTGTAGCATCTGAATCATTGCGATCAAAAGTGCAAAAGATCTCATCACATGGCAGCTTCTTCTTCCAGTCAAGCTTTCCTATACACCCAAACCGGCATTCCCATTTTTGAAGGCGAAGCATATGATTATTGGAGTAAGCAAATGAAAGTTTACTTCATTTCTCAAGGTTTGTGGGATTTAATCCAAGATGGTTTTCCACAAACCTCTAAACAAGGCGCAGCAGACAAAGCTGATGCAGCACAAACAAAAGCCCTCCAAGATAACCAAAAATGAGATGCAAAAGCCATCTTAACAATCCAGCAGGGGGTAGGAAGATCAATTCTTCCTCTAATAATCGATGCTGAGACCTCAAAGGAAGCATGGGAGATCCTAAAAACTGAATTCAGAGGGGATGATAGAGTGATTTCCATGAAACTAACTGTTTTATGGAAGGAGTTCGACACAATAAATATGAAAGAAGGAGAAACAATTCACAGTTTCTTCTCAAAAGTAACATCCATCGCAAATCAGCTCAAAACATATGGAGAAGATCTTCCTGAAAGAAGGATTGTCCTAAAGCTTATCAGCAGTCTAACCTCAAAATTTGAGCATGTCGTAGCTGCTATACAAGAGGCTCGTGACATCTCCAAACTCTCAGTGCCCGACTTAATGGGCTCACTTCAAGGCCACGAAGAAAGAATGAAGAAGAAAGAGCCCCATATAGAGCAAGCCTTCCAAAGCAAGTTGCAACTCAGCTCAGAAAAAAAAGGAAACTGGAAGTTGAAGAAGTGGCAGAAAGAAAATGGAGGAGAAAAGAAATTTGAAAGCAAAGGTACACATGGTACAAATCTCTTTTGCAAATTATGTAACAAAAAAACCCACAATACAAAAGATTGCTACTCAAAGTGCACAAAATGCAAAATTCAAAATCATCTCAAAAAGAATTGCTGGTTCAAAGATTCAAAAAACAAAGAAGAAGCAAATATTAGTGAACAAGATCAGGAAACCCTGTTCTATTCTAGTTCTCACCCAGATAAGATTGAAGAAAATGTTTGGCTGCTGGACAGTGGTTGTTCTAACCACATGACCAACAACAAAAACCTCTTCACTTATTTGGATGAGAATGAGAAATCTGTTGTAACCATGGGAAATGGAGATACCTCAATCATAGAAGGTAAAGGTTCAGTTGCCATAAAACTAGAAAACGGTAGAATAAAACAAATCCATGGAGTTCAATATGTGCCGAGCCTGACCCAGAATCTTCTAAGCATTGGGCAGCTTCTAAGCAAAGGATACAAAATCCTTTTTGATAAGGAGGAGTGCAGGATACTCAACAAACAAAACAATCAGTTGGTAGCAAAATCAAGAATGGCAAGGAATAAGATTTTTCCTATCCATCTTAACCAATGCACCGATGATAGATATACCAGAAATCAAGCCCAAACTGCAAGAAGCCCTGAAGAAGCATTCCTGTGGCATGCAAGGTTGGCCATATAAACTTTCAAAATCTGTCAAAATTAAATAGTTTGGTCAAGGGAATACCACAACTACAATTTAAAAGAAAAGTTTGTGAAACTTGTGCACTAAACAAGATTCATAAACTGCCATTCCCTCACCAAACTAAATGGAGAGCCACAAAAAGACTAGAGTTAATCCATGCTGATATATGGGGACCAGCCTCCACTCCAACTTGGACGGGAAATCGATATTACCTGTTACTCATTGATGATAAAAGTAGAATGACATGGGTATATTTCTTAACCCACAAATCTGAAGCTTTTCAAAAATTCCTTCACTTCAAAGCCTATGTAGAAAACCAAACAGGGCTTAAAATCAAAGGCCTGAGAACTGACAGAGGAGGGGAATTCACTAGCAATGATTTCACAAACTTTTGTCAGTCTCACGGCATAAGAAGGCAACTAACAGCCCCCAAAAACCCCCAACAAAATGGTATTGTAGAAAGGAAAAACAGAACTCTGGTAGAAATGGGAAGAAGTATGCTTCAATTTAAGAAACTACCCAAGGAATTCTGGGGAGAAGCAATGAATACAGCTGTGTATATCCTAAATAGATCACCAACCAAAGCTCTACAGAATTCCACTCCTTATGAGGAATGGTATCAAAAGAAACCATCTGTAGGACACATGAGGGTATTTGGGTGCCTAGCATACACGCTATTGCCAAAAGAAAATAGAGATAAGCTAGAGCAGAAAGGAGAAAAACTTATAATGGTAGGATCCAGCCATGAATCAAAAGGGTATCGGCTGTTCAATCCCACCACAAAGAAGCTAATTATTAATAGAGACATAATATTCAATGAAGAAGGAACCTGGTGCTGGGAAACACAAAAAGATCAGAGTCACTTGCAAACAGAGCCCATGGAGGTTGAGATTGAAGCCACATCTGAAGATGAGACCACACCTCCTTCCAGTCCAACAGGAGCAACAAATTTTTCTCCTTCAGCTGATCTCAGGTCGGACTCATTATCTCCTAAAAGGTTTCGTTCAATCACTAACATCTACAATTCACAATGTATGGCCATGCTTTGTAGAGAGCCCACGTCCTATGCAGAAGCTGTAAAAGACTCAAAATGGGTCACTGCAATGAATGAAGAAATACAAATGATCCATAAAAATAAGACCTGGGAGTTAATTCCAAGACCTCCCAATAAAGAAATAATAGGGCTCAAATGGGTATATAAAATTAAACTAGATGAAAAAGGCCAGATTCAAAAATATAAGGCACGATTAGTGGCGAAAGGATATACACAGAAGTCTGGGAAGGACTTCACTGAGACTTTTGCTCCAGTCGTAAGAATGGAGACAATAAGAACTCTCCTTTCTCTAGCTGCACAAAATAACATGGAAGTTCACCAATTGGATGTAAAATCGGCATTCTTAAATGGTGATCTACAAGAAGAAATATGTACAACCCCCATATCCATCGAGTGGGGCCCAGCGTGGAGGGCCGCCGAGACGTGTCGGCTAGACCCAAGGGGTCTTAAGACCTTTGGGTATCGCCCGACGAACCCCCGTAGCTCTCACCAGAGGAGTAAGAGGCGAGAGGGGGAAGGGCGGGTGCCCCCCCTCTCGCCCTCGCCCAGCTAGAGGCGAGAGGGGAGGGGCGGGTGCCCTCCCTCTCGCCCAGCTAGGGGCGAGAGGGGAGGGGCGGGTGCCCCCCCTCTCGCCCTCGCCCAGCTAGAGGCGAGAGGGGAGGGGCGGGTGCCCTCCCTCTCGCCCAACTAGGGGCGAGAGGGGAGGGGCGGGTGCCCCCCCTCTCGCCCTCGCCCAGCTAGAGGAGAGAGGGGAGGGGCGGGTGCCCCCCCTCTCGCCCTCGCCCAGCTAGAGGAGAGAGGGGAGGGGCGGGTGCCCCCCCTCTCGCCCTCGCCCAGCTAGAGGCGAGAGGGGAGGGGCGGGTGCCCTCCCTCTCGCCCAGCTAGGGGCGAGAGGGGAGGGGCGGGTGCCCCCCCTCTCGCCCTCGCCCAGCTAGAGGAGAGAGGGGAGGGGCAGGTGCCCCCCCTCTCGCCCTCGCCCAGCTAGAGGAGAGAGGGGAGGGGCGGGTGCCCCCCCCCCCCCCCCCCCCCTCTCGCCCTCGCCCAGCTAGGGGAGAGAGGGGAGGGGCGGGTGCCCCCCCCTCTCGCCCTCGCCCAGCTAGGGGCGAGAGGAGGAGGGGCGGGTGCCCCCCCTCTCGCCCGCGCCCAGCTAGGGGCGAGAGGAGGAGGGGCGGGTGTCCCCCCTCTCGCCTTCGCCCAGCAAGGGGGCCCCTTCTCGTCCAGTTTTGGCTATTTGCAGTCCAGTTTTGGCTATTCGCAGTCCAACGGTCTGCATTTAGCGCTTCAGAACAGCGGGATTTGGCTATTTGCAGTCCAGTTTTGGCTATTCGCAGTCCAGATCCGAAAAACCTATAAATAGGACCAAGGGGGGGCACCATTGGGGGGGATCTCATTCTTAGCTAGATCTCTCCTCTCTCTCCCTCCTCAGCAAGTCTCTCTAGAGAGGGTGAGGAGAGGCTCTAGTGGTGCCCAAGCTTAGTAGTGGCTTGGGAGGGGAAGTTCCAAGGGAACTTCCGGGTATGTGGTGGGACCTCCTCACTAAGCCCTTGGTCCGTTTCCAAATCTAAGTGCACTTGCCTAGAGAGTTGGCTCGAGGGAAGTAGGTGTGAGACCACCCCTTCTTAGGGACCCCGAACTCCACCGAGACCAAGTCTTGTTCGCAAGATTTTGGTTTCAACATTTTGGTGCGGTGAGCGTGGAGAGTGGTCAGCACAGAAGTCCTTGAGCCAAATCTCATGACAGGAGACCTCGGAGGAGGAGACGATGAGGGGTCTCACATCCCAAGTGAGGTGGTAGGAAGGGGAGAGTTCATGACGGCCATCAAGGGAATCATGGAGCTGCTCCAAGGCATCTCCAGGGGAGGTGACTGCTCGGCTCCCTCCCCCCAGACACCGCCTTCTGGGTCGCAAGGAGCGCTCGCCCAGGGGGGGTCAGGAGAGTTTGCCCCAGGGGGTCGGCCAGGCAAGGAGCCAGTGACTGAGAGTGGCGAGCGAGACCTCGCCGGGCGAGTGCTTTTTCCCAGCCCGGCGAGTGGGGTCTCGCTCGGAGCAGGAGTCGCGCGAGCGGAGCTCGCGAAGCCGGCGAGTGGGGGGTCACCCTTTAGCGAGCTGATCATCTCGGCCCCCATCCCGGAAGGCTTCAAGGAGCCCAACATGACTTTCTATACCGGGAAGGATGATCCCGTCCAGCACCTACAGTGGTTCGAGGATACCGTCTCCATCAGGCCCATGACGGACGCGTTCAAGTGTCGTCTCTTCGCCACCACCCTGAGAGACAAAGCTAGGGACTGGTTCCACCAGCTCCCGGTTGGCTCCATTTACAGCTTCGATGACTTGAGCCGAAGCTTCCAGCTACGCTTCTCCACATCCAAGAAGAGGAAGAAGAATGCTGAGTCCATTTTCCTAGTCAAGCAGAGGCACGAGGAGACGTTGGCCCAGTACATGGACAGATTCCAAGAGGAGATCCAGAACATCCAGGAGGTGCCAGGGTATGCCCTCCAGATGGCTTTCACCGTGGGGCTACGAGAGAGCCTCTTCAAAATGCGCCTAACTAGGAAGCCTCCCCTGTCCTTTGAGGACCTGATGGAAAAAGCTGCAAAGGAGATAGCCACTGAGGCGGCAAACCCGGGGCTGGCAAAGAAGTTGGCAAAGCTAGTGGAGGTCGAGCCAAGAGAGCAAGGTGGCCTCAGGCAGCAGGAAGGAAGGAGGAGGGAAGAGCAGAGGGGACAAGGGTACCAGGGACCCCAGGGGGGTCAGGAGCAAGGGAGGGGTCTCGCCCAAGGAGGGGGAAACTTCTACGGAGGCCAAGGGAGGCCCAACCCTCCTCCTTGGAGACAGGCCCCTAGGCAGCTCCTACCCCCACCATCTCAAGCTATGGCGATTCGAAGAGGAGGAGGAGTGGAAGCAAGAGACATCCCAGCCCGTGGGAGAAGGGGGGAAGAGCGGTGCCATACTGCGACTACCACCAAGCAGAGGGGCATGCAACAACTATCTGCCCGGAATTCTTGGAGGTGAGAGAGGCGAGAGGTCAGGCACAACAGCAGCCGCCGGTGCGGATTGAAGAAGTTCCACCTGGAGCAGTAGTGGACGACGACATCTACGAGGACCGAACTGACATAGGAGCCAAAGGACGGGTCGCGGTGATCCACGGGGGGGGGGGGGGGGTGGGGATCGAGGCCACCCGTAAGGCAAGCCTCCACGCCGTATATCGACGCAGCGTCACTTCAACGTCACAGGACCCACCTCCCGAGGAGAAAATCACTTTCTCAAGCAGGGACATGCCAGATCACGAGGATCCATTCTGTGATGCGCTAGTCATTCAGACAGCCATCGAAGGTTACACTGTCTCTCGGATCCTCGTTGACAACGGAAGCTCTGTCAACGTCATTTTCAAGAAGGCTTTTGACGAGTTGAAGGTAGAGGCAAGGAGGGTGCTGGCCTCGGATGGGCCCTTGTTCGGATTCTCTGGAGAAAGGAAAGAGGTAGAGGGTGGAGTTGGACTCCAAGTGACGATGGGGGGAGGTTCAAGAAACTGTCGGTTTGTCATAGTTGACGCTCCTAGCAGTTATAATGCCATCTTTGGAAGACCCCTCATCAGCGCCTTCCGATGCGTACCATCATCCTTCCACCAGTGCCTCAAGTTCAACACTGGAGGAATCCAAGTCAGGATCCGCGGAGACCCCAGGATGGCCAGGCACTGCTACGTCACGGCCGTCAACAGCATCTCCTGGCAAGCGGGGGCGGAGGAGATGGAGAAGATCATGGAGAGCATGAGCCAGATGGGAGTGGCAGGAGAAGCAGAGGAATGATCATCTCGCGCGAGCAGCCGGAGAGGCGAGTACCATGGGGAGGCATGATGTGTTTGTTTTTTGTTTTTTGTTTTTTGTGGTTTTCCTTTGTAACAATCTCTACCCCTCACTGGTTGGGCCAGGAGATTTTTGACAAGGGAAATCCCCCATTAGATGGATGAAGTTATTTTGCTTATATGATTAGTAAGTTCAACGCCGAGATGTCCTCCTCACTCCAGGCTCTCACTAGCTGGGTGGGTCGAATGATCCTCGGGAAGAAGAGCTTGCCATCGAGATGTCCTCCTCACTCCAGGCTCTCATTAGCTGGGTGGGTCGAATGATCCTCGGATGGGTAAGTTCAACGCCGAGATGTCCTCCTCACTCCAGGCTCTCACTAGCTGGGTGGGTCGAATGATCCTCGGAAGGAAAAGCTTGCCATCGAGATGTCCTCCTCACTCCAGGCTCTCACTAGCTGGGTGGGTCGAATGATCCTCGGATGGGTGAGTTCAACGCCGAGATGTCCTCCTCACTCCAGGCTCTCACTAGCTGGGTGGGTCGAATGATCCTCGGAAGGAAAAGCTTGCCATCGAGATGTCATCCTCACTCCAGGCTCTCACTAGCTGGGTGGGTCGAATGATCCTCGGATGGGTGAGTTCAACGCCGAGATGTCCTCCTCACTCCAGGCTCTCACTAGCTGGGTGGGTTGAATGATCCTCGGAAGGAAAAGCTTGCCATCGAGATGTCCTCCTCACTCCAGGCTCTCATTAGCTGGGTGGGTCGAATGATCCTCGGATGGGTAAGTTCAACGCCGAGATGTCCTCCTCACTCCAGGCTCTCACTAGCTGGGTGGGTCGAATGATCCTCGGAAGGAAAAGCTTTCCATCGAGATGTCCTCCTCACTCCAGGCTCTCACTAGCTGGGTGGGTCGAATGATCCTCGGATGGGTAAGTTCAACGCCGAGATGTCCTCCTCATTCCAGGCTCTCACTAGCTGGGTGGGTCGAATGATCCTCGGATGGGTAAGTTCAACGCCGAGATGTCCTCCTCACTCCAGGCTCTCACTAGCTGGGTGGGTCGAATGATCCTCGGAAGGAAGGGCTTGCCATCGAGATGTCCTCCTCACTCCAGGCTCTCACTAGCTGGGTGGGTCGAATGATCCTCGGATGGATAAGTTCAACGCCGAGATGTCCTCCTCACTCCAGGCTCTCACTAGCTGGGTGGGTCGAATGATCCTCGGAAGCAAAAGCTTGCCATCGAGATGTCCTCCTCACTCCAGGCTCTCATTAGCTGGGTGGGTCGAATGATCCTCGGATGGGTAAGTTCAACGCCGAGATGTCCTCCTCACTCCAGGCTCTCACTAGCTGGGTGGGTCGAATGATCCTCGGAAGGAAAAGCTTGCCATCGGGATGTCCTCCTCACTCCAGGCTCGCACTAGCTGGGTGGGTCGAATGATCCTCGGATGGGTAAGTTCAACGCCGAGATGTCCTCCTCACTCCAGGCTCTCACTAGCTGGGTGGGTCGAATGATCCTCGGGAAGAAGAGCTTGCCATCGAGATGTCCTCCTCACTCCAGGCTCTCACTAGCTGGGTGGGTCGAATGATCCTCGGAAGGAAAAGCTTGCCATCGAGATGTCCTCCTCACTCCAGGCTCTCACTAGCTGGGTGGGTCGAATGATCCTCGGATGGGTAAGTTCAACGCCGAGATGTCCTCCTCACTCCAGGCTCTCACTAGCTGGGTGGGTCGAATGATCCTCAGGAGCGAGGTTCTGCCCCCCCCTCGATGGATATTTGGGATTGGACTTTTCTTTCCGAGGTTGTACCAACCTCGCAAAGAGCGGGGATTGTGTACAACCCCCATATCCATCGAGTGGGGCCCAGCGTGGAGGGCCGCCGAGACGTGTCGGCTAGACCCAAGGGGTCTTAAGACCTTTGGGTATCGCCCGGCGAACCCCCGTAGCTCTCACCAGAAGGAGTAAGAGGCGAGAGGGGGAAAGGCGGGTGCCCCCCCCCCCTCTCGCCCTCGCCCAGTACTTTCCTCCATCTAAAACAACCAAACTTATGCGAGACATATCTACATTTGTGCAAATTAATGGTGAAACACTTAATGATGCGTGGGAACGTTTCAAAGAATTATTGCGGAAGTGTCCTCATCATGGCTTAGCCATCCATCAACAGGTGTGGACCTTTTACAATGGCCTCCAGACTTCCACTATGATTCAAGTGGATGGAGCTGCAGGAGGGTCTTTGATGAATAAGTATCCCGAGGATGCTTACGCGATACTAGAGGATTTGTCTTCCAATCACTATCACTCAATGGATCGACAATCGACATCTTCTACGGCCGGTTTATATCAAGTCGATCAATTCACTTCTTTTGCGGCACAAATAACCGCCCAATTCAATGCAATGAATAAAAGGTTAGATGCTTTAACTTTAAACCAAACTCAGATGACTCCCCAAGTAAATAGCATATCTAATCCTTTGCCTATCATGAATCCTTCACTCACAGTAGAACAACTTATTAGCCATAATGAGGAAGCTAATTATATTAGTGGTCAACAAAGGCAACATAATAATGCATTCTCGAATAATTATAATCCCGAATGGCGAAACCACCCAAACTTTTCATGGAAAAATAATTCCGGAATGACTCCTACACATCTATTTAATTCAAATTCTAATCCTCACCAAAATCATAATGTTATTCAACAAGGAGCACCTAGGAAAGTAACCGATGATTTTATCATTGAAGCCATGCAAAAGAATGATGCACGCGTGTCTAGCTTGGAGGGGTCACTACGAATAATAGAATCTCAACTATGGCAAATTGCTAATGCATTAAACATTAGACCACAAGGGACACTTCCAGCCGATACAACCCCTAATCCTAAAGGAGATAATCAACAATGTAAAGCGGTGATGTTACGGAGTGGAAGAGAATTAGAAAATGGTTGTGTTGAGGAACAAACTAAGAAGAGTAGTGAAGAAAATAATTTGGAGAGTGTGAATCTAAATAAGCCAGATGAAGAACCAACACCTAAGAGTAACGGTAAGGACGAAGATGAAGAAGAAATAGTAGGGGAGAAGAAGACTGAAACTAAAATTGATTCATTAAAGAAGAATAAGGACGAAATTGTATATCCTCCACCACCTTTCCCTCAAAGGTTAAGAAAGAGCAAGTTAGATCATCAATTCCAAAAAAATTTAGAAATATTCAAGAAATTGCAAATTAATATTCCATTCGCCGATGCCCTAGAATAGATGCCAAGTTACGTTAAATTCATGAAAGATATCCTTACTAAGAAGAGAAAATTCGGAGTAAATGAAACGGTAGCACTCACTCATGAGTGCAGCGCAATCCTTCAAAAGAAACTTCCCCCGAAATTAAAAGATCCGGGAAGCTTTACCATACCATGCTCCATTGGGTATCAATTTGAAGGAAAGGCATTGTGTGATTTAGGGGCAAGTATTAACTTAATGCCTCTTTCGATTTATAAGAAGTTGGGATTAGGTGATATTACAAGAACGTCGATTACTTTGCAATTAGCTGATAAAACTCTTGCTTTTCCAAAGGGAGTTATAGAAGATGTATTAGTCAAGGTGGATAAATTCATTTTTCCTGCGGACTTTGTAGTCTTAGACATGGAGGAGGATAAGGAGGTTCCCATCATTGTAGGGAGACCTTTTCTAGCAACCGGGAGAACCTTAATCGACGTACAAAAAGGGGAATTGACTATGAGAGTCAATGACGAGCATGTTACTTTTAATGTGCTCAAAGCTATGAAGTACCCTTATTCGAAAGCGGATGATATGGAGGATGTTCGAAGTATATCACTCTATGATTATGCTCTAAAATTTAAATTAGATGATCAAGATGATTTATTGTCACATGTATTAACAAATGAAGTGTTGTCTGATGATGATGAGCAGGTTCATGAATGTTTACAAGTCCTTAAAGGACCATCTACATTTTTTCGTAAACCGGAACCACTTGAGATGCCGGAGAAATCATTAGCGGAGAGTCCTTCCATTATAGAGCCGCCAATTTTAGACTTAAAACCTCTTCCGGACCATCTCACATATGCTTATCTAGGAGATAATGACACTTTGCCTATCATTGTTAACTCCAAATTACTTTCGGAACAATTTAATAAATTTATTAATTTATTAAAGCAATATAAGTTAGCTATAGGATGGACGGTTGCAGATATTAAGGGAATAAGCCCTTCCCTTTGTATGCATAAAATACTCTTGGAGGAGTCTTTTAATGGATCGATAGAACATCAGTGTCGTCTAAGCCCGCCCATGAAGGAAGTCGTTAAAAAGGAAATTATCAAATGGCTAGATGCAGGCATTATTTACCCTATCTCGGATAGTGCATGGGTTTCACCGGTGCAATGTGTCCCGAAGAAAGGAGGGATGACGGTAATAAAGAATGAGAGGGGTGAGATGGTATCCACTAGGACTATTACTGGGTGGCGCATTTGTATGGACTACAGGAAACTAAATAAAGCCATGAGAAAAGATCACTTCCCTTTACCTTTCATTGACCAAGTCCTAGATAAGTTAGCAGGGAATGATTTTTTCTGTTTTCTAGATGGATACTCAGGTTATAATCAAATTACTGTAGATCCTGACGACCAAGAAAAAACTACCTTCACTTGTCCGTATGGGACTTTCGCATTTAGGAGGATGCCTTTTGGTTTGTGCAACGCACCGGCCACCTTTCAACGATGTATGATTGCCATTTTTTCTGATATTATGGATGATGGTATTGAAATATTTATGGATGATTTCTCTGTTTTTGGCAAATCATTTGAAGCTTGTTTAAATTGTCTAGAAAAGGTGCTTGCACGTTGTGTCGAAACCAATCTTGTTCTTAATTGGGAGAAATGTCACTTCATGGTACGTGAAGGGATTGTGCTTGGTCACCATGTGCCTACAAAGGGTTTGGGAGTAGATAAAGCAAAATTGGATGTGATTGAAAAGTTACCACCACCAAAAAATTTGAAGATGTTACGGAGCTTCTTAGGTCACGCCGGCTTTTATCGAAGATTTATTCAAGATTTTGCGAAAATTGCTAAACCATTGAGTGGTCTATTATTAAAAGACGTGAAATTTTATTTTAGCGACGATTGCCTAAAAGCTTTTGATGAACTTAAAAATCGTTTGACTACTGCACCTATTGTAGTGACTCCGGATTGGGAAGAACCTTTTGTCTTAATGTGTGATGCAAGCGATTATGCCGTGGGCGTTGTCTTGGGGCAAATGCGGGGGAAAATTTTTCACACGACAGCTTATGCGAGTAAAACCCTTATTGATGCTCAAGTCAACTACACTACAACTGAGAAAGAATTATTAGCGGTAGTTTTCGCATTTGAAAAATTCAGATCGTATCTTTTGTGTACAAAGGTGATAGTGTATACTGACCATGCATCGATTCGTTATCTGATGGAGAAAAGAGACGCAAAACCTCGTCTGATCCGATGGGTACTCCTCTTACAGGAGTTTGATGTAGAAATTAAAGATAGAAAAGGAACAGAAAATCCTGTTGCGGATCATTTGTCTAGGCTTGAGAATACATATCAGTCATTACATTCTGAAATCGAGGAGAGATTTCCGGACGAGTGGTTGTTGGCTATATCTGAAAGTATAGTACCTTGGTATGCAGATTTTGTGAACTACTTAGTTAGTAATATTATACCTTCTGATTTTACCTATCATCAAAGAAAGAAATTTTTATATCAGGTGCGCTCATATTTATGGGATGAACCGTATTTGTTTAAGGTTGGAGCAGACGGTGTTGTGAGACGCTGCGTACCAGAGGAAGAAATGAATTTGATCTTAGAAAAGTGTCATAGTTCACCGTATGGAGGTCATTTCATGGGAACGAGAATGGCGATGAAAGTGTTAGAGGCCGGGTTTTATTGGCCTACTTTGTTTCGGGATTCCAACATGTTTGTAAAACGGTGCGATAGGTGTCAACGAATTGGGAACATAGGTAAGACTGATGTGATGCCCATGAACATAATATTAAAAGTCGAATTATTTGATGTTTGGGGCATAGATTTTATGGGCCCATTCGTGAATTCTAACGGTAACATTTATATCCTTTTGGCCGTCGACTACGTATCTAAGTGGGTAGAAGCGATCGTCACAACGAAAAATGATGCCAAGGTTGTCCTGAATTTTCTGAAAAATTTCATATTCAATCGATTCGGGACACCTAGAGCAATTATTAGCGATGGGGGGAGTCACTTTTGCAATACCCAATTCACGTCTCTGCTTAGAAAATACGGGGTAACACACAAAGTCGCACTAGCTTATCACCCCCAAACGAATGAGCTAGTTGAGTTGTCAAATAGGGAAATCAAGAAAATCCTAGAAAAGACAGTTAGCACTAATCGTAGAGACTGGTCTCAAAAACTTAACGACGCACTTTGGGCCTATCGCACGGCTTTTAAAACACCTCTTGGTCTGACCCCATATAGGCTAGTCTACGGAAAATCTTGTCACTTACCTTTAGAGCTAGAGCACCGTGCTTACTGGGCGATAAAGAAGATCAATTATGATTTCCAAGACGCGGGCAAGACGAGATTACTTCAATTAAATGAATTGGAGGAGATTAGAATGCACGCGTATGAAAATTCAAAAATTTATAAGGAGCGGACAAAGAAGTGGCACGACCGACATCTAAAGGAAAAACAATTCGAGCCGGGACAATTAGTATTGTTATTCAACTCGCGCTTAAAATTGTTTCCCGGGAAGCTTAAATCTCGGTGGTCGGGTCCGTTCAAGATTAAAACGGTCACCCTTATGGTGCCGTGACTATTACTAATGAAAATGATGGTACGGAATTTAAAGTTAACGGAGAAAGATTGAAATTGTATATGAGAGGTGATGACGATCAGATGGTGTCATTCGTCACTTTAGTCTAACATGAACTCCGAGTGCGAGTCCTGCCGGGACATAAACTAAGGCGCTTACTGGGAGGCAACCCATTTTCTAGCTTTTGGTTTTTGTTCATTCCAATTTTCCTATGTTATATTTGCGTGTGAAATCCTTTAATTTCATATATTAAATATATAACAATATATTTATATATTTTGTATGGTCTTAGTGGAGAAAATATGTTTCCCAACTTTCATAGATTGCAGCGTGCCTGAACAATTCCGGATTATCAACATTTTGGATTAAATTTAAAAAAGTTATAACTTCAAAAACAACAGGTTATAACTCATTTCTTACTGTCTTTTTCTTCTACATAAGCCTAGTCTCCAAGTTCCGTCCGGTTCAACTGAACCGGCCCAATTTAACTAGACGCGTGGCTATTACTCTGCACGCCGGTTCGTCGAACCCATTTTCCCGGTTCAACATCATCGATGCACTAAAGCATCTCCGTTCGTAGAACCCTCCACGCCGCCTAAACCCTACCGAGCGATTTCTCGCATCCCTGTGCGCAAGCCTCTCGCGTGCATTACCGCCGGCGATCGGCGATCCCTATTGCGAGGGCGACATCCGGCGATTCTCTTTCAACTGAATCGCTGACCCTATTCATCTGTCTCGCTAAACCTAGCAGCCCGATCCCGTTCCTCCCAGGCGGAACCCAGGTGACGCGATTCGCCTCTTCCGGCGGCCTCCACAAGCAGCGACCAACGTCGGCCACTACGTTTCCACACACGATTGCGGTAAGCCTCATTATTCTCCATTCTACCTTTGTTTTCTCGTTTGCTCTCCGTTAGTGAGTGTGTTCTCCGCCCCTAGGCATGGCTCCCAAGAGTTCCAAAGGAAAAACAGTGGCTCATAAGTACACACGCTTTGTGAATGAGGAGGCCAAGGAGCGATTCGAGTTGATGAAAACCCTACCGGTCATCTATGAGCGAGGATTTCAACTGGAAGTCAAATCATGGAGTATAGTCTACGTTACGCAAATTGAAAAATTAGGTTGGACAACATTTTGCCACCCTCGCACTGAAGCTGTTTTACAGTGGGTTCATCAGTTCTATGCCAACGGACGTTTCCATACAAATGGCATAACTTCGGTGAGGGGGAAGGAAATCAATTTCTCAGCCGAAGCCATCAACGACAACTTCGATATACCCACAATGGCGGGGCATGATTATGAGACTCTAAAGGCTAACACTTCTCATTTAGATGTTGCAAAGGCATTGTGCTTATCCGCCGAAATCGACTGGGCTAGTGCAGCACAACATACTCTGAAATCATCACATTTTAGTCGCGAAGCCAAGGTATGGATGCTCTTTGTTAACACAAGTCTCATGCCCACTAAGCATCAGAACCATGTATCCTTCGATCGCGCTTTCCTCATCTATAGCATCCTTATGGGTCACCCTGTTAATATCGGCCGTATTATATTCAATCAATTATTACAAAAGTTCAAATTGACCGGCCGTCAACTTTGGTTCCCCACACTAATAACGACCTTTTGCCGTTATGCTGGAGTAAGCATGGCGGCTTCGGATGTTTGCAATCAAGTTGGTCGACCCATCACACATGCAGTTATTTCATCGTATATTAAGGTTGCTTCAGATGATTCTCCAATAAAGACTAAATCGGCGGCTACTGCTTCAACAAGTCGAGTTACAAAATCTAAAAGTAAAAAATCCGGCTCCCGCCTCTCCTACTCAGCCACCTACTCCTGCACCTCCTTACGCAAATCCACCTGATTGGCCGATTATCCTGAAGTACATACACGCTACAGCAAACATCAGCGCCAGCTGCAACGTCATATAACGGCATACTTAAATGTCCTACATCATAATCAAGTTCAGCTCCTTCGTCATTCTAATATCCCGGTAGAAAACATAGCCGTTCCAAAAACTTATGCGGAGGACGATGACGCCGATGATGGTGAGGACGCAGACAAGGATGATGACAACGCGGACGAGGATGACGAGGAAGGTGACGACGAGGATATGGATGACATTTGACTGATTTTCGACTGATTTTAGAACAAGTTTTGGATTGAAATTGGACTGAAATTCTTTCACGGTTCTGGACTGAATTTGGATTGTTTTTGACATGTTTTTGCAATATTCTGGACTGAAACTTTATTTCAAAACTTTTTGGTAGAAACCTGGGCGGGCTAGGCCCACGTACTATTTTGATGCTTAGTAGCGCTAACATACCTTAATTTGCCATGGCTATGTTTTCTGCTTTCCAACTTGCTATAAACGGCTGCAGATTTGTTATGATATATACACGTTTCTTATTTTTGTCCGTATAGCCATGCTTTATGCTACTTGTGGTTTGAAATCCTGTATTCATTTTTGGTTATATCTTTTGGGGGACTTCCATTTTAAACTACTTATTCCAGTTTTCCAATGTTAATCAACATTAATTACCATTTTACACCAATTTTTTTTGGGTTAATTCTTTACTAGGGCCTAGTAAAGGTTCAAGTACGGGGGCACGGAGTCACGGTTCACTGTGTCTCCCATGACAAATTCCTTATGAAGTGTAGTTTATGAAGTTCTATATTTATTTTCTTCAAAAATAAAGCTATTCAAGTCTTCAATTTAATTTGTGTGATAGATGAGTCAATCCTACGAGTTCAGACTGAGAATTTGAAATTAGTAAGATTTACTAAAGTTCTCTTAAGAATTCTTTTTCACTATGCACTATAGTTCTTAAAAATAATTTACACCCTTTAAATTTTATTTAGGTGACTTCGGATCTTAATGGGAAGAGATTGAGCATGTACTAATTCAATGATAATAGCCAACATGTTGAGCGGACATAGTTAACATTCGCTTCCACATCACTCCTTTCCGGGTCCTATCACCTATTACCTTTGAGCTTAAAACCTTGTTTTTTTATTTCCTTATTCTTCCTTAACTTTGTATCTAGTAGGCCGACCAATTATGGGTGTTATATAAAAATATATATATCATAGTGATATGTGGCCTGAGTCTGCTCGCGCATACTTAGAATGATCCCAACTATGATGAAAAAAAAGTATCTTTATATCATAGTGATATGTGGCCCAAGTATGTTCACGCATATTTGGAATGATCCCAACTATATGAAAATATCAAAAGAAAAAAAAATGTTATTGAAAATTAAACCCCATAATTTGGAAGAGCCACTATGATGATTAATTCGGGAAATAGTCACCTACCAGTTCAAATTCATCAAGTCGTTTTATTTGGCCCCGGTTACTACCAAACTCATGTAGAGGTCAAATCAAAGTCTTAGTCTACATCTTATCTATCATATTGGTGACGAAGTCTATCAAAAATAAGTTGTAAGGGAAGTGGATAATTTTTAAGAACTTCACATCTAACACTTAAATTCTTAATTGAACTTTATATTATATCTGACTCATGGATTTGTAAGGTTTGAACTCTAAAAGATGAGCAATTTTATCACCAGTTAATGCGAATGACTTGAATGTATTTTATGTGACTTATAATGAAATGTAGAATGAATTGAATCTACACTTTCATAAGCATTTGTCGTTTCCTGGTTTATCATGAATCACCTTTGCTAGGGACTAGCAAAGATTCAAGTATGGGGGTGTGATAACTTCACAAAAAGAAGTTATCTTGCATCTTAATCTAACCTTCTTTTGTTTATGATATATGAAAATAATGAATGAAAAGTATTTATATTGAAATGATTTATTAATTGGAGCTAAAATGAGTATTACGTTCAGTTTTGTATGTTTTATGATAGGATCTGTGAAGAAATCAAGTCAAGGATCGAATGCAAAGTGCCATTGAAAATCTGGAATATGTTGTAACTTATCTGCCGAAATGTTGCAACATAACAAGCAGTTACAAGAAATTGAATTACGAATTTAATTCAATTTCAACCGGTACACTTGGATAAAAACGCATCCGTTCAGCATTTAATTAATATTAAAAAGTGGGCCCCGCTTAGGAGGAGAGAGGGAAGATTTAAAAAGAGTTTTTTCGGCATGAGGAGAGATTATTCTCTGGGAGTTTTTCTGTCATTGTAGAGAGAGAAAGCCTGAGAGAGGTTTTCAACCAAGAAGGAGATCGGCCCAGGAACTTCATTTCGGAGGCGGGAAACGCATACAAATCATTGAAGAAGGGAAGATTTATCTGATATTTATCATGTCTAGTAAGATCTACCCGTTATTTTGTTGTTTTCGCTCAAACATGAACTAAAACCTGCAATCTTGTGTTGTGAGAATACTATTTCTTTTGCAATGATGATGTTGTTTTAATTTTTCTTTGTGAATGTTTGATGATTGATCATTATCGTTCTTATGATCTTTATGTTGAAACTTCTGATCAAGGTTTCGTTTATCTACTGCGCTTCATAATTCGAGAGATGAGTTGTGTAAGGGTATCATAAGTTCGATATAGCGTTTGAAGGGAGAAAGAGATTTCCCCTTGGCGTTAGCAACATAGGTTTTTATTCTTTATGCGGTTCTTTATTTCACTCGAGTTAGAGATGACAAAGGAGATAAGGAATTAGGGAGATCTGATATCGAGAGGTATGGTTGTCTAAATTAAAATCGTTGCATGATATTTCACCACACATTTTCACATTCTTTTATTTATAAAATCATTGCATTAGATTTAGGAAATCACAATACAAGATTATTTCTCATAACGGTTTGAAAAGTATTTTATTATAGATCTGCCATTAGTTTTAATTTAAAAAAAAATTAGTTTACCGATAATTTTTGCTCTCATAATCATTATCAAAAAAATATTTGAATACCTTGGATTTGAAGAAAAGGCATAGCTGGTATTTGCGAGCACTGAGTTTACCACCTCTCCGTGGGAACGATAATTAACTCACTTTATATTACTTGACCCGACACGTACACTTGCGTACAAAAATACGCGACCATTTTTGGGCGTATCAATACCCAAGGACCAATGGGTACAGTTGGCGTCGTTTCACCTGGAGGAGGACGCGTACCAGTGGGCGCAATGGTTCGTTCAGAACTATGGCCATGCACCATGGGAGTATTTTGTTGAGGGATTCTCGGCCCGCTTCGGGCCCTTGGAGTACGAGGATGTGGAGGCCACGCTACAGAAACTCCGACAGAAGGGGACAGTGATGGAGTATCGCACGGAGTTTGAGCGCCTGGCCAACAGGGTCAATTAGGGAGAGAAGACCCTCCTCAGCTATTTCGTTTCTGGGCTGAAGGATCACTTGAGAGATGAAGTCGACGCCTATATGCCTTACAGTCTGAGCCATGCCATCAGTCTAGCCAGGATACAGGAGGAGTGGTTCAACCGCCAACGGACCCGAGGGGCATTGCGAGCACCAGCAGTACCAGCAGCCCCAGTAGCGGGGCGACGTGAGCCGCCATAGGCAGGACGACCGACGGTGACACGACTGACGTGGCCAGAGCTGCAGGCCAGGAAGGAAAAAGGGTTGTGTTTCAACTGCGACGACAAGTACACGCCGGGACATAGGTGTCAAAAGGTGCAAGTTTTTATGTTGAGGGAGGAGGATGACGAGGAGGAGCCTATCAGTGGTGAGGAGGTGGATAGCTTGGATCTGGCAGAGTTTGGGGTATCCCTTCAGGCCATGGAAGGATGCTCAGCCCCACTCACGTTACGGATTTCGGGGAAGTTGGGACAGGAGCGGGTGACTATTCTGATAGATAGTGGGAGCACCCACAACTTTATCACTCCTGCGGCGGCACGGAAGGTTGGGCATGCAGTTGACAAGGAGGCTTCATTTCAGGTTATGGTTGCCAACGGCAGCAAGTTGAAGTGTGAGGGCCTGCTGAAAGGGGTAGAGTTGCGCATACAGGGCTACGTGTGCCAGACAGATTGTAACATCCCCCAGGCAGCTAGACCCCTAAGATGGTTTTGTCATGACAAAACCATAGGAAGAGCCCAAGACCTTGAGAACTTAAGGAAGAAGGAGAAAATCACCTTGGTCTGCAGATAGTAATTTCTAGTGACCAAGCTTAGGGTTGGATTTTAGGGCCTCATCTTGACCATGTGACCCCACCTTAGTATCCCTAAACCTTTAGGGGTCCCCTTAGGGCACCAAGGACACATTGGGGTCAACCCAAGAGGCCAAATTGACCAAAGTCAACCCTAACCCTAAATTGGTCAAAGTAGCCTAATTAGA
The DNA here is from genome assembly GCA_033032865.1 of Dactylorhiza incarnata. NCBI lineage: Eukaryota > Viridiplantae > Streptophyta > Magnoliopsida > Asparagales > Orchidaceae > Dactylorhiza > Dactylorhiza incarnata. Next base: position 4,824,465 of record JAWHQI010000123.1, on the reverse strand, counting down.
GTCAATTAACCCTCACCATGACAAATTGATCACTCACCTAGGTCTAGAATATCATAAGAGACCTAGTAGACCTAAAAGCCCCATCATGGGACCCCCAATAGTGCAAATTGACCAAAATACCCCCTTTAGGTCAAAAATGGCAATTCTTCACAAAGTGCCCTAATTGACCATCACCATATTAAATTGACCTTACCCATAGTGTTATCATATCATAGGGGACCCAGTGGACCAAAAAGCCCCATGACTGGGTCAACCCTATGGCTCAATTTGACCAAAGTCAACTTAGCCTGTTTTGGTCAAATCAGCTTAGATTGGGTCAACCAAGACTCATGTGACCAAATTGACCCCACCACTAGTTTCTAAACCTAATTTGGAGTTCAATGGACCCAAAAGCCCCATCCTAGGGTCACCCAATTGGTCAATTGGACCAAAAGTCAAATTTGCCCAAATTAGGTCAAACCTCTTGAACCTAGCCCAATCCCTTTGGGCTAAGCCCAAATTGATCATTTGACCAGCCTTGTAGGCTAGCTTTAACTCAGGAGAGAGTGTAGAAGTCGGCCATGATGAGTAGGAGAGAGAAATTCAAATTGGGGGAGAGAGAAAGTTGAGGCCATCAATGGAGGAAGGTGAACCCCCCCCCCCCCCTCAATTCCCCCCATTTATGGCTGCATTCATCTCCTCTAGGGGAGAGGAGGAGTTTCCAGCAGTTTCCAAGGTTGATTAAGGCATGGGGAGTGTATGGGGGCCGGCCTTGGTGGAATTCGAAAAGGCCATTAATGGGTTTTGTGGTTAAAGCCACCATGGCCATAAATTGAACCCCTCATTACCTTCAGGGGTCGGAGAGGAGTGAAACCCCCTTGTTTCCAGAGGAGATCGGGCACCTTGGTGTGGAGGATGCAGAGCTCGCAATCCATGGCGGCTGGCCATGGAGGAATGGCAGTCGGCGCAACTTCAAGCCCCAAATCAGGTCCAAATCTCCATCCTTCCCTCTGTGGATAGATCTCCCCTTCTTCGTTTTCAAAACCAAATGAGATTGGGGCTAAACCCAATCAGTTTTCTTTATTGTTCATGGCCGAAAATGGAAGATTCGGGGGACCAACTCCGGCCACCTCCGGCCGCCCTGTCACCGGCAATCGACAGCCCCGACCGCCACGATGGTGGTGGCTTGGGGGTTTGGCCGGGGATGACTTCCGGTGGCCGGAAATCAGCCCGCAACTTCGTCCAGGCGCGCGAAATCACAGCCGTTGGCTGATCGGGAACGATGGCTGTGAGCCGTCCGATTGGCCGCCTTTTGCTATGCGCAGCCAGGAAATGATTATATCACATTTGTATAATCATTTGTCACACTTTTTGACAGACTTTGTGACCCGATTTTAAGGCCCTTAGAGGCCATAATTCGAAAAGTTCCCAGAGATAACATTTGTAGGCCTTGATGTCTACTTCCTAATGGGAGTGAAATCAGGCTATTTGGTTAAGTATGGAACCCACAGCACTCATCCTAGTGAGGCTGGTCAAATCTTAAATCAGACCTTAAACCTAGGATAACTCTTAAATGGCAAATCTGATGAAGTTGATATTTTGGCTATGCATCCATTTGACCTATACCTAGATTAGGTTTGAGTATCAGATTTTTAGGAGTTAGTTTTCCTAAAGTTTTTGTAGAAATTTAATAATCCTTACATAAATTATTTGGAGGGTCAAATGACCTCCAATCATCACCAAATTTTGGTGGGGTACCATTAGGGTCATGATAAACCCCTGGTTAAAATCTCACCTCATTTGGAGGTCATTTGATTATGTAATCCTTGGGCCAAAGTTTTTTCCTTTAAGGGGAAAATTGTGCTAAGGGGGACACTTAGGGCTTCTCATAGCCAAACCACCTCCTATTGGAGTGGTATTATGTCCACTGCCCTAACCCCACCCAAATCACCTCCAAGAGTGTTATGGGGTCTTGGGGAGTGGGTTTGCCCTAGGACTTGGGGTTGGAGCACTTTGGGGTGCATTTAGCCAAGTTATGGTCCATTGGCCAATTAGGTTCTTTGAGTCTTGAGACTTCTTAGGAAGGTCAGTGGGATGAAGTTGAGACCCCATGAGGAGTTTGGGGAGCATTGGAGTTGTTTTGCTCAAGGTCATAGGGTTGATCCCTATGGGGAGGAATTTGGGGTTGTGAAGGACATAGGGGAGTTTGTCCTTGGAGAGGGGTGTGTTGGACTCCTCTGACTTTTATAAGTGATATGATACCCTCACAAGAGGTTTGGGAGGATTTGGATAGGTTTAGACCCTAACCCTAGGATAAACCCTAATGGGGTGCAATTAGTGGCTAATAAAGGAAGTAGGGTCAAACCTTAATGGTTTGACCTAAAATTTTGGAGGGAAGGTCATAGTGACCAGAGGAACCTCCCCTGTGAATTTGAAGAGGTTTGGAGTTGTCAAACCTAGGTAATTAATTCTTGGGTAGATTTGTAAATGTTTAAGTTTTGGGGTTCTAGGAAGAAATATTACTTTGTGGTTAATCATCTTCTGTCACCCACTTAGTTTTGATATCATAAATTTCTGGAGTTCCTATTAGAGCCATTGGAGAAGTTTAGACCCTAACCCTAGGCTAAACCCTAATGGGGTGCAATTAGAGGTCAATGAAGGGAGTGGGGTCAAACATTATTGGTTTGACCTAAGATTTTGTATGGTAGGTCCTAGTGACCAGAGGAGCCTCCCTTGTGAATTTGAAGAGGTTTGGAGTTGTCAAACCTAGGTAATAAACCCTTAGGTAGATTTGTAAATAATTAGGGTTTTGGGTTTTAGGGAGAAATATTACTTAATGGTTTACCATTTTCTGTCACAAACTTGGTTTTAATGCTATTGATCTCTGGAGGAATCTGTTAGACCATGAGAAGAATTTTTGGGGTTCAAAGTGTAATATTTCACATTGTAGACAAGTTTTGGGAGGATCAATTTTAGGGTGTTAAATTACTTTAATTGCATGAAACTTTGCAGGATGTCTTTTCATACCAATATGTACCCACTGTAATTTTCTCATAATTTATGGATTAATATTTTTGGTATCTCTAGTTCATTTTGGAATTGTTTACAAATATATCCTTTGAGGAAATTACAAATGTAACTTCTGTGTTATGTGGTCAAACTTGGTAGACCTGAATATTTTAGTATGATTCACTACTGTATGAATTTGTATAAGATTGGGAGTCCATATGAGGGTACCTCCTTTGGAATTTATTGGAAATAAATGAGTTTTGGAATTTTTAAAAAATAGTAAATCTTGCTGGTTTTTCCTACAAGTTTATACCTACTGGTATTTAGGCACTCTTGATTTATGTAAAAATTGGGGTAGGCACTGGAAGTCATAAAAGTGCACTTGTAGTTCAAACTTGAGAAAATTCCCCTTTGAGAAATTATTTAAAAATATTAATATTATGGGAAAAATTAGGAAACCCTGGATTTGATCTGATTTAAGTAGCATGGACTCCCAATAAATCCAGTAGGTCATAGAGTTGAGTATTTAGAGTACCTCCCTTCTTGAGAATCAAAACGTTAAGGGTGGTCTGCGTTTAGCAAATTGGTAGTTTTGGAGTTATAGGCCAATTTGGGATACTTTGTTGGAGATGTGAGGACTTAATGGTGATCAAATGACTATGTGAGAATCCCTGGAGTTAGTTTGGGTTTGATGGGTTCTGGGATGGTGGGGTGCCTCCCTTGGGGTAGGTCATCTTGGGATTTGGCGAAAGATCGTCTTTTCCCCTAAGTGTATTAAAGCACTTAGGTTTAGACCAGGTGAAATGTTAAGAGGGTTTCTTAAGGGTAGTAACTAATAAAATTAAGTGTCTTGGGAGTGGGAACTTTGGGGTGTCATCCCATAGTGGTTCCTAGTACCGTAGCGAGCCCCTCACAGGGTAACCCTCGGGAAGTCCAAGACTAACCCTAACTCATAGGTGTAAGACATTGTACAAGATTAACTAATAACACACTCATCCATATCCTGTGGTTTCGGAAGTTTAGTTGGATTGGTTGTCCGAGCGGTGGGCTCGGTGGCTGTTGCAGCAGACTAGTTAGTCTGGGGAGCTTTTGGCTCGGAAGGTTATTGATGACGGGCAGGTTAGCCCGGGGAGCTTTTGGCTCGGAAGGTTATTGATGGCGGGCGGGTTAGCCCGGGGAACTCATGGCTCAGAGATAGAAAGTAGAACATGTTGCATGTGCACTGAAGGTGGTGGGTCTTCGGTATTGGACGGTCGTTCACACCGACGTCAATACGTTGACTCGGCAAGTGTGGTTTTACACTTAGCCTTGATAGTCTGGCGGTCCAGTCAGCAAGAGTACGCAGACGCTCCGCGGGTATAGTGGAGGCGTACAATAGGTCTAGGTTGGGTAGTGTGAATGCCAACCTAGAGGTGGGCGGGGCCCAACCCACCGCTTCTGTTTGCCACTACGGGAGTATCCTGGGAGTCTAGCTCGCTCCAAAAAGGGGAACTAAAGGTCTATGCGCATAGAGTCGTGGTGGGTGAGTTGCACTTATATGAACATAGCATAACAACATACTTTGCATATCATAGCATAAACATTGCATTCAACCTACCCCTAACGTATAAGTCGGTTATGGGACTTCTTATACGGTAGGCCCTGCTAAACGACCCCTTGGTCTATAGGTTTGTATGGGCATTCCTATAAATCAATGGTTACTTTTATATTACTTTACTTGCTGCTTACTGTTCTCTATATACTTATTACCATGCTTCATATATATGTATACACTTGTGTAGCTCTAGTTCCGCCGTCACCTGCTCTTGTTTTTCTTACCCCTTGCTGTCCTCCGCTTCATCCTCCCACACGGTGCCTAGGAGCCATTGGGGGAGGGGTGGGGAATTGGCTGAGTCATTTTGACTGACGGTCGGTGGACCTTATCATTTTAGGAAATCGAGGAGACGCAGCAGCACCAGAGGCCGGAGCAGACGGAGGCGGGCCAGTCTAGTACAGGAGCTCAGGATTCAGGATTTGTGAGTGATTAGTAGTTAGCTTCCGCGAGTGATCTTGTAGTGAGGAAATGATGTACAGGGCAAGAGCCCCTTTTATTTTGTAACCCTTGTTATCTTATCTTTATTCAGTTAATATATGTGGACATTTACCTTTAAGGTTTATAATTCATGTGATTCTGTGGACTTGTCTCTCTTTTAAGAACTTTTCTTGTGATCGATTTGGCCGGCAGAATCGGCGTTTTGTGGTGGCGACCTTCCCGAGTGAGGGTGTCACCGCAAAGCGGCGGTTCTGGGCCTAAGACCCGGTGGATTTTGCAAAAAAAAAATGGGGTCTTACAAGTGGTATCAGAGGAAACCTCGATCCGAAGAAAAGAAGTCCACAAAACCCTGGGCCACCCCGCACGAGCTTAGTTTGAGGACAAACTAGCAGCGGAAGCAGTGGTGTGCCCATATGGGAATCACATTGAGAAAGGTCCACTTTTAACTGAATCTTCTTAGTCAAATCTCTTTACGAGTGTCAAGTTTTCTTTTGTAGCCTGTGGCGAACCCTGCCCCCAGCAGGAAATACCTCCGGCTACAAAGATCTCTTGAGATAGTCTTTTAGTCAATGTGTTAGACTCAACCCTGCTAGGACACGTGACTTACTTTGACAATTTATACCATGACCTAGTCTGAAATAGACCGTAAGTATAACTATTGGTGAAGGTATGAGGATACCCCGAAGAGGCTAGAGAAAGAGAGACTGACACCTAAGTAGAATGGTATGAGACTCATAGGCTCAATCATCGTATTTGTGACAAGATTACATTAAGACAACCACTGTGATGAACATCGAGGGTCAGATAAGAGTTCAAGTACAATAAGAAACCTATTTAGGATTGGATAACATATTGACCCTGATAAGGTTGTCGTAGAAGGTACCTGCAAGAGCCCAAGTTGTGGAATACACCATTAAGCCCCAAGATAGAACCCCAAGTCTAAGGTTGTATGCCCTAAGAATTGTTTGCATGTTTGGGATAAATATAACTTGGTGATATCGAAGACACTTCGCCCAAAGATAGATAGAGGCCAATCTTTTGTTTATTGGGGGCTTGTCCTTTGTTTATTGGGGCTTACCTTTTGTTTATTGGGCAAGTCAGGGTCGGACTTAGCTTTCCCTTAGACTTAAGTTAGAAAATTTTTATGTCGTGAACGCTATGATTTTGAAGTCGATCTTACTCGATGTTACTTGGAAGAAGGTGAGATGGTGTAACAATATGTTTGGAATGATGATCAGTAGGAATTACCAGGACAATGGTTAGACATCATTTGAAAAGGACAACAACTTGGCCTTAATTGAATCTTTGAAAGTGTAAAGCCGCCAGGATTAATCATTTAAGGATGTCGATGTCCTAGTACAGAAGTTAAGGGCGGAAAGTAGATCTTGCAAGTTGTAGTTAAATTGAAAGCTTTTGTGGTTGAAGGAAATTCGGAAGTGATCAAATTATGTTTTGTTAAAAACCATGCCCCGTCATGGTTGAAAATTTTGTCTACAATAATAATGCTTAGACCTTGGGAGCTTTGATGATAAATAACCAGAGATCTTAGACGATGACTTGTTAGATTTGGAATATAATGTTTGATTTCACTATGGTAAGAATGATCTAAGTTTATCTCGCTTTAGACCATTTGAGAGTGATCAAGACTAGCATAAGTGGAAGTGACAGGACTTTGGAGAAAGGAACGTGATAATATTTCCTTGATAAAAATTGAATTGTGAAAAACCCCAAGGTATCAAAATTTTGTCGTTATGAATAGAATTTCATGAAGAAAGCGATTGAGAGTCATCTTATCATCGTGATTGGTTAGCTTATACTCATAGAAGTTCACAAGTGCACCCCCCAGTAATAATTAAGGATGATTGGGACGCTAGACGATTTGATCGGTTCCGTCAATAGTAAGAACTAGAAAAGTTGTAGATTGGAGTTGTTTGATTACTCGGACGTACCTGAAGGAGTAAGAATGTAGATATGAGGAGAGAACTTTAGGAGGCATAAGAGTCTGCCCAGGTTAGAGTGAAAGTTCGATCATAGATCGACCAAGGTAGCTAGGTCACCCCGGTCAGGATAGATGATGCGACGGTGCGAGTCTTGCGGCGCAAGAAGTTTCCAGAGGTTAAGACTTGTGGTAAATTTAGGGTCAAGAGGAGCACAACTTGGAGCCACTAGAGCTGGTATGGCATAGATAGTAGGTGCTCTTTGAGCCATGATTAACTTTGATTCTTAGGGGATGTTACGTTCAGTCACTCGCAGTGAAAACCCCGCAAGCCTAACCTGAATTTCGAGGACGAAATTATTTTTTTTGTTTATTGGGATTTGTAACATCCCCCAGGCAGCTAGACCCCTAAGATGGTTTTGTCATGACAAAACCATAGGAAGAGCCCAAGACCTTGAGAACTTAAGGAAGAAGGAGAAAATCACCTTGGTCTGCAGATAGTAATTTCTAGTGACCAAGCTTAGGGTTGGATTTTAGGGCCTCATCTTGACCATGTGACCCCACTTTAGTATCCCTAAACCTTTAGGGGTCCCCTTAGGGCACCAAGGACACATTGGGGTCAACCCAAGAGGCCAAATTGACCAAAGTCAACCCTAACCCTAAATTGGTCAAAGTAGCCTAATTAGAGTCAATTAACCCTCACCATGACAAATTGATCACTCACCTAGGTCTAGAATATCATAAGAGACCTAGTAGACCTAAAAGCCCCATCATGGGACCCCCAATAGTGCAAATTGACCAAAATACCCCCTTTAGGTCAAAAATGGCAATTCTTCACAAAGTGCCCTAATTGACCATCACCATATTAAATTGACCTTACCCATAGTGTTATCATATCATAGGGGACCCAGTGGACCAAAAAGCCCCATGACTGGGTCAACCCTAGGGCTCAATTTGACCAAAGTCAACTTAGCCTGTTTTGGTCAAATCAGCTTAGATTGGGTCAACCAAGACTCATGTGACCAAATTGACCCCACCACTAGTTTCTAAACCTAATTTGGAGTTCAATGGACCCAAAAGCCCCATCCTAGGGTCACCCAATTGGTCAATTGGACCAAAAGTCAAATTTGCCCAAATTAGGTCAAACCTCTTGAACCTAGCCCAATCCCTTTGGGCTAAGCCCAAATTGATCATTTGACCAGCCTTGTAGGCTAGCTTTAACTCAGGAGAGAGTGTAGAAGTCGGCCATGATGAGTAGGAGAGAGAAATTCAAATTGGGGGAGAGAGAAAGTTGAGGCCATCAATGGAGGAAGGTGAACCCCCCCCCCCCCCCCCCCCCCTCAATTCCCCCCATTTATGGCTGCATTCATCTCCTCTAGGGGAGAGGAGGAGTTTCCAGCAGTTTTCAAGGTTGATTAAGGCATGGGGAGTGTATGGGGGCCGGCCTTGGTGGAATTCGAAAAGGCCATTAATGGGTTTTGTGGTTAAAGCCACCATGGCCATAAATTGAACCCCTCATTACCTTCAGGGGTCGGAGAGGAGTGAAACCCCGTTGTTTCCAGAGGAGATCGGGCACCTTGGTGTGGAGGATGCAGAGCTCGCAATCCATGGCGGCCGGCCATGGAGGAATGGCAGTCGGCGCAACTTCAAGCCCCAAATCAGGTCCAAATCTCCATCCTTCCCTCTGTGGATAGATCTCCCCTTCTTCGTTTTCAAAACCAAATGAGATTGGGGCTAAACCCAATCAGTTTTCTTTATTGTTCATGGCCGAAAATGGAAGATTTGGGGGACCAACTCCGGCCACCTCCGGCCGCCCTGTCACCGGCAATCGACAGCCCCGACCCCCACGATGGTGGTGGCTTGGGGGTTTGGCCGGGGATGACTTCCGGTGGCCGGAAATCAGCCCGCAACTTCGTCCAGGCGCGCGAAATCACAGCCGTTGGCTGATCGGGAACGATGGCTGTGAGCCGTCCGATTGGCCGCCTTTTGCTATGCGCAGCCAGGAAATGATTATATCACATTTGTATAATCATTTGTCACACTTTTTGACAGACTTTGTGACCCGATTTTAAGGCCCTTAGAGGCCATAATTCGAAAAGTGCCCAGAGATAACATTTGTAGGCCTTGATGTCTACTTCCTAATGGGAGTGAAATCAGGCTATTTGGTTAAGTATGGAACCCACAACACTCATCCTAGTGAGGCTGGTCAAATCTTAAATCAGACATTAAACCTAGGATAACTCTTAAATGGCAAATCTGATGAAGTTGATATTTTGGCTATGCATCCATTTGACCTATACCTAGATTAGGTTTGAGTATCAGATTTTTAGGAGTTAGTTTTCCTAAAGTTTTTGTAGAAATTTAATAATCCTTACATAAATTATTTGGAGGGTCAAATGACCTCCAATCATCACCAAATTTTGGTGGGGTACCATTAGGGTCATGATAAACCCCTGGTTAAAATCTCACCTCATTTGGAGGTCATTTGATTATGTAATCCTTGGGCCAAAGTTTTTTCCTTTAAGGGGAAAATTGTGCTAAGGGGGACACTTAGGGCTTCTCATAGCCAAACCACCTCCTATTGGAGTGGTATTATGTCCACTGCCCTAACCCCACCCAAATCACCTCCAAGAGTGTTATGGGGTCTTGGGGAGTGGGTTTGCCCTAGGACTTGGGGTTGGAGCACTTTGGGGTGCATTTAGCCAAGTTATGGTCCATTGGCCAATTAGGTTCTTTGAGTCTTGAGACTTCTTAGGAAGGTCAGTGGGATGAAGTTGAGACCCCATGAGGAGTTTGGGGAGCATTGGAGTTGTTTTGCTCAAGGTCATAGGGTTGATCCCTATGGGGAGGAATTTGGGGTTGTGAAGGACATAGGGGAGTTTGCCCTTGGAGAGGGGTGTGTTGGACTACTCTGACTTTTATAAGTGATATGATACCCTCACAAGAGGTTTGGGAGGATTTGGATAGGTTTAGACCCTAACCCTAGGATAAACCCTAATGGGGTGCAATTAGTGGCTAATAAAGGAAGTAGGGTCAAACCTTAATGGTTTGACCTAAAATTTTGGAGGGAAGGTCATAGTGACCAGAGGAACCTCCCCTGTGAATTTGAAGAGGTTTGGAGTTGTCAAACCTAGGTAATTAATTCTTGGGTAGATTTGTAAATGTTTAAGTTTTGGGGTTCTAGGAAGAAATATTACTTTGTGGTTAATCATCTTCTGTCACCCACTTAGTTTTGATATCCTAAATCTCTGGAGTTCCTATTAGAGCCATTGGAGAAGTTTAGACCCTAACCCTAGGCTAAACCCTAATGGGGTGCAATTAGAGGTCAATGAAGGGAGTGGGGTCAAACATTATTGGTTTGACCTAAGATTTTGTATGGTAGGTCCTAGTGACCAGAGGAGCCTCCCTTGTGAATTTGAAGAGGTTTGGAGTTGTCAAACCTAGGTAATAAACCCTTAGGTAGATTTGTAAATAATTAGGGTTTTGGGTTTTAGGGAGAAATATTACTTAATGGTTTACCATTTTCTGTCACAAACTTGGTTTTAATGCTATTGATCTCTGGAGGAATCTGTTAGACCATGAGAAGACTTTTTGGGGTTCAAAGTGTAATATTTCACATTGTAGACAATTTTTGGGAGGATCAATTTTAGGGTGTTAAATTACTTTAATTGCATGAAACTTTGCAGGATGTCTTTTCATACCAATATGTACCCACTGTAATTTTCTCATAATTTATGGATTAATGTTTTTGGTATCTCTAGTTCATTTTGGAATTGTTTACAAATATATCCTTTGAGGAAATTACAAATGTAACTTCTGTGTTATGTGGTCAAACTTGGTAGACCTGAATATTTTAGTATGATTCACCACTGTATGAATTTGCATAAGATTGGGAGTCCATATGAGGGTACCTCCTTTGGAATTTATTGGAAATAAATGAGTTTTGGAATTTTTAAAAAATAGTAAATCTTGCTGGTTTTTCCTACAAGTTTATACCTACTGGTATTTAGGCACTCTTGATTTATGTAAAAATTGGGGTAGGCACTGGAAGTCAGAAAAGTGCACTTGTAGTTCAAACTTGAGAAAATTCCCCTTTGAGAAATTATTTAAAAATATTAATATTATGGGGAAAATTAGGAAACCCTGGATTTGATCTGATTTAAGTAGCATGGACTCCCAATAAATCCAGTAGGTCATAGAGTTGAGTATTTAGAGTACCTCCCTTCTTGAGAATCAAAACGTTAAGGGTGGTCTGCGTTTAGCAAATTGGTAGTTTTGGAGTTATAGGCCAATTTGGGATACTTTGTTGGAGATGTGAGGACTTAATGGTGATCAAATGACTATGTGAGAATCCCTGGAGTTAGTTTGGGTTTGATGGGTTCTGGGATGGTGGGGTGCCTCCCTTGGGGTAGGTCATCTTGGGATTTGGCGAAAGATCGTCTTTTCCCCTAAGTGTATTAAAGCACTTAGGTTTAGACCAGGTGAAATGTTAAGAGGGTTTCTTAAGGGTAGTAACTAATAAAATTAAGTGTCTTGGGAGTGGGAACTTTGGGGTGTCATCCCATAGTGGTTCCTAGTACCGTAGCGAGCCCCTCACAGGGTAACCCTCGGGAAGTCCAAGACTAACCCTAACTCATAGGTGTAAGACATTGTACAAGATTAACTAATAACACACTCATCCATATCCTGTGGTTTCGGAAGTTTAGTTGGATTGGTTGTCCGAGCGGTGGGCTCGGTGGCTGTTGCAGCAGACTAGTTAGTCTGGGGAGCTTTTGGCTCGGAAGGTTATTGATGACGGGCAGGTTAGCCCGGGGAGCTTTTGGCTCGGAAGGTTATTGATGGCGGGCGGGTTAGCCCGGGGAACTCATGGCTCAGAGATAGAAAGTAGAACATGTTGCATGTGCACTGAAGGTGGTGGGTCTTCGGTATTGGACGGTCGTTCACACCGACGTCAATACGTTGACTCGGCAAGTGTGGTTTTACACTTAGCCTTGATAGTCTGGCGGTCCAGTCAGCAAGAGTACGCAGACGCTCCGCGGGTATAGTGGAGGCGTACAATAGGTCTAGGTTGGGTAGTGTGAATGCCAACCTAGAGGTGGGCGGGGCCCAACCCACCGCTTCCGTTTGCCACTACGGGAGTATCCTGGGAGTCTAGCTCGCTCCAAAAAGGGGGAACTAAAGGTCTATGCGCATAGAGTCGTGGTGGGTGAGTTGCACTTGTATGAACATAGCATAACAACATACTTTGCATATCATAGCATAAACATTGCATTCAACCTACCCCTAACGTATAAGTCGGTTATGGGACTTCTTATACGGTAGGCCCTGCTAAACGACCCCTTGGTCTATAGGTTTGTATGGGCATTCCTATAAATCAATGGTTATTTTTATATTACTTTACTTGCTGCTTACTGTTCTCTATATACTTATTACCATGCTTCATATATATGTATACACTTGTGTAGCTCTAGTTCCGCCGTCACCTGCTCTTGTTTTTCTTACCCCTTGCTGTCCTCCGCTTAATCCTCCCGCACGGTGCCTAGGAGCCATTGGGGGAGGGGTGGGGAATTGGCTGAGTCATTTTGACTGACGGTCGGTGGACCTTATCATTTTAGGAAATCGAGGAGACGCAGCAGCACCAGAGGCCGGAGCAGACGGAGGCGGGCCAGTCTAGTACAGGAGCTCAGGATTCAGGATTTGTGAGTGATTAGTAGTTAGCTTCCGCGAGTGATCTTGTAGTGAGGAAATGATGTACAGGGCAAGAGCCCCTTTTATTTTGTAACCCTTGTTATCTTATCTTTATTCAGTTAATATATGTGGACATTTACCTTTAAGGTTTATAATTCATGTGATTCTGTGGACTTGTCTCTCTTTTAAGAACTTTTCTTGTGATCGATTTGGTCGGCAGAATCGGCGTTTTGTGGTGGCGACCTTCCCGAGTGAGGGTGTCACCGCAAAGCGGCGGTTCTGGGCCTAAGACCCGGTGGATTTTGCAAAAAAAAAAAAATGGGGTCTTACACAGATGTCTACCTCTTACCGATTCGGGGGTCGGATATGGTGTTGGGCGTACAGTGGCTCCGCCAGCTTAAGCGGATCACTACTGATTGGGAGAAGATGTCGCTGGAGTTTTCGCACCTAGGGACGGAACATTGCCTGCATGGGATTCGATCGTCTCCGCTTAAGGAGATCTCTCTCTGGAGCCTGCAGAGGATGGAGGAGGAGGGCGGCATGATGGCCATGGTGTTGGGCGTCGAGGCTCGGGGACCGACTTCAGAGCCATCCCAGATGCAGAATTTATTGACCCAGTTTGATGATATTTTCCAGGAGCCACACTCTCTACCACCGTCGCGATTTCGAGATCATCAGATTCAGCTAAAGGCAGGAGCAGACCCGACGAATATCCGTCCGTACCGGTACCCTCACATTCAGAAGGCGGAGATATAGCGTAGCGTCCGAGAGATGCTGTCTTCCGGCATCATCAGACCCAGCACCAGCGCGTTCTTCTCTCCGATCATCTTGGTCAAAAAGAAGGATGGATCATGGCGGTTCTGTGTCGATTACCGGGGACTGAACCAGTCCACCATTAAAGACAAATTCCCCCATTCCGATGATCGAGGAGCTGCTAGACGAGCTGCATGGCGCCAGCCTCTTCACCAAGCTGGATCTTCGATCCGGTTACCATCAGATACGGATGCGGGAGGAGGACATCCACAAGACGGCGTTCCGCACTCACGACGGTCACTATGAGTTTTTGGTGATGCCGTTTGGGCTGGCCAACGCTCCGTCCACCTTCCAGGCGGTCATGAACGAGATTTTCCGACCACTGCTTCGTCGATATGTGTTAGTTTTCTTTGATGATATTCTGATCTATAGCAGGAGCTGGGATGAGCATCGGGAGCATGTTCGCCATGTCCTTCACATTTTGCGGGAGCACCAGTTGTACGCCAAGCGCTCCAAATTAATGCTCTTTCGGGCAGGTGGAGGTAGAGTACTTGGGACACTTGGTCTCCGCTCATGGCGTTCGGGCGGATCCGGGGAAGATCGACAGCATGGTGAACTGGCCGCAACCCACCACGATCCGGGCCTTGCGCGGCTTTCTCGGGCTGACCGGCTACTATCGCCGGTTCGTAAAAGACTATGGAAAGATCGCTCGACCATTGACCTAGTTGTTGCAGAAGGACTCTTTCCGGTGGCAGGCGGAGGCCGAGGAGGCATTTCAGGCCCTCAAAAGGGCTATGACTACCACGCCCGTACTGGCTCTTCCGGATTTCTCCAAAGATTTTGTGGTGGAGACGGACGCATCTAGCGTCGGCATTGGTGCGGTCCTCATGCAGGAGGGTCGGCCCTTAGCGTATTTCAGCAAGGCTCTTGCCCCCAGGACCTTGGGGCTCTCGACATACGAGAAGGAGATGCTCGCCATCATTCACGCGGTCGCCATGTGGCGTCCCTACCTCCTAGGCCAGCATTTTCAGGTCCGGACGGACCACCAGAGTCTCAAGCACTTTTTGGAGCAGCGGTTGGCATCGCCCTTACAGCAGAAGTGGTTGACAAAGCTATTGGGTTATGACTATGAGATTGTGTATAAGCAAGGGCGGGAGAATTCGGTTGCTGATGCACTATCTCGCCTTCCAGATCAGACTATGGCCGCCATCTCTGGGCCTGTGATTGATTCCTTGGCAGAGATACAGACAGAGGTGTACCAGGACCCCGATTTGCGGGTCATCTTTGAGGCATTGCAGCGAGGGAAGACTACGGAGGCCGGCTACCACCTACAGGGGACCACTTGTACTATCACGGTCGCCTCGTCATTCCCGCCACGTCGGCATGGCGTACTACTATGATGAGGGAGTTCCATTCTTTGCACGTTGCAGCGGCTTCGCGCGAACGTCTTTTGGAAGGTCATGCGCCGCGATGTTCAGCAGTTTGTTCGGGAGTGTGATATTTGCCAGCGTCAGAAGTATGAAACCACAGCCCCGACCGGCCTGCTCACACCTTTACCTATTCCTCATCAGGTTTGGGATACGGTGTCCATGGATTTCATTGACGGGTTGCCCAAGTCCCAAGGCAAGTCCGTCATTATGGTGGTCGTGGACAAGCTGTCCAAATATGGACATTTTCTGGCCCTCAGTCATCCCTATTCGGGGGAGACAATCGCTGACCTGTTTGCCCGGGAGATTGTTCGGTTGCACGGGATCCCTCGTTCCATCATTTCTGATCGTGACCCGATCTTCATCAGCAGTTTCTGGCAGGAGCTATTCCGACTTCAGGGTACTACTCTCCGCATGAGCACCGCCAATCATCCGCAGACAGACGGTCAGATGGAGGTCCTGAACAGAGGGGTCGAGACATACTTGCGTTGTTTTGTGATGGATGAGCCACGCACATGGACCCGATGGCTGCATTAGGCTGAGTATTGTTACAACACATCCTTCCATACCGCCAGCCGGCTCACGCCATTTGAGGTGGTTTACGGCCGACCTCCGCCCACTCTGCTCTCTTACGAACCGGCCAGCACCGCTCTCCCCGCAGTCGATCGGACTCTTCGCGATCGCGACCAGACATTGTCCCTTTTGCGGGACAATCTTCGGATCGCTCAGGAGCGTATGAAAACTCAGGCCGACAAACACCGCACTGAGCGGGAATTTGCAGTGGGAGATGAAGTGTTCCTCAGACTTCAGCCGTATCGCCAGTTATCAGTCGCCCGTCGGGTAAATCAGAAG
Source organism: Dactylorhiza incarnata (assembly GCA_033032865.1). Lineage (NCBI taxonomy): Eukaryota > Viridiplantae > Streptophyta > Magnoliopsida > Asparagales > Orchidaceae > Dactylorhiza > Dactylorhiza incarnata. Next base: position 4,808,789 of record JAWHQI010000123.1, on the reverse strand, counting down.
CTGGCCCCGCGTTACTACGACCCCTTTCGGATCATTCGACGGGTGGGACCCGTGGCTTACACCTTGGCTCTTCCGGAGGGCTCTCGCATACACCCTACGTTTCATATCTCTGTGCTGAAGAAGAGGTTGGGCAGCACAGTGTAGTCTAGCCCGACTCTCCCCGATGCCACCAGTTGTGGAGAACTACGGCCGTCACCCGAGTCAGTTCTGATGATTAAATGGAGGAAGCACGGTATGGAATATCGGCCAGAGGTGCTTGTCAAGTGGAATCGGTTGGATGCTACCCACAACTCTTGAGTGGACTTGCTGGAGTTTCGCGAGCGTTTTCCCGATTTCCAGCTTGAGGACAAGCTGACTTTTGATGGGGAAGGGAATGTTACGCCGCCGCACCCTTTACAGTTCTTGGGTCACACATATGCGCGTCGTCGCAAGGAGTCTACGCAAGACAACGGGGATGAACCATCCGGTTCAGCCCCCATCCAGTAAATAACAAAGGAAGAGGGGTTGAATCACCCGGTTCAACCCCTATGGGGGCCGGCCGGCCCCCACTTGGACCCCCGGGTATTAATAAACCTCGGGCTCTCTCTTTTGGAGTATCAAAGATCATATTTCAGGTTTCTTTCATCTCTAACCCTAGCTGTTATCTCCTTCTTCACTAGTTTACTCGTATTTTCTAGTTTTCTCCAATAGTTGTAGCGGTAGCATAACAATTATCCTCCACAGAGGCAGAGTACACGGCCTTATGTGAAGCAGCCAAAGAAGCTGTATGGCTCAAGAAGCTCCTACATGAGCTGACAGAGGCAAGTGATAGTCCTACACAAATCTGGGTCGACAACACCTCTGCTATAGCCCTAGCAAAGAATCCAGTCTTCCACAATCGATCCAAGCATATTGAAATTAAAATACACTACACACGCGACCTAATCAGCCAGAAAGAAATTGTGCTCGATTACGTGCAATCAAAGAACCAACTTGCCGATGTGCTAACCAAGCCACTGTCATTTTTCCCTTTCTCAGATCTGAGGACAAAATTGAAGATAGCAGACAGTCGAGATTGCGGGAGGGTGTTGGACACCAATCTCTGACAGCCTTGCCCCCAGATGTCAGACTTACACGGAAGAAGAAAGAATGGAAGTTCGAGACCTGCGCAAGATGGAAATGGAAAGTCAGCGGGAAGAAGAAGAAAAAGGAAGAAAGCGACAAAAGCTGAAAATGCAAAAGAAGTGGTCGACGAACGCTGAAGAGGAGATCGACGAAAGTTGAGGTTGCGTTCGACGAACGCTGTAGGATGTTCGACGTTCGTCGAGCGCATGTCCTCTCGCTGTCATGTGCCTGGGTTCTGCTCCTTTTGTCTTATCATGGGTTGTCCCATCTGCTCCTTTTGCTTCTGGTCTTATTTATGTGTTTTGTTTAGGATCTGGAACTAGTATGAAGGATACTATTTTGTTGTGTGCAAAAACTGTGTGATGATGAATGAATTTTGTTAAATTATTTTCAAATTGTTTTGTTCTTCCCCCGTTCATCCTTCTATTTTCCTTTAAGGAGGAGATCAGTGGCTCATTCATATTTCAGGTATTAATCTATAAGAAGTGAATGAATATGCTACAGCTAAGGGAACTCTTTCACATGTGTTTCTATGCTGCCCCTTATGATTAAAACTTGAAAATTTTTGTTGCTTCCTTTACCAGAAAAGACCAGAAAATCCATGTGAAAGCAAATAATAAGGCAAGTACATAAGGTTTTATGCTTTTATACGGTCATGAACGCAACAATAATGGCATCAAATCACAAGACATTATAATAGAAAACCAGCATAAGCTACTCTAGCTGCAGGATAACTAGAGGCTCCTCCACATTATCTTATCACCCTACATACCAGATAATTTTAGCAAGCAGAAACGCAAGAAGAAAAGATAGTATGGGTTGCATTTGACACTGCACAACAATTATAGTTTATGCTAGGGAAAGTAGAGAACTGATAATCTACTAAAGGTAAATGCACGCCAAATTTCAAAGCCTTTCGCAAAAGCAATTTCCTCCTAGGCAGGCAGAAGTATGCGGATGACAAAAGCAAAGCTGTGTAAAGATTAAAATGGCCCTCATAAATCACCAATAATAATATTCAACCTGAACTTATGCGTCATTATCATTGTTACTGCCCCTGCCTTGACTGAGAACCACCATATCCTCTGTTACAAATAAGTAAAACAGGTATTTGCATATGTTGCGGAACGCTTAGGACTCTTGGTAGACCGGTTCGATTGAACCGCCTTAGCTCGTGAGCGAACTAAGCGCGCAAACAGTCAATTAGAGATTCGTTGATTGCACTGGGACTTTTTAGCGTGGAAAACCCGGAAAGGGTAAAAAATCACGTGGTCGGAGCTGTGCCGACCAAACTCCACTATCTTCAGGGGGGTTACAAAGTGAGACTTAGAACTCGAGTGCGACAGGCCGCAGCTCGTTACAGTAGTAGTGAGATAGAGAGATCCGAAGGCGACAGGCCGCCTCTTGGAAAAAACTAAGTCCTTTTCTCCTTCTGAGAAAGGTGGAGAACAAAAGTGAGCTGCTCCGGGGAACAAAAGTGAGCTGCTCCTGGGAACAAAAGTGAGCTGCTCCGGGGAACAAAAGTGGGCTGCTGCGTCGCCTTTCGGGATGAAGCAAATCTTCAAGTCCGGAAAGGAAATCTTCAAGCTCCGAAGGAGAATTCCGCAAAAGTCTGCAAGGAGCTCTCCCAGGTCCCGAAGTCAAGGTCCCTTCAAATGAAGCCCCAGGGCCCTTTTTATAGCTTTGGCCGGGGGTAGTCTGGTAATCTTGTCGTTGGCAGTTTCCATAAATGCTTGGTGGACAAATCATATTTTCCGGTTTGGGGCACACGGATCGTCATTTTTCGTAAATGACCACCTTGCCCTTCGGGCAGCTTGGGCGGCTCGGGCAGTTCGGGCAGCTCTGTTGGAGGCGAAAAAGGCGACTGGCCGTTCCTGAAAAGTGAGAAGCCTGAAAGACAAAAAGTGAGGAGCCGGAAAGACAAAAAGTGAGAAGCCGGAAAGACAAAAAGTGAGAAAACTTCCTGATCGCGCTCAGAAACGTTCTGAGCGCGTGCTAGCGCCGAAGCGCTCCAAGTGCGCAACGAACCACGGGGACGCCTCGGGCGGACGGCGGACGGGGAGTTGTCCCCCAAAGGGGGGACCGGGATCCTTTGGCGAGGAGAGGGCGCCGGACCGCACCCCGAGGAGGGGTGAGCGCGGATTGGCCGCACCCCCAAGGAGGGGTGCGAACTGGCCGCACCCTCCAAGGGGGTGCGGCTTGGCCGCACCCCCCAAAGGGGGGATGCGGCTTGGCCGCACCCCCCAAGGGGGGATGCGGCTTGGCCGCACCCCCCAAGGGGGGTGCGGCTTGGCCGCACCCCCCAAGGGGTGCGTCTTGGCCGCACCCCAAGGGGGTGCGGCCTGGCCGCACCCCAAAAGGGGGGTGCGGCTCGGCCGCACCCCAAAAGGGGGGTGCGGCTCGGCCGCACCCCCAAATGGGTGCGGCTTGGCCGTACCCCCTTGGGGGGTGCGGCTTGGCCGCACCCCAAGGTGGGTGCGGCTCGGTCGCACCCCCTTGGGGGGTGCGACTTGGCCGGCTGCACCCCTAAGGGCGGTGCGATCGGGGGGTGCAGCCTGCGTGCTATCGCGCTCTTTGATTGTCGACCCGCCTCTCTTTTCCGGGGCTTTCCTCAGGTGCGTCCTAAGGCCTTTACGGGTGTACAACATAAGCCCCCCAAACCTTCGGAGTCCGAGTTCCGGAGCGAGGAGTTCGAAGGTTTTGACCTTTTCTGCGGCGGCTTTACCCATTGTCCTCCGTGCGGCGCTTTTCTGGTAGGAGCTGATGTCGGAGGGTGTTGTTTTTTTGAGGTCGTTGTGGGCTTGCTGCCCGACTCTGATATCCGTATGGGCTGAGGGGTTTCTGCAAAATGACAGATTAGCTTGCGCGGTTCTGAGCCCGCGGCTTTTACACAATAGAGAATTAGTTTGCGCAAGTCTGTGCTTGCGACTTTTTTGCACGAGTCTGCGCTCGCGGCTTTTTTGCACGAGTCTGTGCTCGCGGCTTGGCCGGTGAATAGCGGGTGTATTCAAACCGTGGGTGAACGTAAGGGGGGCAGGCCCCTACGTCACCGGGACTCGACGGCGGAGGAGAAGGGCGAACCTTCAATCGACGGCGGTGCAAAGTCCCCGGGGCAGGGCCCCGAAGTGGCCGGTGAATAGCTGGTGTATTCAAACCGGGGGCGAACGTAAGGGGGGCAGGCCCCTACGACGCTGGGACTCGACGGCGGAGGAGAAGGGCGAACCTTCAATCGACGGCGGTGCAAAGCCCCCGAGGCAGGGCCTCTTTATAAAGTTTTTTCTTAAGTGAGTGTAAGTGTCAAAATATGGTTTTACAGTATGAAATCATTTGGTGCATAGCTTTATGTAAGATGAGATAGGTGCACGAGTCTGGGCTCGCGGCTTTTACATAACATGAAATATAAGATAGGTGCACGAGTCTGAGCTCGCGGCTTGTACATAAATTGAAGATAAGTTTGCGCGAGCTTGAGCTCGTGGCTTAGTACATGGTAGAGGTCCCTGGATCACTGGTAAAAGCGGCGCAGGTTTTGAGCGTTCCAGGTGCGTGGCAAAGTCTTCCCTTCCGCCGTCCTGAGCCTGTATGTTCCGGGTTTCACGACTGTGGTGACTGCGTACGGGCTCTCCCAGGCCGGTGAGAGCTTATCTCCTTGGGGGCCTTTGCCGGTGGCCTCGACGCTGCGTAAGACGAGATCTCCTACGTTGATTGGTCTGGGCTTCACCCTCCTGTCGTAGGTCCGGGCGACACGCATTTGGTAGAGTGCAGCGCGGTGAGCAGCGCTGTCTCGAACTTCTGGGATTAGATCGAGGTTTTCTCGGAGCAGTCCATCATTCTTGCTGGGGTCGAAGGTTAGTACTCGAGCACTCGGAACGCCGATGTCGACGGGGATGATAGCTTCGGTTCCGTAACAGAGGTTATAAGGTGTCTCCCCTGTAGGAGTCCTCTCTGTTGTGCGATACGCCCACAACACATTCGGGAGTGCGTCTACCCACTGTCCCCCGGCTTCTTCCAAGCGTGTTTTCAGTCCTTTGAGGATGGTGCGGTTTGTGACTTCTACTTGTCCGTTGGTTTGCGGATGTGCCACGGCCGTGTGACGCAGGTTGATCTTCAGGTCCTCGCACATCTTGGTGAAGGACTTCCCAGTGAATTGAGTGCCGTTGTCGGCAATGATCGCAGTTGGGATGCCGAAGCGGCAGACGATGTTCTTCCAGACGAATTGCTTGGCGTTTTCCTCCGTAATTTTGGCCAGGGGCTCTGCCTCCACCCATTTGGTGAAGTAATTTATGGCTAGGATGATGAACTTCCTCTGCCCGGATGCTAGAGGTAGGGGACCGAGGAGGTCGATCCCCCACTGCGCAAATGGCCACGCACTCTGCAGCGTGGAAAGTGAGACCTGGGGTTGATGAGGCATGTTGGCGTGCAGCTGACAGCTTTTGCACTTCTGGACAAAGTAGGTCGCGTCCTTCCTCATTGTTGGCCAATAGAAGCCATGTCGCAGTATTTTTCGCGCTAATGCCTTCCCGCCTAGGTGTTCTCCGCAGACTCCTCCGTGTACTTCCCTGAGAGCGTAGTCTGCCTCGCCCGCTAGCAGGCATTTTAGATATGGTCATGAGAATGCCCGTTTGTAAAGCTCCCCATCTATAATGGTGAACGATGCTGCCCGCATTCGTAGCCTTCGCGCCTCTAGGCGATCTTCGGGAAGGTCCCCTTGCTCGAGGTATGCTCGCAACGGGGTCATCCAGGATGACTCTTCCTGGTGAATGGCTGTGATTTCCCATGGCCCTTGAATGCTTGGGATCACGACTTCTTCGATTCGGCGTCTTCGAGACTGGTAGCTGGAGGGTGAGGTGGCGAGCTTGGATAGAGCATCCGCCCTGGAATTCTGCTCTCGGGGGATGTGTAGAATCTGATACGATGAGATCTTCTGGAGAAGTGATTTCGCGAATGCGAGGTACTTCGCCATCTGTTCGCTCTTAGCCTCGTAATCTCCTTCAACCTGTGAGACCACGAGTTGGGAGTCTGTATAGATCGTTAGGTTCTCGGCTTTGCAGTCGATGGCGAGTCGGAGTCCGGCGATCAGTGCTTCGAATTCCGCGATGTTATTTGTTGCGGGGAACTTTAGTCGGAGTCCGTAATCCAGGGTGATCTCTTCGGGGCTTATGAGGAGCAATCCTGCCCCGGCCCCTTCAGCTCTAGAGGCGCCGTCGACATAGAGGGTCCAACGGGGGCTGGTGGTGTCTTTGATGAGGGTTGTTTCTGGCGGGATGGTGTATTCCACCACGAAGTCGGCGAGCACCTGCGACTTGATGTCGGGCCGAGGCGGGAATTGGATGTCGAACTCGCCGAGTTCTACGGCCCACTTTACAAGTCTCCCCGAGACTTCCGGCTTTTGGAGGATTGCCCGTAATGGGAGTTGCGTCAACACCTTGACCGCATGAGCCTGGAAGTAGGGTCAAAGTTTTCTAGCTGAGAAAACAAGAGCCAAGGCTGTCTTGTCCGCTACCGGATACCTGGTTTCGGTGTCGGTGAGGACTTTGCTGAGGTAGTAGATTGGTCGCTGCACCCCTCCTTCGTCTTTCACGAGCACTGAGCTAAGAGTCGTAGGCGACACGGTCAGGTACAAGAACAGAGTTTCCCCGGGGGTGGGCTTTGACAGAAGCGGTGGCGAAGCCAGGTACTGCTTGAGAAGCTCGAAGGCCACTTGGCACTCATCCGTCCACTGGAAACCTGAATGTCGTGCTCCCCGGAGGATTTTGAAGAAGGGGAGGTACTTGTCTCCCGTTCGTGATAGGAAACGGGACAAAGCAGCGATCCTCCCGTTTAGGCGTTGTACTTCCTTAATTGAGCGAGGTGGCGACAAATCCTCCAACGCCTTGATCTTCTCGGGGTTGGCCTCAATTCCCCGATGGGTTACCATGAAACCTAGAAACTTCCCCGCCGTCACACCAAACGCACACTTGCTGGGATTGAGCCGCATCTGGAAGCGACGGAGAAGCTGGAAGCACTTTTCCAAGTCTTCCAAGTGGTCGCGCAGGTGGACGCTCTTTACTAGCATGTCGTCCACGTAAACCTCCATCGTTTCTCCGATGAGGTCCTTGAAGACCTTGTTCATCAGCCTTTGGTAGGTGGCTCCGGCGTTTTTAAGGCCGAAGGGCATCACCTTGTAGCAGTAGACTCCCCGGTCGGTGCGGAAGGCAGTATGTTCTTCGTCCACGGGGTTCATCCTTATCTGGTTGTAACCTGAATAAGCATCCATGAAGCTGAGCAGATCATGGCCTGCCGTGGCATCGACGAGCTGGTCAATCCTTGGGAGGGGGAAGCTGTCCTTCGGGCATGCTTGGTTCAGATTGCTGTAGTCGACGCACATCCGCCACTTTCCCGAGGCCTTCTTCACCATGACTACGTTGGCGAGCCATGTGGGGTATTCTGCTTCGCGTATGAATCGCGCCTCTAGGAGCTTAGCTACCTCCTCCTCGATCGCCTTTAAACGCTCGGGGGCAAAGTTCCTCTTCTTTTGAATCACAAGTCTGCAGGCGGGGTTGATGTTTAGCGAATGATAGATAACGTTAGGATCTACCCCGGGCATGTCTTCCGGGCTCCAAGCGAAAATGTCATCGTTCTTCTGCAGGAAGGTGGTGAACTCTTCCCGCTCTTTTTGGGTTAAGAGTGACCCGACCTGAACAGTTCGAGTCGGGTCTCGTCGGGAGAGTGGTATTTCTACCAGCCCTTCAACGGGCGCTCGTCGTTGCAAAGTAGCCTCGTCCCGCAGGTCGAAGTTATTGATGTTGAGAGCGGTCGCCCTTGCTAGTTGGGCCTTCTTCAGGTAGCAGGTCCTGGCTGCCTCTTAGTCTCCTCTTACGACTCCTATTCCTGCGGCAGTGGGGAACTTCATAGCTAGGTGTGGAATGGAGGGGATTGCCCCGAAGATCGACTGGAGCGGTCTCCCGGAGATGGCATTGTAGGCGGAGGTGGACTCTACCACCATGAACTGGATGTTGTGCGTTGACTGTCTTGGAAATTCGCCCAATGTGACTGGGAGAATGATCATGCCTTGCACCGGGACAGGTCTGTTATCGAAGCCGTAGACGGGCCCGGCCGCAGGACTAAGCTGGTCTTTTGTGAGCTTCATACTTTGCAAAGTGGAGAGAAATAAGACATCGACCGAGCTTCCATTGTCGACCAGTATTCTCTTCACCTTGAAGCAGGGATCCCCGATCCCTGCGCTGATCACGAGTGGATCCTGGTGCGGAAGCCGCAACCCTTGCAAGTCTTCGTCTCCGAAAGCTATCGTAATATCTTGCTTGAGTTTTTTGTCTTCGTGGTCTCTTGCGGGCTGGGCAATTGAGAGGATCTGTGATGCTGAGACGGGGGGTCTGGCGATCGTCTCGATTTCTCCTACCATCGGCCTTCCTCCCCCCGTGCCACGGGGGGCGGGAGGCTGCTCCCCTGCATCCCTAGGCTGTTGGGGCTGATTGGGAATCTGGCCTTGTAGGAATCTTCCCAGGAGTCCCTGGCGGATGAGGCGCTCGATCTCGTCTTTGAGTCTGGTGCACTCCTCAGTGGTATGCCCGGTTCCCCGATGGAACTCGCAGTACCTGGACTGGTCGCCCCTTGGATTTGGCGGGGGTATCCTGGGCATGCGGAGCTCGGGGTTGTTTTGTATGGCGTAGAGCACATTCGTTCTGGTGGTGTTCAACGGGGTGTAGGTCCTGGGCGGCTGTGGTCCCAGATCCCTCTGGTGGTTACGCCGACGTTCATCGCCGCGACGCTCCCCGCTGCGACGTTCTTCTTGTTCGCGAGGGGCTTGATCTGATCCCCTCTTCCTTCCCTGGCTTCCTTCGAATTGCCGACGGTGTGCTTCGATAGCCTCATCTGCAGCTATCTGTGCTTCAACCCGATGAACGAGGTCGGGATAACTTGGCACGGTTTCTCTCATGAGAGCCGAGTAGAAGCCACTTGGGCGGAGTCCTTCCAGGAAAACTCCTCGCAGGAGCTCGGGGTCAACTCCTGGGATCTGTCGAGCCTCGGTAGTGAAGCGTCGGAAGAAATCTTTGAGTGTCTCTCCATCGTTCTGGCGGATTCCTGAGAGGTGGGAGGGATCCCGGACAATTCGGCGGTTGGCCATGAACTGATCCACGAACTGCCGCGCCATTTCTGTGAAGTTGTTGATGGCCCCATTCCGCAGGGAATGGAACCAAGTGCGCGCTTGTCCCTTCAAGGTTGCTGGGAACACTTGGCAGAGGAGCTGATCAGGAGCGCTGTAAATCCTCATGACGGTGGTGAAGTGATTGACGTGCTCTAGTGGATCGTCCGTCCCGTGTTGGAAAGCCTGAAGCCATTAGGAATTGGATGGGCTAAGACTTGAGGTGATAGCGGGGAGTCATGATGCGCGGGACGGCGGGTGAGAGCGGCGCGTCGTCCTGCTTGGGCATATTCTTCCTCTATCATGTTGCGTATCTCCTCCCGCGTAGCTCTTTCCACTGCTTGCTCACGGGCAGCTCTTCCGTGGTGGTGGCGGCGGTGATCAGCTTCTGGGCCTCCAGCTGGTGGGCCAAGGTGAGCGGTATTTGCCGCATTGGAGAATCCTTCTGAAGCTTCGCCTTCTTGGACAGCCTCCCCGTTCGGGGCATGATTCAGAGTCGGGGGCGGCGGTGCGTTTAAAGTTGGCAGTTGGTTTGGAACTTGAGGAGACCCAAGATTCCTCACGAGGGCCAACATCTCAGCTTGATGTTCTTCGATCTGCTGTATGCGCGCCTCCAAATCTGCTGCAGGTGCTGGCAGTGCCTCCTCTGCGGGAGGTGCATTGATAAGTGAGTGGGAAGGAGCTGGGTCGACGCGTCCTTCCGGCACCGATCCTTCAGTAATGCGAGCACTCCTCCTCGCCATAGCAGTTGGCTCTCGAAGAGTTTTTCGGGAAAGTTCCCACAGACGGCGCTAAACTGTTGCGGAACGCTTAGGACTCTTGGTAGACCGGTTCGATTGAACTGCCTTAGCTCGTGAGCGAACTAAGCGCGCAAATAGTCAATTAGAGATTCGTTGATTGCACTGGGACTTTTTAGCGTGGAAAACCCGGAAAGGGTAAAAAACCACGTGGTCGGAGCTGTGCCGACCAAACTCCACTATCTTCAGGGGGGTTACAAAGTGAGACATAGAACTCGAGTGCGACAGGCCGCAGCTCGTTACAGTAGTAGTGAGATAGAGAGATCCGAAGGCGACAGGCCGCCTCTTGGAAAAAACTAAGTCCTTTTCTCCTTCTGAGAAAGGTGGAGAACAAAAGTGAGCTGCTCCGGGGAACAAAAGTGAGCTGCTCCTGGGAACAAAAGTGAGCTGCTCCGGGGAACAAAAGTGGGCTGCTGCGTCGCCTTTCGGGATGAAGCAAATCTTCAAGTCCGGAAAGGAAATCTTCAAGCTCCGAAGGAGAATTCCGCAAAAGTCTGCAAGGAGCTCTCCCAGGTCCCGAAGTCAAGGTCCCTTCAAATGAAGCCCCAGGGCCCTTTTTATAGCTTTGGTCGGGGGTAGTCTGGTAATCTTGTCGTTGGCAGTTTCCATAAATGCTTGGTGGACGAATCATATTTTCCGGTTTGGGGCACACGGATCGCCATTTTTCGTAAATGACCACCTTGCCCTTCGGGCAGCTTGGGCGGCTCGGGCAGTTCGGGCAGCTCTGTTGGAGGCGAAAAAGGCGACTGGCCGTTCCTGAAAAGTGAGAAGCCTGAAAGACAAAAAGTGAGGAGCCGGAAAGACAAAAAGTGAGAAGCCGGAAAGACAAAAAGTGAGAAAACTTCCTGATCGCGCTCAGAAACGTTCTGAGCGCGTGCTAGCGCCGAAGCGCTCCAAGTGCGCAACGAACCACGGGGACGCCTCGGGCGGACGGAGGACGGGGAGTTGTCCCCCAAAGGGGGGACCGGGATCCTTTGGCGAGGAGAGGGCGCCGGACCGCACCCCGAGGAGGGGTGGGCGCGGATTGGCCGCACCCCCAAGGAGGGGTGCGGACTGGCCGCACCCTCCAAGGGGGTGCGGCTTGGCCGCACCCCCCAAGGGGGGATGCGGCTTGGCCGCACCCTAAGGGGGGTGCGGCTTGGCCGCACCCCCCAAGGGGTGCGGCTTGGCCGCACCCCCCAAGGGGTGCGGCTTGGCCGCACCCCAAGGGGGGTGCGGCTTGGCCGCACCCCAAGGGGGGTGCGGCTTGGCCGCACCCCCAATGGGTGCGGCTTGGCCGCACCCCCAAGGGGTGCGGCTTGGCCGCACCCCAAAAGGGGGGTGCGGCTCGGCCGCACCCCCAAACGGGTGCGGCTTGGCCGTACCCCCTTGGGGGGTGCGGCTTGGCCGCACCCCAAGGGGGGTGCGGCTCGGTCGCACCCCCTTGGGGGGTGCGACTTGGCCGGCCGCACCCCTAAGGGCGGTGCGGTCGGGGGGTGCAGCCTGCGTGCTATGGCGCTCTATGATTGTCGACCCCGCCTCTCTTTTCCGGGGCTTTCCTCAGGTGCGTCCTAAGGCCTTTACGGGTGTACAACAGCATATATTCACTTGGCAATAAAATGGTGACCAATGGGTCTTACATATAGGAGACAAGAGGAGGGAGGAAACCACAATAGGCAATGTGGGACTAAACATGCAAAAATAATAAATACATAAATACATTGTTTAACACGCCCTCTCAAACTCAAGGTGGATCATGAACCGAGAGTTTGCTAATGAGATATCTGAATCTTGCAGCAGTGAGTGACTTGGTGAGAAAATCCGCAACTTGTTCTTCAGATGCAATGAAGGGTAGAGAGATAGTGTTGGCGAGGAATTCCTGGCGAGTGAAGTGACAATCAATCTCAATGTGTTTTGTCCGTTCATGGAACACCGGATTGGAGGCAATTTGAATGGCACTTCGATTGTCACAAAATAGAGGAGTGGGTCCTGTTATCTTCACACCAAGATCGTGTAGAAGACGGCGGAGCCAGATGATTTCAGCAGTGGTGGAGGCCATGACACGATACTCAGCTTCCGTGCTGGAGCGAGCAATGGATTCTTGTTTCTTACTACGCCAGGAGACCAGGGAGTCGCCCAGGAAAATGCAGAAACCGGTAGTTGAGCGACGAGTCGTAACATCCCCCGCCCAATCAACATCCGAAAATGCTTGGAGGGTGAGTGGAGAAGTTGCAGAGAAAAATAGCGAGCGGTTGACGGAAGTGCGAAGATAGCGGAGAATCCGGAGGACCGCGACGTAGTGAGCTGAGCGAGGAGCTTGAACAAACTGACTGACAAAGCTAACAGTGTAGGCAATGTCAGGTCTAGTCATAGTGAGACAGACCAGCATCCCGACAAGGTTCCGATAACGGGAGACATCTGAAAGTGGTTCGCAGTCTGTTGGGAGGAGTTTCAGATTGAGCTCTATGGGGGTATCAACAGTGCGGTCGTCAGTGAGAGCGGCGACTGAAAGAATATCAGAGATGTATTTCTGCTGAGAAACCAGGATGCCGCGTTTGGAGCGGGAGATCTCTAACCCAAGGAAGTATCGAAGGGGGCCCATGTCCTTCATCTCGAACTGACTGCAGAGATGTTGTTGAAGAGAAGCAATGGTGACATGGTCATCGCCAGTGATAATCGTATCGTCCACATATAAGAGAAGTATGGCGCATCCCTGAGCGGAGGTGCGAGTAAACAGGGCATGATCCGTTTGTCGTTCAATGAAGCCAGCCTTTAGAACAGCAGTGTGAAAACGCTCAAACCAGGCACGAGGGGCCTGTTTGAGACCATAGAGGGCCCGACGGAGGTGGCAGACGTGGCCAGGGGCAACGGAGAGACCCGGAGGGGGGCCATGTACACCACTTCTGTGAGATCGCCATGCAGAAAGGCATTGGTGACATCCATCTGATGGAGGGGCCAGTTTCGGGTAGCAGCGACTGCAAGTAAGGTGCGAACGGTTGTCATCCGGGCAACTGGTGCAAAGGTTTCATCGTAGTCGATCCCATGTTCCTGAGAAAACCCGCGAGCAACTAAACGGGCTTTGTGTCGCTCAATGGAGCCGTCCGGGCGAGTCTTAATTTTGAATATCCATTTGCAGCTGACAGGGGTGACGCCAGGAGGACAGGGGACGAGGTCCCAGGTGTGAGTTCTGCGGAAGGCCTGAAGTTCAACTGCCATGGCCTGCTGCCATTCGGGTTTTCCAACTGCCTCTTGGTATGACTGGGGCTCCCAGTAGGAGTGGAGAGTCGTGAGGAGGCTTGAAAAGCCGAGGAATAGGAGGTAGCGGTGATGAGAGCAGAAGAGGTAGACCTGTCAGGGTTTTGGTCGTAGCGAGCAGGCGGGTTGCGATTGCGAGCAGGGTTGCGCCGAGGAAGAGTAGGATCCACAGGTGCAGAGGCGGACGGAGCGTCAGATGTAGCCACATCAGAGGGAGCAGGAGCGGGAGGGGGAGCAGGATCCACGGGTGCAGAGGCGGACGGAGCGTCAGACGTAGCCGTATCAGAGGGAGCAGGAGCGGGAGGAGGGACTGTGGGCAGTGGGGGAGGAGTTGAGGTTGAGGGAGGATCTTCGGACGGAGGACGGGCTGGTAACAATATAGGATGGATAATGGGAGTCCTGGGACGAGTTGGAATAGGAGGGAGTAGCGGAAGAGAAATGGGTGGCGAGACGGAGGGTTGGGCGGGAAGAGTCGGTGGTGTGGAGGAGAAAAACATCTCATGTTCAACGAAGGATACATGTCGAGAAATGCGAATGCGACGAGTCACCGGATCGTAGCACCGTTAGCCCTTGTGGTGGGGCCTAAGGCCTAGGTGAACACAACGGGACGAGCGAGCAGAGAGTTTATTGCGTTCAGGGGCGGGAAGGAGAACAAAACAGGTGCACCCAAATGTTCGGAGAGGGGCATAGGTTGGTGGACGGCAGTATAGTCGTTCATATGGAGTTACTTCAGATATGGTCGAGGAGGGAGTGATGTTGATGAGGTGAACAGCGGTGAGGACAGCTTCAGCCCAAAAAGAATGAGGAGCGGATGCGGAGATGAGAAGTGCACGAGCAGTTTCGATGATGTGACGATGTTTTCGTTCAGCGACCCCATTTTGTTCATGGGTGTGCGGGCAAGACTGTTGATGGATGGTGCCATGGGATTGGAGGATGTCGCGCATGGTGGAGGAGAGAAACTCCTGAGCACAGTCGGATCGAAAAACCTTAATCCGACGCTCAAACTGAGTGTGAAGCATTGCTGTGAACGAGCGGTACACATCAGGTATGTCAGAGCGATTGCGAAGGAGATAAACCCAAACACAACGAGAGAAATCATCAATAAAACTAACATAGTACAAATATCCAGAATGTGAAGCAATTGGGGCAGGTCCCCAAATATCAGAGTGAACTAAGTCAAAAGGGGTTGTGGTTTGAGAAGTACTGCTTGAGAATGGTAGAGCAAGGTGCCTGGACAAACGACAGCCAGTACATATAGAGAGGGGGGAAAGGAGACACGACCCAAAGCTCCAGAGCGGATAACACTTCGAAGTCGGTCAGTAGACAAATGTCCTAAACGTCGGTGCCACAAGTCGACATCAGATATAACAGAAAGGGCAGAAGCTGATGAAGATGATGAAGGGGGAACGTGGAGATACTCTATCTGATACAGGCCACCAGTCCTATGGCCCTGTCCAATCCTCTGAGCTGTCCGTGAATCCTGCACAACACAATCAGAAGAAGAAAATGTGACAGTTAGTCCGAGATCGCAAAGAGAGCTAACGGAGATAAGGTTCAAGTGTAGCCGAGGAGCATGGTGAACGTTGGAGAGGGTAAGTTGACTAGTAGGGGCAGAGGTTGGGGTAATGGAGCCAGATCGCATAATAGGGACAGAGCCCCCATCAGCAGTTGTGACTTGAAGGGTAGTGGGGGTGGAAGTGCAGTTGGTTAGGATGTTGGAATCGGAGGTGAGATGGCAGGAGGCCCCAGAGTCGAAATACCAAGGTGCAGTTGAAGTAACCCGAACAGCAGTAGTGCCAGAAGCGGCTGACATGATGTGGGCTGCGGAGGTGGCAGGTTGGAGCAGAGGTGACCGAAGAAGTAACTCCTCTAGACGTTGTATTCGATCTTCGACAGCAGTTGCAGCAGGTATAGCATGAGAAGGCGAGACAGTCATGGAGCTGGACTGACTGGCGGACTGGAGCAGACGGGCGCGAGCAGAGTAGTCGCAGGCGGACTAGCGATCGCGCGAGCTGGCGGTCTGGCTACAAAGAGATCGCGGGCAAGTCGGGCAAGCAGGCTGGCAGTTTGCTGGGAGATAGCGAGCAGAAGGCTGGCGCGGACTGGAGCAGGAGCGGACTAGTCGCGCGATCAGGTGCGCGAGCAGATCGCGCGGGCAGACTGGCCGGAGGCTGTTGGAGCTGGCAGGGCGCACTGGAGATGTTGGAGGACAGCTCGCACGGGCAGGCTGCTGGCAGGATGGTCGCGAGATCGTTGTTGGCTGGCACGGGCAGGCTGCTAGCACGGAGGCTGGCTCGCACGGATGAGAGAAGCTCGCACGGGCAGGGAGATCGATCACCAGGCAAATCGATCGCCAGGTAGGACGCGGACGCGAGAGGTCGGCAGATCGCAGGCTCGGGCTCGGGAGTCGGCAAATCGCGAGAAGTCGGCAGATCGCAGATCTCTGGCTCCAGGAAGATCGCGGACGGGAGGTCGGCAGATCGCGGACGGGACGGGAGGTCGGCAGGTCGCGGACGGGACGGGAGGTCGCTGAAGCTGGAGATCGCTAGAGTTCGGCGAACTGGGCTTGCGGTCTCGGCGGCTGGCGGACAGGAGGTCGCTGAAGCTGGAGATCGCTGGCGGTCTTGCGGACAGGAGGTTGAACAGGAGACCGGCGAACAGGAGACCGCTGAAACAAGATCGAGCGAACAGGAGACCGGCGAACTCGCACAAGATCGAACTCGATTGAGAGGCAGCAAATCTAATCCGAGGCAACAGTATTCGAGCGGTCTCGAGCAGGAGACCGCTGAAACGAAGCGCGCGCGATCTGGATTAGGAGACTGCTAGAGCGAAAATTCCGGGGCGCGAAATCTAGGGCAATCCGATATACAGAGCGGAGCGGAGCTTCAACCTCGAGAGACGAGGTCAAGCGAAAAAAAATAGTGAACCTGGCTCTGATACCATGTTACAAATAAGTATCAAGTATTTGCATATATTCACTTGGCAATAAAATGGTGACCAATGGGTCTTATATATAGGAGAGAAGAGGAGGGAGGAAACCACAATAGGCAATGTGGGACTAAACATGCAAAAATAATAAATACATAAATACATTGTTTAACATCCTCCACCATAGCCAGTCAACCCACCAGCGGCACCAGTCAACTGAACAGCTCCATAGCCACCTCCCCGAGCAGAGTCAGATCTCCAAGCATTTGAATAACCAATGGTTTCACTACCATCATTATGGCCAGAACATGCACTCTGTTCTCCAGCACTAGCTGTAGGATTGCCAGCTAGGGTGACACCACCATGACCTCCAACAACCCGATAACCACCCTGATTACCATAAGGACATCACAGGAGGAAACAAAAAAAACATAATCAACCTCTGGAGTTAGCTTCAACAGCCATTACAACAAACTGCACCTGTTGTAAGGACTGAAATATAACTAAAACACAGTTTGTTACTAATAGTTATATTTAGTAACAAATTTTTTTTGTTGTTACAA
This sequence comes from Dactylorhiza incarnata, assembly GCA_033032865.1. Taxonomy (NCBI): domain Eukaryota; kingdom Viridiplantae; phylum Streptophyta; class Magnoliopsida; order Asparagales; family Orchidaceae; genus Dactylorhiza; species Dactylorhiza incarnata. The sequence goes on along the minus strand of JAWHQI010000123.1, from coordinate 4,792,023 downwards.
AAAAGTACTTTTTTGTAACGAATATTTTAAATTTTGTTACAATAATAATTAATTCGTTACTATAAATGTAAGTATTTGTAACAACACTAATGTTACGTTACAAATAGAAAACTTTTCTCACAATAAGTATCAATTGTAACCACATCATGAAACTTTTTTGTGACAAAGACATTGTCCTTACTAATAGTAATATTTTATTATTAAAGTTTTGTTTTCTGATGGGTACTCATGATAAGAGTCTAGTATTTATAAAAGTATCTAGCGGGGATGTTCGTAAAAGGCAGCAAGAAATTTCCAAAGACGGATTATTTCCAAAGACGGATCGTTTCCAAAGACGGATATTTCCAAGAACGGGTGTTTCCAAAAACTCTTCCCCTCCTAATTCGGCAGGAGGAATAAAACGCGCAAAACCGACGCAAGCTTGGCCATACCCCCTTGGGGTGCGGCCGAACCGCACCCCACGCATATGGGGTGCGGCCCAGCCGCACCTCGCGAGGGGGGCGGCCCAGCCGCACCCCGCACGGGGTGCGGCCTCGGCCGCGCCCCACCGGGGTGCGGCCAAGCCGCACCCCACGAATGGGGTGCGGCCTAGCCGCACCCCGCGCGGGGTGCGGCCTAGCCGCACCCCACGCACGGGGTGCGGCCTAGCCGCACCCCACGCACGGGGTGCGGCCTAGCCGCACCCCACGCACGGGGTGCGGCCTAGCCGCACCCCACGAATGGGGTGCGGCCTTGGCCGCACCCCACGCATGAGGTGCGGCCTTGACCGCACCCCACGGGGTGCGGCCTTGGCCGCACCCCCTTGGGGTGCGGCCTTGGCCGCACCCCCTTGGGGTGCGGCCTTGGCCGCACCCCCCTTGGGGTGCGGCCAAGCCGCCTTTCCTCGAGGCGCGCTCGGCCCGCACCCCCTCTAGGGCGCGCCCATGCCGCGCCCCCCCGAGGAGCGATCACGTTGCGCGCCCTCGAGGCGCGGTCGCCCGCCCCTCCCTCCGCGCAGGGTGCAGCCGCCCGCCTATCCGTCTTCCCCAATAGGGGAGGGAGCTCGCGAGAAACCCTCGCGGGCGCACTTGTCGTCGGAACGCATCCGCAATTCGTCACGCGCTTAGGACATTTTAGCACTAGCGCGCGCTTAGAACATCTCTGGGCGCGGTCAGGAAGTCTTCTCACTTTTTGTCTTTCCGGCTTCTCACTTTTTGTCTTTCCGGCTTCTCACATTTTGGGTTTCAGGCTTCTCACTTTTCAGGAACAGTTAGTCGCCTTTTTCACCTCCAACAGAACTGCCCGAACTGCCCAAACTGCCCAAGCTGCCCGAGGGGCAAGGTGGTCATTTACGAAAAATAGTGATCCGAGGGCCCCGAACCGGAAAATATGATTCGTCCACCGAGCATTTATGGAAACAGCCAACGGCAAAATTACCGGGCCGCCCCCGACAAAAACTATAAAAGGAGCCCCATGGCTTCATTTGAAAGGACCTTGACTTCTGGACCCGGGAGAGCTCCTTGCAGACTTTTGCGGAATTCTCCTTCGGCACTTGAAGGTCTCCTTCGGGACTTGAAGGTCTCCTTCGGGACTTGAAGATCTCCATCTTCCCGAAAGGCGACGAGCAGTTCTCAGAAGAGAAAGACGACGAGCCTTCTCGATTCCGAAAGGCGACAAGTAGTTCTCAGAAGAGAAAGACGACGAGCCTTCTCGATTCCGAAAGGCGACAAGCAGTTCTCAGAAGAGAAAGACGACGAGCTTTCTCGATTCCGAAAGGCGACAAGCAGTTCTCAGAAGAGAAAGACGACGAGCTTTCTCGATTCCGAAAGGCGACAAGCAGTTCTCAGAAGAGAAAGACGACGAGCTTTCTCGATTCCGAAAGGCGACAAGCAGTTCTCAGAAGAGAAAGACGACGAGCCTTCTCGATTCCGAAAGGCGACAAGCAGTTCTCAGAAGAGAAAGACGACGAGCTTTCTCGATTCCGAAAGGCGACAAGCAGTTCTCAGAAGAGAAAGACGACGAGCCTTCTCGATTCCGAAAGGCGACAAGCAGTTCTCAGAAGAGAAAGACGACGAGCCTTCTCGATTCCGAAAGGCGACAAGCAGTTCTCAGAAGGGAAAGGCGACCAGCCTTCTCAATTCCAGAAAGGCGACTAGCAGTCTTTGAGGGGAAAAGGACTTAGTTTTTTCGTGAGGTGGCCTGTCACCCTCGAAGCTCTCTTTCTCCAAATATTGTAACGAGCAGCGGTCTGTCGCGCTCGAGCTCTAGCTTCCAAGTTGTAACTCCTCCAGAAGATAGTGAAGTTTGGTCGGCACAGCTCCGGCCGCGTGGTTTTTTACCCTTTCCGGGTTTTCCACGTTAAAAAGTCTCTGCGTACTCAACGAACCTCTAATTAACTGTTTGCGCGTTTAGCCTGCTCACGAGCTAAGGCGGTTCAAGTGAACCGGTCTACCAAGAGCCCTAAGCGTTCCGCAACAGTTTGGCGCCGTCTGTGGGAAATGGATTCCCAAATCCGAAGCAAAGGATTTCCGAGCGCAATTCCCCCTTCGCCGGAATCCTCGAAGCCAGCAAGAGCGGACATCTCCCCTGAACTGTCCGATGCATACAGCTCCTCGATTCCAGAAAGCCAGGCGAAGAGAGCGCTCACTGCCGCACCCATCCGGCCCCCTTGGCCGGAGTCGGCAGGCAAACCGGCCCCGCCGGCAGGAGGGCGTGATTCGAGCAATGACCAACGCCAACAAAGGCGATCACCCCTCTCGAAGTCAATCTTGGAGTACCCAGTTCCGTCATGGCTAAAGCTCCCTTACGACAAGGAATTCCACGGGGCAGAAGATCCATATGAGCACGTTAATCGTTTTCTGATAATAACACGGGAGCTCGGACTTCCCGACCCAGCTAGCTGCAAAATCTTCGCCAAAACGCTACATGGAGACGCTCTCCACTGGTATCAAGCCCTGCCTAGCGGAGCGATCCATAGTTTCTCCGAGTTGTCCCGACTGTTCATCAAGCAACACGAGTCCTACTCAGCAAAGATCCAGGAAGGCGATAAGCCCGGTGCGAGCAAACAACCCCACCTAGAAGAAGGGGAACGGAGCGTGCAATCAGAGAAAGTCGGCCCAAATTTTCACCAAGAACGCCCCTGCGCATGGATGGATTTCATCTTGGATGCAAGCATAGGGAGTCCTCCCTGTGAGCTGAGGAAGGCGCTGATAACCCACCGCATCTCCTTCAACGTCCTGTTCTTGGCAGCAATAGTTCGGCTCAAGCTCCTAAGCGGGAACCTCAAGCTTAGGGCTAGCAAAGCAGAGCTCCCAGATGGAACCACGATACCCACTATGGGCGTCATCACCCTCCCCGTCCAAGTAGGAGCACATGCTGAACCGATCCAGTACGACGTACAATTCATTGTCGCCAAAGCGGACTCCCCCTACGACGCAATATTCGGGAGCCTCCTACTAGACGCCATGGACCACGACGTCTCAATGTCAGGACGCATGGCTAGCAAAGGAAATACCATCAAGAGCGCAATGCATAGTCTCAGCACGACCGCACCTTGGCCCTCCTGGATCAGCAGCAACTCGTCGCCGAAATCAAGGACCGAGATACAGGGTTCACGAGAAGGCCAAACAGCTCCTGCGATAGCTGGAAAAGAAAAACTTCAGAAACTAACAGACTCGCCGCCCCACGATTCAGTCCGCAAGAGAAAGGGACGGCAACAGCAGCCCGAGGGAGCCGAACTGCCCACTCGGAACCAAGCAGACCGCTCCCGAGAGCTAGCAAATCAAGGCCTTCAGAACTTCACCCCGCTAAACACACCACGCGAGCATATATTGTCCGTGATCTGTCATAGCGAACTCATCCACTGGCCTAGGAAGCTCTCCTTGCACAAGGGAGCTTCGTCTCAATTCTGCCACTTCCACAAGGGCCGAGGGCACCAAACGGAGCAATGCGCCCGACTGAAAGAAGAAATCGAACGCCTTATCCAGCTGGGATACCTGGAGGCCTTCCGCAAAAAGACGCCGGCCAGCGAAGACCAATCTCCGGGCCGCCGTTGCCCACCAAGCTGAACAACTACGAAGATTCGGGCAAACGCAGCGCCAGCAAGGCTCGACGCCATCTTCTCGAAAGCCTGTATCAGAAACTTATCGCAAGACTGCATTTGCGAATGTATCAGTATTAATCTTCTAATAAAATCCTACTTGCTTCAATCCATTCTACTGCAGGTACCGCTTCGGGGCCCTGCCCCGGGGACTCTGCACCGCCGTCGATTGAAGGTTCGCCCTTCTCCTCCGCCGTCGAGTCCCGGTGTCGTAGGGGCCTGCCCCCCCTGCGTTCACCCCCGGTTTGAATACCCCCGCTATTCACCGGCCAAAGCCGCGAGCGCAGACTCGTGCACCAAAGCCGCGGGCACAGAACCGCGCAAAAAGTCGCAAGCAAAGGCTTGTGCACTAAAGCCGCGAGCACAGACTCGTGCACCAAAGCCGCGGGCACAGAACCGCGCGAAAAGCCGCGAGCACAGACTCGTGCACTAAAGCCGCGGGCACAGACTCGTGCAAGAAAGCCGCAAGCACAGACTTGCGCAAACTAACTCGTTATATATGTATTCATTTGAAAGCCGCGAGCACAGACTCGTGCAAGAAAGCCGCAAGCACAGACTTGCGCAAACTAACTCGTTATATATGTATTCATTTGAAAGCCGCGAGCACAGACTCGTGCAAGAAAGCCGCAAGCACAGACTTGCGCAAACTAACTCGTTATATATGTATTCATTTGAAAGCCGCGGGCTCCGTCTCGTGCAAAACTCATCTTGAAAACAACCAAAACTATGCAGGTGTTAACAATCAGATAAGCAGAATCGTACGAAGAAGTAAACACGACAAACTCAATAAGAGGATTCAACCGCGTCAGCTCAACGCTGCGTACAAAGCAGACAACCATACAAACAAAACTCAGAACGAAACTCAGGACGACACACGAGCAAACAACAGCACGGAGGTCAAGAAAATAGTGGGCGATCGGCATCAATCCTCGGCCGCGTCCGAGCACTCATCCTCCGAAAGATCTCCCGCTCCAAGACCAGCAGTGTCACACCCGAACTTCTTCCCCACCAAGCGAAGGGTCTTCTGAATACCGCGCTGGAAGGCGACCTCACGCTCGTCCTCCAACAGGGGCTCGACCTCCTTCGTCATGACCTCGGCACGGATCTCCTCCGCCATCTGGAACCGCTCCTCGACGAAAGCAAGAGAGTCTCGGAACTCGGCAACTCCGGCCGCCTTAGCGTCCTCAAGGCTGCGCTCGACCGACGACAGCCGCTCCACCTCGCTCCGAAGAAAGCCCAGCTCCCCCTCCATGCGAAACATCTCCCCCTGGGCCTCAGATAGCTGGCGAAGCGCGTCCTGGGCAAGCGCCTTATCTCCACCATACGCCTCCTGCAGCTTCTCAACCTCGGACTGGGAAGAAGAAAGGTCCGCCTCCAGCTGCTTAATACGGGACAGATCGCGATCCCTCCTCTTCTGTAAAGCAGATATGTCCCTCTTCATCACGCTCAGCTCCTCCTGGAGAGAGATGTAACTGTCCTTAAGGCCCACATAGCAGTCATTCCACGTGAGGGCAACGTTGGTCAGAACGTTCGCCTGCCAACACGAAGGAAACAATCAGGAAACACGAACAACAATGGCAGGGACAAGTCAAGACCCAGACAAGGAAAGATTGACTTACCGCAGAAGTCATCGCCTGGAGGGACGAGGAAACTCGCCGCGACGGCGGATGAGGAGGAGGTGGCAGCAAGTCTCCCTGCGCAACCTGCTCAGCAGTTGGGGATGCCAGAATCTCGACCTCCGGGTCGGGAGCAATCGGCTCCCCCCGACGGCGGCTCGGACCAGCTTCATGATCGTGGCTCCTAGGCTCCGGCGGAGCAGGGCCCGAACTAGGAGTTCCATTCCTGAAGACAATCTTTCTCCTTTTCCCACGCTCCAGGGGAACCGCAGCCTCCCGCTCAGGATCCCAAGAAAGCCCCACCGCAAGCAACCGACTCTCCTCCACACAGTTGTACACACTGAACAAAGCTTTTGACAGCCCATCTCGACCAGGGAAGCCGGGGAGAGGAAGGAACTCGTCCTCCCGACCGGTCAGTCGGCGGCAGCGTCCAGGAAGCGACCTCCAAAGCTCGGGCAGCTCCCAACGATTCCGAACATATCCGTAAAGAGTATTCCCGTGGCGATAATCCGCCTTCTCGCCAAAGTGGAACCAACTTTTGTTGCTCCGCACCTCAATCCGTCCGCCCAAGTCGGTTGTAGCCTCACACCAATCCTTGAAGAGTTCAAGTGAAAAGCGCGTACTGTGTTCCCGAAAAAGCACCACCAGCCCCATGATGTTCGCCATTCCAGCAGGCGTGAACTGGGTGATCGGGACGCCGCAGAACCGGAATATTTCAATAGCCTCCTCCGGTGGAGGAATTCGGAATCCAGACTTCAGGCAACTCTCGGAGAGTGTTATGTAACCCGTAGGAGGATTTTGAACACGCTCCTCCGCCCCTGGAATCTTAATCTCAACACTCGGAGGCAATCCAAACCGCTTGCGCCACACCTCGATTCGCGCGCTATCTAGAGAGGAGCGTAAACGCATCGGCCTCGATTGGCCGCCCCGCTTCGAAGCCTGCAAGGAAGAGCAAACACATAAAAACGAGCCGTGCTAGAAAATCCAAAAGACCACGAGGCATCTCACCGCACACCATGCACGCAAGCACCAGAGGTCCGCACCGCCAACCTCACCCGCATGCAAGGAGCAGCCGCGCGCAAAGGCACAGTCCGCACGCAGGGGCCCACGCGCACCGACCGCACGAATGCACCCGCGCGCGGAAGCGCGCAGCGCGGCACCTGCGCGCGGACCCGTGCGCGGCGCCTGCGCGCGGGAGCGCGCAACGCGGCACCGCGCGATCGGACGGGCCGCACGGCACCCGCGCGCACGGGCGCGCGGGCACCCGCGCGCACGGGCGCGCGGGCACCCGCGCGCACGGGCGCGCGGGCGCGCGGCACCCGCGCGCGGGAGCACGCAACGCGGCGCCCGCGCGCAAGGGGCCGCACGCGCCCGGGCGCGGCACCCGCGCGGCGGGCGCGCGGCACTCGCGCACGCGGGCGCGCGGCACCCGCGCGGCGCCCGCGCGCGCGCACGGGCGCGAGGCACCCGCGCGCGCGGGCGCGCGGCACCCGCGCGCAGGAGCGCGCGCCGCGGCGCCCGCGCGCATGGGGCCGCACGCGCGCGCGGGGGCACGCTCGCGCCAGCCGGGCGCCCCGCCGCCGGCTCCGCCCGCGCACGGTCACCCCTGGGCATCACCTTTTCGGCCGCTCCGGCCGCTCGCACGCCGCTCACCGCGCCCCCTCATCCGCCGGCCGTTTGATTTCCCCGCTCCTTTTTTCAAAAAGTTAAAGGCAAAATCTACTTACCCCAACCATTGTTCAACGCCAAACCGGTTCCAACACGCAAACGTTCAAAAAACCCTCGCACTCCTTCTCAAGTTCTGGACTCCGACGGTTTTGGGGGGCTTATGATGGGTACTCATGATAAGAGTCTAGTATTTATAAAAGTATCTAGCGGGGATGTTCGTAAAAGGCAGCAAGAAATTTCCAAAGACGGATTATTTCCAAAGACGGATCGTTTCCAAAGACGGATATTTCCAAGAACGGGTGTTTCCAAAAACTCTTCCCCTCCTAATTCGGCAGGAGGAATAAAACGCGCAAAACCGACGCAAGCTTGGCCATACCCCCTTGGGGTGCGGCCGAACCGCACCCCACGCATATGGGGTGCGGCCCAGCCGCACCTCGCGAGGGGGGCGGCCCAGCCGCACCCCGCACGGGGTGCGGCCTCGGCCGCGCCCCACCGGGGTGCGGCCAAGCCGCACCCCACGAATGGGGTGCGGCCTAGCCGCACCCCGCGCGGGGTGCGGCCTAGCCGCACCCCACGCACGGGGTGCGGCCTAGCCGCACCCCACGCACGGGGTGCGGCCTAGCCGCACCCCACGAATGGGGTGCGGCCTTGGCCGCACCCCACGCATGAGGTGCGGCCTTGACCGCACCCCACGGGGTGCGGCCTTGGCCGCACCCCCTTGGGGTGCGGCCTTGGCCGCACCCCCTTGGGGTGCGGCCTTGGCCGCACCCCCCTTGGGGTGCGGCCAAGCCGCCTTTCCTCGAGGCGCGCTCGGCCCGCACCCCCTCTAGGGCGCGCCCATGCCGCGCCCCCCCGAGGAGCGATCACGCTGCGCGCCCTCGAGGCGCGGTCGCCCGCCCCTCCCTCCGCGCAGGGTGCAGCCGCCCGCCTATCCGTCTTCCCCAATAGGGGAGGGAGCTCGCGAGAAACCCTCGCGGGCGCACTTGTCGTCGGAACGCATCCGCAATTCGTCACGCGCTTAGGACATTTTAGCACTAGCGCGCGCTTAGAACATCTCTGGGCGCGGTCAGGAAGTCTTCTCACTTTTTGTCTTTCCGGCTTCTCACTTTTTGTCTTTCCGGCTTCTCACATTTTGGGTTTCAGGCTTCTCACTTTTCAGGAACAGTTAGTCGCCTTTTTCACCTCCAACAGAACTGCCCGAACTGCCCAAACTGCCCAAGCTGCCCGAGGGGCAAGGTGGTCATTTACGAAAAATAGTGATCCGAGGGCCCCGAACCGGAAAATATGATTCGTCCACCGAGCATTTATGGAAACAGCCAACGGCAAAATTACCGGGCCGCCCCCGACAAAAACTATAAAAGGAGCCCCATGGCTTCATTTGAAAGGACCTTGACTTCTGGACCCGGGAGAGCTCCTTGCAGACTTTTGCGGAATTCTCCTTCGGCACTTGAAGGTCTCCTTCGGGACTTGAAGGTCTCCTTCGGGACTTGAAGATCTCCATCTTCCCGAAAGGCGACGAGCAGTTCTCAGAAGAGAAAGACGACGAGCCTTCTCGATTCCGAAAGGCGACAAGTAGTTCTCAGAAGAGAAAGACGACGAGCCTTCTCGATTCCGAAAGGCGACAAGCAGTTCTCAGAAGAGAAAGACGACGAGCTTTCTCGATTCCGAAAGGCGACAAGCAGTTCTCAGAAGAGAAAGACGACGAGCTTTCTCGATTCCGAAAGGCGACAAGCAGTTCTCAGAAGAGAAAGACGACGAGCTTTCTCGATTCCGAAAGGCGACAAGCAGTTCTCAGAAGAGAAAGACGACGAGCCTTCTCGATTCCGAAAGGCGACAAGCAGTTCTCAGAAGAGAAAGACGACGAGCTTTCTCGATTCCGAAAGGCGACAAGCAGTTCTCAGAAGAGAAAGACGACGAGCCTTCTCGATTCCGAAAGGCGACAAGCAGTTCTCAGAAGAGAAAGACGACGAGCCTTCTCGATTCCGAAAGGCGACAAGCAGTTCTCAGAAGGGAAAGGCGACCAGCCTTCTCAATTCCAGAAAGGCGACTAGCAGTCTTTGAGGGGAAAAGGACTTAGTTTTTTCGTGAGGTGGCCTGTCACCCTCGAAGCTCTCTTTCTCCAAATATTGTAACGAGCAGCGGTCTGTCGCGCTCGAGCTCTAGCTTCCAAGTTGTAACTCCTCCAGAAGATAGTGAAGTTTGGTCGGCACAGCTCCGGCCGCGTGGTTTTTTACCCTTTCCGGGTTTTCCACGTTAAAAAGTCTCTGCGTACTCAACGAACCTCTAATTAACTGTTTGCGCGTTTAGCCTGCTCACGAGCTAAGGCGGTTCAAGTGAACCGGTCTACCAAGAGCCCTAAGCGTTCCGCAACATTTTCAATTTTTTTACTATTTTATTATCAAAGTTTTGAATTATTTTTTTTTTGAAAAAAATAAAAAAAATTTGTATGCGCGCGACAGTAAACCGCCTCGATAGTGCTCTAACGCGACGACAGTACTCCTGCAGCCCGCAAACATCCGTGCGCGGCTGTCGCAGATAAGTGGTACTATTGCGACATGTATTTTTGCGCGTACGGGGTTTTTTTATAAATCTTTAACTTTTTATAAAAGTTTTTCTGCCTCTCTCTCATGCAGCTCTATCTCTCTCTCACATTAATGAATGAAATATACGGATGAAAATTTCCCTCCATAAAATTTTGAACAAAACAAAACTAAAAATTAAAAATATATTAAATGTAAAAATGAATGCAAATTAATATGACATTAATTTTTTAATATAATTTTGGAATTAAAATAAAATCACGCACGAACGCGCACGCAAATGCACTCTCGCGCGCACGCAAATGCACTCTCGCGCGCACGCAAATGCACTCCTGTGCGTGTAGTTTTCTTTTTTTTGCTTGAGAGCTAGCGTGTATTGCATGTGTCGGGGCTCAAACACAGACACATGCACACACACAGACACGGACAACCAAACACACAAACATCCATTTGCGAGTTGTAGCAATGTCTTTCACGTACGGCAGCCGCCGTTGTCTCCCCTCTCTTCGACGGTCGCCGCCGCCGTCGCCTCTCTCTTCCACGGTCGCCGTCATCGTCGTTCTCTTTCTCGGCCGTCGCTGCGCGCCGTTCTCTTCCTCTAGTTTATTAAGTTTTGTCTATTTCCTTCCCTCTCACATTAATGAATTATATGGAGGGAATTTTCACTCCATAAAATTTTGCACAAAACAAATCAAAAAATTTAAAACATATTAATATAATTTTTGAATAAAAATAACGATCGCGCACTGGCCCCGTATGCACACATATTTATTCATTGTGCGCAGGGGTGAAATAATTGTACCCTTCGAGCGCCCATTTTTGGCTCGAGCACGTGCTTTTCACTCGGATGCGCATTTTATTTCCCGAGCACACGTTTTTTTTCAGTCGCGCGCATTGCACTAGCTCTATCTTTTTTGCTCGGGAGCATAAATAAATTTGTCAGCGCACACGTTTTTTGCTCGGGAGCTAGCGTTTTAATGAAAATATATGTCATATATATATTAATTGATGGATGACACATGCTTTAATGAAAATAAATGCGTATTGTTGCAGCTGCATCAAACTACAGCAGCATTTGTGTGGATGGGATTTCATTTTGTTAAATGATGTTAGGGTAATAGTTTTGAATATGTCCTTTGGTCTAAACTTTTATCTGTGATGTTACAATGGTAGGAGACAAGATGAGAAGGGGTATTTTTAACAATATTGCTGTCGATCTCAAAAATGTAATTTGAGATCGACAACAATACGGTGTCAGATGGAAAGACAGCAATATTGCTGTCAATCCTTACTCCTACCTCCCCTCGCTTGAGAAACATCATTTCTAATAGTATTTGATGTTTTTGTATTACAAGTGTTTGTTGTGCTCTTTAATTATGTTAGTTATTTGACACACATGCATAAATACATGGGACTTATCTGAGTGAAGTTAAGATTTTCAAATTATAATGTTATTATAGAAGTTTCAGTTTTCTCATATGCCCTGTAAGTTAGATTATCTTACAGTTTTTCTATTTTCTTTATAATTTTCGAAATTAGCCATCAGTTCTTAGAAGGTCGTCCATTGATTGTAGAAGCTGGAGCAAGCTTTGGGTAGAAAAGATGTAAAGCAATTAAGAATGAAATAGATCTAATCATTATTTGAATTAAGAAGGTGCCATGTCTTCATTTTTTTCTTGCAGACCGATTCTATTTCCTACTAAAACTATGCAGTTTTGCCTAGCGTAATAGGCATGCATATAACAATGCCTAAATTGGATACCATAAACTTACAGCATGACTTTCTGGTTTAGTGTACGGCATTATACCCTGATATTTTTAGTTGAAATCTTCTTTGCTGGCAATGAGTAGTAAGTGTGCAGTGATTGTGTAACGATTTGCAGTGCAATGAGTGTTATGTTGTGCAGTGACTGTGTTGGGCAGAGAGTGTGGTGTGCAGTGACTGAGTGGTGGGCTGTGTTGTGCAGTGAGTGTGTTGTGCAGTGAGTGTGTTGTGCAGTGAGTGTGTTGTGCAGTGAGTGTGTTGTGCAGTGAGTGTGTTGTGCAGTGACTGAGTGAGTGTTGAGCTGTGTTGTGCAGTGAGTTGTGTTGTGTAGTGAGTGTGTTGTACTGCAGTGAGTGTTTTGTGCTAGATCATAAAATGCTAATGTATTATACTACAGCGAGCTGTGTTCTTCAATTTCTTATTAAAACTGCTAACGTACTAGATCATAAAATATAACTATCATTGTATTACTCAAATGAACTTGCATGTTTAAGGTTCTTCAACTGCTTATTCAACTATCTTATCCAATGCTTATGTATTGTAATGATCAAATGAACTATTTATGTATTAAACTTCATCTAAGTATTAGTTTTAAACATTTATGCCTTATAAAGCTTACACATTTTCACATCACACCCATGAATCCTCTTTATATTATCTTTTTGCCCCCTTTAAAGTGTTGCTGCCCCTTTTAATAATTGCTCTTTTATTTCTAGGGAGTTGGAGCTTGGAGCGAAAAGTGATGGAAGAAGATGCATTAGTCAAAAAGCGTAGAAGTTGATGTGTTTTGTAAAACATCTTGAACTTATTGTTGTTATGTAATATTGTTTTGTTATAGATGAGATGACACTTAGCTTGTACTCTATCTAGCTACTGCAAGTATTTCAAATTTAATATTTATAATGTGTTTTCTTTTTATTAATTTGACATATTTTTTCCTTCCCGTACTTTTTTGAAATTTTAAATATGAAAAGTATATTAGTTTTTAAAACCTATAATGATTTCTATTATTAAATATTCTTATTACAAATTATTAATGAATAATAAAATATTATTACATAATATAAAACTTTATTATACTTTAAATAATATTTTATATTTATAATAAAATCATGCCATACCCCCAATGATTGGGGACTATATGGGTTCTGTTGTTGTTGTTGTTGTATAATAAAATCATGCCTACCCATCTAATTTAGGAATTGGAAATTTAATAATATAAATGAATTTTTTGGGTAAGGAAGGTATATAACAATTGTAACGAAATAATTATTGTTATGTCATAACAATTGTAACGAAATCAAACATTTGTAACGAAATATTCATATATTTGATATATAAATATAATTTCTTTAGTGGGGAAGAAGTCAAACATTTGTAACGAAATATTCGTTACAATAACTCATCTTATTGTGAGGAAGTAATGTTTGTTACAAATAAATTATTTGTAACGACAAACAAAAATTCGTTACAAGAACTTCTAGCGTCGAGCCTTAGGTAACGGTCGTCACATAAAGTAAATTTCGTTACAAAAACTTTGTGTAACGATATTAGTTACCTTTTGTAACGTTTTTAGTCCTTACTAAAAGTGTAATTTGTTGTAGTGAGCATCAACCATATTTACAATATCACATCTAAGCCATCACTTCATAAAACTTATTCATCTAATGATACATAGGCATCCTCTTATCTTCCAACCGACCTGAGAGCCTAAATGAGGTTATTATCCTACATGAATTAATTAAAAGCCATGTCTCCTACAACAAACATCATCAGGTAAATCAATTCATCAAACCAAGGAAGCAACCATATTTATCATATTGTTTGACAATTCTAGCTTCTTTATTCATCAAAATCTGTTAGAATCATCACTTCTGTGTATTTTATTTTTTGTCTCTTTTGAAGATTTAGCAAAGGAAGGCACTGTTGACATTATTGCTGTAGATATCACCTGCAGGTTAGCAAAGATCAAGCTTGAAGATGAAGAAGATAGGGGGAGAGAAGAGAGGAATAGGAATGGCAAAATGCGGCTGAACCCAGGACCGGGTTCAACACACCTTTAAATAAGCGGCAAAGGTAAAAGCAGCAAAGCAGGGCTGACTTATCAGGGCAAGTCAGACCAAGTACGAAAGTCTTAAATATTACAAATATCAAATATAAGATAACTGAGTGCTAGATTAAATAAAGAAGGTAATCAACACACTCCCATAATCTAGGGCTCGATGTTCTTCCCGTCCAGCTCCTCTAGGCTAATCATGCCGATAGCGTCACGGAAGGTCTTGAACTTCTCGGCTGATAGGGCTTTCGTCAATCCATCCGCCAGTTGTTCCTTCGTATTGCAGTAACTCAGTGTGATTTCCTTCTCTTCAACCAAGTTCCTCACAAAATGATGCTTGATTTGGATGTGTTTTGTACGACTGTGAAATACGGGATTCTTGCTTATGGAAATCGCAGAGGTGCTGTCAACCATGAGCTGGAGAGGTGGGGTTTCTTCTTGTTTTAAGGTAGAGAGAAGACGATTTAGCCAAACGCCCTCTTTTCCGGCTTCTCCGATTGTCATATACTCCGCCTCGGCGGATGACAGGGCTATGCTGCTTTGCTTTCTTGAGCTCCAGGAGATGGTCTTTGCACCGAGCTGGAATAGATATCCACTGGTGCTTTTGCGATCATCCGAGCTTCCTGCCCAATCACTGTCCGAAAAACCCATAAGGTGTTCTCCCTCCTGTTCTTGACGAGTGAACAAAATGCCGTAGCTTTTCGTTCCTTGTAAGTATCTCAAAATTCGCTTGACTGCCCTCATATGAGTGATACTGGGCTCACAGGAGAACCTGGACACCATTCCAACGGAATGTTCTATGTCAGGTCGACTGTTAGTTAGGTAAATCAGAGCCCCTACCATGTTGCGATATGTTTCCTCACTAATCTTCTCTTCTCCATCTTCTTTCTGCAATCTGTCACCTGTTCCCATAGGTGTTATGGAAGGATTGCAGTCATGCATATTGAAACGATGTAAGAGTTCTGATATGTACTTCTGTTGGTGCACAAAAATGCTGCCAGGTCGCTGGAGGATCTGTAGACCGAGAAAGTATTTCATGATTCCCAAATCACTCATCTCGAATTCCTTCTTCATAACATTTTTGAATTCCTCGACCAGCTGAGGGCTCGACCCTGTGATGAGGAGGTCGTCAACGTAGAGGCATACTATAACAAACTCTGAGTTTTGGGTATATTTGATGTAGAGAGAGGCCTCATACGGGTTTCTTGTATACCCATGTTGATTCAGATAGCTGTCGATCCTCTCGTTCCATGCTCGGGGCGCCTGCCGCAGTCCATATAGCGCTTTTTTCAGTTTATAGACTTTCTCTTCTTCCCCATTCACAACATATCCCTCTGGCTGCTGTACAAACACATTCTCTTGAAGAGTACCATTAAGAAATGCGGATTTTACATCCAGTTGATGTATCTTTAGGCGACGTTGGGCGGCAAAGGCTATAATCATTCGAATTGTCTCCATACGAGCCACCGGAGCAAACGTTTCAGTGAAATCTCTTCCCGGTTTCTGAGAGTAGCCTTTTGCCACCAACCGAGCTTTGTGCTTCTCTACTTCTCCTTCTTCATTTAATTTCAATTTGTAGACCCATTTTAATCCTACAATATCAGTATTTTGGGGCTTTGTCACAAGCTCCCACGTGTTGTTTTTGTGAATCATGGCAAGCTCATCATCCATGGCCTTGACCCAATTTGGTTGAATAACAGCCTCAGAAAATTTGGTGGGTTCCTTACACAACAATGCCACATTGCAAGATTCATAAATTTCTGAAATTGATCTAAACTTACCAGGATGTGATGAGTCGAGTGTTGAGTCCGGAGAAGATTCTTCTGAGATTCTTTCTGAAGCTATAGGACTGGGCGGTCGTGGACTAAGTTCAGCAGGTGACTCATCCACGACATCCTCCATAGCCATTTGAAATATAGGACTCTGATTCTGATCCTGATGGTGTCCCCAATTCTCCCAACTCCCTTGCTCATCAAATATAACATCACGACTTATAACTAATTTGTTGTGCACTGGATGAAACAGTCTGTATCCTTTTGATTCATTGCTGTATCCGACAAATACATGTTTTTCACTCTTTGCTTCTAATTTGTCTCTATTTTCATTTGCTGGAATGGAGTATGCAAGGCTGCCAAAGATTTTAAGGTGTTGTATGGAGGGTTTATGATTGTACCACTGTTCATATGGTGTAGAATTGGAGAGAGCTCTCGTTGGTGCTCTATTCAGGATGTATACTGCCGTGCTCATTGCCTCTCCCCAGAAAATTTTTGGTAGCTGTTTATGGTGTAGCATACTCCTACCCATCTCTACCACCGTTCTGTTTCTTCGTTCCACCACACCATTCTGTTGAGGACTGTGAGCAACTGTGAGCTGTCGTTTGATGCCCTGAGTCTCACAGTAGGAATTGAATTCATTGCTGGTGAATCACCACCTCTATCTGTGCGGAGAGTCTTGATTTTCTGGTTAACTTCATTCTCTACCATTGCTTTAAACTTTACAAACATAGAGAAGGCTTCAGATTTGAGATTCAAAAAATAAATCCACATCATTCTGCTGTAGTCATCTACAAGAAGGAGGTAGTATTTGCTTCCTGCCCAGGTTGGAGTAGATGCAGGGCCCCATATGTCAGCGTGAATCAGCTCCAAAGGCATAACAACTCTTGTTTGACTTTGTTGAGGAAAAGGAGTTCTGTGTATTTTAGTGAGAGCACACACCTCACAGAATTTTGTGTCATGTATGGTGCCCTTCACTCCTGTGACAATGCCTGTCAGTTTTTTTAGGTCTGACATGTTCAGATGGCCACATCTATAGTGCCACAGCATAGTATTCTCAATACCTATGGCTGCATTTGCTCTACCACATTCTTCATTTGCATTGTTGTTGAGCTCCATATGTATTGGGAATATTTGATTCTTGGACATTTGAACTCTAGTGACCATCTTCCTTGTGTTAACATCCAGGATAATGCATTCCTCACCTTCAAACACTAGTTTATATCCTTTCCTTAGCAGCTGTCCCAGGCTAAGCAGGTTTTGAGATAGACTGGGGACATACTGTACATCTTGAATATGATTCACAGTTCCAGGCTTCAATCTAACTGCCACCACACCTTTTCCTTCAACTGTTTTTATGTTGCCATCTCCCATTACTACTTCTGACTTGATTGCTTCATCTAGTTGAACAAAGGCTCTCTTGTTGTTGGACATGTGGTTTGAGCACCCAGAATCAAGAAACCATATCTCTGATTCAGCAACATCAGAGGAAGAGCATGAATAAAACAGTGCCTCAGGTGGATCATTGGTTGGATTTTTGATAAAATGAGCTTCCTCCTTGGATCTGTGCTCCTGATGCCAGCAATCCTTTTGTAGATGGTTTGGATTCTTGCACTTCTTGCACTTAGAGAAGCAATCTTTAGTAAAATGTGTGGTTTTGTTGCACAATTTGCAGTATGGTTTTTGCATTCTATCATCAGGCCCCTTATCTCTGATGTTTTGATTCCATGATGTCGAAGCAGGTATTGGAGAGGAAATATTTAGACGGCTTTGGAAAGCTTGCTCCAGTTGAACACTCTTACTCCTCATCCTCGCTTCATGGCCTTGCAGTGAACCCATAAGTTCAGATATTGTCATTTTACTAATGATTTTGGCTTCCTGGATGGCTGCAACAACATGTTCAAAACGAGAGCACAAGCTGCCAAGGATGTGAGATACGACCCGTTTTTCTGGTAAATCATCACCAAATGTTCTGATTTGGTTGATGATTAAAGTGAGTCGTGAGATGTATTGCTGGATAGATTCATTTTCTCTCATAGTTGAAGTGTCAAACTCTCGCCATAATATAGTTAGTTTGATGGAGATAACCTGTTCGTTTCCCCTATATTCTTCTTTCAGAATACTCCAGGCATCCTTAGCTGTTTCGGCATCGATTATGAGAGGTAATATGGATCTGCTTACTCCCTGCTGGATACAGAGGATTGCTTTAGCATCCCTTCTCTGATTTTCCGAGGTGAGTTTTGCAGTGCTCTCATCTTCCTTCTCATCTTTTCCGTCAGCTGTTTTTCCTTTACTTGTTGTTGCTTCCGGGCATCCGTCTGCAACCAGGTCCCATAGGCCCTGTGAGATGAAGAATATCTTCATCTGTTTGCTCCAGTAGTCATATGATTCTCCTTCGAAGATGGGTATGCCCGTTTGGTTGTATAGAAAGGTTTGAGATCCTGTCGAGGCGGCCATATGATGAAACAGGCTGAAAAAAAACGAATCCAATGGTGATTCTAGATACTGCACCCAGCTTTTCTGATGGCGCGAGCTGTTAGCTCTGATACCATGTTGACATTATTGCTGTAGATATCACCTGCAGGTTAGCAAAGATCAAGCTTGAAGATGAAGAAGATAGGGGGAGAGAAGAGAGGAATAGGAATGGCAAAATGCGGCTGAACCCAGGACCGGGTTCAACACACCTTTAAATAAGCGGCAAAGGTAAAAGCAGCAAAGCAGGGCTGACTCATCAGGGCAAGTCAGACCAAGTACGAAAGTCTTAAATATTACAAATATCAAATATAAGATAACTGAGTGCTAGATTAAATAAAGAAGGTAATCAACAGGCACTTCTTGATTTTTCCTTTATTAATAGCTTGTTAATTTGTGATGTGATGTGCTCGTGATATTCTTGGACAAATTAAATAATTTTAAAGCTATAGGTTACTATTAAACTCTAAACAGGTATATTACATACCCCATCCTCTTTCCTTTTTAGCTATATTTTCCTTTCGTTTCTTCCATTGAACTTGTTAAATCTAGGCATGCTAACTCTAGGCTGTGATGATTTTTTTACGAGTTGCCTGCAATTAACGGACAGGGTTGCTACCAAATATATGATATAATTGTTTTATGCTTTATAGTTAGGAGTATTTGGGATAGGATGGGACTAGAACAGTGGCTAACTTGGATATTCAAGTAAAATAACCTCTGTCCCTCCCAACATTGGTGGCAGCTTCATGTACTTGTTTTCACCTTTTATTAGTTATGAATTTCTTGTACTAATTTTTCTAATAATGTCACTTTGAATATACTTTCTTGCATAATTTTGCAGACAAGATGATAAGGATATGCAGAGTGAGTCGTCTCTTTTAGATGCCATGGAAAAGTTGATGCCAAAATCTTCTGAAAAGGCAGCCCTTTCGGATTGGAACACAGGATTCCATATATTTCTGGTAAATTACCTCTCCTTGTGTTCATATTTCATGAGATCCTCCCAAAACCTTGAGATCTTCAGTTTTATTGTATAAGCTCAGCCGATCGACGTATTCTTGTATTTCATCTATCTACTGTCTTGGATTCAAATATGTGCAAGATGTTGAGAGTCGATGGCTTTATCTTTTTCCACAATATGCACTTGTCATATCTAGTAACTTCAGTAAATTATCATTATGGGTATTCTTGCAATCGTCCAATTGTTGGGACTTATTCACAAAATTTCATTCATGTAATTTTATTTAAAGAGCCATGGAGCTATTGTTGAGACGTTAGTCCAATATCTACCATGTTTGATGAATAACAAACATTGGCATGTCTAGTAGATTGTGTAATGTTTCATGTTGTGCAGGAAATATGTTAGAAGAGCTCAAAGGGCAATGCTCTAGTCTATCAGAATAATGATATTCTCAAACGGGATGATGTTTGGTTCACCCGGGCATATCTACATGTCGATAACTTTGGGATACTCCTAAACAACCAAACCTGCAGGAACTAGCATGTCAATATCTTGGTGTTGCCATGATTTTAGCCAAGATGTGGATATCGGCATGGGGACAGTGGCGGACGCAGAATTTTTTTTCTGTGTGGGCGGAGTACACAATTATTCGAAAAAAATAAATTCATAAATATAAGAGTAAATTATTAATAACCCTCCGTATCTTTTACACCATACTTAATAACCTCTCATATCTTTAATAATAGATGTATAACTCCCTTTATCTTGCTTACCAAAGTCAATAATCTCCTAAATATTTAGAAATTAGTGTATAACCTCTCTTATTTTTGTATCATAGACAATAATACTCTAATCTTCACAAATATTTAATTTAAACCAAAATTATAAATTTATCTTTTACTAACTTTTTTTAATAATTGGAAAAAAAATTAATATTAAAATTATTTTTCTCTTAATAATTTGTTATGTTATAATAATAATAATTAATTGAACTTTAAAAATAATATTAAAATGGGAAAACGGGTAACGAGAACAAGTATTGGTGCGTGTGAGTACGAGGGGGCGTGAGAACAAGTAGGGTTGGAACGCGCGTAAAGGAGAGGAGCATTTAGAATGATTAGATTTTTTGAGTTTTTTATTGTGTTTTAATAACAAATATTGGTGTGTGTGAGTAACGAATAATAATATGCTTTTAGTACCACTTATTTTGGAGTTTAATTTGATATTTATTGGTGTGCGAATAAAGAATATTGATGTTAATTGAAAACTTTAATTCATTGTTATTTAGGAATTATTTGAATAAAATTATCTCACTTAATATTTAAAATATTCTATACAACAATATTGAAAAAAATTATATTTATAAAGTAAAATTTAAAATATAGAACATGGTGGGAATTGAACCCATGACCAAGAGACCAAAAACTATGCACTCAATCAGCTAAGCTAACTGTGAAATTTTTCGAATCTTTATGAAGTGAGCATGAGTTAGTCAACTTAGAGTTACAAGTCAAACAACCAGAAGCAAATGGAGGCAAACAACTGATCTTTATTGAAAGCAACTTCAAATTACAAGGCAAGACATGCTTGGCGAGACATGATTTCGCCAGCACAAACACCAAAGAGAAAAAAACAAAGTTGAAGATACACGAGACCGCGCAGTCTCCCCTTGCGACCTCAGCAACTCGCCAACCCGCAGACCGCAGCCGACCTCAGAACAACACCAGACCGCTGATCAGTCTGCACCCTTCCTTTCGAACTCCTGATACTCCTGAACTCCAGCACCACAACTCCAAGCCGCAGACCACCCGAACACTTTCAGAGGAAGAGGTGATCGCTGCTGCCCGCACTATCCGCAGAAGCTGCACAAGAAGAGTTCAATCAGCAGACCGCCCGGTCAGATAATCTCAGACCGCAGGAAAGAAGAAAGTTCAGCTTACACTTGGTGTGTGTTAATTATTGCTACCGATGGGTCCTATTTATAGGCGTGAGACCTGATCCAGTCACCACCCTATGAGATAGGATCACCACCCTCCAGACCGCGCGACCTGACCGGTCACACCTCGCGATCAGCAATAGTACTCCTGCTTCATTCTTGGTGAACCCGCCAGCTTCAACATCGACTATGAGAGACCGCCACTCTCACAGCAGATCGCGACTCCAAAGAAGATCGCCAGACCGCCCGAAGCTGTTCACCTCCTGTGTTCGTCCGAGACCACGAACACATCCAGTTCGCTAACAGACCGCGAACTCCTGTCCGCATGCCGGTCTCCTCCTGAGACCGCGAACAGCGACCAGCTCGCATACCAGTCTCCTCCTGAGACCGCGCGACTAAGACCCTTTGTCCGCGAATACCACCAGAAAGCCCGGTCAGCCACCAGACCGCATTCTGGAGAAAACCTGGATCAACACTCCCCCTTGAAGTGGGAAGTTGAAACTAGCCCCAGTAAGCTCCTTAGCCGTGTGAACGGCCCCTTTGCCAGCGCCTTTGTGAAGATGTCTGCGACATTGTCCGCACTCCGCACATGCCCGACCGAAAGAGATCCCTCCAGCACCTTCTCCCGTATGAAGTGGTGCTCGATCTCGATATGCTTGGTCCTCGGGTGACAAACTGGATTGGTAACCAGTTTGAGAGCACTCTCATTGTCACCGCATAGCAGAGTCGGCTCCCGAACCTCCTTGTGGACGTCTCCCACCAACCTCCTAAGCCAGATGGCTTCCTGAGCTGCCAAGGCCGAAGCCTTGTATTCCGCTTCCGTGGTGGAGACCGACACGGAATCCTGCTTCTTGATGCACCATGATATAGCTGTAGGGCCCGCCATGAAGACGAATCCAGACGTCGACTTCCGATCATCCGAATCTCCCCCGTAATCAGCTTCCATGAACCCGTGCACCTCGAAGCCCGCATCCCTCCTGTACAGGAGACCCATGTCCGAGGTCGCCTTGACATACTTCAAAATGTTCTTGGCCGCTAGCAGATGAGTTACCCGTGGCTCCACCATATATCGACTCACTCTGCCAACTGCATATGCAATATCCGGCCTCGTGATCGTCAGATAGATCAAGCTCCCAACCAGAGCTCGGAACACCAACGGATCTTGCATAATCCTCCCCCATCCTTCCGAAGCTTCATAGCCTTCTCCAGCGGTGTGGAGGTGCCCTTCCCTTCCTTCATGCCGAATCGCTCCACGATCCGCTCCACATAACCGGCCTGGGTCACCAGCACTCCACCTTCCTTCCTCTGCACCTCGAGTCCAAGGAAGTGGTGAAGCTCACCTAAGTCCTTCATCTCGAACCTGATAGACAACTCGACCCGAAGCTGCGCTACCTCCTCCTTCGAGTTCCCCGTCACGATCATATCGTCGACGTATAGCAGCACGATGACTTGAAGCTCCCCGCTCTTCCCGACGAACAAGCTTGAGTCTGAGTCTGAAGTAACAAATCCACAGAATAGGAGATATTCTGCGATCTTCCCGTACCACGCCCTCGGCGCTTGCTTCAACCCATACAGGGCCTTCTTCAGCTTGCAGACATGCTCCGGAAAATCTTCAGACACAAAGCCTGGTGGCTGGACCATGAAGATGTCCTTGTCAATCTCGTCGTACAAGAAAGCGTTCTTGACGTCGAGCTGTCAAATCTCCCATCCACTGAAAGCCGCCAAGGCAATGATGAATCGAACTGAAGTCATTTTTGCCACCGGACTGAAAGTCTCCTCGTAGTCTTCACCGTACTGCTGCGAGAACCCCCGAGCTACAAGGCGAGCCTTGTACCGCTCGATGCTGCCGTCAGCCTTCTTCTTAAGCTTGTAGACTCATTTGCATGTAACAGGAGTGGTGCCCTTGGGCTTGGGCATAAGAGACCAGGTCTCATTCTTCTCAAGAGCTGCCATCTCTTCTTGCATTGCAACGTCCCACTCCTTCACGCCTCTGGCCTTCTCAAAGCTCGACGGCTCCCTCTCATCCAAGGGACCAGCGAAGAAACATGAGACGAAGCTCATTGCGTTTCCTCCTGTATAGCGATCAGGGGCGACGATCGCTCGCTTCGACCTCCTCAGCTCCTTCCCCTGAACCGCATTATCTCCAGCTGCTTCTTCTCTAGCTCCTCTTCCAGACATGCTAGGAGCATCGCTCCCCCTGCTCCCTGAACTAGAAGCCCCCGTCTCGGAACTAGAAGGAGATGGTCCACCTGGTGACACAGGTAGCTCCACCTGAAGATCCTCCACAGCTTTCTCTGGCACTTCCATCCTGCTTTCTGGTAGCTCCACATCAGAAGACCCCTTGTAAGATGTCACCTCATCGAACACGACGTCGCGAGATACAACAAACTTCCGCGTCTCTGGGTCCATGCACTTCCATCCTTTCTTCCGCTCATCGTATCCCACGAAGACTAGCTTCCTTGCTTTCGCATCTAGCTTCGTCCGAAGAGCATCGGGAACATGCACGTAGCAGGTGGATCCAAACACCCTAAGAGGTGCCACGCTTGGCTTCTCTTTGAACATCATCTCATGCGGAGTCAACATGTTGATGGGACTCAGAGGCATCCTGTTGATGACGTAGGCGGCACAAGACATTCCCTCCGCCCATAAGGACTTTGGGATACTCTTGGCATGCAGCCAACACTTGCAGGTCTCCGTCAGATGACGGATCTTCTGCTCTGCAACCCCATTCTGCTGTGGAGTATATGCACAAGTGAGCTCCCTCCGGATGCCCGCCTTCCAGCAAAAAGTAGAGAACTCACTGGGGCTGAACTCCCCTCTGTTGTCAGTCCTCAGATTCTTCACCCGCAGTCTTAGCCGACCCTCCACGAGCTCCTTGAACTCCACAAACTTGGCAAACGCCTCCGCCTTCTCCTTCAGGAAATAAACCCAGACATATCTGGTGTAATCATCGATTAACACCAGCATATATCTGCTGCCTCCGAGGCTTGGGGTAGCAGTTGGTCCCATCAAGTCACCGTGGATGCACTCCAACGGCACACTACTCCTTGTCTGCGACTTGTCAAACGGTAGCCAATGAGACTTGCCGAACTGACATCCCGCGCAAACATGACCTTCACCGTAGGAAGATAGACTTGGCAGGCCCTTGACCAGACCTCTCACCGCCATAGCTTTCAGCTTGTCCATCCCTACGTGCCCCAACCTCTCATGCCATATAACGACACCATCATTCGTCTTCATCTTGTCGACGTAGGAACTTGTTGATAAAACAAACAAGTCCTTTGCCCGTCTCCCGACATGGACGACCTCGGCCTTTACAGCCTCAAAATTGCGTAGAAACTTTACTTATGTTGGGCCGAACAGAACATGATACCCAGCGTCTACAGCGTTGGTCACGGAGAAGAGGTTTTTCCTCATACCAGGCACGTGATAGACACTCTTCAAAGTAAGTGGCCCTCTATCACTTCCCAAGGAAACAACCTCCACCTTCTCTACTGGATGCACAATATTATCAGCAGTAATGATTGCATTGTTACCTGTATAGGGCTGTGCAGAAGAAAGCTTGGTCTCGTCTCCGGTAAGGTGATGACCACACCCCGAGTCACGATCCAGTCTTCCAGATAGTTGATAGGAGCAGAAGCTTCAACAGAAGCCGAGAAGGCTCCTCCCCAACCTCCTTTAAAGTGTCTGGCCTCAGCTTCCTCCTTCTCCGCAGTATGCCCAGCTTGGGTGACCATCTTGCAATCCTTCTTGATGTGGCCATACTTGCCACACTTGAAGCATTTCGGACCTTCCCCCTTCTTCTTCCCGTCAGCCTTGGGAGCATACCCCCTTTCCTGCTGCCCAGAAGTTGAAGGCCCATAGCCTCCTCCAGCGGTCTTCTTCTTCTTATCCCACTTCTTCTTCTTCCCTGAGAAGAGCACTTCGCCATCTCCCCCAGCCACCGACATCCCCGCCATCTGCCTTGCCAAACTTTCTTGCGATGCAAGCAAGTTCTCCAGCTCCAACAGAGACGGCTGATTTGCCCACCCCTGCACCGACGTCACAAAGACAACATATTCCTTCCGCAAGCCGCGGATGATGTGCCTCTTCAGCTTCGCCTCAGAGATAGGCTCATCAGGATCTAATGTTGAGATTTCAGCGCACAAGTTCTTCATCTTCAGAAAGAAAGTGGAGATAGAAAGATCTCCCTGAGCCGACCTTGCCAGCTCATTCTCCAAGAACTGTAGCCTTGCTACATTCTTCTTGTTAAACAGCCCATCCAGGGCTCTCCAGATCTCTGCAGCCGATCCACATCCCAGAATGTGATCAAACAGATCAGGTGAGATTTCTCTCTTCAGAGAGAACTCTGCCTTCGCATTCGTCCTCCTCCAAGTTCTCACCTCAGCCCCATTATCTCCTTCTGGGACAACTTCCTGCGTCTGATCTCCTCCAACTACCTCCCAAAGGTCCTCACCTAGAAGATAGCTCTGCATACACGACTTCCACTTCTTGAAGTTAGTCGATGTAAGCATTTCAATTCCAAGACCCCTCGCTTCCATTGCTCTACCACTGGTTCCTTCTTCACAAAGGCGATGGCTACTCTAAGTCACTCACTGCTCAACCACACCAACCTCCCTCTGATACCATGAGAAATTTTTCAAATCTTTATGAAGTGAGCAGGAGTTAGTCAACTTAGAGTTACAAGCCAAACAACCAGAAGCAAATGGAGGCAAACAACTGATCTTTATTGAAAGCAACTTCAAATTACAAGGCAAGGCATGCTTGGCGAGACATGATTTCGCCAGCACAAACACCAAAGAGAAAAAAACAAAGTTGAAGATAACACGAGACCGCGCGGTCTCCCCTTGCGACCTCAGCAACTCGCCAACCCGCAGACCGCAGCCGACCTCAGAACAACACCAGACCGCTGATCAGTCCGCACCCTTCCTTTCGAACTCCTGATACTCCCGAACTCCAGCACCACAACTCCAAGCCGCAGACCGCCCGAACACTTTCAGAGGAAGAGGTGATCGCTGCTGCCCGCACTATCCGCAGAAGCTGCACAAGAAGAGTTCAATCAGCAGACCGCCCGGTCAGATAATCTCAGACCGCAGGAAAGAAGAAAGTTCAGCTTACACTTGGTGTGTGTTAATTATTGCTACCGATGGGTCCTATTTATAGGCGTGAGACCTGATCCAGTCACCACCCTATGAGATAGGATCACCACCCTCCAGACCGCGCGACCTGACCGGTCACACCTCGCGATCAGCAACGGTACTCCTGCTTCATTCTTGGTGAACCCGCCAGCTTCAACATCGACTATGAGAGACCGCCACTCTCACAGCAGATCGCGACTCCAAAGAAGATCGCCAGACCGCCCGAAGCTATTCACCTCCTGTGTTCGTCCGAGACCACGAACACATCCAGTTCGCTAACAGACCGCGAACTCCTGTCCGCATGCCGGTCTCCTCCTGAGACCGCGAACAGCGACCAGCTCGCATACCAGTCTCCTCCTGAGACCGCGAACTGAGACCGCGCGACTAAGACCCTTAGTCCGCGAATACCACCAGAAAGCCCGGTCAGCCACCGGACCGCATTCTGGAGAAAACCTGGATCAAGTTGTGCGGTCACACCAGACCGCCACAACCTTGAAGAGGACAGCACGCCA
This sequence comes from Dactylorhiza incarnata, assembly GCA_033032865.1. Classification (NCBI taxonomy): domain Eukaryota; kingdom Viridiplantae; phylum Streptophyta; class Magnoliopsida; order Asparagales; family Orchidaceae; genus Dactylorhiza; species Dactylorhiza incarnata. Next base: position 4,765,506 of record JAWHQI010000123.1, on the reverse strand, counting down.
CGCGATCAAACACAGACCGCGCACACCTGAAGACGAACAGCCCGCCACGCGATCAGAGACAGACCGCGCACACCTGAAGACGAACAGCCGCCTTGGACCCAAACCAGCGATCAAGCCAGGAGACCACAGCTAGGCTAAGACCAGCCAGACCGCAGCGGCAGACCGCCAGGTTGTGCGGTCACACCAGACCGCCCGACCTCCTCCCAGACCGCCCAGGTCCAAAGGCTCTCCAAACTTCCACTTCAACAATTTCAACACTAACAACAATATATGTTTAATTTTATTTAAGATATAATATATGTCATAAATAACAAGTTCACAATGTCAAAGAACCCATTTTTATTTATCGAAATATACTGTTTTTAAAACTCAGTGTGGGCGGCCGCCCACGCTCGCCCATATGTGGGTCCGCCCGGGATACATTGTATCGACATGGTGATTTGGCGAACAATGCCTTGGGAAAAAAGATAGAGGGTACCGGCATGAAGATATTATGCATCAACATGGAGGAAACCTTACTGATGCAATCAGAATGATGATACAAGCTGTATTGATAAGTAAATATGGCAATCTCAGAGAACGTAAAATTGAGCATTCTTAATGCTCTCGATGTCAGATAAAGCGCAGAATAGAAGGGGGGAAAAGAGTAAAGAGTAGAATTTTAAGCATGCTCCAAACTTTTACATTCAATCACAATACACCACAGACATAATAAAAACTATTGTGTGTACCTCAGGAGCAATGTTTCACCCCTCTTGAAGCTCTTAAGGATTGCAAAAGGGGCAGAGTTAGAAGAACATGAGATTATATGCCACAATTAAACAAGAAAAAGAGCAGGCAATGAAATGGTTCAGAGGCAGAAATTGGAACTTGGATGGAGATAGAGATAGAGAGAGAGAGAGAGGTGAGAAGATTACCTTACGTATGCCTTGTTTTTCGTCCAATGTTGATGACTTGTTGCGGAGACAAAGGGTTCTCAGAGATGGGGGAGAAACAGGAGAGAGAGGAGATCTAGACGGAAGAAACGAAGGGGCACGGGTCCAACGAATCGCTGGCAGGAAGAAACGAAGGCGGCGCTGGGAGGCTTTAGAAGTCGAATGTTAACACATTTACTTGCATCCATCTACTACAAACGAAGGGGCACGGGAGGCTTTAGAAGTCAAAAGAAGGCGGCGCTGGCAGGCATCGTATGGCTTCACCGCCGACGATTTGAGCTCCAACGAGACGGCGGGGTTCTACGTGCCCCAATAAATAGCCTTTTTTTTTACCCGGGGCCACCCCCTTATTTTTTCGAAAAACGAAAAGTTTCTCTCGCGCCCCCGTCTTTTCCTCTTCCCCTTCCTCCCGAAGTTTCTTCATTCCGGTTATTTAGGTTTTGAAATTATGTCGACACTGAACTTCCGGCGGCGACTCTTGACATTGCAGGGGGAGTCGTCTGTGGGGGAAGAAGGAAGGACTCCATCCGGAACAGTTTCATTTGTTTTGAAACCATATGCTAGGTTACGGTTGTAAAATTTCAGCATATGCTAGGTTACGGTTGTAAAATTTCAGCAATGAGTACATTACGACTGTAAAGTATTGATTTGTATACTCTGTAATAACCGTATTCTAAGTTTCTGCTTTTTTGTGCATTTCTACTCAAGGTACGGTCATAAAAAGACCGTAAATACTAAATTACGACTGTAATTACTGTATTAAATGTAGTAATTTGTTGCATGTTACTGTAAGTTACAGCCGTAACAGTAAGTTCCGGCATTTTATAATTGTAATGGGCTGCATTGTTTGGTAGCTGTATACTACGTTACAATCGTAACTGCGATTGGGATCACTGAGAGATATTTCATCATCTGCCATGTACAACCCGTATTCGCCGAGTGGGTCCCTCAAGCCAACTGGCGAGACCTGGGTCAGCCAGATCATTCGCCCCGGCTAGGAGGTGGAAGTACCCCCGGGTTGATGGGGGTAAGCTGCGGAAGAGAAGGAGCTAGGCGAGTGGTGCCCTCACGGACCACTCGCCCGGAAGCGTGGGCATTCGCCCAGCTAAGCGGGTGCCCAGCGAGTGGTGCCCTCACGGACCACTCGCCCAAAAGGATTTGAGGGGGAAATGACCATAATACCCCTTGTGGGCTGCAAATAGCCCTTCAGAACAGCGGAGTTAGGCTATTAGCAGACCAATTTGGGGTGCGGTTAGTAAAACTAAAAGGCGGATTCATGCTATTTGCAGACCAGCCTAGAAAAATCTATAAATAGACCCTTAAGGGCACCTTGGAGGAGATCCGATTTGAGAGAATCCTCTCCTCCTGGCTAGTTTTTGGTCGGTTGCTAGTGCCCTCCAAGGTGCCCGGTTGAGCTCTGGTTTGGGAGGGGAAGCTCTCTAAGATCTTCCGGGTGTGTGGCGGGACCTCCTCGCTCCAGCCTTGGGTCTGTTCTTATTCTCACATCCACCGTCAAGAGAGTCTAGTGAGGGAGAAGTAAGCATCGGCTACACCCCCAGTGGGTCCGAACTCAAGAGGCATGTTGCAGGTTTCAACATTTTTGGTGCGGTGAGCGTGGACCGTAGCCGGTGAAGGAAAATCTCGAATTAGGTTCGATGACAGGAGATGGGGGGAATGGTTCTGACTCAGGCCACTCGCAGCCACCCGCGACAGGGGAGTGGCTGGAGATGTTTGAGAAGTTCAAGCGAGAAGTCATGCAGACAGTTCTCGCAGCAAGGAGCGAGTGCGAGACCCCGGCAGTCCCCGTGGTTCCACCCCTGCAGATCGGCGAGAACGCACCGGGGCAGCGGCCGGGGAAGGAGGTGCCAGCAGAAGGAAGTGCGCGAGATCTCCCAGGGCGGCAGCTGTTCAACAGTCCGGCGAGTGCTGAGGTGTGCGAGTTGGGTCCGCGCGAGAAGACCATTCGCCGAGCAGGGGAAGGGAGCCCCTTTTGCGAGATGATCCTCTCGGCCCCAGTGCCAGAGGGGTTTCGTGGGCCGGAGATGTCCTACTACACCGGCAAGGAAGATCCAGTCGTGCACCTGCAGTGGTTTGAGGACATGACATCAATCCTTCCCATGTCGGATGCTTTTCAATGCCGACTCTTCGCAACCACCCTGAAGGAGAAAGCAAGGGACTAGTTCCACCAGCTTTCCGCAGGTTCCATCTACACGTTCGATGATCTGCGCCGAGGCTTTCGGCTGCGCTTCTCGACGTCAAAAAAGAGGAAGAAGGATGCGGAGGCTCTCTTCAAGATAAGGCAGAGGGAGGGGGAGTCCCTGGCACATTACGTGGATAGGTTCCAGGAGGAGATACACCTTGTGCAGGAGGTGTCGGGATTCGCCCTCAAGATGGCGTTCATCGTAGGGTTGTGAGACGGGTTCTTCAAGATGGACCTGAAAAGAAGGCATCCTTCATCCTTTGAGGAATTGATGGAGCGAGCAGCGGAGGAGATTGAAGGGGAGGCGGCTAACCCAGAGTTCTACAGGAGGTTGGCAAGGATGAGCGAGCCCGAGGTGAGGAAGCAAGAAGGAAGAAGGCGAGATGAACCCAGGGGTCAGGGGTTCGAAAGACCGCCTCGGAATTGGAGGAATCAAGAGCCCAACAACAGGTTGGGCTGGAGGCACCAGGAAGGACCGGCGAGAGGTCAGGAAGAGGGGTACCAAGGAAGAGAGGCGGGAGGAATGAATCTGGGGTGGAGGCAAGGTCCCAGACCCCCTCACCCCCCAAGGGAGCAAGCTATGGCAGTAGGCCGAGGAAGAGGAGCAAGAGGAGCAAGAGGAGGGAGAGGAAGAGTAGGAAGAGGGGGCAGGGTGGCGTTGCCTTATTGTGACTTTCACCAGGAAGAAGGTCACGCGACCGCCACCTGTCCAGAATTCTTGGAGATGAGAGAGAGATGTCAGCCACGACGGCAGCAGGTCAGGATCGAGGAAGTGCTCCCGGAGGCGGAAGAGGACCGATGCGAGGACAGGGCGGATACAGGAACCAGGGGGAATCGGGGTGATTCATGGTGGGGTTGGGATAGAGGCCTCTCGCAAGAGGAGCTTCCTGGCGATGTTCCGAAGGGACGTCGCGTCGACTTCCCAGACCCCCCCCCCCCTCGGAGAAGCTCACCTTCTCCTCGGAAGACATGCCAGATTATGAGGATCCATTCTGCGACGCCCTGGTGATCCAGACGGCGATTGAAAATTTCACGGTCTCCCGGATCCTGGTGGATAACGGGAGCTCAGTGAACGTGATCTTCAAGAAGGCCTTCGACGCAATGGAGGTGGAAAAGAAGAGGGTGCAGGCCTCCGACGGACCACTGTTTGGTTTCTCAAGAGAGCGGAAGGAGGTCGAGGGAGGTGTTGGTCTCCAGGTGACGCTAGGAGGAGTCCCAAGAAACTGCCGGTTCGTCATTGTGGACGCTCCGAGCAGCTATAACGCCATTTTCGGACGCCCCCTCATCAGCGCCTTCCGGTGCGTGCCCTCATCGTACCATCAGTGCTTAAAGCTCCATAGTGGAGGAGTCCAGGTCCGCGTCCGAGGAGATGCTAAGGTGGCGAGACAGTGCTATGTGACTGCCGTCAACACCATCTCTTGGATGGCAGATGCTAAGAAGATGGATGAGGAGATGGCGAGGCCGGAGGGGCCAGGAGAAGAAGTGGAGAAGAGAGGAGTAGGGGGAGAGGGCGATGCCCGAGAGGAGAATATGGAGGTCGCTCGTGAGGAGCAGGAGGTCGAGTTGATGGAGGTCGCTCAGGAGGAGCAGGAGGTCGAGCCGGTGGAGGCGGAAGGAGCCGCAGAGGAAGAGGCCCGGGTAGAAGGGCGAAAAGCAAAGGGCCAATGGGAAAAGCCAGCCTGGCTCGAGACGGCAGAAGAGGTGGTGGATATGGAGGTCCTCACCCAGGAGGGAAGGGTGAAAGAGGTGCGGATCAGCGGGGGTCTCGGCCCGGAGGACAGGGTGAAGATGCTGGAGTGCATCCAGAAGAACGTGGATGTCTTCGCATGGGGCGCAGCTGATATGCCAGGCATCGAGGCGGACGTGGCTTGCCATCATCTCAACCTCGATCCAGAAGCCCGTCCCATCCGGCAGAAGAGAAGGACCTTCGCCAGCAAGCTCGAAGGACCAATCCACGAGGAGGTGGCCAAACTCCTCGAAGCAGGTTTTGTATCGGAGATCCAGTACCCAGGCTGGGTCTCCAACGTCGTAATGGTAAAAAAGGCCGATGGCCGCTGGCGTATGTGTGTGGATTTTTCATTATTAAATAAGGCCTGGCCAAAGGATTGTTATCCCCTGCCTCGGATCGACGCGCTGGTTGACTCAGCCGTCGGTTTTTCTGTGATGAGTTTTTTGGATACTTTTTCAGGTTATCACCAGATCAGGATGCACCCCCCGGACGTCAAAGACGTCTCGTTCATCACCAGGGAGGGATGCTACTGCTATAAGATGATGCCCTTCGGGCTGAAAAATGCAGGAGCAACCTACCAGAAGATGATGGACCGGATATTCAGGAAGCAAAGGGGAAGGAACCTGGAGGTCTACGTGGATGACCTTATGGTGAAGAGCAAGTGCGTGAACTCTCACATCCGGGACCTCAAGGAGACCTTCGCCACCCTACGCAAGTACAAGATGCGCCTGAACCCCCTGAAGTGTGTGTTCGGGGCCAGTAAGGGGAAATTCCTGGGGCATCTTCTCACCCATTGGGGGGTAGAACCTAACCCGGACAAGGTTAAGACCATAATGGAGCTGGGGTCGCCGCGGAACGCCAAAGAAGTTCAGCGCTTGACCGGAAGACTCGCGGGGCTGAGCAGGTTTCTCTCCGGAGCCGGGGAGAAATGCTTCCCCTTTTTCAAAACATTACGAGGTAACCAGAAGTTTGAATGGACAAAAGAATGCGAGGAGGCCTTCCAGGCCTTGAAGAGCCAACTCACCAAGGCTCCACTGCTCCAAGGTCCCAAAGAGGGGGAGGATCTATATCTATATCTCGGGGTCGGGGCAGAGGCCGTAAGCTCCGTCCTGGTTCGGGAGGAAGGCAAGAAGCAGCTGCCCGTCTACTACGTGAGCAGGGTCCTGAGGGAAGCAGAGCTCAGATACCCGATTTTGGAGAAGTTGGCCTTTGCTCTGGTCGTCGCAGCAAGGAAGCTCAGGCCATACTTCCAGGCCCATTCAATTCAAGTAGTGACGGACCACCCTCTCCGCCAGATCTTCGAAGGAGTGGAACACTCGGGAAGGCTCGCAAAATGGTCGATAGAGCTAAGTGAATTCAACATTACCTTCGTCCCTCGACTATCCATGAAGGCGCAGGTGGTGGATGATTTCATGGCAGATTATGTGGCCGAGATGAAGGAAGATGGAGTCCCTCGTCACGTTCCGTGGAAGCTGCTGGTGGACGGGGCTTCAGGCAAGAATTCTCTCGGAGGAGGGGTGGTGCTGGAGAGTCCCCACGGAGTAAAGATCGAGCAGACACTAGTGATACACTTCCCAATCACCAACAACCAGGCGGAGTATGAGGCGGTGATCGCCGGTCTACGGTTGGCCCAGGAGCTCGGAGTCCATGACGTGGAGGTCCTCACCAACTCGATGGTAATAGCCTCTCAGATCAGGGGAGAGTTCGAGACGAGGGAGCCTGCGCTCATAAGATACTTGGTCAAAGTGAGAGGTCTCGTGGGAACGTTCAAAACTTTCTCCATCCGGCACGTCCCTCGGGAGGAGAGCACCCCGGCGGATCGGTTGGCCAAATCCGGTCCTCGAGCCGGGGGGACCCTGACAGACCTATTCCGCCCTTCGATTGAGGAGGGAGAGCTTATGGAAGTAGAGCAGCGGCCCTCCTGGAAGGATCCCTTCGTCACCTTCCTTGCAACGGGAAAGTTTCCGGAGGAGGTTCCGGACCAGAGGCGCTTCCGATATAAGTCCGCCTACTACGTGCTCCACGAGGGGGACTTGTATCGGAAGACCCTCTCGGGCCTCCTGGCCCGATGCGTTTCAGAGGAGGAGGTCCCAAGGATCTTGGAAGAAGTTCACTCCGGCGAGTGCGGCAGCCACTCGGGGAGCAGGATGTTGGAGGCAAGAATAATGAGGCAGGGGTACTTCTGGCCAACCCTAAGTAAAGACGCGGCAGCCTTCGCCAAGAGGTGCCAGAAGTGCCAAATGTTCGCCCCGCTTCAGCTCATGCCAGCTCAGAGGCTAAAGAGTATCACGGCGCCCTGGCCATTCGCCATATGGGGGATGGACCTGGTAGGACCCTTCCCCCAGGCTAGTGGGCAGAGGAGGTTTCTCCTAGTCATGATTGACTACTTCTCAAAGTGGTTGGAGGTCAAGGCGTTGGTTAAGGTCACCTCCCAGGTAATCCGCAACTTCGTATGGGGGGAGATCATTTGTCGACATGGGCTTCCACAGGCCATAGTCACGGATAATGGTCCGCAGTTCGCAAGCGAGGAATTCATCAGCTTCTGTGGCCAGCTGGGGATAGACCTCAGGTTTGCATCCGTTCACCATCCCAGGAGCAACGGGCAGGTGGAGGCGGCAAACAAGGTCATCGTGAACCTGCTCAAGAAGAAGGTGGAAAATCTGAAGGACAATTGGGTGGAACAGCTTCCATCGGTCTTGTGGGCCCTAAGAACTACCCCCAACACCGCCACGGGAGAGACCCCTTTCAAGCTCTCTCACGGCTGCGAGGCCGTCATCCCCATAGAGTTCGAGGTTATGACACCACGGGTAAAGGCCGCCGCAAGTGGAGAGGAAGATTGGAGAGCCGAGAACGAGGAGGAGTTGCGGCTCTCCCTCGACCTCATCGAAGAAGCTCGGGACCTGGCAGCCATTCGCCAAGAAGAGGTCAAGCGGCAGATGGCCAAGTATTTCGACAAGCACGTCAGGGTCAAGCAGTTCGAGAAGGGAGATCTGGTGCTCAAGAAGGTCGACGCGGCTGGAAGGTCCGCCGCGGTGGGAAAACTTAACCCCAACTGGGAAGGCCCCTATGTCGTGGAAGAGGCACTAAAGTCTGGGGGGTATCGCATTCAGAATGTGGAGGGACAACCTCTCAGCCACACATGGTGTGGTGACGATCTTAAACGTTTCTATCCCTGAAACTATGTAATGAAAATGTTTTGAAATAAGAATATTTTGTTAAACGTATGTGTTTGAGATTGATACTGCAGCTTGTAGGAAAAACCCCGAAAGCTCCAAAAAAGGCCCCTAGCAGACCCGCTGTCCATGCTCTCATCTAGCTGGCAGGTCCGAAGGCTCACTCGGAGGCAGGTTCTATGCTAAAGAAAAGAAGGCCCCGAGCAGACCCGCTGTCCAGGCTCTCATCTAGCTGGCAGGTCCGAAGGCTCACTCGGAGGCAGGTTCTATGCTAAAGAAAAGAAGGCCCCGAGCAGACCCGCTGTCCAGGCTCTCATCTAGCTGGCAGGTCCGAAGGCTCACTCGGAGGCAGGTTCTATGCTGAAGAAAAGAAGGCCCCAAGCAGACCCGCTGTCTAGGCTCTCATCTAGCTGGCAGGTCCGAAGGCTCACTCGGAGGCAGGTTCTATGATGAAGAAAAGAAGGCCCCGAGCAGACCCGCTGTCCAGGCTCTCATCTAGCTGGCAGGACCGAAGGCTCACTCGGTGGCAGGTTCTATGTGAAAGAAAAGAAGGCCCCGAGCAGACCCGCTGTCCAGGCTCTCATCTAGCTGGCAGGTCCGAAGGCTCACTCGGAGGCAGGTTCTATGCTGAAGAAAAGAAGGCCCCGAGCAGACCCGCTGTCCAGGCTCTCATCTAGCTGGCAGGTCCGAAGGCTCACTCGGTGGCAAGTTCCAAGGTGTTGAGAAAATGACCCCGAACAGACCCGCTGTCCAGGCTCTCATCTAGCTGGCAGGTCCGAAGGCTCACTCGGAGGCAGGTTCTATGCTGAAGAAAAGAAGGCCCCGAGCAGACCCGCTTTCCAGGCTCTCATCTAGCTGGCAGGTCTGAAGGCTCACTCGGTGGCAGGTCTTAAATTCTCAAAGGGTGACCTCAAGAGCACTCGCATAGACCACGCGCCGGAAAGGTGATCTCACCCCACTTTCATGACTACCTAAGCTAAACCCCAGTCTGGGCGAATGGTAAGGAGGTACGAGTGGGGGAGGAAGTGAGAAGTCGAAAAGGGGGGCAGCACACCTAAGTCATCCTCGAGCATTCGCTGGGTGGCCAGGACAGTCGCGCTACGACCTAACGTCCTAATGAGCCTAGCGAGGTATAGCGGCGAATGAGAAAGAAGTAACGTCCTAATGAGCCTAGCGAGGTATAGCAGCGAATGAGAAAGAAGTAACGTCCTAATGAGCCTAGCGAGGTATAGCGGCGAATGAGAAAGAAGTAACGTCCTAATGAGCCTAGCGAGGTATAGCGGCGAATGAGAAAGAAGTAACGACCTAATGAGCCTAGCGAGGTATAGCGGCGAATGAGAAAGAAGTAACGTCCTAATGAGCCTAGCGAGGTATAGCGGCGAATGAGAAAGAAGTAACGTCCTAATGAGCCTAGCGAGGTATAGCGGCGAATGAGAAAGAAGTAACGTCCTAATGAGCCTAGCGAGGTATAGCGACGAATGAGAAAGAAGTAACGTCCTAATGAGCCTAGCGAGATGTAGCGGTGAATGAGAAAAAATAAGATAGCACAAAAATTGTAACCCAGGTATATCTCACAAAGGGACTCGCCCGGTTCATGATTACATTCAAAATGATGAATAAAAAAGAGTAAAAAACACAGGGCCCATCTCAGGGGTCGGCAGGCTTCTCGCCAAAAGATCCATCGCTCTCGCCCGAATCCGGTAGGAGGGCGTCTTCTCGCGGCTCGCCATCTTCATCTTCCGGGAAGGGGATCAGAATGAAGAGCTCGGGGATGACCTGTCGGGCAGAGAGGCATTCGGCCTCCTCCTTCAGGTACCCAGCCTGCCGCAACACCTGCAACGCATGCTTCACGGCGCTCTGGGCGTTCTCCTGCATCAACTGCTCCAGTTCGTGGTGGGGGTAGATGTAAGACCCCGTTTTTTTTGCAAAAACCACCGGGTCTTAGGCCCAGAACCGCCGTTTTGCGGTGACACCTTCGCTCGGGAAGGTCGCCACCACAAAACGCCGATCCTGCCGGCCAAATCGATCACGAAGAAAAGTACAATAAAGAGTAAGACAAGTCCACAGAATCACATGAATTATAAATGTCCACATATATTAACTGAATAAAGAGACAAGGGTTACAAATAATAAAGGGGCTCTTGCCCTGTACATCATTTCCTCACTACAAGATCTCTCGCGGAAGCTAACTACTAGTCACTCACAGATTCTGAATCCTGTGCTCCTGTACTAGACTGGCCCGCCTCCGACTGCTCCGGCCTCTGGTGCTGCTGCGTCTCCTCGATTTCCTAAAATGATATGGTCCACCGACCGTCAGTCATAAAGACTCAGCCAATTCCCCACCCCTCCCCCAATGGCTCCTAGGCACCGTGCGGGAGGATGAAGCGGAGGACAGCAAGGGGTAAAAACAAGAGCAGGTGACGGCGGAACTAGAGCTACACAGGTGTATACTTATATATGAAGCATGGTAACAAGTATATAAAGAACAGTAAGCAGCAAGTAAAGTAATATAAAAGTAACCATTGATTTATAGGAATGCCCATACAAACCTATAGACCAAGGGGTCGTTTAGCAGGGCCTACCGTATAAGAAGTCCCATAACCGACTTATACGTTAGGGGTAGGTTGAATGCAATGCTTATGCTATGATCATACAAGTGCAACTCACACACCACGACTCTATGCGCATAGACCTTTAGTTCCCCCTTTTTGGAGCGAGCTAGACTCCCAGGATACTCCCGTAGTGGCAAACGGAAGCGGTGGGTTGGGCCCCGCCCACCTCTAGGTTGGCATTCACACTACCCAACCTAGACCTATTGTACGCCTCCACTATACCCGCGGAGCGTCTGCATACTCTTGCTGACTGGACCGCCAGACTATCAAGGCTAAGTGTAAAACCACACTCGCCGAGTCAACGTATTGACGTCGGTGTGAACGACCGTCCAATACCGAAGACCCACCACCTTCAGTGCACATGCAACATGTTCTACTTCCTATCTCTGTGCCATGAGTTCCCCGGGCTAACCCGCCCGCCATCAATAACCTTCCGAGCCAAAAGCTCCCTGGGCTAACCTGCCCGTCATCAATAACCTTCCGAGCCATAAGCTCACCAGACTAACCAGTCTGCTGCAACAGCCACCGAGCCCACCGCTCGGACAACCAATCCAACTAAACTTCCAAAACCACAGGGTGTAGATGAGTGTGTTATTAGTTAATCTTGTACCGTGTCTTACTCCTATGAGTTAGGGTTAATCTTGGCCTTCCCGAGGGTTACCCTGTGAGGGGCTCGCTACGGTACTAGGAACCACTATGGGATGACACCCCAAAGTTCCCACTCCCAAGACACTTAATTTTATTAGTTACTACCCTTAAAAAAAACCCTCTTAACATTTCACCTGGTCTAAACCTAAGTGCTTTAATACACTTAGGGGAAAAGACGATCTTTCGCCAAATCCCAAGATGACCTACCCCAAGGGAGGCACCCCACCATCCCAGAACTCATCAAACCCAAACTAACTCCAGGGATTCTCACATAATCATTTGATCACCATTAAGTCCTCACATCTCCAACAAAGTATCCCAAATTGGCCTATAACTCCAAAACTACCAATTTGCTAAACGCAGACCACCCTTAACGTTTTGATTCTCAAGAAGGGAGGTACTCTAAATACTCAACTCTATGACCTACTGGATTTATTGGGAGTCCATGCTACTTAAATCAGATCAAATCCAGGGTTTCCTAATTTTCCCCATAATATTAATATTTTTAAACAATTTCTCAAAGGGCAATTTTCTCAAGTTTGAACTACAAGTGCACTTTTCTGACTTCCAGTGCCTACCCCAATTTTTACATAAATCAAGAGTGCCTAGATACCAGTAGGTATAAACTTGTAGGAAAAACCAGCAAGATTTACTATTTTTAAAAATTCCAAAACTCATTTATTTCCAATAAATTCCAAAGGAGGTACCCTCATATGGACTCCCAACCTTATGTAAATTCATACAGTGGTGAATCATACTAAAATATTCAGGTCTACCAAGTTTGACCACATAAAACAGAGACTACATTTGTAATTTCCTCAATGGATATATTTGTAAATAATTCCAAAATGAACTAGAGATACCAAAAATATTGATCCATAAATTATGAGAAAATTACAGTGGGTACATATTGGTATGAAAATACAACCAGCAAAGTTTCATGTCATTACAGAGATCTAACACCCTAAATTCAATCACCCCAAAAAAATTGCCAACAATGTGAAATATTACACTTTGAACCCCAAAAAGTCTTCTCATGGTCTAACAGATTCTTCCAGAGATCAATAGCATTAAAACCAAGTTTGTGACAGAAAATGGTAAACCATTAAGTAACATTTCTCCCTAAAACCCAAAACCCTAATTATTTACAATTCTACCCAAGGGTTTATTACCTAGGTTTGACAACTCCAAACCTCTTCAAATTCACAAGGGAGGCTCCTCTGGTCACTAGGACCTACCATACAAAATCTTAGGTCAAACCAATAATGCTTGACCCCACTCCCTTCATTGACCTCTATTTGCACCCCATTAGGGTTTAACCTAGGGTTAGGGTCTAAACCTATCCAAATCCACCCAAACTTCTTGTGAGGGCATCATATCACTTATAACACTCAGAGGAGTCCAACACACCCCTCTCCAAGGACAAACTCCCCTATGTCCTTCACAACCCCAAATTCCACCCCATAGGGATCAACCCTATGACCTTGAGCAAAACAACTCCAATGCTCACCAAACTCCTCATGGGGTCTCAACTTCATCCCACTGACCTTCCTAAGAAGTCTCAAGGCTCAAAGGACCTAATTGGCCAATGATTCTCTACTTGGCTATTTGCACCCCTAGGTGCTCCTACCCCAAGTCCTAGGGCAAACCAACTCCCCATGACTCCATAACACTCTTGGAGGTGCTTTGGGTGATACTAGGGCAGTGGACAAGGGCCCACTCCTTTTGGAGGTGGTTTATCATGAAAAACCCTAAATGTCCCCTAAGCACAATTTTTCCCCTTAATGGACAAAACTTTGACTTAAAGGTTACCCAACCAAATGAACTCCAACTGAGTTGATATTTTAACCTGGGGCTTTTCATGACCCTAATAGCACCCCACCAAAGTTTGGTGGAGATTGGAGGTCATTTGGCCCTCCAAATAATTTGTGTAGGGATTATTAAATTTCTACAAAAACTTTAGGAAAATTAACTCCTAAAAATCTGATACTCAAACCTAATCTAGGTATAGGACATATGGATGCATAGCCAAAATATCAACTTCATCAGATTTGCCATTTAAGAGTTATCCTAGTTTTAAGGTCTGGTTTGAGTTTTGACCAGCCTCACTAGAATGAGTGCTGTGGGTCCAATACTTAACCAAATAGCTTGTTTCACTCCCATTAGAAAGTAGACACCAAGGCCTACAAAAGTTATCTCTGGGCATTTTTCGAATTATGGCCCCTAAGGGCCTTAAAATCGGGTCACAAAATCTGTCTCAAAGTGTGACATAATACACATAATAATAATAATAATCATTTCAATCATTCAAATGATTCCTGCACGAATCTTGAAGCAGTTTGGACGGCATCGGGTCGTCTTCTCCAGCGAATCGACGGCTGCGATAGCCCGCACCTGGGCCATCTTCAACCTCGATTTCCCGGCCACCCTCGCATCCCCTCGGCCGGCAAGTGCCACCACTACCTCCGTTGAGGTGGTGGCCGGCGATAGGAGGTCGTTTGCCGGCCGGTGGTGGCCGGAGTAGGGGTTTCGGGGAGGAGGAAAATGCTCGAAAACGAGCACCTTTGGGTGCACGATTCGAGCCCGTTTGAGCTCGAATCAAGCCCCAGTTAGATTACGATCTAACCACTGAGAGAGGAGAAGAGAATTGGACCTTGCTTGAAGCTTGAAACCTTGCCGGTTGGGAACTCGCCATTGCCGACCTCCATGGTTTCCGAGTTCTGCAACCACCACATAGAGGAGCCCGATTCCTTCAGGTAAGTGGGGGGAAACGTTCCTCTCTGCCCGGTGAAGCTTTTAAAGGCTTCAATTGAGGGAGGGGAAGAGCCATGGCATGAATTGCCATTATCACCATTAATGGTAATTTCGGCCACCTCCAATTCCTCTCTTAATCAGCCCCCCTTCAGCCTTGGAAACTGTTGGAAACTCCTCCTCTCCCCTAGAGGAGATGAATGCAGCCATAAATGGGGAGAATTGAGGGGGGTTTCACCTTCCTCCATTGATGGCCTCATCTCTCTCTCTCCCCCAAATTGAAATTTCTCTCTCCTACTCATCATGGCCGACTTCTACCCTCTCTCCTGAGCTAATTAGCAGTCAAGGGTGCTGGTCAAAGGGTCAATTTGGGCTTAGCCAAAAGGGATTGGGCTAGGTTCAAGAGGTTTGACCTAAATTGGGCAATTTTGACTTTTGGTCCAATTGACCAATTGGGTGACCCTATGATAGGGCTTTTGGGTCCATTGGATTCCAAATTAGGTTTAGAAACTAGTGGTGGGGTCAATTTGGTCACATGAGTCTTGGTTGACCCAATTTAAGTTGATTTGACCAAAACAGGCTAAGTTGACTTTGGTCAAATTGAGCCCTAGGGTGGACCCAGTCAAGGGGCTTTTTGGTCCACTGGGTCCCCTATGATATGGTAACACTATGGGTAGGGTCAATTTAATATGGTGATGGTCAATTAGGGCACTTTGTGAAGAATTGCCATTTTTGACCTAAAGGGGCATTTTGGTCAATTTGCACCCCTAAGGGTCCCATGATGGGGCTTTTAGGTCTACTAGGTCTCTTATGGTATTCTAGACCTAGATGAATGATCAATTTGGCATGGTGAGGGTTAATTGACTCTAATCTGGCTACTTTGACCATTTTAGGGTTAGGGTTGACTTTGGTCAATTTGGCCTCTTTGGTTGACCCCAATGTGCCCTTGGTGCCCTAAGGGGACCCCTAAAGGGTTAGGGATGCTATGGTGGGGCCAAATGGTCAAGATGAGGCCCTAAAATCTAACCCTAAGCTAGGTCAATAGAAATTGCTATTTGCAGTCCAAGGCACTTTCAATCCTAATCTTGCCTAAGTTAAAGGGATTTCTACTCTACCAAGGCCTTGTCATGACCTTGTCAGGACAGATTCACCTGGGGGGTCTAGCTGTCTGGGGGATGTTACAGTAGAAGTGCCCCCCACTCCCCAAGGCAAGTGCCGAGACCTCGGCTTCTCGCGACCGCTGGGCCTCGGCCTTAACCAGCCGAACTTCCTCCTCAAGGCCGGCCACCCGAGCACGAAGCATCTCGGCAACTGTGGTATCCTAAAAATAATAACAAAGGTGGTAAGAAGAAAGTACATCAATCGGCAACAAGTCACTCGCTGGGAGGGAGAAAATATATACCTCTGCAACGGGGCGGCTGGCGAGAAGGGTTTCCGCAGCTGCCAACTTCGTCCTGAGTTCCTGCGCCTCGGCAGAAACGATGGTCCTGGACTCCTCAACCTCCGCCAAGCTCCGCGCCAGTTTGATGCTCCGGCGCGAAGACATATGCGCGAGCTCGAGCGCCCGCAGCATGGCCCTGGCGCTCTCATGGGCGAGAACCTGAGTCGTCTCGGCATCGTAGACTTCAGCATCTTCCCGGCCGTAGAGGGCATACGCGATGGCATAAGCCTCGCCACTGGCGAGGTCGCTCTCTATCCACGACGGATGGAGGGTGGAGAGCGAGACCCTGTTGACATTCCTGTCCCACTTTACCAGGGGAGCCCCTGAGGGGTCCACGTACTTCTCGCCGCTGGGGAAGTTCCGGTGGTCCCTGGGCAATGGAGGCGGAGGCAACGACGATCCCGCGCGAAGGGTAGTCTCGCCTGGCGCACCCGCCCCCGGGGTTTGAGTCTGAGCACTCGCCCCTAGGGTCTCGTCCAGGACCCCCTTCCCCTTGGCGGAGGGGGAATTTTTTGATTTCTTGGAGGAAGAGGAAGTCAGCGCCGCGGGTTTTCGCTTCTTTCCGCTAGGCTTGGAGGAGGAGGGTTCCTCCCGACAGGCATCCGCGGAGGCCTGTGCAAAGGACACGGAAGCCCCAGAGGGACGCGGCGGATGAAGGGGGAGGCTACGCACGCCTACATAATATTGCGAATGGTTTTAGTGAATGGTGTAAGAATCGCAAGGCCGAAACGGATGAAGTCCCGAAAACTTACCCTCGCCCTGCGGAATGAGCGGGAGCGAGTTGACGTTTCGCCGGAGATAGACGAGGTCCATCCCGTGCTCCAGAATATATTGGTGGAGTTTGGCCTCGTGCCCCCCTAGGGTCGGGGGCGGAAGGTTGACTCCTCCTCCTGCACCGGGGCGAGAAGGGTGTTTCCTAGGCTCCCGCTGACGAAGATGAAGCGGCGAACCCAGTCATGGTTTTTGTTCGGGAGCCCGTAGTGCTTGAGTGGGTTCAGACCCGAGAAGAACGAGATGCCGTTGGTGCAGCGGAAGGTGTAGAGTTTGCGGAAGACGGGCAGCGAGAACTCGATCCCCTCTTCTCGCAGATAGCTCGCGTACCCGACCAGCATGGCGATGGAGTTGGGGTTGAGATGGCCGGGCACGACCCCGTAGTACTTGAAGGTCTGGCGGAGTTCCAGCCAGTTGGGAAGGCGAAACCCCACCTCGAAGTGCTCTAGCGGGATCGCGAGAGCACAGGGCGAGATGGAGTTTAGGCGCTCGTCCGGTCTGAGCTTTCGCGCCTCGAACCCTGGCGGAATGTAATCCGCGACAGCAGTCAAGTAAGCCTCTTCGGAGAGGTCGCATGAATCGAAAGTATGGTTGACGAATGCGCTGGCACACCTGGCCCTACCTTCCGCATCACCACCCATTTCGCGAATGCCGAAGGATAAGGGAGCAGCAAAGAAGAGAGAAGTGCGAGTGCTAGCGCAAGGAAAGAGAGGGAGCGGATGGTAAGGTATTTAATACGGTGGTTGAAAGGCCTATTTATAGAGGGGCTAAACGGCGTTTGGGCTTTCGAGGTAACGGATGTGCGGATAGCCATCGCGCCTTCCCGGCGCCTCGAAACCCGAGCCGGTCCCTCTCGCCCATTAATGGTGAGTGCCCTACGACTATTCATTCAACGGCTACGAGACAAGGTTGGAAGAGCATTCAGCTGTAAGATATCATTCGGCATGCCCAGGCAAGTTGCGAAAAATAAAAACGAAAATAGAAATAAAGCATTCGCAGAGCACAGAGTAAATTATTACAGACATAAAACAAGTCCAACCTTCACAGCATCAAAAACTGAATAAGAAAAAAGAAAAAAGTACGAAGGGGAGGCGAGTGAGGACCAGACTAGCGCTCCTCCCAGACCCACCGACCTCGCCTTCGCGACCCAGCTTCCAGGGGCATTCGCGGGCGGTAGTACGCGAGCATATTGGTGATCTCACGGGAAGCCAGCTGGAGTTGGTCCCGGGCTCGCGCGGCGTGTCTTTCGGGAGACAACTCCCCTCCTTCACCCCCCAGGCGCTCCACCGTCGCGAGAATGCGCGAGTAGTCCCGCCGAAGGTCCTTTAACTCACGCGCGACTCCCAGCCGCACATCATCCACCTGGCGAGCGACGTTCCGCTGGATGTGGATGAGCTTCCCCAAGACCTCCATGATCCGCTCCCTCAGGATCGCGTGATCTGAAGAGTCGCCCAGGAAGTCAGCGAGATCCCCAGGGGAGGGGAGAGGCGAGAGCATCCCCTCTTCCCCCTCGTTGTAGGAATCAAAGGGGGAGGCTTCCCGATAGCCTGCGAAATCACAACTAGGTCAGTAGCAGTAAAATATGCGAGTGCGATAGGGGCAGGTGAGTGAACTGACCTGGGGTGGGGTCCTTATGACCTGAAGGGCGAGATGAATGGGGGAGGACCCCAGACAAGCCTGCGGAAGGTGGTAGGACCTTCCCTTTCCCGGGGCGGTAAAGCGGAGGAGGAGGAGCCGGAGCATTCGCACGATCATCAGCACGGAGGTGCTGACCCAGTTCCCGCTCAGGGGAGACCCTCCGTTCATTCGCGGCAACAGAGGGGTTCTGCTGGGCAGGGGAACTTTGAAGAATGGAGTCCCGCAGCGGGACGTTAGGGTTGAGGGCTGTGAAAAGGTAATGGTCAGTCACAAGCAACATGAAAGGAAAATCGAGAGGGTTCACAACTTACAGGATTGAAGTATAGTCTCGCCCGGAGGGGGTGGGGGAGCGAGGTCCAGATCTGGAGGCCTCTCATCCGGGGGAGGTGGAACCGCGACACTGCTCGAGACGGCCCCGTGGCCGGTCTCGGGCATCGAAATCCCCTGTGAATGGTCAGAGCAAATGCAGGGTAAGGGGAGGAACTAAACAGAAGGACGAGAGGAATCCTCATAGCTGCATCCCGGGGTCCGGAGGATTCCTCACCGGAAGAGTATCCACCGACGGAGTGTTCTCCGGTGGAGTATCCGCAGGAGATTCTGAGGCAGTCTCGCCTCTCTGACGATTCAGCCGAATCGCCTTGGCTCGACGCGAGACGTAGGGGGCGCTCGGATCCCGTTTAGACATCAGCCAGGGAGCAAATTTGGCTGCCTTGGGGGCAGTTACAGCTTGGGCCGCAGCCAGACGCTCGATCATCTCCCGCGAGAGGGGTCTCGCGGAAGGCTTGTGGGAAGACATTGATATCGGTGAAGGAACAAAGGAGAAGCTCCGAATCGAGGGTTGAAAGCGCTCCAGGAAAATCTGACATGAAGAGATATATATAGGGCAACGGTGGGACCCACAGAATCTTGTGGGTCCAGTCAGCAAGCACTCACCGAATACAGGGTTGGACTGTTCTTTCCGAGCGTAGTAACCGCTCGCAAAGAGCGGGGATTGTGTACAACCCGTATTCGCCGAGTGGGTCCCTCAAGCCAACTGGCGAGACCTGGGTCAGCCAGATCATTCGCCCCGGCTAGGAGGTGGAAGTACCCCCGGGTTGATGGGGGTAAGCTGCGAAAGAGAAGGAGATAGGCGAGTGGTGCCCTCACGGACCACTCGCCCGGAAGCGTGGGCATTCGCCCAGCTAAGCGGGTGCCCAGCGAGTGGTGCCCTCACGGACCACTCGCCCAAAAGGATTTGAGGGGGAAATGACCATAATACCCCTCGTGGGCTGCAAATAGCCCTTCAAAACAGCGAAGTTAGGCTATTAGCAGACCAATTTGGGTGCGGTTAGTAAAACTAAAAGGCGGATTCATGCTATTTGCAGACCAGCCTAGAAAAATCTATAAATAGACCCTTAAGGGCACCTTGGAGGAGATCCGATTTGAGAGAATCCTCTCCTCCTGGCTAGTTTTTGGTCGGTTGCTAGTGCCCTCCAAGGTGCCCGGTTGAGCTCTGGTTTGGGAGGGGAAGCTCTCTAAGATCTTCCGGGTGTGTGGCGGGACCTCCTCGCTCCAGCCTTGGGTCTGTTCTTATTCTCACATCCTCCGTCAAGAGAGTCTAGTGAGGGAGAAGTAAGCATCGGCTACACCCCCAGTGGGTCCGAACTCAAGAGGCATGTTGCATGTTTCAACATGCCATAGTAGTTGCAGGTCTTTGATCTGGAACAGCTCGAACAATTCTTGCTGTTATCGCGCTTGAAAAGTGGCGAAAATGGAAGAAAACAGGTATTCGAAAACCTGGATTCAACCGACGGATCAAAACTTCGGGGACCTCGACGTCCTGTACGCCCGTATAATTTTGAAACCCTAATAGAAGGTTTAGGCGGGGAAAGAGGAAGACGAAACCGGCGGGAGGGGAGAAACTTTTCGTTTTTCGGAAAAATGAGGGGGTGGGCCCGGATTTTGAAAATGCTATTTATTGGGGCACGTAGAGCATCGTGTCCTCAGGCCACCAAAAAATTTTTCTCTTACGGGAGATGGGCGGGGTTTGCGGTAGACGGCGCGTGGAAGGAGAATAAAACAAAGCCTAAGCTTATTTATTAATCTTTGGGGGCGTTCTGAAAATAAAAACGCCAATTGTAACCTATATTTTTGGCGGCATTTTTAAACTAAAAACGCTGCCATTATAAAACAAAATAGCGGCGTTTTAAAAAGCGTCGTGTAACATCTCATTTTCTACTAGACCCCTTAACTTCAATTAAGGTAGGACATGTGGTGAGTGAGGTGAGTTTGAGCTTGGTGGTGACCTTGGGATGCACTGGGTTGAATGAACTCACATGTGATCTACTATAGGAGGCAGGTCAACTTAGGTCAAATTAGCTCAAATTGGACTTACACTTGTGAATTAACCCCACCACAATGTCCCTAAACCTGAAGGAGACCTAATTGACCAAAAGCCCCATCAGTTGGTCAACCAATTTAGCCAAATTGACCAAAGTTAAACTTAGGTCAACATAAGCCAATCCTTCCCCAATAAGTTCAATTGAACCCCAAAGCATGAAATTGACTTCACACCTAGTCTTAGAACATCATGGGGGGCCTAATTGACTCAAAAGCCCCATCTTGGAGTCTTCAATTTGGCCAGATTGACTAAAGTCAACATTCCCCCAATTTTGGTCAAAATCACACTTATTGGTCAAATTAGCCAACCTAGGTCCTCACCATGACTCAACCAACCTTGGGTAGTGTCAATAGACTCAAGACCATCACATTGGACCAGTCAACTCATCATTTGACTAAGTCAAACCCTAAAGTCAACTCTAGGTCAAAATTGGGCTAAAATGGTATGTAAATGGATTAGGCCAAGCCATATGGGCTAAGGCCCTCAAAGTCAGCCCACTTTGAAGCCCATAGGCCTAATGACCAGCATTGCCCCTTAAATCCAACATGCAAGGACATGCAAGGGGATAGCATGGTCTTTTTCCCCTCCCTCCATTAATAAACAAGAGGATTTTTGGGAGAGGAGGCCATGTGGCCCTCCTCTCCTCTGCCCAAGGCCTCCTCTGAGCTCTTCACATGAATGCCAGCCGAAATTGGGCTGAAGGAGTGCCACTTGGCGGCTAGGAGGAGCAACCAAGGTAGAACCGAACCACCCCCCTCTCCAAACTCCTATAACCACCTCATATCAGCCCAAATAAACCCTTCCATCAGCTTCAGAGGGTCGAGAGGAGTGGAGCTAGCCCTTTACAGTGAAGCAAACGGTGCAGAAACCAGGAATTGAGCAGGGTCGCCGGAGCTCGCCACCGCAATGCCGCACCACCACCATACGCGCCGCCAAGCTCGCCTACAGGCACGATTTCTCCCCCTCTCCCTCTGTGCTAGTTATCTAAGGTCTTATCAAGGGCAGCCGAGCTCAATTGAGCCGTCAGCCATGGGATTTTCCCTTCCGTTTTTCCGTTTGGGCTTCCTCCAGGGATCGCCGGGAACCACCACCTCCGGCCACCATTCCACCGCCAATCGACGGCCAACCCCTCAATAGAGGTGGTGGCGGCGGCAGATGGTCGGGGAGGGTGGTGGTTGGTCGGGATCAGGGGTTGTTTCCTCTGGGCCGTCGGCTAGAGGAAGGAGACGAAATCACAGCCGTTGATTTCGTCTCCTTGATCTTTATTGGCAGACCAAGGCAAATCTGCCTTCAAACATGCAGGGTTTTGCATGCAAAAATTGAAGGCCTTAGAGGCCATATTTGCAAAAAGTGGCAGAGATGACTTGTGTAGCCCTATGAGTCTACTTTCATTTGCCACTTGAATCAAGTGATTTGGTGTATTGTGGACACCAGGGCACTCATTTTCCTAGGACTGCTCCTTGTGTAGGGCAGAAATTAAAAGTGCAATATCTTTTAAATGGCTTAACCAAATCCATTGATTTTTCTACCATGCATGCATAGTATGATGATACACCTAGGGTTCAAATTGGAGAATTTATGGAGGTATAATCATTGAGATATTTCAGTTATTAGCAATAGTAAATAATTGGTATTTATGGAGTTGTATAACTCCAAACACCCCCAAATTTGGGTGGTATGCTATTTATATATACCTAGACCACTGGTAGAAATTTGAAACCATTTGTCCTTGTGCATGTGGTGTTATGAGCCATGCAAGAGCTAGGCTAAAGACCTTAGGGGTGTGCCTTTAGCAAATTTGGGGTGGAGTGAGCCCCAAACCTTGGGGGTTGACCCAATGGTTTTAGATGCTGGACATGGGTCCATGGCAGTAATATGACTGCCCAAAAGTTATTTGGGGGGTTTTTGGGTACAAAAATCCCAAGATGTGGATATTACTAAATTACCCCTAATTTAGGTTATAAGATGAAAGGGGGGTCTTATGATGTCAGAATGAAGTGAAACTTAGGGTTTAGTCTCTGATTTCATTTTTGAGGCAGCATGAATTTTCTGAGAATTTTTGAGAATTATTTCATGTTATAGATAGTCAAAATTACAAATACACCCCCTTATGAATCTTGTGCAATTACTGAGTTTTATTGGTCTGATAAATTTGAGATAAATCACAGTAGGTCACGATGCTAATATAAGCCTATGGTAATTTTATCAGAATTTATGAGTGATTATTTCTGTATTTCTTTTGTAATTTCATAAATATGGGCATTCAAGGATAAATAGAAATTGTGGGTTTAAAATGATTAGAAAATTGTGATCTTCTGGAAATAGTGTTTTTATGTCAATATGAAGCTACTGTAATTTTTCCAGAATTTTAGAAAGTCTAATTTTAGTACTTGTAGTGTAAAGCCATTTTGTCTCTCTTTGAAAGATAAATAGATATTGTGGGTGTACAATGATTGGAAAATTGTGATCTTCTGGAATTAGTGTTTTTATGTCAATATGAAGCTACTGTAATTTTTCCAGAATTTGAGGAAGTCTAATTTCAGTACTTGTAGTGTAAAGCAATTTTGTCTCTCCTTTAAAGATAAATAGATATTGTGGGTTTAAAATGATTGGAAAATTGTGATCTTCTGGAAATAGTGTTTTTATGTCGATATGAAGCTACTGTAATTTTTTCAGAATTTTAGGAAGTCTAATTTCAGTACTTGTAGTGTAAAGCCATGTTGTCTCTCCTTTAAAGATAAATAGAAATTGTGGGTTTAAAATGATTGGAAAATTATGATCTTCTGGAAATAGTGTTTTTATGTCCATATGAAACTACCGTAATTTTTCCAGAATTTTAGGAAGTCAAAATCTTGTACTTGATGCATAAAATTATTTTTCCATTCATTCATTGAAAAATTAGGGATCATGGTTATTTAATTGCTGGAAAAATATGAAATATTGGAAATCTTGTTATCATGTCACATTTCATCTCTGGAAGGATATTTAATAAGTTTGAAATTCACTAGCATTATACCTCCTTCACCTTTTGGATTCAGATTAGTAATTAATGAATTTTTATAGAGGTCAAAATTATATGAAACATGTTTGGATTTTGATCATCCCTTATTTTATCCACTATGAACCTATGATAAAAATTAGAAGTCATTTGGAAGTAATTTGACCAAGGTTCCATCATAGGAATCTAAGTTAGTTATATGTCGTGGTCTGCGGATAGTAAAAACTCATTATGATGATTAGGTCAATAGAATCACAAAGGAAATCAGTGAGAATTGGATTATAACAAGAGATGAGTATAGACCACTTAGAGGACTAAGGATTATTAAAGTTGAGTCCAAAAGAACAATTGCTTAGGAGCGGCATGAAACATAAGGCGTGAAAACACTTAAGTTATAAAGAGTAATGAGAGGGTGGAATGTTAGGTCAGGGTAGTCACCAAGAATATTAATTGTCCTGGAAAGGGGTTGGGTATCATCCCATCACATACCCTAGTACCTTGCGAACCCTTCACCGGGTAGCCCTCGGGAAGTCCAGGATCCACCTAAACTTCCAGGTATAATAATAACTAAACAAGAGTAGTCTAAATAGGAGTTTAGGCGATGAGAGTGCTTGGTGAGCTATGGGTAAGGCTGTGCTCGGGATTGACGAAAGATCGTCCTTCCCCTTAGAGGGTCATAAAGCGCTGAGGTTTAATTCAAGTGAAATGATAAGA
This sequence comes from Dactylorhiza incarnata, assembly GCA_033032865.1. Classification (NCBI taxonomy): domain Eukaryota; kingdom Viridiplantae; phylum Streptophyta; class Magnoliopsida; order Asparagales; family Orchidaceae; genus Dactylorhiza; species Dactylorhiza incarnata. The sequence goes on along the minus strand of JAWHQI010000123.1, from coordinate 4,741,516 downwards.
GGGTAATCTTATGGGTAGATACCAATAATACTAAGCGTCTTGAGAGAGGGAACTTTAGGGTGTCATCCCATTGTAGTTCCTAGTACCGTAGCGAGCCCCTTACAGAGTAATCCTCGGGGAGTCCAAGATTAACCGTAAACCGTAGGAATAAGATGTTATACAAGAATAATTTAATAACACACTCACCCACACCCCGTGGTTACGGGAGCTTAGTCGGTTTGGTGCTACGAGCAGCAAGCTCCGTGTTCGTAAGAGCGGATTGATAAGTCAGGTGAGCTTGTGACTCAGTAGTGTTTGTTGGTACGGACGGGTTGGTCCGCCGAGCCGGTGGCTCGGAAGGTTATTAATGACGGGCAGGTTAGCCCGAGGAGCTTATGGCTCGGAGGTAGATAGTAGAACATGTTGCATGTGCACGAAGGTGGTGGGTCTTCGGTATTGGACGGTCGTTCACACTGACGTCAATACGCTGACCCGGCAAGTGTGATATTTACACTTAGCCATGAAAGTCTGGTGGTCCGGCCAGTAAGAGTACGCAGATGCTCCGCGGTTTTGCGTTGAGGCGTACGATAGGTCAAGGTTAGGTAGTGTGAATACCAACCTAGAGGTGGGCGAGGCCCAACCCACCGCTTCCATTTGCCACTACGGGAGTATCCTGAGAGTCTTGCTAGCTCCAAAACGGGGGAACTAAAGGTCTATGCGCATAGAGTCGTAGTGAGTGAGTTGCACTTGTATGAACATAGCATAACAGCATACTTTGCATGTCATAGCATGGACATTGCATTTCAACCCCTACCCCTATCGTATAAATTGGTATGGGACCTTTTACACGATAACCCCTACCCCTTGGTCTATAGGTTTGTATGGGCATCCCTATAAATCAATGGTTACTTTTAAATTACTTTACTTGCGTCGCACTGCTTCTCTATGCTTACTTCTTTTACTGCTGCGATATTACTTTACTGCATTTATTATTGTTTACTTGCTTATACTGCTAGCATAGAAATTATATGGATATATATACACTTGTTAGCGTAGAATATTTGTCACCTGCTTTTTGTTTACTTCACTTTGTTGTCCTCCGCTTCCTCCTCCCGCTCGGTGCCTAGGAGTCGCGGGGGGAGGCGGGGACAAAATCGGCTTAGTCTTTATGACTAACGGTCGGTTGTGACCGTAGAAGTTTGAGGAGCTGGAGCAGCCGCACGACCAGTCGGGACATGATGGTAGGATCTGGAGAGCAGAAGTCGCGCAGTACTTCTGCCACAAGACAGGTGTTTGACGATTTGAGAGTTTGTTTAGCTTCCGCATAGATGATGTAGTGAGAGAGAGATTTTTGTACTATTTTTCATTCGGACATGTACCGGGCATAAGCCTTTTTACTCTTTCATTTATTGTACTCATTGATGGACAATTTACATTTGGATATATATATATATACAGATGCGTGTGATTGTGGACTTATGTACTAGTTTTTCTTCTTATCTCTTGTTGGCCTGGTTGATCGTTCTTGCCGGCAGGATCGGCGTCTTGCGGAGGAGGCTAACTTGTGTGTTAGCATCTCCGTAAGGCGGCGGTTCTGGGCATAAGATCCGGGAACTCTCCTGGTGCGAGAGAGGGATCTTACACGCCGCATAAAATGCGTCGCCATAGATCTATTTTGTTGTAGTGTCTGGAGTGCTTCGACTTGGGCGAGATCTTGAGCAGGTGAGGGAAATATAATCTGGAGGGCTTCAGAGTTCTCCGGTGAGGGATCAAGAGCGGGGTTTCGCTGGGAGGGCAGGGCGAGGGGAAGGTTGCATGACTGCGGGGGAGATATTAAGGTTGGCTGTCGAGAGAACTGGAGTGTATGGGCAATAAAGATGTGCGTGTTTTTTTAAGCTGAGATGATGAACGGTTTTGATTGTTCCAATGTCATAATAATACTCTTGTCATTTTCTTACACTTACCTTGCCATGAACTATAAGTGATATTTCTTTTTAATATAGTATAGATATATATATGTTAATAAAGATAAATAATTTTTTGAATCCTGAAACATGCATCAAAAAATATGCGGAAGTTGTAGCGCGCATACTTGTCTAATGAACGCAATTGATGTCGATTTCGAGATCGTGTACTCATAGTTGTTTATTCGACATGTCATGCAGCTCAAATGCTCAATGCGACCTCTTTCGATGAAATTTCTCAATTCTCGTAATATTTGAACAAAAAGGATGACATCGAGTTGTATCAGTCATACGAGTTCAAGGCAACTAAATGTGGTCAATTTGGAGTTCGTTTGCCTAAAAATGGATACAGGAACATTTACTGAATATTGTCTCGAAAATATTGCATAAAACTGCAACTTGATTGCAACAACTATAAAATGTTTCATATGCTGTGTTTAGACAACAGTTTATACTTGTTGTCATATCAAGTGTTGTTAAAGACCAAAAATATTGTAATGTCATCCTAAGCTAATCCATGAACACTTCTTATGCAGTGACAACCTAACTTATTGCTTACTCCGTGTATATCACACAATCTCACTTGCATCTCTTCTCATTTTTTCCAGTCCAAGAACATATATGAGTCTGTGTATTACATAAGCTTCTCTCTCATTTTTTTTCATTAACCTTATCTACGAGATTTTGTTTTCGTTTATATTAATTATTGTATTCGTAAAAATACTACCAGCAAATTAACGTGAGTTTTATTTTCAAAATGCAAAATTAATATAGAAGAAAAGAGTCATGGTGTTGTCTTGATTGATACTTTAACTTTTAATATATAAATTTTTATGATGATAATCACAGATGATGTGATCGAATTATATGTGATAAAATAATTAAATATGATAATTAACTTTAATATATTTATGCATGTTATAAATAAAAATAACTAAAATTTAGTCAAAAATTATGAAATAGTTTTTTTGCCACGGCTTAAATCGTGGCTAATACTTCCGTATTTGCCATAGATCGACTAGGAAGTGTGGCTAAAGTATTGGCCACGAATTAGGCAACCGTGGCTAATACAATCTTATTAGCCACAAATTAAATAAACCGTGGCTAATACTTTCTTTTTTACCACGAATTAGGCATTCGTGGCTAATACTTGATTTTTAGCCATGAATTAGGATCCGTGGCTAATACTTCATTATTAGCCACGATTTTTTACCCGTGGCAAAAAAAAAGTGACTAAAAGTCACTTTTCTAGTAGTGTTAAGAACCGTCGTTCGTGAACGCCCGACCTCACCTAAGGAACTTCATGCACTTTTATCATGTTCAAAACTAATTTTCTTTTCTTGGTTGCGGTCATAGTCATTGTCTTGTCAAACATGCATTCTATGACGGTGGCGTATTTGTTCAAACTCAGCGGAGTAAAAAAGCCGCGCCAAACGGAGCATAGATGATATGTTGGATGTCATACAAGGCGCGCACATCTTGTTAAAGGTTCATCTTTATATTATATTGATTAACATCGAGTCACATGGAAATTACTAGAAGATAAATGGAAAATGGTTTTCAAAAGAGAGAAATTTGGGATTTTGAATTTCGAATTTCTTAACCACCTTCATGCATGATATTGATGAACCCAATCCTCTGAAGTATTTCATTATTATGACATTCCTTACAATTTCGATGATATAATGGTTTACAACAAAGCAAAAATATAACATTTATTGACCATTTATGTGAATTCTTTCGAGTGATGCATGTCAATGAATTGTTTGTGAACGCTGACAGACATCATTTATTAAGATCGAAAACAATAAGAAACAACAAGAAATCAATGCAGAAAATACATATATTTATGTGGTTCGATAACCTTGCCTACGTCCACGGCAGCACTAGGGTTTGCACTATTTCTTTTCAATTACAGAAGTGAGATGCAAAGAAACTCTTTTATATTTGAAACCTAGAGCAACCGTAATAATGAAATTACATAAATAACCCTGCCCAAAAAATATCAGTACGATCAGACTCCATATCTCCAACAGATGGAGGTCGTAACCGTTGTCATGTCAAACATATATTCGCATCGTTTTTATCCAAACTTAATTACCGGAGCAAAACCGCCGGGCCAAACTGAATAGTAGAGAAGGCGTGTGATTTGCAGCTAGCCGCAACCTATATCATGTAAGCAAAGTTCACAGTTTTTGGCCAATCAAATAGCTAGCCTTTCATATGTGCCAATCATAAGCAAAAGTTTTCTTTTCAGCAACGTATTTGTCCAAACTAGAACCCTTTGCCGCCATAAGTGATCTTAAAGTTGTGTTTTGGTTCGAATCCGGATCCAATTTTATTTTGGGTAAACACCATGCACGACAGTTTCTCTCTCTAGATAGAGAGAGAATGGGAGCTGCGGTTTTTATGGAAATTAATAACTGCCTGAAGTTATTCCCAGCCCCCCCCCCCGTTCATAGGGAGAATAGAAACTGCCGGCCTAGATTCAAGGCGTGAGATAAGAAACTGTCTGGGCGTTTTTTTTTTTGGCTTGCCTTTTAGAGAGAGAGCTTTCTCTCTCTCTCTCTCTCTTGCGTGGTAAATTATATAAGCCGCCAGCCTTGTTGTGGGGATAAGGACAAGCAGCCCGGTTGGAGAAGAATAGGCAGAGCCGCCTGAAGGTGTTGACAGCCCGCTGAGAAGACGATGGCCGCGTGAAGGAGTTCGCGCCGCCATCGCCGTCGCCGTCGTCTTGCTCTTGGTGCCGCGAGGGGTGGGAGACCCCTGTAGACGTTCCGCCGATGGTTGTAGTTGGTGCAACACCGTGCGATAAAAGGCGAAGTGAGGAGATAACGGCGGTGCGGGCGTGGCGGCGAAGGCTTGCGGGAGTGCAGTGGCCTTGATGGTGTTTTCTCTCCGGTGGTGCGGCTTGGTGTCGATGGCGTGCGCGGGTGCAGTTGGCCTCGACGGTGCTTCTCCGGTGGTGGTGCGGTTGAACGTCGGACGTCGACGTTGAAGGTTCTCGGTGAACCTTGTGCGTCCGCTGTGCTGGCGGATTGCAGTCCAGATTATTATCTCTCTCGCGGGTCGAGCGAGTCCGGCTCTCCGCGGTGTATTATGTAACGGACGTCGGTACATTTCTTGTTATATTTTTGCAGTTATATGATTTATATATGCAGTTTTTTTGTTCAGATTTACGTGCCTGGTTAACCTGTATTAAATTGATTGCGCTTAGGGGATTGTTTCCGCGTCAAATCCTGACATTTAAACGACACCCGGGAAACCGATAGTTCTAAAGATCGTAATTTGGGAAGATACATAGGGGCAATTGGCAGAAGGACTCATGAATTGCAGGTTTTGGACAAAATGCATCTCAAATTATTAAATTTGATAAAATGCACCCCCAATTAGAGTTAGTCTTGCACTTTGCACCATAGGCTAAAAAAACAAGGTTATTTTGGTCTTTTCTGTTTCCCCCAAGATCGTCGGCGCTGGAACTTCTTGTCGAGGATGGAAGAAGTTGCCGACACAGGGGATCTCGTTCTCGTCGAGGATGGAAGAATTTGCCGCGCTCACTAAAATCGAAACAACCAAACCCTAAAACCTAAATTGACTGAATGGATATTCCATTTTGCTGGTTTAAAATATGGCCGGACCAAAATGCCCTCACTATTTGAACATCAGGGTGCAAAATGTCATCCTTCATTTTGTCAAAACCCTACAATTTGGAGGTGCATTTTATCAAAATCCTGCAATTCGAAGGTGCATTCTGCGAATTACCGGATACAAAGAGGACCGTGTGAAATCATAGCATTCCCTGGACCCTAATTTAAAATTAAATCATTATAGTAGATTATTTACATGCCTAAAATCATCAAATTAAAAGAAATACAGATTCTGAAAACCCAGCAAAATAATTATGAATCGTTCAAATCTTAATCCCCTCTTCCTCTATCGTATCCAACGCCGGCTCCCACGACCTCCGCAGCCTCTCCATCGCCAACACTCCACCGCAGCGCCGCCCCTCTTCCGCCTCCTTTCTCTCCTCATCCTCCCCTGTCTTCATGAAGCTAACTTTGGACCTCCTCCTCCTCCGCCGCCGCCTCCTCACTGCAGTCGCGCCTGCAAGTCGGCGTAAAAGCCACGCCATTTCCTCCTCGGTGAGCACCGAGAAGAGGAGGTCGGTGGGGAGGAGGAAGTAAAGGCGGCTCTGGAGAAGCTCTTCGTCGGCGGCAAGGCCCGGAACGCGGCAGCCGACTTGGAGATTGGTGGAGTCGCAGACGAAGTGGCCCGGGCTCTCTGCCATGAGCTCCGCAGCTGTAATGGAGTAGAGAAACTCATGCGCTCTTCCTTTACCGTCGATCACCTTCACGGACTTTGAAGCGGCACCCAATGCTAATCCACAGGATGAGGCGCCACCCATGTGCAACAACAGAGACTATATATATAATGTATGTCTACAGAGACATAATCATGAAATAACATGCGGTGAGAAAACAATGCTCTAGCTAGTAAAAGAGAGGCCGGGTTGTTAATTGTCTGCTTTTCCGACTGGTAATGGTTGATGAGCTAAAGAAATTGGGATTTTTGAGCAGAGAGAGATTGATTTATGTAAGAAGTAGCTGGGAATTATTGACAGGCCGGGAGAGAGAGAATTGAAGGAGATCGATAGAGAGAGCAGACTCCAGAGGGTCGCTTTAGAGTGGAATATACATGGAGAAGCACATGGCTGGCTTTATTTTTGCTCCTGCAGGGCTCCATCATTTACAGATGGAGAGAGAGAGAAAGTGCAACGCAGGCGAAGCTGGCAAATAGGGACAAAACTGTGTGCTAAGATGTGCTGGTTCGGGATTAATTTATTTACGAGAGAGAGAGAGAGAGAGAGAGAGAGAGAGAGAGAGAGAGAGAGAGAGAGAGAGAGAGAGAGAGAGAGAGAGAGGGTGGGTTGTAATGCGACTCGAGATATACACCCCGAATAATGACCGACCAACAGCGTTGAGCCGTGTGGCAGTAACGGTTACGGGTCATCCGACGGGGAAGAAGAATTAGGTGCCGCGGGCGTGGTTTAGGTGGGTGAAGGTGGGTGTAACGGAAGGTGGTGGTTGGGGGAGAAGTGATTGAAGAGCCGAGAGTCCAGCTTGCCCGAGTTTCCAACCCCATTCAAACTCAGATTAGGATCCAACTCTCCCAGCCAGCTTGGTACGTCTCTTTGCTTTTTTTATTTTGTTGATAATTATATTTCATTTTCATCATTTTTTTTTGTATTTTTTTTTTCATTTTACTGCATATGATGTGATTTCTGCACCTTTCATGGTCCTCGAGTGAGTTTGGCATAGAATGTATGTTTGGCATGAGGACGGTTATGTATGTTTGGCATGAGGTCGAAAATGATGGTTCATAACCACGGCCTTTAGGACTGCCACCGCAGTGCCAAACGGAGCCTTCGTATCATCATCATTAGTAATAATAAGTGCATGCTATATATATTTGATGTTTTTTTGGGAATTGATATTAGCACCGCACTTTTGGCTATCCGCAATTATTTGATATCCGCAAACCAGTGATTTTCAAAATGGCTATCCGCAAACCAATTTTTATGAAGGTCACAAACCTGCACCAGAACAGCTATCCCTATCAGCAAAAACACACAGATGAAGATCACAGAGCAGATGAAATGTCGGAACTCACCGCGAACCCTTGGAAGTAGAGTCGCAGGCCTTCACAATATCGCCGCAGAGATCGAAATCACGGCGATTATTTGTTACCTGATACTTCTTGAACCCAGATCTGAATGCTCTCCCCTGCAGCCCGGCGATGGAGGTCTTTTAATTAATCCGTATATGCGATCTTCTCTATGGCCAAAATATGGAGAAAAAATAAAGACACGTCGGGGAGTATATGCGATCTTCTTCACATCCAAATGAGAAGTATATGCGATCTTCTTCACATCCAAATGAGAACGCCAAGAATGCCGCCGGTCGCTAGTTCCCTTTTGCTCTCTCTAGATCTGAAGGAGAGTATTCATCATGGAAGGAGAATAAACCAACAGGGCAAAGCCGGCATTTTCCTTTTCTTTGATGGCGAGAAAAACCTAGGGCATGCAGTTACATGAAAGAGGAAGCAGAAAAACCTAGGGCATGCAGCGACGGAGAGGCGAGTGCGGCGGGCTCCAGCGACGGCGAAGCGACCTCCAGCAATGGCGACAGCGAGGCGATTGCGAGATTACGGAATCGCGAATTGTGCGGTGCGGCGAGAGAGTGAATCGCAAAAAGGGAGAGTGCGGTTAGCCTTTTACGAAGCCCTAAAAAAACCCTTAAAATTGGGTGCAAATAGCCAATTTAAGGGTGCGGTTAACAATTGCCTTTTTTTTTTCTTTATCTAAATATAAGATCCACTTAACAGTGCTTCGCTTAAACGCGAAACAACACAAACATATTATAATACTTAATGCTCATCTGAGTTTGAGAGAGTTGCTGCTGATGAGAAAAATGCGCTGAGAAACCAGTAGTAAGAATATATAAATGTTGTACGTTGGGAAAGAACTGATGAGAAAATTACGGACTGTTTACATAATCTATATTTTAATGCTTTTTTAGAATTGTTATACACCCATAAAGGCCTTGGGCGCGTCTAGAGAAAACTCCACTGAAGAGAGGTGGGGTCAACGGTCAACGCATAATCGCTCGAGTGGAAGAAACCGTACCCGCCATTTCTGTCGCCAACCGCCAGGACCAGAGCGCGCACGGAGCAAACCGCAAGCGCATGCGCTACCGCGCGCGCGGTAGCGCGCGGGCATCGCCCCCCGTTGCGGGGGAACGGCCCAGCTACACCCCCCTCGGGGTGCGGCCTAGCCGCACCTCTCTTGGGGTGCGGTCCAGCCGCACCCCTCGGGGGGTGCGGCCAAGCCGCACCCCCACCGGGGTGCGGCCCAGCCGCACCGCCCTTGGGGTGCGGTCAAGCCCCCTCCCCCCACTTTCTTCACAGGGGGCTCGTAGGGGACCCCGCCATATTCGCGCCCCCTCGTCAGGTGCGTCGGATCCCATTTTCTCCTTGGGGCGCAACTCCCTGTTCCACCGTTCGCTCAGAACGCCTCGCAACGCGATCAGGACGCTTCCATGTTCATTACGCGCACTCAGAACGCTTCTGAGCGCGCTCAGAACGCATCCGCGCTCAGGCGCGCTCAGAACGCTTTTGAGCGCGCTCAGAATGCCTCTGCGCTCACGCGCGCTCAGAACGCCTCCGCGCTCACGCGCTCTCAGAACGCTTCTGAGCGCGCTCAGAATGCCTCCGCGCTCACGCGCACTCAGAACGCTTCTGAACGCACTCAGAACGCCTCCGCTCTCACAAGCGCTCAGAACGCCTCCGCGCTCACGTGCGCTCAGAACGCTTCTGAGCGCGCTCAGAACACCTCCATGTTCGTTGCGCGCTCAGAACACTTCTGCGCTCGCACGCGCTCAGAATGCTTCTGAACACGTTCAGAAGCGTTCTCACTTTTCCGACTCGCTCACTTTTTGTCTTTCTAGCGCGCTCACTTTTTATCTTTCTAGCACGCTCACTTTTTGTCTTTCTAGCGCGCTCACTTTTTTTCTTTCTAGCGCGCTCACTTTTTATCTTTCTAGCGCGCTCACTTTTTGTTTTTCCAGTTTCTCAGATTTCAGGAACAACCTGTCGTCTTTTTCGCCTCCAACAAAACTGCCCGAACTGCCCGAGGGGCAAGGTGGACATTTGCAAAAAATGGCGATCCGTGTGCCCCGAACCATAAAATATGATTCGTCCGCCAAGTATTTATGGAAACTGCAATTGGCGAAATTACCGGACTGCCCTCGGGCGAAGCTATAAAAGGAGCACCAAGGCTTCATTTGAAAGGACCTTGACTGCAGAACCCGGGAGAGCTCCTTGCAGACTTTTGCGGAATTCTCCTTCAGCGCTGGAAGATCTCCTTTGGGGACTTGAAGATTTTCTTCATCCCGAAAGGCGACACGCCTTCTCACTTTTGTTCTCCGGGCCTTCTCACTTTTGTTCCCCGGAGGCTTCTCGCTTTTGTTCTCCGGGCCTTCTCACTTTTGTTCCTCAGAATTCCGAGAAGGAAAAAGACTTAGTTTTTTCCGAGAGGTGGCCTGTCACCCCCGGAGCTCTTTTCTCCCTCTCTATTATTGTAACGAGCAGCGGCCTGTCGCGCTCAAGTTCTAACTACCAAATTGTAACCCCCAGAATCTAGTGAAGTTTGGTCGGCACAGCTCCGACCGCGTGGTTTTTTACCCTTTCCGGGTTTTCCACGTTAAAAAGTCTCAGTGTACTTAGCGAATCTCGAATTGACTGTTTGCGCACTTAGTTCGCTCTCGAGCTAAGGTGGTTCAATTGGACCGGTCTACCAAGAGTCCTAAGCGTTCCGCAACAGTTTGGCGCCGTCTGTGGGAACATTCCCAAAACTCTTTGAAGGCCTACTGCTATGGCAAGAAAGAGTGCTCGCACTACTGAAGGATCAATGTCGGAAGGACGCGTTGACCCAGCTCCCTCCCACTCGCTCATCAATGCCCCTCCCGCGAAGGAGGCAGTGCCTGCACCCACGGCTCGGCTGGAGTTGTGCATGCAGCAGATCGAAGAGCATCAAGTCGAGATGTTGGCTCTCGTAAGGAATCTCGGGGCTCCTCAAGTTCCGATTCAACCGCCAGCCCTGAACGCACCACAGCCCCCAGTTCCGAATCGTGCCCCGAACGAAGACGCCGTTCAGGAGGACGAAGCTTCAGAAGGATTCTCCAACGCAGCGAGTTCCGCTCACCTTGCCCCGCCAGGTGGAGGCCCAGAAGCTGACCACCGTCACCATCAACCAAGAAGAGTTGCCCCTGAACGAGCAATAGAAAGAACTACGCGAGAAGAAATATGTGATATGATAGAAGAAGAGTACGCCCAAGCAGGACGTCGCGCAGCTCTCGCCCGTCGTCCCGCACACCACGGCTCCCCACTATCGCCTCAAGTCTTGGCCCATCCAATTCCAAACGGTTTCAAGCTTCCCAACATCAAAACATTCAACGGGACGGACGACCCATTGGAACATGTCAATCACTTCACCACCATCATGAGGATTTATAGCGCCCCCGATCAACTCCTCTGTCAAGTGTTCCCGGTAACCTTAAAGGGACAAGCGCGCACTTGGTTTCACTCTCTACGAGATGGGGTCATCAACAACTTCGCAGAAATGGCGCAGCAGTTCGTGGACCAGTTCATCGCCAATCGTAGGATTGTCCGAGATCCTTCCCATCTCTCGGGAATCCGCCAGAACGACGGAGAAACTCTGAAGGATTTTTTCCGACGCTTCACCTCTGAGGCGCGACAGATCCCGAGAGTCGACCCTGAGCTTTTGCGAGGAGTCTTCCTTGGAGGTCTCCGCCCAAGCGGCTTTTACTCAGCTCTAATGAGAGAAACTGTACCAAGCTATCCTGACCTCGTTCAGCGAGTCGAGGCCCAGATAGCAGCAGATGAGGCAATTGAGGCGCACCGCCGGCAGTTCGAGGGGAGCTCGAAGAGAAAGAAAGAGGAGTCGCTGCCGCAGACAGTTCCCAATAAGAACAACAAGCATCACGACAACCCCAGCTGAGACTGAAGATCTCGCCAGCATCAGGACTACACTCCCTTGAACACTACCAGGACTAATGTTCTCCTCGCCATCCGTGATAGCAACGCGCTACGCAGGCCCGAGCCGCTTGCACCAAACAGGGGAAACCAGATACAGTATTGTGACTTTCATCGCGGGCATGGACACAGGACTGAAGGCTGCAATCGGTTGAAGGAGGAAATCGGGCGTCTTGTCCAACAAGGCCTCCTCGGAAGATTTTTACTAAACCATGTCCCTAACCAAAGCGTACCGCGGGCCGACAATCTAGTAGAGGACAACATCGCTCCCACGCTGTAGAGCATCAAGCTCCCGCGTTGCAGGGCACGTCGCTCCCACGCTGCAGAGCATCATGCTCCCGCGTTGCAGGGCACATCGCTCCCACGCTGCAGAGCATCATGCTCCCGCGTTGCAGGGCACATCGCTCCCACGCTGCAGAGCATCATGCTCCCGCGTTGCAGGGCACATCGCTCCCACGCTGCAGAGCATCATGCTCCCGCGTTGCAGGGCACATCGCTCCCACACTGCAGAGCATCATGCTCCCGCGTTGCAGGGCACATCGCTCCCACGCTGCAGAGCATCATGCTCCCGCGTTGCAGGGCACATGGCTCCCACGCTGCAGAGCATCATGCTCCCGCGTTGCAGGGCACATCGCTCCCACGCTGCAGAGCATCGTGCTCCCGTGTTGCAGGGCACATCGCTCCCACGCTGCAGAGCATCATGCTCTCGCGTTGCAGGGCACACCGTTCCTACGCTGCAGAGCACCACACTCCCGATATTCACCGGCCAAGTCTATATTATGTAAAAGTCGTGAGCTAAGACTCGCGCAAATCAAATTTTCTATTATGAAGGAGCCGCGAGCGCAGACTCGCGCAAAAAAGCCGCAAGCACAGACTTGCGCAAACTAATTTTCTATTATACGAAAGCCGCGGACTCAGACCCGCGCAAACTTATCCGTTATTTTGCAGAAAGTCATCAAGCTATTCAGATATCAATGCTAGACATCAAGCCAACAACAATCACAAAGAGCGAACGTCCATCGTCGGCCGTCTTGAAGCGTTTTCCGTCAATCAACGCTCTGACAACCACCAGCGCAGCAGGACCACTAGGGTTCTATCACAACTCAGCATAGAGCAAGAAACGCCTAACCAGAACAAAGAAACAAAATCAACCACACACTCACCCTTCGACAGCAGTTCCTACCCAAGGCGCCGCGAAGAGAGTAACGGATAAAGCCGCCGCAAAAAAATCAAAACCTCCGAACTCCTCCGCGTAGTGATTCGGACTCCGAAGGTTTGAGGGACTTATGTTATACACCCATAAAGGCCTTGGGGCGCGTCTAGAGAAAACTCCACTGAAGAGAGGCGGGGTCAACGGTCAACGCATAATCGCTCGAGTGGAAGAAACCGTACCCGCCATTTCCACCGCCAACCGCCAGGACCAGAGCGCGCACGAAGCAAACCGCAAGCGCATGCGCTGCCGCGCGCGGGCAGCGCCCCCCGTTGCGGGGGAACGGCCGAGCCGCACCCCCCTCGGGGTGCGGCCAAGCCGCACCCCTCTTGGGGTGCGGCCCAGCCGCACCCCCACTGGGGTGCGGCCCAGCCGCACCGCCCTTGGGGTGCGGTCAGGCCCCCTCCCCCCACTTTCTTCATAGGGGGGCTCGTAGGGGACCCCGCCGTATTCGCGCCCCCTCGTCAGGTGCGTCGGATCCCATTTTCTCCTTGGGGCGCAACTCCCCGTTCCACCGTTCGCTCAGAACGCCTCGCAACGCGACCAGGACGCTTCCATGTTCATTACGCGCACTCAGAACGCTTCTGAGCGCGCTCAGAACGCATCCGCGCTCAGAACGCTTCTGAGCGTGCTCAGAACGCCTCCGCGCTCACGCGCGCTCAGAACGCCTCCGCGCTCACACGCGCTCAGAACGCCTCCGCGCTCACGCGCGCTCAGAACGCTTCTGAGCGCGCTCAGAACGCTTCTAAGCGCTCTCAGAACGCTTCTGAACGCACTCATAACGCCTCCGCGCTCACGAGCGCTCAGAACGCCTCCGCGCTCACGTGCGCTCAGAACGCTTCTAAGCGCGCTCAGAACACCTCCATGTTCGTTGCGCGCTCAGAACACTTTTGCGCTCGCACGCGCTCAGAACGCTTCTGAACACGTTCAGAAGCGTTCTCACTTTTCCGACTCGCACACTTTTTGTCTTTCTAGCGCGCTCACTTTTTGTCTTTCTAGCGCGCTCACTTTTTGTCTTTCTAGCGCGCTCACTTTTTGTCTTTCTAGCGCGCTCACGTTTTGTCTTTCCAGTTTCTCAGATTTCAGGAACAACCTGTCGCCTTTTTCGCCTCCAGTAAAACTGCCCGAACTGCCCGAGGGGCAAGGTGGTCATTTGCGAAAAATGGCGATCTGTGTGCCCCGAACCAGAAAATATGATTCGTCCGCCAAGTATTTATGGAAACTGCAAACGGCGAAATTACCGGACTGCCCTCGGCCGAAGCTATAAAAGAAGCACCAAGGCTTCATTTGAAAGGACCTTGACTGCAGAACCCGGGAGAGCTCCTTGCAGACTTTTGCGGAATTCTCCTTCAGCGCTGGAAGATCTCCTTCGGGGACTTGAAGATTTTCTTCATCCCGAAAGGCGACACGCCTTCTCACTTTTGTTCTTCGGGCCTTCTCACTTTTGTTCCCCGGAGGCTTCTCGCTTTTGTTCTCCGGGCCTTCTCACTTTTGTTCCTCAGAATTCCCAGAAGGAAAAAGACTTAGTTTTTTTCGAGAGGTGGTCTGTCACCCCCGGAGCTCTTTTCTCCTTCTCTATTATTGTAACGAGCAGCGGCCTGTCGCGCTCAAGTTCTAACTACCAAATTGTAACCCCCAGAAGATAGTGAAGTTTGGTCGGCACAGCTCCAGTCGCGTGGTTTTTTACCCTTTCCGGGTTTTCCACGTTAAAAAGTCCCAGTGTACTCAGCGAATCTCGAATTGACTGTTTGCGCGCTTAGTTCGCTCACGAGCTAAGGTGGTTCAATTGGACCGGTCTACCAAGAGCCCTAAGCGTTCCGCAACAAGAATGTTGTCGGTTTGGAAGAACATCTATTTCAAAGTTGTTAAATGACAGATTGCTCATATACATAACAACGACAAATTTTAAAAAATAATTTCAAATCAATTATTACAGTTGTTGCAGATCGATCAACCCTCCTTGGGTTCAGTAGATTATATTTATCTAAGCTTAAGAGTCAACCGGAGGCACACACGACCAAAGTAGAGTCGAGAACAAGATTTTAACGTGAAAAACTTAGAAAAAGGAAAAAACCACAGGGCTTGGTCGAGCTTAGAAAAATATGCTCATAATATTAGAAGAGTGCACAACTAATTTTTAGAGGGTGACATATCACCTCTATCGTTCTACAATGTTAGAAGAATCTTCTGATAGTTGCATGTGTCAGAGACACCCTTTAGAGAGCTGCATGTGTGGGGCGCTTCCCACAGTTCGTCACACGACAATGTGTTCTGGAAAGTTGCATGAGGTCTGTCGTGGAGAGCGGGGCGTGGAGATGTGCCCTGAAGGGCGTAGCGCCTTGGGGGGGGGGCACTGGAGCGGAGTGTGGGGGCGTGCACTGGAGAGCAGAACGCCTTCTAGATGGTGGAGCGCCTTCTAGGGGCAGAGCGCCTTCTGGTGAGCAGGGCATGAGAGCGCACATTTAAAAGCGGAGTGCAAGGGTACGCACTGGAGAGCGAAGCAAGCACTAAAGAGTAGAGCATGAAGGCACACACTGGAGAGTGGAGCTCCTTCTGGAGAGCGGCGCACGGAGGCGTGCACTGGAGAGTGTAGCGCCCTCTTGAGAGCGAAGCACGCGGGCAGGCCCTGGAGTGGTGTGTTCACCAGAAGATGGGGTGTTCACGGGAGCGGCGTGGCAATGTTCATTGGAGCATCGCGCGGGGGCGCACACTTGAGCGATGTGTTCTCTGGGAGTCGTGTTCTCTGGGTACAACATGCTCACGGGAGCACGTCGATCGTAGAAGCGAGGTGTTCACGGAAGCGCGCACTAGAGCAGCATGTTTATGAGCGCACACCATAGCAGTTTAATGAGGGTGGCATGTCACCTCTCGCTTTACAATGATAGCAAGGAATCTCATCGTCGGGAGGGGGGAGGGTGTTAGGAACACGCTCTAGCGAACTACACATGAGGGAGCGGTGTGGTGAGCGGAGAGCAGTGGCGTTCATTAAATAGCAGAGCGTGGTTGTGGTATGGAGAGTGATGCAAGTGGGCGCACACTGAGGGTGGAGTGTGTGACACACTGGAGAGCGGAACGTGAGTGGTGCGGTATGGAGAGTGGTGCACGAAGGCACGTATAGGAGAGAGGAGCGCGTGGCGCGTAGTGGAGAGCGGAGTGCATGGGCGCTCACGGGTGAGTGGAGCCTAGGTGCGCGAATTGGAGAGCAGAGCGCCAAGGGACGATATGTTGAGCCAGACAATGGAATTGAGCAAGCAGAAATAGAATTGGTTAACTCTACTATTTTGAAGATAATTAATGAAAACCATTAAGACTCCATTCGTTTGGTAGGTTTTGTAGGAAGGAATTGGTTTTGGGCAATTCAATTCCATTCACAAGCGTTCGCTTGGTCTTTTATCGGAGGGAATTGATTTTCCTCCAAAATCGGGTTATATCCATTAAGAAAATAGTCTATGGTGAAATCCTTCTCATTTTGATCTGTTTTGAGAGAAAATCCACTTCTTTTCTCTCTTAAAGTAATGATTACTATTTTATTGGCATTACTTTATAATGATTACTATTTTAGCCAATTTAAATATTTTTTCTATTTAAAGACGTTAATTATCCATGATTAAAAATCTCGCTAAAACATGTGTCTGAAAACCATCCTACAGTCGAACAAAAAAATTGACTGTTTTTTAATTTCTGTGCCTGAAAACCATCCCGCATACAAACACAAGAATTGTGTTTGGATCAAAACCTTTTGGTTCTGGACAAAAAATCAATTCTACTCAATCAAAACCTACGAAACGAACGGAGCATAATTGAATAAAGGAATTGTTATCACGCACGGTAGAGCGATATATGTGCGTCTGTGTGAAAAACGCACTCCCATGCAAAAAACACGTGTCTGTGCAAAAACGTGGGCCAAGAAAAAATATGTGTGCCAGATAAAAATGTGCACCCGGGCAAAAATGCACGCCCGGGGAAAAAGCGTGTCAGGTCAAAAAACACAAGCCCGGGCGAAAAAACACTCACCCAAGCGAAAAAAACACCCCAAGCGTTCCAATTATGGAAAAAAATAGCTTTCGTTAAAAATGAATTTCATTAAATTCACTAGAATTCCAATTCCGGCGTTTATGAGCACAACCAAAAAACAAAATTAAAATTAGACCTTCAATTCCAATATATCAATTCCGCCTAAACTATTATTATATATTTTAAGAGCTGCATTGAGAATTTTTTAGCTTTGCTTTTCTTACGGGCAAATAGAATCCTACAAATTTGGTCCGTTGAATCACAATTTATTAAGAATGGGCGATTTTGCCCCGAGCAGCCCCAATCTGGCCGGGACAAAGGGGAGATGTCCCTTCGCTAAAAAAATGAAATTTCTCTGATCATGCTGATAATTTAAAATAGCTAATAAAATTCCTCATTATACACACACAAGTGACATTGCACGTGACCCGTGTCCCACGCGACAATACGGCGTACTTCGCCCGCCCCCCATCGATTGACTTATTTTAATTTTTCGGTTTAATCTATTTTTTAAATAATTTTATTTTTTTAAATTAGTTCATTTTTTTGCATTTTTAATAACTTTTTTTTTTTAAATAATCTATAGTCTCTTATTATAATTTTTCAAAAAAAAAACTCGTTGCAGGTGGTCTGCGAATAGCCAACCGGCACAAAACTGTTTGGCTATTCGCAAACTACGGTGGTCTGCGAATAGACAATCAACGCAAAACTGAAAAGTCATTCGCAGACCACCTGCGAATGGATAGGATCAATTGAAACTTGATCTGACAGCTCGTATTCGTTTATCGATCATGTCACTGTCATAAGGTGATATATTAGTATAGATATATGTATATAGAGAGAGACTTTAATGGTCTAATATTAGCACTTATATTGAAGCACGGCAGAACAAACTGGGGGGACTTCAAAAACCAAAAAAAACATTTCACAAATTTTAGTGAGAATAGAAAGACAGAACTTGAGCTTTATAAGATCTCTGTATTATTATTTGTCTATATATATATACACACAGTCACACACAAACATTCTAGAGGGCAAATATAAACAAGCTACATATCAGGGGAATTCTAGAGGGATCTTTCCAAATCCCGCCGCCTCTCAATTGATAGAAGACGGAGCTTCAGTACGATCGACGCAGCCCCAGACCCCCATTCCCTCTACCTCAGGGGAATTCTAGAGGGCATATCTTCAACGAAGAGGAGACATTGACCTAAATCTAAAAGAAACATTGACCTGCAGAAATTTAGCTGCAGAGTCAATCTGCCTTGTAATAATATTTTACATCATATTCGCTGAAACGGCGTAGAGGTGGAAGCATCTTCCTAAAAAAATAGCTCACGGGCTCCTCCTAATGTGCTAGAGAGGGCGATTAAAGTCCCATTTGGAAGAGCTTTTTAGCTTCATTTCATTTTTTTTAAATGATAACGCACTTTACAAACTGTTTGGAAAATCTACCAGTTGAAAAAGCTACCGCCGAAAACTTTTTTTTTCTCCTCTTTTTGAAAAGTCGTGAGCGTCCTACTTTTCAACCTTTTCGAAAAACACTTTTTCATCCCGATACGCAGTTAACGCTGCCAAAACATTTTCCTCCTTCTGATCCAGTTCGACAACACTGTGGAAGCCCTAGTCTTTCTCTCGATGATCCATTTTCCACCCGAGCGCGCATTTTTGGCTTGCGCGTGCAATTTTCCACCTGTACGCACATTTTTTCACCCGGGCACGCTTTTTCCGCCCAGGTGCGCATTTTCCACTCGGGCGCGCATTTTTCGCCCTTGCGCGCATTTTAAGCCCTGGAGCACATTTTTCCGCCCGAGTGCGCATTTATGAACTTATTTTATTTGTTTATGTCCAGTTTTGCTAAACAATTTATAATGTGTTTTTTCTGAAAAGCTTTCCAACGAAGTTCAACCAAACAGATGTTCATTTGCAATAGACATTTTTCAATAGTTCATTTTTGTACTCTCCTTTTGCTAACATTCCTTTTCCCACCGCCACCACTCCCAAATAGGGCCCTAAAACATCAAGCAACAACATTGAAGATGCAATGGTCCTGTTGAAGCGTGAAAAATACCGACTTCAAATATTCGGATCAATGTAGCCTAAGGTTACTGATCCGGCTGTCCGACTTGACAGTCCAAGGGGGCAAGGACAAATAGACTAAAGGAACACGAGAAGGATCTCAGGTGCTGTGATAGGGAGATCCCACCACATACCCAGAAGCTTAGAAGAAACTTCTCATCCACAACCAAGAATGACCGAGCAGGGTACGAAGAAGGCACCAACTTAGCGAGTATCTAAAGTGGCAACTAAGGGGGATGTCCAAGATCTCACAGTCCAAGTCTTCGAAAGCAGGCTCTAAAAGCTCAGCCAAAGGTGCAATTCTTGGTACCCCCTGAGAATCTATTTATAGGCAAATCCAAAGGGGGGTTCTTATATATAGTCCAGGCCTACTCGACGACTACACAACATTGGGAGGATCTCACATGGCTACGGCGAGCATCTCTCATGGTCGCCCACCTGGCGAGTATAGATGGATACTTGCACATACTCGCTCTGACCTTCTACTGCTCCTGCTGGCTGGTTTGTCATGATCTTTAACTTTGACTTCCGTCTACGTGGTTTGAATGAGTCCACCCTTGACAAATATGAGTTGTACAGGTCCCAACTACATGTTCTCAATACACACACACATAAATTTGAAGTTATTTAAAAGAGTTCATAATCCTCATATAAAACCATCAAAAGCATCTAGAATGTCCGATCTTAACACGAGAACAGGAGGGTGGGGCCCGGTAGTGAGCATGGGCAGAGCCGTGTGTGTACATTGAACAGTAGATACATCATGCCTATCTTGACCTGACGCTGATCTTGGTCGCCTTTTGATCGCCTGAAATCATCGATCTGCTAGATCCACGTTCTATAAAACTCTAAGAAACTCACATGGATATAAAGGTTTTGGATGCCAAAACTTATGTCACTAGATTCAAGATACACATATTTATATAAGCATTCATGGGAGAGGGTAAACCTAATCAAAAAAGAATAAAATAAAATATGAGCTGCGAAGCATGCACCCAAAGTGATATTGAGTCGGAGCCCCTTACGGGAAAGGGGGTGGTAAAGTGCATTTTTGCATTTTACGGTAAAATGCACTGACCCGACGATCCGCGTGGATCAATGCGCACATCTTAAAGTGCACACATCTCAAAGTGCATTGCACTGATCCACGCAGACCGTCGGATCAATGCACTTCACCGTAAAATGCAAAAGTGCACTTTACCACCCCCTTTCCCCATAATTACTACTTCAGATGACCCGCTCTTCATGTGATGACATCAGCTTCATATCCTCCAGCTTGCAAAGAACACAGATGCGAGTTCTGATGTGTAGCTGTTTGGGATATAATTCTTCATAGTCAAAGTAAAGTTGCTAAGCTCGGCCAAATTCAATCTCTTCGCTATTTCAAACAAGTCTGGCAAGTCTACATCATATGCACCGTCATTGATTTTGCGGTGATTTTTTTTTACAGGATTGAATTTCTTCAGATGTAACTATGAACCAGAAAACAGTAACTCTTTGGTGAGGAAATGATATATATCAATGTTTGCAAACGTACAGTTCTTTGGTAGAGCTTCAAAGACTAGTCACATGCAGCAAATGTTGCCCATGGTTCCGTTCTAGATAAGAATGTCGTCAAAATAAGTAACGACAATCTCGCCCAAGAAGTTCCTCCGTGCATAGATCATTAACGGCATAAAAGAATTACGTGTGCTTATTAATCCAAACTTCCTCAGTGCTCATGCTTCTCAAATCTGTTTTAGAAAGGTATTATGCTTCGTTTAGTTGGTCCATATTTTCAAGACATGGTGATGTAGGATAGGCTTGGTGCGAGTGAACTTTAAATATGCAACCCTAGGTATGGTGCAGGGGAAATAATTCTCGTCTAGTCTAGGGTGATGTATGCACATGAACAGTGATCTAAAAGTAAATTATAACTAATAATTAAAACATAATCACTCAGTAAACATAAACAGTTGCAAATAATTTCAAAAGGCAGGCTATTACGATACTGCTTCCGCCAACGCACATCAGATCGCAGGAGGAGTGCATGTGGAAACCACCTTAATTAATTAATGTAATTAATTGGTATTAATTAATTAATTCGTATTAATTAATTAATATTAATTAAGTATTGTTTTAATTGTTTATTGTCATGTGAGCCCCCTCCTCCCTATATAAGGAGGTATGAGAGTGTTAGTCTCATCTTTGAGATCATTAGGGTTTGGCTCTCATTTGAGAGAGGGGTCTTAGGAGGAACCAGCCTCCAAAATCTTGGTCGGCGTCAGCGCCGGATTGTATCCATTTTCCCGTTTATTGCAAGCATGTCTCTTGTTTTGTTCGATACTCCATCACAGGCAGATTAGATTTTTCTCACACAATAAAACTAACTCACAAGTGAGAAGCCATAGGCGTAGGAGAATGGGGCTGTTGTGGGCTGCTTGGAGAGGGGTGAGCTGGGAGGTGTCCAGGGGAAGGAGTTATGGCTGTATAGTGGGCTGCGGGGAGTTGCTTATGCCTTGGATGGAGCAGATTGGGCATTAGGGCTGCAGGGGGATGATGTGGGAAAGGGATAGCTGGGGGGGGGGGGGGCTTAGGAGTGATCGATTGAAGGATGGTGTGAGATGTAGCAGGGGTGGATGTGGAAACAACGAGAGGCTGCTATTTGGGCGAGGCTTTAGGGCTGGGCAATGGTTGTTTGGAGGGGATTCAGGGTTGGCACAATGGAAAACGAAGGAAACAAGGCAAGGAACAAAAATAACATACCAAGGAGTCATCATGTTGGGGTTTCGTGGAGTCAGCACCACGAGAGATCGCTAGATTCCGGTAAGAAGGCTCTCCAAAATCTTCAATGTCTAAGATGACTGCGGGCTGCCCACTCTTATTTATAATAAAACATGACTTAGGGCAAATCATTTTGGACGGCTATAATTAGACATACACGATGGTTGTCTGATCTCACTAAATAAAACAATAAAAAATAAAAAATATATGAAAATATCGAAACATCGATCTGGACACAACCACAGACTCGGATCATCCATCGGGCGACGCCAAATATGGCGGGTGACAAATCAACCCCGAAAGGGCCCAAAATTTGTGTTCCATCGTCTCGTCGATCCCAATCATTCTTCCCAGCTTGAAAGAATTTGTCTCCTGATGAATGGAGAGATGAGTATTCTCTTGGTGTATGCAAGGTAAAAATCGATGTGGCTCTTCGAATGTCATCGAAGTATCGACGATGAAAGAGCGCCCTCCCCAATGAACATTGTACATCTGTGTCTGCTCGTCGGTCGTGGCTATGCATTCGTGAGACACAATGTCACTAGAGCTCAGAAGTCAAATGGTGTTCTGGTAGTCCCGAAAAGACTACTCTCCACCGAGGAGAGTGAGGCTCAGGAATAAGGTCATGATGAGAATGAGGATGGAGAATGTGAGGCACATAGGTGGGTGGGCTCAAGGTACAGTGCGCATACTCAAGAGGTTCGAAGTAAGGTGTCAATTCTTCAACATTGAATACGAAATGAATGCGCGCACATACTCATAAGGATGTTGAGCTCGCATGTGTTTGTTCTGATTATTCTCACACAATGTACTCATTCGCTTGACATTCAACATTTTAGTAGGCCTTTGGAGAGTCTCTCCGCATGAATTAGAACCATCACTTACTGACCTTCGTGAAAA
Organism: Dactylorhiza incarnata; assembly: GCA_033032865.1. NCBI lineage: Eukaryota > Viridiplantae > Streptophyta > Magnoliopsida > Asparagales > Orchidaceae > Dactylorhiza > Dactylorhiza incarnata. Next base: position 4,718,995 of record JAWHQI010000123.1, on the reverse strand, counting down.
ATTTGTTGCTAGCCTGCTAGGCTGCTACTTTAGGCTATCTGCATAAGTTTAATACATCTCATTACCAGATGCAATTTTGTGTCGGATCGACTCATGTAACTCATGCAGATGATGAACAAAGGCGCAACAGGCTCATGCAAATGACAAACAAAAGATTCATTAGATTAATGCAAATGACGAACAAAAAAATCAACAGACTCGCATAAATAATGCATATAAATCACAACATACGACAATCTTTACCTGGAAATCCGACAACGAACTAAATGTCTCTAAAATGGAGTGGCTTATCAGAAGGCTCTTTGTGTGGGGTGTAAATCATTTGTCCGGTGTGCGACAAACACCCAAATGACTATTTTTCTAGCAATTATGTACGAGTCTATGACGTAGAAAACGTCTCTCAAAAGATGTGACTCGTCAGGAGGCTCAATAGGCGGTATGTATGAAAATTCGTCGCGAGCGCGACGATCACCCGATTGAATACCCCAATCATCGACAATAAGATGCAAATCTAGAGTGAAGCGAGTGTCTCCAAGAAGAAAAAACTCATCTGCAGTGTCAACGGACGGTGTGTCCAAGAACTTATCAAGATTGTGAGGGGGCATAGGGTAGGCTCTCAAAACATTGGGAGTATCTTGTAGTGCGTGTGAAGTAAACTCTACGTACTTGATGCTAAGCTCGGGAGTATCTTTCCCTCGTTCAAGGGAAAGATCGGGGATACGCTTTGAAGAGATGTCAATGATCTCGTACTCGTAAATGAGTCAGTCACTTGGACCTCATCTACACAAGGAAGGGGTGGCTCATTAGGAGCCTCATCAGGGGCTCATCAAAGAACACGTCAGTAGCAAGATGATCCTCCAAAGAATCATCGCAGGGGCAATGTCCTCAGAGGGAGGTGAGACATCCATTACAAGATCAACACTAATCTCTCGAGTCTCACCCAAGATATGATTAAACACCACAGTGTGAAGAAATTCTAATGAACCAACACCCAAAGATGGGTCTATGATCGAAAGAATAACTAGGTCTATAGGGGGGTGGGAGATGGGTATACCACCACAGGGTCACTGGGCCGCTCGTGCTCACTCTTGTGACCATACTCACTAGTCATAACAATACCGTCCACTACCTGCAAAACAAATTTATGATCGAACTTGGTCCCATAATCAAGTGGTATACTACTTGTCGGGCACTGAACCTCATCAGAATGGGATGTATCTACGTCAAGTGTCGGACCTCTCGTGTCTGTGGAAGCACTACTAAGCGCATTAGTGGCTTGACCTAAACCTCTAGATTCAATTCCATATGAGCTCAAGTTCATGTCTTTAAAATCAGCTTTTAGGCGATCAACAAGACCATCCATGTGATCAAACAAATCCGTCGCTGAAATTCGGCATTCGACCACTCTATTTTTTGAACACTAGGTTGATGTAAACGCTTGAGGTATCAATTTTAACGATGGAAAATTAAGATGAGTCTCGTGCGCGATCTTCCAATTCCAGGCAAAATAGATCAAACATAAGTTAAGAGAATCGTCGTCAAGAGTATTTCTCTCAAACATTCACAAATCATACTGACGCGCCCTAGCTCGCTTATTTTATTATTTTCAGCATTGTTGTTTACTTTTCGCACTTCTTTTCGCATTTCAAGACTTTGGCTGTTCTTTTAAGTATGCTTGTAGTTTTTGTTCCGGCGCGTGAGATTGACCACCTCACGTGACCCTAAATAAATAGGTCTGGTACGTAGTTAGTGGCGTGGGGAGTGTTAGACACGAGGTTACAATATTAGCTTGCTGAAAATAATCTAATTATAAAATCCTTAATTATTAAATACAATTTTCTGAAGTTTCTAGAAAGAGGGGGGGCAAGCCTTATAAAATCCCCCCTAATGAAATTCTGGGCAGACCGGTTGAGAGCATAAGAGTCGCTCTTCTTCGCTCGGTCCAGCCGACTCCCGCTCCGCCCATTAGGTTTCCCTGTGCCTGCTCGTTCTTCCCCCTCCTCTTCGATCGACGCTCGACCGACGAGGCTCGCCCCTTAGGGTTTTCTGTGCCCGCGTCCTTCCGTCACCACCGGAGGCCCTACCCCTTCGTTTCCCCTTCGTGGAGCCACCTTCCTGCTCGGTCGACTGAAGGCCGACGCTGTCCGCCCTTCCCCGTCCCCGGCCTCCTCTTCCACCACTCCCCCTTCCCACGTGGAGCCACCCGTGCCATTTCCCCGCCACCGGACTGCTACCTATCATCCGCCGGCTGCACCTAAACTTCAGCGGAATCTCCTTGAGTTGGCAGCCCCGTTACTGCACCGACAGCGATCCAGCGGAGCGATCGGAGCCTTGGGTGAGATCTTTCCTTTCACAACCTTCATTCCCCGTTTTTGCAGCTTATTATAATAATTTCAGCAAGATTTAATATTGTCAATCCACGTGTCACATTCCACGCTTCGCTCACCACGCACCGTTGCATTAGTTCTCATTTTTGTGTTGTTCAGAACGCCTCCAAATCAGCATTGTCTTAACTCGGAGCGACGGAGGTGAGTTCGTTCATTTGCTCGGTGGTATTTCGTTACAAAATTTTAATTTGTGCCAAGAAATTCCCTCTGTTAAAATTTAAAATTTCGAAAGGCGAACTAAACTTGCATCACATACCTAGCAAAGTTCGCGTTCTTTCATAGGCTAAATCGCATTAAATAACTTATGGTAAATAACGACAAGTCAAAGTTAACAAAGGAGATTCAGTCAAGCTCAACATATATGATGTTTAAACTATTGCATAAAAATATTCTAATATGTAGAGGCATTGGCTTTAGGGAGAAATATTACCAAGCAGATCACAACTGAAGCATGAAGGCTAGTCCAAAGCAAGCTTGTGCGCAGTCGGGAGAAGCATAGACTGTAACAGTGAGGGAGAAATGTGTCGTCATTGATGGAATCGTCGATCCTCTGGTGGTCGCTGGAAAGAAGATCGAAGATGACGAGGACAAGTCACTGCTTTGTGGGATGCTACGTTGTGAGGAAGAGCTGTCGTCGGAAAGGGTTGTCGAGGTCGGCGACGACAGGCACGAGTGCTGGAGAGAACGTCGATAGAAACCTGCAGGTCACCGGAGTCTCAATGAAGACAACGGCATGCAGCTTTGGCATTGCTGGAGGGCGGAGCTGCGGCTAGTGTCCGACAAGATAAGTCTCGATCCTCTGAAGATTGGCCATAATTTTCATGGGGGGGGGGGGGGGGGGGGGGGGGGGGGGGGGGGGTAAAGGACCTTACTAATTTGCAGTATTTTGGGGATTTTTTTTCTTGTGTTTTATTCCCCTAAGCTTCTAAATGATTTCTTGCCACTTTTATACACTTCTATTTAGAAAGGATTTTATGCATATTATGATTATTGTTAATTTAAACAATTTTGGAGCTTTGCCTTTTTCTCCCTAGCTATCATGAATTGCAGAACCTATTTATTCATGGTCTTATTGGGCGGTCACTCCAATTAAGCCGGTACAATTTGCGTAGAATATAAAACATGCGGAATAAAAATGTACGAAACGTAAACATAAAATGCATAAAATAAGACATCGAGGAAATAGGGGGGCACTATGATGTGTCTCCGGGTGCTACAAAGGATGCATCAAGGATTGTTCGTATGCATATAATTATTCTTAGGATAATGACCTTGCAGGGCTCCGAATAATCATCTAAATGACCGTTCCTAACATAATTAAATTGTGTCTGAGGGTAGATATGATTCCTACAAACTGCGGCGGTGGACATGGATGATCAACATACAAGTATCAGGATCTCTCCGGAGGAGCTTTATGGCGCCGATTATATATGGACTCTGGTTCCTTAACTAGCGGAGAGCTATAAAGACGATGACCCGAACGATACTCGGCCCTATCAACATTAAATTGTGTCGAACGATCACTATGACTAACCATGGATAACCTATCAATTCGATATGACTTACCACTACGCCGCATAAACGTGACCCAAACCTTGTTCTCTGATACCATCTGATGTAAAAAATGCTATATGAGTGTGAATCCTAATATCAATGAGGTAGGTGTTGAGTCTTCCATAGTTCCATCATGTATGACATTGAGAGCCAATTGCCATGGTTGGGTAACAACATATGGCATACATCAAGTCTCTCCAAGCCATCATAGTAGATGTCACTGTTTCAAATGCCGTTGGAGAATGACACTAAGCACCTATACTTCACCGCAAACTATGAGTCCTTTTAATCAAGTCCATGGAGTATGGCATTGGACGTATTTCCAACTTCAACCTAACCGCCCCTACAATAGTGTCGCTCACTATATTCTCCATTACGATGAAGCGCTTATCACTGATCGTGCATTTGGTACTGAATAAGCGACGCATCTGCGTATGATCCTCAATTCGTGTGAGAATGAAATCTTTGGCATGATTCCTACCACAAGGAATTATTTTGATCTCCGATAGCAAACTGATGTAAACCAAAAATAGGAATTTTAATATTAGAGATCACATAAAATTAAGGAGCATGTTTCAACTCTGGGGTAAATAATCGAGATAATCAATCTAGGTTTGTATGATGCTCTCAAGCTCCTAATATTAAAACGTTGAATAAACATGAGATACTAATTCAATGAGTATAAAAAAATTAAAGACGAACAACAAGGGTTTTTCAAATTAACAACAAAAAAGCATAACGATAATTTAGACAAGCTCTGAATTTTAAACATAAAAAAAATGTAGCATAAAATTAAAATAATAGACAATGAGCAAGAGAGAATTTGAGAGATATACCATGAGACAATAAGTGTGGAAATACAATCATTAACAAAGTTAGGATATCTAAAATATGATAGGCGGAGGTTGGGTGGGGTTGAGAACAAACTAAAAGTGAATAGGACTGACTATGGGTAAAAAGTTTAGCAGGGAATTTCCTCAATGGTGAAAATGTTGGCAGTTACTGGGGATGTTGTCTGGTCTGATCGGGGACGAGGGAAGACTCGAAAATTAGCGTTAAAGTTTAGTTCAAGGTGGGGAGGTAATGGGTCGACGACAAAATTGAGTTTAGGAGAGGTCGTCGCAGTCGGCAGCTAGCTGCGAATAGGTCACTGAGTCCGGCAGGCTTTCTGATGGTGGGGCGAGTCCATAATGGAGGCAGGTAGGGGGCATCGCTGAGTAGGGTTCGTGAAGGAGCAGATCCAGATTATCTCAAAACAAAGAAATTTCGATATATCTTTCCGGGCGCCCTCAATAGTGGGTGGGTGTAAATGTGTAAAGGCAATAAAGATTTTAGGAAGATAAGGAAATACAATGAAAATATTCATTGGGGGATTCTCAATATCTTCCTCATTAATAAAATTTTGAAATTAACGAAATGATATAAATAATAAATTTCAAAATTACTTAAAATTGTATAAAATACATATTTTTGAATTTGCTTTCATCGCTTTGCCCAAACTATCGTAATCCCTAATTTAACAGACATTTTATGCAGGGTCTTCTTATTCAGTCGCGCCAATAAGTTGTAGTAACTAGCTTGAGCGGCATGAGTGATACAAAACACAGGAGTGCTAATAGCATGTGTTACATTACATATGCAAATAAAAATAAAAATAAAATAAAATATCAATGATTCGAGGCAGGTTGAATCAATTTCTTAGGAATCCCTAGAATTGCATTGTTCGGCATTTTTTGATCGCCCTCAATCTTTTCTCTATTCGCATAGGCGAGCGAGTTGCTTTCGACTAGGGCACTCGGTAGAGCAATGTCCAAGCTAGTTGCACTTGAAATACTTCCCAATTGTAGGCTGTGTAAAAATTCTTCCGGAGAGTTTAGCTTCAGTTGATTTTTAGCTCCCACTACATTTATGGACCCATTAGTAGGTCTCACTTCCTCGGGTGCCTCAACTGCTCCCATCTCATCATGTCCTCGATCTCTCGATGCCACCAAGATTTCATGCAAAGACTGATGTCGCTCATGTAGTAAGGCACTAGTTTTGAAGTGCATGACCTCAAGCCCTTTTCGGATTTTCATGCATTGAGTGTCAATGCGATCTCGGAACGCAGGTCACAATTCATCCACAAAATGTGAGACATGTTGGCCACTGGACTCTTCGAGGTGATTTCGCTCTACTAACCTCATGAATAACACTCGTAAGAAGGAGCCTCCGTCGGCCCATCGGGCACCTCCGCTTGTCCGGAGTCGACAGCAGCGCCACCTCCGCCTCCTCCCGGTGTGATTCCGGTGGAGCTCGTGCCTCCTCTTCCGTCCGGTGTGATTCCGGTGGAGCTCGTGCCTCCTCTTCCGTCCGGTGTGATTCCGGTGGAGCTCGTGCCTCCTCTTCCGTCCGGTGTGACTCCGGTTGATCCGTTATCTTGAGTGCTTGGGTAACGATTTCTCTACTCCATCTTGAGCGTTCTTCTTTTCTACAAGATTTTCGGTGGAAGAGGTCGGCGTTGCCTTTGAAACCTTGTTGCGATCTTTGGGATTTCATCGAGATCATTTGTGTTTGTTCTCTCCAAATTTTCTTGTGAATTTAAAAGGGATTGGGTAAATCCTGTGTTTACGTCTTGTTGGGAGTAAAACCGACCTCTTTCCGAATCGCCCTTTTTGGTCGAATTTTCTCTTGGTGAATATTGTGCTTGTGTTGCTATTAAATTCATATATTGGAGCGGCTACGATTACTTGCGCGCAAGTGGTTAAAACCATCGCAATTACCTCGGCACATAGGCCTGCATCAACACCTCTGGTTCTAGTGGAAAAGATGTTCGCAATCATCTGGGAGGAAATGTGCCCTCAATGTCTTCTCCATCTTCTCACATATTAGTATTCTCATCTTGCCATCTTTCTGTAATTATATCTACATACGATCCAACCATGTCTCTACTCAAGATTTCTTTTCTGCACGCGACGAATCTGTCTTTTTTTTCATTGATATCCCCATACAGTCAAAGAAATGGATGTACCTTGGAGAGCTAAGATATAAGATATTCAATTTGGAGGTCTCCCAACAACATAGGAATACTACTTGTAGCTAATATTTATAATCCTTTCGTCCTAGGGCTTCTCCAATATCTACTTAGCGGTTGTTTTCTTTGGTTGGCAAACTGCACACATTCGTTGAGCCTGTGCCAACCATGTGAGTGTCTCCTCGTCGTAGTACAAGCGCCTCATGATTGGGCAATCAACTTCCTTGCAGAGATGGATAACCCTGCTCTATATCTTGTCCATCTGTTACCATCCCTAAAGTCAAAACCCTCAATGGGCGGTTGTAGGTTGGATTTTACTATGACGCAAATTGCGGATTTCAAATTGGTTCTCCCCTTGGATCATGGAAATCATTCACGTGTTCCAAATGTTGAATGCAAAGACTTAGATCCTGCATGAATTACTCGATGCCACCTAAAATCGCATGGTGCCCTGCAACACCATGTTCATTGACAAAATGTTGGTTGCTCCCTCCATCATCATTGGTTCCCATTACTACAAACATATTGAAGCAACAGTCTAAACATTGAATGCAACAACTTAGATTCTGCTTAGGTTACTCGATAGTACCTAAGGTTGCACGGAGGCAGCAACACCATGTTCATTGACAAAATGTTGGTTGCTCCCTCCATCATCATCAGTTCCCATTACTACAAATGTGCTGAAGCAACACTCTAATACCACTGACACAGATCCTTGAGACCTTCGATCGTAGGAAACTAATGAGCTAGATTTATGTTGTAGTTTATGTTGCAGTTGTCGTAGAGAAAACTCTTAAAAAAATCCTCACACAGAAATTAGGGTTTTGGATGTCAAAAAATGTCATTCATCCAAAATAGGAATATTTATACTGGTGCTCATGGGATGGAAACCTAACTGGAAAAAAATTATGATTTAAGAGACATGCGCCTAAAGTGTTTTTGAGACGTGCAAAAATTATTGCTTCAGACGACGCGCTCATCATGTGATGATGCCCACATCAATTCTTTCCCAGGGTTATCAAGATGTTTGACTCAGTTTATTTCTTTTTTTCCAAATTGACTAAGATGTATTTCTTCATGTAAAATCTTGTTTCTACAGCCAATATCAAACCTCGCTCATTTCTCGCCATAATCAACCTAACTAGATACATATATGATGTGATGAGATAATCAAGTTAAATCACGGTGCATCACAACAGGGAGAAACCCTAGCCTTGGCAAAATTCAAAAGCATATTCAATTCATGAATCTTGGAGTGTCTTTATGCTCAGTTACCAACCTAACATAAGCCCTAAAAATATATGGCTTGGGACTGAAAAGCTGTTCTAATATCTGCAGTGGATATGAGAATTAAAAAAAAAAACTTTTGAGTTTTGAATAACTAATATATGAATAAACTTGACAGATATGAACACAACTATCAGCACAAACATTCATTTTTTCACTCTACAGTTTTAGTAGTAGTCATTATCATCCACATTCAGCCATGAACACAGGCTGGCTGTACGGAGGAGGCTCACTGGTAGGGATAATATATATAGATAAAGAAATTTGTATCAAAACTTTGAGGTGGAGTAAACACGAGTCTTGATCTGCAGTTTGATCATCTTTCATGGTTTCTAATACTTCTAATTACCACGCTTCATTCAAATAAATGTTTTTCCAAAATCTACATGGACAATGCTTCTTCTCCGAAAAATTTCACAAACCTTGGGCCTTCTACCACACGGAATTGCTCCATCAACCTTTGGTCCATTGCGGAAATATCCCAGTGCCTCTTGTAGAAGCCTGGGGAAATGTCTTTGCCGATCATCTTCTCGAACCAACTATTGACCATAGTCTGATAAATTATTGCCCAACCAACTATCTTCGCGAACCTCAAAAAAGAATGAAGGGCCGACAAAATTTACTTGTTTTTTGAGAGGGAGGCATAAGTTCTATCCAAATGTCATATTGGGCAGGTCACATTATACTGGAGTCAAATAATTTTTACTTCAATTTTCCTTGCTTGATTCCGCATCAAAAATGAAACAGCAGTGGGGAAAGTCTTGAAATTCTAGAAACACAATATTTCCGTTCAGTCACAATGTAAATTATGCAGATAAGCTAAAACCATCTTAGTCACTAGATACTTATTCACGATACAACATGAGATGACATGGCTTACAGAATTATCTACATGCAACTGTTATACTCGGGCTCAACACTTACTAAGGATAAATTAAAAACAAACAATGCATTGCATTTTAAAAAGATTTTATTTCAGATATAATAATATAATATAACAGAAAACCTTACTCAATTTTTATGCTGCATCCTACCGCTCTCCGCACCGGCATATGGATCGATTATAACATTAATTACTGCTGGTTTCTTGGAAGAGAAACTTTCAAAAAGTGCGAATTTGAGCTCTTCTGGCTTCTCAGTGAGATAACCTTTTCCACCGAAAGCTTCCATCAGAGTGTGGTATGCTGCCTGGGGAACAAAGGAAGTAGGAGCTGGATCGTCCTTGTGTGGACCAGTTATTTCATCAGGGTTTCTCCGATCACCACCATAAACACCTCCATTGTTGAAAACAATCACCACGACCGGAAACTGATATCTCACCAGGGTCTGCAAACCCATGAAAACTTCAATTTACTATCATTTATCTATAATATAATAAAAATAAATTAAAGAAAATAAAATATATTAAAATAAACAGAAATAAAGTGAAAGATATTTAAAAATAAAACCATTTCAAACAGGAGAAAATCATGCGATGATTGAAGGTACTGCTGCAGCTAAACATTGAGGATTGTACCCATTTCGCTAGTTCTATTATAATATAAGATAGATAATAGATAATAAATATGATTGACTGTCCTGATTATTTTGATGGTGCACGCTATATTAATCTCTTATTCTCATAGTATATAGTACACATAATAGATAGAGTTAATAAATGTGTAGATCAAGCCAACAAGATTTTGTAAACTAGATGGTGAAATATGTTGTTGAAAAGTGCTATACTAAAATTAAATACGTTTGGAGGTGAAATCGTCTCTCACTGTGAATTGTTGACTCTTAGCAAGTTAACAGTACATCAATATGCTCAAGTCGGGTCTGGGCACCCATCCCCATCAACGGAGAACCAAGCTTGCGGGTGTCGGATGACATGTCGTATTACGAACAAGAATTAAATTGCATGGATTAAAGGAAAACGGATACAACTTGCTCCGGCCAACTCTTGGAGGCTGGTTCCTCCAAAGAGCCTTCTCTCAAATGAGAGTCAAAAGACAATAGATCCAAAAGATATCCTAACTCCCAAAATCACCTCCTTATATAGGGAGGGGGGGCTCACATCAAACCTAATAACATTTAAAAGAAAAACAATAATAATAATAATAAGAGGACGTGTGCACGTAACAATACATCCCGTCAAAAAAGTGACCTTGACCCCAAGGTCGGAACGTCGCCCACCGATCAGTAATGATATGCTCGCGGTTGGGATATCGTCGATGTGCCCGGGGGGTCGCCTGGTAGTCCGTCTGAGAGCAGCAGCGGAGAGCGCGGCCACGTCGTCGCCGATGAGGACCCAACACTCCTTCACCGAGCAAGCATGACCAGGAGAGTAGGGTTGCTTGCAGTGGAAGCACAGACCCTTGCTCCGTCGTTGTACTCTTGGTTGGTCAGGCGGTGTGTAGGGACATGACGAGTGTTGGTTGGGCCCATAACTAGTGGTCGGGGTAGGGGAGGTGGCGGAGGTGGAGGTTTAGGATGGGTCAAGAAATATGGTTGGGAGGGAAGCCTGGAGGGAAGTGATGGGGAAGGAATGTCGTCGGACGTCGCGAGGAATTCCGCCTCCAAAAGGGGGGAGAGATTGATGGCTTGGTGGACCGTTAATGATTGGAGGGTGCGGAGACGGGAGCGGAAGTGGGGTTGCAAGCCGTTCATGAAGAACCCCAAGTAATGGTCTGGGGGGAGTCCGGGAACATGGGTGGCCAATTCCACGAAGGCATCAATGTACGAGTCAATGGAGCCGGTGTGACGGACCCCGAAAAGTCGCGCGATCATGGGGCCGGAGTAGCGGTCGTCATACCGCTGAATGAGGGCCTCAGTGAGAGCTGTCCAGGTGAGGTCGGGAGAGGTCTGGCGGAGCCAACGGACCCAATGGACCCAATGGGGGGGCAGACCGCCAGACCCTTCCATGTCGATAAGTGTTGGGGAGACCCGTTGTGTCGGAGGGGTCTGGTGAATGTCGAAGAACTGTTCGGCGCGTGCAATCCACCCGAGGGGGTCAGTCCCATTGAATGTGGAGATGTCAGGTCCACGGTACTGTGGAGTAGGTAATTCCACCAATGCGGGTGTATCGGGGATCACAGTGCTGGGGGATCCCACAGCATAGGCGGTAGGAGGTCCGGAGTGCTGGCTGGGCTGCAAGCTCTAGAGCATGGTCAGAATCGAGGCAAACTGCTCGGCATGTGCCTCGAGACGAGAGTTGATGGTGGTGAGGGAGTGTTCGAGGGCTTCCACGTGGGATTCCATCATCCCCTTTGGCATATGAGGATGCACGAGGGATAGAGTGTCGCAGGAGAGTGTCGGAGAGGGCAGTGATGTGCGAGCTGGCGGCGGAGAGTGGAAGCAGGCGGGGCGCAGCGGCAACAGGCCGGCGACTGAGCGATGGTGCCGATCCGAGTTAGTTTAGGGCGGAACAAACGATGGTGAAGCAGACGTAGGGGTCGGCGGACGATGGAGGCGTAACTGGTGTGGGCGGGCGAATCTGGCGCTGGATCGGGAGCTGGATCGGCGGTCGGCAGATCCGGAATCGAGGATCGTCGATCGGCAGATCCGGAATCGAGGATCATCGGTGGCGCTGGAGAAGCTGACGCTGGAGAAGCTGGCGTTGGAGCGTCGATGGCATTCGCTGGATCGATCCGAAGTCGAGGATCGACGGCTTTGGGTCGAAAGATCAGCGTGCGCTGGATGCAGAAATTGAACGGGAAACGGTGGTGAGCTAACCGGCGGCTTAGAGCGTGCGGACGGGCAGGTCGGACCAAATATTACGAACAAGAATGAAATTGCATGGATTAACGAAAAACGGATACAATCCGAAACAAGCTTCGGCCAACTCTTGGAGGTTGGTTCCTCCAAAGAGCTTTCTCTCAAATGAGAGTCAAAAGACAATAGATCCAAAAGATATCCTAACTCCCAAAACTACCTCGTTATATAGGGAGGGGGGCTCACATCAAACCTAATAACATTTAAAAGAAAAACAATAATAATAATAATAATAATAATAATATTAAGAGGACGTATGCACGTAACAAGTCGATTTTGGGGAGAAAAGACCATGTTTTCGATATTTTAATCGATAATGGTGTTTCTAAAAATATCGCCTGATATATTGAACGATAATATATCACGCCCGATATATTGTTTTTTAAGTAAATCAAGGCTCGGTTTTAAACCGAGCCCCGATTTCCTTTTCATTTGCCTTTGGTTCTCGACTCTCTTCCTTACTGTCTCTGCGGTTCTCTAGTTCTCTGATCTCTGGTTCTGCGGCTTCCCTGGTTCTCACATCACCGATTCTACGCCTCCTCTGGTTCTACAGATTCTCTGGCTTTCTGGTTCTACAATTTTTCTTATTCTCTAGTTCCACGGCATATCTAGTTCTCTGTTTCTGCGACTTCAGCATCTGATTGTCGACTGTCTTCCTCCCTTCTTGGCAGTCAGCACCATGAGTTGTTTTAAGTTTTATTTGGCTGGTTCTCTACTTGTGCAGCTTCTCTAGTTATTAGACACATTTTATTGTTCTTTTTTCTCAATTCTCTTCATGTGACTTAAGGGTCATCTTCCTCTCTTCTTCGACTTCTTCTTCTTGACTCTCTTCCCCATTGATTCTCTGATCTACAGCTTCTGCTTGACTGAGAACAACAAAATGTCACAATAGCTCAACTCCTCGGTATACAAATTACTACTTCCATCCCATAACTGAGAACAACAAAATGTCACATTTTGTTTTGAATTTTTAGATATATATAGATTTATGTTAGCATCTTTAAGGCATGTCAGTTATCAGATGGATTTAATGTATTTCTCTTACTAGTTACTATTATGGCTTGTTTGCATCATATTGTTAGAACATGATCTAGTATTCTCTTGATTTGAGAATAACAAACATTGGTAATTACTAATTTCATATTGTGGTTTGATGATATGCAAGATGATAGATATATTGATGATAGGAAACAAAATGATGAGAAATGATTGAATCTAAACTGAGAATATTCCTTCACTATTGCCAGACAATAGTCGGCAATGTTTCTATGTATTTTAACAACGGTGTTTCTATTGTATTTTAAAGATAGTACTATCACCCAGGAGATAGTCAGAATCCTTTATTAACGTCAATGACATCGACTGTCGCCTAGACGATATCGACTTCAATACAACGCCAGAATTGCAGATTCCTTCACTATTGATAGCGATAGGAACTATCGTCAGGCGATGGCACATTAAAATTTCAGTTCCCTATGAAAAGGCTCTGAATTTTAGGGCATTTAAGGTTTTTCAGAAAGGATATTGAGAGGGTTGTCTATGCAAACTTAAAGAAAATTTTAGAGACCAAAGTCCTCTATCTTTGAGAAGAAAGAAACCTCCAAAAAGATCAGACTAAGTATTGTCGTAGATCCAATCCATGCATATGAGATAATAACACACCCTCCTGACATAAATTTCCTTTTTTCTATTCGCTTTGGGTATACCTTGTTATGTGTTGTTGTCTGTGTTTAAGGCGTCTAACCATGGGTTTAAGTTAGGGATTTGCCGGATGTTAGGTGTTCATGTGCTGGTTGCACAGGTTACGTCTTAGAGGATTAAGACATGTTGGTTTTGGTGATTAGGTCATGTTTTGCCCAGGTTTGGGCATTCCTAAACCAGTGTTAGGTTTAAGGGAGCCGATGTTTTGTCTGAAATGGGTCGTCTTGAGCTACAAGGCAACTCGAGTAAATAATTATGAGAAAATGGACTCAAAATCGACTTTGGTTGCATTCCTTGGACTCGTGTCCGATACGAGCGCAACGACGCCTTCCGCACATTTTCCCGCGCATATTTTGGGAATTACATAATTATTAAGCTCTAGTTACATTATACATATATATACATTTAATAAAAAATAATATTAATATCAATCCCTAACCTAAAGCTAATGGACGGAATGAACAAGGAGGAGGGCGGAGCGGGCGATGATGGCAGAATTCGTGAAGGGCCTCCTCCATCTTCTTATGCGCGATCGAGCCCTCCTTCTCCCACACTCACGGCAAGGGCTTCCTCTTCCCCATCCCTCTTCTTCTCCTTCAAGTTTATCGCGTCGAGGGAAGGGCCTCAAGGATGGTTCAGCTAAATCCCAAGCAACACAAGCAGCTCGCAAATCTCCTCCTTCATCTTCCTCCGATTTTCTGGTAATCCTTAACTTGAATTGATGCTTTATGATATACTGGGTTGTGATCGGTATTATGCCATGGATTGGGTTCTCCCTTTGAGGTTAAGAGCTGCTACTAGACTCTAATTGTGGAATCTTCATCTCCTCCCTCAACGCGCACGACAAGAGATCGAACCCTTCTCCTTCCCCTTACCTGCACGAGATCAAACCCTTCTCCTTCCCCTTACCTGCACTCATCTTCTCCTATGAAGTTATTTTGATGGCTTGGACTACTCTGCATCGAGGATGGCTTGGGACGATCCCCAGCAACACGAGCAACTCCGGTGATGCAGGACGGCGCGTAGGGTTTGCGCGCCTGTCGGCTATTTCTAGGAAACCCTAAATGCATGCAATAATAAAAAAGAAATTGAATGTTTCGAGCGGGCGTTGCACGAACTTTAAGAAATATAGCAACTTAGAATTTTGTAAAACACAAAATAGCTATTTTGTTTTAAAACGAATTTTCTTTTAAAAATAATGGTTCAACTCTAAATTCGGGAAAAGAAGGCTCGCAACTTTCGTTCTTTTTCCTTTGTCGTAGCCAAAACGAAAATGGAGAACTCCTGATACGTTTCCGATTGGAGTTTTCGACGTAGCGTTCGCTGACTAAATCCAGGCGAAAACCCACAATGAATCTAATATCCTAAAGAGAAAATATAGATGCACACAAAGGAGGAAGAAGAAACAAGTTACCCACAGAAAGAGGCGTCTTTCCGCGACTGAAGTCGACGGTGATCCCGCGAGGAATTCCTCGTCACCTTCGATCTCCCGCTCCGAGGTCGGCCACTGTCGCACACGGTCACCACGGAGAAAATTCGCTCACTTTCACACGAAAGTGGTTCCACGAAATCTCACTCACACGCAGGAGGCTCCACGAAATGTCACAAGCGCTGCAAAGATTCCCACAGATTTCACCCAAGCACACAAAATAGAACTATCCTACTAACTGCTTATGCAAATTTACAAGCACAACAATATCCTCATTCAACAACGGGAGTTAAAGTTCAAACAGTAATATCAATTTTACTGTTCATCATCTCTTTCACTTACGAACAGGAAATCGAAAACGCACAGCAGAACCCTCTCAAACTCACTGCATCGGGATTAATTTCAGAACTTAATCATGGAAGCAACATACCATAGAAATGTTATAAAGGCCAATAACAGAGAAACACAGATTCAAAAAAAGGAAAGGGAAAACACAATCATTTCTCACACAGGACTGTTCATCGCCTCTCTCACCATCAGCAGGACTCACGGAAATCAAACACCATCTCTGTTCTGAACTCAAACAGGACTCCAACGGAAGAGCAAACAACAAATCTAGAATTCCCAATCAAAACCAAAAAACTCTTACACAGGAATTTTCTCGCCAAAAAGAAACCAATAAAACACCTCCTCCCTTCGATCTCGATCTCCCCTGTTTATAGCGTCACCAAACAGGTAATTGAAAGCGAGAAAGACGAGAAACTACCACGGGTTGCGTGGATGGCGTGGAAGGAGCGCCGACGTCGGAGAGGAGGAACGTGGCCTGGCGGCGGTTGGGGCTGTTGTCGTGGGTCTTGATGCGTGTAGCCGTCGAAGTCGGGAGGGAGTTGCGAGCCCTAGCTGCGGGAAGATGAATAGTTGACCGGCTGGTGTGGGATAAAGCTGAACCGGCTGGTGTGGAAGATGGCTTGAACCAGCAGAAGAACAAACGTGCATATATATATATATATAAATATATATCTAGGCTAGATATATGAGTGTGTTATAAATATATTTATATATATATATACACGAGTGACATTGCACGGGGGACCCTCGTGCCCCGCGCGACAGTACACTGCCCGTCCCGGGGGGCTTTGCCCGCCCCCGACTTGCTTCGATCGCCCCCGGTGAGCTTCGCCCGCCCCCGACACTGTCATAATTATGTATATATATTAATTATGTATAATTAATTATGTATATATATTAATTATGTATAATTAATTATGTATATATATTAATTATGTATATATTAATTATATATATAATTTTTAATTGTTTATATATTAATTATATATTAGTATTATATATATATATATTAAATTTTTAAAGAATTTAAAGCCAAAAAACAAACCCCACCCTCGCTCCCTTGCTGCCCTCTCCTCTCTCTCTCTCTCTCTCTTAATTGTGGGCCCCACTCCCTCTCTCCCTCCCTCTCTCTCTTAATTGTGGGCCCCACTCCCTCTCTCCCCTCTCTCACTCTCTCTCTCCTTATCGAACCGATAAGGAGAATCAGACGGCGTAGATTTGTTGGCGGACCGGGTTACACCATAACTCTATATCTTTATATAATAGTATAGATATATATATAATGGAGAATACAATAGGAGCTCCTAACATTATTACGCACGCAGGCGTACAAAATTAAAATGCAAACAAAAATAAAGTGCAAAATAATAAAATTAACATGCAACAACTCAGGGTCGGTAGATGTCCGGACGGGTGCGGCGTCGGGCACTTTTGCGTCGACCTGATCTGGGCTGGTCTCCACCAACTCTCCCCCTCTCAAAATCACTCATCACTGGTGAGTGCTCCGAGCGGTAGTGTTGTAGAAGATCAGCATCCATGCGCTGTAACTGCTCGCCCAAGACCCAGCTGGTCTCAGTTTCTGATGCAGGACGGCGTGTAGGGTTTGCGCGCCTGTCGGTTATTTCTAGGAAACCATAAATGCATGCAATAATAAAAAAGAAATTGAATGTTTCGAGCGGGCGTTGCACAAACTTTAAGAAATATAGCAACTTAGAATTTTGTAAAACACAGAATAGCTATTTTGTTTTAAAACGGATTTTCTTTTAAAAATAATGGTTCAACTCTAAATTCGGGGAAAAAAGGCTCGCAACTTTCGTTCTTTTCCCTTTGTCGTAGCCAAAACGAAAATCAAGAACTCCTGATACGTTTCCGATTGGAGTTTTCGACGTAGCGTTCGCTGACTAAATCCAGGCGAAAACCCACAATGAATCTAATATCCTAAAGAGAAAATATAGATGCACTCAAAGGAGGAGGAAGAAACAAGTTACCCACGGAAAGAGGCGTCTTTCCGCGACCGAAGTCGACGGTGATCCCGCGAGAAATTCCTCGTCACCTTCGATCTCCCGCTCCGAGGTCGGCCACTGTCGCACACGGTCACCACGGAGAAAATTCGCTCACTCTCACAAGAAAGTGGTTCCACAAAATCTCACTCACACGCAGGAGGCTCCACGAAATGTCACAAGCACTGCAAAGATTCCCACAGATTTCACCCAAGCACACAAAATAGAACTATCCTACTAACTGCTTATGCAAATTTACAAGCACAACAATATCCTCATTCAACAACGGGAGTTAAAGTTCAAAGAGTAATATCAATTTTATTGTTCATCATCTCTTTCACTTACGAACAGGAAATCGAAAACGCACAGCAGAACCCTCTCAAACTCACTGCATCGGGATTAATTTCAGAACTTAATCATGGAAGCAACATACCATAGAAATGTTATAAAGGCCAATAACAGAGAAACACAGATTCAGAAAAAGGAAAGGGAAAACACAATCATTTCTCACACATGACTGTTCATCGCCTCTCTCACCATCAGCAGGACTTACGGAAATCAAACATCATCTCCGTTCTGAACTCAAACAGGACTCCAACGGAAGAGCAAACAAGTCTAGAATTCCCAATCAAAACCAAAAAACTCTTACATAGGAATTTTCTCGCCAAAAAGAAACCAATAAAACACCTCCTCCCTTCGATCTAGATCTCCAATGTTTACAGCATCTCCAAACAGGTAACTGAAAGCGAGAAACTACCACGGGTTGCGTGGATGGCGGGGAAGGAGCGCCGACGTCGGAGAGGAGGAACGTGGCCTGGCGGCGGTTGGGGTTGTTGTCGTGGGTCTTGATGCGTGTAGCCGTCGAAGTCGGGAGGGAGTTGCGAGCCCTAGCTGCGGGAAGATGAATAGTTGACCGGCTGGTGTGGGATAAAGCTAAACCGGCTGGTGTGGGATAAAGCTGAACCGGCAAGTGTGGAAGATGGCTTGAACCAGCACAAGAACAAACGTGAGTATATATATATATAAATATATATATCTAGGCTAGATATATAAGTGTGTTATATATATACATACATATATACAATGGAGAATACAATAGGAGCTCCCAACATGATTACGCACGCAGGCGTACAAAATTAAAATGCAAACTAAAATAAAGTGCAAAATAATAAAATTAACATGCAACAACTCAGGGTCGGTAAATGTCCGGACGGGTGCGGCGTCGGGCACTTTTGCGTCGACCTGATCTAGGCTGGTCTCACCATCCGGCTTCTTCCCTCTTCTAATTATCTGCTAAAACCTAACATAGATTTCTGTTGATATGAGCACCTCTCGATTACTGGAAGGAGAATGGAATTCCGATGCTTGAGGGGATATTGGACTGGAAATTTGCCCTTATCCGTTATGTTTACTCTACTCTTTAATTCGTGTACTCTTATCTTCTTGCTCTTCTTGAATATTGAGATGGATGGATTCGATTTTATGCGTCGAGGATGGTTTAGGGGTGATCATAAGCAACCCGTGCAAAGCTCCTTTCCTTCTCAGCTGAGACCTGGGAATTTTGTCCTTGCCCTGGTCTAGTGTTAGCTGCAGGAATATGATATTATCTAAATTTATGGAGGATTGCTCTCTCTCTCTCTGTCTTTTCACTCTTTTTCCTCATCCTCTACTTCTTCAGTCTCTTGGTTTGGCCCCAAGTGCTGGCTTTCTCTTGGTATAAGCTTCAGCTTGGCTTATAGATTTCTCCAGGGCCGACTTGGTCCAGTAAATTAAAATTTGGTCTTGAACACCTTTCACTTAGGCCTTCTTTTAACTTAACTAATTGATTTTTGAATTTCGTTACGATATTTTAAAGTTGTTTTGGTCCTTATTTAACTGGATCCTTGTATTTGGGTTTCATTGGGTTCTCTTACTTTGCATTTCATTTGAACCTAGATGAAATCCCTGAGAGGAATGACTTTGGTTTGGGTTTCTACTCCAAATTTCTTATATGCAGGTGACTTGTGTTTGAGGCTGAGCTCCCTTTTTCTGTCACTCAAGACAGTGGGATGATCTTCCTGACTTTAGTTTGATTTTCTATCACTTTCTATAAACCAAAACTAGAATGATTTTTCCATGTTTCAATTGAGTTTTTATCGATTTTTATAAGCTAACATTGGGATGTCATTACATTCAGTTTGATTTTCTGTCGAATTTTGTGGTAAGCCTACATTGAATGATTCCACATTCCGATTTTGATTTTCTACCAAATTTATAAGCAGTGATTTAAGGTTTTCCTGAATTCATTTAATTCTCGTTGGAGGTAATTTATTCGTGATTTTGGAACAAGCACATGCTGGAATCATTTTTAGGACTTAATCCTTATAGATTACACATAACCTTGTGACCGACATACTCTATTAAATCTCTTATCTTAGTTCGGGCTGTTTCATTTCAGCTTATAGAAACTGACTTTCACACCGATTTGCTTCCGTTGACGGCTGTTTTGCAGTACCCTGCTGAAATTAATGTGGGACCTTTTACTAAATTAATTATTAAGCTCTATACTATACTACACAGGACTCTCGATTGGGTTTGATTTTGAATAAGAGGATCTCTGCTAGGATAGGTCTTGGATTCTCTGCATTCTTACTTCCATTTCCCTTTTCTTAAATTACTCCTCTCTTCTCTCATCTAGTCTGCAAATAAAAAGGGGAAGTTCACATTGGGATAACTGGCTATGGGAAAAGCTAAATATTTTCATCTATTGGACTTTAAATGGAAAGAAATTAAATCCTCTACTCAGGGAATTCTTAGGATACGAAATATTGGGTTATTCTTTTCCTTTTCTCAAAATTTCCTACCTCTTTAACTTTAAAGATTTTCTCATTAGGAAGAGCCTAGAAGGAGATAAGAAAATTATAACTGAAGATCTATTTTCCTCTTTCAAATCATGCTAATTATCAACCTTCTTATGTTACTCCAACTAACGGATTTTATAAAATATTAATGTGTCTTCAAGAAATCATTCCTACGAGAATTATGTGCCTTCAAGAAATTAATTCCTACGGGAATAAATGTGTCTTCGAGAAATAATTCCTACGTGAATAAATATGTCTTCGAGAAATAATTCCTACAAGAATTATGTGTCTTCAAGAAAGTAATTCCTATGAGAATAAATGTGTCTTCAAGAAATAATTCCTACGAGAATAAATGTGTCTTCAAGAAATAATTCCTACGGGAAAAAATGTGCGATTGAGAAATAAATTCCTACGGGAATTAATGTGTCTACAAGATATTATTCCTTCAAAAATATTGTACCTTGAAAAATGTGCATTGGGGTGAATATCGGATGGCCGGTGAGTTCTGCGCTAAGTCAACCCGTATGTTGGATGGTCCGAAAGGATAACCTGTGCAAAACCATGATAGAACAACGCAGGTCTGAGGACGTATGCAAGTTGATACGGAATATGTAGGCGGTGGTCGTGTGAAGACTGACACGACCCAATAGAAGTCCAGATATCACCTCCCTTACAAATACTCAACTACACTTGTCACTATTGGTTAATTCTATTTCGTATATAGTGTATTGATTATTTCATTATGAGCATATGTGATAGGTATGAGTAAATGATAATGCATGAGAAAAGATGAAAGCCACGGGATAAGCTTCGTTCAGGTATAATATAATTAAGTCACATTATTTCATATATATGTTGTTATCATTTTGTATTTATTATTGTTAAATATCAAGCTCATTGTGATAGTGCGATTTTAAATATTCTACATATTAGCTTTCTTGTCATTAGCAAGATCAATGTAGCCATACGTTTTTGTGATGCTATGGGGTAGTTAATCGTCCGTTAAATATTAATCTTCCGTTGATTAAGTTTTCCGTAATACAATTGCATCTCATATTCTTATAGGTGTGTAAAACGTATTCACTTAGCTCCCTTGATGTAACTAACGAAAGAGTGGAGGATCCCGTTGATGCTGAAGTCGAACCCCGCTCCCTTGGTACCGATGCCTAGGTTGTGATTTCCCCCCGCCTCATATGCCGCCTCCTACCAGGTATTTCGCCCCTCCCCAACCCAGAACCGAGTTCCTCCCCATCACATACCATCACGCCGCCCTCATCACCTTCCCACCTCAGATCCGATCCGGTCCTCCCTTTCCCTTCCAAAATGCCACCCGTAACTTCATTTATGCACCTCTCCAGTCCTCCACAACATAGATTTGTGCCTCTACTTCCCTCCCCGCCACATATCCCAGCCTCCTCATCTCTTCCCGCTCAAAAACATTGCCCTAGCACCTCCCCGCAATAGTCTCGACCTTTCCCACCACAAATCCCAGCCTTCTCAACCTTCCTGCTTCAAAATACATCCCCCAACACCTCCCCGTTGCAGGTCCAACCTTCCCCGCCACAAATTCCAGCATTCCCGCACCTCCCCACTCCAAAATTCTACCATCCAGCAACTCCCCACTATCAAACTCCGCAATCTAGCCCCTTCCCACTACCAACTCCACTTCCCCGCTTCATATCCCCCGCATTCAGCACCTCCACAAGCAACTTCCAGCCCAAACCCCGCTCCTTATTCACCCTCACAGTAGTCGAACACCTCTCAGCATCCACCGAGCACTTCAAAGTAGCCCGAGTACTTGTAATTCTTGTAGTTTTGGTTGTGTTGTTCCTTTATTGTGCACCATAGATGTTTGTGTCGTTTAGTGGAGTCTATTTTGTAATCATTTGCCTCTCAAATTAATCAATATAGATTGTGAGACTTATTTTCTTAGTATTCTTACTTGTGCACTCCAATTGGAAGAGCTAGTCTATATTTGCATTGATCACGAGTCCACCCTGCACTCCCACCATCCTTAGCACTCTGTCTTCAGGTGAATTGATCGTGAGTCCACCCTGCACTTCCACCATCACTTAGCATTGTGTCTTTAGGTGCCCGAGCACACTCACCGAGCCTACCCTACATTACAGTGAGTTCGTTCGGTGGATGAGAGTTGTCGTGGGTGTAACTTAACAATGAGATACGATTGTATCCACGGGAAAAGATCATTGTAATTTTATAATCATTGTGCTTTATTGGTAATTATAAAAATACATCAATTTTTCATTGTCCTTTATATCTGGATGTTTCTGTGATCTTTATCTACAAGTATTTTATTTTGTTAGTATTTGTCAAGATTGTGATTTGTTTACATTGTGCACTCAACAACCACATTCAGCTCTCATTCTCTTTGGTGGTATCTCACCGAATAAAAACGATGTAATGTTAATCCCAATATTAATCTAAGTTTCAAGCATAATTTTGCAGCAAATGATGTCTTTCATTCTATGATATTTGTTGACTATTGTACCCGGTGCTTTATCGTTGTTTATGTTGGGCAAGACTAATGATCGATGATTGGTGATATTGAGTTGCTCTCAGCAATCAGCATATCATCTAATTGAATAATGATTAGTGAATACAAAATAGAAAATGGAAAATCAGAAATGCGGATTATAGAATAAAGGGATTGATTGATGAATGGCGTCAAATGGGTGCTCTATCTTTGTTCTTTTTTTTCATGCGATGCATTTAAAATATTACTGATATTGTAAAATGAATGTTAAGGCTTTAGTAATACGAGTGACAGGCACGGGGCTCCGCCCCTACAGCCAACTGTGGCAGTACATCAACTGTAATAGTGCACGGGGCCCCCGTGCACCGCGCGGCATTATTCCGTCCACGACATTGTCCCATCGTGACGGCACTCCCACCACTCGCAAACCCCTGAGTGTTATACTCCGCTCGTCACTCATTTTTGCGGTGTGCACAGGGATTTGCGAGCGGCGGGGAGAACACATTTTCTATTGAACGTAGATGACTTTGTTTATACGAGAGCACATTTTTAAAACAAAAGAAAAAACACATAATTTTTAAAAATTGAATTTTCTTTATTAAAGAGGAGTAAAATCGGAAAGTGAATATTTAACCAAAGGGTGTTTTTCCCTTTTAATATAGTATAGATAACTCATGTTGTATTTTTTAGTATTTATTGTGGTGGGACCCTTCCCCGGACCCTCGCTGCGCGGGGATGCTTTGTGCACCGGGCTACCTTTTATTTTATTTTATTTTCATTGTCATTGTGTTTAGGTTCGCTCATATTTTTATTTCTTTATACACCTAATACTTTATCGTTGGTTAGTAGAGATCTATGTTGGGCATTTGGTGAAGACGTGGTATCAAGTGACACCAATTGGATCAGTTGCACATATTGCAAGTAAATAGTTAATGAACGAATTATTGCTTCAAGCACCACCTGGTGGGGATTAAAGGCAATGTTAGGTTATGTCATCTAGTATCAGCTGATATGCGGAGAAAAGTTGAGAGATCCTTGTAATTGACAAAAGAAACCAAAACGCAAGTACAGGAAAAAAGGTAAGAGATGATGCATGTATGTACGTTGTTAGTAGAGATCTAGCAAAGTACACCTAATACTTTATCGTTGGTTAGTAGAGATCTATGTTGGGCATTTGGTGAAAACGTGGTATCAAGTGACACCAATTGGATCAGTTGCACATATTGCAAGTAAATAGTTAATGAACGAATTACTACTTCAAGCACCACCTGGTGGGGATAAAAGGCAATGTTAGGTCATGTCATCTAGTGTCAGCTGGTATGCGGAGAAAAGTTGAGAGATCCTTGCAATCTGCAAAAGAAACCAAAACGCAAGTACAAGAAAAAAGTAAGAGATGATGCATGCCTGTACGTTGCTAGGTGGGCATAAAATAGATAGTCATTCCTTTCAATATCGTGTACATTGCGTCATTCCATCAGATGTTACATGCTATTGGGAAAAATGGCACATGGGTGAAAGGGGCATAACAAGGAGATATTAAGCACCTTCACTCAAACTTGGAGAGTGCATAGGTGCAATATTCTACGAATGCGTGGACAGATAGAAAGAGGAGAAGCACCGTGAACATAGTGGTGCACACGATTGTAGGGATAGCATTTTGGTTTTAAGAACGTATCCTCATTCACACACAATGGAAAGTTTATTTTTGACTTTATAGATGAGATGATTGATAGCACAGATGGTCCAAGAGAGGATAATATATTGCAGAGTTTGACAGATAATGCATTCAACGACAATGTGGCATCACGATTGATGGCTTTGAAGACATAGATTAAGGTATGATTATTTTTTTGATAATTTTATAACATTATAACTTTTTTTAAATAGGAATTTGCATAGTTGTATGAAAATATGTAATTTTTTTTATTTGTTATCAAATTTGTTATGCATTTTTTTGTTAAATCATCAAGTAAAATGTAGTTGATTTTGATCATTTGATTTGTTTAGTTTGCACATGATTAGAAATTATAATTACTATCTAAATAATAAATTAAAACATTAATAATATTATGTATTATATATATATATATATTAATGTTGGAAATAAGAAGAGAGAAATATTCGGTGTATTTTATTCATCCTCATAGGGGCTTTATACAGGAAATACATGGACTCACAAAGACCAATAGACAATGTGGGACTATACCACATAGGTTAAAAGACTTAAATAATAATATAAAACTCTTAATTCCAACACTCCCCCTCAAGCTGAAGGGGGAACCTTCAGCTTGGACAACATAATAACGACAATGGAGGTAGGTGATGTGGGACAAAACAACAGACAAGCCACTGGGGGAAATTCCAAACCAGGGAATCAAGTCATGGACAGCCACACACGATGCAGGACTCGCTAGAAAACCGGTCAACCAACATCACCTACACACACAACATGCGAAAGAGAACGAAAAATGTGGAGCAAACCCTCAAACGGGCAACCGGGGATAATCCGTCGGGGATAATCCGCACAAAGGGCGGTCCCACACGACAGTACCGCACGACATGGTCTCACGCGACACAACCAAACGAGATTAGAACATCAGCATCAGTAGTGTCCCAACACATGACCAATCGAAAGAAATATGGGGAGACGCATAACAACATACGACATAAGTCTAGAGGTCGTGTGGAACGAGGTTACGAGCACAAAAAGTCGAGAAAGATCATCTAAGTCGTCTTCGTCCCAAACACTCCTCACGTAGATAACATGTGCATATAGGCATAAAATGACCATAAGCAAATACAAACAACAAATAAAGACATAAAACGATTAAAAAAACAGCACAAAACTTCAGCAACGGTGAGAGATCAGCACACCCCGGAAGGGGTAGCAGCGGCTGGAAGTGTCAGAATCACTAGGGGCATCGGACGGAGCTGGAGCTGGAGCTGGAGCTGGAGCAGCAGAGGGTTGGGTCCGCATCGAGAGAATCGATCGTCGTCGTCGTCAAAGTAGCAAACTTCAGCAACAACCACAACGTCTGGATCAGAAGCGCAGTGAGAGGAAACTGAATGTCGACTGGATCGGCCGGCAAGAGCAGCGTCGTCGTCGTCGTCCATGGGGCTAAACAACAGTGACGAGATCAAGAAGGAGATATTAAGCACGGGGGACTGATCGACAACACCCTAAGACTGGAACGATGATGGAATAACGACCATAACCAGTAACGGCTGGAAGCGAGATCGACACTGGAGTACGCAGACGGGATCGACGACAGACCTTCATGACGGGATTGACGGGCACGATGGGTTCTGCGATGGGAAGTAGCGGGATCAGCGACACAGTCGTCGACGTGAACGAAGGTGAGGAGCAGTAACAGGACTCCTTGACTGGCAGAAAAATCTTTGTTGTCGTCGAGGGGAACACAAGTCGGGTTGCTTCTTCGTCGAGGAAGCAATAGGAGAATGACGATAGGCCATCGGCGTGGTCAACGGCCAAGATCGATGGCAGCAGCAGTGCAGACGGAGAGAAACAACGTCGATGGAAGCTTCCGTCAGGAACGAGGATAGAGAAGCGCAGACGGGATTAAGGCGACTAGCGGGAGAGAAGAAATCCGGAGTCGAGAGCGAGCATACATGACGAGCGGACAGACGAACAGAGAGGGAATTTCACCGTGAAATTAGGTCGCCAACAAATTAGGGCGAGATATTTCAGGGAGGAAAATCCTTCTTTGATACCATGTTGGAAATAAGAAGAGAGAAATATTCGGTGTATTTTATTCATCCTCATAGGGGCTTTATATAGGAAATAGATGGACTCACAAAGACCAACAGACAATGTGGGACTATACCACATAGACTAAAAGGCTTAAATAATAATATAAAACTCATAATTCCAACAATTAAAATATTGAAATCCAATATTTTGGAATATCTCCTGCAATCCGACATACAACAATTAAAACTCAAACAGACATGAACCTGATATTCGTCAGTTGCAACCTTGTGGAGAACCGAATCAGGAGGTCAAATCTATCTTTTTTTCAAACCGGACCCGAATTGACCAGAAGAACCAAACTAAATTTCTTGGATCCTAGTGGATCTCAATTCTTTAGGTGTGTTTGCACAACCCTAATTAGAGCCATCACAATATCACATGCTTAGAGTGTAGGCCTCCCCAAGTTGTCTTTATTCAATTGATAATTTACAAATACATTGGATGTTTTATGTTTCAATTGAGAATCTGAATTTTGGTAGCGTATGTGATGTTCTCAATTTTTCATATGCGGCTTCGCGGCTCTAGTAGAGCAAGAGAGCGGTGATCCATTAGACGAAAAGTGAGGAGCTAGCATGGTGATGTTAAAAGGATCTCTTTTCAAGTAAGGGAGAACTTCTTAAAATCTAGTTTTATGGCATAGGAGCGACAAATATTAATAACATCAAAATAATAGGAAAATATTGAAACATACCCGCATAAAGAAAATCCACAAAACCATCATAAAGACTATAATATTTTTTGTGCACATGAACATCCCACAAAATTATTATTCACATGACCGTAACCTACAAGGGTTTACTTCAATCCCGCTTTATTCAAGGCCCCTTTTCTCCCTCCACAAAACCCTCCCATTCATATCTTATCTACATAATATAATATAAAAGGAGAAAAAAACACCAATTTCGCATTAGATTTTATGCTTTCACCTTTTTCAATAATAATGCGTCCACGATGGGTTCTACTCCTTGATTCCTTTAACTTAACTTCAATTCTATTTTTTCATATCTTCCTTCGGCACTTGAGCGGTCATCTTTTGGAAGCACATTGTTTGAGGTTCGTTCTTGCCATAGATCCTTTCCTCAAGAAGGCAACACTCATTTCTCTTTTTCTATTAGTCATTCTAGTTTGCCTGCATAATGGAACTTTTCTTTGTCTGAACATCAATAGAGTAGTCCATGATCCACATAAATTACCTATCATCTCTTTTTTTTATTCCAAGCATTCTTATTGATTGTACTTGTTATGATATATATTGATTGTGCTTGTTATGATATATATATATATATAACTCTTGGCAAAAAAAAATCATCTATTTGGATGAATACTTACCTTATCTAAATTAAATATATGCAAACCCCTTCTCTAGGCCATGTGGCAGACCATGAGCTAGCTCCATTCACAGGATGTGCCGAGTTAGCTCTTTTTTCGGCTCTGGAGCACCACCGGAGGAGAGGCTGGGAGAGAAAGAGTCAGCTTCCTAGGAGATTAAAATGATTTCCTAGGAGATCACCCGGACTCTAAAAAATACAAGAAAAACATGACACCTCTCTAGAGTAAACTTTGTAGATATCGTTTGCAACAACTTAACAAACATGTTACATATTATCATCGGTTATCTAACAACAACATTGGTATAAAATAATTAACTCTTATTTACATATTTGTGTAGCATAAACGATAAAGCATTGAAGAGCAGTCGACAATGCATGTGATGAAAATAAACTTCGGCATCACATGTCTAATGATAGAAAAACGTGAGACAATGAATTAAGAGCTGACATAGATTATTGCTAATGTTGCATACTGATACTGTCACCGGCTATCTAACAACAACATAGGTATAAAATATTTAACTCAACTCTCCATATTCGTGTAGTATAAACTATAAAGCATTGAAGAGCAAACAACAATGAATAGGATAAAAACTAAACTTCAACATCCTATTACTACTGATAGAAAAACTTTCTAGACAATGAATCAGACCACAACCAATGATGAGTTTAGAGAGATGGCACTTTGTTACCCAAACTACCGAAAATTTGAATATGAAAGGGAGAGAATCAAAATTCACCAAGCTAAGAATATTAACAACATAAAGTAACCTATTTGGTAAACAAATCTATGATACCTCAACTTCCATGGCACTAAACCCAAAGCCCGAGTCTCCTTCAACAGCAACAACTAATCGGTCCGGTGAAGCAACCGCTGCTGCAATGCAGTAACCCAAGCCAACCCCCATAGTTCCCCATGTCCCTGCATCTAACCTTGTCCTCGGCTCATTCTGTACCAACACCGCTCTTCCAACATCCATAGTATTTGCACCTTCTGACACCAATATTGGATATGGGCTTCCCTGAGCAAGAATCGCATCCCTTATAATCCTCATGGGTGTGAAGAAGTTAAATGGCACTACTTCCTTAGCCAACTGTGTCTCCATCTTCAACACATTAACCTTTGCCTTCTGGGAAATGGCCTCCACCCAAGAATGTGATTTGCCGAAGCAGAAAGGATTGTCCTTGATCTCTCTGTTTATCAAATCCAGAACAGTGACAGCATCCCCAACTAAACCAAGATATGGCTTCCTCAACTCGATTTCTTCCTTGGATATATCCACAAGAATGAACTTCACATCATTAGACCATTTAGGCGGCTCCCCAAAATGCAGCAGCCAGTTGAGACGTGCACCCACAACTAGGGCAACATCGCAACCTCCAATGGCAAGTGATCTTGCTGCGGTGGATGCAAGCTCGTGAGAATCAGGCACTAAACCTTTCCCCATTGGTGTAGGGAGGAAAGGGATACCCGTTGTCTCGATCAGTTTCTTCAGAGAATTTTCAGCACGAGCATAGGCTGCACCTTTACCGAACACAATCAGCGGTCTATCCGCATTCCTTAGTAATCCTACAGCTTTCTCAACATCCAAGGAGCTAACTAGATTCTCAACTACTCGAACCCTGGGATTTTCAGCCTCGGCTAGAATCCTAGCGGCATCCTCCTCGGAGATTTTTTGATGCAGGACATCCGTGGGGAGGTCTAAATAGCAACCTCCGGGCCTGCCTTCTAGAGCGTGGCTCAACGCGGAGAGAACGAGCCGGGGGATCTGGGAGATCTCTGTGGCCTTGGCCGCAAATTTTACAAATGGTCGGACAACGGCTATCTGATCGAGCTCCTGGAAATCTCCCTTTCCAAAGTCTCTCTGATCGCAGGATCCGGAGATCATGACCGCCGGCCAAGTATTCGCGGCGGAGTTGGAGAGGCCGGCAAGTCCGTGGACACAACCAGGGCCAGAGACCGTAAGAAAAACACCGGGGCGAGCGGTGAGGTATCCATATGCCGAGGCAGCATATCCAGCGGACTGTTCGTTGTGGAAGGCGATAAAGCGGATACCAAGCGCGACGGATTGGGTGGCGAGGGAGGTCACCGGGATGCCGACGACACCGAACATGTGCCGAACGCCGGCGAGGGCAAGGGCACGAGCGGCGAGAACGTTCCCATCGATTAGGTTTTGGATCACTTCGGAATTAGAAGTTAGGGTATTGGAGTCCGCCATGGCCGAAGATTGGAATGCTTGGGGATAGTGGTGTGGAAGGAAGCTTAGTCGGACTAGTCTGGGTTTAGCAAGTTGATCAAAGGATGTGGTATGATGTTCCGCGGACTAGTGAAAGTAACGCTTGAATACAATAATTTGCAATACATTTATTTGTACACGTGCATGACTTGTGCATGACTTGTTGCCACTTACATGCTGACCATAAAACAATTTGTAGGCAGATCTTCTTTCGGGGCACGTGGAAATTGTGGACCCAACAGGCGCAAAAGTGGTCGAATTGGATTTTTTTTTGTGGCCCTTGAAAGTAGGAGTGTAACGATTTGATTTGGTTTGATTTGACTTTTAGGCAAAATAGTAAATCGAATCAACTCTATATGGTTCTAAAAAGTAGAACCGAATTGAATCATACAAACCATTGGAAACGAATTGTTCGGTTCTGTTTTGTGGTTAAAAAAAATAAATATGAATACATAATTGATGTGCACCCGTAAAGATGATACGTGATGTGGTCTCACAAAACATTCAGGCAGTGCATTCGGGCAGTGCGCTAATGAACATCACTCGCCTCATTTGGTGGAGGAAATGGGATTGACCAAGATAAACCCCATTGTACAACCCCGATGTTCGCCTGGAAGGGTCCCTGGTTCGCACCTGGTTCGCATACCCAGGGGAGCGAGCCAGGGATGGGCGAACCAGGCGGGGCGAGCCCAAGAAGAGCGAGAGGCCCTAGAGGCGGGCGAGCCAGCCGGTCGAGGGAGTTCGCTAGGAAGGCCCGGGACCTTGGGGTACAAATAGCCGTTTTCGGGGTACAGTTAGCCATTTTGGCGAGCCCAAGAAGAGCGAGAGGCCCTAGAGGCGGGCGAGCCAGCCGGTCGAGGGAGTTCGCTAGGAAGGCCCGGGACCTTGGGGTACAAATAGCCGTTTTCGGGGTACAGTTAGCCATTTTGGCGAGCCCGACCCGCTAAGGAGCGATTCGGCAGGCGAGCCCTAGAGGCGGGCGAGCCAGCCGGTCGAGGGAGTTCGCTAGGAAGGCCCGGGACCTTGGGGTACAAATAGCCGTTTTCGGGGTACAGTTAGCCATTTTGGCGAGCCCAAGAATAGCGAGAGGCCCTAGAGGCGGGCGAGCCAGCCGGTCGAGGGAGTTCGCTAGGAAGGCCCGGGACCTTGGGGTACAAATAGCCGTTTTCGGGGTACAGTTAGCCATTTTGGCGAGCCCGACCCGCTAAGGAGCGGTTCAGCAGGCGAGCCATAGAGACAGGCGAGCCAGCCGATCGAAGGAGTTCGCTAGGCCGGCGAGCCAGCCAGTCATTTTGGCGAGACCCGTGTTCGCTGAACAGGTCAAGGGTCTCTGGTTCGCCGGTGCCTGGGGTGGTCTTTTACGAGAAGACCCTTAGTGGTCTGCGGTTAGCCCCTCCGAACAGCGGAGTTTGACTGTTAGCAGACCAATTTGGGGTGCGGATAGCAAGAATGGACAGCGGGAGTTGGCTATTGACAGACCACAAAACCAAAATCTATAAATAGACCTTAAAGGGCACCTTGGAAGAAGACGGTTTTCAGAATCTTTGAGCCTTCTTCTCTCCATAGGTCGCTTTGGTTTGGGCTCTCTAGCTCTCCAAGGTGCCCGAGTCTTAGCTTTGGCTTGGGAGGGGAAGCGTTCAACGATCTTCCGGGTTAGTGGAGGGACCTCCTTGCTGAGACCAGGGTCTTTGTTCTTTGTCCGAGTTACCTGCCTATCTCTTCCGAGGGACCGGTAAGGGCTAGTCGCCCCTCAATTCGTTGAGGGCCCCGAGCTCCACGAGAGACCGAGAAATCGGTTTCAACATTTTGGTGCGGTGAGCGTGGAGCGTGGCTGGTTCAAGAAAGTTCCAGAGAAGGGTTATGGCGGGAGATGAGGAGCAGGGCGAGGAGTTCGGCGAGACTCCTCAGGAGGCGATGGCCAGGATGCTCGCGGATTTCAGAAAGGAGGTGCTCGACACTTTGGGGTTCATGGTCACAGCTCTGCGAAGTGAGTTTGCGACCCCAGCACCTCAGGTGACCCCTCCCCCAACAGCAGTCGACGAGAAGGCACCAGGGGGAAGGGCTGGAAAGGAAGTTGCCGTTGGTGTAGGTCAGAGCCAGGAAGGGTGTAACATCCCGACTTTTATTGGGCCACTAGACCCTAGTGAGCCCAATAAAAGTAGGCCCGAGCAGTAGAAAATGACCATTTCGGGTATCGTAGCGCGCCACTACCTCATTATTATGAATAGTGACCGTACGAACCCCGAATTGACTTCTGTCAGTTCCGTTAGGATCGTATGACCAATACAAGCACAACGGAACTCGTTGCGTCTCGATACAAGGTCGTATGGAGAGTATGTCATTTTAGTCCTATGCAGATCGCCTCAGTACAACGCACGAGATATAAAGCACACGAGCCCGGCATCGGCCCCGACATCTCTTATCGTGCCCCGGGAGCCAAGGAGGACCCCACCCTAAGTTGACTTAGTCAACCCCCCCCCCCCCCCCCCCCCCCGAACTCGAAATTGCTAAAGAAAAAGGGGGGGAGAGAGAAAAACCCCCCAAGGGGGGGGGGAGGCTGCCCCTATTAGGGCAAGGGGCAAGAGAGAGAAAGGAAGGGGGGGGGGAAGAAAATATCTCCCCCCACTCACCCTCCCTTCATACACGTGGAAGGGAGGGAGAGGGGGGGGGAGATCTCCCCTCTTTCCTATAAAAGGAGGGGCAGCCCTCTCCATTTTCCCCCCCACACCACCTCTCTCTCTCTCTCAGCTCCCCTCTGCCGGCAGCCCCCAGCCACCCCCTCCTCCTCCTCCTCCTTGCCGGAGCAAGCCAACCCCAAGGCCGCCGCCACCACCTCCTCCCTCATGGCCGGCCGCCCCTCCACCCGAGCCCCTCCCCAGGTAGAACCACCTCCCCTCCTCCTTCCCACCTCCCGGAGGAAGACCCCCCCCCCCTCCCCCTGTCGCCGGAGCGCCGCCGGCCGCCGCCCCGAGCCTTGCAAGGTTCGCGGAGGAGGCGGCCGAGGAAGCTCTCTCCCCCAGCGCCGGCGGTGGCGCTGGGGGGAGGGGGTCCTCCTCGAGGACCTCGGCGCCGGCACATGGGAGGCGGCCGGGCCGCCGGCGGGCACAGCCAGCGGCGCCCGTGGCCTCCCCCTCCTCCCCGCACTTCCTGTAGGATGAAGACGCCCTCCCCCGGCGGCGGACGGCGGCTCCAGGCTGCCGGGCCACCGCCGGAGTAGGCGCCGACCCCTGGCGCTCCGACCGGGGGCGGCACCAGTGGCCCTTGGCGGGAGGACGGCGGCGCAGCAGGCCTGCATGGCCCATGCAGGCCACGCCCCCCCCCCCCCCCCCCCCCCCCCCGCCTCCCGCCCTCTGTATCTCCTCCCCCCGGCGGTGGCCGGCGGCGCCAGGCCGCCGGACCACCCCCGGAGGAGTCGCCGGCCCCCGGCGCACCGACCGGGGGCACTCCCCGCACTCCCCCCTGGCAGAGGCGGCGGCGGCTAGCGTGCACACTGCATGCAGGCCGCCACCGCCCCCGTGCCGCTCTCGGCACTAACCCCGGCGGTGGTCGGCGGCGCCAGCCCGCCGGACCACCACCGGAGTGGTCGCCGGCCCCCGGCGCACCGACCGGGGGCGGCGCCGGCCCCAGCCGGTCGCTGCCCGGCGGCGGCAGCGGCTGTCGCCCGAGCGCGAGCGGGGGCCGCACGATCTCCCCCAGGAGATCGAGCGGCCCCCATTACCTCGTTTCCCGCCTCCATTTGTGCGCCCCCGCAGCGGATCTGCTGCAGATCCGCTGTGGGGGCCGCGGGAGGGCGCAGGGTGCAAAACCCCTGCGCCTCTTCCCTGCCTCTAACCGCACCCCACCCCTCTTTTTCCTTCCCCATTTTTCTAAGGGAAAATGGGGCCTCTTCAAAAGAAATTTCCTTGATGAAAATTGTGCCCCACTCTTAGGGGCATCTCCTGTAATTTTTTGGGATTTTTGGGATTTTTGGGAAGAGTTTTACTATTTTTAAAACTCATTATAAAGTTTATTTTAGGAAATAAAATGCCCAAATGAGTTTCTAAAATTCCCCAAAAATTAGGGGCTCTAAGTATAGGTATTTTGCAAATACTATCAAAGTTGGGAGGTGTGACCTCTTGTTTTGATCCCTTAAATGCTTTTACAAGCATAAATAGACGCCCGGAAAAGGGCGAAATTCCTCAAAATAAATCGGCGCCCCTCGACGCATATTTTAAATGCTTATCAAAATTATGCGTACCAATCTAAAGAATCGACTAAGCTCGGGAAAGCAACGCAAAAAGCGGAACGACATCGCGGTGCGGCGCCGAAATTTAACCCCGCCGCGACGATAATAAAAGAACGTAGTCGTCGATCGAAGCCTCCTCTTATGGAGTGATTGGACTACTAACCATTTCTTCTTATGCTTTTACTGTTTTCCGTACTTTCCGTTAAATCCAGTCCCGCACTGGTCCCCCGTACTTATTTTCTGTACTGTCAGTTAAATCCAGTCCCGCACTGGTCCCCCGTACTTATTTTCTGTAATGTCAATTAAATCCAGTCCCGCACTGGTCCCCCGTACTTATTTTCTGTACTGTCAATTAAATCCAGTCTCGCACTGGTCCCCCGCACTTACTTTCTATACTTTCAATTAAATCCACTCTTGCACTGGTCCTATCATTATGGCCTCTGCTTTCGGCCTACTTTTCTGTTTATTACATGGTCTTTGCTTTCGGCCTACTTTCTGCTTATCATTATGGCCTCTGCTTTCGGCCTACATTTCTGTTTAGTGTTATGACCCCTGCTTCGGCCTAATTTACTTGTTAGTGCAGAGCTGCCGTGGCAACGAATGCGGTGCTTGTCCTCCCTTCGGCGAGGCCTTAGTTGGGGAAAACCCGAAGTTGAGTCTCTCCTCCCAGGTTAGCCCCAAGCAAGGAGCCCTCATACCGCTAAGCCTCCCGGTCCAAGGTCGTGCGACCGGTCGAGTAGAGTTGCCACGTGGCCTAAGGGTTTGTTTTATGTAAAACGGGTGAAGATTGATTGGAAGTGGCGGGTTGGTCACGCTCGCAGACCGTTCGTACCGGTACGGGTGGGTTGACGACTCATGGCGACAGGGAGATGTGCGCAGCGGGTTATCACCCTCCGAACATGCAGTTTTGCCTCCGCTGGTCGGCCTACAAATTGGCTCGCCGGATGCCGCTCACATCCAGTTGGTACATCAAGGGCCTGAATGATACGGTACGACTACATTCAGAAGTGGCAAGACTGGCCACTGTCACCGACGGCCACATCGGTGAGGCCCGCGGGGTTAGCTCCCCTGCTTGAACGAAAGCGGTCTAAACTGTGTCGACACAGGGTCTTTTGTGTGCGTACGGGTTTGAATACCTGGGTATGTGTCTGCGCGTTATAGTGTTGTGTGGTTGCTATACGGCGCAAATACAGGCCTTAGGGCAAGCGGCCCTATATTTATATATATGCGTATATATATACATATTCACCTGCTACTAACCCTCTACCTTGCTTCGGCTATTTCATTTCTGTCCTGTAGCCGTCCCCCCCCCCCCCCCCCCCCCGGATAAGGATCCGGGGAGGGGAGGTATTGTTCTACTTAGCTCTGTGACTAACGGTTACTTCTTATAACCAATCACAGGAAACGGGACAGCGCGATGCCCCCACCCCGCAGGATGAGATACGTGCCTTAGAGATGGCCCGATCGGACACCCCAGCCTCTCCTCCTATCTTCAGAGACGTGAGTGCGAGAGAATAAAGACTAGTCTAGGGATCCTTGTTGTTTTGGACTATGTAGCCTTCGGGCAATATTTAGTGAAACGATAGGCTCCGGCCATATTTAAATGTATAATATAAGTAGTGTGCTTGTTTCCTTTCTATTATCTGCTTCCGCTGTGCGATCTGATGTGATGTAATGATTCTTGTGCCTGACAAAGAGACCGCTCAGTGCTTGAGTGGGTGGGACGTCGCCACCCGGAAAGCGCGGGGTGGTCCTCTTTGGGCAGTAAGATCCCCCCTCCCGGAACCCGGTTCAGTCTGGGGAGGGGGGGTCTTACAAATGGATCAGAGCTACCACGATCCGACCACATGGGGCAGTCTTTCAATCCTCCCTTCCCCGGTTCCGTTTCTTGGTTCGGGACGAACCACGCAGCGGAAGCCTGGTAGACCCTTTAGGTTTAACGTTAAGGACTCGAGACTGCACGATAGTACACCCACACGCTTTCCGCTTCCTTCTCTTTCAGTCCTGCAAAATTCCCTTATTTTTGCAAGTTTTGACACCCGTTTGTTACTTCTCTAGATACCGGAGTCAAGTAACGGAAGGTCCTCCTCTCGAGACCAGTACCACCCTACCACTCCACCACCAGCTTAGACCGCTCCAGCCACAGTTCCGTTCGGAGAGACAGAGCTCGGGCAGACCCTGGTAGCCCTGTTGGCCGCCTTCCAGACAGCCACCTTACGGCCACCCCAGCAGACCACCGTACCCACCGATCTGCTGACGACATTCCGAGGGCTAAGGCCCCCCACCTTTCGGGGTACAGAGTCAGCCATCCAGGCCGAGGAGTGGGTGGAGAGGGTAGAGGAGCTTCTTGTAGGGATGATGTGCCCAGCAGTAGCCGCAGTGTCCCTAGTGGTGACCATGTTGGAGGGTTATGCCCGGGACTGGTGGAGGGCAGCTAGCCGCTCCACTTTTAGAGGGCGACCCCTCAGCACCATTCTCTGGGGGGAGTTCTCTGAGGCCTTCTTAGAGCATTTCATTTCGGATGCAGACCGGATGACACTCCAGGAGCGGTTCCTACAGACCAGGCAGGGAGATAGGACGGTTCCAGACTACTAGAGAGAGTTTATCCACCTGGCCCGCTTCGCCGGGACCTTAGCAGGTACGGATAGGGATAGGGCGGCCAGATTTTACCGGGGATTACGAGACGACCTCCGTCAGGCCCTGATCATGATTTCCCAGGCATCCTTCCACACGATCGCCTCACATGCCACCGCTCTAGAGATGGACCAGCGGATGGTAGCCCAGCAGCGGAGGGGACACGTAGGTGTTCCCCAGACACAGGGCCGAGAGAGAAGGGTAGGTCCTCGCAGGCAGGGCCGAGACGGGAGACAGCGTCAGCGTCACCAGCCATATAGACAGGCACCCCAGCCCCGACCAGCACCCCCAGACCCAGCACCTCAGGTCGTCCCAGCCGCACGACGAGATGTTCCCTTCGCAGGGAACTGCTACCTATGCCAGCAGCCTGGGCATATACGAGCCTTCTGCCCACAAGCTACCGGGGGACCCGGTTTAGGAGCAGTACAGAGAGCGGCGGAGAGAGGACGAGGTGGACGCAGAGGACGTCCCGCAGGCAGGAGGGAGCCGGCTAGGCAGGGCAGAGCAGCACCGCTCGAGGCATACGCGTTGGATCTTCAGCACGGTCCTGCTCCTGACGTAGTGATAGGTATCTACTTCCGATAGTACGATATCCTAGGAGATGTTATAGCTTTATATATTGGGACTTTTGTATATGTCATCCCTACTCCTGTATATGTGTGAAAAGCTTATGATTATGATATATATACATATATGTTATCAGGTTTACTTTTGGTAGAAGGTCGTCCTTTAAACACCAACTTTAGCCAATTTTCGGGGACGAAAATCTCTTTATTTTTATTGGATTATAACATCCCGACTTTTATTGGGCCACTAGACCCTAGTGAGCCTAATAAAAGTAGGCCCGAGCAGTAGAAAACGACCATTTCGGGTATCGTAGCGCGCCACTACCTCATTATTATGAATAGTGACCGTACGAACCTCGAATTGACTTCTGTCAGTTCCGTTAGGATCGTATGACCAATACAAGCACAACGGAACTCGTTGCGTCTCGATACAAGGTCATATGGAGAGTATGCCATTTTAGTCCTATGCAGATCGCTTCAGTACAACGCACGAGATATAAAGCACACGAGCCCGGCATCGGCCCCGGCAACTCTTATCGTGCCCCGGGAGCCAAGGAGGACCCCACCCTAAGTTGACTTAGTCAACCCCCCCCCCCCCCCCCCCCCCGAACTCGAAATTGCTAAAGAAAAAGGGGGGGGGAGAGAGAAAAACCCCCCAAGGGGGGAGGCTGCCCCTATTAGGGCAAGGGGAAAGAGAGAGAAAGGAAGGGGGGGGGGGGAAGAAAATATCTCCCCCCACTCACCCTCCCTTCATACACGTGGAAGGGAGGGAGAGGGGGGGGGGGGGAGAGATCTCCCCTCCTTCCTATAAAAGGAGGGGCAGCCCTCTCCATTTTCCCCACCACACCACCTCTCTCTCTCTCTCTCAGCTCCCCTCTGCCGGCAGCCCCCAGCCACCCCCTCCTCCTCCTCCTCCTCGCCGGAGCAAGCCAACCCCAAGGCCGCCGCCACCACCTCCTCCCTCATGGCCGGCCGCCCCTCCACCCGAGCCCCTCCCCAGGTAGAACCACCTCCCCTCCTCCTTCCCACCTCCCGGAGGAAGACCCCCCTCCCCCTGTCGCCGGAGCGCCGCCGGCCGCCGCCGGCCGCCGCCCCGAGCCTTGCAAGGTTCGGGGAGGAGGCGGCCGAGGAAGCTCTCTCCCCCAGCGCCGGCGGTGGCGCTGGGGGGGAGGGGGTCCTCCTCGAGGACCTCGGCGCCGGCACAGGGGAGGCGGCCGGGCCGCCGGCGGGCACAGCCGGCGGCGCCCGTGGCCTCCCCCTCCTCCCCGCACTTCCTGTAGGAGGAAGACGCCCTCCCCCGGCGGCGGCCGGAGGCTCCAGGCTGCCGGGCCACCGCCGGAGTAGGCGCCGACCCCCGGCGCTCCGACCGGGGGCGGCACCAGTGGCCCTCGGCGGGAGGACGGCGGCGCAGCGGGCCTGCATGGCCCATGCAGGCCACGCCCCCCGCCTCCCGCCCTCTGTATCTCCTCCCCCCGGCGGTGGCCGGCGGCGCCAGGCCGCCGGACCACCCCCGGAGGAGTCGCTGGCCCCCGGCGCACCGACCGGGGGCACTCCCCGCACTCCCCCCTGGCAGAGGCGGCGACGGCTAGCGTGCACACTGCATGCAGGCCGCCACCGCCCCCGTGCCGCTCTCAGCACTAACCCCGGCGGTGGCCGGCTGCGCCAGCCCGCCGGACCACCACCGGAGTGGTCGCCGGCCCCCGGCGCACCGACCGGGGGCGGCGCCGGCCCCAGCCGGCCGCTGCCCGGCGACGGCAGCGGCTGCCGCCCGAGCGCGAGCGGGGGCCGCACGATCTCCCCCAGGAGATCGAGCGGCCCCCATTACCTCGTTTCCCGCCTCCCGCCTCCATTTGTGCGCCCCCGCAGCGGATCTGCTGCAGATCCGCTGTGGGGGCCGCGGGAGGGCGCAGGGTGCAAAACCC
The DNA here is from genome assembly GCA_033032865.1 of Dactylorhiza incarnata. Taxonomy (NCBI): domain Eukaryota; kingdom Viridiplantae; phylum Streptophyta; class Magnoliopsida; order Asparagales; family Orchidaceae; genus Dactylorhiza; species Dactylorhiza incarnata. Next base: position 4,679,505 of record JAWHQI010000123.1, on the reverse strand, counting down.
CTGCACCTCTTCCCTGCCTCTAACCGCACCCCACCCCTCTTTTTCCTTCCCCATTTTTCTAAGGGAAAATGGGGCCTCTTCAAAAGAAATTTCCTGGATGAAAATTGTGCCCCACTCTTAGGGGCATCTCCTGTAATTTTTTGGGATTTTTGGGAAGAGTTTTACTATTTTTAAAACCCATTATAAAGTTTATTTTAGGAAATAAAATGCCCAAATGAGTTTCTAAAATTCCCCAAAAATTAGGGGCTCTAAGTATAGGTATTTTGTAAATACTATCAAAGTTGGGAGGTGTGACCTCTTGTTTTGATCCCTTAAATGCTTTTACAAGCATAAATAGACGCCCGGAAAAGGGCGAAATTCCTCAAAATAAATCGGCGCCCCTCGACGCATATTTTAAATGCTTATCAAAATTATGCGTACCAATCTAAAGAATCGACTAAGCTCGGGAAAGCAACGCAAAAAGCGGAACGACATCGCGGTGCGGCGCCGAAATTTAACCCCGCCGCGACGATAATAAAAGAACGTAGTCGTCGATCGAAGCCTCCTCTTATGGAGTGATTGGACTACTAACCATTTCTTCTTATGCTTTTACTGCTTTCCGTACTTTCCGTTAAATCCAGTCCCGCACTGGTCCCCCGTACTTATTTTCTGTACTGTCAGTTAAATCTAGTCCCGCACTGGTCCCCCGTACTTATTTTCTGTACTGTCAGTTAAATCCAGTCCCGCACTGGTCCCCCGTACTTATTTTCTGTACTGTCAATTAAATCCAGTCTCGCACTGGTCCCCCGCACTTACTTTCTGTACTTTCAATTAAATCCAGTCTTGCACTAGTCCTATCATTATGGCCTCCGCTTTCGGCCTACTTTTCTGTTTATTACATGACCTTTGCTTTCGGCCTACTTTCTGCTTATCATTATGGCCTTTGCTTTCGGCCTACTTTCTGCTTATCATTATGGCCTCTGCTTTCGGCCTACATTTCTGTTTAGTGTTATGGCCCCTGCTTCGGCCTAATTTACTTGTTAGTGCAGAGCTGCCGTGGCAACGAATGTGGTGCTTGTCCTCCCTTCGGCGAGGCCTTAGTTGGGGAAAACCCGGAGTTGAGTCTCTCCTCCCAGGTTAGCCCCAAGCAAGGAGCCCTCATACCGCCAAGCCTCCCGGTCCAAGGTCGTGCGACCGGTCGAGTAGAGTTGCCACGTGGCCTAAGGGTTTGTTTTATGTAAAACGGGTGAAGATTGATTGGAAGTGGCGGGTTGGTCACGCTCGCAGACCGTTCGTACCGGTACAGGTGGGTTGACGACTCATGGCGACAGGGAGATGTGCGCAGCGGGTTATCACCCTCCGAACATGCAGTTTTGCCTCCGCTGGTCGGCCTACAAATTGGCTCGCCGGATGCCGCTCACATCCAGTTGGTACATCAAGGGCCTGAATGATACGGTACGACTACATTCAGAAGTGGCAAGACTGGCCACTGTCACCGACGGCCACATCGGTGAGGCCCGCGGGGTTAGCTCCCCTGCTTGAACGAAAGCGGTCTAAACTGTGTCGACACAGGGTCTTTTGTGTGCGTACGGGTTTGAATACCTGGGTGTGTGTCTGCGCGTTATAGTGTTGTGTGGTTGCTATACGGCGCAAATACGGGCCTTAGGGCAAGCGGCCCTATATTTATATATATGCGTCTATATATACATATTCACCTGCTACTAACCCTCTACCTTGCTTCGGCTATTTCATTTCTGTCCTGTAGCCGTCCCCCCCCCCCCCCCCCCCGGATAAGGATCCGGGGAGGGGAGGTATTGTTCTACTTAGCTCTGTGACTAACGGTTACTTCTTATAACCAATCACAGGAAACGGGACAGCGCGATGCCCCCACCCCGCAGGATGAGATACGCGACACCCCAGCCTCTCCTCCTATCTTCAGAGACGTGAGTGCGAGAGAATAAAGACTAGTCTAGGGATCCTTGTTGTTTTGGACTATGTAGCCTTCGGGCAATATTTAGTGAAACGATAGGCTCCGGCCATATTTAAATGTATAATATAAGTAGTGTGCTTGTTTCCTTTCTATTATCTGCTTCCGCTGTGCGATCTGATGTGATATAATGATTCTTGTGCCTGACAAAGAGACCGCTCAGTGCTTGAGTGGGTGGGACGTCGCCACCCGGAAAGCGCTGGGTGGTCCTCTTTGGGCAGTAAGATCCCCCCTCCCGGAACCCGGTTCAGTCTGGGGAGGGGGTCTTACAAAGGGCGAGTGTTGTTCGCCAGTCCGGCGAGCTCCGTGCCTGCAAGCTCAGTGCTGGCGAGCTCCGTCCCAGCGAGCGCGACGCAGGCGAGTGCGCGCCAAGAGGAAGCGGCGACGGTCGGGGTGGTTCAGGCGAGCACCGCCCTCGCGAGCACAGTCCCGGCGAGCTCAAGTTTGGCGAGCGAGCTCGGGGGATGAGTGGAGCCAGGGAAAGCAACAGGAGGGGGAAGCCCCTTTTGCGAGCTGGTGCTTTCCGCACCCGTCCCTGGGGGATTTGGAGAATAGGACCGGGTGTACTACAACGGTAGAGATGACCCTGTCCGGCACCTGCAGAATTTCGAAGACTCGGTCTCCATCAGGCCGATGTCAGATGCCTTCAAGTGTCGGCTCTTTGTCGTCACCCTCAAGGAGAAGGCCAGGGACTGGTTCCACCATCTCCCTGCAGGGTCAATCTACTCGTTCGAGGATTTGCGCCGAAGTTTTTTGCTGAGGTTCTCGACCTCAAAAAAGAGGAAGAAGGACGCTGATTCCCTCTTCGCAGTGAAGCAGGGACCCCGGGAGTCGCTGGCTCAGTATGCCGATCGGTTCCAGGAGGAAGTGCAGCTCACTCAGGAGATGCCTGGGTTTGCACTCCAACTCGCCTTCACGGTCGGGTTGAAAGAGAGTTTCTTCAAGATGGCGTTGAAGAGAAAAGCCCCCGTCTCCTATGAAGAGCTGATGGAGAGGGTGTCGGAGGAAGTCGCTAGTGAGGAAGCCAATCCAGAGCTCACCAAGAGGCTAGCAAAGCTCAGTGAGCCGGAGGTGAGGCAGCAGGAGGTCGGGAGAAGGGAAGAGTCCCGGGCCCCGGAGGGGGAATGGAGGCCGCAAGGTGGAGGAATGCAAGGGCAGGGAAGGGGTTACGACCCAGGAAGGGGTAACCATGTCGGAGGTCAATGGAGGCCCCCCCAGTTAGGGTGGAGGCAAGGTCCGATGCAAATGCCTCCCCCTCCCCAACAGGCCATGGCAGTTGGACGGGGAAGAGGTAGAGGAAGAGGAAGGGGAGGAGAGGTGGAAACGGCAGCCGCTAGGAGGAGAAGGAATAGGGTGGCAGAGGCCGAGGCAAGGGAAGTGGCGTTGCCATATTGTATCTTCCATGATGTGGAAGGTCACTCGACGGACACCTGTCCGGAGTTCCTGGAAGTAAAGAGGGGCAGAGCGTCCGCGCCACCACAGCAACAGCAGTAAGGATCGTGGAGGTCGAACCTCGAGAGGAGGATGAGGAAAGGTGTGAGGATATAACCGATATGGGAAGTAGAGGAGGGATCGGGGTGATCCATGGGGGGGTAGGGGTAGAGGCGACCCGCAAGGCTAGCCTCCATACCATCTACCGCCGGAGCGTGGCTTCGACCTCCATCACTCCGCCCCCGGCCGAAAAAATCATTTTCACTCATAAGGACATGCCGGGCTACGAGGACCCGTTCTTTCTACGCGCTGGTCATCCAGACGGCGATCGAGAACTTCACCGTCTCCCGGATCCTAGTGGACAACGGAAGTTCGGTCAACGTCATCTTCAAGAAGGTGTTTGACAAGATGGAGGTGGAGCCCAGAAGGGTGTTGGCCTCAGATGGCCCTCTGTTCGGATTCTCGGGGGAGAGGAAGGAAGTAGAAGGGGGAGTGGGGCTTCATGTGACCCTGGGTGGGCAGTCCAGAAACTGCCGTTTTGTCATAGTGGACGCCCCAAGCAGTTACAGCGCCATCTTCGGACGGCCACTCATCAGCGCGTTCCGCTGTGTCCCTTCCACCTTTCACCAATGCCTTAAGTTCAACGACGGAGGGGTTCAGGTGCGGATCAGGGGGGATCCCAAGGTGGCGAGACAGTGCTACGTAACGGCTGTCAACACCATCTCCTGGATGGGAGAAGCCGAGGAATGGGATAGGATGATGGAGGAGGCAGCCGAAGCCGGAGGTATGGAGGTAGCCGAGGAAAAGATGGAGGGAGATGAAGTCCATGCCCAGGAAGGGGTAGTTGAGGGACCCCAGGCGGAGGGAGAGGAGGAAGAAGAGAAGGCCCAGGAGGGAAGGGCGGAAGAGCAGATGGTGGTAGAAAAGGAGGTCGAGGAGGGAACCCAGGCTCCCACTTGTGCCGAGGAGGAGAGGGCTTGGGGAGAGCAATCCAGGCTGGAGGCCGTGGATGAGGTCGTGGAACTTGAAGTCACCACTCGGCTCGGGGTGGTGGAAAAGGTCCGAATCAGCAGAGAGCTCAACCCGAAGGAGCAGGCCGAGATCCTGGCCTGCGTGCAGAAAAATGTAGACGTCTTCGCATGGAGCACCGCGGAAATACCCGGGATCGACGCGAATGTGGCTTGCCATCGCCTCAACCTCGACCCCGGCACCCGCCCCATCCGCCAGAAGAGGAGGGCTATCGCCGACAAGCTGGAAGGACCCATCCGAGAGGAGGTGGGTAAACTCCTGCAGGCAGGTTTTGTATCAGAGATCCAGTACCCAGGCTGGGTCTCCAACGTAGTTATGGTAAAAAGGGAGGAGGTAAGTGGCGTATGTGTATCGACTTTTCGCTTCTTAATAAATCATGCCCGAAAGATTGCTACCCCCTGCCCAGAATCGACGCGCTGGTTGACTCAGCCGTTGGTTTTTCTGTAATGTCTTTCTTAGATGCTTTTTCAGGTTACCATCAAATCCGCATGCACCCCCCGGACATCAAGGATGTTTCCTTCATCACGAGGGATGGATGTTATTGCTATAAGATGATGCCCTTCGGGCTCAAGAACGCAGGGGCTACGTACCAAAGGATGATGGATAGGGTCTTCCGCGAGCAGAAAGGAAGAAATTTAGAAGTCTATGTTGACGACCTCATGGTGAAGAGCCGAGACCTTGGGTCTCACCTCCAAGACCTTGAGGAGACGTTCGGGACCCTGCGGCGGTACAAGATGAAGCTCAACCCCTTGAAGTGTGTCTTCGGGGCTAGCCGAGGAAAGTTCCTAGGCCACTTACTCACCCCCGCGGGGGTGGAGCCCAACCCGGACAAGGTTAAGGCGGTAATGGAGTTGGGGTCACCAAAGAATCCAAAGGAGGTTCAGAGCCTTACAGGGAAGTTGGCTGGGCTCAGCAGGTTCCTCTCCAAGGCGGGAGAAAAGTGTGCACCTTTTTTCAAGGTGCTGCGGGGCAACAAGAAGTTTGAATGGACCCGGGAGTGCGAGGAAGCCTTCCAGGCTCTGAAAGAACAGCTCACCCAAACCCCTCTGCTCCAGGGACCGAGGCCAGGAGAAGACCTATCCCTGTACCTGGGGGTAGGGTCCGAAGCAGTAAGTTCCGTATTGATCCGGGAGGAGGGGAAGAAACAGTTTCCTATCTACTACGTCAGCCGAGTGCTGAAGAAGGCAGAGCTCCGGTACCCGATCTTGGAAAAGTTGGCCTTCGCATTGGTGGTGTCAGCCCGGAGGCTCTGGCCTTACTTTCAAGCCCATTCAATCAAGGTGGTGACGGACCACCCGCTCCGTAAAATCATGGAAGGAGTGGAGCACTCAGGGAGATTGGCAAAGTGGTCCGTGGAGCTAAGTGAATTCAATATCACGTTCGTGCCCAGGACGTCCATCAGGGCTCAGGCGGTGGCAGACTTCATGGCCGACTATGCAGCCGAAGTGGGGGAGCACGAGCCACCTCCCCCAGAGGCATAGAAGATGTTGGTGGACGGAGCGTCGGGAAATTACTCCTATGGAGGGGGAATGGTCCTGGTAAGTCCTCAGGGGACTCGGATTGAGCAAGCCTTAAACATTCATTTCCCAATTACCAACAACCAGGCTGAGTACGAAGCAGTGATAGCAGGCCTTCGGCTGGCCCGGGAACTGGGTGTGCAGGATGTGGAGGTCTCCACGGACTCCATTGTGGTAGCATGCCAGATCAAGGGAGAATTTGAAGCAAAGGACCCGACCCTCCTACTATACCTGGAGAAGGTTAAGGGGGTCATAGGGCAGTTCCGCACCTTCTCCATCAAGCACGTGCCGAGGGAGGAGAGCACTCAGGCGGACCTCTTAGCCAAGTTCGGTCCCCGAGCGGGAGGGACGACTTCGGAGCTCTTCCGGCCCTCCATCGAGGAAGGAGAGTTGATGGAGGTGGATCAACGGGCCTCGTGGATGGATCCGTTCATCACCTTCCTATCCTCCGGGCAGTTCCCTGGAGAGGACGTGGACAAGAGGCGCTTCAGGTATAAGTCCGCTTATTACTCCTTGCATGCAGGAGGGCTATATAGGAAAACTCTCTCGGGACTCCTGGCCCGTTGTGTTTCCGAGGAGGAGGTTCCGAGAGTCCTGGAAGAAATCCACTCCGGGGAGTGCGACAGCCACTCCGGGAGTCGGACCCTGGAAGGGAGGGTGTTGAGGCAAGGCTACTTCTAGCCCACTCTCAGCAAGGATGCGGCAGAATTCGTGAGAAAGTGTCCGAAGTGCCAGCTCTATGCTCCGCTCCAACTCCTCCCAGCTCAAAGGCTCCGAACCATCACGGCTCCCTGGCCATTCGCCATATGGGGGCTGGACCTGGTCGGTCCCTTTCCCCAAGCCAGCGCCCAGAGGAAGTTCCTGCTGTTCATGATTGACTACTTCTCCAAGTGGGTAGAAGTGAAAGCACTCGTTAAGGTAACCTCTCAGGTTGTAAGGAATTTTGTATGGGGAGAGATAATTTGCAGGCACGGGTTACCTCTAGCAATAGTGACGGACAATGGGCTGCAGTTTGCTAGTGAAGAGTTTGTTGGCTTCTGCACTCAGCTCGGCATCGACCTCAGGTTCGCGTCGGTCCACCACCCGAGGAGCAATGGGCAGGTGGAGGCCGCGAACAAAATAATCGTTAATCTATTAAAAAAGAAAGTAGAAAACCTCCGAGGAAACTGGGTAGAACAGCTACCCTCCGTCCTCTGGGCCATGAGGACCACCCCGAATACCGCCACCGGGGAGACCCCGTTCAAGCTCTCTCACAGATCCGAGGCCGTTCTCCCCATAGAGTTCGAGGTAAAGACCCCCCCCGGGTGATCGCTGCGAGCGAGGGGGATGAAGAGTGGCTGGAAGATAACAATGCAGAGCAGAGGCTATCTTTGGACCTGGTGGAAGAACTCTGGGACTTGGCCACCATCAGGCAGGAAGAGGTCAAGCGGCGGATGGCTCGATATTTTGACAAACATATCCGGATAAAGCACTTTCAGAAAGGGGACCTGGTCCTGAAGAAGGTCGATGCGGCCGGCAGAGGGGCCGTGGGGGGTAAGCTTAACCCCAACTGGGAGGGTCCATATATTGTAAGCGGGGTGCTCAAGTCGGGGGGATATCACCTCCAGGATGTGGAGGGGGTGCCCCTCGACCGAGCCAGGAGTGGAGATGATTTGAAACGATTTTACCCTTAAAAGCTTTATTATATTGTTTACCGAATGTCTTACTCCTTTTTTATAATGCTTATGACTACTGCCGTGCCGACATGACAGTCTGGATATATTGGTGCTGGAATGCCCCAGATCGATTCCGCTCCCGGGCTCTCACCTAGACGGGGGGTTCAGGTTGATCTCTGGAGAGGCTGGCAAGGTTGGATATGTTGGTGCTGGAATGCCCCAGATCAATTAAGCTCCCGGGCTCTCACCTAGACGGGGGGTTCAGGTTGATCTCTGGAGAGGCTGGCAAGGTTGGATATGTTGGTGCTGGAATGCCCCAGATCGATTCCGCTCCCGGGCTCTCACCTAGACGGGGGGTTCAGGTTGATCTCTGGAGAGGCTGGCAAGGTTGGATATGTTGGTGCTGGAATGCCCCAGATCGATTCCGCTCCCGGGCTCTCACCTAGACGGGGGGTTCAGGTTGATCTCTGGAGAGGCTGGCAAGGTTGGATATGTTGGTGCTGGAATGCCCCAGATCGATTCCGCTCCCGTGCTCTCACCTAGACGGGGGGTTCAGGTTGATCTCTGGAGAGGCTGGCAAGGTTGGATATGTTGGTGCTGGAATGCCCCAGATCGATTCCGCTCCCGGGCTCTCACCTAGACGGGGGGTTCAGGTTGATCTCTGGAGAGGCTGGTAAGGTTGGATATGTTGGTGCTGGAATGCCCCAGATCGATTCCGCTCCCGGGCTCTCACCTAGACGGGGGGTTCAGGTTGATCTCTGGAGAGGCTGGCAAGGTTGGATATGTTGGTGCTGGAATGCCCCAGATCGATTCCGCTCCCGGGCTCTCACCTAGACGGGGGGTTCAGGTTGATCTCTGGAGAGGCTGGCAAGGTTGGATATGTTGGTGCTGGAATGCCCCAGATCGATTCCGCTCCCGGGCTCTCACCTAGACGGGGGGTTCAGGTTGATCTCTGGAGAGGCTGGCAAGGTTGGATATGTTGGTGCTGGAATGCCCCAGATCGATTCCGCTCCCGGGCTCTCACTTAGACGGGGGGTTCAGGTTGATCTCTGGAGAGGCTGGCAATAGAAATCAGGACCTAAGATAGCAGGTTGAGGTGTTAGAGCCAGAAGGGCTTGGTTCGCAAAATCGAAAGGGTTGAGGCTGGAAGGGCCTGAGGTAGCAGGTTGCGATGCTAAAGTCGGGGAGTTTTGATTCGCAGAATGTCGAGGCTCAAGCTCGCCAAGATCGGGTTCGCCGGGCAGTATCCGCGGGCGCCGATAGCCCGGGTTCGCGAGATCCACAAGAGGAGAACCCCGGCGAGGCGAGCCCAGACACACGCATTCGCGAGCCCCCCCCCCCCCCCCCCCCCCCCCCCCCCCCCCCCCCCCCCCCCCCCCCCCCCCCGGAAGCACTGCCGCATAACCAGTCATGAGAGTTCAGAAGAAAGAGATCAAATGCGGGAGAAAAAAGAAAACGCGAGCACGCGCATAAATCCTAACGAAAAAATTATAACTATCATTCCCCAAGATTTTTCTATGTTCGGCGGCGATCTCGCCAGCCCAAAAAGAATAATATACATTCAAAATAATGAGAGAAGAGAGGCTAAGGGGGTTCATTCTGGGGGGCCCTCGCCATTCTTGCGAGCCCCCAACCATGGCGCCAAGTCGAAGAGGTCCGGGCAGACGTCTTCGGCTGTAAACTCCATCGCGTCTTCCGCTAGCAGACTCGCGTTCTTGAGGGTCGTGAAGACGAGGTTGGCGACCTCCTGTGTATCTCGCCGTCTCTGTTCCTCACTTTCGGCGACCCTCTGTTGAGACCTGGCTCGCCCAGGAGAAGGAGGCAGCATGCTGCGAACCAGCTCGTCCACCCGAGCCTTCAACATGGTATTCTCCAACTCCAGCTCGCCGTTGCGAGCGAGAAGCTTGGTTGCTACATCGGCATCCTGAGTCAGCATCAAACGAGTTAAGACAAAGATCGGAAGTCGCGAACAACGAAGAAAAGAGGCCCAAGGGCCGCTTACCATCTTGCCCTGCATCCCGGCGAGGAGGCTTTCCGACGCTTCCTCTCTCTCCTTAAGGCCCTTGATCTCCTCGCGAGCCCTCTTAAGCTCCTCCCTGTACGCGCGGATATCCATATCCGCCTGCAGATAACGGCGCCCCGCCATATGTGCGAGCTCCGTCGAGCGGAACTGGGCTCGCATTTCTTCATAGACCAGTTGCCTTGGCCCCATCTCTTTATAGGCGGCGGCGTCCTCGCGGCCATATAAGCCGAAGGAGATAGAGAACGCCTCCTCCCCGGCCTTACCAAGCTCCACCCAGGAGGGGTGAAGGGTGGAGCAAGAAATCTGGTTGGCGTCAGGATCCCAAGCGAGCAGGGGCTCGCCAAGGATATCAGAAACCTTCTCACCCAGACCAAAGTTCTTGTGGCCCTTGGGTTGGGGGGTTGTGGAAGAGCTCCCGGCGCCCTGGCTCGCCAACGGGTCCGGCTGTTTCGCAGGAGAAGGGGGCAAGCCGTCGGTCTCGCTTAGATCGACGACCGCTCTCTTGTCTTTGACGGCGAGGGTTTTCCCCTTCGACTTCTTAGAGGAGGGTTGCGAACCAGGCTGGCTCGCAAATGGAGGCCGCTTCTTGCCGGAACTGGTGATAGGAAGATCGCGGCAAGCCTCTGCCGCCGCGGTCGCGAGAGTGTCCGCCGTGAGAGCGGTGCCTTGCGCGTGCGGAGGATTAACAGGGATCTCGCGCTCGCCTGAAGAGTAAAAGCGTTACACAGCGAGGAAGAAGGAAAGGAAAGTGAGGCGAAAGCGAGCCATACCTTCCCCTTGAGGAACTACGAGTAGCGAGTCGACGTTGCGCCGCAGATGGGCGACTTCGAAGTTTTTTCCGGAGAGGTATTGGAGGAGTTTGGCGTCGGCACCGCCCAGCGAGCTCGGAGGGCGGTAGGTGGCGTCATCCCGTTGAAGAGGGGTGAAGTGGAGGTTACCAAAGGGTCCCTTCACCAGGATGAACTTCTGAGTCCAGTAGTGACTCTTGTTCACCGTCTCGCAGACGGTGACGTGCTGACTCGCGAAGTAGGTGGTCCCATCCCGGAAGGCGCGAAAGGAAAACACTTTGCGGAAGATGAGGAGGCTGAACTCGATCCTCTCCTCCCGCATGTAACTGGCGAACGCGACAATGTCCGCGATCGCATTCGGGGTCAGCTGGCTCGGCAGCACCCCATAATACCGTAGCACCTGCAAAGAACGGTGAAAAAATCGCGATGGCGAACAGGGAACGGCGAGAAGGCTAAGCGAAGTACCTGACGGATTTCAGGCCATAGAGGGAGTCGCAACCCATTCTCGAAGTGAGCAATGGGAATCGCGAGTTCGTCAGCCTCGGTCTCGTTCAATGTAGATCTCTCGCTTGGACAGCGAGCCGAATAACCCTCCGGAAGATAACGATCCACGACATGTTTGTACTCCTCTGCCGTGATGTTCGCGCAGTAGAATTCATGGGCTTGAAACGCGGAGGCGCATCTTGACCGCCCCTCACTCTCACCATCCGCTCCCACTGACTGATTTGTTCGCATCGAGTCAGGAAGAGGCAGCCTGCAAGCGGCGAACACGAACACGAGCTTGCGAGAACGGAAACGAGCGTAGACGCGAGAGGATTAGAGAAATAAATGCGACGGATGAAAAAATGAATCCGAACTATTTATAGGAAGCTAAGAGGGGCACGGGAATCGAAGCGTCGGGGGTGTGGATAGCGAAAATAAAGTAGATTTCTACTCGATTAAACTAGTCTTGCGAGCCCGGGCTCGCCACCGCGCGGTAATTAAGCCCCGCCTGGGGCCGGCCCGTGAAGGAAGGAAAGTTTGGGCACAACGTCGCCCAGAAGCTCGCGGGCGCTCCACGAGGGCAATCGTATCAAACACGGTGAGCGAACGGAATAAGCCACAGACGCACTACAAAAATAAAGGGCAGAACAAAAAATGATAAAAGGCGAGTCACGATGGACTCGCAAGCATTACCACACCACAGAGATTGTTCAAACAGAAGCGTCATGAAAGAAATAAAAGCAAGGGGATAGTAAAAATAAACCCGCGGCAGGCTCAGGGGTAAGGAAGCCATTTCCAGCGACCCCGGCCTCGCTTCCCCGCACGCGGCGGCACTCTCGGATAGTGGTATTCGCGAAATGCTTTGAACTCGCGCAGGATTAAGTGTGCTTGATCCTCGCCCCGCGAGATGTGCACGCCGGGCGAGGTAACGTCTGCGCGAGTCACCGGCCCCGCCTCGGCGTGCAAGCGCGCATTCGCGTCCTCCATCACGGCAAATCTCTCGTTGAAGGAAGCTCGGTCCGCGTCATATCGCTCCTCCAGCTCGCGCAACATCATACCATGCTTCTGAAGCACCTCTGACACCCGTCTCTTCATTCGCTCGGGGTCGCCTGGGTCGCCCAAGAAGTCTTCCATCTGGCTCGGCGAGGGCGGCGGTGACATCTCCACCCTCCCATGCTTTGACTCAGGCGTGGCTTCCGAAATGTCTGCGAAGGAAGAACTCGTAGGATCAGGGGGCGAGCGAAAAGGCGAGCCCGGACAAATATACTAACCTTGGGAGAAGGGGGACTCGCGACGTGGCTTACGAGAGGACTCCGGTCGACCCTGGAAGTTTTCGCGGAACCCTGGGACGTGGGGTTTCCCCAGACCAGGGGGATACACCACCCTCTCCGCAACCTGGGCGCCGTCGAGAAGCGAGCCGCCTGGACTTTGCCTGCCTACCATAGCGAAGCCCGGGGTCTCCACGTTAATCTTAGGCGGAATCGGCGAGTGCGCCGGTGTGGAACCTCTCTTCTTGGGGCTCGGCGGTGGGGTATCTGCACGGGTCATAAGCGCATGGATATCGCACAAAGACGTAAGCGGAGATAAAGGAAGGTACTTATGACGTACGGGGTTGCGAGAGAGGCGCCTGTAGGGTTGGGGTCCCGGTCCCAGCATCTAGCGATCCCAACTTCGCTGGAGACTGAGCGTGAGAAGAGGTCAGCGTGAGGCCCGCCAGGCGTTCCTCAGGTGGAGGATTCTGCGAGAAGGGAAGGGGTGAATAGGGAGTCGGAATAAAAAGTCTAGACGAAGAATACCTGTTGCGCGAGCCCGGTTTTCAGCAGCAGAGGCGAGGCAGGAGGTGACGACACGTCCTCCCCTTGCGACCTCCAAACCATCTTGGCCTTCTTAGTCTGGGGGGAAGGAGATGTGGCGGGGTTGAACATCCAGGCGTTGCGTCCGGCGGCCTGGGCCTTCGCCATCTCCCTGGAAGCCTTCAGCCGATCCAACGCGCTCGGCTTAGAAGACATTTGAGAGAGGTTGTTTCCTGCGAGGAAGAAGGGGAAGAAAAAGCTCGTTCACTAGCCACAGCGGACGATATTTATAGTTTTGGACGTGGGACCCACCGAAAGATTCCCGCCACGTCAGCCGAATCGGCGAACACCAGGGGTTGGGCATTTCTTCGCGAGCTCAAGACAACCTCGCGAAGAGCGGGGATTGTGTACAACCCCGATGTTCGCCTGGAAGGGTCCCTGGTTCGCACCTGGTTCGCATACCCAGGGGAGCGGCCAGGGATGGGCGAACCAGGCAGGGCGAGCCCAAGAAGAGCGAGAGGCCCTAGAGGCGGGCGAGCCAGCCGGTCGAGGGAGTTCGCTAGGAAGGCCCGGGACCTTGGGGTACAAATAGCCGTTTTCGGGGTACAGTTAGCCATTTTGGCGAGCCCAAGGAGAGCGAGAGGCCCTAGAGGCGGGCGAGCCAGCCGGTCGAGGGAGTTCGCTAGGAAGGCCCGGGACCTTGGGGTACAAATAGCCGTTTTCGGGGTACAGTTAGCCATTTTGGCGAGCCCGACCCGCTAAGGAGCGGTTCGGCAGGCGAGCCCTAGAGGCGGGCGAGCCAGCCGGTCGAGGGAGTTCGCTAGGAAGGCCCGGGACCTTGGGGTAGAAATAGCCATTTTCGGGGTACAGTTAGCCATTTTGGCGAGCCCAAGAAGAGCGAGAGGCCCTAGAGGCGGGCGAGCCAGCCGGTCGAGGGAGTTCGCTAGGAAGGCCAGGGACCATGGGGTACAAATAGCCGTTTTCGGGGTACAGTTAGCCATTTTGGCGAGCCCGACCCGCTAAGGAGCGGTTCGGCAGGCGAGCCATAGAGACAGGCGAGCCAGCCGATCGAAGGTGTTCGCTAGGCCGGCGAGCCAGCCAGTCATTTTGGCGAGACCCGTGTTCGCTGAACAGGTCAAGGGTCTCTGGTTCGACGGTGCCTGGGGTGGTCTTTTACCAGAAGACCCCTGGTAGTCTGCAGTTAGCCCCTCCGAACAGCGGAGTTTGGCTGTTAACAGACCAATTTGGGGTGCGGATAGCAAGAATGGACAGCGGGAGTTGGCTATTGACAGACACAAAACCAAAATCTATAAATAGACCTTAAAGGGCACCTTGGAAGAAGACGATTTTCAGAATCTTTGAGCCTTCTTCTCTCCATAGGTCGCTTTGGTTTGGGCTCTCTAGCTCTCCAAGGTGCCTGAGTCTTAGCTTTGGCTTGGGAGGGGAAGCGCTCAACGATCTTCCGGGTTAGTGGAGGGACCTCCTTGCTGAGACCAGGGTCTTTGTTCTTTGTCCGAGTTACCTGCCTATCTCTTCCGAGGGACCGGTAAGGGCTAGTCGCCCCTCAATTCGTTGAGGGCCCCGAGCTCCACGAGAGACCGAGAAATCGGTTTCAACACCCACTATCCCCGTAACCACCCATCATGGGGGGCAAATAGTAAAAATCCTCCATCATGGGGTGTAAATAGTACTAATCCACCATCATGGGGTGCAAATAGTAAAATCCCTCATCATGGGGTGTAAATAGTAAAAATCTACCATCATGGGGTGCAAATAGTAAAAATCCCCCATCATGGGGTGCAAATAGTAACAATCCCCCATCATGGGGTGCAAATAGTAAAATCCCACATCATGGGGTGCAAATAGTAAAATCCTCCAACATGTGGGTGTAAATAGTAAAATCATCCAACATGTGGGTGTAAATAGTAAAATCCTCCAACATGGGGGTGCAAATAATAAAATCCTTCAATACGGTCTGCGTATAGCAAATAATATGGTTATGGTGTGCGCATAACCATATTCGTCATATGAATACATATCACCGCAAAATTATACAAACCGGCGTGGGCGTAGCTATATTCATGATAGGTGTGCGTATAACACATAATTTGGTTATGGTGTGCGAGTAGCCGCATAACCACCATAACCACCATAACCACCTATTTAATTACGAAAGTGTCACCCTCAAAAACTATAAATAGAACTCCAATGCTTCTCTTTTTTTGATCTTCTCCTCCTCCATCTCTCCTCTCTTTGAGACTTTCTCTCTCTCCGGACGGGAAAATCCTCCTACAGATTTTCTCACTCCTTCCTCCTTGCGCGCTCACAAGCGCGCCTCCTCCTTGCGCGCTCACAAGCGCACCTCCTCCTTGCGCGCTCACAAGCGCGCATCCTGCTTGCGCGCTCCCAAGCGCGCATCCTCCTTGCGCGCTCACAAGCGCGCATCCTGCTTGCGCGCTCCCAAGCGCGCATCCTCCTTGCGCGCGTCCTCCTTGCGCTCTCCCATGCGCGCGTCCTCCTTGCGCGCTCCCAAGCGCGCGTTCTCCTTGCGCGCTCCCAAGCGCGCGTCCTCCTTGCGCGCTCCCATGCGCGCGTCCTCCTTGCGCGCTCCCAAGCGCGCGTCCTCCTTGCGCGCTCCCAAGCGCGCGTCCTCCTTGCGCGCTCCCAAGCGCGCGTCCTCCTTGCGCGCTCCCAAGCGCGCGTCCTCCTTGCGTGCTCCCAAGCGCGTCCTCCTTGCGCGCTCCCAAGCGCGTCCTCCTTGCGCGCTCCCAAGCGCGCCTCCTCCTTGCGCGCTCCCAAGCGCGCCTCCTCCTTGCGCGCTGCCAAGCGCGCGTCCTCCTTGCGCGCTCCCAAGTGCGCCTCCTCCTTGCACGCTCACAAGCGCGCGTCCTCCTTGCGCGCTCCCAAGCGCGCCTCCTCATTGCGCGCTCACAAGCGCGCCTCCGTGCATTCCGTTCCAAGCGCGCTTCCGTGCGCTCCGCTCCAAGCGCACCTTCGTGTGTTCCACTTCAAGCCCGCCTCCGTGCGCTCAAGAACAAGCACGCCTCTGTGCGCTCAAGAACAAACATGTCAGCCACCGTCAAGACCAGCACTCCAAACTCCTCTCGCGCAGCAGGAGACAAGCCACAGAGACAAAGACACACAGAGCGCATAGATCCAACCTTCGAGCAGCATTCAAAGCTTTAAAAGCACTTAGAGCGCAACATTCCCCTCTGCAGTAGGTGGAAGACTTAGCTCCGTGAGCGGTGGCCTGTCACCCTCCGAACACATCTCTCTCTCTCTCAATAATTGTAACGAGAGGCGGTCTGTCGCCCTCGAGTTCTTCAAAAAAACTCTGTACAACCAACAAATAGTGGAAGTTTTGGTCGGCACCAGGCCCGACCGCGTGGTTTTTCACCAGTTGACGGGTTTTCCACGTTAAAAAAATTGTCTTGTCAGCTTTCCCTTTCCTGTGACTGTGTGCACGCTCGAACGCTCCCGAGCTAAGACAGTTCAATTTAGTCTGATCTACCGGAGCCTTGAGTGGACCGCAACAATAATTTTAAAAAAACATAGTTGCATACATGATGTTTTATCAAAGTTACCCATGTGAAGAGAAGGCATAACTCCAGGTAATAAGTTAATGTAACACAAACTAAGATTTTATTAAACTGTTATCATGTCAACCGTGACATTAAAATAAATCAAGCATATTATGATACTTGTTGCGGGTCGCTTGGGTGCTCTCGGTAGACCAGTCGACTTGAACCGTCTTAGCTCTGAAGCGAGCCAAGCGCGCTAACAGTCAATTAGAGGTTCGTTGAGTACACTGGGACTTTTTAATGTGGAAAACCCAGAAATGGTGAAAAACTACGCGGTCGAAGCTGTGCCGACCAAACTTCACTATCTTCTGGGGGTTACAATCAGGTACTTAGAATTCGAGTGCGACAGGCCGCCGCTCGTTACAGTAATAGGGAGAGAGAAAGAGAACTCCGAAGGTGATAGGTCACCTATTGGAAAACTAAGTCTTTTTTCTTCTGAGAACGGTGGAGAACAAAAGTGAGAATGCTCGAGAGAACAAAAGTGAGAATGTTGAGTCGCCTTTCGCGAGAAAGGAAATCTTCAAGTCCACGAAGGAGATCTTCAAGCGTCGAAGGAGAATTCTGAGGAAATCTTCAACGGAGCTCTCTCGGGTGCAGAAGGTAATGTCCCCCAAATGAAGGCTCTGAGCTCCTTTTATAGCTTTGGTCGGGGGTAGCCCGGTAATTTTGCCGTCGTAACCACCTGACGGGCAATCACGCTGGTCGATTTAGAGCACACGGATCGCCATTTTTCGTAAATGACTGTCTCGCCCTTCGCGCAGTTCGGGCAGTTCGGGCAATTTGAGCAGTTCGGGCAGTTCGGGCAGTTCGGGCAGCTTTGTTGAAGGTAAGAAAGGCGACAAGCGAGTCCTGTAATCTGAGAAAAAGGACAAAAAATGAGCGTGCCCGAAGTGCGGAAGTGCTCTGAGCGCGCTCAAAAGAGTTATGTGCATGCAACGAACAGGGATGCATTCTGAGCGCGCAAAGAAGCGTTCTGAGCATGCAACGAACACGGAAGTGTTTTGGGCGAGCTGCGAGCGCGGAGCGTTCCGAGCGACCGAAGGAATGGGGAGTCGTGCAACAATAGTTGGTTTCACTTCGGGGAGAGGAATGATTACCGCCACGGGAACACTATCTATGGGTACGTTCGGAATCATTGGGAGCTACTAGAGCTATGGAGATCACTTCCCGGACGTTGCCGCCGGCAGACAGGACGGGAGGATGAGTTCCTTCCTATCTCTGGTTTTCCTGGTCGAGAAGGGTTGTCTAAGGCCCTGTTCTGTATTTCCAGTTGCGTGGAGGAGAGCCGACTGCTCTCTGTAGGGCTTTCCTGGGATGCCGAGCGCGCGGCCGCTGTTCCCCTGGATCGTGGGAAGAAGAGGAGGATTGTTATTAAGAACGGAGCTTCTAGTTTGGGCTCTATTCCACAGGTGCCCAGGAGTCATGACCATGACGCCGGCCCGAGCCGCCGCAGGGTGGAGCCGATTCTGTCCGACCCGGAGATTGAGATTTTGGCGTCTCCTATCGTCGACCGGGTCCCGCAGGGAGACTTGTCGCCGCCTCCTCCTTAGCCGCCGACGAGGCGAGTTTCCTCTTCTCTTCAGGAGATGACTTCTGTGGTAAGTAAAGTTCTTCTTCTCTAGTTTTGGGCCCTTCTTCCCCATTGTTGCTTTTGTATGCTGATTGTTTACCTTTTGTCCGCAGGCCGATGTTCTGACCAGTGTCCCTCTTAAATGGAACGATTGTTATGTGGGACTCAAGGATAGCTACTTCACTCTTCAGGAGGAGCTGCGCGTGGCGAGGAGTGACTTGTCCGGCTTGCAGAAGAAGAGGGATCGCGACCTGGCCCATATTGGGCAGTTGGAGGCCGACATCTCCTTTTCCCCATCGGAGGTCGAGAAGTTGCGAGCAGAGTATGGTGGCGATAAGGCGCTTGCCCAGGATGCTCTCCGTCAGCTGTCGAAGGCTCAGGGGGAGATGTTCCGCCTAGAGGGGAAGCTGGTCTTTCTGAGGAGCGAGGTGGACCGGTTGTCATTGGTCGAACGCAACATCGAAGAGGCCAAGGCGACGGGAGTGGCCGAGTACAGAGATTCTCTGGCTTTCGCAGAGGAGCGGTTCCAGATGTCGGAGGAGATTCGCGCCGAGGTTATGATGAAGGAGGTCGATCCGATGTTAGCGGACGAGTGTGAGGTTGCTTTCCAGAGAGGCATTCAGAAGACTCTCTGTATGATGGAGCGGAAGTTCGGATGTGGCATTGCGGGTCTTGGAGCTGGGGACCTTTCCGAGGATGATCACTCAGATGCAGCGGAGGATTGACGCTCGTACCTGTTACCTTTCATCTTTCTATTTTTTGTGTTGTTGTTTGTTATCGTTCTTGCTTGTGTGCAGCCTTGAGCTGATGTGGTTGTATTCCTATCGTATACGTTGTACTCTTTTTCTTGTGTTATTTATGACTTTGTCATGCCGATCATTGTCAAAGTGTTGATTGAGGGAACATGTTTCAAGATGGTCGGTGAAGGATGTTCGTATTTGGAGATTTTGGTGAACTTGCTATTTAGCGTTGATACCTGCGTAGTTTGCTGTTTTTTCCAAAATAACGGATAAGTTTGCGCGAGTCTGAGCTCGCGGCCTGTTTCATAGTAGAATATTAGTATGCGCGAGTCTGAGCTCGCGGCTTTTACATAATAGAAGATTAGTTTGCGCGAGTCTAAGCTCGCGGCTTTTATATAATAGAAAATTAGTTTGGCCGGTGAATAGTGGGCATATTCAAAAGTGGACGAATGTAAGAGGGGTAGGCCCTTACGACGTCGGGACCCGACTGCGGAGGAGAAGGGCGAACCTTCAATCGACGGCAGCGCGAAGTCCCTGGGGCAGGCCCCCAAAGTGGCCGGTGAATAGCGGGCGTATTCAAACCGTGGACAAACGTAAGAGGGGCAGGCCCTTACGACGTTGAGACCCGATGAAGGAGGAGAAGGGCAAACCTTCAATCGATGACTGTGCGAAGTCCCCGGGGCAGGGCCCCGAAGTGGCCGGTGAATAGCGGGTGTATTCAAACCGTGGGCGAACGTAAGAGGGGCAGGCCCTTACGACGTCGGGACCCGACGACGGAGGAGAAGAGCGAACCTTCAATCGACGGCGGTGCGCAGTCCCCGGGGCAGGGCCCCAAAGTGGTCGTTGAATAGCAGGTGTATTCAAACCGTGGGCGAACGTAAGAGGGGCAGACCCTTACGACGTCGGGACCCGATGGTGGAGGAGAAGGACGAACCTTCAATCGACGTCGGTGCGAAGTCCCCGGGGCAGGGCCCCGAAGTGTTCCTTCAGTAGAGTAGTTTAGAATAGGTAAATCATAATTAGAAAATGAACGTTTGATACATGCGCAAGTGCAATCTTGCGGCTTCTGAGCTATTAAGTTTTTGATACAAGCATGACGAGAGAGAAGGTAACGTCGAGCTCCCTTTGCGTTATGCTTGTTCGAACTCTTTCGGTCGTTCAGCGTGGTAGGTAGGGTGATCCGGGTGTTGATCATTCCGGCGACCGACCCTTGGTGGCATCCTTCTGTGCTTCTTTACGGAAAGCCTCAAGGTGTCCTGACTGGACAAGACGTTCAATTTCTTCTTTCAATCTGGCACAGTGCTCTGTACGGTGCCCTCGGCCTTTGTTGAAATTGCAAAACTGGGATTGATCTCCACTACGCTGGGGGAGCGGTCCGGGCTAGTTGATGATTTTGCTGTTGTACACTACATGCAGGATATGCTCGCGGGGGGGGGGGGGGGGGGGGGGGGGGGTTTAATGGGGTGAAGTCCCGGGAGCTTTGATTTGCCGGCCCTCGGGAGCGTGCTACTCGACTCTGAATGGGCGGTACGGTCTTCACGAACTATTGTTAATGTCTCATTTCTCTTTCGACATGTATCCCTAAGCTGTAACGGGTCTGCTGATACCGGAAGATTAGTTTTTTCTGCCAATGTAGAGGTTGTGCGGCCCTCCTGCGCGCCTTGCTTCTCAGAGTTTGGATTTGGCGATGGGTCGTAGTTGATCCAAGGGAGCCCGACTGCGGTCGTGTCGAGACCACGAATTGAATCTCTGAGGATTTTCCCTTTGTTGGTCATGCGTCCAGACATGGAAACGTCGTGATTTAGGGCGTCGAGCAGAAGGCTCCCAAATATTGCGTCGTAGGGGGAGTCCGTCTCTGCGATGAAGAACTGAACCTCATACTGGACTGGTTCCGAGTGCATCCCTACTTGAACGGGGAGGGTGACGACTCCTATGGTGGGTATCATAGTTCCGTTTGGGAGCTCTGCGTCGCTGGCTCTGAGCTTGAGGTTCCTGCTTAGGAGTTTGAGCCACACCACGGCTGCCACGAACAGGATATTGAACGAGATGTGATGAGTTATTAACGCCCTCCTTAGCTCACAGGCTGGATTGCCTATGCTTGCGTCTAAGGCGAAGTCCAACCATCCACGGGGACGCTCCTGGTGAAAGCTTATGAAGATCCTCTCTCGATGTTTGCTCCGCTCCGCTTCCCCTGGGTGGGGCGACCCGTCCGTCTTGGGCTCTTCTCACTCTTATTCTTGGATTCTCTGCGTGCATGTTTTGTGTCATTCAACGAACAGTTGGGACAACTCGGTGAAGTTGTGAATCGCTCCCTTAGGCAGAGATCGTTACCAGCGGTGGGCGTCTCCGCGCAGCGTATCGACGAAGATTTTGCAGCTGATTTGGTCGGGAAGTCCAAACGTCCGCATCGTTATCAAGAAATGATTAACGTGCCCGTACGGGTCCTCTGCTTCGTGAACCTCCTTGTAGTGCGGGAGCTTTAGCCATGACGGGATTGGATATGCCAAGATTAACTTCGACAGGGGGGATCACCTTTGCTGGTACGTGACATCATTCGAATCCTGGTCCCGCCGCGAGAGGGGCCGGCTTGCTGGTTGATCCAAGCCATTAGGTCAGGATGGGTGCAGCGATAAGCGCTCTTTTCGCCGGGCTTTCAGGGATTGAGGAACTGCAT
Source organism: Dactylorhiza incarnata (assembly GCA_033032865.1). Taxonomy (NCBI): domain Eukaryota; kingdom Viridiplantae; phylum Streptophyta; class Magnoliopsida; order Asparagales; family Orchidaceae; genus Dactylorhiza; species Dactylorhiza incarnata. The sequence continues at coordinate 4,658,255 of JAWHQI010000123.1, read as the reverse complement.
GCGTCGGATAGTTCGAGGGAGGTGTCCACTCTTGTTGGTTTCGTGAACTTGGGCGAAGTGGGCGCTGCGTTCGGAAATCCCTTGCTCGGTAATTGGGAATCCATTTCCCACAGACGGCGCCAAACTGTTGCGGGTCGCTTGGGTGCTCTCGGTAGACCGGTCGACTTGAACCGTCTTAGCTCTGATGCGAGTCAAGCGCGCTAACAGTCAATTAGAGGTTCGTTGAGTACACTGGGACTTTTTAACGTGGAAAACCCGGAAAGGGTGAAAAACCACGCGGCCGGAGCTATGCCGACCAAACTTCACTATCTTCTGGGCGTTACAATCAGGTACTTAGAATTCGAGCGCGACAGGTCACCGCTCGTTACAGTAATAGGGAGAGAGAAAGAGAACTCTGAAGGTGACATGTCACCTCTCGGAAAACTAAGTCTTTTTCCTTCTGAGAACGGTGGAGAACAAAAGTGAGAATGCTCGGGAGAACAAAAGTGAGAATGCTGAGTCGCCTTTCGGGAGAAAGGAAATCTCCAAGTCCACGAAGGAGATCTTCAAGCGCCGAAGGAGAATTCCGAGGAAATCTTTAACAGAGCTCTCTCGGGCGCAGAAGGCAAGGTTCCCCCAAATGAAGGCTCTGGGCTCCTTTTATGGCTTTGGCCAGGGGTAGCCCGGTAATTTTGTCGTCGTAACCACCGTAACCACCTGACGGGCAAATCACGCTGGTCAATTTGGAGCACACTGATCGCCATTTTTCGTAAATGACCGTCTCGCCCTCCGGGCAGTTCGGGCAGCTTTGTTGAAGGTAAGAAATGTGACAAGCGAGTCCTGCAATCTGAGAAAAAAGACAAAAAGTGAGCGTGCCCGAAGTGCGGAAGTGCTCTGAGCGCGTTCAGAAGCGTTATGTGCGCGCAACGAACGGGGATGCATTCTGAGCACGCAAAGAAGCGTTCTGAGCATGCAACGAACACAGAAGTGTTCTGGGCGCGCTGCGAGAGCGGAGCGTTCCGAGCGAACGGAGGAATGTGGAGTCGTGCCCCCAAAGAGGAATTGGGCCCCGATCGCACCTGTCGTGGGGCGCGACCTCGGCCGAGCCTTCTGCGAGCCCTCTGCAGAAAGGGGGGAGGGGGCTCGGCCGCACCCCGGTGCGGAGAGGGGTGCGGCTTGGCCGCACCCCACATTGGGTGCGGCTTGGTCGCACCCCATGAGGGGTGCGGTTTGGCCGCTCCCCACATGGGGTGCGGTTAGGCCGCACCCCCGTGATGGGGGGTGTTGCCTGCGCGCTACCGCGCGTGCTACCATGTGGTAGCGCCACGCGGTAGTGCTACCGCTCGCGGTAGCGTGCGCGGTAGCGCGTGTGGTTGCAGGCGTCATGGTTGCGCGCGGTCTTGCATAGGCGGCTGGTTGCGGAGATAGTGGGCTTTCCCACTCTCCTACTCTTCCCTCATCACCCTAGTGGGTTTTGGGAATAACCACCTCTTGGACTTGCATATAGATAGATGATAGTCATGTATGAGTGCATATCAATACTAAATTACTAATGTTAATGTAAGTGCTAATACGGTTCGGTTCGAAAACCGTGAACCGAACGGGAACCACAGAGAATTGACCCGAACCTTGTGCGAATTATTTGGTTCCGATTTAAATTTTGGACCCATGAACAATAATGGTTCGAGTGTGGTTCTTTCATTTTAATATTCGGACCGAAATCGGAACCGCAACATACAAGTCTCGAGCGGTTCCAGTATTTCTAGGTCCGGTCCGAACCGGACCGAACCAGAACCGACCCGTCACCGATTGATCATTATTATTTTATTATAATTTTATAATAATTTTTTGATAATTTTCTTTTCAAAATTATAAACAATTAAAAAGTATTCTATTATTAGTTTATTATAGGTTCTAGTCTTATAGCTATAGTTGTGAGCCTCTGATCTAATATCTAACTCTAATTGATGACCTGCTCACTCGATGTGGAGTTATAACCGTGACTCGTGAGTAGTGCATGTGAGCTGCTGTTTCAAATCGTGCCACTTTTTCCCTGAGTCCTCTCTGTCTCCCCCTCCCGCAGGAGAAATATTATTGTGCGTCCGACACATAGCTCTGTGTGCGAGAGAAAAATCAATCGTAAAAATCAAGGATCCAACGGTTGAAATCCAAACTGATAATTACAGTCGTATTTTGTCTATCTTAAAATTATGGCTGTAATTTTCAGTTTGGATTTCAACACCGATTTTTACACTCGGATTCCCTCTCGCACACAGATCTGTGTGTTGGACGCACGAAAAATTTCTCCTTCCGCCGGCCGCAAGTTCGACTCGGTAAGAACCCGAGAAGCACGAAACCCCCTCCTGGCTTCTAATCTAGTGCATCCTCCGCTTCTTCCTACTCTTCCACAGGTGTCGATGTCGTCTGTTTCCACTCTCCAGTCTAGATCGGAGGTAACGCCCTGTTTTTTTCTCGCCTACATTTCATATTCGTCAGGTTTAGAGTTTATATGCTCTGCTTTGTTCAGTTTTCTTCTTCTTCCTCCTCTTTATCTTCATTCTCTTCCTCTTCATGTTTTTCTTAGCTGTAGATCAACTAATAGGTACTCGCATTTAGGTGAGTATATAAAGGAAGTGTGTCTAGGAGTCCCAGCCGAAGTCTAAGCAGTAGTCGAAGTCCTAGAAAAAGGAGGAGTCAAAGGCATCCCTAATTATCATATAGTGATTTGGCAGTTGGTCAAGTTCTAGGTCGGTTTGACCCAGGCAGGTATGTTTCTGAACTAGTATTTATGATGAATGTTTTTTTCAACTTGTATGTTCTATATTTGCGTGTGTTACTTGCTTACTTTTTCTTATTTTTTGTAATCTCACGTTCCAAAGGCTTATGTTTGAATTTAGCTATCAATGTTGTTGAAATCAGAAAACTGGCTTCAACGTTTGCAACGGGTATGCAGTTGACCCTTACTTGATCTGAGCTAGAACATGTGACTAGTCGCTGAGAGTCGAAGAACATTGTACTGAATGGAGACTTGAAACCCAAAACAGGCTTCTTGAGCTGCACCGAGGAGGTCCCACCACACACCCGGAAGATCAAAGAGAGCTTCCCCTTCCAAGCCAATGCTGAGTCTGGACACCCTGGAGAGCACTAGGGAATACCTGCTTGTCGGCTAGTCGGACAGGGGTAGGGGTGCTATCTCATAAGTAACACGCGAGGGAGAGGATCAACAATCTTCCCAAGGTGCCCATGGGGTCTATTAATTTATAGACTTCCTGAAAATGGTATGCGGATAGCCAAAATGGTCTGCCAATAGTCGACTTCTGTTGTTTGAAATGGCTAAACGCGGGCCGAAATGTTACTTTCTGAGTCTTCCCTGGCGACCGTGCGACCTTGCGACCCTCATGTGCACTCGCACCAGGCCGAACAAGGGGGGGGGGGGGGGGAGTGCCACCCAAGGGGTCCACTCACACCAGGCCGAACAGGGGGGGGGGGGGGGGGCGACCCAAGGGGTCCACTCACATCCCTACCTCGGGGAGAGTGGCCACTCGCCCCTCCCTCGGCGGAGTCGGCCACCCCCTCCCCCGGGCGAGTGAGACACTCGCCCCTCCGACGAGTGGGCCACTAGCCCCTCCGACGAGTGGGCCACTCGTCTCATCTTGGGCGAGTGGGCCACTCGCCCCTCCGGCGAGTGGGCCACTCATCCCATCTTGGGAGAGTGGGCCACTCGCCCCATCTTCGACGATGGACGAGTCTAAAGATCGGTTTTAACTTGCTGATTCGTCCGCATCAGGATAGGTTCACTCGACAAATATGAGGGTTGTACTCAATCCTCGCTCTTTGCGAGCTTGTCTCAAGCTTGCAAAGAAAGTCCAACCCGCTTATTTGGCGAGCGGGTAAGACTTTTTACGGAGTATTCAAGCTCGGCGCGAGTTTGGAAAAAATAATAAATAACTCATGGTTCGGAGAGACGGGCGTTAGCCAGAAAGCCCCTTATGAGCTCGACTCCGACCAGGAGCCGAGCTCAACTGGAGGTGGGGAAAAACTCAACACCTTCCAGGAGCCCAGCTCAAATGGAGATGGGGGAAAACTCAACACTTTCTAGGAGCCCAGCTCAACTAGAGGTGGAAGAAAAAGACTCAACACCTTCCAGGAGCCCAACTCAACTGGAGGTGGAGAAAAGGGTCTCAGGGACTTCTTTCTAAAGCCTTTTATTCCAAGCTGTCACCCGAGAGGTCTACCCACCCTGTCGGATAGTGAGAGCCCGATCGGTGGAACCGTCTTGGGGACTTTCACAAACATTCCTTCCTTTCCTCTCTGAGAGGTCAACCTGCCCTGCCGGCTAGTGGGAGCCCGATCGACGGGACTATCTCAGGGCCCTGCCTCTCCGAGAGGTCAACCTGCCCTGCCGGCTAGTGGTAGCCCGGTCAGCGGAACCATCTCGGGGATCTCAATCAACATTTTAACTTGCCTCTCTGAGAGGTCAACCTGCCCTGCCGACTAGTGAGAGCCCGATCAACGGAACTATCTTGGGGCTCTCAATCAACATTTTAACTTGCCTCTCCAAGAGGTCAACCTGCCCTGCCGGCTAGTGCGAGCCCAGTCAGCGGAACCATCTCGGGGTCCTGCCTCTATGAGAGGTCAACCTGCCCTGCCGGCTAGTGGGATCTTGGTCAGCGGAACCATCTCGGGGCTCTCAGCCAACATTTTAACTTGCCTCTCTGAGAGATCAACCTGCCCTGCCGGCTAGTGTGAGCCCAGTCAGCGGAACCATCTCGGGGTCCTGCCTCTCCCAGAGGACAACCTGCCCTTCCGGCTAGTGGGAGCCCGGTCAACGGAACCATATCGGGGTCCTGCTTATCCGAGAGGTCAACCTGCCCTGCCTGCTAGTCGGAGCCCGGGCAGTGGAACCATCTCGGGGATCTCAACCAACATTCTAACTTGCCTCTCTGAGAGGTCAACCTGCCATGCCGGATAGTGGGAGCCCGGTCAGCGGAACCATCTTGGGGTCCTTCCTCTTTGAGAGGTCAACCTGCCCTGTCGGCTAGTGGGAGCCCGATCAGCGAAACCACCTCGGGGTTCTGCCTATCCGAGATGTCAACCTGCTCTGCCGGCTAGTGGGAGCCCGGTCAGCAGAGCCATCTCGGGGATCTCAACCAATATTCTAACCTGCCTCTCTGAGAGGTCAACCTGCCCTGCCAGCTAGTGGGAGCCCGGTCAGCGAAACCATCTCGGGGTCCTGCCTATCCGAGAGGTCAACCTGCCCTGCCGGCTAGTGGGAGCCCGGTTAGGGGAACCATCTCGGAGATCTCAACCAACATTCTAACTTGCCTCTCCGAGAGGCCAACCTGCCATGCCGGCTAGTGGGAGCCCGTACAGTGGAACCATCTCGGGGTCCTGCCTCTCCGAGAGGTCAACCTGCCCTGCCGGCTAGTGGGAGCCCGGTCAGCGGAACCATCTCGGGGCCTTAACCAAAAATAAACTTCCTGCCCTCGAGTGAGTGCATCAGTCCTGCCGACATCAAGAAGCCCGGTCAGCGGCTCTTCTCGGGGCATTAACCAAAAATAAACTTCCTTCCTCTCAAGTGAGTGCATCAGTCCTGCCGGCATCAAGAAGCTCGGTCAGCGTCTCTTCTCGAGGCCTTAACCAAAAATAAACTTTCTGCCTCTCGAGTGAGTTATCCAACCCTGCCGACATCAACGAGCCCGGTCAGCGGTCTCTTCTCGGGGCCTTAACCAAAAATCGAATTGTCTGCCTCTCAAGTGAGTTATCCAGCCATGTCGGCATCAACGAGCCCGGTCAGCGGTCTATTCTCGGGGCCTTACCTAAGGTGTTACCTCTAAATATTTTTCATTCATCATAAAGAGGTTACATATTTATTACAATGCGTCTTCTTGCGCCTACTCGGCCACATGCATCTCGGCCATCTCTTTCGTTACCTCCTCCTATTCCTCTGCCTTCTTCTTCTTCGGTCAATCACCATGGTCTACAGGGGTTGGGGCTGCAATGGCCTTGAGTCTGGTCACCACCCTGCTGGGTTGTGTCGTCCTTGCCCCCTTAAAGGTTTTCTCCCCTGGAAATGGCTTCTTCCTTGGCCCTGAGGGGTCCTCCTGGCTGCCTCCAGATTGGTCGGGCGATTGGTGGTTGAGACCTCCAGCATTGCTCCTGCCTAACGGGGGGTCCCTGGAGCCCCTGACCCCTTACTTTCTCCTTCTTCCTTGTTCCTTCCTGAAATCGATTCACATAGCTCCTCAACGTCTCCCCCAGCTTCTGTCGAATCAAGAACATAACATTTTGCCCCCCTCCTCCTCTTCTTTGAGGTGGAGAACCTCCGCAAGAAACTTCGGCGTAGGTCCTCAAAGTTGTTGATGGTATCTCATGGGAGCTCGTGGAACCAGTTCCTTGCCTTTCCCTGGAAAGTGATAGTGAAGAGTCTACATTTGAAGGCGTCTGTCATCTTCCCGACCGAGACGACGTCTTCAAACCACCGGAGATGTTGGAGAGGGTCATCCTTGCCAGTGTAGTAAGATATGGCAGGTTCCCTGAACCCGTCCGGAACAGGAGCTGAGATAATCCAGCTCGCAGAAGGGACTCTCCCATCCTCCCTGGCGAGTCGGAGGCATTCTCCATACATCCTCACCGAGGTAGCCGATCTCAGGAGAGCTGTTGAAAGTGCATTTGCGCTTGGAGGCTCTCCCCCGAGGGGAGCGGGCCACTCGGCCCTCTGGCGAGTGGGCCACTCGCCCCATCTTAGGCGATGAACGAGTCTAAAGATCAGTTTTAACTTGCTGATTCGTCCGCATCAGGATAGGTTCACTCGATAAATATGAGGATTGTATAAATACAGTGGCGGAACTAGTATCTAAGACAGACTCATGCACCAATTCGCAAATAAATATTTATGATTAATAAACATTTAAATATACATTATTAAAAGAATAAAAAATTTGGAACACGGAGAAAATGAAACATTTGCAAAAATATACAAAAAAAACAAAATTAAAAAGCAACAGTGAAAATGAAACATTGGCAAAATAAATAAATAATGATTTAAGATGCTCAAAATTAAATCATTTTTCTTAATCAAATTTTGAATCACAACATTTTAGCTCAATAGTATCATGTTCTTCAAGAAAATTGAAATTGTTGTTTAAAACGGTAAACTAATGATCTCTGAGTTTCAGTTTTGCACAAAAAAAATCTTCATTTTGTATCAAAATGAAGATTTTTAAAAGAAAGAAATTGCGCAAGATTTTCCCTACGTATTTTTGTCGGATCTATTTCTTAATATTATTGTAGGAAAAAAATGCAGATTAATTAAAAAGAAATAAGAAACTTTAACTTTGAGAGAGAGAGAAAGATTGACCAAAAAGAGAAGTAAAAGAGAAGAGAGAAGGAAATTGAAACATAGAGAAGGGAAGAGATAAGATAGCCTAGATCGCTAGGCATCATGGTCCAGCTAGTTATAAGCTCCGGGCATGTGCTCGGGTGTGCCTATGTGTAGTTCCGCCGAGCTTTCTTTACTCTCATTTGCATTGAATTATAACATTACAACGTTTGTGGCGTTAAAAACATTTTAGGCTTCGTTTGGCTCGGCTTATTTGCTCCGGTGAGTTTGGACAAAATCGTCATTGTCATAGAATGTATGTTTGGTATGACAAATGTCACTACCATTATCAAGAAAAGAAACTAGTTATAAACATAAAATGTTTGGTATGACAATGACGTTTTTATTCAAACTCACCGGAGCAAATAAGCCGAACCAAACGCACCTTTAATTTTTGCAATCAAAACTGAGCAGCTCTATTTGCCATACTTTTTTTGTTCAACAATTTAAATTCATTCATTTAGTGAGGTGCGCATTGATGACAAGAATGCAAATAGGTTTATTGGTAGGAGGCCCATTACAAAGTCAGAATATTATTATTTTTCCTGTATACTTATTTCTTCTGCTGGGTTTCACTGTGACCAAAAAATGTAGAGATTTCTATTCTTAGATTTCATCGAGATCACTTTCTTTTTACATTATTTTATAAGATGCATAATGCTATCTCTAAACTGAAGTCAATAGGAAGTAAAAGGCAAAAGAGAAACCAATCAATCTAGAATACAAGTTGTGCTGTTAGCTGTTTCAGTAGATGCGGATCTCATCGATAGCTATTTCTTCTTTTTTCAGAATTTTTTTGATTCGTCCGATCTAAGAGTTTACCAACTGGTTCCATATCATATTGAAAACATCTTCATAACAATTTTTTTTTAATTCAAAAAGATTTCGAGGCTGAACCGGAACCGCATAAAACCTGACTTAACCGCTATTGAATAATTTAGTTTTGGTTCTTGTTGATCTGAAACCGAAATCGTATGCACGACGGCTCCAAAAATTATGTTGGAACCATAACCGCAAATGAGGTTATGGTTCTAATTTGAAAATTGTTACCTTAACTGTTCGGTTCACAGTTTTAGTAGAACCGGAACCGAATCGGATAACACTAACCATGACCGAACTGCAGCCTACTAAAACTAAACTGAACCGTGTTGTTTGGTTTGGTTTGGTTTAGTTCGGTTAGGCGGTTCGGTTGGTTCTGACTTACATGCACCACTACTTGAAAGCACCAATGGGAGAGATCGAGAGCTTTAGGCCCATCATGATATTTGACTCTCATCTTATAACGTATACGATGCATCACCTCATGTTTACATGGTGTTTACACTGTTATTTGTGTAAGTTAAAATGATTGTGTCATTTTCATAATCTCCAACTTAAGAATCATTTGGGTAAGTATTAGTTCGAATTTATGAACCAGTTTGATAAGCATTTCATGCGCCGGAGAAATGGTGGGTGTCCACTTCTCTTTCTTATTCTAATTTTTGGAAAAAAAATGAGGGTAGAAGAGAGAGGAGGGTCGATGGAAAAGCTATTAGGGGATTCATTTCACGGTTCAAATCGAATGTCTCTTGATCCGACAGGTTCACCTATTCCCAGCCTTTTATAGTTTTTTTAATCCCAAAAGATCTTCATCACTAGATATCTGTTTAAAGTATTTTTGTCCATGGAAAGGAGGTGGGAGAAGCGGGGCCCACCCACTTGGTTGCCTTTCCCAAGGTCATGAAATGGGGGCGGGGGATAGAGAAGAGGAGAGCGATGTTGATGTACAAAATACGGAGTTGCATCTTCCTAAATAGTGCCACGTGCTAAACCCGATATCATACTTCTTGAAACTCTACTTGCTCGTGTCGTGCTACTCAGGCTACTTAAACGTGACAGCATGAAGACATGTCTTACAGATAAAGCAAATATCCATCGAAGTACTTGATGGGGTTCCCCAAAACGGACTTGGCCGAATTTGTGATTTTCCGCTGCGACCTCGGCCGGCTCGTCGATACGATTTCAATGGGCCCATTGTCGTGCAATTCTCGTTCAATTCGACCAGATAAACGAGAGCGTCAAGCGACCAACAACAGTACTAATGTATGAACTATCGATGATTAAGTGGAATGAAATTAACATAGTAGGTTAAGATGGGTAGAATGTGAAATATTTTATAGTCGGAAGAACACGTCAACCAACCGGAGAATAAGGACACCAAAGATGAACACAAGCTTTCACAATACTAATTATGGTAGCTAGTTACAACTGAACACGGCTGAATACAAGTTGCATCCAACTTGAATCACAACAGCCAATAGAAAGTAAGAACTTGATCACGGACAAGGTCCGCTTCTCCTCCGGAGCACACCGCGCTGGTGATACTCGCCACTATCGATACTCGTCACTTTCGATACTCGTCAGCTCGATACTCGTCACTTCGATACTCGTCAGCTCGATACTCGTCACTTCCTCCAATACTCGCTACCCGCTCAAGGGAGCTGCCCGAACTTACTCCAAGTCCGATGCTCGCCAGGTAGCACTCTGGTATCTCTAACTCGCTTAGAGTTGATGATACTCGCCACTTCTGATAGCTATACTCGTCACTCTCAGAGTATATACTCGTCACTGTCAGAAGGTGTCAGAAGGTATATCTTTAGGGGGGGGGTACCCCTCTATTTATAGGCAAACTCAAGGGGGGTGGTGAGTAGGAGATACTCGTCACTGGATACTCGCCACCTGGATAGTCGCCACCTGGATAGTCGCCACCTGGATAATCGCCACCTAGATAGTCGCCACCTGGATAGTCGCCACCTGGATAATCGCCACCTGGATAGTCACCACCTGGATAGTCGCCACCTGGATAGTCGCCACCTGGATAGTCGCCACTTTCACAACATATACTCACTTCACAAACCTAACACTCCCCCTTGAAGTGAGCTCCGGGAACAACTCCAAGCAATGAACGAAGCCTCCGGAACGGCCCCGCAGATAGGGGCTTCGTGAATATATCCGCAAGGTTCTCTTCACTCCGCACATGCTCCACAGCGATCAAGCCACCCAGCACCTTCTCTCTGATGAAGTGATGCTCGATCTCTATGTGCTTGGTCCTTGCATGACAAACTGGATTGGTTACCAGTTTCAATGCACTCTCGTTGTCCCCACGTAGCACAGTAGGTCCGCTGACCTCCTCATCCACATCCTCCACTAGTCTCTTTAGCCAGACACACTCCTGAGCTGCTAAGGACGACGCCTTGTACTCGGCCTCCGTGGTAGAAAGGGAAATAGAGTCCTGCTTCTTGCTACACCACGAGATAGCAGCTGCTCCACACAAGAACACCTAACCTGATGTCGACTTGCGATCATCAGCGTCACCTCCGTAATCTGCATCCGTGTACCCGTGCAACTTGAAGTCGGACTTCTCCTCATAGGACAACCCCATCTCAAGGGTGCCCTTCACGTACTTCAGTATCCCTTTGGCTGCCTCCAGATGAGGCTTCCGTGGCTCCTGCATATACCGACTAACTCGGCCGACAGCAAAGGCGATGTCCGGCCTTGTGATAGTCAGGTAGATAAGACTCCCCACCAGTGCCCGAAAGATCTTCGGATCAGGAAGAATCCTCCATTCTTCCTTCCGAAGCTTCAGCCCCGCCTCCAGAGGAACGGAACTGCTTTTCCCCTCCTTCATGCCGAATCTTTCGACGATTCTCTCGGCATACGCCCTCTGGGAAACATCCAGTCCGTCTCTCCTCTTCTCTACTTGGAGGCCAAGGAAATGGTGCAGTTCACCAAGATCCTTCATCTCGAAGCGTATGGAAAGCTGTTGCCTCAGCGCCGCGACCTCCTCAGGGTTGTTCCCTGTCACGATCATGTCGTCGACGTATAGCAGCACCAGCACGTGAAGACCTCCACTCTTCTTCACGAACATGCAGGAGTCCGAGTCTGAGGCATCGTAGCCGCAGAACTGCAAGTACTCCGCAATCTTCCCATACCAGGCTCTCGGCGCCTGTTTCAGACCATAGAGGGCCTTCTTCAGCTTGCAGACGTGACGCGGCTGGGACCTGGACACGTATCCAGGTGGTTGCACCATGAATATGTCCTTGTCGATCTCCCCATATAGGAATGTGTTCTTCACGTTCAGCTGCCATAGCTTCCACCCTCTGCACACTGCTAGAGCAATGATCGTCCTCACCGACGTCATCTTCGCTACAGGACTGAAGGTCTCCTCGTAGTCCTCTCCATAGGTCTGTGAGAAGCCTCGAGCGACAAGCCTCGCCTTGTACCGCTCCACTTCTCCATCAGCCCTCTTCTTCACCTTGTACACCCACTTGCAGGTGATAGGTTTGATGCCCTCCACCATGGGAACCATGTCCCATGTCTCGTTCTTCTTCAGGGCCTCTATCTCTTCCTCCATGGCCTCGTCCCACTCCTTGATGCCAACGGCATCCTCAAAGCGGGCAGGTTCCCTTTCGTCGAGTGGTCCTGCGAAGAAGCAAGAAACCAAACTCAAGAAGTTCCCCTCCTTATAGCGAGCAGGCGGGACGATGGTCCGCTTCGACCTCCTCAAGGCTTGGCCACTATCTACCGCTCCGGTAAACTCCTCTTCTCCAGCTCCTCTCTGTCCTCCTCTAGGAGCAATGCTCTCCCTGCTTCTATAGATCGAAGCTCCCCCTGAGCCAGAAGCTCCCCCTGAGCTAGATGGTGATGGGGCACTTGGAGAAACCTCCAACTCCACAGTAGGGTCCTCAGTGACCCACTCTTCTTCTCTCCTGCTCGATTCTCCACTCTCCGGCAGCACCACGGAAGAGACTCCCTGGTATGAGACCAGTTCGTCAAACACTACGTCGCGCGAGACGACGAACTTGTGGGTCTGCGGGTTCATGCACTTCCAGCCCTTCTTCCGCTCATCGTAGCCGATGAAGACACACTTCCTCGCCTTCGGCTCCAGCTTGGTTCTCTCGGCCTCTGGAACGTGCACGAAGCATGTAGAGCCAAACACCCTCATGTGCCCCACATTCGGCTTCTCTCCAAACATGAGCTGGTGCGGAGACACCATTCTGTTGGGACTCAATGGTAGCCGGTTGATCACATGGGTGGCACACGCCATTCCCTCCGCCCTCCATCTTGGTTGCTTCGCCCTTGTTCCCACTATCCCTCTGATACCATGTGAAATATTTTATAGTCGGAAGAACACGTCAACCAACCGGAGAATAAGGACACCAAAGATGAACACAAGCTTTCACAATACTAATTATGGTAGCTAGTTACAACTGAACACGGCTGAATACAAGTTGCATCCAACTTGAATCACAACAGCCAATAGAAAGTAAGAACTTGGTCACGGACAAGGTCCGCTTCTCCTCCGGAGCACACCGCGCTGGTGATACTCGTCACTATCGATACTCGTCACTTTCGATACTCGTCAGCTCGATACTCGTCACTTCGATACTCGTCAGCTCGATACTCATCACTTCCTCCAATACTCGCTACCCGCTCAAGGGAGCTGCCCGAACTTACTCCAAGTCCGGTGCTCGCCAGGTAGCACTCTGGTATCTCTAACTCGCTCAGAGTTGATGATACTCGCCACTTCTGATAGCTATACTCGTCACTCTCAGAGTATATACTCGTCACTGTCAGAAGGTGTCAGAAGGTATATCTTTAGGGGGGGGGGTACCCCTCTATTTATAGGCAAACTCAAGGGGGGTGGTGAGTAGGAGATACTCGCCACTGGATACTCGCCACCTGGATAGTCGCCACCTGGATAGTCGCCACCTGGATAATCGCCACATTCACAACATATACTCACTTCACAAACTTAACATAGAAGTCTGTAAATATTCATAGAACATGAGGAAGAATTTTTAAGCAGAGAAACATATCAACGAATATCAACAAAATTGATGGGTACTCATGATAAGAGTCTAGTATTTATAAAAGTATCTAGCGGGGATGTTCGTAAAAGGCAGCAAGAAATTTCCAAAGACGGATTATTTCCAAAGACGGATCGTTTCCAAAGACGGATATTTCCAAGAACGGGTGTTTCCAAAAACTCTTCCCCTCCTAATTCGGCAGGAGGAATAAAACGCGCAAAACCGACGCAAGCTTGGCCATACCCCCTTGGGGTGCGGCCGAACCGCACCCCACGCATATGGGGTGCGGCCCAGCCGCACCTCGCGAGGGGGGCGGCCCAGCCGCACCCCGCACGGGGTGCGGCCTCGGCCGCGCCCCACCGGGGTGCGGCCAAGCCGCACCCCACGAATGGGGTGCGGCCTAGCCGCACCCCGCGCGGGGTGCGGCCTAGCCGCACCCCACGCACGGGGTGCGGCCTAGCCGCACCCCACGCACGGGGTGCGGCCTAGCCGCACCCCACGCACGGGGTGCGGCCTAGCCGCACCCCACGCACGGGGTGCGGCCTAGCCGCACCCCACGAATGGGGTGCGGCCTTGGCCGCACCCCACGCATGAGGTGCGGCCTTGACCGCACCCCACGGGGTGCGGCCTTGGCCGCACCCCCTTGGGGTGCGGCCTTGGCCGCACCCCCCTTGGGGTGCGGCCAAGCCGCCTTTCCTCGAGGCGCGCTCGGCCCGCACCCCCTCTAGGGCGCGCCCATGCCGCGCCCCCCCGAGGAGCGATCACGCTGCGCGCCCTCGAGGCGCGGTCGCCCGCCCCTCCCTCCGCGCAGGGTGCAGCCGCCCGCCTATCCGTCTTCCCCAATAGGGGAGGGAGCTCGCGAGAAACCCTCGCGGGCGCACTTGTCGTCGGAACGCATCCGCAATTCGTCACGCGCTTAGGACATTTTAGCACTAGCGCGCGCTTAGAACATCTCTGGGCGCGGTCAGGAAGTCTTCTCACTTTTTGTCTTTCCGGCTTCTCACTTTTTGTCTTTCCGGCTTCTCACATTTTGGGTTTCAGGCTTCTCACTTTTCAGGAACAGTTAGTCGCCTTTTTCACCTCCAACAGAACTGCCCGAACTGCCCAAACTGCCCAAGCTGCCCGAGGGGCAAGGTGGTCATTTACGAAAAATAGTGATCCGAGGGCCCCGAACCGGAAAATATGATTCGTCCACCGAGCATTTATGGAAACAGCCAACGGCAAAATTACCGGGCCGCCCCCGACAAAAACTATAAAAGGAGCCCCATGGCTTCATTTGAAAGGACCTTGACTTCTGGACCCGGGAGAGCTCCTTGCAGACTTTTGCGGAATTCTCCTTCGGCACTTGAAGGTCTCCTTCGGGACTTGAAGGTCTCCTTCGGGACTTGAAGATCTCCATCTTCCCGAAAGGCGACGAGCAGTTCTCAGAAGAGAAAGACGACGAGCCTTCTCGATTCCGAAAGGCGACAAGTAGTTCTCAGAAGAGAAAGACGACGAGCCTTCTCGATTCCGAAAGGCGACAAGCAGTTCTCAGAAGAGAAAGACGACGAGCTTTCTCGATTCCGAAAGGCGACAAGCAGTTCTCAGAAGAGAAAGACGACGAGCTTTCTCGATTCCGAAAGGCGACAAGCAGTTCTCAGAAGAGAAAGACGACGAGCTTTCTCGATTCCGAAAGGCGACAAGCAGTTCTCAGAAGAGAAAGACGACGAGCCTTCTCGATTCCGAAAGGCGACAAGCAGTTCTCAGAAGAGAAAGACGACGAGCTTTCTCGATTCCGAAAGGCGACAAGCAGTTCTCAGAAGAGAAAGACGACGAGCCTTCTCGATTCCGAAAGGCGACAAGCAGTTCTCAGAAGAGAAAGACGACGAGCCTTCTCGATTCCGAAAGGCGACAAGCAGTTCTCAGAAGGGAAAGGCGACCAGCCTTCTCAATTCCAGAAAGGCGACTAGCAGTCTTTGAGGGGAAAAGGACTTAGTTTTTTCGTGAGGTGGCCTGTCACCCTCGAAGCTCTCTTTCTCCAAATATTGTAACGAGCAGCGGTCTGTCGCGCTCGAGCTCTAGCTTCCAAGTTGTAACTCCTCCAGAAGATAGTGAAGTTTGGTCGGCACAGCTCCGGCCGCGTGGTTTTTTACCCTTTCCGGGTTTTCCACGTTAAAAAGTCTCTGCGTACTCAACGAACCTCTAATTAACTGTTTGCGCGTTTAGCCTGCTCACGAGCTAAGGCGGTTCAAGTGAACCGGTCTACCAAGAGCCCTAAGCGTTCCGCAACAGTTTGGCGCCGTCTGTGGGAAATGGATTCCCAAATCCGAAGCAAAGGATTTCCGAGCGCAATTCCCCCTTCGCCGGAATCCTCGAAGCCAGCAAGAGCGGACATCTCCCCTGAACTGTCCGATGCATACAGCTCCTCGATTCCAGAAAGCCAGGCGAAGAGAGCGCTCACTGCCGCACCCATCCGGCCCCCTTGGCCGGAGTCGGCAGGCAAACCGGCCCCGCCGGCAGGAGGGCGTGATTCGAGCAATGACCAACGCCAACAAAGGCGATCACCCCTCTCGAAGTCAATCTTGGAGTACCCAGTTCCGTCATGGCTAAAGCTCCCTTACGACAAGGAATTCCACGGGGCAGAAGATCCATATGAGCACGTTAATCGTTTTCTGATAATAACACGGGAGCTCGGACTTCCCGACCCAGCTAGCTGCAAAATCTTCGCCAAAACGCTACATGGAGACGCTCTCCACTGGTATCAAGCCCTGCCTAGCGGAGCGATCCATAGTTTCTCCGAGTTGTCCCGACTGTTCATCAAGCAACACGAGTCCTACTCAGCAAAGATCCAGGAAGGCGATAAGCCCGGTGCGAGCAAACAACCCCACCTAGAAGAAGGGGAACGGAGCGTGCAATCAGAGAAAGTCGGCCCAAATTTTCACCAAGAACGCCCCTGCGCATGGATGGATTTCATCTTGGATGCAAGCATAGGGAGTCCTCCCTGTGAGCTGAGGAAGGCGCTGATAACCCACCGCATCTCCTTCAACGTCCTGTTCTTGGCAGCAATAGTTCGGCTCAAGCTCCTAAGCGGGAACCTCAAGCTTAGGGCTAGCAAAGCAGAGCTCCCAGATGGAACCACGATACCCACTATGGGCGTCATCACCCTCCCCGTCCAAGTAGGAGCACATGCTGAACCGATCCAGTACGACGTACAATTCATTGTCGCCAAAGCGGACTCCCCCTACGACGCAATATTCGGGAGCCTCCTACTAGACGCCATGGACCACGACGTCTCAATGTCAGGACGCATGGCTAGCAAAGGAAATACCATCAAGAGCGCAATGCATAGTCTCAGCACGACCGCACCTTGGCCCTCCTGGATCAGCAGCAACTCGTCGCCGAAATCAAGGACCGAGATACAGGGTTCACGAGAAGGCCAAACAGCTCCTGCGATAGCTGGAAAAGAAAAACTTCAGAAACTAACAGACTCGCCGCCCCACGATTCAGTCCGCAAGAGAAAGGGACGGCAACAGCAGCCCGAGGGAGCCGAACTGCCCACTCGGAACCAAGCAGACCGCTCCCGAGAGCTAGCAAATCAAGGCCTTCAGAACTTCACCCCGCTAAACACACCACGCGAGCATATATTGTCCGTGATCTGTCATAGCGAACTCATCCACTGGCCTAGGAAGCTCTCCTTGCACAAGGGAGCTTCGTCTCAATTCTGCCACTTCCACAAGGGCCGAGGGCACCAAACGGAGCAATGCGCCCGACTGAAAGAAGAAATCGAACGCCTTATCCAGCTGGGATACCTGGAGGCCTTCCGCAAAAAGACGCCGGCCAGCGAAGACCAATCTCCGGGCCGCCGTTGCCCACCAAGCTGAACAACTACGAAGATTCGGGCAAACGCAGCGCCAGCAAGGCTCGACGCCATCTTCTCGAAAGCCTGTATCAGAAACTTATCGCAAGACTGCATTTGCGAATGTATCAGTATTAATCTTCTAATAAAATCCTACTTGCTTCAATCCATTCTACTGCAGGTACCGCTTCGGGGCCCTGCCCCGGGGACTCTGCACCGCCGTCGATTGAAGGTTCGCCCTTCTCCTCCGCCGTCGAGTCCCGGTGTCGTAGGGGCCTGCCCCCCCTGCGTTCACCCCCGGTTTGAATACCCCCGCTATTCACCGGCCAAAGCCGCGAGCGCAGACTCGTGCACCAAAGCCGCGGGCACAGAACCGCGCAAAAAGTCGCAAGCAAAGGCTTGTGCACTAAAGCCGCGAGCACAGACTCGTGCACCAAAGCCGCGAGCACAGACTCGTGCACCAAAGCCGCGGGCACAGAACCGCGCGAAAAGCCGCGAGCACAGACTCGTGCACTAAAGCCGCGGGCACAGACTCGTGCAAGAAAGCCGCAAGCACAGACTTGCGCAAACTAACTCGTTATATATGTATTCATTTGAAAGCCGCGAGCACAGACTCGTGCAAGAAAGCCGCAAGCACAGACTTGCGCAAACTAACTCGTTATATATGTATTCATTTGAAAGCCGCGAGCACAGACTCGTGCAAGAAAGCCGCAAGCACAGACTTGCGCAAACTAACTCGTTATATATGTATTCATTTGAAAGCCGCGGGCTCCGTCTCGTGCAAAACTCATCTTGAAAACAACCAAAACTATGCAGGTGTTAACAATCAGATAAGCAGAATCGTACGAAGAAGTAAACACGACAAACTCAATAAGAGGATTCAACCGCGTCAGCTCAACGCTGCGTACAAAGCAGACAACCATACAAACAAAACTCAGAACGAAACTCAGGACGACACACGAGCAAACAACAGCACGGAGGTCAAGAAAATAGTGGGCGATCGGCATCAATCCTCGGCCGCGTCCGAGCACTCATCCTCCGAAAGATCTCCCGCTCCAAGACCAGCAGTGTCACACCCGAACTTCTTCCCCACCAAGCGAAGGGTCTTCTGAATACCGCGCTGGAAGGCGACCTCACGCTCGTCCTCCAACAGGGGCTCGACCTCCTTCGTCATGACCTCGGCACGGATCTCCTCCGCCATCTGGAACCGCTCCTCGACGAAAGCAAGAGAGTCTCGGAACTCGGCAACTCCGGCCGCCTTAGCGTCCTCAAGGCTGCGCTCGACCGACGACAGCCGCTCCACCTCGCTCCGAAGAAAGCCCAGCTCCCCCTCCATGCGAAACATCTCCCCCTGGGCCTCAGATAGCTGGCGAAGCGCGTCCTGGGCAAGCGCCTTATCTCCACCATACGCCTCCTGCAGCTTCTCAACCTCGGACTGGGAAGAAGAAAGGTCCGCCTCCAGCTGCTTAATACGGGACAGATCGCGATCCCTCCTCTTCTGTAAAGCAGATATGTCCCTCTTCATCACGCTCAGCTCCTCCTGGAGAGAGATGTAACTGTCCTTAAGGCCCACATAGCAGTCATTCCACGTGAGGGCAACGTTGGTCAGAACGTTCGCCTGCCAACACGAAGGAAACAATCAGGAAACACGAACAACAATGGCAGGGACAAGTCAAGACCCAGACAAGGAAAGATTGACTTACCGCAGAAGTCATCGCCTGGAGGGACGAGGAAACTCGCCGCGACGGCGGATGAGGAGGAGGTGGCAGCAAGTCTCCCTGCGCAACCTGCTCAGCAGTTGGGGATGCCAGAATCTCGACCTCCGGGTCGGGAGCAATCGGCTCCCCCCGACGGCGGCTCGGACCAGCTTCATGATCGTGGCTCCTAGGCTCCGGCGGAGCAGGGCCCGAACTAGGAGTTCCATTCCTGAAGACAATCTTTCTCCTTTTCCCACGCTCCAGGGGAACCGCAGCCTCCCGCTCAGGATCCCAAGAAAGCCCCACCGCAAGCAACCGACTCTCCTCCACACAGTTGTACACACTGAACAAAGCTTTTGACAGCCCATCTCGACCAGGGAAGCCGGGGAGAGGAAGGAACTCGTCCTCCCGACCGGTCAGTCGGCGGCAGCGTCCAGGAAGCGACCTCCAAAGCTCGGGCAGCTCCCAACGATTCCGAACATATCCGTAAAGAGTATTCCCGTGGCGATAATCCGCCTTCTCGCCAAAGTGGAACCAACTTTTGTTGCTCCGCACCTCAATCCGTCCGCCCAAGTCGGTTGTAGCCTCACACCAATCCTTGAAGAGTTCAAGTGAAAAGCGCGTACTGTGTTCCCGAAAAAGCACCACCAGCCCCATGATGTTCGCCATTCCAGCAGGCGTGAACTGGGTGATCGGGACGCCGCAGAACCGGAATATTTCAATAGCCTCCTCCGGTGGAGGAATTCGGAATCCAGACTTCAGGCAACTCTCGGAGAGTGTTATGTAACCCGTAGGAGGATTTTGAACACGCTCCTCCGCCCCTGGAATCTTAATCTCAACACTCGGAGGCAATCCAAACCGCTTGCGCCACACCTCGATTCGCGCGCTATCTAGAGAGGAGCGTAAACGCATCGGCCTCGATTGGCCGCCCCGCTTCGAAGCCTGCAAGGAAGAGCAAACACATAAAAACGAGCCGTGCTAGAAAATCCAAAAGACCACGAGGCATCTCACCGCACACCATGCACGCAAGCACCAGAGGTCCGCACCGCCAACCTCACCCGCACGCAAGGAGCAGCCGCGCGCAAAGGCACAGTCCGCACGCAGGGGCCCACGCGCACCGACCGCACGAATGCACCCGCGCGCGGAAGCGCGCAGCGCGGCACCTGCGCGCGGACCCGTGCGCGGCGCCTGCGCGCGGGAGCGCGCAACGCGGCACCGCGCGATCGGACGGGCCGCACGGCACCCGCGCGCACGGGCGCGCGGGCACCCGCGCGCACGGGCGCGCGGGCGCGCGGCACCCGCGCGCGGGAGCACGCAACGCGGCGCCCGCGCGCAAGGGGCCGCACGCGCCCGGGCGCGGCACCCGCGCGGCGGGCGCGCGGCACTCGCGCACGCGGGCGCGCGGCACCCGCGCGGCGCCCGCGCGCGCGCACGGGCGCGAGGCACCCGCGCGCGCGGGCGCGCGGCACCCGCGCGCAGGAGCGCGCTGCGGCGCCCGCGCGCATGGGGCCGCACGCGCGCGCGGGGGCACGCTCGCGCCAGCCGGGCGCCCCGCCGCCGGCTCCGCCCGCGCACGGTCACCCCTGGGCATCACCTTTTCGGCCGCTCCGGCCGCTCGCACGCCGCTCACCGCGCCCCCTCATCCGCCGGCCGTTTGATTTCCCCGCTCCTTTTTTCAAAAAGTTAAAGGCAAAATCTACTTACCCCAACCATTGTTCAACGCCAAACCGGTTCCAACACGCAAACGTTCAAAAAACCCTCGCACTCCTTCTCAAGTTCTGGACTCCGACGGTTTTGGGGGGCTTATGATGGGTACTCATGATAAGAGTCTAGTATTTATAAAAGTATCTAGCGGGGATGTTCGTAAAAGGCAGCAAGAAATTTCCAAAGACAGATTATTTCCAAAGACGGATCGTTTCCAAAGACGGATATTTCCAAGAACGGGTGTTTCCAAAAACTCTTCCCCTCCTAATTCGGCAGGAGGAATAAAACGCGCAAAACCGACGCAAGCTTGGCCATACCCCCTTGGGGTGCGGCCGAACCGCACCCCACGCATATGGGGTGCGGCCCAGCCGCACCTCGCGAGGGGGGCGGCCCAGCCGCACCCCGCACGGGGTGCGGCCTCGGCCGCGCCCCACCGGGGTGCGGCCAAGCCGCACCCCACGAATGGGGTGCGGCCTAGCCGCACCCCGCGCGGGGTGCGGCCTAGCCGCACCCCACGCACGGGGTGCGGCCTAGCCGCACCCCACGCACGGGGTGCGGCCTAGCCGCACCCCACGAATGGGGTGCGGCCTTGGCCGCACCCCACGCATGAGGTGCGGCCTTGACCGCACCCCACGGGGTGCGGCCTTGGCCGCACCCCCCTTGGGGTGCGGCCTTGGCCGCACCCCCCTTGGGGTGCGGCCAAGCCGCCTTTCCTCGAGGCGCGCTCGGCCCGCACCCCCTCTAGGGCGCGCCCATGCCGCGCCCCCCCGAGGAGCGATCACGCTGCGCGCCCTCGAGGCGCGGTCGCCCGCCCCTCCCTCCGCGCAGGGTGCAGCCGCCCGCCTATCCGTCTTCCCCAATAGGGGAGGGAGCTCGCGAGAAACCCTCGCGGGCGCACTTGTCGTCGGAACGCATCCGCAATTCGTCACGCGCTTAGGACATTTTAGCACTAGCGCGCGCTTAGAACATCTCTGGGCGCGGTCAGGAAGTCTTCTCACTTTTTGTCTTTCCGGCTTCTCACTTTTTGTCTTTCCGGCTTCTCACATTTTGGGTTTCAGGCTTCTCACTTTTCAGGAACAGTTAGTCGCCTTTTTCACCTCCAACAGAACTGCCCGAACTGCCCAAACTGCCCAAGCTGCCCGAGGGGCAAGGTGGTCATTTACGAAAAATAGTGATCCGAGGGCCCCGAACCGGAAAATATGATTCGTCCACCGAGCATTTATGGAAACAGCCAACGGCAAAATTACCGGGCCGCCCCCGACAAAAACTATAAAAGGAGCCCCATGGCTTCATTTGAAAGGACCTTGACTTCTGGACCCGGGAGAGCTCCTTGCAGACTTTTGCGGAATTCTCCTTCGGCACTTGAAGGTCTCCTTCGGGACTTGAAGGTCTCCTTCGGGACTTGAAGATCTCCATCTTCCCGAAAGGCGACGAGCAGTTCTCAGAAGAGAAAGACGACGAGCCTTCTCGATTCCGAAAGGCGACAAGTAGTTCTCAGAAGAGAAAGACGACGAGCCTTCTCGATTCCGAAAGGCGACAAGCAGTTCTCAGAAGAGAAAGACGACGAGCTTTCTCGATTCCGAAAGGCGACAAGCAGTTCTCAGAAGAGAAAGACGACGAGCTTTCTCGATTCCGAAAGGCGACAAGCAGTTCTCAGAAGAGAAAGACGACGAGCTTTCTCGATTCCGAAAGGCGACAAGCAGTTCTCAGAAGAGAAAGACGACGAGCCTTCTCGATTCCGAAAGGCGACAAGCAGTTCTCAGAAGAGAAAGACGACGAGCTTTCTCGATTCCGAAAGGCGACAAGCAGTTCTCAGAAGAGAAAGACGACGAGCCTTCTCGATTCCGAAAGGCGACAAGCAGTTCTCAGAAGAGAAAGACGACGAGCCTTCTCGATTCCGAAAGGCGACAAGCAGTTCTCAGAAGGGAAAGGCGACCAGCCTTCTCAATTCCAGAAAGGCGACTAGCAGTCTTTGAGGGGAAAAGGACTTAGTTTTTTCGTGAGGTGGCCTGTCACCCTCGAAGCTCTCTTTCTCCAAATATTGTAACGAGCAGCGGTCTGTCGCGCTCGAGCTCTAGCTTCCAAGTTGTAACTCCTCCAGAAGATAGTGAAGTTTGGTCGGCACAGCTCCGGCCGCGTGGTTTTTTACCCTTTCCGGGTTTTCCACGTTAAAAAGTCTCTGCGTACTCAACGGACCTCTAATTAACTGTTTGCGCGTTTAGCCTGCTCACGAGCTAAGGCGGTTCAAGTGAACCGGTCTACCAAGAGCCCTAAGCGTTCCGCAACAAAAATGAAAAAAAAAATTGAACCAAAATAACCATCCTTGTTCATTAAGGCATTGCATCATGCGGTCAAAAGAAATTCCAATTTAATTCAAAGCTATTCAGGTTTCCTAAGATTCCAAGAACACAAATGACATGGGAATCATTACTTAGCTGTTAGATGAATTAACTTAAGCAGATTTAGGGATGGAAAATGAGTGCATATGCAATGCCTGGTCATCGACGGTGATGAAGATGTTCGCAAAATTTGAAGTATAGGGCCGAATGAATGAGAAAATACGGGGGTCGCCCAACTTCCTCAGCGGTGAAGACCGTCTGTGGATTGGGGGATTGCGATGTAGCTAAGGACACGAAGAATGTTAGAATTGAAGTGAGCTAGCGCCAGCGCTAGCGCCGTCGTTAGCTCCTACTCGCCACCCCCTTGTTTTGCCTATAAATAGAGGGGTACCCCCCTAAAGAGCATCGATTCTGAAAGTGGCCAGTATCCTCAACTTAGAGCGAGTTAGAGATACCAGAGCGCCACTAGGCGAGCATCGAACTTGGAGTAAGTTCGGCAGGCGAGTAACCTACTTCGGAGATAGGGCCCAGCGCTAGTGGCTAGCGCTCGCGGTAGCGAGAAGTGGAGGAAGCGAAGCGTGGCGAGCATGCGAGTAGCTTGGAGTGCGAGCAGCGAGCTTGCGAGTTGGAGAGCTAACGCACGGCGCTAGCGTTACCGCCGACGGTAGCGAGGAGCGAGTATCGGAGCGAGTATCACCTGCGCAGTGTGCTCCGGAGGAGAAGCGGACCTTGTCCGTGACCAAGTTCTTACCTACTATTGGCTGTTGTGATTCAAGTTGGATGCAACTTGTATTCAGCCTTGTTCAGTTGTAACTAGCTACCAGAGTTATTATTGTGAAAGCTTGTGTTCATCTATTTGGTGTCCTTATTCTCCCATTGGTTGACGTGTTCTTCCGACTACAAAATATTTCACATGGTATCAGAGGGATAGTGGGAACAAGGACTGAACAACCAAGATGGACGGCGGAGGAGGGTATGCTAGGGGACTTGGAATTAAGCTGCTCACCCAGACCAACTACAAGAAGTGGAAGTCTTGCTTGGAGAGCTACCTGCTTGGAGAGGACCTATGAGTGGTCGTTGGAGGAGAAGAGTAGGCAGAAGTCTTTCCAATCGAAGACAATGGTCAAGCTGTGAGAGCTTGGAGGAAGACCAACGCCAAGGCGAAGTTCACCTTGAAGAGAGCCATATCACCTGACTTGTTCGACCACATCATTGGTTGCAAGTCATCGTCGGAGATCTGGATAGCCCTCGATGGGTTATTCAACAAGAAGAATGTAGCGCGGCTACAATTCCTGGAGAATGAGTTGGCGAAGTCGACTCAAGGCGAGATGGCGATATCCACCTTCTTCCTGAAGGTGAAGAACCTATGTGGGGAAATATTGGCCTTGGATCCTGAAGAGCCAATCTCAGAGGCGAAGTTGAAGCGGCACATACTCCGAGGCTTGAGGAAGGAGTATGTCCCCTTCGTTACTTCCGTGCAAGGATGGGCTACTCAACCCTCCCTTCTGGAGCTAGAGAACCTTCTATCGTCACAGGAGAGCTTGGCGAAGCAGATGGCGGGAGTATCCATCTCAGTAGGAGATGGCGAGGCCTTGTTCTCAGGAAAAAGGAGATCCTGGGATAAGAGAAAGAAGAACTCCGGAGATGGATCTTCAACGTCCTCTCAGGGAGATGGGGGGAAGTTCCTCCCTGCGCGCGATGAGAAGGGTAGATCCCTTTGCTTTGCCTGTAAGAAGTACGGGCACATGGCAAAGGACTGCCGGTCCAATCTGAAGGCCGATCATGCTGCTAACAAGGAGGGAGATCACCAGAGAGGTGGAGGAAGAGGTGGAGGTCACCAGGGCAGTGAGGGGGGGGGGGGGGGGGGGACAATTGTTTCCTGGCAGAGGTGACGACAACGTCAGTCGATGTCTTAGCCTCATTCAACCTCGAGAACGACTGGATAGTGGACTCCGGTTGCGGGCATCATCTCACAGGATATATGTCCAAGTTCGTCTCCTTGGAAGCATATGAAGGAACGAATGTTATCATCACTGCGGATGATACGATAAATCCCGTGGAGCGAGAAGGGAAGGTGTCCCTTGGGAGTAGAGAGAAGCCAGTGACACTGAAGAGTGTGTATCACGTGCCTGGCATGAAGAAGAACCTCTTCTCGGTTGTTAACGCAGTGGATGCTGGATACCACGTGCTGTTTGGACCGAAGGAGGTGAAGTTCCTGAAGAACCTATCGTCTGTCGATGCTGACGCCACGCTCACCAGGAGAAGGGTGAAGGATTTGTATGTTCTGTAGTGTGTGACGAACTGGTTTCATACCAGGGAGTCTCTTCAGTGGAGCTGCCGGAGAGTGGAGAATCTAGTAGGGAAGAAGAGTGGGTCACTGAGGACCCTACTGTGGAGTTGGAGCTATCTCCCAGTGCTCCATCGCCATCTGGCTCAGGAGGAGCATCTGGCTCAGGAGGAGCTTCTGGCTCAGGGGGAGCTACGAACTTAAGAAGCAGGGAGAGCACCGCTTCAAGAGGAGTTCAGAGAGGAGTTCAGAGAGGAGCTCAAGCAGAGAAGTCTATCGGAGTGGTAGATAGTGGCCAAGCCTTGAGGAGGTCGAAGAGGACGATCATCCCACCTGCTCGCTATAAGGAGGGGAACTTCGTGAGTTTGGTTTCCTGCTTCTTCGCAGGACCACTCGATGAGAGGGAACTTACCTGCTTTGAGGATGCAGCTGACATCAAGGAGTGGGACGCGACCATGATCGAGGAGATGGAGGCCCTAGAGAAGAATGAGACATGATACCTGGTTCCCATGGTGGAGGGCATCAAACCTGTCACCTGTAAATGGGTGTACAAGGTTAAGAAGAGAGCAGATGGAGAAGTGGAGCGGTACAAGGCAAGGCTTGTCGCTCGGGGCTTCTCGCAAACCTACGGAGAGGACTACGAGGAGATATTTAGTCCTGTCGCAAAAATGACGTCGGTGAGGACGATCATCGCTCTGGCGGCGTGCCGAGGTTGGAAGCTGTGGCAGCTTGATGTGAAGAATGCGTTCCTGTATGGAGAGATTGACAAAGACATATTCATGGTGCAACCACCTGGATACGTGTCCAAGTCACTTCCACATCACGTCTGCAAGCTGAAGAAGGCCCTCTACGGGTTGAAACAGGCGCCGAGAGCCTGGTATGGAAAGATTGCGGAGTACTTGCAGTTCTGTGGCTACGATGCCTCAGACTCAGACACGTGCTGGTGCTGCTATACGTCTGTACAACCCGTATTCGCCGAGTGGCCCCCCCCCCCCCAGCCAACTGGCGAAACCTGGGTCGTCCAGATCATTCGCCAGGTCACTCGCCCAGGCCAAGGAAGGTAAAAATGCCCCCGTGTTGGTGGGGGTAGGCCGTAGGAGAGAAGGCGCTAGGCGAGTGGTGCCCTCACGGACCACTCGCCCAGAAGCGTGGGCATTCGCCCAGCCAGGCGGGTGCCCAGCGAATGGTGCCCTCACGGACCACTCGCCCAAAGGGCTGTGAGGGGAAATGACCATAATACCCCTGGTGGGTTGCAAATAGCCATTCGGAACAGCGGAGTTAGGCTGTTAGCAGACCAATTTGGGGTGCTGTTAGTAAAATTAAAAGGCGGATTCATGTTATTTGCAGACCAGCCCAGGAAAATCTATAAATAGACCCTTAAGGGCACCTTGGAGGAGATCCGATTTTAGAGAATCCTCTCCTCTAGGCTAGTTTTGGTTGGCAGCCAGTGCCCTCCAAGGTGCCCGGTTGAGCTTTGGTTTGGGAGGGGAAGCTCTCTAAGATCTTCCGGGTGTGTGGCGGGACCTCCTCGCTTCAGCCTTGGGTCTATTCCGTTTCCAGCATCCACTGTCAAGAGAGTCTAGTGAGGGAGAAATAAGCATCGGCTACACCCCCAGTGGGTCCGAACTCAAGAGACCAGTTGCTGGTTTCAATATTTTTGGTGCGGTGAGCGTGGACCGTAGCCGGTGAAAGAAAATCCCAAGCCAGTTTCGATGACGGGAGATGGAGGAAATGGTTCTGACTCAGGTCACTCGCAGCCACCCGCGGAAGGGGAGTGGTTGGAGATGTTTGAGAAGTTCAAGCGAGAGGTTCTGCAGACAGTTCTCGCGGCAAGGAACGAGTGCGAGACCCCGGCGGTCCCAGTGGTCCCGCCTTTGCAGATCGGCGAGAACGCACCGGGGCAGCGGCCGGGGAAGGAGGTGCCAGCAGAAGGAAGTGCGCGAGATCTTCCCGGACGGCAGCTGTTCAGCAGTCCGGCGAGTGCTGAGGTGTGTGAGTTGGTCCTGCGCGAGAGGACCACTCGCCGAACAGGGGAAGGCAGCCCCTTTTGCGAGATGATCCTCTCGGCCCCAGTGCCAGAAGGGTTTCGTGGGCCGGAGATGTCCTACTACACCGGCAAGGAGGATCCAGTTGTGCACCTGCAGTGGTTCGAGGACATGACTTCAATCCTTCCCATGTCGGATTCTTTCCAATGCCGACTCTTCGCGACCACCCTGAAAGAGAAAGCAAGGGACTGGTTCCACCAGCTTCCCACAGGTTCCATCTATGCGTTCGATGATCTGCGCCGAAGCTTCCGACTGCGTTTCTCGACGTCAAAAAAGAGGAAGAAGGATGCGGAGGCTCTCTTCAAGATCAGACAGAGGGAGGGGGAATCCCTGGCCAAGTACGTGGACAGGTTCCAGGAGGAGATACACCTAGTGCAGGAGGTGCCGGGATTCGCCCTCCAGATGGCATTCATCGTAGGGCTGCGAGAGGGGTTCTTCAAGATGGACCTGAAGAGAAGACCCCCTGTATCCTTCGAGGAGTTGATGGAGAGAGCCGCGGAGGAGATTGAAGGGGAGGCGGCCAACCCCGAATTCTACAAAAGGTTGGCAAAGATGAGCGAGGCACCCAGAGGGAAGAAGGCGAGAGGAGCCTAGGGGCCAGGGGTTCGAAAGACCACCTCGGGTTTGGAGGAACCAAGAACCCAACAACAGGTTGGGCTGGAGGAACCAGGAAGGACCAGCGCGAGGTCAGGATGAAAGGTACCAAGGAAGGGAGGCAGGAGGAGTGAATCAGGGGTGGAGGCAGGGTCCCAGACCCCCTCACCCCCCGAGGGAGCAAGCCATGGCGGTAGGCCGAGGGAGAAGAGGTAGAGGAGCAAGAGGAGGAAGAGGAAGAGCGGGAAGAGAGGACAGGGTGGCGTTGCCTTACTGTGACTTTCATCAGGAAGAAGGTCACGCGATCGCCACCTGCCCGGAGTTCTTGGAGATGAGGGAAAGAGGACAGCCACGGCGGCAGCAGGCCAGAATTGAGGAAGTGCTCCCAGAGGCAGAAGAGGACCGGTGTGAGGATAGGGCAGATACAGGAACCAGGGGGGAATCGGGGTGATTCACGGTGGGGTTGGGATAGAGGCCTCTCGCAAGAGAAGCTTCCAGGCCATGTTCCGAAGGGACGTCGCGTCGACTTCCCAGACCCCACCCCCCTCTGAGAAGCTCACCTTCTCCTCAGAAGATATGCCAGATTATGAAGACCCATTCTGCGACGCCCTGGTGATCCAGACGGCGATAGAAAACTTCACGGTCTCTCGGATCCTGGTGGACAACGGGAGCTCGGTGAATGTGATCTTCAAAAAAGCTTTCGACGCGATGGAAGTAGAGAAGAAGAGGGTGCAGGCCTCCGACGGACCACTGTTTGGTTTCTCGGGGGAGCGGAAGGAGGTCGAGGGAGGCGTAGGTCTCCAGGTGACGCTAGGAGGAGTCCCAAGAAACTGCCGGTTCGTCATTGTGGACGCTCCGAGCAGCTATAACGCCATCTTCGGACGACCCCTCATCAGCGCCTTCCGGTGCGTGCCCTCATCGTACCATCAGTGCTTAAAGCTCCATAGTGGAGGAGTCCAGATCCGCGTCCGAGGAGATGCTAAGGTGGCGAGGCAGTGCTATGTGACTGCCGTCAACACCATTTCATGGATGGCGGGTGCCGAGAAGATGGATGAAGAGATGACGAGGTCGGAGGGGCCAGGAGAAGAGGTGGAGAAGAGAGAAGTAGGAGGAGAGGGCGATGCCCGAGAGGTCGAGTTTATGGAGGTCGCTCGTGAGGAGCAGGAGGTCGAGTTGTTGGAGGTCGCTCGTGAGGAGCAGGAGGTCGAGCCGGAGGAGGCGGAAGGAGCTGCAGAGGAAAAGGCCTGGGAAGAGAGGCGAGAAGCAAAATGCCAGTGGAAAGAGCCAACCCGGCTCGAGGCGGCAGAAGAGGTGATAGAGATGGAGGTTACCACCCAGGCAGGAAGGGTGGAGAAGGTGCGGATCAGCGGGGGCCTCGGCCTGGAAGACCAGAGAAGGATGCTGGAGTGCATCCAGAAGAACGTGGACATCTTCGCATGGAGCGCAGCGGACATGCCAGGCATCGAGGCGGACGTGGCTTGCCATCGTCTCAATCTCGATCCAGAAGCCCGCCCCATCCGGCAGAAGAGAAGGACTATAGCTGACAAGCTCGAAGGACCAATCCGTGAGGAGGTGGCGAAACTCCTCGAAGCAGGTTTTGTAACGGAATTCCAGTATCCAGGCTGGGTCTCCAATGTCGTAATGGTAAAAAAGGCCGATGGCCGCTGGCGTATGTGTGTGGACTTTTCATTGTTAAATAAGGCCTGCCCTAAGGATTGTTATCCCTTGCCTCGGATCGACGCGCTGGTTGACTCAGCCGTCGGTTTTTCTATGATGAATTTTTTGGATGCTTTTTCAGGTTATCACCAAATAAGAATGCACCCCCCGGATGTCAGAGATGTCTCATTCATCACCAGGGAGGGATGCTACTGCTATAAGATGATGCCCTTCGGGCTGAAAAATGCAGGAGCAACCTACCAGAGGATGATGGATCGGGTATTTAAGAAGCAGAGGGGAAGGAACCTGGAGGTCTACGTGGATGACCTTATGATAAAGAGCAAGTGTGTGAGCTCTCACATCCGGGACCTCGAGGAGACCTTCGCCACCCTACGCAAGTATAAGATGCGCCTGAACCCCCTGAAGTGTGTGTTCGGGGCCAGCAAAGGGAAGTTCCTGGGGCACCTTCTCACCCCCTGGGGGTAGAACCTAACCCGGACAAGGTTAGGGCTATAATGGAGCTGGGGTCGCCACGAAACGCCAAGGAAATTCAGCGCTTGACCGGAAGACTCGCCGGGCTGAACAGGTTTCTCTCCCGGGCCGGGGAAAGATGCTCCCCCTTCTTCAAAGCGCTACGAGGCAACCAGAAGTTTGAGTGGACAAAGGAATGCGAGGAGGCCTTTCAGGCCTTGAAGAGCCAACTCGCCAAGGCTCCGCTACTACAAAGTCCCAAAGAGGGGGAGGATCTACATCTATATCTCGGGGTCGGGGCGGAGGCCGTAAGCTCCGTCCTGGTTCGGGAGGAAGGCAAGAAGCAGCTGCCAGTCTACTACGTAAGCAGGGTCCTGAGGGAAGCAGAGCTCAGATATCCAATTTTAGAGAAGTTGGCCTTTGCCCTGGTCATCGCAGCAAGGAAGCTCAGGCCATACTTCCAGGCCCATTCGATCCAAGTAGTGACGGACCATCCTCTCCGCCAGATCTTCGAAGGAGTGGAACACTCAGGAAGACTCGCAAAATGGTCAATAGAGCTAAGTGAATTCAACATTACCTTTGTCCCTCGATTATCTATGAAAGCGCAGGTGGTGGCTGATTTCATGACAGATTTCGTGGCCGAGATGAGAGAAGACGGAGCCCCTCGTCACGTTCCGTGGAAGCTGCTGGTGGACGGGGCTTCGGGCAAGAATTCTCTTGGAGGAGGGGTGGTGCTGGAGAGTCCCCACGGAGTAAAGATAGAGCAGACACTAGTGATACACTTCCCAATCACCAACAACCAGGCGGAGTATGAGGCTGTAATCGCCGGTCTGCGGTTGGCCCAGGAGCTCGGGGTCCATGACGTGGAGGTCCTCACTGACTCCATGATAATAGCTTCTCAGATAAGGGGAGAGTTCGAAACAAGGGAACCTGTGCTCATGAGGTACTTAGCCAAAGTCAAAGGTCTCGTGGGGACGTTCAAAACTTTCTCCATCCGGCATGTCCCTCGAGAGGAGAGCACCCCGGCAGATCGGTTGGCAAAATCTGGTCCTCGAGCCGGAGGGACCCTGACGGACCTATTCCGTCCTTCGATTGAAGAGGGAGAGCTCATGGAAGTAGAACAACGGCCCTCCTGGAAGGATCCCTTCGTCACCTTCCTTGCAACGGGAAAATTTCCGGAAGAAGTTTCGGACCAGAGGCGCTTCCGGTATAAGTCTGCCTACTACGTGCTCCATGAGGGTGACTTGTATCGGAAGACCCTCTCAGGCCTCCTGGCCCGATGCATCTCGGAGGAAGAGGTCCCAAAGATCTTGGAAGAAGTTCACTCCGGCGAGTGCGGCAGCCACTCGGGGAGCAGGATGCTGGAAGCGAGGATAATAAGGCAGGGATACTTCTGGCCAACCCTAAGTAAAGACGCGGCAGCCTTCGCCAAGAGATGCCAGAAGTGCCAAATGTTCGCCCCGCTTCAGCTCATGCCAGCTCAGAGGCTAAAGAGTATCACGGCGCCCTGGCCATTCGCCATATGGGGAATGGATCTGGTAGGACCCTTCCCCCAGGCTAGTGGACAGAGAAGGTTTCTCCTAGTCATGATTGACTACTTCACAAAGTGGTTGGAGGTCAAGGCGTTGGCTAAGGTCACCTCCCAGGTAATCCGCAACTTCGTATGGGGGGAGATCATTTGTCGACATGGGGTTCCGCAGGCCATAGTCACGGATAATGGGCCGCAATTCGCAAGCGAGGAATTCATCGGCTTCTGTGGCCAGTTGGGGATAGACCTTAGGTTTGCGTCCGTTCACCATCCCAGGAGCAACGGGCAGGTGGAGGCGGCGAATAAGGTCATCGTGAACTTGCTCAAAAAGAAGGTGGAAAATCTCAAGGGCAATTGGGTGGAGCAGCTCCCCTCGGTCCTTTGGGCTTTAAGAACCACCCCCAACACCGCCACGGGAGAAACCCCTTTCAAGCTCTCTCACGGTTGCGAGGCCGTCATCCCCATAGAGTTCGAGGTTATGACACCACGGGTGAAGGTCGCCACAAATGGTGAGGAAGATTGGAGAGCCGAGAACGAGGAGGAGTTGCGGCTCTCCCTCGACCTCATCGAAGAAGCTCGGGATCGAGCAGCCATCCATCAAGAAGAGGTCAAGCGGCGGATGGCCAAGTATTTCGACAGGCACGTCAGGATCAAGCAGTTCGAGAAGGGAGATCTGGTACTCAAGAAGGTCGACGCGGCTGGGAGGTCCGCCGCGGTGGGAAAACTTAACCCCAACTGGGAAGGCCCCTATGTCGTGGAAGAGGCACTAAAGTCTGGGGGGTATCGCCTTCAAAATGTGGAGGGCCAACCCCTCAGCCACACATGGAGCGGCGACGACCTTAAACGTTTTTATCCTTAGTACCATGTAATAATGATGGTTTTTTTTGAATGAAAACATTTTGTTTAAACTATGTGTATGAAAATGATGCTACAGCTCGCAGGAGAGACCCTGGACGTTCAAGAGGTTGGCCCCGAGCAGACCCGCTGTCCAGGCTCTCATCTAGCGGGCAGGTCCGAAGGCTCACTCGGTGGCAGGTTCTATGTTCAAGAGGTTGGCCCCGAGCAGACCCGCTGTCCAGGCTCTCATCTAGCTGGCAGGTCCGAAGGCTCACTCGGTGGCAGGTTCTATGTTCAAGAGGTTGGCCCCGAGCAGACCCGCTGTCCAGGCTCTCATCTAGCTGGCAGGTCCGAAGGCTCACTCGGTGGCAGGTTCTATGTTCAAGAGGTTGGCCCCGAGCAGACCCGCTGTCCAGGCTCTCATCTAGCTGGCAGGTCCGAAGGCTCACTCGGTGGCAGGTTCTATGTTCCAGAGGTTGGCCCCGAGCAGACCCGCTGTCCAGGCTCTCATCTAGCTGGCAGGTCCGAAGGCTCACTCGGTGGCAGGTTCTATGTTCAAGAGGTTGGCCCCGAGCAGACCCGCTGTCCAGGCTCTCATCTAGCTGGCAGGTCCGAAGGCTCACTCGGTGGCAGGTTCTATGTTCAAGAGGTTGGCCCCGAGCAGACCCGCTGTCCAGGCTCTCATCTAGCTGGCAGGTCCGAAGGCTCACTCGGTGGCAGGTTCTATGTTCAAGAGGTTGGCCCCGAGCAGACCCGCTGTCCAGGCTCTCATCTAGCTGGCAGGTCCGAAGGCTCACTCGGTGGCAGGTTCTATGTTCAAGAGGTTGGCCCCGAGCAGACCCGCTGTCCAGGCTCTCATCTAGCTGGCAGGTCCGAAGGCTCACTCGGTGGCAGGTTCTATGTTCAAGAGGTTGGCCCCGAGCAGACCCGCTGTCCAGGCTCTCATCTAGCTGGCAGGTCCGAAGGCTCACTCGGTGGCAGGTTCTATGTTCCAGAGGTTGGCCCCGAGCAGACCCACTGTCCAGGCTCTCATCTAGCTGGCAGGTCCGAAGGCTCACTCGGTGGCAGGTTCTAAGTTCTCAAGAGATGATCTCAAGAGCATTCGCATAGACCACGCACCGGAGAGAGGATCACACCCCACTCTCTTGACTACCTAAGCGAAACCCCGTGATACGCGAATGGTAAGGTTCACTTGGTAGCGAGAGATCGAAGGGGAACGACCGACCTAAGTCATCTTCGAGCATTCGCGGGGTGGCCACGACAGTCGCATCACGACCTAACGTCCTATTGAGCCTAACGAGGTGCGACGGTGAATAAGAAGAATCAACGTCCTATTGAGCCTAACGAGGTGTGACGGCGAATAAGAAGAATCAACGTCCTAATGAGCCTAACGAGGTATAGCGGCGAATGAGAGGAAAGCTTAGAATGACACAAATTGTAGTCAATATATACATCTTTTAAAGGCACTCGTCCGTTCAAGATTACAGTCAAAATGATAAATGCAAAAAGAGAAAATACAAGAGGCCCTTCTCAAGGATCAGCAGATTTCTCGCTTGAAGATCCGTCGCTCTCGCCAGAGTCTGGGATGAGGGCGTCTTCTCGCGGCTCGACGTGGTCGTCCTCAGGAAAGGGGATTGGAATGTAAAGCTCGGGGACGACTTGGCGAGCGGAAAGGCGTTCGGCTTCCGCCTTCAGGTATCCCGCTCGCCGCAGCACCTGCAGCGCATGCTTGACAGCATTCTGCGCGTTCTCTTGCATCAGCTGCTCCAACTCGTGATGGGGATAAAAATGGCCCCCGCTCCCCGGGTCGAGTGCTGACGCACCAGCCTCTCGCAATCGCTGGACTTCGGCTTTGGCCAGACGGATTTCATCCTCAAGGCCGGCCACCCGAGCGCGGAGCATCTAGGCAACCGTGGTATCCTGAAAATAATAACAAGGGTAGTTAGAATAAAGTTGTCAATCGGCAACAAGTCACTCGCGGGAAAGGAGAAAACATACCTCTGCGACAGGGCGGTTGGCGAGAAGAGTCACCGCAGCCGCCAGCTTAGTCCTAAGCTCCATCGCCTCAGTAGAAGCAACGGACCGGGACTCCTCGACCGCCGCCAAGTCCCGCGCCAGTTTGATGCTTCGGCGCGAAGACATGTGCGCGAGCTCGAGCGCCCGCAGCATGGCCCTGGCACTCTCATGAGCGAGGACCTGGGTCGTCTCGGCATCATAGACTTCGGCGTCTTCTCGGCCGTAGAGGGCATACGCGATGGCGTAAGCCTCACCGCTGGCGAGATCGCTCTCTATCCACGACGGATGGAGGGTGGAGAGCGAGACCCGGTTAGCATTCCTGTCCCACTTCACCAGGGGAGCCCCCGAGGGGTCCCTGTACTTCTCGCCGCTGGGGAAGTTGCGATGGTCCCTGGGAAGTGGGGGTGGCGGCAACGACAGTCCTGCGCGAGGGGTGGTCTCTCCTGGCGCACTCGTCCCCAGGGCTTGGATCTGAACATCCGCCCGAGGGTCTCGTCCAGGACCCCCTTCCCCTTGGCGGAGGGGGGGGGGGGGGGGGGGTTCTTGGGCTTCTTGGAAGAGGAAGAGGTCAGCACCGCTGGCTTGCGCTTCTTTCCGCCAGGCTTGGAGGAAGAAGGTTCCTCCCGACAGGCATCCGCGGCGGCCTGTGCGAGAGAGAGGGTAGACCCGGAGGGACGCGGCGGATGAAGGGGGAAGTGGCGCACACCTGCATAATATAACCAATGGTTCTAGCGAACGATGTAAAAATCACAAAGCGAAAGCGAATGAAGTCTCGAACACTTACCCTCGCCCTGCGGAATGGGTGGAAGCGAGTTGACGTTTCGCCGGAGATGGACGAGATCCATCCCGTGCTCCAGGATGTATTGGTGAAGTTTGGCCTCGTGCCCCCCTAGGGTCGGGGGGCGGAAGGTTGACTCCTCCTCCTGCACCGGCGCGAGGAAAGTGTTCCCCAGGTTCCCGCTTACAAAAATAAAGCGGCGAACCCAGTCATGGTTCTTGTTCGGGAGCCCGTAGTGCTTTAGGGGGCTCAGTCTCGAGAAGAACGAGATACCATGGGTGCAATGGAAGGTATAGAGCTTGCGGAAGACGGGCAGCGAGAACTCGATTCCCTCCTCTCGCAGGTAGCTCGCGTACCCCACCAACATAGCGATGGAGTTGGGGTTGAGCTGGCCAGGCACGACCCCGTAGTACCTGAAGGTCTGGCGGAGTTCCGGCCAGATCGGGAGGCGAAACCCCACCTCGAAATGCTCTAGCGGGATCGCGAGAGCACAAGGCGAGATGGAATTCAGGCGCTCATCCGGCCTGGGCTTTCACGCCTCGAAACCCGGCGGGACGTAGTCAGCGACGGCAGTCAGGTAGGCCTCCTCAGAGAGGTCGCAGGAATCAAAGACGTGGTTGGCGAATGCGCTGGCGCACTTGGCCCTGCCTTCCGCATCGCCACCCATTTTTGCGAGTAAAGAAGGAAAGAGGAGCAACAGATAAGGAAGAAGCGCGAGTGCTAGCGCAAGGAAAGAGAGCGGATGGTTAGGTATTTAATACGGTGGTTGAAAGACCTATTTATAGAGGGACTAAACGGCGTTTGGACTTTCGAGACCTCGGGTGTGCGGATAGCCATCGCGCCCTCCCGACACCTCGAAGCCCGAGCCGGTCCCTCTCGCCCATTAATGGCAAATGCCCTATGTCTATTCATTCCGCGGCTACGCAACGAGGTTGGAAGAGCATCCGGCTATAAGTTATCACTCGGCAATACCCAAGCAAAGCTATGAGATACGAAAAACGAATAAAGAAGCATTCGCAAAGCATAGAGAAATTATTACAGAAAAATAACGTTCAACATTCGCAGCATAAAGTAAGAAAAGAAAACAATAAGAGGGGTGGATGTTGGGTAGGTCAGGTCTCCTCCCAGATCCACCGACCTCGCTTTCGCGACCCAGCTTCCATGGGCATTCGCGGGCGGTAATAAGCGAGTATATTGGTGATCTCATGGGAAGCCAGTTGGAGTTGGTCCCGGGCTCGCGCGGCGTGTGTTCCGGGAGACAACTCCCCTAACTCACCCCCTAGCCGCTCCACCTCCGCGAGAAGATGCGAGTGACTTCGTCGAAGGTCCTTCAACTCACGCGCGACTCTCAGCCGCACGTCGTCCACCTGGCTGGCCACGTTTCGCTGGATGTGGATGAGCTTCCCCAGGACCTCCGAGATCCGATCCTTCAGGGTCGCGTGATCCGAGGAATCACCCAGGAAGTCAGCAAGATCCCCAGGGGAAGGGAGAGGCGAGAGCATTCCCTCTCCCCCCTCGTAGTAGGAGTCGAAGGGGGAGGCTTCTCGATAGCCTGCGGAATCACAACTAGGTTAGTGGTGATAAAGTATGCGAGTACAATAGAGGCGGGTGAGTGAACTGACCTGTGGTGGGGTCTGGGTGACCCGAAGGACGAGACGAATGGGGGTGCGTCCCAAACAGCTAGGCGGGAGGTAAGACCTTTCCCTTTCCTGGACGGTAAGGCTGTGAAGAAGGAGCCGGAGCATCCGCACGGTCATCAGCACGGAGAGGCTGATCCAGCTCTCGCTCAGGGGATGTTAAAATTGTTGAAGTGGAAGTTTGGAGGCTTTTGGATCTGGGCGGTCTGGGTGAGGTCGGGCGGTCTGGCGAGTTCGCGCGAACTAACGGTCTGATTCTGCGGTCAGGCAAGGTTGCCGACTTGGCGGTCTGGATCGGCGGTTTGGCATGATCTGTGCCTAGTCGCGGTCTCCCGGGTTGACTGTTGGTCTGGTCCAAAGTCTGCTGAAGGAGGAGCCGCGCGGTCTGTGCGTGATCGCGTGGCAGGCTGTCCTCTTCAAGGCTGTGGCGGTCTGGTGTGACCGCACAGCTTGATCAAGGTTCTCTTCAGGATGCGGTCTGATAGCTGACCGGGCCTTCTGGGAGAGTTCGCGGACTAAGGGTCTTAGTCGCGCGGTCTCAGCTCGCGGTCTCAGGAGGAGGCTGGCTTGCGAGCTGGTTGCTGTTCGCGGTCTCAGGAGGAGATCGGCATGCGGACAGGAGTTCGCGGTCTGATGGCGAACTGACTGTGTTCGCGGTCTCGTGCGAACACAGGTGGTGAACAGCTTCGGGCGGTCTGGCGATCTTCGTTGAAGTCGCGATCTGCCGTGAGAGCAGCGGTCTCTCATGGCTGATGTGTGAAGCTGGCGGGTTCACCAAAATGAAGCAGGAGTTCGGCTGCTGATCGCGGGTTGATCGGTTTGGTCACGCGGTCTGAGGGGTGGTGATCCTATCTCATAGGGTGGTGACTGGATCAGGTCGCATGCCTATAAATAGGAGGCCACTGTAGCAGCAAATGTAGAACACACCAAGTGTAAGCTGAGTTCGCGTCTTTCTTGCGGTCTGTGTTTTCTGACCGGGCGGTCTCTGATCGAATTCTTCTTGTGCAGCTTCTGCGGATAGTGCGGGCAGCAGCGATCACCTCTTCCTCTGAAAGTGTTCGGGCGGTCTGCGGCTTGGAGTTGTGTTGCTGGAGTTTGGGAAGATCAGGAGGTCGAAAGAAGGGAGCGGTCTGTGCAGCGGTTTGGTGGTGGTCTGAGGTCGGCAGAGTGTTGCGGTCTAGCAACAGGAGGAGATCGCAAGGGAGTTCGCGCGGTCTGTGCAAGAGAGGTCGCGCGGGTTGTGCGGTCTGGAGTCTTTCAGTATTCTTCTCTGTATTGGTTCTGGAGTGTTGTGCTGACGAAATCATGTCTCGTCAAGCATGTCTTGCCCTGTAACTGAAGTTAGAAAATCAATAAAGATCAATTGTTTGTCCCAAATTGTTTCTGGTTGTTTTGGCTTGTAACTCTAGTTGTTATTCCTGCTTGCTCTCACAAGGTCCGGAAAAAATTTCACATGGTATCAGAGCGAGGTTGGAGTGGTTAGAGCAGTGAATAACTTAGAGTAGCCATCGCCTTTGTGAAGAAGGAACCAGAGGAAAAACAATGGAAGGCGGATTTGCAAGAGGTCTTGGGATTGATATGCTTACTTCGACCACCTTTAAGAAGTGGAGGTCATGTATGCAGAGCTATCTTCTAGGGGAGGACCTCTGGGAGGTTGTTGGAGGAGATGCAACTGAAGAGGTGAAGGCAACGGAAGCAGGTGATAATGGTCCGGCTGTGAGGGCGTGGAGAAAGACCAATGCTAAAGCCGAGTTCACCTTGAAGCGTGCCATTTCACCGGAACTATTTGATCACATCTTAGGGTGTGGATCAGCTGCCGAAATCTGGAGAGCCCTGGATGGGCTGTTTAACAAGAAGAATGTGGCGAGGCTGCAGTTCTTGGAGAATGAGCTGGCAAGGTCGGCTCAGGGTGATCTTTCTATCTCAAACTTCTTTCTGAAGATGAAGAACCTCTGCGCTGAGATATCAGCACTGGATCCTGATGAGCCTATCTCTGAGGCGAAGCTGAAGAGGCACATCATCCGCGGCCTGCGGAAGGAATATGTTGCCTTTGTGACGTCAGTGCAGGGATGGGCAAATCAGCCGTCTCTGCTAGAGCTGGAGAATCTGCTAGCTTCGCAGGAAAGTCTGGCAAGGCAGATGGCGGGAGTGTCAGTGACTGGGGGAGACGGCGAGGTGCTCTTCTCAGGGAAGAAGAAGAAGTGGGAGAAGAAGAAAAAGATCGCGGGAGGCTATGGGCCTTCAACTTCTGGGCAGCAGGAAAGGGGGTATGCTCCCAAGGCTGACAGGAAGAAGAAGGGGGAAGGTCCGAGATGCTTCAAGTGCGGGAAGGTTGGGCACTTCAAGAAGGAATGCCCAGTTGTTACTCAATCGGGGCATGTTGCTGGAAAGGTGGAAGTGGAGGCCAGGCACATTGATGGAGGATGGGGAGGAGCCTTCTCGGCTTCGGTTGAAGCCTCGGCTACTATCAACTATCAAGAGGACTGGATCGTGGACTCGGGGTGTGGTCATCACCTCACCGGAGATGAGTCGAAGCTTTCATCAGCACAACCCTATACAGGTAACAATGCTATCATCACCGCTGATAATACTGTGCATCCAGTCGAGAAGGTGGGGGTTGTTTCTTTGGGCAGTGATAGAGGGCCACTTACCTTGAAGAGTGTCTATCATGTGCCCGGGATGAAGAAAAACCTCTTCTCAGTAACCAACGCTGTTGACGCTGGGTATCACGTTCTGTTCGGCCCAACAGAAGTGAAATTTCTACGAAATGTAGAGGCCGTGAAGGCGGAGGGAATGTCTTGTGCTGCTTACGTCATCAACAGGATGCCTCTGAGCCCCATCAACATGTTGACCCCGCATGAGATGATGTTCAAGGAGAAGCCAAGCGTGGCACACCTTCGGGTGTTCGGTTCCACCTGTTACGTGCACATCCCTGATGCTCTTCGGACAAAGCTAGAAGCGAAGGCTAGGAAGCTAGTCTTTGTGGGATACGATGAGAGGAAGAAAGGGTGGAAGTGCATGGACCCGGAGACGCGGAGATTTGTTGTATCTCGCGACGTCGTGTTCGATGAGGTGACATCTTACAGGGGGTCCTCTGGAGTGGAGTTACCAGAGAGCAGGGTGGAGGAGCCGGAGCAAGCTGTGGAAAATCTTCAGGTGGAGCTACCTGTGTCACCAGGTGGTCCATCGCCTTCTAGTTCTGAGACGGGAGCTTCTGGTTCAGGGAGCAGGGGGAGCAATGCTCCTAGCACGTCTGGAAGAGGAGCTAGGGAAGAAGCAGCTGAAGATGATGCGGTACAGGGGAAGGAGCTGAGGAGATCGAAGCGAGCGATCATCGCCCCTGATCGCTATACAGGAGGAAACACAGTGAGCTTTGTCTCATGTTTCTTCGCTGGTCCCTTAGATGAGAGGGAACCGTCGAGCTTTGAGAAGGCCAGAGGCGTGAAGGAGTGGGATGTTGCAATGCAAGAAGAGATGTCAGCTCTTGAGAAGAATGAGACCTGGTCTCTTGTGCCCAAGCCTAAGGGCACCACTCCTGTTACATGCAAGTGGGTCTACAAGCTGAAGAAGAAGGCTGACGGTAGTATCGAGCGGTACAAGGCTCGCCTTGTAGCTCGGGGGTTCTCGCAGCAATACGGTGAAGATTACGAGGAGACTTTCAGTCCGGTGGCAAAAATGACTTCAGTTCGTTTTATTATTGCCTTGGCGGCGTTCAGTGGATGGAAGATTTGGTAGCTCGACGTCAAGAACGCCTTCTTGTACGGTGAGATTGACAAGGATATCTTCATGGTCCAGCCTCCAGGCTTTGTGTCTGAAGATTTTTCGGAGCATGTCTGCAAGTTGAAGAAGGCCCTGTATGGGTTGAAGCAAGCGCCGAGGGCGTGGTATGGGAAGATCGCAGAATATCTCTTATTCTGTGGATTTGGGGCTTCAGACTCAGACTCAAGCTTGTTCGTCAAGAAGAGCGGGGAGCTTCAAGTCATCGTGCTGTTATACGTCGACGATATGATCGTGACGGGGAACTCGAAGGAGGAGGTAGCGCAGCTTCGGGCCGAGCTGTCTATCAGGTTCGAGATGAAGGACTTAGGTGAACTTCACCATTTCCTTGGACTCGAGGTGCAGAGGAAGTAAGGTGGAGTGCTGGTGACCCAGGCCGGCTATGCGGAGCGAATCGTGGAGCGATTCGGCATGAAGGAAGGGAAGTGCACTTCCACACCTCTGGATAAAGCTATGAAGCTTCGGAAGGATGAGGGGAGGATCATGCAAGATCCGTTGGTGTTCCGAGCTCTAGTTGGGAGCTTGATTTATCTGACGATCACGAGGCCGGATATTGCATATGCAGTTAGCAGAGTGAGTCGATATATGGCGGAGCCACGGGTACCTCATCTGCTAGCGGCCAAGAACATTCTGAAGTATGTCAAGGCGACCTCGGACATGGGTCTCCTGTACCGGAGGGATGCGGACTTCAAGGTGCACGGGTTCATGGATGCTGACTACGGGGGAGATTCGGATGATCGGAAGTCGACGTCTGGATTCGTCTTCATGGCGGGCCCCACAGCTATTTCATGGTGCAGCAAGAAACAAGATTCCGTGTCAGTCTCTACCACGGAAGCGGAATACAAGGCTTCGGCTTTGGCAGCTCAAGAAGCCATCTGGCTTAGGAGGTTGGTGGGAGACGTCCATAAGGAGGTTCGGGAGCCGACTCTGCTACGCGGTGACAACGAGAGTGCTCTCAAACTGGTAACCAATCCAGTTTGTCACGCGAGGACCAAGCATATCGAGATCGAGCATCACTTCATACGGGAGAAGGTGCTGGAGGGATCTCTTTCGGTCGGGCATGTGCGGAGTGCGGACAATGTCGCAGACATCTTCACAAAGGCGCTGGCAAAGGGGCCGTTCACACGGCTAAGGAGCTTACTGGGGCTGGTTTCAACTTCCCACTTCAAGGGGGAGTGTTAAAATTGTTGAAGTGGAAGTTTGGAGGCTTTTGGATCTGGGCGGTCTGGGTGAGGTCGGGCGGTCTGGCGAGTTCGCGCGAACTAACGGTCTGATTCTGCGGTCAG
Organism: Dactylorhiza incarnata; assembly: GCA_033032865.1. Classification (NCBI taxonomy): domain Eukaryota; kingdom Viridiplantae; phylum Streptophyta; class Magnoliopsida; order Asparagales; family Orchidaceae; genus Dactylorhiza; species Dactylorhiza incarnata. Next base: position 4,616,559 of record JAWHQI010000123.1, on the reverse strand, counting down.
GCAAGGTTGCCGACTTGGCGGTCTGGATCGGCGGTTTGGCATGATCTGTGCCTAGTCGCGGTCTCCCGGGTTGACTGTTGGTCTGGTCCAAAGTCTGCTGAAGGAGGAGCCGCGCGGTCTGTGCGTGATCGCGTGGCAGGCTGTCCTCTTCAAGGCTGTGGCGGTCTGGTGTGACCGCACAGCTTGATCAAGGTTCTCTTCAGGATGCGGTCTGATAGCTGACCGGGCCTTCTGGGAGAGTTCGCGGACTAAGGGTCTTAGTCGCGCGGTCTCAGCTCGCGGTCTCAGGAGGAGGCTGGCTTGCGAGCTGGTTGCTGTTCGCGGTCTCAGGAGGAGATCGGCATGCGGACAGGAGTTCGCGGTCTGATGGCGAACTGACTGTGTTCGCGGTCTCGTGCGAACACAGGTGGTGAACAGCTTCGGGCGGTCTGGCGATCTTCGTTGAAGTCGCGATCTGCCGTGAGAGCAGCGGTCTCTCATGGCTGATGTGTGAAGCTGGCGGGTTCACCAAAATGAAGCAGGAGTTCGGCTGCTGATCGCGGGTTGACCGGTTTGGTCACGCGGTCTGAGGGGTGGTGATCCTATCTCATAGGGTGGTGACTGGATCAGGTCTCATGCCTATAAATAGGAGGCCACTGTAGCAGCAAATGTAGAACACACCAAGTGTAAGCTGAGTTCGCGTCTTTCTTGCGGTCTGTGTTTTCTGACCGGGCGGTCTCTGATCGAATTCTTCTTGTGCAGCTTCTGCGGATAGTGCGGGCAGCAGCGATCACCTCTTCCTCTGAAAGTGTTCGGGCGGTCTGCGGCTTGGAGTTGTGTTGCTGGAGTTTGGGAAGATCAGGAGGTCGAAAGAAGGGAGCGGTCTGTGCAGCGGTTTGGTGGTGGTCTGAGGTCGGCAGAGTGTTGCGGTCTAGCAACAGGAGGAGATCGCAAGGGAGTTCGCGCGGTCTGTGCAAGAGAGGTCGCGCGGGTTGTGCGGTCTGGAGTCTTTCAGTATTCTTCTCTGTATTGGTTCTGGAGTGTTGTGCTGACGAAATCATGTCTCGTCAAGCATGTCTTGCCCTGTAACTGAAGTTAGAAAATCAATAAAGATCAATTGTTTGCCCCAAATTGTTTCTGGTTGTTTTGGCTTGTAACTCTAGTTGTTATTCCTGCTTGCTCTCACAAGGTCCGGAAAAAATTTCACAGGGGAGACCCTCCGTTCATTCGCGGTGACAGCGGGGTTCACCTGAGCAGGGGGACTGGGAGGAATGGAGTCCCGCAGCGGGACGTCAGGGTTGAGGGCTGCGAAAAGGTAATGATTAGTAGCCGACAACATAAAAGGAAAAATCGAGAAGGTTCACAACTCACGGGGTTGGGGTACAGTCTCCCCAGGAGGAGGCGGAGGAGCAAGATCCAGATCGGGAGGAGGTACCTCGTCCGCGGGAGGTGGCACCACCGCACTGCTCAAAACGGCCCCATGGCCGTCCTCAGGTACCAAAGCCCCCTGCGAATGGTCGGAATAAGCGCAGGGTAAGGGACAGGAACTAAATGGAGACAGGAAGAATCCTCATACCAGCACCGCGGGGTCCGGAAGGGCATCCGCCAGCGTGTTCGCCGGTGGAGTATCCGCCGGAGACTCCAAGGCAGTCTCGCCTCTCTGACGATTCAGCTGAATCGTCTTGGCTCGACGCGAGACATAGGGGGCGCTCGGATCCCGTTTAGACATCAGCAAGGGAGCAAATTTGGATGCCCTGGGGGCCGTTGCAGCTTGAGCCGCAGCCAGGCGGTCGATCATCTCTCGCGAGAGAGGTTTCGCAGAAGGTTTGTGGAAAGACATTAGGAAGTGGAGAAGCTCCGAGCCGAGACGAGAGAGTGGTCCAGAGAAACCTGACATGAGGGTATATATATAAGGTGGCGGTGGGACCCACGGAATCTTATGGATCCAGTCAGCAAGCACTCACCGAATACAGGGTTGGACTGTTCTTTACGACCGTAGGAGCCGCTCGTAAAGAGCGGGGATTGTGTACAACCCGTATTCGTCGAGTGGGCCCCCCCCAGCCAACTGGCGAAACCTGGGTCGTCCAGATCATTCGCCAGGTCACTCGCCCAGGCCAAGGAAGGTAAAAATGCCCCCGTGTTGGTGGGGGTAGGCCGTAGGAGAGAAGGCGCTAGGCGAGTGGTGCCCTCACGGACCACTCGCCCAGAAGCGTGGGCATTCGCCCAGCCAGGCGGGTGCCCAGCGAATGGTGCCCTCACGGAACACTCGCCCAAAGGGCTGTGAGGGGAAATGACCATAATACCCCTGGTGGGTTGCAAATAGCCCTTCGGAACAGCGGAGTTAGGCTGTTAGCAGACCAATTTGGGGTGCTGTTAGTAAAATTAAAAGGCGGATTCATGTTATTTGCAGACCAACCCAGGAAAATTTATAAATAGACCCTTAAGGGCACCTTGGAGGAGATCCGATTTTAGAGAATCCTCTCCTCTATGCTAGTTTTGGTTGGCAGCCAGTGCCCTCCAAGGTGCCCGGTTGAGCTTTGGTTTGGGAGGGGAAGCTCTCTAAGATCTTCCGGGTGTGTGGCGGGACCTCCTCGCTTCAGCCTTGGGTCTATTCCGTTTCCAGCATCCACCGTCAAGAGAGTCTAGTGAGGGAGAAATAAGCATCGGCTACACCCCCAGTGGGTCCGAACTCAAGAGACCAGTTGCTGGTTTCAACAACGTCGACGACATGATCGTGACAGGGAACAACCCTGAGGAGGTCGCGACGCTGAGACAGCAGCTTTCCATACGATTCGAGATGAAGGATCTTGGTGAACTGTACCATTTCCTTGGCCTCCAAGTTGAGAAGAGAAGAGGCGGGCTGTATGTTTCCCAGAGGGCGTATGCCGAGAGGATCGTCGAAAGATTCGGCATGAAGGAGGGGAAGGACAATTCCGTTCCTCTGGAGGCTGGGCTGAAGCTTCAGAAGGAAGAAGGGAGGATTCTTCCTGATCCGAAGATCTTTCGGGCACTGATGGGGAGTCTTATCTACTTGACTATCACGAGGCCGGACATCGCCTTTGCTGTCGGTCGAGTTAGTCGGTATATGCAGGAGCCGCGGAAGCCTCATCTGGAGGCAGCCAAAGGGATACTGAAGTACGTGAAGGGAACCCTTGAGATGGGGTTATCCTATGAAGAGAAGTCTGACTTCAAGCTGCATGGGTACACGGATGCAGATTACGGAGGTGACGCTGATGATCGCAAGTCGACATTAGGTTACGTGTTCTTGTGTGGAGCAGCTGCTATCTCGTGGTGTAGCAAGAAGCAGGACACTATTTCCCTTTCTACCACGGAGACCGAGTACAAGGCATCGTCCTTAGCAGCTCAGGAGTGTGTCTGGCTAAGGAGACTAGTGGAGGATGTGGACGAGGAGGTCAATGGACCTACTGTGCTACGCGGGGACAATGAGAGTGCATTGAAACTGGTAACCAATCCAGTGTGTCATGCAAGGACCAAGCACATAGAGATCGAGCATCACTTCATCAGAGAGAAGGTGCTAGGTGGCTTGATCGCTGTGGAGCATGCGAGGAGTGAAGACAACCTTGCGGATATATTCACGAAGCCCCTATCTGCGGGGCCATTCCGGAGGCTTCGCTCATTGCTTGAAGTTGTTCCCGGAGCTCACTTCAAGGGGGAGTGTTAGAATTGAAGTGAGCTAGCGCCAGCGCTAGCGCCGGTGTTAGCTCCTACTCGCCACCCCCTTGTTTTACCTATAAATAGAGGGGTACCCCCCTAAAGAGCATCGATTCTGAAAGTGACGAGTATCCTCAACTTAGAGCGAGTTAGAGATACCAGAGCGCCATCAGGCGAGCATCGAACTTGGAGTAAGTTCGGCAGACGAGTAACCTACTTCGGAGATAGCGCCCGACGCTAGTGGCTAGCGCTCACGTTAGCGAGAAGTGGAGGAAGCGAAGCGTGGCGAGCATGTGAGTAGCTTGGATGGGAGCAGCGAGCTTGCGAGTTGGAGAGCTAACGCCCGACGCTAGCGTTACCGCCGACGGTAGCGAGGAGCGAGTATCGGAGCGAGTATCACCTGCGCGGTGTGCTCCGGAGGAGAAGCGGACCTTGTCCATGACCAAGTTCTTACCTATTATTGGCTGTTGTGATTCAAGTTGGATGCAACTTGTATTCAGCCCTTGTTCAGTTGTAACTAGCTACCAGAGTTATTATTGTGAAAGCTTGTGTTCATCTATTTAGTGTCCTTATTCTCCCGTTGGTTGACGTGTTCTTCCGACTACAAAATATTTCACAAAGAAGACATGTTGTGCACAAATGGGTTGATCCGAACGAAGGCAGTGATGCCCTATGATAATAGAAGATAATAAATGAGATGTTGGGAGAATGAGAAGCTGCGAGGAGGAAGTGGAAATTATAATAGACCAAGCTCAGCTTTCCCGTCGTCGACGACAGCCTGCTCGATGGTTGCAAGAACATCAATCACTGTGAAGGAGGGATAGAGCTCGATGTTGCTGATGTGGTCCTTCACCGCGACGACGACCCCTTTCTCCATCCAGTCAATGGAACTCAGGAGTGATCTGTCGGAGTCGCGAACGACAATTCATGACCATGAAGCCTTCACGAACGACGATGGTTCATAACCACCGCGTTTATGACCGCCGCCACCCTGGCAAACGGGGCAAATTTTATGTACGCGTGTCGTTCCCACCTCTAGGTGCGGAACTGTATTTTTTTCCAAGAAAATAGTTGTATCCCAAAATACAACTTTTATAAATTCCAAATAAATTTCGATATATTTTTATAATGCAAATATATTTTTACAACTTTTATTCAAAACATATACATATGAATACTTAAAATAACCGTAAAAAAAATTATAAATCAATATTTCATTTTTTATTTCGTAAAAAATGTACATTTTAGCGGATAAAATCAATTTCGCACCCTCCTTTAAAAATGATACTCGTAACTACAAATTTTCGGTCAAATATTCTTTCTGTTTTAATTAACAGACTTGATTGATATGATGTTTAAATGAATCATATTACTTTGATGGGCCTACGTCATTACAGCAAAACCCTAAACCCTAAACACCTATATGAATTTGGTCCCTGAATTTTAACAACTTTATGAAATCAGTCCCTATATTATTTTTGGCCTAATTTTAGTCCCTCAACTTAGTAACCTTTTGATATTGCTCCCTTTCGTCTGCACCGTTAACTTATCAATCGGAAAAAGCTCGTCTTCCTCACCTTCGTCTCTCAGAGCCCATGTCCAAGTCTTGCCAGGCTTTCCTTCCTCCGCAAGCTCAGCCTCCGATCCACGACACCATTCCGACAAACCTTGACCGGCTTCATACGTTGCTTTATCTATGGCTAGAGTGGAACGAGCTCAAAGGGACCATTCTGACCGTCCTTGCCAACAACCCCGCCCTGCTTCATCTTAGTTTACAGGGTAACAAACTCCAAGGCATCATCCCGTCGCCTTCGGTGAGATTCCCCCCCTACGCCCAGTGGACCAATTGAGGGTGTTCAATAGCTCCTCCTAAAGCCAGGTGTTGAAATTCATCTCTCCGCTTCAGGGAAATCCATGGCCCGAGAAGATTCTGGCCATCGACCTCGGGATCGTCGACGGCGACGTCTCGGGTCGAGAGGCGGTGCTGGAAGGCGTGCATAGGTTTGAGTAGAAAGGTTCTCTTTAACTCCAATTTAGACCTGTTCCAATCGCCGCCGGCGAATTGAGATTCTCACGGCCAACTACTTTTCCGGTGTCATTCCTCCTGCATACGGTTACCTGTAGTCTCTGCAGGTTCTCTCCATCTCCAAAATAACCTCTCCGGCATGAATCCGACAGTGCTCAGAAACATTTCCGTTTGATAAGTTAAGAGTGCACACGAAAGGGACCAAAGTCAAAAAGTTATTAAAGTTGACGGATTAAAATCAGGCAAAAAATAATATAGGGACTGATTTCATAAATTGTTAAAGTTCAGGACCAAATTCCTAATTTTGCCTTTTTTGTATAGTACTATAGATATAAATACACACACATGACACATGTACAATACACATAATAGTGTCATGGGTATAATGTATGACAGTATCTAGCATTCATCACGGTCACTCCAATCATGGCATAATTTCGAGGGCATTAATGTCTCTAACAACATAAAATTTATATGTTCGGGCTTGGACCGTCCGGGACTAGCCCGCCACATAAGTCAACTAAGGGCCCACACACAAAGATGTATGTCAGTCATTCCTCACCTTTTACAAAAGGATATCTGAGATATCCCGAACCCAGAAAATTTCCCCTAGACAACGCACCGTCTTTTCTATTTTGGAAATGAATTTTAATTGGTTAAATAAAAATATTTTTTTATTTAAATTCCATCATTATTTAAAAATATCACTAATAATGATAAAATACTTGGAGGATTGTGATGAATTTAATGGTGTTACAAGAGCTAATGTGATTGACTTTCTTTCCATTACTTTATTTGTAAAGTATTTAGAGTTTTGTGCCGAACCATCAATATAAATATTCTTTTAATATATAGTGCTGTGTGAGACAATGTGATTAACTTTCTTTACATTTCTTTATTTGTAAATTATTTATAAATTTGTATGAATTAACTTTTAATATTACCTAAATTAAATTATCTTTCTTTGCTGGTTAGGAATCATTTTCATTTCCACAAAACTCTTATGTGAGAATAAGGCTCTGTTTGGCGCGACCGTTTTTGCTCTGGTGAATTTGAATAAAAATATCACTAACATAGAATGTATGTTTGAGATGATAATTGGTATGCACCCATAAATTTATATAAGTTTCAGGAGTGTTATTAGCCAAAGCTCCATCATGAGAAAGTAGAGGTAGTGGAGTCATGCTCAACCCCGTGACCAAGGGAGTGGGGAAATAAGAAGAAAATCGCCGCAATTGTCGCGACAACGTCACCCGCGCGGGTAGCAACAAGGTCAAACCCCGCCATCATCGGATACGACCGAAGCCGCGTAGCCACACCCCACTAAGGGGGTGCGGATAGGCGTACACCCCACTAGGGGGTGCGTGTCGCACCCAACTTAGGGGGCACAACCAAAGCCACACCTCGTGGGGGCGGCCAAGGCGACAACCCCCATAATGGGGTGCGACCAAGGCCGCACCCCCCATGGGGTGCGGCCAGGCAAGGCTCGCACCCCCCTCCTTGGTGGGTGAGGCCGAAACTGCACCCCCTTTGGGGGGTGCAGCCGGAATTACAACACCCTCCCTTTTCAGGAGGGTGTGACTTCCCGTCAGGGACAGAGCCAAAAAGAATTCTTAGGAGGGGCACAAAGTTTTTAATAATTCTAAAACGATTTTTGTATAAGAAATACAAATTAAAACAGAAATATTAAAGTAAAACAGTAAGTGTAAAAATTACCAATCATTATAGTTGTCCTCGTCGACTCTTTACAAACTTCAAAATATAAGATCACAACACATTTCTCTAAGAAAACATGCAATGCAGGTGATATTCTTGTTTCCTGCAAAACATTATAAAATAATAAAAATATTAGATATATTGAAATTTTTCATTAAAAATATTTATGAAATAATTTAATACAATTTGTAACATACCATATTTTTATAGCTGTCCTCGTCTGGTTTTCATTTTTTGAAACCTCTGAATGATTGTCTCTTTTTCGATATTTGCAAATACATCTTTTTCTATATATGTAACCAAACAGTCATTCATTAAAGAATCTCCTATTCGATTGCGTAGACGATTTTTTACAATGTTCATTGCTGAAAATGCTCTTTCAACAGTAGCAGTCGCAACTGGTAAAATCAATGCTAACTTTACTAGCAAATATACCAATGGATATAAAATATCCTTCCTTTTTTCTACCAATTTCTTTGCAAGATCTCCAATTCCATTTAATTGTCCAAAGTTATTGTCAGACTTTACATCAATAATATATGTGTCCAATTGCTATCAAGTTCCATATTATCCAAAATAGAAAAATCTGATGGATAAAACTCTGCAAGACGTTTCAGCTTTTGTTTATCAAAACTTGAAAATGTATTATTTGGATTTAAACATGCAATGCAAATAAGTAATTCCGTATTCGTCTCTGTAAACCTGTTGTTGAGTTCTTGAAGTTGCAAATCTATGACATTATAAAAAATCTCGGCTCGATAATAATGTAAATTTGTCATCTCGTGAACTCTTCGTCTTGATCGTCCTCGTGCCACATACATATTTTCCATTAAAGGAATCTCAATTTTATAATTCTGACAAAATGATGAAACATCTTTAATCAACTTTTCGCATCCATTATCTCGCATATCTTGCAACCTTTGTTTTGATATTCTCACTAAATTTATTGCATTAACAAAATCTTGTTCTTTACGCTGCAAAGCTTGGGACAAAATATTAGTTATTCCCATAATATCTCTCATTAGATATAAAATGAAGGCATAATCAAAAGTTTGCAGAGAATTTAGTAATGCGAATATTGTTGCTTTCTGTTCTGAACTTGTATGTTGATCTCGCTCAACCAACTCGAGAACATCAATAAGAGATGAAAATAGCACGATCATATTAATCAATGAACTATAATGTGAACCTCATCTTGTATCACCTGCTCTAATAAGAGTTCTTTCCTGATTTTGACCCGTTCCGACAATTATCTCTCCTTTTTGTAAACATTCAAAAAATTTCTGTGAGTGAGATTCTCGAAAAAGTTCTTGTCGCTTGCATGAAACAGTAATAATATTAGTTGTTGTAGTTGTTAAATCAAAAAACCAAGCAACTAAAACATGATTTTTTGCAACAACGACTAATGCAAGCTGAAGTTGGTGAGCATAACAATGAATATAATAAGCTGATGAATTCTCCTTCATAATAAGTGCTTTAAGACCATTAAACTCTCCTCTCATATTACTGGCACCATCATAAACTTGTCCACGCAATTTTGAAATACATAAATCATGATTAGAGAAGAATCCTTCTAATGCTGCAGTCCCAAGAAGGATTTATTACAGATTATTCTATTCCTTATTCTGTTGATTTGAATTTCAAATCAGATCATATATTGCAAAAAGAAAAGGAAGAAGATACACAGTTTTCACGACAGCATTACAGAACATATCACAAAATAGTTGTACAGGAAAAAGAAAGTGGAAGAAGAAACAGTCGGGAAAAATATACAGGAAGAAGAAAGAAAAAGTTCTACAGATCATCTTCATCTTCTTCCTCAAGCAGCCCTCATTCACTGAGAACATCAACTCTACTCCTTCTCTCAGTCTCTGCTGCAAGACCAGATCTTCAAAGAGCAACAATAATCTGAGGAACTTATTCTCTCAGATTCATCAGCTACAGGAAGATTAGTACATCCAAGAGAAAGCTCCAACCATATACTGTCAAACATTTTCAATCAGACAGAGGAGCTTTACAACATCAATCCACTAGAGTCTTCTCTCAGAATATTGACAGAGAAGAACATCTAACCCTTCTTATCCCCTCTTGTACATGGTTATAACTCCCTTCAAAAGTTAACCCCTTGGTGACAGGACACCTGAACAAAAACCTGCAGTTGGGTTAGAGCACGTGATCAAAAGCTCACTTGGTGTGTGGACACCTGAACAAAAACCCCTTGGTGATAGGGCACCTGATCAAAAACCTAGTGGATCCTACCAAGTGTGGTAGAAGAGTGGACGTACCCAGGTTTATTGGGGAAGTACTATAAAAATCCTTGTGTCCTCTGTGTTGTGATTTTCTGTGTGTTGTGCTGTGTGCTTTGTTTTCTTTATTTAGTTTCTATAAATCACTCTGCTATACACATATATTTATATCACTATTTTAATTCAGCTATAAAATTAAGTGAAAAGTTTTTAATACTCTATTCACCCCCCTCTAGAGTAAATCTAAGATCTAACCTCACTTTCAATTGGTATCAAAGCATATCAATTGACTTTCACAGGTACTTCGGCCTCTCCTTCCCCCGTCTCCTCTTCCCGGACCTCCATCGACTCTTCCGCCCCTCCTGCCTGGGCCTCCTGTTCTCCTCTTCTTCTCTCTTTCTCTTCCATATCTCGGTCCATCCCCTCCGCCTCGGCTTTCCAGGTGGTATTGACCGCGGTGACGTAGCATTTCCTTGCTACCTTGGGGTCACACCTCACCGGACCTGGATCCCTCCTACACTAAACATGAGGCATTTGTGGAAGGTGGATAGGATGCACCGGAATGCGTTGATGAGGGGTCGCCCAAATATGGCGCTATAGCTACACGGCGCATCCACAATGACGAACCGACAGTTACGGGACTGCCCCCTAGAATGACGTGGAGCCCTACTCCTCCCTCCACCTCCTTCCTCTCCCCCGAGAAACCGAACAATGGGCCAGTAATACGAAGGATTCTTCTAATTTTGAAATAAACACCCGCTGCGCAATACGCCAATACCTACATAGGAAGATGATCGGAAATTGCTTACTAGATTTTGCTGAAGAAAAGGCTTGCTCGATTTTGCTTACTCAGAAATAGGAAATTGCTTAATTGGGAAACCCAGAAATTGCTTACTAGAAATTCTGATTACCTGCTGCCTGGCCCTGCTGGCCGCTGCCGCTGAAGAAAGCTAGGAAAGTAGGAGGGCCGGGAATGGCTACGAGCCTACGCCGCTGCCGCTAGGGCAAGTCCAGTCCCAGAAGAACACCCCGCTGCCGCCTGCCGCTATGCGCCTGTGCCAAAACTCAGAAGAAAACCCCGCTGGCGCTGGCCGCTGCCCCCTGCCGCTAGGTCCAGAACCAGAAGAACACCCTGCAGACTGCAGTCCCGCTGCCGCGGTGCCGAGGCGGCGACCAAGGGAAGAACTCTCTCTCAGTCGCACACTCGCACTCTTGCCCGTCTCCCGTCTGGCCGTCCCCTGTCTCCCGAATCGCGCGGCTAGGGCAAAACTACGAAAAAGCCGGTGATATGAAAAAACCGCTGAGCGCGGCCTAAAAAATGTTTTTTTTTAAAAAATTTCAGGGGGGGGGGGCACGTGCCCCCCTGGACCACACTTAAGTCTGCCCATGCTTCCCATTTTGGGAGGCGCATTCGTCTTTGAGAGGCACGCCTCGCTCTTACGAGCACGCACTCCGTCGGCACCCGACCACATTCTCGACTTTCCGCCCGCAAAGCTAGTCAAGCGCTTCCGCATTCATCGCGCGCTCAGAACGCTTCTGCGTTCACGACGCGCACGACAGTTAACCTTTCTTAATTTTCTAGAGTGCAGGTCTTGTTCACTTCACTCAACGCCATCAACGAAGCTGCCCAAACTGCCCGCGGGGGGGGGGGGGGGGGGGGGGGGGGCAAGACCGGAATATCCAAAAAATGGTGAGTTGTGTGCTCCAAATCGGCAAGCGTGATTCGCCCGTTAGGTGGTTACGGTGTTACAACGGTGAAATTATCGGGCTACCCCTGCCCAAGGCTTTAAAAAGAGCTCATGACCTTCATTTCATGGGACCTTGTCTTCTACACCCGAGAGAACTTCGTTGAAGATTCCTCAGAGTTCTCCTTCGGCGCTTGAATATTTCCTCCATGTCTTTGAAGATCTCCTTCAAGTCTTCGAAGATCTACTTCAAGTCTTCGAAGATCTCCTTCGAGCCTTTGAAGATTTCATTCGCATTCAAAGACATTCTTCCTAAGTGACTCGGAGATCCACCGGGCACTGAAAGGCGACCAGAGCATCTCACTTTCATTCCCACGGAAAAGTACTTAGCATCCTAAGAGGTGGTCTGCCACCCCCGGAGATCTCTATTCGTAATCATTGCAACGAGCGGCGGCATGTCGCCCTCGAGTTCTCAGTTTTTCTTGAAAGAAACCGACATATAGTGGAATTTGGCTGACACAACTCCGACCTCGTGGTTTTTTACTCTTTCTAGGTTTTTCACGTTAAAAGCGTTCTTATGTGTCCACTAGTTCTTTCATTTACTGTTTGCGTACTCGGTTCGTTTTCAAGCTAAGGTGGTTCAATTCGACCGGTCTACCAGAGCGTCGAGCGACCCACAACAACAATGGTTATGACTGCTATCAAAAAATAAAGCTAGTTATGACATAAAAATGGACAAAAATCTTTTGGTGAGGTCGGGAGGTCACGAACAACGGTTTATAACCACCGTGGTCAAGACCGGCACCACCATGCCAAACGGAGCCTAAGAATGATGACAATGAGAGCTCCTACCCTACGATGACAATGAGAGCTAAAATGAAGTTTTTGACCTTTCTAAGGCATGTTTGGGTTGGTGGTTGCAGTTGGAGATGGAGAACATTGGCTAATGGAAGCTCATGGTTAATGACAGACCGGGAATGTTAATTGCAGACCAAAATATTTATAAAAAAAATTGAACTAAACATTCAAAACCAAATATTAAGTGCATAAGTGTCATGTAAAGTACAAAACACATCATATTAAAATATTGGTAGCAAAACTAGATTCATCCAAAAGAATTTATAACATAAGCCAACAAAAACAATGAAATGATTTTTATTAATTCAAGTATTTATATATATATATACATAGTAGGTTAGTAGAAATAAGTTTTGATGTATACCAAAAATTTAAGCAACGATACTTGAAAACAAAAATCAAACGTCCTCCGGAGCATGGAGAAAGGAAGATAAAAAATGTCGTTGTAACAAACTTTAAATATGCACATTAAATTAAAAATTTGAAGTTATTAGGCTTTTAAATGTATGTTCTATATGAGAAATAAACTATTTTATTAATGTTTGAAACGCACTAAAGAGTCGAGATTCCATTTTGTAACAATTTGTTGACGATATTTCTTTCAACTTAAGAATATAGGCGGTAGCAGGTAATCGTCATGCACCAACAATTGTACAAAGTCATTACCATTAATGTACCCAATGAAAATTATTCTTGAAAATGTTGGAGGTGCCGAATGTAACGGTAAGAATGTAAATGACTGGAATGTAGAGAAATGAACGAATTTGATATTGTAATAAGAAAAAACCGCTAAATTGGGAAAATGCAGAAAAAAAATCAAGATCAATGCATGACTAAATGCAGAAGAATGCGTTTACATAGGTTCAGAAAAATCAAGAATGAGAAGAAGAATCTCCAGCGAGGAGAATTTTTTTGTAAAATGATTGTCTTAGAAGAAGTAATTGCAACGAGATCTTTTGACTTAGAAGACGTAACTAGAAAACCAAATGTGTAGTATGGATTGAAAATCAAATAATGCAACATAAATCATAGATATCAACAAAAAAAAAGACCTTAACTGGATGACAAAAATGAAATCTGACTTGCATTAAACTACAACAAAGTCAATTCATGTTCACCTAAACATGGCATCTATTTGGAAGAAGCCCTAGCTAGGATAAAGAACTACACCATACAAAACCTAGCTCCCAGGAAACGGATACATTGGATTCGAGACTATCACGTCCTACATTGGAATGACTCGCGTCGCCGAGCTGGGAGGGGCGCCGGGGTTGGTCGGCGAGTGGTCCGTTCGGCGAGGGGGATCGGGCGTTCCACATTGGGAGAGAAACAACCCCTTATTTTTACAAAACGTGATCTGCTAATTGCGGGATTGGGTCTGCCCATATAAATCATCTAAGACAATATTCTTGAATGGAGCTACCCCATGCGGTTAGTGGTTCCAAATGAAGATTATTCAAACAGAGAACAAATAGTGTTTGTGTTCCTCCAAAAGCGCAATGGAAAAAAACGCACAAACAAACAGAGGTTCACTGTTGCTGAGATTAAAATAGAGGTTTTCCAAACACATTATTATCTCTGACGTTAATTTGTTTGGATCGAAATTGACGCAAAAATGGCCGGATAGAATAATTAATCAACCTTTGTTGGAAATTTAAGTTAATCCTCCGTTGTCCTAATTCATTTGTTGAAGCACCGAAGGGTTAGATTTGATTCTCTGTCTAGATGCTACATTTAAGATTTTGGCTCCAGCTATAATAATTAGTAAAGAGTTAATTTTAGAGAGAAAACAAAAATATCTCTTCTCGTAAATATTTTATATTTTTTAAAATATATATTTATTTATTTTTGCAGGCGGAGCCGCGGGGGAATCGTTTTCCTTCGGCAAACTGTCATTCGGCAGAGATTCTTAAATTAATCTCCATTTTACAGAAATTTAAAAAAATTGATGTTAGCATTAAATCTATCCTAAATTTTTATATTAAATCCAAAATAAATTGTTAGACTAAATTTCATTATATTTTTAATAGTTTTAATTATATTGCGGAGAGGGGTGGCTTGGTAATTGCGCCGTGGTAACCACCATATCTATCAAAGAGGCGAATCAGATTGTACGATATGAACCACACTGATCGCCATATTTGTCGATATGATGGTTTTGCCCCTAGGGCAGTTCGGGCAGTTCTATTGGCGGCGATGACGGAAACGAACGAGTCATGCAATCTGAGAAGTAAACAGAGTCAACTGCCGCGCATGGCGCGAGTGAGGAGGCTTTCTGAGTGCGCCGTGAACGTGGAGGCATTTTGAGCGCGCCGTGAACGCGGAGACGTACTGAGCGCGCTGGGAACGTGAACGCGGAGGCGTACTGGGCACCCAGGAAACGCGAGCACACGCGTCGGGAACGCGAAGGCGGTCGGAGCACGCCTCGAACGCGGAGGTATTCTGAGCGCGCCTCGAACGTAGAAATGTTCTGAGCGCGCTGTGAGCGCGCCATGAGCGCAGAGGCGTTGTGAGCGTGCAGTGAGCACAGAGGTGGGCGTGTTAAATTTTTGAAGTGAGCTGTCGCCTGGCGATAGTGGTTGTCGCCCCAGCGACAGCTGGCGAGTATCCTACTCGCCGCCGAGTAGGCTTTTGCCTATAAATAGAGGGGTACCCCCCTAAAGAGTAACCAATTTTGAAAGTGGCGAGCATAGTCATCAGAAGTGGCGAGTATCATCAACTCTGAGCGAGTTAGAGATACCAGAGCGCTACCTGGCGAGCATCGGACTTGGAGCGAGTTCGACGAGCTCCCTTGAGCGAGTAGCGAGTAGTGGAGATATCGCCCGGCGACAGCCGATATCGCCCAGGCGACAACGAAGAAAGCGAGGAAGCGTGCGCGACGAGCGTGCAAGTATCCTGGAGTGCGAGCAGCGAGCTTGCGGGTATCTGGAGTGCGAGCAGCGAGCTTGCGAGGATCAGAGATATCGCCCGGCGACAGCCGATATCGCCCCGGCGACAGCGAGGAGCGAGTATCACCAGCCTGGTGTGCTCGGGAGAAGAAGCGGACCTTGTCCGTGACCTTATCTTACCTTCTATTGGCTGTTGTGATTCAAGTTGGATGCAACTTGTATTCAGCCGTGTTTATTTGTAATTTGGTTGCCTAGTTGGAATATAGTCTTCTTTGTTCATCGTTGGTACACATTATTGGTAGCAAACTCAAAAATTCAACATGATATCAGAGGGAGGTTCCTGAAGCAGCGCGTGCTATCGAAGTTCAAGGTTGTCTTCCAAGATGGACGGCGGAGGAGGTTATGCGAGAGGACTAGGAATCGAGCTGCTTACTCAAACCAACTACAAGAAGTGGATGTCTTGTATGGAGAGCTACCTTTTTGGAGAGGATCTCTGGGAGGTTGTTGGTGGTGGGGAGCAAGAGGAAGTTGTAGCTGCCGCCGATAATGGTCCAGCTGTGAGAGCTTGGAGGAAGACCAACGCCATGGCAGAGTTCACCTTGAAGAGAGCCATATCACCTGACTTGTTCGACCACATCATAGGTTGCAAGTCAGCGTCTACGATCTGGATAGCCCTCGATGGGTTATTCAACAAGAAGAATGTGGCGCAGCTACAATTCCTGGAGAATGAGTTGGCGAAGTCGATTCAAGGCGAGATGGCGATATCCACCTTCTTCCTGAAGGTGAAGAACCTATGCGGGGAGATCTCGGCCTTGGATCCTGAAGAGCCAATCTCAGAGGCGAAGTTGAAGCGACACATACTCCGAGGCTTGAGGAGGGAGTATGTCCCCTTCGTTACTTCCGTGCAAGGATGGGCTACTCAGCCCTCCCTTCTGGAGCTAGAGAACCTGCTATCGTCACAGGAGAGTTTGGCGAAGCAGATGGCGGGAGTATCCATCTCAGGAGGAAATGGCGAGGCGTTGTTCTCAGGAAAGAAGAGATCCTGGGACAAGAGAAAGAAGAACTCTGGAGAGGGACCTTCAACGTCCTCTCAGGGAGATGGGGGGAAGTTCCTTCCTGCCCGCGACGAGAAGGGGAGATACCTTTGCTTTGCCTGTAAGAAGTACGGGCACATGACAAAGGATTGCCGGTCCAATCTGAGGGCCGGTCATGCTGCTAACAAGGAGGGAGATCACCAGAGAGGTGGAGGAAGAGGTGGAGGTCACCAGGGCGGTGAGAGGGGGGACAATTGTTTCCTGGCAGAGATGACGACAACGTCAGTCGATGTCTTAGCCTCCATCAACCTCGAGGACGACTGGATAGTGGATTCCGGTTGCGGGCATCATCTCACATGAGATATGTCGAAGTTTGCCTCCTCGACAGCATATGAAGGAACATATGCTATCATCACTGTGGATGATACGGTACATCCCGTAGAGCGAGAAGGGAAGGTGTCCCTTGGGAGTATAGAGAAGCCAGTGACACTGAAGAGTGTGTATCACGTGCCTGGCATGAAGAAGAACCTCTTCTCGGTGGCTAACGCCGTGGATGCTGGATACCACGTCCTGTTTGGACCGAAGGAGGTGAAGTTCTTGAAGAACTTTTCGTCTGTCGATGCTGACGTCACACTCACCGGGAGAAGGGTGAAGGATTTGTATGTCCTGTCTGCAAATGCCTACGTGGACAAGCTGAAGACAAACGACAGCGCTGTGATCTGGCATGAGAGGCTAGGTCATGTAGGGATGGACAAGCTGAAGATGATGGCGGCAAAGGGCCTAGTGAGCGGCCTGCCTCATCTCACTTCCTACGGCGATGGCCATATGTGCGACGGATGCCAATATGGAAAGTCACATCGACTTCCATTTGACAAATCGGAGACCAGGTGTAAGGCACCTCTTGAGTGCGTACATGATGACGTGATGGGGCCGTGCGTCACCCGTACTTATGGATGCAATAAGTATGCGCTGGTTCTGGTGGATGACTTCACCCGCTATACGTGGGTATACTTTCTGAGAGAGAAGTCAGAAGTATTCAATAGGTTCCTCGAGTGGAAGGAGCTTGTGGAGGGGAGGCTGAACCGCAGAGTCAAGAAGCTGAGGAGCGACAATGGAGGGGAGTTTACCTCCAATGAGTTTGCTTCTTTCTGCAGGAGGTTCGGCATTCGGCGGGAGCTCTCCTGCGCTCACACCCCTCAGCAGAATGGGGTGGCAGAGAGGAAGATCCGCCATCTGGTGGAGACTACCAGGAGTTGGCTACATGCCAAGAGCATTCCCAAGGCCTTATGGGCGGAGGGAATGACGTGTGCTACTAATGTGATCAATCGGCTACCTCTGAGTCCTAACAGGATGGTGTCTCCACACCAGCTCATGTTCGGGGAGAAGCCTAATGTGGGTCACATGAAGGTGTTCGGTTCTACCTGCTTCGTGCACGTCCCGGACGCTCAGAGAACAAAGTTGGAGCCGAAAGCGAGGAAGTGTATCTTCATCGGCTACGATGAGCGGAAGAAGGGGTGGAAGTGCATGGATCCGCAGACTCACAGGTTCGTCGTCTCGCGCGACGTTGTGTTTGACGAACTGGTCTCATACCAGGGAGTCTTTCAGTGGAGCTGCCGGAGAGTGGAGAAGCTAGCAGGGAAGAGGAGTGGGTCACTGAGGACCCTACTGTGGAGTTGGAGTTATGTCCAAGTGCTCCATTGCCATCTGGCTCAGGAGGAGCATCTGGCTCAGGAGGAGCTTCTGGCTCAGGGGGAGCTACGAACTCAAGAAGCAGGGAGAGCACCGCTTCAGGAGGAGTTCAGAGAGGAGCTCAGAGAGGAGCTCAAGCAGAGGAGTCTACCGGAGTGGTAGATAGTGGCCAAGCCTTGAGGAGGTCGAAGAGGACCATCGTCCCGCCTGCTCGCTATAAGGAGGGGAACTTCGTGAGTCTGGTTTCCTGCTTCTTCGCAGGAACACTCAATGAGAGGGAACCTGCCTGCTTTGAGGATGCAGCTGACATCAAGGAGTGGGACGCGGCCATGATCGAGGAGATGGAGGCCCTAGAGAAGAATGAGACATGTGACCTGGTTCCCATGGTGGAGGGCATCAAACCTGTCACCTGTAAATGGGTGTACAAGGTGAAGAAGAGGGCTGATGGAGAAGTGGAGCGGTACAAGGCGAGGCTTGTTGCTCGAGGCTTCTCACAGACCTACAGAGAGGACTACGAGGAGACCTTCAGTCCTGTAGCGAAGATGACGTCGGTGAGGACGATCATTGCCCTAGCAGCGTGCAGAGGGTGGAAGCTATGACAGCTGGACGTGAAGAACGCGTTCCTATACGGAGAGATCGACAAAGACATATTCATGGTGCAACCACCTGGATACGTGTCCAAGTCCCAGCCGCGTCACGTCTGCAAGCTGAAGAAGGCCCTCTATGGTTTGAAACAGGCGCCAAGAACCTGGTATGGAAAGATTGCGAAGTACCTGCAGTTCTGCGGCTACGATGCCTCAGATTCAGACTCCAACATGTTCGTGAAGAAGGATGGAGGTCTTCACGTGCTAGTGCTGCTGTACGTCGACGACATGATCGTGACATGGAACAACCCTGAGGAGGTCGCGGCGCTGAGAGAGCAGCTTTCCATACGCTTCGAGATGAAGGATCTTGGTGAACTGCACCATTTCCTTGGCCTCCAAGTAGAGAAGAGAAGAGGCGGACTGGATGTTTCCCAGAGGGCATATGCCGAGAGGATCGTCGAAAGATTCGGCATGAAGGAGGGGAAGAGCAGTTCCGTTCCTCTGGAGGCGGGGCTGAAGCTTCGGAAGGAAGAAGGGAGGATTCTTCCTGATCCGAAGATCTTTCGGGCACTGGTAAGAAGTCTTATATACTTGACTATCACAAGGCCGGACATCGCCTTTGCTGTCGGCCGAGTTAGTCAGTATATGCAGGAGCCGCGGAAGCCTCATCTGGAGGCAGCCAAGGGGATTCTGAAGTATGTGAAGGGCACCCTTGAGATGGGTTTGTCCTATGAGGAGAAGTCTAACTTCAAGCTGCACAGGTACACGGATGCAGACTGTGGAGGTGACGCTGATGATCGCAAGTCGACATCAGGGTATGTGTTCTTGTGTGGAGCAGCTGCTATCTCGTGGTGTAGCAAGAAGCAGGACTCCATTTCCCTTTCTACCACGGAGGCCGAGTACAAGGCGTCGTCCTTAGCAGCTCAGGAGTGTGTCTGGCTAAGTAGACTAGTGGTGGATGTGGACAAGGAGGTCAGCGGACCTACTGTGCTACGCGGGGACAATGAGAGTGCATTGAAACTGGTAACCAATCCAGTGTGTCATGCAAGGACCAAGCATATTGAGATCGAGCATCACTTCATCAGAGAGAAGGTGCTGAGTGGCTTGATCACTGTGGAGCATGTGCGGAGTGAAGACAACCTTGCGGACATATTCACAAAACCCCTATCTGCGGGGCCGTTCTGGAGGCTTCGCTCATTGCTTGGAGTTGTTCCCGGAGCTCACTTCAAGTGAGAGTGTTAGATTTTTGAAGTGAGCTGTCGCCTGGCGACAGTGGCTGTCGCCCCAGCGACAGCTGGCGAGTATCCTACTCGCCGCCGAGTAGGCTTTTGCCTATAAATAGAGGGGTACCCCCTAAAGAGTAACCAATTCTGAAAGTGGCGAGCATAGTCATCAGAAGTGGCGAGTATCATCAACTCTGAGCGAGTTAGAGATACCAGAGCGCTACCTGGCGAGCATCGGACTTGGAGCGAGTTCGACGAGCTCCCTTGAGCGAGTAGCGAGTAGTGGAGATATCGCCCGGCGACAGCCGATATCGCCCAGGCGACAGCGAAGAAAGCGAGGAAGCGTGCGCGACGAGCGTGCGAGTATCCTGGAGTGCGAGCAGCGAGCTTACGGGTATCTGGAGTGCGAGCAACGAGCTTGCGAGGATCAGAGATATCGCCCGGCGACAGCCGATATCGCCCCGGCGACAGCGAGGAGCGAGTATCACCAGCTTGGTGTGCTCGGGAGAAGAAGCGGACCTTGTCCGTGACCTTGTCTTACCTTCTATTGGCTGTTGTGATTCAAGTTGGATGCAACTTGTATTCAGCCGTGTTTATTTGTAATTTGGTTGTCTAGTTGGAATATAACCTTCTTTGTTCATCGTTGGTACACTTGATTGGTAGCAAACTCAAAAATTCAACAGGGCGCGCCGTTGAGCGTGAAGGTGAATGCGCTGTTGAGCGCGGCGAGGAAGACACACATGCAAAGGATTGCGCGGAGGAAAAATATTTCGACATAAAATTATTTCCGCAAAAAATTGATATTAGTCTCTAAATTTTTGAGACTGATGGGATCACCCTCAATTTATAAGAATTCCGGGCTGCGAATAGTTGAAATCCCATGAAACCCACTCCCTTCGTGGAGAGTTAGATGGAAAATCGTCACGCATACGATCACCACACCCAATCACGCGCGCAATTCGCGCTCCAACCGCCGCCACGCCACTTGGAGCCCGCCCCCGCTCGCCTCCGCAGCCGGCCGCCCGGCCTCCTAGCCGGCCTCGCCCGCACGCCCCCGACAAGCGGCCGGCCAGCCGGTCGGCGGCCCTTGGCCGCCCGCCTTCGGCGCGTGGCCGGCCGACGCTCGGCTTGGCGGGCATCCGCCCGACCAACCGTGTCCGAGCTCCCGCGGCATGCGCGACCGGTCGGCCGCTGCGCGGTTTGGCGGTCGGCCGCCCGTGGCCGAGCAGCCGCGGGCAGCCTAGCCGCTCGTGGTCAAGCGCCCACGGCCGCGCGGCCGGCCAACCGGTCGGTCCCGCTTGGCTGCACTCCCTCGGCGCGGGCGGCCAGCCGTGCCTGCCTGCCGCTCGTGGTCGTGCGCCCGCCCTTCCTTGCCGGGTGGTTTCCACCACCGGGCGGTTCCCCCGTCGCAGAGCCCTTCCTCCGCCGCCATCCGATCGCCCCGCGATCTCTCCACCGTTTGGATGCATGAGTAATCACCCGCGTAACCGCCAGTATAAACACCTGTCATGATTTGGTGCGAATATAAAAAATAATATTGGTTTGCGTTTAGAACAATACCAAATTAATACGTGTTATAAATCTTATAAAATCGGTTTGCGTTTAGTATTTGTGGTGGTTACGGTCTGCGATTATTCGTAGTAACCACCATAACCACCCTAACCACCCATGGTGCCTATAAATAGAACCTCAAGACTTTGCTTTCTTCCATCTTTTTCTCCTCCTCCTTCCTCCTAAGTTTAAGAGAGAGAGAGAGAGAGAGAGAGAGAGAGAGAGAGAGAGAGAGAGAGAGAGAGAGAGCTCTTGAAGATTTCCCTCCTCTTCGAAGCCGCCCTTGAAGAAATCTTCAAGCACTCCGAATTCGGTCGAAGATCTTCATCTTCCTTCCAGCATTCCAAAGGCCATCTAGCAGAATGCGCGTCAAGTTCCAGAGCACGCTCAAGTTTCAGAACGCGGCAAGTTGAAGAGTGCACCAGGCTCCAGAGCGCACTTAAGTTCCAGAGCGTTGTGCTCCCCACCGTCACAAAGAAGAAGACCTAGCTTCGAGAGCGGTGGTCTGTCACCCTTCGAACACCTCCCTCTCTCCCCCAAAGTTGTGAAGAGGTGCGGCCTGTCGCTCTCGATCTCTCAAGCAAGCCCTGTAAAGAAATATCAAATAATGAAGTTTGGTCGGCACCGTCCCGTCCACGTGATTTTCATCCATTTTCGGGGTTTTCCACGATAAAAAAGATCACTTGCCAACTGACTCGCTTCTCTGTGACTATTTGCGTGATCGCCCGCTCCCAGACTAAGACGGTCTATTTCAGACCGATTTAAGGAGCCTCAAGTAGACTGCAAGAGAGACTTTCTGAAATCAGTCCTTAAGATTTATTTTGTTTGAAATAAGTTTATAAATTTTACTTATTTTTTGAAATAAATCCCTAATCTTTTCTTTGTATGAAATAAGTCGTTCAACTTTTTAAATTTTTTGAAATTAGTCATATACCATTTTCTACATACTAATTGATGCGGATAGCTAGGGTACTCTGGTAGACCGGTCGAATTGAACCGTCTTAGCTCGTAAGTAAACCGAGCGTGCAAACAGTCAATGAATGAATTAGTAAGTAATACGAAGATTTTTAACGTGAAAAAATCGGAAACTGTGACCAACTTCAACTATCTTCTGGGGGTTACAACTAGAGACTTAGGATTCGAGCGCGACAGGCCGCCGTTCGTTACAGTAGTGGAGAGAAAGAGAGAATTCCGAGGGTGACAGACCACCTCTCAGAAAGCTAAGTATTCCTTCTTCTGAGAACAACCGTGAGAACAAAAGTGAGAATGACGAGTTGTCTTTCGGGAGAAAGGAAATCTCCAAGTCCACGAAAAAGATCTTCAAACACTGAAGGGAAGCTCAGAGAATCTTCGCAGAGCTCTCTCGGGTGCCGAAAGCAAGGTGTCTTGAAATGAAAGCTCTGAGCTCCTTTTATAGCTTTGGCCGGGGGTAGCCCAATAATTTTGCCGTCGTAACCACCCTAGTCACCTGACGGGCGAATCACGCTGGTCGATTTGGAGCACACAAATCATCATTTTTCATAAATGACCGTCGCGCTCTTTGGGCAGTTCGGGCAGCTTTGTTGAAGGTGAAAAAGGAGACAAACGAGTCCTGCAATATGAGAAATTAGGAAAGACAAAATGTGAGCGTGTCAGGAATGCGGAAGTGTTCTGAGCGCGCAACGAACACGGAATTGTTCTGAGCGCGCTCAGAAGCACTCTGAGCGCGCAATGAACACGAAAGTGTTCTGGGCTTGCAATGAGCACGGGAGTGCTCCGGGCACGCAATGGTCGCGGAGGCGCTCGGAGCGCGCGGTGAGTGCGGAGGTGTTCTGAGCGTGCAACGAACACGAAAGCATTTTGGGCGCGCTCGGGAGCGTTCTGAATGCGCAACGAACACGGGAAAAGGAAAGTCACGCCCTTTAAGGGGAAAGCGAGCTCCGACCTCACCCGCCGAGGGGATGAGGTTTCGGCCGCATCCCCCGCGGGGGGGGGGGGGGGGGGGGGGGGGGGGGGGGGGTGCTCGGCCGAACCCAACCATGGGGGGGGGGGGGTGCGTTTTGGCCGCAACCCACCAAGGTGGGGTGTGGGCTATCCGCACCCCACGTAGTGGGGCGCGGACTAACCGCACCCGAGTAGTGGGGTGCGACTTTTGGCTTTGTCCGGTGCTGCCTACGGTGCGATACTTGCGCGCGGCGGAGTCTTCTACTCCCGCGATCATGGGTTGGACCTTTGTCCCCACTAACCCCACTTCTCTTTAGTGAAGTTTTCTCTAAACACACCCCAAGACTCCTATGAATATATTGGTGCATATCACTAATTCATATAATTTTTTTTGTTATAATATTTATTAGTTGAATAAATTTTAATGTACCAATATTTTTTCAATTAATCACTTATTTTAAGTATTCTTTAACATTTTTTAATTTGATAAAATTTCATTTGAAATAACTAGGGATTAGTTTGGAGGGGCGGGTCCCGCGTGGTCGTGCGGACCACCTCGCGTGGTCTCAACCGCCGCTCATTTGGCCGGACCGCGGTCGCCCGGCGGGATCCGCCTCGCTCACATTAAAATTTGGATTCCCATTGATTTCATCCGCACGGAGGCAATCATGGCGAATGAAATCCGCGCCAAACTAGCCATAGAATTCATCAAAATAGTGCTTGGTAGGGTGTAAGGAGTTTATATGGAGGCTCACAAGCTTTTGAAGATTCCAATTTAATTCAAAGCTATTCAGGTTTATTACAATTTTGAAGATTCCAAGAACACAAACGGCATGGGAATCATTATTTAGTTGTTAGATGAATGAACTTAAGCAGATTTAGGGATGGAAAATGAGTGCATATGCAATGTCGAAGAGCCTGGTCTTCGACGGTGTTGAAGATGTTCACAAAATTTGAAGTATATGGCCGAATGAATTAGCAAATATGGATTGGGGGAATTCGATGTAGCTAGGGACACGAAGAGGATATGTTGTGAACAAATGGTTTGATCCGGACGAAGGCAGTGGTGCCCTATGATAATAGAAGATAATAAATAAGATGCTGGGAGAATGAGAAGCTGCGGCCCGCACCCCGCTTAGGGAGTGCGGCCAAGGCTGCACCCCGCATATGGGGGCGGCCTAGTGGGACGCGGCTAAGGCCGCACCCCCATAGGGGGTGCGACATGGCCCGCACCTCCCCTTGGGAGTACGGCCGAGACCACACCCCCGCGGGGGGTGCGGCTGAAAAAACGCACCCTCTTTGGGGGTGCGGTCAGAGCCCCAACACCCTCTTTTTCAGGAGGGTGCGCCTTCCCGTCTCGAGAGGGGGGGGGGGGGGGGGGTCTCAAGGAGGCGCGCGCCCTCCCTCTTACAGCGCATAATCGTATCCTCGGCTTTCGCCCGCAAAGCAAGCCAAGGGCTTCCACGTTCATCACGCACTCAGAACGCTTCCGGGTTCATTGTGCGCTCAGAATGTTTCCGCGTTCATCGCACACTCAGAATGATTCCGCGTTCGCGACGC
The DNA here is from genome assembly GCA_033032865.1 of Dactylorhiza incarnata. Classification (NCBI taxonomy): domain Eukaryota; kingdom Viridiplantae; phylum Streptophyta; class Magnoliopsida; order Asparagales; family Orchidaceae; genus Dactylorhiza; species Dactylorhiza incarnata. The sequence continues at coordinate 4,591,925 of JAWHQI010000123.1, read as the reverse complement.
GCACAACAGTTGTCCTTTCTTAATTTCCTAGATTGCAGGTCTAGTTCACTGCGCTCAACGCTATCAACGAAGCTACCCGAATTGACCGAATTGCCCAGAGGGCAAGACAGGAATATCCCAAAAATGACAATATGTGTGCTCCAAATCGGCAAGTGTGATTCGCCCGTCAGGTGGTTACGGTAGTTATAACAGAGAGATTACCGTGCTACCCATGCCCAAGGCTATAAAAGGAGCCCAGAGCCTTCGTTTCAAGGGACCTTGTCTTCTACACTCGAGAGAGCTCTGTTGAATATTCTTCAGAGTTCTCCTTCGGCGCTTGAAGATTTCCTTCGAGTTTTTGAAGATCTCCTTCGCTTTCGAAGATATTCTTCCTAAGCGACTCGGAGATCCTCTAGGCACCGAAAGACGACCAGAGCATCTCATTTTCATTCTCATGGAAAAGTACTTAGCTTCCTGAGAAGTAGTTTGTCACCCTCGGAGATTTTTATTTGTAATCATTGTAACGAGCGGCGGCCTGTCGCCCTCGAGTTCTTAGTTTTACTTATAAGAGACCGACGTATAGTGGAAGTTGGCTGACACAGCTCTGGCCGCGTGATTTTTTACCATTTTCGTGTTTTCCACGTTAAAAATGTTCTTGCGTCGTCCACTAGTTCTCTCATTGACTGTTTGCGTACTCAGCTCGCTCTCGAGCTAAGGTGGTTTAACTCGACCGGTCTACCAAAGCGTCGAGTGACCCGAAATAGTTTGACGCCGTCTATGGGAAACGTGAGTTCCCGATTAGATCTGAAAGCAATCTCTCCGAGAGTCTGACAATGATGGATATTGACCCGGCCGTTTTAGAAGCGGGCAGTGCCTCTTTCCCACAAATTCACTAGGGGGAGCGCTCGTCGTTGCACCTATCCTACCTCAAAGGCCCGACATTGCCGACAAGCAAGTCCCTCTGACGACAAAGCAAGTTCCTAATGACGACATAATCCTGTCCAGTTGATCCCCCTTGTCAGAGCAGATTTTGGCATATCCAGTCCCACCTTGGCTCAAGCCCCCGCTGTATAAGAAGTTCCACGGAGCAGAAAACCCATATGAGTATGTCAACTAGCTACTTTTTGACCGCGATGGAAGCGTTCAGGCTTCTAGACCAGATTACATGCAAGATCTTCCTAGCAACACTCCGCGGCGACGCTCTCAACTGGTATCGGTCCCTGCCAGAAGGAATCATTCACAACTTCACCGAACTATCCCAGTTGTTCACCGGATGGCATGAAGTCCGGGCACGGAGTGTCAGAAAAGCATCTCAGACAACGAAAGAGCCCGGTGCGGATGGACTCTCCCCTTCAAAACAAACATAGCACGACCGACGTCAGGGGGCGTCACCATAAGATCGTATCAAAAGAATCTCCGCGGAGGTTTCGATTTTGCCTTACATACAAACATTGGGAATCCAACATTCAAACTAAGAAGGACGTTGATAAGCCAACACATATCATTCAACATCTTGTTTATAGCAACAGTGACACGACTCAAGCTCCTTGGCGGGAACCTCAAGCTCAGAGCTAGCCACGCGGAACTTCCGGACGGAGCAATAATACCCACCATAGGAAACATCATCCTCTGCATACACGTAGGGACACTTCCAGAACCCGTCCAATATGAAATCCCGTTCTTCATCGCAGAAGCTGATTCACCATACAACGCAATATTTGGGGAGCATCCTGCTCGACACGCTGCAACATGACACCTTCGTGGCGGGTCGCAGGACGAGCAAAGGAAAAATCCTCCAAAACTTCGTTCGTCATCTCAGTGACGCAATGACCGAGGTTCCTTGGATTAGCCACGGGCCCCCACAAAGCCCGAATCCCAAGAAGCTTCGCTCAGAGAAGAGCTGTGTGGCCCCAGCGCCGATAGCAGAAACTAATCTCTCGACATCAACCACTCTACGACAATTTGAAACCACGGGTTGGAAAAGGAAGGGACACAGGCCACTCACAGAGGTCGGTCGACTTAACCAGAGCCAGTCGGTCTGTCCTCGAGGGTTGATGAACCGAAAAACCCGGATCCACACCTCGTTAAACTCCTCCTACGAGCATATCCTATCTATAATTTACAACATCAAGATTGTCAAGTGGTCGGGACCGCTCCCTCACAACTCGGGGAATCAGTCCCATTTTTTGTGACTTTCACAGGGCCCTATGACACCATACAAAACAATGTTTGTGCTTGAAGGATGAAATCGAGCGCCTGGTCCAGCTGGGGCACCTAAAGACCTTTCGCAGAACAGCTCAAAAGCAAGCTGCTCGGGAAGAGGCAACTGAAGACCAATCACCAGAATGACTGGCGCCAAAATCACCGTTGTCACAACCCGCATTTTCCCAACATTTAAAATGCTATCAGAGTAGGGAAAGCTATGCATTGTGATGCCACGTCACGTAGGGGACGCCTACTGACGTTAAGGCAAATCATCCTTCTTCGCAGTCAAGCAAATATTATTATTAACTCAAAGAGGTTTAAATATAATTTATGCAAACAGATTAACAAGCCGCGTCCCTCGGCTAGGTGGGTCAACTAGTCCACGCTTTTAAAATATAGTTTTACGCAGCGGAAAAATACTTGATTTAATTACTTAGTGGCCTAAGTGAACATGAAGACCTAGTGAGGTGCACCATGCAAGATCGAATGTGTGTATTTACTTTATATAAAAGTAGATTTATCACGCGCAAAAAGTAGTGAGATTATCATTTCAAAACATGATATGCAATGCTACAATTACCTTAGCATATCTAAGCAAGGAGCTATAAAGCCAACCCGCATCTAATCATTCCAGAACAAGTGTTCGAAGTAAACAACAAGTAACATCAGTTGTGAAACAAAAGTCTATCCAAACGGCACCACGGGCGCCAACACCTGACACGAACCCATGGGCCGACAAGTCCACAGAAATATCCTACCTCAAGAGGGTCAGAAGGCGGCAGCTAAAGCAGCTCTGCACTAACACCTGCTACTGTCCAGAACCTGAGGCATTCAAAGAAAGAACACCTCAGAAGCAAGTTACAAGTGGTGCAGAAAACAAGAAAGTAAGCAAACCTCCGCGAGATCGGAGGGAGACAGAAGCTGCAAGGGTTAGTGACGACAACACTAACCATAAATAATCATCAGAAAAAAAAGGAAATATGATAATCAACAGGAAAAAGGGAAACACCAGAAGTAACTGATATTCAGCAGAAAAACACCCACCAAACGAGGGTGTTAAAACAGACAAGGTCAAAACTCGCCATCAACAAGAATCATCAACATTCACATTATTATTTATGTTGCTCTTGTTCAGAATTATAGAGACTGATCAGCTCATCCAAAAGAAGAGCACCGCACCGGGGGCAAAAACCACACCGCGTACGGCCTCCCAATCAAAAGCTTAAAAGAGCACCGCACCGGGGGCAAAAACCACACCGCGTACGGCCTCCAACAGAATTCATATTTTCATGCAATTTCAAGAAAAAGGGGCGAGACCCATCAGAACATAAGACAACATTTTCTTGGTTAACAAGATGAGCAAGATTATATTGAGTAAAAAAAAAGAGTAAAAGTAAGGCAGATGATAAAATTCAGCATAAACCAAGTACTGGGAACAAAGGTGAGAACCACAAAAAAAAAATAAAAAAAAAAATAAAGGGGTTTTAGCAAAGAGAATGAGCAAGATCACCACTTGCCTTCAAATCACCGGAATCGTTCTCCGAACAACTCCTCGTCGTAGATCGGCCCAAAAGGAGGCACGACGAGGCGAGATCTACAGAAAAAAAAATGGCCAAAACGAAGGTTAGGGCCGAAAACCCTAACGAAAAAGTTTCACGAAACGGAAGAAAATTATCACGAGGACGAAGCTCTCGTCGAGAGCTTTCCGAATCTATGCTCGGCTCGCGATTCCGACCACCGGAGCTCCGTCGGCGGCGTCCGGAAGATTCGAGAAATCGCTTCCCCCGTCGCTCGTTTTTCTCTCTGGTTCGGACAGAATGAAGAAGAAGAAGAAGCTGGGTTCGTTTTCTTTTAGGCAACATATCATATTATATTAATAATAATAATAATATCATTATTATTATTATTAATAGAAGGGGCTAAAGACGAACGGAAAGATTTGTCGAGCAGGGCATATTTGACGAACGGCCGGATTCATCGAACGGCGCTGCCTTAAATTTGTCGAACTGCGCATGTATATATATATATACAATTATAATAATAATATTATTATTATTTTATCATTCGTCGAACGACAAGGAGGGGGGGGGGGGGGTCGACGAATGTGTTCTGAAGGGTGGTCGACGAATGTGCTGAATGAATGCATGTGTATATATATACACACGTAATTATTATAATAATAATAATAATATTATTATTATTATTATTATTTTATCACCAAAAAATTAAACGGAGGCCGAATCCAACGAAAATTTCGCCTAAGGTGAACGGGGACGCTACGAATCCAACGGCGAAGTCCGAATCAAAATCCGACGTGCCGTTTTCGAGATATAAATGGCGGGAGTTACGGCGAACTTTAAATATATACAAAAGTTCTAAAATGCGCTGATGCTCCAAAATGGCTCGGATCGCGACGAAACTTGACAGGTAAGTCTAAAATTAAATAATCTAATTTCCTAACGTAAAATTTTCCAATTCCGGGTCGTCGCAAAATTCGGTCAACTTGACCCAAACGGATGCGAAAACGCGCAAACGGCGACGCGCCGCTAACTCGACGTTAAAAGTAACGCCCCGACGTCATTAACACGCCATCACTGAATTAAACAAATACCGGAAAAATCAGGGGCGTTACCACCGTCGCACATCGTGCTGAAGAATCAAGAAAACTCATCCAAATGTTGCACGGGAAGACCAAGAGCTCTACATTATCTGCGCTTCCACTTTGTTTATATTAAAGAACAATCGTTAATTCAAAAGCCGCAAGTTTATACTTACACATGTACTAGTATTCGCTTCAAATCAATGTCTTATTTTGTTCGCTCTTAACGCTCTCACCGCAGTAAAACTCTGTGGACATTTCCCCCTTTAATCGTAAGGGCATGTGCCTCTCGTGGTCAACATTGGTTTGAAGACTAACGCCCTTCACCGTCAACTCTAGTCTCTCTTCTTCTTGGAATCAGATAAATCGCTCTTCGCTGCGCTCAGCTCCTCCTGAAGGATGAAATAGCAATCTTTAAGGCCCACGTAACAATTGTTCCATGTATGAGCAACGTTGTTCATAACACAGTTCTACAAAGAGAACGAACAATTAGAATATATAGGCGCCAATGAGAATGTGAAGGCAAAAACCAGAGCAAAAACAGTCATACTTACTGCGGAAGTTATCGCCTGAAGAGAAGAAGAGACTCGCCTCGCCGTCATCAAAGGGGAGACGACGACAAATCCTCTGGCGGGACCTGACTGACAATAGGAGATGTCAGGATCTCAACCTCAGGATCAACCAGAATCACTTCCACCCCGCGGTTGCTAGGACCGGCCTCATGATCACGACTTCTCGGTGCAAGAGAAGCGGGCCCCAAATCAGCGCTCCCGTTCTTAAAAACAATCTTTATCTTCTTACCACGGACCAAAGGAACGACAACTGCACGCCCGACATCCCAGGAAAGCCATACCGAGAGTAACCTGCTCTCCTCCACACATCTAGCTACAAAATATAGGGTTTTCACCAACCCTTCTCGATCCGGAAAGCCAGAAAGGGGAAAGAAGTCATTCTCCTGACCCGTCTGCCGACGACAGTGGCCAGGAAGATCCTTCCAAACCTCGGGCAACTCCCAACGGTTCCGAACGTACCCGTAAAGGGTATTCCCGTGGCGGTAACCATTCTTCTTTCCGAAGCGGAATCATCTCTTGTTGTTGCAAATCTCAATGCGATCACCTGGATCAGTAAAAACCTCACATCAGTTCTTGAAAATCTCCAACGTAAATCGTGCGCCGTGCTCCCAGAAGAGCAATATCATCCCTATAATCCTCGTCATTCCAGCCGGGGTAAACTAAGAAATTGGCACTCCGCAAAGTCGGAACACCTCGATAGCCTCCTCCGAAGGAGGAAAGCAGAACTCAGACTTCAAACAACTCTTCGAAAGAGTTCTGAAGCAAGTCAGAGGGTTCTGAGCACTCTCCGCTCGAGGAATCTTCACCTCAACGCTGGAAGAAAACCACAAGCGCTTCCGCCACATATCAATCCGCGCACTATAAAGGGTGGAAAGCAGTCGCATCGGCTTGGATTTGCGCGCCGCTCCGTCTGAAATAATAAAGAAAAATATTTTAGTAAACGCACCTAGCAAAAATTGCGCGACGCATTACTTGTAAACACGTGCACCCCAAGGAATGAAGATCCCGATCGCGCGCACTTCAGTCGAACTCAGTCAACCGGCACCCGCCCGCGCGCAACTGGCCGAGTGCGTCGACCAAGCACCGGCCGCCCGTGCAGCCCGCGCGCTTCCCAAGAGCCGGCCGCGCGCGCGCCGGCCAAGCGTCGGTTGCACAATGGCCGCGTGCGGGCCAAGCGCCGGTAGCATGATGGCCGCGCGCGCGACCACCAAGTGCCGGTCGCACGATGGTCGCACGCGCAGCCCGCGCGCCGACCGAACACCGTGTCGTACGTTAGTCGCCTGCACCACGGCCGAACACTGGTCGTGCACGCGGGCCAAGCGTCGGCCGCACACACGCGGCCCACGCGACGGATGAGCAATGACGGTGTGCTGGCCGAGCGTCGGCCGAGCGCGTGCGGCCCGCGCGCCGGCCAAACACCGGCCACGCGCTGGACATGCGCCGGCCGCGCGCAAAGTCCGCGCACCGGTCGGCCGCGCGCGTGCCGCCCACACTGCGGCCGAGCACCGGCCGGCCGCGCGCGTGCCTCCTGCGCCACAAAAAAATAGTGTCTGTGTTCTTCCAAAAGCACAATGGAAAAAAAAACCGCACAAACAACCACAGGTTCATGTCTAATTCATTTGTTAATTTGTTTGGATCGAAACACATTATTATCTCTGACGTTAATTTGTTTGGATCGAAATTGAAGCAAAAATGGCCGGATAGAATAATTAATCAACCTTTGTTGGAAATTTAAGTTAATCCTCCGTTGTCCTAATTCATTTGTTGAAGCACCGAAGGGTTAGATTTGATTCTCTGTCTAGATGCTACATTCAAGATTTTGGCGCCAGCTATAATAATTAGTAAGAGTTAATTTTAGAGAGAATACAAAAATATCTCTTCTCGTAAATATTTTATATTTTTAAGCTATATATTTATTTATTTTTGCAGGCGGGGCCGCGGGGGAATCATTTTCCTTCGGCAAACAGGATTCCTAAAGAGAGTTGTTATTAGCAGTCCAATTCTCGCTATTCCCAATCCAATTTTTATGAGTTATTACACGCTTTTTAAAAATACGCTCTGTACAAGCATTCTTAGGAAAATTGTTCAACATGAAAATTGTAGATCTCGTCGAGATCTACAACTTTCGTGTTGAACACTTTTCCTAAAAATGCATGCACAAGACGTATTGCCGCCCTGATTGAATCATGGACGTAATTTTTGTAAATACGTCTTGTACATTCATTTTTAGGAAAACTTGTTCAACACGAAAATTATAGATCTCAACGTGATTTACAATTCTCATGTTGAACAATTTTCCTAAAAATGCATGTACATGACGTATTTTCAAAAAGCACATAATAACTCATAAAAATTGGAGTGTGAATAGCGAGAATTGGACTGCTAATAACATCTCTCTTCTTAAATTAATCTCCATTTTACCGAAATTAATAAAATCGATGTCAGCATTAAATTTATCCTAAGATTTTATATTAAATCCGAAATAAATTGTTAGAATAAATTTCATTATATTTTTAATAATTTTAAATTATATTGCAACCTGTAATTTCAAAAGATAGAGGGGTGCAACCTGTAATTATGCAAACTCCCAGGGGAGGTCCAAGTAATTAGAACATCGCCCATACTTGCCCGCATGCCGCAAAGATCAGCTTGCAACAGGTCCTGCCGATGTTCCACATCCGCCATCCGCCTATCCAACTCGTTGATGGCGTAGTGTTTAGCCTCCGAAGCCTCGAGACGGTGCATGAACACCTCGATATTCATGACGCGAGCCTCCAACTGGGATATTCGACGATTCGCTTCATACGCCGCCAGCCTGTCGACCTTGGTTTCAAGGTCGAGATAGGCGGAGACCAGTTTCATCTGGAACTCGCGCAAAGGCAAGCCGATTGCGTCTATAAAGGCGGATCCCGGGGATGTCGCGCAACCTGGCAAAGATAGAAGCGAGTAAGAAGGATACCCACAGGAAGAGCGCGACAAATCGCTTAAAAGCACAAAGTACCTGCGCGCCCATGATCTACCCTGGGCTGCCGGCGAGGAGAAGACGTCCGCCGAGGAGTATCTCATAGGCGTAGTGGGGAAAGACGGCGAGGTGACAGAGTACGGCGAGGAGGAGTCCGCCTAGTCCCGGACCTCCCCCCTCTACCGCTCCCGCCCGCTGGATGAAGGTGCGGGACACGATCTTGTGCTGGCGAGAAGAGGACCCGAACGACGGTTCCACGGGCCCCTTCCCGCGATCATCCACCCTCATGGATGTCGAAGGCGGCAGTGCAAAGAAGGACCGACCGCCTCCTCTTCCGCTAGAAGTTGGACGCGCTGGATCGGACATCACCGATGGGTGAGGAGTTTCGGACGAGGGAGCCGGAGGAGGATGGGGGGACGTGACCCTCACTCTTCTTAGCTTCAAAATTCCCACACGGGAACTACTTTCGACGAGAAGGCTCCTGATGGGGAATGACGCCAGCCGGGATAGCCGGAGGAGGTGGTAGACACTCAGCGCTAACAAGCTCCTCAGCAAGAGGCGCCGACGCACTCGGCCCGACCGAGTTGATCCATGGAGGAAGAGTCGCTGGAAAAGAACGTCGGCATTAGCGAAACAAACTGTTCAAAGATTTCGGAAGATGGACGACAATTACCTGTGGCGGTGGTGTCAAGGGGAACGGATGAAGGCTCGCTGTCAGCGGCCTTTTCTCACCCGCATCGTCCTAACCTGCCTGGCTCAGTCAGGTTTGGACCAGATCCGGCACAGGTTGCGTTGGGCCTCCTGTTGGAGCGTCCCCCCTCGGCGTCCCCTTACTCGGACGCTCAACGCCATCCCTTTTCCTCTTTTGCCCCCCCCCCCCCCCCCCGCCATGGCGAGGATAGATGGGCGACAATTAGGTGGTGTCAAGGGAAACATATGAAGGCTCGCTGTCAGCGGCCTGTTGCTCGCCCGCATCGTCCAAACCTGCCTGGCTCAGTCGGGTTTGGACCAGGTCCGGCACAGGTTGCTTCGGGCCTCCTGTTGGAGCGCCCCCCTCGGCGTCCCCTTACTCGGACGCTCAACGTCGTCCATTTTCCTCTTTCGCCCCCCGCCATGGAAAGGATAACCACCCCGCGTCTTATTCAGTAGTTTCATCAACACCTGGGTCTTCACGACTATCTCCTCGGGAGTCAACATCTCGCCGTAAGCTAAAAAGGTTGTGCCAGGGAAGGCCCATCTCCTCCTATTTATAGATGTCGGTGGGGACCCCCCATGCTTTCGAGTATGATCGATACTCGCCAAAAGACCCTCGCCGAATAAAGGTTGGATATTTCTTTCCGAGCCACTTCGTTGCTAGCAAAGAGCGGGGATTGTGTACAACCCATATTCTTCGAGGGTAGGACCCGTTCAGGCCACGTGGGCAAAAGTCAAAGTCAAAGGACAAGTCAAAGACCACCAACATTCACAGGGGGCATTCAATGCAAGATGCGAGTATCAGGATTACTCGCCCCTAAGTGACGACTATTAACCACATCTCGCCAGGCGTGGGCGAGATCCCCCCGAGTAGTGATTATTAACAACATCTCGCTAAGCGTGGGCGAGATCCTTCCTAAAGCGGCAACTATCAACAACATCTCGCCAGGCGTAGGAGATATCTTTTAATAGTCGCCCGTTCACCAGGTTCAACTATCCAATCTCGCAGTGGGCCATGCATAGTCGTCTGCTTCCCCCCTTCCAGGATTTGTCTATAAATAGACCCTATGGGTACCAGGAATGACACTTGAAAAATCAGAGATCACCCCCCCCCCCCCCCAAGGCGAGATTCTCATCAAGCCAGTGTCTTCCTAATACCAAGCTCAACCATCTGTGGTCGTGGAGAGGAAGTTTTTACTTAATCTTCTGGGTACGTGGCGACAACTCCTTGCTGAAGCTCCTTGGGGTCTGTTTGTGGTCTTCCTCTTCCTTCTTATTGCTAGCCTTCAGATCCAAATCGTCGGACCGTGGAATCAGTAATCTCAGGTTGCCCTTCAGTCCGGACATTTAGAGCTAGAATTTACATGGCTTCAACACTTGGTATTTATAAGAATTTCTTGTTTCTTTTTTTTATGGTGGACACTCGATTATACTTCGGTTCACGAATCCGTGTCATTCCGACTTGGATTAATATATGAGGTCTGCCTTTCCATTGTTTTGATGAAGATATCCTTCACATTCTTGTGAAGTCTTTTGGAAAACTACTTGTTGACGCCAGGAAAATCCTGACCTCAAGATTCGGACAAATGCAGCCGGAGACTACTCGCCCAGCAGTCCAACGAGATGACTAAGCTGGCGACTATGAGGAAACTAGGTGAGCAACAACAACAGGACCCCAGGTCGCTGCGGCAGGGAGGTCCCACCACGTACCCAGAAGCTCCGAAGAGACGTCCCCTCCCAGACCAAAAATGGCCGAGCAGGGTACAAGGAAGGCACCGACTTGGCTAGTACCGGGAGTAACGGCCAAGTGTGACAGGTTCCAGAATGCAAGAGCAGGGTTTCGAAAGCTCAAGTCCAGGTGCCAATCCAAGTACCCCTGGTGTACAACCCGTATTCGTCGAGTGGGCCCCCCAGCCAGCTGGCGAAACCTGGGTCGTCCGGAGCATTCGCCGGGTCACTCGCCCAGGCTAAGGAAGGTAAAGATGCCCCCGAGTTGGTGGGGGTAAGCTGTAGGAGAGAAGACGCTAGGCGAGTGGTGCCCTCACGGACCACTCGCCCAGAAGCATGGGCATTCGCCCAGCCAGGCGGGTGCCCAGCGAATGGTGCCCTCACGGACCACTCGCCCAAAGGGGTGTGAGGGGAAAATGACCATAATACCCCTGGTGAGCTGCAAATAGCCCTTCGGAACAGCGGAGTTAGGCTATTAGCAGACCAATTTGGGGTGCGGTTAGTGAAATTAAAAGGCGGATTCAGGCTATTTACAGACCAGCCTAGGAAAACTATAAATAGACCCTTAAGGGCACCTTGGAGGAGATCCGATTTTAGAGAATCCTCTCCTCTAGGCTAGTTTTGGTTGGCAGCCAGTGCCCTCCAAGGTGCCCGGTTGAGCTTTGGTTTGGGAGGGGAAGCTCTCTAAGATCTTCCGGGTGTGCGGCGGGACCTCCTCGCTTCAGCCTTGGGTCTATTCCGTTTCCAGCATCCACCGTCAAGAGAGTCTAGTGAGGGAGAAATAAGCATCGGCTACACCCCCAGTGGGTCCGAACTCAAGAGACCAGTTGCTGGTTTCAACATTTTTGGTGCGGTGAGCATGGACCGTAGCCGGTGAAAGAAAATCTCAAGCTAGTTTCGATGACAGGAGATGGAGGAAATGGTTCTGACTCAGGTCACTCGCAGCCACCCGCGGCAGGGGAGTGGTTGGAGATGTTTGAGAAGTTCAAGCGAGAGGTTCTGCAGACAGTTCTCGCGGCAAGGAGCGAGTGCGAGACCCCGGCGGTCCCAGTGGTCCCGCCTTTGCAGATCGGCGAGAACGCACCGGGGCAGCGGCCGGGGAAGGAGGTGCCAGCAGAAGGAAGTGCGCGAGATCTCCCCGGACGGCAGCTGTTCAGCAGTCCGGCGAGTGCTGAGGTGTGCGAGCTGCGCCCGCGCGAGAAGACCACTCGCCGAACAGGGGAAGGGAGCCCCTTTTGCGAGATGATCCTCTCGGCCCCAGTGCCAGAGGGGTTTCGTGGGCCGGAGATGTCCTGCTACACCGGCAAGGAGGATCCAGTCGTGCACCTGCAGTGGTTCGAGGACATGACGTCAATCCTTCCCATGTCGGATTCTTTTCAATGCCGAATCTTCGCGACCACCCTGAAGGAGAAAGCAAGGGACTGATTCCACCAGCTTCCCACAGGTTCCATCTACGCGCTCGATGATCTGCGCCGAAGCTTCCGACTGCGTTTCTCGACGTCAAAAAAGAGGAAGAAGGATGCAGAGGCTCTCTTCAAGATCAGACAGAGGGAGGGGGAATCCCTGGCCAAGTACGTGGACAGGTTCCAGGAGGAGATACACCTAGTGCAGGAGGTGCCGGGATTCGCCCTCCAGATGGCGTTCATCGTAGGGCTGCGAGAGGGGTTCTTCAAGATGGACCTGAAGAGAAGACCTCCTGTATCCTTCGAGGAGTTGATGGAGAGAGCCGCGGAGGAGATTGAAGGGGAGGCAGCCAACCCCGAATTCTACAAAAGGTTGGCAAAGATGAGCGAGCCCGAGGCGAGGCAGCCAGAGGGAAGAAGGCGAGAGGAGTCCAGGGGCCAGGGGTTCGAAAGACCACCTCGGGTCTGGAGGAACCAAGAGCCCAACAACAGGTTGGGCTGGAGGAACCAGGAAGGACCGGCGCGAGGTCAGGATGAAAGGTACCAAGGAAGGGAGGCAGGAGGAGTGAATCAGGGGTGGAGGCAGGGTCCCAGACCCCCTCACCCCCCGAGGGAGCAAGCCATGGCGGTAGGCCGAGGGAGAAGAGGCAGAGGAGCGAGAGGAGGAAGAGGAAGAGCAGGAAGAGAGGACAGGGTGGCGTTGCCTTACTGTGACTTTCATCAGGAAGAAGGTCATGCGATCGCCACCTGCCCGGAGTTCTTGGAGATGAGGGAAAGAGGACAGCCACGGCGGCAGCAGGCCAGAATTGAGGAAGTGCTCCCAGAGGCAGAAGAGGACCGGTGTGAGGATAGGGCAGATACAGGAACCAGGGGAATCGGGGTGATTCACGGTGGGGTTGGGATAGAGGCCTCTCGCAAGAGAAGCTTCCAGGCCATGTTCCGAAGGGACGTCGTGTCGACTTCCCAGACCCCACCCCCCTCTGAGAAGCTCACCTTCTCCTCAGAAGATATGCCAGATTACGAGGACCCATTCTGCGACGCCCTGGTGATCCAGACAGCGATAGAAAACTTCAAGGTCTCTCGGATCCTGGTGGACAACGGGAGCTCGGTGAATGTGATCTTCAAAAAAGCTTTCGACGCGATGGAGGTAGAGGGGAAGAGGGTGCAGGCCTCCGACGGACCATTGTTTGGTTTCTCGGGGGAGCGGAAGGAGGTCGAGGGAGGCGTAGGTCTCCAGGTGACGCTAGGAGGAGTCCCAAGAAACTGCGGGTTCGTCATTGTGGACGCTCCCAGCAGCTATAACGCCATCTTCGGACAACCCCTCATCAGCGCCTTCCGGTGCGTGCCCTCATCGTACCATCAGTGCTTAAAGCTCCATAGTGGAGGAGTCCAGATCCGCGTCCGAGGAGATGCTAAGGTGGCAAGGCAGTGCTATGTGACTGCCGTCAACACCATTTCATGGATGGCAGATGCCGAGAAGATGGATGAAGAGATGGCGAGGCCGGAGGGGCCAAGAGAAGAAGTGGAGAGGTGAGAAGTAGGGGGAGAGGGCGATGCCCGAGAGGAGAATATGGAGGTCGCTCGGGAAGAGCAGGAGGTCGAGCCGGTGGAGGCGGAAGGAGCTGCAGAGGAAAAGGCCCGGGAGGAGAGGCGAGAAGCAAAAGGCCAGTGGGAAGAGCCAACCCGGCTCGAGGCGGCAGAAGAGGTGATAGAGATGGAGGTTACCACCCAGGCAGGAAGGGTGGAGAAGGTGCGGATCAGCGGGGGCCTCGGCCCGGAGGACCAGAGAAGGATGCTGGAGTGCATCCAGAAGAACGTGGACATCTTCGCATGGAGCGCAGCGGACATGCCAGGCATCGAGGCAGACGTGGCTTGCCATCGTCTCAACCTCGAGACAGAGGAGATTTTTCCTAGTCATGATTGACTACTTCACAAAGTGGTTGGAGGTCAAGGCGTTAGCTAAGGTCACCTCCCAGGTAATCTGCAACTTCGTATGGGGGGAGATCATTTGTCGACACGGGCTCCCGCAGGCCATAGTCACGGATAATGGACCGCAGTTCGCAAGCGAGGAATTCATCGGCTTCTGTGGCCAGTTGGGGATAGACCTTCGGTTTGCGTCCGTTCACCATCCCAGGAGCAACGGGCAGGTGGAGGCGGCGAACAAGGTCATCGTGAACTTGCTCAAGAAGAAGGTGGAAAATCTCAAGGGCAATTGGGTGGAGCAGCTCCCCTCGGTCCTATGGGCTTTAAGAACCACCCCCAACACCGCCACGGGAGAGACCCCTTTCAAGCTCTCTCACGGTTGCGAGGCCGTCATCCCCATAGAGTTCGAGGTTATGACACCACGGGTAAAGGTCGCCACAAATGGTGAGGAAGATTGGAGAGCCGAGAACGAGGAGGAGTTGTGGCTCTCCCTCGACCTCATCGAAGAAGCTCGGGATCGAGCAGCCATCCATCAAGAAGAGGTCAAGCGGCGGATGGCCAAGTATTTCGACAGGCACGTCAGGATCAAGCAGTTCGAGAAGGGAGATCTGGTACTCAAGAAGGCCGACGCGGCTGGGAGGTCCGCCGCGGTGGGAAAACTTAACCCCAACTGGGAAGGCCCCTATGTCGTGGAAGAGGCACTAAAGTCTGGGGGGTATCGCCTTCAGAACGAGGAGGGCCAACCCCTCAGCCACACATGGAGTGGTGACGACCTTAAACGTTTTTATCCTTAGTACCATGTAATAACAGTAGTTTTTGAATGAAAACATTTTGTTTAAACCGTGTGTATAAAAATGATGCTACAGCTCGCAGGAGAGATCCTAAAAGTTCAAGAGGTTGGCCCCGAGCAGACCCGCTGTCCAGACTCTCATCTAGCTGGCAGGTCCGAAGGCTCACTCGGTGGCAGGTCCTATGTTCCAGAGGTTGGCCCCGAGCAGACCCGCTGTCCAGGCTCTCATCTAGCTGGCAGGTCCGAAGGCTCACTCGGTGGCAGGTCCTATGTTCCAGAGGTTGGCCCCGAGCAGACCCGTTGTCCAGGCTCTCATCTAGCTGGCAGGTCCGAAGGCTCACTCGGTGGCAGGTTCTATGTTCCAGAGGTTGGCCTCGAGCAGACCCGCTGTCCAGGCTCTCATCTAGCTGGCAGGTCCGAAGGCTCACTCGGTGGCAGGTTCTATGTTCCAGAGGTTGGCCCCGAGCAGACCCGCTGTCCAGGCTCTCATCTAGCTGGCAGGTCCGAAGGCTCACTCGGTGGCAGGTTCTATGTTCCAGAGGTTGGCCCCGAGCAGACCCGCTGTCCAGGCTCTCATCTAGCTGGCAGGTCCGAAGGCTCACTCGGTGGCAGGTTCTATGTTCCAGAGGTTGGCCCCGAGCAGACCCGCTGTCCAGGCTCTCATCTAGCTGGCAGGTCCGAAGGCTCACTCGGTGGCAGGTTCTATGTTCCAGAGATTGGCCCCGAGCAGACCCGCTGTCCAGGCTCTCATCTAGCTGGCAGGTCCGAAGGCTCACTCGGTGGCAGGTTCTATGTTCCAGAGGTTGGCCCCGAGCAGACCCGTTGTCCAGGCTCTCCTCTAGTTGGCAGGTCCGAAGGCTCACTCGGTGGCAGGTCCTATGTTCTAGAGGTTGGCCCCGAGCAGACCCGCTGTCCAGGCTCTCATCTAGCTGGCAGGTCCGAAGGCTCACTCGGTGGCAGGTCCTATGTTCCAGAGGTTGGCCCCGAGCAGACCCGCTGTCCAGGCTCTCATCTAGCTGGCAGGTCCGAAGGCTCACTCGGTGGCAGGTTCTATGTTCCAGAGGTTGGCCCCGAGCAGACCCGCTGTCCAGGCTCTCATCTAGCTGGCAGGTCCGAAGGCTCACTCGGTGGCAGGTTCTATGTTCCAGAGGTTGGCCCCGAGCAGACCCGCTGTCCAGGCTCTCATCTAGCTGGCAGGTCCGAAGGCTCACTCGGTGGCAGGTTCTATGTTCCAGAGGTTGGCCCCGAGGAGACCCGCTGTCCAGGCTCTCATCTAGCTGGCAGGTCCGAAGGCTCACTCGGTGGCAGGTTCTATGTTCCAGAGATTGGCCCCGAGCAGACCCGCTGTCCAGGCTCTCATCTAGCTGGCAGGTCCGAAGGCTCACTCGGTGGCAGGTCCTATGTTCCAGAGGTTGGCCCCGAGCAGACCCGCTGTCCAGGCTCTCATCTAGCTGGCAGGTCCGAAAGCTCACTCGGTGACAGGTCCTATGTTCCAGAGGTTGGCCCCGAGCAGACCCGCTGTCCAGGCTCTCATCTAGTTTGCAGGTCCGAAGGCTCACTCGGTGGCAGGTTCTTTGTTCCAGAGGTTGGCCCCGAGCAGACCCGCTGTCCAGGCTCTCATCTAGCTGGCAGGTCCGAAGGCTCACTCGGTGGCATGTTCTATGTTCCAGAGGTTGGCCCCGAGCAGACCCGCTGTCCAGGCTCTCATCTAGCTGGCAGGTCCGAAGGCTCACTCGGTGGCAGGTTCTATGTTCCAGAGGTTGGCCCCGAGCAGACCCGCTGTCCAGGCTCTCATCTAGCTGGCAGGTCTGAAGGCTCACTCGGTGGCAGGTTCTATGTTCCAGAGATTGGCCCCGAGCAGACCCGCTGTCCAGGCTCTCATCTAGCTGGCAGGTCCGAAGGCTCACTCGGTGGCAGGTTCTATGTTCCAGAGGTTGGACCCGAGCAGACCCGCTGTCCAGGCTCTCATCTAGCTGGCAGGTCCGAAGGCTCACTCGGTGGCAGGTCCTATGTTCCAGAGGTTGGCCCCGAGCAGACCCGCTGTCCAGGCTCCCACCTAGCTGGCAGGTCCGAAGGCTCACTCGGTGGCAGGTCCTATGTTCCAGAGGTTGGCCCCGAGCAGACCCGCTGTCCAGGCTCCCACCTAGCTGGCAGGTCAGAAGGCTCACTCGGTGGCAGGTTCCAAGCTCTCAAGGGTGGATCTCGAGAACACTCGCAGGGACCACGCGCCAGCAAGGTGTGCCTCATCTTTCTTCCTAACTACCTAGGCGAAACCCTGGCCCGAGCGAATGGTAAGGGGTTTCGAGTGGAACAGGAAGCGGGAAGTCGAAGAGGGGCAGCATGTCAAAGTCATCCTCGGGCATTCGCTGTGTGAACAAAGTAGCCGCAGTTAACGTCCTAGCGAGCCTAGCGAGATATAACGACGAATGAGAGGAAAGCTTAGAATAACACAAATTGTAGTCAATATATACATCTTTTAAAGGCACTCGCCCGTTCAAAATTACAATCAAAAGGATAAATGCAAAAAGAGAAAATACAAGAGGCCCTTCTCAAGGATCAACAGATTTCTCGCTTGAAGATCCGTCGCTCTCACCAGAGTCTGGGATGAGGGCGTCTTCTCGCGGCTCGACGTGGTCGTCCTCAGGAAAGGGGATTGGAATGTAAAGCTCGGGGACGACTTGGCGAGAGGAAAGGCGTTCGGCCTCCGCCTTCAGGTATCCCGCTCGCCGCAGCACCTGCAGCGCATGCTTGACGACATTCTGCGCGTTCTCTTGCATCAGCTGCTCCAACTCGTGATGGGGATAAAAATGGCCCCCGCTCCCCGGGTCGAGTGCTGACGCACCAACCTCTCGCAATCGCTGGACTTCGGCTTTGGCCAGACGGATTTCATCCTCAAGGCCGGCCACCCGAGCGCGGAGCATCTCAGCAACCGTGGTATCCTAAAAATAATAACAAAGGTGGTAAGAATAAAGTGTCAATCAGCGACAAGTCACTCGCGGGAAAGGAGAAAACATACACACCTCTGCGACAGGGCGGTTGGCGAGAAGGGTCTCCGCAGCCGCCAACTTAGTCCTAAGCTCCATCGCCTCAGTAGAAGCAACGGACCGGGACTCCTCAACCTCCGCCAAGTCCCGCGCCAGTTTGATGCTCCGGCGCGAAGACATGTGCGCGAGCTCGAGCGCCCGCAGCATGGCCCTGGCACTCTCATGAGCGAGAACCTGGGTCGTCTCGGCATCATAGACTTCGGCGTCTTCTCGGCCATAGAGGGCATACACGATGGCGTAAGCCTCACCGCTGGCGAGATCACTCTCTATCCACGACGGATGGAGGGTGGAGAGCGAGACCCGGTTAGCATTCCTGTCCCACTTGACCAGGGGAGCCCCCGAGGGGTCCCTGTACTTCTCGCCGCTGGGGAAGTTCCGATGGTCCCAGGGAAGTGGGGGCGGCAGCAACGATGGTCCCGCGCGAGGGATTGTCTCTCCTGGCGCACTCGTCCCCAGGGCTTGGATCTGAGCACCCGCCCCGAGGGTCTTGCCCAGGACCCCCTTCCCCTTGGCGGAGGGGGGGTTTTTTGGGCTTCTTGGAAGAAGAAGAGGTCAGCACCGCTGGCTTGCGCTTCTTTCCGCCAGGCTTGGAGGAAGAAGGTTCCTCCCGACAGGCATCCACGGCGGCCTGTGCGAGAGAGAGGGCGGATCCGGAGGGACGCGGCGGATGAAGGGGGAAGTGGCGCACGCCTGCATAATATAGCAAATGGTTCTAGCGAATGATGTAAAAATCACAAAGCGAAAGCGAATGAAGTCTCGAACACTTACCCTCGCCCTGCGGAACGGGTGGAAGCGAGTCGACGTTTCGCCGGAGATGGACGAGATCCATCCCGTGCTCCAGGATGTATTGGTGGAGTTTGGCCTCGTGCCCCCCTAGGGTCGGGGGGGGGGGGGGGGGGGGGGCGGAAGGTTGACTCCTCCTCCTGCACCGGCGCGAGAAGAGTGTTCCCCAGGTCCCGCTTACAAAAATAAAGCGGCGAACCCAGTCGTGGTTCTTGTTCGGGAGCCCGTATTGCTTTAGGGGGCTCAGTCCCGAGAAGAACGAGATACCATTGGTGCAGCGGAAGGTATAGAGCTTACGGAAGACGGGCAGCGAGAATTCGATTCCCTCTTCTCGCAGGTAGCTCGCGTACCCGACCAACATAGCGATGGAGTTGGGGTTGAGCTGGCCAGGCACGACCCCGTAGTATCTGAAGGTCTGGCGGAGTTCCGGCCAGATCGGGAGGCGAAACCCCACCTCGAAATGCTCTAGCGGGATCGCGAGAGCACAAGGCGAGATGGAGTTCAGACGCTCGTCCGGCCTGGGCTTTCGCCCCTCGAAACCCGGCGGGACGTAGTCGGCGACGGCAGACAGGTAAGCCTCCTCAGAGAGGTCGCAGGAATCGAAGACGTGGTTGGCGAATGCGCTGGCGCACTTGGCCCTGCCTTCCGCATCGCCACCCATTTTAGCGAGTGAAGAAGGAAAGGGGAGCAACAGATAAGGAAGAAGCGCTAGTGCTAGCGCAAGAAAAGAGAGCGGATGGTTAGGTATTTAATACGGTGGTTGAAAGACTTATTTATAGAGGGACTAAACGGCGTTTGGGCTTTCGAGGCCACGGATGTGCGGATAGCCATCGCGCCTTCCCGACACCTCGAAGCCCGAGCCGGTCCCTCTCGCCCATTAATGGCAAATGCCCTATGTCTATTCATTCCGCGGCTACGCAACGAGGTTGGAAGAGCATCCGGCTATAAGTTATCACTCGGCAATACCCAAGCAAAGCTATGAGATACGAAAAACGAATAAAGAAGCATTCGCAAAAGCATAGAAAAATTATTACAGACAAATATAACGTTCAGCATTCGCAGCACAAAGTAAGAAAAGGAAACAATAAGAGGGGCGGACGTTGGGTAGGTCAGAACTCCTCCCAGATCCACCGACCTCGCTTTCGCGACCCAGCTTCCATGGGCATTCGCGGGCGGTAATAAGCGAGTATATTGGTGATCTCATGCGAAGCCAGTTGGAGTTGGTCCCGGGCTCGCGCGGCGTGTGTTTCGGGAGACAACTCCCCTCCTTCGCCCCCCAGGCGCTCCACCGTGGTGAGAAGGCGCGAGTAGTCCCGATGGAGGTCCTTTAACTCACGCGCGACTCTCAGCCGCACATCGTCCACCTGGCCGGCTACGTTTCGCTGGATATGGATGAGCTTCCCCAGGACCTCCGAGATCCGATCCTTCAGGGTCGCGTGATCCGAAGAATCACCCAGAAAGTCAGCGAGATCCCCAGGGGAAGGGAGAGGCGAGAGCACTCCCTCTCCCCCCTCGTAGTAGGAGTCGAAGGGGGAGGCTTCTCGATAGCCTGCGGAATCACAACTGGGTTAGTGGTGATAAAATATGCGAATACGATAGAGGCGAGTGAGTGAACTGACCTGGGGTGGGGTCCGGGTGACCTGAAGGACGAGACGAATGGGGGTGCGTTCCAAACAACCAGGCGGGAGGTAAGACCTATCCCTTTCCTGGACGGTAAGGCTGTGAAGAAGGAGCTGGGGCATCTGCAGGATCACCCGCGCGGTCCTGCTGACCGAGTCCCTTCTAGGGAGATACCCTCGGCTCATCCGCGAGCACGGAGGGGTTCGGTCGAACAGGGGAACTCGGAGGAACAGTGTCCCGCAGCGAAAGGTCGGGGCCGGGGGCTGGGAAAAGTAATGGTCAGCAACGAGCCACATGAAGGGAGAATCTAAAAAGGTTTTACAACTTACCGGACTGCAATGAGGTCTCACCCGGAGGGGGTGGGGGAGCAAGGTCCAGATCTGGAGGCCTCTCGTTCGTGGGAGGTAGCACCGCGACGCTGCCCGAGACGGCCCCATGGCCAGTCTCCGACACCAAAGCCCCCTGCGAATGGCCAGAGTCAACGCAGGGTAAGGGACGGGAACTAAATGGAGACAGGAGGAATTCTCATATCGGCATCGCAGGGTCCGGAAGGGCATCCGCCAGCGTGTTCGCCGGTGGAGTATCTGCTGGAGACTCCGAGGCAGTCTCGCCTCTCTGACGATTCAGCCGAATCACCTTGGCTCGACGCGAGACATAGGGGGCGTTCGGATCCCGTTTGGACATCAGCCAGAGAGCAAATTTGGATGCCCTGGGGGCAGTTGCAGCTTGGGCCGCAGCCAGGCGGTCGATCATCTCTCGCGAGAGGGGTTTCGCAGAAGGTTTGTGGAAAGACATTGGGAAGTGGAGGAACTCCGAGCCGAGATGAGAGAGTGGTCCAGAAAAATCTGACATGAGGATATATATAAGGTGGCGGTGGGACCCGCAGAATCTTATGGATCCAGTCAGCAAGCACTCACCGAATACAGGGTTGGACTGTTCTTTACGACCGTAGGAACCGCTCGTAAAGAGCGGGGATTGTGTACAACCCGTATTCGTCGAGTGGGCCCCCCAGCCAGCTGGCGAAACCTGGGTCGTCCGGAGCATTTGCCGGGTCACTCGCCCAGGCTAAGGAAGGTAAAGATGCCCCCGAGTTGGTGGGGGTAAGCTGTAGGAGAGAAGACGCTAGGCGAGTGGTGCCCTCACGGACCACTCGCCCAGAAGCGTGGGCATTCGCCCAGCCAGGCAGGTGCCCAACGAATGGTGCCCTCACGGACCACTCGCCCAAAGGGGTGTGAGGGGAAAATGACCATAATACCCCTGGTGAGCTGCAAATAGCCCTTCGGAACAGCGGAGTTAGGCTATTAGCAGACCAATTTGGGGTGCGGTTAGTGAAATTAAAAGGCGGATTCAGGCTATTTATAGACCAGCCTAGGAAAACTATAAATAGACCCTTAAGGGCACCTTGGAGGAGATCCGATTTTAGAGAATCCTCTCCTCTAGGCTAGTTTTGGTTGGCAGCCAGTGCCCTCCAAGGTGCCCGGTTGAGCTTTGGTTTGGGAGGGGAAGCTCTCTAAGATCTTCCGGGTGTGCGGCGGGACCTCCTCGCTTCAGCCTTGGGTCTATTCCGTTTCCAGCATCCACCGTCAAGAGAGTCTAGTGAGGGAGAAATAAGCATCGGCTACACCCCCAGTGGGTCCGAACTCAAGAGACCAGTTGCTGGTTTCAACACCTGGGGTCCTATTTATAGGAAAACCAAGGGGTAGGGGGGTTTTTTATAGCCCAGCCCTGCCCGGCGACTAGCGACATTGAGGCGATCTCCCCGGGCAAACGGGCGAGTATCACCTATGGTCGCCCACCTTTTGGCGAGTATCCGGGCTACTCGCACGAGTGCACCCCTACTCGCCTAGGCTGTCTTCTGCTCCTATGCTTGACGAACTCTCCCAGTATCCTGCTGGCCGACTTTATCTTGGTATCTCGAACTGTTGACTGCCGTATTGACTCTTTGACTTTGACTTCTGCCTACGTGGCCTTGGGTGGGTCCTACCTTCAGAGAATGAGGGTTGTACACAATCCCCGCTCTTTGCGAGTAACGTAGTTGCTCGGAAAGAATCATCCAACCTTTATTCGACGAGCTATCTTATGGGGGAGTATTGGTTGATAGTCGGTATCCCGCTGTTTTGACGCTCTGGCCCTATATATAGAAGGGGAGGGGTCTCTGATGGCAAGGCATTTTTGATCTCGCTTTCAAGATGTCGCGTAGTATTGCCGAGGAAGCTGCCGCTGATTTGGCTGAGCTTGCAAGTCTGCTTCCACCTTTGCGGAAGCCTGCCCGCGACGCCGAGCTCGAGGACTTCCTCGCTTCTAGGAAGAGGAAGCGTTTGGAGAAGAAGAAGGAAAAGAAGAGCAAGAAGAAGAAGAAGACTGCCGACGATCCAGAGAATGTCGCTGATTCTCAAGTCGGCACTACCCAGCAGGTACTCGCTGACTTGGGTCTTGGTCAGTCGGGTGGCTCGCCTGCTCCTGAGACGAGTACTGCTGGAATCTCGGTCCAAGTTCAAACCGAAGTTCCTCCTGTGCAAGGTGAGAGCTATCTACTCGCCACTTTATTAGTCGCCTAAGTGTCGGCTGGTCTCTGACGTTTTCTACATTATCTCGCAGATCCGCTTCTCGTCGATGCTCGGGGGGAGCCTTTGAGCGCGATTCCTCAGCGATCCTCGCCTATGATCCCGCACACGACTGGGGGAGGAACTCGTCGGGGCGGATCTGTGCGGATCCTTCATAGCTCCGCGGTAGACAAGAGGCCGATGAGCGAGCAGAGGGCTCCTGCAGCGAGCAATCCTCCTCCACCGCCACCGCCTTTGCAGCGATCTGAGGTGGCGAGTAGCTCGCAACTGCCTGCGGACCAACTTCCTCCACCTCCTCCGTTTCCTCCTCCGGCCGACATGCAGGATGATCGGCGCCTCCTGTCTTCTTCGGCTCTCACCGCTCATCCGGCCGAGTCCTCGCGCCGAGGCGGGATGGCGGGATCTTCTGGCTTCTTCGCTCCCAGAGGGCGACCAGTGGATGGTCGCGGTCGGGGTGATGCGCCTTCCAGCAGGGAACACATCGGTGGGTCGCACTCGAATCGGCGAGATGGCACTCGTCGCAGTCTGTCCCCACATCGGGGAAGGAGCTCTCCTCGCCGACCATCTCGGAGTCCTCGTCGTGACTCGCGGAGTGATGCCCATCGGCCTGGTAAATGGAGTCGCTGTCTTCCCGATCATCTGCAAAGAAGGATCTTCCCGATATTCGTCACTCACTAAGGATTTGTCTCTTTGTCTTCTGCAGCTCGCGCTCATACTCCGATCGGGGCTCTGATTGACGGGGTCGGGCTTCCCTCCCGTGAGTATCAGGAGAGGGCTACTCGCGCCATTTTAGACTTGGAGGCGAAGCTGGAGCGACTGGCGATCATCGAATCTCATCGGCGTCTGACCGCGGTGGAAGCGCGAGTGGAGCTCCTGGCGGCTGCTGACTCCCAGCGTCGCCTGACCGAGCTGGAGGTGCGAGTATCACGGCTGGAAGAGTTAGATACTCGCCTGGCTAGTGTAGAATCTCGCCTTCAGTCTGTCAGCGACCTGGAGCGTCGAGTTGGTTGGATGGAGCATCGCCAGCAGTTGCATCATGACGAGCTGGTGGGGATGCGCGCGAGCACGGGCTCCGTTGGTCGCCTGACGAGGATGGAGGAGCAGCTGCGACAAGGCGAGGATGCGATGTCCGTGGCCTTCGAGCACTTCAAGAGAGCTCGCAGCATGGGCTGGGTTAGGCGACAACCGCAGCTTCCCGATGCTCAGCCGAACCCCTAGGATCTTGGCTCTTTTTACTTTATAGTTGCTTGTAGCCTTCTGGCAATTTCCTGTAATGCTGAACTATTTTCTTGAAGTAAATTGATATTTGGCGAGTATGGATATCGCCTTTGTTGCCTTTCTTGTTTTTTGTGATGTCAGGATGGTCTTTTTCGTTTTTGTCTCCGCGAGTAGTTGTTGAATGTCGCGTTGATATGGCGAGTAGCCTAAAGATTCGATGCAGGTGCTCGCTCGTTTGACATTGGTGATTTGACGTGCACCCTAGGTTTTGGCGACTTTTCCTCGATACGCGCCACCTCCGACTTGCGCCCGCGGTGGCGTACGCGGGAAGCCAAGCTTTGCCGAGTACTATAAATAGGGGGGTGGATACGTATTTATTACGCTTTTCGCGGTCTTCCCTTTCTTTCCAGCGACTATCTTCCGATTACTCCTCTCCTCGCCACTTCGATACCCGCTTCTCCAATCCTTCCCCTCTTGAATGGCTGACGAGGCAGCTATTCGTCGTACAAGTCATGCGAAGAACTTTGAGGCGACTTCTTTCAAGAAGTCGATTACTCGGCCGAGCGACCTGAAGGAGTTCTCCGCCAAGTATTTGTCGCCGGGGTATGTCGCCAGGCTTCCTCGCGAGGATGAACGCCTGAACTCCTTCTCGGCGACTGAGCTGATCTTCCCCATCCGCCACTTTGAAGTCGGCCTGCGACTACCCTTGTGGTCGGAGGTTTGCCAGATCCTCCGCTACCACGGGATAGTCCCGGCGCAAATCAACCCAAACGGAGTGGCGATGATCGTGGGGTTCCTCTGTTACCTGCGCGATCAGGGGATCGCCTTTGATCTCTCCGTCTTCCGGCGAGTATTCCACTTCGGCGCTACTGGTGAAGGCGTCGTCTTCTTGTGCAGCCATGTCTGCACCCTGGTCGGCACGGCGAACAAGAACCATCGCTGGACGGAGCGAATAGTCGTCATTAAGGGCGACTTTGGCGTCGTGCCGACTTCGTCCTTCCAGCCAGCAGAGAGCGCCTTTGCTGTCCCTTACCTGGAGGAGAGCCGGGAGAAGCTGCTCGACAGCTTCCGAGGTCGCCGGCTGGATGTCGTCTTCTGGAGGAAGCGAGTAGATGAGCTCGCTGAGGTGTTCCCTGGTGAAGGTAGTCGTCTAAGCGAGTATTTGGCCATACTCGCCACTTGTCTTCAGTCGGTGTCTAATGCTCTTGCTTTTTATGTCTTGATGCAGCTACTCGCTCCTTACCGAGCGAGCTTCTTCCCTTGGCGCTGAAGGTGGGGGCTTCTGCTCCGGTCGATTTATCGCCCGGCGGTGATGAGCAGGAGATCGCCGGCGATAATACTGGGCCCTCGAAGAAGAGGAAGGTCAAGGCGAAGTCCGCCGAGCCTGGGAGAAAGAAGGAGGTCGTCAAGAGGGACCTGAAAGCGAGGGCAGATCCATCGGAGGCTGGCGAGCCTAGCGGCCATCCGCACTTCGGCGAGGGTGTGGGCAGCGAGGATGCTTATGGTCGCCCTCTGGTGTCCTGGGCGGAGCGAGCCCATGAAGTGACTTTGAGCACCAACCTCCCCGCCTGGTCGGAGGATTGGGAGGACGCGGGCGAGGCGTTCGACGTGTCGTTCGCCCTTTATAGTCGCGCAGACGCCGAATCTTTGCAAGAAGTCTCGGCCGAATATCTCGCCCAACAGAGCTCGCGAGCCAACCTGCGAGCTGCCGAGCTTGGGCATGCGACGGCAAGGAAACTGCTCGAATATGAGCAGATGATCAAGATGCAGAGCAAGAAGCTCATCACCATGGGGCTGGAGGCCGCCAAGTGGAAAGACCAGGAGGTACTCGCTCGTCGCTTTTCTGATCTTTAGAGATAGTCGCCTTTTGCGCCAATGAATGTTCGCTAACCTCTGTCTTTATCTGTACAGGCCGCCGAGCTGGAAATGGCGAAGAAAGTGTCCCAGCTGGAGAAGGAGCTGGAGGATACTCGGCAAACCTTGGAGGCCGCCTAAGTGCGAATCGCCGAGTTGGAAACTCGGCCTGCCGAGCAACAGCCTTCGTCGGCGGGCCCCTCCAGGGTGGGCAAGCAGATCCGGATAGTCGGCGAAGATATGGCGCATATTCGCCGGGAGATCGCGCGAGCAACCGGGAAGGTGGTCCTGAGCAGCCTGAAGGCCGATGGCTTCTTGAAGCCGGAGGCAATGCACCTGACGGTTATGGACATCATCCAGGCATTACTCGCCGAAGAGTCCACTTCCCCCATGCGAGATCTCTCATCCTCATCCACCGATTCCGAAGATAACGGTTCTGAGGACGAGGGTGATGATGGCGAGGATCTCGATACTGACGGCGAGGATGGTGGCGAGGATGCATAGTCGCCTGTCTTCTTTTTGTAATTCTGTACCATCATTTTTATATATGTACTTATGAAAGTGAATGAATACAATTATTTTGCTCGCCTTTTGTAGTTGCCTTTGCTTTTCTTCTTTTCGTGATTATGCCGAGTAGGTTCTTAGGTTCGAGACGAGGTTGAGTGCTTGCTAGGCGACTAAGCATAGGCGAGATTAGATGTTGCGGACGACGATCATACCTTACTCGCTGAGTAGATACTCGGCCATACATGCTCGCGCCCTCATACTCGCAACCGCCTATTTGCTCCCAAGGCCTTGACTTGCACCTAGTGAAGAGTTCGTTTAGGATTTATGCCATAATCAAAGGAACTTTTCAAGGGAAGGCAGAAGTAGGGTTCAACAGTTGGGGAGGCATGGGGGGACATATCATCCCGAGGCCTCTCTCCTACTTGAAAGCCTGATGTCTTCAAAGGATGACGTCAAGTACAGCATGGCAGCCGGACAGGTCCAGGGGGACACACCGTCCTTAGGCCACCATCCTACTTGGATGCTTGAAGTCTTCGTTCTTCGGTTGGTCGAATTGATCACCTCTTTGTCCAAGTCGGGATATCGGCGTCCAGACTTCCTCCTGGTAATCCCTCCAGTCGAATGAGAAGCGCAGTCGATACGAACTGTGGCCAACATGCAAGGGGGGAGCTGATCTCGACCGTCAATGCAGAGGCTTGGTCTTAGAGGGTTGCTGAACCGAGGCACTATCCAATCATCCGTTCTGGGTTTTTACGAGGTACTAGTCGGAGGCTCGTTTCCCAACTGGTGGTGATGGATATTAACAAGCAGATCGTCCGGTAGGGAATGACAGTAGGGGGATTCCAATGGAGCACCTTCCAAGGGATCATTGCATCCTAAGTTCCTCATCCTACTTGGGTGCTGAATGTCGACCCAACCTGTTTCCTGTTGCTCAACAAATAAACAGGGAGTTAAGCACACTTAAGCACATTAACTCACACGATTGGAGGAGATAATCAGAAACAAAACGCTTTGTTACGGGCTTTTAGCCCTCGAGGGTACACGACACCTTTATTCAAGGGTCCCCTGATCGGTTAAGTCGATCATCCTTTTGTCGAGTTGGGAGGTCGGCGTCCAGACTTCTTCCTGATAATCTCACCAGTCGGATGAGAAATGCAGTCGGTGGGAACTGCGGCCAACGTGCAAGGGGGGAGTTGATCTCGACCGTCATTGCAGAGGCTTGGACTTAGGGGGACGTATATCGAGGCATTGTCCCATCACCCGTTCTGGGCTTTTACAAGAATCAAGTCGGAGGCCAGTTTCTCAACCTAACGCGGAGATCGGTTTTGCCTGTTTTTCTTCTTTTTCGTGAAAACACATTTTTGACGAAGCAGATAAGGGCGAGCACCACCTTTGCCGAAGTCGATTATTCCTTCGTCGGATTGGGAGGTCGGCGTCCAGACTTCTTCCTAATAATCTCACCAGTCGGATGAGAAATGCCGCCGGTGGGAATCGCGGCCAACGTGCAAGGGGGGAGCTGATCTCGGTTGTCATTGCAGAGGCTTGGACTTAGGGGGACGTATACCGAGGCATTGTCCCATCACCCGTTCTGGGCTTTTACGAGAATCAAGTCGGATGCCAGTTTCCCAACCTAACGCGGAGATCGGCTTTACCTGCTTTTCTTCTTTCACTTGAAAACGCATAGCTGGAAGTGACAAAAGACTCACCGGTTCCCATATTTCAGGGAGGTGATTGTTTTATTTATGGAAAATAAATTTACAGGGGTGAGATGTGTACATACTCCCGTTCAGGAGCCAAACCCTTTCAAGTTGCCGCCCTCCCAGGTGTTTTCTAACAGCTCCCCTTCACGATGAAGGGTTCTTCCCGTCTTGGATTGAGCTTCCCGACGGTGGCTGCTCTTCCTGTCGCGTCCGCCTTCTTTCGCTTACCTGAGAAATCAAAAAAGGGAGCCATCCAAGATCGTCATCCTTCTCGCCTTGATCTCCAGGTCGTCAAACGTGTCCGTGTGAATGACGTAAAGATGACACGGACAGATCCCCCGTTGCACTCCAGGATCCGGTTGACGGTGAAGTCTTCGACGATCGCATCAATCACACGGGCCTCATGGAAGGGATTCTCATCCCTTAACATGCCCTCCCCCGAGAAAGTGATTTCCTCTAGCGGGGATGGTGCTTGAGAGGTGGGAGTGACATCTTGGCGGTAGGCTTGGTGGAAATTCGTTTTGCGGAAAGATCCGAGCTCCGCTTCTCCAAAACTCACTCCTACTTCCCCGACCCTGATCCTTCCTTGACATTCTTGGCTGACCCGATCCTTATTCCTCCTCCGGCTATTCCTCCGGTTACGCCTCTTCCCTCGACGGACAACAACCATTGACTCCATGCATCCTTCCTCCTTACGCACTTCTTGCCTAACACGATTCCTCCCCGAGTAGTAATTCTTCGAGGAATCCCTGGACCCCTCCGGTACAGGCGTGGCGACGATCTCCTCGCAGAATGGGCTCCTACCCCCAATCTGGAGACGATCTTCCACATGACGACTATCATAACTATACTCGCCATATGGGCGAGTATCCTGATACCTCGCCTGCTCCTCCTCTTCGCGGAATCGGCTTCTACCAGCTCCCCGCGAGACTTGCGAGTAGAACTGCGACCTCCTTGGTCGCTCCAGCTCCTCTCCATGCTCCTTCCCTGTTCGCCGAGGATGAGCAACTTCTTCGGTCAGAATCGGGCGATGAGGTGAGGTCGCCGTTCCTTTCGCGCGAGATTGAAGGACTACTCGCAAGGACTCGTCTATCCGCCACGCGAACTCCTCGAAGACTGCTAACGTCACAAACTCGCCACCACCGGCCGAGTTGCCGACAGCATCTTCATGGTCGCCTACTACAACCATCTCTTCTTCCCACTAAGCTTTCTTTCTCTGGCTACTGTCCACGCTCACCGCACCAAAGTGTTGACGCCAGGAAAATCCTGACCTCAAGATTCGGACAAATGCAGCCGGAGACTACTCGCCCAGCAGTCCAACGAGATGACTAAGCTGGCGACTATGAGGAAACTAGGTGAGCAACAACAACAGGACCCCATGTCGCTGCGGCAGGAAGGTCCCACCACGTACCCAGAAGCTCCGAAGAGACTTCCCCTCCAAGACCAAAAATGGCCGAGCAGGGTACAAGGAAGGCACCGACTTGGCTAGTACCGGGAGTAACGGCCAAGTGTGACAGGTTCCAGAATGCAAGAGCAGGGTTTCGAAAGCTCAAGTTCAGGTGCCAATCCAAGTACCCCTGGGGTCCTATTTATAGGAAAACCAAGGGGTAGGGGGGGTTTTTATAACCCATCCCCTGCCCGGCGACTAGCGACATTGAGGCGATCTCTCCGGGCAAACGGGCGAGTATCACCTATGGTCGCCCACCTTTTGACGAGTATCCGGGCTACTCGCACGAGTGCACCCCTACTCGCCTAGGCTGTCTTCTGCTCCTATGCTTGACGAACTCTCCCAGTATCCTGCTGGCCGACTTTATCTTAGTATCTCGAACTGTTGACTGCCGTATTGACTCTTTGACTTTGACTTCTGCCTACGTGGCCTTGGGTGGGTCCTACCCTCGGAGAATGGGGGTTGTACACTACTTGTCTTGGAGAATCACACACTACAAGGTGCCCCGTGTTGATCGATCTCGCGTTTACATTGAGTTCAACCTTAGATCCTCCCCTCCTTCTCATCTCTTTATGGGGGGGGGGGGGGGGGGGGGGGGGGTCGTGGGGGTTGGTCACAAGCAGATTACTCGATCCTTCCCAATCACTTTTGAAAGGAACCTCCCATATTGCTCCAATTGTTTCAAGCAAGGGCATGCCTTTGGAGAGTGTGAGAAAAATAAACCTGCTCGCTCGGGAATCTCATGTTAGCTAGCTACTTCTGTAGCGTTTGCTCGGGAATCTCCTTCTACGCGGTATTAAGCAATTACAAAGGTTACTACTGGTGATACTCAGATTGTGGAGGAATGAGTTCTCAATGGGTGGTGGATGATTTGACTGTTGATCGGGTTGTGGCACAAACCAGTATTACTGAGACCACTCCTACTGTTGATCGTGAGGTAGCTAGCTAACACCATAAGGATTGAAGATGGCATTTTTGGTGGTTTAAACATATAGATCACTAAAGTCTCATTCTACTTCGTGCTGCGCGTCTACTATTCTTTATCATTTAGCTTAGCCTATGTCGGAATGGGTTGCTTACAACAAGGAGGAAGAGAACTTTTTCCACCATCACCACTGTCCCAAACCATAATGTTACGCGAGTCAATGGAACTGACATTCTTTACATTTCTTTATTTGTAAAATATTTCTACAAAATTAGCTTTTAATATTACCCAAATTAACTTTTTCTTTCTTTGCCTGCTAGGAATCATTTTCATTCCTCACATAAGCGTGATGAAAATGAGAGTTAAAATTAAGTTTTTTATTTTTCTGCGGGCATGTTTGGGTTGGTGATTGCAATTGGACATGGAGATAAAATAATATTTTTGAATGAAGCTTCTTTCAAGAGGCTAGAATCATGCCTAATAAGTAAGGGTGAAATTGGTGTGGTTTGGTGCGGTTTGAGCTCAAACCGCAATCACACCAAAGATAGATGGTCGGTTTTGAACCGAACAAAACCGCACCGCATTCAAATCGTGCGGTGCGATTTGACATTGGTTCGATTTGAAGTCGATTTTTGCACAGTTACCAAAACTTATCAAAGAGTACATGGACTACTTACATTTTATACCCAATAATACTATTCTCTCAAAATTTTCTAACACATGATTTTTTCTTAGATTTTCGTGACAACCATAACTTCCAAGGACCAGATCATCACTTCAATAACGATATTATTTGTCCAATTACTATCAACGGTTTGATCATAAGATACATGTACATTTTTCTATAGTATGTGAAAATAGTGAATCTATTAAGCTATACTAGGACATCAAGGTCTGGGTAACATTATATAACCATGACATACAGATCAAGAAATTCAAACTAGTGCAAAATCAAACCTGTGTCAGGAACAAAAATTATAAGATAAAGATGCTTCGATTTCAATATTTCAACAGCTCACGGACTCACTTCAGGCAGGCGCGGTACTCACTACTCAGTTAGATTAAGATATATTAATATAATATATTATATAATTATAAGATATATTATAATGTATATTAATTAATTTGGAAAATATATTATAAGATATACAAATTAAAATAATATTATAATCATTATGGTGTGGTGCGGTTTATTCGGTTTTGTCAAGGCAAAAATCGAACCGTCGCGCAAACCATGCGATTTTTCAATAACCAAAACCGCACCACAACCAAACAGTTCGGTGCGGTGTTGTGGTTTGTTGCGATTTCGGTTTTTTATTTGCAGACCTAATAATACGGTTTTTTAGTGATCAGTGGTTTCAAATGAAGGCTATTCAAACAGTCAGATCGAAAATAATGTTGGCATTCCTCCAAAATATAACGATAAAAATGCACAAACAAATAGAGGTTCACTGCTGCTGAGATTAAGGCCTCGTTTGGCACGGATTCTCATCCGCGACGCGCAACCATGATCACGGTTCCCACAACGAGGATGAAAAAAGCGTGAAATCGGCGCAAAATAGAGGCGGGGCTGATCCCCGCTGCCCCGCTAAACGGCGCGGAACTGAACCCGGGCGGTTCCATTCGCTCTTCCGTGCGCGGTGGATCAGCTCCGCCAAGCGAGGCCTAAAATGCATGGAGGTTTTCACAACACATGCTTACCTCTGACAATATTTTTTTGAGTGATGTTAAAGGCACACCAAAAATAAATGTGTCTACACCAATGATTAAGGCACCCCAAAAAGGTAAATGGTCATTTTCTCATTAAATTAGTGTGCATATAACACATTTAGTTTTTTTATAAAATTGATGTGGATATAACGTTTTTTGGTGTGCCTTTAACAACGCCCTATTTTTTTCATCTTGATTGGAGCAAAAATGGCCGAATAGAATAAATAATCCACCTTTGTTGGAAATTAAAATTAAACATCCTTTGTCTTAATTAATTTGATGTAGTACTGATTACTGAAGGCTTTGATTTGATCTTCAGGCTAAGATGCTACATTTAAGATTCTTGGAATAATAATAATAATAATTATTATTATTATTATTAAGAGTTAATTTTAGAGAGAATATACAATATTTCTCATCTCCTAAATTTCTTATAATTTTCAAACTATGTTTTTATTTTATTTTTGCAGGGCGGGGGAATCATTTTCCTTCGGCAACTCTTATTGTGTTCTTAAATTAATCTCCATCTATAGAAATTAAAACAGTATCCCGAACTGTTGCGGGTCGCTCGGGTGCTCTGGTAGATCGGTCGAATTGAACCACCTTAGCTCGGAAGCGGATCGAGCGCGCAAACATTCAATTAGAGATTCGTTGAGTACACTGAGACTTTTTAACGTGGAAAACCCGGAAAGGGTAAAAAACCACGCGGTCGGAGCTGTGCCGACCAACTTCCACTATCTTCTGGGGGGTTACAATTAGAGACTTAGAACTCGAGCGCGACAGACCGCTGCTCGTTACAATAATAGAGAGAGAGAGAGAGAGAGAGAGTTCCGAGGGTGACAAATCACTTCTTGGAAAACTTAGTCTTTTTCCTTCTGAGAATATTGGAGAACAAAAGCGAGAATGCTGAGTCGTCTTCCGGGAGAACAAAAGTGAGATGCTCCGGAGAACAAAAGTGAGAATGCTAAGTCGCCTTTCGGGATGAAGGAAATCTTCAAGTCCACGGAGATCTTCAAGCGCCGAAGGAGAATTCCGTGAAAATCTTCAAGGAGCTCTTCCGGTGCAGAAGGCAAGGTCCCTTGAAATGAAACCCTGGGGCTCCTTTTATAGCTTTGGCCGGGGATAGCCCGGTAATTTCGCCGTTGTAACCACCGTAACCACCTGGCGGACGAATCACGTTTTCCGGTTCGTAGCACACGGATCGCCATTTTTCATAAATGACCGTCTCGCCCCCGGGCAATTCGGGCAGTTCGGGCAGTTCGGGCAGTTCGGGCAGCTTCGTTGAAGGCAAAAAAGGCGACAAGCCGTTCCTGCAATCTGAGAAACTAGAAAGACAAAATGTGAGAATGCTAGAAAGACAAAAAGTGAGCGTGCCCGAAATGTGAAAGTGCTCTGAGCGCGCTCAGAAGTGCTCTGAGCGCGTAACGAACGGGGAATTGCTCCGAACGGAGTCCGGAGCCCGAAAAGCGGGCGGCGAGACGGAAGAGGGGGGACTCACCCCAACCTTGCTACGGGGGAGAGCGGTTCGACCGCACCTAAAGGTGGGCGCGGCGCGGCCGCACCCGAGTTAGGGGCGCGGCTTTGCTTGGCCGTGTAACATCCCCAATCCTACTAGACCCCTAGTGTGAGATTGGGAGCTCAAGGGGTGGGATGAGGGGCCTTGAGGACCCCTTAGGATGAGAATTTTGCTATGTGCACACCTAAAGTCCCAATCAAATGGGACCTAAGCTGCTATAGAGGGCCAGTTGGACACCAAGTTTCCCAAAATGAGACCACCCTTAGTTCCCTAAACCTTAAGGAAGGAGTAATGGGGTGATCACCCCCTTGGTGAGGCTCAATTCCTTAGGATTAGCCCAAAATCACCTTAAGTAAGTCTGAACCAAACCAACCAATTGAGGGGCAATTGACCCCCAAGAGGCCAAATTGACCTCCCCCTTATGTTCCAAACCCTATTAGAGACCCTTTGGACCCAAAAGCCCCATCATAGGGTGGTCAACCCTCTCCAATTTGGTCAAACTCCAAATTAGGGCAAAAAGGTCAACTCAACCCAAATGTGGTCAATCTTCACCCAAATCCTAAAATTGACTCCACATCTAGTCTCTAAGCATCATTAGGAACCTAAGAGGCCCAAAAGCCCCATCATAGAAGGGTCAAGTCACCTCAATTTGGCCAAAGTACCAAAGAAGGGCAATTTGGGTATTTTCACACCTTTTAATCAAATTGGGACAAATAAGGCTCCACCATGGGCCAAGCTCTATTGAGTGATGACATGGGACCCATGACCTACATGGGGGACCAGTCAACCCAATTGGTCAAAGTCAAAGTCAACTCAATTGGGCTTAATCCCAATTTTAGTGCCTAAACCTTTTCCCCCTTTTTTAAATTAGAACCTAAGCCTAAAGTTTATGAAATCATTTGGACTCATGGGATCTGGTGGGGTGTGGCTAAGGGGTTGGGCTAACCCAAGCTAACCCAAGTGAGGGGTTAGGTTAAAGGAGGGGACAAAAAGGGGCTTGATAAAGCAAAAAGCAAAAGGAGCCCAATCTCCCCCTCTCTCTCCTCCCAATCAGCCTTGGGCTCACCCCTGATGGTGTTGAGTGATGAGAAGGAGCTGGAAAGCAAGGATGCAGCAGGGGGCTGGTCGGCCAAGTCACCCCCGTGAGCCACCACCTCGAATCCCCCAGCACAGCCCTCCTCAGCCTATATAAGCCTCACCAACAGCTCCAGAAGGTCGTTTGCAGTCGGGCTAGCGCTTTGGATCGAAGAATTCAGTGGAGAATCGAGTTCTGTAGCAAGCTCGTCGGAGACGGAAATGGAGATGGCAAACCGCCGGAATACTCGCCGCCCATCCCGTTTCCAGGTTCGCTTCTCCCCCCCTCTAACTGTGCTAGCTTCTAGAACTGTTAGATGTCGAGTTCGAGCTCAATTGAGCCGAACCCAATCCGCATTTCCTCTCCGTTTAGCCATTTGGGCTTCCTGTTAGAATCGCCGGAAACGGCCCCCGCCGGCGACCAATCCACCGCCAATCGATCGGCACCACCTCAACGGAGGTGGTGGTGGCGGTGGCTGGCCAGGGAGGTGGACGGGTGGCCGGGATTTCATGCTTCAGGCGGCTCCAGGTCGGGCAGATCTGGGCCATTGGCTCGAGGAAGACGACGACGCAGGGCGGCTCGATCTGCGTCAAGATGCGTGCGTGATCAGCGCCGTGTGCTTTATTCTAATTTAATTGATGTGGTGTGCCTTTAGCCAGATTCTGGGCTCATGTTGTAACTCGATTTTAAGGCCTTTAGAGGCCATAACTCAAAAAGTCACCAGAGATAACTTTTGAAGAGGGTTGAGTCTATTTTAATTTAGAACTTAGATCAAGTCATTTGGTGATGATTTGGCTTTTGTAGAGCTGGTTTGCTGAGACTGGTCCAAACAAATCCCTAGCACTAAATTATTTTTTTACTCCCATTTGGCTTGGAGTTTAGGGCTGATATTTTAAACCCTAGAGTAAATATATTAGATCTATCATGTGCCCAAATATTAGGATTTATGGAGAACTTTTTCCTATAGTTTTTATCCAATCTTTAAATAGTAAATTTCTGTAATTTGGGTGGCCAAATTCCCTTATGGGGCCCCCATATTAGGGTGGGGTGAAGTTTAGGCTAATCCCACACACTGTTAAAAATATTGGGTCCATTGGACCACTCCTTGTGGGTGAACCCTCTTTGGAGTGAGGATGGCTTAAGGGTGGTGTGTGATTGGGCCAGGAACTTCACTCAGATTGAGGAGCCTAAATGAGGCCCTTAATGGCCAATTCATGAAAATGATGTGAGACACACTTTTGTAGCCCTGGATGTCTAGTTTTATTAGAAACTGAGATCTTGGAATTTGGAGGCCAGTAGACCCCAGAGGAGCCTTTTTCCTAGGGCTGGTTCTAGGTGGGGTTAGCCCACCAAAACCTTAATAACTTTTGATTGGGTGGGACTATGGGGCTGAGATTTTGGCCACATGAGTGCCCACCCTAGGCCCACCTTGTGCCAGAAATTGGTATAGATTGGGCACATTTAAGTTATAGTTTTAATCTCATCTTAGGATTTTGACCTAAGAGGAATTAGTGGGTGAAATCACCCCTAATGACCCTCTTTCTTTGGTGGCATGTGGGTCTGGTTATGTTTAGCCTCTGTTCCAAATTTGAGGCAAATTGGAGTTCATCTTAAGGGTGAACCCCCAAAGGGCATATTTTTGCCCTAGGTTTGGAAGTCACATAACCTTGGTGGCTTGTGGATTTTGGAGCTTAGCCTTAGGGGCTTACCAAAATTTCAGTGGTGCTGGGCTTAGGGGTAGTGTAGGGTCTTGCTCATCACCAAAGGGGAGATTGGAGCATTGAAGACCAAAACCCTAGCCCAAACCTCACAATTTACTGAACAACCCTTTTGGGCCTTAATGAAGCAATTAGGACCTAAACACCTTTTTAGATAACCAACCTTCAACCCTAGGCTGAGAATGAAGTTTTAGGACCAGAATAATTATCTTGGAATTTTCACTACTTAAATAGTATTTATTTGAATTTATGGAAAATTAGCTTAATGGAGGGTTTATGCCAATTCAATAGCTTAGGGTTGTCTTATCCTTACCAAACTGAACATGGAGGTCAATGGATATGTTTAGGCCCACTGTATTTAGTCTTGTGACCCTTGATAATCTTTTCATGCTTACTTGGTTGAATTTACCCTTATGCCCTTTTTGAAAATAAATTAGTAATAAATGGCATATGACCTTGCAAAATTCTGAGATTTTGGCCAGTCATAGATATTCATATTATAACACATTGGAATCATTTGGGGTGTCCTTTACTTAAGAATTTATCCACTTTGTGATTTTTGAGAAAAATCTAGGTTTGGGGGGTTTATTTTGTTGCATAAGCAAAACCATATCTAAGGCCCCCAAACTCAGTAGGATGCTTACTTATGATGATATGTGGTTCCTGAAATTTTAATTAGTGCACTTATGGAGAGAATTATTGTTCTCATAAGAAATTACCATATATGCCCTTTTGATGATTTATGCAAATACATAGGCAAATCACCTTGTAACCATATGAAACCTTCAGATGATGAGTAAACTAATGTTTATAACATATGGGAATTTTTCTGGAATTTTAAATACAGTTTTTGGTATTTATTTAATTAATTTGGTGGTTTTGTACTAAACTTCAATTATTTAATTCAAGGGCAAAACAGTAAATATGATCCTTCATCTCTTGGGGTTATGCTTTGGAATTCAGTACACACTCATGATAATTAGTGGGTAGGCATTGGACCAGATTTTAGGGTACTTCATGAACAAGTTAGTGTGGCCCTCACTATTCAAGAAAATTAATTAAATATTAAATTAAGTTGGAAAATTGTGGGAATTGAACCATGTCCTATTTAGGGCAGTAGGATCCTTGGATAAAATCTGTGGAGTCATAGGACCTGTGGTTAGGGTTCTCCCTTTGGAAGGGTGCAATATCCTTAAGTGGTCTGCGTTTAGCAAATTTGGGTTTTTGTAGTCTAATCAACTAGACCCATGGGACTTGGAAGAGTACAGAAGTGTAGCATTAAGAAACTCATGATAGTCTTCTGGTAATAATTTTGAGTCAATTGGATGAATATTTGTAGTACCTCCCCTTACGTGGTTCATATAACTCATTTGGTCTGCGAATAGTAAAACAGTAGAATGGAGATAACTTGTAGACCATTAGGTGGGAATGGGAGGCAGTTGGTGTACCTGATTTGGATGAAGTGGTTGAGGTCACCAAAAAGGAACTTAGGTGGTGAGAGAGTGCTTGGTGAGCTATGGGTAGGGCTGTGCTCGGGATTGACGAAAGATCGTCTTTCCCCTTAGAGGGTCATAAAACACTGAGGTTTAACTCAAGTGAGATGATAAGAGGGTAATCTTATGGGTGGATACCAATATTACTAAGTGTCTTGAGAAAGGGAACTTTGGGGTATCATCCCACTGTAGTTCCTAGTACCGTAGCGAGCCCCTTACAGGGTAACCCTCGGGAAGTCCAAGATTAACCCCAAATTGCAACGACATTCAAAGTAGGCAAGAGTAGCCATAGTAGGGTAAGATTGGATTTATGTAACTCCTCCCCGTTGCGGGAGTGGCAGTATTGTGGTGCTCGGTTAGACGAGCGGGAACCCCAAGGGGATGATTATCCCGGTAACTTTCTCAGAAATGTGGCAGGTCTTCGGTACTAGGCAGGTCGTCACTCCGACCGCGGTACGTTGACTTAGCGGGTGTGTAGGGGTCTAAGGGGCCAGCTTGGCTGCGTGTCAGGACGACAGTTCCCCGAAGACACCTCTCACTTGGCTCACAGTCTGGTGGACTCCAGCAAAGAGTACGCAGAGCTCCGCGGTTGTTTAGCGTCGAGGCGTACGTGCGGTCTAGGCCTGGTAGAGTGT
Organism: Dactylorhiza incarnata; assembly: GCA_033032865.1. Taxonomy (NCBI): domain Eukaryota; kingdom Viridiplantae; phylum Streptophyta; class Magnoliopsida; order Asparagales; family Orchidaceae; genus Dactylorhiza; species Dactylorhiza incarnata. Next base: position 4,553,262 of record JAWHQI010000123.1, on the reverse strand, counting down.
ATACCTGCCTAGGAGTGGACAGCCCGATCCGCTACCACCGTGTGTCACAACGGTTGGTACCCGAGAGGTTGGCTTCCTCTCAAACAGAGGGAACTATAAAGGTCTGTGTGCACAGAGTCGCGTGTGTGAGTTCATTGCATAACCATTCATAGCATAAGCATAGCATACCCCCCCTGCAGATCCTCATCATATAAATCAGTGTGGGCTCCTTTATATGATGAGTTACGATTCCTGGAAATCCTAACTTATAAGTTTGTATGGGCATTCATATAAGTTAGGGTACGAGAATGCTACTTGTCGCTTCTACTCTTACTGCTCTGCTTTACTTACTTTACTGCTTACTTACTGCTGCACCTTACTTTTATGCTCCTGCCTTTACTTTTACTTATATATGATAGTCTAGCCCCTTTTACACTTGTGTAGACTAGAATTATATACATATGCTAGTTTTACTTTCCCTGTCACCTGCTTGTTCCTTGCTCGTCCCCCGCTTCTTCCTCCCGCGCGGTGCCTAGGAGTCGCAGGAGGAGGAGGGGACCTAGCGAGCTCGGTCATTCTTTGACTGACGGTTTGCATTGGCGCCGACAACAATCTAGGATTCCGAAGAGACGGAGCTGTCGCACGCACCGCAGGAGACGAGGGCAGGACCTGAGCAGACAGCGACGCAGCGAGTAGCGGCCACGAGACTTCAGGTGGACTTCTTTTGAGTGCTAGTGTTGAGTGATGTTGAGATAGCTTCCGCATGCAGTGAGTTTTGAGAGATTTTATATTATGATGTACCGGGCTTAAGTCCTTTCATTTACGTACTTTTGTTTCATGCTCGGACATATATTTATCATGTGGTTCAGCTTTTGATATATATATGATGGAATGTGTTTTGTGGACTCTCTTTTATTCAGTTTGTACTTTCTCTCGTACTTACTTTTCTTATTGCTCGCACTATGATCATAGCCGGCAGGGTCGACGTTGCCTGGTGTAGCCCAACCCGTGTGTTGGAAGTCACCGTAATGCGTCGGCTCTGGGCATAAGGTCCGCTTGGCCCCGGGAGCGGGAGAGGGATCTTACAGGCCGCACCCCCAGGGGGTGCGGCTTGGCCGCACCCCACATGGGGTGCGGCTTGGCTCGGCCGCACCCCAAGGGGAAAGTCGCACCCCACCGCACCCCAAGGGGGGGGGGGGGGGGTGCAGCTTGGCCGCACCCCCCACTTTGGGGGGTGCGACTATTCGCACCCCACTAGTGGGGTGCGCGCTAATCGCACCCCAGTAGTGGGGTTCGGTCATGGCGGGGCGCGACGTGCATTTCGTGCGTGTTTGTGTGTTGGGGGCGGAGATGGCAGCTTCGGCTTCTTCAACTCGGGCGATCATGCGTTGACTGTTGACCCTACCTCCCTTTAGTGGAGTTTTCCCTAGACGCATCCCAAGGCCTCTACGGATATGTAACATAAGCCCCCCAAACCTTCGGAGTCCGGACTTCTGCGCGGAGGAGTTCGGAGGTTTCAATTTTTCTACGACGACTTTGATCATTGCTTTCTTTGCGGCGCCTTGGGTAGGAATTGCTGTCGGAGGATGAGCGTGCTATTGCTTTTGCTTCTGTATGGCATATTCAAGCACTTTGTTCTGGGAGAGGCCAAAGTTTCTTGTGGGACGATTTGGACACTCTATTCTGGGAGAGGTCAGAGTCTCTTGTGAGACGATTTGGACACTCCATTCTGGGAGAGGTCAGAGTACTTTTTCGGACGATCTGTACACTCTGTTCTGGGAGAGGTCAGAGTCTGTTGACGGACGATCTGTACACTCTGTTCTGGGAGAGGTCAGAGTCCGTTGTCGGACGATCTGTACACTCTGTTCTGGGATAGGTCAGAGTCCGTTGTCGGACAATCTGTACACTATGTTCTGGGAGAGGTCAGATTTCGTTGTCGGACAATCTGTACACTCTGTTCTGGGAGAGGTCAGAGTCCGTTGTCGGATAATCTGTACACTCTGTTCTGGGAGAGGTCAGAGACCGTTGTCGGACAATCTGTACACTCTGTTCTGGGAGAGGTCAGAGTCCGTTGTCGGACAATCTGTATACTCTGTTCTGGGAGAGGTCAGAGTCCGTTATTGGACAATCTGTACACTATGTTCTGGGAGAAACAGTACAATTGAAAATGACGCTTATGGTTTGGGCGCATGATAAAAAGTAATAAATTAAATGACACTTGTTTGTTACATGAATGCTGAAAACATAAGATACAAGTAAATACGTCGGGTGCCCTGGACGTTCCCTGGGCAGAGAACAGGCTATTCTTCGGGATGGTCGCTTTGGGGATTGCCACCCTGCTGGGTCATTCTTGACCTGTTGATTCAGGGCCCTTGGTTCGGAGGAGTTTTTCAAGGAATCCCAGACGAACGAATCGTTCGATTTCTGCGCTCAGTCGCGAACAATCTTCTGTTTTGTTCCCGTGACCTCGATGGTAGTCGCAGTATTTGGATTGGTCTCCAGAATTTGGTGCAAGAGCCCTAGGCCTCTGAAGAGAGGGATGATCGCGGATGGCAAGGAGAACGTTAGTCCTGGTTGTGTTCAGGGGAGTGTAGTCTTGATGCTGGCGAGAACCTCGGTCTCGGCTGGGGGTGTCGTGTTGCTTATTGTTTTTATCGGGGACCGTCCGCGACAACGACTCCTCTCTCTTCCTCTTCGATCTCCCCTCGAACTGCTGGCGGTGCGCTTTAATCGCCTCATCAGCTGCTATCTGAGCTTCAACCCGGTGGACGAGGTCTGGGTAACTAGGCACAGTTTCTCACATCAGTGCGGAGTAGAAGCTACAGGGGCGGAGCCCTCCAAGGAAGACCCCTCGCAGGAGCTCGGGGTCGACCCCCGGGATTTGCCGAGCCTCCGAAGTGAAGCGTCGAAAGAAATCTTTGAGAGTCTCTCCGTCATTCTGGCGGATTCCTAAGAGATGGGAGGGATCTCGGACAATCCTACGATTGGCGATGAACTAGTCCACGAACTGCTGCGCCATTTCTGCGAAGTTGAGATAGCCCCCTCCCGAAGGGAGTGAAACCAAGTCCGCACTTGTCCCTTCAAGGTTGCCGGGAACACTTGACAGAGGAGTTGATCGGAGCGTTGTAGAGTCTCATGATGGTAGCGAAGTGGTTGACATGTTCTAACGGGTCGTCCGTCCCGTCGAATGTTTCGATGTTGGGAAGCTTGAAACCATTCAGAACTGGATGGGCCAAGACTTGAGGCGATAGTGGGGAGCCGTGGTGTGCGGGACGGCGGGCGAGGGCTGCGAGTCGCCCTGCCTGGTCGTACTCTTCCGCTATCATTTCGCGTATCTCCTCTCGCGTGGTTCGTTCTACTGCTCGACCAGGAACTGCTTTTCCTTGGCGATGGTCTTCTGGTCCTCTGGTTGGCGGAGCGGGATGGACGGAGCTTGCTGCGTCGAAGAATTCTTCTGAGGCTTCTTCTTCTCGAACGAACTCCTCATTCGGCGCACGATTCGGAGCTGGGGGCGGCGGAACGTTCAACGTTGGGGGTTGAACGGGAGCTCGAGGAGCCCCAAGATTTCTTACGAGAGCCAGCATCTCGATTTGCCGCTCTTCCATCTGACGCACACGCCCTTCCAGTATTGTCGCGGGCGCGAGCACTGCCTCTTCTGCGAGAGGAGCATTGATAAGCGAGTGGGAGGGAGCTGGATCGACGCGCCCCTCCGGGATTGATCCTTCAGTAGTGCGAGCACTTCTTCTCGCCATTGCAATTGGCGGCTAGTGCTACTTCTAGTGAGTCTTTGCAGAATTTTGGGAACTCGGTTCCCACAGGCGACGCCAAACTGTTGCGCGTCGCTCGGGTGCTCTGGTAGACCGGTCGAATTGAACCACCTTAGCTCGGAAGCGGACCGAGCGCGCAAACAGTCAATTAGAGATTCGTTGAGTACACTGAGACTTTTTAACGTGGAAAACCCGAAAAGGGTAAAAAACCACGCGGTCGGAGCTGTGCCGACCAACTTCCACTATCTTCTGGGGGGTTACAATTAGAGACTTAGAACTCGAGCGCGACATGCCGCTGCTCGTTACAATAATAGAGAGAGAGAGAGAGAGAGAGAGAGAGAGAGTTCCGAGGGTGACATGCCACCTCTCGGAAAACTAAGTCTTTTTCCTTCTGAGAATATTGGAGAACAAAAGTGAGAATGCTGAGTCGCCTTCCGGGAGAACAAAAGTGAGATGCTCCGGAGAACAAAAGTGAGAATGCTGAGTCGCTTTTCGGGATGAAGGAAATCTTCAAGTCCACGGAGATCTTCAAGCGCCGAAGGAGAATTCCGTGAAAATCTTCAAGGAGCTCTCCCGGGTGCAGAAGGCAAGGTCCCTTGAAATGAAGCCCTGGGGCTCCTTTTATAGCTTTGGCCGGGGGTAGCCCGGTAATTTTGCCGTTGTAACCACCGTAACTAACTGGCGGACGAATCACGTTTTCCGGTTCGGAGCACACGGATCGCCATTTTTCATAAATGACCGTCTCGCCCCTGGGCAGTTCGGGCAGTTCGGGCAGCTTCGTTGAAGGCAAAAAGGCGACAAGCCGTTCCTGCAATCTGAGAAGCTAGAAAGACAAAATGTGAGAATGCTAGAAAGACAAAAAGTGAGCGTGCCCGAAATGTGAAAGTGCTCTGAGCGCGCTCAGAAATGTTCTGAGCGCGTAATGAACGAGAAATTGCTCCGAACGGAGTCAGGAGACCGAAAAGCGGGCGGCGAGCCGGAAGAGAGGGGACTCACCCCAACCTTGCTATGGGGGAGAGCGGTTCGACCGCACCTAAAGGTGGGCGCGGCGCGGCCGCACCCGAGGGAGGGCGCGACTTTGCTTGGCCGCACCCCCAGGGGGTGCGGCTTGGCCGCACCCCACATGGGGTGCGGCTTGGCTCGGCCGCACCCCCCACTATGGGGTGTGCGGTTATTCGCACCCCACTAGAGGGGTGCGGGCTAATTGCACCCCAGTAGTGGGGTTCGGTCATGGCGGGGCGCGACGTGCGTTTCGTGCGTGTTTGTGTGTTGGGGGCGGAGATGGCGGCTTCGGCTTCTTCAACTCGGGCGATCATGCGTTGACCGTTGACCCTACCTCCCTTTAGTGGAGTTTTCCCTAGACGCACCCCAAGGCCTCTACGGATATGTAACACGAACTTTTATTTTTATTATATTAATCCTAATTTTTATATTAAATTTGAAATAAATCATTAGACTAATTTGCTGAGATATTGACGTTGTGTTGGAACTTGGAACGAATATTTAGCATTATTATTTTATGCAAAAATAAAAATAATAATTAATATTACTATTTTATATCTAATTATAAGAAAAAAAATCTATGAATGTCATAAAATAATAATTTTAAATCATTTTAATCATTTTTAAATAACTTAATACTACTCAATATTAACCTCGGTCTTATTTTTTTTACTCCAATGACTTAACATATCTTATGAAAAAAATAAAAATTTATAAAAAATAATAATTATTTGTGTAATTAAAATATATTCCTATAATAAAAATAATGATGGAAATTCATAAAATTCAAAAATCGAAAAGCTTTTTAGTAGATCTCCTATATCTACCATGGTAGATAATCATTAGAACTCAGACTTATTTTAAAATAATTTTTTATTAAAATATACTTGTTTTTGAAAAAAACATTTATAAAATATTAATTAAAATTTTGTGTAATCATTTTGAGTACTCGTATGTACATGTTGTGGGCGCAACCGACTTGATGCGGGCGCAGCCGGAGCGTCATGAGCGTAGCCTACCGGGGGCAGGCGAAGCCCGCTATCGTGGGCCGGGTACTATCACGTTTAGCTTTGCCCGCCCGCGCAAAGCCCGTCGTCCCGTGCCTGTCACTCGTATGTATGTATATATATAATTATATATAAAAAAGTGACTAATTTATATACTTAACTCAGTTCTCCCATAATTTTTAGCGATATTCACAATATTGAGCACACAAGAGCTCGGGGTAAGTGCCAAGGATAAGTAATCTTACAAAATAACCGTCTTAATTGTATGGTCTTCTAGTTTGACATCCTCATTTAATAATGAGACATAATATTGTGTTTTAGTTAATATAAATCCGTCACGTGCTCGATCTTGTGAGTGCATTGGTAAGACTACCAAAATTATATTCATACTACACGTGACTATGAACAATTCTCTGTGAATATGTTTGTTGCGTGTTGTTCAACGCTCACCTAGATCGGTCGAGCTGAATTGTCTTAGCTCGAGAGTGAGCCGAACGAGCAAACAGTGAAAAGAGAGAACCAAAAGTAGACAACGAGGTTTTTACCTGAAAAACCCAGAAAGGGAAAAAAACCATGGGTCTAGCCCAGCTCAAAATGATCCACTAGTGTTGTGAGTTACAAAGAGTTGTTTTTCGAGGTTGACAGACCGCTCGTTAGAAAGATTTTGTTAAGTCATTCAAGTCCTCGGGAGCCGAGCGTGGTGAAGCGTGCTCGTAGACAACCTTAAATTTGGAACTCGGCAGAACAATCCTGAGCGGAGCGCTGCGGAACAGCCCGAAGCGGAGCGCTGCGGAACAGCCCGAAGCGGAGCGCTGCGGAGCAACCCAGATGAAATATGTCGAGGGGGTCCGCGCCGGAGAGTTTAGAGCTCAACCGATATCCTCCCAAAGTCCTTGAAGGAGAGCTGGAACGCTGATGAAAATCTTCAAAAGGGAGCTTGAAGGTTGATGAAGATCTTCAAAGAGTCCTCGCCGAAAAACTCAAGTGCTCCTTCTTGTTTCCATGCCAAAAATTCTTTCAAATGGAGGTCTGCCCCCTATAGTTTTTGAGGAGGGCATTTTGGTAACTGCGCCATGCTGATTTCTAGACGAACGAATGAGAATGCTGGATTCAGGACACATATATAGCCCATTTCGAGGTTATGACGAGTTTGCCCCTGTCTCCTTGGGCAACCCGGGCAGCCTCCCTGGGGGTGGTGGTGGCTGGCGATCGCCGCCGGCGATGGATGATGATGGCGCGTCCAGCGGAGCAGGGATGAGCGGGAGTGTCTGCTGCGGAGCAGGGATGAGCGGGAGTGATCCTTGCGGAATAAGCGAGAGCGGGAGCGCTCCCCGCGGAACATGCGAGAGCAGGAGCAATCCTTGCAGAACAGGCGAGAGCGGGAGCGCTTTTCGCGGAGCAGGCGGAAGCGGGAGCGCTTCCCGCAGAGCAGACGAGAGAGGTAGCGATCCTTGCAAAACAGGCGAGAGCGGGAGCGCTCCCAGTAGAATAGGCGAGAGCGGAGCGATCCCCGCGGAATTGGCGAGAGCGGGAGCGCTCCTTACAGAATAGGCGAGAGAGGGATCGCTCCCCGCGGAACAGGCGAGAGCGGGACTACTCCGCGCGAAATAGGCGAGAGCGGGAGCGCTCCCCGCGAAATAGGCGAGAGCGTGAGCGATCCATGCGGAACAGATCAGAGCGGGAGTGCTTCGCGCGGAGCAGGCGAGGGCGCTTCCCGTTGAGCAGGCGAGAGCGCTCCTCTAGGACTAGGCAGGAGCGATAGCGATTCCCAAGGAGCAGGAGCCAGCGGGAGCGCTTCTCGCGAAGAAGGAGCGAGCGAGAGCGCTTCCCGTGGAACAGGAGCGAGTGAGAGTGCTTCCCGCAGAACAGGAGTTAGAGGGAGCGCTTCCCGTGGAACAGGCGGGAGCGCTTCCCGCAGAGCAGGCGGTAGCGGTAGCGTGAAGGTGCTTCACATCGGGATTAAGACCGGCCATAAATGCTGGTGCCGCTTTGCAGGTCCGGGCAAAGCCGCGATGAGAAACACTCGGTCCGGCTCAACCCGATCCCTTTCGGGGGAACCCCATAAATTGCCCCTAGTTTTCGGAGGCCGCAATTTGTAATCGATAGTCCAAAAATTTCTACCACTCATCATGAATCCGTGGGGGAGCGTTTCGTCACTGCTCAGGCGGGAAAAATTATCACAGCCGTGAGAGAGGAGGTAAAGACCCCCTTTTAGGGTTTTGCTCGCGACGAAGAAGATCATGTGGAAGTCTAACTCGCGACACTTTGGCGGAGGCGCATGTGCGGAGGAGTATGCTTGCAGAGGAGAGGGCACGAGCACGATGCACCCAGAGTGGCGAGGTGGGGTCGTAGGCATCGTACTCAATATTGGGAGTGCGGCTTGTACCGAACTCCAAAACGGAGTGCGGTTGGCCTGGGTCGAGCTCCCAAAATGGAGTGCGATTGGCCTGGGCTAGTTGCTCTGCAACGTGGGAGCGAGGTGCCCTGCAACGCGGGAGCTAGATGCTCTGCAGTGTGGGAGTGAGGTGTCCTGCAACGCGGGAGCTAGATGCTCTGCAGCGTGGGAGCGAGGTGCCCTGCAACGCGGGAGCTAGATGCTCTGCAGCGTTGGAGCGAGGTGCCCTGCAATGCGGGAGATAGATGCTCTGCAACGTGGGAGCGAGGTGACCTGCAACGCGGGAGCTAGATACTCTGGAGCGTGTGAGCGAGGTACCCTGCAACGCGGGAGCTATATGCTCTGCAACGTGGGAGTGAGGTGCTCTACAACGCGGGAGCTAGATGTTATGCAGTGTGGGAGCGAGGTGCCCTGCAACACGGGAGCTAGATGCTCTGCAGCGTGGGAGCGAGGTGCCCTACAACGCGGGAGCTAGATCCTCTACAGCGTGGGAGCGAGGTGCCCTTCAACGTGGGAGCTAGATTCTCTGCAACGTGGGAGCGAGATGTTTTGCTTTGTAGATAAGACAAATTCCCCGAAGTTTGGAAAGCTTATCATTCGGGGTTGACATCGGTGTTAGTGGCTTTCACCCCATGAGCCTTTCTTTGGGATGTTGGGTTTTCTATTTCATTCTAAATGAATAACATATCAAATATGCGCAGCGGAAATAACAAACAAGAACAACCCAAAAGAGTTCAAGGATCTTACGATTTCATGAATCAAGAAATAAGAAACGCAACAACAACAAAGTACCTTAAGGGGATTGAGTCAACACTCAACCAAGATGCTCCAAAAAGAAATCTCGAAGACAACCTCTGAGTCCTAAGCGCTGGAATCGATCGGCGCATCTATAGATGTCCACACGAGTGAAGAAGAACTCTAGTTTCTTGTCGAACAAGAGGTAGATCAGAGAAGGAATGCCCTGATCTTCGTCTCCCACGGACTGCTAGATCCGATGACAGGGAGAGGCGGCGGCGGCGACGACGTACGGGAGGAGAGAGGCCGATCAGAACCCTTCCGTCGGTTTTGCGGAATGCTTCCGTCTCACTTCAGGTGTCGCAAAAAGGAGATCTCTTACCTAGGGCATAAAATCGTGGTCTATTTATACCCAGGCAAAAGAGAGGCTATCCGCACACCCGAGACTAGTATTGGAGTAAATATGGAATTTCGTCGAGTATAGCAAAATCGTCGAGACAATTCGACGATTCGTCGAATACAATATAATTCGTCGAGACACTCTCGACGATTCGACGTGACGAATCAATATGTGTTCCGTCGAGACAATCTCGACGATTCGTCAAGTACATCTAATTCGTCGAGACATTTTGACGAATTCAATGAGACGAATCAACACATATGTCGTCGAGACATTTCAACGATTCATCAAGACACAATTCGACGATTCGTATCGACGATTCGACGATTCGTCGAGTACAACTCAATTCGTCGAGACACTTCTCGTCGATTCTTCGTGTACTTCCCTTCCCATTGAGACATTCTCGACGCAACTCCAATCAGTCATAGGATTAGTCCTCCACTCATATCCAATATGAGTGTGACCAACATAATCCTTTATCTAATTTCTCCAACATTGTTATGTGCGACCCTATAGACTCAAATCGCGTTGGCAGTAAGACTAACCGTTTGATTGCTTTGAGATCACTTTGAAAACACCAACATGGGAGTCCTGTGCTGCTAACAGAAATAAAAAACTATCGCAGCGTTGTAGAATTAAACAAAGCATACATGCATGCACAAGTTTTATAATGCGGCTTATTACATCAAAGAAAACATCCAAAAGCAGGAAAAAGAGATTGTAGATAAATGAGGCGCGTGGTTTGCGCTCTCTACCGGGGGGTGAGACCTCGACCCGGGGTTTCTTGCTCATTTACGTCGGTCCAAGGCGTGGTCCCCGATTGGATTTTCATCCCGTGGTGTGAGCTTGTCCGGGGCTTGGTTCCACACAAATCTCACGAGGAGACCTTCTTGAGCTAGGTGCTCAATCTCGTCCTTCAACCAGTTGCAACCTTCAGTCCTATGGCCGTTTCTGTGGTGAAAGTCACAGTACTGCGACTGGTTTCCCCTTCTCGGAGCAAGCGGCTCGGGCCTACGAAGCTCTTCGCTATCGCGGATGGCAAGTAGCACGTTGGTCTGGGTGGTGTTTAGGGGAGTGTAGTCCTAATGCATCCGAGTTCCCCGATCTTGGCGGGGTTTTCACGATTCTTGTTTTTTCTCCCGGGATTTGGTAGTGGCTCCAGATCCCTTTTCCTTTCCGAGCATCCTTCGAACTGTTGGCGATGCGCTTCGATTGCTTCATCCGCTGTAATCTGAGCTTCGACCCAGTGTACGAGGTCGGGATGGCTAGGCACAGTCCCCCTCATTAAGGCTGAGTAGAGGCTGTCAGGCCAGAGGCCTCTTAGAAAGATGCCACACAGAAGCTCGGGATCGACCCCTGGGATCTGTCGTGCCTCAGTAGTGAAGCGGTGGAAGAAATCCTTGAGATTTTCTCCCTTATTCTGGTGGTTCCCTGATAGGTGAGAAGGATCCTGAACAGCCCGGCGGTTTGAGATGAACTGGTCGACGAATAGTTGAGATAACTCTGCAAAGTTCTCTATCTCTCCTTCCCTCAGAGAGTGGATCCAGGCGCGGACTTGCCCTTTTAGTGTTGTCGGGAATACTTGGCACAAAAGCTGGTCAGAGGCATTATAGATCCTAATGATGGTTGTAAAATGGTTGACGTGCTCCAACGGATCGTCTTTTCCGTCGTAAGTCTCGATGCTCTTTAGTTTAAAACCGTGCAGGACGAGGTGTGCTAACACCCGTAGAGTCAATGGAGAGCCATGTTGAATGGGTCGTCGTGCAACTACAACTCGTCGCCTCCCGACACCGCACTCCTCTGCGATCAGCCCGCACTTTACTTTTGCATATTCTCTGTCTGCTTCCCCCGCTAGGGGCTGTGCTGCCTTCCCTCTGGATGCCTCCCCGGGCTGCACCAGGTGGGAAGAACTGTCAGTATTGAAAAGTTCATCCTCGGCATTGGCTTCCGCGCGAGCGACGTTATCAGGTCGAACATGATCGGGGATTGTCAGAGGTCGAGCAATTTGGGCGTCAACGGGAATGGGGGTGTAGGTGGCCACGAGGTTCCTCAGTGGAGCAAGCATCTCGGTCTATCGCTCTTCTATCATGCGCTTGCGTTCCTCAACAGCAGTTGCCGCAGCCACGCCGACTCCCTCAAGCGGCGACACGCCATAGACGAGCAAGTTGTCAGGAGCGTGTTCGGCATGCATCTCAGGAGCTGCTCCGTTGGCAGCGCAGGTGCTTCTTCTGGTCATCACTGTTGGTCAAGAGTACTGCATACGAACACTATCTTCCAAGAATCTTCAGAGAGTTGGGAACGCTATTTCCCACAGACGGCGTCAACTTATTGCTGGTCGTTCAACGCTCACCTAGACCAGTCGAGTTGAACCGCCTTAGCTCGAGAGTGAGCCAAACGCGCAAACAGTCAAAAGAGAGAACCAACAGTAGACAACGAGATTTTTACGTGAAAAAATCCGGAAAGGGAAAAAAACCACGGGGCCTAGCCCAGTTCTGAATGATCCAATAGTGTTGTGAGTTATAGAGAGTTATTTTTTGAGGGTGACAGACCACCGTTCATTACAGAGATTTTGTTAAGTCACCTAAGTCCTCGGGAGCCGAGCGTGGTGAAGCATGCTCGGAGACAGCCTTGAACGTGGAACTCGGCAGAACAGTCCTGAGCGAAGTGCTGCGGAGCAGCCCGGAGCGGAGCGTTGTGGAGCAGACTTGAGTGGAGCGAAGCGGAGCAGACCAGATCAATGATGACGAGGGGTTCTACGCCGGAGAGTTCAGAGCCCAACCGAGATCCTCTCAAAGTCCTTGAAGGAGAGCTGGAACGCTGATAGAAATCTTCAAGGGAGAGCTTGAAGATTGATGAAGATCTTCAAAGAGTCCTCGCCGGAAAACTCAAGGGCTCCTTCCACTACAAGATATAGTCTCTACGACGACGCTTGTTTTGCGACGTTTTTGAAAGCGTTGCTGTTAGTTTTATATTTAGCGACGATTTTTTTCATAAACGTCGTTAATGCAAAAAAATAGCATTTGCTACGTTTTTTAGGGAAAATGTCACCATACGTGTTGAGCTCTTGTGACGATTATTTTTAAAACGTCACTAAAGTAATATTTTTATTGTGACGTTTTTGAAAACATCGTCGTTCGTTTACATTTAACGACAATTTTTTTTTAAAACGTCGCCAATATAAAAATTTAGCATTAACCACGCTTTGCATGAAAACACTTCAACATACATGTTTATCTTTCGTGACGATTTTTTTTAAAAACGTCATCAAAACATATGATTTTCTGTCAAAATTTGTTATCAAACATTTCAGAAGATCTTTTGTTAAAAGGGATATAAGTGATATAGTTATCATTTATCAAATGATTGAACATGAATCATGTCATGTACTTAGTGATCAGCATGATGCATGAAATACATCATGAAGTACGTATACGACGCACATTATGCATGTTTAAGTTGATGATCTATATCAGCCTTATCTATATGCACACACCCATAACCATACACTTGGTTATGTGCGTACTCCAATGTTATGGGTAGTTTGTATGCACACATGCACCCATAATTATGCGCTTGGGGCTATGCGCACCCCATGATGGCCGGATATTTTGCTATGCGCACATAACTATATGAATGCACACCCCCATGCATGCATGTAAGATGGGGTATTTCGCTATGCGCTATAACCATATGCTTGGCTATGCACACCCCCATGATGGGGTATTTAATTGCTATGAGCACCACCCATAACGTACTACGTACTACCCTTGGCTATGCACACACCGTACCCTCATGATGGGGGTGCATGTTTTGCTATGTGCATACCTATAATCATACGCTTGGCTATGCGTATCGCCATGATAGGGTATTTTGCTATGCGCATCGCCATGATAGGGTATTTTGCTATGCGCACACCCATCACCATACACCTGACTATCCGCACTCCTATGGTCGGGAGACGGCTGCGGCAGACGGTGAGCGCGGCGTCATCAAAACATACGATCTTCTGTTAAAGTTCTAATATATAATGATATTTTTGATGGTAGTGAAGTTATATTGATGATAGCGACGATCTCGATCGTAAGCTTGATACAAGTAATTAAATATATATATATATAATATGAATGTGTTCACTGTGGATATTATATATGTCTCCACAAACGTACATAACTGTTAGGGTCAGCATACATACGTACATCATGTAGCCATGTATTTTTTGGCATGTAGCTCAATGATCTTGTTAAATGTTACTAGTTATGGAATACCCTGCAATATATCATACCAAGATATATATTTCTTTTTGTATGGAGAATATGTTTACATTGATCGATGAGGCGTTAGGTGAATGTTCCAATATTGTAAGTATCATGAGTTGCGTAACGATGAAAATGACTGCATCGATCAATGACGAGTCGATTAAACAAAGTCTAAGATGACAGATCATAACCTCATATCAAATGCTCCTATGTATATGAATTTTGCGTTTACGTTCAAAAATAACAACTATTTTTGTTGGTGCAAAAATAACAATGAATTATTTTGTTACAAAATACATGTTTTTAAGTACAAATGAAATATACATTTCCAAAATTTTCATGTAATATTTGAATATAAAATTATTTATGGAAGGAAAAATTCGTTTCCCTCCAAAACTTTCATTGCCACTTTTAGAATTTTTTATTTTATTTTATTTCCTCCCCCCTAACCGGCGATCCACTTCCTCCCCTAACCCGTAAATTAGCCCTAGCTTTTTCATTTCCTCCCCTAACCCGTAATCAGTTACCTAATACATGACTAATATTTTAGCCCCATTTTTTAAATAATATTTCGCACTTGTGTCGAAGATCATCATCCGTGTTGTCCAACCGACGAATTTATCTTTATCTTTATAATATAAGATAACTTCAAAGTAGCTATGGTGAAACTTTCTTCTACCCAAAATACCCTCATAAAAGGCCTCTTACTTTCAAAATCCATAGGGTAATGTGTTATTTTGTTTTCCCTCTGCATTTTGCCGCTCCCAATAAATGCTCCTCCCAAAAAACCACTGTCACACGCCATCTTCGGTCTTTATTATGATTCCTAACATAAAAAGGGGGCTTCCTCCTCGGCAGAGCGACTGCTCCTTCTCCAACGCAAACCCATCGCTACAGCCCCGCCCCCTCGCAAACCCATCCTCCGCCTTCCTCCCGCTGTCCAGTTCTTGCCGACGCGAGCCCATCCTCCGCCTTCCGCCGCATGGATCGCTACAGCCCGACCCCCTCGCAAACTCCTCGCTACGCGTCCCTTCACCGACGAAGAACACTGCCCTACACATGGACTCAACAAGGTAATCATATTCTCACTATTTTCTTCATCATATTTGAATATCAAAACTCTCATTTTCAGGTTCAGAGTAAGGATTTAGGGATTTCACCGAACAACTCCTCGCTACGCCTCTCTTCACAGTCGGAGAACTTTTTAGGTTCAGTTTTTACAAAATTTGGAAGCCACAAACAAACACCAAGCAAAATGTTTCCAATCTCCTATTTACGACATTACTCTCATCACAAGTAGAAAAAAAAATAATAGATAGCCTCTTCACGGTTTAAAAAAAAATTGTGAAGCAAAAAAAAAAAAACGGTAACATTAATCATATCCGCTGTTCATCTTCCCTCTCACGGACGGCAAACAAATTAGGAACTAAATCTTACTCAAATTCAGGAAACAAAATAGTTTTCAATCAAACATTGACTACAGGACTTTTTCGAGCATTTTGTGTTCTCAGCACATTTTTTTTCTTTTTTTCAGCTTAGAAGCTCCTACCCGAAAGTCATATATGAGCTTAGCATTTTTTTTATTTTCAGCTCTCTACTTTGTCAGCATTTTTCTTAGCTTTTTCTATTCTCTGCATTTTTTCCAGCGCTTTGTCTCTTTTTGTGTGCTCTTTCCAGCTTTTTCTTAGCCGAATCACCTATATGAACTTTGTTATTCCTTTTAGTTCATTCCCTAGCACATATCTAATATTTTTTGACTGGATGGAACTTTTGAGAGATTAGAAATGTAGAGAGATTCCGACAAGCTCTGCCATTGCT
Source organism: Dactylorhiza incarnata (assembly GCA_033032865.1). Classification (NCBI taxonomy): domain Eukaryota; kingdom Viridiplantae; phylum Streptophyta; class Magnoliopsida; order Asparagales; family Orchidaceae; genus Dactylorhiza; species Dactylorhiza incarnata. The sequence continues at coordinate 4,537,903 of JAWHQI010000123.1, read as the reverse complement.
GTAAGCTTCCTTTAGGTGCATTTTTTCGCTGCTTCTTCCTTTTTTAAGTTATCATTCTCAGCATTTTTTAGTTGGTTCTTCATGTTCTCAGCAATTTTTTTCAGCATTGTGTACTCAGCACTTTTTTTTTTACATTTTCAGCTTTTTTTGTCCTCTTAATATTGGATTTGTCATTTCTTCTAATTAGAAGCTCCTATGAAAGGCATATATGCGCTTGGCATTTTTTATTTTCAGATCTCTACTTTGTCAGCATTTTTCTTAGTTTTTTCTGTTCTCTGCATATTTTTCCAGCTTTTTGTGAACCCTTTATGCAACTCCTTATGAAACTGAAGATTTCAACTACTTTGAAAAAGGACATGCCCAACTCTATATATTTTGTTTAGTGCATGTATTAAGTCCTTATCCCTTCATTCTTTGGTAGGTTATTATTACTGCTGTTGTTGTCAAGATCGGTCAACACCGTTGGAGAGCTCCACTCCGACCCAGGTTTCGCTCATAAATTTTCATAATCTATTACTATTGCTCTTATAAAAGCAAATATTCCTCTGAATGCAGTAGTCTTTGTGCTGAAGATTAGCAAATACATGAATCTTTCAGGTGCAACCCCTTCCACTTTTGTGCATTTCTTTTATAATAAATTTAGTATTTAGCTTTGTTAATTATATTTAGTTTAAAATCTATCACTTTGACAAAACATGATTACTTAGAGTTTTATGTATAGTTTAATTTATGGTGATTGAAACAATTACGCTATGCTTGAAATATGTTAATTTTGAGTATCCATACACCGGTCTACTAACTAGCTCTTTCTCTCCTAACTACTTAGCAATCACATATCAACTGTTTGATGAATTGCCACCAATTTTTTTAATTTCCCATTGCTGCATATAGTTTGTTTGATGATTTTTTACTAATTAAAAGCATGTAAAATTAGTTTACTATGCTAAAACATATAGCTATCACTGTCCTTAGAAGCTCATTGATATATCGAATCTTTTTTTTTACCAAATTCTTGGTGCTGAGATACTACTATACAAGTAATGTTTTTTAACATATTTTTTGCATTTTGGGATGCAGGTAGTAGCTTGATTTTCGTGTTAGTGGATATTATCTAAAGAAGAGAGGAGAAGACATCAGTTGACTATCAAATATGTACAAGAATGTGCATTCATAGATTTTTCTTCTTTATAGATAATTTTTTTCATGTATTTAGTTTAATTAGAGATGAAAGTACAATTAGTCTGTATTGAGGGGTTTGGGCAATCTCTCACCCTTTTTTTATTAATAAAATAATGAATATTTAACATTCTCTTTGCTATTGAATATTTTATTTATTTGTGTTTGAATGTTTAAAATTAAATTAAAATAAAAAGTAAATGTTTAGTGGAATTTTGATTAGTATTTAGATTATTTGAGAAGTATTATCATAATTTCTTTTCATTTTTTTTAAAATATAATATTTTACGATGTTTTTTTTGAAAAAAAAAACGTCGTTGTACAGTTTTGACTTTGGTGACGTTGGCTAAGAAATGTTGTGGTAGGATGAACGTCTGTTGCGACATTTTTTAGAAAAGTGTCACGATAGAGCAATTACTTATTATGACGTTTTTTTTAAAGTGTCACGATAGAACAATTGTCAATCATGACGTTTTTGAAAAAAAATGTCGCAGTAGTGTAACTGGCAATCAGGACGTTTTTTTGGAAAGCGTCGCAATGAGCTGCGGCGACATGCGCAATCACGACGATTTTGTGACGTTTTTATAAACGTCACAAAAACTATCGCGACGCTTTGAAATCATCACTAAAGACATAAAAAAACGTCACCGTAAAGCGATTTTGTTGTAGTGTTCTTGTTTCCATGCCAAAAGTCCTTTCAAATGGAGGCCTGACCCCCCTATTATAGTTTTTGAGGAGGGCATTCTGGTAACTGCGTCATGCTGATTTCTGGACGAGCGAATAAGAATGCTGGATCCGGGACACTTTGATTGCCCATTTCGAGGTTATGACAAGTTTGCCCCACGGTCTCCTTGGGCAACCCGGGCAGCCTTCCTGGGGGTGGTGGTGGCCGGCTATCACCGCTGACGATGGATGATGGTGGCGCTCCTATCGGAGTAGGGATGAGCGGGAGTTCCTGCTGCAAAGCAGGGATGAGCGGGAGAGATCCTTGCAGAATAGGCGAGAGCGGGAGCGCTCCCTGCGTAACAGGCAAGAGCGGGAGCGCTTTCCGTGGAGCAGGCGCGAGCGAGAGTGATCCTTGCAGAACAGGCGAGAGCTGGAGCGCTTTCCGCGGAGCAGGAAAGAGCGGGAGCGCTTCCCGCGGAGCAGGCAAGAGCGGGAGCGATCCTTGTGGAATAGGCGAGAGCGGGAGCGCTCCCTGCGGAATAGGCGAGAGCGGGAGAGATCCCCACAGAACTGGCGAGAGCGGGAGCGCTCCTTGCGAAACAGGCAAGAGCGGGAGTGCTCCCTGCGGAACAGGTGAGAGCGGGAGTGCTCCCAGCGGAATAGGCATGAGCGGGAGCGCTCCCCGCGAAACAGACGAGAGCGGGAGCGCTCCCCGCGAAACAGACGAGAGCAGGATCGATCCTTGCAGAACAGGCAAGAGCGGGAGCGTTTCCCGCGGAGCTGGTAAGAGCGGGAGCGCTTCCCCCGGAGCAGGCGAGAGCGGGAGTGCTCCCCGATGACCAGGTGGGAGCGATAACGATTCCCGAGGAGCAGGAGCCAACAGGAGCGCTTCCCGCGGAGCAGGAGCGAGCGAGAGCGCTTCCCGTGGAACAGGAGCGAGCGAGAGCGCTTTCTGCGGAATAGGAGCGAGCGGGAGCGCTTCCCGTGGAACAGGCGGGAGCGCTTCCCGCGATGCAGGCGTGAGCGGGAGCGCTTCCCGCGAAGCAGGCGGGAGCAGTAGCGCGAAGGTGCTTCGCAGTGGGATTAAGACCGACCATAAACGCTGGTGCCGCTTTGCGAGTCCGGGCGAAGCCGTGATGAGAAACACTCGGTCCGGCTCAACCCGAGCCCGTCTAGGGGAACCCCATCAATGTTGGTTGATGATTGTACAATAGATGAGTTGAATCATTTCATATTTTATCACATGGTTCATTTTTGCAGCATAAGCTTATTTATTCACCACAAAAAATTTCGGTGACCAAATAATAGTTCTTTTAGACTCCGTTTCGTGCTGTGTTTTTGCTTCAATGAGTTTGGACAAAATAACAACACCGTCATAGAATGTATGTTCGACAAGACTGGTCATCGAGAAAATAAAAATACTTTTGAACGTAAAACTGGATGAAGTTCCTTATGTGATGTCGGGCATTCACGAAGGACGGTGCATAACCACCGTATGATCGGCATTGTCGTGCCAAACAGAGCATTAGTTATTTTAGACTTTAATTATATGGAATCAATTATTTAGTGGCCAAATATTTAGATAGGTTACATATTTTTCTTCACCAAAATTCTATTTTCTGCAATGTCTATTTTTAGGCTATGTTTGGGGATGCGATGGCGGCGAGAAAAGCTTTATTCTCACTTTCATTTGTCTTTGTAGGTCTTTTGGATGATGAGCTTTTTCAAAAAAACAAAATTCTAAAATAAGTATTTTGGGGGCCTTTTTGAGTAGTTGGTCCTGTTAAAAATACTTAAAAATACTCGATGCACACAAATTAGAGGAAATGAATTGCATTCATAAGAAAGAACCAACATGTACAATTGAACCGCCAACTACAATTGAACCACCAACACGAGACAGTTTCGCGTGGTATTGGACAAATACAAATAAACGTAAACACGCAAACAGAAGAGGAGCTGGAAACTCTCAACTAGCCACAAGACTCCTCCAAACTGCAGACCGCCACTTCACTTGCAGACCGCCCCCTGTAAGCTGCAGACCGCTTGAGAGCTTTCCCAGACACCAAACTGCTCAGACCGCTCCTTCAACCAGGCAGATCGCTCGGACAGCTGCTCAGACCGCTCCTGTATGCAGCTCAGATCGCTCTTCCAATCCAGCTTTTGATCGCACCTCCAAAGCTTCGATCACACTTCCAATCCAGAGCTCAGATCGCACTCCAAGCTCAGATCGCACCTCCACTCCAAACCTCCAGATCGCACAACTCCACACCTCCAGATCGCACACTTCCACGGCTCAGATCGCACTTCCAAGGCTCAGATCTGATCGCACCTCCAAGGCTTTGATCCAGCTCGCTGAACTCCCAAAAAAAATTAAACCCAGACAGCCACCAAGACTGCTGATCGCCAATAAGAGACCGCCTCCTGTTTTCCCGTTTCTCAATTCTTCCGCAATACTTTTTCACGCGCTACTTTTCTTCTATGCCATCAAGCCCTTTTATAAGCATTCCAAACAAGTAAGAGGCAGCCACGTGTCCCCTCATATAATGCATTCACGCCTACATTCTCTTTCTCTCTCTTCCCTTTTCTTCCGCATACATGCAGCCACCATTGTTTCTTCATTAACTAATATATTATCATATTATATATATATATTTATATATATATATTTCTATTTATGTATATATATATATATAAATATATATATATAAACGCCATTGACCAAAGTCAATGCCAACATTTCTCACTTCATAAAAGTTAACACTCCCCCTTGAAGTGAGCTCCGGAGACAACACCGAGGAGAGATCGAAGACGCTCAAATGGCCCCCTATATAGAGCCTTCGTGAATATATCAGCAATGTTGTCCTGACTCTGCACATACTCCACCTTTAGTGTTCCATTCAACACCTTCTCCCGTACGAAGTGGTGCTCAATCTCAATATGTTTTGTTCGCGCGTGACACACTGGATTGGTTACCAGTTTCAGGGCACTTGAATTATCTCCGCGGAGCAAGGTAGGCTCGCTTACCTCCTCATAAATGTCCCCCACCAATCTACGCAGCCAAATGCCCTCCTGGGCTGCCAAGGACGACGCCTTATACTCTGCCTCTGTAGTTGATAAGGACACGGAGCTCTGCTTCTTGCTGCACCAAGAGATAGCAGCCGACCCGCACATGAAGACATAGCCAGATGTTGATTTTCGACCATCCGTATCTCCCCCGTAGTCAGCATCTGTATACCCATGCAACAAGAATTCAACGCCCGCCTTGTAAAGCAGCCCAAACTCCAAGGTTGACTTTACATATTTCAAAATACCCTTCGCTGCCTCTAGGTGGGGCATCCGCGGCTCCTGCATATACCGACTAACTAGGCCCACAGAGAAGGCGATGTCAGGTCGGGTAATAGTCAAGTAGATCAAGCTCCCCATCAGGCCTCGGAACACTTTTGGTTCTGAGAGGATTCTTCCCTCATCCTTCCCCAGCTTCAGCCCAACCTCAAGCGGAGTAGAGCAGCTCTTCCCCTCCTTCATGCCGAAGCGCTCCACGATCTGCTTCGCATAAGCCTTTTGGGATACGAGCACTCCGCTCTCTTTCCTCTCTACCTCCAAGCCAAGGAAATGGTGCAGCTCACCAAGATCCTTCATCTCGAAACGGATAGACAGCTCTGCACGAAGCTTTGCAACCTCTCTATCATCGTTGCCTGTTACGATCATATCATCAACATATAATAGCACCAGCACGTGCAGCTCCCCCTTTTTCTTTACAAAAAGACTCGAATCAGAGTCGGATGCAGAGTAACCGCAAAACTGTAGATACTCTGCGATCTTCCCATACCAGGCTCGAGGTGCCTGCTTCATCCCATACAATGCTTTCCTCAGCTTGCACACGTGTCCAGGGTGCGATTTGGACACAAAACCTGGTGGCTGCAGCATAAAGATATCTTTATCAATCTCTCCGTAAAGAAAGGCATTCTTCACGTCGAGTTGCCAGATCTTCCAATTCTGGCACGCAGCAAGCGCAATCACCATTCGGACGGAAGTCATTTTTGTAACAGGGCTGAATGTCTCATCGTAGTCCTCTCCATAGTGCTGCGAGAAGCCCCGAGCCACAAGACGAGCCTTGTATCGCTCCACACTTCCGTCTGCCTTCTTCTTCACCTTGAAGACCCATTTACAAGTGACAGGGGTGATGCCATCGACCTTGGGCACAAGGTCCCAAGTCTCATTCTTTTCAAGGGCAGACATCTCCTTCTTCATAGCTTCCTCCCATTCCTTCACTCCAGTGGCCTCCTCAAAACAGGATGGCTCTCGCTCGTCCAGAGGTCCTGCAAAGAAACATGAACAGGTGCTCACCAAGTTACTCTCCCTGTAGCGTGCTGGTGGTATGATAGTTCGCTTGGACTTTCTTAACTCAACACCTCTCTCTGCAGCAACAGTGGTAACTTCTTCTTCTTCAGTAGCTTGCCTTGGAGCAACGCTCCCCCTGTCTCTGGATCCTGAAGTACCCGAGTCTGACGGAGACGGAGCACTTGGGGATAATGGCAACTCCACAAGAGAGTTATCAACAACTCTCCTCTCTTCAACTCTCCCTTCTTCCTTACTTTCTTGCATCGAAATAGTAGAGATGCCTCTGTATGATGCCAGCTCATCAAACACCACATCTCTTGAGACAATGAACTGACGAGTCTCAGGGTTCATGCACTTCCAGCCTTTTTTGCGTTCATCATAACCAATGAAGACGCACTTAAGAGCCTTTGCCTCCAGCTTCGTCCTTGTCGCATCCGGAACATGTACATAGCACGTGGATCCAAACACCCGAAGATGACTCACATTTGGCTTCTCTCCCCACATCATTTCAAAAGGAGACTTCATGTTCACAGGACTCAACGGCATCCGGTTGATTACATATGTTGCACATGCCATCCCTTCTGCCCATAGGGCCTTGGGCACACCTTTGGCATATAACCAGCTGCGGCATGTCTCCGCCACATGTCTCAGCTTCCTTTCTGCTACTCCATTCTGCTGGGGAGTGTGAGCACACGACAGCTCCCTTTGGATTCCATGTTTCCTGCAAAAGTTGCCGAACTCTGTCGAGGTAAATTCTCCTCCATTGTCAGACCGCAACTTTTTGATTCTTAGCCGCAACCTGCCTTCAACGAGCTCCTTGAACTCTTGGAATTTCTTGAACACCTCTGACTTCTCCTTCATTAAAAAGGTCCACGTGAAGCGAGTATAGTCATCAACAAAAATCAACATGTACCTGTTTCCACCAAGGGTGGGGGTGGTGCACGGACCCAGCACATCGCTGTGAATGCACTCCAGTGGTGCCCTGCATCTGGATGTAGACCTGTCGTATGGAAGGCTATGAGCCTTCCCGTACTGGCATCCTTCACATACATGCCCATCACCAACAGAGGTCAGCTTAGGCAAGCCTTTCACCAAGCTCTTCGCTACCATGGCCCTTAACTTGTCCATCCCAATGTGCCCAAACCTCTCATGCCAGATAACCGCGCTGTCATTGGTCTTCATCTTGTCGACGTAGGAGCTTGATGATAACACATACAAGTCCTTCACCCGCCGCCCTGTGTGAGTCACATCACCTTTTACCGCCGAGAAGTTCCGCAAGAACTTGACTTCTTTTGGTCCAAAAAGAACATGATAACCTGCATCCACTGCATTTGCTACCGAGAAGAGGTTCTTTGTCATCCCTGGCACATGATACACACTCTTCATTGTGAGAGATCTTCCTTCACTGCCCAGGGATACGAAGCCTTCCTTCTCCACCGGATGCACCGTATCGTCAGCCGTCACAATCGCATCATTTCCATTATAAGGGTGCCAAGAGGCGAATTTCGACTCATCTCCTGTAAGATGGTGCCCGCAACCTGAGTCGATGATCCAGTCTTCTCGAAAATTGATGGAGGCAAGAGCACTGACAGACTTCTCCGTCATGTTTGCTATGAAACAGTTGTTCCAATCACGATCTCCTCTGTCTTCACCTTGTTCTCCTTCTCCTCCACGTTCTCCTCGCCTTGGACGTTCCTCTTTCTCAGCAACATGTCCGGCCTTTAAGTTGGACCGACAGTTTCTCGCTATGTGTCCATACTTGCGACAGGCAAAGCACAATGGCCTGTTCTGCTCATCATACCGAGGAAGAAAGTTCCTCCCATCTCCTTGAGAGGACGATGACGATCCGTCTCCTGAACTCTTTTTCTGTCTTTCAACTGGCCTTTTCTTTCCTGAAAAGAGAACTTCACTCTCTCCTCCCGTGAGGGTTACTCCTGCCATCTGATTTGCCAAACTCTCTTGAGATGATAAGAGATTCTCCAACTCTACTAGGGACGGTTGAGTAGCCCAACCCTGAACAGCAGTTATGAAGGCCACGTACTCCTTTCGCAGGCCACGAATAATGTGTCTTTTTAACTTCGCCTCAGAGATAGGCTCGTCAGGGTCTAGGACAGAGATCTCTGCACAGAGATTTTTCATCTTAAGAAAGAAATTCGAAATCGTCAACTCACCTTGACTGGATTTTGCCAGTTCGTTTTCCAAGAACTGCAACCGTGCCACGTTCTTTTTATTGAATAGGCCGTCCAGAGCTTTCCAAATTTCTGATGCAGACTTACACCCCATAATATGATCAAATAGTTCTGGGGAAATTGCCCGTTTGAGAACGAACTCGGCTTTGACGTTTGTCTTTCTCCATGCTCTGACAACGTGAGCATTGTCCCCGGCTGCAACAACCTGCTCCTGCTCATCTCCGCCCACAACTTCCCATAGGTCCTCCCCCAGCAAGTAGCTCTCCATACAGGATCTCCATTTCTTGTAGTTTAGGTGTGAGAGGAGCTCTACTCCAAAACCTCTTCCTTCCATACTCAAACACTCACTTTGCAACGAGATCGGCGCAGCTAGTTCGAACCTCGCTCTGATACCATGTTAAAAATACTCGATGCACACAAATTAGAGGAAATGAATTGCATTCATAAGAAAGAACCAACAGGTACAATTGAACCGCCAACTACAATTGAACCACCAACACGAGACAGTTTCGTGTGGCATTGGACAAATACAAATAAACGTAAACACGCAAACAGAAGAGGAGCTGGAAACTCTCAACTAGCCACAAGACTCCTCCAAACTGCAGACCGCCACTTCACTTGCAGACCGCCCCCTGTAAGCTGCAGACCGCTTGAGAGCTTTCCCAGACACCAAACTGCTCAGACCGCTCCTTCAACCAGGCAGATCGCTCGGACAGCTGCTCAGACCGCTCCTGTATGCAGCTCAGATCGCTCTTCCAATCCAGCTTTTGATCGCACCTCCAAAGCTTCGATCACACTTCCAATCCAGATCTCAGATCGCACTCCAAGCTCAGATCGCACCTCCACTCCAAACCTCCAGATCGCACAACTCCACACCTCCAGATCGCACACTTCCAAGGCTCAGATCGCACTTCCAAGGCTCAGATCTGATCGCACCTCCAAGGCTTTGATCCAGCTCGCTGAACTCCCAAAAAAAATTAAACCCAGACAGCCACCAAGACTGCTGATCGCCAATAAGAGACCGCCTCCTGTTTTCCCGTTTCTCAATTCTTCCGCAATACTTTTTCACGCGCTACTTTTCTTCTCTGCCATCAAGCCCTTTTATAAGCATTCCAAACAAGTAAGAGGCAGCCACGTGTCCCCTCATATAATGCATTCACGCCTACATTCTCTTTCTCTCTCTTCCCTTTTCTTCCGCATACATGCGGCCACCATTGTTTCTTCATTAACTAATATATTATCATATTATATATATATATATATATATATTTCTATTTATGTATATATATATATAAACGCCATTGACCAAAGTCAATGCCAACATTTCTCACTTCATAAAAGTTAACAGGTCCAACATGATTTTCAAAAAATAGTTTTCTCTGCTTTCAACTTTTCCTTATTTATTTCAAATGGATTTACGAAAGTCATGTTGTGATCATTCATGATCTATCTTTCTTCCTTCATGATGATGCACATGTTTTCTTTTCAAGTTCGCGATGTGCTTCATCCATTCACGATCTTTGCTTCTCGATGCCGATCTTTCTCGTCGCCCGATTATATATCTTCCAAGGCAATAAACATCGTAATCGCTAAGAATAATTCTATTTTTTTTTCTTGAGCACTCGTCGCTAGCTGAACCCATGCTCTTCATTGATGAAGATTTTGGAGTAGATATGGACCTCTTAGGGTTTCCTCCGAGCACTCCTTCCTCGAAGTAAGTCGACTACCTAGAAATCAATATCCATGTTGCTTTTCATCCATGCGGATTTGTGCGCACTGAACTTTGCATTTCATAGATTTGATTTGCTCCTTGCTGGTTTCCGTTCTCACTTTGATATTACATTTCTTTTATGTCAAGGTGACAAAGCTTTGTTATAAACCATCCGGTAAGGCTGAGCATATTATTCGAAACTCGAAAGTCGCTAGAAAATTGCTCGAATATTGAGCTAAATCGGAATCGGTTACAATTGATTCGACTCAATTTGAGTCGATTCAATTTGACTCGAATCTGATTTCGAGTCGATTTCGAGTCAGCCATGAATCGCTCGAAATATGATTTGAATCAACTCGAATTGATTAAAAATATTATATATTTATTAAAATATTATTATTTTAAAATTAAAAACAATAAATTTTAAATAACTTGACCTACTGAATGATGTGAGTTTATTCCTCCTCATGAAGAGGTAAGGTTATATAGGTTTACTACTATAGGAGTTTTAGGGTGTACGTGTTAAATAATTTGTGAAAGAAGTGATTAAAAATTGATCAACAAAGCTTTGGAATGTAGTCTATAGTTTTTTCAAAACAATTTTTTCAAAAAATTTCAAACAGGCTATAACTTTTCAAAACAACAGTCTGAACAATTCTAATTAATGTCACCACTGCTTTTTCCACCGCCATCACCGTCCCAAACAGAGCCTTTTAATCTCCCGTTATCATTAATGAATGAATCATTTTCACTTGGTTTAGGAGCACCCTCAAAGACAAAAAATAGTATAATGGAAAGGACTACCATTGAAAGACGACACATGGAAAGTGGACTCTAAAAATAGGGTGGTGTTAATAGCAAACCTATTTTGGTTGCTAGCAAACCAAATTAAACCCGGTTCAGGCCATTTATGCTATTTTTTTTCCTAAAAGACTCCTACTAGCAAACCATTAGGTTTCCTTCTCTCCGCTTGCGAACAGAAGTCGGCCGCCGAATGCCTGCTTGCGTTTCTTCCTCGTAGCTGCCGAACTAGGGTTCTTCCTCGCGTTTCTTCCTCGTGTTTCTTTCTCGCGGACGAGCCTTGTGGTTCTTCCTCACCGTAGATCCGTGCGGCGTTTCATCATTGTGGTTCCTCACCGGCGATTTCCTGTTTTTGTTCACCGTGAGTTTACGATCCTTACTTGATTTACTGTACCCTTCTTCTTCCTCTTCGTGGCTTAGTGGATGTTTGAGTATAGGACATTGTTGTTTCTTCTTCCTTACCTGCGTATTTTTTGATGCAATCTCTTTTTTCTTTAAAATGCCTAATTCAAACTAATTGACTATAGTTTATAGAGTTTAAGTCAATTAAATATGGGTGGTGTTAATAGCAAACCTATTTTGGTTGCTAGTAAACCAAATTAAACCCGGTTCAGGCCATTTATGCTATTTTTTCCCTAAAAAACTCCTACTAGCAAACCATTAGGTTTCCTTCTCTCCGCTTGCGAACAGAAGTCGGCCGCCGAATGCCTGCTTGTGTTTCTTCCTCGCAGCTGCCGAACTAGGGTTCTTCCTCGCGTTTCTTCCTCGCGTTTCTTCCTCGTGTTTCTTTCTCGCGGATGAGCCTTGTGGTTCTTCCTCACCGTAGATCCGTGCGTCATTTCATCATTGTGGTTCTTCCTCACCGGCGATTTCCTGTTTTTGCTCACCGTGAGTTTACGATCCTTACTTGATTTACTGTACCCTTCTTCTTCCTCTTCGTGGCTTAGTGGATGTTTGAGTATAGGACATTGTTGTTTCTTCTTCCTTACCTGCGTATTTTTTGATGCAATCTCTTCTTTCTTTAAAATGCCTAATTCATGCTTCGTTTGGTTCGGCTTATTTGCTCCGGTGAGTTTGGACAAAATTGTCATTGTCATATAATGTATGTTTGGTATGACAAATGTTACTACCATTATCAAAAAAAGAAACTAGTTATAAGCATAAAATGTTTGGTATGACAATGACGTTTTTGTCCAAACTCACCGGAGCAAATAAGCCGAACCAAACGAAGCCTGAACTAATTGACTATAGTTTATATAGTTTAAGTCAATTAAATATGGGTCTTAGGCGCGAGGTGCAAACCTGAAAATTACTAGCTAAGGGGCTTGGCACATTGCTACAAACAAAGATCCTAAGAGTCGTATTAAGAAGATTGCTGGAATTATTGCCACATAATATCTGCTTAGAATTGTTTTTTGGTTTGTTGTTTTCAAGTTCAGGAATGAAATACATAATATCTGCTTAGAATTGTGCTGGAATTTTTTTGTTGGTTCTAAAATTTGAGTGTTATAATTTGGATATGTTCAGGGGGCCCTCTATATGCGATTGGATCTTGCCTGAAACTACATTTGGTGTTGAATCCTCCGTGAAGGTTGCTATATGTAATCCATCAACTGAAAGGTACTCATTGCAACCCTAAATAGTTATGATAGTGTAATGTTGAGATTGTGTCGATATGGTTTTATTGACTGTGATGGTTTTATTGACTGTGATACTTTATTCATTTCATTGTTGAGTAGTGGTTCGGATGTGAAGGTTGATGTTGGTAGTCATTTTGAAACAAAAATTCAGTTTTCATCTCGGGAGGTGTTGATTGATTGGGCTCGTAATATTGACAAATATTACAGTTTTGCTGTCACAGTTAAAGGTTCAGATAAATTAGAAGGTGGTAGAGCACGACCACGTGTATTTTTTGGGTGTGATAGAAGTGGATTTTACCGCGAGAAACAATGTAAAAAAGGTTGGACAAAACAAAATTTAAGAAAATCTACTAGTAAGCGTTGCAGTTGCCCCTTTAGTGTGATTGAGAAAAAAATGCCTTCTCAGATGAATGGACTGTGGAAGTAAAATGTGGGACACATAACCATGAAATGATACATTTAGAAGCCCATGCCACCGTTGGAAGGTTGGATTGTGTTGAGAAGAAGATAGTTCACGACATGTATGCCACAAATGTTAAGCCTAGATGTATATTATCAACCTTAAAAAAGAGGAATGCAGAGAATCACACGGTGATGCGGACTATTTACAATGAGAGGTATAAGTTGCAGAAAAAAGAACTGAATGGAGCCACACCTATACAATACCTATACAAATGTTTAACTGATAGTGGGTATTTGAGTTTTAATCGTGTCATGGAAGGGAACAAAAATCTGATTAGCATATTCTTTGCTCATCCGGTAGATATTCAACTAAGTAAAATATTTTCAACCGTATTTTTAATGGATTGTACCTACAAGACAAATAGATATTGTTTGCCATTACTTTCTATAGTCGGCGTTACATCAACTCAACTCACATTTTTCTCGGCTTTTGCTTTTCTATCTGATGAATCTGAGTCAAGTTATAGATGGGCTTTAGAGCACTTCAATGCTATTTTGGATGAGACCTCCTTGCCTAATGTGATCGTCACAGATACAGACTTGGCGTTGATGAATGCCATAAATAATACTTTTCCAAATGTCAAGCATATCTTATGTCAAGTTCATGTGCATGAAAATATTTTATCCAATTGTAAGAAATTTTTCAAAGATGAGAAAGAGTTCGAAATTTTTCTTGGTGTTTGGCAACGTCTAGTAGATGCAAGAAATGAAAATGAATTCAATATGAGATACAATAGTATTTTGAGTGTTTATTCCACTGCATACCCAGATGTTATCTCTTACATATGTACAACATGGCTCGAACCTTTGAAGGAGTCTTTTGTTTGTGCTTGGATTGATAATTATATGCACCTAGGCATGGGCGAAAATTGGAAACAAGTTAGAGTCGATTTAATGAATGAGTTGGGGCGAAGAGATATTTTGTATGATGCAATTTATGGAAGCACAAAAAAAAAGGAATTAATCGATACTCTTGATTGCTTAAGCTCACCGACACCATACGATAAGTGGATGTCCATTCCGAATATGGGGTTAGTGATTTCAACTTGCTACAATATTGGCATTGCTCATATTTCAAGAAATCAAAGTTTAACATTTTTACCATTGGATTCGCCGCTTCCTCGTGAGCCGAAAGTCATATTCATCGGCTTAATTAATGACAATCATTTCGTGGGATTATATATGAAAGAATGGAGACCACTACCTCCACTTTACTCTCCATGGAGGCGATATCATACAAAATTGGCATTTTCATGGGAGAGCATACTCAATTTAAATGGATGAAATGTAAGATTGCTTACTAATTATTTTCAAATTTTCAATTTTATTCTTTAAAAAATATTGCTTACTAATATCAATTTTTTTTGTAGGATATGGTCATAAAATTTTTGGGACTCTTAAATATATTTTGTTGCATTTAAAGGCTTTTTGGTAAGCTAAAGAAAGATTTGGAGGGGATCATCAAATTTTGGGGCATCTAAAAATATTTTGGAGCACTAAAGAAAGCTTTGGAGCACTTTTTGTTTACATAAATTATATGTAATGCTAACAAACAATGTTTACTATAATGTTTATTTGAAAATACTTGAATGCCACATATAATATGATTGATTTTTTTTTTAAATTTTTTTGGTGGTTTGCTAATAACAAAAAAGGTTTACGAATAGCCATTTTCAAAAGTGCTGGTTTGCTAGTAGTAATGATTTGCTAGCATCTAAAATAAGTTTGCTAATAACAGCACCCTAAAAATATCGGTCTTACAAGTGTTTTTATTTCTCTCACCAATGAAATATACACACCCTCACACACATAATATAACATGTACCCTGACCGCATAAAATATACCGACATAACACAGACACATGTTATACTCATAAGGCACCATTCCCCTCATATAAACAGCTCAGAACACTAAATCCCTAACTCCAATCATATACCAAAAAAAAAACACCGTTCATATATAACTTACTCCAAAAACACAATTGTTGTGGGGCACTCGAAACACTCGTAGACCGGTCGAAGCGAACTGTTCTAGCTCGGATGCGGGTCGAGCGCACAAACAGTCACAGGAAAATCCAACAGGTGACAAAGGAGCTTTTTACGTGAAAAAATCCCGAAAAGGGGAAAAACCACCGGGCCGGGTCTGTGCTGGCCGAATTTCACTATTTCTTGGAGAATTACAAAAGTTTATTTCTCGAGGGTGACATACAACGGCTCGTTACAACAATTCTTCTTGACCGCTGAGGTCGCTTGGAGTGGGATGGTGATGAGCGTGCTTGAGAGCAATCTGTGACGTAAACGCGGCAATGGGAGCTCTGACTTCGGAGCTGGACGAGGTCTTCGGGCAGTCTTCAGAGGAACTATTGAGGAGCGAGGAGATCTTCGAGACTCCGAAGGGATCTTCGAAAGCCGAAGTTGATTTTCGAGCCGTCTTCAAAGGCTGAAGAAGATCTTCGAACCGTCTTCAAAAGTTGAAGGAGATCTTCGAAACGTCTTCAAAGGTTGAAGGAAATCTTCGAACCATCTTCAAAGAATTTTTGAACTCTGGATGTGATCTTTGAACGCCGAAGGAGATCTTCGAGCATCGAAAGAGATCTTCAAGCACTCAAGGAGAACTTAAGAAGATCTTCGAAGGAAGACCCTTGAGCTCTCTCAAGCGTAGAAGACAAGGTGCCTTCAAATGAGAGTCGTGTGCCTCTTTTATAGATTTTGAGGACACTTCGGTAATTAAGCTGCTAGAGAATCTGGTTATCTGCACACCCGTAACCATATATTCTACTATGTGCACCCCCATGATGAGATATTTTGCTATGTGCACATCAATAACCATATGTTTGGCTATGCGCACCCCTATGATGGAGTATTTTGCTATGCGCACACTCATAACCATATGTTTGGCTATGCGCACCCCTTGAAGGGTAATTTACTATGCGCACACCCATAACCATATGTTTGGCTATGCACACCTCCTTGATGTGTATTTTGTTATGTGCACATCCATAACCATATGTTTTGGCAGAAGTCGGTCAGCACGGGTCCGCACGGCTGGGAGGCCGAGTGCCGGTGGGTGCAAGGCCAAGCGGCCGTGCGGCTGGTGAGGAGGCACGCGGCTGGGCGGCAAGGGGGCAGCGGGGGGCCGGTGCCCGGCCTTGCGGCCAGGCAAGTTGGTCGCGCGCGGCCGAGGCACGGTCATGCAGCCAAGTGGTCGCGTGGCCGGGCGGTTTGGTATGAGAGTGGGCACTACCTAAGTTAGTAGGGAGGTGGAGTTTTGGATAATCACAGCCCATTTCTCCTTATAAATTGAAGGGTCCCTATCAACAATATACAAGTTGTTGGGGTCCCCCTAAAAGGGTTTGTGTTGAGTCGGACCAAGTGTTTCTCATTACAGTCTCGCCCGGACCCGCTTGACAGCCACAATTTTATGTCCGGTCTTAATCCCGCATCTAAGCAGCTTCGCGCTTCCACTTGTTCCTCAAGAACCGCTCAAGAGCGCTTCCGCTCGCTCCTGCCCTGTAAGAGCGCTTCCGCTCGCTCCTGCCCCGTAAGAGCGCTTCCGCTCGCTCATGTTCCGTAAGAGCGCTTGCACTCGCTCCTGGCCCGTAAGAGCGCTTCCGCTCGCTCCTGCTCCGTAAGAGCGCTTCCGCTCGCTCATGTTCCGTAAGAGCGTTTGCGCTCGCTCCTGGCCCGTAATAGCGCTTCCGCTCGCTCCAGCTCCGTAAGAGCGCTTCCGCTCGCTCCTGCTCCATAAGAGCGCTTCCGCTCGCTCTAGCTCTGTAAGAGTGTTTCCGTTCGCTCCTGCTTCGTAAGAGCGCTTCTGCTCGCTCAAGTTCCGTAAGAGCGCTTGCGCTCGCTCCTGGCCCGTAAGAGCGCTTCCGCTCGCTCCTGCTCCGTAAGAGTGCTTCCGCTCGCTCCTGCTCCATAAGAGCGCTTCCGCTCGCTCCTGCTCCGTAAGAGCGCTTCCCCTCGCTCCTGCTCCGTAAGAGCGCTTCCTCTCGCTCATGTTTCGTAAGAGCGCTTCCGCCCGCTCCTGGCCCGTAAGAGCGCTTCCGCTCACTACTTCTCCGTAAGAGCGCTTCCGCTCGCTCCTGCTCCGTAAGAGCGCTTCCGCTCGCTCCTGCTCGGTAAGAGCGCTTCCGCTCGCTCCTGCTCCGTAAGAGCGCTTGCGCTCGCTCCTGCTCCGTAAGAGCGCTTGCGCTCGCTCCTGCTCCGTAAGAGCGCTTCCGCTCGCTCCTGCTCCGTAAGAGCGCTTCCGCTCGCTCCTGCTCCGTGAGAGCGCTTCTGCTCTCTCCTGCTTCGTAAGAACGTTTCCAATCGCTCATGCTCCGCGAGAAGTGCTCTTGCGCTCCCGCTCGCTTCCGCTCCACGGGAAACACTTCCGCTCACATATGATCCTCAAGAGGCGCCACTATCATCCATCGTTAGTGGAGATCGCCGGCCACCACCACCACCAGGGAGGCAGCCCATGCTGCCGAGCATGACCGGGGGGGGGGGGACTCGTCATAATATCAAAGTTGATGATCTGTGTGCCCCGAATCAAGCATTCTCATTCGCTCGTCCAGAAATCGGCATGACGCAGTTACCAGAACGCCCTCCTCAATGACTATAAAAGGGGGGTCATGCCTTCATTTGAAGGGACTTTTTGGGCACTGGGGAGAAGAAAGAACTCTTGAGTTTTCGAGCAAAGACTCTTGGAAGATCTTCATCGACCTTCGAGCTAACCTCGGAGATCTCTATCAGCACTCCAGCTTTACTTCAAGAACTTGGGAGGATCTCGGTGGCTTGGATCCAAGCTGCTCCGCAGGGCTTCGCTCCAGGCTGTCCCTCCACGCTCTGTTCCCGGCTGCTCCGCAGCACTCCGCTCCAGGCTGCTCCGCAACGCTCCTCTCCTGGCCGCTCCGCAGCGCTCCGCTCCAGGCCGCTCCGCAGCTCTCCGCTCCAGGCCGATCCGCAGCGCTCCGCTCCAGGCCGCTCCGCAGCGCTCCGCTCCAGGCCGCTCCGAAGCGCTCCGCTCCAGGACGCACCGCAGCGCTCCGCTCCAGGCGAAGACTTGGAACTCTCTTGCTCAAGCGGTAAAGTACTAAAGTGCTCTAGTATCTCTCTAGCGCTCAAGTGCCTTTCTAGCGCTAAGGGCTCAAGTGTCTCTCTAGCGCTCGAGTGCTCAAGAGCCTCTCAAGTGCTCAAGTGCCTCTCTAGTGCTCCAGTGCTCAAGTTCCTCTCTAGCGCTCAAGCGCCTCTCAAGTGCTCAAGTGCTTCTCTAGCGCTCAAGCGCCTCTCAAGTGCTCAGGTGCCTCTCTAGCGATCAAGTGCTCAAGTGTCTCTCTAGTGCTCAAGTGCTCAAATGCCTCTCAAGTTCCTCTTTCGCGCTCAAATTCTCAAGTGCTCGAGTGCTTCTCTAGCGCTCAAGTGCTCAGCCGCTCAAGTGACGCTCCCCACGGTGCTTGCTCCAGAAGCCTCCCATGAAAGTTCTGAGGAAGACGATCTTGCTCCTTCACTCTCGAATACTTGTAAGCGGAGCGGTGACCTGTTACTCTCCGCAGAATTCTAACACTTGTAATTAACCTCCACAAATTAGTGGATTTGGTCCGCACCGAATCGACCTCGTGATTTTTTTCTTTCCGAGTTTTTCCACGTAAAAAGTCTCGTCGTCTTTGTTGTTGATTCTCTTTTGACTGTTTGCGCGCTTGACTCACTCTCGAGCTAAGACGATTCGATTCTACAGACCGCGAGAACGCTAAGCGACCGTGCATATTATTCATTTTACATTAAAAATTATTGAAGGGTGAGGCAATTGTAATTCTATTTGCACAATTATTATAATTTTTTTACATCCATTAGTGAATTATAATATTAATTGAAAATCAGTAAATTCTGGCAGAAAACAAATTTTTTAAATTGAACCGGAATTCCATAACTTAACCGGATCCGAATCCTCTCCATTTCATCAATCTCCATTTCGTCGATCTCCAGGGACAAACGCACTTTAACATATATCCAATCGTTGAGATTTTTTGGAATAACAAAAACTATAAAAAGATGAAAAAAAGTGAACCCGTCGGATCAAGAAATATTCGATCAGGACCGTGAAATGGATCCCCTCCATTTCTGATCCCCTCCATTTCTGTTTCATCAGAAATGGAGGAGATCTATTTCATCAGAAATGGAGGAGATCTTGTCAACTTAACCAAGGTACCCGGTTCGAATAGATTCCAGAACGGTTCGTCATTCAATTACTTTTGGCACAGCTCTAACATCTGCCCTTCCACTATATATTGTCTGACCATAACTGAGGGAGGGAGTGGGATGCAGGGAACTGCAGATGGAGAAAACTAAGTCGTTGATTGCGCTGGAAATGAAGAAGCAAGTGTGGCTTGGCGCGCCGCTGATCGCCGCCAACCTCCTCTTATCCCTCCTCCAACTCATATCTATTATAGTCGTCGGCCACCTCGGCAGTCTCGCTCTCTCCGGCGCCGCCATGGCGAACTCCTTCGCCGCCGTCACCGGCTTCTCCATGCTCGTGCGTATCAAATTAATTGTAACTTTGCACCATATAGCTAGCTAGTTTCATAATTAACTACTTCATCTCACACTGGCCTTCTTAATTTTCACAAGATGGGACTGGGGTGCGCTTTGGAAACCTTATGCGGCCAGGCTTTTGGGGCAAAGCAGTACCATATGCTCGGCGCTCAGCTGCAGAAAGCAATGCTCGTGTTCACACTTTCACGCATTCCGGTCGCCTTCATCTGGCTCTTCGCCGAAAAAGTTCTCATTTTTCTTCGTCAAGATTCGGAAATATCGGAGAAAGCGGGTGTCTACATTCGCTGGATGCTGCCCTCTCTATTTGCGTATGGATTGGTTCAGTGCCAGATCAGGTTCTTACAGACGCAGAACCTTGTGATGCCGTTGATGCTGGGCGCAGGATCGACGGCTCTGATTCACGGCTTGGCGAGCTGGGCATTAGTGTATGGAACTAGGATTGGTTATGTGGGGGCAGCTTTGGCGACCTCACTCTCTTACTGGTATATGGTCGTGTTCTTGGCTTTATACATCAAGTTCTCTCCCGCGTGTTAGATTTAATCAAGGAGTATTTTTTTCCCTGTTTTTGTTGCAGCCGTATGTGGACTTTTTGTTCTCTGATATGAAGTTTTGTTCTCCTGCAAGTTAACTTCCTGCAGTCCCTATGCCACCGAAATGCTGCAGGCTTGTACTATATCCTTCTTGTAATGTGTGCTGTTTTTAGTTTAATTTATTGTAAGTGGCTGTCTTGTATTTCCTCTTCTCATTTTTACCTATAAATAAAGGTAAGTGCTGAAGAGTTGTAAGAAAGGAAGTCAAGTTGTATGAGTGATATGTTGTAACCTTTTTTGATCATTAATCAAAGTCTAGCGGTAGTACCGGCTACCTTCCCCCATTTTATCCAACATGGTATTAGAGCCATAGGTTCCCGGTGTTTCTGTGTTGTGTGTGTTTGCTCTATGCCATCAGATAGTAGTATCTGTGCACTATCTGTTCTCAATCGTGAGCGTTTCTTATCATCATATGGCATCATCAAGCAACCATTCCCCCCAAAATTTCCTGTTTTCACCAAGTGGAGTGCCCATATTTGAAGGTGAGGCATTCAACTTATGGGAAGTACAAATGAAGACATTGTTTGTATCCCAAGGTCTATGGAGAATTGTGCAGACTGGATATCTTCAACCCACAATTATCACTCCCATAGAAGGATGGCAGCCAACTCAAATTGCTGAACTCTATGAGAACGAAAAGAAAGATGCTAAGGCATTCCTTTTCATTCAACAAGGTGTTGGGAGAAGCATCTTTCCACGGATTATGGGAGCTGCAACATCAAAAGAAGCTTGGGACATTCTCAAAACTGAATTTCAAGTATCCCCAAGGTAATTTCCATCAAACTTCATAATATTTGGCAAGAGTTTGACACTGTGAAGATGAGAGAAAATGAAGACATCAACACATATATTACAAGAGTAACATCCTTAGTAAATCAAATAAGGTGTTATGGTGATAGAGTAGAGGAGAAAAAAATAGTTATCAAAATCCTGAGAACCCTTACAAAAAAATATGCGTTTGTTGCTGTTGCAATTGAAGAAGCAAAAGACGTAAACAATCTGTCACTCACTGAACTGATTGGATCCCTTCAAACTCATGAGGAGAGGTTGAAAGAGTTTGAAGAACCACTTGTCGAACTAGCTTTTCAGAGTAAAGTTGTTATTAAGGAAGAAGAAGTTCATAAGAAAAAAGAAATTGGGCCACCTCAATTTTGCAACTTATGTAATAGACCTGGTCATGAACCTTATAGGTGCTATTACAAGTGCAGAAGGTGTAGAAATCCAACCCACCTGCAAAAAGACTGCTGGTTTCAGAATAAGACACAACAAAACCCTGAGAAAACAGTTAAAACTGAAGAAAAAGAAGAAGAGAAAGAAGCTGACAGAGTGTTCTTTATGAAGGCAAAAGAGAACATACAAGAAGCTAAAATGTGGTACTTAGATAGTGGATGCTCCAACCATATGACAAATCTCAAAGAAGTCTTTATCAAACTAAATGAAGAAGAGAAATCTCAAGTTATATTAGGTGATGGATCCAGCACCACAATAGAAGGAAAAGGGATTGTAGAAGTTAGAACCAAGACAGGTGAAACAAACATATTCATGATGTTCACTATGTACTAGAGTTGGCCCAGAACCTTTTAAGTGTAGGGCAATTGGTAAGCAAAGGGTATAGCCTTTCATTCAAAGACAAAGTGTGTAAGATTTTTGACAAAAACTCACACCTCACTACCATAGTTCCCATGTCTGAAAATAAATTTTTTCCTGCAAATCTTTTCTCATTGCTGATAAAGCTTTAAGCAACCAACATATTTCAAACACTGATAAATGACATGAAAGGTATGGACACCTCAACCTTGCCGATTTAAGAAGACTAAGTGAAAAAAACTTGGTAATAGGACTACCAACCATCCAAGCTGATGAAAGAAAGTGCAAGGAGTGTGCACTTAATAAGATTCACAAACTTCCATTTCCCCAGCACAGCAACAGAAGAGCTACAATGCCCTTAGAACTTCTCCATATGGATCTGTGGGGACCAGCCCCAACTCCAACTCTCTCAAATAAGTTGTACTTCTTGCTCATAGTTGATGACTATAGTAGAATGACATGAATTTCCCTTCTCAGCTTAAAATCTGAAGCTTACTCACACTTCATAAAATTCAGAAACAAAGCTGAAAATCAAATCAATCATAAAATAAAAGCCATAAGATCAGATAGGGGTGGGGAGTTCATGAGTAAGGAATTCATCAAATATTGCAATGAGAATGAGGTTGTTAGAGAACTAACTGTTAAGGGAAACCCTCAGCAAAACGGAGTTGTAGAAAGAAGGAACAGAACCATTCTTGAGATGACAAGAAGTATGCTAAATATGAAGAAAATGCCGCACTATTATTGGGGAGAGGCGGTAAACACAGCAGTCTATCTGCTAAATAGATCTCCCACTCGAGCCTTGACAAATTCCACCCCTTATGAACATTGGTACAAGGAAAAACCAAAGGTTGATCATTTAAGAACATTTGGTTCTCTTGCTTACAACATGATCCCAACAGGTCAAAGAAATAAGTTAGAGAGAAGAGGAGAGGAGACTATTCTAGTTGGTTATAGTGAAGAGTCTAAAACATATAGACTATATAACCCCATAACTAAAAAATTACTTATAGCAAGGGATGTTATAATTGATGAAGTTGGAGAATGGGAGTGGAAATCTCCCAAGGATCAGAAATCTGTTCAGCCGGTTGCCGAGCCCCCTTCCCTTATGAAGTTTAATCCCACAATTCTAGATGAAAGCCAGCCTTCAGAGAATTGGGCTCAGCCATCCTTGACTGAAATAGAGCATCAAGGTGAATCCTCAGGAAATCACTCAGAAAACTCCTCAGAATCATCATCTCCTCAAAAATTAAGATCTATCAGAGATATATACCAAGACTGCAACTTAGCCTTTATTGCTGAAGAACCATCCAACTATAAAGAAGCAGCAAAAGAAGAACATTGGAGGGCAGCAATGGAGGATGAACTTTTCATGATCAATAAAAATCATACCTGGGAATTGACAGAGCTCCCAAGGCACAAGGTTGCCATAGGCCTAAAATGGTTATTCAAAACCAAATATAATGAAGATGGCTCGGTATTAAAATATAAGGCAAGGTTAGTTGCTAAGGGGTATGCTCAAAAACCCGGCATTGATTACTTTGAAACATTTGCTCCCGTAGCAAGATTTGAATCCATTCGTCTCCTTTTAAATGTAGCTGTAAAAAACAACTTCCCCGTTTTTCAACTAGATGTAAAATCAGCTTTTTTGAATGGAGAAATCAAGGAAGAGATATACGTGCAACAACCTGAAGGGTACGAAGTTGGTGAGGCTAAATCAAAAGTTTATAAATTAAAAAAGGCTCTATATGGACAGAAACAGTCACCCAGGGCCTGGAACAGCAAAATTGACGCCATCCTCCTTCAGCAAGGCTTCCTTAAAACTGATTATGAACCAGCTCTCTACACAAAACATACTCAAGAATTCAGATTTATCACTCTATGCATCTATGTGGATGACCTTCTTATAACAGGGTCAGATCACAATGGTATTGCTGCCATTAAATCCACCCTGCAGACCAAATTTGAAATGACTGACCTAGGCCATGTAAAATTCTTTTGGGGTATGCACATCAACAGAGATAAAAAAGGTACCTCCATAACACAAACAAAATATGCTGATGAATTGCTGCAAAGGTTTAATATGGAATTTGCAAAGCCAGTAGCTACCCCAATTGCTCCAGGAGAAAAATTCACAAAAGAAGATGGAGAGGAAAAGGTGAATGAAGAACATTAGAAGTTTAGTAGGATCTTTAATTTATCTTACTAACACAAGGCCGGATATAGAATTTGCTGTAAGTCTTGTTTCTAGATTCATGCATTCTCCAAGTATTAAACACCTCGCCGCCGCCAAACGCATCTTGCGCTATATTAAAGGAACCAGAGGATATGGGCTTTATTACAGCAGTGAAGAAATTTCTGACTCAACAAGAGGGAAAGAGAAGAGCATTAACAACAGTTATAATCTACAAGGGTATTCCGACAGTGATTGGGGCGGGTGTTCTGATGATAGAAAAAGCACATCAGGGCATATATTTTTCCTCAATAAAATGCCTATCTCGTGGAGCTCTCGTAAGCAAAAAACGGTGGCCTTGTCATCTACCGAGGCCGAATATATTGCCATGTCTGAAGCAGCTCGAGAAGGAGTTTGGATAAGGAGAATGCTAGAAGAGATAGAGAAAGAGTCAGAAATAAAAATGAAGATCAACATCGACAACACCTCCGCTATAGCCCTAGCGCACAATCCGGTATTTCACAACAAAACCAAGCACGTCGAGATCAAATGGCACTTTACTCGTGAACTGATAAGCAAAGGAGAAGTCATCTTGGAGCATTGCATCTCAAAGAACCAAATCGCAGATGCCCTAACAAAGGGGCTTACCGTCGCGCAGTTTGAAGATCTAAGGAAGAAGATGGGAGTGATCAACTGCCTTGATTAAGGGGAGGTGTTAGATTTAATCAAGGAGTATTTTTTTCCCTGTTTTTGCTGCAGTCGTATGTGGACTTTTTGTTCTCTAATATGAAGTTTTGTTCTCCTGCAAGTTAACTTCCTGCAGTCCCTATGCCACCGAAATGCTGCAGGCTTGTACTTTATCCTTCTTGTAATGTGTGCTGTTTTTAGTTTAATTTATTGTAAGTGGCTGTCTTGTATTTCCTCTTCTCATTTTTACCTATAAATAAAGGTAAGTGCTGAAGAGTTGTAAGAAAGGAAGTCAAGTTGTATGAGTGATATGTTGTAACCTCTTTTGATCATTAATCAAAGTCTAGCGGTAGTACCGGCTACCTTCCCCCATTTTATCTAACACCGCGTGCAAGACTACATGGAGCGGGTTCTCGAAGGAGGCGCTTCGCGGCGTTCACAGCTTCATCAAACTCGCTACTCCATCAGCTGTCATGATCTGGTAAGCATGTGTAATTTTTATTGAGAGTTGATATTAGCAGTCCGGAACTGGCTATTCACAGTCCATCGCTATTCATAGTCCATAAATTTTATTTGTAGTCCAGAATTATATTTGCATCCCACTCTCATCCCGAATAAGCGAAATACTTTGCTAGTTTATTAAGCACTATAAGCCCAGAGAAACATCTTAAAGACTCTAAAACAATTTAACTTAAGCACTATAAGCCCAGAAAATTAGAGTGCTAATATCAACTCTCTTTTTATTTTATTTTTATATTTACCAACAGTTTTGTGTTGCAATTCAACTTTTCAAATAACTTGGCTTTTGTACATAATTATTAGATTAGAATATCTATCTATCCTATCTATAATTCTATATTTTTTAATTATTAAATTTATATTACTATGAAATTATTAATTAATTAATTAATATTTAAGATATAATAAAATAAATAATGTATATTAAATCTATAGTATTTAGTTATTTGTTAATTATTATTTTAAATAGGACAAATTAAATAGAGGATATCTACAATGTTACAAGAGAAGTTAATTAGTACTTTAACATTAAATTTTATTTTACTTATTATCTAGAATTGTTGCGGTCGTCTACTCGAGGCTCCTAAAATTGATCTAGAATGACTGTCTTAGTCCGGGAGCGGATGAGCGCGCAATCGGTCACAGAAAATTGAGACGGTTGACAAGAGATTTTTTTTACCGTGAAAAACCCCAGAAAGAGGTAAAAAATCGCGTGGTCAGTTCGGTGCCGACCTAACTTCACTATCAGCTAATTGTTACAGGGCTTTTGTGAGAAATCGAGGGCGACAGACAGCTCCTCGTTACAATTTGTGCGAGAGAGAGGGAAACGTTCGGAGGGTGACAGACCACCGCTCTCGAAGCCAAGTCTTCTTCTTAGCCGCGGAGAGGAACACCGCGCTCTGAGGCTCGTACAACCTTCTGCTTACGTTTGGGAAATCAAGGGGTGCGCGCTAGGCTCTTGGTTCACTTCGAAGTTTGGTGGCGGAGTCTGAAGCATGAAGCTCGTTGATGTCTTGGAGGTGGCGATCGCGAGATGTTCCGTGCTCAGAACGGGGCTTAGAGGAGGACGAAGATCTCTGAACCGTCTTCAAAGCGCTCAAAGATTCTTCAAGCACTTCTGCGTAGATGATAAAGATCTTCAATGGAGCTCTCTCTCTCTCTCTCTCTCTCTCTCTCTCTCTCTCTCTCTCTCTCTCTCTCTCTCTCTCTCTCTCTCTCTCTCTCTCTCTCTCTCTCTCTCTCTCTCTCTCTCTCTCTCTCTCTCTCTCTCTCGCACTTAGGAGGAAAGGAGGGAGGAGAGAAAGATGGAAATGACGGAAAGCTTGGAGTCCTATTTATTGGCCCAAGAAGTGGTTACGATAGTTATGCGGTTATCCGTAGGCCGTAACCACCATAATTGTTATTTGCAGTCCGGGTTCATATGGTTTATGACGCGCATTATTTATGCATTTTTCTACGCAACCCGATGCACGGGTGGTTATCCGCCAATCGGAGGGTGGAGATTTTGCGGAATAATCGTACGACGTCGGTTGAGGGTCCGACCGGCGACAGGGGAACCAACTGGCAGCGAGGAGGCCGACCGACGCCAGAAGCTGGCCGGCGAGGGGGGGCCGGCCGGCCGGGAGGTCAGTCGGCGCGAGAGCCTTGCGGCGGCGCGGCCGCGGGCGCGCGGCCAAGGCCATGCCATAGACGGCGTAGGGAAAATAAAAAATAAATATTAATAATATACCAAAAAGGTAAATTAGAGGATCGTCTCCGTCTTCCTTGATTACTCCTAAACGTGAGAAATTTTTATGCTCGGGCCGTTCGTTTGTACTGTTTTCATTTACCGTTTTCGTTTTGGTTGAAAGGTCTATTTTTGTTTTGTACCAAAACGAAAACTTTGGTTCGTTTGCGGAATGATTTTGTAGGTATAGTTTTTGAATCTAACAATTTATCCGTTCATTTGTAAGATGATTTTTAGGTATAGTTTTTAGGCATAGTCCTCTTTCTCTTGTTTGTCGTCGAAGATCCAGGAATCTGTGTGAGGAAGATGAAACACAGAAGGCCGGTTGCTTCTTTTCCTTGGTTCTATACACTGCTTGTGATCAAAACTGAATGAAAAAGCTAAATCCGACTGTCTTGACATCTCCCAGATCTTGCAATCTGTGTTTTCTTTGGAGAGGCTGAGAAACTGCATCTAGAGGAATGAAAACTGCATCTAGAGAAACTACAATCATCCACGAAGAAGAAAATATGACATTCACGAACCTCTTCATGAGATGTCCTAACCAACGTAACTTCGCACGCATGATATTTTACTTACTTATTTTATGAATGCTATTTTGCTTGGTGATTTATTTAGGAAAATATTAATTTAATTTTTGAATATAATATGTAAATATAAAATTTGACTTGCATGAATAATCTTTTAGCCTGCATATATTTGCGGCTTGCATATAGCCAAAATCGGTCTGCATTTAACATTGCTCTTAGTTAATAACGAAATGCCAAACCAGAGCAAACGAACGGGGCCGTTTTTTCTCGGTCGTGCGATTTGGCATCCATGGCATGGTGCAAAGACCGAACTTCCTTCTTCTTCTCCGGTGACATCAAGGGGTGTTCTCCTTGTTTCTCTCTGTTCCAAATGCATCTTGAACTTATCTCCAGATCCTCTCTTCCCTATGTCGCAAGCCCTAAGTTGTGATCTGTGTTCCGCTGGCCTGCTCTGACACTCCCTCTCAAGGTAACCCTCTTTGCTTCTCCCATTTGATCTTCCATGGAAACCACTCCTAATTAATGACTTTCTGTAATGCAAATCGCTGCATTCTTGCAAAGCTCTCTGAAGGTGATAATATGCTATCATTCAAACCTACATTGTCGCTTCCATCTCTTCATTCCTCCCATGCTCCAAAAAATAGCCAATGAGCTCGCAGTTGCCTACAAGATAATTCAGACAATTTTAGGTTCAAAAAATGATTGCCACACAACAAAGATCCATAAATTAGGTCAAAACATACATTCACAAACCAATATAAACCAAATAGCTTCCTATAAAAGAGCAACAATCCCACACAAATCTGTCCAAATAATCAGGTTTCACAAAAATTCTTCCATGCATCCAATAGAACATTAAAGCATCCAGCACGAGTAGAAGCCATCCAAAACACGATTCTCTTAAAAAGATGGCAAAATTATAGTTTTAGTCCCTATACTACACATGCTTTATGAAATCAATCCCTCTATTATTTTTTTAGAGGAAATAAGTCCCTCAATATTTCATATCCGCTTGCCAATAACTGAAATACTCGGGACTCGATGAATCGTCAAAAGGTGGGGCAACAACACTAAATCTACACTCAATATCTCTCTAAAAATGATGATCCTCATAATAGTCATCCCTAAAATAATCGAGTCGTGTCGGAGGGTCGACACGATCTGCTCGTGCATGGGGATGGGTACGACGATAATCATCATTGTAATCATTTCTAGCATATATATATATAGGGGAATCGCGTCGAGGGGTCGACGCGATCTCTGGAAGTGGTGTGTGGCGAGCGATAATAATCAGCATAATAACATGAGGATTTCTCTAAAGGGACTCTATGGGATCAGGTATAGGTAGACTCGGGATCCCCAAATAAAGGAGAGAAATGACGATGATAACTCGCCATAGATGAACCTAAAAACTCTATATGACCTACCACTACGTATATAAATGTGGCCCAAACCTGACTCTGATACCAACTGGCGCAGGACGAATCTATATGCGACGAACAAGCGATGCCCTAACCCTACATGCGACGTAAAAACTCAGACAATGAATGCGATGAGACCTAAACTCTGACAAAGCAAACTTCGGCTTTCCTCCTTGTGGAGGGCCAAAGCCAAGAGTGTGCACCGAATGGTCCTGCAAATCACAAGATATCTAGAACAAAATTCTACGATACTATTTATCCAAACAAATATAAGAACACGACACAATATTTTAATGACGAAAACAAGAGTCCATACAATAATAAATCAACTCACTAAATATAGGGTCTGCCGTAAAAGGGTAAATCCAGCAAGGTTCGACGATGTGGTGGCTGAAATTTGAATATTAGGGTCTAGATCTGGAGGTAGGAGCTGGATCGGAGCGGAGGTGGCTAGATTTGGAAGGTGGGGTCTGGATCTGGAAAATAGGGAGCTGGAAGGGGCCAAATGTAGGAAAAGGACATGGAGGGGTGGATTGCGGGGTGCTGCTGGTTGCAAGGAGGCGCGACTGGGTGGAGATTTGGGCGGAGATGATGGTGCAGGGTGGCAGTGGGCCTTATGGAGGGTTGGGCGGTGGTTTTGGCTTTTGGGAAGGGGTGACAAGGGTTGGTGGTGGTGCAGAGGGCTCGGTTTCAGGGACTGGATGTGAATACATCGGGAAATAGCTTGGATCTAGGCTTGTTGTGTAGTGGACATCAAGGTATGGGCGGCTGGACCTTGGGGGTGGGCTTGGAGTTGCGTCTAGGGCTATGGGAGGGGAAAAATGAAGGTTAGGGATAGTAGATACGTTGGTGAGGAAGAAAACCACATAGGATTCGTCACCTAGAGCCTCACAGAGTCGTCACCGTGAGGGGATCGCCGGATTTCGGGAATGATATCTCAAAAATCTGCAATTGCCTCCAAGCAGCCCCTACTCTTATTTATATTAAAACTACATTAGAGCATCTTTTACATCAACGATTATGATTGACCGTTAATGTAACAGACTCGATTACACTAAATTAATAAAGACTGAAAAATACAATATAATATATGAAAATGCAAGTTAACAAAATTCCGGACGCATTCGCAAACTCGGATCATCTATCCGGAAATGCTAAATTTGGAAAGTAGCCAATTGGCCCCGAACGGGTCCAAATCTCATCCTTCGCCGCGGGTCTGCGTCGTCGTTCCGCATCACTTTGCAATCCTTACAAATATTTATATCCATTTTGCGAGTCATAAAATAGTTAATTTGTGACTTATTTGGTCCGCTTTTAAACATAATTACATGTTTCCCTCTTCATGAAGAGCCTACATATTTGTCACAATTAGCTCATGTGTTATGACAAAGTCTTAAATGATCTATCCTCCTTTTCTTTCTCCATACCCAAATCCTCCATAAACGTCTGTATAATTCATATTTTTCTTTCTTATATGTCTATTTAAGTCTCATCCTATGAAAATCCTCTCATTTTGTGGGATTTCTCTTAACAAATCATCTAAGTCTTCCCAAAATTTCACTTTAATAGCTTCATTTAATCCTACTTGTGACGCATAAGTACTAATCACATTAATAATTTTCTTTTCTACAACCAATTTAAGAGCTAAAATACTATCACATTTCTACCAACCCCTACAACTTCATCCCTCAAAGTAGTATCCACAATAATACCCACTTCATTGCTTGTTTTATTTTTTTTCCGGTGTACCATAAGACTACGAAAATACTTAAATAAAAAAAATCTTAAAACATGTGCAAATTATATTGGACAAATCATCCTAACCAAATAAAGGAAACATCGCACAATCCAACGCAGTAATGTGGAGATGGGTTCTCATGGACCGCGGATGGACAGAAACAACTCCAGACATTGGGAACTAGTTCGCTGACGGCTATAACAACTCTTGTTCCCCGTCGACAGCTTTTCTTCAGACATTGTGAATTTATATGTTACTAGCAGCCATGTAAAATTTCACATGTGATTATTACTCTCTTTATAGATTCCCAACCCAACCTTCTGATTAATTTCTCTTGTCATGGAAATAGACATTATATGATATGCCAAAAGAAAGGAAATGGAAATGGAAATGAATTTGAATTAAAGCTAATGAACAGAAGTTACTCTTCTTTTCGTGGTCATTTGCTTTGAGAATTTGCTGCAAGTAAATGTTTTCCAAAAGATTAATTTTGAAGAGGAAACAAGGGTATTATGGTCATTACAGTAATTCTTCTAATGCATAAAAGTTTCATTATATGAATCTGTGGTTTCATCATTAACTTAATCTGCTTTAAACAGCCTGGAGTATTGGTCATTTGAGGCTATCGTGATTTTCTCTGGGCTCCTGCCATATCCCAAGTTAGAAACATCAACAATGGCAATATGGTGAGAATAGTCTAACAATGAACATTGGCTGAATGTAATGTTTCAGAATATATTACTATGTTTCCACCTCTATATATATAGCTCAGCTTCATGTCTTTAATTCTACTTGTCAGCCTCAGCACTTGCTCAACATTGTATATGATCCCATTTGGTATTGGAGCTACAATTAGGTGGGTCTCAGATTAAGATTTTTGGCACAGAGAATGATTAGTTTATTGACCGTGCTGCGAGTCTTTTCACTTATTTTGTATTGTTCTTATTTTATGCAGCACTCGTGTTTCAAATGAATTAGGAGCAGGGAATCCGCAGGGCGCAAGATTTGCCGTCTTTGTTACACTGGCTATTGGGACCGTTGAAGCTCTGCTGGTGGGAACTTGCATAGTTTTACTGAAAAATACATGGAGTCAGACGGTCAGCAAAGACCTAGAGGTCATCAGCAAGGTGGCATCTCTGATGCCGCTTATTGCAGTAGTTCAAATCATAGATGCATACCAGTGTGTGCTTGCAGGTATATTGAGTCACTACCAGTAATATTATATGCATATATATCAATGAACTGCGTGCTCGTAGGCAAATCACGCAAAGTGAACCTAATCCATGGGTTAGCGATTGGGTAGTTGGTTATAACTGCAGCATCCATAGTTTGGGTCTATTCCCATGGTTGAAAAAATGGTGTCAGGCTATCCTGTGGTCGCTATTGATCGTGATTCCCGCTGGGTTTTGTAGCCGCAACTTTATTTTTTTAGTGATGCTACAAACACATCTATGGAGTGCCAAAACTACAACCATAGACCTTTGATTTTATGGTTTATTTTTATAAATTGTTGAATTTCTGAATCATGGGATGAAATGCAGGCATAGTTCGAGGATGCGGCTGGCAGAATAAATCTGCAATTGTTTGCCTTGGATCTTATTATCTTGTTGGTCTACCGATTTCCGTGTTGTTGGCCTTCAAGCTTCATATGGGAGGAAAGGTCAGAAATTTGGATTGTGCTTTAAAAAAAAAAATCTTTCTTCTTGATTTTTTTTCTTTTTCAATTTCTCATTTCTATTAATTCATCCAACAGTTTCACGTTTTAAATGATATGAACAGGGCCTCTGGACAGGAATTATCTGCGCACTCTTAGTTCAAGTCTTTTTGCTTGGCATAATAACCATAAGAAATAGTTGGGAGAAAGAGGTAAATAAAATTGGCTTCTAAATCCTAGCTGAGTTTTTTGTTTTTGTTTTTTTTCAACTACTGTCAGAAACACTATTCATACCATCGCCAGTTTATGGTTTAGGCTTTGTTTGATTTAGCTTTCCTTCTTACTAGCTTTCCTTCTTTCGATTTAGCTTTCCTTCTTTCGATATAGCTTTCCTCTTACACACACACATGCAATGTGAGAGTAATCCTGATCCCCACATTGACTATTACTCCCCCTAAACTTTCTAATACCAACTATCATACCCCCAAGAACTCAATAACATCACACACTCTTGAATATTGACAAATACTCAAACTATAATACAAGTTAGGGAGCATGATTCAAAGGGAACAAAATTTGTGTCTAATACATAAGCGGTCAAACCAATTTTAAGTCCAAAGGCTTACGCATGCGGGTGAGAGTTAAACATTTGATGTACCTTATTTTCAAAAATCTGGTATGATACCGATGTTCCGTTTGGCAGGGCGTTTTGCTCTGGTGAGCTTGGACAAAAACGCCACCGTCATAGAATATACGTTTAGCATGACAACGGTTATGAGCGCCTCCAAGAAAAAAACCTAGTTTTGAACATAAAAGTGAATGGAGATCCTAGTGTGAGGTCGGGCGTTCACGAACGACGGTTCATAACCACCGAGCTCATGACCGCCAATGCCGTGCCAAACAGATTACCTGACATATTTGATGTTTATCTTTCTAATACTTGTTAATTTGCTTCTATCAGTCAAGAAAGGCATTAGAAAGAGTTCAAAGTTGTGCACCAGTAGGAAATATTGTGAATCCAGAAGTGCCATGAAAATGATATATCAATTATTTACAAAGCCGGAAGCTCGAGTCTGGAGGGCCTCATCCCTGTGAATGAAGCAAGGACTAGTATTTTGACAAATGATGTCCAAGGAAAAACTGGAGAAGGGAGAATTATGCAAAAATGACTTGTTTTTTGTGCTGTTTTTGGAAATTCCAGTACATATGATTCATGTAATTTGTAAACAAAAAATTGGAGAAATAAAAAGGAGTCGTGTGTTTGAGTCCTAGTAGAAAACTATGAAACATGTGTAACTAGTTGCGTTATATATACACACACACACATACACACTATTAATTACTCAAATATCTCATATGAGTTATCATAATTATAGGTTGCACCAATCTATCTCTTGAAATTACAAAAATCTCCATTAGGAGTTTACGGCCTCATTTGGAGCAAACGCCGCAGCACAGCAGGTAAACAAACAGGTGTCGGCGGCGTTTGCTCCATTTTCTCCCGCCAGACAGTGGAAAAATAAAGCCCCACAAAAGCTGCTTTTTCAGCCCCGCCTCCACCCTCCAATTCCAATGCACCCTTTCCACACACGCCTGCTTCTCCCGCCACCGCAGCGCCAAATGAAGCCTATATTTCATAATGTCCGACTGTCCATGCACAAAAACACTCTCTTGGAGTGGAGTTATAAGGGGGTATTTTTGTGCATGAATGCCATGAAATGTGAACTCAAAAGGGAGGTTTTTATAATTTTAAAAGATAGTTGGGCGCAACCTGTAATTTTGCAAACTTACATTTTTGACTTTTCTTGCAATCCTTTTTGCAATCCTTTTCTTGCAATCCTTTTTGCTTGCAATGCTTCAGGTTCTTGTTCTCGCCTCTTTTGTTGTCACCCGCCGGAGATATTCCTAAGCCGGCAACCATTGTGTTGAAACCAGAGAACTGACTTGACGTTCGCAACGGGTATGCAACTGACCCTTATTTCACCTGAGCTAGAACATGTGACCGGTCGATGAGAGGCGAAGGACATTGCACCAAAGAAGACCCGAAGACCTGAAGACCAAAACAAACCCTTGAGCTGTAGCGAGGAGGTTCCACCAGAAACCCGAAAGATCAAAGAGAGTTTTCCCTCCCAAGCCAATGCTGAGCCTGGGCACCCTGGAAAGCACTAAGCAACACCTGACTGTCGACTAGATGGACAAAGGGCAGGAGTGCTTGCTCACAAGTAACACGCGAGGGAGAGAGGAAGAAGAGGTCCCTCCCAAGGTGCTCATGGGGGTCTATATATAGACTTCCTAAAATTGGGTTGCAGATAGCCAAATTTTGCTATCCGCAGCTCAACTACGAACCCAAATCAACGATCACGACCGAGATAGGGGGGAGTGGAAATCGAGACGTCCACTCCCCCCTTGTCGGGGGCTGGGTGAGTAGACCTCATGGTCCACTCAACTAATCGGGCGAATGGACCATAGGTCCACTCGCCCAGTCGCCCGGGGCGAGTGGACCTCGCCCAGTTACCCGGGGCGAGTGGACCTATGGTCCACTCGCCCCTTGCTCGGGCGAGTGGACCATTGGTCCACTCGCCCAGAGCCTTGGGTGAGTGGACCATGAGTCCACTCGTCCAAGTTGGGGAGTGGACCTACGGTCCACTTCCCTCCTCCCGGACGTTTCCCTTACTCGGCTCGGTTGGTCTCAATTGCCTCCAATTGGTTGATTTGCCTGTCACGGTCACTTTCTCTATCCACCCTGGTCTCGACGAATTACGGGTTATACACAATCCCCACTTTTTTTGGGTTCGACGCGAGCCCGGAAAAATAATGGATCACTCGTGTTTCGGAGAGACGGGCGAGAACACAGCGGTCAAACTATTTAAAGACGGTTCAATCCTAACCAAGCGCTAGAAAGACAAATCTTTCTCCACTTAACAACCCTCCCGTAAACCGACCTCGACTGGAGGTGGAGAAAGCTCAACGCCTCTAGTCGAGCTGAACTCAACCTGAGGTAGAGGAAAAACTCAACACCTCTGGTCGAGCTGAACTCGACCTGAGGTACAGAAAGCTCAACGCCTCTAGTCGAGCTGAACTCAACTTGAGGTGAAGAAATCTCAACACCTCTAGTCGAGATGAACTCGACCTGAAGTGGAGGAAAAACTCAACACCTCTGGTCGAGCCGAGCTCAACTTGAAGTGGAGAAATCTCAACACCTATAGTCGAGCTGAACTCGACCTGAGGTAGAGGAAAAACTCAACACCTCTGGTCGAGCTGAACTCGACCTGAGGTAGAGAAAGCGCAACACCTCTAGTCGAGCTGAACTCGACCTGAAGTGGAGGAAAAACTCAACACCTCTGGTCGAGTTGAACTCGACCTGAGGTAGAGAAAGCTCAACACCTCTAGTCGAGTCGAGCTCA
The DNA here is from genome assembly GCA_033032865.1 of Dactylorhiza incarnata. NCBI lineage: Eukaryota > Viridiplantae > Streptophyta > Magnoliopsida > Asparagales > Orchidaceae > Dactylorhiza > Dactylorhiza incarnata. The sequence continues at coordinate 4,502,351 of JAWHQI010000123.1, read as the reverse complement.
ACTTGAGGTGGAGAAAGCTCAACACCTCTAGTCGAGATGAACTCGACCTGAAGTGGAGGAAAAACTCAACACTTCTGGTCGAGCCGAGCTCAACTTGAGGTGGAGAAAGCTCCACACCACTAGACGAGCTAAACTCAACCTGAGGTGGAGGGAACTCAACACTTTCCTAGACTAACTGGAGGTGGAGAACTTCGAAACTTCCGAGGAGCTTAGCTTACCTGGAGGCGGAGGAACTCAACACTTCCCTAGACTAACTGGAGGTGGAGAACTTCGACACTTTCTATGAGCTTAGCTTACCTGGAGGCGGAGGAACTCAACACTTCCCTAGACTAACTGGAGGTGGAGAACTTCGACACTTCCGAGGAGCTTAGCCCACCTGGAGGAGGAGGAACTCAACACTTCCCTAGACTACCTGGAGGTGGAGAACTTCGACACTTCCTAGGAGCTTAACTTACCTGGAGGTGGAGGAACTCAACACTTCCCTAGACTAACTGGAGGTGGAGAACTTCGACACTTCTGAGGAGCTTAGCTTACCTGGAGGCGGATGAACTCAACACTTTCCTAGACTAATTGGAGGTGGAGAACTTTGACACTTCCTAGGAGCTTAGCTCACCTGGAGGCAGAGGAACTCAACACTTCCCTAGACTAACTGGAGATGGAGAACTTCGACACTTCTGAGGAGCTTAGCTCACATAGAGACTGAGGAACTCAACACTTCCCTAGACTAACTGGAGGTGGAGAACTTTGACACTTTCGAGGAGCTTAGCTCACCTGGAGGCGGAGGAACTCAACACTTCCCTAGACTAACTGGAGGTGGAGAACTTCGACACTTCCGAGGAGCTTAGCTTACCTGGAGGCGAAGGAACTCAACACTGCCTAAGAGCTTGATCTGAAGTCGGGGTCTTAACCAACCTTTGCCTCTGATTAGCCTCCGATGGAAGACTCAATACGGCAACGCCAATCCTCCTGCTCCCTTCCCTGGGCCACTCCTCTTCTTACCTTTTCTTCTTCGGCCAATCACCGTGGTTTGCAGGGGTTGGGGTTGCAATGGCCTTGGGTCCAGTCGCCACCCTACTTGGTTGTGTCGTCCCTGCCCCCCCCCCCCCCCCCCCCCCCCCGAAAGTTTTCTCCCCATGGAACTGGCCTCTTCCTTGGCCCTGAGGGGGTCCTCCTGGCGGCCTCCAGGTTGGTTGGGCGACTGGTGGTTGAGACCTCCAGCCTTGCTCCTGCCCAACGGGGGGTCCCTGGTGCCCATGACTCCTCACTTTCTCCTTCCTTGTTCTTTCCTGAAATCGATTCACATAGTTCGCCAACGTCTCCCCCAGCTTCTGTCGAATCAAGAACAGAGGCTCTGCCCCCTTCCTCCTCTTCTTCGAGGTGGAACCTCAGCAAGAAGCTCCGGCGTAGGTCCTCAAAGCTGTTGATGGTACCTGATGGGAGCTGGTGGAACCAGTTCCTTGCCTTTCCCTTGAAAGTGATGACGAAGAATTTACACTTGAAGGCGTCCGTCATCTTCCCGACCGAGACAATGTCTTCAAACCACCAGATATGCTGGAGAGGGTCATCCTTGCCAGTGTAGTAAGGCATGACAGGTTCCCTGAACCCTTCCGGAGCGGGAGCTGAGATAACTAGCCCGCATAAGGGATTCTCCCATCCTCCCTGGTGAGTCGAAGGCATTCTCCATACCTCCTCACCGGGATAGCCGATCTCAGGAGAGTTGTTGAAGAGCACTTGCGCTTGGATGCTCAAGCCTTACTCTGAGGTTGGCTCCTTTCCTAGTCGACGTGCTCACTCTGTTTCCTCCAGGGACGGCGAGGCGAGCACGGGTGCTGGTGGTGTTGAGCACTTGCCCTGAGGGGGGAGTGCGACCCGCAAGAGTTCCAGGATCGACTTCCTGAACTCTTCGAAGTCACTCTTCTTCATGTACTCGCTAGGAGGGAGCGAGTTCCCTGGCTCTTCGCTTCCAGTCAATAGACTAACTCAGGTCTTTTTGAACCAGTTGCTTCCACGCTCACCGCACCAGAATGTTGAAACCAGAGAACTGGCTTCGACGTTCACAACGGGTATGCAGTTGACCCTTACTTCACCTGAGCTAGAACACGTGACCGGTCGTTGAGAGCCGAAGGACCTTGTGTAAGATCCCCCTCCCGGAACACAAAACACGGCCGAGGGGAGTCTTATGCCCAGAACAGCCGCCTTGCGGTAGCGTCAGCACACGGGCTAACCTGTACCACAAGACGCCTATTTTGCCGGCTATTACCAACTGAACAGCGCCAACCCATCAATAATAGAAAGCATTAAAGCCATAGGTTCACAATAAGTAATAAAGTCCAGAACAGAGAAAAGAAGAAAGCTACACAAGCTCCTGCAAATCATCAGAGTAACCAGCTAAATGCCCCAAGGGCTACATCTCAAAACACTCACCCGCCTCTGTCACTGACGGCAGCTAAGGTACCATAAACCCCAGCCCTGCACACCTGACCTGGCTGGCCTCCGGTGTTGAACGCTGCTATACCACTGAATGTGCTCCTAAAAAGAGGGACGTAGCAACCGTTAGTCATAAAGACTAAGTGGCTTCCCATCCGCTCCCCCGACGACTCCAAGGCACCGGGCGGAGGGAAAGGAAGAAAGACTGCAATATAACAGTAATATACAAAGCAGGTGACGGGGAAAGTAAACTAGTATATACACAAATTCTAAGCTACACAAGTGTAAAAGGGGCTAATCTAATCATGTATAAGCAGGAGTATAATAAAGGTGTACAGCAGTAAATAAACAGTAAGTAAAGCAGGTAAAGCAAGGCAGTAAGAACAGTAGCGACAAGTAATCAATCTCGTACCCTAACTTATATGAATGCCCATACAAACTTATAAGTTAGGATTTCCAGGAATCATAACTCATCATATAAAAGAGCCCATACTAATTTATATGATGAGGATCTGCAAGTGTGTATGTTATGCTATGCCATGAATATTTTATGCAATGAAACTCACACACACGACTCTATGCGCATAGACCTTTGTAGTTCCCTCTGTTTGAAAGGAAGCCAACCTCTCGGGTACCAACCGCTGTGACACACGGTGGTAGCGGACCGGGCTGTCCACTCCTAGGCGGGTATACACTCTACCAGGCCTAGACCGCACGTACGCCTCGACGCTAAACAACCGCGGAGCTCTGCGTACTCTTTGCTGGAGTCCACCAGACTGTGAGCCAAGTGAGAGGTGTCATCGGGGAACTGTCGTCCCGACACGCAGCCAAGCTGGCCCCTTAGATTCCTACACACTCGCTAAGTCAACGTACCGCGGTCGGAGTGACGACCTGCCTAGTACCGAAGACCTACCACATTTCTGAGAATATTACCGGGATAATCATCCCCTCGAGGTTCCCGCTCGTCTAACCGGGCACCACAATCCTGCCACTCCCGCAACTGGGAGGAGATACATAAATCCAATCTTACCCTACTATGGCTACTCTTGCCTACTTTAATTGTTATTGCAATTTAGGGTTGATCTTGGACTTCCCGAGGTACACCCGGTGAAGGGCTCTCATCGGTACAAGGGAACACGATGGGCTGAATCCCAAACTCCCTTTTACCAGATACTTATTTAGATTGGTGGACGTGTTTCCTTACTTATTTCTCATGTTACTTCTTTGGTGATTTAAGGTAAGTCCTGGACTTCCCGCGGTACACCCGGTGAAGGGCTCTCATCGGTACTAGGGGACGCAATGGGCCGAATCCTAAATTTCCCCTTCACAAGACATTTAATTGGTTGGTGATTTATTGCACCTTCTTTATATTGCTCTTAAATAGATAGTGAATTTGGACACTAGACCTTCTTGGCCCAATTGGGCCAAGTGCAGCTTTCCCTCTCTCTCCTGACTTAAACTTGACCTGAATCCCTCAAGTGGTGACCCCTCATGGGTAGACATATTAATCATGAGCTCCTTATCACTACACATCAGTCATCTTCCAAGTCCCATGGGTCTAGAGGGTCAGATTACAAAAACCAGTTTTGCTAAACGCAGACCACCTAAGGTAATCCACCTTCCCAAAGGGAAAACCCTAACCACAGGTCCTATGGTTCCACAAATTTTATCCAAGGTTCCTACTGACCTAAATAGAACATGGTTCAATTTTCATAATTTTCCAACTTAGTTTAATATTTAATTATTTTCTTGAATATTGTGACACACCCTAAATTGTTCATGGAGTACTCTAAATTTTGGTCCAATGCCTACCAAATAATTATCATGTATGTATACTGAATTCAAATGCATAACCACCAAGGATGTAGGTTCATAATTACTGTTTTGCCCCTGAATTAAATAACTAAAGATAAATCCAAAATCACCCAATTAATTAAATAAATATCAAAATTGCATTGTAAAATCCAGAAAAATTCCCATAAGTTATTGTCATTGATGTGATACTCATATAAAAATTTCATAGAGTTTCAAGGTGATTTGCTCAAGTATTTGTATAAGTCATCAAAAGGGCATAAATGGTAATTTCCTTATTAATACAAACTTTTTCACTATAAGTGTTCCAAGTAAAATTTCATATACCACGTATCACCATAAGTAACCTTCCTATAGAGTTTGGGGGTCTTGTGTATGGTTTTACTATACATCATAATTAAATTCCCAAAACCTGGGTTTTTCACAAAAATCATAAAATGGATAAGTTCCTAAGTAAATGGCACCTCAAATGATTCCAATGCTTTAGAATATGAATGTCAATGTCTGGCCTAAATTTCAGAATTTTTCGAAGACAAATGCCATTTAATATTAATTTATTTTCAAAAGTGGCATATGTGTAAATTCAACCAAAGAGGCATGGAAAAATCATCAAGTATCATAAGATTAAATCCAGATGGTACTAATGCTTCAATTGACATCATTGTTCAATTTGGTAAGGTGAAGATAACCCCAAGTTCTTGATTTGACTTGATCCATCAATTAAGCAAATTTCTCCAAAGATCAAAATAAATACTAATTAAATAGTAAAAATCTCATGATAATTATCCTAGCCCTATAACACTATTCTCCACCTAGGGATGAAGTTTGGTTGTCTAGATATGTGTTTAGGTCCTAGTTGCTTCATTAAGGCCCAAAAGGGCAATTAAGTAATTTTAGAGGTAAGGGCTAGAGTTTTTGCTCTCCATTGCTCCAATCACACATTGATGACGAGCAAGACCCTACACAATCCCTAAGCCCCATTACCACTAGATTTGGATAAGCCCTTAAGGCTAAGCACCAAAATCCACAAGCCACCAAGACTAAGTGGTTTTCAAACCTAGGACATCAAAATGCCCCTTGGGGGTTCACCATTAAGATGAACTCCAATTGTCCTCAAATTTGAAACAGAGGCTACTCATATACATATCTACATGCCACCAAAAAATTTGGGGCCATTAGGGGTGATTACACCCACTAATTATTCTTAGGTCAATTTTCTAAGCTCTGATCAAAACTATAACAAAAGTGCCCTAAACATACAAATATTTGGGCACAAGGTAGGCCTTGGGTGGGCACTGATGTGGCCAAAATTTCAACCCCATAGGCCCACCCATTCAAAAGATATTATGGTTTTAGTGGGCTAACCCCACCTAGGACCAGCCCTAGGAAAAAGGCTCATCTGGGGTCTACAGACCTCCAAATGCCAAAATCTTAGTTTCTAATGAAACTAGACATTTAGGGCTACAATAGTGTGTCTCACATCATAACATAAGTTACCCATATCAAGCATTGGGTATCCACCCACATGCTGACCTCTAATGGAGCTAATATCTTTATCATAGACTACTAATGCCCTAAACATAAAATTCTTGTTAAACTCGGCTATGTAAGAGTGAAAGAAAATTGCAGTTATTAAAATAAAATGACTAGCACACATCTTAAGCACAGCAGACGATCCCCCATCGTCTACCTCCAGCCTAGGGCTGCGATCTACCCAACCTGAAATATAACACATCTCTTCGTCGGCCACCAAAAACCCCAAACCGACCGACTAACACCGCCACCACCTTCCTCGCTTTGAGGTACATCGACGAGTGACGTGTTAGCGGTCGGAAGTGGCCGGAACATTTACCCGGAACATTTATTTCAGGCCGTCTCTTCACTGCTTGCTCTCCAATCGACTCTATTGAGATCGATATCTCACCTAGTGTGATCTAGGAAACTAGCACCAAGGGAGAGGGGAGGAAGCTCACCGAGTGTCCATGCATGCTACCCAATAGCCGCGTATGCGGCATTTGTCTGCCGCTCCCGGTCATGGTTGGATCTTGCCGATCCAGACCTCGCCGAATCGGATCTCGAAGAGGTGCCGGCCTTGTGAGTGGGTTGTTTTGGCTTTCGGACGTGAAGCTCGCCGGTTTGCCGGATCTGAAACGGAGAAGCTCGGCAAGGTTGTCGGCCATGAAATTTGTAGAGAGAGGGTTGCTGGTAAGGGTGGTCGAGCATGGAGTTTGCCGGAGTAGAGCTCGACGGAGGTGGCTCGGGCTGCTCGGAGCTGGATCGGCCTGGAGCTTCGAGGTCGATGGGTGTTCAGGCGGTGTTCTCGCCGGAGAAGAGAATGGCGGAGAAGATAGCTCGTGAGCCTCGCCGGAGATGGAAGAGGAGGGGCGGCCATGGAGGAGAGTAGGTGGGCTAGCTTGGATCGGCCATGGCTGGAGATCTTGAGAGAGCTTGAGAGAGCTCGGATCTGGAAGAAATGGAGGGGAAAGACTTAATGGTGATCGGCCATGGCAGGAGGGAAGAGGTTGCGGCTTGGAGATGATGGTGGAGATCTTGCCGGAGAAGGAGAGCTTCAGTCTGCTCGGAGCTTCGCCGGAGTAGGGGGCGGCCATGGAGGTTGTAGAGAGAGAGAGGGAGAGAGGCATCTTGGCCCTTGACAGAAAACGAGGAAGAGATGGACGCCGGAGTTGAGAGGTCGCCGGAAGGAGCTTCGGGGTCGTCAACCTTGCCGTGAAGAGCGCCGGAGATGGAGGAGGAAGAGGGAAGGGAGGGCTTGACGGCGCTGGGAGGAAGAATGGGGATCGGGCAAGTTTATTTCTAACCTAAACTTATAATGTATATATATATATAATATATATATATTACATAATAATAATAATATTATTATTATTATTTGCATTCAAACGCTCGTATATCGCTCTATAGGACTCGTAATTTGTCCCGTACGGGCTCGTTTTGATCGTCTCACTGGCACGCATCCACCGGGACGATCCGAGATCAATTCCGAGTTCGTTTGGTAAATTTATGCTTGTCGGAGCATTTACGGCCAAATTTGACTTAAACGTCAAAACTCCTTCAAACGACGTCGGAATCGCAAACAGATAAATTTGTTGAATTCATACTATCGTTACGAGTCTAACAAGACTGATTGGGGTCAATTGCGAGGTTGTTTGGTCCATTTCACCATTTTGGATAAATATGCTATTCGCAGACCACATTAATAAATTCGCCGATTCTCATCAGAATCGAGCGCGGACAGTTTTGTTGAACTTGTATAGGCTTCATGAGTCTAACAAAACTGACTGGGGTGAATACCGAGACCGTCTGCTGCATATCGCCTTTTGGATAAATATGCTATTCGCAGACCGTGTCATTTGAGCTAACGTACGCACTATAATTCCTTCAAGGCGGTACGCCTCCTTCGAGTTTTATTGCTCAAATTATACTCTCCGGACAGCTCGGATCCCGATGCAGCAAACATCGAGACAAAGAATAGAACTGGTACTAGCCGCATTCGTCGAGTGCACTTCCCCAGCTTAGGTGCAAACCTGGCCCTCAGTACACCACGAGCTCGAGTCAACTCGCTCGACTCAAAAACGCGCACAAGGGGTCTAGCTCGAATCGGGATGTTACAAATCCAATAAACGAAGAAATAATTTCGTCCCCGAAATATTAGGTTGAGGCTATGAGGATTTTCTGGATGAGAGTAAAATATACTCATCACAATCATTCGTGGGCACTTCATCCATAATAATTTCAAGCGTATGTATGCACTCTCAGTTGTTGCGGTTTATACATAGAAACTAGATTGCATGCGCACTCTTGCCTTGTGAAGTCATACGAACTAATAATGACACACTATTTCAATAATCGCTACATCAGTCTAACTGATTATGTTGTGATTTAATCTCAAGTACACAACATACAAGGGAGCATTTAGCAAGGAATTGGTATGAACGACTTCAAGCATGCTACTCATTTATATAACCATGCTGCAACCGGCTACCACTACCAACGTCTATATCACTATACAAGTTCTATGAACCATCAAGACTGTCGAGCCACCAGCTCGTTTACACCTTGCAGGACTGGATCTCAAAACACCATATCTCTATAGCAGGTGTCATCAACAGTTGTCTTGCATCAATATCATGCCTGTCTGCCATGAGTCTCCAACACAAATTCTCGGTAATTTTATTTGATTTACAATATCATTACATATGTACGCAAACCAGTGTATAGACACCACTATTATGAAATTGTTAACTTAACAACCACGTTGCAAAACCTTGGCGCTAAGAGTGCTACGATTTAAACCAATTATCCTAAATATGTCACTTTTAAATACACCTCATTGATCAACAATCAAATACAACTCCAACTCAACAAATTTCAAATCCATTACACAAAACACAGCCGAGGGGAGTCTTATGCCCAGAACAACCGCCTTGCGGTAGCGTCAGCACACGGGCTAACCTGTACCACAAGACGCCTATTCTGCCGGCTATTACCAACTGAACAGCGCCAACCCATCAATAATAGAAAGCATTAAAGTCATAGGTTCACAATAAGTAATAAAGTCCAGAACAGAGAAAAGCAGAAAGCTACACAAGCTCCTGCAAATCATCAGAGTAACCAGCTAAATGCCCCAAGCGCTACATCTCAAAACACTAACTCGCCTCTGTCACTGACGGCAGCTGAGGTACCATAAACCCCAGCCCTACACACCTGACCTGGCTGGCCTCCGGTGTTGCACGCTGCTATACCACTGAATGTGCTCCTAAAAAGAGGGACGTATCAACCGTTAGTCATAAAGACTAAGTGGCTTCTCATCCGCTCCCCCGGCGACTCCAAGGCACCGGGCAGAAGGAAAGGAAGAAAAGCTGAAATATAACAGTAATATACAAAGCAGGTGACGGGGAAAGTAAACTAGTATATACACATATTCTAAGCTACACAAGTGTAAAAGGGGCTAATCTAATCATGTATAAGTAGGAGTATAATAAAGGTGTACAGCAGTAAATAAACAGTAAGTAAAGCAGGTAAAGCAAGACAGTAAGAACAGTAGCGACAAGTAATCCATCTCATACCCTAACTTATATGAATGCCCATACAAACTTATAAGTTAGGATTTCCAGGAATCATAACTCATCATATAAAAGAGCCCATACTAATTTATATGATGAGGATCTGCAAGTGCGTATGCTATGCTATGCCATGAATGTTTTATGCAATGAAACTCACACACACGACTCTATGCGCATAGACCTTTGTAGTTCCCTCTGTTTGAAAGGAAGCCAACCTCTCGGGTACCAACCGCTGTGACACACGGTGGTAGCGGACCGGGCTGTCCACTCCTATGCAGGTATACACTATACCAGGCCTAGACCGCACGTACGCCTCGACGCTAAACAACCGCGGAGCTCTGCGTACTCTTTGCTGGAGTCCACCAAACTGTGAGCCAAGTGAGAGGTGTCATCGGGGAACTATCGTCCCGACACGCAGCCAAGCTGGCCCCTTAGACCCCTACACACCCGCTAAGTCAACGTACTGCGGTCGGAGTGACGACCTGCCTAGTACCGAAGACCTGCCATATTTCTGAGAATGTTACCGGGATAATCATCCCCTCGAGGTTCCCGCTCATCTAACCGGGCACCACAATCCTGCCACTCCCGCAACTGGGAGGAGATACATAAATCCAATCTTACCATACTATGGCTACTCTTGCCTACTTTAATTGTTATTGCAATTTAGGGTTGATCTTGGACTTCCCGAGGTACACCCGGGAAGGGCTCTCATCGGTACTAGGGAACACGATGGGCTGAATCCCAAACTCCCTTTTACCAGATACTTATTTAGATTGGTGGACGTGTTTCCTTACTTATTTCTCATGTTACTTCTTTGGTGATTTAAGGTAAGTCCTGGACTTCCCGCGGTACACCCGGTGAAGGGCTCTCATCGGTACTAGGGGACGCAATTGGATGAACCCTAAATCTCCCCATCACAAGACATTTAATTAGTTGGTGATTTATTGCTCCTTCTTTATATTGCTCTTAAATAGATAGTGAATTTGGACACTAGACCTTCTTGGCCCAATTGGGCCAAGTGCAGCTTTCCCTCTCTCTCCTGACTTAAACTTGACCTGAATCCCTCAAGTGGTGACCCTTCATGGGTAGACATATTAATCATGAGCTCCTTATCACTACACATCAGTCATCTTCCAAGTCCCATGGGTCTAGAGGGTCAGATTACAAAAACCAGTTTTGCTAAACGCAGACCACCTAAGGGTAATCCACCTTCCTAAAGGGAAAACCCTAACCACAGGTCCTATGGTTCCACAAATTTTATCCAAGGTTCCTACTGACCTAAATAGAACATGGTTCAATTTTCATAATTTTCCAACTTAGTTTAATATTTAATTATTTTCTTGAATATTGTGACACACCCTAAATTGTTCATGGAGTACTCTAAATTTTGGTAATTCCTACCAAATAATTATCATGTATGTATACTGAATTCAAATGCATAACCACCAAGGATGTAGGTTCATAATTACTGTTTTGCCCCTGAATTAAATAACTAAAGATAAATCCAAAATCACCCAATTAATTAAATAAATATCAAAATTGCATTGTAAAATCCAGAAAAATTCTCAAAAGTTATTGTCATTGATGTGATACTCATATAAGAATTTCATAGAGTTTCAAGGTGATTTGCTCAAGTATTTGTATAAGTCATCAAAAGGGCATAAATGGTAATTTCCTTATGAATACAAACTTTTTCACTATAAGTGTTCCAAGTAAAATTTCATATACCACGTATCACCATAAGTAACCTTCCTATAGAGTTTGGGGGCCTTTTGTATGGTTTTACTATACATCATAATTAAATTCCCAAAACCTGGGTTTTTCACAAAAATCATAAAATGGATAAGTTCCTAAGTAAATGGCACCTCAAATGATTCCAATGCTTTAGAATATGAATGTCAATGTCTGGCCTAAATTTCAGAATTTTTCGAGGACAAATGTCATTTAATATTAATTTATTTTCAAAAGTGGCATATGTGTAAATTCAACCAAAGAGGCATGGAAAAATCATCAAGTATCATAAGATTAAATCTAGAGGGTACTAATGCTTCAATTAACATCATTATTCAATTTGGTAAGATGAAGATAACCCTAAGTTCTTGATTTGACTTGATCCATCAATTAAGCAAATTTCTCCAAAGATCAAAATAAATACTAATTAAATAGTAAAAATCTCATGATAATTATCCTAGCCCTATAACACTATTCTCCACCTAGGGATGAAGTTTGGTTGTTTAGATATGTGTTTAGGTCCTAGTTGCTTCATTAAGGCCCAAAAGGGCAATTAAGTAATTTTAGAGGTATGGGCTAGGGTTTTTGGTCTCCATTGCTCCAATCACACATTGATGACGAGCAAGACCCTACACAATCCCTAAGCCCCATTACCACTGGATTTGGATAAGCCCTTAAGGCTAAGCACCAAAATCCACAAGCCACCAAGACTAAGTGGTTTTCAAACCTAGGGCATCAAAATGTCCCTTGGGGGTTCACCATTAAGATGAACTCCAATTGTCCTCAAATTTGAAACAGAGGCTACTCATATACATATCTACATGCCACCAAAAAATTTGGGGCCATTAGGGGTGATTACACCCACTAATTATTCTTAGGTCAATTTTCTAAGCTATGATCAAAACTATAACAAAAGTGCCCTAAACATACAAATATTTGGGCACAGGGTATGCCTAGGGTGGGCACTGATGTGGCCAAAATTTCAACCCCATAGGCCCACCCATTCAAAAGATATTATGATTTTAATGGGCTAACCCCACCTAGGACCAGCCGTAGGAAAAAGGCTCCTCTGGGGTCTACAGACCTCCAAATGCCAAAATCTTAGTTTCTAATAAAACTAGACATTTAGGGCTACAATAGTGTGTCTCACACCATAACATAAGTTACCCATATCAAGCATTGGGTATCCACCCACATGCTGACCTCTAATGGAGCTTATATCTTTATCATAGACTACTAATGCCCTAAACATAAAATTCTTTTTAAACTCGGCTATGTAAGAGTGAAAGAAAATTGCAGTTATTAAAATAAAATTACTAGCACACATCTTAAGCACAACAGACGATCCCCCATCGTCTACCTCCAGCCTAGGGCTGCGATCTGCCCAACCTGAAATATAACACATCTCTTCGTCGGCCACCAAAAACCCCAAACCGACCGACTAACACCGCCACCACCTTCCTCGCTTTGAGGTACATCGACGGGTGACGTGTTAGCGGTCGGAAGTGGCCGGAACATTTACCCGAAACATTTATTTCAGGCCGTCTCTTCACGGCTTGCTCTCCAATCGACTCTATTGAGATCGATATCTCACCTAGTGTGATCTAGGAAACTAGCACCAAGGGAGAGGGGAGGAAGCTCACCGAGTGTCCATGCATGCTACCCAATAGCCGCGTATGCGGCATTTGTCTGTCGCTCCCGGTCATGGTTGGATCTTGCCGATCCTGACCTCGCCGAATCGGATCTCGAAGAGGTGCCGACCTTGTGAGTGGGCTGTTTTGGCTTTCGGACGTGAAGCTCGCCGGTTTGCCGGATCTGAAACGGAGAAGCTCGGCAAGGTTGTCGGCCATGAAATTTGTAGAGAGAGAGAGGGTTGCTGGTAAGGGTGGTCGAGCATGGAGTTTGCCGGAGTAGAGCTCGACGGAGGTGGCTCGGGCTGCTCGGAGCTGGATCGGCCTGGAGCTTCGAGGTCGGGGGGTGTTCAGGCGGTGTTCTCGCCGGAGAAGAGAATGGCGGAGAAGATAGCTCGTGAGCCTCGCCGGAGATGGAAGAGGAGGGGCGGAGGTTGGGTCGGAGCCTGTAGAGGGGCGGCCATGGAGGAGAGTAGGTGGGCTAGCTTGGATCGGCCATGGCTGGAGAGCTTGAGAGAGCTTGAGAGAGCTCGGATCTGGAAGAAATGGAGGGGAAAGACTTAATGGTGATCGGCCATGGCAGGAGGGAAGAGGTTGCGGCTTGGAGATGATGGTGGAGATCTTGCCGGAGAAGGAGAGCTTCAGTCTGCTCGGAGCTTCGCCGGAGTAGGGGCGGCCATGGAGGAGGAAGAGGGAAGGGAGGGCTTGACGGCGCTGGGAGGAAGAAAGGGGACCGGGCAAGTTTATTTCTAACCTAAACTTATAATGTATATATATATATAAAATATATATATTACATAATAATAATAATAATAATAATAATAATAATAATAATATTATTATTATTATTATTATTATTTGCATTCAAACGCTCGTATATCGCTCTATAGGACTCGTAATTTGTCCCGGACGGGCTCGTTTTGATCGTCTCGCTTGCACGCATCCACCGGGACGATTCGAGATCAATTCCGAGTTCGTTTGGTATATTTATGCTTGTCGGAGCATTTACGGCCAAATTTGACTTAAACGTCAAAACTCATTCAAACGACGTCGGAATCGCAAACAGATAAATTTGTTGAATTCATACTATCGTTACGAGTCTAACAAGACTGATTGGGGTCAATTGCGAGGTTGTTTGGTCCATTTCACCATTTTGGATAAATATGCTATTCGCAGACCACATTAATAAATTCGCCGATTCTCATCAGAATCGAGCGCGGACAGTTTTGTTGAACTCGTATAAGCTTCACGAGTCTAACAAAACTGACTGGGGTGAATACCGAGACCGTCTGCTGCATATCGCCTTTTGGATAAATATGATATTCGCAGACCGTGTCATTTGAGCTAACGTACGCACTATAATTCCTTCAAGGCGGTACGCCTCCTTCGAGTTTTATTGCTCAAATTATACTCTCCGGACAGCTCGGATCCCGATGCAGCAAACATCGAGACAAAGAATAGAACTGGTACTCGCCGCATTCGTCGAGTGCACTTCCCCGGCTTAGGTGCAAACCTGGCCCTCAGTACACCACGAGCTCGAGTCAACTCGCTCGACTCAAAAACGCGCACAAGGGGTCTAGCTCGAATCGGGATGTTACAAATCCAATAAACGAAGAAATAATTTCGTCCCCGAAATATTAGGTTGAGGCTATAAGGATTTTCTGGATGAGAGTAAAATATACTCATCACAATCATTCGTGGGCACTTCATCCATAATAATTTCAAGCGTATGTATGCACTCTCAGTTGTTGCGGTTTATACATAGAAACTAGATTGCATGCGCACTCTTGCCTTGTGAAGTCATACGAACTAATAATGACACACTATTTCAATAATCGCTACATCAGTCTAACTGATTATGTTGTGATTTAATCTCAAGTACACAACATACAAGGGAGCATTTAGCAAGGACTTGGTATGAATGACTTCAAGCATGCTACTCATTTATATAACCATGCTGCAACCGGCTACCACTACCAACGTCTATATCACTATACAAGTTCTATGAACCATCAAGACTGTCGAGCCACCAGCTCGTTTACACCTTGCAGGACTGGATCTCAAAACACCATATCTCTATAGCAGGTGTCATCAACAATTGTCTTGCATCAATATCATGCCTGTCTGCCATGAGTTTCCAACACAAATTCTCGGTAATTTTATTTGATTTACAATATCATTACATATGTACGCAAACCAGTGTATAGACACCACTATTGTGAAATTGTTAACTTAACAACCACGTTGCAAAACCTTGGCGCTAAGAGTGCTACGATTTAAACCAATTATCCTAAATATGTCACTTTTAAATACACCTCATTGATCAACAATCAAATACAACTCCAACTCAACAAATTTCAAGGCGTCCCCCAAAATTTGTCGCGCGGTCATCGGACCGACTCTTGATCACTGAGAGTCACTACATCACTATCAAGAAGATTCAAGATTTCACTTACTACACCCATAAGGTTCTAATGATGGAACTCATGTTATCAGAGCCCAAGGACTACCACTAAGTCCTTATGTCATCCAAACACTTGCCAGGATCCGACTAGTGCATAGCAGCACTCAAGGACTGCCAACTCAAGTCCTTACCATCACATTAGGATATCATTGCATCCTTCACATAGTATTGATATCCATCTAAAACCATGCGAAATTTTACCCAGCGTGACCCACAAAGGTCCTAATTGGTACACATCAGGATGTATTCATATCCACAATTACCCAGCTATATGATTTATCCAGGAGTTCATGTATGAAAACTCCACAACCTCGGTGTATATCCCAAAAGGTTTTAGATCACCATTTCTCCTTGGTCTACTTCTCCGCATAACCTTCGATCAGGGCAAAGACATAACCATCCTCTTTGCAAAAAAATGACTCATTCATCAAGGAGTACCTAATTCTAATATCGTCGACTTGTAACGACTTAGATGGGAAAACCTCATTATAGCAAGGCTAAGTGAAACAGTCTGCAAAGATTTTTAACCCCCGGTGAAACCTCAGTTGGTCCATTAGCTAGGCCAATAAACGAAGAAATAAGATTAGCCCCCATACATTTTTGGACTAAATTTCTTCCACCGCCCATATGGTACATTCATCTCACATATGGACACAAACCTTAGGGGCATACCTTCCTCGACTTAGAGTTCTTTCCCTATAGATCCCCGAATCGACGCACTTATATATCAGCTTGATGTAGAAATTCAAATTTTTACGGCGACGACCAAGCTGATGTAATGAGAGCATGCACCAATAACATCCAATCACCCGGTACATTTATATATGTTTGAACTTAACATGAACCAAGGTGCAATGCCCGGAATGATTTTCCCTTCGACACGAGTTATGCAGGCTACCAAAAGTAGGGCATACTTCACGATATGATAAACTAAATCAAATCCATTACAAGCGCCTCACCATCCCTGCCAACGATCATCCATGGCATGCATGTTTATTTTATAAAAACTTTTCGGATTTTAGATCATCAATCAAGTCATATTAATCTTGTTGACTCCACCGCCGAATACTTATTAATTTCCCAACATCAAATAATTACAATACTGAGGGAATGTTCACCACGAATTTTCCAAACTCAGGGGTAGTGTATCATCATACCCGCAATGCATGCACAAAATTTCATTAACTTCCCAGTTATAATGTTATCACAACATAGCTGCATATCCCCAAAGTGTAGATTTACTACTCTCCTCATTACCTATCCACATAATCTTAGAACAATATAGAGAAAATGATCATCTTCAAAAATGCTTTTCCTCTCTTATTCCGCTAATAAAATTCATATCAACCCAAACATGGCCTTAGCAGTCTGTTTTGCTTAAGGTAAACTAACTTCTCAAGGATCAAAACTTCCAATGTCAAAAATTACAAAGATTCTAACTCCTCAAGGGATCCAAGATGGTACATAACTAGACCAATAAACGAAGAGATAAGCCCTCATATCTCTTTAACTGAGTTTCTTCTGCCACCAATATAACACATTTGTCCCAAAATGAGTCTTCTCTGGATCCGAATTCTTATCATATCTCCTCCATATGAAACCTTCTACATAAATAGAAGTGAGAGGAAACGACATACAGTATAAAAGGCATGCTTGGTGGTCTCTTACTAAGCTGATAATGGACTACAGGCACCAATCTCATTAAGATTGCCCTAAAATTTTTGGGTAAGATGATAATATTACTCCATATCTGGGATAGAAATCTCAGGGTGCGAATCTTTAGCATTTACACTCACATTAAACTCTTCCCTTAGTCACTCAAGGTCACTTATTGCTTGGCTCAATCATCCCCAAGATCCGTATAAGGCTAGGATACGTCATGACCTATCCTGCTAAGTCGACCAAAATGGTATCATATGCCAAACTAACTCTGACTGTTGGAATGGGAAAACAAAATACTGTCTCGGAATGAGCCAGCATCTATACGTAAGGGTACGAGTTTGGCTTGTGTTGGCACTTTCTATAGGAAAAAGCGGACATACTTATTGTGAATTACACATGGGCACACCACCGCTTCCGCTGCATCAGTTTGTCCTCAAACTGATTTAGCTAACAGGGTGGCCTAGTGGTTTAATGGACTTCTTTATCTCAGGATCATTGCAAGCTGATACCATTTGTAAGATCCCCCTCCCGGAACACAAAACACGGCCGAGGGGAGTCTTATGCCCAAAACAGCCGCCTTGCGGTAGCGTCAGCACACGGGCTAACCTGTACCACAAGACGCATATTCTGCCGGCTATTACCAACTGAACAGCGCCAACCCATCAATAATAGAAAGCATTAAAGTCATAGGTTCACAATAAGTAATAAAGTCTAGAACAGAGAAAAGCAAAAAGCTACACAAGCTCCTGCAAATCATCAGAGTAACCAGCTAAATGCCCCAAGGGCTACATCTCAAAACACTAACCCGCCTCTGTCACTGACAGCAGCTAAGGTACCATAAACCCCAGCCCTACACACCTGACCTGGCTGGCCTCCGGTGTTGAACGCTGCTATACCACTGAATGTGCTCCTAAAAAGAGGGACGTATCAACCGTTAGTCATAAAGACTAAGTGGCTTCCCATCCGCTCCCCCGGCGACTCCAAGGCACCGGGCGGAAGGAAAGGAAGAAAAGCTGCAATATAACAGTAATATATAAAGCAGGTGACGGGGAAAGTAAACTAGTATATACACATATTCTAAGCTACACAAGTGTAAAAGGGGCTAATCTAATCATGTATAAGCAGGAGTATAATAAAGGTGTGCAACAGTAAATAAACAGTAAGTAACGCAGGTAAAGCAAGGCAGTAAGAATAGTAGCGACAAGTAATCAATCTCGTACCCTAACTTATATGAATGCCCATACAAACTTATAAGTTAGGATTTCCAGGAATCATAACTCATCATATAAAAGAGCCCATACTAATTTATATGTTGAGGATCTGCAAGTGCGTATGCTATGCTATGCCATGAATGTTTTATGCAATGAAACTCACACACACGACTCTATGCGCATAGACCTTTGTAGTTCCCTCTGTTTAAAAGGAAGCCAACCTCTCGGGTACCAACCGCTGTGACACACGGTGGTAGCGGACTGGGCTGTCCACTCCTAGGTGGGTATACACTCTACCAGGCCTAGACCGCACGTACGCCTCGACGCTAAATAACCGCAGAGCTCTGCGTACTCTTTGCTGGAGTCCACCAGACTGTGAGCCAAGTGAGAGGTGTCATCGGGGAACTGTCGTCCCGACACGCAGCCAAGCTGGCCCCTTAGACCCCTACACACCCGCTAAGTCAACGTACCGCGGTCGGAGTGACGACCTGCCTAGTACCGAAGACCTGCCATATTTCTGAGAATGTTACCGGGATAATCATCCCCTCGAGGTTCCCGCTCGTCTAACCGGGCACCACAATCCTGCCACTCCCGCAACTGGGAGGAGATACATAAATCCAATTTTACCCTACTATGGCTACTCTTGCCTACTTTAATTGTTATTGCAATTTATGGTTGATCTTGGACTTCCCGAGGTACACCCGGTGAAGGGCTCTCATTGGTACTAGGGAACACGATGGGCTGAATCCCAAACTCCCTTTTACCAGATACTTATTTAGATTGGTGGACGTGTTTCCTTACTTATTTCTCATGTTACTTCTTTGGTGATTTAAGGTAAGTCCTGGACTTCCCGCGGTACACCCGGTGAAGGGCTCTCATCGGTACTAGGGGACGCAATGGGCTGAATCCTAAATTTTCCCATCACAAGACATTTAATTGGTTGGTGATTTATTGCTCCTTCTTTATATTGCTCTTAAATAGATAGTGAATTTGGACACTAGACCTTCTTGGCCCAATTGGGCCAAGTGCAGCTTTCCTTCTCTCTCTCCTGGCTTAAACTTGACCTGAATCCCTCAAGTGGTGACCCTTCATGGGTAGACATATTAATCATGAGCTCCTTATCACTACACATCAGTTGTAACAGTCCTGGCCTGCCACGCAGCTACAGACGACTGCCGGCACCGACGGTCCAGCCTGACCCGGGCCCCTGGCACCGTCGGTTAAGCCTCACCCCGAAGGGTTAACCACAAGCCTGCAGGCCGTGCACCCCAACCCCTCTCTGGCCCACCACAGGGCCCAGCGGGTTGTTGGAGACATACTGTCTCCCTTCGGTGAGAAGTGAGCCAGTTAAGCGGCGGCACGTGGACTTCCCAGGAGGTCACCCATCCCGTGACTACTCCAGCCCGAGCACGCTTAACTACGGAGTACTTTCACTTCTCATCACCAATTGAGCTGCAGCTCAGTTGGTGATGAGAAGTGAAAGTACTCCGTAGTTAAGCAGGCTCGGGCTGGAGTAGTCACGGGATGGGTGACCTCCTGGGAAGTCCACGTGCCGCCGCTTAACTGGCTCACTTCTCACCGAAGGGAGACAGTATGTCTCCAACAACCCGTTGGGCCCTGTGGTGGGCCAGAGAGGGGTTGGGGTGCACGGCCTGCAGGCTTGTGGTTAACCCTTCGGGGTGAGGCTTAACCGACGGTGCCAGGGGCCCGGGTCAGGCTGGACCGTCGGTGCCGGCAGTCGTCTGTAGCTGCGTGGCAGGCCAGGACTGTTACAAAAAGTGCACTTTTTGTAACGGTACTGGTCAGGACCGTCAACACATGACCTGCAAGCCCAGTACCGCCGGCACCGACGGCCCAGGACCGTCAACAGACCTACTGGCACCGCCGGTTAAGCCTCACCCCGAAGGGTTAACCACAAGCCTGCAGGCCGTGCACCCCAACCCCTCTCTGGCCCACCACAGGGCCCAGCGGGTTGTTGGAGACATACAGTCTCCCTTCGGTGAGAAGTGAGCCAGTTAAGCGGCGGCACGTGGACTTCCCAGGAGGTCACCCATCCCGTGACTACTCCAGCCCGAGCACGCTTAACTACGGAATACTTTCACTTCTAATCACCAATTGAGCTGCACTTTTTATAACAGTCCTGGCCCAAGCCCATCCGGGTCACTGGCAACCCCCGGAACTGCCGGCACCGACGGTCCAGCCTGACCCGGGCCCCTGGCACCGTAGGTTAAGCCTCACCCCGACGGGTTAACCACAAGCCTGCAGGCCGTGCACCCCAACCCCTCTCTGGCCCACCACAGGGCCCAGCGGGTTGTTGGAGACATACTGTATCCCTTCGGTGAGAAGTGAGCCAGTTAAGCGGCGGCACGTGGACTTCCCAGGAGGTCACCCATCCCGTGACTACTCCAGCCCGAGCACACTTAACTACGGATGGGTGACCTCCTGGGAAGTCCACGTGCCGCCGCTTAACTAGCTCACTTCTCACCGAAGGGAGACAGTATGTCTCCAACAACCCGCTGGGCCCTGTGGTGGGCTAGAGAGGGGTTGGGGTGCACGGCCTGCAGGCTTGTGGTTAACCCGTCGGGGTGAGGCTTAACCGACGGTGCCAGGGGCCCGGGTCAGGCTGGACCGTCGGTGCCGGCAGTTCCTGGGGTTGCCAGTGACCCGGATGGGCTTGGGCCAGGACTGTTATATCAGTCATCTTCCAAGTCCCATGGGTCTAGAGGGTCAGATTACAAAAACCAGTTTTGCTAAACGCAGACCACCTAAGGGTAATCCACCTTCCCAAAGGGAAAACCCTAACCACAGGTCCTATGGTTCCACAAATTTTATCCAAGGTTCCTACTGACCTAAATAGAACATGGTTCAATTTTCATAATTTTCCAACTTAGTTTAATATTTAA
The DNA here is from genome assembly GCA_033032865.1 of Dactylorhiza incarnata. Lineage (NCBI taxonomy): Eukaryota > Viridiplantae > Streptophyta > Magnoliopsida > Asparagales > Orchidaceae > Dactylorhiza > Dactylorhiza incarnata. Next base: position 4,481,426 of record JAWHQI010000123.1, on the reverse strand, counting down.
TTATTTTCTTGAATATTGTGACACACCCTAAATTGTTCATGGAGTACTCTAAATTTTGGTCCAATGCCTACCAAATAATTATCATGTATGTATACTGAATTCAAATGCATAACCACCAAGGATGTAGGTTCATAATTACTGTTTTGCCCTGAATTAAATAACTGAAGATAAATCCAAAATCACCCAATTAATTAAATAAATATCAAAATTGCATTGTAAAATCCAGAAAAATTCCCATAAGTTATTGTCATTGATGTGATACTCATATAAAAATTTCATAGAGTTTCAAGGTGATTTGCTCAAGTATTTGTATAAGTCATCAAAAGGGCATAAATGGTAATTTCCTTATGAATACAAACGTTTTCACTATTAGTGTTCCAAGTAAAATTTCATATACCACGTATCACCATAAGTAACCTTCCTATTGAGTTTGGGGGCCCTGTGTATGGTTTTACTATACATCATAATTAAATTCCCAAAACCTGGGTTTTTCACAAAAATCATAAAATGGATAAGTTCCTAAGTAAATGGCACCTCAAATGATTCCAATGCTTTAGAATATGAATGTCAATGTCTGGCCTAAATTTCAGAATTTTTCGAGGACAAATGCCATTTAATATTAATTTATTTTCAAAAGTGGCATATGTGTAAATTCAACCAAAGAGGCATGGAAAAATCATTAAGGATCATAAGATTAAATCCAGAGGGTACTAATGCTTCAATTGACATCATTGTTCAATTTGGTAAGGTGAAGATAACCCCAAGTTCTTGATTTGACTTGATCCATCAATTAAGCAAATTTCTCCAAAGATCAAAATAAATACTAATTAAATAGTAAAAATCTCATGATAATTATCCTAGCCCTATAACACTATTCTCCACCTAGGGATGAAGTTTGGTTGTCTAGATATGTGTTTAGGTCCTAGTTGCTTCATTAAGGCCCAAAAGGGCAATTAAATAATTTTAGAGGTATGGGCTAGGGTTTTTGGTCTCCATTGCTCCAATCACCCACTGATGACGAGCAAGACCCTACACAATCCCTAAGCCCCATTACCACTGGATTTGGATAAGCCCTTAAGGCTAAGCACCAAAATCCACAAGCCACCAAGACTAAGTGGTTTTCAAACCTAGGGCATCAAAATGTCCCTTGGGGGTTCACCATTAAGATGAACTCCAATTGTCCTCAAATTTGAAACAGATGCTACTCATATACATATCTACATGCCACCAAACAATTTGGGGCCATTAGGGGTGATTACACCCACTAATTATTCTTAGGTCAATTTTCTAAGCTATGATCAAAACTATAACAAAAGTGCCCTAAACATACAAATATTTGGGCACAGGGTAGGCCTAGGGTGGGCACTGATGTGGCCAAAATTTCAACCCCATAGGCCCACCCATTCAAAAGATATTATGGTTTTAGTGGGCTAACCCCACCTAGGACCAGCCCTAGGAAAAAGGCTCCTCTGGGGTCTACAGACCTCCAAATGCCAAAATCTTAGTTTCTAATGAAACTAGACATTTAGGGCTACAATAGTGTGTCTCACACCATAACATAAGTTACCCATATCAAGCATTAGGTATCCACCCACATGCTGACCTCTAATGAAGCTAATATCTTTATCATAGACTACTAATGCCCTAAACATAAAATTCTTTTTAAACTCGGCTATGTAAGAGTGAAAGAAAATTGCAGTTATTAAAATAAAATTACTAGCACACATCTTAAGCACAGCAGACGATCACCTCATCGTCTACCTCCAGCCTAGGGCTGCGATCTGCCCAACCTGAAATATAACACATCTCTTCGTCGGCCACCAAAAACCCCAAACCGACCGACTAACACCGCCACCACCTTCCTCGCTTTGAGGTACATCGACGGGTGACGTATTAGCGGTCGGAAGTGGCCAGAACATTTACCCGGAATATTTATTTCAGACCGTCTCTTCACGGCTTGCTCTCCAATCGACTCTATTGAGATCGATATCTCACCTAGTGTGATCTAGGAAACTAGCACCAAGGGAGAGGGGAGGGAGCTCACCGAGTGTCCATGCATGCTACCCAATAGCCGCGTATGCGGCATTTGTCTGCCGCTCCCGGTCATGGTTGGATCTTGCCGATCCGGACCTCGCCGAATCGGATCTCGAAGAGGTGTCGGCTTTGTGAGTGGGCTGTTTTGGCATTCGGACGTGAAGCTCGCCGGTTTGCCGGATCTGAAACGGAGAAGCTCGGCAAGGTTGTCGGCCATGAAATTTGTAGAGAGAGGGTTGCTGGTAAGGGTGGTCGAGCATGGAGTTTGCCGGAGTAGAGCTCGACGGAGGTGGCTCGGGCTGCTCGGAGCTGGATCGGCCTGGAGCTTCGAGGTCGAGGGGTGTTCAGGCGGTGTTCTCGCCGGAGAAGAGAATGGCGGAGAAGATAGCTCGTGAGCCTCGCCGGAGATGGAAGAGGAGGGGCGGAGCTTGGGTCGGAGCCTGTAGAGGGGCGGCCATGGAGGAGAGTAGGTGGGCTAGCTTGGATCGGCCATGGCTGGAGATCTTGAGAGAGCTTGAGAGAGATCGGATCTGGAAGAAATGGAGGGGAAAGACTTAATGGTGATCGGCCATGGCAGGAGGGAAGAGGTTGCGGCTTGGAGATGATGGTGGAGATCTTGCCGGAGAAGGAGAGCTTCAGTCTGCTCGGAGCTTCGCCGGATTAGGGGGCGGCCATGGAGGTTGTAGAGAGAGAGAGGGAGAGAGGCATCTTGGCCCTTGACAGAAAACGAGGAAGAGATGGACGCCGGAGTTGAGAGCTCGCCGGAAGGAGCTTCGGGGTCGTCAACCTTGCCATGAAGAGCGCCGGAGATGGAGGAGGAAGAGGGAAGGGAGGGCTTGACGGCGCTGGGAGGAAGAATGGGGATCGGGCAAGTTTATTTCTAACCTAAACTTATAATGTATATATATATAATATATATATATATTACATAATAATAATAATAATAATATTATTTGCATTCAAACGCTCGTATATCGCTCTATAGGACTCGTAATTTGTCCCGGACGGGCTCGTTTTGATCGTCTCACTGGCACGCATCCACCGGGACGATCCGAGATCAATTCCGAGTTCGTTTGGTAAATTTATGCTTGTCGGAGCATTTACGGCCAAATTTGACTTAAACGTCAAAACTCATTCAAACGACGTCGGAATCGCAAACAGATAAATTTGTTGAATTCATACTATCGTTACGAGTCTAACAAGACTGATTGGGGTCAATTGCGAGGTTGTTTGGTCCATTTCACCATTTTGGATAAATATGATATTCACAGACCACATTAATAAATTCGTCGATTCTAATCAGAATCGAGCGCGGACAGTTTTGTTGAACTCGTATAGGCTTCACTAGTCTAACCAAACTGACTGGGGTGAATACTGAGACCGTCTGCTGCATATCGCCTTTTGGATAAATATGTTATTCGCAGACCGTGTCATTTGAGCTAACGTACGCACTATAATTCCTTTAAGTCGGTACGCCTCCTTCGAGTTTTATTGCTCAAATTATACTCTCTGGATAACTCGGATCCCGATGCAGCAAACATCGAGACAAAGAATAGAACTGGTACTCGCCGCATTCGTCGAGTGCACTTCCCCGGCTTAGGTGCAAACCTGTCCCTCAGTACACCACGAGCTCGAGTCAACTCGCTCGACTCAAAAACGCGCACAAGGGGTCTAGTTTGAATCGGAATGTTACACCTTGCACCAAAGAAGACCCGAAGACCTTAAGACCAAAATAGACCCCTTGAGCTGCAACGAGGAGGTCCCACCACAAACCCGGAAGATCAAAAAGAGCTTCCCCTCCCAAGCCAATGCTGAGTCTGGGCACTCTGGAGAGCACTAAGGAACACTTGACTGTCGACTAGATGAACAGAGGGCAGGAGTGCTTGCTCACAAGCAACACGCGAGGGCGAGAGGAAGAAGAGGTCCCTCCCAAGGTGCCCATGGGGGTCTATTTATAGACTTCCTAAAATTGGGCTGCGGATAGCCAAATTCTGCTATCCGCAGCTCAATTACGAGCCCAAATCAACGATCACGACCGAGACAAGAGGGGGGAGTGGAAATCGAGACGTCCACTCCCCCCCCCCCCCCCCCCTTGCCGAGGGATGGGTGAGTGGACCGAATGGTCCACCACCTGAACTGGGCGAGTGGACCTCTTGGTCCACTCAGCTAACCGGGCGAGTGGACCCACTCGCCCAGTCGCCCAGGGCGAGTGGACTACTCGCCCAGTTAGGTCCACTCGCCCCTTGCTCGGGCGAGTGGACCATGCCCAGAGCCTTGGGCGAGTGGACCATGAGTCCACTCGTCCAAGTTGGGGAGTGGACCTACGGTCCACTTCCCTCCTCCCGGACGTTTCCCTTACTCGGCTCGGTTGGTCTCAATTGCCTCCAATTGGTCGATTCGCCTGTCACAGTCACTTTCTCTATCCACTCTGGTCTCGACGAATTACGGATTATACACATTGACTCTCTCGTGCCAAATTATTCTTGTCGTCGGCTCCTTGTTGTTCGTTCTCACTGCGCACCAACCCATATGATGGCTCTCCCGATGACAACGAAGTTGCGAAACTATTTGGGTGGCGGCGACGTGGATCCTATTACCACCATCGATGATTTCATATGGAGCATGGATTTTGTCGGGCACTTGAAGCGCCTTCTCAACGTCCCCTTTTTTCCTCAGGTTCTGGATATTCCTATTCATTACATCAGAATATTCCACCAAATTAGAGAGTGCGCTATAGATTTCATGACGTTTGAGATTTCATCGAGTTGATAACCGAGCTGCAATTTTTTTTACATTAGAAATTTATCCTAGTATATGGCCAAAGCTACGGACTTCGCCTCACTGAGAAATTCTACCATGTTTGGGGCCAACCACAAGCTCAATCATTCGGGGATTTATGCTTCGTTGCGCGAAAAAGCTATGTCGAGTCTAAAGCCGAACTACAAGCTATGTTAATAAAAAAATCGCAAGCCCATGGTTTAGTCGTATGCTCACCTGCAAAATTCCTCTATGTGCCTATTATTTGAGAGTCCAAGTTTACATGGATACATAAGCTAATGAGGTAATGCCTACGAACTTTTATTCAGATCTTAAATCATTTTGAATTTCCAGCCTTCGATCTACAATCAATATCTTCAAACTATTTTTTTTCCCAACGCTCTCTAGGTAGTTTATATTAAAATAAAGAAAATGAAATATTTATAAATGCTAGTGTCAATTTTGAAATATCATCAATAATTATTGATGTTGATTAATAAGATTATCTTAATTGTATATCGCAGATCACCAATTTTTAGCACACTCCCCCACCGAATTACAAGAGCTAGCCAGTATTGTGGGAGAAAGTCAGTCGGTGGTGGCGATCGTCGTGCCGAAAAAGATAAAGTTTTTTTTGGACCAAATTTTCAAGAAATCTGTCTACTCACTACAAGACTAATGGCAAATTTGGGTGAAAGGATTCACATATAAATTCCATGAAAATGTACTATTAAAGAATCTATCTTGTGTGCTCTTTTGAGAGGATTTCAATGTGTTGGGAATTGTATCCACAATTATCTTGATTAGAAGAAGTCTAATTGCACTAAGATGAATTGAGTTTGTATTTGATCTGGTTTTAGTTGTGTATTTGCAGGACACATTAATTGCTAAGTAGAAACCAATGTCAGGTTTCAATGAGTCATAAACACAGACCTATGCAATGTAATCCCTCATTTTGTATGAAATCTCTCTATTGGGGTGTATTTCATATTCAAACGCTATGAAGAAGACAAGATGAAGTAATTGTTGTGTTCAGGACTGAAAGAAATTAATTCAAGTCAATTCGTCGAGTACACTCGAGAAGACTCCACGAATTCGTCGAGACATCTCGAGAAGACTCAACGAATTCGTAGAGACATCTCGAGTGGACTAGACGAATTCGTCGAGATTACTTGATAGGTCTCGAGTAATGTCTTAAATATTTTTCGTCGAGTAATAAAGTGTTCACTCGAGAACACTCGACGAATTTGTCGAGTGGTCTGCTGATTTCTCGTGAACACTCGACGAATTTCTCGAGTGATCTCAACTATAGTTTCTTCCCGTCTCTGCTTTCTGCTAAGTTATTTTCGTCGAGTCTTCATGAAGTTTTCGCCGAGTCACTAAGTGAATTCGTCAAGTGGTCAATGATTACACGAGTTCATTCGACGAATGAAGACAGAGTTGTTTCTTTTTAAATGTGCAGACGAAATTTCTATTTTAGATCTTCACCATGTACAGTACACGTGGAGGTCCTTCCTTGATTTCGTTTATAGCCGTTTGAGAAGGATCCCTATACTCTAATAGATGATCATGCTAGATTGTTGCATTTAATTAATACATCATTAACCACTTTTCTCTCACCTAATTTTTAACATTATTTATAGAATTTCTAGAATATAATGTTGCTAATAGAGTGTATGTGATTGTATTGAATGCATGTGAGAGCATGCATAAGTAATTAAGCTTACATAAACGCAGACACACAAAGACACACAGACACAAAAACACACAAAGACACACACACTGACAGACAAACACACACAGTCACACACACGCACACACACACATGTTAACATTATTTATAGATTTTCTAGATTAGAATGTTGCTAATAGAGTGTAAGTATGTGATTGTATTGCATGCATGCGAGAGTATGCAAAAGTAATTAAGCATACACACAAAGGCGCACACACATGCACGAGGATTCACCTCCATTCCTAATTGTGATCGTGACAGGACTCTGTCTTATGAGGGCAAATTTTTAAAAAATGAAAATTTTGCAATAAGAGAGATAAATATGAAAAACTCAATGTAGCACAAATTAACGGTATTTTTTCCTTTAACTATATTAAATTTTTGAACAATTTTAACAAATATTTTTACTCAAATATATACATAAGCAGATGATGTACGGCTACTCAGAGACTTTTTCTCTTTGGACGTTTATTAAATTGGATCATTAATGCGAAAAAAATTCTCTCGTATAATATGCCTTACCGTACTGACACTGTAGTTAGAAAGAGGAAATGTTCCTGGCAAAAATTAGATCTATAAATTAGAATATAGTTTCTCATTTATCGTACAGCTCACCGTTGATATTTTGATGTTTGTATTGTAGTCATCAAATATTAGTAATGATATTTGGATCATCGTTGAAGTTAAAGTGGAGTAGTCGGTCTTCTCTGGCTAAATTTTCATCACCTGGAATTACACAAGCTGCAGGCCAGCTGGTTTAAGGCTCCGTTTGGCGCGGCGGTGTCGGTCGTGAACACGGTAGTTATGAGTCATCGTTTGTGAACACCCGATCTCACTGTTGGGATCATTGTCCACAATGTCTTAGATTTGGAGAAGTTCATTCCTAAGTCAAAGATATATCTCAGAATGTATTTGATATACTCTCTAGAATCAATGTGCAGGAGATCAGGTCAGGCAAAAATTTCATGGAATTCATTCAAGTCCACAAGCGTCGAGACATCATACATCGCTCGACGTCTGTGACCCAGAAGCGTTGACTCATGTCTACTACTCAAATAGACAAGGTCGCCGCTGAAGTTCTGAGATCAATTTTGGAAGCGTCGAGCCAAATTGTGTCGCTCGACGCCTTGGAAAGAGAAGTGTCGACTTAACTTCAGTCAGCTCAGCGCCAACCAGAAGTGTCGAGATATGAAGGCTTAGTTAAGAAGCGTCGAGCCCCTGGACGTTGCTCAACTTCTTCAGATAAAAAGCGTCGACTAAGTTGTAACGATCCAGGCCCGCCAACACGGGACCCAGCTGGACCCAGCTGGACCGCCGGCACCCTCCCGGCCCAGGCCCGCCAACACGGGACCCAGCTGGCACCAGAAGGGTTCAGCCTAACCAGATGGTCTGCAGACCATGCACCCCAACCCCTCTCTGTCCCACCATAGGGCACAGTGGGTTGTTGGAGACCGCAGTCCCCCATTGATGAGAATTGAGCCAGTTAAGCAGCAGCGCGTGGACTTCCCAGGAGGTCACCCATCCCAGAACTACTCCAGCCTGAGCACGCTTAACTATGGAGCACTTTCACTTCTCATCACCAATTGAGCTGCAGCTCAATTGGTGATGAGAAGTGAAAGTACTCCATAGTTAAGCGTGCTCGGGTTGGAGCAATTCTGGGATGGGTGACCTTCTGGGAAGTCCTCGCGCTGCCGCTTAACTGAATCATTTCTCATGAAAGGGGGGTTGCGGCCTCCAACAACCCGCTGGGCCCTGCGGTGGGACAGAGAGGGGTTGGGGTGCATGGTCTGCAGCCATCTGGTTAGGCTGAACCCTTCTGGTGCCAGCTGGGTCCCGTGTTGGCGGGCCTGGGCCGGGAGGGTGCCGGCGGTCCAGCTGGGTCCCGTGTTGGCGGGCCTGGATCGTTACAAAAAGTGCAATCCTGGCCCAAGCCCATCCCCGGGTCACTGACCCCCAGGAACTGCCGGCACCGACGGCCCAGGCCCATCCTGGGAGCGGCCTGACCAGCCAACACTGGCCCCGTCCTAGGACACTGGCGCCATCGGTTCAGCCTGACCACAACTGGTCAACAACAAGCCTGCATGTCGTACACTTCAACCCCTCTCTGGCCTGCCACAGGGCACAACGGGTTGTTGGAGGGGGGCACGAACCCACGCCCTCCCTAGGATGAGAATTGAGCCAGTCAAGCGGCAACGCGTGGACTTCCCAGGAGGTCACCCATCCCGTGACTACTCCAGCCCGAGCACGCTTAACTATGGAGTTCTTTCAATTCTCATCACCAACTGAGCTGGATTGCACTTTTTGTAACGATCCAGGCCCGCCAACACGGGACCCAGCTTGACCGCCAGCACCCTCCCAGCCCAGGCCCGCCAACACGGGACCCAGCTGGCACCAGAAGGGTTCAGCCTAACCAGATGGTCTGCAGACCATGCACCCCAACCCCTCTCTGTCCCACCATAGGGCACAGTTGGTGATGAGAATTGAAAGAACTCCATAGTTAAGCGTGCTCAGGCTGGAGTAGTTCTGGGATGGGTGACCTCCTGGGAAGTCCACGCGCTGCCGCTTAACTGGCTCAATTCTCATCAAAGGGGGACTGCGGTCTCCAACAACCCACTGTGCCCTATGGTGGGACAGAGAGAGGTTGGGGTGCATGGTCTGCAGACCATCTGGTTAGGCTGAACCCTTCTGGTGCCAGCTGGGTCCCGTGTTGGCGGGCCTGGGCTGGGAGGGTGCTGGCGGTCCAGCTGGATCCCGTGTTGGCGGGCCTGGATCGTTACATAAGTGATGTTTGCTCAACGCCTGAGAAGTAGGAGTCGAGAGCTTCAGTCTAAGGAGTAAGCGTCGAGTGTCGAAGTACCGCTCGACGCCTAACTGGAAAAGCGTCGACAGAGATATTAAGTGCTCAACGCCTCTTCTACAAATACTCTGAACTGAGGAATATCTTCCACGCTAGCTGAGCTTTTGTTTTCATTGAAGATCGTTGAAGATGTGACGTCATGCTGACGTAGAGAAGCGTAACAGACATCGCAGGTGGCGGGCTATAAATAGAAAGCATGACCTATGGGTTGTGCAAGTTAATCCAAGTTATGAAGTGAAGAAAAGTGAAGTTAGAAAAGTTTTCCTCTCCTCTCAAAAGTCATTATCGTCTCCATCATTTTGAGAGAAAGTTTGAGATAGAATCTGGAGAAGTTGTCTTCTCTTTCAGAACCAATCTAAATTGAAGATCTCATTCAGAAATCTGGTGCTGATACCTTTTTCTGAAAGAAGAAGATCAAGAAGAAAGAATCTGTCTTCCCAAGAAGAAGAACAGTCATCTCAGCCTGACGAATCAAGAAGATCATTTGCTGCTGCTGTTCTATTGAAGTTTTCTATCTGATCATTTAGGTAAATCAAGAAGGCTCAACAAATCTCAAATCTGAGTCTAAGTGTTTGTTATTCTCTTTATAAATTTCTGTAGGATCTGAGTTGTCAGATCTGAGTGTAGGATCTGTCAAGGATCTGAGTTGTAAGATCAGGTGTGATCTGAGTTGTAGGATTCAGGGGTGAATCTGAGCTGTAGGCCTAGATATAAAGGCTGAGGTAGGATCTGCGTGATCTGAGTTAGTAAGATCTGTGTGATCTGAGACTGTAGGATCTGTTGTGATCTGAGCTGTAAGACTTATTTGTGGTCTGAGATCTGGAAGAGCTATAACCTCTATCTAGCACACTGTTAGAAGGGGAGAAGGGGGAAAGTGGATTACCCAAGATACGGGGAACCACTATAAAAATTTGTGTGTTCTTTTCTGTGTATGATTTTATTTCTTGAAAGCTCTGATCAGTTTTATCTCAGTTATAATCAAGAATCGCAATATTTTTAAATAACCTATTCACCCCCCCCCCCCCCCCCTCTAGGTGATTAGCTACCCTTAAATAAAGTCTTTCAAGTGGTATCAGAGCTAGGTTGTTCAAGAAAAGGTTTAACAGCCTGAACAAGATCTTCTAAGGGTAGATTTCTGAAGTCATGATGGCTAATACATAAGGAAGCAAAGAATTCACATCTATGAAGCTTCCAATCTGCAGAAAAGAAAACTTTGGTATTTGGAAAGAAAGAGTCAGACTTTTCATGGAAGCATCTGATCCTAGGATTTACATAACAGTTCTGGAGGGACCTTTTGTTCCTATGAAAGTTTCATTTACAGATGGAAATATTAAGACTCCTAAAACCTATTCAGAGATAACCAAAGATGAAGTGATTCTGGCCTCCATGGATAAGAGAGCTCAGAACATCATTGTTAGTGCTATTGAAGATTCAACCTTCCAAAATTTAGTCCATCGCAAAACTGCCAAAGAAATGTGGGAATCTCTTATTGTCTATATGGAAGGGACTGAAGAAGTCAGAGATGACAGGAAGTCACTTCTAAATCAGCAATATGAAGCCTTCAGACAAGACAAGAAAGATTCAATAGCAATCTGCTATGAAAAATTCTTCAAGATTGTAAATGGCCTAAAGACTTATGGAAGAATTTTCTCAGATTATGAGCTGAATGACAAATTCTTAAGATCACTGAACAAAGAATGAGATATCAAGATCTGTGCAATCAGAGAAATGGGAAATCTGGGAAACATTCAGCCACAAAATTTATATGGGAAACTATTGTTCCATGAACTTCTTCTGAATACCAGAAAAGTTGAGGAAGGACACAGCAGGGAAAATCCTATTGCTTTGAAAGCAGAAAGTTCCAAGAAAAGCAAAGAAAGAATGGCATTGTCCCCCAGGATTCCATCTGAATCAGAAGAATCAGAAACCGGTAATTCTGATTCTGAAATATCAGATGGTGAATTAGCACTCTTTACCAAACAGCTAAAAAGAATGTTGAGGAGAAAACAACACTGGAAAACTAGACCCTCTCAGTTATCCAGATCTAAGAAGCATTCAAATTTGTTAGAGGGATTCAAACAAGACTCCAAGAAGGACAGGTACAATTCTAAACACAATAAAATTAATTCAGAAGAAATTGTGTGTTTTAGTTGCAGAAAATCAGGACACATGATTGCTGATTGTCCTTCAAAGAGAAAGAACAACAAGAAATCTGATGAAAGAAAGCACAAATCTGACAAAAGACATGAGAAGAGTCTAATAGCCAAAAAGGGCAAGGTCACTCTTAGTGATAGTGAATCTCAGTCATCAGACTCAGATAGTGAGGAGGCACTCATAGCTCTGATGGCTGCCAATGAAAATGAAGACAGTCCAAATGAAAGACCTATGATAAAAGCCCCACTATCAAGATCTGATAGTGAAGAGGATGAAGAAGAAAATGCAGGACTCATGGCATTGAGTGATCAAGAAAATCAGGAGACAACTACTGATATAAAGGTACTTGATAAAACTCCTCTTTCTGATTCTCATTCTGAAACTGAAATAGATTCATTCTCTTCTGATGAAAATGACTCACACTCCAAACTTCATATAGATGAAATTATTGAAAAATATCAATTAATTCTCAAAGCACTTAAGAAGAGCAAAAGGCATAATAAAAGGTTACAAAAAGAAATATCTGAATTAAAGCAAACTGATTCTCAAAACTCTGAGACAGCTGAGAGGCTGAATCAGACAAGTAAAGAACTTAGTAAACCAAAAGTCATGTCCATTATTTACATACAAACTTTGAGCACCAAGAAAAAGTTAATAAAAGAACTTGAAGCAAAACTCATAGCAGAAAGGAAACTTGTAGCAAAGTTCTCAAAACCACAAACTATTCTTCCTACAATAGACACATTCTCTGCACAATACAGATGTGGCATAGGATATGATAGGAATGCAGATAAAAATCCTAAAAGTAATGACAAGGCACCAATACAACCTTTAAAGTTTAACAAAGTCATGCATATCACAAATAAGCATGATCAAAAGGGTGTGCTTAAGTTCTATAAGGGTGAATGCACTAATAGCAAATATAATTTAATTCAATCAAGTAACAATAATGCCAAACCTCTATGCAAAGAAAAAGTATTAACTCATCATGACTCATTTGTATTTAAAGCAAATACTAAATGCAACAGAAAGGAACTAAGACCTGGAGTAAAAACTACTGATAGCAAGAAAACTGAACCAGTAAAAGTCACTAAAACAAATTACATAGCACTTGTAAATAAGGTAATCAAGCAAAATATGAGTCAACATAAAGAAGTAAGAAGATCTCCAAGGAGATATAATAGATATGAATGCTGGTGCTGTGGAAGGGTTGGGCATTTTGCACTTGACTGTTGGTTCAATCCAACTGTTCCAAGATTCAACTCTGGGAGACCAGTATTCAGATCTATGGCAACTCTCACAGTTCCAAGAATTATTCAACAACTAAATGTTCCAGCTCATACTAACAAGGTTCTAGGACCCAACTTGGTGTGGGCTCCTAAGAAAAGATAATTTCTCTTTGCAGGGTTGTCCAAAGACCAATCAACTTCCAATCTGGTACTTGGACAGTGGGTGCTCTATGGACATGTCTGAAATAAGAAGTATTCTGGGAAGGGGTGAAAATTGTCTGAAACAGACAAGCGAAGAAATCATGTCTATGTAAAATATTTAAACATCATAGTACTTGTCATAACGAAGAAATATTAACTTAAATAAAACACTAGTAATTCAATATATTAGAGACACCTGACGCGACTACTGTCAGTTCTTCGATAAATACAAACATGCACGGGTATCGAGCGACTCTTCACCTTCCCGCACTATAAATAGAACGACTACCTATAGTCCTAGCTATCGACTCTTCCAATTCTCTTCTTTGTCTCCGTCGATTCGTCTTCTCACCTCCATGGAAAAGGAAGGCAGCATTCCTGGATCAGGAAAATCCTTAGCTCAGAATGACCCTCTCCTCCACTGTATTTCAACTCTCTTAGCTACTCAGAAAGAACAGATAGAGAATCTATATAGAAGATCATAAGTGAATTCAAGAATGAGACTAAAATAGAGATAGATTCAATAAAGAAAGAAGTTCTTAATTTCAATACTCAGCATGTCCACTTCACAGAACTGATTCTGAACAGAATCAATGTCCATGAGCAAAACTTGAATGCTCGTATGTTGGAGGTTAGAGACTTCGTGGATGCAGGGAATCAGGTAGCCCTGCAGCAATTAGTCGGACTGCAACACTCCTTATCAGAAGACATCCAGGAAATGGAGGAGAATGTTAAAGAGGAGATCAAGGAGGATGGTAATAAAAATATTGGTGCCTGCTCACTCCAAGCAATGTGGGTGAGTAATCAAGTTAAAGAAGCACTTCATGTGACCCCGTGTCAATATGCACTCACTGAACCCTCTTCAAGCTCCGACTCTGATGTGTATGGAGGCAATTCGGATGAGTCATCTTCATCTAAGAAAAGAAGAAGAACATCCAGTGTGGAGTACCAGAAGAAAAGGCTGAGTGAGATTGAACAGGATCCCGAAGCCGGTAGATGGAGTCCCCGTTCGAGGGAAATCATCACGGAATCGTGGATCGCGTTCGGACATCCTCAGGTCGATCGTGGAAGAGTATACTCTTCAATAGAATGGAATCATCATCAGAAAGAGCTGGAGGCAAGGAAGTATCACAAATTGGCTTTCCCCCATGGTCCTCCTCCTCCTCCTCCAAAGAAAATACTGAAGCCACTCCACTACTATAAGCGAAAGAAGAAGAAGGAAGACTGCACCAGCAAAGCTGTCTTGCCTTTCAATATTTAAAAATCATCTATCTATTGAACTTATGTATTGTTAAGAACAATTTGTCAAGTTATATGTCTCATATTAAGTATGAATGATTATAAGGCATATGCCTGAAATCTTTTTGGGGTATGATATTCAATATGCAATCACTGTTATGTTTACTGCATGCTGTTAAATTAACAACATGTCATGCATTGTGTGTGTCTATCTTGGAAAACATCATTATATATGTGTATATGCTAGACACTTGCTGCAGATTCTGCAGGATGCAAGGAGGATAGAAAGAGTACATCTGGTACATGTCAATTTCTTGGCAAAAGACTAATATCTTGGAGTAGCAGGAAGCAGACAAGTGTGACTATTTCTACAGCAGAATCTGAGTACATTTCAGCTGGAAACTGCTGTGCTCAGCTACTATGGATTCAACACCAACTCCAAGACTATAAAGTTCAGCTAAGTAAATCTCATCTATTTTGTGATTCAACTAGTGCAATTGCTATAGCCAACAATCCAGTATCTCATAGCAGAACTAAGCATATAGAAATAAGATACCATTTCATTAGAGAACATGCAGAAAATGGAGATATCTCAATTGAATATGTTCCAACCGAAAAACAGGTTGCTGACATATTTACTAAACCCCTGGATGAAACTAAATTCAATAATTTTAAAATTGAATTAGGTATGTTAAAAATGGATTAAAGTCGCATTAAATAAATGAAAAATAATGATTGTGCCTAAAAGGTTAGTGGAGAAATTATCTAACGACACAAGAAGATACATGGTGTCGAGAGAAATCACATGGCGTCGAGAGAAAGTATCTGGCGTCGAGACGATATCTGGCGTCGAGATGACACCTGGCGTCGACTGAAGATATATGGCGTCGAGCGATCTCAACGCTTATACAAACATAGCTAGGCCATCTCGACAGGGTCAATTTAAACCACTAGATTAAACTTGTCAAATAAGTTAGGCGCGCGGCTATTCATCTTCTTGAACTAGAACTTCTATAAATAGGGAAGACACTTCGTCAGTGCCCTGGTTCTCTAAGTTTGAGATTGTCTGCCCTAGAAAATCACTCCATCAATTCTCTCTCTCCTCGTTCATCAACAACAATGCCTCCCAAAAGCAGTGAGTATCTCTATGAGGGAAGTGAACTTGTTCGAAATGGATTCCAATCAGCTTCTGTGGAGATCAAATCAACAATCGAATTAATCTACAATGCAGGACTGGAATTTGTACTGTCTGAATCAACTCTCATCTGGAAACGAGAGGTATTAGAGCTATACTCTAACATAGTAATAGACTCCGTAAATTCAAAGATTAAGACCAGTTTGAATGGTAAGAAGATTAAAATAACTCCTTCTAGACTAGCTAAGGCACTAGAATTGCCTAGGTTAAAAAGGAATGAAGAAGAAGAAGAGGTGACCGTTGAACAGATTAAATTAGCACAAATTTGGTGCGGAATTGAAACGTCGCGAGAAATCACTGGAAGTATTCAGAGAAAGGAAATGAATTCGAAAGGTAAATTGATAACATATGTTATAGGAAAGGGATTGCTGTGCAAGACTGGATCACATGACAAAGTTTCCAGAAAAATGTTTATTCTACTAACAAGGATTATTCATTCTCTGAGAACAGATTGGGGAAGAGTTGTGTTTGACAGGATAGTTGAATGTATCCAAGTACCCAACATGGGTAGAATATTGTCTTTATATTTAGTAAAAGTCTCTCCTGACTCCTTGAATAATAAACCTGGATCAAAGATAAACCACATGAAGAAAATGGATATGGGAATGATAGAGAGATGGGACAGAATTTTATCTAACCCTCCTCCAGCAGATTCTTCTCCCAAGCAGAAGAAAGCAAAGAAGCAAAAGAAGAAGAAGGCTTCTTCAAGTTCTTCAAGTTCATCCAGCTCATCCTCCTCCAAAAGAAAATCTAAATCTACTCCAATTCATGATCCAAACCTTTCAACATCAGAAGATGAAGAAGGGAATAATACAAGGGATAGTTCTCCTGATACACCAAAGGATGAGAGTGAGAAAGGAGAAGAAGGAGGAAGTCTTCATGTATCTCCTGCTGGACTTGAAGGGGTTTTACTGAATGAGAAAGAGACTCAAGATGAGATTCCTGCTCAGAACAATTCTGAAATGAGCAAGGTAGCAGTTGAGGGGGAGGCTCAGGATGAAATCCTTGCTCAGGATAAAATTGATTTGATCAATGCAGAGACTGAGGGGGAGCCTCAAGATAAATTCCCAGCTGAAGATAATGCACCATTTGAGGGGAAGTCTCAGGCTGAGATCCCTGCTAGAGAGAATTCTGTAATAGATGCTATGGAAATAGAAGGAGAGCCTGAAGCACCAAAGAAATCTGCTGAGAAGGTTATCAAGATAGAGTCCTCTAGCTCCCATATGAGACAGAGAGATGATTCTTTTATCAGAGAAGAAAGTAGCAAAGATGTTGAAATGGAAAAGGAAATCCATGTGGATCTTAGTCCTATTCTACCTCAGTTGGAAGTGTTGCTGAATAATCAAAGAAGATTATTAGAACAATATATTGAGGAGAATAATACGAAAATGAAAAATGAAGTAGATTTCCAACTGAAATTGGTTAGATTTGAAGTGAATCATCAGATATCTGCATTAAGAAAAGAGATGGTAAAGTTCTTTAAGAGAGCTGGTGTTTCAGTAGATTATACAACTGAACAACTTGATGTACTCAAAGAAACATCAAAGGCTATTAAAGAATCTCAAGCTGGAATTACAAAGACAGTGGATGATGTTCAGACAAACCAAGGAATACTAAGTAGCAATATGTAAGTTCTGTATAAAGAACAGGTAGCACAAATCTTAACAGGTACAAATAAGATTGAAACTAGACTGCAACAACAGAATGCTGATATCTTGGCTAAAATTGATGAGAGCTCCATAGTTCTAAAAGATCAAGCAAAACTGCATGCAGATACTATAGATGATCATCTCTTTAAAGTAAAGAAAACCATTGAAAGTGGAGTTAATCACTTGGAAGGTCAAGTCAGATTTCAGAAGAATACTTTGAGAGAACACATTGTTGAAGAAGTCTTAAAGGGGGAGAGGTCAATGATTCAAGCTAGTTCTGAACATGCTATGTGGACCTCAAACTCTATAAGAGAAACTCTTGGATATTCCCCTATAGACTATGGGAATGATCAAGTCTCTGAGTCAAGGCCAGCCTCTCTTACTCAGGTTCAAAAACAGATTGCTAAAATGTATAGTCCTGAGGATAAAAGTAAAAGAGAGAATTTTACTAGTGAGCAAGTAGAATCAAGTAAAAGAAAGTTCAGAGAAGAGGTTCAATCAAGAGTTGATTTTGAACATTGGTCTCCATCTTCCAGAGAATTGATTCTATCAGCATGGGAAGCTGTGAAAAATAACCTAGAGGAAAGTGGTATTCTGAAGCTGAATGGTTAAAGCATAGGGATCAAGAGGAATTAAAGATCAAATTCAAGGCTGACAAAATGGCTGGGAAGGTCCAGGCAGGAGAAATGGAGCCAATCAGATACTTTCCAAAGCCATTTGGCTATTTTAAGAGGAGAAAGGAAGTTGCTGAAGCACTCTCCAAAAGAGCCAAAAGAGGAATTGAATCAAGGATCCTGGACAGCTTTAGAAATTTAATCTTTACCTTTCACTTTCAGAAGAATGTAATTGATATATTTTTGAACAATCTTGATGAATTCCCAGTGTGAACTATTCTTCATGTTCATATATATACGTATGCCTGTGATGTGATTCTGTCTCTCTACATGACATCTTATTCTGAATTGCCTATGTTTTTATGCTTATATAAGAAACCATGTCTGAGATAATTTTTGTGGATAGAATGTTTTGGTAATCTAATTTTATAAAGTTTGATACTCTTTATTTTGATTATCTGTGTAGAGTTTAGAACACATTGTTTATCTTTGAAAAGAGAGATATATCATTGACTGAGATTATAACTTCTTCAAATAGGGGGAGATTGTTGGGATCATTGTTCACAATGTCTTAGATTTGGAGAAGTCCATTCCTAAGTCAAAGATATATCTCAGAATGTATTTGATATACTCTCTAGAATCAATGTGCAGGAGATCAGGTCAGGCAAAAAGTTCATGGAATTCATTCAAGTCCACAAGCGTCGAGACATCATACATCGCTCGACGCCTGTGACCCAGAAGCGTTGACTCATGTCTACTACTCAAATAGACAAGGTCGCCGCTGAAGTTCTGAGATCAATTTTGGAAGCGTCGAGCCAAATTGTGTCGCTCGACGCCTTGGAAAGAGAAGTGTCGACTTAACTTCAGTCAGCTCAGCGCCAACCAGAAGTGTTGAGATATGAAGGCTTAGTTAAGAAGCGTCGAGCCCCTGGACGTTGCTCAACTTCTTCAGATAAAAAGCGTCGACTAAGTGATGTTTGCTCAACGCCTGAGAAGTAGGAGTCGAGAGCTTCAGTCTAAGGAGTAAGCGTCGAGCGTCGAAGTACCGCTCGACGCCTAACTGGAAAAGCGTCGACAGAGATATTAAGTGTTCAACGCCTCTTCTACAAATACTCTGAACTGAGGAATATCTTCCACGCTAGCTGAGCTTTTGTTTTCATTGAAGATCGTTGAAGATGTGACGTCATGCTGACGTAGAGAAGTGTAACAGACATCGCAAATGGCGGGCTATAAATAGAAGGCATGACCTATGGGTTGTGCAAGTTAATCCAAGTTATGAAGTGAAGAAAAGTGAAGTTAGAAAAGTTTTCCTCTCCTCTCAAAAGCCATTATCGTCTCCATCATTTTGAGAGAAAGTTTGAGATAGAATCTGGAGAAGTTGTCTTCTCTTTCAGAACCAATCTAAATTGAAGATCTCATTCAGCAATCTGGTGCTGATACCTTTTTCTGAAAGAAGAAGATCAAGAAGGAAGAATTTGTCTTCCCAAGAAGAAGAACAGTCATCTCAGCCTGACGAATCAAGAAGATCATTTGTTGTTGCTGTTCTATTGAAGTTTTCTGTCTGATCATTCAGGCAAATCAAGAAGGCTCAACAAATCCCAAATCTGAGTCTAAGTGTTCGTTATTCTCTTTATAAATTTCTGTAGGATCTGAGTTGTCAGATCTGAGTGTAGGATCTGTCAAGGATCTGAGTTGTAAGATCAGGTGTGATCTGAGTTGTAGGATTCAGGGGTGAATCTGAGCTGTAGGCCTGGATATAAAGGCTGAGGTAGGATCTGCGTGATCTGAGTTAGTAAGATCTGTGTGATCTGAGACTGTAGGATCTGTTGTGATCTGAGCTGTAAGACCTGTTTATGGTCTGAGATCTGGAAGAGCTATAACCTCTATCTAGCACACTGCTAGTAGGGGAAAAGGGAGAAAGTGGATTACCCAAGATACGGGAAACCACTATAAAAATCCGTGTGTTCTTTTCTGTATATGATTTTATTTCTTGAAAGCTCTGATCAGTTTTATCTCGGTTATAATCAAGAATCGCAATATTTTAAATAACATATTCACCCCCCCCCCCCCCCTCTAGGTGATTAGCTACCCTTAAATAAAGTCTTTCACTCACCTAGCTAAGGAACTTCACTTTTATGTTCAAAACTAATTTCTTTTCTTGGTGGCGGTCATAACTGTTGTCATTCCAGACATAACATTCTATGACGGCGGTGTTTTTGTCCAAACTCTCTCGTTTTTTCCACCGGGCGTATTTCGGGGCCCCTCACCATGAAGTTGCGGGGACTTCAGCGGAGGATCTCCATGGTGTTTATGATTGATAGCGGGGTGACCCCACAACTTCGCTCCCGCAACTTGGTGACTCGCTTGCAGCTACCCATGCATCGACCTGACGACATAGTTGTTAGGTTTACCTTGGTGACTGCTTTCGCTCCCCGACTAGTGGCCTCTGCCACGACCTTCCGCTCCAGTTGGGTGATTGCAGTGCCTCTACCGACTTTTACGTCTTTCCTTTGGGCCACGTGGATGTCATATATCCAGTAGGGCGTTACGTGGTTATAGACATTGAGCGATGTCAACCACAACTGGACCTCCATGTGAATTACCAACGATCCAGTGGGTTAACCGGCCCTACACACTCTTGGGGGACGCCTCCCTTCAGCGGATCGCCGTCTCATCACGTGCAGCCTTACAAACTTACTATGTGGACTTTCAGGCACTCCTATGACAGATCATCTCATCGGAGGCTGTGTCCCGGATGCCTCCGCATTCTTTCCCGCCACCTCAGCTGACTTGCCTTCTAGAGACTTACTCGTCAGTGTTCGCGCCTACTCCGGGCCTTCCACTGCCCCGAGCCACTAACCACCGCATCCCGCTCTGAGATGTCGTACAAGCGATTTTTGTTCGTCCCTATCGCTACTGCCATAGTCAAAAAGATGAGATTGGGTGATTGGTGTCCGACATGTTAGCTTCCGAACTTATACGATCCAGTGTTAGTCGGTTCTTGAGCCCGGTCTTCCTAGTGCGGAATAAGGACGGTAGCTGACGCTTCTACATTGATTATCGCGGGTTTAACAATGCCACCATGGCAGACAAGTATCTTATAACCGTCATCTAGGAGCTCTAGGACAAGCTATGTGGAGCCACCTACTTCTCCAAGATAGACCTCCGCTCGGGCTACCATCAGATCTGGAAGTATGTCAAGGACATTTGAAGACCGCCTTTCACACTCACGACGGCCACAACGAATTATTGGTTATGTCGTTCAGCCTCACCAATGCCCCAACTACCTTCCAAGCCACGATGAACAATATCTTTTGTCCATTGCTTCGTAATTATGTTCTGTTTTTCTTTGACGACATCCTCATTTAATTAGAGCCTGACGTGACAAGATCACTTATATTATTTGGAAACTACATTGGAGACAATGCGGTGCCACTCTTTGGTCGCCAACGTGAAGAAATGTGCTTTTGCTCAGCACGAGATCTCCTATTTGGGTCACACCATCTTAGCACAGAGGGTGGCTATGGACCTCGACAAGGTCGTGGCGGTGCTGCAAAGAGTGGAGATTGTGTATAACCACATATTAATTTGTCGAGTAAACTCATCAAGCCATCAAGCAGTCAGGGTGAGACTGAGCCCTGGTGAGTCAGGGGGGGGGGGGCGAGCGGTGCAAATCAGCTTGCACCCGCCCCCAGCTCAGGGCGAGCGGCGAGCCCCAGCCCCACCGGGTACTCTCCACCCCAGGGCAACCAGGCCTAGAACTGGGTACTTGCCACCCCCTGGCGAGCAGGCCTAGAACGACATGTAGTCCCCTTTATGTACGATGGCCTATTTTTTCCATGACACCCTATTTTGACCTGCACTTAGCCATTCCAAACAACAGAATTTTGTTGTTGGCAGACCAATTTGGAATGCATTCAGTAAAACCAAAAGACGGGATTCCGCTATCCGTAGACCATTTTCAGAAAACTATAAATAGACCATCAATGACACCTTTGGAGAGGACGACTCTTTGGTTCCTCTCTCCTTAGACTGTTTCTGGTTAACGAGAGCTTCAGTACTCTGTTTGCCGTGGTTTCAGGGTTGACAGTCTGATGCTCACAAATGCCCTCCAGGGTGCCCGACTCATCATTGGTTTGGGAGGGAAAGCTCTCTTTGATTTTTTGAGTATGTGGCGGGATCTCCTCACTGCAGCTGATCGCGGGGTCTGTTTCTAGTTATCGATCCTTGTGAGTGAGGTTCTTTGCTCTGAGTGCCTAACATAACGTTCCAACTCAGAAGAAGTAAAAGCAAGCTAAGAACCGTGGTTTCCGGGTTCAACAATGAGAGTGAGTGTTTAAAAAAAATTAATTTTTTTTATAAATTAATGTCAGTTTTTTTTAAAATTTAAAAAAAACATAAATTAAAAAAATTGGAAAGCTCAATGTTGCCTTAGTGCACTTACACTAAAGTTTTTTGGGGGGTATACGAAATGCACATAAGAAATGATTTTGGAAAAAAAAAATTTATATACAAATATTTCATTTAATTATTTCTATAAATAAAAACAGTACTCAGGAGGATTTTAATATATAACTCCAAGCACAGCTCAGCGTTGACATTATTCAATGATGTCTGTATTGTAGTCGGTCATGAATATATTTGGGTCATCGTTAAAGTTAATTAATCTGTAGTGGCTAAAGAAATCTTCATCACCTGAAATTAAAAAAAAAAAGCCGACGCCATGCTGCTTAAATTTCATCTGACCTGGATTCACCTCTCATTATTTCTATAATAAATTATAAAATAGACCTAGAAATGATTTTTTCTTCATTCCTTTTGTTTTTCATTTAACTGCTCGGAATGCCGTTTCACCTTTGAATTAAAACTGTTAGCCGGCAGTTGATGCTATCACTTCAGGCGCACAATAAATAGAGAGAAATAGAGAGAAAATAGAGAGAAAGCTGCAGATGGAGAAAACTGAGTTGATCAAAAAGGAAATAAAGAAGCAGATGCGGCTGGGCGGACCATTGATCGCCGCCAACCTGCTCTTGACATTCCTCATACTAATATCCATTATAATCGTCGGCCACCTCGGCGATCTCGCTTTCGCCGGCGCTGCTCTGGCCATCTCTTTCGCCGCCGTCACCGGCTTCTCCATGCTCGTGCGTATCAAATTAATTAATTATAACTTTGCACACTACGCTATATATATATATAGTTTTGTTGCGGAACGCTTAGGGCTCTTGGTAGACCGGTTCACTTGAACCGCCTTAGCTCGTGAGCAGGCTAAACGCGCAAACAGTTAATTAGAGGTTCGATGAGTACGCAGAGACTTTTTAACGTGGAAAACCCGGAAAGGGTAAAAAACCACGCGGCCGGAGCTGTGCCGACCAAACTTCACTATCTTCTGGAGGAGTTACAATCTTGGAAGCTAGAGCTCGAGCGCGACAGACCGCTGCTCGTTACAATATTTGGAGAAAGAGAGCTTCGAGGGTGACAGGCCACCTCACGAAAAAACTAAGTCCTTTTCCCCTCAAAGACTGCTAGTCGCCTTTCGGAATCGAGAAGGCTCGTCGTCCTTCTCTTCCGAGAACTGCTTGTCGCCTTTCGGAGTCGAGAAGGCTCGTCGTCTTTCTCTTCTGAGAACTGCTTGTCGCCTTTCGGAATCGAGAAGGCTCGTCGTCTTTCTCTTCTGAGAACTGCTTGTCGCCTTTCGGAATCGAGAAGGCTCGTCGTCTTTCTCTTCTGAGAACTGCTTGTCGCCTTTCGGAATCGAGAAGGCTCGTCGTCTTCCTGGAAGATGAAGATCTTCAAGTCCCGAAGGAGATCCTCAAGTCCCGAAGGAGATCTTCAAGTGCCGAAGGAGAATTCCGCAGAAGTCTGCAAGGAGCTCTCCCGAGTCCAGAAGTCCAGGTCCCCTCAAATGAAGCCATGGGGCTCCTTTTATAGTTTTTGTCGGGGGCGGCCCGGTAATTTTGCCGTTGGCTGTTTCCATAAATGCTCGGTGGACGAATCATATTTTCCGGTTCGGGGCCCTCGGATCACTATTTTTCGTAAATGACCACCTTGCCCTTCGGGCAGCTTGGGCAGTTTGGGCAGTTCGGGCAGTTCCGTTGGAGGTGAAAAAAGCGACTAACTGTTCCTGAAAAGTGAGAAGCCTGAAACCCAAAATGTGAGAAGCCGGAAAGACAAAAAGTGAGAAGCCGAAAAGACAAAGTGAGAAGCCGGAAAGACAAAAAGTGAGACGCCTGAAAGACAAAAAGTGAGACGCCTGAAAGACAAAAAGTGAGACGCCTGAAAGACAAAAAGTGAGAACGCTCCCGAACGTGTTCGGAAGCGTTCTGAGCGCGCGTGAGCGCTAAAGTGCTCTGAGCGCGCAATGAACATGGAAGCGCTTTGAGCGCGCTTAGCAGTGTTCTGAGCGTGCGTAAGCGCGGAGGTGTTCCGAGCGAACGGTGGAGCGGGGAGTTGTCCCCCAAATAGGAATTGGGATCTGACGCACCTGACGAGGGGGCGCGACTGCGGCAGGGCCCCTTGTGAGCCCCCCTACAGAAAAAGGCGAGGGAAGGGGGCCGGACCGCATCCTATGGGAGGTGCGGCGGAGGCGCACCCCGGGGGGGTGCGGCTTGGCCGCACCCCTTGAGGGGTGCGGTTGGGCCGCACCCTATGGGAGGTGCGGCGGAGTCGCACCCGGGGGGGGTGCGGCTTGGCCGCACCCCCCAAGGGGTGCGGCTGGGCCGCACCCCCATGGGGGGTGCGGCTTGGCCGCACCCCCATGGGGGTGCGGCTTGGCCGCACCCCTTGAGGGGTGCGGCTGGGCCGCACCCCCAAGGGGGTGCGGCTAGGCCGCACCCCTTGAGGGGTGCGGCTGGGCCGCACCCCCATGGGGGGTGCGGCTGGGCCGCACCCCCATGGGGGGTGCGGCTTGGCCGCACCCCATGGGGGTGCGGCTCGGCCGCACCCCTTCAGGGGTGCGGCTTGGCCGCACCCCCATGGGGGGTGCGGCTGGGCCGCACCCCCAAGGGGGGGTGTGGCTTGGCCGGACCCCTTGAGGGGTGCGGCTCCGCGCGAGCCGCACCCCGAGGGGGGTGCGGCGGGGCCGTTCCCCCGCGACGGGGGGCGCTGCTCGCGCGCTATTGTGCGCGCGGCAGCGCACGCGCTTGCGCGCGCTCTGTTTCTGGCGGTGGGCGGCGGAAATGGCGGGCTCGGTTTCTTTAATTCGGGCGATTGCGTGTTGACCGCCGACCCCATCTCTCTTCAGTGGTGCTTCCTTTAGACGCACCCCAAGGCCTTTATGGGTGGTATAACATAAGCCCCCCAAACCTTCGGAGTCCGAGTTTCGATGCGAGGAGTTCGGAGGTTTTAATTTTTCTGTGGCGGCTTTACCCATTGTCCACTGTGCGGCGCTTTTCTGGTAAGAGCTGATGTCGGAGGGTGTTGGTTTTCCGAGGTCGTTGTGGGCTTGCTGCCCGGCTCTGATATCCGCATGGGCTGAGGGGTTTACGCAAAATGACAGATTAGCTTGCGCGGTTCTGAGCCCGCGGCTTTTACACAATAGAAAATTAGTTTGCGCAAGTTTGTGCTTGCGGCTTTTTTGCACGAGTCTGTGCTCGTGGCTTTGGTGCACGAGTCTGTGCTCGCGGCTTTGGTGCACGAGCCTTTGCTCGCGACTTTTACATGATGTAAACTTGACCGGTGAGTAGCGGGAGCATGATGCTCTGCAGCGTGGGAGCTGTGTGCCCTGCAACGCGGGAGCATGATGCTCTGCAGCGTGGGAGCTGTGTGCCCTGCGACGCGGGAGCATGATGCTCTGCAGCGTGGGAGCTGTGTGCCCTGCAACGCGGGAGCATGATGCTCTGCAGCGTGGGAGCTGTGTGCCCTGCAACGCAGGAGCATGATGCTCTGCAGCGCGGGAGCTGTGTGCCCTGCAACGCGGGAGCATGATGCTCTGCAGCGTGGGAGCTGTGTGCCCTGCAACGCGGGAGCGTGATGCTCTGCAGCGTGGGAGATGTGTGCCCTGCAACGCGGGAGCATGATGCTCTGCAGCGTGGGAGCTGTGTTGTCCTTTTTACGGACTTGGTTTAGATTGTTGGACTCGACGTATGTCCTCCACTTGTGAGAGGCCCCTTCTTTTTCCTATGTTGGCGAGTTTGTCGTTTGATAATAATGCTGAGGGTCGTATGTGACTTTAACTTTTCGGTGCCTCACTTTAGAAGATTAGTACCGCTGATTGAGACAGAGAGCAAATGTAGTAATTTCAAATACATAATGGATACATGCGCGCAAGTATAATCTTGCGGCTTACTGTTTTTAAAAGCAGAAAACTGGAAGGAGCGGAAAACAGAAATCAACGACAAATGAAATGCGGGTTGCGCGTGCTCTACTACGAGGAAAGTTTCCCTGCCCGGTATCTCTGGTTCATCCGTGTCGGGGTACAGCGTTGTCCTCTACTGGAGTGTCAGCCCGTGGTCCGTGTTGGTTTGGGACCTGGTTTAGTAAAAACCTTCCGAGAAGGCCTTGTTGGACAAGGCGCTCGATTTCCTCCTTCAATTTGTTGCAGCCTTCAGTCCTGTGTCCACGCCCGCGATGAAAGTCACAATACTGCGACTGATTTCCTCTGTTCGGTGCAAGCGGCTCGGGCCTGCGAAGCGCTTCGCTATCACGGATGGCGAGGAGAACGTTAGTCCTGGTAGTGTTCAGGGGAGTGTAGTCCTGACGTTGGCGAGATCCTCGGTCTCGGCTGGGGTTGTCGTGATGCTTGTTATTTTTGTTGGGAGCTGTATGCGGCGGCGACTCCTCTTTCTTCCTCTTCGAGCTCCCCTCGAACTGCCGGCGGTGTGCTTCGATGGCCTCATCGGCGGCTATCTGAGCCTCGACTCGCTGGACGAGGTCGGGATAGCTTTGTACGGTTTCTCTCATTAGAGCTGAGTAGAAGCCACTTGGGCGGAGTCCTCCAAGGAAAAATCCTCGCAAAAGCTCGGGGTCGACTCCCGGGATCTGTCGCGCCTCAGAGGTGAAGCGTCGGAAAAAATCCTTCAGAGTTTCTCCGTCGTTCTGGCGGATTCCCGAGAGATGGGAAGGATCTCGGACAATCCTACGATTGGCGATGAACTGGTCCACGAACTGCCGCGCCATTTCTGCGAAGTTGTTGATGGCCCCATCCCGCAGGGAGTGGAACCAAGTGCGCGCTTGTCCTCTTCATTGCCCGCTCCGGGGGGGCTCTTCTGGGATGGTGGCGACGGTGGTCAGCTTCCGGCCCTCCAGCCGGCAGGACAAGGTGAGCGGAGCTCGCCGCGTTGGAGAATCCTTCTGAAGCCTCATCTTCCTGGACGGCTTCTTGGTTCGGGACAAGGTTTAGAACTGGGGGTGGCGGTGCGTCTGGAGCTGGTGGCTGGACCGGAGCCTGGGGAGCTCCGAGATCCCTTACGAGAGCCAACATCTCGGCTTGGTGCTCTTCGATTCGCCGTATGCGCACTTCCATCCCAGCTGCTGGCGCAGGGAGTGCCTGCTCTGCGGGTGGTGCGTCGATTTGCGAGGGAGAGGGAGCTGGTTCGACGCGTCCCTCCAGCGCTGATCCCTCCGCAGTGCGGGTACTTTTCCTCGCCATCGCGGTTGACCTTCAAAAAGTTCTGGGAATCTTCCCACAGACGGCGCCAAACTGTTGCGGAACGCTTAGGGCTCTTGGTAGACCGGTTCACTTGAACCGCCTTAGCTCGTGAGCAGGCTAAACGCGCAAACAGTTAATTAGAGGTTCGATGAGTACGCAGAGACTTTTTAACGTGGAAAACCCGGAAAGGGTAAAAAACCACGCGGCCGGAGCTGTGCCGACCAAACTTCACTATCTTCTGGAGGAGTTACAATCTTGGAAGCTAGAGCTCGAGCGCGACAGACCGCTGCTCGTTACAATATTTGGAGAAAGAGAGCTTCGAGGGTGACAGGCCACCTCACGAAAAAACTAAGTCCTTTTCCCCTCAAAGACTGCTAGTCGCCTTTCGGAATCGAGAAGGCTCGTCGTCCTTCTCTTCCGAGAACTGCTTGTCGCCTTTCGGAGTCGAGAAGGCTCGTCGTCTTTCTCTTCTGAGAACTGCTTGTCGCCTTTCGGAATCGAGAAGGCTCGTCGTCTTTCTCTTCTGAGAACTGCTTGTCGCCTTTCGGAATCGAGAAGGCTCGTCGTCTTTCTCTTCTGAGAACTGCTTGTCGCCTTTCGGAATCGAGAAGGCTCGTCGTCTTCCTGGAAGATGAAGATCTTCAAGTCCCGAAGGAGATCCTCAAGTCCCGAAGGAGATCTTCAAGTGCCGAAGGAGAATTCCGCAGAAGTCTGCAAGGAGCTCTCCCGAGTCCAGAAGTCCAGGTCCCCTCAAATGAAGCCATGGGGCTCCTTTTATAGTTTTTGTCGGGGGCGGCCCGGTAATTTTGCCGTTGGCTGTTTCCATAAATGCTCGGTGGACGAATCATATTTTCCGGTTCGGGGCCCTCGGATCACTATTTTTCGTAAATGACCACCTTGCCCTTCGGGCAGCTTGGGCAGTTTGGGCAGTTCGGGCAGTTCCGTTGGAGGTGAAAAAAGCGACTAACTGTTCCTGAAAAGTGAGAAGCCTGAAACCCAAAATGTGAGAAGCCGGAAAGACAAAAAGTGAGAAGCCGAAAAGACAAAGTGAGAAGCCGGAAAGACAAAAAGTGAGACGCCTGAAAGACAAAAAGTGAGACGCCTGAAAGACAAAAAGTGAGACGCCTGAAAGACAAAAAGTGAGAACGCTCCCGAACGTGTTCGGAAGCGTTCTGAGCGCGCGTGAGCGCTAAAGTGCTCTGAGCGCGCAATGAACATGGAAGCGCTTTGAGCGCGCTTAGCAGTGTTCTGAGCGTGCGTAAGCGCGGAGGTGTTCCGAGCGAACGGTGGAGCGGGGAGTTGTCCCCCAAATAGGAATTGGGATCTGACGCACCTGACGAGGGGGCGCGACTGCGGCAGGGCCCCTTGTGAGCCCCCCTACAGAAAAAGGCGAGGGAAGGGGGCCGGACCGCATCCTATGGGAGGTGCGGCGGAGGCGCACCCCGGGGGGGTGCGGCTTGGCCGCACCCCTTGAGGGGTGCGGTTGGGCCGCACCCTATGGGAGGTGCGGCGGAGTCGCACCCGGGGGGGGTGCGGCTTGGCCGCACCCCCCAAGGGGTGCGGCTGGGCCGCACCCCCATGGGGGGTGCGGCTTGGCCGCACCCCCATGGGGGTGCGGCTTGGCCGCACCCCCATGGGGGTGCGGCCCAGCCGCACCCCTTGAGGGGTGCGGCTGGGCCGCACCCCCAAGGGGGTGCGGCCTAGCCGCACCCCTTGAGGGGTGCGGCTGGGCCGCACCCCCATGGGGGGTGCGGCTGGGCCGCACCCCCATGGGGGGTGCGGCTGGGCCGCACCCCCATGGGGGGTGCGGCTCGGCCGCACCCCTTCAGGGGTGCGGCTCGGCCGCACCCCTTCAGGGGTGCGGCTTGGCCGCACCCCCATGGGGGGTGCGGCTGGGCCGCACCCCCAAAGGGGGGGTGTGGCTTGGCCGGACCCCTTGAGGGGTGCGGCTCCGCGCGAGCCGCACCCCGAGGGGGGTGCGGCGGGGCCGTTCCCCCGCGACGGGGGGCGCTGCTCGCGCGCTATTGTGCGCGCGGCAGCGCACGCGCTTGCGCGCGCTCTGTTTCTGGCGGTGGGCGGCGGAAATGGCGGGCTCGGTTTCTTTAATTCGGGCGATTGCGTGTTGACCGCCGACCCCATCTCTCTTCAGTGGTGCTTCCTTTAGACGCACCCCAAGGCCTTTATGGGTGGTATAACAAGTTTAATTATTATACTCATCTGGTCGTGCAAATTAAACATGGAGCAGCTGGGACTGGGGTGCGCTTTGGAAACCTTATGCGGCCAGGCTTTTGGGGCAAAGCAGTACCATATGCTCGGCGTTCAGCTGCAGAAAGCAATGCTCGTGCTCACACTTTCATGCATTCCGGTCGCCGTCATCTGGCTCTTCGCCGAAAAAGTTCTCATTTTTCTTCGTCAAGATTCGGAAATATCGGAGAAAGCGGGTGTCTACATTCGCTGGATGCTGCCCTCTCTATTTGCGTATGGATTGGTTCAGTGCCAGATCAGGTTCTTACAGACGCAGAACCTTGTGATGCCGTTGATGCTGGGCGCGGGATCTACGGCTCTGATTCACGGCTTGGCGAGCTGGGCATTAGTGTATAGAACTGGGATTGGTTATGTGGGGGCAGCTTTGGCGACTTCACTCTCTTACTGGTATATGGTCGTGTTCTTGGCTTTATACATCAAGTTCTCTCCCGCGTGCAAGAGTACATGGAGCGGGTTCTCGAAGGAGGCGCTTCGCGGCGTTCACAGCTTCATCAAACTCGCTATTCCATCGGCTGTCATGATTATGTAAGTGTACGAAGCTAGTTTTAATGCAATTCTGTTAAACCACCTCACTCATTTTCCATTTCAAAACGCGGGTCAAAAATAGGAGAGGTGGGGCCTATTATATAAACACGAGTAGACGGGTAGGCAGTGTGAGACTAATCTTGGGCCACGTACCCCTAAGTCTTGATATCCGGGCGCGGCTAGCTATAAGAAAATGTTCAATTAGGAAGAAAATTAAAAAAAAATGTTAAAGTAATTATTTTTATAGCAGCATCATGCTAATTAGCAAGGAATTTGAAATTTACCGAAATAAATGTTAGATTGTTTGAGCTGATGGGCTCCGTTTCATTTTGGCCAAAACGGAGGAACGTCCAATCGTGATGTTTGGAATGGCTGAGCTGAAAATCGGTTTTTTTTAAACAAGTATAGGTGATCAGATATCAGACGGAGGAAGGATCGGAGCTCGAATAATTCGAAAGGCATTTATGCCCGGCTCTCCCTAGCGTGTGTGCCACGAGTAGGGCAGATCAGGATCTTATTTATTTCTGACGAAATGAATAGTATTTATTTCACGTTCTAGATATATTTTAGGATGATCCGATGGATTAAGTAATCTTATCCTTTTATATTTTTCTTTTAATCAAAAAATTAAGTATGCACCATTAGATGTTTCCATTTCTTCGGAATTGGAGAGAATCCGGATCCAAGTAGGTCGCACTGTTCACTCACACGGGAACTACCAAGGATCGATCGAGACCTAGCTAGGAGGAGGGAAGGTTAACAATTTTCGGTCTGTTTAAATGAATCGGTTTGTTCTTAGATCCGAACCACATCTAACAAATTACACCTCTAATTAGGTTTGGATTCTAGAAGCCACCACCTACACAAAACATCGGTCAGCGTGAAGACCATTATGCACAAAGCGTCAACCAACTTATAGAAAGCCGATTACATGCTCGAACTTGATTTGAATTCGGACATCATCTCCGCACCTTGCTCACCCGTTGGGCAATCACTAGGTCAAACCCGAGTAATCCACCGCACCACTTCGGCCACCGGCTATATGTTCAATAGAATCGCCACCTCGCACTATGCATGTGTCATATCAGCCAATAAATACTACTACACTTATTCACCTTCATGAGCATGTCGCACCCACAAGCCACCTTCAGAACTCGTCTCGCTAAAAATGCACAACCAATGGAGTTCATCTAGCCAAACTAAATCAAATTCTCATGTAACTTTAATGCTAATTGTACTTCATCAAGTCTATGCATGATTCCATCATACATACTGATACACTAGAAGAAAAAACATCCTTTGTAAAGATCAAAGTGTAACGAAAATAAAATTTGTTACTCACAATTATATTTAGTAACTAAATTTAACTGCAAAAGACTTATTTTTTTAAAACAAATGTTTTATATATAGTTACAAAAATCAAGAGTACGTTATTGTTATAAATGCTAATTTGGGTTACGTCACGATAATTAATATCAATTATGACAACAACTTGAAAGTATTTGTGACAAATATAAATTTCTTACTCTAATTAATATTTTATAACCAACTTTTTTTTTTATGATAAATATCTTAAATTTAAAAATGAAGGCAAATATGATACTAATTTTTCAATCTAATTTTGAAATACAAATGAACACCGTATATAATAGCTTTAAATTAAATAATAATTTTCTTATCTATCTATACATAAAATATAACAATAAAATTGTTGTGTCCTTAATTGTTTACCCACACCCACCTACGTGCTTTCATCATTTATTTTTTCTTCATCGACTTCATCACCTCATCTTATCTCATTGACCTCGGCATATCATCTTCCGTAATCAACTTTGTTAATTCTTTTTTCTTGTGTTAATCGTCATTACATATTTAAAAAATAATTTAAATTTAAAATTAATATTAAAAACTAAAAATTTATAATTTAAAATGTAAATTAAAAATTAATATTAAAAAATTGATATATAAGAAAATTTGTTTTTAGTGAGGAAAAAATCCACTACAAGAAAATCTCTAATCAAGATGGAAAATTAGAAAAGAAAAATAATGATACCAAAATATGTTCTCCCCAAAAGTGGGATCCTTCATCATGTGGCTGAGAGTAAGAAAGTATAATAGTGAATGCCTTCAATCTCAATGACGCAGGGAAGAGCAGGGATAAATGCCGGAATATCCACCAGCTTGATGCACACAAACCTGGAATTCACCAGACGAAGCTATATGTGTACGACGATCCTGTTAAGGTATATTTAGCATTGTATCAAGTATTTAACGGAACCCTAACGGGTCCATGAACGGGTCGTCGGGGATTTAGGGTTACGCCTATAAATACCCCGCTGGGGACAACGGGTAGTTCATTCCAAACTTGATGTTCACTCGGATGCTTCGAGCACCGTTTCATTCTCGAAGATTTTCTCTCGTGAGCGCCTAAGCCCCCACCCCCCCCCCCCCCCCTTCTCCCGTGCGGTTTTCTCTCCTCGTAACCTCTCCTCCACTCCTCTAGATTGCGTATCGCTACAGTGCTTCGACTCGGTCGATCGAAGGAAGGAGACGAAAGCCCCCACTCTCGCGCGCCTCCTCCCTCTCCCGATTGAGAGTCGTAACCGATCCCTGTTCTTCGTGCGTTGCGAAGGAGTTCGCCGTTCGTTTGCGTCCTTCTCGCGTGAAGGAAGTAAGGAGACGAAGGGCCCTGCGCGTGAAAGTTGCTCTGGACGTCGTCGTCAAAGGAAGTGGAAACTGCCGCCGCTGTGTGTATTCCCCTCTCCCGATCGCGACTAAGAGGAAGGGTATCGCCGCCCGCGCCCTAACTGACGCCGATCACCAGCCCTGTTCGCCGTCCTGATCGCAAGGTGCAGAGCCCCTGTTTGTCGACTGTTCGCAAGGTGCAGGAGCCCCTGTTCGCCGGCCGTCGCACCGCTCCAGTTCTTGCCGCCAGTGCCGCTGCCGTTTTCAGAAGTCGCTGTTGACGCCAGCGCTGCCGCTCTCCCACCGCCGCTTTTGGAGTTCGCCGGAAGGAGTGCAGCGCCGCCCTCCGTTTCCGCCGAGGAGATCGCGCCCGCAATCCCGCCTCCGGAGGAGACGATCGCGCGATTCGTGCCCGTAACTGCCGCTGTTTCGTGGGAATCTAACCGATATCGCCGGACATTAGTGATATCGCCAGGCGTTAGCCTCCCCTGCTGCTACCGCCAGAGCTACCGCCAGGCGATAGCCCTTTTTTGCTTGTGGAGATCCGTTCTTCCGTGTTTCAGCCGCCACCTCCAGATGGCTTCGCTTTCGAAGAGCAGCAGTCTCTCCTCTCCTGTGCCGTTGATAAAGCTGGAGAAATTCTCCCATTCGAAGTTCAGTGCCTGGAAGAGGAATACCCAGTTCGGTATGAAATATCTGAATATATTTTATACGCTGCAGACTGACCTCGCAGATTTCAAAGGTGAAGACGACGTTGCTCAGTGGATCAGCGACGAAGACTTCTGTCGCGATTATCTCCTGAATTGTCTCTCCAATTCACTGGCCGAGACATTTGGGAAACTGAAGACAGCGAAAGAGATCTGGACTGCGCTGGAAGATCAGTTCAAGGAGGAGGAGAACATGTCCAAGACGCATCTGGTGGACAGGTTCATGGGATTCACCTTCACAGAGGACAGGGAAATTCTTCCCCAGATCGCAGACCTGGAGAATCTGGTGGCCAAGCTCAATAGTGAAAGTCTCTCTCTGCCAGATGGGTTCGTTGCTGGTGCCATCATCTACAAGCTCCCCTCAGCATGGTACTCTTTCAAGACGGAGATGTATCGCAAGAAGACTCAGGTCAGTCTGAAAGAACTCAAGCGGTTCATCTGCATTGAGGATGAGAATCGGACAAGGCATGTTAAGGAGGTGGTGAGCAAGCAGCAATCTGCTGCTAATATGGTCACACACCCGAAGAGGAAGCCTAGATCTGATCGGACTCGACCTCCCCCCAGTGCACCCGCAGTAGTAGACACCAGCAAGAAGATCAAGAAGTTCAAAGGCAAGTGCTACAACTGCAACAAGTGGGGTCACTGCGCTTTTGAGTGTAGGCAACCCAAGAAGCCCGATGCTAACCCACCAAAGCCTGATAACAGAGCACATATGCTCCATCAGACTGCGCCCTCCCACTTTGTTTCCCAGGTTGGGAACGTTCAGGCCAGTACTGACTGGTGGTTGGATTCGGGGGCGACCTGCCACGTCTGCAACAACTCCGCTCTGCTGAAGGATGCCACTCCAGCTTCTGAGACAGTTACAGTGGCAAATGGAGCCACTGCTGAGGTACTCCAGACCGGGACCGTGGATTTGCTACTCTCTTCAGGTACGCATTTAATTTTGAAAGATGTTAAATACATTCCTACATTAGCTGCTAATTTACTCTCGATTAGTTTGTTAAGCGATGCGGGTATGTCTTTTAACATTAGTGGTGGTAGGGTGACCTTAATGGTTAACTCACATTATTTTGGTTGTGCGTACGTAGTCAACGGAATGTATCGCTTGAGTCTAGCAAACGAAGTAGTCAATCAGGTTAGTTCCACTTTGATAGATCCTAAGACTTTACACGCAAGACTAGGACATGTCAATTATAGAAAACTACTCCTGCTAGCTAGAACTCATAACATCCCCTTAGACACTAAAACCAAATTCGACAAATGTGAGATATGTGCTCAAACAAAGATAACTAGAACACCATTCAGTCCGGTGTCTCGGAGCACACGTTTACTAGAGTTGATACACTCCGATATTTGTGACTATAAGAGTTTTGTCACACGTGGTGGTCGGAAGTACCTGATAACTAGAAAAGTGCAGGAAGATTGAGACTCACCCTCAGCCAGAGTCACTACATCCGGACTCTACTAGAAAAGTGGGGTTATGATGAGTGCAGGAAGATTGAGACTCCATACGACTATAATAATAGACTGAAACCTCATGACGGTTCACCTATTCGCCAGTTGGATTACTCCAAACTCATTGGTAGTCTCATGTATGCCACTACCTGCACTAGACCCGACATAGCCTTTACGGTCGGCATGTTAAGTAGATTCACTAGTAACCCTGGAAAGGACCACTGGGACGCCTTGGAAAGGCTAATGCGATACTTAAAGTATACTGAGCAGTATGATTTATGTTACAGTGGTCACCCTCCTGTGCTTGAAGGGTACTCTGACGCCTCCTGGTGCTCAGACGTTGGTGATAGTAGGTCCACTAGTGGTTATGTGTTTACCCTAGGAGGAGCCGCAGTAGCTTGGAAATCTAAGAGGCAAACGTGTATAGCACTATCCTCTATGGAATCCAAACTCTATGCTCTTGCTTCAGCTGCTGAAGAGGCAGAGTGGGTCAGAGATTTGGTTATGGATATTCCAATGACGAGTCTGCAAATGAACTCTATCTCGATATTTTGTGACAATCAAGCCACAAAAACCATTGCAACAAATTCTCTGTTCAATGGTAAGCGAAGGCAACTACGGATGAAACAGGCCTGGTTGACCTATCTCACCAGTCAAGGGATCATTTCCCTCTTGGACGTGAGATCAAAAGATAATGTAGCAGATGTCCTTACCAAAGGCTTATGCAAGGTTCTCACATCTAAAACATAGGGGGATATGGGATTAAAGTCTATTTAGTGGGACTTAATACCTATGTTTGTTTTAGACTTTAGAACTGAGTCTGCCTACATTCACGCATCTAGACTGAGTACACTGAAGTATTCCAGATGTTACTTGATGAAGCCTGAGATTGTTTAGTTGCTAGTCATTCCAAACTTGATGACTTACACAACTACTTCTTTTCAAAGGCTGAATTGAGTATCATTCCAAAAACGAGTACTAAAGTTGCTGATATGCGTCCTGATATTAAGATCATTACTCATATCATTCCAAACTTGATGATATATTGGTCACACCTTGTTGTATCATTTCAAACTTGATGATATAATACAATTGTGAAACGTTTGGTAATAATCTTAATAATCGAAGGAACATAGCTTGGTTCTATGAAACCAAATTTCTAATTTTGTGTAAATTAGATAAGAGATGCGGACCTGTGAGTCTTTCTTCCTAGTAAGAGTATTATGTTCAAAATTGTAAGAACTAATCACTTTACTTTTGATATGCATATGTATGGATTCATTGAGTTTGTTCTCATGACATTCAAATGTTTAAATGCAGATCAATTGAAGTCTGGAGGAGAGAAAGTGGATTTCGACATGGATGCAGATGATCTACTGTCTGAGTAGACCGTTCTGTTATTAGCTTGAGTTTTTTGTTTTCAGATTACTGTTCTTGCTTCTGCTTTGTGCTTTTGCATGTTTGGAACCTGTTTGAGTTTAGATGTTTGATCTAAAACTCTTGTTGTTTTTAATCTGAAACTCATTCTGTCGTTATCTAACTTATATGTTTTGTTTAACCCGTTATGTGATACAATTGCTACAATATAGGAGGAGAATGTTAAGGTATATTTAGCACTGTATCAAGTATTTAACGGAACCCTAACGGGTCCATGAACGGGTCGTCGGGGATTTAGGGTTACGCCTATAAATACCCCGATGGGGGCAACGGGTAGTTCATTCCAAACTTGATGTTCACTCGGATGCTTCGAGCACCGTTTCAGATCCAAGTGCTCCATGAACTCGCCTGCGATCCGTTCTACATCACTCATTGTATCTCACTCAAATATGAGCGTCATCCTGACTTGTCTTTTTCCTCCATTTTTGCGCTCATCACATGCAGATATTTAAAAAACCATTGAACACATTAAAGTTTAAGCCCATACAGTTGATGCTTTAGAACAAGCTTCGTCATGAATGATTTTGTCATATATATATAATGCCTCTCAACATTCTCCCAAAGTCCAACTGCAGTCTCTTCATCCACAACATTGAACATAATAACTTTATAAGTTGCACACATCTTAATGAACATCATGAACTGCTCATCCATGTCCAACCAAACCTCTTCTTTCATCACATTAGACAGTTTTGCTCACCCTTGCTTTCTAAACTTGCAAAACTTCTTTGCCAATGCTGACCTACAATGCCACTGGGAGACCTAATTATTTTAAGAATCGAGCTTGGGAAGATGTGGAGCGGACCACACACGCCCCAAAGATCACAAACTCAAAAACTCAGGTGAGGGTGGGCGACCTCAGTAGAGCAATTCGTGCAAAGTGGGTTGTGCGGTTAGAAGAAGCTAGCTGTCCGCAAGAACTTGTTATCTCTCATAACATGTGAAAACTTGAAAATAATAAAAAAAAGTTATTTCCAAAAAATTTGAATCTTACACAAGTGCAGCGCTCTTTATATAGAACAGAGGAGGTGATCAGAGAATATGAATTTGACGATGTGACACTAAATACAATATAATCATACTGGGCGATTATAATGCAGGTAACTGCCCATACATAAGCTATTAACAATACACCGGGCGGTTACACCGAGGGTTACCGCCCAGACTACAATGTACAAACATATCGGACGGTTACACCTAGGGTGCCCACCTAGACTTCAACGGGTCAGCAACACCAGGTGCTTACACCTAGGTAGTCCGCCCAAACTTCATAGGGCAGCAGCACCGGGTGGTTACACGAAGCATAACCACCCTTCCTTATGATCAACCGCAAAGACTCCTTCATCGTGTACCTTAACACAATGAAGAATATGAACTCCCTATTTTGGTATTCTCAGATACATTCAAATAAAGAATCTGAGCCAATTGCCAATTATGTGAATAGAAAAAAAAGGTTAATGCTCAAAATTCATAGAGCATGATGAAGAAGACAAGGTAGCTTTTGTCATTTTTATGTGGATTTTGAATTAAAGTTAGTTTGCTTTATAAATGACATTAAATATATACTTCCAATGAAAGTGTAATAATTTGACCATTTAAACTTTTTAAACAGTATGGAGTACTGGTCATTTGAGGCTATTGTGATTCTCTCTGGTCTCCTTCCAAATCCCAAGTTAGAAACATCAACAATGTCCTCATGGTGAGTATAATCTTTCAGAAAATATACAGGCTTATTTATCGAGACCTCCCCCCGAAGTTTGCGTAATTACAGCTTGCACTTCTCTAACTTTCAGAATTACAATTACTTCCCTTCAATATTTACATTTCATAACATCCAAGCACAAAAAGATCGACCCGACTGAAGATTTACTACAAGGGGGATACTTTTGTTCATGGATGTTATGAAATGTAAACATTGAGGGGAGGTTTTTGTAATTTGAAAGATAGAAGGGTGCAAGCTGTAATTATACAAACTTCGAGGGGAGGTCCCCGTAAATAACCCAAATATATATATATTGTCATTCATTTTGCTACTGTATGCCCAATTATATGCTTTTAAAAAAAAATTCTGCCTCAGCCTCAGCATTTGCACAACATTGTATATGATCCCATTTGGTATTGGAGCTACAATTAGGTGCGTCTCAAGGATTTATTTCTTCACTAATGTATTGTTTTCTTGTTCATTTGACATCTTCACTTTTTTTTTTAACTTTTCTTGTCAATGTAGTACTCGGGTTTCAAATGAATTAGGAGCTCGGAATCCACGAGCCGCGAAATTGGCAATCTTTGTTATACTTATTATTGGAACTGTTGAAGCCATGCTATTGGGAATGGCAATAATTTTGATGAGAAATATTTGGGGTCAGGTGGTCAGCAAAGACAAGGAGGTCATCAGCCATATGGCATCTGTGATGCCACTTGTTGCCGTAGTTCAAATCATAGACGCGTACCAATGTGTGCTCGCAGGTATATTGTTTCAATACTAGTACGTCCACACAAAATTTTGCAGAGACAGCGAGTGTCGTAGTGCTGTCGATAATAGTTATCCATAAGTATACTAATAACATTCTTAATTATAATATTTCATTGATCTCTAACAATATTATAGTATGTATATATTTGATTAATTGTCATAAATTGTGAAATCAACGAATTTCTGAATCAAGCTCGCGATGGAATGCATGCAGGCATAGTTCGAGGGTGCGGTTGGCAGAAAATTTGTACCATTATTAACCTTGGATCTTTCTATGGTGTTGGGCTACCAATTTCTGTGTTGTTGGCATTCAAGTTTCATATGGGAGGGAATGTGAGCTTT
Organism: Dactylorhiza incarnata; assembly: GCA_033032865.1. NCBI lineage: Eukaryota > Viridiplantae > Streptophyta > Magnoliopsida > Asparagales > Orchidaceae > Dactylorhiza > Dactylorhiza incarnata. The sequence continues at coordinate 4,442,287 of JAWHQI010000123.1, read as the reverse complement.
TTTTTTTCTTTTCTTCCTTTTCTAAATAATAATTTTCGATTTGAATTAATATATAAATGATGCAAATAATTAAGCAACGGTTTAATTATATAAATATATTGTTTTAATATGAGCAGGGTCTTTGGACAGGAATTATATGCGCCCTCATAATTCAAGTCGTGTTGCTCGGCATAATTACGATAAGAAGTGACTGGGACGAAGAGGTAAGCAATAATGAATTAGTAATTGCTATCAGAGTTTCTTCCTTTCAACTGCTGCTGTATAAAAAAAAGTTAAACTAGTTTATAAATATGTACCCATTCAATTGATGAACAAATAGGGTAAAATTACCCTTGTCACCAAAAAATAAAAACTATTTTTCACATGGTAGAAATTATGTTGGATTGAGTACTCTTGTTACCACACAATAAGTGGAGCGCGTGTCACGGTGAGGTCAAAGATGAGAGAAATTTGCACGTACGTGTAATGCATCATTATCGATCTACGTGCGATAATAAATAGGTCATCTTTTCGCGGGACGTCCCACGCCATTCAGCCCGCTCGCTCTCAAATTTTCTGTTGTTGTAGCAAGCAGAGCGAACGACGGTGAAAACCGCAAAACCCCCCTGCGCCGCTCGAATCCATCCTCTCCCGATGAGTCGCACCTCCCCCTCCTGCGTTGAAGACCTCCCCGTTATTTGCTGAAACGCCGCCCTATCGCGTAAACCCTAAAGAAGTCTCGAGTAATGACAATGACCTAGCTCGAATCCATCCTCTCACGATGAGTCGCACCTCCCCCTCATGCATCGAAGACCTCCCCGTTGACAATGACGATGACCTGGCTCGAGCTTCTTCCATCTGCAATTATTTGCGCAGTTCATTGCACAATACGGCCGTATTGTATGTAATACGGCTGGTTGTTCGATAAATACGGTCTATTTCTACAGAAATTTGCATACCTACAACTATACATATGCGAAGGAGATGTATGATATGGTCTACTTCGTCGTCTACAAGAACTGGCCTGAAAAGTTTTCACCTCCGGCGGGTAAGTGGGGTTATTAAGCTACTCCCTGAGGTGTTCTCTCCCCTCCATCGTCAACTCCATTCTTTAGGCGGGAGGAAAAAAATTTCAAGGGCGGACTCCGGCTGAATGGGGTGGGTCCCGCAAAAAGAAGGGCCTATTTATTCATGCACGTAGATAACCACGCGTCACACATACGCCAAAATTCTGGGCGAAGAGAAAACCAATTCTGAGTGAAAACTTAAGTCCATCGAAGGAGGAATTATTTGGCTTGATGCTTGGACCGGCCATCTTCAATATCGCAATGTGTTATACATATATGTCAATTTAATTTTGTATCAGGCAAGAAAGGCAGCGGAGAGAATTTTGAATCTTTCAGCAACAGGAGATGTGACGAATCCGAGCCCGCCGCAACGTTTGGATGTCAATGATTTGCAAAGCATCAAATTCCAGTCGGACGAGAAAACATTTGAGATGGAAGCTAGTTTTTCGGGCGTAGGTATTTTGGCAGAGGATGCCAATGAAAAAAGCTGGAGAAGGGGGGATTATGCAAATATGATGCGGTGATGTATTTTAGTTTTGTAGCTTGTAAAACAATGAAATGCATTCTTATGTTTGGGTCTTACATATATATTAAACATGTGTGTACTAAACAGCATTTGCATATGTAGTAGTGTGCTTTAACTAGCTTTTATTCGAGCCGGCGTGATAAAGGAATCTCGAGTAAACTAATCGCATGTGCAGCAAATAGTAGTGGGATATTTTCAAGATTAGCTGCATTTCTTCGCTCTGAGAACGGCAGCCCCGGATGAGTCGAGTTCAACGAACTCATTTTGCATGGCTCAAGCTAGAGACTTATTTATTGAGCTCGAGCTCAAACTCTCGACCACGCAATCTCAAGCTACTCACTAGCCGTATTTTATATATATATATATATATTTTAAGTGTTTAATGAAACATCTCACAAGTCGGCTTGCGAGATGATGAACAAAAACATATGAGCTCGAGCTCTTTGAGCTAAAACCTGAGCTCGTCGAGCTCATGAGCAGGCTAATCGAGTTGACAAGTCGGATCATCGAACTCACAAGCCGGCTGAACTCAACTTGCATCCCTACTATAAAGATTCTAATTGTTGATAATTTTCATTTAATACAAAACAAAAAATGCTAATAATAAAGCAATTTATAATCATGGGATATGGCACAATATGTGTATAATACATTTTTCATGATTGATTAAAATGAAGTTCAACCCTTGCTTCCAAATTAGAAGATAGAAAAGAAATTAGAAGATAGAGAAGAATTGGCGCAGGACGGTCATATATGACGGGATAAATAAATGGGAAACTCCTACATGCAATCATACATCCGACGAATTTAGCTTGCAATAATAATTAGTTGTATAAATCAAAATAGACTTATGCCACAATAGTTAAAGCTCTCAAATAAGGAGACACGAGAAGTCATATAAGTGCAAGAGTGCCAGAAAATCAAATAACTATTTAAATGAGAGATTACAAAGACCAAAACAATTAAAAACAAAGCTTATAAGTCAGAAGTCACTATCTCTTCAAGTAGAGAGCAAACAAACACACCTTGAACTTGCAAAAAAGGCGATGGCGCAATCCGGGGCTGATTTCAGACCTTAAAGTGTAGGCCCAACTGCTGGACAGCGAAGGCGATTGCTGGAATGAAGTTGAAATACCGGGAACAGCGCCAAGGAAGCAGCAATCAGCAAACAACAGCAGTAAATGACTGTCCTAAGGACCTCGAAACAGTGGGAGAGGGGCTGGAAACAGTGGAGAAGGTGGCAGGTAGTTGTAGGTTTGGCAGGTGGGGGAGTATGGCTCGGTGGGCTGTAACTGAGGCCAGATATTTGCGTCCGGGTCCCGGTTATAACCGGGAACAATAGGATTGCATATCTTTATCTCAGATATTTCAGAAAAACACGAGATATATCTCCCTTTATCTCAGATATTTCAGAAATAATCATGATGAAATCTCGAATTGGTCCCGGTTATAACCGGGACCCGGACGCAATTATTTGGCGTAACTGAGAGGTGGGGGTTCAGTTAAGGGGAGGGAATAATAGCTCCACGTGAAGAATATTGGGGCTAAGGGGGAGGTCGGCTGTTATGTGGAGTGGGATGAGTAGTGCCTGAATTTTCGGGAGTAGTGGGAGAAATTGTGGCTTAAATTTAGGAAGTGGTTCCTTTAATTTAGGTGGTGGAGGATAGTGGGGTAGTAGTGTCGGCTGGGTGGAGGATGGTGGTGGCCGGAGGTGTCCTCTGGTGGTGGTGGTCTCCGGAGACGTTTTCCGGCGATCGCCGGAAGATTCAAAATGATGGGAAATGAAAGGGAAAGTGGCGGTGGATCACCGGAGGTGGACGGAGATGTTTTCCGGTGATTGTCGGAGATGAAAATGAGGGAATTATGGGTTGTTTTTTAGGGATTTGTTGAATGGTGAGGGAGGGGGGTTGTTGTAGCCGGCTAAGTAGAGTGGGAGGTGGGAGGAAGTGATTGGGAATGATGATTAGAGGGTGGATGGCCAATGACAGTGAGGAGGAAGGGGGGTAGCCGGCTGTTTTGGGGGAGGAATGGGGGAAAGGTGGTGGTGGTGATCGGCCAAGGGAAGGAGGGGGCTGTTTTGGCCGGCCAAAGGAAAAGGGGGGAGGTAAGCTCATGCTTCGCACCCGGAGGTCGGCTGCGGCACCGAAATGATCAAGGGATCGGCTTCTACGCTCCAATCCTTCAATCCTCATAATGAGAGCTCTCACCATCAATATATAAACTCTAGGGGGGACAACGAACGGCTATGATTGGACGATCGTCTCAACTCAAAAATAAATAAAAATACAACTCGAAAAGAAAACTGAAAAGAACAAATAATGCAACGATCGTCGATCCGCATAAGATGAACAGTTCTGCTTCCCCGTCAAGAATGGTACAAACTATTAATATAGAGCAGAGTCATACTGCAAATCAACTGGGATGGAAGAACCAAAAACTCTATCCCTAGCCTTTGTTGCCTGAGAATTAAATTTGCCAAATAATATACAGCATCAGTATGCAGAAAATTGTATAATAAACAAATAAGCTAGGTGTTATGAAAACAGAAAACATGCTACAAAGTTCTTCCTCTTTGCAGCAAGAAAATATATGTCAGTTTTATTAATTATGAAATTTCTTATTACCATTTCAGTAAAAAAATCCAGTGTTGACCAGGGAAGAAAATTTTAAAAGGTTTTTGATACAGATAAACGAAAGAAGAATCACACAACAAACAATATACGTGATTCACATAAATTAAGGTTACATCCACGGACTGCAGCAGATCGAAGTTGATATAAAAGAGAAGACTGTTGTCTGGTTCACACACCCAAACCCTACAACTAACAGATCGAGACCCGTGATAACGTTTTCTTAAGAAACTGACAGAAAGGGAATCAACTAAATGGGTTTCATACAGATTAGGATTCAAGGTATATCAATAATTTTGCTGTTCTTTAAGGTAAGAGTAAGCTAAACTTAGATTCATACAATTTAATTGTCTAAATTTTTTTTTTAACAAGACAAGTCTATGTTGATGTTGTATTTTTTTCTGTTGTATGAAAATATAATCTACTTTCTGGGGTATCACTTACTTGTTTCTTCCAATCAGTCCAGAATGTAATTGCAAGAAGTAACAAAACTTGCACAATGAGGCCACATATAATCCCCATCCATAGACCCTGTTGCATAAGAAAACAAAACGTATCTAACTCATTTCAAGCATATTATTTGAACTTCCTACCAGCCCAAAATCAATTTGTTATAGACAACAACATAATCTATATCAAGTGCTCAATTTGTGACACTATATTCTCAACATATCCTCTCAAGTGTAGGCTCTTTGGTGTTGGGTGGCCTGGTAACATGTGGATTTACTTTTGTTTAAGGGTAAAAGTACATTTGACACCTGAAATTTATAGGAAAGACATGGAATCTCTGCAGTTTTCAAATTGACATTTGAAACTTTTATTTTTCAATTTGTGGTCAAATGAGGGTAATTTTTTTTTAGATTCAATTTCAAGTTATTTTAATGTGAAATTTTATTTTTACACCTCATTAAACGGCCTAAATTATTAAAATTTAATTATTTATGAAGTGCATAAGCCTATATGAGTTTCTCATTATGAGGCTTTATTCTCAATACAAATAATATTCAATTACTAATTACGAGGCAGTTCTTTAAGAAAAATACCTTTCCTCCGATATGAAAAACAAAAGCAAATAGAATCGCAGAAGGAATGCCCACGACATAGTAAGCTCCGAGATTAGCGAAAGCACAAACTTTTTGTAGGCCACAACCTCTTGCTATGCCTGCAAAATTCACACATGAAACTTGAAATATACAGTCAAGTCATATGTAATGAACTGATCTATATTAAATTCAAAATTTATACCAGAAAGCACACACTGGATTCCGTCAAAAACATTTGAAAGTGCGAGAATTGGAAGCATGATGGCCACATATTTCACCACCTCATCTTCATTGCTGTATGCATATCCCCATACATTGCGCACCAAAATCAAAATCATTCCGACTATTAGGCTCTCAAGTATGGCTAATAGCACCACAACACAAACAGCTAAACGTGCAGCCTGGGCACGCCCAGCACCGAGTTCATTTGAAACACGTGTGCTACATCAACAGAAGCAAAAATCATTAATATATATTTATTAATGCAGTCTAATTATGTTATAATAGCAGTTATAGCTTAACATACCTTATAGCTGCACCAAGACCATAAGGGATCATGAATATTAGTGAAGTAGTGTTGAGGCTGAGATAAGAAGAAAGGAATTGTGACTAAAATGAGGTTTAGAATATTAAAATGAATAATCGTCTGCAATCCAATGTACTATAGAACCATAGGGTAGCAAACCTGATTGACAACACTGATGTTTCTAGCTTTGGATTTGGAAGAAGGCCTGATAGAAGAACCAGAAGCTCGAATGACCAATACTCCACACTGATCCAAACGAGAAAAAAATGCATCTTAATTTTAAAAAAATATTTCCACCTTTCAAGTATTGTGACATGTGAAGGGCAAAAAAATTACATCACGAGTTCCTGATAGAAATTGCACTGCTAGATTGTTGCTCATGTTGAAAATATAATCTTACATTGAAAATGTTAAGTCTGAGCAAAAAGGCACAAATAAACAAACATAAAAGAACGCAAGATTTATGTGATTCACCTCACGAATGAGCTATTTTCATAGCCATGAGCATGTCAACTCAAAGATGTCTTTTAGATTTTCCATACCCTCTAACTCAAGAATAAGATGAGTTTTATAGAAAACTACTGTTGTGGGTCGCTTAACGCTCTCTCGGTTCGGAGAATCGAACCATCATAGCTCGAGAGCGAGCAAAGCGCGCAAAGAGAACTGAAGGGATTCCCCTAAAATTTGTCCAAGTCAAATCGGACCAAAGCGCTCAAGCAAGCTAACCCGACCGAGTAAGCCGCGCGAACCGTGCTCGCTCGAAGGGTCACAGAGCCGCTCAAAGGGGCGCACGACGCCACGCATGGAGCCACGAAGCCGCGCGCCACGTGCGGCTTCCCCGGGCACGCGCGCAAGGCCGCCTGTGCGGCCTCTCCTCACGCGCGGGTAAGGTCGCGTGGGTGCAACCTCTCCCCGTGCGCGCGACGGCAGCGCCCCGCCGCCTCCGACCGCTGCCATCGTCGGGCAATTTTCCTGGGCCGCCCGAACCGCCCAGGTGGCATGTTTATCATTTTCGAAAAATTGGTGATCCAGGTGACCGGGACCGAGCAATGTCATTCGTCAACTCAAAATCAAGTCAGGCGCAATTACCAACGCTCCCATCCGGAAAAGCTATAAAAAGGCACACATGCCTTCATTTGAAGACAGGAAACCAGAGAGACAAGAGAGAGCTCTGAGGTTTTCCGGCGAGGACTTAGCATTCTGCTCGCTCCTTCACTCTGAATCCGCTCCGCTCGCTCTCAAGTCCACTCTCTTTCAAGACTCCCGAGGACGCTCCCGCAAGCACTGGAGAAGACATTGAAGAACGCTTCTGCGGACGCTTCGAATACTTGGACTTTTCTCTTTTCCCCTTCTCTTGAGGCTTGTAAACGGAGAGGTGACATATCACCCTCCTGGGAACTAAAACTCTTGTAACCGCAAAGGAACTAGTGGAATTTGGCCAGCACAGATCCGGCCACGTGGTTTTTCATCATTTCTGAGTTTTCCACGCTAAAACGTCACATGTCATTGCTGCATGGTTTTCATTTGACTGTTTGCGCGTCCGGCTCACTCTCGAGCTAAGGCGGTCCGATTCTCTGGACTGGGGGAAAACCGAGTGACCCGCAACAAGAACCAACTGCAGAGACAGCGAGACTTTTTGCGTGGAAAAACCCGGAAAGGGAAAAAACCACTAGGTCAGTTCGGTGCCGACCAAATCCACTAATTTGCTTAAGGTTACAAGTGTTAGAATTTTGTGGAGGGTAACAGGTCACCGCTCCGCTTACAAGTATTTGAGAGTGAAGGAGCAAGGTCTTCCTTGGAACTTTCAGGGGAGGCTTCTGGAGCTGTTGCTGGAGCAGGCACCGTGGTAGAGCGGAATGAATACTTGAGTGGTTGAGCACTTGAGCGTTAAAGAGGTACTTGAGCGCTTGAGCGCGAGAGAGGCACTTGAGTGGTTGAGCGCTTGAGAGGCACTTGAGTGCTAGAGCAAGAGAGTTCCAAGTGTTCGCCCGAAAACCTTCAGAGTTCTAAGTCTTCGCCGGAAAACCTTTAGTCTTTTTCTCTCTTCTTGTTGTTTGTTTCAAATGAAGGCCTAGGGGGCTTTTTATAGCTTTTCTGAGGGGCGCCTTGGTAATTGCATCGTCTTGGAATTTGAGTTGACGAATGAGGTTGCACGATCCTGGTCACCTGGATCACCAATTTTCAGAAAATGACGGGCATGCCCCTCGGGCGGCCCGGGAAGGTTCGACGGCGGCGGCCGGTTGGGGTGAGAAGCGGCGGCGCGCCGCCGGCGCGACGGTGGTGCGGTGGCGGCGATGGGCGTGATGGTACACGCGATGCGGGGGCACTGCGAGCGCGCTACAGGGGTGTTGCAAGCGCGCTGGGTACGCGGCAGGCTGTCGAGCGCACGTGCGGCAATCCACTGCGCGTGTGTGCGCAGCAGGCACAGCGCGCGCGAATTAGGCGTGTTGTGCGAGCGGTCTGTGCGCAGCACGTGGGCAGGCTTGTGCGTTATGCGTACATGCGCGAGCACGCGCGTGGATGCTTAAGTCATTTGCTTGGGCGTGACGCGTTTTGCGTGCAAGTGCAGTTCATGCGTTCTGACATCCATTTAAGAGACCAAATGAGCTCGGAATTGTGCGAGAACGGGTTGGTTGGAATCGTCTTGGCGAACTGGTCGAGGTCAGGACAAGAAATCTCCGGTTCGACCGAACTATTTTTTGGGGAACCCCATCAACTACGAATATATCAAAGTACCAAAATACCCTTCCTAATATAATTTAAATACAATCTTACACTGAAATGGCAACGGAACCCTCAAAAATTCTGTGTGACTTCTGAAGCGAGGGAGCGATCTAATGAAGGTTGAATGTCGTATGTTTGGGAACCTTCAAATGGATTAGGATTTGAGGCATATAAATAATAGAAAAACTCAGTTAGTCTTGTGCATCGTCTTATGCCCTCCACCTATAACCAGTTTGTTAGAAATAAAGCAAAATGAGAGAAACAAACACAAAAAACACCAGATTTATGTGATTCACTCAAAGATAGGCTTATGCACACGGGCAACATTAGAACATTTCACTAGATTGAAGAATCAAAAGCAGCAACTCAGATACTCTAATCTAGAATAAGAAGAGTTTTATAGATAATTTCAAGAACGAGAAGAATCTAGCTAGAAGTACATGAAGGAAGCTAATCACTCTGTTGACACTTGGAGAATTAAGGTAATTGGTGATGATGTATCTATTGCAAGAAGAGGCTCCCTATCAACATTTTCCACAAACTCGAGACTAGAGGGTGGGCTCATGCCACATTTTAAAGACCTTTGGACCAAATGCATAACAAATTCGATCATCTTTGTAACTTTACTCAATCTTTCTAGCAGGAAAGCCCTTACTATTCTCTTGTCTCACTCCCGCTTCTTGGCTACACACAAATACCACGGTAAGTCCACAACCATGAATGTCAACAGAACTGTGATTCCTACGACAGGGTATGATCATAATCATAATATTTATGGCAATGTTTAGGATTGTTGAAATAAGTTGAACAAAGGCTCATTCAATGGCCCATTGGAGGGCTCATTTCTGTTTAGAGATTAATCCCACATCTTAGGATGGAGTTGAGTCTTCAATCATGCTCCCTATATATATGTACATACCCTTGTTGTAATTGGGAGCTTTTAAGAGAAAATAATGAAATTATATATATTTTTCTTTCAATTAATGTGTGTTTCTACATGGTATCAGAGCTATCCGATCCTCTCAGTTCGGCGCTCTTCATTTTGTGACTGCCTACTGTGCTGTCGCGAACACCTGCTCTGTAACCGTGCAAGCTCTCGGTCTCTGGTCTCTCGCCTGGTCATTCATTCTTCTGCCTCTCGTCTGCCTTTTATAGGCCTGGTTCGACGTTCCTTTAGCGTTGCCCTCCTCTGACCCAGTGTCGACAGAGCTCGCTCGTCTCGTCGTGACTGCGACTCTGCTTCCTACCTCCGACTCAGCGAACATCGTGACCGCGCCAGGTCCTCTCCTTACGGCTTCTCCTTCAGACTATTGTGCCCGCAAAACCAACTAAGCTCGCCTCATGTGCCCACCGCATCCAGCGACCGCAAAGCTCACCTTCTATGCCCGCAGAACTCGCCTTCTGTGCCTGCAGCACCCACTAAGCTCGTAGAGCTCACCGCTCGCTCCTGAGACAGCAGAGCTCATTCAGCCTCCTGTGACCGCAGTTCCTTGCGGCTTCTCCTTAAATCCGTCGAGCCCGCTAAGCCCGTAGAGCCGCTAAGCTCGTAGAGCTCGCAGCTCGCCTCCTGTGCCCGCCAAATCCAGAGGCTGCAATGCTCCTGTGTCCGCAACATCTCAGCTGAGTCGTCGCTCCTCTTTTGTCGCAGCGGTTTCACTCCCTTCCGATTGTCATGGGTATGTCTGCGGGATCCTTTCTTTCGTCTCTTCCGGTTCTTGCTCCGGCTCCCCAACCTGACGTGTAAGATGAACTGCAGATCATCACTCTTTTCCTCAATGGGAAGAAAAATTTTGTGGAATGGTGCACTTGGTGCGTCATGTCCTTCAGACCAAAGGCCTGCTTCATCATGTTACCCATGCTCCTCCCTCTGCACCTACGGAGCAGTGGCTCCATGAACATGGTCGAGTTCAGTCTTGGCTCGTCAATTCTATGGAGTCTGAGCCATACCGTATGGTCATGTACCATGAGATTTCCAAAGCCATGTGGGACGAGCTTCACTCTCTTTACTCAGGGCAGGACAGTCTCCAGCACCTCTACGATATCTTTACTGGGCTCCAGACGGTTGACCCTGGTGTGACTGGTGACCTGACCTCCTTTGTGGCCACATCCAAGACCCTTGTTGAGGTCTGGCTTCAGCACCAACCCCACTCCTTGGATTTTGTTGTTCAGCGAGCACAAAAAAAGATTGTGAGCATAGCTCTCATGATGGTCCCTCTACCTCCTCATGTTCACATCGTCCGGGAAACCATCCTCTCCTCCCCCACTGTTCCGTCTCTCCCTATGTGTGCTCCATGATTCTTAAAGTTACTCTGCCTCCTGATGTTGTGTTGCCACCTTCTCTTACCCTTCTGCACCACTACCCAGTCATGAGCCCTCCTTCTGGATCTCAGGGTGGTCGTCATTGCTCTTGTGGCAGCGAACGTGATGGTCGCACTCGCTCCTCTCGACCGAATAATCGCACAAATCATATCGAGGACACATGAATCAAGAAACTTGGGTTCCCGCCGCTGTCATCCATTGCGCCTCAAGCTTCTCCTATGGTGGATGTTCCTTCCACCTCCCGCTCCGACATTGACGTCCTGCGATAGAAACTCCAACAACTTCGAAGCATGTTTGCTCGGGCTTTTGACTCTATCGCCTCTACCTCCCTCGCAGGTATCTCCTGTTTTTCTCACAGTCCGGTGTGGATCGTGGACTATGGGGCTACCAACCACATCTCTCCCCACAAATCTTCTCAGTATTCGAATGAAACTTCTCTTAAGTTTATCACGGCGGCTAATGGTGATACCGCCCCATGTTTGTGGGTCTGGCAATGTGCCCCTTACTCCACTTCTTCCTCTCCACTCTGTCTTTCATGTTCTCGGCTCTCAATTCAATCTCCTCTTTGTTAGTCGTTTAACTCAGGATCATAATTTCTTAATCATATTGTTTTCTTCTCCTTTGTGATGCAGGATCGACGGACTCGGAATATCATTGGTAGGGGTCGGCTGTCCAATGGGTTGTATACTCTGGATCTCCCCTCCTCGGTTCTCTCTTGTCACTTCCACTGACTGGCACCATCGTCTTGGGCATGCTCCTCTTCCTATCCTCAAGCGTACTCTTCTTGATTTTTCTTTTTCTGATTCTCAATGTGAATCTTGTATTTACGGGAAACAACATCGTTCTACTTTTTCTTCTCATTGTACTCAGAGCGTTGCTCCTTTTGATTTAGTTTATTATGATATTTAGGGCCCTATAAAACAGCTAGTGTCTCTGGCGATCGTTATTTTGTTACTTTTACTGATAATCATTCTCGCATGACGTGGTTGTAAATGATGCGCGATCGCTCTGAGTTATTGCGAATCTTCCGCTCTTTTCTCGCCGAGACTAAGACCCAGTTCTCGCGGTCCCTGGAAATTATTCACACAAATAATGTACACAAATATACAAGTCACAGTTTTTAGGACACATGTGCTACACTGGGCATTCTTCACCAAACCTCCTGTCCCTATACACCACAACAAAATAGTGTGGTTGAGCGCAAAAATCGTCACCTTCTCGAGGTTTCTAGGTCTCTCATGTTCCAAAAGCAGGTTCCCATAGTTTATTGGCATTTCGCAGTTTCCACCGTCTGCTACCTTATTAACCGCATGCCCTCCTCTGTTCTCAACTCCGCAACATCATTTTTCATCGTCTTCCCCTCCACCTCTCCCTTTTCCTTGACGCCTTGTATCTTCAGTTGTGTTTGTTATGACCACCATCTGACCCTGTCATTGACAAGTTGGCTCCTCGTACTACCAACTATATGCTTGTTGACTACTCTCGCACCCAAAAGAGCTACGTCTGCTACTCTCCATCTAATTGGAAACTTGTCACCTTCGCCGATGTCACGTTCCTTGAAAATCAAACTGTCCAGGTCCTGATGAGGCGGTTGAACGTCTGAAATCTCGACTGGTGGCTCGTGGCTTTACACAGCAACACGACCTCGACTATGAGGAGACCTTTTCACCCGTTGCGAAGTTGAACACTGTACAGGTCCTGATCTCCTTGGTCGTTCATCGTCATTGGTCGTTGCATTAACTTGACATCAAAAATGCTTTCCTGAATAGCGACCTCATTGAGACTGTCTACATGCAGCAGCCTCCTGGTTATGAGACCACGGGGAAGTCTTTTGTATGTCACCTCAAGAAATCTCTCTATGGTTTCAAACAGTCTCCTCGAGTCTGATTTGATAAGTTCACTTGGGTCGTTCGCGATGTTGGCTTTACTCGAAGCTCGACTGATTTCTCTCTATTCACTCGTCATCGCCCGATAGGCACGGTGATACTTTTAGTGTATGTCGATGATATCTTCAACATAGGCAATGATCTCGCTGATATAACAATAGTCAAGAAGCACCTAGCATCCGTGTTTCAAACTAAGGATTTGGGGTCTCTGATATTTTCTTGGAATCGAGGTGGCCCGTCGACCTGATGGACTTGTTCTGTCTCAACGGAAGTACTATCTTGACCTTCCTCATGATGTTGGCTACTTTGGATGCAAGCCCGCTGACACACTTATGGATGCCGACCATAAGCTCTGCACTCATGCTTCCGACTCTGATCTGCTCTTCCCTAACCCAGAGTTCTATTGTCGTCTTGTGGACAAGCCAATTTATCTTACTGTTACAAAACCTGATATATCCTTTGTTGTTGAGGTGGTCAGTCATTTTATGCATGCTTTACGGATCTCCCATCTCTAGGCGGTTGAGCGCATTCTTCGGTATCTGAAGACTGCTCCGAGACAAGGGCTTGTGTATAAGACCTCTCCCTCCTTATCTCTGGTTGTCTACTCAGATGCTGACTATACTGGCTCTCTAGATGATCGTCGATCCACAAGTGGGTGTTGCGCATACTTTGGTGGACACCTTGTCACCTGGCGGAGCAAGAAGCAAACTGTGGTTACACGTTCATCTGCAGAAGCTGGGTACCGATCAATGACTTCTTTCGTTTCTAAACTTACAAGGTTGGAGAGCCTTCTGAATGATCTGGGTGTGAAACTTCCCTTTCTGGACACTCTCTTCTGTGACATCCAAGCGGTTATCCATATCGCCAAGAATCACGTGTTTCATGAATGTACTAAGCACATCGAGTTCGATTGTCATTTTGTTCGGGAAAAGGTGCAACTTAATAAATTAGACTTGCGGCATGTGCCTGCTGCTGGGCATGTGATAACTTCTCAAATATAAGTTATTTTCATCCATTATTTTGACCAAATAATTCATTATGATTGATAAATATAAGTTTAAATGGATTAAATATAAACTATTTATTATTTTGGTCAAACTTGAATATTATCGCTATTTTCACATGATTTTACTGTAGAAATTCCAAAGAAATCATCTTGATGAATCGAAGGCAAAGTGCAAAGGAAGTTAACGTCAGATTGAAGCAGCTTCACAGGTTTTAAAGTCATGCCACAACAATTCGTCAACAACTTTAATGCTGATTTCGAGCAGGAAATGGAAGCAGGAAAATAAGTCATGACTTTCAGAAAATAAGTCATGACTTACTGGTGAAAATCTGAGTTTTTAAATTTCGAATTTCACGCAAATCGGCGGCTACAGATGGGAAAGGAGGCATCTATTCGGCCATTAGAGTTTCTTAAGAGGGAAGCACGACTATATAGAGGAATATGGAGAGAGAAAAACCATCTTTTGTCATTTTGGAAAGGAGGAGGAGGAGATCTAGGGTTTGGGCGATTTTTGAAGAGGAAGAAGGGATCCGAAATTCCGACATCATGTTCTGTAAGATCGCTCTTATTTGTTTGTTCTCCTCCGTTGTCATGAACTAATTTTCATTGATCTTGTATGGTGAAAGTACTACGGTTGTTTTGATGATGTTTTCTACTTAACTTTTATGAATGTTTGATGAGTGTTCTTTATTGAGTTATGAACTTATTGTTGAAATCTTTGGCAATGAATTTTATCTACTATTGCGCTCCGAGAGTCGAGAGAGGAGGGGCGTAGTGCTAGGAAAAATTCTATCTTTTTACACCGCAAGAGTCGAGAGAGGAGCGTTGTAAATCTTTAATCCAAATTTCTTTATTTTACGCATCACTTCGAGAGTCGAAAGAGGAGAGGTGTATGTGTTTCATAATCTCATTCTAGTGGAGGAAAGTGAAAGAGATTTCCTTTTCTGGCTTGCGACTACGGTTGTTATTTTGCACAATATTCTTCACCTCTCTTATGTTAGAGATAACTAAGGGAATCTAGGATATTGAGATCTCCGATATCGAGAGGTACGGTTGTCTCCGTTTAATCTGTTGAAAGAAACTCGTAAAGCATTCAAATAAAGTATTAGGTATTCGAATTTTCATCATAATCATCGTAGGAAATCATTATACAAGATTATTTTCTCCGACATATATTTCGAAAGTTATTTTGAATATTTTCCTTAGTTTAAATCTTTGATTAAGAAATTTTATATTTCAACAAAATCACCTAATTTGGTTCACTTGAATTTCAAAGAAACGGCTAATATTTGCAAACCTTAGAATAGTCACTTCTTCGTGGGAACGATCTCTATTCACTCTTTATTACTTGATCGACACGTGCACTTGCGTATAAAACTATTTTCCGCGTATCAAGTTTTTGGCACCGTTGCCGGGGAAGGGCAACTAATCTGTGTTTTTCTTGTAATATTAGCGAACCTTAGTATTGAGAGGTCAAGTTTTATTTTTACTTTGCTCATTGTATTTGTCTTTACTGTTTTTGGGAGTTTGTCAGTGTATGTCCCGGTATCGGTCGGTTGAATTGTTTCCACTAAACGTTGAGATTGAACGAGCCTGTAGAAGAAATAGGAAATCAACTAGGTTGGAGCAAGATAATCAACCCACAATGAACCCAAATAATGAAGATGAAGTTCACCAAGAGGGTCAAGATTTAGGAGGACAAGTAGAACATAATGGTCATCAAGCCGAAAATAGAAGAACATGTCGCGACTATAATATGCCTTTTAGGGGAGGGGTCTAATTTAGTATTGTTAGGCCCGCTGTCGAAGCCAATAATTTTAAAATTGACTCTACTGCTATGCAACTTGTTCAAAATAATAAGTTTAGTGGCCATAATCATGAAGACCATAATTCTCATCTAAGAACGTTCATAGAAATCTGCGACACGTTCAAATTAATGGCGCATTGGAGGAAGCCATCAAATTACGTATGTTTCCTTTTTCTTTAGAAGGAAAAGCAAAAGACTGGTTGAACTCCTTACCTAATGGGTCCATTACCACTTGGGCCATCTTGATTGAAAAATTTCTAGCTAAATATTTCCCCCCATCCAAGACTGCTAAATTAATGAGAGATATTTCTACGTTCATGCAAGTGAATGGAGAAACCCTTTATGATGCATGGGAACGTTTTAAGGAATTATTGCGGAAGTGTCCTCATCATTGCTTAGCCATCCACCAACAGGTGTGGACCTTCTACAATGGCCTTCATACATCTACCATGATCCAAGTAGATGGAGCTGCGGGAGGTTCTCTCATGAATAAGTACCCAGAAGATGCATATGGGGAATCTTAGAAGACCTATCTTCTAACAATTATCATTATATTGAACGTCAAGGACATCCTTCTACTACGGCAGGAATATATCAAGTAGATCAATTCACGTCATTTGCAGCCCAAATGACGTCTCAATTTAATTCAATCAATAAGAGATTGGATGCTTTGACTTTATACCAAAATCAAATAACTCCACAAGTCAATAGCATAGTCACTCCTACGGTTACATCTAATCTCACTTTAACAATTGAGCAACTTGTAGGTAACAATGAAGAAGTAAATTATATTGGAGGGCAATTCAAACAAAATCATAATTCATATCCAAATAATTATAATTCTGAATGGAGAAACCACCCTAATTTCTCTTGGAAGAATAATTCCGGTTCAACTCCATCACATCTATTTAATTCTAATCCTATCCCTCAACATCAAAATCATCATCCTAATAAAGCGGGACCTTCAAGAAAATTAACCGACGATTTCATTATAGAATCCATGCAAAAGAATGAAACACGTTTCTCTAGTTTAGAAGGTTCAATGTGATTAATTGAATCACAACTAGGACAAATATCATCCGCTTTGAGCATTCATCCGCAAGGTACACTTCCGACGGACACCACACCAAATCCTAAGGGAGATAATCATCAATGTAAGGCAGTCACCTTACGGAGTGGGCGAGAGTTAATAGGTGGTCATGGCCATAATCCACTTGAAAAAGATAATGATCTTAAGCAAGGGGATAATAATGAAAAAGGGAGTAAGGAGTGTAATAACAATGAAAGGGAGGAACTAGAAATAATAGAAGGAAGTAAGAATGGAAATGAAGTAGAGATGACGGGTAAGAAGGGAAACACAATAATTTACCCCCCTCCACCTTTTCCTCAAAGGCTACGAAAGAGCAAACTAGATCAACAATTCCAGAAATTTCTGGAAATATTCAAAAAACTACAAATTAATATACCCTTCGCCGAAGCCTTAGAGCAAATGTCAAGCTATGTAAAATTCATGAAAGATATCATAAATAAGAAAAGAAAAAGTGTAAATGAGACGGTTGCACTCACTCATGAGTGTAGTGCGATTCTTCAAAAGAAATTACCACCAAAACTAAAAGATCCCGGAAGTTTCACTATTTCGTGTTCTATTGGGTATCAATTTGAGGGAAAAACTTTGTGGTTTAGGGGCAAGCATAAACCTCATGCCATTATCAATTTATAATAAGTTGGGTGTTACGATCTACGGGGAAGAAGAGAGAAAGAGAGCTAGGGCTACAAGAAATTAGGGTTAGGGAGAAGATGAACCTGAATAATACTTCATTCATGCCTTCTCCAAAGAGAGTCCGGTATTATATAGCACCCGGACCCATGGGGGCCGGCCAGCCCCCATAGGGGCTGAACCGGTGCGGTTCAGCCCCACTGCTCCTTATTTAATATTGGCGGGCTGTACCGGATGGTTCAGCCCAGTCTTCCTCCGCCTTCTCCTTTGGTCGACGTGCACAGTAATCTTCGAAGAATCTGGTAATGACGTCCGGCGTAACATTCCCTCCCCCATCAAGGGCCATCTTGTCCTCAAGCTGGAGGCGGAGAGCGTGCGGCTCTTGGAACAAGTCGGCTCTGGTTTGCATCTGGGACGAGACCTCTGTTGGAGTCGTAGGCTCTGCTCTACTCGTCGTAACGATGGTCATCGTACTATCCGGTGTCCCTAGTCGTTCCACGCTGCGGAGTGAGATCTTCTTTACCTGAGACGACTTGAGGCCTTCCAAGCAATACCCCTTCCCGCGCTGGCTGAACTTCATAGCCATCTGGTCCCAATCGAAAGTCACCCGCCGAAGTCGCCGCAGCCACGGTACGCCCAACACCATGTCAGAACCCCGGATTGGCAATAAGTAAACATCAATATGTTCAGTGTAACCCTGTATCCGGAGCTCCACCCCCTTCATCACTCCCTCGCACTGCAGTGTACGTCCGTCCGCTACCCTGACGTGGAAAGTTGCGCTGCGATCTATGTCACACCCCGTCTTCTAGGCCACAGCGGGTTGGATGAAGTTGTGAGTGCTCCCGCTGTCCATCAAGATCGTCACCGTCTCCCTGCCGACCCTCCCGGCTAAGCGTAAGGTCGGAGATGGGGTACCCCCTCCAGGGCCTGGATGGATACTCCAAAGTCTTCAATAGCCAACTTTCCCTCCTCTTCAGTGCGAGGAACATCTTCTGCTTCCTCCTGCAGCATGAATATCTGGACCTTCTGGCATGCGTGCCCTCGGGTGTACTTCTCATCACAGTTGAAGCATAACCCCCTCTCCTTCCTGGTCTGAAGTTCATGCCACGTCAGTTTTGTCACTGTCGGTCGGCCCTCGGTCGGGGGAGCCTCCCGAGGAGGGTGTACAACCGTAGGAGCTCTCACCGCTGTACGGGTTCTCTGCCGGTTGAATCTCTCCTCCTGTATCCTTGCCAAACTGATGGCATGGCTCAGACTTCGTAGCATATAGGCGTGGACCTCATCCCGCAACTCATCACGCAACCCTGATATGAAGCAACTGAGGAGGGTCTTTTCCTCCCAACTGACCCGATTGGCCAGCTTCTCGAACTCTGTACGGTACTCCATCACGGTGCCTTTCTAACGGAGTTTTTGTAACGTCGCCTCCACATCCTCGTACTCCAAGGGTCCATAACGGGCCGAGAATCCCTCCACAAAGTTGGTCCATGTTGCGTATCCGTAGGCCCGTATGAACCACTGAGCCCACTGGTATGCGTTGTCTTCCAGATGGAAGGACGCCAACTGTACCCACTGGTCATCTGGAATCTCCTGGTAAGTGAAAAACAACTACGCCTTCTGCACCCATTCCAAAGCATATCCCCATGTCTCCCGTTGGCCTCCGGTCCATGTTGTGGTCGGCCGTAAGGGTCATGGAGATTCGCTCCTCCTTGGCCGCCGCCCCATTGTTGTCCTCCGCCTTGAAATCCCTGTCAGGGAGGTTGTTCGTGCCATGTTTCGCCGTTTCCGAACCTCATCGGCCCTCCAGCGTGTTGAGGCGTAGGTAGGAGGCCCATTCCTCCTCCGAAAATAGCGTCCACAGCCCCCGGTGGTCGATAGGGGGCTGCTGGGGCCTCCCAGCCCCTCCACGGGGCAGCCCCGACCCTCTCATGGGCGGCGGAAGGGCCTCCTGGCCCGCTACCTGACTGCACAGCCGGGTGCGGCTGCTGCTGGGCGGCCCAGGCCGGCGGCTGGCGGGGGGGATAGTCGTCCACTGGCCGGCCGTAGCCGGTCCCCTCCGGGCCCGACGCCCAGCCCGCCTGGCTGTGCGGAGCCCTGTCCCAGGCAGGGGCCGATCCGGCGCAGGCTGGCTCCGTGCGTCCCGGATCGGTCCCGATCCCGCCAGGGAGGGTCACGCCCGAGCCCCCCGTCCCTCTGTTGGTTGCTGGCGGCGCATTGTGTGACGCCTCCGCCTCGGAATCGCTGCCCGGAACCGCTTTCCCCTTCAAGGACTTCATCAACAACGCCTTGATCTCCTCCATGCGTCCATCCATGCGTTTCTCCATTTTTTTTGTGGACGTTTTCAAGTGATCTTCGATTGCCGCCACCGAATCCGCCAACCCTACGTAGTTCTCCTCTAGGGTTGCCAATCGTGCGGTTTCCTCCTCCGAGCGTGTCACCATGGTCGCAGGAAGGTTGCTCTGATACCAAATGTTACGATCTACGGGGAAGAAGAGAGAGAGAGCTAGGGCTACAAGAAATTAGGGTTAGGGAGAAGATGAACCTGAATAATACTTCATTCATGCCTTCTCCAAAGAGAGTCCGGTATTATATAGCACCCGGACCCATGGGGGTCGGCCGGCCCCCATAGGGGCTGAACCGGTGCGGTTCAGCCCCACTGCTCCTTATTTAATATTGGCGGGCTGAACCGGATGGTTCAGCCCGGTCTTCCTCCGCCTTCTCCTTTGATCGACGTGCACAGTAATCTTCGGAGAATCTGGTAATGACGCCCGGCGTAACATTGGGTTTGGGAGAGATTTCCAAAACATCACTTACGTTACAATTGACCGATAAATCTCTTACCTATCCAAAAGGAATCGTAGAAGATGTCTTAGTCAAGGTAGAAAAGTTTATTTTTCCAGCGGACTTCGTGGTTTTGGATATGGAAGAAGACAAAGAGGTACCTATTATTGTAGGTAGACCTTTCTTAGCTACCGGAAAAACTTTGATTGATGTTCATAAGGGGGAGTTAACCATGAGAGTTAATGATGAGCAAGTCACATTCAATGTACTTAAAGCAATGAAATTCCCTCATAGGGAAGAGGATAATATGGAAGAGGTAAAATGCATGACTCTTTATGATTATGGTCTTGGCAAGAGCCAAGAATTGGAAGATGAAGCGGTAACGAATATTTCAACTGATGAAGAAAATTTTGTTGACGAAGAAGAAATTCATGAGTGTTTGGAAGCATTTGCACTTCAATCGGTATTCACTCGTAAACCGGAACCATTAGACATGCAAGAGTGGTCTTGTGTGGATAAAACTTCTATTATCAATCCTCCTATTCTTGAGTTAAAACCACTTCCTAATCATCTATCATATGCATATCTAGGAGAGAATGATACGTTGCCGGTCATAGTTAATTCTGAATTGCTACTGGAACAACATCAAAAATTATTAAATCTTTTAAAGAGACATAAACTTGTCATAGGATGGACTATTGCGGACATTAAGGGAATTAGCCCTTCACTTTGTATGCACAAAATCCTTTTAGAGGAAACCTTCAAAGGGTCTATAGAGCATCAACGACGTCTTAGTCCACCTATGAAAGAGGTAGTGAAGAAGGAGATTATTAAATGGCTAGATGCAGGAATAATTTACCCCATCTCGGATAGTTCATGGGTCTCTCCAGTCCAATGTGTTCCTAAGAAAGGGGGATGACCGTAGTAAAAAATGAAAAAAAAAAGAATTAATTTCTACTAGAACGGTCACGGGATGGCGTATATGTATGGACTACCGGAAATTAAATAAGGTAACAAGGAAGGATCACTTTCCTTTGTCTTTTATAGATCAAGTCTTAGATAAATTATCCGGAAATAATTTCTTTTGTTTTCTAGACGGGTATTCCAGTTATAATCAGATTACGGTAGATCCGGAGGACCAAGAAAAGACAACGTTCACGTGTCCTTATGGAACATTTGCAATTAGGAGAATGTCGTTCGGCTTGTGTAATGCACCGGCCACTTTTCAACGTTGTATAATTGCTATATTTTCATATATTATGGATTATGACATAGAAATCTTTATGGATGATTTTTCCATCTTTGGTAAATCGTTTGATGAATGCTTAAAGTGTTTAGAAAGAGTGTTTTTACGTTGTGTTGAAACTAACCTCGTTTTAAATTGGGAAAAATGTCACTTCGTAGTGCGGGAAGGCATAGTGCTTGGGCATCATGTATCAAAAAAGGGGCTAGAAGTAGATAGGGCAAAAATAGAGGTGATTGAGAAATTACCTCCTCCTAAAAATATAAAAGCATTGCGTAGTTTCTTGGGGCATGCATGATTTTATAGGAGATTCATCAAAGACTTTGCAAAGATTGCAAAACCTTTGAGTGGTTTGTTAGAGAAGGATATAAAGTTTTATTTTGATGAAAACTGCTTAGATGCATTTAATGAATTGAAAACCCGATTAACTACAGCACCTATTGTAGTAGCTCCTGATTGGGAAGAGTCATTTGTTCTCATGTGCGATGCTAGTGATTACGCTGTCAGAGTAGTACTAGGACAAAAGCGAGAGAAGATTTTCCATACCATTGCACATGCTATCAAAACTCTAATTGAGGCATAAATTAATTATACCACAACTGAAAAGAAACTACTTGCTGTGGTTTTTGCATTTGAAAATTTTAGATCTTATCTTTTATGCACAAACGTTATAGTATTTAAAGATCATGCGGCTATCCGTTATCTAATGGAAAAGAAATATGCTAAACCTAGGCTAATTCGTTGAGTTTTACTATTACAAGAATTTGATTTAGAGATCAAAGAGAGAAAGGGTGTTGATAATCCGGTTGCCGATCATCTTTCTAGGATTGAGTCCCCAAATTCAATAGTTCCGTCCGAGATTAATGAAAGATTCCCTGATGAATGTATTTTGGCTATTTCTGAAAGTTCCTTGCCTTGGTATGCTGATTATATCAATTATCTTGTTAGTAATATTTATCCTTCGGATCTATCTTACCAACAAAAGAAAAGGTTTATGCATCAAGTCCGTTCGTACTTATGGGATGACCCCTACTTATTTAAAGTTGGAGCGGATGGTGTGGTGAGAAGATGTATACCGAAAATAGAGAAGAGACCTATTCTAGAGAAATGTCATAGTTCTCCTTATGGTGGACATTTCATGGGAAATAGGACGGCGATGAAAGTATTAGAAGCCGGTTTTTTTTGGCCAACTTTATTTCGGGATTCTAGAGACTTTGTACACGAATGCGATCGCTGTCAAAGGGATGAAAACATAAAAAAAATTGAATCTATGCCAATGAACACCATTTTAGAAGTCGAGCTTTTCGATGTTTGGGGGATAGATTTATGGGACCGTTTGTTAATTCCAACGGTAATATTTTCATTCTTTTAGCCGTAGATTATGTTCAAAATGGGTTGAAGCTATTGCTACCACTAAAAATGATGTCAAAGTAGTTTTATATTTTCTTAAGAATAACATCTTTAATCGTTTTGGGACCCCAAGAGCTATCATAAGTGATGGGGGGAGTCACTTTTGTAATCATCAATTTACCACCTTATTGAGAAAATATGGAGTTACTCATAAAGTAGCATTGGCTTATCATCCTCAAACGAACGGCTTAGCTGAGGTTTCAAACCGAGAGATAAAGAAAATACTTGCTAAAACGGTTAGTATCAATTGCAAGGATTGGTCTCAGAAGCTGAATGATGCCTTGTGGGCTTATAGGACCGCTTATAAAACGCCAATTGGATTTACCCCTTATAGACTAGTATATGGGAAGGCATGTCATTTACCGCTGGAGTTGGAACATCGAGCCCATTGGGCCATTAAAAAGATTAACTATGACTTTTATGAAGCAGAAAAGAAAAGACTATTACAGCTCAATGAGTTAGAGGAAATCAGGAAGAATGCATACGAAAGTTCAAGAATTTATAAAGAGAGGACAAAGAAGTGGCATGACCAGCGTCTGAAAGAAAAATATTTTGAACCGGGTCAATTGGTATTATTATTTAACTCCCGTTTGAAATTATTTCCCGGTAAGCTTAAGTCTAGATGGTCGGGGCATTTCCGTGTAAAAGAAGTGCATCCTTACGGTGCAGTCACGGTTTTGAATGAAATAGATAACTCAGAATTTAAAGTCAATGGCGAGCGGCTAAAAATCTATAGAGGAAATGAAAATGAACAACGATCATCATTCATCCCACTTATATAAACAAATGAAGAAGACTTTATGTCCTGCCGGGACATGAAATCAGGCGCTTATTGGGAGGCAACCCAAATTTGTATTGTAAACAAGTGTTAATTTTAGTGAACGTTCATATTAAGGGAGTGTTGGAATGTCTCCAAAATGTTTAATCTCAGTTATAGGGTCAATCTTCACGATTTTCTCCATTTTCTGTCTCACACAAAAATTTTTAGAGCAATTAAGTCATGACTTAATTTCTTCCGTCATTTCCTTCTTAAAAGCTTAAAATTTAAAATAAGTCGTGACTTAAACTTTCGTCGACCGCAACATGGCGCAAACTATCGTCGACCGCAAACTTTCGTGACCGCAACATGGCAAACTTTCGTCGACCGCATCATGGCAAAATTTCGTCGACCGCAAAATTTCGTCGACCGCAAAATTTCGTCGACCGCAACATGACCCTAAACCTATCGTCGACCGCAACATGGCTTACACTTTGTTTGCCGGTCTAACTGAACCAGTTTCCGCGGGTCACTTAAACCCTAAACCTATCGTCGACCGTAACCCCCACATCGCCCTCGACGCCACTTCCTCCCCTTCTTCCTACCTGCGCACAATGTCGCCGGCGGACGCTTCCATCGGGCATTCTCGACGAATCGATCCAAGGCTTCCAGATCTACTCTCCACGTCCAGTGCTTCCGTGTACACCTCCAATTACAGTTCTGATTTCACCCTCCAGTTCTTGCGGCACATACTCTCGATCACAAAGGGCATTTTTGAGGTTAACCTAATACCAACTTTGCGGTAAGTCCTATCTACCTTGTTACGTTTCTTTGTAAACCACATTAGTATTTATCTTCCTCACATTGGGTTTCACCTGCACCTATTTCCTCTATATGATAGAGATGTCTAGTAAAAAAGGGAAACAAAAGTCACTTGCACACAAAGATCTACGATTCATTAACGATAAGGCTCATGATCGTTATGAGTTAATCAAGATGAAGCCTGTTATTTTTGAAAGAGGTTTTGAGATGGAAAAAAGGGTTTGGAGTCTGGATTATGTCAATCAGATTGAAAAGCTGAGTTGGACTACCTTTTGTCATCCACGGGTCGAAGCAGTTTTACCATGGGTGTTTGAGTTCTACTCAAACTTACAATTTCATAAGGATGGCAAGGTTTTCGTGCGTGGAAAAGAGGTAAATTTTTCCGCGGAGGCGATAAATGGCTTCTTTGATCTCGGGACTGAATTTGATGATGAATATTTACGTTTGGACACAGAAGACGATAAAGGTGATGTTGCGGCTTTATTATGTTATGATGGCAGCCCCGATTGGGCAAATAGAAAAAAACGAGTGTTCAAATCTTCTACTTACGGCCGAGAGGCAAAAGTTTGGTTGTTATTTATCAATGCTAGTATCATGCCCACCAAGCACACAAATCACGTTCCTTGGGAGCGTGCGCTTCTGATTTATGGAATCTTGATGGGCACGAAGATTAACGTGGGCCAAATCATTAGCAATCATATACGTTCGTTAGCAACCAAAGTGGGAGTTCGACAGTTATGGCTTCCTACATTGATCATGAAATTATGCCGCTACGTTGGGGTCACTATGGGACCAAATGATACGGTAACTCGTGTGGGACATCATATTACTTATTCAGTTATTTCCAAATACGTGAAAGTTGCCGCTAGAGATCCTGAAGACAGTTCGGATGACATGCTACCATCTACCACGCACGCAAAGAAAACAAAGGCAGCCCACAAACAGTCTGGAAAGGGGAAGACGTTGTCCAGCTTTGATTACATTCAACAATATATGCAGTTTCAGCATGTTAATTTCACAGCTAGGCTCGAGGCCCTGCGCAAGGATCACGTAACGCTACTCCAGAAGGCAGATATTCCTGTTGAAGACCATTCCTTTCCATATCAATCTAGATTCGATGTGGACGGCTATCTGCTAGATTCGGATGGAGAGCGAACAACTTGGGCGGATGAAGACCCTCCAACTTCTGGAAGTGATGATGATTAGTTTTGCATCTGCTTTGAGCTTTTGCTTACTTTATCTTAGTACAACTATTATGCTACTATGGACAATGTAATATGTGTGAAGTCACACAAATTCAGATCTGTGCTTATGCGTGCTATTTCATTATTTTTGCATACTATCAAAAACTTTGCCTAAATTACTACAATCTAACTACTCGCTCAGAAAGCGCTTATGTCTATCTTGTTAATGATTGTATGCCATATTTTGTATGTCATAGTTTGTGCTATTCTTCTCCATAATTATTATGCAGGTGAAGCCCCTTCTTGCTATAATATTTCAACATTTGCTGCAAGTGGACTGGACTCAAGGGTATATACCAACTATCTATGGCATACCTTTTCAGATAGGACAATCGGAGAGTATTTATTTTAATTTTCATTCTGTACTTACTTCTTTATGAAACCATGATTCTTTGTCCGCATGATTTATATTTGTTAGGGCCTAGCAAATTTATGAGTGTGGGGGTGGGATAACCTCCACCAATTGGGTAATGCACATGTTATCGGCTATTAATTTGTCAAGTCTAACTTTTGTAACTGTTGATTTACAAAAAAAATCTATTCTACCTATTTCATTTGCTTTGATTGATAGATTAGTTAATCCGAAAATATCAAATTATGAACTTGAAGTTAGTGAGATAGGTTGGAGCTCTTTTAAAAAAAAAAAATCATGCACTATATTCCTTAAAAGAGTTTGTCTCCTATTAATTAATTTTATTGACTTCTACATGTAATGTTGAAAGAGTGAGTTAGCACGGAGTAAATGATGCATGCCAAAACATTAAGAGTAGGTAGTGAGAGCCATTTGTGAATCATCTCATACCGTTAAGCCTATCTTTGATATAGATTATTCATTACTCTCTTGAGCCTACTCCTTTTCAGTTGGATACTTATCACTCAATATTTTATTTCCCCACATTCCAATTGATGATATCTTAGTAATCTTTCTATGTATGGGTGTTTGGTTGACAAATAAAAAATATATATAAATCATAGTGATATGTGGCATAAGTTTGTGTATACATGCTTGGAATGATCCTAACTATGATTTAAAATATCAAAAAAAAATATTATATAAATCATAGTGATATGTGGCCTAAGTTTGTGCACACATGCTTGGAATGATCCCAACCATA
Source organism: Dactylorhiza incarnata (assembly GCA_033032865.1). NCBI lineage: Eukaryota > Viridiplantae > Streptophyta > Magnoliopsida > Asparagales > Orchidaceae > Dactylorhiza > Dactylorhiza incarnata. Next base: position 4,415,688 of record JAWHQI010000123.1, on the reverse strand, counting down.
ATTCAAAATAAAAAAATAAAAAAATTGTGTGAAAATAATGTTTGGAAACTAAACCTCATTATATGGAAAGATATTGAGATTACTATCAGAGAAAATTTCTTATCGCTACAAAATTATGATCATTGAATCCAAAGCAAATCCAAATTTCTATCTTTCTGATTATTTCAATTTGCTACCAAACTTTTGTGGAGGCTAAATCAAAACTCCAACCTAGTCTCATTCTTTCTCATTATTAAGGAAGTTTAAATAAATAAATGGTATGGAGCGAATAATTTTAAGGAATAACACACACTACACTAGAAATTTTGATGGAGCTCTTTCTTCTATTAAACTAATGGACTTGTGAATTTTTGAAATTTCAGTGATTAACTAGTTTATCAATTAACAATGTGAATGTCTTGAATAATTCTTGTCTGATTAAGTTCAAGAGTTAGGTGCATCAAATTTATATTTTGATAGACATGTGCTTACTCGAGTATTTAAAATGATTTATCTTTGCTAGGGACTAGCAAAGAATTGAGTGTGGGGGTGTGATAACTTCTCAAATAGAAGTTATTTTCATCCATTATTTTGACCAAATTATTCATTATGATTGATAAATATAAGTTTAAATGGATTAAATCTAAACTATTTACTATTTTGGTCAAACTTGAATATTATCGCTATTTTCACATGATTTTACTGTAGAAATTCCAAAGAAATCATCTTGATGAGTCGAAGGCAAAGTGCAAAGGAAGTTAACGTCAGATTGGAGCAGCTTCACAGGTTTTAAAGTCATGCCACAACAATTCGTCAACAACTTTAATGCTGATTTCGAGCAGGAAATGGAAGCAGGAAAATAAGTCATGACTTTCAGAAAATAAGTCATGACTTACTGGCGAAAATATGAGTTTTTAAATTTCGAATTTCACGCAAATCAGCGGTTACAGATGGGAAAGGAGGCATCTATTCGGCCATTGGAGTTTCCTAAGAGGGAAGCACGACTATATAGAGGAATATGGAGAGAGAAAAACCATTTTTTGTCATTTTGGAAAGGAGGAGGAGGAGATCTAGGGTTTGGGCGATTTTTGAAGAGGAAGAAGGGATCCGAAATTCCGACATCATGTTCTGTAAGATCGCTCTTATTTGTTTGTTCTCCTCCGTTGTCATGAACTAATTTTCATTGATCTTGTATGGAGAAAGTACTACGGTTGTTTTGATGATGTTTTCTACTTAACTTTTATGAATGTTTGATGAGTGTTCTTTATTGAGTTATGAACTTATTGTTGAAATCTTGGGCAATGAATTTTATCTACTATTGCGCTCCGAGAGTCGAGAGAGGAGGGGCGTAGTGCTAGGAAAAATTCTATCTTTTTACACCGCAAGAGTCGAGAGAGGAGCGTTGTAAATCTTTAATCCAAATTTCTTTATTTTACGCATCACTTCGAGAGTCGAGAAAGGAGAGGTGTATGCGTTTCATAATCTCATTCTAGTGGAGGAAAGTGAAAGAGTATTTATGACATACCTTTTCAGATAGGACAATCGGAGAGTATTTATTTTAATTTTCATTCTGTACTTACTTCTTTATGAAACCATGATTCTTTGTCCGCATGATTTATATTTGTTAGGGCCTAGCAAATTTATGAGTGTGGGGGTGGGATAACCTCCACCTATTGGGTAATGCACATGCTATCGGCTATTAATTTGTCAAGTCTAACTTTTGTAACTGTTGATTTACAAAAAAAATCTATTCTACCTATTCCATTTGCTTTGATTGATAGATTAGTTAATCCGAAAATATCAAATTATGAACTTGAAGTTAGTGAGATAGGTTGGAGCTCTTTTAAAAAAAAAAATCATGCACTATATTCCTTAAAAGAGTTTGTCTCCTATTAATTAATTTTATTGACTTCTACATGTAATGTTGAAAGAGTGAGTTAGCACGGAGTAAATGATGCATGCCAAAACATTAAGAGTAGGTAGTGAGAGCCATTTGTGAATCATCTCGTACCGTTAAGCCTATCTTTGATATAGATTATTCATTACTCTCTTGAGCCTACTCCTTTTCAGTTGGATACTTATCACTCAATATTTTATTTCCCCACATTCCAATTGATGATATCTTAGTAATCTTTCTATGTATGGGTGTTTGGTTGACAAATAAAAAATATATATAAATCATAGTGATATGTGGCATAAGTTTGTGTATACATGCTTGGAATGATCCCAACTATGATTTAAAATATCAAAAAAAATATTATATAAATCATAGTGATATGTGGCCTAAGTTTGTGCACACATGCTTGGAATGATCCCAACTATAATTCAAAATAAAAAAATTGTGTGAAAATAATGTTTGGAAACTAAACCTCATTATATGGAAAGATATTGAGATTACTATCAGAGAAAATTTCTTATCGCTACAAAATTATGATCATTGAATCCAAAGCAAATCCAAATTTCTATCTTTCTGATTATTTCAATTTGCTACCGAACTTTTGTGGAGGCTAAATCAAAACTCCAACCTAGTCTCATCCTTTCTCATTATTAAGGAAGTTTAAGGAAATAAATGGTATGGAGCGAATAATTTTAAGGAATAACACACACTACACTAGAAATTTTGATGGAGCTCTTTCTTCTATTAAACTAATGGACTTGTGAATTTTTGAAATTTCTGTGATTAACTAGTTTATCAATTAACAATGTGAATGTCTTGAATAATTCTTGTCTGATTAAGTTCAAGAGTCAGGTGCATCAAATTTATATTTTGATAGACATGTGCTTACTCGAGTATTTAAAATGATTTATCTTTGCTAGGGACTAGCAAAGAATTGAGTGTGGGGGTGTGATAACTTCTCAAACAGAAGTTATTTTCATCCATTATTTTGACCAAATTATTCATTATGATTGATAAATATAAGTTTAAATGGATTAAATCTAAACTATTTACTATTTTGGTCAAACTTGAATATTATCGCTATTTTCACATGATTTTACTGTAGAAATTCCAAAGAAATCATCTTGATGAGTCGAAGGCAAAGTGCAAAGGAAGTTAACGTCAGATTGGAGCAGCTTCACAGGTTTTAAAGTCATGCCACAACAATTTGTCAACAACTTTAATGCTGATTTCGAGCAGGAAATGGAAGCAGGAAAATAAGTCATGACTTTCAGAAAATAAGTCATGACTTACTGGCGAAAATATGAGTTTTTTAAATTTCGAATTTCACGCAAATCAGCGGTTACAGATGGGAAAGGAGGCATCTATTCGGCCATTGGAGTTTCCTAAGAGGGAAGCACGACTATATAGAGGAATATGGAGAGAGAAAAACCATTTTTGTCATTTTGGAAAGGAGAAGGAGGAGGAGATCTAGGGTTTGGGCGATTTTTGAAGAGGAAGAAGGGATCCGAAATTCCGACATCATGTTCTGTAAGATCGCTCTTATTTGTTTGTTCTCCTCCGTTGTCATGAACTAATTTTCATTGATCTTGTATGGAGAAAGTACTACGGTTGTTTTGATGATATTTTCTACTTAACTTTTATGAATGTTTGATGAGTGTTCTTTATTGAGTTATGAACTTATTGTTGAAATCTTGGGCAATGAATTTTATCTACTATTGCGCTCCGAGAGTCGAGAGAGGAGGGGCGTAGTGCTAGGAAAAATTCTATCTTTTTACACCGCAAGAGTCGAGAGAGGAGCGTTGTAAATCTTTAATCCAAATTTCTTTATTTTACGCATCACTTCGAGAGTCGAGAAAGGAGAGGTGTATGCGTTTCATAATCTCATTCTAGTGGAGGAAAGTGAAAGAGATTTCCTTTTCTGGCTTGCGACTACGGTTGTTATTTTGCACAATATTCTTCACCTCTTTTATATTAGAGATAACTAAGGGAATCTAGGATATTGAGATCTCCGATATCGAGAGATACGGTTGTCTCCGTTTAATCTGTTGAAAGAAACTCGTAAAGCATTCAAATAAAGTATTAGGTATTCGAATTTTCATCATAATCATCGTAGGAGATCATTATACAAGATTATTTTCTCCGACATATATTTCGAAAGTTATTTTGAATATTTTCCTTAGTTTAAATTTTTGATTAAGAAATTTTATATTTCAACAAATCACCTAATTTGGTTCACTTGAATTTCAAAGAAATGGTGTAGCTAGTATTTGCAAACCTTAAAATAGTCACTTCTCCGTGGGAACGATCTCTATTCACTCTTTATTACTTGATCGACACGTGCACTTGTGTATAAAATCATTTTCCGCGTATCAGCAAGTTGCAGACATCCTCACTAAGGCCTTACCTCAACCACTATATCATCAGTTTTTGTCCAAACTTGGCTCCTACGATTTGTATGCTCCAGCTTGCGGGGGAGTATTGAAATAAATTGTACAAAGGGTCATCTAATGGCCCATTGGAGGGTCCATTTTTGTTTAGAGATTAGTCACACATCTTAGGATGGAGTTGAGCATTCACTTCTCCTCCTTATACAAATGTACATACCCTTATTGTAATTGGGAGTTTTTAAGAGGAAATAATGAAATTTTATATTTTTCCTTTCAATTATTGTGTGTTTTTACAAGGATAAACCTTAGAAAACTTCTCCTTGTTTACAAGATTTTTGTTACGGGCTCACCGTAGAATGTCGGTAAAGTTGCCGGAGGATATCCTGAGGGAGGGATAATGGTGGAGGAGGACATTGTGGAGCTGGAACCGTGGCTGCTTAAGCGGGGTGTGCTCGAGAGAGAGCTACTAAAATCTCTTGAATACAAATGAAGAAAAATTAATACTTGTTTATCATTTCAAGACCCAAGGGGTTCTTTAAATAGACTTATAAAGGGCATAAACATAAATAAGAGACATAAACGTAAATAAGTCTTAACACTTGGACTTACTTAAAATGTGACATAAAACACAATCGATAATAACAGGATGATAAGAACTAGGCCAGAGGTCCATAACATCACTCAAGTCTTTCAAAACGAGCTTGTCCTCAAGCTCAGAGGGGGATCGAAATTTGCCGGTTGGCTCAACCAATACCGTTCATCTCATCGAAATCCTCTACTTCCAGATAGAAAAGCCGTTTACATCGACTGTACTATTCATCGCACTTAGCATACTTTGCTCGACTGTCGACAAATGTAGCATGGGGTAAGAGTCGGCGTTGGGATTCTGCTGAAGGAGCAACTTGGGTGTCTGAGAGGGCACTCGTGGGTTTATAGTCGTCGCGATCCATCTGTAATCAATGCTCACAGAGTCGGGCCAGACTCATGGCAGTGAGTAAATCACAGGGGTTCGATCACAGGGGTCTTCGAACTTGCCGTCCATTCTGAGGCGTTCTTGAAGTCCCACTGTAAAGATCGCTACTTGTTGTTATGGAGGTAGCGACATGTGGGTGAGGAGGACCTAAAACTGTTCCAGGTATGCATCAACCGATCCCGTTTGGCGTAATGTCGTGACAACATCGAGGGGTTGCTGTGAATCGGAGGGTCAAATAGCATGTTGCAGACCCTTATAAAGTCGTGCCAGGTCATTCCCAGATTGTCGGCATGCGCACGTGGAACCACAACTGAGTGACATCAAACGGGTGGAAGGATGCCAAGCTTATCCATTCCAATACCAATGTCTGTTGATGGTTACAAAATTGTTCGCACCGGGTGAGTCACCCCAAAAGATCGTCCTTCCCGTCATAAGTTGGAAATGTCAACTTGGTGTAATATGGCATGATGATGACTTCAGGTCATATCATGGTCGAGGGATCAGAGCGAAGAAGTAGCGGTGGAGGCACATGGCTGCTGCAAGCCTGCTAATGTGCAGGAATGGTGGCGACTGTCAGAGAGGATGCGAGATGATTGAGTTGCTTGGAGAGGGTAGCAATGGTCTCCTGATGATGCACCTCGACTTCTGTATGGCGTAGGTCTGCTGCAATTTGATTTCCAATGAGGGCTTGCATCATGGTCATAAGCTGACTCAGTTGTCCCGACGAGTCACCCATGTTACGATTCTGGCAGAACGAGCGGGACTGATGTGCTCGAATTAGGTGTGCCACATGAACCGCATTGTTTCCTAATGTTGATATATATATATAATTACCCAAACCTCCCCTGTAAGTTAGCATAATTACTGAGAGCACCCCTCTTAGTTTCGAAATTACAAAAATCTCCCCTTAAGTTTTCATTGCATTACAAAAAACACTCCTTAAGTTTTCATTGCATTACATCCATGAACAAAAATACCCCCATGGACACTGTTCACCGAGGGGGGGTATTTTTGTGCATGGATGTTTTGAAATGAAAACTTCAGGGGAGGTTTTTGTAATGAAATGAAAACTTAAGGGGAGGTTTTTGTAATTTCTAAACTAAGAGGGGTGCTCTCAGTCATTTAGCAAAGTTAGAGGGGAGGTCCCGGTAAATGGCCCTATATATATATAAGTTTATATATATATATATTTATATATTTATATATAAAGATATAAACCGGAGATGGCTTGAGATAGCAGTGCTGACAGGTGAAAAAACGGCGCAGGGTTTGAAAACAGTCAGCCACAGTGTAATTTATGTTGGCACTAGGCTCGAAATAGAAGCGCGCGGGAATAGAGGGATCATGCGACTCTGGCAGAACACTAATAGCAAGGCTCAAAGATTTCGACGAAGGAGAAGACAGGTGGGAACAGTTCGGACATCGTGAAATGGTAAACGATGCGCAGAGGCCAGCGGATGAGGAAATCGGCGCAGAGATGCTGGTGATCTTCATTGATGACAACTGACACGGATGCTAAGCGGAGCCACTATCGATCAGGGGGGAGTTGCGACCGACTGTAACCCTATACGATAGAGTTGATGTTACTGTTGTCTATCGGCTATCGAGAAGGAAAACGGGGTTGTGCGATCTGCCCGAAAGAGGAGTTGTTGTCGTTGGATGATCGAGCCAATCGAAACTGAGGACTAGGAGACGCGCGGGTTCAGAGAAAGCTTCGACTGTGCGAGCTTCAATGTATTGCGCAATGGGCTCTCCATTTGGCTTAGTCAGCTGAAATGTTGAAACCGCTCCATTTGGCTTAGTCAGCTGAAATGTTGAAACCGCTGGTACTGACATCCAATTTGAGGTCGGGCAGCAAGTCAAATCAGGTTCATCGATGAATAGTAGGGTCGAGGAGATTGACTCGGATACCAAATTGTTACGAGTTCGTCGTAGAACGTCGGTAGAGTTGTCAGAGGATGGTCGGAGGTGGGGATGATAATGGAGGAGAATACTGTGGAGCCAAAACCGCGGCTGCCAAGGCGGGGTTTACTCGAGAAAGAGAGAGAGAGAGAGAGAGAGAGAGAAAAACCAAAATCACTTGAAGACAAAGGAAGAAAGACTAATACTTGTCAATCATTACAAGACCCAAGAGGTCCATCAAATAGACTTACAAAGGGCATAAACGTAAATAAGAGGCATAAACCTAAATAAATCCTAACACTTGAACTTACCTAAAATGCAACCTACAAGACAATCGATAATAAAAAGGATAATAAGAACTAGGCCCGGGCCCATAACAGTTTTCAGAAATTTAAGGGTCTGATGATAACCTTAAGGTTTGTTATTTTTAAGAAAATGTTGAAATCACAAGGACCATTGTACAAAACAAACACAAAGTGGAAGAAAAATTTACAAGAGGAAACTTATTACCAAATCATGCTGGCCGATGGAATCGCCAATTTGATGAAGACCAAAGTACCACTTAGAATATCTTTTGAAAATCCATTCCATGTCTTCTTACAAGAAGGTGACCACTTGATAAAGAGTGACAAAAGTAGTACATTGATCCAGTAAGAAATGGAATTTGCAAGAGCTGCACCTTTGTTCCCAAGGCTAGATTTGAACACCAGAAGCCAACAAATTAGAATGTGTAGAAGGGTTGTAACTCCGGAAGCAAATAGCAATGGAAATACAATATTTTGTGTCTGTAGGAATCTAGCTTGGCACTGAAGCAGCCCATAAGCGAAAAGTGCGGGTATCAGCCATCGAGCGTATAAACCCGCTTCCATTGATATTTCAGGATCTTGGCCTAATGCTATTAGAATCTGAGATGTGTAGCCCCAGAAAATGGCCACAGGAATGCTCACTAGTGTAAGAACTAGCACGGCACTTTGCAGGTGCCTGCCGAGGGCATTGTGCTGCTGAGCTCCAAAAGATTGACCACATAAGGTTTCTAATGCACTTCCCATGCCCAGCTGACATAAACAGAATAATTTTCATTCAAACCACTTTAGAGACAGAAAAAAAATGATATTTGGGATTTTACACGAGTTCAAGGCATCAATAAATTGTAAGTTTGATTGATAAGATTAGATGTTAATATTAGGCATCATTTCTTAAACTGTGTTAAATGTTCATTGCACTAAATAATCACTTTTATATGGAAACACAGATACTTCATGAGTCAATATGCTCATTGTTAGTTCTATTTATAATAATATGTCCGCGCGTGTCAGGACCGACTCGGAACGACCTAATGGGTTCCGTGTCACTAGGGAATTGCTCTACGCTGGAGATACTATAAATACCCATTCCACATTTGATGGGGTATTGTGGACTATCTTGAGCGGAGCCAACATTCTCAAGATATCGTTTAGGGTTTCCGCTCAAGTTCTCTCCCGTTCAGCGCCGCTCTCCGTGTGTCTCGTTCGCGATTTTTGGTTTTCCCGTCACCGCTCTTCTGCTGTTCGCTATTCCCGTCGGCGCGTTCTTCTTCCCAATCGCAAAGGAGCAGTTCTTCCATCGCGATTTCGTCTGTTAAAGATCGCAAATTCGCTCGCAGTCGCCGATCGGTAAGAGAGGATAGAACCAGTCGCTGTTTGGAAAGGATCGCAGTCGCCAAATCCCTGTTCATCCTCTCTTCTCCATTGCAGCCGCCAGGGAGAAGTTCTTCAGATCTGTTCTTGTTTTCGGATCTGCTTGTTTGCTGCCAGGAAGATCGCATCCAGTCCCGTCGATCGCAAGGAAGATCGCAGTTCTTCCAGATCTCAAGGAAATCGTCGGAAGATCGCCGATTTCCTGGAGGTTTTCACGCCGTTTCCTGGAGTTTCGCGATTTTCCCTCTACAGATCTACAGACCTACAGGTCGCTGTAGGAGGATAGCAGATCTCGTTCTTGTCCTCCAGATCGCGATTCGTCTTCCTGTATTCGTCTCCGGATTCGTCTTCCTGTTGCAGATCAGAAGAGGAAACAGATCGCGTTCCTGTGCTTCCAGATCCAGATCCAGAATTTCGCCAGATCCAGATCGCAGATCCAGAATTTCGCCAGATCTTGGATCTCCTTGCTGCGGCAAGATCTGGAACAGCCTTCTTCATTTTGGATTGCAGATCTGAATAAAGGATTTCACCTTTTTTTTGTTGGCTGCCAAGTGCTCAAAGAAGATCTCCCGTCCATTCTGTTTCCTTGCTCCTTGACAGCTACAGATCCTGGTGTTTGTCTCTGTTTTTCCTGTCCGAGAGAAATCAACAGCAGACATACAAGCATAGAAGGGAACACAGTGGTCATTGGCACTTGTCTACAGCCGAAGAGGAGTAGATTACTCTGGATTGGTTCTGAAGACACCGGATCGGCACCGCGCGAATCAGGTGATTTTATTCCAGTTTTTCTGTTTAGAATTCTGCTGCGATGTCGAAGAAAAGTGCGCTCGACGTCACCAAGTTGCAATCGTTCGACGCGTCCGATTTCCTCAGTTGGAAAATTCAAGTCCAACTAGGAATGAAGGAACGCGACATCTTCTACACTGTTCAGAGCGATTTTGCGTCTTCTGGCGAGGGCGTAGACGAATATCAGTGGACCAAGGATGAGGATTTCTGCAGGGACTACCTGTTGAATTCCCTCAATCCTCGGCTCGCACTGACCTACCACGCTTACAAGACTGCAAAGGAGATCTGGGATCGTCTCAACGCGCATTTTCAGAAGGAGGAGGTGTTGTCCAAATCGCTCATTGGGGAGAAGTTCTTCAACTTCCGCCTCAAGGCGAACCTGCCGATCACCTCCCAAATCATAGAGCTGGAAAATCTGCGCAACAAGCTGGAGGACGATCAGTCGAAGATGGACGACAATCTGTTCGTGTACTTGATCATGAGCAAGCTACCTGCGGAGTGGCTGACATTCAAGACAGAGATGCATAGGCGGAAGGAGAAGATTACTCTGGATGAACTCAAAAGGTTCATTCACATCGAGGACCAGAACATCGCTGGAAAGAGCGCGGAGCAGGTTGCTCAGCCCCCACAGGCTGTCAACTTCGTTTCTCGACCTAATAAGCCTCCTCGGAAGCCCCCGGTACCTAAAGTTGACCCTCCTGCCCAGTTGGCTGTCAAGAAGCCTTCTTTCAAAAGGAAGAAGGGTAAATGCAACAACTGCGGCAAATGGGGTCACTGGGCTGCTGACTGTAGGGGTCCGAAGAAGCAAAAGGATGAAGCTCCACCTCAGGCGGCACACATGGTGGTCGATACTTCTGATCTCAAGTCCTTTGTGGCTATGATCGGGAGCAATCACCGCAGTGCGTCTTCTGAGTGGTGGCTGGACAGCGGTGCTACCTGTCACGTCACAAATGACAGAGGCCTTCTCTCAGACGTCAGAGCAGTCTGAGACAGAGTTGAGAATTGCAATGGAGGAGCGACAGTCGTCACTCATGCTGGGACGGCAAAGCTCGTCCTCTCTTCAGGAGCTGCTGCTGCAGGAGGAGCACATGCAGACTGGGATCCTGAGAAGGATGACCTGCTGGATGATGACTACTAGAGTATATGTTTGATTTACTTTCTTTGGCCTAGAGCATTGTTTAGCTCTTTTCTTTTACTTGTTTTTATTTGGACTATTTATGCTCTTTTGTTAATCACGAGACATTAGGTCTTCTGGTACCTATTTCTCAGATTGTACTCTTGACTTTTATGTGATGCTGTCTGGTTTATGCTTTATACTTATGCGTGCATACATACTACTGTTTTCTTTCAGTCCAATATATTATAACAGGTACTTACGGACACGGTTGTGTAATGAGTCGAACTGGTTGAACATTACACACACCAACCCTTTTCCAACGTCGGTATACCGCGGACATAGGAGGAGATTGTTAGTTCTATTTATAATAATATGTCCGCGCGTGTCAGGACCGACTCGGAACGACCTAATGGGTTCCGTGTCACTAGGGAATTGCTCTACGCTGGAGATACTATAAATACCCATTCCACATTTGATGAGGTATTGTGGACTATCTTGAGCGGAGCTAACACTCATTGTATGTCTAGAAATTGACACGTGATTCCTCTCACCCAGGCTGATCTAAAGATTATCCTCCTCGGGATCCACGGACGACGATAACCCGAGGGTAGAGCGTCGGACAAGTATCAATAGAATTATTGTCAAAAAGGTCATAGCTAGAAAAATCATATGTAAGCATGACATGTAAGAGCAGATGTACAATTTTAATTTTATACGACTCGGTTATAAGTGCCAAAGTAAGAGCATAGGTTTTGTTCGTATCTTCCTGTGTCTTTTCTAGGTAGCCCAACAGCTGAGTTACTTGAGCCTATGAGTAAGGCCGCCAACAGAGAGGAAAATGGCATTTTGGAGGTTCTCTCCAAGCCCTTGTTCCTTGCACGTAATTTATAATCTTGGTTCACGGAGGGGGGCATTTCACTCTGATGGGTTAGCAGATGGACATCCTAACATAAACATCTCTCTTTTACTTCCTTCCCTCTTGGCCCACTACGAGACTAAGGCTCTGTTTGGTACGGCGGTAGTGGTCGCGAACGCGGTAGTTATAAATCATCGTTAGTGAACGTCGAACCTCACCTAAGGAACTTCATTCCTTTTTATGCTCAAAACTAGCTTTCTTTCCTTGGTGGCGGTCATAACCGTTGTCATGCCAAACATGCATTCTATGGCGATGGCGTATTTGTCCAAACTCATCGGAGCAAAAACGCCGTGCGCGGTGGTCACGAAGGCGGTGTGATGGGGTTCCCCAAAGTTTTAAAGTGATCTAATTGAATAACCAAGACCAAGACTGCGACCGGCTCGACGAGACAGTTCCAACGAACTAAATTTCGTGCGATTCCGAGTCCGTTTGACCCCTCAAACGGCCTTCGGAAGGCTACGCGCCGAAAACTAAACCGGCCTGGGCTGAACCGGCCAAGCCCAGGCTGGTCACCCTCTTCTTCACGCTAGGGCTCGGCCCTAGCATGAGGTGCGATTGAGGGCGGCGACAACCGCACCCCCCCCCCTCATTCCGGCCACCAATCGGTGGTTGAAAACCGCCAAGAGGGTCGCAAAAGCCCTCCCGTGGCCATGAGAGACCTCTCCCTTTCTTTCTCCCTCATCTTCCTCCAAAAAAACGTCAAAACGGCCATAAATGGGGAGGAGATTTCCAGAACTTTCAAAGCTCATATCTCCCTAACCACTCAACAAAATGTCAATCCGAGAGCGGCACTGGATTGCTCTCGAAAAATGCTACAAAATAGAGTATTCGATCGAAGGTTTTGGTGGAGTTTTGGCGGGGCGGCCAATCCACCAAAACGTCTCATTCGTCGGCGATTGCCAGAGCTACGGACCTCCAATCGAGAAACCGTCGCAACCGATGGACTCGTGGCGACGAGACGAAGCTTCCCTAATATTTTCATCAAATTCTGAGATCTTTCATTTTCCTGCGATGCAGCAGCCACTACTGGCCGCCGCCGCTCCGGCGAACCTGACCGGATCTGCCCGGGGGGGTCTAACAGCTGAAATCGGTGATCTGAGGGGCGTAAACCGGGCGTTCTCATTCGCCCGCTAAATAATTACAATTACGAAATTACTTGTGTGCCCCTCTTAAATCCTATATAAAAGGGCTTAATCCTTCATTTGAAGAGGCTGAAAGAGGGAGAGTGGAGGAAGGCGGTAAGATCCTCTGGTGTTCACGTACATGCGGCTCTTTAGTGTGTTATCGAGTGCGCAACTCTTCTGTGTGCTCGTATGAACACAGACTCTTATGTGTGCTCACGTGAACACAGGCTTTCCTGTGTGCTCGCGTGAACATAAGCCCGTATGTGTGCTCGCGTGAACACAAGTTTTTAGTGCGCTTGCGAGAACACAGACTCTTCTGTGTGCTCAGGTGAACACAAGCTTTCCTATGTGCTCGCGTGAACATAGGCTCTTCGGTGTGCTCGTGTGAACACAAACTTTCCAATGCGCTCGCGTGAATACATGCTTTCAAGTGCGCCCGCGTGAACATTGACTCTTCTGTGTGCTCACGTGAACGCAGGCTTTCGTGCGTGCTCGCGTGAACATAGGCTCTTATGCGTGCTCGCGTGAACACAGGCTTTCCAGTGCGGTTGCGTGAACACTGGAGCTACAGCAAGTTCGCGCACGCGCAATTCTCCAGTGCGCGCCCCCGCGCTTCTCTCCAGCGTGCTCCGTCACACTCCACTCTCAAGTCCACTCCAGTACGCGCTCCGCTCCAGTACGAGCTCCAGCGCACCGCTCTCAAGTCTGCTCAAGTGCACACCCCCGCGTTACGCTCCATTGAACAAACAGTTATTGTGAACACACTGCTGCAGTAAACACGCAACTCCAGTGTCGCTCTGGTGCCCGTTACCGTGAACACGTCGCTACCATAAACATGCCTCTCCCGTGCGCGCCCCCGCGTTCCTCTCCAGAGTGCTTTGTCACGCTCCGCTCTTGAGTCCACTCCAGTGCACGCCCCCGTACTCCACTCCAGCGCGTTCTCCAGCGCACCACTATCAAGTCTTCTCCAGTGCGCGCCCCCGCGCTACACTCCAGTGAACAAACAACTACTGTGAACACAGTGTTGTCGTAAACATGCAACTCCAGTGTTGCTCTGGTGTCCGTTACCGTGAACATGTCTCTCCAGTGCGCGCCCTCACACTCCTCTCCGGCCTTAGTTATTAAAGGCGCAGGGCGCACCAAGGCGCAAAGTGGTCTTGGAGCCTAGGCGCGGGGCTCAAGGCGCAGGCGCGCGCCTGACGAAGGCAAGGCGCAACCAAATTTATTTAAAAAAATAAGCATCAAACATCAGTTCATCTTCTTGATCAGATTTTTCATATATTCTACTCATTAATTATTCATTACTATCATTTATCTCTTAAAAAATAGAATTAATGTGGTCACTTGCATCATATTTAAGTCTTAACACTCAATTATGTTTCACATACACTAAATCATGAAAAAATTATTAAGTTCTTATATTATTTCTTTCTTTTTTGGGGAAAAAAAGTTTGCAACATAAATTGCACTCACACACGGCTTTTATGCTCCAAAGGCGCAAAAAAGGTGCACGAGGGCGCAAGCCTCTGAGCCTGGAGCCTTAGGCGCGCCTGAGGTGCGCCTTTAACAACACAGTCTTCGGCGTGCTCCGCCGCGCTCTGCTCTCAAGTCCACTACGGTGCACGCGCCCGCGCTCCGCTCCAGTGCGCATCCTCGCGCTCCACTCACCAGAAGATGTTTTACTCTCATGTGTTATACCTCACGCTTCACTATTCAGTGCGCGCTCTAGCGCGCTGCGCACTGCTCTCAAGTCTACTATAGTGTGCGCGCCCGCGCTCCGCTCAGGTACGCCCCCTCACGCTCCCCTCACCAGAGGATGCTTAGCTCTAACGTGTGTGCCCTCGCACTCCGCTCTCTAGAAGGAGCTCAGATCTCCAGGAGAGCCTCGTGAAATTCTGCAGAACACGCCCCGGACTGACCTCTGGGACACGCCCCACGCGCAACTCTCTAAAGTGATCTTCAGCCACATGAACATTACATCAGCATTACACGATTGTGATCTTTGAATTTTTAAAATCGGTAAAGTTTGGTGCAATTTTGTGATTTTGCGGTTTCAGTTTTTAACTTTCAGCCCGACTTACTATATATTATACAAAAAATATTGTCCTTTGGTGTAACGCGAAATTTCTGCGCCCGGGCCTCAGACTTCGAAGTCCCTCTTGCAAAAAAAATCGAACGAGTATACATTTCCCCTCCGGATTTTATTTTTGACCGGGACATTCATTCCGCCAAGTTTGGTTTTGGTTATGGTTGGAACCGAACCAAACCGCATAGAACCGGACCGAACCGTTAATGGCCGGTTTGGTTTTAGTTCTTGTTGAACCGTAATCGGAACCGTTAACACGACGGTTCCAAAAATTATGCTGGAACTGGAACCGATCAAACCAAGTATGGTTTGGGTTCTAATTTGAAGAACCGTTACCTTAATGGTTCGGTTCACGATTTTAGTAAAACCGAACCCGAACCGTGACAGAGATAGAGGGCCTGCTCCTCCTTATAAAACTCCTTGGGGATCACGTCCCCTTGCTCGTCTCAGGGAAACACACTTTTAACGTACAATTGGTAGGGACCATGCCCACCACAGATAAAAAGAACAAGCTTTGCCCATGATTGCATTTCAAGGGCATCGCGTCCTCTGAGCCAAGAAGGGGCATCATCATCCTTGATCGCTTAATATGTCTTTGAAGAACAAGCTTCATCTATGTCACTAACAGGATGAACACGCTTCTCTCATGAATGAGAGCGTCCACTCACAAGCTCGCGCCTCACGCCACTCATATGTAGAAGATGCACATAACCCACATTTGAGCACAAACATGTGCCCTACACACAGTTCCATGAACGGTTGCGCAAGTCGCGTGCATGCCCCCGTTTTCTGCGCTAGAACACACGCAACAGCGCCTGCTGCACGTCGACACATAATCGCGCCAACTCTGACGCTCAAGCGCACCGCACTCTGTAACACCCGAATCTCATACAATTACATAAAACCAATAACTTTGAAGTAATTATATAAAATAAAAATAAAAGAAAAAGTATTGACGAAATGTCATCGCAACAATGTTAATCATATGATTTGTATGTTATGACGAAGCTTATTTCTATGTCAAAATTATGATTGCACGCTGCATTATTTTGATGAATTTTGAGATGATTATACTTGGGTGTGCTAATAGCTGGAATTGGTGTGCAAATAATAGAATTGGTGTGCAAATAATAGAATTTGTGTGCTAATAGATAAGAAAATTGATGATTTTTGCTAATAGATAAGAAAATTGATGATTTTGAGGGGGGATAACTCTTAATTAAACCAAAAAATAAACTAATTAGGTTAGGCGGTGGCCTTGGACCGGTTCAAGAGCGGATAACCATTCCCGAGCCCTCATAAATTCCAAAATCCTGCACCCCGTTCTCTCGTGAACGCCTATCCTAAGCTCTCGCCGATCGCTAGCTTTCCCACCTCCCTCCTTCGATTTCTCTCCCTCTCGGCAAAGAAGAGGTTGGATTTACCCTCTTCCACTTGATACCAGTCTCTCTTCTTGGTGGTGGCCGGTTTTGGGAAGGCTTTCTAGCAACTTCAGATTTTGGGGCATTCTCTAGTAAAGCCCTAATTCCTCCTTTACTTCTCTCACAGTAAGCCCTTCTCCTTCCCTTCTTCTATCATGCAATTATTGAGTAAAGTAGTTTCGATTTATGAAAATATGAAAAGGGAAATTTCAGATTTTGCTGTAGAAAAATTTAGTGACATGAAAAATAATATTTTCTTTGAAAATTGTAAGGAATTTGAGGTTTATGTTCAGATATTTAATAAGGCTGGTTGTGGGGATTTTATTTGAACGTTGAATTGGATTTTCAATCCTTATTTAAAGTTTTAAATCATGAATTGCTATGAGTTCCTTTAATTTTTAGAATTGATTAACTTCATAATAATGTCTGAATGATAAAGGGTTTGCTGAAATTACATACTATATGTATACTTGATCGGGATTATTGAGGGGGGCCGACTGTAAGAATACACGATTTGTGAATATGATAATGTTGAGAGGTCATGTTACGAATTGTTGAATAGATTTCACGTTATGGGACATAAGTAATGATAAGGATAAGCATACAATTATGAGAGGAAATGCTAATTATACCATTGGTTACATGAATTTTAGAGCATAAGTTTTATAATGTCTACTTACAGATATTAGAAGAATGACGCTTCAAGATCGATGCGATGGTGCCCCGAAGAAAGCCAAAAGAAAAGAGATACTCATAGTGAGGATTACCTTTTTAATTTATGCTTTATCTTCAAGTATTTTCAATTTAGACACTGTTATTAATTTTATAGTGAGCTTCTTTACTGCATGTGAATTGAATGTTATGAATTTATATAAGGTCGCAATTCACAATAAATGATTGACTATAAAGACAAATAATGAAAGAAATATGGATTGCATCGATGCACACGTTAAGGGTATCTGTGGACTGATTTAAATCCAGTTGGACCTTAACAGGTCTTAAGCGAGTTGTACGCACTGGATCAAACTCCCGGGTCAACTCAGTTGGACCTTAACGGGTCTTAAGCGAGTTGTACGCACTGAATTCGACCCAAGTGGAGTGGGCCCAAGACTGAATACTGAAATAAATGCAGTACCCCTTAACGAATGAAATGAAGACATATTGAAAAAGAATTCAAAAGTAAATCATTGATGAATACAATGAAAAGAAATGAATAATGAGTTTTATGCTATATATGAAATATAGCAAATGACTACGATGACATATATATATGAATATGAAAATTTTTATCATGTATGAATCATATGCAAATGAAACACTTCATAGACAAAGAAGTTGATAAATGTTTATTGTGGTCTTTATTATTACCCGGCTACATGTTTTATGATTCATGCTCGATAAAGCCTGTTTAGTTAATTATGCAGTTATTATTTAATATGTATGTACCTTGTTACTGATTCGCCTTGTTTGCATGTACCAGCGATTAAAAATGTAAATTTCTCACTTAGTCTTTATCAAAGACTAATCCTTTAGTTGTCAAATTATTTAGGAAAAGAATGTTCGTCATAAAGAATTTTGAAGCTTGGCTACATATGATAATTAGGTATGTCATTTTATTTACGAGTGGAATTTTAGACATGTATTATTTTTATGCAAAAACAAGTTCTATGATAATGCTATTTGGTACTCAATGTGATTTATGATTTTGTATTGCGTCAAAGGATCATGTTTAAAAATATGTACTATTAAATGAATACTGATACTGTGGCGGTCTCCAGGCCGTTACACACTCGCTCTCTACGGTCGCACAAATTCACCCGTGCACAGTCATACCCGCATTCACGCGCGCATTCACATCGCATTCGTGCATGTGTTCTGCCTTCACGTATACTGTATGCACACGCATACACATTCCGCCTAACACATTCCATCTTCGCGCAAGCACCCGTGCAATCTGCCTTCGCACACACGCATTTTTCGCCTTCCCCCAAACACGCGTGCGCATATTCCCCCTCCGCCAAAACGTGCGCGCATACCACCGCGCATGCGCCCGCCGTTTTTGCTTTAGCACAAAATTTGTCCTTGCGCCAAACTAGCACACCCATCAAACTCGCGTACGCGCTAAACTCGGGTGCCCCAAACCTGTGCGCTACCGGAAACTTGCGCGCATAAATAAACTTGTGCGCTACCTGCACAGAAGTAAACCTGCACGCAAAAAAACCTACGTGCAGAAATAAACCTTCGTGCTACCTGCTCGCAGACATAAACCTACGCGCTACTTGCGCGCAGAAATAAACATACGTGCTACTTGCACGCAGACATAAACCTACGCGCTACCTGCGCTACCTGCACACAGACATAAACATACACGCTACTTGCGCGAAGAAATAAAGAAAAAAAGATATTTTATATTATTTGCAAAGTGGGCGTCGGGGTCTTTAAATAAAATTCTTGAGCATTTTTCGTCTAAACTAAGAGTGAACCGTTTCACATTCCCGAGAGGATGTTCATGTCAACGTCAATGGAGCGATCGCAGCGGTAACAACAAATTTTTGAGATATTCTACGAGAGCAACCTCTAAAATGGGGGGCAATTGATGGGGTTCCCCAAAATTTTAAAGTGGTCGAACTGAATAACCGAGACCAAGACTGCGACCAGCTCAAAAGGCCATTTGACCCCTCAAAAGGCCTTCGGAAGGCTATGCGTCGAAAACCGACACGAGCTCTGGGGAAAGACTCTTATCTAGGAGGTCGGGTGCTCAATCCCGGGCCTCAACAACCTACCGTTTCCTAGTGATGGGAGGCAGAGAGCTAGTTGGGGTGTATGGGATGCAGTCCTGATGAAAGTCACCTTGGTGAGATGCCAAGGTGGCCCCCTTGGTGGTGATGCCAGGGTGGCAGACAAGTGGTGATGCCTGTCCAGCATCACATGTCCTTTTTTTCACCCTCTTACCTTCAATAGACATATTCCTACAGTCCCCCTAATAAAACCATTATTGAATTTTCATTTCAAGTTTTGCCGCATATGAATCTCTGGTATCCAATGCCCTAAGCTCAGAATCGAAGTCATGTTTTTACCGCTCATAGCTCAAATTCATACAACACAACATAACTCATCCAGACTATCGACAAAATCATGGCTGAGTTTGCCTAGAAATGTAATTTTGGAAATACAGAAAGATGGAGGAGAGAAAATACCAGCAAGGAGAAGCCTGTGACCCCAGCGAAGGAGGTAGCCATGGAAGCACCGGCGAGAGAGAGCTCGCCGAGATGGCCAACAAACATCACTGAGATTACTTGGATTAGCTTTTGAAGGAGGTTTGCTGCTACAAGAGGCCCAGCAAGCCATAGCTGCCTCTTCACCTCGCCCAAAACTTGTCTCCTTGTTCTTCCACCCCACCCCTCTTCGTTTCCATATTCCCTTTCAACAAAACTTGCAATGAGAGGAGAATCAAGGGTTTGTTTCTCCATCCCTTTTCCGCAAATGCTAGAAGCAGAGCGACGTACGTGGGTCTCAGATTCAGCTCGAAGTGAGGGATATAAATACATATACAAATCTCTATAAAAGCAAGTGCTGAAGAAAATCACCGGGAAAGAATCCAGATTGAGCCGACATTGTTTAATTTGACTCGGATTTGAACATGTACGCAAAAGACAGTGATGTGTTGACCAAATACACTGCCACCCGCCCTAACGTTCAAGGAGCTTGAGAAAAAAATCACGCATGGTTATTTTTGCTAACCAAAAAATTCCAATGATTTTGTTTCTTCTCTGACACACTTTTTATTAGAATTGTATATTTTAATCATTATTTCATATGGTATTTGGTGCTTCTTATTTGAGCTATACATTACAACAACAACAACAACAACAACAACAATAACAGAACTCATATAGTCCCCAATCATTGGGGGTATGGGCGGGAAAAGATTGGAAACATACCTAATCTTTGGCACTATGCACAAAGTGGCTTCTCTCATAGGAGAAAGACCTAATCTTTGACAATAAATGCACAAAGTGGCTGCTCACAGAGTACCACTGAAATAGTGCCCCCTATACTGTCACGTTTGCTGCGGAATCATTCCCTCAAATCAAAGTCAAAGACATCAGAAAGGGCAGACCCAAGAATCCATTTTGATTTATGTGCACATAAGTCATAACCATGTTATACATTAATTGATAAAAAATTCAAAAATTATTTTGAGTGAATTCCTATATTTGAAGAAAAGATCTTTCATCAAAGAATGAATTTTTTTTTCTAGCCTTGCTAAACTCTTTTAATGTATGAGTATATAAATAATTTCTAATATTCTTATTATGTTGAAAGAAATATAAGAAGAATTCATGGACCACACGTGCGCTTGCTCGCAGAGACACGTAGACTTGGACTTGTTATCTCCGGGGAGGGGGAGGAGGAAATCGCCGCAGCCGCCCCTCCTCCTCCAATTTTTATGCATTTTTCTGGTGGAGTCCGTCTGGGCTTCTCGAGAGTGATTGCATGTTGGGAAGTTTAGAAGCTCACGTTGTGGAGGGGAGGGAGGCCGGATCCGTTGAGGTTCGCCATTTCTTGGTGGTGGAGGAGGAAGATCGACAGGGAGCACCGAAAAAATGTCAGGGAGGGAAGTAGGGTGAGCTCAGGCACTGCTTGGGGTCGGGTAGGAGCGTTGTGAGGACTTGGAACTGGATGGGATGCACCATTTATAGGAAGGGGGGGTTTTGTCTCCTTCCATCTCTCTTGAAAGCTTCTCCAATGCATGGATGTTGTCCTGGAGGAGCTTACAGTGCTTGGGGAGGGGGAATAATCATTCCCCCTCTTCCATAGCAGAAATTCAGTCTATGACTCGGATCTACAACATGGTCTGGATCAATGAAATACAGGAGAAGTCTTGTGTTTAGTGGGATCTTCGGTGCATATTAAATCTGTGCACCGTGGGCCCCACTAATTTCTCTGTTCTCATTGGCTTCCCTGGCCGTGTTTTTCGTTCGAGCCGCGGACGAAAAAAAATTTAGGTTGAGAATTAGGCTTAAAGCCTATTTTATTAATTTAAGTGTTCAAATAACTAATTTACGATGATGTACTTACTTGGTGGGCTCCAAATTTCGTGACGTGGCTGGGAGGGCTATATGGGCTCATGGATAAATTTCATGGGCCACGGATATGACCCAATCAATTTTAAAAGATGATTGTTATCCGCACTATAGTTTTGGCTATCCGCACTTTTTTGTATGAGTTATTACGCGTCTTTTGGAAATACGTTTTGAGCGTGCATTTTTAGGAAAATTGTTCAACAAGAAAGTTGTAGATCTCATCAAGATCTACAACTTTGGTGTTGAACACTTTTCCTAAAAATGCGCGTACAAGACGTATTGCCGTCCTGATTGAAACATGTGCGTAACTCGAGCGAATTTTTGGAAATACGCCTTGTACATGCATTTTTAGGTAAAATGTTTAACACGAAAGTTCGAGATCTACAACTTTCGGGTTGAACATTTTTCCTAAAAATGCATGTACAAAGCATATTTTCAAAAGGCGCGTAATAACTCATACAAAAAGAGTGCGGATAGCCAAAACTGTAGTGCGGATAACATTCAGCTTTTAAAATGATTCTTAAGCTCATTTTGAGTGATAAAAATATTTTATTTAAATAAATAATTAGGATAAAAATAAAGTTTTCATCGTAATGGGAGCTAGCTAATTCCCCTTGTCGTCATTGGATAAATTTTTCAAAAAATTTGACGCCTATTTGAATTTTTTAAAAAAGAAAGGATGAATTTAACTAATTAAATAAATAATTAAAATTATTAATTTATTTTGGTAATTAAGCTTCTTGGTGGAATTCTTGGGTCCATCATAAGGCTGAGATATGGGGAATTACCTTGGTGGTGATCTGGTGAGCATCGGTGGGGTACCGATCGAATCGTTTTTAAGTTCGGGGTGATCGATGACGTTTTTATGGGCGTGCCTCCTATCTGATGACATATGTATGATAGATGAGACCCGATGACATATTTGGGACCCGTTTATTACATTAGGTCGGGAAGAATCTCATGAGATGTTACATAATTACCACCGCAAAGACGACCTTGTACTGGTGCACCTCGGCCATAAACTCCTCGTAAGGGCACAACATGAACGACTTAGTGGGCTCACCCTCAATCGGCCACAAGCTTCCCTCCGCCAATGGATGCAGAACAAAGTTTGTTCCTCGTTTGGAGAAGGCATAAACATTGCCTCTACCGTTGTGCGCATCAAAAACTCCATGTTTGATCCTACGTGTCGAGAAGATGTTGTGCCTCTGAGATTTTTTCATCCCGCTTGGGGGTATATACTAGTATCATTCTCCTAATGACATAAGAGTATGCTTCATCTTCCTCAGCCCCTTCATCCTCTTCTAGTGCATCATCCGGACCGATCACGTGTGTCGAGTTTCTCGGGGTGTCGCCCTCAAGTTCGTCACCCCTCTTTGTCACGTTGACCGATCTTTGAGCTCTATATTGGCTATAAATGTGTTCGGGTTGTTGACATCGATAACACTTGAGGCCGTGATTGCGGGCGTAGGGGTTGTTAACACTAGCTAGCGGTTTGGGCATTGCCGTCCGGTGAGTTGACGGAGTTGCATCAACTCCGGTTTACTTATGTGATTGGTTGTACCATGGGGGTAGCACCGGCAGTGGCTTTGTTGAAATGGTTTCTCCTCTGAGCTGGAGGGAGGCTAGATTCAACATGATTTTTGAAGTGCCGCATCAGTAATTCTGGAAAATAAAGAGAAGGAGGAGAGAATTTTTTTGTTCTTGATCTATCGTCGTCACCTCTTCGTTACCATTTTCCCTTTCAAACAAACTTGCATATAGGAGAACAGTGGCGTCACCTCTTCGTTACACGAAAAAAATGGTCCGAGAAATCAATGAAATCATGAGAAACGGTGGGGTCCATGGTGTTGGGATATTACGCGGAAACTATCCCCTAGGCGCAACCAAATATAATACAGGGACTACAAGAACATAAATCTGAACAAGAAACGCAGCATAAATAAATCATATAACTGCAAAATATATAACAAGAAATGTACCGACGTCCGTTACAGAATACACCGCGGAGAGCCGGACTCGCTCGACCCGCGGGAGAGATAATAATCTGGACTGCAATCCGCTAGCACAGCGGACGCACAAGGTTCGCCGAACCTTCAACGTCGACGTCCGACGTTCAACCGCACCACCACCGGAGAAGCACCGTCGAGGCTAACTGCACCCGCGCACGCCATCGACACCAAGCCGCACCACCGGAGAGGAACACCGTCAAGGCCACTGCACCACCGCAAGCCTTCGCCGCCACACCCGCACCGCCGGAGAGAAACACCGTCATGGCCACTGCACCACCGCAAACCTTCGCCGCCACGCCCGCACCGCCATTATCTCCTCACTTCGCCGTCATCGCACGGTGTTACACCAACGGCAACCACCGGCGGAACCTCTGCAGGGGTCTCCCACCCCTCGCGGCACCAAGAGCAAGACGACGGCGGCGGCGGCGGCTCTTCCCTCCGACGCGAGCAAGGCTTCCTCTCCAAGAAAGAACAAAGGTGGCTGTTTTCCCACGGGCTTCTCCACGTGAATGCTACTGTCGGTTGCAATTCTTATTCACGTGAACAGGAATTACCAATCTCCTCCTGCCATGGCTTTTTATTTCTGCGGTTCCTCCAAAAGCTGCTATTCATTTTAGGCAAGATATCTCTCTCTCTCTCTCTCTTAAAATAATGCCAGCCAACATTCCTTTATAATTTTACGTCATTAATAGGCCGGGTTTTCCATGCATGGAATTTCCATACGTGGCGTTTCCAAATTTGAATCCGAATCAAAAATAACACATGGTGCACGCACCGTGGGTCCCACAAAATAGAGGGTTTCTCCTATATTTCATTGGCCCCGGACCTTTTCTACGTCCGAGTCGCGGACCAAAATTTTGCTCTTTTACGTAAGTGTAGAAGTAGAGCGAGTTCCATGGGTCTGAGATTCAGCTCAAAGTGAGGGATTATATATATACTATATTAAAATATTTTTTTTTTGGAACATTCAACTTTACAGTATAACTCACCTTTATTACAAAATTTTCAATTTCTCTAATTTATGTATTTTTTCCTTAATTTTATAAAATGTCCGCTAATATAGGCAAAATTCCCTATTTACAATAGAAAATGTGTTATTCCCGCCGCTTACAAATCCTGTCCGAGACAATGTTGTGGTGGGTACTGTCGCGCGTGACACGGGGCTCGTGCATTGCAAGTCGTATATGTATAAATATATAAAAGCAAGTGCTGAAGAAAATCACAGGAGAGAATCCAGAGACACTTTTAATTTGACTCATATTTGAACTTCATATAAGCAAAAGAGGGTGACATATTGACCAAATACATTGCCGCCCGACCTAACTTTCAACGAGCATGACACAAAAATCATTCATGGTTATTTACTGTTGGTGTGCGTTTAGCACTGAGTGGTGTGCGTTTAGCACTTCCTTTCTCTTGTAATTAGTCTCATATCTCCAATCAGGAATTAGATTCTCCCTTGTGTGTATAAATAGAGGATCAATGTAAGAGGAATAACTAATTTTAGAGTGTGAATAAAACGAACCTTTATTCCATTTCTACATGGTATCAGAGCGAGGTTAGCATCCTTGAAGGGTGGCATGGGCCTATATATATATATAAGAGAAAATTACAGCGACATATCACAGTGGAGTACTTGTGAAAAAGCATGTGGCAGAGGCATACCTCCTTCCCAAATAAAGTCCTCGTTACAGGCCAATTTAGAGATGAAGTCCGGCGCTTTGTTGGCTGCTCGATCTACTTTGGATAAGACTATCTTTGGAGCATCTTTAAGGAGAAGTGCAAGAGCCGCTTCTGATTCCCCCATATATAAGCCATCAAGGATGCGATTAATCATGGAAGAGGCTTCAGTGGAGTCACCCACAAGAATGATACCAGCGCATTCGCTGAAAAAGGCCTTAGCCAGCTCAAGCCCCGAGCAAGCGCTTCGAAACTCTGTCATTGCTACCGATCTGCTGCCACTTTTGGAGCCCCTAGCTGCAATAAAATTGCCGACATGGTTGCGCAATATACAACCAAGGCCCGCAATTCCATTTTCACGAACAGAGCCATCAAAATTCACCTTGATCCATCCAAGGGGTGGGGGCATCCATGAAGATTGCTGGTTACTTGTTAGGATCGTGACACCTCACACGCGCATGGATCGTCCGAATCGCGCCACGTCGGCAATCCGTGGGAGGTGTTATTACCTATTCCGGGCGAAATTCAATTTGGTAATCCTATTTTTTGGAAGATAATTGATGGAGCGTTTCTATTAAATGGAAACTTATTTATTCTCTCTCACGCATCAGATATCTCTCCATATTTTTCTATATACATTTACATATATGGTTGTTTGGACTTAAGGCTCACGGTAGAGATAATATAAATAAATAGTTTGGGAGCTATTATTCTGGTTAACCGTGAGAAAGAAAAGGAGAAATCCGTGAGTTCAATTTGTGAAAAGAGAGCTTCAGGCGGCGCAATTCCGGCGGCTTCGGCTTCGTCTCAGGCGGCGGCGACGGGTCTTGGGCCCGGTGGCAGAGCAGCAACGAGACAGGCATCAGGCGCGGCGGCGAAGGAGCACGGTGGTCTGGAGGGAGTTCCGACCGAGCTTGGCGCGCGCATCTTTGGTTGCTCAGGAGGAGCAACGTTCCGGCGACAGCGCTGTCAGAAATCCGACAGCTCCAGTTTCAGTTTTGTTTTTTGGTTTCCTTTCTCTGTTCGACCCATTGAGGTCTATTGTAATCGGTAACTCCTTTTGGTTATTAGTGGAATTTGTCCGGCGTGCTCTCCCCGTGGAGTAGGAGTCTCATACTCCGAACCACGTAATCTTTTGTGTCGTTTGTGTATGCTAGAATCTCGTTCCGTTTTATTTTGCGCGATACTGGTTCTTGCTCATTCGTAAAATTCCGTTGCGCTACCGCGGCTTAACTCGATCCGATTTCACAACAATTGGTATCAGAGGTAGGTTCCGCGGGGGTGATCGTCTGGACGTTCCAGTTTTCTGATTTGGATCAACGGTGGGTGACGACATTGGTCCGCCCCCTATCTTCCCAGATCGGTTCCGCGAATATCATCTTGATCGCCCAGTAGCTTTGCGAGCAAGACAATGTTGGCAAAATTCGAGATTTCTAGGTACGACGACAAAATTGATTTTGGCCTTTGGCAGAAGCGCATAAAGGTCGTTCTCGTCCAGCAAGGTCTTCACAAGGCTCTCCTCGGCAAGGAGAAGTCCGGGAAAGAGGACGACGAATGGGAGGAGCTCGATCTGAAGGCCATCAGCACGATTCAGCTGTGTTTGGCCGATGAGGTGATGTACAACGTGGTGGATGCTGAGACGACGGCGGACTTGTGGAAGAAGCTCGAGGAGCTATATATGTCCAAGTCGCTAACGAATAAGCTGTATGTGAAGAAGCAGTTATACAGCCTGAGAATGTCGGAGGGCTCGCAACTGCTAGATCACATGAACGTGTTCAACAAGCTCGTCTCCCAGTTGCGGAGTATGGACGTTAAGGTCGAGGAGGAAGACCAGGCTCTGCTCCTGTTGTCTTCATTGCCGAGGTCCTTCGATCATCTGGTCACCACTATCCTCTACGGGAAGGATACCCTGAAGATGGAAGAAGTGATGACGATGCTGCTCTCGAACGAAACGAGGAGCAAGTCGGGCCCTAGGGCCGACGAGGGCTTATTCGTGAAGAGCAAGGACACATTGAGTGGTAGATCGAGAGGGAAAGGCAAGTGGGAAGACCGACCTAGGGTAAAGTCCGTAGGCCGGAACACGTGTCACTACTGCAAAAAGGAAGGGCACTGGAAGGACAAGTGTCCGAAGTTGAAGCTCAAGGAGCAGGCGCATGCGCTAGATTTGGCTGCGGTGGCATCTGAGGATGAGTGCGACGTCGACGCCCTTCATGCTGCACCCAGCAGTGAGACCACGGGCTCCTGGATCTTGGATACAGGATGCACGTTCCACATGTGCCCGAACAGAAGGTGGTTCTCCAGCTTTAGGCAATGTGAGGGTGGTCGAGTTCGGATGGGGAATGTTTCAGAGTGCGAGATATCGGGAGTCGGTAACATCAGGATCAGGATGTTTGACGGAGTGGTTAGGACCCTCACCGACGTTCGGTATGTGCCCGATTTGAGGAAGAGTTTGATTTCGTTAGACACTTTGGAGGCCGCCGGGTATTCTTTTACCAGTAATGGCGGATATTTGGAGGTCAGGAAAGGCGCGCAGACAGTCTTGAGAGGAGAGCGTTTCGGGTCTCTCTATAGACTGATTGGCACCACAACTGTCAGGGGAGGTGCGCAGAGGGAGGACCTTGGCGGAGATAAAGTTTTCGCATCCGTGGGCGGAGAGTCATCTCAGGAGAGCCCAGACAACGCAAAGGGAGTCATCCGGCTCAAGGGTCCCACCAGGGAACTCATGATCACTCAGGAGAAGGTGGAGTCGCACAGTGAGAGGTTGAGTGCGAGTCGTCTTGCAAAAGACTCGGTCTATAGGGCAAGGGCGAAGCTCGTCCGGGTGCGCCACCGGGAGTTGAGGGAGTTCGGTAGAGGCGGAGGCAGGAAGTTGAGGGAGATATCCTTGAGGGATATTAGTACGGACTTGCGAGGAAGTCCAGTGACTGGAGTCAAGCTCAAGAGCGGTCTTGACTTGACTCATTCTGATGCGCGTAGATCGCGGTCAGGCCCCAGGGAGAGGGGGCTCGTAGTCGCCGGTAGTGAAGATTTAAGCTGGAGGTGGAGTTACGTTCGTCAATGTGGAGTTTCGTTTGCGTGAGGCGTCAATGTGGAGATTCTTAGGATCATGACACCTCACACGCGCATGGATCGTCCGGATCGCGCCACGTCGGCAATCCGTGGGAGGTGTTATTACCTATTCCGGGCGAAATTCAATTTGGTAATCCTATTTTTTGGAAGATAATTGATGGAGCGTTTCTATTAAATGGAAACTTATTTATTCTCTCTCACGCATTAGATATCTCTCCATATTTTTCTATATACATTTACATATATGGTTGTTTGAACTTAAGGCTCACGGTAGAGATAATATAAATAAATAGTTTGGGAGCTATTATTCTGGTTAACCGTGAGAAAGAAAAGGAGAAATCCGTGAGTTCAATTTGTGAAAAGAGAGCTTCAGGCGGCGCAATTCTGGCGGCTTCGGCTTCGTCTCAGGCGGCGGCGACGGGTCTTGGTCCCGGTGGCAGAGCAGCAACGAGACATGCATCAGGCGCGGCGGCGAAGGAGCACGGTGGTCTGGAGGGAGTTTCGGCCGAGCTTGGCGCGCGCATCTTTGGTTGCTCAGGAGGAGCAACGTTCCGGCGACAGCGCTGTCAGAAATCCGACAGCTCCAGTTTCAGTTTTATTTTTTGGTTTCCTTTCTCTGTTCGACCCATTGAGGTCTATTGTAATCGGTAACTCCTTTTGGTTATTAGTGGAATTTGTCCGGCGTGCTCTCCCCGTGGAGTAGGAGTCCCATACTCCGAACCACGTAATCTTTTGTGTCGTCCGTGTATGCTAGAATCTCGTTCCGTTTTATTTTGCGCGATACTGGTTCTTGCTCATTCGTAAAATTCCGTTGCGCTACCGTGGCTTAACTCGATCCGATTTCACAACAGTTACTTTGGACAGCCCAGTTCCTTTGCAATGAGTCGCGGGTGGCATTGATAACGATGGCGGCCGGTAGGAGAAACGGGTCGCCATGAATATAGCAGTTGCGAGCCTTCCAAATGTTGTAAATGATGGAGATTAGCCATTTGATGGTGGCTGGGCTTTTTTCTGAATCCATGCATATGAAATCTAAAATGTTGGGGAGGAAGGTAGATGGGCCCAAATTTAGGGCCTGTTTGGAAGGTCTTTTCAGAAAGGAGAAGGAGTGATGGCAAAATGATGGTAGGAAAAGGAGCTTTTGGAAAATGTCTATTGCAAAAGGAGATCTGTTTGGGTGAACTCCTTTTGCAGAGATTTTAAAAAATGAGAAGCACTTTATAAACTGTTTGGTAAATCTCCGTTGTCATGACTTTTTTAAGCGCATTTTTCTCACGGGCGCGCATTTTTCGCCAGGGCGGACATTTTGCTCCGGGAGGCGCATTTTTCGCCTCGAGCGCGCATTTTTCACCCTTGCTCTCATTTTTCGCCTGTGCGCGCATTTTTGCCGGTGCGCGCATTTTTCGTCCGAACGCACATTTTTCGCCCAAACGCCCATTTTTTCGCCCGAGTGCCCATTTTTCGCCCGGACGAGTATTTTTCGCCCATACGCGCAATTTTCGCCCGAACGCCCATTTTTCACCCGGGCTCGCATTTTTTCGCCCGGGAATGCATTTTTTGCCCGGGCGCACATTTTTTCGCCCGGGCGCACATTTTTTCGTCCGGGCGCGCATTTTTTTCCTGGACCCGCATTTTTTGCCCGGACCCTCATTTTTCGCCCGGACGCTCATTTTTCGTCAGGGCGAGAATTTTTCGCCCGGGCGCGCATTTTTTCGCACGTACGCTCTTTTTTCTCCCGGGTGCGCATTTTTCAACCTTTAAAAAAAAGAGCGGACAGGCGAAAGAAATGTCGCCGGGGCAAAAAATGCACGACCTGGCAAAAAATGCGCTCCCGGGCGAAAAATGCGCGCTCGGGCGAAAAAATGCGAGTCCGGGCGAATAATGCGGGTCAGGGCGAAAAATGCGCGCCAGAGCGAAAACTGCGCGCCCGCGCAAAAAAAAACGTGCTCGCGCAAAAAAAAAAGCGCGCCCGTGCGAAAAATGCGCCCGGGCGAAAAATACTGGTCCGGGCGAAAAATGGGCGCCCGGGCGAAAAAATGGGCGTTTAGGCGAAAAATACTCGTCCGGACGAAAAAATGCGCGCCCGGGCAAAAAAATGGGCGCCCGGGAGAAAAATGCGCGCCCGGGCGAAAAATGCGCGCCCGGGCGAAAAATGCGCGCCGGGGCGAAAAATGCGCGCCCGGGCGAAAAATGCGCGCCAGTGCGAAAAATGCGCGCCAGCGTGAAAAATGCGGCCCGGGCGAAAAATTCGCGCCCGGGCGAAAAATGCACTCCCGGGAGAAAAATTCGCGCCCGGGCGAAAAAATGCTCGCCCGGGCGAAATATGCGCTCCCGGGCGAAAAATGTGCTCCCGGGCGAAAAATGTGCGCCCGGCCGAAAAATGCGCGGTAGGGCAAAAAATTCGCGCCCGGGCGAAAAATGCGCGCCCTGGTGATAAAATGCGCGCCCGGAAAAAAAAATGCACTTCCGGGCGAAAAACGCGGCTCGGTCAAAAAAATGCGCGCCCAGACGGAAAGTGCGCTACCGGGCAAAAATTGCGCGACCGGGCAAAAATTGCGCGACCGGGCAAAAATTGCGCGATCGAGCGAAAAATTTGAGTCCGGGCCTAAAATGCGCCCATCGGCGAAGAAATGCTCGACCGGGCAGAATAATGGGAAAATTTTGCTCTCGGGCGAAAAATGCGCTAACCTTGTATCGGGATGAGGAAGTGCTTTTCGAAAAGGTTGAAAAGCAGGGGACAAATGACTTTTCAAAAGGAGGAGAAAAAGGAGTTTTCCGCGGTAGCTTTTCCCACCGGTAGACAATCCAAACGGTTTTGTAAGTGCGGTGGCGTTTTTCAGAAAACGGAAAGGAACTAAAAAGTCCTCCCAAACAGACCCTTATATGCAATCTGGAGCATTCTTGCCATATTCTTGAGATGAATTTACATTCACCCAGGATGTGCTGTGTTGATTCCACTCTTTGACATCCCCATGGGCAGAGGGGATTATCGCGAAGCCTATGCGTGTGTAGCCAATCATAAGTTGGGAGCAGGTTATTGATGGCTCTCCATAAAAAAATAAGCATCCTTGGTTGTGCCTTGAATTTCCAGATTTTGCCGCCGAGGAGTTTGGTTTGAGGGCATTCCAAGCTGTATACATATGCCGCGTTCATTCGCCGGCTCTCCGAGTGCGCCCAAACAAGCTGGTCGGGGCCGCCTCTAAACTCCCTGGGAAGCTTCAATATAATCTCCACAAATTGCTGTCCGAACCCAACAAGCTGCTGAACCGACCAGCAGTGGCTGCTGTCTAAAAGTCCTGAGACTCGATCAGGAAGTTTAGTGATGTCTACAAAAGTTGGCCATTTTGAAAGAGGCAGATTGCCAATCCAAACTTCATTGAGAGTTGAGATAGATTTGCCATCTCCAACCATCCAGAATGCATGTTTAGAGATCACCTCTTTCCCCAATGAAATAATTTTCCACATCTTTGAATGTTTCCAATGCCTCTTGAACATGTCCGGCCGGCGTATTTGCAGCCTAGAGTTCGTGCAAGTAAAGTGTTGTCCGCTCCCATCACGCGAGCAGCAATTTTCCCCATGATAATTCGCCTCCATATGGATAAGTTCTTTATGCCAAGTCCTCCTTGCTCCTTCGGGGTACAGATTTCGTCCCATGGCGCAAAGTGGATTGAATGATTTGAATGAGAGCCACTCCAGAGAAAGTTTTTTAGCAAACTGTTAACCTTATTGACGATGGAGATTGGAATCGGGGCATTTTCAAGAGCATGCAGAGGAATTGCAGCCAATGAGCTATTGATAAGAGCCACTCGCCCCGCCATTGAAAGATGTCGTGATCCCCACGATCGAATTCTGCAAGCAATCTGGTCCAAAATATTAGTAAAATCAGTTGGGATTACCTTGCCGGGCCGGAGCTTGATACCAAGATAAGAGAGGGCTTTCACTTCCTTGTGACCGAGCTCGAATAAAATAGCAGATTTTGAAGCAGGGAGCACCTCTGGCCCAAAGATGACACTTGATTTACTAGCATTAACTGCCTCACCAGAAAGGTCGCAGTATTGCTGAAGGATTTTGGATATTTCTTTTGCTGTGCTTGGGGAGGCCTTACCAAATAGTATTGTATCATCAGCAAATAACAAATGAGATATTTTTAGCGAGGCGCGACACACCTGAATACCGAGACCGGGATGCGTGCTCTTGTTGATGAGCGCCGAGAGGAAGTCCGAGCATAAGATAAAGAGGTAAGGCGAAAGGGGGCACCCTTGCCTTAGGCCACATTTAGCATTGATCCAAGGCGCCCTCACCCCATTAATAAGAAGCCCAAATTTCGGGTTGGAAATGCATTCCAGAATAAGATTAATCCATCGAGCTGGGAATTTAAAAGCCTCAAGAGCTCGCCGCACGAAGCTCCATTGAATTCGATCAAAAGCTTTTTCCATGTCGATTTTTATTGCCATAAGTCCATCCTTGCTTTCCGAGGTGTGGATGCGGTGTAGGATTTCTTGAGCTAAGATACAATTGTCCGAGAGGAGCCTACCCGGCACAAAAGCGGCTTGCTCTTCCGAGATAAGCCTGGAGAGAATGGGCTTTAAGCGGTTAGTGATAACCTTGGTAGCAATTTTATAAATAGAAGTACATAAGCTAATTGGCCTGAAGTGTTCGGGCACATTCGCTGGGCTGCATTTTGGGATAAGCATAACTAGAGTGTCCTTCCATTTTTCTTCCATTTTACATGCGGCGAAGAACTCTTTTACTGCTGCAATGGTGTCAGTCATGGCGAAGTCCCAAAATTTGGTGAAGAAAGCGTGCGTGACACCCGCACCTGGCGCTTTATTTTGCCCAAACGAAAAAGCAGCCTTCTTTATCTCCATATCAGATGGCGGGGCTAGAAGAATTTGAGCCTCGATGTCACTTACAACCTTGTCCGGACACGGGAGAGCGCCATCGGAGGTTGAGTCCTCCATGCACCATCTGATTTTAAAGTGCCTGCTCAATTCTTGCTCTATTTGGGACTGTTCACTGATTTGCTCTTCCCCGCATAGGAGATTGAAGATTCTATTTTCATGCTTCCTTTGGGTAGCCGCAGCATGGAAGAAGCTGGAGTTTCGGTCCCCCTGCTCAAGCCAATTTGCCTTTGCCCACTGCCACCACCAGGCTTCCAACTTTGTTTGAATTTCATTATATCTTGCCACAAGGTTGCGGAGAGATAGCAGCTCAGAACTTGAAAGCGGCCTAGAAGCTTCAGTCTCCTGCAGCACCTTAATATCTTCTTCCAGCTTTTTGGCTTGCTCCCCTTCAGCCTTTGCATTAAATTTATTCCAGCGGGCTAGCGCTTTAATTGTTCTCGAGCATTTTATAGCCAGAATTTTGCTTGGATTGCCAGAAGTGGGCTTGTGCCAAGCGCCATAAGCAATTGCATGGGCATCCGGGTTGACCAGCCAAGCCTCTTCGAATCTCTGTCGACCGCTGCGTGCATTGAAGGAAAGTTTGTCCACTTCCAATAATAGAGGAGCGTGGTCGGACACAATTCGCGTAAGGTGGTGAACAATAGAACCTGGGAAGGTCAACAAAGCCGCAGAGTTGAGTAGAACTCTATCCAGCCTCGATAGCACTTTAGCATCCGGTGTGAGAGTGTGTAGCGGGACGAACTCCGGAGGTGATCTCTCCGGCGGATTTGTTGCGGCACTAGGGTTGCGACACTTGAGAGAAAGGGGACCTCAAGGTGCAACAAGGACTGTACAAGGTGCGGCTACTCTGCGTACAGAACTGCGCACCGCGGTTGCTACACTGCGGAAGGTGTGTGGTACCTGCGCAGAGGAGGGGTGCGGGACACCTACGCAGAGGAGGGGTGTGCAGCACCTGCGCGCGGCACCAGCGCAGAGGAGTTTGGGCAGCACCTGCGCGAAGGAGGGGTGCGCGACACCTGCGCGCGGCCCTTGCACGTGACAGCAGGGAGCTTCACTGGGACCACGTGCGGCACTTGCGCTCGACTGGTATCGCTCGATTGGGAGCACTCGCGGGAGGGGCACGACATTTGCAAGGAGGCGCTTCACTCGACGCTTCCACGACAGCGACACACCCAAGGAGGCGTTGCAATAGGGAGCTTCTTCACGGTTTCTCTCGACAGCGCCGCAAGGGGGGTGAGACAATAGCAAGAAGCGGCAAGCTCCACTCCCGTCCATCTCGACAGCGTCGTATGGGGGTGAAACGTGCGGTTCCTGCAGCAATCGCGCAACTCGCGCAAGAGTAGGTGCGCATAGGCGCATGGGGAATTTGCAATCGCTCACAGTGCGGAGTTTGCACTTGCGCAGGCGCAGGAGGAGTTTGCGCAGGGAGCTCTCGGAACCTCTCGCAGTTTCAACCTTTGCAGTTCGCTCACTACCGGGGTGAAATCATCCCTAGTGGTAACCAATTCTGGACACACATGATACAAGGGTGAGACACGACAGTGTTACAATTATGGCAAGATAGGTCATTTGCGATTGACTTGCCCCAAGCCACCGAAAGAGCGGGATGCAGGTGAACGGGGAAAAGGAGGCTACCACGGTCGTGGTCGTGGTCGTGGTGGGCGCAGAGGTGGTGGAAGAGGAGGTTACCATCCGAATCTAATGATAGCCGAAGGCGAGGTAGACGGAAGTATGACTGATATAGGTTACTCAGAGGAACAGGAGATCGTGAACACTTACTCTCAACTGATGCAGAAAAAGCAAAAGGGTGTGATGGATGACGCACTCACTCCAGTTTCATCAAGGGGTAACATTGCCTCGTTCGCTCATTCAACCTCAGGTACATATGAAACTCTTGTCCTCGCAGTTATATTTAATACTAGATCACCAGATTGGATAGTTGATTCAAGTGCTTCTCGACATGTCACTAGGGATGCTAGGGAATTCCTTTCATATACTCCCCTAGTAGTCCTAGAGAGCATCCAGACTGCCGATGGCACAACTCAACCAGTGGTTGGTAAGGGTACCGTGCGATGTACCAATACATTGACTATGTCCAATATTTTGCATGCTCCACCCTTTCCTGTGAATCTCCTATCCATTAGTGTCATCATATCTCAATTAAAATGTGTTGTTTTGTTTGATATTCTGAATGTGATCTTCCAAAAGAAGGAGACAGACAGAAGACTTGGGACTGTCACATGACATATTAGTTTGTGGTACCTGAATAAGTAATGTATGGACTCAGCTCTTTCAACACTAGTAGAAGATGATGCATGAGTCAAAAGGAGCATAGAAGAATTGCTTCTTCTTTATCATCGGCGTTTGAGACATCCCTCTTTTCATATTTTAAGTCAGTTGTATCTCACTTTATTTGAGAAAGTCAATCGTAATAAACTTGTCTATGATGCATGTGAGTTTGAGAAACATACTAGAAACTCTTATTCCAGTTCGAATAATAAAAGTGTTGTTTCTTTTGAGTTAATATATTCTGATGTGTGGGGATCTTGTCCCACAACTATTGTGAATGAGTTTCGTTATCTTGTGTCTTTCATTGATTGCTTCTCTCGTGTGACCTGACTTTACTTGGTGAAAAATAAAAGTGATGTGTTTACATGCTTTAAGGACTTCTACAAAGGGGTTCAGAGTCAATATGGTGCAGTTGTAAAAGTGTTGAGGTCTGACAATGAGACATAATACAACAATA
Organism: Dactylorhiza incarnata; assembly: GCA_033032865.1. Taxonomy (NCBI): domain Eukaryota; kingdom Viridiplantae; phylum Streptophyta; class Magnoliopsida; order Asparagales; family Orchidaceae; genus Dactylorhiza; species Dactylorhiza incarnata. The sequence goes on along the minus strand of JAWHQI010000123.1, from coordinate 4,379,923 downwards.
GAGCATTTGAAGAGTACTTGTCCTCATAGGGAATACAACATCAAACGGCTTGTCCGTATACACCAGAGCAGAACGGTGTAGCGGAACTGAAGAACAGACATCTTTTGGAAGTGACTCGGAGCATGATGATATCGATGAAGGTGTCAAAGTACTTGTGGGGGCAAACTGTTCTTTTTTTTTTGCGGGGGGGGGGGGGGGGGGGGGGGGCAAACTATTCTTATAGCAGCATATTTGATCAATTGAATGTCCTCACAAGTATTGGAATGGAAGTCCCCAATTGAGATACTACGGGGGAAGAATGGAGATATTCTTCCCCTCAAGACCTTCGGTTGTGTGTGCTTCGTACAGGATCGGAGATCAAATATGGGAAAGTTGGATCTAAAGGCTCTGAAGTGTGTCTTTGTTGGGTATTCGGCTACTCAAAAGGGGTATGTGTACGTGTTGGAGCCCGGTAGAGAGAAAATTACTCATTAGTATGAATGTCATATTTAGGAAGTTTGAGTCATATTACTCTTCTCCGATTGACTCACCTCTTGAGGACCCGCTTGTTACGGGCGGTATGAGGTGAGAAGAGGAAGATAACAGTAACAGTGATTTGCGGATAGTAAGTATCCTTTGCCCTCCTGTACAGAAGGGTGTGTAGTTGGTTGTTGCGCCAGTACATGAGGAGAATAAATCTGTCACTGATGAACATCAGATTCAGGGGGAGCTGAGAGTGTATACACGAAAAGTCCAACAGAATGAAGCTGCAATGCCTACAATGCCACTTGTGTCGAGTCCCGTGTTTTTTGCTACTCTGACTCTAGAGACACATACTCTATCAACTTCAGCCTATGAATCCACAGATGTTATAATTCCTCCCCTTCATACCTTCTCTTCCATACCGGTAAGGCGGAGTACCCGTAGGAATGCGGGAGTCTCACCTGATCGGTATGACTTTCCACATGATATTGTCCAATTTGTTTATTACTCTACAATATCACTTATACATGGAGCATTCATTGCATCTTTGGACAATGTCTTTATTCCTAAGTGTTGGCAGGTTGCTAAGGAAGATCCAAAGTGGAAAGCTGCAAAGCTAGAAGAACTCGGGGGATTGGAAAAGAATAACACCTGGAATCTTGTATCTCTACCACCTAGAAAAAAAGGTGGTTGGGTGCAAATGTGTTTTTACGATGAAATAGAACCTGAAAGGTCAGGTTGAGCGCTACAAAGCCTGATTAGTTGCAAAGGAGTATAGTCAAACTTATGACATCGACTATGATGAGACCTTTGCACCCATTACATAGATGAACACAGTGCGGACACTGATATCTTTGGCGGCAAATGGGGGATGGAAACTACACCAGCTGGACGTGAAGAATACCTTTCTTCACGGGGACTTGTTGGAAGAAGTTTACACCGAGGTACCACCGGGATTTGGCACGAGACAAACAACAGGGAAGGTGTGTGGACTCAAGAAGTCACTTTATGGACTGAAGCAGTCTCCTCGAGCCTAGTTTGATAGGTTCATGAGGGTCATGGTAGCTATGGGATATCAGCAGACCAATGCGGATCATACAGTGTTCTTTCGGCAACGTGGAGCTCACATTACAATACTTATTGTGTATGTGGCCGACATGATCATCACAGACGATGATGAAAGTGAAATTACTCAGCTGAAGAAGAAATTGGGAAAGGAATTTGAGGTGAAAGACTTGGGGCAACTAAGGTACTTTCTTGGGATTGAGGTAGCCCACGGTGCAGAAGAGATTGTTCTATCCCAACAGAAATATGTGTTGGATCTGCTCAAAGAGACGGGTATGCTAAGATGCAGACCCGTAGTTGCTCCTATTGTTCAGAAGTCTAAGTTTGGTGCTAAGGCAGGAGAGCAAATTGATAAAGAAAGGTAGATTGATAGGCCGCCTGATATATCTGGGTCACACCCGACCCGACATATCGTTTGTCGTAAGTGTGGTGGTCTACTATATGCATGATCCTAGGGAGGGTCACATGTATGATGTATATCAGATTCTCAGGTACTTAAAGAGTGCGCCAGGAAATGGACTGATCTTCAGAAGTAATGGGCATTCAAAAGTCGAAGGCTATTGTGACTCTGACTAGGCTAATTGCGTTGATGACAGAAGGTCAACATCTAGATACTGCATGTTTGTAGGAGGTAATCTAGTCTCCTAGAGGAGCAAGAAGTAGACAGTAGTTCTAAGGTCTAGAATCGAAGCAAAGTGCAGAGTCATGGCCTTAGGTGTGGGAGAGTTGTTGTGGTTGAAATCCCTGCTAATGGAACTCAAGATAGACCAAGGAGGGCAGATGACATTATGGTGTGACAGCAAGTCAGCCATCAGCATTGCAAATAACCCTGTCCACCATGACCGAACGAAGCATATAGAGATCGACAGGTTCTTTATCAAGGAGAAACTGGATAGTGGGGTGCTCAAACTGGGATGTTGATACGAAGGAGCATGTGGCTGATTGTTTAACTAAAGGACTCAGCTCATTTGATTTATCCAGGTTGGGAGACAAGATGAGCTTAGTGGATATCTTTCGCCCACCTTGAGGGGGAGTGTTGGTGTGCGTTTAGCGTTGAGTGGTGTGCGGTTAGCGACTTCCCTCCTTTTGTAATTAGTCATACATCTCCAACCAGGAAATAGATTCCCTCTTTTGTGTGTATAAATAGGATCCGTTTGGCATGACGGTGGTGGTCGTGAACGCGGTGGTTATGAACCATCGTTCGTGAACGCCCACCTTGTAACATCCCGACTTTGAAAAAGGGGCCTAGCCGGTTCAGTTGAACCCTTGGAGGAATCTAGGCAGGGTCATCAAGCAATCACGACCCGACCTTCACCACATAGAGGTGGTCATTTAGAGAAATGACTGTTTTGGGTAGCATCGTGCTTCGCCACGACGTCAAAGTTATTTATTGAACATACGTACTCTGAATCGACTTCCGTCAGGTACGTTAGACTCGTATAGTTGACACGAGTGCAACGGAACTCGTTTCGTTTCAATCAGAGGTCATTTGGTGAAAGTGACCGTTTTGAGTATCGCAGCGCGTCACGACAACGCAGTTTTAGAATATGGAGCATACGTGCCCCGAATCGATTCCCGTCAGTTGCTTTAGACTCGTATAGTTGATACGAGTGCAACGGAACTCGTTTCGTTTCGATCCGAGGTCGTTTGAAGAAAACCACTATTTTGAGTAACGTCGAGCGCGACAACAACGCCAGTTTAAAAAATTGGGCGAACGGAATCGGAATCAACTTCAAATAATTTCGTTAACTTCACGTGATTGTTACGAACACAGCGACACCCTTTGTGCATTGTTTTTCGCGAGCACTGATATATATAAACGTGTATAAATATGTGTGTGTGTGTAATGTGTGTATATATACATATCTATATTAATAAGCGCCGTTCGCCTCTAAGAATGTCAAGATGTCAGTCACAGTAAATGACTGTTTTGCCCCTGGGGGGGGCGAAAAATTTGGGGACCTGCGGGGCGGCCGGCGAGCTCAGGCGGGGGCGGGCGGCGCGCTCAGGAGGGCGGGCAGGCGGCGCGCTCAGGCGGGACGCAGTCAGGAGCGGGCGGGCTCCCGCGGGGCAGGACGGGGCGAGCCGGCCGGCTGTGCCCCGCCCGCTGAGATCTTGGAGATAACAGCGGCTTTCCGCTATATAAACAGCGGAAAGCTACTGTTTTTGGCGATGTGGGACTAAGAATCCCACATCGCCAAGTCAGCGGGCGGGGCCCACAGCGTCCTTTAAGCGGGCGGGCCCGCCTGTGGGCCCCGCCTGCTATTTTTTTAAAACAATTATATTTAGGCGTGCAGGCGGGGCCCAGGCGGGCCCCGCTTGCTATTTTAAAAAAAAAAAATAGTGCGGAATTACAAAAACCTAAATCAAATATTACCGTTGTATATAATTTGGATGCAGATTCAAATGTCGTGAAGGCAGGAGATAATAAAAATATTTTTAAAATTAATAAGCCAGGTAATTATACGGGAGGAGATAGTCATGATACTTTTATAGTAAGTAAGGAAGTGAGTCAGGTTAGGCTTGATGGACAAGGAGAACAAGATCTTCTTATAGTAGAAGGTGATATCCCGCATGATAGTATACAAGCAGACAATATAGAACATTTGGTAGGTACTAATTCTTCTCAGCAAGCTATTTATATCTGATCCGCAAATGTTTTTAGCGTGAATTATGGAGTTAATTGATTATAAGCTTCATGTATTGTTTGTTTAGATAATTTCAATATATATAGCTTATGAGAAATCCTATAAACAACACCTACATCTACATCTACGTCATTAAAGATGTGTCTACTGTGATGAAATTTTTTTGGGCCTGAAACATTTTTTCTAGAGGATTAATAGTGACAAGTTATAATTTTAGTTACTAAAATATTATAATTAGTGGTCAGAAAAACTTGATCACACATAACAAATTATTAGTGGTTCTAAGTAATTTAATTAGTGATCAAAATAATTAGGCAATAATTACTCCCCTGTCAAGCATCTCGGTCACACGGCGAATTTACGCTTTTGCCCTCTGTAGGAACGAAAAAAACTGATGCACCTGCGGCTGCGGCTCGGTCACGCGGGATCCCGGAGGGCGGGCGCGCTCAAGCGGGGGCGAAGCCCGCATTGATGCGGCCGAAGGCCGCCCGAGAGCATCGAGCACGGGCTACTTTTTTTTCAATGTTTTTTTAATAAAAAAAAATGTGGTCTTTTAAAAAAAATATTGCAAAGACCGGCGAGGGGCGAGCGAATACCGGCGAGGGGCGGGCGAAGCCCGCCGACGCCGACGCCGACGCCGACGCCGAGGGGGCGGGCAAAACCCGCCTTGAATGCCAAGCGTGCGAAGCCCGCTTGGTTGCGGGCGAAGCCCGCATTGATGCGGCCTCCGCCCGAGAGCATCGACTACGCCCGTGCGATCTAGCTCGCGGAAAATATGTCGGGGCGATCGATCTCATCGAAGAAACTTCCATATAGAATCCAGCTTCGTTAAAGTATAAAATCCGATCTACAAAATGATTATTTTAAATGTTGCCGGGGTAGGTACGTAAGAATAATTCTATGTCTCTCCCCATTCAAAAATGCATTTTTGAAGAAGATTATGCTAAACTTTCTGACCTCATTACTAAATTTGATCAAGTCCTTAATTATGTTTGTTATTAATGTAAATTTTCATTTTTAATTCAATCATTAAACATATATAACATAGTTATGAAAAATCTAATTGTCTCTTACAAAATAAAAGGCACATTTAGTAAAATTCATATATACTATTCAAGGTCACATTGGGGAAATTTTTTGGGCGTGTTGACACACGGCTATGTGCGCAATGTATTACATTCTGAGCATCTAAAGATTGATTTTGTTAAAAAAATTAGGAAATATTAGTTATGTTTTTCTTACATTTATTTTCTGTAATTTATCAATCGTAACAACTATTTCACGACTGAGAAGTTTTTTTAAATACAAAAATAGGCACTTAAAATTATTTTAAAATTGACAAATAATATTTCATAAATTTTTTTGGCAAAATCAATTATTTAAATCCATAAAAATGTGATTTAGAGAGCAAAAATATTGCGAAGACCGGCGAGGGGCGAGCTAATACTGGCGAGGGGCGGGCGAAGCCCGCCGACGCCGAGGGGGCGGGCGAAGCCCGCATTGAATGCCAAGCGGGCGAAGCCCGCTTGGTTGCGGGCGAAGCCCGCATTGATGCGGCCGAAGGCCGCCCGAGAGCATCGAGCACGGGCGTAGCCCGTGCGAAGATGCTCGTACATATATAAGCTTAGATATATGAAATAAAACAGTTAGGTTCCTGTTCCAAAAACCTAAATCAGCGATGAAAACCGTGGGCGAAAACCAGGGGCGGAATCCACTGTCTCCGCTCCTTCTTATACGCAGCGCCGGGACCTCTTTTGGGGGACGGGGGGAAGATCGAGCGGGAGGGGGAGCTTCACCTCTTCTTCTCTCATGGCTCACGACAAGGTCATGGCTCGCCCTCCTCTCTCCCTCTCCCTCCTCTTCGAAACTCTGCCGGATTAGGGATCGATGCAAGAAATCGGGGCACGACAAGGGAGACTCCGACTCCTTCTCCGCCTCTTACTTGAGCCTATCTTCATCTGGTTGGGTATCCAATTGAGGGAGCTCCATCTCTTCCTCCTCCGGCAAACGGTAGACTCTAAACCTGCTCTATTTTCGTTTACTCTTCATCTTGGGTTATCATGAGAATGGAAAGTTGATGGTGCTCTGGTTTAGGGGTTTTGGGTTTTCTTCCTCTTCAAGGAAGGACCTCCTCTTCCTCTCACCAACCATATCTCTCTCCCTCACACTCTTCCTCTGTTTGTGCAAGCTTTAATATATACATATATACACATAGTTATACATATATATGCTCTTAAGGAGGGGGCTGTTATTATGCCTTATTGATTGAATTGGGGGCTGCCTTGGGAGCTGTCAATGGGGGAGCTGCTATGCTTGATCAGCTAGGAGCTTCTAGATTTTATCTTGGGGCTCCTATGCTTGATCGGCTAGGAACTTTTAGATTTAAAAATGGGGGCTGCTCTTTACTTTCCTATTATATAATCTGTTTTGGGGCTGCTCCTTTCCTTGTTAGTTTGGGGGCTGCTCCTTGTGATTTGGGTGCTGCTCCTTGTTGAGTTGAACTGCAGGTTGGTGGTTTTGGGGCTGCTCCTTTCCTTGTTAGTTTGGGGGCTGCTCCTTGTGATTTGGGGGCTGCTCCTTGCTGATAATGGGGCTGCCTTTTAGTATTGCATTTGGGGGCTGCCTTTTAGTATTGCATTTGGGGGCTGCCTTTTAGTATTGCATTTGGGGGCTGCCTTTTAGTATTGCATTTGGGGGCTGCCTTTTTGTATTGCAATTGGGGGCTGCTCCTTGTTGAGTTGGACTGCAGGTTTGTTGAAATGGGGCTGCTCCTTTCCTTGTTGGTTTGGGGGCTGCTCCTTGTTGAGTTGGACTGCAGGTTTGTTGAAATGGGGCTGCTCCTTTCCTTGTTGGTTTGGGTGCTGCTCCTTGTTGAGTTGGGCTGCAGGTTTGTTGCTTTGGGTTGCTCCTTTCCTTGTTGGGTTTTGGGGGCTGCTCCTTGTTAGTTTGGGGGCTGCTCCTTATTGGTTTGGGGGCTGCTCCTTGTTGAGTTGGACTGCAGGTTTGTTGAAATGTGGCTGCTCCTTTCCTTGTTGGTTTGGGGGCTGCTCCTTGTTGAGTTGGACTGCAGGTTTGTTGAAATGGGGCTGCTCCTTTCCTTGTTGGTTTGGGGGCTGCTCCTTGTTGAGTTGGACTACAGGTTTGTTGAAATGGGGCTGCTCCTTTCCTTGTTGGTTTGGGGGCTGCTCCTTGTTGAGTTGGACTGCAGGTTTGTTGAAATGGGGCTGCTCCTTTCCTTGTTGGTTTGGGGGCTGCTCCTTGTTGAGTTGGACTGCAGGTTTGTTGAAATGGGGCTGCTCCTTTCCTTGTTGGTTTGGGTGCTGCTCCTTGTTGAGTTGGGCTGCAGGTTTGTTGCTTTGGGTTGCTCCTTTCCTTGTTGGGTTTTGGGGGCTGCTCCTTGTTAGTTTGGGGGCTGCTCCTTATTAGTTTGGGGGCTGCTCCTTGTTGTGATAATAGGGGGCTGCCTTGTGAGCTGTTAATGGGGGCTGCCTTATGAGTTGAGTTGCTGGGGGCTGCACCTGTTGCCATGGTCTGCATGCTGTTGTGCTGCTTCGGTGATGTTATTTGGCTTTAGGTAGCATAATTTTCGACCCTTATATATTAATCTTGGGGCTGCTATATATTGATCAGTTGGGGGTTGATGTTTACACTCAAACATTGGGCTGCTGTCCTTTGTTTATTGGAGGCTGCCTCTTTGTTTCTTTTGCTTTGGGCTGCCCTTTACTTGTTCTCCTGGGGGCCGTTTCTTTGGGCTGCTCTTTACATGTTCTCCTAGGGGCTGTTTATTTGGGCTGCTCTTTTGCTTGCTTTACCTAGGGCTGTTGGTTGTGGCTGCCCTTTGCTTGTGTTACCTGGGGGGGGGCTGTTCTGTTGGGGGCTGTTTGTTTGTGGCTGTTTTGCTAGCTGGGGCTGTTTTACTTGAGCTGCTCTTTACCTTGATTAGTAGGGCTGTTTTGCCTTGGGGCTGCTCTTACCCTTGTTAGCTGAGGCTGTTGGCATTGGGGGCTACTGTCATAAAAACCTGTTGCTGCCACTATCAATTAATGTTGGGGCCTACCTTGTGAAGTGAGGGTTGTTGATATGCTTTTGGTAGATGGGCTTTGTTGTTACTACCTCCTTCCCATATTCTCTAACATTTCTTCCCTCTCTACCCCTTCACAAATTCTGATGTTGATTAAAGGTGGAAATACTCCCTCTTCTTTTGATGTGGTACCAATACCAATGGAAATGTTATATAGGTGACTTGGGTTTGAACACCAAGCATCCAAATGATTGACGGGAGCCTATGGGCCATATGAAGATGGCTCGATTTAATTGCCAGCCGGGTTAAAATAGTGTTACCTTCTCGGATGAAGATATGCTAAGCTTATATAGAGTTCGTCTTCTCTCCTCCTACAGGTTGCAGGTGGATATATTGCTGATCTTAAAGGGCGTCTCTTTTCTTCTCTTATGAAAATAGTTGCCTTCGAGAAAATAATTCCTACGGGAATACAAATGTGCCTTCGAGAAAATAATTCCTACGGGAATACAAATGTTGCCTTCGAGAAATAATTCCTACGGGAATGAAATGTTGCCTTCGAGAAAATAATTCCTACGGGAATACAAATGTTGCCTTCGAGAAAATAATTCCTACGGGAATACAAATGTTGCCTTCGAGAAATAATTCATACGGGAATGAGATGTTGCCTTCGAGAAAATAATTCCTACGGGAATACAAATGTTGCCTTCGAGAAAATAATTCCTACGGGAATACAAATGTTGCCTTCGAGAAATTAATTCCTACGGGAATGAAATGTTGCCTTCGAGAAATAATTCCTACGGGAATGAAATGTTGCCTTCGAGATATAATTCCTATGGGAATGAAATGTTGCCTTCGGGAATGTGACAAGGGATAAAATCGGATGGCCTATGAGTTTTACTCTAGGGCAACCCGCACGACGGACGGTCTGGGAGGGCAACCCGTGCGAAACTAATAGAACTACGTGGGTCTGAGGCCGTATGCAGGATGATACGGAGTACGTAGGCGGTGGTCGCGGGAAGACCGCCTCGGCCCAATGAGAGTCCAGATATCCCCTTCCTTATAATTGTTATATTATGTTTGTGTGTTAGTAGGAGTTGGATTCTGTTTGTAGTTCTAATAACTTGTCTTTAGCACAGGTGACAGGTGCGGATGAGTGACAGCACCTATGTGTGGATGAACCCACGGATCAGGCTACGTCAGGTATAAAGTTTTATTAAGCCGCATCTCCTTTTGTTGTGCCCTATCTCAGGGTATATATATATAATGGCAACGAAGCCTTGATGGATAGGATTTATTGCGGCGGCGAAATCGATATTACTCATACAGGCTTTGAAATTGTGGTTTCTGTGATATTTAATCTTCCGCTATAAACCATGTCTTCCGCTAAGGGTAACAAAGCGCACTCTCTAATGATGTCTTCCGCTAAAATACTGCTTCCTTACTCTGTTGGTGTGTAGTGACTTTCGCTTAACACCACCCCTAGGCGTGACTTCGGAGTGTTCAAGGAAAAGGGTTGGAGAAGCTAGTGCCTTCACCCTTCGGAGTCGCTTCGGCGTCGTGCTAAAGGGTGGTGTGCGATAAGATCCCCCGGTCGGACCGTCGATTTGGGAGGGGGGGTCTTACACACCTCACCTAAGGAACTTCATCCATTCTTATGTTCAAAACTAATCTCCTTTTTTTGTGGCAATGATAACCATTGTCATATCAGATGCATATTCTACGACGGTGAAGTTTTTGTTCAGAATCATCGGAGCAAAAACACCGCTCAAAACAGAGCCTTAGAAACTCCTAAGAGTTAAACAAAATGACACACCTTAGCACCAATAATAAAACACAAGTAACATCATGAACTTCTGAAAATGATTAAAAACAAAACTCCATCAAAATCTCCCCCGAAAATGAGTACAAGAAAGGGGCAGCCCTGTTAAAATTTTTAATAAGCGGAAAACGGGAACCAAGTCGCAGGAACACTCCAACCATACCAAGCACCAGAAATCAGAAACAATGAAGGAACAAGAGAAATCTTGTATCAACTATCTTTTGTATATTTCGAGACATACATTGTGAGACATGATTTATCAGTACACATGATGATGAGGAGAGAAGAAAACCAACTACAAGAAGCTGGCGGTTACAATATGAACCCGCCAATCTGCTCGGCCAACAAAGCTATCCGCGCAAACTGCCAAGTGGACAAGCTGACCGTGCGTGCGGCTAACCGCAAAATCACCAAACTGCAACTCAACACGCGGACTGCCCGTTATTCCAATGCACACTCTGTTCTCCCAAGCAAGGCCGCCTGACCGCAGTCACTTGGCCGCTCCTAACCACGAACAAGCTGTTGAAGAACTGAACAGAAGTAACAGACCGACAAAGGCAAACCGCCTAACCGCCGCGGTCTGAGCGATATTGAAAGCTGGAAATGAGCTGAAGAGAAACTGCCTTATCGCTAACCGCGACCTTCTGCTGCTACCCGCCGCTGACGGCTACTGACTTATCCGATGCGGTCACCTCTGATCAAATCAGAACCGCAAGCAAGCCGCACAACTGTTCACTTCTTATTCTTAGCTCCGATGGAAGTCCAATTTATAGTAGAGGTGAGTAGTGTGGTCACCGCCTACGTGATTGGATAACCGCCCACCAACAACAGTGGGTAAAAACCAACTCGCGCGACTTGCTGAGTTAACCTTGCAGAACAGTTCGCTGACTTAAGAGCAAGCCGCGCGGACTACTCGCAAAACTCTAGCAGTACCAACAGACACCTGCCAGCCCACGAGCAAATAACCGGCCAGAACGAAACATCTAGAAGTAACCGCGGATCTTAACCACCTGGTTACAAACAGATAACTGACCCCATGTGGTTTGAGAACCAATACCATCTGCCACTGGCTAATTGTCAGTTCACTGCGGGAAGACAATTCGCGCAGTCTCCATATCAGATCTCCCAACCTCCGCGGTATTACCAGACCGCCCGGTCTGATTCCCAGACCGCCCGACCTCCACTTACACTTCAAAATTCAACACTACCCTTTGAAGTGGGAAGTGGAAGTCAGCCCAAGCAATCCTTGTAACCAAGTGAATGGTCCCTTCGCCAGCGGCTTCGTGAAGATGTCAGCGATATTTTCCTCACTCCGCACATGCTCAACCATCAAAGATCCCTCCAGCACCTTCTCCCGAATGAAATGATGCTCAATCTCGATGTGCTTGGTCCTTGCGTGACAAACTGGATTATTAACCAGTTTGAGGGCACTCTCATTGTCACCACGTAGCAGAGTAGGACCTCGAACCTCCTTATGGACGTCCTCCACCAATCTCCTAAGCCAGATGGCTTCCTGAGCTGCCAAGACAGAAGCCTTGTACTCCGCTTCAGTGGTAGAGACGGACTCATAATTCTGCTTCTTGCTGCACCATGAGATAGCTGCTGATACACATAAGAAAACATAACCAGACGTTGACTTCCGATCGTCTGAATCTCCCCCATAATCGGCATCCATGTATCCATGCAAACAAAATCTCGTGTCTCTCCCATAAAGGGGACCCATGTTTGAGGTTGACTTCACGTAATTTAAAATACTTTTTGCCGCCACCAGATGAAGTTTTCGTGGTTCCATCATATATCGACTTACCCTCACAACTGCATAGGTAATATCCGGTCTGGTAATCGTCAAATATATCAAACTCCCAACAAAAACCCGGAACACCAACGGATCAGGAAGAATCCTCCCCTCATCCTGCCGAAGTTTTAGACCAACCTCCAGTGGAGTAGAGTTGCTCTTCCCATCCTGAATGTCAAATCGCTTAACGATCCTCTCCGCATAACCTTTCTGGGAAACAAGCACACCACTCTCTTTCGTCTCCACCTCGAATCCAAAGAAATGATGAAGCTCCCCCAGATCCTTCATCTCGAACCTGATAGCTAATTCAGCCCAAAGCTTAGCTACCTCAGCCTCCGAGTTCACCTTGATGATCATGCCATCAACATACAACAGCACCAAGACTTGTAGCTCCCCGATCTTCTTTACGAACAGACTCGAATCTGAATCTGAAGCAAAATATCCGCAGAACTGGAGGTATTCTGCGATCTTCCCATACCACGTCCGAGGCGCTTGCTTCAACCCGTAAAGAGACTTCTTGAGCTTGCAGATGTGTCCTGGATGAACTTTCGATACATATCTGGGCGGCTGAACCATGAAGATATCCTTGTCAATCTCGCCGTACAAGAAGGCATTCTTTACGTCGAGTTGCCAAATCTTTCACCCTTGGCTAGCTGCCAATGCAATCACCACCCGTACAGAAGTCATCTTGGCTACCGGACTGAGCGCCTCTTCATAGTCTTCTTTGTACTGTTGAGAGAACCCTCAAGCTACAAGGCGAGCCTTGTATCGCTCGATACTCCTGTCAGCTTTCTTCTTCAGCTTGTATACCCACTTGCATGTCATAGGAGTACTGTCATCGACCTTGGGTACAAGATCTCAAGCCTCATTCTTCCTGAGGGCAGCCATCTCCTCATTCATGGAATCTTCACACTCCTTGACTCCAATGGCGTCTTCAAAGCATGGCGGCTCTCGCTCATCCAAGGGACCAGCAAAGAAACATGAGACAAAGCTCACATGGTTTCCCCATGTATACCGAGCTGGTGGAATAATAGTCCTCTTGGACCTCCTCAGAGTTTTACTCTGATCCACCTCTTTCACTGCTACTTCTGGACTAGCTCTTTTCTCGGGCACACTTAGAGCATCGCTCCCCCTGCTTCCAGAGCCTGAAGCACCTGACCCAGAGCTAGAAGCAACTGGAGCACCTGGAGAAACATGCAACTCCACCAGAACTTCCCTTGCAGCTTCTTCTGGTCCACCATCTACCTTGCTTGCTTGTATCTCAACAGAAGAGCTACCCTGGTATGATGTTAACTCATCAAATATCACATCCCTTGAGACCACAGCTCTCCGTGTCTCTGGATCCATGCATCTCCAGCCCTTCTTCCGGTCATCATAACCGACGAAGACTAGCTTCCTTGCTTTCACATCTAGCTTCGCTCTAAGGGCATCAGGAACATGCACATAGCATGTAGATCCGAACACTCGAAGGTGTTCCACCGTAGGCTTTATCTTGAACATCAACTCATGTGGGGTCTTCTTTTTGATTAGACTAAGAGGCATCTGATTGATGATATAAGTTGCACAAGACATTCCCTCTGCCCAGAAAGACTTTGGGATACTCTTGGCATGAAGCCAACATTTGCAGGTCTCCGTCAGATGACGGATCTTCCGCTCTATAACTCCGTTCTGTTGTGGAGTATGAGCACAAGAGAGCTCTCTTCGGATGTCATGCTTCCTGCAGAAGTTAAAGAACGCATTTGAGGTGAACTCCCCTCCATTGTCGGTTATGAACTTTTTGATCCGCAGATTAAGCCGACCTTCCACTAGCTCCTTGAACTCCTCAAGCTTACCAAATGCTTCAGACTTTTCCTTCATAAAGTATACCCAAGTATACCTAGCGAAGTCATCAATCAAGACCAGCATATACCTGATGCCTCCAAGACTGGTAGTTGCGGTAGGTCCAAACAGATCACCATGAATACACTCCAATGGTACTTTGCATCTGCTTTGTGATTTGTCGAATGGAAGGCGATGAGCCTTACCATATTGACAACATGCACAAACATGACCTTCACCGAAAGATGACAGACTAGGCAAGCCTCTTACAAGGCCTCTTCCCGCCATAGCCTTCAGCTTATCTATCCAAACATGCCCAAGTCTTTCATGTCAGATAGCAGCACTATCATTAGTCCTCATCTTATCAACATTGGAACTTGTAGATAACACAAACAAGTCCTTCACCCTTCTACCAACATGAGTGACTTCAACCTTCACACCTGACACGTTTCGAAGAAACTTCACTTCTGTTGGACCAAACAGAACGTGATAGCCAGCATCAACAACGTTGGTCACCGAGAAGAGGTTTTTCTTCATCCCCGGAACATGATAGACACTCTTCAACGTAAGAGGACCTCTATCTCCGTTCAAAGAAACTACACCCTCCTTCTATACTACATGTATAGTATTATCAGCAGTAATGATAACATCATTACCTGTGTATGTCTGCAAAGAAGAGAACTTGGATTCATCCCCGGTGATGTGATGACCACACCCAGAATTCACTATCCAATCATCCTGATAGTCAATGAAAGTCATAACCCGAACACAAGTCCACGTCATAAAGGCTCCATCTCCCCAACTAACATTAGTAATGGAACCAGCCTCTTCCTTTCCTGCAGCATGCCTCGGCTGAAGATTGACTCTGCAGTCCTTCTTGAAGTGACCAAGCTTATTGCACCTGAAGCATCTAGGTCCTTCCATCTTCTTCTCATCACGCTTAGGAGCATAGCTCCTCTCCTGCTGATATGAAGTAGATGGACCATCATCTTCAGATGTCTTCTTCTTCTTGTCCCAATGCTTTTTTCTTTCTAAAATAAAGAACCTCACTTTCTCCCCCAGAGACAGACATCTCCGCCATCTGCATAGCCAAACTCTCTTGCGAAGCAAGCAAGTTTTCCAGCTCCAGCAACGATGGCTGATTGACCCAGCCTTGAACAGAAGTAACAAAGGCCACATACTCTCTCCGCAAACCGCAAATTATGTGCCTCTTCAACTTAACTTCTGAGATAAGCTCATCTGGGAACAATGCCGAAATCTCTGCACAGAATTTGTTCATCTTTAGGAAGAATGTTGATATGGACAAGTCACCTTGAGTGGCCTTAGTCAACTCATTCTCCAAGAACTGTAGCTGAGCTACATTCTTCTTATTGAGCAAGCCATCCAAGGCTGTCTAAATCTCAGCAGTTGATCGACATCCAACGATGTGATCAAATAACTCTGATGAGATAGCCCGCTTGAGAGTAAACTCTGCCTTAGCATTAGTTATCCTCCAAGCTCTCACCAGATGAGCATTCTCACCAGCAGCAACCACATCTTGAGTTTCTTCTCCACCAACAATCTCCCAGAGGTCCTCGCCCAGAAGATAGCTCTCCATGCAAGACTTTCACTTCTTAAAGTTAGTCTGTGTCATGAGCTCAATACCAAGACCTCTTGTTATTCCTCCTTCCATTGTTATACCATTGATAACTGAACTTCCAGAAATCCAAGCAAGATAATTGTGGTTGAAACACTGCTCAAACCTCTGTCCCCTCTGATACCATGTTAAAATTTTTAATAAGCGGAAAACGGGAACCAGGTCGCAGGAACAGTCCAACCATACCAAGCACCGGAAATCAGAAACAAGGAAGGAACAAGAGAAATCTTGTATCAACTATCTTTTGTATATTTCGAGACATACATTGTGAGACATGATTTATCAGTACACACAATGATGAGGAGAGAAGAAAATCAACTACAAGAAACTGGCAGTTACAATATAAACCCACCAAACCGTTCGGCTAACAAAGCTGTCCGCGCAAACCGCCAAGTTGACAAGCTGACCGCACAGCTAACCGCGAAATCACCAACTCGCAACTCAACACACGGACTGCCCGTTATTCTAATGCACACTCTGTTCGCCCAAGCAAGCCCGAGTGACCGCATTCACTTGGCCGCTCCTAATCACGAACAAGCTGCTGAAGAACTGAACAGAAGTAACAGACCGGCAAAGGCAAACCGCCTAACCGCCGCGGTCTGAGCCTTATTGAAAGCTGGAAACGAGCTGAAGAGAAACCGCATTGTCGCTAACCGCGACCTACTGCTGCTACCCGCCGCTGACTGCTACTGACTTATCCGCTGCGGTCTCCTCTGATCAAATCAGAACCACAAGCAAGTCGCACAACTGTTCACTTCTTATTTTTAGCTCCGGTGGAGGTCCTATTTATAGTAGAGGTGAGGAGTGTGGTCACCGCGTACGTGATAGGATAACCGCCCACCAACAACCGCGGGTAGAAAACAAGTCGCGCGACTTGCTGAGTTAACCTTGCAGAACAGTTCGCCGACTTAAGAACAAACTCGCAAAACTCCAGCAGTACCAACAGACACCTGCCAGCCCACGAGCAAAGAACAGGCCAGAACGCAACATCTAGAAGTAACCACGGATCTTAACCACCTGGTTACAAACAGATAGCTGACCCCAGGTGGTTTGAGAACCAAGACCATCTGCCACTGGCGAACCGCCAGTTCACTGCGGGCAACCCGCGCAGTCTCCATATCAGATCGCCCGACCTCCGTGATATTACCAGACCGCCCGGTCTAATTCCCAGACCGCCCGACCTCCACTTACACTTCAAAATTCAACAAGCCTGGTGCACAAAGTATCCCCGCTGTGCAAGAGTCCGGGGAAGGGTCCCACCACAAGGGTGAAATGTAGGCAAACCTTACCTTGCATTTTTGCAAGAGGATGCTTCCAGGACTCGAACCCGTGACCTCCCGGTCACACGGCAACACCTCAACCGGTGCGTCAAGACTTCCATTCTCCGAAAATGAGTACAGTAGAAAGAAAAAAACTAATAATAACAATGAAGAAATCAATGCACAAGATTTCTAACGGATTGCACTTGATACTATTTATTTGGCATGCACGGCTTATAATTAAAATATAAATAATTAATTTAATTTTATAATATAATTATGCTATTCTATTCAAACACGTAAGTGACTAACGAATTAAAATAAATAAATGATCAACAAAAAAAACTAATTGAAATATTCGTATTACACATTTACACCTATGACCCAATGACCTATCCCTTAATTCAGAGCATTTTTTCTATATAGGCAACGCACGGTTTATCTATTGTGCGGGATTAACTCTAGTTGTAAGATCCGTGATTTTACGGTGGACATTCGGCGCACGTGATAGATCAAATGTGCACGCACATGATACACCACCCTCTGTTACTGTACCAATTTTTTTCCCCTAAATTCATAATTTTATGATAAGGAATCTATAGGTGTATTCTCAATTCACTCCAACTTGATAGTGGAAGAAGACAAATGTAATAACTCCAGGGCATAAATAGTATATATATATATATATATAAATAACTACTGTCATGCATCTTAATTAAACTGAGATAATGACATATTGCAATATAATATAGCTTGGGAGTTGGGAGAGTAATTTTAGATTTGTTGAATATAATGTGAGGTTGACGCTCTCGTGGCGCTTAATATCATTGTTTTTGCCGACCTTGCTCTGCACCCACTTGCCACGCTAATTGATGATCTTCAGCATCTGCGTGATCGGGAATGAAGTATTTCGTTTCAACACATGCTACGGGAAGGGAATTTGTGTGCCGATCAACTTTTTATAATGGGTTGTGGCCTTGAGGAAGAGTTGATGGTCTTTGAGGTGCCTCCATTGAAGATCTTGCCGCTACTCGAAGCTGATGCTTGCGGTGTATCATATCTCAGAGGTTTTGGCGTGTAGTTGCTGTTTAATTTCACATTGTAACCAAAAATATATATAAACTCTTACAACATTATCAATATGGTCAAGAAATGTAATATTCTTGATCTATAAGTCGCTTCAAGAGCACCGCAAAATAAGTAGTGCATTTACATAGCAAGTGTAACTGTATATTTGGATAAATAACGGGATCATGGGTTTAACGGGTCTTGTATGAATACTGGAATATCCGTTACCCATTCCAACCCTAGTTTTTCCTATTTATACCTAGTTAGGGGCAACGGATAGTTCATTATTCCACTTTGATGCGCACCTGAATGCTTCGAGCAACCACTCACAGCAAGTACCAACTAATGAATGTGATAATTAAGTAGGCTTTTATGCAGCGGTAGATGCATGAATTCTACTTTGTATCAACGGTATATAAAATTATTAAAAAAACAAATATAGCAAATATAAGTATATAACTACATATTTTTTGCATTTCACTACAAATTCTTGAATAACAGCCACAAATATTTCATAATCTATAAGGGTCCGTTCGTTTCACGAACATTGATATTAAATTATTGACTTTCAATCCAATATCAATACACATGAGAAATGACATTTAGTTTAAATCCAAATCTTTTGTTCGTCTGTATGATGATTTTCTATCATATAAATTGACATTTTCACTTTTTATTGTTCGTTTGCAAAAAGACTTTCTGTCATAGGAATTGACATTGATCAATGTTGAGCTTTTAAGCTTCTTCCTGCAAATTATCATAAGCAATAGCACGTTTTTTTAGCCCGGCGTGCGATTTTTTAACTCGGGCAAGTTTTTTTGACCGGACGCGCTTTTTTCGCCCGGGCGCGCTTTTTCGTCCGGGAGCATTTTTTTCGCACGGGCGCGCTTTTTTTGCCCGCGCAGATTTTTTCCACTTGCGCGCGTTTTTTTCACCCAGGCGCATTTTTTTCGCCCGAGCGTGTTTTTTCGCACGGGAC
This sequence comes from Dactylorhiza incarnata, assembly GCA_033032865.1. Taxonomy (NCBI): domain Eukaryota; kingdom Viridiplantae; phylum Streptophyta; class Magnoliopsida; order Asparagales; family Orchidaceae; genus Dactylorhiza; species Dactylorhiza incarnata. The sequence continues at coordinate 4,361,353 of JAWHQI010000123.1, read as the reverse complement.
CATTTTTTTGGCCCAGGCACCATTTTTTCTAAAAAATCGCGCCCGGGCGAAAAAAGCGCCCCCATGGTAAAAAATCGCGCACGTGCGGAGAAATTTTGCCTGGGCGAAAAATATCGCGTCCAGGCAAAATATATCACGTCTGGCCAGACAATTCGCTTCCGACCGGAAAAATCGCTTCCGACCGGAAAAACCTCGTTCGACCGGAAAAATTGCGTTCGGGCGAAAAATTCGCCCCCTAGCAAAAAAGTCGCGTTCAGTCCGAAAAATAGCGTACGGGCAAAAAAATCACGTACTGGCCTAAAAAATCTCATTCTGGTCAAAAAAAATTTGCTCTCTTTTTGGAAAGCCGGAGTTGGCGATCTCAATATCCTCCCTTGGAGATAGATATTGAATTGATGAGTTTTTATGTTATGGTGAATATCGTCGATTTTTCACTAGAAGTCAATTTCATTCTACAATTGTTGATACGAACAACAGAAATGACTTTCATATTTTCAAAGTCAATACTCTAATATCAATGTCTGTGAAACGAACGAACCATAACAACCATATATATTTCATAATCTATAGCAAAAATAATCTATATTATGACTGTGCTTGGGACAGTACTGATTGTTGTGGAAAAACGGTTGTGAAAAATCAACAGTGACATTAGGGTTGAGAAAAAAAAGTTTGAAAAATTAAGTTTTTGACTGTTTAAAAATCTTCATTTAAGTGGTATTTAAAAAAATGTTCTACCTTGTTTTTTAGAATAACAACTTTTTAGTAATAGTTTTTGACCTTTTAAGTATGTATTTGTGTGTGAGAGAGAAATGATATTGAAATTGTTATTGGCAAAAAAGACGAAAATCTTGTGCCCTGGCAAAAAATTTGCGCTCCGGAGAAAAATGCACGTCGTGGCAAAAAATATGCGTCCGAGCGAAAAATGCACATCTCGGGAAAAAATGCGTGCTCGGACGAAAAATGTGCGCTCGGGCAAAAAATGCACGTCGTGACGAAAAAATCCGCACCCGAGCTAAAAATGCGCATCTTAGGGCAAAATGGGTGCTAGGGGGAAATATCATGCCCGGGCGGAAAATGAGCGCCCGGGTGAAAATTGCGCCCTCGGGGGGAAAATACGCGTTCTGACGAAAAATGTGGATCCAGGTGGAAAAATACATGCCCTGGCGAAAAATGCGCGACATGGCAAAAAAATGCGCGCTCGGACGAAAAATGCGCGCCCTGGCGTAAAAAATGAGCGATAGTGCGACTTGGCGAAAATGTGCACAAACGAAGATGTGCACCAATGTGAAAATGTGGGCCCGAGAGAAAACGCGCGTCCAGGTGAGTTCATAGTGCCAAAATACTTATGGCGGAACTTAAACATTCAACGGAGGGTTTTGTCCAAAAAAAAAACTATTTTTAATAAGTTATTTATGAAAAGTAGGTAGGGTGCCCCCAACTTTGTAAAACAAATCTTGAAAACTCTTTTTCCAAAAAGCACTTTTGTCACTGTTGCGGAAACAAACGCCCATAAAATTATAACAGCGATGAGAAGAAATTTTTTCTCTATCACCACCACCGTCCCAAAGGAGAAAATGTTGTGTACGTATAGCGTACAACTTTATGGTCCTTAAATAAATAGAGTGGGGCCCTCTTATTTCTGCTTTACGATTCAAGCTTAACGATTCCGACTTTTCAGCTCCCCGCTCTCCCGCTGCAGTTGGCTTCTTCACCGGAAAACCAGTGGCGTTCCTACCGGCGGCCTTGCGATTCCGCTTTTCTCCTCCCCGCTGCAATTGGCCACCGGAAAAGCAGTCGACGTCGTTCCTACAGGCGGTCTAACGATTCCGGCTCCCCCGCTGCAGTTGGCTTCTTCACCGGAAAATATTTTACCTAAATACAACCCTAAGAAGCAGATAACCATAAGAAACAAATGATAACTGTTGACGCCAGGAAAATCCTAACCTCAAGATTCGGATCAATGCAGCCCGAGGTTACTGATCCTGCGGTCCAACTCCACGGCTCTGATAGCTAAAATAGGAGAGAGAAAATGACTAAGCACACCCCAGGTGCTCCAGCAGGGAGGTCCCACCACGTACCCGGAAGTTTGGGAGAAACTTCCCCTCCGCAACCAAAAGCTGGGCGAGGTACTAGGCGGGCATGGATTTGGCGAGTATCCAACTTGGGGGGACCTCGACCACTTCCCAAAAGTGCCATTTCTAGTACCCCTGGGGGTCTATTTATAGAGAAATCCTAGGGGGGTACAAACGAGTATACTGCCTCTGCTCGCGAGTTACAAGGGCTACTCACCCATACTCGCGAGATACTCGCCCATACTCGCGAGATACTCGCCCATACTCGCGAGATACTCGCCCAAGCTCGCCTCTGCTTGCCCCTTGCTCGCCATACTCGCCCCTTGCTCGCCATACTCGCCCCTTGCTCGCCATACTCGCCCCTTGCTCGCCATACTCGCCCCTTGCTCGCCCAGCTCGCCTCTTGCTCCTGCTGGCTGAGTTGCCTTGTGTCTTGGACTGCTGGCTCCTGTGCTGACCCTTTGACCTTGACTTCAGCCTACGTGGCTTTGAATGGGCCTACCTCGGAGAATGAGGGTTGTACACAATCCCCGCTCTTTGCGAGTAACGTAGTTGCTCGGAAAGAATCATCCAACCCTTATTCGACGAGCTGTCTTTCTAGCGAGAAAAGGTCGACACCTCACAGGAGTCGAGCTCAACTGGAAGCGGATACAAGGTCGACACCTTCTAGGAGCCGAGGTCAACTAGAGGCGGAGAGAAGGTCGACACCTTCTAGGAGCCGAGCTCAACTAGAGGCGGAGAGAAGGTCGACACCTCGCAGGAGCCGAGCTCAACTGGAGGCGGATACAAGGTCGACACCTTCTAGGAGCCGAGCTCAACTAGAGGCGGAGAGAATGTCGACACCTCGCAGGAGCCGAGCTCAACTGGAGGCGGATACAAGGTCGACACCTTCTAGGAGCCGAGCTCAACTAGAGGCGGAGAGAAGGTCGACACCTCGCAGGAGCCGAGCTCAACTAGAGGTGAAGAGAAGGTCGACACCTCGCAGGAGCCGAGCTCAACTGGAGGCGGATACAAGGTCGACACCTTCTAGGAGCCGAGCTCAACTAGAGGCGGAGAGAATGTCGACACCTTCTAGGAGCCGAGCTCAACTGGAGGCGGATACAAGGTCGACACCTTCTAGGAGCCGAGCTCAACTAGAGGCGGAGAGAAGGTCGACACCTCGTAGGAGCCGAGCTCAACTGGAGGCGGATACAAGGTCGACACCTTCTAGGAGCCGAGCTCAACTAGAGGCGGATACAAGGTCGACACCTTCTAGGAGCCGAGCTCAACTGGAGGCGGATACAAGGTCGACACCTTCTAGGAGCCGAGCTCAACTAGAGGCGGAGAGAAGGTCGACACCTCGCAGGAGCTGAGTTCAACTGGAGGCTGAGAGAAGGTCGACACCTCGCAGGAGCCGAGCTCAACTAGAGGCGGAGAGAAGGTCGACACCTCGCAGGAGCCGAGCTCAACTAGAGGTGAAGAGAAGGTCGACACCTCGCAGGAGTCGAGCTCAACTGGAGGCGGATACAAGGTCGACACCTTCTAAGAGCCGAGCTCAACTAGAGGCGGAGAGAAGGTCGACACCTCGCAGGAGCCGAGCTCAACTGGAGGCGGAGAGAAGGTCGACACCTTCTAGGAGCCGAGCTCAACTAGAGGTGAAGAGAAGGTCGACACCTCGCAGGAGCCGAGCTCAACTGGAGGCGGATACAAGGTCGACACCTTCTAGGAGCCGAGCTCAACTAGAGGCGGAGAGAAGGTCGACACCTCGCAGGAGCCGAGCTCAACTAGAGGTGAAGAGAAGGTCGACACCTCGCAGGAGCCGAGCTCAACTGGAGGCGGATACAAGGTCGACACCTTCTAAGAGCCGAGCTCAACTAGAGGCGGAGAGAAGGTCGACACCTCGCAGGAGCCGAGCTCAACTGGAGGCGGATACAAGGTCGACACCTTCTAGGAGCCGAGCTCAACTAGAGGCGGAGAGAAGGTCGACACCTCGCAGGAGCCGAGCTCAACTGGAGGCGGAGAGAAGGTCGACACCTCGCAGGAGCCGAGCTCAACTGGAGGCGGAGAGAAGGTCGACACCTCGCAGGAGCCGAGCTCAACTAGAGGTGAAGAGAAGGTCGACACCTCGCTGGAGCCGAGCTCAACTGGAGGCGGATACAAGGTCGGCACCTCGCAGGAGCCGAGCTCAACTGGAGGCGGATACAAGGTCGACACCTTCTAGGAGCCGAGCTCAACTGGAGGCGGATACAAGGTCGACACCTTCTAGGAGCCGAGCTCAACTAGAGGCGGAGAGAAGGTCGACACCTCGCAGGAGCCGAGCTCAACTGGAGGCGGAGAGAAGGTCGACACCTCGCAGGAGCCGAGCTCAACTAGAGGCGGAGAGGTCCAAGGGGACAAACCATCCCGAGGCCTCCATCCTATTGCGTTTGCTGAATGCTGATCGGTCAAATCGATCATCTCTTCGTCAAGCTGGGGGGTTGGCGTCCGGACTCTCCTCTGATAACCTCTCCAGCCGGATGGGAAGTGCAGTCGGGGGGTAACTCGACCAACGTGCAAGGGGGGAGCTGATCTCGACCGTCAATGCAGAGGCTTGGTCTTAGGAGGACTCTCTCCCGAGGTGCTATCCCACCACCCGACTTGGGTTTTTACGAGAGTCGAGTCGGAGACCTGTCCCCCAATCGGTCGCCAGGTTGCAGAAGAGTCTTCATACTATCACTCAACAATCAGAGGGGATTAACCGCACCAACCCATATGATTGGAATAAAATACAAGAGATATTAGGCTTTGTCGCAAGAGGTCAAATGACACCTTTATACAAGGGTCCCTCAGTCAGGTAAATCGATCATCGCTTCGACGAGTTGGGAGGTCGGCGTCCAGACTTTCTCCTGATAATCTCACCAGTCGGATGAGAAATGCAGTCGGTGGGAACCGCGGCCAACGTGCAAGGGGGGAGCTGATCTCGGTCGTCATTGCAGAGGCTTGGACTTAGGGGGGCGTATACCGAGGCATTGTCCCATCACCCGTTCTGGGTTTTACGAGAATCAAGTCGGAGGCTCGTTTCCCAACCTGTCGTGGAGATCGGTTTCACCTACTTCAAAAAGCTCTTGCCAGAAGAGAAAAACAACTCTCGCGGCCCATGTTTCAGGGGGCGAGGAATTTTTATTTAAATGGAATAAACACAAGGAGGGGGAGAATAGACCTTCCCGCTCAGGGATAGAACCTTTTCAGGTCATTGCCGCTCCAGGTATTCCCAAGCGATTCCCCTTCATGATTCTACAGGCGGTCTCTGCCAGTCTCGAATGCCTCTTGAACGATGAAGCTCGCGGAACACCAGCTTATGAGTAAGACCCCTCATGGATCATAGCCGACGGAAGGAGATCATCGGTGATAAGAAGCTTGCAGAATACCAAGCTTGGAGACGTCATGAGTAAGCATTTTCATGGAACATAAGTCCTTCATGAAGATCATCGCGAGTAGAAGCTCGCGGAACACCAGCTTTGAGACGTCACGAGTCAGCATCCTCGTGGAATGTAAGCCCTTGATGAAGATCATCGCGAGTAGGAACTCGCGGAATCCTAGCTTTGAAAACCACCGCGACTAGGAGCTCGCCGAGCATCAACTTGGAGGCCTCGCGAGTAGTTTGCTGAAGAAGACCATCACGACTAGGAGCTCGCCGAGCATCAACTTGGAGACCTCGCGAGTAGCTTTATGTACTTTCCCTTGGTGGCGAACTCGTCATGAATCATCCTGTTTGTTAGTCAGACAAAAGCACTCACGGGCTTTACCAAAGCACCCGTCAGTATGATCATGTGTGGAAATCATTGACATTGAAGAAGGAGGAAACTGAGGGGAGGAGTGTCCCTTTTTACATAAGACCCCCTACGCAGAGGGTTCGGGGGTACCATGTTCTCACCAACTTGCGAGTAGAGAACTCGCATATGGGCGAGTATAGAAGAATCTTGCTCGCCTGCCTGAAGTCGCCTCATTTGATGTTGCTCGCCTATGGGCGAGTAAGGAAGAAGCTCGCCTATGGGCGAGTATTGAAGGAGCTCGCCTATGGCCGAGTATTGAAGAAGCTCGCCTGCCTGCACGAAGTCGCCTCATTTGATGCTGCTCGCCTATGGGCGAGTAAGGAAGAAGCTCGCCTATGGGCGAGTATTGAAGGAGCTCGCATATGGCCGAGTATTGAAGAAGCTCGCCTGCCTGCACGAAGTCGCCTATGCCGAGTAACAAGGAAGCTCGCCTATGGGCGAGTAGGGATGGCGAGTAAGGAAGGATTTCGCCACTATCCAGGAAGCTCGCCTCTCTTCCGAGTAAAGTCGCTGGTCTGAACTTATCTCTGGATCTCGCCTGCAAGAACTCGCCTATGGGCGAGTATGGAACTCGCCTATGAGCGAGTAGGGATCTCGCCATCTGGAACTCGCCTTCAGGATGTCGCCTCTGGAACTCGCCCAACTTGTCGAATGCTCGCGAGTTGCTGCCTTTGGCCTCCATCTCGCCACTTTAAGCCATGAAGCCTTCTCGCAAAAATTTCTTCCTCCGACTACGATCCACGCTCACCGCACCAAAGTGTTGACGCCAGGAAAATCCTGACCTCAAGATTCGGATCAATGCAGCCCGAGGTTACTGATCCTGCGGTCCAACTCCACGGCTCTGATAGCTAAAATAGGAGAGAGAAAATGACTAAGCACACCCCAGGTGCTCCAGCAGGGAGGTCCCACCACGTACCCGGAAGTTTGGGAGAAACTTCCCCTCCGCAACCAAAAGCTGGGCGAGGTACTAGACGGGCATGGATTTGGCGAGTATCCAACTTGGGGGGACCTCGACCACTTCCCAAAAGTGCCATTTCTAGTACCCCTGGGGGTCTATTTATAGAGAAATCCTAGGGGGGGTACAGGCGAGTATACTGCCTCTGCTCGCGAGTTACAAGGGCTACTCGCCCATACTCGCGAGATACTCGCCCAAGCTCACCTCTGCTCGCCCCTTGCTCGCCATACTCGCCCCTTGCTCGCCATACTCGCCCCTTGCTCGCCATACTCGCCCCTTGCTCGCCATACTCGCCCCTTGCTCGCCATACTCGCCCCTTGCTCGCCCAGCTCGCCTCTTGCTCCTGCTGGCTGAGTTGCCTTGTGTCTTGGACTGCCGGCTCCTGTGCTGACCCTTTGACCTTGACTTCAGCCTACGTGGCTTTGAATGGGCCTACCTTGGAGAATGAGGGTTGTACAATAACATTAGCAAACAATGAACCACACTGAACATAAAAGTTAAAAAAAAAATAAGTTGTAATTACAACTGCAAACAAAAATGTAATTACAACTGTAATTACACATATTTGTAATTACAACTGTAATTAAACCTAAAATTCTGGTTGTAATTAAAAACATATTTTCACTAGTAGTAACTAATTTAAATACAACTGAAATTATACATAAATACACAACAGTCAGCATATACAAAAAAGCAAACAATAAGATGTACATTAAATGACTTACAAATGATAACAAAGGATAAACAATAACCTGTAATTCATCAGTATAGTTCATCATTTAACAAATTAAGCAATTACAGTCCAACTGTAAGTAGAACTGTAATTCAAACTGTAAGTCCAACTGTAATTGTAAATGTAAGCATATATAAATGACCAAACACAAACATTTATAAGTGTGGAACTGCAAGGCCAACTGTAATTATAAGTGCATCTGAATCCAACTGTAATTCATCAGTACAGTTCATCGTTTAACAAAGTAAGAAATTACAGTCCAACTGTAAGCATATATAATTGTAATTGTAAATAAACCCTAATGTAATTGTAAATGTAAGCATATATAAATGACCAAACACAAACATTTATAAGTGTGGAACTGCAAGGCCAACTGTAATTATAAGTGCATCTGAATCCAACTGTAATTCATCAGTACAGTTCATCGTTTAACAAAGTAAGAAATTACAGTCCAACTGTAAGTACAACTGTAATTATAAAGGTGTTATGAACTGTAATTTTGTTAAGGGCATTTTAATCCACCTGTATTTGTTTACTGATAAACTGATGAACTTAATTTTATACATTCCAACTGTTAAGTTCATCCCTTAAGTTGATCAGTTAATTTATCCACAAATTAAATTCCAACTCTAATTCTAAATGTAAGCCCAAACACAAACATTTACAACTGTAATCCTAAATGTAGTCCAACTGTAATTCTAAATGTAAGCACAAACACAAACATTTACAACTGTAATCCTAAACTCATCCAACTGTAATTCTAAATGTAAGCATATATAAATGACCAAACACAAACATTTACATTCAATGAATTACAAGTAATTTTGTTACTTGAAAATGAACCATAACAAACAAATAAGTTACAACTGGAACGTTTAATTGAGTTGCTATAAAAAAAACTAGTTAAAATTTTGTTTCATATAGTGTATTTTGTACTGTAATTAGGGCATCTGAATCCAACTGTAATTCATCAGTACAATTCATCATTTAACAAAGTAAGAAATTAAAGTACAACTGTAAGTACAACTGTAATTATAAGGGTGTTATGAACTGTAATTTTGTTACTTGAAAATGAACCATGACAAACAGATAAGTTACAACTGGAACGTTTAATTGAGTTGCTATAAATAAAACTAGCTAAAATTTTGTTTCACACTAACCTAGTTAGCACTTCAAATATGGTACAAAAATGATCTTTAAAAAACATTTATTGCAGTTCGAAGAAGAACTTACAACTGGAACATTGACTGGAGGAGAGAACTTACAATTGACGGCTGGACATCTTGGAACTGCAATCATGAAAATGAATTGTAGATGAATGCTTCAGAGCCTAGGTAAGCATGAAAATGAATTGTAGATGAATGCTTCAGAGCCTAGGTAAGTGTAAGAAATATTTACATAGGAGGTTCGATCAGCCGGAAGAGGTGATTAGGGCTGGCGGAGAAACAAGCTTGAGTTCCGCACGGAGTTGGAGGTGCAATAGGAGATAATGTAAGTGATGATTAATGTCGCCGAAAAAGGTGGGAGCGTACAGTAATTAGACCATAAATAAGCTACCGACCTTCGATTTCCGGCGATGAATCTACTCCAGCGCCGCTGCAGGCTAGGTTTACGGTGGAGAAGCGAGTGGAGGAGCGACCTACGAATTCTGGTGGAGGAGCGAAACGCCAAGCGGTGGAGAAGCGAGTGCAGGAGCAAAATGCCGACTCCAGGGTAGCGAAACGCCAAAGAAGGGGGGAGAAAAAAATAAAACGGATAGTGAAACGCCGAAGAAGGGGGAAAGGGAGAGAAAAATAAAGCGGGCCCCACGCTATTTATTTAAGGACCATTAAGTGGTACGCTAAAGGTACACAACATTTTCTCGTCCCAAAGAGAGCCTATGTTAACGCCACATAATTCTTTTAGTAGTTGAAATTTTTACGCTTATAAATTTTTTTTAATCATAATACTTTAAATAATAATTATTTGACATCATTTGATTATTCAATCTTCTTTATTTTTTATACTTAACAAAAAATATCGAGCTTTTACCACGTATATAATTGAGAAGTAATTAAAACAATAAAAATTAAAAACAATACAAGTCTCGCACTTTACCAGCTGAGTTAAGCCAATTATTTAATTTATTTTGTTTGTAATCTAATGTATTCGTAGGTAGAGGATACTAAACATGTTTTCTATTGCTGAAAAATAGTATTCTTACGTCCACACGAGCTCTATGCCAATCAGCCTCTGGTCCTCTATATGCACACGTAGAACTATCCATGAATATTGTTATACACTCGTAAAGGGCTCAGGCTGCGTCTAAAGGAAGCCCCGCCGAAGAGGGGTCAAAACACGCACAAGCCGGTCAAAGCACGCAAGCCGCAGGTACGAGCGCTACCGCGCGCACGGGAGCGCACGGTAGCGCGCAGGCAACACCCCCCGTCGCGGGGGGGCGACCCGCTCGCTCCCCGACCAAACCCCTCCAAGGGTGCGGTCAGGCCGCACCCCCTTGGGAGGTGCGGTCAGGCCGCACCCCCTTGGGAGGTGCGGCCCAGCCGCACCCCCCAAGGGGGTGCGGCCCAGCCGCACCCCTCTGGGGTGCGGCCCAGCAGCACCCCCCAGGGGGTGCGGCCAAGCCGCACCACCCTTGGGGGGGTGCGGTCCCGGCCGCACCCCTTGGGGGGTGCGTCCCAGGCCCCCCCCCCCCCGGGGGTGCGACTCGGCCGCACCGCCCGTGGGGTGCGTTCCGGCCCCCTCCCCTCGCCTTTTTTCGTAGGGGGGCTCGAGGGGGCCCCCACCGCGTTCGCTCCCCCTCGACGGGTGCGTCGGATCTCAATTCCTTCTTGGGGGCAGCCCTCCCTCCCCGTTCCGCCGTCCGCCCGGGGCATCCCCGTGGTCCGCGGCACGTTCGGAGCACCTCAGCACTCACGCGCGCTCAGAACGCTTCTGAGCGCACTCAGAGGCATTCTCGCTTTTTGTCTTTCCGACCTTCTCACTTTTTGTCTTTCCGACCTTCTCACTTTTTGTCTTTCCGACTGTCTCACTTTTTTTCTTTCCAGCTTCTCACTTCTCAAATTTCAGGAACAACCTGTCGCCTTTTTCGCCTCCAACAGAACTGCCTGAACTGCCCGAACTGCCCGAAGGGTAGGATGGTCATTGATGAAAAATGGCGATCCGTGTGCCCCGAACCGGAAAATATGATTCGTCCACCGAGCATTTATGGAAACTGCAAACGACGAAATTACCGGACTGCCCTCGGCCAAAGCTATAAAAGGAGCCCCAGGGCTTCATTTGAAAGGACCTTGACTTCTGTGTACAACCCTGTATTCGCCGAGTAGGTATTCGGGCCAAGAGGCATTTCGGAACATCGTTCCTCAGCAGGATCCAAGGAAGGGGGCGAGAACCCCAGTAAGGGGCGAGACCGGCCAGGGGGACCGCCCCTGGCAGGGTCTCGCCCAGCCCCAGCTAAGGGGCGAGACCGGCCAAGGGGACCGCCCCTGGCAGGGTCTCGCCCAGCCCCAGCTAAGGGGCGAGACCGGCCAGGGGGACCGCCCCTGGCAGGGTCTCGCCCAGCCCCAGCTAAGGGGCGAGACCGGCCAGGGGGACCGCCCCTGGCAGGGTCTCGCCCAGCCCCAGCTAAGGGCGAGACCGGCCAGGGGGACCGCCCCTGGCAGGGTCTCGCCCAGCCCCAGCAGGGGGGTGAGACCAGCAGGGGGGGGGGGGTCCCCGGGTCTCGCCCCACCCCAGTTAGGGGGCTCGCCGAGCTCCGCGAGGTACCTCTCTCGCCCAGTCTCGGGGGAAGGTGTCGGTCTGCGTTTAGCATCCCAGAACAGCGGGATTTGGCTATTTGCAGTCCGGTTTTGGCTATTCGCAGTCCAAATCCGAGGGTATTTTGGGTATTCTGCAGTCCAGTTTAGGTTATTTGCAGCCCAGATCCGAAAATCCTATAAATAGGACCAAGGGGACACCATTTGGAGAGATGTCTCATCCTAGGCTAGCTCTCTCCTTCTCCCTCTCCCTCCCCAAGTCTCTCTAGGGGGTGAGGAGAGGCTCCAGTGGTGCCCAAGCTTAGTAGTGGCTTGGGAGGGGAAGTTCCAAGGGGACTTCCGGGTACGTGGCGGGACCTCCCCGCTAAGCCCTTGGTCCAGTCCTTAGTTCCGACACCTTCAACCTAGAGCTCTCCCTTGGGGGAAGTAAGGGTTGGTCGCCCCTCAGCCTCGTTGAGGGCCCCGAACTCCACAGAGACCGAGTAGTCGGTTTCAACATTTATGGTGCGGTGAGCGTGGAGTGTGATCGATTCAAGAAACCCTCAAGATGAGCTCCATGGATGGAGGTGGAGGAAGTTCCGACCCAGGTCACTCGCAGCCCCCGGTGGCTGGGGTGATGTTGGAGATGTTCGAAAATTTCAGGCAAGAGGTCCTGCAGACCTTGCAGGTGACTTTCGCCTCGATAGGCGAAGGCAGGAGAGGAAGTGGTTCGGAGGTCTCGCCCCGACAGGAGGGGACGAGTGGGGAGGCGCCAGGCCCCCACTCGCCCAGCCCCAAGGTGGCGAGTGGGGAGGCGCCTGGCCCCCACTCGCCCAGCCCCAAGGTGGCGAGTGGGGAGGCGCCTGGCCCCCACTCGCCCAGCCCCAAGGTGGCGAGTGGGGAGGCGCCAGGCCCCCACTCGCCCAGCCCCAAGGTGGCGAGTGGGGAGGCGCCAGGCCCCCACTCGCCCAGCCCCAAGGTGGCGAGTGGGGAGGCGCCAGGCCCCCACTCGCCCAGCCCCAAGGTGGCGAGTGGGGAGGCGCCAGGCCCCCACTCGCCCAGCCCCAAGGTGGCGAGTGGGGAGGCGCCAGGCCCCCACTCGCCCAGCCCCAAGGGGGCGAGTGGGGAGGCGCCAGGCCCCCACTCGCCCAGCCCCAAAAGGGGGCGAGCGTGGGAAGTCCTTTTTGTGAGCAGATCCTCTCAGCCCCGGTTCCGGAGGGGTTCAAGGGGGCGAAGATGTCTCACTACTTCGGCAAGGATGACCCCGTCTTACACCTGCAGTGGTTTGAAGACATGGTCTCCATCATGCCCATGTCGGCCGCTTTCAAATGTCGACTCTTCGCGACAACTCTGAAGGAAAAGGCTAGAGAGTGGTTCCACCAGCTCCCTGCGGGATCCATCTATGCCTTCGAAGACTTGCGTCGAGGTTTCTTGCTACGCTTCGCGACGTCAAGGAAGAGGAAGAAAGATGCCGAAGCACTTTTCAAGGTCAAGCAAGAGCCAGAGGAGTCGCTGGCTCAATATCTGGAACGGTTCAGGGAAGAGGTTCTCCTCGTCCAAGAAGTGCCAGGGTACACCCTCAAGCTCGCCTTCATGGTGGGGCTGCGGGAGGGCTTCTTCAAAATGGACCTCAAGAGAAGAGCTCCGGAGTCCTTTGAGGAGTTGATGGAAAGGGCGGCCGAGGAAGTTGAAAGTGAGGAGGCCAACCCGGAGTTCACAAGAAGGCTGGCCAAGTTGAGTGAGCCAGAGGCAAGGCAGCAGGGGGGGAGAGTAAAGGCCCCCAAGAGGAAGTTCGACCAGGAGGAGGACAACTTCCAGGAGGAAGAGACTGACCTCCCAGGGTGGAGGCAGGAGTCGAAGGCGCCCTCTCCACCACCCCAGCAAACCATGACAATCGGTTGGGGAAGAAGGAGGAGAGCCAGGAAAGCAGAAAGAAGAGGAAAAAGAAGGGATGCAGCTAAGTTACCCTACTGTGACTTCCACGAGGAGGAGGGTCACACGACATCCACCTGCCCTGAGTTCTTGGAGTTAAGGGAGGCGAGGTGTCCAAGGCAGCAACATCAACAACCAGAGGAGGTCGAGGAAGATCAGACTTGGGAGTAGGAGACCAAGATGGTTTCCGTGCTTAGTTTTTTCTTTCTATCCCTAAGTCCATGTAAGATGATGTTTTGTTCCTGTGCTTAGTTTTCTCACATGTATTAGGAGGATTAATATAATGAAAATGTTTCAAAAATACTTAGCCTCGATGCTGGCCCGCTGACCAGGCTCCCACCTAGCTGGCAGGGCCGGGAACCGCTCGATGGCAGGATGTTTCAAAAGTACTTAGCCTCGATGATGGCCCGCTGACCAGGCTCCCACCTAGCTGGCAGGGCCGGGAACCGCTCGATGGCAGGATGTTTCAAAAGTACTTAGCCTCGATGCTGGCCCGCTGACCAGGCTCCCACCTAGCTGGCAGGGCCGGGAACTGCTCGATGGCAGGATGTTTCAAAAGTACTTAGTCTCGATGCTGGCCCGCTGACCAGGCTCCCACCTAGCTGGCAGGGCCGGGAACCGCTCGATGGCAGGATGTTTCAAAAGTACTTAGCCTCGATGCTGGCCCGCTGACCAGGCTCCCACCTAGCTGGCAGGGCCGGGAACCGCTCGATGGCAGGATGTTTCAAAAGTACTTAGCCTCGATGCTGGCCCGCTGACCAGGCTCCCACCTAGCTGGCAGGGCCGGGAACCGCTCGATGGCAGGATGTTTCAAAAGTACTTAGCCTCGATGCTGGCCCGCTGACCAGGCTCCCACCTAGCTGGCAGGGCCGGGAACCGCTCGATGGCAGGATGTTTCAAAAGTACTTAGCCTCGATGCTGGCCCGCTGACCAGACTCCCACCTAGCTGGCAGGGCCGGGAACCGCTCGATGGCAGGATGTTTCAAAAGTACTTAGCCTCGATGCTGGCCCGCTGACCAGGCTCCCACCTAGCTGGCAGGGCCGGGAACCGCTCGATGGCAGGATGTTTCAAAAGTACTTAGCCTCGATGCTGGCCCGCTGACCAGGCTCCCACCTAGCTGGCAGGGCCGGGAACCGCTCGATGGCAGGATGTTTCAAAAGTACTTAGCCTCGATGCTGGCCCGCTGACCAGGCTCCCACCTAGCTGGCAGGGCCGGGAACCGCTCGATGGCAGGATGTTTCAAAAGTACTTAGCCTCGATGCTGGCCCGCTGACCAGGCTCCCACCTAGCTGGCAGGGCCGGGAACCGCTCGATGGCAGGATGTTTCAAAAGTACTTAGCCTCGATGCTGGCCCGCTGACCAGGCTCCCACCTAGCTGGCAGGGCCGGGAACCGCTCGATGGCAGGATGTTTCAAAAGTACTTAGCCTCGATGCTGGCCCGCTGACCAGGCTCCCACCTAGCTGGCAGGGCCGGGAACCGCTCGATGGCAGGATGTTTCAAAAGTACTTAGCCTCGATGCTGGCCCGCTGACCAGGCTCCCACCTAGCTGGCAGGGCCGGGAACCGCTCGATGGCAGGATGTTTCAAAAGTACTTAGCCTCGATGCTGGCCCGCTGACCAGGCTCCCACCTAGCTGGCAGGGCCGGGAACCGCTCGATGGCAGGATGTTTCAAAAGTACTTAGCCTCGATGCTGGCCCGCTGATCAGGCTCCCACCTAGCTGGCAGGGCCGGGAACCGCTCGATGGCAGGATGTTTTTTGAAGTATTGTTCCCCTTGGATGGTTCCGCTGACCGGGCTCTCACTAGACGGCAGGCCAGGTTGACCTCCCAGGGAGGTTAGGTAATTTGCTCCCCTCGTTGGCTGACAAGGTAAGAAGGTCTCTCGGAGAGGTTGTGTTTTTCCCCGAGGTGGCTTCATTAGCCGACGAGGTTGGAGGATCTCTCGGGAATGCTAAGTGTTTTTCCCCAAGGTAGCTCTGTTAGTCAGATTTCCAGCGACACTCGTCGAATATACAGGGTTGGACATTTCTTTCCGAGCGTGTATCTCGCTCGAAAAGAGCAGGGATTGTGTACAACCCTGTATTCGCCGAGTAGGTATTCGGGCCAAGAGGCATTTCGGAACATCGTTCCTCAGCAGGATCCAAGGAAGGGGGCGAGAACCCCAGTAAGGGGCGAGACCGGCCAGGGGGACCGCCCCTGGCAGGGTCTCGCCCAGCCCCAGCTAAGGGGCGAGACCGGCCAAGGGGACCGCCCCTGGCAGGGTCTCGCCCAGCCCCAGCTAAGGGGCGAGACCGGCCAGGGGGACCGCCCCTGGCAGGGTCTCGCCCAGCCCCAGCTAAGGGGCGAGACCGGCCAGGGGGACCGCCCCTGGCAGGGTCTCGCCCAGCCCCAGCTAAGGGTCGAGACCGGCCAGGGGGACCGCCCCTGGCAGGGTCTCGCCCAGCCCCAGCAGGGGGGTGAGACCAGCAGGGGGGGGGGGTCCCCGGGTCTCGCCCCACCCCAGTTAGGGGGCTCGCCGAGCTCCGCGAGGTACCTCTCTCGCCCAGTCTCGGGGGAAGGTGTCGGTCTGCGTTTAGCATCCCAGAACAGCGGGATTTGGCTATTTGCAGTCCGGTTTTGGCTATTCGCAGTCCAAATCCGAGGGTATTTTGGGTATTCTGCAGTCCAGTTTAGGTTATTTGCAGCCCAGATCCGAAAATCCTATAAATAGGACCAAGGGGGCACCATTTGGAGAGATGTCTCATCCTAGGTTAGCTCTCTCCTTCTCCCTCTCCCTCCCCAAGTCTCTCTAGGGGGTGAGGAGAGGCTCCAGTGGTGCCCAAGCTTAGTAGTGGCTTGGGAGGGGAAGTTCCAAGGGGACTTCCGGGTACGTGGCGGGACCTCCCCGCTAAGCCCTTGGTCCAGTCCTTAGTTCCGACACCTTCAACCTAGAGCTCTCCCTTGGGGGAAGTAAGGGTTGGTCGCCCCTCAGCCTCGTTGAGGGCCCCGAACTCCACAGAGACCGAGTAGTCGGTTTCAACATTCTAGACCCGGGATAGCTCCTTGCAGACTTTTGCGGAATTCTCTTTCGGCGCTTGAAGATCTCCTTCGTGGACTTGAAGATTTTCTTCGTCACGAAAGGCGACTCGGCTTCTCGTTTTCGTTCCGGAAAGGCGACTCAGCTTCTCGCTTTCGTTCCGGAAAGGCGACTCAGCTTCTCGCTTTCGTTCCGGAAAGGCGACTCAGCTTCTCGCTTTCGTTCCGGAAAGGAGACTCAGCTTCTCGCTTTCGTTCCCGAAAGGCGACTCAGCTTCTCGCTTTCGTTCCCGAAAGGCGACCCAACTTCTCGCTTTCGTTCCCGAAAGGCGACTCAGCTTCTCGCTTTCGTTCCAGAAGGCGACTCAGCTTCTCACTTTTGTGCCCGAAAGGCGACTCGGCTTCTCACTTTGGTCCTCCAGAGTTCTCAGAATCGAAAAGTACTTAGTTTTTCCGAGAGGTGACCTGTCACCCTCGGAGCCCTCTCTCTCTCTTGTTGTAACGAGTAGCGGCCTGTCGCGCTCGAGTTCTACCTACTAAGTTGTAACCCCCAGAAGATAGTGAAGTTTGGTCGACATAGCTCCGGCCGCGTGATTTTTTACCCTTTTCGGGTTTTCCACGTTAAAAAGTCTCAGTGTACTCAGCAAATCTCGAATTGACTGTTTGCGCGCTTAGACCGCTGAAGAGCTAAGGTGGTTTAATTAGACCGGTCTACCAAGAGCCCTAAGCGTTCCGCAACAAATATAAACCGTGCATTCATCGACCACTTGGATCAACAGCTGACGGTGAATGATACGAACATTAATCTTATATAATGTAGAAGCAATATTATCGGTTGATCCAACAAATTATCTATCGAGCTTTACAAATGATGCGCATTTTCACGACCTACGTAATTATTAAGCTCAATTTCTAATGCGTGGTTATAAATTTAGGTCATTGTTATTAACACTATAAAAATGGCTATTAGCACTCACAGAATATATTTTTAGCGCATTTTAGAAAGACTATCCACAGTTCCACACTTAGACTTCATTTGTTTGGGTGGGAGGAGACGCCCGGCGGGAGGAGAAGCGGCGGGAGGAACTGCAGGGGCGAGGCTGCAGTTCAAAAAGGAGGTTTTGGCCCCCATTTTCCATAGCGCGCGGGAGGAAACGCCGGAAACGGAACGACGTTCCATTTGTTTACCCGCCTTCCTCCTGCGTTTGCCCTAAACGGCGACTGCAAAAGCCTAACCAAATGAAGCCTTAGTGATCCCTCACTCATTATATAGAAACTCCCCTTTCCTCTCCAAATTAATTATTAAGCTCCGTTTGGCGCGACATTTTTGCTCCGATGAGTTTGAGCAAAACATCACAATTATAGAATGTATATTTGCCATGACAATGATTATGCCCGTCACCAAGTTCCTTAGGTGAGGTCAGGTGGTCACGAACGACGGTTCATAACCACTGCATTCACAACTGCCGCCGCCGGAGACTAAGGGTGCAGTCATGAATACGGTGGTTATGAACCGCCGTTCGTGAACCCCCCGACCACACCTAACGAACTCCATTCACTTTTATGTTCAAAATTAATATTTTTTTTCTTGGTGACGATCATACATATTATAATGTCAAACAAATATTTTATGGCGGTAAAGTTTTTGTCCGAAATCACGGGAGGAAAAACACAGGGCCAAATGGGCCCCAAATCATCATAATAAATTATTTAAAAAGTCTGCGGCTTTTAGAAACGATTTAAATCCATCGCCGTTCATGTGCCGTACAATAAAGCATTGGAAATTTCTGAAGGATTGGTCGACCCTTTCCACGCAAAAACCCCCACTGCTTCCTCCGCATCACAATCACATGCTCGCAGGAATTATTTATTTTCTTAATTACCAGGAAAAAATATCGACCGACCAATTTAATTATGATGCAACCCACACAACAATCATTTGCGGAATGATTCCCTTCAAATATTTATACACACCTTATCATAACGAGGAATGATTCAGCTCACTTTCTCCATCGACAATGGAGGAAGCCCTGCTCACGAAAGAAAAGATCGCAGTATGCTCGCCGGCGACGGCGGCGATCACCGGAGCGGAGTTTAGAGAAGAGGGAGGGAGGCTCGGGAGGGTGGCGGTGCCTATGGTGGCGGTTTCTCTCGTGCAATATATGATGAATGTGATATCTATTATGATGGTGGGACACCTCGGGGAACTTCCGCTCGCCGGGGCGTCTATTGGGGCATCCCTGACGAATGTTACAGGCTTTACCATTTTGGTGAGTAATTTTAAAACTTTAGCTCGATCGAGCGGTTTATGGAATATGTTTGGGGAATCATTATGCGGGTTAGCAATTTTGGTGTCAATTTTCTTCTCCTCATTTTACCCCTCATCTGCATTATATTGAAAAACCTCAATTTCGTGTGCGATGTCCATAAGGCGAATGACGAAAATTCATCCTTTTGATACATTCTATTGGCGTATCTATGTGCATAGGGTTAGAGAGAGTTAGGGGAGAGAGAGCTTGTTGAAAGGCGCAAGGATTCGTTGGTTCTATACAAACCCAGTAATTGTGCACTTGATCTACGGGGTGATCATGAACTGTCGTTCGTGAACGCTCGACCCCACGTGAGGAACTCAATCCACTTTATGTTCAAAAAATTAGTTTTTTTTCATGGCGGCGGTCATAATCGTTTATGTCAAACACATATTTTATGATGATTGTGTTTTTGTCTAAACTCACCGGAGCAAAAATACCGCGCCAAATGAACTCTTAGCCTCATGACTGAGAGCCATAAGGTAAATGTATATATGTAAATAATGAAAATAAAAAAGATGAATATAACTGTATAAAGCTCCGTGATTATCGAGGAAAAAAAAGAAGAAAATATTAAAGAAAAATTATCCCTATAGATATTATCCGTGTGAACAAGAAATTAGTATGATAAATATGGGAGGTAATATGATAATTTAGATGAGAAGCAGAAATGATGGAGATGAAATTAGACCTTAGAGTCGATATCGAGCGAGTTAGATTCGACTCGAAACCTAAATCGAAATTTTCAAGTGAGATTCCTCACGAATTTGAATTGAGCTCGAGCCGAAAATTTTAATTAATTAGTTTGGAAAATTGTATTAAAATATTTTTCTAGGACTTTATACTTTTTAACTATGTTTCTGTATAAAAAATCATATGATTTAAATATACAGATTGAGAGCGATAATTTTGGGTCAAGTCTAATAAGATTCCAGACGAGCTAAGCTTGGCTCAAAATTGTTTCAGAATCGAATTTGCGTCTTTTTCATTCTACTCAAATTGAATCGGACAATTTTTATTACATTTCAAGTTGAGTCGAAATTTGAGCTGTTTCTCGAGTTTCAAATTTTATGCACATCATCTATTAGGCTGTCTTAAACTATTTATTTGAGCGTGGGAAGGAAACCTCCCACCCTATTGCGGGAATGAAGGCTAAAAATAGAGTTTTTGATCTTCCCCGTATTGCTACAATGATAATATTGAAGTTTTATCAAACGCATGTTAGTTCTGGTGACTATTTTCTCCCACCTGAGATGGAACTAAAATATCGAAATAAACAAAGTCTTAGGCTTTGTTTGTTTGAACGGTGAGAATGAGAGCTATTAGAATAGAGGGAGCCGCGGGAGGAGAGTTCCTACATTGTAGGTGGAAAGTCTTAGGCTTTGTTTGTTTGAACGGTGAGAATGAGAGCTATTAGAATAGAGGGAGCCGCGGGAGGAGAGTTCCTACATTGTAGGTGGAATGGAGGCCAAAAATGAAGTTTTTGTCCTTCCACATCACTATTGTAGTGGGAATGAATTCGAACGGGGGATTCCAGACGGAGCTTTTTGCTCCGTTCCTCAGGGCGCGGCGGGAGCAGACGGAGCAAACGTCGTCGGAGGCCGTTTGTTTTCCCGCTGTCCGGCGACGTTTGCTCCAAACGGCCGGCGAAAACGCCGCGCCAAACGAAGCCTAAAATGGCCAAACAGACAGCCTTGCTGGTGAAATTTTAGTCTGGTACCCAATTAATTAAGACCCTTTGATCTCACTTGATCATTTTATTTTTAGCGCAAAGCGATCATTTATCATTCGCAAGGGTGTCAACGTTGTAGCTATAGAGGTGCAACTAAGGGTTGAAGTCACAGTTCAGGGTGCAAGCTGAGTGGAGACGACTCGTGAGCTTGGGGAGGTGGCTTTAAAAAAAGCTTGATTGGAGTTCCTGTTAATGTATATTTGGATAAATAACATTATTCGGAGGCTAAGCGGATCGGTCGAGTACACTGATAACCGATACTCGTAGACACTCCTAGGGTTTGCCTATATATACCCCGTTAGGGGCAACGGGGAGTTCATTCCACCTTGATGGACCTCCGGATGCTTCAAGTAACCCTATCAATCTCGAAGTCACGCCCCTAGAGTTTGCTCTCCCATCTCCCGTCCGGCTCCTGCTCTCGCGCGAACAAGGAGATCGCGATCTGCTGCCGCAAGCCTCTCGTCTGCGAGAAATCGCGAGCCTCCGACTTCGTCCCTGTCGCCGTCGTTCGCAAGAAGCAGATCGCGTATCTGATGTTTCTCTCCCGCCGCCGCACGTCGTCTGGGAGGAAGATCGCGTTTCAACAGTCCTTCCTCGCCGCCGCTCGCAAGGAGGTTTCGCGTTCTTCTGCCGCTGCTGTCGAAGGAGGCTGTCGTCGTTGTTCACTTGTGGTCTTTCCCCACCGCACGTCGACAGGTAGTGATCGCGAAATCGTGAATCTGCCGCTGGAAGCCGGTGTTCCCAAGCGTCGTTTGCTGCTCCTTCCTCGGCGCCGTCCGAGAGCAGGTCGCGCTTCCGCCGCTGGTCTGGTTCGCACGTCAAGTTCCCGCAGCCTCCCGCTCGCCGTCGTCGAAGTAGCCGCCGCCGGATCTTGTCGCCGGATCTTGTTCCCGCAGCCTCCCAGTCCAGATCCCCCCAGCCGCCGCCGCCATCTCCACGCTCACGTAAGTGCTGCCCTAAGCGCTAGGGGTGTAAACGAGTCGAGCTCGAGTCGAGCTTGGCAAAAATCCCAAACTCGAGCTCGAGCTCGAGCTAAATATTTCGAGCTCGAGCTCGAGCTCGTCGAGCTCACCCTGCTTGGCTCGAGCTCGAGCTCGAGACCAGTATATTGAGCTCGAGCTCGAGCTTTCGAGCTCGCGAGCTCGAGTCGAGCTCGAGCTGCTCGCGAGCTTTTTGCTCATGAACCCATTTTTATTTTTATTTATTTATATTTTTAAAAAAAAATACCCAAAAAAAAGCTCGCGAGCCGGCTCGCGAGCTCAAGAACAAGAGTAATCGAGCTCGAGCTCGGCTCGAAATCGAGCTCGAGCTCGTCGAGCTCGAGCTCGAGCTCAACTGGTTCGAGCTCGAGTCGAGCTTTTTTCGAGCCGGCTCATCGAGCTCACGAGCCGGCTCGACTCAACTTGCAGGGCTACTAAGCGCTACCGCCAGCGCTACCTAATAGGGCATGGCGCTAGCAGCCGCCCAGGCTACCGCCGACGCTAGCAACAGACCTCTTACTCCTCTGTTTGGTGCCTTGTTCTCGTTTGCCGGGCGCACAATGATGAAGGGGAACAATTTTTCGTCCCCCGTTCCGATGATTAAGCTGGAAAAGTTCACGGCGACTGAGTTCAACGACTGGAAGTTGAATACTCAGTTCGGGATGAAGTACCTGAACGTGATTTACACAGTTCAGTCTGATCGTGATGGGGTCGTAGGGACTGATGACGAGGCTCAGTAGGTGTTTGATGAAGACTTATGTCGTGACTACCTGCTGAACTGCCTGTCTTCCAATCTGGCGAAGACGTACATGAAGATGAAGACAACTAAGAAGATTTGGGATGCACTGCAGGAGCACTTCAGACAAGAGGAGGATCTGTCCAAGGCGCACCTAGTGGACAAGTTCCACTCCTTCACCTTCAACGAGGAGAAAATCATTCTCCCTCAGGTATCAGATTTTGAAGTTTTAGTAGATTCTTTACACAGTGAGAATATTTCGTTGTCAGATAGCTTATTTGCTGGCACAATTGTGTATAAGTTGCCTTCTACGTGGTACAATTTCAAATCTGAAATGTACCGCAAGAAGATGCAGGTGGGTTTAAACGAACTCAAGCGTTTTATACGCATTGAGGACAAGAACAGGATTCGACACGCATTAGAAGTTGTTAGCAAACAGAAGGTTGCTGCTAACATGATTACAAACTCTAAGCGTGTGCCGAACCCTAGGAAGTCAAAACCCAACCCCAGTAGCTCCCAAGTTGCAGGCCCCAGTAAACAAATTAAAAAGTTTATGGGCAAGTGCTTTAACTGCAACAAGTGGGGACACAGTGCATCTGATTGCAGGCTTCCTCGCAAGGAAAGGGGCAAAGCACCACAAGAAGGCAACCATGCTAATATGGTTAGCCTCACTAAGCCATCCAACTTTGTCGCCATGTTTGGAAACGAGAAGGACAGTACTTAGTGGTACCTTGACTCGGGGGCAACGTGTCATGTCTGCAACAACTCTACTATGAAGTCAAAACCCAACCCAGTAGCTCCCAAGTTGCAGGTCCCAAATGGAGAAGATCCCAATCCCATTGTGGATGGCTCGAGCTAGCACTATATATATTGATCTTGTCTACTCATTAGTTTTTTTTAGTTTTTCAAAGAAAAAGCTCGCGAGGAGCTGATGAACAAGAATATGTGAGTCTGAGCTCGGCTTTCCATAGAACTAGAGCTCGAGGTCCATATATTGGAACTGAGAGGGTTGCTCGAAGCATCCGGAGGTCCATCAAGGTGGAATGAACTCCCCGTTGCCCCTAGCGGGTATAAATATGCAAATCCCTAGGATTGTCTACGGGTATCGGGTATCCGTGTACTCGACCGACCCGTTTAGCCTCCGAACAATATTATTTATCCAAATATACATTAACAATCTTCTCTTATATTTGTGACAAATAACATGTACATTTCGAAGTGCAGGAAGTAGTAAATATCATAAAGGAGTTTTCGACTTAACATAAAACATAAGAGTTAGCACATTAAATAACAGCAGGATTTTCCACAGAAATATAAATCATCCAGAATAAAAGTGCTACTCAGTAATATAAGTCTGAAAATAGAATGACAAGGATAAACATATGACAATTCTACTAGTCTAATAGATCATCAGCATCCATGTCAAAAACTACTCTCTCTCCTTCATCTCCATCAGTGTCTGCAAGGAATTTCATGAGTTAAACTCTATGAATTCATGAACATATGCAGTAACGTAGAAAGTGAACTAGCTTTTACCTATGTGAGCTTAGAACCTGTAGCATTGGTGAAGTAACAATGTCAGCATCTCTATCTGATCTAGCAGGAACCAGTCTAGTATTGATTTTGTAAATCAACTGTTGTTATCTTACTCATTAGTGATCATTATATACCTCATCATCAAATGTGGAATGATTTGGCACAACAACGTTTGCAACATTATCAGACGTGGAATAATGTGCAATGATCATTAATGTTAGATTAACCGACTACAACGACTTTCTATTCCCAGTTGAATAATTTTTGAATCAACTTACAATGAGAAAGATGCTTAGTTATCAAATGTGGAATAACATGCATCTAACCATCTTGAGTTTTCATCAAGAAATTATTTGGGGTTTTCAGTCTGTTATTAGATGCTTGAATGTTGCGACTATATATGTTCTCACTATGAAAACATAAACAACGGAGGACAGTTTCATACATCTATGAACTTTAATCCCATTTTCCCCGATGTTTTTATTGTGAGAGCTCTATTCAAGCCTTTGGTCAAAGCGTCTGCAACATTATCTTTAGATCTCACATCAATCAGGGTCATAATCCCTTGACCTGTGAGTGAGGTCAACCGGGATTGTTTCAGCCTTAGTTGCCTTCTTTTGCCATTGAACAAAATGTTCGTAGCAATCATTTTAGTAGCATGATTGTCACAGTAAACTGCAACAGAACTCATTTTCAGGCTCGTCAGAGGAATGTCCATCACCAAATCTCTTAACCACTCCGCTTCTTCTCCTGCTGATGCTAGAGCGTAGAGTTCAGATTCCATAGAAGAGAGAGCAATACAGGATTGCCTCTTGGACTTCCAGGCTATAACTGCTCATCCTAGTGTGAACACAAACCCACTAGTGGACTTGCTGTCGTTTAATTCTGAGCACCATGATGCATCAGAATATCCTTCAAGGACTGAAGGTTGTCCAGAGTAGAATAAAACATACTTTTGGATGTGCTTTAAGTACCCCATTAGCCTATCTAAGGCATTCTAGTGGTCTTGGCCAGGATTAACTAGTGAATCTGCATAACATGCCGACCGTAAAGGCTATGTCAGGTATAGTGCAGACCATATCATACATGAGACTATCAAGCAGTTTAGAGTAATCTAATTGCCTAACCATAGCTCATTCATTAGGCTTTAGGAGGTTAGTGTAGTCGTATAGAGTCTCAAATGCTCTACCGTCACTGTATCCCCACGTGTCCAACATGGACTTTATGTAGTGGCTTTGACTTAGGGAGATGTCATTCTTCCCAAAGATCACTTGCATGCCTAGTATAGTGTTAGCTACACCTAGGTCTTTAATGCTAAATTCTTTTATTAAGTCTGACTTAACGTCATCCACTTCGGATTGATCAGACCCTAGAATGAGCATATCATCTACGTACAAGCATATTATGACGACTTTATCCAATTTTTTACGTATGTAAAGACATTTATCTGAGAGACTCGACATGAATCCCATGTTCTTTACACTATAGTCGAACTTCTCATGCCATAATTTCGGTTCTTGTTTTAGTCCGTATAAAGATTTAAGTAATTTACAGACCTTTATTTCGTGATCGTCTACAATGAAACCTTCAGGTTGACTTATGTAGATCTCTTCGGTCAGATCTCCGTTCAAGAACGCAGTCTTAACATCAATTTGATGAACAATAAGGTTCTCAATAGATGCAATAGCAAGGAGGACCCTAATGCTCGCTAAGTGACACACGGGTGAGTAAACATCAAAATAATCTACTCCGCTTACTTGTGTGAAACCTTTAGCCACCAGATGTGCTTTATACTTAGCTACACTACCATCAGGATTCAGTTTCTTTTTCAGAATCCACTTACACCCTACGGTTTTAGCCCTTTTTGGCTTATCAACCAACGTCCAGGTGTTATTCTAAAGTAGAGAATTCATCTCTTCATCAATAGCTTCTTTCCAGAGTAGGGAATCCCTGGATCTCATCGCTTCCTTATAGGTGGATGGATCAGCCTTAACGTGGCAAGTGACAAAGTCACTACCGAAGGTTCTGGGAATTCACTCTCTTACAGAAGTTCTTCTAGACTCTAGGCCAAAGTTGTCTACAGGAACGGAATAGGAAGTGCTCAGTACTGATCCAGGATCTGTTTCAGTAATAGTTACTTGCATACCTGAGAGAGACATGTTCTTATCCTTGAGGAACTTATCTTCAAAGAATACTGCATCCCTAGATTTTATAACGACATTATTAGAAATATCTAAGAATCTGTCTACAACACTATCCTCAGCACAACCTAGGTATACACAAGTATTGGTCCTAGGTCCAATCTTAGACTGTCTAGGGTCAGGAACTCTGACATAGGCTATACAACCCTAGGTCTTAAGTCTAGTAAAAGACAGAGGTCTCTTAAACCAAAGCTCGTAGGGTATAACCTCTAACTTGACATGAGGAACTTTATTTAAAATGTGATTTGCAGTTAGAACTGCTTCTCCCCAATAAGCGGAAGACATGCTTGCAGTCAAGAGCATAAAGTTTAACATTTTTGTTAACGTCCGATTTTTACACTCAGCTATGTCATTAGACTGGGGTGAGTTAGGAGCAGTGGTTTCTACAATGATTCCATGTTGGGCAAGAAAACATTTGAACTCACTGGACATATATTCTCCTCCTCTATCACTTCAAAATCTCTTGATTTTCATGCACAATTGGTTTTCTACCATGATTTTGAAAATACGAAATTTTTTAAACGCTTCGTCTTTAGTTTTAAGAAGATAAATGTGACAAAACCTAGAACAATTATCTATAAAGGTGATCAAATATTTCCTGCCTCCTCTAGTGACAAAACTTTTGAAGTCATATATGTCAGAATGTATCAGTTCTAAGGGTGTTGTGCTCCTAGTAACCGCACTAAAAGGTTTCCTAGTGATCTTAGTCTGAGCACACACTTCACATTTATCAGTTTTGACTGTATTGTCTAAAGCAATCTGGTGAGTTCTAGCAATTTGAAATATTTTCCTATAGTTTACGTGTCCTAGTCTCTCATATAGAGTCTTATGACTAACTAAGTTTGTTTGAACCTGTTGAACTATTTCGTTTGCTAGACTGTCTGTACATCCTATTTTGGACGTAAGCACATTCAAAATAGTGTGAGTTAACTGACAGTGTTACTCTACCGCTACAGAAAGTAAAAGACATACCAACATCACAAAGTAAGCTAATAAACACTAAGTTAGCAGCTAGTGAAAGAATAAACTTAACGTTATTTAAAGTTAAAGTCTTACCTGAGGATAACAACAAAGTTGCGTTCCCCACCTTCAGCACGTCAGCTGTCTCACCGTTGGCAACGGTCACCGATTTTCTTGCATCAGTAAGTCCTGTCATCAAAGTAGAGTTGTTGCACACATGACACGTTGCCCCCGAGTCAAGGTACCACTCTGTACTGACCTTCTCATTTCCAACCATGGCAACAAAGTTGGATGGCTCAGTGAGGCTAACCATGTTAGCATGGTTGCCTTCCTGTGGTGCTTCGCCCTTTTCCTTGCGAGGAAGCCTGCAGTCAGATACACCGTGTCCCACTTGTTGCAGTTAAAGCACTTGCCCTTAAACTTTTTAATTTGTTTACTGGGGCCTGCAACCTGGGAGCTACTAGGGTTGAGTTTTGACTTCATAGGGTTCGGCATGCGCTTAGAGTTTGTAATCATGTTAGCAACAACCTTCTGCTTGCTAACAACTTCTAATGCGAGTTGAATCCTGTTCTCGTCCTCAATGCGTATAAAACGCTTGAGTTCGTTTAAACCCACCTACATCTTCTTGCGGTACATTTCAGTTTTGAAATTGTACCACGTAGAAGGCAACTTATACACAATTGTGCTAGCAACAAAGCTATCTGGCAATGAAATATTTTTGCTATGCAAGGAATCTACTAAAACTTCAAAATCAGATACCTGAGGGAGAATGACTTTCTCCTCCTTGAAGATGAAGGAGTGGAACTTGTCCACCAGGTGCGCCTTGGACAGATCCTCCTCTTGTCTGAAATGCTCCTGCAGTGCATCCCAGATCTCCTTAGCTATCTTCATCTTCATGTACGTCTTCGCCAGATTGGAAGACAGGCAATCAGCAGGTAGTCACGACAGAAGTCTTCATCAGAAACCCACTGAGCCTCGTCATCAGTCCCTACGGCGCCAACACGATCAGACTGAACTGTGTAGAACACATTCAGGTACTTCATCCCGAACTGAGTATTCAACTTCCAGTCGTTGAACTCAGTCGCCGTGAACTTCTCCAGCTTGATCATCGGAACGGGGGACGAAAAGTTGTTCCCCTTCATCATTGTGCGCCCAGCAGACGGGATCAGGTCACCAACCAGAGGACAAGGGGACTTTGTCGCTAGCGCCGGCGGTAGCCGGGGCGGTCGCCCGTGCGGTAGCGAGAGCAGCTGCTAGCGCCAGGCGCTAGCAGTTAACGCCGGCGGTAGCGCTTAGGGCTGCACTTTCGTGGGCTTGGAGACTGCGGCGACGGGAGAGAACTGACGGCGGCGACTGGGGGGATCTGGAGCGATGGAGGCGGCTGAACCTTCTGCAGAAGCGTCGGCGACAGTGGCGTGTACTTGATCTCTGGAGCAGCGGCGAAAACCTTCACTAGCGTCAATGAGGAAAAGGGCAGAGATCGCGATTTCCTTCTCTGGACGTGCGGCGACTCCGAGAGCCAGCGGCGGAAGCGCGATCTCACGACGCTCGGGGACGAAGGCTCCTAGCGGCAGATCCGCTATTTCACGATCTCTTCCTGTCAACGTGCGGCGACGGGAGATCTCAAACGAACAACGGCGACAGCCTTCTTCGACAACAACGACAGAAATCGCGAAACCTCCTTGCGAGCGGCGACGAGGAAGGAACGAGGCAGATCACGATCTCTTCTGTCGCGTGAGCACAGGAACCGGACGGGAGAAGCAAACCCTAGGGGCGCAACTTCGAGATTGAGAGAGTTGCTCGAAGCATCCAGAGGTCCATCAAGGTGGAATGAACTCCCCGTTGCCCCTTGCGGGTATAAATAGGCAAATCCCTAGCAGTGTCTACAGGTATCGAGTATTCGTGTACTCGACTGACCCCTTTAGCCTTCGAATAAAGTTAGGCAAAACTATGGTTTCAGTCCCCAAACTTTATAAGTTTTTGGAAATCAGTCCCTTAACTTTGAAATACAAGATTTCAGTCCCTAAACTTTACAAAACAATAGATTTCAGTCCCTCCCATTAAGTGTGGACGGAAAAGATAAAAAAAAATAGGGTAGATTTGCTCTGTTTGCGGGTGAGATCTGTCCCCTGTCATGAACTGGTTCACGACACCTTCCAGCTCTATCACACTCATTCCTGGATTCTTCACAACTCCATTGGCAGCCATCAAGCACCTCACCTTCCCGGCTTCCTCACATCTATTTGTTGTGGCGAAGACATCGGAGAGGAGGATATATCTGCAAAACAATGGCAGAAACTGAAGAATGATGAATCCGAGCTCACCAAATTGCAAAGGTGAATTTAAACCGACGATACCTTCCACTATGGCAAGGTTGAAGGTGAAGAAGCTGCCTTTCGACTTCCTCGGCCACTTTGCTGTTACCGGCGCTTTGGGCTGCATCGGCATTGTAGTGAGCCGACGAATGTAATGTCGTCTGGTCTGGCGCAGCTCCTCTCCATCTCGTGGAAGAGGACGAGAGTCTCTTCCGCAAGCCCGTGGATCGCCATGCTGGTAATGATGGCATTCCAGGCAAGGGCATCTTTCTACTCGATGACCTGGAAAATTCTCGTCGCCTCCGCTATTCGGACGCACTTGGCGTACATGTATAGGAGCGCAATGGAGAGGACGGCGTCTAGCTCCAGTCCATTTTTTCCGTCAATAAGTTAACGGGAGGGACTGAAATCTATAGCTTTGTAAAGTTTAGGGACTTAAATCTATTGTTTGGTAAAGTTAAGGGACTGAAATCTTGTATTTTAAAGTTAAGGGACTGATTTCCAAAAGCTTATAAAATTTGGGGACTGAAACCATAGTTTTGCCTGTATTGTTATTTATCAAAATATACATTAACAATGTGGATGTAGATGCCGGGGCGATGCAGAAATTAGGTTTCGTCTGTTTAACAGTTGTGGGTTGCAAAGGTGAGGAGACAACATGCAGGGTCATCGTGCTGTGGTGGACTGAACCGACATGGTCGTTTTCTGGTTTGGGGTATGAAGGCAAGTACGTCGGATAATGAGGTTTGGGAAGAAGTGGGGTGTTGTGATGGTGGAACAAGAGCCGGGGAATTAGTTAGATCGTTGAAATGTGCGGAGCCGATTGTGAATCTCGCGCTCTATTGTGAGGATATTGAAAAGGGCAGCATCTATGAGATTGAAACTGGCATTCATGGGGGAACAATTTTGTTCATCCCGATGGCCGATACAGACGGCTGGTGGTTATGCGGGTCAGATCAATTGATACCGGCGAGAAAGAAAATGTACCCTAGAAACATGAAGAAGAGAGCTACTACATTCACTCAAGTCAAGAAACACTTCTGGTGTCATTTTTTTCCCTATTATGATTGAGCAAAATTAAAGAGTGGGTGACTTGAATCATAACTTCATTGTTGAATATTTAGTTATAATAATTTACTTTTCATGTTATCTACCAACTAATCATCATATCCTGCATGAACAACAGATTGGAATGGCAAGCGCATTGGAAACTCTTTGCGGCCAAGCCTACGGAGCACATCAATACCAGAAGCTTGGAGTACACACATTCAGTGCTATTTTTTCTCTTACATTAGTCAGCCTTCCAATTTCTATAATCTGGCTGTCGATGGGAAAGCTGCTTCTATTCGTCGGCCAAGATCCACAAATCTCAGCGGAAGCAGGTAAGTATGCACTGTGGACGATCCCAGCCATATTTGCCTACGCCACTTCTCAACCATTGATGAAATTTCTTCAAGCACAAAGCATCATTCTACCCATGCTTCTTAGTTCTGTAGCAACTCTCTGCTTCCACATACCCTTATCTTGGTTTCTGGTGTTCAAATCTGGATTGGGAATAGTTGGGGCTGCTCTGTCCATAAGCATATCATATTGGTTAAACACAATGTTGCTGGGATTATATATAGTCCGTTCTACTTCTTGCAAGAAGATCTGCTTCTCGCTCTCGAAGGAGGCTTTCAAAGGAGTCAACGTGTTCTTGAGACTTGCATGCCCTACAGCAGTTATGATATGGTAAACGAGAGTGAATCTCTGTGTGCATCTCTTTAGTTTTGAAGTGTTTTTGTTCATTAAGGGTATGTTTTAGAATAAGGAAATGAAAAAGAAATGGCAAATGGTTAATCCAATTTCAAAACTAGGATTTCATTGGGACATGTCAATGAAGAATGGATTGACACCTTTCCTTGATTACTTCAATTGCCTATTAAATTACATTGCATTCAACTACCCAATATGTACCTCCAATTCCCTCAAAGCCAGCTTGCCTAGGTGCGAAGCCGGAACCTAGGTGCGAAGCCCAGGAAATTCCTTCCCCTCACCTTGGCCAGCCCCCTCCTCCTCTACTTCCACCTCTGGCCACCTCCACCACCTAGGCTGGAATCCCCCTCCACCACCACCTCCACTTATCCCCCATTACTCACATAACCACCTATAACTTCCACATAACTACCATAACTAACTCCCCCACTACACAATAACTCATCATTATCCTAATTAACTCCCATCCCTCTCACAATATCCAAGAAAGCCCACTGTCACCTGTGAATCACTAATTCCTTCCCTTGTAACCACTTGTTTCCCCTACTAGCCACCTTGGACGGCAACTTCCACCACCTCCACGCTCAAATTCTCCCGCAGTCCCACTTCATAAGTCCTCCAACGCCATTTCCCCCTCAGAACTCCTGAAACGAGCCCTCCTCTTACCCCTGAACCCCATCAATTCACCAATTAATCCCTATCTCCCCTGTACCATTTCGTATATCTCACTGGGTTGATATTCCAGTGATAGGAATCCTCTTAGCCCGTGTAATACTCTCCTAGCCCAAATTGCCTGAACCCATTCCGCACTTCCACCAACTGCCGGCCTGCTCCACATGCTCAGAACTTGTACATGACAACAATCAGACTGAATTTAGTTGCTGGAATCCCTTTCCAGTCATTAGAATATTGGTTTATACCTTCCCCATTCTCCTCCCCAATACAGTCCACATTCCCTCCCATTCCTATACAACCTGCCACGTCTCTGGATAGCACCCGAGAACCATCAGAGTTTGGAGCAGTTCCGGCCAATAAAAAGGCAGCCCTCTGCTTTCGCTCAGGCGTCAACTTTCTCTAATTGAACAAACTACAATTGGGCTCAACCCAAGAGGTGATGGAATGGTGTGATTCTGAACCATTACAAGCACGAGGTACTTTGATTGATGCAGAATTGTTCGCATCACGTTATCTATCCTAAATGGATCTTCTTTCCATCGAAGATGGAGAACTTTAGTTTGACATATGTGGGAGAGGAAACAGGGGTAGTGGTGGGGGTGGTGGGGAGGAGGATGGGGGTGATTATGGGGGCATTGGTACACTACCGCTATAGAACACTCGCAAGTGTAATTAGTCTATGTGGTCGGAGGCTCAGTCCTCCTTTGTATTTGACAATGGGTGTTGATACTTGGGTTGCTCACATTAGCTAGCTGAAGTGACGCAGGATGGTCCTATGATGTCTAAGGGTATTTTCTATATGCATACACACTTCCGACAATTGATTTTAATTGCAATAATTTTTTTCTTTATAAATCAAAATACTAAATGGGTCACAATAGATAAAGCAAACGAAAAAGAAACATGGGACAACGCATATATGTAAGAGTACTCAAAACCAAATGGCTAAGTAAATAAAAACTCACAAAGATTTAAAAGTTTGAAACAATGATTATAAACGACATATTTCTTGAATAGGAAATAAACACTTAATTCAACACTAAGAATTGACTTCAAATGAAATAAACTCACACGATAGAAGTAGTAGAGGGCTTGAAGGGATCTCTCGGAGTCGGGGCAAGTAGTGACACTGAATTCCGCCCTCCTAGTAGAACTTTGGGCTGCTAGACAGCGGGTGCCGAGCCGTAATGGTGTTTCCTGGAGCTGGAAAATAGGGTTTCTGCTGTGATTACGAGTTGGGGTGGAAGGAGAGGAAAGGGGGGGGGGGGGGGCGGCAAAGGGTTGGAGGTCCCTCGGGAGGAAGGTAGAGGGGCTGTTGGCTTTTGGATAGTGAGTGAGGGTGGGGGGGGGGGGGAGGTGGTTCCACGAGGGCACATCAACCGCGGCTTAGGAGGCCGGTTGGACAAGGAGGGGCATGTTAATTTTTTGAAGTGAAAAAAAGATATATCATATATATTATATATAGTTATAGGTTTATATATTATATAAACTATATATATATCAGTTATATATATAAAAGTATATTTATATAGATAAGTTTGATATGCATTCGACGAGTAGCCTCCTGCATTCGTCCTGAAGTCCTATTCTGTCATTTCCTTTGACAACTCGCATCCTATCTATATATATAGATATATCTATTATCACAAATTGCCTACCGTGAATCTTTTGTCTCCCGCAATAACCCTAGTCGCAAGCCGCCTCCTCTCCTCTCTCTTGTCGAAGACATTATCAGTTGCCGCAAGAAGCTCTCCTCCTCCTCCGGTGCGAAGCAGCCCGCCGGAATAGTGTTTTCCGGCCTCTAGAAGTTTGCAGAATTTCAGAAAAGAAAAGATTAGAGAGAGAGAGAAACTTCTCTCTAAAACCGCCGTCACCTCGGACCTCCATTTCCAGCACTTTTTGGTTCTATCTTGTAGCCGTCGTCGAGAGATTCGCAGTGGTGCTCTTTTCGAAGTGGCATTTTGCTCGTACGAGGACGTAGAGGCTGTTGAATGTTCGGCTGTTTTGAGGCTCCGTTGTTTTTTGGGTTTTCTGGACAGTTTTCTTTGGATCTCCTGTATCAGTTTTCTTGTAGTTCTTATTCGGAATCATACAACCGTATGTCTTGGTGTATGTCCGTTTAATTTTTGTTGTGTGGTTGTTGCAACTTCAATTTGATTCTATGTATTGTTTGCAAGTTTTTTTTGGTGATTTATTCTGGTGGTTGTGCACATCCTAGGCACGGGATTTTTTCACAGGGAAGGGTTCAGTTGGGGCAGAGAGGAGGTGGTTCAACGTGAGTTGGGAGGAAATTGGGTCTCGGTTTGTTAGAGGAGGGGCTGGGGGTGTGTGGGTTATGGGGGACGGCTTTGGGAGGGTGCAAGGGAAGTGGTTCCACGTGAGATTGAGGGAGAGTGGGCTGGCTGTTGTGGAGGAAGTGTGTAGTGGAGGAGATAGTTAAGGTAGGTATGGGGTGGTGGAGCGGTGGTTGGCCGGAGATGGTTGTGGCTGGAGGTATTTTCCGGCGATCGCCGGAAAATTGAAAACGGATGAAACTTGAAGAGTGGTGGTGGAGATTTACTGGAGGTGGCCGGGGAATGTTTCCCGGTGTTCGCCGAAAATTGAAAATGGAGGGGATTTGGAGAGGGGAAGGGGGTTGTTTTGGGGGTATATGGGGAGGGGAATGTAGGGTGGCCGGCCGGTGGTTATGGGGGAGGGTTATTTTGGGTTTCCGGTTGGTAATGGTGGGACGTGGGAGAGGGATGGTGGCTGCTGGCTGTACGGTCTGGATTGGGGGCCGGCTGGAGGATAAGGAGAGGCTCGGTTTTGGAGGATAAGTGAGGGAGATGTTGGCCGGCAGCAAGGGGGATTGTTGGGAGGTCTAAGCTTCACGCTTGGGGGTTCCGACTTCAGCACCGGATGATAAAAAACAAGGCTTCTTTGCTTCAACTTTCAATGCCTTCTAATTGAACTCTCTATCCCTTTTTATAGACTATGGAGACATCATGGACGGTCATGATTTTTCGATTATGATGACTCTCAAAATATATGAAATAAAAATTCAAAAAATACAGAAAATAACTAAAAAATACATAAAATGGACGGTTCCAATTGTTGTGTAGGCCGATGTCTGTTGCGATCTCCATCATAAAGCCTCCCCTAACTATCCAAAATGCAGTTCGTGTGGTGGGATCGGTCCAAGTAATCCACCCGAGCACCATAGGTAATCATGTTGGCATGAGGTGGCAACGAATTCTTCGAGGGTGCTGGAACTAAGCTTATCAAAGGCGCAATGCGCACCAAGGCGCAAAGGGGTCCTGGAGCCGGCGCAGGCGCGCGCCTGAGGCACGTGAGGCGCGAAAAAGAAATAAATGACCAAATATTATTTTTTAAATACCAAATACATATAAAAACATATACTACCATATTAACACATAAAAGAAATGTAACACGAATCTATAATAGATGTTCAATAAAACAGAAACATAGATATTCATATAATAGACAGTCAATACACCAAAAACATGAATATTCATATATGAAGTCATATAGAGGAAATGCAACATGGATCAGGCGATCAACATACATGGATTTGCAGCTTATCATATTGCTTTATTTATTTTTCATACGCACAGTATGCACTAAAGTAATCAGAAAAATACTTATTAATATATAATTTAAATAAAAGATAAAGTATTCTGAAATTTAAATAATTGATTACTCACCTAGCTACTCATCCTCTGAAAAGATCATGTTTTCCTCATCTTCTTCGTTGTCACTATAATCTTCTTCTTCTTCGTTGTATTCGGCTTCTTCTTCATCGACTTCAACATCATCTCTAAGGACTACAGGAGTAGGAACCTTCGTCTTAGATATGTTCTCTTTCTCAAATATCTTTGTACGAAGCGCATTCTTTCCTTTTGATAAGCGTGTGTGATTGCTTTCCTCTTCTACTCCAGTGACTCTAGCAACTGTACCCCAAGTCAAAAACTCATCATCAAAGACCAATTCCTCCTCCTGCTCAACCTCAGTATCTGCCTCCATTCTGCCCATCAACCATTCATTGATATCATCAATATCTGTCAACGAAATCGGATCTATACGATCACATGCATCATATCGACGCCTCAATGCTCTATTGTACTTCACAAATACTAAATCATTCAAGTGTTGTTGAGCTAGTCTGTTTCTTTGTTTGCTATGAATCTGCAATAAAAATAACCATTTAAATAAATCAATAAGCTTTCATCAATATATAAATCACCGATAATAAATTTTAAATGCTTACATGTTAAAAAAAACTCCAATTTCGCTCACAACCAGATGCACTGCATTGTAAGGCTAAGCACTTTTATGGCAAATCTTCTTAGGTCAGGAGTTGAAGCCCCGTAAGCTTGCCACCATTCAGCTGTTAAGATAATAAATATTTAGAAATTGAAAAATTAAAACAAAATTTTTGAATATTGACTAACTTACATGGGGATTTTGTTTTTCTATGTCTAATTGCAAATTCCATTCCAAATAGCCCTTCAACATTCCTAGATAGAGTTAATTGGTCAATGATTTTATCTTGATCTCCATGTCTTGGAATTAGCCTTTGCATTGTTTTGTATAAACTCTCCATAACTTCTCTATCTTCTGCAATAGCGGGGTTTGAATAAAAAAATTCTGGATTTAAATAATGACCCGCAGCATGAAGAGGTCGATGAAGTTGGCTTTCCCATCTTCTATCCACAATTTTTAGGACATCCGTGTATTTGTCCTCTTTCTCATTGAAAGACTTAATGATCGCCTCTTTAGCTTTGTCCATCGCTTCATAAATATAACCTATGGTAGTTCTTTTCTCACCATCCACCAATCTTAATACGCGAACTAAAGTGTCAAATATCTTCAAAATATCCACAATACTTCTCCAAAAAGAGATCATGAGTATAATCCCTTGCATTTGTTTACCTCCTCTTTCCTTTCCCCACTTGCTTGAAGACCACTCAGTTGAGGTGAACATCTTTGTTAGATTGTTCCTTTGCTTGTGAATGCGCTGAACCGTTAAGAAAACAGGTAGTTTTCAATCTTTTACAAGTTAGCATCGACCACCCAGTTGGGCTGGAACCTCGTCTTTGGAATTCAAGCCCATGATGTTGTCGATGCTAACTTGTAAAAGATTGAAAACTACTTGATTAGCAGTTGTCATGGCGTGGTGTGGTTCTTCACGATCGTAATGTCGGCCATCAACTTTTGGAGCATCTCTTGAGTTCTAGGTTGTCAATCGTTTCTCTCACGAAGTCTGTTCCAAGTTGTATGTGCCCTAGAGAAGGTTCTCATTAGTCATTATTGAAGAGTTAGATCAAATGAAATGACCCTAGCTTTCTCTTTCTTCCCTCTAGATCCACGATAATTTCCTATTGTTGAAGGGTTTTGCCGAAGATGATCGGGAATCACTATGGCTAGTCGAGGTTGGTCGGTGATGGATTTGCTAGAGAGGAAGATCAGCCGGGGAAGATGTGAATCTTTGTTGCATTGGTGTTGGGATGATTATATGCACTAAACTGTAGCACTTCTTGGTGATTGTTGATAGAGTGGAGGGAGGGTGCAAGTACAGGGAGGGCATTGGGAGAGGATTGTTAATACCCAGTAGATGAGGGAACATTGGCATTGGGAGGTGATCAGTAGTTCTGCATGCGAGGAGGGTGGTCGGCGCAGAGAGAAGTTTTCTAGTAGATTTGAAAGTAGAGATACTTGCTTGATGGACCTGTGCGCACAGGAAGACCTTTGAATAGTGGGTTGTGACATGATGAGAGATCAGTTCTCTAAGCGTGGATGAGATTGAATGCTCTAATACTAAGATGCTACGAACTTAGATCATAATGATACAATGTTGCCTTGTTGTTGCCTTCTAGATGGGGTGCTCGAATGAAGAAGAGAGCAACCAAGAATCTTGAGGGGATAGCATTTAGAAAATACTTCTTACTTTCCATTTATTGCCCCCAAAGTCAACATAAATACACACAACATAAATGTGAATATGAAAATTAAACTCATACAAATAAAAACTACATAAGTGGACAAAATATAAAAATAGCACAAAAGATAACTTTAGACATTTATGGTTGCTTCGAAGCTCGGCGGTTGGACATCTTATAAGAACGCCCTTCAAAATCCAACCGTGACATTTCTCCAAATCAAAGAGAATTAAATCATCTTTTATTAGGCTGTAAAGAGTTTGATTCTAAAGTGAGTTTTATTATGCAAAGTAATCTTCTCTTGTTTGATTCTAAAGTGACGTTTATGAATTTGTTTTACTTCATAATTTATTCAAAGCTTTGTAGAGATAAATGTAGAGAAAACCGAGCTATTTTACATCATAATATCATATTTATTTACTCAATTTCTTTTCAATCGAACATGTGGGTGAATTTAATTTGAATTCAGTTATTTTACGGTTTCATTTCCATTTCCTTTTATTCTCTCTCCTTACAATCATTACATTTCATTATGGATTCTAGATGCAGCCAGCAATAGCTCTCAATTTCTTACAATTTATCAAACTAATTGCAGTCTGGAATACTGGTCATTTGAAATGCTCGTCCTACTTTCTGGGCTCTTGCCAAAACCCAAGCTCGAAACCTCGGCTCTTTCTATATGGTAAGGATTCATCTAAACTTCCTTAAGATTAGCAATTCATCCACAAGGCGATGTGCTCTGATGCTGTAAATCTTTGTGACCAGTCTGACAACCATCTCATTTCTCTACAATATCCCATATGGTCTTGGGGCTTCAGCTAGGTAAGTTCTGATGCTATGCATAATACAATATGAATGTATGAATAATTACAAAAAAAATACCCTTCTAACTTTGCATAATTGCAGGGACCTCCCCTCAATCTTTCAAAATTATCAAAACCTTTATCTAAGTTTACATTGTTAACATACACTTACCAAAAAAACCCTGAAAGACCCCTCTAGTGGTGTTTTTCTTGTACGTGTATGTTAACGATGTAAACTTAGAGATGAGGTTTTTGATGATTTTAAAAGATTGAGTGGCCCTGTAATTATGCAAACTTAGAGGGTAAGTTCCAATAAATAACCCTGTGAATGAATGTGTACAAAATTTGATAGGGCATTTTTTGTACTATCAGCACGAGGATATCTAACGAATTAGGAGCTGCAAACCCAAAAGGAGCTCGCTTGGCGCTACATGTCGTAATGTTTATTACAGCCATGGAGGCCATCATCGTGAGTGTAACCTTATTCTCCATGCGTTACATCCTTGGTTATGCTTACAGCAATGAGGAGGAGGTAGTGGATTACGTGAGGGATATGGTTCCATTGGTATGTTTGTCGGTATTCATGGATAGCATTCAAGGCGTCCTCTCGGGTAACTTGTTTTTTTTTTGCAAGCACATGCATGAACTGTGATTTTTCTTTTTGGTGCTTTTTGTTGCATGAGTTTGATGCCCTGTGAGATAAATAGGAGGATATCATCTACAATTAACCTGGTAATATTCAAAGTACAGTTGAATTTTAGGGGTCTAATTCACTTTATGCCGCCAGGCTAAAATCCACTTTGAATTTTTCTCCCTCTATGAATTTGAATGAGCAAATCTGAACAATTCTAGTGGCACTCGGTATACTCTTGTATCAAATTGATGCACTTAGTTGGTGAAGATGATGTGATCTTACTTTGATTTAAACCTAGTTATCTGGATGTTACTGCCCTACTCGGAGCGGTGGCCGGAGTAGTGGTTGGAGTCGGAGATGACGGTGGTGGAGGATACTACGGAGCCCTTGACCGTGGTTGCCTATGCGGAGTTGCTCATTAGATGAGATAGACACCAAATATCTCACACAATATAACGAAGTTTCTTCTTACTTACCTCATACACCCATACATATGCCTTTATATAGGCTTTACAACACATAAAAGACAAACAACAATAATGATACCTAATACTAGTTAGTAATGATGAACTAGGCCCGGGGATCAAGGCCTATAACTCCTATTAACTAGATAAAGGAGTAATGATGACACCCCTAACATATAATGATGGCATCCCATAACATCATGACACCCCTAACATATAATGATGACATCCCATAACATCACACCCGGTCTTGAAAACGAGCTTGACCTCAGGCTCGAGGGAGACCCATGATAGTGTACAGTTCATCTGATGCCTTCCTCGTCAGAATCCTCGACGTGCAGGTAGAAAAGCTTTTTTCACATGTGTCCGCGATTGTACTGCTCGTTGCAGTTATAACATAATCCATGAGCGCGACGTTCCAACATCTCGACCCGAGATAATCGGCGGACCGGTGGGGCTGGAGGACCCTCGAGACGGCCCTGCTGAATGTTGTTGTTGGGGAGCAGGTATGCCTCCTGTGTCAGCTGGAGGCGACGGTCGCAGAGTCTGGCTAGACTCATAGCAGTCACTAAAATTGGAGGGGCCTCAAATTCGACATTCAGTCGTAGGCGGTCGCGGAGTCCAGCTGTGAAAATGGCGATTTGCATTTCCGGGGTAAATGTAACATGCGCCAAAAGAAGCTGAAATTGTTCCAGGTACTCATCCATGGACCCCGTTTGTCGTAAAGACGTGAGTTCGCAGTGGGGGTTGCTGCGGATAGGAGGACCGAAACGCAAGTTGCAGTACCGTTTGAAGTCCTCCCACATCAGGTTCGGCTGGTCTGTGAGGAGGCGAGAAGCCCACAATAGAGCTGAGTCAAGCATGTGGAAGGGTGCTAGGTGAAGGCGTTCTGCTGTCGGAGTTTGTTTGTGGCCGAAAAATTGCTCGCATCTAGTGAGCCAGCCCAAGGGATCACTTTTGCCATCGTATGTTGGAAATTCCAACCTGGAGTAGCGCGGTAGAAGAGCAGCGTTGGGGCGGATGAGCACCGGAGGTGGCGGTTCGTGGAGGATTAGTGGCGGCGGCGCGTGGCGGATAAGTGGCGGTGCCTGACTACTGCTTGCTTGATCATGTGCGGGGGCGGTAAAGAGATTATCAATGTGTTTGGAGAGCGCAGTAATGGCCTCTTG
Organism: Dactylorhiza incarnata; assembly: GCA_033032865.1. Lineage (NCBI taxonomy): Eukaryota > Viridiplantae > Streptophyta > Magnoliopsida > Asparagales > Orchidaceae > Dactylorhiza > Dactylorhiza incarnata. Next base: position 4,320,912 of record JAWHQI010000123.1, on the reverse strand, counting down.
ATGACGCTCCGCGATGGTATTTTGTTGTGCTATGAAAGTTTCTACCATGGTCATAAGTTGGTTGAGTTGAGCTGTCGTCTCGTCCATGTTGTGTTGGGCAGAGGATAACGAGCGTGTGACGGAACGGTTTAATTGCACCGAGGAGGCCGATTGGGAATGACCACGAGAGCCACGTCGACACCCAATAGTGACCCAATTAAGATTTATTGATTACCGGAGGGAGTTAGTCTGCACGCTGATGTGCAGGGATGGGCTCGTGACAGACAAAAGGCGTGGCTGGCAGTTATGAGCTCGAGAAGGAATGGGCGACTGAAGGCGCGGGGCTCGAGAGCCGTTCTTCTTCGTGCGTTCAGCGAGGACGAGACACAACTGAGGATGCGTCGCTGGCATCGACTGGGAAGATCGAGGGATGTTTGGCGGAAGCAGCGTGCTAGACGAGGGATAGAGACGCCGCAAGGAGAAGCGTTTCAGTGAGAGCGGCGTGAGGGAAAGGTGGGGTTGCCGTCGGCTGCGTCGATGAATCTGTGTTTGATTGTGGATAGCGACGAGGAAGCAGTGGCGGATGGAAGAACAACGTGTGTATAGGATGCTGTTGTAGAGTGACGAAGGATTTAGTGGTGGGGAAGGCGACGTTCGGCGGGGGGCGACGACGTTCGGCGGGGGCGGCGACGTTCGGCGGGGGCGGCGACGTTCGGCGGGGTCGGCGACGCTCGGCGGGGTTGGTGACGTTCGGCGGGGGCGGCGACGTACGGAGGGGGCGGCGACGTACGGCGGGGGCGGCGACATTCGGCGGGGACGGGGACTTTCAGCGGGACGGCGGGTGATATCATTTTATTAGAGAACATGTAGAATGTAAAGATTTCTTTCAGCATCCTACTTTCAGCGTGCTACACTCTACAACAGCATCCTACACACACGTTGTTCTTCCATCCACCACTAAATCCTTCGTCACTCTACAACAGCATCCTACACACACGTTGTTCTGCCATCCGCCGAACGTAGGATGCTGTTGTAGAGTGTCTCGATTTCCTTTGTCGATCACGATCGTGCGGCTAATCCCCATCACTAAATCTATTTGATGAGCATATCATCCCAATCATTGGAATACTCAATAAATAGTAAATTAAGCATACATTAAGATGTGCAAAAAAACATAAAATGCAAGGGTCCGTTCTCCTGGACGGAATTGGGACCCTGGAATTAGAATTGAGCACCATTTTCATTGAAGTTGAACATTCAATTCCAATTTCTAAGCCCCAATTCTGTCTAACTGAACTGAACCTAATGACCCCTAATGGAAATAAAACATTCGATAACAAATGTACCCTCAGTAAGGGATTGACTGTGTAGGTCAGGTGATTGACTGATTCTGTAAATAAAGGCTGCAAAAATTAATTAGTTTAAATGTTCTCATAAGTAATGACAAATATGAATTTGTAAGTTTAACAGGAAAACAGCTTACTGGTCCTAATGTAAATCCTTATAGAATAGTTTGGTTCGAAGTAATAGAGAGCTAGTCATAAACATAAAAGTAAGTTCAAAAACAATACAGAATTAGTATACAACAACAACAACGCCCAAGCCTTTATCCCACCATAGTGGGGTCGGATATATGGTTCCTTTGTCGTCATTGCGCCCTATCTTTAATCATAGTCTCTCTAATGCCTAAGTACATCATGTCTTTCCTTATAGTTTCATACCAATACAGAATTAGTATACAAGTAGAGAAATATATGCTAATAGATCTTCCCGATATTTAACAGTCTTTTTGTGCTTGTAAGTTTGATATCATATCTTTCATTTTGAACATTTAGGTGTTGCTAGAGGATGTGGATGGCAGCATATCGGTGCTTACTGCAACCTCGGCGCATTTTATCTGATTGGAATCCCGACAGCTGTAGTTCTTGGTTTTGTATTGCATGTAGGAGGGAAGGGGCTATGGATCGGTATACTATGTGGATCGACAGTTCAAACAATCCTACTTTCTCTCGTAACAATGTTTACAAACTGGGATCAACAGGCTAGCTTTCTTCAATTTTTAAGTCAACTTCAATCATATCTCACCATATGCTCACTCAGTATATTATTTGGGTTTCATTTTGACAAGATCAATTCTAATAATTATTTGATCAATCGTGTAGGTAGACAGGGCAAGGGGGAGATTGTTCGAGGAAAATTTGTCAATTGTGATTGATTTCAAGTAAACATGAATCCATTCTGCTTCTTCCCCGGTCAGGGCTTACAGGGATGCGACCCATTTTCAGAAAGTTAAGTCTTGCAGTCTCAATGGCACTGCAAGCAGTATTATTATTATTGTTCAACTTAAAGTGTAAATTTTAGGAATACTACGGTGGTATTGAAGTTGAACAGAAGAACAAGAACGTGCATACAATTAATTTGGAGGAAATATTGGATAAAGTCAAAGTGCGGGATAGAACTTACACCAGATGAAGCAAGACTTATCCAAAAGTCACTATTGTGATGCTCCTACATTGTTGGAAGACTTGCCCTATGATAAGTCAACCTATGTTTTTTATGCTCCACATGTAATTGTTGTTTCCTTTCAGCATAGCGCTAGAGCCTGCAGTCCCGATGTTTCCCTTTTTGACATAACTTTTTTGCGCCTTTCATGAACATTGTGAGATATTTTCCTCTCCTGCTTGCAAGGGAGGAACTTTTTTTTATGAGTTGATAATGAATTTATAGTTGATGTAGAAATAATGGTTTGTTGTGGTGTTGATATCATAAAGCTCCTTATATTGTGTACATATTTATTATATATATCTATACCCAGATGTTACACAAAATTAAAAGACTTGTCTAAGCAAGCCTTTATAAAAAAAATTTTTGCAATCTAAAAAGTACTTGAAACTTGTGGGAGGTAACTAATAAAATAACAAAGAATTGATACTGAATTGATATAAAACTGTAGGAGTTTTAAGTTGAAAGGCTGCTAATTGCAGCTGTAGCTCAAAAATCATTGCTGATGACATCAGTTTTGTGGTGAGATAAATGTTATAAAAATAACAGTAAATTAGTATATTGCAATGAAATGTAGTTTGACTTAGTTAAATTATAGTAATTTATTTAGATTATGATCACAATGTTGATGTTTTCCCCAAACATCTTTTAATTTTTTTAACTATATATATATGTATAAATAATTAAACCATAATATAGTTATTAATTTTTTATTTTATTTTGGGGGAGGATTGCTAAATTTATAATGGTTTTAACTTTATATTAATTATATGTTTGAGCATTCAGCATTAGACCAACTATGGAAAAGCAATATCTGGATATGGTGAAAATATTCAGTGTTTATATACCCCATTGCTACTGGTGAAATTTTTTGAGAGTTTATATACCACATTCTCATCTATAACCCATGAACGCACCGGGGTGTGTATGTACACTTGTTTTACCGGGTTTGTGTTTCAGATGAGAATTATTGAATTGGATCGGCTCGTCTTGAAAATGTTCCAGTGCCCTGCATGCTGCTCTCCTCCATAATGCATTCTGACAGACACACACTCTGATGAATGATGCATTATTATTCCCAACAATCATTGTAAAACAAGTTATGACATGTCACCTTCATCATATCTGTGCTTAGAACGTTACTAGCGTATTTTCTCAAACCGGGTCAGACACATAGTTTTTTCCATTTTTGAGTTGTTCATGTAAATTTTTTGTTGTAGACTCTAATTTGACTGTGTACTTTCGAATAATTCTTGAACTAAGCGGAATGTATTCTACTAAATTCAATGAATTTTAAGATCCACAGCAAGTATATATAAATATTTTCCCTATAAATTATATGTATTAGAATCAAGCTCAAACCGGCTTTTAAAGGAGCAGACTTTGGAGCTAAGACTTTTATATCCAACCAGAAATAGGATCGTTAACGGCTAACATTGCCGCCTTACTATAAAAATAAAATTAATTAAAAATTGATGGGTTCCCCCTCTATTTATGGGAAAAATCGTAACTTCTGCACACCGAATCCCACTCCCGCGCGGCGGATCCAAACCACTGCGCGCCGATCCAAAACCGCCTCGCGCGGGATCCCAACCGCCCCGTGCAGGATCGCAACCGCCACCGCCATGGACGGGCGGCGGCCCGCTCCTCTCCGCCACCAACCACCGCCGGCCGCCGCCTCCGCCGGCCGCCGGCCGCCGGCCGCCGCCTCCGCCGACTGCCGACCGCCGCCGGCGGCCATGGCCGGCTACTCCCGGCGGCCGCAGCCGGCCGCCTAAGGCCGGCCATCACCGGGTGGCCAGCCACTCCCGACCGGCCGCCGCCTCCGCCGGCTGCCGACCGCCGCCGGCCGGCCGGCCGCCGGCCGCCGCCGGCCGGCCGCCGACCGCCGCCGGCCGCCACAGCCGCCAACTGCCGCCGCCGGTCGCCGCCGGCCGTCGCCGGCCGCCGCCCCCTTTGTGGCCGGCGGCCCATGGCCGGCCACCCCTTGGCGGCCGGCCACCCATGGCCGGCCGCCGCCTTCGCCTCCCAGTAACCACCTTCGTTCTCCACCGTCCGATCTCCGCGAGCCTCCGCGGCCCTCCGATCATCACAAATGATCTCGGCCCTCCGATTCGGTGGTTATCCACAATAACCACCATAACCACCGTAACTTCCACTCCAAAGCCCTATAAATACCCCCCTATGCCTCCTTTCAAAGGGGATCTCTGATTCTCTCCTTCTCTCTCTCTCTCTCTCTTCATTTCCTCCTCTCCCCAGAGCTTCTCTCTCTACACTCCACCATTTCTTCTCTCTTTACTACGTGGTAGGTTCCTCCTACGAGCGCCTCTCACGAGGGAAGAAGTGCAGCACCGTCCAAGACGAGCGCTCCGAGCTCGAGCGAAAAAGTCAAGGCGCTCCGCGAAGTGCTCACCCAGGAAGTGCGCAACCACACCAGTCGGGCAGCAGGGTGCTCAACTCCTAAGCGGTGGCCTGTCACCCGCGGAGTCTTTTCTCTCTCTCTCCCGCAATTGTAACGAGGCGCGGCCTGTCGCCCTCGCATTCTCCAAGAAAGCGCTGTAACAACCTAACATAGTGGATTTCGGCTAGCACCGCCCTGACCACGTGGTTTTTCACCTTTTGGAGGGTTTTCCACGCTAAAGATCTGTGTGTTCAATTTTCAGTATTTAATCTCTGCAACATTCTGACTGTGTGCGCAATCGACCGCCCGAGCTAAGACGACCGAATCTAAACGGGTCTACCAAGTGCGTTGAGAAGCCGCAACAAAAAATAAAATAAAATGTCGAGAATAGTCGTGCTCTCATCCGCCTCTACCATTCCGCTTCCACCATTAAAAGTTATCCCGCAGAATGCCCAACTTATCCCCTCTCGCCGCCACCATCGCAGCTGTTGAAAGTCCGGTGAAGATGCCACTGGCCTTGGATATCCATCTTCTCCATTCCCCCGTGTCCCTAAGGCGTCCCCTTTTCTCCGCGCCCTTCCGACCGGCGTGTTGTCGGTTCGCTTTTGTCCGGTGCTGTCTCTCCTCCGCCGGCATCGAAGGCAGGAACGTCGGTGGAGAACATAGTGGCACTGCTATCGCGTTCCAGCCTGGTCAGCAAAGGAAAGCTTATCCTTTCGATGAGATTGAGCCCCGGTGGCAGCGCTACTGGGAAGAAAATGGGACGTTTCGCACGCCGGATGAAGTGGATATGTCCAAGCCCAAGTGTTACATTCTGGATATGTTCCCATATCCCAGGTATTTTCAATGCTTCCTCTACAGTTTTATGGCGATTTTACAAATGAAATAGACAAGAAAAAGGTGATAGCGAGGCCATTCTATGTATTTGCTTTTTATTAGATATAATTTTACTGTTAACTCTCAGCCACGCTTGTTTTTATGGGTGGAGTTCTGGCCAAGGCTTGGTGATTGTTGAAACCAAGACTTGGAAGCAAAACTTGGTCTCTGTGGAGTTCGGGGTCCCCGAAAGAGGGGTGACCTCACACCTACTTCTCTCAAGGGAGAGCACCAGACCGAAGACTTAGGAAACTAGGAACGGGACCAAGGGCTCAGCGAGTAGGTCCCACCACACACCCGAAAGATCTTTGAGCGCTTCCCCTCCCAAGCCAATGCTGAGCTTGGGGCACCTTTGGAGGCTCTCTTCACCCACTTGAAGAAACTTGGGGAGAGAGAAGCCAAAAGAGAAGTCCTCCCAAATGGTGTCCCCTTGGTCCTATTTATAGTTTTCTGAACTTGGTCTGCCACTAGCCATATTCTGGCCTGCGAGATTACAAAAATGCCCCCAAGTTTGGTTTGCCAACAGCCAAATCCCGCCATTCCAGGGCACTAAATGCAGACCGCCCTATAGGGCCGGGCGAGCAGGGGGCAGGCCGCCTCCCTCGCTCGCCCCCCTGCTGGGGCAGGGCGAGCCCGGGAGGCGGACCCTCTCCGGCTCGCCCCCTTGCTGGGGCGGGGCGAGCCCGGGGGGCTTCCTCCCCTCTACTCTCCGGCTCGCCTCCTCTGCCCTCCTTGGGCTGGGCGAGCGGGAGGCCGCCCGCCTCCCCTGTTCGCCCCCCTCTTTGGAATAATCTGGGGCTGCGCCCCTCGGTCTTGAGCCCGTCCGACGGCTCACCCGCCCCTCTTACCTGGGGCAGTGCCTCTCAAAAGAGATTGGGCCTAATGACACCTTGGGCCCCGAGGATCCACTCGGCGAATACAGGGTTGTACAGTGATATCATTTTTGGAGGAGATTGAAGAATTTACTGCAACTGGCTTAACCTTGCCAGGAGACTTAAAGTTCTAATAGTAGTTGGATTAGATTTTGAAGTATGCATGATATAATATATACTAGTCTTTCTGTTTTTGAGCGATGGCGGTGGGAACGAGAGTTTACCAAACGGTTTTAAGTGAGCCGTAGCATTTTCTCCCAACAGAGATGGAGCAAAATCTCCCAAACAAACAGACCCTTAATTGTGTGAACTCTGTTATTAAATTTGTTAAGTAGGCATGAACAAAACGACTAAAATAAAGCCTAAGTAGTAGCCTGAGTGAAGCATATATGAACACTATATGAGATAATGCAACAAGGAAGTACAAAATTGTAAGCCAATATGATAATCTTTCTGAAGTAAGAATGCATGTTTTGTGTTTTGAAATAAGTAATCGTCCGGTCACACAACAATATAAATAAGTTTTTTTAATCTCGTCATGTTCCATGCATGTTAGTTTTACTGATAGGTTGGTTTGTTGGATTGAATGGCTACCCAACCATCACAAAATGACAAAATCGTGATTTAAACAATAACCAACACATGTAACACATAACATGATCCTTTAGATTCTTCTAGCCAATTCATAATTCAATATACCAGAGTACTATGCAACACAACACAATTCTATGGGTGTCCTCCGGTAAACAGACAACACCATCCACAAAATGTGGAAGCACTCGTCACAAATCTCGGGCGATAAATTAGCTGGCAACACCATCCCCATATGCACAATCTAAGATCAAACTCTACTTACTAGCTTGACTATATAAAAAATATTACAACATGTTTATTACTTGTCTTATTTCACTCACACCATTGAGTCATGTCCAATATTTCATGCTAACTACACCTTCGTTTCCTAGACAAGGCCATCTTAATATCACTTTTCATCTATTTTCTGTACAAGGCATAAGCACATAACTATATAGACATACATGAACACACACAATAATATGTTACACGTCATTAATATACACCAGCTCCAAAACAACTTTTGGAAGAACACATATTATGATGTAAAAGAAGTTTCCATTTGGATGATCAATTCAAATGTGCTGTATGTACGATGAGCATAATTTTTCTCAGTATGAAATCCTTTACCATCAGATTATAAGTGTAATCTCGTAATCATTCACACAATTTGCTCAACATAGAATTTTCAAATTGGCATAGAAAAATCTACAACTTCACAACTATCACAAAATCTCTGCACTGATCATATAGATTACCAATATAGTTTATTTACTTCTTATTATTGGATTTCACCCAAATTTATAAAACAACCGTGACACAAACAATTGCTCCGGATGCAACTGTGAATTTAGTTTGTTTAGATGACTATCCAATCAATGTCTCTTGCAAGAATAAAGGTGTGCAGGCCCCATTGTCTGTCTGTCCGCACTCTGAATGTGGTCCTCATCACAAGGCAAGCCTTAAACTTCATCTTATCTCTGTCATTCCAGTGATAACTATATATCATCAATTTAAACAATCAAAGTTGTCATCTTTCTCTTTTTATGCTTAATAAAAAAAGTGTAATTTGCTTCACTTGTAAGTATCTAAGTGATTTCTCTCTAGGAGATTGATTTAACCCGCACAAAAAATTCTTCAATATATAGACCTTTTTATCTGAATTTTTTGTAGTGAAGCCAAGTGGGGCACCCATGAAAACCTCATCCTAATCGCCTTGTAGGAACACTTTTTTTACATCAAGATATTGTAACTCTCAACCAAGAATAGATGCATAGGAAAGTAACATACAAACAATGTTCATCTTTGTCACCAATGCAAAAGCCTTACAATAGTCGATCTCTTCTATTTGAATGTATCCTTTCTCAACTAATCCTATTTTGAAGCATAACCCCTTTAGGATTTTTCTTAATTGTAAAAACCCATTTGTAGCCACTACCTTCTTACGTTTAGGTAGGGTTACTATATCCCAACTTTTAACTTCTCAAGAGCATTCATCTCCTCAATCATGTTTTTTTTCTGCTTGGGATCTTGTAGTGCTTCTTGCCAGTGGTTAGGTATAGAAACAAATGCCATATTAGCCTTTGATGTATAGTGAGGCATACACGTAGAAGATGAAGCCATAAATTGTGTCTTGAGTGCAAGAATGTATACCTTTATGAATGGATATACGGTGATCATCAAGATCGTAGTCTGAAGATGGTATCGAGTACTTTGGTAGGTCAAAATCATTGTTCTTGTATCATTTAGGCTTCGTTTGGCGCAACTTATTTGCTCCGGTGAGTTTGGACAAAAACGTCATTGTTATATCAAACATTTTATGCTCAAAACTAGTTTCTTTTCTCGGCAACGGTAGTAATATTTGTCATACCAAACATACATTCTATGACAACGACGTTTTTGTCCAAACTCACAGAAGCAGATAAGCCGCGCCAAACGAAGCCTTAGTATAAACAACAAACTCCTTTCTTGAAAGATAAAGATAATCCTCACTTGTAGATGAAGTAGATAGAGATATAAAAATAGAATGTGTGAGAGACACATTCACCACTTCACAAACTTCACCTGTCAGGACTCTTCACTAACTCCCCCTCCCCCTAGTGAAGTAGGAAAGAAGACCTCAAATTCACAAACGGTAACATCCATAAAGACAAGTCTTCCCGGTAGGGGATTATAACACTTGCACCATTATGAATATGGTTATTTCTTAAGACACCTTAGAGCTCTAGAATAAAGCTTCCCCTATGTGGGCTCATGATTTGTAAATTGGTTGGCGAGATAGCTAGAGCGGCAACAGGAGTGGTGAAACTGAGTATGTTGGATGACAAATGATTGATGAGTTTAAAACAAGAGAACTCTTTCTTTATTATGCATAAGATAAACCTAAGCAATGCGAATGACAACCAATATATGTAACAAATCAACAATGACCATATAGAGAAGGGGTTGGAGAAGATGTTCAAATATAAGTATGAATGGTTCAACATGAGATAAATACACATGACTAAAGGAGGAGCATTTGCGCTTATCAAGCTCACATGCATCACAATGAAAACTTTTAAACATAATAAGACGAAATAGTAGGTAGAAGAATCTCATAGATCAATGGAGGGGGTGACCAAGCCAACTATGCCAACACATGCGATTCATGGAGGTGGAAGAAACCGTAGCATGTGAGGATAAGGATCTTGAATGTAGAGGTCATTTCACATAACATGAGAGAGATAATGATTTAGAATGTAGAGGTCATTTCACATAACATGCGAGAGATAGCGATCTAGAATGTCGAGGTCATCTCACATAACATGCGAGAGATAAAGATATAAAGTTAGTCATGCCAAGGACCTGATTTGTACTCAGATCTTGAAACAAGATATGAGAGCGATAAAAGCATCAATACTATATAAACTATTTGTACTACTACTGATAGAAAGTAAATTCTGCAGAAAATAAGGATATGGATGATAGAAGATAAAGTGAGTGATGCAAATAACAATTAGATATGCTCGTTTGAGAGCCATCAACATGAATGACTTTATCAAGGAATGTAAGATGTAAAAAAAACTTTGAGAAAAATCTACCATGTGGTGAGTGACACCTGATTAATAATCCACTCAATGGGAGACTGAGCATTAGAAGAAGTGTTGTGGTGTTTGGTACGAACAAAGAAAGTGTTTGATTGTCTATTGGAAGGAAAATTTGTCTTAGTAGTTATGTGATATACGAACCTCTTTATGGATTGGAGTTTCTTAGTAGATATAATCCCAATAGAAGTATCTGAACTTTTAGAGATGAATCAAAATCAGTCAAATGAGCCACAATAGGAAAGATCAAGCTTTGATGTTCATTAGGGCCACCTACTCGCCCACGACCCCAACCACAATGATTGCTCTAGGTGACTTGAGGATAGCCATCAAGTTTATAGTAAGTGGACCTTGTGTGATGAAGTTTATGACACAATTATACATTCTCAATAGTACTTGAGCGTTGAGGAGGTACATTGAGCTATGGTACATGGCGATGGGGCGGCACACGTGATACAATACGATACGGGAATCGTGATTTTAAAAAAACCTAGGATACCAAATATGTTTTAGAAAATTTTAATTACTTAAATAAGTATAAATTAATATGAAGACATGTGTGACATTCATGTCTTCTTCATTTTTTTCATCAATATCTCACATATTATATATTAAATGAAAAAATGATTTATGTGTCAGAAAAAGGTTTCATATCCTAAATAGGAGTCATTAATAAGACTATGCAATCAATTGAATCCCACCACTTATTATTCACACTTTTCATTCACATGTCTTTCTCCATGTCACAAAACACACAATTTTTGGGCATGTTCGAGCATACTTAGGCGTATCTGGTAGTATCTAAAAGTATTAATGAGTATTTGATCTTTTTTTATTCTAAAATTAAAAGAAAAGTTCCCGAGAGTTTCGGGGACGAGTTTCTGAGAGTTTCAGGGAATTTCCCTACTCCAATGCGTTTTAGATATAATACGTAAGGCTGTTGCAAGTATCCGTGCTTCATTGATAGTGGGAATATGAATATCAAGCAATGCTAATGTTGAACGATCCTATAAAATTGTCTAGGTAAAGGACTATTGAGATCATATTCTTGTTGAATATGATTGTATCTGCAAGAAAAGAAATAGAGTGCCACTGCAATATTTGGACTCAAATGAAATCAAGTCTTTATTCAGTCCCTGAAACCATGCAAATGTGATTTATGTCATCTTTCTCTTGAAATATTTTCATGTCATTAGCACACCTAGCGCTACTAGGTTGAAGTAGTCAAGTTGTCTATGCAACTTGACAAATTCGGTGTAAGATTGAGCGATAGATAATTCCTCTTGAACTAACGTGCGATCTGAGAATGAAATTCATGAATATGTGCATAATTCTCATGATATGAATAGGTAGCCTTGGCTTGGGCCCAAATGGCTGATTCTGAGAATAGAGTGGAAGCGCAGAAGTTGGACAAGGACTTTCAAGGAAATACGGAAAGTCGACCAGGAGGTATATATCCCGGGAGGAGCCAAAGTTTATGGTATACGTGCTACAAGCGATAAATGCGATGTTGAAGATCTCATCAGAGGAGAGATTCTCAAGGATTCAAGGTGTTGTTGATCAGAGTCGCTGGATCATTGAAGTCGCTGCGGCATCAAAGTCGATCAGTCAAAGCAGGCCGAAGGCAACTCAATAATTGGAGGAACTCACGATCGAAGCCGGGAGTGATTTTTGCTCTTATGCCAAGTTAGAAGATGTACCTGTGATTCCTTGATCTCTCTTGTGATGTATCCCATACGAGCACTTATGTGCATTAGTGGACGCCTTAGCCTTTGTGCCGGACCAGTTCATATTCACAAATTTTATTCTATTCTTGACTTAAATTGACAACTAAGGAGAAAGCATTGTCAAAATGAATGATTTGAAGCATGCCAACTTTTGGATTTGTTGAAATAATGCATCACTTCAAAAATTCAGGCTGTCGTACTTACTAGGCATTACATTATGTAACTAAACACAGATTTTCCATCCAAATCTCTTAAATGCTAAAAACGTATTCTTCTTCTAGTTCCTTGAGTTTGTTTATGTTTGCGTCTTCATGGAACTAGAGGCAATTTTATATACATGTTGCAGCGGTGCTGGATTACATGTTGGCCACCCACTTGGATATACCGCAACAGATATTTTATCAAGATACAAGCGCATGAAAGGATTCAATGTTTTGCACCCAATGGGATGGGATGCATTTGGTCTTCCTGCTGAACAATACGCTATTGAGGTTTGGTTGACATATGCTTGACAATTGACTTGTTTTGACTTCTGATCTACCATTAACAACAAATTGATACTCAGACTGGGACTCATCCAAAGGTCACAACAACACAGAATATTAAGCGATTCCAATCACAGGTACTTTGGAGTTCATTTCCTTCACTGGAACTGCTATGAATTTTCAGTACTTTTTTGTTGGGAATTGTATGATATCGAGTAGCTAGTACAGAATGCATTTTATTCTTATGTTCAACTATATAGATGTTATCAGGGTTAGAGTTTAAGTAACTAAGAATATTTGCAATATAGCCGTATGATATTTGACTGCACATGTAAGTTGTTATCTCTAAGTTAAATGGTGGCCGGCGGTGATACGGGGAAGAAGGAAGGAGAGAGGAATCTAAGGAAGCACCCTTGGCAGCCCTGGGCCCACTTTTTCAATTGATCCAAAGATCATAAGCTCATACAAGTTCTCACATATATGGGCCTTCTTTTGCCTTTCGAGTGATGGTTGCTGGCGCCGTTCTCCGTAACATAAATCCATATTCCTGATTTGTTAAAACTAGCAGTCATGGCTTCTCAGTTCTTTGCTTGGTTGAAGCATAACTGCAAGATTTATTCACCAAAATGATGACCATGTTATATTTACAAGAGAAAGATTTTTCTCTTTCAATGCATTGGCATCTTCAATGTAGTAAATCTCAGCTTAGGAAGGCGTTAACCATTTATTTAGTAGAATGTTTCTCTAAGTAAATAGTTTAAATCCCACGCTTCATATATAGTGTGTGTGCGTGTATGGGGAGAATTAACAAATATGAACCATGTTAATGTATAATGGACATTACTTGGTAGCTAAAACTTATATGGCTTTTGAAGCAGGTATTAATGCAAATTGTTAAGGGTTGATAGTTTGGGGTAGCACGTAACTTCAAAAACTATTCATTGGTCCAGCTTTGAACACAGATCCTATTCTTTTACAATACAAATATGAAGGTGCTGTTCCTCCAAATGTGAAAGGAGAAGTGAACTCTCCATGCCCTTCTGATTTGTTGTTTTTTGAGTGTGATGAATTTCATTATTGGTGTGTATAAATGCATCATTATATTTTGTTCTGATATTGCTATCAATAGATTATGTGGATCTCTTGCATTTAAGTATTGGCTGTGAAGAATCCTATATTTTGAAATAATCCTCCCGTCGAAAGCGCACCGACCGCTGATGTTCCACCTCTCTCCACGGAGGTCGTCCCTCCACCGCTTCCACCACCTCTCCGGTTACCCGTGCCACCGCCTCCGGTAAACTCACTGCCTCCTCTACCGTCTTCGCCGGCCCCGGTCTTGCCGCCCCCTCCGGCCATTTCACCGCTTCCTCTCCCGGCTCTTGCTCCGCCGGCCCTTGCCTTGCCGCTTGCACCGGCCGCATCGTCGCCTCTTCTGCCGCCCCGTGCCCCGCTGCCCCCGACTGATCCATTCCTGCTGCCGGTCGTCGCGTCTCCGACATCCTTGTGGCTGCTGCTCACCACCGCCCCACTGATCTTGCGGAAGCCATTACTTCCACCGCCTGTCCTTCCGATGGCGCCGTCGCTACTCGCCAACACCGCCGCCGCTACTACGGCTACCTGGCCTTGTTCTGGCGGGAGGTCAAGGTACCAGATGATCCGGCCACCCGCGTGGTACACGAGCTTGAGGGCAAGCTCGTTTTGAAGGACGGATGGAGTGTTACAGATTCGCCACCAGTTATCTTGCAGTGGACATACGCGCGGAGGAGCCCGCGTGGCGCGTCTACACGCGTAGGAAATCGACGGCCGAATCACCACTACCCCACAGATCGATGACATGGCGGAGGCCCCTTAATTATTCCTTATTTTAATTATTTCCTATTTTGAATATTTCCTATTTTAATTGTTGCCTATTTTAATAGTTTCCTATTTTAATTATTTCCTATTTTAATTATTTCCTATATTACACGGTTACACCCCTCTTACAGTTATAAAATGGGGGTGTGGTATTGTATTTTGGCATGCTTGGATTAATCGAAAAATTAGGGTTGCTCCCTAAGTCTCCTCTCTTTTCGTCCTCCTTTCTTCTCCCTCACCACTGCCGGCCCCTTTCCCTTGCCGGATTCTTCCTCTTTTTTCCTTCTCCTCACATTCTCCGTAGGTTAAGCTCAACTCCCTTGTATCTCCGCCGCCATCACCACCACCTCCGACGAGATAACGAGGTCCTACGAGAAGGCCCATAACATCATCCTTCTTTAAATGTTTGTCAAATATAATGCATTTTTTCTATTAACATATGATAGTAAAACAGTGCATAGCTTCCCAGAAACATGATGTTATGAGATTTTACCACTCTTTGTTTTATGTTAATAAAAAAATGATACTAAATTTAGTTAACCTGCGCAGTTTTTCTATGGTTTCTTAAAAAATAGTGGCTAGCTTTTATGTTGTGAATTGAGTACATACAAGTTTAATATATCTCATTCAAATATTTAATTATGAAGTTAAGTGTGCTCTTATGATCATATCAGTGTGGTATATTATATGTCTCTCTCTCTCTATATATACAAGCAGTTGCCAGTTGTGTACAGGCTTCCCCCATACCCCGATAGTGACAATACACCCGCAATTCATCGTTCCCGTGAAAATTTTTGTTTCGCCAAATACAAAATTTAATAGAAATTGAGGGGATTGCGGCACACTTTTGAAAATAAAATTTAAAAACACACATTAAACCCACTTTTAAAATATAGTAATAAAGGTGTAAAATTGGAGTGTTTCACCAAATTTATTTTTCCCATATTATATAGTATATATATAATATTTCATTCTTCATTTTTGATATCATAAATGACTTGCAAAAAATAATTTTATTAGAAAATTTTGAAATGTCATAAATACTCATTAAAGCTATAAATAACATAACTTCTTTTTAAAGGTAGTTGCTTCCCAAAAATTAAATATGTATGAAGTTTTTTTTTTCAAAATGTTAAAAGATAATAGTTCTCTGATATTTATGTACACTCTTTTTAGGTTTGGGTGCTAACTAATTGGAATCTTGCGGGTAATCATTATTTGACTTGTGGTAGATTGTTGAAGTTTAACATTTCAATGGTAGATATAAGAAGGATATTATATATTAATCAATGTACACTCTTTAATGCGTTTGTTTAATGTTTTTATGTACACTCTTTTTAGGTTTGGGTGCTAACTAATTGGAATCTTGCGGGTAATCATTCTTTGACTTGTGGTAGATTGTTGAAGTTTAACATTTCAATGGTAGATATAAGAAGGATATTATATATTAATCAATGTACACTCTTTAATGCATTTGTTTAATGTTTTTATTTCATATACATGTTAATTTTATTTTATGAAGTTCCTCTTTTTGTTATTGTCAGTTTGTCACATATAGTTCCATGAATTCTTTGCTGGAGCGAAGATTTAAATAATAACTTGATATTTAGAATTAAATTTTCTTACAATATAATTTCTAGTCGGATAAATTCTAATTCACGAGCTCATTATATCTCTGTTGTAACACTACTACATTGATAATAGACCATCATCTGCTCTATTGTAACAATACTACACTCTTCATCTCCGATCGGGAAATTTTGATTTAAAAACAATTCTATCACCTGATTACATTAAGATTCTGTAGTTTCATGATATTCAAACTATTGTCTTGACATTATTTTTTCACTGTTTCAGCTCAAATCATTAGGTTTTTCTTATGACTGGAATCGCGAAATATCCACCACAGAACCTGAATATTACAAATGGACACAATGGATCTTCCTTCAGCTTTTGAAGAAAGGGCTTGCATACCAGGTCTTGCAATTTACCTTAAAGTGCGCATGTATCATAGGGAGGCTAGTTTTTTTTGTTTAACAGACTAATCTATAGTTTTTTCAACATACATCTTTTATGGCCTCTTTGCAGATTTTATGACCATCTTAGGCCTGCTTTGATAAAACGCATCATTTATGATAATATTAATCTGGTAAATATGAATCGATATACAGGCTGAAGTACCTGTTAACTGGTGCCCTGCTCTTGGAACAGTTTTGGCAAATGAAGAGGTTGTGAATGGTGTGAGTGAGCGAGGGGGCCATCCAGTGATTCGAAAGGTAGTCTTGCAAACGATTTTAAGCGGTTTCCTATTATAAATTTCTAATTTTTCCATTTCGCATGGGCAGCCAATGCGTCAATGGATGCTTAAGATAACTGCTTATGCTGATCGTCTACTTGAGGATCTGGAAGAACTTGAATGGCCAGAAAGTATTAAGGAGATGCAACGAAACTGGATAGGCCGTTCGGAAGGCGCTGAGCTAGAGTTTTCCATACTTGATTTGGATGGCTGTGAACTAGATGTAAAATTGTCCGTCTATACAACTAGACCAGATACTATCTTCGGTGTCACGTAAGTGGTGTTCATACCTTAATTGGTTGATTTGTATGAACTACATTTACTCTTTGTAAGATATAATAATGTGAATTTTGTCATTAGTTTAATTCTCTTCATTTGTTGGCCATAATGTTGCAGTTATCTGGTTGCTGCTCCTGAGATTTCCTTGTTGTCTTCACTAATATCGAAAGAGCAGTTAAAACATGTATCTGCTCTCTCTTACTTTGTTTGGTGTTTAACCCAATACCATCAATGCATAATTGTATTGAAATAAAATGCAGGTAGAAAAATATAACGAGATGGCTGCTAGAAAAAGTGAACTTGAAAGAACTGATCTACAGAAGGAAAAAACAGGAATTTTTAGTGGTTTGTATGCCAAGAACCCCGCTAATGGTGAAGCTATTCCGATATGGATAGCCGATTATGTTTTAGGAAGGTTTACTGATTCTACTTTATCTACCTTGAGAAGTATTTTACTTATTTAGTTGTGATTTTTTAAATATATATTCATGCTTGTGGTGTTTTATTTGTCTCAACTATCAAAAACTGCTAACATCTTTGTCTGGCTAAGTAATCGAGCTGCCACTCACCACATTTGTGTGATTTGTTTTTATTTTGTACTTGGTTTCATGTTAGGAAAAATACCTTCTCTCCTATAAGGAAGCATTTGAGTATGCAATACAGGATTAGGAATGGGTTTCTATGACATTTTTCAATATCAATGTAATGCAGCACTTGTCAGCAGTGATTAAATTATTGAAGTATTATGGAGTTGGACTTATTAGTTTTTTCTGCAGGAGGGAGGAAGTAAGGAAGTAGAACCTGTTTTTTAAATATCTTAATTTACCTTTTTGTTCATCAATTTAGCTTAATTTGTTGGATTGCTTGCCATTGAATTTTGCTGTTTCTCTATAAAGCTTTCTTTGTGCTTTCTCATATATGTCACATCCTGATGCTAAAAATGATGCTATGTTGGTGTTACATCTTGATGAATGTAATCAAGCATATGTTGTTAGGCTTGTACTTTTTTACAAAGAAGAAGAAGAAGCTCTATAAAAATTACTTCTTCTGGACCAAATGTCCCTCTTTGTGGAAGAAGTTGAACAACCTTTAAAAAATGAAGAATGTTAATACTGTTGGAGTTGTAGAGACGGATTAGTACTCTTTTTTTGGACGGGTATTTTGTTTTTTTCTCCTTTTGTGCAACCATAAAATTAGTCTATATAAAAGACAATCTCTTGTAATATTGTATCACAAAAGAGCAATAAGAAAAACTTGTGTAGCCGCCATGAAGTAGGAAATTTAGAACCACATAAGCTCTTGTGTTACTTTTCGCAATTAATCGTTTTTTCTCTGTAATGATCTTAGGAGTTTTTTTATTGATACATGCAATAACTCAGCAGTATTGTAAATCTACCATGATTCTTAAAAGTGTATTGCTTCTGCTCATTTACATTGTGATTGTTCATGTTTCTACTTCTTCCTTAGAATTTTTCATTTTTTTAAACATAATTTGCAGTTATGGTACTGGAGCTATAATGGCTGTCCCAGCACATGATCCTCGTGATCATGAGTTTGCCTTAAAGTATGACATACCAATTACTAAGGTCGTGAGCCCCTTTGAAGAAAGCTACGTGCTTGATGGACCATATACTGGCGATGGTTTCGTGATAAACTCATCAAATCAATTATCTGGTCTGGATATCAATGGATTGTCATGCAAGGAAGCTGCTTCAAAAGTCATCATTTGGCTTGAAAGTTCCGGTCATGGGAAGAAAAAGGTGTTTTATGCATATTCCTAGGATGAAATATTTTTATCTGAATCATGTAAAGTGTCCTCGGATAGTGAACTAAGGCTCTTTGATCAGGTGAATTATAAGCTAAGAGATTGGCTTTTTGCTAGACAACGGTACTGGGGAGAACCTTTCCCAGTTCTTTATTTGGATGATACTGATGAAATCGTCCCTCTTCCAGAGAATGAACTGCCTGTTATATTGCCTGAATTGGATGATTTCACTCCGACTGGCACAGGGGAGCCACCCTTGACTAAAGCTACATCATGGGTATGTTTCAGAAGCAATTACGGACAAATTTAGATCTTTCCTCTTCCATTTCTGTATGAACTTTAATTGCATTATTAAATTAAAAAAAAAGGATAAAGATGGGTTAGGTTTAAGACCCCTCAAGCTAATACTATGAACATCCATCATCTCTAGACATGAAGAACTTCTATGATGATCTTTACTAGATAACTTTGGTAAACCTATCTACCAATTGAGCACCAGAAGGAACAAGAGTGGAAATAATGTCTGCATGAACTTTTTGTTACCGACCTCCAGTCTGACGAGCCGGAATGGCAGGTCTATTCGAGGAGGGCGCGCGCAGGACCAAGCGACAGCACTAGACCCCGCGCCGAACCGGGCACTTTGGAGAAGACCACCTAAAGGACCGACCGGTCCTAGTTATCCTTCAGCATTTGGTTTATGTTATTTTATTTTAATTTGAACTCTTAATGATGTGGTGGTTTCCCCCTATATAAGGGAGCACCTAGGGTTATGTTTTTCATCTTTGGATCAATCAACTTAGGAGGGGCTGCTCCCCTTGTCTCTCTCCCTCTTTCTCTATTCCTCTCCCTCTCAATCTCTCTCTCGCCCGAACCCTACTCGCCGCCGCTGCTATCGCCCAGCGACAACCCGTCCGCTATCCTTGCCGCTGCCGCTATCGCCCAGCGACAGCCCGTCCGCTATCCTTGCCGCTGCCGCTATCGTCTAGCGACAGTCCCGTCCGCTTCCCTCGCCGCTACCGCCGCTCCTATCGGCGACCCGTTACCGTACTGGTAACACTTTTTCTATGATAAAATGACAACCAATCTGGGTATGCTTGATTCTCTCATGAAATAAGGAGCACCGGGAAAGGGAAGATAGAACCTAGGACACCTTTCTTTCCTCTCAGTGAAAAGCTACATAGCTCCCTTAGGAACGAAGAAGCAAATGATTCGTAAAAATTTTGGGGCGCATGACCTAATCTCTAAAGTCATCACTTTTTATATGGTCACTTTTTGGTAAGCTTATCAAGCAGTCTTCATGTTCTGTTTGTAATTTAAAAGCAACATCCAAGACATGATTTCAACTACTCATTATTATCTGAAATGCAGTTAAAAATAGAAAATAACTAATTGATCTAGTTTAATCATGGAATGAAATTTTTTATGAGTCATAAGAAGGGGAAAACAACATTTAAGCTTTGAACCATCAGTAAATGAATATTTATTTAATTTATTTCTTATCAAGAGAGTTCGCCGTGTGACCTTGAGGTCACGGGTTCGAGTCCTGGAAGCAACTTCTTGCAAAAATGCAAGGTACCCTTTCCCGGACCCTCGCTGCGCGGGAATGCTTTGTGCACCGGACTGCCCTTTTTATTTCTTATCAAGATAGTTATTGAGCAGCAAACATGCTTGTATTAACATAAATAATAAGTAGACCTTTTGTGATCACACAGTATCTTTATGGCGCTTCTCTTATTTTATTTAAGTTTGTTCAATTAGATGAATAAATGAACAGCTGAGCTCTAGTAAAGATGAATACGGAGCCATTTACTGATCATATTGATGCATCTCCAGAAATTCTTTGACTTTCTTTTTAAGGGATTATTTGGTTGCTTGAATTTATAAGATATGTTTTACAAAAATGATGTAGTTTGTTAATTCACTATTTAATTGGATGTAATTAGATCTAACTTTTTGATTCAAACTTAGCAAACCTCATGTTAACTGAAAACTCCCTCTCTCTCAAGAGTGATGATTTCAATTTAACTCATAAAATAAGTGAAAATAAAGTCAGTTCTTTCTAAAACCTGATTTTTATCTACAAGCAACCAACCATGCCTCAAATACAAATTTTATTTTAGTTCCATTTGTTAATATTTTACTTAAGAGAATGCATCCTGATCAAATTTTGTTACGAGGCACCTCACAATATTGTATCATAATTTTCAGGTGAGGACCATAGATCCTATATCTCATAAGCCTGCTAGGAGAGAAACAAATACAATGCCACAATGGGCTGGCTCTTGTTGGTATGTCATCTAATTCATATGCAAGGAACACTAAATATTTAGGCCATGTTTACGTTCGTTTGGGTTCATCTTTTTTATTTCTATTTAAAAAAATATTTATGCAAGTTAAAAAAAACATGTTTAACAACTATGCTTTCATTTTTCGATCTTGAAAACAAAATGAGTTGTTTCCTGAAAATTCTTGAAATACCTACAAGAGTGATACACCTATTTTGGAAACATGAATTTGACTTTTTGATTAATTAGATGAACTTGTCTAATTCCATCATTTTTATCCATGCGTATTAATTAGAGAAATTAATAAAAATCATGAATAAGAACACAGGCTTATAATAACAGTAATAATTATTTTTGGGATAATTTCATAATTTGATATGTAATAGTTAAGTAATTAATTAATCATATTAACTGTGTAATTAACCAGATCAAATGGCCATACATTGTTTAATTAGGCTAATAAGGTACTACATACATTTATAATTAAGATTGCTAAGATTCTTTGTATTTAGTTATGAGAATGAAGCCAAGCTAACAAATTAATAAGTTAATTTACTAAATTGAGTTTAATGAGTTATTTAGACTATTTAGGGATTAAATTACAATTACATTAATAATTTTATTAGTATTTTTCTTAATTTTGGAATTAATAATTAATAAATAACTGTAGTAATCAGTAAATTGACTTGGTATAATTATATAATCGATTAATAAGATATTAAAAATTGTTAAGTATTTACTATGCTAAGAAATAAATTATTGGAATTTTAGTTATGATCATTAATATTTAAATATTGATTGAAATTTAATTAATTAATTTGCTTATCTATTATTTGCTTATGTTGATTCATCCAAGAAGTTAAGTGACTGAGAGTAATTTAGATTAAGTAGGCCTAATATATCTTACTTTTACTTTTGTGTTTCACACCTAAACATGTTTTTTCACTAAACATAAGAAATCATTGTTTTAGTTTTGGTTAAACAAAAATAAATAAAAGTAAAACATAAAATAATAGATCCAAAGATGAACTTAGAAATCTAGGCTAGGTTTGTTCCTTTCTAATCTAACATTTTCGAAAGATCTCAGGTGTACACGATTTGGTACATGTGAAAGTTTGAAAATAAAATTTATCATTCTATCAATCTAACTTATTACATTGAGGCACCCTCTTTATATAGAGTTTAGGAGGTGAAATAATCTCTATTAGGAGATGTGATTAAATACAAGAGAGATGAAGAATCTATAATAAGCCCTTATTTTGGGCTTTTACTTTGACAACCCATAGACCACCACAATTTACAATATTCATCACATAACAGAGTTTTAAGTTCGCAGTATAGTAATACATAATCACAATGAGTACTAAAATATACAAAATAAATTTTTTTATTTCATTAAAAGCATATTGATACATAGTTATGTCCCAGATCCACACATCATCTACATAAGAGTGCAAATACATGTGTACAAACATGTATATAATGCTACTATATACATCTATAGACTTCATATAATATCATAGACACTACTTTCTAATCCAGTCTTATCCGGCCTTTGGCAAGAGGGACACTGTGGGTCATAACACACTTCTTTTGCTCTTCAACGACCTATGCTATTCCTACAAATAGCTTTGCCCACAACTTGTGCTGACAGTTTCTTACTCGTGGCTCAGTTTTTTCTTGGACCCTAAAAATTACAATACAAATGGTTAACCATAAAAGACTAAGTGATAATTTTACCTCTTTATTCAATGTACAGATAAACACAAAGGATTAGTAACAATATGCATAATATATTTTACAGTAAGTAGAATAGTACACATCAATAATCAGTGCTTTGAAGTAACAATGTGGAAAGTCGTAACAATATATAACAGTATGAAGCGGTATACAATTCTGTAAGTGAGCAATATGAAAAATCTATAAGCAGTGTGTCATTAAATGTCCTATCATTCTTTATTCATTTCATCATTTTCAGTCTAGAGGTACTGTTAAGGGTAGCTATGTCAGCCATTAGTCTTTGGGCCAGACCCCTCAGGGTTATCATCTACCAATCCAACACGATCAAACACTCTTCGGGCCTTTTTACCCCTTGGATTGGTCAACTTATTTAAACACTGCGGGTCCTGACACCACTTCCTATGCTCTTCAACGGCCTCTTCTAATCTTACAAATAGATTTGCCCACAACTTGTACTAATCTTCTCTTTTCTTCTTCTCTTCTTCAAACAGTTTCTTACTCGTAGCTGGTTTTGTACTTGGACCCTAAAAATTACAATATAAAGGGTTAGCCAAAAAGACTAAGTGAGAATTATACCTTTTTAACCGTTGTATAGGCAAACACAAAGGATTAGTAACAATATGCATATTATATTTTACAGTAATTAAAATAGTACACATCAGTAATTAGTGCTCTGACCGCTCTACAACCGCCAATCTCATGTGGAGAGGGCGTCGGCAGTGTACCGGTCGAAGTAATAATTATAACGAAATATGATCCCCGAGTATCGATCTCAAGGAATACTCGCTTCAAAAATATAGGAATGAAGGTGGTGTCGGAGTTACGTTGATTTGTGTTAGGGCAAGACTACGAGAGGCTAAAAGAGAGGAAGATCTAGAGAAAGAGAGGGGGAAAACTAGGGTTAGGGTTGAGAAAGAGGAAGAAGACTAACCTTGTAATACTCATCATAACCCCAAAAGGGGGGCTGCCCGGGTATATAAATACCCGGGCAAGGAGGGGCCGGCCGGCCCCTCCAAGGAGGGCTGAACCCGCCTGGTTCAACCCTCAGCCGGCCGGTTTACTGCGTGGGGGCTGAACCGGAAGGTTCAGCCCCGTTGTTTATCGCGCCCTTGCTCCTCCGTACATAATGACGCCCCGTAAAGCGTAGCGGGGGCGTAACATTTCCCTCCCCATCAAGAACCAACTTGTCCCCAAGGTGGTAGTCGGGGTAGAGCTCCTTGAAGTCGAAGAAGTCCACCCATGAATTGTGTGCCGGCGACATGTTCTTCCATTTGACCAAGAGCTCGGGCCGGTATTCCGTGCCCCGCGTCTTCCACTTGAGCATCAAAATATCTTCAGGAAGCGGCCGAAGTGACCTCAGGTAACAAAGTACTCGGTTGGACATGCGGCCCTACCTTCCGCTTGAGTAAAGAGACATGGAATGTAGGATGGATGCGCGAACCCTCCGGTAATGCCAGTGTGTAAGCCACCGGTCCCACCCTGCTGATAATCTGAAAGGGACCGTAGTAGCGCGGGGACAGTTTCTGGTTGCCACGACGAGCAACCGACAACTGCCGGTACGGCTGGAGCTTGAGGAACACCTCGTCACCAACAGCGAACTCCCGCTCAGTGCGGTGCTTGTCCGCCTGGGCCTTCATGCGATCCTGGGCTAGTCGGAGGTTCTCCCGAAGTGTGACCAACATGCGATCCCGGTCCAGCAGAGCGCGATCGACCGTTGGAAGAGCGGTGCTCCCGGGCTCATAGCTGCCCAAGGTCGGAGGGGGCCGCCCGTAGACCGCCTCAAATGGTGTCATCCTGCTGGCGGAATGGTATGCCGTGTTGTAACAATATTCAGCCCAATGCAACCAGTCCGGCCAGCTGCGCGGCTCATCCATCACAAAGCAACACAGATAGGTCTCGACCCCACGATTAAGCACCTCCGTCTGACCATCCGACTGCGGGTAATTAGCCGTGCTGAAGTGTAAGCGAGTGCCCTGCAGCCGGAACAGCTTCTTCCAGAACCCACTGACGAAGGTAGGGTCCCGATCAGAAATAATGGCGCGGGGGAGGCCATGCAGGCGAACGATCTCTCGAGCAAAGAGGGCGGCTACAGACTCCCCGGTGTACGGATGGCTGAGCGCCAGAAAATGGCCATACTTGGATAACTTGTCCACCACCACTAGAATGACCGACTTCCCCTTAGACTTCGGCAGTCCATCAATGAAGTCCATGGACACCGTGTCCCAAATCTGCTGCGGAATCTCCAACGGTACAAGTAGCCCCGCCGGAGAAGAGGTCTCATATTTCTGCCGCTGGCAGATCTCACAGTGACGAACGAACTGCTGAATGTCCCGTCGCATGCCTGCCCAAAAAACGTTTGCTCGCGCCCGCTGAAGGGTCCGGAGCACCCCCGCATGCCCTCCTGTGGGCGAAGAGTGGAACTCATTCATCAACACCGTCTTCCAGGCTGAATCGACGGGCACAACCACCCGGCCCCGATAGTAAAGCCGGCCATTGCACAAGTGATAGCCAGCTGCGACGGTCTCTCCCCGATGTAAAGCCTCCACCAACAGACGCAGCGTGTCCGATCGCCGGACCTCCTCCTGAATATCCTCCACTGAATCGACCAAGGGCCCCGAAATATGAGCGAGAGTAGCCTCTGGGAGACGAGAGAGGGCATCAGCGACCACATTCTCTTTGCCGCGGCGATACACAATCTCGTAGTCGTAACCGAGAAGCTTAGTCACCCACTTTTGCTGTAGCGGCGAGGAGACCCGTTGGTCCAGGAAATGCTTCAAGCTCTGATGATCCGTCCGGATCTTAAAGTGGCGGCCCAACAGATATGGTCGCCAAACAGCCACCGCATGAATAATCGCCAACATCTCCTTCTCGTAGGCCGAGAGGCCTAAAGTGCGAGGGGCTAAAGCCTTGCTGTAAAAGGCTATCGGCCGCCCTGCCTGCATCAACACGGCCCCAATGCCGACACCTGAGGGATCCGTCTCCATAACGAACTCCTGTGTGAAATCCGGTAATGCCAGGACTGGCGTGGTGGTCATGGCCCGCTTGAGGGACTGAAATGCCTCCTCCGCCTCCTCACTCCAGGAAAAGGAGTCCTTCTGCAGCAGCTGGGTCAGGGGCCGAGCTATCTTGCCATAGTCCTGCACAAACCGCTGGTAATACCCAGTGAGCCCCAAAAAACCCCGCAAGGCGCGTACTGTAACCGGCCGCGGCCAAGTCTGCATACTCTGAATCTTCCGTGGGTCGGCCCTGACGCCCTGACCAGAAACCAAGTGACCCAAATACTCCACCTCCTTCTGACCGAAGGAGCACTTGGAACGGTTGGCATAAAGTTTGTGCTGACGTAGTCTGGCAAGGACCTGCTCCACGTGGACCACGTGGTCCTCCCAATTCGCGCTGTAGATGAGTATATCATCGAAGAAGACCAACACGAATGCCCGCAAGAAATCTCTGAATATCTCGTTCATGTTGGCCTGGAATGTAGAGGGCCCTCCGGTCAGTCCATTGGCCATAACCAAGAACTCGTAATGGCCATCGTGAGTGCGGAAAGCCGTCTTGTGTATGTCCTCCTGTGCCATCAAGATCTGATAATAGCCGGAGCGAAGATCCAGCTTGGTGAACCGCTGGGCCCCATGCAACTCATCCAGCAACTCTTCGATATGGGGGATCGGGAAGTTATCATTGACCGTAGCACCGTTCAAGGCACGGTAGTCCACACAGAATCGCCAGGACCCGTCCTTCTTTTTGACCAGAATAATGGGAGCCGAGAAAGAACTCGTACTAGGCCGAATGATGCCGACCTCCAGCATCCCGCGGACACCGCGCTCAATTTCCGCCTTCTGGATATGCGGGTAACGGTAAGGACGGACATTCGTCGGCTCAGCACCCGCCTTGAGCGTAATATGATGATCACGGAACCTCGCCGAAGGTAAAGTGCGCGGCTCCTGAAAAACATCAGCATAATCAGTCAGTAGTAGCTGTAACTGGACTGGTACCTCCGCAGGCGTGGAATCACCCGTCTGGACCTCCCGAAGAATAGCCATCAGTTGTCCTTCTCCGCTCAACCGCTGCATGCTGCGGAGAGAAACCTCCTTCACAGGAGACGGCGTGATGCCCTTCAAGCAAAACTGCTTCTCCCCGTGCACGAACTCCATGGTCATATGCTTCCAGTCGAAGGTCACCCGCTGTAACTGGCGCAACCACTGGACCCCCAGCACCATGTCTGAGCCCCGGATTGGCAACAAGTAGACGTCAGTACGGCCCACATAGCCATGTATCCGCAGCTCTACGCCCTTCAGTACCCCTTCGCACTGCAACTTGCTGCCGTCCGCCACCATCACGTGAAAAGCAGCCTCCCTGTCCACCTCATGCCCCGCCCGTCGTGCCACGTCGGGATGTATGAAGTTGTGGGTGCTCCCACTGTCCACCAAAATCGTAACCTTCTCTTGGGCGATCCGGCCCGCCAGCCGTAAAGCAAGCGGGGGTGCACAACCCTCAAGAGCATGTAGGAAGACGCCGAACTCCCCCGACTCCTCCACGTCCACCTCCAACTCCTCATCTGGAGCCGGCTCCTCGTCTGCGTCCTGCTGCAACATGAAAACCTGTATCTTCTGGCACTTATGGCCCGACACAAACTTCTCGTCGCAATTAAAGCACAGGCCTTTCTCCTTCCGAGCCGCCAACTCACTCCACGACAACCGAGTCACGGTCGGTTTGATACCCGCGGGTGGCTCCCGTCGTGCTGCTGTGGCGAGGGCCGCAGACGGCCTACTCGTGGTGCGGGCTCCCTGTCTGTTGAACCGCTCCTCCTGAATGCGCGCCAAGGTAATGGCGTGGTTCAACGAACGAGGCATGAGAGCCTGCACCTCGTCACGAATGTACTCCTTGAGCCCTGATATGAAGCAGCTGTAGAGAGTCCTCTCCGACCACTGAACCCGGTTCGCCAACTTCTCGAACTCGGTGCGGTACTCCATCACTGACCCCTTCTGACGGAGCTTTTGAAGAAGGGCCTCAAAGTTCTCGTACTCTAGTGACCCAAATCTGGCCGTAAAGCCATCCACAAACTCTCCCCATGGCACGTACTCCCGTCCCCGCAAGACCCCCTCCGTCCACTGGTAAGCGTCGTCCTTCAAGTGAAAGGACGCCAACTGCACCCACTGCCCTTCAGGCACCTCCTGATACTGATAAAAGAGTTCTGCCTTCTGGATCCATTCCAAGGCGTCGCCGCCCTCGAACTCCGGAAAGTACATGCGAGTTAATCCGGGGGTCAAGCGTTGTGCCCCATGACCTCCTTCCCGTCTTGCGGGCTCACCTTGCTCGAATCCGTAGCCTTGATGCGGACCGTTTTCCCAAGGAGGGGGTTGTTGTTGTCCGCCCCACGCTTGGCCAAATCCACCCATGCCCGACGGCCCAAACCCACGGGGAGGAGGGAGAAGCCCTCCCCCTTGGTATCCCGCAGGATCTGGAGGTCACCTGAGCCCAGCCGGCTCCTCCCAGCCTCGACGAACCCCAGCCGGCTCCTCCCAGCCTCGACGAAACCCCTCCGGCTCCTGCCAGCCCTGCCGACGCATTCCCTGACCCGCACCGAGGTCGGAGAACCCTCCTGCTGCAGGTCCTGGCGCAATCGGCCCTGCCGAAGCCCCGTATGCGGCCGCCGAGCCCGCTGCTGCCGAGCCCCCTGCTGCCCCGTATGCCGCTGTCGAGCCTCTTGCTGCCCCGTACGCCGCACTGCTAGGCCCTCCAGTGCCCTGCCAGCCGCCGCCAGGCGGAATCCAGCCCGTGCCAGGCGGAACTGCGCTCGCCCGCACACGATCGTCGTCCGACAGACGCACGCCGCCGACGCCTTGCGTGCCATTTGCCGCCAAATCAGCCCCCGATCCGGTCGAATCCTCACCCGCTGTGGCTTTCCCTTTCAACAAGGCCTTAAACTCCTCCATACGAGCGTCGATCCGTCCTTCCATGGCTGCCATAGAGTCGGTGAGGCCAACCATGTTCTCCTCTAGTGCTTCAATCCGTGAGGACTCTTCTTGAGTGCGAGTGGTCACCATGTCCGAGAGAAGGAACGGCTTTGATACCAAATGTTAAGGCAAGACTACGAGAGGCTAAAAGAGAGGAAGATCTAGAGAAAGAGAGGGGGAAAACTAGGGTTAGGGTTGAGAAAGAGGAAGAAGACTAACCTTGTAATACTCATCATAACCCCAAAAAGGGGGCTGCCCGGGTATATAAATACCCGGGCAAGGAGGGGCCGGCCGGCCCCTCCAAGGAGGGCTGAACCCGCCTGGTTCAGCCCTCAGCCGGCCGGTTTACTGCGTGGGGGCTGAACCGGAAGGTTTAGCCCCGTTGTTTATCGCGCCCTTGCTCCTCCGTACATAATGACGCCCCGTAAAGCGTAGCGGGGGCGTAACAATTTGGATGTTGTTTTCTAAAGTAAACTTGCATGAAAGAAAACCTAGATTACGGGTGAGGATCGCCGACACATCTTCGCTCAAAAATGATGGCTCACTCGAGGGTCGTAGGCACCTCTTCGCATTCACAAAACCAAGCAATCTCAAGCTCAATCACAAGAACAACAATGAGAAGAAAATTACAAATGACATTCATCTAGGCTAGACATGCTTAAAACAAGTTCTTACAATAAAAGTAACCGACCACATCATCAATAGAGTAGAGGTTTCGTACCAAGAAATCTAGAGGTTCGAAAGAGAAGAACGAGATACAAACGCTACTCGAGACTATTTCTCTGATCGCGACGGAGCTACCGGAGCCGGTGCTTTCTTCCGCGATGATCTTTGGCTGCTTCCAGGAACTTGGAGAAGTTGTCACCCTCAACCAAGCATGCTCCGTCTTCTCGATGGGTTTGTAACATCCTCGTCACGATCTTCCTCCTCCTTGAGGGGCGATTTCCAATACTTTGGCGACGAGAATCCTTTCTTTTGCTTCGGAATGATGGGAGGAAGCCCTCTGGTGAAGAAATGGCGAAAAACGGCGGTGCAGGCGAGAGAACCTAACTATGCGGCGAAAGAACAAAGATGGATTATCCTTAATTTCCATCAAAAGAGTATTTATAGTCATTTGCCCAGGAGAACGCGCACGGTCATGCTCAATGTTATGCGCACGATTGTGCGGTTGACACAAAAATACGAGTGAGAATGCACGCACTCGAGCGGCCCAGAATTGACCGTGCGCGAAGTATCACGCACAGTCGTGCGAAAAGGCGGTCGTACGAGCTGATTCAAAACACCAAAAATAGGCCATTAAGGCACACACGAACATGCGTGAAGAAACCCACACGGACGTGCGAAACGCTGGTCGTGCGCATCAATTCACACACGGGCGTGTGCGACCAATGGCGCATGGTCTGCAACTTAAAGAAGAAAATTTGGGGAGGAGAGGCAAGCCGTGAACGCGCACGGCCGTGATGGGGTGTTCACGAACCGAATCGAATCGAATAACTCTTCAATCGAATCCAAATTTGACATAGAATTCAGAGATTCAGATTCGTTCGATATTCGGCGTCGGATTCAGATTCTTCATGAAATGTTGGATTCGAATTCAGATTCGTACATGGATTCGAATTCGAATTTTGTAATATTTAATTATATATAATGTTAAAATATATTTATATATAATATTTAATTAAATATATAAATTTTATTTAACTATATATTTTAGTATTCACGAACTATTTGTGAATCCTTCGAACAGGAATAAAATTATTTGGATTCGGATTCGAAAACTATTTAAATCCGAATTCGAAAAATACGAATTTTAATCGAATATTCACGAATCGAATCCCTAATTATTCACAAACTATACTATTTGTGAACAACCCTAGGTCACTCGTGCGTGTTCATGAACTGCTTCAATGTGTCTCCTCATCCTCACAATCATTCACACAGTCAAAATCAATCAAAAATGGGTTATTACAATAACAAAACTGTAATAAACAAAGATGAGGTGGGGGGAGGGAATTTACCCATGCAATGTTGAACATGATATGCACCCAAATAGCTCAATTATGCCCTTATATGTTCTAAGATCGAAATGAGAGAATATGACTATTAAATCTTATAAAATGAGGGGCGAATTCATGCTAAACCGAGCTAAATGCATGCCAAAAAAATACTATGTAAAATACACTCATCAAATACCCCTAGACTTAAAAATTTACTCGTCCCGAGTAAACCACTTTACCCAACGAGTAAGGAGGTAAATGAGACAATTCAATCATGAAATAGAAAGTAAACAGAGAAGTGATGTGCACGAGATGGATACAATGAGATTAAATTATGTAGCTATGCATAACATGAATTTAAATTCTGTTTAACAAAATATCATTTGCAGACTAATCACTTCATAGTAGTATAAAACGATGCATCATATATCTAGCAAGAGGAGAGAGTAAAGAAGCTACCGAGATTGGAATTAGGATCACGTGACTACGGGACAGTCTCCAAAGAAATCCATCAATGTCGGTGGTCATAGACTTGTCCGGTCACATCCTCTCCACAAACAAATTCATGAATTACTAGGACTTAAATTAGGATGAATCGCGAAGGCTTAGGTTTAGGTTGAGGTCAATCAATAAGATAAACATGAAGGGTTAAATATCACACCTAAATAAAGAGAATGAGCTTTTAATAAAAAATTCTATCACGAAAAAAATGGAGAAGTGACACTCCCAGACTTGAACGAAATAAAATGGGGTCACTCTCACTAGCCAAACACAAACAAATACAATTAATTTTACTTTTCACATTTTCCTTTTCATATCATTTTCTCAAAAAAAATCTCTTTCTTCTTTTCTTTAATAAAAACTGCACCCAAAAAATTAGGGATAGTGAATTTTATCCTCCTATCCCCTAATCAATATTTTCCATTTTCACATTCATTCACAAAATCACATCAACTGCACCAAACAAAAACAATTTAGAATTTTAATTTAAAGCTCAAGTTTTAAAAGTGATAGTACGATGGACATTTGGCTTTGGTGACTTGAAAGTGGGGGCGATACCAAGGGATGGTGTAAGGCTCTATTTGGGGAATGCAATGATAGAGAATGTAGGCTATGATGCAAAGACCCAAGCTATCCAAAGAAAGGCCTAAATCATTTTCATGAAATTGAAATGACCTATGCACATACTTCAAGGATCGCTAATTCTAGGAGCAAGTTCTAGACACCGAGAAATGATACCCTTTCATCACGATCCACTAATACTTCTCTAGCAGCTCGCTACAAACATCCTACACTAATCATTGGACGCAACCACATTCTAATTTGAAGTGATTATTACGCACAATTATAATGTAAAACGAGCTAAAAATGAGCTATGCAGAGATAGAAAATCTAGAATAACATTATATCCTGGAACACATGCACACAACTAAAAACACTACACGAGTCTACAATTTACTATCATAAAATGATCGAATTTAGCATTTACTACCCTAAACAATGATGTTAAAATAGGGAACTAGGAAAACAAATTTTTGGGAACAGTGCCCAGCAATGTTCCCGATTTGAAGAAGTGCTCAGATCAATAATAAATGCATTATGTATTTGATGACATATTTTATTCATAACTGCAGAAGATAAACTATATGTCCAGTAATTCTAAGTCCAAAATCGTCAAGAAGGACTGGACATATCGTTAAGATGATACACATATCGTTGAAATGCATCAAAACTACATCACTAGTATCAAAACTATATAGAAGTGAAAATATCATTCACTAAGTCAAATATCGGTTTGAGCCTTAGCTGACATATCGTTGAGATAGTCTCGACGATATCGTCTTGAAGAAACTTTATCGCTGAGAAAGCAAGGTCAAGTCTGTTGGAACATGGTCTTCCGCATCTCCTAGGTTTGAGAATAACAAATCATATGTGTATTTGATCTTGTGTGTTTAAGTGTGCAGGAAAACAAGTCCACATGACTCAAGGATAACATAAGAAAGTTGCGCCAAAATTTGAAGTCAAAATTCCAACATGCCCGCTAGCACCGGCGCTAGCGCTAGCTCTAGCTCTGATTTGAGAAAATTTCGCAAACAGTTATGGAAGGTGCTAGCGCCAGGCGATAGCAGCTAACGCAGGCGGTAGCAGCTAGCGCAGACAGTATCGGCTAGCGCAGGCCGTATCGCGGAGCACAAGAGGCAAGACGAAAATGTTTCCTCGGATTGAAGATTCCCCCGCGCAGAATAATGCCTAATCCGGGATAGCGCCGGCGGTAGTGCTAGCGCAGGTGCTAGCGCTGAGGCTATAAAAAAGTCCCCTTGGATCCGTTTTCTTCATCCTCTTCAGATCCTAAATTCCAGAGCTTCGTGCCACAACATAGAGAGGAAGGTTCAGAGAGATACTCCCACAAATCCATGAAAGCTTAAGGAGATCCGTGGAGAAGATTTCAACACGCGTCATCATCGCGACGAAAGACCGCATCGACTACGATCATACTCTGCGGGTCTTCGTCTACTTCTCCAAGAGATCCATATAGGGAGTTTTTATATTGTTGTCATTTTATTTCACATCTTTTCTGTAATCGTTTAGTGAACTCGCCTCGTGTTGGCGACTAGGTCTAGGTAGGACTTAGGGCTGAAATTCGCCTCGTGTTGGCGACTAGATCTAGGTTAGGTCTAGGGGGTGCTCGAGGCCATATCCGGGGAAGGATTGGCTAGAGCGGCTTGAGGCCGTATCTGGGGAAGGATAGGCTAGGGCCACCGGTTCGTTGGGATACGAGTCAGGATAGAAAATGAAAAGAGTCTTTCATATTTCACTTTGATTTCTAGCGTCATTGAAATCAAATTTTGTAATCAATTTTATTAATAATAATCATGTCTCTCTTTGTGTAATAAAATTGATTTGATCTTCATTTCTCTAAATTGTTTACTACCCTCTCCTTCATTATAAAATAATTTAGATCTTTACTCAAAATCACTATTTTAATCTCTTATTATTTCAAATATATCAAAATATAAGAAAAAGTTTTAAAACCCTTATTCACCCCCCCTCTAAGGGCGCTTACCGATCCAACAAAGTCGTGTAGACAGCATCTCAACGATATCGTCGAGAAGAAAGCTTATCGACTTGAAGATTAAGCTTAAGTCATGAAGAAAGGATCATGTAGACAACATCGACTTGAAGACCTTATATCGTCTAGAAGATCAAGACGATATTGTCTTGAAGAAAGATTATCAACATGAAGAATAAATCTAAGTCATATAAAAGAAGCATCTCGACTATATCGTCTAGAAGAAGCAATATTATCGAGATATCAAGCAAAGTCTTGAAGAAGGAAGTATGTCGACGATATCGTCAAGAAGATTACACATCGTTGAGATGATCAACACGATATCGGCTTGAAGGAATTTTATCGTCTTGACAAATGCAGAGCTGCATTTAATGCGCCGATTTTCTCGGAAATTGATATACAGGGAATATGCACGCTGTTTATCTTGCGCATCAATCAAGGAATAATTAATGATATATCTTCTGCAGAATATAGCCGTTTACGCAACATTTAAGAAGAATATTATATATTTCCAAATGCTTGCAAGTTCCAAAAAGGAGAGAGCATTTATGACAGTTTATTCTGCCGTTTCAGTTTATGTTCTTCAATGGCCTAATTAATTAATGAAGGAATTATCGAGGGGGTCTTTATGCAAAGTTGCAGAAGAATATAAAAGAAAGGAATTGTCGATTTCAAAAGTGACTGGACTCTCTCTCTCACACAAATACTGATTCTGATCAAGAAAAGAAAAGAAGTCAAAGTTATTCTCTCACATTGTTATTCATGTACATACAAGTAGAAAAGAGAGAAAAAGTACAAGAAGAAGACTTCACTGTTGTGCTGTGAAGGTCAAGAGAAGATTCTACAGAAAGGTTCAGTGATTCACAAGATCTCTGGGCTTACAGTTGCAAGAAGAAGAAGAAGTCTGATCAGTCAAAGCTTTCATCTTAAAGCCTTCTCTTCTACAACAACAATCTCATCTGTATTATTTGGTAGGGTTCTTAGTGAGCCTGAGTTTGGTAGGATCTTGTGACAGATCTGAGTTGGCAGGGTTCTGTGTGAGCCTGAGTTCTGTAGGGTTCTTAGTGAGCCTGAGTTTGGTAGGATCTTCTGACAGATCTGAGTTGGTAGGGTTCTGTGTGAGCCTGGGTTCTGTAGGGTTCTTTGTGAGCCTGAGTTTGGTAGGATCTTGGTGAGGATTTGAGTTATTGTAAGACTTGTAAAGTCTGAGATTGGTAGGGTTCTTTGTGAACCTGAGTTGTAAGATCTACTTATTGAGAAAAGATCTGAGTTGGAGAAGTTGCCTAGTCTAGCTCATTGCTAGATAGGTGGGAGGGACAATGGACTACCTCTAGACACATTGTCTTGTAGGGAACCACTATAAATCTTGTGTGTTTTCTGTGTTGCTCTTGTGCTGTGATCAATGTTGTGGATATCGGCCGACATGTCCGACATGTCGGCCGACATGTCCGACATGTCGGCCTACATAACGTTTTGGGAGGTAAAACGTTTCATAACCGTTTTATATTTTGGTTGTGGCGTTTTGAAAAAAACGGACCGATATATCGGTTTGGACCGATATATCGGTTCAAATAATCGGCTATATACCGGTTTTTTAAAACAGCAGCGCTGTTTTTTTTTTCTATTAAATCTCTCCCAACCCCCGCGGTTCATTACGCCGCTCCTGCCCTAGCTCTCCCTCGCGCTCTCTGCTGGTGCTCAAGCTCGCGCTCTCTAGTGGTGCTCTCCCTCGCCTTTCTCGCGCTGGCTGGTTGCTATCTCCAAATAATATATAGTTGCAAGTTGCTTAAAATTACTAGTTTTACAAATTTTCTATCATTAAAGTATTGTATATTAAATGTTATATATAACTTTTAATATTTAAAAGTTTAATAGGTTATAAAATAGGTAGTATTGTGACATGTATAAAAAAATATCATTTAATTACATATATAATTAATTAAATATTAAAACCCGATATATGAAATATCCCCGATATATCCCCCGATATATAAAAAACCGACACGAAAACCCAAACCGACGTGTCCCCGACATCCGACATCTGCAAGCTTGGCTGTGATAGATAGATTTTAAAGTAGCAAATAACATTGAAAACACCTAATTACCCCCTCTAGGTGTAGATTATAGACAACCCATATCTTTCACAAATAAAGCTTACGAGATAATTTTTTTTTGTGGGTGCTAAAAATAAACTTAAAAGAGTGAAAAAGGGGCAAAATATAGATAAAATGGATGCGAGTGAAGTGTGCGGTGAAGCGATCACATGAAACTACCCCCTCAGCCTTAAATGGTGCATTGCCCTCAATGAAAATAAAAATACGCGAGGTGAGTAGGAACGTGATTACCCAATACCGAAATTGCATCCATGATATCCACAAAGTGTAGCCCCAAACCAAGAGTGCGGCAGCACAAACAAAAAGATGACGGGAACGTCGAACTTGCACAACAAAACAAAACAGTGGAACTACATTACGTTAGCGTAGAAAAGAAACATGCAAACACACTCAAATAAGCCAACCAGGAACCAGGGCTGCTTTTCAAGTCCCCAGCTAAACTCATGCAAAACATGAAAAAAGAAAATAAAACTGAAATTAAAAGCAAGATAAACATGAGGTGTCTCCCAAGAATGCTTTGTTTAATGTCCTTGAGTTGGACGTATCACGTAATACTTGTATTAACATTTTTATAATAAAGTTCAATAATTAATATGTCTAAATAAAAACGTCTAGAAAGAAAAAGTTCTTATAGTTTGCCGCCAAAGATAATTCAGGGACGAATCAACTGTAGGTTGATTTGTAGTAATTTTCAGCCTGGAGGAAGGAGGAGCCCGCAAACATGGTGCTCGAGCGAAAGTGAGAACAAGCCCCACCTTCCTCAGCACTGGACTTCCTCCACGTTGTGGCAGCCCGGGCTGTACGCACCTCCCTTTCCTTCTTTCTTGCTTCCACATGCGGTGAACGCCAACGTGCCTTGTTCTGTTCAGCTTCAAGGAACACATCCTCATCCAGTTTTGACTTGACATCCTGCTCCTCCACAGATGGAGAAGCGAGGTCAGCCCAACCCGCCTAGATATCTCTTATGTTGGAGTTATCAGTCAATACATGCATTCACCTAGGTCTCGCCACTTGGATGCAACCCACCAGATTTTACGATATCTCAAAATATCTATAGGGCGAGGTATCTTGTTCGCCCCAAGTAAAAAGTTAACCATTGAAGTTTTCACAGATGCTTACTGGGCGGGATCTGCCGATAATCGAAGACACTTTTGGATATTGTTCCTTGGATGGAGGTAATCTGGTAACCTGGAGAAACAAAAAACATGTGATTGTCAGGTCTAGTGCTGAAGCAGAATTTAGAGCTAGCTCATGGGATATGTGAAGGAATGTGGATTCGGTCCATTATGTACTTAGGATTCAAAGCAGAGATCCTATTAGGCTTTATTGTGACAACAAGACATCTATCAACATTGTGCACAATCCAGTTCAACCGACATTTTATCAAGGAAAACATAGTAAGAGGACTTGTGAGTACTCCATTTGTCCCCTTTGATTAAAGGCTGGTTGATGTTCTTACTAAGGGATTGAGTCTGAGGGACTTTGGAAAAATTATGGGCAAGTTGAGCATGACAGACATCACAAGTCCAATTTGAGGGGGAGTGTTGGAGTTTGTGAATTATTTTGATATTTTCTTATTTGCTCTTGTATTTTCTTGTATTTGTCCCACTCCTATATATTAAGGAGTGTAGCCTAAATGAAATATTTTCTTATTTACTGAAGTTCTGGTAGTGCTTTAGTAAATTATATACACTGGTTTTCATATGCTGCATACAGGTATTATTTGAGGTTTATGGATCCAAATAATTCAACTGCATTGGTTGATAAGTCTAAAGAAAGGTACTCTATATTTCGTTTTTGCGACGAGAAAATAACGTGTTCTTTTGTCACTTCTATAGATCTCTAAAATGCTTTTAATTTTCAGATACTGGGGCCCTGTGGACATTTATGTCGGTGGTGCTGAGCATTCTGTTCTCCACCTGCTTTATGCTAGGTTTTGGCACAAGGTTTTCTTCTTATGCTTAATGGAGTTCTTAAAACTGTTTATTGGCTATGATCGCAAACATTTTGAGTTTTTTGGCAATCACATTCTTACCCGATATGTCATTGTCATGAACATCAAGTTGTGTTTTATCACTCAACTTAAATCTAAATATTTTTGTTAATTAAAAGGAAATTTGAAAAATATTGCTCAAAATTTAATCTCTTGAAATAATATATCTTTTAAATTTATAAATCAATTCCTAGTTTCCCTATTGACCCATGATGAATCTAAGTCTAGTAGTGTAAGTAGGACAAACCAAAAGATGACTAAATGAATTATAAATTTTTATTTGACACTGGGAGAGAACTGGCATGGGAGCTACCACATGGGTAGTAAGAGTGGAAGGAGGTATAAGAGTGAGAAAAGTATGACATATTTCATAATGACGAGGAAAGGATGTGACGAGAAGATAATGTATATGTTCAGGAAGTTGTGCAGGTTGTGTGATATTAGGAGGAGGAGCATGACTGATAGTAAAAGATGATCTAGAGTCTGGAGGTGGAGTGGGAGATATGGGACAAGAGATTTCGAGTGTAAGAGAGTAGTTGTTCTTGAAGAAATATGGAGCAGACTCAAAGAAAGTGACATCAACAAACACATATTGACGTTTTGAGATTGAGTCCATGCAACGATAACCCTTTTGAGTAGGAGAATATCCCATGAAAATACATTTGGTGATGCGGGCTTATCACGATCAGATGTTGGAGTGTGAACAAAGGCAATACATGAAAGAACACAATGAGTGAGGAAAACAAGTACAATCTTGATGAAGAATAGAAAAGTGTCTTATCCTGAAGAGTAGAAGATGACATACGATTAATGATAAAATAAGAAATGAGAACAACATGGCTAAGTAGATTCTAAGAACATTCATCTAAAACAATAATATTCGGGCAACATCGAGGTGATGACGATTTTTCCTCTCTATCACCTCGTTTTGTTTAGAAGTATATGCACAACTGGTCTAATGAATAATGTCATGTGTACTACAAAAAGAGAGAAAAATTGTTGGCTCATGTATTCTTTGGCATTATCCATATGTAGAATTTTTAGGCATACCAAATTGAGTGTGAATTTCATTATATATTCTTGTTGGTAATTGATGTGCGTATAGTCGACTCCTCCTTTGTATTTAGTCCCACATCACAGATCGTGTATTTGGTTCCCCTCTGATGTGTATATATAAGGGAGCAATGTAACGTTGTAAGAAGATTAAGAAATAATAAGAAAAGTTGTATTTATTTCTACTTGGTATCAGAGCTATGTTTGAATCAATCAGGTGCGAGCAAGTGCAGCAGGATAAACTTCGGAGGCCGCAAATTGTGCATAGAGAACGCAGCAAGAGCGCGACACTTACGCATAAGGAGCGCGTCACTTGCGCAGGAGGTGCGGCATCAACACAACAACAAAGAGCGCGACACTTGCGCATAAGAAACGCGGCATTTGCGCAGGAGGTACGACATCTGCGCGGCAGAAGAGGCGCGACATCTGCGCGTAGCGCGACAGAGGAGGTTTGCGCGGCATCTGCGCGCACCTTGAACGACAGAGAAGGATTGCGCAAGCAGAGGTACGACATCTGCGCGTAGCGCGGTAGAGGAGGTTTGCGCGACATCTGCAGAGGAGAAGAATCGGGCGCGCAACTTGCAGAGATCGGGCGCGCAGCACGCAGAGGAGAAGGATCGCAGGGAGCGCGCGACTCTTCTTGCGCAGCTTGCAGAGGAGAAGGATCGCGCCACAGGGAAAAGTATCGCAGGGAGCGCCCGTTGCGCTGCAGGGGAACGTGCGGAACCTCGGCAGCAGGGCTCGCGGCCGTGCACACGTTGCGCGACAGAGGAGGGTGCGCTCTCTAAGCAACAGAAGAGTGCGAAACCTGGACAGAACCGCGCTGCGCAAGTAGAGGCGCGCACGACAGCGACGTACAGAGCGGAACCGTGCTGAAGCAGAGACAAGACGAAAAGGCGGCGCGATAAAATTTGCGTGATAACGTGCGCTCATGGAGAAATTAGTGGCCAAACTGGAGGAGGCAGACCTCAAGGTGTTCTTCGACTTCTTACGGATGTCCAAAGGCGAAGGATCCGCTCAGTCGCAACCGCCTCCGGTAAAGCTCGATCTCCCTCCCGTGGAGTTGAAGCTCGATGGACCAGCCACATACTTGAGCTGTCGGGTCGGGTAAAGAGAGCTCTCTCCTGAAGGAATCTGGAGGGCTATCTGACTGGCGAGATGGGGAAGCCAGAGAAGGACTCGGATGGGTACAATGAGTGGAAAACTACGCATAGTCTGTTACACACTTGGCTCCTAAATTCGATGATCACATCTATCGCTATCACGGTGGATGACATAGAGACTGTAAGTGATGTTTGGGGGAAGTTACAGAGACTCTACGCATGAGTCGACAACAACATGCGTGTGTTCCAGATTGAGCGGGAGATAGAGACTGTAACCCAGGGAGATCGCTCGATCCAGGAGTATGCCACAGATCTTGAACGACTATGGGTAGACTATGATTATTTCTCACCAGCCGCATGCTGCAAAGACCCTGAATGCACAAAGGGGGAGCGAGATGCTCAGCGGAGGACCATGCACTTTATGAGGGGATTGAACCCGACATTTGAGCAAAAGAGTGCGATGTTGCTCGCTCAGCCAAAGATTCCCTCTCTGGATGAGACAATCTCAACCATGATGCAGGAGGAGAGCAGGATTAGGCTCCAGTCTGGTGGAACCACTCTTCCGGGAGAGAAATCGGCCCTAGCGGTCACCAATCAATGACAATGCTTTTCTTCATGGGGATTTACTGGAAGAGGTACCACTGGGCTTTGGAACGGACCAAACTGCAGGAAGGGTGTGCAGACTCAAGAAGTCTCTATATGGGCTAAAACAGTCTCCTCGAGCCTGGTTTGACAAGTTTAGGAGAGCTATGGTTAGCATGGGTTATCAGCAAACCAATGCTGACCATACATTGTTCTTTAGACGACATGGAGTTCACACTACAATGCTCGCTATGTATGTGGATGACATGATTATTACAGGTGATGATGAGAGCGAAATTGATCAGCTGAAGACGAAGTTGGGCAAAGAATTTGAGGTAAAGGACTTGGGGAAACTAAGATACTTCCGGGGGATTGAGGTAGCTAATGGTGCAGAAGGGATCGTTCTATCCCAACGGAAGTATGTGCTAGATCTGCTCAAAGAGACAGGGATGTTGGGGTGCAGGCCGG
Organism: Dactylorhiza incarnata; assembly: GCA_033032865.1. Classification (NCBI taxonomy): domain Eukaryota; kingdom Viridiplantae; phylum Streptophyta; class Magnoliopsida; order Asparagales; family Orchidaceae; genus Dactylorhiza; species Dactylorhiza incarnata. Next base: position 4,279,861 of record JAWHQI010000123.1, on the reverse strand, counting down.
CAGTTGCCCCTATTGATCAAAAGAACAAGCTCAGTGCTGAGGCAGGAGAGCCAATTGATAGAGAGAGGTACCAAAGGTTGGTAGGCCGCTTGATATATCTGAGCCACACACGTCCCGACATAGCTTTCGCCGTAAGTGTGGTGGCCCGCTATATGCATGATCCTAGGAAAGGTCACATGGATGCCGTGTATCAAATCCTTAGGTACTTAAAGAGTGCACCAGGAAAGGGGCTGATATTCCGGAAGAATAGACACTTAAACATTGAGGGATATTGTGATTCTGACTGGGCTAGTTGCGCTGATGAGTACAAAGCCTTGGCCTTAGGTGTGAGGGAAATGTTATGGCTGAAAGCCCTGTTGGTTGAACTTAAGACAGATCAAGGAGGAAAAATGACATTGTGGTGTGACAGTAAGTCAGCTATTAGCATTGCAAATAATCCCGTCCAACATGACAGAATTAAGCATATAGAAATCGACAGATTCTTCATCAAGGAGAAGTTGGATAGCGGAGTACTGAAGCTTGGACATGTGGTTACAAAAGACCAAGTGACCGATTGTCTAACTAAAAGACTTAACTCACTGGATTTATCGAGGTTGTGTGACAAGATGGGCTTAGTGGATATCTTTCGCCCACCTTGAGGGGGAGTGTTGGTAATTGGTGTGCGTTTAGCACCAATTGGTGTGCATATAGCCGACTCCTCCTTTGTATTTAGTCCCACATCGCAGATCGTGTATTTGGTTCCCCTCTGATGTGTATATATATGGGAGCAATGTAACATTGTCGCGTCTCACTCTTGTATCCCTCATGCCATTGATTGGTGACCGCTAGGGCCGATTTCTCTCCCGGAAGAGTGGTTCCACCAGACTGGAGCCTAATCCTGCTCTCCTCCTGCATCATGACTGAGATTGTCTCATCCAGGGAGGGAATCTTTGGCTGAGCGAGCAACATCGCACTCCTTTGCTCAAATGTCGGGTTCAACTCCCTCATAAAGTGCATAGTCCTCCGCTGAGCATCTCATTATCACATTTATATATTGACTCGACGAACACTACATTATCCTTAGTAATCATAGGTGTGGTGTACATATTTCTTGTCGTTTGCCATACTTAGAAATCAGCAGAGATTTAAAATATACACATTCAGGCTTTCCAATAGTTATAATCATTTCTCGTGAATAGTGGTGGGCGATTGGTGGTGTGAACCCAAACGCACTATGGGTTGTCATGACACCTCTTGGTAATAACATCTACGACAGAGAACCTACACTTTGAATAAAGTTTTCCCTTGCTTTCAATTTTGACCAAATTTAATTATTTATCTTGTTCAGATGCAAAATTAAATAATGTAATATAATTCAAAATATGAAAGTACATGGAACACACGTATATAAATAGGTTCATCATGAACTGTTTCAATCTGGTTACCCACAGACATGATGATGATATTATAATCCTTTAATGTTTTCTTGGATAAGAACTCGTATCCAGTCGGCACAGTCTTACACCATTTACTACAACCCAATTATAAAGTAGGTAGCACTCACGACGAATTATAAAGTACTAGATGCATAGATAGAAATTCAGAGTACAAAAATAATATAATAGAAGAACTTTAGTAATCGATTCTCTAAGAGGTAGATCGTTGATGTCATGTGGAATTTTGTTTCCAAGTTGTGTCAGGCTTGTAATTCTGTTTCTTATTCTTCTCCCACGAACTGAAAAACTTCGGTAAAGATCAAACATTTGATGGTGGCTCACAGTGAACTTCAAAAAAGTATCTCCTTTTAGGAGGATTGCATGATGAATCTGATTAAGTAGGAACCTTCGTTTTATACAAGACGGTTGAGAGTAATTAGGTTCTCAGGGCAATAGATGTCCACTTGTTTATATATAGGTGACAACAATTTCGACGTAAATTTGTGCTAGGCCAGAGTCTATCAGAGTCTTGATAGAACTAATTCAATCCAATCCGTAGTTTTTTATCCTATCCCCGTTCTGATGCACTGTATCAGAGTCTTGATTGAATTAAGTACAAATTAATCAGAGCTCTCTGAAATGGACCGGAGTCCCTATGAGTATCATGGTCTTGATTGATTTAATTTGTTCTAGGCCAAAGTCCGTGTATCCTATCGACGTTATGATCCTTTGTACTGGAGTCCCTATTGAATTAAATTCAATGTGACCTAAAATATTTGCAACGAACTGGAGTCCCAATTGGATATTGAGATGCCGGTTGAGTCTTCACTCATGGGTCCTGCACACATACAAAATTTTTTGCCCGGGCATTTAATATAACCAATATTTTTATTGATCATGTTACGGGATTTTGGGAGAAAAACTGAGTGCCTCACATAGAGGTCTCACCCTTTATTTATACTAAGCATGAAGGAATAGATGTGTTGGTACAAGGTGTGAGACTAATATGTCTAATAACAATATGTCTCATAACACTCCCCCTCAAGTTGGATCATGGGAACTTCCCAGACCCAACTTGTTACATATATAGTTCATTCGAGTCCCCGTAACCCCTTTCGTAAGAATGTCTGCAACTTGATCCCCGGTCTTCACATGCTTTAGCGAAACAAGACCTTCTTCATACTTTTCTCTAACAAAGTGGCAGTCGACTTCTATGTGCTTTGTGCGTTCATGAAACACGGGATTCGTGGCTATCTGGATTGCAGCTTGATTGTCACACCATAGAGGAGTGGGATCTTGAACGGGATACCCAATTTCACTGAGAATCTGCCTCACCCACATGATCTCAGCAACAATGTGGGACATATCCCAATATTCTGCCTCAGCACTAGATCTGACAACTGTGGTTTGTTTCTTGCTCTTCCAGGAGATAAGATTGCCGCCCATAAAGACAGTGAATCCCGTGGTTGATTTTCGGGTGGCTAAGCATCCTGCCCAGTCAGAGTCACTGTATGCCACTAGATCGGAATGGCCTCGACTCTTGTATGATATTCCCAAACCAGGATCCTTCTTCACGTATCTGATAATCCGGAGAACGGACTCCCACTGAGACATAGTTGGAGCCGCCATGAACTGACTGACCTTACCAACCGCACAAGCAATGTCTGGGCGAGTCATGGTGAGGTAGTTTAATTTTCCAACAATTCTACGGTACTTTTCTGGTGAATCAAAAGGTTTGCTTTCGGCATGAAGACTCTTTTCCCCTGGTTCCAACGGAGAATCCATATGGCCACAGTTAGCCATCCCAAGGTCAGATAGAAGATCCAGAGCATATTTTCGTTGGCAAATAAAGAGAGAGTGATCATCATGAATCACCTCAATCCCAAGGAAATACCGCAATGGGCTCAGATCCTTTGTTTGGAAATTAGAGTGTAAGAATGCTTTGAGTTTTGATATTCCTGTTGAGTTGCTGCCTGTGATAACAATATCATCAACATATATCAGTAGCAGAATAGTACCAGCCGAGGAGTTCTGATAAAAAAGATACGAGTCTTTAGTACACTTGGTAAGCCCGAACTGGGTAACAACAGCTCGGAACCGAGCAAACCAAGCCCGAGGGGATTGTTTCAATCCATATAAGGACGCTAGGAGGCGGCATACCTTGTTACTCTCCCCCTCAGCAACGAACCCAGGAGGTTGTACCATATAAACTTCCTCATCGAGGAGCCCGTGGAGAAAAGCATTCTTAATGTCCAACTGGTGTAATGCCCATTGGCGGAAGGCAGCAAGTGAAAGGAGTATTCGAAGTGAGGACATCTTCGCAACTGGAGCGAATGTTTCATCATAATCCACGCCATAAGTCTGAGCATAACCTTTGGCAACCAGGCGGGCTTTTAGGCGGTCCAGAGAAGATGATTAATAAGGTGTGCAGCCATAAGGCGCTAGGAGGCGGCATACCTTGTTACTCTCCCCCTCAACAACAAACCCAGGAGGTTGTACCATATAAACTTCCTCATCCAGGAGCCCGTGGAGAAAAGCATTCTTAATGTCCAACTGGTGTAATGCCCATTGGCGGAAGGCAGCAAGTGAAAGGAGTATTCGAAGTGAGGACATCTTCGCAACTGGAGCGAATGTTTCATCATAATCCACGCCATAAGTCTGAGCATAACCTTAGGCAACCAGGCGGGCTTTTAAGTGTGAGTGGGAAGATGATTAATAAGGTGTGCAACAGTAAGTACGACATCCCCCCAGAAGTGTTTGGGTGCGTGTTTGTGGTGGAGGATTGCCCGGGTGACTTCAAGGAGATGCTGATTTTTGCGTTCGGCAACACCATTTTGTTGAGGGGTATCCGGGCAACTGGTTTGGTGGATTATGCCTTTGTCAGAAAGAAAGGTAGACATAGACTGAGATAGGTATTCTCGGCCATTATCAGTACGAAGACACTTAACACGTACAGAAAAATGAGTAAATATTGCATTCCATAAATTTTGAAAAATAGAAGGTAGCTCAGAACGATTTTTCATTAAATAAACCCAAGTCATACGAGAAAAATCATCAATGAAAGTGACATAATACTTGTGCCCTAACAACGTAGGAACAGGACACGGTCCCCAAACATCTGAATGAAGTAAATCAAAAGGTGCAGAAGCACGAGCATCAAGACGAGGACTATAGCTAACTCTGTGGAGTTTAGCAAACAGACAAGACTCACAACTAAGAGTGGAAACTTTCCCAAGCTCCGGATACAGACGACGCATGACCTGCATAGATGGATGACCATGACGATAATGAAGATCCAGGAATTTGGTGGAGGCCGCGGTACAGGCAAGGTGGGGAACTTCGTCCAGGACATAGACGCCACCACGCAGCTTCCCTCTACCAATAATACGGCTCGTCGACTGTTCCTGAAAAATGCAACCAGAAGAGGTGAATATAACAATACAATTCAAATCATTTGTAAGCTTACTAATAGACAATAGATTGTAAGCAGACTGAGGGACATGCGCCACTGAGGAGAGTGTCATGTCAGGTGTCACATGGCAGCTACCAAGCCCAACAATAGGGACCGTGGAGCCATCAGCCACAGTAATTGAAGCTCCGCTATGAGGTTTGTATGAGTGTAAGATACCTGAGGAACTAGTCAGGTAATCAGAAGCACCAGAATCAGCCAGCCACTGGACCGGCCTCTGGGAGGTACAAACAGACTGAATGGTTTGAGCCACAGCCGCACTATGAGGTGGTGAGTCAATCTGGAGAGCCTGCAGGCGCCGGTACTCATCCTCGGATATTTCAACAGTTCTCGATCCCGGAGGTACAGAAGTAGAGTCAGCCAGGTGTGCCGACCGAGGTGGAGGAGGTTTGGAGGCCCAGTCTGGCTTCCCATGAATCAGCCAACATGTATCCTTTGTATGTCCCCGACGCCCGCAATAGGCACAATGCCTTGTGTCAGTGTCACGACCACGGACAGAGCGGCCCCCCCGACTACTGCCCCTTCCTCCTCCATGTGAAGCAAGAGCCATCGACTCGCCGGAGGAGGTATGTAGAGTGGATGACGAAGTACCGATGGAGCCAGCCTTAGTAAGCCGATGGTACACACTAGCAGTCTGAAGGGTAGTAGGACTCGCTAGCATTTCAGTCTTCGTTGTGGAGAAGTGTGGATCCAATCCATTCAAAAGCCAAAGGAGCACCAGGTGTTCACGTTGAGCCTGATGACCTTCCCTAGTAGAGGGAATCTCCCAAAGGTCTAAGATCTCATCAGCCAGAACCTTCCATTCGGCAAAGTACTCGGTAACAGGACGCGCTCCCTGTCTCAGGTCAGCTATCTTGGGGAAGAGTTCACCAATTCGAGAGAGGTTGTTCGCCTGAGAGAACATCATGTGAAGAGTGTCCCATAGTTCTTTGGTGCTGTCGCAGTTTTTTCACATTTGCTGGACAGATGGATCCATGGAACTCAGGAGAAGAGCAAAGATACGACAATCATCACTATACCAGTCATCATATTCGGTACTCCCCACGTCATGAGTTGGGAGACGAGTAAGGTGGTGAGTACGTCGAATGCCTGCAAGAGACATAGTAACCCTCTTCTTCCATAATTGAAAATTGGAGGAGGTAAGGATAGTAGTTGCAATCCTCGCGTTGGGAGGAAAGGTATTGGTAGAGTCCCCTGCAGGAGCAACGGTCGGAGGAGTAGTGGGGGTAACAGAGGAGCCCATCGTCGGTCGGCAGGAGGCGTCGAGGCAGAATGTAGGCGGACAGCACGGGATCAAGATCGGTCGGAGCAGGACATTAGGTATCGCTGGAGTAGACGGCAGTCGATGGTGGCGGCTTTACGCGTCGTCGAGGCAGACGGCAGGCTGCATCGTCGAGGCGTAAAGCACCGCTAGGCAGACGGCAGGCGTCATCGTCGATCGATCCCGGCTTGAGGCGTCGTCGCGTCGTCGATCTTTAGGGCTTGCAGGAGGCTTTACCGCTTTCCGCAACAGAACGGGCGAGAGCGGGCGAGGAAGACGAAGCGGGGACGGAGCGGGCGAGAGAATCGAACGGGAGAAAAAAAAAACCTAACCGTGCTCTGATACCATGTTACAGGATTTTGGGAGAAAAACTGAGTGCCTCACATAGAGGTCTCACCCTTTATTTATACTAAGCATGAAGGAATAGATGTGTTGGTACAAGGTGTGAGACTAATATGTCTAATAACAATATGTCTCATAACAGATCAAATAAGATAGAGTCAAGACCTGTTTTCTTGCTCTTGTTGGTTGGACATGGAGAGCTAGCATAAATCTCTTGATAGGCTAATAGCTCGCGTTAATGTGACTTTTTTTCCTTAGGAACTGCCACCATCACCAACAATGAAGGGTAGCTGGCTCATATGGTCATTGTCTACGAAATTGTTGATTCATGGTTGACAATATCAGTGTCCATTGTCACAAATGATCTCATCAGCCTCAATTGGTGAGGGCAAGTCACTAACCATCACCAGAAATTTCACGGTGCCAAAATTAGAGCTTCTAAAAAAGCTCAAAACTAGAAACTCTCTCGAAATTTATTCGACTCGATTTTGTGTTGAGCTTGAATTGAGTATTATTTATTTCAATTTTCTTCGGACTCCCTCAAAAATAGATCGAGTAGATCCGAAAATTTACTTGAAATGTACATTTTGTAGTATATATATATATAAATAAAATTAGTTTGAGGTGGATTCAAAATCAAATCATTTCAAGTTGAGATAGATTGACTTGAAATGTTTTCAAATTTGAGTCGAGCTAGAATGTAAATTTTTGATTTTGAGTTGAGCCAAACTTCCTCTTAACTCGACTCAATATCAACCTTAGCCACAATCTTGTGACCATGGTGAACTCTACTTAAAGAAACTAAGAAAATGACAAGGCCCTTGGCAGAGATAGTTCATATATAGGGACAAGATTAACCGTAATGCTGTTAGACAATGTCAATTGTCCTTTCTTTTGAAGAAATGTGGATACGGAGGATTTCTTTTTTATATAAAGAGGATAAACTCTATTGATCTCTTTACAAATTCCTCGTAGCCAAACAACACAAGACAGACACTTCAGTATAAAATATGTATGATGGTCTATGAGGGTTGTTCTGGTGACTATTGAAGAATTCATTTCCATGTGGATAAAGCACTTTACTGGTGAGTGAAGTTGATGTATTTCATTAATGTTGGAGTACTTCATCGCTACAAACTTAAGCAATTATTTAATGGCCCTCTGTTCTCTTTAGCTGTTGTTGCCAGTAAAACTAGTGAGCTAAAAAGGTTTTTTTCTTCATATTATAAAGAACTAGAGACCCATGTTATCAGTTACTAGGATTCATCATTCCCTATTCATTTTAACTCTTGGGAAAATGAGTGAATCACATGTAGTTAAAAAATTGCATGGTATCTGATGGCTACTTGCATGAGAATCTCATCTTGAACCAACCTTAATATTGGAATGTTCCACAGTGTTGCTAAATCTGATACTCAACAGTTTTAGTGCAGCAGTAAAATGTTTGAAATGTTATATTCTTATAAAGCTTATTTTATCTTTATAAGTATTATGTAAGACTTAAAACTTGTTTATCATTGATTTTTTACCGCTCTATTTTCTACAACTTAGAAGTTCCAAATTTTCAGGTTCTCTATGATATTGATGTTGTTTCTACCAAGGAGCCTTTCCATTGTCTTATTAATCAAGGGTTAATACTTGGAGAAGTAAGAGACACCTGCTGTGGTAGCCATGCCATCTTTTATCATTAGTTCCTCATAGCTCTTAATGGCAGATTGAGTATACTGCATATAAAGACAAAGATGGAAGATTAATTTCTGCCGACTCTGATTGCAATCCTGGTGATCATATGCATGAAAAGATTTCTACAGAGAAGGTAATTTATGCCTTGCACTTATACCTACATACTAAGAGGACTAGTATATTTATCTCTATGTGCTTGTTCCATACCTATTTGTTTTCATGTCTATAGTCAAATGATTTATTTTTCATTTTACAGTCTTAAATTTAGAATCTTTTGAAATTGTATAGGTAATTAAAGTTGGGGACTACCATGTGCTGAAGGATAATCCCAATATCCGATTGACTGCTCGGGCTTATAAAATGAGCAAAAGCAGGGGGAATGTTGTCAACCCAGATGACGTTGTTTCTGAGTATGGTGCAGATTCCCTTCGCCTTTATGAAATGTTCATGGGACCTTTAAGGTAATTTCCTGTGTTATTTTATAATTTGATAAAATCTCTTTGAAGAAGCTTGATAATTAATATATTTGTGGTACATAATATGCTTTAAGTTGTATTCAGAGATTCAAAAACATGGAGCACTGGTGGGATTGAAGGAGTTCACCGATTTCTAGCAAGGACTTGGAGGTTGATTGTGGGTGCTCCTTTGTCCACTGGGTTGTATAAAAATGGAACAGTTGTTACTGAAGATGAGCCTACTGTGGCCCAGCTCCAGTCTCTCCATAGATGTATTGTGAAGGTCAGTATTCTTTTAAGGCATACATGTGGTTTGGATTTTCATAGAAGAAAAGTAATGGTTCCCTTGGCAAATTTCATTTTTTTAATATCATGGTTTGGACAGAATTGCATGATTTCTAGAAAATGTTAGCATCATGTTTCATAAAAAACAGACGAAGAAACAATTCCTCTGATAATTTTATATTTTTATCTGGTCTGAAGAGTTCTCACAAGATTTTGATGTTAGATCAATTTTGATACCTTTCAATACAAACATAGACTAGATTATAGACTCATTCCATTCAAAGTTGTTGAAATTCCAATCAAACAACAGAGAAAATAAACAATTGAGCGTGGGCGCTTAAGGAATTGAAAGATTCATGTTTTGCTTTATGAGGGGGACCGGGCCACACGACCGTTTGGGCCCAGTGATGATCGGAGCCGCTCATCACGAGCGGATCACTGATCGTAGAATTTTTCGTTCTTTCACTTTTTTTTTATTTTATGTATTTTGTTTTTGGTTTTTTGAGGGCTACAAGGATCGGAGGATCTCAATCGTTTGTGGTCCATCCCATTGTCTATATAAAGGGGTAGAGGGCTCATATTTGAGGCATTGAAAGTTGAGTGAAAGAGAAGCATCTTCTTTTGATCACCCGGTGCCGAAGCCGGAACCCAAGTGCCGAAGCTTGGATTTATCCCCTCCCCTCTCCTTGGCCGGCCACCTCTATCCCCCTCACCATTTTCCGGCAGCCCTCCCTCTGTCCTCCTCCACTCCCTTGTCGTGGAACCATTACACACTCACCCAACCCCCTTGGCCGACCACCCCTTGCCCCCATCACCTAGGCCGGCCACTCTTCACCACCCTCCCCTCCATATTATTCCGTTATTCAGTTTCCGGCGATCACCGGAAAACTTTTCCGGTTTCCCTCTACCACCACCACCCTCTCCATCATTTTTCCTTTCTTTTTCATTTTTCGGCGATTGCTGGAAGCCACCTCCGGCGACCACCACCACCTCCGGCGAACCTTCACCATCACCCTCCGAGTTTTCTTCACTTACAGTTTTCCGGCGATCGCCGGAAAAACACTTCCGGGCACCACTGCCACCACCGACCAACTCTTCGGCGACCACCTCCGGACGCCTTCGGCCACCTCTGGACAGCCACCACCACTACCCCATAACCATAATTCACTACTCCTTAATTCCCTCTTCCACTTCCAATGCCTAACTCCCTCTCTTATCCTACGAACATGCTACTCAGCTGAGGGCTCACAACAGCCAAAGCCACGTTTCCTGTGGTTACTCCTATTACCGCACAAAGCAGATTCGGTAAGGGGAGGGCCGACGACGAGGAAGAGAGAAGGAGGCTAGGGTTAAGAGGGAAGAAACAAGGGAGCAGCCTGTTGGAACCCGGATACCGGTCCAACTATGTTCGAGACTTGGGGGTGACCTAAGGCTACTCGTTTAGTGATCGACCCACGTGAGACAAGGTGATAAGAAGCTAGAGAACATGCAAAACCATTCCAACCTGCCTATAAACAAGACCCGCGTGCTGCAGCGAGGAGGTCCCGCCACATACCCGGAAGTCTATAGGAACTTCCCCTCCCAAAGCCAATGCTGAGCTTGACACAAGAGAGGCAGGCAAGGTACTCGCCCACCATAGGGGGGGTGAAAGTGCCTTCTACTTGTGCCTTGGGGTCCTATTTATAGGCAAATCCAAATGGACTGCGAATAGCTGCTCCCGCCTTCTGAAATGTGCTGCAGATAACGGCTCCCGCCTTTTGACGGGGTGAAAATCGCCTTGGGGTCCTATTTATAGGCAAATCCAAATGGACTGCGAGTAGCTGCTCCCGCCTTCTGAAATGGGCTGCAGATAGCGGCTCCCGCCTTTTGACGGGGTGAAAATCTGTACTCGCCCCAGGTGGGCGAGGTCTTCTGTACTCGCCCAGGTGGGGAGGTCTTCTGTACTCGCCCAGGTGGGGGAGGTCTTCTGTACTCGCCCAGGTGGGGGAGGACTTCTGTACTCGCCCAGGTGGGGGAGGCCTTCTGTACTCGCCCAGGTGGGGGAAGTCTTCTGCGTTGTCCTCGTGCATTTCTGATCTCGACGAATTACGGGTTTTACACAGTCCTTTTTCAATTCATATCCAAGACAAAAAACAATACAAGGTCCACATGTCCTCTTATTGTGGCGAGGAGCGAATACAAAAGGAAATAATTAAAATAGGAAATAACGAAAATAAGAAATAAACCAAACATAGCAACATATTTAAATAGGAAATAAACCAAACATAGCAACATATTTAATATCCAATATTCTCGGCGCTTGCCATAGCCAGCTTCTCCCCGTTGACACCAACTGGGCCCGCCTTCTCCACCGACGTCGGTTCCCGCTGCTTGTAGACCCGCCATGTCCGCGCCTCGTCGTGCATATCCGTAACAATGTCTCTGTCTGGAAAATTTTCCTTGTCCTCAAGGCAGAAGTCGGGAAACTGACGTCGGAAATCATCTCACAGTAGCCAAGTGGCCTCAGACGGGGACGGTGGCACCACCCCACAAGAATCTCCTCCGGGGCTGCATCTCCGGGAAGGTGGCGGCGGCGTTCTAGAATGTTGTGTGGATATATTGCAGTGGAGTCGGAGTAGCAAGATTCGTCAGAATGTGGTCCAAAGCTGGATGGTCGCTGATGACGCGACAAAGTTGAGACATGGAAGATTGGGTGGATGCGGCTCCCCTCGGGAAGTTGGATCTTGTAGGCGACGGCCCCAATCTGGGCCATGACAGTGAACGACCCAAAGAAACCCGCTGCGAGTTTGGGGCAAGGGCGCTTGACGACCATGAGTTGGCAGTAAGGGTGGAGCTTGATGATGACCTTCTCGCCGACTTGGAAGGACAGATCCCGACGCTTTCGGTTGGAGAAGGATGTCATTTTTGCTTGGGCCCGGCGAAGATGATGCTTGAGACTGTCCAGAATAATGTCCCGGTCTTGGAGGTGGTCGGCCAAACTCGGTACAACGCACTCTCCGGGTAGGTGGCGCACTACATCTGGTGGTGGTCGTCCGTAGGCAGCTTCAAATGGTGTTGATCCCGCTGCATGATGGTCGGCGGTGTTGTATGAGTACTCGGCCCAACCTAACCATTTGACCCACGTGCCCGGTCTCTCGCCAATGAAACAACGTAGGTAAGTATCCAAGCAACGGTTGAGAACTTCTGATTGGCCATCTGTTTGCAGATGGTATGCGGAGCTCATGCGGAGGTGTGTGCCTTGAAGGCGGAATAAGGATGTCCAGAAACTGCTCAAAAAGAGGGGATCGCGATCGCTCACAATCGATCGTGGGAACCCATGGAGTCGCACGACTCCGGAGATGAAGCTGCCCGCTACACCCGCTGTCGCGTACGAATGTCGGAGAGGAATAAAGCGTGCGTACTTGGAGAGTCGGTCCACCACGACAAGGACGCAATCGAATCCGTTGGACCGGGGAAGTCGTGTGATGAAATCCATAGCAATGTCCTCCCAAATTCGATCCGGAATGGGTAGGGGATGAAGCAACCTGGCCGAAAACATTGCCTCGTACTTCGCCTTTTGGCATGGGAGACAAACGACCACGTGGTTTTTGACTTGCTTGAACATGTTCGGCCAGTACAGGGAGGCCGCCAAGCGTCGGTAGGTGCGGAAAGCTCCCGCGTGGCCTCCAGTTGGTGTAGCATGGAACTCGGCGATAAGGCGCGGAATGAGAGAGGAGGTCACAGATAACACTAGGGGGCCCCGGTAAAAGAACCGGGCGCCCACTAGGGAGTACGGAGGGTGGCCGTCCGGGTTGGCGATGAGGGTCGTTCGGATAGCCGCAAGGTGTGGGTCGTTCTCGACGTCGTGTTGAATTGATTTTGCATCCTCCCAAACCGGTCTGGAGATGGCCCGGAGTTTCGAGGAATGTACTTGCCGGAAGAGAGCGTCCGCCGCCCGGTTTGTGCGGCCTGGTCGGAATTCGATGGAGAAGTCGTACCCAAGGAGCTTGACCACCCAAAGTTGATGTGCTGGCATGGCGATCTTCTGCTGAAGGAGGTACCGCAAGCTATGATGATCGGTGCGGACGACGAAGGAGCGGCCCAAAAGGTACGGACGCCAATGTTGCGCTGCCAGGACAAGTGCCATGAGCTCGTTCTCATACGCCGAACGACTCCGAATGGTGTTGGAGAATGCTCGACTATAGTAGGCGATGAGGCGGTCACCCTGCATGAGGACCGCACCTACCCTGGTGCCCGAGGCATCGCACTCCACAATGAAGGATTGAGTGAAGTCAGGCATGGACAGAACTGGGCCATTCACAAGAGCCGCATTAAGGGCGGTGAATGCGGACAAGGCCGCTGGAGTCCATGAAAACGGTCCCTCCTCTGTAGATTTGAGCAATTGTGTGAGGTGCCGAGCCAAGGTGTCGTACCCCTGAATGAAACGCCGGTAGTAACCGGTGAGGCCCAAAAAACCCCGGACATCCCGAAGAGAGGTGGGGGTCGGACAATGTAGAACCGCCGTGACTTTGTCGTCGTCCATTGCCACTCCCCGGGCTGAGATCGTATGACCCAAGTAGCTAACGGTGGTTGCCCCAAACGAGCACTTCTTGCGGTGGAGGACCAGATGATGCTGACGAATTGTCTCGAGCGTTTGGCGAACATAACATAAATGCTCCTGCCAGGATGAGCTATATACCAAAACATCATAAAAAAACAAGGACGTGTTGTCGGAGTACCGCTCGAAAGATGTCGTTCATGGTGGCTTGGAAGGTGGTTGGAGCGTTGGTTAGCCCAAAGGGCATGACCAAAAACTCGTAGTGTCCATCATGCGTCCGAAACGCTGTCTTTGGTACATCCTCCGTCCGCACCCGGATTTGGTGGTACCCCGCCCGGAGGTTAAGCTTCGTGAAAAAGGCGTCGCCGTGGAGCTCGTCCAAAAGTTCCTGGATGACTGGAATGGGGTATTTGTCTGGAACTGTGGCCTTGTTTAATTCCCGATAGTCGACATAAAAACGCCAACTCCCGTCTTTTTTTCGCACGAGGAGGACCGGGCTAGAGAAAGGGCTTGCGCTGGGGCGGATGGGGCTGCCCATGAGCATCTCTCGCATCAGGCGTTCGATCTCGTCCTTCTGGGCATGCCCATAACGGTAGGCCGGACGGATACGGCCGCGACGTGGGGCTGGAGCGGAATGGCGTGGTCGGTGGCCCGCACCGGAGGTAGGCCCACAGGAGCCATAAACACACCAGAGAACTCCTCAAGGAGAAGACGAAGGTTTGTTGAAAGCACTGGGTGGCCGTCGGTTCGGCCTGTAGTTGTCAAAACCATGCAGAGAATTCCACATCAGTCGTGCGTTGGATGACATGGAAGGAAACCGGTGTTCAGAGTAGAGTGGAGTCGCCGACGAGGTGGCAGGGTGACCCCTCCAGCAAAATTGCACAGACATCTCGGCCCAGTTGACCCGAACGTCGCCCAAAGTTGCCGGTCATGCCACGCCCAGGATGATGTCAACGCCACCCAGCTCGAAAACGTAAAAATCTGCCGTCACAACACAAGGTCCCATGGTGACCCTTACGACGGAGCACGAGCTCGCGGTTGGGCGGCGACGGCCGTCTCCTAGACAAACGGTGAAGTCCGACGAGGGCGTATATGGGATAGAGAGGTGTTGCAACAAACGATGAGAAATGAAATTGTGGCTGGCGCCAGGGGCGGACCTAGGTTGGGGCGAGGGTGGGCGGCCGCCCACACTCGATAAATTGCAAATCCCCGCTAAGCCCGTCTTCCTTCCACCTCCCGCTAGGCTTCCGGACCTAGGATGCTTGGCGACAAAGCGAGAGGCGTTACCCCGCCCAAAGACGCGAAGCTTGCTCCTCTCCATCGACGCCGCCAGGTACCTCCTTCTTCTTCTTCTCTTCCTCTTCTTCCTCTTCTTCCTCCTCCTCTCCTTCCTCCTATTTTTCTTCTGAAATAGGCAATGCCCTGATTTCTTCCATGCCCTCTCTCTTTTTTTTTTGAAGAAAACGGCCTCTCCATGAGAGCACCCTGTCCTCCGTAGTCATGGCCTGGCCTATCCGCTTGGCAAAAAGGAGCTACATTTGCAAGATCTTGCTTCAATGCTACCAACACTCTCTCTGGTTCTCTTCCATTCTCTATCCCTCTCTCTGTCTATAACCTCGACCGCACCCAAATTCAAGATCTTGCAGTTGTGATGGTATGCTGATTTATGAATGAAAAATGTCTTTTTTCGAACACTTTGTCATCTAGATGGCATGCTGATTTATGAAATAATATTGGTGATATATTGAACTTAATCCACCCTTTTATTAGTAATCAAATAGGCTAATTCAAATTGATCTACAAGGAATTGGGGTGTTGTCGATACCATATGTTAAGGTATGCTTAAGATCAATAATATATGGTTTTTTTGTTGATATGCTTGTAGAATTCATTTTATTGAGGCAAAATACAGAACTTACCTTTGATTTTAATATACTTTGTATAAGTTATATGTTATCAGTTTTAATGCATTGATTCAATGGTTTTGTCGGATTCATTCAAAATGTCCAATTCTGACAAGTTTTTGTAAAATTATAGTCATTTTTCTTATATTTGTCAAAAAAATATTGTCACTATTTTATTGAACGCCCACACTGAACATTTCTTCTGGGTCCGCCACTGGCTGGCGCCACTGTCGATCATAATGAGAACTGGGTGCCCCTGGACGAGGCCCGCTAACTTCATAGTCCGTGGTCCTATAAGGCCGCCTACCGAGAAACAGGGCAGGTCCAAGCGGTTGAAGGTGGCCCCGTCGGATTCCGGTGGTTGAGGCTCGTCAGAGAGCTCGAGCGCCTCAAAGTCTTCCACGGTGATTTCGGGCCCCAAATCCCTAATAATGGCATTGTACTCTTTCACGGCGCACACATGAGTGGGAGAATACGGTTGTCGGCACCTGAAGCAGAGCCCCTTCGGTCTGAGCTCGTTGTAGTCCCCGTTAGAGATCCTGTGGGGGGTCGGAACGCGGCCTGGGCGAGGACCGCTGGGTGGAGGTGGTCGTGGACCGAAGTCCCGTTGTGGTGGTTGTCGTGGCGGCGGAGGCCCGGTTGTGACCGGCGGTCGCCCCCCAAGATCTGCTTCCACGACGCGCGAGAGATCGAGCGCTTCAGAGACCGTC
Organism: Dactylorhiza incarnata; assembly: GCA_033032865.1. Lineage (NCBI taxonomy): Eukaryota > Viridiplantae > Streptophyta > Magnoliopsida > Asparagales > Orchidaceae > Dactylorhiza > Dactylorhiza incarnata. The sequence continues at coordinate 4,263,800 of JAWHQI010000123.1, read as the reverse complement.
TGTGGTTGATGGGTGCGAAGGCGTGAGCGGATGGACGGTAGGAGGTCTTGCACGAAGAAGCCCAAATAGTGATCGGGCGGAAGGTCGGGGACATGAGTGACCAAGGCTACGAATTCGTCGATGTCGGAATTGAGGACGGTCGTCTGGCGGATGCTACAAAGGCGCTCGATGGCGTACCCGGCGTAGCGATGGTCATACCGGCGAATCATTTCTTGTTTCATTTCAACCCAGGAGATGAGGGGCTGCGATTGGCGTAGCCATCACGCCCAATGGAGAGCGGATCCATCTAGGCCGACCATGGTTGTGCCGACCTTTTCCGCTTCCGGCGTGAGATGGAGGTCGAAGTACTGTTCTGCCTTGGCAATCCACCCCATGGGATCGATGCCGGAAAAATGTGGAATGTCAAGGGCGAGGGTCGAGCGACTGGAGAGCTGCACGGTGGTTGCGGGCTGGGGGGGGTGCCGAGCAGTAAGCCCCCATCGGCAGAAGAGGCGCAGCCGCCGTTGGCGGTGAGCGCGGGCTTAGCGGGGCGGGCTTCCAGTCGCGCAAGGATGTCCTGCGTGGCCTGGATGGAGGCGAACTGGGAGTCGTGGCCGTCGATACGACGTTGGATGGTGTCGTCGTGGCTGTCGCCGGCGGAAGTCTCGGGATGCAATTGAGTCGTCGGAGCCATGGACGATGGAGAGGCCGCTGCGGTGCGACACATCGCGGCCGAAATCGAGCGGCAAGACGGCTATGGGCGACACGGTGCAGCGAGATCGGGCGAGACGTCGGCGTGGGGAAGATGTCCGGCGGCTACAAGAGCGGGCGGACCGGTGGGTCGGACCAAATATTACCGCACGAAGATGATCCGGCAAGGGGAGGGCCGGCGGCAAGGAAGAGAGAAGAAAGAGGCTAGGGTTGAGAGGGAAGAAACAAGGGAGCAACCCTTTTTCAATTCATATCCAAGGCAAAAAACAATACAAAGTTCACATGTCCTCTTATAGTGGCGAAGAGCGATTACAAAAGGAAATAACAGAAATTGGAAATAAACCAAACATAGCAACATATTTAAATAGGAAATAAACCAAACATAGCAACATATTTAATTTCCAATATTCTCGGCGCTTGACATAGCCGGATTTCCCCGTTGACACCAACCGGACCCACCTTCTCCACCGATGTCGGTTCCCGCCGCTTGTAGACCCGCCATGTCCGCGCCTCGTCGTGCATATCCGTAACAACCCTCCTGTACCCCACTTTCCCCACCACTCCTGTGAGCTAACCCAGCCCTCCGTCCCTCTAATTTCCCTATTTCCAGCTTCTGATCGAGTGTAGGCTGCTGTGTTCTCACGTCTTAGACAGCCAACAAACCCAAGCCCCCTGCCCAGAATTCATTCAGAACCTGATTTCCTGCCCAGGAGCATCGGAGCAGCACCTGAAGCTGCCTGGAACCATTCCTGGAGAAGTCGGAATTGCTGGAATTTAATTCCAGCAACTGTTGGCTGATTTCCAGCCCCTCATCCAATTTCCTGGCATCCTGAACACATTCCCAGCAACCATTATCGCTGTCCAGCAGTTAGGCCCTCATCTGGAGGTCTAAAACCAGTCCCGGATTGCGACTTCGACTTCCCCACAGCACTCCAAACACATGTCCGGCTGTCCCCCTTCAGTATTATGTGAGTCTAAGGTTGGTTTGTCATTTTCTTAGTTGAATATTATGTTTATTTTCTACTTAGAAAGGATATCGGTTTGTAAGTTTTGAGTTCTGTTGTTTGAGTCTTTGTAATTTCTCATTTATCTAGTTATTTGATTTTCTAGCACTCTTGCATATATACAACATTACGACGTCATCTGTTTCCAAATTTGAAAGCTTTCAATTTTTTGTGGCAAATTTAGTTCATATTAATTTATAAATATAAATCATTCCAAGTAAAATATCGTCGGATTCTTGTCACTGCATATAGTGTTCATCTATTAGTTTCCCTCATTTAGGACCCGGCACATACGTGCCTAATTCAATAAAATCATCGATGCAGCCGTCGAAGGACATCGTCTGGCGGACGCCACAAAGACGCTCCACGGCGGCGCTCGAGTAACGGACATCATAACGGCGAATAAGGTCGAGTTGAAGGTCTGACCACGACAGAGTGGGCTTGGACTGACGTAGCCAACAAACCCAATAGAGAGAGGAGCCCTCCATGCCGATGAGACCTGTGCCGACCTCGCGCGGCTCCGGGATCTGATGAACATCGAAAAACTGTTTCGCGCGGGCAATCCATCCCAGAGGGTCGATGTCGTTGAAGGAAGGGATACCGAACGAACAAAGTGCAGGTAGAAAGCCGTTCGGCGGCGAAAGAGGATCCCGGGGAAGGTCCGAGTGTGCCCCGAGAAGCGATGGGGAATCCACATTGGAGGTCGAGGAGGCACTCGGTCGGCCGGCCAGGGGGGCGTCGAACTTAGCATCCATTCACATCATTAGAGCCTGGAGCGAGGCAATGGACTTGTCATGAGTATTGAGGCGGCGGAAGATGGCCGAATCCACAGGAGACTGAGACGTGGGTGTCTCAAAGTGCGCCATAGATCGGAGCCGTGGGGGCATGCACGCAGAAGGATGGACGGTGTGTAGTCAGACGAGCGAGGGAGCACTGTCGGGCGTGGTTACAACAGAGGAGCCGTGCGGTTGGTAGCAGCGGAATCGCGTTCCGCTGGTATACAAGCGCCGCCGTACAACGCGAGTTGCTGGAACACTGCCTCTGGGAGCGGTGCTGGTGGGAGATCGCGGCGGACGCGAGCCGCGGAAAGCTAAACGCTGGGATATCGCGAGATGCAAGACGCTGGGACAAAAGCGAGCGCAGCAAACGCGAGAGGCTGGGGTGAAGGTTTCGGGCGACGAAAATCATATCCGGAAGCGGGGCAGGTCGGACCAAATTGTTAGGTCTCGGAAAACAAAACCGGAAGCTACCTATTCTGAGAGGAGAAAAGGGAGAAGTGAGAAAAAGGAAGAGAAATAACCTCTAGAGAAAAGGGAGGAGAAGAGAGAAAAAGGAAGAGAAATAACTCCTAGGGTTCCCAATTTTCCAAATACCATCCAAGATACCAAATTACATTGCCCCGTGGGTTTATATAACACCCCCAGTCCAATTACAAACAAGGAAATATATGTGCGTCTTAATTACTTTCCGCCGACGTGTCACCTTTCGCGGTGCTTGTATACCCATCACATTGGAGGACGCCCCTCTCTCTCCTCCACATCCGTAACACAAGCCCATAGAGATAAATGGATGTGCCTCTATGAAGCATGGATACGCCGAAATAGGCCCGTACGGTCGTACCGGTACCGGTACGCATAGTGCACGCCGCCATACGCCGTCATACACAAATTTCTTCTTCTTCCTCTGATTTCTTCTTCCTCTGATTTCTTTATGCTTTAAGTTATATCTCCAAATTTTGTTTTAATTTATGTTTTTGTTACGCATACACTTTCGCTCACGTGGACCCCCCCCCCCCCCCCCCCCCCCGACCGCCCCCCCCCCCCCCCCCCCCCCCCCCCCCCCCCCCCCCCCCCCCCCCCCCCCCCCCCCGCATGGAAATCACCGACATAGGCTTATGGACGCCGCCGCAACTATCTGGAGCTCGTGCATGGAAGCCGCCATGATTATTATTATTTTATTTAAGTGAACTAAGTGTGCTAATTATTTAATTAGTATTAATTAAATAGTTTTTAATTAATATTAATTAGATATTATGATTATTAAATGTAATGTCTTAAATTGTGTGCCCTCCTCCATCTATATAAGAGGGAGGGGTAGGAGTTTGTAAGGGATGCTTGAATGTATGCAAGTTTTTAGGGTTGCTCCCTAAGTTTCATCTTTATCCTTCCTCCTTTCGTCTCGCCTTCCACCGCCGGCCCTCCCCCCTGCCGGATTCTTCCTCTCTCTCCTTATCGATTCGGTAACAGTTTTCCATAAGGATATACAGTGATATTTATGCTTCATGTTATATTGCATTAGCTGTGGATTTGTATTTCAATTAATTATTTATGTTTCATTTTTATTGTTTTGAGAATTTATAATTACATCTGCGATATATACATATATATTTAGTATATTTAATACAACGTATCCCGCCGTACCCGTAGCCTTGTTGTTTATTTTTTGTTGTACCGCCATACCGGGTACGTATCGTACCCGGTACCCGTACCTGTATCGGTGCTTCCTAGAATTGTGCCTCCACATATAAAATTTGTTGCATCAAGGCCCTAATGTCAAAACCATTAAATGACAAAAAATGAAAAACAGGGCATCGCCCTGTGCGTTTTTGTGATTTTGTCCCATCTCATGTTCCATATCTATCAAGCTCAAGTTCTTATCGTCCATGATGTGTGTCTCCCAATGACCAATAATGATGTAAATTGCATAAGCACTTGGAGAAACCCTCTGCAATGTAAATTGCATAAGCACTTGGAGAAACCCTCTGCCATGTGTTTTTCAGTTAGTTGAGGACCCGAGAGGTCGCTGAAAAAAATCAAAGAAAAAAGAAGTGAGTGGTGTAACGACCCGACCCAACCCACAATATTTTAGGTATGACCTCCTTTGGTTCATCAAAACCTATACTAATGGAGATCATCGATACCTTTTGGAGTATGAGTTGGTCTGATTTGACACCTACCATATTTGGCTTCGCTTGATGGGTGATTTGAGTCCGCAGTTGTGTCCAGAGCGACGTTTCAATATTTTGCATGTATTTGTTTTGTTTTTATAGTGTTTTATTTAGTGAGATCGGACAATCATCGCTTATGACCAATCATAGCGGCCAAGATAGTTGTCCTAGTCATGTTTAATTATAAATAAAAAGGTAAGGGCAGCTGTCATTGGCATTGCAGATTTTGTAGATCCCTGGAATTCGGCAATCTCTTGTGGTGCCGACTCCACGAAACCTCAAGGTGCTGATTCCTTGGTATGTTATCTTGTTTCCCTTGTTTCTTTTTGCTGTCCGCCACTTTCCCCTCCCAAAGCCTTAGCCTCCCACTACAGGAACCTTCCAGCAGCAGCCGCCTTCCCCTAAATCCCTCTCCAAACAGCCTTCCTCCATTTCCCTACACCTAAACCCTTGGCCGCACCTCCCTTCACCCTCCCTGCACCACATCGCAACCCAGCAACCCCCTTTTCACCGCTGGCCTGCAGTCCAGTCACCTCCAGCCACCACAAATCCCCTCGCCCAACCCATTTTCCCCTTCGCCCAGCCTAGCCGATCAGTCTAGGCCCAATCCAAGGCCTGGCTGCCCATTTATTTGTAACTTAACGTCGGACCGTTATATGCATGCATACATCATCCTAGGTTAAATAGGGTTCACTGCCGCGACACTGCACCTAGGGTTTGCATTGCTTAGAGTCCAATATCACTGACTACCTTGTGTCACATAGTAAGTTGAACCATACGGTTTTATCCCTTTTCCTAGGTGGCCTATGAGTATTTTCCAGGAGATAATCCATCCCAGGATTACTCTCATTAGAGGCGTCTTTTCATAGCAAGTGGTAAAGTTGTGTTATGAACTCTACAGTTAAGCGTGCATTATATAAATTATATGTTTGTTCTGTTCACTAGTCATTACTTAATAGGATACCTTCCAGTTAAATGTGTTGGGTATAAACTTGTTTTGCTAACCTGCTTATCTGGGTGCAATAATAACTCATTATCTACTTATAGGTATCGGAAGAAATCCAAGAAACTAGGTTCAATACTGGCATTTCTGCAATGATGGAGTTCATCAATGCTGCATATAAGGTTTGACTGCAACTGTCAAGAATTATCTCTAGCGTGTTTTGACTTGCATTACATGATTGCCCTACTTTTTGATGTAAAGCTTTTTCTTCTGGTTATAAACATATTAAGCTGCAATATATATGTATGTACTTGGTGAATGCCACATTATCTATTTTGATCAATGATAAGATTACAATGATGGTGTTACGGATGCAGACGGTGGCACGGAGCTCGAAGGGGCATTGACATCGTGGCGTGTCTACTCCAGGAGGAAGAGGGACACGGCGGAGACACCGGCGTGATTGCTAAAGCCCCAGGCGGGGTGTTCTCTTGCATATTTACGTTTTTGCCCGGTGAGGGGTTCTAATACCCCAAACCTCTTTTATCATGTATCTTTGGTTATTTGGAATGAAAAGCTTTGGAGCCTAGGACTGGACAAGAGTCCCTCTTGGATGTCCTCTCTTTCTTCCTCTTGATCTTCCCGGATTGGAGCGGTGAAACCCTATGGGGTAACATTTGTCCGACCTGCCGACCCCGTCCGCTACTTCCATAGACACCGAGACTCCTTCCGCTATCCACGCTCGCGCACGAATATCCTCCCCGACCGCTCGCGCACGACTATCTTCCCCGACCCGCTCGCGCATGGCTTTCCTCCCCGACCCTGCTCGCGTCCAGCCGCATCCTCCCGCGCCTGTCCAGCCACACATATCTGTGCATCCAGCCGTATCCTCCCACGTGCGTCCAGCCACACATCCTTCCGCCGACGTCAGGCCGCACCTACCAGCGCGCGTCCAGACCACATCCTCCCGCACGTGTCCAGTTGCGCATACCTGTGCGTGTCCAACAGTGCCTCCCAGCGCGACACCGACTTCTGGTTCCTTTCTTGCTCCTGGCATCGCCGTCGAGACGATCGAGCATCTGCGCCATGACTGGCACCTGCCTCGATGTCGTCGAACGCCGCCTCAACAATCAAGCCAGCCTCTTAGCTTTCATCTAGGCCAGCCTCCTGTGCTTGGTGGCTCGTGTTGCCCATTCAGACTCCACTCCGCCGCCGCCCTTGGAGGTCCCGTACTCTTTCAGTTGGCTGTCGGCCAGCCCCATGACGACTCCTTCGTTCCCCGCACTTGCCGCGACATATGCGCCACACCCCCTCGAAGTTCCCCCATTTCAACGCGACCGATCCTCTTATGTGGATTGCCAAGGCCGAACAATTTTATGATATCCAAGGCACCCCAGACACGTAGAAGGTCTCCTTGATGCTCCTTACCATGGAGGGCTCTGCCTTACACTGGGTTTGTTGGCTTCGCCACTCCACCCCGCTCCTCTTGTGGCCCGACCTCAAGCTGGCCATGGTCAAGTGCTACAATCATCGCTACCCCTGCAATATCGTCGAGAGCCTATGTTCCCTCCACCACACGTTTTCTGTGGATCAATATATTAACGAATTCATCGAGCTCGTCAACCACGTCCTCGGTCTTCCTCCCGATCATTATATAGGCTTCTTCCTTCAAGGTTTCCAACCTCACATCTACTCACGGCTGCGTACTCACCATCCCCGGGATATTACAGACACTATGGAGCTCCCCCGCTTGGTGGAGGAGGATTTCTCGGTCTAGATGGTAGACCAGCCGCGTTTTTAGCTAGCCACACCCAGCTCCTCGACTCGCTCCACGTTCATTCCTCCTGTTCCGCCACAGCTTCCCGCGGGGGATCCTCCACCTACGACCACCCTTTCCCCCAAGTCGGCCATCCTTCCTCGCCCCCCATGGCCACCGGAACCCAACCGCCTCTCGACACATGACTATAATGCCCTGCGCAGTAAGGGCTTGTGCTGCAGGAAACCCTACTCCCCGACACACGACTTCCCGCTCAAGGAGCTGCAGTTACGACCGACGGACCCGACGACGGGTTCCCTTCAGCGTTTGGAGCTCTCAATTTTTTCCACCGGCTGCATTTCGGGGCTCCGTACCATGAAGCTGCTTGGACTTTTGCAGGGGATTTTTGCGGTGTTTATGATTGATAGTGGGGCGTCCCACCACTTGGTGACGTGCTTGCAGCTGCCCACCTACCCAACAACAGAGTTTTTGGTTTACCTTGGTGACGGTCGTCGCTCCCCGATTAGTAGCCTCTGTTGTGGCCTTCCGCTCCAGTTGGGCGATTACAGCGCCTCTACCGATTTTTATGTCTTTCTTTTGGGCGGCGTGAATACCATCCTGGGCATTACGTGATTACAGACGTTGGGCGACGTCAATCACAACAGGGCCTCCATGCGGATGACCTTCCAGTGGGCTAATCGGCCCTGCACACTCTTAGGGGACGCCTCCCTTCAGCGTGTCATCGTTTCATCGCGTGCCACTCTACGTACTCACTATGTGGACTTTCGGGCACTCTTATGGCAGATCACCTCACCGGCAGGTGTGGCCCCTACGCCTCTGCGTTTTTTCCCGCCGCCTCAGTTGTCTCTCCTTCTGGAGACTTACTCGTCTGTGTTCGCGCCGACCCCAGGTTTCCACTGCCCCACGCCACTGACCACGACATTCCGCTCCGGGATGGTGTGATTGAGCGTTTGGTGTCCGACATGTTAGCAACAAGACTGATATGACCCAGTGCGAGTCCATTCTCGAGCCCGGTCCTTCTACTACGGAAGAAGTATGACAGTTGGCGCTTCTGCGTTGATTACCGTGCGCTTAACAAAGCCACAGTGGCAATCAAGTATCCTATTCTCGTCATCCAAGAGCTCTTGGACGAGCTATGTGGGGCCACGTACTTCTCCAAAATTGACCTCCGTTCGGGCTACCATCAGATCCGAGTATGTGCCAAGGATATCCCGAAGACCTCCTTCCGCACCCACGACGGCCACTAGGAGTTCTTGGTGATATCGTTCGGCCTCACCAACGCCCCAACTACCTTCCAAGCCACACTGAACAACATCTTACGACCGGTGCTTCGTAAGTATGTTCTGGTTTTCTTTGACGACAACCTCATTTACAGACTGATGTGGCATGATCACCTTCATCACATGGAAATCACCTTGGAGACATTGCAACGCCAATCTTTGGTCACCAACCTGAAGAAATGTGTCTTTGCTCAGCGTAAGATCTTCTATTTGGGTCACACCGTCTCAACACAAGGAATGGCTATGGACCCCGACAAGGTTGCGGCGGTGCTGCAGTGGCCGCAACCGCGCTCCTTACGCGAGGTATGGGGCTTCCTCGATTTGACGGGCTACTACTGTCGTTTCATATGGGACTACGACACGCTGGCACGACGACTTACGATCCTTCTACGCAAGACAACTGATACTACCTTCTGATGGTTCTCTTAGGAGGTCACCGCCTTCACATCCCTTCAGCAGGCCTTGGTAACGACGTCGGTTTTGGTCATGCCCGACTTCTCCCAGCCTTTCATCGTGGAGTGCGACGCCTTGGGGACAGGAGTCGGCGTCGTTCTCATGCATACCGGGTGCCCTATAACTTACTTCAGCCAGTCCTTCTCTACGACCATCCACTCCCGCTTCGCTTACGAAACCGATCTTATGGCACTCATTTTGACAGTTCAACACTGGCGTCCTTACTTATTGGGGCGGCACTTCATCGTGCGTACAGATCATCATTGCTTACGATACCTGCTCAACCAGAAGATGATCACCCCATCTCAGCAGATTTGGGCGGTGAAGCTGTTGGGTTATGGCTTTTCCGTCGAGTTTCGTTCTGGAAGATCCAACATGGCCGTGGATGCCTTATCGCACCAGACGACTTCAATCGAGCTGACGACCATCTCTAGCCCGGTCTGGCAGGAGACGAGCACCATACATGGTGAGGTGAAGGCCGATCCGACCCTCCGGTCTATCATGGACAGCTTGCGGACGGATGTCACCACATTCCCTGTACACACTTGTGGGAGGTCGATTGTTCTACCAGGGCCGGTTGGTCCTCTCTTCCTCGTTGGACAACATTCCACATCTTCTCTCTGAGTTCCACAGTACGCCGTCAGCGGTCCACTCTGGCGTGTTCCGCACTTACCACCGCCTCGCGGCTGCACTTTATTGGCGAGGGATGGTGCGACATGTGGAGGAATATGTCGTGGCCTGCCTGGTCTGCCAAAGTGCGAAATATGAGGCCACTTTTTTCGCGGGTCTTCTGCAGCCCTTACCCGCACCTGATTTCATATAGGATGACCTGACGACGAGCTTCATTACGTGCCTTTTGCGCTCATCGGGATACGAATGCATCTTCGTCGTGGTGGACCGTCTCGCCAAGAATGGTTATTTTCTTCCCTTGCGACATCCTTTCACGACCCCGGTGGTGGCTGAGACTTTCATTTCCGACGTGGTCTGGCTGCACGGTTTTCCCCGTTCGATTGTCAGCGATCGGGACCCGGTTTTTTGAGCACCTTCTGGCATGAGTTGTTCAAACTCCAAGGGACATAATTAGGATGAGTTATGCCTACCATCCTCAGACGGATGGCTAGTCCAAGGTACTGAACCGATGCCTGGAGACTTGTGTTTTTTACTTCAGATCGTCCGCTTGATTGGAGCAAATGGTTAGGGTGGGCCGAGTTCTCCTACAACAGTTCAACTATTCCGCCGGCATGACACCGTTCCAAACCGTTTGCGCCCCCTGCCCTCCATGATCCAACATCTACCAGGCGAATGCCATGTCGGCGTGGTGCGCGCGCAACTCTTAGATAGAGATGAGATGCTACGGGTCTTGAAGATCCATCTTCGCAACGCACAATAGATGATGCTCCACCAGGCGAACAAATGGCGTTGAGATGTCCAGTTCGAGGTGGAGGACGCATTTTTGTCAAGCTCCGGCCGTACCACCAAACTTCGGTGGCGAATCGCCTCCATCCCATGTCGTCTGCCCGCTTCTACGGTCCATTCATCTGGTCTTCCACGTCTCCTAGCTCAAACGGGTGGTGGGCAATCACCCCGTTGAGGAGACCTTGCCGCCAAACATCGCATCAAACGGCTCCACCATGTACCTTCCCGAAGCCATTTTAGACCACAAAGCCATCACAAAGGACGATTGTGTTTGAGAGCAGGTGTTGGTGGTATGGCGACATCGTCCTCCTTCCGACGCGACTTTGTTGGATCGCGACGACTTCCACGGCCAGTTTCTTGAATTTTGCCTTGATGACAAGACAAATTTTTCAGATGGGGGTATTGTTACGGATGCGGACAGTGACATGGAGCTCGAAGGGGCGTTGACAGTGTGGCGTGTCTACTCTAGGAGGAAGAAGACCAACGTAATTGCTAAAGCCCCAGGAGGGGTGTTGATGCAGGACGGGCATCACCACCCGCCTGCCACCCTGGATACCTGGCATCCCACCACGACCCAGGGGTCCCACCGGGAGTCCACCCGATGAGCCTTATCAGGTCCCGCAGACCGTACACCCCAACCCATCCCCGGCCCCACCACAGGGCCGATAGGTTGTTGAGGCCAGGACTCGATCCCCCGACCTCCTTGATAAAGAGTCCTTAGGCGGACTCTCATCACCAACTAAACCTCAAGTCCAGAGTATGCCTCACTCTATGAAGCATCCATTTAGTCCCATTGGAAAATTTAACACACATCACCAACTCTCACCATCCAAAAGGGCTCATTATCCGAAAGATATACAACCACTTAGGCTCCGTTTGGCACGACGGTAGAGGTCGTGAACGGTGGTTATGAACCGTCGTTTGTGAATGCATGACCTCACCTAAGGAATCCATTCACTTTTATGTTCAAAACTAGTCTTTTTTCTTGGTGGTGGTCATAACCGTTGTCATGCAAAACATACATTCTATGGTGGTGGAGCTTTTATTCAAACTCACCGGAGCAAAAACGCCGCACCAAACAGTGTCTTAGACCTCATTTGGCAGGGCTGATCCACCGCGGTATGGATCAGCCCCGCCCTTTAAAACTGTGGAAATCCCGCGGTTTTCATCCGCGCCGCGGCAACTGCGGTCGCGGATGGCTCCCGTGGGATTTAATCCCCTCCAAACTAGGCCTTAATCTGTTGTAAAACTCCTGTTGAACAGAAAAAGTCAATTCTCTTTATATCCCATTAGGGAGTTGAATAGAATGCAACACTGACAATAATGAAGTTAACATGTAAAATAGATATCCAAATACTCTTCTTAAAACTGGAGCTTAAAATTTGTTGATGTCTGACTTATAATCTTAAAAACTTTGTTGGGTTCACTTTTCATTCATTGAATTGGTATGGGAAATGTTGTTCATATTTTGATGTAGTTTTTGTATTTGGTTTAGTGGAAAAGACTTCCAAAATCGGTTTTTGAGCCATTTGTTCTACTGCTTTCACCATATGCGCCTCACATGGCCGAGGAGCTATGGTCTCGTTTGGGGCATTTCAATTCATTGGCGTATGAGCAATTTCCGGAGGTATGATTTTTTTCATACATATCATATATATGTACATGTATATACATATACTAGTTTTAAGATGGGCTTTTGCATTACATAATCTCTGGACCAATTCCAACAACATAAAATAAGATAAATTAAATTAGAGTAAATAAAATAAATTCAGTTCAGTTAAACTAAATTAAAACCAAATTACGTAAAGTAAATACAAATTTGTAAATTGTGGAGAGAAAAACAAAGTATATTATATATAAGAAAAATATAAATATTTTCATGTGAGAGAAAACTGCTTTTCGGTAGAAAGTATTTTCTCCATTTGATACTGTACATTAAGAACATATGTGATAGCTGAAGTACTGTTGCTGCACACGTGAAACCCGTCCCGGTTCCGCTAGTGTGTGCTTGCGCACACGCAAGCGCGCAACTTATTCCATAGAATATAGAAACAAATCCTATTTCATTGTTGTTGAATGCTTTTTTGCAATTATTGAGAAGAGGAAGAAAGAAAGATAACTAGCTTACGCTCTTACCCGAATATCATTGTGCGCATAAAACCCTTACAAATACTCAATTATCATCTTGTGTTATGAACCTTAAGTTCATAACCTGGTATTTGAAACCCTAGATGGACTTGTGAAGATGATCTTGCTTCCTTTAATTCCACCAAGGGATCCTTAAATACAACTCTCAATACACATTTGCGAAAAATCCAGATAAACAAACAAAAAAAGGGCAGCCCGGTGCACAAAGCATCCCCGCACAGCGAGGGTCCGGGGAAGGGTCCCACCACAAGGGTGAAATGTAGGCAAACCTTACCCTGCATTTTTGCAAGAGGCTGCTTCCAGGACTCGAACCCATGACCTCAAGGTCACACGGCAACACCTTAACGAGTGCGCCAAGGCTCCCCTAATCCCCTTCCCAGATAAACAAACATTAATAAAAATACAAATAGAAAACTTTACAATGAAAACATTAATAGAGGGTGATGCGGGACAAGTCTAATGTTATGGTGTAAATGTGCGCTACGGGAAACTCTAATAAATGTAGTGTTGCGGGAAAAAAACATAATAATTATGTCATGCACAAACAATTATCCGCCATACATTTATAATAAGTGCTGAAATTATTAATAGAGTCTACATTCGTTTACCTTTTATATTAGACGTTACAGAAACAAACAAGATCTAATTGAATTAAAATAGAGAATGCTTCAACTAAATACTAGGAGAATAAATTGTTCAAATAGAGCAAGTACTAGATAAATGGATACAAATTAATATCCAAAACAGCATGATTATTAACTCGAATATTCAACAATAAGTTGTGACTTGAAATAGAATATAAAACTTTAATCTCCGAAGCACTCTGACGATCCACGACACAAATAGTTGGGATGGGGCTAATAAGAGGACGGCGACCATCACTTTTTTTTATAAGTTTATATCCTATTTTCGCATATAAATATTGTCTTCGCATCTATGATTATCACCGCTATGTAAATTTTGTGTTCAGCCGAGGAGCGAATACTTGCGGGAATCAAAGATTGTGCTTCCTGTTCAAATCAATGGTCGGACCAGGGCGACCATCATGGTCGATGAAGAGTGTTCCGAGGACGAGGCCTTCGGATTAGCATCAGCGAACGAGAAGCTCTCCAGGTATTTGTTCGGTAAGACGATAAAGAAACTGATATACGTCCCTCGAAGGATCTTAAACGTTATTTTGGAAACTCAGAAGGCTAGGTCATGATATCTAATGTGGTGTATACAAATGTTTAGTAATCTTGTCCTGTTGGTGTGGAGAGATTATATTTGAAGACAACAGTCTATTGCATTCTATCTGTGTAATGATAATTTTCGTGATATTTAAAGGGGCAATGTTATAAGCACACCAGTTTTGGCTATTCACACACCAATTTCTATGAGTTATTACGCGCCTTTTGAAAATAAGTCTTGTACATGCATTTTTAGGAAAAGTGCTCAACACGAAAATTGTTAATATAAAACGAGGAGCAAATCTCCGAGTATCGAATCTCGAAGGAACACAGTAAGGTGGAGTTAACTTTCGAGGAGGGGCTTGATCAGATTGAAGTCCTTAAGTCGGGATGGAATGTGGACGAAAGGGATTCAGGTTTTTGTAAATAAAATAAAACACTACAACTACTCCTATGCAATGCCGCTATGCAATGCTTCACTTCGCGGAATGGAGACTAGGCAGACCTTGAGCGCGCTGCTTCGCAAGGGCGGATGGATGAGTAGGCAAGCAGAATCGAACTGTGCAGGCCTTGAGCGCGCTGCTTCGTTAGGCGAATGGATTACACGGGCCGCCATGCCACGCTTCACTAGGCGGATGGGCGAGTAGGCATGCAGAGTGAGGGTCGCGAGCACCTCGTCGACAAGCACGCCACTAGCAATTGCTAGTGCGACACACGAACCTAGTGGATGGAGTGGTGGATGAAGTGGTGGCGCATCTCATATACACAAATAACCAAATGGTTTCATAGAAATATGAACGTGTTGAGGACTTTTCCTAAAAATGCATGTACAATGCGTATTTTCAAAAATTCGCTATAGTTACGATCAGGGCGACAAAACCCCTTGTGCGTGCATTTTTAGGAAAAATGTTCAACACGAAAGTTGTAGATATCGACGAGATCTACAATTTTCGCGTTGAACACTTTTCCTAAAAATTCATGTACAAGGCGAATTTTAAAAAGGCGCGTAATAACGCATAGAAATTGATGTGCGAATAGCCAAAACTGGTGTGCTTATAACATTGCCCTATTTAAAATGTTCCTCGCATTTAATTTTTGGCATTGCCGCCGTCGAACACTGTGTACCCGTCTCTCTCAGAATAATTCTGTTTTGTCAGCAGGATTATGTGCATAGAGAATCATGCCCATTCCACCGGTTTCTGAAATTATAATAATATGTCATAATTTCATAATCTCATTGTTAATATTCAATTGCAACTATCCACTCAAACATGGGAGAATTTTCGGCACGCTCTTCACATCATAAGCTTAGTGTGTGGATCTTTTTTCCTGTAAGATTACAGTTGTAACGTAAGTTACAGACTTACAGTTGTAAAAAAATTGTAAGAAAGTATTTTTTAAATGTAAACATATAGTTCATAACCGTACGTTACAACTTTATTTTTACGGGAAAAAAATCCACTCGTCAAGCTCATGGTGCAAAAAGCATACATAAAATTCAGCCCTAAAAGAGATGGTGTGGAGTGATACTTCTTCATAATTAGAGATGAATGAGTGCAACATAAACAAAAATAACAAATGTTATTGAGATCTCGAAGTAGTAATTGGCGTGAATAGATATTATCTCATCATAAGTATAATAGGATACATCTGCGGTTTATGTGGGCGACAGCAAGGTGAGGGCTCATGCACTCTTTAGACTTAGCTAAAAGCTTCCAAAATTCATTCTTTAAAGAGTACAAAGAAAGTCTATTTATAATTTCTAAGAAGAAAGTAAACATGTAAATTATGATCGGGCGATGATAGCCATCTTGTGATTCGTTTAGCCAACATGCGCCCTGCCGGATGCGGGCTAACGATAATGGCCCAACGGTGTTTTGATTGTGATGGTTTAATGGGGTGCTGATTGTTGTGGTCCAATGGTAGCCGACATCAAAATGTTCTCTATCTTCGTTACGAAGTTATCAACTTTGTAGATCTCACTGGTTGATGTGATTTTAATTTAAAATGTATGCCTTTGTGAGCAGTAGTTTACTGAAAACGATGTATATTTTCCAGCGTTTTGAAAACCGGATTGGACCGGTTGGTTCAACAGGTCTGACCGTGAATCGGTTTACCGGCAGGTTCGGTCAACCTATGAAAATCGGCCTAGCCAAGGACCGCTACCAAACCAGTGAACTGAAAACTGCTAAACCGAACAATTTTATTTAAACAGGACGATCTGAGTATTTTATATAAAAATTCAAAAGCCAAACAGTGGGGAATTCGAACCTGCGTCGATAGAATGCATGAATAATTTTAGCATTTGTTGTTAGAATGCATGAATAATTTTATACACAAGTTTTTAAGATATTAATAAAAACTAACCTACACATATTATATATAAATATATATTATATAATTTTTTATTTTGATAAAATATATATTATAAATTTATTCATATATACATTGCTGTAATTTTATATTTAGCAAACAAATATATAAATTATTAAAAAAATGTAAAACATGAATTATAAAACATGAGATAAACATTGAAATGCTTAACATTAAATTAAATACATAATATAACATAAATTAGATCACCTAAACTTTAAAATGATAATGCTAGAGTATAAATGTTTAATGAATATATTAAATTTAGTAATATAATGTATTTTAATTTATTATTATATAATCATTATAAGGAATTATAATTTAGTAATATAAATTTTTAATGATTGGATTGATTGGACCTTATAAATCTTTCGATTCATCCTATTCAATTTTGACAAGCTCGATATTTTCTGTAATTAATTGCACCATCACTGCCGCGTGTATGCGTTAATAGAGATACAGATGGGCCTCCATTTTCCCTTCGAACACTCGCGAGCGCTGTTGGATAGGGTTACCGACACTCTGCTCCATCGAGAGAGACGCCGGATCGAACAGCGTTGAAGAGGAAGGAGAGGGAGACATGAGACGATATTGCTGAAAGAGGTCGCGGTTCGGGAGTGCATCCTGGGGCGTCTTCGTCGGCAAAATTTTCCAGCTTCTAGGGTTTGAATTAGGCGTCTTGTTCTATATTGTTATCAATATCCAGTGAGAGCAAGGGAAATTTGTAATTGCACCTCTCGGGAGTCTTGTGCTTAAATTTTTGTTTAGGGTTTTCAATTCGACCTGCTGTAAAGGCCGCAGAAGATGTATTTTTGTTATTGTTGGTACTGGTGACTCTGGATAGTAGTTTTATCTTCCTTTCTTTCTTTGTTTTTTTTTTCAATTATAATATCCTCCACTCTCGATCACGATTTGCATCTAAAAAAAGCTATAAAAAAAGCTTGAAAAATAAGGAGAAGACGGAAAAAAAATTGGGGACAATCCCATGTTGTATCTATAACTGCAAGAAAGATCTTTTTTAGGGTTCCTGCTAACCACCTTAGTGCAAGGAAGTAAGTTTATTCATTTAAAGACCTAGAAAGATCGATGGGCAGTTCGGCCAAGCGTGTTAATGGACATCTTGGGGTCACCGAACCGATCTCATTGAGTGGTCCAACTGAATTTGATGTGATCAAGACTCATGAGTTGGAGAAGGTAGCCTTGTTGGTTGACTCATTTCCAACTTAAGACTTTTTTATGCTTCCTTCGGATGCTAAATTACATTAAAAAATATATATTTTTGCCAGTTTCTTGAAGATGCTGGGTTGTATGAAAAACAGGATGAGGCAGTGTCGAGGGAGGAGGTTCTGGGGAGGTTGGATCAGGTTAATGTGACATAAGGTTATATTAGACAGAAGGTTTTATCATATGCCTCAGTTTAACATTTTTTAAAATTTGTTTCACAGATAGTGAAGATGTGGGTTAAAAGGATTAGCAGGGCAAAGGGTTTTAATGAGCAGTTTGTTCAAGAGGCAAATGCAAAGATATTCACTTTCGGGTCTTATCGACTTGGGGTATGCATTTTTCCTAATATTTTGTTTACTGCTAGCTTATAACAGAAAATATCCTGCATGTCATGCACATGGGAGGGATTGGGCAGTCATTTTATGTAGTGTTTAACTAGAATTTTGGGATTACGGAAGTTGACTAGACTGTGAGTCTGTGAGTGTCTAGGGTAGTTTGTAAATTCGTTTGTGTCTCGAGATTAGTAGGTTATAGTTTCACCTAGGGTACTCTATTTGAGTGAGGCTTTAGTCTACTCTGCTATTGAATTGTAGTAGAGGGAGAGAGGCATTACCGGCTTGATTCATTGGTGTAATTCAGGATTATTCATTGATTATATTACCATTGTTCGCCGCATTGGTTGAATTCAATGGAACCTTCTTTATTGTAATCATGCTTTGTTAATCAATGCACTCTTATTCTACTATGATTTGTTTACTCCTCTTTTATTAGTTATGCTGTGCATCTTTTATTTTAGTATTCCGTACTAGAAATTGTTTAAAAGCTGCACAAAGCTAGTTGTTTTTTTTTCTTTCTGTTAATGCGATATAAAATTGTATTATATATCTGCATTGATGAAGCATTTGGGTGGCTGACTTAAAAACTGATGCGTCTTCTTGAAAGAGTTTTGTAAGTGTTTTGTCCCCGTGAAGCTAGTTATGTGCATTGGGCTTTGCATATGGCAAGATGCCAAGATGTTTTTTTTTCTTTACGCCTGACGTTGTGGGGGGCTTGGGTTGGTTTCATTCAGTCGATAAATTTGCATTCAATTGCATGGGATTGAAGAACATATCCGTCAATTGTACAATATAATTTATTTAAGATCATCTAATGATTTTGATGAGTCTTTTTTACTTCTTCTTGATGGATTTGCGGCTTAGTCTGTCACGTGTATTGTTTCATGGAAATTCTTACAAATCCTTGGAATATTTTTAAAATCCATGGAATATTTTTCTTAAGAAAATTTATGGCTGAAACTCAATATATTAATTAATGTGTACAGTGTAAATATAATATGCATATGTTTTTATTTCCTATATATGTTGGCACATGGTAAGTTTGAGATTGTGATGGTTAACTACTTGAAACTAGCTGTGTGGTGATTGGGAATGGCACCACGAAAAATAACTATGAATAATGCAATGCACACAATGATGACTTCCGAAGTTAGATTGCAAATGATAAAGATAATAATAAGATATCACAAGGCAACAACAATCAAATATGAAATAACAACACTCAAACCTTTATCCCACCATAGTGGGGGTCGGCTATATGGATCATTTGTCGCCATTGCACCCTATCTTTAGTCATAATCTCACTAATGCCTAAATTCACCATGTCTTCCCTTATAGTTTCTTTCCAAGTCTTTTTTGGTCTACCCTCCCCCGATTAACATACTTAGTAGCTAAACTCTCACAACGTCTAATAGGTGCCTCTAATGGTCTCCTTTGTACGTGTCTGAACCATCTTAATTGAGCTTCTCGCATCTTCTCTACAAATTGGTGCCACTCCTGTCCTATCTTTGATACATTCATTCCTAATTTTATTCAGTCTCGTGTGTTCACGCATCCACCTAAGCATTCTCATCTCCGCAACTCTTATTTTTTGCTCATGTACATAATTCACTGCCCAACACTCATAACCGTAGAGCATCACTGGTCTAATTGCAGTACGGTAAAACTTGCCTTTAAGTTTTAATGGTACTTTACGATCACGTAAGATCCCAGAGCGTCTCTCCACTTCAACCAACCTGCTTGGATTCTATGTATCACATCTTTATCTACACCTCCATCTTTTTGAACTAACGATCCCAGATATTTAAAACACTTACTGCGGGAAATATCTTGGTCATCCAACTTAATGACGGAGTCATGCGTCTCTCTTGCACTACTAAATTTAAGCTCCATATACTCCATTTTTGTCAAATTCAACATAAAACCCTTATTTTCTAAAGTGTGTCGACAACAACAATCAATTGCAATAATTTTAAAGACACTTGCAAGTTAATGTTCACACGGCTACTTAAGCTCTGAAAATCAAAGAACTACAGTAAATTGCACTAAGCATACAAATTAATTGGTACAATGAAAAGAAATACGATACTACAAATGTAAAATACTCGGGCTTTGTTTAGGAGGGCTTTTTTTTCTTCGGTGTGCATGCACCATTTTCCATCGGAGAAAAAAACATTATTTGAGAACCGTTCAAGCTCCGGTGTGGCAATATTTCGGCGGCCATTTGAATTTTAACATCTTTTTGAAAAGGTACTTGGAGATTCATTCTACATTTGAAAAGGAGCTCCATTCCCACTGCCCAGAGCTTTAACGACATCGAGTTTTTCAAACAGAGCCTCACATACGCATAAGGGTCCCAGAGGGAATGGAGGTCGCTTTCTTTGAAGTTATGCTCTCATTAGTGGCATTTTTGTGAGCTTTATAAATTTCATATTAGTTGCAATCATATGGTGTATTAACTTGTACAAATCATGCAAACGGAGAGCAAAAGACTCAGCGGACTCACTAGAACTGACTCAATGGGGAATGGGATGAGGTCAACAAGCTTCCTAGGATTATATCCCGACAAACTCAATTTACTTATTAACTGAACTACTATTTGTGAAATTTGACATCGGTATTATGGTGACCTACCTAAATTCATGCTCTTCTACCAAACACCTCGAGAGATTACATAGACTCCTAGTTACTACCTATGAATAATTTGAGGATGATAGGCTGAGTTGAACTTAGGCTTTGTTTGGGAAAGCGGTGCTGATGGCTCTGGTAGAAAATGGTATTCCAGTGAGAAATGGAGCTCTCACCTTTCGACGGGAAATGAAGTTCAAAATGTTTCCCCCTTCTCACCGCCCCAAAGTTCCAAAATGAAGGTTTACCAACCACACCAAATTTTTTGTGCACATTGTTATCCCACTAAACTGGAGTTAATAAGCCCAAACAAATGGAGCCTTAAGAGGCGTGCTTGTCCTTTTTCCATAGTCTTCCAAAAATAATTCATAAATCTAACATCACGTTCAGACACTACGATTTAGCCTAGTTGCGGAGCCTAAAGACATCCCTAATAAATAATGTCACACGATTTAGCCAAGTTGTGGAGCCTAAAGACATCCCTAATAAATAATGTTGTGACAGGAGACGCATTGGCTGTCTTGCTTCAAGCTATAAAGTGGGTCATCTTCAAGAATCAGTTGACTACAACAAAGCTAAATCATACTTTCTATATGTGCGTGGAAGCTCAATCACCAAGTCCATACTAATATCAATATATGGCTGGTGAGGCCAAAAGGGGAGTGTTAAATCCAATGTTCTACCGCGACCCTTTGGCCTTTTGGCTGATGTGACAATGGGGAACTATGAGCCACATCTCCCTTCAGGCTAAGCCAATAAAAATGGCCGTCAATCAGAGTTATTGTCTTATACCCCCTAAGTGGTCTGCAGTCCCACTAGCATGCATCTCCCAAACCGGGTGATCACATAATTAAGTCTGAGGGGTGCAGCCATGAAATAGACAACCCTCAAGGATAAAAAATCCCTCAATGGGATCAAGAGAATTCTCAACAAGGAGACAAAAATATCACAGAAGTCAGGACAAGTGGGATAATCGACAATTAGGTGCTCAGATCTATCTACTCGTGCGCTCATGGTGTGAAGCAGATTGATATGGCGGCTAAGCGCATCTGCGGGCTTGTTGAGAGACTTGCAGATGTTCGTAGCTTCTTCTGCTATTTCAGATATCGCAGAGCCTAATGATCGGAATACATTGCAAACTCTTTAAGCATTAGTTATGCCTCCAATACCATTACAATTGTACGATGGTGAAGATCTCCCTTTTCGTATTGGGAGTATTTATGTTGGGCTTCACTCAATTTCTCACTGTAATAAGAAATTGGATGACTCTAACTCAGTAATCCGCCTATGTCAACGCCAAATACTTCGCACGATACCTCAAACGCCTTGCTAAAATCAAGGAGTCTAACCTAACCTGACAGTATGAGTAGCTAAGAAGGATATTTTGTCCTTGTTCTTTTGCAATATTTATCTTGTTTTTAGATACAACTTTCAGAAAGAACTGTCAATGAAGAGTGCTGTCTTTTCTGCTAGGTACATGGCCCTGGGGCAGATATTGACACCTTATGTGTGGGGCCGAGACATGCTACAAGAGAAGTAAGCTCAACCTCTATCACGTTATTTAATTTCAAAGTCGCACTGGAGTTTACGTTTTGAACACAATTCAATGATTGATAATCTGTTACAGGAAGATTTCTTCACTGAACTTCATAATATGTTGGCTGAGATGCCTGAGGTGACAGAGCTGCATCCAGTGCCTGATGCTCATGTGCCAGTTATGAAATTCAGTTTTTGTGGGGTTTCTATTGATCTTTTATATGCAAAACTGGCACTTTGGGTGATACCTGAAGTAAGTTTTTTTGTAACCTCATAAACTGTTTCTATTGATCTATTATGTAGCGTATTAATTATATGCTGGGTTTATTTCTGCTTGTGTTCCTGTATTCTTAGATCCTCCTTGGATCACTAAATAATCCTGCTTCACTCCTTTTTATTGTCATATCCTCGACCTCTCATCATCTGCTATATTGTTTCTCTTGGGAGTAATTTCAAATTCATTCCCTTAAAAACATAATCAAATAACTGAAGTAACTTAATTGGCTGACCAACAAATGAACTCCTGAATAAAGTGACATGTCTAGCTCTAACTTCCAGGGAAATTGCAAAATGGGCAACTTCTAAATGTGGTTGGTTCCCTCTTCACATTGAAGTAAAATATGCATTTTCATATAGATGAGTAATCTAGTGAGAAGCTTAATATACATTTTCATGGCATATTATTTTGGCAAAATATCAGCATCCCAACATGACAAGAGTTATTATATCGATTGGTTGAATGAAACTTATTCAGCAGCCATTTAGTTATTTCTTTGCTGTTCCAATTTTAATGAGAATGTTTTGATGTAGGATGCCTTAGCGTCTAAAGTTTTTAATGCATATCTAACAGTTAGTGTGGAACACCATGCAAAAGTTACTAAAAATTTAAAAGACAAACTATTAAGTGAAAATAATAAATTAAACTACCTTGATGTGCACTTAAAATTATAGAATCCATCATATTTGGTTTATTCTTCATAGATTGAGCTCAGCTCTCTTGTATCTCTGTCGCCGCCGCCGCCCCTCGACAAGATATTGACGCCTTATACCAGGCAGATGCAGAAACATATTTGGTTTAATTTTCCTCAAATGTGATACTTGTTTCTTTCTTGTATTTCAATTTTCAGCCCAAATCACTTTATTTATTCTTTTACTAGAATGACTTGCGTGTAGTTTTGAATTTTAACATCATTTTTTAAGGTTAGAAGACCATGTTGATTTTCTATTTTATTATGCTTTTTAGGCTAGCCAGCTGGGTTGATCTTCTGGTGGGGTTGTGATCATCTGTAGGACTCCCTTGATTACTCGCTTCCCTTTTACACTTGCTTTTATCTCGTGAATACCAATACTTTTCTGAAAGCGTCAACATTCCTTTTACAGAAAGCTCATCTGTTTTTCTTCTAATGTATGTGTATGGCCAGAGTAGATCATACTCTTTGGTTGCTTTCTCCTGCCTGCTTTCTGACCTTTTTGGTTATAACAGGACTTGGATATCTCACAGGACTCCATTTTACAAAATGCTGATGAGCAGACTGTTCGTAGTTTAAATGGATGTAGAGTCACTGATCATATTTTACGTTTAGTCCCAAGCATTCAGGTGCTTGCTTTTCTCCCTGATACTTAATCAATCTGTTGTTTTTTGGAGCCAATGTTTTAATCTTATAGAAGTTTACTAATGTTACGCATTTTTGTTATGACATTTTTTTCATTTCAGAACTTCCGCACCACCTTGAGATGCATGAGATTATGGGCCAAACGTCGTGGTGTCTACTCAAATGTATGTATATAACTTCTATTATCATGTTTTCAAATGATATAATGGCATCTATGCTTGATCATGTTTTTTCTGTTAATACAGGTCGCAGGGTTTCTTGGTGGTATAAATTGGGCATTACTTGTTGCTCGCATATGCCAGCTATACCCTAATGCCTTATCCAGTATGTTGGTGTCTCGTTTTTTTAGGGTCTACTCGCAGTGGCGGTGGCCAAATCCAGTGATGCTATGTGAGATAGAAGAAGGTACACTGGGGCTTCTTGTTTGGGACCCGAGGCGAAATTTTAAAGATAGACTTCACCAAATGCCTATAATTACTCCGGCCTATCCATGCATGAATTCGAGCTACAATGTTTCATTGAGTACATTGCGTATTATGACCGAAGAATTCCAGCGAGGGCATGAGTTGTGTGAGGTAGGATGTTTAATTTTCATGGGAAAAAACTATTTCAATTTTATTTAGACTACTGCCCTTGAGTTGTTGTTTTTTCCTTGTGAATCTGAATGCAAGCAATATTTGGAGATCACCGTTGTTCGATTTGAGAAGCATTGTTATATTGCATGCACAATAATGGCTGCTGTTTGTATGTCTGTATATCTATCCTTATAAATATCTTAAGGGAAAGAAGAGGGAGATAGAACTTTAAGAGTGGGTGCGTCAGAATGCTCCATTCTAAAATGAGGCTTTGTTCATGTTTTTATATATTTTTTAGTCTTTATAAAAGGAACACATTTTCCCTATTAAAAATGCATATTTGTTTCGGAGTAGGATCCATCAGAAGAGGTGGATATGCTTACTTGGCTAGTGTATTCCAGACGGACAATTCAGGAGGGTCTGGAGATGACGAAGGATGTCGGCAATTAGTTTTGGACATTGACTTTATGTTATTTTCCGCTTGTAGCAGCTTAATTCCTACAATTAGTATCTCATTTCAGCTTTGCCATTTTTACGGTTCTGCCCTTGGATGTTAGGGCTTAAGTATTCAATGTTAATTAAAACTCTGTATGCTTGATGATATTTGAAGTTTAGGGCTAACCTTGAAGGTTCTCCTAATATTCTCACTCTTGTCTCCATATCCTACCAATCATACTCGATTGACGTCCCACATGGGAGTAATATTGGTCCAATATGCTCTCCTCTAGCCACACACCCCATTGTCATCAGTTTCCACTTTCCAGCAACACTATCCTCTCAATCGACTACTGACGACCGCTCAAGATCCAACGCAACTGTACGTGATTCATATTCCTTACCCTCAATTGATCAATCTCTGCTTGTTCAAATCGACCCCTTTGATAAACACATATGCATGCTCCTTCTGCACGAGTATCACCCATCCATCCTAGGCCTCATCTGCTGCATTACAACTTTTATCACATCAATTTCCCACGCGATCGATTTCTAGTGCATGCCTTGGATCCGTGCGATGATAGACAAACACATCAACATTGCTTAGAAATTCCCCACCTGTTGACTGGAGGATCATGAAGACTTGATGGACTTGATCCAAGCGAACTTGCAACAGATTGACACTTGGGTGAAACCCACCTATCTATTGCCATCAACTCTCCATTGTCCATGACCAAACCTTACCCGACCTACTGATCGAGATAGGTCGGATGAACCCAACGATTGTTGATGTCGCTGCTCATGGCCTCTTTTCTTTGAGGTACCCTGTTTCAATGGCTCTAACCTTATTGGATGGATTGGGAAGGCCAAGCAACTCTTTGATGTTCTGCTCACTATTAAATCACTGAATGCCCTATCATTCTCCTGGAAATGGAAGGCTCCACCCGCTATTGGTTATGTTGGCTATGACAGGGGACTCTGTATCTCACACGGCTCTATCTTAAATATGCATTAATCAAACTCTACAACCATCTATCGCTACTCAGTAATGCAGTGGAACATCTCTGTTGGGCATGTCATTGCAACTATTTGGACGACTATATAGACGGGTTCATCAAGCTCGTCAATCATGTTCCTGGATTTCCTCCTGACTACTACTTGGGGTTCTTTATGAAAGGCTACGAACCCGCATTCATTCTCTTCTCCGCACCCACCATCTTATGCAAGGGTTAGCTATCTCAAACTTCCCTCAATTTTTTCTTATCGAGTATTATGTGTCTGGGAAGGATATTGGAGTCCTCGTCCAAGGATCCCTCCCCGTCGAATATTTCAGTCTCTCCATTGTTGTCCTCCTATGTAGCACGGGGACGAAAACGGGATACGGTATACGATACGAAATGGATACGAGAAACGTGTTTTTAAAAAAAATACGAATACGGGAAACATTTTTAATTTTTTATTATTTTAATATAAGTATTAATTAATATAAAAAAATACAATTAACAAACTAAGATACCATCTCAGTCACTACATTCAATAAAGAATAATTGGCGCACAATCATGTTGTTTAGGCACAATGGGAAAGATTAGGCTAGGAGAAGGTATTGGATATCACATGCATTCTTGTCATGGCGGCAAGGCGAACCAAGGCGAGCCCCGGGCGCCTGGACGCCAAGGCGACAAGGCGACAAGGCGGACGCCTAGGCAACAATAAGGCGAGAAGTCGCAAGGCGACAATAAATTTTTTTTTAAATAATAACACAAAAAGACAGCGGTTCTTCATTTAACCGCTGTCTATAGTGACAGTTATTAAACTATAGACAGCGGTTAAATGAAGAACCGCTGTCTATAGTGACAGTTATTAAACTATAGACAGCGGTTCTTCATATAACCGCTGTCTATTCTATCTTCGACAGCGGTTATATATACAACCGCTGTTTCATTACGGTTTAGCCTACATTAGACAGCGGTTGTATATATAACCGCTGTCTATACTTGGAAAGACAGCGGTTATATATAAAACCGCTGTCTAATATAGGATTTTTTTTAAAAAAAATAAGGTGGTTGTCGCCTTGTTTTCACTTGGGCGCCTGGACGCCTAGGCGTCGCCTAGGCGACGCCATGACAAGAATGATCACATGAAGAGAAAATATGAAGAATAACTCATGCAATCTATTCCTTGAGGTATATCAAGTCCAAAAGCACAAACATTATTTATAGTGGCTACAAGTACACACATTTTAGTTTGATTTATTTATTATCAATACAGATTACTCAAGAGTCAAGATTGGGCCTACAAGTACACATTGAGAACTAATATCATAATATGTAATGATGACCATCAAACTCTTCATATAAATAAGATCTTCTTTAGCATTAAATTAATAAAATGATTTTGTAATTTATATTTCTATTCTACTGTTTTGTTTAAACATGCATTTTATGTATACCGGGACAAGCAAGACATCATCAAACGTATATAATACATACATCATTGGCATTTCATATAATGCTATAAAAATATACAGAAGATTTAAGGAAACAAACAAATAATGTAAACTAGCAAATAATCTCGAATTAGCATGTAATGCACGATAAAAAAAATTTCAAGAAACTTCAAAAGCTCAATGACCAAGCATCAGGAAGTAGAGAAACATCATTACACTTAAAAAATTACAACATAATAAGTATAAATGAATGCCAGAAATTTTCCATTGATTTAGAGGGTGACGATAATGAGGGTGATCACAAGCTGCTGCTGCGGAATTAGAAGCAAACATATCTAAATTAGCAGCTGAGCTGCATTTAACAGAGATAAATGAAATTCAAGAAAGAATGAGTTGTCATGTTTGAATGTCATTAGGCTTTAAATGTATTGTAATGTGATTAATTCATCATGAGAAACAATTACTCAATGTAATTAAACATATCATGGAGAATAGGTGTTGTTATTAACAACCGTAAGCGATGACACGATGGAGAAGAAATTATTTCTAAGAGTCAGCCATCATTTAAAGAGAAATTTTATGAGGCAACAATAGGTATCCCTACTGCATGAAACATATGGTTTACAATAACAAGAGAATTAAAATAACATAACAGTAACTCTTAATGAAAAGGAAGAAGAGGAAGTAGAAGAAGAGGAAAAAGAGGAAGAAGAAGAGGAAGAAGAGGAAAAGAAGAGGAAGAAGAAGAAGAGGAAGAAGAGGAAGAGGAAGAAGAAGAAGAGGGAAAAGAAGAAGAGGAGGAGGCGGAGGAGGAAGAGGAGGAGGAGGAGCTTACTATCAGGGAGGGATCGAAAGCAGGGAGCGCGATTTGGAGCGACAGTGGAGAGGCAACAGTTTCGGCTGCGGGGATCGGGAGAGAACAACGCAAAGCTGTGGGGGTCGGGGTCGTGAAACGCGCGTGAGTGTGAACCCTAAACAATCAAATTAATATGAAGCGTGAACGCGCGCCTGACCCCGTGAATAAAATAGAGGGAAACGCGTATCCCGCAAGCGGATTACGCGTTTCCCAATTAATTTTTTTATTTAATTTAAATATTGTGTTTCCTACTTTTTGGAAACGCGTTTCCGGGCATTTCTCGTATCCGATACGCGTTCGAGCCGATACGCGAAGCATTTTTAAGTATCCATGCTTCGTAGTTGTCCTCTTGCGCTCGATTTATGAAAATGAGTTGATGGCCCTCACCCTTGTCGTTCAACACGACCGACCATACCTTTTGGGTTTATCACTTTATCGCGTACAAACCATCTTTGCCTACGATACCTTCTTAGTTAGAAGATCTCTACCCGGGCCTAGCAAGTGTGGGTGACAAAACTCTTAGGCTCCATTCGATTGGAAGGAATTCCAGAGGTGGGAATTGGAATTGAAGTCAATTTTCATTCTGCTGTTCGGCTGAAAACATGAATTTTGTCACAAAAATTGGAATTAGTGATTCCGTTGTTCGGATGCATGTTAGAATTCAATGGTTGGAATTGAAATTTAAAATTTAAAGCAGATGCTGAAATGTAAATCTAGGTAATGTGTTTTCGCTAAGCTTCTGAATCTATAAAGACGGAAACAAAAATGTCAGTTGAAGTTCCCTCTTTGAATTCATCATTCATACAGAAAACATCACTTTTTTATTTCTAGAGTAGAAAATCAATGTTCGATATGAAAAAAAACACATTTGATAAAATAACAGCCAATTAGAAATTTACCAGGAATGACAAATTACACAACCCAATGACAAATTTGATATGTTCAACATTGTAAGAATCAGACTTGCAATTCCGAAAAACTAACAATCTAAAGTAAAAGAGAAGCCTGTTAAGTAAGAAATGAAGATGTGGTGAAACCTGCCCCTTAACCTTTCCCTTTGTACACATCCCTCACCTACAAGAACGAAGTCTTTAAACCTAAATCAGTAAGCTAACATGAAAACTTGAAAGAGAGAGAGAGAGAGAGAGGTTGAGGTGCTAAAGGAGTAAGAGAATGACCTTTCCACTGGCTTTCTCCTTGATGCCAGAAACTGAAAGATCGATATGAGTCTCGGAGATACAATTGGACATGGCTGTGCAAGCGGCTGACAAAATGACCTTGTGATGGCCTGCGTCGGCGGAAAGGAGTGAGACGCTTGAAGTGACGGCGAGGCGCTGACGAGGTTTCGACTTGGAAAAGAAGGTATGCCGGAGAAGAAGGGCAAGCTCGATGGGAGAGTGGGAGGGAGGCCTTCGCTCTACGGGATTATCGGGAGGGAGACGCGGGCAAAATAATCTCTAATTCTTTGTTTGTGAGGTCGAAAATGGGGATGGGGGTTCCGCTGCAATGAATTTCCATGGGAATTCATTGCAATTCCAATTCTCATGGTTTTTTTGGGCGCCGAATGACGAAATTGGAATTGAGAATTCAATTTCAATTCCTTTCCTCCAATATCACCCAAACGAACGGGGCCTTAGACTTTGTTTAGCTCAGTTGCAGTGATTGAGGAAGTAGTGATGAGAAAATCTATTGTTTTGCAGAGTAGTGGGAAAATCAGTGAAACTGTTTGGAAGAATAGCGTTTGCAGTGTTGTTTTCAAACGGAGACGTTGTTTAACCTATTTGGCAAAACAGTTGTGCGGCGTCGTGTAGTACAACTTTTTGGAATTAAAGCCAAAAAATTACGGCAAAAAGCAAACAACATCATGCAAGATAAACACAACAATTTCATTGATTATGAATTTGAGAAAACAAACAAATAATGAACCCATGTAGATAACTTTCCTCTTTGATGGTCTTAACCATCTACAACATTCTTAATAATGAAAACTCTGGTTGGTAATGCAGACTTGCAAAGTAAATAAGCCTCTCTTGGAGGATCATTTTACCTCAAGGTAGATAGCTTTCCTCTTTGATTTGGGATGACAACCAAGTCCAGTAAATTAGGCTGTTGAGGCGACCTTACATATGATTCAACTAGAAATAGAAATATTTTCATAATGAGCTACAAGAAATATACTTGGCAAAACATAGATGGTTGCATAAGAAGCACGTAGATTACTTGTTTCTGCAGAAATGCCCTCTTCAATGGCTTTTCGCTTATTCTCTCTGTCATTAGTAATTAGTAGGATTTGTGTTCCCTTCCCTGCTTCTTCTTCACGAACAATTTACTCTGCAACATCCCGACTCACGTACTCGAGCGCCGCAAATTGAGCTTCGATGGAAGTTGTGGATGAGGGTTTTGCAGAAGTGGTGAAAAGCCCCTGAGCAATGCGGAGTCTGGCGAAAATCTCTCGGAGAAGAAGCCAGAAAAGGATCGTCGGGAGGTCTTTAGGGCACTGGACGGAAGACGGGCGATTGAGCAGCGTAGAGAAATTTCACGAGGATGCCAGATTAACCGTTGCGCAGGAGGAATCGTGGATGGATAGGCGTGAAAAATTTCACGGGGACGGGAACCGCCATGAGCAGCAACACTACAACACGGTTTGCGAGTCGTGGAAAATTTCACGACTCGTAAACGCGTAAAAATAGCATTCCACCGGCGGTGGCTACTCCCACCATTGCACCGATTTTTTCTGTTTGGCAGGGTGGTGGAAAAATTGGCAGCACGTCACTCCAAAAACGTGGAGCCAAACAGAGCCTTGGTTTACAATTCCACAGTAGTGTTCAAAGTTAGAAAGATCAAATGAGTGATCAACGCCTTATCTATACATTCAAAATTGGCTTCTCTATAGGCAATCCCATTGTCATTGTGGGAGGAGACGTGCCTTATTCGGACCAAACCCTCTACAACACCATGGAGGTCGTGTGGGTCTTGCATTTCTAGACCGTACGGAGGTTCGTGCCACCCTGATTGCATGTCATGCATGGGATTTTAGGATGTACAGACAACTTGCGAATTCACTATATTGGTGTGACATGCCCTACTGTGTGGAATAGTTCACATCCCGCTTGCAATGCCAACTTACAGAATACGAAACGGCGCTCCTAGGGCTTCAACTCCTCCATGTGCCCGAGTTAAAATGGGATGACATCTCAATGGAGAATAGGAATATTATTATTGTATTACCCTAATGTAAGAGTTGCAATACATATATAGGAGGAACCACATGTAACATCACATGTAAAATAGTGCGGAAAAATTAAACTTAAACGCATATATTCAACTCTCCCCCTCAAGTTGGGTGTGTATATCAATCATTTCCAACCTTGCAGTATTGTCCGTAAAGTTGTCATGGCTTAGTCCTTTGGTAAAGACGTCGACAAGTTGATCTTGAGAATTCACAAAAGGTGTACAAATATTGCCTTAGTCTATGTGATCTTTGATAAAATGTCTGTCAACCTCAACATGCTTCGTCCTATCATGTTGAACCGGATTGTGAGTGATACTGATGGCAGCTTTGTTGTCGCAATAAATTGTAACAGGTTTGTTCATTAGGAGCCCCACATCCTGAAGAACTTTTTCAACCATAATCCCGCACATACAACTTGTGCCATAGCCCGGTATTCTACATCGGCACTTGAGCGAGCAACAACATTCTGTTTTTTGCTCTTCCAAGAGACAAGATTTCCTCCACAAATGAGCAATATCCGGTAGTTGATTTCCTGTCATCTTGGCTACCAGCTCAATCAGCATCAATAAACACTTCGATCTTTAAAGATTGATTAGCAGAGAACAAAATCCCACGTCCTGGAGATTTCTTGAGATGCCTTAACACACGATATGTAACCTGCTGATGGCGGATTGTAGGAGAGTGCATGAATCTACTTAGGACACCCACGTCATACGTAATATCAGGGTGAGTATGAGATAAGTATATGAGTTTCCCAACCAATCTCTGGTATCTTGAGATGTCAACTTTCTCCTATTTAGTATCTGCATCAATCTTGTGATTAGCCTCAATGGGTGTATCCATGGGAGCACACTCAAGCATGTCAGTTTCCTCAAGGAGATCAAGAGTATACTTTCGCTGAGAGATGAAGATCCTACGACGACACCTTACTACTTCAATTCTAAGGAAGTATTTCAGCTTTCCCATGTCCTTGACTTCAAATTTTTTGCCCAACTGTTCTTTCAAGTCCGTGATTTCCTCCAAGTCATTTCCTGTAATGATGATATCATCCATGTATACAATGAATATCGATATTCAAGTTCCTCTCCTATTGATAAAGAAAGTATGATCATCATGTCCTTGAGTATAACCTAGTTGTAGCATAGTTTTGTGAAACCGTCCAAACCAGGCTCTAGGGGATTGTTTCGGGCCATATAGGGACTTCTGCAGACGGCAGACCTTTTCATTGGACCCTGCTTTGGTAAAGTCAGGGAGAATAGTCATGTAGACTTCTTCTGCCAGTTCACCATGCAAGAAGGCATTTTTGACATCAAGTTGTTTTAACCCCCGCCCAAGACAAGCATCACATGAGAGGATCACACGAATAGAATTCATCCGTGCAATAGGGGCAAAGATTTCTTGGTAGTCAATTACTTGGGTTTGTGTGTACCCATAAGCGGCCAACCACGCTTTATATCGCTCCACCACCCCATCTTGATTCTGCTTATCAGAGAAAACCCAGCGTGATCCAACTGTTCGCTTCCCAGGGGGAAGACACGCAAGTTTTCATGCCTCATTTTTTTCTAAAGCTTGCATTTCTTCTTCCACCGCCTGTTTCCACTCAGGTATCTGAATAGCCTCCTGCCAGGTTTTAAGAATCACAATAGAGGAAAGGGATTAGAAAAAAAACTCTATGTGCATGAGAGAGGTGATGGTAAGAAATGTAATTGGCAATATGGTGCTTGGTGCCACCATTGTTACCTTTAAGAAGAGCGGGGGAACATGGAGGTCATTATCTGAATCTGGAGTAAAGCAGACACTGACACTGGTTGAACATCCAGGGACGGTACTTGTTCAGTGGTACGAGGCCTGCGCGAGTATGTGTTTAGTCTAGGAGTATGAATGGTAGGAGTACTGGGAGGAATAGGAGCAGGAGTAAGAGGAATGTGAGGGGAAGCAACAATCTGAAGAAGAGAATCAGAGGTCCCGTCAATATTACTACTCATCTCCCCTTGACGAGGACCAAAATATGACTCCCCTCACGAAAAGTAACATCAACAGTGCAGTAGAAGCGATGTGTAGGAGGGTGATAACACCGATAACCTTTGGTGGTAGGAGAGTACCCCACAAAAACACATTTAAGAGAACGAGCGTCTAATTTGTCTCGATGAGGAGTATAGACATGAACAAAACTGGCGGAGCCGAATATGCGAGGAGAGATGTGTGAAGTGTGGACATTGTGTTTCTGGGATAAACGGGAAAGAGGCGTATCGTAGTGAAGGGAGCGAGAGGGAAGACGATTAATGAGATGAGCTGCAGTCAAAACAGCATCACCCCAATAGTACTTGGGAAGGTGCATGTCAATCAACAAACACCGAGCAACTTCAAATAAGTGTTTATTTTTTCGTTCCGCCACCCTGTTTTGAGTGGAAGTGTGGACACAGGTGGTCTGGTGAAGAATGCCATGTTCGGCAAGATAGGCACCAAACTCCCCCTGATCATCATACTCTCCACCATTATCATTACGTAGCACACAGATTGTCCCATTAAACTATCCTAACCATTTTATGAAAAGAACGAAAAAGTAGGTAAACACTTCACTTTTCCGTTTTAGCAAATAAAATCACGTAGTACGGGAATAACATTCAATAAAAGTTACAAATCATTTATAGTCAGATAAAGATAACACAGGGGAGGGACCCCAAACATAAGAGTGAATCACATCAAACAACCAAGAACTAGGAAAAGAAACATGACTGAGATTATGACGAATTGGACAACTCACAGGTGTCACAAGTAAACACTTAATTAAAGAACTGAAAGCAAGAAATTGTTTGGTTATGATATAAAGCAGATGGGTGGCCAAGTCGAACATGCCATCGCCATGTCATGGAGAGTAGGAGCACGGGTGGTGGAGAGAGCACTGGGAGACAACTGTTGGTTTAACAAGTACTGTCCGCCAACATTCCTACCACTGCCAGGCGTCCGCTTCGTAGACAGATCCTGAAAAACACAAACATCAGGGAAAAAGGTCACTGAGCAATTTAAAGAATTAGTCAAATGACTTATAGAAAGAAGATTGCGAGGAAATGAAGGGACATGCAAAACAGAAGAAAGAAAAAGGGCAGGAGAACAAAAGATGGTTCCTTTGCCAACAATAGAGGAAAGGGAACCATTGGCAGCAATAGCCTTATCATGACCAGAGAGAGGAGTATAGGAAGAAAAACCTGAGGCAGATCCGGTCATGTGATTAGTAACACCTAAGTCAATGATCACGCCACCGGAGAGGACACCATAGGTTGTAACCACGATGTCTCCGGCAGCAGCCATGGAGGACAAAACGGCCGGAGACAGAAGATCGCCCGTAGGCGGAGAGATGGAGGAGAGGTGGCTTGGAGGAGGCTGCTGCGCTGGAGGAGCGGCGACGCTGGAGGGCGCCCTAGGCGGGAGCGGGAAACGAGGCAGAGCGAGCCCTAGATCGCCAGGGGCCGATCGACAGAGTCGGAGAGAGCGGCAGCCCTGGAGGGCGTTCTAGGCAGGAGAAAGCGGCGAGCGGCGAACAGGAGACGAGAGCGAAGCGTCAGTCGGGACGAGCAGCGGAATGAGCGAGGCGGGATCGGGATGTTTGGCTCTGATACCAAGTGGAGAATAGGAATATTATTATTCTATTACCCTAATGCAAGGGTTGGAATACATATATAGGAGGAACCACACGTGACATCACTTGTAAAATAGTGCGGGAAAATTAAACTTAAACACATATATATTCAACTCTCCATTGACATCATCATGCGATTACCCAAGTCAACATAGTACAATTGCATTATGGTGTTGGTTCGTCTCTTACCCAAGTAAGGGCATTTCATTCCACTGCCCCACCCCTTCAGTACGTTGTTAGTGGCTTAGGCCTTCATCCACGTGGTAGTCCATCTTTGTGGGTTCCCCAAGTCCAGATCATCATGGTAGTCTATCTTTGTGGGTTCCCCAAGTCCATAGTCATCAACCAAGATCCTGTATTCATGAGCAACTTCTGGCAGGCGTTCAAATTATAGGTATCACAACTGCTCATGAGCAAAACCTACCACCTTCAAAAGGATGAGCAAACCAACTCCACGACAATGATGAGATCTTGCAACAACTGAAAACCCATTTGCGTTGCACCCAACAAAAGTGCTTACTCAAGCCAACAAGCATTGGCGTGAAGTTAAGTTTCTAGTGTGGGAGCCGGTCTTTGTGGAAGTTCATTCATATTGACGGTCTCAGTTGCATGACATCCGAAACGGTCATCCCGTTTCTTCAGACATTCATAGTGAATGATCGTATTAGGGAGTAGCGTATCATTTGCGCCTACAACTACAAAGCTGTATACACCCATTTTTGTATGTTTCAGTGGTTGGGGAAAACATGTGAAGGAAACCTTACCAAAAAAGCATTCTAGCCGACCCATCCTAGGTGTATGCCCCAACCTTTGTCCTCAGACGTTGCTTTGAGGTTCAGGAGGGAAGCATTATTGACCAAGTCCTCGTTGCATGAGAGCATGGAACGTTGATTGATCTTACATGGTTAGACTGAAATGACTTCCACTTTCAATTTTAGGAGTTTTGCCCATAGGACAAGAAGAATTTTCCATATGGAAATGTTGTTGTGGAGTATGACCCTTTCGCAGAGCATACGCACATACTTGGTAAGTATACTTGAGACAGGCAGCTCATAAGGGTTCGTCAATGATCAAAGTGTGGACAATTAGTTTCCTACATTGGCTTTATGTTAATTTCAGCTTGTAGTAGTTTAATTCCTTCTAAAAAAACTGACTTCTTCTTGTGCTCTTTTAGGTGTGGTCATTTTTCTCTGATTTTTTTTAACCCTTCGTTTTTTTAAGAAAGACTTCCGCCAAAATACTTATGTTGAAAGATGATATCAGGCAATGGAGGCAAGCAAAGCTGAGTGGAGCACTCTTTTTGAGCCATATCCTTTTTTCGAATCTTACAAAAATTATCTGGAGATAGACATAACTGCTGCGAATGAGGACGACCTCAGGAAATGGAAAGGCTGGGTTGAATCACGACTTCGGATACTTACATTGAAGGTAAGAGTGCCTTTGATCTATATTCTTTGACAAAAAACACAGTTGATTCGTGATGTTCATGTTTCTCACCAGATTGAAAAGCACACATTTGGCATGCTTCAATGCCATCCGTATCCTAATAATTTCTCGGACAAGTCGAAAACATTCCATTGCTGTTACTTCATGGGTCTACAGAGAAAGCAAGGAGTTCGAGTGCATGAAGGCGGACAGTTCGATATCAGGGCAACAGTCGAAGAGTTCAAGCAATCTGTCAACATGTACACTCTATGGAAACCAGAAATGGAGATTCAAGTTTCTCATATAAAGCGCAGAAACATCCCCCCCTTTGTTTTTCCCGGCGGAATCAAGCCTCTTCGCTCCTTGAAGCCTGCTAGGAAACCCAGTAAACCTATTGAGACAAATTGTGGTATTAATGGCGAAAATGTTTCGGAGGTAGTACCTGATGAAGATGACAAACAGATGTGCACAGAGGAAATTTCTTATTCTAACGGTCATTTATTTGAGGTATCAGAAAGGTAATAACTCTTATTTTACTTTGAATTTTCTCCTCTATTGATTCTAGCACTAAGAAATATTTCTTTGTGAATATGCAGCCTAGATTCGACAAGTGAAGCAAGAAAGAGGAAACAGATGGAAGATGCCAGTGAGAGTAATAGTGATGATGCAAAACGCCCATTTCTTCATCCAAATAAATTGTCTGAAAGTGTACGAGAATTGGAGCAGCTTGAAACAGGCTCAGTTAATCAGCAGCCTTCTGAAGAAGCCGAGGAGCTAGCTATAAAAAACATTTTCGGCAGTCCATCCACAGCTATTGCAGATTTTCCGGAGGAGCTCGATGAGTATGAGTTGCAGAAACAGGACAAGTGCTTGGAAGAAGCTGACAATGGCTTCCCAGCTAGATCCACGCAAACTCAAAATACACAGTGTGAAGTTATATCTAATGGATCTTTGGAGGAGCTCGAGGTATTTCTTTCTGTTCATTGCTTCTTATGTTTCAATTATTTCTTCTTATATTTTAGGGCCCTCTCTATGAGTTTGCATAATCACTGGGACCTCCTCTCCTTTTTGATAAGAAATTCAAATACAATTCAAATTTTAGAGTGTCAATATACCTACCTATATGCATTTGGCACTAATGATGGGTACACTTGTAGTGTATGTTAACCGAAAGTGGTATGAATTTTATGTTTGCTTAATTTGGAGGGGATGTCTTTGTTTATGTATATATAATAGAGGAGTTTTAATGTTAGGTCTCTTGTTTTTTAAACTTAAGATTTTAAATCAAAGGTTAATTTTTAAAAACCATTAAAAATTCTAGCCTGTCATCATCTGTAGTCCAAAATCCTAACAAAAGGGTGATGCCAATGTAAATTTGGCAAATTCAGTGATGAAAACGGGAGAAAGGTCCTAATAATTACAGAAACTCACAGGAAATATCAGTGTACTTAACTTTATATTTTATGTTATAATTACATTGCTTAGTTCTGAGTGTTGGGCAGTGAATGGTGTACATGAGCAAAAAATGGGAGTTGCGGAGATGAGAATGCTTAGGTGGATGTGTGGTCACACTGGACTGGAGAAAATTAGGAATGAATGTATCAGGGATAAGATAGGAGTGGTGCCAATTGTAGAGAAGATGCGAGAAGCTCGTTTAAGATGGTTCGGACATGTACATAGGAGACCATTAGAGGCACCTGTTAGGCGTTGTGAGAGTTTAGTCACTAGACATGTTAAGCGGGGAGGGGTAGACCAAAAAAGACTTGGAATGAAACTATAAGGAAAGATATGATGTACTTGGGTATTAATGAGGCTATGATTGATTAAAGATAGGGCGCAATGGCGACCTAGGATCCATATAGCCGACCCCACTATGGTGGGATAAAGGCTTGAGTGTTGTTGTTGTAATTACATTGCTTAGTTCATACAAATTGCTGTATCTTATCCTTTTCTTATTGATTTACACTTGAGCTATCAATTAACTTTTTTTTCCTGGGTGAAATAAAAGCCGGTGGAGCTTTCTGCTCCGTCCTTCAGCGAACCGCCGGCGGCTACGACCCAGCGCAGGCCACTTATTAGGTAACCATTTACTGCACAAAGCTGAATACTTTTCCGACTCGTTGACATGAAACCCCGTCTAACCCATGGTTGACCATGGATTTTGGCGGGTTCTGATACTCATCTTATGTCTTTTGTTCGTCATTGTTTTTTTGATAACAAATTTAAAAACAGGATAAGTTTTTCGTCTGTGGCGAGAGAAACCGGAAGAAACACGTGAGAGAGAGATCGGGGGACTATGGACGAGGATGTGCGCATCCCCCGCCCATTCCTACGCGAAAGCAAGAAGAGCGAAAAACATGGGAAGAAGGGATTCTTCAGTTGCCCATGACCTGAACAGTCTCATTTGTATTATAACAGTTGGCAGCTTGTGTTTTCTTTCCTGCGAGGTTATGTTTTCTTATTTATTGGTTGATAACCGCATCCTAACATTAAATCTTCTAATGTAACTTGTAAAATGTTTGCGGTTGGCTAATTTTTCTTATAGAAGAGGTAGAAATGTGCAGGGAGACGAAGGATGACTGATAAGATCCTGCTTTCTGTACGCATCTAGTACCTATCTACCATATATATATATATATATATATATATATATATATATATATATATATATATAGGGTTATTTGCCGGGACCTCCCCTCGAAGTTTGCATAATTACAGTTTGCATCTCTCGGACTTTCAAAACTACAAAAACCTCCCCTCAATGTTTACCTTTCATAACATTCATGCACAAAAGTACCCCCTTTGAAGTAAATTTTCAGGGGGTCTTTTTGTGCATGAATGTTATGAAATGTAAACATTAAAGATGGTAATTTTAATTTTGAAAGTTAGAGGGGTGTAGAGCTGATATCGAGTCGAGTTCGAGTGATTTGGGCTCGGCTCGAAAGCGAAATTTTTGAGTCAAACTCGACTTGAATTCGAGTTCGAGTCGAGCTGGCTCGACTCGAAATGGCTCGATTCCGAGCCGGCTCGAAATCCAATTTAGCTGGATTAAAATCGAATCGAGCTGGCTTAAAATTGAGCAATTTCTCCTTATTCTTAGTTGGCTCGAAATTAAATTGGAAAACATTTAAATTTAGCAAATACTAAAAGCCTTCAATATTTGTATTTAGGTTTAAAATTTAGTGTTTTTAATTTTAAAATTATAATATATTAATAAATACATTTTTAATCAAATTCAATTGATTCGAATCATATTTCGAGCGATTCAGGGTTGGCTCGAAATCAGATTTGAGTCAAATTGAATCGAATCAATTGTAACCGATTTTGATTCGGCTCAATATTCGACCAACTTTTGAGTTTCAAATAATATGCTCTTCCTTAGAGGGGTGCAAGCTGTAATTACACAAACTTTGAGGGGTGGTCCCGGTAAACGCACACACTTAGAGATATATATATATAGATATAGATATAGTGAGAGGGGGAGCAAGAGGATGAGAGAGGGGTTGTTTATCGCGATCTCTCCTATAAATATATGTATAGTGAGGGGGAGCGAGAGGGAGGGGTGAGGTTGTTTATTGGGATCTCTCCTATAAATTTGCAAAATTACAAGTTGCACCACTTTATCTTACAAAAATTGGCCAACAAGTTTACATTTCATAATATGCATATTTCCCTATAATTTTTTTTCATGGATATTTTTGTGCATGCATGTTATGAAATATAAACTTGCATAAGAGGTTTTGTAATTTCAAAGGATATAAGAGTGAGGTTTCTGTAATTTCAAAAGATAGAGGGGTGCAACTTATAATTATCCCAACTCTCAAGGAGATTTGTGTAATTAATAGTATATATTTATTGGGCAAATTTTCAAAAGGAGTTTCACCTTGCAAATATGAAAGAGTGTAGACTATAGATCATCTAAATTTGGACTTTGCTTCATTATCAATATAATTATTCAATTTATATATGAAATTTGTTCTACTCTCCAAAAGGAAATATAATTATTCAATTTATATATAAATTTGTATACTCTTGTCATTTCATCAAACAGGGAGTGTCCCAAATTGATGAAGCTTTTGAAGAACATTACAAAAGCAAGCTAAGAAGTAATTTACTGAAGCCATGAAATTATAAAAAAATTATGAAATTATGAAAAGTTATTTGCCCAATTCACAATGAGATGCTGAAATTATGAAAATTTATTGGTCCTATTCACAATCAGATGCGAACAATTGATTCTGGTTTTGTTTTCGAGAAAATTCTGCGGCGGAGAAAACAGAACCTCATCACAAACATCTTGTGTGCTAGCAAAGTGACAATCTGACGCATTAGGAAAAGGCTACATTAGTTGGATAGGAGTGGTTGCCGGCGAGGAATGGGCCGCCATGCTCCGGCGAGGTCGGCGAGCAGGTGCAGGTGATGCCTTTCTTCGGGTCGGGAGAGAACCCAACAGGCGCGGACGGCTTTACTCTTAGGTATTTAAATGATTTGTGTATAGTATTTTTAAATGCGCAAAAAAACTATCAAAAAACTTAAAAAAATGGTCCAAAGTCATCAAAATTGACAAGACAAGAAGCTATTAAAAACCTGGAATAAAATTAGATTGTCTTTTAACCATAACAAACTATCAAAAATGGTAATAGCATGCCAAAACCCTCAAAATTGGCAAGACAAGAAGCTACCAAAAAACTGATTTCACGTGAAGAAAAAATAAACTCACTTGCAAGTTTTTTTTTATTATGATCAGGTAAGCCACATTTTGAGCATTTTACCGTGCCAAATTTGCGCGACATCTTAGATTGACCTTTCTCCTCGTCTTCCATGTGTCTTTTCTTTTTGGGTCTACCAGGAGCTCTTCGGCAAATTGGCGGTAGAATTTTAGGCTTAGTTTGGGGTGACTTATTTTCACCGGTCAAGCGGTCACGACCGCATGAACCGGACCTTAATTAAGGTCCGGTTCATGCGGTCGTGACCGCTTGACCGGTGAAAATAAGTCCCCCCAAACGGAGCCTTAGTGTCACCAACGTTTCCCCAAAAATTGGTCCATTGGTTGGTCAAATACTATGTTTGTAACATTCATTGTAAATAATTTTTTGAAGCCCACACAAACAGAATTCTAAACATGAAGAGATTGATACATAAATTTTGTTTTTTTTTTTCCTATAGTATTCTTCTTTTACAACAATAAATCTTTTATTAATTGTACAAAAATAAGAAAAGTTGGGACTCATGCGTCCATCACCATGGAGATTGGAGAGCAATAAATCGGTGGTGAACCTGCTCCTCTAGTTTTCTGTATTAGAGGTTTATTTTGCTAGAAGAAATCATGACATCATTTTCTTACCATTCTTCCCCTACACCACTAAATTTATAAAAGCCCTCCACCACTCCCATCTCAAACTCGCCACAGACAAAAAAATATGGGAAACAGGGGAAACAATAATGTCATCGTTGAAACGGGGGAAACAAAAGGAACCCTAAAATACCATGAGGTGCGTTCGTTTGGTAGGTTTTGATTGACATGAATTGGCTTTGGTCGAAAACCTAAGGCGCAGAGGTTTTGGAATTGGGTCAAAACCAATGTCCGTGTTAGTTTGTTAGAAGGTTTTCAATCACAGGAATTGAATATTCCAATATTTATGTTCAGTTGCAGGATGGAATTCAGAGACATGAATTGATATTTGAAATCAAAAATTGAATTATTTTACATCAGAAGTTAAATCTTAATAATATGAACAAATGCTGATTATGAAATGCAAATGTGACAGGTTGTAGTAGAGAAAAACTCAACACGGAGTGTTATAACATATATATGCCAAAATCAAGAAGTTATAGCATAACAAATACATAGCTAAGACTAACACACTTCTTCGACATCAAAATGTGTTCAAGTTCGACTTAGCTAACAAGATGATAAAAGAGATCATTCAGACAATCATGTCATAGTTTTGGTTACTAAACCCGATACATGCAATAAAACATACAAACTCCAAACTAATCACACATATGAATGCACAACCATCTCCTCCTAGCAATCTCTGGCAAAACCAAGAAGGCCCACATTTGGTCGCGTCAACACTGAGCAAATCTATGACTTTATCAAATCATCCTCTGAAAGTTCTGGCATGACAGATAATGCTTGATACACTGCCTCAATCCTCGACCTCGAAGGTGCTCCGACAGGGAAAATTTCAATTGGATTATCCATCTTATTCGCAATATGAGTGTCAGCTTCTGCAATCATATCAATAGCTGATGGTTTTTTGGGTTTTTTCTTCCTTCGACCACTCGGCTCTGACGCAGCATCCTCTTTAGGAATATCTTCCACATCAAAATCATAAGTTGATTCCACTCTCATTGACGCATTAGCACCATTTGCTCTGTCAGTCCCACAAAGGGTTGCCAAATCACCCCAATTTACGATGACTTTATCTTTCTAGTGCTTCAAAAATGGATGTGTCTGCATTATTAAAATAAATGTAATCAACACATACACTTAACATAGGAGATAACATTGTTGATATAAACTTTAGTACCTTTATATAATCGGCCCAGACCTCCTCACTATCAACTTGTACCACATGTCGTTCCCAATCCCACCCAAAACCACTTGTATCTAGCATTGCTGATATTTCC
This sequence comes from Dactylorhiza incarnata, assembly GCA_033032865.1. Taxonomy (NCBI): domain Eukaryota; kingdom Viridiplantae; phylum Streptophyta; class Magnoliopsida; order Asparagales; family Orchidaceae; genus Dactylorhiza; species Dactylorhiza incarnata. The sequence goes on along the minus strand of JAWHQI010000123.1, from coordinate 4,221,018 downwards.
TGGTAGTATTTATTCCACGTTTTCAATCTTGCCGATATTTTTTCATTGCTAACACGAACTTGACACTCATCCCACAAAGTAGTGATAACAACGGTGAATGCTACTCTTTTCCACCCATTTGAACCCTTGTTACCAAGATGTAGTTGCTCTAAAAGAGAAGCAGAAAGAGCATAATCCATCTCAGCGGTCCAATGAATATATGATTTCTCCTTCTCTTTTGAAGCTTGAGTTTTATTCTTGTCCATATCGGCACTGTAAAATATAACATCACGAAACTTTCATATAAAAAGATAGATAGCAATATAAAAAGATAGATAGCAACATAAAAAGAAAGATAGCAACATAAAAAGATAGATATCAACATAAAATGATAGAAATGAGTTCATTCATTTGTTGTTTGATACTCATTAAATATTGTTAGAGCTAAGTTATCTCTGAATGCAGTCCATTCATTTCTTACTTGAATGGGTTCAACTGTATCTGCATACTCAAAACTATCCCCGCTACCATGTTGTGTTAATATCTCTGCATCAACTTCCTCCAATAATCTTACATCATTAACTAGCTTCTTGTCCACCAAGAAATTGTGGAGAATGCAACAAGCGTTAATAATTTGAACATGTATAATAAGAGAGAACAATTAAAATATGTGATAATGCACAATAAGGAAGCTATGTTTCTATTCTTTGACAAGGTGAGGAACATGTTGCTTGATATTAAAGAAAGACGGTTGTCGTAAGATTGCCCATCTTTTTTAAAGTAACCCGAAGGTTCTTTCGATAACATTTCTCTTCTTTGAATGTCAAAGATTAAAACACTTTTTATAAGTAGTAGGAGTGTTTCCTTGAGTGGCCCATTCTTGAAGATGATAACGTATCGACCGATAAGGAACTAGATATTCTGGTCCATTCGTATAACCCGCATCGACAAGATAATACTTACCTACAATGTTAAATTATACGTTATATATCGGCAAACACTCCTATCTACGGGAACTTCAATCTTAACAATCTTACCTACGGGAACTTCAAAGCAATCCTCCCTTTTCATTGCATTACGAAGCACCCTTGAATCTGAAGAAGAACCCTCCCAACGAGGTAAAATATAGATGAATTTCATGTCAGCGTCGCAAACTCCGAGGACATTGGTTGTAATTGCTTGTTTCCTATTGCGATATCTTCCTTGGTCACTTGTTGGTACGGTGACCTCAATATGTGTGTCATCAATAGCACCAACACAATCTTAAAAGTACCCCCTCCTATGTGCTTGTGATGTTTCAGAACGTTTGATATATTCCGAACACATCTTTAAGATTGCCCTCAATATAGTATTAAAATATCGGCTAATGGTATCACCTACAATTCAAAATTTAGTGTTATGTGCTAGGACGTATAAGATTAACCCTACCGATTCCTTCACCGATACATTCCGAGTCTCACTTAAAAGCCCTCTCCCAACTAATATGTTACACAAGCTACAAAAAACGCTCTTGTTCATACGCAGTTGGTTATAACAGTTGATATTTGACCCATTATATAACCTATTTAATAGCGTCATTCTGACAGTATTGTGTTGTTCCCTAATGTTCGGACAACGAATTTTGATAATTTTCATCAAATTAGTGGCGACAACAGCTGATAAAGCGGCTACAATAACTCTTTTTCTCATGTTAATTCTTCTTCTCCTATGGAACTCGATCAAAATATCCATCTACGAAACATAATAAACAAACACATAAATAACACATTCAAACACAAACAAACACAACCACATACACACGCAACCATACACTAGACAACACACATTCACACAAACAAACACAACCACAAACACACAACCATACAAACATAAACACACACAACAATACAAACAACACTTTCAAACATAAACACATTCAAACACACATACAAACACACACAACCACAAACACACACAACCATACACTTAACAACACACACAACCACACACTTAACCACAAACACAACACACACACACAACCACAAACATGCACAACCATACACTTAACAACACACACAACCATAGCTCTTAACCACAAACACAGCACACAACCACAAATACACACAACCATACACTTAACAACACACACAACACACACACACAACCACATAACACATAAATAACAAACATAAACATACACCCACCACAAACACACAACCATACAAACACACACAACCATACAAACACACACACACACACAAACACAAAACACATACAATGTTACCGACTTGCGAGAGGAAGAACCACCGTGGCGGGTGTACGCGCGGCGAGCTCGCAAAGCGGTTGACACAGGAGCAGCACGCGAATTGGTATCGCCGGGCGGTACCACCGGCGATACCAACGGCGACAGCAGGACCGGCGCTGGCATTGGAGATGAGCAGGCTTAATAATTTATTATTTTGTTTATGGATATTTTAGTAATGTATTGGGGAGGCCTCATAGTATAAGAGGTCTTCCTAAAAACCTAATGGGCATCTTTGGATCATTTGTGCTAAGAGGGGCTGCTCCCCTTCCTTTCGTTCTCTCTCCTTCTCTCTCTATCTCCTCTTCTATCTCCTTCTCTAACCTATCTCCTTTCCCCGCTTCCGCCCGGTAACGCCCCGCTGCCGCCCGACGACACCGCGCCTACCGCCTCTTTCCCTCGCTGCCGCTCCCACTGCCGTCCGCCGGCGCCTGCAGCCCCTCTCCCGACGGCCGGCCGACCCCCGCTTGCATTGGAGTTGCCGTCCTTCACCGGGGTGGATCCCATGGGCTGGATAGCCCGCGCCGAGCAATTTTTCGACCTCCACCTTACCCAGAAGACGACAAGGTGGGCACGGCGGTCGTCGGCCTTTCGGGCTCCGCCTTGCACTGGGCACGGTGGCTTCGCCAGGTGCAACCCCAGATTTCCTGGGCCGAGCTCAAGCACGAAATGATTCAGCGTTACGACGCGCGTCACTCCAGCTCCGCCATTGAGCGTCTCTGCAGCATACGCCAGTCCTCCGACCTCGACACGTACATTGATGAGTTCGTGGCATTGGTCTCACACGTACCGGGGCTGCCACCCGACCACTATTTGGGTTTTTTTTGCAAGGATTGCTGCCCGCCATTCGTTCTCGCCTCCGTACCCACCATCCCCACACTGTTTCGGCCGCAATCGACCTTGCTCGCGTCGTCGAGGCGGATCTGGGCATTCGCCACCCGGCCCTGGCTCACCACCCGCTGCCTCGGCCGGCCCCTCCGCGGGACGTGGCGCCTCGGCAAGTTCAACATGGTGGCCAGCGGACAGGCCGCCCCACTCACCACCGTTTTTCAGATAGCGAGTACAACGACCTCCGCCGCAAGGGGTTATGTTTCCGGTGCCGTCAACCGTACGCCCCCAACCATGTCTGCTCGGTCAAAGAATTTCATGCCCTGTTTGGAGACGACGCGGCTACAGAGGCGCTGTCCGAGGAGATTGAACCTCTCTTACCCGAGGAAGCCGAACCTCTCCTTCACCCCACCGAGCCATTCCACTGCCTGGAGCTTCCTTGCTTCTCGATCGGCGGCATCACGGGTCCTCGCACGATGAAACTCCAAGGCCGCATTCGGGACCGTGACATTGTTATCATGATTGACAGTGGCGCGAGCCACAACTTTATCTCGGCAAACCTGGCGCGCGATCTCGCTCTTCCCCACCTTCCATCCGCGGAATTCACAGTCTACTTAGGGGACGGCCGCCGACGGCCGACACAGGGCCTGTGCCAAGCGATCACGCTGACCGCGGGCTCGTGCTCTATCACGGCCGACTTCTATATTTTCGAGTTAGGCGGCATTGACGCCATCTTGGGGGTTGCTTGGTTGCAAACGCTGGGCGACGTTCGAGTAAACTGGGCGAAGATGATGATGCACTTTCAACAGGGGGCGACGTCGTGCTGCCTTACGGGTGACTGTTGGGTTTTCTACAACCATACATCATATGTAGGCGCAGCGGAAATAAAGAGAACAACCCAAAAGAGTTTGGATCGGGCCATGAACATTGAATCAAGAAGTTAATCAAAACTACTAGGTATGAAAATTACCTTTGTGGAGTTGGATCGAATCCAACCTAGGTGCTCCAAGATGAAATCCAAATTTCTGCCTTGAGTTCTTCAAGGATCGAAATAGATCGATCCCTCTACAGAAGTCCACACAAGCGATGAAGAACCCTAGCTTCTTGTCGTACAAGAACTAGGTCGGAGAAGGAAGCTCTCAACGTCCTCACGGACTGCTAGGTCCGATCCAGAGGAGGCGGCGACCGGCGACGACGTCTATCGGCGGCGGAGCGACGATCGGCGGACGAAATGAGAACAGACGGAACACTTCCGTCGTTTCTCTCTCGCGAAAAGGCTCGATCTGAAAAACCGTCGTTGCCAAAGCCCTAATCATGTCCTTTTATACGCAAGGCATAAAATCGACTATCCGCAGACCAGAGGGAAAAACAGAAGATCTGTCCAGATTTACATTCGCCTAATTCGACTAATGATATTCGCCAAATTCGACTAATGACATTCGCCGAATTCGACTAATGACATTCGCCGAATTCGACTAATCATTCGGCTATATAAATTCGGCGAAACCATTTCGTCGAACTGACCGGATTCGGCTAAACCCTTTAGTCGAATCTGTAATAAATTCGGTTAATCATATTAGCCGAATTTCATTAGTCGAATCACCATAATTCGGTTAATCACATTAGCTGAATTTGACATAATTCGGTTAAACCCTTTAGCCGAATTTGTCATGAATGAATCCATTCGTTTAAACTCTTTAAACGATTTCCCGTTGAGACATTCTCAACTTAATTCCAAGCAGTCACATGATTGGTCCTCCACTCATATCCAATATGAGTAAGGCCAACACAATCATTTCTCCAATTTCTCCAAACGCTTTTATGTGCGACCTTATAGGCTCATATTGCGTTGGCAGCAAGACTAACTGTTGATTGCTTTGAGATCACCTCAGAAACTCCAACAGTGACTCCACCCTCCTGCGGACGCCAGTGTCATTCCGGGCCCTTCAACGCACCTCGTCCGTCAACTTCTCGGCATGGCTATGGCTCTTGGTGAGCGACCAAGAGGATCTGCACCCTTTACCGGACGACATCCGGGGCATCTTGGACGAGTTTGCCGAAATTTTCGTGTCCCCGACCGGCTTACCCCCGGCCCGCCCCACGGACCACGCCATCGTACTTCACCCGGGGACATCAACAGTATCAGTTCGACCGTACCGATATGGACACGTTCAGAAAGATGAGATCGAACGTCTCATGCGGGAAATGCTTTTGGGGGGCATCATTCGGCCGAGCGCCAGCCCCTTCTACAGCCCGGTCCTCCTCGTGCGGAAGAAAGATGGCAGTTGGCATTTCTGCGTGGACTATCGGGAACTCAACAAGGCCACCGTCGCCGACAAATACCCGATTCCGGTCATCCAGGAGCTCTTGGACGAGCTCCATGGCGCAACCTTCTTTACCAAGCTGGATCTCCGCTCCGACTATCATCAGATTCGAGTGCGCCCGGCGGATATTCCCAAGACTGTGTTTCGTACTCACGATGGCCACTTCGAGTTCTTGGTCATGTCGTTCTGTTTGACCAACGCCCCGGAAACTTTTCATGCTACGATGAACAACATTTTTCGGCCGGTACTCCGCAAACATGTGCTTGTATTTTTTGATGATATATTGGTATATAGTTCCAATTGGCAGGAACACCTCCAGCACGTCCCGGCCACCTTTCGCACTCTTCGCAGCCACAGTCTCGTCCTCAACCGGAAGAAGTGCTCCTTCGGAACCACTTCGGTTAGTTACCTGGGCCACACGATCTCGGCCAACGGAGTGGCCATGGAGGCCGACAAGGTTGCGGCGGTGCCCTGGGCTTGACCGGCTACTACCGCCGGTTCATTCAAGGCTATGGGACTTTAGCCCGCCCCCTCACCCAACTACTCAAGCTTTCGGAGGAGGGCCCATTCATCTGGTCGGCGGCGGCCATGGCAGCGTTCGCGGCCTTGCAATCGGCCCTCGTGCATGGGCCGGTATTTGCTATGCCGGACTTCCAACAGCCCTTTGTGGTCGAGTGCGATGCATCGGGCACCGGTGTCGGCGCGGTCCTTATGCAGTCCGGACGACCAATAGCTTTCTACAGCCGGGCTTTCTCCCCCGCTGTTCGCAGCCGTTCGGCATATGAGAATGAACTGATGGCCTTGGTATTGGCGGTACAGCACTGGCGGCCATACCTTCTCGGTCGGCCGTTCGTGGTTCGGACGGATCACCACAGCCTCCGTTATCTCCTTCAACAGAAAATCGCCACACCGGCACAACAAGTTTGGGTCGCGAAGCTATTGGGCTACGATTTTTTGATCGAGTTCCGCTCCGGTAAAACAAACCGGGCGGCGGATGCGCTGTCTCGCCAACCGCACGCACCCGAGTTGACTGCCATTTCTCGACCGGTCTGGGAAGAGGGCTCCGACATACAGGAGGGAGTCGAGCAGGACCCGTACTTATCAGCAATCCGGACAGCTCTCATCACCGACCCAGCGGCGCACCCCCCTACTCCCTCATTGGCGGACGTCTGTTCTACCGCGGACTTTTGGCACTTTCCGCGTCCTCCGCGTGAATTCCTCGGTTGCTGGCCAAGTTCCACGCGTCCCCAACCGGCGGTCACGCCGGCGCCTTCCGGACATATCGCCGCTTGTCGGCCTCCTTGTTCTGGCCTCAGAGTTTTCGCCAAATCAAGGCCTACGTCGCCGAATGCCTTACATGTCTGAAGGCCAAGTATGAAGCACTGTTCCCAGGCGGCCTCCTACAACCCCTTCCGGTACTGGAGCGTATATGGGAAGACATTGCTATGGATTTCATCACCCGACTTCCCCGGTCTGACGGGTTCGACTGTATCTTGGTGGTAGTGGACCACCTCTCAAAGTATGGCCATTTCATTCCCCTTCGCCATCCGTGCACGACAAAGACGGCCGCGGACAGTTTAATTTCCAGCATCGTGCGCCTTCACGGGTTTCCGCGCTCCATCGTGAGCGACCGAGACCCCCTTTTTTGAGCAGTTTTTGGACCTCCTTATTCCGACTACAAGGAACTCAGCTTCGCATGAGCACCGCCTACCATCCGCAGACGGACGGGCAATCAGAAGTTCTCAATCGGTGCCTTGAAACCTACCTACGGTGCTTCATTGGCGAAAGACCGGGGACTTGGGCCAAGTGGCTCCCGTGGGCGGAATATTCGTACAATACGGCTTATCACTATGCAGCCAACACCTCCCCCTTCACAGTGGTTTACGGCCGTCCACCCCCTTCGATCGTGCGGTATCTGCCCGGTGAGTGCAATGTGGACGGTCTCGCGGTGCACTTGCAAGATCGTGACACTATTTTGGACAGTTTAAAGCATCACCTCCGGCGCGCTCAAGCCAAGATGACATCTTTTGCGAATCGCAAACGCCGGGACCTCCAACTCGCAATTGGAGAGAAAGTATTCATCAAGATGCAACCTTACCGGCAACTGTCCGTAGCTCGCCGAACGTGCCCAAAATTGGCCCCACGTTTCTTCGGCCCCTTCGAGGTGATCGGCCGCATTGGAGCGGTGGCCTACCGCCTTCGACTACCGGACGACAGCCAGATCCATCCCGTCTTCCACGTATCACAACTTCGTCGGGTCATCGGCGACCACCCGGCCGTGGATCACATCCCCGCCAACTTGGACTATTCCAGCACCGCACCCCTATATCCGGCCGCCATCATCGATCGCCGCTCATCTCACTCCGGGACGCACTTCCCCGAGGAAGTTCGTGTAGAATGGCGACACCGGCCCCAGTCCGAGAGCACGTGGCTAATTCGCGACGACTTCCGCCGTCAGTTTCCAGACTACTGCCTTGAGGACAAGGCCAATTTCCCAGACGGCGGCATTGTTACCGACTTGCGGGAGGAAGAACCACTGTGGCGGGTGTACGCGCGGCGAGCTCGCGGAGCGATTGACACAGGAGCAGCACGCGAATTGGTATCGCCGGGCGGTACCACCGGGGATACCAACGGCGACAGCAGGACCGGCGCTGGCATTGGAGATGAGCAGGCTTAGTAATTTATTATTTTGTTTATGGGTATTTTAGTAATGTATTGGGGAGGCCTCATAGTATAAGAGGTCTTCCTACAAACCTAATGGGCATCTTTGGATTATTTGTGCTAAGAGGGGCTGCTCCCCTTCCTTTCGTTCTCTCTCCTTCTCTCTCTATCTCCTCTTCTATCTCCCTCTCTAACCTATCTCCTTTCCCCGCTTCCGCACGGTAACGCCCCGCTGCCGCCCGACGACACCGCACCGACCGCCTCTTTCCCTCGCTGCCGCTCCCACTGCCGTCCGCCGATACCTAAGTGGTATCATACAACCACACACTTAACACATTCATACACACATACAACACACAAAACCACAAAACACATACAACCATACACTTAACAACACACACAACATAAACATACAAACACACATAACAACACACATACACACAACCACAAAACACATACAACCATACACTTAACAACACACACAACATAAACATACAAACACACATAACAACACACACAACACAACCACAAAACACATAAATAACAAACAAAAACATACACCCACCACAAACACACACACACAACCACACAAACACACATTCAACCACAAACACATTCATACACACATACAAACACACATTCAAACACAACACACACACAACCATACAAACAACACATTCAAACATAAACACAAACACACACATTCAAACACAATATTCACTCAAGCTATACAAACACAAATACATATAAACAATCACATATACAAACACAAATACATTTAAACATTCACTCAAAACTATACCTAGGAACACAAAAAATTATATCTATCAGAAGGTGGGCCAAATGGGCGGAAGAAGCCCTTGTAAACGTTGGAGGAAGAAGATCCTCACGGTCGTCGCCGGATTGGAGGAAGGAGCGGTGATGAAGTGCTCGGCCGATTAGGTCGCCATATGCAATGCTAGGTCTAATCGGAGCTTGAAAATGGGAGAATAGGCTCACAGAGACGGAGATACGCTGGACCTTAACCGGAGAGGAGATGTGGGATGAAGTCGCCGGGGAGGAGGAGCTGCAATTTCGCCGGAGACGGAAGGGAGAAGCTGCGCGCGCCTTTCACGATTAGGTTCGTTCTGTCGAGCACTCCGCAAAATCGAGCAAAAAGGATCGGTTTTGGGAATAGGCATTTTTCCTAAGTCTTAAAACCTACAGGTTTTGGGTGAAAACCAATGTCAGTGACAATTGTGGCCAAACGAACAACGAAATTGGAATTGGGAAACCCAATTTCAATTTCGTAATGTCAATTCTTGCCCAACGAACACACCTAGTGGCTCCTGGAAACAGGAGGAACAAAAGGAAAAGAAAATGATCCATCGTAGAAACCTAAGCCCTAAAATCGATCACCTCCTAGAAACGCCAGAGCGGTCGCCGTGAGTACTCGTCGAGGATTTCAGTCTCGAGGTGGTTGCGTGGGAGAAGGGAGGAGAAGGGCGTGTTTTATGATTCATACGAGAGAGATGACGGAAAAGAAAATGTTGTCTATTTTAGGACTAAAGCAAAAAGTTAGCAAATATTAGAGACTGATTTCTGCAAATTAAAAACTTTGGGACTGAAATAACAATGACAGTAAAGGTTGGGGACTAAAATGGTTATTTTGCCAAGAACAAAAAGAAAACTCTAAAAGCGAAATCTGACACGAAAGAGACAGAAGAGCTTGAGATTGCAGATTGCTTATTTACTCGATATGGGCATCCCCAGAGCAGTCTCCACGCCGTCTCCGGCGACTCCATTCCCATCATCTTCATCACCCTCGCGGCCAGCCTCGTCTCCTACATGCGTTCTCTGCTCTACTCGCCGCGCCTCCACCTCCCTCACCCATCCTCCCCCGCCGGCGTCGGCCCCCTCTCCGATCTGCCCTTCCTCTCCCACAACCTATCGGCCTTCCCCTTCTTCTCCCCACCCTCACCCAATTGCCACACCGACTGCATTCTGCCTCTCACTCCTTGCCGATGGGGAGCGCGTCCGGTGGCTCTTGTGCCGCCACGTCTTCCACGCAAATAAAAACTGACCTAAATGCGCTATATGCACACCAATCTTAAGAAAAAAGACTTAAATGTAATATATGCAAATCAACTTTAAGAGAAAAAGACCTAATATTTGTTTGATGTGTCTTTATCACTTGTTGAATTTTTGAGTTTGCTACCAATCAAGTGTACCAACGATGAACAAAGAAGGCTATATTCCAACTAGGCAACCAAATTACAAATAAACACGGCTGAATACAAGTTGCATCCAACTTGAATCACAACAGCCAATAGAAGGTAAGACAAGGTCACGGACAAGGTCCGCTTCTTCTCCCGAGCACACCAGGCTGGTGATACTCGCTCCTCACTGTCGCCGGGGCGATATCGGCTGTCGCCGGGCGATATCTCTGATCCTCGCAAGCTCGCTGCTCGCACTCCAGATACTCGCAAGCTCGGTGCTCGCACTCCAGGATACTCGCACGCTCGTCGCGCACGCTTCCTCGCTTTCTCGCTGTCGCCGGGCGATATCACTGTCGCCGGGCGATATCTTCAATAGTCGCTACTCGCTCAAGGGAGCTCGCCGAACTCACTCCAAGTCCGATGCTCGCCAGGTAGCACTCTGGTATCTCTAACTCGCTCCGAGTTGAGGATACTCGCCGCTTCTGATGGCTATAGTCGTTACTCGCTCAAGGGAGCTCGCCGAACTCACTCCAAGTCCGATGCTCGCCAGGTAGCACTCTGGTATCTCCAACTCGCTCCGAGTTGAGGATACTCGCCACTTCTGATGGCTATACTCGTCACTCTCAGAGTATATACTCGTCACTGTCAGAAGGTGTATTTTTAGGGGGGGTACCCCTCTATTTATAGGCAAACTCAAAGGGGGCGAGTAGGAGCAACCGCCGGGCGAGATCGCCGATACTCGCACGCTGTCCGATACTCGCACGCTGTCGCCGATACTCGCACGCTGTCGCCGGCAATAGCCACTGTCGCCGGGCGACAGCTCACTTCAAAAAACTAACACTCCCCCTTGAAGTGAGCTCCGGGAACAACTCCAAGCAACGAGCGAAGCCTCCGGAACGACCCCGTAGATAGGGGCTTTGTGAATATGTCCGCAAGGTTGTCTTCGCTCCGCACATGCTCCACAGTGATCAAGCCACCCAGCACCTTCTCTCTGATGAAGTGATGCTCGATCTCAATGTGCTTGGTCCTTGCATGACACACTGGATTGGTTACCAGTTTCAATGCACTCTCATTGTCCCCGCGAAGCACAGCAGGTCCGCTGACCTCCTCATCCACATCCTCCACTAGTCTCCTTAGCCAGACACACTCCTGAGCTGCTAAGGACGACGCCTTGTACTCGGCCTCCGTGGTAGAAAGGGAAATGGAGTCCTGCTTCTTGCTACACCACGAGATAGCAGCTGCTCCACACAAGAACACATACCCTGATGTCGATTTGCGATCATCAGCGTCACCTCCATAGTCTGCATCCGTGTATCCGTGCAGCTTGAAGTTAGACTTCTCCTCATAGGACAACCCCATCTCAAGGGTGCCCTTCACATACTTCAGAATCCCCTTGGCTGCCTCCAGATGAGGCTTCCGCGGCTCCTGCATATACCGACTAACTCGGCCGACAGCAAAGGCGATGTCCGGCCTTGTGATAGTCAAGTATATAAGACTCCCTACCAGAGCCCGAAAGATCTTCGGATCAGGAAGAATCCTCCCTTCTTCCTTCCGAAGCTTCAGCCCTGCCTCCAGAGGCACGGAACTGCTCTTCCCCTCCTTCATGCCGAATCTTTCGACGATTCTCTCGGCATACGCCCTCTGGGAAACATCCAGTCCGCCTCTTCTCTTCTCTACTTGGAGGCCAAGGAAATGGTGCAGTTCACCAAGATCCTTCATCTCGAAGCGTATGGAAAGCTACTCTCTCAGCGCCGCGACCTCCTCAGGGTTGTTCCCTGTCACGAACATGTCGTCGACGTATAGCAGCACCAGCACGTGAAGACCTTCATCCTTCTTCACGAACATGCTGGAGTCTGAATCTGAGGCATCGTAGCCGCAGAACTGCAGGTACTCCGCAATCTTTCCATACCAGGCTCTCGGCGCCTGTTTAAAACCATAGAGGGCCTTCTTCAGCTTGCAGACGTGACGCGGCTGGGACTTGGACACGTATCCAGGTGGTTGCACCATGAATATGTCTTTGTCGATCTCTCTGTATAGGAACGCGTTCTTCACGTCCAGCTGCCATAGCTTCCAACCTCGGCACGCTGCCAAAGCGATGATCGTCCTCACTGACGTCATCTTCGCTACAGGACTGAAGGTCTCCTCGTAGTCCTCTCTGTAGGTCTGTGAGAAGCCTCGAGCGACAAGCCTCGCCTTGTACCGCTCCACTTCTCCATCAGCCCTCTTCTTCACCTTGTACACCCACTTGCAGGTGACAGGTTTGATGCCCTCCACCATGGGAACCAGGTCCCATGTCTCATTCTTCTCTAGGGCCTCCATCTCCTCGATCATGGCCGCGTCCCACTCCTTGATGTCAGCTGCATCCTCAAAGCAGGCAAGTTCCCTCTCATCGAGTGGTCCTGCGAAGAAGCAGGAAACCAGACTCACGAAGTTCCCCTCCTTATAGCGAGCAGGCGGGACGATGGTCCTCTTCGACCTCCTCAAGGCTTGGCCACTATCTACCACTCCGGTAGAATCCTCTGCTTGAGCTGCTCTCTGAGCTCCTCTCTGAACTCCTCTTGAAGCGGTGCTCTCCCTGCTTCTTGAGTTCGTAGCTCCCCCTGAGCCAGATGCTCCTCCTGAGCCAGATGCTCCTCCTGAGCCAGATGGCAATGGAGCACTTGGAGATAACTCCAACTCCACAGTAAGGTCCTCAGTGACCCACTCCTCTTCCCTGCTAGCTTCTCCACTCTCCGGCAGCTCCACAGAAGAGACTCCCTGGTATGAGACCAGTTCGTCAAACACAACGTCGCGCGAGACGACGAACCTGCGAGTCTGCGGATCCATGCACTTCCACCCCTTCTTCCGCTCATCGTAGCCGATGAAGATACACTTCCTCGCCTTCGACTCTAACTTTGTTCTCTGAGCATCCGGGACGTGCACGAAGCAGATAGAACCGAACACCTTCATGTGACCCACATTGGGCTTCTCCCCGAACATGAGCTGGTGTGGAGACACCATCCTGTTAGGACTCAGAGGTAGCCTGTTGATCACATGAGTAGCACATGCCATTCCCTCTGCCCATAAGGCCTTGGGAATGCTCTTGGCATGTAGCCAACTCCTGGTAGTCTCCACCAGATGGCGGATCTTCCTCTCTGCCACCCCATTCTGCTGAGGGGTGTGAGCGCAAGAGAGCTCCCGCCGAATGCCGAACCTCCTGCAGAAAGAAGCAAACTCATTGGAGGTAAACTCCCCTCCATTGTCGCTCCTCAGCTTCTTGACTCTGCGGTTCAGCCTCCCCTCTACAAGCTCCTTCCACTCGAGGAACTTGTTGAAGACTTCTGATTTCTCTCTCAGAAAGTATACCCACATATAGCGGGTATAGTCATCCACCAGAACCAGCGCATACTTATTGCCTCCATAAGTACGGGTGACGCACGGCCCCATCACGTCAGCATGTACGCACTCAAGAGGTGCCTTACACCTGGTCTCCGACTTGTCAAATGGAAGTCGATGTGACTTTCCATATTGGCATCCGTCGCACACATGGCCGTCGCCGTAGGAAGTGAGATGAGGCAGGCCGCTCACAAGGCCCTTTGCCGCCATCATCTTCAGCTTGTCCATCCCCACATGACCCAGCCTCTCATGCCAGATCACAGCGCTGTCATTCGTATTCAGCTTGTCCACGTAGGCACTTGCAGACAGAACATACAAGTCCTTCACCCTTCTCCCGGTGAGCGTGACATCAGCATCGACAGACGATAGGTTCTTCAGGAACTTCACCTCCTTCGGTCCGAACAGCACGTGGTAACCAGCATCCACTGCGTTGGCAACCGAGAAGAGGTTCTTCTTCATGCCAGGCACATGATAGACACTCTTCAGTGTCACTGGCTTCTCTCTACTCCCAAGGGACACCTTCCCTTCTCGCTCCACTGGATGGATCGTATCATCCGCAGTGATGATAGCATCCGATCCTTCATATGCTGCCAAGGAGGCGAACTTCGACATATCTCCAGTGAGATGATGCCCGCAACCGGAATCCACTATCCAGTCGTCCTCGAGGTTGATGGAGGCTAAGACATCGACTGACGTTGCCGTCATCTCTGCCAGGAAACAATTGTCTCCCCTCTCACCGCCCTGGTGACCTCCACCTCTTCCTCCACCTCTCTGGTGATCTCCCTCCTTGTTAGCAGCATGACCGGCCCTCAGATTGGACAGGCAATCCTTTGCCATGTGCCCGTACTTCTTACAGGCAAAGCAAAGGTATCTCCCCTTCTCGTCGCGGGCAGGAAGGAACTTCCCCCCATCTCCCTGAGAGGACGTTGAAGGTCCCTCTCCGGAGTTCTTCTTTCTCTTGTCCCAGGATCTCTTCTTTCCTGAGAACAACGCCTCGCCATCTCCTCCTGAGATGGATACTCCCGCCATCTGCTTCGCCAAGCTCTCCTGTGACGATAGCAGGTTCTCTAGCTCCAGAAGGGAGGGCTGAGTAGCCCATCCTTGCACGAAAGTAACGAATGGGACATACTCCCTCCTCAAGCCTCAGAGTATGTGCCGCTTCAACTTCGCCTCTGAGATTGGCTCTTCAGGATCCAAGGCCGAGATCTCCCTGCATAGGTTCTTCACCTTCAGGAAGAAGGTGGATATCGCCATCTCGCCTTGAGTCGACTTCGCCAACTAATTCTCCAGGAATTGTAGCCGCGCCACATTCTTCTTGTTGAATAACCCATCGAGGGCTATCCAGATCGCAGACGCTGACTTGCAACCTATGATGTGGTCGAACAAGTCAGGTGATATGGCTCTCTTCAAGGTGAACTCTGTCTTGGCGTTGGTCTTCCTCCAAGCTCTCACAGCTGGACCATTATCGCCGGCAGCTACAACTTCCTCTTGCTCCCCACCACCAACAACCTCCCAGAGATCCTCTCCAAGAAGGTAGCTCTCCATACAAGACATCCACTTCTTGTAGTTGGTTTGAGTAAGCAGCTCGATTCCTAGTCCTCTCGCATAACCTCCTCCGCCGTCCATCTTGGAAGACAACCTTGAACTTTGATAGCACGCGCTGCTTCAGCAACCTACCTCTGATACCATGTTGAATTTTTGAGTTTGCTACCAATCAAGTGTACCAACGATGAACAAAGAAGGCTATATTCCAACTAGGCAACCAAATTACAAATAAACACGGCTGAATACAAGTTGCATCCAACTTGAATCACAACAGCCAATAGAAGGTAAGACAAGGTCACGGATAAGGTCCGCTTCTTCTCCCGAGCACACCAGGCTGGTGATACTCGCTCCTCACTGTCGCCGGGGCGATATCGGCTGTCGCCGGGCGATATCTCTGATCCTCGCAAGCTCGCTGCTCGCACTCCAGATACTCGCAAGCTCGCTGCTCGCACTCCAGGATACTCGCACGCTCGTCGCGCACGCTTTCTCGCTTTCTCGCTGTCGCCGGGCGATATCACTGTCGCCGGGCGATATCTTCAATAGTCGCTACTCGCTCAAGGGAGCTCGCCGAACTCACTCCAAGTCCGATGCTCGCCAGGTAACACTCTGGTATCTCTAACTCGCTCCGAGTTGAGGATACTCGCCACTTCTGATGGCTATAGCCGCTACTCGCTCAAGGGAGCTCGCCGAACTCACTCCAAGTCCGATGCTCGCCAGGTAGCACTCTGGTATCTCTAACTCGCTCCGAGTTGAGGATACTCGCCACTTCTGATGGCTATACTCGTCACTCTCAGAGTATATACTCGTCACTGTCAGAAGGTGTATTTTTAGGGGGGGTACCCCTCTATTTATAGGCAAACTCAAGGGGGGCGAGTAGGAGCAACCGCCGGGCGAGATCGCCGATACTCGCACGCTGTCGCCGATACTCGCACGCTGTCGCCGGCGATAGCCACTGTCGCCGGGCGACAGCTCACTTCAAAAAACTAACATCACTGATGTGCACACATCCATTTTTGGTGTGCCTTTAACACCACTCTTTTTAAATCCCTTTATCTATGGTGAAAACATTGAGAAAAGAAGGGAAACTTCGCAGAGGAGACTACAATGAAAGGGGGTCCACTGACGGCAGAGAAGTTAGCTTAGGTTAATCATCTGGCAGAAGCAGGAGTCCAGGCACTCGGCGTGGAAGACGTGGCGGCACGAGAGCCGCCGGACGGCAGGAATTGAGATATGAAGGATGGGCTCTGATCATATAGCTTTCATCGGTAAAAATGAGTTCATACGTAGAAATGTCAGCTTGGTCTAGTGATAGGTAGCCAATATTTTTTAAATTAATCTATGGGATTTAAATTTAGGATATATGAGGGGTAAAAAGGAAAGTTGATACTAAAATTAGTTTAATTTTAATTTATTTTGTAATTTAAAATACGTTGTCCAACTTTTCAGAGTATAGGAGAATATCAAGAGTTTCAAATATTCTTCAAATAAACATTAATTACACTTGAATACAAAATTAATCCTATCATATTGTTAAGCAAAATTAATTGTATATAATTTGATTCTTAATTTTTAATAATTAGATAAAACGTTCATCTTTCCTATTAAAGACTTTATATTAATTAGAATAATCGTATACCAAATAGCACTCGTTTGAAGCGTTTGACCCTTCAAAGTTTTGTTCAAATTCTTGGCTAATCTCGCTGCCTCATCAAAAGTGACCACTGGAAACACTATGGAAGCTCTGTCGTAGTTCTCGTTCGTTCCGGCTGCTCGAGCAAAGCGCCCTACACCAACGAATGGAGCGCTCAGTTAAGGTAGACGAGACGAGCCTTTATATTTTATGCATCGAAGAATCTACTCCTTATTGTTCCCCTTCAATCATGATGCTACATAAAATGTGTATATATATCTTCTCTTACTTTTTTGTGTTTGGAATTGCTTCTCTCGTGCCGGTTTGTGAGAATGAGTCTTGGTGTAACATGTGATTGTTGTTGGGTGAATGATATTATGAAAATGTAATATTGAAGGCCAGGGAATGTTTCTCGTGCCGCCACTCGCTGTTTTCTCCTCTTGATCTGATTTAAACTACATGATTTGTGGCGTCCGGTGATGCCTCATTTGGTATCAAAGATAATCTTGGTTAGAAGATCGGGAGATTTTAGTGTCATTTCCATGTCAAGGAGAGTTTGAGGAGTAGCAAAGGGAAAATGTTTCAGAGCAAAGGGATGAAGTTAAGATGATGACACACAAGTTCAAGTCAAGTTTGCTCTGTATAATCAGTGTATGTAATGGCTCTAAAGGCGCTAATCAATGTTATCAAAGCTAACAAAGTATGCAAATCTATGATGGTAGAATAAAAGATTTCAAAGGAGGCATGAAAGGTAAAAGCGGAGTCGAGAGTTGGAAAACGTTGAAGCATCAAATTTGGCTATTAGCACTCGTATTATTAAAATTTGAGGGTTTTCTAAATTACATATCCACACTCATTCTCCCCCTCTGATCAGCCAACCGAGCGCTCTCGTATCTTCCTTCCGCTTTTTCGATACTGGAACGAGCAACCCTCCTAGTGACGTGCTATCTTCTTCGTTGCTGGAACAAGCGGCCCTCCAGACGACGCGCCAGACGACGCGCTTTATTTACTATGTTTTCATATAATCAAGACAATAACAATATAAATACCAAAAGATGGGTTTGTAAGGTGACGTGAGACCAAAAAGTTTTCCCATTTTATCTAAATTAGTTTTATTTAATAAAATAAATCTAAAACAAATAAAAAAGGCTAAATCTTCATTTCAGTCACTATAATTTTGATCTTAAGATTTTATTACCCAGGTTTTAATAACGTTAATTAAGATTTTAGTCTGAAATCGACCAAAATCAATACCTTTAGTCCTTTACTTTGAAATCCTAGGTGGCTGCCGCTGATTAGGAGAGAGAATGTGTGTCCTTTAGGAAAAACTTATCACTCACTCGTGGGAAGCGGCGCCTCCTCCTATCCCAAGGAGAAATATTTAGGTACGGGATGCAGCCGTATGATATTTCAGTAGTTTAATTATGGGGCGCCCACTCCTATTCACCTCATGAAATGGGGTCCGAATTTGGTGCGTTGAACGCACCTAATATTAGGTGCGTTGAACGGCCAATATATTCAACATCTTTTAAAATGAAAATCAATGGTTATGATACGGTCGTATCATATGGTCGTGCATACAGTTGTGATACGGTCGTGCATACAACTGTGATACAGTTGTATTTCCAAAGTTAATACGACCGTATCACAACTGTTGATCAAGGATGCTGAATATTAGGTGCGTTTAACGCAACAAAAAAAATTCCCATGAAATGGACATAAATCTCTCTCCTAAAGGGCACACATTCTCTCTCCTAAAGGGCCACCTAGGATTAATTTTAAAGTAGTAGTATTAACTTTTGATCAATTTGGGATTAAAAAAGTACAGAGAGGACAGAGAAGAGTTGCCGTGCGACATTGGCTTGCTCTTACTTCGGAGGAAGTAGAGTTGTTTGACCAATTTTGCATTAATTCTTCCGCTAAACTGCAAGACTTATCACTTATATTTATTGCCGGAGCTGGGCATCGCGAACCAGAAGAGCGCAGTGCGGGGCAGCGAATAGATGGCCGGAGATGGGATACAGCACAGGACGGTGGAGGTTAACGGCATAAATATGCACGTGGCGGAGAAGGGCGAGGGGCCGGTGGTGCTCTTCATCCACGGATTCCCTGAGCTCTGGTACTCCTGGCGCCACCAGATTCTCTCTCTCGCCGCTCGCGGCTATCGCGCCGTGGCTCCCGATCTCCGAGGCTACGGCGATACCGAAGCGCCCGCCGACGTTGCCGCCTACTCCATCTTCCACCTCGTCGGCGATCTTATCGCTCTCATCGACTCTCTGGGTGATCAAGAGAAGGTGCGATAATCCAACTGATCCTTAATTCTCTATGATCGTCGCCGGCGATCTCATCACCCTCTCTCTCTCTCTCATCATCTGCTCTTAATTAATCTTCTAATTATTGTTAATTATAAGGTTTGTTTATGGAATATTAATGAGTGAAAAATTAAAATGAAATTAATTAATTAATTAATGTTTGAAGGTATTCGTGGTGGGCCACGACTGGGGTGCGATACTGGCGTGGAACCTATGCGCTTTTAGGCCGGAGAAGATTAAGGCGCTCGTGAATCTCAGCGTGGCCTTCATGCCCAGGAACCACTCCCTCTGGCGGCCGGACTCATTGAAGGCCATCTACGGCGATGATTTCTACGTTTCCAGATTCCAGGTCTCTCTTCTCACTTTAATTTCTTCTTATTGCCAACGAATTGTATAGATATATATATATTTACTATTATATAATGAAAAATTATTGGATATTTTATAAGTTGTAGATCTCGTCAACTTTCGCGTTGAATAAGTTTCTTAAAAATGAATGTACAAAGTGTATTTCCAAAAGCACGTATATAAGTCATATAAATATAGTGCGGATAGCCAAAACTGCATTGCGGATAACAATCACAAAAAAGGGCAACGAATATGGCGAGGGATTGATTTGAGTGTGCATGTCCCACGTAACTGTTCCCATGAACTTCTAGAACAAAAAATAGTTAGGATATTTTGAGTGTTTTTAAAAAGTTCATAACTAAAATTTGGTGACTTATAAGGCTTTGTTTGTCTGAGCATTTTTGCTCTATTTTTATTGGGGGAAAACATTAATACTAATAAAATATGTTTGGTAACTCTTCAATTCTCACCGTCACCGCTCCAAAACGATATTTTGGGCTTTTTGAGACCATAGTCATCCCCTCCATTCCCCACCGCTCCATTGTCAACGCTCTTATTCCCAACGGCCCAGCTCTCATTGGCGAAACAAACAGGCTCTTATGCTCCGTTTTACACCGCTTTTTTGCTCTGGTAAGAGGACAAAACACCAGTGTCGTAGAATGTATGTTTAGCATCACAACGGTTATGACACCCACCCAAAAAAACTAATTTTGAACATAAAAGTTGATGAAATTTCTTAAGTGAGGTTGGGTGTTCATAAACGACAGTTCAGTGCCACAAAAATAAACCTCTATTTAAAATTATTCCCATTTCTCTCATGAAACTTGCTCCCTGCCAACCCTAAACTCAGGAACCTGGAGAAATCGAAGCTCAGTTTGCGCAGGTGGATACAGCATTCCTTATGAAGTTGTTCTTCGCATCCCGAAATCCCGGCCCTCTTATCATACCAAAAGGGGACGCATTTTCTCGACGGTCTGATAAAGACATTCCCTTACCTTCGTGGCTTTCCGAAGACGACATCGACTACTACGCAAGCAAATTCATCAAGACGGGATTCACCGGAGGAGTCAACTACTATCGAAACATGGACAAGTATGTTCTCCTCCCTGCTTCGGCATTCTATCCACATCTTCTCGAATCAAATACTTTTTAACCCGCCCAAAACGGATGTGCAGAAATTGGGAGCTGACTGCGCCGTGGAATGATGTTAAAATAAAAGTGCCGACAAAGTTCATCGTCGGGGATTTGGATCTAGCCTACCATTTTGTCGGCATGGAGAGCTACATTCACGGGGGAGGCTTCAAGAGAGATGTTCCATTTCTCGAGGATGTTGTTGTGATCGAAGGAGCTGCACACTTCATAAACCAGGAGAGACCTGGAGAAATTTCGGACCACATTTACCAATTCATCGCGAAATTTTGATTCGTCCTATATATGCTTATCGATCGAAGCCGTTGAAAACTATTTTTGTGATGGTGATTTGGTGAAAATGTTTGCATCTTGATGTTTAATGTAGTTGCGCGCATTTCACTAACTTCAATTGCAACTTCAATAAAATCATGTTTGAATGTGATGTGTTGAGTGCGAATATGATCTATTTTAAAGGTGGGGCGGGGAGTGTCATCGAGCAGTGACATCTAAAAGAAGTTAGACGCTCATTGAGAGCATATATATGGTAGTCGATGTTATTTTTGGATCGGATCCAAAATTGGAAACGCCTTGGATGGCAGGAGAGAGAAAATGGGAGTTACAAAGCCACGGTTTAAGAAAAAATAGAAAACTGCCGGACATTTATTGGCAGTTCCCTGGAAATTTAGTGGCCATTAATTGGCAGTTTCTTCTGGGTGAAAGAGACTCTCTCTCTCCTGCGTGTGTTTTAAAACCACCGCCCGTTTCATTTCTTTGCTATATAAACTGCCGCATGGCAGGAGGAGAGGTGTAACCCGGTTCACAGGAAGAAGAGAAAACCGCCTGGGAAGCTTGGCCGTCCGCTGAGAAAACGGCAACCATCGGCGGAACCTCTACAGGGGTCTCCCACCCCTCGCGGCACCAAGAGCAAGACGACGGCGGCGGCGTTTCTCTTCTCAGCGGGCGTCCCCCTTTCTCAGCGGACGGCCAAGCTTCCCAGGCGGTTTTCTCTTCTTCCTGTGAACCGGGTTATGGGCCCACCACGCTTTGATACCACTTGTTGGGATATAACGTGGAAACAATCCCCTAGGCACAACCAAATAATACAGAGTAACAAGCGCATGAAATCTGAACAAGAAACACAGCATAAATAAATCATATAACTGCAAAAACAACATGAAGAAATGTACCGACGTCCGTTACAGAATACACCGCGGAGAGCCGGACTCGCTCGATCCGCGGGAGAGATAATAATCTGGACTGCAATCCGCTAGCACAGCAGACGCACAAGGTTCACCGAGAACCTTCAACGTCGACGTCCGACGTTCAACCGCACCACCACCGGAGAAGCACCGTCGAGGTCAACTGCACCCGCGCACGCCATCGACACCAAGCCGCACCACCGGAGAGAAACACCATCAAGGCCACTGTACTCCCGCATGCCTTCGCCACCACGCCCACACCGCCGGAGAGAAACTCCGTCAAGGCCACTGCACCACCGCAAGCATTCGCCGCCATACCCGCACGACATCATCTCTTCAGTTTGCCACCATCGCACGGTGTTGCACCAACGGCAACCACCGGCGGAACCTCTACAGGGGTCTCCCACCCCTCGCAGCACCAAGAGCAAGACGACGGCGGTGGCGGTTCCTTCTCAGCGGGCGTCCCCCTTTCTCAGCGGACGGTCGTCCGTCTCAGCGGACGACCAAGCTTCCCAGGTGGTTTTCTCTTCTTCCTGTGAACCGGGTTATGGGCCCACCATGCTTCCGTTGCGCATTGCAGTCCAGATCTTCTACTCTCTCGTGGATCGTGCGTGTCCGACGGATCCGCGTATATTTCATCGGACGGTTAAATTTCCTGCTGTATTTACATTTGTATTTTGATTATATAAATTCTGTGGTTGTTTTTCTGTGTTCTTGTTACCTGCAAATTTATAGCGGTGCCCTGCGGTTTGCACCTGATTTCCCAACAAGTGGTATCAAAGCTAGGTTCGGTAGACGACCATGATTGGACGTTCTAGGAAGGGTTTGACTGCGGTGGTGAACGACTAGGTCATATTCCCACTCTCTCAGATCCGACCTTTGAACAAATCAGGTCTTCTAGTTTGCTGAGGGAAGCTATGACAAGGAAGAATTCAGTGTTAGCAAGGTATTCAGTGGAGAAGTTAGACGGCAGCGGGAATTTTAGCCTATGACAGATTCGGGTCAAGGATATGCTGGTTGAGCAGGGGTTGATCCAAGTGCTGCGTGGGCGTGATTCTTTGCCCGATCCGGTGAAGAATTCTGAGTGGACTGAGATGGATGAGCGCGCAACTAGCGCTATTCGGATGTGCGTCGACGACAAGGTGCTGTTCAACATCGGTATTGAAGAGTCCGCTGTCACATTGTGGGAGAAGCTTGAGGGACTCTACATGAGCAAGTCGTTGACCGCGAGGTTGTTACTGAAGCAGAGATTGTACGGCCTGAAGATGCAGGATGGTGGTAACCTGCAGTAACACTTTAATGTGTTCAATGGACTTCTTAACCAACTGCATGTGGTTGGTGTGAAGGTGGAGGAAGAAGACACAGCCCTCTTGCTTCTTACCTCGCTCTCAGCGTCATACAAACACATGGTGACTACGCTCCTGTATGGGAAGGATACGGTGAGGCTGGAAGAAGTCACGTCGGCGCTGTTATCCAGTCAGATGTTAAAGGACCCCACTCCTAGGGGTGACCAGATCTTGGCAGCGCATGGACGCGGGAGGAGTTTTGACAGAGGATCGAGCAGTGCACGAGCTCGATCGGCGTCGAAGAAGACAGTGACGTGTTACCACTGTAGACAGGTTGGTCACATTAGGAGGAATTGTCCGCAGCGTGCAGGAAGTTCTGGAACTTCGAAGGATGTCCAAGATGCGGGCTTAGTGACATTGGACCTGGAAGGAGATGACGGATTTATTGCGTCACTGAGACTCAGAGTGACTCTGATAACTGGATTTTGGATTCTGGTGCTTCGCAGCACATTTGCTCAGATGCAGGGATGTTCAGTTCACTGGAGGTGACGACTGGGTCGATCTTTCTGGGTGACGGCTTAGCATGCGAGGTCACAGGGACAGGGACGGTGGACATCAGGACGCATGACGGAGCAGTGCGTAGGCTCGAGCGGGTACATCTGGTACCCAAGCTGCGCAGAAATCTGATTTCGTTGGGCATATTGGACTCCGATGGGTGCAGTTTTGCATCGAGAGGTGGAGTTCTGACGGTGAGGCGAGGGCGCATCGTGCTCATGCGAGCTGAGCAGCGCAGTAGTTTGCACTGGCTGATGGGGACCACGATGCGAGGTGGTGTGCCCATATTTTCTGTGGCCGACATGGTGGATGGTCGAGGTGGTGCAGGGGATCGCCCTTCTGGTAATCTGACTAGGCGAGTCAGATTCATCGATCCGGTTGCGTCGACATTCAGGGGTTGAGCCTGAGCAGGGATGAGTCGACTGAAGCAGGTCGACTGACGCCTCAGGACTTTGGGGCGGTGCTTAGTGCAGTTGGTGCTTCGCGCAGTGTTGCTTCGCACAGTTGGTGCTTCGTGCAGGTGGTGGCTCCGGATCCGAACCAAGGTGGTGGATTGTTATTATTTGGTTCGGATATATATGGATATATATTTATATATGGGGAAAGATATATATATATATATATATATATATACGAGTGACAGGCACGGGCCTCTGGCCCGATCCAAGGCGGCATTTGTCATAGGGGTGACATTTGTCGTGGGGGCGACATTTGTCGTGTGGGCGACATTTGTTGTGAGGGGGAGACATTTGTCGTGAGGGGGCGACATTTGTCGTAGGGGCGACATTTGTCTATTATGTTTTTTTACAAATATTAACGCACGGTTAGAGCTATAAGTAGATTGCTAGGAAATAAGGAATTGAGATGGTATAGTTTTGGGTAATTCATATCAAAATTATTAATTCAAAGGATGTTTCTTACATTAGTGAAGAAAACCAAAAGGAACAAACGTAGCATTGCATGCAATTACTACACTAATCTAACAACAACAAAATCCTAACCAAATCTTCCCACAAACAATGAGAAAATTAAGAACTCACCATATAAAATGTTTCAGCTGAAAATTTTGGATTTGATCCTATTTTGACTGTGAAGAAATGAAAGTTAACTGAAAACCTTTCCAAAACATAAGCCAGATCAACCTATTAAAAACCTTCGTCTGTGCACTTCAAGCCATTAAAAACCTTCTCAAAAGGTATGTTTTCCTGCAAAATAAAATTATATTAGAAGAATTATCATGTAAACAAAGATTGATATTTATTGAAACAGCATGCATGATTGAACAATAGGAAGAAGGAAAAGCATTGTCCTATGTTGATTTTTACTCTTAAATTACGAATTCAAGAAGAAAATTTCTATGGAAGGGTATATACTAAATCAAGAACTTCATGTTTAACATCCTCGATACAAACGAAGAGCAATCAACTGACTATAGAGCAATAGTTTTTGGCAAGAAACCCCTTAAGCGTGCCAAGAAACCCCTTTAGAGGGCATGGTTCTGTTTTGGGGGCCCATTCTACCACCTAAATCAACCAAAAATTCAAATTATGTTACAATTTGAAATTAAGGCAACAACTATACTCCTCCTTAAAAAATTGTAATTCATAATGTACAACAGAAATCAACAAAAATTTCAAAATCTAAACTTTATTTCCAGAATGATATATAACAGATGCAACATAGAAATTCAAACAAATTACAGGTAGAAGTAAGCATACCTTGATTTTGACTCTTGACATTATCTTTATGCCTTTTTGCTCCTTTTGGGAAGCTAAAGTAGAGCTTCCTCTCGTGCTCTTCCTATCACTTGATAAAGAATGTTTCATTAGAACTGATCGACTCCATCCACATAAACACACATGAGCACATATTAGCATCTCCACATAGACACTTGAACCCATGTTAACATATACATTAACATATACATCCACACATCCATTCACATGTTTTTAGTTTTCCTTGGGTGTGCACGGGCATCTCATTCATTAAAACCATCAAGATAATAAAAAATATCTGAATCACACATGAGCACTATGATAGCACCTAAACATTAACACATCTATCCACACATCCATTCACATATCATTTCACACCCTTAATCAAATTTGGGTGAATTGGAGCGAGAGAACCTACAACAAACTACACATTTTCAACGAAAATTGCCAACATGGTTGAAGTTGAACTTTAGCTAATCATTTATTATAAATGATTGAGGTACTAATGCTATGGTAAATTTAGTATAAAGGAGCAGAAGATCATTCTCACAAACCCCCTCTTGGAAATCATCTAGAAAAGCTAGTGATACTTTGTGAAGTGCATCAGCTTCCTCAAAGGAACTAACATCACCTCTTTACAAATCTCGAGCAATGGTAAGGAATCACTGACAACCAGCGTAAGCAAAGAGAGGTCAATACCTGCGAATGCTGGAAGCAGCAGAAACTATGGAAGCAGAAGGAAGAGCGATTTGTCGCGTCGCTGCTGCGCGGAAAAGCGTAGGGATGCGCGGAGGAGAACCTAGCAGCAAGACTAAAACCAAGAAGAGAAACCTATCAGCGAGAATAAAACCAAGAAGCTAGTTTGGGGATGGAGAATGAGGAGAAGAGAAGACAAACCTGACCGGCGATTTCTGGAGTTCTGCGGGTGTGCAGCGCGCTGGAGCGAAGGAA
The DNA here is from genome assembly GCA_033032865.1 of Dactylorhiza incarnata. Taxonomy (NCBI): domain Eukaryota; kingdom Viridiplantae; phylum Streptophyta; class Magnoliopsida; order Asparagales; family Orchidaceae; genus Dactylorhiza; species Dactylorhiza incarnata. The sequence goes on along the minus strand of JAWHQI010000123.1, from coordinate 4,194,700 downwards.
TGTTGGAATGGGGGATCGCAATCGCGTCTTGAGGGAGACGGGGATGAATGTATCGGGTCGACAGGGAGTGTCAGGGCTTGAGGTAGTGATTTTGAGGGAGTGTGAGGGCATGCGTTTGCGCGGAAGATCGTCGGGGAGGGCGCCGTATGGCTGCGCAGCGGTGTTCTTTGCGGGCGATGGATGAGTGACCTCTGTAGCAGCGGAAGAAGATGGCGTAAGGCGTGAGGGAGCGGAAGAATAAGTTGGCGTAATGCAGGCAGCAGAAGAGGATGATGGCGCGGGGTAGCGGTGATCTGAAATGGCGAGCGACTGGGTATCGGGAGGGGGGGAGTTAGGGTTGTCGTGGGATTGAAAAGGATTGAGGGGGGAGGGTGTTTAATAAGGTGAGATTTTAAGTAAATGAAGGGCCATGATTTTTTTGATGGCATTTTAATTCATGGTTTTTTAAAGTCATTCATACTTCTTTTTAGAATAGTATAGATATAGCATGATATATATATATATGAAATGGAATTTAGGTTGCATAAATAATAATATATATATATATATATATATATATATGAATCGGAGCCGTCAGGGAGAAATTAAATAAACCGCACCTGCATAACCGTGAACAGTTAGCCCCATTTTTACGTGGGTTTTAATTTGGAGAAACCGCCAGGAACTGTAGCCGCCTGTACATTGTTTTGGAAGTGCCGCATGGATTGAAATGTGTTTAGCCTGGGAGAGATTAATTAGCCTCAAGCCTGGGAGGAACTATCTGGGAAAAAACAAGAGCCCACCGCCAACCTCCTCCTCTCTCTCTCTCCCGTTTCTCTCTCTCTCTCTCTCTCTCGTGCGACGGAGAGGCCGCCGGCCTCGTGGGGGTTCGCCGTTGGAAAGGAGGTGTTGCCGGTCTTGGAAGTGAGCCTCCGGCGTTGGAGAGGGAGTCGTCGTCGGGCTTGGCGGAGTTCGCCGTTGACGTTGAAGGCTTGCGTGTGTGCAGTTAGCCTTGACGGCCTTTTGATCTCGGGGGTGGCGTTTGTCTCCAGTGGCGGCGTTGTTCTCCGGTGGTGGTGCGGTTTGAACGTCGGACTTCGACGTTGAAGGTTCCGGTGAACCTTGTGCGTTCGCAAGGTGAATTGCAGTCCAGATCTTCTACTCTCTCGTGGATCGTGCGTGTCCGACGGATCCCCGTATATTTCATCGTACGGTTAAATTTTCTCCTATATTTGCATTTATATTTTGATTATACAAATTCTGTGGTTGTTTTTTCTGTGTTCTTGTTACCTGCAAATTTATAGCGGTGCCATGCGGTTTGTACCAGATTTCTCAACAGTCGATAGTAACCTACTTGAGAGTTCTTGTGCGCCGCCTCGAAGAGGAGCAAAATTGTAAGTTTCATCTTATTGGTGATGGGGATCACACCATGAGAGATATGATCATCGCGCGCCTAGATCTTTAGAGGTCTCCACTCGTAGAAGACATGGTTAGGATTGTCATTTGGAGGATCACAGTCCACAATCACGTGCAGATCGACGATGAGATTTTTTTTTATTATTCTACGTGCATATAGCAACAGTTATGATATGATCAGTACTAGATTTTGGACACATGACCATGATCAGTCGGACCTCCCACGGTACAGAATCTGTGGAATTTAGGTGTCGAAGCATGGGGTCCGAATTTGGTGCGTTGAACGCACCTAATATTAGGTGCGTTGAACGGCCAAGATATTCAACATCTTTTAAAATGAGAATCAACGGTTATGATAGGGTCGTATCATATGGTCGTGCATACAGTTGTGATACGGTCGTGCATACAACTGTGATACGGTTGTATTTCCAAAGTTAATATGACCGTATCACAACCGTTGATCAAGGATGCTGAATATCTTGGGCGTTGAACGCACCTAATATTAGGTGCGTTTAACGCAACAAAAAAAATTCCCGAACCTCGCCTTTTCTCCCCTCCCTTGTCCGGCCACCCCTTGCCTCCACCACCCTCCAATCATCCGGTCACGTTCCACTGCCCTCCCACCATCTGGCAAGGCTTATATCCCCGCGCATTGATTAACTTTTGATGGATGAAACGAATGAGATAAAAAAAAATATTCAGCATGAGCATGACATCGAAAAAGCATTGAGCACCAAAACTTTTAATATAATTTATATAAATGAATATAGATAAGCAATTGTGCACCGGTTTCCTCGTGCCCGGTACATCCTCCATTGAGAATTTTTAACTCGCCGGAAACAAAACTCAATGGAAAACATACAAAGTAAATTTACTTACGAAAAGTTGTTTAAAATGCAATAAAGAGTGGGGAAATTAGAATGTTGAATTATATATATTGCAAATTAAAAGGCGATTGATATTAGAATACTTTAATTGGATATACGCAGCTCTTTGATATACGTAGCTCATAAACCGATATTTGTACACTTTTTTGACATTTGTAGACCAAAAAAAATATCATCCAAATTTCTAAAATTGGTCTAGGTGTGGAAAGTTAACACTTCTTACACACAAATAATATATAAATATTCTATTTCAAAATAACAATTAACACATTACCCACTTGAATAACATAACACAACACAACAGTTCATGCTTAACATAACACAACCAAATGAAACCATTTACACATTAATTTGTACAAAATCTCATCAAAATTCATTTATCCTACAAGAGAAAAGGAGTTTGCCAATAGCTAAAATTCATGTTTTTGTGCAAATAACAAATTAAATCTACTTAAAATTCATACAATCTAGAGCCTAATAGCTGTAAAAGCAATATTGCAAAATTTCTTATTCAATATTTGCCCAAAAAAATCGCATCCAAGATCTGCACTTTTGAAACTTACACCATTTTGGTTGGCAATGTTAATAGCATCTCTCATTGCCCTGATAGCACGGCATAATTAATTTGTAAAATTTAATATCAACAGTTATAGTAGCACCCTAGCCACTTAATACTGTTTGGATGATAACCGCGGAGTAATGTTGCCCGCGTAAGAAGTCGACGGCATAATGAACCAGACTACCACAGTGGTTGCAACTTCCGCCTGTTTCACCGCCATCTTCAGCGGCGACGGCTTTACTTTCACCCGCTATTCGCAGCTTTGGATCTTGCGAAAGCTCCATCTTGCTTCTTCCCGGAGTTAGCGGCTTCGGGTTTTGATAAAAGCATGACATCGGGGTATAAGAGGATGCTGAAGAGGAAAATGCGGACATCATTTCACATGAAATACGAGTGGGGAAATCCACCGGATTTACAGGGGTTGGCGCCAGAAAAAACCCCAAACTCGGACGGAGAACCGCTGGAAAAGGAAGCAGTCTCAGCCGAAAGGTTCGCCGTAGAGAGGGACAGGCTCGGCTAGAAATTTGCTGGAAATAGGAGCGGGGAAGCCTCTCGTATTGGGGTTGGAGTTCCGTCGGGAAGGAAGGAGGTGGGCTGAGAGGTAGAGTGAAATAATGTGTTGTGAAATCGGATCGAGTTAAGTCGCGGTAGCGCAACGGAATTTCACGAATGAGCAAGAACCAATATCGCGCAAAATAAAATACGGAACGAGATTCTAGCAAACACAGACGACACAAGAGATTACGTGGTTCGGAGTATGGGACTCCTACTCCACGGGGAGAGCGCGCCGGACAAATTCCACTAAAATCAGAGAGTTACCGATTACAATAGACCTCAATGGGTCGAACAGAGAAAGGAGACAAAAAACAAAACTGAAACTGGAGCTGTCGAAGCGCTGTCGCCGGAACGTTGCTCCTCCTGAGCAACCAAAATGCGCGCGCCAAGCTCGGCCGGAACTCCCTCCAGACCACCGTGCTCCTTCGCCGCCGCGCCTGATGCCTGTCTCGTTGCTGCTCTGCCACCGGGCCCAAGACCCGCCGCCGCTGCCTGAGACGAAGACGAAGCCGCCGGAATTGCGCCGCCGGAAGCTCTCTCAAAATTTCCTCCTCTCTTGTCCGCAGAAATCTTTCTCCGTCCAGCGCCACCCCCACTTCATATTTAAATAGCTGTTCTCATTAATTGCTATATCACGTTATTATTCTCTTAATATATATAGCCATAAATATAAAATGCTGGGAGGAAGAGAACTAATGGCAGCCACGCCATTAATGGCAGCTCAAAACCAGAATAAAAGAAAACTGCCATGAAAGGGGGACCAATGAAACCATTCCAAAAATAGGATTCCCAAATTTGGTTTTCGCCCGGAATAGGTAATAACACCTCCCACGGATCGCCGACGTGGCGCGATCCGGATGATCCATGCGCGTGTGAGGTGTCACGATCCTAACAATCTCCACCTTGACGCCTCACGCAAACGAAACTCCACCTTGACGAACGTAACTCCACCTCCAGCTTAAATCTCCACTACCGGCGACTACGAGCCCCCTCTCCCTGGGGCCAGACCGCGATCAATGCGCATCAGAATGAGTCAAGTCAAGACCGCTCTTGAACTTGACTCCAGTCACTGGACTTCCTCGCAAGTCCGTACTAATATCCCTCCAGGATATCTCCCGCAACTTCCTGCCTCCACCTCTACCGAACTCCCTCAACTCCCGGTGGCGCACCCCGACGAGCTTCGCCCTTGCCCGATAGACCGAGTCTTTTGCAAGACGACTCGCACTCAACCTCTCACTATGCGACTCCACCTTCTCTTGAGTGATCATGAGTTCCCTGGTGGGACCCTTGAGCCGGATGGCTCCCTTTGCGGCGTCTGGGCTCTCCTGAGATGACTCTCCGCCCACGGATGCAAAATTTTTACCTCCGCCAAGGTCCTCTCTCTGCGCACCTCCCCTGGCAGTCGTGGTGCCAATCAGTCTATAGAGCGACCCGAAACGCTCTCCTCTCAAGACTGTCTGCGCGCCTCTCCTGACCTCCAAATATCCGCCGTTACTGGTAAAGGAATACCCGGCGGCCTCCAGAGTGCCTAACGAAATCAAACTCTTCCTCAAATCGGGCACATACCGAACGTCGGTGAGGGTCCTAACCACTCCGTCAAACATCCTGATCCTGATGTTACCGACTCCCGATATCTCGCACTCTGAAACATTCCCCATCCGAACTCGACCACCCTCATGTTGCCTAAAGCTGGAGAACCACTCTCTGTTCGGGCACATGTGGAACGTGCATCCTGTATCCAAGATCCAGGAGCCTGTGGTCTCACTGCTGGGTGCAGCATGAAGAGCGTCGGCGTCGCACTCATCCTCAGATGCCACCGCAGCCAAATTTGGCTCAAGCGCCTGCTCCTTGAGCCTCAGCTTCGGACACTTGTCCTTCCAGTGCCCTTCCTCTTTACAGTAGTGACACGTGTTCCTACCTACGGACTTTACCCTAGGTCGATCTTCCCACTTGCCTTTCCCTCTCGATCTACCACTCAATGTGTCCTTGCTCTTCACGAATAAGCCCTCGTCGGCCCTAGGGCCCGACTTGCTCCTCGTTTCGTTCGAGAGCAGCATTGTCATCACTTCTTCCATCTTCAGGGTATCCTTCCCGTAGAGGATAGTGGTGACCAGATGATCGAAGGACCTCGGCAATGAAGACAACAGGAGCAGAGCCTGGTCTTCCGCCTCGACCTTAACGTCCATACTCCGCAACTGGGAGACGAGCTTGTTGAACACGTTCATGTGATCTAGCAATTGCGAGCCCTCCGACATTCTCAGACTGTATAGCTGCTTCTTCACGTACAGTTTATTCGTCAGCGACTTTGACATATATAGCTCCTCGAGCTTCTCCCACAAGTCCGCCGTCGTCTCAGCATCCACCACATTGTACATCACCTCATCGGCCAAACACAGCTGAATCGTGCTTATGGCCTTCAGATCGAGCTCCTCCCATTCGTCGTCCTCCTTCCCGGATTCCTCCTTGCCGAGGAGAGCCTTGTGAAGACCTTGCTGGACGAGAACGGCCTTTATGCGCTTCTGCCAAAGACCAAAATCAATCTTGCCGTCGTACCTAGAAATCTCGAATTTTGCCGACATTGCCTTGCTCGCAAAGCTACTGGGCGATCAAGATGATATTCGCGGAACCGATCTGGGAAGATAGGGAGCGGACCAATGTCGTCACCCACCATTGACCCAAATCAGAAAACCGGAACGTCCAGACGATCACCCCCGCGGAACCTCCCTCTGATACCAATTGTTGTGAAATCGGATCGAGTTAAGTCGCGGTAGCGCAACGGAATTTCACGAATGAGCAAGAACCAATATCGCGCAAAATAAAATACGGAACGAGATTCTAGCATACACAAACGACACAAGAGATTACGTGGTTCGGAGTATGAGACTCCTACTCCACGGGGAGAGCGCGCCGGACAAATTCCACTAAAATCAGAGAGTTACCGATTACAATAGACCTCAATGGGTCGAACAGAGAAAGGAGACAAAAAACAAAACTGAAACTGGAGCTGTCGAAGCGCTGTCGCCGGAACGTTGCTCCTCCTGAGCAACCAAAATGCGCGCGCCAAGCTCGGCCGGAACTCCCTCCAGACCACCGTGCTCCTTCGCCGCCGCGCCTGATGCCTGTCTCGTTGCTGCTCTGCCACCCGGCCCAAGACCCGCCGCCGCTGCCTGAGACGAAGCCGAAGCCGCCGGAATTGCGCCGCCGGAAGCTCTCTCAAAATTTCCTCCTCTCTTGGCCGCAGAAATCTTTCTCTGTCCAGCGCCACCCCCACTTCATATTTAAATAGCTGTTCTCATTAATTGCTATATCACGTTATTATTCTCTTAATATATATAGCCATAAATATAAAATGCTGGGAGGAAGAGAACTAATGGTAGCCACGCCATTAATGGCAGCCCAAAACCAGAATAAAAGAAAACTGCCATGAAAGGAGGACCAATGAAACCATTCCAAAAATAGGATTCCCAAATTTGGTTTTCGCCCGGAATAGGTAATAACACCTCCCACGGATCGCCGACGTGGCGCGATCCGGATGATCCATGCGCGTGTGAGGTGTCACGATCCTAACAATAATGGGGTGCTATTATCGGTGTTGAATATTAAATTTTAGATATTAATTATGAGCGTTGTTAAAAGAACCCCAAATATCACTATTAACGCACCAAAAAAATCTCTAAGGGTCCGTTCGGCCCCCGGGAAATGGCTTTCAAGAATTGGTATTGGGAGGAGGAAAATCAATTTACTTGTTCGGTTGAATAATTTTAAGCTGGAATTGGCTTTAGGTCTAAAACCGTCGGTCTTTAGATAAAGCTAAAAAGCCGCTCTCCCGATTCTTATCTATCGCCCCGTTTTTTCTGGCTTTCGCTCGAGAGCAGCTCCCGCGACCCCGATCCCGCGACCCCCTCTGCGAGCCGCCCTGGTATGCCGATCTCTTCTTCTTCTTCTTCGTTCTCGTCTTCCTCTTCCTGTAGTATGTAGTCGCATTACTTCACCGTGAGTATGCATCTAGGGTTTCGCTTCTCGCCCCACTGCTAGCTGCCTCGCCCTCTCGCCTATCCCGGCGTCGCTGCCGCCGATCCCAGATGCTGAAGACTCGAGACCCCCTATTTCCGCTTCCAGCCACCGCCGCTTCTCCCACAACCATACCCTCACACCTTCTTCAACCCCCATCTCCCAAGCCCCCATAGAGAGCTTGTTGCTGGTCTTTAGCTTCATGATTAATGATTCTGAGTTCATAAACTCCTTCTATCTGCATCCTCTTCAATTGGAGATAAAATCTACAAGATGATGCTGATGTTCATGGCTGCTGTGAATGTTCCAGAGCTTCTAGATCTCAATTATCCAGCTCCCATCGACGAAGAATTCAGCAATGTGAAGCCATGGAGAGGGCTTGCGACAGCATCAGCCATGAACATCAGCATCATCTTGTAGATTTCATCTCCAATTGAAGAGGAAAAATCAAAAATTTCAAGATGCATATGGTTCTGTACAGGTTCTGCAACAACATTTATTCTCCAGATTTTGTTCCGATTAGTAACACAATTAAGAGCCTAAATAACACATTCCTTTGTTCATTTCCCCCCTCTATTTGACAAGTATTTTCTTAACGTTGAACTCCTTGCAGTAACTGGATCAATAATACAATTAGTTCTGCATAATTTTCTTAAATCTTTTTTCCTCAGTGTGATTGTTGGAATATGTTAAGCTGAGAAAGGTAAAATCAATGAAGTATTCATTTTTGCTCCAGATTTATCTGTCATTGTTATTATTTTACTCAAAAGTTGTGTTCTACTTTAGCTTGTGTCTTTTCTTGAAGAAAATGGATTGACTAATTCCACTAATGTGTTTGATTTCCACCTGGTAGTGTTTTTTTAAGTTGAAATTTAGTAGTATAATGATACTAAAAATCAAGTTCAGTATAATTTAAATTGCAAAGTGGGGTTGTGCAAAGATTGTTTGACCTCCCCCAGCTCGACGGCGTCGTCTTCATGTGATCCATGAGAGCTCCAAGTGCAGTTGCTGAAATAAATTTTCTATGATGAGATCCCCTCTTGGGAAGGACCTCGCGCCTTTACTCTCTAGTGCCCATCTCTCCGAACCACGGGTCCTACATTGTTTTTCCGACCTCGCGAGCGAGCTCAAAAAAAGCAGGGATTGTGTACTACCCGTAATTCGTCGAGATTAGAAAGGCCTAAGGAGACGCCTATTCGCAGAGCGAGTCGGGCGAGCAGGAAAGGAGCTTGGCGAGCAGGAAAGGAGCTTGACGAGCAGGAAGCGAGCTTGGGCGAGCAGAGCCAAGTATGGGCGAGTATGGTCAGGTAACTCCCCCCCCCCCCCCCCCCCCCCCCAGGATTTGTCTATAAATAGACCCCCAGGGGTACAAGAAAGAGAACTTTTTGGACGAGGTTGACCCCCTCAGGCGAGTTACTCGCCAGGTCCCTGCCTTCCTTGTACCAAGCTCGGCCATTTTTGGTTTTGGAGGGGAAGACTCCCTTGAGCTTCCGGGTACGTGGTGGGACCTCCCTGCCGCAGCACCTGGGGTCCTGTTTGTTGCTCTTCTAGCTTCTTCGTCGTTGCCAGCCAAGCCATCTCGTCGGGCTGCTGGGTGAGTAGCCTCCGGCTGCATCGGTCTGAATCTTGAGGTCAGGATTTTCCTGGCGCCAACACTTTGGTGCGGTGAGCGTGGATCGTAGTCGTTGGAAGAAAGTCTAGTAGGAAGGCGAGATGGTAGAAATTGGCGACTGTACAACCCAGTATTCGTCGAGTGCTTTTCCCTTGGATAGAGAGAGGGAGGACGAGCGGTAGGAGGCGGAGACCTCCGCTCGCCCAGCTCATATAGGAAGCGAGCAAAGGAAGGGGGCGAGCTCCTCCCCCCCCCCCCCCCCCCCCCCCCCGCTCCGGAGGAAGGCGGAGAGGGGAGAGGCCAGCTCGACCCCCCTCTTGCCCAGCATTCGGCGGAGAGGGGAGAGGCCAGCTCGACCCCCCTCTCGCCCAGCATTCGGCGGAGAGGGGAGAGGCCAGCTCGACCCCCCCTCTCGCCCAGCATTCGGCGGAGAGGGGAGAGGCCAGCTCGACCTCCCTCTCGCCCAGCATTCGGCGGAGAGGGGAGAGGCCAGCTCGACCCCCCCTCTCGCCCAGCATTCGGCGGAGAGGGGAGAGGCCAGCTCGACCCCCCCTCTCGCCCAGCATTCGGCGAAGAGGCCAACTCGGCCCCCCTCATCCAGTTTACTATTCGCAGTCCAGTTTGGCTATTCGCAGTCCAGTGGTCTGCATTTAGCATTTCAGAACAGCGGGATTTAGCTATCCGCAGCCCAATTCAGGGGTATTCTGGTAATCTGGCAGACCAGTTTTTGGCTATTTGCAGCCCAACTTCAAAAATCCTATAAATAGGACCAATGGGGCACCATTTGGAGAGATCTCTCATCCTAGGCTAGCTCTCTCCTTCTCCCTCTCCCTCCCCAAGTCTCTCTAGGGGGTGAGGAGAGGCTCCAGTGGTGCCCAAGCTTAGTAGTGGCTTGGGAGGAGAAGTTCCAAGGGGACTTCCGGGTACGTGGCGGGACCTCCCCGCTAAGCCCTTGGTCCAGTTCTTAGTTCCGACACCTTCAACCTAGAGCTCTCCCTTGGGGGAAGTAAGGGTTGGTCGCCCCTCAGCCTCGTTGAGGGCCCCGAACTCCACAGAGACCGAGTAGTCGGTTTCAACATTTATGGTGCGGTGAGCGTGGAGAGTGACTGATTCAAGAAATCCTCAAGATGAGCTCCATGGGCGAAGGTGGAGGAAGTTCCGACCCGGGTCACTCGCAGCCCCCGGTAGATGGGGTGATGTTGGAGATGTTCGAAAATTTCAGGCAAGAGGTCCTGCAGACCTTACATGTGACTCTCGCCTCGATAGGCGAAGGCAGGAGAGAAAGTGGTCCGGAGGCCTCACCTCAGCAGGTTGGCGAGAACACCCTCGACCAGCCATCCAGGAAGGAGGTGCCGGAAGGGGGCGAGTGGGGAGGTCCTCGACCCCCACTCGCCGAGACCCAAGTGGGCGAGTGGGGAGGTCCTCGACCCCCACTGGCCGAGGCACAAGGGGGCGAGCGGGGAGGCGTCATGCCCCCACTCGCCCAGCCCCAAAAGGGGGCGAGCGTGGGAAGTCCTTTTTGTGAGCAGATCCTCTAAGCCCCGGTTCCAGAGGGGTTCAAGGGGGCGAAGATGTCTCACTACTTCGGCAAGAATGACCCCGTCTTACACCTACAGTGGTTTGAAGACATGGTCTCCATCATGCCCATGTCGTCCGCTTTCAAATGTCGACTCTTCACGACAACTCTGAAGGAGAAGGCTAGAGAGTGGTTCCACCAGCTCCCTGCAAAGTGGTGAGAACCTGGTGCCTAGTTCAAGAGTGGCGAGTTCCTGAAGGGCGATTTCAAGGTCTGGCGAGTATGGAAAATAAAAAATTTCCAGGGGCGCTGCCCCCGACCCCGCAAGGGGCGCCGCCCACTTGAGCCCCGTCCGCTGACCGGGCAGCGGAACCCCCGAACCCTCTGCGTAGGGGGTCTTATGTACAAAGGGACACTCTTCCCCTCAGTTTCCTCCTTCTTCAATGCCAGTGATTTTCATACATGATCATACTTACGGGTGCTTTGGTAAATCCCGTGAGTGCTTTTGTCTGACTAACAATCAGGGTGATTCATGACGAGTTCGCCACCAAGGGAAAGCACATAAGCTGTTCCGCGAGCTCCTACTCGCGATGATCTTCATCAAGGGCTTACATTCCACGAGGATGCTGACTCGTGACGTCTTCAAGGTTGGGTCGGCATTCAGCATCCAAGTAGGATGGAGGCCTCGGGATGGTGTGTTCCTTTGGAACCTCCTCGACTGTCAGTCCCTACTTGACGTCATCCTTCAGCAACACCCAATAGGATGGAGACCTCGGGATGGTGCGAGTATGTAGATGTGAGTATGCATGTACGAGTATACAAGGGCAAGCAGACAGGTGTGCATAGCTATATGCGAGCAAGGTATGATCGTCAATTGCACCAAGTACCTCCCAAGGTCGCGATTATTATTCCACGAGGATGCTTACTCGTGACGTCTTCAAGCTGGTATTCCACAAGCTCTTGCTCGCGATGATCTTCTCTAACAACCGACATTCCATGGGAATTCTAAGCTGGTCATGCTTGTGAGGTCATCACTTCAGCAACTATGCAGCTATGTTATTCGTTTAATCTCTTCAACGACTCATACTAGCAAGGATGTCTCTAACTACTCACCTCTATGAGATGAAGAACTGCTCAGAAGTACCTAAAGGCTCAACAAGGAAATCACTTGTCATCGAGAAGCTCGAGCTGAACTAGGAGGGATCTTTCATCGTTCAAGAGGCATTCGAGACTGGCAGAGACCGCCTGTAGAATCATGAAAGGGAATCGCTTGGGAATACCTGGAGCGGCAATGACCTGAAAAGGTTCTATCCCTGAGCGGGAAGGTGTATTCTCCCCCTCCTTGTGTTTATTCCATTTGAATAAAAATTCCTCGCCCCTGAAACATGGGCCGCGAGAGTTGTTTTTCTCTTCTGGCAAGAGCTTTTCGAAGTAGGTAAAACCGATCTCCACGACAGGTTGGGAAACGAGCATCCGACTTGTTTCTCGTAAAACCCAGAACGGATGATGGGACGGTGCCTCGGTAGTGCGTTCTCCTAATACCAAGCCTCTGCACTGACGGTCGAGATCAGCTCCCCCCTTGCACGTTGGTCGAGTTACCCTCCGACCGCATCTCTCATCCGACTGGGGAGATTATCAGGAGAAAGTCTGGACGCCGACCTCCTAACTCGTCGAAGCGATGATCGATTTACCTGACTGAGGGACCCTTGTATAAAGGTGTCATTTGATCTCTTGCGACAAAGCCTAGTATATCTTGTTGTTTATTCCAATCATATGGGTTGGTGCGGTTAATCCCCTCTGATTGTTGAGTGACAGTACGAAGACTCTTCCGCAACCTGGCGACCGATTGGGGGACAGGTCTCCGACTCGACTCTCGTAAAAACCCAAGTCGGGTGGTGGGATAGCGCCTCGGGAGAGAGTCCTCCTAAGACCAAGCCTCTGCATTGACGGTCGAGATCAGCTCCCCCCTTGCACGTTGGCCGAGTTACCCCCTGACTGCACTTCCCATCCGGCTGGAGAGGTTATCAGAGAAGAGTCCGGACGCCAACCCCCCAACTTGACGAAAAGATGATCGCTTTGACCGACCAGCATTCAGCAAACGCAATTGGATGGAGGCATCGGGATGGTGTGTCCCCTTGGACCTCTCCACCTCTAGTTGAGCTCGGCTCCTAGAAGGTGTTGACCTTCTATCCACCTCTAGTTGAGCTCGACTCCTAGAAGGTGTCGACCTTGTTTTCGCCTCTAGTTGAGCTCGTCTCCTAGAGCGTGTCGAATCTTATCTTCACCTCTAGTTGAGCTCGGCTCCTAGAAGGTGTCGACCTTCTCTCCACCTATAGTTGAGCTGGGCACCTAGAAGGTGTCGACCTTCTATCCGCCTCCAGTTGAGCTCGGCTCCTGCGAGGTGTCGACCTTCTCTTCACCTCTAGTTGAGCTTGGCTCCTAGAAGGTGTCGACCTTCTCTCCACCTCTAGTTGAGCTGTGCTCCTAGAAGGTGTCGACCTTCTCTCCACCTCCAGTTGAGCTCGGCTCCTGCAAGGTGTCGACCTTCTCTCCGCCTCCAGTTGAGCTCGGCTCCTGCGAGGTGTCGACCTTCTCTTCACATCTAGTTGAGCTCGGCTCCTATAAGGTGTCGACCTTCTCTCCGCCTCCAGTTGAGCTGGGCTCCTAGAAGGTGTCGACCTTCTCTTCACCTCTAGTTGAGCTCGGCTCCTAGAAGGTGTCGACCTTCTCTTCACCTCTAGTTGAGCTCGGCTCCTAGAAGGTGTCGACCTTCTCTCCGCCTCCAGTTGAGCTCGGCTCCTGCGAGGTGTCGACCTTCTCTTCACCTCCAGTTGAGCTCGGCTCCTGTGAGGTGTCGACCTTCTCTCCACATCTAGTTGAGCTGTGCTCCTAGAAGGTGTCGACCTTCTCTCCACCTCCAGTTGAGCTCGGCTCCTGCAAGGTGTCGACCTTCTCTCCGCCTCCAGTTGAGCTCGGCTCCTGCGAGGTGTCGACCTTCTCTTCACCTCTAGTTGAGCTCGGCTCCTAGAAGGTGTCGACCTACTCTCCGCCTCCAGTTGAGCTGGGCTCCTTGAAGGTGTCGACCTTCTCTTCACCTCTAGTTGAGCTCGGCTCCTAGAAGGTGTCGACCTTATCTTCACCTCTAGTTGAGCTCGGCTCCTAGAAGGTGTCGACCTTCTCTCCGCCTCCAGTTGAGCTCGGCTCCTGCGAGGTGTCGACCTTCTCTTCACCTCCAGTTGAGCTCGGCTCCTGCGAGGTGTCGACCTTCTCTCCACCTCCAGTTGAGCTCGGCTCCTGCGAGGTGTCGACCTTCTCTCCACCTCTAGTTGAGCTGGGCTCCTAGAAGGTGTCGACCTTCTCTTCACCTCTAGTTGAGCTCGGCTCCTAGAAGGTGTCGACCTTCTCTTCACCTCTAGTTGAGCTCGGCTCCTAGAAGGTGTCGACCTTCTCTTCGCCTCCAGTTGAGCTCGGCTCCCGCGAGGTGTCGACCTTCTCTCCACCTCCAGTTGAGCTCGGCTCCTGCGAGGTGTCGACCTTCTCTCCACCTCTAGTTGAACTGGGCTCCTAGAAGGTGTCGACCTTCTCTTCACCTCTAGTTGAGCTCGGCTCCTAGAAGGTGTCGACCTTCTCTTCACCTCTAGTTGAGCTCAGCTCCTAGAAGGTGTCGACCTTCTCTCCACCTCTTGTTGAGCTGTGCTCCAAGAAGGTGTCGACCTTCTCTCCACCTCTAGTTGAGCTGTGCTCCTAGAAGGTGTCGACCTTCTCTTCGCCTCTAGTTGAGCTTGGCTCCTAGAAGGTGTCGACCTTCTCTCCACCTCCAGTTGAGCTCGGCTCCTGCGAGGTGTCGACCTTCTCTCCACCTCTAGTTGAGCTGGGCTCCTAGAAGGTGTCGACCTTCTCTTCACCTCTAGTTGAGCTCGGCTCCTAGAAGGTGTCGACCTTCTCTCCGCCTCCAGTTGAGCTCGACTCCTGCGAGGTGTCGACCTTCTCTTCACCTCCAGTTGAGCTCGGCTCCTGCGAGGTGTCGACCTTCTCTCCACCTCTAGTTGAGCTCGGCTCCTGCGAGGTGTCGACCTTCTCTCCACCTCTAGTTGAGCTGGGCTCCTAGAAGGTGTCGACCTTCTCTCCACCACTAGTTGAGCTCGGCTCCTAGAAGGTGTCGACCTTCTCTTCACCTCTAGTTGAGCTCGGCTCCTAGAAGGTGTCGACCTTCTCTCCACCTTTAGTTGAGCTGTGCTCCTAGAAGGTGTCGACCTTCTCTCCACCTCTAGTTGAGCTGTGCTCCTAGAAGGTGTCGACCTTCTCTTCGCCTCTAGTTGAGCTTGGCTCCTAGAAGGTGTCGACCTTCTCTCCACCTCCAGTTGAGCTCGGCTCCTGCGAGGTGTCGACCTTCTCTCCACCTCTAGTTGAGCTGGGCTCCTAGAAGGTGTCGACCTTCTCTTCACCTCTAGTTGAGCTCGGCTCCTAGAAGGTGTCGACCTTCTCTGCACCTCTAGTTGAGCTCGGCTCCTAGAAGGTGTCGACCTTCTCTCCACCTCTAGTTGAGCTGTGCTCCTAGAAGGTGTCGATCTTCTCTCCACCTCTAGTTGAGCTGTGCTCCTAGAAGGTGTCGACCTTCTCTCCACCTCTAGTTGAGCTGTGCTTCTAGAAGGTGTCGACCTTCTCTTCGCCTCTAGTTGAGCTTGGCTCCTAGAAGGTGTCGATCTTCTCTCCGCCTCCAGTTGAGCTCGGCTCCTGCGAGGTGTCGACCTTCTCTTTACCTCTAGTTGAGCTCGGCTCCTAGAAGGTGTCGACCTTCTCTTCGCCTCTAGTTGAGCTCGGCTCCTGTGAGGTGTCGGCCTTCTCTCCACCTCTAGTTGAGCTGGGCTCCTAGAAGGTGTCGACCTTCTCTCCGCCTCCAGTTGAGCTCGGCTCCTGCGAGGTGTCGACCTTCTCTTTACCTCTAGTTGAGCTCGGCTCCTAGAGCGTGTCGAATCTTCTCTTCACCTCTAGTTGAGCTCGGCTCCTAGAAGGTGTCGACCTTCTCTCCACCTCTAGTTGAGCTGGGCTCCTAGAAGGTGTCGACCTTCTATCCGCCTCCAGTTGAGCTCGGCTCCTGCGAGGTGTCGACCTTCTCTTTACCTATAATTGAGCTCGGCTCCTAGAAGGTGTCGACCTTCTCTTCACCTCTAGTTGAGCTCGGCTCCTAGAAGGTGTCGACCTTCTCTTCACCTCTAGTTGAGCTCGACTCCTAGAAGGTGTCGACCTTCTCTCCGCCTCCAGTTGAGCTCGGCTCCTGCGAGGTGTCGACCTTCTCTGCACCTCCAGTTGAGCTCGGCTCCTGCGAGGTGTCGACCTTCTCTCCACCTCCAGTTGAGCTCGGCTCCTGCGAGGTGTCGACCTTCTCTCCACCTATAGTTGAGCTGGGCTCCTAGAAGGTGTCGACCTTCTCTTCACCTCTAGTTGAGCTCGGCTCCTAGAAGGTGTCGACCTTCTCTGCACCTCTAGTTGAGCTCGGCTCCTAGAAGGTGTCGACCTTCTCTCCACCTCTAGTTGAGCTGTGCTACTAGAAGGTGTCGACCTTCTCTCCACCTCTAGTTGAGCTGTGCTCCTAGAAGGTGTCGACCTTCTCTTCGCCTCTAGTTGAGCTTGGCTCCTAGAAGGTGTCGACCTTCTCTCCGCCTCCAGTTGAGCTCGGCTCCTCCGAGGTGTCGACCTTCTCTTTACCTCTAGTTGAGCTCGGCTCCTAGAAGGTGTCGACCTTCTCTTCGCCTCTAGTTGAGCTCGGCTCCTGTGAGGTGTCGGCCTTCTCTCCACCTCTAGTTGAGCTGGGCTCCTAGAAGGTGTCGACCTTCTCTCCGCCTCCAGTTGAGCTCGGCCCCTGTGAGGTGTCGACCTTCTCTTTACCTCTAGTTGAGCTCGGCTCCTAGAGCGTGTCGAATCTTCTCTTCACCTCTAGTTGAGATCGGCTCCTAGAAGGTGTCGACCTTCTCTCCACCTCTAGTTGAGCTGGGCTCCTAGAAGGTGTCGACCTTCTATCCGCCTCCAGTTGAGCTCGGCTCCTGCGAGGTGTCGACCTTCTCTTTACCTCTAGTTGAGCTCGGCTCCTAGAAGGTGTCGACCTTCTCTTCACCTCTAGTTGAGCTCGGCTCCTAGAAGGTGTCGACCTTCTCTCGCCTCTAGTTGAGCTCGGCTCCTAGAAGGTGTCGACCTTACATCCGCCTCCAGTTAAGCTCGGCTCCCGTGAAGTGTCGGCGTTCTCTCTTCCTCCAGTTAAGCTCGGCAAGGTATCGACTCTCTTTCCTCCTACAGATGAGATCCCTCTTGGGAAGGACCTCGCGCCTTTACTCTCTAGTGCCCATCTCTCCGAACCACGGGTCCTACATTGTTTTTCCGACCTCGCGAGCGAGCTCGAAAAAAGCAGGGATTGTGTACTACCCGTAATTCGTCGAGATTAGAAAGGCCTAAGGAGACGCCTATTCGCAGAGCGAGTCGGGCGAGCAGGAAAGGAGCTTGGCGAGCAGGAAAGGAGCTTGACGAGCAGGAAGCGAGCTTGGGCGAGCAGAGCCAAGTATGGGCGAGTATGGTTAGGTAACTCTCCCCCCCCCCCCCCCCGGATTTGTCTATAAATAGACCCCCAGGGGTACAAGAAAGAGGACTTTTTGGACGAGGTTGACCCCCTCAGGCGAGTTACTCGCCAGGTCCCTGCCTTCCTTGTACCAAGCTCGGCCATTTTTGGTTTTGGAGGGGAAGACTCCCTTGAGCTTCCGGGTACGTGGTGGGACCTCCCTGCCGCAGAACCTGGGGTCTTGTTTGTTGCTCTTCTAGCTTCTTCGTCGTTGCCAGCCAAGCCATCTCGTCGGGCTGCTGGGCGAGTAGCCTCCGGCTGCATCGGTCCGAATCTTGAGGTCAGGATTTTCCTGGCGTCAACAGTAGGCTCACCCTGGAGTTAGGCATTACAAGGATAAGGTAATTGTGAATTGGTCTGATTTGGCTGTGTTGTGTGGACAAGATAAGGCTACTGGCAGTCATGCAGCGACCGCTACGGAGACAATAAATGAGATCGATGCGGAGTCAATTGCGGAACAGAGTAACAGTACACATGAACGAACTAGAGAGGATGGCGAAGGAAGCAGCAAAAAGAGGAAGAAGAGAGCTATTGGGAGTGTTGAATCAGTGGCGACATCCATAGATAATTTGACAGCTACCTTGCATGAAGCGCTCAACAATAAGCCTACTAGCCCATCCTTACGTTCATCGAGCAATGTTGATGGTATATATACCGCACTTGCTCGGATCTCTGATTTGAACATGCGTGAGTTACTGAGGGCTATGGATATGCTTAGTTTTGATAGTATCAAACATGACATATTCATGACTTTGCCAGATGACTTAAAGGTTGAATGGCTACGAATGCAATTTGATCGTTAATTTGATTTGAGAACGATTTGAACTATTTGTATTAGATGGTGTCAATGCAAGGTAATTTGTATTTGTATTTGAACTATTTGAACTATTTGGTAAATTTTCATGAGTAATTCTATAGTGGCAACGCTCATTTCTTACACTTTTGAAGTAATCTTGTAGTTGTATTTTTATTTTGTTTTTAATGCAGGTGATCATGATATGCATCAACATATATAAACATATATAAATATAGCTGAATATATAAATCTAGCTGAATAAATATAGCTTTATATATATAAGTATAGCTGTATATATATAAATTGCATATATATATAAATATAGCTGTATATAAATATAGTTTTACATAGTAACATTTTCTTCTCCCCCACGTTGCCATCTCACCTTCAAAATATAGCTGTATAAAATTGCGTTAATATATGAAAAATCAATTCCTTCCTGCCGCCGAACAAGAATAGCCTTGAATTCCAATTTTGTTGATTGAATTCCATCACGTAGCCGAACAATGAAATTGGAATTCAGACTAATGCCAATTCCTATGTATATTGGTTTTCGACAGAAAACCAATTCTTGAAAGCCATTTCCCGGGGGCCGAACGGACCCTAAGGGTCCGTTCGTTTGAACGGAATTGGCTTTCTGGAATTGACATTGGCGATTAGAAATCCAATTCTAGTGTTCGGCGCAACGAAATTTACGAGGATATTGGTTTTTATATGAAAACCCATGGCTTTGACTTTGAACTAAAAAATCAAATCGTCAATTCTTACCTCCACCCATGAGTTTTCCGCATAATCGAGTGTTTTTGCTGGAGTTTTTCGGCCTACGCGCGTGTTTTCCTGCCGGGAGTGGGTTTTTTTCGCCGGATGCGTGTTTTTCGGTCGGCGCGTTTTTTTCGGCCGAGCATTCTTTTTTTGCCCAGGCTGGCGTTTTTAGCCTGGGCGCGCGTTTTTTCGGTCGGCCGTGGGTTTTTCGGCCGGCCAGGAAATTTTCACCCGGGCGCGCTTTTTTCGCTCGAACGCGATTTTTCCGCCCGAACGCCATTTTTCCGGCCAAACGCGGTTTTTCCGGTCGTACGTGATTTTTCCTGTCGGAAGCTAATTTTCTGGCCGGGCGCGATATATTTTTCCCGGACGCTATATTTTTTGCCGGACGAGATTTTTTCTCCCGAGCGCGTTTTTTTCGGTCGTGCACGTTTTTTTCGCCGTGCACGATTTTTTCGCCCGGGCGCAGTATTTTCCCCCCGGGCGAGATTTTTTAGCCCAGACGCGTTTTTTTTTTCAGTCGCGTTCTGGGCACGCCCGATCGCATTTTTTTTCAACCAGGCGAAAAAAACGCGACCGGGCAAAAAAAATGGGTCCTAGCGAAAAAAATCGCGCCCGGGAAGAAAATCGCGCTCGGGCGAAAAAATTGCGTCCGGGCGAAAAAAACGTGACCGGGAGAAAAAAAAACGCTCCCGGGCGAAAAAAACGCACTCGGACGAAAAAAACGCGCCCGGGGAAAAAATTGCGCCCGGGAGAAAAAACCGCGCCCGGGAGAACAAAACGTGCCCAGGCGAAAAAAACACGCCCGGGCGAAAAAAACGCGCCCGGGCGAAAATAACGCGCCCGGGCGAAAAAAATGCGACTGAGCGAAAAAAAGCGCCTGGGCGAAACAATCGCGCCCGGGCGAAAAAATCGGGCCCGGACGAACAAAAACACGCCCCGGTGAAAAAACGCGACCGGGCGAAACAAATGCTACCGGGCGAAAAAAAATGCGACCGGGCGAAAAAATAACGCGACCGGGCGAAAAAAATGCGCCCGAGCGAAAAAACGTGCCCTAGCGAAAGAAATGCGCCCTGGAGAAAAAATTGCGTTCGAGCGAAAAAAACGCGCCCCGGTGAAAAAACGTGACCGGGCGAAAAAATTGCGTCCGGGCGAGAAAAATGCGTCCGGGCGAAATAAAACGCGCCCCGTTGAAAAAACGTGACCGGGCGAAAAAAATGCTCCCAAGCAAAAAAAACGCGCCCGGGGGAAAAAATCGCGCCCGGGAGAAAAAACCGCCCCCGGGAGAAAAAAACGTGCCCGGGCGAAAAAAAAACACGTCCGGGCGAAAAAAATGCGCACGTACGAAAAAAACGCGCTCGTGCGAAAAAAACGCGCTCGGGCGAAAAAAACGCGACCGGGCGAAAAAAACCGCCCCGGTGAAAAAACGCGACCGGGCGAAAAGAACGCGACCGGGCGAAAAAAACACGACCGGGCGAAAAAAAACGCGATCGGGCGAAAAAAAACGTGCCCTAGCGAAAAAAAAAGCGCCCGGGAGAAAAAATTGCGTTCGGGCGAAAAAATTGCGCTCAGGCGAAATCAACGCAGTCGGGCGAAAAAATCGAGCCCGGGCAAAAAAAACCGAGCCCGGGCGCGCGTTTTTCGCCCAGAAAAATAGTGCGCACCTGGGCGAAAAAATTGCGCTTGGGCGAAAAACGCGCGTCGTAAAACATATTATGCAATTTAATGCGTTCGGCGCCAACGCATATTTTGAGTTTTATAAAATTATTGTATAATGCCAATACCAATACCAATTCCATTATTCAGCCGAACAACTTTTGTGCCTCAATTCCAATTCTGTTGACTGAATTCAATCTTACAGCTGAACAACAAAATTGGAATTCTGTACAAAGCCAATTCATGTAGATATTGGTTTTCGTCGAAAAGCCAATTTCAGAAAGTCAATTCCGTTCAAACGAACGGACCCTAAGAGTAATAAAAACTCTAGCACCCCCACCTTTAAGCGCACACCATTCGAAACGCCGCATGCACATCGCGACGGTGGCCTGTTCCGTGCTCCCAAAGTTCTACTCGGAGGATGTGTATCCGGGGGGTGGAGGGTGTTCAGCTCCTTTAGAAGGAGATACATCGTCACGGAGAACCCTAGAATCATGGTGGAACCCTTCGCGAAGACATATCTTGGGGCGGACAAGGTACTCGGCATATAATCGGGAAGAGTCACGGGACTGCTCAAAACACCGGGGGTTCTGGTTGTGGATTTCAAGAGGGTTGCGGTGGAGCGGGAATTTGGCTCTTCGCAGGATGTGAGGATTGGGGATAGACTGACGGATTATGATTTCAGTTCCATCTGCAAGCTCAGATTCTCCTTCTTCATCGTCTAAATCACATTTTGATTAATAATTGCAATAGATTATTTGTTGTTTCTTGCATATTTAATTTCAGTTACTTTATTAATACAAAATTTAAAAGTATCCTAAATTAAGGCATTTGTTATTCGCAGATCATAAATGTCTATCCGCGGACTCAATTTATTTGAGTTTACAAATTATTATCCGTAAACCTTCTGAGCAGTTCAATGTGTGCATGAATGGTGATTCATAAAATAAATGCGCGGATAGAGACCGAGTTGAGGAAGAAAAATGATTTCTTCACTATTCATGTGATTACGGTTTGTAGGAAAGATTTAGATAGTTAGGGTTTGTTTGGGAAGATTTAGATAGTTAGGATTACTCTCTTCCTATGTTGAGGAAGGTGAAGAAGACGACAAAAATTCCTTTTTTAGTTTTCTTGACTAATCTGCGGATAACAAAAATATCTGCCAATAACAAAATCTGTGAAGAGACAAACATGATTTTCGAATAACAATCCTCTTAATTAATTGAGATTCATGTAAAATATTTTATTTTTAATTCAAAATTATGTGTCCGGAATAAAATTGAAAATTCATAAAAATAATTCTCAGAACATTCGGATATTAATTAGCGTCAAACAAAACTTCACCTATTATTAGACAAAATAGTCCATTTTAATCAAAATTGGTTCAAAAATATGAAATCAAACAATAATGAATTCTATATTTGATGTGATAATAAGATGAGGTGTAAATATAATATTTTGTTGTGTTAATAAATTTTAGCTGTAAATAATAAAAATTGGTGCTATTATAAATTTTAGATATTAATTATTGGTACTATCATTTTAGATCTTTCCATTCCGATTTCCGAAGGCCGTCACAGTACACGTTCTCTCATTGCTCTGCTGCCGTTCTAATAGTCCTCCGGATTTGACGCCGCCTGCCACCATTCCTTTCCACGTTGACGTTTTAACGGCGAGAGTGCACCCGCATCACCCAGAAACGCACCGCATCCATCCTCAAGTTCTATTCTGCGGTCCACTTTCATGGTCCAAATTTACCTTTATATGTTACGATTTACGAAGCGAGGCCAACCCTTTAAAAGATCGAAGAAACGCTCAACGTCCCCCTCTCAATCCTTCACCTCCCCTCACTCCCAATCCATGGCTTCAACCCCTTCCGTTTCCCCTATCATCATATCTCTTCTCATTCTGGTGTTCATGTCGGAGCCGCAGATTTCGTTATCATCGGACAATACGCCGTCAGAATGCCCTTCCTGCCTTCCGCCGCCGACGCCCACCGACTGCCCGCCGCCGCCACCGCCGCCATCAGAACCGACCGGATATCCACCGCCGCCTCAAACGTACTACTACTCTCCGCCGCCACCGTCGGGATATAACCCTTACTACCCTCCGTCAACCGGCTATTTTCCGGCGCCTCCGCCCCCTAATCCGATATTGCCGTGGTTCCCGTGGTACTACAAAACCCCGCCTTCGGCTTCTTCTGCCTGCGGTCAACGTGTGATTGAGATATTGACGGCGATTTTGGGCGCACCGTCTTTTTTATTTCTTTTATTTTAATTTTTAATCAGCATTGTTGCCTTTTATTAAGATTTTTTTGGTTAATTGGTGCAAGAGTTCCCGTTGGGAGAAATTCTATGGTTTTTTTTATTGATTTCTATTTTTAAAAAAAATTCTGATAAAATGAGATCCGTTTGTTTCAGCGGTGAGAGTTAGAGCGTTGGGAATGTGAGCCTTGACAATGAAAGGGGTGTTTGTGGTTGAAAAAAAGGCGAAATAGATATTTTGGAACAATGTTGGTGTTTCCCCTAATGAAGAAATAGCAAAAACACCCAAACAAACAGAGCTTATGTTTAGGCTTTGGGTCTGTTTGTTTTGACGGTGAGAATTGGAGCAACGGGAATTGGAGCGTTGACAATTGAGTGATGGGAAATAAAGGGAGTGACTGTTGTCTCAAAAAAAAATCAAAAATGACATTTTGACCAAACGTTTTTTTAAGCATTGGCGTTTTCTCCCTCAACGAAGATGATTAAAATCAACCAAAAAAATTAAAAAATTAATTCTATTGAGAGCTCAAATGAAATGATTGCAATGAATTATCTACATAGAAATTTATGTGTGGAGGGCATTTGGTGGCTTTACCTTTGGCATGGAGTAAAGGGAGGAGAAGGTGGGCATTCTTTTTCTCTTTTTTTTTTCTTCTTTTTCTTATTTTTATTTAATATATATTATTTTCATTTATAATGTGTGTTACAGTGGTTGGGTAGGGTCTACAGTTTTTGTTTATTGTTATGATTGTATGCTATGTCTTAGGTTTTTTTGGGCACAGCTATGATTGTAGGAAAATCAATGGTGGGAAATCAGTGGTGAGTAGAGCTTTCAGAAAAACGGTGGTAGAAAAAGGGCAAAATTAGTAGGAGATTGAGAGAATTTTGACTTATGAGAAGAGAACCATGAAAATGCGCAAAACTCATTTTAGTTTTTATGATAGTCGTAGGTTCACTATTTCTTCAAAAAAAATCCTGAAAACACATTTTTATCATAAACGTGTTTCTTACTACTAAGAAGTCAAACGTCTCATAGTCAAACGTCTCAAACATCTCAAATGTTTATAGTGGTGGCATGGATCACTAAATAATTGGTATAGTATTAATACAATATATTAAGCTTAATTATTATTAAGACGAACATATCATTTAATTTTGAGAATCTTGTAGGTTATGTGCATTAGAGGGAATTGAGTTTTTAGAATTGGAGTTGAAATTGGAGGGATCAATTCTATTTTCATTTTTCTATAACAATAAAGTAACTAAAATCATTGAGGCTCGGTTCGGTTAAGCGGAATTGAGGCTTTGGAGTTGAAATTTGTGGTTAAAGACTTAATTACAGGCCTCCAATTCCGTCCAAACGAACGGACATAATAGAATTCATTTGGTATAGAAATTGATCGGAATTTGATTTCAATTTCCTATCTAATTTCAATTCCATTCAAATAAATTGGTTTTAAATAAATTATTGCATAATGTATATCTCATTTGGATCTGATTGAGTGACTGATCAACAATTTTTTTTGTAAGAGAAAATTGGGTTAGTAAAAAAATTCATTGGAATTTCGATTCTTCCATTGAAGTCATATCAAATCTGTATTAAATTTTTTGCATAGTAGGAATGTATCACGTGGTTGGTTATGGAGGTAGGTGATGTTAGGTGTGTTCAAGTATCTATATCTAAATCATAATTATACATACACACACATGAATGCCATTACATTAGGGCTCCCTGTGGGCCGCTATAGCGTCACGGTGCGACGATATACTCATGTGGTTCGCAGTATCACGTGTGACACCCCTTCTCTTTCTTCTCTCTCCTTTCTTATTTTAAAGCCATGCTTATTTAATTTATTTGATTTGACAGTCACGATTAGATAATATAATAAGAGAGTTGTTATTCGCGGACCATAAATGTCTATTCGCAGATCAACTTTGTCTAGTTTAGAAATTGTTATCCGCAGACCAATTTTTGACTTGAGCATTCAATATCTTTGTTCTCCTGAGCAGGGCCCGACAACGAAGGAACATCTCTGACGACCTTCTGAGCAGTTCAATGTGTGCATGGATCGTGATTCAAAAAATAAATGCGCGGATTGATACCGAGTTGAGGAAGAAAGACGATCTCTTCACCATTCATGCGATTTCGATTTGTTTGGGAAGATTTAGATAGCTAGACTTTGTTTGGGAATATTTAGGCCTCATTTGGTTTGACTTTTAACGTCAGTGCGTTTGGGGCAAACGTACCGGAGCTCAATTATTTCATTTGTTTTTTCGCCTCTTTTTGGAATCGGTCCTAAAAGCTCCGGGTTGTTATTCTCCGCATAGGAGAACAAAAATATCGAATGCTCAAGTCTAAAATTGGTCTGCGCATAACAATTTGTAAACTAAAAAAAATTGGTCTGCGGAAAGACATTTATGATCTCAGAATAACAATTGCCTATAATAATTACAGCAATTTGAAAACTTGATTTCGACAATTTGATTTTTCATTTCTTTTTTTAATGCATAATTACGTAGATAGACGTTATAATTTAAACTATTATGAAATGAATACAAAAATTTGATAACATTACGTTAAAAAAGTAAGAGCAATATTTGCATTATGAATGTTTCACCAAAGAGGACTATTTTTCCCTTTTAATGTAGTATAGAGGTATATATATATATTCTATATGGTTTAGGATTTTATGGTTTAAGACTTTTATGGTTTAGGGTTTTATGGTTCTTAGGACTATGCCTGTGCTCGATGCGTTTGATTTCAAACGAGCTCCGCCGGTCCACGGGTTGTGCTCGTGCGCACCCATGGTGGCATTTGCACGAGTTTTACATGTGAATTAATTTCTTAATGTTGTGCTTGTGCTCAGGTTTTACATGTGCTCAGTTGCTTTTACGAACGACCTCCACCCCATTCGTGAGTCGCGAACCTGCTCCGTCAGTCCGTGATTGCGAGCGGGCCGTCCATCTATGAATGGGCTCTGCCCGTGCATGTATTGGGTGTGGTTCCCATCCGAGTCGGACAAAAACCACCGGGTATACGATAACCCGTTATCCTTCTTTTGTTGTTGTTAGTTGTTTAAAATAATAAGGAAAAAAAATGGGTTTAAAAGGTGGGGGAGCAGCAGCCAAGAAAATGACATATATAAAATTATATAAAATCTAATCTCATATCCCTCTCACGTGCCTTCATTTTCTCAAAAACTGCCGTTTCCCAATAAGTGCCCGTTTCCTATTTTCCTTCCTCAGAGAACCGTCGGCTAGGTCATCTTTGCCATTTTTCTTTGGATCTGGAAGAGGTCGTCGCTGCTTGGGAGTTGAAGGGTGCCGCCGCCTGGAGTTGGAGGACCACCGCATACCTCTTTCTCTCTCTCTCTCTCTCTCGGTTTGCCGCTGCTTGTTGGAGGAGGCCGCCGCTTGGAGTTGATCCCGTCGCCGCCTGGTTTGGAGGTGAGGGCCGCTGTCGCCTATTTTGGAGAAGGGCTTTTGCCGCCGGTGTTTAGAAGAGGCCGCCGCCGCTGTTTTGGAGGAGTCGCCGCCGCCGCTAGTGTTGGAGGGGCTGATTTCCTGTTGCTGTTTTGGGGGCTGTCGCCGCCCATCTTGTTCGTGGCTTGGAGTTTGAAGACGGAGGAGAAAGGGGCTACACATAGCCGTTCTTGTTCGTGGTTTGGAGAACGTCATCTTCGACGTTGGGACGGATTGTTCAATCCGTCCGGGTAACGACTCTATCATCGTTCTTGCTTTTCTGTTTCAATACTGTGATTTTGTATCGTGTTGGAAGAGGGTGATTTGTGTAAAATCCTTTGTGGATTATTTTGTGGTGGAGGAGTGGAGATCCTTTTTGGATCGGTGGGAAAGCCTGTAATTCATGCGTGTGAGTTTTTCACACACTTTTAGTGGCGGCTTTCCGGGTTGGACTCCGATCGTCCCGTGGTTTTTCACCCAATTGGGTTTTCCACGTTAAAATTTTTTGTGTGCTTTTATTTTTTTCTGTATTGTATATTCTGTTTGCGTATTTGCATACCGCTCAACGCGGTCGCACTGGTGCTCGCTCAAAGTTGCAACAGGTGCTCTGGTCGGGAGTGTTTGCTCTCATTCCCAACAAGTGATATCAGAGGGAAGTTCAGTGTCAGAGCCGTTTCAGTGACAGAGCAGTTACCGGGCTGACCTTTTGGGTTTCAGGACGAGTTGATTATGATCTCGGGTGTGCAATTGGGTGCGGTGGTTTACGACCATTGGTCCTCTGGCTATCCTCTTTGGTTGCATACTTTGAGATAGTCGACTCAAAGATCAGTGGGCGGTCCGGCCAGTTGGCAGAGCAGGATGGAGTCCACATCAGGTTCAGAGCAGATGGTAAAGTTGAATGGTGTCAATTACCACCAGTGGCATCTTCTGATGGAAGACTTGATATATGTGAAGGGTTGGCATGCTCCTGTCTTTGAGGAGATGTCAAAGGACACGGATCCGGCGAAATGGAAGGTGGAGCATCGGAAGCTGTGTGGGTTCATTAGACGGTTCGTGGAGCCGAACGTCTACAACCATGTGGCTAGCATCACTGATGCGAAGACTTTGTGGAAGTCTCTCGAGACGTTGTATGCCAAGAGCACGGGCATCAACAAGCTGTATTTGCTGAAGAAGCTTGGAGAGTTCAGATACCGAGAGGGCTCACCCATTTTGGATCATGTCAATGAGTTCCAGGGAATTATTGATCGCTTGACTGCTATGAAGGTGACGTTTGAAGACGAAGTGAATGCTTTGTGGCTACTCAAGTCACTTCCAGACTCGTGGGAGATGGTCAGAGTTTCTCTGATCAATTCTTCCCCCCAGGGGATTGTTTCAATGGAGATCGCCAAGAGTGGGATCTTGAATGAGGAGGTGAGACGAAAGTCTCAGGGGACTTCAGGCTCTTCTTCACGAGCTGATGTTCTTTATACTGAGTCCAGGGGGAGAGGAAGGAGCAAGAGCCGAGGAAGGAAGGAGGACAGGAGTCAGAGTAGGGGCAAGTCGAAGTCACGTTATCAGAACGTGGAATGCCATTACTGCCACAAGAAGGGACACATAAAGAAGTTCTGTTACTCCTTGAAGAACGATCATAAGAAGAAGGGGATTGCCACTGAGGGCAAGGATGAGGGTCACACGGCAGCCACTGTTTCGACTGAGGAGGACGACGTCATTATTGTTGGCGACGATGTCACTGCTGCACTCGCGTGTGACGACCGATGCTGGATCGTTGATTCTGGAGCCTCTGCACATGTCTCCCACAATAGGGAGTTATTTGCCACCTACACCACTCATGACTGTGGGGTGTTGAGGATGGGCAATGGGGATACATCCAAGGTGCTTGGGCGTGGAGACATGCACTTGAAGACGAGTACTGGTGCCTTACTGGTTCTGAGGGATGTGCGGCACATGCCAGATATTCGCTTCAATCTGATATCTGTTGGCAGACTTGGAGACGAAGGACACCTGAGTGTCTTTGGAGGAGACTTCTGGAAGCTGATCAGGGGATCGCTTGTGATGGCCAGAGGTTATAGAGATTCTGGTCTATATTACATGGAGGGGAGGCCTGAAGCTGCTCAGGCCAACTCCGTCAGGGATGAGGCATCCACCTCTTTATGGCACAGGAGGCTGGCACACATTAGCCAGAAGGGATTAGGATGCCTGGCGAAGAAGAATTTGATTAGTGACATGTCTGATGTTCACTTGGAGAGGTGCGGCCACTGTATGGCTGGGAAACAAAACAGAGTTTCATTCCACAGCCACACGTCCACCAGGAGATCAAAACCGTTGGAGCTTGTTCACACTGATGTGTGCGGACCACTGAAGGTCCAGACTAGAGGAGGAGCATCATACTTCGTCACTTTCATTGACGACCATTCGAGGAAGCTTTGGGTCTATGCTATCAAGACCAAAGATCAGGTCCTCGATACTTTCAGGAGATTCCACGCTGAGGTGGAGAGACAGTCTGGGAGGAGACTGAAGTGCATCAGGTCCGACAACGGGGGAGAGTACATTGGTCCCTTTGATGAGTACTGCAGGGACCATGGCATCAGACATGAGAAGACCCTGCCGAAGACGCCACAGCTGAATGGCGTAGCTGAGAGGATGAACAGGACACTGATGGAGAGAGTTCGATGCATGCTTTCTGATTCGAAGCTGCCAGGGATGTTTTGGGGCGAGGCTCTTCTTACTGCAGCGCATGTCATCAACCTCTCGCCGAGTTCAGCATTGCAGGAGGATGTGCCAGATAGGGTCTGGTATGGGAATGACCCTTCTTATAGTCACTTGCGGGTATTTGGCTGCAAAGCCTTTGTGCACGTCCCCAGGGACGAGAGATCGAAGTTGGATTCGAAGACCCGATAGTGTATTTTCTTGGGGTACGGCTACAGTGGAGAGTTTGGGTACATGTTCTTTGATCCAGTTGAGAAGAAGCTTGTACATAGTCGTGATGCCGTTTTCTGTGAGGATCAGACTGTTGGTGATCCTGAGGAGACTGTTGAGTTTGAGGTTGACTCTCGCACTGCTGCAGAGTCACCTGTGGTTGGAGATGACGACACTGAGGAGGCTACTGAGCCTGAGCCAGCACAGGGTACTGATACCCTTCCGGATCATGATATCACCACTGATGGTGAACCAGGAGTCGCTGAGGACATTGCTGATGATGTGCCTGCACCGACCCCTGAGCCTGTCCTGCGGAGGTTAGATCGAGCCAGGCACCCGTCCGCTAGATATTCTGCATCAGAGTTCATTCTTCTGACTGATGCGGGGGAGCCTGAGAGCTATGACGAGGCTGTGGAGAGTGCTGAGAAGAGCCAGTGGATGGCTGCTATGCAGGATGAGATGCAGTCGCTGCAGAAGAACCGTACCTATGACCTGGTGAGATTGCCTAAGGGCAAGAATGCCTTGAAGAATCGGTGGATCTTTAGGGTGAAGCAGGGAGATTCCTCCACACCTCCCAGATACAAGGCCAGGCTGGTGGTGAAGGGTTTTGGGCAGCGACAGGGTATTGACTTTGATGAGATCTTTTCACCCGTGGTGAAGATGTCATCTATTCGTGTGGTACTTGGCCTCGCTGCGAGGCTAGACTTGGAGGTAGAGCAGATGGATGTGAAGACCGCCTTTCTGCATGGCGATCTTGAGGAGGAGCTATACATGGATCAGCCTAAGGGCTTCAGTGTCAAAGGGAAAGAAGGTCTGGTGTGCCGCTTGCAGAAGAGCTTATATGGCCTGAAGCAGACCCCGCGGCAATGGTATAGGAAGTTCGATTCCTTCATTGAGGAGATCGGCTTCAGGAGGATCACCCTTGACCATTGTGCATTCATCAAGGAGTATGCTCCTGGAGATTTCATTATTCTGCTACTGTACGTGGACGACATGTTGATCGTCGGGAGGAGCATTGCTCGCATTGTTGAGCTGAAGCGACAGTTGAGCTCCGCGTTTGAGATGAAGGATCTGGGTGCTGCGAAGACTAATCTGGGGATGCACATCTGTAGAGACAGGGGAGCCAAATTGCTCTGGTTATCACAGGAGCGGTACATCCGCAAGGTGCTACAGAGGTTTGATATGGATCAGGCGAAGAAGGTGAGCGTGCCTCTGGCAGCTCACTTCAGGCTTACTGCTGATCAGTGCCCCAGCACACCCGAGGAGATTGAGGAGATGCAGAAGGTCTCGTATGCATCTGCAGTTGGGAGCCTTATGTATGCGATGGTGTGTACACGTCCAGACATTGCGCATGCCGTTGGGACCGTCAGTAGATTTCTCTCCAATCCTGGGAGAGAGCACTGGAGCGCAGTGAAGTGGATACTCAGATACCTGCAGGGGGCGTCTGACTTGACACTGAGATTTGGAGACAGTGAGCCGGAGCTGTTGGGCTACACTGATGCTGACATGGCTGGAGATGTAGACTCCAGGAGGTCGACGTCCGGGTACTTGATTCTGTTTGCAGGGGGAGCTGTCTCGTGGGCATCGAGATTGCAGAAGTGCGTGGCACTGTCCACTACGGAGGCTGAGTTCATTGCCGTTACTGAGGCTGGGAAGGAGTTGCTTTGGATGAAGAGGTTCATCAAAGAACTTGGTTTCACTCAGGACCGATACACACTCCTGTGTGATAGTCAGAGCGCTATTCATCTGGGTAAGAACCCCACATTTCACTCGAGGTCGAAACACATCGACACTCGGTATCATTGGATACGAGATGTCCTGGAGCAGAAGGAGCTCTCTCTCCAGAAGGTGCACACTGATGATAATGGGGCAGACATGCTGACCAAGACTGTGCCAAGGGGGAAGTTTGAGCATTGTGTTGGAATCGCCGGGATGGCGGTTTCTTCCGCCTCGATGTGAAAGGGGAGATTTATTGGGTGTGGTTCCCATCCGAGTCGGACAAAAACCACCGGGTATACGATAACCCGTTATCCTTCTTTTGTTGTTGTTAGTTGTTTAAAATAATAAGGAAAAAAATGGGTTTAAAAGGTGGGGGAGCAGCAGCCAAGAAAATGACATATATAAAATTATATAAAATCTAATCTCATATCCCTCTCACGTGCCTTCATTTTCCCCAAAACTTGCCGCTTCCCAATAAGTGTCCGTTTCCTATTTTCCTTCCTCAGAGAACCGCCGGCTAGGTCATCTTTGCCATTTTTCTTTGGATCTGGAAGAGGTCGCCGCTGCTTGGGAGTTGAAGGGTGCCGCCGCCTGGAGTTGGAGGACCACCGCATACCTCTTTCTCTCTCTCTCTCTCGGTTTGCCGCTGCTTGTTGGAGGAGGCCGCCGCTTGGAGTTGATCCCGTCGCCGCCTGGTTTGGAGGTGAGGGCCGCTGTCGCCTATTTTGGAGAAGGGCTTTTGCCGCCGGTGTTTAGAAGAGACCGCCGCCGCTGTTTTGGAGGAGTCGCCGCCGCCGCTAGTGTTGGAGGGGCTGATTTCCTGTTGCTGTTTTGGGGGCTGTCGCCGCCCATCTTGTTCGTGGCTTGGAGTTTGAAGACGGAGGAGAAAGGGGCTACACATAGCCGTTCTTGTTCGTGGTTTGGAGAACGTCATCTTCGACGTTGGGACGGATTGTTCAATCCGTCCGGGTAACGACTCTATCATCGTTCTTGCTTTTCTGTTTCAATACTGTGATTTTGTATCGTGTTGGAAGAGGGTGATTTGTGTAAAATCCTTTGTGGATTATTTTGTGGTGGAGGAGTGGAGATCCTTTGTGGATCGGTGGGAAAGCCTGTAATTCGTGCGTGTGAGTTTTTCACACACTTTTAGTGGCGGCTTTCCGGGTTGGACTCCGATCATCCCGTGGTTTTTCACCCAATTGGGTTTTCCACGTTAAAATTTTCTGTGTGTTTTTATTTTTTTCTGTATTGTATATTCTGTTTGCGTATTTGCATACCGCTCAACGCGGTCGCACAGGTGCTCGCTCAAAGTTGCAACAGGTGCTCTGATCGGGAGTGTTTGCTCTCATTCCCAACAGCATGGAGGGCGGCGTAAATATAAACTCAAGTCTCAACATACGTAAAGAGATCGGGTCAAAAGAATACATATGAAATATGTTTAGGTTCACATCCAGCTCATTGGAGCTGTAGGGCATCTCTAGTTCTTCCCATGCTAAACAATTTAAGGTGAATGAGTCAATTCGGGATACATTTTTGAACTATAAATGAGATTACTAGATTTTTTAATTCCTCATCATTCGCGGTGTTAGTTATACTGCCTCGAAGCTCAACTCATTTCGAGATTCCCAAAAGTATGTCGCCCAACACTTCATCAAATCGTGCTCTTGCATCATAAGCCGCCGCACAAAGTTTTCGGGGGGAATCGCGTTCTTTTGTGTTTGTTTATTGTCGGTTGATCGCTTTAATTTGCTCGATTTTGTGACACATGGCTTCATATTTTAATTTGAATTCTCATCAATCTAGTTTGGTAAAGACTTAATTTATACAACTCATGGATTATGAACTGATTCCATATTTCATTCTGTTTGTGTTGTAGGAAACTGGTAGGCAATTTGCATGATATGTGAACTTGAAACCTCTGAGTCACGGTCATTTGATATAGTGTTTTAATTTGATGTAGGACAGATTGTTCTGCACCAATCTCGATCACGCCGCAGATCGAGTAATCCGC
This sequence comes from Dactylorhiza incarnata, assembly GCA_033032865.1. Lineage (NCBI taxonomy): Eukaryota > Viridiplantae > Streptophyta > Magnoliopsida > Asparagales > Orchidaceae > Dactylorhiza > Dactylorhiza incarnata. The sequence continues at coordinate 4,161,972 of JAWHQI010000123.1, read as the reverse complement.
ATGAGCGGTTCCTGGTGTAACGTTTCAAGGTCCTGAACTTATCACCGGGACAACATCTACCAACAGCCTCGTCTGACGACCGTTACCGGGCTGCAGTGCAAGCACCTCAACCCCTCTCCAGCCCACTGCAGCTCAATTGGTGATGAGAAGTGGAAGAACTTCATAGTTAAGCGTGCTCGGGCTGGAGTAGTACTGGGATGGGTGACCTCCTGGGAAGTCCCCGTGCTGCGCACTTAACTATCGAGTTTGCCTCATCGAAGGGAGGCTGTGACCACCAACAACCCGATAGTGGGCTGGAGAGGGGTTGGGGTGCTTGGGCTGCATCTCGGTAACGGTCGCCAGGTGAGTCTATCGGTGAACGTTGTCCCGGTGGTAAGTCCAGGGTCTTGGGACGTTACACCTGGAATCTTCCAGTCAATGCGAAAAGCTTGGAATCCACCAAGGAAACTCAGCTGGGTTCAGCAACCACAACTCCTGGAATCCACCATGCAATGAAGCGGGATCTGAAATCCACCAGACACGAAGCACCTTAGGCAGGTCTTGGGAAAACTAAAATTAATTGTCAAAACTTTTCTTTTACAACAAGGCCTTGGGCAGCCCTTTATAGCCGGATGAACCCTAAACAAAACAACCCGCTAAACGCACACCACAACTCACGGCCGACACGCGCGCTTAAAACAAATCAAAACATTATACTAAAATTAAAACAAACTCCATGAGACCGGCAATCACCTGCCTTACATTTTTAAAATAAAATAATAATATAAAAAATTGCACAAATTTAATTTACTTTAAAATGTAAAATTATAATAAAAAGATGATAAAATTGAAAGATAAATATTTTATATTTCATAATCTTTTTCCTATCTATTATATATAAGCTAAAAAAATCATTTGATAAAACATTCATCTTTCGCTATCCGCTCCTGTCATCCCAATCATATCTATATATAATTTTATAGCCTTTATTTTAACGTTGGGAGGGGGCGACAGTAGGGGTGAGAGGAAGTTGTGCATGGTAGAATGATAATGGCTATGGATATGTACCTGTGCGCAATTTGCGGAAAGAGGATATTAGAGGAGGGGGAGATCGCCGGAGAGTATAAAATGGAGATCAAATTAAGGAGGGGAGCGAGAAGCTGGTTCCGCGTAACATTGCATGATGGGACTATTATAGCAATGAATATGCGCACACGTTCGGCTTAAGGCGGCTGTCATGAATGAACGAAAAGAAGAAGAAGAATAGAAAAGGAGATAAATGGGGACTGCAAGTGGCGTGCGTGGAACGACAATGATGTTATGCATATGTTCCTGAGGTTAACTAATCTATGCGCGTTTTAGGGGACGGAGAGCCCATCCCCAATTCTGGGCACGAATTGGGTGAGTGTTAATGCCCGCCTAGATATCATTTTGATTCAGCGACTATTTATGTGATATCTCGGGCGAACAAAAAAACAATTGAAAATAAAGTCGATCCGTCCCCTTCCCAAATCTGGGGACAGGCTTATTTTCCTTTTATTTATTTATTATGCATTCAGAATTACCCAATTTATATTTTATGTTTTTTTTTTAAATATTATTCAGAGATGATTTATAATTAGTTGCCCAGTATTTATTCAATATAAGAATAAAGTTTAAATAAACAAAAAATAAAATGAGTAGGAGTGGAGTCACAATCATAGGCATGGTTGAATAAACAGCTGTCGAATATTATTATTTTATTATTGGTGGGCATGCGTTCGTGACCGCAGCTGCTTGGCCGCCATCCCTCTAACGTGCCACTCCTACAATATATTTTAAACATATATTTAAAATTATTATTATTCACAATTTATAACATCAATTTTTTAATATTATTCACACAATAATTCTGAAACCATCAATTTAATGTGTGAGTTTATTAACAAAGAAAAAAACTTAGGTGCGTTTCTCCCGCATAATTTTAGGTGGGAGAAACAATATAGCCGAACGATCTAGTATTCTACGGCAGTGTTGCTTTCGCTGGTCAGTATTTCGATCAATCATGTTGTTTTTGCAGGAACCAACGGTTTGCTGCGCGCGAGCACCGTGATCTTAGGTGGAAGAACACACCTAAAATATCTCATTAGCAAAATAGCGGCTCGGTTTGGCACGGTGGCGGTTACAAACACCGTGATTATGAACCGTCGTTCGTGAACGTCCGATCTCACCTAAGAACCTTCATTCACTTTTATGTTCAAAACTAATTTTTTTTACGGCGGATATAATAGTTGTCATGCCAAACATATTCTATAAAGTTTCGTTTTTTTTTGTCCAAACTCACCGGAGCCAAAAGGCTACTTCAAAAGAATATTTGATGTGAACCACTCGTTTACACTCATGAGTCTTATTTTAATTTATCTGTTTTAATATTAAATTTTTTTTATAAATTATGTTGAAATTCTTCTAGAAATTCACTGTAAAGTGTAAACTTCATTCATAAAATAAAAACTTTTATAATAATTAAAAATAATATTAGGGCTGGGGACCCATTATGGGCCCACCTAATGGGTGGAATTTCATGATGATATTATTGGCCCATTATTATATTTGTTCTCTGCATGATGATTTCCTATCTCAAGAAAATAGACAAAAACAAAGAAAAAGAGCATATAGCCTTAAAGTGAGAATTGATCACTATGAGCATGAGATGGGCAAATTGATGGCAATGTGTCATCTATCATGCACACAAATCTAAAGGCTATTGATAGTTGTGTTACATTATTATTATTATTATTATTATTTTGTCAAAATCACATTTACTTTCATATTGTTATGTGAAATAAACGATTCTTTTTTCTAGTAATGTGCGTCTAACGATGGTACGAAATACTCAGAAAAACGTAATCACATGCCTGCAGGTTGCGCAAATTCGAATAAATTGATCCAAAATTATATAATCTCTATATCATAATGCATTATGAGCATACATATATGAGACAAAATTCAAAGTTGCGTGCTTTCTCGAGCACATAAGACATAACTATTCTTCTTCATGTCTTCTATCTTTCTTTCTATTTTGTTTTGCTATTTGGATCTTACATAACACGCACCAAATGAATGATTATTATTATTATAAATAAGATCATTTAAAGAGTATTATCTACTAGTTTAAGTAGTAGTTGTTAGGTCCATCTTTATTTTGACTTAAATTTCTCTTCTAGTTATGTCTTCTTCCTTTCTGTTTGTCATACTACTTGGAGCATATATACATAAATAGGACGATATTGCATTGTTATTTATCATTGATCAAATGATATCACTTGTTTACTTCTAGAGCTTAATTTGTAATTTTGTCTATTCAAGTGATTTCAACAAAAAAAGTTAATCGATTCATTTATTAGCACTATATACGGTGCGCGGTAAAATTTAAGTGGGATTATAATTAATGATGTTTGATTTGAATATTCTTTCTTTACTTGGAGCATACATGCATAAAGAGCTGAAGGTTGATGATTTAAACCAAACAAATGATTATTATGTATAAGACCATAATTGACATTGTAATTGATCAATAAAATAAGAAATATCATTTGTTTTTCCGCTTGTTTTCTTATGAAAAAAAACTAGTGGGCAATTTTGAATGAAATACTATCAAATACCTGTAAAAATTATAAAATCTCAACAACATAAAATAATAATATAACATGCATTGAAATGATCATGTGTCGGTATTTTTTTTCAAGCATAGAACATCTGAAGCTCATGCCTTCTAATTTCTCCTTCTCAAGAAGGGATCCACCCTACCCATGTCTTCAATAAAAAAGAAAGTATTTGATTCTTTTATTACCTCTTGTTGGAGTTGGGGAACACTTCCGTTTCTCTTGTTACCTCACGATGGAAGAAGGTTCTGTCACTGACCTCCATGAAGCCATCCATCCCAACTCTCCTATTCCATCTAATGAGGTACAAAGCCCTAGCATTAGTCATGGTCCTGGTTCATCATCACCAAAAAAAACACGCAGCATTCAGGAAATCTATGAATCTTGCAACATCTCCCTTATAACAGAAGCTCCAACCTCATACGCTGAAGCTATTACCTCAGAAGAGTGGAAAAAAGCCATGAACGAAGAAATGAAAATGATAGAAGAAAATAAAACCTGGACTCTGGTGGACAAACCATCCAATAAAGACGTCATTGGATTAAAGTGGATCTTCAAAACCAAAGTAAATGATCAAGGCATCCCAATCAGATTCAAAGCTCGCATCGTCGCAAAAGGCTATGCCCAAATTCCCGGAAGGGACTATGAAGAAACATATGCTCCTGTTGCGAGAATGGAGACCATCCGCTCTGTCATCGCTTATTCAGCTCAGCAGAAGCTTCCCATCTTCCAGCTAGACGTAAAATCGGCTTTCCTAAATGGTTACATTACAGAAGAAATCTACGTTAACCAACCTCAAGGATATGAATCAGCAGAAAAACACAAGGTATACAAGCTTCACAAAGCCCTCTATGGGCTAAAACAGGCACCCCGCGCTTGGAACACCAACATCGACACCTACTTATGCAGTGAACAATTCATCTCTAGTGCCAGTTGTTGAAACCAGTTTCCCGGTTTCAGCGTTCGAAAGGGGGTTGCGACTAACCCTTACTTGACCTAAGCCTGGACCCGTGACCGGTTACTAGGAACTAAGAGACTCGGACTTGATGACAACCAGAGTCTAGGGACAGACCCCTTAAGCTTCAGCGTGGAGGTCCCACCACACACCCGGAAGCCCACACGGAACTTCCCCTCCCAAGCCAATGCTGAGCCTGGGCACCTTGGAGGGCACTAAGAACCACCTCACTGTCAGCTGAAGGATGACAAGGGAGGGGGGGTGCTTGCTCACAAGACACACGCAAGGGGGGGGGGGGGGGTAGTGACCAACCCTTCCCAAGGTGCCCATGGGGGTTTATTTATAGACTTTCCCAAAAATGGACTGCGAATAGCCAAAATTGGACTGCGAATAGCCAAAATTCTGCTATCCGCAGTCCGACCATGACCATGAACAGTCAACGCATGAGGGGGCGAGTGGGACTCGAGATGCTCACTTCCCCCCTCACGGGAGGCCATACCGGCCTCCCCCAAGGTGTCGGGCGAGTGGAAGACTCCCTCCCACTCGCCCAAAGGGGTTGGCGAGTGGAGGGCCCCTCCCACTCGCCCCCTAGGTGGCCGGCGAGTGGGAGTGCCTCTCCCACTCGCCCGGCGAGTGGGAGGGTCCCTCCCACTCGCCCAGGTGAGTGGCGAGTGGGAGGCTTCTCCCACTCGCCCGAAAGGAGCCGGGGGAGTGGATGCTCCCCCCTGCCTCCCCTGCGGCCTCTCTTTGCCTTGATTATTCTCGACCGCTTATGCACGGTCATTTTGCCTGTCTCAACCATCTTCACTGTCTTGGTCTCATCCGGGTCGGGTCACACCAACTCGGGAAATATGAGGGTTGTACACAATCTCCGCTCTTTGCGAGCTTGTCCCAAGCTCGGAAAGAAAGTCCAAACCACCTATTGGACGAGTAGGTGGGGCCCGGAGGGAATCTTTGGAGGGCTCCACCCGATGGCTATATAAAATCCCTCTGATAGGGAGGCCAGAGGAGCACCATTCCTGAGAGCTCCTCCTACTTCCCCTCCTGAACCAGATGGATCCACCTCGAGACTTCAGGGCTCGCATCAAGGCTCTTGCAGGGAAGGGTCCGTCTGACCTGACGGAGCTTAAAGCTCTAATGCATGGCCCTTCATCCTCTCCTACCCGGTCCGCGGTGCGATCACCTCGGAAGAAGCCCCGCCCCGAGTTGGTGAAGGAGGTTGCGTCGTCATCCTCTCATGGGGCGACCGAATTCGTCAGAGGCCTGGATATGGATACGGTATCGGTTCTCCCCTCATCTCTATTTCACACCTACGATTATTCATGAGTATGATGACGTGTTTCTTAATTGCCCACAGCTTCTCGCGGAGGACCTCGAGGGGGTCCGAAGAATGGTAGAGGGAGCGGGCGCAGACGCTCGGGTGAGCCCTGTCTCTCTCGCTCGGGAACCTGCAGTCCTCTCGACTGCTCACGGTGACTCTTCTGCTGGAGGGAACCAGACCTCGACGGGTCAATCTAGCCGAAGGGAAGTCTCGGCGCCACCCCGCTCTCCTACTGCAGTCATGGAGCCCGTCGAGGACCGATCCGACGTCTTCGAGCGTCTGAGCCGCTTGGAGACCCTCACCCAGGAGCTGCGGGAGGGGAGGCTGTCTTCCGGACCCGACCCCCTCGCCCGTGTTTGCGTGCTGGAATGTCGGGTCGAGAGGTTGGAGGCTGAACTCAACCTCCTACGGGGAGAGGTCCGGCTCGCATTCGGGGGCATGACGACACCGTTCGAGGATCACTTTCGCCGGGTGGAGGTCTCCGTGCGCACCATGGGCGAGGAGCTCTCCTCAGCCAAGGCATGCTTTGAATCCACGCGCGGGGGGTCCCCTTTACCCAGGACCAGGGCTACTGGAAGTGGACAGCGCGCTAATTACCCTTTTTTCGGGGATCTACTATTCGTTATGTAATAATAAGGATCGGCTTGCCATAGCAGTTCATCTGTTTCGCGACCGAACTGTTTGTTTCGTTATGTCTCCCTTACGTTTGCTTTAATAACCCTGCTGATATATGTCTCGCTTGGGTTGCTATCTTTCGGTTAATTAACATGCATGGTGATCGTAATGATGCTGAAACAGCTGACTAACGGGTGGGAGATAGAGGCCTCGAAAGGACGATCCGGGGACGAAGCGGTCGGGTGGTGTCAGGGGGAGGCGTAGGTGAAGGGGACCCCTCGGTCCGTATCCTTACACCAGGCGAGAGGACCGCAGGGCCCTCCCTCCTCTGCCGGGCGAGTGGACCATGAGGTCCACCCCCGTGCACCGGGCGAGTGGACCTCAAGGTCCACTCGCCTGTGCTCGGGGCGAGTGGGCCTTGCGGTCCACTCGCCCGGGGCGAGTGGACCACCCGGCCCGCTCCCCCTTCATGCCCTTGGGCGAATGGACCCTCGGTCCACTCGCCTTCTCATTTATCCCCCCCTATAAATACACCCCTTTCTGCCTCTAGATCCTCACCTTCCTCTCTCCCCTTGCCTTGCCTTTCTCCCATAGCCAGCTTCTACCTTTTCCCTTCACTCCTGCAAGATGGCATCCAACCGCCCACCTGTCAAGAGGAATGGTCGGGAGCAGAACGCGGCCAACTTTTCAGGGTGTTCTTTCCCCGCGGGAAGGGTATCCAAGTAGGATCTCTCGGCCTTCCGAAGTTCCTACCTCCCCAAGGGGTGGTCATGCAGGCGCCCATCAGGGGGTGAGGCCATCAACTCTTTCTACGATGATTGGCTTGCATTCCCTCTCCCTCACTTTGAGGCTGGGCTACGGCTGCCCTTGTGGCCTGAGGTGAAGGAGTTCCTGGACTACTTCGGCGTAGTCCCGGCTTAAGTCAACACGAATGCGATTTCGATGTTGACAGCTTACGCGTGCTACCTGCGGGAGGAGAGGATGGTGTTTGACCTGAGCGTGTTCCGCAAGGTCTTCGTCTTCCGAGCAACCGCCGATGGGGTCTGCTTCCTGACCGGCACACACGTGGACGTGCATGAGACCTCCAACAAGGTCCATCACTGGAACGACTCATTTGTGTTCGTTCGGGGTGACCTAGGCGGCATCCCCTTTTCCCCCATTCAGAGACCTGAGAAGGTCTGCAGACCCCCCTCGCTACGTGGGGAGGCTGCTGAGCTGCATCGCTTCCTTAAGGGTGCGAGCTTCGAGGTTGAGCACCTCCGGAGGAACATTAATCGGCTCACCTACGTGGAGCCGGGGACAGGTACTTGGACCTCACCAACTCGTCTCCTTTATGGTTCATTTCTTCCTATGGTTTCTTAACCCGCCCTAACTTGTGCAGGTGAACGGTCCCTTCCTTGACACCTTCCCTTTGCGGGGGGAAGTTCCTCCCTTGCCCATGGGCCCGCCGAGGAGGTCGCAGCTGCCTCTGCCTCGGCTCCGAAGGTGTCCGGGTCGAGGCAGAGGAAGGATAAGGAACTGGTGGGAGAGGAGGGTGTACCCTCCTCCCCTCCAAAGGGACCGAGGATGCGGCGAGGGAAAGTCGTCTGCTGGAGGGATTCCGGGGCGCCGGCTATGGAGAGGGGGGAACCGAGTGACCCTCATGCGTTGGCCAACCACCCCAACTTTGAGATGGGGGGGGAAGGCCACGGACATTCTCGGCGAGCCCGTCATCCATTGGGATGAAGCGATGAACCGGGTCTCCTTCTCCTCCCAGCGACCTTCGTGGGTCGAGGGGGACGTCATTGACGACGCGGCACATAGCTTTATCTATGTCATCTACGGTTGGCAGGACGCTGCATCCTATAAGGAGATGTCCATGCGTGACCTTGCGTATGCGAGCTCCCAAGCCCAGCTCCGCGCGACCGAGCTCTCCCACATGGCCGCCCGCCGAGGTCTTAGTCTCTCGCTCAGGTCGATGCGGGCGGATGCGTCGAAGCAGGATGCAGAAGAGAAGGCCACCGACCTTGCGGCTCGCTTGGCCACTGCTGAGAGACTCCTGGAGGAGTCATCCGGAGGCTTGGTTCGTGCCCGCCTTAATGAATTTTCCCTTTCTCTTCTTAGTTTCTTATTATTCGTAGGTTCTATTTCATTTGCCTTGTCGGCCTGCAGGGACCCGGTGCCGCCGACTCGCTCAGGAGACGATGCGAGGAGTCGGACCAGGAGGTGCAGGACCTGAGGGCTCAGCTTGCCGAAGCTCATAGGCAGTTAAGGGAAGAGAGAGGAAGAGGAAGTGCACCTTCGAGGGCGGCGATGCCGGTCCCACCTCGACCTGCTGAAGTCGAGCGCGGTCGGAGAAGAATCATGGCATCAACGGCCCGAGCCATGGTGAGTCGCCTCCATGACGTGGATGCTCTTCGAGACAGCTGGAGGGGGGTTTCCGCCAGCGACCTCCTGCCTGAGTTTTTTCCTTCACCTGGGCGATCCGGCTCGCCCCCTAGCAGCGGCGGCTACTCTCCACGGTCGTGAGGGTGTCCTGTGACTTCTTCTTTTCTCACGTTCCTCATGGGAGCTATGTATTTTTTGTGTTTGCTTTTCTTCTTCAAGTCTGCGTGTACTAGTAAAAGTGAAGCAACGACTCATGTAACATATATTATCAATGAATCAGTAGTCACTTAAAAGAATCTCCTCAGCTTACTTTCTCCCTTTACTGCTTGAGGACTTGATACCTTATTTGAATCGATCACCGAGTGGTTGATTGGCCCGATGAGTCTCCCGTCTGCCGACATGATTGAGTCTGGGGAGTGGCCCCCTCTTCTCTTTTTTTTTAGTCGGGGATCATATCGATTGGAGGTGGAAGTACCCACATGCACCCTGAGTGCTTACCTTCACCTGGAGGCAGAGGAACTCAACGCCTTCCCAATCTGACTGGAGGTGGAAGTACCCATCCACGTCTTAGGTGCTTAGCTCACTTGGAGGCAGAGGAACTCAACGCCTTCCCAGCCTGACTGGAGGTGGAAGTACCCATCCACGTTCTAGGTGCTCAGCTCACCTGGAGACAGAGGAACTCAACGCCTTCCCAATCTCATTGGAGGCGGAAGTACTCATCCATGTCCTAGGGGCTTAGCTTACCTGGAGGCAGAGGAACTCAACGCCTTCCTAGCCTGACTGGAGGTGGAAGTACCCATCCGCGTTCTTGATGCTTAGCGCACCTGGAGGTGGAGGAACTCAACGCCTTCCCAGCCCAATTACCGATTGGAGGTGGAAGTACCCATCCGCGTCCTAGGTGCTTGCCTTCACCTGGAGGCAGAGGAACTCAACGCCTTCCCAATCTGACTGGAGGTGGAAGTACCCATCCATGTCCTTGGTGCTTAGCGCACCTGGAGGTGGAGGAACTCAATGCCTTCCCAGCCCAATTACCGATTGGAGGTGGAAGTACCCATCCGCGTCTTAGGTGCTTACCTTCACTGGAGGCAGAGGAACTCAACTCCTTCCCAATCTGACTGGAGGTGGAAGTACCCATCCACGTCCTTGGTGCTTAGCGCACCTGGAGGTGGAGGAACTCAACGCCTTCCCAGTCCAATTACCAAGCAGTGAATTGTCCCGATGCGTCCCTCATCTACCGGCATGTCTTAGCCCGGCGGAGGGTCTCTAGCCAGGGATTTTGAACCTGGACATCTTTCTAGAACCCCTTTCTCATTCATAGTTCTTACCTATTACAGCTTGCCTACGCTACGCCCTCTTGGGCATCCTGTTACACCTCGCCCTTTTCTGGGCCCCTCCTTACATCTCGCCCCCATCCGGGCACTTCACTAAACTTCGCCCCTATCTGGGCACGCTGTTACACCTCTCCCCTCCCTGGGCACTTCCTTACACCCCGCCTATTCCGGGTTCACTCGGCTGCCTGCTCCTTGGTCATCTCTGCCATCGCTTCTTCCACTTCCTCAGCTGCTTGCATCCACCCGACCGTGTTGACCGCAGTAACATAACACTGGCGCGCCTCTCGGGGATCTCTTCTGACTCTCACCTGGAACTCCCCGGAGTTGTACTTCAAGCACTGATGGTAGGAGGAGGGCACGCACTTGTACGCGCTGATGAGGGGACGCCCAAATATGGCGTTGTAGCTGCTCGGCGCATCCACGATGACGACCCGGCAGTTCTTTGAAGTTCCCCCCAGGGTGACGAGGAGTTCGACTCCTCCTTCCACCTCCTTCCTCTCCCCGGAGAATCCGAAGAGTGGTCCATCCGATGCCAGCACTCGCCTTGCATCCACCTTCATCCCTTCAAATGCCTTTTAGAACACCACATTCACCGAGCTCCCGTTGTCGACTAGGATTCGGGAGACGGTGAAGTTCTCGATTGCCGCCTTGATGACCAGCGCGTCGCAGAAGGGGTCCTCATGGGCCGGCAGATCTTGGGTTGAGAAGGTAATCTTCTCGCTTGGAGGTGGGGATCGGGAGGTCGAAGCGATGCTCCGATGGTATATGGCGTGGAGACTCCCCTTCCTGGTGGCCTCTTTGCCTGCTCCCCCGTGGATGACCCCGATCCCTCCCAGGGCCCCTACAGCGACCCTCTCTTCACACGGATCATCATCTTCCTTGTTCTTCCCCTTCTCCCCTGCCCGCGGTCCTTCCAGGCACAACTTCTTCCCCCCTGCTGGGGCTCTTCCTCCTTCCCTCATCTCGAGGAACTCTGGGCAAGCCGCGGTCGCGTGACCTTCTTGATGATGGAAGTCACAGTATAGCAGCGCCAGCTCGCCCCCCCCCCCCCCTCCCCCCCGTTTCTCCCAACGCTCCCTCTTCCTCCCACCTTTCTTCCGGCCGATGGCCATGGCTTGTAGGGGCTGGACTTGCAGCGGCCCCGAGCTCTGTTGCCACCCTGCCGGGTGGAACCGCCCGTGCCTCCCCTGATAACCCCCTCCTCCTTGGAAGTGGCCCCTTCCCTGGCCCTGAGGGGGACCAACCTGTGACCTCCAAGCTGGTCGGGCGGCTGTCGGTTGCGACTTCCAGCCTTGCTCCTGCCCAACGGGAGGTCCCTGTTGTCCCGGACTCCTCACTTCCTCCTTCTTTCTTCCTCCCTGCTCTCTCCTTTCCTCCTATGCCACCTCGGCTAACCTAGCCACGAACTCCTGATTGGTAGCCTCACACTCGGTCTCACGATCAGCACGCTTCATCAGCTCTTCGAAAGACAGGGGAGGGTCCCGAGTCAGGCTCATCCGAAATAGCCCAGGCTGCAGCCCAAGGGTGAAGGCTAGCTGCAGGGTGTGCCCGGGCACTTCGACGACAAGAAGGACCTCCGCCTGGAACCTATCCACGTAGCTAGCCAGCGTCTCCCCTGGCTTTTGCATGACTGCGAACAAGGCCTTCATGCTCTTCCTCCTCTTCTTCGAGGTAGAGAACCTTAACAAGAAGCTTCGACGTAGATCTTCGAAGCGGTAGATGGTTCCCGCCGGAAGCGAGTGGAACCAATCCCTCGCTTTTCCCTGGAACGTGACGGCGAAAAGCCTGCATATGAAGGCGTCCGATATTTGCCTGATCGTGGTCATGTCTTCGAACCACTGAAGATGCTGGAGGGGATCGCTATCCCCCTCGTAGTAGGACATGGCAGGATCGCGAAACCCATCCGGAACAGGGGCCGACATGACCAGCTCGCAAAAAGGGCTTCTCCATTCTTCTTGGTTGGGGGGAGGCACTCCCATCACTTCCCCGCCGGGGCAGCTAGTCCGGGGCGAACTGTTGAAGAGGACTCGCGCCTGGAGGCTCAAGCCCTCCTCCGAGGCTGGTCCCTTCTCTTGCTGACTGCTTCTCACTTACACTAGGGGGAGTGAGGGGATCCTAGGTGCAGGTGGTGTTGAGCACTCAGCGCGAGTGGAGGATGCGGCCTGCATGAACTCCAGGATCCTCTTGCTGAATTCGTCGAAGTCGCTCTTCTTCACATACTCGCAAGGTGGAGGCGGGTCTCCCAACTCGTCGCTTCCAGCCATGAGACTTGGCTCAGAGTTTTTCGAACTAGTCGCTTCCACGCTCACCGCACCAGAATGTTGAAATCAGTTTCCCGGTTTCAGCGTTCGAAAGGGGGTTGCGACTAACCCTTACTTGACCTAAGTCTGGACCCGTGACCGATTACTAGGAACTAAGAAACTCGGACTTGATGACAACTAGAGTCTAGGGACAGACCCCTTAAGCTTCAGCGTGGAGGTCCCACCACACACCCGGAAGCCCACTCGGAACTTTCCCTCCCAAGCCAATGCTGAGCCTGGGCACCTTGGAGGGCACTAAGAACCACCTCACTGTCAGCTGAAGGATGACAAGGGAGGGGGGTGCTTGCTCATAAGACACACGCAAGGGGGGGGGGGGGGGGGGGGTAGTGACCAACCCTTCCCAAGGTGCCCATGGGGGTCTATTTATAGACTTTCCCAAAAATGGACTGCGAATAGCCAAAATTGGGCTGTGAATAGCCAAAATTCTGCTATCCGCAGTCCGACCATGACCATGAACAGTCAACGCATGAGGGGGGGGGGGGGGGGGGGGGGGGGGGGCGAGTGGGACTCGAGATGCCCACTTCCCCCCTCACGGGAGGCCATACCGGCCTCCCCCAAGGTGTCGGGCGAGTGGAAGACTCCCTCCCACTCGCCCAAAGGGGTTGGCGAGTGGGAGGGCCCCTCCCACTCGCCCCCTAGGTGGACGGCGAGTGGGAGTGCCTCTCCCACTCGCCCGGCGAGTGGGAGGGTCCCTCCCACTCGCCCAGGTGAGTGGCGAGTGGGAGGCTTCTCCCACTCGCCCGAAAGGAGCCGGGGGAGTGGATGCTCCCCCCTGCCTCCCCTGCGGCCTCTCTTTGCCTTGATTGTTCTCGACCGCTTATGCGCGGTCATTTTGCCTGTCTCAACCATCTTCACTGTTTTGGTCTCATCCGGGTCGGGTCACACCAACTCGGGAAATATGAGGGTTGTACACCAGTGAAGCCTCCCTGTACATCAGAAAACACAAGGAAAAAACCACTATTGTTTGTCTTTATGTTGACGACCTCATCGTCACAGGAGAAGACGAAGCAGAGGTAGAAACTTTTAAAGAGAAAATGAAGATCAGATACGAGATGACCGATTTAGGCCTTCTCAATGTTTCTTTAGGCCTCCAAGTTTCTCAAATCCCAGGCCGCATTTTTATCTCACAGGAGAAATATGCCTCGGACCTTCTCATAAAATTTGGTATACAAAACTGCAATTCCTCGTCCACCCCAATGCAGCTAGGAGAAAAATTGGGAAAAGCAGAAGAAAAAGATGATGTTAAAGAAGAAGAATACAAAAGTCTGGTCGGATCCCTTCTCTATCTCACCAACACGCGCCCAGACATAGAGTATGCCATTGTCATTGTCTCGCGTTTTGTCAGCCGCCCTAAAACGAGTCACTTACTGGCCGCCAAACGTATCCTCAGATACATTCAAGGGACCAAGAAATTCGGGATTCTCTACAAGCATGAAGCAAATGACAACCTCTCAGGCTACAGCGACTCGAACTGGGGTGGCTCCGTCGAAGACAGGAAGAGCACGAGCGGCTACATCTTCTTCTACGGAAACAAACCTATCTCCTGGAGCTCCAGGAAGCATAATACAGTCGCTCTATCCACCACCGAAGCGGAAAACATCGCGCTCTGCTCCGCTTCTTGTGAAGCCTCCTGGCTTCAAAGAATTGTGAAAGAAATAAAAGGAAAAAAGGAAGAAAGTGAGAAAATAGAAGAAGAAGAAGCCATCCCCATCCGTTGTGACAACCAATCGGCCATTTCTGTTAGAATTGAAGTGAGCTAGCGCCAGCGCTAGCTCGTACTCGCCACCCCCCTTGTTTTGCCTATAAATAGAGGGGTACCCCCCTCTAAAGAGAATCGATTCTGGATCTGGCGAGTATCATCAACTTTGAGCGAGTTAGAGATACCAGAGCGCCACCAGGCAAGCATCGGACTTGGAGTGAGTTTGACAGGCGAGCATCGGACTTGGAGTAAGTTCGGCCAGCTCCCTTGAGCGAGTATCGAGTGTTGAAGATACCGCCGGCGCTAGTGCTAGCGCGCGCGGTGGCGACAAGAGGCGAAGAGGCGAGCAGCGAGCTTGCGAGTAGCTGGGAGTGCGAGTACCTACTCGGTAGATAGCGCCCGACGCTAGTGATAGCGCTTGCGCTAGCGAGAATTGGAGGAAGCGGCGCGTGGCGAGTACGCGAGTAGCTTGGAGTGCGAGCAGCAAGCTTGCGAGTTGGAGAGCTAACGCCTGGTGCTAGCGATACCGCCGGCGGTAGCGAGGAGCGAGCTTCTGTAGCGAGGAGCGAGTATCGGAGCGAGTATCACCAGTGCGGTGTGCTCCGGAGGAGAAGCGGACCTTGTCCGTGACCAAGTTCTTACCTTCTATTGGCTGTTGTGATTCAAGTTGGATGCAACTTGTATTCAGTCGTGTTCAGTTGTAACTAGCTACCATAGTTATTTATTGTGAAAGCTTGTGTTCATCTTTGGTGTCCTTATTCTCCGGTTGGTTGACGTGTTCTTCCGGCTTTAAAATATTTCACATGGTATCAGAGGGATAGTGGGAACAAGGATGAAGCAACCAAGATGGACGGCGGAGGAGGGTATGCTAGGGGACTTGGCATTGAGCTGCTTACTCAAACCAACTACAAGAAGTGGATGTCTTGTATGGAGAGCTACCTTCTTGGAGAGGATCTCTGGGAGGTTGTTGGTGGTGGGGAGCAAGAGGAAGTAGTAGCTGCCGGTGATAATGGTCCAGCTGTGAGAGCTTGGAGGAAGACCAACGCCAAGGCGGAGTTCACCTTGAAGAGAGCCATATCACCTGACTTGTTCGACCACATCATAGGTTGCAAGTCAGCGTTTGCGATCTGGATAGCCATCGATGGGTTATTCAACAAGAAAAATGTGGCGCGGCTACAATTCCTGGAGAATGAGTTGGCGAAGTCGACTCAAGGCGAGATGGCGATATCCACCTTCTTCCTGAAGTTGAAGAACCTATGTGGGGAGATCTCGGCCTTGGATCCTGAAGAGCCAATCTCAGAGGCGAAGTTGAAGCAGCACATACTCCGAGGCTTAAGGAGGGAGTATGTCCCCTTCGTTACTTCCGTGCAAGGTTGGGCTACTCAGCCCTCCCTTCTGGAGCTAGAGAACCTGCTATCGTCACGGGAGAGCTTGGCGAAGCAGATGGCGGGTGTTGACGCCAGGAAAATCCTGACCTCAAGATTCGGATCAATGCAGCCCGAGGTTACTGATCCTGCGGTCCAACTCCACGGCTCTGATAGCTAAAATAGGAGAGAGAAAATGACTAAGCACACCCCAGGTGCTCCAGCAGGGAGGTCCCACCACGTACCCGGAAGTTTGGGAGAAACTTCCCCTCCGCAACCAAAAGCTGGGCGAGGTACTAGACGAGCATGGATTTGGCGAGTATCCAACTTGGGGGGACCTCGACCACTTCCCAAAAGTGCCATTTCTAGTACCCCTGGGGGTCTATTTATAGAGAAATCCTACGGGGGTACAGGCGAGTATACTGCCTCTGCTCGCGAGTTACAAGGGCTACTCGCCCATACTCGCGAGATACTCGCCCATACTCGCGAGATACTCGCCCATACTCGCGAGATACTCGCCCAAGCTCGCCTCTGCTCGCCCCTTGCTCGCCATACTCTCCCCTTGCTCGCCATACTCGCCCCTTGCTCGCCATACTCGCCCCTTGCTCGCCATACTCGCCCCTTGCTCGCCATACTCGCCCCTTGCTCGCCCAGCTCGCCTCTTGCTCCTGTTGGCTGAGTTGCCTTGTGTCTTGGATTGCCGGCTCCTATGCTGACCCTTTGACCTTGACTTCAGCCTACGTGGCTTTGAATGGGCATACCTCGGAGAATGAGGGTTGTACAGCGGGAGTATCCATCTCAGGAGGAGATGGCGAGGCCTTGTTCTCAGGAAAGAGGAGATCCTGGGACAAGAGAAAGAAGAACTCCGGAGATGAACCTTCAACGTCCTCTCAGGGAGATGGGGGGAAGTTCCTCCCTGCGCGCGACGATAAGGGGAGATCCCTTTGCTTTGCCTGTAAGAAGTATGGGCACATGGCAAAGGACTGCCGGTCCAATCTAAAGGTCGGTCATGCTGCTAACAAGGAGGGAGATCACCAGAGAGGTGGAGGAAGAGGTGGAGGTCACCAGGGCGGTGAGAGGGGGGACAATTGTTTCCTGGCAGAGATGACGGCAACGTCAGTCGATGTCTTAGCCTCCATCAACCTCGAGAATGACTGGATAGTAGATTCCGGTTGCGGGCATCATCTCACTGGAGATATGTCCAAGTTCGACTCCTTGGAAGCGTATGAAGGAACGGATGCTATTATCACAGCGGATGATACGGTACATCCCGTGGAGCGAGAAGGGATGGTGTCCCTTGGGAGTAGATACAAGCCAGTGACACTGAAGAGTGTGTATCATGTGCCTGGCATGAAGAAGAACCTCTTCTCGGTAGCTAACGCCGTGGATGCTGGATACCACGTGCTGTTTGGACCGAAGGAGGTGAAGTTCTTGAAGAACCTATCGTCTGTCGATGCTGACGTCACGCTCACCAGGAGAAGGGTGAAGGATTTGTATGTCCTATCTGCAAAAGCCTACGTGGACAAGCTGAAGACAAATGACAGCGCTGTGATCTGGCATGAGAGTCTGGGTCGTGTGGGGATGGACAAGCTGAAGATGATGGCGGCAAGGGGCCTAGTGAGTGGCCTGCCTTGTAACATCCCAATTTTTAAAAGGATTCTAACTGGTTCAATTGAACCCTTGAAGGAGCTTAGGACGGGTCATGTGGAACCCAGACCCGACCTCCACCCCAAAATGATAGTCATTTAGAGGAAATGACTGTTGCGGGTAACATAATGCTTCGCCACAACACCGAAGTAGTATAATGAGCATACGTGCTCCGAATCGACTTCTGTCAGTTGCGTTAGACTCGTATGGTCGATACGAGTGCAACAGAACTCGTTTCGTTCCAATCCGAGGTCATTTGGTGAAAGTGACCATTTTGAGTATAGTCGCGCGTTACGACTACACTATTTTAATGAGCATACGTGCTCCGAATCGACTTCTGTCAGTTGCGTTAGACTCGTATGGTCGATACGAGTGCAACAGAACTCGTTTCGTTCCAATCCGAGGTCATTTGGTGAAAGTGACCATTTTGAATATAGTCGCGCGTTACGACTACACTATTATAATGAGCATACGTGCTCCGAATCGGCTTCTGTCAGTTGCGTTAGACTCGTATGGTCGATACGAGTACAACGGAATTCGTTTCGTTCCAATCCGAGGTCATTTGGAGAAAGCGACTGTTTTGAGTACCGTAGCGCGTCACGACGACGCAGTTTTAGAATATGGAGCATACGTGCTCCGAATCGACTTCCGTCAGTTGCGTTAGACTCGTATGGTCGATACGAGTGCAACAGAATTCGTTTCGCTCCAATCCGAGGTTATTTGGAGAAAACGACTATTTTGAGTAATATCGAGCGTCGCAACAAACGTCATTTTAGAATATAGGGTAAATGAGCCCCAATTCACCCTAGTCAGTTGCAACGGACTCGTGTGATTAATTCTAGCGCAATGTAATTCGTTTCGTTCAAATTCGAGGAGATTTGAGAAGGTTAGACGAAATAACCTATTTTGAGCTACGTACTGATATGAGTGAATAATTATGAATAAACGAACTCGGAATCAACTTGAAATAATTTCGTTAACTTCGTGTGATTGTTATGAACACAACGACACCTCTCGCACATTTTGCTAAGCGTAATTTGGGTGTTGTGGACCCTATGTACATTAAGTTATATAAATAAGTATTTATATCACATAAATATATACATATATATATGTGTAAAACTGAAAAGGGAATTGCAAAAACCAGCGAGTAGGGCTGGGAGGAAAACAGGGGGCGGAAAACCAGGGGCCAAAAACGAAGGGCGAGCTCGCTGGGGGCATCCGGTTGGTCGACCATGGCTATACAAGGGGCTTTCACGGCCAAGTTCAGACACACCACATCTTTCCCCCTCCTCTCCCCCTCCTCGAAGCTCTGTCGGAATAGGGCCTGATGGCGAGAGCTAGCTACAGCTTCACATCGGGAAGATTCAAGCTCTCCCTCTCCTGCTTATCTTCCTCCTCTCAGTTCTGGATGAGAATTTGGGGCGTGACAAGAGGAACTCCGACTCCTTCTCCGCCTCTTACTTGAGCATATCTTCATCTGGTTATGGTAACCCTATGCATTTTATAATTTCTTTTAGCATTGGTTTTGATTTGGAGGATGGCTTGTGAAGATGTTTCTTAAACCACCCATGCAACTATTATTGTTGTAAGGACGTTCGAAGATGGGAGTTTCTTTCCTCCTTTCTCCTTTTCATTGGCTAGTTTGGTTGTCATCTGGGCCTCTGGTTTTCTATCCCCACTTCTCTTTCTCTTTATCCATCTTCCGACCTCTCTGTCTGTCGATTTCGAGCAGAGGTGCACAACAGCCCTACAATGTTACTCCTGCTGCCACTATTGTACATGTAGTTAACATTGTAAACGTAGTGGGGAGGTTTTTGTTATTTTGAAAGATAAAAGAGAGGTCCCTATAATTATGCAAAGTTGAAGGGGAGGTCCCAATAAATGACCTACAAGGGGTGAACTATGTGGCTTTTATAGAATCATTCAATTATTTACTTCGATGTGAGGCTATGAAGAATGACAACCTGAAATGTAGATAGAGTTTTACTCTTACCATGTTTAGAGCATTGAGGATGGTCCGGGGAGAGGCTTCTCAGGCAACCCGTGCAGCCATCATTATTGATGGAAGGAGGCTGGAATAGGAGAGTTTCTTCCCTCTTCTTCTTCATCTTTGTCTACCCCTCTTCCTCTTATATCTCTTAATTTGTTTATGATGCTCAGAACTTAGGGGCACTGATAAATTTCGAGCTCACCATTTGATAACTGCCTTTATATTTCGTCAAACTGAAATCACCATTGGAGGGTCTTGAACAAATTCTGATAACACCGTTTTGTGGCATGACCCATATGATGGAATAATAATAACAGGAACATGTCTAAATCATGTTCTGGAGGCCATAAGTTTTGGATACCCTGTTTGAATCATATTTCATGATTCCTTGGTTTTGAGTCTATTGTTATAATTACTTCGATGTGAGTTCATGATTTTGAGTATTTGGTTTCATGTTTCCCATTTGCTATATGTTCACGAAATTTTATTTGGGGGCTGCTCCTTGTTGAGTTGGACTACAGGTTTGTTGTTTTGGGGCTGCTCCTTTCCTTGTTGGTTTGGGGGCTGCTCCTTGTTGAGTTGGACTGCAGGTTTGTTGTTTTGGGGCTGCTCCTTTCCTTGTTGGTTTGGGGGTTGCTCCTTGTTGAGTTGGACTGCAGGTTTGTTGTTTTGGGGCTGCTCCTTTCCTTGTTGGTTTGGGGGCTGCTCCTTGTTGAGTTGGACTGCAGGTTTGTTGTTTTGGGGCTGCTCCTTTCCTTGTTGGTTTGGGGGCTGCTCCTTGTTGAGTTGGACTGCAGGTTTGTTGTTTTGGGGATGCTCCTTTCCTTGTTGGTTTGGGGGCTGCTCCTTGTTGAGTTGGACTGCAGGTTTGTTGTTTTGGGGCTGCTGTTTTCCTTGTTGGTTTGGGGGCTGCTCCTTGTTGAGTTGGACTGCAGGTTTGTTGTTTTGGGGCTGCTCCTTTCCTTGTTGGTTTGGGGGCTGCTCCTTGTTGAGTTGGACTGCTGGTTTGTTGTTTTGGGGCTGCTCCTTTCCTTGTTGGTTTGGGGGCTGCTCCTTGTTGAGTTGGACTGCAGGTTTGTTGTTTTGGGGCTGCTCCTTTCCTTGTTGGTTTGGGGGTTGCTCCTTGTTGAGTTGGACTGCAGGTTTGTTGTTTTGGGGCTGCTCCTTTCCTTGTTGGTTTGGGGGCTGCTCCTTGTTGAGTTGGACTGCAGGTTTGTTGTTTTGGGGCTGCTCCTTTCCTTGTTGGTTTGGGGGCTGCTCCTTGTTGAGTTGAACTGCCTCTTTTGCTCTTGATTTGGGGGGGCTGCTCCTTGTTGATTTGGGGGCTGCTCCTTGTTGATTTGGGGGCTGCTCCTTGTTGATTTGGGGCTTCTCTTGTTTCCTTTTGATCTAAAGGGGGCTGCTGCTGTAGTTTTATTATGAGGGGCTGCTTTTGCTGCCTTGTGAGCTGTTAATAGGGGGGCTGCCTTGTGAGTTGTTAATGGGGGCTGCCTTGTGAGTTGTTAATAAGGGGGTTGCCCTTGATAGCTCACGACAAGGTATGGTAGCTTCACTCTCTCTTCCTCCTCCTCCTCGAAGCTTTGTCACAGCGAAGGTCTCATGGCAGGTATAGATTGGAGTGAACTACTCCAAATCAGATGGAGGTTTAATTACTCTACCTCTCTCTCTATATATATATGACAAGAAGGTTGACTCTACCTCTCTCTCTATGAAATGGATGATTTCGTTTATGTGGTGCCTATTATGAAATGTTGCCTTCGAGAAATAATTCCTACGGGAATAAAATGTTGCCTTCGAGAAATAATTCCTACGGGAATGAAAATGTTGCCTTCGGGAAATAATTCCTACGGGAATGAAATGTTGCCTTCGAGAAATAATTCCTACGGGATTAAAATATTGCCTTCGAGAAATAATTCCTACGGGAATGAAATGTTGCCTTCGAGGAATGTGACAAGGGATAAAATCGGATGGCCTATGAGTTTTACTCTAAGGCAACCCGCACGACGGACGGTCTGGGAGGGCAACCCGTGCGAAACTAATATAACTACGTGGGTCTGAGGCCGTATGCAGGATGATACGGAGTACGTAGGCGGTGGTCGCGGGAAGACTGCCTCGGCCCAATAAGAATTCCAGATATCCCATCCCTTATAAATGTTATATTATGTTTGTTTATTAGTAAGGGTTGGATTCTCTTCGTGGTTCTAATAACTTGTCTTTAGCACAAGTGACAGGTGCAGATGATGGACAACACTCATGGGTGGAGGAGGCCATAGAGCAGGCTACTTCAGGTATACGTTATTAAGCCGCATCTCCTTTTTGTTGTGCCCTATCTCAGGGTATATATATAATGGCAATGAAGCCTTGATGGATAGGATTTATTGCGGCGGCGAAATCGATATTACTCATACAGGCTTTGAAATTGTGGTTTCTGTGATATTTAATCTTCCGCTATAAACCATGTCTTCCACTAAGGGTAACAAAGCGCACTCTCTAAATGATGTCTTCCGCTAAAATACTGCTTCCTTACTCTGTTGGTGTGTAGTGACTTTCGCTTAACACCACCCCTAGGCGTGTCATCGGAGTGTTCAAGGAAAAGGGTTGGAGAAGCTAGTGCCTTCACCCTTCGAGGTCTCTTCGGCGTCGTGCTAAAGGGTGGTGTGCGATAAGATCCCCCGGTCGGACCCTCGATTTTGGAGGGGGGGTCTTACATGCCTCATCTCTCTTCCTACGGCGACGGCCATATGTGCGACGGATGCCAATATGGAAAGTCACATCGACTTCCATTTGACAAGTCGGAGACCAGGTGTAAGGCACCTCTTGAGTGCGTACATGCTGATGTTATGGGGCCGTGTGCCACCCTTACTTATGGAGGCAATAAGTATGCGCTGGTTCTGGTGGATGACTACACCCGCTATACGTGGGTGTACTTTCTGAGAGAGAAATCAGAAGTCTTCAACAAGTTCCTCGAGTGGAAGGAGCTTGTGGAAGGGAGGCTGAACCGCAGAGTGAAGAAGTTGAGAAGCGACAATGGAGGGGAGTTTACCTCCAATGAGTTTGCTTCTTTCTGCAGGAGGTTCGGCATTCGGCGGGAGCTCTCCTGCGCTCACACCCGCAGCAGAATGGGGTGGCAGAGAGGAAGATCTGCCATCTGGTGGAGACTACCAGGAGTTGGCTACATGCCAAGAGCATTCCCAAGGCCGTATGGGCGGAGGGAATGGCGTGCGCTACTCATGTGATCAACAGGCTACCTCTGAGTCCTAACAGGATGGTGTCTTCACACCAGCTCATGTTCGGGGAGAAGCCCAATGTGGGTCACATGAAGGTGTTCGGTTCTACCTGCTTCGTGCATGTCCCGGACGCTCAGAGAACCAAGTTGGAGCCGAAAGCGAGGAAGTGTATCTTCATCGGCTATGATGAGCGGAAGAAGGGGTGGAAGTGCATGGATCCGCAGACCCACAAGTTCGTCGTCTCGCGCAACGTTGTGTTTGACGAACTGGTCTCATACCAGGGAGTCTCTTCAGTGGAGCTGCCGGAGAGTGGAGAATCAAGCAGGGAAGAGGAGTGAGTCACTGAGGACCCTACTGTGGAGTTGGAGTTATCTCCAAGTGCTCCATCGCCATCTGGCTCGGGAGGAGCTTCTGGCTCGGGAGGAGCTTCTGGCTCAGGGGGAGCTACGAACTCAAGAAGCAGGGAGAGCACCGCTTCAGGAGGAGTTCATAGAGGAGCTAAGAGAGGAGCTCAAGCAGAGGAGTCTAGCGGAGTGGTAGATAGTGGCCAAGCCTTGAGGAGGTCGAAGAGGACCATTGTCCCGCCTGCTCGCTATAAGGAGGGGAACTTCGTGAGTTTGGTTTCCTGCTTCTTCGTAGGACCACTCGATGAGAGGGAACCTGCCTGCTTTGAGGATGCAGGTGGCATCAAGGAGTGGGACGCGGTCATGATCGAGGATATGGAGGCCCTTGAGAAGAATGAGACATGGGACCTGGTTCCCATGGTGGAGGGCATAAAACCTGTCACCTGTAAATGGGTGTACAAGGTTAAGAAGAGAGCTAATGGAGAAGTGGAGCGGTACAAGGCGAGGCTTGTCGCTCGAGGCTTCTCTCAAACCTACGGAGAGGACTACGAAGAGACATTTAGTCCTGTCGCAAAGATGATGTCGGTGAGGACGATCATCGCTCTGGCGGCGTGCCGAGGTTGGAAGCTGTGGCAGCTTGATGTGAAGAATGCGTTCCTGTACGGAGAGATAGACAAGGACATATTCATGGTCCAACCACCTGGATACGTGTCCAAGTCTAAGCCACGTAATGTCTGCAAGCTGAAGAAGGCCCTCTACGGGCTGAAACAGGCGTCGAGAGCCTGGTATGGGAAGATTATTGAGTACTTGCAGTTCTGCGGCTACGATGCCTCAGACTCAGACTCCAGCATGTTCGTGAAGAAGAGTGGAGGTCTTCACGTGCTGGTGCTGCTATACGTCGACGACATGATCGTGACAGGGAACAACCCTGAGGAGGTCGCGGCGGTGAGACAACAGCTTTCCATACGATTCGAGATGAAGGATCTTGGTGAACTGCACCATTTCCTTGGCCTCCAAGTTGAGAAGAGAAGAGGCGGGCTGTATGTTTCCCAGAGGGCTTATGCCGAGAGGATCGTCGAAAGATTCGGCATGAAGGAGGGGAAGAGCAGCTCCGTTCCTATGGAGGCTGGGCTGAAGCTTCGGAAGGAAGAAGGGAGGATTCTTCCTGATCCGAAGATCTTTCGGGCACTGATGGGGAGTCTTATCTACCTGACTATCACGAGGCCGGACATCGCCTTTGCTGTCGGCCGAGTTAGTCGGTATATGCAGGAGCCGCGGAAGCCTCATCTGGAGGCAGCCAAAGGGATACTGAAGTACGTGAAGGGCACCCTTGAGATGGGGTTGTCCTATGAAGAGAAGTCTGACTTCAAGCTGCATGGGTACACTGATGCAGACTACGGAGGTGACGCTGATGATCGCAAGTCGACATCAGGTTACGTGTTCTTGTGTGGAGCAGCTGCTATCTCGTGGTGTAGCAAGAAGCATGACTCTATTTCCCTTTCTACCACGGAGGCCGAGTACAAGACGTCGTCCTTAGCAGCTCAGGAGTGTGTCTGGCTAAAGAGACTAGTAGAGGATGTGGACGAGGAGGTCAGCGGACCTACTGTGCTACGCGGGGACAATGAGAGTGCATTGAAACTGGTAACCAATCCAGTTTGTCATGCAAGAACCAAACACATTGAGATCGAGCATCACTTCATCAGAGAGAAGGTGTTGGGTGGCTTGATCGCTGTGGAGCATGTGCGGAGTGAAGACAACCTTACGGATATATTCACGAAGCCCCTATCTGCGGGGCCGTTCCGGAGGCTTCGCTCGTTGCTTGGAGTTGTTCCCGTAGCTCACTTCAAGGGGGAGTGTTAGAATTGAAGTGAGCTAGCGCCAGCGCTAGCTCATACTCGCCACCCCCCTTGTTTTGCCTATAAATAGAGGGGTACCCCCCTCTAAAGAGAATCGATTCTGGATCTGGCGAGTATCATCAACTTTGAGCGAGTTAGAGATACCAGAGCGCCACCAGGCGAGCATCGGACTTGGAGTAAGTTCGGCAGGCGAGGATCGGACTTGGAGTAAGTTCGGCAGGCGAGCATCGGACTTGGAGTAAGTTCGGCCAACTCCCTTGAGCGAGTATCAAGTGTTGAAGATACCGCCGGCGCTAGTGCTAGCGCGCGCGGTAGCGACAAAAGGCGAAGAGGCGAGCAGCGAGCTTGCGAGTAGCTGGAAGTGCGAGTACCTACTCGGGAGATAGCGCCCAGCGCTAGTGATAGCGCTCGCGCTAGCGAGAATTGGAGGAAGCGGCGCGTGGCGAGTACGCGAGTAGCTTGGAGTGCGAGCAGCGAGCTTGCGAGTTGGAGAGCTAACGCCTGGTGCTAGCGATACCGCCGGCGGTAGCGAGGAGCGAGCTTCTGTAGCGAGGAGCGAGTATCGGAGCGAGTATCACCAGCGCGGTGTGCTCCGGAGGAGAAGCGGACCTTGTCCGTGACCAAGTTCTTACCTTCTATTGGCTGTTGTGATTCAAGTTGGATGCAACTTGTATTCAGCCGTGTTCAGTTGTAACTAGCTACCAGAGTTATTTATTGTGAAAGCTTGTGTTCATCTTTGGTGTCCTTATTCTCCAGTTGGTTGACGTGTTCTTCCGACTTCAAAATATTTCACAATTCCCCTCACCAAGAACCCCGTTTTCCACAACAAAAGCAAGCATATTGAACTGAAGTACCATTTCATACGCGAAATGGTGGAGAAGAAGATGATTCAAGTCGAGTTCTGCCCTACTGAAACACAGCTGGCCGACATCCTGACAAAACCCCTCGGCAGAGTTCGCTTCCTGAAAATGAGAGCCGCGCTAAATGTCGTGAACGGTTTGGATCACGAAGGGGATTATTGGAAAATGTCCCAGTCGTCCACTCATTAATCTCCTCCTCTGTTCCCATAACAAACCGCCAGCATCAGCTTTATCTCCCACCCGATATCTCTCCACCTGCAGCATTTATGTATTAGCTTTTAATTCTGTTTTGGCTATTTAAATCCCGCCTGCGGGCTTATTGTAACATGTTAAATTTTGAGTTATCTCTAATGAAAGTGTCGTACTGTTATCTCCCTCCCATCTCTACTTAAAAGTCAATTTTTGTTCTTGTTCCTTTTTTATTACGGGTTAGCCCGCGTGAGCTTAGAGACGTCAGAGCGTGACTCTCTCCGATGATTGAAGTACCAGCGAACGCGGGGGTCCGGGGGCGGAGAGCCCCCGACGGCGGTTCGTGGCCTATTTAATAGGCGTGTATCCCGGATTTAGGGTTAAGGTTCTTCTCAGTGGTTTTCGGCTGAGGTTTTTGGATGCGTCTTCGAGGTGATTCGTGGAGAGGCGTTTCCGGCGGTGGTTCCTCCGTTTCTTGTCCAAAAGAGGGGTGTGAGGTAGGATCAGTTTTGATCCTTGTAACCTTGTATGTTTTGTAATCTCTATTGGTGAATACAAGAAAGTGAAGCGGAGGCGGGATAGGGGACGTAGCCCGGTTTTGGGTGAACCTCTTAAATTTGTGTGTTCTCTGTGATTTTCTTTTGTTTTTCGTTCGAATCTCTCTTCTCGGCACCCCTCATTTTTTCTACACCTCCATTGCATACCGTGTAACGGCGTACCCTTCAATCAATCTGGACCGTTCGATTGATTAGATCAGAACATCTCAATCGTTCGATTATGACATACAGTCCAATCAATCTGGACCGTCCGTCTAATTTACACACACACACACACATGAGTGCCCGACGCGGGGCTCCGCCCCTACGGTCAAACGCGACAGTACCCGGGCGCCTCCCGATGCTGTCGGGCGGCTTTCAGCCGCATCCAGGCAAGCTTCGCCAGCCTCCGCACGGGCTTCGCCCGTGCTCGATGCGTCTGCGGGCTGCGCCCGCAACATATATTACAATATTTATTTTTTTAAAAAAATATATGTATATAGTTAAAAAGATTTTCTCTCTCTCTCTCTCCTTCTCTCTCCATCTCTCTCTCTCTCCTTCTCTCTCCATCTCTCTCTCTCCCCCTGTCCTCTCTTTCTTTCTCTCTCTCTCTCTGTCTCTCTCCGTTTTTAGTCATGGGGGGCTCGGGATTTTGGGGGGAGAGATGGAGGAGGATTTAGTCCAAATGGATATTCACAGACCATTTTGATGGTTTGATTTGAGATCAAACGGTGGAGATTGTCCCAATGTTCATTAGGTAGTCTATTTACCTTCCCATGGCGTGTACGTAGTTCTGAAGAGCTCGCATGTGCGCGTACGTAGTTCTCTAGAACGTGGCCTTCTGCGTAGAAGACTCACTCAATGGTTGTAAAACGAGAAATGACATATCACCCTCGCAAATAGCTTTGTACTCACATTAACTAATGGATTTGTCTGAACTGGATTTGACCCCGTGGTTTTATAATCCCTTTCAGATTTTTCACGTAAAAATCTTGTTGTCTGCTCACTCTCGAGCTAAGAGAAGTACCGACTCGACTGGTCTTCAATTCCAGAGAGCTGAACCTACATGTATGGTTTAATTACAGTGACCTCTCCTACAAATGTGTAATTATGGGAACCTCAGTTTTCTTCTAAGATTAAATTGTTAATTATATCTTGTAGATTCTTTGAGAGTTACAGCTGTGTGTAAGTATGGAAGAATATAAATCTCCAATAATTATGAACTTTGATGTTACAGGATTATTAATATTAATTAACGCCATCAAGCCAATAATTGCTGGTGGGCAGCAGAAGACAGAAGTTTCATGGAAATAAACGGGCAGAAACAGTATGCGTACCGAATAAATCTGATCAGTGGTGATATAAAGGAGAGCTCAGTAATTAATGGATTTAATGGCCGACAATTAGATTAATAATTAATTAATCTTGTCCTATAATTCCTTTCAGGCTTTCAGCTTGAATTTAAGATAGATTTTCTTTAAATTAGTGAAAATTTGGTAAATAATTTCAGTCTTGTTTTATATTTACTCAAAGCTACTGAACTTGATAAGTATACCGATCCTAATCAGCACTCAAAAGAACACTAATCTCAAAAGGGAGATCATCTTCTCCGGCAATAACCAGGTTAGCACAGCAATTCGCCGCACTGTTGACAACATGATATCCATGTTCAATCTTATACTCTCGAAGAGCCACTGATCCACTGAATAACAGTCACAGAGTCGCTCTTGACCATAACGCAGCGAAACTCCGAAATAATGATCGTATGACGAAGGCCCCTCCCACACGACATGAAGCTCAACAATATATAGGAACAAATAAGCATCGAAGACGAATTTCCCCTGCCATGCCAAGCGGATGAAGTTGTGAAGAACTCTATATAATAACCCCAATCCAACATCTGCCCGGTCAAACCGACACTTCGTGGCACCATTAAAGATGTGTTTAACTCATTCATCATGCAGAGTTTTCCAAAGAAATGAGATAATTATGGGTTGATGAATCAATCGTCCTCGGGAACCTCAATTAGCTAGGACTAAGGGTCAGAACACACTCGAGATTCCCACCCCTTGCCTCAAAGAGTTTATTGGCTGCATTGTCACCTCTTCTGACCGCGGGAGAATAATGAGCTAATGTACCTTCAGAGATCAAAGCATTCTTAGCCTTCCAAATTTCCCAGAGCCAAAATCCAATCCCCAGCTGAATGAAGCCTCCCTGAGACACATCTTGCAGTTACAAGACCAGAAGTACATTCATCATATGTCTGAAAGACTGCCAAGAAAAAAACTCAGTTACTCAGCGAAAGAGAGAGGCGTATAGTGTTAACTTTTATGAAGTGAGAAGTGTTGGCAAAAATATTTGGTTTGACCGAAGTCAAAGTCCAAATAATATATTTGTATTATTTTATATATATTTTGGCGTGAATGGCCGTGAGAGCATGCATGAATTATGGGGACAGGTGGCTCACTCCCATTAGTTGGCATATCCTATAAAAAGGCGTGAAGATGTGAGAGCTGGGCGTAAAAAAAAAATACAGAATTGCGGAAGAATTAAGAAACGGGAAAACAGGAGGCGGTCTCCTATCGGCGATCAGCAGCTTTGGTGGCAGTCTGGATTTCTGAAGGCGCGGCGATCAACAAGCTGTGGTGGCGATCTGGTTCCTGGAGGTGTGCGATCTGGAAGCGATCTGTAGGAGGTGTGCGATCTCAAGGTTTGGAGGTGTGCGATCTGAAGGTTGGGAGGTGTGCGATCTGGAGGCTTGGAGGTGTGCGATCTGGAGGTTTGGAGTGGAGGTGCGATCTGAGCTTGGAGTGCGTTCTGAGCTCTGGATTGGAAGTGCGATCTAAGCTTTGGAGGTGCGATCAGAGCTGGATTGGAAGAGAGATCTGTGCTGTGTGCGGTCTGCAGTTTGGAGGGGGCGGTCTGCAAGTGCAGTGGCGGTCTGCAGCTTGGAGGAGTCTTGCGGCTAGTTGAGAGTTTCCAGCTCCTCTTTTGTTTGCGTGCTTGTGTTTATTTGTATTTGTCCAATACCACGCGAAACTGTCTCGCGTTGGTGGTTCAATTGTAGTTGGCGGTTCAATTGTATCTGTTGGTTTTTTATGAATGCAATTCATTTCCTATAATTTGTGTGCATCGAGTATTTCTAACATGGTATCAGAGGGAGGTTCGAACTAGCTGCGCCGATCTCGTTGCAAAGTGAGTGTTTGAGTATGGAAGGAAGAGGTTTTGGAGTAGAGCTTCTCTCACACCTAAACTACAAGAAATGGAGATCCTGTATGGAGAGCTACTTGCTGGGGGAGGACCTATGGGAAGTTGTGGGCGGAGATGAGCAGGAGCAGGTTGTTGCAGCCGGGGACAATGTTCACGTTGTCAGAGCATGGAGAAAGACAAACGCCAAAGCCGAGTTCGTTCTCAAACGGGCAATTTCCCCAGAACTATTTGATCATATTATGGGGTGTAAGTCTGCATCAGAAATATGGAAAGCTCTGGACGGCCTATTCAATAAAAAGAACGTGGCACGGTTGCAGTTCTTGGAAAACGAACTGGCAAAAGCCAGTCAAGGTGAGTTGACGATTTCGAACTTCTTTCTAAAGATGAAAAATCTCTGTGCAGAGATCTCTGCCCTAGACCCTGACGAGCTCATCTCTGAGGCGAAGTTAAAAAGACACATTATTCGTGGCCTGCGAAAGGAGTACGTGGCTTTCATAACTGCTGTTCAGGGTTGGGCTACTCAACCGTCCCTAGTAGAGTTGGAGAATCTCTTATCATCTCAAGAGAGTCTGGCAAGTCAGATGGCAGGAGTAACCCTCACGGGAGGAGAAAGTGAAGTTCTTTTTTCAGGAAAGAAAAGGCCAGTTGAAAGACAGAAGAAGAGTTCAGGAGACGGATCGTCATCGTCCTCTCAAGGAGATGGGAGGAACTTTCTTCCTCGGTATGATGAGCAGAACAGGCTGTTGTGCTTTGCCTGTCGCAAGTATGGACACATAGCGAGAAACTGTCGATCCAACTTAAAGGCCGGACATGT
This sequence comes from Dactylorhiza incarnata, assembly GCA_033032865.1. Classification (NCBI taxonomy): domain Eukaryota; kingdom Viridiplantae; phylum Streptophyta; class Magnoliopsida; order Asparagales; family Orchidaceae; genus Dactylorhiza; species Dactylorhiza incarnata. The sequence goes on along the minus strand of JAWHQI010000123.1, from coordinate 4,131,703 downwards.
TGCTGAGAAAGAGGAGCGTCCAAGGCGAGGAGAATGTGGAGAAGAAGGAGAACAAGGTGAAGCCAAAGGAGATCGTGATTGGAACAACTGCTTCATAGCAAATATGACGGAGAGGTCTGTCAGTGCTCTTGCCTCCATCAATTTTCGAGAAGACTGGATCATCGACTCAGGTTGCGGGCACCATCTTACAGGAGATGAGTCAAAATTCGCCTCTTGGCACCTCTATAATGGAAACGATGCGATTGTGACGGCTGACGATACGGTGCATCCGGTGGAGAAGGAAGGCCTCGTATCCCTGGACAGTGAAGGAAGATCTCTCACAATGAAGAGTGTGTATCATGTGCCAGGGATGACGAAGAATCTTTTCTCGGTGGCCAATGCAGTGGATGCAGGTTATCATGTTCTTTTTGGACCAAAAGAAGTCAAGTTCTTGCGGAACTTCTCGGCGGTAAGAGGTGATGTAACGCACACAGGGCGGTGGGTGAAAGACTTGTATGTGTTATCATCAAGCTCCTACGTCGACAAGATGAAGACCAATGACAGCGCGGTTATCTGGCATGAGAGGTTTGGGCACATTGGGATGGACGAGTTAAGGGCCATGGTAGCGAAGAGCTTGGTGAAAGGCTTGCCTAAGCTGACCTCTGTTGGTGATGGGCATGTATGTGAAGGATGCCAGTACGGGAAGGCTCATAGCCTTCCATACGACAGGTCTACATCCAGATGCAGGGCACCACTGGAGTGCATTCACAGCGATGTGTTGGGTCCGTGCACCACCCCCACCCTTGGTGGAAACAGGTACATGTTGATTCTTGTTGATGACTATACTCGCTTCACGTGGACCTTTTTCATGAAGGAGAAGTCAGAGGTGTTCAAGAAATTCCAAGAGTTCAAGGAGCTCGTTGAAGGCAGGTTGCGGCTAAGAATCAAAAAGTTGTGGTCTGGCAATGGAGGAGAATTTACCTCGACAGAGTTCGGCAACTTTTGCAGGAAACATGGAATCCAAAGGGAGCTGTCGTGTGCTCACACTCCCCAGCAGAATGGAGTAGCAGAAAGGAAGCTGAGACATGTGGCGGAGACATGCCGCAGCTGGTTATATGCCAAAGGTGTGCCCAAGGCCCTATGGGCAGAAGGGATGGCATGTGCAACATATGTAATCAACCGGATGCCGTTGAGTCCTGTGAACATGAAGTCTCCTTTTGAAATGATGTGGGGAGAGAAGCCAAATGTGAGTCATCTTCGGGTGTTTGGATCCACGTGCTATGTACATGTTCTGGATGCGACAGGGATGAAGCTGGAGGCAAAGGCTCTTAAGTGCGTCTTCATTGGTTATGATGAACGCAAAAAAGGCTGGAAGTGCATGAACCCTGAGACTCGTCAGTTCATTGTATCAAGAGATGTGGTGTTTGATGAGCTGGCATCATACAGAGGCATCTCTACTATTTCGATGCAAGAAAGTAAGGAAGAAGGGAGAGTTGAAGAGAGGAGAGTTGTTGATAACTCTCTTGTGGAGTTGCCATTATCCCCAAGTGCTCCGTCTCCGTCAGACTCGGGTACTTCAGGATCCAGAGACAGGGGGAGCGTTGCTCCAAGGCAAGCTACTGAAGAAGAAGAAGTTACCACTGGTGCTGCAGAGAGAGGTGTTGAGTTAAGAAAGTCTAAGCGGACTATCATACCACCAGCACGCTACAGGGAGAGTAACTTGGTGAGCACCTGTTCATGTTTCTTTGCAGGACCTCTGGACGAGCGAGAGCCATCCTGTTTTGAGGAGGCCACTTGAGTGAAGGAATGGGAGGAAGCTATGAAGGAGGATATGTCTGCCCTTGAAAAGAATGAGACTTGGGACCTTGTGCCCAAGGTCGATGGCATCACCCCTGTCACTTGTAAATGGGTCTTCAAGGTGAAGAAGAAGGTAGACGGAAATGTGGAGCGATACAAGGCTCGTCTTGTGGCTCGGGGCTTCTCGCAGCACTATGGAGAGGACTACGATGAGACATTCAGTCCTGTTGCAAAAATGACTTCCGTCCGAATGGTGATTGCGCTTGCTGCTTGCCAGAATTGACTTCCGTCCGAATGGTGATTGCGCTTGCTGCTTGCCAGAATTGGAAGATCTGGCAACTCGACGTGAAGAATACCTTTCTTTACGGAGAGATTGATAAAGATATCTTTATGATGCAGCCACCAGGTTTTGTGTCCAAATCGCACCCTGGACACGTGTGCAAGCTGAGGAAAGCATTGTATGGGTTGAAGCAGGCACCTCGAGCCTGGTATGGGAAGATCGCAGAGTATCTACAGTTTTGCGGTTACTCTGCATCCGACTCTGATTCGAGTCTTTTTGTAAAGAAAAAGGGGGAGCTGCGCGTGCTCGTGCTATTATATGTTGATGATATGATCGTAACAGGCAACGATGATAGAGAGGTTGCAAAGCTTCGTGCAGAGCTGTCTATCCGTTTCGAGATGAAGGATCTTGGTGAACTGCATCATTTCCTTGGCTTGATGGTAGAGAGGAAAGAGAGTGGAGTGCTCGTATCCCAAAAGGCTTATGCGAAGCAGATTGTGGAGCGCTTCGGCATGAAGGAGGGGAAGAGCTGCTCTATTCCGCTTGAGATTGGGCTGAAGCTGGGGAAGGATGAGGGAAGAATCCCCTCAGAACCAAAAGTGTTCCAAGCCCTGATGGGGAGCTTGATCTACTTGACTATTACCCGGCCTGACATCGCCTTCTCTGTGGGCCTAGTTAGTCGGTATATGCAGGAGCCGCGGATGCCCCACCTAGAGGCAGCGAAGAGTATTTTGAAATATGTAAAGTCAACCTTGGAGTTTGGGCTGCTTTACAAGGCGGGCGTTGAATTCATGTTGCATGGGTATACAGATGCTGACTATGGGGGAGATACGGATGGTCGAAAATCAACATCTGGCTATGTCTTCATGTGCGGGTCAGCTGCTATCTCTTGGTGCAGCAAGAAGCAAAGCTCCATGTCCTTATCAACTACAGAGGCAGAGTATAAGGCGTCATCCTTGGCAGCCCAGGAGGGCGTTTGGCTGCGTAGATTGGTGGGGGACATTTATGAGGAGGTAAGCGAGCCTACCTTGCTCCGCGGCGATAATTCAAGTGCCCTGAAGCTGGTAACCAATCCAGTGTGTCACGCGCGGACAAAACATATTGAGATTGAGCACCACTTCGTGCGGAAGAAGGTGTTGAATGGAACACTAAAGGTGGAGTATGTGTAGAGTCAGGACAACATTGCTGATATATTCACGAAGGCTCTATATAGGGGGCCTTTTGAGCGTCTTCGATCTCTCCTCGGTGTTGTCTCCGGAGCTCACTTCAAGGGGGAGTGTTAACTTTTATGAAGTGAGAAGTGTTGGCAAAAATATTTGGTTTGACCGAAGTCAAAGTCCAAATAATATATTTATATTATTTTATATATATTTTGGCGTGAATGGCGTGAGAGCATGCATGAATTATGGGGATAGGTGGCTCACTCCCATTAGTTGGCATATCCTATAAAAAGGCGTGAAGATGTGAGAGCTGGGCGTAAAAAAAAATACAGAATTGCGGAAGAATTAAGAAACGGGAAAACAGGAGGCGGTCTCCTATCGGCGATCAGCAGCTTTGGTGGCAGTCTGGATTTCTGAAGGCGCGGCGATCAACAAGCTGTGGTGGCGATCTGGTTCCTGGAGGTGTGCGATCTGGAAGCGATATGTAGGAGGTGTGCGATCTCAAGGTTTGGAGGTGTGCGATCTGAAGGTTGGGAGGTGTGCGATCTGGAGGCTTGGAGGTGTGCGATCTGGAGGTTTGGAGTGGAGGTGCGATCTGAGCTTGGAGTGCGTTCTGAGCTCTGGATTGGAAGTGCGATCTAAGCTTTGGAGGTGCGATCAGAGCTGGATTGGAAGAGAGATCTGAGCTGCGTGCGGTCTGCAGTTTGGAGGGGGCGGTCTGCAAGTGCAGTGGCGGTCTGCAGCTTGGAGGAGTCTTGCGGCTAGTTGAGAGTTTCCAGCTTCTCTTTTGTTTGCGTGCTTGTGTTTATTTGTATTTGTCCAATACCACGCGAAACTGTCTCGTGTTGGTGGTTCAATTGTAGTTGGCGGTTCAATTGTATCTGTTGGTTTTTTATGAATGCAATTCATTTCCTATAATTTGTGTGCATCGAGTATTTCTAACATATAGCCCAAGGGCAAGAAGCAAATAAGTGATCCATGTCCTCTCCTCCCCATGGCCACAATGAGGACATGCTATGTAGATATTGACACCTGACCCACAATGTTAAAATATTTAATATGTTATTAAATTAATATTTGATTATTATAATACATCAATTGTCACAACCTAGACATGTAAGTTGAAGTTATCAAAAGGGGATTAATAAATATAATTAAGGATATTTCGAAATATAGATTAAGACCAATAAATAAAATATATTTTATTCATATTTCAAAAGCACATTGGCCACAAAGTTCATTGGCTTGAGTGTTGTTGTTATTCATATTTCAAAAGATTGCAAGTATGTAAATGATTTCCATTTCATTTACATGTTATATGATATACAAAATTGGTTTAATCCTCGCTCAGTCGTGTTGTCTATATTTTTCAATCGTACCTAAAAATAATAAGCTGGTTGATAAGCATTTTTGGTCACCTCTGAAATATAATACAGTTTTGATGTAACCAATCTCATGCATAAATAACATTATCAGTTAATACTCAGCACAAAATGTAGAAATGGGAAAGCATCATGGTATTTCAACTTTCATTGTTTTTGAAAACATTTTTCTATGTTTTTAAACAAATAAAACATAGAAAACATTGTTCTATGTTTTTCAATGTAAGCGAACAATCCCAACATTATTCCTAAAGGACGGACCAAAATCGTCCCAAATGGGCCCAAATGAGCTAAAGGTCTTTGGAGGGCTAGTTAGTTTCCAAATTGAAGCACTATTCTGATCTAGATGGTTTTTCCTTGGAGTTATAGGAATTTCAAGCAAAAAAAAGTCAAATGCATAATCATTATAATAAGTCCTTATTGTTGAGTTTCAAGGGCTTCAAATGCACAGCGGAAATATAGAAAACTCTCGACAAGATCCATGTGAAATACATCACATCAAGAATAGAGTTTATACATGCGTTGAAATCAGATTTCGAGAAAAATTACTGATGTTTGAGTTCAAGCGCAGAATGATATCCGCGTCTTTAAAGGTATCCACACGAACGCTGGAAACACCTTGCAGCCCATCCAACGAACTCGTGGCTGAAAGATGATCGCTTCTCTCTGTTATGAAATGTTAGTTCCGTTTGTAGAGATGTATTCTTCATGGCTTTACGGTATTAAGAACTCTGAATCAGGCCTTCATTCTTCAGGATAAATTGACATATTTATAAGCGCGAATAGAACCCATACACAAAAATTTGGTTCACACACCCTCGGCACACGACCGTGTGTTTCGGGCGTGTGTCTCAAAAATCGTATCTGTTCATGCAAAATTGTCTCCGCGTGGTTCTAGATGCATAAATGCCCACACCCCATGACACAGTCGTTTTGACTTCAAAAGTCGCGTCTTTTGCCCCAGAACCGTTGCTAAACATTATCCTGACATTTTGTCTCACACTCCATTGGCACTGGTGTGTACTGCGGCCGTATGTTTTTAATATCGCATACCGTATATCAAATATACGTATTTAGAACTTGGTTTCATAAACCAACACGATCAATCACTTTTAATTTGCACACGTCCTTATGTGCGACGCTATAAGCTCATTTTATGTGACAGTAAGATTAATCTTTTAATCACTTCTAGATGATGAGATTTCAACATTTATTTCATTAGACCGTAAAAGAGATCAACACATCATTATTGATCAAGTCATAGTATCTTCACATGCATTAATATTTTCATGTGCTCGTCATTATCAAATCATCATTTTTTGTCATCATGTTTATGTCTAGCTTGTGACTGCAATCCTCATTGTCACTTGAATACAATTCATCATTTTAATGCAATATATACAAGCACTATTTTGACATATTGCAATTCAAATATCAATACGTAAAAATCATAAAAAATCTCACACATCTCAGACTTATCGCTTCTGTATGGGCTCCTGAATTAATTTATCACTAAATCGGTCACACAGACAATACTTCGTGCTATCCAAGGCTATATATCTATATCACACCCTTACTCAATAAGATCGAGTTAATGAGATGAGAATAGTAAATGTGATGAATGATTTTTTAGAACACAAACTAATTAGAGCACGAAGTAAAATATATTTTATTCATATTTAAAAGAGGTATAAGTGCATGAATACATATCTTCTTCACTCCTCTTTACGATACATCATGCACATGTCTTCTTCCCTCAATCCAGTTGTCGAAGTTCTTCAGTCAATCTCGTTGTCCGCATCTTGGTGAGAACGTTATAACTCCACGGATTTTTCCTATAAGACGCGTCGAAGCCCCGATAGGCCAAAGCCCCATTGCGGACTAAATCGAATGGTTGGCTAGTTCACTTCTGAATGGGAGTACTGCTACCCTCGAGAGGTCTTTCTTTGCTAGAGTTTAGGGGATTCAAGTAAAGAAGAGTCAATATCGGTTTAACAGAATCGATCAAATATTCTTGGCATCGAACGTGTCATAATATTTTCATGACACTAGCATTACATCATCTTCTTATTTCATAATTAGCTCTTAAACGATATCGATCGTCCATTATTATTGATCGGGTCATAATTCATTCATGTACATTATTATTTCATGAGTTTATCATGATCAGATCATCATTTCATCAGTATGCATGAGCCTAATAGCATGAAGCCTCTTTATCACTTGAATATAAGCAATTCAACTTTTCTTCACTACTAATACAATAAATGTGAGCATTATTTAGGGCGCATATATATGCAATTTTAGTGACGCTGTATAAAAAAATAGCAGTATTTCCACATATCTCATTCTTCTCGCACCAGACCTATAAGGAATTCTGGATTTATTTGCTGCTAAAATGGCTCTTCAGCAACAACACAGCATTATCTGAAGCAATAATATTACTTTATGTAACACCACTAATTATGGACTACAACATGTTATATGGAGTATAACGAAGCTGTGATTATAACATGTTATATGGAGTATCTGGAATCCATCCTACTTATCTACATGCATCAGATGAAGCCTAAATATATAAGAGATAAATCTACCTCCGCATGCAAGAGGCGCCTCCGGAGGTTTTAAGGAAAGGAAGGAGAAAGGGAAAATGGCCCCTTTGGTAGGTCAATTCTACTTTGATTTCTTGATCTAATGTATTCAAAATAATTTAAATTATAATGTTCATCTACATAATTATGCATCCAAAAAAGTTTAAAAAAAAAATTGTTGAAATCAAATTGTCAAAATCAAATTTTCACGTTATCGTAATTATTATATTATCTAATCGTGACTGTCAAATCAAATAAATAAACTTGACTTTGAAAGAAGAACAGAGAGATGAGAGAGAAGGGGGTGTCACGGGTGAGGCTGTAGGCTGCTGGAGTGTCGTCGTGTTGTGGCACTGTCATATCCATTAATATGAAACTTTAGAAGTGAATTTGCTTATGTTGCATATGAAACTTTAAGGGTCCGTTCGTTTGGACGGAATCGACTTTCTAGAATTGACATTGGGGATTAGAAATCCAATTCTAATGTTCCGGGCAACGGAATTTATGCGAATATTGGTTGTCATGTTAAAACTCATGGCTTTGACAATGAACTAAAAAATCAAATCGTCAATTCTTACCTCCGCTCACGGGTTTTCCGCATAATCGAGTGTTTTCACCAGAGTTTTTCGACCTACACGTGCGTTTTTAGCCCGGGCGTGCGTTTTCCTACAAGGTGTGTTTTTCGGCCGGACTCGTGTTTTTCGGTCGGGCGCATGGTTTTCAACTAGACATTCATTTTTCGCCCAGGCGTGCGTTCTTTCGCCGGGAGCGCGACTTTTTCGCTCGAGCGCGCGTTTTTTCACCCAGCCGCGTATTTTTCTCCCGGGCGGGAGTTTTCGACCTGTCGGGTATTTTTCGCCCGGGCGCTCTTTTTTCACTCGGGGGCGCATTTTTTGCACGAGAGTGCGTTTTTTCAGCCGAGCATGCTTTTTTCGACCCCGGCACACAATTTTTGACCAGCGAGAATGTTTTTCAGTCGGCGCACGTTTTTCCGGCCGGGCGCGCGTTTTTTCCGCCCGGGCGCGCGTTTTCCTTCGGGCGCGCGTTTTCCGCCCGGGCGCTCGTTTTTCGCCCTGAAGCGCGTTTTTCGCCCTGAAGCGTGTTTTCCATGCGGGAACATGTTTTTTACCCAGGTGCACATTTTTTGCCAAACCGCGTTTATTTCAGCCCGGGCGCGTGTTTTTCGTTCGGGCGCACGTTTTTCACCGGGCGCGCGTTTTTCAGTCGGGCGCGCATTTTTCAGCAGGGCGGCGTTTTTCGCCGGGCGCGCGTTTTTCGCCCGGGCGCGAGTTTTTCGCCGGGTTGCGCGTTTTTTGCCCGGGTGCGTTTTTCGTTCGTCGCATTTTTTTGTCGTATGCGCGTTTTTTTGTCGGGCGCGTGTTTTTCGCCTGAGCGCGCATTTTTCGCTCGGGCGGGCGTTTTTTCGACTTGACGCGCGTTTTTCGCTCAAGCGCCCGTTTTTTGCCCGAGAGCGCGTTTTTCGCTCAACGCGCGCCAGTGAAAAAATGCGCGTCCAGACAAAAAGTGTGTTTACGTGCCAAAAAATACACTACAAACCGAAGCACTCGCGATCAGGCGAAAAATGCGATCATGGTCCAAAAAACACACCTTGGCGAAAAACACGCGTCCTGGAGAAAAATGCGCGCCCGGGAATAAAATGCGCACATGGGCGAAAAATTACGCCAGAACGGAAAACGCGCGTCTTTAAACATATTATGCAATTTAATGCATTCGGCGCTGACACTTATTTTGAGTTTTATTAAATTATTATATAATGTTAATTCAAATACCAATTCCATCATTCAGCCGAACAACTTGTGTCTCAATTCGAATTCTATTGACTGAATTCAATCTTACAGCCGAACAACAAAATTGGAATTACAAAGCTAATTCATGTATATATTGATTTTCATCAAAAAGTCAATTCCAGAAAACAAATTCCGTTCAAACGAACAGACCCTGAGTGAATTTTACGTACATTGTATAACATATTGTAATCACAACTTCGTTCTATATAATATGAATTGGATAACATCCATAACTATTCTATAATATGTAGTCTAAAATGTGTGTTACACTTTAGACCCCTCTCTTAAGCTTTCTTGAAAGTTGATAGAATTCTGACGCCTTCTATATCCTCTCTCTCTCTCTCTCTCAAAGAAACTAAAAATGGTCTAAAGTAATTTTCATTGGATCTATATTTATAATATCTTTCCGACACTAACAAACTCGTTGAAATTAATTGAAGCTCTAAAACTCCCGAAAAAGCCAAAAAACCAAAACGCCTAAGATTGGCTTCTCTAACGGTGACAAGTACTTTTCATGGAGTCCATATTTTCTATATCTCGTCACTACCATCAATTATTTAGCGTTTTAATACAAAATATAAATGTTAATAATTTCTTCATAAAACGATTTGTGTAATAAAATTTCACTAAGCATCAGGTTATTACAATCTCCCTCTAAGACGACCTGCCTAAAGCTCCGCAGATAGTTTGGCGGAATTCTGACACTTTCTCCCACCTCCCTTTGTATCTATTTCTTGATTTCAAACAAATGAAAAGAAGATTTGAAATTATTTGAATTTTCCATTGAATCCATATTTATAATAGATATCTAGACTATCTAATGCTCAAGAAAAAGGCCAAAATAACTGAATCGCCCTTAACTGGACATCCATGGAGGTTAGATTTTCATTTGATGGTAATTATTTGTTGATGTCTTTCTTGGTGTTTGGTGTTTTGTGATCTACATCAAATGATGGACAAATTAAAATAACTATATGGAAGGAAACAGATGATTATATCAGAGGAAAATTAAATACTTCCATTAAAGGCTGAATCGCTTTACTCTCACTGTTGGTGAGGAAATTGCAGAGAGCGGTCTGCTACTTTAAGATCATTATGGGTGATTGAGAAGGGAATGAGAGAATGTTGCGATCGGCGAGACCGAAACTTGAATTCCCGCAACTGCAACTCGTTGTTGTGGATAATTTTATTGCTTACTGTGAAATGGTTACAAAATGATCGAGACCGCCCTATATAGAGCTCGTATAGTAGCACCAAAAAGCTACAGATCCGAGTTCACAGCAGGTTGTCGCTAGTTTTGGCTGGATTCAAGATCTTTTTCAAGGTACTGTTCACCCCTATTTATACTAGCCAGGGCTGCCCAAATGCGCAGACGAAATTAAAACGGGCTGCCTAGGTTACAGGAGAGCTGGACAGAGATGAGAAAGGACATGGTGTGAAAATAGCTAAAAGTACTAGGCCGCGCGGACACCACAAGAATGTTTGCGCGAGCTTCGGGCGACGCACTATAACTGCATGTCGAGTTGTGCAAGCTAATAGGCTGAGTGGCTACCAATGGCATGACCGCCCAAATTATCGAGGAGGAGATCGCCTGGCATGCAAATGACCCCTACTCCTAGGCCGGGCGGGCGTTGAGCTTGTGACTGCCCATGTTGTTGAAGAGGACGTTATCCGGCTCGCAGATAGACAGAATGAGAGGTCGAGTGGTCTCTGAGAGAATGGTCGCTTGAGATGCTGAAGAGATATCTTGTGATGACCCTAGAAAAGGCAATTACCTGACCGCTGCGTTCATCGTCGTGGCAATCTTGGTCGCCCGGGTTGCAGCCTAAGCACCCCAACCCACTCTTCGCCCCCTGTTTCTCAGCAGCGGCAGATTGGTTAGGTCGGGGATCGAACCCGAGACCTCCTTGGTAAAGACTCCTTCAACCGAGCCAGTGAGATCGCTGGCCTACTGGATTGACATCATCGGTGAAATTGCAGACGAGGTCGCCCGTGAGATTGCGGACTAGGTCGCCCGTGAGATTGCAAACGAGGTCGCCGATGAGGTAGACAAACAAAACCCTAATCCTCCATCGTAGTTGATAACTTCGCAAAAAGAAGTTATCTTTATCCTTGTTTTTATCCTTTTAGCCTCGTTATATGATATTTTTATATGAAAATTAGTTAAAAATCCAATTGCCACATGATTTGAAGTCAAAATGGTTGTTTCTCTCATTTCTACATCTTTTTATGATAGGATTCGGAGAGAATATAAGTCAAGGATTGAAGGCTAAGTATTGTGAAAAAATCTGGGAAAAATGTTGCAACATGTTCTCAACAAAGCTGGCAGGTCAAATTGTGCAGAAATGCAGATCCAGAAAAATGTTGCAATATTTTCATAACAAATCTGACGGTTACAGAAATTTAAACCCGAATTTATCAAGTTTTCAACAGTTGCAATCTAGGTTTTTTGGCATCCATTCAGCAATTAATTATGCCAACAAGTGGGGCCCACGAAAGGAGGAGGAGAGGGAGTTTAAAAAGGAAACTTTCGGCCATTTGAAGTATCTTTCATCATTTTCGGCCATTAGAGAGGAGGAGGAAATCTGAGAAGAAATTCTGCCAAGGGAGAAACCAGTCCAGATCTGGCATTTGGGCTGAAGGAAACACTTCTACGTCGCTGGAGAAGGGAAGATTCGCATTTCTTTTGAAATGTTTAGTAAGATCTCTTCAGTTTTGTGTTATTTTCCCTCAACCATGAACTAAAACTCTCTAGTCTTGCATGATGAGAGTAGTATGTGTATTTTGATGATGAACATCTTTGATTTCGAATTTGTTTTGTGATTATCTTTATAGATCTTGTGATTTTTATGGTGAAATTGTTGGATTTTGTCTTTTTATTATATTGCGTTGCGAGAATCGAGAGATGAGCGTCGTAATATTAATTTAAGGGCTAGTTTATCGCAGTGCGAGAATCGAGAGATGAGCAGTGTGAATCATTAACCAACATTTCTATATTTTTACCGCCTTTCGAGAATCGAGAGAGGAGAAACGTACGTGTATCACAAGATCTCTTTAGTTTTGAAAAGTGAAAGAGATTTCCTTTTCATGCTAGCGAACTTGATTTTTGCACTTCATAATATTTTCGTTTCACCTAAGTTAGAGATAACTAGGGTTGCGTAGATATTAAAACTCCTTGTATCGAGAGATAAAGGTATCTTCTTTTAAAATCATCGCAAGATAATTCAAAACTCAATCGAATGAAATATTTATTTTATCATCATCATAGTATACATATGAAATCAGAAATGCAAGGCTACTTTCTCTAATTGCTAAAAAGTACTTTAAGATCTAGTTAAATTAGTCTAATATTTATCTAAAAGTTTTAATCTATTTTCATAAAATCAACTACACCATTTTGCTTGGATTCATAGAAATGGTGTAGCTAGTAATTGTAAGCACTAAACTAGTCACTTCTCCGTGGGAACGATCTCACTCACTCTGTATTACTTGTACGACACGTATACTTGCGTTTTCAAGCTCTATTTTGCGCGTATCAAGTTTTTGGCGCCGTTGCCGGGGAAGTGCAACGGATTTAGTGTTTTCTTACAATATTAGTGAACCTTAGTACTTGGAGGTCAAATTTTATCTTCACTTGTTAGTTTCTTGTATTTTTGTTATCATCTTTATTTTCTGATAGTGTATGTCCAGGTATCGATCCGTTGAATTAATTCCTCTAAATTCTGAAATCGAACGAACCTGTAGACGAAATCGAAAGTCAACTAGGCTAGAACAACTTAATCAACTAGCAATGGATAATCAGAATCAAGACGATGAGCCTCACCAGAACGGGCAGGATTTAGGTGGTCAAGTAGAACAAAATGGACACCCAAATGAACCAAGACGAACTTGCCGGGATTATAATATGCCTTTTAGGGGAGGGGTACAGTTTAGTATTGCTAGACCCGCGATAGAGGCCAATAACTTTAAGATAGATTCCATGGCAATGCAACTTGTTCAAAACAACAAGTTTGGGGGTCTTAATCATGAAGACCCTAACTCTCACCTTAGAACTTTCATAGAGATATGTGACACGTTTAAGATTAACGGTGCATCTGATGAAACCATTAAGCTACGCTTGTTTCCTTTCTCCTTAGAAGGGAAAGCTAAGGACTGGTTGAACTCATTACCTCATGAGTCCATTACTACTTGGGCTATTTTAACCGAAAAATTTTTATCCAAATATTTCCCTCCATCTAAAACTGCTAAGTTAATGCGCGATATCTCTACATTCATGCAAGTAAATGGAGAAACCTTATATGATGCGTGGGAACGATTTAAGGAATTGTTACGTAGATGTCCCCACCATGGGTTAGCCATTCACCAACAAGTATGGACGTTTTATAACGGTCTTCAGACATCTACAATGATCCAAGTAGATGGAGCTGCAGGAGGTTCACTGATGAACAAGTATCCTGAAGATGCCTACGGTATTTTAGAAGATCTATCTTCTAATAATTATCACACGATTGAACGTCAAGTACATCCTCCCACTGCGACAGGATTGTATCAAGTTGACCAATTAACGTCATTTGCAGCCCAAATGACGTCTCAATTTAATACCATTAACAAGAGGTTAGATGCTTTGACGTTGAACCAAAATCAAATGAATCCTCAAGTTAATAGCATTATTACTCCCATGGTTTCTCCTAACCCCGCCTTAACAATTGAACAACTCGTAGGGGGTAATGAAGAAGTTAATTATTTAAGAGGGCATTATAAACAAAATACGAACCCTTATCCGAACCACTATAATCCCGAATGGAGAAACCACCCTAATTTCTCTTGGAAGAACAACTCCGGTCCTACTCCACCACACTTATTTAATTCTAATGCTAATCCTCATCATCAAAACAATAATTCCAACCAAGCAGGACCATCTAGAAAGGTAACGGATGATTTCATCATAGAATCAATGCAAAAGAATGAAGCTCGTTTCTCTAGTTTAGAAGGGTCAATGAGAATGATTGAATCGCAACTAGGACAAATCGCCAACGCTTTAAGTATTCGACCGCAAGGCACACTCCCTGCGGATACCACACCTAATCCTAAGGGAGATAATCATCATTGTAAGGCCGTCACATTACGAAGTGGGCGTGAGTTGATAGTTGGTCAAGACACTAATTCACATGAACAAAATAAAAGTCAAGACCAAGAAGAAGCCAAGAATCCTAGTGAGCAAGTAATAATAGGAAGAGATGAGGGTGATAAGAGTGAAGAGGAAGAAGTAATAATAGGAAGAACTGATAAGGAAATAGAAAGAGAAAAAGAGGAAAGAAGGAAGGAGAACTCAAGAACCTATCCACCACCACCGTTTCCCCAAAGATTAAAAAAAAGCAAACTAGATCAACAGTTTCAGAATTCTTAGAAATTTTTAAGAAGTTGCAAATTAATATACCCTTTGCCGAAGCATTAGAACAAATGCCAAGCTATGTTAAATTCATGAAAGATATCTTAAACAAGAAAAGAAAATTTGGCGCAAATGAGACGGTAGCACTCACACATGAGTGTAGTGCGATCCTCCAAAAGAAATTACCGCCAAAATTGAAAGATCCCGGAAGTTTCACAATTCCGTGTTCTATTGGGTATCAATTTGAGGGAAAGGCTTTGTGCGATCTAGGGGCAAGCATAAATCTCATGCCCTTATCAATTTATAAAAAGTTGGGTTTGGGAGAGATTTCCAAAACATCGCTTACATTACAATTGGCCGACAAATCTCTTACCTTTCCAAAAGGAATTGTAGAAGATGTCTTGGTCAAGGTAGAAAAGTTCATTTTTCCCGCGGACTTCGTAGTTTTGGATATGGAAGAAGACAAAGAGGTACCTATAATTGTAGGGAGACCTTTCTTAGCAACCGGGAAAACTTTGATTGATGTTCATAAGGGAGAGTTAACCATGAGAGTTAACGACGAGCAAGTTACATTCAATGTACTCAAAGCGATGAAATTCCCTTATAGAGAAGAGGATGTTATGGAAGAAGTAAAATGCATTACTCTTTATGACTACGGTCTTAACAAAAATCCTGATTTTGAAGATGATGCATTAACGGATATATCAACCGATGAAGAAAAATTTGTTAACAACGATGAAATTCAGGACTGTTTGGAAGAATTTACATTTCAATCCGCATTTATCCGTAATCCTGAACCATTAGACATTCAAGAGCAGTCTTGTGTGTTGAAACCTTCTATTATCAATCCACCCGTTCTTGAGTTAAAAGCACTTCCTGAGCACTTATCATATGCATACCTAGGAGAGAATGATACGTTGCCGGTCATAGTTAATTCTAAATTGATACCGGAACAACATGAATAATTATTAAATCTTTTAAAGAGACATAAACTTGCCATAGGATGGACTATTGCGGACATTAAGGGAATTAGTCCTTCACTTTGTATGCACAAAATCCTTTTAGAGGAAACCTTCAAGGGGTCTATAGAGCATCAACGACGTCTTAGTCCACCTATGAAAGAGGTAGTAAAAAAAAAGATTATTAAATGGCTAGATGCAGGAATAATTTACCCCATCTCGGATAGTTCATGGGTCTCCCCGGTCCAATGCGTTCCTAAGAAAGGGGGGATGACCGTAGTAAAGAATGACAAAAATGAATTAATTTCTACTAGAACGGTCACGGGATGGCGTATATGTATGGACTACCGGAAATTGAATAAGCCTACAAGGAAAGGTCACTTTCCTTTGCCTTTTATAGATCAAGTCTTAGATAAATTAGCCGGAAATGATTTCTTTTGTTTCCTTGACGGGTATTCGGGTTATAATCAGATAACGGTAGATCCGGAGGACCAAGAAAAGACAACGTTCACGTGTCCTTACGGAACATTTGCTTTTAGGAGAATGTCGTTCGGCTTGTGCAATGCACCAGCCACTTTTCAACGTTGTATGATTGCTATATTTTCGGATATTATGGATTATGGCATAGAAATCTTCATGGATGATTTTTCCATTTTTGGGAAATCGTTTAATGAATGTTTGAGGTGTTTAGAAAGAGTGCTTTTACGATGTATTGAAACTAACCTCGTTTTAAATTGGGAAAAATGTCACTTCATGGTGCGGGAAGGCATAGTACTTGGGCATCATGTATCAAAAAATGGGTTAGAGGTAGATAAGGCGAAAATAGAGGTGATTGAAAAATTACCTCCTCCTAAAAATGTAAAAGCATTGCGTAGTTTCTTGGGGCATGCAGGATTTTATAGGAGATTCATCAAAGATTTTGCAAAGATTGCAAAGCCTTTGAGTAGTTTGCTTGAGAAGGACATAAAGTTTTATTTTGATGAAAATTGTTTAGAGGCATTTAATGAATTGAAAACCCGATTAATTACAGCACCTATTGTAGTAGCCCCTGATTGGGAAGAGCCGTTTGTTCTCATGTGTGATGCTAGCGATTACGCTGTTGGAGTAGTTCTAGGACAAAAGCGAGAGAAGGTCTTTCATACCATTGCATATGCTAGTAAAACTCTAATTGAAGCCCAAATTAATTATACCACGACTGAAAAGGAATTACTTGATGTGGTTTTTGCATTTGAAAAATTCAGATCTTATCTTTTATGCACAAGAGTTATAGTATTTACCGATCATGCAGCTATCCGTTATCTAATGGAAAAGAAAGATGCTAAACCTAGGCTAATTCGTTGGGTTTTACTACTACAAGAATTTGAGTTAGAAATCAAAGATAGAAAGGGTGTTGATAATCCGGTTGCCGACCATCTTTCTAGGATTGAATCCCCAAGTGCACTAGTCCCATCCGAGATTAATGAAAGATTCCCGGATGAACTTATTTTAGCTATTTCTGATAATTCCTTGTCATGGTATGCCGATTACGTCAATTACCTTGTTAGTAACATCTTACCTTCGGATTTTAATTACCAACAACGAAAGAGGTTTTTACACCAAGTGCGGTCTTATCTTTGGGACCCCACCTTATTTGTTTAAAATTGGTGCAGATGGAGTAGTAAGGGGATGTATCTCGGAAGTAGAAATGCATCCTATTTTAGAAAGTTGTTACAGTTCTCCCTACGGAGGACACTTTAAGGGAGATAAGACAGCTATGAAAGTTTTAGAGGCCGGTTTCTTTTGGCCTACATTATTTCATGATTCTAGGGAACATGTAAAAAGGTGTGACCGATGTCAAAAGGAAGAAAATATTAAGAAGAACGAAGCTATGCCTATGAACCCAATTCTAGAAGTTGAGCTTTTTGATGTCTGGGGTATAGACTTCATGGGACCATTCGTTAATTCGAATGGTAATTTATATATCCTCTTAGCTGTAGATTATGTATCGAAATGGGTTGAAGCCATAGCCACGACCAAAAATGATGCAAAGGTGGTGTTATACTTCTTGAAAAATTTTATATTTAGTCGATTTGGAACACCCAAGGCTATTATAAGCGATGGTGGAAGTCATTTCTGTAATCACCAATTTGCCGCGTTGCTGAAAAAGTACGGGATTAGGCATAAGGTAGCATTGGCATAACACCCCCAAACAAATGGGTTAGTGGAAGTATCTAATAGAGAGATCAAGAAAATCTTGGCTAAAACGGTTAGTGTAAATTGCAAGGATTGGTCTCAAAAGCTTAACGATGCCTTATGGGCATATAGAACCGCTTTCAAGACCCCGATTGGTGTTACCCCATATCGTTTAGTTTATGGCAAGGCTTGTCACTTACCGTTAGAGTTGGAGTATCGGGCATACTGGGCCGTTAAGAAAATCAATTTTGATTTTCAAGAAGCCGGTAAATCTAGATTACTACAGTTAAATGAATTGGAAGAGATCCGGACGCAAGCATATGAAAGTGTAAGGGTTTACAAGGACCGCACTAAAATGTGGCACGACCGCCATCTTACGGAGAAACATTTGCAACCAGGGCAACTAGTTTTATTATTCAACTCACGACTAAAAATTTTTCCTGACAAATTAAAGTCTAGGTGGTCGGGCCCGTTTCGGGTTAAGGAAGTGCTTTCTTATGGGGTCGTTACGATCATCAATGAAAAAGATCATTCGGAGTTTAAGGTCAATGGCGGACGTCTTAAGGCTTATTTAGGAAACGAAAATGAACGAGTAATATCGTTCATACACTTGAAATAAAAATTTTCAAACCGCTGAATGTCCAGCCGGGACATTAACTAAGGCGCTTTAGGGGAGGCAACCTCACTTTTTAATGATAAGTTTTTTTTTATCGTTGTTATTGTTCTTGTTTTTCATTTGTTTTATTTGGTTTTGTTTCTCTCAAAATGTTGTATGACTAAAATCTTATGATCTTACGCACTTAAAAAGTCGTTGTACAACCCTCATTCTCCGAGGGTGGGCCCCACTAAAGGCCACGTAGGCGGAGGTCAAGACAGGAGTCAACAATCCAGGAGACGAAAGAATATCAAGGGTTTTTGTTGTGCGAGAAGGTACTCGCTCGCCCCTTGCGAGAAGGAAAGTCCTGCTCGGCCAACCGAGGAAGCCGTGAGTTCGGGCCTACTCGCCTATAGGCGACTTAGTCAACCAACTCGCCTGTTAGGTCTGAGGTCCTTACCTGCTCGCTCACATATTGCCTTGTCTAAAAAACTTACTCTAGGGGATCAGGGATGGTCATCTGCTTCCACCCCCCCCCCCCAGGATTTGTCTATAAATAGACCCCCAGGGGTACTAGAAATGGCACTTGCAAAAAGCATAGTTGCACCTCTCCCCCTTTCATAATCAAGATAGCAAGTGCCTACCTAGTACCGAGCTCGTCCATTCGTGGTTTTGGAGGAGAAGACTCTCTAGAGCTTCTGGGTACGTGGTGGGACCTCCCTGCCGCAGCACCTGGGGTCCTGTCTGTTGCTCTTCTAGCTTCTTCGTCGTTGCCAGCCAAGCCATCTCGTTGGGCTGCTGGGCGAGTAGCCTCCGGCTGCATTGGTCCGAATCTTGAGGTCAGGATTTTCCTGGCGTCAACACTTTGGTGCGGTGAGCGTGGATCGCGGCCGGAGGAAGAAAGTCGGTAGAAAAGTGAGATGGTAGCAGCTAGCGACCACGAGGAGGCGGCGGGAAACTCGGCTCGAGGAGGCGAGTTCGTATCGTTGGCTGTCTTCGAAGCATTCGCGCAAAGGATGGAAGGCGCCATGCGGGTAGCTCTTCTACCTCCCACGGAAGGGACAGCGACCTCGCCTCATCGCCCGGGCCCGTCCGAGGAAGGTGCTCGCACTCAGCGAGTAGGGAAGGCGCACGCCGAGGATTTCGAGCGACCGAGGAAGTCGCAGTTTGGTCTGCAAGCGTCTCAAGGACCTGGAGGAACTCGTTTTCGCGAGGAGGACGAGCAGGCGAGATTCTATCATACTCGCCAAGTGAGCGAGTATGGAGGAGAGACTCGGCCAGATGATGATCGTCGCCAGATAGGAGGGAGGAGCCCATTCTGCGAGGAGATCCTCGCCGCACCAGTACCGGAGGGGTTTAGGGATCCCTCGATGAATTATTACTCAGGACGAGAAGACCCTATCCGTCATATCCAATGATTCGAGGATGTTGCTTCCCTTCGGACCATGTCAGACGCCTTCAAGTGTAGGCTGTTCGCGATTTCCCTTCGAGGAAAGGCAAGAGACTGGTTTCACCAGTTGCCGGAAGGCTCCGTCTACTGCTTTGAAGACCTTTGCCGGGGGCTGAACATGCGATTCGCCACGACAAAGAAGTTGAAAAAAGAGGCAACGGCCCTTTTCCATCTGACCCAGGGGCCAAAAGAAACGCTGGGGGATTACATCGATCGTTTCCAGGAAGAGGTGCTACACATCCAAGAGGTGGATGGTCGAACCCTGCGATTGGCTCTAACCTTCGGCCTTCGTGAAGGCCTCTTTAAGTTGGAGATCGGTAGGAACCCTCCATACTCCTACGCCAACCTCATCGAGAGGGCCAACCAGTTCGTCCAGGGTGAAGCTTCCAACCGCGGCTTCCTAGCCAGGCCCACCCGAGTGACCAAGGAGGACGAGGAAGAGGAGGAGGAAAGTCCCCCCGAGAAGAGGAAGAAGGAAGAGCCCAGGAGGGCTGTAAAACGGAAGCCAGAAGGCAGAGGCAGAGAGGAGAGGAGAGAAAGAGAACCCAGGAAGGAGGAACCGAGAAGGAACGAGGAAAGAAGGCTCATCGCGGCCCCAGAGCGTCGGGAAGAAGAAAGACGCTACCAAGTCCCTGCTAACCGACCACCATGGAGGCCGGCCAGGGGACCTCAACATCAAGAGCGGGGAAGGAGATCCCCGGAGAGAAGGCGTTACGACAGGCCAGAGAGGCGCCAGGAGGGAAGAAGGGAGGAAGCAATGGCGGTTGCCAGGCGCGGCAACCGCCAGGGACGGAAGAATAAGAAGCAGAGGAGGCCACAGGTAGAGGAGATTCCTCTCTACTGCGAGCTCCACCAGGTGGAGGGGCATGGCACGATGGCCTGCCCAGATTTTTGGGAAGCAAGAAGAAGGCTGGCAGCAGCAGAGACAGGAGGAGAGCAGCGGAGGATAGAAGCTCCGATCGAGCAGCCGGAGGTTCAGGACGCCGGCCGAAGGAGGAACGAGGACCGAGTCGACCATGGAGGTCGAGGAGAAGTGGCCCCAGGAGGAAGAGGAGTGGGGGTAATCCACGGGGGTGCAGGATTAGGAGCTTCTCGCAAGGGAAGCCTCCATCAAATCTATCGAAGGAGCGTCGCTTCGACCTCGCAGGCACCGCCCCCGTTGGAGGAGATCACCTTCTCCGAAGAAGACATGCTAGGGAATGAGAACTCATTTCATGACGCCCTCGTAATCCAGGCCGCGGTAGAAGACTATACCGTTGATCGAATCCTGATCGATAACGGTAGCTCCGTCAACGTCATTTTTAAGAAGACGTTTGACGGGTTGGGCGTCGGAGCAGGAAGGATCCGGGCACCGGATGGTCCTCTTTTTGGCTTCTCCGGAGAGAAGCAGGAAGTGGAGGGAGGAGTAGATCTCCTTGTCACACTCGGGGGCACCCCTCTCCAGTGCCGTTTCGTCATCGTGGACGCCCCGAGTTGCTACAAGGCCATCTTCGGGAGGCCACTCCTCAACACCTTCAAGGCCGTCCCATCCTCATACCATCAGTGTCTCAAGTACTGTCAAGGGGACGTCCAGGTGAGGATCAGGAGCGATCCAAAAGCCGCCCGCGAATGCTATCTCAGCTCGGTTAGCACCATCAGCTGGATGGTTGACGCGGAGGAGTTCGAGAGGGTTACTGGAGGCACGGCCCGGCTGGAGGCATCCGAGGAGATGGAGGAGATAGAGGTACTCTCCGCGGCGGGAGTATCAGGACTGCTGAAGATCGGTGGATCGCTGAAGGTCACCGAGAAGGTGGAGATGGCAACGTGCCTACAAGATAACGTTGACGTCTTCGCCTGGAGTGCTGCTGAGATGCCCGGGATCGACCCAGAGGTTGCCTGCCACCACCTCAACCTCGACCCCGCGGTGAAGCCTGTCCGCCAGAAGAAGAGGTCCACCGCCACCGTGCTGGCCGGACCTATTCGGGAAGAGGTGAAGAAGTTGCTGGACGCAGGTTTTGTGTCGGAGATCCCGTACCCAGGCTGGGTCTCCAACGTTGTAATGGTTAAGAAGGTTGTAGGCAGCTAGAGAATGTGTGTAGACCTTTCTTTATTGAATAAAAGTTGCCCCAAGGATTGCTATCCCTTGCCTCGAATCGACGCGCTGGTTGATTCAGCCGTCGGTTTCCCTGTAATGAGTTTTCTTGATGCATTTTCGGGATACCACCAGATCCGGATGTATCCACCCAATTGCCGCGATGTTTCCTTCATCACCGGGGACGGATGCTATAGCTATAAAATGATGCCCTTTGGGCTAAAAAATGCAGGGGCCACCTACCAGCGGATGATGGACCTCGTCTTCAAGGACCAAAAGGGAAGGAACCTGGAGGTGTACGTGGATGACCTCTTGATCAAGAGCAAGAGCGTCCCGGAGCATATAGTTGATCTGGTGGAAACCTTTGCGACGCTGAGGAAGTTCAAGATGAAGCTCAACCCGGCGAAGTGCGTATTCGGAGCTGGAAGGGGAAAGTTTCTGGGACATCTCATCACTCCGGGAGGGGTGGAGCCAAACCCTGACAAGGTTAAGGCAATCCTAGAGATGCCCTCGCCAAAGACCATGAAGGAAGTTCAAAGGCTGACAGGGAGGTTGGCAGGTCTCAGCCGCTTTCTGTCCAAGGCCGGGGAAAAGTGCTCTCCGTTCTTCAAGACGCTTCGCAAAACTGAGAATTTCGCATGGTCCGACGAATGCGAAAAGGCGATCGGAAGGCTGAAGGAGCAGTTGACTCAGACACCTCTCCTTCAGAGCCCGAAAGAAGGTGAAGACTTACTCCTTTATTTGGGAGTAGGGGTGGAAGCAGTAAGTTCTGTGTTGGTTCGAGAGGAAGGAAAGAAGCAGCTCCCCATCTACTATGTCAGCCAGGTGCTCAGGAAGGCGGAGTTGAAATATCCCATCTTGGAGAAGCTCGCCTTCGCCTTGGTGGTATCGGCACGAAAGCTGCGGCCTTATTTTCAAGCTCACTCCATCCGGGTCATAACTGATCATCCCCTCCGAAATATCCTGGAAGGGGTGGAGCATTCGGGAAGGCTGGCGAAATGGTCGGTAGAACTCAGTGAGTTCGACGTTTCCTTCTCGCCCCGGGTGGCGATCAAAGCGCAAGCAGTAGCAGATTTCTTGGCCGACTTCTCGGCGGAAGCAGAACCAGGAGAGGAGGCTTCTACTCCCATCCCTTGGAAGATGTTCGTGGACGGAGCCTTAGGCAGGGGCTCTGTGGGGGTAGGCATCGTTCTTGTCAGCCCACAGGGAACTAGGATCGAGCAAGCGGTCGAGATCCTCTTCCCCGTAACGAACAACCAAGCCGAGTACGAAGCCATCATAGCAGGCTTGCGCCTCGCAAAGGAGCTGGGCATCCAAGACGTCATGGCTTTCACCGATTCAATGGTGGTCGCGTCTTAGATTCGGGGGGAGTTCGAGGTACGCGACACCACTCTGCAAAGGTATCTCTTAAAGGTGAAAGGATTGATTGGAAGCTTTCAATCCTTCTTCGTCGAGCACGTACCAAGGGAAGAGAATTCGGCAGCAGATCGTCTAGCCAAGTACGGACCGAGAGCAGGAGGGACAATCACGGAGTTGTTTCGACCATCCATTGAAGAAGGAGAGATGATGGAGATCGATCATCGTCCCTCGTGGATGGATCCGTTCATTTCCTTCCTAAGTTCTGGACAACTTCCGGCGGAAGAAGGAGATCAAAGGAGGTTCCGGTACAAGGCGGCCTACTACTTGTTGCAAGATGGAGAGCTGTATCGCAAGACCATCTCGGGCCCTCTGGCT
This sequence comes from Dactylorhiza incarnata, assembly GCA_033032865.1. Taxonomy (NCBI): domain Eukaryota; kingdom Viridiplantae; phylum Streptophyta; class Magnoliopsida; order Asparagales; family Orchidaceae; genus Dactylorhiza; species Dactylorhiza incarnata. The sequence goes on along the minus strand of JAWHQI010000123.1, from coordinate 4,108,336 downwards.
AGATGTGTCTCGGAAGAAAAAATACCTCGAGTGTTGGAGGAGATCCACTCGGGAGAGTGCGGAAGTCATTCTGGGACTCGCACTTTGGAGCAAAGAATCCTGAGGCAAGGTTACTTCTGGCCTACTATCCGAAAGGATGCCGAGACCTTCGCAAGGAAGTGTCAGAAGTGCCAGATCTTCGCCCCTCTCCAGTTACAGCCGGCCCAGCATCTTCGTTCAATCACCACCCCATGGTCGTTCGCTATCTGGGGAATGGATTTGATAAGTCCCTTTCCTCTAGCTAGCGGCCAGAGGAGGTTCATCCTCGTCATGATCGACTACTTCTCTAAGTGGATCGAGGCCAAAGCTTTGGCAAAAACCACCTCTCAAATCGTGAAGAACTTCATTTGGGAAGAAATCGCCTGCAGATTTGGGATTCCCCTCGCCATCGTCACCGACAACGGTCCGCAGTTCGCCAGTTTAGAGCTGGAGGATTTTTGCAGACAGCTCGGGACTGATCTCAGGTTCGCGTCAGTACATCATCCCAGGAGCAATGGACAAGTGGAGGCCGCCAACAAATTAATTATCAACTTACTGAAGAAGAAAGTCGAGATCCTAAGAGGTAATTGGGCGGAGCAGCTCCCCTCGGTGTTGTGGGCTCTGAGAACCACTCCTAGCTCAGCCACAGGGGAAACCCCGTTCAAACTCTCTCACAGGTCCGAAGCTCTCATCCCAGTAGAGTTCGAGGTCAGGAGTCCTAGGGTGATTGCGGCAGAAGACGGAGATGAAGAATGGAGATTAGAGAACGAGGAAGCCCAGAAGCTGTCCCTCGACTATATCGAAGAGCTTCGTGATCTAGCCTCGGCTAGGCAGGAGGAGATCAAGCGTCGCATGGCACAACACTTCGACAAGCACGTTCGACTCAAACACTTCCAAGTAGGTGACCTAGTCCTGAAAAAAGTAGATGCAGTCGGGAGATCGGCGGCCGTAGGAAAGCTCAACCCTAATTGGGAGGGGTCGTTCATCGTTCATGAAGCACTCGCCACAGGGGGGTATCGCCTATAAAATCAGGAAGGGGAGCTCTTGGGGAACACATGGAGCGGCGATGATCTAAAGAGGTTTTACCCCTGAGTAAGGGTGTATACCCTTCTCCTATGTAAACTGATTGCTTAATAATAAAACCCCTGAAACAAGGGACGAAGAAGATTTTTCAGAATAGCAGGTCGTAAAAGAAGAAAGCGGGTAAAGTCGATCTCCTAGTCAAACAGGGAAACGGGCCCCCGACTTGATCCTCGTAAAACCCAGAACGGATGATGGGACGGTGCCTCAGTAGTGTGTTCTCCTAAAAACCAAGCCTCTGCATCGACGGTCGAGATCAGCTCCCCCCTTTGCACGTTGGTCGAGTTACCCTCCGACCGCATCTCTCATCCGACTGGGGAGATTATCAGGAAGAAGTCTGGGCGCCGACCTCCCAATTCGACGAAGAAATGATCGACTTAACCGATCAGGGGACCCTTGAATAAAGGTGTTATGTACCCCCGAGGGATGAGAACCCCTCACGAAGTGTTTCGTTTCCAATTATTCTTCTCCGATCATGCAAGTTGATATGCTTAAGCGTGCTTAACTCCCCGTTCAATTGTTGAGCAGCAGGAAACAGGTTGTGGCGACATTCGGCATCCGAGCAGGATGTAGACCTTGGGATGTTGTGTTCCCTTGGAAGGAGCTCCTCTGGAACCTCCCCAACAGTCATTCCCTACTGTGCCAACCCCTTCAACAGCAGGATGTAGACCTTGGGATGTTGTGTTCCCTTGGAAGGAGCTCCTCTGGAACCTCCCCGACAGTCATTCCCTACTGTGCCAACCCCTTCAACAGCAGGATGTAGACCTTGGGATGTTGTGTTCCCTTGGAAGGAGCTCCTCTGGAACCTCCCCGACAGTCATTCCCTACTGTGCCAACCTATTCAACAGCAGGATGTAGACCTTGGGATGTTGTGTTCTCCTGGAAGGTGCTCCTCTGGAACCTCCCCGACAGTCATTCCCTACTAAGTTGTCCTCCTCAATGGCACCTGCTTCGCACTAGAATGAAGACTATCGAGGATATGAATCCCCTTGACCCCGACCGTCCTTCCCTATCTAACGCCATTTCTTAGAAGTCAGGGTGCGAGCATAATGCCAACTCGCCGGGACGCGAGTAGGTATGCAGGCGAGAAGCAAATCCGGTGACGAGTAGTTCAAAGGAGCGAGTAAGGCAGATGGTCGGCCGATCCGATTTCTTACTAAGCCATCCTAACGAAAAAGGCGAGGAAATATGCGAGCCTATGAGCCTAGCGTGATCACATCAGCACAAGGAAAATTCACCAAGAAAATAAATATTGCTATCAGAATGATTGTGATCTACCAAAAATATATATACTCGCAGAGCCGCGAGAAGCACAAAAATGTCAAAAAATAAACAGTTTACTTCGACGGCGACGGCGGAGCATACTCGGCCGAATTCGATTCATCCTCTTCCTCGCGGTCGTCCTCGTCGCTGGCATTTAGGATGTCCGATAGAAGGCCCTCTGTCGTTAAGCTATCCGCCCCAGGTGCCAGCAGGCCGGCCACCGAAAGCTTCGCAAAAACTAAGTCCCCGGCGGCTAGGGCGATTTCTCGCCGAAGGGACGAAAGCTCCTGCGATGTCATGAACGAGCCAGGGGTTCGGCGAGAAGGTCCTGCTTCCGAGAAGGAGAGCGCCGCCATCCTCGATTCTAGCTCGGCGTTACGAACCTGTGACGCCTCCAGCAAGGCTTGGCTCGCCCGCAGGTCGCATTCAAGCTTGGAGATCGTCTCCGCCGCCACCAACTGCTCTTCCTGAACATACGAGAAGGACAGGTTAAAAGATATAAAGGGAAGACAGTGAGTCTTAATCCAAGCTCGCGTAAGGTACCAAGATCACCTCGAAACTCCGGCTGGACTCGGCTTTGTCCTCGGCCACCTTGGCGCGCTTTAGGGCCTCGTTCTCTCGCTTCTCGGCCTCCAGCGTTAGCTTCCGATAAAGCGCAAGCTCCAACTCAGAGCCGAGAAGATTCTGCGCGGTCTTGTGGAATAGCTCAGAAGCTCGCAGCATTGCGCGCGACCCCTGGTCGGCAAGAAAGCGAGGAGTAACGTCTTGCAAAACCTTCGCATCATCGCGACCGTAGAGGCCGAACAAGACGCTAAAAGCATCATCGTTCGGGACCTCATCCTCGCTCCACGAGGGTAGACGAGTGCTCAAGGTCACCTCGCTACGCTCCCGACTCCAAGCGATCAGAGGCTCGCCGTCCAAGCCCCTGTTCAGCGAACCCTGCCCAAAGTTGGGATGGTTCTCAGGGGTACTATCTTCCTCCTCGCGAGCCTGCTCCTCCGCCGCACGCCGGGCAACTTCCTTCCTCTTCCTTTTCTTAACCGCGGGAGGTTCGTCCTCGACCGGCCATCCAGCTGCGCGAAGGATCTCAGCCTCGGCGCCGACCCCGGGATGGATCTCCACGACCGGAGACCCCTGCTCGCCATCTTCCTCCTCGCCTTGTTGCATTTGCGTCGGGTCGACCACAGGAGAACGAGGAGGTGGGGTCTGACCCCCCACAGGGAGGATCGTGGCGGGAAGATGCCGACAAGCTAAAGATAGTCGTTAGACCAAGAAACGAAAGTAAAATTATTAGCAGCGGCTAAGGAAGGTTACCCTCGGCAGGCGGCACATAGGCGAGATGGTCCACGTCCTTTCGCCAGAATTCGATGTCAAGTTTCTTGTTCTTTAGGGCAAGGAAGAGCTCCTCGCGCCGACCCCGGAGCGATGGGGTGGCGAGCGCCCCGGAAGGTCTTTGTTGAGGGCGATTTGGTATGTGCGAGAAGTCACCCGTGGCGAAGATGAACCTCTCGCTCCACCGATGGACCTTGTTCGAAGTCCCGACCACCTTACAATGATGGCTGCCGAAGAAGATCACCCCCTCCTTGGTCGCTCCCATGTAGAAGATCTTGCGGAAGACGTCCAAGTCAAAAGCAATCTTCTCGCTCCGAAGGAAGCAAAGGTAGCCGATGATCATCGCTACCCCATTCGTATTAATCTGGGCGGGGACCCAGCCGTAATACCGAAGAATCTGGCAGAACTCGGGCCAGAGAGGAAGGCGCAGGCCGACCTCGAAGTGCGACAAGGAGAAGGCGAGCTTGCCCTCTGAAAAAATATTAATCCGCTCATGGGTAGCGGGAAGGCCAACCCGGAAGCCTTGCGCGAGGTGTTGATGGACGAATCTTTCCAGATCGTCCGCGCGGGTGATGGGTTTCTTGAACTTATGGGCGACAAAGTTCTCGGCATAGGACAAGCGACGGGTCTCCGCTTCCAAAGAAGGAGTCATCGTAACAAGTAGGAAAAAGGAGACGAGAAGGAAAGACGATTGAAGAAATTCGAGAAAGCGCACCAATTTCGGACCCCTACCCCCCCTATTTATAGAAGTAGGCAGAAGGGAAAGGGGGGACCGCAACAATGATTCGTGCGAGGTACTTACCTACTCGCTGACGAAGAAATCGTGCGTATATGTCTTACGCTGTAACAACTTTCTCGCTGTTAGGCGACGATCGCAAGAAACGCGAGAAAGCCCTGCAGAAGACAGATCCAGATAAAAGCAAAGCGATAAGATTTGAAAGTCGCAACACGCAGATAATCCTGGATTATTACAATACTCGCAGAATAATGTTCAAGCAAAATAACTCAACAAGCATCCTAGTTGACAGGGAGATCGCCGCGCCTGTCCGAAGTCGCACCAAATCGCCCGTTGAACCCCAGCTGACGCGCGAAGGCCATCTGTTCATTCGCTCTCGCCAGGAACTCCTCGCCAAGCCGGATGTGCTCCTCCATACGATTCAACGTCCCAAGGGACCCCACGTAACACCCCAAAAATCGTAGTTCAGCGAGGTAGGCGGGGTGGTAGTGCTGCGCTCGGGATAGGCTAGGAATTCCATAGCAGTTCTCTGCGCACGACCATTTCTCCTCTTCGCGCACGACCAGTGATCGTGCGCCAATGATCGTGCGTTAGTCGCAAGGATTCGGAGTTCTGTCTCGAACAGTGCGCACGACCAGTGTCCTCTTCGCGCACGACCAGTGACCGTGCGCATGTGATCGTGCGTTAGTCACAAGGATTCGGAGTTCTGTCTCGAACAGTGCGCACGACCAGTGTCCTCTTCGCGCACGACCAGTGACCGTGCGCATGTGATCGTGCGCCCTGTTTATTCTGCTCCGCGATTTTGAGCGGAGAAGGAGATCGGTCCGTCCAAATCTATTGGAATTTGATCCAACGGCTGCGATGGATGGCTGGGGGGGTTTAGGGCTTGGTAGAGGAGTTAAACCCTCATTATTTCCAAGGCTTTCTCTCTCTTAGGTTGGAGAAAGGAGGAGGAGGCAAGGAGGAAGAAGAAGGGGAATCCGCCATTGCCGAAGCTTCGGAGCTCCGTTCGCCGATCCGAGACCGGCAGTGCGTAGAGGGCATCAAGGCGCTTCTTCTCCACCGTTTGTTTGCAAGCTTCTCATGGCTAGGAGGAGATCTCAAAAGGTAACGACATTTCTCCTCCCGGTCTTTAGGATGCGTGTTTGGCATCTCTTCTTTTTCTGCATTTTGGCACCGGATCCGTCGAGTGAGAGGGATCCGGGTCGCCTTGGTTCAAGAGAAACCACCGGGTTGATTGTGTCCGTCCCCGGCATGTTTTGCACTAGAGATCCGCTCCGCTAGCGGATTAGGCATTGTGGGTGAAGCCGGATTTGTGGTCGTTGGTCTGATCCGGTGATGTTGATTTACGCACATTTTAGGGGTTATGTTAGAAATCCGATTACGGCGAACTCGTCGTTGTGATGCCCTTGTAGCTTCGTGTGGTAACGAATGTTGGGTTTAGGGCGGAGAAATAATGTGCGGATTATGGGGCTTGTGATGCCTAGTGTTGTGCGAAGGCGCGATTGGTCTTTGTGGTCGGCTGGCTATCCCGTGAAGACTGAGATTCACGTGTGGAGAGTGTCCCGGCAAGATTAGTCCCTTCGATTGTTGACTGACGAGAATGTCTGTGCTACGGTTGAGTCCGTTGACGGTCGCCAGGCGAGGCAATCGGTGGACGTTGTCCCGAGAGTAAGCCCAGGGCCTTGGGACGTTTTGATTGGCCAGAATTCTTAGAATCGGTCTTGGTGCGTTGTTGGCGGCCCGAGCGTGTGAGCTGTCAGACAAGCCCGATGGCATGGTGGGCCAGGCGAGGTGGGTCTCAGCGAGAGCGCTTGGCCTTGGGTTTTGATGCCCTTGTGGGGAAGTAATGAGTACCCTTGTGTTGGTGATGTGTGATGATGTGTTAGATTCATACGCTTTAGGGCGCATTGGGTGAAACCCGGGCTTGCACTCATTTTGCATTGTTAGGCCCCTTTTATTACCTGCTCAACATAGAAACGTGGATGATGCTTGTGACACTCATGCCAGTATTTATGTTGCTTTCCTTTATGTACATTTGCATACGAAGTGCTGACTTGCAGGGTGAAGTAGTTCCCCGGGGTCCGCTAGGACGGCCGGGAGGAGGGATGTTGTTACACCGCTTGTGGTCAGCCATAGCTGACCCTCGTTTACCGCTCTTTGTGATTTGGTTGCAGGGCACGAATCGCAGGCTGGACCCAGCGCGCCGGCCAAAAAGGCTTAAAGCCTCACGAAGTGCTTAGTTGATTTCCTGCATCACTTTCTTCGTACTTTGTTATATCCGGCTTGCATGCCGAGGTAGCTTAGGGAAAAACTATCTTCCCCTTTTGTTGGGATGTCTTTTATTATGGAATGTTTGATGTTTTGGACATTGTTTTTGTAAGGCCTTAAGGCCAGTTGGACTCCTTTGTAGTATGGACAATCTCTGTGGCTTAGTTTGTTTCCGCTGTGTTGTCTGAGTTATGAGATTGGGTAGTTAATATCATCTTCTAATACTAAAGCTGTGGCGGTTGTATGCTGTGGGGTCCCGGCCGGACCCATATTATATGGTCATTACAGGGGAGGTGTTACAATTTGGTATCAGAGCCAGGTTTGTTCTAGTATTCTTGCGAGGTCTAGTGTTTTTGGATCGCGTAAGAGATTGTTCACATAGGAGTATAGTGCGGATCATGAGTATCCCTGCGTTCGGGTCTTGCGTTTAGATCCTGATGAGCGTTTGTTTGTTTCCTTGCTTATGCTAGGATGTTGGCGACGATGCGGGGACATCGAGGAGGCAAGAGGAGCCTTCGGGGAGTAGTGCTACTGCTCCAGGCCTCATGAATGTGGGCATGTCCCCGGCTGATTTCTGTCGCATGCTAGCGGAGGCAATGGTAGCGGCTCAAGCTGGAGCGATGCCACGGGTTCCTACGCCGGTGGTGCAAGTTGCGACCCCTGTCACTCCGGCGGCTACGCCGGATACACCGGATGTCGAAGTAAGGCAAGCAGAGCCTCTAGCGGAGAGAGCTATTCCGATGGGTGATCGATTCATGAAGTATTTCTTGAGTTTCCACCCTCCGACATTCAAGGGAGTGGGCACTCAAACGGATGCCGAGGATTGGCTTTCGAGGATCCAGGAGCTCTTGAAGGCAGCTGAGACCCCAGCTGAGAGGCAGTCTCACTTTGCGAGCTTCATGTTAGAGGGCGATGCGAAGTTGTGGTGGGTGAACCATAACGGTCGACTTTTTGTTGGGCGTGTTCCGTCCATGGAGGAGTTCGGAAACGCTTTCCTAAAGCGTTACATTCCGGCTTCAACAATGTTAGCACTGCAGCGGCAGTTTCTGCATTTGGTGCAGCGGGAGAAGACGGTGGATGAATATCTGCAAGAGTTCACTCGGTTGGGTCGGTATGCGGGCACGACAATGGCAGATGATGAAGAGAGAGATAACCTCTTTTATCAAGGGTTGAGGGAAAATTTAAGGCAACCACTCATAGCCTTGAAGAATGCGGGATTCAATGAGTTGGTCGAAGCCGCTCGCACGCTGGAGAGCGACTTGGAGCGAACTCAACGGCGAAAGGGTGTTGCGGCAAGGCAGGGAGAAGGAAAGCCTCCTAAGTCTCAGTCCCAGTGGAAGTCCGAGGGCAGTCGATGGAAGAAGAAGCCCCGTCCTAATTGGCCTGGGGAGAGAAGTGGCGCACCTTCGGGAGATTTCCGTTCCAAGGGTCCGGTTACTTGTTACCAGTGTGGCAAGGTGGGTCACATTAGTCGTTTTTGTACCGAGGGCGGAGCTGGGCCAGAGCCGAGACAAGAACAATCGGTGCGTTCGGGTCCCGGTGTTGCAGAGAAGGGGAAAGCGGCGGAGTCGAGTGCTTCGCGGTTCCCTCCAGTGCAGCCTAGGGCCTATAATCTTGGGCAACAGGAAGCGATACGTCAACCCGATGTGGTGACAGGTACGAAAGGTTTAAGTTCCGTTTGTTACTATAATGTAGTTTGCGGCCTTTCATGTTTGTTTTGCACGTGGTTAGGTTTCGTGCTAGTTTCGGGCTACCCCTCTCGAGTGTTGTTCGACACGGGGGCGTCACACTCTTTTCTTGCGGAAAGTTTTATCCGGAAGATTGGTGCTGAGCCCGTAGTGGCAGGAGTGGAGCTGAGTGTGCGTATGCCGAATGGGTCTTTCATGACTACCATGAGGAAGGGACGCATTGTGATGCAAATTGGCGATTGTGATTTCGTGTTGGTAGCAGCGATTCTGCCACTAGCTGAATTCGATGTTATCTTGGGAATGGACTGGCTTGCGGAGCAGCGAGCTAGTATCGACTGCCAGTTGAAGGTGGTAACCCTGAGAGGTGAAGGTAGAGCAGAGGTCAAGTTCGAAGGCCTAAGCGGAGTGGCTTACTCCCTGATTTCCGCTATGCAAATGAGGCGTGCGGTAAACCAAGGAGGCGAGGCGTTCTTAGCTTTGTTGGAGACTCACTCCACAAAGTTGGCTATTAGAGAAGTTCCGGTGGTGGAAGAATTTGAGGATGTATTCCCCGAGGAGCTTCCGGGAGCACCTCCTCAGCGTGAAATTGATTTCTCGATAGAGTTGGTACCGGGTGCGAGGTCAGTGTCGCGTCCTCCGTTTAGGATGGAACCGAAGGAACTGGCCGAGTTAAAGGTTCAGTTGCAGGAGTTGTTAGAGCAAGGGTACATTAGGCCCAGCTCTTCGCCGTGGAGCGCGCTGGTTTTGTTTGTGAAGAAGAAAGACGGAAGTATGCGGTTGTGTATCGATTACCGTGAATTGAATAAATTGACCGTTAAGAATAAATATCTGATTCCCCGAATCGATGATTTGTTCGACCAGTTAGTGGGGTCGGTGGTGTACTCCAAGTTGGATTTGAAATCGGGGTACTACCAGTTGAAAATTCGAGAAGAGGACGTTTCCAAGACAGCGTTTGGGACTCGGTATGGCCACTACGAGTTTTCGGTGATGCCGTTCGGTTTGACGAACGCGCCATCTGTGTTCATGGATTTGATGAACAGGGTCTTTCGCCCGTTCTTAGATTCGTTCGTGGTGGTGTTTATAGATGATATCTTGGTGTATTCAAAATCGGAGGCAGAGCATGAGTCTCACTTGAGGCAAGTATTGCAGACTCTAAGGGAGAATCAGCTTTATGCTAAGTTCTCAAAATGTGAGTTTTGGATCGAGAAGGTGGCTTTCTTGGGGCACTTAATTAGTGGAGATGGGGTGGCGGTAGATCCAGCGAAGATTGAAGCCATTAGAGATTGGCCTGTCTTGAGGACCGTGGCGGAAGTCCGGAGTTTCCTTGGACTAGCCGGTTATTATAGAAGGTTCGTGGAGAACTTTTCGCGGATGGCGTTGCCCCTCACCACACTCACTCGCAAGGACCAGAGGTTTGTTTGGACACCGGAGTGTGCCCGGGCATTCGAGAATTTGAAGGAAAGATTGATGTCTGCCCCAATCCTTAGTCTTCCTAGTGGGACGGAAGGATTTCAGATCTTTAGCGACGCGCCAGGTTGCGGGTTGGGTTGCGTGCTGGTGCAGCACGGCAAGGTGATAGCGTATGGGTCAAGGCAGTTAAAGACTCATGAGAGGAATTATCCCGTCCATGATCTGGAGTTGGCGGCGGTAATCTTTGCGCTAAAACTGTGGAGACACTATGTTTATGGTGCGAAGGTGGAGATCTTCACGGATCACAAAAGCCTGAGGTATCTCCTAGACCAAAAGGATCTGAATATGCGGCAGCGTAGGTGGGTCGAGTTCCTTGGGGACTACGACGTGGAGATTCAGTATACGCCGGGTAAAGCCAACGTGGTGGCGGATGCTTTGAGTAGGAAGTACTCCGGGCAAGGTAATTGGATGGAGGCGCATAACGAGCGTTTGATTCGGGACTTGGAGTCTCTTGACATTTCTTGTGTGGCTAGAGGTGAGTCTAGCATAGCCCGTTTGAACTGGATTGAAATGCAGTGTGATATAACGGATCAAATCCGAGAGGCGACCAGTGCGGACGGGGAGTGCCAACAGTTGGTGTTGGAGGCTCAACAAAGCGAAGGCACTGCTTTGGAGATGGTTGGTGGAATTCTGAGGAGAGACGGAAGGATCTGTGTTCCGCGCTTCGGCAAGCTTCGCGAGGAGTTGATGTTTGAAGCTCACTTTACGAAGTACTCCGTTCATCCAGGAAGTACAAAGATGTACGCGGATTTGAAGAAATCTTTTTGGTGGCCTGGGATGAAGCGGGATGTAGCCGAGTACGTGAGCCGATGTCAGACTTGTGCCTTGGTGAAGGCTGAGTGCCAAAGGCCCGGCGGGTTCTTGAAGCCTCTTCCCATCCCCGAATGGAAATTTGATGACATCTCTATGGATTTTGTGCATGGTTTGCCTCGATCGCAGCAGGGTAACGATGCGATTTGGGTGATAGTGGATCACCTGACGAAGGTGGCCCACTTCATTCCGAATCAGAAGAGCGATGGCGTGGAGAAGCTCGTGGAGCTTTATGTTCGAAACATTGTGCGGTTGCACGGGATTCCGAAGAGCATCGTTAGTGATCGCGATGGGCGATTCACATCGAAGGACTGGAGATTAGTGCAGAAAAGTCTAGGCACGAAGCTCAAGTTTAGCACCACGTTCCACCCGCAGACCGATGGTCAGACGGAGCGAACGAACCATACGTTGGAAGACATGTTGAGGATGTGTGCTCTCGACTTTGGCAAAGGTTGGGAGGACCACCTTTTCATGGTGGAGTTCGCCTATAATAATAGCTTCCAGGCGAGTATCAAGATGGCGCCATACGAAGCTTTGTATGGAAGGAAGTGTCGAACGCCGATGTCTTGGGCAGAGGTGGGAGACACTAAGCTTTTGGGAAAGCAAGTGGTGGAAGATGCTTGCGAGATTGTGCGGACGATTCAGGAGCGCATGAAGGTTGCTCAGGATCGACAAGCGAAGTATTTTAATGCGCGCCACAGAAATGTGGAGTTTGCAGTGGGCGACATGGTCTACTTGAAGATCAAGCCGTTCAAGGGTGTTTCGCGGGTGCGGCGACTCAAGAAGTTGAGTCTGAGATATTTGGGTCCGTTCGAGGTTACGGAGCGTATAGGCGAAGCAGCCTATCGTTTGGCGTTGTCCGCAGAGCTGAGTGGATTACATGACGTTTTCCATGTCTCCGTGCTGAGGAAAGCTTTGGTAGAGCCGAGTGTCGTGGTCGAAGCGGCGGCGGTGCCGGTGATGGAGAACTTGGGGGCGAGGGTTCGCCCGGTGTGCGTGGAGGATTCAGAAGTCCGGCAGTTGCGTAACAAGCAAGTCAAACTTGTAAAGGTGCGATGGGACAACTGCGGGCGAGACGAATTCTCTTGGGAGCGTGAGCAAGCGATGCGGGAGAATTTCCCGGAACTTTTCGCTCCAGGTATGCGTTATGAATTTCCTGTTTAAATTCTGAAATTTCGAGGACGAAATTCTTTTAAGGGGGGTGGAGTTGTAACACCCCAAAAATCGTAGTTCAGCGAGGTAGGCGGGGTGGTAGTGCTGCGCTCGGGATAGGCTAGGAATTCCATAGCAGTTCTCTGCGCACGACCATTTCTCCTCTTCGCGCACGACCAGTGACCGTGCGCCAATGATCGTGCGTTAGTCGCAAGGATTCGGAGTTCTGTCTCGAACAGTGCGCACGACCAGTGTCCTCTTCGCGCACGACCAGTGACCGTGCGCATGTGATCGTGCGTTAGTCGCAAGGATTCGGAGTTCTGTCTCGAACAGTGCGCACGACCAGTGTCCTCTTCGCGCACGACCAGTGACCGTGCGCATGTGATCGTGCGCCCTGTTTATTCTGCTCCGCGATTTTGAGCGGAGAAGGAGATCGGTCCGTCCAAATCTATTGGAATTTGATCCAACGGCTGCGATGGATGGTTGGGGGGGTTTAGGGCTTGGTAGAGGAGTTAAACCCTCATTATTTCCAAGGCTTTCTCTCTCTTAGGTTGGAGAAAGGAGGAGGAGGCAAGGAGGAAGAAGAAGGGGAATCCGCCATTGCCGGAGCTTCGGAGCTCCGTTCGCCGATCCGAGACCGGCAGTGCGTAGAGGGCATCAAGGCGCTTCTTCTCCACCGTTTGTTTGCAAGCTTCTCATGGCTAGGAGGAGATCTCAAAAGGTAACGACATTTCTCCTCCCGGTCTTTAGGATGCGTGTTTGGCATCTCTTCTTTTTCTGCATTTTGGCACCGGATCCGTCGAGTGAGAGGGATCCGGGTCGCCTTGGTTCAAGAGAAACCACCGGGTTGATTGTGTCCGTCCCCGGCATGTTTTGCACTAGAGATCCGCTCCGCTAGCGGATTAGGCATTGTGGGTGAAGCCGGATTTGTGGTCGTTGGTCCGATCCGGTGATGTTGATTTACGCACATTTTAGGGGTTATGTTAGAAATCCGATTACGGCGAACTCGTCGTTGTGATGCCCTTGTAGCTTCGTGTGGTAACGAATGTTGGGTTTAGGGCGGAGAAATAATGTGCGGATTATGGGGTTTGTGATGCCTAGTGTTGTGCGAAGGCGCGATTGGTCTTTGTGGTCGGCTGGCTATCCCGTGAAGACTGAGATTCACGTGTGGAGAGTGTCCCGGCAAGATTAGTCCCTTCGATTGTTGACTGACGAGAATGTCTGTGCTACGGTTGAGTCCGTTGACGGTCGCCAGGCGAGGCAATCGGTGGACGTTGTCCCGAGAGTAAGCCCAGGGCCTTGGGACGTTTTGATTGGCCAGAATTCTTAGAATCGGTCTTGGTGCGTTGTTGGCGGCCCGTGCGTGTGAGCTGTCAGACAAGCCCGATGGCATGGTGGGCCAGGCGAGGTGGGTCTCAGCGAGAGCGCTTGGCCTTGGGTTTTGATGCCCTTGTGGGGAAGTAATGAGTACCCTTGTGTTGGTGATGTGTGATGATGTGTTAGATTCATACGCTTTAGGGCGCCTTGGGTGAAACCCGGGCTTGCACTCATTTTGCATTGTTAGGCCCCTTTTATTACCTGCTCAACATAGAAACGTGGATGATGCTTGTGACACTCATGCTAGTATTTATGTTGCTTTCCTTTATGTACATTTGCATACGAAGTGCTGACTTGCAGGGTGAAGTAGTTCCCCGGGGTCCGCTAGGACGGCCGGGAGGAGGGATGTTGTTACACCGCTTGTGGTCAGCCATAGCTGACCCTCGTTTACCGCTCTTTGTGATTTGGTTGCAGGGCACGAATCGCAGGCTGGACCCAGCGCGTCGGCCAAAAAGGCCTAAAGCCTCACGAAGTGCTTAGTTGATTTCCTGCATCACTTTCTTCGTACTTTGTTATATCCGGCTTGCATGCCGAGGTAGCTTAGGGAAAAACTATCTTTCCCCTTTTGTTGGGATGTCTTTTATTATGGAATGTTTGATGTTTTGGACATTGTTTTTGTAAGGCCTTAAGGCCAGTTGGACTCCTTTGTAGTATGGACAATCTCTGTGGCTTAGTTTGTTTCCGTTGTGTTGTCTGAGTTATGAGATTGGGTAGTTAATATCATCTTCTAATACTAAAGCTGTGGCGGTTGTATGCTGTGGGGTCCCGGCCGGACCCATATTATATGGTCATTACAGGGGAGGTGTTACACCCCATACTCTCACGAAGGCTGCGCACTTCGGCCTTCAGCGCCTCATAGCGATGTTCTATGCCGACCATGCGACTGTCCAGCTCCGTGACGAGATAGTGCTTTCCCTCCGCCATCTGTAGTCGATGCTCGAATTCTTCGATATTCGAGACGCGCCCTTCAAGCGAGGTTATTCGACGATGAACCTCGTAGGCCAGCAACCTATCTACCTTTATCTCCAGGTCGAGGTAGGCGGAGGCCATCTTCGTCCTGTACTCGCGAGTAGGAAGTCCAAGCGCGTCGATAAAGACAGACCCCGGCGACGTGGCATGGGCTGGAAGATGGCGAGTTAGAGGAAGAATCACCCTAAAACAGTGCTCTACGATAATTTTACCTGCTCGCACAGGTGCCGTTCTCGGTTGATGACGAGGAGGCGAAGGAGATCGCCGAGGAACGTCCTGGCGAGGAGGAGAGGCAATCCGACGAGGGGATGGAGTTCGTCGCGGACTGGGTCTTCGCCAAGGAGATCGGCGAGGAGACGGTGAGCGCCGAGAAGAGTGTCGGCCCCCTGGTCGCCCACCTCTTCCGTTGTGCGACGACGGTCCACTGTCAGTGCGCCGAGGAAGCTGAGTCGTGGGGACAGCCGAGGAAGATCCCCCCTCCCCCCTTTCTCCAACAATAGTAACCCGGGAGTTCTTTAGCAATACGCGATTCCTGCCTATCACACGCTCAGGAATAGGGGACGGAGGCCGAAGCGGTTCTCGCTCGGGGACGACCCCTGCGGGAAGGACTGGTGGGGGCGGCAGGTGCTGAGAACCTACGCGCTCTATCATCCGGGATGTCTGCGTATTCGTCCTCACGGGAGATTCACCTGCAAAAGAACGTCAGCATCAACAAAGAGTCCCCACAGGAATCGCAATATCTCGACAAAGCGCTTACCTTCTCGGAAAGGGTCCTGGTTGGCGTTCTGGGGTTCGTCCTCGGCAGCAGTTAGAACCATTTCGTCAACCAACCTTTCCGCATTCAACGGCGCGACGGAAGGCTCAGGCGCGGAAGTCGCCGGATTCACCCGAAGAACCTCCTCGGCCAAGGGACTAAGGCGACGATCGGAAGCCCCCCTTTTCCTCTTGCGAGTTTCTGAGCTTTTCGTCTTCTTCATTAATTTCATCAACAGCTCGGTCTTCGCGAGCATCTGCTCGGCGAACAGCATCTCGTCGGTTCTAAAAAAGTGGCGTGCCAGAGAAGGACCACCCCCCTCTATTTATAGACTTACAGGGGTCCTAGGCCTGCCGAGTAGGTGAGTTTCCCGCCAGAAGAGGCTCGTCGAATAAGGTTTGGATGATTCTTTCCGACCAACTATGTTGCTCGCAAAGAGCGGGGATTGTGTACAACCCTCATTCTCCGAGGGTGGGCCCCACTAAAGGCCACGTAGGCGGAGGTCAAGACAGGAGCCAACAATCCAGGAGACGAAAGAATATCAAGGGTTTTTGTTGTGCGAGAAGGTACTCGCTCGCCCCTTGCGAGAAGGAAAGTCCTGCTCGGCCAACCGAGGAAGCCGTTAGTTCGGGCCTACTCGCCTATAGGCGACTTATTCAACCAACTCGCCTGTTAGGTCTGAGGTCCTTACCTGCTCGCTCACATATTGCCTTGTCTAAAAAACCTACTCTAGGGGATCAGGGATGGCCATCTGCTTCCACCCCCCCCCCCCCCCAGGATTTGTCTATAAATAGACCCCCAGGGGTACTAGAAATGGCACTTGCAAAAATCATAGTTGCACCTCTCCCCCTTTCATAATCAAGATAGCAAGTGCCTACCTAGTACCGAGCTCGGCCATTCGTGGTTTTGGAGGAGAAGACTCTCTAGAGCTTCTGGGTACGTGGTGGGACCTCCCTGCCGCAGCACCTGGGGTCCTGTCTGTTGCTCTTCTAGCTTCTTCGTCGTTGCCAGCCAAGCCATCTCGTTGGGCTGCTGGGCGAGTAGCCTCCGGCTGCATTGGTCCGAATCTTGAGGTCAGGATTTTCCTGGCGTCAACAGTCGTTTTCCCTTCGTTTGGTTCAAGCACAAGCTAAAAATAGGTTCGGAAAAAAAATGTTACAACATTTCCTCGAAATGTTGCAACATTTTACTCTCTGTCTTTTTACACTGCAAAAGTTCAATTATTAATAAACTATCCGGTTCAAGTGAACCGGCTATTTCAATTCGCCTGATCTTTTAACAAACTGAACCGCGCCTGGAGTTGAACCGCCGGCGCGCGCCTGGATTGAACCGCGCCTGGAGTTGAACCGCCGGCGCGCGCCTGGATTGAACCGCGCTTGGAAGTGAACCGCTATTTACAAAACCGGTTCTCATCCCTTCCAAAACTGCCGGTTCTCATCCCTTCCAAACCCCCGATTGCGCAACCCTACCTCGCCATCCCTCTGCTCGCAACCCCAACTCGCCTGTTTCGAATCATCCACCGGCGGACACGATCACTAGGTGGCGGCGTCGGTTGTCCTCTTTTATCTTCTGGAAGGGGTAATTACTAACCTTGTCCTCTTCTTTCGTGCATTTGTGCGATCCCCCTCCGTCACTTACTCCAACTCTCCTCAGACATGGCTCCAAAGAAAAATCGACAAAAGGAGGTGGCACATAAGCCCTTCCTTAATGAAGACGCCGAAGCTCGCTACGAACTGCTGAAGGCAAAACCCTTCATCAACGAACGAGGGTTTCAACTCGAAATTCGAGGTTGGAGTCACGCATATGTGCAGCAAATGGAGAAACTCGGCTGGAGTTCCTTCTGTCACCCCCGCACTGAGGCAGTCCAACAATGGGTCTACGAATTCTACGCTAACGCCAAGTTCCATAGGAATGGAAAAATTCGTGTACGAGGGCGGGAGGTCGATTTCTCTCCGGAAGGTATAAATTCCTATTTTGATTTAACAAATTTGGACAAAGATGTGTACGAATCTGTTCGGACTACAAACCCATTTGATATTGCCACAACATTGTGCCTAACTAGAGACATAACCTGGGTCCATGAATCCTCCCATGTTCTAAATGCAGCCCTTTTTACTCGTGAAGCTAAGGTTTGGCTTCTTTTTGTCAACTCAAGCATCATGCCAACCAAACACCCAAACCATGTCTCCTTCGATAGGGCTTGTATAATTTATAGTATTCTAAAAGGGATTCCCATTGACATTGGGCATATCATCTCTAGCCAACTCCAAAAGAAGGTCAAAACTGATGGGGGCACTCAGTTATGGTTTCCTACACTCATCACTACGTTATGTCGTCACGCCGGGGTACTAATCGCCGACACGGACACTACCACCATTGTAGGAAAGCCAATAACATGTTCGGTTATTACCTCTTATGTTAAGGTACCATTAGAGAAGCCTCCCCCCAAAGCCGGTAAGAAACAACACCCTCCTCCATCTTCGAGCAAAACCACCCAAGTTCCGAATCCTCCGCCACTTTCCCCTAATCCTCCGGATTGGCCGATCATATTTAAATACTTGCAAACCAGCGCCAAATTTCAGCGTCAACAACATCGTCATGTCATCTCTTATTTAGATGTTGTATATCATAATCAAGTCGAGCTTCTCCGTCACTTGAATGTACCGGAAGAAAGAATAGCTGTGCGGGAAGTGAATCCCGCCTGGTTTGACCCTCCACCGTCTAGCTCTAATGCAAGGGAGGCGGCATCTTCTCCGGATTCACATGCTCAAGCGGAAGCAGCCATGGAAGATGCAGCCTTTGCACCCAGTAATGACGACGATGTAGACGAATTTTTAACCGAGGACGACTCCGACGAGAGCGAAGATGTTGACGACGACGAGGCGGATGATTGACATTTTTTCATTATAATACTGTTCATTTTTTTTTTCTTATGTTGGACAATGCCTTAAACATATTCTCACTACTTGTGAACTTTTACTGATATTTTCTTGAGAAATTACTTTCCTGCGCTTACATTGTGAACACTATGGTGAAATGATTTAATGTGGATGCTATTTTAAATTCTGCTGGCTATGCCTATTTGAATGATTTCATGTTAATGCTAGGCATTTATGTTTTCTTAATTAATTTACCTTGAAGTTATGCCATGATGTGAAATATGAAGTACAAGTTGTGATCTGACATACTTATGACTTTGAACTATGACTTTGAATTTTATTTTGCATTACTTATTATGCTGATGCGAGCATTACTTAAAGCCACTTGTTGCCCTGTTATCTTACTTATTATTCTGAGTTGTTATGCCATGTTGTCATCTGCTTTGGCTTAACCGTGTGCGTTCAATTGCTTCCGCAATCCATTGATTACCCATTGATTTTCATGGCAGTGTGGTCTTCGTTTTGTTGTCTCCACTAGGTTCTTGCAGGTCACTTCTGAGACACTTGTTCCTGTTGCTGTATGACGAATTCAATGAAATTGAAAATTTCTGCAAAAGGCCACTCAGTTAGGGGAGTATTCTTCTTTTCATTAAAATTTTAAACATTTTCATTTTCGAATACTCTGAGTTCATGAATCATTATTTTTTTTAACACGCCTGAAAACTGATGACTCAAATTGACAATTTTAGTTTTATAACTTTGCTCGGGTCTAGCAAAGGGCTTGGTATGGGGGTGCTTGCAATGCGAAGTGCAATGCTAAGTTACCTTCATCACTTGAGTAGCGAGCAACTTATTAAAATTTATTTATTTGGTGCGAAATGTCTATCATAAAATTTCTGACTTTACCTTGATGTTAGTACGATGTAGTAGCACTCCATGTCGAATCTCCTCTTGCACTGTATTCCTGAATTTTTCTTTGTTTCCTACAATATATTTCATTAACTGCTAAAAACATAGAAGGGGAGAGATGAACGTTAACTGAGCTTTTGTTGTTTGCTAACACTTTGAGATTATTTAGTTATCCAATATGCTTACCCTTAGTCTATTGTTTTGAATTTTGTCTTTGCCGATTCAAAGTGACCACCACAAAAAAATTGTTTTTCCTCACTTTTTAGTCAAATCTTAACGACTTCTCTTATCTTGGGTGTTTAACTTATCTTTAAAAGAAAAATAATTGTGTACCAATGTCGTAGTGATATGTGGCCTGAGTGTGTATATACCCACTTGGAACGATCCCTACTATTGACCAAAACAAAACAAAAAAAATAGATTTATTTGCAAGAATGTCATAGTGATATGCGGCCTAGGTATGCATATGCATATTCTGGAATGATCCCAACTATGGGCATAAAAAAAAGGGAAAAGAACAAAGTGTTAAGGTCATAGTGATATGTGGCCCAAGTGTTTATATACCCACTCGGAATGATCCCTACAATGGACATTCAAATTTTTTATGAACTTGGGAGGTAAACCCCATGGTAGGAAGAAGACTTAAAAGCATTGACTAGAGAGTCCTATTGTTACCTTGAATTCCGAAATTATCTACCATGTCAAAATTCATCTCTTTGCTTATCCTCATGATATTCCTTGCACTACTTAATCCTTTGTGGAAGTGAACTCATGGTTTAGTATATTCGTCATCATCCCCTAGCTATGTAGTGAGTTAAGAAATTGTGTTGTTTGGGAATAGATTGTTCTAAGGAATACGCACACACAACATCATGAAAGTGACATGGAGCTTTAACTATTATCAAACTAATCAATGGTCATGTTTGAAATTTTTTTATGTTGATTGACATTTTACACCAATTAATATTTCAATATTATGAGCATGATGGTTATAATCTATGAATAAGGACATTTCAAAAAATCTTACATCGATAAATGCTCGCTCTCTCAATGGAGCGCATCGATCTATCTTTGCTAGGGGCTAGCAAAGAACTAAGCATGGGGATGTGATAACTTCGCAAAAAGAAGTTATCTTTATCCTTGTTTTTATCCTTTTAGCCTCGTTATATGATATTTTTATATGAAAATTAGTTAAAAATCCAATTGCCACATGATTTGAAGTCAAAATGGTTGTTTCTCTCATTTCTATATCTTTTTATGATATGATTCGGAGAGAATATAAGTCAAGGATTGAAGGCTAAGTATTGTGAAAAAATCTGGGAAAAATGTTGCAACATGTTCTCAACAAAGCTGGCAGGTCAAATTGTGCAGAAATGCAGATCCAGAAAAATGTTGCAACATTTTCATAACAAATCTGACGGTTACAGAAATTTAAACCCGAATTTATCAAGTTTTCAACAGTTGCAATCTAGTTTTTTGGCATCCATTCAGCAATTAATTATGCCAACAAGTGGGGCCCACGAAAGGAGGAGGAGAGGGAGTTTAAAAAGGAAACTTTCGGCCATTTGAAGTATCTTTCATCATTTTCGGCCATTAGAGAGGAGGAGGAAATCTGAGAAGAAATTCTGCCAAGGGAGAAACCAGTCCAGATCTGGCATTTGGGCTGAAGGAAACACTTCTACGTCGCTGGAGAAGGGAAGATTCGCATTTCTTTTGAAATGTTTAGTAAGATCTCTTCAGTTTTGTGTTATTTTCCCTCAACCATGAACTAAAACTCTCTAGTCTTGCATGATGAGAGTAGTATGTGTATTTTGATGATGAACATCTTTGATTTCGAATTTGTTTTGTGATTATCTTTATAGATCTTGTGATTTTTATGGTGAAATTGTTGGATCTTGTCTTTTTATTATATTGCGTTGCGAGAATCGAGAGATGAGCATCGTAATATTAATTTAAGGGCTAGTTTATCGCAGTGCGAGAATCGAGAGATGAGCAGTGTGAATCATTAACCAACATTTCTATATTTTTACCGCGTTTCGAGAATCGAGAGAGGAGAAACGTACGTGTATCACAAGATCTCTTTAGTTTTGAAAAGTGAAAGAGATTTCCTTTTCATGCTAGCGAACTTGATTTTTGCACTTCATAATATTTTTTGTTTCACCTAAGTTAGAGATAACTAGGGTTGCGTAGATATTAAGACTCCTTGTATCGAGAGATAAAGGTATCTTCTTTTAAAATCATCGCAAGATAATTCAAAACTCAATCGAATGAAATATTTATTTTATCATCATCATAGTATACATATGAAATCAGAAATGCAAGGCTACTTTCTCTAATTGCTAAAAAGTACTTTAAGATCTAGTTAAATTAGTCTAATATTTATCTAAAAGTTTTAATCTATTTTCATAAAATCAACTACACCATTTTGCTTGGATTCATAGAAACGGTGTAGCTAGTAATTGTAAGCACTAAACTAGTCACTTCTCCGTGGGAACGATCTCACTCACTCTGTATTACTTGTACGACACGTATACTTGCGTTTTCAAGCTCTATTTTGCGCGTATCAGTAGTCGCCGGGGGAATTTCTAGATATTGGGGGTTTCACTGCGATGCGCGCGGCGGATGGGTTTTAGGTTTAGGGAAACGAAAAGCTAACGAGAATGACTTTTGAGACTTATTTCTAAAGTAATTAAAGATTTGAGACTAAAATTTCCATGATAAAATGATTGACGCTGAAATCTCCATAATAAAATGTTTGTGACTAAAATGTTAAAAAAAAAATGAAACTTATGGATTGAAACGGCCATATTAATACCAGACTTTAGTTTTTAGAAGGTAAAAAGGAGGAGACCAAAAGGAAGACAGTGGTTGGCGTCAGTTATTCTCCACTTCAACCTACGCGTCGGAATAAAGGTGAATCTTTTATGCTGACGTCAGTTGACATCAGAGATTATTCTGGAAGGTACTTAAGTAGGGTTGATGCTAAAGCAAGCCGTTCGGGAAAGAAAGATTCCCCACGTATTAGAGGAGTACAGCATGTGGCCACGTGCCTTCATTTTGTCGACAAGAAATTTTGCTGTGAGATGCATAACAATAATTAGAGGCTGTTATCTGCAGCCCAAATTCGGGCATGTGCAAATTCAGAAAGGGGCGGTCTTCACATAGTTTTTTTTTTTCAAATCACAGTTTGCACATAGTCAAAACGGATTTGCGCATTGTTTTTTTCTAATAATTTATGTCATTCTTTTGGCGGATTTAGATTTTGGTCCCCATGGACTCAAGGGCACACATCGAGTGGCACGTGAGGCAGGTGGGGGCAAACTTTGGGCGGCTTAAAATAATTTAAAGCTGGATGGGCGTCGAGCATTTCAGGGTATCAGTTGAGCGGCACACGGGTGCACATTGAACGACATACTAAGCACATCAAGCGATTCAAAGAGCACCGTGGCTGACAACTATAGAACACCAACCACCCACATAGACGAGAAGCGGGTAATTAGATTTTTCTTCCACCTATAAGTATATTACAATTTACAAGCATCCATCCAAGAAAGTGATTTATAAAGCAGAAAAGTGACCGATTTCTAGATTGATAAATTAAGCTGAATGTGATAAATTAAGAGGAAAATTGGTAATGTATAATATTGATTTGTCTTCAATAGAAAGTAATTCCTATTTTCAATGGCAAGTATAGAAAAGTACATAAATAAGTATATATAAATAATGAAATTCCTCTGTTCACTAGAATATTTTGTGACGTATTCTTCGTCATTCCTAAGCATGAAAATAGATTTTTTTAGTTATTTTGATATACTTGATCAGATTTAATTAATTTCTCGACAGAGAACTTCAAGTTATTTCTCGACAGAGATTTTTTTAGTTATTTTGATATTAATTTTACACGGAGGATTGACTATTAATTCTTTGACATGATCTTTCACTGAATATGATAAGATTTATAACCTTGATTTTTTCAAGCATATTTTTTTAGTTATTTTGATATTAATTGTTTATGCTTTTTTGGAGTTCATTGGAGTAATCTTTAACCATGAATAAAGGATAGTTCTTTGTTTAGACCTAGCTCCAAGAAAATTGGAAGCTTTATGAGTTGATTTGATAATTATGTGGAGAGCCCAAACTTAGCTTATCGCTGAACTTTCTTGTAAGAATTATCCTAAAGTGATTCAACCCGAGGGAACCCGATAGGGTGACCGGGATTCGGGGTGACTCAATAAACTCATAGCGGCGCGCGTTATTACATTAGATCGGGTTTTAACCTCGATCCTCTAGATGGGAGGATCGACGGTCCCGATCAATCAGGGTTTGTTCAGGCCCTAAATGGGGGTATAAATAAGAGTGTTAAACCCATCTCATAATCACTCATCCGGTTCAATCCTCCTCCCACCATTTAGAAGCCGAGACAAGGCGCAATACTGTCGCTCGGCGATAGGTTTTGCGACAGCGGAAAGGCCGACGAATGCCTGCAGCCGAGAGGTCGACGAGGACCGGCGATGCCGCTGCAGCTCTGCTACGAAATCCGACGAGGGCAGAGCGGCGACTGGCGACGACGAGGCTAGGGCACCGACGAGCGACGGGAGCGACACTGGATCTCCTTGATGTCCTCGGCGACGGCAGACGCGAAGGGGAGCGGCTGTTCGCGGATCGCGAAATTAGGGCAGCTCGGTGTTGTGCTCGCTCGGCTTCTAAATGGTGGGAGGAGGATTGAACCGGATGAGTGATTATGAGATGGGTTTAACACTCTTATTTATACCCCCATTTAGGGCCTGAACAAACCCTGATTGATCGGGACCGTCGATCCTCCCATCTAGAGGATCGAGGTTAAAACCCGATCTAATGTAATAACGCGCGCCGCTATGAGTTTATTGAGTCACCCCGAATCCCGGTCACCCTATCGGGTTCCCTCGGGTTGAATCACTTTAGGATAATTCTTACATTCTCCCACTTGATTCAACACAGGGAAAAGTCCACCTATTATTTGAAAAATAATTGTTTTACTTTATAAGAGGAAAATAACTCTAGACTCATAGGGTGACGGTGAACTATGAAACTTCACGTATGGCCATACTAAATAATTATAACTTCAGTGACTCTTGGCCCAAAACTTTATGCGACGGCTTTATACTTGCATAGGATATCAATACCACATGAACTGCAGCGGTTGTGCCTTGATAGTAGGTACTTCCCTTCCGCAATCACAATGTAGTTGTTAAACCCTATCAAGCGCTTTATGCGCCATTAACTCTTTATGAGTGGACGCTCTCACTCTTTAATGCAATATTTAATCTCCAATAATACTTTAGTATGCGCATAAGAGATAATAAACTGAAATATTGCATTAATCAACAACAACAGGAGAAAAACATAAAATGTCATGACAACTTAAGCATCAAACGAGTCCACAAGTCTCATTCTTTCGACATGAGTTTTAAATAACTTAGGTGGGAGCCCCTTAGTCATGGGATCTGCTACCATAAGCAGTGTGCCTATATGCTCGATGATGACTTTCTCCTCCTGCACATTTTCTCTGACCACCAAAAACTTTATATCTATGTGTTTGCTGCGGCTCCCGCTTTTATTGTTCTTTGCAAAGAACACTGCTGCAGCATTGTCACATAGAAGCTTCATTGGCTTAGGAACTGTATCCATCACCCTAAGCCCTGAGGTGAAGTTCCTCAACCACAATGCTTGCTTTGTTGCTTCATAGCATGCAATGAATTCTGCCTCCATAGTCGAGGATGCGATTAGAGTCTGTTTGACACTCTTCCATGCTACTGCACCACCGGCCAACATGAAGATGTAGCCCGATGTGGATTTCCTCGAGTCTTGGCAGCCTGCAAAGTCTGCATCTGTGTATCCGACCAGGTCCAGATTGTCGGATTCTCTATATGTAAGCATGTAATCTTTTGTTCCTTGGAGATATCGCATGACTTTCTTGGCAGCTGTCCAATGCTCTATCCCAGGATTACTTTGATATCTTCCCAACATCCCTACTACGAATGCAATGTCTGGTCTGGTGCAAACATCTAGATAGACCAAACTACCAACCGCAGATGCATATGGAATATTTTTCATGGATTCAAGTCCCAGAGAGGTTTTGGGGCATTGTGACAAACTGAATTTGTCACCCTTCACTATGGGAGCTATGGAGCTGGAACAGTTTTTCATATTAAATCTCTCTAGAATTTTGTTGATATAGGCCTTCTGAGATAACCCCAAGATCTTTCGAGATCTATCTCTATGTATCTCAATTCCTATAACATAGGAAGCCTCCCCTAAATCTTTCATATCAAAATTCTTAGAGAGAAACTGTTTAGTCTCCCATATCATAGCCCGACTGTTATTCGCCAGCAAGATATCATCAACATATAGGACTAATATAATGAAAGAGCTCCCACGGACCTTGATGTATATGCACTGATCCACAATGTTTTCTTCGAAGCCAAATAAGATAACAACATTGTGAAACTTTGTATACCATTGTCGTGAAGACTGCTTTAGTCCATATAGTGATTTCCTTAATTTGCATACGAGTCCAAGATGACTCTCTGAAACAAAACCTTCAGGCTGACTCATGTATACTTCCTCTTCAAGATCCCCATTTAAGAATGTCGTTTTGACATCCATCTGATGTAACTCTAAATCAAAGTGAGCTACGAGGGCCATGATGATTCTTAGTGAATCCTTCTTAGAAACCGGAGAGAAGGTGTCATGGTAATCTATGCCCTCCCGTTGAAGGAACCCTTTGGCAACAAGTCGTGCTTTATATCTTTCGATATTGCCAGAGGCATCGATTTTTGTCTTATAGACCCATTTACAGCCAATCACACGATAGCCTTCTGGTAATTCTACTAGAGTCCATACTTGAGTATTTGCCATCGAGTTTAATTCCTCCTTCATGGCTTCGTGCCATTTTTCAGAATCCGTACGGCTCATAGCCTCTGAAAAGGTGATGGGATCATGATTGAGTCCAGACATGCAGTCGGTCTCTTGTAAGTATACAACATAATCAGCCGGAATTGCCGACCTTTTGACTCTTGAGGATCTCCGTAAATCTGGTTGATCAAGTGGTTGTGGGGTGGTCTCCACTGGTGGTGGTTCCTGAATGACCGCTTCACTAACCATATCTTCATGAGATCTCTGGATAGGAGGATCGTCGATCACTCCATCATATGTTGGGATCTGAATAGGTAGGTGTTGAGCTACAGGAGGTATGAGCCCCCCAGGTTCAACACCACTGCCTGAAGGTGCAGTCTCTTGCACCTCTTCTATCACAACTCTATGAGAACTACTCTCACCAATATTAAATTCCTCCAAAAATTTGGCATTTCTTGCTTCAACTATTCTTAATGTGTGAGAGGGACAATAAAAACGGTAACCCTTGGACTTTTCTGCATAGCCAATGAAAAAACCACTGACTGTCCTTGGATCTAGCTTCTTTTCATGTGGGTTGTACACCCGAACCTCTACTTGACAGCCTCATATGTGTACATGATTCAAACTGGGTTTCCATCCATTCCATAACTCAAAGGGTGTTTTAGGAACTAATTTGGATGGGACCCGGTTCAAGACGTACACGGCCGTTTTTAGAGCTTCACTCCACATGTTAGGAGGGAGAGATGAGACACTAGTCATGCTCCTTACCATATCCATTAAAGTTCGATTCCTTCTTTCGGCTACACCATTTTGTTGTGGTGTGCCAGGAGTCGTATACTGAGCTATGATTCCGTGTTCCTGAAGAAATCTAGCGAATGGACCTGGTCTTTGGCATCCATCTGTGAACCTACCAAAATATTCGCCACCCCTGTCAGATCTTACAATTTTGATACTCAAACCAGATTGTTTCTCTACTTCTGCCTTATAGACTTTGAAGCATCTAGTGCTTCAGATTTGTCATTTAGAAGATAGAGATACATGTATCTTGTGAAATCATCAATAAAAGTAATAAAATACTTTTGACCATTCAAACATGGGGTGGTAAACGGTCCACAGATATCAGTGTGAATAATTACTAATTTAGCATCGCTTCTTCTAGCTCCTTTGCTGGACTTGCTAGTGTGCTTTCCCTTTATGCATGCTATGCAAGTCCCATAGTCAGTGAAGTCGAGTGCCTGAATGACACCTTCCTTCACTAATCTTTTAAGGCGCTCTATGGAGATATGACCTAATCTCCGATGCCATAAGCTAGATGAGTGATTATTTGTCATACTTGTATTGCTGTTATTTTCATGTGTCGTGTTAAATTATTGCATATAATTTAAATCTAAATCAAGACTATATAAACCATCAGTTAATTTGCCAGATCCAATAGTTACTGCATCATTAATAATCAGAAAGATAGAGTTCTTAAACTGAAAATCAAAACCCTTAGGCGATAGTCTTGATACAGATACTAAATTCTTAGAAAAGCTAGGAATAAAGAAGGTCTTCTCTAAGTCCAAAATGTATCCGGTCTGAAGGACGAGCCTGTATGTCCCCACACCTTCAACAGAAGACGGCATCTTGTTCCCTGAATAGACGCATAGTTCCCCATCACTTGGTTTCCTTAGAGTTTGAAACCCTTGCATGACAGTAGAAACATGGATTGTAGAGCCTGAATCAATCCACCATGTGTTATGAAAATTATGTGAATTAACAAAATTTGATTCATAACACACTAATGACGTCGTACCTTCATACTTTGCACGCCAAGTTTTATACTTGTTGCAATCCTTTTTCATGTGACCCTTCTTGTGGCAGAAGAAACAAGTTTGTAGCTTTATGTTATCCGGTTTCTTGATGGAAACAGCTATCGCCTTGACTTTGCCCTTTGGGTCACCCTTGGACTTGCTTGATAGGCCTTTCTTGTGAT
The DNA here is from genome assembly GCA_033032865.1 of Dactylorhiza incarnata. Lineage (NCBI taxonomy): Eukaryota > Viridiplantae > Streptophyta > Magnoliopsida > Asparagales > Orchidaceae > Dactylorhiza > Dactylorhiza incarnata. The sequence goes on along the minus strand of JAWHQI010000123.1, from coordinate 4,080,759 downwards.
GCACAAAATTCACAGATTCCAATTTTTCTTGCTTCAGCCTGCCTTGCTCTTGAACGCACATGTTCAACAGCTCGTTCACTGACCATTTTTCCTTATGTGTCATGTAAGACACCTTGAAGGCAGTGTAGTCGGCAGGTAATAAAGTCAAGATAAAGTGGACTAGAAATGACTCCGAAAAGTCAACGTCCAAGGTCTTCAGCTGAGCAGCTATGTCTCTCATTTCCATTATATGTCCTCGTACACTCTCTGTCCCTTTGAGCTTCATGGAGCGGAGTTTTGTCATTAGGGTGCTGGCCTAAGCTTTATCAGAGCTGACAAACTGCTCATCAATGGCCCCCATCAGTTCTTTAGCAGTTTTGCATTCAGGGATAGATCCCCTTATGCTCTGACTGACGTGGGTCTTGATTACCATTATACTGAGGCGATTGGATCTCTCCCATCGCTCATATAAGGTGCGGTTAGTTGGAGAGCTTTCGGCTGTAGGCACAGCTGGCTCCTCCGTGCGAAGAGCCAAATCAAGGTTCATGCACCCTAAGGCAAGAAGCACTTTATCTTTCCATATTTTATAATTATCCCCGGAGAGAGTGGGGATGAACTGTGTTAGGTCGATTACAGTATTAAAAATTGCAAAAATCATAAAACATACACGCTTACTTTAGATTTCTGAGCAACGAAAAAGTAGTAATTTATTACGCATTGTGGTAGAAAACTTTATTTAACAATTAACCCATATTAATTGTTAATGATAAAATCCAGTCTCCCTTTGGGCAAAGACCGCTATCGCATAGGATTTTATCTCACTTTATTCAATTATATAGCTAGTAAGAAATGTATCAGGAGTAATGAAATCTCGTACCTGTGGGTATGGAGACTCATTAATCGAGGTACACACTTACCACTATAAGCCAATTAAAAACCTTCGTTGTTATCAATTACTTCCCTGTGGGGCGGAGTAATTTTTAACATCCTCGGAAAATAATTGCAACGGGCAATAATTAAATTTTGTGATTTATTAAGCACACCCCATGATGTGATCTAGAATAATCACATTATCGGGTTTATCAAGATGTTTTGGCTATTCTTGGTAAACTCGATAAACCTTTATTTTAATTATTGCACCTAAGGCAAATAAATATTTTGGAGCTCATAAAACCACAAGGAGGACCCGAATCCGATTTCCAACCACCTTTAGCTGCAACGCGTCAAAAGCCGGATGACACGTGACTCCATCCCGCCAAATGTGAAGTCAAAGGAGTTTTTTCCGTCGTTTGCACCTCCACCACTGCATCGGATATCTTCCATGAACACTGGATTGGAAAATGAGGTCTTCACCAAGAAACGGTCACGGAGATCGGATTAGGGTCGAAAATGTCGGAGTTGTCGTTGCCACCAAATACATTCCAGAAAATTAATAATAATTTACATTTCCGAATTGAAAAAATATTACAACATTCACAGACCAATGGGCAACGGGCAACCATGACATTCTCGAACAGACAACGGTGAGCATCCAAAAAATAGCAACGCGCATTTTGGAAGAAATCGCCACAAATCTTTGTTTGAAAAACCAAAACAATATTTTTTGGGAAGAAATATTCACAGTTTTGAAAACAATAATAAAAAAATTTTGGGATGAAATCGTCACAGAAATTTTTGAAACCGATCTAGGTATTCCTCTCTATATTCGCTCTGATACCAAATGTTAAATTAACCGAATAAGGGTAATCCCTAGAGCGCAGCGGAATAAAGAGGATTGTGTATAGAGGGGTTATACCTCCGGCCATTACGACCACTTTTGGACGATCGGCTTCGACTGTAGGGCTGGACGAAGCACCTCCTAGCTGTGAGCAAAACAGGACAAGGCACACCTCCTAGCTGTGCAGAGATCGGGCAAGGCACCTCCAAGAGTGGAGGGGTCGAGCTGTTGATGTCGCCTGAGGGAGAAGAGACAAGGCGCAATACTGTCGCTCGGCGATAGGTTCTGCGACAGCGGAAAGGGCGACGAATGCCTGCAGCCGAGAGGTCGGCGAGGACCGGCGATGGCGCTGCAGCTCTGCTACGAAATCCGGCGAGGGCAGAGCGGCGACTGGCGACGACGAGGCTAGGGCACCGACGCGCGACGGGAGCGGCACTGGATCTCCTTGATGTCCTCGGCGACGGCAGACGCGAAAGGGAGCGGCTGTTTGCGGATCGCGAAATTAGGGCAGCTCGGTGTTGCGCTCGCTCGGCTTCTAAATGGTGGGAGGAGGATTGAACCGGATGAGTGATTATGAGATGGGTTTAACACTCTTATTTATACCCCCATTTAGGGCCTGAACAAACCCTGATTGATCGGGACCGTCGATCCTCCCATCTAGAGGATCGAGGTTAAAACCCGATCTAATGTAATAACGCGCGCCGCTATGAGTTTATTGAGTCACCCCGAATACCGGTCACCCTATCGGGTTCCCTCGGGTTGAATCACTTTAGGATAATTCTTACATTCTCCCACTTGATTCAACACAGGGAAAAGCCCACCTGTTAATTATTTATGTGCTTACTACACTTTCTTATCTTATAACTAATCATGCATATTTTTAAAGCCTTCCTTATTAGTTATATATATACATCGTCCTTCCACTATGTGCTTTAGGCTTCGTTTGGGGCGGCGTTTCGCCGCTCCGTTTGGGTCAAACGCTGCCGGAAGGCGGGTAAACAAACGCCTTCCGGCAGCGTTTGCTCCGGTTCGATCCGCCGCCACCTGAAAAACGCAGCAAAAAGCTGCTATTCGATCCGCCGGTGCCCCCCTCCAGTTCGATCCGCCGCCCGGCTCCTCCCGCCCCCGCCTTCAAACGCCGCGCCAAACGAACCCTAGAATGCATTGTAGGTGAGAAAGGGAATCACCTACTCATTGACTAATACGTTAGTTGAAACCACCCTAGAGACAATAGCTCCACTCGGAGGAGAAATGCACATTCGTATTGTATAATTCGGATTGTATAATTCATGAATTGACCTTTACACTCTAAGTAGGAGTTCAAGGTAGAAAAACACAAAATTTTGTATTATGTAAATTATATATTTCTTTTGATGGAAGAAGCCAAATATATTAAAATTAAGAGAAGTTTACCTGAGAGTGTACTCAGATAAGCACAAAATTTTGAGAGTGTACTCAGATAAGCGCAAGATTTGGAACAGAACAATTAAAAACTTTCGAAGGGAAATTTCGTGAAAGCAATCGAATTCATAGCAAAAGAAAAAAAACACCTCCCTCCCTCAGAACAAATTGTAGTCAAATATTAAAATAGTTAGGATTGGATAAATCTATTTAGACTTCGTTTGGGGCGACATTTCTTTCTCGATGAGTTTGGACAAAAATTTGACCGTCATAGAATGGATGTACGTGTGGCATGACAATGGTTATGACCACCACCAAAAAATAAAACTAGTTTTGAACGTAAAAGTGGATGAAGTTTCTTGGGTGAGTTCGGGCGTTTACAAAATACTGTTCATAAGCACCGCATTTACGGCCGCCAACGCCGCACCAAACTGAGTCTTAACTTTCCTTTTTTTCCTCTTCAAGAACTCGGTCTCACTTATATTCGTACTAATGCATTTAGCTTTGTGTCAGCCATAAGTTATATTGTAAACTATGTTTTTTCCACCGTCTAGCCGTCCAAAAAATATATATATATAAGGGTGGTGATCTCAAATGTACTCAGATATGTGCTTAAACACGCCCATTTCAATAAATTATCAAGCAAACATACGCTCAATATATTCAAAACTGTCTAAATATGTTCATATACACTCACTTAACCCCCTGCAATTGCGCTCTCTTATGTTTCTTAATGATGATGATCTCGAATACGCCATAAAATACGCAATAAAATACGCCCACTTTAATAAATTATCAAATAAACGCGCGTTCATTTAAAACTGTTGATGTATGTTCTGTTGCAGAAATACGAGAAGAGTAAAGAGCGAAACAGAAATAAACAATCACAAACGACACAGATTTATGTGGTTCACCCCCCAAGATAGGTTACGTCTACGAGCAGCAGTAGCAGATCTTCACTATTCAGAACAGTGACGATTACAGAGGGTGGGCAGATTACAAAATACGGAATACAAAATACATAATACAGACACATAATACATAATACAGAAAATAGAATGCCCAAATCCCATAACAACTGGTTCAGAACGGCTTCCAAATTGCTGACACTTCTTTTCATCAACAGACGTGTAAAACCATCACGCTCTGGGCACACGCCTGTGTGCCTCGGGCCGTGTGCCAGGAAAGTTACGACGTGCCTTTAAGTTAGGATTTGAGGCATACAATTAACACGTTCATATACAGAAACTTAACCTGACGACAGCATGAGTTGGCTTGTTTTGAACCGGGTCGACATCGATGCGCGCCCTTGGGCGCCGTTTGGTTTCCCGCCTTGCGGCGGCGTCTGCTCCCACACCGGCTCTCAAACCCCACCCAAACAAAGCCTAAGTTATGTGGGGTCAGCATGATGCTCACTTATGAATGAATAAAGAGTTATTCTCATAAAAGTCAAGGACAGGCTTTTTTTTTTTGAAAAGTGCATGTTGCATGAAATTAAAAACCAAAAAGAAAAACAATGCTACAACATGTCATCCAAGTCTGCACGAACAAGCTCGGCAAACTCGGTCTGAGTGCTATCAACAGCAAGCCATACAAAGTTTCCCCGTAGGGCAAAACGAGCACAGAAATCAGCAACTTTGTTGGCCTCACGACCAATATGCTGGAAACGAAGCTGCGGGAAGCCGCTCAGAAAAGAGAAGTCCTCCTCGCCGTCCACCGTCACGCACCAGTCGCCGCGTCGCAAACCAGCAGCACAGCTGTCCATGAGGGTCAAACAGTCGCCCTCCACAATAGCCCCGCGCACCCCATATAAAGATGGCGGGATAAGATCCTTGAGAGCCAAGACCGCCGCCAGCTCCACTCCCCCAGGATCCCAGTGCAAAAGCGAGGACCCAGCAGCAAAGATGAGACCCCGGTCATCGCGGGCCACCATCCCAAGCCCAGCAAGCCCGGACGATGAGAGAGAACCATCCACATTGAACTTTATCCATCCAGGGGGCGGGGGGGCACCAAAAGCGTGGTGTCGACAGCCGGTGAGGCTGGGTGGTACCCCAGTGCCCCTGGAGTGGTAGAGCTCGCATAATGGAGAGGTTCTCAACAATGGTCGCCGCCATGACAGTAAAGGACGCCACCTCGCCACTGTGGACCTTGGCATTGCGGCCACGCCAGGCCTGGTACACCGCACAGCAAAAAACCCTCGTTGTACCGAGCGCGCCGGCAGAGGCAGATGAGAGATGTTCCCGCGCAGTCTCCCAGCTGGAGTAGGAGGGCATACTTTATCCCCAACGCAGAAGAGCGACCTGAATGGCCGACAGACAGCAGCATTCCGAGACCAGATGGTCTCGGGTCTCCTCAGACGTTCATCCCCAAGGACATCCCCGCTCAGCAGTAAGACCCCGACGGGCAAGCCACGCCCGGGTGGGGATCGCATCCCCCAGGAGCCGCCACCAAAACATCCGCTCTCGCGGATGAAGCTGCAGCTTCCGAAGCCAGCTAAAGTCCGTACACGCTCCGTCAAACTGGGCCATGTAGGCGAGGGAGGCAACAGAACGGCCACTGAGGCGGGTGCAGAGCTCCGGCCTGTCCTGGGGAAAGGAGTTGTGGACCGGAATCTGGAGGACGACCTCAACAAGATCCGGCCCAAAAAACTGAGACAGAACGGAAACATCCCAACCGCCGCCTGGGAGCAAGAAGGCTGATACCTGGAGTGACTCCAGCGAGCCGCAGTCAGCGAAAGTGGGCCACCGGGAGAGAGGCCGGTCAAGAATCCAAGCGTGCGCAAGTACATCCACAGAATCCCCATCCACAATCTGCCAGCGAAGCAGGGGCCGAAGGCACTTAGCACCCTCCCTGATGAGCCGCCAAACCGGAGAGTCGCGCCGGGTGATTCCCTCCCGCCAGAGGCGGCCATTGTACCGGGCCGAAACCAACCTGTGGAAAAGGGAGGATCCCGCCTGCATCAGCTCCCAGGCGAACTTTGCCCGTAAGGGGCCCTGCCACCTACTCACCCCATGGAAGCCAAGCCCACCCCCGGCAGAGGGAGAGCAACATTGCTCCCAGCTCACATAGTGCATCACGCGCTGGGAAGGGGCCCTCTGCCACAGAAAAAACCGCGCCAGACGCTCTATAGCCTTCTGGACCGAGCGAGGCACATGACAATGCGTATAGAGGAACATCGGCGTGGCCAGGAGCGCCGACCGGACGAGGGTGGCCCGGCCCGCCAAGGAGAGGTGGCGGTTCCCCCAAGCCCGAACCTTCTCCGCCACCTTCAGAAGCAGGTGTGAGAAGTCGGAGCGTTTCAACTTGCGCATAGCCAGCAAAATGCCCAAGTAAGTAAACTCTCGAACCCTCTGGAAGCCCAAGCGGCGGGTCAGCCTGTCGGACTTCCCCGTAGGGGTGGACTTGCCAAACATGACCATGGACTTCGATCTGTTGATCCGCTGCCCAGTCCAAGTACAGTACTCCTGCACTACGACAAGACATTGGTCCACACACGACGTGGTGGCATCCGAGGTGATGAAGATGTCGTCGGCGTAAAGCAAGTGAGAGATCCGCGGGCCAGAAGCCGCAACCATAACGCCCAATGAGTTCCCCCGCTGACTGAAGGCAAGCGAGAGCAGCTCAGAGCACAGAATGAACAGATAAGGGGAGAGGGGGCATCCCTGCCTGAAGCCACATCTCGCCTCGATCCACCTCGTACGTCGCCCGTTGAGGAGGAACGCAAACTGCGGCCCCTCCACACACTGCAGAATCCATCTAACAAACTCCTCCGGAAACCCAAACATGACCAGAACCTGCTGCAGCGTCGCCCATGACATTTTGTTGTAGGCATGCTCCATGTCGACCTTCATAGCTAGGAACCCAGTCTTGGAGGTCGAGATCGCCAGCTTGTGCACCACCTCCTGGGCGATGAAGCACTGGTGGGAAATAGAGCGCCCAGGAACAAAGGCCCCCTGCTCTTCCGAGATGAGCGAGGGTAGGAGCCCCCTCATTTGATCCACAGTGATCTTCGCCGCCACCTTATAGATGGTCTGGCACAGACTAATGGGCCGGAACCGATCCGGCCGAGACGCATTGAGGCACTTCGGAATGAGGACCACCAATGTCTCCTTCCACGCACTGGGCATACGACCAAGAGCAAAAAAATCACCAATGGCCCTGCAAACAGAAGTACGCACAATGGGACAGAAGTGGACAAAAAAAGAGGAAGTAATACCGTCTAGGCCCGGAGCACGGTTGGCCCTCATGGCCTTGATGACGCCCCAAATCTCCTCCTCAGAAACCTCCTTCAGCAGCAAGGAGGCCGCCCCTCCATCGAGCCGCCGAGACGAAGGCAGGAGCGGCCACCCAGTAAGAACAGGAGTCGCACACTCCCACTTCCGATCAAAGAAGTCCAAGAATGCCGCCTTGATGCCCTCCGAATCTTCAACAAGGCTGCCGTTCGCAAGCTCCACCTGAGAAATCTGATTGCCTCGTCGATGAGAGGAGGCGATGGAGTGAAAATAGTGGGTATTCGCATCACCCTCGTTGATCCACTGCACCTTTGCACGTTGTTTCCACCAAGTGGCCAACCTAGCATGAATGCTCAAGAGCTCCTTAACCGCCGCAATGAGCGTTCGCGTCTGCTCCTCCGAGATGCCACCATCCAAGCTCTCCAGCCGTTGGAGCTCCACAATCTCCGCTTCCAGAATCGCCTTCCGAGCACCCAGATCCTTGAGCTTGTTCTTGCTCCAGAAGAAAAGGGCCCGAAGGGTGCGGCGACACTTTCGCTGCAAGACCTCTGCACTATCGCCGTCATCCGCCTTCAGCCAGGACCGAGACACCAGCTTCCGCACCATCGGGTAAGAAAGCCAGGTGTCCTCAAACCTGATCCACCTAGACTGCCTATCAGCCTGCACTTCCCGCAAAGCCAGCAGGAGAGGACAGTGGTCAGAGCCAACCCGGGGCAAGTGTCGCACAGCACCCAAGGGAATAACGGCCATTCCCACCGAGTTAACAAAAACCCGATCCAAATGCCCCAGAACACGCCCAAGTCCGGGTTGGTTGTTACACCAAGTAAAGGTCGGGCCCGTGAAACCCAACTCCTGAAGGTCCAGCTCCGCCACAGCCGCATCCATCTCCAAAGACCCCTGTGAATAAACAAAGGGCCGACTGCCTTGCCGCTCCTCCGGACGCAGAAGGCAGTTGAAGTCACCCCCTACAACCATCGGGAGATCCGGGGTAGCAAACTGTTCCAGCAGAGACCACAGCTGCCTCCGGACATAAACATCCTTGTTCGCATAAACGAACACCACCCGCCAGCATCGCTTATCAGGGAAGGTAACATCCCCAATAACGCACTGCCTCGAAAGAGAGACCGGCACAAACTGCACTACGTCACTCCGCCATAGCACCGCAATACCCCCCGACCTGCCATCCGACGGTTGATGCACAAAATCCCAATTACGGCCCGCCAACCGGTCCACATCACACCGAGAGAGATCTTCCATCATCGTCTCAGACAAACCCACAAGGGAAACCCCCCACGGCATAGTAAGATCTCGGAGAAGATGTCCAACCTCCTTCTTCCGAGCCCCCCCCCCCCCCCCCCCCCCCCCCGACAATTCCACAAAATGAGGCTCGTCATGCACCCCTTGAAGAGGACGCGTCCTCGCCGTCGCTAACCAGATCCCCCCGGCTCCGCTTGTTGGAGATAAACTCGACAGGGTCCAAACTTGCAAGCTCCCGGGCAGCGAGAGAGCGGTGCACCCTCGGCGGATCAAGAGGGTAGAGCACCATTTCCGTCCCCAAGATCGCATCGACAGGCACCAACTCTGCACCGGTGATCGCGCCAGCTGGAGGCAGCGCCTCCAGGTCCATACCCGCACCCCCCTCGGGAAGGCCGATCTCCACGGGGTCCGGGACAACAGCCCCGTTGATGGGCTGTTCCAGCGGTGGTGCTGGTCGCGGGGCACGCCCCGGCTCGGGCTGCTGCGGGCGATCTGCAGGGCGGAATCGGGGGCGCCGATCAGTGTGAGGTGACGCAGGCTGCTGCTCAAATGGGGTGGGCGGAGCCCGTCGCGCCCCACGCCGACGCCGGTGTCGGCGGTGATCAACCAGGTTCCATGGACCGGGGCCAAGAGCCCCATCTTCCTTCGGCACAGCAGGGGCGGCGGTATCCTGCCGAGGTGCAGCGGCGGGCTTGCGCGGGATTGCAGCGTGCGGCATGGCAGCATTAGCAGCATTAGCAGGATGGCCGCGGAGATGTGCAGAAGGTGCCCCTCCCCGACAAGCTCCATCCGAGTGTCCAATGCAACCGCACTCGGAGCAAAGGGAGGCAAGCCCCTCATACTCCACAACCTGAAAAAAGCTTTTAAGAGAGCAATTTACCGGAATGCCGCCAGGGAGAGGTTTCAACAAGTCCACCCGAACACAAACCCGCGCATACTCCATCCGGTCCCAATCATTTGTCGTTGAGTCAATCCATAGAGGTTTGCCAACCCGCACCGCAATGCTGGCAAGGTTCGCTCGGCTCCAACACATAAGTGGGAGGTGCGGTAGCCGAATCCAAATGGGTGAGGACAGCCCCTTGAACGACGAGGGGTCAAAATCCGGAGACCATGCATCCATCCCTACAATAAATCCATTGAGAAACCAAGGCCCTCCTTGGAGAACACAGTCGCGGGCCGCCGCAGATAAAAAGAGGCATAAAAAACAGTCCGCACGAAGCATTAGAAATCTGAATTCACCAAACTGATCCCACCGCTTGCGGATCTCACCTTCAATAACATAGGTCGGCAAGCGGCGGCCCATGACCTTCCCCACCACGGAATACGAGAAGTTGTCCAAAGTCCGAACCACGTCCTCCTCAAGCAAATCAATGGCGGTGCCATCCGGCACAATATTCTCTAACTCCTCAATATCAGCCAGCGAGACATTGGCGCGGCGAGCCCAGGCCGACGAGGGAACACCATGTTCCGGGCTGCCAGAATTCGGCCAGGCATTTCCCCGAACACCTTCGGCGCAGGCATCAACAAACGCTCCACCATGCTCCTGGGCAGCACCAGGTTGGCTTTGCCCGCAGAAGGAGCTCTCATGCGCCTGCCCCAAGTCATTCCCTGCATCCACCTCACCAAAATCTGCACCGAAATTGATTGAGGCATTCTGTCGAGCACCTGGTGTGCGTATTTCAGCAGAAAAAACTGTTGCATTTTCCTTGTTAATCGCAGGTTCCCCCTCCTGTAAATCACCTCCAGCTCCCATGTCGACATCAACCCCATCACATACAAGGTCTTGGAGCATACCTGATGGCGCCCCAACAGCCCCGAACTCACCAACCGCAGGAGATTTGCCACACCGCGGGTCCGAAGTCTCCCCCGCCGAACTCCCGCCTCCAGCAATTAATGGCAGCCCACGGCCCTGCTCCATCCCGTCCGCCCAAGAGGAGTTGTACCCACCGCGATTGTCGCGCTGCCAGCCTTGTCCCGCCGTCGGCGACCGGTCCCGAAGGCTCTCTCCTTCCGCACTGTTGCTGTCCGCCGGGAAGCGGGCGAACCGACCTCCGCGAGCAGCAGCTCCACCGCTCCAATGAGCACCGCCCCCTCCCCGGCCGAGAACATTGGCCGCTCGGTTCGCCAGAGCCGAACCACCGTCCGCCCGGCCGAACCCACCGCGCCGCCCACTACCACCGCCGCCTTCCCCTCCTTGACGCAAGGGAGAGGAGGGCCGAAAGCCCCCTCTTGCCATCCTCTCTACTTTTTGGTTCAGTTGATAATCAAGGAGAAGCTTGTGGGCATTTATAAATATTTATGTGCATTTTTAGAAAGAATCCAATAGAATTTTTTCGGAAAGAATTGCTTTAAGAAATTTTAATTTTATAAGCAATTAGATTCAAATTTTTATTAAAAAAACTATCTCCTTTTATTTAGGTTGAATTTTGTGTCTTCCAATCATGAGTTCTCATAAATCATAGAGTGTATTAATAATGTTAGAGATCAATGCCTACACAAAACTCAAGATATTAATTATCAGAAGAAATGATGGTTATTGATTATTATATTATTCAATGCATGCCTCCAAAATTTCCAATATGTTTACCTTTATAACCCCTACTTTGGAAATATTCAAGCTGCCCATTATGGTTTTGAGCCGCGGGTCATGTGACGACCCAGAGCCGACCCACTATGGATTGCACTGGATCACTGTGGCCTTACCTGACATCATCCGGGCTGCAATCCAAACATCTAACCTCTCTTCATCCACAGGCGGGTTGTTGGTGGCCACAACCTCCCTTTGATGAACGAAACTCGATAGTTAAGTGTGCAGCACGGGGACTTCCCAGAAGGTCATCCATCCCAGTACTACTCCAGCCCGAGCACGCTTAACTATGAAGTTCTTCCGCTTCCCGGTGATGAGAAGTAGTTTGAAAATTCCTTATCAAGGGGGTTGCGGGTTCGAGACCTGACTTCAACAATACGCCGCTGCTGAGAAATAGGCGTGGAGAGGCTTTGGGTTGCTTGGGCTGCAGCCCGATAATGTGCCGGTTCGGGATTTCCTCTGGTTGAACCGTGGTAGGTCGGCCCTGGGCGTTACAAGTCACATCTGAGATGAATGGGGCCCTATCCCGGCCTTTCACTTCTGATGAGGTATTTTCTGCACTTTCTCATATGCCTCCCCTCAAATCCCCCGGCCTGGATGGTTTTCCTCGTATTTTTTTTCCAAAATTATTGGCACATTGTTGGGTCAGAAGTGATGCCCGCATCTTGTTCTTAATTTTCTTAACCACCGCCTTTCCTTTGAGGCTTTGCATGCAATCACTATCATCCTTATTCCTAAATGTGACGCCCCGGAGGTAGTCTCTAGCATTCGTCATATTAGTCTTTGCAATGTAATTTATAAGATTGCTCTTCCAAATGTAATTTATAAGATTGCTTCCCAATCTGCTTTCATCTCAGCTGGAAGGTTGATTACTGATAACATCCTCATTGCTTTTGAGATTAACAACTTCCTTCGTTACGCGGCTCCGAAGTGCAGCCCATACCTTGCCCTCAAACTTGATATGAGCAAAGCCTAAGACCCGGTGGAATGGTCTTGTCCGTCTCATTTACTTCACCGTTTGGGTTTCGCGACACTCAATTTATTTCTTTAATTATGCAATGTATTACATCTGTTAATTATTTCTTTAATTTGGTTCTCTAAAACCTTTTCTATTTCTTCTACGGGCATAGGTTTTCAGTAATCTTCTCGACCACACGAAGATTGATGAATCACTTTGCGGTGTTGTAATTTGCCCTCTGGCTCCGAGTATCTCCCTATTAGGCAAAAACGACACAGAAGAAAGGTAGAAGAAGGAGATAAAAGCAAAGCTCAATTGATAATTTCATGTCTTTCTCAGAGAGATACATCGCACTTAAATAGGAGGAGAAAACTGCTGTTATAGATTTCAGCAATTATACTTTCTTAAATAAATAAATAACGTTACACATAAATATGATTTTGTAACTGCTAACTCCAGCTTTTATTTCAGTCCATTAACCTTCATGTGCAAGTAACAGCCGGTCCAAGCCAACAGTGCAGCCATCAACAACATCTTGGGGATCCTTCAGGTCTACGCCAATGCCTTCGGGCAAGTTATTAGCCTACAAAAATCGTCTTTGGTGTTCAGTTGATCCACGCCCGCCGCCATTTCTGCTGAGTTGTCAGCTATTCTTGGTGTTCCTAGCCGCGACAACCTCGAGTTCTATTTGGGAGTTCGTTCGGTTGTTGGACGTGCTCGTTGCTCCCTATTTAATTACAACAAGGACGGAATATGGAACATTCCAAGATTAGTCTCACACCGCCTACTCAGACGGTACACTCGTGCTTATAATATGCCCCACCTCTCATATTTGACCCGGGTTTTGGAATGGAAAATGAGTGCGGTGGTTTAACAATTTCAACGATCCCCACTTTCTCCATGAGCTGCTTCAGGCAGCCTAACAAATTGCTTAAGGAAATTGAGTCCATTGCTTCGTCCTTTTGGTGGGTAGGGGAAACCAGAAGGTGATTCCACTGCAACATTTATATTTTATGGCGGCGTTTGTGAAAACGTGGCCGTTTAATTTAGTATTGGCAACGTTAAACGTGGTTGTTGATGTTTTTTATGACGAAATCTCCGCTTCGTGGTAACGGATTAGTGGCCAGTGCCTCCTAAAAATGCTGCCAATGCTCATATTTGTCATAGTGTTAGTTGGAAAGCATGGTCTCACTTATGCCTGCCTAAATTTGTTGGTGGCCCGGGCGTCCGTCAACTCCAATCCTTCAACAAAGCTCTCCTCGCTAAGCAAGCTAGCTTGGCGGATCGTCACTCGTCAATCCTCACTCGTCAGTCATCTCTTTCGTGCTAGATATTTCCCGAGTGGCTTTTTTCAATGCCACATCAGGACTCTATACATCCTTCTGTTGGTCTAGTTTGCTTTATGCTCGCGATCGAGTGGCTATTTAGCTCGAGCTCGAGCTCGAGCTAAATATTTCGAGCTCGAGCTTGAGCTCGTCGAGCTCATCCTACTTGGCTCGAGCTCGAGCTCGAGACCAGTATATTGAGCTCGAGCTCGAGCTCGAGCTTTCGAGCTCGCGAGCTTGAGTCGAGCTCGAGCTGCTCGCGAGCTTTTTGCTCATGAGCCTATTTTTATTTATATTTACATATATATTTTTATAAATACCCAAAAAAAGATCGAGAGACGGCTCGCGAGCTCATAAACAAGAGTAATCGAGCTCGAGCTCGGCTCGAAATCGAGCTCGAGCTCGAGTTCAACTGGCTCGAGCTCGAGTCGAGCTTTTTTCGAGCTGGCTCATCGAGCTCACGACCCGGCTTGACTCAACTTACACCCCTATTCGTAGGTTTCTTACTTTTTGTTGGGCTACCTGGTGGCGCCGTAACTTTTGTAGGTTTCTTACTCTTTGTTTGGCTATCAGGTGGCGCCGTAACAATAAATTACTGCCCCCATTTTAACTACGGCGTCCAAAATTTCATCCAATCATGACTGTGAATTTCAGGAAAAGCCAAAATCGAGCTCTGAATTTTGCCACCGGCGTAAATTTGTGGAACCTTCCACCCTCATTTGCTTTTGCGGGGCAGTGCGGTTTTAAATGTTGGAGTAGAAAATGGAAGCCAACGCCTTTAATTTTGATTATCATAACATCCATAATTGGGAATTATTGATGACGTGTCAAGTAAAGCATAATGCTTTCCGTACAAAATTGTCTAAACAAAAATTGAACAATTTGATTCCATTATATGTTCATGATAAGGTAGAATATTATTTTAATCTCATATTAAATAAGGAAAAAGTATATTAGTGCAAAAATAAAATGTGATTGGCTTTAATTTATGGGTATAACTTTGTTTTTTTGTTTGTTTTAAGAGAGTTGATATTAGCAGTTCAGAACTGACTATTCGCAATCCATTCGCATAACCTCATATTAAATTAGCGAAACATTTTGTTGATTTATTAAGTACTAGAAGCATAGAAAAATATCTTAAAGACAAACAATTTAAAAGCCTACCAGAAAAACAAGTTAAATTGCATGCATAGAGAAATTAACTCTAAACCAAGTTAAATGACAAACCTTCTTCTAACCAGAAAACTAACTACTTTTTTGAGATTTTCGCTGGATAATTTTCTTTTTTTTGAAGGTGAATCTAAGAGAGGGAAAAACGGCGCGATCGATAGAACTACTGCTAGAGTTTAGACAACGGGAGAGAGATGAAGATGAGATTATTTGATGGGGTGCGATTAGCGTGAATTGGACTGCGAATATAATTATGAATTTTACAATTTTTGGGGTGCGAATAGCGAGAATTGGACTGATAATATCATCTCTCTTGTTTAATGTCGGTTCCACCATTCATGTACTTAGCTCTATTTTAATCTCGCTTTATGATTAGTGCGAGAACCAATGGTTTGATAGAAATTGAGTAATGTTGATGTGAATTGTCGCTCTCATTTATCTCGACGCCTTCAATGATTGGGCGCAGTTTAGAGCAAAATGATTCTCGCGAAGAGTGGGTGATTGTTAAGGCGCGTGTGAGAGTATTTACTTAGTCTCACATCGACTATGCGATAAATTTCTACGTACCCATAAGTAAACGTTTTTGTGTTGAATATGATTTTAGCTAAGTGCGCATACACCTAGCCCAACTTCAATCAATGTTTAATTCTCGCTCACAAGTACATTTCTATCTCCATTGGATTTTGTTCTCAAATATTGCATAGGATATTGCTACTTAATTCTAAGTTTAAATTATCAGATATTTTGAGGTAAATTAAAAGTGACCCAAACTTGAACATTTTCTGTTTCAATCCACTAGAACTAATAGCAGAGAATAGTTTATGTATCTCTACTACATGTAAAAGAATATGCATATTATGACGTTAGCATCTTCTAAGAATTCACAATCATCAGATCAACTTAATAATCAGTGGTGGAGATGATGCAGCACGCCCGGACCCGCCCCGGCCGGCGGAGTCATGTTAAAAATACTCGATGCACACAAATTAGAGGAAATGAATTGCATTCATAAGAAAGAACCAATAGGTACAATTGAACCGCCAACTACAATTGAACCACCAACACGAGACAGTTTCGCGTGGTATTGGACAAATACAAATAAACGTAAACACGCAAACAAAAGAGGAGCTGGAAACTCTCAACTAGCCACAAGACTCCTCCAAGCTGCAGACCGCCACTGCACTTGCAGACCGCCCCCTGTAAGCTGCAGACCGCTTGAGAGCTTTCCCAGACACCAAACTGCTCAGACCGCTCCTTCAACCAGGCAGATCGCTCGGACAGCTGCTCAGACCGCTCCTGTATGCAGCTCAGATCGCTCTTCCAATCCAGCTTTTGATCGCACCTCCAAAGCTTCGATCACACTTCCAATCCAGAGCTCAGATCGCACTCCAAGCTCAGATCGCACCTCCACTCCAAACCTCCAGATCGCACAACTCCACACCTCCAGATCGCACAACTCCACACCTCCAGATCGCACACTTCCAAGGCTCAGATCTGATCGCACCTCCAAGGCTTTGATCCAGCTCGCTGAACTCCCAAAAAATTAAACCCAGATAGCCACCAAGACTGCTGATCGCCAATAAGAGACCGCCTCCTGTTTTCCCGTTTCTCAATTCTTCCGCAATACTTTTTCACGCGCTACTTTTCTTCTCTGCCATCAAGCCCTTTTATAAGCATTCCAAACAAGTAAGAGGCAGCCACGTGTCCCCTCATATAATGCATTCACGCCTACATTCTCTTTCTCTCTCTTCCCTTTTCTTCCGCATACATGCAGCCACCATTGTTTCTTCATTAACTAATATATAATCATATTATATATATATTTCTATTTATGTATATATATATATATAAACGTCATTGACCAAAGTCAATGCCAACATTTCTCACTTCATAAAAGTTAACACTCCCCCTTGAAGTGAGCTCCGGAGACAACACCGAGGAGAGATCGAAGACGCTCAAATGGCCCCCTATATAGAGCCTTCGTGAATATATCAGCAATGTTGTCCTGACTCTGCACATACTCCACCTTTAGTGTTCCATTCAACACCTTCTCCCGTACGAAGTGGTGCTCAATCTCAATATGTTTTGTTCGCGCGTGACACACTGGATTGGTTACCAGTTTCAGGGCACTTGAATTATCTCCGCGGAGCAAGGTAGGCTCGCTTACCTCCTCATAAATGTCCCCCACCAATCTACGCAGCCAAACGCCCTCCTGGGCTGCCAAGGACGACGCCTTATACTCTGCCTCTGTAGTTGATAAGGACACGGAGCTCTGCTTCTTGCTGCACCAAGAGATAGCAGCCGACCCGCACATGAAGACATGGCCAGATGTTGATTTTCGACCATCCGTATCTCCCCCGTAGTCAGCATCTGTATACCCATGCAACAAGAATTCAACGCCCGCCTTGTAAAGCAGCTCAAACTCCAAGGTTGACTTTACATATTTCAAAATACTCTTCGCTGCCTCTAGGTGGGGCATCTGCGGCTCCTGCATATACCGACTAACTAGGCCCACAGAGAAGGCGATGTCAGGCCGGGTAATAGTCAAGTAGATCAAGCTCCCCATCAGGGCTCGGAACACTTTTGGTTCTGAGAGGATTCTTCCCTCATCCTTCCCCAGCTTCAGCCCAACCTCAAGCGGAGTAGAGCAGCTCTTCCCCTCCTTCATGCCGAAGCGCTCCACGATCTGCTTCGCATAAGCCTTTTGGGATACGAGCACTCCGCTCTCTTTCCTCTCTACCTCCAAGCCAAGGAAATGGTGCAGCTCACCAAGATCCTTCATCTCGAAACGGATAGACAGCTCTGCACGAAGCTTTGCAACCTCTCTATCATCGTTGCCTGTTACGATCATATCATCAACATATAATAGCACCAGCACGTGCAGCTCCCCCTTTTTCTTTACAAAAAGACTCGAATCAGAGTCGGATGCAGAGTAACCGCAAAACTGTAGATACTCTGCGATCTTCCCATACCAGGCTCGAGGTGCCTGCTTCAACCCATACAATGCTTTCCTCAGCTTGCACACGTGTCCAGGGTGCGATTTGGACGCAAAACCTGGTGGCTGCAGCATAAAGATATCTTTATCAATCTCTCCGTAAAGAAAGGCATTCTTCACGTCGAGTTGCCAGATCTTCCAATTCTGGCACGCAGCAAGCGCAATCACCATTCGGACGGAAGTCATTTTTGCAACAGGACTGAATGTCTCATCGTAGTCCTCTCCATAGTGCTGCGAGAAGCCCCGAGCCACAAGACGAGCCTTGTATCGCTCCACACTTCCGTCTGCCTTCTTCTTCACCTTGAAGACTCATTTACAAGTGACAGGGGTGATGCCATCGACCTTGGGCACAAGGTCCCAAGTCTCATTCTTTTCAAGGGCAGACATCTCCTCCTTCATAGCTTCCTCTCATTCCTTCACTCCAGTGGCCTCCTCAAAACAGGATGGCTCTCGCTCGTCCAGAGGTCCTGCAAAGAAACATGAACAGGTGCTCACCAAGTTACTCTCCCTGTAGCGTGCTGGTGGTATGATAGTTCGCTTACTTTCTTAACTCAACACCTCTCTCTGCAGCAACAGTGGTAACTTCTTCTTCTTCAGTAGCTTGCCTTGGAGCAACACTCCCCCTGTCTCTGGATCCTGAAGTACCCGAGTCTGACGGAGACGGAGCACTTGGGGATAATGGCAACTCCACAAGAGAGTTATCAACAACTCTCCTCTCTTCAACTCTCCCTTCTTCCTTACTTTCTTGCATCGAAATAGTAGAGATGCCTTTGTATGATGCCAGCTCATCAAACACCACATCTCATGAGACAATGAACTGACGAGTCTCAGGGTTCATGCACTTCCAGCCTTTTTTGCGTTCATCATAACCAATGAAGACGCACTTAAGAGCCTTTGCCTCCAGTTTCGTCCTTGTCGCATCCGGAACATGTACATAGCACGTGGATCCAAACACCCGAAGATGACTCACATTTGGCTTCTCTCCCCACATCATTTCAAAAGGAGACTTCATGTTCACAGGACTCAACGGCATCCGGTTGATTACATATGTTGCACATGCCATCCCTTCTGCCCATAGGGCCTTGGGCACACCTTTGGCATATAACCAGCTGCGGCATGTCTCCGCCACATGTCTCAGCTTCCTTTCTGCTACTCCATTCTGCTGGGGAGTGTGAGCACACGACAGCTCCCTTTGGATTCCATGTTTCCTGCAAAAGTTGCCGAACTCTGTCGAGGTAAATTCTCCTCCATTGTCAGACCGCAACTTTTTGATTCTTAGCCGCAACCTGCCTTCAACGAGCTCCTTGAACTCTTGGAATTTCTTGAACACCTCTGACTTATCCTTCATGAAAAAGGTCCACGTGAAGCGAGTATAGTCATCAACAAGAATCAACATGTACCTGTTTCCACCAAGGGTGGGGGTGGTGCACGGACCCAGCACATCGCTGTGAATGCACTCCAGTGGTGCCCTGCATCTGGATGTAGACCTGTCGTATGGAAGGCTATGAGCCTTCCCGTACTGGCATCCTTCACATACATGCCCATCACCAACAGAGGTCAGCTTAGGCAAGCCTTTCACCAAGCTCTTCGCTACCATGGCCCTTAACTTGTCCATCCCAATGTGCCCAAACCTCTCATGCCAGATAACCGCGCTGTCATTGGTCTTCATCTTGTCGACGTAGGAGCTTGATGATAACACATACAAGTCCTTCACCCGCCGCCCTGTGTGAGTCACATCATCTTTTACCGCCGAGAAGTTCTGCAAGAACTTGACTTCTTTTGGTCTAAAAAGAACATGATAACCTGCATCCACTGCATTTGCTACCGAGAAGAGGTTCTTTGTCATCCCTGGCACATGATACACACTCTTCATTGTGAGAGATCTTCCTTCACTGCCCAGGGATACGAAGCCTTCCTTCTCCACCGGATGCACCGTATCGTCAGCCGTCACAATCGCATCATTTCCATTATAAGGGTGCCAAGAGGCGAATTTCGACTCATCTCCTGTAAGATGGTGCCCGCAACCTGAGTCGATGATCCAGTCTTCTCGAAAATTGATGGAGGCAAGAGCACTGACAGACTTCTCCGTCATGTTTGCTATGAAACAGTTGTTCCAATCACGATCTCCTTTGTCTTCACCTTGTTCTCCTTCTCCTCCACGTTCTCCTCGCCTTGGACGTTCCTCTTTCTCAGCAACATGTCCGGCCTTTAAGTTGGACCGACAGTTTCTCGCTATGTGTCCATACTTGCGACAGGCAAAGCACAACGGCCTGTTCTGCTCATCATACCGAGGAAGAAAGTTCTTCCCATCTCCTTGAGAGGACGATGACGATCCGTCTCCTGAACTCTTTTTCTGTCTTTCAACTGGCCTTTTCTTTCCTGAAAAGAAAACTTCAGTCTCTCCTCCCGTGAGGGTTACTCCTGCCATCTGACTTGCCAAACTCTCTTGAGATGATAAGAGATTCTCCAACTCTACTAGGGACGGTTGAGTAGCCCAACCCTGAACAGCAGTTATGAAGGCCACGTACTCCTTTCGCAGGCCACGAATAATGTGTCTTTTTAACTTCGCCTCAGAGATAGGCTCGTCAGGGTCTAGGACAGAGATCTCTGCACAGAGATTTTTCATCTTAAGAAAGAAATTCGAAATCGTCAACTCACCTTGACTGGCTTTTGCCAGTTCGTTTTCCAAGAACTGCAACCGTGCCACGTTCTTTTTATTGAATAGGCCGTCCAGAGCTTTCCAAATTTCTGATGCAGACTTACACCCCATAATATGATCAAATAGTTCTGGGGAAATTTCCCGTTTGAGAACGAACTCGGCTTTGGCGTTTGTCTTTCTCCATGCTCTGACAACGTGAGCATTGTCCCCGGCTGCAACAACCTGCTCCTGCTCATCTCCGCCCACAACTTCCCATAGGTCCTCCCCTAGCAAGTAGCTCTCCATACAGGATCTCCATTTCTTGTAGTTTAGGTGTGAGAGGAGCTCTACACCAAAACCTCTTCCTTCCATACTCTAACACTCACTTTGCAACGAGATCGGCGCAGCTAGTTCGAACCTGGCTCTGATACCATGTTAAAAATACTCGATGCACACAAATTAGAGGAAATGAATTGCATTCATAAGAAAGAACCAACAGGTACAATTGAACCACCAACACGAGACAGTTTCGCGTGGTATTGGACAAATATAAATAAACGTAAACACGCAAACAGAAGAGGAGCTGGAAACTCTCAACTAGCCACAAGACTCCTCCAAACTGCAGACCGCCACTGCACTTGCAGACCGCCCCCTGTAAGCTGCAGACCGCTTGAGAGCTTTCCCAGACACCAAACTGCTCAGACCGCTCCTTCAACCAGGCAGATCGCTCGGACAGCTGCTCAGACCGCTCCTGTATGCAGCTCAGATCGCTCGTCCAATCCAGCTTTTGATCGCACCTCCAAAGCTTCGATCACACTTCCAATCCAGAGCTCAGATCGCACTCCAAGCTCAGATCGCACCTCCACTCCAAACCTCCAGATCGCACAACTCCACACCTCCAGATCGCACAACTCCACACCTCCAGATCGCACACTTCCAAGGCTCAGATCGCACTTCCAAGGCTCAGATCTGATCGCACCTCCAAGGCTTTGATCCAGCTCGCTGAACTCCCAAGAAATTAAACCCAGACAGCCACCAAGACTGCTGATCGCCAATAAGAGACCGCCTCCTGTTTTCCCGTTTCTCGATTCTTCCGCAATACTTTTTCACGCGCTACTTTTCTTCTCTGCCATCAAGTCCTTTTATAAGCATTCCAAACAAGTAAGAGGCAGCCACGTGTCCCCTCATATAATGCATTCACGCCTACATTCTCTTTCTCTCTCTTCCCTTTTCTTCCGCATACATGCAGCCACCATTGTTTCTTCATTAACTAATATATAATCATATTATATATATATATATATATTTCTATTTATGTATATATATATATAAACGCCATTGACCAAAGTCAATGCCAACATTTCTCACTTCATAAAAGTTAACAAGTCACAACCTGCCAGCGGAACACGAACTGGCACGCGCCGCGAAAGGATGAGGCCTGTTAGGAAAGGTGCTTATCAAGGAGGTCTGGGGATCAAACCCCAGCCTCAACAACCCGCCGCGCTGAGAATAGGTGCGGAGACGGGTTGGGGTGTCTGGGCTGCAGTCCTTTCGCGGCGGGTGCCACTTCGTGTTCCGCTGACAGGTGTGACTCCGCCGGCCGGGGCGGGTCCGGGCGTGCTGCATCAGGAGATAAATGCGGAAGCGAGTAAGAAGGACAAAAATATTTCTAGGTCTCCTAAACCTATAGGTTGCGTTCGTTTCGCGGGTTTTGAGAGGAAGGAATTGGTTTTGGGTATATCAAAACCAATTTTTTTTGTACGTTTGACGTTTTTTAGGAAGGAATTGGCATTCATAGAAAACCTACGGGTTTTGGAGGAATGTGTTTGAACAAAACAAATTCTAGCGTTCGTTTGCTTAATTTAAAAGAGGGGATTGGTTTTGGCCCAAAACTCATGAGTTTTGCTTTTGAAAAATCCTTTTATGTCCAAAACTTACTTATTTAGATGGATTTTGGGATAGTTTTGACACTGTTCATCATCATTGTGGTCGGAGTTCATCATCATTTTGGTCGGAGTTCATCATCATTTTGACATTGTTCAACATCATTTTCTCTCAAAACCTTCTCCAAACGAACACAAGAATTTATTTTTTGCCAATATCCAAAACCTCTGCGCCATAAGTTTTCGGCCAAAACCAATTTCCGTCTCTCAAAACCTACCAAACGAACGGAGTCATAGGGAAAAGAGGGGAGTCTCTAGTTCTCCTAGACTAAAAGGTATTTATACTAAAAAAATAAAATTCATAGTTTCATCTTTGAGATATGATGACATTAAATAGGGAGCCAGAGAAAGGGAGGAGAATAAAAAGATAGAAAAAGATAAAGGTAGAAGAAGAAATTAGGTACAAGACCGGGACCATACACATGGTCCGGGTCTGGACGGCTTGCAAAATTTCGTATATATAAAAAAAAATTATCAGGCGAAATACACTTGGATCGGAGGGCTGTAAATCTGTCAGACTGCATATCGGAGGGCTGCAAATGCAATATGGATCATGAGTATGGCCCAGGTTGCGGACGAAAACAAAATTCGAAAGGTAGGGAGAAAGAAGTGTGTGCCTCCATTTTGAGTGCGCATCTTTCTACCCCAAAAAATGTGCAAAGAAACAACCCTTTCTACCCCTCGATGTTTGCGTAATTACAGTTTGCACCCCTCTAACTTTCAAAATTACACTTACCACAAAAAGACCCCCCTTGAAGATTTACTCTAAGGGGATACTTTTATCATGGATGTTGTGAAATGTAAATAAACATTGAGGGGAAATTTTTGTAATTTCAAAAGTTAGATAGGTGCAAGCTGTAATTACGAAAACAGAATTCTTGCCGTAGAAGCATCAGAATGAGAGAAGAGACGAAGATGACAGATTGATTATATAATTCTTGCTGTAGAAGCATCAGAATGAGAGAAGAAGAGACAAAAATGGCAGATTGATTAACCTTCAACCATAGAACAGATCGGCTGCAACTTGTTGCAGAAACTTATTAAGCAGAAAGTAGATTTGCAGTTCTTATTTCCAATATGAGCTTATTCCACCTTCAATCCAAACAACTTCATAAATCGGACTAATTTATCAATAAAAATTACCCATTAATTCACACACCCACATCACCACCACCACAAACTAATCAAGCCAAACACTGAAAAAACCTGCAGTTTCCCTTCTAGCCTCCTAATAGCCGTTGATGGCGTGAAACTCGGATCTTGCGGATAGAGCTGACCCGGGGGAATCAGCCCGAAATAAGGGGTTGCTCCTGAGGAGGGCGAGCAGCAGGGATTCGAAGGTGTTTTCGGCGCCGGCGGAGACGGAGGAGGCGGGCACAGTTGAGAAGGTGCGGCCGGGGGAACGGGCGGTGGCAGCGATGGTGGTGGCGGCGGCGATGGTGGTGGCGGCGATGGCGGCGGAGGCGGGTAGTACTCTGGTTCCGGTGGCGGTGGGCTTGAATAGAGGCATGGAGTCCCGCAGGGCAAGCAAGTGCACTTCTCTGATGAATCGGGTTGAGATCCGGCGCCGTTGATCAGAACGGCGGCCGCCAGGAGGAGAAGAATCGTCCTTGGATGCATGTTTTGGTTGGGGGGGGGGGGGGGGGGGGGAGTGAGAATTGATGAGGTGGTTCAGCTCTGTGTTCTGTTTTTCGGGTCAGTGCTGCTGTTTTAATTTGTTGATGGAGAGGAGAATCGGAGCGAGGGAATTTGGGTACCGGATAAGAAAGATAAGGTTGGTCGAGTTACTGGACCACTAAGGTGTTTGTTTCTTCGGAATTCGGCCACTACACTCTTAGCCGCATAGTAGTTTTTTTTATGAACTCGCGACCACGCAAGTCCGTCCCGTCGCCGCCCCGCCGCCTAGATCTGATCCCTGCCGCCACCGAAGCTCCATACGTCGCCGGAAATCTTCCATACTCCTTGTTGCCGGACCTCCAAACACCGCCTCTGATTAAATATGATTTATTGCGTTGTAATATGACTATTATCTTCTAAATTTGATTATTATGTGAAAAAAATAATTTTATAAATTTTTGTCAAAGGAGCTGCAAATATTTAATGGGGCTGCAAATAACGATTGAGGAGTTACAAATATCAAAGTGCGCAAATAGTTATTTGTGGTCTGCAAATATAAACATCCTTTTTTAATATTTTTTATACGATGAAATTCAATTCGTGTAACAATAATTATAAAAGCGATGTTAAACGCAGGCCACTTTTGGCTATATGCAAGCCACAATTTTTTAAAAAGAGCGATGATAAATGCAGACCGATTTTAGCTATATGCAGGTCACAGTTTTTTAAAAAAAGATTTCATTTTTCCTTTTAAAACTTTAGGAAAAATGATTCGAGTAGTTTAATACTTCATGTATTATGTGTTTTTTCCTTCGATGCAACCGTGTCCCCAAGGAGTTTACTCGTTTGTCCGAGTCCGATGTATTTTTAAATTACAACCGGCCTAAAGCTATTCATGGGTATTTGCTACGACGATGGTGACGATCGTGATGTCGTCGGCGATGGCGGCGATGACGGCGATGGCGACGATGGCGACGATCGCCGGCGATGGTGGCGATGGCGACGATGGCTGCGATGGCGGCGATGGCGACGATCGCGACGTTGTCGGCGATGGCGGCTATGGAGACCATGGCGGCCATGGCGGCCATGGTTATATTTCGGGTAGTTACGTCGCTAGTGGGGGTACTTTGGATAACCGCATCCCCCATGAATGGGGTACGATTAGCGCCTTTAGGGATACTCCATCAATAGATCTCCCAAATTTACTGACGAAACAGTGACATTCAACATAACCTCGCGGGCATAATATTTTACTTACTTATTTTATGAATGCTATTTTGCTTGGTGATTTATTTAGGAAAATATTAATTTGATTTTTGAATATGTTATGTAAATATGAAATTTGGCCTGCATGAATAATTTTTTGGCCTGCATATATCTGTGGCCTGCATATAACCAAAACCGGCCTGCATTTAAGATCGCTCTAATTATAATTGAAACGGTGAATGAATTCATGTTACGTTCATTGGCATAATTTTTTTTTAATGAACGTATTAAAGCGTTCCTCCGTCTTGTAGGTAAAATTTTTAATCAAATATTGCTCATTAAAAAAAAGTGTGCTGTTATGGGCAGCCCACTTTTGGCTTTAGGCAGCCCATCGTTAATTGCAGCCTATTTTTTTCACATTGCAGCCCAATTTGTTATTGTCAGCCCAATTTTTTTTAAAAAAAAATTAATAAAAGCATAACAAAAACATAATATTCTCCATTCTCCATTGTGTATATATAGATATTTTCATATATTTTGTACTACAAAAATTATCATTCCACATTACATATAAAATATTTAGATTGTGACACATTCATAACGCATCATTGCACTTTGTAATGTGATCCACCCTGTAAAAAAAAAGATTAAATGATGTTTTATTGAAAAGAATAAGTGAACTAAAGGCTATATAGTTTAGTGAATTACCTGGTACTATCAATTGGTAATGCAGCTGTTGAAACCAGTTTCCCGGTTTCAGCGTTCGAAAGGGGGTTGCGACTAACTCTTACTTGACCCAAGCCTTGACTCTTGACTGGTCACTAAGAACTAAGAGACTAGGACTTGATAACAACTGGAGTCTAGGAACAGACCGGCCCCTTAAGCTTCAGCGTGGAGGTCTCACCACATACCCGGAAGATCTTTAGAGCGCTTCCCCTCCCAAGCCAATGCTGAGCTTGGGCACCTTGGAGGGCACTAAGAACAACCTCACCGTCAACTGGAAGGTGACGGGGGAGGGGGGGTGCTTGCTCACAAGACCACGCGAGGGAGGGGGGTAGTGACCAACCCTTCCCAAGGTGCCCATGGGGGTCTATTTATAGACTTTCCCGAAAATGGACTGCGGATAGCAAAAATCCTGCTATTCGCAGTCCAACCATGACCACCATCGATCACGCATGAGGGGGGGGGGGGGGGGGGGGGGGGGGGGGGGGGGGGGGGGGCGAGTGGGACTCGAGGTGTCCATTCCCCCCCTCACGGGAGGTCACACTGACCTCCTTGCCTACACCGGGCGAGTGGGAGGATCCCTCCCACTTGCCCAAAGGGGTCGGCGAGTGGGAGGGCTGCTCCCACTCGCTCGGCGAGTGGGAGGGTCCCTCCCACTCGCCCGGATGAGTGGGAGAAATTCTCCCACTCCCTCCGCAAAGGGCCGGTGCGTGGGAGAAATTCTCCCACTCATCCAAAGGGGGTCGGGGCAGCAGGTGCTTCCTCCGTCTCTCATGCGGCCTCTTTCTGCCTTGATCGGTTTCGACCGTCTTTGCGCGGTCGTTTTGCTCGTCTCGGCCACTTTCGCTATCTCGGCTTCGCCCGGGTCGGGTCACACCGATTCGAGAAATATGAGAGTTGTACAGCAGCAATACTTGTCTCCCGTAGTTTGCAAAAAGGAAGACCAAAAATTGTCCAGGAAATAAGCTGTAAAGTTGAACATAAATTTAAAATTTTATTAGAACAAATTAGTGTAAATAAAATTAAATTATTTAATAAATCTTCATCACATACCTAACAATCTAGATTCCATTTAGCAGCAATGTCTGTACGATACCTCTTCCAACTTGTAAATAGTGGTGGTAGTGGACAATCATTATGCATGACCAGTTGCACAAAATGATTACCATGTACGAACGCTATGAATATTGTCCTTGGGAAAGTAGGCGGTGCCGAATGCAGTGGTAGAAAGGTGAACGATTGGAACTTTGAGAAATGAACAAGCTTGATATTGTAACATGATGCTACTATCAATCCCATATCCGGCATAGTCATCCACTTGTCGAACGACGCAGGAGTAACAAAACAATCCAAAGAGGCCAACAATTCACATGTTCTTGCATTTCCATATATATCTGTATATAAGTTCAAATGTTTTTGTAAAGACAAATAGAGATGAGTTGTGCGAAGAACAAGCTCTCCAAATGATTGCAACCTACTTTCACTTTATTAAAACTGGTGTACCCAAATTCAGTGATGCACTTGTATAGAAATTGTATTGTTGTTCCTCCTTCTAGTTCTGTTTTCTGTATCTTAGCTCTTTCATTGTATAAAGTTCTAAGCACTGTTGTATTACTCTTATCTCTTTGCTTCAATGTTGATAATATCTTGCGTGGTTTTACTCCTGCAGCGTACATCTCATGTACAATTTTCTGTTCAGTCTCTGATAATCTGCCGGCATAAGCATGAGCTTCTAGGTGCACCATATTGTGGTTGTGAACACCGCATTTCACTTCGATAGTCCACTCAGTTCCAATAGCATTTCGTACACCTAACAAAGCGAAAGGACATCCACAACGCTTAGAGGAGGATTTTCTTATATTTTGGTTAATCAACCCTTTAGACCTTTGACTTGGACGTTTATATCCCCCTCTATCACACCCAAACTTAACTCTAGGTTTGCTTCGAGATGACAATTTATCGACCCCTTTAATGGTGATCATAAACTCAAGTCCTTTTGCAGTATTACGTGCCCAACTGACTAACTCTTCCTTCGTAGGAAAACTCATATTGGTGTTAAAATGTAATTTCATGTCTACTTGTGCTAATGCCAAACATTTCTCTCCAATCCCTATAAATTAACAAAAAAAACTCAACATTGACAATATGCATCACAATAATATTCATAGACATTCACAATAATGCAGAACTAATTCGCAGAAAATCAAGCTACGAATAATCATTTCAAGGGGAAAATAAGAGGCAAAAATATACCATAATCTGGAGAAGGGGGCTGCGAACGAGATGAAGAGCCGCTGCGGAACTGGAGCCTGGACGGTTCTGGGTCGAAATTGACGTCAACTAGACCCTCTTCAGTGGAAATGGCGATGTCTTCCGGCAAGGGAGGGTTGGAATGGAGTACCGCGGCATCACCGGCGGGCGGAATGGAGGTCGGGCAGCCCTCTTTAGGCTCTACGGCAGTCATGGAGATGAAAAGTTGTGCAGGAAATGGGAGCGGTGGAGGGGCGAACGGCTGTGCAGGAAATGAGGGGCGGTGGCGGGGGGAGATCGAGAAGTCGACCGATGTTCTTCGGGAGAGGGGAGATCGAACAGAGCGCGGGAGAGGGGAGATCGAGCAGAGCGCGGGAGAGGGGAGATCGAACAGGCGGGAGGAAGCACTGTACTTCGTCGTAGGGAGGGGGGAGATCGAGAAGGCGGAACTCAGAAGGCGGGATTTTCTGGGCTACTATTAGGGTTACGGGGGGGGAAGAAAAAAGGAAAAAATGTGTGGGTCCCACCCATTTTATGGGCTGCCTAAAGCCATAAGTGGGCTGCCCATAACAGCACCCAAAAAAAATCTGACGTCCTAAATTTGAAATTTCTCCATTTTTAAAATAAAAATTAATATAATATAACATTTTTAAAAGAATAAAATAATAAACAAAAATTTTAAAACGGCACTTGTTTTCCATGAATAATATTTAGCCATTAATGATATTTTTTGGGTACAAGAATCTTCTTCATTTAAGTTCAAATGAATATTATTCATTTCATAACATAGATTAATTCGTAAGTAATTTGATGGGTTCGCCAATCTCATCCTTTTATATTTGTTTTATTTAATCAAAAAATAATACAAATTTAAATAAAATGAGAATCAATTATCATCATGAAAATGACCTCCTTTTGAGGTCCCAAATGAAGAGGATCCCGGACCATTTTTTGGACGGTTGATAAAGCATAAGTTGTGGCACAATATCATTTAATGTAATTTTTTTTAAATACTTTTAAGTTTATTTATCTCTCCTAATTTATATTCTTCTATGTTGACTTTATTATTATTATTATTTAATTTACATTACTTTAAATAAAAAATTTATTTATTTTATTTGTTTAATTTAATTCTTATAATTTACTGTCATTTTACACTAATTGTTAGTGTAACAATGAAAGTACCCAACATGTGATTGTGTCATTAAGATATTTGCATAACTCTGGGGCAATGACACCTTAAAAGGAAGCAAAATAGTCTCCCACGTGAAAATAATTATGATTTTTTTTATTTATGTTTTAGTTTATTTAAAATTATAATTCTATCAATGATAAAATAAGAGCGATGTTAAATGCAGGCCGGTTTTGGCTACATGCAAGCCGCGGTTATATTCTGGCCAAAAAATTATTCATGCAGGCCAAATTTCATATTTACATACCATATTCAAAAATCAAATTAATATTTTCCTAAATAAATCACCAAGCAAAATAACATTCATAAAATAAGTAAGTAAAATATAATGCGTGCGAGGTTACGTTGAATGTCACTGTTTCGTCAGTAAATCTGGGAGGGCTATTGATGGAGTAGCCCTAAAGGCGCTAACCGCACCTCATCCATGGGGGTGCGGTTATCCAAAGAACCCTCACTAGCGACGTAACTACCCGAAGTATAACCATCGCCGCTGTCGCCGCTGTCGCCGCCATCACCGTTGTCGCCGACATCGCCGACGACGTCGCGATCGTCGTCGTCGCCGACGTCGCCATCGCCTTAACAAATACCCATGAATATCTTTAGGCCAGTTGTAATTTAAAAACACATCGGACTCGGACAAACGAGTAAACTCCTTGGGGACACGGTTGCATGGAAGGAAAAAACACATAATACATGAAGTATTAAACTACTCGAATCATTTTTCCTGAAATTTAAAAAGGAAAAATGATATTTTTTTTAAACTGTGACCTGCATATAGCTAAAATCGGTCTGCATTTAACATCGCTCTTTTTAAAAAACTGTGGCCTGTATATAGCCAAAACTGACCTGCGTTTAACATCGCTCTAAAATAATTGGACAATGGCGATGAGTTTATGTTTTACCACAATTATGAGATCTCTCTTAAATCATCACATCCTTTCATGTATAACACCGGTGAAACACTCAATCAGATAATTCCAACTCAATTGCATCAAAAATTAAAGAGGATCCCCTACATGTAATAATTCAAGATAATTAGTTTTTGTCGGCGTCTTCTTCCGGGTTGAAATAATTTCCAAGTTTTTGTCGGCGTCTTCTTCCGAATTAAAAATTATTGAGAATTTTTTATTAAAAAAAATTATAAATGAATTAGATTAGTGAACTCGGCGGGTCTGCTTGAAATGCATCTGTACTGTGAAATGAATCTCCTCTATTTTATCACAAATGGAGAGGTCCTGATCCTGATATTAGAGCAAGTTACGTGCATATCTAAAATGGATACGTGCACACAAATGATTAGTGCACAGTAAAAAATTTCATTTGCAGCTAAAATTTATAAATGAAATTGTTGCACCCGTATTTCGTCGAGAACTGAAATGTATAAGAAAACACCTCGGATGTCTTATTCGGAGATCTCAAGTGTTCACATCGGCGGGCCTTAGGTGTTCAGATCGGCGGGCTCTCGATAACGAGTGGAAGGCAGTTCATGTTGAGGTATATTGAACTATCGGGTTAACGGATGCTTAGCGGTAGGTTAGGACCCGTTAGGGATCCACGCACCCGCCGGGGAATTAGGGTTTGCCTATAAATACCCTGCTAGGGGCAACGAGTAGAGTGTTCCAAACTAGACACTCACGTGGATGCTTCGAGCACCATTCTAACATTCTCGAAGTCCACTCGTTCCCGCTCGTGCGTTTCCCGTAACTGTTCTTCCGCCGCTTCTCTCTCTGGCGCCTCGCCGTTTTCCCCGTCGATCGAAGTTGCAGATCGCCGCTTGCGAGAATAGTAACAGTTGTTCTCCCGATCGCGTTCTTCATCGACGTGAAGGGAGGCCGCCGGTTCTGGTTCCCATCGATTGAAGTGGAAGGTCGCCGGTCAATCGCTACAGAGGAAGAAATTCCTGGGAAGGCCGGTTCTCGTTTGTTGTCGTCGTCTGATCGCTGGAGGAAGGAGATCCTTTCGTCAAAGAAGCCCCGTACGCGGTAACCGCCTGTCGCTCTTCCCAATCGAGAAATCGCGAGGATTGACCGTTGTCCCTGCACTCGCCGCCGTCTACAGCCAATCCAGTCCCTGCTAACGTACAGTGAAATGCCGCCTCCGATCCCTGTCGACGCAGCCGATCCCAGTCGACGCCTTCCACGACGTAGTCGAACCCAATCGACGTCGTCCCAGTCGACGCTTCTTCAGTCGACGCATCTCCTGTCGACGCATCTCATTCGACGCCCTCCCAGTCGACGCCCTTCTCAGTCGACGCTTTCCAGAGAGACGTCACTGTTGCTGTCGGTTTTCCGATATCGGAATTCCGACAGCACTGTCGGATTTCCGACAGCACTGTCGGATTTCCGACAGCTCTCTCCCTCTTGGTGATCCAGTTTTTGGCTTTGGTGGTTCATTGCCGCCGTTGTCTGCGTGGATCTAGTCTTCGACGACTTTGTTCCGCCGGAGAAGAGGAGCACAACCTTTTCTGGATTGGATTCAAAGATTTTCTCGCCTCTACACGTTTCAGGTGATCTCTCTCTAGTTTTCTGCTTGTGATTTGTCTGCTAATGGAAATTTACTGTTTGTGGTGAGACACAATGTCGAAGGGCTCTACTCCTGTTCCGATGATAAAATTGGAGAAATTCTCCAATTCTGAATTCAGTGCTTGGAAGAGGAACACTCAGTTTGCCATGAAGTACCTGAATGTGTTCTACACCATTCAGACTGTACGTGTTGAGGTTCTTGGGACAGCTGGAGAGACTCAGTGGGTGGTCGATGAAGATTTCTGTCGTGATTACTTGTTGAACTGCCTTTCCAACAAGCTTGCTGAGACGTACAGCAAAATGAAGACCGCCAAAGAAATCTGGGATGCTCTGGAGGAGCAGTTCAAGGAAGAGGAAAATATGTCCAAGACGCACCTCGTGGACAAGTTCATGGCTTTCACCTTCAATGAGGAAAGGGAAATCCTTCCACAGGTGGCCGATTTTGAGAATCTAGTGGACAAGCTGAACAGTGAGAACATCCTTTTGCCTGATGGTTTTGTTGCAGGAGCTATTATCTTCAAGCTCCCGTCGGCGTGGTACTCCTTTAAAACGGAGATGTATCGGAAGAAAACGCAGGTCAGTCTTAAAGACCTCAAGCGCTTCATTTGCATTGAGGATGAGAACATGACTAGACACGCTAGGGAGACCATTAGCAAGCAGTCCTCTGCTGCCAACATGGTCACGCATCCTAAGCGGAAGTTTAAGCCCGGCAAGACTAGACCGTTACCCAGTGCACCTGCAGTTGTGGACACGAGCAAGAAGACGAAGAAATTCAAAGGTAAGTGCTACAATTGTAACAAGTGGGGTCACTGTGCTTCCGAATGCAAGCAGCCCAAGAGAGGAGATCCTAATACACTAAAGCCTGATAATAGGGCCAATATGGTCCATCAGACTGCGCCCACCGACTTTGTTGCCATGGTCGGTAACGGACAGGCCAGTACAGAGTGGTGGCTAGACTCAGGTGCTACATGTCACGTCTGCAACAACACTGCGCTTCTGGAGGATGTCACTGCAGTCCGAGAGACTGTTACTGTTGCTGATGGAGGAGTTGCTGACGTGCTAAGGGTCGGCAATGCTACCTTGACGCTCTCCTCAGGTAAAATTCTTACTTTGAAAAATGTTAAATTTATACCATCATTAACTGCTAATTTAATTTCAATTAGTTTGTTATGCGATGCGGGTATGTCCTTTAACATTAGTGGTGGTCGAGTAACGCTTATGGTTCACTCGCACTACTTTGGTTGTGCGTATGTCTTCAACGGCATGTATAGGTTGAGTCTAGCAAACGAAGTAGTAAATCAGGTTAGTTCTACTTTGATAGATCCTAAGACTTTACACGCAAGACTAGGACACGTCAATTATAGAAAACTACTCCTGCTAGCTAGAACTCACAACATCCCTTTAGACACAAAAACCAAATTTGACAAATGTGAAATCTGTGCTCAAACTAAGATAACTAGAGCACCTTTTAGTCAGGTTTCTAGGAGCACACATTTACTAGAGTTAATACACTCCGACATATGTGACTACAAAAGCTTTGTCACACGTGGAGGTCGGAAGTATCTGATAACTTTTATCGACGACTACTCTAGATTCAGTCACATTTATCTACTTAAATCCAAAGATGAAGCTTTTGAAAAATTTCGTATATTCAAAACTAGGGTTGAGAATCAACTTGACATGAAAATCAAACGGCTAAGGAGTGATAGAGGAGGAGAATACGTCTCCGGGGAGTTCAGAGATTTCCTTGCCAGCAATGACATCATCCCTGAAACGACTGTTCCTTATTCCCCCCAATCCAACGGTATTGCTGAGCGGAAAAATAGGACTTTAACAGAAATGTTGAATTCCATGTTGTTGACTGATGGCATGCCTGCGGCCTACTGGGGTGAAGCTGCCCTCACGTCTAATCACATTCTTAATAAAGTTCTCCATGCCAAGTTGACTAAGACACTCTATGAGCTTTGGTTTAAGAGACCTCCTAGATTTGATAATCTTAAGACCTGGGGCTGTATCGCTTATGTTAGGATACCTGACCTTAAAAGAGCTAAGATTGGACCTAGGACAAATACGTGTATCTACATCGGATGTGCGGAGGATAGTGCTGCCGACAGATTTCTAGATCTCTCAACAAACACTGTAATCGAATCTAGAGACGCTGTCTTCTTTGAGGATAAGTTCCTTAAGGATAAGAACCTGACGCTTCCAGGTCTGCCAACCACTAGACTTGAGCCTGCAGCTGAGCCAAGTCAACGTAACTCTGACACTGAGCCTGTAGACACGTGTGGTTTAGATACCAGAAGGCTATCTAGTAGAGAGAAAATGCCTAAAAGCTTCGGTACAGATTTCGTGACTTACCAAGTTGAAGCTGATCCATCCACATATAAGGATGCGATGCGATCTCGAGACTCTCTATTATGGAAAGAAGCCATCGATGAAGAGTTAAACTCTCTCATGCAGAACAACACTTGGACATTGATTGACTTGCCCAAAGGGGCTAAGACCATTGGAAACAAATGGGTTCTGAAGAAGAAGCTTAATCCTGATGGGAGTATTGCCAAATACAAAGCACGTCTAGTTGCAAAAGGCTTCACTCAAGTGAGTGGCATAGACTACTTTGATATATACTCACCCGTTTGTCACTATGCGACAATTAGGATACTTCTCGTTATAGCATCTATTGAACACTTTACAGTTCATCAGATGGACGTCAAGACTGCATTTCTTAATGGAGATCTGACCGAAGAGATCTACATGCACCAACCTGAAGGGTTTGTGGTAGAAGGTCTAGAAAATAAGGTCTGTAAGTTGATTAAGTCACTATACGGATTGAAGCAAGCACCTAAATTGTGGCACGAAAAATTTGACACTTGTGTTAAAGCTATGGGTTTTAAATCCAGCTTTTCAGATAAATGTCTGTACGTTCGTACAAGTTCAACTAAAGTTGCAATTATATGCTTGTATGTTGATGACATGCTAATTCTGGGCACTGATCAGTCTGAGGTGAAAGACGTGAAAGCTGCCTTGACGACACAATTTAGCATGACTGACTTAGGCGTGGTGAAAACCATCCTAGGAATGGAAGTGAACTTCTCTAACAAGGGTATTACCCTCAGTCAGAGTCACTATATTAGAAATCTACTTGAGAAGTGGGGTTACGTTCATAGCAATGGTAGTGAGACTCCATACGATTATAACAATAGACTGCAACCGAATGAAGGTTCATCTATTAGACAGTTGGATTACTCCAAACTCATAGGTAGTCTCATGTATGCTACAACCTGCACTAGACCTGACATAGCCTTTACGGTCGGCATGTTAAGTAGATTTACGAGTAACCCCGGGCAGGACCACTGGAATGCCTTAGCAAGGCTCATGCGATACTTAAAGCACACGGAAAAGTATGATTTATGTTATAGTGGACATCCTCCTGTACTTGAGGGGTATTCTGACGCCTCCTGGTGTTCAGAAATTGCTGATAGTAGATCCACTAGCGGTTTTGTATTTACCCTAGGAGGAGCAGCAGTAGCTTGGAAGTCAAAGAGGCAGTCGTGCATTGCACTATCCTCTATGAAATCAGAACTCTATGCTCTTGCCTCCGCAGGAGAAGAAGCTGAGTGGATAAGAGATCTGATCATCGACATTCTAATGACGAGTCTTAAAATGAACTCTATTTCGCTTTATTGTGACAATCAAGCCACAAAGACCATTGCAACAAATACGTTGTTCAATGGAAATCGAAGGCAACTAAGGATGAAACAGGCCTGGTTGACCCATCTCACCAGTCAGGGGATAATCTCCCTATTGGACGTGAGATCGAAGGATAATGTAGCAGATGTCCTTACCAAGGGCTTATGTAAGGTTCTAACACATAAAACATCGGGGGAGATGGGATTAAGGTTCATTTAGTATGACTTAATACCCTGCTTATGTTTTAAATCTTAGAACCGTAGTCTGCTTACATTCGAGCATCTAGAGTGAGCACACGGAAGTATTCCAGATGCTATCTGATGAAAGCCAGAGATGGATAGTTGCCAGTCATTCCAAACTTGATGACTTACGCAATTATTTTTAATTCAAAGGCTGATTTGGGTATCATTCCAAAAACGAATACTGAAGTTGTTAATATGCGTCCTGATATTATGATCATTACTTATATCATTCCAAACTTGATGATATATTGGTCACAACTTATTGTATCATTCCAAACTTGATGATATAATATAATTGTGAAACGTTTGGTAATAATCTTAATAATCGAAGGAACATGGTTTGATTCTTTGAAATCAATTATCTAATTTTGTGTAAATTGGATATAGATGCTGATATGTGATTCTTTTCTTCCTGGTTAGAGTATTACATTCTTTTACTGCTAGAACTATTCACTTTACTCTTGATTAGCAAATGTTAGAATTCATAGAGATTTGTCTCATGACATTCTTATTATGTCTGTTTGTAGATCACATGGAGATTGGAGGAGAGAAAGTTGATTTCGACCCAGATGATGATGATCTATTGTTTGCATAGATCACAGTTCACTTATCTGTTCTTTGAGTTTTTTCCAGCTTTGCTTACTGTTTCTTGTTTGGAGCCTTGTGTTTGAGTTTAGATATTGTGTATTCTAAAACTCATATTTATGATTCTGGAAAAACTCATGTTTGTCGTTATTAACTCTTGTTTAAAGTAATCTGTGATGTGACCCCGATATTTACAATATAGGAGGAGAATGTTGAGGTATATTGAACTATCGGGTTAACGGATGCTTAGCGGTAGGTTAGGACCCGTTAGGGATCCACGCACCTGCCGGGGAATTAAGGTTTGCCTATAAATACCCTGCTAGGGGCAACAAGTAGAGTGTTCCAAACTAGACACTCACGGGGATGCTTCGAGCACCATTCTAACAGTTCACACCCCGCGAAGAGTCGCCCATTTGAATATTTGGCGGCTTCGCCTGCTTTCCTCCGAACTCGCACAAAACTTGGTTCGGGAGAGGGAGTTCCTATACACTCCTGGGTATTCGGCGAGACCTCCACAATGTAACACGATCACCTCGTTTGATAATAAAATAGTCGTGATCTCTCATCTGTTCGCTTCATGTTTATGCCTGCTAATTTAGGGCTAGTAACATCCGTCCATCCTTTTGGTCTGAACTTTGTGAGTCGATTTCTTGGCTCCAGCAACCATCAAACTACCTGCGATGACCGGGGTGCTCTCATCTTTGTTGTTGGGTCCCCGCTGTTGCACTGGGATCCTGGGGGAGTGGAGCTGGTGGCGGTCTTGGCTCTCAAGGATCTTATTCCGCCTTCTTAATATGGGGTGCGCGAGGCAATTGTGGAGGACGACTGTTTGACCCTATGGACAACTGTGTTGCTGGTTTGCGACGGGGCGACTGGAGTGTGACGGTGGACGGCGAGGAGAACTTCACTTTTCTGAGCGGCTTCCCTCAGCATCGATTCCAGCATATTGGTCGCGAGGCCAACAAAGTTGCTGATTTCTGTGCTCGTTTTGGCCTACGGGAAAACTTTGTATAGCTAGATGTTGATAGCACCCAGACTGAGTTTGTCGAGCTTGTTCGTGCAGACTTGGATGACATGTTGTAGTTTTGTTTTCATTTTTTGTTTTTAATTTCATGTTATATGCACTTTTCAAAAAAAAAAAAAAAACAGCCATCAAACTAAAAAATAAATAACTAGAGGATTGAAGGCATAGTGTTGGAGCAACTTCTCCAGTAAAAGCAGCAAAGAGAGGATTCAATTAATGTGCCATCGACAATTAGTTTGGTTAAAAGAGATTGGTGAAACAAAATATTGTCGAGCAGAGCGCCAGAACAGCTACATGCAAGCATAAACACCTGTTAATAATAAAGGTATTTATTATTCCTTTGTAAATTCGGTTTAGTCTCACACCGCCTGTGGTGTTTTCGGACTCCTCTCTTCCTCTATATGTATGAACCCAAGGGTCCTTCTATTATTCATTCAAGACAATATACTTGATTTCTCTGAAGTCTAATATGGTATCAGAGATAGGTTTTGCATAAATTTTTTTTCGGCACTCCCTGCTGCCCGCTCTGCCCACTCTGATCGCTCTGCCCGACCAAAGCAATCCAGCGTCTCAAAGATTAGAAGAATCTCTTCCGAGCTTCGTTTGCGCACTTTGGTGCAGAAAATGGCAGAGGAGAGGCGCCCGTTTTCCGCTGCTCCACTGCGGATCCTCGCTGATGAGAGACAAGCACGGGGTTCTCTATAATATTATGACTCGGTTAGAAGGGAAGACAGTGGCGATGGGGAAAAGAAGTTGGATTTGAACGCCATTTTATTCGGTAGGAGTGAATCATGCAATAAAATTCCCGGCGAGCGAATGCGGGTTTCTTCTCTAGGTCTCGGAGTAGGAGGGAACCTGATTTCTGGGTGCAGATGATGGAACATTACTCAAAAGTAGAGCATGTCTCTTAGGCATTCGATCTTCTGCCAGTTGGGATTATGCATAACGGTGGTTTTTTTTCTCCCAACTCAGCGGAGCAAAAACGCAATGTCAAGCAGATGACGGTTTGTAACCACCATGTTCCTCTAAAATGTCATTTTATGTATGATTTCAACCGCAAAAGAGAGAGCTCTATTCAATAACATTAGTTTATTTTTATCTACAACGCTCGACCTAAAACGCGGCGTTGCCAAAAACGCGTCCGGTCGAAATTTCACGGCTGTCCAAAAATGCGTGCACCAAATTGAAATCACGCGGCTGTCCGAAAACGCGCACCCGGTCTAACATGTGCGCCCAATCGAAAATGCGTGCCCGGGCTTAAATGCACGCCCTTGCGAAAATGCGAGCGCTGGGTAAACGCGCGCCCAGCCGAAAATGCGCGCATGGATGAAAATGTGCGCCCGTGCGATAACTCATTCACAGGCGAAAACACGCTCCTAAGTGAACGCGCGCGCTTGCTCGAAAACTCACGCTCGAGCAAAAAATGCTTGTTTCAAAATTAAATTGTAATAAAATAAAAAAATGGCGAAAGCATTATTTCAAAATTGTGAATTTGTATGTAATGAAGTCGAGTTAATAAAAATGAAAAACCTAAAATAAGAAAATATGATTTTTAGAAAAACTATGTTGAAGCGATTACTCAAAAAAGCTACTCATTCAAATAATCTAAAAATAATTTAGGGCGCTGCTATTAGCACCGCAGTTTTGGCTAGACGCACCGCTCTCTCCTAATTTTTCGCACCTTTTAAAAATACGCCTTGTACATGCATTTTTAAGAAAATTGTCTAACAAGAAAATTGTAGATTTCGAAGAGATCTACAACTTTCGTGTTGAACAATTTTCCTAAAAATGCATGTAAAAGGCGTATTTCCAAAAGACGCGAAATCTGGTCGTATTTCCAAAGAACGTCTTGTACATGCATTTTTAGGAAAAGTGTTCAACACGAAAGTTGTAGATATCGTGGAAATCTACAACTTTCGTGTTGGACAATTTTCCTAAAAACGCATGTACAAAGCGTATTTTCAAAAAACTCAAAATATTAGGAAAAAGTGCGATGTGACTAGCCAAAACTGCGGCGCTAATAGCAGCCCCCGTAATTTATGCCATGACGGATATTTTTTTTTTCAATAAAAAGAGCTCCTCGAAACAGAAAAGTCTCAAAAAACCTAAAAACAGCTTTTGCGCGGAAAGAGCTGCCCTAGCAGAGCGGCTCGTCTCCTCTTCCTCGACTGGTTCCTTTCCGCTGGAGCTTCGACGGGAAGCTAGGGCTCGATTCCTCCTCTTCTTCCCCTCCTCCGATCGCTCCTGTTACAACAAGGATTCTTCTTCTCTCGACGACGACGACGAGCTCTACCCCAGTTCCGACGCCGTCTGGTTCCGCGGTTTTGGCTCCGTGGGACTGTAGTTCAACGACTTTGGTTCTTCTAGTTTCCTCCAATCCACTGTAAACATCTTCTTCTCCCCCTTCTTCTTGGCTTTCTTCTATGCGAATAAGGAAGGTTAGTATTAATTGAGGCTATGGTTACGACTATTTCTATACTATTTTTATACTGAGGGGTTTCTGCTAGCTCAGACTATTCCCTATTCACTTTACGGCTATTACTATACTATTCTTATGCTGAAGGGTTTAAGCTAGCTCATCTAAGGCTATCCCCTGTTCACTGTGTGGATTGTTTATTCTTTATAATCTTGTGGTTATAAGTTTCAGTGGATTAAGTGATTATGAAGTTTTTTTGGCTATGGTTATCTTTTGGGATTGTCTTTCTTTTGAATTCGTTTTTGATTTCATCGAAATATGTGAATTATTCAGATTATGAGAATCATTATCACCTAATCATTTATCCTCCGACAACCCCTAAAACATCGTGTTATCATCCCGCCGAATCAATGCCGACATTTATTGTAAGATGCAACCCATCACAAGCGAACTCCTATATTATGTTGAGGTATATTGAACTATCGGGTTAACGGATGCTTAGCGGTAGGTTAGGACCCGTTAGGGATCCACGCACCCGCCGGGGAATTAGGGTTTGCCTATAAATACCCTGCTAGGGGCAACGAGTAGAGTGTTCCAAACTAGACACTCACGCGGATGCTTCGAGCACCATTCTAACATTCTCGAAGTCCACTCGTTCCCTCTCGTGCGTTTCCCGTAACTGTTCTTCCGCCGCTTCTCTCTCTGGCGCCTCGCCGTTTTTCCCGTCGATCGAAGTTGCAGATCGCCGCTTGCGAGAATAGTAACAGTTGTTCTCCCGATCGCGTTCTTCATCGACGTGAAGGGAGGCCGCCGGTTCTGGTTCCCATCGATTGAAGTGGAAGGTCGCCGGTCAATCGCTACAGAGGAAGAAATTTCTGGGAAGGCCGGTTCTCGTTTGTTGTCGTCGTCCGATCGCTGGAGGAAGGAGATCCTTTCGTCGAAGAAGCCCCGTACGTGGTAACCGCCTGTCGCTCTTCCCAATCGAGAATTCGCGAGGATCGACCGCTGTCCCTGCACTCGCCGTCGTCTACAGCCAATCCAGTCGCTGCTAACGTGCAGTGAAGTGCCGCCTCCGATCCCTGTCGACGCAGCCGATCCCAGTCGACGCCTTCCACGACGTAGTCGAACCCAATCGACGTCGTCCCAGTCGATGCTTCTTCAGTCGACGCATCTCCTGTCGACGCATCTCATTCGACGCCCTCCCAGTCGACGCCCTTCTCAGTCGACGCTTTCCAGAGAGACGTCGCTGTTGCTGCCGGTTTTCCGATATCGGAATTCCGACAGCACTGTCGGATTTCCGACAGCTCTCTCCCTCTTGGTGATCCAGTTTTTGGCTTTGGTGGTTCATTGCCGGCGTTGTCTGCGTGGATCTAGTCTTCGACGACTTTGTTCCGCCGGAGAAGAGGAGCACAACCTTTTCTGGATTGGATCCAAAGATTTTCTCGCCTCTACACGTTTTAGGTGATTTCTCTCTAGTTTTCTGCTTGTGATTTGTCTGCTAGTGGAAATCTACTGTTTGTGGTGAGACACAATGTCGAAGGGCTCTACTCCTGTTCCAATGATAAAATTGGAGAAATTCTCCAATTCTGAGTTCAGTGCTTGGAAGAGGAACACTCAGTTTGGCATGAAGTACCTGAATGTGTTCTACACCATTCAGACTGTACGTGCTGAGGTTCTTGGGACAGCTGGAGAGATTCAGTGGGTGGTCGATGAAGATTTCTGTCGTGACTACTTGTTGAACTGCCTTTCCAACAAGCTTGCTGAGACGTACAGCAAAATGAAGACCGCCAAAGAAATCTGGGATGCTCTGGAGGAGCAGTTCAAGGAAGAGGAAAATATGTCCAAGACGCACCTCGTGGACAAGTTCATGGCTTTCACCTTCAATGAGGAAAGGGAAATCCTTCCACAGGTGGCCGATTTTGAGAATCTAGTGGACAAGCTGAACAGTGAGAACATCCCTTTGCCTGATGGTTTTGTTGCAGGAGCTATTATCTTCAAGCTCCCGTCGGCGTGGTACTCCTTTAAAACGGAGATGTATCGGAAGAAAATGCAGGTCAGTCTTAAAGACCTCATGCGCTTCATTTGCATTGAGGATGAGAACAGGACTAGACACGCTAGGGAGACCATTAGCAAGCAGTCCTCTGCTGCCAACATGGTCACGCATCCTAAGCGGAAGTTTAAGCCCGGCAAGACTAGACCGTTACCCAGTGCACCTGCAGTTGTGGACACGAGCAAGAAGGCGAAGAAATTCAAAGGCAAGTGCTACAATTGTAACAAGTGGGGTCACTGTGCTTCCGAATGCAAGCAGCCCAAGAGAGGAGATCCTAATACACCAAAGCCTGATAATAGGGCCAATATGGTCCATCAGACTGCGCCCACCGACTTTGTTGCCATGGTCGGTAACGGACAAGCCAGTACAGAGTGGTGGCTAGACTCAGGTGCTACATGTCACGTCTGCAACAACACTGCGCTTCTGGAGGATGTCACTGCAGTCCGAGAGACTGTTACTGTTGCTGATGGAGTTGCTGACGTGCTAAGGGTCGGCAATGCTACCTTGACGCTCTCCTCAGGTAAAACTCTTACTTTGAAAAATGTTAAATTTATACCATCATTAGCTGCTAATTTAATTTCAATTAGTTTGTTATGCGATGCGGGTATGTCCTTTAACATTAGTGGTGGTCGAGTAACGCTTATGGTTCACTCACACTACTTTGGTTGTGCGTATGTCTTCAACGGCATGTATAGGTTGAGTCTAGCAAACGAAGTAGTAAATCAGG
Organism: Dactylorhiza incarnata; assembly: GCA_033032865.1. NCBI lineage: Eukaryota > Viridiplantae > Streptophyta > Magnoliopsida > Asparagales > Orchidaceae > Dactylorhiza > Dactylorhiza incarnata. The sequence goes on along the minus strand of JAWHQI010000123.1, from coordinate 4,038,313 downwards.
TTAGTTCTACTTTGATAGATCCTAAGACTTTACACGCAAGACTAGGACACGTCAATTATAGAAAACTACTTTTGCTAGCTAGAACTCAGAACATCCCTTTAGACACAAAAACCAAATTTGACAAATGTGAAATCTGTGCTCAAACTAAGATAACTAGAGCACCTTTTAGTCAGGTTTCTAGGAGCACACATTTACTAGAGTTAATACACTCCGACATATGTGACTACAAAAGCTTTGTCACACGTGGAGGTCGGAAGTATCTGATAACTTTTATCGACGACTACTCTAGATTCAGTCACATTTATCTACTTAAATCCAAAGATGAAGCTTTTGAAAAATTTCGTATATTCAAAACTAGGGTTGAGAATCAACTTGACATAAAAATCAAACGGCTAAGGAGTGATAGAGGAGGAGAATACGTCTCCGGGGAGTTCAGAGATTTCCTTGCCAGCAATGACATCATCCCTGAAACGACTGCTCCTTATTCCCCCTCAATCCAACGGTATTGCTGAGCGGAAAAATAGGACTTTAACAGAAGCTATGCTCTTGCCTCCGCAGGAGAAGAAGCTGAGTGGATAAGAGATCTGATCATCGACATTCCAATGACGAGTCTTAAAATGAACTCTATTTCGCTTTATTGTGACAATCAAGCCACAAAGACCATTGCAACAAATACGTTGTTCAATGGAAATCGAAGGCAACTAAGGATGAAACAGGCCTGGTTGACCCATCTCACCAGTCAGGGGATAATCTCCCTATTGGACGTGAGATCGAAGGATAATGTAGCAGATGTCCTTACCAAGGGCTTATGTAAGGTTCTAACACATAAAACATCGGGGGAGATGGGATTAAGGTTCATTTAGTATGACTTAATACCCTGCTTATGTTTTAAATCTTAGAACCGTAGTCTGCTTACATTCGAGCATCTAGAGTGAGCACACGGAAGTATTCCAGATGCTATCTGATGAAAGCCAGAGATGGATAGTTGCCAGTCATTCCAAACTTGATGACTTACGCAATTATTTTTAATTCAAAGGCTGATTTGGGTATCATTCCAAAAACGAATACTGAAGTTGTTAATATGCGTCCTGATATTATGATCATTACTTATATCATTCCAAACTTGATGATATATTGGTCACAGCTTGTTGTATTATTCCAAACTTGATGATATAATACAATTGTGAAACGTTTGATAATAATCTTAATAATCGAAGGAACATGGTTTGATTCTTTGAAATCAATTATCTAATTTTGTGTAAATTGGATATAGATGCTGATATGTGATTCTTTTTTTCCTGGTTAGAGTATTACGTTCTTTTACTGCTAGAACTATTCACTTTACTCTTGATTAGCAAATGTTAGAATTCATAGAGATTTGTCTCATGACATTCTTATTATGTCTGTTTGCAGATCACATGGAGATTGGATGAGAGAAAGTTGATTTCGACCCAGATGATGATGATCTATTGTTTGCATAGATCACAGTTCACTTATCTGTTCTTTGAGTTTTTTCCAGCTTTGCTTACTGTTTCTTGTTTGGAGCCTTGTGTTTGAGTTTAGATATTGTGTATTCTAAAACTCATATTTATGATTCTGGAAAACTCATGTTTGTCGTTATTAACTCTTGTTTAAAGTAATCTGTGATGTGACCCCGATATTTACAATATAGGAGGAGAATGTTGAGGTATATTGAACTATCGGGTTAACGGATGCTTAGCGGTAGGTTAGGACCCGTTAGGGATCCACGCACCCGCCGGGGAATTAGGGTTTGTCTATAAATACCCTGCTAGGGGCAACGAGTAGAGTGTTCCAAACTAGACACTCACGCGGATGCTTCGAGCATCATTCTAACATATTATAGATACCGCATAGTATGACCTCAAAAGATAAGCGATATAATGACCCTAAGAACGATAAGTGCAAAGAAAATATTACACTGAGTTTTATCTTTTTAATTTATGCTTTATTTTTTGCTTATTTTAAATTATTACATGCAATGTTAAGTATTTTTCATATCAAAATTATTTTTTTGCATATGCATACACTTGATTTCATTTCCATTGAATAAGTTCGCTGTTTTATGACCTGAATGAATCATTGACAGTAAATTATCACTAATGGTGACTAAGTGACTATAATACTGGGAAAATCTGAAAGTGATAAAGAATATGAAGGGAACACTGATTGAATAACACTTTATTTTATAAATAAGAACATAACATGCAAATGAAAGAAAACACGAATGATTGAAATAACTAAAAGAAAATATGAATAATTGTTTCGTATCATATCCGGTGCCCGTACCCGTACCGGTGCTTCCTAGACTAACACATTTATTTGTTCAGGAACAACCCTTAGAGTACCATTGTATTGGAACTTCAGGTGTCATTTAAAGTCATCTTGCTTATTTTGTTTCTGTCAATGTTACATTCAATTGAAAGCTTTTTTAGTATGTTAATTACTAGAATTATTCAGGCAATTGCATCTGAGTCTTTCATTTTCATTAATGGCAGACGTAGGTACATCCTTTCATAAACGTATGGCAGATAATGGTTCTGATAACAGGTATGCATTTCTTTTCAATTCCGAGCCTCTTTTAGTTTACCTTACGATCCTTGCTCTTTTAGGATTTGTTCTTTTTTTATTCTCGATCTATGATTTCGCTTATTTATTTGATAATATATTTCATATTATTAATAAGTAGGCTTATTTATGGTTCTGATAACAGGTATGCATTTCTTTTCGATTCCGAGCCTCTTTTAGTTTACCTTACGATCCTTGCTCTTTTAGGATTTGTTCTTTTTTTATTCTCGATCTATGATTTCGCTTATTTATTTGATAATATATTTCATATTATTAATAAGTAGGCTTATTTATTGGAACCTTCCCTTTAACTTTGCATATTTTAGGGACCCCTCCTCATCTTCAAAATTATCAAAACCTCCTCTCTAAGTTTACAATGTAAACATGGACAAAATAATAAACTTGGAGAGGACTTCCGGGATGTTTTTTTGGTCATGTATGTTAACAATTAAACTTAGAGTTGAGATTTTGGTAATTTTGAAAGATGGAAGGGTGGGTGAGGGGAAGGCGTTCGCTAAAAAGGGGTGGGGGGAGCCGGTGTACAAAGGCATCCCCGCGCAGCAAGGGTCCGGGGAAGGGTCCCACCACAAGGGTGAAATGTAGGCAAACCTTACCATGCATTTTTGCAAGAGGCTGCTTCCAGGACTCGAACCTGTGACCTCAAGGTCACATGGCAACTCCTCAACCTGTGCGCCAGGGGTGAGGGGAAGGGGTTCGCTAATTATGAAAAATTTGAAGGGAGTTTTTTGTAATTATTCGTTAATAAATATTGTGGATTCCAGGTACATGCCTGGGCCAGATTTTAATGAGGATAATTCAGGTCCATCCCTTCCAATTTCCTTGTCTGATTCAACAGAACTTTGGCTCATGCAATGGCCACTTGATCAGGTGAAGTTTTCTAGCTTCAGATTTGGTTTCTCCTAATTTATGGTTGTATGTAACCCATAGTTCTGTTGGGTTGGTATAACTGCAGTTGCAACCTGTTGATTTCCATCGGAAGGCACTTTCCTTGAAGCTTCGTAACGATGGAAAGCTTGGAAGCTTTGAAAATTCATCCGGTGAGCTACATACAAGTCCTTTGTCGTAGCACATTTTCACCCCCCCTCTCAAGTGTCCTAATTTTCTCTTTATGAAATTTCTACTAATTGTTTGTCACGCCATCTGTTGGCTGTTTGGTAGGGAAATCTTATGAGGTAGTTAGTTTTTCCGCTCAGAAGCCTGATGCAACCGTTTTCTTCCGCTCTAGTTCTGGTTCAAAAGTTGGTATGGATTGTTCTTTGTCATATTTTTGAAATTATTTATAATGTGTGAAACGTAAACTTATTGAACATTCTTATGTTTATTTGTAATTGTTTGTTTTCGATCTATCGTGGAGATTTGTGCTTATTTTATTTCTAATGAATTAGTTATTGTACCTCCATTAATGCTGCACTGCAAAACGGTAGATATTTTACAAGAGGCAAAATTAGGGCGACTTGAGTTGTTCTTAGCAAACATCCATATATCATGATATCCATGTGTTAATTGATAATACGGTAGGAACTGCATTTTTCTTCTTCTAAATGGTAGTTATATGTCACATCTTTGAAAATTCCTGAATGTTAAAATGCTCCTTCTAATGAACATTAGCATTACATCTTTGAACATTAGCATTCAGTTTAGCTTGAAAATACAAAATAAAATAAATTAAATACCGATGATGATAAAACAACGTCATTGTCGATGTTTCGTATCACTAAATCGAATTTAATAAGTTTTAAATAAATTAATCCCCGAGAAGGGATGAGAGAAAGGAATGACCAAATGGCGTGGTACCATTTTAATTATGTGATTTTATGTCATGACGAAGTTTTAATTTGAATTTTAATTGTATGCCAATTTACTTTTCAGGTGCGAATAACAAAATGGCTGAACATAGTGTAATTGGTTTGCTAATAGCTGTATGTGGTGTGCCAATAGCGAAAATTTTGGATTAAAGGAAATAAAGAAATGACAAGGTTAAGTTCAATTAGACCTAAACTAATTAGACTTAGCTTTAGGGTGGTGCATATTGGACCGGTCCAAGAAAGGATAAGAACTATCAAGCCCTCCTTATCTCCAAAATCCCGCATGCTCCGCCCGACGCCCTCCAGTTCTCACTACTCTCGCCTAGGGCTTATAAGAATCGCCTGCTTACCCTCCTTCCTCCTCTGATTTCTCACTCTCTCGACAAAATAAGGGCTGGATAGACCCCCCCTCCCTCACTGTGCCGCCCCCTCTCCTTGCTGGTGACCGATTTTGGAGCCCAGTACACTAACTGAAGAAGAATTAGGGCTTCTATTACAGCACTCCCTAAATTCCTCCTTCCCTCCCCACTGTAAGCCCTTCTTCTCCCCCTCTTCTCTTACCATGTAATTATTGAATAAAATGGTCCCGATTTAGGGAAATTTGAAGGGAGAAATTGATTGAAATATATGGGGAAAGAGGAGGGTTGTGGAATGTTAAAATTGTTACGGTAAAAATCATGAAGGACTGTTGGAAACTTGTGTTTAATTGATACACTTGCCATTTTATTTATAGGGCTGTAGTTATCACTCGTGAGTAATGAGACCGTTGTTTAACTCATCTTAGATGGCTGTAGTTTTATGTTTAATAGAATGGTGCTTCTATGTTTGTAAATTTTACTTCAAAAACTATAATTTAGAGTTAATTGTGAATTTTAGAATCCTCTTAGACAGCTTGTTGTTATTTCAAGGGGAATTACACGTTTATGTTGGGCTTTGCAATACCACCATTGGTGGCATTTTTGAATATGGTTAAACAAATTTTAGTGCCTAAAAGTTTTATGTTTGACATGATATTCAAACTTCATGAATTAAAGAACTCACCTTAGCTTCTTGACCTTAGACAACCCCTATAAAGTCTAAATCAACGTATAACGTCAACGTCATAGTTATTGAAAGGTGCAACCTTAATATTAAAAGATGCCTACTTATAGATACTAAGAAAGTTGACGTTCCAAGATCGATGCGATGATGCCCTGAGGAAAGACAAAAGAAAAGAGAAACTCACTGTGAGGATTATCTTTTAAATTTATGCTTTATTTTCAAATATTTTCATTATAGACACTGTTATTAAATTTCATAGCGAGTTTATTTCCTGCATGTGAACTGATTGTTTATGAAATTATATAAGCTCGCAATTCGTTATCATTGATAGATAACTAATACTCTTCCCCCATGTATGTATGTATGTATGTATGTATGTATGTATGTATAAGACCATAAAGACACAAATGAAATAAATGTGTAATGCATCGATACATATGTTAAGTGAATCTGTGAACTGATTAAATCCAGTTGGGCCTTAATAGCCAGGGCGGTTGGGGAAGTGGTCCGAGATGCGATGGAGCCGCGACATGTACCTTGGGTGGTGACCGAAAGGGTGGTGGAGGGTAGGCAAGTGGTGGGGGCGTAGAACTCCCCGGTGGCTGTCCGGTTTCGATGGAGGTGACCTTGAAGTTTGCTTCTACCAAGCGGGGCTAAGTCCATAACATCAGTAATCGTCCTGGGATGGTGGGTGTGAAGGCGGTATCAGATGCGGGGGAGGAGCCCATCAACCCATGCATAAAAAAGCCAAAGTAGTGATCTGTCAATAATCCTGGAACGCGTGTTGCCAAGACAATGAACTCATCGATGCAGTCATCAAGAGAGCCTGATTGGAGGACACTATACAAATGTTCAATTACTGCCCCTGAATCACGAACATCATAGCGGAAGATGAGGTCCTGCTGAAGTTCTGCCCAGGAGAGCGAAAGGTTGTTCTGTGGTAGCCAGCGGATCTAATGGAGGGCTGGTCCCTCCATGCCGATGAGAGTCGTAGCAACTTTTTCTGGCTCTGGAGTCAGATGAATGTTGAAAAATTGTTCCGTACGAGCTATCTCTCCCATGGGGTCAGCGTCGTTGAAGGAAGGGACGTCGACCAAACAGAGTGGAGGTGAGAAGCCCGCCGACGGCGGGATAGGGTCCCGGGGAGGGTCCGGGTGTGCCCCGTGAAGCGATGGGGACTTAGTGTTGGAGAATGATTATGCACTCGGTGTGCCGTCCAGGGGGGCGTCGAAGATAGCATCCATCCACAACATTAGGGCCTGGAGCGAGGCAATGACCGTCTCATGAGCATCCAGGTGGCGGGAGATGGCCGGATCCACAGGAGTTTGAGGCGCGGATGTGTCAGAGTGTGCCATAGAGCGGAGCCGTCGAGAGGGAGAGTGGTACGCAGCCCGACGAGCGATGGAGGCACTGTCGGGCCTGCGAGAAGCGGAAATAGACCTGGTGCGCTGCTGGCTGGGTCATGCGATCTGGGTAGGCGATCTGGACGGGCGGAGTTTGGGTCCGCTGGGGGGCGTGCACGAGCGCAGAAAAAAGCCACTGGGACAAGCGTAGAAATCGGCCTCGGGATCGACGCGGGATCAACGCCGACGACGCACGCTGGAATTTAGCGCTCGGGCTCAGGATTTGGCCGCTGGTACGGGCGCGAAAATCGGCGCTGACGGTGGTTGCAGGGACGATGCGCGTTGTATGCGTGTGTAGCGGACTCGGAGGGACGCACGCTGGAACTAAAGCTTCAGGCAACGAAAACCGCGGCGTAAAGCGAGGCAGGTCGGGCCAGATGTTAGGTGCTAAGGTTGAAGAGGAGAGGGAGGAGTCGAGAAGGAGGAGGAAGAAGAGAGACGAATTTCAGCCCCCTAGGGCTCCTTTTTCATTATCATTCCCCGATGGCTCAAATGATAGATACATATAGACTTATATAGTTTCTCATTCCAAAGTGCGTAAGGGCAAACGATAAAGAACCCATGACCCGAAATACACGTGCGATATTAAAAGATAAGGTTGACGGCTGCTCCACATCCGTGCGCCCTACTAGCGAACGTCCGTCGTCGAGTTGGAATTTGTGTCCACGTCGCCTTGGCCCCGACGTTGACTTTTGCGTCTTGTCCTTGTGTCCTCGTCCCTTACTCTTTCCGTCTTCGTAATCCTGGGTATCAAATACGATATGATATAGATAAATGATACTTTTTTTAATTATTTAAATATTAATATCAATTAATATGAAAGCATGTGCCGTATTAAAAGTATGAGCCGGCAATTGGTAATAATTAATAAACGGTATAATGCTTGCTTGGGGCTTCTCTCTATTTATATTCCTTGAGCATATCCCTGTATATGGATGCTGGAGCTTTGATGAATGCTACTGGTGCACCTCCAACTTATACGTCTATCACCAAAAAAGTTTATATATATATATTACACTCACGTGCTAATATTGTATGTTTATTATTTTTCACACTTGTTGACTTGCTGTTTCTCTTATGATGTTATCCTGTATGTGTAGTTGGGAAGATTTCTCGGCGTGCTTGTTTAGTTCATTATCCAGAACCTGGCGAATTTGACAAGCCAGCTGTTAGCGGTCTTAACACAAGCGGTTCAAAATTCCAAGGTAAGATAAGTAGTGAATTTAGCTAATTATGCATTAATTGTATTTATTCTTTTATGAGATTGCATTTCTATTACACCTGTTAGCTTATTGGTAGACTATTTTCGTGTCAGTTTCTCTTGGAATGTCTATACCATGTAAGCTTTGTTATTTTCTGTTGGAACGAATCAACTGATAGCTTCATTTTGAAATTACCAATTTTTACTACATTTTTTTGAGCAAAGTGAATCTTGGATTGAACCTCAAATAGCTTTACTACCTGTTTTTGTAGTTCAGATGAAGAGTGAATCTTGGATTGAACCTCAAATTGCTTTACTACCTCAAGTTGCACTGCTTCTTTATCTCTTGGCTTCGGTTGCATCATCTCAAATAGAATCATTACTTCAATTAAGTAAGCTAGTGTGTATGAAGAGAGTTGAGTGGCAGTTGTTTGGGTTGTTCGAATTGCCATAACATTGATAATTACTCCTTTGCTGATCGACTTTCTTTATGTCACATCCCAATATTTTCTAAATATGTAATTATGGAATAGAAAGGAAACAAAATAAATCAACATAAGCAGAATAAAAAATATTAACCCAAAAGGAATGATAAGATAACTAAACATGGGAGAATATCTAAACAATATAAAATAGAGGAATGACCCTCTTGGCAACGATAAAGAAGGAGAAATTAGATGAGTTACATTTGAAGCCAATAACCTGAACCACTTGGCTAAACTTCTCAAATCGGGTTCAATGAGACGGCTTGAGGCCATATAAGGATTTCCGTAGATGAAAAAAATTCACATTCTTATAGTCTTTTATCCAATTTGTTGTCACATGTTGACAGTCTCTGATGGATCGCCATTTAGATTTTTTTTATATCAAGTTGAAGCACTTTCAACGACGGGTGTGATCAAGACATGAATGTTGTTCATCTTGACCACTAGAGAAAATATTCTCATAATCGATTCACAACCGATGAGTAAATTTACCACTATGCGCGCCTTGCGTTGCTCAACAAAACCATCCGTCTTGTGCTTAACTGTGAACACCCAATGACAACCAACTTGAGAATTGCTAGTGGGTAAGGGCACAAGATTCCTGGTACGATTAGTCCAGAGGGATTGCATCTCCTCATCCATCACAACATGCCATGCATTAATATTTGCCTTTCCAAAACATAATGAGAAGATGACGCAGGACAAATCTACATGTGACCGAAAGTGAAAACCCTAACCCTAAATGCAACACAAACAAGAACATACATATGTAATGGGATCTAAGACCAACCCTAAAGTGAAAGTGCAAGAGCAAACAGACGCGCAACACACAATCTAATGAATGGAAAACTCACAGCATAAACCCTAATGCAGATGTAATATCTCAATCATGTGATTACTTCCGACATGCAGTTAATTAAACAACATTAATTTTAAAGTCTTGCATTAACATCACAATTGATTAAGTATTACAATGTAAGTAAGCCGGTGATAAGTGTGATTACATAAGAGTACTAAGAATTAATCCTGGATGATTATTGCACACAAACATAAGAATAGAAGAACCAAATTAATTAAACAAGATGCTACCGGAAATAAAAGTGTATCCGCACAATACACGGGGAATGAAAACAAAAATGTAAAACTCACCAAGTGAGGTGGCCGTCAGCGTGGCGGATGCAATCTGGCGAAGTAGTGGTGGCTGTCCGGGCAAGGCATGGTGATGTTTGTGGTAGTGTGGGTCTGAATGTGGCAGGGAGATGATTTAGAGGATTGGTTACGGGTCGTTGGGGTTGGGGTGAAGTGGCTTGAGGTTGCTGTTGGAGGAGGTAGGATGGACTGGATTGTTGTTGGCGGGGCTAAATATGGGCTAGAAGAGAGTTGGGAAGGCGGGAGAAGACTGAGTAGGTGGAAACGAACGGGTAGAGTAATGAATTCATTGAATCATGACACTAATACAAGGTAAATCTTAGAAGAGAAATTATATAGGGGGAGTGATGCAGTGGCAGGTGGACTTTTGGCGGACTAATGAAATGCAGGGTTTAATGCAATGTTTCGATGCGAATGCAAGAGGCGGTCCGCTTAAAACAGCCACAATAATTAACTATTATAACTCAAGTAGAGGCACAACATTTGCAAATATTAATTAAAGAGAAGCAGATATGGATTGCAAACAACCAAAGCGCAAGTAATTTTAAGCGCACACAAAAGGGGTCCTGCAAATCAAACAACCAAAGGTACTACTAGCATATAAAATATTGTCCACAACAAAGCATAGGTGCTGAATATTCAACAATAAAAGACTAAACTCCAACTAACAACTTACACGTGCAAATAGAGGCGAGTAGGGGCTGGTTGAGGGCTGCTGGGTGGCTGCACGAGGAAGAGATGGAGGGGAGAGGGTGCCGCTGGTGGTGGCTGTGCGAGGGAGAGGAGGAGGGGGAGGGGTGCGACTGAAGGTGGCTGCACGAGGGAGAGGATGAGGGGAAGGGTGCGGCTGGAGGTGGCTGCACGTGGGAGAGGATGAGGGGAAGGGTGTGGCTGGAGGTGGCTGCACGAGGTTGTGGAGTGGGGCTGCAGGAAGTGGAGGGCTGGGAAGAGGATTCACGGAAGGGGAAGGGGAGGTGGACGGGAGGTAGTTGCTGGAGGAGTATTAGGGTGGTTGGATATATGTAGGTGGGGAGAGGGGGTGGTGCTGGACGGCGGCAGGAGGGAGAGGGAGAGCTGGCGGCGGGCTGGTTGGAGGTGGGAGGGTCCGGCGGCGGGCTGGAAGGAGGGGCAAGGCTTGGCGGCGAGTGGCTGGGAGGGAGGAGGGGCTGCGAGTGGTTGGGAGGGCTAGGGTTCAGGTGGGAGAGGGAGGGGGCCGGGGGGGGGGGGGGGGAGGCTGGAAGGGGAGGAGGAGGAGAGAGAGGCTTACCCTTGGAGTCACACCAACGGGAGGAGGAGCGCCGACGTCGCACCAGGCGAAGAAGACCGAGCGGCTGCCCTGTTCAGCAAACCCACGATCCCTCAAACAGCCCCCATTTGCACTATTTATAATAATATGACTAGGGCAACCCGAAATGGACGGCTCAGAATGTCCGGTCCGATCGGGCGCTAAATAGACTCCGAAATATAAAATAAATATAGCAATTCGACTCGCAACGACGATCCGGACGCAACCGTGGGTTCTGATCGAACATCCGAGCGAGGGTTCACCGCCTCCTGCGGGAATAGACGCGCGCAGGCGCCATCAGGGAGTCAAATATCGAAAGAAAAACTTTAAAGTAATGAATTCAGAATCATGACACTAATACAAGGTAGATCTTAGAAGATATATTATAGAGAGGAGTCAATTTTCAAAAGAAAAACTTTAAAGTAATGAATTTATTGAATCATGACACTATTACAACCTAGATCTTAAAAAAGAAATAATAGGGACTGATCTGAATCATGGAATTTTAAATTTAGCTACCCTAGGAGCTTGAGGAATTTCGTCCAAGTTTATAGGGGACCAAATTTGGAGGGGAATAATAAATCCTTAAATTGGTGAGAGGAGAATAAGAGCCCCCCCCCCCCCCCCCCCCCCCCCCCCCCCCGCGCTACATCTTTGCTAGCTGAATGGCCAAGGGAATAGAAGGAGGGCAAGGGTGATGTACCAAAATACCCCCTGAAGTTTTTTCCTCCATGGGGGTATTTTTCTGCATACATGTTATGAAATGTAAACTTAATGGGATTTTTAATTGAGTGGTGCAATAAATAATTATGGTAACTCCCAGAAAAAGTTTGGATAAATAATAGTATATATATAACTTGTGCATATATAAATCTGTATATATAGATAGTTAAAAGTAGCTATGTATATATATATAACCTGGATATACATATAACTTGTGTGTGTGTCTATATATATATATATATACACGAGTCGAACGGCACGGGCCTCCGGCCCTACGTGAGCGCAATCGGCGGGCTTCGCCCGCACCCGGTGGGCTTCGCCCGCCCCCGTCGGGCTTCGCCTGCCCCCGAATGCTCATAATATATATTATATATTAAGATTATATATTATATTTACTTATGTATTATTTTTTTTGTTAAGAATTAAAACATTTTTTAAGATTTAAAATAAACATTAAAAAAAATTATGAATTAAAACAGGCCGCCGCCCTTTTTGGGCTGCCGCCGGCGGCGGAGCCGCCGGTTGGCCGGCGTGAGCCCACCGGCAGGTTCGCCGGACTCCGGCGAACCTGCCGGGGATTGTCCGACGGGTCAAGGGCAGTGCCACCGCCGGACAACCCCCGGCAGGCTCGCCGGAGTCCGGCGAACCTGCCGGTGGGATCACGCCGGCGGCAGCCCAAATGGGCGGCGGGAAGAACACATGGAGGGGGGTCACGGGTTTTTCCTGGGAGGGAGGGAGGAGGATTCAGGCTGTATGTTTATTCACAGACCACTTTGATAAGATCCAATGATGTAGATTTCTCTGGTGTCTCAATTACCTTGCCATCCATATTTCTTTTTAATAATGTATAGATGTATAGATATATGGTTATTTACTGGGAGCTCCCCTCGAAGTTTGCGTAATTACCGCTTGCACCCCTCTAACTTTCTCCAAGGGGGTACTTTTGTGCATGGATGTTATGAAATGTAAACATTGAGAGGAGGTTTTCGAAAGTTAGAGGGGTGCAACCTGTAATTATGCAATCTTCGAGAGGAGTTCCCGACACACACACATGTAGCTATGTATGTATGTACACACACATGTAGCTATGTATGTATACACACACACATGTAGCTATGTATGTATGCAAACACGCGCACACACACACGTGTAGCTATGTATGCATGCACACACACATACACACACACATGTAGCTATATATGTATGTACACACACACATGTAGCTATATATGTACGTACACACACATGTAGCTATGTATGTATGTGTGTGTGTGTGTATATATATATAAATAATTACCCAAACCTCCCCTGTAAGTTAGTATAATTACTGAGAGCACCCCTCTTAGTTTTGAAATTACAAAAATCTCCCCTTAAGTTTTCATTGCATTACAAAAACCTCCCATTAAGTTTTCATTGCATTACATCCATGAACAAAAATACCCCCTGGACACTGTTCACTGAGGGGGGTATTTTTGTGCATGGATGTTATGAAATGAAAACTTCATGGGAGGTTTTTGTAATGAAATAAATACTTAAGGAGAGGTTTTTGTAATTTCGAAACTAAGAGGGGTGCTCTCAGTAATTGACGCACGTGTTGACTCTAATGCGAATCTAAGTGGATGTGATGCCGAGTAGACTCAAGTAAATACAACTTAAATGAAAATGCAAATGATTTTGAATTAATTATTCCAGAATTGAAATGTTGCGGTAATGATTTATAACCGAGGCAAATTAACACAAGATGATTAATAAATTTTCGGACTCACAAGCAAATCATACTAACACTCGCACCAAGTGCTATTTGCAACAATTACCACGATTGCGCTAGATAGAATAAAGACAATAGAGAACAAATGCATTAAAGAGTCAAAACGCCCAAACAAGCATGAAATGTTTTCCCGTAGTTAATAATGAAGTAAATAAAACACGGTACGATAATACTCACAAACATAAGGACTCCGGGGACGACGGGGGACGTGGCTCCACGAGGTGATGGATATGGTTGTGTCGAATTCAGAAAATGGGGAGGTATGGTTGCTGTATGGTGGTTCCACGACGGGGTTGAGATGAGATGAGGAGGAACTGGGCCGAGTCGTGCGCTTGGAATCACTCGATCGGCCTTCACCGATGATCAAACGAGTCGTCAACTCTGAGCAGCGATTCCTTGAGGCCGAAGCGGATGACTGGACTGGAAATCAACAGGACTTGCGAGTAGAAGAGATGCGCAGACGATAGAATTGAGCGGGGGTTTGCGGCTCCAGACGAGGAAGAAGATGTACAGTGACTTTGGCGACTTCTTCCGTCGAGATCGAAGGCTATGAAAAGGGATTTGATGGGGATTAAGGAGATGTACAGGGAAATGGCGGTTTCCTCCTTCGTGGATGAAGAAATCGTGGATAGGGGGGAGTTATTGCGGTTTTCTGCAAAGGAGGGGAGTCGTGGGATGGTTCACAGAAACAGGGAGAACACAATTGGGAAATAAGGAAAATTAAAAAAGATAACCGGGACGTCGCACCTCGGGTTTCACGGCGTCGCAGCGCGAAGGATTGCCGGTCTGGATTCTCTCACAATACAAGCAATGACCATAAACTGCAGCACCCGCCCCTATTTATAACAAGAAGGGGCGGTTGGGCACCGGACGTGTACGGCTATGATTGGTCGTTACGCCCGCGGCCCTAAAATACTAAAAACAAGTCCAAATAAAATAAAATAAAATACATAAAAATAATAGCGCGACGAGCCGGACGCGCTGCGGTCTCAGATCGCTGATCCGATCATCGTCTCCTGCGCGAATATACAAAAGTGAGCCCCGCCGACTGGCAACCCGTAGTCTGATGACGATCCCCATCAATTCCCCCCGACTGAAAAGCATTCATCTCCGATGAATGGAGATGATCGTACTAACGTCGAAGATCGGGGGCAAGTCTATCAAGCTCTGCCGCGGACATCCAAGTATCATCACAAATGGGGCGTTCGCTCCAGTGTACCAGGTAGCGACATGAAAGGCCGTCCACGGTGGGAAAACACTCATGCGCCGCAATATCAGTAATGCGCTCAACTCTCACCTCTCGTGCTGGTGGATCCAGAAGAACCGGTGGAATCATAGGTGGTGCGGGCAAGTCCGTAGGTGTTTGTCCAAAGTGGCCAGGAGAAGAGTCAGGCTGTGACGGGTAGGATGTAGGAAGTGGATCAAGGTATGGATCCATATGCTTGAGAGGCTCAAAGTACGGTGTCAAATCTTCAGTATTAAATACGGGATGAATACTCATATCTGCTGGGAGATCGATCTCATAGGCATTTGCTCCGATTTTCTTTATAATTCTAAACGGGCCCATTCGCTTCGGTTGTAGCTTTTTAGCGACTCCTTTTGGGAGCCTCTCCATGCGAAGTCGGATCATGACTTGCTCGCCTACCCGAAAATGTTGTTCACGCTTGTGTTCATCTGCCTGTGCTTTATATAATTCATTACTGCTAGCAATTTTTTTCCCGATTAATTCATGCAGTTCATGTATGTGATGAATGAAAGACTCGGCGGATTCACTAGGACGTGACTCTAAGGGAACAGGGGTAAGGTCAATAGGTTTCCTAAGCTCATAACCTAATACTATATGAAATGGTCTCATGCCAGTAGACCGATTGACCGAACTATTGTACGCGAACTCCGCTACGGGTAACACAGAATCCCAAACCGACGGGTGATCACCAACTAGACACCGTAACAGATTCCCTAAACTCCTATAAACGACCTCAGTCTGTCCGCCAGTTGTGAGTGATAGGCGGTAAAGAATTTCAGAATCGTTCCCGTCTTATGCCATATCGTTCTCCATAAGTAACTAAGAAATCGAACGTCACGGTCAGACACTATGGATTTGGGTAATCCGTGTAATCGAAAATGTCTCTCATAAAAAGAGCCGCTACGTGAGCCGCATCGACGGTCTTGCGGCAGGCAATAAAATGAGCCATCTTCGAAAACCAATCTACCACTACGAAAATAGAATCGTGCTTCCTCAGAGTACGAGGAAGACCCAATACAAAATCCATACTAATGTCGACCCATGACTGATGTGGGACTGGAAGAGGAGTATAAAGTCCAGTATTTTGTTTTGAACCCTTCGCAGTCTGACATATGTTGTAGTGTCGCACAACACGTGCCACATCTTCAACTAACGCAACGGTCTTATCTCTGCCAAAATGGCCAGCTGCGCCGCCAGCGTGCCTTTCCCAAATCAAGAAGTCCCTGAAAGACGTCCTGGGGATGCAGAGACGAGATCCGTGGTACAAGTATCTGATGTAAACTGGATTTAGGGTTTTCAAGTTATTTATTTTAATCAACGAAATATTTTATTTTATTATAAAAATAAAATTATGATTTTAAAGTCACATGAAATTTTAATTTTTAGTCGGGTCGAGTGACCAAAAAACGAGGCTTTGCACGCGAGATCACAACTTAACAACAAATTTCACAACAATCGTTAATCAGTATTTGAGAGAAATTCTGTTGAGCGTTTAATAATTTGAATCGTCGCGAGATTTGCAACTCCACAAGCTTAGTCCGCAAATAATAATTTATGGAATAAACGGTAATTAAGACAGCAAGAACGTTCGAGGCAAGCTTTAATTATTTAGTTAGACGCATAAAATTAAACTAAGTTGAGGAGCATTAGTATGGAGAAGTTACCCAACAGCAAGGGACCGGTTCAGGAGGGAGTACGATGCGGAATGGCAACAACGTCGGACAAGGTAGCCGGGGTCGACGAACGCTGTATCAGATGGCGGGATTGGCTCGTTCGACGAAAGAAGAAGCGTTCGACGAACGCGGTAGCAGACGACGGGATTGGTTCGTTCGACTAACGAAGAAGTGTTCGACGAACGTGGTAGCAGATGGCGGGATTGGCTTCGAGGGCGGCGGCGCCGGAAAGGATGGCGACTCTGGAACGCGTCGACGTGTATGCCGTGTTCCGCGAAGGAAGGTTCGTCGTTACTGCTCCCGTCTCCGGTGGGCTGCTGGAAGAAACACTGGAGGTAGGAATGGCTCGGCAGGATCGCTGGGAAAGCTTGGCGTCGGGGCACTGTGCCGATATTTCAGAGGGAACGATAATTTATCGTTCCTCTGATTTACCCGGCTCTCCTATTCTTCATGAAGGCTGCTTTAAATACTTAGCTTGTCTGGTTATCTTTGCCAAATATGATTATCTCTTGCTAATATTTACTTCCAAATATTGTTCCAGATTGAAGGCAAAGAGATTTTTTTTCAATTATTCCTTCTGCGGATTATTTCTTGCCTTCAAATAACTTCCTAAATCTTGTCTTAACTGATAACTCTTTATGGGGATTTGAATTTAAATTTATACGTCTTTTAAATAATTTAGGCTTGCCTTTTGCGTCCTTACTACCTAAATTACCGGACCTTTTTATTTAGGGTCCCATCGGGTGGTCAAACCGATAGGCCGGTAAAAACAAATGCGTACATAAAAACAAATGCGAACATAATGAAAAACAAATGCGTACATAATGAAATACGTAAATAAATATTGGATAAAACATTACGATGCGTCGCAGGGTGCATCAATTCTCCCGGGGTTGAAAGAGCTCGACCCCGACGAGACTTCGCAAAAAGTGGTAGTGAATATATCTGACATCGTTGCTGGTGCTAGGTCGGGTGGAATATCTGGAGCCTCGACGGGTGGCTCAACTGGTGGCTCAATGCGTTGCTGAACATGAACTAGTCCCAATTTCCTGTAATAATCAATCACCAGACCTCCCTTTGAAAAGTACAACTCATGGTGATAACGACCGACCGTGAGTTTGTAATGTTCAAAGGTTGCTCGCAAAATATTAGTAGTAATTTTATGCAGTTCTCTAAAATAATTAATATGAGCTTGCGCATTGAAAAAAATACGTTCGGGGAATGAAAAATGATGGTGGTCAGGTGGGTGGAATAGCAAATAGGCAATCTCAAAAGGAGATATAGTAAAAGTGCGATTTTTAGAATTATTAAATGTGACTTTTGCTCGTGGAGGTACGAGATCCCATTGCGTCGAATTCTCCTCAGTTAAACGCCTAAGATGGTTCTCCAAACTCTTATTAACGAACTCGGTCCACCCATCGATTAGAGAGTGATAAGCGCTACTAAACTCGAGTTTGATTCCATTTCGACCCCATAATATGTTCCCAAAATATGACTTAAAATATTTGATATATTGTTGTAACTTCTCAAATCGGTCTATCTCCCAATAATAGTGAGGTGAAATAATAACGTCGTTTCTAAATATGAAATCGATAGAGTGAGGTGTGCGGAGTGAATGGTCTTCAGATATAGTATCAAAAGACTGGGAAATATCAGGTGGTACGTCGGGAATCGATATATGTGGGGTGAGTAGTAATGTGGTGGAGGTTACGGGAGGTGAACTAGAAGACGTAGAGATCCTCCCGCGTGCCCTGGGAATAAGACAGTTCTTTTGGGGTAAAAGAACAATCTTGTGCCCGTGGTGCTCGAAGGAATGACAGTTCCTCGTGCCGTCATGCATGACTTGTCGGTCGTACTGCCAAGATCTCCCTAGTAGGATGTGACAGACATCCATGGAAGCAACATGACACAAAACTCTATCCGAATACGTGCTCCTTATAGAGAACTCTACTAGACACGGGCATAGTCAAATGACTATTGACTCCGGATAAGTTGTTGTAGGTTTGTTCTAACGGGTGCGTCTCAAGGCCCAATGTGTCGACCATGTGTTGAGACACAAAATTTTCCATGCTGCCATTGTCGATAATAATGGAACAAAACTGTCCCTGAATGCGTGCAGTAGTGCGGAAAATGTCGTGCCTTCTATGGCCATCCTTCATAGACTCACTAGGGGTGATCAAACTATAACGTAAGACGCAGACTAAGTGTTCGACGTGTTCGCCCTCCACTTCTACGACATACTCAGACTTGTGCTCGTGCTCAGGCTCAGGGTGAGATTCATTTATATAAACTCCATACTCAGGCTCTCGTCCATCAGGAGAATCGATAATAGCGACGAAGTGGCGTCGCGAGCACTCAGATGATTTGTGCCCAGGTTCCATACACTTGAAGCATCGGAATACTCCAGTGTTGGGCTTAGTCCCAACAACCTCCTTGCCCTTGGGTGGAGTTGGAGTTCCGACAGTGACGGGAGGGTGAGGGGAATCCGAGAACCTAGCCGTGGTAGTAGTGGTGACACTTGATGAAGATCTATCAGTAGATCTAACTCCAGTTGACCGTTTTTGGGAGGACTCCACTCTCCGTGCACGACTCGATATTTCTCCTAAGTCTTTGTAATCAAACAATTCTAGTTGGTCTCTGATGGAATAGCGCATTCCGTTCAGATAACGAGAGACAACCATGTCATCATCCTCTCGGAGATTGAGGCGAGACTGGAGTACTAGGAATTCGTTCGTGTATTCATCCACCGATAATTTGTCTTGACGTAGGTTGTGAAACTTACGGTAAAGGGTTTGCATGTAGTCAGGAGGCACATACCGTTTTCAAATTTGTTATTTAAATCCTGCCCATGTGGTGATGAGTGGCATGCCTAAATTGAACCTAGTTCGCTCTATTTGTCCCACCAAACTAACGCGGGACCTTTAAGTCTCATAGTGGCGTACTCAACCTGCCTAGCTCGGGGCATTTGCTTCCAAGCCAAGTAGCGGTCCATCCTGGCACACCAATCTAAACAACGTTCGGGTTCTAAGTACCCTTCAAAGTCACCAACGTCTAACTTGACTCCCATATCCCAACGAGGTCGGTCATGAGATTCGTCAAGTGGCTCGGGTACGGGTTCGGGCTCAGGTTGTGCAAGCTCTAGCGGTCTATGGTTCGGGTTTACCTCGTTCACCGGTGCGCGATTTATGTGTATGGTGGCTTCGATGTTATTAACCGAAGTACGCAACCCATTCATAACGTGTGTGACACTACCCATACCCGTGGTGAGAGTCTCTACCGCTTTCATTAGTTCATTCATTCGTTGGGCTAAGTCCCCAACATTAGTTTCTAAATGATCGACACGCTTGTCCATTTTAAAATTTTAATTTAAATTTCTAAAAATATACTTTTAATTTTTTTTTAAATGTTATAAAGTTATTTTTAGATAAATTCTCTTTTTTTTGTTTTTTTTAATAAACAAGATCAGAAATATAAATTTTTTTTTTGAAAGCCCGGATCCCTTGATTCGCGATAGAAGCGAATCAAAATACGCTCTGATACCAAACTGATGTAAACCGAATTTAGGGTTTTCAAGTTATTTATTTTAATCAACGAAATATTTTATTTTATTATAAAAATAAAATTATGATTTTAAAGTCACATGAAATTTTAATTTTTAGTCGGGTCGAGTGACCAAAAAACGAAGCTTTGCACGCGAGATCACTTCTTAACAACAAATTTCACAACAATCGTTAATCAGTATTTGAGAGAAATTCCGTTGAGCGTTTAATAATTTGAATCGTCGCGAGATTTGCAACTCCACAAGCTTAGTCCGCAAATAATAATTTATGGAATAAACGGTAATTAAGACAGCAAGAACGTTCGAGGCAAGCTTTAATTATTTAGTTAGACGCGTAAAATTAAACTAAGTTGAGGAGCATTAGTATGGAGAAGTTACCCAGCAGCAAGGGACCGGTTCAGGAGGGAGTACGATGCGGAATGGCAACAGCGTCAGACAAGGTAGCCGGGGTCGACGAACGCTGTATCAGATGGCGGGATTGGCTCGTTCGACGAAAGAAGAAGCGTCGGACGAACGCGGTAGCAGACGGCGGGATTGGTTCGTTCGACGAACGAAGAAGCGTTCGACGAACGTGGTAGCAGATGGCGGGATTGGCTTCGAGGGCGGTGGCGCCGGAAAGGATGGCGACTCTGGAACGCGTCGACGGGTATGCCGTGTTCCGCGAAGGAAGGTTCGTCGTTACTGCTCCCGTCTCCGGTGGGCTGCTAGAAGAAACACTGGAGGTAGGAATGGCTCGGCAGGATCGCTGGGAAAGCTTGGCGTCGGGGCACTGTGCCGATATTTCAGAGGGAACGATAATTTATCGTTCCTCTGATTTACCCGGCTCTCCTATTCTTCATGAAGGTTGCTTTAAATACTTAGCTTGGCTGGTTATCTTTGCCAAATATGATTATCTCTTGCTAATATTTACTTCCAAATATTGTTCCAGATTGAAGGCAAAGAGATTTTTTTTCAATTATTCCTTCTGCGGATTATTTCTTGCCTTCAAATAACTTCCTAAATCTTGTCTTAACTGATAACTCTTTATGGGGATTTGAATTTAAATTTATACGTCTTTTAAATAATTTAGGCTTGCCTTTTGCGTCCTTACTACCTAAATTACCGGACCTTTTTATTTAGGGTCCCATCGGGTGGTCAAACCGATAGGCCGGGAAAAACAAATGTGTACATAAAAAACAAATGCGAACATAATGAAAAACAAATGCCTACATAATGAAATACGTAAATAAATATTGGATAAAACATTACGATGCGTCGCAGGGTGCATCAGTATCCATCTACAATATCAAACCCATCAGTGGGCTCGGTGGGATCCCTCAAAAATCCCAAATAGATATCGCTAAAGTCAGGGCAGGTGGGGTAGTCACTAGATAGGCGATCAAAACTAGTCGCGCTAGCGCTCAGTGTGCGGAGTAGGGCGATACGTCGACTAAGAGCGTCAACATGCTTGTTCTCAACACCCGCGTGGTGTTTGAGAACATAGTGAAAGTCCTGCAAATATTCAACCCACTTGGCATGCCTATGCCCCAATTTCCGTTGTGAGTCAAGATAACGCAGGGCCTGGTGATCGGAATATAGGACAAACTCCCGTGGGAGGAGATAATGTCTCCAATAACGAAGTGACTGTACCACTACATAAAACTCTCGATCATAATTTGAGTACTTCTGTCGGGCCTCATTCAGCTTCTCACTAAAGTAAGAAACTGGATGACCCTCCTGACTTAGTACTCTGCCGATCCCAACGCCAGATGCGTCACATGCGGTCTCAAATACCTTAGAGAAATCGGGCAATCTCAGAACAGGTGCTGTCGTCAATTTTTCCTTGATTTCAGTAAAAGCTCGAGTGGCGGTTGCCGTCCACTGAAAATCTCCCTTCCGAAGGCAGCTCGTGAAGGGGGCCATAATGGTACTAAATGCACGGACAAATCTCCTATAAAAGGTGGCTAATCCGTGGAAACTACAGGCCTATGTAATAGTGGAAGGGATAGACCACTCACGAATAGATCGAACCTTGTCCGGGTCAACAGACACGCCGGACGATGATACGATGAACCCTAGAAAGTGCACAGAATCAGTCAGGAAGGAGCACTTCTTCAAGTTCACATACAGCTTCTCCTTTCGGAGAGTATCAAACACAAGCTACAGATAGCTCAGGTGGTCATCAGATGAGTGGCTATAGATCAAAATATCGTCAAAGTAGACGACCAAGAATTTGCCCATGAAGGGCCGAAAGATCAGTCATGACTCGCATAAAGGTACTGGGGCGTTGGACAACCCAAATGGCATGACCAACCACTCGTATAGGTCGTCTTTCATCTTGAAAGCCGTTTTCCACTCATCTCCCTCATGAACTCTAATCTGGTGATACCCGCTGCGAAGATCGATCTTTGAAAATACATGGGCACCAACCATCGTGTCAAGTAAGTCATCCAATCGGGGGATGGGAAAACGATACTTAATAGTAATCTTATTAATGATCCTACTGTCAATACACATTCGCCAACTCCCGTCCTTCGGAATGAGAAGGGCAGAGACCGCGCAAGGGCTCAGACTCTTTCGAATGAATTGCTTCCTCAGCAACTCGTCAACCTGCCTCTTGAGCTCAGCATGCTCATCTGGATTCATCTGGTAATGGGGTAAGTTCGGGAGTGAAGCTCCCGGTGTCAAATCTATGGCATGCTGAATGTCGCGTAACAGAGGTAACTCATCAGGTAGCTCATCTGGGATGAGATCATCATCGTCATCCAGGAGTCGCCGGACCGCAGGCGGTGGCTCAGGAATGTCCGCAGGGCTCTCAGAAGCCATAGTGGCTGCCGCTACGTAAAAGATACCGGCGTTGACACTGTCTCTCATAAACTCGCTGCGACGTAGAATGTGCAGCGTCCTAGATGAGCTCGTACTAGTAGAGGGTATGACCTTACCTGAGGATTTCTCCTTCGGTTGGGTCGGTGTCAACGTGATCTTACGACCATTGTCGTAGAATACATACGTGTTCGTGCGATCGAAACACGTGACATCACGGTCGTAAAACCAGGGCCTCCCTAAGAGAATGTGGGCGACATCCATGGGGATGACATCACACCAAACAAGATCCTCAAATGTAGCGAGAGTGATCAGAACTAAGCACCTCTGGGTAACCCGTATAGCCGTTTTATCGACCCAAATGACTCGATAAGGATGTGGGTGAGGCTCAGCGGTCACCTGCATCCGCTCTAACGCTCGCTGGGCTACAATGTTCACGCAACTCCCGCTACAATGGCTAGCTTGCAGGGACCGCCTGCGCTAGGAAAGAAGGTATAAAAGATCGTCGTACGACGCCAATCCTCATCAGAATGCGGGGTATAAAGGAGGCGTCGTATAACACCTAACTCTAGGGAGCGCTCAGCATCGCTCTCCCAACCGTCCTCGACGGTGGCAACCTCCTCATCGACAAACTCCTCAGCATCAGCATTGGGTTCGCCTTCTTCAACTAGCAGATTCCTCGTATGGCACTGGGCCGCCACATGGCCTCTATCCGAGCAACGATAGCACTGGATGTTTCCCGACGTGGAGGCCGTGGAAGGTCCGGTGGGGACAGTCTGGCCCTTCGTGTCGGTGGAGACACGAGAGGGTCCTGCAGGGGTGGTCGAGCCCGGTGGGGGCCTCCTAAATGTGGACCCGTCTGTCCTGGTAGAAGTTTGACGGGTACTAGCGAGTTGCAAGTACTGCTCATACTCGAGGGTCATCTGATAAACTTGTTCTACCGACTCCAACCGGTGGGGAATAAGTTCTCTACGTATCTCCGACCTCATTCCGGTACGGAACCGGGAAGCGGTGGCACTAGTCTCCTCTCGTAGATCACTCCTCACTGCTAGCTCATCGAATCGAGACATGTACTCCGCTACGGATTGCGTGCCCTGGCGCAACGCAAAAAGCTGATCTAGCAACTGATCCCGATAGGAGGCGGGAAGGTATTTTCTTGCAATCTGCGTTTCATGTCTTCCCAACGGATAATTGGACGATATCCATCTCGCTGTAGAGACCTCTCTAGGCTGACCCAAAAAATCTTGGCTGGGCCGACTAGTTTCATTTTTGCAAATCTAACACAACGCTCGTCACTCATATCATACCATTCAAAGTAGTGGTCCATCTCCTGAAGTCAATCGCTAAAAGTCTTCGGGTCTAGCTGACAATCGAAGGTGGGGGCATTAATGCGTATGCGACGGGTAATATCGTCCTCAGCGCGTGCTGCCCGGCGTGGCTCAGGATACTCGTCGAAATAATCATCACGACCGTAGTCAAAATGGTCCTGAGCTCTATCACGAGGAGCTCGACTTCGTGGTGGAGCAGGTGCAGGCTGACGATCTCGAACGTGATCGAGGGGTCGCCTACAGTGTGGGCAGGCTCTCGAAGAGGAGCGGCCTCTCGTGGTGGTTGATCCCTAACACGCACATCTTGTGGTGGGAGGGCAGCCCGTCCTTCCCCAAAGGGAATATCAGGCGGAGTGGGTGAGGTTTCCCTACTGTGGGGAGTGGAATGCTCTCGTAGTTCCTCAATGGCGGCGACGCGGGTGCGAAGATCGTCATATTGTGCATCCAATCCATCAAATCGATCAATCAACCGTTGGAATTCCTCTTGTGTCATTTCTAAATTTAAGTTGGTGGTCCTTGCGACGGTTAGGCTCGTGTCAGACATGGACTGACGGTAAGACCTACCACTACGTAACATGCATGTGGCCCAAACCTGGCCTCTGATACCAAATGTGACGCAGGTTAGGCCGTGTGACTCGGGTTTGCTGACTCTAATGTGAATCTAAGTGGATGTGATGCCGAGTAGACTCAAGTAAATACAACTTAAATGAAAATGAAATTGGTTTTGAATTAATTATTCCGGAATTGAAATGTTGCGGTAATGATTTTATAACCGAGGCAAATTAACACAAGATGATTAATAAATTTTCGGGCTCACAAGCAAATCACACTAACACTCGCACCAAGTGCTATTTGCAACAATTTCCACGATTGCGCTATATAGAATAAAGACAATAGAGAACAAATGCATTAAAGAGTCAAAACGCCCAAACAAGCATGAAATGTTTTCCCGCAGTTAATAATGAAGTAAATAAAACACAGTACGATAATACTCACAAACATAAGGAATCCGGTGACGACGGCGGACGTGGCTCCACGAGGTGATGGATATGGTTGTGTCGAATTCAGAAAATGGGGAGGTATGGTTGCTGTATGGTGGTTCCACGACGGGGTTGAGATGAGATGAAGAGGAACTGTAGGAGAAATAGGAGCTGTGGCTGTTGAAGATGAGGGCTGCGTGGGTTCACCTTGCTGGGAGACTGCAGAGAAATTGTGGCAGGATGGATGGGCTAGGGAGGAGGACAGCGAATCTGGGCTAGGGCTGGGCCGAGTCGTGTGCCTGGAATCACTCGATCGGCCTTCACCGATGATCGAACGAGTAGTCAACTCTGAGCAGCGGTTCCTTGAGGCCGAAGCGGATGACTGGACTGGAAATCGACAGGACTTGCGAGTAGAAGAGATGCGCAGACGATGGAATCGAGCGGGGGTTTGCGGCTCAGACGAGGAAGAAGATGTACAGTGACTTTGGCGAGTTCTTCCGTCGAGATCGAGGGCTATGAACAAGGATTTGACGGGGATGAAGGAGATGTACAAGGAAATGACTGTTTCCTCCTTCGTGGATGAAGAAATCGTGGATAGGGGGGAGTTATCAGCGATTTTCTGCACAGCGATTTTCTGCAAAGGAGGGGAGTCGTGGGATGGTTCACGGAAACAGGGAGAACACAATTGGGAAATAAGGAAAATTAAAAAAGATAACTGGGAAGTCGCACCCCGGGTTTCACGGCGTCGCACCGCGAAGGATTGCCGGTCTGGATTCTCTCACAATACAAGCAATGACCATAAACTGCAGCACCCGCCCCAATTTATAACAAGGGGCAGTTGGGCACCGGGCGTGTACGACTATGATTGGTCGTTACGCCCGCAGCCCTAAAATACTAAAAACAAGTCCAAAAAATAAAATAAAATACATAAAAATAATAGCGCGACGTGCCGGACGCGCTCGCGGTCTCGGATCGCCAATCCGATCATCGTCTCCTGTGCGAATATACAAAAGTGGGCCCCGCCGACTGGCGACCCGTAGTCTGACGACGATCCCCATCAGTAATTTAGCAAAGTTAGAGGGGAGGTCACGGTAAATGGCCCTATATATATATTTATACATGTGTGAGATGTTCGATATGTTGTGGGTTTTAATAAACATGATTGTAACTTATTTTTCACCGGTGATTCCCAAACTTAAACAAGTTAATAACAATTTTTTAGGTTCTATTATGAAGAAATTGTCCCATCTCTCATCCCTACACAACAAGACAAGCTCAACAGGCGCCGATAGATCCACTGAGACGTCATCTGGCGGCCATAGCATTGGTCGCGGAATACAGGAAACTCCAGTCGAACAATCTCGGAAAAAGAGACACGGGGTCCTCGCATCTGCTTCGGAGTCTACAAGGTTTATTGAACGATCTTCGGTCGCCTCCAAACCTGAAAGCCAGCTGACATCTACTACCATCGGATCTAAGCAATCGCATGGAAAGAAAACAAAGACCAAGAAACTCAAAAGCTGAAGGTCAGCTTAATTGAAATATTATAGAACATTCATGTTTGATCCCAATCTTTAATTAATTTTTAATTTTCTAACCTTTTGTTTTCAAGATATCTACGGGCGCAGCGATTATTTAATCCCGGAGTAAGAGAAACAGGACTACTTCAACCATTTTTGAACACTTGGTCTCATTTCTAGGGCATGTAATTTGATTATCTATCGATGATTCTTCGATCGATGTTGTGACTATGAAAGTAATATATGATTGTTGGTTCCCATATTTCTTATGATATAATTTGATCTTCCTGAACCATTGAGTGGTTTAGGCTCCGTTTGGCGCGACTTTTTTGCTCCGGTGAGTTTGGACAAAAACGCCACTGTCATAGAATGTATGTTTGGCATGACAACTGTTATGGCTGCCATCAAGAAAAAAAAATAATTTTGAACATATAAGTTAACATAGTTCCTCAGGTGAGGTACGAGTATACGACAGTTCATAACCACAATGTTCATGACTGCAAAATAAGAATATCATTATTCATTGTGATTGATTGTGATGAAGAAACAGTTAAGGGGAGAAAATATTTATGTGAATAGATTTAGGCTCCGTTTGGGGGGACTTACTTTCACCGGTCAAGCGGTTACGACCGCATGAACCGGACCTTAATTAAGGTTCGGTTCATGCGGTCGTAACCGCTTGACAGGTGAAAAAATAAGTCCTCCCAAACGGAGCCTTAGTGATGTGATTATCATTTATATTATTATTGGTGATGATATTATTATAGTTATAGTACACACACAAATAATTATCAAAACTTCCCCTGGAAGTTAGCATAATTGTAGATTGCATCCCTCTTATTATTGAAATTACAAAATCTCCCATGAATGCTACAAAACATAACATTTATCTCTCTTGAAGTTCACATTTCATAACATTCATGCACAAAATACCCCCTTGAAAATGTACTTCGAGGGGGGTATTTTTGTGCATGGATGTTATGAAATGTGAATTTCAGGGGAGGTGAATGTTATGTTTTGTAATATTTGGGGGAGATTTTTGTGATTTACATAATAAGAGGGGTGCAATCTGTAATTTTTCAAACTTAGAGGGGAGGTCCCTGTAAATGCCCCTATATATATATAGCTCCTCGAGGTGGATTAAAATGTAATTAAAATATTAAATGTTGGATGATGAATATGCAATATTACATATGTTAATTATTTTCTTACCTAACTTCCTTTCATCGTTGATATAATATATAGGCGCCAAGCTTGAACTCGGGCTATATGAGACAAAAAACATGTTAAAATGAAAGGTATTTCATTACATGTTCAAAATAAATTTGCTTGAACTTTTTTTGTTGCCGTACCATATCTATATTGTACTAAAAAAAGGAAATTTTGTGTTTGTCATTTTTTTTTGAAATAGGATCATCAAATGAATTTGAGCGCTTCAATTTTACCCTCCCCGATCGAACAGTCCTAGAGATGATTGTGCGCCAACCATAGCACTTGAACTCTCTTGAGTGGAAGTCGGATTTGTCGTCGTGGATTGCATACAGAAGATCCAGTGGATAACCGATAGCAGTGATACAACGAAAGGCGTCACTTCCTCTTGGCTGTTCAGTACCATACATTTTAAACATCGAAATCTGAATAAACAATGAAATAAGGCTCATAATTGAGTGCTGAAATATTACAACAAATCGTATAAATAGCATTAAAAATTTTAGGGCGTGGATAAATATAGGGAATTGTTATTTGCAGATCATAAATGCCTATTCGCATACCAATTTGTTCTAGTTTACAAATTGTTATCTGCAGATCAATTTTAGACTTGAGCATTCGATATCTTTGTTCTTCTAAACATGACCTGAAAACGAAGGAACGTCTATGACGACCTTCTGAGCACTTCAATGTGTGCACGGATCGTGATTCATAAACTAAATTAGCGGATAAATGTCGAGTTGAGGAAGAAAGACGATCCGTGCACACATTGAATTACTCAGAAGGTCGTTAGAGACGTTCCTTCGTTGTCGGGCCCTGCTCATGAGAACAAAGATATCGAATGCTCAAACCTAAAATTGGTTTGTGGATAACAATTTTTAAACTAGAAAAAGTTGGTCTGCGGATAGACATTTATGATCTGCGAATAACAATTCCCTAAATATATTAGACTGCAAATAATTTATTTGAACTATAGATATTAATGAACTATGAATAGTGGTTTTAGGACTGCTTATAACATTGCCCTTATTTTAAACTTGCGTACGTTTTATTAGCAAACCAAACCATATTCACGATTTTAAGTCTCACTCCTGCTTCTGAAGAGGAGGATCGCACATTCCCGCTGCCGCTCCCACCTATCAGGATTCTCTTCATTTGAGACTTCAAATGAAGGTCCAGTTCATGGTGTGGATGCATTCTCACTTGATCTAATGATGTATAATTTTTTGATTAAACAAAAAATATAAAAGAATGAGATTAGCAAACACGTCAGATCAACCAGAAATAGATCTGGACCGTGCTCAAATGAAGAGCATTCTAGTCCCGCTCCCACTGCCTCTCACCCCTATTTAGCCATTCACGATCTCTTTTGTGCTTCTTCGTTGACCGCGCTCACGGTAAACTAAACCCTAATTTTCAATGTCCCTTTATTTGTCATGGACTGCTAATATCAACTCTCTTTTTTAGAGTTGGTAGAATTGCTTAGATTTTTTTTTGGGCATGATTTGCTAATAATAATCAAAGTTTGCTAATAGCCAAAAGCGGTTAACCTGACCCATTTACTCAGCTCAGTCTACCCTCGTTCTTCTCAAGCCCTACTTCGTTTCTTGCTCCCAAAGCAGGATTTCCTGTGTGAGCCCGATAAAAGAACAGGTTGAAGGCGAAGAGAGGAAGACGGTGGTAGACGACGAAAGAGAGGAGCGATGGCAGCGAAGTCGATTTCTCATGATGTATCCTCTAACATTGACGCCCTTCGCTTCGGATTGGAAGGCGTCAAGGGGGATATCGTCGGATCTCATCCTCTGGAATCTCTGCGCGAGACGGTAATTAGGACTTTTATTCTGACTAATTTCCTTGTCATCAGATTTTCTGGTTTTCTCTCATACGGGGTCATTGTTGCTTGTTATTGATTTTGGGATTTTTCCCCCTCAGGCTACGAAGAACTTAGAGGGGAAGAAGCGGATGATTACAGATCTCACTTATGGATCGTCATTCAATTTGAAGATGGATCTTGATAAGCAGATCCTGTCAAGGTTTGATTTGCAGCTTCATGTAATTTGAGCATAGCTTTTTCAAAAGGAAAACTTCTGTTTTATGACTCTATGAAAGAATTATAACTGTGTTCTGTACAAATACCAATGCAAATTGGAATTGATTAGTAATGATATGTAGTTCCTTGGTTTATTTATTTATTCTATTCTAAAAAGAAAACTTAAAGTATTGTAATGGTGTAATGCTTTATATCTATTATTATTTTCCCCCCAATGGTGTAATGATGTAATGTTATAAATCTATATCGTCCATGTTGTTCCAAAAATGAAAATTTCGTGTGGTATAATGATGTAATGTTATATACTGTAAATTTTAAAATAATTTGAACTGTTCGATCCAGTCAATCTTACTTATACTAT
This sequence comes from Dactylorhiza incarnata, assembly GCA_033032865.1. NCBI lineage: Eukaryota > Viridiplantae > Streptophyta > Magnoliopsida > Asparagales > Orchidaceae > Dactylorhiza > Dactylorhiza incarnata. The sequence continues at coordinate 4,008,118 of JAWHQI010000123.1, read as the reverse complement.
TATAAAAAGAAAAACTTCAAATGGTGTAAAGCTATATAATATAAAATTGGAATTAATGTGAGACTTTCGATCTAAAATTCTCTCATCGCACTATATCCGGGCAACATCCGCTAGTATTTTATAAGCATTTGTTAGTGTGAAACATGTGGTATCATATATCCACTCTAGTTTAGTTAACCCATTTTTTCATTCTAGGGCTCCGTTTGACTCGACATTTTTGCTCCGGTGAGTTTGGACACATGCCACCGTCATAGAATGTATGTTTGGCATGACAATGGTTATGACCGCCACCAAGAAAAGAAAACCAGTTTGAACATAAAAGTGAATGAAGTTCCTTAGGCGAGGTGGGGCGTTCACGAACGAAGGTTCATACCCACCACGTTCACGACCCCTACCGCCATGCCAAATGGAGCTTAGATTTTAAAATAATGAGATATTTTCTTTTCTTAATAGCTCGCGTTCATGAATGAAAACCAAATAAATTACTTATACTTTGATTCCAGGCCTCTATGAATGCCTTTTGTGTTACTGTCATCCAATATCAGTTACAATCGTCCTTTGTTCTTCTGAAAATTAGAAGCTTGATACTGCCTATTTGATTATACGTTTAGCATGATATGTGCACAAACATGTCCAGTCAAATTGAATAATTGATATCAAATTCATAATAAATAGAAGCTAGAAGTTTTATTTGACAAGGAATCACATATTGTTAAGTGCATATTGTATTGAAGCTTTGTACTACCTATTTGATTATATGTTTAAAACTACTATGTTGTATAGAGAATAACTTAAGTTTGATGGGATTAAGAAAGTAAGTGCTTTTGGTGTTGTGTATGTGTGTGTTTTTACTATTTTTTTAGTTAACTTGCCTGCTGTTTGGTTAATTAGCAACATCAAGTATTCTATTCCTCATAGTTTATTCTGCATTTTAATTGTTAGTCTTCAGAAAATTTCCTTGTAATTATGGAGTGTTTTGATGAACTATTTTTCTATAGCAAAAAAGAAAACATTTGAGATACCCAATTTGACATAATAATAGGATTGTCATTTAATCGGTGAATCATAATTTTCTTCACATGAAACTTACCGGTGGATTGTTGTTTTTGTTAGTTATCTCACTTTCATTCTCTTTAAATTAATGAAAGAATATTGGTAATCCTGCATCTGTCTTATTATTTTTTTGTTGGGTCAGTATTTTAGGAAGTTACTTGTTTTGGGATTAGGAGTGCAAGAATTCTTCTACACACTTTATTTTGATACATTATAAATTTGGTTGTGTTTTAGCTCACAGTGATGTGCTAAAGAATTGAAGAATTAGGGTTTAAGAACCTGTAGATTGGCACTTCGAAATAAGTAATTGCACTTTCGTCAATCATTGTGATTAAACTCATAAGTTGGCGATGTGATAAACTTAGCTTAGCTAGCTGCTTAAATGTACTTATAAACAAATCTTTACATTTTAGAAATTTGAAGAAAAATTTAAAAAGTATTTCAAATATCATGATCTTTAAGGAATAAATTAAGTGAACAAATTTGAATTCAGCCTCTGCTAAAGGGCAAAGCATTAGTGCACCACTAAGTTGGAGAGAATATCAGCTGTATTTATTTTCTCTGTTGTGTCAGTTCCCCAGTATACTTGAAAATTAATGCTTGAATAACAAGGAGATGGTGTTGATGAACTCCTTTAAGTTATCTCTCAAATAATTAGATGCGTTAGATGGAATGATGAGGGAAAAGCGAGTTAGAAGAAGAAAAAGAGGTAAGGGTAGGATAGAGCAAGAAATGATTAGTAAATTAGTCTCCTTTTTTTGTTTGAAAAGGCCCATAAGGTATGAGAAGAATATGAAAATTGTTATAAGCAATGAATATGTTCCCTTTGCTGCAGAAGAAATCAAGCTCCCCTTTTTACTCTTTAGTACAACATACTTTTCATCCATTTTAGTGATTGTAAATTAATTGCAACAAGGTGGCAAACTGAGTTGTTGAGTCATACCATTTATTTCCCTTCCTCTCCATGCATGTTGAATGCAATGCTGCAACATGCAATCAAAATACTTTCACCAACTTTTAAAGTATGTGCTTAATAAAGAATAAATATGCCATTAATATATTGTCAACCAATTCAAATACAAAATCAAGCCTCTTGCATACTTGAGCACTCTTCCTCTTCTCCATCACTAGACCAAGGGCTCCTTGTCTCATAAAAATCACCTCGTGCGAATTTTCCTCAATAGACACTTATGCTTAGACTAATTTATTAAGGCGAGCTTGTATACGTCTTATGTAGGATATTTTTTTCAAGTAACTTTAGACATCCATATCGATAAATTAACTCAAATAGTTGGCTCCCAAGGCGTGACCGACTCTTGTTTTTGTTGTTGCAGTCATTTCATTTATTTGTCCCAATGAAATATTAAATAACATATACATCATTAATTTTTTAATATATTATTTCATGTCATATAGTTGTATATCTTACAATAGTACTATTTAATATCTTGTTTAAGTTTAATTAGTCATTTGTGTCATTGTACGGTCTCTAGCCTGAATGGAGAGCTGAGGGCTGATGTTGGGTTGAGAACCAATCATAAAACTCGCATCAAAGCAAATGATATGAATCTCAATTTGAAAATGTTGTATGATAATTCTAGCGGAAATTTTTGCTACGTAGAGTAATAGTTATTGAGGTAAATTTTTAGAGTTTAAAAAATAATAATAATAAAGTTTTTTTCTCTGGGATAAGTGGTGACATTTGTAAGGTGAGAAAAATAGTTATCCTTTAAGTATTGATTGTTAAAGGGTGAGAATTAGAGTTTTTAGTGGATCCATACCTAATGTAGGATAAAGTTGCCAGTTCCATTTAGAAGATTACCATCATTGCTTTAAGGTCTAAAAATAATCATTACAACTATGAAACATGTTGAGGTGATGAGATATAAAACATTGAAGGAAAATACATGTGCTTTAAAGAGTGAAAAAATATGAATACCACTAAGGCTTATATATTGCAAGCTAGGAGTTTTGTGATTCAAAGTAAAAACTAGATCATTTGGTTATTTATATAATGGACTTGCATTAAGGAAAAAATTGAGATGTGCAGAATAATTAAGGCAGGAGATGAGATTTAAAGATTTTGTTCTAGTTAAATGTATTAAATGGAGATCTTAATTTAAGATGAAAACATCGAGATGAAAGTGCTTTTTTGACAAGTTGTTAAATGATGTTTAAAAAAAAGTATTTTTGAAGATCATAAGAGACAAAATAGTGGGTTGTTAGAAATGTAAGTGGAATTAGTTTTCAAGAAGATGTATAAACACAAGGCTTTAGGTCTCCATAAGATACCTATTGAGATTTGAGCTCTGTTTGGAGGAGCAGTAATTGTAGCCAATGGAGCAGTGATAAACGGAGGTGGCAAATGGAACGATTGAAACTATTGGGAAGAAATGATGAAAATTATTTGGATGAACTCTGTTGTAGTGTTGTTCAAAATATAGAACTAGCTTTAATTATTTGGTAAAATGGAGGTACAATCGCTGTTTTAGTCTAAAGGACTAAAGTAACCATGTACAAAGTGATGGCTAGGGATTCAACAAATTGGATAATCATTGTGAAGATGAACTTGGATCAAATGCATGCAATAATGTTAAACTACGTGCAGGGCAGCCCGGTGTACAAATTATCCCCGCGCAACGAGGGTCCTGGGAAGGGTCTGTTACGCCCCCGGACGAGGCCTGTCTATTTGGGCGTCAGTACAAGCGAAGGCAAAGGCACGGCGAAGGCGACAACGGGGCTGAACCAAGTGGTTCAGCCCCCTCTTACTGAAATCGGCCCAAAGGGGGCTGAACCGATTTCGGTTCAGCCCCATAGGGGCCGGCCGGCCCCCTTGCTGGCCGGTCCGGGGTCCGGTATAAATATACCCGGACCCCTCTTTTGGTTCTTATGCAATTGATGATCAAGGTATTCTCTCTTCCTCCTCCTAACCTTAATCTTTCTTTAGCCGTCATTAGTTTTCTCCCTCCTTTCTCCCTCTTTTAGAACTTCGTTCATAACATTTGGTATCAAAGGCTCTCCTCCGCCATGGTTAACACTCGCACGCAAGAAGAAGTTTTGCGGTTGGAAACCCTAGAAGAGAACTTTGCGGGGTTATCCGATTCGATGGAAAATATGAAAACGTCTATGGAAGAACGGATCGACGCTCGCATGGACGAGATCAAGGCGTTATTGACACAAAATTTGAAAGGAAAAGGGCCGGCGGGCGACGAGAACGGTGGATCTGTGCATTCCGGATCCGCTAACTCCGGATCTCATCCGGAAATGCTGCCAGGTCTTCATGGAGGCACGGCATCGGCGGATCTGGGTCGGAACCCGTGGATGGGGTCGGGATCGGTCCCAGGCGGAGCGGGCAAGGTCGGCGGAGCCCAATTTAGCGGAATCGGGTTGGGAGCAGCGGGAATCGGCTACGCCGGAGTCGGATCGGGCCCAGGAGGATCGGGGGAGGCCGACGGAGGTCGGGCTGGCGGGATCGGCCTGGGAATCGGCAGATCGGGCTTGGGCGGGATTGAAGTGGCCGCACGGGTCAAGGGGAGTACGCCGGTGGTTTCTGCGGCCCGGGCGACGCGGGAGGAGGCCGCTCTGGCTATGGAGGGATCGACAACGGCCGAACGGATCACGGGGAGTTCGGTGGGCCCTTCTTTGGGCCTGGCGACGTCGGAGGCGGGCACATGTCGGCTTTCGGTCGGGCGGCTGCGGCGGGTTTTCCCCCGGGAGGCATGGGGGGACTCCTACCGAACCCTAGGTCGGCTGGACATGGCGGCTACGTGGGACCTGGAGCACCGTGGGTCGGACAACACCCACCGTGGGGACAAGGACAACACCCGGGTGTGGGTCATGATCAAGGTTGGAGGGGACAAGGTGCACCCCAGGCATACCTTCCTCCGAAATTAACGCGCATGAATTTTCCAAGTTTTCACGGAGGGGACGCGATGGAGTGGGTCCACAAGGCCGAACTATTTTTTAATTACCTGGATGTTCCCGAGGCGCAGTGGGTGCAATTGGCGTCTTTCCATCTGGAGGGTGACGCATTTCAGTTGACTCAGTGGTTCCTCAGAGACAGAGATTATGTGCCATGGACGGATTTTGTGGAGGGGTTTACGGCTCGGTTCGGGCCTTTGGAGTACGAGAATGTCGAGGCGACTCTACAGAAGCTGCGACAGAAGGGGACGGTAACAGAATACCGGACAGAGTTTGAGAAACTGGCAAACCGAGTACACTGGGAGGAGAAGACACTTCAGAGCAGTTTTGTGTCGGGCTTGAAGGAACATTTGCGGGATGAGATTCATGGTTACATGCCACGGAGTCTGAACCACGCCATTAGCTTGGCCCGCATCCACGAGGAGGGGTTCAACAGGCAACGGTGTAACACCCAAATATCGCCGCACAACATAAAATAATTTAAAACTTTACCATACAATATCGCGCTATTATGGAACATATAGTGTATACATATATATATATAAGATGATAAAATTGGTGTGCAAATGGAAAACTTGTTGAAATGAGTGTGCAAATAACAAATTGGTGTGCCAATAGCAATCATTGATGAAATCTAAGAGGGGATGACTTATAATTACACCCAAAATTAAGCCTATTTAAGATAGGCGGTGGATTTGGACCGGTTCAAGGGGGGGATATCTATCTATTTCCCGAGCACGTGAACTCCAAAATACCGCACCGCCTTCCTTAGCCGCTGCTCTGCTCTCCCCTCCTTAGCCGTTGCTCTCGCCTAGGTTAGTGAAGCCTGCGGTGTTCCCTCTCTCTCTCTCTTCGCCATTTCTTTCCTCTACAGCAAATTTCAGTGAAGAAGAAGCTCTGTGCAGCCCTTCTCTTCTTCGGCAGTGATTGAGTGGGGGAAAAGAAACCCTAGATTTCAACTAAAGAAGTATTTGGGCATTCAAGCCCTAACTCCTTATTTACTTCCCTCGCTGTAAGACCATCTCCTCCTTTATTTACTTCTCTATGATACAAATGATTTCAGTTTTAGTATGGGGGCTGATTTTTGGTATAGGAGTATATAATGATTTGAACTTGAAGCATGGATTTTCTGTTTGGATAGGAATGGTGGGGGCTTAGTGAAGATCATATTAGGTCTTATGGTGTGATAATCATAAAGAAAGTCATGTAAATGTTTGGTGGAAATGCTCATTTTGTGCGTAGGATTGTTGTCTTAGAAATGGAAAGTGCTAGAAAGCCTAATTTATCTTTGGGGATGCCACTAAGTTCTGAATTTACTATTTGTGAGTATGGGGTTGCTGTTTTAAAGGCAGTTTTTGTAAAGAATAGTTCAATTTCAACTATGCCATGGTAGGTTTGAATTATTAATAGACCCCTTCAACTATATAGTCGATTTACATCAATTTAATGTTGAAGATCCTTGCTGAAATGGGCTGTAGAATTGCTGAAATGAACCTTATGATTGCTGAACTTGGCCTTAGATGATGTATTATTGCTGAATTTTAGTATAAGATTGTTGTTATTGCCATGTACCATATTTGAGTCTATTTTCAGTTGGAAAGTTCATATGGCTGATTTTGGGAATTTTCATTTGAATGTTGGTTTGGATTTCTAGTCCTTATTTTAGAGTTTTAAATCATGAAGGGTGATGCATCTATGTATGGCTGCCTTAAGTTGGATTGCATGTAAGCTTATGAAACATTTCCAAGAAGAAAATTACTTGAGATTGATGGTGGAAAAGAGAACTAGCTGTGGATGATGTGGATAAATTTTAATAACAAGTAGACTACTAGTGTTCAATTCCTTAAAGTTTGTTGGATGATTTATATGCAATTTCTATGGAGATTTCCTACCAGATTTACTGGAATTATAATTAGGGCTGCTGAATGTTAACATGGATTGTAAAATCCCTACTAGAAGATATTAAATTTCATGGGGTATATGTTATGTTACTTTAACTTAAGGTTAGAGGTCCTTTTTCCCCTCATTGTCATACACAATTAATGCTTATTGCAGCTACGAAGAAAAATGGTGTCACCCGATAGGCGTGATGATGACCCAAGGAAAAACAAAGAGAAAGCCAATGTGAGGGTTTACTTCTTTTTAAATATTCTAAAGTATACCCTTTTATTCCTTTTCATATTCTGGTTCCGAATAATGATATCATAACTATATATCCCCATAATTACATATGGTTGATTGAACTTTTAAAAGAATGAATCCTACAACATATAATGAAAAGCATCGATGCAAAATGTTAAGGGATCTGTAGAATGTTAAAATTCCAGTTGGACCTTAATGGTCTCAAGCGAGTTGTGCGCACTGGATTAAATTCTCGGGTTAACTTAGTTGGGCCTTAATGGGTCTTAAGCGAGTTGTACGCACTAAGTTTAACCAAGAGAATGGGCCCAAGACTGATTATTGAAGTACAGTAACCCTTAACTAAATGAAATGAAAATTTACTATATGAAAAGAAAAATACAAACATAAAACATTTCAGAAATTCTTGTGCTTAATGTTTGATTTAGCACTTTTCATTTTATACTGAGTAAAGTAAATATTATATCATTCAACCTTGTTTTAAAACTTCCTCGCTTAGTCTTTTATTTAAAAGACTAACCCTTTTTATTATAAATATTTTTAGGATCTAAACATAAAGCAGGATAAGGCAGAACGCTACCAGCGATGGTTTAAACGAATAGTAAACAGTTTTGAAGTGGCCATCAATCCAAAGGAAAACTGTCAAAACTCGAAGTGCTCCACTTGTTTAAGGAACTTATAATATCGCTTGTTAAAGTTTAATGTATTGAACTTTTATGTACATATATGTGTGGCTTTTTGGACATGTAAATGTGTGTAACATACTTGGAATAAGAGTTCCTTTCTGTACTGTCATTTCAATACTTCTTTGTGGCATTGTAGTAATTTATTGCTGCGCAGCTTTCAATATAATTATAAAGCAATGTATACTATTACTCTGTGATGGTCTGCGGGCCGTTACAGAAAATGGTATCAGAGGGAGGTTTCGAGTAATGCCACAAATAGTATTGTGATAAATGTACAGAATAGAACATTTACATGTTTATAAGTTGGACATTAATTTTCCTACCTTTCAGGAACATGAGTTTACTAGTCGGAGAGATCGAGTGGAGCCAGAGATATCCGCTGAAAGTGAGACTGGCCAAAGAATAAATCTCCAAGTTGCGGATATGGCACGAGCAATGGCTGAAGCAATCCGACTGGTTAGAGATACTCCCACATTAGTACCTTTGGTGGACCCTCCGAATCAACCACCACAACCTCAGGTAGATGTTGAATTGAAGCAGTTCCTGGAATTAAAGCCTCCCACTTTCAGAGGAGGTCTAACGCCGTTAGAAACAGAAGACTGGATATTGAGAATAGAGACCATATTTAAAGTTATGCACTGCTCAGAAGCCAGGAAGATTGATCTAGTGACATTCCTTTTTGAGGGGGAAGCAAAAAGGTGGTGGGATACTATAATGAAAGGAAAGTTTGCTAATAAGGGAGTTACTGAAATCTCTTGGCAGGAATTCGTTGCAGAATTTACAAACTGGTTCGTGCCCGCATCCGAGAAGGGACTACTGCAGGAGAAATTCCTTCGTCTTGTACAAGGTAATCGTACCGTACTTCAATATGAAGCAGAGTTTTCAAATTTAGCATTTTATGCGGGATCTTTAGCTCCAACAGAAACGGAACGCTGTCGCCGTTTCCAACAAGGACTTCGAGATAATATTCGTACATATTTGGTACCCTTTGAGCTTACCAATTACAGTAGTCTTGTCGCAAAGGCCCGCTTAACCGAAATTGATATGGAGAAAACTCAAAAAAGAAGAGAATTTATGAATAAGAGACCGTCAGAAGGGTCGAGTAAGGAACCTTCAGGAAAATCAGGTGGATCGTCTTGGAAGAAGAAAAAGTGGTCGCAACCTTCCCCTTCAACTTCAACGGGCAGTGTGGCCCAATCCTCTGCCACTAAATGCGAAAAATGTGGAAAGGTGCATAAAGGACAATGCTTATTTGGCACTGGTATTTGTTATATTTGTCGTCAGCCAGGACATCGACAAAATGAATGTCCAAAGAGGCAAACAAAGGAAGGAAATTTCAAAGGAGCCCCCGGAGCACAACCTCAGCGAGTATATCAGATGGGAACTGTTAAGGAAGGTGAATCAGTCGCCTCCACTTCAACACCAGTTGAGCTTGGTCGTGAAGAACGACAGATACAACCTCGTGTCTTTAATTTGGGACAACAGGAAGCTAAGGCCGATGACACTGTCATCACAGGTATGATTTATGCATACAAGCAACTATTGAAGGTTTTATTTGACACTGGGGCAAGTCACTCTTTTGTTTCAACACATATTCTGAATACTTTACCAATACAACCATATTCAACACATAATGTCCTTCATGTAACGATCCCCAATAATCATATAATGACTACACAATTGCGAGTTCGAATGCAAATTCAACTCAATGAAAAAGTCCTGGAAGTAGACTTGGCAGTTTTACCAATTTCAGAATACGATATTATCTTGGGTATGGATTGGTTATCGAGACATGAAGCTGTAATTAATTGTAAGACGAAAGAGCTTACAATTAGGTGCCCGGATCAAAGCCTAGTAACTTTTAAAGGGTTGACAGAAGTATCAAAAACATTGATCTCCGCCATGAAGGCTTTGAAGACGATCCGTAAAGGATGTGAAGCAGTGTTAATTATGATAAAAGGAACGAATGAAGAAAAGAAAGATATTACTGCGGTACCAGTGGTCCGAGAATTTCTTGAAGTATTTCCCGATGAATTACCAGGAGTACCTCCAACTAGAGAAGTAGAATTTGAAATATCTCTTATTGAAGGAGCAGCCCCAGTAGCTAAAGCACCGTATCGTATGGCTCCAAAGGAATTAGCTGAGCTGAAATCTCAGTTACAAGAATTATTAGATAAAAACTTTATTCGTCCCAGTTCATCTCCCTGGGGAGCTCCCGTTTTATTTGTACGAAAGAAGGATGGGACACTTCGCCTTTGCATTGATTATAGAGAGTTGAATAAATTGACAGTCCGAAATAAGTACCCTCTTCCTCGTATCGATGATTTATTTGATCAACTAGTACACATGACTGTATTCTCAAAAATTGATCTGAGGTCGGGTTATCATCAATTAAAAGTGAAAGAAGAAGATGTGTTTAAAACAGCTTTCAGTACTCGATATGGACACTTTGAATTCGTAGTTATGCCATTTGGATTGACAAATGCGCCTGCAGCATTTATGGATTTAATGAATCGAGTATTCAAGGAATATCTCGACAAGTGTGTTATTGTCTTTATTGATGACATCTTGATCTACTCCAAAACTGAAGAGGAACATGCACAACATTTGAGATTGGCCTTGCAAACATTAAAAGATCATCAGTTATATGCAAAATTTTCTAAGTGTGCTTTTTGGTTACGAGAAGTATCCTTTTTAGGACATGTTATTAATGAACAAGGATTAGCTGTGGACCCCAGTAAGATTGAAGCTATCCTCCAATGGCCAAGTCCTACAACTGTAACAGAAGTGAGAAGTTTCCTTGGATTGGCTGGGTATTACAGAAAATTTGTAAGAAACTTTTCAAAAATCGCCTTACCATTGACTCAACTGACAAGGAAAAATATATCCTTTATTTGGAATGAGGATTGTCAGCTTGCTTTTGAAGTGTTGAAAGAGAAATTGACAACTGCTCCTATTTTGGTAATGCCTTCAGGATTAGAGGGGTTTCAGATATACAGCGACGCTTCTTACAAAGGTCTTGGATGTGTTCTAATGCAACATGGGAAAGTTGTTGCTTATGCCTCCAGACAATTAAAAGATGCAGAGAAAAATTATCCAACTCATGATTTAGAATTGGCAGCAGTAGTGTTCGCATTGAAAATTTGGCGACACTATTTGTATGGAGTCCGATGTGAAATTTTTACTGATCATAAAAACTTGAAGTATATCTTTACACAGAAAGAGTTAAACCTTCGACAGAGGCGTTGGTTAGAATTCATTAAAGACTATGAGGTCGATATTCACTATCACCCAGGTAAGGCTAACACTGTTGCTGATGCTTTAAGCAGGAAGAGTATGGTCATATTGTCAGCAATAAATCAGTATAACCAGAAATTGATTCAAGAATTGCAGAAGATGGAAATATTTCTTGTGTTTACTTCAGAGGATAAACATTCTCAATTATTTCAAATGCAAATTCAATATCCGATTAAAGAAAGAACATTGAGGGTAATATCTCAGGATCCATTCTTTATAACCTTGCTGGAGAAAGTAAAGAATGGACAATCAAAGAACTTTGTTGAAAAAGACGGATTATTATTCTTGAATAACAGGCTTTGTATTCCAAATGCGGATAATTTGAGAAATGATATTTTGTATGAAGCCCACAACACACCATATTCTATTCATCCTGGGCGCACAAAAATGTACCACGATTTAAAACAAGATTTTTGGTGGCCAGGGATGAAGAAAGATGTAATCACTTATATCGCCAAATGTCATACCTGCCAAGTAGTGAAAGCAGAACATATGAAACCTGGAGGTTATCTGAAGTCATTGCCTATTCCAGAATGGAAATGGGATGACATTGCAATGGACTTTGTGTGGGGTTTACCTCGGAGCAAGCAATGAAATGATGGGATATGGGTGATTATTGACCGACTGACAAAGAGTGCACACTTCATTGCAGTAAAGCAGAGTGGACCAACTGAAAGATTGGTAGATGAATATATTGATGTTATCGTTAAATTTCATGGCATACCTCGCACTATTGTCTCCGACAGGGATGGTCGATTTACTTCTGACACTTGGAAACTTGTACATAAGCGTTTGGGAACAAAATTATTATATAGCACTGCCTTCCATCCGCAGACAGATGGTCAATCAGAGCGTACTATCCAACTGTTAGAGGATCTTTTGAGAATGATTGTCTTGGATTTAAAAGGATCATGGGAAAAATATTTGTCATTAGCTGAATTTTCTTATAATAACAGCTACCAATCGACGATTCAAATGGCTCCTTTTGAAGCCTTGTATGGTAGAAAATGTCGGACTCCTCTCAGTTGGGCAGAAAATGGTGAAAGAAATCTGTATAATAAGGAAAGGGTGGATAAGATGCACGAAAAGATCTTATTGATTCAAAAAAGAATGAAAATTGCACAAGACCGTCAACAAAAGTACTATAATGCACGACATCGGCGGGTTGAATTTAATGTGGGTGATCAAGTATGTTTAAAAATTAAACCATTTAAAGGCATCTCGCGACTGCGGAAGATTGGAAAATTAAGCCCGCGATATGTAGGACCTTTTCCTATCATTGAGCGTATTGGAGACATGGCTTACAGATTGGCACTGTCTAATGAGTTGCAGAATCTACACGATGTTTTTCATGTGTCATCATTGAGAAGATATATTGTCGATCCAAATAAAATAATTGCCGCTACAGATGTACAAATTGAACCAGATCTATCAAGCCCAACGGAACCCTATCAAATTCTTGACTGGCAGACTAAACAATTGCGGAACAAGGATGTTAATTTTGTGAAAGTATGGTGGAAGGGCCATCCAAAAAATGAAGCCACTTGGGAGCGAGAAGATGTACTATGGGATTTATTTCCAACATTTTAAAGGTATGTTATTTTCGAGGACGAAAATTTTTATTAGGGGGGATATAATTGTAACACCCAAATATCGCCGCACAACATAAAATAATTTAAAACTTTACCATACAATATCGCGCTATTATGGAACATATAGTGTATACATATATATATATATATATAAGATGATAAAATTGGTGTGCAAATGGAAAACTTGTTGAAATGAGTGTGCAAATAACAAATTGGTGTGCCAATAGCAATCATTGATGAAATCTAAGAGGGGATGACTTATAATTACACCCAAAATTAAGCCTATTTAAGATAGGCGGTGGATTTGGACCGGTTCAAGGGGGGGATATCTATCTATTTCCCGAGCACGTGAACTCCAAAATACCGCACCGCCTTCCTTAGCCGCTGCTCTGCTCTCCCCTCCTTAGCCGTTGCTCTCGCCTAGGTTAGTGAAGCCTGCGGTTTTCCCTCTCTCTCTCTCCTCGCCATTTCTTTCCTCTACAGCAAATTTCAGTGAAGAAGAAGCTCTGTGCAGCCCTTCTCTTCTTCGGCAGTGATTGAGTGGGGGAAAAGAAACCCTAGATTTCAACTAAAGAAGTATTTGGGCATTCAAGCCCTAACTCCTTATTTACTTCCCTCGCTGTAAGACCATCTCCTCCTTTATTTACTTCTCTATGATACAAATGATTTCAGTTTTAGTATGGGGGCTGATTTTTGGTATAGGAGTATATAATGATTTGAACTTGAAGCATGGATTTTCTGTTTGGATAGGAATGGTGGGGGCTTAGTGAAGATCATATTAGGTCTTATGGTGTGATAATCATAAAGAAAGTCATGTAAATGTTTGGTGGAAATGCTCATTTTGTGCGTAGGATTGTTGTCTTAGAAATGGAAAGTGCTAGAAAGCCTAATTTATCTTTGGGGATGCCACTAAGTTCTGAATTTACTATTTGTGAGTATGGGGTTGCTGTTTTAAAGGCAGTTTTTGTAAAGAATAGTTCAATTTCAACTATGCCATGGTAGGTTTGAATTATTAATAGACCCCTTCAACTATATAGTCGATTTACATCAATTTAATGTTGAAGATCCTTGCTGAAATGGGCTGTAGAATTGCTGAAATGAACCATATGATTGCTGAACTTGGCCTTAGATGATGTATTATTGCTGAATTTTAGTATAAGATTGTTGTTATTGCCATGTACCATATTTGAGTCTATTTTCAGTTGGAAAGTTCATATGGCTGATTTTGGGAATTTTCATTTGAATGTTGGTTTGGATTTCTAGTCCTTATTTTAGAGTTTTAAATCATGAAGGGTGATGCATCTATGTATGGCTGCCTTAAGTTGGATTGCATGTAAGCTTATGAAACATTTCCAAGAAGAAAATTACTTGAGATTGATGGTGGAAAAGAGAACTAGCTGTGGATGATGTGGATAAATTTTAATAACAAGTAGACTACTAGTGTTCAATTCCTTAAAGTTTGTTGGATGATTTATATGCAATTTCTATGGAGATTTCCTACCAGATTTACTGGAATTATAATTAGGGCTGCTGAATGTTAACATGGATTGTAAAATCCCTACTAGAAGATATTAAATTTCATGGGGTATATGTTATGTTACGTTAACTTAAGGTTAGAGGTCCTTTTTCCCCTCATTGTCATACACAATTAATGCTTATTGCAGCTACGAAGAAAAATGGTGTCACCCGATAGGCGTGATGATGACCCAAGGAAAAACAAAGAGAAAGCCAATGTGAGGGTTTACTTCTTTTTAAATATTCTAAAGTATACCCTTTTATTCCTTTTCATATTCTGGTTCCGAATAATGATATCATAACTATATATCCCCATAATTACATATGGTTGATTGAACTTTTAAAAGAATGAATCCTACAACATATAATGAAAAGCATCGATGCAAAATGTTAAGGGATCTGTAGAATGTTAAAATTCCAGTTGGACCTTAATGGTCTCAAGCGAGTTGTGCGCACTGGATTAAATTCTCGGGTTAACTTAGTTGGGCCTTAATGGGTCTTAAGCGAGTTGTACGCACTAAGTTTAACCAAGAGAATGAGCCCAAGACTGATTATTGAAGTACAGTAACCCTTAACTAAATGAAATGAAAATTTACTATATGAAAAGAAAAATACAAACATAAAACATTTCAGAAATTCTTGTGTTTAATGTTTGATTTAGCACTTTTCATTTTATACTGAGTAAAGTAAATATTATATCATTCAACCTTGTTTTAAAACTTCCTCGCTTAGTCTTTTATTTAAAAGACTAACCCTTTTTATTATAAATATTTTTAGGATCTAAACATAAAGCAGGATAAGGCAGAACGCTACCAGCGATGGTTTAAACGAATAGTAAACAGTTTTGAAGTGGCCATCAATCCAAAGGAAAACTGTCAAAACTCGAAGTGCTCCACTTGTTTAAGGAACTTATAATATCGCTTGTTAAAGTTTAATGTATTGAACTTTTATGTACATATATGTGTGGCTTTTTGGACATGTAAATGTGTGTAACATACTTGGAATAAGAGTTCCTTTCTGTACTGTCATTTCAATACTTCTTTGTGGCATTGTAGTAATTTATTGCTGCGCAGCTTTCAATATAATTATAAAGCAATGTATACTATTACTCTGTGATGGTCTGCGGGCCGTTACAAACGGACCCGCAACTCAGTGAGGCCTGCTACCACGCCGGCACCAGCCCGGAGGGAGCCGGTGGGAGCCGGGAAACCGACGGTGACACGACTTTCATGGGGCGAGCTGCAGGCGCGGAAGGAGAAGGGACTTTGTTTCAACTGCGATGAGAAATTTACGCCGGGTCACAAATGTCAGAAGGTCCAGGTGTTTATGCTACACCAGGAGGAGGAGGACGAGCTGAGTTCGGAGGAGCCGGATCTGGAAGGGGACTTGGACCTGACGGAGCTTGGTGTCTCGGTGCATGCCATGGAGGGGTGTAGCCCCCCACCGCTCACTATGCGGCTCGGGGGGAGGGTCCGACGGGAGCGGGTGACCATCCTGGTGGACAGCGGGAGCACTCACAATTTCATTCATCCGGAGGTTGCTCGGAGGGTGGGGCACGTAGTGGATACTGGGGCTGCCTTCCAGGTCATGGTAGCGGATGGCAGTAAGTTACAGTGCCAGGGCGTTCTGCGGGGAGTGGAGTTGCGGATGCAAGGCTATGTGGGCCGCACAGATATCTACCTCTTACCCATTCGGGGGTCAGACATGGTTCTAGGGGTTCAGTGGCTACGACAACTGCGGAGGGTTACTTTTGATTGGGATCAGATGACGATGGACTTTCTGCAAGGTGGGCTACAGTTTTGCTTGAAGGGTATCACGTCATCACCCGTGAAGGAAATTGACCTTCGCAGCCTACAACAGCTTGGAGAGACAGGGAGTTTGATGGCCGTTCTTCTTGGGGTGAGGTCAGACGAGGCAGGGCAAGGGGAGGTACCTCTCCAGTTGCAGCCGTTGGTTGAAGAGTATGCTGACATCTTCCAGGAGCCGCGTACACTTCCGCCATCACGGTTCCGCGATCATCAGATTGTGCTCAAGACTGGAGCAGAGTCGACAAATGTACGACCTTACAGATATCCACATATGCAGAAGGCAGAGATCGAGCGCAGTGTTCGGGAGATGCTCGACGCTGGCATCATCCGACCCAGCACGAGTTCCTTCTCAGCACCCATCATCCTAGTCAAGAAGAAGGATGGATCTTGGAGGTTCTGTGTTGACTACCGGGCCCTCAACAGTATTATGCTGAAGGATAAGTTTCCGATTCCACTGATCGAGGAGCTGTTGGATGAGCTACATGGTGCGACCCGGTATACTAAGTTGGACTTGCGGTCCGGCTACTACCAGATTCTGATGAAGGAGGACGACATCCATAAGACGGCTTTCAGGACTCATGATGGTCACTACGAGTTCCTCGTGATGGCCAACGGGTTGACCGGTGGTCCGTCCACCTTCCAGGCCAATATGAATGAGATCTTCCGGGAGCTTCTCCGCCGCTTCGTGTTGATTTTCTTCGATGACATTCTGATCTACAGTCGGACTTGGGAGGAGCACGTGGACCATGTCGCTCAGGTATTCTCCATCCTACGTAAACACCAGTTATTTGCTAAACGGTCGAAGTGCTCTTTTGGACAGGAAGAAGTTGAATATTTAGGCCATCTGGTTTCCGTGGAAGGGGTTAAGGCGGACCCGAAGAAGATCGCTAGTATGGTATCGTGGCCGCAGCCCCAGACCATTCGGGCCTTACAGGGCTTCTTGGGCCTCACAGGCTACTACAGGCGCTTCGTTCGTGACTATGGGAAAATCGCTCGGCCACTGACACTGCTCTTACAAAAGGATGCCTTTTCTTGGCATGATGAGGCAGAGGCGGCTTTTCAGGCGCTCAAGCAGGCGATGACGACTACCCCAGTCCTTGCACTTCCGGATTTCACCAAGGAGTTCGTCGTGGAGACGGATGCCTCTGGAGTTGGGCTGGGAGCCGTCTTGATGCGGGAGGGGCGGCCGATTGCTTTTTACAGCAAAGCTTTGGCTCCCAGGACATTGGGCCTATCGGCTTATGAGAAGGAGATGCTGGCCATTATTCATGCAGTGGCACTGTGACGGCCATACCTGCTGGACCGTCATTTTAAAATCAGGACCGACCACCAGAGCTTGAAGCACTTCTTGGAACAGCGGGTCTCTTCCCCTCTTCAACAGAAATGGGTGACCAAACTTTTGGGGTACGACTACGAGATTGTTTATCGGCAAGGGAAAGACAATCTGGTTGCGGATGCTCTTTCCAGGTTTCCTAAGGGAGCTTTGGCCAGCATATCTGTCCCGCGGCTCGAGTTTTGGATGAGATTCAGGAGGAGGTGTTGCGGGATCCTGAGTTACGAGTTATTCTGGAGGATTTGCGGTCCGACCGGACGACCACCCCCGACTATCATTTGCAACAGGATCGTCTATACTACCACGGACGGGTGGTCATACCTTCTCAGTCCGCTTGGCGGACGGTGATGATGCACGAGTTCCATTCGACACCGACGGGGGGCCACGCTGGGGTTCTCCGCACTCTGCAGCAGGCCAGGGCTATTGTATTTTGGAAGGGCATGCAGAAGGATATACAGGTGTTTGTTCGCCAATGTGATGTTTGTCAGCGGCAAAAGTACGAGACCACTTCTCCTGCCGGGCTCCTTACCCCCTAGAGATTCTACACCAGGTCTGGGATACGGTCTCCATGGATTTTATTGACGGGCTACCTCGCTCGAAGGGTAAATCGGTTATTCTGGTGGTTGTGGACAAGTTGTCCAAGTACTGTCACTTCATTGCACTAAGCCATCCGTACACTGGGGAGTCCGTGGCTACTTTGTTTGTTCGGGAGATTGTGCGCTTACATGGCATTCCTCGGGCGATTATCTCGGATCGGGACCCTACTTTTGTTGGCAATTTCTGGCAGGAGCTTTTCCGCTTGCAGGAGACTTCTTTGCGCTTCAGCACAGCTCACCACCCATAGACGGACGGCCAGATGGAGGTCGTGAATCGGAGCGTGGAGACATATCTCCGCTGCTTCGTTATGGAGGAGCCCCGTACCTGGACGAGTTGGCTACATTGGGCTGAGTACTGCTTCAACACGTCATATCACTCGGCGAGCAAGCTAACCCCATTTGAGGTGGTGTACGGCCGGCCGCCGCCCTCTCTGAGCAGTTATGAGCCGGGTAGCACCGCGGTGTCCGTCGTTGACCGCGCACTCCGCGATCGTGACCGCACGTTAGCCACCTTGCGGGAGAATCTGCGGGCAACCCAAGATCGGATGAAGACTCAGGCAGATAGGCATCGGACGGAGCGGGAGTTTCAGGTGGGGGATGAGGTTTTTCTCAAACTTCGTCCCTATAGGCAGCTGTCCGTCGCCCAGCGGACGAACCAGAAGTTGGCACCCCGTTACTATGGTCCCTTCCGGATCACTCGGCGGGTCGGACCTATCGCTTACACTTTGTCTTTACCAGAGGGGTCGAGGACTCACCCCACCTTTCATGTCTCCTTGCTGAAATGGAAGATTGGCGATGCTGTTCAGGCGAGCTCGGTGTTGCCTGAAGCTACTACGGGGGGCGAGCTGCGCCCGATTCCTGAGGATATTCTAGTGGTCAAGTGGAAGCGCCGAGGCACGACGTACTGTCCAGAGTTGTTGGTCAAATGGAAGGATCTTTCTCCCGAGCACAATACTTGGGTGGACCTGCTGGAGTTTCGGGAGCTTTACCCCGACTACCAGCTTGGGGACAAGCTGGTTCTTGATGGGGAGGGGAATGTTACGCCCCCGGACGAGGCCCGTCTATTTGGGCGTCAGTACAAGCGAAGGCAAAGGCACGACGAAGGCGACAACGGGGCTGAACCAAGCGGTTCAGCCCCCTCTTACTGAAATCGGCCCAAAGGGGGCTGAACCGATTTCGGTTCAGGCCCATGGGGGCCGGCCGGCCCCCTTGCTGGCCGGTCCGGGGTCCGGTATAAATATACCCGGACCCCCTCTTTTGGTTCTTATGCAATTGATGATCAAGGTATTCTCTCTTCCTCCTCCTAACCCTAATCTTTCTTTAGCCGTCATTAGTTTTCTCCCTCTTTTCTCCCTCTTTTAGAACTTCGTTCATAACAGGGTCCCACCACAAGGGTGAAATGTTAAGCTACGTGCTAACAAAAAAATTCAGAATGACAGCTGGGGATCCAACACGCAATGATACTCGTAGAGAAGATGAACACAAATCAAATGCATAAAAATGATAATATAAAACTTATAATACCTTTGACCAGTGATGCTCTATGGTCAGCATGAACGCAAATCAAATGCATAAAAAATGATAATATAAAACTTATAATACCTTTGATTAGTGATGCTCTATGGTCAGCATCATAAGAGAAGACCGGTTGATGTAGTAGAAGACTGATCAGCGATTGGTAGAGAAAAATCTTAGTTGCGCGCTGAGAGGTAGCTATGTTAGTAGTTCGCATGTGATGTTACTAAAATTTTTTTAGTCCATGGCAAACCATTTTGAGTCAAAACTGTGGAACAACGAAATTACAAATGTTGGAACACGTGGTTTTGTGAGGGGGGCGGAGGTAATATTTTTGGACCATATACGACATACTGTGATGGGGATCACATTTCACGTGCGGGTCAACCCTTATCAGAACCCACCCGACTCTACTTACACGGGAGGCGGGCTTAGGATCGTCGGATGGACGATCCGAGCCGGTAGTCGCGTTCAGAATGACGATGACATTTTCATATATTTTATGTATTTTTCTTTCATGGAGATTTAGTGGTTTTATGTTTCGGGCGATCGTGGCTGTCTGTAGTGAGTTATAAGTCTATAAATAAAGGTCTAGGGGCTAATTTCCAGGCATCACAAATTTTGGAGAGAAATTTCGGGCTCTCGCGGTCTTCCGACGGTGTCGATTCCGTGGACCCTTGATGCCGAAACCGAGGTAACTACCTCCCCTGCCATATAACTACCCATCCCCGCCCACAACCGCCACCTTTTGCTGTCATTTATTGCTGTAACCACCCAAATCCCCCTACCACCACTCCTATCCGCTGGAAACCACCCTCCCAAGTGCTGACCAACCATCTGACTATATTCACCTCCTTCTAATTACTCCCATAACCGCCCAAGTGCTGATAACTGTTTTCCCAATTGCTGAAATTACTTTCTGTTTATCCTCTAAAGCCTAGTAAGTAGTAACTATCCACGCTTCATCCAGTAACCACTTTTTTATCCTAAACGAGACTTCCTCTCCCATCAATTGGAAGAAGCGGAACCCCTGGCTGCTGAATCTTCTCCAACAGTCGAACCAGACCTCACCTCTACTTAACAAGTCTATAACAATTCCATTCCCTGTTTCCTTCCCCTGCAACAGCAAATCTGTAGTGCACAATCCATTCCAGCCCCTTCCAACCCAGTCGACCACCTCTATTTCATTCCCCACTACCCTCCTGCCACCACAACAACCTTAAACGACTCCCTCCCCTCTTGCTCGCCACAGAAAAACAGTCCCAGAATTTGAAAACATGGCAAAATTACAATTTTGGGCATCGGAACAGTGCAAGATATCAGTAAACCGGCTGTCTGGACATTCAAATCAACCTTCTTTCACTCCCCGGAATCATATTACTTGTGTAAGCTTTAGTGTTAAGTCTTATTTACTTATTGTTGAATATTTGGGCGAACAATCATACTATTTCAGAAATTAATTCGGATTTATTTGTCTAATACTTATTCTATTTGCGGGATTTATTCTCTTGGTGTTTAATTGAAGCACTCTCTGTTAATTTAATTGGATTTTATTTCTTTCTCTAACATTTAATCTCAAACGTGAATGCTTGTAGAATATGTTAATAATTTCACCATTTATTACAATTATTCGTCGGATATTTGCTTGTACATTGAATCATCCTTTACGAGTCTACTTTGGGGCTTCGTCGGGGTGGCAGTGGAGGCGGAGATATAAGGAGGAGCCGAGCTCTACTCGCGGAGAATGCGAGGGGAGAGGAAGAAGGGGAGTCATGCTCAACCCTAATCTTAGGATTTGAGGAAGATGGGAGAACTAGAGAGAGGAACAAAAACTTTCATAATTTGATTGATAATGCATACAATGACCCAAGGGGTCTATTTAAAGAATTACAAAGTTGCATGAGTGTAAAAACCCAAAAATAAAGAAAACAATATGAATCGATAAAACATAACTGACTTGTACATCGACTCGATTAATAAAAGACACCTAACATAAATACTTGAAGACACTAATTAAATACGTAGATAACTGCTTGTGTGGGACCATAACATCCCACCCACCCTTCAAATCGAGCTTGTCCTCATGCTTGAGCGAGGCTTGCATATTATGACCATCTGGCTCCTTAATTTCCCGCCAGAACTGCTTTCGGTAGTGTGTCATTGTGGTGGCATCCACATCGCGTGGCGGTCTGTCATCGTGCTCACAGATGACACGTAATACTGTATGGATCTGGTGTGGCAGAGGCGCTTGCGGAAGGGAGACCGGGCCAGAAGCTCTGGGGTTAGGGAGAGTGTGCCCGGTGAGTGCAGACAGACAAGGGTGACGAAGAGCCCTGCTGAAGGTAATCCACAGTGATGAGAGGCGGTGATGCCGAGTGGGGCGGCTGTTAGAAGAAATGGATCGAGAGAGGCCGCGGGAACAGGTGACTGGTGCGAAGGCTGCATGATGGGGACCGCATGGACTAATGGCGGCATCACCGCGAACTATTGTGACGACGATGTCGGTTGTGTGAGCTACGGGGAGGAGACAATTGAAGGCGATGTTGGAGCGACAATAACTGCGAAGACCGGAGGAGCCACTTCGAGCGCAGGTGGGATCGATGACTACAGTAATGGGATCAGTGGCGACACTGGTGAAATTGAACCTCTGAATCGGCGGTCAATGCTGGCGGTGAGTCGCACAAGCGCGACGTCATGTGATGACGACATCTCTAAGAACTTCTGGAGCATGGAATGGACAGTGAGTGGCTCATCGGGCTTATCATCAAACCGCAGTTATTAATTAATTAATCAATCACTAGGATGAAAAATTAATTAATCAATGCCCAGGAATAAATGAAGAGAGCGGCTGGAATGGGTTCCACGGCAGGTATGCCACAATGTCCGATGGAAGGGTTTAGGGTCGGCACTAATTAACATTGTAGGTAATTGGTCGTGTCGGACCATAACACATTCCTAGATCTTCACGACACTTCACTAACACCAAATCATTAGTGTTCCCTTAGACACATACTCACTTTTCACCTCCGTCCTGCGTCATACTGGGCTTGCCCAATGAGAAATGGATTATTCTCAAGCACAACATGGAAATGTGGTGACATTTTCAAGCCACCGATCATAGCTAAAAAGCTCTCGCAAACAAAGTCTTGGAGAGTTATGAGGAATATTTAGTGTTTTAGTCGACAAGTAGTTTCATGAAAATTTGAAGACTAAGAGGATGTCAAATACTGAAGAATAGATAATTTGGTTTCTTTATTTAAGAAGAAAAGAGCAATTCAAGATTGTGTTAATTATAAAAGAATTAAGCTTATAAGTAAGATAATGAAATTATGGGAAATAATTATTGATCATATATAAAAATTTACATCAAATTTTAAGAAACTGTTTGGTTCAAGAAGTTCTACTATCTAAGCAATTTTGGTGTTAAGACTATTAATAGAAGAGTAGAAAACTAAGAAAAGATCTTCAAGTAATTTTTATTGTTCTTGAAAAAACATGTGATCTAGCACCACGAGATATAAATTGGTGCGCTTTAAGGAAGAAAGATGTATGCCAAAGGTACATTGAAGTTATTAAAGTCCATATATATTTTGAGATACTTATAAAAGATATACAAAACAAGGTGCATCGATTTATGCATTTTACAATGACATAGAATCCAAGCAGGTTGGTTGAAGTGGAGAGGCGCGTCTGGGATTTTATGTGATCGTAAAGTACCATTAAAACTTAAAGGCAAGTTTTACTGTACTGCAATTAGTCCAGCAATGCTCTACGGTTCTGAATGTTGGGCAGTGAATGGTGTACATGAGCAAAAAATGGGAGTTGCGGAGATGAGAATGCTTAGGTGGATGTGTGGTCACACGAGATTGGATAAAATTAGGAATGAATGTATCAGGGATAAGACAGGAGTGGTGCCACTTGTAGAGAAGATGCGAGAAGCTCGTTTAAGATGGTTCAGACATGTACATAGGAGACCATTAGAGGCACCTGTTAGGCGTTGTGAGAGTTTAGTCACTAGACATGTTAAACGAGGGAGGGGTAGACCAAAAAAGATTTGGAATGAAACTATAAGGAAAGATATGATGTACTTAGGAATTAATGAGGCTATGATTAAAGATAGGGCGCAATGGCGACAAATGATCCATATAGCCGATCCCACTATGGTGGGATAAAGGCTTGAGTGTTGTTGTTGTATAGTTCTAGTATGAAAATATCTATAGATTTATATCAATGTAGATATTGTTTAGAAGATAGACAGTTTTGAATTATTTGTAGATAGACCGAGTATATGATACGCAATATTAGTGACAGTGATATTAACATTTATAAATCTATCATAGTTGAGGATAAATGGATACCTAGGTCTGATGTACCTTGGCTCAATTAACATTAAGTTTCAAAGAAAAAAGTGGAAATAAATTTTAGTGATTGTTTCATTTTTTGATATAAATTATGGCACAATTAGTATAGTTTGCTAGGCTTTGATTAAAGCATGATTACTACTCGAACTCGATAAATGAATAAATAAACATGCTCGAACAAGTTATTTAAAGTCGGATGATGTTCAAGCTGAACTTAAGCTTGACAAGAAAGTAAGTGCACGAGGTTGAACGTAATAGCGCTCATCTCGATTCTGGTCAGTCACAGCCGAAGGTTTCAAATATTGAATTGAAGTTTTTGGAGGATCTAAAGGTGTGAATTTCTGAATATTCATCAGAATGTTATGATACTCGCACTTTGATAGGATTCTCCGAGTTTCTTTGACATATTTTAGCTCTTTGCACCTAAGGATGAAAGGTTGTCATTTCAAAGGTCATAAATAGCGTGGAAAAGGTTGTTCATATTCTTTTAAGTTGGATTTTTTATGTGATTTAGTTGGAGGGTACTTTTAAGAAACCAAGCATCCAATTAAACCAATTGATACTAGGTGAAGAGACTCGAGAATGTATAAAGTGCATGAGAGAATGGGTAAAATATTTTAGCATGCTTCCTCACATGTACATGCCACAACATATAGGCATGGGGGATGAAGAGAGAGATGCAGTCCAAGCTGCTCTGATGCTATATTAAAACTTGTGGAAATGATAAACTCTCAATCTTATTTCTTTCTTTGAAAAATAATACATATTACAGTATATATAGAATTATAGATATAGGGAATGTTACATACTTCTCCCTACTCATTGTGGGTGGGACTAAAAACTTATATATAGTAACTTAGAATAACTTATATCCACCGCTTCCCCACAAACTGGAGCATGCATATTGTAGATTCCAAATTTGGAAACAAACTGAAGATAAAGTGGGCAAGGCAAGACTTTGGTAAGGATGTCGGGAACTTGAGTTGAGATTCCGTAGGAACATGCTAAAGATTGATCTGGCGAAGCTTAACCCTCTCTTAAGTGAAGTGATAGTTGACTTCAATATGCTTGGTGTGCTCGTGGAATACATGGTTCTCAACGATATGAATAACAATTTATTATCACAGTAGAAAACCGTAAGATTAGGGAGAGTCACATCAAGTTTTATAAGAAGACTTCCCAACCAAGTATGCTCGGAAACCGCATGGGCCATTGAGTAATACTTAGCTTCAGTTGATGGTCGGGCCACAACAAATTGTTTTCTTGCTCCTCCAAGTGATCAGATGACCCCCAAAGAAGGTACATAATCCGCCCTTAGACTGATCATTTCTGGAGCACGCATAATCAAATGTCGATGGTTGTTCTCAACAACATGAAGGTGGGACTGTTGAAGAGCATGCATGAACAGGCTAATAAGATTTGACATCAAGTAATAGTTAGATAAGTTTTCCAACTAATCGACGATAATACTCGGGATTTGGTATAAGTGGATCGGAGATAAACTCACGAGCATAGAGTTTGAGATTAGCATCCATAATAAGCGTATTAGTTGGCTTACACCCCAAGTATTCAACATCATGTACGATATGTATGCAGTACTTCCGCCGTGATAATACAAATCCATCATGACAATGAGCTATCTCAATACCTTAGAAATTTCGAAGATGTCCCAAATATTTTGTATGAAAATGAGTAGTCAAATGTTTCTTGATCATAGACACGCCAATCAAATCATCACCAATAATAATGACATCGTTAACATAAACCAGAACAATCACAATACCCTTCTGATGATGATGTGTGAAGAGAGAAGTCAACCGAGTTGCGAGTAAAACCAAAGATATGTACCATCTAATTGAATTTGTTAAACCAAGCACAAGGAGAATGCTCAAGTCCATAAATTGATTTGCGGAGGCGGTACACAAATGACTCCCCTGTAGCCTGATTTCCAAGAGGTTGATGCATATATACCTTAAGGAATGCATTTTTAATGTCAAGATGATACAACTGCCAATTACAATGAACGACGAAAGAGATCAATACTCAAATTGTATTTATCTTGGCCACTGGAGAGAAGGTCTCCTCATTATCAATGTCGTAATATTGTGCGAACCCTCGGGTAACAAGACGCGCCTTCAAGCACTCAACATAACAATTCCGATGATGTTTGACAGTGAATATCCATCTGCAACTAACATGAGACTGTCCATGGGAAGGGACATAACACTCATGTGTCATTGGCTCATAATGCTTGCATCTCATCCATAGTAGACCTCCACCTCGAATGTTGTAGTGTCTCCTATACAGAAGAAGGGGTGAAAATATACAACAATGAACAAGCATACTCATGTAGTGGTGGAGATAAATGATGAAAAGAAACACAATGTAAGAACATGTAAGCTGTACAACAACGTGCCCTTACAAAGAGTGATGGGTAAATCATCAGACACATGTGTTAGACAGTAGTAGATGAATGGTTAGGAGCGGTTTGGGGAATTCGACGATGAGTGTAAACATGCAGTGTGAGGGGCAAAGGTGGTGGTTATGTATAGGAGTACACTCAATTGGTACATGGGGACGAGCTAAATCAGGTGGAGCTAATGCTGTAAAAAAGGAGAAAAGAAAGATGGGTCCTCAGGAAATGTAACATTCACATAGATCACAACCTTTCGATTTGTCAAAGAATAACACACCCTTTTGAGTCCAAGAATAGCCAATAAAGACTAATTTGGTTTTCGATTCGTCAAAGAATAACACATCCTTTTGAGTCTAAGAATAGCCAATAAAGACAAATTTGGTAGCACGTGGTGCCAACTTGTCCATAGGAGTACGAAGAGGATGGGAAAAACACATGCACCCAAAAGCTCTTGGAGTCAAAGGGCAAAGAGGTGTGGACGAAAAAAGAATGGAGAAAGGAGATACAAAGCCATGAACAATTGAAGACTTTCGATTGTTTAAATAGCATGCAATGGTAATCACATAATTATAATAGATTTTTAGAACATGCATTGGAAACATGAGAGACCTAGCTACCTCAAGAAGATGGCAGTTCTTCTGTTCTGCCACACCAATTGTTGTGTTAATATCCGGAAGTCTGATGAAGAATACTTAAAGGATTGCACGCCCTCTGAAAGTTCTTACTGGCGTATTCGCGAGCATTATCAGTCCAAAGATAGTTGTGGAGAAATGGTTGCAAGTTTCCACGATAAAGGGGCAAAAGATGCTTTAAACCTCAGAACGATTGCGAACTAAGTACAACCAAATCATACGAGAATGATCATCAATAAAAACAACAAATTAGCGATAACCAGATAAATTAACAATTTTATAAGGACCTCAAATATCTGAATGCACTAACGAAAAATTGACGCATGACTCACAAGAATAATCAGAAAATGGATACCCAGGAAGGGCCTTTTGGAATGTAAGACCCCCCCCCCCCCCCAACCTCCGGGAATTGGACACGACCGAGGGGAGTCTTATGCCCAGAACAGTCGTCTTGCGGTAGTGCCAGCACTCGGGCTAGCCTCCACCACAAGACGCGTATCTTGCCGGCTATTTCAAATATCACACATGCCAACTCATCAATAAATTAACATCAGAGTCCATGGTTCACAATAAAGCATAAGTCCACAATACATAATAAGACAAGAAGCGACCAGGGCTCCTGAATATATCATAGTACAAAAATGCCTCAGCTGGCTACATCAAGCTCTCAAAATCTCACATCTGTAACAGAAGGCATCGATGGTAAAGGCTGCGTCGTGGTGTTAGGCACCGTCTCCCTGGCTTGACTGTTCTCCTGCACGGTGTGTTGCTGCTCCGGTTGGGTGTGCTCCTAAAATGGTGTAGTGCGACGATCGTTAGTTAAAAAGACTAAGTGGCTTCAGCATCCTCTCCCCCCGACGACTCTTAGGCACCAGGCAAAAGGAGAGAAAAAGGAAAGCTACAATATAAACAGTATATATATATGTATATGTAGAGACAGGTGGCAAATTGTTGTATCAATTTATAGTAGAAATTGTTGTACCATGAGTAATATACTAAGAAAGCAGATATAAGCATCAAATGATACAACCGGTAACAAAGAGCACATCTATATGAAGAGCATGTCTCAAGCAGGGTAATAAAACTGAATTGAACTTAACTTATAAAAATGCCCATACAAATTTATAAGTTAAAGATCTGGTACAATAATAAATAACTCATCATATGAAAGTGCCCATACAAATTTATATGATGAGAGTCTTTATGCGATGCAATGCAATGTCTTGTATGAATGTATGACGACTCATCCAGGATTTACTCACGCACACTGATTTGCTATGTCGATATAGACCTTTAGTTCTCACTTTTTGAGGGTAGCTAACCTCTCAGGCACCCCCCGTTGCGGCCAGACGGTGGCAGTGGAACAGGCTTCTCCACTACTAGGTGGGTATGCACACTACCAGACCTAGGCCTGCGTACGCCTCAACGCTAAGAACCATACAACAGAGAACTTGCGTACTTTGCTCGCTAAAACCAGCAGAGTCTTTACGGCTAACGTAAGGGTCGTCCTGGATACCGGTCCATGAGACCACTTCCTTTCTAGCCTAGACTCTATCTGTCAGCTTACGTCTGTGTGGCAACCGGTAAGCCCGTAGACCCGCCACAAGCAATCCTCCAACCAAGATCAATATGCGACAGTGTATACCACACACCCCTGTATTTCTATGAACGAACTTGTGCTAACTAGTACTCAAGGACTTCCAAACAAGCCCCTTTCAAATAAAAGAATTTTCCAATTAAATGATTTTTTAATTAATTCTTGATTGAATTAATTATTTAATCAACTAATTATGATGGACATTATGCTTAGTGTCGTGGATGAGGCCGCCATCTGTTCGATGCTATTGAAGATATCAGTGTCATTTCAGGACTCCATGTCTCGCCTTAACACTAAAATTGACCAACTGGTGATGTCGGGACACTTCGAAGTTCTGCCCCACCTGGGCAGCTGACATTCCTGCCAGCACATGTTGCTGCCCCTTCCATCGCAGCTTGGCCGGTTCTGCCATCGCCTCCGATTGTTCTATCTGTTCCACCGATTGTGCCGCGGAAGCTCTTCCTCCACCGACATCACCCCCCTCTTCCTCTACCAGTCCCCGCGTTCATCACTTCGCCGCCTCTTCTGCCACCAATCCCCGCGATCGTCACTTCGCCGCCTCTTTTACCGGCTCCTACTCTGTCGGCCCCTTCGATTACATCGTCGCCTCTTCTACAGCCACCTGCTCTGCCGGCCCCTCCAGATCCATTTTTTCCGCTGATCGTTCCCAAGTCAGCACCATCGTTTTTGATCTCCGCATCTCTTATTTCGCCCGAGCTACCATCACCTTCAACTGTCCACAGTCACCGGGCACCCTCGCTGCGACCGTTCATCTCCGTCTTTTCTGCCATCGGAGATCGTGTGGACGTCTTATCCCTAGATACAACCTTCGCTACAACAACACAATTCCGGGTGTTGTTTTGGCGAGAAATCAAGGAGCCAGATGTTCAAGTTGTGTCAGACTCGTTCGAGCTTGAGGACAAACTCGATTTGAAGACCGGGAGAGATGTTATGGAACTCGGGCACCAATCCTAGTTATCTTTTATTGTCTTTTATTATCTTTTATTATTTTCATCGTTGTCTGTTATTATTTATGTAGTGGTTTAATTATGTTGTAGTTGGGAGTTGCCGGTTAGAAATTAGGAGTTAGTAATTATGAGCTCGGTGTCTCGTAAGCCTATATAAAGGCATGTGTATGCTTGTATGATTTATCAAATGAAAGAATTCTAGTTCCTTGTCCCTTAATGAGATCCTGGTAGGTCTCTTTCTCTTGAAAGCTCCGCTTAGGTAGCTGTTGTTCTGACTCCACTGTATCCTCCGCCGCCGTTATCTCACCTCCGGTCATTCCCTCCGAGTGGGCACATAGCATAAGACAACAAACATGAAGAAGATTAAAATGTGAACCAGGAATATGAAGTGCATAACGAAGAGAGATAGTAGAGGTAAGGGGCCCTTCTCCAGATTCGCTAACCAGGTTGATTTTTCCATTGGCTACTACAATGGACTTGGGAAAATAGTATATGTATATCTCAAGGGCACTTGCAGAGTAATATGATTTGTCGCATCAGAATCCACTATCCAAAAGGAACTATGAGAAATGCAAGATACGCCCTCATTAGAGATTGATGAGATATGCGTTGAAGACTGAGTGAGTATCTCCTCTCTCAACACATCAATCTCGAACCAGGATGTGTTAGGGGTGTCAATCGCAGGAGTAGAAGCTTGACGAGGGGTGGGTTGTTGCTGCTGTGGAGGAAATTCATGTTTCGATAGCATGTTGTCTTGGTGTGATTCAGTCATCCATAGTAGGTGCAAATTCAAGTTTTCTGCCCTTAGGGAAATTGCCCTATAGTGGTTGTTTGTCCGCGAGATCGACTAAGAGCATCTCGTCCTCCACCTTGAAAGCCAGTATGACCTCTGCTCGTATTAGAGGGACGTGCTCTAGTAGGTTGTTGGGTAAGTGCAGGAGATGGAGTCATGGAATTTCACTTGGAGTGACCTTCAGTACCATCGAGCAAAAATCTCATAAGGAAGGAATCGTGGGAGTTGATAATGCATTTACCCCAACACTGTGTAAGTTTGGTGGAACTCTAGCCATCAATGCCATACCAACTACCTCCTTTTGAGATCTCTGACCAACTAGATCAACAGTGGATGGCTTATACTGAATTAATGCCTTAATCAGAGCCTTATACTGAGACACGAAGGATGTCATATTGCCATCTTGACCTGGCTCAATCATCTGAAGGTCTCGAAATAAGTCCAATAGATGTTGGAGACTATCTTTGCCAGAGTAGAGGGATTGCAGCTCGTCCCACATAATCTTCGTTGTCTCATGATCATCATTCGGTATGGCTCTCCATTCATAGAGTTCAGTATCCACAACTGAACACGACCATCATCCTGTTCCCACTACTCGATGAGCTCAGTTGGAGGTTTTCTTGTTACAAAGTTCCTCTTCCCAATCAAAGAGATTATAATAATTTTGAGTTCATTTGTGAGCAATAATGGGAAGAGACTAAAGAAGTTGGGGTGGCAGATGATGAGGATGAAAGAGGTCATTTTGCAAAGTTAACCGAGCAAGGGCTCAAGCCACGGAGATCCAGAAAAAAAAATTGAATCACTTGAAACAGAGGAAAATCTTTTTGTTGCTCTGGGAAAACCGGTTCTGTTCCTCAGCAAAGGAGAGGATTGATCGAGGAAGGTCGACTGAAGCAGAGGAAATTGATCTTGATTGAGGCAGCAAAGCTAATGTCGATCGAAAGAGAAACTCGTCGGGTTCAATGAAGTTGATGTCGATCGACGCAGAGAAGTTGATATCGATTGAAAGCGAAACTCATCGGGTTCAATCGAAGCAAATGTCGTTGAATACCCAAAACAGAAGAGTCCCTGGATACCTTGTTCTTGGTAGAAACCGCAGAATTAGGATCGATCTAGGCAGAAATCTTTGAATTCGAACAAAGCTGAAGCTGTTGGGTTCGATCGAAACCGATCTCGTCAAATTCAATCCAAGTGGATTAATCAATTAGGACAGATGTCGATCGAAGCAGCATCCGTCAGATTCGACGACACAATAAAGGAGAACGAACGGGCTTGTAAGAGGAGAATGACGCTAGAACTTATCCGTCAACGAGAGACGAGAGCTTCTCAACCCGCGTATATTGTGCTCTCGTACCATGTGAAAATGAAAAAGTCTAAATCTTATTTTTTTCAGGAAAAGAATACATATTACAATATATACATTGTTGTCGCCCGTCGAATGTTGCCTCCAGCCGAATGATTCCACCCGTCGAAGGATGTCTCCCGCCTAATGTTGCTGCCCACCGAATGTTGCTTCCCGCCGATTGTTATCGTCCGCTGAAAGTTGCTTCCCGCCGAATGTTCGCTGCACGGGGGGACCTCGTGCACTGTCGCTCGTATATATATATATATATAATATAGGGAGAGTTGCATATTTCTCCTCACCCGATGTTGGAGTACAAACTAATGTACAGCAAATTAGATTTATATCCGTTGTAGAAATCTTCTAACATAAAGTAATTGGTAGCGGAGGGGCCAATGTCATTTACACCGGTAATATTCGGAGTTTGTGCTCCACAACTGAACACGATCATTATCTCGTTTCCACTACTCGATGAGCTCAGTCGGAGTTTTCTTGTTACAAAGTTCCTCTTCCCAATCAAAGAGATTGTGATAATTTTGAGTTCATTTGTGAGCTATAATGGGAAGAAACTAAAGAAGTTGGGGTGGCAGTGATGAGGATGGAAGAGGTCATTTTGCAAAGTTAAGCGAGCAAGGGCTCAAGTCACGGAGATCCAGAAAAAAAATTGGAATCACCTGAAACTGAGGAAAATCTTTTTGTTGCTCTGGGAAAACCGGTTCTGTTTCTCAGCAAAGGAGAGGATCGATCGAGGAAGGTCGACTGAAGCAGAGGAAGTTGATCTTGATTGAGGCAACAAAGCTAATGTCGATTGAAAGAGAAACTTGCCAGGTTCGATGAAGTTGATGTCGATCGACGCAGAGAAGCTGATATCGATTGAAAGAGAAACTCATCTGGTTCAATCGAAGCAGATGTCATTGAATACCCAAATCAGAAGAGTCCTCGGATACCTTGTTTTTGGTAGAAACCGCAGAATTAGGATCGATCCAGGCAGAAATCGTTGAATTTGATCGAAGCTGAAGCTGTGGGTTTGATCGAAACCGATCTCGTCAAATTCAATCCAAGGGGATTAATCAATCAGGGCAGATGTCGATCGAAGCAGCATCCGTCGGATTTGACGACACAATAAAGGAGAACAAACGAGCTTGTAAGAGGAGAATGACGCTAGAACTTATCTGTCAACGAGATCTTCTCAACCCTAGCGTATATCGTGCTCTCGTACCATGTGAAAATGAAAAAGTGTCAATCTTATTTTTTAGGAAAAAAATACATATTACAATATATACATTATTGCCACCCGCCAAATGTTGCCTCCAGCCGAATGATTCCACCCGTCGAAGGATGCCTCCCGCCTAATGTTCCCACTACTCGATGAGCTCAGTCGGAGGTTTTCTTGTGACAAAGTTCCTCTTCCCAATCAAACAAATTGTGATAATTTTGAGTTCATTTGTGAGCTATAATGGGAAGAGACTAAAGAAGTTGGGGTGGCAGATGATGAGGATGGAAGAGGTCATTTTGCAAAGTTAACCGAGCAAGGGCTCAAGCCACAGAGATCTAGAAAAAAAATCGGAATCACCTGAAACTGAGGAACATCTTTTTGTTGCTCTAGGAAAACCGGTTCTGTTCCTCAGCAAAGGAGAGGATCGATCGAGGAAGGTCGACTGAAGCAGAGGAAGTTGATCTTGATTGAGGCAGCGAAGCTAATGTCGATCGAAAGAGAAACTCACCAGGTTCAATGAAGCTGATGTCGATCGACGCAAAGAAGCTGATATCGATTGAAAGAGAAACTCATTAGGTTCAATCGAAGCAGATATCGTTGAATACCCAAAACAAAAGAGTCTCTGGATACCTTGTTCTTGGTAGAAATCGTTGAATTCGATCGAAGTTGAAGCTGTTGGGTTCGATCGAAATCGATCTCGTCATTTTCAATCCAAGGGGATTAATCAATCGGGGCAAATGTCGATCGAAGCAGCATCCGCGGATTTGAGGACGCAATAAAGGAGAACGAACGAGCTTGTAAGAGGAGAATGACGCTAGAACTTATCCGTCGACGAGAGCTTCTCAACCCTAGCGTATATCGTGCTCTGGTACCATGTGAAAATGAGAAAGTCTCAATCTTATTTTTGTTGGAAAAGAATACATATTACATTATATATATATATATTGTTGCCGCCCGCCGAATGTTGCCTCCAGCCGAATGATTCCACCCGTCGAAGGATACCTCCCGCCGAATGTTGTCGCCCGCCGAAAGTTGCCGCCCGCCGACTGTTCGTTGCACGGGGGGACCTCGTGCACTGTCGCTCGTATATATATAATGTAGGGAGAGTTGCATATTTCTCCTCACCTTATGTGGGACTAAAACTTAGGTACAGTAAATTAGTTTTATATCGGCTATAGAACTCTATCCTCTAACATAAAATTAATTGGCAGCGGAGGGTCCAATGGCATATACATACACCTGTAATATTCGGAGTTTGTGCTCCATTGAAATACAATGATTTGATTACTTCCTCACTCACATAATAATGAAGGGCGAGGGAATGGAGAAGAGGCATGGTCTGACATCGAAGTCCGAGCACCAATGTCCCGAACAGTTATAGTCTCCTGTGAAGGGAAAGAGTTTTTCTTACAGCCTGAAGATTGTGGTCCTGTCTAAGAGCATGATTTAGACAGTGATGTTGCGAGGGGCTCAATCATCCTGGAAGGAGAGTAACCTGGGCTAGACGACGAGGGATTCTGATGAAGGGTTTTCCTGTCGCCGATGAAGGAGATGAGTCCCATGTTGGGAGATAAGATGTGGTTTAACGAAGAGATATCCCGTATTCGAGTAGGAATCAATGTTATTTCAAATATGTCATAATTATCGGCGCATTCATCTCAATTTACAGTAAACACCCACCCAAAACAGAACAGTCCCAGCATGCCTTGTTCTTTATTCCCATACTAAGACTTCGTTTGGCGCGGCTTATTTGCTCCGGTGAGTTCTGTCAAAAACGTCATTATCGTAGAATGTATGTTTGGCGAGACAACGGTTATGACGGCTATAAAGAAAATAAACTAGTTTTGTGCTACAGATGCATGGATTTTCTTAGGTGAGGTCGAGCGTTCACGAACGACGATTCATGACCACGGCTTTCACGACCGCCACCACCGCGCCAAACGAAACGAAGCCTAAGTCCAGCCAAACAACCCCTTAATGGCTTGAAAATATTTATTCAAGGGTGAATACATTGACCGAATGCCCTTCATTTTGGAAAGCCACTACTGCAGTTTTTTTTTTAAATGTTTCGTAAGATGCAGGAAGCTGAGCTGTTGATTGGTAAATGCATTTCATTCTGAATTTTTGCAGATTTCAGAGGCCTCCTGGCATGCTTCCCTCCTCCATGGTAGGTTATGAAGCTCTCACCGGCAGCCTGGAAGATTTTGGCTTTGAGGATTACCTTAATAGTAAGTTCCATCTTTCTTTTTGGATTTCGGCTTTTGGCCCACATCAACCAGAAGTCGGCTTTTTTTTTTATTATCAAATGCGGTTCCAATGGCGCCTATTATTTTGATAATAACATTCTTATTCAACCCGGGCTCCGTTTTCAAATCCGTGTGTTCAGGAGGCCCGCGATGTTAACACGTGGTGGAAAATAAAGCGAGAGACTTAACTGCACGTGAAATCCCGCATGATCCACGGAGATCGTGCGTGCTCTCCATGGAGGTCAATAGTAATTTCTCATGCTGTTAATTCTCGCGGTATTTTTCGCCATGTGTCAGCATCGGCAATCCCGGACGCAGATTTGAAAACGGAGCTCGGATTGAAAAGTTTCGCCTCATGGTGCGCCTGTTTTAAAGGCTCGCTCTATTTACTGCATTTTTTTAAAAAATTGTGATTATATTTATGATGCACCACTTCAATTTGCACAGTGCCTCAAGACGCGGAAACATTCTGCCCGCCGGACATGCACCACGGCATGGAGGTTCGCCTCGGCCTTTCCAAAGGCCCTGTTTGCCCCAGTTTTATTTGAAAGGCCTGCCTGATGGTGCCTGTGCTGTTTAAAAAAAAAAACCCCATGAATATCAATTCAACTGTTCAAGGGCTGATTTTATAAATCATTTCTCTCCCTCCATTTTGAATTCTATGCGCGTTTAAGTAGCATTGAAGGTATTATATCTTAGTAGTTTTATAATCATTAATTAGAAAACTTATTTGTAAACTTTTTTGTTATCTGTGTGATCAGAAATTTGCCCCCATACACGCCTGCATTTTTTGAGCCCGCCAAATTATTTTTCATAACATATTTTTTATGTTCGATTAATCAATGTATTTCATTATTTGCTTGGAGTATATATTATCTTCATTTAATAAAAAAATTTTGTATTACCAATTGATTGAAATTCATACTTCTCATTAGTCTGGTTTTGATTTGAGGGTTTATGATCCAATTATTTTATAATTTAGGGTCCATTTGGCACGGTTGTGAATGCGGTGGTTATGAACCGTTGTTCGTGACCGCCCGACATCACCCAAGAATTTTGTCCACATTTTTGTTGAAAATTAGTTTTTTTGGGGGCGATGGTCATAACTATTGTCATGCAAAACGTACATTTCATAATTGTGTCCAAACTTACGGGACAAAAATGCTGCCCCAAATGGAGCCTATGATTCATAAATATGGGTTCTCTTATAATTATTAAAATGTCAGTTGATATCGTTCTTATACGTTAATCTTTTGATTTAAAATTTCTTTATTTATCACATAATGCGGCTGTCATAACCATAGCATAATTGTATATATATTTTTTAATTTTAGTTTTAGTAAATTCCATTATATAAATCCCGTTCTAATTTAATTCTTATCCTAGCTCTTTTCTCCAATCTCGCTTATAGTAGATGCACTAAGAATATATAAATACAGAAAGTATGTTAAAAGTCAAATAACGCGTCTTTCGAATAATTATGTTTAACTTCTTATTATCTCCCAAATTTAAAAACCATTTATTTGTATTTTATGATAAATATTAATCTATTTTTTTTAATAAAATACTTTATTTGAAATTTATACTTTAATTCACGCAGAATATTTGTATTTTAAATAAAAAAAATTTAACCTATAGCAATTTTTTTAGGACTTGCAGAGAATATTAAAATCTACGGAAACTACTTGCATGCATTTTATAGCTACAGCAACAGCGACATTTTTATACATAATACTCTTCACTATATAGCACGTGCGCACTAGATCCTCTCCCTAAGCCAAATAAATCTGTTCCTTCAGCTAATGGGATTCAAAAGAAGTCATGTAATACTGACGGTATTTTTAATTGACAATTATGACAGTATTTCGATAAAATCACGGGGAACCAACGATTTGATGCACACGATCGTAGGTGAGAGAAACCCACCTAATTTTGTTTTCATGTATTTAGGTGATGTGAGAACACGCCTTTGAACCTATTTTGCTTTTTTGCGAGTGGAGCGACTCCATATCTATATTAATTGCACGAGCAAGGATCCGTTTGACACGATGTTTTTGCTCCATTGGGTTTGGACAAAAACGTCACTGTTTGGCATGACAACACAATCAAGAAAAAAAACTAGTTTTGAAAATAAAAGTGAATGGAGTTTCTTATGTGAGGTCGGACATTCACGAACGACGGTTCATAACCACCACATTCATGACCGCCAACGCCATGCCAAACAGACCCTTAGGGTCCGTTCGGCGCGCAGGTAATGGCTTTCTGGAATTGGCTTTAGTCAGAAAACCAATATCTGCGGGAATTGGTTTTGTGCATAAAACCAATTCTGCTGTTCGGTTGCAGGATGAAATTCAGTGAACAGAATTGGAATTGATATCTGTAAGTTGTTCGGTTGCACAATGAAATTGGCTTTCTGGAATTGAAATTTTTAAAATTCAAATTTTTGAAAGCGCGCGCCCGGGCGAAAAACACGCGCCTGAGCAAAAATATCTCGTCAGAGTGAAAAAATCGCGCCCAGGAGAAATAAAACACGCCCGGGCGAAATAAACATGCCCGGGCGAAAAAATCGCGCGCGAAAATATGCGCTCGGGGAAATAAACGCGCCCGAGCGAAATAAACGCGCCCGGGCGAAAAAATCGCGCCCGGGCAAAAATATCGCGCCCGGGAGAAAATATCGCACCCGGGCAAAAAAATTTCGCTTGGGCGAAAAATCGAGCCCGACGAAAAAATCGAGCCCGGGCGAAAAAAGCTCGCCCGGGCGAAAAAACGCGCTGGTCAAAAAATGTGTGCCCGGGTCGAAAAACAGCGCCCGACCGACAAACGCGCTCTCGGGCGAAAAACGCGCTCCCGACCGAAAAAAGAGCGCCCGGGCGAAAAGTGCCCGACAGGCCAAAAAACACTCGGTCGGCCGAAAAAAACGCCCGCCCGGGATAAAAATACGCGCCCGACTGAAAAACGCGCGCTCGAGGGAAAAATCGCGCTCCCGGTCGAAAAAACGCCCGCCTGGGAGAAAAATGAACGTCCGGTCGAAAAACACGCGCACGACCGAAAAACTCGTGCCCGACTAAAAAACACACCCTGCGGGAAAACACACGCTCGGGCGAAAAACCCGCGTGTAGGTCGAAAAACTCTAGCGAAAATATTTGATTATGCGGAAAACCTATGGGCGGAGGTAAGAATTGCTATTTGATTTTTTAGTTCATAGTAAAAATCATGGGTTTTCACATGAAAGCCAATATCCGCTTAAATTTTGTTGCGCCGAACACTAAAATTGGATTTCTAATCTCCAATGCCAATTCCAGAAAGCCAATTCCGTCCAAACGAACGGACTCTTAGGGATCATTTGGCGCAGCTGTGTTGGTAATGAATGCAGTGGTAACCTCATCGCTGGAACCACTTCAAAATGAAGTTTTTCTGCAACAACGTTCACAACGGTTGGAGTGCCAAACATATGCTTTATGACGGTGACGTTTGTTTTTCTCTGGATGCGCCGGTGCAAAAACGCAGCACTAGATAGACCCTTAGGCTTCGTTTGGCGCGGCTTATTAGCTCCTGTGAGTTTGGTCAAAAACGCCGTTATCATAGAATGTATGTTTGGGAACACAGGTTATGACCGCTATAAAGAAAATAAACTAGTTTAGGGTATAAAATGCATGAATTTTTTTAGGTGAGGTCGGGCGTTCATGAACGACGGTTCATGACCACAGCGTTCACGACCGTCACCACCGCGCCAAACGAAGCCATATATTTGATTAATATATTGAGTGAGCGCGCCATCTCATCTTCTTTCTAAACTTTCAGCCAAAAGAAGATAATTACCTCAGAAACTCCAAGTCAAAGAATTGTTGAGTCCTTCCCCATTCATAAAAAGAACAAGCATTTCTTTTTGTAAGTACAAAATTCTTCTCATAAGCTTGCTTCCAAATACAAATCCTCTTCATCTAATTTCTTCTTCCTAGCTTCTGCCTCCATCTTGGCCTGGTTTCCAAGGGCATCAGACACAGCCTTAGGCAATAAGAACCCAGGTCTCTCAAGAAACTGAGCTCTGTCCAAAACCAGCGGCTCTCGTTCCGCCAGCTCAACTCCTTCAAAGGTCCAAATTATCACAGTGGCTTCACATTTTAGTCCCAGAGAGAACCATCCAAGTCCTGAAGCTGATATGTCCACACTGTTCACATCCCAGCTAGTTCCAGAGACCTTGAACTCCCTTGCTCTCCATTCTCCCAATTCAGTTGCCCGATCTTGTCCGATCGGCGGCTGTACATGCCAATAGCGCGATCAGAAAACATGCAGAAGCGTAAGATCATTTAGAGGGTCATAGTGATTACAACAGAGATATGCATGCAAGTAATTAACATGACTATACAATATATTCAAGCAAGTTGGATGGGATTCTAGGTTCAATGTTACTCAGATGGTAGTGTTGTATATATAACAATGTTCATCAAATTATGATGTTATCTATTTATCTGCGATATGCAAAGATCAAAGGGTGATTATCATTCTTCATTTTGTTGTTAGTCTTTAAGTCATCAAATAGATGGATATTTACTGTAACACTAGTAACAGGATGTTACCCCTTAGGGTTTCACCGCTCCCGATTGGGAAGAACGAAAAAGGGAAAGAGAGAAAATCTAAGGAAAACCTCTTGGCCAGCCCTAGGCTCCAACTTTTCATCAAAATCTCCAAACATATCAAAATACAAGAGGGTTGGGGTATTAGAACCCCCGGACATAAGCGTAAATATCCAATTGAATATAAAATACAACTTAATAAATAAGATAACACCCCTCCTGGGTCTTCGTAAATCACGCTGGTGTTCCGCCGCAGGCCTCTTCCTCCTGGAGTATACTCGCCATGTTGTCGATGCCCCTTCGAGCTCCGTGCCGCCGTCCGCGTCCATAAGACAGGACAACTCTGTTCTGATTCGGGTTGCAAATAGGGTAACCGGACAAGCCAGATGGTGATTTGGGTTGCAGATGGAAGCCTGTCGGAACTTTGTTGTACAAGTTGAGTCCACTAATAGGAAGTTACAACTAACATTGGTTTCCCACAAGAATTGACTGCCAAGTTTGGAAACCGCTATAAATTTCCTTGTCTCTTGCTCTATAGTTAGTTGTTTTTTATATTCCGCATTTATTCTGGCTCCGTTTGGCACGGCGGGAACAGTCGTGAACGAAGTGGTTATGAACCGTCATTCGTGAACGCCCGACCTCGTCTAAGGAACTTCATTCCCTTTTCTGTTCAAAACTAGTTTTCTTTTCTTAGTGGCGGTCATAACCGTTGTCATGCCAAACATACATTCTATGGCGGTGGCGTTTTTGTCTAAACTTACGTAAGAGCAAAATTGCGTACCAAACAAAGCCTCTATCAGTTAAGTGTGTGTGTGATGTGTACTCCCCGAGTGCATTTTTTTTATGTACTTTATTCAACTTCTCTTTAGAGTAAATCTAGTATAAACTATCTGTGCTAACAATGGATTTGACTAGTCTACATGTCAAAAAATTGAAACTTAAAGATCAGTCGTGCAAATTCCTAAGCAAGCATAGAGACGAAACGTACCTGCAGTCTAACGCCAAAATGCCTGCTTCGCAGCTCATCCGCAGTGTCTATTTTCCCAAGATGCAGAGAAATAGATGGTGATGCCCACACGGTGACATAGATAGTTTCAACGGAGCATTGAGTCAGGTCCAATCTCATCAGCCCTCCAACATGAACTGTCTGGCCTACCTGTAACAGGAAGAAGATTAATTATAAGGGAACACGTATATAATGAAAATGCCAAGATCCAATTTTTTTTCTTGAAATATTTCTAAATTATCTTTAAGATGTGTGAAATCATAGAATATTAAATGCATAGTCAGGCATCCAATCTATACCAGTTTAAGATGCTTTCTTTTACAACATTCTCTAAGTTGACATAACCATATCATGAAGTTTACAGTCAAATATATATAGACACACATAATCATACATGATGGCTCAAATCTAGAATAAAATCTTTTTTAAATAATATGAAGCTAAAACTAAGGCTCTGTTAGAATATATGCATTTAAAACCAATTGACTATAGGAGGAAAGGCTCAAGACCTATATTAACTGCACAAAAGTACACATTTAAAACCAATTAACTATAGGAGGAAAGGCTCGTTCTAAAATATTGGTAATTGCAACCTGGCTCTGATACCACTGTTGGTTTTATTTGAGCATTTTATGGGCAATTGAATTAACAGCAACTCATTTTATTTGACCATGCAAAAACCAATAGATCAAGAACTGAGAATATACCTGCGTCGAAATCAAATTTCGAGAAGAATAACTGTCGTATGAGAATCACAAACGTAGAACGAGATCCACGTTTCTATAGGTATCCACACGAATGTCGGAAACACCTCGCGGTCCCGTTGAACAGGCTTGGGATTGGAAGATGATCGTCTTTCTCTTCCACGAAATACTAGTTCCGTTTCTGGAGAGAAACTTCTCTCTTCTCTCGGATCTCCTCGGAAGAGAAACAGAAAGCGGCTGCTGTTGAAACCAAAACTTGGTCTCTTGTGGAGTTCGGGGTCCCCAACAAAGGGGGTGACCTCACGCTTACTACTCTCAAGGGAGAGCGTTAGGCTGAAGACTTAAGGAACTAGGAACAGGACCAAGGGCTCAGCGAGGAGGTCACACCACACACCCGAAAGATCTTAGAGCGCTTCCCCTCCCAAGCCAATGCTGAGTTTGGGCACCTTTGGAGGCACTCTTCCCCCCACCAAAGAAACCTAGGGAGAGAGTAGCCCAAAGAGAGTTATGCCCCAAAAGGTGCCCCCCTTGGTCCTATTTATAGATTTTCGAGTTTGGTCTGTCAATAGTCAGATTCTGGCCTAAGAGATTACAAAAATGCCCCCAGGATTGGCCTGCTAATAGCCAAATCCTGCTGTTCTGAGATGCTATACGCAGACCCCTTCTTGGAGCTGGGCGAGAGGGGGCAGGCCGCCTCCTCTCTCGCCCCTACCTTGGGCTGGGCGAGAGGCGGCAGGCCGCCTCTTCTCT
Organism: Dactylorhiza incarnata; assembly: GCA_033032865.1. Taxonomy (NCBI): domain Eukaryota; kingdom Viridiplantae; phylum Streptophyta; class Magnoliopsida; order Asparagales; family Orchidaceae; genus Dactylorhiza; species Dactylorhiza incarnata. Next base: position 3,966,058 of record JAWHQI010000123.1, on the reverse strand, counting down.
CGCCCCCCTCCTTGGGCTGGGCGAGAGGGGGTAGGCCGCCTCCTCTCTCGCCCCCCTCCTTGGGCTGGGAGAGAGGGGGTAGGCCGCCTCCTCTCTCGCCCCCACCTTGGGTTGGGCGAGAGGGGGTAGGCCGCCTCCTCTCTCGTCCCCCACCTTGGGGCTCAGCGAGCGGGAGGCCGGCTGCCTCCCCGCTCGCCCCCCTCTTGGGGCTCGGCGAGCGGGAGGCCGGATGCCTCCCCGCTCGCCCCCATCTTGGGGCTCGGCGAACGGGAGGCCAACTGCCTCCCCGCTCGCTCCCCTCTTGGGGCTCGGCGAGCGGGAGGCTGCCACATTGCTCGCCCCCCTCTTGGGGCTTGGCGAGCGGGAGGCCGATTGCCTCCCCGCTCGCCCCCTCGTGGAGTCGGGCGAGTGGGAGGTCGGCTGCCTCCCCGCTCGCCCCTCTTCTGGAACCGGGCGAGTGGGAGGTCGGCTGCCTCCCCACTCGCCCCTCCTCTCGGAATAACCTGGGGCTGGCTCCTCGGACTTGAGCCCGTCCAAAGGCTCATCCGCCCCTCTTGCCTGGGGCAGTGCCTCTTAAAAATATTGGGCCTAATGACATCTTGGGCCCCGGGTACCCACTCGGCGAATACAGGGTTGTACACAATTCCCGCTCTTTGCGAGCGGGTCACACGCTCGGAAAGAAAAGTCCAACCCTGCATATTCGGCGAGTGCCGCTGAGTGGAGTTGAGAAGACTCCACACCTCCCAAGACCCCCGCTCAGCCGGAGGTGGAGAAAAGACTCAGAGATTTCTTTCCGAAATGTCTATGTCGAGCCCACCCACCCGGCTAGTGAGAGCCCGATCAGCGGAACCATCCCGGGAAAAATTTACTTAGCCCGGTCAGCTAAGTACTTTTTGCAACCTTCCTGTCACTGAGCGATCCTCGGCCCTGCCATCTTGGTGGGAGCCTGGTTAGCGGGCCAGCATCGGGGCTAAGTACTTTTTGCAACCTTCCTGCCACCGAGCGATCCTCGACCCTGCCAGCTTGGTGGGAGCCTGGTCAGCGGGCCAGCATCGGGGCTAAGTACTTTTGAAAACTTCCTGCCACCGAGCGATCCTCGACCCTGCCAGCTTGGTGGGAGCCTGGTCAGCGGGCCAGCATCGGGGCTAGGTACTTTTGAAAACTTCCTGCCACCGAGCGGTCCTCGACCCTGCCAGCTTTGTGGGAGCCTGGTCAGCGGACCTGCATCGGGGCTAAGTATTTTTGAAAATTTCCGGCCACGGAGCGGTCCTCGGCCCTGCCAGCCTGGTGGGAGCCTGGTTAACGGGCCAACATTGGGGCTAAGTGCTTTTGAAAACTTCCTGCCACCGAGCGGTCCTCGGCCCTGCCAGTTTGGTGGGAGCCTGGTCAGCGGGCATGCATCGGGGCTAAGTATTTTTGAAAACTTTCGGCCACCGAGCGGTCCTCGGCCCTGCCAGCTTGGTGGGAGCCTGGTCAGCGGGCCTGCATCGGGGCTAAGTACTTTTGAAAACCTCTTGTCACCGAACGGTCCTCGGCCCTGCCAGCTTGGTTGGAGCCTGGTCAGCAGGCCTGCATCGGGGCTAAGTATTTTTGAAAACTTCCGACCATCGAGCGGTCCTCGGCCCTGCCAGCTTGGTGGGAGCCTGGTCAGCGGGCCAGCATCGGGGCTAAGTACTTTTGAAAACTTCCTGCCACCGAGCGGTCCTCGGCCCTGCCAACTTGATGGGAGCCTGGTCAGCGGGCCTGCATCGGGGAAAGTATTTTTGAAAACTTTCGGCCACCGAGCGGTCCTCGGCCCTGCCAGCCTAGTGGGAGCCTGATCAGCGGGCCTGCATCGGGGCTAAGTATTTTTGAAAACTTTCTGCCACCGAGCGGTCCTCGGCCCTGCCAGCTTGGTGGGGGCCTGGTCAACGGGCATGCATCGAGGCTAAGTATTTTTGAAAACTTTCGGCCACCGAGCGGTCCTCGGCCCTGCCAGCTTGGTGGGAGCCTGGTCAGCGGACCAGCATCGGGGCTAAGTACTTTTTGAAAACTTTCATCACATTAGTTATCATATTACATGAAAAAAAACTAAGTTTGAAAGTAAACTATCGTACTACATGAACTTAAGGGTAGAAACGTTTCTAGTCGTCATCGCTTAGCTCGGGACATCCCTTCTGCCTCTCATTCGTCTCCTACTCCCAGGCCTGGTCCTCCTCGATCCCCACCGGTTGTTATTGTTGTTGCTGCATCGGATCTCTTGTCCCCCTTATTTCCAAAAACTCTGGGCAAGCGGACGTCGCGTGACCTTCCTCCTGGTGGAAGTCACAGTAGGGTAACGTCACCTTATCCCCTCCTCTTCCTCTTCTTTCTGCTTTTCTGACTCTCCTTCTCCCCCAGCCAATCGCCATGGCGTGCTGAGGCGGGGGGAGGAGTGGTCTCGGGCCCTGCCTCCCCCTGGCTCCGGAGCTCTCAGCTCATCCCTTTTCCTGGCCTCCTGTGGCCTCGTCTCCGACTCACCCAGCTTCGCCAATCTTTTCGCGAACTCGGGTTGGCCGCCTCCCCTTCGATCTCCTCTGCCACCCTCTCCATCAACTCCTCAAAGGACAAGGGAGCCCTCCTCTTGAGTTCCATCTTGAAAAACCCTCCCGCAACTTTACTATGAAGGCAAGCTGAAGGGTGAACCCTGACACCTCCTGGATGAGGAGGACCTCCTCCTGAAACCGATCCACGTAGTGGACCAGCGACTCCCCTGGCCTCTGCTTGATGTTGAAGAGCGCCTCGGGGTCCTTCTTCCTCTTCTTCGAGGTCGAGAAGCGAAGCAAAAGGCTACGGCGCAGGTCCTCGAAAGCATAGATCGATCCCGTGGGCAGCTGGTGAAACCAGTCCCGGGCCTTCTCCTTCAAAGTGGCCGCGAAGAGTCGGCACTTGAAAACGTCTGACATGGGCCTGATGGAGACCATGGCCTCGAACCACTGCAGGTGTTGAATGGGGTCATCCTTGCCAGTATACAACATCATGGCCAGCTCCCTGAACCCCTCGGGGAGTGGTGCCGAGAGCACCAAGTCACGGAATGGGCTTCCTCCACCCGTCGCTCTCGCCTGCTCGACCTTTCCCGCGAGGTCCCTGACTTGACGTGCACTCGCCGGGCCATCACTCGCCGAGCCTACACTTGTCGGGAACCCACTCGCCTGGTCAACACTCGTCGGGTTGGGGAAGAGGTCCCGCCCAACGAGATCTCGCCCTGGAGCCTCGGCGGCTGCCTCCTCGCCTGCCCTCTCCCCTGGGGAGCTCTCGCCGACCCTTGATGGCGGAACCGCCTAGGGGGTTGGGGCTGCGAAACTGCCCCGCACCGATGCGAATGCGAAATGGATGGTCTCGAGCACCTCCTTTCGGAGATCTGCCAGCATCTCCACCGTCACCACAGCCACCACAGCCACCAGCGAGTGCAAGTGGCCTGGGTTGGATCCATCTCCTCCATCTCCAGCCATGGCGCTCAGCTTGAGATTTTCTGTGCTGGTCACTCTCCACGCTCACCGCACCATAAATATTGAAACCAAAACTTGGTCTCTTGTGGAGTTCGGGGTCCCCAACAAAGGGGGTGACCTCACACTTACTTCTCTCAAGGGAGAGCGCTGGGCTGAAGACTTAAGGAACTAGGAACAGGACCGAGGGCTCAGCGAGGAAGTCCCACCACACACCCGGAAAATCTTAGAGCGCTTCCCCTCCCAAGCCAATGCTGAGCTTGGGCACCTTTGGAGGCACTCTTCCCCCCACCAAAGAAACTTAGGGAGAGAGTAGCCCAAAGAGAGTGATGCCCCAAAAGGTGCTCCCCTTGGTCCTATTTATAGATTTTCGAGCTTGGTCTGCCAATAGCCAGATTCTGGCCTAAGAGATTACAAAAATGCCCCCAGGATTGGCCTGCTAATAGCCAAATCTCATTGTTCTGAGATGTTATACGCAGACCCCTTCTTGGAGCTGGGCGAGAGGGGGCAGGCCGCCTCCTCTCTCGCCCCTAAACTTGGGTTGGGCGAGAGGGGGCAGGCCGCCTCCTCTCTCGCCCCCTACCTTGGGCTGGGCGAGAGGGGGCAGGCCGCCTCCTCTCTCGCCCCCTCCTTGGGCTGGGCGAGAGGGGGTAGGCCGCCTCCTCTCTCGCCCCCCACCTTGGGCTGGGCGAGAGGGGTTATGCCGCCTCCTCTCTCGCCCCCCTCCTTGGGCTGGGCAAGAGGGGGTAGGCCGCCTCCTCTCTCTCCCCCACCTTGGGCTGGGCGAGAGGGGGTAGGCCGCCTCCTCTCTCGCCCCCACCTTGGTGCTTGGCGAGCGGGAGGCCGGCTGCCTCCCCGCTCGCTCCCCTCTTGGGGATCGGCGAGCGGGAGGCCGGCTGCCTCCCCGCTCGCCCCCCTCTTGGGGCTCGGCGAGCGGGAGGCTGGCTGCCTCCCCGCTCGCCCCCCTCTTGGGGCTCGGCGAGCGGGAGGCCGGTTGCCTCCCCGCTCGCCCCCCCCCCCCCCCCCCCCCCCCCCCCCCCCCCCCCCTCGTGGAGCCGGGCGAGTGGGAGGCCAGCTGCCTCCCCGCTCGCCCCTCTTCTGGAGCCGGGCGAGTGGGAGGCCGGTTGCCTCCCCACTCACCCCTCTTCTCGGAATAACCTGGGGCTGGCTCCTCGGACTTGAGCCCGTCCAAAGGCTCACCCGCCCCTCTTGCCTGGGGCAGTACCTCTTAAAAATATTGGGCCTAATGACATCTTGGGCCCCGGAGACCCACTCGGCGAATACAGAGTTGTACAACTGCAGGTTCTCTTAGAGTCGCACTCTTCGAAGACCTAAATCGCACTACTTATGGTAGTTTCACAAACCACACATAAATATGTCGAGAGAGACTGAAAAGAGATATAAGATTAGAGTAATCTTTTCCAATTTGACGCACGTCGAATACTATTTTATTAATCGACGTACGTCGATTTCTCAAATCGGCGTACGTCAAATACTATCTAATAGTATAGAAATTCAGCTAAACGCACACCAAATCAACACGCGTCGAATACTGTCCGGCTACTTATCAACTCGACGTGCGTCGATTTCACAAATCGACGTGCGTCGAATAGTATCTGGAAATGTATGCCTTTATATTAACTGCACAAGAGGTCACGGATTCGAGTCCTAGAAGCAGACTCTTGTGAAAATGTAGGGTAAGGTTTGCCTACATTTCACCCTTGTGGTGGGACTCTTCCCCGGACCCTCATTGCGCGGGATGCTTTGTGCACCGGGCTGCCTTTTTGAGATTTTTTTCTCAATACGCTCCCCAATGAGCAACTCATTCGGTCTCTTATACGGGCACTTCGTTTTTAACTGAATGGCGTGGGAGTGGGTTGTTGAACCTAGCACCGCTCTAATACCATGTTATAATATATGGGTCCAACCTAAACCAATTGATTATAGGTGGAGGGACCCAGAATTAGTACTATTGCACATGAGTACATGAGTTTCTTGATGCGAAAACTATACTTTCAACATGATCAGTTTTTTCAACAAGGGTAAAACATTATTTATTGACTGCCGACATTAATAGATACCGTTAACTGATTACAGGTGGAAAGACTCAAGATCTATGTTAACTGCACAAGAGTACACAAATTTTCAATGTGGGACTATTTTCTCAACATGATCCCCAACGCACAACTTATTTGGCCTCTTACACAAGCACTTCTTTATCAAGTGGGTGGCGTGGGAGTGGGCCGTTGAGCCTAGCTCTGCTTTGATACCATGTTACAACATATAGGTCTAACCAAAACCAATTGACTATAGGTGGAGGGGCGCAGGATCTGTATTTATTGCACATGATTTACTTGATGTGAGGCTATACTCTCAACATGATCAGTTTTTTCAACAAGGGTAAAACATATATTTATTGACTGCCGACATCAACGGACATTGTTGAAAGCAAAAACAAAATACACTGGGAAACAAATCATTTAACCAGCTTTGTTAGCTATAGAGAGCTTAAAATACATTGTTCTACTGGAAACAAATCATTTAAATAGGCTGAGAAACAATACAACACTGCTACATGTTAACACATTAAAGTTATAGCTGAATGGTATACAGTGGGAGAAAGCTTGTTATCTTCAAAATCAGTCCGGCATCATAATTTTCATTCCACTAAAATAAAATAATATTTCTAAAAACATTACATTGTACATTGCAAACAACACTTCTATCTTTGAAGCATTGAACATCATGCAGAAATCATTTTGCTACCAAGCTTCGCATTCTGACTCAAATTCATGGGAAAGATGCTAACATCATGCAAAAACTTCCTTGGATTACAAAGATATTGGTTTGACAGATAAAATGAGGGCTAATTGGCACTTTGTACCTCCGAATATCATGTTTTTGGCACATTGCACCCCGAATCTTTAATTTTGGCACACTGCACCTTACAAATATCTTTAAATAGACATTTTGCACCGTAGGTTGAATTTTGAGGGGTATGTTAAACAGTTTTTTGAGTTTATCTAATATTTGATGATGTAAATCAAACAAATTTTAGTAGATCTTAAAATTCGCGGGTGCAAAATACCCCCTCAAAATTAAGCATAGGGTGTAAAATACAAATTTAAAGGTATTTGGAGGGTGTAATGTGCAAAATTTAAAGATGCGAAATGCAATGTGCCAAAAGCATATTCAGGGGGTGCAAAGTGCCAATTACCCTAAAATGAGTGGATGCAAAACAATCAATTTCGAAAACTTGTACTAAATTTACGAAGAGCGGAATGAGAACATCAAGAAAAGGATAATGAAACAAGAATCAGACCTTAACCCTGAAAGTCCGCGGCTGCAGCTCCTTTCTTATTTCAACCATCTTCTGCTCCTCCCTATTCAGCCTCATTGTCATAAGATATGGATGAAGAAGACCCGGAGTATCATACAATTTTGCCTTTGCAGGCAAAATTCCAGCAATTCTTAGTATCCCCAAAGTAGTTCCAGGGACTGCAGCCTCGGTTAGCCTCATCACCTTTACCCCTTCCTTCTTCGCAAGTGTGTTGATCAAAGTCGACTTACCTGCATTCTGAGCTCCGATGACCCATACATTTCCTCGAGGCCCTGCCAATTCCTTGATGAATGAAAGTAAATTCTTCACCCCGAGATCCTTCAGGGCGCTCACGAGGTAGACAGCGTTAAGCTTGGGGGCTCCGACGGCCTTCGCACGGCGTCGAACCCACCGGTCCAACCTCGCCGGAGAGATTTGCTGGGGGAGCAAATCCACTTTAGTTGCAACGAGAACAAGTTTTGGCAATTTGTTCATCCTAGAACTGTTCGTGGATAACTCCAAGGCTTTGAACAAAGATTTCGCAGCTCGTTTCGGGAATGAACCGTCGAAATCCACGCAATCAACAACAATGATCACCACCGGAGCACTGGTTGATGGTTTGATTAGCTTAGTGGAGATGAAGCGGTCAAAATCGAAATCAGGGATGAGATTCTCTGCTTTCTGGTTCTTAATCTGGCCATAATTCCTTAAAGAGTGGCAGCGGGCACAAACGGTGATGGAGCAGTCTGAGTCATCCCTCTTGGCCTCTCTCATCTTCCTCTTCTTCTCCGCCTTTGAAATCTTATCCTTCTTCAACTTCGCCAGTGTTTCTGGTGTGATGTTACCATAGCCAACACCAGGAAGGGAGAATCCATCTAATTCTTTCTTGAACTTACTCTCATCATCTTCTTCGAAACCCCAATCCGAATCCCAATCGATTCCGCTATCCTCACCATCGGAAAGCTCATCAACTTCAGAGCCGACATCAAGTTTCGAAGATGGTTCATCATCTTCATCTAATTCTTCAAAGAATTCATCCGATTCTGAGGGGAAAAGGCCGGAATAGTCGCCGTCCTGAACAGGGACGGATGGTTTCTGGTAAAAGCCAGGGAGATTCGGGTCTGAATTCTGCATGAACACGCCGCAGCCGGGACAGATTAGGAGGGCCTCGTCGCCCTCCCTCCCTTCACTAACGACTGGGGTCTTGTGAAATGATGGTTTAGTGGAAGTGTGAATAGTGTGGGAGGGAAAGCATAAGATAGGGGTTTTGCGATGTGCGACACTGTAAATGGAGGAGGGAGATGGTGGCAGAGAAGGGGATAAAGGAGAAGAAACTTTCAAACGGAAGGAGAGAAAGAATTCTCTCTTATACATACTTGCGCCATGGGAGAACAGATGAAGCTTCGGTGGAGTCGCAGAATATGATGATAAGGTTTCTGCCATTGGCTAAAAATCTAATGCTCAAACTCTCGGCGGATGCAGAGAGAGAGGTGTATCCCTTGGCCACAACTTGAATGAACTGCCGGCACCAAGGACGGTGAAGGGGCGGGTGAGCCGCTGGCTCCGAGCTGTCCCTGGAATGGAGCGGGATCGGAGAGGAACAGAAAGAGATGCCACTTCGGTACCGGAGGGTTTGCATATATCCAATTTATATGATTCCAATCCCAGTTAGCTTTTGTAAGACGGATTGAGGCTCCCGTTTGGCAGGGCGGTGGCGGTTGTGAACGCGGTGGTAAAATCGTGTCATTTGTAAACGGATACCTAAAGAACTTTATCCACTTTTATTTTCAAGTGGATGTTCTTTAGGTTGGCGTTCATGAATGACAATTTTACCACCGCATTCATGACCGCTACCACTGTACGAAACGGAGCCTTAATAAAGGGTTTCAACTCTTTCTGTGAGCTGTGACCATAAATCATTCCTATATTGCCGCTCGGGAGCACCCATTGTATTGAGAGACGAGGCGAGCTACCGCTTCTATAAGGTTTCAACTCTTTCATCATGCTCAAGATCGGAGCTACCGCTGCTCGCTTGCACCTTCATCCCCATAACCCTTTGACGAGCACCAAAAAATATTCTTGGAATAAATACTAAAAGTAACGAATTCATTTCTGTTAGACGACGGTTCATACATGTTATTTCTCACCTTGGGGTCCGTTTGGCACGACGATAGTCGTTGCGAACACGGTGGTTATGAACCATCGTTCGTGAACGCCCGATCCCACCTAAGGAACTTCATCGGCTTTTATGTTTGATAGGGGCTCATATCAGAGGCTTGTATTTATAAGATAACTTGGCGAAAATTATTTCCAAAGACAGCAATCGTTTCCAAAAGCGGCGTTTATTTCCAAAATCACTCCCCCACCAATTCGGCGGGAAAAATAGACGCACGAAACCGCGACAAGCACGACGGCGGCGCCCCCTCCCCTCGCGGGAGCGATCCCCGCAACCGCGCCCCGCAAGGGGCACAGCCGAGCCGCGTCCCGCAAGGGGCGCGCCCGAGCCGCGCGCCCCGAAACACGGCCAGGCCGCACCCCCTTGGGGGGCGGCCGAGCCGCACCCCCTTGGGGGGCGGCCGAGCCGCACCCCACGCGGGGTGCGGGCGTGGGGGTGCGGCCGGCCGCACCCCGCGTGGGGTGCGGCCAAGCCCCACCCCGCGTGGGGTGCGGCCAAGCCCCACCCCGCGTGGGGGTGCGGCCAAGCCGCACCCCGCGCGGCGTGCGGCCGTGCCCCACCCCGCGCAGGGTGCGGTCGCCTCCCCCTCTTTCTTTTTAGGCAGGGGGGCTTGCGAGGAGCCCTTCCAGGCGTGCTCTTCGTCAGGAGCATCGGGTCCCAATTTCTCCTTAGGGCGCAACTCCCCGCTCCGCCTTCCGCCTAGGGCGCCTCTGTGATCCACTACACGCTCAGAACACTTTAGCTCTCGCGCGCGCTCAGAACGTTTCCGAACACGTTCGGGAGCGTTCTCACTTTTTGTCTTTCCAACTTCTCACTTTTTGTCTTTCCAGCTTCTCACTTTTTGTCTTTCCCGCTTCTCACCTTTTATCATTCCAGTTTCTTAGATTTCAGGAACAACCTGTCGCTTTTTTCGCCTCCAACGGAACTGCCCGAACTGCCCGAATTGCCCGAACCGCCCGAAGGGCAAGGTGGTCATTTGTGAAAAATGGCGATCCGTGTGCCCCGAACCAGAAAATATGATTCGTCCACCAAGCATTTATGGAAGCTGCGAACGGCGAAATTACCGGACTGCCCTCGGCCAAAGCTATAAAAGGAGCCCCAAGGCTTCATTCGAGAGGACCTTGACTTCAGAACCCGGGAGAGCTCCTTACAGATTTTTGCGGAATTCTCCTTCAGCGCTGGAAGATCTCCTTCAGGGACTTGAAGATTTTCTTCATCCTGAAAGGCGACACGCCTTCTCACTTTTGTTCCCCGGAGGCTTCTCACTTTTGTTCCCCAGAATTCCCAGAAGGAAAAAGACTTAGTTTTTCCGAGAGGTGGCCTGTCACCCCCGTAGCTCTTTCTTCCCCTCTATTATTGTAACGAGCAGCGGCCTGTCGCGCTCAAGTTCTAACTACCAAATTGTAACCCCCAGAAGATAGTGAAGTTTGGACGGCACAGCTCCGGCCGCGTGGTTTTATACCCTTTCCGGGTTTTCCACGTTAAAAAGTCCCAGTGTACTCAGCGAATCTCGAATTGACTGTTTGCGCGCTTAGTTCGCTCACGAGCTAAGGTGGTTCAATTGGACCGGTCTACCAAGAGCCCTAAGCGTTCTGCAACAATGTTCAAATTAGTTTTTTTGTGGCGGTCATAATTGTGGTCATGACAAACACACATTTTATGATATTGACGTTTTTGTTCAAAATCACAGAAGCAAAAGCGCAGTGCCAAGCAGACCCTTAATTAGCTCAAAGAAGTATAGGAGTGATGGGTCCTCATCCATTTTGTAGAGAAATCCGGGTTGCATTTAGCCAAAAACCCCACTCCCCACTAAGATGGTGGAGGCATGGGCAAGAAAGAGAAGAAAATCGCCCATAACCGCAACCGCAACCGCCGCAACCACCGCATGAAGCCACGCGCAGCACCACGCACGACCACGAGGCCGCGCGGCACCGCGCGCGGCCGCGCGGTACCGCACGACCGCGCGGCACCGCCCGGCCGCGCGGCATCCCGCGGCCGCCCGACACCGCGCGGCCGCGCGGCACCCCCGGCCGCGCGGCACCGCGCGCCCGGCGCCGCGCGGCCCCGCCCGGCACTGCCCGCGGCCGTGCGGTGGGCGCAGTGTCGGTCGGCCTCCCTCGCCGCCGGGCGCATTCTCTGGCCCCTCTCGTCTCGTCCCCAGTCGGCCTTCCTTGACCAACGGACGCGCTCGTCCGACCTCTCTCGCCTCATTCGGCGGAGAAAATGAGGACGACCAAGCTAAACCTCCCTAAACCTGTAACCACCTATCATGAGGTGCAAATAGTAAAACTCCACATCATGGGGTGCAAGTAGTAAAATTCCAAATCATGGAGTGCAAATGGTAAAATTCCACATCATGGGGTGCAAATAGTGAAAATCCTCCAACATGAGGGTGTAAATAGTAAAATCTTTCAATACGGTCTGCATATAGCAAATAATATGGTTATGGTGTGAGCATAACCATATCCATCATATGAATACATATCGTCACAAAACTATACAAATTGGTGTGCGCATAGTCATATTCATGATAAGTGGGCATACGGTCTGCGTCTAGCAAATAGTATGGTTATGGTGTGTGCATAACCATATCCATCATATGAATACATATCGTCACAAAACTATACAAATTGGTGTGCGCATAGTCATATTCATGATAAATGTGCATATAACACATAAATTGGTTATGGTGTGCGGGTAGCCGCCCTAACCACCATAACCACCCTAACCACCCTATCCACCCTCAAAGCTATAAAAGGAACCACAGGGCTTCATTTCAAAGGACTTGGTTTTTCTGGACTGGAGAGAGCTCTCTGGAATTCCCTCGAAGATCTTCTTCAGCATTCGAAGATCTCCTTCGGAACTCGAAGATCTCCTTCAGCACTCGAAGATCTTCTTCAGCATTCGAAGATCTCCTTCGGAACTCGAAGATCTCCTTCAGCATTCGAAGATCTCCTTCGGAACCCGAAGATCTCCTTCGGAACCCGAAGATCTCCTTCAGCATTCGAAGATCTCCTTCGGAACCCGAAGATCTCCTTCGGAACCTGAAGATCTCCTTCAGCATTCCAAGATCTCCTTCGGAACCCGAAGATCTCCTTCGGAACCCGAAGATCTCCTTCGGAACCCGAAGATCTCCTTCAGCATTCGAAGATCTCCTACGGAACCCGAAGATCTCCTTCAACTTTCGAAGACCTCCTTCGTCGCTTGAAGACCCCCATCGTCGCTTGAAGATCTCTTGCGGACTTTGAAGACTTCCTAGCCGAGAAAAGTACTTAGTTTTTCTGAGAGGTGGCCTGTCACCCTCAGAGACCTTCATTCAACTGCAATTGTAACGGGAGTGGCCTGTCGCTCCCGATTCTCGCATCATTACTTGTAACACTCCACAACTTAGTAAATTTTGGTCGGCGCCGATCCGACCACGTGGTTTTTCACCCTTTCCAGGTTTTCCACGGTAAAAACGTCTTCTTGCCACCTGTTCGTTCTCTCTATGACTGCTTGCGCGCTCGGTTCACTCTCGGGCTAAGACGGTTCGATTCGCCCGGTCTGAAAGAACGTTGAGCGACCCACAACAGTTTGGCGCCGTCTGTGGGAAAGGTGTTCCCCAAACTCTGCAAAAGCTTTCCAAAGACAGTATTCGCCTAATAGCAATACTCGTGACTGACAGCAATGGCAAGAAGAAGTGTTCGCACCACTGATGTTTCCATCCCTGAAGGACGTGTCGATCCCGCTCCATCCCATTCACTCATCAACGCACCTCCCGCCGAAGAAGTCCCTTTAGCGCCCGTGGCCGCGCTAGAAGGGCGCATGCGCCAGATGGAAGAGCAGCAAACTGAAATGCTGGCTCTTCTCAGAAACCTCGGAGCCCCGCAAGGTCCTGCTCCACCTGCCGCTCCAATCATCCCGCCTCCCTTGGTCCCTGATCACGCTCCATTGGGAGAAGCTGCTCAAGAAGGAGAAACATACGAAGAAGAATACTCGGATGTTGCCAGCTCCGCGCATCCAGTCCGCCCCGCCAGGGGAGCTAGAGGAGAACCCCTTCACCGCCAGCAAGGAGGAGTAGGAGTCGAACAAGCCATAGGAAGGCCCACTCGCGAGGAGATACACGACGTGATAGCTGAAGAGTACGGACAGGCCGGACGCCGGGGCATCTTCGCCCGCCGCCCCTACGTCGCGGCTCCCCGCTCACACAACAAATCTTAGACCATCCAATTCCGCACTGCTTCAAGCTTCCCAGCATCGAGACATTCGATGGGACGGACGATCCCCTGGAACACGTCAACCATTTTACCACCATCATGCGGATCTACAAAGCCGCTGATCAGCTCCTCTGCTAAGTTTTTCCGGCAACACTCAGGGGGCAGGCACGCACTTGGTTTCATTCCCTGCGGGATGGATCCGTCAACAGCTTCACCGAGCTCGCACAACAGTTTACGGACCAATTCATCGCTAACCGAAGAATCGTTCGAGATCCCTCGCATCTTTCAGGAATTCGCCAGAACGAAGGAGAGACCCTCAAAGACTTTTTCCGCCGCTTCACGACTGAGGCGCGGCAAATCCCAGGGGTTAATCCCGAGCTTCTGCGCTGCGTTTTCCTGGGGGGACTCCGCCCAAGCGGATTTTACTCCGCTCTGATGAGGGAGACAGTACCAAGCTATCCTGACCTTGTGCATCGGGTGGAGGCATAGATAGCGGCAGATGAGGCAATTGAGGCACATCGCCAGCAGTTCGAAGGAAGTTAGAAGAGGAGGAAGGGGCAGTAGCAGGCCCCCATGAGGTAGGAGGAACGGCGTACGGAGGAACGCCGGAATGATGATCATCGCCGAGACCCCCGAAGAGATCAGGGTCCCCGGCCGCCACGGATTTACACCCCACTCAACACGTCACGAACCAACGTGCTTTATGCCATTCAAGAAAACCCGGCGTTCCGTAGGCCAAGGCCACCTGTCCCAAATGAGAGAACCGACCAATCGAAGTATTGTGAGTTTCATAGAGGGGCTGGTCATACAACTGAAGAATGCACCAGGTTGAAGGAAGAAATCGAGCGCCTTATCAGGCAAGGGCTCCTCGGAAGATTCTTGCAAGGTCAGCAGCCGAACCAGGCACAGCAGCCTAGGCAACCAAGAGATCAACCCCCTGCACCTCACGGCGCAGCAGCGGGAAGGCCGATGATAGGAGAAGTCGAGACTATTGTCGGGTCTCCTAATCTCGCCGCTCAGATACTTTCCATTGCTAGGCTCGAGAGGGGGCACGACGACAAAAAATTAAAGCAAGACACCACCATCACCTTTGGAGATGAGGACCTAGAGGGGTTACGGCTGCCACACCAAGACCCGCTCGTGATCAATGCTGGGATCGGGGATCCTTGTTTCAACGTAAAGAGAATACTAGTCGACAGCGGGAGCTCAGTCGACGTCTTGTTCCTCTCCACTCTGCAGAGCATGAATCTCACCAAGGAGCACCTTAGCCCGGCAACAGGACCCGTGTACAGTTTTGATAATCGCCTTGTCCCGGTCCAGGGCATGATCACCCTTCTGGTAACACTCGGCGAGTTTCCAAGACAGACAAGCCACAACATTCAATTCATAGTAGTGGAGTCAAACTCCGCCTACAACGCAATTTTTGGGAGACCACTCCAGTCTGTCTTCAAAGCCATCACATCAATCCCACACTTAGCCATGAAGTTTTCGACTGCCGCTGGAGTAGGAGTCGTTCGTGGGAACCAAGAGGCAGACAGAACCTGTTATCTGAAGCAAGCTCAACCCACAAAGGCGACGGCCCTCAACATCGACAACTTCGACCTACGGGATGGAGCTACTCTGCAGCGGGGGCACCCGTTGAAGGATTGGTGGAAGTGCCGCTCTCCCAGCAGGATTCGACCCGGACTGCCCAGGTCGGGTCCCTCTTGTCGCAAGAAGAACGAGAAGAATTCGCAACCTTCCTGCAAGAGAACGATGACATTTTCGCTTGGAACCCGGAAGACATGCCTGGGTAGATCCTGAAGTCATTTTTCACTCATTAAATGTTAACTTTGCCTGCAGGCCCGTGATTCAAAAGAAGAGGAACTTCGCCCCCGAGCGAGTGAAGGCAATCGAAGAAGAAGTGGCTAAGCTTCTGGAGGCACGGTTCATCCGTGAGGTAGATTATCCCACGTGGCTCGCTAACATGGTGATGGTAAAGAAGGCCTCCGGGAAGTGGCGGATGTGCGTCGACTACAGCAACCTGAACCAGGCCTGCCCAAAAGACAGTTTCCCTCTTCCAAGGATCGACCAGCTCGTCGATGCAACGGCCGGCCACGAGCTGCTCAGCTTCATGGACGCATACTTGATGGGCGCAAAATAGAGCTATAAACGCAAGTATACGTGTCGGTCAAGTAATAAAGTGTGAGTGAGATCGTTCCCACGGAGAAGTGATACATCTAGTGCTCGCAAGTACTAGCTAAACCGTTTCTTTAAATTCAAGCGAATCAAAAACAGATGAGTTTTTAGAAAATTAAACAATATTAAAATGAAATGAAAAACTAGATTATTTTTAATGGAAATAAAAATACTAGTTGAAACCAGTTGAGGAAAACAGTCTTGTATTCCGATTTCTGACGATTAATATGATGGAATTTTATGATTTATCTCATATGAATGTTTTACGAATTATCTTGTGACAATTTAAACGGAGAAATCCTGATCTCTCGATATTGGAAATCTCAATATACTAATTCCTCTAGTTATCTCTAACGTAAATGAATTTAAGAATATTGTGTGAAGTAACAACCGTAGTCACTTAGCGAGGAAAGGAAATCTCTTTCTCTCTTCTCAACTAAATTAGAATTATGAAACTCACACTCCTCCTCTCTCGATTCTCGAAGTGTTAGTGAAAATAAAAGAAACTCTGATTAAAGATTTTACACCACTCCTCTCTCGATTCTCGTGATGCAAGAAAATAGAATTTTAACTCAAAACTCGTCTCTTATCTCTCGATTCTCGAAGCGAAAAAGAGTTTAAAATTCATAAATTAAGAATTCCACAACAAAATTCATAATACAAATAAGATAATCCATTAACAATCAACAAGATTAAAGGTAATTTTCCATCACAAAAATCGACATACTCTCATCATACAAGACTTGAGAGATTTAGTTCATACTAGAGAAGGAGAAACCCAAAATTAGAAAGATCTTACAATATATATTTGAAGAATTCAGAATTCCTCCCTCAAATTCCTGGAATTAGCCAGATGCCGCCCCCTTCTCTCTCCCTTTGCCAAAAATCTCTCCTTAATTTCCTCTACTCTTTCTTCTCTCTTTCCTTCTTTCATGGGGGAGAATATATAGAAGTTCTCTCCATTGGCGTGACTTAATTTCTGGTCTTAATTTGCTGAATAAATGCCTCCTTTTAAGATTGTAACTGTCCAATTTGAAATAATTCGAATTTCTGAAAATTTGTAACTGCCAGCTTTGTTGCAACAAAATTCAGATTTGTTGCAACAATTTTATTTCGGGATTTTTCTTCAGAATTATGCTTTTGGCAAGTTGAAAACCTCTTGAATCCTCTTCTTAGCCTTGATAATAGCCTCAACTTCCATGATTAATGAAAGTTTTCTCCTTTCCTAACATAAAATCACATAAAATGAGAATTATCTTCAAACTTAATTGCAAATTTAAATATTTATCCTTTTGTGCCTTTTTAATCAATATTATGTGAATTATAATCCTAAAATGATAAGAAAGTGATGTCAAGATAACTTCTTTTGAGAAGTTATCAGTACTCAGGCTACAACCAGATAAGAATGAATCCCACGGACGAGGAGTACACCGCCTTCCGTACCGATAAAGGAGTCTACTGCTACAAGGTGATGTTATTCGACCTTAAAAACGCCGGAGCGACATACCAAAGATTGATGAACAAAGTCTTCAAGGACCTCATCGGGGAGACGATGGAGGTATATGTGGACGACATGCTAGTGAAGAGCGTCCGCCGTCGCGACCATTTGAAAGACTTGGGAAAGTGCTTTCAGCTTCTTCGTCGCTTCCAGATGCGGCTCAACCCCAGCAAATGCGCATTTGGCGTGACGGCGGGGAAGTTCCTGGGTTTCATGGTAACCCATCGGGGAATCGAGGCCAACCCCGAGAAGATCAATGCGTTGGAGGACATGTCCCCGCCTCGTTCAATCAAAGAAGTACAACGCCTGAATGGGAGGATCGCCGCGTTGTCCCGCTTCCTGTCATGGACAGGGGACAAGTACCTCCCTTTCTTCAAGATTCTCCGGGGAGCGCGCCACACTGGGTTCCAATGGGCGGATGAGTGCCAGACGGCTTTTGAGCTTCTCAAACGGTACCTGGCCTCGCCGCCGCTTCTATCAAAGCCAATCCCCGGGGAAACCCTGTTCTTGTACCTTGCAGTTTCGCCTACGGCCCTCAGTTCGGTGCTTGTGAAGGATGAAGGAGGGGTGCAACGACCGATCTACTACCTCAGCAAGGTCCTCACCGATACCGAAACCAGGTATCCGGCAGCAGAAAAAACGGCCTTAGCACTCGTCTTCTCGGCGCGAAAGCTTTGGCCCTACTTCCAGGCGCACACAGTAAAAGTATTAACTCAGCTCCCGCTACGAATAATCCTCCAGAAACCAGAAGTCTCAGGAAGACTAGTGAAGTGGGCGGTAGAGCTCGGCGAATTCGACATTCAATTCTTGCCCCGGCCGGACATCAAGTCGCAAGTGCTCGCTGACTTTGTTGTAGAATACACCATCCCACCGGAAACCACTCCTGTCAAAGATATCACCACACCCCGTTGGACTCTCTACGTCGACGGTGCTTCAGGAGCTGAAGGAGCCGGAGCTAGCCCTGTAAGTTGAGTCGAGCCGGCTCGTGAGCTCGATGAGCTGGCTCGAAAAAAGCTCGACTCGAGCTCGAACCAGTTGAGCTCGAGCTCGAGCTCGACGAGCTCGAGCTCGACGAGCTCGAGCTCGATTTCGAGCCGAGCTCGAGCTCGATTACTCTTGTTCATGAGCTCGCGAGCCGGCTCGCGAGCTTTTTTTTTGGGTATTTTTTTTTAAAATATATATAAATAAAAATAAAAATGGGTTCATGAGCAAAAAGCTCGCGAGCAGCTCGAGCTCGACTCGAGCTCGCGAGCTCGAAAGCTCGAGCTCGAGCTCAATATACTAGTCTCGAGCTCGAGCTCGAGCCAAGCAGGGTGAGCTCGACGAGCTCGAGCTCGAGCTCGAGCTCGAAATATTTAGCTCGAGCTCGAGCTCGAGTTTGAGATTTTTGCCAAGCTCGACTCGAGCTCGACTCGTTTACACCCCTAGCCGGAGCAGGATTACTTCTCATAAGCCCCGACGAGATCACTTTGGAGTATGGCCTCAGATTGAAGTTCCCAACAACTAACAACGTCGCAGAGTACGAGGCTTTGATCGCCGGCCTCCGGCTCGCCATCGATTGTAGAGTTGAGAGCCTGACGATTCACGCCGACTCCCAACTTGTAGTCTCGCAAGTCGAGGGAGATTACGAGGCCAAGAGTGATCAGATGGTGCATTACCTCACATGCGTAAAGTCGCTCCTTCAGAAGATTCCGTCATACCAAATCCTGCACGTACCCCGAGAGCAGAATTCTAGAGCGGGCGCGCTCTCTAAGTTGGCAACTTCATCCACCCGCTATCAATCGCGAAGACGCCGAGTCGAAGAAATCATGGCCCCAAGTATCCCAGGGCCATGGGAAATTGCGGCAATCAATGAAGAGGCGCCATCTTGGATGACCCCCCTGCGGGCCTACCTTGAGCAGGGGCGTCTCCCCGAGGACCGCCTGGAGGCGCGCAGATTGCGAATGCGAGCGGCGTCGTTCACCATCATAGACGGTGAGATCTACAAGCGGGCGTTCTCAGGGCCCCACCTAAAATGTTTACCAGCCGGCGAAGCAGACTATGCCCTAAGAGAGGTGCACGGAGGGGTCTGCGGAGAACATCTAGGAGGAAAAGCGCTGGCCCAGAAGATCTTGCGCCAAGGTTTCTATTGGCCAACGATGAAGAAAGATGCGGCTGAACTCGTCCAGAAATGCAGGAGTTGTCAGCTTCACGCGAACGTACCTCACTAGCCCCCAGTCGCGCTCACCGCGCTCCAGAGTGTGTGGCCCTTCGCACAGTGGGGGATTGATCTCCTCGGCCCCCTGCCTCTGGCATCCGGACAGAGAAAACTCATCATCCTAGCCATCGATTACTTCACCAAGTGGGTGGAAGCTGAGCCCCTGGCGAAAATCACGGAGGAGAATGCTAAGCAGTTCGTCTGGAAGAACATCGTCTGCCGCTTCGGAATCCCAGCGACGATCATCGCCGACAACGGCACCCAGTTTACTGGGAAGTCATTCACCAAGATGTGCGAAGACCTGAAGATCAATCTCCGCCACACCGCCGTAGCACATCCACAGACAAATGGGCAGGTGGAGGTCACCAACTGCACCATCCTCAAAGGGCTGAAGACGCGTCTCGAAGAAGCCGGGGGGCAGTGGGTGGATGCGCTCCCAAATGTGTTGTGGGCATACCGTACAACAGAGAGGACTCCAACAGGAGAGACGTCGTATAACCTCTGCTACGGGACTGAAGTTGTCATCCCCGTCGACATCGGAGTGCCAAGCCTCCGGGTGCTGACTTTCGATCCTAGTAAGAACGACGGACTGCTCCGCTAAAACCTCGATTTAATCTCCGAAACTCGAGACAACGCCGCTCAGCGCATCGCTATCTACCAAAGGCGAGTGGCCCGGCTCTACGACAGGAGGGTTAAGCCCAGGCCAATCAACGTCAGAGATCTCGTCCTGCGCAACGTTGAAGCAGCCGGGAAGGGCCCGCAGAAAGACAAACTCTCTCCAGCATGGGAAGGACCCTATGTGGTCACCGCGACGGTGAAGCCTGGAACATTCAAACTCAGAACGGCGGAATGAAAGACCCTCCCGCGCACTTGGAACGCGCAGAATCTGGCCGCTTTTATCAGTGATTTTTCTTACTCTGTTATGTACAAGCCGCGAGCCTCGACTCGCGCAAACTATCTTATCATGATTTTGTGTACAAGCCGCGGGCTCCGACTCGCGCAAATTATCTTACTATGATTCTATGTACAAGCCGCGAGCCTCGACTCGCGCAAACTTATCTTATTATGATTTTATGTACAAGCCGCGAGCCTCGACTCGCGCAAACTACTTTACTAAAACTTTATGTACAAGCCGTGAACCTCGATTCGCGCAAATTATTTCTCTGCAATTATTACGGAAGCCGCGAGCCCCGACTCGCGCAAGCTATCTCCCAACGATGGCTCAATATTGCTCGGGGCCAGTTCCCCAGTGATCTCACGCTACCCGGTCTGAAGCGTCCGCCCTTCCCCGGTAGTAAGATCACGGCACCGCCAGGGCCTACCCCCCTCACGGTCGCCCACGGTTCGAAGCGTCCGCCCTTCACCGCTACTCGGGGCCAGTCCCCCAGTGATCTCACGCTACCCGGTCCGAAGCGTCCGCCCTTCCCCGGTAGTAAGATCACGGCACCGCCAGGGCCTGCCCCCCTCACGGTCGCCCACGGTTCGAAGCGTCCGCCCTTCACCGCCACTCGGGGCCAGTTCCCCAATGATCTCGCGCTACCCGGTCCAAAGCGTCCGCCCTTCCCCGGTAGTAAGATCATGGCACCGCCAGGGCCTTCCCCCCTCATGATCGCCCATAGTTCGAAGCGTCTGCCCTTCACCGCTACTCGGGACCAGATCCCCACTAACCTCACGCAGAAATGAGAAAAACAGAAGTAAGCGGTGGACAAACAAGTAGCCATCAATCAATATAACAAAGCAAAGAGTTGTTCAACTCCACTACAAGAGACGCAAATATAGGAACAAGGAAGTACGATACATAACGAAAGAAAGCAAAGCATACAGACAAATAAAGACAAAGACAATCAGCCCTCAACATCTACATCAGCGCAGTCGTCCTCAGAAAGGTCGCCTGCGCCAAGCCCGGACGTACTGCACCCAAGCTTCCTCTCCACCATACGAAGGGTCTTCCCGATCCCCCTCTTGAAAGAAATCTCGCACTCATCTTCAAATAGGGGGTCCACCTCCTTGGTCATGATCTCGGCTCGAAGCTCCTCAGAGATCCTAGAGCGCTCCTCTACGAATTCCAGGGAGTCCTTATACTCGGCAACTCCCTCGGCCTTAATGGCCTTGATATCTGGCTCAAGGGAAGAAAGCCTCTCCACCTCGCTTCTCAAAAACCCAAGCTCGCCATCCCGGCTGGGGTAAACTGCGAGATAGGTACACGGCAAAATCTAAAAATCTCGATCGCCTCCTCCGATGGGGGGAAGCGGAACCCCGACTTTAAACAACTCTCAGAGATGGTAATAAAACCGGTCGGTGGGTTCTGAGCACGTGCCTCCGGATACGGAATCTTCACTTCTACGGATGATGGGAGTCTAAACCGCTTACGCCAAGCCTCGACGTGCTCAGCGTTTAGCGTAGAACGCATCCACATGGATTTTGACCGCGCTCCGTTCCTTGACGTCTGAAAAGGGGGAAAAAAGAAATAAAAATGATTAACAAAAATTGTGCAGATTATCATCGCACAACGCAGAGGTTATTACAAAAGGCGGAACAATAAGCGACAAAATAAGAGGAAGGAACATCACAAAATACCTCGGTCATAGCTCTGTCGCAGCGTCTGGACCGCACCAAAAGATGATAAAATCCTCGCACTTCTCTAAGCAATATGAGCGAACTTCGAGGATTTGGGAGGCAACTGATGGGTCCTCATCCATTTTGTAGAGAAATTCGGGTTGCATTTAGCCAAAAAACCCACTCCCCACTAAGATGGTGGAGGCATGGGCAAGAAAGAGGAGAAAACCGCCCATAACCGCAACCGCAACCGCCGCAACCACCGCATGAAGCCACGCGCAGCACCACGCACGGCCACGAGGCCGCGCGGCACTGCGCGCGGCCGCGCGGCACCGCACGGTCGTGCGGCACCGCGCAGTCGCGCGACACCGCACGATCGCGCGGCACCGCCCGACCGCGCGGCATCCCGCGGCCGCGCGACATCGCGCGGCCGCGCGGCACCCCCGGCCGCGCGAAACCGTGTGCCCGGCACCGCGCGGTACCGCGCGCCTAGCGCCGCGGGGCACCGCGCGCCCGGCACCACGCGGTCCGTGCGCCTAGCGCCGCGCGGCACCGCGCGCGCGGCACCGCGCGCCTAGCGCCGCGCGGTACCGCCCGTTACCGCGCGCCTAGCGCAGCACGGTACCGCCCGGCACCGCCCGCGGCCGTGCGGTGGGCGCAGTGCCGGTCGGCCTCCCTCGCCGCCGGGCACATTCTCCGGCCCCTCTCGTCTCGTCCCCAGTCGGCCTCCCTTGACCAACGGACGCGCTCGTCCGACCTCTTTCGCCTCATTCGGCGGAGAAAATGAGGACGACCAAGCTAAACCTCCCTAAACCTGTAACCACCCATCATGGGGTGCAAATAGTAAAACTCCACATCATGGGGTGCAAGTAGTAAAATTCCATATCATTGAGTGCAAATAGTAAAATTCCACATCATGGGGTGCAAATAGTGAAAATCCTCCAACATGGGGGTGTAAATAGTAAAATCTTTCAATACGGTCTGCATATAGCAAATAATATGGTTATGGTGTGCGCATAACCATATCCATCATATGAATACATATCATCACAAAACTATACAAATTGGTGTGCGCATAGTCATATTCATGATAAGTGGGCATACGGTCTGCGTCTAGCAAATAGTATGGTTATGGTGTGTGCATAACCATATCCATCATATGAATACATATCGTCACAAAACTATACAAATTGGTGTGCGCATAGTCATATTCATGATAAATGTGCATATAACACATAAATTGGTTATGGTGTGCGGGTAGCCGCCCTAACCACCATAACCACCATAACCACCCTAACCACCCTCAAAAGCTATAAAAGGAACCACAGGGCTTCATTTCAAAGGACTTGGTTTTTCTGGACTGGAGAGAGCTCTCTGGAATTCCCTCGAAGATCTTCTTCAGCATTCGAAGATCTCCTTCGGAACTCGGAGATCTCCTTCAGCACTCGAAGATCTTCTTCAGCATTCGAAGATCTCCTTCGGAACTCGAAGATCTCCTTCAGCATTCGAAGATCTCCTTCGGAACCGGAAGATCTCCTTTGGAACCCGAAGATCTCCTTCAGCATTCGAAGATCTCCTTCGGAACCCGAAGATCTCCTTCAGCATTCGAAGATCTCCTTCGGAACCCGAAGATCTCCTTCAGCATTCGAAGATCTCCTACGGAACCCGAAGATCTCCTTCAACTTTCGAAGACCTCCTTCGTCGCTTGAAGACCCCCATCGTCGCTTGAAGATCTCCTGCGGACTTTGAAGACTTCCTGGCCGAGAAAAGTACTTAGTTTTTCTGAGAGGTGGCCTGTCACCCTCAGAGACCTTCATTCAACTGCAATTGTAACGGGAGCGGCCTATCGCTCCCGATTCTCGCATCATTACTTGTAACACTCCACAACTTAGTGAAATTTGGTCGGCGCCAATCCGACCACGTGGTTTTTCACCCTTTCCGGGTTTTCCACCGTAAAAACGTCTTCTTTCCACCTGTTCGTTCTCTCTGTGACTGCTTGCGCGCTTGGTTCACTCTCGGGCTAAGACGGTTCGATTCGCCCGGTCTGAAAGAACGTTGAGCAACCCGCAACAAGGAGCAATCAAAAACACCATTTATGTTACCAGTGTTATCATATTTAACTATATGAGCCAAATTCACATAGTTTGTAAAACATATAGCAGTGTGCCTCAAATGAAAATATTTGGAGGCTAAAATCAATACTTTGTTATTATAAAAAGGGAGTCTTACACCTCAATTTTGGCTAGTCGTACCGTAATTTCTCTTAATTTGATCTTAAAATTTCTTCCAAAAAAATACTGGTCGCACCGCACTAATTCGCATCATAATTTCTCCTAATTTATGATGTTGAACTTCTTAAGGCACCAACACCGATGGAGCCTTTCACTCCTCCGGTACCGGCTTCAACGGAGGATGTTTCAACACCGCCGGCGAGCGGAGCTCGATGGCCACTGCGGAAGAACGGGCTTCTTTCCCACCATCAGTGTTGTTACTAGCAAACATATTTTCGCTTCTAGCAAACCATTACTACTAGTAAATATAAAGGGAGC
This sequence comes from Dactylorhiza incarnata, assembly GCA_033032865.1. Taxonomy (NCBI): domain Eukaryota; kingdom Viridiplantae; phylum Streptophyta; class Magnoliopsida; order Asparagales; family Orchidaceae; genus Dactylorhiza; species Dactylorhiza incarnata. Next base: position 3,941,925 of record JAWHQI010000123.1, on the reverse strand, counting down.
TCGAAACATCCGGAGGAAAGTCTAAGTGGAACTTATCTCTCCGTTGCCTCCAGCTAAGTATATATAGTAGAATACCTAGGGTTTCCACACGCATAGCCCCCGAGCTCGTTATTCGTCCGAATATACACTTACAATCTCCTCCTATATTCGTGACAAATAACGTAACGTTTCGGGGTGCTGGAGAGTAGACAGAATAATAAGCAAACTCAACAAAGCATTTAGGATAGATCATACTAATCAACATATGAAAAGATTTTTGCCTGAACTGCAAGTCAGAAAACCACAGATTCTATCTCAAAAATATAGTCTGAATAATTATTACAAAACAAAACATGAAATTAAACGTTTGATGATTATACTCGTCTGGTAGATCATCGTCATCCATGTCCATGTCTACATCTCCTCCATAATCTCCACTGTAGCCTGCAAGGAATTTCACGAGTCAGACTCTATGAATTCATAATCGTATGCAGTTGAAAGACTTTAATTAAGGGTATCTAATCACCTAGAGGGGGGGGGGGTGAATAGGTTATTTAAAAATTATTGCTGTTCTTGATTATAACCAAGATAAAAATGATCAGAGCTTTCAAGAAATAAAAAGACACACAGAAAAAGACACACAGATTTTTATAGGGTTCCCCTTATCTTGGGCAATCCAGTTTCCCCCTTCTCCCCTTCTAGCAGTGTGCTAGATAGGGTTTATAGCTCCTCCAGATCTCAGACCACAAACAGGTCTTACAGCTCAGATCACAACAGATCTTACAGTCTCAGATCTCGTAGATCTTACTAACTCAGATCACACAGATCCTACCTCAGCCTTTATAGCTCAGATTCACCCCTGAATCCTACAACTCAGATCACACCTGATCTTACAACTCAGATCCTTGACAGATCCTACACTCAGATCTGACAACTCAGATTCTACAGGAATTTATAAAGAGAATAACAAATACTTAGACTCAGATTTGAGATTGTTGAGCCTTCTTGATCTGCCTGAATGATCAGACAGAAATCTTCAATAGAACAGCAGCAACAAATGATCTTCTTGGTTCAACAGACTGTGATGACTGTTCTTCTTCTTAGGAAGACAGATTCTTCCTTCTTGATCTTCTTCTTTCAGAAAGAGGTATCAGCACCAGATTGCTGAATGAAATCTTCAATTTAGATTGGTTCTGAAAGGGAAGACGACTTCTCAAGATTCTTCACTCAAACTTTCTCTCAAAACTGATGGAGACGATAATGGTTTTTGAAAGATAGGAAAAACTTTTCTAACTTAACTTTTCTTCACTACATAACCAATAGGTCATGCCTTCTATTTATAGCCCGCCATCTGCAATGTTTGTTATGCTCCTCCACGTCAGCATGACGTGACATCTTCAACGGTCTTTAATGGAAACAAAGGCTCAGCTAGCTGTAGAAGATATTCCTCAGTTCATAGTATTTGTAGAAGAGGCGTTGAGCACTTAACATCTCTGTCGACGCTTTTTCAATTAGGCGTCGAGCGATATTTAGACGCTCGACGCATACTCCTTAGACTAAAGCTCTCGACTCCTCCTTCTCAGGCGTTGAGCAATCATCACTTAGTCGACGCTTTTTATCTGAAGAAGTCGACCAACGTACAGGAGCTCGACGCTTCTTAACTATGCCTTTATATCTCGACACTTCTGGTTGGCGCTGAGCTGACTGAAGTTAAGTCGACACTTCTCTTTCCAAGGCGTCGAGCGATATAACATGGCTCGATGCTTCCAGACTTGGTCTCAGAACTTCAGCGGCGACCTTGTCAATTTGAGTAGTAGACATGAGTCAACGCTTCTGGGTCACAGGCGTCGAGCGATGTATGATCTCCTGCACATTGATTCTAGAGAGTATATCAAATACATTCTGAGATATATCTTTGACTTAGGAATGGACTTCTCCAAATCTAAGACATTGTGGGCAATGATCCCAACAATCTCCCCCTATTTGAAGAAGTCATAATCTCAGTCAATGATATATCTCTCTTTTCAAAGATAAACAATGTGTTCTAATCTCTATACAGGTAATCAAAATAAAGAGTATCAAACTTTATAAAATTAGATTACCAATCCATTCTATCCACAGAAATTATCTCAGACATGATTTCTCATATAAGCATAAAAACATAAGCAATTCAGAATAAGACATGTCATGAAGAGAGACAGAATCACATCACAGGCATATATATATATATATATATGATCATGAAAAATAGTTAACACTGCAAATTCATCAAGATTGTTCGAAAATATATCAATTACATTCTTCTGAAAGTAAAAATTAAAGATTAAATTTCTAAAGCTGCCCAGGATCCTTGAATTCAATTCCTCTTTTGGCTCTTTTGGAGAGTGCTTCAGCAACTTCCTTTCTCCTCTTGAAATAGTCAAATGGCTTTGGAAAGTATCTGATTAGCTCCATTTCTCCTGCCTGGACCTTCCCAGCCATTTTGTCAGCCTTGAATTTGATCTTCAGTTCCTCTTGATCCCTATGCTTTAACCATTCAGCTTCAGAATACCACTTTCCTCTAGGTTATTTTTCACAGCTTCCCATGCTGACAGAATCAATTCTCTGGAAGATGGAGACCAATGTTCAAAATCAACTCTTGATTGAACCTCTTCTCTGAACTTTCTTTTACTTGATTCTACTTGCTCACTAGTAAAATTCTCTCTTTTACTTTTATCCTCAGGACTATACATTTTAGCAATCTGCTTTTGAACATGAGTAAGAGAGGCTGGCCTTGTCTCAGAGACTTGATCATTCTCATAGTCTATGGGAGGATATCCAAGAGTTTCTCTTATAGAGTTTGAGGTCCACACAGCATGTTCAGAACTAGCTTGAATCATTGACCTCTCCCCCTTTAGGACTTCTTCAACAATGTGATCTCTCAAAGTATTCTTCTGAAATCTGACTTGACCTTCCAAGTGATTAACTCCACTTTCAATGGTTTTCTTTACTTTAAAGAGATGATCATCTATAGTATCTGCATGCAACTTTGCTTGATCTTTTAAAACTGTGGAGCTCTCATCAATTTTAGCCAAGGTATCAGCATTCTGCTGTTGCAGTCTAGCTTCAATCTTATTTGTACCTGTTAAGATTTGTGCTACTGTTCTTTATACAGAACTTGCATATTGCTACTTAGCATTCCTTGGTTTGTCTGAACATCATCCACTGTCTTTGTAATTCCAGCTTGAGATTCTTTAATAACCTTTGATGTTTCTTTGATTACATCAAGCTGTTCAGTTGTAAAATCTACTGAAACACCGGCTCTCTTAAAGAACTTTACCAACTCCTTTCTCAATGCAGATATCTGATGATTGACTTCAAATCTAACCAATTTCAGTTGGAAATCTACATCATTTTTCATTTTTGTATTATTCTCCTCAATATATTGTTCTAATAATCTTCTTTGATTATTCAGCAACACCTCCAGCTGAGGTAGAATAGGACTAAGATCCACATGGATTTCCTCTTCCATTTCAACACCTTTGCTGCTCTCTTCTCTGATTGAGGAATCATCTCTCTGGCTCATATGGGAGCTAGAGGATTCTATCTTGATAACCTTCTCAGCAGGTTTCTTTGGTGCTTCAGGCTCTCCTTCTACCTCCATAGCATCAATTACAGAATTCTCTTTGGCAGGGATCTCAGCCTGAGACTCCCCCTCAAATGGTGCATTATCTTCAGCTGGGAATTCATCTTGAGGCTCCCCCTCAGTCTCTGCATTGATCAGATCAATTTTATCCTGAGCAGGGATCTCATCCTGAGCCTCCCCCTCAACTGCTGCTTTGCTCATTTCAGAATTGTTCTGAGCAGGAATCTCATCTTGAGTCTCTTTCTCATTTAGAAAAACACCTTCAAGTCTATCAGGGGATACATGAAGACTTCCTCTTTCTTCTTCTCATTTCTCACTCTCATCCTTTGGAGTATTAGGAGAACTGTCCCTTGCATTGTTCCCTTCTTCATCTTCAGATGTTGTAAGGTTTGGATCATGAATTGGAGTAGCTTTAGATTTTCTTTTGGAGGAGGATGAGCTGGATGAACTTGAAGAACTTGAAGAAACCTTCTTCTTCTTTTGCTTCTTTGCTTTCTTCTGCTTAGGAGAAGGATCTGCTGGAGGAGGATTAGATAAGACTCTGTCCCATCTCTCTATCATTCTCATATCCATTTTCTTCATGTGGTTTATCTTTGATCCAAGTTTATTATTCAAAGAGTCAGGAGTGACTTTTACTAAATACAAAGACAATATCCTACCCATGTTGGGTACTTGGATACATTCAACTATCCTGTGAAACACAACTCTTCCCCAATCTGTTCTCAGAGAATGAATAATCCTTGTCAGTAGAATAAACATTTTTCTGGAAATTTTGTCATGTGATCCAGTCTTGCACAGCAGTCCCTTTCCTATCACATCTGTTATCAATTTACCTTTAGAATTCATTCCTTTTCTCAGAATACTTCCAGTGATTTCTCGTGAAGTTTCAATTCCGCACTAGATTGTGCTAATTTAATCTGTTCAGAGGTCACCTCTTCTTCTTCTTCATTCCTTTTTAACCTAGGCAGTTCTAGTGCCTTAGCGAGTCTAGAAGGAGTTATCTTAATCTTCGTACCATTCACACTGGTCTTAATCTTTGAATTGATGGATTCTATTACTATGTTAGAGTATAGCTCTAATACCTCTCGTTTCCAGATGAGAGTTGATTCAGACAGCACAAATTCCAGTCCTACATTGTAGATTAATTCGATTGTTGATTTGATCTCCACTGAAGCTGATTGGAATCCATTTCGAACAAGTTCACTTCCTTCATAGAGATACTCACTGCTTTTGGGAGGCATTGTTGTTGATGATCGAAGAGAGAGAGAATTGATGGAGAGATTTTCTAGGGCAGCCAATTTCGAACTTAGAGAATTAGGGCATATGCACTAACGAAGTGTCTTCCCTATTTATAGAAGTTCTAATTCAAGAAGATGAATAGCCGCGCGCCGAACTTGTTTGACAAGATTGATCTAATTGTTCAAATTGATCCTGTCGAGACGGCCTAGCTATATTCGCATAAGCGTTGAGATCGCTCGACGCCATATATCTTCAGTCGACGCCAGGTGTCTTCTCGACGCCAGATATCTTCTCGACGCCAGATAATTTCTCTCGACGCCAGGTGATTTCTCTTGACACCATGTATCTTCTTTCAACGCCAGATAACTTCTCCACTCACCTTATAAGACTCAATCATTATTTTCATTTATTTAATTCAAAATAACTTTAATCCATTTTTAACATATCTAATTCAATTTTAAAATTATTGAATTTAGTTTCATCCAGGGTTTAGTAAATATGTCAGCAACCTGTTTGTCAGTGGGAACATATTCAATTGAGATATCTCCATTTTCTACATGTTCTCTAATGAAATGGTATCTTATTTCTATGTGCTTAGTTCTGCTATGAGATACAGTATTATTAGCTATAGCAATAGCACTAGTTGAATCACAAAATAGAGGAGATTTACTTAGCTGAACTTTATAGTCTTGGAGTTGGTGATGAATCCATAGTAGCTGAGCACAGCAGTTTCCAGCTGAGATGTACTCAGATTCTGCTATAGATATAGCCACACTGGTCTGCTTCCTGCTACTCCAAGATATTAGTCTTTTGCCAAGAAATTGACATGTACCTGATGTACTTTTTCAATCCTCCTTGCATCCTGCAAAATCTGCAGCTAGTGTCTAGCACATACACATATATAATGGTGTTTTCCAAGATAGACACACAAAGTGCATGACATGTTGTTAGTTTAACAGCAAGCAATAAACATAACAGTGATTGCATGTTGTGAATATCATACCCCAAAAACATTTCAGGCATATGCCTTATAATCATTCATATTTAAGATGAGTCATATAATTTGACAAATTGTTCTTAACAAGACATGAGCTCAATAGATAAATGATCTTTAAATATTGAAAGGCAAGACGACTTTGCTGGTGCAGTCTTCCTTCTTCTTCTTTCGCTTATAGAAGTGGAGTGGCTTCGGTATTTTCTTTGGAGGAGGAGGAGGACCATGAGGAAAAGCCAATTTGTGATACCTCCTTGCATCCAGCTCTTTCTGATGTTGATTCCATTCTATTGAAGAGTATACTCTTCCATGGTCGACCTGAGGATGTCCGAACGCGATCCACGATTCTGTGATGATTTCCCTTGAACAGGGACTCCATCTACCGGCTTCGGGATCCTGTTCAATCTCACTTAGCCTTTTCTTCTGGTACTCCACACTGGATGATCTTCTTCTCTTCTTAGATGGAGATGACTCATCGGAATTGCCTCCATAAGCATCAGAGTCGGAGCTTGAAGAGGGTTCAGTGAGTGCATATTGACACGGGGTCACATGAAGCGCTTCTTTTACTTGATTACTCACCCACATTGCTTGGAGTGAGCAGGCACATATATTTTTATTACCTACCTCCTTGATCTCCTCCTTAACATTCTCCTCCATCTCCTGGATGTCTTCAGATAAGGAGTGTTGCAGTCCGACTAATTGCTGCAAGGCTACCTGATTTCCTGCATCCACGAAGTCTCTAACTTCCAACATACGGGCATTCAAGTTTTGCTCATGGACAGTGATCCTGTTCAGAATCAGTTCTGTGAAGTGGACATGTTGAGTGTTGAAATTAAGGACTTCCTTCTTTATTGAATCTATCTCTGTTTTGGTCTCATTCCTAAATTCACTTATGATCTTCTATATAGAATTCTCTATCTGTTCTTTCTGAGTGGCTAGAAGAGTTGAAATACAGTGGAGGAGAGGGTCATTCTGAGCTAAGGATTTTCCTGATCCGGGGATGCTGCCTTCCTTTTCCATGGGGTTGAGAGGATGAATCGACAGAGACAAAGAAGAGAATTGGAAGAGTCGATAGCTCACTACAACAAATAACATCTACTGCGGCGTTTTTTTTGCGGCGTTTTTAAAAACGCCGCCATAGATTTTAATTTCGCGGCGTTTTGTTACAAAAGCGTGGGGAATAGTATATAATAGATTTGGCGGCGTTTTATTTGTAAAGCGCCGCTAATAATATAGGCTATGGCGGCATTTTCAGAATAAAGCGCCGCGAAATCAAAACCTAAAATATTTTGCCTAAATATATATCAAAACCTAAATCTAAGCTTTACAAATGTCGTCGGCTCTGCTGTGCACTCGCGATATTCCGCCGCCGAAGGAAGGGAAGCCCGCTCGATCGCTCTCCAGCTCGCTCGATCGCTCTCCAGCTCGCTCGATCGTTCTTCAACTCGCTCGATCGCTCTCCAGCCCGCTCGGTCTAACTCCCCCACAATCTCTGCCCTAGGTTTGATCCTCCTTCACCTCCTCTTCTTCTTCCTCTTCCTCTCCATCCCCCTTCTTAATTTTTTTTTTCTGGATTCACCTAATGCCGATCTGCCTCTTCCACCTATTTTTTTTTTCTGGATCCCGATCTGCCCTAGGTTTGATCTTCCTCCCCCACCGTTTTTTTTTCAAGATGTCCCAGTTTCATCTTCCTCCTCCACCTCTTCTTCTTCTTCTTCCTCTTCATCCTCTTCCTCTTCCGCTTCCTCTCCCTCCTCAATCATTTTTTTTCTGGATATTCCTTCGCCCGATCTTCCTCATCCCCCTTTTTTTTCATTTTTTCTTCTGGTTATTAGATCTGAAAAAATATTGATATGGAATGTTCTTTGTCCAGGGAAAAGAAAGCCAACAGCCTGTCTTGGGAGATGAAAAGCCCGTCTTAAGAATTTAATCTTAAATCTAGTTGTTCTGGATTTACAAAGATCTCACATTCTCAATTTTATTCGGCTATTTTTTGTTTTTGTGCTTGAAATTTAAACTGTCATAGTTGGACGAAGGGATTGCTGGTAAGATGGAAACAAGGTTCTGCTGCTTTGGTGCATTGAAACCATCTGCAAGGAAGAATAACTCTAATGAAGCCATCTTTGGTATGTTATTTTCTGATGCTTTTTCAGCAAATTCATTGAAAAGCTCAAACTCTTTGGTATGTTATTTTCTGCTGCTTTGGTGCTTTGTCGTAGTTAGATTGAAAAGCTAGCTAGAAGCCTTCTGCTCACTTATTATTGTAGTAGTTCCATTGCAGCAATTTTTTGCGCACTTTACTTTGGATGCATTGATTGAAAAGCTCTCAGCCACATTCACCTAATTAATGTTTCGTGTATCCCAATTTTTAAAGGGACATCAACATGTTCGATAACATCTCATTCAGTGGCATGGGAATTCCAAGGATGAAGCGTAGTGGATGGACGAAGAGGCTCTGGAAGCACAATTCGTTCGACTTGGTTGTTGATGGATTTAAGTTTTGATAAAAAAATGTACGTGAATATGTTTGAGGGCTACTCATCTGGTTGTTGATGGATTTAAGTTTATTGTTAATAGTAATTTTATTGTACCTATTTTATGTTCAATTAATTAATTTTTAGGGAGATTAGATGAAGTTCTTTTAAATTTAAATTCAATGTATGTTAAGGTCAAATTATTTTGTTATATATAATGCTGTAAGAACTAGATGAAGTTTTATGTGCTATATTGAAATTATATAAGAATTTTAAAGACCATTTTATTCGAAATCATATATTTGCTACGAGGAGCTGGGATGCTTCTCTGCCATCTTTTTTAAAAATAAAAACAAAACTATTCGCGGCGCTTGTTTTATATAAACGCCGCTGTATATGTGGTATGTACCGCGGCGCTTTATAAAAAAAAACGCTGCCAAATGTTTCGCGGCGTTTTAAAAAAAAAACGCCGCGGAGTTTTCAGCGGCGCTTCCAACGGCGGCGATTTAGCGGCGCTTTGAGAAGCGCCGCCGTATCTACCGCGACATTTTAAAAGCGCCGCCAAAGGCATTAAAAAACGCTGCGGTATGTCTAATTTGTTGTAGTGGCTTGGACTATAGGTAGTCATTCTTTTTATAGTGCGGGAAGGTGAAGAGTCGCTCGATACCCGTGCATGTTTGTATTTATCGACGAACTGATAGTAGTCGCGTCAGGTGTCTCTAATGTATTGGATTATTAGCGTTTTATTTAATTTAATATCTCTTCGTTATGACAAGTATTATGATGTTAAGATATTTTACAGAGACATGATTCCTTCGCTTGTCTGTTTCAGACAATTTTCGCCCCTTCCCAGAAGACTTCTTATTCCAGACATGTTCATGGAGCACCCACTGTCCAACTACCAGATTGGAAGTTGATTGGTCTTTGGACAACCCTGCAAAAAGAAATTACCTTTTCTTAGGAGCCCACACCAAGTTGGGTCCTAGAACCTTGTTAGTATGAGCTGGAACATTTAGTTGTTGAATAATCTTTGGTGCTGTGAGAGTTGCCATAGGTCTGAATATTGGTCTCCCAGAGTTGAATCTTGGAACAGTTGGATTGAACCAACAGTCAAGTGCAAAATGCCCAACCCTTCCACAACACCAGCATTCATATCTATTATATCTCCTTGGAGGTCTTCTTACTTCTTTATATTGACTTATATTTTGCTTAATTGCCTTATTCACAGGAGCTATGTAATTTGTTCTAGTAAATTTTATTGGTTCAGTTTTCTTTCCATCAGTGGTTTTTACTTCAGGTCTTAGTTTCTTTTTTTTGAATTTAGTATTTGCTTTAAATACAAAGGAGTCATGATGAGTTAATACTTTTTCTTTGCATAGAGGTTTGACATTATTGTTACTTGGTTGAATTAAATCATCTTTGCTATTAGAACATTCACCCTTATAAAACTTATGCACACCTTTTTGATCATGCTTGTTTGTGATAGGCATGGCTTTGTTAAACTTTAAATGTTGTATAGGTGTCTTGTCATTACTTTTAGGGTTTTTACCTGCATTCCTATCATATCCTATGCCATATCTGTATTGTGCAGAAAATGTGTCTATTATAGGAAGAATAGTTTGTGATTTTGAGAACTTTGCTACAAGTTTCCTTTCTGCTAGGAGTTTTGCTTCACGTTCTTTTATTAACTTTTTCTTAGTGCATAAAGTTTGTATGTGAATAATAGACATGACTTTTAGTTTGCTAAGTTCTTTACTTGTCTGATTCAGCCTCTCAGCTGTCTCAGAGTTCTGAGAATCAGTTTGCTTTAATTCAGATATTTCTTTTTGTAACCTTTTATTATGCCTTTTGCTCTTCTTAAGTGCTTTGAGAATTAATTGATATTTTTCAATAATTTCATCTACATGAAGTTTAGATTGTGAGTCATTTTCATCAGAAGAGAATGAATCTATTTCAGGTTCAGAATTAGAATCAGATAGAGGAGTTTTATCAAGTACCTTTATATCAGTAGTTGTCTCCTGATTTTCTTGATCACTCAATGCCATGAGTCCTGCATTTTCTTCTTCATCCTCTTCACTATCAGACCTTGATAGTGGGGCTTTTATCCTAGGTCTATCATTTAGACTGTCTTCATTTTCATTGGCAGCCATCAGAGCTATGAGTGCCTCCTCACTATCTGAGTCTGATGACTGAGATTCACTATCACTAAGAGTGACCTTACCCTTTTTGGCTATTAGACTCTTCTCATGTCTCTTGTCAGATTTGTGCTTTCTTTCATCAGATTTCTTGTTGTTCTTTCTCTTTGAAGGACAATCAGCAATCATGTGTCCTGATTTCCTGCAACCAAAACACACAATTTCTTCTGAATTAATTTTATTGTGTTTAGAATTGTACCTGTCCTTCTTAGAGTCTTGTTTGAATCCCTCTGAAGAATTTGAATGCTTCTTAGATCTGGATAACTGAGAGGGTCTAGTTTTCCAGTGTTGTTTTCTTCTCAACATTCTTTTTAGCTGTTTGGTAAAGAGTGCCAATTCACCATCTGATATTTCAGAATCAGAATTACTGGTTTCTGATTCTTCTGATTCAGATGGAATCCTGGGGGATAATGACATTCTTTCTTTGCTTTTCTTGGAGCTTTCTGCTTTCAGAGCAATAGGATTTTCCCTGCTGTGCCCTTCCTCAGCTTTTCTGGTATTCAGATGAAGTTCATGGGACAAGAGTTTCCCATATAAATTTTGTGGCTGAATGTTTCCCAGATTTCCCATTTCTCTGATTGCACAGATCTTGATATCCCATTTTTTGTTCAGTGATCTTAAGAATTTATCATTCAGCTCATAATCTGTGAAAGTTCTTCCATAAGTTTTTAGACCATTTACAATCTTGAAGAATTTTTCATAGCAGACTGCTATTGAATCTTTCTTGTCTTGTCTGAAGGCTTCATATTGCTGATTTAGAAGTGACTTTCTGTCATCTCTGACTTCTTCAGTCCCTTCCATATAGACGATAAGAGATTCCCACATTTCTTTGGTAGTTTTGCAATGGACTAAATTTTGGAAAGTTGAATCTTCAATAGCACTAACAATGATGTTCTGAGCTCTCTTATCCATAGAGGCCAGAATCACTTCATCTTTGGTCATCTTTGAATAGGTTTTAGGAGTCTTTATACTTCCATCTGTAAATGAAACTTTCATAGGAACAAAAGGTCCCTCTAGAACAGTTATGTAAATCCTAGGATCAGATGCTTCCATGAAAAGTCTGACCCTTTTTTCCAAATCCCAAAGTTTTCTTTTCTGCAGATTGGAAGCTTCATAGATGTGAATTCTTTGCTTCCTTCTGTATTAGCCATCACGACTTCAGAAATCTACCCTTAGAAGATCTTGTTCAGGCTGTTAAACCTTTTCTTGAACAACAACCCTCGGATGCCACTTGAAAGACTTTAATTAAGGGTAGCTAATCACCTAGAGGGGGGGGGGGGGGGTGAATAGGTTATTTAAAAATTATTGCTGTTCTTGATTATAACCAAGATAAAAATGATCAGAGCTTTCAAGAAATAAAAACACACACAGAAAAGGACACACAGATTTTTATAGTGGTTCCCCTTATCTTGGGCAATCCACTTTCCCCCTTCTCCCCTTCTAGCAGTGTGCTAGATAGGGTTTATAGCTCCTCCAGATCTCAGACCACAAACAGGTCTTACAGCTCAGAACACAACAGATCTTACAGTCTCAGATCTCACAGATCTTACTAACTCAGATCACACAGATCCTACCTCAGCCTTTATAACTAGGCCTACAACTCAGATTCACCCCTAAATCCTACAACTCAGATCACACCTGATCTTACAACTCAGATCCTTGACAGATCCTACACTCAGATCTGACAACTCAGATCCTACAGGAATTTATAAAGAGAATAACAAATACTTAGACTCAGATTTGAGATTGTTGAGCCTTCTTGATCTGCCTGAATGATCAGACAGAAATCTTCAATAGAACAGCAACAACAAATGATCTTCTTGGTTCGACAGTCTGTGATGACTGTTCTTCTTCTTAGGAAGACAGATTCTTCCTTCTTGATCTTCTTCTTTCAGAAAGAGGTATCAACACCCGATTGCTGAATGAAATCTTCAATTTAGGTTGGTTCTGAAAGGGAAGACGACTTCTCAAGATTCTTCACTCAAACTTTCTCTCAAAACTGATGGAGACGATAATGGCTTTTGAAAGATAGGAAAAACTTTTCTAACTTAACTTTTCTTCACTACATAACCAATAGGTCATGCCTTCTATTTATAGCCCGCCATCTGCAATGTCTGTTACGCTCCTCCACGTCAGCATGACGTGACGTCTTCAACGGTCTTTAATGGAAACAAAGGCTCAGCTAGCTGTAGAAGATATTCCTCAGTTCAGAGTATTTGTAGAAGAGGCGTTGAGCACTTAACATCTCTGTCGACGCTTTTTCAATTAGGCATCGAGCGATATTTAGACGCTCGACGCATACTCCTTAGACTGAAGCTCTCGACTCCTCCTTCTCAGGCGTTGAGCAATCATCACTTAGTCGACGCTTTTTATCTGAAGAATTCGACCAACGTACAGGAGCTTGACGCTTCTTAACTATGCCTTTATATCTCGACACTTCTGGTTGGCGCTGAGCTGACTGAAGTTAAGTCGACACTTCTCTTTCCAAGGCGTCGAGCGATATAACATGGCTCGACGCTTCCAAACTTGGTCTCAGAACTTCAGCGGCGACCTTGTCAATTTGAGTAGTAGACATGAGTCAACGCTTCTGGGTCACAAGCGTCGAGCGATGTATGATGTCTCGACGCTTGTGAACTTGAATGAATTCCATGAACTTTTTGCCTAACCTGATCTCCTGCACATTGATTCTAGAGAGTATATCAAATACATTCTGAGATATATCTTTGACTTAGGAATGGACTTCTCTAAATCTAAGACATTGTGGGCAATGATCCCAACAACAGTAACGTTTAAAGTAAACTAGCTCTTACTAAATGAGCTTAGCACTTCTAGCAACAGTGAAGTAACTCTGTCAGCATCTCATCCAGTCTAACTAGGACTAGACCCGTAATCTTACTCATTACTGATCACTATGTGCCTCACCAACACATGTGGGCACACATCATGTGCAACATTATCAAATGTGGAATAATGTGCTGTGACCAATAATGTTTAGATTAACATTTACAACGACTTTCAATTTCCAGTTGAATAACTCTTGAATCAACTTACAATGAGAAAGTTGCTTGGTTATCAAATGTGGAATAACCAGCACCAGACCATCTTGGGTTTTCATCAAGAAATTATTTGGGTTTTCAGTCTGTTTTTAGATGCTTGAATGTTGTGACTATAGGTTCTCACTGTTAAAGCATAAACTGCAGAGGAAAGTTTCATATTTCTATGAACTTTAATCCCATTTCCCCGATGTTTTGATTGTGAGAGCTCTATTCAATCCTTTGGTCAAAGGGTCTGCAATATTATCTTTCGATCTCACATCAATAAGGGACATAATCCCTTGACTTGTGAGAGAGGTCAACCAGGATTGTTTCAGCCTGAGATGCCTTCTTTTGCCATTAAACAAAGTGTTCGTAGCAATCGTTTTAGTAGCCTGATTGTCGCAGTAAACTGCAACAGAACTCATTTTCAGGCTCGACAAAGGAATGTCCATCACCAAATCTCTCAGCCATTCGGCTTCTTCTCCTGCTGACGCAAGAGCGTAGAGTTCGGATTCCATAGATGAGAGAGCAATACAGGATTGCCTCTTGGACTTCCAGGCTACAGCTGCTCCTCCTAGTGTAAACACAAAACCACTAGTGGACTTGCTGTCGTTTAATTCTGAGCACCATGATGCATCAGAATAACCTTCAAGAACTGAAGGCTGACCAGTGTAAACTAAAACATACTTTTGAGTGTGCTTTAAGTATCGCATGAGCCTACCCAAGGCGTTCCAATGGTCTTTACCTAGATTACTAGTGAATCTGCATAACATGCCGACCGTAAAGGCTATGTCAGGTCTAGTGCAGACCATGACATACATGAGGCTACCAAGCAGTTTAGAATAATCTAACTATCTAACCATAGCTCCTTCATTGGGCTTTAGGCGGTTAGTGTAGTCGTATGGTGTCTCAGATGCGCTACTGGCACTGTATCCCCACGTGTCCAACAAGGACTTTATGTAGTGGCTTTGACTTAGGGAAATACCATTTTCCCAAAGCTCACTTGCATGCCTAGTATAGTGTTTGCTACACCTAGGTCTTTAATGCTAAATTCTTTTATGAGATCTGACTTAACGTCATCCACTTCGGATTGATCAGACCCCAGAATAAGCATATCATCCACGTACAAGCATATTATGGCGACTTTATCCGATCTATTACGTATGTAAAGACATTTATCCGAAAGACTCGACATGAATCCCATGTTCTTTACACTATAGTCGAACATCTCATGCCATAATTTCGGTGCTTGCTTTAGTCCGTATAAATACTTAAGAAGTTTACAGACTTTCATTTCGTGACCGTCTACAATGAAACCTTCAGGTTGACTCATGTAGATCTCTTCGGCCACATCTCTGTTCAAGAACGCAGTCTTAACATCCAACTGATGAACAACAAAGTGCTCAATAGATGCAATAGCAAGGAGAACCCGAATGGTTGCCAAGTGACACACGGGTGAGTAGACATTAAAGTAATCTACTCAGCTTACTTGTGTGAAACCTATAGCCACCAGACGTGCTTTATACTTAGCTACGCTACCATCAGGATTCAACTTCTTTTTCAGAACCCACTTACACCCTACGATTTTAGCCCCTATTGGCTTATCAACCAACGTCCAGGTGTTATTCTGAAGAAGAGAACTCATCTCTTCATCTATAGCTTCTTTCCAGAGTAGTGAATCCCTGGATCTCATCACTTCCTTATAGGTGGATGGATCAACCTCAACGTGGTAAGTCACAAAGTCACTACCGAAGGTTCGTGGAATTCGCTCTCTCACAGAAGTTCTCCTAGACTCTAGGCCAGAGTTATCTACCGGAACGGAATAGGAGGTGCTCGGTACTGAAGTAGGATCTTCTTCAGCAATAGTTACTTGCATACCTGGGATTGTTAAGTTCTTATCTTTGAGGAACTTATCCTCGAAGAACACCGCATCCCTAGATTCTATTATGATATTATTGGAAATATCAAGGAACCTATCTGCAGCATTATCCTCAGCACAACCTAGGTAGACACAAGTATTGGTCCTAGGTCCAACTTTAGGCCTTCTAGGGTCAGGAACCCTGACATAGGCTATACAACCCCAAGTCTTAAGTCGAGTAAATGATGGGGGTCTCTTAAACCAAAGCTTGTAGGGAGTAACCTCTAACTTAGCATGAGGGACTTTATTCAGAATGTGTTTCGCGGTCAAGACTGCTTCACCCCAATAGGCGGAAGGCATGCCTGCAGTGAGCAGCATAGAGTTCAACATCTCTGTTAACGTTCTATTCTTGCGCTCGGCTATGCCGTTAGATTGGGGGGAGTAAGGAGCAGTGGTTTCTGCTATGATGCCCTGTGATGCAAGGAAGCATCTGAACTCACTGGACATATATTCTCCTCCTCTATCACTCCTAAAACGTTTTATTTTCATGCTTAGTTGGTTTTCTACCCTGGTTTTGAAAAGACAAAACTTTTCAAACGCTTCATCTTTAGTTTTAAGCAACGAGATATGACAGAATCTCGTGCAGTCATCTATGAACGTGATCATATACTTCCTCCCACCTCTGGTGACAAAACTTCTAAAGTCACAAATATCGAAATGTATAAGCTCGAGAGATGTTGTGCTCCTAGTAACCGTCCCAAAAGGTTTCCTAGTGATCTTAGTCTGAGCGCACACTTCGCATTTTTAAAGTGGAGACTTAGTGTCTAATGTGATCTTGTGAGTTCTAGCTACTTGGAACATTTTCCTGTAGTTGACGTGTCCTAGTCTCTCGTGTAGAGTCCTAGGGCTAACTAAGTTCAATTGAACTTGTTGGACTACCTCACTTCGACTCAGACGGTACATCCTATTTTGGACATAAGCACATCCAAAATAGTGCGAGTTAACTGATAAAGTCACCCTGCCGCTACAGAAGCTAAGTCACATACCCGCATCACATAACAAACTAATAAACACTAAGTTAGCAGCTAGAGAAGGAATAAATTTGACATTCTTTAAAAGTAAAGACTTACCTGAGGAGAGCAGTAAAGTTGCATTCCCCACCTTCAACCCGTCAGTTGTGTCTCCATTTGCCACAGTAACTGATTCCTTTGCATCCTTCAGCTCTGTCAGAAGATTAGCATTGTTGCAAACGTGGCACGTTGCCCTCGAATCCAGGTACCACTCCGTGCTGGCCTGCGCGTGTCCGACCATGGCAACAAAGTCGGATGGCTCAGCTTGGCGGACCAAATGGGCTTGGTTGACTTCTTGTGGTGCCCGAGTTCTCTCTTTCCTCGGTTGCTTGCAGTCAGATGCGCAATGTCCCCACTTGTTGCAGTTATAACATTTACCCTTAAATTTCTTAGAGGGTTTACTCGGGCCTGCAACCTGGGGGCTACTACAAGACGTTTTGGTCTTGGGAGGGGGCGGAGGCCGCTTGGAGCTTGAAATCATGTTGGCAGCAGCCTTCTGCTTGCCAACAGCTTCCAAAGCGTTCTTCGTCCTGTTCTCATCCTCAATGCGTATGAAATGCTTGAGGTCGTTCTGACCAACCTGCATCTTCTTGCGATACATTTCTGTTTTGAAATTGTACCACGAGGAGGGCAATTTATACACAATCGTGCTCGCAACAAAACTTTCGGGCAGACTGATGGATTCACTATGCAAAGAATCAATTAAAATTTCAAACTCTGATACCTGAGGGAGAATGACTTTCTCCTCGTCGAAGCTGAAAGAGTGGAACTTGTCTACTAGGTGCGTCTTGGACATGTCCTCCTCCTTCCTGAAGTGCTCCTGCAGCGCATCCCAGATCTCCTTTGCGGTGCTCATCTTCATGTAGGTCTGGACCAAGCTGGATGACAGACAGTTCAGCAGGTAGTCCCTGCAGAAGTCTTCATCTGAAAATCATTGTGCCTCATCAGCAGTCCCAACGACCTCAGCACCATCAGACTGAACTGTGTAGAACACGTTTAGAAACTTCATCCCGAACTGAGTATTCAACTTCCAGGCATTGAACTCAGTCGCCGTGAACTTCTCCAGCTTTATCATCGGAACGGGGGTCGAGAAGTTGTTCCCCTTCATCATTGTGCTTGGAGACGGTGGCGGCGGGAAGAGGCGGAAGACGGCTGAGGGGGATCTGGAGGCACGGGAAACTGCTGAGACGGCTGGGCTGGAACCGCTGGGACGGCGAGACAACCGCTGAGACGAGCTGCTGGAACCGCTGGGACGGCGAGACAACCGCTGAGACGAGCTGCTGGAACCGTTGGGACGGTTTGGAAACCGCTGAGACGGCTGAAAACGCTGGGACGCGCACGATCAAAGGTCGTGCGTGACCAAGGAGCGCACGAACAACGGTCGTGCGGGGGAACTTGCTGCTGAAGAACGCACGAGCAACGGTCGTGCGCGAGGGGTCGAGCGCACGATCAGCGGTCGTGCGCGAACTCCTCCTTTGCTAGCAGCGACTTCGTCTTCTTCGCACGAGCGGCGGTCCTAGGGCACGACTTCGACTCCAACAGCGGCAGATCTGGACAACGGAGGCGACGCAGCAGCAACCCTGGATCTGCGGGCTAGGGCGACGGCGGCAGCAGATCTGGGACTCCTTCCTCGGCGAACGATGGCGAGCAACAGCGGCGAAGATGCGAGAGGAGGGCTGCGGGGAAGGACGGGATCGCGACCTCCTTTCTTTACCTTCGACGAACGCGACGGCACATGCCTACTCCTTCGCGAGAACGAGCAGCGGCAGCAGATCGCGAAGGCTTCGCGTCTACAGGAACTCGCGGACGGGGAGAGCGATCGACGACGACTTCCGGACGACGGGAACGAGCGAACCCTTAGGGCTTGTTTCGAGAATGTAGAGGGAGCTCGAAACATCCGGAGGAAAGTCTAAGTGGAACTTATCTCTCCGTTGCCTCCAGCTAGGTATATATAGTAGAATACCTAGGTTTTCCACACGCATAGCCCCCGAGCTCGTTATTCGTCCGAATATACACTTACAGTAAACCCAACAATTCTAAAAGGGCTATTTGAAAACCATTTTGTTACTAGCAAACCACCCAAAAAAACTAAAAAAAATACATCTTATAGTAAACTATATAGAGGCGGAAAACAAGAACTGTATGTTGCGCAAGATCTGTAACAGAATGAACGATCATGCATAGCGAGAACGCCTTCGTGAATGATGAAGAAGGGGCGAGACCGGCTGGAATCGCGGGACCGAGCAGGAAACAGGGGAGCTGTGTCCTTGAAGAGCCGGAAGAATCCGAAGATGTTGAGGATGAAGAAGAAACTTCAGAGGGCGGTGCGGAAATCCCTCGCAGAGCCGGAAGAATGCACCGTAAAAAACTCCGCAACATCATCGCGGCCGGGAGAAGAGCAAAATAGGCGGCGGTGCGATGCAGGCCGCCCCATTCCGTTTCTTACCCATCAAACCAGCGGAGATCAAACTCCATGAGAGCCCCACGAAGCTTCCAAGAAAGTCCATGGCTACGGAGACCAAACACCACCAAAATGTTGCAGATCTGAACCTTGGGGTCGATGGCTACGAAGAAGCGAGTCAGAAAAGAGGGAGGAAGAAAAAGGAAGAGAGGGAAAAGAGGGTTTTGGGAGGGTTTGCTAGAACATTTTTTTAGGAGAGAAAATATGTGAAAATTTGTGTTTTGTAGATTTGCTAGAAACGAAAATTGGTTTGCTTATAACAACACCTTATATTTAGGGCAATGTTATAAGCACACTAGCTTTGGCTATTCACACACCAATTTCTATGAGTTATTACGTGCCTTTTGAAAATACTCTTTCTACCTATATTTTTAGGAAAAGTGTTCAACACGAAAATTGTATATCTCGTCGAGATCTACAACTTTCGTGTTGAACACTTTTCTTAAAAATGTACGCACAAGGCGTATTGTCGCTCTGATCATAACTATAGCGAAATTTTTAAAATACGCCTTGTACATACGTTTTTAGGAAAAGTGTTCAACACGAAAGTTGTAGATCTCGACGAGATCTACAATTTTCCTGTTGAACATTTTTCCTAAAAATGCATGTACAATGCGTATTTTCAAAAGGCGCGTAATAACTCATAGAAATTGGTGTGCGAATAGCCAAAACTGGTGTGCTTATAACATTGCCCTTCACATCGGGCTCGAATCGCGAAGAATGAAAGTTATTCGTCTCGGGAAGATCTACAACTTTCGTGTTAACCACTTTTTACAATTCAACACGAATCGGGCTCAAATCGGGAACTCCACCCCCTGGAGTTCCCCTAAGAACTCCAGGAGATCCGGATCCTATATTTATTGAAGCTAGGCACGTCTGATCGCTGAAACTAGCTAACGATCATCACCTCGATTGCTGAGCGATCACCTCGATCGCGTAGCGCTATGGTATAGTCGGCACTTGTTCAGCACCAGACATCCGGCGAACCCCCACACTCTCAAAACCACGCCACCGCGCGATCTTTTTTCCTTTGAGCTTCGCTGGACTTTCTTCTTCTCTTCTCTTCAGTCGGAGACCTCCTTGCTCTTCACCTCCGGCGAAAACACCCAGGCCTCTAGCGATCCCTTCTATCCCTTCTCCCATTTCAGAGGTACCAACATTTACCCCCTTCCGATGTACAACTACACCTCAGCAACCGTAGCCTTAAGGGCCAAATGTTCTCTCTCTCACTACTACCTCTGTCTCCCCAACGATCAACCGCACTGTTTCCGCCGTCGCTGCTGCCACTTCCCTTGCAACGATTTCTTTCCGGCAAGCCCTCGTCTTCTATCGGGGTACCTTCTCGGACAGTCCTTTACGGTCCCTTCCAGAGCCATCATCCTATCTGGCCGCCTGAGAGTTAGGGTTTTCTCTCCGAGTCCCGATTCCGAGTTGATGGATCTCTTGGCCAAACCGGAGGAGAAACTTCGCGGTTCGGAGGAACTGGGCTGGAAGAGCGGGAGGAGGGAAGTCGAGATCAAGGAAGTCGTCGGGAGGCGCCGGGGTTCGAAAAAGGAAGTGAAAGAGGGGATCTGTTTGTCGAGGAGTGGTGGGTCGAATTCGGTCGCCTCCTCGTCTTCTACATTTTTACGCGATTCAGAACTTAGTGGAACTGGAAGGAGGCCGGCAGGAGAATCCCTTGTAGGCTATAGCAATAGCAAGAACAGCACCGAATTTGATGCTGCCATTGTGGCAGAGGAGGAAGTTCGAGAAGTTCACAAGTATGTTGATGATTCCTGGCGACGGAGGAGACATTCTTTGAAGACGAATTTTGTCCTGGATTCAACAAAAGATGATTTGGTGAAGAAGAACGATACTTCAAGGCGATTGGGAGCTAAGGATGCACATGAGAAAGCTGATCAGAGGACCAATTTGGCTCAGCAAGTGAATAGCAGGGAAAATGAATCAAATAGAAGATCACATAATTTTACAAGAATATCTGAAGTTCAGTCAGATAATGTCAAAAGAAGTCCAGTTTCAACTAATGTGAGGAGGACCGAGAAAGGGGGGAGTTCTGCTTCTGCTGCAAGGCAAAACAGTGACGTGGATCATGGAGTAGTTAAGCACGATGAATATGGAGTAAGTCAAGAGAAACAAAGCAAAATAGTTGATTTCAGTTATACTAACTTTCAGAATGCTGCTTACCCTGTCAGAGATTTTCATGAAAAATCTATGAGGGGAAGAGAGGAACAAATTTTCTTCGATCAAAATTCATGGCAGATTGCACGTGATAAAAGAATGCACCTTGATCAACGAGGAGTAGAACAAGACGAATCTACAAGAAGTTTGCAGAGGCTTAGCGAAGTCTCAGTGTTTCATGGTAATGATTTTGGAAAGGCTTCATGCATTGATGACAGAAGGCTCTTGGGAGTGGATGCGAGAACTAACTTAGTTCCGAATTCAGGTCAGGTGTTTAGAGAGAAAATGACTCAGATGGCATTACAGAGGCATGTAGAAAGCAAATCCGAAGAAAGGGAGGAAAAACTTGCCATGGAAGGGAACTCAATGCAGCTGAGAATAGATGAAGAAAAACAGATTGGTAGAAGAGTATTAGAGCATGAGAAAACAAGAAGAAGCGGAGAGATGCATAGCGAAGTTTCAAAAATTCGTAGTAGCAACTTGGAAGCATCGTCACTTTTCAATGGAAGTAGGATCACAGGGATGGAGTCAAAATCCAATTTTGTTCAAATTTCGATTCCTGCTACAAAAGATAAAGCAACTCAAGTGGACACAAATGAAGCATATTGTGATCAAACTGAAGATTCCAGGTTCAATGCAACCAGTTCATGGGTACCTTCAGATAGCAGAGTTGATACCCATGAGTATAATGCCCTTTTGGATTTGAATCAGGCTACTAGCCTGCAAGAGCAATATAACCAAGCAAGCAAACAAGATTATAACCAAGCAAATGAGTTTGATGTTACAAGAAGCAATAATAGAAGGGTTTCTAGCTTACAAGAGAACTACAATTCAAGACTAGAGAATAAAACAGAAACATCTTCAGCCAATACTTTGTTAGTATTGACTCGAGAGGAGGAGATGCAAAGAAGCTCCTTAACTAGAAAGAGCTCCAAATCTGCATCAATGCAAATTACCTCAACAGAAAGTTTGCATGGTGTTTCTAGCTGTCAACCAGCATACAGTGAACTAAATGATCATGCAGGTAGGAGTGATATACTTCAGAACCAACAGTACACAGATGATTCTGCCACGAAATCATATATCTCTGCTTCACATGTAGCTGAGTCTGTTGACCTACTACAAAAGAAAATAGTTGATTTGAATAAGTCGGGGAAGAATGATTCTTCTGGAATTCAAATAGAAGAACCAGGCGGAAGAGGTATGCATACAACTTTAATAGTGGATAATCGAAAAGAAACTTTCTCAACGAAGTTAAATCAAGAAAGAAAGGAGAGAGAAAGAAGCCTTTTCCTGGGAGAGAGCTCCCTGTCTAAGCCTATGCTAATGGACTCAGCAAGTTTAGGTGGTGCTCCTAGTTCTTTTAAAACTCGCGCTGAATTGGATTATGATGGTGGTAGAGATGGTATCCACCACATCACTGACAATGCAATTGAATCCGCCAAACAATTTGATAAGTACTCTGCATTCCATGTAGAGGAGTTTGTTGACAAGATGCAGCAGGAAATAACGTCACAAAGCAAGTTAGGAACGGATCCTAATGCATCCCTCGGAGTTCAAACTGAAGAGATAGTTCATGGAGAAAGTCAAGCAACTACTGCTATGCAAGTAGGTGAACTCAATGAGAGAAGAAATGATGGGGATACAAGATTCATAAATGAAGGTGGTAGACTGTCTCCATCTGAATTGGGAATGAAGGGTCCATCCGACGAGATGTGGGATGTCCAAGGCCTATCTTCTCAGGGAACTTCGAAGGCCAAAGAACCAGAAGAGGAATTTCCAACCTCTGGAGCAGTAGTCTCAACAACTCCTACCCCTATGAGGGAAACTCGTATCACTAGGAGGTCTCCGAAATCCTTGTGGTCATATGTTACAGACATAATTCGGATGAGTTGGGTTCTGCGGGGACACTCCCACAGTTCAACTCAGCAATCCGACACACGTGCTTCATCAAATGAGTCTATAACCAGCGAGGCCTGGTTTTCTGGTCATGAGCCAGATGAAGTCTGGTCCGGGGATGAGTCCCGGAACGAGGAAAAAATCAGCCTGCTAAAGGAATCGGCCCTAGTAAAAGAATCAGATGAACTTTTCTTTGAAAAGTCCAAAAAAGGGGATGAATTAGCTGCAAAAGAACCAAAATTATTAATCTCATCGGGTATAATGAAAAAAGGCTTATCAACCAAGATTAACTCCTCATCAGTAGAAGCCGAGCATCTAGCATCAAAAGCTGATGCAGCATTGACTTCCACTGCAGGCATTGTGGAGTCAAGAGTAAGGGATAAGATGAAAGTATTGAAACCCAGTTCATCATATCCAGCTGCCATGATGAAAATAGGTTTCTCATCTAGCATTACTCAACCAACAGATGTAGAGAAAATAGAGGCTGCACAAGTAAGGGAAGGTAACAATTCTGGGTTGGAAATTTTAGAACAGCCATCAATATCAAATGTTGATTCAGTTTTATCTGGGATTATTGACACTGAAGTTCATATACCTGGAAGCGGCCCTCCAAAGGTGGAATTAGACCCCTTCAGAGAGAAGCTACCTGAAGTTGGTGGAATTAAGGAGTCAGGGATGAAGCAAAGGAAATTTCAGAGGAATAAGCAAGTACTTGGAGAACAATTTGATGCGTGGGAAGAAGCATTTAAGTTGGACAATGAACAGAAAAAGATTGATGAGATTTTTATGAAGGAAGCTATTTTGGAAGCCAGGAAGGGCGCAGATACATGGGAGGTACCTGTTGGCGCTGTATTGGTGCAGAATGGGAAAATCATTGCCCGTAGCTGCAATTTGTAAGTAGCCTCGTAAGCTTCATTTTCTATAGAAATTTTCTCTTTGAGGTTAAAAGTCTTTCGTAATTAGTTGCTTGATGCATTTAGGGTTGAAGAGTTGAGAGATTCCACTGCACATGCCGAAATGATTTGCATCCGTCAAGCCTCTAATCTTCTCCGAACTTGGCGCCTCGCTGTATGATTCTTCCCTTGCACCATTCTTTATAAAATTTGATGTGGTTCATATCTCTTAGAATTATTTTAAGTTGCTTCTGATTTAGCGACATTATGACACTTGTTTTAACATCGTCATTATTAATCTTATCCTAATTAATTATTTGTTGCTAGCTTTATGAATTCTCATTTTTCATTCGTTTTTGTATATTGCCATTTGTGAAAACATATTCTTCACAAATCTTTTCATTATCTTTTATCCAAGTTACCTTGGGAGTACCTTATTCCCGATCCTTTGGTACAAAGAATTATCAACATTATTTTTTCTACTATATGATAGTTACATTATACATGATTGAGCTACCAAATCTCTTTTCATTTATTTTATACTCAGAGCATGATAGTTAATTTATGCTTTTCCTAATTTTCCTTCATTTTTATCTATCATGAAATTAGTTATGAGATAAACATTCTTATTTCTCCAGGGTATCTCATTGGTGTATATATTATCGGGAATAGCATCTCAACATACGGAGCTTATGCTTCTAGTATGATAAAATTTATAACTCTATCCTTAATTTTTGTTCTATGGATTTTATTATTGATTGATTGTTGTGGATATGCTTTGGTGGTGCACCTACAACCACCGCAGTACCAACTAACGCATAATGTGTGCAAGGAGTGAGTTGCAAATATTTCAAGCTAGACATCATTTATTTTTAAAGTAATGTTATTTTTAATTTCAGCAATTTCTTATTTTTAACAATTTAATAATTTCTAATTTTGAAATAGGTACGAGGCAAACTATTAATAGATGGAGGGGGAAATGAAAAGGATGAAGTTTCCGTCGTCTTTGTTTCTCTTACTCTCCCTCTCTCTCGTCGTTCTCATTCTGACTCAAGGGTCGAAACCCCATTGCACCAGGGCAAGCTCCCTTCTCCATTCCTTCATCCGACGTGATAGGCTCTATTGGGTGTTACAAAGGAAATCGTTGAAAGAAGTTTTCTTTCCCTAGTTTTGATCCTTCTCCATCGAGGCCAGTGACTCGATCCATCTCACGGACACACAACATGTTGGTATTAGAACCAGTCATCAACGCGGAGGAAGCTGTCATCGATCAAGGGGAGATACACGAGTTCGCAAGTTGTTGGAGGACTCCGTGGCCACATTTACCACAATCACCAGCATCAACGTCTGAATTGATGGTCCTTTGGCGTCCAACACTTGGGACACATTGAAATTCAACCATATCTTTGATTTTCTTCGATTTTCAACAAAATCTGGGTTGAATATCTCCAACACATGTGCACAGTCTTGGGTCTCATCAAGAAACACAATTTCTCCTTGAAATGTGAGAAATGTTCTTTTGGCATGGGCCACATGAGCTACATAGGCCACATTGTGTATGGTGTGGGTATGTTGGTAGGCCCAGTAAAATCAATCCGACCACAAAATGTACGGAATTGCAAATTCCACGAGCTACGACAAGCTAGCCTCTCCACTAAGCACCCTGCTCAAACAATTTCAGTGGATGGACAATCTAAGAACCGCGTTTTGCACACTTCAGGCCCCTTTGTCAGCTACCCCTGTTCCAAGGTTGTTGCGACGTGTTAGGGTCCGACATTGAAGTAGTTTTGCATCAAGAAGAGCACCCTATTTTATATTTCAGCCATAGGCTTGGCAATCACCACCATCAGTTGCTGGCCTATGAGAAGGAGTTTATTGGCTTAGCCAAGGCAATTGCCAATCACCACCATCGGTTGCCGGCCTATGAGAAGGAGTTTATTGGCTTAGCCAAGGCAATTCAATATTGGCGGCTTTACCTTTGGGGACGTCACTTCAAGATCCACACCGACTACTTCTATTTGAAATATCTATTGGACTAGGAGTTGGTCATTCCTCCATAAGAATATTGGATGATCAAGTTGTTCGGCTATGCGTAAATTATCAAGTTAGCACACTTAATAAACACGTTGATGCTCCCTAGAGACCAGAAGAAGAGGTGGGCCAATTATGTGCTATCTCCAACCTTATAGCTGCATTGTTCGATAGTTTTAAGGGCAAAAATCGATGATCAGCTACCTACACCACTATACGAGACAATATCAAGAAGAACAAAGCAACAAATGTTTGGGCCGTTCGAGGCGAGCTTATAATGTACAAAAATGGACATACTTGGTATCTCAATCACCACTGTGAAGGCAGTGTTTAGGGCCATTCACATTCACACTCATAAATGGGTGCAGAAAACTCTATAGCGTATTCTGACTGAAATTTATTGGAAGGGAATGCAGAGATCAATCCAAACTTTCATCTAACAGTGTCAAGTGTGTCAGATGAACAAGGTAGATACCTATATCCCGCAGGGTTGTTGCAACGTCTACCCACGCCCACACAAATATGGTCAGATATATCTATGAACTTCATCGAGGGGTTGCCCAAGTCACGCGAGAAGTCCATCATTCTTGTGCAGGTAAACAATATGTTCATTTCATTTCGATGGCCCACCCATATACTGCGATGAGCGTGTCTCAAGTCTTCTTCGAACAGATCTTCCATCTTCATAGCTTGCTTTAAACCATTATGTCCAATAGGGACAAGGTTCGTCGATCGATTCCGACAAAATTTTTCCAGACTTAGTGGCATTATGCTGGCTATGTCATCGACTTATCATCTGCAGTCGGACATCCAAACGACGGTGGACAATGCATGTTGGAAATGTACTTGAGGTATTTCTAAATAGAGAGATCGAAGGAGTGAATAACATGGCTACCTTGGGCCAAATATTTTGCTATAATATCTCCTATCACACAACCCTTCATACCACATCCTTCGTATTGGTATTCGAGTGGGATCCGTTACAGCTACTTCCCCACACTTCACAGTTGGCTCGTGTCGACGAAGTACATCAAGGGCTTCTTCAACGTAACATTATTTTGAACATGAATCGACATCAGTTATTGCAAGCCCAAAATCACATGAAGCAATATTATGACCTACCTGTGGAGAAAGGTTCAATGCATCGAAGGGAACCAGGTCTGGTTGAAGTTGAGACCTCATCGTCAATCCTTTGTAGCTTGTCAAACAAATGGCAAATCGTCGCCACAGTTATATGGACCCTACCATATCGGTGCGCTCATCTGAGAGGTAGCTTATTAACTTCATCTACTGACAGGGGCAAAGATTCATAATATGTTCCATATGTTGACCCTCAAACCATTTAGTGGCGAGCCACCCGCTAATATGCCCTCACTACCTCCTATATTTGAAGGGAAAGTACAAATCAAAACAGTTCACTTCCTTCGCTAACTGGTGAACCAAGTGGTCAAAGAAGTGTTGGTCTAGTGAGAGCACCAAACCACATATAAAGATACTTGGGATACATGAGCGACATGATTATGATTGGTCTAAACTCGCTTCGGAAAATGGACGTGGTGTTGTGGGTATGCTTTGAGGGTGTTGATTTTGTGATATAAAATCTTTTGAATCTGAATAATAATGTAAGCGATGATATAAATAATTAAATGAAGTCATTAACGATGTAAATGACTGGATGATGTTATGAATCCCACGCCGTTAGTTATCTCTAGTATTAAGAGTCTTTTTATATTGAGTCGTATTGTACCGAGTCAGTGTATTAAGCATTTCAATGTCGTAGGCATCGAGTCAAGTTATGTGCGTTGTAGTATTTTATGCATTTTTATTATTTCGCATAGTTTCTTTGTAACGGGTATTTACGCCCGTGTCATTGGTGCCTTATATAAGGAGGCCTTGTTATGTAAGAAAGCTAGCAATGTAATATCAAGTTCTTTTATTTCTCTAAAATTCCTCTGTCTCCATCTCTAAGCCCGCTACCTTCCCCTAGGGTTTCCTCTCATCCTCTTCCCCAAACTTCTTCTTTCCTCTACCTCCATTCTAGGGGTTGCTCTTGTATCCCCGCCTCCATCCATCTCGGCCAAAACAAATCCATAACAGATGTCAACGATGATATAAATGTTATAACGATGTCAATGATGATGTAAATGATAGAATGAGGTCATTGATGACACAAGCTTGTAAATAACTGAATATTAATCTTGGATGACTATAAAAAGGTTGGAGTCTTCATTTGGAAGACATCCAGTTCAGAAATAATTCTTAAGTTCTCTTCTTTCTTACTCTCTTGTGTTATCGTGTTCTTGTTTTGTTCGTTCTCTCCCGCTCTTCTATTTCTCTACCTTAACAAATGGTATCAGAGCCGATGTTCTAACCTTGGACATAGATGATTTCAACAACTTTTAACATGGAGAAATTTGATGGGAATGATAACTTTAGTCTATGGATTGGAAGATCAAGATGATCGCTCTATTGAAGCAACAAGGCAAATGTATGGTCATGTTCGAGCCGGAGAAATTGTCTAAGGAGATGGCGGCGGATGCGAAGGAAGAATTGAAGATGAAAACTCACAGTACAATTCAACTTTCTCTCACCGATGAGGTGCTCCGTGAAATCGCCGAAGAGGATGCCACGACAAAACAGTGGTAAAAGCTCGAGACTTTCTATTTGTAGAAGTCTCTTATGAACCGATTATACTTAAAACAATGAGTCTATAACTTCAAGATGAAGGAAAGTACGTCCATTAATGTCCACTTGTACGAATTAAATCAAATTGTAATGGATTTGAAGAACATCGATGTGAAAATCGATGTCAAGGATCAAGTGTTGATCCTCTTGTGCTCGCTTACTCCATCATTTGGGTAATTCGTGAATAGCATGGTGTATAGTCGAGACACACTTTCCATCGAAGCCGTGAAAGCAGGTTTGCAACCAAAGGAGTTGCGTGGAAAGGTGTCATCTAATCGATTAGGTGGGCATGGTGATGGATTATTCGTAAGTGGACGATCACATAAGAGAGACTGGAAGAGCGACAAAGGAAAGTTAAGATCAAAGTCGAGGAACCCCAATGAGATCAGTGCAATTACTGCAATAAGAAGGGGCATTGTAAGATTGACATATACTCAAAGAGAAGGAGATGAAGAAATCTTCAGATTTCATGAGCATTGCGCTGGAGCCATCAGATAACGATGACTTCATTTTTTCGATATGTGCAGTAGCTGACATTCAAGATTTTTTTGGTACTTGATTCCGATTATTCTTATCATATGACTCCAAATCGGAGTTATTTTGCAACATATCATTCCCTTAATGGAGGCTCTTTATCAATGCGCAACGATATTGTGTGCAAAATTGTTAGGATTTGAACGGTCCGAATTGTGATACATGATCGGGTTGAGAGGACTTTGATGGATGTTTGACATATTTCAGACTTGAAGAATATTCTTTCTCATGGAGCTCTGGACCCGATCTTGTGTAAGACTATGATCGATGGAGCGGCTATGAGATTCTTCAGGGTTCGATGATTCATGATCGTGATGAAAGGAAAAAAAGTTGACAATTTATATCTGCTGTAAGAACACAGTACACCATTGATTTGTTTGCATTTACATCTTTTGATTCATATATGGATTTGTCATGATTGTCACACTTATGTCTTGGTGATATGAGTCAGTGGAATCTAGAAGTACTTCGTAAAAGAAAATTGTTTGATTGTGTAAAATTTGAGAAATTAAACTTCTGTGAAAAGTGTATTGGGGAAACAACATAAGGCGAAGTTCAGAACTGAGGTGCTTGACACAAAAGGCATCTAGATTATATTCACACTGATGTCTGGGGGCCATCGCATATTTCTTCTTGTGTTCGAGCCAGATACTGTCTCCTTTATCGACGATTTCTCAAGAAAATTATGGGTTTATTTTTTGAAGAATAAATTTGATTTATTCAAGAAGTTCAAAATTTGGATAGCTATGATTGAAAAACAAATAGGAAGATATTTGAAGGTTGTCAGGTCCAATAATGACGGTGAATACACTTCCGATGAAGTGCATAGGCTACTGCGTGACACACGTCCGCTGTGAGGTATGGAGATTGGCTCACACACGGTTTTGAAAATGTAACTGCCTATGCTTTGAATGCAGAAAATAAAGAACCTCTCAGTTACGATGATGCCAGACATTCTAACAACTTCTCGCAATGGAGAGTTTCTATGGAGGAGATTGAGTCTCTTGATAAAAATGACACATGTGAGTTAGTCCACTACCGGAACACGAGAGTCATTGGATGCAAATGAGTCTTCAAGGTCATGGAAGGATCTTTGCAAGAGAAGTGTGTCAGGTACAAAGCAAGGCCCATGACAAAGGGCTATTCGCAAAGAGGAGTGGACTTCAATGAAATTGTCTCTAATGGTGCGACACACATTCATTCAAATATTACTGGGTATGGTGGCAGGCTATGACATGAAGTTGGATCAACTCAACGTGAAGACTACATTACTGCATGGTGATCTCGAGGAGGAGATTTATATGCATCACCTTGAAGGATTCATAATCGAAGTCAAGGAGGGTCATGTTTGCAAGCTAAAGAAATCGTGTTATACTTGAAATAGTCTCCAAAACAGTGGTACAAATGATTTCATCAGTACATGACATTCCTTGGGTTCAGGAGGTGCTTGTGAAACCAATCCCTCTATTTTAAGGTACTTGATGATGGTTCTTGGATTTATCTTCTTCTTTATGTTGATGACATGCTCATAGCCTCGAAGAATAAATAAGTGAAAATTTTCATGTTTCAACTTACAAATAACAACACTCAAGCCTTTATCCCATGTACCGAGAAAAAAAAAACTTAACCGAGAAAACTCAGATTTCAACTTAACCTAGAAAAAAAACTTAGCTGAGAATTTGAGATGAAAAATTTCGGGGCTGCAAAGAAGATTCTCAATATGAAATCATTAGAGATGGGAGATAAGAAGTGTGACTCTCTCAGCAACAATACATCAAGTTGGTTTTCACTCTATTTGGTTTGGAGAAGGCAAAACTTATATCTACTCCATTAACAACGACACTGTGCATTTCAGACTATCAACTACGCTATCACCAACTACAGACACGGTGGAAGAGTATGTCTCACGTGCCGTATGGGAGTGTAGTGGGTTGCCTCATGTACACTATGGTATGTACTCACGCAGATCTAGCACAAGTAGTTGAAATCGCGAGCCACTGCATGGCTAACTAGTAAAGGAACATTGACAAACAACGAAATAGATCTTACGGTACTTGAAAGCGACTGCTAGTCCTGATTTGATTTATGGTGGAGATAGCGTGAAAGAATGCATCTTAGCTGATTATGTTGATGCTAACTATGCAGGTGATCTGGACAAAATACATTTGACAGTGGGCTATGTGCGTACACTTGGAGCAAACTTAATTTCATGGATATCGACACTTCAGTTATTTTTTGCCTTGTCGACAACCAAAGTTGAGTTTATGGCTATAGTGGAGAAAGTTAAAGAGGCTATATGGCACAGAGGGTTACTTGAAAATTTTGGGTTTGAGTCACGAGATCTGAAAGATCAGTTGTGATAGTTTGAGTGACATCTATCTTGTTAAGAACCATACTTTTATGGACAGACAAGACATCAATATTTGTCATTCGTTTTTAAATGCAATTGAGGGGAAAATAAATCAATTTTCTAAGATAGACACAAAAATAAATCTTGCGGACACATTTCCGAAGGTTGTTTTCTTAGATAAGTTTAAACTGTGTTTAAACTTAATTCGTATAAAAGATTGTGCAGATGAACCGGGATAGAGACCACTCTTTGATAATTTTGTATCAAGGAGGAGAATGTTGATTTGTAATACAAAATCTTTTGAACCTAAATAATGATGTAAACGATGATGCAAATAATTTTCAATGATGTAAATGGTAGGATGATGTCTGCGATGATGTAAATGTTATAATGATGTTAGCGATGATGTAAATGTTATAATGATATAAATGTTGTAATGATATAAATGTTGTAATGATGTTATCAATGATGTAAATGGTATAATGAGGTCAGTGATGATACAAGTTTGTAAATAATAGAATACTAGCTTTTGATGGCTATAAAATGCGTTGAAGTCTTCATTTGGAAGACATCCAGTTCAAAAATAATTCTTGAGTTCTCTTCTTTTTTGCCCTCTTCTGCTATCGTGTTCTTATTTTGTTCGTTCTCTCCCGCTCTTCTCTTTTCTCCACGCTAACAAGGGTGACACATACAATCATTACAGTACTGAAAATGTGTAATTAGCATGAAAGAGATGGGGATTGTGTCACACATCGGTCTACATGACGATCGGAGCCATCCATTTTATGCAGATCGACGTTCCGATTTTTTTGTTATTTTCTGTATTTTTTTGAATTTTATTTCATGTATTTTGAGTATCGTCATGATCAGAGACTCATGACCGTCCATGATGGTCCCATAGTCTATAAATAGGGATAGAATGTTCAATTTGAAGGTATTGAAAGATTGAGTGAAGAAGAGAGTCCTCCTTTCGATCACTCGGTGCCGAAGCTGGAATCCAAGCGCCGAAGCTTGGCAGCTCTCCCCTCCCCTCTCCTCGTAGCCGGCCACCCCACCATTCCCTCCCTCAAAATTCAATTGCCGTCTGCCTCATTCACCCCCACAAACCTCCAACCGGCCCCCTTCGACCCCTCCCCATATTCCTCCAAAAACAGCTCCCATCCCCTCTCCAATCCCCTCCATTTTCAGTTTCCGGTGATCACCGGAAAACCCTCCCCGGCCACCTCCGGTAAGCCTCCACCACCTCTTCAAAACCCCTCCACCACCACCTCAATTAAATTCCTCTCATTTTCAATTTTTTGCAATCGCCGGAAAACACCTCCGACCACCACCACCTCCACCACCCTATAACCACCTTAACTAGTACCTCACTAACTCCACCCCTCAAATTTAGGATCTCCTCCTAAATTTCCTCCACTATCTCCACTTCCCACTTCCTCCACTACAACCGCCCCCCTCTTCCTTAGCCGCCCACGTTGACCCACATTCACGCGTCCCCCTCTCCTAACCGAGCTCCCCCTTCCCCACTCAGTAGCCCCCCATTTCATCTCATGTGGAACCACCTCTCCACTCCTCCCCCTCTCCTAACCAAGCCCCCCCCCCCCCCCCCCCCCCCCCCCCACACACACACACACACACTTTTCCCATTCAGCAGGAGCCCCTTCTCCGCCCCCACCCACCCCCCCACACACCAATTCCAGTTCACGGCCAGCCTATGTTTGCTGCTGGAATTGTCCCTGGGAGCAGCAGATTGAATTTTTTTGTGCTGGACCCTAAACCCTAAAAGCCTATGTTTGATGCAAATAATTTTCAATGATGTAAATGGTAGGATGATGTCTGCGATGATGTAAATGTTATAATGATGTTAGCGATGATGTAAATGTTATAATGATATAAATGTTGTAATGATATAAATGTTGTAATGATGTTATCAATGATGTAAATGGTATAATGAGGTCAGTGATGATACAAGTTTGTAAATAATAGAATACTAGCTTTTGATGGCTATAAAATGCGTTGAAGTCTTCATTTGGAAGACATCCAGTTCAAAAATAATTCTTGAGTTCTCTTCTTTTTTGCCCTCTTCTGCTATCGTGTTCTTATTTTGTTCGTTCTCTCCCGCTCTTCTCTTTTCTCCACGCTAACAAGGGTGACACATACAATCATTACAGTACTGAAAATGTGTAATTAGCATGAAAGAGATGGGGATTGTGTCACACATCGGTCTACATGACGATCGGAGCCATCCATTTTATGCAGATCGACGTTCCGATTTTTTTGTTATTTTCTGTATTTTTTTGAATTTTATTTCATGTATTTTGAGTATCGTCATGATCAGAGAATCATGACCGTCCATGATGGTCCCATAGTCTATAAATAGGGATAGAATGTTCAATTTGAAGGTATTGAAAGATTGAGTGAAGAAGAGAGTCCTCCTTTCGATCACTCGGTGCCGAAGCTGGAATCCAAGCGCCGAAGCTTGGCAGCTCTCCCCTCCCCTCTCCTCGTAGCCGGCCACCCCACCATTCCCTCCCTCAAAATTCAATTGCCGTCTGCCTCATTCACCCCCACAAACCTCCAACCGGCCCCCTTCGACCCCTCCCCATATTCCTCCAAAAACAGCTCCCATCCCCTCTCCAATCCCCTCCATTTTCAGTTTCCGGTGATCACCGGAAAACCCTCCCCGGCCACCTCCGGTAAGCCTCCACCACCTCTTCAAAACCCCTCCACCACCACCTCAATTAAATTCCTCTCATTTTCAATTTTTTGCAATCGCCGGAAAACACCTCCGACCACCACCACCTCCACCACCCTATAACCACCTTAACTAGTACCTCACTAACTCCACCCCTCAAATTTAGGATCTCCTCCTAAATTTCCTCCACTACAACCGCCCCCCTCTTCCTTAGCCGCCCACGTTGACCCACATTCACGCGTCCCCCTCTCCTAACCGAGCTCCCCCTTCCCCACTCAGTAGCCCCCCATTTCATCTCATGTGGAACCACCTCTCCACTCCTCCCCCTCTCCTAACCAAGCCCCCCCCCCCCCCCCCCCCCCCCCCCCCCCCCCCCACACACACACACACACACACACACACACACACACACACACTTTTCCCATTCAGCAGGAGCCCTTCTCCGCCCCCACCCACCCCCCCACACACCAATTCCAGTTCACGGCCAGCCTATGTTTGCTGTTGGAATTGTCCCTGGGAGCAGCAGATTGAATTTTTTTTGTGCTGGAATTTCATTTCAGCCATTCGATCCCCATTCTTATGCCCTCCCTTTCTCCCAAAACCCCTCAGAGCTGCAGTTTTCCCCTCCATGTCTCTGCTTGAGCCATCCCGCCACTGTTCGGGGTACCAACTGCCTGTCTACCTTCCCATCCAGCGCAGCCACCTCTTATTCTGGGCTGTCTCGAGCCCCATTTACCCCTGCCTGTCTCCCCACATCCTCCAACACTGTCCCCAGCTGCAGCAAGTCATCAGGGAGTCCATTCCAGCCCGGTTTTGTACTGTGCAGCAGCCCCCGTTCCATTGGGAGTCCGGAATTCAGTGTCGTTTTCAGCCCCGACGCCAGGAAATCCCCCAAGCCTCCTAAGTTATCTATTGTAAAAATTGCTTCCACGCCTTTTGTGGTTAGTGTTACTTTTTGTTTGCTTGTGTGTTATTGTTCGTGTACACTCGCATTAATACTACAACACATGCTCTCTATTCTATGAAATTTTTGTGCGTGTGAAGTTTCTTGTGTTTGATTTATAAATCTTATTTATTGCAAGTTAAATTCGTCGGAATTGAGTCTGCATTAGTGATAATTCGTTATTTCCCCGATAGGATCATTCTGCGTCACACTAATATTTCAATCTAGCCACCATTTATTTATTTTTGTGTGCGTGTGTGCATCTATGCATGTGCGTTTGTGTGTGTGCGTCTGTGTGTGCGCGCGCGTGTGTTCTAAAACCATTTTAAGGATGATACCTGGTTGGTGAATGGGTGGGAGTTTGGGACATGACAAAACTGGGGTGGCCGGTGGCGCAACCAGGGTTCATTAGAGGTTTAGGGTTTAGGTTTTTAATAAGCACCATTGACTATGCATGTTCAGTGGTATAAATGAAGATTTGCTCTACAAAATGATTAACAAAAAACGAATATGAAAATGATTAACAAAAAACCGAATATGAAAATGATGCCCATTCAGTCAATATGGCTAAATATTAACACAAAACACCCCCACATCGGCTCTATTCATATATATAAATATTCCTACTATATATATATAGGAATATTTATAAAAAAAACCTTTGCATAATCACAAGGACCTCCTCTTTATCATTCAAAATTATCAAACCTCTCTCTTCTAAGTTTACATTGTTAACATGCACCAAAAAATCCATAGAAGATCCCTCCAGATTTTGTGTGCATATATGTTAACAATGTGTACTTAGAGGGGAGATTTTGGTGATTTCTAAATATAGAGGGGAGGTCTTTGTCATTATACAAGGGGCCTATTTGAGACCGTGGTGGCTGTGGAAAAAGCAGTGGTGGGAAACCAATGGTGACATTAGAGCTGTCCAAAAAACTGTTTGAAAAAGTTGTGGACTGTTTGGAAAATCTTCATTGAAGTGTTTTTTAAAAAGGTGTTTTATATTTTCTATTTGGAATAGAGCTGTCCAAAAAACTGTTTTGAAAAAGTTGTGGACTGTTTGGAAAATCTTCATTTAAGTGTTTTTTTTAAAGGTGTTTTATATTTTCTGTTTGGAATAACAACTTTTAAATAATTATTTTTTGACTTTTTAATAATAAATATTTTTTATGCTAATCATTTATCGCAATGATAAACAACTATCATATAAATCCTAAATAAGCAGATTACAAAAAGTAAATTGTCTCCAATATCAGTCACAATGTTACGCCCCCGCTACGCTTTACGGGACGTCACTATGTTCGGAGGAGCAAAGACGCGCTAAACAACGGGGCTGAACCTTCCGGTTCAGCCCCCACTCAATGAACCGGCCGGCCAGGGGCTGAACCAGGCGGGTTCAGCCCCCTTTGGAGGGGCCGGCCGGCTCCCTCCATGCCCGGGTATATATATACCCGGGCAGCCCCCTTTATGGGTTATGCAGAATATTATCAGGTAATTTCTTCTTCCCTCCTACA
This sequence comes from Dactylorhiza incarnata, assembly GCA_033032865.1. Taxonomy (NCBI): domain Eukaryota; kingdom Viridiplantae; phylum Streptophyta; class Magnoliopsida; order Asparagales; family Orchidaceae; genus Dactylorhiza; species Dactylorhiza incarnata. Next base: position 3,905,270 of record JAWHQI010000123.1, on the reverse strand, counting down.
AACCCTAATCCTCTCTTAGCTTTCTTTAGATCTCTCTTAGTTGCTTTATTGTCCTAACATTTGGTATCAGAGGACACTATCTCTCCGACATGGTGAACACTCGCTCTCAAGAGGAGTCCTCTCGGATTGAAACCCTAGAGAAGAACGTTGTTGGCCTAACCGACTCGATGGCAGCCATGGAAGGGCGGATGGAGGCTCGGATGGAGGAATTGAAGGCCTTGTTGAAAGGGAAGACACCGGCGAGTGAAGATTCGGCCGGATCGGGGGCCGATTTGGCGGCTACGGGCGCGCGGCTTGCGGACGGCGTCGGCGGCATGCGGCTGTCGGAAGAAGAGCGCGTGCGGGCCAGCGGGATCCCGCCTGGCACGGGCTGGCAGGGGTCGGGAGCTCCTGGTACGACGACGTATGGGGTAGCAGCGGGCTCGGCAGCGGCGTATGGGGGGTCTGGCGGGGCCGATTCCGCCAGGATCTGCACTGGGGGGGGGGGGTTCGCCGACCCCGGATCGGGCCGGGGACAGAGCCGGCAGGGCTGGGCGGAGCCGGCGGGGCTTCGTCGAGGCTGGGAAGAGCCGGCTGGGCTCCGACGACCTCCAGATCTCGCGGGATACCAAAGGGGGGGCTTCTCCCTCCTCCCCGTGGGTTTGGGCCGCCGGGCATGGCCGGATTTGGCCAAGCGTGGGCCGGACAACAACAACCTCCTCCTTGGGGAAACGGTCAGCATCAAGGCTACGGCGGATTCAAGCAAGGTGAGCCCGCAAGACGGGAAGGAGTCATGGGGCACAACGCTTGACTCCCGGATTAACTCGCATGTACTTTCCGGAGTTCGAGGGCGGCGACGCATTGGAATGGATTCAAAATGCTGAACTTTTTTTCCATTACCAGGAGGTGCCTGAAGGTCAGTGGGTACAGTTAGCGTCCTTCCACCTGAAGGATTACGCTTTCCAGTGGACGCAGTGGTTCCTACGGGGACGGGAGTACGTGCCATGGGGAGAGTTTGTGGATGGATTTACGGCCAGATTTGGGCCACTAGAGTACGAGAACTTTGAGGCCCTCCTTCAGAAGCTTCATCAGAAAGGGTCGGTGTTGGAGTATCGCACTGAGTTCGAAAAGCTGGCGAATCGGGTTCAGTAGCCGGAGAGGACACTCTACAGCTGTTTCATATCTGGCCTCAAGGAGCACATTCGTGACGAGGTACAGGCACTCATGCCTCGTTCATTGAACCACGCCATTACTTTGGCGCGCATCCAGGAGGAGCGGTTCAACAGGCAGCGAGCACGCATCACGAGTAGACCGCCTTCGGCTCCTACCACAGCAGCACGACGGGAGCATCCCACGGGTAGCAAACCGACGGTGACTCGGTTATCGTGGAGTGAGTTGGCCGCTCGGAAGGAGAAGGGGCTGTGCTTTAATTGCGATGAGAAGTTTGTGCCTGGCCATAAATGCCGGAAGATACAGGTCTTCATGTTGCATCAGGATGTGGACGAAGAGCCGGCTCCAGATGAGGAGTTGGAGGTGGACTTGGAGGAGACGGAGTTTGGGGTTTGTCTTCATGCTCTTGCGGGTTGCGCTCCCCCGCTTACTATGCGGCTGGCGGGCCGGATCGCCCAAGAGAAGGTTACTATTCTGGTGGACAGTGGGAGCACCCACAACTTCATACATCCCGACGTGGCACGGCGAGTTGGGCACGTGGTTGACAAGGGGAATGCCTTTCACGTTATGGTAGCGGATGACAGCAAGTTGCAATGCGAAGGGGTGCTGAAGGGAGTGGAGCTGCGGATACACGGCTATGTGAGACGGACTGACGTCTACCTGTTGCCTATTCGGGGCTCAGACATGGTGCTGGGAGTTCAGTATTGCGCCAGTTACAGCGGGTGACTTTCGACTGGGAACACATGACTATGGAGTTTGTGCACGGGGAGAAGCAGTTTTGCTTGAAGGGTCTCATGTCATCTCCTGTTAAGGAGGTTTCTCTTCGCAGCATGCAGCGGTTGAGCGGGGATGGACAATTGATGGCCGTCCTTCGGGAGGTCCAGACCGGCGATCCCACGCCTTCTGAGGTACCGGTTCAGTTACAGTTACTTCTGACAGATTATGCTGATGTTTTTCAGGAACCACGCACTCTGCCACCGCCGAGGTTCCGCGATCACCGTATTCCGCTCAAGGCGGGTGCTGAGCCTACGAATGTTCGTCCATACCGCTACCCACACGTCCAGAAGGCGGAGATCGAGCGCAGTGTCCGCGAGATGCTGGAGGCCGGCATCATTCGGCCGAGTACGAGTTCCTTCTCGGCCCCCATTATTCTGGTCAAGAAAAAAGACGGGTCCTGGAGATTCTATGTGGACTACCGTGCCTTGAACGGCGCTACTGTCAAAGATAATTTCCCGATTCCTCACATAGAAGAGTTACTGGATGAGCTGCATGGGGCGCAGCGGTTCACCAAGCTGGATCTTCGTTCCGGATATTATTAGATTTTGATGGCTCAGGAGGACGTCCATAAGACGGCCTTCCGGACACACGACGGCCATTATGAGTTCTTGGTTATGGCCAATGAGCTGACTGGAGGGCCCGCTACATTCCAGGCCAACATGAACGAGATATTCAGAGACTTTCTGCGGGTGTTTGTTCTGATATTCTTTGATGATATACTCATCTACAGCGCGAACTGGGAGGACCACGTGGGCCACGTGGAACAGGTCCTTGCCAGACTTCGCCAGCACCATCTCTATGCAAACCGTTCTAAGTGCTCCTTCGGTCAGGAGGAGGTGGAGTACTTAGGCCATTTGGTCTCCGGTCAGGGCGTCAGGGTCGACCCACGGAAGATTCAGAGTATGCAGTCCTGGCCGCGACCGGTTACAGTCCGTGCCTTGCGGGGCTTTTTGGGGCTCACAGGGTACTACAGGCGGTTTATGCAGGACTATGGGAAGATAGCCCGGCCATTGACCCAGCTGCTGCAGAAAGATTCCTTTTCTTGGAGTGAGGAGACTGAGGAGGCATTTCAGGCTCTCAAACGAGCCATAACCACCACACCAGTCCTTGCCCTACCAGATTTCGCGAAGGAGTTCGTTCTAGAGACGGATGCGTCGGGGGTCGGCATTGGGGCGATGTTGATGCAGGCGGGGCGGCCGATAGCCTTTTACAGCAAGGCACTTGCTCCTCGTACTTTGGGTCCCTCGGCCTACGAGAAGGAGATGTTGACAATCATTCACGCAGTGGCTGTGTGGCGGCCCTATTTGTTGGGCCGGCACTTTAAGATCAGGACGGACAACCAGAGCTTGAAGCATTTTCTGGACCAACGAGGCTCTTCGCCTTTGCAACAGAAATGGGTTACCAAGCTTCTGGGCTACGACTATGAGATTGTTTATCGCCGCGGCACAGATAATGTGGTCGCTGATGCTCTCTCTCGTCTTCCAGAGGCTTCTCTCTCTCATATTTCGGGGCCGTTGGTCGATTCCTTGGAGGATATTCAGGAGGAGGTGCTGCGATCAGACACGCTACGCCCGCTGGTGGAGGCTTTACAGCGGGGAGAGACAGGCGCCGCTGGCTATCACTTGTGTAATGGCCGGCTTTACTATCGGGGCCGGGTGGTCGTGCCCGCCGATTCAGCGTGGAAGACAGTTTTTTGATGCATGAGTTTCACTCTTCGCCGACGGGAGGGCATGCGGGGGTGCTCCGGACCCTTCAGCGGGCGAGCGCAAACGTTTTTTGGGCGGGCATGCGACGGGACATTCAGCAGTTTGTTCGCCACTGTGAGATCTGCCAGCGGCAGAAATATGAGACTTCTTCTCCTGCAGGGCTGCTAGTGCCAGTGGACATCCCGCAACATATTTGGGACACGGTGTCCATGGACTTTATTGATGGGTTGCCTAAGTCTAAAGGAAAGTCAGTTATTCTGGTTGTGGTGGATAAGCTTTCCAAGTATGGCCATTTTCTGGCACTCAGCCATCTGTATACCGCAGAGTCCGTGGCCGCACTCTTTGCTAGAGAAATCGTTCGACTGCATGGCCTCCCCCGTGCCATTATTTCTGATCGGGACCCCACCTTCGTCAGTGGGTTCTGGAGGGAGCTGTTCAGGTTGCAGGGTACTCGCTTACACTTCAGCACGACACATCACCCGCAGTCGGATGGCCAGACGGAGGTGCTCAATCGGGGTGTCGAGACGTATCTTCGTTGCTTTGTGATGGATGAGCCTCGGAGTTGGCCGGATTGGTTACACTGGGCCGAGTATTGTTACAACACGGCATATCACTCAGCCAGCAGGATTACACCGTTTGAGGTGGTTTACGGGCGGCCGCCCCCTACTTTAGCCAACTATGAGCCGGGCAGCACCGCTCTTCCGGCGGTGGATCGTGCGCTTCTGGATTGGGATCGCATGTTGGTCACTCTTCGGGAGAATCTCCGCCTAGCACAGGATCGCATGAAGACCCAGGCGGACAAGCACCGTACGGAGCGGGAGTTCGCCGTTGGTGACGAAGTTTTTCTCAAGCTCCAGCCGTACCGGCAGTTGTCCGTGGCTCGTCGTGGCAACCAGAAGCTGTCCCCGCGCTACTACGGCCCCTTTCAGATCATCAGCAGGGTGGGGCCGGTAGCTTATACCTTGGCATTACCGGAGGGTTCCCGCATCCATCCTACATTCCACGTTTCCTTGCTCAAGCGGAAGGTGGGTCCTCATGTCCAGCCGAGTACTTTACTGCCTGAGGTTATTTCTGCGGGTGAGCTGCGGCCGCTTCCAGAAGATATTTTGATGCTCAAGTGGAAGAACCGGGGCACGGAATATCTGTCTGAGCTCTTGGTCAAATGGAAGAACATGTCGCCAGCACACAACTCTTGGGTGGACTTCTTCGATTTCAAGGAGCTCTACCCTGACTACCACCTTGAGGACAAGTTGGTTCTTGATGGGGAGGGGAATGTTACGCCCCCGCTACGCTTTACGGGACGTCACTATGTTCGGAGGAGCAAAGACGCGCTAAACAACGGGGCTGAACCTTCCGGTTCAGCCCCCACTCAATGAACCGGCCGGCCAGGGGCTGAACCAGGCGGGTTCAGCCCCCTTTGGAGGGGCCGGCCGGCTCCCTCCATGCCCGGTTATATATATACCCGGGCAGCCCCCTTTATGGGTTATGACTGTGAGATTGTTTATCGCCGCGGCACAGATAATGTGGTCGCTGATGCTCTCTCTCGTCTTCCAGAGGCTGCTCTCTCTCATATTTCGGGGCCGTTGGTCGATTCCTTGGAGGATATTCAGGAGGAGGTGCTGCGAGCAGACACGCTACGCCCGCTGGTGGAGGCTTTACAGCGGGGAGAGACAGGCGCCGCTGGCTATCACTTGTGTAATGGTCGGCTTTACTATCGGGGCCGGGTGGTTGTGCCCGCCGATTCAGCGTGGAAGACAGTTTTGATGCATGAGTTTCACTCTTCGCCTACGGGAGGGCATGCGGGGGTGCTCCGGACCCTTCAGCGGGCGAGCGCAAACGTTTTTTGGGCGGGCATGCGACGGGACATTCAACAGTTTGTTCGCCACTGTGAGATCTGCCAGCGGCAGAAATATGAGACTTCTTCTCCTGCAGGGCTGCTAGTGCCAGTGGACATCCCGCAGCATATTTGGGACACGGTGTCCATGGACTTTATTGATGGGTTGCCTAAGTCTAAAGGAAAGTCAGTTATTCTGGTCGTGGTGGATAAGCTTTCCAAGTATGGCCATTTTCTGGCACTTAGCCATCCGTATACCGCAGAGTCCGTGGCCGCACTCTTTGCTAGAGAAATCGTTCGACTACATGGCCTCTCCCGTGCCATTATTTCTGATCGGGACCCCACCTTCGTCAGTGGGTTCTGGAGGAGCTGTTCAGGTTGCAGGGTACTCGCTTACACTTCAGCACGACACATCACCCGCAGTCGGATGGCCAGACGGAGGTGCTCAATCGGGGTGTCGAGACGTATCTTCGTTGTTTTGTGATGGATGAGCCTCGGATTTGCCGGATTGGTTACACTGGGCCGAGTATTGTTACAACACGACATATCACTCAGCCAGCAGGATGACACCGTTTGAGGTGGTTTACGGGCGGCCGCCCCCTACTTTAGCCAGCTATGAGCCGGGCAGCACCGCTCTTCCGGCGGTGGATCGTGCGCTTCTGGATCGGGATCGCGTGTTGGTCACTCTTCAGGAGAATCTCCACCTGGCACAGGATCGCATGAAGACCCAGGCGGACAAGCACCGTACGGAGCGGGAGTTCGCCGTTGGTGACGAAGTTTTTCTCAAGCTCCAGCCGTACCGGTAGTTGTCCGTGGCTCGTCGTGGCAACCAGAAGCTGTCCCCGCGCTACTACGGCCCCTTTCAGATCATCAGCAGGGTGGGGCCGGTAGCTTATACCTTGGCATTACCGGAGGGTTCCCGCATCCATCCTACATTCCACGTTTCCTTGCTCAAGCGGAAGGTGGGTCCTCATGTCCAGCCGAGTACTTTACTGCCTGAGGTTATTTCTGCGGGTGAGCTGCGGACGCTTCCAGAAGATATTTTGATGCTCAAGTGGAAGAACCGGGGCACGGAATACCGGCCTGAGCTCTTGGTCAAATGGAAGAACCTGTCGCCAGCACACAACTCTTGGGTGGACTTCTTCGATTTCAAGGAGCTCTACCTTGACTACCACCTTGGGGACAAGTTGGTTCTTGATGGGGAGGGGAATGTTACGCCCCCGCTACGCTTTACGGGACGTCACTATGTTCGGAGGAGCAAAGACGCGCTAAACAACGGGGCTGAACCTTCCGGTTCAGCCCCCACTCAATGAACCGGCCGGCCAGGGGCTGAACCAGGCGGGTTCAGCCCCCTTTGGAGGGGCCGGCCGGCTCCCTCCATGCCCGGGTATATATATACCCGGGCAGCCCCCTTTATGGGTTATGCAGAATATTATCAGGTAATTTCTTCTTCCCTCCTACAAACCCTAATCCTCTCTTAGCTTTCTCTAGATCTCTCTTAGTTGCTCTATTGTCCTAACACACAACGTGTAAAATAACAATAAACATAACATGATAGATAATTTCGAGTATATTTTTTGTCTTCGATTCCTCATAGAATTTCATCTACTGGTGAAGTGCAAGATGTACAATTAGTGATATATTTTTTCTAGTAAAAAATAGAGTCAATACAAGATCTAATATTGTACTTACGAGCATACAATTCATTAGCAATAGAATCTCGGACTGTAACATATCTACACCCACGTTGCCAAATATATTTATATCCATATCAATTTCCATTGTAGTATTACCTTCTGTTTGTCTTGTGTTGGGCGTATGTGCTCAGGGTGTATAAAATTTTCATCAACATCACAAGTACTAAATTCAGGATCAATGCGAGATGGATGTCTCCGAATAAAGTTATGCAATGTCATAGTAAAAACTACAATAGAACGTTGTTTTTGGAATGAATACTGTGGCATTCTTCGAAGAATGCTCTATTTGTTTTTCCAAACTCCAAATGTACGTTCGATCACAGTTCAAAGTGATGAATGTGCCTTTTTGAAATATTCATGTCGGCCTTGAACTGGACGACTACCCCGTGCATAATCTGCTAAATGATACCTTGTGTCTAGATAAGGTTTCAAATACTCTGCCTCAGTGGATATTCAACATAAACTAAATAATATTTACCTATAAGATTTTATAACTGTAATTAAAAATATTTACTATACATGAAAGTATAATAGTATGAAAAATATAACTACGTACCTTGCGGGGGATGTAGGAAATAAAGACTATGGTCTGTCAAAGCATGTGCAAAGACGCGACCATCATGAGTTGATCCTTCCCACCCAGCTAGTACAAATGTAAAACACATGTTGAAGTCGCAAAGACATAACATCTTGTGTTGTGGTACCATGACGACCAATATATCGAACTTGATCTTCTACAGGTATCATTGCACTAACATGTGTACCATCAATGACGCCTATGCAATTCTTGAAGAATGACATATAATGATCATCATTGCTTATTTTCGTTGGTATATATCTAAATTGCCGATCAGTTCGTTTTATAACCTCTATTGCTAGAAGCAGTAATGCTCTTATGCCCTTTGAGAAGTTTCTACTTATGGTTTCAGATGAATGTAGGAAGCATTCACATGCTGCTCTAATTGATGCACGTTGTCCTAAAATGTATAATGTAATAGCTAATGCTTCTCTTGTCGTCGTTCGTTGTGATCAATATGTTACAATATTCAAGATATTGAGCATGTTCAGGAGAAACACTAGCAAAATTTTCATTTTCATCACTTGAGTAATCATGATTATAGTCATCCATTGCAAAACTGTGCACAACATTTGTAATATTAAAATAACACAACAATTGGAGAAACACTAGCAGAGTTAAAAGATGAAATTACATTCAAGTACCTATAAAAGTTCAATTTGAAGATGACATTACATTTAAGATAAAACAGACATTGACAAAAATAAAAGATACAATATCAGTTGGAAGATAAAAAAAAGACACTCAGGTGCTATATGACACCCACAGTCCAAAGTTCAAGTAAAACATTAAATGCATGATAAAAAGATAAAGATGTAAGTGTATATTCGGACGAATAACGAGCTCGGGGGCTATGCGTGTGAAAACCCTAGGTATTCTGCTATATATACCTAGCTGGAGGCAACGGAGAGTTAGTTCCACCTTGACTTTCCTCCGGATGTTTTGAGCTCCCTCTACATTCTCGAAACAGCCCTAAGGGGCGCTCGTTCCCGTCGTCTGGAAGTCGCCCTCTCGATCGCGCTCGCCTGCTGCCGCCGTCGCCGTTCGCGAGAGAAGGAAGGAGATCGCGCTTTCCTGCTAGCTGCCGTCGTTCGTGAAGGAAGGAAGGAGATCGACGAAGAAGGAGTCTGCTGGTTTGCTCCCGTCATCGATCGCGCTCCCCGTCCGCGAGTTCCTGTAGCCGCGAAGCCTTCGCGATCTGCTGCCGCTGCTCGTTTCTCGCGAAGGAGAAGGCTTGTGCCGTCGCGTTCGTCGAAGGTAAAGCTTCTCCCGCCGCTGTTGCCGCTCGCGATCGACGAGGACGGGCTCTTTTCTGCTGTTGCCGCTGCCGCTCGACGAAGAAGATCGTGATCTCCTTCTCCAGCCGCCGTCGTTCGCCGAGGAAGAAGCTCCAGATCTGCTTCAGCCGGTGCCCTAGATCTGCGAAGAAGTCGAAGCCGCTGTTCCCAGAAAAGGAAGTTCGCGCACGACCGCTGATCGTGCGCTCGACCCCTCGTGCACGACCGCTGATCGTGCGCTCTTCAGCAGCCAGTTCCCGCACGACCACTGATCGTGCGCTCAGCAGTTCACGCACGATCACTGCCCGTGCGCTCTTCAGCAACAGTGCTCGTGCGCCACTGTTCTCCAGTGCCTCCAGATCCCCCTCAGCCGCCTTCCGCCTCTTCCCGCCGCCGCCGTCTCCAAGCACAATGATGAATGGGAACTCCATGGCGTCCCCCATTCCGATGATAAAGCTGGAGAAGTTCACGACGACTGAGTTCAACGCCTGGAAGTTGAACACTCAGTTCGGGATGAAGTTTCTGAACGTGTTCTACACAGTTCAGTCTGATGGTGCTGAGGTCGTTGGGACTGCTGATGAGGCACAGTGGTTTTCAGATGAAGACTTCTGCAGGGACTACCTGCTCAACTGTTTGTCTTCCAGCCTGACCCAGACCTACATGAAGATGAGCACCGCAAAGGAGATCTGGGATGCGCTGCAGGAGCACTTCAGGCAGGAGGAGGACATGTCCAAGACGCACCTAGTGGACAAGTTCCACTCTTTCAGCTTCGACGAGGAGAAATCCATTCTCCCTCAGGTATCAGAGTTTGAAATTTTAATTGATTCTTTTCATAGTGAGTCCATCAGTCTGCCCGAAAGTTTTATTGCGGGCACGATTGTGTATAAATTGCCCTCCTCGTGATACAATTTCAAAACGGAAATGTATCGCAAGAAGATGCAGGTTGGTCTGAACGACCTCAAGCGTTTCATACGCATTGAGAATGAGAACAGGACGAAGAACGCTTTGAAAGCTGTTGGCAAGCAGAAGGCTGCTGCCAACATGATTTCAAGCTCCAAGCGGCCTCCGCCCCCTCCCAAGACCAAAACGTTTCGTAGTAGCCCCCAGGTTGCAGGCCCGAGTAAACCCTCTAAGAAATTTAAGGGTAAATGTTATAACTGCAACAAGTGGGGACACTGCGCATCTGACTGCAAGCAACCGAGGAAAGAGAGAACCCGGGCACCACAAGAAGACAACCAAGCCCATTTGGTCCGCCAAGCTGAGCCATCCGACTTTGTTGCCATGGTCGGACACGCGCAGGCCAGCACGGAGTGGTGCCTGGATTCGGGGGCAACGTGCCATGTTTGCAACAATGCTAATCTTCTGACAGAGCTGAAGGATGCAAAGGAATCAGTTACTGTGGCAAATGGAGATACAACTGACGTGTTGAAGGTGTGGAATCCAACTCTGCTGCTCTCCTCAGGTAAGTCTTTACTTTTAAAGAATGTCAAATTTATTCCTTCTCTAGCTGCTAACTTAGTGTCTATTAGTTTGTTATGTGATGCGGGTATGTCGCTTAGCTTCTGTAGCGGCAGGGTGACTTTGTCAGTTAACTCGCACTATTTTGGATGTGCTTATGTCCAAAATAGGATGTACCGTCTGAGTCTAGCAAGTGAGTCCAACAAGTTCAATTGAACTTAGTTAGCCCTAGGACTCTACACGAGAGACTAGGACACGTCAACTACAGGAAAATGTTCCAAGTAGCTAGAACTCACAAGATCACATTAGACACTAAGTCTCCACTTGAAAAATGCGAAGTGTGCGCTCAGACTAAGATCACTAGGAAACCTTTTGGGACGGTTACTAGGAGCACAACACTTCTTGAGCTTATACATTCCGATATTTGTGACTTTAAAAGTTTTGTCACCAGAGGTGGGAGGAAGTATATGATCACGTTTATCGATGACTGCACGAGATTTTGTCATATCTCGTTGCTTAAAACTAAAGATGAAGCGTTTGAAAAGTTTTGTCTTTTCAAAACCAGGGTAGAAAACCAACTAAGCATGAAAATAAAACGTTTTAGGAGTGATAGAGGAGGAGAATATATGTCTAGTGAGTTCAGATGCTTTCTTGCTTCACAGGGCATCATAGCAGAAACGACTGCTCCTTACTCCCCCCAATCTAACGGCATAGCCGAGCGCAAGAATAGAACGTTAACAGAGATGTTGAACTCTATGCTGCTCACTGCAGGCATGCCTTCCGCCTATTGAGGTGAAGCAGTCTTGACCGCGAATCACATTCTGAATAAAGTCCCTCATGCTAAGTTAGAGGTTACTCCCTACGAGCTTTGGTTTAAGAGACCCCCATCGTTTACTCGACTTAAGACTTGGGGTTGTATAGCCTATGTCAGGGTTCCTGACCCTAGAAGGCCTAAAGTTGGACCTAGGACCAATACTTGTGTCTACTTAGGTTGTGCTGAGGATAGTGCTGCAGATAGGTTCCTTGATATTTCTAATAATATCATAATAGAATCTAGGGATGCGGTGTTCTTCGAGGATAAGTTCCTCAAAGATAAGAACTTAACAATCCCAGGTATGCAAGTAACTATTACTGAAGAAGATCCTACTTCAGTACCGAGCACCTCCTATTCCGTTCCGGTAGATAACCCTGGCCTAAAGTCTAGGAGAACCTTCGGTAGTGACTTTGTGACCTACCACGTTGAGGCCGATCCATCCACCTATAAGGAAGCGATGAGATCCAGGGATTCACTACTCTGGAAAGAAGCTATAAATGAAGAGATGAGTTCTCTTCTTCAGAATAACACCTGGACGTTGGTTGATAAGCCAATAGGGGCTAAAACCGTAGGGTGTAAGTGGGTTCTGAAAAAGAAGTTGCATCCCGATGGTAGCGTAGCTAAGTATAAAGCACGCCTGGTGGCTAAAGGTTTCACACAAGTAAGCGGAGTAGATTACTTTGATGTCTACTCACCCGTGTGTCACTTGGCAACCATTCGGGTTCTCCTTGTTATTGCATCTATTGAGCACTTTGTTGTTCATCAGTTGGATGTTAAGACTGCGTTCTTGAACGGAAATCTGACCGAAGAGATCTACATGAGTCAACCTGAAGGTTTCATTGTAGACGGTCACGAAACGAAAGTCTGTAAACTTCTTAAGTCTTTATACGGACTAAAGCAAGCACCGAAATTATGGCATGAGAAGTTCGACTATAGTGTAAAGAACATGTGATTCATGTCGAGTCTTTCGGATAAATGTCTTTACATACGTAATAAATCGGATAAAGTCGCCATAAAATGCTTGTACGTGGATGATATGCTTATTCTGGGGTCTGATCAATCCGAAGTGGATGACGTTAAGTCAGATCTCATAAAAGAATTTAGCATTAAAGACCTAGGTGTAGCTAATACTATACTAGGCATGCAAGTGAGCTTTGGGAAAAATGGTATTTCCCTAAGTCAAAGCCACTACATAAAGTCCTTGTTGGACACGTGGGGATACAGTGCCAGTAGCGCATCTGAGACACCATACGACTACACTAACCGCCTAAAGCCCAATGAAGGAGCTATGGTTAGACAGTTAGATTATTCTAAACTGCTTGGTAGCCTCATGTATGCCATGGTCTGCACTAGACCTGACATAGCCTTTACGGTCGACATGTTGTGCAGATTCACTAGTAATCCGGGTAAAGACCATTGGAACGCCTTGGGTAGGCTCATGCGATACTTAAAGCACACTCAAAAGTATGTTTTAGTTTACACTGGTCAGCCTTCAGTTCTTGAAGGTTATTCTGATGCATCATGGTGCTCAGAATTAAACGACAGCAAGTCCACTAGTGGTTTTGTGTTTACACTAGGAGGAGCAGCTGTAGCCTGGAAGTCCAAGAGGCAATCATGTATTGCTCTCTCTTCTATGGAATCCGAACTCTACGCTCTTGCGTCAGCAGGAGAAGAAGCCGAATGGCTGAGAGATTTGGTGATGAACATTCCTTTGTCGAGCCTGAAAATGAGTTCTGTTGCAGTTTACTGCGACAATCAGACTACTAAAACGATTGCTACGAACACTTTGTTCAATGGCAAAAGAAGGCATCTCAGGTTGAAACAATCCTGGTTGACCTCTCTCACAAGTCAAGGGATCATGTCCCTTATTGATGTGAGATCGAAAGATAATGTTGCAGACCCTTTGACCAAAGGATTGAATAGAGTTCTCACAATCAAAACATCGGGGGAAATGAGATTAAAGTTCATAGAAATATGAAACTTTCCTCCGCAGTTTATGTTTTAACAGTGAGAACCTATAGTCGCAACATTCAAGCATCTAAAAACAGACTGAAAACCCAAATAACTTCTTGATGAAAACCCAAGATGGTCTGGTGCCGGTTATTCCACATCTGATAACCAAGCAACTTTCTCATTGTAAGTTGATTCAAAAGTTATTCAACTGGAAATTGAAAGTCGTTGTAAATGTTAATCTAAACATTATTGGCCACAACACATTATTCCACATTTGATAATGTTGCACGTGATGTGTGCCCACATGTGTTGGTGAGGCACATAGTGATCAATAATGAGTAAGATAACGGGTCTAGTCCTAGTTAGACTGGATGAGATGCTGACAGAGTTACTTCACCGTTGCTAGAAGTGCTAAGCTTATTTAGTAAGAGTTAGTTTACTTTAAACGTTACTGCATACGATTATGAATTCATAGAGTCTGACTCATGAAATTCCTTGCAGGCTACAGTGGAGATTGTGGAGGAGATGTAGACCTGAACATGGATGATGATGATCTACTAGACGAGTAGAATCATCAAACGTTTAATTTCATGTTATGTTTTGTAATAATTATTCAGACTATTTTTTGGGATAGAATCTGTGGTTTTCTGACTTGCCGTTTAGGCAAAAACCTTTTCATATGTTGATTAGTATGATCTATCCTAAATGCTTTGTTTAGTTTGTTTATTATTTTGTCTACTCTCCAGCACCCCGAAACGTTACGTTATTTGTCACGAATATAGGATGAGATTGTAAGTGTATATTCGGACGAATAACGAGCTCGGGGGCTATGCGTGTGGAAACCCTAGGTATTCTGCTATATATACCTAGCTGGAGGTAACGGAGAGTTAGTTCCACCTTGACTTTCCTCCGGATGTTTCGAGCTCCCTCTACAAAAGATACATTATCACTTGAGACTTAATTCATAATGATTTTTAATCCACCAAACTGTTGAAAATGGATGAATGCTTTTGAAAAGTTCTCTATTGCTCTCGTCCCTTATAAAGTTTAGAGCAAAAAAGTATAAAGGTAGATTTCCTTTAATTTTTGTAGTGTTTGCAATCAAATCCACTGTTTCTTTGATAGAAACTGTTGGAGGCCTAGCTGAAATTGCTGCGCCTTTTAACTCTTTCATATACGATAGTGCAACTCCTTTCTTCTTCCCAATTTTTCATAGACGATGACACATTTGATGCGGCCCCACCAAAATCTTCATTCCTACCAATCGGGGAAGCCGGATCCTCTGTCAAATTGCCATCTTCTACACCAATCACCATCTCTGGTGGCAAACTCCCCACAGATTGTTCTCATCCATCCTCACTAGCAGCTACCACTTGAGTAAATATTCTATTGAGTTTATCCTCTAGGTCAGGAGCTAAACCCGCGCAGCGAAATTTCTTTGTTGTAGGAACCACCTAAACATAAAGAAATAATATTAATAACTAAAGTAGATCACACAATTGAAATTTTAAATGATGATTATTAATAATTTAAACCTTTAATTTTTCCTCCCACCACTCGTCGGATGCGTCAATAGTTCGTTTCTCTGAGTCCCAACTCAGCCTTGTTTCTCCGTGCTTGATCTCTTTCCATAACTTCCACTCCTTAAGTTGATCCCATTTGTTTTTCATCCGCGTACGATCATGGCATTTACCTGTTCGCTGCTTAAAATTTGCCACTAAATTTTTCCATCCGTCTTTGCTGAAATGGGTGGTAGGTTTATTTCCCAAATCAATCTCTTTACTGCAAAGTTTGCAAAAAAGCATAACTTCAACGGTCTCCCATATAGCTGGGATGTCTCCGTCCTTTGTTTTGCCCATTTTTAAGAAACTACAAACAAAGGATTACATATGATATTGATGGGGAGAGGGAAACTTGTTCATTATTACATTGAAAACTATAGCTACAATTGACAAATTACTGTAGTAACAATAGCTAGAATCGACAAAATTACTGCAGTAAATCGACAATAACAATAGGTAGAATCGACAAAATCAAACATAAACCAATGAACTATAATCCTTTAATTGTTACAAATTTTTTAACTTGTCCATTAGCATTCAAAGCTTGACATCTACAAATTATTGCAGTAACAATAGCTAGAATCAACAAAATCGAACACCGCTCCTCATCAGGGTGTTTGGAGAAGCTCAAGGCTCAAGGCTCACCAGGCTCAGAGGTTTGCGCCTTAGTGCGCCTTTTGTGCGCCTTTGGAGCATAAAAGACACGTCTAGGTGCAATTTCTATTGTAAATTTTTTTTTTCAAAATAAAGAAAGAAATAATGTAAGAACTCAATATTTTTTCCATGATTTAGTGTTTGTGAAACATAATCGAGCGTTGAGACTTAGATATGATGCAAGTGATCGCATTGATTCTATTTTATAAGAGATATAAATGATAGTAATGAATCATTAATGAGTAGAATAGATGAAAAAATCTGATTAAGAAGATGAAGTGGTGTTTGATGCTGATTAATTAAATTGAATATGGTTGCGCCTTGTCTTCGTCAGGCGCGCGCCTGCGCCTTGAGCCTTGCGCCTAGGCTCCAAGACCCCTTTGCGCCTTGGTGCGCCTTGCGCATTTAATAACTAAGGGGGAGAGGGATGAAAAATTGAGGGAAATGTTACCAAAATCAGAAATGCCTGGTCGTGTGGATGGAGGAGGCTGGCCTGAAGTTGTGGCTTGTTCTCTATCGTCGAGGAGAAGGAGGTCGACGTCGGTGGCAAACCCTAGAGAAATCCAAATAGCTTCACCCGACGAGAAATGACGAGCAACCTGCGCAAGATCGCAGCGACGTCGAGAAGGAGGAAAGAAGAAAAGGCGTCGAGAAGGAGGAAGATCGCAAGTGGGAGCGCGAATGGGAGAACCTGCGCAGCGAGAAGGAAGAATACCGCGAATGGGAGAACCTGTATATCGGGAGTCGTCGGGGGCGTGGCTTTTAGAATACATACGAAAAGCTAAAAAGCCCTAAGGCCCCTTTTCAAAAGCCCTATCTAACTTGTTATAAAATTCACAGAAACTCCTTTATTGGAGAAGCTCTTTTGCCACCGCTCCTCATCCAAACACCCTAAAAAGGGTGGTGACGGTGGGAATAGAACTTTTCCCACCGCCACCGCCACCCCAAACAGGCCCAAAGTTGGAGGGGGAAGTCTCATATATATATTTAGGTATCTATACATTTAAGTAATTTCAAATGTGAATAGCTGCTATGATTATGGGACCGGGATACATTACAAAATAATTCATCGAACATGGATCCTCAAACATTGGTATGATAGTTCATTTGCATAGAATTAGAAAGTGCACATAAAAATAGTAAAAGAAGAATCCCTATAAGAAACGTAAACTCTAAGTTATCATATCTCATTCTCGTCATGTTGAACTTATTACTATTATTTTTATTTGTTTAGGACATTCTAATCTGTTATTGTTATCCAGCTACTTTTTGTAAAGTTAAAATCGAGTCCGTCTAAAGCGTATTTGGAGTATCTTATAACATTTGTTAGAACCATTGCTATCGAGGCATCTGTAAGATGTGTCTGCGCTTCACTATTAAATGTCCCAACTATTAGTGCTTCTCGGTTAAGTTATTGGTCAACAATTGTGGCCATGTTGATGCAGGACATGCGTCACACCTGCCTATCAATTGGTGATGAGAGCGTTGAAGGCCTCTTATCAAGGAGGTCGGGTGTTCGATCCCGAGCCTCAACAACCCGCCGCATGGTGGTGACTCCATGACGGAGACGGGTTGGGGTGTATGGGCTGCAACCCTGATGAAAGCCGCTCGGGTGGACTCCCGGGTGGGCCCCCGGTGGGACTCCAGGGTGGCAGACAGGTGTGACGCCTGTCCTGCATCATATGTATGAAAAATTTCAGCTATTACTGAATACTTGTTTTCTAAATTTTCCTTCCTGGGGAATATGATAAAGCAAGCATGTCATTCTTGATGGTTATGTTTTGTCATACCAGCATCTCAATTTGAATTTTGGAGGTATTCAGGACAATGTTAAATAAAAATTGAATGATATTAATGTATTCATTACTGTTGAGCTATAAGTAGCTGTTATATGTCCAATTCAACCTGTCTTCTGATGATTATATTCTACTCCTTGTTATTTTATGATTTCTATGTCGGTGATCCTTTGTCTTGTTACTTCTTTATTCTTGGATTCTTTCTTGTATAGTAATTAAATGGAATGTTTGGGTAGGATTTGGGAGGAGAAGGGGCATCTAAGTTGACATGTAAAAAAAGTTTCTCATTATGATTTGCGAAGATTAAATCGAACACCTTAGGCAGCAGTTGAGATGAATAGAAAATGAGGATCGATAAAACTAGCTCTAAATACTTGGGATAAGGTATTGATGATGATGATGGACGACAATTTACTTAGTTGCTTAAATTTTTTCTTCCACTATTGTTTTTCAGGAAACAACACTTTATGTGACACTTGAACCATGTCCTATGTGTGCTGGGGCAATTCTTCAAGCCAGAATTGATACCGTGGTTTGGGGAGCTCCCAATAGATTGTTAGGAGCTGATGGAAGCTGGGTCAGGTATGCTAAATATGTATCTTAATATTGGTTCTTTTTCCCATGCGCCATGAAATTCCTTACAGTATGTAATACTAGACTCCTCGGCAATTTTATTTTCTGATCGAACATGATAATTGTTTCAAGTGGCCTCTGTGTGGTGAAATGACTCGCTTTGGGATATTAGGATTTGATATTGAGTTGATACGATCCTCACTCAAGACAACGCGAAGACATTCGATTTGATCTTGTTATGAGCTCCCGTTTGAGACCGTGTACGAGGATGCAAGAGTGAGGAATCCCAGAGATGATCGAATTTCCCCTTCGTAGAGTAAGAGGGCCCTATGGTGGAGGGGGAGAGGAAAGAAGCTCGCCGGAGAAGAGGAGAGGAGGAGAAACAGGGAGCCGAGCTCTACCCGGGGAAGTTTTGTGCGTGCCCTAGGCGGACCAAACCAAGAGTGGAGAGAGGGAATAAGAGAGAGAGAGAGAGGATGAATTTCTTGCATACACCTTTCCAACCTCTTTGTTTAGTATAGGGCAAGAGATGGTGTTAAGAAAGTTAACCAAAATGGCCTTCACAAGCTCTAACATCTTGTGAGTGAAATACTTTTGTCTTTAACACAAACATACTACGCAGAATTTATTAATGTGTTTGTTCTAGTCCCCACGTGGATTTCCTCTGTATTGGTAAGTGGATCCCCATCGGGAACTCGTAAGCATCACCTCCCTTGTTTTGATCAAGCTGGTTTTGAAGCTTGAGAGATGGAAAGGTCCGTGGTCCCCCCAAGTGGCTTCTGCCGCTGCTTCACCTCCCATTGCACGTGATCCTCTGGTAGCACATTCCTCTATATGAAATCTCGTCCATCTTCTAAGAAACCTGAAAGGATACGTAGTACTTCAATGTCAACTTGTGATATGTCTCTCTCAATGTTGAAGTTTGCTGGTAGGGGCGACACTTCAACTATACTAATTCGTTAGGTGCAAAGAAAAGCTCTTGATGCCTTATGTTGTATTTCCATACCCGCACGCGCCTGCAGTAAACGGTCACAAGCCTCCATGAGGACCTGTTCCCGAGTAAGGAGAGCACGGTACACCTCGTCAACTAAGGTGGTATCGCCGCAATCAATCGGGAAACGTTTGGGCTCTTTATCATTTATGATCTGAAAGGGGGTGTTCTACAGAGATGTATGGTACGAGGTGTTATAGTAGTACTTTGCTCAGTGAATCTAGTGCGCCCAATCCTTAGGTCTATCCCCCATAAAGCCATACTGCATCTCATGTGCATCTCATTGGTGCGATTGACCACCTCAGTCTGCTCATCCGTCTGTGGATGGTAGACACAAGACAACCAATTTGGTGTCACCGAGGTAAACAACTTCTTCCATAACTGAATGTTGGAGACCTTGTCGCGGTCAGAGACAATGCTCTCTAAACGGGCATGGAGTCAAAGCACCTGCTCAAAGCATACATGTGTCACGCTACCTGCTGTGAAAGGGTGAGCCAGTGAGATGAAATGCACCCCTTTTGAAAAGCGATCTACGACCACAAGTAGGATCAACTTCCCCTTTAAGGCTGACAACCCCTTCCACGAAATCCATCAAAATGTCGGCCCAAATCCGGGTTGGTATGGGCAAGGGATGTATCAAACCGACCGGGTGGAGATGGTCAGACTTATTAGAAAATGCACCAATTTGATGAGTAGATAGAGTTAGTGCAAAGGATCATACATGAGAAGGGGCCGACCCAAGGTAAAATAGATGAAAATTATCTAAATCACTGCTTTAAATGTCCTCTGATATGCCCGACATGTCGTTTTAAGGGGAAAATAATTTTTTTTTTCAAAAAATAGATTGTGTTCTTTTGTAAAATGTAGACCGACATATTCAAGTTTTTCCAATATATAGGCTAACATGATTTTTGAATATATCTTCCTCTATTTTATTTTATGTTATGTTAGCAGACATACATTATATGTTTAAATCACATGTATGTACTATAATATATATGCTTAAATCAATATGTTGCGGTTTCAATAAGTTCTCGGGAGGAATCTGGCTAGGGAAGGGGGCCGGCGGTGGTGAGGGAGAAGAAAAGAGGAATAAGAGAGAGGACACTTAGGGAGTAACCCTATTTTCTTTCATACATCCAAGATACCCCCAAAACACTTCTACCCCTCCCCTTATGTAAATGAGCGGGGGAACACACTTAATGAGACAATACATTTAATATTAATTAATATAACTAATATAATTAATATTAATTACTAATAATTAATTAATAATAACCAATTAATTAATAACCAATTAATTAATATTAATTAATTGCCAAATCACGGTGGTCTCCAAATGCGCTCTCTGGTGGTCCCGATGAGAAGTGGCTTCTCCGGCGAATGCGTGAGGGTAACATACCATAGCCCTTGAAAATCGGTCTTGCCCCCAAGGTCAAGTGTCAAAATTTTGTCGGGTTCTTTGAAGATGTCGTTAGCTGGTATGGTCAAAAGGAAACGACTGCGGACAGAGGCATAATAAGGATGATGTAAACGCGAGGACACTAAAATTGAGGTGAGTGGATTTGTGTCTATAAATACTCAGTGGTGACAAAAGACATGGGAAGCTAGCGGGGGTGAAGGAATGGGGATACAAGGTGGGGCTAAGAAAATGTGGGTGGGACCAAAATCAATTTTGACGGCTAGTGAAAAAACAATTAAGTGATCTAAGGGGGAAGAGGGAATATCAGATGAGTGTGGGGCCAAGCAATTAAGTATTCCTTGATAGCAGCGACAAAACTTGCAGGGAAGCTGCTGGGGTGAGGCTCGAGTGGCGTTTTTGCGGTGGAAAAGATGTGCTGAGCGAGGTGATTGAGAGGGGATGCCCGTCGGGGAGACGAAGCGAAAGTGAGCGTGACTCGGACGTGGAGAACTATAGTCTGACGTGTCAACGAAAGACCTGGCGGGAGGCGAAGATGCATTGGAGGGCGTGGATGTACGTCGACGTTAGGTCGAAGAGGTGTCGGAGAGCCGGTCGTGGACAATGACCGCAGGTGCTTCCTCATCTTTATCGATGTGAGGTCGTTGTCGACGAAGGACGCCCAACCCGTAGAGAGCGGATACTCTCGGTGTTGGGCGATGGGAGGCCGACTTCGATCGTCGTCGTTGTGAGGCCGCCTGGCGGAAGCGGAAGGCAGAGCTCAACGTGGACTGTTCAGGGTTGGAGTTGCGTGAATCGCCTTGGGAGCGAATGGCAGAACGGATGCGATGCCTGGGGCCATTCTTCTGTTGGGGCCAGTCGTTGGTCGACGTTGGAGTTGGATCGGGGGGTGCTGGACTACGTTGGTCGTGGCGTGCAGTTTCGAGCCCGTCGGGGACTGAGCAATCTTCTGTGGTTCTTGGGGCAAGGGCCAGCTGGCGGAGTGCCAAAGCTGATTCCTCTTTTATGCGTTTTTTGTTGGCGAGGTGGTTGGCAATGAGGGCACTCATAGCCTGGAGTTCGTCGCGGATGTCGTGGATCAGGTCGTGGTCGAGCACGTGCTGGTTCCCGGCGGCTGAAAGGGAAGCGGGCGGACCTCCGACAGGTCTGACCATTGTTACGGTTTCAATAAGTTCTCGGGAGGAATCCGGCTAGGGAAGGGGGCCGACGGTGATGAGGGAGAAGAAAAGAGGAAGAAGAGAGAGGACACTTAGGGAGCAACCCTATTTTCTTTCATACATCCAAGATACCCCTCTTTCATACATCCAAGATACTCTTCGAATTTATTTTGAGATATGTACGACTCATTGTTCGTCAACTTATTATGTTAATATTTTACTTTTAGAATATTTACTTATACTTATTACATACAGAAAAATATATTTTGTTATTTATAAGATATAAAAATCCAATATTTTAGAATATCTCTAACATGTTTCTGATTTCCGATATTTAAAAACTCAATCCGACATGTAGCTAGCCGACATCCGATATATACAACCTTGGTCTAAATTGATTTCGTAATTTAAGTTTAACATCTCAGTCAATTCTCGACTGCATTGAGTGAAAAATGAGGAATCATAAATCTGCCCCGATAATTTAGATAAAAAGCTATTAAATATTAATGATGACGATGATAACGATGACAACCGGAGTCCAAACAAGCAGGAGTTCTTACAAAATAATCAAATGCATTGCAACCAATTTCAAAAGGGTACTAAGAATCTACATACTTGCAGCAAATCAAAACAGACAATAAGATCTGATGGTGATTTAAGGCAACAGATAACCAAACTTTTGATGATATATATTTTATGTTATATGCTGTTCAATTCCTTTGTTATATCTTTCTACTGACTGCAAATATTGTTTGTTATTCAATTATGTTGAATATTTTCGTCCATGCCGCCTCAACAGGCTATTTCCCGGCGGTGATGGAGGAAGCAACAGCATGGATCCACCGAGCCAAATGGTTGGACCCATCCATCCTTTCCACCCAAAGATAAAAATAAGACGAGGGGTCCTCGCAGCTGAGTGCGGCGATGTCATGCAGCAATTTTTCAAACTCAGGAGGAAGAAGGATACGAAACAAGAATCATCGCCGCCGTCATGCCTTCCAATGTCAAATCGTCCGACAAAATTATTTACTAAGCTGCATAATATCTTCTGCATTATGTTTTGTTTGTAGCATTCCTTTTTTTTTTCTTTGCCTCCATCTGTAAAGTAAGATCAAGCTTCTTCTGTAGCTAAATATATAGTTTCTTCGCCAATCAGTTGTTTATTGAGCAGATTTTTCTTACTTTTTCTCCTTTTTAAGGATGCATGCAAAAAGGTCACAGGGTAAGGTGGGAGTAAAGTGCGGAGTGCACTTTGCGGTAAAGTGTGGGCATCCAACGATTCGCGTGGATGCCCACATACACGTTGGATGCCCATACTTTACGGTAAAAGCTACTTTTTTTATTTTTCCATAATTAGCTTATAGAGCTTTGGTGATCTTTAGTGTTTGGACTTTGGACTATCAATTAATAAGAATTTTTTTAAATCATTTGTAGGAAATTCAAATATTTAGAGAAAAATCTTTCATAAAGGAAATTCTTTTAGTCCCATTTTGTCAAACTCATTTACTTTATATGAGTATATAAATCTTATCTCTAACCACATACTCATGCGCATGCCCGCTTCAATTAATATTAACATTGAAAATAATCAGTTAGTACTTATTATAAGGGTGCTGTTATAAACAAACTCTTTTTGGTTGCTAGCAAATCAATTTCTATGAGTTTTTACGCGCCTTTTGAAAATATGTCTTGTACATGCATTTTTAGGAAAAGTGTTCAATACGAAAATACAACTTTCGTGTTGAACACTTTTCCTAAAAATGCATGTACAAGACGTATTTTCTTGTTATTTTCAAAAATTCACTATAGTTACGATCAGGGCGATTTTAGGGCCTTGTGCGTGCATTTTTAGGAAAAGTGTTCAACACGAAAGTTGTAGATCTCGACGAGATCTACAATTTTCGTGTTGAACACTTTTCCTAAAAATGCATGTACAAAGCGTATTTTCAAAAGGCGCGTAATAACTCATAGAAATTGGTTTGCTAGCAACCAAAAGGGGCTTGCTTATAACATCACCCTATTATAATCATTGCAAATTATTTGCGTGTTTTAAATTTTTGTAAGATTATACACGCTCTGAGTTATTCGTCTTCTCGTGAATTTATTCCGTTTTTAAGTTTGTTTCATCAATTGAAAGTTTGAGTGTTCTGGGCTTCTTCAGTGTCTACGCACATTAGAATTTTCAGGATTTAGTCAAGTGTTATATATTGGAAGTGAGCATTGGTTAAAAGTCTTTTTAGGACAATGATCTCACGTCTTAACCAGACTCAATTTCTTACTAATGTTTTATTACTGCATCTTTTATTATCGATATATATCTGCTTCCGGGATTGATGCGATGTTGACACGTAGAAAAAGATAACGTGGGAGGCTTAACTGCATGCAAAATTACTAGTATCTCTGTGGAAAGCACGCATGATCTCCACGGAGATCAAGAGGAATCTCCACGGTGATCGCGATCTCCGTGGAGACTGCACGTGATCTCTGTGGAGACCGTGTGCGATCTCCATGGAGACCGTGCGAGATCTCAGTGATCTCCGTGAAAATCGTGCGCGATCTCTGTGATCTCCTTGGTGATCACTTTGTGATCTCAACAAATCTCCGTGGAGATCAATCTTGATCTACGTGGAGATCGTGCGTGATCTCCTTGGAGATCACTATTGATATCTGTGGTGATCACGCGCGATCTTCTCGAAGATTACACGTAATTTTATGTAGTACAGTTTAAGGCTCCGTTTGAGAGGACTTATTTTCCCCGGTCAAGCGGTTACGACCGCATGAATCGAACCTTAATTAAGGTCCGGTTCATGCGGTCGTAACCGTTTGACCGGTGAAAATAAGTCCCCCCAAACGGAGCCTAAGTCTTTCGCTTTTTTTAAAGCCATGTGTTAGTGATTTGGAAAAATAGCTTGGAACCAAAAATTCCTCCTGCACACCAACCCGACTGCATACACTTACCGTTATCGCTTTTGGGTGCACCGTTCGTGCCTTGTTGTGGTTCCTTCCGAGGAAAAAAATGTTGAAGTTTGTAACTCACCTTAGATCACCATGCACAACCTCCAATCTTATTTCCATCCGCACAAATTTTCACGCATTGATATAAAATAAGATCACTTAACACCCTCCAATTGGGGGTGTTTGGCACTAGCCCTGTAAGTTGAGTCGAGCCGGCTCGTGAGCTCGATGAGCTGGCTCGAAAAAAGCTCGACTCGAGCTCGAACCAGTTGAGCTCGAGCTCGAGCTCGACGAGCTCGAGCTCGAGCTCGATTTCGAGCCGAGCTCGAGCTCGATTACTCTTGTTCATGAGCTCGCGAGCCGGCTCGCGAGCTTTTTTTTTGGGTATTTTTTTTTTAAATATATATAAATAAAAATAAAAATGGGTTCATGAGCAAAAAGCTCGCGAGCAGCTCGAGCTCGACTCGAGCTCGCGAGCTCGAAAGCTCGAGCTCAATATACTAGTCTCGAGCTCGAGCTCGAGCCAAGCAGGGTGAGCTCGACGAGCTCGAGCTCGAGCTCGAGCTCGAAATATTTACCTCGAGCTCGAGCTCGAGTTTGAGATTTTTGCCAAGCTCGACTCGAGCTCGACTCGTTTACACCCCTATTTGGCACTTAACACCCTCCAATTAGGGGTGTTTGACACATTGCACCCCAAATTTATTTTTTTGGCACTTTGCACCCTCCAACTCATTTAATGGAGCACTTTGCACCCTCATTTAATTTCAGCCTTTTTATAAATCAAAAAAATCAATTATTATATTAATTCGAGGGATAGTTTTGAAATTCAGATTTAATTCTCACATAACCTAACCTAAAACTCCATTCTCCCGATGATCTCATCCCCATTCCTCCTAGGTTTTATTTCCGTCGCCCTTCTCCCGTCTCCCGCGAACCCAGGCATTCCTTCTCCCCAGCGTGCTCACTCTCCGACGACAACTCCCAGGCAACCTCTCTCCCGACGACATCACTCCCCGACATCCTCTCTCTCTCTGGCGTTCTCCCCGTCCAGCAACAACCCATCGTCGCTCAGGCTATAAATTGTTCGATCTGTTGATTTATCCTACAGATCAGGCAAACCTCTATACAAACAGCAAGATTGCATTTTTTTTAGTTTAGGTTTATTCCTGCTGTTTGATCATCAGATTTTAGATATTAGGTTTTATGGTTTGTGATAGTGGGATTTTAGATTTAGGGTAATATGTTTGTATGACTAAACACTTGCTATAATATGTTTTTATGACTAAAGATAGGGTGCAATGGCAACGCAGAAAATGTAAATGCTTGCTATAAATTTAGGGTAATATGCTGCCTGACAGATGAGGATACATGCATGTTCAGCTAGTCGTTTAAGCTGCAACATCCTCGCGTCTCATTATTATGAAGAAAATTATAATGAAAATTAATTTAGTAATTTAGTAGCTTGTGATTAGCTTGTCTATTTAATTGATATTGAAAAAAAAAATCAATCTTTATGTGCATGATAAAGCATGGTCTTGATGTTGAGAACGAATGATTCAAGAGCGGGCACATGTTACATGTCATTTCAAGCTTCTCTGTTTACTATCAGATTTCATCATTCTTGGTCGTTCATTGGTTCTGTGATAATTTCTTATAGGCCTGATGTTATTAGCTTCTTTGATTTCTGTGATTGCAATTGTTTAATGTTGAAGGATTTGCACGATATGGCTGAACTATCTGGTCAAACACTTTCAATTGGGGGGTGTTAAGTGCCAAAATTCCCGACTTATGTCCTTATTACAAATATGACGATTCATTCTACCCGCAGGTCCGCTTGTTTCGCGAAATTTCCCCCGATCGGTCGTCCCGATCGGTGGCCGCATCTTCCCCATCACCGACGGCGCCCTCTCTATTCCTCTGCCTCGCAGACCAACGGGAAGAAATTGTTGCTTCTTATCCAGGTAGGAAGAGCCGAAGCTAGACACGGGGGAAGATGGTTCGTGCATACAGGATTAAGTTTCCGAACCATCTGAAGAGGAAGAGGCATGAGGAAGAGGAAGCGAAGGAAGAGTTAAGATCTGAAGCTGTAGATTCCAGAGATTATGGCGGAAATGGTGATGAGAAAGTTGAGGATGTGATGGAAGATATACCAGGGATCCCCGTCATAGCACCGGTAGACAGATTGAAGAAGCCTGGTGTGATCTTCATTCTCGATAAAGCCACTCTCGAGATTGGAAAAGTCGGGAAAGTAAGTTGAAGATTGCTTCTTCGAGTTAATGTGTTAATTTCATTTTTTTGATGTGGTTTTTATTAAAGGGGCAGATTTGATGAATGAAAGATTATTATGAAAAGAATAGTTGTAGAAGATTATCCTTTTTCTTTTTAGGAATTTTTGTGAGATTGAATATACCCTTATTAACGCTGTTCATAAGGTCGGGTCTGGAGATATTTATTTATGCTTTCTCTGCACTCTGTTTGTAGGGTTTAAACACGCAATATAGAATCAAAGATTGTTAATGTGACTTGAAACTGACATTCTATTGCCATTTGTTTTCATTGTTCAACTATTCAATAATTCCTTCTGTCTCCTCTCTATTGAAGATGATGAACTTTAGTTTAACATTTAAATCTTATTACAGTAACTATAGTTATGTTTCATGTGTTGCAAGTGCTCCAATCGGGAGTAAACAAATGTTAAAGTTGATAACACTCCAATTTAGATTACCTATAGGCCTAAGTTGGAAATATAGAGGAGTCTGCTTCAAACTTTCTCTTATTATAAAAACAAAATTTTATAGTGAGAATGATTTAACTTGATTAATACATTTTCAAGTCGATATTCTTGTGTAGTATATTTATATGTTCTGTTGCAATCATAGTATTTTAGCCCTAGTTTGTAGAATCAAGCTATTATGTAGAGATTTTCTTCCACTCACATGAAATTGATGATCATTAAATGAATATGTTTCCAACTAATGATTCATTTTATTGCATGTCATAAAGTCTTCAAATTTATTTGGGTAATTTGATTATTGCGTTCTTGAGGTGCTTCGTACACATATTTAAGACAAAATCATGAAAATTCACCCGGGATTGTTTTTCACTATATATTTTTATAGCTTATTAGATAGATTTGAAATAAGAGAAGTAACCTAACACTTATGTATGAAACATGAAGAAGTTTAATTTGAAAAATCAAGTCTAAACCTTCGTAGAGATCATAATTATTTGTTAAAAATGACATAAAACATATGTTTGGATTAACTTAAAAGCTTAAATCAAATTAGCAATGGTGTCAATGATGACCCTTCAATAAACTCACCTCAAAGTAGTGGTGATTGAAGGTTTGCTTTGTGAAATATCGTCCTCCGGACACTTATTATTAACTTCTCTATGTAGTGTATATAATGATTCCTATCGCTCTCTATATTAGCCAATGTTGTATAGGTCCCGTTTAAGGGTAAATGGTGTTCTTCACAGATCCGCGGAACACCAAATTGCAGTTATGGTTCACTACTAGTCGGAATCCTCAACTCTTGCATCCATGAAAATTTCACTCCTTAACTCACTATGTTAGCGAAATTCTCCCTTCCATCCCTTCCTCTTTTCTATCTCCAACCTTCGAAGTAGTTATGGAACCCTTGATGGCTCATTACTATATGCTTCCTTGCCAATTGCGCTGTCTTTCTTTGAAATATTTGATAACTAAAAATATAGTGTGCTTTGCCCCCCCCCCTCTCTCTCTCTTTGAAAGGTTAACTTGTTAAACTTTATGGCCGTGTTTAGGGGAAGGATTTGTCAGCGCGCGAATATGGAGGAATGTCGACGCAGTACCACAATCATTTGTCTGCCCACGATCGGTGTTTGGTGGAATGTGCTAGCGGCAATTCGTAGAAATCCTAAGAATGGGATCGTGGAGAATAATGTGATAGTTACAAATTCAAGAGCTAAAGAATGAGATTTGTGGATGCAAGTGTAATAAGTATGAGATTCATTGATAAAGAGTTGAGGACTGAGATTTTAGAGATAAAGAGAGTCAACATGTGATGCAAGCGGAGAAGTGAAGCTAGAAACTGTAATTTTCCTTATAAATCCTAAATAGATGGGGTGTGGCACGAAGCTAAAACCTAACAAGAAGAAATAAAGATTAAAGTGAAGCCTAGTTGGAGAAGGCATGAGATTCACAGATACATAGTTGAGGACTAATATTCTCATGATACAAGGAGGTGGTGTGTAGCTCTAGTGATGAGTTCATGATTCATAAAGCGAAATTTGTAGTTCTAACAATGTTTTCCTGCCTGAGCGCACTATCACTGTTGAAACCAATACTTGGTCTCTTGTGGAGTTCGGGGTCCCCAAAAGAGGGGGTGACCTCGCACTTACTTCTCTCAAGGGAGAGCGCTAGGCCGAAGATTTAGGAAACTAGGAACAAGACCAAGGGCTCAGCGGGGAGGTCCCACCACACACCCGGAAGATCTTAGAGCGCTTCCCCTCCCAAGCCAATGCTGAGCTTGGGGCACCTTTGGAGGCTCTCTTCCCCCACCAAAGAGACCTAGGGGGAGAGTAGCCAAGAGAGAGTGAGATCTGCCTTCAAAGGTGCCCCCTTGGTCCTATTTATAGAATTCCTTGCTTGGTCTGCCAATAGCCACAATCTGGCCTACGAGATTACCAAAATACCCTTGGATTTGGCATGCGAACAGCCAAATCCCGCCATTCCGAGGCGCTATACGTAGCCCAGAACATCCTCCCGGGGCCGGGCGCGAGGGGGCTGACTTCCTCCCTACCTCCCCCTCGCTGGGATCTCGCCCCCCTTGCTGGGGGCGAGGGGCGAGAGGAGCTCGCCCCCCCTTGCTGGGGGCGGGGGGGGGGGGGGGGGGGGGGGGGGGGGGGGGGGGGCGAGAGGAGCTCGCCCCCCTCTTTGGGAGTGGGGGCGAGAGGAGCTCGCCCCCCTCTTGCTGGGAGCGGGGCGAGCGGGGGCGAGAGGAGCTCGCCCCCCTTGCTGCTGGGAGCGGGGCGAGAGAAGCTCGCCCCCTCCTTGGGAGCGGGGCCGAGAGGAGCTCGCCCCCCTCTTGCTGGGAGCGGGGCGAGAGGAGCTCGCCCCCTCCTTGGGAGCGGGGGCGAGAAGAGCTCGCCCCCCTCTTGCTTGCCTCCTACACGAGCTGGGTGAGCGGGAGGTCTCTACCTCCACCGCTCGCCCTCCTCTCTCCTTGCCCTGGAACATACTAAAAAATAATGTCAAAAATATCTCATGGGATCTGGGGGCCCACTCGGCGAATACAGGGTTGTACAATCACACCCTTATTTAGTTCATTACTTTTTTTTAGATTGGGTAGCATGAACTTAATAATAATGAATTTATAATATTTATATTATATACGGGAAATGGAAACCTTAATTACATGTTTTGGCCCCTGAATGAACTTTGCGTGGACAGGGTGGTAACCTCCAAGTTCCTCCATGAAGATTTTCTTCTTTCTACTGAGGATTATGTGATCTCTTTTTGGGCAAGAGAAGATATCTGAGAATGGTACGTGAAGATGGAAAAATGCAGAGTTTAGGAAAAGTTTCTTGTTCTTCTATACCCTAAATTGAAGGAGATGTTTATATATAGTATCTCTTGATGATTTGTAGAAAAAAGATACCCCAAATAATTACAACTGACAAAATATTTTCATTGTTGATTTGTAGACATTGGACAATCAGATGGTACTCGTAGAACCAGATGGACATGCGAGTTGGCTGAGGGTACTTTGTTGTCCATGGGCTCTATGCGGGAAACAAGGTTGTAAATATCGTATGTCGGTGGCTTGTTAAATTGAGTTTTTACATATCAAATGTCAGAAGTCGAAGACATGCCGGAGATATTTTAGAATATCGGATATTTATTTTTATAATAAAAAATTATTTTTATGTATACGGAGTATAGTCTAAAATGGAATGTAAAAGCAACAACTAAGTTGTCTTATTTATGTAGAGAGATTAAAGTGACATCATTTCTACAGTTGAATGATAAGTTGTCTTATTCCATTATTCGACCCAAGAGAGTAGGCGACACCAATAATAGGATTTGTCGAGGCTAAGGTTGTGGAGGTATTATTCAAGGAAGCAGTTGACGACCTCAGTTTGGTCATTAATGGAGCTTGTTTGGATGGATGGGTCTTGTAATTTGAAGAGGATCTGCCAAAAGGATTCAAGGAAGATGAGATTGCAATCATTAATGATACTACCTGGCAAGTCATGTAGTTTACATACATGTAAAATAAAGAGTTCTACGATAGATGGAGTAAAACTTGGCAGGTAAGGGAATGAAACTCGTGTATTTGAAGAGGCGGCCAACACCGATTCTGAATGCGATTTTGTCGAGAGATGGTGGAAGGTGGTAATGAATTCCATGGAAATGTGTTCTCAGATTTGGTGTTGGATTGGGAGGGGTTGTAGTAGGTTGACTAGTAATTGAATGACGATCCTGTTTTGTTTGAAATGACACTTGGTCACTAAATTTAATGATATCTCGTTATAGGCCAATCCATGAAAAGGTTGCGTGGATGCGTAAAAAGGTGTTAAGGAAACCAAAATGGTTGTTGAAGGCATAAATGGAGACTTTTGATTGTGTGGTGTGGATTTAGAAGTGGTTTCCAAAGGGAATTTTCGCTCTCGTGGTTGAGTGTGTCCTCAATGTTAGATGTGAGTTAGACTAATTGATTGTGGGGTTTGTAGAAGTGTCGGCATTGAAACTTCTCGTTGTAGTTGAAGAAGATGCCGTGTTCATGGTTGTGTTGTATTTTTTACGAATTTTACTAGGGTGTTGGGGTTAGTGGTTTGGTTTGTTGTCAGGAGGTGGGCAGGTAAATGGGTAGAGGTATGTTTGGAGATGTATTTATGGAGGGCATTGTTGTCGACAATCTAGCGGGTGCATATTGGTGTGTGAGTTGTTAGAAAGGGAGGAGGTAGGTTGCGTAGATCGTCAAACTTATCATAATTGTAGCTTGACGAGACTGATTGCTTGGACATGATAGTTGGTTAAAGACATGTACTTTGTAGTGAATATCGACATGACATCATGATATGAAATGCTCAGCATAAAGTTATCAGACAGATTGGTGGTGCATACACTCTTTGATATGTGTGAACCAAGCAAGGGTAGGGTTGTCCATGCAAGAGGTAATGTCGAGGCATTGTTTGCCTTGGATGTGGTGGCAGGTGAAAGCGGTGACTTGCTAATCCAAACAAGTGATTTTGATCCATCAAATCGAGGGAAATCGAGGTAATTGGATTATGGGATGAGCTTGTAAGAGAGTGGAGATGGGTGAGGATGGGGGTTGAAAAGGGTATCAGGCTTGAAGGGTGTTTGATTGTGATTTTTCAGGAGGTGATGGTTGAGTGCATGAAATGTGGATTATTGGGTAGTTGAACAAAGAGGATTTTGATGGTGAGGACAATCTGCAACACAATGGTGAGGGTGGTGAAGAGATGGTGGTATGTGGTTCTCAAGATATTGATTGAGTAGACAGTGGCAGTAATAGGCGAGGGCTTCAATGTCGAAGGACTGTTCGGTAGTGACTTCTTGGAGTTGCGTCGTCAAATTTTCATGTTTTTTTAACCTTTCCCTTTGTCATTATATGCGGTGGATGGGTGGTAGGTTAGACCGATTGATATGATATCATTTCAAGCAAAAGAGGAGCTTTGTCAAAAGGGGTCAAGGAAAGGGGGATATTACGATTTAGAGATTGATTGTTTTTCTGTGCAAACAAAGGAGGCTATGCTCTAAATATATGGTCTCGACTATTTACAGAAAGATACATTAAATAATTACAATTGGCAAAATAACTACATTATTGGTTAGTCGACATTCAGTATTTGACATATTACTTGGAGCAAGTAGATGGTACCTGAGCACCTTCGAGCACCAAATGTCATTATTCTCGGCATTAAATGCCCAACAGAGTTTCCAACCGTGATTTTAGGAGAGTACCGAGTGAAGAATTTGTGAGGGATTCATCAAAAGATGCCATGAAAAAGGTATGAATGGACCCTAGGCCAGTTCCAACTAACCTGCTTAATGTTGATGTTATCGGCGTGTTTGTTTGATGTTATTAGAGTGTGTTATGGTCCCACATGACGAGTTATTCAATTGTATTTATGTTTCATTATTAGGTCAGTGTCAACGCATGTCACGTTTAATTATTAGGTGCGAGTCTGTTTATTATATTTGTTTATATTAGGCGTTTAGTATTTTATATAAATCCAACTGCTCGGGCTTATTACGCTTACACTATTTTATAATTATATTTAAGGGACCTCTTGGGTCATGAATAGATATCAAAGAAACTATGAAAAGTTATTTTCCTCTCTCTAGTTTTCTTCCTCTCTCTAGTTCTTTCCTCTTCATCCCCATTCTAGGGTTAGGGTTGAGCAAGCTCCCGTCTTCCTCCTTGCATCCTCCGTGGTTGAGCTCGGCTCCCTTGTATTAAAGCCTCCACCACCACCGACGTGATCCCAACAATGTTACAGGTAGGCTGTAACAGGTTCTTGGTCGATACTTTACTGTTTGAACAGGAGAATTTCTTGTGACAAAATGCTTCCTGAGTTCTGAAGTTGGTTTTAGTTCCCCTTTTTCTGAAAACGGATTGTAAATTGGTGAAATTTGAATATGATCTTATGTAGAAGTGCTTATGATTGTGCTTGGTGAGAGGTACTGCTATGTTGCAATCTGAAGTAAATATTTGTTGTGTTTTTTGTCTGGATAAGCATCATAAACTTTTTTCTCTCATTATGATACTAAGATGTAGTTAATATTCATTTTGGATACCAAAAAGATTTGGAATAAGAGAAGGATGTATATTTGTCAAATGGTTAGATTTTCTTTCTTCATCCAGAATAATTCTACTAATTTTTGATGCTCCTAAAGTTACTAATCTATTGCATTTATGACATTGTAATTAGGATGCACTTCTAGTAATTGCATTCAAAATAGTTTCTTTTTCACTCTAATTCATCTATGTTTATGAAATTTAATACTGAGTCTATTCCTCATGATTTTCAGAAACATCAGCTTCTGAACTCTGATGAGCATGCTAACTTTCTAAAAAAGCATAATAAAGATCCTTCTGAGTACAGGCCTGACATTATCCATCAGGTTTGTCATGGTTCATAAATCTCTAGTTTTCTTTAATTTTATATTCATTGGTTGCTAGTTCATAGTTGAACAGTGGAGCTTGCAATTTGCATATATTTCTAGTGGCATATTGCTCCTTGCTTGAGAATATAACATTGTTTTTTTATCACCTTGAACATACATCGTTGAACTAGTCTTATGGTTCCTCCAGATCCAGAAGCACATCATGTTGGCTATGACTTTTTTCCGTTCTGACAATATTCATTCCTTGTGCTAAAATTGAAATTCAATTGTTTAAGAACCCATATTTGTAACCTTTTGTCAAAGTACTTTTGTATTTTTGTTTTTTTATATCTTATGAGTTTGCTTCAATGCATGTCATGTACTGATTCTTGTTTTTAACAATTACTATATAATTTATGATGATCTCAGGCACTTCTTTCCATATTGGACAGCCCCTTAACTAAGGCTGGTAGGCTGCAGGCTCTATATATACGTTCAACAGGACGTGAACTCATTGAAGTCAAACCAAATGTTCGTATTCCAAGAACTTTCAGGCGATTCTGTGGTCTTATGGGTTAGTTACTATATAACTTTCTATATTGTCACTAGTTCGTCCATTTATAATCCAAGTTGCATGCTTATAATAGTATTCACTAACATGTGATGCCCTGTTAATTTTTCAGTGCAGTTATTAGAGAAGCATAAGATAACTGCTGAAGGCAGTCGAGAGAAGCTTCTTGCTCTGATTAAGAATCCTGTAACAGATCACTTGCCTGTTAACTCACGAAAAATAGGTGATCTTCTATCATTTTAACAATGATGATGCATTGATGTTTTTTGACTTTGTTGTGCAAGGATGGAGACGAGATATTAGATATGATACGATATAGATACAAGTGATTTTCAAGAAAACCTAGGATATGGAATACATTTTTGTTTTTTTGTTATTTATAAAAATTTTTGTGCAAGACCAATGCTCTGGATGCTGAATGAAGGAAGCATGGTTATGTGCACATAAATCAAAATGGATTCTTGAGTCTGCCCTCTCTGATGTCTTTGGCTTTGATTTGAGGGCATGATTCCGCAACAAACGTGACGGTATAGGGGGCCACTATTTCAGTGGTAATCTGTGAGCAGCCACTTTGTGCATCTATTGTCAAAGGTTCGGTCTTTCTCCTCTGAGAGAAGCCACTTTGGGCATAGGGCCAAAGGTTAGGTCTGTTTCCAATCTTCCCCCGCCCATACCCCCAATGATTGGGGACTATATGGGTTCTGTTGTTGTTGTTGTTATTTATAAAAATAAATGCAAATTAAGGAAGGACATGTGTGATATTCACATTTTCATTTTTTTCAATCATTGTATCTCACATACCATATGTTAAATGAAGACAATTCGTAAGGCCGTTGCAATTATCTGTTCTTCGGTTCTTCCTACTTCATTGAGATTAATATTGAACCTCATCTAATACTTATCTCTGTAGGTCTATCGTACAGTTCTGATAAAGTAGTTCAGATGCGTGACTATGTTGCTGCTGCTAGTGACAATGTCAATCTTGTCTTTGTGGTATGCCTTAACGGTCATTGCTATCTTCTGTTTTTATACTTTTTTTAATTATAACCAAATCTTAACAATATTTAGGTGGGTGCTATGTCGCATGGAGTCATAGATAAAGGATTTGTAGAAGACTTCATATCAAGTATGTTGTTTTATGCTGAACGAGTTTTAGCTTTTATGGTTTTTAAAGCTTTATAGAAATTCATATTCCAGTTATTCAAGATTTTTCGTAGACAGTAGGCTCTAGATTAAATTGAAGTGTCATCAACTTATATTTTTTTGGTGAAGCGATACTTATTTTCGATATATTTGGTTCTCTTAACTTACTAACTTACACCCTAATTTTCTGAGAGAACCACCAAATGATCCTGTTGCAGACTCAGCCTTCAATCGGTTGTCTAAACAAATTCTCTCAACAAATCACTTCTGTAAAAAAAATCATTGGGTGCCATCTAATCACTAATCCGTAGCAAAAAAGTTATTATAGGATGAAGAGAAAGTGATGACGATAGATGGTGCAAACATCAATTTATCTTCTTGATTAACTTCTTTTTTCATTCTACTCATCAACCATTCATTACTATTTTCTATCTCTTAAGAAATGAAATCAATGCGGTCACTGACATCATATTGAAGTCCAACTCTCAATTATGTTTCACAAATTTTAAATCATTCAAAAGTTGAGCTAGCACATTCTTTCTTTCTTTTTTTGAAAACAAGAAGTTTACAAAAGAGATCTGGCTTAGACACGCCTTTTATTCTTCAAAGGAGCAAAAAGACGCTCAAAGGAGCATACCTCTGAGGCTCTGAGCTCGGTGAGCCTTGAGCCTTAGCATGACCTTTAACAACATAGCCTGCGGAAAGCCTCCCCTCCATTGTTTATGCCTGCTTGAGCTATTCCAGTGTCATTCCAGCCGCTAATCCAGCCCACGACCACCACTTCTCTAGCCTCCAGACGCTGTTTCCCCCCTTCGTTGCCGCCCATCTAGCCTCCAGGGATCTTCTCTCCACTCTCCCAAGCATCTCCACCCACTGAATTTTTTCCAGCCACCTCCCATCTCAACCTTGGCCCCCTTTCAGCATCTCCCTGTAGCCCGACCATCGTCCCTGCACAGTCCCACAGCCCGCGTCCCATTTCCCAGACTGCAGCCACCCTGAACACCCCCCCCCCCCCCCCCCCCCCCCCCCCCCCAACCTTCCCTTCCTTGTGCGCTTGCAGCCTTCTAGCATCCCTCGACAGCCACCACCTTCCCTCCATGGCAACCGGCTCTTTCCTCCACCGCCAACACCGATTACTCGGTGAGTTGCGTTTTAGTTTCGTTGTCCTTTACATCGCACGAGTACTCTTATTTTTTGCTAGTGATATTTAACTCAATTTGATTTTGACTATTTCATTTCTCGGTAGACGTGCAATACTTATTCGTTTGCATTTAATTTTTGCGCAATCCCAATTAGTTGCAACTAATATTTATTTGCTTAATTTTTATTATTTTACTAAATGCCCGTTGGAAATACTTGCATGGTTGAACTATTTGCACTGCACTAGTTCTGGGTTTATGTTGTGAGCATCTCATTCAAGGATTGTGTGTTTGTTTGTGTGCTTGCACTTTCATTTTCATTTTAGGATTGGCCGTTGATTCATTGCCGTTCTTGATTGTTCGCATTCATTTAGGGTTAGGGCATCGCATACTCGTCACCTTACGCAGAAAGCTTCTAACTGAATTGGCCTTTAAATTTGATACCTCTTATAAAGCATCAGTATAGCATCATCAAAAGAAAAGTCGCAATATTTCATTTAGGGTTAGGGCATCGCATACTCGTCACCCGACGCAGAAAGCTTCCAACTGAAATGGCCTTTAAATTTGATACCTCTTATATAGCATCAGTATAGCATCATCAAAAGAAAAACTCGCAATATTGCATTAAACTTTTTACTAAGAACATCAATATCCATATCATTGCTTCTCACTGATCTGCTAGGCTTATCCCTATATATTGAAATGAAACTACATTATTGTCCAATTCTCATGATCTTCAAACGCCTCTTGTTGTGAAATCTGAGATCACTGCCCCGACAATCAAAACTCCTTTATAAATTTACTCTTGAAAATAAAGGATTTCCTTGCCCTATTTCTACGAAGGCTGATAATTGCGCAAACGCTACAAACGTAGTTGTTCTTTGTCCTAACTAGCTTAACAGGCACGGGATACCTCGTGTACAATATATAGGCAGTGATGCCAATACTCCAATCATTTCAGGCTATAATGGAGTATTTGTCTAGCATATTTTACTTTATTTTGTTATAATATTCTTTATTTAGTTGTTCTTCCTTTTATATTTATTTAGATTAATCTTTCTAAGGAACCCTCCTTCCACACATTGATTGGTGAAATATCAGATCCGTGTCATGATGTCACTTTTGATTGAGCGCGATTTTAATCGACCCACCTCCGAAAACGAATATATTGATAATGCCGGAGATAATTAACCCCTCGTCACTGAAAAGAAAGAAGAGGATTTTGTTGAGCATAGTGTTTGTGTAATTCAATTCCTTATCAAACCCAACCGACGCATGTGGGTTGGAAATGTTCAAATATCTAGTCATTTGCTACTCATCCCATTTTGTAGTTATAAAGTAAAATACTTGGCCCCGATGGATGTGGTGGGTAAAACGGGAAGTCCCAAAGTTGCGCCTGGATGGAGGTTTTTATGGCTCCGTTTGGCACGACGGTGGCAGTCGTGAACACGGTAGTAAAACCGTCATTCGTGAACCGGCACCTAGGAACTTCATCCACTTTTATGTTCAAGTGGATGAAGTTTCTTAGGTGGGCGTTCATGAATGACGGTTTTACCACCGTGTTCATGACCGCCACCACTGCACCAAATGGAGCCTATGTAAAGTAATAGATAGAGCAAGGAGAGAGCAATTTGAGTTTCTACCTTTGTCTGTTCATTATGAAATACATTGCTGTATTTCTATTTCTTATTAGTTTACTAAATCCGGGTGAAGACATGATTTGACCGAATCTCTATGGAATTCTACGAATGAGCTACGTTCAATATAATATATTTTCCCGTTCTTTTTTGTCGGTCACTTAACGTTTTCCTCGTCTTCCTGCAGTTTCAAATTACCCTCTCAGTGCAGCGTGCTGCATAAGCCGGATATGCAACGCGCTGGAGCAGAAGTGGAAGATATTATGATCTCATCCTCGCAGCCACGAATGTTTGATGTAGTTTGATTGATCAAACTGCCAGAGTAATTTAAATTGCAGATTTGTGCTTGTAGTTTGTTTTTTCTGCCTGAACTTATCCTATTAGCTTATTATCTCTAGCTAGTGTTATATTAGGGTAAAATGGTAATTAGTAGTTGTATCCCCTCCTATATAAGGGGTGTGGGGCCTTATTGTGGATCTTGGGATTCTTGGTTTAGGAATCCTCAAAAGGTTGGCGCGAATGTACCACGTAGTTTTTGCTTAAAAGCACGGCTACTAATTAGGGCCCGTTTGTCTGTGTTTTTGCTCCATTTCCATTGGGGGAAAACACCACCGCCAAAAAAACTGTTTGGTAACCCTCTAATTCTCACCATCACCGCTCCAAAACACCCTTTTGATCTTTTTTGAGAACGCAGCCACCCTCCTACATTCCTCACCACTCTATTGCCAACGCTCCAACTCTCACCACCGAAACAAACGGACTCTAAAGAGAGCAGCTTGTTTTAGAGTTATATTTTAGTTTGGGTCTACTGGACACCAATGTATGTTTTTATTTTATTTTAAAAGAACATTTCTCACGCAAAAGTAGTTTTAATGTTCAAAAGACCTTTTTTGCAGCGAATTGGTAAGCTGAAAATGTTGTCACAAAGTCCATTTCTTTTCATGAGCAGCTATTTGATATAGGCTTCGTTTGGCGTGGTGGTGGCGGTCGTGAATGCGGTGGTCATCAACCGCTCACCTAAACAATTCATGCATTTTATGCTTAAAACTAATTTATTTTCTTGTTAGCGGTCATAACCTTTGTCTTGCCAAAGGTACATTCTATTATAATGATGTTTTTGACCAAACTCATCGGAGCAAATAAGCCGTGCTAAACGAAGCCATAATCTATGGCGATGTCAAACATTTTTCAAATTTATTTGGAAGTTCGAAAATGCCTGCAGAATATTTTCGTTAAAGATCGGTTGATGGTTATGTTTTGGAAAGAAAAACACCCATGGCAGCAGCCCTTGAGTATGAAAGTGGCATAGAAAGTTAGGTCATGGGGAGCATGTGGATTAGTTAAGATTGTTTTTTAAGTCGGAGAAGGTTTTATTTGCTTAATTGGAAAGGCG
This sequence comes from Dactylorhiza incarnata, assembly GCA_033032865.1. Classification (NCBI taxonomy): domain Eukaryota; kingdom Viridiplantae; phylum Streptophyta; class Magnoliopsida; order Asparagales; family Orchidaceae; genus Dactylorhiza; species Dactylorhiza incarnata. The sequence continues at coordinate 3,865,919 of JAWHQI010000123.1, read as the reverse complement.
CATAGCGGGACGTCGCCATTTGACAAGTAGATCTATAAATCTCTCAAGTAAATCTCTCGACGAGTTTCAGTAACGTCTTATCATGTGGCAGATTTCTCGAATAAATTTCTATAACGCGCAATTCGGTTTCCTAATTCCACTTCTCATGTTTGGTTCACCAGATTCCCATTGGACTTGGCTCAATTCCGATGAAATTCATATTAGTCTAAATTGTCCTCACACTTCAAACTGGCGGAATTCAGTTCCTTACCCGAGCCCAGCATCTCCCACGTTCACGTTCTCAGATGTCGTTCATGCTGACGGCGGATAGCAACTTCAGGCGATCTCCTCCACTTTCATATCGGACATTGAATCGGCGGAGCGAAATGTTCTAGATTTACCGTCACTCCATCTACAATATTATGTACTAGTGGAATGTCCACTGATTTTGCCAACAATAAAATTTGGGCGTTGTTATCGGCAAACCATGTTATGCTATTAGCAAACCATCTATTTTGAAAATGACTATTAGCAAATTTTTTTGTTATTGGCAAACCATCAAAATAAAGTAGATGCACCGGAACACAACTCTTGAGTTAGACAAAGTGGCTGGTATGGACCATAAATCAATAACAATATACCTTAATTCGGTAGACATTACACATTCCGACTCAGCCTCCATAATACAATAAATGAACTTAATACACCGGAACACGATTGGCGTTTTCGTCCTCACTGGTTCGCAATAGCCGGCGGCGTCACTGACGTTTTTGATCGAGGAATAGGTTTCGCAATAGCCGGATGCATTATCGCGAAGAGCGAAGAGGAGAAAACGAAGGAATAGGGCTTTCAGTTTAGGCGGAAAGAGGGAGAATAAGGTTTGCTAATAGCGCATTTTTTTAGATTTGAGGAAAAAACTCCATATTAGTGAACCAGATTTATTTTGATTTGCTAATAGTGAAATCCGATTTGCTATTAACAATGTCCATTAAAACCCTTGCAGATATTCCTCTTCCATAGTATCTCACCAAACGGTAGTAGTACCTTCAGTAGCAACACTATTTTATCACGTGAGACACATTATTAATATATATTTTTCTTTCCATTCTTTTTATTTTCATTTATCTACTTTTATTTTATTATATTTATTTTTTAATCTATTAGTTTTAAAAAAATTATTTTTTCTTGATTAATAATATAGATATAATATGGCATGACAATAAATTTAGATCATTTATAATAGCACACCTCGTCTCGCTATTAGCGCACTAAAAACTAATAAATAAACTCTTACTTTATAACTATAGTCGCAGCCCCTCTTAAATATCCCATGAAAGCCACTTTCGCTAGGTCGACCGCGGTCTCGGTTTGTCTTCCGAATTTCGCCTGGCAGCGCATCTCTTCTCGATTTCGTCTGGCCTCGTTTTTTCCTCCCATTTTCGTCGTCGGAATCCTCCTCTCGCCTCTACCCTCACCTTCCTCTTACTGCACCTCCTTCGACGAGCTGCTGAACTAGAAAACTCCTATTCCGCCTAGCTGTGGAAGGCACCGGGGGAGCGGATTTGAAGCCACTTAGTCTTTATGACTAACGGTTGCTACGTCCCTCTTTTTAGGAGCGCATCCTGGGGCAGCAGGGCAAGGTGCTGGAGGAGGATAGTCAGGTCAGGATGACAGGGCCGAAGACCACGATACCCTCACTACCGTCGGTGACCGATGTGAGCGCAGTTTGAGATGTAGCCCTTGGGGCATTTAGCTTGATACTCTGGTACTTTTGCAGGAGCTCTCGGAGCTTCTTGTCTTTTGTACTTATTTGGACTCTTTACTTATGTGAATTTATGGCTTCTTGTTTTTAGTTTATTGATGGGTTGGCGCTGTTCAGTTGGTTTGGCCGGCAGGATAGGCGTCTTGTGGGGGAGGCTAGCTCGTGTGCTGACGCTTCCGCAAGGCGGCTGTCCTGGACATAAGACTCCCCTCGGCCGTGTTTTGTGTTCCGGGAGAGGGGGGGTCTTACAAATGGTATCAACTCCTATTCCGCCTAGCTATGCCTCCTTCCACGGGAGTTTCTTCATGTATTTCATGCAGCTTCTACATTGCTTACCCAACGGAACAAGCAGTTGTAGGTGAGGATAAGCATGTTGTGTAGGAAGCCAATTCTGTTCTCCTCTGCCTCACCGCCCTCGCCCCTATCGTTCTCTACACCGATTGACCCGCCACCTTCTCCCATTCCATTTGTGAGTATATTCTCTCGCATTGAATCGGCTGAAAGAAGCCCTTGTTATAATCTCGCTTTCTTTCTTTATTTGCGGTTAATGTGGATTCTATTGTGGCTTCTAATATCATTTCTTGGTCACGCTTCTTGGATCAGGGAATAATGATTTTGCCGAAGAAATTACAAATCTGGTAAAATGAAAATGAGTTGCCCAAATTTAATTTTTCTTGCTGCTTGATTTGTCATCGTTTCCCCTTCTGATAAGTAAAGCTAATTTGAAGAAAAAAAAAATCTTTTGATATGGGCGCAGAATGTGAGGAACGTGGCCACGACACTAAAAGCTCTCAACCATGTGTTTTGAAATGTATGTCAATTTTTTTCCGGTTTTTGAGTGGTGTGCTGATAGCCGGTATGTGTGAAAATAAAATTTGGTGAGGTGCTAATATCACAAAGTGAGTAATAGCGAGATTAGGTGTGCCATTAACGATGCTCTAAATTTAAGTGGAAAAATTATGTAGCTACTATCATAATAAAGTATTAAAATATAATTTAAAAATATTATATCATACTAAATAATTTATAATTAATTTAATATCATTTATATAATGTATAGTATAAACTAGGGTTCGTGCACAGATTCCCTATGGACAGTGCTAATTAGTAAAAGTACTCGGCCTTGCTCGATATTCGCAGTAATATTGGCGACCAAAACTAATTTTACACAAGGCATCGAGTGAGGCTTATGTAATGCCGACATATAATGTGCACCAATGATCGTGCACGATCGCTATTATAATATGATTTAGACGAGACATTGGCTCCGTTTGGCGCGGTGTTTTTGCTCCGGTGAGTTTGGACAAAAACACCGCCGTCGTAGAATGTATGTTTGACATGACAACGGTTATGACAGTTACCAAGGAAAGAAAAAAAAATTTAAATATAAAAATAAATGAAGTTCCTTGTGTGAGGTTGGGCGTTCAAGAACATCGATTCATAATCATCGTGTTCACGACCGCCACCGCCGTGCCGAACAGAGCCACCAAGAGACTCGCTTTGCACAGCTGGGACTCCGCACATTCACTTGAAACATGTCCTGTTCTTCGTGAATGTGCCATGTCAATACTAATTAAAATAAATCAAAATCAAATTAATTAAACTAAACTAAAATAATATAAATGGAACAACAACTCTCGAGCTTTTATCCCACTATAGTGGGGTCGGCTATATGGATCCTCGGTTGTCATTGTGCCCTGTCTTTAGTCATAATCTCACTAATGTTTAAATACATCATGTCTTTCCTTATATTTTCATTCCAAGTATTCATTGGTCTACCCGTCCCCCGTTTAATATGCCTAGTGAATAAACTCTATAACGCCTAAGAGATGCCTCTAATGGTCTCCTTTGTACGTGCCCAAACCATCTCAGTTGAGCTTCTCGCATCTTCTCTGCAACTAGTGTCACTCATGTCTTTTCCCTGACACATTCATTCTTAATTTTATCCAGTCTCGTGTGTCCACACATCCACCTAAGCATTCTCATCTCCGCAACTCCCATTTTTTTTGTTTATGTACACAATTCACTGCCCAACACTCAGAGCCATAGAGCATCGCAAATTCACTTGAAACATGACCCCTTTTCCTCTTCGTACTCAGTTGCATCTGAAATACACGACATATTTTGAATATCTTAAGCTTGTTTGTTAGGCATTTTTCTCCGTCGTGTTCTTCGAAAAATGCGAACATTATTATTTTTTGACCGTTTGTATAATCTCCATTTTGTACCATCACTCACCCGAGACATTGTTAATCTGTGTGCAATGTGTGTGCTTTCATTTAGTATAATGGTTTATCGTTATGTGATCACGGGCAATCATGTGAACCTAATTGCGGCGATGTTGTGTGGTTTTAAAAAAAAATGTAAATACAACTACAATGCTTTAAAAATACCGCAAAATTTCACAAAATACTTTGCACGTGTGACTATTGTTGTTGCTTTCAACGTGCAAATTGGATGGCGAGAATAGTTTAAGGCTCCGTTTGACGCGATTTTTTTGGTCCGGTGAGTTGAGACAAAGACCCTACCGTCATAAAATACATGTTTGACATGACAACGATTATGACTGCAACCAAGAAAAGAAACTAGTTTTGAACATAAAAGTGGATGAAGTTTATTAGGTGAGGTCGGGCGATCACAAACAGTGGTTCAAAAACACCGTGTTCATGACTGCCATCACTGTGTCAAACAAAGTCTAAATCTGACATATAACTTTCTGTTGGGAAAATGACCCTCAATGTTCTCTTAATTTGAAGAAGGTTCACACTCAATGCTAAGTACAAGTTGCATTTGATAAACCCCATTTTATCTCATGACCATGCAGGGTTAGGTCATACCAAGGTGTGAAGTAAGTTCAGTAGGTTTGCTGTCTATACCGCTGAGACAAGCTCTCAGTCTCAGCTGAACCGCTGAGACAAGGCCAAGGGCCGCTGAGAAGATGTTTAGGCCAGCTGAGCTGCAGATAGAAGAAAATCGCTGAGACAACTGTCTGTCTCAGCGGATCCGCTGGGACGGGACAGAAGAAGCTGCTGAAACTGGTATTTGTCTCAGCCTAACCGCTGAGACCGATTCAAAAGGACTGGCGGGTTTTGCTTTTGGCGCAAGCTGCAAAAAAACAAGATATGGTACTCCAATCTCGTACATGTTGTGTCAGAGGACATCTGATAGCCGTTGAAGATTTGTGAAGTATAAAAGAGAAAATTAGGGCTTTGTAGAAGCCCTCTCTCACACCCTCACTCTCTCCAACTCTCCAGCACACAAAAGAAGAACAAGATTACTGTTTCATTGTCGGCGGCCAAGAAAGCTTTCACTTCCTGTTTCCTGAAGCTGCAAGGAGAGAATAGATTGCTCCTCTTGATCAACTCAAGGTAGAGCAAGTTGATCCTCACTCTTTCTCTGAAGAAAAAGATCAGAAGAATCAAAGTTGAGGCCATTGGACTCATCCCAGATTCAAGACTGCCACAGCAGTTGTTCTGCAACAGAAGATTAAGTTTATTCTATCTTCTTTTGTAATCATACATTATTATTACTGTAGGAACTTAACAGTTTTGAGTGGTAGGGCACGCGAGGGAGGGGGTAGGAACCAGCCCCTCCCAAGGTGCCCATGGGGGTCTATTTATAGACTTCCCAAAACATGGTCTGCGGATAGCCATAAATCCACTATCCGCGGCCCACTAATCGACCCGAACCACTGAAACCAGGGTCACCCCACCTGCGCGAGTGGACATCGATCCACTCACGAACTTGGCCGCGAGTGGAGGATCCTCCACTTGCCCCTTGGACGGGCGAGTGGGGCGGTCCCCCACTCACCGAGTGGGATTCCTCCCACTCGTCCGGCGAGTGGGATCCTTCCCACTCACCGAGTGGGTGGAACCCCTCCCACTCGCCCAAAGGGACGGGCGAGTGGGGTCCTTCCCACTCGCCGAGTGGGATTCCTCCCACTCGTCGGGCGAGTGGGATCCTTCCCACTCGCCGAGTGGGTGGAACCCCTCCCACTCGCCCAAAGGGACGGGCGAGTGGGGTCCCTCCCACTCACCGAGTGGGATTCCTCCCACTCGTCGGGCGAGTGGGATCCTTCCCACTCGCCGAGTGGGTGGAACACCTCCCACTCGCCCAAAAGGACGGGCGAGTGGGGGATGTCCCCCCCACTCACCCGAGGAAGGTGGGTGCTCGGCCCACTTGATCCATTGCTCTTCCTTCCATCTCCTTCGGGCCCGCCTCGATTCCGCTGAGTCTGGGTTAACCAAATCAGCTCGACAAATATGGGGGTTGTACACAATCCCCGCTCTTTTCGAGCTTGTTTCAAGCTCGGAAAGAATGTCCCCACCTATTTGACGAGTAGGTAGAGTTCGTAGGGGAATCTTTGGAGGGCCACGCTCGACGACTATAAAAACCCCGAAGGGGGAGGTGAGGAGAGCACCATCCCTGAGAGCTCCCCCTACTCCCCCCACTCGAACAGGATGGATCCACCCCGAGACTTCAGGGCCCGCTTCAAGGCTCTTTCTGGGAAGGGTCAGACCGACCTAACGGAGCTTAGAGCTTTGGTTCGTGGCCCTTCGCTCTCCCCCACTCGGTTAGTGATGCGATCACCGCGGAAGAAACCCCGTCCCGACCCGGTGAAGGAGACGACGTCGTCATCCTCCCAAGGGATGACCGAGTTCGTCCGAGGCCTGAGGCTAGATGCGGTAGTGATTCTTCCTCCCTCTCTGCTTCTCATTTGCGGTCATAACGTGACAATTGAGATGCATTTCTTAACTTCTCGTAGCTTCTTTCGGATGGAGGCGAAGGGACCCGGAACATGACGGAGATGACGGGTGCGGATGCCCGGGTGAGCCATGCCACCCTTGTTCAAGAACCTGCCGCCTTCTCGACCGCTTATGACGATCCTTCTTCTAAAGGTGAAGGGCTCGAGGACTCACAAGGTAACGCTGCTCTAAGGTCCTCAGCTAAACCGAAATGCTTGGGAATCTAACTCGATCTCTCTTGCAGGAGGGGACAAGACCTCGACGGGTCAATCGAGCCGGAGGGAGTTCTCCCCCCCCCCCCCCCCCCCCCCCGCTCCTCTCCCCTATTATGACTGGGGAACCTGCTGAGGACCAACCCAGCGTCCTCGAGCGTCTGGGTCAACTGGCCGATACGGTGCGGAGGCAGGAGGCCTTACTACACGAGCTGCGAGAGGGAAGATGGTCTGCCGGTCCTGACCCTCCCGCCCGCGTCTGCGCGCTGGAGCGGCGGATGGAGAGGTTGGAAAACGAGCTCAACCTGCTAAGGGGGGAGGTCCGGCTTGTGTCCGGGGGCATAGCTGCGCCACTCGCAGATCACTTGCGCCGGGTGGAGGCTTCCGTTCGCACCGTGAGCGAGGAGGTTGCTGCGACGAAAGAATGCATCGGGTCCGCGCATGGGATGACGTCGTGCATCCCGGATCAGGGTTTCTGGAAGTGGATGCCACGCTGAACGACTTTTATTTATGACCTTCTATTTGCTATGTAATAATAGGGGTTAGCCTCGCATGGTGGTTCAATCCACCTTGCGATCAGATGCTTTGACCTTTGTTGATTCATATCTTGCTTAGATCACTGCTCTTTTGCTAATCAATATGTTAGGGTAAGCGACGTGATGTTGAGACAATCGACTAATAGGCGGGAGGCAGAGGCTATGAATGGACAATCTCGGGATGAAGTGGTTGGACGGTGTCAGGGGAGGTATGGGTGAGTGGATCTCACGATCCGCCCACCCCTGCCGAGCGAGTGGACCATGAGGATGAATGGACGATCTCGGGATGAAGTGGTTGGACGGTGTCAGGGGAGGTATGGGTGAGTGGATCTCACGATCCGACCACCCCTGCCGAGCGAGTGGACCATGAGGTCCACTGTCGTGCCCCGGGCGAGTGGACCTCAAGGTCCGCTCGCCTGTGCACGGGGTGAGTGGACCTTGTGGTCCACTCGCCCGGGGTGAGTGGACCTCGTGGTCCACTCCCCCCTTGCCCTGGGCGAGTGGGCCCCGTGGTCCACTCGCCTTCCCGTTGCATTCCCCCCTATAAATACACCTCCCCTTCCCTCTTCTATGTCCTCACCTTTACCTTCCTCCTTGTCTTGCCTTCTCTTCGGAGTCTACTCCTCCTCTTCCTAGCGATCCTGCGATATGGCACCTAACCGCCCTCCCGTTGCGAGGAATGGTCGAGAACAGAGCGCGACTAATTTTTCAGGGCACTCCTTCCCCAAGGGAAGGGTATCCAAGGAGGACTTCCTAGCTTTCAAGAGCTCTTACTTTCCTGAGGGGTGGTCGTCCCCACGCCCATCGGCGGGGGAGACCATCAATTCCTTCTACAGGGACTGGCTCGCATTCCCCCTTCCTCATTTTGAGGCTGGGCTACGACTTCCCCTGTGGCCCGAGGTGAAGGAGTTTTTTAACTACTTCGACGTAGTCCCCGCTCAGGTCAATTCGAATGCGATTTCGATGTTAACGACCTATGCTTGCTATCTGTGGGAGGAAAGGGTCGAGTTCGACCTGAGCGTATTTCGCAAGGTCTTTGTCTTCTGAGCGACTCCCGACGGAGTTTGCTTTTTAATCGGTACGCATGCGAAGGTAAGTGAGAGCTCCAACAAGGTCCGCCACTGGAATGACTCCTTCGTGTTCGTTCGGGATGACCTGGGCGACATCCCCTTCTCTCCCATTCAGAGACCTGAGAAGGTCTGCAAAGCTCCTTCGTTATGTGGGGAGGCCGCCGAGCTGCACAACCGCCTTGAGGGTGTGAGCTTTGAGGTCGAGCACCTTCAGAGGAACATTGATCGGCTCACCTACGTGGAGCCGGGGACAGGTATTCGGACCCTACTAACGTCCTTTCTCTCCTTTTTACCTCCACCTATGGTTGGTCACTCCCTTTCAACTTGTGCAGGTGAACGGTCCCTCCCGCGATATCCTCCCTTTGCGGGGGGGGGGGGGGGGGGGAGGGGAAGCTCTTCTCCCGCCCGCTGGTTTGCTAAGGAGGATGCGGCCACCTGTGTCTCAGCTCCGAAGGTTCCCGGACTAAGGCAAAGGAGGGACAAAGGTCCGGCCGAAGAGGAGGGGGTACCCTCCTCCCCGCCGAAGGGTCCGAGGATGCGACGGGGGAAAGTTGTCTGCCGGAGGGACTCCGGGGTACTACCTAGGGAGAGAGGGGAACCGAGCGATCCCCACGCGTTGGCGAACCATCCCAACTTCGGGATGGGGGAGGAAGCCACGGACCCCCTCGGCGACCCCGTCGTCCATTGGGACGAAACGATGAATCGGGTCTCACTCACCTCTCAGCGACCTTTGTGGGTTGAGGGGGATGTCATCGACAATGCTGCATACAACTTCTCCTTTGGCATCTATGGCCGGCAGGATGCTGCCTCCTACAAGGAGATGTCCATGCGCGACCTCGCGTGCGCGAGCTCTCAGGCCTTGCTTCGTGCAAATGAGCTCTCCCACATGGCCGCCCATCGAGGTCTTAGTCTCTTGAACAGGTGGAGGCGAACCGATGCGTCGAAGCTGGCGGCGGAAGAGAAGGCTGCTGACCTCGCGACGCGCTTGGTTACTACCGAGAGACTCTTAGAGGAGTCGTCTGGAGGCTTGGTTCGTGATTATGTTGATGGCTTTTCCTTTCTCAACCTCTCCACCTGCACGGGCTCTAACCCTTCTATTTTGCCGACCTGCAGGGACCTGGCGCTGTCGACTCGCTTAGGAGACGGTGCGAGGAGTCGGACCAGGAGGTGCACGACCTGAGGGCTCAGCTTGCTGAGGCCCAAAGACAGCTAAAGGAGAAAGGGAAAGAAAGAGGTGGACCTTCGAAGGCATCGACGTCCGCCCCACCTTGCCCGGCTGAAGCCGAGAGTGCTCAGAGGAAGATCGTGACGACAACGGCCCAGGCCCTGGTGAGCCGCCTTCCTGAGGCTGATGCTCTCCGAGACAGCTGGAGGGGGGTCTCTGCCGACGACATCCTGCACGAGTTCTTCCCTTCTCCCGGGCGACCTGACTCGTCTCCTTGCAGCGGTGGTTATTCCCCCTGAATGTCAGGGTTGTCAGGGGCCCCTCCTTTCTTGCTGCTTCTTATAGGAACCATGTGTTGGAGTTACCATTGTGATCTAGAAGTGGTCAAACATGTAATGTCACTGCCAACGCGATATGAGCCTGCAGGGTCACACATAAGAGCATGTGGAGAAGTTGAAAGATTGACTATGTTGGTAAAGGTTACCAATCACCATATAGAATGGGGGGAAGTTCAGCAAATGTTGCTGTCTGAATTCGTCGGGTTTACACGGATAGAATTCGTCGGATTCGTTGGGATTCGTCGGATTGTTCCGTGGAATCTCGACGAATTGTTACAGAGATCCTTAACTCGGCAAATGTTGCCGTCTGACATGATTCGTCGGATTCGTCGGGATTCGTCGGATTGTTCCATGGAATCTCGACGAATTGTCACAGAGAGCATTAACTCGGCAAATGTTGTCGTCTGATGTGATTCGTCGGAATTCGTCGGATTGTCCCGTGAAAACTCGACGAATGCTGTTCCGTGGAATCCCGACGAATTGTAACAGAAGCCCCTATTTTGTTGTGTGGTCTGCGGATAGCGATTCTTCTAGAAGCTGTTTATCCTTTGGGTATAAATAGGACTTCTTTTAGGGTTCTCATAACTTACGAAGTAGAAGCCGACGGAAGGAGTTCCGTTCCGCTCGAACCCTAGACGGAAGTGTTCCGTCATTCCGAATCGTCTCCGCCGACTTCCTCTCCGACAATTGTCGCCGGTGTTGTTCTTCCTGAAGCGGATCTAGCAATCCGTGGAAGCGCAAGGTGTAGTCTTCTTCTCCCGGCTCGTGTGGACTGTTGTAGAGGCGTAGACATTATTCTACGTGAGAACTCTCGCATAGCCGACGAAGACAATCTTCTTCTTGGAGCATCTTGGTTGGATTTGATCCAATCCCGCAAAGGTAATTTCATACCTAGCATTTGATTAACTTCTTGATTCAACATTCATGGTCGATCCGAATCTTTTGGGTTGTTTCTCTTCATTTCCGCTGCGCCTACATTTGATGTATGGTTCTAGAAAAACCCAACACCATGCACCTCTTGTATGTATTCTTCTTTTAACCCTGCATACATCGGTAGCGGTGGAGTGATAACTTATGTAATGTATGTTGCCACTGATCCAGCTATTATTCCTATGAATCTTTTAGCTCGTCCTCCTTTCTTTTTGCTGCTTGAATGGAACGATGCTCTAGGTCTTGGCCTCTTCATGGGAGGAAGAGATCTCAACATCCCCATTAGGTCTCAGGCCCGCTCCTCAGGTCAACCTGACGAGTCCCCCATCTGCCGGCATGACTGAGCCCGGCGAATGGTCTCCAGTCAGGGACCTTAACAATTTGAGGCGGAGTTCTCATCCGCGTCCTGGGAGCTTTGCTTACCTGGAGACAGGGGAACTCAACTCCCTTCCAATCCAATTGGAGGCGGAAGTACCCACCCGCGTCCTAGGGGCTCAGCTTGCCTGGAGTCAGAGGAACTCAACGCCCTCCCAAATCCTTTACTGAGTAGCGAGTCGATCTGACGAGCCCCCCATCTGCCGGCATGACTGAGCCCGACGAATGGTCTCCAGTTAGGGACCTTGCCAACTGGGGGTGGAATACCCGTCTGCCACCCTAGGTGCTTACCTTCACCTGAAGGCAGAGGAACTCAACACCCTCCCAAGTCGGTTACTGAATAGCGAGTCGACCTGACGAGCCCCCCATCTACCGGCATGACTGAGCCCGACGAATGGTCTCCGGTCAGGGACCTTGCCAAATGGGGGTGAAATACCCATCTGCCACCCTAGGTGCTTACCTTCCCCTGAAGGCAGAGGAACTCAACACCCTCCCAAGTCGGTTACTGAATAGCGAGTCGACCTGACGAGCCCCTCATCTACCGGCATGACTGAGCCCGACGAATGGTCTCCAGTCAGGGACCTTGAACCAAGATATTACCCCGGAACCTTTTTTATTCAAACTTCCTGCGATACAAGTCCATTACATCACGCCCCTTTCGGGCTCACTCGGCCATATGCTCCCTGGCCATCTTCTTCATCGCCTCCTCTACCTCTTCCGCTTTTTCCATCCACCCGATTACATTAACTGCAGTAACATAGCACTGACGCGCCTCCCGGGGATCTCCCCTGACTTTGATCTGGACCTCTCCGGAGTTGTACTTCAGACATTGGTGGTAGGAAGACGGTACGCACTTGTAAGCGCTGATGAGAGGACGCCCGAAGATAGCGTTGTAACTGCTCGGCGCATCCACGATGACGAATCGGCAGTTCTTTGAAGTTCCTCCCAGGGTGACGAGGAGTTCGACTCCTCCCTCCACCTCCTTCCTTTCCCCGGAGAATCCGAAGAGTGGCCCATCTGATGCCAGCACCTGCTTCGCCTCGACCTTCATCCCTTCGAAGGCTTTCTTGAACACCATGTTCACCAAGCTCTCGTTGTCGACCAGGATCCGGGAGACCGTGAAGTTCTCGATCGCCGCCTTGATGATGAGTGCGTCGCAGAAAGGGTCCTCATGGGCCGGCATATCCCGGGCTGAGAAGGTGATCCTCTCGCCCGGAGGTGGGGATCGGGAGGTCAAAGCGATGCTTCAGCGGTATATGGCGTGGAGGCTCCCCTTCCGGGTGGCCTCTATGCCCGCCCCTCCGTGGATGACCCTGATCCCTCCCAGTGCCCCCACGTCGACACTCTCCTCACACGGGTCATCCTCCTCCTTACTCTTGCCCTTTCCTCCTGCCTGCGGACCTTCTAGGCACAACTGCTTCCCCCCTGCTGGGAATCTCCCTTCTCCTCTCATCTCAAGGAACTCCGGGCAAGCTGCGGTTGCGTGACCTTCCTGCTGGTGGAAGTCACAATATGGCAGCGCCAGCTCGTTCCCCTACTTCTCCCAGCGACCCTTCTTCCTCCCTCCTCTCTTCCGGCCAATGGCCATAGCCTGCAGAGGCTGGACCTGTAGCGCTGCCGAGTTATGCTGCCACCCAGCCGGGTTGAACTGCCCATGCCTCCCCTGAGAACCTTCTCCTCCCTGGAAATGGCCCCTTCCTTGGCCTTGAGGGGACCCTACCGGCGACCTCCAAGCTGGCCGGGCGGCTGACGGTTGTGACCACCAGCCTTGCTCCTGTCCAACGGGGGGTCCCTGGTGTCCCTGACTCCTCATCTCCTCCTTCCTTCTTCCTCCATGCTCCTTCCTTTCCTCCTCTGCTACCTGGGCTAACCTCGTCACGAACTCCTGGTTGGTGGCCTCGCACTCAATTTCCCTATCAGCGCGCTCCATCAGCTCCTCGAAAGATAGGGGGATCCCGAGTTAGACTCATCTTGAACAACCCCTGCTGCAGCCAAAGGGTGAAGGCTAGTTGCAGGGTGTGCCCGGACACCTCGACGACGAGGAGGACCTCCGCCTGGAACCTATCCATGTAGCTAGCCAGCGTCTCCCCTGACTTTTGTCGGACCAAGAACAAGGCCTCCACCCCCTCCTCCTCTTCTTCGAGGTAGAGAACCTCAACAAGAAACTTCGGCGTAAGTCCTCGAAGCTGTAAATGGTACCCACCGGGAGCTGGTGGAACCAATCTCTTGCCTTTCCCTGGAACATGACGGCGAAGAGCTTACATTTAAAGGCATCTGACATCTGTCTGATCGAGTTCATATCCTCAAACCATTGAAGATGCTGGAGAGGATCATTGCTTCCTTCATAGTAGGACATGGCGGGGTCGCGGAACCCATCTGGAACGGGGGCTGACACGATCAGCTCGCAGAAAGGACTTCTCCACCCTCCCTGGTTGGACGGAGGCGTTCCTATCATCTCCCTGCCGGGGCAGCTGTTCCCGGGCGAGCTGTTGAAGAGCACTCGCGCTTGGAGGCTCAAACCCTCCTCCGAGGCCGGCTCTCTTCCTTGCTGATGGTTCTCCCTACTTCCATCGAAGGTGGTGTGGTAATCCTAGGTGCAGATGGTGTCGAGCATTCGCCACGAGTGGGGGGGTGCGTCCTGCAAGAGCTCCAGGATCCTTTTACTGAACTCGTCGAAGTCACTCTTCTTCACATACTCACAGGTAGGAGGTGGGTCTCCCAACTCATCGCTTCCGGCCATGAGACTTAGCTCAGAGCTTTCCGAACTAACCGCTTCCACGCTCACCGCACCAGAATGTTGAAACCAGTAACCTGATTTCAGCGTTCGAAAGGGGGATGCGGCTAGCCCTTACTTAACCCAAGCTAAGACACTTGACCGGTCGCTAAGAACTGAGAGACCTTGCCCTTGGAGAACACCTAAGTCCACAAACGGACCCCTTAAGCTGCAACGTGGAGGTCCCACCACATACCCGAAAGCTCTCAAGGAACTTCCCCTCCCAAGCCAATGCTGATCCTGGGCACCTTGGAGGGCACTAAGAACCACCTCACCGTCAACTTTCGATGACAAGGGGAGGGGGGTGCTTGCTCACAAGACCACGCGAGGGAGGGGGTAGGAACCAGCCCCTCCCAAGGTGCCCATGGGGGTCGATTTATAGACTTCCCAAAACGTGGTCTGCGGATAGCCAAAAATCCACTATCCGCAGCCCACCAATCGACCCGAACGACTGAAACCAGGGTCGCCCCACCTGCGCGAGTGGACATCGATCCACTCGCGAACTTGGCCGCGAATGGAGGATCCTCCACTCGCCCCTTGGACGAGCGAGTGGGGCGGTCCCCCACTCACCGAGTGGGATTCCTCCCACTCGCCGGGCGAGTGGGATCCTTTCCACTCGCCGAGTGGGTGGAACCCCTCCAGCTCGCCCAAAGGGACGGGCGAGTGGGGTCCCTCCCACTCACCGAGTGGGATTCCTCCCACTCGCCGGGCGAGTGGAATCCTTCCCACTCGCCGAGTGGGTGGAACCCCTCCCACTCGCCCAAAGGGACGGGCGAGTGAGGTCCTTCCCACTCACCGAGTGGGATTCCTCCCACTCACCGGGCGAGTGGGATCCTTCCCACTCACCGAGTGGGTGGAACCCCTCCCACTCGCCCAAAGGGACGAGCGAGTGGGGGATGTCCCCCCCCCCCCCCCCACTCACCCGAGGAAGGTGGGTGCTCGGCCCACTTGATCCATTGCTCTTCCTTCCATCTCCTTCGGGCCCGCCTCGATTCTGCTTAGTCTGGGTTAACCAAATCAGCTCGACAAATATGGGGGTTGTACATTGCCCATATGCAACAAAGAAAACTTTGGCATATGGAAGCAAAAGGTTAGATTGTTTATGGAAGCATCTGACCCAAGGACTTACATCACAGTAAAACAAGGGCCCTTCACTTTTCAAACTGCCTCCACCATAGATCCAACCAGGAGAGTAGCCAAGGCCTTCAATGACTTGACCAAGGATGAACTGGCATTATTCACTATGGATAAAAGAGCACAGAACATAATAGTTAATGCTATTGATGACTCTACATTTCAGAACTTGGTACACTGCACAACTGCCAAGGAAATGTGGGATACTTTAGTGGTGTATATGAAATGGACAACTGAGGTGAGAGATGATAGAAAGTCACTCCTCAATCAAGAATATGAAGCCTTCAGGAAGCTGAGCCAGGGGAGCATTTACATTTGCTATGAAAGGTTCTTTAGGATAGTCAATGAACTAAGATCCTATGAAAGAGTGTTCAGTGACTATGAGCTTAATGATAAGTTTCTTAGATCTCTAACTAGAGACTGGTACACAAAAATCTGTGTCATCAGGGAAGTGGCCAAGCTTGGTGAGACTCCTACTCATATACTCTTTGGAAAGTTGCTCTCTTATGAGATGCAACTATCTGCAAGAAAGGAAGAAGACACTTCAACAAGGGCTCATGCAAGGGAGAGATCTGTGGCTCTCAATGCTGATAGCTCCAAGAAGAGCAAGGCCAGGATAGTGTCTCCTCCAAGAAAGAATGTTGAATCAGATAAGTCTGAGAATAGCACTTTAGACAACTCTTCCTCTGATGAAGAGTTTGCTGCCTTCTCAAGGTAGTTCAAGAAGATGATGATGAGGAAGCAGTGGAAGAACAAGCCCTACTCCTCATCACACTCCAAGAAAGACCACATCAAATCTGAAAGGAAGCACCCAAAGGGTGATAGGTATGATTCTAACTCTAGTAAACATGTTTCAAATAACATCATTTGATATTGCTGCAGCAAGCCTGGACATGTCATAGCTGACTGTCCAGTCAAAAGGAAGGAAAAGGGTGACACGAAAAATCACCACCAAAAGGATAGGAAGGGTGAAAAATGCTTCCTAGCAAAGAAAGGAAAAAGTTGGAGTGAATCTGAGTCCTCATCCTCAGATCAGATGCTGAAGAAGAAGCCTATATTGGGTTGTTTGCAGCAGAAAAGAAAGATGATTGTCCTGCTGCCAGAATTGGAATCAGGGCCCCTTTATCACATTCAGACAGTGATATAGAGGAGGATGAAGAGGACAATGTTCAACTAGACCTCATGGCCATCACTGATGTGGAGGACAGTCGGAACAACTCTGACAATGAACCAGTATTAATTCACTCCATCTCCTCTTCTGATTATGAGACAAGCCCAGAATCTGAAACACTTTCATCAATTGGTGGAAGTGATTCAGAATCTGAGGAAGATGTCAATCAATTGATTGGCAAGTATGGTTCTCTCTTGGAAGCTCTGAAAAGGAGCAAGAAGATGGCCAAGAGGTAAGCCCAAGAAATTGCTTCCCTTAATATGGTTAAGAAAGAGTGCACTGAGTCACCCTCTATGGTGGCTCAGATGAGTAGACAAATAAGCCATCTTAAGGGAATAACAATTGTGCATTTAAGCACCATATCCCAAAATAACATGGTCATCAATGACCTTGAGGAGAAGCTTGTGAAAGAAAATGGCATAATGACTCAATTCTCCAAACCCAAATATGTGCTTCCTATTATTGACACATTTTCCTCTCAAACCAATAGAAGAGGACTAGGGTTCAATAAAATGGAAGTAGGAGAAGGGAGTGGAGAAAATAGCAAGGATAAGGCTAAACCTTATACCACCTTTCAGAAGGTATTGCTTCCTACTAACAGACATGATCATGAAAGCATTTATGGTCACTGGAAGAATGGAAGCTCCTATAGGAAGGAAAACACTCCTTCCTATAGTGAAAGAAAGGGTATGAGAATGAGTGTCATGAAGGCTCCCCATGAAGAAATTCAAATGGCCCAACCTAGGCCATTTGTATTTGGTACTACAGCCTCATCATTCAGGAGTATGGAAGCAAATTCTTCCAAGCACTGTACAACAAAGAACATGGCTGCTGTAAAACCTGTAGACAAGTCCTCTTGCTCAGCATCTGATGCCATCAAATCTTGTCTGGCCTCCATGGCAAAGCAAGTTGATGCCATTAAGACAAAGGGTGCCAAGACTGTACAGAGGCTAACATTCAGCCAGATCATTGCTGAAAGAAATATGAAAAATGTTGTTGTCTCCCCTCCTGAACATAAGCACAGTGATGTTATTTCATCAAGAAATGTTCAGAAGAGGAGATAATATTCATGAATGTTGGTGTTGTGGTAAAGTGAGACACTTTGTCATAGATTGTTGGTACAATCCCAATGTACCAAATGCAAAGAAAAGTCTTCCTGCAAAGAGTGCAGTTGCTGTGAGGTCATCTCATCATGCTAACAAGGACCTAGGACCCAAAATTATTTGGGCTCCTAAGGGTAACTAAACTCCTTCTTGCAGGTTAGTTCAAGTACCAGCCTCAACCAAATATAGTACTTGGATAGTGAGTGCTCAAGGCACATGATAGGAACCAGAAATCTTCTACAGGACTACAAAGCTGTGAAGAATGGACCTAAAGTCATCTTTGGTAGATCTGAAAGAGGAATCACCAAGGGATATAGTATGATCTCCAATGACATAGTTTCAATCACAAGGGTAGCTTATATTGAAGGGTTGCAACACAACCTAGTGAGCATAAGTCAACTATGTGATCTCGGCTATGCCATTGAATTTCACAATGACAAGTGCTTGATCAAAAAATCTAATGACTTAGAGACCATTCTCTCAGGCACTAGGAGTGGTTATGTTTATTGCTTAGACTTTATATGCAGTAATTCTCTTTCATATGTATGTCTAGTAGCAAATGAAAATGAGTCTCTTTATGTTCAATGGCACAAGGGACTTGCCCACATTAACTACAAGATAATGTATAGACTATTCTCTAAAAACTTTGTTAGGAATAGTCCTAATTTAAAATGTATTAAAAGTGGTCTCTGTCATGCTTGCCAAATGGGTAAGCAAACAAGGGCCACCTTTAAAAGTATTGGCTCCAAAGACACTGAAAGATGTCTATATCTGTTGCACATGGACTTGTTTGGTCCTTTGCCAATTCAGAGTCTAGGAAGGAAGTTGTATACTTTAGTGATTGTTGATGATCACTCAAAATATACATGAGTATTCTTCCTTAAGAAGAAATCAATACATTGAATGTCTTTATAAATCATGTCAAGGCTATTCAGAATGACTTACAATGTGCTGTGGTCAGGACTAGGACTGACCATGGTACAGAATTTCAATCTGAAGTCATGACAAGGTTTTGTCAAGAATATGGTATCACCCAAGAGTTCTCCTCCCCAAGGATTCCACAACAAAATGGTGTGGCTGGGAGGAGGAATAGAACCTTGATAGAGCTGGAAGAACATTGTTTAGTGACTCCTCCCTCCCAGAATACTTTCAGGCTGAGGCAGTCAATACTGCATGTTATGTTCTTAATAGGGCTTCCATTAATAAGGTTCATGGAATAACTCACTATGAGATTATGAAAGGCAAACAACCTACAATTTCATACTTTAGAATCTTTTGTTCAAAATGCTACATATTAAATAATGGAAAATCTTAATTAACAAAGTTTGCATAAAAATGCAATGTGGGGGTTCTTGTTGGCTATAACTCACATAATAGAGCTTATAGAGTGTATAATAAGAAAACTCATGTTGTAGAAGAGTCTATGCATGTAGTATTTGATGAGACCAGCCTAATCTATAAGGGCTGATCTAACTCTTCTATTTTGACAGGAAATAAGAAGGACATGGAAAAGATGTCTGTGCAAGACATACCCAGCAGTAGTAAGGCATATACAGATGCAGCAATTCCTGAAGAGGAAGAGGTCCAAGGTTCTGAAGACACAGTTGAACCAGTAGAAGTATTACAACAAGCTGAGGACAGATTGCCTGCAGCTGTAAGACACCTAAGGGATCATCCAAGAGAACAAATTATTGGAGACCAGAACCAAGGTGGACTGACCAGAAGTAGGGCTCATAATGAGGCCCTATTCTTGAGCTTCTTATCACAAATGGAGCCCAAGAAGTTTGAAGAAGTCAACCAAGACACCTTTTGGATTCAAGCAATGCAAGAAGAACTTCTACAATTCAAAAGATGCAAGGTGTGGAAGTTGGTGCCAAAACCTCAAGGACACAATATTATTGGCACCAAATGGATTTACATGAACAAGTTGGATGAAAATGGTATAATCATCAAGAACAAGGCAAGATTGGTAGCCAAGGGCTACATACAAGAAGAGGGAATAAACTTTGATCAAACCTTTGCCCATGTTGCAAAGTTAGAAGCAATTAGGATATTCTTTGCCTATGCTGCCCACAAGGGGTTTAAGGTATACCAAATGGATGTCAAATCAACCTTCCTCAATGGAGACTTAAAGGAAGAGGTATATGTTGAACAACCATCAGGTTTTGTGCATCCACCCCTCACTAATCATGTATATTTACTTAGGAAAACTCTTTATGGTCTAAAACAAGCCACTGGGGCTTGGTATGAGACATTGTCTAGCTTTCTAATCAAGAACAAGTTCTTGAGGGGAAAGATAGATAGTACATTGTTTCTTAAGGAAATAAGGGGCAAGTGTCTCATAGTCCAAATATATGTTCATGACATAATATTTGGGTTTACTGATGACAACATCTACAAAAGGTTTGCCAACCTCATGCAGGGGGAGTTTGAGATGATCAGTATGAGAGAGCTCAAGTACTTTTTAGGCCTCAAAGTGAAACAGTCTGATGAGGGTATATTCATCACTCAGACCAAGTACACTAGGGAGCTTATCAAGAAGTTTGGGATGGAATCAACTTCCACCATGAAAACTCCCATGGGGTCCAACATTTCCCTGGACAAAGATGAAAAGGGCAAGGCCTTTGATGAATCCATGTACAGGTGCATTATTAGATCCCTATTGTATCTAACTGCTAGTAGACCAGACATTATGTATGTTATATGTGTATGTGCTAGGTACCAGGCATGCCCTAAGGAATCTCACTACTCAGCTGCAAAGAGGATTTTGAGATACCTTAAAGGCAGCATACATCTTGGACTTTGGTACCCTAAGAACAATGATTTTGAACTAACATGATTTTCAAATGCAGATTTTGCAGGCTGCAAAGAAGATAGGAAAAGCACAAGTGACACTTGTCAATTCCTAGGAAGAAGGTTGATATCTTGGAGCAGCAAAAAGCAGACAAGTGTGGCCATATCCACTGCTGAGTCTGAATACATTGCTGCAGGAAGTTGTTGTGCACAACTATTGTGGATTCAACATCAATTAGAGGACTACAACCTCAAGGTAAGTGAATCTCCTCTCTATTGTGACTCATCCAGTGTTATCTCTATTGCTAAGAATCCTGTCTCTCATAGCAGGACTAAACACATAGAGATAAGATGTCATTTTATAAGGGAACATGTTGAATGTAAGGACATCTGCCTTGAATTTGTCCCCACTGACAATCAAGTTGCTGATATCTTTAAAAAGCCACTGGATGAAGCCAAGTTTAACTCTTTCAAGATTGAACTAGGAATGTTAAATATTGAATAATTCCTCTTGCAAATCTTCTATGCTATTATGCTTGTTAAGTTAGAATTCAAAATCTTATCACATCAACACCTAGTGACATGATTAGGTCATAGCGCATTTTGACATCACAACGATTAATGATAAGGTAATAAGATCAGCTAAAACAGAAGACTATTTCAGTTGAGCCGCTGAGATAGCTGGGAAAAGTCTCAACAGAACTGCTAAGACTGCTAAAACTGTCCCAACGACTAATAGTGCTCTGTCCCAGCGTTTAGGTCGCCGTCTCAGCGGTTCCGCTGAGATGGGATGGGTTCATTATACTTTGTCTAAATGCAACCCCAATTGACCCAATTCTACTTACAATTATAAGAGCAATTAAAACTAATTATTATGGTTAATCATAACAAAGACTTAGGTCATATAAATGAACAATCTTTAATCAGTAAGAGGTACACAACCCTTCTTTCCTGGCCGCCGAGACGAACCCCTTTCGTCTCAGCACATTCTTCTACAACAACAATGGCTCCCAAAAGCTCTAAAGACCCTCTTGAAGGATAAGAAATAGTCAGGAATGGGTTTGCCCATGCTCCAGAAGAAATTAAGGAAGTGATTCAACTCGTGGAAGACCAAGGCCTGAAATTTCTTCTATCTGAACCCTGTGTCATTCTCAGAACTGAAGTCCTGGAATGGTTTGGCAATGCTAAGTTATCCACTTCCAAGTCATCCCTCAAGTCAAATATTGGAGAAGATAGAATCAAGATAACCTCTGCAAAACTACAAAAAGCATTACAGCTTCCATCCTGCAGTCCAAGTGAGGAGGAAGACATTTCTGAGAAAGACAAGAAAAGGCTCTGAAATGGACTGAGAACAATGATGCCAAAACTGGATCATTAAAGAGGGAATTCTTCAACCAAAGGGGAAAACTTCTATCAGATATTGTGGGAAAAGCCATTCTTTGCAAACCAGGGTCCCATGACACAATCTCAAAGTACATGTTTGACCTCATGACAAGGATAATACTGAAAAGGAAAACCTCTTGGGGAGAAGTCATCTTTCAAAAGATCAAGGAATGTTTGCAGGCACCCAACATGGGCAGAATTCTCTCTCTGTACCTACTCCAAACCTACCCTGACAAGTTTAGCAAATCCAAAGGAGCAAACCTCCACTATCTCAAGAGAATGTATATCAAGACATTAGAAAGGTTTACCAGGGTGTTTCCCATGAGCCAGCCCTCTGAGTCAAAAGACTCAGGAAAAAGAAATCCAAAGCTGTGAAGAAGCCAAGACTGGTTCTACCAAGTTCTGAGTCTGACCACTCAGATACAAATGAAGATGATAGTGCTGATCTTGGATCACACAGCATTCCCGATAAGGATGACTTGCATCCTGACAATGTCCATCCACAGGACTTGGACTTAAACAGTACCCCTGGTCATTAATCCTTAAACTTCACATTACTCTTAATAATATTTTACCATGGCCAACCAACTAAATTAATCACAAATGACACTTAAATTATGTGGACCACAGCTCCCCAAAGCCAGTTGAATGCTCCATCTGAGGGGGAGCATCAACAAGAGCCATCCCCCATGGATGGTATCAATGATCAAGATGGAAGTGATGAAGACAAATCTGACAAGGACAAAGTTCCTTCTCATAAGGACTTACAAAGTAAGCTTGATACAATAATATTAGATCTTGAAAGAAGAATATCAAATAATATTGATGACTTCCCAGCTCTCTGGGACTTACCACAACAAGGCCCATTTGATGCCCCATATGAGGGGGAGAAGCAGCAAGAGCCAACTGCAGATAAATATGATGTTCTTGGTAAGTCTTACAAACTCATCTTTAGATTGATTAAATCGCAAACTCTAACTCCAAATAACTATCCCAGCCTTTCTAGACTCATCTGACAAAGATGCTCTCTCTGAGGGGGAGGAGCCAGATCATGCTGATGATGAAATACATGATTTGGACAATGATGGAGTCCATCCAGATGATATAGCAATCTTTGCTGAAAAGGTGGATGCTCCAACTGCATTAATGCCTGAACCTGCAGTGCAGATTGTACTTCACATAGTACCTCCTCCAAGTCCACCAAGGCCCCCAACCCCAATCATCCCTGATCCACAAGCTTCCACCTCCACTTCATCAGATGAGAATATTCTCAATGCAATTAACCTGATGCTACAGAATAATCTCACTTCCATGAAAACTTATGTTGACCAGTCAGTTAGCACAGTTAAAGCTTATATTGATCAGTCCATCATGAATGTGAAGACTGGAGTAATTGCTGAGGTCAAGGAAATTAAGGAAAATACTGGAATACTGAATAAGCAAATGACCAAATGGTTTGACCTAGCTGAAAAGATAGTAATATCTTAGAATACCATTCTCAGGTCTATGGACAAACACCTCCAGCTATCTAAACAAGACATAACATATGTAACAAAATTTGTCAGCCAGACAGATGAAGTGATTGAAAAGTCAGCAAATCACATCCAAGAGTATGTCTACTCAACATCATTGCAGTTGAATGAAGAAGCTGACAGAAATAAGGAGGAGCTGAAGATTGACAGTGCAAATGTATTCCAATCCATTGCTGAAACAGTCACTGCTACCCAACTGAATGCTGAGGTAGTCAAACTCAAAAATGAACTTCAAGCAGATTTTGAGAATGTTTTCCAAACCCTATCTGGCACCATAACAACAGCTAAGCAAGACCTCCATCAACAAGTATATGAAGAAGCCAGAAAGGGGGAGAACACAAATGTTATTATAAATTCTGACCTTACTCTTAAGATTCTACAAGGTACAAGGATTGCACATAATCTTCCTCTCTTATATGTCAATAGGGCAGAAGATTGGGATTTCCCACATCAAGAAGCAATTGCCCAGAATGAGAGATTGAAAAAGAGAAGAGAAAAAGAACATGTATTATTGCTTTCTGAAGAATACATGAGAGAAAGAAGTGAGGAATCCTCTTTTCGACTCTGACTCTCCCACTCCAGTCGTTGCTTTGCAAAATAGAGACCCTGATCATGAGTATTGGAGTGATGACTCCAAAGAAAATAATAATAAATGTCTGGATAAGCCATGGTCAAATTGGAAAAGACATTGATAAGCTCTATCCATCTGAAGAATGGATTAAAAATTTAGAGAGAAATACAAAAAAAGAAAGGGCATTCAAAGCTAATCTGGTAAGAAAAGATAACCCAAGAAGAATGCCTTCAAGGTACATCCCAAAGCCATTTCTGTATTTCCAAAGGCAAGAGAACAAAAGGAAAATAGCTGAGATTGAAGCCGCAAATGCTGAAATAGACACAACCACAAATCTCCCTAAAGACATGATTGTAGTTGCTGAAGGTCAGGAGCTTCTAGTTCAAGAAGAAGTGGTTGTTGAAAACATGGATGCTGAAGATAAGGAGCTCCCAACACAAGAAGAAGTGGTGGCTGAAGATATGGATGCTGCAACAGACCAACTGGCCTCAGCTAAAGGAAAAGAAGCAGATGCTGACATTCCTGAGTGCTCTTCCTCTAAGAAAAGAAAACTCTAAATGAATGTATAAATGTCTTATGAATGGCTGGATGTAAATTGAACTATAATTTGTTTGAAATATTTTATGAATGTGTGAATGCAAATTAAACTATGATTCATTACCATATCTGAATTGCTAATGAATGAATTGTTGAAGTAATCACATTATGTCTTAAGCTAATCTGAGCTTTAGCTAAATCTTACCCTGTTATTATTGGTTAAATTTATCTGAGTTGCATTGTCATATTTATCAAATCATACTGTTGGATTGATTAAACTCTGTGGTAATATGACTTTCATAAACATTATATGTTATAATATTTCTGATGCAATGAGCATAATATGATGAACTCTTCGTAGTGAAGCTACATGTCAAGAATTTATGGGTTATGTACTTTAACATTTGAGGGTGTTCTGCCTTCTTCAAATAGGGGGATATTGTTGGAAAAATGACCCTCAATGTTCCCTTAATTTGAAGAAGGTTCACACTCAATGCTAAATACAAGTTGTATTTGATAAACCCCATTTTATCTCATGACCATGCAGAGTTAGGTCATACCAAGGTGTGAAGTAAGTTCAGTAAGTTTGCTGTCTAAACCGCTGAGACAAGCTCTCAGTCTCAGCTGAACCGATGCGACAAGGCCAAGGGCCGCTGAGAAGATGTCTGGGCCAGCTGAGCTGCAGATAGAAGAAAACCGCTGAGACAACTGTCTTTCTCAGCGGATCAGCTGGGACGGGACAAAAGAATCCGCTGAGACTGGTAGCTGTCTCAACCTAACCGCTGAGACAGATTCAAAAGGACTGGCGGGTTTTGCTTTTGGCGCAAGCTGCAGAAAAGTAAGATATGGTACAACAATCTCGTCCATGCTGTGTCAGAGGACATCTAATAGTCGTTGAAGATCTGTGAAGTATAAAAGAGAAAATTAGGTCTTTGTAGAAGCCCTCTCTCACACCCTCACTCTCTCCAACTCTCCAACACACAAAAGAAGAACAAGATTACTGTTCCATTGTCGGCAGCCAAGAAAGCTTTCACTTCCTGTTTCCTGAAGCTGCAAGGAGAGAATAGGTTGCTCCTCTTGATCAACTCAAGGTAGAGCATGTTGATCCTCACTCTTTCTCTGAAGAAAAGGATCAAAAGAATCAAAGTTGAGGCCATTGGACTCATCCCAGATTCAAGACTGTCATAGCAGTTGTTCTGCAACAGAAGATTAAGTTTATTCTATCTTCTTTTGTAATCATACATTATTATTACTGTAGGAACTTAACAGTTCTGAGTGGTAGGACATCTTTGCCTGAGGAAGTAGGGCTGTCTAGCCTGAGAAGTAGAGCTGAGAGGCCAGGTTGAGAGTATGATCAATATGTGATCTGAGGTAGGGTTGTTGAGCCTGAGATGGGGCTGTTGAGCCTGAGGTAGGGCTGTTGAGCCTGAGGTAGGGTTTGTGAAAAATCTGAGAGATCCCGAGGGATCTGTGTTGTAAGCTCTTGGAGCTAAGTTTGGAGGTGTTGGCCTTATCTAACTCATTGTTAGAAAGGTGAAGGGGGGAAAGATGACTACTCAAGACACCCTGTCTTGAGGAATCTCTATAAATCTCTGTGTGTTTTCTGGATGCTTGATAATAACTAACATAAAATCAGAAAACAACTAGTTTATAGCCTAAAGAAAAAGGAACCTATTCACCCCCTCTAAGTGACTAAGACTACATCCTAAACAAACTATCACTTTCTTTCACATATAATTTTTTTACTTTATTTTTGTATCTCTTTATATATTTAAAATATTGTACTTTATTATATATATATATATGTAATAATGTAAGTTTATTTTTATTTATATTCTCAATTTATTTTATTTATTAAATATGTATTTATTTCTTTTTCACGCTTATATTTTAGATTATAATTTATATTGTCTTAGTTTATTTTAAATTAGCTCATTTAACTTAATTTAATTTGATTCAATGTTTTTTGAAGGGCGCTGATATTTGCAGATCCATAATTGATATTTGCAGTCCTTGGATATTTGCAACCCCCAAATAGATATTTGCAACCCCCAAATAGATATTTGCAGTCCCGACGAATATTTGCAGCCCATATTTAAAAAATTTAAAATTCATATTTTTAATTTTTTTCCTCCTACTAATTAATAAAATTTAATATACAAACATATCATTCAAACAAACTCAAAATTTTATCATTCAAACAAAACCAAAATAACATTTCAGATTGTCATGAGTCAACTTCCTTATAGCAGGCCTGTCAAAAAAGCCCGGTGGGCCTGGGCCGAGACCGGGCCTACCGGGCCCGGGCTTTTTTCCAACCGGGCCCGGCCCGGGCCTAGTCTTAACCGGGCTCGGGCTTTCTCTCCAAATGGGGGCCTGCCAAGGCCCCCAGGGTCGGGCCCGGCCTTATGGCTGTCATGGCAGCTTGCTGCTGCCAAACCGGGCTTTTCAAGAGCCCGGTAAACCGGGCTTTGCCCGGCCCGGGCCGGGCATTTGCCTAATATGGGGGCCCAGTTAGGCTCCCTAAGCCCGGCCCGGGCCCAGGCGGGCTTTGCGCGGGCCCGGGCCTCGACGAGCTTTTTCCGGGCCGGCCCCCTGGGCCTGTTTTTTTGAAAATCTCTACCTCATAGCAATGA
Source organism: Dactylorhiza incarnata (assembly GCA_033032865.1). Taxonomy (NCBI): domain Eukaryota; kingdom Viridiplantae; phylum Streptophyta; class Magnoliopsida; order Asparagales; family Orchidaceae; genus Dactylorhiza; species Dactylorhiza incarnata. The sequence continues at coordinate 3,839,174 of JAWHQI010000123.1, read as the reverse complement.
TGAACACATGTCATTCAACACGAATACATCTTCCCCAAAATGAACACTAGCATGCACAAAATTTAAAAAAATGTTTAATTTTAGTATTCTAAAATTGTATTTATATCATAAATTAAATTTGTTAGGCTGAGAAGATCTTACAAAATATTTATATGATTCCTTTTTGTGATGCCCGTTATAACATGCTTGAATGTAGTGGTAACAAACCTACACAAAAAAGTAGGATTATAAATAAAAAACATATATGTAGACAATCAATCACACTTAACAAACAAATATGCATATCTTTCACATATTTTGAATATGTGTTATGTAAGGAATGTCTCATTCTTAAGCTATCTCTTTACGGTACCTCGACCATATCGAAAATACTTGTGGTAGTGGACAATTTTCATAGATTTTCAAAAGATCAAAGTGGTTGTCAATAACAAAAGCAATATTGATGACCCTTCTAAATGTCGATGGTGCTGAGTGAAATGGAAGAAAGGTGAATGGCTGTTCACTTGAGTAATGAACAAATTAGACGTTGTAACATGATGCCACTACTGGACCCATATATGACATGAACATCCATTTATCCACCGGGGCAAGAGTAATATAACAATCTAGTGAGTTTAGTAACTATTTTCTGCTCGCAACTGCTTAATCTTCCGGCCTAAGGATGTGCTTCTAAATGGACCATCTCATGATTATGAATCTCACACATAACTGTAAGTTTCCATTCATTTTGTTCTTCTCTACGTCCTCTATGTGAAAATTTACAGTCACATCTCTTTGATCTAGATTTTTGTAGGTTTTGCTTCACAATTTTTTTACAATTATGACTTACTCGCACAACTCCATATCTATCGCAACCAAGAGTAACCTTAGGTTTAGCTCTTTTTTCAACTTTGTTGGCCCTTAGAATGATAACAACAAATCTCAATCCTCTACCAATATGTCTTCCCCATGCAATCATTTCTTCTTTACTAGAAAAACTCATATTTGTCACAAAAATGTTGCCCAACATCTACATGTAGTTGTTGAGAAATGTCTACATAAGTCAATAACTTTACCTCTCCTCTACGCATTTTAGTCTAGAAATAAATTGGAAAAATCAATATTTACTAGGCAAAAAATAAACCAAAAACACAATCTAAAATTGATGAACCCTTATACCTCATAACTGGGAGGTAATGTTGGAGATGAAGGGTTTGACATCTTCAACCAAATTGTGACCTTGGCCGGAGATGAAGATTTGAACCCAAAAAACCCTAAAAAAATTAAAAGAGATGCATGAAATGTTAGACAAAAATCTACGCGAACGACGACTTTAAATGCGTAGTATGCGGAATAAAAATTAAGGCGGATGAATATGATCAAACCTTCGGTCATTGATGCTTTCTCCAAGTCGGGCTCCGACGCGAGTAACTATCTTCTAAGCCCTTGATCATTCCCTCTGGATGGTGTATGATGAATGAGTGATTGAACTTAGGAACTGAGTATCTCTCTATAGGTATTTATATATGTGTTGCCATTAGTCCTGAACAAAAAAACGGGCCTGACGGGCCGGCCCGAGCCCGGCCCGGTCAAGGCCCGGTCAAGCCCGGCCCGGTTCAGGCCCGGCCCGGTTCAGGCCCGAACCGGGCCGAGCACTTACCCGGTGGAGCCGTTACCCGGCCCGGTCCGGGCCGGGTAAAGCCCGATAATCGGGCTAGCCCGAGACCGGGCCGGGCAAAGCCCGATCCGGTCTCGGGCTAGGCCTGATTGAGCCTAACGGCTCTTATTAGAGCCGTTAGGCTCATCATGGCAGCCATGCTGCCATGAGAGGCAGCCAACAGCTCTTATTAGAGCCGTTGGCTGCCTTTTATATATAATAATATATATTATTATTATTTTTTTATTATTATTTTAATTAAAGAAAAATCCTATAAATACCCCCCTCCCCTCTCTCTTTTCTCACACCTCACCCCTCTCTCTCTCTCTTAGCTCTCCCAATGACGTCGTCCTCCACAACTCCAGCTTCGTCTTCTCAAAGTACGGCTTCGGTGGTGGAGCACAACCGTAGAGCGGGTATTTGGGAGCATTTCGACATGGTCCTAGTCGGCACCGAAAGAAAAGCGCGCTGCAAGATGTGCTCGAAGTTGCTATCCATCAGCGGCAACTCGACGCTCGTTAGACACCAAAAATCTTGCGAGTCGAAACAAGCTCCTCCCGAGTCAAGTCAAGCTCAAATTTCTGGAGCGGGACAGATTTGGACGTACGATCAAATGCGACAGCGAGAGATGCAGGCGAAGTTCGTCATCAAACGTGGGCTGTCATTCAGCGTCTTCGACAATGACGACGACACATAGTACATACATGGGGGGCCACCGTTGCTTTATCTGGAGTGTATTATCCAACGAGCGCATTAGTAATTGAACATTTCGTACATATCACAGAAAGATTTAGTTATTATAGAAAACACCAAGGTTGGGCTCCTTTAATTAAAGTAATGGAAGAAATTTTTTTAAAATATTATAGAGAAATAGCGCCTATGTTTTCGTGCGCCCCCGCTTTAAATCCCCTACTTAACGTAGAAGGCGTAGAAAATTTGATCGACGAAATCAATATTAATTTAACCTTAAATATAAATTATGATGAGGATGACCCCGTTAGTAGTACAAGTTTTACTAATTTTTTTACGCAAAGTTATAATTATTACAATAACTTATACGGGTCACGACCCCGCGAAGAAATAACGCAACCCAAAACGAAGGATAGTCTTAAAAATAAAATTTTAGATTTAGCTTATAGGAAAAAAGCGCGCAAATCTGGTAGTTTAGATGAATCAGGATTATACACAAAAACTCAATTTAGCGATTTTATGAGTTCGGACGAGATCGAAAACTTCGATCTCTTAAATTGGTGGAAAGGTAAAGCTAATACCTATCCTGTTTTGGCCTGCATGGCCCGTGATTTATTAACTGTCCAAGCTAGTACAGTAGCTTCGGAGTCCGCTTTTTCTCTTAGTGGCAGGTTTTTGAACGAGCGGAGGAGCCGGCTTAACGAAAATTCGCTGGAGGTTTGCATATGCTACAAGGACTACTTGGACAGCTTAAAGAGGAAGCAACACATAACAACATTGGAGGATAGCTCGGAGGAGATAGAAGACGAAATGGACGCGTTGAACTTGAATCTACAGGATGATTAAATCCGCAGTCCAATCTAAATGTATTTTTTTTAAAATATGTAAAATTTTTAATTAAATTTTATAAGAATCATAGCTTTTATAGGTTTGTATTTTCAATTTTGTACAAATGTACGACTTAAATTTTGTAATATTTTAAATTTTTTGTTCCAAATTTTCAATATTAATAAAATTTTTTGTTCCAAATTTTTCGTTCAAATTGTTCAATATTATTTGTTCAAAATTTCATTATTTATTATTTATAAAAATAAAAAATTTAAAAAATTAAAATTTAATTAAAAAAAAGAAAAAACCGGGCCGGCCCGGATCGGGCCCGAGACCGGCCCGGTCCTGCCCGGCCCGGCCTGAAGGGCCGGAGCAGGCAGCACATTAGTGCTGCCTGCCCGGCCCGGGCCGACCCTATTCCAAGGGAGGACCGGGCCGGCCCGGCCCGATGCAGGAAAAAGCCCGATCGGGCCCGGTCCAGGCCGGCCCGATCGGGCTTTATGTTCACGGCTAGTTGCCATCAAGCACATCCACTCAATGAGTAGTTACCACTAATGAGTAGTTTTCACTTAAGTGAGTTGTTACCCACATAATAAATAATTATTGACCAATATTCATTTTAAATGAGAAATTATCTGTATAGTTTGAAGTTATTGAACATAACTAAAAAAGTGAAATTATTGACCATATTAATTAAAATAATTAATTAAAATAAATTATTTTAACGGAAAATGGACATTAGATGGGCAGCATGTTGGAACAGTGCGGCGTTGAAGAGAAGCGATGGGAGGGAGAAAGAGGTACCGACGACGGTTCTGAGTGCTCCAGGCGGCGGCGGTGGCGCTGGCGACGGCAAGGAGGCGTTGGAGGGGCTCCGGCGATGGTTCCGAGTGCTCCAGACGGCGGCGGCGGCGGTTTGGGAGTCCTCGCCTGGAATCGCGATTTTAGGGCAGACGAAGAGCGCTGTTTTTGAGGCTGAGGGGGAGTGCAATTAGATTGTTATTTTAGGTTAGAATTTCTTTATATTTTAAGATTGTGGGCATGTAAATATATATTATGTGCCTGCAAATATCAGCCCCCTTTTTGAATAGAATTTTGATTGTGCAAAGCAAAATTTTATGTAATTATATATATATATATATATATTTACATATTAGTGAACATTTAAAAAAACTCAAATTATTACATGCCTCAGTGATAAATGCTAATTACTCTAATAACACGAGAATTTTACCACATTAAATCAATTTACGGTATATATGGAAATCTGAGTGTGTGTACGAATCAGATCCCGCCTGAGCCCTTATCATCAAATCAAATCTCAACCGTTCATTTTATCCTCTCTTCGCTGCAATTCGTTCGGCTCTCGACTTGATATGATATCTGTCGCCGGGGGTCGGAGGCTCGGAGCCCTAACAAGACGGCCGTGGCGGGGACTTTCCGGCGGCGACATCACGACGATAGTGAATATAACGTATTAACGTCCAGTAGACAGTGAATTATATTTTTTTTTTTTTTTTTAACAACAGTAGTCATTGTGTTTCAATCTACAATTTTAATCTAAATTAAATTTGGAAACTAACACATAATTTTATTTATATTGATATTCAAATATCAATAATAAAAATAATAAACACATTACAAATTATTCACCGTCTCTGTCTCTCCCCCTTCCCGGCTTGCCCGCTCGCTACTTCTTCTACACAAGGATAGGTCTCCTCTTCTTTATCTCCTCTGTTGATTCACTAACCCTCTCTCTCTTCCTCTGCTTTCTCTCGCTGCTTCTGTCACCCCCCGTTCTCTCCCTCGTTTTCGTTGTTGGCAAGCGAGCACCAACTTGGAGCCGCTGCGATCCTTGTGAATTTCATCCGCAAAATCGCCTGGCTCCGGCGATCGATGAATATCGGAGATTGGCTTTTCTGAGGGTTTTTGTGGAGCAGTAAGAGTTAGAAGGAGGAAAAGTGGGCATGTTCATCTTGCGATAGGCGGATGGGCGCATGGAGCCGACAAGGGAGTGGTAGAATGGTTTCATGTGCTTGCAGTTGAGGCAAACAAAATTGATTGGAGCGGATCCGTGAGTCCTCAATCCAGATTCCCGTCTCTGTCTTATGTTATACTAAGCAGGTTTGAAGGCGATAAAGAGATTTTTTATTTTTTGATTTGGCTGTTGGGATCAGATTTTTAGATTTGGAGATTTTTTTTTGAAGTTTATAATTTTTTTATGTTTGTATTTGTATTTCATTTCTCTTGCATTAGTTAATTGTTGCTTTTCACCTGGATATTCTTAGGGAGACTTGACTGGGTTAATTTTGGTGGTAGGGTTCTTAGGATTTGGTTTATCTGATTGTTGCTTAGAGATTATTCCTTTTCTCCTTCTTCTTTTTCTTTACTATCTTGTTATTTGCTCTGCAGATGTTTGGGGTTTTGAATCAGGTCTTTCAATTTCACTTTTTCCCCCTGTAATTTCGAGGGGTAGAATCCATTATAACCCTTCAGGAAGCATGTATTTACCTGTATTTGGGTTATGATTTTGTTGAGTATGATGAGAGGCTTCTCTTTTCATGCATCCTCTTTTGTTGTTTTCACTGAATGGAACTGGTTATCTTCTTTGATCTGATATGAATGATTCTCCATTGATGGTCTCAGTGAAGGTTTGAGTAACCAAACATGACTCCCGAAGCTCCTCCCACTAGTACTCAGAAGCTAACTACCAATGATGCTCTGTCCTACTTGAAGGCTGTCAAAGATATCTTTCAGGATAAGGTGGAGAAATATGATGAGTTTCTCGAAGTCATGAAGGATTTTAAGAGCCAAAGGTCAGCCCTCAGCACAACTATGTTTCCTTGAAGTTCTCTTGTTGGTATTTGTCTTGATGTTTATCTTTGAATCTTGTCTGGTTGATCACAGGATCGATACTAGTGGAGTAATAATGAGGGTGAAAGAACTTTTCAAGGGCCATCGCGGCCTAATCTTAGGTTTCAATACCTTCTTGCCTAGTGGTTATGAGATAAAACTTCCCGAGGAGAAGAAGCCCGTTGAGTTTGAGGAAGCTATTAGCTTTGTGAACAAAATAAAGGTGATTGTATAAAGTGATGTGTCGGATTGAGTTTTGTGCGGGAGGCCTTTTTTATGGTTTAATCTGAGTGCTTTGATTTCTGCAGAATCGATTCCAGAATGAAGAAAATATTTACAAGGCATTCTTAGATATTCTAAATATGTATAGGCGAGAGAATAAGTCCATTCAAGATGTTTATCAAGAGGTGCTAAGTTGTTGTATTAAGCTATGGCTTTTTGCAGGAACATTTTCCGTTGACGTTTAAATTATCGTGTTTTCATTGTAGGTTGCAGTGCTTTTTCAGACTCATCATGATTTACTCGAGGAATTTAAGCATTTTTTACCTAATACCTCAATGACAATTGATCCCCAACATCCAACTTCTGCCAGACCATTTGGAAGGCGCGATGAGAGGAGCCCTCTTATGCCTTATATGAGGCATCCTCAAATGGTATACATATATATGAAATAACTATTTTTATGCTCTCTGATATTTATATTTTATTTATCATTGAAATTGTGTTTTATGTTAGTTTTTTGTCATATCCGTTACATGACACTTGATATGCCACCATTTACAATTCTAATTGAGATTGAAATCCTCCTTACCAATTTTTTTCCACCAATTTAGTTGACCCAATTTGGATCGTATTAGCTAAGGCCCTATTTAAGTTAGAACCATTACATTACTGACAAGTGGAGTGACAAACAAAGTTGTAAATGTCGGATGTCGGCGACATATCGGATTGAGTTTTTAATTGTTGGATGTCGGAAGTCGGAGACATGTCGGGGATATTTTAAAATATCGGATTTTCATATCTTATAAATAAATTTTGTTATGCATATTAAGTATAATTACGTGTTCTAAAACTAAAAAAAATAACATAACTAGTACACGAACAATGAGTCATGTATATTCCAAAATAAACTCGAAGAATATCCAAAATAAAATATTATTAATAAGTACAAATCGGTACATTGGAAAATATATTTTTTATTATATACGAATTTTATTTTGATAGCACTAAGTTTTATAGTAAATAATAAAAAATTAAAGCTAAATGTCTTTGATTGATTATAAATCTTTCCAACCCCTAATAAATTATGTTAAAATCATACGAATAACAACTAATTAATGTGTTGAATCCTTTCACATTTTTGTAATAAGAAAAAAAAATATAATTTGAAATAATTATATAGAATTGATTATAATAATAACATAAAAAATGAAACAATATGCCTAATTGATTTAAGAATACATAATATAGTACATATATGTGATTTAGACATATACTGCTAGTATATTAAAAAAACATAGAATAACAAAATGGGCGACATGTTTAAAAGTCGTGTCAGCCGATATATCGAAAAAAGTTGGATGTATCAGCCAATATTTTGCAAAAATACATAATCTATTTTTTTAGAAAAAAAAATATCGTTTTACCCTAAAAAATGACATGTCAGCAGACATTTAAAACAGTGGTGACAAATGAAGTGTTGGGTAACTATTGTGGGAAATGGAGAAAATTGTTTATATGATCTCCAATTAAGAGCTATTTAGAATAGAAAACAATTTAACTGTTTGATAAAACACAGTGACAGTTTCAATCCGAATAATTGCAACGCCCTTGCAAATAGTGTTATAGTGAACATTATTAAAAACATTCTAAAATAGTGATTCGGAAAATATAAATTACATGAATAATTGTATTTCTAAGACTTCTCGCATGATTTGATGTTTAAAACTAATACAATGGATTATTTTGCAAAAATGTATACTGCACAGTAGCTTCAAGTAATTGTTGAGCAATTAACTCTTATAATGCAATCATTTCATTTACATCTACTCGCACCTCTAATATGATCCATGATCGAAGTCATATCATTACTAATTTAAGTTTACCCTGCTATGTTAATGTGTTTCTGGGTAAATCACGTTCTCATCATCACATGATCTAAACTCAAGGTCTATGCACGATGAATGTCTACACATATAATTACGTAATGTCACTGTAGCTACCATAATATTGTGTTTCTCTTAAAAATTATATTGTGACTTATCTCAAACTTGGACCACTTCTTGTAAACATCAAATATTCACTCTATCACACTACGTAATGAGGAATGTGCATGATTGAATATCTTTCATCGTCCTTCAGCAAGATGATTTCCATATGAAAAATTTGGCAAATGATACCTTGTATCTAAATATAGTTCTAGGATCCATCTTTGGTGGATAACCAACGTCAACTAAATAGCATTTTTTTTATATTAAAAAATAATATTTATGTAAGAGAAAAATAATGTATGCATACAAAATTATGACTATCATAGTTTGGTCCATAACTGTACCATGAAAAATATGACTATCATGCTTTAAACTCGTCCACAAATGTGAAGCACATATTGAAGTCATAGACATCCATATTATGTTGAGTTAGTGTACCATATTCCAATGAATGGAACTTGATCTTCAACAGGAATGCATGCATCAATGTGTTCTATTGATCATCTCAGTATAATTTTTGAAGTGTGACATAAAATGACCATTTAATATTTATGAAATATGTTTGTCTGTTGCTGTTATAATCATCATTGATAGTTGAAATTAGCAGCTAGATACTTCGAAAAATATGGATGGTATCTTTCTTTAAGTGTTGAAAGCATTTACACGTAGTTCTAATGGATTCATTTAAAAAAAATATATATATTGTAACCATAAACACTTATAATGCAACCACCCCAAACCGAAACCGCACTGCGTAATTTCGGTGCAGTGCGGTTTTGCTCGGGCCAAAACCGCGCCCTTGCGCTGCGATTGCAGTTTGGGCCAAAACCGCACCAAACCGCACCGCGCACACCCCTAGGGATGATGAGCACTGTTAATTATGTACTTTTACCGTTTCTTGGTATCCCTAGGCTTCTATTATAAAAGGGCTTCCTTGCTTCTCGCTTTGTAACTGAAAATATAGTGAGAAACCTTAGTGCGGCCGTGAATGCAGGCAGATTGCCGAACCACATAAATCTCTGCGTTCTTTGCTTATTTTCTTGGCATTTTTTCTTCGTGCTTTCGATCTTCGTTTGTAAGGCTGTTGTGTTCAGGAGGAAGGTGATGAGGGCCGGCTAAGTTTGGAAGGCTGGATTTAAGTGTTAACTATCTAAATTAGTAGTTATTTCAAAGAATGGGAAGTTATTGACTGATTTGACAATGGGGGAAAGTGGTTTTTGGCGGTTGTAAGTGGGAATGGGTAGTTATGAGGAATATGGTTAGTTACTAGGTGGTTATATGGATTTGGGAGAGGATAAAAGGTAGTTATCATAGGAATCAGGGAAAATCAGCGGTTAACAATGGTTACGAGTGTTATTTTTGTGGTTATTGAGTGGTGGTGTAGTTATGGTGATTAGGGGTGAGGAAAAGTAGTTACCTTGGCTTTGGTATCAAAAGCCCATAGATTCGGCACAGTGGGAAAACCGCGAGACCCCGATAGATCTCTCCAAATTTTGCAATACCTGAAAAATCTGCCCTAGACCCCTATCTATAGACTTTGAACCCATTATGGATGGCCATGATCGTCCGAAACTTAAAACCATTTAGTTTACATGAAATAAAAATACAAAAATACATAAAACATGTCGTTGTCATTCTGAATGCGACTACCGTCTCAGTTCGTCTTTCTGCCGACCCTAACTTTGCCTCATGTGTAAGTAGACTCAGACATGTTCTGATAAGGGTCGGACCGCCCGTGAAATGTGAGCCCCATAAAAAATGATGTTAATAAGCATTTTGATTATGATTGATCAAGTGAGATGCAGCTTGTTCAATCTCATCACTAGAACTATATGTATTATCTTCTAGCACATCATCATCATCATCATCCAATTATGTTTGTATAATGAAACTTCTTCCAGCCTTCCTTTGTCGATAGTTTTTCTCATCCAATTCCAATCTACACCCACTATTTCTCCAAGTCATAGTTTCCTTCGCTACTTCCACTCATTCAACCGGTCTCACTTTTTTCATCCTGCGTGCTTAATCATATATTCTTTCAATAGACTGCTTTATTTTTCTATTTTAATTTTATTGATTCATTCAATGATAGGTAAGATCGTCAACCTCATGAACTTGAATCATCACAAGATCGTCAATCATTAAACTCAGGAATCCTGCTTATTGCGTCATAAATAATATTCTAATTTTCACTCATGTGAATTGCATGGAACCCCGGAAGAAAAAATTCTACTATATGTTAAGGGTAAGGCTTCACCCGTACCCGTGGGCAATACCAGCTGCTCAAATACCGCACCACGCGAAGTAGTCCACGACAATGAGGGTCTGGGGAAGGGTCCCACCACAAGGGTGAAATGTAGGCAAACCTTACCGTGCATTTTTGTATGAGTCCTGGAAGCAGCCTCTTGCAAAATACAGGGTAAGGTTTGCCTACATTTCACCTTTGTGGTGGGACCCTTCCCCGGACCCTCGTTGCGTGGGGATGCTTTGTGCACCGGGCTGCCCTTTTATTCGATGATAGGTATGTCTAAAACAATTTCTTAGAGATTTTTTTCCTTCTTCCTGCCTCAGTTATGAAATATAGTAGAATTTTTTCTTCCGGGGGGCCATGCAATTCACATGAGTGAAAATAAGAATATTATTTATGACGCAATAAGCAGGATTCATGAGTTTAATGATTGACGATCTAGTGATGATTCATGTTCATGAGGTTGAAGATCTTGCATTGACTTATGGATTGGTTGGATTTACAAGTCCTTGATTGAGTAGAAGCAACAATTTTTTATACCAAGTCTACAACCTTTCTGAAAAAAATTATCTCTTACTACCAAAAATCTGCAAAAACACTACAATTGAATCACGGGCACAACATGTAGCTTTACTCATACTATTCTTTTCTATCTAGTAATTATATTTTCTCTTTTTGTCTTCTGAGTCTTTATCTTTGTTTTTTTCTTCTTCTGTTTTACTTCATTTTTTCTTTGGTTTTTAGCTGATTCATGTTTGTTACTATTTCCATTACTATGTTGTTACTCTGGGTATGTTATATTATTATATAAATATTAAAAAAAATCAGATTTGAGTGTGACATCATTAAATCCATTACAGCCGTCCAATTATTTTATCATTATTATTGTGATTTTAAACAAATAAAATAAAATAAACTAAAATAGAAAAAATATGAATAACAACTAAAAACTAATTAAAAAATATTTTCTACTGATAGAACTTAGAAGACCATGTGGTGCACCACAGTACTATGCGACAACTGGATTATACTCACCGTTTGCTAGAGTACTTTTGACATTGGATGCTGTTCATGGCTAGATTATTATCCCCGAGTACTATGCAAGGATATACATATAAAGGTGTCCTATCTATTTATAAATTTTACTTTATGGATGTTTTTCTAAAATTTATATAATTATTCACGTAATAGAGTTCCTTTTTATGTAACCGAGCCATATAACATTTACAATTTGTATAGACCTTTGTAGATAGCGCTCTAGTATTTTAACATGTAATATTTGAGTTGTGTAAAAATTTCTCCATGAGCATTATTTTTATTGGTTTTTAATTCACATCGTAAAAGGTTAGTGACTCTCCTGATGCAATAGAAGATTTTCACTTTAGTGCTTTGATGTTACCTTTCTGTCTCAATAAATATTTAGCTAACCTGAATTTAGTTTAAAATGACAAAAAAAAACTCTTTATTTGCAATATACAATTGCATTGAGCCTAGCCCCCTGACATAAGGGCAACAGTTACAGAACCATCACTTGAGCTTACCTTAGATATTGGATGGTTTCCTTTTGAAACCAAACTCGTAGAAGAATAACAATATAACATGTTTAAGATTTGTTGGGTCATCCTGTTTACAGTAGAACTAAATACTTTTTCCGAATCTTGTAACTTGTTTAAATTTAGAAAATGAAATGGGATTTTAGTGTTATATCAAGTATTAACCATCCAGTTACAACATTACCGTAAAATTTAAAAGCTATTTAAGATACTATTTTATGTATTTCAAATATTTAAATTGCTTTTAAAATTATTTCTCTAGGATCGCAAAAAGAAACCATTGGAACTAAAAAAAATTAAGAAGATGTACTTGACCTCAGAACCATAAACCATATTTTTTAGAAACTTGGTTCAGATCTTTTTTAAATTGAGTTCTATATTGAATATCTAAGATATTTAATTATACCTATTCATGCTTGTGGTATAAATAGGACGTTGTTATAAGCAAACCATGTATGACTAATAGCAACCCCCAAAAAATCCGGTTCAGGATGAATACACCTATTTTATTTAATCCTCCACTTACAGAAACCTTCTTCCTGATTTCTGCTGGGACGAAAGGTCGGCGCCATTTCTGCTCGCGGTCTCTGTTTGTTCACCTTTTATGGCTCTGACTTCATGCATCACCGCCCATCGATTGAGAGCTCATTTGAGAAATCGCACTACTTCCAGATCTTCTTAAAGCTCTCTGAATTCCCTCCTGATTCTTTGTTTAGTTCCTGCAGGTGTACAAGCTGGGAATATGCGCCATCTGAATTCTCAATCAATTGGGAATGCCGACCTGCAATTCGCATCTTCTAATCATCCATTCTCACCTAAAAAATTGCTTTCGGAAGTAGTTTTAGGATCATGCGTACCTTGCTCGACAAGCTTCCTTCGCTATACAACTGATATGAATCGATGGGCGACGATGATGGTGGTTTGATCCACCATGATATTCAATCGATGGGCATCGAGTGCACTGGTTGCCTCATTTAACAGTAAGATTTTAGGGTTCTTCCGAATCGCCGTAGCAATGGCGATTCTCTGCTTTTGCCCTCCGAACAGTTGGTTCCATGTTCCCCCACTATCTTGTCCAAAAATATCAATTTTTATGGGCCCCATTTTTTGTAATTATTTACAATTTTTTTTAATTGTTTGCATGGTTTCCTAATAGCCCTTTACAAAAAGGGTGGTTTGCTAATAGTCAAAAGTTCTTTGCTTATAAGTTATAACAACGTCCTATAAATATTGGTCTCTGTTCTTTTCTGTTATATTTTTCTTATATGCTCATATTGTTAGGTATTGGATAATGTTGTTCAACTATTCTTTTTCTTAGAAGGAAAGGGCATATAATTCACAATCGGAGCGTGATCTTAGTGTTGATCGTCCTGATCTGGAACATGAGCAAAGACGGAGTGAGAAGGAAAGGGATAGAAAGGAAGAACTAGACAGGAGAGAACGAGATCGAGGCGAGAAAGACTCTGAGCATGATAGGAGTTTAGAGTTAACGCGCAAAAGGAAACCTTCTCGTAGGGTTGATGATGCTCCTGGCTTGATGCACCAAGGAGGAGAAGGTGCTGAAAGCTTTGGAATGTACAGCATGTCTACTTCTTCATTTGTGGATAAGAAAGCTCTGAAGAGTAAGTTTTTTTTCATGTTGAGAAATGAAAAATACATGTCAACAGCTGTTACTTTGGATTTATGTTGTTCAAAATGTGCACTGGGGTCTGAGGGGTATACTTGGTATTGCTTTATCACTTTGCACTGGGGTCTGTGGTTCTTGTAGGATTAACCTTTGGATCTATTCTACTTCTTGTCAGTTTTTTTCCTAAAAAAGAAATGAAGTTGCTCTCAGATGGCAAATTTATATTTTGAAACTGTGTTTCCAACGTGACTAAAAATCCTTAGTGGTCCTATAAATGTTTTTTTTAAGTTTATGTAGTATATGAGTTTATGTTCCTTTTGGGCCCTGGGTATAATTTTAGACAGGGCATTTTAAACTTAAAATACATAAATTTGGTTAATTTTGCCGTTTAATTAGTTTTTTGAAAGTCCACATGAGTTTATGTTCCTTGTTGATCAACTCTATCATATGTGCTTCTACCTCAATCACGAGCTATAAATATTGTAGTTTGTATCCTGTGTTAACTGGTGACATATTTTCTTTCCTTATTTTTAATGCTGTTTTAGGTGTATATACACAAGAATTTGCTTTTTGTGAGAAAGTCAAGGGGAAATTGCACCCTGATGCATATCAAGAGTTTCTGAAGTGCCTCCATATATATAGCAAGGAGATTATTACTAGAGCTGAACTGAAGAATCTGGTATGGATTTGCTTCTTCTACATATTTACTTTTCTATATCATTGTAATTTGTACTATACAATTTAATTACCTAACACATCTGGGTTATGCTTTCTTGGGTGGATGTTCCTGTGATTGCCTATTAGACTGTTGTAGATTTCATGTTATTTCTTCTAATTGTTATGGTTACCTTGCTTCACCCAGAATGGTGTATGATAAGTTTTATGTGAGCTTCAGTAAAGTCAACATGCTAATCTTAGAAGTTATGTTGTAGGGAAGAGAACTGATGCACCTTGGGTTCCTTAAATCTCTCCGGAGAACAATTAATGTAAAAAATTAAAGGTCTAAAAAATTTTAGTACCCAAGTTATGAGAAAATATATAAAACTTAAATAGTAAACCAGAATTTGCAATTACATGTCAGATTTGAAGAGAAATATAAACCAATAGGAATGAAACTATGCACTCGCTTACAATATGAATGAAAAGGCCCTCAAATTATCCAGAATAATAACACAAAATGATCATTTGTTGTTACACATGCTCAAGCGGACCCTACCCTCTCACATTGCCAACAGAACACGCTTAGCTCCGTGCTTACAACTAACGATATTCTTGAAGAGCCACAAGCAATTTTATGAACCGCCATGAATGTCAATATGATAATATTTAAATTTAGTATTTAAATAGTTTTAATTAAATAGTTGATATTAATTAATTATTAATTATATTAATTAAAATATTAATGTGTTTTTATTAGGTATGCCCTCCCTTATCTATATAAGGGGGAAGGGTAGGAGTTTAGAGGCATCTTTTGAATCTCTAGTCTTTGGCTCTCATTTGAGAGAAGTGCTCTTTGGAGGACCCACCTTTGAAGAGTTGACGGGGGCTTGTCTTCCGATTTTATGTTGTTTGTATCCAACATGTAATATAATGTTGTTATTGAGCAAATGTCACTCTGTTTCTCTCCGGAATCCTAGCAACTTTCTCGACGGTAACAATGGTTCAACCCGTCGCTCTCCGACCGCTACCAGTGTAGTCTTTGGGAACCAGCACCAAAATCGGCACCTTCATCCTCTGCCAACAAATCATGGACACCCTCGCTGATATGAACGCCAAGCTCACCTGGATGGATAAGCACCATGCGCATGCACAATGCCTGGAGCAATCAACGACTCTCTTGGAGGTATCTGTCATACTCGTGCCCTCTGTCGTATCACAAAAAATGGCCGTGGAGTCTTCTTCCTTTGTAGTCGTTGGGAAAGCAACAGAGCAATATCAACAAGAGACGGTCCTGGCCTCCCTCGTCCCTGCATTCATAGCCATTCTGATAACAGCCTTGGAAGACCACACTTCAACTGTTGTCGAAGATCCGCACATGCGTAAGTGTCCACCCTCGATCGGGGAGAAGACAACAAATTGTTTTGTTTACGGACATCTTGAATCTACACGCTCCGGCCCACCGCACACTAGACGACGTCTTCAAAATCCAACCTAACCTCGGCAGCCGCCGGTGATCCACGCCCATGTTCTCTCCCTCTCTTGCACCCGTCCTTGACTAAACCAGTGTTATCTTCAGCCTTGTTCTAATACTCATGCCTGCATAGTCCCAAGTCAAAGTAGTCCACTTCATCTTCTATCACAACATCACATTCATGCCTACTCTTGTTCAGTCCTTGCTCTTTCTCCCAAAACCTGCAATTGACTTTCTACCCATGGTCCAATACCCCACCGCCCAACATCTGCTCATTTTCTTCTCCATGTTAGAGTCACTCGTTATGTCCCATCCTTTCTGCCCCAATTTTTCTAAAACCTCGCCACACGCCTCTATCGGTCTATGGAAATCGGTCTCAGCCACCTACCGGGCCCCACACCAACCACTCCTTGTCCCTTTTCCTACCCCAAAATAACAACTTATTGTATTGCTTTTTCCACTCCTCCTGCAGTCCGCCCCTTCCAATCAAACATATAATAATATTAAATCCTTACCAATTTCAATATCATGTCCACTTGTCCTCTCCCCCACCAATGGTTGTTTCTATATTTATTTTGGATCCCACGCCGGCTGTCTCTCCAACCTATTTCCCCACGGTCACCAACTTTTGCTCGCCCTATGTTGTTAAAGGCATGCCTCAGGCGTGTCTAAGGCTCAAGGCTCACCAGACTCAGAGGTTTGCGCCTTCGTGCGCCTTATTTGCGCATTCGTGCGCCTTTGGAACATAAAATGCACGCCTGAGTGAGATTTTTGTTGTAAATTTTATTTTTCAAAATTAAAGAAAGAAATAATATAAGAACTCAATAATTTTTGATTGATTTAGTGTTTATGAAAGATAATTGTGCTTTGGGACTTAGAGATAATGCATGTGATCACATTGATTCTATTTTTTAAGAGATATAAATAAATGATAGTAATTGATTAATTAGTAGAATAGATGAAGAATCTGATTGAGAAGTGAAATGATGTTTAATGTTGATTATTTAAAATGGATGTGGTTGCGTCTTGCCTTCGTCAGGCGCGCACCTGCGCCTTGAGATTTGCGCCTAGGCTCCAAGACCCCTTTGCGCATTTAATAACTAAGTGCTCGCCCACCACTTGTTGATGTTGAAGAACGCACGTTTAGGTTTAGAAGTTCACCTCCACGTTCTATCTCACTCTGATAGACTCTCTCTTGTAATAATACACCAAAGCAAGAGATATAGTCACCCCCCTCATGAGACTAAGTTAGCTTGACTGTCAACACCCCCCTCAAGCTAACGCCATAAGCATCCATCATTCAAAGCTTGAGAGAGAACATGTGCAATTTTTTACCAAAAACAGCTTTCATGAACATATCAGCGAGTTGGTCCCAGAAGACACAAACACGGTAGCAATGGTTTGGTTCTGAATTTTCTCCAACACAAAATGACATTCTGATGCAACCGTCGCCGCATCCGAGGACGCGCGATATCATCACGCGACAGTTATTTTTATTATTACTATTATGTTATGTTATTTTATTTCTGTCATCTTATTTTCTCGCGCGTCATTGTCATTTTTAGTTCCGGCTCATCGGATTGACCACCCGGTGAGACCATGAATAAATGCTCTGACAATTTTAGTAGTTAGGGCGAGTAGAGGCAAGCTTAAATTGTTTAAAGAATACATAAAAATTATAATCCAAGACATTATTTATGATTATCAATTAAGAGGGGAATCAGGAAATCAACAAGGAAGGTTATTTACTTTTGCCGTGAGAATTAATAAAATATTTTAGAAACAATTAATTTGGAAAGAGCAATTAATGGCAGGAACAATTAATTTGAGAAAAGCAATTAATGGCAGTAGAGTATGCGT
This sequence comes from Dactylorhiza incarnata, assembly GCA_033032865.1. Lineage (NCBI taxonomy): Eukaryota > Viridiplantae > Streptophyta > Magnoliopsida > Asparagales > Orchidaceae > Dactylorhiza > Dactylorhiza incarnata. Next base: position 3,821,538 of record JAWHQI010000123.1, on the reverse strand, counting down.
GAGGAACAATTGGGAAATAATTTATTTTTCTTTGGAGTCTTATTTGGGAAGAGCAATTAGGCAGGAGGTAATTCCCCTTATTAAAACTCTTGTCGTGAAGAAGAAGGCAAACCCTGTTAAAACAGAGGAACAAAAACCTTCGTCCCTCTGTAATACCGGCGACCCATCTACCGCCTCCCTATTCTTCCCCGCTGAAGACTCACAACCACCATCTTCTGCCCGACGACATTCAGAAGGCTCACCGCTACCTCCCGACGGGCACCTCCGACCACACGCCATTCACATCCACCAAAGCTGGTTAATATCGACGCCTCTGAAGACATCCAGCGCTCGCCTCCACTGTTTGGTCGTCATCGACTCTGCCAACTCCGGCGACCTTCCCGATTGACGTCGATGTCAGCTTGATCCTTCCGTCAGTCGGTGGTTGTTTATCATCTACTTTGCTCGAACTGGGTTTGGACTGATTCATTCCACTGCGTGATCATACCGTATCCTTGATCCTTAACATATCCTATTTTTATGCATTATAACTAATAATTATAAGCTTGCCTCGAACGTTCTACCTATTTCAATTATCGTTATTTTCATAAATTATCATTTGTATTTTTGCTTGTGGTTGTGCGGATCTCGCCGCGGTCCGACTTATAAAACACTTAAAGAGTTCTTTCTCAAATAAAAATTAATGGTTTTATTGAAATCCAAATGTTGAAAGTGATTTGCGCACGAAAAATTCGATTTGGCCCGCTCGGCCTATTTTCAAAATTAAAATCGGTCGCATAAAAATATCATATTTTCAAAACCTAATTTTGGATTACATCAGTTTGGTATCAGAGCTGGTTGATTTACTTCTATCATAAATCAAGCAATCCGTATTTTTCTTAAAAAAACGGTGTTAGTATTTCTAGTTTAAAATTATTACCAATTTTTTTATATTAAAATCTTTATTTCATAATAAAAAATTATATCATTTTTGCGCATTTATTTTTTAGAGTTAAAAAAAAAAAATAACTAGTGTCGTTTCTCTCGTTAAACATTCCATTATTATAAATATTAAAAATTTTTTTGGAAAAAATGTTTTTGAATTATGATTAAAAAAAACTATTTAAACATCCTTAAGTCTTTAAAAATTATTTTATGGGGAATCACGTAGAGAATAACGTAGATGATTTTGATGAACGTCTTAAAATTTTAATGAAAAATGTCGAGGTACTCTCCACTAATTTAAAACAAGACGTGAACGAGTTGTGGACATCGGTAAAAAAACTTGACGCTAAAGTATACAAGTATTATGTTTTACCTAAGTACCTCCCAACTTTGTACCATAGAGTGGAATCCGGGCTTAGGTCTATTAAGAGTCCTCTTTCTAGTCTCGTACTCTCGTCATTTCCCCCGCGAGCACCTTGGCCACACCTACCCCCACCCGTGGTTGTTAAAGGCGCGCCTAAGACTCCAGGCTCAACAGGCTCAGAGGCTTGCGCCTTCGTGCGCCTTTTTTGCGCCTTTGGAGTATAGAAGGCGCGTCTGAGAGCGGTTTCTGTTGCAAACCTTTTTTCCCAATAGAAAGAAAAAAATAATGTAAGAACTCAATATTTTTTGCATGATTTAGTGTTTGTGAAACATAATCAAGTGTTAAGACTTAGATATGATGTAAACGACCATATTAATTCTATTTTTTAAGAGTTATAAATGATAGTAATGAATGATTAATGAGTAGAGAGATGAAAAATTGGATCAAGAAGATGAACTGATGTTTGATGCTTATTTTTTTAAATGAATGTGGTTGCGCCTTGTCTTCGTCAGGCGCGCGCCTGCGCCTTGAGCCTTGCGCCTAGGCTCCAAGACCCTTTTGTGCCTTGGTGCGCCTTGCGCCTTTAATAACTAAGCCCCCACCTTGGCACTACCTTCAGCCGAGGAGCTCTTTCCTGCGCCTCAGCTCCAGGAAGAAGAGCTTCTTCCTCCTATTTATGACATCCCGATTGAAGTAGTGACTCCACTTGCCCCCACTGAATCGCCATCTATAGTCACTGAGTTTCTTCCTGAGCCTCTGCTCTAGGAAGAAGAATTTGCTAACGACGTGTCACTCACCTTAGATGACAGACTCGACCTCAGTATTTCTCGAGTCACCTAGTCCTCTACAGTTGCCTACCCCTGAGCCCTCAGGAATTTTGTTTGATGATCACTTGCCACTCACATTAGAGTCATCGCAATATATTGATTTTATATTCGGAGATCGTTATTTTAAATCACTACATTATCCTCTAAACCTACACACATTTAATGAACTATATTGTTAACTTGTCGATATTTTTATCAAAATTATTGTTAGAAGATTAGAGCCAATTCCTAAGATTTTCACTTCAAATAAGGACACACGATTTAACGGATTTCTCTGGAAAATTTAAATGGTAGATTTGATATAAATTTCAAATTTAGTAACGCATATCACCCTCAGACCGATGGATAAACTGAGGTCATTAATAGGAGTTTGGGGAACCTTCTTAGGTGTTTAACTGGGGAGAATTTAAAGCAATGAGATCGTGTACTTCCGCAAGCAAAATTCACCTTTAATAATTCTATAAATCGCTCCCCTATTAAATCTTCTTTCGAGATTATCTATGGGTTCTTTATGCCCCACCTACTTGACCGTCATCCCCTCCCATTCCATGAACGTATTTCATTCGATGCGCACGCTCACTTTAATTATTTAAAAGAATTGCATAAAATTACTGCTAATGATTTGCGAGCAATCTTTGAGCATTATAAATTCATGGTCGGTCGTTATCGCCGTGAGTTATCCTTTTCAAAGGGAGATTGTGTGTTTGCTTATTGCAGGAGGTTTGGTCCAGTTCTAATTTAGAAGCGCATTGGGCCACCTGTCGAGGTCCCAGATATACCACTCGTTTTAGCACCAACAACGACGTTGATATCTCTGTTACCAATTTTTGCGAGTTCTCGCTATGGTCGAGCTTGTCAACCCCGGGAGAATTGATGCAACCGTCGCCGCATCCGAGGATGCGTGATATCATCACGCGACAATTATTTTTATTAATATTATGTTATTTTATTTTATTTCTGTCATCTTATTTTCTCGCGCATCATTGTCATTTTTAGTTCCGTCTCATCGGATCGACCACCCGGTGAGACCATGAATAAATGGTCCGACAATTTTAGTTAGGTCGAGTAGAGGCATGCTTAAATTGTTTAAAGAATACATAAAAATTATAATCCAGAAATTCCAGCAATCTCAATTCCAAGAAAATATCGAAGGAGACCAAAATTTTTAATTTCAAAACTAGAGGCCAATTCTCTTTTCACAAAAGCAATGTGTTGATTATTAGTTTCGGTGATAATGATATCATCTCCATAGATAATAAGAATAGTGGTATATTACTCATTTATGTAGATAAAGACAAAGGCTTCATTTGGCGCGGCTTTTGGAGGCGCCGTTTGCGGCAAACGCCGCCGCAAGGCGGGTAACCAAACGCCCGGCGGTGGCGTTTGCCGCGTCTGCACCTGCCGCGCCATGGGAAATGGAGGAAAATGCCGACATTAGAACCGCGGCCTCCCCCCTCCGGTTCCAACAACCCGCCTTCTTCTCCCGCCGCCGGAGCAAAACGCCAAACCAAACATGGCCAAAGTGATCATAAGTACAATGAGAGAAATCCAGACTCAAAAGGTTGACATTTAGCTTTTCAAACCAGGCCCGAGATGATTGTTTAAGGCCATACAATGCGTTCTTAAGACTACATCCATGTCCTTTAGGTACTTGCATGCCAGGCGGGGGAATCATGTAGATTTCTTTCTTTTAATTCACCGTGGAGAAATGCATTTTTCACATCAAGTTGATACAAAGACTAAGACTTGTGGGCAGCAATAGATAACAGGATTCTAATTCAGTTGAGTTTATCAACATGCTTAAACGTCTCATGGAAGTCAATCTCATCAATCTGGGTAAAGTCTTTAGCAACAAGTCTTGCTTTATATCTATTAAGAGTGTCATCCTGAAGGTATTTGATAATATATCCATTTACGAGAGATATGAACAATTTACCAAAGATAGGAACAATTTACCAAGTATTTGGATGTTGGAGAGTATTCATCTCCACCTCCATACCTTTCCAGTGAGGATTAGAATTAACATCTGAAAAATTGTTAGGGATATAAATAAAGAAAACTGATGCAAGATAAGATTTCAGGGAAAGTGAGATAGAGTGATACCCAACATATTTATCAATAGTGTATCTGGGACGGCACTATAAATTTGGAGAGGAGATGCTGTATCTCCATAAGTGTTCTCAGTGTATATGGAACATGAGTATGACTCTTTTGCTTAGTTCTTCTTACACGCTTCCTTTGGTAGACTTAAAGATTCTTCCTTCTGTTGTAGACACGCAGATCGTTTGTAGACACTTCTCTTTCAACTCGAACATTTAAGCTACTAGGAGATAAAGCAGCTACGAGTGTTGGGAGAGGCGGCATCATACAACCCTCATCTTCATACTTCTCTTGATATGTAACATTTTCCCCATCTTCTGAATAATACGGAGTGTGCTCAAAGAAGGTAAACATCTTTAAATATAATCCTTCTATGCAATGGCGGTGTGTAACACTTATACCCTTTTTGGTTAGCAGCATATCCAAGTATCCAACAAAAACGCATTTAATAGTTTGATGACCCGATTTATTTTTATGTGGTCCCACAAGTTGCGCAAAAGCAACACATCCAAAAACTTTTGGAGGGAGATTAAATAACGGAAGATTTGGACAGAGAAGTTTTAGAGGATACTACCCCTTTAAAGTATCAGACGCCATTCGATTAATTAGGTAGACAGAGGTGAGAACTCCTTTTTCCCATAGTCCCTTAGGGACTTGCATATGCTGTAATAAACAATTAGTAGTTTCAATAATATGACAATTTTTTTCTTTCTGCTACTCCATTCTGTTGAAGAGTCCCAAGGCATGAAATTTGAAAAATAATGTCATGATCACCTATGAACCTTTGAAGATCCCCACCTGTAAATTCACCTCCATTGTCACTTCTAAGAATTTTAATTTGAGCATTAAACTGGGTCTACACATAGTGATAAAATAGCTGAAATATATCATACACTTCATTTTTTTTCATAAGAAAAACCCAAGTAAAACGAGAGTAATCATCAATGAAAAAAATAAATAGTGAAATCCATTCACAGAACAAATATATGAGGTCCAAACATCAGAATGTATCAAATCAAAATATTTAACACTCCGACTACTGCTAAGAGCTTAATTGGTTCTACAATATTTTCCAAATTCATAAGATTGTTAGTCAATTCTGGTTTCAGCCACATCAAAAGAGTTAAGGAAAGCAGACTTCAAAGTCTTCAAACTGGCATGTCCAAATCTTTTATGCCACAACATCAATTGATCAGTACTTGAGGATTTCTAAGCATCAAAAGCAAGACTAGTGTCCATAACATAAACATCACCTGACTTATGTCCACCACAAATTGTCTTCCCACTCGCCAGATCCTGGAAAACACAATGAGAAGAAAGAAGGTAATAACACAATTCAGTTGTTTAGTTAGACTGCTCACAGAAAGCAAGTTGATAGGAAATGAAAGAACAATAACTACAAATTTGAAGGAGATATTAAGCGAGATTTGGATAATGCTGCAGAAGTAATCCCACTAGAAGATCCTGTCATATGGTCAGAAGCTCTTGAGTTAATGATCCATGGAGTAGTACATAGTCGGCTTCATAACAGATAGAGAAGTAGTTTGAACATGAGCAGCGGTACCAGCCATGTCTGTACCAGGAGGTCTACCAACATTCGCCTTCAGGGCATTTAGCTCCCTAATTAAACTTTCATTTTCCGCTATAAGGTGACTTGTATTCTCCAATGTGCCATACATAGTCGTTGGTGATCACAGACCTTTCATTAGTGTCACGACTCCAACCCGAAGGTACTAAGTTGGGATGCAAGTCCCAATACTTATCCTTCCCGTGTCCCTTCTTCCCACAGTGGGGACACTTCATCTTACTCTTATCTTCAGGTTTTATGTTTCTAGAAATCCATTTCCTTTGTTCAGCTACAAGGGCAGATTTCTCATATCCCACATGCACATCAGTACAAAGAGGGTTTATACGACTAACTTCTCCTCGAATGTAATGGGCAACGGTCTTCAAATCAGGAACAAAATCTCTTCCTAACATCTGAACTCTTTGGAATTCAAGTTCTGAAGGAAAGCCAGAGAGCATTTCAAGTACCCTGCGTTGTATAAATTCAGTCTTGTAATCCTCAATAGTCTGAATGACTGAGTATTGATCAATTTCTGCCCACTTATGAGTCAGCTTGCTATAATACTCCTCAAAGTCATTCATACCCGCCATATGTATCTGTTCAGTTTGAAGTTGATAGATCCTTGCTAAGTCCTTTTTTTTTGAATAATTTCGTTCAATTAATTCTCACATTTCCTTAACAGTTTGACATAATAGGAATTGACTAGCAATCTTGAGTTACATAGTGTTGACAAGCCAATTGATCACGGTAAGATTCTCACCTTCCCATTCCTCATAAGAGGGGTCGGTCTTGCTTGGAGCAGGTTTGGATCCAGTAATAAACCCAAGAATTCGATGTCTCCCAATGAATATCCGCATAGACTGCGCCCATAGGAGATAGTTTCACCCATTCAGTTTGATGTGAGTCACGTCATGAGTGAAATCCACATTTGAACTTCCTCTACCATAGTATTTAGGTAGATCAACAACCCTTTCATGGGCATTAACAACTTGAGTTACCCTCCATAAGATCACACTGGAAGAAGAACTCCCTTCGGGAAGCTGTTATGGGCCGCTCATTCACGGGCTTCTCCCCGTCGGTCGAGCCACATAACAGGGCCGCGACCCATCCACCCCAACCCGTCTCCGCATGTGTTCTCAGTGCGGCGGGTTGTTGAGGCCGACGCTCGATCCCCATACCTCCTTGATAGAAGCACTTAACGCTTGCTCCTATCACCAACTGAGCCGTTAAGTGCTTCTATCAAAGTGGTCTGGGGATTGAGCCCCGACCTCAACAACCCGCCGCGCTGAGAACACGTGCAGAGAGGGGTTGAGGTAGATGGGCCGCGACCCTGCTATGTGGCTTGACCGGCGGGGAGAAACCCGTGAATGAGCGACCCATAACATAAAAGTAAGTGCTTCTATCAAGGAGGTCTGGGGATCGAGCCCCGGCCTCAACAACCCGCCGCGCTGAGAACACGTGCGGAGAGGGGTTGGGGTGGATGGGCCACGACCCTGTTATGTGGCTCGACCGGCGGGGAGAAGCCCGTGAATGAGCGGCCCATAACAGAAGCTTAGGGCTCAAGCAACTGGAAGCGACAACAAAAGGTGGATGAACAACAATAGGCGGATAGATGACTACAACAGCTGAAAGAACAACAACAGGCGAGTCTCTTGCAGTAGGAAATCGAGCTGCAGAAACAGGACGAAACTTCCCAAGGGCTCGACGACGCACAACGGGACGATCCAAGGGCTCGACAAAGCATGCAACTCGTCGGATCAGAACGAAGACCCACCACTGCTCGGCGAGGCTTTCCGAGGGCTCGACTGGGCGTGGAACAACGGGTTGATGAAGACGGAGCGGCCAGAGATCGATCGAGGAGGAGCAGAGACCGATCAATCGAGGAGGACGGGAGAACCAGGGTCGTAGCTGAACGAAACAACACAGGCAGCGATACACGATCGAGCCTCCAGGTCGACGTCGACGGGGGATTTATCGGCTCTGATACCATATTGATGTTAAAGAATGCACCTTTAGGTTTAGAAGTTCTCTATCTCACTCCGATAGACTTTCCATTTTAATAATACACCAAAGCAAGAGATATAGTCACCCCATTGTGAGACTAAGGTTGCTTGACTTTCAACACCACTTACTTTACCCTATTCATTATTACAGCTACAGTTCCACCCACATCTCCCTTCACTTCTATTCATTATTTGTCCGCAACATGCACACACCCTTTTCATGCTACACCATACTCTACTTCCTGATTTCTCGTACCCCACCGATATTCAGCCGCAATACTGACTATTGCCCCTCCAGAAATTTTGTGCCGTTGCAATCATTAAAGATTCCGATAACATCTGGTGAATTGACTTTGATGGCAATGTTGATTTTTAAGGGCGGCTAATACGAACACGAAAGAGAATGCTTGGATTAATGAAACCACGGATACAATCCGGAGCAAGCTCCGACCAACTCTCGGAGGCTGGTTCCTCCAAAGAGCTTCTCTCTAGTGAGAGCCCAAAAGACTATGGATCAAAAGATACCTAACTCCCAAAACCACCTCCTTATATAGGGAGGGGGGGGGGGGCTCACAACAACCTAATGTCTTTTTAAAAGAAAAGCAATAATAAAATAGAGAACGCGTGCGCGTAACAATACATCCCGTCAGAAAAGCGACCTTGACCCCAAGGTCGTTACGCCACCCGCCGTTCACTTGAGTGAATGTGCCCACGACACGTGGACCCATAACACTCCATCCGTCCTTCAAAACGAGCTCGCCCTCCAGCTCGTGTATCAAGCGGGTGGCCAGATCCTCTGGTACCTTGACCTCCCTCCAGAACAGGGCCAGGTAGCGCGTAGTAGCGGTGGCGGTGTTGGCGAGTAGCGGCGGCGCCATCGGAAAGACGGCCGGCGAAAGCAGTGGCTTCCGCATAGTCGGTGGAGCGGTGGGGAGCAGCAGCACTAAGGATGTCGGAGATGTGACGACCGGCAGCAGGAATGGATCCGTCGGGAACAACGGGGTACAGGGCGGCAGAAGAGGCGGCGATGCGGCCTGTGGAAGAGGCAAGATAGGGGCCGGCGGAGCAAGAGCAGGGAGAGTATGCTGTGAGATGGCCGAAGGGGGCGGCAAAGCGGGTAACCAGAGAGGTGGCGAAAGCGGTGGCGGTACGACCACTGTGGGGAGATGCAGTATAGCAGCGGTCGTTGCGACTTCACCAGGAGGATCGACTGTGGGGCGGAGGGACGGGTTGGTGTCGTAGAGGAATGTTGGGGGCGGCATGGCCGGATAACTCTCGTGAGACGATCGACTTTGGCGTGGAGAGAGGCGCATGTGGCCAGGATTTGTGCAGCGAAGGCAGAAAAATCCAACCGAGGGGTGGTGTCCGCCGATGGCAAGGACAGCGGCCCGGGCGCGACCGACTGGGCTGCGACTATGTTGCCAAGGAGGTAAACTGGAGATGATGCCGACCGATTGGTGTGTAAAAAGGGTAGATCTGGCGAGGAGAGGCAGGTAGGTGGCTGATTTGATGACAACGGCGACGGAAGTTGGGCGGAATCGAGCGGATCGGCGTGATAGTGGGCTGAGGTCGGCGGATCTGGGCGGAATCAAGCGATTCCTGGTGGAGGCCGGCGGATCTGGGCGCGGAAACCAGCAGAGAACGTCAAATCGGGGTAGAAGCGACGGGGTTTCGGCGGAGCGGGGTCGCGGAAGGCGTGCAACAACGGTAGCAGCGATCGGTCTTGCGGCTGGGTCGACCGGAAAACAACAGCAGCGGTCGAGGACGAAGCAGATTGGCGCGGGATCTGGCGGAGAGGGGGCTGCAGCAGCGGCTCGAGCGGATCGTGCGGCGGAGCCGGCGATGCGAGCAACAACGAGGACTGTGCGGAGCGGAGCAGATGCGATACGCCGATCGCGAAACGACGGGGAACGCCTATCGCTGGCGGAAGGCAGCTCGCTGGCGGGACGCAGATCGGGCGACGCCGATCGCAGGCGGAACGTCGATCGCAGGCGGGACGCAGAGCGGGTGACGAACGGCGTATGTCGAGCGGGCTGATAGCGAGACTCCTGCGGCTAGGTCAGCTGGCGGAGCGGCAGGTCGGACCAAATAATACGAACACGAAAGAGAATGCTTGGATTAATGAAACCACGGATACAATCCGGAGCAAGCTCCGATCAACTCTCGGAGGTTGGTTCCTCCAAAGAGCTTCTCTCTAGTGAGAGCCCAAAAGACTATGGATCAAAAGATACCTAACTCCCAAAACCACCTCCTTATATAGGGAGGGGGGCTCACAACAACCTAATTTCTTTTTAAAAGAAAAGCAATAATAAAATAGAGGACGCGTGCGCGTAACAATACATCCCGTCAGAAAAGCGACCTTGACCCCAAGGTCGTTACGCCACCCGCCGTTCACTTGAGTGAATGTGCCCACGACACGTGGACCCATAACATCGGCATAGTGTTATGCATGCACCCGAGCGGACCCCATCACATTGCCAATAGAACGCGCAAAGCTTCGTACATACGATCAACAACATTCTCGGAGACTCGTGAGAGCGATTTTGAGAACCACCATGAATGTCGATATGATAATATGTAATTTTAGTATTAATTTAATAGTTGATATTAATTAATATTCATAATATTGATTATATTACTTAAAAATATTTATGTATTTCTTATTTGATGTGCAGGGGGGAGGAGTTGAGGGGCATTTTTTGGATTCTGTCTTTGACTCTTATTTAAGAGTTCTTTGTTGGACCTAGCTCCAAGAGTTGACTGAATTTTTTCTCCTGATTGTATCTTGTTCGTATTCAACGTGTAATGCAATATCGTTATTGAGCAATGTCACCGTTTCTCTTCGGAACCCTAGCAACTTTCCCGACGGTAACATTTCTCCTATAAATTTATAATGGGGTTGGATTATCCAAAGAGGGTTTGATCTCACAAATAAAAAGAAGAAATAGTGAAAGAATGATCCAAAGGAAACCAATGAATTCCTCAAGGAAATGTCACCAAATCAATGTCAAGGCAGAACCCCAAATATCAATAGGAAAAAATACAAATGGTAGTAGAAAGTAACCCACAAATATCACAATATCAAACAATGGTAGAAATTAAGTGACAGCTATCAAGCCCAAATTATGAAGGTAAGACCGCCACCCCAAAGAGGAAAAATAAGAATTGCTAGCCAAATGAATATATTCTTCCATCGACTACAAAGAAATGGTCAAGTATTAATGAGAAATAGTTTAATTTTCATTTCTTAGTATCTACTTGAATAATGTAGCCTCTGCTACGTAATCTAAATGAGGACATGATCCTAGATAATCCACATCATCAAACATATACATCATTATCTCCATCATAATAAAATAGCCATACCAAAATAACAAAATGTTGAACATAGAAGTAAAAAAAGCATCAAACTGGGAAAAAATAAAAACAACGAAGTTATCCTATATATTTGCATAGGTTTTGCCAAGGCAGAAGAATCTCGTTTCTCGGTGAAAAATTCTGATGTCAACACAATTTGTCCACCTTGTTCCAAGAACAGTTAGTTAGCGGTCACCTATCCAACACACTAAATAACTTGTGTAAACCCATGCATCGTTTGTTACGGTTTGTGTGGTGGGAATGTCAATCACATAGTCGATGTAGTCAGTCTCAGTCTGCCTGATCTCAATAAATGGTAGCGTCTTCAGATCTACTGCCACAGATGAAAATCTTCAGTAAACCAACAAATTTACACTATTGAACACAAGGGAAGTGTCCATTCTAGGTTGAACATTTAGCAAGCGCTAGTGTACAACCTACGAAGTATGCCTAAAGGATCAAATTCCTTCTCAATTTGTTGTGTGTGCCAACAAGGAATCTCTATTGTCGAAAGTATGCCATCAGTAAAACAGATTTTTGAAAAAATCGGTCCCACATGCAGTCATTGGTTGGTTACATATACTTAGCATTTGAGAAATGAAGTTTCTCTAGTACTTTCTTTTTGGATTTTTTGGATATGATCAACAATGTCATTATCAACAGTATTTTGGTCATTATCAACAATTTATATTATTGTTATATCCGAACTCATTTGTGGAAGTATTTAACCGAATTGTGTCTTTCTCTTGCTAGACATCTAGGTAGATTACCCATGTTGGTATATTGTATATTGTGGTAGATATATCTTAGGCTCACCTTTGGGTGTTGGGACCACCCACTCTTGTATTTATATACCATACTATTAGTGTGAAGACATATTGGTTCTCCTATTCCTATCATGGTATCAGAGATCCCATTAGGGTTTTCCCTCTCGTAGTGGCTGCCTTCTTCTTCTCGTTTTCGCATCGCTCCCGTCGCCTTCCCTGTCGAGTCGGAGTCGTCAGCCGAGCAGCGCCCGTCAAGCAGCGCTCGTCCAGAGTGCCCGTTGCCTTCCCTGCCGAGCCAGACTCGTCCCGTCTAGCAACGCTCGTCGCCTTCCCTGCCGAGCCGGACTCGTTAGTCGAGAAGCACCTTCCTCGTCGAGCTATCGAGCAGAGATCGACTCCCGTCGAGCAGCGCCTTCCTCGCCTTCCTCGTCGAGCAGAGATCGACTCCCGTCCAGTATAGTCGAACATAGTCGATCAGAGATCGACTCTCGTCGCCTCTCCTTCGCTTACGAGTCCTGATTTCGACGCTGTCAATCTCCCGCAGCCGTTCTCCCACTGTTGCCGGTTCTGGTGCCTCCTGTCGCCGTTTCCACATGTTCTCCTCTTATCCGGCTGACCCGCAACCCCGATGGCCTCGTCTCACTCCTCTGACTTCCTTCAAAAGGCTGACGTCATTCTCGATGGGCGGAACTACAAGGCTTGGTCTGCCACTGTTGGTGTGATCCTTCGTGGTCTTGACCTCTGGGGCCATATTGACGGTTCCGACCTTGCTCCGCTACCACCAGTTGCTGGTCCTGCGAACGACTCTTCCATTGTCACCACGATTGCTTCTTCCAAGGGAACCGACTCGGCGCGGTGGCGCTCAGACGACTCTCGTGCGATTGTCATGATCTGTCAGTCTTGCGAACTCCCAATCCGCATGACAGTTTACGAGCTCCCTATGACCAAGACGATGCGGGATCACTTGCGTCGCCTCTACCTCGCCTCTAGTCAGGCCCTGCGCTACTCTCTGTTCCAGACCCTTGGTGTCTGCTACCAGCACGATCGATCTGTCCAGGCTTTCTTTGCTGAGTTCCTGGACCTCTGGCGTCAGTGCGATGAGATGACACCTTCCCCTTGTGCTACTTGCCCTCAGTGTGTTGCTACTTCCCGGGATCGTGATTTCCAGCGCATGTATGTGTTTCTTATGCGACTACGGCCCGAGTTCGATCCCGTTCGTGCTCAGCTTCTGCACCGGGCTACTCCGCCGTCTCTCAGCGATACCTTGACCTTGGTGATCGCTGAGGAGACTCGTATTCACTCCTTGGACTCAGCTACTTCTCCTGGTGGTATGCCTCATGCTGTTCTGGCTGCTCCCCAGCTTCCACCGCAGTCCTCTCTTGTGAGTGCTCCGCTGCTGCCTTCGCCTGGTTATAGTGCTCCGGTGCGTCCTGTTCCTCGTCCTCTAGTGCCTTCTACTGCTCAGTCTGGTCTCCCCGTCGCCAACTTCTCCGCTGCCACTATTGTTAATGCTTTGGCCATGTCAAGTCTGAGTGCCGCAAGCTTCAGCGAGCTCAGCAGTCTGGTCAGCAGCGTGCTCCCGGTGCCCCCTTCTCTGCTGTGGCAAAGTCCCTCTCCGTTTCTGAGCTTGCCCAACAGATTGCTCAGCAACTCTCTCACGGTTCACTGCCTCGCTCTACTGTCTCAGTGCTCTCACCGGATGCCTCTAACGCCTCTACCTCTCAGCCGGCAGCCTCCGCCCCTTCAGGTATTTCTTCCTCCGACTGGTTGCTTGACTCTGGAGCTTCATTTCATATGACCCATGATGCCACCCACCTCTCGTCCTGCCGGCCCGTTTCCTCTGCCCTTAGTATCATGGTAGTAGATGACACTATTCTCCCTATTACCAGTTGTGACCTCTTTCATACGAGTTGTTTTCATATTCCCGATGTTGCCCACATACCCAAGCTATCCATGAACCTTATATTCGTCAGCCAACTCACATCCCATGGTTGTCTTGTTGTTTTTGATGAGTTTGCGTGTCGTGTGCATGTTCGTCTGACAGGGCACTCCTTGGAGCTGGCCGTCGCTGTAGCGGGGTGTACGTCCTTGATCGCCTCCATCTTCCATCCACTTCGTCATCTCTGGCGGCTACTACCTTTTGTCTTCCTTCGGTGGGCTTCTCTCAGTGGCATCACCGTCTCGGTCATCTCAGTGGCCCGCGTCTCTCATTAGTCATGGTTTCCTTGGTCGTGTTTCTGTTGATCGGTCTCATTCATGTAAGGGTTGTCAGCTTGGTAAACAACTCCAACTCCCTTATCAGTCTAGTGAGTCGAGATCTCAGCGTCCTTTTGATTTAGTCCATTCCCATGTATGCGGTCCCACACCTTTTTGTCTCAAAGGGCGGTCACCGGTATTATGTTATCTTTGTTGATGATTATTCTCATTACTGTTGGGTTTATTTTATGCATTCTCTTTCTGACTTCTTTCACATCTATGCTTCCTTTTCTGCTATGGTGCACACCTAGTTTTCTGCTTTTATCCGTATTTTTCGTTCCTACTCGGGGGGGGGGGGGGGATACCTCTCTCATGTTTTTCGCGATCTGCTGGCTACCCAAGACACTCTCCCTTAGCTTGCCCGTCTCGGTGCCCACGCTCAGAATGACACCGCTGAAAGGAAGCATCGCCACATTATTGAGACAACACGCACCCTTCTCATCTACTCTCACGTCCCTCCTCACTTTTGGGCTGAGGTCGTTTCCACTGCCGTCTATCTTATTAACCTGCAACCCTCCACCTTCCTTCAGGGCCAGAGTCCTGGTGAGTGTTTGTACTCTCGACCCCCACGTTACACTCATCTTCGTGTTTTTGGTTGTCGGTGTTATGTTCTACTACCTCCACGTGAGCGCATCAAGCTCTCTGCTCAGTCTGTACCATGTGTTTTTCTTGGATATAGTACTGAGCACAATGACTATCGATGTTATGATCATGTTGCTCGTCGACTTCGTATCTCACGTGATGTCACATTTGATGAGTTTCACCCTTTTTTCGTGTCTTCCGTCCCCTCGACCTCACACTCATCTGTGACTCCCTCTGATGTACCGTTTCTCACTCTTCCCATCTCACTGCCTCATGTCTCATTCTCTCCATCGGTATGTACACTTCCTCTCCCCTTGCCACCGGCCACACCATCTCCGACCTCTCCAGTCTTACCTTCTCCCTCTTCCTCTTCGCCACCCACCTCTCCCTCTGATGCGCTCGTCGTCCCTCTTCCATATCACTACACTTGTCGTCCCACTCTTGTTCCCTCGTCTCCAGTGCCCCCCGTCTCAATGCATGTCTCTTCCAGCGAGTGCCCTGTGGATGATCCTCCTGCGGGTCGCAACCCCCCTCGTGAGATATGTCCTCCTGACCGCCTCAGTCTTGCTATACTACCGCTGGACCTGCCTGCGCTTCCTGGTACCGCCTATGGTCCAGAGCCGACTTCCTACTGTGTGGCTGCCCAGATACCTGAGTGGCAGGCTGCTATGTCTGTTGAGTTAGAGGCCCTTGAGCACACTCGTACTTGGGAGCTTGTTCCTCTTCCACCTGGTGTTGTTCCTATTACTTGCAAGTGGGTCTTCAAGGTCAAGACTCGCTCCGACGGTTCTGTGGAGAGGTACAAGGCTAGGCTTGTGGGTCGTGGTTTTCAACAAGAGCAAGGATGAGACTATGACGAGACTTTTGCTTCGGTTGCCCACATGACCACGATTCGTACTCTTATTGCAGTTGCAGCTGTTCGTCACTGGTCTCTGTTCCAGCTCGACGTGAAGAATGTCTTTCTTCACGGCGACCTTCAGCAGGAGGTGTACATGCTCCCTCCTCCCGGTCTCTCCTCTCCTCCAGGCCTTGTTTGTCGCCTAAGGCAAGTTCTTTACGGGCTCAAGCAGGCGCCCCGCGCGTGGTTTGCACGTTTCAGCTCCGCCATTACAGCCGCCGATTTTCAGCCGAGCCCACATGATCCAACCCTGTTTGTGCACTCCTCCTCTCGTGGCCGAACTCTTCTATTACTTTAGGTGGATGATATGATCATTACTAGTGATGATCTCTCTCATGTTGCCTTCGTCAAGGATCACCTTCAGCAGCAGTTTCAGATGACTGGCCTTGGACAACTGAGCTACTTCTTAAGCCTTGAGGTCACCTCTACAGACCGTGGTTTTCAGCTCTATCAGCAGCGTTACGCATCTGATCTCTTAGCTCGGGCTACTCTTTCTGACTCTCGCACTGTAGACACCCCTATGGAGCTTCACCTTCAGCTACGTCCGGATGATGGGGTTCCCCTCTCTGATCCTACTCGATGTCGTCACCTTGTTGGGAGTCTCATCTACCTTACTATTGCTCGGTCCGACATTACTGATGTTGTTCATGTGTTGAGTCAGTTTGTTAGTGCGCCTACTTCTGTGTATTATGGTCACCTGCTGCGACTCCTGCGCTATATCCGGGCGACGACTTCACGTGGTCTCCTCTACTCCAGTAGTAGTTCTTTGCAGCTTCGTGCTTACTCAGATGCTACTTGGGCCAGTGATCCTGTTGACCGTCGATCCGTCACTAGTTTCTGTTTGTTCTTGGGTACTTCACTTATTGCCTGGAAGTCCAAGAAACAGACCGGGGTTTCTCGTTCCAGCACTGAGGCTGAGCTTTGTTCCATGACCACCACTGCCGAGGACATTATTTGGCTCCGCTGGCTCCTTGAGGACCTTGGTGTCTCTTCTCCGGATCCCACTCCTTTCCACTGTGATAACACTGGTGCTATTTAGATTACTCTGAATCCGGTGAAGCATTCTCTTTCGAAGCATATCGGGGTTGATGCTTTCTTCCTTCGTGAGCAGTATGGTCGTGGAACTTTTGCTTTTTTCTTTGTTCCTTCTGAGCAGCAGCTTGCAGACTTGACGACTAAACCACAGACACAGACCCAACATGCTTATCTATTGTCCAAACTCTAGATGTTTGATCCCCCATGAGTTTGAGGGGGGGGGGGGGGGTTGGATATATTGTATATTGTGGTAGATATATCTTAGGCTCACATTTGGGTGTTGGGACCACCCACTCTTGTATTTAGTGTGAAGACATATTGGTTCTCCTATTCCTATCAACCCAAACTTCCTTTTCTTCCGTCTGTTTATGGATGATATGCACCCCCATAATGTTCTCCCAAAATGACTTAGAAACCTAGTATCTTATATCTTAAGTAAATGTTCCGGGAATGCCATGCAAGAGAACAACTTCTAATATCGATGATAACGTCTAATGAAATTTCATCTTGAGTCGACGTTACTTTGATCAAAGCCAAGGACAAGGGCTTTAAGAGATTTGAAATTTTTTGATGGAAAAATAGGGAGAAGAATGCAGATTAAAATAAGAAATGGAAGGATCAATTTAGATATTCTCTACACTCTATATTACAGTATGGATGCATAAGAGGGGCGCAACACCCTTTGTGTTCAACGACTTTGGTGCTCGTTGTAGGTAGTAGTGATAGTAGTTTGGGTTTAAAGTCGGATTGATGCCAACCATATCGGATGAGGGACTACTGTACAGTTTAACTGGTAGATCAGACAGATAGGTCCGATTTCATTATCGTGGGATAGAAAACTCTTAACTGCTCGGCTGAACTACTGGATAGATGAGTTATTGAATCAGATATTAAGAGAATAATAACAAATTCCTCAAAATTCATCTCAACACAAATAAGTGTTTTCAGCAAATATATTTTCAGATTACATCAGATATCAAGCTATACTGCTTACTATTTAGAAGTTAAAGGTGCAGTTATTTTGCATGCCAACTTGGTCAAAAAACCTATGTTACGCAATTTCCCCACTATTTTATTGGTTAAAGCTATATTATTAAATCTTACGAAGCTATATATTCTTTAAATTGTGTTGGTGACTTGAGGGAAGAGACTTCAGGTTTAATTGGAGTTATGACTAGGTGTATTGTTTGAATGGTCAGAATCAATTTCATTATTTCTTCATGCATATCTTGAATTCACTAATAAAACAAATGCATCTGAGTTTATTTCCACGTTTATTTTGCTTTTATGACTATCTTAGCTTATGATAGGGTTCCAAGAGAGATCTTATGGAGAGTCTTAGAAAAGAAAGGTGTAAATGTATCATACATTGACATTGTAGAAAAGCACAGATATTGAGAGAAATAAAATATTAATTTTATTAAATCTTCATCATCCTGAATACACAAGTTGTTTGTACATTTATAGGAAAAGAGGGGAGAGGAAAACCTATTCTAAGATGTGGGACTAAACAAATATAAAGAAAGAGGGCTCAAACTAGTCCTTCATTATTGAGCCTTTTTACATTGTTTTTCCAACACTCCCCCGCAAGCTGGAGCATACAAATCGTAGGCACCAAGTTTGGATAAGAACGGATAATATAGCGGTCGAGGTAATGCCTTTGTGAGAATATCAGCAACTTTTCCAGCAGCAGGAACATGTTTCAACTCTAGCTTTTTCAGTTGAACCTTCTCCCGAATGAAGTGACAGTCAACTTCAATGTGTTTGGTACGTTCATGAAAAATAGGATTTTTGGCAATATGTATAGTAGCTTGACTGTCACAATAGAGAATCGCCGGTGAGGAAAGTCTAACACCAAGGTCACTTAGAAGACTCTTCAACCAGATAAGCTCAGACACAACAACAACCATTGACCGATACTCAGCTTCGGCTGATGAGCGAGCAACAACTGACTGCTTTTTGCTGCGCTAAGTGATAAGGTTTCCACCAAAGTATGTACAGTATCCACTTGTGGAATGATTATCATCCAGTGAACCAGCATAATTGGCGTCGGAATATACAATGAGTGATAAGGGAGACGAAGAGGGCTTGTATACAAGTCCTTGTCCAGGAGCAGTCTTCAAGTATCGAAGGATACACTCAGCTGTCTGGAGATGAGAGATCAGTGGTTCATGCATGAATCTACTGACAACTCCAACAACAAAAGATATATTAGGTCTTGTAACAGTGAGATATATTAGCTTGCCTACAAGACAACGATAATACTCTGGGTTTGGAAGAAGTAGATCAGAATCTGAGGCATAAGCACATAACTTGTGATTGATATCCATAGGAGTGTCAGCATGCTTGCATCCAAAGTAGTCAGCGTCATGAAGCAAGTCAAGACAACACTTTCGTTGAGATAGAACAAGTCCATCAGGACGCCGAACCACCTCGAGACCAAGGAAGTACCAAAGATTTCCCAAATCCTTAGTTTGAAAAATAGAAGCTAGTTGTTTGATCATGTGTATTCCTTTGAGATCATCTCCCGTGATCAAATATTATCGACATACACCAAGAGAATCACTGTGTTTGTTGGACGATGATGAGTGAATAGAGAGAAGTTGGCAGAACTTCAGGTGGACTCAACAACACGAACAACCTGACTAAACTTGTCAAACCATGATCGAGGATACTGTTTGAGATCATAAAGAGATTTCTTCAAACGACATAGAAGGGACTCCCCCGTGATCTCAAACCCAGGAGGTTGTTGCATATAGACAGTCTCCTGCAAATCGCCATTGAGAAAGACATTTTTTACATCTATTGATGCAACTGCCAGTGTCGATGAACAACGAGGGAGATCAAAACACCAACAGTATTCAGTTTGGCGACCGGAGAAAAGGTCTCATCATAATCCAGACCTTGTTGATCCACGATCCACAAGGCGAGCTTTTAGACGTTGAACTATCCCATCAGGACCATGCTTGATGGCAAATACCCACTCATATCCCACACAGGCCTGGCCGAGAGGAAGAGGGACAAGATCCCAAGTTTGGTTCGCCCAAAGAGCTGACATTTCCTCATCCATGGCCGCCCTCCACCTCGGATGTTGAAAAGCCTCCTGCACAGACTTAGGGGTGGAAATAGAAGATAAAAAAGTTGCAAATTGTCGGAGGGCCGGAGAGAGTCGGTGTAAGGAGACAATTCTCCATCGGGTGAGCAGTAGAAACGGTTGTCGGATCTGCAGGCCACAAAATATCATTAGTAGAGGGCACCTATCGTAGAGCAGCAGACGAAGGAGAACAACGAGTATACACACGAAGCAGAGGTGGTTTTGGTGGAACGATTGGGATTGGCGTGGGTAGTATAGGTGGTAGGCTGGACGTAACCGGAACAGTAGGCCGCGGGAGAAGAGGAGGTAGTGGAGGGTCACTGGGTAGGGAATGATAGGGTTGGTCTTTGAGAAAGGTTACATCAGCTGATGTAACAACCTTTCCTTTACTGGGAGAGTAACAAGCATAACCTTTCTGAGTGCGCGAGTGCGCAACGCACATACACTTTGTGGCACGTGGAGAAAGCTTGTCAGTTGATGGGCCAAGATTATGAACATAGCAAACGCAGACGAAGACACGAGGTGTGACTGGGAAGGGGGTTGTGGAAGGGAAAAAAAGTTTAAAGGGTGCCTCAAAGTTGAGAATGGAGGAGAGCATGCGGTTAATAAGGTAGCAAGCTATAGAAACCCCACAATTCCAATAAAGTTTAGGAACATTCATTTGAAACATAAGAGAGCGTGCGACCTCAAGAAGGTGACGATTCTTTCGTTCTGCAACTCCATTTTGTCGGGGGTATACATATAGGAGGTTTGATGGATGATCCCAAACTCAGCACACATGTTTGTAAACACTTGACTTGTGTATTCACGGGCATTGTCGGTTTGGAGAGTCTTAATGGTTGTAGAAAACTGGTTGCGAGTCTCAATAATAAAAGCACGAAACATACGAGTTCAGAGCAATCATGAAGTAAATATAATCACGTCATGCGATAGTAATCATCAATGAATGTAATGAAGTAATGATAGCCAGAAACACTCGCTATTTTATATGGTCCCCAAATATCAGAATGAACTAAAACAAAGGGAGCATCGCTCCGAGTATAATGAGATGAAAAATTTGAACGATATTGTTTGCCGTAGATACAAGACTCGCAGGTGTAGTTGTTGAGGGACAAATTTGGGAGAGCTTTCTGGAGGATTCGGAGAGGAGCATGCCCAATACACCGATGCCATTCGACAGAGTTAACAGAAGAGAGAATCGTGAGTGGGAGATCCAGGATGTAGAGCCCATTCGATAGTTTCTCTTTACCAATTATAATCCGCGTCTTTCGATCCTGCACAACAAAAGAGGTAGAAGAAAAAGTTACATAACAATCAAGGTCTTGAGTGAGACGACTAATAGAGAGGAGATTGAAAAGGGAGCCCGGAACATGAAGAACCGAGCAAAGAGCGATGAAAGGAGTAAGGGTGATGTCGGCTGATCTAGACACAAGGGTGGTGTCCCCATTGGCAACAATGATGAACTTGGGATACTCAAAATCCAAGTATGGAGAAGGTTTCTTCGGGGCAATATGGTGTGTTGCTCCGGAGTCCATTATCCATGATGAACTATGGGTGAGACAGGAGATACCTTCATCTGAGATAGACGCAACAGAGCCGGAGGAACGACTGATCATCCCCTGAAGCTCCTGGAGTTGGTTGCGTAGGGCATCAATGTCAGTTTGAGTGCTGGTTGGAGCATTGACCGCAATGGAGGCATGCAAAGCTACTAGCATTCCTTGCTTACGATAACAAGTAGCTTCGAGATGACCATCTCTGCCACAGTAGGTACTCTTAAGAGGAGCACGATTGTGTCGATCCCTACCCCGAGAAGAGGTGCAACCTCCACATGAGGGTGGAGTAAAATGGGATGGAGGTGACCGCTGGAGAAGGGCTGGAGAGAAACTCCCAGGAGCATCGGTCGGGGGTGTGACCTTTAACAACATGGAGCACACATCCGAAAGAGAAGGAATGGTTGAGGAGGATAGGATCTGAGCCCGGACGCTGTGGAGGTGGGGCGGGACACGGGTCATCATCATGACAATACCAACTGCTTCTTTCTGAGCACGTTGGGCAGTGAGATCTGTAGTTGGGGGTTGATGTTGAATCCATGCATCTACTAGAGTTTTGGAGCGCGCAACAAAAGATGTTATGTCGTTAGTCACCCCCTGGTCAAGAGATTGAAGGTCCGAGATGATGTCAAAAAGGTGTTGCAAGCTGTCCTTGCCAGAATAAAGGGAGTGAAGTTCCTCCCACATGTCGGCTCATGATACACGGTCATACGATAGGGTTCACTATCCATTGAGTTGATAATCCAAGATTTAACACGATCGTCGTCACGAAGCCATTCCTCAGAGGGCTCAGATGGAGTAGCCTTGGTCAGATGATGGAGAAGGCCTTTTCTCTGAAGGACACGGCGAACCGAGTGCATCCATTCAACAAAATTCTTTTTCCCACTAAGAGAAATAATGGTGATCTGTAGTTCATCATGAACTTCAGGAAGAGGAGCCACAGCACGGGTCGGAAGAGAGGAGGCATCATCTTCGATCATTGGAGAAAGCGACTAGAGGAGCAACAGAGCGGCCACATGGAAGAACAAAGCAGCAACCTGTGTAGACAGGAGGCCGCGACAAGAGGTCGCATCAGCGGTCGAGTAGAGGAGCAGCGCTCAGGAGGAGAAAAAAAACAATCAAGAGCCGGCTTGCGGTCAGGAGAAGTCGCTGCGAGCAGGAGCTGCTTGTCACGGATCTGCATCTGAGTGCATTTGGGGGTTAATAGCCCGGGAAGAATCCAGAGAAATCCAGAAGCTTGTATATGG
The DNA here is from genome assembly GCA_033032865.1 of Dactylorhiza incarnata. Taxonomy (NCBI): domain Eukaryota; kingdom Viridiplantae; phylum Streptophyta; class Magnoliopsida; order Asparagales; family Orchidaceae; genus Dactylorhiza; species Dactylorhiza incarnata. The sequence continues at coordinate 3,798,967 of JAWHQI010000123.1, read as the reverse complement.
TAGATGCTAGAAAGTTCTAGATAATTCTTGATCATGTATATACTAGATTTGTATAGAACACTCTTGAATGGTAGTAGTCTAGAATTTTCTATGTTTTGGAGGGAAACCTCTTTGGGGCCTATAAAAGGGGAAGGACCCCTCATTTGTAATCATCCAAGCTTTGGAGAAGCAATAGAGTTCTTGGAGTTTCCTTTGCAATTGAGAGTTCTCTTGAGTTCTACTTTGCATCTTTTCTTCATCACCACCTAGTTCTTGCAGGAGAGGCTGACTTAGCTTGGCTACGCGGAGTGGCAAGAAGGAGCTAAGGCCGTACGGGAGCTTGTAAGAAGACAAGTCCGTGACAGTTGGTATCAGAGCCAGGTTGCTCAAGTTCGTGGTTGGTGTCCGAGAAGAGTAGATGGGTGGTGAAGGGAACAACAACTCATGCGTGGTGGATGAGCGCGGCAGGGAGTCGCTGCCCCAGTCTGAGAAGAAGAGGCGGAGCCATAGCAAATCTCGGGATGAAGCGCACGCGGACCGCATGTTAGCTGAATGGGAGGAGCGCATGACGGCGGTGGAGGAAGACCACTCATATGTTCACGGAGAACTAGAAGCTGCCAAACAAGCGCTACCGGCTCGCGGAGAGCTGGAACTTTTGAAGGCCCAAGTCCAAGCATGTCTTGGCGCAAATGCGGAGCTTACCCAAAGGTGCGATCAACTTGAGGATGACTATGAGGAGCAGATCGCCAAATTGGAGGAGGAATTGGCCTTGTGCAGAAAGGCCATTGCTAATGGTGGAAATGGGGTTGTGGTTAACTCAAGGATCGACGTGCCTAAGCCAAAACCTTTCACCGGAAAGAGGGATCCGAAGGAAGTTGAACACTTCCTTTATCAAATGGAGGTCTACTTTGAAGGATGTAACCTCACTGAGGAAGTACTTAAGGTAAAGACGGCTAGCTACTATCTTTCAGATATTGCATCTCTTTGGTGGCAACAGAAGCTTGCAGATATCAAGATGGGAACATGCAACTTGGACACATGGGATGAGTTCAAGATTGAGCTTAAGCGACACTTCTACCCGGAGAACGTCGCAAATGAGGCAAGGAAGAAGCTAAAGGAACTCAAGCAGAAGGGGTCAATCACAGTGTACGTGAAGGAGTTCCAAACCTTGATGCTGATGGTACCAGGTATGTCTGAGGACGACCAACTTTTTAACTTCAAAGATGGTCTCCAGAATTGGGTGAAGCAAGAAGTACATCGGAGGGATGCCAAGACACTTGATGAAGCCATTGCGGCGGCCGAGGCGATGACATAATTCCAAAGGCCAGCGGATATTACTACAAAGAAAGGCCACAAGAATGACCACACAAAAGGTGGGGGAGAAGGACCAGGGTCGCGGAGACCACCTAGGGGAGATCGGAACCCCAACTATGAAAGGGACACGGATGGGGCAATCAAGAGATTTACGCCAAAAGGAGGATGCTACTTATGCAAGGGACCACACATGATGAGCAAGTGCCCAAAGCTTGGTTCACTCGCAGCACTGCAGGAGGATGATACAAGTGGACCCGGAGGTGAAGAAGGTACAAACCAAATATGCTCTTTGCAACTTCTAAGTGTTTTGAATGTGAAACCAACTAAGAAGGTGACTAGCAAGGGGCTTATGTACGTGGAAGCCATGATCAACAACAAGTCCGCCAAAGCCTTGGTGGATACGGGTGCCACACATAACTTTATGACAACGGAAGAAGCAAGAAGACTTGGCCTCCAAGTGACCAAGTGTGATGGATGTCTAAAGACCGTGAACGTGAAGGCGAGGCCGCTAGCAGGGGTGGCTCGTGGCGTGGAGCTTCGCTTGGGTACGTGGAAAGGAAAGGTGAACTTCTCGGTAGCAGCCATGGATGATCACAAGCTAGTGTTGGGCATGGACTTCTTTGATGCGGTGAGTGCCATTGTCATGCCAACTCACCGCTCGGTGTGCATTATGGAGAAAGGTGCAACATGCATGGTACCTGCGGTGGAGGGGCCACCTAGCTGTGGAGCAAAACAGCTATCGGCTATGCAAATAGCCAAGGGCGTGAAGAAAGGGGAACCTACTTTCTTGGCGACTTTGAAGGAGGATGCGAGCGAGATCATAGAGGAGGTGCCTCTAGTTGCGGAAGTCCTCGAGGAGAACGAGGATGTTATGCCTAGCGAACTACCAAAGAAGTTGCCTCCCCGCAGAGAGGTAGACCACAAGATTGAATTGGAGGTTGGAGCAAAAGCCCCGGCAAAGGTACCATATCAGATGGCTCCCCCCGAGCTCGAGGAGCTGAGGAAGCAACTACATGAACTGCTCGATGCTGGAATGATCAGACCGTCGAAGGCACCTTTTGGCGCACCGGTGCTCTTTCAAAAGAAGAAGGATGGAACCTTGCGGTTATGCACAGACTATCGGGCATTGAACAAGGTAACTACCAAAAACAAGTATCACGTACCGTTGATTGCTGACTTGTTCGATCGACTTGGAGGAGCAAGGATATATTCGAAGATGGATCTGCAAAAGGGCTACCACCAAGTACGGATTGCCGAAGGAGATGAGCCAAAGACTACATGTGTGATAAGGTACGGATCATTCGAGTGGTTGGTGATGTCATTCGGCCTAACCAACGCACCCGCTACATTTTGTACTTTGATGAATCAGATCTTTCATCCCTACTTGGACAAGTTTGTAGTAGTATACTTGGACGACATCGTCGTCTATAGTAATACAATGGAGGAGCATGCTAAACATCTTCGCCTAGTGTTCCAAGTGCTGCGGGAGAATGAACTATATGTCAAGCGGTCAAAGTGTTCCTTTGGGAAAGAAGAAGTGCATTTCCTCGAGCATGTCATTGAACATGACCAATTGAAGATGGACATGGACAAGGTGCGGACAATCGTCGAATGGGATCCGCCAACAAAGGTGACAGAGTTGAGATCATTCCTGGGTTTGGTGAACTACTACCGACGGTTCATCATGGGGTACTCAAAGAGAGCGGTGCCGCTTACGGATCTGCTCAAGAAGGAGAAAGCTTGGAGCTGGACGGAGGAATGCCAACAAGCTTTTGAGGACTTGAAGAAGGCGGTAAGTACGGAGCCAGTACTTGCCCTACCAGACTTTGGGAGAAAGTTCGAGTTGCATACAGATGCATCAGACTTTGCTATTGGAGGGGTGTTGATGCAAGGACACCCGATTGCATTCGAAAGCCGCAAGTTGAATGAAGTGGAGCGCCGCTACACCGTGCAAGAGAAGGAGATGACAGCCATCATACATTGCTTACAGGTATGGAGGCATTACTTGCTGGGAGCACAGTTCATGATCAAGACCGACAATGTGGCGACTACCTACTTTCAAACACAGAAGAAATTGTCGGCCAAGCAAGCTAGGTGTCAGGATTTCCTGGCGGAGTTTGACTTTGCCCTGGAACATAAACCAGGCAAAGCCAATGTGGTGGCAGACGCACTGAGCCGCAAGGCAGAGCTGGCGGCAGTCTCAATAGCAAAGAGCGATCTCTTGGAGCGGGTGAAGAGTGGGTTGAATGAGGATTCAGTGGCTAAGGAACTCATGCTCTTAGCTAAAGAAGGTCGAACGAAGAGATTTTGGGTAGAGGATGAGCTACTCTACACCAAAGGAGGAAGGTTATACTTCCCAAAGCGGGGAAACCAGCGGAGGGATTTGATCAAGGAGTGCCACGACACCAAGTGGGCTGGACATCCGGGGCAAAAACGTACTCTAGCGTTGATGGAGGATTCTTACTATTGGCCGCAGATGAGGGACGACATTGAGCTTTACGTGAAGACATGTCTTGTTTGCCAACAAGACAAGGTGGAGAACAAACAGCCGGCAGGACTCTTGGAGCCACTACCTGTACCAGAGTATCTATGGGAGACGGTGACGCTTGACTACATCAATGCGTTGCCCAAATCTGAAGGTTGCGGTTCTATCTTGGTAGTGGTAGACCGCTTCTCTAAATACGGTACTTTTATACCAAGTGTGAAAGATGCAACAGCGGAAGAGACGGTGCGGCTATTCTTCAAACATGTAGTGAAGTATTGGGGGTTGCCGAAGAATATTGTGAGTGATCTGGACCCTCGCTTCACGGGGAAGCTATGGACGGAGCTTTTCAGATTGCTTGGGTCGGAGTTAAACTTCTCTACCAGCTTCCACCCACAATCAGATGGGCAAACAGAGAGGGTAAACGCCTTGTTAGATTGCTACTTACGGCACTTTGTGAGTGCCAATCAAAAGGATTGGGCAAAACTTATTGATGCGGCACAATTCTCCTATAATCTGCAGCGGAGCGAAGCCACGGGGCGGAGTCCATTTGAGCTTGCCACGGGGAGACAACCTCTCACACCGCAAACATTGGCGACTACCACCGATGATGGGAGAAGCCCAGGAGCTTGGAGGATGGTTAAGTCATGGGAGGAGCATGCCGACTTAGCCAGATCATGCTTAGAGAAGGCCCGCAAGAGGATGAAGAAGTGGGCCAATGTAAAGCGAAGGAAGGTGGAGTATACAGTGGGAGACATGGTGATGGTAAACCTCTTACCCCAGCAGTTTAAAGCCTTGCGCAGTGTACACAGGCTTGGTGAGGAAATATGAAGGCCCATTCCCGGTAGTGGCATAGGTGGGAAAGGTTTCCTATCGCCTTGACTTACCTAGCTCGTTGAAGATCCATCCGGTTTTTCATGCAAGTATGCTCAAGCCATACCATAGAGATGATGAAGTCCTTCAAAGAGGGGAGTCAAAGAGGGCACCTCCAGTGGTGACAAAGTCTTTTGACAAGGAAGTAGAAGAGGTGCTCGCAAAGAGAGTGGTTCGAAGAAGAGGTGTGCCACCATGCACACAATATCTGATCAAGTGGAAGGGATTGCCAGAGTCCGAAGTTACATGGGAGACATTAGAAGACTTATGACAATTCAAGGACATCCTTCAGCAGTACGAGGTGACGAGGACGTCACCAGGATAGGTGGGGGAGGATGTCACGGATCTGCATCTGAGTGCATTTGGGGGTTAATAGCTCGGGAAGAATCCAGAGAAATCCAGAAGCTTGTATATGGTAGATGCTAGAAAGTTCTAGATAATTCTTGATCATGTATATACTAGATTTGTATAGAACACTCTAGAATGGTAGTAGTCTAGAATCTTCTATGTCTTGGAGGGAAACCTCTTTGGGGCCTATAAAAGGGGAAGAGCCTCTCATTTGTAATCATCCAAGTTTTGGAGAAGCAATAGAGTTCTTGGAGTTTTCTTTGCAATTGAGAGTTCTCTTGAGTTCTACTTTGCATCCTTTCTTCATCACCACCTAGTTCTTGCAGGAGAGGCTGACTTAACTTGGCTACGCGGAGTGGCAAGAAGGAGCTAAGGCCGCACGGGTAGTCGCAGGAAATGGCGATTGCTAGCGTGAGCTTGGAAAATGAGGACAAGGTCAAGTGCGCGCACACTGGCGCGGTCTGAGATCGCTGAGGAGCTCGCAGGCGAGCACTGAACATGGATTAGAAGCAGTCGGGGTTGCGGGGTTGCGGGGTTGCGTGGCCCATAGGGAGCAGACACTGGGAAAGCTATAAAAGCACCAGAGGGGGACGAGAGGAAACGAGAAAGGAAAATGCAGAGGAGCGGTCTGCCAAGAGGAGTTCGTCAGGCCACAGGCGGGCAGGCAGGAACGGACAGATTCCGGGCGGGAGCAAGGGCTTCAACCGAAAATAAGAAGGGGAATACCATGTAGAAAAGCACAGATATTGAGAGAAATAAAATATTAAATTTTTTAAATCCTCATCATCCTGAATACACAAGTCTGTTTACATTGTTTTTCCAACAGACATAATCAAAGATATGTATACAAATTCAGTGACGAGGGTGAGGACATCTGGAGGATTAATACAGGAATTCTCTATCACCGTTGGCTTACATCAAGGTTCAGCTTTAAGCCCTTATCTATTTACCCTTATCTTAGATGAGCTCACCGGACATATCCAACAAGCAATGCCTTGGTGTTTATTGTTTGCGGATGATATCATTTTGGTCGATGAGACGCGTGAGGGTGCAAACGCGAAACTTGAATATTGGCAAGACACTTTAGAAAATAAGGTTTTTAGGTTGAGCAGGGCAAAGACGGAGTATATGGAGCTTAAATTTAGCAGTGCAAGAATGACGGATGACTTTGTTATTAAGTTGGGTGATCAAGATATTTCCCGCAGTGAGTGCTTTAAATATCTTGGATCGATAGTTCAAAAAAATGGTGGTGTTGATAAAGATGTGATACATAGAATCCAAGCAGGTTGGTTGAAGTGGAGAGGCGCGTCAGGGATCTTATGTGATCGTAAAGTACCATTAAAACTTAAAGGCAAGTTTTACCGTATTGCAATTAGACTAGCGATGCTCTATGGTTCTGAGTGTTAGGCAGTGAATTGTGTACATGAGCAAAAAATGGGAGTTGCGGAGATGAGAATGCTTAGGCGGATGTGTGGACACACGAGACTGGATAAAATTAGGAATGAATGTATCAGGGATAAGACAGGAGTGACACCAATTGCAGAGAAGATGCGAGAAGCTCGACTAAGATGGTTTGGACACGTACAAAAGAGACCATTAGAGGCACCTGTTAGGCGTTGTGAGAGTTTAGTCACTAGGCATGTTAAACGGGGGAGGGGTAGACCAATAAAGACTTGGAATGAGACTATAAGGAAAGACATGATGTACTTAGGCATTAGTGAGATTATGACTAAAGATAGGGCACAATGGCGACAAAGGATCCATATGGCCGACCCCACTATAATGGGATGAAGGCTTGAGTGTTGTTGTTGTATGGCTATCTGTAATATAGCAATGTTTGTCATGATGCATCCATTGATATGAACCATAATATAGAGTGCTTAAACTCTCTTCTCTCTGTGGGAGTTCGTTAAGTACTTGGTAGAGTGGTTTGGCTTATGTTTCTTTGTTTATATGTGAGCATAATGTGAATTTTTATATATTTATGTTTTCATACTTCATATGCTTTTTTACCCAATCTTGAGCGGAAACCATTTTATTGTTTGATTTTTATTTAAAATTATTTCACATGATTTTCAGGTTAGTGATATCCTTGGAAAATATAATGACCTGATGGATGGTTTTACTGAATTTTTGGCCAGCTGCGAGAATATGGGTAAGGTTGGAATTGTTATATTTAGCATTTTTGCTATCCCTCTTCCTTTTTATTAAGGCATATGTTTTTTCCCCGGGAACTTCTAATTTACATTATCCAATACAGATGGATTTCTTGCGGGTGTATTCATTAGAGGTATTCCAAACATCTTATCCTTAAACTTAGGGTGCAAATGAGTCAAACTCGAGACGAGCTTGATAAAATTCACAAGCTCGAGTTCAAGCTCGTATTGTATGGCCCGAGATCGAGCTCAAAGCTCAAGCTCTAGACCTATATATTGAGCTCGTGCTCGAGTCGAGCTTGAGCTGTCACAATTTTTTCTACTCACGAGCTGTATTTTCTTGTATTTATTAAATTTTAAAAAAACTTGTGAGCTGATGAACGAGGTGTAGCTTGATCTTGGCTCCCAATCGAGCTTAACAAACTCGACTTCGAGTCAAGTTTTTTTCCGCGTCGGCCCATCGAACTCACGAGCCAGCTCAACTGAACTTGCCAGTTCAACTCAATTCCGTTATCAATTGTACTATCCTTTTGGCAAGCTCCTAATAAACTTCAAAAGTTCAGCATCACACTTTTTTCTCTTTATGCGTAGATTATAATTATGTTGCTGTATTTTCAGAGTCCTTGTGGAGTGAAGGACATGTGGCTAAATCAGTTAAAATAGAAGAGGATAGAGAGAGAGAAAGAGAGCGTGATGACAGGGACAGAGACCGTGAGAGAGAGAGAGATAAAGATAGAGAGAGGTTTGATAAAGGATCTCATTATGTTCCGAAGGATGCAGCTAATCACAAGGTTCCTCTGGTATTGAACAAAGAAAAGTTTAACTTACACAAACCAATTTCGGAACTCGATCTATCGAACTGCCAGCGATGTTCCCCTAGTTATCGTCTGCTGCCAAAAAATGTAACTCATACTCTATATATTTTGTTTGATGTTATGTTAGATGCATTTATGAACTACCTTTAATTTGATTTTGTTGCATTGTTTTCTATTCCCAGTACGTAATGCCTGCTGCAAGCCAAAGGACCGGGCTTGGTGCATCACTACTGAATGATGTCTGGGTATCGGTGACCTCCGGAAGTGAGGATTATTCTTTTAAACACATGAGGAAAAATCAATACGAGGAAAGTTTGTTTAGATGTGAGGATGATAGGTAACAATTATCTTCCCCTAATCAACCACCTAGAATGCACTGTATATAATATCATTATTTATATTTTATGGAGAAAGTTAAAATTGTTGAGAATCATAGTAAAGAAATGATACTTTTCAATATGTTCTATCTATCACACCTCTTAGTGGGCATGATTTTGTCAAAAAAATCTATTTGGTAAGTTTTTTTTCCACCAGTTACTAAATTTCATATATTTTATTTTGCACTATGGATGCTGGGTGTTATGGTGCGTGGGTACCTCTGGTAGGTGTTGTATCCATATTATTATATTTTTGTATTCATATGTTATAGTTTCCTGATAGAACGTTAGTTAGGAACTCCGTGCATGCATTAATGTGTTCCTTCTATCTATTTCTACACTCACACAACACAGGTGGAATTCGAATTTTCACTCGAACTGGGCACAATAAATTAAACTAAAAAAATAAAAACTATATAAAACTATAACGAAAAAGAAGCTCCAAACTCCCAAAGAACTAACAAATATAAAGCAAAATGTGCAAAATCACATAAAAAACTAATACCTTGTGCTTAAGCTCCCAATAAATCATCCCCAAGTTAAACTTCTAAAAAATTTCAACTCCTACAAAATTAAAGTATAAACAACTTAACATATATAATGAATTGTTGTAAGGGCTGCAAAAATCATGAATTATGTATGCAAGATTATTAAGTCAAAACCTCATGAAATGCATTTATCTAGTTAGGTAAAAATTCGATGGATTATATTGAGCACTTTCATGCCCTGAGAAATTATAGAAACAACATTCATGAAACTAGAGAAGCAAGAAATTAGAGAGATTATAAATTAGAAGCTATAAACTAGAGAAACTAGAAAAAATATAAGTCATTTGAACCGCTTAAAAATTAGCTAATCAATTATTTAGAAACTAGATAAACTAGAAAAGTAGTAAAAATAGGAGACTAAGATTTTATCATATAATTCACAATCAACTAAACAATCCCCATCTCAATCCATATCAAAATCTCATTAAAAATGCCAGATGGGGTTAGAAGTTGCCTGTTAAGTTCAGTCCAGGCATTGGTTAAGAATTCCAGATCTGAAATCGTGACTGCAGCCTGCTAATGGGTAAGAACGACGAACTGAAGAGAACCTCTTTGAGGAACTGAAGAACCGAAGAACTGAAGAAAATCGTTGGAGATGGAGAGTGACACAGTATGAATGTGATTAAGCGTTAGAAATGCAAGCTAGATCAATTAAAATTAAAATAAGAGCACTTCAATTATTTATGCTCAGCGAATATGCCTTTCAAGTAGAATAAAATATTTGGCAAACTTATACAAAATTTGATCCCAAATTGTATGTTTTCCAATAAGTATTCAATACAAAGTGATAAACTTTCAAATTAGAACTTACACAAGTAATTGGAATCCGAGAAAGTAAAATTTGGCTGATTTGCGGACTGCATAACGCTGCATTCACGATTCCTGCTGATAATTCAGAATTCTGTGGATGTTTTCCTGCTGTAATAAGCGGTGATCAAGGGTTTTTAGGCTAATGTGGTGCTTGGGAAACAATGGGGTTGTGGGAAGGATATGGAAGGGTCGTGTGAGGTGACTGGGATCTGGGATGAGCAGTTTCCAAGTATCAAACAGCAATTTTGGGCTCAGGCATCTTGAAGTGGAGGCAGAGTTCTTGGAAGCTCTGGGTGTCAAGGAGTAGTAGATTGGAAGCCACAGCCAGGATTTTGAGGGGAAACGTAGGCCGGAATTCAGAGGAATCACAACTGGCCTCCAATTGACTGGATGGATGGGTGTTGGACAGGGAGTGTGTTATGAACTAGCAAGAAGAAAGGGGAGAAATAGAGGAAACTAGAGAGGAAGGAGAGATTAGGGTTAGGGGTTGAGGGGGAAGAGAGGGAAACCTGATAGTTCTTTGATAATCCTCCTCCAAGCAGCCCCCGGGCTATAAATACCCGGGGGAAAGAGGGGGCCGGCCGGCCCCCTCAAGTGGGGCTGAACCGGAGTGGTTCAGCCCCATTCTGGCCGGTTTATTGAGTGGGGGATGAACCGGATGGTTCAGCCCCGTTGTCTTGCGCCCGCCCTTTGGTTCGCCGCGAGTACTTATGTCCCGAGAACCCAAGCGGGTGTGGGGGCATAACATTCCCCTCCCCATCAAGCACCAGCTTGTCCTCAAGGTGGAAATCTGGGAACCGCTCGCGGAACTCTAACAAGTCAACCCACGAGTTGTGCTCTGCATCCATATGCTTCCATTTGACAAGCACTGCTGGCCGATATTCCGTGCCCGACTTCTTCCACTTGGTCAACAAAATGTCCTCTGGTGATGGCCGCAACTCGCCACTGCTGGTCGCCTCGGGAAGGAAAGGTGACGCAGGACGAATCTATAGGCGGCGAGAAATCTGCGACCTAACCCTACATGCTATGCAAATCCGACGGTTCCGCAATTAGATAATAAACATTAAAACATCCCACGCAAATAATTCTAAGCAAGGCAAGATAATTTATTAAGCGACAAGCTTTGGTTTCCCTCCGCGTGGAGGGCCAAAGATAGAGCGCGCGGCGAATAAGTCCAATCCTGCAGTTAGAGATTAATCTAGGCACAAATAATTATAATAACATGAACATCCAAGCAAGCATATAATATTCCAAACGTTAACAATGTTTTACAACCAAAATCCAATACAAAACACAACACGAAATCTGAAATAAACTAGGGCTTCAGCAATTTTAAGTAGATCTGAAATTTCGGAGGCGCGGTAGGGTTTTCCGGATGGTGAGAGACTAGATCGGGCAAGGGGGAAGTGGTTCCACGGAATGGAGAGGTTGTTGGCTGCGGATATGGAGGGTGAGGGGCTGATCTGGGTCCGGGACTGGATCTGGACAAATCTGTCCAAATTTGGACAGATTCTGGGCCGGCGGAACAGGGAGTAGGGGGCTGGAACAGGGGCGGCTGTTGGGGGGCTGCTGGCGGCGTGTAGGAGGGCTGGCGACGTGGGGCTACAGGGAGGAGGGTGGTTGGCGGAAGTGGCCAGAGGGGTGGCGGCTGGAGCTTTGGAGAGGGGCTGGCGGAAGCAGTTTGTGCAGGGGCTGGCGGCTGAGTTCCTGCAGAAGGCTGGCGGCAGTGGCTGGGAGGCGGAGAAGGGGCTGAGGAAACTATACTAATGAATAGTGAATTTCATAAATGAACAGTGAACAAAAGTTGAACAGGAGTTGAAAACCTGGACAGCATATGGTGGACTTTTGGGAGGCTGTAGAGGCTGCGGCAAGGGGTTTTGGAGGGGGAGAATGAGGTCTAGGGTTAGGGGAGCAAGGAAAATACAAGGATACAAAGAACACTTACCCAAGGAGTCGTCACCAAGGGGTTCCACGGAGTCGGCACCGCGGAGGGGATCACCGGAATGAAGGAAGAAGCTCTCCAAATCATTCAGCAATCCTCATTCCTGCAGCCCTAAAGACCTATTTATAATAAAATAATATTAGGGCAACCGAAATCGACGGCTATGATTGGCCGGCGGTTCCGATGCCATAACTACATGAAATAAAACTCAAAATACATAATGCTATATATGAAAATGATTCGCAACACGCATCCGGACGCATCCACGGAGTCGGATCGTCGATCCGGGCACGCCATATATGGTAAGTCGCCAAATCATCCCGAATGGGCCCCAAAACTCGTCCCTCACTGCTCCGCATCAATCTCCCCGGCTTGAAAGACTTCATCTCCCGATGAATATGGGTCAGAATTCTCTCGCCGCATGCCAGGTAAGACTCGAAGAGGTCCGCCAGAGGTCGTCCAAGTGTCGAATCAGAAAAGTGGCCTCGCCAATCAACTCCTCCGGATTGAAAAATTTCCATCCCCGGTGAGTGGAGACGGACGTACTGAAGTCGAAGTCCGGGGGCGAATCGATCAAGCTCATCGCTCAACACATAAGTAGAAGGATCCGGTGGAATCTGAGGTGCCAATGGTGAAACCGTTGGGGACAACATCCCGGGTAAATAAGGGTCAGAGGTGGGCTGAGAACGGGGCAATGAATGTGGTGGCAAGAGCTCGGGGGTAGACTGGATGGTGAATGGTAAAAACAGTGGTAAAGGCTCGGGAGGGCCGCCAAGATGTGGGCCAGAATACTCGTGAGGTGCAAAGTATGGCGTCAGGTCCTCGACATTGAACACAATATGATACCAATTGACGCGGGACGAATCTATAGGCGGCGGAAAATCTGCGACCTAACCCTACATGCTATGCAAAGCCCGACGGATTAGTCACGAATTAGATAATAAATTAAACATCCCACACAAAATAAATTCACAGCAAGGCAGAGTATTTTATTAGGACGAAAACAAGCTTAGGATTTCCTCCGCGTGGAGGGCCAAAGCTAGAGCACGCGGCGAATAAACCCTGCAAATCACAATAATAATCTAGAGCAAAATTCCACAATAATGGTCTCCAAGCAAATATAAAATGTTCAACCCAATAAATAAAATGCTGAAAATAATAAGTCCAATACAACGAAATCTCACCAAACAGTGGGCTGACCAAGGCACTGAAGAATCCGGAGCCGGAGATGCGTGAACGGCGATCCGAGGTGGAACCGTTGGCGTGGAAATGGCGGAGGTGGCTGTCCTTGGCGGAAAATGGGGAAATCGGGCCGGAAATGGATAGATCCGGCCACTCGGAAGTAGATCCGGGTAAGGTGATAGTAGATCCGATGTTTGAGAGCGGATCCGGGCTACAAAAAGATGTATGACGGTGGAAATAACGGATCGGGGGTGGAAAAACCTAGATCTGGACTGATCTAGGAATATAGAGGGGAAAGGAGGTGGATCCACGTGAAGGGGGGGCTGCTGAAGGGAGGCGGCAGGGAGGGGGTTGCTGGAAGTTGGCGGCAGGGAGGAGTGGCTGATGGGCGGCGGGTTTGGAGAGGGCTGCTGCAGGCAGCGGGCTGACAGGGAGGAGAGGAGTGGTCGGCTAGGGGTGTGGATTGCCTGAAGGAAAAGGGGTGGCTGGGAGGCTTGCTGTACAGAAGGTGGAGGAGGTCCGCCGTGAAACTGGGGAGGGGAAAAGTATAGGGAATGAATAGTTCATTTCATTTTTGAATAGTAAATTCTGAATAGGAATTCCTGGACAGCAAACGGCAGGTTGCTGGACAGAGGGAGGGTGGCGGCTTGGGAGGGGTTTTAGGGTGGCCGGCGATGGCTAGGGGAAGGGGAAGAAGAGGGGATGGATAGGGGGTACCTTGGGGGGAAGAACGAGCACCTAGGAGTCGTCACCTAGGGTTCTACGGCGTCGGCACCGCGGAGTGATCGCTGGAATTCGGGAATGAGTTTTCTCCAAATTCTGCAATGCCAATAATCAGCCCCCTACCTATCTATTTATAATAAAAGGAGGGTTAGGGCATCCCCCATCAACGGCTATGATTGGCCGGAGGTGAGGTTACCCAAATACATCAAAATACATGCAAACATAGTAAAATAATATATCAAATCGATTCGCAACGCGAATCCGGACACATCTGTGGAGTCCGATCGTCGATCCGGGCACGCCATATATGGTAAGTCATCAAATCAGCCCCGAGTTGGCCCAAAACTCGTCCTCGTGTTTGCTCCGCATCAAAAGGACTGGCCTGAACGGAAGCCCCGAGCTTCTTCTTCAAAACAGAGACATGAAATGTCGGGTGGATGCGAGACCCCACCGGAAGATCCAAGGTTTAGGCGACTGGTCCCACACGACGCAGAATGCGGAACGGCCCGTCGTAACGCGGGGCGAGTTTCTGATTTGTCCTCCGCGAGACCGACAATTGGCGATAAGGTTGGAGCTTGAGGAAGACCTCATCGCCCACCGCGAATTCCCGCTCGGTGCGGTGTTTGTCGGCCTGTGCCTTCATGCGGTCCTGAGCGACCCGCAGATTGTCCCGTAATAAGGCTAAGGTGCGATCCCGGTCCTGAAGTGTCCGCTCCACAGCTGGAAGAGCGGTGTTGGTGGGCTCATAAGAACTCAACGTAGGAGGAGGGCGGCCGTATACCACCTCGAAGGGGGTGAGCTTGCTAGCTGTGTGGAAAGACGTGTTGTAGCAGTACTCCACCCAATGCAACCATCGGGTCCACGTGCGCGGCTCATCCATCACAAAACATCGTAAGTAGGTCTCCACTTCCCTGTTGAGGACCTCCGTCTGACCATCCGTCTGGGGATGGTGGGCTGTGCTCATGCGTAGCGTAGTACCCTGTAGCCGAAAGAGCTCCTTCCAAAAACTGCTGACAAAAACCGGATCCCTGTCGGAGATGATGGAGCGCGGAATCCCAAGGAGGCGCACAATCTGCCGCGCAAATAACTCTGCAACTGTCTCCCCGGAGTACGGATGGCTCAGGGAAGGAAATGACCATACTTGGAGAGCTTGTCTACCACCACCAGGATGACGGTTTTGCCATGGGACTTGGGCAGTCCGTCAATGAAGTCCATGGAAATGGTGTCCCAAATCTGGTGCGGAATCTCTAGCGGAGTGAGAAGCCCGGCTGGTGAGGTGGTCTCGTACTTCTGCCGCTGACAGATCTCACACTCCCGCACAAATTGCTAGACATCGCGGCGCATTCCCTTCCAGAAGACATTTGCCCTGAGCCACTGAAGTGTCCGCAGAATCCCAGCATGGCCTCCTGTGGGAGAGGCGTGAAACTCCTGCATCTTCGCCGTCCGCCATGACGACGCGGAGGGAATGACTATTTTGCCCTGAAAGTAAAGCCGCTGGCCCTGAAGGTGATAGCCCGGCTCTGTAGCCTGACCCTGCTGTAGTGCCTCAACAATAGTGCGTAGCTCGGGATCCTGGAGTACCTCTGCCTGTATCTCGTCCAAGGTGGTGATCACCGGCCCCGACACGTGAGAGAGAGAGCTTTCAGGTAGGCGGGAGAGTGCGTCGGCAACCACATTGTCTCTGCCCTGCTTGTACACGATCTCGTAATCGTAACCCATCAGCTTGGTCAACCACTTCTGCTGCAGTGGGGAAGCCAACCGCTGCTCAAGGAAGTGCTTCAAACTCTGGTGGTCCGTGCGGACCTGGAAGTGCTGTCCCAAAAGATAGGGTCGCCACATTTCGACCGCATGGATAATGGCCAACATCTCCTTCTCGTACGTCGAAAGTCCCAACGTCCGAGGGGCCAAGGCCTTGCTGAAGTATGCGAGCGGACGACCCTCCTGCATCAAGACTGCCCCGGGCCGACGCCCGAAGCATCAGTCTCCTGCACTTTTATGTTAGGGGTAAGGCTTCACCCGTACCCGTGGGCAATACCAGCTGCTCAAATACCGCACCACACGAAGCAGTCCACGACAATGATCCATAATGGCCCCCAATCGGGATCCCCTAACAGGGTCGCAACCCCCACACCCCAACCCGTCTCCTCAAACAGTTTAATTGAGGCGGGTTGTTGAGGCTGAGATTCGATCCCCAGACCTCCTTGATAAGGAGCCTTCAACACGGCTCTCATCACCAACTGAGCCGCGACTCAGTTGGTGATGAGAGCCGTGTTGAAGGCTCCTTATCAAGGAGGTCTGGGGATCGAATCCCAGCCTCAACAACCCGCCTCAATTAAACTGGTTGAGGAGACGGGTTGGGGTGTGGGGGCCGCGGCCCTGTTAGGGGATCCCGATTGGGGCCACTATGGATCATTGTCGTGGACTGCTTCGTGTGGTGCGGTATTTAAGCAGCTGGTATTGCCCACGGGTACGGGTGAAGTCTTACCCCTAACAGAGTGACTTCTGGACGGGAAAGGGGGGATTTGGCTGGGCTAGAGACAGTAAAACTGCCTAAGGACAGCAGTTCGGATGTAGTTTTAACGGAGTTAATGGAGTGATTTGGTGGTTATTTTTCGGAATGGGTAGTAATGGTAATGGATGGAGGTTAGTGGAAGTTAGGGTGGTTATGAGGTAGTTAATAGGTGTAATTATTGTGGGTTTGGGAGAGGGGATGTAGAGGTTATGGGTAGTTTGGACTTTGGATAGTTACTTGATAGTTATTGAGTGGTGGGAGGGAGTTATGGGCGGTTATGGATGGGAAAGTAGTTATGGGTATTGGAAAGGTAATTTCCTTTGCTTCGACACCAAGGATCCATGGAATTGGCACCATGGGACGACCACGAGAACCCATAAATTTTGTCCAAAATTTTGATGCCTGAAAATCAGCCTCTAGACCTCTTATAGATTTAGAAGCCACCATGGATGCTCTAGATCATTCGGAACTTCAACCCCTAATAATACATGAAATAATAATACAAAAAACTAGTGCATAGAAATATCTCATCGCCGTTCTTAATGCGACCAAGGACTCGAATTGTTAATACAATGATCCTAACTCTACCTCCCGCATGTGTAGACTTGGGCAGGTTCTGATAAGGGTTGGCCCGCCCGTTGAATGTGATCCCCATTAAAGAGTCTATCCGAAGCTTAAACGGGGGCCGACCATGGGACAAGCGAGAGTATGAGATGCTGGGACAGCGAGGGCTGCGAGGCAACAATGCAGTCCAGACGCCAGCGGCTAGGGTATGACCAACAAGACTGCTAGGTGGCGACCAGAGAGGGGTCCATGCACCTTCAGGCTTCACTCTTCAGAGTTCGAACTTGTCAGCTTCTTGCACGTGGTAGGCAATAGGGAGAGGAGAGATGTAGGTACAAAAAAAATTCAATATTTTATTATGTTAAAGCAAGAACTAGGTTGGAGCTAGGCCCTCCTATGCATAAGAGTTAGGTCATTGCTGGGTCCCATGCAGAATTCTTCAAAAAAAACCCGGGCACGTGTCCAGGTGTATCTTAACCTAGGTCTGTCCATGCGCATACATATATGAATTTTATACATACATCCATTCTTACAGTCATGCATACAAATATGAATTTTATACATACATACTAAGAAAAAGTTACTAGGTATAGTGGAAGAAAAGCTAAAATATATTATCCAAAAACTTGTACCTTGAAATTAAATAATAAATTTTAGTTGCCACATCTTTCTTGCAACCACTGTCATTGAAAACTCTCCTTTTTATCATTCTACTAACAAAGTATCTGTGTTGTTTTCCTTTATTCCTGTATCGTGTTAGTCCATGCTTCATAGATTTAGTTCACAATGTAAGTTTGGCCAGTTTGATATCTGTTGGTTTTATTTTACTTCTTTTTTGTATGATGTCAGATTTGAACTGGACATGCTACTAGAGTCAGTAAATGCCGCTACTAAGAGGGTGGAGGAATTGCTGGAGAAGATGGAGGATAACACCATCAAGCCCGACTCTCCATTTTGCATCGAAGAACACTTTACATGTTAGTGTGCAATTTTCTATTTCGAAAAACTATCTCGTGACTTTGCATAATTACAGGAACCTCCTCTTTAACTTTTAAAATTACCAAGACTTTCCATCTAAGTTAACATTGTTAGCATATATGTAGGAAAAAAAATTCCCTCAGTTTTTTTGGTACATGTCCGGTAACAATTTAAATTTGCAGGGGTGGTTTTGGTAATTTTAAAGAGATTAGAGGTGAGGTCTTAGTAAATGATCCTTTTGTAATAAAAAATGCCATTGTATCTATTCTCCATATTGTGACCCTCTTCTTATTTTGTATAGCTTTAAATTTGAGGTGCATTGAGCGATTATATGGAGACCATGGCCTGGATGTCATGGATGTCTTACGTAAAAATGCTAGTCTCGCATTACCTGTAATACTGACTCGTCTGAAGCAAAAGCAAGAGGAATGGTCAAAGTGTCGTGCAGATTTTAACAAGGTGTGGGCGGAAATTTATTCAAAGAACTATCACAAATCACTCGATCACCGTAGTTTCTATTTCAAGCAACAAGATACAAAGAATTTGAGTGCAAAAGGTATGCGGCAATTTGCTTCCGCTGCTATATTTTTTGTACCATTATCTCTGAATTTTCTTGTTAATAATAAGAACAATGTAAGAGCCGTTTCATAATGTTTTTTTGTTGCTTCTAGCGAAAAAAAAGATGCGGTTCTTTGGTTCGTCGCAAATTTCTATCATTTATTCTAGTAATTTTCTTTTTGCAGCTCTGCTGGCTGAAATTAAGGACATTAGTGAGGCGAATAGGAAGGAGGATGATGTGCTTCTTACCACTGCTGCTGGAAATCGAAGGCCTATAATTCCAAGCATTGAATTTGAATATCCAGACCCAGATATTTTCAATGACCTCTACCAGATCATTAAATATTCGAGCCGAGAAGTCTGCACATCCTCTGACCAGTTAGACAAAGTCATGAGAATATGGACAACATTTGTCGAGCCAATATTTGGTGTTCCTCCTCGCCCTCAAGGTGTAGAGGACACTGAAGCTGTCTCTAAAACTAAAGCTCTTACAAAAAATAGTATGGCAAATGCAGGTGAAAGCAATGGTATTTACAGTGCCGATGGGGTTATACCCACTACCAAGTCCACTAAAGGTGATGTAGTTATAGCCAATGGAGATGCCATGGTTATTGACAATGGTTTTCATGATAATGATAGACATATTATTCAGAATGATAATAATATCTTTAAAGTTCCAGTTCATGGAAGAGTTCAGACTACTACAACTGTAGGTGAAAAGTCTGTTATATCAGTAGAAGTTGCACCTGGTGGATGCTTGATGGATAATGCTGCCTTCGCTTCCGGAATGCAATCTAGTATTTGTATTATGTCTGGTAAATATTGATTGAGGTGCTAAATCTGTCATTTTAATTTTTTTGACATTTTTGAGTTTATTTGGTGGAAAATTGCTTCTTTTGTTTATACACAGGATTTAGTGCAACAATGAAATTCCGTCATATTGGTGCTGAGACGGCAAGCGAGGCTCGTGTTCACAGCGAAGTTTTACTTCCTTCAGATGTACGTTTAAGTTTACCATATTTGCTTTTTTCTCTACTTATTTGTGTGTTTCTAGCGCTTCTATATTTATCTTAGAAAGGAATGTTTCTGTTTCAACCCTTTATTTTTATTTTCAGTTTGGGCTATTGTTTCCAGGAAATTAGATGGGATTTAACTAGATATTAATACATGGGTCCAGTTGTTTTGATTGATGGGCAAGGATTGCTGTTTATTCCATTTGTTGCTGTGTAGGGTTGTCCTTAAAATAATTAAGTATTATATTTATAGCTTCTCTCTGTATTTGTTTTTTTTGCATTTAGGAGCTTTCCTTTGTTTAATATAATTACGTATTTTTCTCCTACCTGAAAGAACGTTCTTTTGCTAAAGAAATTAAATATGGCATTGTTGAACAAAAGTACTCATTGGCGGAGGATCCTGGATTTTGGTATTGGATGGAGAGAGTAATAGAAAAGTTCTCAACGAGACATTCGTAGAGCGCTGCACTATACCTCATAGGGTGATATAAAGGGTTAGCAAAACTTTCTTAGGCCTTCGCCCCGTACGATTCGCCCATGTGCGCATGAATTTTTTCCTCATAGCTGCATGGAATTGTAATCACTACCTGATGGGGATCAAAGTTCTCGGGCGGGCCAACCCGTATCGAAGCCTGTTTGAGTTTACATTGATAGAAAGAGGAGTTCGGATCATTGTATGACCGATCCGAGTCCGTAGTCGCGTTCGGAGCGTCGATGACACATTCCCTATGTATTTTCGTATTTTTTCGCACTTTATTTGCATACCTTTTATGTGTTTTCGTGTCGGTCAATCATAGCCGTCCATTGTTTTCCTCTTGGCCTATAAATATGGCATTTGAGCTTCATTTCAAAGCATTACAAAATTTTGATGAGACTTCTTAATTTTATGATACCTCTACGGTGCGACGTCGCGGAACCTAGGTTCGTCTCCTAGCCCCGACTCCTACCTTGCAACCGCCAGTCATCTCCCTCCATTTCCTTCCTCCAAACTGCCGGAACAAATCCCCCTTAGGGCCGGCCAACCACCTCCACTCATCTCCTCCACCCCCACACAAATAACTACCTATAACCGCTTGTAACCACCGTTGGAAACCACCAAAAACCACCTAACCGTTGTAACCACCCACCCTAGGTAGTTATTGACGGTTATTACTCCTCGAGGCCAAACAAGAAAACGGTTCCATTTACAGCCTTCCACTTGCATATTTCCTGCAACCGGTTCCTCTACAGGCCGTTTACACTCACAGGGCAATTTCCAGGGACCCTCTATCAGGTTTTGACTGGGCTTCATATCCAGCTTTGGACGGTTTTGACTGGGCTTCAAATCCATCCTTGGACGGGCCTTCCACTTTCAGGTTTCTGACTAGGCTTCATCTCAGCCTTGGGCGACACTATCAGTGCAGGATTTCTGCCCCAATTCAGCCACATTTTGTGGTCACTTACCACCTTCATTTCCCACTCCTTCGACCGGCAGAATTTTGCTCCGACAGCCGCTGTTTTTAACTTGCAGAAGATTTCCTGCAACCTCCAACTGCTGTCCAGAAATTTCTGCTATAAAATTTTACATGCCCAAGATCACTTTACCGCTTTGCACAAAATCCGATTTCAATCACATTGAATTCAACAACAATAAACCCAACTGGGATAAACTCCACACAAATCAACAAATCAATTTGAAGTTAAGGTATCAAGGTATGCTTACAATCGGAGAAAAAACTAAGAGAAAAAAAGGCAAGACATGCTTCGATTACCAAGAGATCTCCTCCTTCGATCCTCTGAAAGAAAAATAGAAACTTCCGGAATCGTACAGCAGCAACAAGTTCACACAAGAAATTGCTTTTTCTCTTGCCCCTGGATGCGTATTGCCTGGGAAAGAGGGAAGACTTGTATATGAAAAAAATGATTCAGCGTTTTTTAATTTGAAATAACTAACTGCAACAAAAACCGACGGGCTATTTTTAGGAGGGAGTGAAGCGAATGTTTCACCAAGAGTCAGAAATAAAAAAACAGCTGGGTTATGCAGTCCGGTTCAGATATCCAGTTCAACTATAGGATCTGAAAGGGAACCCCATCTTGATTTTTGACACTCCCCCTCAAGATGAGTTCCCGATACCATTATGAGCAAACTACAAAGACGCTTGAATGGTCCTTTTGGTAAAGGCTTCGTGAAGATAGTTGCCACATTGTTATGGCTTCGAACATAATCCATCACGATAGCTCTGTCAAACACCTTCTCCTAAATGAAATGATGCTCAATTTCTGTCTTTTGTCTGAGCATAGAAAACCGGATTCGTCACGAGCTTCAAGCACTCTCGTTGCCCCACGAAGCACAATAGCCTTTCCAATCTTCATAAAGACACCCTCCACAAGTCGACGAAGCCAGATACACTTCCGAGCCATCAAAGATGCGCTTTGTATTTTGCTTCAGTAGTGGAAATGGACGCATGGTCTTGTTTCTTGCTGCTCCACGAGACTACTGCTGATCCGCACATGAGTGTATACCCAGATGTCGATCATCTCTATCTCCGACAAGATCCACATCTGTGAACCCGTGCAACACAAAATCCATGTTCTTCTCGTACAACAACTCAAACTCCGAGAATGACCCAACATACTTGAGAAGTCTCTTATCCACGTCCATATGTGGCTTTCGTGGCTCCTGCATATAACGACTCACTAGCTCAACTGCAAATGATATATCCGGCTCCATGATCATTAAATAGATCAAGCTCCCACTAACGTACGATATGGTTTAGGGTCCGTTAGAATCCTACTTTCCTCCTGGCTCAACTTCAAGTTCATCTCCAAAGGTGTGGAGCATGATTTTACCTTCCTTCGTACCAAATCGTTCAACGGTCTTTCTGACATATCATTTCTAAGATACAAGCAGCCTCTTCAACCTTTGAACCTCCAGCCCAAGGAAATGATGAAGTTCACCCAAATCCTTCATCTCGAATCGGATAGATAGCTCAGCTTTAAATATTGCCACCTCCTCGTCATCGTTCTCTGTCACAAATCATGTTGTCTACATACAACAACAAGAGAACATTTAGGACTCTGTACTTCTTTATAAACATACTCGAGTCAGAATCGGAGACGAAGTATCCACAAAACTGCAAGTACTCCGCAATCTTCCCGTACCATGCACGAGGTGACTGCTTCGGCCCATGCAATGCCTTCTTCAGTTTACAAATATAATCCGGATGTTGTTCAGCTACATATCCCTGCGGTTGCAATATGAAGATGTCTTTGTCAATCTCCCTGTAAAGAAAAAACGTTTTACGTCCAACTGCCACAATCACCAACCTTGGCATGCTGCCAATGCAATCACAATTCGCACCAATGTCATCGCAACCGGACTAAATATCTCCTCATAGTCCTCTCCATACTTCTGTGAGAACCCCCGGGCGACAAGCCGAGCCTTGAAGCGCTCAACACTGTCTTCCGCCTTCTTCTTCACTTTGTAAACCCACTTGCAAGTAACTGGGGCAATGCCATCAACCTTGGACTCATCTCCTCATGCATGGCTTCCATCCACTGCTTCACACCTGCGGCTTCGTCATAGCATGACGACTCCCACTCATCAAGTGGCCCGACAAAGTAACATGAACACATTGTTACCAAATTGCCTTCCTTATAGTGAACTGGTGGCACGATGGTCCGCTTCAACCTTCTATGAGCAAAACCGCTCTCCACTTCTCCACCTACTTTCGCACTTGCTCCCCTGTCACCATGACTTAAAGCATTGCTCCCCCTTCTTCTTGACTCCGTCTCCACCGACGTCGAGCTCGAAGAGTATGGGGCTCTTGGAAACATAAGTAACTCAACAGATTTTTCTTCAGTTTCTTCAAGGCTTGCTTCTCCTCTGTTCTCTTCCAACACGGTACTGGGACCTCCACCATATGACGTCAACTCGTCGAATACTACGTCACGAGAGACGATGAACCTACGAGTTTGAGGGTTCATACACATCCAGCCCTTCTTACGCTCATCATAGCCTATGGAAACACACTTCATGCTTTGGCTTCAAGCTTTGTCCTTCGTGCATCCGGAACATGAACATATCAAGCCGCTCCAAACACCCGCAAATGCTTCACGCTCGGTATCTTCCCAAACATGAGTTCATGCAGTGACTTCTGATTGTTCGGGCTCAATGACATCCTGTTTATCACATGTGTCACACACGTTATTCCCTCTGCCCATAAGGCCTTGGGAATGCCCTTAACATGCAACCAACATCTGCAAGTCTCAGAAATGTGTCGGATCTTCCTTTCCGCAATTCCGTTCTGTTGCTGTATATGCACATGATAACTCTCACTTGATTCCATGCTTCCTACAGAAAATTCTCCTCTGTTGTCAGTTCTTAGTTTCTTGATTTTCTACCCAAGCACACCTTCCACAGTCTCTTTGAATTCCAAGAATTTGTCAAACACCTCTAGCTTTTCCTTCAAAAAATACACCCATGTGTAGCGTGAGAAGTTATCTACGAACAACTTATATTTGTTCCATGAATAAGTTGGGGTGGCACTTGACCCCATCATATCACTGTGGATGCACTCCAGCGACCTCTTGCATCTCGAGAGAGACGTGTCAAATGGAAGGCGATGCGCCTTTCCAAACTGACATCCCTCACATATGTGCTCGCCGCCGAAAGAAAATAAGCTAGGTAAGTCCCTGACTAGACTCTTCTCCACCATCACTCTCAGCTTCTCCATTCCGACATGCCCTAACCTTTCATGCCAAATTACGACACTTTCATTTGACTTCATCTTGTCCACGTATGATGTCGCAGAAAGAACAAATAGATTACAAAACCATCTTCCAGTGTGAATCACCTTTGCCTTCATTGAATCTAAGTTTCGTAGGAACTTCGTCTCCTTCGATCCAAATAGCACGTGGTACCCTGCATCAACTGCATTCGTCACTGAAAACAGATTTGTCTTCATGCTCAATACGTTATACACACTCTTCAGCGTGAG
The DNA here is from genome assembly GCA_033032865.1 of Dactylorhiza incarnata. Taxonomy (NCBI): domain Eukaryota; kingdom Viridiplantae; phylum Streptophyta; class Magnoliopsida; order Asparagales; family Orchidaceae; genus Dactylorhiza; species Dactylorhiza incarnata. The sequence goes on along the minus strand of JAWHQI010000123.1, from coordinate 3,774,814 downwards.
TGCACTCATATCACTGCCCACTGTCACAATCTCTTCCTGCTCCACTGGATGAACTGTGTTATCCGCCGTCACGATAACATCACTTTCATCATACTTCCGCAGAGATGAGAACTTGTACCCGTCACCTATAAGGTGATGTCCACATACGTAATCGATGATCTAATCATCTTCGAAGTTCACCGAGGCTAAGGATTCCACAGTGGAGACCTTCGCAAGGAACCCCCCCCCCCCCCCTAACGTTCGTCTACCTTTGTACATTCCTCCTTCTCTGTTGTATGACCTGGTGTGATGTTGACCCTACAATCACGTTTGTAATGTCCAACCTTGTTGCATCTGAAGCACTTGACATTCCTCTTTCCTCCATCATTCCTGGGAGGGAAATGAGCACCGCTCTCCCTAGAAGGGGTAGAGGGACCTTCTCTATCGTTCTTTTTCTTCTTCCTATCCCAGTGTTTCTTCTTCCCAGTGTACAAAACATCACTGCCTTCATTAGAGATAGACACCCCTGTCTGTCTAGCCAAACTCTCTTGAGACGTCAAGAGATTCTCCAACTCCATCAGAGACGATTGAGTAGCACGTCTCTGTACAGCTGTAACAAAAGATAGATACTCCTTTTGCAACCCTCTGATAATCTGTCTCTTCAATTTCTCCTCAGAAATTGGCTCTTTCAGATCCAACATTGTAATTTCTGCACACAGATTCTTCAACTTCAGGAAATAAACCGAGATGGAAAGCTCTCCTTGATTTGCCTTCTCCAACTCGTTTTCCAGGAACTGAAGTCTTGCCACATTCTTTTTGTTGAACAAACCATCAAGGGCTGTCCAAATCTCAGACGCCGATTTGCACCCTATGATGTGGTCGAACAAGTCCGGTGAGATAATCCTTTTAAGAGTGAACTCCGCTTTTACGTTCATCTTCTTCCATGCCTTGACTTCCCGATCATTCGTCCCGGTCCGCACTACTTCTACCTGTGCATCTCCACCAACAACATCCCACAAATCTTCTCCCAACAAGTAACTCTCCAAGCATGACTTCCATTTCTTGAAGTTTGTGTGTGAGCATATCGATCCCCAAACCACGAGAACTTTCATTGCCTTCCATTGATGAGAAATCCGGAATAATTGCAAACAAAAAGAACTTAGCCTTGGTAAAACTTCCGTCGCTCTGATACCTAGTAAAATTTCACGTGCCCAAGATCACTTCACCACTTTGCACAAAATCCGTTCTCAATTGCAATGAATTCAACGACGATAAACCCAACTGGGATAAACTCCACACAAATCAACAAATCAATTTGAAGTTAAGGTATCAAGTATTGAAGTATCTAGTTGCCTACCTAAATCACCTAGAGGGGGGTGAATAGGTGATCTCTACGTCTTTTGCGGAACTAAAAAAAATAAACGTAAAGCACAACACACAAAGTAGAACACAGCCACAGATAACACCAGGAATTTATAGTGGTTCCCCGTACTTGGGTACTCCACTGCCGGCCTCGCCAATCTAGCACCACAGCTAGACTTGACTACTCACTAAATCTCAGATCTGAATGATCCTACAAACTCGGAGTCAAACTCCTACAAACTCAGAGAGAACCTCTCTTACAACTCGGAGAAAAACTTCTCCTACAACTCGGAGAACAACCTCTCCTACAACTCGGAGATAACAACTCCTACAACAAATGATAAAAGGTTTTGAACAAAAAGATACCAGATCTGAATAATACAGGTGTTTTCTTCCTTTTTCTTGAATGGCTTTTGAGAACGATGAGGAAGAACAACGATCCTTCAAATCTGTCTTTAGCAATCCGAAACGATCCAATAAAGATTGTAGAAACAGAACACGGATCGATCGAAGCCTTCTTGATAGAAAACGACAACTCCAATGAGTAGATCGATCTCCAATCATAGGCGACGGCGAGGCGGCGCTTTTCTCGTTCTTTTGATCGGGAGAGAGATTAGGGTTGAGAATGATTCGAAAACTTGTTTTTTAATAACCCAAGAGCGAGCCTATATATATATATGGAAACAATTAAGGGTTAAATCGGCCTTAAATGCACTCAGTATAGCCGTTGGGATCGAAACAGAGCGATTACGAAACGAAGATTTGAAATCCGTCCGTCCGTCATTCGTCGGGATTCGTCGGGAGAATACGGGAACATCCGACGAATTGACTTAGCCACAGGGAAAAACGAGTCAACCTGTGAAAAACACTGTCTGTCACCATTCGTCGGGATTCGTCGGGAGAACACGGGAACATCCGACGAATTGACTTAGCCACAGAGATTTCTTCACAACCCAGCCAAAATGACTTCTGTCAGCATTCGTCGGGATTCGTCGGAATGACCCGAGTCATCTCGACGAATGGACTTGGCTTCAGAATTTTCTTCACTACCCAGCCAAAAGGACTTCTGTCTGGATTCGTCGGGATTCGTCGGAATGACCCGAGTCATCTCGACGAATGGACTTGGCAGATTTTTACTTTTCTTCTGAAAACCTGCTCCACTCCCAAACCTTGAAAGCCTTCAGTTATGAGCACATGAAGTGCACCCCCAAAAGAGAGATTACACATGGACCAACACTTTGTTCTATACAATGAGGGATTACATTGTCTAGAACTGTGTTTGGTGATCCATTGCAACCTGACTTTGGTGAGCACTTAGCATTAAGGCCTGTCATACCACATCTAAACAAAAGTCATTAAATACATACTCAATTCAATTTAGTTCACTGGGACACCTTCAAATCCAGGTGATTGTGGATACAATACCCAACAAGTATGCTTACAGCCGGAGAAAAAACTGAGAGAAAAACAAGGAGAGACAAGCTTCGATCACCAAGAGAGATCTCCTCCTTCGATCCTCCGAAAGAAAAACAACAATTTCCGGAATCGTACAGCAACAAGTTCACACCGGAAATGGAGTAAAAAACTACTGGGTTATGCAGTCCGGTTCAGATATCCGGTTCAACGGCAGGATCCAGAAGGGTACCCCATCTTGATTTTTGACACCTGCACTTGCCGGCAAGCCTCCATCAATTCCAGCCACTATTATTACCTAGCTGGCCACTCCTTTTGCATCTCCACAGCCTCATGACCTCCCCAATGACAACAAGTCTTTATGGAAGTCCAATTCAGTGCAGGAAACATTTATTTCAGTGAAAGAATTACATCAACTTTGCTGTCCAAGCCTGAAAACTGCAGCAAATTCCCATCTTTGGTCTTGAATGGTTGTGTAAGTTCTACATTTGGTTGTTTATCTTCCTTGTGATGAACATTAGTTAAAAATCATATAATTCGGGATATTATTTTGCAAGATTGTGCTCAGTTTCTTTGCATCTACTTGAAGGATTTATTCGCTAAACATTTGGTCCAAGCAATCTTACTTTAATTGTCGCTAGAACTCGTTCACTTCTTTAAAGCCTAAATTAGTTTCATAATTTTGTTGCAATTACTTATCGGACAATAGCATGTGCATTTGCATTGTTTTTTTTAATTCCCTACATCATATACTTGCAGTCACTCAATAGAGTTCCGTTGGGACGCACACACACACCCTTTGTACACCCGTCCTGCGTCACTACCTATAGGCTTCGCCAGTGAAGCTCTCTATTCTCTACAGTTGTTATGAAGTCCTTCTTAACATCCTCATGAGTTGCAATAGGATGATTCATTTATTTTACTTTGTTTATCTAAGAGAATCAAATTTATGTTGCATTTTGCGCATTTATAAAAATAGTATCTTTCCTTTGGACTACTGCATTAAATCTCAACTTCTTGAAACTATCCGTCCTTGCATTTTCAGGTAGAGAAATTTGCAAGAACAACTTTAGCATCAAGTTGTGCCTCCACTGCCAAAAACAGTAGACTGGCTCGCTTCCATGAAGGAGTGGCTTCTCAAAATGAGAGAGAGGAGGGAGAGTTATCACCAAATGGAGATTTCGAAGAGGATAATTTCGTCTCTTTTGAAGAAACTGATATGGATGCATCTTGTAGACAAAAGGGCAGTTCTGGTAACCGGACATTTCAGGTCAGAGATGGACAAGTTGAAATTTGTGGTGATATTACTGGCGAGAATGATGTTGATGCAGATGAAGAGGGCGAAGAAAGCATTCAAAGATCTACAGAGGACAGCGGAAATGCTTCTGAGGCAAGAGAGGATATTTCAGGCAGTGAATCAGGTGATGAATGTTCTCATGAAGATCACGAGGAAGAAGATGCAAATCATGATGATCAGGAAGCTAAGCCTGAAAGTGAGGGTGAGGCTGAAGGAATAGCTGACGCGAATGATGCCGAGGGTGACATAACCTCATTGCCTATTTCGGAGCATTTTCTGCGTAGTGCGAAACCAATCACAAAACATGTGCCTGCATCGGTGCAAGAAAAGGGCGCTAGTTTCTCGAGGATCTTTTATGGAAATGATTCATTCTATGTCCTTTTCAGACTTCATCAGGTGAGATTTTTACTCAAGTTGTCAAAACCATAACTTATTTCTTGGGTCTCAGGGTATATAACTACTTGGATAGGTCCTTCCTAACATCAAGAACAATAGAAATAGTAATGAATAATTACGAAAAACTCCCCGGTGACTTTGCATAATTATAAGATCCTCTCATCTACTTTTTAAAATTACCAAGGCCTCCCCTCTAAATTTACATTGTTAATAGATTTTTATGCACGTGTATGTTAACAATGTAAATTTAGAGGGGTGTTTTTGGTAAACTTGTAAGTTAGGGGAGGTCCCTACAATTATTACAAATTGGAGGGAAGTAAATGACCCAAAATAGTAATATTAACTCTCCCCCAGACTTTTTATGAAAGGATGCTCTCAGCAAAGATAAATTCAGCGGCTGCAGAAAGGAAATGGAGATCTTCAAAGCAAACCAATCCTGATCTATATGTCAAGTGAGTTCTGGTTTTATATTTTGTCATTCTACTCCGGAATGAAAAGAAAAATATTCCCGAAGAATTCATTTATTTTCTTTGAGGGATGCAGATTTAAGACTGCGCTGTACAGCTTGCTTGATGGCACTGCCGACAATACCAAATTTGAAGATGACTGCCGTGCTATTATTGGAACACAATCCTACGTGCTTTTCACATTGGACAAATTGATTTATAAAGTTGTCAAGCAGGTAGAGTTTGTTATCACTCAATTTCATTGTCTTGATTTTCAAGAAATTTATTGTCTTGAACTGTCATCATTTCTATAATTTCAGCTTCAAGCAATTATATCAGACGATATGGAAAATAAACTTTGCCAGCTTTATTTTTATGAGAAGTCGAGACGACCTGACAGATCCTTTGATGAGGTCTATCATGAAAATGCCCGTGTTCTCCTTCATGATGAGAACATATATCGTTTTGAATGTGTAAGTTTTTGTCGGTCTTCCTTCAGTTTATACCTCCTGCAGGGGCCTCGGACGTAATCCTATTTTACGGTGAATGTGTATATCGTTTTGAATGTGTAAGTTTTCATCGGTATTCCTTTAGTTTATGTCTCGTGCAGGGGCATCAGACGTAATCCTATTTTACGGTGAACCACGTAGAATATTGTGTGGGGGCATTTATCGGGACCTCCCCTCTAAGTTTGCTAAATTACAGGATGCAGCCTTTTTACTTTTGAAATTACAAAAATCTCCTATGTAAGTTTACATTTCATAATATCTATGCACAAAAGGCCACCCCCCTGAAAATTTACTCCAAGGGGGTATTTTTATGCATAGATGTTATAAAACATAAACTTATAGGGGAGGTTTTTGTAATTTCAAAAGTAAGAGGAGTGCAACCTGTAATTATGCAAACTGCATAGTTTTAGTTCTGCTCTATTTGCTTTGATTGTGTTTCTCTCCACTCACTTTATTTCATTTTATTTTGTGCTGCTTGATGCAGTCCTCCAATCCAGCAAAGCTGTCAATTCAGCTGATGGATTACGGTTTGGAGAAGCCAGAAGTGACAGCTGTTTCTATGGAGCCCAACTTTTCATCCTATCTGTTCAATGATTACCTTTCTAGCACCTCAGATAGACATGAGAGGCTTGGCATCTTCATGAAAAGGTAACTGAATTTGTTTTATTTTTCAAGTTATTTTTCCGACTATAACAAGATATAAAAAATTTGATTTCTCCTAATTGCTGTCTAATATTCATATAGGAACAAAAGAAAAATTCGAGGTGATGATGATTTAGACGATGTTCGAGTTTTCAATGGTCTGGAATGCAAGATAGCAAGTCTCACCTCAAAGGTATTACTTCCAAGGCGATTTGCTAAATCGTATGATAGGGTTGGCCGCTATGCTTGGAACTTGAAACTTGCTTGATAATCGCTCGAACTTTGATATCTCTCTCCTTTACATTTTGTTATTTTATTTTTCTTATTTAAATTCTTTCCGTTTATGTTTCCTTGTTTATTACACACACACACACACACACACACACACACACACTAGTGACAGTGTACGGGAGCCCCCTATGCGCCCAACTACAGTACCCCGGTCGTGACAGTGCCCTGACGCAACGACACTCCCGCTACTCGCAGTCCCCCCGAGCGCACATGCCATCCCCCGGCACGACTGCCCTCGGGGGCAGCGAGCGACAGGAGTGTCGTCGCGTCGTGGCACTGTCGCATTCGGGATACTGTCTTTGGGCGCACGAGGACCCATGTGCACTATCACTCGTGTATATATAATTCACTAAGCATGTATAGATAATTTCCTAAGCGAAGAACAAAGATTTGGTTTACCTAAATTGCAACAAAGTTGAAATCGCCCAAATTGACTATTTAGGAATCCAATGGAGCAACTAAGGATTACCTGAAATAAAATAAAAAAGGTGTTCAAAAAACCTGAATCAAAGAGACCCTCCTCTTCCTATACTTGGATTCAGCTTCCTATTGTTGTTTCAATGCGGGTCTGAATATAAAAAAGTCACACCTGCTCAGTAAAAACTAAATCAGTACAAAGACCAATTCAAAAAAAATTCACACGTGCTCTCAGATGAAACATGGAAGAAGAGAGTATGAAATCAAGTGTCAAACAAATGTGTGTGGTATGTGAGACAGTCTTTCAAATGAACATGTCAGCTAGTGTGATGATATTAGATGCATACCATGTTTATAACAATGGTCATTTGTGAAATTCATCGAAATAGCCATGTATTGTAAGACTGAGAATGTAACAACATGAATAAACACAGCTTACATGAATACAATAATCATGATTTCGTTTAGTCCATATTGCTATGACGACACCCTTGATATTTTCACATCAATCGAACAAAGAAATTGATGAAAAAATGCAAGAATTTGGGATGCATTAATAATTGGAGAAATAAACAAAAAGAGCATTCGGTATTGTCATTTACTGTTACGCATGCGCGTATTATTAGTATTATTGTATTTCCTCTTTTAAATCATTCGCATTAGGGTTTTGACATGTGAGCCCCCCTCCCTATATAAGGAGGTGGTTTGGGGAGTTAGGGTCATCTTTGGGGATCTATTGTCTTTTGGCTCTCATTTGAGAGAAGACTCTTTGGAGGAACCAGCCTCCAAGAGTTGGTCGGAGCTTGCTCCGGATTGTATCTGTTTCCCGCTAATCCAAGCAATCCCATTCTTGTTCGTAACAGTTGGTCCGACCTGCCGCCTTCCGACCGCGGTCTCCGCCGCCCGAAGTACCAGTGCCTAAGCGATTCCCCGTCGGCGCATCCTTCGGCCCCCCCTCACGTCGCTGGCCTTGCAGCCTGTCGGTGCATCCTTCGGATCCTCGCTTCCGCTTTGCCGCGTCTTGTCACACGGTGCGGTCCGCAGACACGTTCGCAATCGACGTCGCTTACCTAGCTGCTCGCAATCAGCCTGACTTCCCTAGCTGCTCGGAATCGACGCTCACAATCGGCGCTAGACATCGGCGTTCGTCCACGATCCGCACCCCCTCCCGTTTCCGCCTACCCTAAACGCCGCTCCAACGGCCTCGACCTCTCCTCCTGACACATTCAGCCGACTCTAGATCCCCTCTCTCCACCGCTCGCGTGCATGCCCCCTCGGCTGCGATCGATGGCCAACACCGACGCAACACCGCCGCCCCACCCACGGATCCCGCCATTATTCGTCGTTTGGATGACCACGACGGTGCAATCGCGTCGCTGCAGGCCCTCATGCCACACATGGAAGCTAAATTCGACTCCCTCCTGGCCGGCCGGCCTACCACATCTGCGACGTCAGCGGCGGACCCGCTCCCCCTCCTTGGGGCTTCCCCGGAACTCTACCATGCCACAACCCCCATGCTCGGGGTGTGCACACCGGGCCCTCGTTCCTTTGATGTCCCCTCTTTCAACGACACCTCCCATGGGATGGATTGCTCGGGTCGAACAGTTCTTCGAGATACAATAGATCTCGGAGCCACAGAAGGTCAGCACGGCTTTGATCGGTATGGAGGGCTCCGCCATCCACTGGGTCTGCTGGCTACGCCAATCCTCTCCCAGCCTCACCTGGACAGCTCTCACAGAGGCCCTCATTCAGCGGTATGATCACCGCTACCCCGGTTCCATGATCGAGCGTCTTTGCGGACTCCATCAGACCGGCCCCATTGATTCGTACGTTGATGCATTCGTAGAGGTGGTCACCCATGTTCCTGGTCTTCCACCCGACCATTACTTGGCCTACTTCATGCACGGCTTACAACCCCACATCCGAGCTCTCCTCCGCACCCTGCAACCGTTAACTGTCCATCAAGCCATGGACCTCTCCCCACTAGTGGAAGCCGAATTCATGGCGACGTCCGGGGACCCTCCTTTCCCGTCGCCTCCTTCCAACCCTCCCTACCAACCATATTTCCCTCCCCCGTCTAAACCTCCACCACTGCCACCTCCTCCTCGGCCAACCATTATGGGCCCATGCACAACCGTCATATCCCCACACACCACCTTTCCAACCAAGAGTACAATGACTTGCGCAGCAAGGGTCTGTGCTACCGCTGCAAGCAACCCTACTCGCCTAATCATAATTGTCCTGCCAAGGAGTTTTGGGCCCTCATCGGGGATGATTTGGACGAGATCGGCACAACTGACTTGGATGCCCTTATGCTCACGGATGTACCGCCGGACGGAGCTCCAGGCACCTCTGTGGCAGCCCACCCGCGGGCACATTACTACTAGATGGCGTGCGGCACTTCGACCTTGGGGTCAAGGTCGATTTTCTGGCGGGATGGATTGTTACGCATGCGCGTATTATTAGTATTATTGTATTTCCTCTTTTAAATCGTTCGCGTTAGGATTTTGACATGTGAGCCCCCCCCCCTATATAAGGAGGTGGTTTGGGGAGTTAGGGTCATCTTTGGGGATCTATTGTCTTTTAGCTCTCATTTGATAGAAGGCTCTTTGGAGGAACCAGCCTCCAAGAGTTGGTTGGAGCTTGCTCCGGATTGTATCCGTTTCCCGCTAATCCAAGTAATTTCATTCTTGTTCGTAACATTTACAGTCATACTCACATTCGAGAGTTCAAGACTAATATAAAACTCAATTCTATGTAGGAATTCAAGTAAAATTAAAATTGAACCAATTAATTTTCATGGAGAGAAAAGAAGGAGATCGCCCACCCACGCATATGTATTCCCGCTGGAGGCGGTGAACCTCTACTCGTTCGGGAGATCCGAGTCTACAGATGTGTCCGAACTGATGTTCCGAGTCATTTTCATATATTGTTTTATATATTTCGAGTTGTATTTGACACCAGATCGGCCCGTACTATATGAGTCGTCCGATTCGGGTGCCCTATTTTTAGTCTTGTACTATTTATATGCGTGTTGGGCGGAAGATTGGGCATCGACGGTTTCCCCTTCAGTTTTGAAACTGCTGGTTGTCTTCCTGCAGTTTATATGAGTGATTAGTTATGTCATTCGGGCTATCGAACGCACCCAACACGTTTATGAGAGTGATCACACAGATCATGCGGCCCTACATGGGCAAGTTTCTGGTAGTGTATTTTGATGACATCTTGATATACAGTCAGGGCCGCACCGAGCACTTGCACCACATTCGCTTGGTATTTAATCTCCCTCGAAAGGAGGATCTTTACATTAATTTGAAGAAGTGTTCGTTCTTAACTGCGTCTGTCCACTTTCTGGGTTATATAATCTCCGCATCTGGTATATCGGTCGACCCTGACATGGTCAAATTCATTCGTGAGTGGCCTATCCTGACTAACATTCATGAGGCCTGTAATTTCCGCGGACTTGCCACGTAGGTTTGTCCGAGGTTTCAGTTTTATTATGGCCCCCTTACGAGCTGCCTCTGCAAGGGAGATTTTGTGTGGACGAAGGCTGTCACACAAGCATTTGAAGAGATTAAGGAGAAGTTGCCAACTTTCCCTGTCCTACGCCTGTCGGATTTCTCTAAGGCCTTCGAGGTGGCTTTTGTTGCGTCAGGAGTTGGTATAGGAGTACTTAGTCAGGAGGGTCATCTAATTGCTTACTTCAGTAAGAAACTGAATGACGCTTGACAAAAATACTCAAATTATGACCATGAGTGCTATGTTGTTGTACAAGCACTTCGTTATTGGAGTCATTATCTCCTACATAAGGAGTTTGTTTTGTTCTCTGATCATCATGCCTTGCGATATCTCAATTCGCAGAAGAAATTAGGCCATCGCCACGCGAAATGGTTGGAGTTTATGCAGGATTATCACTACGTTCTCAAACATCGAGCGGGTGTTGAGAACAAGTCGGGTGACTCCTTGAGTCGCTGAGTCAGCATCCTCCATACCATGAGTGCACGAGTTGAGAGTTTTGAGCGCTTAGTTTATGACTACCCGGAGTGCCCAAATTTCAGTGATATTTGTGCCGCCCTGACAAGGAATCCTCCTGAGTTACACGAGGATTATGTGATCTCGAGCGATTTTTTATTCTTGGGTTCTCAACTCTGCGTACCTCAGACGTCCCTTTGAAATTTCCTTATCTGGGAGCTGCATGCAGGTGGAGCGGCGGGACATTTTGGTTGGGATATGACGATTGCAGTAGTTGAGGATCGTTTCTTCTGGCCTAGCCTGAAGAAAGATGTTGCGCGAGTTGTTAGGCATTGTCGAATCTGTCAAACCGCAAAGGGTTCACACCAATCCATGGGATTATATACTCCACTCCCTGTCCCACAGAGGCCTTGGACCGATATTAGCATGGATTTTGTCCTCGGGCTCCCTCGCACCCTGAGGAAGCTTGATTTTATCTTTGTTGTAGTGGATCGCTTCTCTAAGATGACCCTCTTTATTCCTTGTTGTAGGACCACTGATGTTTCCCATGTGACCGCTCTATTTTTTAGAGAAGTATTCAAGTATCATGGGCTACCCACTTCGATAGTTTTTGACCACGACGTTAGATTCATGAGTTTTTTCTTTAAACCGTTGTGGAAGAAAACTGGTACGACAGTAAAGTTTTCCACCGCCTACCACCCGCAGACGGATGGTCAAACTAAGATTGTCAATCGTATCTTAGGAAATCTTTTGCGGTGTCTAATGGGGATAGTCCTACCTGGGATTCTGTCCTACCCATAACTGAGTTTGCATATAATAGCTCAGTTAATAGGGCCACTGACTTGAGTCCATTTCACATCATGTTAGGTTATGAAACTTAGGAAGCCCATTGACCTAATTGACATTCCCTTAGATGCCCGTCCCAGTGAGTCTGTCGAGTCTTTTATTCAGCATGTGCGTGCACTTCATGAATCGGTCCGAAAAAATTACAACAAGTAATGACTTATAAAATCCAAGCAGATCAGCACAGGCGGGAACAAAATTTTGAAGCTGGAGAGTGGGTGATGATTCGTATATAAACTGAGAAGTTCCCTACAGGAACAAAAAAAAATTAAGTGCTCCCCGAATGGGCCCCTACACAGTCACGCGACGAATCGGTGCCAACGCATATGAGTTTGGCATCCTTCAAAATATGGGGATCAACCAGGTATTCAATGTAGAGGACTTGACTCCCTACTACGAGGAGCGTGTGTATGCCCCTTCCACACTTCCACTTCTGAGCCACTGCATCTTTTATCCCCTCCGATTGCACCTCAGCCTCAGCATGTTGAGTCTCACCATGGGAGCTACTTCGCGCCTTCAGCGGTTCCACCAGTTCAGCGTTCAGGCGGAGATACATCTCACTCATAGTTACTTGTGCCCACCAGAGATATATATGTCAGATTATTGGTCATGAATTTACTACAGTCGACGATCGTGCTACACTACGATACCTGGTTCGCTGGAGCACGCGCCCGATTTCAGAAGATACTTGGGTCTCGCCGGAGGAGATCGAGCGACTCGCCCCTAGGCTACACCGAGAGTTTTACCGTCTTCACTCTGCAGAGATGAGTACTTTCAAGTCGGGGGAGTTTATGGAGATCGCCCACCCACGATGTGTATTCCCACTGGAGGCAGTGAATCTCTACCCGTTCTGGCTATCCTCACAGATGCGTCCGGGCTGATGTTCTGATTCATTTTCATATGTTATTTTATGTATTTCGAGTTGTATTTGACACCCGATCGGCCTGGACGATATGAGCCAACCGATTCGGGTGCTTTATTTTTTGTCTTGTACTATTTATATGTGTTGTGCGGAAGATTGGGCATCGACGGTTTCCCCTTCAGTTTTGAAACCGCTGTTCGTCTTCCTCGGTGCAACTCTGAGCCTTCCTTGGTGAGACTCCAAGGAACGAACATCCCCGATCCCCCTTCTTCCCCATGGACCTCCTACCACACCCCAGCCGACCTCCACAAGCCAGCCATCGTCCCCACAATCCTACCTGATCCATTCCCTTGCAGCATTTACACGGAAACTCCCTTCCCCACTCTTGCAGAACTGTCGACCAGTCCACAGAAACTCACTCCATCCCTCGCCGACCACCCTCGACCGCCGATCAGCTGTTAAATGTCAAGTAACCCCCTCACCGGGTGGTGAGAATAAGGGTGGCTAAGCCTAAACCGGCGGTTCTCCTTCGAGATATAAGGGGATGGTTGATTGCAAGAGAGTAGATCGCGTGAATCAACGACAGAACCCTAAGGTTCGTTTCTCCTCTTCTCTTCGTTTCAACATGGTATCAGAGCGGTTCGTCCCATCGACCTGAAGGCCCGTCGTGCCGATCCCGTCAATCGTCCCTTCTGCTGTTTCCGTCATCACTCGGGCCGCTGCTGCCGTTAGTCGCTCAAGCCGCTGCTGCCGACCCCGTCGAGTGCCGCTGCTGCCGTTCCCGTCAATCATTCCCGCCGCCCCTGTCGATCCTGTCGATTGTTCCTGCTCCTGCGATCGTTCCTGTGCCGTGATTCCGATCGTTCCTGTCCTGCGATCGTTCCTGTGCCGTGATTCCGATCGTTCCTGTGCCGTGATTCCGCTCGTTCCTGTGCCGTGTTTCCGCTGCGCCTGCTGCTGCCGTGACCTGAAGGTCCGGCCTTGCCGTTGTCCCGCTGCCGTGGTTCCGACCTGAAGGTCCCCCCGCTGCTGCTGCTGGTTTTCCGTCTGCTTCCTGAAGGTCCTTCGGCTTGTGTGCCCGTATGGATGACAACTTGAAAAGTGCAAGTGCCTCTGAAGGGGCCGCTAACCAACCCACACACTACAGTGGAGGGAGTCCTAACATGGACTTCAGTCAAGGTGTTACTCACATTAAACTCAATGGAAGGAATTACCTCCTATGGGCTCAGTCCATGAGGATTTTCATTGGGAGCCGTCGAAGACTGGGTTTTCTCACAGGATCCAAGCCGGCTCCAAACAAGACCGATCCCAAATACGAGGAATGGGAAGGTGAGAATCTCACAGTGATTAATTGGCTTGTCAATTCTATGGAACCCAAGATTGCAAGCCACTTTCTATTCTGTGAAACTGCAAAAGAAATGTGGGAACAGATCGAACGAAATTACTCAAAAAAGAAAGACTTAGCCCGAATATATCAACTCCAAACTGAACAGACCCACATGGCTGGAATGGGGGACTTCGAAGAATATTATGGCAAGTTGACCCATAAGTGGGCTGAAATTGATCAGTATTCTGCTATTTAGACTATTGAAGACTACAAGACTGAACTCATGCAACGGAGAGTATTTGAGATGCTCTCTGGTCTCCCTCCTGAACTTGAATTCCAAAGGGTTCAGATGTTGGGTCGTGATTCTGTGCCTGATCTAGAGACTGTGGCTCACTATATTAGGGGGGAAGCTAATCGTATAAACTCCCTTCGTTCAGGTACTCATGTGGGTCATGAGGTGTCTGCCCTTGCTGCTGAATAGAAGAAATGACATCCTAGAAATATGAGGCAAGAAGACAAGAGTAAAATGAAGTGCCCTCACTGTGGGAAGAAGGGCCATGGGAAAGAGAAATGTTGGGATCTTCATCCTCATTTAATCCCTCCAGGATGGACTCGGGGTTCTGATGGGAAATATGTGAGGCCTCCTACTGCTATGTATGGCCACCTTGATAATTCTGGGCACCTTCAGGCAGAAAATGAAAGGTTGATTAGAGAACTCAAGGCTCTGAAACCCAACTCTGCTGGTGATTTGGCAGGTACGGCCGCTCATGCTCGCTCTACTACTGTGTCCTCTAAAGACCTATCCACCCCTTGGATTATTGACTCGGGGGCTTCCGATCACATGACCGGATCTTCTATGGGAGTCTCCTCTATTTTTCCTACCTCTGGCAGTGTGAAACTCGCTGATGGATCCTCGGCGTCTGTTACTAGTAAAGGGGATATTCATCTTTCTCCCTCTGTCTCTCTCAAGTCTGTGGTTATTGTTCCCTCATTTCCTACGAATCTCTTGTCTGTTAGCAGTTTAACTAAACAACTTAACTGCTCTATCACTTTTTTCTCCTCTCATTGTGTGTTTCAGGATCTGGTGAGTGGGAAGACGATTGGTGGTGGACATGAGTCAGGTGGAGTGTATGTCATGGACAACTGTCAGGCTTTTAGTTCTCAGAATATTACCGACCAGGATCAGTTGAGGCTGTGGCACAAGAGATTTGGGCATGCTCGGTTGAAGACCTTGAAAGCTATTTTTCCGCATTTGCTTAATGTTAAAACTGTTACTTTTGATTGTCAGTCTTGTGAATTTTCTAAGCATTGTAGGACCAACTATGCTCCTAGTTTGAGTCGAAGTTTGAAATGTTTTGATTTGATACATTCCGATGTCTGGACATCTCCTATTTGTTCTGTGAATGGTTTTCAATATTTTGTTTCGTTTATTGATGATCACTCACGCTTTACCTGGGTGTACCTCATGAAAAAGAAGGATGAAGTCTCAAAAATATTTCAGTTGTTCTATCATTATGTGCAGACACAATTTGGAACTGCAATTAAAATTCTTAGGAGTGACAATGGAGGCGAATATACGTGCAGTGACCTTCAGTTGTTTCTGAGAGATCATGGGATTATTTTCCAATCTTCCTGCCCGGGGACTCCTCAACAGAATGGGGTTGCCGAAAGAAAGAATCGTCATATCTTGGAGACCACTCGATGCTTGTTGCAAGAGATGTTTGTCCTTAAGGGACTATGGGATGAAGGAGTTCTCACATCCGTCTATCTTATTAATAGGATGGCCACCGATACTTTGGGAGGAAAGTACCCCCTTCAGATTCTATGCCCAAATATGCCTCTATTCAACCTTCCTCCTAAGGTGTTTGGGTGCGTCGCCTTTGTTCACATCGTGGGGCCTCATAAGGACAAATTAGGGCCACAATCTGTAAAATGTGTCTTTGTGGGATATGCTGCCAACCAAAAGGGATATAAGTGTTATTCTCCTACTCTCCGGAGAAGGTTTATATCAAAAGATGTTACTGTTTTCGAGAACACTCCTTATTATTCCAATGAGGGCAAACTCATCTCGTTTCAGAAGGAAAGCAATGAAGAAAGTGACATGTTGCCACCTCTTCCTATTCTTGTTGATGTGTCTGCTCCAGAAAGTGTTGATATCCCTGTTATAAAGGAAACCCCAACGAGTGATCTTCGTGTTTACAGAAGAAAAGGGGATCTTCAAGTATATCAAAGAAGGAAAAACATCAAGGCTGGACAAGAATGTCACACTCATGCTCCACCACCTACCACCACTCCGCCAGATCCAAGCTACAACACCACTTCAGAGATCCCTTCTGCTCTTCAGTTTCCGAGTGGTCGTACTAGATATCCTATGGATAAATATGTTGGGTATCACTCTATCTCTCACTCATTACAAGTATATCTTGCTTCTGTTTCCTCTATTCCTATTCCTAACAGTTTTTCAGAAGCTAGCTCAAATTTCCACTGGGTAAAAGCTATGGAGGAGGAGATGAACGCTCTCCAACGTCAAAAAACTTGAGACATTGTTCCTATTCCTAATGGGCGCCATCTAGTCGGATGCAAATGGATTTATACTACTAAATTTCTACAAGATGGTACTCTTGATAGGTACAAAGCGAGATTGGTAGCTAAAGGTTTTACTCAGGTTGATGGTGTAGACTTCCAAGAGACCTTTGCTCCGGTAGCTAAATTGAACTCCGTCAGAATTCTCCTATCTATTGCTGCTCATAAGTCTTGGACTCTACATCAACTCGATGTTAAAAATGCATTCCTACATGGTGAATTGGAGGAAGAAATCTATATGACTCCACCTCCTGGTATGGATGTTCCTGAAGGACATGTGTGTCGCCTCAAGAAAGCCCTATATGGCCTCAAACAGTCTCCACGTGCCTGGTTTGCCAAGCTAAGTGATAAACTTGTTCATCTGAATTTCAATCGCTATACTTCAGATCATTCTGTCTTTGTCTACAAAGGGGAGGGATGCACTACTATTCTCGTAGTCTATGTGGATGATATCATTATTACAGGAACGGATGACCTCCGCATTGCTCGGGTTAAGGAGGAATTAGCGTCCGCTTTTGAAATAAAGGATTTGGGTCTCCTTCGGTACTTTCTTGGGATTGAGATTGCGCGTTCTGCCGGGAAGATTATGATCTCCCAGCGAAAATATGTCTTGGACTTTCTCAATGATGTTGGATACTTGGGAGTCAAACCTGTGGATAGTCTTGTGGACCCTGGTTATGATATTCATAAGGAGACCTCTCCAGATCTTGAGAGGAAGTCTGATTTTCAACGAATTGTGGGGAAATTGATTTATTTGACAATCACCAGACCTGATATCTCCTTCGCTGTTGGGTTGGTTAGTCAATTCATGCACAACCCAAAAGTTCATCACTATCAAGCTGTTCTGCGGATTCTGAAATATTTAAAAAAAGGACCCTGGAAAAGGCATTATCTATCAAAATCATGGCCATCTTAAGGTCCATGGGTACTGCGATGCTGATTGGGCAGGCTCTTCCGTGGACAGAAGATCTACTAGTGGATATACAATCTTTGTTGGTGGCAACCTCATTTCCTGGAGAAGTAAAAAACAAAATGTTGTGGCTCGTTCCTCCACTGAAGCAGAGTACCGTGCCATTGCTGTTACTGCGTGTGAACTGGTTTGGGTTAAATCTATCTTGGGGGAAATGGGATTTCCTGTCATTGAGGCTATGCAACTCCATTGTGATAATCAAGCTGCAATTCATATATCTAACAACCCTGTCTTTCACGAGAGAACAAAGCATATTGAAATTGATTGCCATTTTGTGCGGGACAAAATTCAGGATCAAACTGTGACTATGGTGTTCGTGCCCTCTGAAGATCAACTGGCCGACATGCTCACTAAAGCAGTCTCTGGCAAATCCCTTCATTCTTACTCTCTTAAGCTCGGAATGCTGGATGCTTATGGGGTTAGCTTGAGGGGGGGTGTTAAATGTCAAGTAACCCCCTCACCGGGTGGTGAGAATAAGGGTGGCTAAGCCTAAACCGGCGGTTCTCCTTCGAGATATAAGGGGATGGTTGATTGCAAGAGAGTAGATCGCGTGAATCAACGACAGAACCCTAAGGTTCGTTTCTCCTCTTCTCTTCGTTTCAACATCAGCCTCTCCCGTCACCGGCTTCCACTCCCAACCTCATTCCCCTCCCCACCATCCCTTTCGCCTCTCAATCGTGACCACCACAACCCATCCCGTTACTCTTCCGTCTCACAAAGTTCCTACCAGCCCTCTTTCACAACCCTCCCACACTCCTGCAACCCACCTTGACCCCAGTAAACCCCACCCCAGACAGAGTCCAATCCACTGTACCCGCACGCCCAATCCAGCCCAATTCCGTCTTCCTTAAACACGTTTCCAGTCCACCACAAATTCCAGCACTACTCGGGTCGTATTCCAGTCCCATTGGGAGCCACCACTCCGGATCTCATCCGCCGCAACATTTTGTCGCCGCTTACACGCGTAAGTCTTTGTTTGGTGTGTTTGTTTTTCTACTTTGATTGCCTAGACTATATTTATTGGATACAATATTATATGTTTGGTTTTTGTGAAGTTTCTTGGCTAATAGAACTTATTCGGCGTACGCCTAAAAGGCTAAAAGTATTTGCACCTCAAGTTGTTGAGAATTGTTATTTATCCTTCCAGCTAAAAGTTTTGGAAACAATTGTGCGCATGCTATATTTTATTTTAATTTATTACTGCTGCATTTTTTTAATCGGACTGACAAACACATGCATTCATGTTAGTAGTCGTCAATAGCAGCGTCGCTTTTCATTTAGCTGCATATTAGGGCGACCATCATTTAAGTCTACCCCTGCATCAAAAGCACAAGTAGCTAATAAATGCATCTGCAGTTTTTTATCCTACTGCTGCAGCTTTAAAGACTGCAACTGCAAACATTAACCAATATTATCAAGATTCACAGATCATTAGTCTGGGAAAGGAAATTCATTGCTAAAAATTGAAATAGATTAGACTACATTAACCAATATTATCAAGACTGCAATCTTCATCTGTAGCGCATGCATATTTCCCAAAATAGATTAGACTACTTCATGTTTTGATGTACAGAAAAATTATATGTGAAGGAGGGGATGAAGAAACGGACACCTTCATTTGGATGGAGCCCTAAAACAATAAAAAGGAGAAAAAACTATAAGTAGGGAAGAGGGAATGAAGAAAGCAGGTGGAGGAAATGCAGGATAACGAATTATGATCAGGAGAAGTGAATAAAAAAAGTGCAGCAGTAGAATGCGAAAAAATGGAAAATGGAGAGGTGAACAATTCAGTATTTCTCTACTCCCTGCAAAAGGATGTGAAAACCAAGAAGCATTACCAATTAAGAAGAATTGATTTAATTTTTTGTTGCATGCATCATAGGAGATGCCCATTAGAAAAAAACACAACATGGTATGAGCATTTAATTTCTAAAACACCCATAACCTGCTATGATAGAAAATAATAAAGACATTTCCTCATTTCCATGTTTAAGAACTGGAACTATAACTTTAAATCAAACTGTGTATTAGATTAAACGATTTGAAAATAATAAAGAGATTTGAAGAATATCAAAAAAGAAATCAAACGATTTGAAAAACATCTAGCATGAAATGAAATACTACCTTGTCGTGTAGTGGTAATCCCAAGACGGTGATGCCAAGAAAGTGATGAATTTGACTCCCAAGTCGTAGAAATCCTACACATTAATAAATCAAATCAAACTATTAATTATCTTTGTTAATCACAATATTAAAAATGGATCTGATAACAACAATCTAAAATATATATAAAACAAAAGAAGTACTGAACACATAAGCTCTAATTAGAATACATCAAGTCAACTGGGTATTAGATTTGAATTAACCACAAATAATTTGTAATTCTTTCATATCTTACAAAACTACTAATCATAACTACCCAGAAATGGCACTTGCTTCTGAATGAAAACGGTTGAAGAGCTAAATCAAATCATCATATTACAAAAAAACCTTACAGGTACATATATAGGACCCAGAAATATAAGAAAGATAAAAACACCCCCAAAGAAAGAATTACAATAATACTGACTTGTAAATAATAACACCAAACTCTACTCTCCCCCTCAAGTCGGACGGAAGATGTCAGTCATCCCAAGTTTTTGAATATCGTCACAAAACACATCACTTCCCAAGCTTTTGATGAACACATTCGCCAATTGTTCTTTGGAATGGACAAAGGGGGTAACCACAGTCTTTTTATCCAGGTGGTCTTTGATAAAGTGACAATCAATCTCCACGTGCTTTGTCCTATTATGTAGGACTGGGTTATGAGCTATGTTAATAGCTTCTTTATTATCACAAAACAAAGAAAAATGGCCGGTCTCGGGAAAACCCAGATCTTGTAAAACAGTGCCCAACCGTAGGCCCTCACAAAGACCATGTGACATAGCACGGTATTCTGCCTCAACACTTGATCTAGCCACCATATTCTGTTTCTTGTTACGCCAAGGCACCAGGTTTCCACCGACAAAGGAACAATATCCGATTGTAGATTTTCGGTCATCACGACATCCAGCCTAATCAGCATCATTGAAAACTTCAATCTTCAAGTGGTTGTTTTTGGAAAACAAGAGGCCACGACCATGGGCTTTCTTCAAATATCGTAACACACGATATGCTGCCTCTTGATGTCTGATCCTGGGAGCGTGCATATATCTACTCAGAATTCCAACTGCATAAGTGATGTCAGGGCGTGCATGTGATAGATATATGAGTTTCCAAGCCAATCTCTGATAGAGTGAAACATCGGCCTGATCACCATCACCGTCTTCCCCAATTCTATGATTTGCTTCCATAGGAGTGTTTGCAGGAACACAAGCAAGCATTCCAGACTCCTTCAAGAGATCTAAGATATACTTCGTTGAGATATGAAGATTCCCTGAGTAGATCTAACAACCTCAATACCAAGGAAGTAGCGCAAACTTCCCAAGTCTTTCACCTTGAATTCGGCAGATAAGAGCGCCTTGAGATTCACAATCTCGTCTGTGTCATTTCTAGTGATCACAATGTCATCCACGTATACAATGAGGACCACAACCCTCTGATCACATATCCGGACAAGCATAGTGTGATCAGACTGAGCCAGTTTGTAGCCAAATTTGAGCATGACCGTGAGAAACCTACCAAACCACGCCCGAGGAGATTGTTTAAGGTCGTATAAAGATATCCTTAGACGACAGACGAGGCCTTCATGTCCTTTCTTCACAAATCCAGGCGGGAAAAGCAAGACACATGTGTTTATATAAAAACCCAGATTTCAAAATACTGATACCGATTCATGTAATGAAGACCCCAAAAGGGTGAACATGCAATAATGTGAAAATTCAGTACAAAATTTGTAGCCTAACAGTTGTCCATGAAACAAGAGAAAATGGCTGAATGTAATCATTACATAGCAGAAATACCAAACAGAAAAGAAATAATACATAGAACCTAATACAGCAATGAAAATAAGATAACCTCTAGGAACACAGGAACAGGATGCAGAGCGGACTCAGGTACCAGGCGTCGCAGTCACGGACGCTAAGGCAAATTCCAAAGCAACAAGGAAAAAACCTCAGAACAATAATACGAGTAAAGTAAAATGAAGTACAAGTAGCAGGAGATCAGAAAAAGCATACGTACTGTTAGAAAAGAGGAGAAAAGAAATAGAAGATGCAATTTTATTCATCCATATAGGGGACATTTTATAGGAGTACAACAAGACACACAAATTTAACCCACGGTGTGGGACTAAACCTTAAATACCTAAATACTTAAATATAAATACTTCTAACACTCCCCCTCAAGATGAAGGGGAACCCTTCAGCTTGAAGAAAACATAAAAGAAAAGGTAAAAGGTGGTTGACAATGTGGGACAAAACAACAGCCACCGAGGCCCAACCGCGTGTCACCGAGGATACTTCAACCAGGCATAATCCACACGACGTTGGTCCACAAGCCGACCATGAACACGCTGGATGCTCCCGGTGTTGAAACCAGGTCAACCAACAAAGGCCAAACCACCCTACCTAACATAGAAGAAAAAGATGGGGAGACACAAACAACATACGAAATATGCCTGGAGGCCGTGTGTGACTAAGGCAGGAGTCGGGAAAAGAGGCATCCGAGTCGCCGTTATCACAAACACTCCCCCTCACGTGGAACATGTGCATGAAGGCATAGACTCACATGTAGACACAAACGAAGACAATCAGAACAACACATAAAAGAACAACTATGGATAACAGTTGCCGGCAAGACCAAGATCCAGGATGCAGCGAGCAAAGCACAAGCCAACTGCGAGCAGAAGGCTCAAGCGGCTGCGAGCAGAGTGCTCAAGCAGCGGCGAGCAAAAAGGGCTCAAGCAGCGGCGAGTGAGAAGGGGGAAAGAGAAGAGCTCGGCACCCAAAGAGCATCAACACGGAAACCATCGTCCATAGCACGCGACTAGAAGACACTACCAACACAATAATGAAGACAACAACACAACACAAAAACTACAGTGATACTTTAAAAAAAATTGAGAGTGCACGACATAGTAGCAGCGGCACAGCAGTCCAGCAGAAGAGGGGCACAACACTGCAGATCTGGAGTAAAAAAGAAGCGCCGGAGAAGAAGGGCAGCGGCAGGACAACAATGGCACAGGGCGGCAAGGCCGGAGAAGTAGCCGGAGAAGAAGAGCAGCGGCAGGAAGAGGGCTTCCGGGCCGTAGAAGAAGCAACATCAGAGGGCGCAACAGCAGCAGGGCTCCACCGGAAGAGAGGATCACTGGCGTAGCAGAGAGGTTCGATGGGAGAACTCCAGCGGGAGGAAACGACGGAATCATAGTCGAGGAAGGCAGGCGACACCCTTCCGCTTGTTGCTGACGCAGGAACCATCGAGGAGGACTTGTTCGGCGGGAGCAGACGGAATCGCAGGATCAGGGGGCTCGACGGTGAACAGCAGCGGGGTCCGGATACGGGATCGACGACGAGGGTAGGGCGTCGATAGGATGTTGACGTCGGGATTTAGCGCCGATTGGAGCAGAGTACCCGTTGAGTCACGAGTGGAGGAACGTCCACTCCCGTCACCGGAATCAATCGACGATTCCGTCTTGACGGGAGAGGGAACAGAAGTGCTCGACGAGCCCAAGCAGTGCGGAAGGGAAGAAAGACGAGATCGGGTCAATTCCAGGGATCGAGAGAGGAAGCCATCCTGAAATGTACGTCGCCCTAGGGCAACCAAATTTCAGGGAGGAGTCAATTCCTGCTCTGATACCATGTTAGAAAAGAGGAGAAAAGAAATAGAAGATGCAATTTTATTCATCCATATAGGGGACACTTTATAGGAGTACAACAAGACACACAAACTTAACCCAAGGTGTGGGACTAAACCTTAAATACCTAAATACTTAAATATAAATACTTCTAACACGTACAAATTTTCAGGAACTACAAAGCTATCAAGACAGGCAAGTAAAAGTGTCACGCGGAAACAAATTGAATTATTAACCTACTCCAGAGTATAGTATAAACAGATGTTTGTAATAACATAAGCTGTTACAAATGAAAGTGTAGGTATTTTTGTTTGATGCACAAGATTCATGATTCAGACAGATTCAAGTTCAGATTCAAGACTTATTAGAGATTCAGGAGTTCAAGCTCGCTATGACTGGTCCATTGTTCCCGTTAGGGATTCAAGAGGGAACTCAAGTCAAGGAGTTGCATCAATTAAACACTACCTTTCTATGTTTACTTACGTTATTAACGAAATAATTCATTATTTAGTGAATGAGTCAAGTTATCATTTTGATGATTCAGGTGTCGAACAGTAAAATTTATGGACATAAGAAAAATGTAACAAGTTACGATCAAATGTTGCAAGCGAGAGGTTTCTCTACTTGCCTTAAGTAAGACTGAAACTGACGGTGACGGCTAAGTGGCGCAAGTAAATTAACAATCTTAATTCAAACCTGATTAAGCACAAACATGGATGATAATTGAATTTAATAGAAAACCCTGCATGAGCACGCGTAATTTAAATCACAAAATTAAACAAGTGCGAGTTAGCGAAAATTACCTTCATCAAAGATGAGGGGAGAGGAAGTAGGATAATACCATGACTAGTAAGGTAGGAAGTATGAACCAAACACACCACGATCGTCATACTCCACCGTCCACCCCCATTATCACTTCGAAGAACCCGAATGCATCTATCAAATTGGGTATGCACCATTTTATGAAAAACTTGAAAACAAGCAAATACTTCATTTTTCTTTTTTAAAAGATAAACCATGTGGTGCGAGAAAAACAATCAATAAATGTAACAAACCACCGGAATCCAGATAACGATAAAACAGGGGAAGGCCCCCAAACATCCGAATGTATTACAGCAAAATGAGTACTACTTGGAGACGATAAATGCAATGAACTATGTCACACATGTTTGGACATATCACATACATCACAGACAAAAGATTGAAGAAAAGGTACAAAAGCAGGACACAATTTTTGAAGGTAAACAGGAGACGGATGTCCGAGACGCTGGTGCCACAGGAAAGAGCCTGAGAGGGAAGTTGGGAGTCCAGGTAGTACAAGCCACCACGGTTCCTACCACTGCCAATGTTCCGCTTCGTACTCAGTTCCTGAAAAACACACGTGTTAGGAAAAAAGGTTACAGAACAGTTTAGAGATCTACTAATATTGCTGATAGAGAGTAAACTGCGAGGAAACGAATGAACATGAAGAACAGAAGGAAGAGGGATGGTCGGAGAGCAAGATATATGTCATTTTCCCGCAATGGGGGACAAACTGTCGTTAGCATAAATGACCTTGTCCTTACCAGACAAAGGAGTATAAGAAAGAAAACCTGAGGAGCCGGTCATGTGGTGGGTGGCATCAGAATCGATCACCCACTCAGAAGAAGAGGCAGTGACAACATGAGCACTCGACATAGCGACAGTAGCAAGAGAGGTAGGGGCACCGGGGAAGCATCAGACTGAGAGTGAAGCATGCGGCGAAAAACATCCAACTCGTGTGCAGTGAGCTGACCGGGAGAAGAACGCGACGTCTCATCATAGACATCAGCAGAGTAAGCAACATCATGAGGCCGAGAACCACCCTGTCTATGACCCCCACGCCCAGGTCCACGGCTACGACCACGACCAGAAGGGTCAAGGTGGGGATGAAGTTTGAAACATACCTCCCGAGTATGTCCACTGCGATTGCAATAATCACAAGTAGGCACAGTGGATCCAGGACTGGGAACATAGTCGCGACCCATAGCAGACAGAGTAGAACGATCCGTAGGAGCAATAGCACTGAGGGACTTCCGACAGTCTTCATCACCAAGAACCATATTGAATGCCTCCCGAAGAGACGGGAGAGGAGAGCGGTGAAGGATATGTGTCCTCACCATATCAGATTCCATGTTTAAGCCCATCAAGAATACATGGAGACGAAAATGGTCCTCCTGTTGTTTGAGCTGAACAGCATCCGCAGTACAAGCAGGAGTAAAGTGAGAAAAATAGTCCAATTCTTGATACAGACGTTCGAACTCCGAGAAGAACGACGACATAAACATAGATCATTTCTGCAACTCCAAAATGCGTTGGGTAAGCTTATATACCTAGGTGGAGCTACCAATTTAGGAGTACGTTTCCCCGTCACGGGTCCAGATCTCGTAAGCATAGTCCATCAACATATAACTCCGATAGACCTTGGGCGACATCGAATGCAGAAGCTGGGAAACAACCAGAGGGTTTCAGAGTCCCAACGTTTCTATGAGGAGTCGGATTTGGGAGGCTCCTTAATTGTTCCATCAATGTAACCAAACATCTAGTGGTTGTGAATGACATGTTGTGCAGCGCGTGACCATTCGAGATAGTTCATGTCATCCAACGGAACCGTGGTAATCTTCAACGAGACAGAGTGGCCATGAGATCGATGAGGGTCACTCATCTGAGGCTGGATCGCACCCAGAGAAGATGCGGAAGAATCAGGATCACCCATATCGGCAAAGAGGAGCGACGAGAGCTCAAACAGCAGGAGTAAGCAAGGCACAGGTAGGCACGCCGTCAGTGAATCGGCATGAGAAGCAGGGCTGTAAGTGGTTTTCGATCTCCAACATCGTACGTAACTGTTTTGGTTGACGGGATCTGGCGAAAGAGGCTAACTGGAGTTGGCGGCAACTGTTCTGGAAGAAGCTGGCGGAAGAAGCTAACTGGATCTGGCGGGATCTAGCGGAAGAAGCTGACTGAAGAAGACGATCCCTTGTGGCCATCCTCAGCAGAAGAATCGGAAGCGTTGGCTTGAAATGACGATGATTCACAGAGAAAAAGGATCGAGAGGACCGACTGCATCATCGAAGGGCGGCGGCGGCGTCCTTTTCAGCAATTGGCGGCAGTGAGAGATCCGCCTGGTGGCAGCATGGAGGAGGAAAGAGAACGCGCAAGCGAGAGAACGACGGGAACAACTCGAACAAGCGGAATGGAGACCACACACTGATGCGCTAGGGTTCGTTCTCGCTCTGATACCAAGTTGAAGAGCTAAATCAAACATCATATTACAAAAGAAAACCTTACATGTACATATATAGGACCCGGAAATATAAGAAAGATGAAAACACCCCCAACGAAAGAAATACAATAATACCGACTTGTAAATAATAACACCAAACTCTACTAAAACACGGTCAATGAAATCTCAGTTCTTGTAATTCCTTCAGAGAGGACCTTACGGTGGACTGGTACAGTAATTGTGACAGTGAGGTTCTAAGGAAAAGATCTTCATTTAAACGCAAACAACAGATCTATGTTCTTTAGATTACAAATCGACTTATCCACAAACATATTCATTCAAACGAGGTTTGTGAATGATCTATGTTCTTCAGAAAACATATCAACTTAACCACATACATATTCATCAAGAATAGTATAATCTCAGGAAAAAAAATCAGATAAAGCTGATCACCTTGATTAAGGATGATGTCTCCGAGTCCAATAATGCGGAGTATCCCCCCCCGCCCCCCCCCCCCCCCCCCCCCCCCCCACACACACACACACACACACACACAAACCCATAAGTAATTGATCCCCAAAATTGCAAAAAATTGTTTGATCAAAATGAAACTAACAGTAAAAGAAGACAACAGTTACTAGAAATCAAAAGTTAACTCTAATTAATAAAATACCTGTGTATTGTACAATATCACTCATATTTCAGTTGAATAGAGGTATACTGGAAGGCCTTGAACATGTGTAAGCATGGAATAATTTAAGAAGGAAAATCATTCCAAATGAATGGATGAAGGCAAAAGTGTGGGCTTGCATAAGTAGATCATCAAACACGATTAAAAGAGATGAAGTAATTTGTAGCAGTAAGCTGAACTTTGAATATCCAACTGACTGCGTCCACTATAGTAACACCAGCAGCAGCAGCGCCTTAATCAGCAAGAAACCAGTTCTTGACTTTGAAGAGAAGAGGGCAGGAGATTCGGTAGTGACGAGCAGACCTTCAGAATGAAAACTTTGTAGCAATCAAAAATCATATGAGATGAAGAGAGAAATGTCAGATCGAAAGAATGGAAAACAAACCTTTTCTGATTTTGTTGGGTCGTTGATGCAGAACCCAGGGAGGTGAGCAGGATGAGCCAGAGCAGTTCTCTTGACTCCTTGATTTCAACTCATTTGGATCAAACCCTTTAAAATTTGAGGAAGTGATTTGTGTTCTCTTGAGTGAGGACACAAGGAGAAAAAACATTTCAACTTGTAGCAGTTCTGGTGGTGCTCTGAATGTTGTAAAATGTGGAAGGTCTTCAAAAAGAGGTGACACCAAATGGAAGAGACTCAATCTAGAGGTGAAGCGGTATGCTGGAACTGTCAAAAGAAATATCATGTAAAGCGCAAATGCAAGGCGCCAAAAAAAGAAATAGATGAGGGTGATAAGGAGTCAGTAAATCTGACAATCCAGGATGAATCATCTAATGATGTCTTAGTTCTTTCGTGTACCAACATATGTGATTCATGGGTACTTGATTCAGGTGCATCATTTTATGTCACCTCCAACCGTCAGTTCTTCTTAAGTTATGAGAAGGAAAACTTTAACAAGGTCTATCTGGGTGATGAGCCATGTGAGATTGTTGGAAGGGGAAGTGCACGTATGCTTAGCTGATGGGTCTACCTTGAAACTGAAACATGTAAGACATGTTCCCAAGTGGTCTAGGAATCTTGTATCTATGAGTCTGCTTTTTGAGGAAGGGTGCATCACAATGTTTGGTAATTCATGGAAGATTAGCAAAAGATCAATGGTAATGGCAAAGGGAAAGAGAGAGATGGAACTCTCTATATGATTTCTACTGAAGCAAATATTAGTGTTGCCTCATCAAAGGTTGATGTCAGTGTGTGGCACCAACGACTTGGACACAAGAGTGAGAAACTCATGAAGGTGATGGTCTCAAAAGGAAAGTTGGATGGACTATCCTCAGTTCACTTACCTTTCTGTGAAGGGGTGTCTTTGGAAAGCAAAAGAAAGTTAGCTTTTCAAAAGAAAAGAAGACTCTGAAATCAAACAAGTTGGATCTTGTTCACACAGATGTGCGGGGCCTTCAAAGGTTTCTTCCATTAGTGGATCTCAATACTATGTCACTTTCATCTATGACTCTACTAGGAAGCTCTGGGTTTATTTTCTGAAAAATAAATCCGATGTGTTTAATAGAAAGTAAAATAGGCTTAAAACTGAAGTGCTTAACATCCGATAATGGTGATGAGTATTGCAGTAAGAAATTTAAAGAATACTGTGCAGTGAATGAAATTAAAAGGGAAAAGACAGTCTCAAGCACAACGCAGCAGAACGGCGTGGAGGAACATATGACCAGGGCCATAGTCGAGCGTGCTAGAAGCATGAGGTTGAATGCAGGACTACTGAAGAAGTTTTGGGTTGAAGCAGTTAATACAACTGCTTACTTGATCAATAGAGGTCCATCAACGGCTATTGATTGCAGGTTGCCAGAAGAACATTGGACTGGAAAGAAAGTGAATCTTTCACTACTGCGGGTATTTGGATGCATTGCTTATGTTCATGTAGATGTTAAAAGCAGATCTAAGTTGGACCCAAAGCCCAAGGTTTGCACCCTCTTATCCAGGCTATGGTGGTGCTAGCTTTAGCTACAAATTATGGGAAAATGTGAGTCTGAAGGCATTCAGAAGTAGGAATGTGATCTTTAATGAGAATATTATATATAAAGATCAAATCAAGGTACAAGATAAACATGAATATCCCATGGCTTGAGGATACTCCTAGCAAGCCGAGTGATCATGAAATTGAGCATTTTGATGAAGATTTGGAGCATGCTGACAGCCATTAGGACATTGACGAGGAGACCACCACTCCACCCATTGCATCCCGATATCCTAGACGGATTATCACTGCGCCAGTACGTTACTCTCCATCTCTTTATTACCTACTCCTAACCGATAGTGGTGAGCCCAGTGGTTATGAAGAAGCCATGCAAGTTGTTGAGAGGGATGAGTAGAAGAGGGCTATGAAGAAGCCATGCAAGTTGCTGAGAGGGATGAGTAGAAGAGGGCTATGGATGATGAGATGGATTCTCTATCTGTCAATCAGACCTGGGATCTGGTTAAGCTTTCAACGGGGAAGAAATCCATTCAAAATAAATGGCTATACAGATTAAAACATGAGCACGAGGATTGGAATGTTGTGAAGTGGATAATGAGATATCTTGCAGGCACTAAAGATATGGTGTTGTGCTACTCAGGCACAAAAGTCCAATTGCAGGGATTCGTTGATTCCGACTTAGCTGGGGAGGTTGATGACAATAATAATACCACTGGTTATGCGTTTACTCTTGGGAGTGTTGCTATTACTTGGATGTCAAGGTTACAAAAAGTTGTTGCCCTTTCAACAACTGAGTCTGAATATATTGTTGCATCTGAAGCTAGCAAGAAGTTGATATGGATGCAGGGTTTACTGAAGGAGCTCGACTCTGAGCAAGTCGGTTGCAACCTATTCAGTGACAGTCAGAGCGCCATTCACTTGGCTAAAAACTCAGCTTATCATTATACAACCAAGCACATCAGACATCGATATCATCACATGTGTTCCTTAATTGAAGAAGGCACTTTCAGATTAGAAAAGATTCATACTAATAACATATGTTTACAAAGATCATGTCATGTGAAAAGTTGAAGTTTTGCTCAAACTCAATTGGGTTGATTATTACTAGATAACTAGTGTTACCGCCATGATACGTAGTGCAAAGGTTTTTTGATTGTGATAGGATCAGTCCCAAGTGGGGGATTGTAAAGGAGGTGGGTCTGATCTGGATTGAATCAACTGAACCGGGCCTGGCTTTCTACCTCTTTTATCCCGAGCGGAGGAGGGCACAAAATTTTTTGATTCCTTTTTCCCGAGCGAGCAGCTAGCTGGAGAAGGTAGGCTTGAAGTCGGCTTCAGAGATCGTGGAGGAGAGAAGTTTCGTTCCATGAGGACTCAACGTCGGCGATCATGGAGAGGAGGCGCGTCCTAGGAGGCGACCTTGGCGTGGAGCACATGTGCTTCAGAGAGTCGCAAGGGCTTGATCTCCAACTCTTTCGGTCATAGGGGGTGCAAGGCTTGATTTCCCAAGCTTGTTAATGCAAAGAAATTTGTGAATGTGTTTGTTGTTGTGAATGTGGTTGTTATGTTTACCCACAATCCTAATATATATAGGATTTAGCATTACACGATCAAATGAATCTTGAACGTTCAAATAACATAAAATAAAAAATTTAAAATTAAAATGAAACAAAACAACACAATAAAATACAAAGATATAAACAGTGGGAAAAACTAAAGTAATATATATATCTATACTATATATACAAAAAAAATACTTTTCCCTCCCTTGGCGTAACCGGGGCGAACCATCAAGATGATCTAAATCGTCCATTCAATAACGAATAGTTAGCAATTTAAAAAATAAGAAACCAACACCCACAATCTCCAACCCTCTCATCGAACCCTTCCAGATCTCCAGTTTCCCACATCCATCGCCGAAACCTTCCCCCTTCTCTCATTTCTGGATCTCTCTCCCACGATCTTCTTTTCCGAACTCCTCGCCCAGGCCTCCACTCAAGCTCATGACTCCACGATCTTCCTTTCCCCTTGACTCCTTGATTTCTATTCTTGGATTATCATGTCGATGAGATCCATGTGGTCCGCCGATTGATGCAGGGACAATATACTGAGACAACTGCTTCCTCGTCCTCATATGCTCATCAGGGACCCTCGGGTGCTTATGCTACGTCTTCTCGTCTGTCTACTCACTGGATTATTAATTCTGGAGCCACAAATCACATGATCGGCTCTGTCACATGGATTATTGTTGATGGATCTCACTATCCGATTGCTGGGAAAGGATCTATCTCTTTCTCCTCTCTCACCCTCTCTTCTGTTCTTCATGTACCAAAGTTTACTCGCAATCTTTTCTCCATTAATCACCTGACCAATTCTATGAACTATTATGTGACCTTTCTTTCGTCTTTTGTGTTTTTGAGGACCTGACGACGGGAACGGTGATTGGCTCTGGTAGTCTGTTGGATGGGCTCTGCGTGCTTGACTCCTCCCACCCTGCTTCTCCACCCCAGGTTTTTCATGTTGATCAGTCGGCCACCTTGGAGTCCTGACATTGTCGTATTGGACATCCCTCTATCTTGTCTATGCAACATTTATTTCCTACTATGCCACCTGTATTAGTTGATAATTTTCATTGTGATGCTTCTGAACTTGGCAAACACCATCGTGCTTCTTTTAATCATGTTTCCTCTTCTAGTTCTACATTGTTTGATATTATACATAATGATGTTTGGGGGCCTTGCCCCATTGCTTCTATTTCTGGGTGTTTTGGTTTGTCACTTTCATTGACTGTTTTTTCCGAACAACACGGGCTTACCCAATAAAAACAAAATGAAGTTTTTTTCCTTATTTCAACGGTTTCATAACATAATTTCTACCCAATTTGGCACTCCTATCAAAATTCTTCGTACTGACAATGGTCGTGAGTATATTGACTCTCATTTCGAACACTATCTCGCTAATCATGGTATGATACACCAGACATCTTGTGTTTACTCACTGCCCAAAATGGGGTGGCCGAACGCAAGAATCGTCACATTTTAAAAGTTGCTCGATGCCTTCTTCTCCAGATGCACCTTCCCAAGTACTATTGGGGGGATGTTGTCCTCACTACAGCCTACCTTATTAACAGTATGCACTCACGTGTTGTAGGGTATAACGCTCCCCTTAACACCCTTCGGGTTCCGCCGACAAATTTGCAACCTCGTGTTTTTGGAAGTGTGTGCTTCCATATCCATCAGAAAACTAAACTTAATGCTCGTGCTCACAAGTGTGTTTTCATAGGATATTCCCATACTCAAAAGGGTTATAAATGCTTTGGCCCGATCCACAAGAAAGTTATTGTATCAATGAATGTCACCTTTCGTGAATCTAAGAGCTATTATGGGCCCTCACTTCAGGGGGGGGGATCTCTCCTATGTTGGAAGTGAGCTCCTTAACTCCCGTTGATCCTCTTTCTACTACTCTGTTACCCATTCCTCCATTGTACCAATCCCACTCGACTCTGTATCATGTTGCTCCTGTGCCAACTCCTGATGCTCTTATGGTAAAATCCCATGTTCCTCCCTTGCAGGTTTACTCTCGGCGTCCTAAGGAATCAAACATACGTGCCTCTCTCAAAATCTCAGAGCCGACATCTGACCTGTCGTCCGAGTCCATTTCTCTAAGGGAAGGTACCTCTACACAACATCCATTATATCACTGTCTCTTATTCCTCTCTAACGGCTTTCCATAGAGCTTTTCTCTCTTCTTTGTTTGCTATTTTCATTCCTACATCATGGCAGGAAGCTCTTTCTAACGACAAGTGGAATGCAGCTATGCTTGAAGAAATGCATGCTCTGACAAAAATCACACTTGGGACCTGGTACACCTGCCTAAAGGGAAGACTATCGTTGGATGTAAATGGGTGTTTTCTGTCAAACAGAACACTCTGTGAGTCGTGGAGAGATACAAGATAAGGTTGGTTGCAAGAGGGTACACACAGACGACAGAGATTGACTATCAGGAGACCTTTGTTCTGAAAGCTTGGAAGAGATGATGGTAAAATTATTGGAGACATCCCCAGCTTACAGATACTTGTGGGAAAGTTAATCTACTTGTCGCATACTCGTCCAGATGTCTCCTATGCGGTTGGAGTAGTCAGCCAATATATGCATTCCCCAATGACTCGTCATCTTGATGCTTCTTATCGTATCCTTAGATACCTCAAGTCCTCGCCATGGAAGGGCATCCTATTCTCACCAAATGATGAACTGACTATTGAAGTTTACATTGATGCGGACTGGGATGGATCGTTTGATGATCGACGGTCTACCTAAGTATATTGTGCAATGGTGGGTGAAAATTTAGTTACCTGGAGAAGTAAAAAACATATGTGGTCGACAGACCCAGTACTGAGGCGGAGTTTAGGGCTATGGCTCACGGGATCTGTGAAGGGCTATGGATCCTAACTATCATGAAAGATCTTGGTCTTAAAGAAGAGAAGTCTATCAGACTATACTGTGATAATAAGACAGCCATCAGTGTTGCTCACAATCCAGTACAACACGATCGTACTAAACACATTGAGATCGACCGACACTTCATCAAAGAAAACATTGTGAGAGACATTGTGGTTACTCCATTTGTGTCATCTGAACATCAATTGGCCGACATTCTCACTAAGGGATTGAGTACATGTGTGTTTTGAAAGATTATTGTCAAGTTGGGCATGGCTGATATCACACGCCCAACTTGAGGGGGGTGTTGGTATTTGTGTATTTTTTGGTTAATTTTATTTCATGTTTTCCCTGTGTCCTCACCCATATATAGTGGGTTGTAACTCTCTTATATTATTATTGAAAAACATTAAGAGTTTCATCAATTCACATCCCACAGACAGAAGTAGAGGAAGAGAGGAAGCAGCACTGCAGTAGGCCAACAACACATGGAGAAATAGAGGAAGAGAAGAACCAGGCAACCGACCACAATGGCACACAGATAAATAGAGAAAGAGAGAGCACTGAAGCAATCCCTAAGATCAGGCATCCCACAAAATAGTGAATGAGAGGACGAGAGAAATAGAGGAAGCATGCACAAAACGACAAAAAAATTTGTCCATAGCAGTCGCAGACTCGCAGAAATCGTGGAAGGCCATAAAAACCACATAAGATTAGGAAATAACATAAAAAAAACTCACAATGCCGACTATCGAGAGGATAAGCCACAAAGGAGAGCAAGAAAGGTGTCGAGAACCAGTGTCGAAAAGAAGTTGTTGACGATAGTGTAGAACCATAAAAACCGACAGAGATGAGAGAACCACCAGAGAACCAAAGCCCAAATGCGAGAATCACCAGAGAACCAGATCATAGAAAGGTAGAGAATCGCGAGAGAACCGGAGGGGAAGGAAGGAGAGTCAAAATCGCCGCTGACATATTAGGACAGGTCGTAGGCGTGGAATGTGGTGGAGTCGAAGGAGCGGCTAAAGAAATAACGAATATATTGATTAAATATACATTATACAAATGGCGTAAACAAATTGCAGAGCTATAACATCGCTATTTTCAGTTGAAATAGCGGTTTCGTCTGATATAGCACCCACCATAATAGAAAACGCTAGAATTGTCAAATGTGGCGAAAACTTGTCGATTGCTCTTCAAAACAGACAAAACACAAATTTCTTTGTATTAACAAGCTTGGGAAACCCTCGTGGGGAATAAATTCCAAGCAAAATCTATCACCACAATATTGCAGTGCAAATAATGACAGGGTACGTGCTCCGCTTGACCCACTACTAGCCAATACTACGAAGCACTCCTACATACATTCATCACAAAAGCTAGTGTGTTTTGCTTAACCACTACTTGGTTAATGGGGATAGGGCTAAGCGGAGCGAAAAGGGAGGAGATGGGAATGAAAACTATTAGCCCCGCACAAGGTTTATGAATATGCGATTGTCTGATAATGAGCAAGGAATATCCGTCTTTCTGCTAAACAGGATCTATTGAACTCATAATTCATTAGATCCTTTTTATGAATGTCAACTAAGTATCGTAAGGAAATTGATCCCGGTTGTTCAATCATTTGATAACCAGAGTCATTTTTTGATAAATGATCACTACCTCAAGGCACCCCTAAAATACAATGAAAGTACATTAAAAGATATAAGGTTTGAGAGATCGAAACCTCGGTGATGGATTGTAGCGAAGATGGGCTGGAGTAACTAAGAGAGAAATCTCTCCTCCTTCAGGAAGAAGAGTCGAAGGTCGATTGCCTTGCACTCCCTCTTCCCTACCGACCGAATGAGTCGGACATCGAACCTTGCGACTCTCTGAAGGACTGCGTGCTCCACACCAACGTCGCTTCCTGGGACAAGCCTCCTCTCCACGATCACCGACGCGGAGTCCTCCTGGAACGAGATTTCTCTCATCCACGATCGCGGAAGCCAACTCCAAGACCTACCTTCTCTCGCTTGCTGCTCGCTCGGGAAAAAGGAATCAGAAAATCCCGTGCCCTCCGCTCGGAATAAAAGGGGTAGAAAACCAGGCCCGGTTCAGTTGAACCGGACCAGATTAGACCCACCCCATATCTTTATTATATCAGTGAATATATCATTCTTCATGCTCTTACCGTGCTTTCATTTTCCACCGTTGGATCTTTCACATGTTTTATCCGAAAATCTTTATAACTTCACGGGAGAGAGAGAGAGTAAGAGAGAGAAAGAGAGGAGAGAGAGGGAAAAAATAATCTTTTTAAGTATATTTGTATTTTTTTTTACAAAATAAATATTGTAATATTGATGTATATATTTTTACGGTCATTTCGAGTACTCATATGTATATGTGGCGGGCGCAGCCCGCAGACGCATTGAGCACAGGCGAAGCCCGCCTGGATGTGGCCGAAGGCCGCCTGACAGCATCGCGCCCGGGGGGGAAGCCCGTCGTCGCCGACCGGGTACTATCGCGCTTGGCCGTAGGGGGGCGGAGCCCCGTGTTAGGCACTCGTGTGTGTGTTACATTTTACACAATCAAACAACTATGATGAGCTTTAATACTGTCACACACCGAAATATGACAATGTCCTTAATATAGTGGGTATTAATATAGTGAGCTTAAACCCTTTAAAATAAAAGGTGGTAAAATGGAAAGTCCCAGTGTTACACCAAAAACAAGACATCCACGTTTGCTCCATACAAATTTATAAAAACCTAGCATATATGCATATATATTCTCATAGAAGTTTCAAAAAATGATTCTAAAATTAATAAACTTTGCTCAAATCAGCTCGAAAAGTGAGTCGAGTTTGATGATTTTCGGCTCGGCAGGTTTCGTACGTGCTGGATACAGAGGACATTTTGTTCCGTGCGGCAAAGCGGATGCGAACTTCCCGGGGAGCACCAACGGACTCTCGAAATAAATCCAGTTTTTTGAAGTATTATTACACAGCAAAAGCTCAGAAGTTCCAGTATTTTCAGGCTATGAATCTAACATGATCCTTGGCCGAAGACAAGGTTACTCATTGTAAATGCAATTATTATTATTTTTCTTTTCTTTTTCTTTTTTTAGATGAATTTATTTAAATCCTTTCATTTTCACATATTAATTTATTTTATTTTATTTTATTTTTTGGTAGATTTTTTTTGTTATTGGTCGGGGACAAGTGTTGTTTCTGATGTCACCGGGAACTCCGGTAGACGAACAGATACTCGGCTCTTCCTCCGGGTTAGCAGTTCTCAATATCCGTACTGCTGGTATCTTTAATAGTACAGGTTTGATTGCTCGGCCACCTGCAATCTTGTATATATTGGAGAAATGAGAATTTATTTGTTCAGTGAGCCGCCTTTTTTGCTTTTTATGGCCCTGATTATTATTTTTTTAAATCATTTTCCTTATATTGATTCTTGGATGTTCAGTTCATTGGGGTGTTCCGGGAACAAATGAGAGCGCGCCTCAAAGGCCAAAGGTGGTCGACCACAGAAAAATGCGGGTGCGGTGGGCCCGCCTATGCGAACACGCTCGCCCTTATTCGTTGTGGTCCCCCTTTGAGTTTGTGCAACGAACACGAAGTGATTGTGATTTTTGATGGAGGGTTATGATTAGTTTGATGATTTCTTATGACCTTCAAAGTAATTAAATTAGTATGTGTACATACATATTTGGATGGTCGTATGATAGTATCATCTAAAAATTCTCAACTGTTTGATCAACTTAAGTGGGGATGGAGATTGATTGGGAAGAGGCAGTGGTAGCGTAGTTGCGATTGAAAAATACGCTTCTCTTCTGAATGCGCCATCATGCTCCATTCTATGTGTAACGGCCCCTTACTATTGGCTACCGCCACAAGAACATTTCTTTTTTCCATTTATTTATCATCAGAGGCGCCAGGTAGAAACGTTTCAGCTAAAATAATTTATGACAAAGTAAAAAGGGAAAGTGCAGGAAAAACATAAATATTTTTATTTATTTCACATCAAAAAGTTATACAAAGTCAAGATAGCCCAGCATGTCCACATGTAAAAGAAGGGATTATCACAAAACTGTAGCAACAAAAGTACAACCAAGCCGACTCATAACAATATACTACAACAAACAGACTCTACTTAAAATAAAATTGAAAGTCTTCATGAGGACACTCAGGGTCTCTGCACTTATCCCGATGAGCATCCATCACCTCAAACATTGCTGTAGCGGCTTCGACCCAAAGGCGATTTTTCTTCTCCTGCCTCGGAGGACATGGAGTGCATGGTTTACTTGGAACTGGTTTGGCCTCTTCCGTGACCTGTTTTATTTTATTTTACAATTAGTCAAAGGACTAAGCGATTTTTTATTTCCTTTATAACACTTGAAGATGAGTTAATTAGGCATTTCTTTCATTTCTTGGATCTTATTCAATGTACATACCTTATATTCATTTCGTATGTACTTAGTCTTTTCTGTTACCCTATTTCATATTGGGTAATTCTATATTTTATCTTCTTTATTGGGCACTGATCAGGATACATTGTTTTATTTATCTGAGTGCCTTTTCATATTCACACACATATAAATGCTTGAAACATGCCTTTTCATATTCGCACGTTTACTTTCATATGGGAGGACATTCACCCCACCTCCACTATTGGGTACATCCTGAACATGGCCCATTTCACTTTGCATCGATGCATTAAAAGTTCTTTCATTGTTTTCTTTCTTATTATCACTTAGGAGACTTCCTTACGCATTTAACTTGTCTCTAAATTGTATAACGAGTATAATTTAAATAACTGTAACAACAGTAGTGTAATCAAATTAACTAACTGACATTATGAAAATAAGAACTCACCGGAGCTTTCCCTTTGCGTGGGTCCCTCTCGGAATCGTCATTTCGATTCCCGCCTTTTTGGGATGTCATCACCTATAAGAGCAATCGTTTATATTATTTTTACATCTAAGGTGGTTTTCACTTGACCTAATTAGGTCAATTAAAATGCTTATGTTGGCTGCCCTAACTTTAACATAGGGGTTTTCACTAAATATGCAAGGGAACAACACCCTCTAGCCTACTCTTCCATTCAATGGAGTAAAAGACATTAAATCTTAAATATAAATTGCTGCCCTATTTTCTTTGAAAGGGGTTTTGCTCCAAGTAAGGGCTAGAACATAGGAGGAGTACTTTTCCATCATTAGGAAGGTTTCAAATTGCTGAAATCGAATTATCCCAACTAGGGTTTTACTAAAAGTGCTTGGAATCATGAACTAATGTCAGGATATACGTAACCATTCCTTTCAGAAACTTTTGACATAAAAAGGAACTAAAAATTCCAAGAAACGAAAACCCTTGATTTCCGGCTCTACTCAAAATATGCCAAATCGTTGTATAAGACTACAGAGGAGTATAGAGGAGGGGATTACCTCTTGATAGGAGAAGAAATCACGAAAAAACAACCGAGATTTGGTCTCTCGGGGGCTTGGAGCGGCGTTCGGCTTCCGCACGGTGTCGACGGGCTCGCAGAGGGCTGGGAGAAGTATGAATTGTCGGGTTGAGGGTTTTACGCTCATATGTTGCCGCTTAAACCTTTTCTCTCCCCAAAATACCCTCACTACCGCCTCTTAGGTGTAACTCCCGCTGGAATAACGCCATGCAACCGGTCTTAAGTACAGCCCATCTTTGCTATTCGCAGACCTTTTTAGTTTATTTTATTCTCTCTTAATTTAAGTCTTCTTTCATTTAATTTCGAATCACGTACACGTCTCCGGATGTTACGTACGTATTATTTCTTTCGTTACAAGCATTCATTTCGGAATACCACATAAAAATAAAATAGTTATAGTACCGTCGCTTTAATACGCACGTTTATGACATAAAATAAAAATAATTATAATACCTATTCGACGGCGTCACACTATGGAATGCGCGTTTGTGCGCCGCTCTCCAGAACACGCTCCTACGCTGCGCACTCCCGGCAAGCTAGAATTAACAGGCAGGAATAATAAATGTTTTATTTAAATTTCAAAATAAGTAGAAGTATATGATTATTATTTTTTCATTACTTCGTATGCATGTCATCTTTAATAGTTAACACTTATATTTAAATTTAATAGTTAACACTTATAAGAGATCAATGTTCTAAGAAAATCCAAGACTGGGTTAATTAGTAAAATACATATTATTACATTATGCACTAGCATTAGAACATTTTTCTTATTTCATTAGATCTTAAATGAGATCGATCCATTATTATTCAACGGGTCATAATTCATTTGCATGAATTATTATTTTCATGAGTATCATTTTCGTATCATCATTCCCTCATCACACATGAGTCTAATGACTCGAAGCATCATTATCACTTGGTACAAGCGACTCAACTTTTCGTCATTTCCAACGAAATGAATGCGAGTAGCGTCTCTGCATATCTCAGTTTTCTCGCTCTTATATGGGCTTATGGATTTATTTGCTGCTAAAATGATTGTGCAACGACATCTCGATGTTATCTTAGCAGATTTCAATTCTCGCCCAGCTAATAGTCCGTATGAACCAAAAGCGTAAGTTTAAAATTACACGCCCTCGGCGGTACACATGTACCATTACCAAGGGTGTGCAACCTTCAATTTCAGAAGCGGATTTCCTGCAAGCCGTGTATACTGAACAACACAGCTTAAAATTTACAAGCCCCAGGTACACGACGTGTACTTAGGGCGTGTCTCCTTCGAAACAGCAGATGGATCCTCGGGCATGCTGTGACGATTATTGTAGAAACAAAGTACACGCCATGTGTACACGTCGTGTACCCTGAGCTTGTAAACCCAATTTATGACAAAAGGTGTCATCGACTCCAGAAACCCTCCCGGGCTTCATTGTGACGTTTCACCAGCTACACGCCCTAGGTACACGTCGTGTGCTTTGGGCATGTAAACAGGATTTTTCAGCTATAAGAAGAGGAGCATTCCATAAGTTCAGGATCGAATTTTCGAGCACCAATTCATACATTTAGCTTTCATTTTACTGTTTTCTAGTTTATGTTAGAGAGTAAGTGTATTTCTTCTTGCAATTCAAACTTTTCTTGTAAGATTTTTTTTTTTTGCTTTAGTTTTATAATCATTTCTCTCTATCTCTCGTTGTATTTCTCGCATCATGATAAGTAGCTAAACTTCATTTAGCAATCGATCATGATGGACTTTGGAATAAAATAATCATGTTTTTATCTTAGTATTTACAAGCTTTCTTTAATAAAAATGTTTATTTACCTTTGAATAATTTTGTGTTGATTACATATTGTCAACGCATATTTTTTCAATCTATGATTCATATTCTAGTTGGTCGAGAGATCCATTGGTACAAGGAGATCGCTCAAAGATAAAAAGAGTTGCAGACACCCCTAGAGATAAGAAGACATAAATCTTTCAGATTTGAGTCAAATCCCACAGAGGGTTCACTTCGTAAATCAATCCTTATGAGTGTTGATTAAAGAAAGGAATTTCGGTCGATCAACTTAAGTTTAGGTAATAGTATTTCTCGAGAGAGATGCTATCATATTCTAGGAATCTCAATGGACAAATTAAGTTGTATATATGAAAGATCGCAAAGCTATTATTTGATATTTTATTTTCATTCCAAAAGAATTCTAGATCACGTGTTAATCTTTTAAATCATCAAATTTACTTAATTTTAATCAATTGCAATTTTCTTTTTAAACCACTTCAAATTTTCATCGACAAAATAATAGTGATCTAGTGAGTAATAGTAATCAACTACCCCGAGGAAATACAACACTTGATATTAAATTTGTAAATATCCTATATTTTAAGATGATATGTACACTTGACTTATCGAATTATTTTTGGATACACGTAAAATTGTTAATCAAGTTTTTGGCGCCGTTGCTGGGGATAATATGAAATTCAATTAGATTCATATTTATAATATTTCAAATGCCCTCAAATTCGTCTAAATTGGGTTCTATAACTTTCGAAAAAAAAAGCCAAAATGAGCTTCTTTGACGGTGACATATGGCGTAGGGAGGCTCCACGTGTCACGATGCTTCCCATGGGGCGGCCAATAATGAATGGCCCAGGCATAAAGGCCAAGAAGGAGTTGGTTTATAGACTTTCAAGTGGTTATAAGTGTGAGGGGTCGGGGTACGACACTCACAAATCACAGGTGCAGCTGCAAATAATCAGGGCTGCGAGAACACAAGCAATAGAAATAATCGTCAAACACGCTGATAATCAACTATGACCATGCAGTATATATATCACAAAATATTCAATGCATACAATAGGAGAAATACAAGATCCGATAAAGGGCACCACATGTGAACACAGACATCTCCATCCGCTGAGATAGAACAATACTTACTGCAATTCGTTGAACAACGGACGCACAAGTTTCACACACGAACCTTTGTTGTCAGACGGCGACTAACCGCTGCCACCACCAAAGAGGAACCATGTCGAGGTCAACTGCACTCGCGCACCTCTTCGACACCAAGCTTCCACCTCTCCACCTCTCCACCTCCTATGACGACCAAACCAAGCCGAGCCTAAATCGTCTGCAACACCCTCCTCTAACACTTGCGGCTAACTCCTCCAAGACCGGCAACGTCACTCTCTTCCCAGGCCGGCGACTATCTCCTCCTGAGATAAACACTCATTCCACTTCGAAAATAGAAGGTCCTACGGAGCTTGGCGGCGAGGAAGATTGATGCACCACCCCACCTTCACGAAATCGGGAAGCTCCAGGCGGAAGGCTCGCATGCGGCTTCCTCTCGCGAACAGGAGGGGCGACTCCACCTTCTTCGCGAACAGGGAAAAGGGTGACTTCATCGGTTTTATTTCTCTCGCCGCGAAACTGCATCCTTTGGAATCACAACATGGAAAGATGCGGGGGAGGTGGTCATCGACAACGAGAATTCGGGTGGCGGAGAGAACGAGGGCAATGAGAAGGACATCGGCCGGTGAGAGCGAGTGCAACTAGAATAGGGTGTCAGGATGGTGTGCGAATAAATGGGCTTAGGAATTTTGGTGTTTATGTGGTTGTTCTAAAATATTTTTTAATGTACAACAGTGCAAATATTGATTATTGGTGTGCCTATAACACACTTATATGGAAAGCTTTTGCCAATAAATGATAAAAATAATATTAAATTAATATTTTTGTTATAAATGATTATCTCGTTTGGACCCCACTTTTTGCACTTTCTCATAGTTCCCTGTGCGAAGGATATAAATTCTTAGAAAATACTATTTATTCTTAATAATTCTTCCAAAGCAATGTATTATCTAATATTTGGACACGTGTCACGTTATCCAAATGTAGTTGAGATGCTTGGGCATGCCCGATACGTGTCGAAAAATAGAACTTATAAATATTATTCTTGTATGGGGATTTTATGATTCAATAAGACCCCCTTGAGTCATGCTCTGTTTGGCACGATGACGGTTGTGAGCGCGGTGGTTAAGAACCATTGTTCGTGAATGCTCGACCTCACCTAAGGAACTTCATCCACTTTTATTTTCATGATCGTGCATCCACTTTTGTTTTCGTTTCTGGGTGGCAGTTCTAGGCTCCGTTTAGCATGGCGGTGGCGGTCATGAACGCACGGTGGTTATGAACGTCGTTCGTGAATGCCCGATCTCAATTAAGGAACTTCATCTACTTTTGTGTTCAAAATATACATTCTATGACGGTAGTGTTTTTGCCCAAATTCACCGGAGCAAAAATGTCGCGCCAAACAGAGCTATAAACGTTGTTACGCCAAACATACCTTAAATGAGAAAAAAAGTTGGTGCGTGTAACACACCTTATATCACAGTGCATGACCCCTGATCACGTCGCGTATTTCCGTTAACACAAATTTTTGCGCACGATTTACTTCTAAAATAGGATCACTTTTTTGAACAGTATTTTTGCAAACAATGTACATACAAATTTTTTTGTATGTGTAACGTTTTTACTTTTTTTGTGCGCAGATTATATTTTTAGCCCAAAATATAGTTCTTTTTAAAAAGTAAATCAGAGAATATTAATTTACCTATTTTTATGATCATTTTAAGATCTCATATGTATATTTTACAGTCTGAAATTATTTAAAAAATAAATCAGAGAATATTAATTTACCTATTTTTATGATCATTTTAAGATCTCATATGTATATTTTACAGTCTGAAATTATACATCTTAAAAAATGATTTTTTTGAATACAGTTACAATTATAAATTACATACATTTTTACGACTATAAATATAACTGTCAATAAGTTACAATCATAATATCAACTAAAAATATTTTCCAGCATCAACTCGTCGAAGCATCAACTCGTCGAACCATCAACTCGTCGAACCATCAACTCGTCGAACCTAAGCTTACAAGAAATTCTCTCCCAAAAATAAAGGCGCCAAACAAACTGAGACTTTAGTCTTGCGGCCCACCTCGTTTTCCCTCTCTCCGCTCCTTCCTACTCGTCCTCACAGGAGGCAGCACTACAGACAACAATGGAATCGGCCTTCCCTCCGATGCTATCCGATCTCACTTCTCGCTTTCCCTTGCCGGGAGCGAGGGAGGAGCCGGAGAAGGGGACTCCTGCTTCATTGCCCTCTTCTCCAATTTCGGCGGATGCTTCCGACGAGG
Organism: Dactylorhiza incarnata; assembly: GCA_033032865.1. Taxonomy (NCBI): domain Eukaryota; kingdom Viridiplantae; phylum Streptophyta; class Magnoliopsida; order Asparagales; family Orchidaceae; genus Dactylorhiza; species Dactylorhiza incarnata. The sequence goes on along the minus strand of JAWHQI010000123.1, from coordinate 3,730,788 downwards.
TACCTTTTCTCCGGCGAGTGCCTTTCAGCAGCCGGAGGCGTAGGGCAGTGAGCGAATCCCATATCAGTTACCTCTCCTCTCACCCCAATCTCCGCAGATCCTTCAGCCGGGAAGTCGGTCACGCCGCCGCTGAAACCTACCTCCTCACTAGACTCACCCTCACCCTCCTCCGTTATCTAGGGTACTATTGTTTCTCTCTTCATGTATCTCTACGATCTTTAGAATTACTACTTGTTAGTGAAGGGGTTGTTCCAAGCATTCCGCTTCTAACTTGTATGACACGAGGCTGGGCAGCTGTTTATTTCTGTTTCATAGATGAGTATTCGCTTACCTTTCTGGCTTTCTCTATTTAGTTGACACCTTTGTTCATGGAAACCGCAATCCTAATTTGGCCGCTTGACTGGTTCATAGCCGAGCTATTCAGCATGTTGAACATTCTCTGTTTTGTACAGTGAACATTATAAAGGCCCAGATTTGTTTTACATGTTTTATGCGCAACTTAATTCATCTGATTCGTAGAAAAAGTTAAATTGTGTTTTTCCAAAGTTTTTTAGGTTCCAATGTATTTGTATATGTCATATTTGTATGTATTCAGATCAATTTTGTAAAAATAGAATGAGGACAAGCAACTGATAAGTACAATAAGCTGATAACACAGTATAATTAGTTGGAGGGATGACAGTATTTTTTGCTCTTTATCATTTATTGTATTGTGTTTGTTTCTTATTATTATTTTCCAATGCTTTGATTGTCCTATATGTGATTGTGGTTTGTGATTTGGAAGATATAATTTTATTAGATCCCAATCAATGAGGGCTATCAAATGATGGGTGTTATCATGATTTGTGTGTTTTAGGATCGAATCATCTTGATGTCGAATTATACGTAATTAATGATGGTGCTTTCATAATAAAATACATTCTTCATGATTGAATGGAAATTGATACTAATTTTTAAGCCTATTTCGATTTAGGATTGCAGTAATCTGATTATGTCAATTTTGTTTGGCTCAATTGTGGTTGATGCAGACTTCATTAGTGGAAAGTTTGTCTTAGGGTGTGATACGCAGTTCAATAGGGTTTAGGAAATATTGTGATTCAATGGAGTCGTATTTAGGAATGACGGATATCAAAATATCGTGTGTATGTGTGTGTATCCTTACAATATTAAAAGAGAAAAGTTGTCTTTGGTGAAACATTCAAAATTGACAAATATAGTCTTATTGTTTTAATCTAATGTCTTAACATATATTATAATCTATTTCAAAAAAATTTAAAACACAATGCTCATTCAAGTAATTACACCATTTCCCCAAATTAAAAGTAATGATGTAAATCCATAAAATCGAAAAAGTTTTTAATAGGGCTCTTATACCTACTATAGTAGACTGTCATTAGGCATGTCAGTGGTCTTTTCGAGGAAGGCTATCATTAGACATGTCAACGGTATTTTCGAGGAGCTACCATTAAATCCATTTGACATGCACGATGATATATGCATCAAGATTAAGATTTTTTTTAGCAAAAATTAAAAAAATGGTGTACTACTTTCCGCATTAGTTAATTGATAGTGTGTTAATTTTAAGTTGTATTAATTAATTGATAGGGGTGGTGCCCATGCCTATCGCGGTTGGTCGTAGGGGCGGAGCCCCATTCCTGTTACTTGTAAAATGATATACTCAATATCATCTTTCATCTGGCTCGTTTAACTTGAGCAAATGAATAAAGTTAGAGTACCCATCAAACTATTATTATCAATTTGTTGAAGGAGATGGTATGCTAAGTGCACCACAATATCATTACTTCATCGGGCTTGCATGTCATTAGGAAGTGAACAAAGGAAAAGTACCCATCAAACCATGAATAATAATGGTCAAATCAAAGCAAGACAACAATGATTTACATAAAAAGATCATATGTTACCAAACACAAGGGCTCAAATCATGGAAAAAATGAATAAGCATCATGTGTTGCAAAATGATGTTGGATTACTTGAGTATATTAAAGAAATGCCATGTGTTCATATTTCACTTTAAAAATTAACAAATGATATTGCATCTAGTTATTATCATATAAAGTTTATCAAAAAGTTCACAACGGCACCAAGAAAATCTAAAAGGAGTTGAGAGAGAAGAATACTCTCACAGTGGTGCCAACTAAGTCATAAAGGAAATGTGGGAGGAAGAGTACGGTCACCATAAGTCACTCAATCTGACATGTCACCAACATCCGATATTTACCGCTATATATATCTACGCCCGATTTTCAATATTTAGAACCATTTATATCTTTGTCCGACATCTACAACATTGCTTGGTGGAGCAACTAAGACTCATATTAGTTACAAACCGCATAAACATGCTTGATCATGACCAATTTTTTTGCTTTATTACCCTTTGTTAGAGAGAGGAAACCAATGAGTGGCCTAAGTTGGAACAGGAGGCACAACTATGGTTATATTCATATCCAACTAAATAGCTTAAGCCCATGGGTGAGAGTCAACCAGATGGTATTTCTACACCAACATATTTTTCGTCCATCTGATGAAAGGGTGAATCATGCTCTTCTCCTGTGTTACTACAAGCTAATTAAAAATGGAGATGAATATGATATTAGCCATGAAAAGCCAAAGACAAATAAGTAGACTTAAATAATTTAATAAAGGTTGTCCTTGCTGGGGAACGTATAGTGAACTCTTACTTGAAGTAATCCGCCGTCAATGTTAACTGACAAGGAATATAACTTCAAGATCATAGCAAGTCAGCACTTTGCTTTGCCGAGAGAAATTGGGAACAAAATTACAACTCCACCGAGCAAGATCATACCACACATTTAAAGCAAACACAATAAAAAAATAAAGTAATAGTTCAAATTAAATTTGGCCATACAATAGCAGAACAAATCGGTGCTGTAATTTAGCCTTCTTGAAAAACAAGGCATGATTAATGTGATATACAAGGTATGAACAATGAAATTCATGAAAAAGAATAGTGCGAGTTCTTTCAGATAAACAAATATAGAACCTTAATGGGTTTTCACCAAAACAAAATCAAACCCAACAAAATGAGAGGCAAAATAAAACCAACACAAGTGGGTAATGTGAATGCTATGCATAAGATAAAGCATAAGATGAAGCCACCAAAGACCAAACACAGATCGAAGAAAGGAAAAAAAATAAGCGACACTCGCCAACAATCGCATGTCGGACAGGGACGAGGCTAGGCCTATTTCCTTGCAGAAAAAAATGAAAATAATTAACCAAAAATTAAGAGGAGAAGGATTCTAAACCAAGATCAGCAGCTGTGAGGCTAGGTCTCCTTCATACCAACGCCTAAGATGCTGTCTCCTCTACTCTGCGTTCCAGCCGCCTCCCTTGTTCATGGTTCAGTTTTTGTTACTAGGGCACCCTGCTTTATATTTCAGCCCAAAGGAAGGAATATCAAACGATATTACATTATCCTTAAACCCAAGAGCCAACATATAAAACAGATATCATATATATATAACCTTAACAAAACAAAGAAAAAATATATAATAAAATAGATCCTTGGAGATTTAGGATCTCCTCTCACATAACATAATGAAGAACTCAATAATTCATGTAATGGAGACAAGGCGATAAAAGAGAATTAAAAACTTAATACACGAGTAAAATAAAGGATTGAGTTCTTTGAGATTGGATTTCAAACAATTAATATAACAAGCCCAACCAATCATCTGAATCAAGAAAATAATTCTTGAAGTGATCTCATAAGTTATGAAGCTAGTGTGGGGATCACGACAATTGCCATCCAACAAGTTGCACTAGATGTTGTCTGTTCAACAAACACAGCTTGTAATCAAAGATAAACAATGAATTTAATTTTAAAATACGATTGTGTTATTCCATTTAGGCATGTCAAGTGATTATAAGTTAGCATGAACACCAATATCATGTGCCTTGACATTTATTTGGGATGTTCCGTAAGGGAAAAAGGCACCTACAATAATTTTTTGTCTTAAACATAAACATATCAGTTTGTCTTTTCAAAAGTATTTATATTTCTGCCCACAAAATCATTGGTGCACCATACAGATGATATATATCTAATTATGTAATTTCGTTCAGTGTAGGGTATCGCTGGATCACAAAGTTTTTGTCACTTGTTTGTTATGCTACTCTTCTTATGCCTGGATTTCTACAGGGTAAGTATTTATCAGTTCATTTAAGTAAGTGTTTTTGGTATTTCTCATTTCACTATATCAGGACAGAAGAATATAGTCATTATTTGATTTGTTTTAGCTTTGTTTTTGTCCTTTTTTTTAACCCGAGAGGATCTTGTTATGATTCAATCAAGTAGTTTTGTTATAATTTATTTTTCTATGCCTGTGCATGTTTTCACTTTATATTCTGAGCAAGTTCTAGGCTATTTTGCAATGCAAAAAGTGTTTCTCTGGAAATTTGACATGTTTTGTTCACGGTAGTTGGGTACTACTATTTCTTCTCAAGTCAGGTCCGTCGAAGCATAATTTATGGAGACCAGCCAAGAAACAGGTACAAAACAATCTGATTTGTATAAGCTGTTTATTCATCCTTATTTTTTATTTTTTTTCTTGCACTTTTCATACATGTATCTTGTGTAGGTTGGATCTGTATTTACCTACCGATAGCAGTGGTTCAAAACCTGCAGTGGCATTTGTGACTGGAGGAGCCTGGATCATTGGGTTTATAATCAATGACCTGACTTGATAAAAATATGCAAACTGAAATTTTGTATCTTTTTTTTAAATTGCACAGCAAGTAGCCTTGACTGGACAAATTATTCAATGTTCAGTTACAAAGCATGGGGTTCTCTGTTGGGGAGGCGGCTGGCAGAAAGAGGAATAATTGTGGCATGCATAGATTACAGGTGTAATACCAGATATTCATGTTTACATTGATATATGCTAATGAGTACTGAACTTGTTTCTTTATTTTATAACTTGGCAGAAATTTTCCTCAAGGCACCATTAGTGACATGGTAAAGGACGCTTCTGAAGGAATCTCATTTGTGTGTAATAATATTTCTAGCTATGGAGGTGATCCTAACCGGCAAGTAATCTAGAATTTTCAGAAATTATGGTTCTTGCATTCTCTATTCTTCATTTATCATGAAAATCACTCGAATGTACCATTGCTTGGTGCAAATATCATGTACCATTAATATCGTAGAGATATGTATGTTTATACTTGTGCCCGCCCAACCACCTTCCAAACATTTGGGTAGATTAGTGATCAGATGGGGCAAAATTTATAATTTGATTATATAAATACGAGTGACAGTGCACGGGGGCCCCCCGTGCCCCGTGCGGAAGTACCCCGACCACATCATTGCCCCGGCGCGACGGCGCTCCCGCTGCTCGCAAACTCCCGAGCGCCGCGCTCCGCCCGTCGCTCGAATTTGTGGTGCGCTCGGGGGTTTGCGAGCAGCGGGAGCCTATGCGCTGGGGCAATGCCATGACCGGAGTACTGTCGTGCGGGGCACGGGGGCCACGTTCAGTGTCACTCGTATATATATTTCTCTGTATATATAATTTGATTTCATTTTTATATAAACGTTAATTTAATTTTTCGATTATTTTCAAATTCAAAATTACTATAACTCTCTCTTTCCTCCCACAATCTCTCTTTCTCTCTCTCTCCCCGTCACTCTCTCTCTTCTTTTCCCTCTCTCCATCCCGCCTCCCATTAATGTTTTTTTCTTTTTAAAGTAGAATTACTTCTCTCCCCTCTCTCTCTCTCACCCCTTATCCAGAAAGGCCGCCACCCAGACTTTGTTTTTTTTTCTTTTTGTAAGTCGAATTATGCTGGTGTACTGATCAGGTGGTAATAATTTTTTTTATAAATGTCGCCGCCTGTCGTTGCCCACCAGCCCCGGCCCGCTTGCCCTTGCCTGCAACATACGCGCCTACAAAACATTGTAGATATCAGTGTTCTCTTTATATATAGGATAGATATATATAGGCGCACACATACTAGCGGTTGTGTACGGGATCCCCGTCCACAATTTGCGGTAATGACAATACATGGCCACCTGATGCAACCTGTGTACCACCACTAAATGCCCCTACAAGATAGTTTATTGGCTCAAACATTGCGGTGGATATTGACCAGCGACCAAGTATTGTCGCCACTGCACGCTACCCATTGGAACTCGTGCACGACTATTGGCTGCTAGTTTACCAACAACAAATGTCGCTGCTGCCCACTGCCCGCTGGAACTTGTGCACGACTGTCGACTACTTGTTTATAATATAGTATATCAATTATATTAAATTAATTATGAAAATTATTTGATATAATATATTTAGGGTGTTGTTACTAGCAAACCCATTTCCGCTTGTAGCAAATCATTATTACTAGCAAACCACAAAATCCGAAAATAGCTATTTGTAAACCAATTGGTTACTAGCAAACCACCAAAAAAATAAAAAAATCGCATCATATAATGAGTTGCATTCATTCATTCCAAATAGGCGTCTGTAGTAAATTATATCTTTTAGCATTAAAAAATTGTACTAATTTTCATAATTTTGTGCTACAAAAAAGGCTACTAAAAATATGATAGTCTTCAAAAGCTCCCAAAAATCTCTTCAAGCGTCCACATTATTGATGTTTTTTAGTTTGCAAGAAAAAACATTTATTAGTAAGCTTCTCGTGATGGGAATTGAATTTCTGTTTTAAATTGCCTACCGACATCCGCATATACATTTGATTCACTAAAAAAAATAAAATTAAAATGGGAAAAAGTCAAACAAGAATTCCTGCACATATAACACAACAACAATCATTATAGAATTAAATCATTGCAAGTAATGCTACCTTTGAGAGGCTGAAATTTGGAGAGCAATCTCCATTGATGCAATAAAATACTGGAGGTACACGAGGGAACAACACTCACTATCCTTCTTTGTCGTTCTGGAACAAACAACCGATTCCACAAGAACACAATTATAAGAAAGAGTTTAAAATTTTTACATCTCATAGTTCGTGAATAATTCATTTATGTTAATCGGCAGCAAGCTTGCAGATGTCGAATGTCAGGCTCATGTCGGTTTGGGGTTTTTATGTCGGATGTCGGATTGCGGAGGATATATCAGGGACATTTCAAAATGTCGGATTGTAATATTATATGTATATATATTATATATCATAATATTTTTTTAATTAGATGGTAATTATTTTATTTAATGAAGTATACACTAAAATTCATATTAGAAAATAAAACTACTAACAAGTGTTTAATCAATTTGTAATAAATAAGAAATGTTGCATACTTTTAAAATGTCGAAGTGTAACCAAAGGAGAGCTGCGAAGAAGACGAGAGTTGCGAAGAAGACGAGAGCCAGAGGCGGAGATTAGGGCAAGCGAAGAAGACGAGAGCCCAGAGCGTCGTGAGGAGGGCACGAGGGAGATGAGGAGTCGCCGTGAGGGTCAAACGTAGTATAACTATATAAGTATATAATAAAAATTAATTTAATTATAAAATTTAATAAAATAACTTATTAATTTCTAATGGCCGCCATAACCCGCCATAACGGGCCGACATGGACATGTCGGCCGCAATACTGGAAAATGCCAGTTTCGTGATATGTGGTGGTAACGTGTCGATTCCCCCTAAAAAATGACATGTCGGCCGACATGTCGGACATGTACAAGCTTGATCGGCAGCCAAATGTTCAGAGAAATGGGAGGACACCCTGTGACAAGTATAGGAGCGTTCCTTAGGGTCGGGAAGAAAATGCAACCGAAAAAGTTATAGACGCCAAAATTAGGACTTACAGTGGAGCAATAGCCGGATTTCACGGCGGCGGCAAGGTCTGGAAGAGCCGTCGTTGACGGAGAGCAGTTGTCGGCCTCCGGTTAAGACACCGGTGAATGAAGATACTCGTTCGTGAACGATGAAGAGGAGGAAGACCGGCTGGAATCTCGTTCCTGAAGCCCTACACGAAGCCTCGAGCAGGAATTGCGAAGCTTCGAGCAGGAATTGCGAAGCTTCGAGCAAGAATACCGGATGGAATCTCGAGAACGATGGAGTCGCGAGAGGAATTGTCGGCCAGGGTTGGAATGAGCGCAAAACCTAATGGTTTGCTAGTAGTTTTTTAGGATCGAAAAATGCATAAATTACTTGAACCGAGTTTTTTATGGTTTACTAACAGCCATACTGGGTTTGCTAGTAACATCACCCTATATTTAAATTATATTTTAATAATTCAATTATATTATTATAGTATTTATATAATTCCTTTTCTTGTATTTATTTTCATATTATATTATATACAATAGTTGTAGATATAAGAATAATTAAGGGAAAATGATAGTGGTAAAAATGGAAAAAAGAAAAGCAGACCAAAATGATAAATTTCTTTAATATAACGTATATATGATAGAATTATTAGATGATCGTGATGAGTTTGATGGTGTCACCATCAAATATGAGAATTATCTAAATATATAGCATATAGTTTGTGTGTGTGTATGCATTTTATTGTCCACAACATCGACGTTCTCTATAGATCGATAAAGTAAAATCTTAACTACAACCATTCAACTAAACAAGAGTTATAAGCTACAGAAATACATTATAAATGAATAAAGGAACCATATAAAATCTCATCAACCATCCAGTAGTATCAAATATTGAAATACTTGCAACTTATCTAGTTTACCTACCCATTAATGAATATCCTAACTGTAAAATAATATATAATAAGGTTTGTTTTAAACTCACTAGTTAGTGCGAAATCTACGAATCTGTGTAAACGCGATAGTTAACTGCAATATGTAAGCATAAGTAATGATGGAGAATAGCAATTAAACATGACAATTGTGCAGGAATGATTTGTGTGCCAATGAGATTCAGACATCAATATGGTATTAATATTAACAGGTTTTAGTAAGGACCAAACAGAAGCGTGCTATTAAGTTTTAATGTGCCATCATAATGATTTTGCATTAAATTAAGTGCAGCAGTTTGTTGATATACCACTCAAGGACTGTGGTGGAGATATAATCACTTCCTAGTGATTTCCTCAGCTCCACGGAGATAAATTGGTTATAGTGCATCGTTTCGGCCACACTTGCAAGTTCATTACAATAGTGGACATGTCGGTTGTAATATTAGTCATGGAAATTACAGAGTATGCTATGTTATACATTTCATTAACAATTATAATATTTCAAATCAGCTCATTGGCTCACCATAGATCAAGAAAATACAGTTTCACATAGCTGAGTCAAGAAATCGAACCAGGCCTCAAAAGAGTTGAACTAGACCAATTTTAAGTCGTGTCAAAACCATTATTTATGTGGATTGATTTTTTAATTTTAAATTTGTTCAAGTGAAAATAATGGTAAGATATGTTTTTCCTATTTAGGATTTATTTTAGTCTTATCTAGTTTGGATAAGATCAAAACTGATTTTTATAATATAACCATATTTCTATAAATAGGGGATCAATTCATCTTTTTGAAGTTGACATTCTTTTGTTCATTGGTTGAATCGATCTTTCATCACTGACATCATATACCAACTTTTGAACACTGGATTACAGCTGGGAGTAATAATTCTTGAGATAAATGGATTCTACATGAAGACCTTCTAACTTCTATACTAATTTGTGTGTTTTAGGATCTATTTAATGGGACAATCTGCTGGTGCGCATATTGCCGCATGTACTCTGGTGCATCAGGCAATAAAGGAATGTGGAGAAGATGACACTAGTTGGAGTGTCTCTCAGATCAAAGCATATTTTGGTCTTTCTGGAGGGTAAATTGTTTGCCATAGATATTCGAAGGAGAATTATCTTTCAAATGTAAATGAATCTGATATGTAAAGCAGTGTAGTGACTATATAACATACTATTAATGTAGCTATGATTTACTCCATCCCTATGCTTTGTTCTTTTAAATCTTTGAATTGAGTAGTCTTTTTTACTTGAAAAAATATCTTAAAATCATGGGTTTATGTTTTCAATCACCACAGAACTAGAGTTGTACATTTTAATTGTACTATACGTGCTCTATTTTCTGCAGTTCCTGGCATTATGGCTTGTAGTTATTTTTGATACACTAGTGGTTCTTAATATTAGGTTTATTTCAGAACCTTGCTAGAAATACTTTGGTTTAGTTAATGTTATTTTTGATACCTTCTTACTGGATAACAAAGGAGGATTTGCATGCACAATAAATGCAGTGGTCGTAGTTACTGTCGCTATTCATATTTTCTTGTGGGCATGTGATAAGAAATTGAGAGGTATATAATGAACTATAATGCATTAAAATTGCTTATATTTAATGAACATTTGACCAGGAACCTTGGTTTTGCAAAATGCATCGAGATGGTTTCGAAGTTGGACATTGTAGAATGTTATTAAATGTTGTTATTTTTTATTTTATTATAGTTTTGGTATCATTACCACATTGCATATATATAGTCATCTATATGACCAACCAATTAATGAGAAAATCACTCTATTCTATTTCTTATGCATGGTATTGTTATGGGCTTCGTGCCTGATTATTATCTTAGGGGTTTATTTTATCATCTGGCGTTGTTCAGTTTTATTGTCGCATAGTTTTAAGTAAGTCCAAGATTAGTCCAGTGTTAGGACTATTTACTATTTTTCCACTTGTAGGTCTATTAAAGGGACCCCATGGGTTTTGTATTTAGATGAAAGAAGTTGTTCTTTTCCTCTTTGACTTGTGCGTGAGATTTTAGTAGCTCTCTCCTTCTGAGCAAGCCCCTCCTAGGCAGTCGCGGTTCTAGCTCCAAAGTATCCCCTCCGCCTCCGGCCACTCTTCAGGCAAGCACACAATAGGTATCTATGCAACATGTATGTAACCTAGCCCTTACGCTGACGATACTAACTAAGTTCTTCTCTTCTAGATGCTGTCGATTGGCCTGCTCCCTTCTCTCTTACATTGAGATTGAGCTTTCCTCTCTCTTCAGCTTGCGTTGAGGTTGAGCCTATCGATACTCATTCTTTCCATAAAGTATGTCATCCCCCTTGATCCCACTTGTGTTCCAAGCTCTTGAATGTTGAGGCCATCTATAGATAATGTATGATTGTCTGAAGTTCATTTCTAGGAGCATTAGTGAGTGCAATCCCTGCTTTCTACTCACCGTCAATGAACGATGTCGCCCCCTTCAATTCAGTGCAATCGGATCAATTTTGGGCCCCTGAATAACTGTACCTCCCTGATAGCTTCCACTGCATTCTTAGTAAGACTCTCTGTCCATATCAAAACCCCTAATCGATTGCTATTGCGCCTCGGGTACATTTATTTTCAACAAGACCATTCCCTCTGGTTATATATAAGCCTCCAATTCTCTTATCAGCCTCCCTATAAGCATCCACTAGAACAAGCTCTAAGTCTTAATCGGGACTCCAATAAATTGGGTAGGGGCCTCGATTGCTACAAGACACTTGACTTGTTTTGTCGTGTCTCTCACTGCTATAGGTACTTCCGTGGATGCTTCCTCTAATGTTGCTTTAACCATCTCCTCTCCCTCTTCTCATCGTATTGACCATCTTGATGTACTTCACATCGTCATTCTTAGTCTCAACGGCTGAAACAACAATCCTAAGTGGGCCAACTCCTTCCGTCATGGCCTTCAAATGCGTGGTTATCTTCATAATGTTCCCAAATATATTCTTATGAATGCTTATAACAATGGTGATGCACGCACGCACCGCAACATCAGGAGTTATTATTCAGTTGTTATTTGGTTTGCCTAGTCTGTTATTTTGTTTGCTATCTAGGGGTATTTGAGTTTGTCTACCTAGTCAATTAGGGTTTTTTTGAAACTGTTTTTAATGTGTCCTGCTGTAAGGGATAGGGGATTTTTTGGACTTTGGAAAAATAGAAGCATTGCAGGAGTTTGCTCCTAGGCGGTTGCTAGGCAAGGGCGGTGGTGTTCCTTCCTTCTTGCCTCCTTTTGCTGCGTTTTTGGTCTTGAGACCACCATTTGGTATCAGAGCACTAGCCGTGAGAGCTGCGCAAGATCTGATGGCTGGCACTGTTCGTGGAGGTCGTGGGAGACGGGGTCGTGGTCGGGCCCGGGTCGACGGCAACAACGAGTACGAGCCTCAGCGTCGGCGAGATCTACGGGATAGGTAAGTGTTTTTAAACCCATCATGCTTGGTTTTCTGGTCGTACTTCCACAGTCGGCCAAGTAGGATATAGCAAGCATCCATAGGTGCGACGTCGCACCAAACTTCATCCACATAAGTTTGTCCAATGGAAAATTTCACCAGGCATCGTTTGGAGACCGCTACCTCATTTCCTTTTTAAAGACAGGATAGTTTGTACGCCGGAGTGCGCGGTTCGGTCGGTAGACCCAACTTTTCCACCATAGTTGTAGACACTACGTTCTCGCAGCTGCCTCCGCCAATAATCAACGTACATACCTTGCCCCCGCTCGTACATTTGGTTTGAAAAATGTTGTGTCGTAGCCGAGCTTCGTCCTCCTGAGGAGTGGTGTTAAGGAGGTGTCGGACGACTAGGGATTCCCCCGAATCACCTTAGATCACTGAACTCCAAGCTTCATTTCCTTTATGATGCTGGAAAAATTCAGGTATAAATACTGAATTCCATGGAGAAAGTGCCTTAGAACCTTGTTAAAAAACATGAGCAATGTGAGATGAGTTTTTTCTTTCTACTCTAGCCAAGATAGCTTGTAACACTTGTACGGGCTTGTCAAGGAACTTACCTCTCTATCACTTGACGCTTCTAAAGATATACAACTTTTGGTTGCCCAAGTAAATGGGATCTTTGATATCCGACGTTGACATCAATCCCTGATGATTAATTTTACTACTCAAGGGACTCATTAAAAGGTTGGTGTTCTTGTAATACTAATATTGCAACTTCCACCTCTTCTTCACACAATTAGTTCTAATGTTCTTTTTGTGACAACAATGTTCTCTCTCTCAGATGTTTGCTCCATGCTTCTTAAGGTCACTCATTCTATCGAGGTTGTTCCCTCCCTTTTCCTTAAGTGCTCCTTCAGCCGGCTTCGTTTGCTCTCTGCCATGCCCTTAGCAGCAATGGTGGACGACCGCTAAGGTATTCGCCCCTCTTCATGGATGCAATTAGAGTCGTCCTTATCATTGTGGTCAAGGTCAACCTCATGACATTTACACTTTTTGCGGCAAGCCTAATCATATTTAGTTTATATGCGGTCAAAATCATGGATATCCCAAGTAACAACCACCATCCCTGCTATATTTTCATAGCTCAGCTCCTGTTGTGGATACTCCTAATTCAAAATTTGAAGATATTCTTAGTAGATTGTAGGTTACTTCCTTAGCAACCTCCTCATGTTCATTTCATATGTGGCATTGGTTGGTATATCTTCCTTATCTCATACTGTTTCATGGATTAGATTTTGGTTCTATGATCCATATGACATAAAGAGAACCTTTGCATTAACAAAATTAATTGCCCAATGTTTATTATTGTTGCCAATGTTGCCACCATACATGTATATGGCTTTGGAGAAGTGTTCTCACCTCCATTATAATTTTTTTGTTTTGTGCTTCATGTGTCGAGTTCTCATTTCTATTTATTGTTTGCTGGTAGTCGTATTCAAGCTAATACAACTCCATAACTTTCTTCTCCTCTTCCTTTGTGATACAAGATTTGCATACGCGGAGTATTATTACTAAAGGTAGACTGATGAACATACTCTATACCTCTCTAGTTCTTACCCCCATCTCTACTATTGATTGGAGTCGCTATCTTGGCCATCATCCTCTTCCAATCTTCCGTTGGACAATTTTTGGCATACTTCTTTTTAACCTCAGTTGTGAGTCATGTTTCATGGCAATCATCATCGATCTACCTTTTCATGGGGATCAACCTGACTTTTCGGAGCTCGAGTTTCTAGGCTCGTTCAAGGCTGATTTGTCACATACTATATTTGATATCACCAGATGGGAGATCCGATTCCGTAGTCGTGTCTGAAGCGACAATGGCATAGTTTTATGTATTTTTACAAAATTTTAATTTATGGAGATTTGACAGTCATTATGATCCTGCAGTCCGAGCCTTTCATAATGGTTGTCTTAGTGTCTTTAGTCTATTTATATGAGTGTAGGGGATGGTCTTGGCCACGATTGTAGATTTTGGAGTCTTTTTTGACTCGTCGGTCGCCCACGGTGCTGACTCCGCGAATCCTAGGTGCCAACTCCTAGGTTTTATCCTTCATTCTTTCTTATATTTTTCTGAGTTTTCGTGGATTGCTGCCCCTTCTCCACTTTCCCCACCAACCTTAACCTTCAACTGGCTTTTCCCCTCCACTCCAAATCACATATCCGTTGTAATCGAGTCCCAAGTCCTCTTGTCGCCCCCCTTTCCGCCCCCCTTTCTGCTTCAAATCCCGCAAACACCCCTCCCTGGATTACATCTAGTCCCGTCCAATCACGACAAATCTTTCCCAGTCCAAATCGCCTACTTCCAGACCCTCTAGGTCCGTCAGACCATCCCTACTTCATCACAGCCCGAGCCTGTTCAACGCCCTACCTACTCTGGCCAAGCCATCCAAGCTAGGTTCCAGCTTGGCCAACCGTACTAGTCCCCTTCCAAATCATTCCAGCACCCTAGCGGTTCTCTCTCCACTTATAGCACCCCGTACTTCCCTTTCACAACTCCAGGTGCCTCCCCAACGCCCCAACTACTCCATGGACACCATATCTCCTTCCTCCATCCCCTACCAACTCCTTTACTCATATGAGCTTACTATTCAGTTTCTTTTCTCATCATCTGTACGGATCAAATATTATATAATTATGGATACTTGTCTTCGCAGTTATTATTGTTCACTGTGATCTCACTTGATTTGCAAAACTTATTCTATTGTGTATTAAATTTCACCAACACAAATTAATTGTGATATTTTCAATAGGCGTTGTGTGAATTATTACTATTTGCAATCTATAGTCAGACTTGTTTTTGCATGCTTACAAGCAAGCTTGCAGATGTCGGATGTCAGACTCATGTCGGTTTTGGTTTTTTATGTCGGATGTCAGATTGCGGGGATATATCGGGGACATTTCAAAATGTCGGATTTTAATTATATATATATGTTTTTAATTAGATGGTAATTATTTTTTCTAATTAAGGGCAAACTCAAATTCATATCAGAAGATTAAACTACTAACTAGTGTTTAATAAATTTATAATAAATATGAAATGTTGCTCGAACCTTCTGATGAATTCACACAAAAAATATAAATATTTTTGAATAAATTAAAATAAAAGCAACATAAGTGATAAAAACAAAATAGAATAAATAATATCAATGCAGACACGAATAATAAGAAGAGGGCATTCAGTAGCTAATTAGCATAGCATTTCAAAAATTAAAGCGTAGTACTACAAAAACAGAAGTATAGCATTACAGAAGCAAAAACAGAAGCATAACATTCATGGTTTCTTTTAGTAGTGTTTTAAAGTTAAATATGGAGTTAGTATGCTTTAGCCTTTGATTTATGACAGTAAACAGTAGGTAGCAGTAGGAAAAAAGCAAGTAAACAACAAAAAACAACAGGTAAACAGCAAGTGGTAATAGCATCAGGTAGAAAACAGCTAATATCGCCGCCATAAGCCGCCATAAACCGACATGTCTGTCCGACATGTCCGACATGTCGGCCGCCATACTGGAAAACATCATTTTTCTCATCTGTGTCGCTAACGTTGCGATTTCCCCTCAAAAATGACATTTCGGCCGACATGTCGGCCGACATCTACAAGCTTGCTTACAAGTTACATCATTTTAGGGTATAGTTAGGGTTTTTCCTAGCACCACACTTTAGGGTTTACGTGGCATAGAATCACACTCACTTCTCTACCATGCATCACCTTTCATTCTCAATCGTCGAAAAGTGGCGTACTTTCTCTAGTTAATTATGATATATGGGATCCTTATATAACCCATAATTGTGTGGATTTAAGTATTTATGACTTCAGGTCGGCCTACTTGCACTTTATGAATGGTCGCTTAGAAATTTTATGCATTTTTTCATAATTTTATATATTAAGTTTGTACTCGGATTTCTACCACTATTAAGGTCATTCGTACAAATAATGCATATGAATATGTAAGTCTTGAGTTTTGGGAGACTTTTACTGCACTTTACATTATTCGCCTAACTTCATGTTTTTATACATCACAACAAAATGATGTTGAATGAAGAAATTATCTCATGCTACCTCCGAGCAATCTAGCCGTCCCGTCACCCACTCCTTATCTCGTGCTACCTCCATCAACAATATGGGAGACTCGCCCAATTTCTTGGATGCTATGAACGTCTCCACTCAGTTATATCTGCCATGGATGCACGCCTTCAATAAGTAGAAGCACGCTTTCGGGACGCCAACGCACGTCATTAGGACGACATGACAACCTTCACCACCAAGATTAATGAACTAACAGCCGCACCGCCTGTTGTTACCACCCCACCCACGGATCACGCCAACAACAGTCAAGTCCCGCTTCCGCCGCTCATCCGCCACGAGCCACCTCCACCGACCCTTTTACGCCCTGAAGCTGCTATTCTGTTGTGTTATACCCGGTTGGAATGCCCCACCTACGATGGAAAAACTGATCCCTTTGGCTGGCTCACCAGGTGCGAGCAATTCTTTGGCCACCAACAAACTCCGGCACCTGAACGACTTCCTCTGGCCTGCTTCCATCTTCTTGACTCGGCTTTGCTTTGGGTCACTCGTCTCCTCACTGATCAGCCGGGTCTAACATGGGACGACTTTAAGCGACTCCGCAACCTGCGCTTCGGTCACCCCATCCGCAGTATCCCCCTCGGTGCCCTCACAACATTATGCCAGACAGGCTCTGTGGACAATTATCTGGAGCAGTTTTGGCTTCTTCTGACACACGTCACACTTTCCCCGGAGATGTAGGTCGCCATCTTCACCGCCGAACTTCGCGACCGCCTGAGACTGGATGTCGAATTTGAGGCCCCTCCAGACTTAGTGACTACTACGAGTTTGGCCAGGCTATGCGACCGTCGCCTCCAGCTGGCGTAGGAGGCCTACTTGCCCCCCAACACCAGCACTCAGCAGAGCAGTACCGAGAGTTAGCCCGCCCCGCCGGTCCGCTGATTATCTTGGGCCGAGGTGTTGGAATGACGCGCACATGGATTATGTTTTAACTGCGACGAGCAGTACACTCGTGGACACGGGTGCAAAGAATTTTTTTACCTGCACGTCGAGGATTCCGACGAGGAGGGCATCAGATGAAGTTCGCACCATAGTTGATCCCCCTTGAGCTTGAGATCAAGCTCGTTTTGGACGGCAGAAGAGATGTTATGGGCTGCGTGCCCATTTATCAAGTTATTTATGGTTATCTTTATTTAGTAGATGTTATCATTGTGTAGGGGCTTTGAGCATCGGGCCTAGTTAATTGCGACATCTTTAGTATGTTTTTTTATTGTCGTTTGTCTTTTAGTATGTTGTAAGCCTATATAAAGGCATAAGAATGTTTCTGAGGTATGAAAGAAAGAAGTCTAATTCCTTGTCCCCTTGTTGTGAGATTCTTGGAAGCTCCTTCTAACTAGCAAGCCCCGCTTAGGCAACCGCGGTTAAGGCTCCGTAGTATCTCCGCCACCGTCTTCTCAACCTCCGGACACTCCTCCGACAACTCCCGAGTAGGCCCATAACAATTACTTCATCAATCGTGTTCCTTCATCCATCCTCAATCTTGTCTCTCCTATTCCCATTTTCTCCTTGAATGCTCTCTTTTCTCTCACTATGTGTATTTGGTTGCATTTAATATATCCACTATTAGGGATCATATCTTTGTTGAGTACTCCCAAGCTCAAATGGCTATGTCTATTTCTCTCCCCGAACACGAAAAATCGTTGTTTGCACACATGTCATTTTTCATGAGGATCAACGCTTCTTCAACACTACCTTTACATCCACTTCTGCTGACTGAATGTGTCCTATCTCACCTATGGTTAAGTCCTCTACATCTACTTGTCCATCTACACCGACATCCTCAGTTGCTCAAGTTCTCACTTCTTCACCAGCTCCATCAGTACATTCATTACCTACAGATCACTTCAAAGCTTACCATCCATTACCCTTAAAATACTTTGTCCATTACAAAGTTCGTCATTTGGATCCACCACTTGCCGATGATAGTTCTGAGCCAGATGATTTATCTATTGCTCTTTGCAAAGGTAAGTATTTGTGTAGTGCTCAACCTTGGTCGAATCATGTTTCCTTTCATTGCTTGGCTCATCTTCACAAATTTGCTTGCTCTATCTACTATCATTACTCTTTTTGAAGCACTACAATATTAGCAGGCTGATGCAAGACAGGTGTCACACCTGCCTACTACCCTGGAGTCCCACTAGGGGCCCACCCGGGAGTCCACCCGAGCGGCTTTATCAGGGATGCAGCCCGCACACCCCAACCCGTCTCTGGCCCCATCACAGAGCGCAATGGGTTGCTGAGGTCGGGGATCGAACACCCGACCTCCTTGATAAAGAGTCTTCATATAGACTCTCATCACCAACTGAGCTCTCTGGCCCCACCACAGGGCGCAACGGGTTGCTGAGGTTAGGGATCGAACACCCGACCTCATTGATAAAGAGTCTTCAGGCAGACTCTAATCACCAACTGCAGCTCAGTTGGTGATGAGAGCCTGCTTGAAGACTCTTTATCAAGGAGGTTGGGTGTTCGATCCCTGGCCTCAGCAACCCGCTGCGCCCTGTGGTGGGGCCAGAGACGGGTTGAGGTGTACAGGCTGCATCCCTGATAAAGCCGCTCAAGTGGACTTCCGGGTGAGCCCCCTGGTGGTACTCCAGGGTGACAGGCAAGTGTGACGCCTGTCCTGTATCACATGCAATGATGGATTGGAAAATGCAAGCCCTCTAGGCTAATTTTACTTGGGATTTAGGGCCTCTGCCTCCCGAACATTCTATTGTTGGTTGTCGCTGAGTATTCACGATAAAGCAAAAGCCAAATGATTATGTTGAGCACCTCAAGTTGTGGTCATTGACTTATGATTTACTGAGCATCACTTGGTGACTATGATTTTTTTGTTCTATAGTGATGTTAAACACAGATCGGGTCTTGATATCCCTTATTGTTACCTTCATTGGACATTAACAATGCCTTCCTCATCAAGGGTCTCTATGGATCTACAAGGTTTGGTTTGAAACTGTTAGCTACTTCGTTCAGGTTATTGTGTTTCATCATAAATCTTTTGACTTCTTTCTTTTTATCCATTGTCGCAAAGAGGCACGGTGATGGAGATCGATCGCGCCGCATTTGACTTTTGAATCATTGGATGGACGATTGTTGACCTCCATCGAGTTCGTCGTGATTTTTTATATTTTTATGTTTTTATATTTTTATTTTTTGGACTTGTATTTTGAGAGTTAGGATAAATTATCTGGCGGTGATTGGCCATTGGATCATACTTAACCTAATCCCACTTCCTTATATGTTTGATGGCTGAGAGATAGGGAATAGAGCAATTAGGCTTCCAATAGAACAGGAGCCGCTCGGTCTAGGGTGTTGAAGCCCGATCCCCCTGCTGCCGACTCCAGGGGACCGCATGCCTGCCGACTCCAGGGGACCGCATGCCTGCCGCCACCGGCATCCACGACTCCTCCAACCTCCGGCGACCCCGTCGATACCATGTCCATCCACCGACGCCCGATTCCAAACCTGCTGCCACTGTCCTCGTCCTCCACGAGCCCTCCAGCCAATGAATCCCTCCCTATTTCTACCTCCCCGACCCTCCGCCGGCCTCCACCGACCTCCCCCTCCCCTTTTCCGTCCTCCCCAGCCCACCCCGAGCCTGTCCAGCCCTCTATTCCCTCTTCTAGAGTCTCAATAACCCCTCTCCTACTGAAATCCGACCCCAAACATTCCCCACCAGCCCTGGCCAGCCCCTACCTCTCTCCTACATCCCTTCCAAACCCTCTAAAATAGCCATTGATACCTTTTGGCCCCTCCAGACAACCATCCACTCCTCCGACAACCACCATTCAACAACTGTTTTCTTATCGGATTTCCGCCACTAATCCTACAATCACTAGATCTACAATCCTACGCCAACGACTCCTTACTTTCTTGTCCTTACATTTTTCGAATATACTTTTATTGCTAGTATTATCACAATTAATTAATTTGACTCTTTATTTCTCGTATGTGTGCGTTTTCATTGCCCCCACACTCATTTGTAGCACTTTCAATTAGTTGCAATTGCTACCTGTTAACCTAACTAGGTCTGCGATTAACTGTGATGAAATGTTCGAGATTTTAAATTTCCTTATTTAATTAACTATGTGTAGTTGCAATTGCTACCTGTTAACCTAACTAGGTCTGCGATTAACTGTGATGAAATGTTCGAGATTTTAAATTTCCTTATTTAATTAACTATGTGTTGGAAGTAATTGCATGATTGAAGTGTTGCATGCATTAAGGTTTATGTTCATCCATTGGACTGCGTGCTTGCATTCTCACGCATCTTCATTTTAGGGTTTGTCACAGGTCCATTGCATTCATCACATGCTCGCTTGCATTGCATTTAGGGTTAGGGTATTTGTGTGTCTATTCCCTGTAGATTCGTCGTGTCACACGGTGATTTTACTGGTGTATGTTGATGATATCATTATTACGAGTGATGATACTTCCGAAATTCCGAAGGCAAACTTCGTCTGTCCAAGCACTTTAATACCAAAGATCTCAATCTCCTTTGCAATTTCTTGGAGATTGATGTAGCTAGATGTGGTGACCTCATCATTCTCTCTCAGATGTTGTATTGCACAGATCTTCTCCATGATGTAGGGTTCAAATCCGTCGGTACACTAATGGATGCAAATATGAGGTCTTCTGATTATTACCTCATACCCACTCTTACCTAAACCATAATATTAGCAGAGATTAGTGGGAAAGCTAAAGTATTTGATTGTTACACATTCAAATATATCTTTTGTTGTTAGTGTTGCAAGTTGGTTCATGCGCACTTCGAAAGTTTCACATTTGCTGACATTTGAGCATATTCTTCGATGTCAATTTTATTGATGATCATTGATCTACTAACAACAATCTTATTACATGGGAGAGAAAACTTGTTGCTCGTTCCACAGTTGCAGCTGAATATTGCTCAATAACACATGCGATTTCCGATCTTACTTGGCTCAAGAGCCTTTTAGTAGATCTTGGAGTCTCTCTTTCTGCCACCACAACTCTCCTAGAATTAAGTGACTATTTACATTGTTGAGAACCTAGTCTTTCATAACCGTATGAAGCACATTTAAGTGAACTACCACTTTATCAGTGATAAAGTCAAGCTTTATGAGATCCAGCTTCATGTTTCAAATCACTTCCCAAATTACTTCAATAAGCAACTACCTCAACTATTATATCTTTGGTTTTTTTCCAAGCTTTGTTCATACGTCACGTATGCTCAAGCTTGCAGGGGAGTATAGAATGTTACTAAATGTTGTTTTTATTGCTATTTTACTTCGGGTATGTTTAATACATGGGACTGTAAGCTTGGTTCATACGTCACGAATTGTTCTATTTTACTTGGGCCAACTAATTAATGAGATTTTTTAATATATTTATTTTGCATACATGAATTTCCAAACTTAAAATGGCTTATATACCTTTAGAAGTTAGACATGGGACTGTAAGCTCATGCAGGATGTTTTTTTTTTGTCGAGTGATTTTATGATGTATGTTTATTACAATTTCAAAATGTATGTATTTTACAATTTCAGAATGCATTATTATTCTCTTACAATTTTAAAATGCATTATTAATGATTAGGTACAATATGCTCAACTTGGTTGATCATTTCCATAGGCGTGGTCTATACCGTTCGATTTTCCTCAGGTATCTATGGAAATTGTTTACATGATGCTTTTTTGCACCACCCTTTCCTATTTTAGATAACTTTTTTGTATCTTTTTAACAGCTTCTTTTTTCTATTATAGCATAATGGAAGGAGAGCAATCTTTAAGTCATTTTTCTCCAGAAGTTATTGTGACGAATATGAGTGACAGATTTGATTTCCCTCCACTACCTCCCATTATACTTTATCATGGAACAGACGATTGTTCTATACCATCGGATGCGAGGTTCGTTTTGCCTGTATTTTAAGAAAGATTATTATGTTCGATACTAAGATTATTATGTTCGATATTTCATCACCATCATTATCAATAGCCTTATCCCAACAATTTGGGGTTGGGTTTATGAATTCTTGTTGGTTATTCCTTCATGTCTAGTGATGTTTGGGTGTTAAACCTAAAATACATTGTGTCATCTTGAACAACTTTTATCCATGTTAGCTTGAGTGTATGTTTGTTCCTGTCAATACTTTAACAGTAGCTCTATCAACCCATCTAATTAGTGCATTTTCTAACCTTTCTTGTATATGTCCAAACCAACTAACTTTAATTTCTATTATCTTATCTTTGACTGATGTTAATCTTACGGTTCTTCTAATAGAATCATTCCACAATTTATCTGTTTAGTTTGTCACACATCTATCTTTGCATTCTCATCAAAGATTTTCTTATTTCTCAACACTCAGATCCATACAAAATTATCAGCCTAATTGTGTTTTTATAAAATTTACATTAAGTTTCCATGATATCTTCTTATCATATATTATCCTAAAGAACTTTATTTTAACAACTCAGTCTTAACTCTAGAGGTTGTCCCCATTCTTCTGAATAACCAAGCTAATGTACTTAAACCTCCGCCTAAGCATATTTGTACTTCTAATATAATAGATTAATATTTGCTAATATCAACCCAATTAAAATTGCATGCTATGTACTGGTCGTTGTTCTACTTGTCAAAATCTACTATCTTCCGAACGCTATCTCCATTATTTTAATTTTCACTTAATAGACTTCTCACCAATTTAAATTGCTATATGCTAAAGTATACGATAGAGCACCTTGATTTGAATATCTCTTGTGACCATCTCCATAAATAATAAAAATAGATATGTAATTCATGTTGATTATTGATAAAAACTTATTATGATTTTAAATTTTTTTAGTCACTCCATAGCTACTAATATTATAAATTTTTTAGTCTCTTGGATCCATTATATTCTTTAATTTGTCTTATTTAACTATTGATCTTTAAAAGTTAATAATTGCTCAGCTTTCAAATTTCACTACTTAATCCTAGGGAAATTCATTTTTTTATTGTTTTCCTTATGCTCTTAGAATTTACTTTCATTAAAGATATTCTATGTTAACAATATGAGAGTGATCATAGAGCAGCGTTTAGGTCGAACCAGTCGTGATAGAGGTCATAAGTTCGAACCACAAGAACATATCTTCAACATCAACCCCTCCATAGACCCCTAAGTGGTGGCCTCCCCAGACCACTTACTAGCGGGAGCCAGATGCAATTGGGAGGACATATTAATTAAAATTTATGGAGTTTGGTCATAATTTTCTTTTTATGTCCTATTTCTGAACATTCTTTCACCCACTAAAGCTGAAACTTTCGTATTCATATACCATGACCTGCCATCGTTTTATGACTACCTGCTTTACGTTTCATTATTGACTTGGAGAGCTTCTCAAGACACTTGATTTTATCTTCTAAAGTTGCAACAAGTCTATTGCAGAAAACTGTTTAGATAAGCACACACATATGCATAGATCTAGTGTCTTAACAGGCTTAACACCATTCTGAAGGTGCCCTTGTCTTGGTTTCTGTATGTAACAAAGTATTTGAAAATTGAGCAAGCTGTTTAAAATGGGCTTTTCGTTTATGATAGGAGTTTTACCTTTAACTGTAGACCTAACATCACCCTCAACATTTCTCATCGCAGCTAGGAATTTGACAATGACCTGGCAATAAAGAAATTGCTGAAATAATCATACCCAAATAAAATTTTTAAATAGATCAAATCAGAAAGCAAAATCTAAGGTTCGAGTCAACTTGAGTAGAAAGTTTTTACTAGAGAGAGGTTGAAAATGGCATCTATTGAAGATAATATAATATAAAAATTGACATCATTACTTACAATGAACGTTACAAAATGCACAAATAGATATATTGTGGGAGGATTAGGTAGGTGAAGCAAGAGACCCAAGGTAAACATGGATGAAAGTTGTTCATGATGACTCGCATACTTTAGGTTTGAGATCTCCAACAACACTCAATGTGAATGAAAGGAAAATGAAGACTCATAAAGTTGACCCCAAAATAGTTAGGGTAAGGTTGGGTCATGACGATGATGATGAGTTTTTTGTTTACAATAACTCTTATTATCACACATTCATTAATTATAATCGATCCCTCAAATACCTATAGAGAATGCCCAAAATACTGAATGATGATGTCGGTGTCTTTCTACGGATACCAAGGAATTTTAGGGTGGGATGTGACTTCTACAGATTGATGGATGCTAATGGACTTTTAGTTATTATGTTAATTTATATTACATCTCTTTTGGATCTGTTTTTTTGCTCAATATTGAATGCCACGAAAATCGTAGGCATGATAATTTAGGTTGTCTGTCTTGAATGTCAATTTCAGATTCTTCATCTACCAAAATAAAGTGAACTTCCAGTTCAATGTTTTGTTTTCTTCTGCGTGATTTTGCCACATCATTTTCAATGCCATTCCTATGTGTATTGCTGCGAATTGCTCTATTTTAGTTTTTAGGAAGGGTCTGGTTATTTACAAGTCTAAGCATTGCTGTAACAGTTATTTATCTAAACTTGGTGCACAGCACTGCTTTTGCTGAAGCACTTCAGAGTAAAGGTTTTCAAGCTAGAGTTGTTCTTTATGAAAGCAAAACTCATACGGATTTATTCCTTCAGGTATGGGTTGCCATGCATTACCAATGACCTCTTAGTAGAATAGTTCAATTTTCTTGAGCATTAAACCTATAGCAAGATCTGTTTAATAGTTTTGGTATAACCACCACTGTATAGTCCTTGTAATGTATCCATTTTGAGTACTTTTTTTTCTTATTTGCATGAATAAATTGTCTAGAAAAATCATCCTGGACAGATTCCCTTGACATAACTTGGAAATTTCAAAGTGAGTAATTGAATATTATGTTAAGTGACACAAGACAAATCTATAGGGTTCTAAATGGGGGCGCGAATACATACACGAACACAAGCTAATGGAAGGGGTACTCACTACCTAAACCCTTACCCTAATGTGATGCCAATGATTCAGTCATACAAATGTTTTTACATGCAATTAATTAAATAAGAGAAATATAAAATTGCTCAAACAATCCTTGTTGATTAGGATCATTTCTAATCAGGTCACAAGTAACAATCATACACAGTTGAAAGTGCCAAAATGTTGAGTATCAGACAAATAAAACGTACAAATCCATTGAAAGGAATTTGACAAATAAACATAGCAAGTATTACTAGAAATATAAAGTCGCGTGCAAGGAAATGAAAACTAGAAGTAAAGACTCATCAAGTAGTTGGATCCGATTCGGGAGGATGTGGTAGATGGGCTTGAGAGGATCACGGATTCATGGGTGCGTTGCATTGGATCAATTGTGCTGCTAGTGGAGAAATGTAGAATGTAGGAATTTTAGGGTTTGATGAATTTTGGGATTTTAGGTATTTTGGAGTTTGGGGGGGGGGGGAATGGGTAGGGTTCGGGAATGTTGTGGGGGTTGGAAAAGGAATGAAGAGTGAATGGGAGGTTCATGTCGAGTCTATCTTGGGTGGTGAAGGTTCTTCGCTAGTTGACGAGGTGGTTGGGAAGGTAGGAGGGGTCGGTTTGAGGGTAGAAAGTGCTCGGTTCTGAAAGGGGTTAAGGCAAACAAATTTGAAGGCCCGGATTGCACAATCTGATTGTTTGACTTAATCCCCTAAATACACATTAGAAAAATAAAATAAATTGAAATACATAAAAATAGGAAAAATCGCGACGAAGGTGATGTCGGTCTCCAGTCGTCTATCTTATCCAAAATTTATGGATCATGAATATCGACTAAAAAGTGTGATTGGTCTTCATCATTCTCTATGGCTCAAAAGTATTCCATTCTGATGAATGGAAATTGTCATGCTCTTGATGCAGGCCAAATAAGAATCAAAGTAGCTTAATGAACTTTGACGTCATCTCAATCTCGTAGCTCCTGGAAGATATCATGCCCATTGGAGGCCGTCGTCCGCCGTAGCTGCTGAGGGCCCCACAAATAAAGTAAGCCATTGTAGAGGTGAAGGGTAAAGTTTCGGTGAAGTGAAGGTCAAGGCTGGGGTAAAGATGTGGCTGAGGATATAGTTAAGTATCAGGTTGAAGGCTCCAATCACAAGGCGATTCATCCTGTCTAATCAAATCTTCTACATCAAATACAGAAGAATACCTATATTCATAACGATATCAAGCTCATAAAAAATTGATTCAATCTATTTCAAGATAGTGTATGGACCTGTTCGTTTAACGCTCAAATTCATAGTAGTTCCCAAGTGGAATGTTTTAGGTCGCGTGTGAATCATCACTTGATCTCCTTCTTCGAACAACTACTCTCTCATGTTATACCCTCCTGAGTTTTAAAAGTTTCATTATTTAATAATTAATATAATCTTATGTCGGAATATGTCATGCATCTCATGCTACTAATGCAAATGATGCAGGTGAATGACACGAACACAAAAGACTTTCGAAGAGGTAACTCTACAGTGAGGTTGATGCCGAAGCGGTGGTTTATTTAGAGGCTTTTTTGGAGGGATGTAGAAATGCTTGTTGAGTGTGCGACGAATACACAAATGACGACATATGGCATCAACACTAAGCTACGACCCCATGACATGCCAAAATTTCCTCAAGGGATGAGATTCTTTAGGAGGCCCACCTAGGTCTGTAAGCAGTCCGGTTTGGTTTTGAGTAAAACCAAAACCGAACCGAATACTCTCTGTTTTCATACACACCCCAAACCGAAACTGAGCTGAATCTACATGGTTCGGTTTTTAAACCTTGGTTCGATTTTTTGATATACTTTGTATTTCTTATTTTCATCATTAGTAATGTTCTTCGATTTTTTGAAAAACAAATCAACTTCAACAATAATACTGTTACACAATAATAATCGCCAAAAAGTCGGCCGCGGGCTTGCGGCTATGGAACTGAGCATGCTGCCATGCTAGGCTAGGGTTTAGGAGAAGCAAAAAGCAAAGAGAAGGTCACGAGAGGGACAAGACATAAGTTATTGTCACTCATAGGAAGGAGCAAACACTTGTGGGCCCTGTTCGAGGCAATCAAGCAAAGTCGACTAACTGCATGGGATATAACATATAATGAGAGCTGATTCGGTTGGTTTTTACATTTTACACACCATATAAACCGAACCGAACCAAAATGAGGGCGTTTTCACAACCTCAAAACCAAAACCAAACCAATCGGTTCTATCCGAAAATCGCTTCGGTTGGGTTGGTTCAATCCGGTCCGCCCGACTTTGGTTTTTTATGCACACCCCTAGGTTCACCAGGTGATGTGTGGAAAATTTGCCTCAATTTGACGATTACCCGAATGAATGCTTGAGACATCGACAACATGTTATGACTTTAGAGTGTGTTGAATGCCTCCAAAAAGGAAAAGTTTATAAGGTGGCTCATTAGGGTGCTCATCGAGAGGCTCATCAAAGAATTCATCAATAGCGGTATGATCGTCCAGATGTGCGGTAGTGTCCTCAGAGGTAAGACAACTACTATAAGGTCAACACTAGGCTTTCGACTCTCATTGGGGACATTGACTAGACACTACCACATAAAGAGACTCTAAGGAATTTGTACTCAAATGTGCGGTTAGCGGGAAGTGTAAAATGTAGGAATTGTAGGATTTGATGAATTTGGGGATCTTAAGTATTTTGGAGATTTTTAGGGAATGGGTAGTGTACAACCCATATTCTTCGAGGGTAGGACCCATTCAAGGTCGCGTAGGCAGAAGTCAAAGTCAAAGGTCAAAGCAGAAGCCAGGAGTCAAAGATCCAAGACAACTCAGCCAGCAGGAACAGTAGAAGGCCTAGACGAGTATAGGCGAGCATGTGCGAGCAGCCCCTCATACTCGCCAAGGTGGGCGACCATAGGCAATGCTCACCAAAGCCGGGCGAGATCCCATCAAATGTCGCATAGTCGCCGGATTGGGTTGGGCTATAAATAAGACCCCCCTCCCCTTTGGTTTTCCTATAAATAGGACCCCAGGGGTACTTGGATTAACACCTTTGCCTGAGCTTTCAGAACCCAACTTTCGAATTCTTGGACCCGTCGTCCTTGACCGTCACTCTTAATACTCGTCAAGTTAGTGTCTTCCTCGTACCCTGCTCGGCCATCTTTGGGTGTGGAGGAGAAGTCTCTTCTGAGCTTCTGGGTACGTGGTGAGACCTCCCTGCCGCAGCACCTGGGGTCCTGTTGTTGCTGTTCTAGCCTCTTCGTCGTTGTCAATCAAGCCGTCTAGTCGGACTGCTGGGCGAGTAGTCTCCGACTGCATTGATACGAATTTCTGAGTTGGGATTTTCCTGGCTTCAACACTTTGGTGTGGTGAGTGTGGATCGTAGCCAGAGGAAGAAAGTCTAGTGAGAAGGCGAGATGGTCGAAGTTGGCGACCATGAGGGAGCTGCTGGTAACTCGGCAGGGGGAAGCGAGTTCGTGACGCGAGCAGATTTCGAAGTGTTCGCGCGACGTTTGGAGGAGACCATGCGAGCAACGCTTCTTCCTCGAATGGAGTACACGGCGACCTCGCCTCATCGCGTGACTCCGTCCGAGGATGGTGGTCCCCCTCGACGAGTAGGGAAGGAGCATGTGGAGGAGGAGCCAGAGCGACCAAGGAGGCCACTGTTCTATCAGCAGAGCTCGCAAGGAATCCAATTCCGCGAGGTGGACGACCAGGCGAGATCTCTTGATACTCGTCCATACGGCGAGTATGGAGGAACTGCTCGCCAGGCTGAGGATCGTCGTCTGTCAGGTGGGAGGAGCCCATTCTGTGAGGAGATCCTTGCTGCTCCCGTACCGGAGGGCTTACTATTCTGGGAGGGATGACCCTGTCCGACATCTCCAATGGTTCGAGGATGTAGTCTCCATTAGAACCAAGTCGGACTCCTTCAAGTGTAGGGTTTTTGCCATCACTCTCCGGGGAAAGGCCAGAGACTGGTTCCTCCAGCTGGCGGCAGGTTCGATCTACTGCTTTGAAGACCTGCGTCGAGGCATGACAATGCGATTCGCCACGGACAAGAACAGGAAGAAGGAGGCAACGACCCTCTTCTATTTGGCGCAAGGAGTGCGGGAGACGTTGGGGAACTTCATCGACCGCTTCCAGGAAGAAGTATTGGACATTCAGGAGGTGGATGACCGATGACTTCACCATACAGCTTGCCCTGACGTTCGGCCTGAGGGAAGGCCTCTTCAAGCTGGAGATTAGTCGGGATCCTCCCATGTACTATGAGGAGCTTATTGAAAGAGCCAATAAGTTCGTTCAGGGGGAGGCCTCAAATCGCGGCTTCCTGACCAAGCTCACCAAGTTGATCAGGGAGGAGGAAGAAAGGGAGAAGGCCCCCGTGCCCAGGAAGAGGGAGGAGCCCCGAAGGCAGGAGAGGAAGAAGCCGAAAGAGAGGAGAGAAGAGCCCGGGAAGGAGGAGCCAAGGAGGCAGGAGGAGAGGAGGCTCGTAGTGGCTCCGGAGCGTTGGGAGGAAGAAATGCGCTATCAGGTCCCCGTTAATAGGCCGCCATGGAGGCCAGCGGGTCGGCCCCAACGTTAAGGTCCGGGAAGGGGATTCTCGCCGGAGAGAAGGAACTTCAACCAGCCAAAGAGGCGTCAGGATAGAGGAAGGGAGGAAGCGATGGTCGTTGCCCATCGAGGTAACCGGCCGGCCCGGAGTAACCAGCAGAGGAGGCCGCAGGCGGAGGAGATCCCCCTCTACTGCGAACTGCATCAGGTTGCAGGGCATGGGACGATGGCCTGCCCGGACTTTTGGGAAGCCAGGAGAAGGCTAGCTGTCGGAGAAGTGGGAGGAGAGCCGCGAAGGTTGGAAGCCTCTGTCGAGCCGGCGGCGGTGCAAGTTGTCGCTTGATGGAAGAGTGAGGATAGAGTCGACCAAGGGGGTCGAGGAGTTGTCCAAGGAGGAGGAGTGATCCACGGGGGAGCTGGGCTGAGAGCTTCCCGCAGGGGGAGTCTTCATCAGATTTACCGGAAGAGCGTCACCTCGACCTCGCAGGCACCACCCCCGTTGGAGGAGGTCACCTTCTCAGAGGAGGACATGCTAGGGAATGAGAATCCCTTCAATGATGCTCTCGTGATTCAGGCCGCCGTGGAGGACTTCACCGTCGATCGAATTCTGGTAGATAACAGAGCTCCGTGAACGTTATCTTCAAGAAAACGTTTGACGGGTTGGGAGTCGAGGCAGGAAGAGTGATGGTGTCGGATGGTACCCTTTTTGGCTTCTCGGAAGAGGGGAAAAAGGTGGAAGGAGGGGTGGATCTGCTGGTAACCCTCGGTGGCACCTCGCTCAAGTGTCGATTCATCATCGTCGACGCCCCGAGCTGCTACAAGGCGATCTTTGGGAGGCCGCTCATCAATTTCTTCAAGGCCGTCCCATACTCCTACCATCAGTGCTTGAAGTACTGCCAGGGGGATGTTCAAGTGAGGATCAGGAGCGATCCAAGAGCCGCCCGCGAGTGCTACCTCAGCGCGGTCAGCACCATCAGCTGGATGGCGGACGCGGAGGAGCTAGAGAAAGTGATGAAGGGCGAAGCCAGACTGGAAGCAGCCGAAGAGGTGGAAGAGATCGAGGTACTCTCCGAGGCAGGAGTACCTGGATTGTTGAAGATAGGAGGGTCTCTGAAGACCGAAGAGAAGATCGAGATGGCGACATGTCTGCAAGAGAATTTCGACATCTTCGCCTGGAGTGCTTCTGAGATGCCCGGGATTGACGCGGAGGTTGCTTGTCATCGTCTCAATCTAGACCCCGCGGTCAAGCCCATCCGACAAAGGAAGAGGTCAAGTGTCGTTGCTTCGGCCGAACCTATTAGGGAGGAAGTGAGGAAGCTGCTTGAGGTAGGCTTTGTGTCAGAGATCCAGTATCCAGGCTGGGTCTCGGATGTTGTAATGGTGATGAAACTTGAGGGAAGCTGGAGAATGTGTGTTGATTTCTCATTGTTGAATAAAGCTTGCTCGAAAGATTGTTATCCTCTGCCTCGAATCGACGCGCTGGTTGATTCAGCCGTTGGTTTTTCTGTGATGAGCTTTCTTGATGCGTTTTCAGGATACCACCAGATCCAGATGCATCCCCCTGATTGTTGCGATGTCTCCTTCATCACTGGCGATGGCTGCTACAGCTACAAGATGATGCCCTTCGGGTTGAAGAGCGCGGGGCTATTTACCAGCGGATGATAGATCATGTTTTCAAAGAGCAAAAGGGGAGGAATCTGGAAGTGTATGTGGACGACCTCTTGATCAAAAGCAAGAGTGTCAGGAGTATGTTGCCGATCTGGTGGAGACCTTTGCGACGCTCAGAAAGTTCAAGATGAGGCTCAATCCGGCAAAGTACGTGTTCGGAGCAGGCAGAGGAATGTTCTTGGGGCATCTTCTCACCCCGGAGGGAGTAGAGGCCAATCGTGACAAGGTCAATGCGTTCCTGGAGATGACCTCGCCGAAGAGCACCAAAGAAGTCCAGAGGTTGACTGGAAGGCTCGCAGGCCTTAGCCGCTTCCTGTCAAAGGCGGGGGAGATGTGCTCTCCATTCTTCAAGACGCTTCGAAAGAATGAAAACTTTGAGTGGTTCGAAGAGTGCGAGAGGGCGTTTGAGTGGTTAAAGCAGCAACTAACCCAGACACCTCTCCTCCAAGGTCCGAAAGAAGGTGAAAACCTACTCCTTTATCTGGGAGTAGGGGCGGAAGCAGTAAGCTCGGTGCTCGTCAGAGAAGATGCTCGTCAGAGAAGAAGGAAAAAAGCAGCTACTCATTTACTATGTTAGCCGGGTGCTAAAGAAGGCGGAGTTACAGTACCCTATCCTGGAGAAGCTTGCCTTCTCCTTGGTGGCGTCGGCGCTGAAGCTCCGGCCTTATTTTCAAGCTCACTTCATCCGGGTCGTCACCGATCATCCCCTCCGAAGTATCCTAGAAGGAGTGGAGTATTCGGGAAGGCTTGCGAAATGGTCGGTAGAACTCAGTGAGTTCGACATTTCCTTCTCGCCCCGGGTGACGATCAATGCGCAGGCGGTGGAGGACTTCTTAGCCGACTTCTCGCGAGAAACAGATCCGAGTGGGGTGCCTTCCAATCTGGTTTCCTGGAAGATGTTCGTGGACGGAGCTTCGGGCAAAAGCTCTGTGGGAGTAGGCATCGTACTGGTCAGCCCACAGGGAACTAGGATCGAGCAAGCAGTCGAAATCCTCTTCCCTGTCACAAACAATCAAGCGGAGTACGAGGTCATAGTGACAGGCTTGCGTCTGGCCAAGGAGTTGGGCATCCAGGATATTCGAGCTTTCACAAATTCAATGGTGGTCGCGTCGCATATTCGAGGAGAGTTGAAGTGTGCGACGCCATCCTGCAGAAGTATCCTGTCGAGGTGAAAGAGTTGATTGGAGGCTTTCAATCCTTCTTCGTCGAGCACGTGCCGAGAGAGGAAAACTCGGCGGCGGATCGTTTGGCCAAATACGGTCAGAGGGCAGGAGGAACTATCACCGAGTTGTTTCGACCGTCCATCGAAGAAGGAGAGATGATGAAGATCGAGCAGCGCCCTTCCTGGATGGACCCATTCGTAGCATTCCTGACTACCGGTCAAGTCTCGGCAGATGACGGAGATCAGAGGAAGTTTCGGTACAAGACGACGTACTATCTGCTGCACGGCGGGGAGCTGTATCGCAAGACCATATCGGGCCCCTTGTCCAGATGCGTCTCGGAGGTCGAAGTACCTCGAGTTCTGGAGGAGATCCATTCGGGAGAGTGCGGAAGTCATTCTGGGACTCGCACCCTGGAGCAAAGAATCCTGAGGCAAGACTACTTCTGGCCAAACATCCGGAAGGATGTAGAAGTTTTCTCGAAGAAGTGCCAGTTGTTCACTCCTCTCCAGTTGCATAGGCCCATCAGCTTCGTTCTATTACAGCCCTATGGTCGTTCGCCATCTGGGGAATGGATCTGATAGACCCATTTCCCCAAGCTAGCGGCCAGAGGAAGTTCGTTCTCGTCATGATCGACTACTTCTCAAAGTGGATCGAGGTCAATGCTCTGTCCAAGACCACCTCTCAAGTCGTGAAGAACTTCATCTGGGGGAGATAACTTGCAGGTTCGGGATCCCTCTCGCCATCGTCACCGACAACGGTCCTCAATTTGCCAGCTTGGAGCTGGAAGATTTCTGCAAGCAGCTAGGAACCGATCTTCGGTTTGCCTCGGTGTACAATCCTCGGAGCAACGGGCAAGTGGAGGCCGCCAACAAGCTGATCATCAACCTCCTGAAGAAGAAGGTCGAGAACCTAAGAGGAAACTGGGCGGAGCAGCTCCCTTCGGTCCTGTGGGCTCTGAGGACCACTCCTAACTCGGTCACGAGAGAAACTCCTTTCAAGCTCTCTCATGGTTCCGAAGCGCTCATCCCTGTAGAGTTCGAGGTCCGAAGTCCCAGAGTAGTTGCGACAGAAGAGAGGGATGAAGAATGACGGTTAGAGAATGAAGAAGCTCAGAGGCTCTCCCTCGACTACATCGAAGAGCTCCGAGACCTAGCCTCGGCTCGACAGGAAGAGATCAAGAGGCGAATGGCGAAGTACTTTGACAAACACGTCCGCCTCAAACACTTCCAAGCAGGTGATCTCGTCCTAAAGAAGGTGGATGCGGCAGGAAGATCAGCCGCTGTCGGAAAGCTCAACCCAAGTTGGGAAGGGCCTTTCATCGTCCACGAGTCGCTGACAACTGGCGGGTATCGTCTGCAAAACCACGAAGGAGAGTTGCTTGGGAATACCTGGAGCGGTGATGACCTGAAAAGGTTCTACCCTTAGCGGGAATGTGTATGTCCCTCTTCTATAAAGTTATTTCGCTTCAATAAATTTCTCACCCCCTGAAACATGGGATGGAGTGAGTCTTTTATCTCTTTCAGCAAAGTGTTTTCAAAACAGAAAAGGAAGTAGGTAAAATTGATCTCCACGACAGGTTGGGAAACGGGCCTCCAACTTAATCCTTATAAAACCCAGAACGGATGATGGAACAGTGCCTCGGGTGTGAGTTCTCCTAAGACCAAGCCTCTGCACGGATGTCGAGATCAGCTCCCCCCTTGCACGTTGGCCGAAGTTACCCCCCCCCCCCCCCACCCCACCCGATTGCACTTCTCATCCGACTGGAGAGATTATCAGGGAAAAGTCTGGACGTTGACCTCCCAACTCGACGAAGAGATGATCGATTTAACTGAATGAGGGACCCTTGAATAAAGGCGTCATATACCCTCAAAGAGCTAAAAGCTCGCGGCAAGGCATAATGTTGTTTCATCCAATCATATGAGTTGGTGTGTTTAATCCCCTCTGATTGTGAAGTATCAGGAGGAAGATCTTCATCAGCATTCGACATCGCAGTAGGATGGAGGTCTCAGGATGGTGTGTCCCCTTGGACCTCCCCGACTGTCAGTCCCTACTGGTCAACATTCAACATCGTTGTAGGATGAAGGCCTCGGGATGATGTGTCCCCTTGGACCTCCCCGACTGTCAGTCCCTACTGGTCAGCATTCAGCATCGTTGTATGATAGAGGTCTCGGGATGGTGTGTCCCCTTGGACCTCCCCGACTGTTAGTCCCTACTGGTCAGCATTCAGCATCGCAGTAGGATGGAGGCCTCGGGATGGTGTGTCCCCTTGGACCTCCCTGACTGTCATTCCCTACTGGTCAGCCTTCAACATCGCAGTAGGATGGAGGCCTCGGGATGGCGTGTCCCCTTGGACCTCCCCGACTGTCATTCCCTACTGGTCAGCATCCAGCATCCAAGTAGGATTAAGGCCTCGGGATGGTAAAAGTAGAAGCCTTGAGAGTGTGCGTCTTGCGGGACCCTCTCACAGCTCAAGCATCATCAAGAACTATAAAGCAGGTGAGAATCCATATAGGCGAGCATCTACAGTGCGAGCATCTACAGTGCGAGCATGCATGTGTGAGTATATCATATGCGAGTAAGGTATGATTGTCGATCGCATCGAGTACCTCCCAAGGTTGCACTAATCATGACGACGATCACTCAATCTCGCTTCGAGCCTATGAGCCTAGCGAGCACTCATCGCGTTCGAACCTAAAAACCTAATCGATTTACAGGAAAGTATGTGAGTATAAGAGGAATAGGTGAACGAAAAATCTCTTTCTTTCATCTGTATGTTCTAAAGTATTACATGAACAAAAGATTTACATGTCCCTGAGCAATCAAAAAAGTGTCCTGACGACTAGGCCTCGTCATCGCCTCCGTCATCCTCGTCATCATCCTCGTCATCGACGTCGACATCCTCATCTTCATCCTCATACTCAAAATCCTCGTCCTCAACATCACTAGGCCTCAGAGAGGGAACTCGCAGGGGAGAGGTAGACTCCTCGACGAGCAGCGCCGGGATGACGTCCACCACGGTCAAGCTCATCGCCTCCAACACCAGATGGCCTTCAGCTCGCAACCTGCTCAGGACAACCTTTCCGGTTGCTCGCGCGATCTCCCGGCGAATGAACGGCATGTCGTCGCCGTGCATTCTAATCTTCTTCCCCCTGGAGGGGCCCGCCTCTGAAGGCTGTTGCTCGGCAGGGCGAGTTTCCAGCTTGGCAATCTGTACTTGGGCGGCCTCCAAGGCTTGCCTAGTATCTTCAAGCTCCTTCTCCATCTGCGACATCTTCTTCGCAGTTTCGACCTCAACAGTCTGCGATCATGAAAGATAGAGGTTAGACGAATAGTCGGCAAAACGACGAGTATCATTAAGATGGAAGTATAAATAAGCAGCGCGCGAATACCTCATACTCCTTGCACTTGGAGGCTTGCAACCCCAAGGTGATGATGGTCTTGCCCAACACCTTGATCTTCTGCTCGTATTCGAGCAAGCGCCTTGCCGTCTGGTGGCTAAGCTCGGCAGATCGCAGAAGCGAGCGCGAGGTCTGGTGGACCAGATACTCGACAGACACTTCTTGGAGGGATTCAGCGTTCGCGCGACCATATAGAGCGAACATGACGTCGGATGTCTCGCCTCTATCCTCCCAATCCTCCGACCAGACGGGGAGGTTGGTGCTCAGAGTCACCTCATGGGCGCGCTCCGCCCAGGTCACCAGCGGGCGACCATAGGCATCCTCGCTGCGAGTGCCTTCGTTAAAGTTTGGATGGCGGGAAGGCTCGCCAGCCTCTGAAGGGTCCGCCTTCGCTCCGAGGTCTCTGCTCGCGACCTCCTTCCTCTTCTTCGCGGGCTCCTGGACCTTGCCCTTACCCCTCCTCTTTTTCGAAGATCCAGCCTCCTCGCCGGCGACCACCGGGTCATCAGGGACCTGCGACAAGTCAATAGGGGATGTCGACAACCCCCTATCCTCGCGCGATGGGATCCCAGCGCCCCCTTGAGGAGGAACCGCCTCCTTCGCCACGGGGAGAGGCTCGCGCGGCAGAACGCGAGTAGTTGCAGAAGACAAAAAACGAAGATTAGTCGTCATTCGAAGATAAAGGTGCGAGTATAGCGGGTAATCGCTCAGTAATTTACCTTCACCCGGGAAGACCTCTACAAGCTCGTGTACTCACCTCCGCCAGAAGACCACATCAAAGCGGCGACCTCGGAAGGTGTCGAGGAGCTTCTCCCGAGGTCCCTCCAGGTAGGGAGTCGCGAAGATGTGCTCGGGTGTCTGGAAGGAAGTGCGTGGAATGGCCTCGAAGTCGCCGCTGATGACGACCAGCTGCTCGCCCCAGCGATGATTCTTATTCACTGTGCCGACCAAGGTGCAGACGTGGCTGCAGAAAATGATGACACCCTCGTCGGTCGCCATGAAGTGGAAGATCCTCCGGAAGACGGAAAGATCAAAGGCGATCTTCTCTTCTCTCAAGAAGCAGAGGAACCCTATGATCATCGCCATGCCATTGGGATTGAGCTGGGCAGGGACTATCCCAAAGTAGCGCAGAATTTGCACAATTCTGGCCACAATGGTAGTCACAAGCCTACCTCAAAGTGGCGAATAGGGCAGACTATCGCACCCTCCACAAAACTGTTCAAGCGCTCGTCCTGGCGAGCAAGCCTGACCAAGTATCCCGGGGACAAGTACTTCTCCGAGAAATCGTCCAAGTCTTTCTGCCGCGAGATGGTCTTCTTGAATGATGCCGCCGCAAAATTCCTCGTATGACTGGCGCGCCGAATAGTGGCCTCGTCAGACATCTCGATTGAAGAAGAGAAGATAAGATTGGCGAGTATCTAAGGCGAGAAGAGAGGAAATCGAAGATACTCGCGCGAAGAAGGGGAAAGTCACTGATAGCGTAATAAATACATACCTACCCCCTATTTATAGGCAAAGGCAAGGTATGGGGGATTGACTACCCCGCCGCGACTAGAAATAAGAGGGTAGCAAATATCAAGGAAAGTCGTCGTGTCCACGATGCGCGTCAAAGTCGCCGACCTTCAGCACGCGAGGACCTGCATTAGAATACAAAGCAGCTCGCCAAATATACACGACATTCCAAGCAACAAATACTCACAGAAATAAAAAAGGAAAGAAACAGGCATCATCACAGAAAGAAAAACAATAAATCAAAGGCGAGATTTAATACTCGCCAAATAATATTACAAAGATTAAATGTCTTTACAAAGTCGTAGAGAGGTTCCACTCAGTATACAAGCGATGAAAGAAAGAAGAAAGTTACTGAGGCCCTTGGGTGTTCGCCTGGTGGTCAAAGGGTTGAGGATGTCGCCCGATCCAGCCCATGCTGCGTGCGCGCTTGAAATGCTCGAGGGCCATCGACATTGCATCCTCACCTTGGTGCAACTGATCCTCAATCCTCGCCAGCCTGCCCACCGAGCTCATGCTGGCCCGCATGCTGGCCAGCTCGTCATGATGAAGCTGCTGACGATGTTCGATCCTTGCTATCCGACGCTCCAGATCATGGATGGATTGGAAGCGAGACTTCGCGCCAGCTAGCCGAGTCTCAAAATTTTCAAGCTTTGCGACTCGCACCTCCAGCTTGGTAAGGCGGCGACGAGGTTCGCTGATCGCCAGACGTTCGACCATCGCCTCCAGCTCAAAGTACGCACGAGCGACCTTCTCTTGATACTCGCAGGGTGGGAGCCCGATAGCGTCGATCAACGCCCCCCCCCCCCCCCCCCCCCCCCCCCCGACGTAGTAACGCGAGCTGCAGTTAAAAACAAAAACAACAAGGATTCAGCGACAAGTCCAGCTAAGAAGAAATGACGACCTCGAAATCCCACCGCGCCGCGACGATTCCGCCGGATGGACCGAAGGAGCGGCTGACGAGGAAGGGCGATGATCGCCTGGAGTATTGGTAGGAGGCGACAAAGGAGGCAGTGGCGGAAGCCCCCCCCCCCCCCCCCCCCCCCCCCCCCCCCCCCCGCGGTCAGCTGCGAAGCACTCACCGGTGCTGGTCGCGAAGAAACCAACGGCGGTGGATGTAGACTGCTCGTCGGAGGTCGCAAGGTCTCTTCTACAAGGGGCCTCTTTCCAACAGACGTCGAAGGCGAGTTGTAGAGGATCCGCACTGAGCGACCAGTTCGCGACCCCGTCCGGGACGGCTAGAGGCTCAGTCGGAGCTCCAGTAGTCGTCAGGTCTGCAAATAGAGAAAAAAGCGTCAGAACCTCGCCAACAACATCAGGATAGCGACAGATCTGGCAGGACGAGAAAGTGTTTTCTACCTCGCAAGGGGGAGAGATTAGGTTGAGTCTGGGTCTGGGACTCAGTGGTGCTCGCCCTGGGGGCGACCTTTGACGTGAAAGGCTGGGAAGCGGGCTGCTCGCCCTCATCAGAGATACCCAGATCACTGAGCCTTGTTGGGTGCTCGCTGGAGCCCCCTGCTGGTCGACGGGAGGATCGGCGACATCCTCCGCGGGAGCAGACTGCTTCTTCTTCTTCTTCTTCTTGGCGAGCTTCATCCTCCTTTTGGATGCGAGGAAGTCATCGAGCTCGACCTGTTCGCGAGTGCGTTTTCAAGGTGGCGTCAACATACCCAGGAACTCGCCCATACCCGCTTCAGCCTCTTCAGCAGCAGTGCGCGACATCTTGTGCGAATTCAAAAAATCGGTCCAATAAAAGACCCCCCCCCCCCCCTCTATATATAGAGTCCCAGAGCCAGCCAGGCGGACGCCGAGTAGACCCGATGCTCTCCAGAGCAGCTCATCGAATAGGGGTTAGATGATTCTTTCCGAGCTACTTCGTGGCTCGCAAATAGCGGAGATTGTGTACAATCCATATTCTCCGAGGGTAGGACACATTCAAGGTCGCGTAGGCAGAAGTCAAAGTCAAAGGTCAAAGCAGAAGCCATGAGTCAAAGATCCAAGATAACTCAGCCAGCAAGAACAGTAGAAGGCCTAGGCGAGCATGTGCGAGCAACCCCTCATACTCGCCAAGGTGGGCGACCATAGACGATGCTCGCCAAAGCCAGGCGAGGTCCCCTCAAATGTCTCATTGTCGCCGGGTTGGGCTGGGCTATAAATAAGACCCCCCTCCCTTTTGGTTTTCCTATAAATAGGACCCCAGGGGTACTTGGATTAACACCTTTGGCTGAGCTTTCGGAACCCAACTTTCGAATTCTTGGACCCGTCGTCCTTGGCCGTCACTCTTAATACTCGCCAAATTAGGGGCTTCCTCGTACCCTGCTCGGCCATCTTTGGTTGTGGAGGAGAAATATCTTCTGAGCTTCTGAATACGTGGTGGGACCTCCCTGCCGCAGCACCCGGGGTCCTGTTGTTGCTGTTCTAGTCTCTTCGT
The DNA here is from genome assembly GCA_033032865.1 of Dactylorhiza incarnata. Classification (NCBI taxonomy): domain Eukaryota; kingdom Viridiplantae; phylum Streptophyta; class Magnoliopsida; order Asparagales; family Orchidaceae; genus Dactylorhiza; species Dactylorhiza incarnata. The sequence goes on along the minus strand of JAWHQI010000123.1, from coordinate 3,690,880 downwards.
CGTTGTCAATCAAGCCGTCTAGTTGGACTGATGGGCGAGTAGTCTCCGACTGCATTGATCCGAATTTTGGAGTCGGGATTTTCCTGGCTTCAACAGGTAGGTTACGGGAATATTGTGGGGGTTGAAAAAGGAATGAAGAGTGAAGGGGAAATTGGGTTGGGATTTGTCCTATGTGATGGAGGTGGGTTAAGAAGGTAGAAGGGGACGGTTTGAGGGTAGGAATTGGTGGTTAGAGAGATGAAAGGCGGGAGGAGTTCCGACAGCTTAGGGCTCGGACGAGTTCGTCTGGGGCGACAATGAGCTGAGGGGGATCACAAAAAACTGGGAAGATGCTGGAAGGAAGTTGGTTGCAAGGGACGGTGGTAGCGGGGTTGTTAAGGGACGAGAATGGGGGTGGCTGGTGAGGTCAAGAGTCACTAGTTGCTAGCGCGGGGCGACGAACGCGCGATGCCCTAACTCTGCAAGCAACCACGATTAATGGAATGAAGCCAACAACCCTAAAAATGCGAGAGAAATGCAAGCACACACAATCCAATGAACATGCTACATGCAACATAAACCCTAAACCTAATGCGAATGCAAAATTCAGTTAAGCAATTAATTCCTACGGGAGATTAATTAAACAATAGAATTTAAAACTCGTGTCTCGAATCACAATTAACCTTGTATGTTCAAATTAAGTAATCAAAGACCATTGCAAATTAGTTGGGAATGCATCAGAATTCAAAGCACATGACGAATAAGAAATACACGCCTTCGAAAAGTGGCATAAAAAATAAGAATCGCGACGAAAGCGATGTCGGTCTCCAGTCATCTATCTGATCCAAAAGTTATGGATCATGAATATCGACTAAAAAGTGTGATTGGTCTTCATCATTCTCTTTGGCTCAAAAGCATTCCTCTCCAATGAATGGACATTGTCATGCTCTTGATGCAAGCCAAATAAGAATCAAAGTAGCTTAATGAACTCTGACGTCATCTCAATCTCGTAGCTCCTGGAAGATATCGTGCCCATTGGAGGCCGTCGTCCGCCGTAGTTGCTGAGGGCCCCACAAATAAAGTAAGCTATTGTAGAGGTGAAGGGTAAAGTTTCGGTCAAGTGAAGGTCAAGGCTGGGGTAAAGATGTGGCTGAGGATATAGTTGAAGTATCAGGCTGAAGGCTCCAATTACAAGGTGATTCATCCTGTCTAATCAAATCTTCTACATCAAATACAAGATGAATCCCTATATTCATAACGATATCAAGCTCATAAAAAATTGATTCAATCTCTTTCAAGATAGTGTATGGATCTGTTCGTTTAACGCTCAAATTCATAGTAGTTCCCAAGTGGATTGTTTTAGATCGCGTGTGAATCATCACATGATCTCCTTCTTCGAACAATTACTCTCTCATGTTATACCCTCCCGAGTTTTAAAAGTTTCATTATTTAATAATTAATATAATCTTATGTCGGAATATGTCATGCATCTCATGCTACTAATGCAAATGATGCAGGTGAATGACATAAACACAAAAGACTTTCGAAGAGGTAACTCTACAGTGCGGTTGATGCCGAAGCGATGGTTTATCTAGAGGTTTTTTTGGAGAGATGTAGAAATGCTTGTTAAGTGTGCGACGAATACACAAATGACTACATAAGACATCAACACTAAGCTAAGACCCCATGATATGCCAAATTTTCCTTAAGGGATGTGATTCTTCAGGAGGCCCACCTAGGCCTATAAGCAGTTCGGTTTGGTTTTGGGTAAAATCAAAACCGAACCAAATACTCTCTGTTTTCATACACCCAAACCAAAATTGAATTGAATCAGCATGGTTCGGTGTTTAAATCTTGGTTCGATTTTTTGATATACTTAATATTTCTTATTCTCATCATTAGTAATGTTCTTCGATTTTTTGAAAAATAAACCAACTTCAACAATAATACTGTTACACAATAATAATCACCAAAAAGTCTGTCGCGGGCTTGCGGCTATGGAACTGAGCATGCTGGGCTAGGGTTTAGGAGAAGCAAAGATCAAAGAGAAGGTCACGAGAGGGACAAGACATAAGCTATTGTCACTCATAGGAAGGAGCAAACACTTGTGGGCCCTGTTCGAGGCAATCAAGCAAAGTCGACTACTTGCATGGGATATAACATATAATGAGAGATGATTCATTTTTTGCATTTTACACCATATAAACCGAACCGAACCAAAATGAGGCCGTTTTCACAATCTCAAAACCAAAACCAAACCGATCGGTTCGATCCGAAAATCGATTCGGTTGAGTTGGTTCAACCCGGTCCGCCCGATTTTGGTTTTTTATGCACACCCCTAGGTTCACCAGGTGATGTGTGGAAAATTCGTCTCAATTTGACAATTACCCGAATGAATGCTTGAGACATCCACAACATGTTATGACTTTAGAGTGTGTTGAATGCCTCCAAAAAGGAAAAGCTCATAAGGTGGCTCATTAGGGTGCTCATCGAGAGGCTCATCAAAGAATTCATCAATAGTGGTACGATCCTCCAGATGTGCGGTAGTGTCCTTAGAGGCAAGACAACTACTATATGGTCAACACTAGGCTTTCGACTCTCGTTGGGGACATTGACTAGGCACTACCACATGAAGAGACTCTAAGGAATTTGTACTCAAATATGCGGTTAGCGGGAAGTGTAAATTGTAGGAATTTTAGGATTTGATGAATTTGGCGATTTTAAGTATTTTGGAGATTTTGAGGGGAAGGGGTAGGTTCCGGAAATATTGTGGGGGTTGAAAAAGGAATGAAGAGTGAAGGGGAAATTGGGTTGGGGTTTTTCCTATGTGATGGTGGTGGGTTAAGGAGGTCGAAGGGGACGGTTTGAAGGTAGGAATTGGTGGTTAGAGGGATGAAAGGCGGGAGGAGGAGTTCCGACAGCTAAGGGCTTGGACGAGTTCGTCTGGGGCGACAATGAGCTTAAGGGGGATCACAGAAAGTTGGGGAAGATGCTGGAAGGAAGTTGGTTGCAAGGGACGGTGGTAGCGGGATTGTTAAGGGACGAGAATGGGGGGGGGAGGGTGGTTGGCGAGGTCGAGAGTCACAATCCAATGAATATGATACATGCGACATAAACCCTAAACCTAATGCGAATGCAAAACTTCAGTTAAGTAATTAATTCCTACGGGAGATTAATTAAACAATAGAATTTAAAACTCGTGTCTCGAATCACAACTAACCTTGTATGTTCAAATTAAGTAATCAAAAACCATTGCAAATTCATTGGGAATGCATGGTAATTCAAAGCACGTGACGAATAAGAAATACACGCCTTTGAAAAGTGGCATAATCAAATTAATTTGGGCAAAATATTACTAATAATACAAGGAACTCGTATAATGCGAAGAAATGAATAATGGAAGTAAAAACTCACCAAGTAATTGATGAAGGGTGTGTTGGGGGAGATTCGATGGTGACGGTGGCTGTCCGGAAGTGTAGACACTGTTGTTTGGTGCTGAATTAGGGCTGGTAAAGGAGGTTGGAGGATGTGGGGGGTGGTTGCGGTGTTGGTGGAGAGGTAAGGAGGCGGAAGAGAGTCACTAGAAGAGGCAAGGGACGGATGTGGATACTTCGGAAGAGGGAAAGAGAGCTGGATAGGCTTGGAGTGGGGCTGGGGTGGATGGAAAAGGGGAGGGGGAGGGCTGGTCGGGACTTATAGGGTCAGTGGAGGCCGGCGGAGAGTCGGAGAGTTGGAAACATGGCGAGATCCATTGGCTTGAGGGGTATGGGAGGGCTAGGACAGTGGCAGGGGGCTCGAAATAGGTCGTCGGTGACTGGATGGTGTACCGGTGGGGTCGATGGAGGTCGGAGGGGCTGTGGTTGGTGGTATCAGGCTGTAGAAAGAACGTCGCGTGCTTGCGGGCTGGAGCGGGATTTGGTGAAGCGGATGGGTTGCGTAAGAGGCGATACAGAAGGCGGCTGGAGCGGCAGATTGATGCGCAAATCTTAGCACACTGCTATAGGCGGTAGCAAGACTGCGGCACGAAACGGCAGTGTACCGATCGTTCAAGTAATATAATATGAGGAAGTAAATCCCCAAGTATCGAATCTCTCAAGGAACACAGTAAGGTGGAGTTAACTTTCGAGGATGGACTTGAGATTGAAGTCCTTAAGTCGGATGGATTGCGGAAACGGGGGGTTTTGGTTTGTGGAAATAAAGAGAAAATACTACAACTACTCCTATGCAATGCCGCTATGCAATGCTTCGCTTGGCGGGATGGAGACTAGGCAGGCCTTGAGCGCGCTGCTTCGAAAGGGCGGATGGACGAGTAAGCAAACGGAATGAGGGTCGCAAGCACCTCGTCGAAAAGCACGCCACTAGCAATTGCTAGTGCGGCACACGAACATGACGGCGGAATGGAAAATGGATGGCGGCGCACCTCATACACACATATAAACAAAAGATAATTTCACATAGACATGAAATAACTTATATAACATGGTTTATAGTGCTCATCATCAAAATACAAGAGATCTACTAACTACAACTACCAATACAAAGATAGGGAGAGCAAGAAATCGACCGAATCCGAAGTCTTGTTGAAGATTCATGGTTGGAATCGCTGGGTTGTCAATCCGCGTCCAAGCTCGGTCCTCAACGGCGTCCGGGGTAGAGAAGGCTGTCACTACCCTCCAATGGCCCGTCTTCTTCGTGTCACGATCCGAAACCGACCTAGCTTCCTTCTCCTTAGATCTTGGTGGATGTAGGGTTGAATCCCTCTCCTTAGAGCTTGAGGATGATGGAGGAGGCCCAAAGGGACGAAACCTCAGTGGAAATGGCGAGAATGGCGCAGCTGTACGGCGTGTACGGTCTCTCTCGGTTTAGGTCGAAAGCTGCAGCTTTTATAGAAAAAAGATCAGAAAATAGGTCACGCACGGTCGACCGCACGACCGTGCGTTGCCCGTGCGTTATTTAATGAATAAACTGACGTGACGAAGAAGCAGCAGCGCCCGTGCGTTTCCTTCACGCACGACCGAATCCGCCCGTGCGTAAAAACGCACGGACAAATTCAGAAAGGCGATAAACAAGGCTGAACAGGTCGATCGTGCGATTCCTTCGCGCACGGGCAACTGCCTGTGCGTAAAGACACACGATCAAAATCAGATCATCATTTTCTACCCAGATGAAGGCGCACGACCGCAGCCATCCGTGCGTCAATAAAACGCACGACCGTGCGTTGTACACAATCAGGATTTTTGGGCAAAAGGGGATGGATCAGCCACCTGTGAGCATAGCAGCCCAGCTGGGAATACACCTCCAGCACCAGCATAAAAATAGAAATAAAACGATGGGGAGCACAATGTGCTTACCCCCAGCAACGTAGTGTGCAATTGCACACTACAACTGGCACTTCAAGCACAAGTATGAACAAGGTGAAATTAAACAAATACGAACAAAAACTGAAGTACAAAAGCAAGAAAAGCAGCCCGGATGAGTCCGAAAAACAGTATATAAATTGGACTCATCACGGATCCAGAAGTCGACACCTATAGGAGGGGTGTTCAATGACGTCACACCGCGCGGGGGCTGGAGTCCGCACCTGCCTGACCGAAGGACTCTTCTTTCTTCCGAAAACCGTCGATACCTGTAGATAACTGGTTGTTGGTATAATATATGGGGAATTAAGTTAATTGATCCGATGGACTAAATTGGCCGATCGCACTACTTGATCTAATTTTCAAACGTGCGAAAAATAAAAATAAATACATGAAAAAAATGCAGAAAATAAGCCTGACATGATCACGAGCTCCGATCGTCCATCTGACGGTCCAAAAATATCGACCCAATCGACTCCCCTAATCTCGCGCGAACGATCTCCATCACGAGGGCTCGCCGGTGGTCGGGCAATATGAGGGAAGTAGCATCTGGGATCGTGGAGTTGGCATCAGGGTTGGTGGATGCGTTGGGCTTCGGCGCCCAAGCATTGCCGAGTGGCTCACGTAAAAACCGCAAAACTCGATATTCTTATATTTTGGCATCCAAGTGATGAACGCAATGGCGTTCTTCGATCTTGAAAATCAACTAAAAATGTGCAATGGATCTCCATGGTAAGTATTTCAAATGGCATGCCTAGTTGAATCATTTCAGAAAGGTGGCAGTATCTTCCAAATTAGCAGGATGATTTTGTTTAAGATTCCTAGATATTCTTGCAAAAACTGTGTACACATTTATGCCTACATATGCGTAAGCATGTGTGTCCAGACAAATGTATATATATATATATATTTGTGTTGCGGATCACTCAAGGCTCCGGTAGACCGGACTAAATTGAACCGCTTTAGCCCGGGAGCGTTCGAGCACGCAAACAGTCACAGAAAAAGGGAAAGCTGACAAGTCAACTTTTTTAACGTGGAAAACCCGTCAACTGGGTGAAAAACCACGCGGACGGGTCTGTGCCGGCCGAAACCTCCACTATTTGTTGGTTGTTGTACAAAGCTACTTTAAAGAACTCGAGGGCGACAGGCCGCCTCTCGTTACAATTGTTGAGAGAGAGATACTCGGAGGGTGACAAGCCACCGCTGCTGGAGCTAAGACTCTTGTCTGATGCAGAGGGGGAATGACGCGCTCTGAGCGCTCTGGAGTCTTCGACTGCTGCTTGAAGGTTGGATCGGTGTGTTCTGCACGCCTTTCTCTCTGCGGCTTGTCTCCTGCTGCGTGAGAGGAGTCTGGAGTGATGGTCTTGTTGGTGGCTGGAACGCTTGTTCTTGAGTGCGCAGAATGCTTGATACTGAGTACGCCGGGGCACACTTGGAGCGGGGCGCACGGAGGCGTGCTTGGAGTGGTGCGCACGGCGGCGCGCTTGGAGCGGAGCGCACGGAGGCGCGCTTGGAGCGGAGCGCACGGAGGCGCGCTTGGAGCGGAGCGCACGGAGGCGCGCTTGGAGCGCAGCGCACGGGGGCGCACTTGGAGCGGAGCGCGTGGGGGCGCACTTGGAGAGGAGCGCACGGAGGCGCGCTTGTTAGCGCGCAAGGAGGAGGCGCGCTTGTGAGCGCGCAAGGAGGAGGCGCGCTTGTGAGCGCGCAAGCAGGACGCGCGCTGGTGAGCGCGCAAGCAGGACGCGCGCTGGTGAGCGCGCAAGGAGGAGGCGCGCTTGTGACCGCGCAAGGAGGAGGCGCGCTTGTGAGCGCGCAAGGAGGAGGCGCGCTTGTGAGCGCGCAAGGAGGAGGCGCGCTTGTGAGCGCGCAAGGAGGAGGCGCGCTTGTGAGCGCGCAAGGAGGAGGCGCGCTTGTGAGCGCGCAAGGAGGAGGCGCGCTTGTGAGCGCGCAAGGAGGAGGCGCGCTTGTGAGCGCGCAAGGAGGAGGCGCGCTTGTGAGCGCGCAAGGAGGAGGCGCGCTTGTGAGCGCGCAACGAGGAGGCGCGCTTGTGAGCGCGCAACGAGGAGGCGCGCTTGTGAGCGCGCAAGGAGGAGGCGCGCTTGTGAGCGCGCAAGGAGGAGGCGCGCTTGTGAGCGCGCAATGAGGAGGCGAAGAGAGAAAATCCGTAGGAGGATTTTCCAGGTCGGAGAGAGAGAAAGTCTCAAAAGAGGGGAGAGATGGAGGAGGAGAAGATCCCAAAAAGAGAAGCCTTGGGGTTCTATTTATAGTTTTTGAGGGTGGCACTTTCGTAATTAAATGGGTGGTTAGGGTGGTTATGGTGGTTATGCGGCTACCCGCACACCATAACCAATTTATGTGTTATACGCACACTTATCATGAATATAGCTACGCGCACACCATTTTGTATAGTTTTGCGGTGATATGTATTCATATGACGGATATAGTTATGTGCACACCATAACCATATTATTTGCTATACGCAAACCGTATTGAAGGATTTTACTATTTGCACCCCCATGTTGGAGGATTTTACTATTTACACCCATATGTTGGAGGATTTTACTATTTGCACCTCATGATGGTGGATTTTTACTATTTGCACCCCATGATGGGGGATTTTTGCTATTTGCACCCCCTGATGGGGGAATTTTGCTATTTGCACCCCATGATGGGGGATTTTTGCTATTTGCACCCCATGATGGGGGATTTTTACTATTTGCACCCCATGATGGGGAATTTTACTATTTGCACCCCATGATGGGGGATTTTTACTATTTGCACCCCATGATGGGGGATTTTTGCTATTTGCACCCCATGATGGGGAATTTTATTATTTGCACCCCATGATGGGGGATTTTACTATTTGCACCCCATGATGGGGGATTTTTACTGTTTGCACCCCATAATGGGGAATTTTACTATTTGCACCCCATGATGGGGGATTTTACTATTTGCACCCATGATGGGGGATTTTTACTGTTTGCACCCCATGATGGGGAATTTTACTATTTGCACCCCATGATGTGGGATTTTACTATTTGCACCCCATGATGGGGGATTTTCGAGGATAGTGGGGTTCATCTTGGTCAACCCTATTTCCTCCACCAAATGAGGCGAGTGATGTTCATTAGTGCATTGCCTGAACGTTTTGTGAGACCATATCACATATCATCTTTACGGGTGCACATCAATTTGTATGACGCACAATTGCATGCACCCTCAATTACATATATTTCCTTAACTATGACTTTTTTATTTGTACAATGGGTTTTTGCATAACAGTATATTCAAGTACATTTAAACAAATATAATGTTATTATGCATTTGTGAAATCCTATAGCAGTTGAATCCTACTTTGAAAACATTGTTATATCCTTTGTTACGGGCGATTTGAGGGCGCGTATATGGCAGGTGATCACATGATGGAAAGGCGTAGATAAGCCACATTTATTTCATTTATATTTTGGCTGTCATTTTTGTTATTTTATTTACTCTCTTTATTTCATTTTTGTTATTTTATTTACTCTCTTTATTTCATTTTTGTTATTTTATTTACTCTCTTTATTTCATTTTTGTTATTTATTTGCTCTCTTTATTTCATTTTTATTTTTAAGCATTGTAAACTTGTATTTATACCCGGGGTGTCTTATAGACCGGGGATACTAAATAAAATTAAGTTTCTTCAAAAACTAGGGAGGTTTGTAGGGCTCCCTCTCCCACCTTCGCCGAACCCCCCTTGCTCCCATGCTAACCGGGCGTTTGTCGGCCCCTCCCGGGAGCGCCCGACCTCCAACAACTGCTGCAATCGCTGTTTTTTCAGTTGTTTCCCGCTCGCCACCACTGCTTTTTCCAGCGCCAACCTAGTCGGCTTCCCAGTCTGCCCAGGGCCTCCTTCACACATCGGCTTAGCCTCCACTCCTCTCCTCTATCATGCTTGACGCCTACTCCTCAAACACCGTGAAAAGGCTCCAATTTTCTATCTCAACATAAGTCATTATCGATGATCATGGGGAACCATCAAAGCAACAATCCTCACTCTCATCCTTGATCGCATCCCATCTGATGACATTCTACGCATGGACCTGTGACAATTTCAAGAGAGGTTTCTAAGGCTCCCACTCCCACCTCCACTGAACCCCCTTTGTTTCCACACCTACCGACAGGCCGGTGGTCCTCTCCCGTGCACAACAACAATGGCTACAACTGTTATTTTTATGTCGCAGCCCTAGCAGTTTCCCATAAGCCGTCGGGGTGGTTTCTCACAGGGCCAACGGCCACCCAGCTCGCCCCTGGGGCCAGTGATCCCAACCCATCTCCACGGATCTGATTGGCCGCAACCGCTAATTCCAATGGCGGGATGTTGAGGAGGTACGAGGTTCAAGCCCCGGCTTCAACATCCCGCCATTGGAATTAGCGGCTGCGGCCAATCAGATCCGTGGAGATGGGTTGGGCTCACTGGTCTGCAGACCTGCAGCGCGCCCACAGTAGACCGGGGTGTTGTAGAATGGTTCCAATCTTCTATCTCAACATCTATCTCCCTTGAAGATCAAGGGGGAATCATCGGCTGCGACAATCCCCACCCTCCTTTACCGCATCCGTCCTGGTGGCGCGATCCTACCCACGGGCGTTTGACAACTTGGATGCATAAGTTGATGATGGATCAACTCGTCGCGTTCTAAGTTCGGCAACAAGCCGCCTTGGCCGAGCTCTCGGCCTGCTTGGAGAGACACGTTCCACCTCAGCGAGGTAGTGACAACTTTCTCCACAACAGGACCCAAAGCAGTTTTCATGAAGGGAGATCCCCCTTCCACGACCACGAGGAAGGCTTCCACTAAGGGCGTTATGAGAATAATGCAATGTCGCAATATGCAAATTGAAATTTCCGATGTCGGATGGCAAGAGCATTTTTCACTAATCAGAGGACGCCTATCATGTAGTGTATTCCATTGGTAGCCTATCACTTGGTAGGGGGCAGCCTAGATGTGGTTCCTACATCTTGACATGGAGAAACCCCACATGACATGAGACGGTTTTAAATAATATTGCCATATATGCGTTAGTATGCCGATGCAAATCAATCCATTGGGGGATTTGATATCTCTCAAGCATGTTGGAGCTATTAATGACCACTTGGAGAAATTCCAGATACTATTAACGCATGTGCCCAACATCCTTCCAGAGCACCATGTCGTCATATTCACTACAAGACTTTAGGACCACCTACATCTTGATGTTGGGTTTGAAGCCCCCTCCCCCCTCGCGATCTCATCATTGCCATGATCCTAGCTCAAATCTGTGACCACTGCCTTCAACTGGACCTGGCCAGCGACATATTACCACTGCCACTTCCTCCTAGGCACCTGACCAATGGGAACCTCGCCTTGGGGAAGGGGGGGGGGGGGGGGGATAAGGGGGACCTGCTGCGGCCACACCCCCTCATCTGCTGCATGTATCTGTCGGAGATGGCAGAACGTTGTGCAAAGAGGCTCTGTTTTGTAATGAGACTTACGCACCCGAACATCGGTGCAAGATGTTTTGGTTGGAAATGGAGGATGATGGGGATGCCGGCCCATGTAAGGGGACGATCCATAGATCTCCCTCCACACTATGCCAGATGATGAATTCAAGAATGGGTGCCCCGACTGCAAGCTTGAGGCCAAGCTCTATCTGAAGAAGAGGAGATGCACCGACGATTTACGGGCACGCATATGGCAGGGGATCCCATGATGTCAGGCCGTAGATACACCACATTTATTTCGTTCTTATTTTGGCTTTGTCGTTTTTGTTATTTTATTTTCTCAGGAAATTTAGTTTTATTTCATTTATATTTTAAGCATGGTAATCTTACATTTATACTCGAGGTGACTTATCAACCGGTTATGCTAAATAAAATTAAATTTATTTGGCATCAAGAGAGGTTTCTATGGTTCTCTCTCCCACCTCCATCGAACCCCCTTTCTCCCACACCAATAGGTCAGCCGCCAGCCCTCTCTTGAACGCAGCGTTACCTCCAACAGCATCTACAACCACTGTTTTTTTGCAGCATCCCTAGCGGTTGTTTCCTGCATGCTGCCAGCGTCGTTTCTAGCATCGGTCCGACCGGATGCCAGCTCGCGCCGGTGTCTCCCTCGCACACCAACTTAGACTCCACTCCGCTCTTCTATTACGCTTGACGCTCCCACTTCACACGAAAAGCTCAAATCTTCTATCTCAACATCGATCGCCATCAAGGATCAAGGGGGAATCATCGACCGTGACAATCCTTACCTTCCTTGATTGCATCCGTCCGGTAACACTGTCTTATGCACCGGCCTATCATCCTCCTATGCATTTTGTCTCTTACCCCATATCCCCATAATATATGTATGGTTCGATGCTTCTGATTCTGAAAGAAGCTGTTATTATGAATAGCCTCAGTTATTGCCTAAATTATGGACCCCATTTCACCATGCATTTACATGACGTGGGGTCTGGCTTCATTGTATGTTCCACTTGTTTGCTTCATGAGATTGAACCAAGCAATATCAGATCCAAGGTAAATGCTACTGAAAGTTGGTCTATGATGTATTCATGGGTCCATCAATATTTCATTAAAGGAGTTAAAGTGTTGCTAAATATTATTAGTAAAGTTAAAGTTAGCACATGTGAAAACCTCATATTCTAGATCCACACTGTTTAGTATGGTTGTTTTTAGATTGCTTGAAGTCTGGCTCTTCTAGGATTAACAAAATTAAGAGAGAATGAGAAAGTGTCACGACCCGTCTCGATAAAAGTCAGAGTGCGCTTTGGGGCGGGCCGTGATGCTACAGGCATGGGCGGAAGGAGAATCCATGTCTGTTAGGCGAAAGCTGAGATACTGATAAATAGTTTTAAAAATAGTTATTTTTGGTAAAGCAGATTGTTTTATTGCGGAAGGGTTAAAATATGACAGTGAGAAATTAATGCACATGTATTTTAGTAAAAACCCATGAAGTTCTGATACAGTTCAATATGCAGTGACAACTCAGAGAAATGAACATGCAAATCATGTCAAAGTCTAGTACATATAATATTTAGCCTAGCAGTTGTCCATGCAAACAAGGAAAATGGCTGATTATAATTATTACATAACAGAAATATCCGACAATAAAAGAAATGAAACATAAAGACAAAACCTGAAGTTTGACGCAGATCGGCTCATGAAGCAAGCGACGCAGGCACGAACGCTAAGGCAAATTCCAAAACAAGAAGAAAAAACCTCAGAATATTGAAATAAACAGGAGCAAAGCAAAATAATATACGAGCAGAGGAAACAGAATATTGTGAACCGTTTTTCATGGAGCAAAGCTAACAAGACAGGCAAACAGAAATATCTAGAATTATTAGACTACTCCGGGGTAAAGCATATAAAGATGATCATGTAATAACATAAGTTGTAACAAGTGAAATTGTAGATGTTTTTGGTTGACGCGCAAGATTCATGATTCAGACAGATTCAAGTACGGATTTAGGAGATTCATAAATTTATGCTCGCTATGACCGGTCCTTTGTTCCCATTAGGGATTCAAGAGGGAACCCAAGTCAAGGAGTTGCGTCAATTAAAACCCTACTGTTCAATTGTTTACTTGTGTTATTAATGAAATAATTCATGTTTGAGTGATTCTGGTATATCAAGACATGTAACCAAATACTGATTCAGATATACAAGAGTAGAATTTTCAAACGTGAAAAGAGGTGCATGACATTAGATAATTTAAAAGATTCATAGATTGGTGATTCTAACTGGAACAGACTCAAGCTAAAGAAATACATCAGATCAAGAAATAAACTTTATCCAAGTCTTTCAACCAAACAGGCATAAGAAACAGGATTCGATAACTCAAATAACTCGAAAGAGAGTTTTGAAACTTGCGGGTTCAAGTATTCACGAGTAATAAAATTACTATCCATCATTTTCTAGGATACCAAATATTCCTTTAGATTAAGCCATTTCAAAACACGAATATCTTCTAAGTAAACATGTGTACGATCCAAACATTTCATATCAAACACAATTCATCTAAGTAGAAATCCAATTAAAATTATCACTCACGTTCACAACTCGTGTTATTTCAAACACATGATACCTCAATCCATTAACCAGTCAATTTAGGCATTCAAGATCTAAATTTATTTGACGAAACATGCATTCAAAAGTAAATCATAAAATTATAAGGACAGACACATGAATTGAAGTTCAATGTTTGCAAGAGAGGAGGATCTCTACTTTCCTTAAATGAGGTTGAATCTGACGGCGGCGGCTAAGCGGCGCAAGCAAAAACAGAAATCATATTTTGAACCTATTAAGAATGATGAAATTGATATTGTACAATTCACTACACTAACACAATCACTTCTATTTTTACAAAAATCTAAAACACGAGAGGGTTAGCAGGTTACCTCCCTCAAAAGTGAGGGGATAGGAGAAACCCTAAACCGGAGAGGGCTCTGCGTGATCCTACCAATTGAATTGAGGAGCGGCACCGGAAATCATAATTACCATGACGGTTATACGCTTAAAGGAGGGCAATAAAATCTTGAATCACAGTTGAACATAAATTGGAGACAAAAATAAATATAAATGATGCAAGAGAATCTGAATAGAGGCGAAGTAGGAGGAATCTTACCCAAAAGAAGTCATATCCGGGCTAAAAAAATCCGAGCAGAGAGGGATTCGAGCAAACCCTAGGAGAAAACGGAGCCCAAGAGAGAGAGGGGTTGCCGGCCTATGAGGGAGAGGGGGGAGGCTGCTGGAGGGAGCTGCTAGAGAGAGCTGCTGCCAGCTCCTGGAAGAGGGATGCTGGAGGAGCAGGAGGAGTCGGCCAGAGGAAGAGGAGAGAAGCAGGCGGCGTCTAGCCGGAGGTATGGGAGACGGGATTAGCCGGCCAGGAGAAGTCGGAGGAGCAAGAGGACGCGGCGACGGAAGAGATGCCGGCGGGATCAGGAGGAGGCGGCGGGCATGGAGTCGAGCGCAGGAGACGAGATCGGGAAATAGGGGGTGCGGCTTGCGGGAAAAAGAATAGGAGGGGGGGCTGGCTCGGTTTAGGCTTAAAAGATGAGAAAGCCCTAAAATTTCAATTTACAAAAATGTTATTATTATTTAATACCTTCATTTTGTTTTTTTTAATACAGGTTGTTACAAATAGCCAGACTACTAGGGAGTATCCCTCAGTAACTCTAGCTCCAATGGTTGTCTAGAAAAAAGTGGGCTAAGATAAATCTTCCCGTTTGGGAGTTTTTGTTCCATCTCCGTTGGGAGAAAAACATCACCGCTCCTTTAAAATTGTTTGTTAAACTCTCGTTCCCACCACCACCGCTCAAAAACTCCATTTTGGCCCTTTTCTGAGACTGCGGTGATGGGGACCATAGTCCACGGACGGGTTGACCCATATTGGAGCCTGTTCGGGTTTACACTCGTCGTAGGAGGGGTTAGGATCATCGTATAGACGATCCAAGTCCGTTGTCGCGTTCAGAGCGTCGACGAGATACTATCTATGCATTTTTGTATTTTTCTACACATTATTCGTGTATTGTTTGGATGTTGTCATTTCTGCCAATCACAATCGTGCCCGCTTAACCACTTTCATAACCTCTTCCCCATCTCAAACGAGACTCATGGTCTATCCTAAAAGGAAAAAGAGAGAGTTTCTGCCATCAATCTCCTACAACATTTCCCCAGGCGCTTCTCTGTTGTTCCAGTGCAGCCTCCGCTGCAAAGCCCTGGTTCCTCACGGCTAGTCGCTGATTGCAGACCGTCTTTGGTTCCAGACTGGAGGATTTACTCGAGGTCATCTTAGCTCTCTCCTGCAGCTTGCGTCAACTCTTTCTGAGGAGAATTTGGGTTGTTCCAAGCAATCTCGGCGACCTGCCTCTGTCTCTAGCTATCCAAAACAGTCATCGACTCCTTCCCGTGTTTCGTAGCCTACAAAAATTCAGTTCCTGCCACTGAAAATCGCCAAATAGAGTTACTTGCATCTCTCCTTCTCTGTCTCGGGTTCTTTGTTTCAACCAGCTGCAGTCCAATATCATTTCAGTCCTTGGAAAGTGTAGATTAGTGCAGAAAACAACTATTTCAGTGGAGGAATTGTGTTAATCCCGTTGTTTGCACGTGATACTGCAGTAAACCTTCTTCGTTGGCCGTAATATTTTTCTTTTTCCTTTTTTAGTTACTTGCGTAAGTTCTTATTTGGAAGTTCTAATTGTTGATATTGAATATTACATTGGAAAACATATGTATTTAATTAACGCACGCTTAATTTGATTGTAACTTGATCTTACTTGCTTTAATTAAAGTCCAATTTTGATTATGCGTGTTTGTTCATTACCTTTATGACTTCTGAATTATTGCAAGCGAATGTTGGACTATTGCATGTGCACCGCATTCATCTAGGTTTTCCCCTACACCAACACACTTGCATCATACATTAGAGTTTTCTTAGTGCATTTTCACACCACGGCCTTCAATTTACTCTGCGTCATGCAGCCACTTCTCTCTATCTCCCACCGCTTCATTCTCACTGCTCTCATTCTCACGGCTCCCACTCCCACCGCCTAAACAAACAGAACCTAAGGATCACTGTTGTTAGCAAAGGATGATATCACATTGAGCATGACACTTGTAAACTACGAAGTACAGATAGTTACAAAGGCCTTGCATATCGTATCCGAAATGTATGGAAGTTGAGAAATTCATTCTTGAAACTCTCGATTTCTTTTAATTTTAAATAAAAAAAGTCACTGATGCTTTTTGATACGCCCCAAGTATCCTTTAAAATGCTCACAAATTGTGTATATAATTGAAATAAATATGGTTTTTCTTATTAATTTCTTATATCTCTACAATGTTACATTGCTCCCCTATATATACACAACAGAGGGGAACCAAATACATGATCTGTGATGTGGGACTAAATACAAAAGGAGGAGTGGGCTATACGCACACCAATTTGTGCTAAACGCACACCAATTATCAACACTCCCCCCTCAAGGTGGGGCGAAAGATATCCACTAAGCCCATCTTGTCATACAACCTTGATAAATCCAGTGAGTTAAGTCCTTTAGTTAAACAATCGGCCACTTGGTCTTTTGTAACCACATGTCCAAGTGATGCAGGACAGGCGTCCCACCTGCCTGCCACCCTGGATACCTGGCGTCGCACCACAGCCCAGGGGTCCCACCGGGAGTCCACCAGATGAGCCTTATCAGGTCCCGCAGACCGTACACCCCAACCCCTCCCCGGCCCCACCACAGGGCCGATAGGTTGTTGAGGCCAGGGCTCGATCCCCCGACCTCCTTGATAAAGAGCTCTTCGGCAAGCTCTCATCACCAACTGAGCCGCGGCTCAGTTGGTGATGAGAGCTTGCCGAAGAGCTCTTTATCAAGGAGGTCGGGGGATCGAGCCCTGGCCTCACTTTTATGATGCAGGACAGGCGTCCCACCTGCCTGCCACCCTGGATACCTGGCGTCGCACCACAGCCCAGGGGTCCCACCGGGAGTCCACCAGATGAGCCTTATCAGGTCCCGCAGACCGTACACCCCAACTCCTCCCCGGCCCCACCACAGGGCCGATAGGTTGTTGAGGTCAGGGCTCGATCCCCCGACCTCCTTGATAAAGAGCTCTTCGGCAAGCTCTCATCATCAACTGAGCCGCGGCTCAGTTTGTGATGAGAGCTTGCCGAAGAGCTCTTTATCAAGGAGGTCGGGGGATCGAGCCCTGGCCTCAACAACCTATCGGCCCTGTGGTGGGGCCGGGGATGGGTTGGGGTGTACGGTTTGCGGGACCTGATAAGGCTCATCGGGTGGACTCCCGGTGGGACCCCTGGGCTGTAGTGCGACGCCAGGTATCCAGGGTGGCAGGCAGGTGGGACGCCTGTCCTGCATCACCAAGCTTCAGTACCCCGCTATCCAACTTCTCTTTAATGACGAATCTGTCGATTTCTATATGCTTAGTTCTGTCATGTTGGACGGGATTATTTGCAATGCTAATAGTTGACTTGCTGTCACACCATAATGTCATTTTTTCTCTTTGATCTGTCTTGAGTTCAACCAGCAGGGCTTTTAGCCATAACATTTCCCCCACACCTAAGGCCATGGCCCTGTACTCTGCCTCTGATGTAGATCTCACAACTACAGTCTGCTTCTTGCTTCTCCAAGAGACTAGATTGCCCCCTATAAACATGCAATATCCTGACGTGGACCTCCTGTCATCAGCGCAACTAGCCCAATCAGAATCACAATAGCCCTCGATGTTTAAATGCCCATTATTCCGGAATATTAGCCCCTTTCCTGGAGCACTCTTCAAGTACCTAAGGATCTGATACACGACATCCATGTGACCTTTCCTAGGATCATGCATATAGTGGGCCACCACACTTACGACGAAAGCTATCTCAGGATGTGTGTGGCTCAGATATATCAAGCGGCCTACCAACCTTTGGTACCTCTCTCTATCAATTGGCTCTCCTGCCTCAGCATTGAGCTTGTTCTTTTGATCAATAGGGGCAACTACAGGTCTGCACCCCCAACATCCCTGTCTCTTTTAGCAGATCTAGCACATACTTCCGTTGGGATAGAACAATCCCTTCTGCACCACGAGCTACCTCAATCCCCAGGAAGTATCTTAGTTTCCCTAAGTCCTTTACCTCAAATTCTTTGCCCAACTTCGTCTTCAGCTGATCAATTTCGCTCTCATCATCACCTATAATAATTATGTCATCGACATACACAGCGAGCATTGTAGTGTGAACTCCATGTCGTTTAAAGAACACTGTATGGTCAGCATTGGTTTGCTGATATCCCATGTTAACCATAGCTCTCCTAAACTTGTCAAACCAGGCTCGAGGAGACTGTTTTGACCCATATAGAGACTTCTTGAGTCTGCACACCTTTCCTGTAGTTTGGTCTGTTCCAAAGCCGGTGGTACCTCCATGTACACCTCTTCCAGTAAATCCCCATGAAGAAAGGCATTCTTCACGTCGAGCTGATGTAATTTCCATCCCTCATTTGCTGCCAAGGATATCAGTGTCCGTACTGTGCTCATCTTTGCGACGGGTGCAAAAGTCTCGTCGTAATCAATGGCATAAGTCTGGCAGTATCCTTTTGCTACTAATCGAGCCTTGTAGCGCTCAACCAGACCCTCTGGGTTTTGTTTCACAGTGAAAACCCACTTGCACCCAACTGCCCTTTTTCCTGGTGGTAGCGACACGAGATCCCATGTTTTATTCTTTTCCAATGCCCCAAGTTCTTCTACCATTGCAGCTTTCCACTGTGGATCTTCCTTAGCAACCTGCCAACACTTGGGAATAGAGACAATGTCCAAAGATGCAATGAATGCTTCATGTATAAGTGATATATGAGAGTAGGAAACAAATTGGGCAATATCACGAGGAAACTCGTATCGATCAGGTGAGACTCCCGCATTCCTGCGGGAACTCCTCCTTACCGGTGTGGGAGTGGAAATAGTGGGATGAGGAACTACATCACCTGTAAATTCGGAGATCGAGGTGGATGGAGTAGGTGCCTCAGGAGTCGGGGTAGGTAGAGACAGGGGACTTGGCACAAGTGGTACTGTATGCATTGTAGGTACTATAACCTCGTTATGCTGCCTCCTTCTTGTATACACTCTTAGCTCCCCCTGAACTTGAGGTCTTCTATTCGCAGAGTCATGCTCTTCATGTACCGGCATCACATCCGACTCTATGCCCTTTTGCATAAGTGGATAAGGGATACTCACTATCCGTTTCTCACCACCACTGTTATCCTCCCCCTCTCGCATCATACCACCACTGTTGTCCTCCCCCTCTTGCATCATATTGCTTGTAACGAGTGGGTCCTCTAGTGGCGAGTCAACTGGAGAAGAATAATATGACTCACATTCTCTAAATGTGACATCCATACTGACGAATAATTTTCTTTCCACTGGACTCCAACACACGTACCCCTTTTTAGTAGCCGAATACCCAACAAAAACACACTTTAGAGCCCTTGGATCTAGATTTCCCACATTGGGTCTATTATCATGTACAAAGCATACACAACCAAAGGTCTTGAGAGGTAAAATCTCTTCCTTCTTCCCTCGCAACACCTCAATCAGAGACTTCCAATCCAGTACTCGCGAGGGCATTCGATTGATCAAATAAGCTGCTGTTAGGACAGCCTGCCCCCACAAGTACTTTGGTACCTTCATTGATATCATCATGCTCCGGGTTACTTCTAGAAGGAGTCTGTTCTTCCGTTCGGCTACTCCATTCTGCTCTGGTGTATATGGACAAGTGGTTTGATGTTGGATTCCTTGCGAGAACAAGTACTCTCCAAACGCTCTTTTAGTGTACTCTGTCCCATTGTCAGACCGCAACACCCTCACCACTGCACCATATTGAGTTTGAACCCATTTGTGGAAATCCTTGAAGCATGCGAATACATCACTTTTGTTTTTCATTAGATAAAGCCAGGTGACACGAGAGAAACAGTCAATGAAAGACACAAAATACCGAAATTCATTCACAGTAGGTGTGGGACATGGTCCCTAAACATCAGAATGCACAAGATTAAAAGAATGGGAACTCCTACTACCAGAACTGGAATAAGAGTTTTTGGTATGTTTTCCTAACTCACAAGCATCACATACAAGTTTGTCATGATTTGCTTTCTTAAACAAAATGGGATACATTTGACTTAAAGCAACAAAAAAAGGGTGACCCAGATGCCGATGATGAAGTAGTAGCAAGTCCTCTATGTTACTCCTGTCTCCTGCAGTACTCTTTATAACAGTTGAAAGAGCTGAGTCTATACTTTCCCTATCCAGGTACCATAAGCCATTATGCCATGTGCCAGTCCCAAGTCTCCTGCCTGTCCCTTTCTCCTGGAAGATCACCTTCGGGATATCAAACAAAACAACACATTTTAGTTGAGATACAATGACACTAATGGACAAGAGATTCATAGGAAAGGAAGGATCATGCAAAACATTAGACAGAGTCAACGTGTTGGTGCATTGCACAGTGCCCTTACCAACTGCTGGCTGAGCAGTGCCATCAGCAGTTTGAATGCGTTCTAGGACTGCTAGGGGAGTATACAACGTAATTCCCTAGCGTTCCCAGTGACATGTCGAGAAGCACCAGAATCGATTATCCAATCTGATGATTTAGTGGTGGATATGGATGCGAGGGCAAGTGTATCACCAGTACCTGTGGTGGAGTGAGCAAAAAAGGCAATATTACCCATAGACGTAGTGGGTGTGCCATCCATCACACCTTTCTGCTTCCTTTGCATTAGCTGGTGGTATGCATTCAAAATCTCCTGCTCTTTTGGATGACCCATATCAGCAATACCTTCTTCTGCCACCTCCTCGCTTATCATGAGATTCACCCGATAACCTCCTCGTCCACCGCCTCTACGACCTCCACAACCGCGTCCACGACCTCCAAACTTTCCCCTTCCACCTGCATCTCGCTCTTTTGGTAGCTTGGGACAAGTTATCCGGAGATGACCTATTTCACCACAATTGTAACATTGTCGCGTCTCACTCTTGTATCCCTCGTGCCCTTGATTGGTGACCGCTAGGGCCGATTTCTCTCCCGGAAGAGTGGTTCCACCAGACTGGAGCCTAATCCTGCTCTCCTCCTGCATCATGACTGAGATTGTCTCATCCAGGGAGGGAATCTTTGGCTGAGCAAGCAACATCGCACTCCTCTGCTCAAATGTCAGGTTTAACTCCCTCATAAAGTGCATAGTCCTCCGCTTAGCATCTCGCTCCCCTTTCGTGCTTTCAGAATTTTTGCAGCATGCGGATGGTGAGAAATAATCATAGTCTGCCCATAGTCGCTCTAACTCTGCGGCATACTCCTGGATCGAGCGATCTCCATGGGTTACAGTCTCTATCGCTCGCTCGATCTGAAACACACGCATGTTGTTGTCGACTCCTGCGTAGAGCCTCTGTAACTTCCCCCAAACATCGCTTACAGTCTCTATGCCATCCACCGTGATAACGATAAACGCGATCATCGAATTTAGGAGCAAGTGTGTAACAGACTATGCGTAGTCTTCCACTCGTTGTACCCATCTGAGTCCTTCTCTGGCTCCCCCTTCTCGCCGGTCAGATAGCCCTCCAGGTTCCTTTCGGAGAGAGCCCTCTTTACCCGACGCGACCAGCTCAAGTATGTGGCTGGTCCGTCGAGCTTCAGCTCCACAGGAGGGAGATCCAGTTTTATTGGAGGCAGTGACGACTGAGTCGAGCCCTCGCCTTTGGACATCCATAAAAACTCAAAGAATACTTTTAGGTTCGCCTCCTCCATTTTGGCAACCAATTTCTCCATAAGTAGCACAACTATTTATTTATTTATTTATTTTCTTGAGTGAATGAATTCCACTGCCCACGCGGGAATCAATTCTTGTCGTGTGCTCCTGAGGTCGCCTCTCCTTGCTTTGAAGAGCCGTGTTGTTTGATTCACAAAGAGATGTCGCGCTTTTTCCCTACGCGTGACCAGATGATTCACCGTGATTCAGATCTTGAGTAATAATAGGGCATAGATGCGCTTTTAGAAAAATATAGACTATGATGCCTAATTAGATATTTCTTCTACTGAATTTTTATGAGCGTGAGCCTGCGACTTCGCATGGTACTCCGCCTTTACAATTTCTATGCCAGCTTGTGTTTTTCTTATCTGCTTGAGGGATGATTTGCTCGGGACGAGTAAATGGTTAAGTCTGGGGGTGTGATGAGTCCCATTTGTATACACATTTTTTGACTCATCTGGGTCGTATTATAGTCAATGCACTACATATTAGATCCATAATCACTCATATTTCTTCTCTATACTTCATCAACAAGTCGTGCCTCTGTCGCACCCCTCCTGCCGCAAGCAACAAGCCGCGCTTCTGTCGCAATAAGAAACCCGCTCCTGCCGCACACGCCCCGTCTGCCGCACGCCGTCTCCCGCGCTCCTGCCGCACACGCCCCGTCTGCCGCACGCCGTCTCCCGCGCTCCTGCCGCAAGCAACAAGCCGCCCTTCTGTCGCAAGGAGAAGTCGCGCTCCTGCCGCACTGTGCTCCCGCAAGCGTTCCTGCGCAAGTGGCGCACCCCTCCAGCGCAAGTGCCGCACTCTGCCGCACTTCTCTTGCGCAAGTGTCGCACTCCTCTAGCGCAAGTGCCGCACTCCGTACTGCTGCAAGCTATGCTGAAGGAAAGTTGTCGCGCGCTCCTTCTGCGTCCTCTATGCGCAGATTTACGGCCTCCGGAGATTATCCCGCTGCACTGCTCGCTCAGGATCGATTCCAACCCTAGCTTTGATACCAAATTGAAATAAATATAGCTTTTCTTATTAATTTCTTATATCTCTACAATGTTACATTGCTCCCCTATATATACACAATAGAGGGGAACCAAATACATGATCTGTGATGTGGGACTAAATACAAAAGGAGGAGTCGGCTATACACCCACCAATTTGTGCTAAACGCACACCAATTATCAACATATATTATGATATTTATATTAAGAAAGACGTGTGTTTGGATTATAAGTGGTGAGTGTCAATTGATTACATACTTTCATTAAGGACTTCTATCTATGATATGATACAATTTTGTGGCACTGATAAATCTTGTCTTCATTTAATATATGATATGTGAGATATAATGAATGAAAAAAAATGAAGAGGATATGAATGTCTCATATATCTTCATATAAATTTTTATTTATATTTAAATTAAAATTCAAAAATGTATCACAGATCCTAGTTTTTGAAGAAGTGTTAATCTCGTATCCATATGGTAATGTATCTCGCATCTTGTCTCCATAGCATGCAACATAGCTTGTACGAAAGAACATGCCACATTGAATATTGATATGAGGAAATTGCTCTTAGTAAGTGATGCAGGGCAGACGTCACACCTGCCTACCACCCTGGAGTCCCACCAGGGGGCCCACCTGGGCATCTCACCGGGGCGGCTTTATCAGGGTTGCATCCCGTACACCCCAACCAACTCTCCGCCTGGAATCCACCAGGAAATGGTAGGTTGTTGAGGCCCAGGATCGAACACCCTACCTCCTAGATAAGAAGCTCTCACTAGAGCTCTCATCACCAATTGACCTGCAGCTCACTTGAGATCTCTAGTGAGAACTTCTTATCGGTCAGGTGTTTGATCCCCGGCCTCAACAACCTACCGCACTGTAGCCGGTGCTGGAGACGAATTTGGGTGTATGTGTGTGTTGCAGCACTGATAAAGCTGCCTTGGTGGATTCCAAGGTGGGGCCCCTGGTGGGACTCCAGGGTGGCAGGCAGGTGTGACATATGTCCTGCATCGGTAAGCTTAAGTGTACTTTTAAGGTGCTTGAGCTTAAAGCACTTACGTATTGTATGCAGTGCTTAAACTTTTGTATCTTAAGAAAATGAGTAGAAACGGTTGGTAGAATTAAGGTGGTTTAAGCTGTCTTCATCTATAGTTTAGCCAGAAACAGAAGACTTTGTAGTGCTTATTTGAACATTAATTGTTGTTTACTTTACCTTTGCTAGGATCCTCTAAGAGGTGGTAGGGATGAGCTACTTGAAGACATAGTTTCTATCATCCATACCGGCGATGCTGCTGCTCTAGCCAGAGATGTTGTTGCACCTCCGGCTCGACGCCTTGTGCCCGAAATGATCCTGCAACTGGCTCGCAAAATTAGCCCTTTCTAGATTTCAGCCTATTTTTGAGGTGATGGTCCATTAAACTGCTTTATGCACTGTTCTTGTAAGAAAAAAAATGTACATAATAATTGCTATGATTCCAACTGTGTTCATTTACCAACCGGCTACTTAATGCACGTTGATGATGTAAAATTGAATATCTGTTACATATCCCCCGGATGTTTTGATGCTAACATTTGAAATACTTTGTTTTGTGCTAACATTTGAAGTACTTTGTTTTTGGTCAGATGGACTCTTTCAGTGATCCGGTAATGTTTTGATGTGCTGCTAAGTGCTAGTATCGTATAGATCTTTCATTCATAAGTGCAATCCCCAATTTGAATTGACTCATTCTCAGCTGAAGTCGGCTCGAAGAAATTCGAGTAGACTCGAAAATCGCCTCGTGCTTAAATGGGTTCTGCCGAATTCGAACCATATCACATTTCTTCAATTTCGAGTCTGCTCGCAAAGGTCTCGAGCTGGCTTAAAATTGCTATGAGAGTTTAGAGTCGAAAAATCTGGATCCAGAAACCTTACATGAGTGAAGATAAAGTATCAAGGAGGAAGATGATTGCGACAATCGAGCGTAAGACAACAAATTATGAAGCTTACATGGTCCCAGAGAATGTAACCATATTCAACAAATCGGTTCAAATTAGGGATTGCACTTCTTGAATGATAGATATTTATGAATAATGATACTAGCAAGTAATAACACATCATTTTATTCTTTCACATCATCAACGATGGCGTTTAAAGTTTTTATCGATTTGATTTCAAACCAAGCTCAGCTTAAAGTCAACTCGAATTTCTTCGGTAAATTCGAAATCGATTTAAGCTCAAATGGGTTCAAGCCTATTTCGAACTAGCTCAATTTCTTTGATTTTGAGTCAGCTCAAAAAGATTTCTAAGTGGCTTGAAATTGCTAGCTATGAGAGGCGGACTTGGAAATTGGAGAGTGAGATAACATTACATTTAGTGAAGATAGTGTGTGTGTGTGTGTGTGGGGGGGGGGGGGGGGGGGGGGGTAGGTACCCTCAGACCTTAAAATATCATAATGGTCTTAAGTTTTGTTTTGTAGAAGAGTTTTATCAACTTCTGGCAAGTTTTGCCCCTAAACAGCATGTTCCGCAGTAAAATATTTTTAATGTTTTATAATTGATGGGGTTCCCCCAAAAATTGGTCCGATCAAACCGAAGACCCTTTAATCACAATCGTCAGGGACGCACACGAGCGAACACGCGCCCCTAATCGCGCCGCGCACGAGGCCTCGCCAGGACAGCATTCACGCCAGTACAAGCCTACACGGTCCCGGGCGCGTGCACGCCTATGCAGCATTGTCTGGCCGCGCACACGGCCCTGGCCACGCGACCCTACGCGCGAGCCTGGACGCACACCCCCGCAAGAGGTCACGGTCGCGCGCGCCTGCGCGCAGTCCTGGCCGCATGACCGCGCGCAGCAGCATGCAGTCCTTGCCGCGCACACCCGCGCGCAACCGCGCACGGCCCCGCCTGGCCGCGCGCACCCGCGCGCTACCCCGCCTGGTCGCGCGTTGGCCTGCGCGCGGCCTTGGCTGCATGCTCCTGCGCGCAGCCTCGGGCGGCCGCTCGGCCTCCCAGGTCAGGCGGTCTCTTTGGCCGCTCGGCTCTCCGGCCGTCCAGATCGGGCGGCCCCTCTGCCGCCCGACATCTTGGCCGCCTGGCCAATCGGCCGTCCAGGTCGGACGACCGCTTGGCCGCCCGGATGGGCAGCCCCCCTTGGCCGCCCGACCTCCCGCCGGCAACCGCCCGGTTCACGCCGTCAGCCGGCCTCCTCGCCGTTCTCCGGCCCCTCAACCGCTATCGTCCGATCGTTCCGCAATCTTCTCACCGTCCGATTTGCAAGGCGACGGTACGTCCTGAAGGCGCTGGCGTGAGCCCCTTCTGGGGTTGCGTGGAACTCAGCGAGCAGGCGGGGAATCAGCTGGGATGAGGCGGAGAGT
Organism: Dactylorhiza incarnata; assembly: GCA_033032865.1. Lineage (NCBI taxonomy): Eukaryota > Viridiplantae > Streptophyta > Magnoliopsida > Asparagales > Orchidaceae > Dactylorhiza > Dactylorhiza incarnata. The sequence goes on along the minus strand of JAWHQI010000123.1, from coordinate 3,664,879 downwards.
ACCAAACGGTCACGGTAGTAAAGACGCTCGCCCGTAGGCGATAAGGCGAGCAGGCAGTGGCGTCCGCCCATAAGGCCTCCACAAGCGGTTGTAGGATAGGGTCAGTCGCCACCTCGCACTGAAGATGCGAAGCATCCTCCCAAACTGTTCTGGAAATGACAGTCAAACTCGCAGTCAGCGACTGCCGAGAGAGAGCATTGGCCGCCCGGTTGGAAGACCCGGCTTGAAACTCGATCGAAAAGTCGTAGCCCAAAAGTTTGGCTACCCAAACTTGCTGAGCTGGAGTCGCAATCTTCTGATGTAGGAGGTAGCGCATGTTATGGTGATCAGTCCGGACTGTGAAGTGGCGTCCCAGCAAGTAGGGGCACCAGTGTTGGACTGCAAGAGCCAAGGCTATCAACTCGGACTCGTAAGCGGAGCGGGGGTGCACGGTGGCTGCGAACATACAGCTGAAGTAGGCGATGGGTTGTCCCGCTTTCATCAATACCGCACTGACACCCGAGCCAGACGCATCGCACTCAATCACGAACGGCTGCGAGAAGTCAGGCATAGCTAACATGTGGCCGGTGCTCAGATCTCGCTGCAGGGTCTAGAAGGCCATGACCGCTGCCGACGTCCACTAAAAGTTGTCGGTCTCTACCTTCTTCAACATGTTGGAGAGTGGTTTGGCAATCTTGTCATAGTCTCTGATGAACCGGTGATACTACCCCGTGAGACCCAAGAACCCACGAACATCGCGGAGTGATCGAGGTGCGGGCCACTGAAGGATGGCCCGAACCTTGTCCGGGTCCATAGCCACGCCGTGTGTGGAAATGTTGTGCCCCAAATAGCTAATTTTGGTCTGATCGAAAACGCACTTCTTGAGGTTCACCTAAAAGGAGTGCTCCCGGAGAGTAGCGAGAGTCGCCCGGATATGATCCAGATGGTCCTACCAAGATGAACTGTAAACCAGGATGTCATCGAAGAAAACCAAGATATACCTGCGCAGGGCCGGTCGGAATAGATCATTCATGGTGGCCTGAAAAGTGGCGGGAGCATTCGTCAAGCCGTATGGCATGACCAGGAACTCATAGTGGTCGTCGTGCGTGCAGAAAGCCATCTTGGGGACATCTTCCTCCCTGACCTAAATCTGATGGTAACCCAGACGAAGGTCCAATTTCGAGAAATAGATGGCCCTGCATAATTCGTCCAGTAACTCCTGAATGACCGAAATAGGATATTTGTTCGGAACCGTGGCCTTATTGAGTTCCCGGTAATACACGCAGAAGAGCCCACTGTCATCCTTCTTGCGGACCAGGAGGACGGGGCTCGAAAAGGGACTAACGTCGGGGCGAATGATGCCCGCGGCTAGCATATCACTGACCAGTGTCTCGATCTCATACTTATGTGCATGGCTGTACCGATACGGTCGAACTGATATGGAGGAAACACCCCCTTGCAATGAGATGCGGTGATCGGTCGTCCTGGACGGGGGAAGGCGTTTCGTGTCAGCGAAGACGTCCAGAAAAAGGTCAAAAATAACTTGCAGTGCTGGGAAGTCAGGGAACGGGTGGCCTCCTGCTCAACCACGTGCCGTAAGGAAGCCACCCAATCCACATCGGTGGATTTCTGAAGGGACCGTAGGTAGACAGATTGGCACAGTAAAGCTGAATCGCCTTCGAGCAAGCAAGGCATCCCCTCTCGGAGGAAGCAGTTGGTCATGCGGTTCCAATTCACGCTGACATCACCAAGGGTGCGGAGCCACGCTACCCTGTGAATAATGTCTACCCCGCCCAGAGAGAAAGCGTAGAAGTCCGCCTGAAAAGGGGAGTGGCCAACAATGAGAGTGAGAGCTGAGCAAAGGCCCTCAATTGCCCGACGCCTACCATTCCTTAAGCACACCGAGAAGCGATCCACCTAACGCTGGGAAATAAAGTTGTGGCTCGCCCCACTATCAATCATCACAACCACAGGGAGCTCCTGAAGCATTCCCCGAAGCTTCATCGTCTAAGGGCCCGAGAACCCGCCGATGGAGAACAAATAGAAGGTCCAATCGGTGGAAGGTGGCAGCTGGGGGTCCTCGGCATGCGTGTCCATCTCAAGGGCCTCAAAATCGGCAAGACTAGCCTCGGGTTCCTCCTCGCCAATGAGGATTCGAAGGTCCTTCAACGACGACTGGTCGGAGAGTATGGTTGTTTGCATCGGAAACACAGGCCCTTGTTACGCAGATCGTGGTATTCCTGATTTGAGATCCTGGGGTGGGCCATCAGCCTTGGAAGACGCGACGGTGGCGCGGCACGACCGAGGGTCGGGGGTGGATCCAACTGTGGAGGGCGGTAGACCATTGCACGGCGGTTGACCGGGCGCGACAGAAGCACGGTGGGTGGCATGTCCGTGTCCATAGGCCGAGCTTAGAAATTCGCTTCGACCAAGCGGGCAAGAATGTGTGGGTGCGGATTCGGGCACGAATGTGTGGAAGAAGCCCATGCATGAAGAAGCTGAAGTAGTGGTCCGACGGAACGCCCGACACATGCGTAGCGAGGGCAATGAACTCATCAATGTAATCATCAAGGGACCCCGTCTGGCGGACGCCGCAGAGACGCTCCACCGCGGAGCCCGAGTAACGAGTGTTGTAACGGCGAATGAGCTCCTGTTTGAGATCTGACCAAGATATGGTCGGCTTGGATTGACAAAGCCAACGCACCTAGTGGAGAGCGGAGCCCTCCATGTCAATGAGGGTCGTGCTGACCTTATGTGGTTCCGAGATCTGCTGGATATCAAAGAACTGTTCGGCATCCCATCAGATCGGTGCCATTGAAGGAGGGAACATCGAAGGAGAGAGGTCCCGGGGAGAAAACCGCGATCGGAGGGGTTGGGTCCTTGTACGGGTCTGGCGTGCTCCGAGGAGAGACGGAGAGTCCGTGTTGGAAGTAGTGGACGCGCTGGGGCGGGCGGCCATGATGGTATCGAGTTTCGCGTCCATGCGTATCATGAGGGCCTGTAGAGACGTAATGGTGTCGTCATGATCGTCCAGATGATGGAGGATGGTCGGATCCGTGGAAGGAGTAGGGGTCGGTGCGTCGGAATGAGTCATCGAGCGTAGCCGGGGTGGCATGCACTCGGCAAGGAGCAGACGAAGAGGGGGGGGGGGGGGGGGGGGGGGGCAGATTGGACGGGGCTGGCGATCGGCGGGGAAGACCGAAAATCGGCGAGCACGGGCGACGGGGAGCGGTCGGGATCGAGAGATGAGAGTCGCGCTTGGGAAGCGGTTGGGGCAAGAGCAGATAGTGCGAGCTGGTACGCTTCGAGCGACAGAAACCGCGGCCGGAAGGAGGCTATGTCGTACCAAATTGTTAGGAGAGGGAAAATAGAGGGAGGGAGAAGAGAAATTAGGAGAGATAGAAGAGAGAGAAGTCCCAAGTTTTCATTCCAAAATCAAGATGCCCAAAATACACTAGCTACCGGCTTATATAGGTGTCGTGCTCAAGTACATAAAAGAGACACGAGACGAAACCCAATACGTTCGGCTAAACCGACACGTTACTGGCACGTTGGCACGATGCTCGCGACGTTGATACACTCGCCACACTGGCAGACGCCCTTTGACTTCTTCCGCCTCGTCGGTGTAAGTTTGCAATTTTGCTGGTTGCACATTTCTATCTTTTGAAATTGCAAAAACCTCCCCTGTAATTTATATTTCATAGCATGTATGCGTAAAAATACTCTCCTAGAGGAGACCTCCAGGGGGGATATTTCTGTGCATGCATGTAGTAGTTCATAATTAATAGTGTGTATATATATATAACTTTTCCTTGATTGGATCTTTCTAAATATGTCAAGGCTCTGCCATAACTGTAGTAGTTCGTATTCATAAGCTCTTCAGTAAACTTCTACAATTTCTCTCATCAAAATAAAAAAAATATTCTTCCAGATTCATTTCAGCAGTGTAGATTCTCTAGCTGTAAGTATATTTTGGTGATTAACAGCTTGTTGTATATGAGAAATGGCTCCATTGTTGAATTTTGTTCAAAGTTTCTTCTTTATTTTTTTTTTTTTTTAAGAAAATTAAATAAACTGATTTGGTTCATAGTTAATTATTGTCATCTTCAAAAACCTAACAACTTTCCTTGGTTTCAGGCATTACTTATTTTGCATTCCAGACATACAATGTATGCGTCATCTGGATAAGTAGACATTACACAATTCCCGCATAATATTAAAATAGATTATGTTCTTTATTTCATTCTTCCGGTATCTCGTACTTGTTGGAATTATCGAGTCAATGTCGGTCTATTAGAGTCTTTAGGTATAGTTGGGTTTAGTCCCACATTGCAGTTTTAATTTTGTGAGTCCATGTAAGTCCTATTTAAATGCCCTTAAGTAGATGAATAAGATTGCACTAGTTCTATTTTCTCCTCTTTCAACAGTACTTCCAAGAGGCTTGTCCTTCTTCATTAATGGATCTTTGAAGTTCTGATAGTAAAGCTTCCTGCTGTTATATACAAAAAAAAAGGAGTTCTCAGTGTTATTCCGACTCGACCACGATGCAAGATGCCGCGAAGCACAAGTTCGTCTAGATGGCCAGTCGAAGTACCATTGTTTCGTCAAGTTATGTAGGTACGACCTTTTCTCAATCTCTTAGAGTGTGGAACTAGTGATTTCTTGCTCTGCTGGACTCCATCGCATTAAACCAATCAGATTTATATTCTTGCAATCAACTATTTATGCATAAAATGTCAACTGTTATGAGTACTTTTTTGTTAATATGTTCCTGCTACTTTCTGTCTCTTGATTAGTCTAATTCCATCAATCATTTGCTCGAGTCATGGGATTCGAACCATTTAAATTTATTTCTCGTTAGTCCTGAATGAAAGCATGAGAGGTCTGATTCCATCAATCCTTGCTCTTTGCTCATGTCATAAGATTTCAACTCCTTCAATATTTTTATTTTCTTCGAGGAAAAAATAGTTTTCTTGAGCCTAATGGCTCAATCCCATGTCACACAATTAAAAAAAGTTTGTGTTACAGGACAAATACCCTATACTGAAAGGAATATGCTTAGAATAATCCCACATCAGGAAACCCTTAGGGCCCGTTCGTTTGGTCGGAATTGAGAGGAAGGAATTAGAAATGGCTCGCCAATTCCAATTCTGCTGTTCGGCGTGCCTTTTTTTCGGGCGGAATTGGAATTCGGCTGAATTCCATAGGAATTCAATTTTGTCTATAGTTCTTCACCCCGAATTCTTACCTACGAGCTACTCTTTCCCAATTCCATTCTCGCATATTTCGCCCGGGCGCGCATATTTCGCCCGAGCGCGCATTTTTCACCCGCACGCACATTTTTCGCCTGGGCGCTCATTTTTCGCCCGTGCGCGCATTTTTGTCGGTGCACTCATTTTTCGTCCAGGCGCGCATTTTTCGTCCGGACGCACATTTTTCGCCCGAGCACGCATTTTTCGCCCGGAAGCGCATTTTTCGCCCGAACGCCCATTCTTTCGGACGGGCGCTCATTTATCTCCCGGACGAGTATTTTTCGCGGGGCACGCATTTTTCTCTCAAACACCCATTTTTCGCCCGGGCGAGCAATTTTTGCCCGGGCTCGCACTTTTTCGCCCAGGCGCGCATTTTTCGCCCTGGCGCACATTTTTTGTCCGGGTGTGCATTTTTCGCCCGGGTGCGCATTTTTCGCCCGTGCGCGGATTTTTGTCGGTGCGCGCATTTTTCGTCCGGGTGCGCATTTTTCGCCCAAGCGAGCATTTTTCGCCAGGATGCGCATTTTTTGTCCGGGCACACATTTTTCGTCCGGGTGCGCAATTTTTGCCCGAGCGCGCATGTTTCGCCCGTGCGCGCATTTTTGTCGGTGCGCGTATTTTTCGTTCGGGCGCACATTTTTCGCCCGGGCGCATTTTTCGCCCGGAAGCGCATTTTTTGCCCGAAAAAAATTGCGCGACTAGGCGAAAAAAGCGGGCCCGGGCGAAAAAATGCGCGCCCGAGCGAAAAATGCGCGACCGGGAAAAAATTACGCGACCGAGCGAAAAATTCTTGAACAAAAGAATTGTCAATTCCAATTCCTTTTTGAATGCAGCCGAACAACAGAATTGGAATTGTCGCAATTCTGATTCCCATGAGAATTGAAATTGGGACAATTCCAATTCTGATCCCCCAATTCCGTCCAAACGAACGAACCCTTGTAGCATTTAGATCTTGGGTTATCTCCACCAGCAACAAATTTATTTTGGGTTGGATGCATAAGTTCCAACAAATTTCATCCCCTTCTTCCACCGATCAAAATGAAATTTCACACCCAGGCTCCGTTGGGCATGGTGGTGGCGATCATGAAATGAACCGTAGTTTGTAAACGCCCGACCTCACCTATGGAACTTCATCCACTTTTATGTTAAAACACTAAATTTCTTTTCTTAGCGGTGGTCATAACCGTTGTCATGCCAAACATACATTCTATGATGGTGGCATTTTTGTCCAAACTCATCGGAGCAAAAATGCTGCGCTAGGCTTCGTTTTGCAGGACGGTGGCGGTCGTGAACGCGGTGGTAAAACCGTCATTTGTGAACGGGCACCTAAGGAACTCCATCCACTTTTATGTTCAAGTGGCTTAAGTTCCTTAGGTGGGCATTCATGAATGACGGTTTTACCACCGCGTTCATGACCGCCACCACTGTACCAAACGGAGCCCTAGTCTTCGAGCCCCTGACATGTCAATATAGACCACTGTCAATTTATCAGTTTGAGTTTATCATATGAGAGATATTATCATGTAGCATAATAAGACTATATATTATTTCCATAGGCAAACTAGCATACACATTCCATATAGCCTGATTTAAGGCTCAGGAGAGCTTTACTTGAGTTACATAATGTTGATAAAGGGTACGTGCACTTAAAGTAAACCACAAGTCTTGGTACATCATTCCAGGTGACAACCTCTTCCTAACTTCTGCTCTTAATTTTTTCCTGCTGGTTTACCGACTTTGGCCTGCATGACAGAAACCACAACCTCAAGTTATTTGCATTTTAAAGTAATAAATTCACTACCTTGATTGAATATTCAAGTTTTTTTTCTCATTTAGCTTCATGAAATTCAAGATATGCTCTCATTTATCCGCTGGAATTTAGACAATATACCTGAATTTTAGTCGGCGCACGAGTCTTCTGCTCCACCTTGGGAGCAGGCTTTGCCGGGACGGCCTTGGGTTTAACTTCAGGTGCCTTAGCGGGTTCCTTAATGGGCAGCCCTAAGGGCACCTGAGAAGGCTGGCAACTCGCGGGCTTCTCTGCCTTCATGGATGCCATTTAGTCTTTTCTTCTCACTGAACTCCAAATTCTGCGGAGGGGTTGTGAGAAACTTGTGGTGTGTGGGGGAGAATTTATAGCAGAAAATCCCTCATTAGAAGTGTAGAAAAGTAGTGGTTCAGGGATCAGATGATAAGATGTTTAGGGGCTGTAGGGATGGTATCAAAATAATGTGGATTGTAAAGTTAGAATTATTGCATAAAGAAATAGATTCATAGACTTTTCCATTCATTCCCCTTCAACTGGTGGGTGGAATCTTTGAAACTCTAGGCCATCGATAGCGAGGAATACCATCGAATCTACCAGCTTGATTTGTGTATTTTGCTCGCTGTTTATACGTCCCTCAAATCCGTGCATCAGAAAAAATTTCAGATAAAAGATTAACCAGTAGAGAGCGCACGGTAAGCATGACAGGGCAGTAGGTTTTTGCTCCTGTGAGTTTGGACAAAAACGTCACCATCATAGAATGTACGTTTGGCATGACAACGGTTATGACCGTCATCAAGAAAAGAAAACTAGTTTTGAGCATAAAAGCGGATGAAGTTCCTTAGGTGAGGTCGGGCGTTCACGAAGGTTCATAACCACCGCACCTCCACCACCGTGCCAAACAGAGCCTCTATTTCGCTTCCTTAATTTTCTTGGCACTGATGATGTTGACATGTGTTGAATCTTTACTGTATTTGGAGTTTGTTCTTCGTTTTTTTTTTTTTTTGCTTGATTATTCCTAACATATTTGCGAAGGGGAACCTTGGCGCACCGGTTGAGATGTTGCCGTGTGACCTTGGGGTCACCAGTTGGAGTCCTGGAAGTAAGGTTTGCCTACATTTCACCCTTGTGGTGGGACCCTTCCCCGGACCCTCACTGTGCGGGGTTGCCTTTGTGCACCGGGCTGCCCTATTCATAACATAGAATATTCTACTAGTGCCTGGCAGGACCCTACTTCGCTGAGTGTGTATGTGGTGGTGAATATTACTTCGCTGAGTGTGTTGGGGAGAAAGAGGATGCATTTTTGCTCTCTTTCATTTTGATAGAAGATAGGTGTAGATTGAGTTTGTCAACGGATTTGGACGTTATTAGGCTTGATCAGCGGATCTATTATTGCGTCCGAACGACTAATATAGGCTCGTAAGACGAAAATAATAATTTGTTCGAGGGACAAGTAAAATGATCGAGGCATCGGCCACTTTTAGTTCGTCCTAGGATCATTTTTACAACCATTTTTTATGTTTTAAAATGTAGGAAGGTTTGGCGGCCCAGATTGAAAGGACTCATCCAACGACCTCAATGTTATCCAACTAACCTGCAATCTAGCTCGAGTGTCAACTAATGCATGGACACGAAAAGTTGCATCGGACGTCACTTGTGTTGTATGCCATGGTTTCAAATGTTGCTCTGCAGTATGCTGCTTGCATTGAATGCCGCCGCTTCAGACAATCACGTCTGATGGGTCTCAGTAAGATGTTGCTTGTGTCGGATGTTGCTCTGCCTGGTGCTATTACACTGGGCTTTGCATGCATCTAACGCCGCGCATCAAAAGTCGTGTAGCAAATCGTTTAGGTTGGTCGTCATCGCGTCGAGCGTTGCTCCAGCAAACACCGCTTGCAGCAGACGTTACAACATCAAATCTAAGCAATCCAGAGCATTCTACCAGCAAATCCAACCCTAAACCATCACACTTCTCTCGAGTTTAGATATCACTTTCGTTGAAAATTAACCTTGGCTGCTCGACCAGGATTTGTTTCTCAAACCTCTCTCTTTCTCTCCTTTTATTTGAGTCTAATAAATTCGAGCGAAATACTCATTATCTATGGGCTCAAATGGGATGAATAAATATACATTTTAGCCTTTTTATTCCCACACTTTAACAGACGTTTAGCATGCACAACCCGATGAATAGCCAGTAGAATGGACTGCTTAGTCAGTCTATTCCGAAAGCGAGGTTGATTCGATAGTGCGCGTTCTAAGAGGTTTCTATGAAGTGCGCGTTCTAAGAGGTTTCTATGAAAACCTGCATGCTACACAGTCCGCACTCCTATGTCCGGTTGTCTCGGATAGGGGCTGAGTTCTGGTTCAATTCTGGTGTTGCTTGCTTGTGAGTTCGGAGATTGGAATGTTTCTCATATGATTCTGATTTCGGAACAGATTACTCAGTCTTAGTTTCATAGTGAGACTGAGTAAAGATTAGACTCTTCGCTCTCTTTCTGCTTATGAGCGGGAAACTTTCTTGTATGATCTTCACTTCTTATTCCAGATTCAGTAGAAAAGAGAAATTCTCTCGTATGGAACTGATAGCTCATAGAAGGTTAGCGGGGTTATCTGATGCCACGAGCTTGTTTCGCGTACCTACCTGCCTTTAGCCCGGTCGAGTGAGCTAGGCTTGCACCTGTGTGTGCTCCACCATCCAATGCGGCTCGACGTTTCTGCTTCGACGCTCAAGTGCTCCATAAAACTTTCCATAGCAAATCTTGGAAGTTTTAATTTGATTGAATGGTGTTGTGATTTTTTAATTTTTGTGAGATCACGGCGAGGATTGAGCTGAGGTTATACTTGCATTTGCTCCAATTTATACATTTCTAGAAATAATATCAGCATACTTTGCTAAGTTTTTCTGTATATTTATTTTTGCCGTGCTAAACATACATTCTACGATGGCCGACAAAAACGCCACCCCAAACAGAGCTCTGGTGGCGTTTTTGTCAAAACTCACCCTAAACCGCCACCCCAAACAGAGCTTTGGCGTATGAGAAAATATTTTCTATCATCGCTTATTTATAGCCCATTTCCTATTCCTCGCTTTACTTGAATTCATACGCTTTGGCCCATTTAGAATACTTACTTGGGACGAGCTGTATCTTTATTTAAATGTTAGTAAAAAAACTTAGTCCCACTAATGCGTTTGTCAGAGCAAATCCGGCCTATATATTTAATTGTGTATTAGTAAACATAAAGATACGCAACATTTTTTTTTACCAAATTCGATAATTCTTTGCAATATTATTTCTCACATTTTATGATGTTAAAATATTCAGAAAAATATAATAATAATTTAATGCATGCATCTTATACTTTTGATACCACGTGATCTGTGTGAAATTAGCCGCTGAAAAATGCATGGTAAGAATCAATGTAGTAATTGTAAAGGTATATTTGAAGAAATAACGGTTCGGAGGTTTAACGGGTTCCATACGAATATCGGGATATTCGTTACCCGTTTTAACACTAGGGTTTGCCCATAAAACCCAAGCTAGGGGCAACGGGGAGGCAGTTCCACTTTGACCACCACTCGGGATGCTTTGAGCAACCATCACAATCTCAAAATTACCCTAGGTTGCTCCCTGCTCCCGTACGCATGATCCCAAGGAGGAACCGCCCGGATTCCCGTCGAAGCTGCTCTCGCCCGGATCATCTCCGGCGCGCGCCGCTGCCATCTGATTGCAAGGAGGACTCCCGTCGAGTTCCCGCTCGACTCGCTCACTCCCGCTGCGTCCGTTTCGCCTCCGTTGCCGCCCGAAGCAGCAGCTGCCCGCCCCGACATCGCAGTCGCTCGTGCGATACCGCCGCTGCAGGCCGCCGCCGCCTGCTCTCACGTCGAGATCCCCCGTCGCCGACGCCTCTCTCGTCGGGATCCCACGCTGTCGTAACAGCTCTCACCTGGATCCCACGTCGTGTCGCCGTCACTGATCCGGTTCGCGCCCGCCTGCCGCCGCTGCCGTAGGTATCGCCATCGACGAAGCCGCAGTCGTCGGATCTCGCTACCGCAAGCCCGTCTCTGGTCGGATCCCGAGCCGCAAGCTAGTCTCCGGTCGGATCACGAGCCGCCTTCGCCGTCTCCGCTCGGATCTCGCACCATCGTCGTGTCGCCGCCGACTTTTTGCCCGATCGTGCTGCCGCCCGGCTACCGCCGACGCTAGTGACGAAAACTCCAATTTTCTAGATCGAGGCCGGATCTCCTTTGGTGGACGCACGATGATCAAGGGAAACAATTTCTCGTCCCCTGTTCCGATGATAAAGTTGGAGAAGTTCACGGCGACGGGGTTCAATGACTGGAAGTTGAACACCCAGTTTGGGATGAAGTACCTGAACGTATTCTACACCGTTCAGTCTGATCGTGCTGACTATGTTGGGACAGATGATGAGACACGGTGGATCGATGATGAGGACTTCTGTCGCGACTACTTGCTCTAGTCTGACAAAGACCTACCCAAAGGTGAAGACTGCTAAGGAGATCTGAGAGGCACTGGAGGAGCATTTCAAGCAGGAGGATTTGTCCAAAGCTCACTTGGTGGACAAGTTCCATTTCTTCACGTTTGACGAGGAGAAATCGATTCTCCCTCAGATAACTGATTTTGAAAATCTAGTTGATTCTTTGCATAGTGAGAACATTTCCCTGCCAGATAGTTTCGTTGCTGGCAACATTGTCTTCAAATTGCTTTCCACGTGGTACAATTTCAAAACTGAAATGTATCGCAAAAAGATGCAGGTTGGTCTAAACGACCTCAAGCATTTTATACGCATTGAGGATGAAAATAGGACTCGACATGCATTAAAAGTTGTTAGCAAGCAGAAAGTTGCTGCTAACATGATTTCAAACTCTAAACGCATGTCGAATCCTAAGAAGACCAAACTCACACCTAGTAGCTCCCAGGTTGCAGGCCCTAGTAAAAACATCAAAAAGTTCAAGGGCAAGTGTTTCAACTGCAACAAGTGGAGACACAACGCATTTGATTGCAGGCTTCTTAGGAAGGAAAAGGGCAAAACACCACAGGAAGGCAACCATGCAAATATGGTTAATCTTACTAAGCCATCCAACTTTGTCGCTATGGTTGGAAATGAGAAGGTCAGTACTGAGTGGTACCTTGACTCGGGGGCAACGTACACGTATGCAACAATGTTAATCTGATGACAGAGCTCACTGCTGCGAGAGAATCGGTGACCGTTGTGAACGGTGATACAACTGACGTTCTGAAGGTGGGGAATGCAACGCTACTGCTCTCCTCAGGTAAGACTTTAACTCTTAAGAATGTTAAATTTATTCCTTCACTAGCTGATAACTTAGTGTTTATTAGTCTACCATGTGATGATGGTATGTCTTTTACTTTCTGTAGCGGTAGAATAACACTATCAGTTAACTCACACTACTTTGGATGTGCCTACGTCCAAAATAGAATGTACCGACTAAGTCTAGCAAACAAAATAATTCAACAAGTTCTAACAAATTTAGTTATCCTTAAGACTTTACATTAGAGACTAGGACACGTAAACTATAGGAAAATGTTTCAAATTGTTAGAACACATCAGATTGCCTTACACTCAACAGACAAAATTGATAAATGTGAAGTGTGTGCTCAGACTAAGATCACTAGAAAATCTTTTAGTGCGGTTATTAGGAGTACAGCACCTCTAAAGCTCATACATTCTGACATTTGTGACTTCAAAAGTTTTGTCACTAGAGGAGGCATGAAGTATATGATCACTTTTATAGATGACTACTCTAGGTTCTACCATATTTATCTCCTTAAAACTAAAGATGAAGCGTTTGAAAAATTCTGTATTTTCATAACCATAGTAGAAAACCAACTTGACATGAAAATCAAAAGGTTTAGAAGTGATAGAGGAGGAGAATATATGTCTAGTGAATTCAAGTGTTTCCTTGCCCAATATGGAATCATAGCAAAAACCACTACTCCTTACTCACCCCAATCTAATGACATAGCTGAGCGTAAAAATAGAACATTAACAGAAATGTTGAACTATATGCTTCTGACTGCAGACATGACTTCTGCTTATTGGGGTGAAGCCTTCTTGACCGCAAACCACATTCTGAATAAGATTCCTTATGCTAAGTTAGAGGTTACACCATGCGAACTTTGGTTTAAGAGACCTCCAAATATTTCTAGACTTAAGACCTGGGGCTGAATAGCCTATGTTAGGGTTCCTGAACCTAGAAGGTCTAAGATTGGACCTATGACCAATACTTGTGTCTGCCTAGGTTGTGCTGAAAATAGTACTGCAGACAAATTCTTAGATATTTCCAATAATGTCGTCATAGAATCTAGGGATGCTGTGTTCTTTGAAGATAAATTCTTAAAAGATAAGAATTTGTTACTCACAGGTATATAAGTAACTATTACTGGAGAAGATCCTGAATCAGTACCGTGCACTTCTTATTCAGTTCTTGTAGACAATTTTTGCCTAGAACCTAGGAGAACTTCCGCTAGAGAGAGAACTCCCAGAACCTTTGGTAGTGATTTTGGCACTTGTCATGTTGATGCTGATCTATCCACCTATAAGGAAGCGATGAGATCAAGGAACTCACTTTTCTGGAAAGAAGCAATTGATGAAGAGATGAACTCTCTACTTCAGAACAACACCTGGAGGTTGGTTGATAGGTCAAAAATGGCTAAAAATGTAGGGTGTAAGTGGGTTCTGAAAAAGAAATTAAATCCGGATGGTAGCGTAGCTAAGTATAAAGCATGTTTGGTGGCTAAAGGATTCACACAAGTAAGCGGAGTAGACTACTTTGATGTTTATTCAACCGTGTGTCACCTAGCAACTATTCCGATTCTTTTTGTCATTGCGTCTATTGAGAACTTTGTTGTTCAACAAATGAATGTTAAGACTGCGTTCCTGAACGGAGATCTGACCGAAGAGATCTACATGAATCAACCTGAAGGTTTCATTGTAGAAGGTCAAGAAACTAAGATCTGTAAGCTGTTAAAACTACTATACGGACTAAAACAAGCACTGAAAATATGGCATGAGAAGTTTGACTATAGTGTAAAGAACATGAGATTCATGTCGAGTCTTTCGGATAAATATCTTTATATACATCATAGATCAAATAAAGTCGTTATAATATGCTTGTATGTCGATGATATGTTCATTCTAGGGACTGATCAATCTGAAGTGTATGACGTCAAGTCAGGCCTAATAAAAAAATTCAGCATTAAAGATTTAGGTATAACTGACACTATACTAGGCATGCAAGTGAGCTTTGGGAAAAATGACATCTCCCAAAGTCAAAGCCACTACATAAAGTTCATGTTGGACACGTGGGGATATAGTGACAGTAGAGCATCTGAGACACCATATGACTACAATAATCGTCTAAAGCCCAATGAAGGAGTTGCGGTTAGACAATTAGATTACTCTAAAACTGATTGGTAGTCTCATGTATGATATGGTCTGCACTAGACCTGGCATGGTCTTTACGGTAGGCATGTTATGCAGATTCACTAGTAATCCTGTCCAAGACCATTGGAATGCCCTAGATAGGCTAATGAGATATACTTAAAGCACGCCCAAAAATATGATTTAAATTACACCGGTCATCCTTCGGTTCTTGAAGGATATTCTGATGTATCATAGTGCTTGGAATTAAACGATAGCAAGTCCACTAGTGAGTTTGTATTCACACTAGGAGGAACAGATGTAACCTTGAAGTCAAAAAGGCAGTCTTGTATTGTCATATCTTCTATGGAATCTAAACTCTACGCTCTAACTTCAACAGGAGAAGAAATAGAGTGGATGAGAGATTTGGTGATGGAGATTCCACTGACGAGCCTGAAATTGAGTTATGTTGCAGTCTACTGTGATAATCAGTCTACTAAAATGATTGATATGAACACTTTGTTCAACGGCAAAAGAAGGCAACTAAGGATGAAACAATCCTGGTTGACCTCACTCACAAGTTAAGAGATTATGACCCTGATTGGTGTGAGATCAAAAGATAATGTTGCAGACGCTTTGACAAAAGGCTTGAATAGAGCTCTCACAATAAAAACACCGGGGGAGATGAGACTAAAGTTCATAGAAATATGAAACTTTCCTCTTTTGTTTATGTTTTGATAGTGAGAACATATAGTCGCAATATTCAAACATCTAATAATAAACTGAAAACCTCAAATAATGTCTTGATGAAAACTCTAGATAGTTAGATGTCAGTTATTCCACATTTGATAACTAAACATCTTTCTCGTTATAAGTTGATTCGAGAATTATTCAACTGGGAATAGAAAGTCATTGTAAAAGGTTAATCTAACATTAATGATCACCGAGCATTATTCCACATCTGATATGATGATGAAGTACATAATGATCACTAATAAGTAAGATAACAATGTTTTGATTTACAAAAATTAACACTTGACTGATCCTTGTTAAACTAGATAGAGATGCTGACAGTGTTACTTCACTACTGCTACAAGTACTAAGCTCATTCAGGTAGAGCTAGTTTACTTTAAATGTTACTGCATATGTTTCATGAATTCATAGAGTCTAAACTCATAAAATTTCTTGCAGGCACTGGTGAAGATGGAGGAGAGAAAGTAGTTTTTGACATGGATGATGATGATCTGCTATGTGAGTAGAATTGTTATATGTTTTTTGATCCATTACTATTATGTTCTTTCATACTTTTTATCCTTGGATTGCACTTTATGTTTGAATGTTTGTTTTCTGTTTGAGCAAAATTCTTATTATGTTCTAAGTGCTTTTCTTCTGAGGAAAATGTGTTAAAGTCTGAAACTTGGTAGGTATTACTTTCATGCGCTCTGAAACGTGTACGTTATTTATCACAAATATATGAGGAGATTGTAAATGTATATTTGGAGAAATAACGGTTCGGAGGCCTAACGGGTTCTGTACGGATACCGGGATATCCGTTACCCGTTCTAACCCTAGGGTTTGCCTATAAAACCCAAGCTAGGGGCAACGGGGAGGCAGTTCCACTTTGACCACCACCCAGGATTCTTCGAGCAACCGTCACAGTAATGCTAATATTTAAGCTCTATTTGGTCATGAACCGTCGTTCGTGAACTCTCAATCTCACCTAAGGAATTCCATCTATTTTTATGTTCAAAACTAGTTTTCTTATCTTGGTAGCGGTCATAATTGTTGTATGTCAAACATATATTCTATGACAGTACATTTTTGTTCAAACTCACCAGAGCAAAAAAATCGCCAAACGGATCTTAAAGACTTCAAAAGACGCTCAATAAAGATGCATTTTGTCTTCATATTAAGCTACTTAGAGTTTGGAGAAAAACACCCTCATCGAAAAAAAAATATGTGTTTGGCTTGACAATGTTTATGACCGCCACCCTAATTTTGAACATAAAAAGTGGATGGAATTCTTAATATGATTAGTCGATAAGTAAATGATTATATGATTTGATGTAATGAGATTATCACGATAATTATCAAAATACACAAATTATTCGGCATTATTATTGCAATTTTTAAAATAAAATAAAATAAAGGGAAATAGACGGTCCATGGAAGTGCGCGGCGGAGGTAGGGGCGCTGGGGGTAATTAATAGAAGGGATTGAAGGGCATTTAACATCATTAATGGGGGGATAAGGTTGTATAAATGCATCATAAATAGAACTAGGAGGATATTAAAGTTTAAACCCCATGGAAATTAACCCGTAGGCCCCCTCTTAATTACAGCAGATCCAACACGAGCTCGTCTCTTTCCCGAGGAACCCTAAATAAATAATATATAATAAATATTAAAAAGATGAAAATAAATAAATAAACAAACAAATAAATAAATAAATAAATAAAGGGTGATTAATGCGGCAATCACCGCTCTATTCATATTCATGGTGACTTCTTCTAAGTTCTAACCCCTTCCCCCTCATTATTACATTGAAATTTGTGCATCTTAATGATAAATTGATGATGCTCATCCTGATTCTACACCCCGGTTTGTAGCTATCCGATCAATTAATTGCCCCCTTCAATTAAATCCGGCGGTCGGGGTTTTTCGTTTTTTTTTCTTTTCTTTTTTGAAAAAAAAAATAGAAATTTAATGCAGAATATATTTGCAGTAATTTAGTTCGATGGAGCATGAGAGTTACAATTAACGGCGTAGGATCTGTTTGGGAGGGCGGCGTGGTAACAATTATCCGATGAATTTGGTTGTCAGTTTGACTTTTTTTTCTGCGGCGGTCATAATCGTTGTCTTGTCAAACATGCATTCCATGGCCGTAGTGTTTTTTTGTTCAAATTCACCGCAGCAAAAACACCCCGTCAAACGAAGCATAAAACTATATTTTCTCGTAAGTTAACAAGACATCTACGCATCATCCCTCTTCTATAGCTGTTTCGAGGAATTTAACAAAGGCTTCATTTGTCGCGGTTTTTTTTCTCCCGTGAGTTTGGACAAAAATGTCACCATAGGTTTGGCAAGACAATGGTTATGACAGCCACCAAATAAAATAAAATTAGGGTCTCTTTGGAAGGGCGGGAGAAGGAGCAAACGCCGCCGGAGGTGGGGATCGGAGGGGGAGGGCTGCTACTCGGAACGGCGCCTTTTCTCCGTTCCGCAGAGGGAGGGTGGGAGCAAACGTCGCACCGCGCCTCTGCGGCGTTTGTTTTCCCACATTGCGGCGGCGGCCGCTCCCGCACCAGCGTCCCGCCGCACAACCAAACGAAGCCTTAAATTTGAACATAAAAATGAACGAAATTCCTTAGGTGGGATCGGGCGTTCACGAACCATATTTCATAACCACTGCGTTCACGGTCACAAAAGCCGTGGCAAACCGAGCCAAAGGCAACTCTAATTTGATTAAAAGAAATTAAGAAAAACCACTTAGAAGGTGGTATTAGTATATGGCGTAACTTGTTTCGGCCAATCAATAACTACAGATCGGTTGCGAATATGCTACCGACAGCGCTGTGGGCCATGGCCTCAGTTTTAAAATTTAAACAGTAATTATCAAACACCTGTTCGTTATTAATAAATAAAAGAATAAATAGAAAAAACTTTAAGAAATACTTTTACTATTCAATAATTTCCCCTGTTATAATTGCTTCATATTAATCATATATATATATATATTAATCTTGTTTTAGTAAACTTCAACAAAGTAAAAATTTCTATTATTTTTTCTTAAAGTGGTGTGGAGTTGGGTTATATTCAAATGATCGAAGGTTTAAATTTGATTTGACAATAATTTTCTTAATATAAAATATATATCTATCTAAAATAAAAAAAAATAATTGATTATATATAAATGGATATATTAAAAGCACAAAATTAATTACATTAATTCCACGAGTTAAAACATTCATATTCTCTAATTGCTTTATTTTTTGAGCAATGTTATAAGCACACCAAACTAGGCTATGCGCACACCAATTTTAATTCTAAAAAAAAAAAAAAAAAAACCTAACTTCTCCCCCCCCCCCCCCCCCCCCCCCCATTAAGCGCACACCGGTCTTTTCTGCCGTTCCCGCAAGCCGCGCAGTCGATCCTCTTCCTCGCCTGTCGCTGCCCCCTCGCCTGTCGCTGTCATTGGAGGGGATCGCCGGTAGGTGGAGCTTCGCTGGAATAAAGTCCTTCGCCTTTTGGCCTTTGTTAGAGATCGCCGGCATTGAATCTAAGCAATAAGCACGATAATTTTTTGTGAGGGAAGGAAGAAAGAAGTAGCAGAAGCATGAGGAATATTAGGTTGAGTTTATCTCACCTTGGGATCTTGCAGCTATGAGGCTGCCATATGAGCTTCTGATAAGCTCGATCTGGGCGGCCGTTAAGAAAGCAATTGAATGGCTCATCAATGTGAGGACAAGATCCTTCAGAATAGAGTTTGTATATGAATCATCATAAACCCACTTCCCATGAAATATATCACAATCTACCACGCCTTTTACCCAATCTTCCATCTCCGTCTCCTTCGAGGTGTCATTAGAACCTGCATGAACTTTCTCATTTTTGAAATTATTTGGCATTCCTGATGTTGTTTGATTCTCCGGTTCAGCTCTGGGTACTGCAGTTGATGATGATGACGCCTTTTTATATGTAGATTGAGTTTCGGCAGGTGCTGAAGTTGCATTTCCCTGTGAAACAGTCATCGGTTCATTCTCAATAGTAGAAGTAAATACATTCCCTTTGGATGTTGTTTCATTCTTCTTGATGTTTGTCAATAACGATTTAAAAAATTGGTGTGACATTAACGCTTTGATGTGAAAATAAAATAATTTGACGTGTCATTAAAATTTGGCTGTCAATAGCGAAAATTAGTGTGCTTATAACATTGCTCTATTTTTTTGGGGTCATATGTGATCGAATGGGTAATGGTTCGGTCTAACTTGTTCTAAAAGTATATTAGAACTTAGAACATTAAATCAATTAGTTATAAGTAAAGAGACCCATAATATAATTTTACATTAAATCTACAAAACATATTTACGTTTATTTAGGTGAGACTATATAATTCAATAATGCTGGCATTTTCTATGACCAGGATCAACCGATCAAGCACTATCCAAATTGGTTAGGGTTCTCGTTAGATTAGCTTCACAAATAAAATTCATAATTTGAAATCGGTGTGGTAGATGTTATGAATGCTATTATAAACTATTTTTCAAGAGCCTGTGAGAAATTTAGCGAGTGACTTAGGCTCCGTTTGTCGCAGTGTTTTTGCTCTGGCGAGTTTGGACAATAACGCCACCGTCATAGAATGTATGTTTGACATGATAGCGGTTATGACCGACACCAAGAAAAGAAAACTAATTTTAAACATAACAGTGAATGAAGTTCCTTAAGCGAGGTCGGGCTTTCATGAATGATGCCTCGTAACCATTGTATTCACGGTCGCTATCGCCGTGCCAAACTGAGCCTTAGTCTGTATAATGGACGGTGGTGGCGTTTTAAAAAATTTATTCCCACCGCTACCACTGTTTTAGAGGCGTTTGGTTTCTCAGTGATAGAAAAAATGCTTGTGCCAAAAAGAAATTTCCGAAACTTTTTGAAAAGTAGCGAACTCAGAAAAGCAAAAAGGAGCATCTATCGGGCATTTTTATGCAGCGTTTAAGGGGAGCTTTGGGCTCCGGTAGAGCAACGCCAAACCTCAGTTTAGACCAAACGCATTGTTTGGTAACGTGAAGCGGGTAATTAAAGCCGTTTCTAAAATAAGCTGGTATTTGGGTAATCTTCGACCATAGCATATTAATCAAGTTTGACCGTGCCGCAAGCGCGATTCTTCGCTCCCGACCCTTGCAACCACCGTTGTTTATCTTCAAAAATTTGGCGGCCATCAACCTTGGTCGTCCTCCGTCGAAGCAAATCCGGCGGCCACCTTTGTTGTAACGGGCACGACTTCTTCGATTTTGCATGCCACCATGTTGTTGATGGTTAAGAACCACAGAGAGAGATTTATGTGCCTCAGGGTGGACATCAAAGTTAAATGATTGCGTACCCGCTACAACAAATGGTCAGCTAGAGTGGGACATGATTTGTTGCTTTTATGCTACTTTTATGGATATCTGGGTGAACATGTTTTGTTACTAATATGTTACTTTGTTTCACTTTGTTTTAGATCATGATCCATTGATTGGTTATGTTTATCTGTTGCTACAACAAATGATCACTTTGCTTTAAAATCATGATAGTTTGCTTTAAATATTTTATCATTGCTTGGTTATGTTTGTTTCAGTCGTCTTGCTTAAATCATAATAGTTTGCATAAAATGTTTTATCTGTGGTTATTAGAAAATGTCTAGTGATGACTTATATTATTCTAGTAATTAGTACGAAAAATCTAGAAGGCGTCATGTTGCTGGCTACCATCATGTTCTAACTTCAACAATATATATTATCGGAACACACCAGCTTATAATTCGGTTCTCACACACCGCGCATGACATCTAAGCCAACTGGTGACAAA
Source organism: Dactylorhiza incarnata (assembly GCA_033032865.1). Lineage (NCBI taxonomy): Eukaryota > Viridiplantae > Streptophyta > Magnoliopsida > Asparagales > Orchidaceae > Dactylorhiza > Dactylorhiza incarnata. The sequence continues at coordinate 3,643,916 of JAWHQI010000123.1, read as the reverse complement.
TGGGTGGGTGAATTACTATGTGGCCATCCAGTTAAGTTTCATAACGCTTTCAGAATGTCACAACAAAATTTTATTGATCGATTGCAAACACTATTACAAAATTATGGATTGCAAGTTCGTGAAGGGCCGCAACTAGAGAGGTCCTTGCGATGACATTATACGTTTTATCATGTAACCAGACCATCAGAAAAGCAATTAAGCGAACATTTTCAACATTCAACCGAAACTGCTAGCAGATATTTTCAACATTCAACTGAAACTGCTATCAGATATTTTAGTAAGAGTCTATGTGTTCTGTTGCGCTTTGCGGAAGATGTTATAGTGTCATAAGATGGATATTTTAATAATACTCCATCAGAAATTATGTAAGATTCATGTTACATGTCTTTTTTAAAGATTGCAGTGGTGTTGTAGATGGAACACATGTTGATGCAAGTATTCCAGTTAATAATCACAAGTGCCCAATACGGGGCTCCGCCCCTACGACCAAGCACGACAGTACCCGGCCGGCGACGGCGTTCATGCTTCGCCCACCCTCGGCGCAATGTTGTCGGGAGGCCTTTAATTCGGCTGCATGCAGGCAGGCTTCGCCTGCCTCAGCAAAGGCTTCGCCCATGCTCGATGCGTCTGCGGGCTGCACCCGCAACATATACATATGAGTACTCGAAATGACCGTAAAAGAATATACATCAATATTACAATATTTATTTTGTAAAAAAAAGTATATACTTACAAAGATTTTTTTTCCCTCTCTCGTTCCCTCTCCACCGCACTCTCTCTCTCTCTCTCTCTCTCTCTCTCTCTCTCTCTCTCTCTCTCTCTCTCTCTCTCGAAAAGTTTATTTTTTTATATTAAAATGTTTCGGATAAAACATGTGAAAGATCTTACCGTGGAAAATGAAAGCACGGTAAGAGCGTGGAGAATGCTATAATCACTTATATAATAAATTAAAGATATATATATATTAGGCGCCATGGAACTATAAATAACGTTAACGCAGAATATAATGGTTGTTTGTTACTTCAACATGTGTTTTACTTTCGTCATGGCTGGTTGGAAAAGATCAGCGCATGATAGTCCTATTTAAAATTTTGCAATAAGCAATCCCAAATATCCCCCCCCCCCCCCCCTTGAGGTACTTATATTTTTTTTAAAACCGTGCGTCGATCATGCAGGAAAGTAATATTTGATCGACGTTGGATATCCGCTACAAAGAGGTTATATAAAACATATCCAGATACACGATACCATCTTCCTGATTTTGCTCGTGATAGTCGTCCAGTTGAAGGACTCCGAGAGAGTTTTAATCAAGCACAATCTTCTCATAGGAGCTAGTCTGATTGAACGTACATTTGGCAAATGGAAGAAGAAATGGCTAATACTACGTGACATGTCAAGTTATAGTTTTGACAAACAAATACATATATATTGTGTTGACGACGATAGCTTTGCTTAATTTTATACGAAGGCATCTGGCACGTATGGATCCTGATTTTAGGGAATGTGAGTGAATTGGTACAGGGGACGGCATAGATTCACAAAGATGACAAGATGCATGCATTAATACAGCAAGTGGTGTAGACGAGATAATAGCGTTGCTTGAGTCTATAGCACGACAACTCTATGAAGCAAGAATGTGATATTCATTGCTCATAATTTATATTTTAACGTCTGTTATCCGTGAATCTAATTTGTACATTTTCATTCATATAGGCAGCGACGGAACTAGGATTTCGGTTGGACCCGGGCACCATACAAAAACTACACTCAAGACTTGTACTTATATGCAATTTCTAGCTAAAACTCACATAACAAAACTCTAATATCATAAGAAATGTGGCATTATTTTTCTTATTTCATTCGGCAACTAGCCCACTGAATCACTGATGTACAACAATATACATCTAAGAAGATAATTTTATAACTAATAAATCTACAAAATTGTATTGATCAGTCTGATCCATAATGAACAACTGAGATAGCAATTTGTGGGCTTCGGGATGAATGGGATGGTGAGTCGCATGCTCCATGATGAGGAATTGAGATAGCCATTCATGAAAGAAGGATCAATGAAATAAGCAAGCAAAAACAGTTTCTCACTAGTGAAAAGTTCATTTAAATGGGCCTTGACAGATTGAAATAACAAAAATTTCTAAAGCTCTGGGTTAAAGTTCAAGCATAGAACCAAAATCCCAAATTCCTAAGTGAAACTACATCCCCATATAATATATTGTAGGCAGCAGTAACTTCAAATCTGATCAAAGCTCAAGAAACCAAAAGAACGAGAAAAACAGAATCATTGGTTCATTGCAATGTTCAGAAATCAGAACTCAACAGCCATTGTCGTAGGATTGATCAACTAGAAATAAGAACAATAGGGGCTAGAGAGGAATATAATGGATCAACTAGAGAGGAATTGATCTACCTCAGAAATCAGAAAGCTGTCGGCGGATGAGCGGATCTGTGGCATCTTCTTTCTCGTCGCAGGCTCACAGACACGCAGCAATGGCGTCTTCAAAGTGGAGTTGCGGAGTCGCAGCATTGGCGTCGCAGGCTCGCAGGCACGCAGCGATCTCGTCGCAGGATTGTAGGAAGGAGAGGAGAAGGTTTTGAAATGGCGTTTCTAGGGCATGCGGACTCGCTCTGCAGTAAGAAAACGAGTGGGCAAGAGCAATATCGTGATAACAATCGAACGGCCAGCAGGCCCGTAGCATTTCGCGATAAATTCGACCCGGGCACGTGCCCGGGTGTGCCCATAGCTGGGTCCGCCCCTGCATATAGGTGATACACCTTACAAAGCACGCAACCAATAGATCCGTTCGCAGAAACTTTAAAAAAGTTTTGTATCTTTAATAGTTTAAAAAAGGTTGAACTTTTATTATGTATGCCATTTAACGAACTTTGATCTTCAATGTCTTGAACTGTTTCGGAAATTGAAAATTAAGGTTATAATAATTTGGAAAAAAAAAATCACATAACAAATCTTTAATTTTGCCAAATAATTTTTTGAAAACAGCTTCTTGAACGTCACTGCAAACTTTATTTCATCCAAATAGTTTTATAGCAAAACTCTGTTTTTCAAAAACAGCTAATTTTCTTCGGTTCTATTCGATCAACAACATTTCCATAGCAACAACTAGCTCTCCTAAACTGAGCCTAAATCTGATTGAGATCGCATAAACTGTAGCATGCAAATCTCAGAACAAAAGGGTTCTGATCATGAGCTGCATGCCTGCATGCACGCATGCATGCAAAATGGCTCACTAACTCAGGTTTCGCGTTTAATTAATTAATTAATTTATTTATTTATTTATTAGGCTGCTCGTGGAAGTTTCGAACCCACCGCCACACAAGTATTTATTTATAGCTAGCCGATCATTAATGCATAAATATTCAACTTAGATGGCCTGCGAGTAATTATTATGTTGACAAAATAGTGTTTTATTACTGCTGCACGAAGCGGCACTAGCCATTATTAGACCTTTACAACTTCAATTAATGCATGCCTTAATTATTAATTAGTTTGTGACTTTATAAAGTCTTATAATTTAGGTGATTGTTAACCACACAATATTTTTGGCCATCCGCACTCTAATTTTAGGTTTTTTTTATCTTCCAATACAGACAACCGCACTCTAACCGTACACGCCCTCCCCTTCACCTCTGTTGTTCGCGATATTTGGCCGTCCGCGATTCCGAACGCCGAACCCGCCACCTTCACCGGCTTTCTGATCGCCCAGCCACCCCGACGCCGCAGCCCCTTTGCCGCAGCCACCCAGACGCCCGCTCCCAGCCTGACCCCCGCTATCGGCCGACCAAATGAGATCGTTTCTTTAGGGTTTCAACGCCAACTAGCATATTTTTTAAGGCAATAGCTATTTCTCCTCCTACCACTTCATCCCTTCCAGATTTTTAGGTTCTCTATAGTTTAGATATTAGTTTAAGGTCATATTTCTTTTGGTTCAAACTTTTTTCAAGCTAAAGCAATATTATTGTGATTTCAGATTTTTGGGTTCAAGCTAAAGCAATATTTTTTCAAACTAAAAGAATATTTTTTCAAGTTAAAGCAATAATATTTGCGAAATCTTACTACATTTCATCAATAAAATAGGTTGTTTGTTTCTTGGTTTGAGAAGATGTTTTGCTTTGCTAATAACAATTTGATTTGCGGATATAATTTTATCAAAAAATTGATTTGCGAATATCAAAAATTTACAAATATCCATTTTTATAGTGCTAATAACAATCGTCATATTTCATTTTAATTCTTAGTCACATTGTTTATCTTCAAAAATATATTCTACATATTAAATTTTATGTATGTTATGATGAATATAAAGGGCTGGGAAGGGATACAATAGAAAGTTTTTTTTTTAATTCTATAGTTTGAGTTTCGCCAAGTAGTTTGAGAGAAATCAAATGGTTTCATAGATCGAATTGAAATTCAATTCTTGTAGGGGCTGGAATTGATCTGAATTGTAGTATTCGATTCCAATTCCATACAATGGAATGTACTCATCTTTGAGTTTTCATTGTCGTCTTCAACTTCTTAGCATTACCGTGTAGTTGGTCTCTTAGCGCGCGGGCCTCAGCTCCGATTAAAAAGTAGGTGGCTAGAAATACATATCGGCGGTCAATACTTTTTGCATCCAACTTGGTTTATATAATATTTTATCAACACTAATTGTATATAAATTATATAAGTGTTGTCTTTATAATCAACATATATAGAATAGAGAAGTTATTTCATATATATCCAGATGTATATTGAAGTATGTGTTATGACTCTTTCATGAGGATTTATTATTATTTTATTCAGCCGATCCTCGCTCGACTTAACATTCATCAAATTAGTATATTGAAGTATGTGTTATGACTCTTTCATGAGGATTTATTATTATTTTATTCAGCCGATCCTCGCTCGACTTAACATTCATCAAATTAAATCAAAGAGACATGCTTTGATATCGCTGGGTTTAATCTGAGCTCTTTTCAAGCCAACCTACTTTTAAGACATACATGCACACACGTCATATTTGAGGCATTGTTACCTATATATTACTAGGTCATGGGTGTCCAAAGATAGCAAGGGACTAAACTTTGTAGATTTTTGTGGGATTTGTTGTAATTGAACCGGGAGAAAAGCCTATTATGTTACTAGGTAATAAGTTTCAAAGATAGAAATAATGTTCTTGAGGTGAGCTTTTTTCCCCCTCTTTACATGTTTGCAAGTTTTGGATTCTATTTTTGAGGTGAGATATTAAGTGTGAATATATATATATAATTAATATGTTATATTTATATGTTGCACCATGTGTAATCTGTGGGGGATATTTAGTAACTTGTTTACAGTCCCTATTTTTGATATATTATTTTTGAGGTATATGTGTGGATACTACGTGCACACATCTCTCTCTCTCTCTCTCTCTCTCTCTCTCTCTCTCTCTCTCTCTCTCTCTCTCTCTCTCTCTCTCTCTCTCTCTCTCTCTCTCTCTCTCTCTCTCTCTCTCGCATATATATATATATATATATATATATATATATATATATAATTAAGCATATATATTATATGCCTTCCAACATATTACTATATGTTTATCAATGCCTCAAACTATACTTCATTAAAATTTGAAGATCCAATCAAGCAATATTTTAAGCCTTCCAACATGAAAAATTAAAATATGCGCATAATAAAACTGCTTAGAATTGATTGTAAACACGAGTTAGTGCATGTTGCAGAACTATTAATTAGTTGCTTATGAGATTTGCATGACTTGTAATGTTTCATATACATTACTTCAAATTATATATATATATATATACATATAATTAAAATTTAAATAAAGAGAGCTGTTATTAGCAGTCCAATTCTAGTTATTCGCAGTCTAATCTCTATGAGTTATTACGTGTTTTTTGAAAATACGTTATGTACATGCATTTTTAGGGAAATTGTTCAACATGAAAATTGCAGATCTCGTTGAGATCTACAACTTTAGTGTTGAACACTATTCCTAAAAATACACGCACAAGGCGTATTGCCGCCCTGATTGAAAATACGCTATGTACATGCATTTTTAGGAAAAGTGTTCAACACGAAAGTTGTAGATCTCGATGTGATGACATTAAAACGCAGGAAGGCTAATCAATTAAAAATTTAAGCGCCGATATATGTGATCAGCCCTTAAGGTTGAGAAAGTATACGATTTTTAAAAAAATTTAAGATTTGATATAGCTAAATAGTGAATTTGAGTTGGCATATTTAAGTCAATTATAATTGAAGGAGATTATGCAAATATTGAAAGAAAACTGATGTCATCTTGGCGGTTGAGGTGGTGGGCGGAGTTTGATTGGACCTCCATTCCGGTGTAGGGGGACTGCGAGTCTGCGCTACATTGATTGAGCATTTGGCGGCAGTGGTGGCGCCTTTTTTCATCGGATCACTCAATTATTTTGGTCATCTTGGAATTGGCTATATATATGGTGCTTCCGAAGATTGATTTTGCTCACTGGTCGTTCGTCTAATAGGATTGCTCATACGATCGCGTCTGCATCCTTCCATATGCCCTCATTCCCAACTTTTAATGAATACTTCTACCGCTTTTATCATCAAAACAAACAATTTGATATCCATGTTCATTTCCGGGATGTCATAGGGCTAGCTCATTCCCAACTTTGACTTGTGTTCGTTCTCACTTGTTAGGAGACTTAGGGTCATGCTCTTGCTAGATCCTTGATGACTAGCTTTTAGTCATCGTTTTTAGGTTAGTTTAGTTTAAATTTTCTTAGTTTTAATTATATTCTCTTTGCATTTTATGGTTGTTAAACTTTAATATTGTTATTTTTTGATTTTATGTTATTTTATGTTATGCTATGCTTTAATGTTGTTATTTTATGTTTTTATGTTTGTTATTTTACGTGCTAATGTTTGTTAAGTGTAATGTTGTTATTTTTATTTTGTTGATTTTCTTTTTGTTAAAGTGTTAATGATGTTACTTTATGTTTGTTCTTTTTTATTTTATGTTTGTTAAGTGTTAATTATGTTTTATATTTTATGTTTGTTATTATGTCTTAACTAATATTTTATTTTATTTTATTTTGTAGGTTCAATGTTATGGTCGCCATCACCGTCATGCTCGCCGCCACCTTTGCATGAGGTCGCGTGTGCCCGTCCACGCCGCCATCGTCGTGCCGTCAATATTCATGCCGCAACGCCATGCCCGCAAGCTTGCATGAAGTCCACGCCATCGCCGCCAAGTTGCAACGCGTCACCTAAGCATGCAGCCCGCCCCTCTAATTGGTGCTGTCCAAGTTGTGAAGCCCGTCCCGCTCCATGAAATGCCCAAACCGTGAGCACCTTGCTCTCCACTTTAAAAGCCAACCCGCCACCTTTTGCTTGCATGCATACATTCCCATTATTAATCATAGCAGCCCACTTCCTCCTCATTCAATCCATGCAGATCGTGAACTACACTTGTAGCAGCACACTCCACTTCATTTAATCATAGCAGCCCACTCCTTTCACTCAAACCGTGAGCCAACCATGCTGCCACCTTTCCATGCATGCATGGCTCTCTCTCTCCTATCCTCTCTCTTCTCCATGCATGTACTTCTCTCTCTCCTCTTTATACTCATCCATCCCCCCTCTCTTCCATTTTAATTTTATATTTTATTTTATATTTCTTTTATATAAAATACATTGCATTTCCACCCTCTCTCTCCTCCTCATTAAACCCATGCATGCATTCTTCCATTCATGCATTTCTTTTCTCTCTCCCTCATCAAATCATTCATGCACCTTCTCCTCCATCTAGAATCTTCCCCCTCATCTATAAAAGGAACCCCTATCTCAAGCATGAGGGAGGTTAGAAGTTAGAGAGAAAGTATAGTGCTAGTGGTAATCTTGTTTTTCCTTGTTGTAATTTCTCTTCCTAGTTGTAATTTCTTTCCATTGTTGTAATCTTCTTTTAGTAGTAATCTTGTGCTCTTTCTATCGTTGTAGTTCCCTTTTTTATATAATCAATGAAAATATTTTCTCTTTATTTCGTTGTTGTTTCCTTTTTAAATAATGCGTAGCTAATTTTGTTGGTGCCCGATCGCGATAATCTTTGCAATGAAATAACGCATCTCTCATTTTATGTTTACTTTTGTATTTTTATTTTTGATCCGACCTTGATTAATATCGTATCGACTCCGTATTTCATGTATACGGTAGTAGATTCCGATCTCATATTCGAGTAGCCGAGAGGCTCGTGAATGTGAAAGATCACTCAAGGAAGGAAGAAGTTGCACGCACCCCTAGAGATAGGATGACGTAAATCCTCAGGATTGGAGTCAAATCTAATAGCGCGGTTCACTTCGATAATGCGACTTTAGGCCTTTTGATTTGCAAAGAGATTTCGGTCAAAACGTCTAGAAGTTAGGAGATTTATTGCTCTAGTGAGAATATTTCTTAGTTTCGGATCCGCCACGGTCTCTATAAAATTGCAAATGTCAAACTAATTTATTCCGTTATTTTATTTCAAAGTGAATCGTCGATCGAGCACTCTTTTCGTAATAGTTTATTTCTCTTTTAATTAAGCTTAGTTTATTTTTATTTTCAAAAACTCATATCTTTATTCGGTAGAATAATAGAATCGTTGTGAGTAATAGTACTTGCCTGCCCCGAGTTTAAATACGACCTTGATATATTTCATATCCTATGCTATATTTCGATAGGTACACTTGCCTTAATCGAATATAAATTAGAGAACACAATTTTTTCTATCAATCATCTAACATTTCTCCAATTTCCTTGGAGCTTCCGAGTGAAGCCGCTCTTTATATGATTGCCTCCCTAATTTTAATGATTTTGTTTCAAAAAAATATTAAACATGATCGATGAGACTTTCATTTTTGTCAATCTAAGAGACGAAAATAGAGTTAAAAGATTCATTTTTGTTGGTCTGAGCCACGGGTATCCGCCAAGCGGCAATCCTGCTTGAGTCGGGACGGCCCACAAGGGGGTAAAACTCTCCAAGCACAAATTCTCTCCATTCCCTAAACTTGAACCCAAAATCTATCTCTAGTTAAGGGGCGAGAGTGATGTACCACTTACACCAACCTATGTTGATCCATAGAGTTCAAAACTTTGTTTGATTACACACACACACACACAAATATATAAAGATATCACATTATAGCGTAACATGATCGACAAACAAATACGAGCCGTCGGATCAAGATCCAAATGATCATATCCATTCGCAGGTGATTTGTGAATAGCCTTTCAGTTTTGCGCTGGTTGGCTATTCGCAGACCACCATAGTCTGCGAATAGCCAAACAGTTTTGCGTTGGTTGCCGTATAAATAATTTTAAAATTTGAAAAAAAATTAATGCAAATAACTGAAATAATTTAAAAAATATATTAAACCAAAGAATTAAAATAAGCCCACCGATCAGGGGCGGGCGAAGCACGCCACCGCGGGATGGGTACTGTCGCGCGGGGCACGGGGGCGTGTGTGTATATATATATATCTTCCAATTAGAAACAATTAAGCTCTAATTTTAAATAATAATAATAATAATAATAATAATAATAATAATAATAATAATAAAGATTAAAAAGAGGGGAAGAAGCCTAGGAGGAAACAAGTATTCCACTCCGTCCGACAAGCCTTGATTGTTACATAATATTTAATTTATAGGTGGAATAATTGTGGTCGGGGTTTTGTTTGGAGTTGCAATTCTGTATTTCGATCTCTATTTTGGGAATTTATTAATATTATTATTTTAATGAAGGAGCTATTTGTTTGGCCATGTGCAATTAAAATTACTGTTTGCACGTCGTGAGTGGGCTGCGCGTAGCACGCCTTCCTTCCCTCTCCAAAAACAAAGGGATTATATTAGGAGCTTACATATAAAATATATCAGAATTGGGTGAATTAAATACGCCTAAATTTCTTAATTAATTGATGGTTTTTTTTAATTAGATGACAAGACAACTATGATTTTCAAGCCTATAAAATATATGCATTGCATTAATAATAATTAGATGCCCCGGAGTTGTTTACACTTGGATATGTTTATTTGAGCTAAACTAAACTTCCAACATTTCATCTACAAGTGAGAGAGCACACGGGGGGGCCTCCCGTGCGGCGGCGACAGTGTCACGATGCTCACACTCTCTCTCTCTCTCTCCTCTCTTTTCTCATTTTAAAGCCAGGTTTATTTATTTGATTTGACAGTACACGAATGGACATTATAATTTAAATTTATTAGTAATGAATAGAATAATTTGATGACATTAGATTAAAAAAATATAAATAGTATTAAAATTATGAATATTTTACAAAATATGATTTTTGCTTTAAATAATATATATATATATATTTATTCAAATTAAGGCTCTGTTTGGGGGACTTATTTTCACCGGTCAAGCGGTTACGACTGTATGAACCGGACCTTAATTTAAGATCAAGTTCATGCGGTCGTAACCGCTTGACCGGTGAAAATAAGTCCCCCAAACGAAGCCTGTCAACTTTTAAAACTTTGTGAAACTGTTGTAATAAAGAAATAGTAAAATGAGATTGATGAATATTTCACAAAATGATGTTTTTAAGCTTATAATATAATGTGTATGTATATATATATGTATATATATTATTTTAACGGCAACCACTAAACCACCAGTCATTGAGTTAGGTCACCTGGGGACAGTTTACTATATATTTTTATGCGACTATAGTTAGAATCGGAACAAATAATTAATTCGCTATCCTTCGATCATGAAATCATTTTGCTACAATTTATTTTACGTGGTTTATGACTAGTTACATTTACTGGGAAATCTTTGATATCTATATATATATATATGCTTGTTCTAAATATAATGATTTTGGACAATAAAAATTGGCAATTGTATTAATTATACTTTAGATATCATCGTCGATATTCATTTTTCTTGTCTTCCGGGTAATGGCGCGTTCTTCATTGTCGTGATTCTGCGGTGCATGATCATTACGTGATCAAAAATAACCGCTATAAATATTAATTTTTCTCCATATTGATTTAGTACAATATAACGAGAAGATATACAACATTTGAACTTTGAAATTGAATTTTGCAATACAAATCATGCAACAACAAAAAAACTTCTATTCATTAATTCAAAGTATTCAACATTGAATATGAGTTCAAGAATGTTTCATCATTTATCTATTTTGACAATGAAAAATAAATCCTATGAAGACATAAAAATGAACATATGTCACAAAATAGAATTTAATCATGGGTCTAAATTTAAACTTTTGCTACACCAAGGAGCTCAATCAATCTTAAATGACTCAAAATAAATATAGATAAGCTTTGCAACCTTAGAGAGTATTCTTCTAGAGGGAACTAACATTACACAATAAAAAGTACATATATACAAACACACAACTTTAACAAGGAGGATATATAGCAAGTGAACTAATTACACTACATAATAATCATGCATTTATCTCACATATATATTTCACAATGCACAAAAGTAAATACATATAACACAAAATCTAACATTGGAATAAATTTCTCATCATTTTTTTATTTCTTAAGAATGTGTGCATGCAAGCTCTAATCATAGCCCAATTGCATAACAATCATTGCATGCACAAGGTAATTAATTAATTAAACAATATCAATAATCAAGTGCACCTAGCTAACAAATCAATCAAATTTCTGTGTTCTCGAAGGTTTATAAAGTGTCACTATAGATTCGATCTAATTTTTCTCTATGCCAACAAAATTCAAGATATTCATCTTCGGTCACTTTTTTAAAGGTCGGTAAGTCTACCTAAATATTTTGAATGCAACAAGATTAAAATATAAATATTCATATTTCTAATGCAAGCATTCACATTATTTGATTTTGATTTAATTCAACCTAATTACTAAACTATCTTTGTAAACTGAATGTGAAAAATCATATTAATTGTGTTCCATAAATTACTCAGATATGAAATCAAAATGATCAAACTTCTCAAATATGAAATATTATTAAGATGATCTATCAATTTTCTCAAATATGATAACAATATGTTCAAATTTGTATATATAATAATCACAAGTTAATTCGAGCGGATGTTTTTACAAAAATAGTATGAAATCATGTGTGGTATTAGCCGTAGTTCTATTTCATTGGCAAGACCATGACAAAAACCCTACACAACGTTTTAGACATTGCCAAAGTTGTACTTTTTTTCACGAAAAAAACTATCGTGACAAAAGAAATTTACTTTATTCTCGTAGTGAATGAAACTCGAAAGTGAGCTAAGTGAAACATTAAAGCAACAAATATTGGAAAACCAAATTAAGTTGTGTGTGTGATCTTGTTCAAACAATGGTTCAATTAAACCATGCCACCCAACAAATCATATTTCAGTTGGATCTTAAATTTATGATTCCATTTTGAGGTTTATGCTCAACTTTGTACACTGTGCTTGGGCAAAAGGGGCTCTAATTAACTAGCTCAACAATCTAGGGGCTACAGCCAAGTTAAATTCCTATATATATATAGCACTACCAAAATATAAATAAATTTGAACAAGGCCCAATTAATTAATGAAGGAAATTTATTATTGAAATTAGCTTAAATGAATTTACTTTATATCATTATAACATGGAGGACATAGCTTCACTAAATAATTGTTATAATCTTGTGCATTTATAATATATAAATCATGGGAATTCTTCACCCATAGATAATATATTTTTTTGGATATGGATGCATATATTTTGATATGACATCCCAACAAGTTGTTACAAAAATATTCCAAGTTCTGGAGGGCAAATAATTTAGAAGTCATAGAGCAAGCATTCTAGAATACATGCATATAGATCATACTTTTGAAAAGTGTATGCAAAATACTATATAATATATGTATTTATATACTATATTAAGAGAAGTTCTTTGAGATCTCATGGTCCTCATAAAAGACCATTAAAAAAATCTCAACCATCCAATTTTATTATCTCTTTAATTTGAATTTCCCACTTTAATATGAATTCACCACTTTATTTTGAATTCAAACATTTAAATTCCGATCCTATTATCGATCAGTAAGCAAAAAAACCATATATTTTCTTACATGTTATTTGAGTTTAGAGTTATTAATTATTGGATATATCAAGGGAAGAATGCTCAAGGAAATTTATAGTGTTACAAGGTCGCAGACTCCTTTGAGGGACTGGGTCTTAGAGACAAGGTTCACACATGTTTCAATTCAATGTGCACAACATCCCTAAAGCGGCCTACTTGAGGCCAATCACCTAGATCTCCCATGCACGGCGGGTTTCATTGTCTTCTAGATCACTATCAGCTAGATCTCCCACCGCGGGTTTCATTGTCTTCTCGATCACTATCAGCTAGATCTTCCACGACAGGTTTCATTGTCTTCTCAATCACTATCAGCTAGATCTCCCACGGCGGGTTTCATTAAAAATATCCCCATGTTAAAACCATAATTTCTCTAGGTGTCTTTTGTGCATGTATATATGATCATGAATATATTGCAAAAACTTACATAAAAATTTTCTCTAAAAAATATTGAGATGTACAATCTTTAAGTTTTACAAACTTACATGAAGATAGAGCCTCCAATCAAAAACCATGTATATATCGCTGGGTCCTCCGGGCACAACAAATTAAGGATCCGTTTGACACCGCGTTTTTGCTCAGGTGAGTTTGGATAAAAAAAACGTCACCATTATAGAATATAAGTTTGTCACAACAACGGTACTTATGACGACATCATCAAGAAAAGAAAACTAGTTTCATAAACGAAGGTTTATAACCGCCGCGTTCACAACAGCAACAATAAAGAACAATAAAGGAGAAAAAAAACTTAGAAAGCTGGGAGCAAATGCCTCTACATATTCATTTCCAGGAAATTTAATTAACATATCAAAAATCGATCATTAGTACTTAATTTCTGAAATAATTAGGAATTTTATTAGAAAGTGAAGAACTGAGAATTAAATTCCAGCATTCCTCTTGACTTTTGACATGCACTTAAAAGTTTCATTGATTATCAACCTATATGATTAGAATTAACCTTACATGGTATAATATCTATCATCAGCATACACTCTACCACATGAAATATCAAGAACAAAACTACATTAATTTAAAGTTTACGATGCTGCTAGCTAGCGCACGCGCGCGCTAGCTAGTTTCTCCGGCCACCGTGAGAAGATAATATGGCATCGATAGCGTCCTTCACCTGAGAGACCTCCGGCGCTTTTCCTCCTTGGGCCGGCCAGAACTCATCCGTTGCCAACACCTTCACTTGCAATTGAAGAAACTTCACATAGCTGATCGCTTTCTCTAACATCGTCACCAAATCAACCTGAAATTTCATGATCATTTTAAATTTATTTTTCATTTTGATGATTCAAAATTAATTCTTTAAACCATGAATTATGAGGAGATGTTTTAGAGTACAAGTTTAATCATTTTCATAATTGTTTTTTTAGATTTATTAAGGTACTTTCTGCATAATACTCATTGAAAAGGGGGAAGATCATTAATTACCTTCGTGCCATTCGGGACAAGTTCTTGCAGTACTTTGAGCCTTTCGCTTATCTTCTCCCTTCGAATCTGCGAAATGAAATCATCTCATATATATATATATATATATATATATATATTGAGCATATAATTATTTTGAAGAAGAAAAAAAAAGATAATAATTAGAGGAGAAAATAAATATATACTATACCCTTGCTGCAATACTCTGTGGATCTTTTGATGCCGAAGGACTCTTGAGTTTGGGCTGCTTTCTGTTATTAGCACCGCAGTGCTTTTTGGATGCCAGTGTGTTATTGTCACCTCCCTTCACAAAAACAAGCTCATAGCTCTCTATTCAGTGATCGTACATAGAAAATATGACAGAAACTAACAAAAATGTGTGTAGAATAAAAGAAAATACCAAAAAATGGCGCTTTTGAAGAAGGCCGTGCTCCTTCCTGCCGCCGCATTCAAGCTGATCATCACTACAACTTATGCTCGGATAAAGAATCTCAAACCGGTTTTCTCCGGGTTGATTATCCAATAAACCATAACCACCCCGGTTCAGGTTCTGATGTTCCATAGAATCAGCAATCCAACTCACACAGCTCTCCCCCCCGGTACTAGCAGTAGCGCTGATCTTCTGCTCGAAACTAAGAAATGATGAGTTGGAATGCATGTTCCAGTGATCGGCGCCGGCCGGAAAATGGGGGAGTTCTTGTACTGATGATGGCCGGAAGTTCTGTTCCAGAAACAGAGGAGCTCTGCTCATAAAAAGACTGTTTTGATCATAAAGAGGAGATAATGATGGTGGAATAAGGCCGGGAGAGTAATTCTGAGAACGTTCTTCTTCTTCTTCTTCTTCCTCGAGATTATCAATCAAGCCATGCTGGCTTTTGAAGACTAAGTGCTCGAGGCATGAGAGGCTGCGGCTCTGCAGCGCCATGTCGGCTTTTTCCTTGGCGAGCGACATACATAGAGAAGAAGGAGATGGAGGAAGCGAAATAGAATCTTCACCAGTTTTTGTGCATGGGAGCTAGGGTTGTGGATATATAAGAGGAGTAATTATGAAGGGGTTTGTGTATTATATATATATATATATAATATGAAGAGCAGAGGCCTTTTTGTCAGCACTCTCCAATATTTTTATGTATTTTTAGAGAGTTAGGTGGCCTGAGACAAATGAATGTATGGAGAAGGAAGAGAATTTTATAGGGGTCGAAAGAGGAGAGTGGCCCGGCAAGGCTGACAATTATTCAGAAACTATCTCAGTTTTTCTTTTAATAAAGAATTTTTTTTGCTCCACTCAGTTAAAATATAAATTATGTATGTCTATATATATATATATATATATATATATATATATATATATAAGATCGAGTGTCACATAGCTAGGTGATGATTTTGTAGTAGAATATTTGATATTATATTGACTTAGGCTTCATTTGACACGGTTGGTTATGACACTTAAATGAATTACGTCCGACCTCACCTGAGGAAGTACTTCATCCACTTAATTGTATGTTCAAAATTAGTTATGAGTATGATCGGGCTTGGACGGGACTCGATCCTCCGGATTTTCAAGTGTTTTCGGGGGTGCACCGGACACCGCTAGACGTGCGGCGCTCTTCCAGCCACTGGATCCTACCTCCGGCTAAGCCGTCACTGAGCCGTTTCTAGGGCTGATTGGTTGTTAAGCAGAAAAGATAACTCTTCCCGAGGCTCCCGCCGACGTCTCTAGACCATCGAATGTTGTCATCAACCGCCACATCCCGGCTCGAGAATTTTAACCTAATTAACTCCCTTTCGAAGCTTGCGTGGAGTGACGCTCTCTGACGAGCTTCCCCGTCTTATTTTTTGGTGATGGTCGTACGTAGTCGTTGTCATGTCAAACGTACATTTTACGGCGGATGCCTTAATCTAAAATTGGGTGAGAGAATTGAACTAGGGTATGTCAATAAAGAGAGAAAGAGAGAGATATTAGGGTGTATATTGGGTGAGATAATAGTGATTTATATGCATGTTTGTATATATATGACTATTCAAGCTAAGTCATATAGAACATAAATAATATTCTTGTAGTGTATATTATAGTTTTATAAGGAAGGATTTCTTTTTATTGAACTCCTAACTTCGGTTACTCTTTGAGTGAGTATTTTTGACATCACGAGAAGTGTGTATGATTGCAGAGTATTGACAAATTTGTGCAAAAGGCCGAAAGGTATATATATTTGCATCAAAAATTGTATTGTGCGTGTTTGAATTTAGCTAGAATTGGAAGTCTTTTGTAATTCTTTTCATTTTGCAATTGGAAATCTTTTGTAAATGGATCGAAGTCCTTTGAAATTGGAAGTCTTTTGTAATTCCGGGTGTGTGCTAGTGTTATATTTTGAAGGAAATATGTAAAATATAGTTACAGGGATACAATCAGAACTTCAAATTGAGGGGGGCATTATTTGCATGATCCAAAAAGCATGTTCAAACATTAAAAAAAAAAGAGGGGCTCGACTATCTTCAATAACAAGAAGATAAATGGATTGTAGTCAATTTTGGTTACCACGCGTGAATGAATTTCATAGGATCGAGCTCGTTCACTCTGGTCGCGCAACAAAATCTTCCAATATAGCCTTCTCACCAGTGGCGGAACTAGGATTTTGAAGTCGCACGGGCACAATGTAAGTATTGTCGATTGGGGGGCAAGGCCCCCTGAGCGGGGGTTCGGGGGCAGCGCCCCAGAAATTTTTTTTTGCTGAGATATTTATGTAAGGAAAGTATTCAAAAACTAAATGTTATAAACTGAACTTGTAGAAAATGCAAGAAACTAAATGCCTAAATCAGATACAGTCATACAGAACTAAATGCTAAATGCCAAAATATATCATGGATAACTATTATTACTAGAAAATTGAAGTCTGATTTAGGCATTATTACTATTATTACTAGAACTGAACTCAGATTTAGGCATTATTACTCTGAAGTCAAACTAAATGCTGAAAATAGAACTCAGTTTCATGCATTATTGCTGAAAAAATGAACTGATTTAGGCTTTTAGTGATCCAAATGCAGAAAACAGAACTTAGTAAATCAGTTACAAACTACAAAGGACTGGGAGAAGTCCGAATGAGACTAATGAGTTTAATTCATGAAATTAGATGGGAGGTGTTCAAATTGCACTAACAAATTTTAGATGAACATCAGCAATCACAAGTTCACAACTCGCAAGATATTAAGAAGAAGATCGGCAATCTTGCAGGAAACACTATCAACAATCACAAGATATTAAGAATTGCAGGAAACACAATCAGCAATCAACAATCTTCTCTACACAATCAGCAACTACAAGATATAAAGAATTGCAGGAAACACAATCAGCAAGATATAAAGAAGAAGCTTCTGCGTACCCTTCGAGCACCGCCTGCATACCCTAGATCGCGATCCCTCAGCCGCCCCCAAATCGCGATTTCGAGCACCGCCTTCCCTTAGCCGCCCCCAAATCGCGAGAAATCGCGAGCACCGCGAGCAGCACCGCGAGCAGCACCGCCTCTCCCCACTCTTACCCTAGCACGATTTCGCGAAAAACACGGTCGGGCACTTGCCCGTCGACCGTGTCTTTACATGGGTCCGCCAAGTACATGTACCAGAATCCTCTCCATTTGATGAGTATAAATGGACAATATCTATTTCACGGTCCAGATTAATTCGTAGTTGATCCGGTTGATTCACTAATTTCATTCTTTTATATTTTTTCTTTAATCAAAAAATTACGCACATTCAGATTTCAGATAAAGTGAGAATCAATCTGAAGTTACGTGATTCTGCGAACCTTATTTTGGACCAGGCTAGGAGACTCTTTCTTTTCTTGTTTAGGGTTTAGGGGCTTGGGTCATATCCCACACACCGCGTTATTCACACAAATAATTCCTTTCACTTGCATTAAAGTTTAGAATATATATATATATATATATATAATACAAACCATCTAGCACCTTGTCATAAATAGAAAGTATGTTCAAAGCATTTAATTTCCATAAACACTAGTTATCTTCTTTCCATATAAAAATGAGGAGTTTGACAAAAAAAACTATATTAAACATATCTAAACTTTGATAAGTAATTAAAGCATCAAATATTTAATTAATAGTCTTTGAGTTTAATCCTTTCAGAATATATCGACCCCTAGGAGATCGACTTGACGGTAGAACTCCGCGGGCAAAAGTGCGGGTTGACCTCCGCCACATCCACGTCGAAGATTCCCATCCTCTTGCCCATGTCTCTTTTTTTCCTATCCCCTCCTCCTCCTCCTCCTCCTCCTCACGTGCCCTTAATTCTTCAATAAAAACTAATGTTGGGTCTCTCCTTATCTCTCTTATCAATCACATAAATAAAATCTCTGTTAAGATATTCAAAGCTTTCAATGTTGGATCTTATTATATTGTCTTATCACTTGGAAGGAAGAAATGATGGAGCTTCTCTTCTACAATATGCTCTGAGAGCTACAATTAATTAAATCTATAAATAATGAGCAGTGTTATTAGCACCCTGAAACCGTTATCCGCACATCCGAAGAAGAAGAAGAAGAAAGATCTAAGTTTTCTCCTCCAAAATTCTTTAATCGCGCGCATCCCGTGACACAACTTAGCTCTTCTACGAAATCCCGCTTGACGCTCCATCTCATCGTTGTTCCCGAATGTGCCTCCGTTGTTCTCGTCGCATGCTACGATTACCGCGTCGTCCTCCTCTTCAACCAAGAACCGGTCCATATTGCTTCGGTTCCATCAGTTTGGAACCAAAACCGAACCATATATTCAAAATCTAGAACCAAACCCGAAACAAAAAAAATATGGTTTGATTCTTTTTTACAAAAATCTTATTTTCTTATATGTTACGTATGTTCAACAATAAATCGGTAATCAATTGTCTTATATTTACTTAATATTTATGAAACAAATATTAGACATTCGATTCTCAGTCCGGTTCTCGAGTACGGCCAACCGCAAGAACAGAGAACTGACCCGAAAGGTCGGTTCTTGCCGTTTACAGAATCATACCCGAACGAACCGAGAATCATATATGAGAACCGCCTTGATCGAATTGATCGTTTGGACACCCCTAATTTGGATAGATGTTCATCATTGAATGTGGGGATTAAATTAAACGGCGTGGATTTATGGGTAGGTTGCAATGAACCGTTTACAGCTTCTGATATTTATTAGAACTTATTGAAGAGTTCAGAAGATTAATGGCGGAGGAGGAGTTAAGTCATTTATGTGGTTCATAAATTAAATTTATGGCCGCAGGGATATATTTTTGAGAAGGGGGTCACTGTCGCTGATTAATAATGAGTTGACAATGTGATTATATATATCAACATGCCACAATTAACTCGCTCACATGCCCTGATGTGATCAAACGGCTGACGGCTGTTTAGAATCTTAATTATGTTACGGGATTAGCTTAAGTATCTCTTCTTAATCATCCACTTAATTACTTTCCCGAGCTTGCCAAGAACAGGCCGGATGGCAACTATGATGCACGACGGAATTACTAATTATATGGACACATGGCGCACAATTCTTTACACTATATATATATATATATATATTTACTCATCTTAATTATAATCTTATATATATATAATGTTAATTATTGGGACCTCCCCTGGGAGTTTACATAATTACAGGTTGCACCCCTCTATCTTTTGAAATTATATTTACCTCCTCTCCATTTTAGAGGCGGATCTAAAGGGGGAGTCAAAAGGAGACTGATACTTCATTTTTTGAGATTTGTTATAAGCAGATCAAAATTTAACTATTTGCATATCAAATTTGGTTATTCACTGACCAGACTAAGCTATGTGCGCCCCCAAGATTAATTTTCAATCCATGACCCGTAGTCCGCCTACTCACTCCCGCTCAATGTAATATTTTATGTACTATTTGTGTAGAGTGTTGCTCGAAGCATCCGATTGCTGATCAAGGTGGAATCCACTAACTGTTGCCCCTAGGCGGGTTTATATAGGCAAACCCTAAAATAGAACGGGTAACAAATATCCATGTATACGTACTTGACCCGTTATGCCCCTGAACCCGTTATTTACCCAAATATACACTTACAATCTCATTTTATATTTGTGATAAACAATGTATACATTTCAGAGTGCAAGAAAGTAGTAACTACCAAATTTCAAACTTAACACATTTCCTCAGAAAGAAAACACACTTTAAAACATAACAGGAGTTTTGTTCATACAGAAAACAAAATCCAAACATAAGTGCAGTACTAAAGATAAAAGTCTGAAAACATAGTAGTAATGGATAAAATATATAAGAATTCTACTCATCTAGTAGATCATCAGCATCCATATCGAAGACTACTTTCTTTCCTTCAACTCCACCACAGCCTGCAAGGAATTTCATGAGTTAGAACTCTATGAATTCATAAAACATATGCAGTAACGTTTAAAATAAACTAGCTCTACATGAATGAGCTTAGTACTTTTAGCAAAGTGAAGTAACACTGTCAGCATCTTTATCTGGTCTAGCAGGAATCAGTCTAGTGTTGATTTTGTAAATCAACCATTGTTATCTTACTCATTGGTGATCATTATGTACCTCATCATCAAATGTGGAATGATTTGGCACAACAACATTTGCAACATTATCAGGTGTGGAATAATGTGTTATGATCATTAATGTTAGATTAACCGATTACAACGACTTTCTATTCCCATTTGAATAATTTTTGAATCAACTTACAATGAGAAAGATGTTTAGTTATCAAATGTGAAATAATAGGCATCTAACCATCTTTGGTTTTCATCAAGAAATTATTTGGGGGTTTTAGTCTGTTATTTAGATGCTTGAATGTTGCGACTATATAAGTTCGCACTATCAAAACATAAACAACCGGAGGAAAGTTTCATATTTCTATGAACTTTAGTCTCATCTCCCCCGATGTTTTTATTGTGAGAGCTCTATTCAGGCCTTTAGTCAAGGCGTATGCAACATTGTCTTTTGATCTCACATCAATCAGGGTCATAATCCCTTGTCTTGTGAGTGAGGTCAACGAGGATTGTTTCAGCCTTAGGTGCCTTCTTTTGCCATTGAACAAAGTGTTCGTAGCAATCGTTTTAGTAGCCTGATTGTCGCAGTAAACTGCAATAGAATTCAGTTTCAGGATCGTTAGGGGAATGTCCATCACCAAATCTCTTATCCACTCTACTTCTTCTCTTGTTGTAGCTAGAGCGTAGAGTTCGAATTCTATAGAAGAGAGAGCAATACAGGATTGCCTCTTGGACTTCCAGGCTACAGCTGCTCCTCCTAGTGTGAAAACAAACCCACTAGTGGACTTGCTGTCATTTAATTCTGAGCACCATGATGCATCAGAATATCCTTCAAGAACTGAAGGATGTCCAGAGTAGAATAAATCATACTTTTGGGTGTGCTTTAAGTACCTCATTAGCCTATCTAAGGTGTTCCAATGGTCTTGGCCAGAATTACTAGTGAATCTGCATAACATGCCGACCGTAAAAGCTATGTCAGGTCTGGTGTAGACCATAACATACATGAGAGTACCAATCAATTTAGAGTAATATAACTGTCTAACCATAGCTCCATCATTGGGTTTTCGGCGGTTAGTGTAGTCGTATGGTGTCTCAAATGATTTACTGTCACTGCATGTATCCCTACGAGTCCAACATGGACGTTATGTAGTGGCTTTGACTTAGGGAGATGTCATTCTTCCCAAAGCTCACTTGCATGCCTAGTATAGTGTTAGCTACACCTAGGTCTTTAATGCTAAATTCTTTTATTAAATCTGATTTAACGTCATCGACTACGGATTCTCAGATCCTAGAATGAGCATATCATCTACATATAAGCAAATTATGGCGACTTTATCTGATCTATGACGTATGTAAAGACATTTATCTGAGAGACTCGACATGAATCTCATGTTCTTTACACTATAGTCAATTTTTTCATGCCATACTTTAGGTACTTGTTTTAGTCCGTATAAAGATTTAACTAATTTACAGACCTTCGTTTTGTGACCTTCTACAATGAAACCTTCAGGTTGACTCATGTAGATCTCTTCGGTCAGATCTCCATTCAAGAACGCAGTCTTAACATCCATTTGATGAACAATAAAGTTCTCAATAGATACAATGACAAAGAGAATCCTAATGGTTGCTAAGTGACACACGGGTGAGTAAATATCAAAGTAGTCTACTCTGCTGACTTGTGTGAAACCTTTAGCCACTAGGCATGCTTTATACTTAGCTACGTTACCATCAGGATTCAATTTCTTTTTTAGAATACACTTACACCCTACGATTTTAGCCCCTTTTGGTTTATCAACCAATGTTCAAGTGTTATTCTGAAGTAGAGAGTTCATCTCTCTTCATCAATTGCTTCTTTCCAGAGGAAAGAATCCATGGATCTCATCGCTTCCTTATTTGTGGATGGATCAGCCTCAACGTGGCAAGTGACAAAGTCATTACCGAAGGTTCTGGGAGTTCGCTCTCTAACCGAAGTTCTCTTAGACTCTAGTCCAGAGTTGTTTACGGGAACGGAATAGGAAGTGCTCGGTACTGATTCAAGATCTTCTTCAGTAATAGTTACTTGCATACCTGGGAGTGACAGATTCTTATCCTTGAGGAACTTATCTTCAAAGAACACTGCATCCCTTGATTCTATGATTATATTATTAAAAATGTCTAAGAATCTATCTACAGCACTATCTTCAGCACAACCTAGGTAGACACATGTATTGGTCCTAGGTCCAATCTTAGACCGTATAGGGTCAGGAACCCTTATATTGGCTATACAACCCCAGGTCTTGAGTCTTGTAAAAGACGGGGGTCTCTTAAACCAAAGCTCGTAGGGTGTAACCTCTAACTTAGCATGAGGAACTTTATTTAAAATGTGATTTCCAGTTAGGATTGCTTCTCTCCAATAAGCAGAAGGCATGCCTACAGTCAAGAGTATAGAGTTTAATATTTCTGCCAACGTCCAATTTTTACGCTCAGCTATGTCGTTAGACTGGGTGAGTAAGGAGCAGTGGTTTCTGCTATGATTCCATGTTGGGCAAGGAAACACTTGAACTCACTGAACATATATTCTCCTCATTTATCGCTTCTAAACCTCTTGATTTTCATGTCTAATTGGTTTTCTACCATGGTTTTGAAAATACAGAATTTTTCAAATGCTTCATCTTTAGTTTTAAGGAGATAGATGTGACAAAACCTAGAACAAACATCTATAAAGGTGATCAAATACTTCATGCCTCCTCTAGTGATAAAACTTTTGAAGACACAGATGTCGGAATGTATTAGTTATAAGGGTGTTGAGCTCCTAGTAACCACACTAAAAGGTTTCCTATTGATCACACACACTTCACATTTATCTGGTTTTTCTGTAGTGTCTAAAGCGATCTGGTGAGTTCTAGTAATTTGGAACATTTTCCTATAGTTTACGTGTCCTAGTCTCTCATGTAGAGTCTTAGGGCTAACTAAGTTTGTTTGAACTTGTTGAACTAATTTGTTTGCTAGACTTAGTATGTACATCCTATTTTGGACGTAGACACATCCAAAATAGTGTGAGTTAACTGACAGTGTTACTCTACCGCTACATAAATTAAAAGACATACCAGCATCATAAAGTAAGCTAATAGACTCTAAGTTAGCAGCTAGTGAAGGAATAAACTTAATATTTTTAAGACTTAAGGTTTTACCTGAGGAGAGCAGTAGCGGCGCATTCCCCACCATCAGAACATATGCAGTCTCACTGTTTGCAACGGTCACCGATTCTCTCGCATCAGTGAGTCCTGTCACCAGAGTATAGTTATTGCAAACATGGCATGTTGCCCCCCGAGTCAAGGTACCACTCTGTATTGGCCTTCTCGTTTCCAACCATGGTGACAAAGTTGGATGGCTCAGTGAGGCTAATCATATTAGCATGATTGTCTTCTTGTGGTGCTTTGCCCTTTTCCTTGTGAGGAAGCTTGCAATCAGATGCATTGTGTCCCCACTTATTGCAGTTAAAATACATGCACTTGAACTTTTTGATGTGTTTACTAGGGCCTGCAACATGTGAGCTACTAGGGTTGGATTTGGATTTCCTAGGGTTCGACACGCGTTTAGAGTTGGAAATCATGTTAGCAGCAGCCTTCTGCCTGCTAACAACTTCTAAAGCGTGTCAAATCATATTTTCGTCCTCAATGCGTATAAAACAGTTGAGTTCGTTTAGACCCACCTGCATCTTCTTGCGGTATATTTCAGTTTTGAAATTGTACCTAGTGGAAGGCAACTTAAAAATAATTGTGTCAGCAACAAAGCTATCTGGTAACGAGATATTCTCACTATACAAGGAATCTACTAAGTTTTCAAATTGAGATACCTGAGGAAGAATGGCTTTCTCCTCGTCGAAAGTGAAGGAGTGGAATTTATTCATCAAGTGTGCCTTGGACAGATCCTCCTCTTGCTTGAAGTGCTCCTCCAGTGCGTCCCAGATCTCCTTAGCTGTCTTCATCTTCTGGTACATCTTTGCCAGACTGGAGGACAGGCAGTTCAACAGGTAGTCGCGACAGAAGTCTTCATCAGCAGCCCACTGAGCTTCGTCATCAGTCCCGGCGACCCCAGCACGATCAGACTGAACTGTGTAGAACACGTTCAGATACTTCATCCCGAACTGAGTATTCAACTTCCAGTCGTTGAACTCAGTCGTCGTGAACTTCTCCAGCTTGATCATCGGAACGGAGGACGAGAGATTGTTCCCTTCATCATTGTGCGCCCGACAGACAAGATCAGGTCACCAAACAGAGGAATAGGGACTCTGTCGCTAGCGTCGGCGGTAGTTAGCGGGTTCAGCCGCTAGCTCCAGACGCTAACTGATAGAGTTGGCGGTAGCGCTTAAGGTTGCACGTGATGATCCTAGAAGACGACGGCGGCGGCGGGAGACTGACGGCGGCGACTGGGAGGGATCTAGACTTGAAGGGATCTCTTTGCAGTGATCCGTGAAGGATTCACGACGAAAACCCTAGCAAGACGGAGAGGCGGCGACTGCGGCTTCGTGCGACCTCTAATGGCAGAGGCGAGTCCGGCGATGGCTTCTGGGACCGACTACAATCGCGCAGCGTCTCCGTCTGCGGGAACAGGGCGGCGTCGACAGGCGAGCGGGAGCGATCGGCGTTCAGCGGGAACAAGAAGACCGGCGACTCCGGGGCAGCGACGATCAAGCAGCGAACGAGAGCGTCGAAACGAGCGGCGTGAACATGCAAACCTCCAGACGGGAGATTGTCGACGCTCGGGAGACAAAACCTGCGATCGATCGGCGCTCGGGAACGAAACTGTCGAGCGGCGGCAGTTTCGCGCAGACGTTCCTCGGACGTGCGTATGGGATACCAGCGAGCAAAACCCTAAGGGGACAACTTCGAGATTGTGTAGAGTGTTGCTCGAAGCATCCGATTGCGGATAAAGGTGGAATTCACTAACCGTTGCCCCCGGGCGGGTTTATATAGGCAAACCCTAAAATAGAACGGGTAATGGATATCCTTGTATCCGTACTTGACCCGTAATGCCCCTGAACTCGTTATTTACCCAAATATATGCTTACACTATTGTGTTTAGATTTTTTTATATGCAGCCACATTTATAATTTTTTGGATCCGTCAATGTAATCTTCTCCAAGTTTTCCAAATTATTTTATGATATTTCAATTTTATTCTTCTATAATGATTCTAGATTCATTACATGGGATATAAAGTAACGCACTTTTTTCAATGTAGAGTTATTATAGAGGGTAGAATTGGAATATCATAAAAATAATTTGGCATATTTTTGAAGAAAATGATCACACCTTTCAATGAAGAGTCATTGCAAAGCCTAAAATTGAATATCATAAAATAATTCGGTTGATTTTATCAATTTTTTCATCCATTTTACAACATTCATGCACCAAATTACCGTCGTGCATCATATTACCTTGTTCATGAAATTATACAAATCTCCTCCTGTGAGTTAATATTTTACAAACATTCATGCACCAAATTACCTTGTTGAGGGGAGCTTCATGCGGTATTTTTCCGCATATACGTAATGAAGTATAAACTCTGAGAGAATGTTTATGTATTTTTGTGTTCTCTTCGTGCCTTCACTTCTTCATTAGAAGACTTCAATCTTCGGAAGCCGCTCATTTTTTTTATCACATCATTGTCGACAATGCCCTTTTTTCGCCGCACAAGATCAAGCCACGTGGCCAACCCGGCTGTCATGCGCAAAAATATATTGCGCGAGGCCAAATCTGCACCGTTATGCTTGCTCCACTGGAGTGTGGTAGTTATAAGAGAGTATATATATGACGGGCAAGGCCTATGTATTTAATCTAGAATCACAGTATGTTGCAACTCTGGTCTATTCGGTGTCGAAAGACGAGGATACATGGGTGTCCGACGCTGGCAAGACCATTGTCTTCGCTATGTCGTACCATATGGATCATGGATTCGAGCGACTTCCGCGCACTGATGTCGTTTCTTGTTGCAAAAAAAATGAGTAGCTGTGCATATATATATACTATTATTCTCACAAGCTCAAATTATATTTTATGAAAGGATGGCTAGGACGAGTTGTCCATGCGCACATATTAATAAAGAGAATTGATATTAGCAGTCCAATTCTTGCTATTGGCACCCAAAAAAATGTAAAATAATTGACTATATTCACAGTCCAATTCTCGCTAATCGCACCCCATCAAATAACCTCCTCCTCTCCATCTCTGATCTCTTCTCGTTGCCTAAACCATAGCCGTATTTCTATCGGCAGCGTCGTCTTTCCCCCTCTTAGATTTACTTTCTTCAAAAAAGAATGAAATAATCCAGTGAAAATCCAAAAAAAATAGTCACTTTTCTGGTTACAAGAAGGTTTGCGGGCCATTTAACTTGTTTTAGAGTTAATTCCTATATGAGTGACATTTAACTTGTTTTTCTGCTAGGTATTTAAATTATTTTAGAGTCTTTAAGATGTTTCTCTAGGCTTCTAGTGCTTAATAAATCAGCAAAGTGTTTCGCTTATTGGGATGAGAGTGGGGTGCAAATATAATTTTGGACTACAAATAAAATTTATGGACTACGAATAGCGATGGACTGCGAATAGCCAGTTCCGGACTGCTAATATCAACTCTCTTAATAAAACTAAGATTATGTTACAATCAATCTATGCATCAAACCAAAAATCAATTAATTGTAGACGTATGAATATACTAAATATGAACTATTTCGGGTATTTACGTATTTGACCTCTAACATGTGAATTGCATTTCAATTGAGCGGCTATTTGGAAGTAGGTAATTAATGGGTCTAAACTATTCTTATATCATATGCTAGAATAATATATAAATCGGACCAAAAATAAACTGGTTATTAGTTGATTTCTTCACGCGCTCTCTTACCTATGAAAACAAATTTAGGCTCTGTTTGGGACTTCGGCGGCTTCTGGGAAGGGAGACGAACGCCGCCAGAGCTTCGGACTGGAGGTAGGGGGCGGCGGCAAGGAACAACGTAGGGGGCGGCGGGAAAGGAGTAAAAACAAACGGTCCCCATGAACAACTATGACATTCGCTGCAACCGCACCTAAGCGCAGACGTCCACCCAAACAGAACTACAGAGCTTTAGCTTCTTTGTTAGGTCTAACATATTTTGATATAAACTATATGCATTAAACTCAAATAAATTGATTATAAGCGGTGAGCCTAGAAAAATGATCTATATTAGTTGGGCAAAACTATTTTACACCAAAAATCATTTTTTTTAATTTAAATAGATCTTTAAAAAATATTCATAATAGAATGAAAATTGCAATTTATAAGTCAAAACAAATCACATCCCACAACCACGGAATTAAATAAAAACAAATTATTAATCAAATTTTAAAAATTCAAGGACTTGTTTATGAATTACACACACAACAGTACTTCTGCTCATGCTCGTCTACTCTTGGGCGCACCAGCATTGTTTGCCTTTGGTGGGCACACAAAGTGCTTATGATTATTTTTTGCGCGCACGGGCTTGATCTCCGTCAATGTTGCAGAGACCAAAGAAGATGATTAGCTTCTTCATGGTCTCTCACAATATAATATCTATAAGTAAATCATATCAGAATGAGCACATTCAAGAAATTTCACTTTAGTTCAATTTTAGGAGCATTGACCTCATATAGCATTGAACAACAATCAAAATAATTGTGCAAACTGTTTTACCTACCGTGCACAACTATTTTGGGGTGATTTGTCGCGGACGGGCTTGTGGGGGAGGCAGCTACGGGTGTTATGAATGCGGGGACGAGTTGCGATGGGTGTGGATTGAGGAAGATTCGCTACAATGTGCATGGAAATGCTTTAACATGATCGAACTGGGTATGACAGCTCTCTTTCCATGTCCATACATAATTAGTTAAGTATAAACGACGATCTATGTCAGAGAAATGTAGCGACAAGCGCCTCTTGCTTGAGCGTACTTTTGCATTATGTCATTTTAATCCTTTTATGCGCTATGATGATGATGATGTGCATGCTTGTCGAGTTGGAGAGGGCTGAATTTTACAAATCCCCGCATGAATAAGTTTGAGAAATTGTTCAAGAAGAGATCATGTCTCTTGTTAGTCGGCTCGGACGATGTCGAAATGGTCACCGCTATAGTATTCTCACGAACATAATGGGAATAACAAATCAATGCATTTGGCAATGCTATGTTTGATTTGATGTGCGGCGTTATAACCCTTCAAATGAGGCTTTATATGACCTCTCAAAATTGGTTACAATATGACCCAAATAAGGCTTTATAACCTTTCAAATGACTATGCCCAACATATCCATACATTCATTAGACAATTACTTTTAAGAGACAAATGTTACAGACCCACGTTGGGAGATAACGTAGAAGCGGCGCACGACGGCACACAAGGTGTCCAACGCCTAGCCATGATACATCCATTAGACAATTACTTTTAAGGGACAAATGTTACGGACCCACGTTGGAGATAACGTACGCAAGGAGTCCAACGCCTAGCCATGATATGCTTAATTTAATGTTTCGGCTGTTTTCATTGTAGTAAGTTGTATGTAAACTTGGACTTGGTTTGACCCAACCAGTTATAGGGTTGAGGTGGGTTTTGGTGGATGTTATGAAAAGTATTATCTTAATTTCTCTCTCTCTCTCTCATTCTCTATCTACCTCTCTTCACGATACCACCCGGCGCCCTAGCCGATCACCCGTTTCTCCCGATCTTCCCCTCTCCCGCTCACGCGTCCCTCCGGCGAGATAGGTTCCA
Organism: Dactylorhiza incarnata; assembly: GCA_033032865.1. Lineage (NCBI taxonomy): Eukaryota > Viridiplantae > Streptophyta > Magnoliopsida > Asparagales > Orchidaceae > Dactylorhiza > Dactylorhiza incarnata. The sequence continues at coordinate 3,614,069 of JAWHQI010000123.1, read as the reverse complement.
GAGGATCCAAGAAGGGTCACGTCGTGCTCCTCCGGAACTTCTCCCTCGATCATCCGCAAATACGGTCCAAAACGACGGCCCGTACCAACTTGGTATCATAGGGAGGTTCCTCCATTGCTCAACCGCAGCGCCCGTACCCTGTCGACGACGCCCTAGCGCGAACCCCGCGCTCTCCAGCTATCAGTCCCGATCGATCCAACGTGCGCATCGCACCATTGCCGTGATTTCCGCTTGCTTCCACGCCGTCCACTCGCGTGACCCAGATGCTCCTTTTGGGGGAGTCTTCGTCCGGTCTTCCCCTCATCGCGGACAGCACGGGTCTCTTGCTCACCCCCCTTGCGTCTCTCCCTCCGCTCAAGCGATACCAATGGACGACGGTACCCCGGCGACCTCACGTTGGCTCAAATTTTGGAATCATCTCAGCATCTGATGGTCGCGAAGAATAGGGCCCTCATCGAGGACCTTCGGTCGGACGCCCCCCCCCCCCCCCCCCCCCACACACACACACGTCCATCGCGCGCCGCTTCGGGCTCCTCCCAGGTGGACCATGATTCTCCTCCACCTCGTTCTGAGGGCGGCGGCCTCCCTCGTTTTTTGAAGATGAACTTTTCGATTTTTGACGGTCGCGAGGATCCCCTGGTTTGGCTTACCTGTTGCGAGCAGTTATTTGCGAACCAGTGCACATTGTTGAAGGATTGACTTGGCGTGGCATCCTTCCATCTCATGGGTTCCGCTCAGCTATGGTTCTCCTAGTTACAACGAAAGAAGCCCCACCTCTCGTGGGAGGACTTCGAGACTCATTGCAACCTCCGTTTCGGGCCTCCCCTTCGCGGGAACCACATTGGCGATCTCATCTCCCTCGGACAGACAGAGTCCATCAATGACTATCTCGAGCAGTTCCAAGTGCTACTTGCCCGTGCCCATTTTGTTTCGTCGGCACATCAAGTGCCCTTCTTTACCACGGGTATCCACGAGCGCCTATGTTTGGATGTCGAATTCCATTCTCCACCAGATCTAGCGACAACCATGAGTTTAGCACGCATTTGTGAGAAACGCATGTTGATGGACCGTCCGTATCTGGGGCGTCACTCTGGCGAAGGACCTTCACGGGGTTTCGGCCCGTCCCCACCTCCGACTAGCAGTGGAGTCAGTAATGGCAAGGAGGGGGACCGCCCTTCCACCATTCGTCGACTGTCCACGCATGAGATGGCCGACCGCATGGCCAAGGGCCTCTATTTTAACTGTGATGAAGCTTTCAGTCGGGGCATCGGTGCAAGCGCCTCTTCTGGCTTGAAGTGGATGACCCCTCAGATGAAGACATGGAGGAAGAGGATCTGGGAGACCTAGAGATCTTTATACATGCTATGACATGCCCCCATTCTGGGGATACGATCCAGTTGCCGATCTCAGAGGCGGGCCAGTAGTTGGTCGCTCTCATGGACTCGGGCAGCACGCACAATTTCCTTAGCAACCTCACCGCGCAGCGACCTCACCTCCCAGTGACACCCCGTCAGAGCCTCTGCATGTCTATGGCCAACGACATGGCAATGGCTTACACGGTTTGCCGTGTTGTGCCTATTGTGGTGGAGGGATACCATTCTCATATGGATTTCTTTGTGATTTCCCTCAGGGGCTTTGAGACCGTCTTGAGAGCTCGGGGGCTCCACACCTTGGGCCCCCTTCTGTAGCAGGGGCGCTCGGCGGCCGCTAACCGCCGAATTTTCCTCGCCCGGGCCAACCCGGCCAAACCCGCAGACCTCGATGCTCTCCTGCAGGAGTACAGTGATACTACGAGTACCCCAACGGGACTTCCCCCTCTGCGACGCCAGGACCACCGCATCGGCCTCTTGCCGAACACGGCTCCCATGGTTGTCCATCCTTACTGATATCCTTTCTTGCAAAAGGATGATATTGAGCGGCAGTGCTCCGTCGTGATGCGACGGGGCATCATCCGCCACAACGTCTCCCCGTTCTCTTCTCCCGTCTTGTTGGTCCACAAGAACGATGACTCGTGATGATTACACGTGGATTACACGAGCTGAATGCGCGGACAGTGAAGGACGGGTTCTCAATTCCGGTAGTTTAGGAGTTGCTTGAAGAGTTACACGGCGCCCAGTATTTCTACAAATTGGATCTTTCCTCGGGGTACACCATCAGGTGCACATGGCCCCGTCGGATGTGGAGAAGACCGCCTTCCACACCAACCATGGACACTTCAAGTTTCTCGTGATGCCCTTCGGGCTCACCAACGCTCCGTCCACCTTCCAGGCTCTCATGAACGAGGTATTCCATGACTTACTGCGTCATTGTGTGCTTGTTTTGTTGATGATATCCTAATATACAACACTACTTGGGAAGCCCACTTCGTACATCTCCAAACCGTATTTCAGTTGGTTCGCGCCCACCGCCTGTTTTTGAAGCAGGCCAAATGTTCCTTTGGGACCGACCGGGTCGCCTATTTGGGCCACGTTGTTAATAGTACGGGTGTGTCTGCCGACCACCTAAAGATTCAAGGGGTAACTTAATGGTCCCTTCCTCAGTCCCAGCGAGAGCTCCAAGGGTTTTTGGGTCTGGCGGGCTATTACCGTCACTTCATCCAGGGGTACAGCGTGATTGCGGCATCGTTGTTTGCACTCTTGAAGAGGCAATCCTTTGCATGGCCAGACACCGCGACTACTGCTTTTCGAGCTCTTCAGCAGGCCTTGGTTTCAGCACATGTCCTTCGCCTACCATACTTTGCGCAGGAGTTCCAGGTTGAGTGCGACGCATTGGGACAGGCTTGCAGCGTCGTGCTCCAACAGGAGGGCCATCCGATCGCATATTTCAGCCGCAAGACGGTGCTTCATCATAAAAAACACCATGATTACGAACAGGATCACATTGGACTCGCCAAAGCAATCCATCATTGGCGGCCATACTTGTGGGGCCGCACCTTCCTGATTCGTACCAATCACTTCAGCCTAAAATATCTCTTGGAGCAACGCCTTACCACAACCCCACATCAACGTTGAATCAATAAACTTTTGAGCTTTGATTTTCGGGTGGAGTACAAGACGCGTGCGTGCCTTGAACAGGGCCGCGGACGCCCTCTCACACTGCGACCACCAGGAGGCACTTCTATTGGCCATTTCCCAGCCGACCAAGTCCGCTCTACACCGCCTCTGACAAGAGATTCAGGAAACCCCAAACCTCCTAGAGCTTCGCCACCGTATTGAAGAGGGGTGATTGCCCTCGTCTTGGGGCGTATGGGACGGCCTCATCGTCACAAGGGTCGGCTCTAACTATTGGTTGCCTCTCCGTTGATCTCGGATATTCTGAGTAGCACCCACGGCGCCACTCATGAAGAGGTTCACAAGACCCTTCATCGGATTAAGGCAAAATTCTTTTGGAAGGGATTGGAACGTGGCGTACAAGACTTCATCGCCCTTTGCCCCATATGTCAGCGCAGCAAGGCCAGCCACATCCGACCGACCGGGCTTCTCCAGTCTCTTCCCGTACCCACACAGATATGGGCCAACGTATCTATGGATTTCATCGAGGGGCTTCCCACATCGAGGGGCCGATGGGTCAATTTAGTGGTGGTGACAAATTTTCAACAACGCACATTTCATCATCATGAACCGCCCTATTACAGAGGATGGGGTAGCTTGCACCTTCTTCGACCAGGTGTTTCGTCAGCACGGAATTCCGGAGAACATCGTGTCCGACAGGAACAAGATTTTTATTTCGTTATTCTGACAGGAGTTGTTCGAACTATGCGGTCCAAGCTAGTACTTTCGTCAGCATACCACCCACAGTCGGACGGGCAGAACGAGGTGGTCAATCGGACACTCGAGATGTACCTTCGTTGCATTACAGGGGACCGCCCGAAGAACTGGGCAGGTGGCTTCCATGGGTGGAATACTGTTACAACACATCCTATCATACAACCATGTAGACCACTCCCTTCCACCTTGTTTAAGGTCGGGAACCACCACCTCTACTCACATATATTGACGCATCAGCTCGATCGACCACCATTGGCAGCGAGCTGCAGACTCACGATCAGATCCTCAGCTTAGCACGCGAGCGCTTTCTCCATGCCCACACACGCATGGGGACCACATACAACCGGGGACACCGCGAGCTTCTCTTTGGCCCGAGGGATTGGGTGTGTCTCAGGCGCCGACCTTACCGCCACCCGACCATCGCCAAGAGTGCCTACCACAAGTTGGGCCCCAAGTTCTACGAGCCGTTTGAGGTTTTACAGCGTATTGGCGAGGTGACCTACCATTTCCAACTACCGCCCGATGCCTGGATTCACGACGTGTTCCACGTCTCGCAGTTGAATCTGTTCCCCAGCAGCTACAAGAAAAACTTGAGGACGAGCTTGATGTCGACGTGGGCGGAGATGTTACGGACTCACGTTGGGGGATAATGTACAAGCTACGCACGACAACGCACAAGGAGTCCAACGCCTAGCCATGCTATGCATTATTTTATGTTTCCACTGTTTTCAGTGTAGTAAGTTGTATGTGAACTTGTACTTGGTTTGACCCAACCAGTTATAGGGTTGGGGTGGGTTTTGGTGGATGTTATGAAAAGTATTATCCTAATTTTTCCCTCTCTAATTCTCTTTGTCTCTCTCTCTCTATCTTCACGATACCGCCCAGCGCCATAGCCGATCGCCCGTTTCCGCCGATCATTCCCTCTCCCGCTCGCGCGTCCCTCCGGCGTTCCTCCCCTCCGGCGAGATAGGTTCCATAGGATCCAAGAAGGGCAACACCGTGCTCCTCCAAGACTTCTCCTTGGATCGTCCGCAAACACGGCCCCAAACGATGGCACGTACCAACAACTCTTTAGAAAGACATAACACTTGAAATAAATAGACACAATTATATAGAAAACATGTACAAATACAAAAGCGGTTGAGAGCGGGAACCGAGTATTCTTGAAAGGAGGGGTATACGAGTTAATCTACACAACTCTTCCTCAAAGCCGGAAAAAGAGATCAATCGTTTCCAATTGGGACCTGTCACCAATAAAGGTGTCACAGCTCAACCATTCGAAGATATCCGTCGGTAGTTCTTTAGATTGAACAAATGTGTGGCTACACTTAGATTATCTAGATAGTCTGATAAAATTTATGTTCACTTTAACATATTTTGTCCTACTATATTGCAATATTGATGACCGGTTTATTGTCCAAAGAGCATAATGGGTCTTTTCCTCTTGGATTATGAGTAATACTTGAGACAGATTTATAGTCCAATAGAGCATCATGGGTTTCTTCATGTAGGAGTCCAAGATCGTGAAGGATAAATCCCAACCATAGGGCTTGTGACATGGATAGATATTATGCTTCTACATTGGATCTAGCAACCATATTTTATTTTCTACTTCGTCACATAACTAAATTACCACTAACAAAGATACAATAGCCAGAGGTTTACTTCTTATCATTCTAGGAACCCGCACAAACAAAATCGGTGAAAACATCAATCTTCAAGTAATCATTTTCGGGGAATTAATGAATTCCTCGTCCATGAGACATTTTTAAATATCTTGGGGAACTCAGCGAGCGCTTCCTGGTGTTGAGCTCTTAGAGCATACATGTACATATGTAGCATTCCAACAACAAATGTAATGCATGGACGAGTGTGAGATAGCTATACAAGTCTATAAACAAGCCTCTAATAGCCTGAGGTCTCAACCCTATTTTCACCAATCATATGATTATCTTCAGTAGCAATATCCGCATGGGCACATCCAAGCATACGGTTTCTTCTAGGAGATAAAGAACGTACTTCCGTTGAGATATAAAGATCAAATCTTGCAAGTTCAATTACCAAAAAATACTTTAATTTTTCTAGGTCTTTCACCAAACTCTTTACACAACCGAGCTTAGCAATCTCCTATAGGCCACTAATGTAATGAAAATATCACACATACAATAAAAATGGATACATTTATATTTTTCCACTTCATAAAGTTCCGAATGTCATTTTTTTCCGCTTGATAAAGGGAACTTCATATACACCTCTTCTTCCAAATCTCTACGACGAAAATCATTATTCACATCAAGTTGTTGTAATTATCTGCCCTCGAGGGTCACACATCATTAAAAACACACAAATAGAATCCATTTTTGTAACTAGAGCAAAGATCACCTGAGTAAGGCATCCCACAAGTTCAGGTATAACCATGAACTACCAACTTTGCCTTATACCACCCCACAACATCATCTTGATTTTGCTTCATTGAGAAGATCCATCTGATTCAACAACTTTCTTTCCAAACTGGAATAGACCAATTTCTTAAGTCTAAATTTTTTTTCCAATGCTAACATGTCCTCATCCCTAACCTATTTCCACTCCTGTATACATTTTAGTGCCTTCTATGAGGATAAAGCTATAACGATTTGTATTCATGGTTGGGATCGTGATAGGAAACAAAATTAGAGCTTGGTTATTTAGTACAGATTATTTTCACCTATAAATAAACAATTGGAAGGTTGAGATCATCTTCAAATTCTGGCTTTAAAGCAGCACAGCATGAACAGAATAGTAGAACATTTTACATTTTTGAGTACATGTATTCATATGCTTCTAGGTTTTACTGAAGTATTCGGAATTCTATAAGGATGACAGGAAGAGTACCATGAATATTGATGGCTTCCCCGGCATCCAAAGGCTCTAATCGCTCCAAACACACGAGACTCTCATCAACCAGATTCTTCGTATGATGAGAATCATGAATCTTGTTAGAAAATAAGGCTCTCCCTCATGAAAAATGACATTTATGGTACAAACGAAATGACAGGAAGGGGGTGATAGCCACGATATCTTTTTGTATTGGAGTGGTCAACAAAGATACATCTATACCATATTAAAAGGGAAAAACACCCACTGGTGAAGAAACATTTAACTCTCCGATTTTACCCCTCTTTAATACAAAATTTTCAATTTCTTTAATTTATGTGCTTTTTTCTTTAATTTTAAAAAATGTGCTCTCATATAAGTAAAATCTCTTACCTACAATACAAATGTGCTCTCTCCGCCGCACGCAAACCCCCGTGCACAAGGAAACGAGCGACGGGCAAAGTATAGCGCTCGGGGGTTTGCGAGTGGCGGGAGCGCGTCACGTTGGGGCAATATCGTGGCCGGAGTACTGACGCGTAGGGCACTGGGGACCCACCACGTGCACTGTCGTGATTAGGGTACTGTCGCAGTTGGCCTTAGGAGCGGAGCCCTGTTCCAATCACTCGCTTCTGCATGAATCAAATTTGTCACAGTGTAGGTGATGAACATAGACGAAGAAAACACACAAACTTGTGTGGAAGTAGACTAATAGTATGAACGGAACATTCAATGAGGTGCTCAATGGTAGCATAATGGAGAACACGGGAATGGAGATGTTTTATGAGATGGTCAACCATCAAGATATCATCACGGCAATATGAGTGGAAGATGCATAGTGACGAGAAGTAACGAGCTATTTCCAGGAGCCACGTCACTTTGAGTGGAGGTATAAACCCATGTTATTCCATGAATGATATGGTCAGCTCAATAAGTTTCAAACACCTCATATCATCATACTCAACCTCATTGACATTGCAAAGTACTCTAATCCCCCCCCCCCCCCCTCTTCCTTAACAAACAGGAGAAATAATATAGGGAGGTCCTCATACATTGGTACAAATAAAAAAATGAATGGAAGTAAGATAAATTGTTAGGACTTCCTATGATCAATTCACAAGGAGCACAACTAAAAGTTTACTAAAAATAGGAAATATTTTTTTGTAAGCAGAGAGGAGGTAAGGACAGGTGAGGGATGGTTATGATCCAAGAAGTACACTCACCCCGCGGTTCCTATGACTACACACAATGTTACTTCATAATCAGATTTCGAAAAATACAAATATCAGGAAAGTAATTAACGAGCAATTCGGAGAGTCATTGGTATAATAAAAAGTGAATTACGAGAAAAACAAGGAACATATAATACAAAGAAAGAGAATTGGTTGAGGAACAAGGAATTTTCTGTGCCAACAATTGCAGAAAGGGAGTCATTGGTAGCAAAAAATTTATCTCGGACAGAAGGGTGTTAGAATGTAACACCTGAGTTTGACTTGGTCATATGATCTGTTGCCATGTAGATGGTCCATTCAGAAAGAGAAGTAGAGGCGGCATGAGCATTCAATATACCTGAAGTAGCAAAAGACAGTTGAGGACCAAGTATTCGAAGAATTGTACTGGGATGAAATAAGACGACGAAGAGCTTCGAGCTCATCAACAGAAACAGGGAAGCCGAGTACCAGTGGTATGTATTGCAAGATGAGAATAGAGATGATAGCACGTTCTTCGATGATCCTCGTCGCTCAAGATCACACTAAAGGATTCCATGAGAGTAGATTAAGGAGTATGGTGTAATACATGAGTTCTTATAGTATCAAACACCATGATCAATCCCATGAGAAAGAGGATTACCTGAAAATGATCCTCCGTTTTTCAATGTAAGAGAATATGTGGTACAATCACGGATGAAGTCCTAAAAAAATCCAACTCATGCTAAAGTCTTTCACACACAGAAAAGAATGCAAAAACAAACATTGATCCCTGCAACTCAAGGGACCATCAAGTAATCCCATACACTTGATTTGAACTTCCAATATGAGATTAAGTCTCCCGAGCTCAAGTTCAATCTCATAGGATAAATTCATGGACCATAAGCATCTAAAAATAAAGGTTTCTTATCTTCCTTAGTGAATCCTCCGTGACAATTCTTTTGGGCTTAAGCAAGCGTGGTTTCTTTTTCAGTTGAGAATTCAAAGTAGACACCCTCAATAATGTCTCATAACTCTTGTGATACAAACAATGCTTTCGTTTGAATACATCAATTCGCATTATGGCCCTTCTAGAGCTTTGGAATTTGGAGATGAACAAGAATGTATATCATTTACACAACAAACTCTCATCAATAACCTATCTTTGATACCAATTTTTTTGAAAGAAAAAATGGTGAAGGGAAAAAAATGAAGATAGAGAATCCTCAAATATTTTGTACTATTTTAACTTTCAATTTCAAATTGGTTAAAACATGGACCAAAAAAGGCTTAACCATTAAAATGTCCTCTCGCATGCTCAAATGACTTCTCACATATTCACAAGTCCATTAAACATAACTTTTGAAGTGACTTAACATTTTGAACAAACATAATCCTTCAAACGACTCTGTTTTGCGCCACTTTATTTGCAGAAGCTATGTATAAGTAACATTAGGCCTATCCATTCTTCTTCCAAATCCTTCAACTTTCACATGCACACATCTTTTACTATCATTCTTCTTCCAGCTTCATCAGCCACTCTGCATTTTTCATTGTCCTCCATCCAGTGGCGGAACTATTCACGAGCATAACCAGGCACGTGCCTGGGTTCAATTTTTGGCGAAAAAACATAGGTTATTTGGCTCACATGAATTATAAACTTTTAAAAGTTGATTTCTCTTCAACCGCTCAATGAAATTCAAATCCGAAAACAGTCATGGACTCCTCTGAAAAATACATAAAATAGATTCTTTATCAAAATTTTGATGAAGCTTCATTTTGGTGCAAATCAACTATCCTGAGATGATTTCTAGAGATTTGGTGATCAGATCGAAGAATCATCACCACCATCTAACTTTTGAGGATTATTCGAAGAACTCCTAAAATTTTTGGGCCGGTCAGAAAACTTTTTTTTTCTGCTCGATGATCACTACTACCATGTCCTTCTCCTGCCATATGAGTCAGCTATGATCAGGGAAAATCGTTTTGCTTGATAATATTGTTGATTTATATGATAAAATTTAAATAATTTTATTGATCATCATCATTAATTAAACAATATTATCAGATTGTCCCTCACATACATTCAAGTGCCTCGACAAGTTCTATATACATATAAAACTCGAGATTCTCAAAAAGTAGGTACGGGGAGGAATTCCACATTAATTTTTATAATTCAACCTTATACTTGATTAAATTTTTCAAGGGACGGAGTCTACCGCTCGGCCTTAGGCTTGACAGAATTTTCAAATACCACGAAGCTTGCAATTATCATATATTTGACAAAATTTTCTGAAAAAACAAAGCTTATTGCTTGACCCCTAATTTGGTAGAATTTTTCGATGCGACGAAGCTTGTAGCCCGGTCATCTTTTTCATTATATTGACTCATGAGAATGTTGAGAACGTATTGTTTTGAATTTTAATCAGTGCCTGGGCTGTCTTAAAATCTTAATTCCACCACTGCCTCCATCTATGCATATTTTGTTTTCATTTGTACATGCACAAACCATCAAGTCTGATTGGGTGTTACTCCAACCATCTCTGTACTAAATTCATTTCTCACTCTATTCTTTCAAGTTCTGCCATGCATAGATCATAAAGATGAAACAGTATGAAAGTAAGATCCAGCGGGATCACAAGTCATCATCTAACATCTTATTCTGAAACTCAAAACAAATAGACCATCGACATATCTGGTTGATATTAGATGCATAAAAGTTGTATAAACATCGCCTTTCAATTTTGACACACAGGACATGCTATAAGGTTCGCCACTGACCTAACTGAATGGGAAGTGCAATCAGACACAACAAATGTAAAAGAGATAATGACTAGCCTAACACTAATGAGATACAACTAAGTGAATAGGCAATGACATTCAATAGTAAATCACATTAATTAACAAACTTTAAAATTGCTTTGAAATAGCAGTTAATATTAAACTCACGACTTAAATTAGCTTCCTTGTGTTAGAAACAGAGCAGGCAGACCCACCTCTGTTGATATCGTACAATGACGGGCAGGAGAAAGCTTGAGTAGCAGGGTCACGTGAAGAAGATGAACACGTGGCAGCTTTGGATTCATCAAGATGGTAGTATATGAGAAGCAGCAGTGCGTGAACAAATCAATGGCGGCAAGCACAGATGGCAGCAAGCAGGAATCAAAGATGACTCGAGATTATTCAGTTTCATTTCATCCATGGAGGCATGAAGTCGGTGAGAGTAACTGAAGCTTCAAGAAATGGGCAGTGGATCACAAGAAGAAAACTAAAGGCGGCACTAGATCGGATCAGAGACGGCAGCAGCTTCAAGCAGAGAAGACAACGGCTAAATCCAGAATTAATCTGCATAAAGAAATCGGATAGGAACGCGCATTGAAGTAGGCAAGAGGTTTCGGGTTTCTTAAGACTCAAGAAAGAAGAAGAAGAAGAAGAAGAAGAAGAAGAAGAAAGGAAGCATGGTCATGTCGGGTCAGAAGAAGGTCACGGGCAATACCAAATAAAAAAAATGAGTCGCTTCTTAAGAGTTAAATGTCGGTTCTAAAGTATGAGAGTCAGTGTATAAAGTAGTATAAATAGGTGTTAAAAATCTTGAATTAAAAACAAGCCTGAATAGTTTTATATCTAGCCACAGCTAGGAGGGAAGGTGCCGACTGAAATTGCAAGTCTTTCTTATGAGTTCTTTTCTTTATCAATAAAGTTGTGTTGCTCTCTTTCACGTCAGTCCGTTTTGGGTCCATTGTGTGCTTCCAATAGTGATATCAGAGCGGTCCATTCGCGCTTCCAACACCTTGGTGGAGAAGGTGGTATAACAGGGTAGTAAACTTCTCTATATACAGCTTGAAATGGACTGGTATTATAGTGTGTCTGTAGTGGAGTAGGTTGACATCCATCATGAAGGACATGTGGAGTTGTTTGTGAATTAATTACTGAGAGAGATTTTGGAGGTTTCCTTTGTATGTGAGATAATACAAGAGTGGGGACTTCTTGCAAAAATGCAAACTCTTCCTATAAAACACAAACACTAGAGCCATAACTAATAAACAATCTAACCAAACAAACACAACCTATAAGTGTAGACAAGGTTTCTATAGGTATGAAGCTAAGTAATTTTATATGTGAAAATAATAATAATAAATAGATCTACTCAAACACAATAGCAAGTGAACATTTAATACTTTGATCATCACATAAAGTACAATAATTTATTCACAATAGCAAGAACTCATAAGAAAGACTTTTTCTTTAATCGAGATGCAATAAATATCAAAAATATCAAGTGGATACCGCATCCATCTAGAAGTTAGGGTTGGAAAGTGTTACAGACGCGTTCTGGGGATGTCCGTTTAGGAAGGAATATTGTTGTGACTGTGACTGGATGACACGCTTGAGGATTTTGCAATATTTCATTCATATTATCACATTCTTTTTCAAGTTTAATTTTATTGCATTTTCTTAGTAAGGGGCGTTTTGTAATTTGAGCAACTTTCGACATGGGTATTTATACCCATATGATAAAGATGATGGTCAGAAATTTTTTACCCTAATTTCTCATCTCTTCTTTCCCTTTTTATCCGGCTCTTTCTCCTAGCTAGGGTTTTCACCATAGGTCATTCCAAGGGTTACCAAGGGAGGAAGGACAAGGGAAGGAGCTTCAACGTCGACCAAGTTCTCCACCGCACGTGACGAGTTCACAATCCCAGGTTCCTAACATCGTGGTACCAGAGCCACTCGACATGCATGTTGAATTGGATCAACTAGGAGAAACCAAAGCAATGCTCACTAAAGTCATCGTCGATTTCATGGCAAGAGAAGTGAGGCAAGCCGCTACCTTAGCCACTGTGCATGCACGCTTGGATTCCCTCTCAGCGGGGTCATCGGTGCCAGAGCGAGCTCCAGCAAAAAATCGGTGTGATCCCCCACTGATCACCGGACGCGGCGATCCGGTCTGCAGCAGAATCACAACCCGGTTGCAGCCTTCTGCCGCACTAGGCGGCCTGGCCACTTGCATGAGTTTTGCAACCTACGATGGGTCATTTCCAAGGGTGAATCATGGGGACAGCTCCCCGGAGAATAAACGCCAACCTGGACGCATGAGGGACATCATCTGAACATCTTCGGGGATCTCCCTAGTCCCTCCACTTTGAGGAGATCCGGGCAATGTTTTGCAGTATGTGAAGTTGGATTTCCCTTTATTCGACAGTAAACAAGATCTCATAGAATGTTTACACATTATGAACAGTTTAATTATCAACGGATCCCGTAGGCAGAATGGCTCAGCCTAGCGGCTTACCACTTAGCGGGATTAGCCCAACTACGGTGCACCCAACTCCTGCGAAAACACTTACGCATGCACTGGGAAGACTTCAGGAAATTTTGCAGCATGCGCTTTGATCTACCACTACGCAGTAATACCATGGGCGACCTCATTCGATTGAACCAAATTGGGTCAATCGATGAATATCTAGAACAGTTCCAGATATTGCTAGCATGCACAACTTCTATCCGACTGGACCAACAAGTCTCGATCTTCACAGCAAACCTACAGGAGCGTCTACGACTAGACGTTGAGTTCCAGAATCCTCTTGACTTAGTTACTGCCATAACCTTTGCTTGCATTAACAGAAACCATTTCTCATTGTAGGAGTCACACCTCTTGAAGCCGACCAAAAGGAGAGGACCACACCCATTGTGGCAAACTGACATGCACGGGAACTCTGTTTCAATAGTGATGAGTCGTATGTGCATGGGCATCAATGAAAGAAACTCATCTAGTTAGAATGGGATGAATTCAATGATTAAGAGGAAAACGCAGATCAAGAAGAGCTAGAGATCTCCCTCCACGTGATGACGGGAAACCGTAACTATCACACCATGCAGATCCGAGCGGACATGGTGAGTGACTCTCTTCTCACATTAGTGCACTCCAGTAGCAAGCACAATTTCATCATTGTCGGTGTTGCAACAAGACTAAATCTTTCAATCAGGCTCCAACATGGGATGCAGGGCACAGTGGTCAATGGAGAGAGACTTACTAGTCTGGGACTCTATGAGGGAGTACAGATCTAAGTCAATGACGAGTGCTTCTTGCTCGACCTACATGTCATTCCATTGGATAGGTTTGATATGGTTCTATGGGTAAAATGGTTGTGAGCACGGTGGGGCCCATTTTATGGGACTTTGTGGCTTCCACTATGACCTTCAAATTAGCAAGACAATAGGTCATATGAACAGGCGAAAAACAACGATCTTTTCCGCGGATATAGACACTATAGTCTACAGGGGCAAAAGCCCAAGATTGACTGACTGGAGGATCTACTTCAGTCCTTCGCAGATGTTTTCGCCGAGCCAACCAGTTTACCACCACCTCGCAGCAGGCACGACCACCATATTTGCTTACTTCCGGGAATGCCACCAGTGATAGCACGACCATACTATTACCCTTACCGCCAAAAGGATGGGATTGAACATCAGTGTCACAAGATATTACAGCAAGGGATCATTCGGCCGAATGTCTCATTTTTCTCTTCCATCATCCGCTTAGTTCAGAAGGAGGGCTGAATATCGCTAGTTGAATGAGAAGATAGTGGAGGATAAATTCTCAATCATTGTGGTTGACGAGCTGTTGGATGAGCTTAATGGCGACAATGTGTTTACCAAATTGGAGCTTCGTTAAAGCAATCATCAAGTATGGATGCATCCATAGGATATCGAGAAAACGGCCTTTCACATCATGGTCATTTTGAGTTCCTTGTGATGCCATTTGGGTTCACCAATGCCCATTCCACATTTCAGTCCTTGATGAACGATGTATTTAGCCTCCACCACATAAATTAATTTTGTTTCCTTTAACAATATTCTTTTCTATAGTAAAACCAACGTCGAGTATCTACAGATAGTTCTACAGCTTGTAAGAGCCTATTCCCTCTTCCTATGGAGAGAAGATGCACCTTCCAGAGCAGATCAGTGGGCAATTTAGGGCATATTAGTCATCAAGTAATATTAATGGACCCAGAGAAAATTAAAGCAATTAAAGAATGGCCTACTCCACAAATAATCAGAGCAATGTGGGGATTTTTGGACCTCGCGGGCTACTATCGCAGGTTCATTTGTGACTATGGGAATATTACGGCGCCCCTGAAGGGTCTGCTTCGACGGGATCCTTCCAATGGACACTGACCACCACCAAGCCTTCCAAGCCCTGCAGGATACTCTTTCTACAGCCTCGGTACTCCACTTAGCAGTTTCACAAGTCTTTTAAGATCGAGTGTGATGCTTTAGGGTGTGGCATTGGAGCAGTCCTCCAACAAGAGAGGCGCCCCATCGTCCATTACATTCTTCATCCGCAAACTCATAGCCCATCGTTTGAAATTGCCAACTTATGAACAAGTGCTTATTGAGCTATCTGAGGCCATCGAGCACTGGCGGCCATATATGTGGGGACGGTCATTCCTCATTCGGATAGATCATTACAATTTGAAGTACCTACTGAAATAAAAACTAACTACCGCCCCACAACAACATTGGGTGAACAAACTTCCAGGATTTGACTTTACAGCGGGATACCATGCAAGATGCCTTAACAAGGTGGCGTCGTGGCGGCCATATATGTGGGGGCGGTCGTTCCTCATTCGGATAGATCATTGTAGTTTGAAGTACCTACTGGAATAGAAACTAACCACCATCCCACAACAACATTGGGTGAACAAACTTCTAGGAATTGACACTGCGGAATACCACGCGGGTTACCTTAACAAGGCGGTTGATGCACTGTCACACTGGGATGAAGAGCGGGAGGAAATATTTGCCCTATTTCAGCCAATAATGAGTCTCTTTGATACCTTGCAAGATGAGGTTGTGGAATCCCCCACTCTTGTGGAGCTCCGCAACATTATTCAGAAGGGTGACACTTAGGCGCCATGGACAGCGATCGAGGGTCTTATTCAATACAGAGGCAAGATCTATCTCCTACCATCATCGCAGTTCGTCGATTAGTGTTCCACCTACCAGCGCAACAAGGCGGAAGCGAGAGTCCTTCAGCTTCTGCCCATCCCCACCTAGGTCTGGGCTGACGTATCCATGGACTTCACCGACGGTCTTCCCCCATCTAAGGGCAAGACGACCTTGTTTGTGGTGGTCGATCGTTTCTCCAAGGGAGCACATTTTATTCCTCTAACTCACCCATATATTACTCTCAGCGTCGCTCAAGCATTCTTTGAACACACCTTTCGCCTCCACTGGCTCCTAGGGATGATTGA
This sequence comes from Dactylorhiza incarnata, assembly GCA_033032865.1. Taxonomy (NCBI): domain Eukaryota; kingdom Viridiplantae; phylum Streptophyta; class Magnoliopsida; order Asparagales; family Orchidaceae; genus Dactylorhiza; species Dactylorhiza incarnata. Next base: position 3,598,007 of record JAWHQI010000123.1, on the reverse strand, counting down.
TTCAAACAAGGACAAGGTGTTCACCAGCCGATCTTGGAATAAACTTTTCAGGTTGAGTGGGACCAAATTGGCACTCTCGTCAGTCTACCACTGATGCGATATTTCGGCAAGTGCACCGGTCGCGCAAGTAATAAAGTTTGGGAATAGGATCCCCGAGTGTCGGTCTCTTGAGGAATGCAGGTTGGGTGAACGAATCGCGTTGTGTGACTATTGTTACACAAGCGTAAACAAACACACAAAGGGGGGGTTTTGGTTGGGTTTTCCTACTCTTAACAACAATGAAGGAAATGCGGGTCGAAAGCACCGCTTCGCAAGGCGAGATGGATGCAACGGCCGCGATGCCGTGCTTCGTGAGGCGGATGGAGCGTGCTCTAGTGCGGGAAGGCGAGGGTCGCAAACACCTCTTCACAAACGTCGTTGGCTCTTGCTAATGCGGATCGAACACCTTGAGTGCGTGAATAAGTGAGTGGATGAGTGGAAGCGAAGCGATTCACAAGCAAGTAATGATGAAAAGAGAAGAAACATTCATTTCATTTAAACCAAACATCATGATATTCAAGTTTAAAAGATTCAAAGATTACAACGAAGGAGAGAGGAAAGAGTTAACCAATGGATGAAGACTAGCGGCCGTTCACGGCCGGAATGGTAGTTTGTCAAGCTACCTCCGGACTCGGGCGGACTGTGCTTCCGGTGTAGAGAAACTGTCACGATCTCTCTACGTGGTTCCGTCGTCTTCTACCTCAGGATTCCTCTTCTTCTCACCGAACTGGAGTGGAAAACAGCTGCTTGAGGGCTTGCGGATGGTGAAGAATGCTCCCGGACAATGGAGAAATACTTGGAATGGTTGGAGAGGACTTCCCCTTGCGTAGGAGATGAAGTGGAGGTGTCCAGGAATGGAAATCGCCAGCGTACGGACTGCCACTCGCGCTCTCGGCGGCTCCCCCCTGCCCTAAAAGCGGAACAGGCATATATATAGGCGCTGGAATGAATACTGCGCACGATCACTGGCGCACGACCAGTGGTCGTGCGCACTGGAGTTCTGCGATCGTGCGCGCTGCCTGGGCGGAGCCTGAAATGAAAGAAATTTATAAAATACATGTTCGCACGACCAGTGGCGCACGACCAGTGGCGCACGACCAGTGGTCGTGCGCACTATCGTAAGTGGTCGTGCGATAAGCAAGACAGAACTCATAAAATGGGCGTTAAGTGCGCACGATCAGTGGCGCACGACCAGTGGTCGTGCGCGATAGAGCCAGTGATCGTGCGCAGTGTTCCTGTACAGAATTGTACCGGGAACACCTGCACGACTCCTGTTCCAGCATACAACACCAGTCTAGCCACTGAAGGTGGCACTTAACACTGCATGAAAACTAGTAACGAAGATGAACAAGAAATAACACCAAAACGGGCCTAGAAGTGCACTTAGCATGGAGTATTAAATAGGAATGAAAACATGTCTAATGTGAAGTGCAAAGACTAGAAAATCGGCCCAGATGAATCCATAAATGTGTATATAATTGGGACTCATCACACCCCCAGACTTACCTGTTTGCGCGTCCCGAGCAAACGAATTCGGCGGAGTGTGAAAATGGTAGTTAACAAAGAAAATTACACAAAGGAGTACAATGCGAAGTAGCAAAAGCATGCAAATAGAAATTTAGTAAAAAGAGATTTTAACTATGCTAACTAATTTACGAAAGTATTAGAGCGTAAGTAGAGATTTAGTTATACTCAGTTGGTGAATTATGAAGAATTCGAACGATCATGCCCGGTGTGAAAGTAACAAGACACTAAGGCGGGTGTTGCACAAGGTCGGGGTTTAGGAATAACTCCGCTGAAATCCATCAACGTCGTGAACCATACGCTCGCCCGGTCACACTCTCTCCACGGCGTTAGCAAACTCACAAGTCAAATCAATAGGGCTTTTAGGATTATATTGGGGCTTAGATTGCGGTATGATATTCAAATTTAAACACGATGGCTACGCAACCCAAGTGAGCTAACGGAACGCTGCACCACACAAAACCAAAAACAATGCTCGTGTGACACACCCCCAGACTTATCATGAAAGCTAGGTGTGCACACGGCCTACTTCACAATTACCAACAGATTTTCTATTTAGCTCGGGAGGATTTCTTTACGACATATTTCTTTTTCAGATTTTTTTTTCCTTTTAACAACATACTTTTCTTCTTTTACTTATCCTCCGGTTGGTTCAAATTCAGCAAAATAAAACGTGTTTTTCTTCACAACGCACAAGTTCCAAACATCACACAAATTGAGAATTATGAGCGCAGTTAAACAGCAATTTGGTTGCGGGCGTAGGATAAGCTTCGGGATTTGGTGGATGAAGAGGAGCTGAACAAAAGAGTGGTAGGCACAATTTTGGCTTGCAAGGGTGAGCGAAAAGGACATGGAACGACAAGGCTCAAACTAGCCAAAAGGTGGCCTACATCACGTTTAACTCGACGAGTCGCTCTCGCCCATGCTTCGAGAGTCGCTTGGGGCAAGTTCTTAGCCCACGAGAAAGGTAAACCTTCCTCCCGACTCGAGCAACACACGACTAGTGCTCGTACACACACAACACCGGGTTATCACCAATTTCGTTCACATTCACCATTTGAGTATAACAAATCTAAAACTACGCAAAAAATACTAATCATAAATTAAACGCATAGAAATAATCTAGTTTTACTCAAATGCTACTGCAACATGCGGGTGCGACTAGAACACTGCTCGAGTCAACATCGCACTCCAAATAGTAATTCCTACGCTAACACCCCAATTCACATTCCTAACCAAAATAGTTTATTTGGAAACAACACAAATAGGAAAGCGCGCACTCATGTGGGTGAAGTGGTGCAAGAAGCATGAAAACAATGATGATGATAAAGATAAATAATAAACAAACTTCTAGTATGCAGTGCAACTCGTGCACAGTGGATGACAACATACTCTCCCCCAGACTTAGTCTAAACATTACATCACAGAAATTGGAAGCTAAGGGGGGAAGAAGTGTTACCCAATGCTCAGAATTGAGCATACCAGACGATTGGCGATTAAGATAAAGAGCAGTCCGCAGCATCCGCACCAAAGAACACAACACACCTGCAAGCACAAAACTAAAAACAGCAAAAACAAATATAAAAACTGAACTAAACATGCTAGATAAAAATAAAATCAGGAAATCTGGGTTGTCTCCCAGCAGCGCTTTTGTTTTATGTCCTTAAGTTGGACCAAATACCTGTATTATGATTGTTTAAAGAGTGCAGAAATTAAAGGAGAAGTTCACAGAAGCAGTTTCACAAATTCAGACAACACAAATCAGCTATAGGCGCTCTTATGGTGCGCGTCTCCCGTAGCTCGTAGGCGGGAGGTGAAGGCTTTAGGGCCAACACTGGTGTCACCCAGTGTTCCCCTAACCTCCGCCCTCTTGCCACGGAGAGCGGCAGCGCGAGCGTCGTGCAGAAGTTTCTCCTGTTTAAGTTTAGTGACAGTCGGGGACTGCCAACGTTGAAAGTTTTCAGATTTTTCCACCTTGGTGGTGGGTGGCGTCACTTCCGGCGTCGCGATGACTACCGGATCAGCCCAAGAGATGGAGCGCTTAAATTGTTTATTACAAGAATCAAAACAAGAAGATAATGGGACAGTGTCCCGAACTAAATTCAAGTCAATATTTTTCGAAATGCAATCTTCCTCCGTCTCGGAATCAAATTCTCTCCGAAGATCTACTTCTTCCTCATTGGACTAGTGCTCCTCCTTTTCTCCTTCAATTGGTTCTTTATCTTCTTCATTTCCTGCACAACTCAGAGATTCATCAAAAATAAAGAGAGGGGGAGGAGTGGATGTTTCAGTCATAGCTTTGGGGCAAGTGGGTTGCGGCACCTTATTGGGTAGGAAGACACACCCCGTAGCGAAATCAAGGGTGGCACCGCTCTCTTTCAAGAACGGCACGCCCAAGATAGGGATTGTACAACCCTCATTCTTTGAGGGTGGACCCCCCCAAGGCCACGTAGGCAGAGGTCAAAGTCAAAGAGTCAATACAACAGTCAAGCCTAGGAGCAGAAGACACCCTAGGCGAGTATGGGTGCACTCGTGCGAGTAACTCGGATACTCGCCAAAAGGTGGGCGACCATAGGTGATACTCGCCCATCTGCCCGGGGAGATCGCCTCAATGTCGCTAGTCGTCGGGCAGGGGCTGGGCTATAAAAACCCCCCCTACCCCTTGGTTTTCCTATAAATAGGACCTCAGGGGTACTTGGATTGGCACCTGGACTTGAGCTCTCGAAACCCTGCTCTTGCATTCTGGAACCTGTCGCACTTGGCCGCTACTCCCGGTATTAGCCAAGTCGGTGTCTTCCTCGTACCCTGCTCGGCCATTCTTTGGTCTTGGAGGGGAAGTCTCTTCGGAGCTTCTGGGTACGTGGTGGGACCTCCCTGCCGCAGCACCTGGGGTCCTGTGTGTTGTTCTTCTAGCTCTTCAGTAGTCGTCAGCTTAGTCGTCTCGTTGGACTGCTGGGCGAGTAGCCTCGGGCTGCATCGGTCCGAATTTTGAGGTCAGGATTTTCCTGGCGTCAACACTTTGGTGCGGTGAGCGTGGATCGTAGTCGGAGGAAGAAATTTTTGCGAGAAGGCTTCATGGCTTAAAGTGGCGAGATGGAGGCCAAAGGCAGCAACTCGCGAGCATTCGACAAGTTGGGCGAGTTCCAGATGGCGACATCCTGAAGGCGAGTTCCAGAGGCAACTTCATGCAGGCGAGTTCCAGATGGCGACATACTAAAGGCGAGTTCCAGATAAAGACATCGTCAGGCGAGCTCCATACTCGCTCATAGGCGAGTTCCATACTCGCTCATAGGCGAGTTCCATACTCGCCCATAGGCGAGTTCTTGCAGGCGAGATCCAGAGATAAGTTCAGACCAGCGACTTTACTCGGAAGAGAGGCGAGCTTCCTGGGTAGTGGCGAGATCCTTCCTTACTCGCCATCCCTACTCGCCTATAGGCGAGCTTCCTTGTTACTCGGCATAGGCGACTTCGTGCAGGCGAGCGAGCTTCTTCAATACTCGGCCACAAGCGAGCTCCTTCAATACTCGCCCATAGGCGAACTTCTTCCTTACTCGCACATAGGCAAGCAGCATCAAATGAGGCGACTTCATGCAGGCGAGCAAGATTCTTCTATACTCGCCCATAAGCGAGTTCTCTACTCGCGAGGGTGAGTTCTATACTCGCAAGGTGGTGAGAACCTGGTGCCTAGTTCAAGAGTGGCGAGTTCCTGAAGGGCGATTTCAAGGTCTGCCGAGTATGGAAAATAAAAAATTTCCAGGGGCGCTGCCCCCGACCCCGCAAGGGGCGCTGCCCCCTTGACCCCCAACCCCCGAACCCTCTGCGTAGGGGGTCTTATGTAAAAAGGGACACTCCTCCCCTCAGTTTCCTCCTTCTTCAATGTCAATGATTTCCACACATGATCATACTGACGGGTGCTTTGGTAAAGCCCGTGAGTGCTTTTGTCTGACTAACAAACATGATGATTCATGACGAGTTCGCCACCAAGGGAAAGCACATAAAGCTACTCGCGAGGTCTCCAAGTTGATGCTCGGCGAGCTCCTAGTCGCGGTGGTTTTCAAAGCTAGGATTCCGCGAGTTCCTACTCGCGATGATCTTCATCAAGGGCTTACATTCCACGAGGATGCTGACTCGTGACGTCTCAAAGCTGGTGTTCCGCGAGCTTCTACTCGCGATGATCTTCATGAAGGACTTATGTTCCATGAGAATGCTTACTCATGACGTCTCCAAGCTTGGTATTCTGCAAGCTTCTTATCACCGATGATCTCCTTCCGTCGGCTATGATCCATGAGGGGTCTTACTCATAAGGTGAAACAGGTTTGGTCGGCATTCAACACCCAAGTGGGATGGAGACCTGGGGATGGTGTGTTCCTTTGGAACCTCCCCGACTGTCAGTCCCCTTCATGGTGTGTTCTATGAGATGAAGAACTGCTCAGAAGTACCTAAAGGCTCAACAAGGAGATCACTTGTAATCGAGAAGCTCGAACTGAACTAGGAGGGATCTTTCATCGTTCAAGTGGCATTCGAGACTGGCAGAGACCGCCTGTAGAATCATGAAGGGGAATCGCTTGGGAATACCTGGAGCGGCAATGACCTGAAAAGGTTCTATCCCTGAGCGGGAAGGTCTATTCTCCCCCTCCTTGTGTTTATTCCATTTAAATAAAAATTCCTCGCCCCCTGAAACATGGGCCGCGAGAGTTGTTTTTCTCTTCTGGCAAGAGCTTTTTGAAGTAGGTGAAACCGATCTCCACGACAGGTTGGGAAACGAGCCTCCGACTTGATTCTCGTAAAACCCAGAACGGGTGATGGGACAATGCCTCGGTATACGTCCCCCTAAGTCCAAGCCTCTGCAATGACGGCCGAGATCAGCTCCCCCCTTGCACGTTGGCCGTGGTTCCCACCGACTGCATTTCTCATCCGACTGGTGAGATTATCAGGAGAAAGTCTGGACGCCGACCTCCCAACTCGTCGAAGCGATGATCGATTTACCTGACTGAGGGACCCTTGTATAAAGGTGTCATTTGACCTCTTGCGACAAAGCCTAATATCTCTTGTATTTTATTCCAATCATATGGGTTGGTGCGGTTAATCCCCTCTGATTGTTGAGTGATAGTATGAAGACTCTTCTGCAACCTGGCGACCGATTGGGGGACAGGTCTCCGACTCGACTCTCGTAAAAACCCAAGTCGGGTGGTGGGATAGCGCCTCGGGAGAGAGTCCTCCTAAGACCAAGCCTCTGCATTGACGGTCGATATCAGCTCCCCCCTTGCACGTTGGCCGAGTTACCCCCCGACTGCACTTCCCATCCGGCTGGAGAGGTTATCAGAGGAGAGTCCGGACGCCAACCCCCCAGCTTGACGAAGAGATGATCGATTTGACCGATCAGCATTCAGCAAACGCAATAGGATGGAGGCCTCGGGATGGTTTGTCCCCTTGGACCTCTCCACCTCTAGTTGAGCTCGGCTCCTAGAAGGTGTCGACCTTCTCTCCACCTCTAGTTGAGCACGGCTCCTAGAAGGTGTCGACCTTCTTTCCGCCTCTAGTTGATCTCGGCTCCTAGAAGGTGTCGACCTTCTCTCCGCCTCTAGTTGAGCTCGGCTCCTAGAAGGTGTCGACCTTGTATCCGCCTCCAGTTGAGCTCGGCTCCTAGAAGGTGTCGACATTCTCTCCGCCTCTAGTTGAGCTCGGCTCCTAGAAGGTGTCGACCTTGTATCGGCCTCCAGTTGAGCTCGGCTCCTGCGAGGTGTCGACCTTCTCTTCACCTCTAGTTGAGCTCGGCTCCTAGAAGGTGTCGACCTTCTCTCCGCCTCTAGTTGAGCTCGGCTCCTAGAAGGTGTCGACCTTGTATCTGCCTCTAGTTGAGCTCGGCTCCTAGAAGGTGTCGACCTTGTATCTGCCTCTAGTTGAGCTCGGCTCCTAGAAGGTGTCGACCTTGTATCCGCTTCCAGTTGAGCTCGACTCCTATGAGGTGTCGACCTTTTCTCGCCAGAAAGACAGCTCGTCGAATAAGGGTTGGATGATTCTTTCCGAGCAACTACGTTACTCGCAAAGAGCGGGGATTGTGTACAACCCTCATTCTCCGAGGTAGGCTCATTCAAAGCCACGTAGGCTGAAGTCAAGGTCAAAGGGTCAGCACAGGAGCCGGCAATCCAAGACACAAGGCAACTCAGCCAGCAGGAGCAAGAGGCGAGTTGGGCGAGCAAGGGGCGAGTATGGCGAGCAAGGGGCGAGTATGGCGAGCAAGGGGCGAGTATGGCGAGCAAGGGGCGAGTATGGCGAGCAAGGGGTGAGCAGAGGCGAGCTTGGGCGAGTATCTCGCGAGTATGGGCGAGTATCTCGCGAGTATGGGCGAGTATCTCGCGAGTATGGGCGAGTATCTCGCGAGTATGGGCGAGTATCTCGCGAGTATGGGCGAGTAGCCCTTGTAACTCGCGAGCAGAGGCAGTATACTCGCCTGTACCCCCCCCCCCCCCTAGGATTTCTCTATAAATAGACCCCCAGGGGTACTAGAAATGGCACTTTTGGGAAGTGGTCGAGGTCCCCCCAAGTTGGATACTCGCCAAATCCATGCCCGTCTAGTACCTCGCCCAGCTTTTGGTTGCGGAGGGGAAGTTTCTCCCAAACTTCCGGGTACGTGGTGGGACCTCCCTGCTGGAGCACCTGGGGTGTGCTTAGTCATTTTCTCTCTCCTATTTTAGCTATCAGAGTCGTGGAGTTGGACCGCAGGATCAGTAACCTCGGGCTGCATTGATCCGAATCTTGAGGTCAGTGATTTTCTTGGGGTCCCAACACCTGAAAATCAGCAACCACAATCGTCCCCTCAACTATCACTTCTACATTTTTCACTTCCCCCTCAGATTGTATAACGGTCCCATTAGCAAGCATAAGGGATTTCCGATCCTCCGTGTTCATCTCAAGTTGCAATTTAGCAACGTCTTGCAACGCAATGACGTTGCGGGAGGAGCCGGAAACGCACAAAGCTTTCGTTTCAATATTATTGATGGAACAAGAAATCACTAACTCACTTGGATCAGCCTCTACCACATCGCCGAGACTCTTCCCTTGATCTATTGGGTTCTTTTCAGTGTTGCTAGGAAGGGTCCCATGCGACCGCTCGGTTAGCACTTGGGCCAATTGGCCCAGCTGCGTTTCCAAGTTCCGCATGGATGCGGTTTGGTTCACCATATTTGAGGTAGCCGCTTGCATAAATTTTTCCATCATCTCCTCCAGATTACTCTTTTTTTGGGCTGGGGGGCCTTGGTTATAATCCGGGTGTGGTGGCCTCGGTTGGCTCCCGGAGGCGTAAGTATCGTTTTGATGCTGCCCCGGTGCCCATCGTTGGCCATGCGTGTTTGGGTTCCATGAGAAGTTCGGGTGACTTCTCACTCCCGGATGATAAGCATTATTAAATGGCACCCCCTTAGACTGATTTCCTACAAAATTAACGGATTCATTCAAGGATAAGTGCGCGAAGTCACCTGATACGGTGTTCCCTGAACATTCGTACGCGTGGTGGCCGCCGCCTCCACATCCTTCGCACGTAATGACAGCAGCAGGCGCGGGTGTAGGAGGAAGTGAGTCGACCACAAAGAGACCGCGGGCGTTCCTTGGTGCATTTCTCCTGGCAGTCCAGAATGTACTGTGGGAGGCGGTGTCGCGCAGAATCCGAAGGGCCTCCTCTGGAGTGTGGTTCATTAAAGTACCACCCGCAGCAGCATCGATCATTGCCCTGTAGTTGGGCTCGATCGCAAAGTAAAATGTCTCTACCACATTCCACGGTTGGAGCTCGTGGTTCGGGCAGCGGCGGAGAAGATCATTAAGGCGCTCCCACGCCTCGGCAAGGGTCTGTTGGTCAGCTTGGCGAAAGGTGGCGATCTCCCGCCGCAGGCTCACAATTTTATCAACGGGGTGGAATTTGGCCAGGAACTTGGATGCAAGAGCATCCCAAGTCGCGGCGGTCCCAGGAGGAATAGAATGGAGCCACACATTGGCATCTCAACTTAAAGTAAAACTGAAGTTTGGAACTAGTGCCATCAACTTCGTCCCTTGCACGTGAGAAATTCAAATCATTTATAAGGGGGTTTGCACAAGGTTTGCTGAGTTAGAATTCAATGCTAGAGACTAAATAAATCCAATCAAATTATATTGTCTGAGAAACATTATTTTTCAATTTAATGTAATCAAATGAGGCACTACTTGAAGGTATAAATAAACTACTTTCAAATAACACACTGATTTCACTAGCTACGCCAATATAAAACCCCGTCTAATATTTCATCATTACAAAATGGTAAATCATAAGGGTAACAGCACGGATTAAGCGCCATCTATAGTTACATTTATGTTCCAATGCGTCATTTTTTCTACCAAACAGAAGAAAAATATAATAAAATCGACATAACTGCATGAAGTAATGAAATTCATAAATTTAGTACACAGATTTGAGCTACAGCAGATACCCAAAAGAGTAGGCCGGCGGCAAAACCATCGAATCTCTCTGGAAAATAATAGCAGGATAAGAGAACCTACCTTCTCGCCACTATTTCTTGAAATCGCTTGATGCGTTGGGAATCGACAACCTCGCGATTGAACAGACACGATTTATTACCGATCTGCACCAAGCTTATCGGAGATCGCAGTGCGAATTTCGGTTTCGAAGGAATGGGAAGAGGAGCTAGTGAAAAAATGAAAATGTCATAAGTAAACCCTAGCTGTAGCAAAGAGATCAGCCGGGGACTCCGTGTGAAATGTTGGCCACTCCAGCGGCATGGGATCTCATACTGTCATACATAATATTTATCAATTAGGACGCAATTTTCTACTATGTAATATTTTATTTTAATATTATTTAATTATTTTTATACAATTATTTTTATTTATTCTCTTTTTATACTTTTTATTTCATTTTATTTATTTGTTTTACTTATCTTATTTTATTTATATATTATTTTATTTTAATAATAATTTAAATATGATAATATAATTAAAAATTAAGGTTTATTAGACTAGTTTGATAAATTTGGCGGTATAAGGGTTACCTTATTAATATTAATAGCTTAAGAAATTAAGTTAACTTGAATTAAATATTTTAATAAGAAAATAACTGAATTATATTATATAACTTATTTGCATAATTTGGGCACACGTAAAAACATTTAAGTTCAAATTAAGGCACATTTTGGCTTCAGGCGCGGATTATCATCCGTGCCGCCGATGAAATCAATGAGAAATCCACGCAAAATAGAGGCGGGCTAATACCCGCCGCCGCCCGACCGATTCCCCGCCAAACGGCGTGGAACTGCGGCCGGGCGGTGCCGTCCGTCCGACCGCGTCTGATCAGCCCCGCCAAACGAGGCCTCGATATAACATTAAGTTGTGATTAAGGGTTCATTTGGCGCGGCGTTTCCGGCCATGTTTGCGTCAAACGCCGCCGCAAGGCGGGTAATCAAACGCCCCAGCGACGGCGTTTGTCGCGGCTCCACCCGCCGCGCCTGAGGAAAGCGGCAAAAAGCCGTGGGAGGAACCGCCGCTCCCTCCCTCCAGTTCGACCGCCGCGGTTCCTCCCGCCGATTCCGCCCACCACCGTCGCGCCAAATAAAGCCTAAAGCTCAAGCCATCGAAGTTGATGAAATCATGTCATGTTCATCCTTCTTTCACGTGGTTTGGGTCCATCAAAATTGCGCACGGTCTGCCCAACCCTACATTCAGCTTACGGCTAATCGCAACTCCTCTCGATCTGAAGCTTAGTCTCGCTCGCCACCACAGTCAGTAGATGGTGAATCGCGCGACATCTTTCAACCTCTAAAGCTCAGCCTTCACTCATCGTCCCCTCCCGCAAGGCTTTGTGGAGAAATTGTTAAAGTATATATATTTGGACAATTAACGGGTTCGGATGCTTATCGGGTCATTTCGAATACACGGATACCCAATATCTGTAGTTACTCCTAGGGTTTGGCTATAAAACCCAAGCTAGTGGCAACGGGGAGGTAGTTCCACTTTGACCACCACCCCGGGATGCTTCGAGCACACTCACAATCTAAAAGCATCCCAGGTGGTGGTCAAAGTGGAACTACCTCCCCGTTGCCCCTAGCTTGGGTTTTATAGCCAAACCCTAGGAGTAACTATGGGTATCGGGTATCCGTGTATCCGAAACGACCGGATAAGCCTCTGAACCCGTTAATTGTCCAGATATACTTTAACAATCTCCTCATATATTTGTGCAGGGCTCACTGTTGCGAGAAAATCGGTGACCGTTGCGAACGGTGATACAGCTGACGTTTTGAAGATGGGGAACGCAACGCTACTGCTCTCCTCAGATAATACTTTAACTTTTAAGAGTGTTAAATTTATTCATTCACTAGTTGCTAACTTAGTGTATATTAGTCTATTATGTGATGTTGGTATGTCTTTTACTTTCTGTAGCGGTAGAATAACACTGTCAGTTAACTCACACTACTTTTGATGTGCCTACGTCCAAAATAGAATGTACCGACTAAGTCTTGCAAACGAAATAGTTCAACAAGTTCAAACAAACTTAGTTAGCCCCTAAGACTCTACATGAGAGACTAGGACACGTAAACTATAGGAAAATGTTCCAAATTTCTAGAACTCACCAAATCGCCTTAGACTCAACAGACAAGACTAATAAATGTGAAGTTTGTGCTCAGACTAAGATCACTAAGAAACTTTTTAGTGCGGTTAATAGGAGCACAACACCTCTAGAGCTCATACATTCTGACATTTGTGACTTTAAAAGTTTTGACACTAGAGGAGGCATGAAGTATATGATCACTTTTATAGATGACTGCTCTAAGTTCTGCCACATTTATCTTCTTAAAACTAAAGATAAAGCGTTTGAAAAATTCTGTATTTTTAAATCAGGGTAGAAAACCAACTTGACATGAAAATCAAAAGGTTTAGAAGTGATAAAGGAGGAAAATATATATCCAGTGAGTTCAAGTGTTTCCTTGTCCAACATGGAATCATAACAGAAACCACTGCTCCTTACTCACCCCAATCTAATGGCATAACTAAACGAAAAAATAGAACGTTAACAGAAATGTTGAACTCTATGCTCTTGACTGCAGGCATGTCTTCTGCTTATTGGGGAGAAGTCGTCTTGACGACAAATAATATTCTGAATAAGATTCCTCATGCTAAGTTAGAGGTTACACCCTACGAACTTTGGTTTAAGAGACCACCAAACTTTTCAAGACTTAAGACCTAGGGCTAAATAAGTTTGTTTAAACTTATTGAATTATTTCATTTGCTAGACTTAGACTGCACTTTCTATTTTGGACGTAGGCACATTCAAAGTAGTGTGAGTTAACTGATAGTGCTACTCTACCGCTACAGAAAGTAAAAGACATACCAGCATCACATTATAGACTAATAGACATTAAATTAGCAGCTAGTGAAGGAATAAATTTAACGTTCTTTAAAGTTAATTAAAGTCTTACCTGAGGAGACCAGCAAAGTTGCATTCCTCACCTTCAGAACATCAGTTGTATCACCATTCGCAACGGTCACCGATTCTCTTGCAGTAGTTAGCCCTGTCAACATATTTGCATTGTTGCAAACGTGGCCCCGAGTCAAGGTACCACTCAGTACTGGTCTTCTCATTTCCAACCATAGCGACAAAGTTGGATGGCTTAGTAAGACTAACCATGTTTGCATGGTTGCCCTCTTGTGGTACTTTGCCCTTTTCCTCGCAAGGAAGCCCGCAATCATACGCACTGTGTCCCCACTTATTGTAGTCGAAACACTTGCCCTTAAACTCTTTAATAGTTTTACTAGGGCCTGTTACTTGTGAACCACTTAGGGAAGGTTTGGTCTTCTTAGGATTCTGGATGCGTCTAGAGTTGAAAATCATGTTGGCAGCAACTTTCTGCTTGCTAACAACTTCTAGAGCATGTCTAGTCCTATTCTCATCCGCAATACATATAAATCATTTGAGGTCGTTTAGACAAACCTGCATTTTCTTGCGGTACATTTCAGTTTTGAAATTGCACCACATGGAAGGCAACTTATAAATGATTGTGCCAGCAATAAAGCTGTCTGGCAGAGAAATGCTCTCACTGTGTAGGGAATCAACTAGATTTTCAAAATCAATAACCTGTGGGAGAATTGTTTTCTCCTCGTCGAACGTGAAAGAGTGAAACTTGTCCACCAAGTGAGCTTTGGACAGGTCCTCCTCCTGCTTGAAATGCTCCTCCAGAGCAGTGCAGATCTCCTTAATAGATTTCATCTTCATATAAGTCTTGGCTAGACTCGGAGACAGACAGTTCAACAGACAGTCTATGCAGAAATCCTCATCACTGACTTATTGCTCCTCAACATCTGTCCCTAGGAACTCAGCCCGATCTGACTGAAATGTGTAGAACACGTTCAGACACTTCATTCCAAACTGAGTGTTTAACTTCTAGGAATTGAACACAGAGACCGTGAACTTCTCTAGCTTGACCATAGGAACGGGAGAGGAGAAGTTGTTCCCCTTCAACATGTTGAGGTCAGCAAAAAATCGTAGAGAGATCACACAGGGACTGACTAAATTCGCCAAGATGTCACGGGAGAACACGACGAATTCATCAAGATGGAAGAGATTCGTCGAGAAGGCTGAAATTCGTCGAAAGGACTCGACGAATCGTCGAGACAGAAACTTGATTCGTCGTTGAGTGAAGCTTGAACCGTCGAGAGGACTGAATTCGTCGAGACTGAAATTCGCCGAGAGCACGCACGGGATGTCTCGACAAATTCGTCGAATGCACAGCTTCATCCTTCTTCCTCCTTTCCTCTTCTTTCCTCTAGACTGAGAAGGGGAAGGGCTTGGGAGAACTCCTTCTTATGCAACCTCCTTCAATAGAAGAGCGGCGGCGATTGGAGGGCAAGGAGGCGGCGAAACCCTAGAATTAGAGGAAGGCAGCGACGTCGGGAGGGCTTCGCGAGCACGGTCGACGACTGGAGGGCTTCGCGAGCACGAACAGAAGCGACGACGGCAGGGCGGCTTCACGAGCACGAGCAGCGACGACAACATCGATCCCGATCTCACACACGGCGGAAGACGCGACGGGCGACGAGGGGGGGGGGGGGAGTGCTGATTCGAGATTGTTACGTTCGCTCAAAGCATCCGGGTGTGGGTCAAAGTGGAGAAATCCACTAACCGTTGCTCTCAGCTAAGTATTTATAGTGAAACCCTAGGTTCCATACGGGTATTTGATGTCCCAATATTTGACCCGATTTGTTAAGCCTTCGAACTCATTATAAGCCCAAATATGCATTAACACGAACAACGGTTCATGACCACCGCATTCACGATCGCCACCACCGCCCCCAAACGAAGGCTTCGTAGCTGCCCATGCAGATAAACTCAGCAGCCATGTTTCTATATACATATCTTAATTAAAGCTGCGATCTAGAAGCCTAATTAAAATAAAGTTGTTAATTATTTCTGCATGTAAGAAGCGTTATTGGGCTTCTACGAGGTGCCAGCGGTTCTATATATCCTCCACGCAATCCGGCCGTACATTTGTCATGCTCATCCACAGCTCTCCCTCCCATGCTAATATCTCTGCATATCCTCCACGTGTCCCCTTCTCCCAACAAGCCGATAAAAAACACCACTTGTCACCTACCTGTAAACTCGCAAAACCACCTCTCCCTCACCAAACAGACCCTATAACTAAACTTCCACGCATCCTAGTTCTCTCTCCCTCTACTCTCTCTCCTCCCTCTCTCTCTCTCTCTTAAAATTAAGATTTGTTCATGCATGACAACCTACGTGGACCCTCTGGTGGTGGGGAGAGTGATCGGCGAGGTGGTGGACCTCTTCGTCCCTATGGTGACCATGTCCGTAAACTACGGCTCCAAGCACATCAATAATGGTTGCGAAATCGGGCCGTCGCTCGCCGTCAACCCGCCGACGGTAGTCATCAGCGGACGCCGCTTCGACCTCTTTACTTTGGTCAGATAATTATGAATACCTTTGCTTTTATTTTATTTTTATTTTTCTAGCTTAATTCCACTCAGACTATTAGGTTTCGTTTGGCGCGGTGGTGGCGGGCGTGAACGCGGTGGTCGTGAACTGTCGTTCGTGAACGCCGGACCTCACGTAAAAATTTCTATGCATTTTATGTTCAAAACTAGTTTATGTTTATTGGTAGCAGTCATATAACCTTTGTCATCCAAACATATAGTTATGATAATTGAGTTTTTGTTCAAACTCACCCGGGCAAATAAGCTGTGCCAAACGAAGCTAATAGCTACCGGATAATCTCTTAATGAGCATCCAATTGTTAATTTTTTTATCCAAATTTCATTCTTTTAGGTCTTGGACTGCACGACCGTTGAAGCTTGACTGCACACATGAATAATTGTGACGGAGTTCGATCTGACCTAAAACATTGATTTTTGAACAATAGAGCTCGTTATGTCAAAACAGTACCAAAATCGGATCCGGATTAGAAATGCAGGGGATCCATTTCATCCTTTCATGGTCAAAAGTACTTTAACATATATCCAACACTGATCGAGATTTTTTGGGATTAAAAAAACTATAAAAGGATGAGAAAAGGTGAACCCGTCGGATCAAGAGACATTCGATCAGGACCGTGAAATGAATCCCCTCCATTTCGTCAGAAATGGTTCGTCAGAAATGGAGAGGATCCTGATCTATCAAAACCGCTCTCCAATTTACGCTGTCTTCAATTCCTCGCTAGCTCTAGGCATTAAATAATTCGCAAATTAGCCGGCAGTTCCGTTGGACTGGGTAATAGTGGGTGAAAATTTTATTTAATATACCTAAGCTTCGGCCGACTGGCTAAAGGCATTGAATAATAGGTGCTGGCCTGCATGCCAAGAAGATAGCATGGGAACTCTATTCGTCGCAACACTAAATCAAAGTGTTTACAACATGCACACATCACACAACATTATTATAAGAGCGAGCCAGCACACACGCTTCACTTTACAAGAGCCCGCGCACACACTTCACTTTACAAGAGCTCGCGCAACATTATAGTTACCTCTCCAACTTGAACTTGGGCTCGAAAAAGGAAGGCTGGGCTGTTGGGGAGTTCACCAAGGTGGTTGTGGCTTCGTCTCAGCTGCCAATCGGTGATGCCTTGTTCTGCGATCTCGTAGATGTCTGAGGAAGTGAGCGCTACGAGGGTGGTAGCTATGACCTGTGATTAATTAGGCTTCGTTAATTGGCGCAACATTTTTGCTCCGGTGAGTTTTGACAAATTAAAACACGACCGTCATAGAATGTATGTTGGTATGATAACCGCGGTTACTACCAAGAAAATAAAACTAGTACTGAATATAAAAGTGGATGAAGTTTCTTAGGTGAGGTCGGGCGTTAACGAAGAATCATTTTAACAAAAAAATTTATATTTTAAAAATATTTATATTTTAACAAAAAATTATTTTAAAATAGATCTAGGTAATCTAATGATTACCTACCATAGTAGGTGTTGGAGGTCTACTAAAAAGCTATTGATTTTATGAATTTCTATCGTTATTTTTATTACAGGGATATAGTGTAATTACACAAATAGCTATTATATTTTTATGAATTTTCATTTTTTTCCCATAATATATGTTAAGTCATTGGAGTAAAAGAATGAGGCTATATTTGACAATTTTGAATGTTGCACCAAAAATAACTCACAAAAATTGTAATTAATATTTTATAATTAATTTTTTCAAAAATATTTATATTTTAACAAAAAATCATTTTAAAGTAGATCTAGGAGGTCTAAATGATTACCTACCATAGTAGATGTAGGAGGTCTACTAAAAAGCTATTGGATTTTATGAATTTCTATCATTATTTTTACTATATGGATATATTGTAATTACACAAATAGCCATTATATTTTATGAATTTTCATTTTTTTTCATAATATATGTTAGGTCATTGGAGTAAAAGAATGAGATTATATTTGACAATTTTGAATGTTGCACCAAAGACAACTTCTTGTATATATTAGTTAATATATAGTAGTTAAAGATATGCTTTACACTACTACTAATAATAATAATGTACAGGTGATGACGGATCCTGATGCACCAAGTCCAAGTGAACCAACCTTGAGGGAGTGGGTACACTGGTAATTAAGTTTATCTACAAACCACCTACAGAATTATTTTTAACTGTTTTTTTCCTCTTGTTTATGTTCTAATAATATTTTACTGTGGTGAAGGGTGGTGGTAAACATTCCGGGCAGCACCGATGCCTCACATGGTAAATGTTATTTTTGGTAAAATTTTCTAGTAGTTTTTTTAAGCTGTAAATATATATGGCATATATATGATAGTCTATATAGGCGATGAATATCCTCTCCATTTCTAGCAAATGTGTACTATAGCTTTCATGTTCAAGATTAATCTTTAGTCATTTAAGAGTGTAATTTTTTTTTTACATAAATGAAAAATATAAAAGAATGAAATTATTTAACTCTGTTGGATCCCCTAAGAATAGGGCTCCGCGCGCTTGGCACGGTGGTAGTGGTCGTGAATGTGGTGGTTATGAACTGTAGTTCGTGAACGCCCGATATAGGCTTCTTCACCCTCAGGTTCAGCCTCCCCTCCACAAGTTCCATCCACTCTTGGAACTTCTCAAACACCTCCGCCTTCTCCCTCAAGAAGTAAACCCACGTGTAGCGGATATAGTCATCCACCAAGACCATCGCGTACTTATTTCCTCCATAAGTCAGGGTGGCGCACGACCCCATCTCATCAGCGTGTACGCACTCAAGATGTGTCTTACACCTGGTATCCGAGTTGTCAAATGGAAGTCGATGTGACTTTCCAAATTGGCAGCCCTCGCACACATGGTCGTCGCCGTAAGAAGAGAGATTAGGCAGGCCAGACACCAGACCCTTCGCCGCTATCATCTTCAACTTATCCAATGAGTTTGATCAAAAATGCCATTTATCATAGAATGTATGAATACTTTTGCTCGGGTGAGTTTTGAGCATAAAATGCATGAATATTTTTAGGTGAGGTCGTCGGACGTTCATGAACGACGTTTCATGACCACCGCGTTGAATTCACGACTGCCTCGACCCCACCAAATGAAGCCCTAATTTAAGGATCTTCGTCCATTTTTACGTTCAAAACTAGTTTTCTTTTCTTGGTGGCGGTCTTAACCACTGTCTTGTCAACTATGCATTCTATAATGGTGTGACATTTTTGTTCAAACTCAACGGAGCAAAAAAAGTCGCACCAAACGGAGCCTAGATTTTGACCAAAATAGCTAAATGGAGAGGATCATGAAACTGTAGAGTTGGTTGAAAATTTGACGTTCTTCTTTAGGACTCTGTTGAATATTTATTACAATATTAAAGTTAATAATAGCATGTGTTAAGATATTTGCATTCAACTTAACAATCAAATTAATTGGAGGGCTCGGAATTGATGTAATTATATAATGTTCACAACATTATTGTATGAGTTTTTAATTATAAGGGTAATATTGACCTTTAATTAACAAGTAGAGCATTTTTTATGAACTCTAGGCTCTAGATTTTTAAATTACCATAAAGTATAATTTATTTCATAGATCAAAATAAACATTATTTCTAACTTCTAAGTAGAAGATTATAAGTATAATAAAATTTATATATAATTTTAGTCTTCATTAATATCTTTACAATATTAAAAGGAAAAAGTTGTCTTTGATGACACATTCAAAATAATCAAATATACTCTTATTGTTTTAATTTAGTGACTTAACATATATATTATAATTTATTTAAAAATAAAATAAAATATAATGTTCATTCAAGTAGTTACATCGATCATATCCAAATAATGATGAAAATTCATAAAATCAAAAATGTTTTTAGTATAACTCATATACCTACTATGATAAATTGTCATTAGACATATCAACGGTCTTTTCGAGAAAGACTGTCATTAGGCATGTAGTTATTTCGAGGAGCCACCATTAAAAATCAAGAAGTTATGTATAAGGATTTGTTTGTAGCAAAAATCAAGAAGTTATGTACAACTATTTTTCGTATTAATTAATTAATAGTGTGTTTATTTTAAGGTGCATTAATTAATTGTGTATATGTGGTGTCCTGCTCTGAGTGCATGCAGGACAGGAGCTGGTCCCGTACATGGGTCCCAATCCACCGTTGGGTATCCATAGGTATGTTTTGGTTCTCTTCCACCAGCAGTCGGAGTT
Source organism: Dactylorhiza incarnata (assembly GCA_033032865.1). NCBI lineage: Eukaryota > Viridiplantae > Streptophyta > Magnoliopsida > Asparagales > Orchidaceae > Dactylorhiza > Dactylorhiza incarnata. Next base: position 3,578,254 of record JAWHQI010000123.1, on the reverse strand, counting down.
TCCAGCAGTGGCGCCTCCAGCCTCCCGTGCTAATTTTAGCACACGCGACTTCGCCGTGCAGTGTGAGCTTGGCCTGCCTGTTGCCGTCGTCTACTTCAACTCCCAGAAAAAGCCGGCTGCCCGCCGCCGCTGAGAATGAAACCATATTTTTGGTCTGCTTTATTAGTCGTGTAGGTTTTCCTCTGTTTTAATTTGTATGATGATGTGTGGCGGGTATGTATAACTATTTGGAGCACTTTTATTTACATAAATAACAATATTTGGGGGAGTGATTAAATATTGTGAATATATGTTTGATGTTGCAATTAATTGGGTTCCTAAACATATTTCATGTGCTAGATAAATTTAAATTAAAAGTGATTTTAATGATATTTGGAATATTAGATTAAGGGTGGTGTTATAAGCAAACCTAATATACCTTTTAGCAAACCAATTAATATGATATTTTCGGATTTTTCAAAAGCTTTAATTAGGCTACTAGCAAACCGCCCCTTAAAACCTTTATTCCGGTTCATTTCCGCCCATAATCCCGATCGACTTTCTCTCCCTTCTCTCCTTCTCTCCACGACCTAGGGCGTCTCGTGATCCCCCCCCCCCCCCCCCCCCCGCTGAGACAAGAGTCGCCTCTGAAGGTCTGAAGCCTTCCAATGCCATGTTCCGGAACAAGGACAGAGCGTCTGAAGGTCGTTCATTTTGTGAGTATATGGCGATCATGGAGTTCCAAAGCACAACATCTCTGTTCGAGATTCTATCAAACAAGCTCTGGGCGTCATGGACGGAACTGCACTTTGAATACATATCTATAAGCCCGGTAGACACAAAGACATCGGACTCCCATCCAGTGAGCACCGCACGCGAGCTTGTGGATTTTCCTTCCGCTATCAATGGCGGAGAGGGCCGAGCAGGCCTTGAGGACGAAGGGGAAAGTGAAGTTATCAGGTAATAAGCCATAGTCCAACATTTGGTAGTAAAGAGATATAGCGGTTTCAAAAGGTCTGTTCCATGCATAGCCGCGAATGAGGATGTTCCAGAGGAAGATGTTTCTTTTGGGTAATCTGTCGAACAGTTTGTGTGCGTTCGTTAGCTGGTTGCAGACCGAGTATAGATTGACAAGCTTTGTGGCAAGAGCGGCATGAGTGTTTGTTCAAATGTTAGTTCAAAATAAGTTGTTTTTAAGTAATACCGTGCTAATATATTTGGTTGAACATGTGTTAAATGTTGTCATTTTTTTTTAGATTTCTAAACGAAAATGGTACTCCGGAACTAATGAATTGAAAGAAAACAGATCTCCAATTCAACAATGTAAATTTTTTTCATGATGGTTTGCTAGTAACAAAATGGTTTTCAATTAGCCATTCTCAAAAAGGCCGGTTTGCTAGTAGTAATGGTTTGTTAAAAGCCAAAATAAGTTTGCTTGTAACACCAGCCTAGATTAATCTATACACAAATTCTGTCCGTTCGATCTCAAGATCAAATCATGATTCAGACTGGCAATAGCCATTCTAAGAAATCCCTCCCTCCCTCACGCAAAAAGCCCGAGCCACCCCAGTCCGGCGGGTTTCCGACAGGGCCACCGTCGGCGGTGGCCCTGACCGTGAGGTCCAGATCTGGGCCTCACGGTCAGGGCCACCGCCGACGATGGCCCCGCCGGACTACCACCGATGGGTTCGCCGGGGTCGGGCGATCACACCGGTGGGTTCCGAGCAGGACACCGACATCTCCGACGATGGCGGCAGCCTTATCTGTGCGGGCCGGTATTTTTTCTTATAACCAAAAGTAACTAGAAAAAATATATTAGAAAAAATATATAAATAATTCAAACAATTACATAATAAAAAACATATAAATATAATATTTTTTATCTTGAATAAATGGCAAAAATTAGATAATATAAAAATATATAAATATTAAGAACATTTGGGGGCGGGCGAAGTCCGCCGATTGCACTCATGCAGGTCCAGAGGCCGATACTGTTGCACCCGCGTAGGACCGGAGGCCCGTGCAGTTCGACTCGTAATAAAATATAATAGTTGTTTTTGTATGAGTTTGAATGCTCATGTAAAGTTGAGGTTTTTTTTAATACGTGGTGATCACAATACGAAGATCTCTCAATGGAAAATAATTATGTACCTTCAACGCACCATGCCTTGGTGCGTTGAATAATAGTTTTTTCTTTGCTGGGGCTCACCTCCATTTTTAAATTTTGGAGCCCCCGCCTCGATCAGTTCGCCGCCCTAGCGTTTCTCCGCCTCTTCGCCGGAAATCTCTCCGTCTCTTTGCCGGAAATCTCGCTGCAAAACCCTCGCGACCACCAAATATGATGGATCTTCATCACCCTCGCTACTTTTTCCTCATTCTTCCGACCCCTTTAGCTTAGCTTCTTACAATTTATTTTTCAACTGCATTTAGTATGAAATTTCCAATTGTTTTTAGAATGAACTGCATTTTATTCCTTATTTGCAGTTCGATTTTAATTAAGAATATACTAGCCTTCATATCAATTTTCTAAGCAAAAATAACATTCACATGTTTTATTCCTTATTTTACAGGTCTAACATTTGATGTGAATGTGTTTGATGCGCATCTGCAAATTAGGTATTTACTCTCGGGCATTCTGCAACTGTAAATCCAGAAAACATACTAAATACAACTGCAACTACTACTAAACAATGCGACTGCAAATAAACTCTGGAACAAAAAACAACTGCAACTACGACAAAAACATGTGGCTGCAAAAAAACTCTGAACCGAAAACAACTACAAGTACCATAGCACTAAACCGAAAACAACAGCTCACTTCGTCTTCTTTGTCGGCTCCAGTGGAGAAGTTGCCGACAACAAAACTTCAGAGGAAATGAAAATAGAAAAAATGGTGTAGGCTCGCGAGAAGATTTGAAGCTACCTACAATAAAGCAGCGAGATTTCCGGCGGAGCGGCGAAATTTCCGGCGGAGAGGCGGAGAAAAGCAAGGGCGCGCGCCGAACTGTTGCGATGCAGGAGCTCCAAAATTTTGAAATGAAAGTGGACCCCAAGAACAAAAATTTTATTTATTCACGCAGCAAGTCATGGTGCGTTGAACGAACATAATTAATTTCCCTCTCAATGAGCTCTTCTTTGGAATGGCGTGGCTTTTGAGCTATAACAATGTGAAATTATAGTACTGAACAAAGTACGTGATCGGAAGCGCCTGCATTTGGAAAATCATGTCTTGGTGCGTTGATTAATAATTTTTTTCTTGCTGGGGCCCACCTCTCATTTCGAAATTTTGGAGCTCCCCCCTCAGTTCGCCGCCTTAGCGTTTCTCCGCCTCTTCGCCGGAAATCTCTCCGCCTCTTCGCCGGAAATCTCGCTGCAAAACCCTCGCGACCACCAAATGCGATGGATTTTCCTCACCCTCGCTATTTTTTCCTCATTCTTCCGACCCCTTTAGCTCAGCTTCTTACAATTTATTTTTCAACTGCATTTAGTATGAAATTTCCAACTGTTTTTAGAATGAACTGCATTTTATTCTTTATTTGCAGTTCGATTTTAGTTAAGAATATACCAGCCTTCATGTCAATTTTCTCAAGTCAAAAAACAACATTCACATGTTTTATTCCTTATTTTGCAGGTCTAACATTTGATGTGAATGTGTTTGGTGCGCATCTGCTAATTAGGTATTTACTCCCGGGCATTCTGCAGCTGTAAATCTAGAAGGCATACTAAATACAATTGCAACTACTAATAAACAATGCGACTGCAAATAAACTCTGAAACAAAAATCAACTGCAACTACGACAAAAAAATGTGACTGCAAAAAAACTCTGAACCGGAAACAACTACAAGTACCATAGCACTAAACCGAAAACAACAGCTCACTTCGTCTTCTTTGTCGACTCCAGTGGAGAAGCTGCCGACAACAAAACTTCAGAGGAAATGAAAATAAAAAAAATGGGGTAGGCTCGCGGAAGATTTGAAGCTACCTACAATAAAGCGCCGAGATTTCCGGCGGAGAGGCGGAGAAAAGCAAGGGCGCCGAACTGTTGCGATGCAGGAGCTCCAAAATTTCGAAATGAAAGTGGATCCCAAGAACAAAAATTTTATTTAATCACGCAGCAAGCCATGGTGCGTTGAACGGACAGAATTATTTTCCCTCTCAATGAGCTCTTCTTCAGAATGGCATGGCTTTTGACCTATAACAATGTGAAATTATAGTACTGAACAAAGTACGTGATTGGAAGCGCCTGCATTTGGAAAATCCCTTGCAAATGTGTTCGTCCTAACGTATCAATTTCCCGTCACACTTTGACGATTGTGACGTATTTTTGGTCCAAAATACTTTCTCGTCGTGTGTACATACAATTGTCACCAATTTCCTATTGCTCTCTCAAACATGATCCCGGCCAATTTATTGTTCGTCTTCGCTTATACTTTATATACTTGTTGATAGGGTTCCCCAACGATAGTTCGGTCAAACCAGGGGTCTCACGCAGTGACCGCGCACGGCTCGCTGGTACACTTTTATGAGCAAGCCATTCGCGTTAGTATCACATGAGTCTCGTAGGACTCTACTCCGCGCAAAATTATGCGGCGCACAAAACTGTGCACGTAACATTGTAATTGCCGCGCGCGCACTTACCCCGCATGTAAATTAACGCGCAAGCAATTTTCACGCGCGGCAACTATCGCGCAGCATTTGCCACATCCGACAATTGCTGCGCAAGCATTTGCCTGGCGCGGCAATTGTCACGCAAGAAATTGCCTGGTGCGGCAATTGCCGCGCAAGCAATTACCGCACAAGCAATTGCCTGGCGCGGCAATTGCCTGCCGCGCGCGCAATAGCCTGGCGCGGCAATTCCCGCGCAAGCAATTACCGCACAAGCAATTGCCTGGCGCAGCAATTGCCGCACCACCCCCTGGGGGCATTAATAACTCCCCCAAATAAATTTGGGGAGTTATTTGCCGCGCCTAGGGGCTGACCAGCGCTCCTGTTGGGGCATTAATAACTCCCCAAATTTAGGGAGTTATTAGCCGTGCCTTAATAACTCCCCAAAATGGGGAGTTATTGCTATTTTTATTTATTTAAATAACTCCCTAAATGGGGGAGTTACTCGTGAATAACTCCACAATCGGGGAGTTAATATGAGCATACCCTCCCAATTGGGGAGGCCGCAAGTTTGATCACCACGCGTCTCTCCGCCCTTTTTGGCGTCATTGTCGGCGTCTCTCATCTCCATCGACGTATCCTCATCATCACGCTCACGGCGCTTCAACCTCCCTAAGCCTGTAGCCACCCATCATGGGGTGCAAATAGTAAAACTCCACATCATAGGGTGCAAATAATGAAAATCCTCCAACATGGGGGTGTAAATAGTAAAATCTTTCAATACGGTCTGCATATAGCGAATAATATGGTTATGGGGTGCGCCTAACCATATCCGTCATATGAACGCACATCATCCAAAAACTATACAAATTGGTGTGCGCATAGCCATATCCATGGTGAGTGGGCATCCGGTCTGCGTCTAGAAAATAATATGGTTATGGTGTGCGCATAACCATATCCGGCATATTAATACATATCATCCAAAAACTATACAAATTGGTGTGCGCATAGCCATATCCATGGTGAGTGGGCATCCGGTCTGCGTCTAGCAAATAATATGGTTATGGTGTGCGCGTAACCATATCCGACATATTAATACATATCATCCAAAAACTATACAAATTGGTGTGCGTATAGCCATATCCATGGTGAGTGGGCATCCGGTCTGCGTCTAGCAAATAATATGATTATGGTATGCGCGTAACCGTATCTGACATATAAATACATATCATCCTAAAAACTATACAAATCGGTGTGCGCATAGCCATATTCATGATAAATGTGCATATAACACATAAATTGGTTATGGTGTGCGGATAGCCGTCATAACCACCATAACCACCCTCAAAAGCTATAAAAGGAACCCCAAGGCTTCATTTCAAAGGACTTGGAATTTTCTACACGAGAGAGAGCTCTCTGGAATTCCCTCGAAGATCTTCATCAGCACTCGAAGATCTCCTTCGGAACCCGAAGATCTCCTTCGGAACCCGAAGATCTCCTTCGGAACCTGAAGATCTCCTTCAACGTTCGAAGACCTTCATTAACACTCGAAGACCTCCTTCAACCTTGAAGACCACCGTCGACGCTTTAATATGTTCATTAGAATGTAGAATAGTTGTTTTACATTATAAATTAACATTTTAAATTATTTTTTGCTGGAAAATAGTTGTTTTACATTTTTTGTAAATAATTAACATTTACAACTCGCTGGTAGGAAAGACTGGAGTGCTCCTTGCTACTTAATGTCATATGGATTGTAGCCCTACGTACAGGCAGTGAGGCATCCCTGTCACGTTCCCGGTTCAAATTAGAATTAATATCTTATTTGGTTTGATCGATTCGATTCTGATTCCAGCATAATTTTTCGAATCATCGTGTTAACGATTTCGGTTCCGGTTCGACAAGAACCAAAATCAAACCGATCACTAACGGTTCGGTCCGATTATATATATGTGTTTCGGTAAATAACCAATCGGTTCTATGTATGTTATAGTTTTAATCATTTTATAACTCTATAATTTGAGTCATTAGACGTTCACAAAGATTATTATCTCTTTAAAAATATATATTTGAAAATGAAATTAGAATTGATCAAATGGTTGTACCAATAATTTCATGATTTTTTAAGTCTAGATATGTTAAAATTGTACTAATATAGCTATGCATGCAAAAATATCTGATTTGACGAGCTGAATATAAAAATAATGAGTAATATTATGCTATTACAATAAACATGATCTAAAAAAATAATTAACATGATAGACAACAAGTAACACTGTAATACTCGATTCTCAGCAAATACAGTCGTTTTACCGAACTAATTGAGAAATGAGAAGCATGAGCACTTGCAAAAATAGATAATATAATCACTCCATTTTTTCAGCAACATATGAGGAAAACATTTTGATATGCATTCATTCGCAGAATCAAGGGGTGCATTTAGCCAAATCCCCGCCATGAGTAAGTGGGGATAATGGAGACATGTCAAGTCTCGCGGCAAAGATAGTGGAGACATGCCAAATATCGTTGCACGACGCTAAGCCCAGCTGAGCCCCATCACTGCGCCCCACTAAGGGGGCGGTTAGACGCGCACCCCGCAAAGGGGGTGCGAGTAACACCCCATTTAGCGGGGCGCGACCAAAGCCGCACCCCGCCAAGGGGGGTGCGGCCAAGGCCCCGCCCCTCAAGTGGTGTGGCCAAGGCTGCATCCCTCATGGGGAGCGGCCGAAGCCGCACCCCCCACAGAGGGGTGCCGCCCTCGCCGCTCCCCCTATGGGAGCGGCCAAGCCTCCCCCCTCGCGTCTGGGGCACGACGCGTCTGACGCCCCCTCAGGGGCGCCGCAGTCGGAGCCCCAACGCTCTCCCTCTCTCGAGGCCGGGGCGGCTCTCCGTGTTGGGGGTGCGCAACCTCCGATGGGCGCAACCTTCGATGGGTGCGCTCTTGCTCTTACAAGCACACACCTCCGTCGACACTCGGTCACATTTCTGACTTTTGGTCCGAAAAGCGAGCAAAGCGTTTCCACACGCTCATGTGTTCGTTGCGCTCAGAACGCTCCCGTGTTAGTTGCGCGCTCAGAACGCTCTCGTGTTCGTTGCGCGCTCAGAATGCTCCCGAGTTCGCTACACGCTCAGAATGACTCTGCACTTACTGCGCAGTCACAACACCTCCTAAGTCCACATTCACGGCAGGCGCAGAACACCCCAAAGTACACGTCGCGCGTTGAACGCATCCGCGTTCACCGAGTGCTCAGAACGCCTTCGCGCTCGCCGCGCGCTCTGAACGCCTATGCGTTCCCCGCGCGCTCAGAACGCCTCCGCGTTCGTCGCGTGCTCAGAATGCTTCATGTTCGTTGCGCGCCCAGAACGCTTCCGTGTGTGCGCGCTCAGAACACTTTCGTGTTCGTTGGGCGCTCAGAACACTTCCGTGTTCGTTGCGCGCTCAGAATGCTTCCGCATTTGTAACACGCGCAAGAGTTAACATTTCCTAATTTCCTAAATTGCAGGTCCAGTTCACTTCGCTCAACGCTGTCAACGAAGCTTCCTGAACTGCCCAAGCTGACCGAACTGCCGGGGGGGGGGGGGGGGAGATGGAAATATTCAAAAAATAGCGATCTGTGTGCTCCAAATAGACCAGCGTGATTCGTCTGTGGGGTAGTTACGGTGGTTACGACGACGAAATTACGGGGCTACCCCTGCCTAAGGCTATAAAAGGAGCTCAGAGCCTTCATTTCAAGACACCTTGCATTCTACGCCCGGGAGAGCTCATTTGAAGATTTCCTTAGAATTCTCCTTCGGCGCTTGAAAATCTCCTTCGGTCTTCGAAGATCTCCTTCGAATCTTCGAAGATCTTCTTCGGGCCTTCGAAGGTTATGAAAGGCGACTCGAGAATCTCACTTTCGTTCCTGGGAAAATACTTAGTCTCTCGAGAGGTGGTCTGTCACCCTCGAGGTTTACTCTTTTTACATTGTAACGAGTAGCGGCATGTCGCTCTCGAGTTCTTAGCTTTCAATTGTAACGAACCAGAAGATAGTGGAATTTGGTCAGCGCAGCTCCAACCGCGTGGTTTATTACCCTTTTCGGGTTTTCCACGATAAAAAGTGTTAGTGTTATTTATTAACTCTTTCATTGACTGTTTGCGCGCTCGGCTCGCTCGTGAGTTAAGGTGGTTCAATTTGACCGGTCTACCAGAGTATCGAGTGACCCGCAATAGTTTGCCACCGTCTGTGGGAACGGTGTTCCCAAAACTCTGCGAAGACTTTCCAAAGTCAGAATTCACTTTGCAGCAATACTCGTAACTGATAACAATGGCCAGAAGGAGTGCCCGCACCACTGAAGGATCAATCCCAGAGGGGCGCGTCGATCCAACTTCCTCGCATTCACTCATAAACGCACCTCCCGTGGAAGAAGCAGGAAATGCTCCCATGATAACGCTGGAAGGGCGCATGCGTCAAGTGGAGGAGCATCAAACTGAGATGTTAACCCTACTGAGAAACCTCGAGGTTCCTCGAGCTCCTGCTCCACCTCCAATGTCGAATGTTCTGCTCCCCCCCAGCCCCGAATCATGCTCCGATTGAGACAGCGCTTCGGGAGGATGATGTCTCAGAAGAAATGTCAGATGCAGCAAGCTCCGCTCATCTCGCTCGTCCAGCTAGAGGAACAGAAGGCGACCATCATCACCAACGCCAAGGAAGAATCATCCCTGGGCAAGCAGTAGGGAGGACCTCTCGAGACGAAATACACGATGTAATAGCGGGGGAGTACGGTCAGGTCGGGCGACGTGCTGCTTTCGCTCGTTGTCCCCTGCACAACGGCTCCCCATTAGCGCCTCACATTCTAGCTCACCCAATTCTTCATGGCTTCAAGATCCGCAACATAGAAGCATTCGATGGGACGAACGACCCACTAGAGTATGCCAACCATTTCACTACCATCATGAGAATTTACAACGCTCCAGATCAGCTCCTCTGTCAGGTATTTCCAGCAACCTTGAAAGGCCAAACACGCACTTGGTTCCACTCTCTGTGAGATGGAGCCATAGATAGCTTCGTAGAAATTTCACGACAGTTCACCGAACAGTTCATCGCCAACCGCAAGATTGTTCGAGACCCCTCCCATCTTTCGGGGATCCGCCAGAACGACGGAAAAAATCCTAAGGATTTTTTCTGCCGCTTCACTATTAAGGCGCGACAAATTCCATGGGTGGACCCCGAGATTCTACGAGGAGTTTTTCTTGGAGGGCTTCGCCCCGGTGGCTTCTACTCTACACTAATGCGCAAACTGTGCCCAGCTACCCAGACCTCGTTCACCGAGTCGAGGCCCAGATTGTAGCTGATGAGGCAATTGAAGCGCACCGCTAGCAAATCGAGGGAAGCTCGAAGAGGAAGGAGGAGCCGCCACCAGAGTCGATTCTCAATAAGAACAACAAGCATCGCGACAACCCCAGCCGAGACAGAGGATCTCCCCAACATCAGGACTGTACTCCCCTGAACACTACCAGAGATAACGTTCTTGTACTACCTGTATTCGGTGAGTGCGACCAACCTGTGCTCGGCGAGTAGGCCATCATATCCTGCGAGTAGAACCAGCGACGGTCCTACTCGCCCGGGGTAGGGTGAAGCGAGTACGACCCCTCCCTGTTAGCTCTTATCGACGTGATCTCTTCTCGATGACGCAGACATCCTCTCAACGACGCAGACATCCTCTCGATGACGCACACATCGTCTCGACGACGCAAACATCCTCTCGGTGACGCAGACATCTTCTCGATGACGCAGACATCCTCTCGACGATGCAGAGATCCTCTCGACGACGCGGACATCCTCTCGACAACGCAGACATCCTCTCGACGACACAGACCTCCTCTCGACGACACAGACCTCCTCTCGACGACATGAGTGCGATTCATCAAGACGATACCAATAGCCCCTCCTAGCGATATAGTTCTTTCTATCCTGGGGCGAGGCGAGTTGGCCTTGCCTCAAGCGAGCTCGCTTCAAGAGAGTTCCCCCTGGCGAGTAGGTTTTGATCTAGTCGCCCTAGTCGTACTGCTCGAGGAGGGAGCGAGGTGAGTTCGGGACAACCCGACTCCTCAATCCCCTCTCGTTATCCACAGACCAGTGAGGGTTGTGAACTGCGATTAGTATTATGAAAAGGCGTAAGGAGCTGTTCGCAGACCATTTTGGTCTGTATATAGTAATTTGGTTAAGGCGGAGGAAGCTACCCGCAGACCATTTGGACTATTTTGCCCTCATAAGATTTTGCCTATAAATATGACTCATTATGTCTCAAATCAGCACAGATCCACCCCCCTCCCCCCCCCACACACCCAAGAGAGTCTGTGCTTTCTTCATTGAGTCCTTGTGCTATCTGAGACAGGTTCAGCCTTTGGTTTTTGGGAGGGGAAATCAGGTCAGATTTTTGGGTTAGTGACGAGACCTCCTCGCTGCAGCCTGTGGGTCCTTTCTTAAGGCAACTACCTATTATTCTGCGAGGGCCAGTTCTCAGCTCGAAATACTCAGACCTAGGGATTTGACGAAGAGAGAAGTAACTCAAGCTACTCCCCAGTCTCGAACATAGTTTGACCGATATCCGGGTTCCAACAGTTCTCCTTGCCGCATGAAATGTTCGGGTAATACATTGATCGCTTCCAAGAAGAGATCCTCCTAGTCCATGAGGTTCCAGGGCACACTCTGATGTTGGCGTTCAAGCTCGACTACAGCCAAAATTATTCAAGATGGAGATCACCCGCAATTCTCCCTTGTCGTTCGAGGAACTGATCGATCGAGTCGCGAGGAAGATCGAAGGTGAGGCGACAAGCCTGGAATTCATGGCCAAGCTGGCTAGGCTGGAAGGAGGCGAGGAGAAGGAAGAAGACGGAGGCAACATGCGGGAGGCCAAGAAGAAGGAAGAGCCGGGGAGGCGGGAAGGGAGACGGTCCCGAGAGAATAAGGATCAGCGAGATCAGGAGAGGAGGTTCCAGGTTCCGCCGAACAGGCCGGCCTAGAGACCCACGCGAAGGAGGTTGTCTCCCAAACGTTGGGACCATTGTCGTTCCCCCGACCGAAGGCAAGGGTAGTGGAGGTAGAACCAGGATCCACCTCGAGAGGCGAACATCATCAGGAGAGGACGAGGGTGGGATCAGAGAGCAAGACCGCGAAAGCCGCGAGGCGAGGAGGAGCGTCGTGTAATGCCTTATTGCGACTTCCACCGGTTGGAGGGTCTTGCAACGGCTACTTGCCCCGAATTCCTAGAGTTGAGAAGATGAGCAGAAGGGGCCCAGGAGGGGCGGCAGGAGAGGTGAGGAGAAGAAGTGTAGAGGAATGGGGTGGAGGAGCCCCCGCCCAAAGGAGATGTGAAGATCAGGGAGATCTCAGAGCTCACAGAGGGATATGCGTCATCCATGGAGGAGTGGGGTTGGAGGCAACCCGAAAGGGGAGTCTTAACGCCGTGTACCGGAGGTGTGTGGCCTCGGCTACTCAGACTCCACCACCGATAGGTGAGATCACCTTTTCGGAAGAGGATATATATGGTGGGCAACGAGAATCCCTTCCACGACTTTGTGGTAATCAAGGACGTCGTAGAGAACTACACGGTCTCTCGCATCCTGGTAGACAACGGGAGCTCTGTCAACGTGGTGTTCAAGAAGGCTTTTGACGCCATGAAGATGGAAGAGAAGGGGGTCACCGCGACGGAGGGGCCGCTCTTCGGGTTCTCAGGAGAAAGAAAGGTGGTAGAGGGAGGAGTGGAGCTGGTCTTGATGTTGGGGGGAACCACCAAGTGCTGCAGGTTAGTCATTGTTGACGCCTCCAGCAGCTACAACGCCATCTTCGGCAGGTCGCTTATCAATGCCTACAACCAGTGTCTAAAATACAACCAGGAAGGGTTGCAGATCAGGATCTGGAGCGATCCCAGGGTGGCGAGGCAATGCTATCTCAACGCCGTCAACACCATCAACTGGAAGGAGGAAGTGGAAATGGTGGATCAGGTGATGGAGGAGATGACCAGACTAGAGGCGGCCGAGGAAGTGGAAGAGAAGGAGATTGTATTTGAAGGCGGGAGGCCAGGAAAGGTAAATATCAGTGGAGAGCTAGAGGAAGCAGATAAAGTGAAGATCTTGTCCTGCATCCAGAAAAACATCGATATCTTCGCATGGAGCGCGACGGACATGCCAGACATTGACGCAGATGTCGCCTGCCATCATCTCAACCTGGACAAGGGAGTACATCCCATCCAACAGAACAAGAGGGCGACTGTCAGCACCCTGCCCGAGCCCATCAAGGAGGAGGTCAGGAAGCTGCTGGAGGCGGGATTTGTGTCGGAGATCCAGTACCCATGCTGGGTCTCCAATGTTGTAATGGTGAAAAAAGGAGATGGAAAGTGGCGCATGTGTATCAGTTTTTCTCTTTTTAATAAAATTTGCCCAAAGGATTGCTACCATTTGCCTAGACTCGACGAGCTAGTAAATTCAGCCATCGGATTCCATGTCATGAGTTTGTTAGACTCTTTTTCTGGTTATCATCAAATCCGCATGCACTCTTCCGACATAAAACATGTATGCTTCATTACCAACGTCGGGTACTCTTGCTATAAAATGATGCTTTTGGGGCTTAAAATCGCAGGAGTCACTTATCAGCGGATGATAGATAGGGTATTCAAAGAACAGAAGGGATGAAACCTATAGGTATATGTAGATGATCTCATGGTGTAGAGCAAGAATGTAGAGGAACACCTCCGTGACCTGGAAGAAACCTTCACCACACTCCGAAAATATAAAATGAGGTCGGATCCGTCCAAGTGCGTTTTTGGAGCGGGGAAAGGGAAGTTCTTGGGACATCTTTTGACCTCAGCGGGAGTGGAACCTAATCCGAACAAAGTCAAAGCGATTATGGAGATGGAAGCACCTAGAGACGTGAAGTGCAACACCTAACAGGTCGATTGGCAAAGTTGAGTAGGTTCCTCTATAGGGCTGGGGAAAAGTGCTCTCCGTTCTTCAAAACACTCTGAGACAACAAGAAAATCGAATGGTCGGCGGATTGTCAAGGTGCCTTCGAGAGCCTGAAGCTCCAGCTGGCGCAAACACCCTTATTGCAAGGACCTAGTGGAGGAGAGGACCTCTTTTTATATGTCGGGGTAGGAGCTGAAGCGGTGAGTTCGGTCTTGGTTCGCGAGGAAGGGAAGTAGCAGCTTCCTATCTACAATGTGAGTCGGGTCCTGCGGAAGGTCGAACTAGGATACCCCATCTTGGAGAAGTTAGTGTTTGCCATAATAGTTTCAGCCCGAAGACTCTGGCCCTACTTTCAGACCCATCTGATCAAGGTGGTGACTGATCACCCTTGCCGCAGTATCTTAGAGGGAGTAGAACACTCGGGAAGATTGGCCAAGTGGTCAGTGGAGCTCAGCGAGTTCAACGTTACCTACGTCCCTCAGATGGCCATGAAATCTCAGGCCGTGGCGGACTTCCTGTCCGACTATACCGTGGAAGTAAGGGAAGAGGAAGCACCCCAACTGGTGTCTTGGGAAATGTTCGTGGATAGAGCGTCGGGCAGGAGCTCCTATAGGGGAGGAATCGTCCTGATCAGTCCCCAAGACACCAGGATAGAGCAGGCCGTGGATATTCACTTCTCGGTCACCAACAACCACGCGGAGTACGAGGCCGTGATCGCGGGGCTACGCCTAGCCCGAGAACTGGGAGTTCACGACATCAGAGTTTACTCTGACTCGATGGTGGTTGCCTCCCAAGTTTGAGGGGAGTTCGAGGCGAGGGAGCCGACACTGCAATACTACCTGGTGATTGTCAAAGGCTTGGTGGGCACCTCCAAATCCTTCTCTATACAACACATTTCGAGGGAAGAGAACGTTCAAGCGGATCGATTAGCCAAGTATGGCCCCGTGGTCGGGTGTACGGTCATTGGGTTATTCCGACCTTCTATCGAGGAAGGGGAGAAGATGGACATTGATCAGCCCTCCTCATGGATGGATCCCCTGGTCACTTTCTTGGCCACGGGCGAGCTGTCCTCGGAGGTTTAGGATAAGAGGCGATTCAGGTACAAGTCAGCTTATTATTTACTTAATGACGAGGTGCTTTACATGAAGACTCTATCTAGTCCTCTGGCGAGGTGCATATCCGAGGGAGAGGCCTCCCAGGTCCTGGGGGAGATTCATGCAGGTGAATGCGGAAGTCACTCAGGAAGCCGAATCATGGAAAAGAGGGTGCTGAGGGCAGGATACTTTTGACCTACCATCAAAAAGGATGATGACGAGTTCGCAAGATGGTGCTCAAAGTGCCAACTCTATGCTCCACTACAACTACAGCCAACCCAGCGCCTCCGATCAATCACCACCCCCTGGCCCTTCGCCATTTGGGGAATGAACCTGGTAGGGCTGTTCCCCCCAACAAGCGGACAAAGGAAGTACCTCCTGGTGATGATTGACTACTTCTCCAAGTGGATGGAGGTAAAGGCGCTGACCAAGACAACCTCCCTGATAGTAAAGAATTTTATTTGGGGAGAGATCGTATGTAGACACAGCCTACCTCTCACCAACGTCACCGACAACGACCCACAGTTCGTCAGCCTCAAGCTCACAAATTTCTGCAGCCAACTCGACATCGACCTCCGCTTTGCCTCAGTTCATCATCCAAGGAGCAACGACCAGGTCGAGGCGGCCAACAAGTGTGAAAATTTCTCGTTTTGATAATTAGCGGAAAAACGGGAACTAGGTCGCAGGAACACTCATTACAACAAACTGCACTTATAGTAAGGACCTAATTCGTTACAATAAGTGCCAAAATTCGTTACAAAAACTCTTTGGTAACGAAAAAACTTTAAGTAACGGTCCTCCTCTAAAGCTCGACGCTAAAGGTTATTGTAACGAATGTATGCATTTCGTTACAAATAAAGTAATTGTAACAAATGATACTTTCTCACCAAAAAGAGATTCTTCCTCACAATAAATTGGTCACAATAAATATTATTTCGTTACGAATGCTTTTTCCCTCACAAAAAAATAGTTACAATTAAAACTATTTCATTACAAATGTTTTATTTTTTCCGCACTAAAAATAAACTAACTTCGTTACAATAAAGTATAATAAACATTATTTCGTTACAATAGATTAAACAATGGTAACGAAAAAATCGTTACATTTGTTTTCCATTCTTCTTACTACAACCAATTTATTTATATATCAAAAATATTCCATTTCTATTTTTTGTGTACCTGAGATTTAATTACAAATAATAATCTTGAAAACACACATATTTAATATTTCGTAACAAGATCAACATGTATTTATTCACACCAAAAAGTATTACATAGAGTACAAGTTAATATCATCTCTTCTAAAATAATACAATATTACATTACAAGATCAACATGTTTCTAATAAATCTTCCGTCATTTTTCGAAAAATGAATCGTCCATCACTTTCTGACTAATGAATCTTTCGTCACTTGCCGGTCAATGCTCGAGCACCCTACAAATAAAAGAGAGCAATTAAGATCACCCTACAAATAACTGAGAGCAGAAACATCCATACAAACTCACATCCATACACTCAGAAAGTAACGAAAAATGTTGGCTAAATAATTAGCAAAAATATAGAGGCCGAGAAAGAAATCAGAGACAATCCAAAGAGGCATGTATTTTCACCCAGATATTAATTAGACAAACATAAAAAGTTCTTTTTTGTAACAACAAAAAAACTTTATTACTAAATATAACTATTAGTAACAAACTGTGTTTCAGTTACATTCCAGTCCTTACAACATGTGCAGTTTGTTGTAGTGACTCTCAACCTTTCTGAGCACAATAAACCAGAAACAAAGAAGAAACACGAGGATTAGTATTCAAAACTCTTCTTTACAATTCGAGGTACACATGACGAGACATGATTCACCAATACAATCGAAGAAGAATAACAACAAGACAAACAGAAACGCCCAAGCCGCCCGACTTAAACAAAGCTGTCCGCGCGAACCGCCAAGTCGCCAAACCGCAACTCAACACGCGTACTACCCGTTATTCCAATGCTGACACTGTCCGCCCGAGCAAGGCTGCCCGAACACTGTTGCTGACCAGCTGAACAGAAAACAGACCAGCAAGGCAAGCCGCCTAAACGCATGGTCTGACTTTATTAAAAGCAGAAACACAAGCCGAAGAGAGAAGCCACAAACCGCGACCACCTGCTGCTACCCGCCGCTGACTGCCACCGACTTAACCGATGCGGTCTCCTCTGACCAAGTCAAAACCACACACAAGCCGCGCAACCTGCGAACACAACAGAGTTAACTCTCAATCCGAGCGACTAGAAAAATCTAACCGCACGAAAGACTTGCGAGATCTCGCTTACTGTTCACTGTTTTTGATCTGAGGAGAGGTCCTATTTATAGGCGCGCGGTGGAGTGTGGTAACCGCCCATAGAGATAGGATAACCGCCTCAACTCGGCAGCGGGTAGAAAACAAACCGTGCGGCTTAAAGACAAGCCGCACTGGTTTAGCAGAGCACCAGGACTTGAAGCAGACCAAGTCCAAGAACAAGCCGGACTGACAGATTGCCAGCCCGCTGTGAGTAGGCAACCCGCGCGGTCTCAAGAACAGACCACCCGACCTTCTGCGGGTAGACAACCCGCGCGGTCTCAAAAACAGACCGCCCGACCTCCACTTCACTTCAACCCACGCGGTCTCAAGACAGACCGCCCGACCTCCACTTCACTTCAATATTTTCAACACTCCCCCTTGAAGTGAGAAATGGAAGTCAACCCGAGTAAACCTCGTAACTGAGTGAATGGTCTCTTCGCTAGCGGCTTCGTGAAGATGTCAGCGACATTATCCTCGCTCCGCACATGCTCAACCATCAGAGATCCCTCCAGCACCTTTTCCCGAATAAAATGATGCTCGATCTCGATGTGCTTGGTCCGCGCATGACAAACTGGATTATTAACCAGTTTGAGGGCACTCTCATTGTCACCGCGTAGCAGAGTAGGACGTCGCACCTCCTCATGGATGTCTTCTACCAACCTCCTCAGCTAGATGGCTTCCTAAGCTGCCAAGGCCGAAGCCTTGTACTCCGCTTCAGTGGTAGAAACAGATACCGAATCGTGCTTCTTGCTGTACCATGATATAGCTGCAGGGCCTGCCAAAAAGACGTATCCAGATGTCGACTTCCGATCATCCGAATCTCCCCCATAATCAGCATCCATGTAACCATGCAGGTTAAAAATCATGTATCTCTCCTATAACAAAGACCCAAATCAGAGGTCGACTTCACGTACTTCAGGATACTTCTGGCCTCCACTAGATGAGGTTTCCGTGGCTCCGCCATATATCGACTTACCCTGCCAACTGCATATGCAATATCCGGCCTAGTAATCGTCAAATATATCAAACTCCCAATAAGAGCCCGGAACACCAATGGATTAGAAAGAATCCTCCCCTCATCCCGCCGAAGCTTTAGACCAACCTCAAGAGGAGTCGAACTACTCTTCCCTTCCTACATGCCGAATCTCTTAATGATTCGCTCTGCATAGCCCTTCTGGGAAATGAGCACTCCATTCTTCTGTCTCTCAATCTCGAGTCCATGGAAGTGATGGAGCTCACCTAGATCCTTCATCTCAAATCTGATAGCAAGCTCAGCCCTTAGCCTTGCTACCTCCTCCTCTGAGTTCCCGGTGACAATCATGCCATCCACATACAATAACACTAGGACCTGAAGCTCTCCCTTCTTCTTGATAAACAAGTTAGAATCTGAGTGAAGCAAAGTATCCGCAGAAATGGAGATATTCTGCGATCTTCCCATACCACGCCCTAGGCGCTTGCTTCAACCCATAGAGGGCCTTCTTCAACTTGCAGACGTGTCCCGGATGAACTTCCGAAACATACCCAGGTGGCTGAACCATGAAGATGTCCCTGTCAATCTCATCGTATAAGAAAGCATTCTTTATGTCAAGTTGCCAAATCTTCCATCCTTGGCAAGCTGCCAACGCAATCACCACACGCACCGAAGTCATCTTGGCCACTGGACTGAACGTCTCCTCATAATCCTCCTCATACTGTTATGAGAACCCTCGAGCAACAAGACGAGCCTTGTACCGCTCGATACTACCATCCACCTTCTTCTTCAGTTTGAACACCCACTTGCAAGTTACAGGAGTTATGCCATCAACCTTGGGAACAAGATCCCAGGTTTCGTTCTTCCTGAGGGCAACCATCTCCTCATCCATGACATCTTCCCACTCCTTGAATCCAGTGGCTTCCTCAAATCTTGAAGGCTCTCACTCGTCCAGAGGGTCAACAAAGAAGCATGAAACAAATCTCACCATGTTTCCTCCTGTATAACGAGCTGGTGGAATTATAGTCCTCTTTGACCTTCTCAAGGTCGGAACTGGACTAACCATTTCTGCTGCTTCTTCAGAATCAACTCTGTTCTCAGGCGAACTTGGAGCATTGCTCCCCCTGCTTCCAGAACCTGAAGTATCTGCCCCGGAGCTTGACGCAACTAGAGCTCCTGGTGAACCAGGCAACTCCTCCTGAAGATCTCATGCAGCTTCTCTTTGCCTTTCAACCTTGCTATCTACTAGTTCTACACCAGAACTCCCCTGGTATGACGTCAGCTTGTCAAATACCACATCGCGAGATACAACAAATCTCCGCGTCTGGGGATCCATGCACTTCCAACCCTTCTTCCGGTCATCATATCCAACGAACACTAGTTTCCTCGCCTTCGCGTCTAGTTTTGTTCTAAGGGCATCAGGAACGTGCACATAGCAAGTTGAACCAAACACTCGTAAGTGTCCCACACCGGGCTTCTCCTTAAACATTAGCTCATGTGGAGTCTTCATGTTGATCGAACTAAGAGGCATCCGATTGATGACAGAAGCAGCACAAGACATACCCTCCGCCCAGAAGGACTTTGGAATATTCTTGGCATGAAGCCAGCACTTCACGGTCTCCATCAAATGACGGATTTTCCGCTCAGCAACTCCGTTCTGTTGTGGAGTATGCACACAAGAGAGCTCTCTCCGGATGTCGTGCTTCCTGTTAAAACTAACGAACTCACTTGAGGTGAACTCACCTCCATTGTCAGTTCTCAGCTTTTTAATCTGTAGTCTAAGACGACCCTCTACAAGCTCCTTGAACTCCACAAACTTCCCGAACGCCTCTGACTTCTCCTTCATAAAATACACCTAAGTATATCTAGTGTAATCATCAATCAAAACCAGCATATACCGGCTGCCTCCAAGACTGACAGTGTTGGTCAGGCCAAAAAGATCACCGTGAATCAACTCCAACGGCTTCTTGTACCTGCTCTGTGACTTGTCAAATGGAAGTCGATGAGACTTGCCATACTGACACCCACACAGACATGACCCTCTCCCATGGACGATAAACTAGGCAAGCCTTTCACAAGGCCTTTTTCCGCCAAAGTCTTCAGCTTCGCCATGCCAACATGCCCTAGCCTTTTATGCCAGATAACCGCGCTATCATTTGTCCGCATCTTATCAACATAGGAACTTGTTGATAAAACAAACAAGTCTTTTACCCTTCTCCTAACATGAACTGTGTCAGCTTGCACCGATGACACATTCTTAAGAAACCTCACTTCTATTGGACCAAACAGAACGTGATATCCGGCGTCTACAGTGTTAGTCACGGAGAAAAGATTTTTCTTCATACCCGACACGTGATAAACACTCCGTAATTTGAGTGGACCCTTATCACTGCCTAAAGAAACCACCCCCTCTTGCTTGACTGCATGAATAGAATCATCAGCGGTAATAATATCATCATTACCTGAATAGGGCTGTGCATAAGAAAGCTTTGACCCATCTCCGATGAGGTGATGACCACACCCTGAGTCAACAATCCAGTCCTCCTTGTAGTTGATAGAAGAAAGAACATCAACGGACACCGCCGTCAGATTTGCCGTAAAGGCACCCTCTCCTCCCCATTCAACTTCCTCATTCCTGGATCCAACTTCCTTCTTGCCAGCAGCATGCCCTGCCTGAAGATTCAATCGGCAATCCTTCTTAAAATGACCAAGCTGGTTACATTTGAAGCACCGAAGTCCTTCCTTCTTCTTTCTATCAGACTTAGGAGCATGGCTCCTATCCTGTTGACCTGAAGTAGAAGAACCATCGCTTCCAGATGAATTTTTCTTCTTATCTCACTTCTTCTTCTTCCCAGAGAAGAGCACCTCATTATCTCCCCCGGATACAGACATCCCAGCCATCTGCTTTGCCAAGCTTTCCTGCGAAGCAAACAAATTTTCCAGCTCAAGCAACGACGGCTGATTGGCCCAGCCTTGGACAGAAGTGACAAAGGCCACATATTCTCTCCGCAATCCACAGATAATGTGTCTCTTCAGCTTTGCCTCAAAAATGGGCTCATCCGGATTCAATGCAGAAATCTCTGCACAGAGGTTCTTCATCTTTAAAAAGAAAGTAGAAACAGAAAGATCACCTTGAGTGGCTTTCGCCAATTCATTTTTTAAGAACTGTAGCCGCGCTACATTCTTCTTATTTAACAGCCCGTCAAGAGACGTCCAAATCTCAGCAGCGGATCGACATCCTATGATGTGATCAAATAGCTCTGATGAAATTGCCCGCTTGAGAGTAAACTCGGCTTTCGCATTTGTTTTCTTCCAAGCTTTCACCAGCTCAGCATTCCCTTCAACATGGACAACTGCTTGTCTCGCATCTCCTCTGACAACCTCCCAGAGATCCTCACCAAGAAGATAGCTTTCCATACAAGACTTCCACTTCTTAAAGTTAGTCTGTGTAAGAAGCTCAATACCAAGACCTCTTGCAATTCCACCTTCCATTGCAGTACTACTGATTTACTTGTGCTCTAGAAATCCAAGCAAGATAACTGCGGCGAATTCACTGCTCAAACCTTTGTCCCTCTGATACCATGTGAAAATTTCTCGTTTTGATAATTAGCGGAAAAACGGGAACTAGGTCGCATGAACACTCTCAACCTTTCTGAGCACAATAAACCAGAAACAAAGAAGGAACACGAGGACTAGTATTCAAAACTCTTCTTTACAATTTGAGGTACACATGGCGAGACATGCTTCACCAATACAATCAAAGAAGAATAACAACAAGACAAACAGAAACCGCCCAAGCCGTCGGACTTAAATAAGGTTGTCCGCGCGGACCGCCAAGTCGCCAAACCGCAACTCAACACACGTACTACCCGTTATTCCAATGCTGACACTGTCCGCCCGAGCAAGTCCGCCTGACCGTTGTCACTTAGCCACTCCTAACCGCGAACACTGCTGCTGACTAGCTGAACCGAAAACAGACCGACAAGGCAAGCCGCCTAACCGCATGGTCTGACTTTATTGAAAGCAGAAACACAAGCCGAAGAGAGAAGCCGCAAACCGCGACCACCTGCTGCTACCCGCCGCTAACTGCCACCGACTTAACCGCCGCGGTCTCCTCTGACCAAGTCAGAACCACACACAAGCCGCGCAACCTGCGAACACAACAGAGTCAACTCTCAATCCGAGCGACTAGAAAAATCTAGCCGCACGAAAGACTTGCGAGCTCTCGCTTACTGTTCACTGTATTTGATCTGAGGGAGAGGTCCTATTTATAGGCGCAAGGTGGAGTGTGCTAACCACCCATAGAGATAGGATAACCGCCTCAACTCGGCAGCGGGTAGAAAACAAACTGTGCGGCTTAAAGGCAAGCCGCACTGGTCTAGCAGAGCACCAGGACTTGAAGCGGACCAAGTCCAAGAACAAGCCAGACTGACAGACCGCCAGCCCGCTGTGGGTAGGCAACCCGCGCGGTCTCAAGAACAGACCACCCGACCTTCTGCGGGTAGACAACCCTCGCGGTCTCAAAAACAGACCGCTCGACCTCCACTTCACTTCAACCCGCGCGGTCTCAAGACAGACCGCCCGACCTCCACTTCACTTCAACCCGCGCGGTACTGAAACTGAAATGAGCGGGACCAGTACGAGATTGGAGTAAAAGAAAGTGCAATATAATAAAAAAGTTAGTAGTCCTTCACTCCATATATAGGAGACTTCAGTTCCATCTCTGTTCATAGGAGGAAAGTTCTGTTCTATCTCCGTTCATATGAGTCTCTTCCAAATTCTGCCTCTTTAGTTACAGTCCGATCATGAGTTTTAATTGCTCATTTTAAATATGGCTTAAACGGGTTAGAGGAACACTATTATGAGTCCCTTAAATTCTCCGAGAAGAGGCGACTTCCAATGTTCGAGTATTTTCTTAAGTGCAGCTCGACGATTTGGTTGCCTCGATTAATCTCTTAATTTTTATAATTAAAATAAGCCCACGTATCAAAATCACCAAATCCACTATTATTTGGAGATTTTCTTAGATTTTTATAATAGAACTAAAAGTCCGTGATATTATAAAACCGGCAATTTCTACCTCATTTAAATACTTAAAAATATCAGAAATGCATAGTAAAATTTGAATATTTTTCCTAGGGTGTGCCATACTATAATACACATTATATAAAAAGTTGAGTCACGTGGGTTATGAAAATTTCTCCCTGTAATATTTGCAAATAAATGACCCAGCTTGATTAAATCCTTGAAAAATACTAGGAATCAATATAAAAATCCGATTATTTTTCCTCGGCTGAGGCATACTCTAATATATATCATAGAAAAATTTCAGCTGTTGACGCCAGGAAAATCCTGACCTCAAGATTCGGATCAATGCAGCCCGAGGTTACTGATCCTGCGGTCCAGCTCCACGGCTCGAATAGCTAAAATAGGAGAGAGAAAATGACTAAGCACACCCCAGGTGCTCCAGCAGGGAGGTCCCACCACATACCCGGAAGTTTGGGAGAAACTTCCCCTCCGCAACCAAAAGCTGGGCGAGGTACTAGACGGGCATGGATTTGGCGAGTATCCAACTTGGGGGGACCTCGACCACTTCCAAAAGTGCCATTTCTAGTACCCCTGGGGGCTATTTATAGAGAAATCCTAGGGGGGGGGGGGGGGTCCAGGCGAGGATACTGCCTCTGCTCGCGAGTTACAAGAGCTACTCGCCCATACTCGCGAGATACTCGCCCCTTGCTCGCCATACTCGCCCCTTGCTCGCCATACTCGCCCCTTGCTCGCCATACTCGCCCCTTGCTCGCCATACTCGCCCTTTGCTCGCCATACTCGCCCCTTGCTCGCCATACTCGCCCCTTGCTCCTGCTGGCTGAGTTGCCTTATGTCTTGGACTGCCGGCTTCTGTGCTGACCTTTTGACCTTAACTTCAGCCTACGTGGCTTTGAATGGGCCTACCCTCGGAGAATGAGGGTTGTACATCAGCCATGTGGCTCATGAAAATCTCGCCCTGGAATATTTACAAGTAAATGACCCAGCTTGATTAAATCATTAAATTGTCATAAAAACTTCTAAAAATTATCAAATAAATACCAAAAGTGTGCACGGACTCTGGAAGTGTCCCATATTTATATCATAATTTTCTTATCTAATTTAATTCCTCTGAAATTTTAAAAACATAAATATTTGATGTATTTTAATTTCTAAAAATACTTAGCCTCTTCCAAAAATTATTAAATTTTTTTAGTAGGTAGTCCTTGCCGAGTTGAGCAACTTTTATTTTCAGAGATTTTGCATTTGGGATACTTATAAGGCCCAGAAAAATCAAACATCATAATAAATATAATTATAATTTTTATAAAAAAAATTATCAAAACCAAGCCATTCCTGTACGATCCGCCGCCTCTTGCTGGCCTTCCCCGCCGCCGGCCGGCCATGGATCCGCCCCCGACCGACTCCCAGGGGACGGGCGCTCCCTCCGGCGGTGCTCCGGTGGCCTGCCGCCGTCGCCGGAGCTGTTTATTTTTCTGCTTCGGACGGAGGAGAGGGGGGAGGCGGCGGCGCTCCGGCCGCCGGAGTTCGCATGCGACACATCCGAGAGTTTGGGAGGGAGGAGAGGAGAGAAATCCACCTGGTTTGGAGGCCTCCGGGAGCTTCCGACACGTTCCGCCATTGGATGTGGTGGAGGGTGGTGGAGCTCGGGTGTGGGTTTTCCGGCGAGGTGGAGCTCCGGTAGGGGGTGGCTTGGGCCCGACTGAGATGGGGGAGAGGGGTACCTTGCTCTGGAGGGAGGGGGGGGGGTCCATTTATAGGGGTTGGATGAGTCTCCCCTCTTCTTCATGGTGTGGGACTAATCCCTCATGGAGGAGAATGCTTGGGTTCATTCTAGCAAGCTAGGGTAGCTGGCAGTCATCTAGAGGGGAGAGTACACTTGGCTGGTTGGGCTTAGGAGTTAAGGGAACTCATGGTTTGGGGTGGGGTTTAAAAATATCCAAATCCACTACCTTGACTTTAGGCAAGGGGAGGGGAGCTTTGGGTTAGCCTAGGTCTGGTTGGGGTTTGGGCTAGCCATATGGCTGAAGGCTTGCAAGACTTGTCTTGAGGTGGATGCCCATGGGTGTGGTTTGTAATTAAGAAAAATCCTCTTTTGGGAGACAGTTTGACCAAGTCAACCATAAGTGGTTCCCCCATGTGGATCAAAGTCACGTGAGTCCGCGCCGTCGAGTGTCGGGTCATCAATGAATGTGGCAGGGTTGAAATCCAGCATTCACGTATCTCAAAGCTTCGTATAATTTTACGAGCAATATTTTTATTTATTTGACCAAACGACGTCGGAATTAAGCGAAACGAATTCTGTTGCATTCGTATCGTCCACACGAGTCCAACACAACTGACGGAATTCAATTCGAAGCACGTTAGCTCAATATTTGAAAATGGCGTTGTTGCGACGCTCGAAATTACTCAAAATAGTCATTTTCTCGAAATGACCTCAGGTTGCAACGAAACGAGCTCCGTTGCACTCGTATCGACCATACGAGTCTAACGCAATACGCAACTGACGGAAGTCGATTCGGAGCACGCTAGCTCAACATTTGAAAATGGCGTTGTTGTGACGCTCGATATTACTCAAAATAGTCATTTTCTCGAAACGACCTCAGATTGCAACGAAACGAGCTCCGTTGCACTCGTATCAACCATACAAGTCTAACAGAACTGACGGAAGCCAATTTGGAGTGTGTATGGTCACTGTACCCCAATGACTTTTGTAACATCCCAATTTCGAATTTCTAAGTCCCTTCGTGATTGATTGAACCGCTAGGGTCTTGTGGGCTTGGTTGGCACCCAAACGATAAGTTAGTACTTTATTGGGTATTATCCACCCAATAAGTCACTAAATTCACCCACCGGGTTACATAAATACTTTCAACATTGGACGAACACAATGACCCGTAGATATGTGAATTGACTCATTAGGTCTTAGTAGACTCAATTAACACACAGATAGTGCATCATATTCAAAACAAATCGAATCGACCCATTATGATACTTATTAGCCAAGATGATCGACCAAAATTATGTGAAACCCAAATTATCTTGATTTGTCTAAACACACACCGAATTATCCGACTCGATCAAATTGCCGACTAGAGATGCGGTGACTCACCGACACATCCAAGGGGATGCATTATGGGCACTTAAAAATGTATTTAAATACATTTAATTGATTTATAAAAATATTTTCTTTATTAAATATAATTAATTATTTATTAATAAGGAGGTTGAGAAAAAATAGATAATGATATTATTGTCTCCTAAAATTTTTATCATAGGGTCCTATAAATATATAAAAGAGTAATATTAATTAAAATCTAATATTTAATATAAAATTTATTTATTTTGATTTAACTATAGTTTAAACACCAAATAAATAAAAATAAATAGAAAACGTTATCAAAAAATTATAAAATAATTTAGAAAAATCATAAATGACCTAGGTATGCTGCCATAAAAATTTGAATTAAAAATAAAATATGTTTAATGAAATATTCATTTTTTTAGCCTTATTAATTACGATTAAAACCCCCCTCATCAATGCCATCAATTACCAGC
Source organism: Dactylorhiza incarnata (assembly GCA_033032865.1). Classification (NCBI taxonomy): domain Eukaryota; kingdom Viridiplantae; phylum Streptophyta; class Magnoliopsida; order Asparagales; family Orchidaceae; genus Dactylorhiza; species Dactylorhiza incarnata. The sequence continues at coordinate 3,551,738 of JAWHQI010000123.1, read as the reverse complement.
CATGGGAATTGATTCCATTCCCTTCCCAATACTTTAGGAAGGGCTTGGCCGGCTGGGATGTTGAGGGGGGGGGGGGGGGGGGGGGGGGGGGATTCACCAAGGGAGGGAGCTTTAACTCCTCCCCAAAACCCTAAAAGCAACTCCACTCCTATATAAACCCCCATCCACCTTAGGAATTAGTTTTTCCTACACCCTACCTCCCTAACCAGCAAGAAACCAAGCTCCGGTGACCTTCCGACGAGCCTCCTCCACGAACTCCGGCGAACTCCACCACTAGCAATGGCCGCGCGACGATCCCCTCGCCTAAACGGCATGAATGTAAGTTCTCATGACTCCTCTTTGCCCTTAGATTTCTTCTCGTCGACCTCCTCCGTCTCCGACCACCGGAGCCGGTGATCCCGACCTTGGAAGCTTCGGACTGCCCCCACGAATCTCCGCCACCACCGCGGGCTTCGGCCTTGCATGGGGCGTGTGAAGGGGAGGAAGAGTCCCCACGACCCTTATTCCTCAAGGCCCTTGAGGCGAGGAGATCCGTCGGAAGCCGCTCCGGCGGCCTCCTCCTTCCAAACAGAAAATTTTAATATAGATATATACATTTTTTTTATTTTCCGGCCACCGCCGGCGGCGGCCGGCCGCCGGCAGTCACCCCACCGGGGGCCCTCCCGGGGGTACTCCCGCTGGGGGTAGTGGCCGGAGCTAGAGCCCCCACCAGCGGCGACGGGGAGGCCCGCAACTCCTCCCAGTTTTCAAGGTGGCGGACGGCCACCTTGGACCTGGAGAATATCCCCCAGGTCGCCGCCGGCGGCGGTGGCGGAGGGCCGCCGGCCGTCGTCCCGATGGAGCGCCCACCCTGGGCGACACCAACGGGGGTGGTGGCCGGAGCAGCAAGTGCTCCGGCCGGCCATGGGGCCGCCCGCGACATCCTCACGGTGGTTGCATGCAACACCAAGAGCCGCCCCTTAGCGCGAATCGCCGCCACCGCCAGTGGCGGTGGGCCGCCGGTAGTGGTTTCGTCGGAGCACCTTCTCGGGCGCTCTTGCCGGCGGCGGCGGCCGGCCAGATCTCTCACCGGCGGTGGTGGGGGAGAGTCCGTAAAGGGGGGGGGGGGGGGGGGGGGTGTATATATATATAATAAGTATAAATAGATATATATATATATATATATATAGATTGATACGTATGTATAAGAAAATATTTATATATATATATAAATAATTATATGTATAAATGTATAAAAGTTAGTTATACGTGTATACATAAATATACATATTATATATATACAAACTTATACAGAAATATAATCCGGTGCGAACCCCGCCGCACAGATTTATTGTCCGGCCGCATGCAGCCGCCGATCTACGCCAAGAATCGTGCGCGGGTCCTTTATTTTCCTTTGACCAGAAATCTTGTCACTAGTCTTCAAAATTTTAGCGTTCTTAAAACGAATTTTTAATTATCATAGAGGCAGATTTGGAAGATTGCTGTGACACACAATGTTATAGATACTTATTTACACTACAACTTCCATGTTATATGTTTTCTGTTTCAAAGTACTTAACAAATTTATTTTTACATCCGAAAAGTGCAATCTAAGTTTCAAAACCTGTCTTGCCAGAAAACAGTTATTTTTAGTTAACTTCACCCTCTGTTTTGGAGGTCTTAGGCTCTGTTTTAGGAAAAGCTTGTGAGACATGATATGGTAGATAAATATTTGTACTACAATTTTCATGTTTTGTACTTTCTGATTTACAGACTCCAAGTAAATTAAATTTAGCCATAAAAGTGCAATCTAAGTTTCAAAACCTGTCTTGCCAGAAAACAGTTATTTTTTTGTTAACTTCACCCTCTGTTTTGGAGACCTTAGACTCTGTTTTAGGAAAAGCTTGTGAGACATGATATGGTAGATAAATATTTGTACTACAACTTTCATGTTTTGTACTTTCTGATTTACAGACTCCAAGTAAATTAAGGGTTCGTTTGGCTCGGCTTATTTGCTCCGGTGAGTTTGGACAAAATCGTCATTGTCATAGAATGTATGTTTGGTATGACAAATGTTACTATCATTATCAAGAAAAGAAACTAGTTATAAGCATAAAATGTTTGGTATGACAATGACGTTTTTGTCCAAACTCACCGGAGCAAATAAGCCGAACCAAACGAAGCCTAAATTTAGCCCTAACAGTGCAATCATAAATTAGTTTCTCTAGTTGAATATTGATATATATAACTACTTCATTTATCACCTTGTGCATGAGGGCATGGGTGGGTGCATGGTTACCGATGTGGCGGGTTCGTCGGCTTCCACATAATATACACTATGAGAGAAGTTGTGACGACGAACTCTTTTGTTTTGGTAGTGAAGAGGACCGGGGGCTAGCTACCCCTTCCACACAGGTCCGTCTCACACCTTTTTGCTATGTGCCGAGAGGATCTCCGCACGAGGTGAGGATGTGTTCCCACCGAGAGTACCTATTCTTCATAGAGGTACGAAGGCCTAAGAAGTTGGGGTGTATCCATAACCTAGAAGTGGGAACGACCGACCCACTGTCACCGTTTGGCCACGGCGGTGAGGCCTGGGAAGTGAGCTCCTTCTCTTAACAGGTCACTATGTCGACATAGGGGAAAATGATTGAGACACATCATTCGAGTGATAGGGAGGACAACCATACATGCACACCATATCACATGTTTACATTACTTATGCTCTCACCTTGGTCCGACATCGTATAACCACCGTTAGGACGGTTATACGATGGCGGGTGAAATTACCACTTTAGTTGTTTTCCCACCCTTTTTTTATTGTTTCGGATTACTGCTTCATTTATATAACCCCGATAGATATATATTTGCTTCGGCTATTGTGCTAACTTTCCATGCAGGTGTTCTCCTTGGTGCCCATTAGGGGGCTGGGGAGGAGCGTGAGATTTACTTGGTCCGTCGTGGCTAACGTACTCTTGTACGTTATCAATTTAGGAACCGATGCACCCACCGACGGAGCGGGAGCGGATGGACGAGCATAGACGTGTCCGTGATGATGAGGAGTTCCCCGAGCCAGCTCGGACGATTTACGCGGACGAGAGGGTACTACTCTGAGGAGAGGATGAGAGATCACTTTTGATTAGACATTTTGTCGTCTCTTGACTATGTTGGTTTTCGCTGCGAGACTTTATATGCCCATTCGCGGGTTTTCATCTATGTTTTATTATATATCATGCTATGATACTCTGTGATGTTTTGCTTCCGCAAACTTTTATACTCTGTGAATGTTTTTCGGTAATGATGCAATAGCCTTACAGGGCGAACGTTCCGCCAACTGGGTCATGGGTCGGGTAAGAGGGTAAAACCTCTTCGGGCACACGAACCTCTTGGGGGGACGCTCGCCCTGGGCATAAGGATCTCCTTCGTTGAAAAGGGGGGGGGGGGGGGTCCTTACAAAGGGTATCAGAGCGAAAAAACGATCCAGTTTTATAAAATCATCATAGATGGCCCACCGTGATATAATACCTAGTTCGAGGGCGAACTACGCAGCGGAAGCGTGGTGGACCGCAAAAGATTCATAATAGAACATCACGCAAAGCTTCGCTAATAAAACCCAACCGAACCAATTCTTCGACCAAGTACCTACATATTAGCTTGATTAGACAGTTCTGACACACATATTTCAATAAATTGAAACAGGAATTTCGGGAGCCTAGCCTCGGGATAGGAAACGAGAACGCCGACGACACCAACGAGGACATATATCGCCCCGGCACCCCAGTTGACGAGTGGGCCCCTCCACCTCCTGCTGCACCCACTAGCCAGGCAGCACCGGCCCAGCCGACCCGCCAGGCAGCACCGGCCCAGCCAACTCCGTTTGGTCTGACGGAGTTTGGGCAGACTCTCACTGCCCTACTGGATACCTTCCGGGCCTCGCTACAGCAGCATCGGCCATTACAAGCTCAGGGCCCTTCAGATGCAGAGAGACTGGTCATTGTACAACCCCGATGTTCGCCAAAAGAGTCAGACGGCTCACACCCAAGAGAGCGAGCCAAGATGGGCGAACCCCGGTGAGGCGAGCCAAGGAAAGGCGAGAGATCCTACACGCAAACGAGCCGGGACAGGTGAGCCCGCCTAGAGTGTGTGCGGATAGCAATTCTGGGGCTCGCCAAGGTAAGACAGGCGAGCCCGCCTAGAGTGTGTGCGGATAGCAATTCTGGGGCTCGCCAAGGTAAGACAGGCGAGCCTGCCTAGAGTATGTGCGGATAGCAATTCTGGGGCTCGCCAAGGTAAGACAGGCGAGCCCGCCTAGAGTATGTGCGGATAGCAATTCTGGGGCTCGCCAAGGTAAGACAGGCGAGCCCGCCTAGAGTGTGTGCGGATAGCAATTCTGGGGCTCGCCAAGGTAAGACAGACGAGCCCACCTAGAGTATGTGCGGATAGCAATTCTGGGGCTCGCTAAGGTAAGACAGGCGAGCCCGCCTAGAGTGTGTGCGGATAGCAATTCTGGGGCTCGCCAAGGTAAGACAGGCGAGCCTGCCTAGAGTGTGTGCGGATATCAATTCTGGGGCTCGCCAAGGTAAGACAGGCGAGCCCACCTAGAGTATGTGCGGATAACAATTCTGGGGCTCGCCAAGGTAAGACAGGCGAGCCCGCCTAGAGTATGTGCGAATAGCAATTCTGGGGTTCGCCGAGGTAGTGCCGGCGAGCCCGCCCAAAGAAGGCACGACTAACCCAGGAGTTCACGAGCTCTGCTCGCAGGGAAGGTGCAAGGGCGAGCCGGTTCGCCCAGCAAGGGCTTATAGAGAAATTCCCGGTGGTCTGCGGCTAGCTCCTCTGAACAGCAGGGTTTGGTTGTTAGCAGACCAATCCGGTGTGCGGATAGTAAGAATGGACATCGGGATTTAGCTATTGACAGACCACAAAACTAAAATCTATAAATAGACCTCAAAGGGCACCTTGGAGAAGGACGGGTTCGAAATCTTTGAGCCTTCTTCTCTCCTTAGGTCGCTTTGGTTTGAGCTCTCTAGCTCTCCAAGGTGCGCGAGTCTTAGCTTTGGCTTGGGAGGAGAAGCGCTCAACGATCTTCCGGGTTAGTGGAGGGACCTCCTCGCTAAGATTGGGGTCTTTGTTCTTTGTCAGAGTTATCTGCCCACCTCTTCAGAGGGACCCGTAAGGGCTAGCTGCCCCTCAACTCGTTGAGGGCCCCGAGCTCCACAAGAGACTGAGAAATCGGTTTCAACAGTCATGTTCAGGAGTTTTCGTCCCCCGGTCTTCAAAGGGACAGAGTCAGCCATCCAGACAGAGGATTGGCTGGAAAGGATCGAAGAACTACTCAAGGGAATGCATTGTCCTTCCTATTATGCGGTTTCCCTAGCTACAACCCTTCTGGAAGGGTATGCTAGGCAATGGTGGAGGTCCGTCCTACAGACCACGTATAGGGACCGCCGACTGACGGAGATCTCCTGGAGGAACTTTTCTACATCGATGATGGAGCACTTCATTTCTAGCTCCGACCGGACAGAACTGCAGGAGCGTTTTCTACATCTTCGGCAAGGTACCATGACAGTCATGGAGTGTAAGACCCTCTTTTTTTTTGCTATAAAAACCGGGTCTTACCGCCCAGAACCGCCGTCTTGCGGCGAGACCATTACACCCAATGGTCCCCGCCACAATACGCCGATCCTGCCGGCTAATCAACATCATCCAGGCCAACCACAATTCATAGTAACATAAGCAACAAGTCCACAAATCACATTAAATATATAAATTACATGTTTACAATGTCCATGATGAGAATTTAAAGTAAAAGAGAACAAAGCGAATAAGGGCTTATGCCCGGTACATGTTCAAGTATAGTGCAACAACACTCTCTCAATACATCAATGCGGAAACTGTCAAACACTGTCTTAATGCATCTGAAGATGCTGCTGCGGCGACGTGTAGTGACTACTCTGCTTCATCCCGTCCTCCTGTCCTGTCTCCTGAATGGGGCCCTGTTGTTCCGCCTCATCATCCCTAAAATGATGAGGTCCACCGATCGTCAGTCTATAAGACTCAGCATATTCCTCACCACCTCCACCCGCGACTCCTAGGCACCGTGCGGGAGGAGGAAGCGGAGGTCATCAAGGGGTAAATCAAAAGCAGGTGACAGCGGAGAGACTAGCAGGGTTTATAATTACTGAACATTAAATAATAACAATTCTATGCTAGCAGAGTATAGTACAACAACAATGAGTAAAAGACAATGCAATATAAAGAAGCAGGTATAAGAAATAAGAGCATCTACGAGAGTAACCTTAACTTATATGCACACACACAAGCACATAAGCTAAGGGATCTGGCAAGAAGTAAACTCATCGTATAAAAGAGCCCACACTAATTTATACGATGAGGTCTCTGTTTACGCAGAAATGTTATGCTATGATATGCAATGCAATGATGCAATGTTTGTATTATTATTTCATACACATTCAACTCACTCACACGACTCTGTACGTACAGACCTTTAGTTCCCACTTTTCGGAGGTGGCTAACCTCTCGGGCACCTCCCGTCGTGGTCAAACGGTGGCAGAGGAGCGGGCGTCTCCTCACCTAGGTGGGTAAGTCACACTACCAGACCTAGGCCCAAACGTACGTTGTGATACCGGTACCCGGTACTCACGAGCTCCTGCGTACTAAACTGAATTGGCCAGGCAGGGTTTAGGGGATTCGTCCCGTCAGACGCGCAGTAAAACAACCTGGCCCCAATAAAAACCACTAGCACTGCCGAGTCAAAGAACTGATGTCGGTGTGACGACTAAAACAGAACCGAAGACCCACCACAACTTACACACAAGTAACATGTATTAGTTATTTACTACTGAGCCTCCAGCTCATATATTTGCATCAACATTTATAAAGTAGAGCCTACCGCTCGCCAGGCTATACCAGCCTTAGATTTAAACTACGAGCATACCGCTCGCTAGACTATACCGGTCTTATGTTTAGAATACGAGCCTACCGCTCACTAGACTACACTAGTCTTATAAGTAAAATATGAGCTTACCGCTCACTAGACTATACAATTCTTATATATAGAATATGAGTTTACCGCTCGCTAGACTATACAAGTCTTATATATAAATTATGAGCTTACCGCTAGCTAGACTATACAAGTCCATACTTATAACCCGAGCCTACCGCTCGCCGGACTATCCCAGTCCATCCTTATAACCCGAGCCTACCGCTCGCCGGACTATCCCAGTCCATCCTTATAACCCGAGCCTACCGCTCGCCGGACTATCCCGGTCCATCCTTATAACCCGAGCCTACCGCTCGCCGGACTATCCCAGTCCATCCTTATAACCCGAGCCTACCGCTCGCCGGACTATCCCAGTCCATCCTTATAACCTGAGCCTACCGCTCGCCGGACTATCTCAGTCCATCCTTATAACCCGAGCCTACCGCTCGCCGGACTATCCCAGTCCATCCTTATAACCCGAGCCTACCGCTCGCCGGACTATCCCAGTCCATCCTTATAACCCGAGCCTACCGCTCGCCGGACTATTCCTGTCCATCCTTATAACCCGAGCCTACCGCTCGCCGGACTATCCCAGTCCATCCTTATAACCCGAGCCTACCGCTCGCCGGACTATCCCAGTCCATCCTTATAACCCGAGCCTACCTCTCGTCGGACTATCCCAGTCCATCCTTATAACCCGAGCCTACCGCTCGCCGGACTATCCCAGTCCATCCTTATAACCCGAGCCTACCGCTCGCCGGACTATCCCAGTCCATCCTTATAACCCGAGCCTACCGCTCGCCGGACTATCCCAGTCCATCCTTATAACCCGAGCCTACCTCTCGCCGGACTATCTCAGTCCATCCTTATAACCCGAGCCTACCGCTCGCCGGACTATCCCAGTCCATCCTTATAACCCGAGCCTACCGCTCGCCGGACTATCCCAGTCCATCCTTATAACCCGAGCCTACCGCTCGCCGGACTATCCCAGTCCATCCTTATAACCCGAGCCTACCTCTCGCCGGACTATCCCAGTCCATCCTTATAACCCGAGCCTACCGCTCGCCGGACTATCCCAGTCCATCCTTATAACCCGAGCCTACCGCTCGCCGGACTATCCTGGTCCATCCTTATAACCCGAGCCTACCGCTCGCCGGACTATCCCAGTCCATCCTTACTTGGACCCACACTCCTATACTTCGTCATCCTGAATCCAGGGTTGGCCTTAGATACTTCTCGACTACGCCCTTGAGTATTTACATTATGATGGCTCACCCGGCTAAGGGAGGTTCTACTTTCATATGATCATTTATTACCGATGAGTTGTGTGTGTGACCCTTGACAAGGTCTAACTTCCTTTTCTTATCGGCGAAGTGCCTGCACTTATAGCTTGCTAAACGCACCCCACTCCTTACTTCCCAAGTTGCCCTTAGAGATGCTCTTCCAAATAATTTGAGCCTTCATAATTAATAAAGAGTTAACAGTTCTATGTGTGAAGGTCAGTGGTGGTCTAATTCATGTAAATCAGTTTCACTATTTGCAGACCGAAATAAGGTTGATCTAGATTTGACTCCTATGGTGCGATCTTGATCACATCATATCCAAACGGGTTCCAATTATTACCATAGGTTTGCAATGAGTGGTGATCTAACAACCTCAAATCCTAATTTCATAAATTCTCTAGGGAATCTTAAATCATAGTTTCTATTAAAATAGGAGGTGTGCAAATAGAGATTTCTACATCGAGTGCCAACTAATGATCTCCATAAATTCTGGTAAATTCACTGTAACATAATGTTGGTCTAAAATAAAAACCTCAAACCCCAAGTTTCACATTTTTACAGGGATAATTAACCATATTTTCTACTTAACATAAATGGGGTGCAAATAGGGATTTACATATCAAGTATTAGATTATGATCTCAATAAACTCTGGGAAAATTACCATGACATAATACTGTTCTAAAAACACCAAATCCTGAATTTCACATTTCTAGCAGAAATATTTGACCATAATTATCATTTACTACCTTTGGTGTGCGTATAAGGGTTTACACTACAAGTGCTATGTAAAGACTTCAATAAATTCTGGGAAAATTATTATAGCACCATATTAGTCTAAAAACACCAGATCCTAAGTCTCATATTATTCCAAGGAATATTTACCCTTAATTATCATTTATTACATTTGGTGTGCGTATAAGGGTTTACACTACAAGTGCTATGTAAAACTTCAATAAATTCTGGGAAAAATTATTATAGCACCATATTGGTCTAAAAACAACAGATCCTAAGTATCATATTATTCCAAGGAATATTTACCCTTAATTATCATTTATTACATTTGGTGTGCGTATAAGGGTTTACACTACAAGTGCTATGTAAAGAATTCAATAAATTCTGGGAAAATTACCATAGGCTTATATTAGCATTATGACCTACTGTGATTTATCTCAAATTTATCAGACATATAAAAACTCAATATTTGCACAAAATTCATAAATGGTATATTTGTAAATTCATCTATTTGTATCATGAAATATTTCCCAAAAATTCTCAGAAAATTCCTGCTGCCAAAATAATGAAATCAAAGACTAAATACTAAGTTTCACATCATTCCAAGTTCATATGACCCCCTTTTCATTTTATAACCTAAATTAGGGGTAATTTAGTAAATTCCACATCTTGGGATTTTTGTACCCAAAAATCCTCAAATAACTTTTGGGAAGGCATATTGCTGCCAAGGACCCATGTCCAACATTTCAAGCCATTGGGTTAACCCCCAAGGCTTGGGGCTCACTCCACCCCAAAATTGCTAAGGGCACACATTTAAGGTCCTTAGCCTAGCTCTTGCATGACTCATAACTCCACATGCACAAGGGCAAATGGTCTCAAATTTTTAACAGTGATATAGATATATATAAAGAGCTTACCACCCAAATTTGGGGGTGTTTGGAGTTATACAACTCCATAAATACCAAATATTTACCTTTCCTAATAAATGGAATACCTCAATGGATATACATCCAAAAATTCTCAAATTAAAACCCTAGGTGTGTCTTCATACCCTGCATGTATGGTAGAAAAATCAAGGGATTTGGTTAAGCCAATTGAAAGATATAGCATTTTTAATTTCTGCCCTACACAAGGAGCAGTCCTAGGAAAGAGGGTGCCCTGATGTCCACATTGCACCAAATCAGATGATTAAGGTGGCAAATGAAAGTGAACCCATAGGGCTACAAAAGTTGTCTCTGCCCCTTTTTGCAAATATGGCCTCTAAGGCCTTCAACGATTGCATGCAAACTACTTAAAAATCCTAGGCAGAATTATTATGGTTTGCCAATAGACATAAAGAGCAGTCCTAGGAAAATGGGTGCCCTGGTGTCCACAGTGCACCAAATCAGATGATTAAGGTGTCAAATGAAAGTAGACCCATAGGGCTACGAAAGTTGTCTCTGCCCTTTTTTGCAAATATGGCCTCTAAGGCCTTCAAAAATTGCATGCAAACTACTTAAAAATCCTAGGCAGAATTATTATGGTTTGCCAATAGACATAAAGAGCAGTCCTAGGAAAATGGCTCTACAAGGAGCTGTATTGCTCCAAATCACTTGATCTCAAATCCTACAGAAAGTAGACATAAAGAGCTACAAAAGTTGTCTCAGCCAACTTTTCAAGATCTGGCCTCTAAGGGCCTCAAATCTGGCATTCAAGGTCTGTATATTCTTAGGTCATTTCTAAGTGGCCTGCATATAGCCTGATCTTGATCAGATCAACGGCTGTGATTACATCTTCTTCCTCCAGCCTAAGGGCGTGATTTGCCCGACCTGGAGCAATCTCCAACTCCATTTCCCGGCCATCTAACCACCTCCCCGGCCGGCCACCACCACCACCACCTCCGTTGAGGTGGGGGCTAACGTTTGGCGGCGATCCGGCCGCCGGAGATGGTGTTTTCCGGCGAACCCAACACCACTCAAAATCCGAGATTCTCCATTTTTCTCACATGGGATCGGGCTCAATTGAGCCCGATTTCTCTCCTAAATTCATCTAGATGCTAGCACAAGTGGAGAGGGGAAGGAAACTTGCCTCGATTTTGAGCTTCATGCACAAGCATTCCAGATTTCTCCATGTCCGAACTTGTGGAGCTCCAATGGTGATCCAAGCCTTCTGAGCCCGATTTCTTCTCCAATGTTAGGGGTTTTTCTCCTCTCCATTCCAGGAAGCTAATGGTGGGGTAAAATCGAGCTGGGGGAGGTTATATGCATGACAACCATTATTGGCGATTTCAACAAGGTTGCACCTCCTCATTCAGCCACTCCCAGAGCTCCAAGTGGGCATGAAAGCTGCAGGAAATTAACCTCTGAGCTCGGCTACAGTCTTTGGGAGGTGAATTAATCTCAATGGTGGGCTTTTCCATGAAAATGCCATTAAAGTGGTCGGCCTCTTCCTAAAATTCACCCTCTACCCAACTGCCACATCATCAATTCCTGTTGGGATTGCTTGGGTGGGCTGAGAGAAGACCAGGTTTCATGGAATTAAGACCATGTGGAGCTTAATCCATGAATTCATGGTTTTCCTACGTGGATTTTAAGAAACATTCCAATTCTACCCTTAGGCATGCCTTTCTCTTTCAATTTCTGAATTCACATCAGTCCAAGGGAATTGTGGGCCTTCTATGGGCTTCATTAGATGGGCCTAAGCCCACTTGAATTGATTCTTGGGATTATTTGACTTATTTGAGCCGAATTGGGTTAAGCGGGCATCATGGTGATTTTGACCTAATTCGTGGGATTGGCTTGATTTATTGGGATAATTGTGGTTCAATGGGCTCCCCAAGGGGTTAGGGAGAGTTGGTTCTAATCAATTTGATCATTTGAATCTTAATTGACCCTTAATATGGATGGTTGACTTACTTTGAGCTAGACTTGACTTTGGTTAAGGTGACCAATTGGGTTAACCCCAATGGGTTCTAAATGACCCAGGGGACTCCCTAACGGGTTTAGGGGGAGTTGGTGTGGTCCACTTGTCATTTTGAAGCTTAAATATCAAGCCCTAAGCCTTGGACTCAATTTAACTATTTGCACACCAAGGTGATTTTTACCTATTCACCTTGGTTCTTAAGGTCGTTTTGGCCTCTTAGAGAATTATCGTGACCTTGTCATGACGAAATGCACCTTAGGGGTCTAGTCGTTCTGGGGATGTTACATAGAGTACCAACGAGAGTTCTCCCACCTCGCCCGATATGCTGGAATCATGGCCATAGAGGATGAGAACCGGGCCAAGAGGTTCTTTCAGGGCCTCAACGACTCCATCCGGCAACCACTGATGACAGCAGCTCACGCTCCCTTCGAGGTTATCGTCAACCTTGCAAAGACGATGGAGGCTGACATAAAAACCACCCGGGAGAGGAACAGGTTGAAGAGAATAGCAGAGACACCCCAAGGACATGACCAGAGGGGTCAGGGGACCAGACACCAGCGCGGACGCGGAAACGACCGGGGAGATCATAGGGGCTATGATCGAGGAGATCGCCACCAGCCACCTCGTGACTATCATCAGAGGAGGACACCTCCACCTCCCCCAGCACAGCAGCGAGCCCTTCCTGCACCAGCATACACGGTAGAGCAACGACCTTTTGAGAGGCGTTGTTTCCACTGCAACGAGTTGGGGCATCTACGACCTCAGTGCCCCCTACTGGCACCCAGGGATGGACATCAGGACTTTCACCGGGGCGGAGGTCGTGGACGAGGCCAGCCTGGTAGAGGACAGCAACGACCTCCCCAACAGGCTTATGCTTTAGATCTAGAGAGGGATCGAGCCACCGCGGACGTGGTGAACGGTATGAGAATTTTTTTTTATATACATATGCAGATTTTGTGCATTTGTGCTTCCACTCTCCAATGCTCTGGATGCTGAATGAAGGAAGCATGGTTATGTGCACATAAATCAAAATGGATTCTTGAGTCTGCCCTCTCTGATGTCTTTGGCTTTGATTTGAGGGCATGATTCCACAGCAAACGTGACGGTATAGGGGGCCACTATTTCAGTGGTAATCTGTGAGCAGCCACTTTGTGCATCTATTGTCAAAGGTTCGGTCTTTCTCCTCTGAGAGAAGCCACTTTGGGCATAGGGCCAAAGGTTAGGTCTGTTTCCAATCTTCCCCCGCCCATACCCCCAATGATTGGGTACTATATGGGTTCTGTTGTTGTTGTTGTTGTTGTTGTTGTTGTTGTATATGCAGATTTTGTGCGTTAGCTGTGATACTTTATTACGTGCTTATATATATTACTTTCAAAAAAAAATCAATCGATTAAATTGAAACCTCAGGGATCCTCTGGATCAACGATCGGGCGGCTCGAGCGCTCTTTGACACGGGCGCCACTCGATCCTTCGTGTCCCATGACTTCATACATCAGGAGCCAGGAGTGGTTTACCTCACAGGGAACCCACTGCGGGTACGACTTCCTGATGGGTCGGAGATGATCTCCTCAGACTTATGCAAATTTAAAGTTAAAATAGACGACCAGGAAATGGAGGTTGAAGCAGCAGTACTCCAGTTGTCAGGATTTGACCTGATATTAGGAATGGACTGGCTCGCGGATCATGCAACACAGATAGACTGTCAAAGCAAGAAGGTGACCCTCCAAGTACCAATGGGAGGAACAATCACCTATCAAGTTATACCATTTATTTCTCGTCTCGTGCTTAATTCCATACAGGCGACGAAGGCCACCATGAGAGGTGATGAGGTGTTCGTGGTCTACTTTGAAATGATGGGGCAGACCATAGAGTTGGCCGAAGTAAAGGTGGTAAAAGAATTTCCGGATGTCTTCCCGGAGAAGCTTCCAGGCCTGCCTCCACACCGAGAGGAGGACTTCAAGATCCACCTCCTTCCAGGGGCTCGTCCAGTCTCGAGATCTCCTTACAGGATGGCACCAAAAGAGCTAGCAGAGTTCAGAGTGCAGCTTCAAGAATTGGTAGACTCGGGATTCGTCCGACCCAGCTCTTCTCCTTGGGGAGCACCTGTACTTTTCGTGAAAAAGAAGGAAGGATCCCTCCGACTCTGCATCGACTACCGAGAGTTGAACCGGCTGACCGTAAAGAATACATATCCTCTCCCAAGGATAGAAGAATTGTTTGATCAATTACAGGGGGCTCAGTGCTTCTCCAAACTTGACCTTCGGTCGGGATACTACCAGCTCAGGATTGATGATAAGGACATCGAGAAGACTGCATTTTGCTCTCGTTACGGGCAATACGAGTTCACAGTGATGTCGTTCGGCCTCACCAATGCCCCGACAACATTCATGTCTTTGATGAATCGGGTGTTCGAGCCCTTCCTCGACCATTTTGTCATTGTATTCATCGATGACATTCTGGTGTATTCGGCTTCGGAAGAGCTGCATGTCACACACTTAGAGAAAGTGCTTCAAAAGCTGCGAGAACACCAGTTATACGCAAAGTTTTCAAAATGCAAATTTTGGCTTAAGGAGGTCGATTTCTTGGGTCACATCGTCAGCGCCAACGACATAGCAGTGGATCCAGCAAAGATTCGGGCCGTTAGGGATTGGCCGCAGCTTCGCTCAGCAGCAGATGTGAGGAGTTTTCTCGGGCTTGCGGGATATTACCGCAAGTTCGTAGAAGGATTCTCTAAGATCGCGCTACCGCTGACATCGTTAACAAAGAAGGATGCAAAATTCATATGGACATCGCAGTGTGAAGAGGCCTTCCAGGAGTTGAAGGGGAGGCTCACCTCAGCTCCTATACTGACCATACCATCGGGCCAGGAAGGCTTCCAGGTGTACACAGACGCATGTCAGCAGGGCTTAGGAGCGGTCTTGATGCAACATGGGAAGGTGGTTGCCTACGCCTCGAGGCAGCTAAAAGTGCACGAGAAAAACTACACCACGCACGATTTGGAGCTGGGTGCGGTGGTCTTTGCTCTAAAGATATGGAGACACTACTTGTACGGTGTACGATGTGAGGTGTTCTCAGACCACAGGAGCCTCAAGTACGTCTTCACGCAGAGGGAGCTGAACCTACGACAGCGACGGTGGTTGGAGTTCTTGTGCGACTACGACTTCGACCTCCAGTATCACCCGGGCAAGGCAAACACTGTTGCGGATGCCCTGAGCAGGAATCCTATAGCCTCAGATAATTGGATGATCGGCACTCCGAGAGATATAGTACGAGGACTCGAGGAGATGGGGATCACAGTGATCGCCCGAGGAGATTCGGTTGCGGCAGCACATCAGTTGTATTGGACGGAGATCAAGTGCGATCTTCGGGACAGGATTAGAGATGCCCAGCAAGATGACTCATTGTTCGAGGACGGGATTGCCCGTTTGAAGGCTGGAAAAGAGCACCCAGATTTTAAGATAAGGGACGGAATCCTTTACTTCCGTTATAGGATGCTCGTCCCTTCAGGTGGACAGTTCCGGCATGAGATTTTGTATGAGAGCCATCACACTCGCTACTCGATCCATCCGGGCATCACAAAGATACATGCGGATCTAAAGAAAACATTTTGGTGGTCTGGGATGAAGCGAGACGTCGTCACTTTTGTGACACATTGCCCGACGTGCCAGCTTGTTAAGGTAGAGTGCAAGAACCCCGCCGGGCTACTACAACCGCTTCCCGTCCCCGAGTGGAAATTCGAAGACATATCCATGGATTTCATCCATGGCCTGTCCCGCTCTCGGACCGGGAACGATTCTATCTGGGTGGTGGTCGACCGGTTGACGAAGGTGGCAAGGTTCATTCCCAACCGCCAAGACGGTGGGGTTGGAAAATTGGTGCGTCTTTTCGTTGAGAATGTGGTTCGGTACCACGGTGTGCCAAAAACCATTGTCTCGGATCGAGATGGTCGATTCACCTCAAATGAATGGAGGAGTGTTCAAGCATATTTGGGGACCAAACTAGCGTTCAGCACATCATTCCATCCCCAAACAAATGGGCAAACCGAACGCACAAATAGGACTTTGGAGGACCTCCTCCGGTTATGCTTAGTGGATAAGAAGGAGCCATGAGAGCGGCTCCTACCTTTAGTCGAATTCTCATACAACAACTCGTATCAGGCAAGCATTGGCATGGCCCCATACGAAGCTTTATACGGCCGAAAATGCCGTACTCCACTTTCTTGGGCCCAAGATGCGGATCCGAGGGCCCTGGGGCCCGTTTTCATGGAAAATGTGACATAAATTGTTCAGCTAATACAGGAGCGGATGCGTGAAGCCCAGAGTCGCTAGGCCAAGTACTATGACGCCCGTCATCGACATGTTGAGTTCGCCGTGGGTGATAAGGTTTACTTGAAGATCCGCCCTCGCCACGGTGTATCTCGACTCCGCCGACAGCGGAAGTTGAGCCCAAGATACATGGGGCCATATACCATCACGGAGCGGATCGGTGAAGTGGCGTATAGGCTGGAGCTACCCCCGGAGCTTCAGGGGTTGCATGATGTATTCCACATCTCTTCATTGAGACGCGCACTATTACGCCCAGAGCATGTCATTCCGGAGACCCCCGAACCAGTAGAACCCGACCGATCTGTATCCCTCAAGCCGGTGCGGATCGTGGATACCGAGACTAAGGTCCTGCGGCAAAAGAGAGTCCCCCTTGTCCGAGTTCTATGGGACAACTGCGGGACCGAGGAATCTACCTGGGAACCCGAGGACTAGATGCGAGAACTTTACCCCGACCTCTTTACGTCAGGTAACACACAAATCCTTTGGACTTCTTATTTTAAGTATAGTAATTTTGCTCAAACTTTGAAAATACTATGACCTAATCGAATTTTCGAGGACGAAAATTTTGTTTGACTTTTTGGATTTGTAACATCCCAATTTCGAATTTCTAAGTCCCTTCATGATTGATTGAACCGCTAGGGTCTTGTGGGCTTGGTTGGCACCCAAACGATAAGTTAGTACTTTATTGGGTATTATCCACCCAATAAGTCACTAAATTCACCCACCGGGTTACATAAATACTTTCAACATTGGACGAACACAATGACCCGTAGATATGTGAATTGACTCATTAGGTCTTAGTAGACTTAATTAACACACAGATAGTGCATCATATTCAAAACAAATCGAATCGACCCATTATGATACTTATTAGCCAAGATGATCGACCAAAATTATGTGAAACCCAAATTATCTTGATTAGTCTAAACACACACCGAATTATCCGACTCAATCAAATTGCCGACTAGAGATGCGGTGACTCACCGACACATCCAAGGGGATGCATTATGGGCACTTAAAAATGTATTTAAATACATTTAATTGATTTATAAAAATATTTTCTTTATTAAATATAATTAATTATTTATTAATAAGGAGGTTGAGAAAAAATAGATAATGATATTATTGTCTCCTAAAATTTTTATCATAGGGTCCTATAAATATATAAAAGAGTAATATTAATTAAAATCTAATATTTAATATAAAATTTATTTATTTTGATTTAACTATAGTTTAAACACCAAATAAATAAAAATAAATAGAAAACGTTATCAAAAAATTATAAAATAATTTAGAAAAATCATAAATGACCTAGGTATGCTGCCATAAAAATTTGAATTAAAAATAAAATATGTTTAATGAAATATTCATTTTTTTAGCCTTATTAATTACGATTAAAACCCCCCTCATCAATGCCATCAATTACCAGCCATGGGAATTGATTCCTTTCCCTTCCCAATACTTTAGGAAGGGCTTGGCCGGCTGGGATGTTGAGGGGGGGGGGGGGGGGGGGGGGGGGGATTCACCAAGGGAGGGAGCTTTAACTCCTCCCCAAAACCCTAAAAGCAACTCCACTCCTATATAAACCCCCATCCACCTTAGGAATTAGTTTTTCCTACACCCTACCTCCCTAACCAGCAAGAAACCAAGCTCCGGTGACCTTCCGACGAGCCTCCTCCACGAACTCCACCACTAGCAATGACCGTGCGACGATCCCCTCGCCTAAACGACATGAATGTAAGTTCTCATGACTCCTCTTTGCCCTTAGATCTCTTCTCGTCGAGCTCCGCCGTCTCCGACCAACGGAGCCGGCGATCCCGGCCTTGGAAGCTTCGGACCGCCCCCATGAATCTCTGCCACCACCGCGGGCTTCGGCCTTGCATGGGGCGTGTGAAGGGGAGGAAGAGTCTCCACGACCCTTCCTCAAGGCCCTTGAGGCGAGGAGATCCGTCGGAAGCCGCTCCGACGACCTCCTCCTTCCAAACAGAAAATTTT
This sequence comes from Dactylorhiza incarnata, assembly GCA_033032865.1. Taxonomy (NCBI): domain Eukaryota; kingdom Viridiplantae; phylum Streptophyta; class Magnoliopsida; order Asparagales; family Orchidaceae; genus Dactylorhiza; species Dactylorhiza incarnata. The sequence goes on along the minus strand of JAWHQI010000123.1, from coordinate 3,533,519 downwards.
AATATAGATATTTTTTTTTTTTTTTTTCCGTCCACCGCCGGCGGCGGCCGGCCGCCGGCAGTCACCCCACCGGGGGCCCTCCCGGGGGTACTCCCACTGGGGGTAGTGGCCGGAGCTAGAGCCCCCACCACCGGCGACGGGGAGCCCCGCAACTCCTCCCAGTTTTCAAGGTGGAGGACGGCCACCTTGGACCTGGAGAATATCCCCCAGGTCGCCGCCGGCGGCGGTGGCGGAGGGCCGCCGGCCGTCGTCCCGATGGAGCGCCCACCCTGGGCGACACCAACGGGGGTGGTGGCTGGAGAAGCAAGTGCTCCGGCCGGCCATGGGGCCGCCCGCGACATCCTCACGGTGGTTGCATGCATGCAACCACCAAGAGCCGCCCCTTAGCGCGAATCGCCGCCACCACCGGTGGCGGTGGGCCGCCGGTAGTGGTTTCGTCGGAGCACCTTCCCGGGCGCTCTTGCCGAGGGGGGGGGGGGGTTATATATATATATATATAATAAGTATAAATAGATATATATATATATATATATAGATTGATACGTATGTATAAGAAAATATTTATATATATATAATTAATTATATGTATAAATGTATAAAAGTTAGTTATACGTGTATACATAAATATACATATTATATATATATACAAACTTATACAGAAATATAATCCGGTGCGAACCCCGCCGCACAGATTTATTGTCCGGCCGCATGCAGCCGCCGATCTGCGCCAAGAATCGTGCGCGGGTCCTTTATTTTCCTTTGACCAGAAATCTTGTTACTAGTCTTGGAAATTTTAGCGTTCTTAAAACGAATTTTTAATTATCATAGAGGCAGATTTGGAAGATTGCTGTGAGACACAATGTTATAGATACTTATTTACACTACAACTTTCATGTTATATGTTTTCTGTTTCAAAATACTTAACAAATTTATTTTTACATCCGAAAAGTGCAATCTAAGTTTCAAAACCTGTCTTGCCAGAAAACAGTTATTTTTAGTTAACTTCACCCTCTGTTTTGGAGGTCTTAGGCTCTGTTTTAGGAAAAGCTTGTGAGACATGATATGGTAGATAAATATTTGTACTACAATTTTCATGTTTTGTACTTTCTGATTTACAGACTCCAAGTAAATTAAATTTAGCCCTAAAAGTGCAATCTAAGTTTCAAAACCTGTCTTTGCCAGAAAACAGTTATTTTTTTGTTAACTTCACCCTCTGTTTTTAGGTCTTAAGCTCAGTTTTAGGAAAAGCTTGTGAGACATGATATGGTAGATAAATATTTGTACTACAACTTTCATGTTTTGTACTTTCTTATTTACAGACTCCAAGTAAATTAAATTTAGCCCTAAAAGTGCAATCTAAGTTTCAAAACCTGTCTTGCCAGAAAACAGTTATTTTTAGTTAAATTCACCCTCTGTTTTGCAGGTCTTAGGCTCTGTTTTAGCAAACGCTTGTGAGACATGATATGGTAGATAAATATTTGTACTACAGCTTTCATGTTTTATACTTTCTGATTTACAGACTCCAAGTAAATTAAATTTAGCCCTAAAAGTGCAATCTAAGTTTCAAAACCTGTCTTGCCAGAAAACAGTTATTTTTTTGTTAAATTCACCCTCTGTTTTGGAGACCTTAAACTCTGTTTTAGGAAAAGCTTGTGAGACATGATATGGTAGAAAAATATTTGTACTACAACTTTCATGTTTTGTACTTTCTGATTTACAGACTCAAAATAAATTAAATTTAGCCCTAAAAGTACAATCATAAATTAATTTCTCTAGTTGAATATTGATATATATAACTACTTCATTTATCACCTTGTGCATGAGGGTATATGAGGGTGCATGGTTACCGATGTGGCGGGTTCGTCGGCTTCCACATAATATACACTATGGGAGAAGTTGTGACGAAGAACTCTTTTGTTTTGGTAGTGAAGAGGACCGGGGGCTAGCTACCCCTTCCACACAGGTCCGTCTCACACCTTTTTGCTATGTGCCGAGAGGATCTCTGCACGAGGTGAGGATGAGTTCCCACCGAGAGTACCTATTTTTCATATAGGTACGAAGGCCTAAGAAGTTGGGGTGTATCCATAACCTAGAAGTGGGAACGACCGACCCACTGTCACCGTCTGGCCACGGCGGTGAGGCCTGGGAAGTGAGCTCCTTCTCTTAACAGGTCACTATGTCGACATAGGGGAAAATGATTGAGAAACATCATTCGAGTGACAGGGAGGACAACCATACATGCACACCATATCATATGTTTACATTACTTATGCTCTCACCTTGGTCCGACATCGTATAACCACCGTTAGGACGGTTATACGATGGCGGGTGAAATTACCACTTTAGTTGTTTTCCCACCCTTTTTTTATTGTTTCAGATTACTGCTTCATTTATATAACCCCGATAGATATATATATTTGCTTCGGCTATTGTGCTAACTTTCCATGCAGGTGTTCTCCTTGGTGCCCATTAGGGGACTGGGGAGGAGCGTGAGATTTACTTGGTCCGTCGTGGCTAACGTACTCTTGTACGTTATCAGTTTAGGAACCGATGCACCCACCGACGGAGCGGGAGCGGATGGACGAGCGTAGACGTGCCCGTGATGACGAGGAGTTCCCTGAGCCAGCTCGGACGATTTACGCGGACGAGAGGGTACTACTCTGAGGAGAGGATGAGAGATCACTTTTGATTAGACATTTTGTCGTCTCTTGACTATGTTGGTTGTTGCTGCGAGACTTTATATGCCCCTTCGCGGGTTTTCATCTATGTTTTATTATATATCATGCTATGATGCTCTGTGATGTTTTGCTTCCGCAAACTTTTATACTCTGTGAATGTTTTTCGGTAATGATGCAATAGCCATACAGGGCGAACGTTCTGCCAATTGGGTCATGGGTCGGGTAAGAGGGTAAAACCTCTTCAGGCACACGAACCTCTTGGGGGGACGCTCGTCCTGGGAATAAGGATCTCCTTCGTTGAAAAAGGGGGGGGGGGGTCCTTACAACTTTGTTGTGACGCACTACGATACTTAAAATAGTCACTTTCACCAAATGACCTCGGATTGGAATGAAACGAGCTCTGTTGCACTCGTATCGACCATACGAGTCTAACGGAACTGACAGAAATAAATTTGGAGTGCTTATGGTTACTGTACCCCAATGACTTTGTTGCAACGCACTGCGATACTCAAAATAGTCATTTTCACCAAATGACCTTGGATTGGAATGAGACGAGTTCCATTGCATTCGTATTGGTTACACGAGTCCAACGAAACTAACGAAAGTCAATTTGGAGTATGTATGGTCACTGTACCCCAACGAATTTCTTGTGACGCACTACGCAACCAAAAACAGTTATTTCTCCAAATGACCACCATTAGGTGGCGATGGTCGGGTCGTGGTTGTCCTATGACCCGGCCTAAGTTCCTCCAAGGATTAAACTAATCCGGCTAGACCCTATTTTAGAGTTGGGATGCTACAGGAGATGCCTACTTGGAACAGAGATGCCTACTTGGAACGGAAATGCCTCCTTGGAACGGAGATGCCTCCTTAGAACGAAGATGCTTCCTTAAAACAGAGATACCTCCTCGGAATGGAGAGGAGAGTTGAGGTTGCCTCCTTGGAATGGAGAAGGAATAACAATTATTGGAATTTAATCGCTTCTTATTCTGTTCTTCTAATTCAATATTTTAATTATTGCACTTTTTTCGGTACTTCAATTACTGCTTTCCAGCTCAATATTTTAATTACTGCACTTTATTTCAGTGTTTCAGTTAGTGCACTTTTATTTCATTATTGTCGGTAATTTAGAGTTGACGTGAAGATGAGACATTCCTTCAGGGTCAACCCTAAATAGTGCTGAACTGACCGCCGCTTTTGGAGCAGTGCAGACAGATCGATGTTTTGACTTTTATTTCATTATTGCCTGTAATTTAGAGTTGACATGAAGATGAGACATTTCTTCAGGGTCAACCCTAAATAGTGCTAAACTGGCCGCTGCTCTTGGAGCAGAGCGGACAAATTGATGTTTTGACTTTTATTTCATTAGTGCCTATAATTTAGAGTTCACGTGAAGATAAGACATTTCTTCCTAAATTGCGCCGAACTAGCCGCCGCTCTTTGGGCAGAGTGGACAGATCGACGTTGTGGCGTTTATTTCATTATTGTCGGTAATTTATAGTTGACATGAATATGAGACATTTCTTCAGAGCCAACCCTAAATAGTTTCGAACTGGCCGCCGCTTTTGGAGCAGAGCAGACAGATCGATGTTTTGGCTCTTATTTCATTATTGCCTGTAATTTAGAGTTGACGTGAAGATGAGACATTCCTTCAGGGTCAACCCTAAATAGTGTCGAACTGACCGCCGCTCTTGGAGTAGAGGCAGATAGATCGATGTTTTGGCTTTTATTTTATTACTACCAATAATTTAAAGTTGACGTGAAGATCATACATTCCTTCAGGGTCAACCCTAAATAGCGTCGAACTAGCCGCCGCTCTTGGGGCATAACGGACAGATCGATGTTGTGGCTTTTATTTCATTATTGCATGTAATTTAGAGTTGACGTGAAGATGAGACATTCCTTCAGGGTCAATCCTAAATAGTGTACTGGCCGCTGCTCTTGGAGCAGAGCGGACAGATCGATGTCTTGGTTTTTATTTCAGTAGTGACTGTAATTTAGAGTTGACGGGAATATATTGTGCATTCGAGAATTATTCATACGAGAATATATTGTGCCTCCGAGAAATATTTCTACGGGAATATATTGTGTCTTCGAGAATTATTCCTACGGGAATATATTGTGCCTTCGAGAATTATTCATACGGGAATGCATGTATTGTGCCTCCGAGAAATACTCATATTGGAATATTTAGTGCCTTCGAGAATTATTCCTACGAGAATATATTGTGCCTCCGAGAAATATTCCTACGAGAATATATTGTGCCTTCGAGAATTATTCCTACGGGAATATATTGTTCATTCGAGAATTATTCCTACGGGAATGTATCGTGTCTCCGAGAAATACTCATACGGGAATATTTTGTGGCTTCGAGAATTATTCCTAAGGAAATATATTGCGCCTTCGAGAATCATTCCTACGGGAATATATTGCGCCTCCGAGAAATATTCCCACGAGAATATATTGTGCCTCCGAGAAATATTCCTAAGGGAATATATCGTGCCTCATAGAAATTATGGCTTGGGGAGAAAATTGGATGGCTGGCGAGTTATACTCTGAGGCAACCCGCACGAAGGACGATGTTGATGCCAGGAAAATCCTGACCTCAAGATTCGGACCTTTGCAGCCGGAGGCTACTTGCCCAGCTGTCCGACGAGATGATCAAGCTGGCGACTATGAGGAAGCTAGGAGAGCAACAACAGGACCCCAGGTGCTGCGGCAGGGAGGTCCCACCACGTACCCGGAAGCTCGAAGGAGTCTTCCCCTCCACAACCAAGAATGGCCGAGCAGGTTACGAGGAAGGCACCGACTTGGCTAACAAGCAGGGGTGACGGGCTCGAGAATTCGGAAATCGGGATCCAGAAGCTCAAGCATAGGTGCCAATCCAAGTACCCCTGGGGTCCTATTTATAGGCAACCAAGGGGTAGGGGGGTTTTTATAGCCCAGCCCTAACCTGGCGACTATGGGTTACTCGGTGAGTACCATGTCATAGTCGCCCATCTGGCGAGTATTGGGTGATGCTCGCACACGCCGGGCCAATACTCGCACAGGGCTTCTGCTGCTTCCTGTTCCTGCCTTGGACTGTTGGTCTTTGTGTTGACCCTTTGACCTTGACTTCCACCTACGTGGCCTTGAGTGGGTCCCATCCTCGGAGAATAAGGGTTGTACACAATCCCCGCTCTTTGCGAGTAACATAGTTGCTCAGAAAGAAACATCCAACCTTTATTCGACGAGCTTCTGTCTGGGCGAGTATTGGGAGATACTCAGAATCTTGCCGGCCGATGTCTGGGATCTATATATAGGGGGGGGGGTCTCCGACGAATCCGTCCTTCTGTACTCGCACATAATGTCGCTAGCTTTTGCCGAGGCTGCCAAAAAGGCCAAGGCTGATCTCGCGAATTTGATCGGCGTTCCCGTGCCTCCTCCTCGTATGGACGCTGAGGTAGACGCCTTCCTCGCTAATAAGAAGAGGAAGAGGGCGGCTAAGAAGAAGAAGAAAGAGAAAAAGAAGGAGGCGACTGTGGAGAACGTCGCCGATCCTCTGAGCGGGCAGCGTCAGCAGCTGCTGGAAGATTTGGGCCTTTCCCACGAGGGGCTCTCGCCTGCTCCTGCTCCTCATTCTCCTTCGGCAGAGGTCGCCCCAGAGGCGAGTAGGGCTGGGGCCCAAACTCAAACCCAACCGGACCTCCCTCCTGCGCGAGGTGAGCTTTTTAGTCGCTGTTCTGAGGACTATGCTGCTACAAGAACCACTCCTGGCGGGATTTCTGACGCTTTTTGCTTCTGTTTTCAGATCCGCCGAATACCGAGATTCGGGAGGAACCTTCGGATGTGCTGCCGCTGCGATCATACTTGTTGATCTCGCCTGAGGGTGGATCTCGGGATGGTCGCGCGGTGAGGATCCTCCACAGTTCATCCGTGGAGAAGAGGCCGATGAGCGAGCATGGGGCTCCTCTGGCGAGCATCAATCCTCCTCCGCCACCACCTGACTCGCGACCAGAGCTGGCGAGCAGTTCGCACCTACCCGGGGTCGTGCTGCCGCCTCCTCCTCCTGGACTTCCGCCCTCAGTGGCTCCTCCGGGCGATCAGCGCCCTTCTACTTCAACTGCTCCCTCTACCCACCAGGGGGAGTCCTCGCGCAGAGGCGGGACTGGAGGGTCTTCGGCCTTCTTTGCTCCAAGGGGTGGAGGGCGCACAGGAGATGGTCGCGGTCAGGGGAGCACGCCCCATAACCGGGATCATCCTGGCGGCCACTCTACTCGCCGAGATGGCATCCATCGCAGCCTCTCCCCGCATCGAGGAAGGGTCTCTCCTCGCCGGCGATCTCGCAGCCCTGGTCGCCGACGTTCCCGCAGTCCTCGGCCAGGTACTTTGGTCGCTGCCTTTGGATAGTTGACACCGCTCTTTTGATTCTGCGGGAGTTCTGACTCTTCATATGCTCTTCTGCAGGTCGCGCTCATACTCCCGTGGGAGCACTGATTGACGCCGTCGGGCTTCCCCCTCGCGAGTACCAGGAGAAGGCTACTCGCGCTATCTTGGATTTGGAGTCCAGGATAGAGCGGCTATCGATCTGCGATCCTCATTGTCGCTTGACTGAGGTGGAGTCGCGGGTTGAGCGCCTTGCGGCCAGTGACCCTCATCGTCGCCTGACTGAATTGGAGGCGCGAGTATCCCGGCTGGAGGAGTTTGATACTCGCCTGTCGGGTACTGAAGCTCGCCTCCAGTCTATCAGCGACTTGGAGCGCAGGGTGGCACAGATCGAGCACCGGCAGCAGCTGCATCATGACGAGCTGGTCGGGATGCGCGCGAGCATGGGCTCGGTGGGGAGGCTGGCGAGGATCGAGGACCAGCTGCGACAAGGCGAGGACGCTATGTCCGTGGCCTTCGAGCATTTCAAGCGTGCTCGCAGCATGGGATGGGTCGGGCGACATCCTTAGCCCCAGGATACCCAGACGAACATCCAAGCACAGCCTTAGCTGCTGCCCCTTCTTCATTTTTCTTCTTCTTTGTAGTTTGTAGCTCCTGGCGAGCATCTTGTATCTTTGAACACTTTATTATTTGAAGTAGTATTGATTTGCCGAGTAATTGGATACTCGTCTTTCATTCTTGTTTTGCTTTACTTTATCTGTTGTTGTTTGGATTTTTTTTCTCTATCTTCTTTTTGTTGTCTACCGAGCATATGGTGAATGTCGCCTGCATCCTGGCGAGTTTCTTCGTGTTTCTGTGATGCAGGTACTCGCTAGCTGCAGGTCGGCATTTGACGTGTTCTGAGCTTTTGACGATTTACTTCGATACTCGCCACCCCTAGTCGTGCTCGCGGAGTCGTGTTCGACAAGCCAGGCTACCCGACTACTATAAATAGGGGGGGTGGGTGAGTCTTAAATACGCTTTCGACGATCTCTAGTTCCTTGAGCGACTACCTTCCAGACTTCTTCTCTTCGCTCCTCTTCCATACTCGCTCCCTTTCCTTCCTTCCCAAAATGTCTGACGAGGCGACCATCAGGCGGGCTAACCATGCTAAGAACTTCGAGGAGAACTCTTTCAAGAAGCCGATTACCCAGCAGAAGGACTTGGATGACTTCAACGCCAAGTTCGCGACTCCGGGGTATGTCGCCAGGCTTCCTCGCCAGTCTGAGCGACTAAACACTTCCTCGCCCTTGGCGATGATACTTCCTATCCGCCACTTCGAGGTTGGTCTGCGACTTCCTCTGTGGCCCGAGTTCCGCCAGATACTTGTCTTCTACGGGATAGTTCCTGCGCAGATCAATCCCAACGGAGTGGCGATGATCATGAGATTCTTGTGCTTCCTGCGGGAACAGAATATCGTTTTTGACCTTGCGGTCTTTAGGCGAGTATTCACCATCATGGCGACCGGCGAGGGCGTCATCTTCCTGTGCAGCCATGTCTGCACTTTGGCGGGTACTTCAAACAAGAATCACCGCTGGGTGGAGCGACTAGTCGCCATCGAGGGCGACTTCGCGGGCATCTCTAGCTCGCCCATCCAGCCGTCGGAGAATGTCTTCGCGGTCCCCTTCCTGAGGGAGAGTCAGGAGAAGCTGCTCGACTCCTTCAGGCATCGTCGCTTTGACGTGGTGTTCTGGAGGAGGCGAGTAGACGAGCTGACGGAAGTTCGCCTAGGGGAAGGTACTTTTGCGCGAGCATTAGCCATACTCGCCCTTGAGCGTTGATCAGGCGACTAATCTTTGGTCTTCTTGTTTGCAGGCGTGCAAACTCTTCCGCGCGATGCTCTTCCTCCCGCGTTGAAGGCGACGGCCGCCACCCAAGGGGGTGCGGGAACCTCGGCGCGCGAGGTTGGGGGTTCCTCCCCAATTGTCTTGTCGCCGGGTGCGACGATCCCAAGGTCGCCGGCGATGAGGCCGGGACGTCCAAGAAGCGAGCGGGTAAGGCTAAGGTCGCTGAGCCCAAGAGACAGAAGAAGGAGGTCGCCCACAGGGATCTGGGCAAGAAGGCGAATCCTTCGGAGGCTGGCGAGCCGAGCGACCATCCGCTCTTCAATGAGGGCACCCGCAGCGAGGATGCCTATGGTCGTCCATTGGTGACCTGGGCTGAGCGCGCGCACGAGGTGACCCTCAGCTCAAACCTCCACGCCTGGTCGGATGAGTGGGAGGACAAGGGGGAGGCCTTCAACGTGACCTACACCCTATATGGTCGCGCGGACGCCGAAGTCCTGCAGGACACAGCTACCGAGGATCTGGCGCACCAGACCTCGCGCTCCCTCTTGCGGTCCGCCGAGCTGGCTCACGCAACAGCAAGGCGACTACTTGAGTACGAGCAGGCGATCAAAGTGCAGGGTCCGAAGCTGATCGCCCTCGCGCTACGGATCAAGGAGTTCGAGGTACTCGCCTTTACGTCTTTGCTTGTTACTAAGATACTCGCCACCTTGTAAGTTGTCAAACTTATCTTTCGCTTTTTACCTTCTGCAGGCTGCCGAGCTGGAAACAACGAAGAGATTGTCCCAGGCTGAGAAGGAGCTGGAGGATACTCGCTGGCCCTGGAGGTCGCCGAGATCCGTATCGCCGAGTTGGAAACTCGGCCTGCCGAGCAGCAATCGGCAGAGGCGGCCATTCCTAGGGGCAAGCGCATAAGGATGCACGGCGACGACATGCCGTATATTCGCCGGGAGATTGCGCGAGCAACGGGGGAGGTCATCCTGAACCAGCTGAAGGCAGACGATCTTCTGAAGCCGGAAGCTATGGGATTGACAGTGGGGGACATCATTCCGGCGCTGCTCGCCGAAGAGTCCACCTCCCCCTTGCGAGCATCCTCGCCGCAGCCCAGCGATGCCGAGGATGAAGATGATGAGGACGACGATGATGATGACGACGATGATGATGATGATGCTGACGTAGATATAGAAGGCGAGGATGTCGTCTAGTCGCCTGGGCTCCCTTTTTACTCGCCCGGCGACCTTTTTGTGCAGTTCTTTAATATACCTGTAACTTGATGTATACAAGATTTTTTGCATAAATGAAAGGAATTTGTGGACAAGTCTTACTCTCCACTTTCTTTATGTATTTACTTCCTTGCTTGTATATCGCTTAGGCTCCGAGGCACGAGGCGAGGTTGAGTGTTCGCTAGGCTTTTTAGGATTTTGGTGAGGATGTATGCTCACACCTGTATACTCGTAATGCATGCTCGCACCATCATACTCGCACCCGCAGATTTGCTCCTGAGGCCTTGACTTGCACCTAATGAAGAGCGTAGTTAGGATTTTAAGCAAGAATCAAAGGAGCTCTTCAAGGGAAGGAAGAAATAGAGTTCAGTAGTCGGGGAGGCCCGGGGGGACTTATCATCCCGAGGCCTCCCTTCTACTTGAAAACCTGATGTCGACGGAGAATGATGTCAAGTAAGGAATGACAGACGGGTAGGTCCCTCAGGGACACACCGTCCCGTGGTTTCCTTTTACTTGGATGTTTTGATGCCTTCGAAGGACGACGTTAAGTATGGGATGGCAGCCGGGCAGGTCCCCCAGGACTCACATTCCCAGGGCCTCCGTTGACTTGGATGTTTTGATGCCTTCGAAGGACGACGTCAAGTATGGGATGACAGTCGGGCAGGTCCCCCAGGGACTCACATTCCCAGGGCCTCCGTTGACTTGGATGTTTTGATGCCTTCGAAGGACGATGTCAAGTATGGGATGGCAGTCGGGCAGGTCCCCCAGGGACTCACAATCTCAGGGCCTCCGTTGACTTGGATGTTTGGATGCCTTCGAATTTCGGTCGGTCAAATCGGTCACCTGCTTTTCCAAGTCGGGATATCGGCGTCCGGACTTCTTCCTGGTAATCCCTCCAGTCGAATGAGAAGCGCAGTCGATACGAACCGTGGCCAACATGCAAGGGGGGAGCTGATCTCGACCGTCAGTGCAGATCGTCCCATCATCCGTTCCGAGGTTTTACGAGGTTCAAGTCGGAGGCTCATTTCCCAACTGGTGGTGACGGATATCGACGAGCAGATCGTCCGGTGGTGAATGACAGTCGGGGAGTTCCATGGGAACACACCGTCAAACCTGTTTCCTGCTGCTCAATAATTTTAAGGGGAGTTTAAGCACATTTAAGCACAGTAACTCACACAATCTGAGGAATGCTGGAAATAAGACGCTTTGAAGCGAGCTGGTTTAAATTGATCACTTCTTTGCCGGATCGGAAGATCGGCGTCCAGACTTCTTCCCTGTAATCTCTCCAGTCGAATGAGAAGTGCAATCGATACGAACCATGGCCAACATGCAAGGGGGGAGCTAATCTCGACCGTCAATGCAGAGGCTTGGTCTTAGAGGGTTGCTGAACCGAGGCACTGTCCCACCATCCGTTCTGGGGTTTTACGAGGATTAAGTCGGAGGCTCATTTTCCAACCTAGCATACTCTTCGCTGAAGATTCTTGCTGTGATAAAAAAAGCTTCTCAGTCCCGTGTTTCAGGGAGAGGAAGGATTTTATTCATAAATCAATAGGGATTACAAGGGTGGGACATACACATGCCCCCTTAGGGGTAGAACCTTTTCAGGTCATCACCGCTCCAAGTATTCCCAAGCAGCTCTCCTTCCTGGTTCTGCAGACGGTATCCTCCGGTTAGGAGTGACTCGTGGATGATGAAGGGCCCTTCCCAGTTTGGATGGAGCTTTCCTATGGCCGCTGATCGTCCCGCCGCGTCTACCTTCTTCAGGACCAGGTCACCTTCTTGGAAGTGTTTGAGGCGAACATTTTTATCGAAATGCCTCGCCATTCGTCGCTTGATCTCCTCTTGTCTGGCGGAAGCTAAATCTCTAAGTTCTTCGATGTAGTCGAGAGATAGCTTCTGAGCTTCCTCATTCTCTAGTCGCCATCCCTCACTTTCGCCCTCGGCGGCGATCACCCTTGGACTTCTGACTTCAAACTCTACTGGGATGAGAGCTTCCGATCCGTGAGAGAGCTTGAACGGTGTCTCCCCGGTGGCTGAGCTAGGAGTGGTCCTCAAAGCCCATCGAACCGAGGAGAGCTGGTCCGCCCAGTTACCTCGCAGGTTCTCCACCTTTTTCTTCAGCAGGTTGATGATCAGCTTGTTGACAGCCTCCACTTGGCCATTGCTCCTCGGGTGATGCACAAAGGCGAATCGAAGATCAGTTCCCAGTTGTCTGCAGAAATCTTCCAGCTCCAAGCTGGCAAACTGAGGACCGTTGTCGGTGACGATGGCGAGAGGAATCCCAAACCTACAGACGATCTCCCCCCAGATGAAGTTCTTCACGACTTGAGAGGTGGTCTTCGCCAAAGCTTTGGCCTCGATCCAGTTGGAGAAGTAGTCGATCATGACGAGAATGAACTTCCTCTGACCACTAGCTAGGGGGAAAGGGCCAATCAAATCCATCCCCCAAATGGCGAACGACCATGGGGCGGTGATTGAACGGAGCTGCTGGGCTGGCTGCAACTGGAGGGGGGCGAAGAGCTGGCACTTCTGGCACTTTTTCGAGAAGAGCTCACCATCCTTCCGGATAGTAGGCCAGAAGTAACCATGCCTTAAGACCCTCTGTTCTAAAGTGCGAGTCCCAGAATGACTTCCACACTCTCCCGAGTGGATCTCTTCCAACACCCGGGGTACTTCGTCTTCAGAGATACACCTGGCTAGGGGGCCCGAGATGGTTTTACGGTACAGCTCCCCATCCTGCAAAAGATAGTACGCCGCTTTGTACCGAAACCTTCTCTGATCCCCTTCACTTACTGGAAGCTGGCCGGTGGCAAGGAATGTCACAAAAGGATCCGTCCATGAGGGGCGCTGCTCGAGCTCAATCATCTCCCCTTCTTCGATGGACGGCCGGAACAGCTCGGTGATGGTTCCCCCAGCTCTTGGCCCATACTTGGCCAAACGGTCCGCTGCCGAGTTTTCCTCTCTCAGGACGTGCTCGACGAAGAACGACTGGAAGCCTCCAATCAATCCCTTGACCTTCACCAAGTACTTCTGTAGGATGGTGTCGCGCACTTCGAACTCTCCTCTGATCTGCGATGCGACCACCATTGAATCCATAAAGGCCCGAACATCACGGATCCCTAGTTCCTTGGCGAGGCGCAGGCCTGCCACTATGGCCTCATACTCTGCCTGATTGTTTGTGACGGGAAAGAGGATCTCGACAGCTTGCTCGATCCTCGTTCCATGTGGGCTGACAAGAACGATGCCCACTCCCACAGAGCTTCTTCCCAAAGCTCCGTCAACAAACATCAGCCAAGGGATTGGGTCGAACACCTCTTCCCCTGGCTCTGCTTCTGCCGAGAAGTCTGCCAAGAAGTCTGCTACTGCTTGGGCCTTGATCGCCACCCGGGGTGAGAAGAAAATGTCGAACTCGCTGAGTTCTACAGACCATTTCGCTAATCTCCCTGAATGCTCCACTCCTTCCAAGATGTTTCGGAGAGGATGATCAGTCACTACTCGGATGGAGTGAGCCTGAAAATAAGGCCGGAGCTTCCGCGCTGACACCACCAAGGCGAGGGCAAGCTTCTCCAGGATTGGATACTTCAGCTCCGCCTTCTTTAGTACCCGACTGACGTAGTATATGGGTAGTTGCTTTTTCCTCTCTTCTCGGACTAGCACAGAGCTCACAGCCTCTGCCCCTACTCCCAGGTAGATGAGCAGGTCTTCGCCTTCTTTTGAGCTCTGAAGGAGAGGTGTCTGAGTCAACTGCTCCTTCAGTTTTACGAATGCCTTCTCGCATACTTCGGACCACTCAAAATTCTCCGTTTTGCGGAGTGTTCTGAAGAATGGAGAGCACTTCTCCCCGGCCTTCGACAGGAAGCGGCTAAGACCCGCCAACCTTCCCGTCAATCTCTGCACCTCCTTCATTGTCTTCGGGGAAGGCATCTCCAGGATCGCCTTAACCTTGTCGGGGTTAGGCTCTACTCCCTCCGGGGTAAGGAGATGCCCCAGGAACTTGCCTCTTCCCGCTCCAAAGACGCATTTCGCAGGATTCAACCTCATTTTGAACCTCCTTAGCGTCGCAAAGGTCTCTACCAGATCCACAATGTGTTCTTGGACGCTCTTGCTTTTAATCAAGAGGTCGTCCACATACACCTCCAGGTTCCTCCCCTTTTGCTCCTTGAAAATGTGATCCATCATCCGCTGATAGGTGGCTCCGGCATTCTTCAGCCCAAAGGGCATCATTTTATAGCTGTAACAGCCATCATCAGTGATGAATGAAACATCGCGGCAGTCAGGGGGATGCATCCGGATCTGATGGTATCCTGAAAACGCATCAAGAATGCTCATTACAGAAAAACCGACGGCTGAATCAACCAGCGCATCGATTCGAGGCAAGGGATAATAATCCTTCGGACAACTTTTATTCATCAAAGAAAAGTCTACACACATTCGCCAGCTGCCCCCTACTTTCTTAACCATTACAACATTTGAGACTCAGCCTGGATACTGGATCTCTGATACAAAGCCTGCGTCTAGCAGCTTCTTCACCTCCTGCCGGATTGGCTCGGCCAGGATAGTGGCATTTGTCCTCTTTTTCTGGCGGACGGGCTGGGCCGCGGGATCCAAATTGAGGTGATGACAAGCGACCTCAGGATCGATCCCCGGCATCTCAGCTGCGCTCCAAGCAAAGATGTCGACGTTCTCTTGAAGACACGCCGCCATCCTTATCTTCTCCTCGATCTTCAGGGACCCGCCGATCTTCACCAGCCTGAATGCTCCTGCTGCGGAGAGCACCTCGATCTCCTCGACTTCCTCGGCTACCTCCAGCCTAGCTGGGCTCTCCAGCACCCTTCCGAATTCTTCTGCGTCAGCCATCCAGCTGATGGTACTGACGGCGCTGAGGTAGCACTCTCTGGCGGCTCTTGGATCGCTCCTGATCCTCACCTGAACATCCCTCTGGCAGTACTTCAAGCACTGATGGTAGGAGGAAGGGACGGCCTTGAAGGCGTTGAGAAGTGGCCTCCCGAAGATAGCTTTGTAACAGCTCGGGGCGTCGACGATTACGCATCGACAGTTGATGGAGGTGCCACCGAGGGTTACAAGGAGATCTGCTCCTCCTTCCACCTTCTTCTTCTCTCCGGAGAAGCCAAAGAGGGGACCATCTGATGCTCGAACTCTGTCGGGTCTGACTCCCAGCCCATCGAACGTCCCCTTGAAGATGACGTTCACGGAGCTACCGTTGTCGACCAGAATTCGATCAACGGTGAAGTCTTCCACCGCGGCCTGGATGACGAGGGCATCATGGAAGGGATTCTCATTCCCTAGCATGTCCTCCTCGGAGAAGGTGATCTCCTCCAATGGGGGCGGGGCTTGCGAGGTCGAAGCGACGCTCCGACGGTAGATCTGATGGAGGCTCCCCTTTCGGGAAGCTCCCAGCCCGGCTCCCCTATGGATCACTCCAACTCCTCCTCCCCCTCGACTCCATTGGCCAAGCTCTCCACGGCCTCCGCGGTCGACGCGATCCTCGTTCCTCCTTCGAACGACGGCAGCATGCCCTGCCTGTGGCTCGGCAGGGGTCTCGATCCTCCGCTGCTCTCCTCCGTCTTCCCCTGCGGCTAGCTTCCTTCTGGCCTCCCAAAAAGCTGGGCAGGCCATCATGGCATGCCCCTCCGCCTGGTGGAAGTCGCAGTAGAGCAGAACCTCTTCCATCTGCTCCTTCCTTGGCTGCTTCTTCTTCTTGCCCTGAGGGTGCCCAGGCCTGGCAACCATCATGGCTTCATCTCTCCTTCCCTCTCGCCTTCCCTGCTGGTGGTAAGGCCTCCTCTCGGGGGATCTCCCCCTCTGCTCCTGACGCTGGTGCCGTCCAGCCGGCCTCCATGGCGGCCGGTTGTCCGGAACCTGATAACGCCTCTCCTCTTCTCGACGCTCCGGAACCACGACGGGTCGCCTCTCATCGTTCCTGCTTGGTTCCTCCCTTCTCCTCTCTTCTCGCCGCTCTGGCTTCTTCCTCTCTGCCCTCGGGGGCTCTTCCCTCTTCCTCTTCTCTGGGACCTTCTCCCTCCCTTCCTCTGCTGCCTTGGTCACCTCCGCTAGGTTGGCCAAGAAGTCCCGGTTGGAAGCCTCCC
Source organism: Dactylorhiza incarnata (assembly GCA_033032865.1). NCBI lineage: Eukaryota > Viridiplantae > Streptophyta > Magnoliopsida > Asparagales > Orchidaceae > Dactylorhiza > Dactylorhiza incarnata. The sequence goes on along the minus strand of JAWHQI010000123.1, from coordinate 3,517,323 downwards.
CCTGAACGAACTTTTTGGCCCTCACGATGAGGTTGTCGTAGGAGTAGGGAGGGTTCCTGCCGAGCTCCAGCTTGAAGAGGCCTTGCCCTATCCCGAACGTCAAGGCCAGCTGCAAGATGGTGCGATCCACCTCCTCGATATGCAGCACCTCCTCCTGGAAACGCTCGATATAGGCCCCCAACGGCTCATCCGGTCTCTGGGTCACAAGGAACAGAGCTGTCGCCTCCTTCTTCAGCTTCTGGGCCGTGGCGAACCGGGTCGTTACTCCACGGCACAGATCTTCGAAACAGTAGATCGAGCCCAGGGGCAACTGGTGGAACCAGTCCCTGGCTTTCCCTGTAAAAGTGATGGCGAACAGCCGGCACTTGAACGCATCCGACATGGTTCGGATAGAGATAATATCCTCAAACCACTGGATGTGACGAACAGGGTCGTCCCTCCCGGTGTAGTATTTCAACACAGGATCCCTGAATCCTTCCGGCACGGGCGCGGCAAGGATGTCTTCACTGAATGGGCTCCTCCCACTTGCTGGACGACGGTCTTCAAGCTGGCGAGTATCATGGCCATACTCGCCATAAGGCCGAGTATCCTGATATCTCGCCTGCTCTTCCACCTCGCGGAAGCGAATTCCTTGCGAGGATTGCGGGAAGGGCTGCGACCTCCTTGGTCGCTCGGTCTCCGGATTGACGTGCTCCTTGCCTGTGCGCTGGGTGCGCTCCTCGCCCTCGGTCAGCACCGGGCGATTAGGCGAGGTCGTCGTGCCCTCCGCACCCTGCTGGAACACTGCTCGCATAGCCCCTTCCATGCGCTGGGCGAATGCTTCAAAAACTTCCATCGTCATGAACCTACCAGTTCTTGACGGGTTGCCGACTACTTCCTCGTGGTCGCCTTCTACGACCATCTTGTCTTCCTATTAGGTTTTCTCCCTCTGGCTGCGATCCACGCTCACCGCACCAAAGTGTTGATGCCAGGAAAATCCTGACCTCAAGATTCGGACCTTTGCAGCCGGAGGCTACTTGCCCAGCTGTCCGACGAGATGATCAAGCTGGCGACTATGAGGAAGCTAGGAGAGCAACTACAGGACCCCAGGTGCTGCGGCAGGGAGGTCCCACCACGTACCCGGAAGCTCGAAGGAGTCTTCCCCTCCACAACCAAGAATGGCCGAGCAGGATACGAGGAAGGCACCGACTTGGCTAACAAGCAGGGGTGACGGGCTCGAGAATTCAAAAATCGGGATCCAGAAACTCAAGCACAGGTGCCAATCCAAGTACCCCTGGGGTCCTATTTATAGGCAACCAAGGGGTAGGGGTTTTTATAGCCCAGCCCTAACCTGGCGACTATGGGTTACTCGACGAGTACCATGTCATAGTCGCCCATCTGGCGAGTATTGGGTGCTGCTCGCACACGCCGGGCCAATACTCGCACAGGGCTTCTGCTGCTTCCTGTTCCTGCCTTGGACTGTTGGTCTTTGTGTTGACCCTTTGACCTTGACTTCCACCTACGTGGCCTTGAGTGGGTCCCATCCTCGGAGAATAAGGGTTGTACAGACGATATGAGAAGACAACCCATGCAAAACTAATAGAACTACGTGTGTCTGAGACTGTATGCATGATAGTACAGAGTACGTAGGCGGTGGTCGCAAAGAGACTGTCACGACCCAATGTAAGTACATATATTTCCTCCCTTAAATGTTATACCATGCTTGATGTTAATATGAATTGGATTTTATTCATGCTTTTAATAACTTGTCTTTAACACGGGTGATAGGTACGAGTGAGATACAACACCCAAGTGTGGAGGAAGCCATAAATCAGGCTACTTAGGTATATTTATTCGTTACGCCGCATCTCCCTTGTGCCCTATCTCATGATATATATATGCATATGTATTGGTACTGGAGTTTGATTAATATGGTATAATGCGGCAGAGAGAATGAATACATACATGTCTTGAATATAGGAGTTTCTGTGATAAATCTTCCACTATAGATCATGTCTTCCACTAAAAGCTATAAATGCACTCGTTAATAATGTCTTTCACTAGGAAACTGCTTCCCTACTCTGATGATGTGTAGTGATATTCGTTTAACATTACCCTTATGCATGACAACGAAGTGTTCACAGATAGGGGTTGAAGAAGAAAGTGCATCTACCCTTTGTGGTCGCTTTAGCGTCGTGCATAAATGATGGTGTACGATAAGATTCTCCGGTCGGACTGCCGATTCCTGAATGAGGGGTCTTACACGATCGGCCCGATCGGGCTTTTTGGACATGACTAATGTTCACCATTAACACCTAGCAAAATTGGTGCATATCATATAAATCGTGGAGGGGAAAATTTTACCATACAATTAATTCAAACCTGATATGAAAATCAAACCCAAAATTGCAGGTTCCATGCTTGGAATTGCATTGGCTCGGTGTTGTTCCAAATTCTGGAATCACTATAAGAGAAATAAAATCCCTAGGGTCGGGTTGCAGGCGACTTGGAAATTACTAGGATCCCAATCTTCAAACCTGAACTTGGATTAACGAAGGAAACACATGCCGACAAGGTTTAGTCCAAAAAAGAACCACTGCTCCTTGTCTTCTCCAGAAATCGAGAAGGCAGAAAAACAGACCACAAAAAAGGGATCGACAATGTGACAGCCCAACTGCTTGAGTAGTAGATGGTTCTCGCTGATCATCTTCAGAACTTGAAGGAGTTGCCGGTTGAGATGAAGAGAAGCACCGCCACCGAAAATCTGGAAGCATTCCTCGCTGCTAACTTTGATTTGTTGGGGCCTGGGGAAAGGTGGGTCGATCTGACAAAATGGAGGAAGGATGACCGCCAACGCCTAATGATGAAGATGGACTGCTGCTCACTGACGGAAACGAGGACGAATGGGAGCTCTCGCTTGCCAAGAGGAGGATGCGACAAGCGAAAACCTGGTGGGCTCGTTTAGTGCGACGGGCGGAAACTCCAGATTGCATGCAGGAAGAATAAAGTGTGCGTGCTTATAGGATTATTAAATGCCCTAAAAAAATAAATTTTGAGTGCGAATAGTCAAAAGTGCATGTGATCAATGACTATTTTAATGAGAATTATTTTTTAAGGTTATGTACCAAATTGTTACCAGAAATATTTTTATTATTAATATTTTAAGACACATTGCAAAACTATTGCGAACCCACGCATCACATCAAAGGGATGGCTGCCACGTGTAAAAAAACTATACGTGTTCTCTTTTTATTGGTGCAGTGACGTTCTGTATAGGATGTTTAATTATAATTATATATTGGTGCAGTGACGTCCTATAATTCATAGCTTACATGTAATAAATCGACCTTATGCGCCGAAGAAGCAAATCGCCCATCTCCCCCACCCGTGTTCTCCGTATGCTACCCTCCCTCTTCCTCGCCGGAGGTCAATCGAGAAAACCTTCTAAACCCTAAAAAACAGTTCCCTCCGGAAACTGTGCTAAGAGCTCGAGCTTTGCGTTCATGGTTGAATTCTTCTTTCACTCTTCAACGTGCTGCCTCTAAACTTTGTTGTATCCTCCGTTCACGGTCGTAATATCGGTCGCAGGGTGTCCCAAAAAAGGATCGTAACACAGAGATCCCTCAAAAATGAGATCCGGAGGCCCAGTGTGTCTTCTTCTTCCCCTGGTATTGTTCTTCGTTTTTTCTTCGTCTCCGGCAGAAGCTGCGGTGGCGAGCATAGATCTAGGCTCGGAGTGGATGAAAGTAGCGGTAGTGGACTTAAAACCCGGTCAAAGCCCCATCTCCATTGCAATCAACGAGATGTCGAAGCGTAAGTCTCCGGCGCTCGTGGCCTTCAATTCTGGCGACCGCCTCGTCGGTGAGGAGGCTGCAGGGATCATTGCACGCTACCCCAACAAAGTGTATTCCCAGGTCAGAGACACAATTGGAAAACCCTACAAGTACGTGAAGGATATGATCGATTCTCTCTATCTCCCCTTCGATCTGGTGGAGGATTCCAGAGGAGCGGCTGGATTCAAAGCGGACGATGGGGTCGTGTACTCCTCGGAAGAGTTATTGGCGATGATCCTCCGGTATGGAATGAGCTTGGCGGATTCACACACGAGATCGTCGATTAAGGATGCAGTGATCACCGTTCCGCCTCATTTTGGCCAGACAGAGCGGAGGGGGATTCTTCAGGCTGCGCAGCTGGCCGGAATTAACGTACTGTCTCTTATAAATGAGCATTCTGGTGCTTCCCTGCAGTATGGCATTGACAAGGATTTCTCGAATGAGTCTCGGCATGTAATTTTCTATGATATGGGCTCCAGAAATACATATGCTGCTCTAGTTTACTTTTCAGCATATCAAACTAAGGAGTTTGGAAAGACCGTGTCGGTTAACCAGTTCCAGGTAAAATCTGCTTGTTTTTTTGTTACGTAGTTATACCCATTCTAAATTTATAATACTCGCAAGTATTATGCTCTTTAGTGCACTTGTAGAAAAGTATTTATGGTTCTGTAATCTGCATAGTGATTTTTACTGATTTTTGTAAATATTTATGTTAGTTATTTGTGCTTGTTTACTGCTATGTATTGTTCAATAACGCGTAGCCAGCCTATCCTTATATACACTGCACTTTAAATTGTCCATTACTCTCTCACATTAACCTGGAAGTTAATAAATGCCTATAGTTTGAATTCAATCAAAAGATTGTGGAATTGCATCTCAAGCGGAGAACAAGTCACTTGGAATCACTGTTAGCTTATTTTAATTCATGGGTTGTGAAAACTTTCTATATAAGTGAAAAATCATGACTACTTATAGTGTTTTGGAAGCATCTACACTTGATTATAAGTGTTATTGTTGATCAAGCTTTCCACCACGGCTCTTTATGGAGAGCTGATTATTGGATCTTTTCTTGCTCCTATAAGTTTGTATTCTTGACACAGCTCACTCTTCCATTCACTTCTCATTTTAAAGGGTTGATTAATGGAGAATGCTTGAGCTCAGACTTATTTTCTTCAGAAGTTGGTGGGTTTGAACATGACTTCTTTTTTTAACTCAAACACTTGGATCATGGAATATCTAAAGTTAGTTACTAAGTGACCACTTGATAAAGCTTTTAGGCAAATGTAATCAATGACCATTCAATTTTTTTTATGACACTTTAAGTTTTTTTTAATGATCTTTGAGTATAATAAACAAGTAAAACATCAAAGCAGCAGTGAGCAAGCAAAAATATTCAAGCTTATATGAAATAAAATGCTATTGATGGGCTCGAGTACTATTAATTGCCCTAATTTACCTTTCTCAAGGATCATAAAGGCATTTATATATTTTATTGGTTTACTTAATTAAAGAATGGTTTTGTTTACCCCTTAACTTGAGTCTCACACTCAAAGCTCATGTTTGGGCTCTTTTTCAAAACTTTAGGCCCAGTTTTAAATGCAAAATTTGATATAAAGCATGTTTAGGGGTAAATTATGGTCCTTGCTCAAGTCAATAAGTGCATGGTAGAATGCCATCCTTATTGGAATAATATCTTCGATGTGTCTTTCATCTTTATGAGGCTCATGAACTTAGTTATAGTAGGTTTAGAATGTCCTTAGTTCTTGAGTGGTCAAAAGGCAATCAGTAGATTGAATATAAGACTCATATGATATTTTCCTATAGGCATAGTTGCAGTTATCTTAATATAAAGGTACCTGAGATGTCTATCCTACTCCTAAGAATCTAATGAGTCTTATTTACCGTCTTCAAAGAACTAAGAGGCACCTCTGCCTAATGTTTTCTTTGACATTAAATTTGATGTTGGACAGCATTGCAAAATGCCTAATGGGTTAAAATTATTGATGATATATAGAAATTATGATAAGAAAAGTAGGAGAGTTTATGTAATCATGCAAACAGAGTACTAATTAAGTTATAAGGGAAATGAGAAATGAATGAGAAGGCGGATCAGGATGAGTTGGAAAAAATTCTCAAGCACTATTTATCTCAAAATAGTTTTTATTTATATAGACGATTACGGATCTAGTAGTAAGTTCCTTAGTACCCTTAAAAGATTAAAAAATGGTGTGATACATGTAATACACATCTAGAAGACATGAATTGGGGCATGTCTCAATAGAGGCACGCACAACATCAAAAAGGAAGAGTAAGGGGGGAATTCGAGGATATACTAAAATTGAAGGAAATGAATGATTGGTATTTTGAATGTATTTTTATAGTTCTCTTATATAGATATTAAAAATATTAAATTTAAAGTTGTGGATTAAATAATTTCTCTACCGATACGAAGTAGCTGTAATGTGTTGTGTTCTTGCCGGAGTAGTGTTCGGAGACGGAGGGGATACTTCGGAGCCTGAACCGTGACTGGCTAGGCGGGGTTGCTCTGGAGGAGAGAGCTACCAAAAATCTCAAGGACAAGACAAAGGGAAGATAATAACTTCTTTCATGACATTACATGACCAACACTTGTCTTTAAATAAGCTACAAGACTATTCATAAATGAAAACTTAAACTAGAATAATTAATAATAATTACACAAATTAGATAACTAGGCCCTTGACCCATAACATATCTCCTGCCGTGCAAAAAGAGCTTGACCTCAAGCTCAAGGGAGATCAACGATGGTGCCCACTTCACCCGCCCCATTCATCATCAGAGTCTTCCACGTGTAGATAAATAAGTATTTTGTACCGCCGCGAGTAAACTGCTCGTCGCAGTTAAAACATAGCCCCTGCGCGCGCTGGTCAGACTTTTTTGTACAAGACAGACGACGGATCTGTGATATTTGGGTGCACTCGCCACGTCCCTCCAGAGTCCCTGTGCTGGTGGGATGTAGGCCTCTTGCACCAATTGAAGTCGACGGTCGCATAATCTTGCTAAGCTCATAACAATCACCAAGTCCCGGGGGGCTCGAATTCGACGTCCAACGTAGTCAATCGCGTAGCCCGACGATAAAGATGGCTACCTGTATCTCAGGGGGGATCGTCACGTGCGTCAGAAGAATCTAAAATTATTCTAGATAGACATCAACCAGCCCTGTCTAACGTAACATCGCAAGGCCCCTTAGGGGGTTGATGCGAATTGGGGGGGGGGGGGGGACAAAACGCATGTTGCAGGCTCGCTTGAAGTTGCGCCTGATCAGTCCAGGATTGCCTGCTTGTAAACGGGCGAACAATAACTGTGCGGTATCGAGCATGTGGAAGGAGGCCAAAATGATCCATTCCGTCACCGATTTCTGCTAATGACAAAAAAAATGTTTGCATTTGGTGAGCCAGCCCAAGGAACCATCTTTTCCATCATAATTTGGAAATGCCAACTTAGTGTAATGGGGCATGATGTTGCTCTCATGTGGTGTCCTGACAAGGGGATCAGGTCAATGAATCAGCAGTGGAGGCGTCTGGTTGCTGCAAGCGTGATCAGTAGACGGAGTAGTAACAACCAAAATGGCAGAGGACAACTTATTAAGTTTGTTGGTGAGTGTGGTCATGTCTTCTCGATGATGCGCTCCAACCTCTTGAAAGCGTCCCTTTGTGGATGCCATGAATGTTTGCATGAGGTCCCTCATAGTATTCGTTAGCGCGGCCGAGTCCCCCATAGTGTGGAGTACAGTCGTCGATAAATCAAAAGTAGCACGGGCTAGAGAGCAGGTGATCGGACGGTTGGATTCCTCAGAGACAACTGATTTTGAGTTCCCGCAAGAGCCACAACGCTTCCCTATGATGAAGCCAAAAAGAACACCCTTATTTTTGTTTGGGGGTTCGAGAACAAGGCGTTGCACTGTTGGGGGCTCGAGAAAAAACACAGGGCTCGAGGAACAGGGTTGTCTGCTGCTCGTGGGGCTCGACAGAGACGCTCTACAGGAGGCGTTGCGCGTTGTTAGCCAGACGTCGTTGGGCTCGACAAAGACGGGTGAAAAAAGCGACTATTGGGCGGGATGATCTGGTCCAGGAAGAAGGCGCAGGGGAAGCCTTGCTTTGGAGCGCCTTGGAGAGGTTGAGAAGGGAGGGTGCTAGTGAGGAGGGGTCGCTTGTGGCAAGAAGGATTGGCGGTGGTTCGATCGTGCGCACCAGAGCCCGATGAAGAAACACACACGAGGAAGGCGTTGAGCAACGTTTAGGCGCATGGCTTCTTTGATAGTATGGACAGAACGATGGGTCGATCGTGTGGGTTTACGACCTGTTTCGTCGCATTCGACGGAGTAGGAGGCGCAGACGGTGCGCGGAAGCGGAAACAGGAGATGCCTTCGTTGGGGATAGAGCTGCGCTGGAGGAATCACAACCTCAGTGGACTGGTTAGAGTTCAGATCTGTTGGCTAGGAAAGGGAAGTGTGGATCTGAGGAAGGGCGACTCTTATACCAAGTTGTTGTGTGCTTGCCAGAGTAGTGGCCAGAGGCGGAGGGGATACTTCGGAGCCGGAATCGCGACTGCCTAGGCGGGGCTTGCTCAGGAGGAGAGAGCTATCAATAATCTTATCGGGAAGATAATAACTTCTTTCATGACATTACAAGACCCACACTTACATTTAAGTAGGCTACAAGACTATTTTTAAATAAAAATCTAAACTAGAACAATTAATAATAATAACGAAACAAATTAGATAACTAGGCTCTTGGCCCGTGACCCATAACAGAATATTGGACAAACAAAACATATGCTTGTTTCCTTCCATTATATTTCAAAAGATGGTCAGGTTTTGAAATTTGTTTCACAAGACATATATGAAAAATGCTAGGAGTAATATCTTAATAATAAGATTTCTAAATCAGTTTGACTAATCACATTTCTCGTAAATAGATTGGCACGATTAGTAAGCAATATGCAACACATTTTTATGTTGTTCCAAGAAGTGTCTTTGAGGTAGGTATTAATGAGGTCAAATTAACTCTTATAATCATGTACGGATTAATTAGGGACATCAATTGGCAAGTTCTATTTCCCTTGAATATTTGAATGTCCAACACATTATTTGATGTGACGCGATGGACCGTTGATGTGTAAAAGTGCTCCATGTTTCATCTCTCTCAAGGAAGGAAGATATATTGGTGAAAATTATTGTAAAATTGACGCAATTTCGAGCAATTAAAACATGTAGGAAAAACCTACATAAACAAAGAATACACTTATATTACGTGCTTTGATTAAAGGACATTCAAATTTCATTATACGAAATGGTGATCACAAAAAATTACAAAGTTGCTTTTTACTCACAAATCAATGCTTCAATGCACTAGTATTGTCCTTCATTGCCGATGGCAGTAAGAACTCTTATCCCTCTTTCTGTCATTTGTGATTGCACAAAAAACCAAATAGTTCTTGCGCTCTTTTTGCAGAACATGTTCCTTTGTTGGATCAATTTCCTTTGAGCAATCCTTCTTGTGCTCTTTTTGAAAACAAAAAGTCTTCGCTGTATTCTTTCAGAACATGTTCCTTTGTTGCAGGAGTGCTCTCCTTTTGATGGATCAATTTCTTCATTTAAGGCTCCTTCACTTCAATTCTATCGAGTGAACCGAGGGAAAATATAAATGCAAAGTTTGAATAGGTTCAAGTAAACCAACCAATTTAACTCTGAAAGAGTTCATTCAACCCTAATTCAAGAAATACTTTTAACAAATCTCCACCTTTTCTTTAATTATCTTAGTCACACATCCATGAAAAAGTCTCTCAAATTGCCCCTCTACCTATATTTCCCCCAAGCTCACTAACATCTTCCAATGGTGTCCATGAAATGCTTGAACCTCTAATGGAATAAGTTTGGTCAACATGTCTACTAGATTCTCTTTATCTATCTATACTAATATATAAAGATATTAAGTTATGGTGTAACCCGGTCCACCAACGAATATAAGCCGTCGGATGAAGAATTCAAATGATCCTATCCATTCGCAGGTGGTCTGTAAATAGCCTTTCAGTTTTGCGCTGGTTGCCTATTCGCAGACCACCATAGTCTGCGAATAGCCAAACAGTTTTGCGCCGGTTGGCTATTCACAGACCACCTGCGTATAGTTTTTTTTTCGAAAAATTATAATAAAATACCGTATAAATAATTTAAAAATTGAAAAAAAAACTATTAAAAAAAGGCAAAAAAATGATATAATTTTGAAAAATAAATTAAACAAAAAATTTAAAATAAGCCTGCCGATTGGAGGCGTGCGAAGCACGCCGCCGCAAGACGGGTACTGTCGCACGGGGCGCGGGGGGCCCCCCGTGCACTGTCACTCGTATATATATATAAAGATTCCATTACAGCTTAGTAGAACACATGAGCAACACCATCATCACTCACAATCCTCCTAAGCACGATGGGAAGATTCTCCTCGGAGCAGGAGAAATCTTCCTTTCGAAGGCTTAGTTAGCACATCAATCATCAACACGGTTACCAACTCTAAACCCATGCCCAATGGCAGAATCAACAAGATCGACCACCCACCTCAGGAAATCCTCCACATGGCTTGCACAAGTATCATCCTTGATCCACTGGATACCGCCGAGGAATCCCCTTGAATCACCAACTGACCCTCCCCAAGCCTGGGAATAATACACTGCACACCTAAGTTCCTCCCACGCAACTCAAAATTTTGTGGTTGACATCGATCGACATCTGAAGCGAACATCCCTAAATAAGTAGGACGACCCTAGATGGTCTCTCAAAATCCAGTTGGCTTCAGACCATCCGGAGCCACACTGGACCGCTCCATCGAAGTTGAACTTGCACCATCTAACCTATGGGGGGTTCCTAAGACGAGTGTAATGGATGGTAGACAAAGCAGTCACCCATGAGAACCCCAGTAAGGTCGGTGTTACCGAGCATAAAAGATATTCCAGCGGGGGAGATGAGAGGAAAGGGGGAGAGAAAAAAGAGAAGAAATTAACCCCTAGGGTTACCCTTTTTCATTCAACTTCCAAGATAAAAGATAATACAAGTCACTCATGCTTATATAGTGCCCGGTCCAAATACAACATAACCAAATAAAGATATAAGTCGTAGTGCGACCCTCCACGTCACATAAGATCCTTCTACCGACGTGTCGCTCACGGTACCTCGCGACGTCGGTAAACCCGTCACACCGGTGGACGTCCTTTTCCCACCTCCGCATCCGTAACAGTCGAACAACAAGCACATCCCTTATGTGTCGCTCACGAGTACCTCGCGACGTCGGTAAATCCGTCACACCGGTGGACGTCCTTTTCCCACCTCCGCATCCGTAATAGTCGAACAAGAAGCACATCCCTTAGACAACCACCCGTAGCTTTGAAGAATTCCCCGGCAGCACTGGCACCCCTTTGAAGTGCAATCCTATGAGGTCTACCAGATTATCCGATACAAAACTAATTTGTAACATACAATGGATTCTTGTTGCGGTGTCCTAGGAGAGGTGCTCAAGGAAGAGCTACAAATCCTTTTTAGGTTTTAGAAGATTCAACTTGCTAGCCTTCATTACACTCCAATGTATTTTTTAATACAACTCGTACAACATAATTGCAAAAGAGCCCACGATTGAAAAAATTGCAAAATGCCCGATATAAAGAAAAAAAGATAAATTGCATGAAAGATTAATTGACCCTGAACTAACAGACACATTAACAAAGATCTATTATTGACACCCTAACTAAAGACACTTAACAAAGGCACAACACTTCAATTTGAGCTTGTTCTCAAGTTCTTTTATCTCCCTACAAAAAAAGTTCTTGAAACTATGAACTGAAGCAAGATGTATTCATAAAGCAACCATCATCTTGACGACGTGGCGTTGGGAAAGATGTGATGATGAGGTTCTCATCTCTGTGCAGAGAGGGGATCAACAAGATTCGATTATAAGGAGCGAGTGCTTAGTGGCTGAGACCATATGATTGACAGCTGAAGTGAGACATGTTGAATGGTACAGGTCTGTGGATGAAGGGGTTGTTTGATGAGGACGAGGATCGATGACCATGCATGACCTATGATTTGTCATAACATGGATAGATTCTTGTGAAGTAATTGTGATACACGGAGGGCGTATCAAGATCTAAAATTAGAATGCGAATTTGCATTGCATAAAACAAAAGATACAATCGAGAGACGAGCTCTCGCCAAGCACCCGGAGGCTGGGTATTCCAAAGCACTCCCCTCTCCAAAGAGAGACCCAAAGATTAACACTCAAAAGATACATCATAACTCCCTAAGGGACTCCTTATATTTATGAAGACCCTCACTACAAGACAAGACTACATGACTACAATACCCCCGCGTGTGTATCAAATTGAGAGTAACCATATAAATTAGATTATCTTCAATTACGGAACAAGAGATGCTTCCGTAGTTCTTACCATGCCATGAATATCTTGACCTGAATAGTCCTACACTCATGACCTTCAGAGTTTAGTTACTGATGTAGACCCAAATTAGGGTTTTAAAAACATTATTTTGAGCGATCGATTTTAAATTTGAAGATTAGGCCGAGCGGGCCGAACCGATTTTTCGCGCGGTCACTATCAGCACTCGGACTTTGACAAGACCGTTAATCTTGGCCGAAGTAAAATCTCTCGAGCGCTTTTCCGAGTTGAATCTTGGCGAGATCCGTACAACACAAGCAATAACACAAGTAATGATTTATGAATAGCGGAAATAAATAGCAGATTGAACGTTTTCGGCAAGCTCAAGATTATTTAATTGGACTACATAAAATTAACTAACCATTTTAGAGCAAGGATACTGTTGGACTACGGCAGGGGCGAGGATCCAACCAAATCTTTCACGCTAAGTTAGCTTCGGTTGGCCCGTCGTCGGAAGATAGGGCTGAAGTCGATGACGACCGGCGAGCATAAGCGGCCCCGGGTGGGTGCCAGAAGGAAGAGTCGTTGTCGACGACACCTGTTGTCGCGTCAAAGGATCGGCGGTAACTCGCAAACGACGATGGCGGGTTAGGTCGACGCAAGCTCCTCGAGCAGCAGTCGCCCGATCTTGCTGGGTAGCGGCTTTCTCCGATGGAAGTCGACGGGGCTGAACATTAGAAGGGCGTTTGGACGGAAGAAGCTAGTGGCCGGCGGCAATACAGAGAGACGAGAAGAAAAATCTCGTTTCTTTGCGTATCCTGGTTGTTTTCTTCTCTCTCCAAGGCACATTAAATAGAGAAGATGTCCATGTGATTCTTAATATTTCCATTCATGTTATTTCCATGTAATACAGCTGAGTATTTTTATGGGCCAAATAATATATTCTTTCCTATCTTTGTTTGCCTAATATATTTGCTTGATTGTTATTTCCTTTTGATGAAGATTTGAGTTCTCTTTTGAATTTGATTTGATTTTATCTCTAATTAATTTTATGTGTCCCTAAATAATTTGAGCTTGCCTTTACCGTCCTAACTACTAAAAATTACCGGACCTTTTTATTTAAGGTCTCATCGGGTGGTCAAGCCGATGAGCCGGAAATAACATCAGTGTGCGGGAAAATAAAATGACAGAAATAAAATAACAAACAATAATAATAGAGAGATAACGGATGCGTGATGAAATCACGCATCCTCAGATGCGTCGACGATTGCATCAGTTACACTTAGCAAAATCTTGACATCCTTAACGATGTAAATAGAGGAATAACCTCTTATAGGTGTCATGTGAAATAGACATCCCAAATCAATAATAAGTTGTTTTTTCAGTGTTTTGAACACTAATTGAAAAAATCAATATTATTAGATTTGTCATGAACAATACTAGCACCTACTTCTTAACCTTTTCAACATTGCTAGCGTAGCCTTTATTTCCCTTCTTTCTTTTTGGACAATCTTTCTCAACAAAACACCGTTCTTTATGATGTGGTAACGTCAAAATTGTTTTAACCTTACCCCTCATGTCATAGCTCTTCTTTATATTTCTTCTTGCACTAGTTAAACCTTCCGATTGACTCTCCCTTTCACTTTCAGAGATTTTTTTCTTGGATTCTTGTGACCGCCATATCCTTATCAATGACATAAAGTATAACTACCCGGAAGCATGGTATCAACAAAATGTTCATATAAGACCACTAAGGACATAGTTTATGCCAAACACGTTTGAATTAACATATACTTCTCTAAATTAGCCATAATCCATTTGAGCAGTAATCTCTAAGAATTTAAATCACCACGTCGACATTTGTACATGATTCAACAAATCCTCCTTTAAATATCTCTACTTCATGTTTCATTGACACGCCAATGATCGAAAAAGATAAAATCAAAATCCGCAGAATGGATTCATCATGGCTTTGATACCACTTATTATGAAAATGATGCAAACTGAAGCAATCAAAAAGTATCCATAAAAAACATAGAGCATAGAGATTTGCATGCTTCAATTAATCAATGTGATTAATCTACTTGTACGAGAGATGCACGTTCAAGCTCCACTATATGAAATGAATATTACAAAGGATTGCAATGCTTGTCTTTACTCAAACACCAAAGCCCATGTACACTAAGTGTCATTTTTCCTGACCGATGCCCACAATAATTTCTCTCTATGTCGCTGGCAGTTGCATGGACAACAAAAAATTGAAGAAACTGAAAACTAGTCTTTACTTCTAATCTTCGATGGCGATTGCTGTCATCTGTCCCCTCTTGCTTGGCGTGGTCTCCAAGAGCTGCTAGGGCTTCATTTTCTTACACCCTTCTTTACAACGGGATCATTTTAGATCATTTCCATTTTAGATCATTTCCTCTTTAACGACTCCATTTCTCATCAAGGACAACGTTTAACTTTCAATTGAACGAGAGAACAAGTTCACACTTGAACCAATTCAAGTAAACCAACAAGTTCAACTCCAATAATTCCAGTTCAACCCAAACTCAAGATAAACTGTTAACAACATTGTGTGGTGCTTTTGTTTTTGTATACAAAAGTGCTGAATAATTTGTTTCTATTCATCTATCAGTAGAAAATAGCGACGATAGCTGGAGGATTGTATTATTCAACTAAGGTTCTGTTTGGCTTGCTTGCAACGTTCAAAGAATCAATGGTGTGAAACAGTGGTGGAAAATGAGCTATTGATAACCGTGACGGGAAAATTAATGAAATTGTTTGAGGAACTTTGTTTGCATTATTGTTTGGAACAAATAAACATTTTTATCTATTTTGGAGAATAAATGTGTAATTATTTATTTTTATTAATTGAATAAGAATAATTTTATGATATGATATGATTTAAATTAAGAATTATTTTTTATAGAGTAATAAAAATGAATTTGACATAACATTTTTATCTTATAATTATATTAAACATTATATCATAATTAGTAATATTTAGTAATTTCATAATTAATAACAATATTACTTGTTAAAGTGTTATTAAAGTTATAATTACTAATATTTAGTAATTATATAAGTATTTACAAATGTACTTATTAAAACATTGTTGATGTCAAAATTATTAATTATTGATATTTGTAATTAAATAATTAATGACAAAATTTAATTATAAAAAGAGTGATGGTATTAAAGTTATTAATAAAATTAATAGTATTGTTAATGTAATTAACATATTAACGTAATTAACGGTTGATAATAACATTATTCATTAATTATTAACAATATTATTTATTATAAACATTTTCATTGACAACGCTATAGCTAATTCTATTAATACTCATGCAATTATAAAATTTATTCAACACTTAAAACTTATGTTACCGGTTTCTCCCATAAAAGTTGTAGCATTGTCGGAGGAGGGATGACAATGACGAGGGATACAGTGGATCCGGAACCACTACTGCTTAAGCGGGTTGTGCTCGGGAGGAGTGCTACAATAATCTCAATATGGGGAAAAGAAATAGATTAACTTCTTGCTTATTTTTTCGTACAAACACACGTCTGTAAATATGCTTACAAGAACATAATAGCACTCCTGACTTCATACCATGGCACTCTCAACTGCTAACTCCCAACAACTCATAGATGCAAGACAATTATAATTAACAAAATAAAAAAGACAACATAATAAAAAACCCACTTGATAACTGGGTGCGAAGCCCATAACATCAAATATAACGATAACTAATCTTGTCGCTCGAGGCCCGTAACATCTCGCCCAGCCTGCAAATCGAGCTTGTCCTCAAGCTCGAATGCAGCTCGACCGGCTTGATTATCTGGCTCCTTGATTTCGCGCCAAAATAGGTCCTTCTAGTGCGTCGCCATGGAGGGGACTGCAGAGGGCGACAAACCTTCTTCGTACTCATCGACGTCAAGGTTGCTGGTGATGGGGTAGACATGTCATAACGTGGGAGTCTGTCAAAATGAGCACAACACTTTGCGTCAGTTGCTGGAGGACTGCTAGACTAGCTGGAATATCAACTGGGTTCGATGGATCGGTGCGTATAAGTGGCGGTGCAGGCGCTAGGAATGTTTGCATCATGTTCCTTAGTGTACTCATTTGATCGGACTAGTCACCCATAATTTAGCATATAAATTAATCAAGTGACTATTTAATCAGAATTTAATCGGCTAGGCACTGGGCTCGAGGTGAAAAGCAACGAAAGCTCGAGAGTTGTAGAGTCCGGAGGCTCGAAAAAAGAGGTCTATTTTGCTTCCCATAGAAGAAGGCGCTAGGATCGAGCCGTCCAGAGAGTCGACGACGATGAATCGCTGAGCCCTCAACTGGACGACAATGGTCGTTGGAGCTTCACGAGAGGATGGTGTGCTTCGCGAGAGGATGGTGTGCTTCACGAGTGGACGTTGGGGCTTGATCGTGCAGAGAGGCGCCGGGCTATAGCAGAAGTGGATGACGATATCATCGCCAGGGAACGACGACACGTCGCACGGACGCTGCGGTTTCGACATGTTTCGTCCCAATCGATGAAGGTGGATGCGCATACATCGTGTGGAGGCGGAAACAAATGTTTTCCGTGCCGACTGGAGCTATTTTGGAGGAAGCGCAGCCGCTGTGGGTTGGACGTCAAGTGCATGTTGAGTGTGATGAAGATGAGGGGCTGCGGTATGTTGTTGGATCAGGCGGAAGGGATGAGGAAGAATGGGCTATTCGTGGCAGCGAAATGAGAAGGAGAATGACTTTGATACCAAGTTGTTACGGGTTTCCCCCGTAACAGTGGTGACATCGCCGGAGGTGGCCGTAGTCGGGGGATGACAACGACGAGGGATACAGTGTATGGAACTGCGGCTGCCTAAGCGGGGTGTGTTCGGGAGGAGAGAGCTACCATAATCTCATTAACGGGAAAAAGAAATAGATTAACTTCTTGCTTGCTTCTTCATACAAACACACACGCCTTTAATATGCTTACAAGAACATAATAGCACTCCTAACTTCTAACCATGCCACTTCCAACTCCTAACTCCCAACAACTCATAGATGCAAGATAGTAATATTTAATAAAGAACAAAAGACAACATAATAAAAATCCCATTGATAATTGGGCGCGAAGCCCATAACATCAAAGATAACGATAACTAGACCCGTCACCCAAGGCCCATAACAACTTATTTAAGAGTGAATATTTTATTTATCGTTTTATAGTTATTACTATTATCAACATTTAAAATATTATCAACAAGTAGTTAATGTGGCTTTATTAATAGCCACATATGACACACACACACACAAATATATGTATATATATATATCCAAAACTAGCCTTAATAATATTAGCAGACACATTTTTTCTCCAGGGGAGAAAATGTGGGTCACCTTCCGCTTTCCAATAACAACAGCACACCATCCTCTTTGATGGGACTAGTGACTGCAACCCCTCTCCAAAAACATTGTTTGGAGCTGATTTCTAAAAAACGCAGTGCACAACTCTCAGAAATCTGCTTCTAACAGAGCCATCCAAAAACAACAGCACACCATCCTTATTGATAGTTAATTCTATTATTAAGTGCTGAATAAAAATTATTGTTTAGATTGAGCAAAAGGGACAGTGTTTTAGCTTTCAGTCTTAATTCCGTGGCATGATTTTCCATATTCAAATGTTTCATAGATTTCCACGTTTGCTTTTGTCCATGCCTGTTTACCATTTCCAAAGTGGATGAAGTTACCTAACAGTTAGGTTAATGCCGTACTTTAACCTGTTTGTAAGGGAAATCCATTTCCTCTTCAATCTTCCTCCTCTCTTAAGTATATATGTTGAATTTCTTTATTTTCTTATAATATGTGCTTGAACCAGGTCAAAGATGTAAGATGGAAAGCAAATCTTGGAGGTCAAGATATGGAATTACGTCTATTGGAGCATTTTGCTGATGAGTTTAATAAGCAATTAGGGAACGGAGTTGATGTGAGGAGTTCCCCTAAGGCAATGGCTAAATTGAAGAAGCAAGTTAAACGTACGAAAGAAATCCTTAGTGCAAACACTGTGGCTCCTTTATCAGTGGAATCCCTTCATGAAGATCGGGATTTCAGGTTAGAAAAAAATGATACTAGTTAAATATTAAATTGTTTACTTATATTATTGAAATATAATTTTTATCATAAATACTTATTATTGCATTGTTTATAATTTAGATTGTTAACATACTTTAAAAATATTACCTATGGCAATGTAAATGTGAATTTAATTTTATCCTATTAGTATGTGTTTACATCTTGTTATTCCCATCTCTTGGAGTCATTCTCCTTTGATAGTGGATTTTTTTTTCTTTTGCTATTTAGCCTTAGTGTCTGAATATGGCATGCAAAACACCGGCTCCCCAACGAACCGGATGAGGCATTGGCTTTCAACGGATGTTGTCAGCTGCGGAAAATGTACCCTCAAACGGAGCCTTAGTTCCTCCATAGAAACCTTGTTTTTTTCTTTCCATTTTCAGCCTTATTTACTTCTCGATTATTTCATAATTCCGCCAACTCGCATTCGTTGAATTATAACAGTGATATACTTATCATCATTGCAATAACGGAAACATAAACAAATGATCACATTTTTAAAAAATTTTATAGCATTTGAAGGTTCTTTTCATCCACAGCATACTCTCCTATAGAATGAATGTTTTGCATTCTCTAGTTATTTTTTCGTCATCATCAAAGATTAGTTTATTTACACCTATAGTTTATTGGAATAATCATTATAATAAATTGTATTCTTCGGGCAAATCATAGCTTTTGAGGTCTACATAGCACTCAAATACTATGTTATAAAAACATCATCAATGGTTTTATCATCTAACAATAAAACTCTTCTTTATCTGCGATAATTTCACAAATAAATTGACCAATAGCAACGTTTAAGCCAAATAAGCTTTTAGGATTTTCGATATCCCAACCAAATTGGAGTTTAGTATGAGTTAGTATGACATATCTTTATTCACAACTATCCTTTTAATCTTGTCCTTCATTGTTGTGGATTTTCTATATTCTATTTAGTTTGTGGGAAATTTCCCTTTCTATTTAGTTTCTGCTATCTATATTAGTGCTTTTATCAATATGTCCAACAATAAAAATCTGGCTTCCACATCTAACATATTTAGCAAATCTGGTTTGTTTTGAGGGATAAGCCTTATTTTGTTTGCCCTTTTACTTGCAAATTGATAGTTGAGGCTGACAGAAAAATGGCGCATTCTTTTTGTAGTAATGAAGTTGAAAGGCCTTTATAATGATTATTTTGACAAAAATAGAGATTGTGGTCTATGGAAAAGAAAACCTTTTATAAACCTGCCGCTAAAATATAGAATAAGAATTCAAATAAATAAAGGTCTTAGCCACCTTTTTAAACCAAAATGAGTAATTTGTGATACACCATTTCTTAGTTATTAAAGGCTCAAGGTGCACCAAGGCGCATAGGGTCTTAGAGCCTAGGCGCAAGGCTCAACGCGCAGGCGCGCACCTGACGAGGGTAAAGCGCAACCACATTCATTTTAAATAATCAACATCAAACATCAATTCATCTTCTTGATCAAATTCTTCATCTATAAACTCATTAATCATTCATTTATCTCTCTTAAAAAATAAAATTAATGTGGTTACTTCCATCATATCTAAATCTTAATGGTTGACTATGTTTCACACACTAAGTCATGCAAAAATTATTGAGTTTTTACATTATTTTTTTCTTTATTTTGAAAAAAAACTTACAACAAAAATCTAACCCGGGCTCAACTTTTATGCTCTAAAGGCGCAAAAAAAAACGCCCGAAGGTGCAAACCTCTGAGCCTGGTGAGCCTTGAGCCTTATGCGCGCCTTTAACAACATATCGTCATCTATTACTGATCCACTACCTAATGCTTTCCTATTTCATGCCACAATTGCATTTTCGGTGCATCAATACAAATATTTTCTTTGTTAATCCTTACCAATTGCACATCATAATTGGAATTAGAGATAACTATAACTATAAAGATTTATATGATTACTAATTAGCAAAGAAATTGAAATCTAAATTTCTATAAAAGAACAACTCATAACAACACATCCACGTATAACTCTAAACAACAAAGAAAATGGCATCCTTCTTGGAAGCCACACTCCATCTCTTTTCCATACTTTCTTAGTTTCCATCACTCTTTCCCATCTTATTTGTCTCTTCTATCTTACGTGAACTTCTTGTGCACCCTATCCCCAGTCCATAAAACTTTTTTTCTTAAGTTGGGTAGGAAGATGAGACCCGGCCAGCTAGCCCAATTCAACTGTCTTATCCCTCTCCTTTTGTTACTTTTTATTTAATTAGATAGAATTCCAAGATATATTTATCTATGTATGCAACTCAAGTCAATTTTGTCAGGTCGAGAGCCAGCCCAAAACTGTTTTTCTATACTATTTTCACGTCGAGAGCCTTAAACCCTAAACCCTAAACAAGGGAATATGAGAAGTTCTGATGCAATGTAGGTTGTGAGAGGTGCATGTTGACTCTAATGCAAGTCTATGTGAGTGATGTCGGGTCAAACAAACCTAAACTATATGATGCATGCTTGAATTGAGTTGATCGGAAGTAATTTTAGCAAATACAATTATAAAAGTTTAGCAAACTATCACATCGTGCACTACAACTTCAAGTAAACAAGTGGATATGCCCTCCTTCGCACGAAGGTTTCAAGCCGCACTTTGTACATATGAGGAATATATGAAATAAAAAAAATTGCAACAAAATACCACAAAATAAAATCTTCAAGCTTTAGTAAACATTCATCCACATCACCAATAAAGAGAAAAAGAACACACTACCAAGTAATACTCACAAACACAAGGCCAAATTGTGGAGTTGAAGCCAGCTGCCATAGAGGGGTGGTTGTTACTGTACACGGCAGGAGGCGGGCGGATGTAGGTGGGGTGGCGTGACTGCCGGCGCTGGAAGGGGATGAAGGTAGTGGATGGCTTGTCGTGGTTGGTGGAGGCGCCGATGAAGGTTCTGTGGAGGGGCAACGGTTTGTTGTGGAGGTTTGGCGGCGAGAACAGGGCTGACGGGCCGCTGCTCTCGTGCGAAGAAAACTGTTTGTACGGGGGTGGGATCAAGGAAGGACGACTTTGGCATGTGCGGCTGGGGAGGGGGGAGGAGATGGGAGGCGCTTGCGATAGATCTGCAGGTAGCGTGAGGAAGGAGATCGACAGTAGCGGTTCGGGCGGTTGTTTTGGAAGTGGACGTGCGGTTAGGGTTGGGTGAATGGGAATCGGGGAGGAATAAATGCAGGCTCACTGGAAATGTAAGAAAAAATTGTGACGTCGCACCCAGGGGTCTCGCGGCGTCACACCACGATTTGATTGTTGGCCCTTGAATCTCTCACAAGGCAAACAATGCCTCAAAATGGCAGTCCCCCCTTATTTATAGTGAAAGGGGGGCTAGGGCACCTGACGTGAACGATTATGATTGACCGCTTTGCCCGATTCCCAAATAACACTAAAATGCCCAAAAATAACAAAATAAAATACATAGAAAATGTAGAAACGGAGCTCCGGACACGCTCGTGGTGTCGGATCGACGATCCGATCAACGTCTCATGTGCGAGTACACAAATGCAGGCTCCGCCGAGTGGTGGCCCACTGACCCGAAGTCTCGTGACGATCCTGCGGCCGATCCCCATCAAGTTCTCTCTATGGAAATTGTTGTAATTTTTTGCAAAAGTTTAGTCTTTCCTGTATAATTTAGATTTCTTCATGAATCTAATACTTTTTTTTGCACAAGTTTAGACTTTTTCCTGTATAATTTATATTTCTTCATGAATCTAATACTTTACTCGGTGAAAATATGTAAAGTAAAACACTGCAGTTATTGAATTTGTTAGGATTTTTAATCTACTGTGTTATTTTACATACTAGCCTCATTTTTGTCCATCAGTCCTGTTGAAAGTGTCGTACATTTATTTCTTCCACAGAAGCACTGTTAGTCGTGAGAAATTTGAAGTACTTTGTGATGATTTATGGGAGCAATCTCTATTACCTGTTAAGGAAGTTTTGAAGCACTCTGATTTGAAGATTGATGATATTTATGCTTTAGAGCTTATCGGTGGAGCCACCAGGGTGCCCAAATTACAGGCAAGTTCACTTATTTTATGATGCGTGTATGATCACATATACAAGAATCCGGTTGCTTATGTCTGATATGTTGAGATATGAAATTTTATTCACTTGTTTTGAAACTGTCCGCTGCATTTGTATGCATCAACTGGATGTGTAAAACTAGTAAATCATTAATAATTGGGATAACATAATGAAAATGAGGATGAGTTGAAAAGAAAACTTATGTATTTTATTGTCTTAGACCAGATCACTTTGCCTCCATGGAGGCAACTATTTATTTTGCAGTCTTTTGAAAAATAAAGACTGTTTTTGCAACATTGGTTGAACAAACATAAGTTTATACCTATAAACATTTGTATCAAAATGGGCAGTTATATAATCTTAGGAATGTACTTGCAAACTAGATTGATTGACAATGTTTAATTGCACACGTCAGGATTTACGGGTTCTCTTACTTTGTTTTATTAATATAATGATCTAGTTCTTGTTTTTTTATTAGTAAATTTAATTCATCAGCCAACCCGATGAGTAGTAAAATTAACGTTTTTCGGAAAGCACGTGTTAAAATTAATATTTAGTTTTGCATACCTGATTGCAGGGTTATGGTATATGCCTCAAAGATTGGTTCCTAATCCTAACCTCATATTTGTAGAGAAAAAAAAGTTCTTCCAACCTTGTACCCCCCCCCCCCCCCCCCCCCCCCCCCCCACACACACACACACATCGTTGGTAAGGTTCTGAATGATTCTTTCTCAAGCCAACCCAACCTGCTCAAGTAATACTAAGTATTTTGATCCCTCGAGTCGAGCAAGTGTGGTTAACATGCCAGCATGATTCTATCTTGTGTTGCGCTCTTGTCACGTAGAACCTGATGCGTTTACATTGGGAGAGACCACTGGGAAGTGAGCCAGGAAACAAATGCTACCTTCAGAGACTGTCGATCAAACAACGACATTGGAACAGTAGCCCAAGCACTAAGCTACTAACATAAGGGGATGATGCTACTCTAGGGTGTTGCAGACATGATAATGAATGTGGGATATAGACCCAGGAAATGAAACCAGACTTGCCCATTGTTGCGGAAAAGGAGTTCTTGACTACTCCATGATGTTGTGCAGAACCTGAGTAGGTTAAATTAAATCAAGAGGCAGCCTGGCAGCAACGATGAAATCATAATAGCTCATCGAGTCTGCAAGTATATGACACAACCATGACATGCTAGAAGGTGTTAAGCCCATAACATAAGGTTTCAACATAGGAATTGCTTAGTATTGTGTGAGCAACGATGCCATGGTATGGAGTGAAGGAAACTATAACTTTGTGTTTCAATCATAATTCATCAATAGACGAGAAAAGAAAAGAGTCTTCAGGTATCTCCATGATAAGTTCTTTTTTATAGGTTGGTCCATATTATATCTTATAGGTGGGCTTGTAGCCACGTTTGATAAAACAACACACATGGAAGGCGGTATAGAGAGCATGTATAGGGGAGCCCATATGACAAGGGATTAGATATAAAGCCAATGGATTGTGGAGGAATGGGAGTGGAAATGATGGGATGTAAGGTTCTTGGAAGGAAGATAATCCAACAAAAGATTGCCCGGGCATAATGCTGACATAAGTGCCACAAGATCAAAAGTAGGAGAGTGGCACGAACTATGAGCTCTTGGCGCAGTTATGACACATCATGCATGATCTTCATGTGCAAGAAATATAGGATTGAGTTAACCCTTGACGCAACTAGGAATCGATGGAGGTGTTGCGTGTTCAATCACAAAGGTGCACAATTTGCAGGTTAGAGGCACGATTGTGATGGTTGAAAAAATTGGTTTCGACTAGGGGACCAACCCATGATGACATGGAGCGACTTTACCAAATTACTTTGTGGACAAAAAAGAAATATTCAGAGACTTGAAAATCTGCTAGACTATTCAGAGACTTTGCTCACTGGATTTATTTAGGTTGTGTGACAAGATGGGCTTAGTGAATATCTTTCGCCCTCCTTGAGGGGGAGTGTTGGTATTTGATATTTGGTGTGTGTTTAGCACAAATTGGTGTGCGTTTAGCGCCCTCCTCCTTTGTAATTAGTCTCACATCTCCTATCTTGTATTTGGCCTCCCTCTTGTGTGTTTATATATGGGAGGAATGTAACGTGTAAAGTTGCAGATTTTTGCCTATTTAATGATATAAGATAAATATCCTTTCATTTCTTCATGGTATCAAAGCCAGGTTCGACTTCTGCTCGGGTTGATACCTCTATGTGCTAATGTTCGACAAGCTCTAGCGTGGTGCTCGAGTTCTGCAATCGTGAGATTGATGCGAACGTATACTCGACGTGGCAAACAACCCGGATAGCAAGTTTGGGCGGATAGCTTGCGAAGAGAATTGTGGTCGCCATGCACAAGTGAACTGCTTCCTTGGGTGGATAGCAAGCTTGGGCGGATTAGTTTCCAATGACGGACATGCTTGTGAATTCGGGAAGAGGCACAAGAGAACTGCTTGATGCGCACTCCTTGGAGATAGCGAACTGTGGACAGGAGGATTGCAAGCTTGTGTGGATTGGTTTCGAACGGCGGACAAGCTTGTGAACTCAAGCAAAGGAGATAGCGCCCTCAAGCAGCAAACTTTGTGCGACATGCAGATAGCTTGTGAACTCGGTGAAAGGGGGTTAACGCAAGCAGTCCGGCTGAAGCTTTAGGTGTTTGTGAACAGAAGAAGAGGAAAGGCTAGTGAAGTAGTTTGCAAACTTGCATGAAGAGCAAAGCTCGGGCGACCACTCAAGCAGGTGGTGCGGCTTGAGCTTGTGCAAACACAAGTTTTTTCTAAAGTTGTCCGGAATAGTGAGGAGAAGTTGGGGGTTGTGCCGACCTCAAAGAGGGAGGTGCGGACAGCAGGTGACGTGGTCTTGAACCTCAAGCCTTCACGTGCAACAAGTTAGGCGAATACCAGTGCTCTCCGGGCAAGCACCAACAAACTTCGTCAGCAGTAAGCTCTTCTAATGCCGACTAGATAGCGGGTAGGTTTGGCGAGCTTGTCATGGAGAAGTTGGTTGCCAAGTTGGAGAAGGCAGACCTAAAGGTGTTTTTTGAGTTCTTGCGGATGTCCAAAGGCGATGGATCAGCTTAGTCACAGTTGAAGCTGGATTTTCCTCCTGTGGAGCTGAAACTCGATGGTCCAGCTACGTACTTGAGCTGGTCGCGTCAGGTAAAGAGGGCACTTTCTGGGAGAAACCTGGAAGGTTACCTGACTGGTGAGAAGGGGGAGCCAGAGAGGGACTCAGTTGGGTACAATGAGTGGAAGACTACACATAGCCTGCTGCACACTTGGCTCCTAAACTTGATGGTCGCGTCTATCGCTGTCATGATGGATGGCATAGAGACCGCGAGTGATGTTTGGGGGAAGTTACAAAGGAACTATGCAGGAGTCGACAACAACATTAGGGTGTTTCAGATAGAGACAGTAACACAGGGAGATCGATTGATCCAGGAGTAAGCCGCAGATCTGGAGCAACTTTGGGCAGATTATGATCATTTCTCACCAGCTGCATGTTGCAAAGACCCCGAGTACAGGAAAGGGGAGCGAGATGCTCAAGACGAATTATGCACTTCATGAGGGGGTTGAACCCTGCTTTTGAGCCAAGATGTGCAATACTGCTTTCTCAACAGAAAATTCCTTCCCTGGATGTGAAGATCTCAGCCATGATGCAGGAGGAGAGCAGAATTAAGCTCCAGTCTGGTTCAACTACTCTTCCAGGTGTGAAATCGGCTCTAGCAGTCACCAATTCAAGGCACACGAGATATAAGAGTAATACACGAGAGTGTTTCAATTGTGGTGAGATAGGTCATCTCCGACTGGCTTACCCCAAGCCACCAAAAGAGCGAGATGCGGGTGGACGGGGACAGTTTGGGGGTCGTGGTCGCAGCCGTGGGGGTCGTAGAGGTGGTGGAAGAGGAATCTACCGAGCAAATCTGATGATAGCAAACGAAGAGGCAGAAATGAGTATGACTGATGCGAGTTACTCAGAGGAGCAGAGAATTTTGGATGCTTACTCTCTGTTGATGCGGAGGAAGCAGGAGAGAACGATTGATGACACACTCACTGCTGCTCCATCCATGGGTAACGCGCCTCTTTTGCTCACTCAGCCACAGGTACTTATGATACATTTGCCCTCGCATTTATATCCACAGCTAGTTCACTAGATTGGATAGTCGATTAGGGTGCCTCTCGACATGTTATTAGGGAGGCAGAAAGGACGTATGGCTGATGCGAGTTACTCAGCTCTTTCAGCACTGGTAGAGGATGTTGCTGGGTGTGGGAGGAGCGTGGAGGACTTGCTACTTCATAATCGATGTCTGGGTCATCTTTCTTTTCTTGTTTTGAGACAGATGTATCCCCTTTTGTTTGAGAGAGTCAATCATGACAAACTTGTATGCGATGCATGCGAATTAGGAAAACATACCAGAAACTCTTATTCCAGTCCTGATAGTAGGAGTTCTTTTCCTTTTAATCTAGTACATTTTGATGTTTGGGGACCATGTCCCACACCTACTGTGAATGAATTTCGGTATTGTGTCTTTTATTGATTGTTTCTCTCGTGTGACTTGACTTGACTTGATAAAAAGCAAGAGTGATGTGTTTGCCTGCTTCGGGAATTTCCACAACTGGTTCCAAACTCAATACAGTGCTATCGTAAAGGAGTTGAGGTCTGACAATGAGACGGAGTACACCAACAAGGCATTTGAAGAGTACTTGTCTTCATAGGGAGTCCAACATCAAGCCACTTGTCCTTATACACCAGAGCAGAATGGTGTAGCGGAACGGAAAAATAGACACCTTCTGGAAGTGACTCGGAGTATGATGATATCGATGAAGGTGCCAAAGTACTTGTGGTGGTAAGTTGTGCTAACAGCTATCTATATGATCAATCGGATCCCCTCGCGGGTATTGGATTGGAAGTCTTCGATTGAGATGCTGTGAGGGAAGAATAAAAAGATTCTTCCCCTCATGACCTTTGGTTGCGTGTGCTTCGTGCAGGACAATAAACCAAATGTAGGAAAGTTAGATCCAAGGGCTCTGAAGTGTGTTTTTGTTGGGTATTCGACTACCCAAAAGGGGTATGTATGTTAGAGTCCAGTGAAGAGAAAGTTATTTGTTAGTATGGACGTCACATTTAGAGAGCTTGAGCCATATTACTCCTCTCCGGTTGACTCGCCTCTTGAGGAATCTCTCGTTACAAACAGTATGAGGCAAGAGGGGGGGATAGCAGTGGTAATGAAAGGAGGATATCGAGTATCCCTTGTCCTCTTGTGCCAAAGGGAGTGGAGTCCGTTGTGGTGCCAGTTCATGAGGAGAATGAATCTGTAGATGGTAGACCTCAGGAGTAGGGGGAGCTGAGAGTGTATACGAGAAGAAGGCAGCTAAGTGAGTCTACAGTGCCTACAATGCCACCTGTGCCAAGTCCCTTGCCTCTGCCTACTCCTATCCTTGAGACACCGACACCTTTCACCTCAACCTCAAAAATCCCAGGTGATATGATCCCTCACCCTCATCTCTCTACTCCCACCCCTTTTTCCGTAAGGCGGAGTTCTTGCAGGAATGCGAGAGTCTCACCTGATCGATATGGTCTTCCCCATGGCATTGCCCAGTTTGTTTTCTACTCTCATATATCCCATGTACATGGAGCATTCATTGCATCCTTGGACAATGTTTCTCTTCCTAAGTGTTGACAGGTTGCTAAAGAGGACCCACAGTGGAAAGCTGCAATGCTAGAAAAACTTGGAGCTTTGGAAAAGAATAAAACCTGGGATCTTGTGTCGCTACCACTAGGAAAAAGGGAAGTTGGGTGCAAGTGAGTTTTCGCTGTGAAACAAAACCCAGAGGGTCTGGTCGAGCACTACAAGGCCCGATTGGTAGCAAATGGATACATTCAGACTTATGACATCGACTACGATGAGACTTTTGCACCCGTCGCAAAGATGAGCACGATGGGGACACTAATCTCCTTGGCGGAAAATGGGGGATGGAAACTGAACCAACTCAACGTGAAGAATGCCTTTCTTCATGGGGATTTGTTGGAGGAAGTGTACATGGAAGTACCACCGGGCTTTGGCACGAAACAAACGGTGAGCAAGGTGTGTAGACTCAAGAAGTCTCTGTATGGGCTAAAACAATCTTCTCAAGCCTGGTTCGACAGGTTTAAGAGAGTCATGGTTGACATGGGATATCGACAAACTAATGCTGCTCATACAATGTTCTTTAGGCAAAGTGAAGTTCATACTATAATGTTTGTTGTGTACGTGGACGATATGATTATTACGAGCGATGATGAGAAGGAAATTGCTCAGCCGAAGACAAGATTGGGCAAGGAGTTTGAGGTAAAAGACTTGTGGCAGCTAAGATACTTCCTTGGAATTGAGGTAGCTTGCGGTTCAAGGGGGATCATTCTATCTCATCGGAAATATGTGCTAGATCTGCTCAAAGAGACGGGTATGCAATGGTGCAGGCCTGCAGTTGCTCCCGTTGATTAGAAGTCCAAGCTCAGTGCTGAGGCAGGAGATCCAACTGACAGAGAGAGGTACCCGAGGCTGGTAGGCCGCCTGATCTATTTGAGTCACACCCGTCTCCACATATCCTTTGTCGTTAGTGTGGTAGCCCGCTATATGCATGATCCCAGGGAGGGTCACTTGGATGTCGTGTATCAGATTCTTAGGTATTTGAAGAATGCATCGAAAGAGGGACTGATCTTCCGAAAGAATGGGCATCTGAACATCGAGGGATATTGTAATTCCGACTGGGCTAGTTGTGCTGATGATAGGAGGTCCATATCGGGATATTGCATGTTTGTGTGTGGGGGGGGGGGGGGGGGGGGGGGGGGGAATCTTATCTCCTGAAAGAGCAAAAAGCAGACTGTAGTTGCAAGATCTACAACCGAGGCAGAGTACAAGGTCATGTCCTTAGGCGTGATAGAGATGTTATGGTTGAAGGTGCTGCTGGTTGAACTCAAGACAGATCAAGGAGAGCAAATGACATTGTGGTGTGACAGCAAGTCGGCTATTAATATTGCAAATAACCCCGTCCAACATGATAAGACCAAACATGTAGAGATCGACAGATTCTTTATCAAGGAGAAACTGGATAGTGGGGTACTGAAGCTGGGACATGTTACAAAAGAATAAGTGACTGATTGTCTAACTAAAGGACTTTGCTCACTGGATTATCTAGGTTGTGTGACAAGATGGGCTTAGTGGATATATTTCGCCCTTCTTGAGGGGGAGTGTTGGTATTTGATATTTGGTGTGCGTTTAGCACAAATTGGTGTGCGTTTAGCACCCTCCTCCTTTGTAATTAGTCTCACATCTCCTATCTTGTATTTCGTCTCCCTCTTGTGTGTTTATATATGAGAGGAATGTAATGTGTAAAGTTGTAGATTTTTGCTTATTTAATGATAGGAGTCGAACGGCACGGGCCTCCGGCCCTATGTTAGTGCAACGGCGGACTTCGCCCGCACTGGCAGCGGGCTACACCCGCTCCCAGCCGAGAGCCCGCCCTCCGCAGGCTGTGCCCGCCGTCGGGCGGTCTGCAAATAGCGGCCAACACAAAAAAATTTGGCTACGCTCCTATCAATTATTTAATAAACACAATATGCATTATTTAATGCCTAATGATAGCATGCAATAGTAGGTGTTATTTAATAAAGGCAATATACATTATTTAATGCCTAATGATAGCCTACAATAGTAGGTGTAGGAGCTCTACTAAAAACTTTTTGGATTTTATAGATTTCCATCATTACTTTTAATTTTGGGATATGGTGTATTTACTTGTATGGACATTGTATTTTATATTTTTTTGAAATAGATTATAATATATGTTAAGTCATTTTATTAAAAAAGTAAGTGTAATTTTGGCAATTTTGAATATTTAACCAAAGGCAAATTTTCCCTTTATATATATACGAGTGACAGTGCACGGTGGGCCCCCCGTGCCCCGCGCGACAGTATACGCGCACCAGTCGGGCTTCGCCTGCACCCGGCGGGCTTCGCCCGCAACCGACACGCACCCATCTTGTTGGTTGCGTATGGCATCTTCCGGTAGATGACGGAGTTCACGGTGCCTAATCGTTCAAGAATCAGTGGCACAGGGATAAAGGACTTTTTCAAATTAACTTATCCAAGCTACCTAACTGCATGTATTAACATCTGCTGGTCTATGGATCATTTTCTATTGAACTGGTTTGGAAGATGGGTGTAGGTTCATTCTATTTGCTAGGAATGGTGATAAACTTCTAAGAATAGTACTCCACCTCTCACCATTGTAATGTTGAAGTTGCAGAAAATCGAAAAGGAGATGTATATCATGTCTCACTCTCTAAACATAAGTCAAGAAAGTTGAATGAAGTTTGAAAGGAAAGAACCCTACCCCCCCCCCCCCCCCCCCCCCACACACACACACACACACACACACAAAATTCTTTATAAAGCTTGGTCAGGCATTGGGTTCTAACTAATTAACACAAAAATTAATAATAACTACTAATAAAAAAGAAATGGCGTTGCAACCCAACTCTCAATTCATAAAGGAGAAATGGGGTCACTTGCAATTAATCATGTGGCGGTCAGGCATTGTGTTCTAACCAAAAAAATGGGGTCACTTGCAATTTAACATGTCTAACGATCAAGGTAATTTATTCCCAATTAATCCCGTCTAACCGATCATGAATGGGAGAATGTTTGGTGGTAAACTTTGTGAAAAATCTCTAAACCCTTAACACTAAAATTAACACTAACTACTAATAAAAAAGAAATGAGGTTACAAACATTGTGAAACACATGACAACGAAGGAACGAAAGAGATTGAGTAGTTTGTACCGAATTTTTGGGTCGGGTATGTTGGATTGTTGAGACTTTAGAGTATTGGTATCCGGAATGACTGCTTGGACTTGTAAAACAGAAAATCTGAAATCTGAAATATGAAAAAACCTGTAAAAAAGGGTTAAAATTCTGTTAGAAAATCCTTAAGAAAATCTGTTAAAAAATCTGGAGTAAAACTGTGAAAAAATCTGTGGAAATTTCTGTGGAAACAATTCGTGGAAAGTATTTGGAAGAAATCTATGAGCTATAATGAAATCTGTGAAAATTCCGTTAAAGAAATCTGTGGAAGAAATCCGTTATAGTTCCTCCATTTCTTAAGATCTCAAACATTCCTTTGTAGATCTTAAGAAATCTGTGAGAAAGTCAACAAATCAAACAACAGAAAAAACTGTAGAAGTGGTATTAAATGGCGAACGATTACGGTTAAGAGTTGCAAGAAATTTGTAAGAAATTTGCAAGAAAATCTTGAGGAAATCCGCAGATCTGTAATGGAATGCTGCAACATTTTGGACGAACCTCACTATGCAACATTTTGAAGGGAGAAGAACTCATTGTTTGTCAGAGCGCTGTTGAAATCTGCAGTGGACTGGTTGAGATCCGCAGGAATTCCTTAAGATCTATAACAGAATGTTGCCAGAGGAGTGGCGTTCGATGACTGGAGTGGCGTTCGATGACTGGAGTGGGGTTTTGGAATGTTTTGGGGGGATGCATAGGAGCGACGTCTGGTTAATGGGGGAACGTCGCGTACGTGTATCGCGAGAAGGGGAAATCCTTACTTTGGATTAGGGCTCCGGGAGGCGTCGATGACTGGGTAATGGAGGAGCGGGAGTGTATCGCGAGAAGGGTTCTCGCGTGAGGAATAGGGCTCCGAAAATCGTCGGCGAGTGGGTAATGGGGGAACGAAGCGGGAGTTCCCCTCGCGAGAAGGGGGAGTGCGTGAGGGTTTGGGCGTCGTGGCTTTTGGGGTCTTTAATAGCGTGATTCTGCTCGTTATGATCTGACGGTGGAGAAGAAAGTATGTGATTTGATCGCACGGTTATTAATTAATGAATGGACAATTTTAAGCTTCAGATGGGCCTGAAAGTTTTACTTTATATAATATAGATATAGTAAAGATAAGAGAAATATCCTTTCATTTCTTCAAGTATTCTATTATCCATTTGGTAAATAATTATGCTTATAAATTTAGAATCTCTACTGTTTGTGCTTTACTTCAGTCGATGGAACACTTGTTTTTTTTGTAATGATTCAGTAACCCTACGTGCCACTTGAGTGAGATATGATCTAAAACTAATATTAGTATTATTGAAAACATTTGAAGAAATTTACCACATAAAATGAGTCAAAGCTACACTAAGGCATGTTTCTCATTCTCCATCATCTCATGCAGGCCAAAGTCCAGGAATTTCTTGGAAGGAAGGATCTGGACAAGCACCTCGATGCTGATGAAGCAATAGCTCTTGGTTCAGCATTGCACGCTGCTAACTTGAGTGATGGAATAAAGCTGAACCGCAAACTTGGAATGATTGATGGTTCACCTTATGGATTCATGGTTGAATTGGTCGGTTCCGATCTTGTGAAAGACGAGAACACTGAGTTTTTACTTGTGCCAAGGATGAAGAAAATGCCGATAAAGGTAAGGCTGCTCTTCTTTGTCCACGCTTTTACTGCCACTCGGGTTAGGAAAAAAACTACACATCTCCCTATCTCATGGGCATCTTGGTATGCAGCTGTTCAGGACAATTAAGCATAATAAAGATTTTGACGTCTCACTTAGTTATGACAGTGCTTACGAATTACCACCAGGCGTATTTTCTGCCAAATTTGCAGAGTTTTCGATTTCTGGCCTAACGGAAACCACTGAAAGGTACACTAAATAAAGCTTAGTTTCTTTTTAGTTATTACTAACTTTGATGTGTTTTCTCAAAGATCATGTTGCTAATGTCGATTTGAATGAAATGCAATGCCTTCTTTTGTTTTAGGTACTCAGTTCGTAATCTGACCTCTCCTATCAAAGCAACCATACATTTCTCTCTTAGCCGCAGCGGATTGATTTCTCTTGATCGAGCAGAGGCAGTGATTGAGCTATCTGAATGGGTAGAAGTTCCTAAGAAGAACAAAACTACAGAAAATAATGCAAATGCTTTGAACGGTACTGAAAATCTGAATGTATCCCCCGAAGGAAGCCCGTATATTATTCCCGGCAGTAAGACAGAAAATCTAAATGCTGATAATGAAACACACTCTTCTGATGTCAATATGGAAGCGGACAAAGTTGAAGTTGAAACAGAGAAGGTCTTGAAGAGGAGAACATTCAAGGTTCCTCTGAAGGTGCAATTATAATCTTTTCAATACATCACTATTAACTTATTATATCTGCATGGTCTATTTCTTTAGAAAAAGAATGTTTCATCTTCTTTCAGTAATTTCTTATACATAATTCTGTAGATATTAGAGAAACCAATTGCCCCTGGAATTCTTTCCAAGGAGATGCTTTTTGAAGTTAAAGCTAGACTGGATGAACTTGATAAGAAGGATGTTGAAAGACGAAGGACAGCGGAGCTCAAAAATAGCCTGGAGGGATATATTTATTCTACAAGAGAGAAGGTTAATAACCATCACTGGAATCTTATAATGCATGATTTCCTGTTAGGGCATATCTTTTGATTGAGAACCGGGCTTCCTTTGTATTGAGTTTTTTTGACGTAAACCTATATCTTTAATCACCATCATCAATAGTCATCATCAATAACATTATTCCTACTGTCATGTTAGTATGCATCTTATCATTCTCCATTAATGTCACTCTCGTCATTTCTCAGTATAATCATTCCTTATCTATCTTTTCTAGTTTTGTCATACATCTATCCTAGCATTCTTATTTCTACCACAATCATTTTATGTATGAACATTCTTTTTGCTCCCCAACATTTAACTTAGAGACATACAACGTTGTCATCTTAATAGTGGTTAAAATTTTCCTTGTAAGTTTTGAAAAATCCTCTTATCACATAGTATTCTAGAGACACTTCTTCATTTTAACTTGTCAGCCTTAATTTTAGAGATTATATCATCATCTATATCCCCATTTTTCTGAATAATTGATCTGATATACACCTAGATATCTCTTTGTCCTTTAATAAGATAGACATGGTAGTTGCTAATATCAACCTCTAAAATTATATATCTGTACTAAAACTTTGTTATGGTAACAAGAAGCCGTCTCATTATTTCATTTGTTCTAAATTTTCAATTAACTCGACAATGTCCCATTGATTAGAATTATGTTGTTAGTGAAAAGCATACATTAAAATCCCTACTGAGCTTTAATATAGTTTTTTCACATGATATGTTTTCACTTAGCTCGACATTTAGTTAATATAACTGTATTATTTGCTTATTTTTATGAGTTCTACCTTCTTGTTAACTATTACTGTATTTATCAAGTTAGATAGCTCTTTAACATGATCAAACTATTACTGCAGCTTGAAGATAACGAGGAGATCAAAAAAATTTCTAGCCATGATGAGCAGCAATTATTTGGAGAGAAACTTAGCGAGGTGTTTTTTAGCACTGCCTTCAGAGCAAATAAATCACTAAAGATGTTCTACTTCCTTAATTCTTTACTTTCTAATTCTAGGTTCAAGATTGGTTGTACACTGATGGGGAGGATGCTTCAGCTAATGAATTCAAAGAGCGGTTAGACTCTCTAAAAGCTTTTGGGGATCCCATATTTTTCAGGTAGGTAATAAGGTAATTGGAAATTCTATATTATATATTTTGGAAATTATCTCATGCGTTAACTTATTTCTGTAGGTTGAGCGAGATAATTGCTCTTCCTGCTGCTTTTAAAAATGCTCAGGTTTATCTTGGCGGTTTGCAAAAGGTATTTTATTGCATCCTTCAGCGAATATTATTGGCTTATAAAGTTTTGTTTGATTTTACTTCCACTTAGAAATACAAGTTTCTGACTCTTTTTAGCATGGTGATAAAAAGATATACGCAAAGATCTACACACGCAAGAACAACTATGATGATTGACTGAACCTAAAAAATCAACGGTTGCAGTCCCAGACTGATAAGTACTTGGGCATGAATTTGTAAACCTTTTATTTGCCAATAGAAATGTTGGCTTAAGTTTACACTTGATATATTAGATAATCCTTTGAATCTTTTAATGGAACATTGTATAACATTCAAATTGTCCTATAACAAAATTCTAACTTCATAAAAATACCAATCATTTTATCTTTTTATTCAATATTCATACCGAAACATAGTTCAGACTCCAAAATATGCAAACGGAAATAATAACAATAAAAAATATTTCTCTGAAAAGAACTAATTGGATTCTTGATTATAAGATAATCAACCTTCCTTTATATAGCTACCTTGTTTTTGGGCAGTTACGGGTAGTTTTTGAGAAGTTATTTGGTACATGGAAATCAAGGTAGTTACTTGAAGGTGGAAGGGGAGATGAGGCGGTGGCTGGCCGGTTCTTGGAGAATTTGTTCCCGGCGGCTTAGGGAGGAGAATGATGGGAACAGACGGCGGTTGCAAGGGGAGGAGCGGGATAAGGCTTTGACACCTAGATTCCACGATCGGCACCATATAGAGATCAC
Organism: Dactylorhiza incarnata; assembly: GCA_033032865.1. Classification (NCBI taxonomy): domain Eukaryota; kingdom Viridiplantae; phylum Streptophyta; class Magnoliopsida; order Asparagales; family Orchidaceae; genus Dactylorhiza; species Dactylorhiza incarnata. Next base: position 3,481,451 of record JAWHQI010000123.1, on the reverse strand, counting down.
AAAATATGAAAATACAATATTTATAGGGTAACGGAAAGTAACGGAAAGCAACAGATGGTTATATATATATGCCAAAGGAAAACAACCGACGACTATGATTGGCCGGTACAAAATACATGTAAAAGGTACGTAAATAGTGTACCGGAAATATGAAAATACATAAGAAAATTCCTGTCTGAACGCAACTACGAACTCGGACGTCCATACGCCAATTCTAACTCCTACGAGTGTAAACCCGAATGGCCTCCGATATGGGTCAATCTGCTCGAGAACTATGATCCTCATCACTATCTATCTTGTCACTACCAATATTCATTACTAAAATTGGTGCATGTATCTTCTTGAAACCGAGAGTCGGCCCAACGAGGAGTTTGGACCCCAAAACAGGTGCAGCTCGCACTTACTGATCCCACGGAGGATTCTGATCAAAGACTCAACACTAAATCAGACCCTTGGCGACAGCGCAGAGGTCCCGCCACACACCCGGAAGATCTTTAGAGCGCTTCCCCTCCCAAGCCAAAAACTGAAGCCGACCTTGGAGAGCCTGAGGAGCTAACCAAAGATGACCTAATGAGAAGGAAGCCGAAAAGATGTGCCCCTCCAAAAGGTGCCCTTATGGTCTATTTATAGTTTTTTGTCTCCTGGTTTGCCAATAGCGGCATTCCGCCTTTAGGTTTTACTAATCGCACCCCAAACTGGTCTGCTAACAGTCAAACTCCATTGTTCTGAAGGGCTATTGGCAGTCCACCAAGGGTATTTGGGTAAACTTGTCTTCGGACCCTTACTGGGCGAGTAGCCTATAAAGGCGACACTCGCCTGCCTCCTCGCGAGCCGGGGTCGCGAGGCCTCCCTATGCTAGCGGTCTGCGAGGGCACCACTCGCTCGCCCCCTGGCGAAAGCGGCCCGCGAGAGCACTGTTCGCTCATCCTCTGGCGATGAAAACACTAGCGAGCGGCCTGCGAGGGCATCACTCACTCGCTCCCCCCTGTAAAAGTGAGGGGGCGAGCCCTTACTTGCCTTGCTATTGCTAAATACACCCCACCGCGGCGAGTATATTCTTGTCTCGCTCTCACACCACCTACTTTGGGAGATTAGACTGGCCTGCTTCGACATTTCTCCCGCGAGCGCTTATTGGAGATCGTGCTCGCTGCCCTCCTATCGACCGACACCTTTCCTGCGACCTACTAGCCGCGAGCCATCGAGCCCCCAATAGCCTCGCCTATACCCGATTCTCTGTTTTGCCCTTCGGCGTACACGGGGTTGTACATATCTCCCAATCCCAGATAAGATAATTTCATAAATACATAGACTCAGGGCTGGAAGCCATCATGAAGTATAAAAACTTGAAGTAGATGGATGGCATTGGACAATGTTTTATGTATCTCCTTGAAGATGGTACCGGAAACAGTCCTTCACTTTGGAGAACTAGGCATTGAAATTGTGCACAGTAGTGAATGGAAATGGATAAATATGGCGACAACTTCATTATTTACTCTTGCATGATGTTTGAGAACAAATGTGTACTTATGAAGAAATGCAACTCATTTAACATGTTTTGCTTTATTTTTTGGGGCATGACACCGACATCATATTTAGTTGTGGATTTAGGATACAATATCTTCCTCCCGACACGGCGCTCCAAATGCCTACTGGTGAGGAATACTAGTTATGTAGGACCAAACACTTACTATTTTACCATAAACTTGAACTTACTATAAATGCACAACTTTATTTCCATATCGAATAATATTTCGGAGCCTCGTACTAAGTGACGGGTGGACATGAGGTGTTACTCCTTACAAGCGTCGTGGGATGGGCGGTGAGTCTTGTTCTAATCAAATGGTGGGTTTGCAAATATATTGTTTGTCGAAACCTAACAGGTTATATGATATACACCAAGGGTCCAGTGGACCCTCCTCGCAACTACAAGAGTACAGAACCAACATATTGGCACAACGGAGCTTACATCGATATTTAAGAATTATATATGTGTTTTATATTAGAGAAATAGAACATAGCAGTTTTTGTCTGCGGCTGTGGTACTTTTCCCTGTAGCATCCTGCCTGGCGGTACTTGTTCCCAAGGTGCCCCCGAGCTCCGTACTAATACTTTTTTGGGTTATGAAATACTTAACCAATGCTTCTTACATCTTTGGGGTTGGCCTCAGCCACCCATGGATACAGCTTACGAGTAGTAATCCATTGATGTGCTGTCAAGAGCACACACATGTGAATTATCTTCATAGGTACGCGACTTCTTTAGACTCCTTTCCTCCGAAGAGGAGGGGAAGACGACTCGCTATTCATATGAAGAAAAAGTAACGAAATACTTGCAGTACACAACATAAGAGAAGTATTTTACTTACAAAGAGCTTTTAAGAGAAGCACATTACAAGTCTCACAAAGCACTCACTTACTCGCTTCTTATTTACTTCTCCGTGTGTCCTTTAGGTTGCTTCGGCCTTCTTTATATAAGAAGGGGAGATAGCATCCTGGGGGAAATCACGGGAGAAAATTTTTACTCTACTCACAAAAGTAATACATCCACTCACTAAAAGTAAAGTAATAATACAATAAAAAAAACTTCACTTATGGAGCAGAAACACAATACTCCAAAAGCATAAACCAAACTTTTAAAAAGGCAAAGATTCTTTCATGACTAATTGTTGATGTGCTGGTAAAATACTCTGGATGACCATACTAGCATGAATCTTTCCACAGTTTTTTCGAAGGTTGAGCCTTCGGTAGTGACTAAAGAAGAAGATTTTCTGCCAAGAGGTCCCACTCACGAAACTAGTGGTGGACTCTGGCCTTCTACATGACTAATGTTGTTAGCTACTTGTAGTATTTGCTAGTTGTCTAACTCATAAAATTATGGGTCATGGTTTGGGCCTTCTTCTTCTTCTATGAGCTCGTCTTCTTTGACTTCATATTCTTTGATAAATGTTTAGCACGATTCTTGTAAAAGTCATTGGTCAGTCTGCTTTTTGCATTTTTAAGCTTAAGCTCTAAAATTTTGTCCATATGAAGATATATTCGAAAATTAAATTCTTCTACGATTAAAACTCCTACGTCAAGGAAGGGGAGTTCTTCTTCGTAAGCTTTAACATATGCACGATATGTGCTTACTTGCTGGCAGAGAGGGCAATCTTATTCACTGACTATAACATCCTTGGTGATGTCAAGATGATAAATGATGGGCTTTAACTTCCATGTCTTAAGTAGGATTTCATGCTTTGTATTTTCTAGAAAGGTTGCTTCAAAGCATGGTGAAATCGGAAGGTGGCTTTGACAACTCCTTTTGGAATATTTTTAGTAACTAAAAGATACTATCTGCTATACTTGTTTTTCTAATTGTTTTTACTTTGCTAAGTTTAGTGAATATTAGCTGTGGGATATTAATCGCCGGTGTATCATATCCGAAATATTTAGGTCTATTCTGTCTAATGTAACATCCTGCCATCTAGAAGCATCTATTTGTAATAGTAAATATGATAACTGTAATGGCTATTTTCCTTGTACATTGTACTTGTACACTAAACCCTCGTATTTTTTCAAATGATGGAAAGACTAATTGTTTAAATATCTTCTGATATTCTGTAAATACTATTATTTCTTTATCCGATACACGGTCGAAAACCCTTTCTTTGATAATTTCTATTGACATTGGATATATTTGCCAATTTCTACTGCATTTGCTAATTTCTTATGTGTCTGTTTGCTAATTGTTCTAAATCTCTAATTATCTCTTTCTATTCTGCTAATTTATTTTTTGATTGATTAAGTGATGCTTTTAGCATCTGGAGCTCGCTAGTACCATTAGGTCGTATATTTACATGACTACTACTTGCTTGTAGCGGAAGCTCATGTGACTGACAATTTAGAAAGGCAAAATGTCTTACGACACATTCGATAATATCATTGAAATTTTTAGCCCTTTTACTAAATGTCCATCTATATTTAATTCAAGATTGTCATATTCATACATGTGTCCTAAAAATGTGACTAGTGTATTTGCGCGCATTATCTCAAAATTCTTCGAATGGATAATGTGAATTTTAAATGCTAAAAGCATCACCTAGTCAAGCAGAAAAGAAATTAACAGAACAAAAAGAGATAATTAGAGATTTAGAACAATTAGACTAGCAGGCACATAAGGAATTAACAAATGCAGTAGAAAATTGACAAATATATCCAATGCCATTAAAAATAGTCAAAGAAATGGTCTTAGACAGATTACTGGATAGAGAAATCATAACATTTACAGAATATCATAAAATATTTAGACAATTAGTCTTTCCATCATTTGAAAATATACGAGGGTTTAGTGTAGCATGCACAACGTACAAGGAAAATAGTCAGTTACAGTTCTCATATTTACTATTACAAATAGATGCCTCTAGATGACAGGATATTACATTAGACAGAGTACACCTAAATATTTCGGATATGGTAAACCTGAGCCCGACTAATAGTCACTAAACCTAGCCGAGTAAAAATAATTAGAAATACTAGTATAGCAGATAGTATCTTTCAGTTACTAAAAAATATTCCAAAAGGAGGAGCTGTCAAAGCCACCTTCCGATCAGTACCACCGTGCTTTAAAGCAAACTTTCTAGAAAATACAAAGCATGAAATTCTACTGGGAACATGGAAGGAAAAGCCCATCATTTATCATCTTGGCATCCCCAAGGATGCTATAGCCAGTGAAGAAGATTGTCTTCTCCGCTAGCAAGTGCATATCGTGCATATGTTAAAGCTTATGAAGAAGAACTCCCCTTCCTTGACGTAGGGGTTTTAATCACAAAAGAATTTAATTTTTGAATATATCTTCATATGGACGAAAATTTAGAGCTTCCGCTGTGAAGCTTAAGCTTTAAAAATGCAGAAAGCAGACTGACCAACTACTTTTACAAGAATCACGCTAAATATTTTATCAAAGAATATGGAGCCAAAGAAGATGAGCTCGTAGAAGAAGAAGGTTCGAATCATGACCCATAATTTTATGGGTTAGCCAGCTAGCAGATACTACAAGTAGATGCAACATTAGCCATGTAGAAGGCCAGACTGCACCCTGGCTTCGTGGGTGGGACCTCTTGGTAGAAAATCTTTTTATTTAGTCACTATCGAAGGCTCAGCCTTCAGAAAAACTGTGGAAAGATTCTTGCTACTATAGTCATCCAGAGTAGTTTACCAGCACATCAACAATTAGCCATGAAAGAATCTTTGCCTTTTTAAAAGTTTTTTTTTTTACTTTTGGAGTGTTGTGTTTTTGCTCCATTAGTGAAGTTTTCTTTATTGTATTATTACTTTACTTTTAGTGAGGGGATGTATTATTGTTTTACTTTTGTGAGTAAAGAACAATTTTCTCCCGTGATTCCCCCCTTCCCCCTCCGGATGTTATCTCCCCTTCTTATATAAAGAGAGTCGGAGCAACCTAAAGGACACGCAAAGAAGAAAATAAGAAGTGAGTGAGTCTTTTGTGAGACTTGTAGTGTGCTTCTCTTGAAAGCTCTTTGTAAGTAAAGTATTTTGTTACTTTTTCTTCATATGAATATCGAGTAGCGTCTTTCCCTCCTCTTTGGAGGAAAGAAGCCTAAGGAAGTCTCGTATCTATGGAGATGATCCACATGTGTGTGCTCTTGACATCACGCAAGTGGATTACTGTTCGTAAGCTCTATCCATGGGTGGCTGAGGCCAAACCCAAAGATGTAAGAAGACTTGGTTAAGGATTCCATAACCCAAAAAACTATGTATTAGTATGGAGCCCGAGGGCACCTTGGCAACAAGTACCGCCAGACAAGATGCCACATGGAAAAAGTATCACAACCGCATGCAAATTACTGATATATAATTGAATAAGCTATGAAACTTAACCAAGACAACTGAGATCTAAGTGGACGTAGTCAGGACTCATGGAATTATCTTACGATCTGGATGACCCTCCTACAGATCATCTCTAAGAGGACGAAATCAAAAATGCTCCAAGTAAATCGAAGAGGAGAGGATTTTTAAAATTAGAAAAGAAAAATATAAGATAGAAGAAAAATTAGAATAAATAATGATAAAAGAAAGGATCCGAGGCTCCTACCTAGTAGCCAATCTGGCTATTAGAGTAGTAGTATAAGAGAGTAAATGGTAAAAAGAGAACCTCTCTTAAAATAGTATCAAAGCTAGGTTTGCTCTACAAAAACCTCTCTTAAGCGTGTTTTCCCCTCTATATAAGGGGAGGCCTAGATATGTGTTCGGCACATTGGATCCCTTGTCTTTTTGGCTCTCATTTGGAGAGTCTTCGGAGAGCCCAACCTCCAAGAGCTTTGTGGGAGCTTGCCTTCCGATTATATCTTGTTCTTTTTATTATTTAATGCAATGTGTTACTTAAGTAATGTCACTCTATTTCTCTCCGGATCTCTGCAATTGATCTGATGGTAACATTATATCAAACCCTTTCTTGAAATTAGGGAGATGGAGGACGAGTTTCAATCATTCTTGTTTATTAAATTTAAACATAGCCTTGGTTGAAGATGTCACGATTATGCTAAACAGCTCCAAAAAAAAACATTTGTAAAAAAGTATGAGGCCATAAAAGTATGAATGATAGACCAAACGATAGGGCTTGCAAGCCTGACTGGACTATATCTCAATGGGATCAGCAGAAACTATGGAAAGAGATAAATACACATGAAATGGACATTTAGTTTCAAAAAGGTACATTTTTTCATGTTGATTTTTAGCTTTTGAGAACAAATGGTTTCTGAAACTATATGAATTTGGGTGAAATGTGATGTTCAGTGTTGTAAATAATGATGTCATCATTGTAAAATTGGTTGATGAAAGGATGGGGTTATCTAGTTCATAACTAGCATGAAGAAATTCCATGCATTGGAGAGCTCAAAGAGCTAAGCACACCATTCATAAAGGCCATTCAAGTTTTTGACGGAAAACCTTCGCTTATGTTTTAGCAAATCTGGATTGCTTCGAACATCAAATTTGCTGAAGAAAGTTGACCGCTGACAGGTATACTGTAAGATTGGAGTGAGGAATTGATACATCACTGTGATCATATTGGTGTCTAGGCTGTAGACAAACACGTGTCAAGACCCACACCTTAAGGAATACTACGGAGACAACAGTCTGTGGCTTCGTTTGGGGGGACTTATTTTTACAAGTCAAGCGGTTACGACCGAATTAAGGTCCGGTTCATGCGGTCGTAACCGCTTGACCGGTGAAAATAAGTCCCCCCAAACGAAGCCTATGTCTCTTAATGAAAGCATTTGTGAGTGAGATCAGTCGTGTTAACAAGAGTATCTTTCAACTATTGCCAGTCATGAAAATGGGAAATTATGGTACCCTCCGAGTATTAATTGATAAGAACTTTTGAAATACAATTTAAAAAATTGCCAAGTTATGACCATGGGAATGCTTAACTGAGAAAATAGTTTTATTTTTGACGCACATTTCTAAATTAAAAAAATAGTTAAACATTTTGTTCCATTACATGAAGGTGTATGTTGGTAGCGATTATCAAAATAGTTAATAGACTACCTAGTCAAATGTCTCAGAAAAGGTAAAGAGGAATGCCTGGCTTTTGGTGTTTAATCGGATGAGACTTTAAATATTTTTTGCCTTGTCTTGACTTCATTGCTTTATACTGGCTTTTGTTGATGAACTATTACGTTTTTTTTTCTTCCTATATGAATAATTGATTAATTTAGATTATCATTGATTGGTTTTGATGTTTTATATCTTTCAAATTGAACCTGTGCAGATTGTTGATAACTGGGACAAAAACAAACCGTGGCTTCCTAGAAGTAGAGTTGATGAGGTGAGTATTTCTAGCATGGAAACGTCACAGAACTATTAATGTCTTCAAGGATGATACTACAGAAAACACGCTCCAACCAGCCCAATTATTTTCCTCTTAAAAAAAACTTCTCTCATCAAAAGATTCACTGGCACAGGCATGCTTAGATGCATGTGCAGTGTATACCTTAATAAAATGTACTTCGCCCAACCATCACAACACGTTGCACAGAATGAAACCACCATATACTGTTTAGTGCATTTTCTGACCAGTTTCACCTTTTTTTAAAATTACGTAGATTCTAAGTGAAGCCGACAAACTCAAAAGCTGGTTGCAAGAGAAGGAGGCTCTCCAAAAAGAGTGAGTTGTAATTCTGAATCTTCTGATGAGCGAAGTCATTTATTTTAATTGACATGGTATACACCACCAGCCTTTTGCTCACATCATATAGCATAATAGTTGTCTGGCTTTTGGCATTTTTTTCTTCTTCTTGATCTTACACGATACAGAATCTCATAAAATGGTCGATCCTGAGTCTAATTTGGATCTGATTCTGATTAAACTTGTAGAGAAATGGTATAAACCTTGTAGTATATTTTCTTGAGAGGAAAATACAAGTATGAGTACAAATATATAGGAAGAGAGAGGAGGAAGAAAACCTATACAGGAGATATGGGACTAAAAGTGAGAAAGAAAAATGGGCCTAATATATGGGCCTTTACATAGGCTTTCCTATATTCTCTAACACTCCCCCGCAAGCTGGAGCGTACAAGTCGTAGGCACCCAGCTTGGATAAGAACTGGTGGTATAATGGCCGAGGAAGAACTTTAGTCATGATGTCAGCAACTTGTTTTGCAGCTGGGACATGTTCCAATTCTATCTTCTTTGACTGAACCTTTTCCCGGATGAAATGACAATCAACTTCAATATGCTTTGTCCACTCATGAAACACAGGATTCTTGGCAATATGAATAGCAGCCTGACTGTCACAAAGAAGAGTTGCCGGAGAGGAGAGTTTGACACCTAAATCTCCCAAAAATCCTTCTTTGATGAATAGCGAGAAATCAGCAGAGCTTCGTCGAAAACCAAGTGCCAGTAGGACTTTGCAGAATTTTTCAAACCAAGCTCTCGGAGATTGTTTGAGGCCATAGAGAGATTTCAGAAGGCGGCAAACATAGGCAGCACGAGACTCCCCCGTGGTCTCAAACCCGGGAGGTTGGTACATATACACTGGCTCCTGTAGATCACCGTTCAAGAAGGCGTTCTTGATATCTAACTGAAGAAGAGGCCAACGGCGGTGGACAGCAACGGAGATCACCACACGAACGGTGTTTAACTTGGCTACAGTGGAGAAGGTTTCATCGTAGTCCAAGCCCTGTTGTTGAGTGAAACCGCGGGCAACGAGACGAGCCTTTAAGCGGTCAAGAGTCCCATCGGCATTTTGTTTGACAGCGAAGACCCATTTGCAGTTGACACAGTGTTGGCCAGGAGGAAGAGGTACCAGCTCCCAAGTGTGATTAGCGCGGAGAGCGACCATCTCTTCCTCCATCGCAGCACGCCACCCCGGATGCTGTAGCGCTTCCTGCACAGAGTTAGGGAGGGAAATGGAAGAAAGAGAGGTAGCAAACCGGTGAAGAGGTGGAGATAGCCGGTGGAGAGACACGTGGTTTGCCATCGGATGAGCTGTAGAGGCGGAGGCCGGATCAACCGCTGATGGAGAGGCATCGGTAGCAGAGGGCGTCTGACGGGGACCATCCTTAGATTTTCGACGAAAGTATACTTGAATGATGGGAGGAGGCTGTTCAGGAGATGGAGATGGTGAAGGGACCGTAGGGGGGCAGAGATGGTGAGGGTGTAGCGTCCGTCGGAACAAAAGGACGAACAGTAGTGGAAGGTAATGTGCTCGGAACAGAGGGAGAGTGGAAGGATTGATCTTCACAGAACGTAACATCAGGTGAGACAATGGTTTTGCCGGTTGTTGGAGAGTAGCACACGTATCCTTTTTGGGTCCGAGAATAGCCGACAAACATATACTTGGCAGCTCGTGGGGCAAGTTTATCGATAGGCGGACCGAGAAGGTGGACGTAGCAGACGCAGCCGAAAATGCGAGGTGGAATAGTAAAAAGAGGAGTGGAGGGGAAGAGTAGTGTCATGGGAGTGGCAAAGTTAAGAACAGAGGAGGGCATGCGGTTAATGAGATGGCAAGCAGTGGAGACGGCAAAGTTCCAGTATTCCGTAGGAACCCGCATTTGAACCATGAGTGCCCGGGCAACATCCAGAAGGTGACGATTTTTCCGTTCGGCAACGCCATTTTGTTGGGGGGTATAGGCACAAGAGGTTTGATGAATTATGCCAAACTCTGTGCAGAGAGTGGAAAAGGAGCGGCCAGTGTATTCGCGAGCGTTGTCAGTTCGAATTATTTTAAGTGTAGTGGAGAATTGTGTTCGTGATTCAGTCACAAAGGCACGAAACACAGATGGTAGCTCAGAGCGATCATGAAGTAAATATAACCAGGTAACACGGGAATAATCATCAATAAAAGTTACAAAATAACGATAGCCATTAATACTTGGGACCTTATAAGGGCCCCATACATCAGAATGTACTAAAGATAACGGAGTCGTGCTCCGGGTACATGAAGGGGAAAAGGAAGAGTGATGTTGCTTGTCGTAGATGCAGGCTTCGCAGGTAAACTCGTGAAGAGGTACATCAGGGAAAGCTTTGCGGAAGACTGGAAGAGGAGCATGCCCAAGGCGGCGATGCCAGTCGGCTGTGGAGACAGTCAGGAGAGTGGTAGGTGGGAGATCCAAGAGATAGAGCCCATTCATCAGCTTACCGCTACCAATGATACTCTGTGTGCGGTGATCCTGAAAAACAAAAGAAGAGGAAGAGAAGGTTACACAGCAATCAAGATCCTGTATCAAACGACTCACAGAGAGTAAGTTGAAAGGAGAGCCCGGAACATGAAGAACCGAGGAGAGCATTAGAGTGGGAGTGGGGTGCAGATCAGCAGCACCAGCAACCGGAGTAGTAGCGCCATTTGCAACAACAATAGACGGAGGGTGAGACGTCTGTATATACTGAGGTGGTTTCTGGGAGGTGATATGATGCGTCGCTCCAGAATCTACGATCCAATGAGAACAGTGAGATAGGCAGGTTATACCTTCAGTAGGAGAAAGAAGCAACGGAGCCAGGAGAACGGCCAAGACTGCCTTGAAGCTGTTGGAACTGGGAGCGTAGGTCATCATATTCCTGTCGGGTAGGACCAGGCTGATCGGCTGGGGAAGACGCAGCAGGAGGCGCCGAAGTAGCAGCAAGATGAGGAGGGAGACCATGCTTACGGTAGCAGGTTGTTTCACGATGACCGTCACGGCCACAGTAAGTACATTTTAAAGGAGGTCGGCCACCACGGCCTCGTCCCCGAGACGGGGGACGGCCACCGCGAGCAGAGGAACCAGGAGAAGGTGTTGGAAGGAGCGGCTGTTGGAGAAGAGCCGGAGAAGAACTTTGCAGGGCCTCTGATGGAGGTGTGACCTTGATAAGCATGGAGCAGACAGCAGACAGAGACGGTGTGGTAGTAGAGGAGAGTATCTGAGCTCGAACGCTATGTAGATGAGGAGGTACGCTAGAGAGTAGCATATCAATGGTCACTGCGTCTTTCTGTGATCGCTGAATAGCGAGATCCGGTGTGGGAGGCTGATGCTGAAGCCAAGCCTCAGGAAGAGTCTTTGCCTTGGCGACATGAGAGAGCATGTCATCGGGCGCGACAGGCTTAAGGTTCTGAAGGTCAGAGATGATGTCATACAGATGTTGGAGACTGTTCTGCCCAGAGTAGAAGGCATGAAGTTCATCCCACATGGCTTTGGCGGTGTCATGATACATAGCCATCCTGTACGGCTCCGAGTCCTCCGAGTTGAGAAGCCACGTTTGGACACGGCCATCATCCTTAAGCCAGTCAGCAGTAGGCTCAGTAGTAACCTGGGTTAAGTGATGAAGGAGCCCTTTGGTCAGTAAGACTCGACGCACCGAGTGCACCCATTCCACAAAATTACGCTTCCCGGTAAGTGAGATAGTGGTAATTCGAAGTTCATCACGAACATCGGAGATCGGAGCAGCAGGCGGAGCGGGCGACAGAATGGTAGTGGAGGAGGAATCGTCAAGGGCCATTGGAAGGGAGACCAATGAAAGAGGGCAGAGGCAAGAACGGCGAACAGAGCAGCGGCTGGAGGGGCAGGGCAGCGATCTGAGCAACGATCTGGAGGGGCTGGCTGGCAGCGAACAGAACAACGGTATGGAGGGGCAGGGCAGCGATCAGAGCAGCGATCTGGAGCAGAGCAGGGGCGAGGGCGAGGGCGGTCTCGGCAGGTCGCAGAAGGCCCGGGGAGGCCGCGCGAGGAAGAGCGGTCTCGGACAGGCGAACGGCGAGCTAGCAGAGATCGCGTCCAGAGTAGAGCAGCGGTCAGGGCAGAGATCGCTAGCAGAGATCGCTAGGCAGAGATCTGGCGAGCAGGTCGCAAGCCGCAGAAGAGACCGAACGGTAGGAGATCGGCAGCAGAGATCGCAACAGAGATTGCTTAGCAGAGAGCGAGCGAGCAGATCGCAGCGAGCGAGCAGGAGCGGAGATCGCAGCGGTCCTTTGCGGGAAGAAGATCGCAGCGAGCCTTTGCGGAGATCGCAGATGTGCGGAGATCGCAGCGAGCCTTTGCGGGAAGGAGAAGGCGGTGGGTCCCACGATGCAGGCTATAAAAGCCAGGAAGAGGAGAGGAAGCTTGGGGGGGGGGGCAATGCTGGAAGCAGAGGTTTTCGCAGCAGGGGAGCGGTCTCAGAAAAAGGAGACCGCGAGATTGCAGCAGGGGGGGGGGGGGGCGGTCAGAAAAGTAGAGACCTCAAATTTTGGACCGAGTCCTCTGATACCATGTAGAGAAATGGTATAAACCTTGTAGTATATTTTCTTGAGAGGAAAATACAAGTATGAGTACAAATATATAGGAAGAGAGAGGAGGAAGAAAACCTATACAGGAGATGTGGGACTAAAAGAGAGAAAGAAAAATGGGCCTAATATATGGGCCTTTACATAGGCTTTCCTATATTCTCTAACAAAACTAATTAATTAATTTTGTAGTGGATATTTTAATTGACATTCAAAATTATTATGTATTACGGGAATTAAATTCGTTGTTGAAAAAGAATAATATTATGACATTAAGCTATGTGTGCCCCTGGGCCAGGGCACCCTCCAGCAGTCCGGCACTAGACACAGACCAATAGTTTGTCATTTATTTCTTCTTCTTGCTCGCCTTGCTCTTTAATTTTTATGTACTCCCAATAGTTTGTCATTGTTGCCCGCGTATCTAATATTCTAATTTGAGATATTTGCAATTAATTGTCGATATTTATGTTCGCATTATTCATAGTCTTGCATGTGTGCTCACACCATCATTTAGGAAACCCTACAGTTCTATTTATATTTGCAATGTGCTTACCTGCATTTATCTAGGAGTTAGGACTTCGCCTGGCCATCTCCTATAAAATCGTCCTACTTCGGAACTGTTGAATTCTTATTTTCTCCTTTTACATTCTGAAAACGCTTTCAAGAATATTCACCTTTGTAATCAAGTTCCATTGTATTCAAATTTTATGCAGATCTTCTCCCTTCATCGCCCCTCCCATCACTTCAGAGGATGTATATGACAAGATCTCTGAACTTCAGGAAAAGGTAATTTTAGTTCATTCTCTCGTAGAATCAATATTTCTTGTTATCATAATCAGACTGATATGGTCATCTTTCTCTTCCACAGATCTCTAGAGTCAACAGAATCCCAATGCCTAAACCAAAAGCCGAGAAAACTCCCACCAAAGAATCAGCGAGCAAAGAAAACACCGCCGATGCATCCAATTCAACCTCGGATGATAATCCTACTCAAAATGAACAGACGGCGCCCGAACCATCCGGTGCTCCCGACGACCAGCCAGTGAGAGAAACTGAGCTTCACGATGAACTTTGATCTCGTGTTTTTGATGGACAGTGACACAGCATTTTCGATGAATACGCGGGTTCCAGCAGCTACTGTTGGTATCTACCGGAGAGAGCCTCTTCAGAACCCTCCAAGCAGAAATAGTTTATTTTCCAATTATTCTTATTTGAATTGAGAGAACCGTTGGGCCTGGTTGGGTATAGTCAACAAAAAGTTTTGTTAGGCAGCTTAAAAGTTTTCAGATAAACCGGCTCATTTGCCCATACATCCCTCATTATATTATTAAAATGCATAAACGCAACCTTATTTATCTTCTAAGATATAAGTAATTATTACACATTTATGTTAGGGAATTAGTGTGTGTTCAATAACACAGACCCGCCGATCATAATAGCCGACGAAATGCGCTACTACTTAGTTGCTCCTTCAACTGTCTTACAATTTCACTGGTTGCATGCAATATTTTGCAGCTGATTGGAATGTTACTGCATTCACGTGCGTATTTTTAGCCCAAAATATTTTCAGTCATGTAGGTATGTTCATGCGCATATTAATATAATATTGCAGGTACGAATGTACGATCATGCATATTTTTAGGTCAGGTCTCAGCGTTATCAGTCATGTAGGTGTGATTGAGCTTTACCCGTAAATGCTAGAAAGTAAACTTTTAGCCAAACAAGCAGTCTAAATCCTCAAATGTAAGTAAAACGATGTAGCTACTTTTACTATCGTAGTTTCATTCATATTGCCATTGCTTAAATGCTATAGCTGTCTCAAACAAATCTTGAAAGTCCAAATTTTGCTGGAGCGATGCTGTCGCTGGCTTTCAACACAGGAAAGGTATGGTTGTTTTCTATTTCAAATGTTTGGTGGTAGCTCGGGAACATTATTGCATTAAACTTGGATTAGCTAGAGGTGGGTCCACACCATCTTTGAATCTTCTCTCACCCTCCCTTCGGATCTTTGATGCCCTCTAATCTAGGATCATTATCGCAAAGAGTGAAGAGCAGCTGAAGAGTGCCTAAAGTGTTCTATAGGGATTCTGACGGTTTCAATGATTTTGTTGGTGTTACATAAATTATTGTTATTTAATAGTAATATATTATAAATGTTTACTATTTAGCCACTTTCTACTTAATTAATGATAGGAAATTGATTTTGAATTTAGAATTATTACTTTTTTAAGGCAATTGTTATAAGCACACCAGTTTTGGCTATTCGCACACCAATTTCTATGAGTTATTTCGCGCTTTTTGAAAATACGCCTTGTACATGCATTTTTAGGAAAAGTTTTCAACACAAAAATTGCAGATCTCGTCGAGATCTACAAATTTCGTGTTGAACACTTTTCCTAAAAATGCATGCACAAGGCTTATTTTTAAAAATTCGCTTTAGTTGCGATCAGTTTTGAAAATACGCCTTGTGCGTGCATTTTTAGGAAAAGTGTTCGACACGAAAGTTGTAGATCTAGACGAGATCTACAATTTTTGTGTTGAAACACTTTTCCTAAAAATGTACGCACAAGGCGTATTTTCAAAAGACGTGTAATAACTTATTGAAATTGATGTGTGAATAGCCAAAACTGGTGTGCTTATAGCAATTGCCTTTTTTAATGTGAGACTTTCTACACTGCCCAATGGTATAAAATTTAAATCATTTAAATTAGTTCAACATTAACTTTTCGCAATTCTGGAGAATTACTGTCGCCAATACAACAACAACAACAACAGAACCCATATAGTCCCCAATCATTGGGGGTATGGGCGGGGGAAGATTGGAAACAGACCTAACCTTTGGCCCTATGCCCAAAGTGGCTTCTCTCAGAGGAGAAAGACCGAACCTTTGACAATAGATGCACAAAGTGGCTGCTCACAGATTACCACTGAAATAGTGGCCCCCTATACCGTCACGTTTGCTGCGGAATCATGCCCTCAAATCAAAGCCAAAGACATCAGAGAGGGCAGACTCAAAAATCCATTTTGATTTATGTGCACATAACCATGCTTCCTTCATTCAGCATCCAGAGCATTGGTCTTGCAATATTCATATTTTTTTTGTCCTCGATAGCTCGAAGTTGTAGATGTAGGTTTGATCTGTTATAATCAACCCATCAAATTGATGGGTTATTTAATTGACATATCATATTGCTTTAATGGTCCTCCACCCTTACACCATAAGGGATGTCTTTACATGCCAAAATTGAAAACCGATCAAATCGCACCGATTTTAAAATTGAACCTCACAGTTCATTGTTGATTCGGTTTGGAGCATGAGAAAATCCACCCTATATTAGGTTCGAGTCGATTTCTAATTTTTGTAAACCAACCAAATCGAACAGAACCGACTATTTCCAATCTAGCGAATGGCCTGAGAGGTGTCGATCCTTCTTCACCTCTAGTTGAGCTCGCTCATCTAGCGAATGACCTGGAAGGTGTCGACTCATTTCCACCTTCAGTTGAGCTCTCTCGTCTAGCGAATGGTCTGGGAGGTGTCGACTCCCTTCCTCCTTCAGTTGAGCTCCACTTCTGGGAAGGACCTCGCGCGACATATAATCTAGCGCCCATCTCTCTGAACCACGAGTCTTACATTATTTTTTTCGAGCTCATGTCAAGCATGAAAAAAACGGGGATTGTGTATAACCCGTAATTCGTTGAGATCAGAAATGCTAATGTTGGAACCGAGAACTCGATTCACGGAGTTCAGACCCCAGAAAGGGTGTTGCTCGCCCTTACTTCTACCTAGCGAGAACTGACAATGGGGCACTCGGAACTTAGGACACTCGCCAAACAACTAAATCCTCCAAATAGACCCTTGAGCCGCAACGAGGAGGTCCCACCACAAACCCGAAAGATATAAGGATCTTCCCCTCCCAAACCAAGAATGAGCTCGACACCTCAGAAATCCAGAGAGCAGAAAGGAAGAAGCACTCTCTAGGAACCAGAAAATCGATCTTTTTCTAAGGTGCATATGAGAGTCTATTTATAAGATTCTGAAATGGTCTGCGGATAGCGGAATCCCGCCTTTTGGTATCCTCTAACCGCATCCCAAAATGGTCCGCGGATAGCAAAAACCTGCTATTAGGAATTACTATAGGCAGACCACAAAAATACTCGGTGAGTACTTCCCCTTGGTGCACTCGCCCAGAGAGTCGAATGCTCTTACCGAGCTGGGTACTCGCACTCGCTTGCCCTTACTCGCACTCACTTGCCCAATTTTCGTGTTGAACACTTTTGCTAAAAATGCACGCACAAGACGTATTGCCGCCCGAATTGAAACATGGGTGTAACTATAACGATTTTTTAGAAATACGCATTGTGCATGCATTTTTAGGAAAAATGTTCAACACGAAAGTTGTAGATCTCGACGATATCTACAACTTCCGTGTTGAACACTTTTCCTAAAAAGGCTCGTAGAAGCTGTATTTCCAAAAAAACGCGTAATACTTCATATAAAAGGGTCGCGGATAGCCAAAACTGGAGTGCGGTTAACAATTGCCACAAAAAAAAACCCCCTAAAAATAAATAATTTTTCATTGTGTTATCTGTATTTTTCACTTTTTTTTTGGTATAATTCTTTCTTTCTCTTCCGTATAACTCCCAATGAAAGTGTTATTTAGGGTTTCAGTGTGGAGACCGGATTCAGGCGATCAATGGAGTCCGACGAGGAGGATTTTGTCTTCTACGGAACCCCAATCGAGCGGGAGGAGGATACCTCATCTCGCAAGCGAAAGGTCATCGCCGCTGCAGGCAATCTCAGAAGTCTCCCTGCGTGGAAGCAAGAGGTCGGTCTTCGTCCTCACCGATTCCTCTTTTCTTCACACTTTTTAAGTTCTGCTTCTAATTTTACCATTAGTAGGACACATTCACACATTTCATTGCATGGTTTTTTGTTCATCCAACGAAAAATCCCGGGATTCTAATCATTTAGGAACTGTAAGGATTGGCAACTTCGATAACTAGGAGATTTGGCAATTGTTCACAAATTGATCGAGGTCTTCAAAGTAGTATTCCTGTTGAGCTGCCACTAAATAAAGTATGCCATATGCTTGTCTTCGCATTCACAATTTATTCGCAATTAGTCCATCATCAAGTCAACACATCTTCCCTCACGGTTGACTTGAGTGATAACATACTAGTTTGCCTCCATAAATGATTCTCATTTTGTTATGATGTTTATGTGTATTTTCTGAAAGTAATGACCTGCACTACCATCAGTGTTTCACTGCCTTCAGGTGTTATTATAGTTCCTTTGATTAATCTCCTTTGGTGGATATTTGATTTTGTTGTCCCTCAAACTTCACTCTTTTTGCAAGGTTGAAAAGTTTATGCCATTCTAGGTTTGCAGCATTTTGCAACTTTATTAGCTCTGTAAATTTAATCATTGATGAATGTTATTTTACTTTATTTTGTCTAAATCTTTTCATTACAATATCCTTTTGCTGTTTTAGCATATTATCTTTTAGACTGCCATTGAGTCTCAGTATTTATTCCTAACCTTTACTATGATATTTTCGACAAATTTCCAATAGTTCTCGGAACCTAATTCAAAACTTTTTATTTTAAGAGGAACACACAGATTATATGGCATGAAATGCGTTTTGAATTGCTTGTCAATATTAATAGTTGTGTTTTCTGAATAGTCAACCATTAATCAATTATTATGTACTTTTGATTTATTTTGCATGCACATTCTAATAAAGAATATGCATAGTCACACACCATATTATTCAAGCAATGCCAATCCAGTTAACTAGATAAAGTATACGTTATGAAAGTCTAGTTCAGAGATTGATGTGGAATAAGTTTGTGAAGTATCGAACCTCAAATTAATCATCTTTTTGTTATATGATGAGTAATATTGTACTTGGATAGGATGTCATCCCCAGTGGGAAGTAATGCATCATAACTTAATTCATTAGTAATGGAAGGTGCGCAAAGAACATTGCTTAGAATTAAGATTAATATTGTACAACCCCTTAAGTCTAATAAAATTAAGATTCCTAAACATCGAGGCATCTTTTAGTGTAATGAATAGAGTTTCATTAAGAACTGTGAAGTTCAACATGCTTGTTCTGATGCACTCTTAGGATGTGTGACTGTTACGGCACTCGAAGTGACAGATCCATATTGGGGGCGCACCTACCGACGTCGCCAACCAACTGAAGCCACCTGACGTTGCTATGTTATTTTCTTAGTGCTTTTTATTTCAGATGTTTGTTCTCACTTGTAGTAAGCCCAGGTGAGGGGCGCGAACCTTATGTTTGGTTTTTAATGTTCGGACCGAGCCGGTTCGTTTTGGTGGGTTTTGGACCTATATGGTCCGGTTGGGTGGGAAGGAAAAAGGAAGCAAGAAATTATCCTCAAATCCCTCTCTCTCTCTCTTAAACCCTCTCGCTCTCTCTCTTCCTTTCCCTCGCCCAGCTATGACGCCCTAACTAGCGCCGCCCCTAGCGCCATCGCTGTCGCCGTGCAGCGTCGCTACCGCCTCCCGTTACCTCGAGCCGCTGCTACCGCCTTCCGCTAGGAGTTCGTCGACCTTCTGTCTCTTCTTCTCTCCCTCTCGATTCCTTCTCTGCCTCCCTCCCTCTTCACGACGGCCTTCACCACGGGTTCCTCCCAAACGTGGGGTTCTTCCTCCTCTTCGGGTCCTCTCACACGGTCCAGATCGGCAACGATCCAAGCCCATAACAGTGACCTCCTGATGTTGCACTAAAGACACAAAACAGTAAGTTCTATTAGGTAAAAATAGACAAGATAACTGAGTTTGGGATATTACAAATGATATCAGAGCTTTACATGAGCCAAACAATGAAACAACGCACCATGCATGGCAATGCTATATGATGGGAGCCACCAGTTGAATTACTGTGGTACAAAGTGCTATGGTTTGAGTCACCTGTTGAACATACATGAGCCACCTATCGAATCCTATGCGCATGGTGGATGATTCTGGAATTTGTGCGAGGTTAAATAATGGTGTTAGTTTCTTAAGTGGTTTGTAAGAACTTTTGTAGCAAAAGTAGAGCATTCAAACATCTGGTGCCTTATGGTGAAAATGTTTAGACTTTCATTAGGAACTACAAACATAAGCATGCTTATGGTGGATTCCCGGGGTGGGGACCTCCTAAGAAGTTGCACCAAGGGGACACAATCATGAGCTCTATTAGGCCAAAGATGACAATATCTTTAAGTTTAAGAGTTCGGGTTTTACAATTTTGCTAAATATAATTTAAGGACCTCGAATGGAAAACAAGCAATGAAGTAGGTATTATTGTAGATACTACTTGGAGGGATGAAGTTGTTGGGGTAAACAGAAAAGGTGATAAAATTTTAGCTCTTAAATTAATCGTAGGAAAGGAAACTATTAATGTAATTACTGTTTATGCGCCACAAGTAGGATTAAGTGAAGCTATTAAAGTACAATTTTTGGAAGACTTAGAAGATTTGGTAAGAGAAATTCCACAAAGCGAGAAATTTTCATTGGAGGAGACTTAAATGGACATGCATGGAAGAAAAATACGGATTATACAGATGTTCATGGAGGATTTGGGTATGGAGAAAGAAATGAAGAAGGAAGAATCATTCTAGACTTTGTCATAGCACATGAGCTAATTGTGACAAATACGTTCTACATGAAGAGGGAAGAACACTTAATTACGTTCAAGAGCGGACAAGATAGGTCATAAATTGACTATTTTATGACTCGCAAAATGGATAAAAAGATTTGTAAGAATTGTAAAGTCATACCAGGAGAAAGTTTGACAACGCAACAAAGGCTAGTGGTGTTGGATGTGCAAATTAAATATAGTAACTTTAAGAGAAAAACAAAAGTGTTTCCAAAAATTCGGTGGTGGAATTTGAAGAAGGAAAAACAGGTTGCTTTCAAGGCAGCGGTTTTAGAACAAATAATTGATGATCCTTATGTTGATACTAGTGTCACATGGGAAGTTATGTCTTCTCATTTAAGGTTAAGTGGAAAGAACGTACTTGGAGAGTCAAAAAGTTGTGTGCCCCCACACAGATTCTTGGTGTTGGAAAAATGAAGTTCAAGACAAAGTGAGGGCAAAGAGGGTCAGCTACAAAACATTATATGCTTGTAGGAATGATGAAAACTTGACAAAGTATAAAGTCATCAAAAAAGAAGCTAAAAGTGCAGTAAGTAAAACAAGAAGTCAAGCTTATGAAGAATTTTACAAACGACTAGATACCAAAGATGGAGAGCGTGATATATATAAAATTGCTCGAGCTAGAGATAGAAAGACAATAGATTTAAGCCAAGTTAAATGCATAAAAGATGAATCAGATACGGTTTTGACGGATGATGTGGCTATTAAGGAGTGATGAAAAATATACTTTTATCAACTATACAATGAAGAAAAAGGCAATGAACTGAACTTGGAAGAGTTAAGTAAATTAGAGGAGTATAGAAACATAACTTTTTATCGTAAAATTCAAGCATCAGAGATAGATGACGCTCTAAAGAAGATGAAAAATGGAAAAGGCGGTTGGGCCAGACGATATACCCATTTAAGTATGGAAATGCTTAGGGAGGGAAGAAATTTTATGGCTTACAAGTTTCTTCAATAAGATACTGAAGACAAAGAAGATGTAAGACCAATGGAGAGAAAATATTTTTGTACTTTTGTATAAGAACAAAAGAGATATACAAAATTGTGTCAATTACAGGAGAATTAAATTAATGAGTCATACTATGAAACTATGAGAACGCGTAATAGAGAGAAGAGTTAGACGAGAGACTAGCATCTCAGAGAATCAATTTGGATTCATGCCAGAGAGGTCGACTATGGAAGCTATACATCTCTTGAGGAGACTCATTGACAACTATTGGGAAAGACAAAAAGATTTGCATATGTTGTTTATTAATCTGGAGAAGGCTTATGATGGGGTTCCAAGAGAGGTCTTGTGGAGAGTCTTAGAAAAGAAAGGTGTAAATGTATCATACATTGACGCAATCAAAGATATGTATACAAATTCAGTGACCAGGGTGATGACATCTGGAGGATTAACACATGAATTTCCCTATCGTCGTTAGCTTATATCAAGGGTCAGCTTTAAGTCCTTATCTCTTTACCCTTATCTTAGATGAGCTCACCGGACATATCCAACAAGCACTACCTTGGTGTTTATTATTTGCCGATGATATTGTTTTGGTCGATCAGACGCGCGAGGGTGTAAACGCAAAACTTGAATCTTGGCGAGACACTTTAGAAAAGAAGGGTTTTAGGTTGAGCAGGCCAATGACGGAGTATATAGAGCTTAAATTTAGTAGTGCAAGAAGGTCGGATGACTCCGTCATTAAATTGGGTGACCAAGATATTTCCCGCAGTGAGTGCTTTAAATATTTGGGATCGATAATTAAAAAAGATGGAGGTGTAGATAAAGATGTGATATATAGAATCCAAGCAGGTTGGTTGAAGTGGAGAGTCGCGTCTGGGATCTTATGTGATCGTAAAGTACCATTAAAACTTAAAGGCAAGTTTTACCGTACTGCAATTAGGCTAGCAATGCTCTACGGTTCTGAGTGTTGGTCAGTGAATGGTGCACATGAGCAAAAAATGAGAGTTGCGGAGATGAGAATGCTTAGGTGGATGTGTGGTCACACGAGACTAGATAAAATTAGGAATGAATGTATCAGGGATAAGACATGAGTGACGCCAATTGTAGAGAAGATGCGAGAAGCTCGTTTAAGATGGTTCGGACATGTACATAGGAGACCATTAGAGGCACCTTTTATGCGTTCTGAGAGTTTAGTCACTAGACATGTTAAACGGGGGAGGGGTAGACCAAAAAAGACTTGGAATGAAACTATAAGGAAAGATATGATGTACTTAGGTATTAATGAGGCTATGATTTAAGATAGGGTGCAATGGCGACAAAGGATCCATATAGCCGACCCCACTATGGTGCGATAAAGGCTTGAGTGTTGTTGTTGTTGAATGGAAGACAAAGATTAGTGACAGAACAAGTAAAAGGGCGTTTTTTTGCTTGCTTAGAGGAACTAAAGTGAAAATGGAAAGACTCCAAGGACATTTGGAATTGTTATGAGCATTGTATGTTAGGAATTTTAACAATATAAGTGGGGTAGAAATTGTAGTTGATAGAGAATCGGAAGATACAATTGTTGTGTTGGATATGATAAATTATAGGTGATGTTTATTAACCTAATTATTGACCAGGACATGAAATGTGGTTAGTGCCTCCTCTGGTCTGCTTTGAAATAAATTTTAAAGGTTAATTTTGGGGTGATAGTTATTACAAATTTTACATCTGTAAGAGTTGATAGTTTGTGTTTTATTTTTACGGAAATAGCTCTTGAGGATTCATAATGGGTGAGGACTAAGACATAGAAAAGCAAAAAGAGCAGTTACTTTTAAAAATGGAATCTCTAAATCACAAAAATACTTCTTTTTACATGGAAGGAAAGAAAAATCTTTTTGTGAAGCAAAGTGGTTCTAGATTACTGGAGAGCGTTTGAACTTGAGGTAATTTCCTCCTTATGTCTAAGACATCTATCTAGATCTCTCGTGCAAACACTAGCCGAAAGGGACTATGGGAGAGATCTGAAAGGTGAGGGAATTTTTTTGTTTAGTGCCCCGCCCAACTGTCTAAATCTTGATCTGAGATCCTGACGGCTAGATTTTGAACTTGAGGGGAATTTTCGCTCTATGATGCCCTTAGTTATTCAAGGCGCAAGGCGCAAAGAGGTCTTGGAGCCTAGGCACAAGGCTCAAGGAGCGGGTGCACGCCTGACAAGGCAATGTGAAATCACATCCATTTTAAATAATCAGCATCAAACATCATTTCATCTTCTCGATCAAATTCTTCATCTATTCTGCTAATTAACCATTCATTACTATCGTTTATATCTCTTAAAAATAGAATCAATGTGGTCACTTGTATCATATCTAAGTCTCAACGCACAATTATCTTTCATAAACACAAAATAAAAAAAAATTTATTGAGTTACATTATTTTTTTCTTTATTTTTGAAAAAAAATTTTACAACAAAAATCTCATTCATGCACACCTTTGATATTTCAAAGGCGCAAATAAGGCGCACGAAGGCGCAAACCTTTAAGCCTGGTGAGTCTTGAGTCTTAGGCGCACCTTTAACAACAACCGTCATTCTTCTAGATATCTTACCCAACGAGAAACACCGGCAAATTTTTTGATTTACAAGTCAACTCTCTCTGCACTTAAGTGCTACTAACTGTACTATACAAATAAAATGAAAAAATGTGTATCATGTTTCATAATATCATTATACAATTTCCCATCGTCATTTTTTTATGTGTATGTGTTCGACTTAAAACGAAGTTGTTTGATTGATTTAGTGGGACACCTGAAAAATTAATAAGCATACTCATTGTAAATTGTATATGGGTATCCTAATTTAATACTAGTCAATCTTCTTTTTCTGTAACTGACCTACAATACTCTGGTATTGCTACCGAAATACCTAGAAGGTGATGCGGAACGAAGATGCAGATCTGTAGCAGAGGACGAGTTTTGGGCCCGTTCGGGGCCGATTGACTACTTACCATATATGGCGTAACACAATTATCTTTCATAAACACAAAATAAATAAAAAATTATTGAGTTCTTACATTATTTTTTTTCTTTATTTTTGAAAAAAAAAATTTACAACAAAAATCTCATTCATGCGCACATTTGATATTCCAAAGGCGCAAATAAGGCGCACGAAGGCGCAAACCTCTAAGCCTGGTGAGTCTTGAGTCTTAGGCGCACCTTTAACAACAACCGTCATTCTTCTAGATCTCTTACCCAACGAGAAACACTGGCTAATTTTTTTGATTTACAAGTCAACTCTCTCTGCACTTAAGTGCTACTAACTGTACTATACAAATAAAATGAAAAACTGTGTATCATGATTCATAATATCATTATACAATTTCCCTTGATCATTTTTTTATGTGTATGTGTTCGACTTAAAACAAAGTTGTTTGATTGATTTAGTGGGACATCTGAAAAATTAATAAGTATACTCATTGTAAATTGTATCTGGGTATCCTAATTTAATACTAGTCAATCTTCTTTTTCTGTAACTGACCTACAATACTCTGGTATTGCTGCCGAAATACCTAGAAGGTGATGCGGAACGAAGATGCGGATCTGCAGCAGAGGACGAGTTTTGGGCCCGTTCGGGGCCGATTGGCTACTTACCATATATGGCGTATCTGGATCGATGACCCGACTTCACGGATGTGTCCGGCCCGTCGTTTGCACACGATTTCATATATTATATTGTTATTTTGGCTTTTATTTTGATGTAATCGGGCTACCCCATCTCCGACCAATCATAGTCGTTGATGGTGGAATGCTCTAGTATCTCTTTATTATAAATAAAGGTGTAGGGGGTTGTTTGTGATAGAGTGAATGAATGAATGGAATTCCACAATAAGGATACATATGTATATATACACAAGAGGGGTTCCCAACACCTAGAGGTGAGCCTAAGAGAGTCTACCACCATAATATACAATATAATGCATAATACATCTAACACCCCCCTCAAACTCACGGGGGTTCATACACCGAGAGTTTGGATAATAGATAAGCATGTTGAGACCGAGTCTGCGGCTTAGTCATCAAGTCTGCAAGCTGCTGCTCAGAAGGAACAAAGGAAGGAGCAAGAGTTCCCCGACCATACTGCTCACGAAGGAAGAAAGCATCCACCTCGATGTGCTTGGAAAGAGAATGCTTCACCGGATTCAAGGTGATCTGAATGGCACCGGTGTTATCACAGTGGAGTGGAGTGGGATCCGGAGAAGAGACACCAAGATCCTCAAGGAGCCAGCAGAGCCAAATAATGTCCTCAGTAGTAGTAGCCATGACACGCAGCTCAGCCTCAGTACTGGAACGAGAAACCCCGGTCTGTTTCTTGGACTTCCAGGCAATAAGTGAAGTACCCAAGAATAGACAGAAACCAGTAACAGATCGGCGGTCAACGGGATCACTGGCCCAAGTGGCATCCGAGTAAGCACGAAGGAGCAGAGGACTGCTACTGGAGTAGAAGAGACCACGTGAAATCGTCGCCCGGAGATAACGCAGCAGCCGCAATAGATGACCGTAATGCACAGAGGTGGGCGCACCAACAAACTGGCTCAAAACATGAACAACATGTGCAATATCGGGCCGAGTAATAGTAAGGTAGACGAGGCTCCCGACAATGTGACGATAACGAGTAGGATCAGAGAGTGGAACCCCATCATCCGGTCGTAACTGAAGGTGAAGCTCCATAGGGGTGTCCACGGTGCGAGAGTCTGAAAACCACGGTCTGTAGAGGTGACCTCAAGGCCCAAGAAATAGCTCAGCTGTCCAAGATCAGTCATCTGAAATTGCTGCTGGAGGTGATGCTTGACGAATGTCACATGAGTAGGGTCATCATCAGTAATAATCATGTCATCCACATAAAGTAATAGAAGAGTCCGGCCGCGAGAAGAGGAGTGCACAAATAAGGCTGGATCATGCGGGCTCGGCTGAAAACCGGCGGCAGTAATGGCCGAACTGAAACGAGCAAACCACGCGCGGGGCGCCTGCTTGAGCCCGTAAAGAGCTCGTCTCAAGCGACAAACAAGTCCTGGAGGAGAGGAAAGACCGGGAGGAGGGAGCATGTACACCTCTTGCTGAAGGTCACCATGAAGAAAAGCGTTCTTCACATCGAGCTGGAACAGAGACCAGCGACGAACAGCTGCAACAACAATAAGAGTGCGGATCGTGGTCATGTGAGCAACAGGGGCAAAAGTCTCATCATAGTCACGTCCATGCTCCTGCTGAAAACCATGAGCCACGAGGCGGGCCTTGTACCTCTCTACAGAACCATCTGAGCGAGTCTTCACCTTGAAGACCCACTTGCAAGTAATAGGAACAGCGCCAGGGGGGGAGAGAAACAAGCTCCCAGGTACGAGTGTGCTCAAGCGCCTCCAACTCAGCAGACATGGCAGTCTGCCACTCAGGTATCTGGGCAGCCTCACGATAGGAAGTCGGCTCTGGAGTACCACAGGCGGTAGCAGGGAGAGCAGGCAGGTCCAGAGGAAGTGCAGCAAGATTGAGGCGGTCGGGAGGACGTCGCTCACGAGGTGGGTTGCGACGAGCAGGAGGGTCATCCACAGGGACCTCGCTGGAGGAGACGGGCACTGAGTCGGGGGGCACAGGAGACGAAGGACCAAGAGGGGGACGACGAGTGTAGTGATATGGAAGGGGAGCGACGAGCGTATCAGAAGAAGAGGTGGAAGTAGAGATCGGAGAAGTCGGAGATGTCGGAGATGGAGTGGTCGGTGGTAGGAGGAGAGGAGGAGGACATACCGGTGGAGAGATGGGAAGTGTGAGAAACTACACATCAGATGGGGTCACAGATGAGTGTGAGGTCGGAGAGACGGATGACACAAAGAATGGGTGAGACTCATCAAAAGTGACGTCACGTGAGATACGAAGACGACGAGCAACAAGGTCATAACATCGATAGCCCTTGTGCTCAGTACTATACCCAAGAAAGACACATGGCACGGACTGAGCAGAGAGCTTAGTTCGCTCTCGTGGAGGGAGAAGGACGTAACACCGACAGCCAAAAACACGAAGACGAGTGTAACGTGGAGGTCGAGAGTACAAACACTCACCAGGACACTGGCCCTGAAGGAAGGTGGATGGCTGCAGGTTAATAAGATAGACAACAGTGGAAACAGCCTCAGCCCAAAAGTGAGGAGGGACATGAGATGAGATAAGAAGAGTGCGTGCTGTCTCGACAATATGACGATGCTTCCTTTCAGCGATGCCATTCTGAGCATGGGCACCGGGACAGGAAAGCTGGGGGAGAGTGCCATGAGTAGCCAGCAGATCGCGAAAAGCATGAGAGAGATACTCCCCCCCCGGAATCGGAGCGAAAAATACGAATGGAAGCGGAAAACTGGGTGCGCACCATAGCAGAAAAAGTAGCATATATCTGGAAGAAATCAGAACGAGCATGCATAAAGTAAATCCAACAGTAACGAGAATAATCATCAACAAATATAACATAATATCGATGACCGCCCTTTGATACAAAAGGTGCGGGACCCCAGACATCAGAATGAACTAAATCAAAAGGACGCGAAGATCTTGACTCACTAGACGGATAAGGGAGTTGGAGCTGTTTACCAAGCTTACAACCCGTACAAGAATGAGACCGATCAACAGAAACACGACCCAGAAAACCATGACTAATAAGCGACGCAAGGCGTGGGCCACTGGGATGACCAAGACGGTGATGCCACTGAGAAAAGGCCACCGACGGAAGACAAAAGGTGACAGCAGCCGGAGATGACGAAGTGGAAGGAAGATGGAGGCGATCAAGGACGTACACCCCACTACGGCGACGGCCAACTCCAAGGAGTGTCCCTATCAGACGATCCTGCACACGACAAACAAACTCATCAAAAACAACAAGGCAACCATGAGATGTGAGTTGGCTGGCGGATATAAGATTCATGGATAACTTGGGTATGTAGGCAACGTCGGGGATATGGAAATGGCTAGTATGAAGGAGGCCACGACTAGTAATGGGGAGAATAGTACCATTGGCTACCATGATACTAAGGGCAGGGCAAACGGGCTGGCAGGATGAGAGGTGTGTGGCATCATGTGTCATATGAAAAGAAGCTCCAGAGTCAAGCAACCAGTCGGAGGAAGAGATACCTGAAGGGGCGGAAGCTGCCGGCTGAGAGGTAGAAGCATCAGAAGCATCCGGTGAAAGAACTGAGACAGTAGAGCGAGACAGGGATCCCTGAGAGAGCTGCTGAGCAATCTGCTGTGCAAGCTCAGAAATAGAGAGAGACTGTGCCACGACAGAGAAAGGAGCACCGGGAGCACGTTGCTGACCAGACTGATGAAGCTTGCGACACTCAGATTTGATATGACCCAGGCACTGACAGTAGTGGCAGCGGACAGATGAGCGACGGGGAGCACTGGACTGAGCCGAAACGGGCGCCGGAGGACGAGGAACCGGGCGCACCGGAGCACTATAACCTGAAGAGGGCAGCAGAGGAGCACTGACAAGAGATGTCTGCGGTGGAAGCTGGGGAGCAGCCAGAACAGCGTGAGGCATCCCACCAGGAGAAATAGCGGTGTCCAAGGAGTTGAGGCGAGTCTCCTCAGCGACCACCAAGGACAAAGTATCGCTGAGAGACGGAGGGGGATGCCGGTGTAGAAGCTGAGCGCGAATGGACTCGAACTCGGGGCGTAGGCGCATAAGAAACTCAAACAAGCGCTGACAGTCGCGATCCCGAGAGATAGCAACACACCGAGGGCATGTAGCACAGGGGGAAGGAGCCATCTCGTCGCACTGACGTCAAAGATCAAGGAGCTCGGCAAAGAAGGCCTGAACAGACCGATCACGCTGGTAGCAGACGCCAAGGGTCTGAAACAGAGAGTAGCGTAGGGCCTGACTGGACGGGCTGATAGAAACGGCGCAAGTGATCCCACATCGCCTTGGCCGTAGGGAGCTCGTAGATAGCCATCCGAATGGGAAGCTCGCAAGACTGACAGATCACGGCAATCGTGCGAGAGTCGTCAGAGCGCCATCGCGCTAAGTCGGAGCCCTGGGCGGAGGCGGCCGTGCTGACAGTGGAAGAGTCGGTAGCAGGAGCAGTACCGTCGGAGCAGGAGCAGGCACAGAGCCGTCAATGTGACCCCACAAATCTAGGCCACGGAGAATGACACCGACCGTGGCGGACCAAGCTTTGTAATTTCGCCCATCAAGGATGATGTCAGCCCGTTGAAGGAAGGCGGAGGATTGAGACGAAGCCATCGATCGGTGACTGATCGGAAGCAGTAGACGGATCGATCGCTCCGCTCACGATCGGAAGCAGTAGACGGGATCGGTGAGGAGCAGGAGACGAGATCGATCGGAAGCAGGAGACGAGATCGATAACGGCTCTGTGCGGGATCGATCGGAGCAGGAGCACGGGATCGGTGACGAGCGCAGGAGCACGGGATCGATCGATCGATCGGAGCAGTAGACGGGATCGATCGGTGCGGGATCTATCGGAGCAGGAGCACGGGATCGGAGCAGGAGCACGGGATCGATCGGAGCAGGAGCACGGGATCGATCCGTCTACTGCTTCCGATCAGTCACCGATCGATGGCTTCGTCTCAATCCTCCGCCGCCTCCCCTACAATATAATGCATAATACATCTAACAGTTTGAAGCTATTGCAGAATTTGGAGAAAGCTATTCCCGAATTCCTGCGATCACTCCACGGTGCTGACTCCGTGGAATCCTAGGTGACGACTCCTAGGCCCTCTCCCGCTCCTCAAAGGTATTCCCTATCGATAGCCACCTTCCTCCACCTTCAAAATCCTCCACCGCCTCCCCTACAGTCCTCCAAACACCCAGCAGCCTCCTCCTCCCTGCTGTCCAGAAAATTGCCTCCAGTTTCCCTGTCTGTTGCCTCCCTTCCAGCCACCTTTCCTCCTTGCCGCCGCCCTCCAGTCGCCCC
Organism: Dactylorhiza incarnata; assembly: GCA_033032865.1. Lineage (NCBI taxonomy): Eukaryota > Viridiplantae > Streptophyta > Magnoliopsida > Asparagales > Orchidaceae > Dactylorhiza > Dactylorhiza incarnata. The sequence continues at coordinate 3,451,160 of JAWHQI010000123.1, read as the reverse complement.
AGCCTACCGCCGCCCCTTCCAACCACCACTTCACTTGCCACCGCCCCCTTCCCAAACATCCCAGTCCCCCACCGCCTCCACTACAAGCCTCCTACAACCACCCCACCCAAATCTGTCCTTTCTCAATCCGACCACATCCAAAACAGTCAACCCTCCCCTCAAACTGCCCAGATCTGCCGCTCCCGCCCACCAACAGCCTTGTCTCCCTCCTCCCTCCACCCAGTCCTCTTACCCATAATCAACCCCTTCCACCAAGATCTACCCTGATACAGTCGCCCAACTTCCAAAATAGCCACCTCCATCTAGATCTAGCCCTATAGCCACGGATTTCAGCAACCACGCCGTTCCTCTTCGCCAGATCTACCCTCCTACGACAACCCCCATATTTTGTGAGTGCTTATTTGTTGTATTGAAATTTAATTCTCATTATTAATATGGTGTTGTAGTCTCATGCTTGCTTGGATCTATAGTTTTGTGTTGTTTGCTCTAGATTATACACATTCAGTGACCAGGGTGAGGACATCTGGAGGATTAACACAGGAATTCCATATCGTCGTTGGCTTACATCAAGGGTCAGCTTTAAGCCCTTTCTCTTTACCCTCATCTTAGATGAGCTCACCGGACATATCCAACAAGCACTACCTTGGTGTTTATTATTTGCAGATGATATTGTTTTGGTCGATGAGACGCGCGAGGGTGTAAACGCGAAACTTGAATCTTGGCGAGACACTTTAGAAAAGAAGGGTTTTAGGTTGAGCAGGACAAAGACAGAGTATATAGAGTAATAGAGCTTCAATTTAGTAGTGCAAGAAGGTCAGATGACTCCGTCATTAAATTGGGTGACCAAGATATTTCCTGCAATGAGTGCTTTAAATATCTGGGATCGATAATTCAAAAAGGAGGAGGTGTTGATAAAGATGTGATACATAGAAGCCAAGCAGGTTGGTTGAAGTAGAGAGGCACGTCTGGGATCTTATGTGATCGTAAAGTACCATTAAAACTTAAAGGCAAGTTTTACCGTACTGCAATTAGGCCAGCTCTACGGTTTTGAGTGTTGGGCAGTGAATGGTGTACATGAGCAAAAAATGGGAGTTGCGGAGATGAGAATGCTTAGGTGGATGTGTGGTCACACGAGACTGGATAAAATTAGGAATGAATGTATCAGGGATAAGACAGGAGTGACGCCAATTGTAGAGAAAATGCGAGAAGCTCGTTTAAGATGGTTCGGACATGTACATAGGAGACTATTAAAGGCACCTGTTAGGCGTTGTGAGAGTTTAGTCACTAGACATGTTAAACGGGGGAGAGGTAGACCAAAAAAGACTTGGAATGAAACTATAAGGAAAGATATGATGTACTTAGGTATTAGTGAGGCTATGATTAAAGATAGGGCGCAATGGCGACAAAGGATCCATATAGCCGACCCCACTATTGTGGGATAAAGGCTTGAGTGTTGTTGTTGTTGTTGAAGAACTATTCGCCGCGCGTTCTTGCTTTGACCCTCCACGCGGAGGAAAACCATTGCTTGTTCGCTTAAAGATATTATTTTGCGTTTGCTAAAATTATCTGAGTGTGATTTAATTATTCATTATCTGATTTTGATTTCTCCGTCGGGCTTTGCATGCATGTCATATAGTGTTCAATGGTATTAGATTTACTGTCCCGACACTTCATTTAGGATTGCATGTTAGTCGCGCACCCACATAGCCTACCCTACATCAGAAGGTCTCTGGAATTTATAATAGTTTCCACTGTCTCCAAGAAATCTCTATATTCCCATTTCAACAAGAAGCACCGACTAAATTCTTGGTTTGTTGGTCACACCCCCCTCCTCTGTTGTCTAGCCCACTCAATAGAAGTCAACCTGCCCACTCAAAAAAAGTTGATGATATTTTATGCTATCTGCCCTCTGTTTTACCATTGAACAAAACCGTATAATGAATGACCATATAATGAAAATTCTTCTGGCACTATAGTTTTTCTTCATGGGTCTTTCATATAGAAAATCCTCGTCTTGTCTCATTTTCTTTGTTATTTGTTTCAGCAAGCTTTTCGATACCTTTACTTACGTTGTAAACTTAATTTCTATTCATGTATTATCCTTTAAAAAAATAAATGCTAGCATGCTTTCTTATAATCATTTTGATGACATAGCTCTATGATTTATTAACAGTCTATTGGCATAAGTCTGTCAATTTTCAAACCTATATGAAAGTTTATCTATAATATTCCTTCATGCATCAGTGTGTGCATTTAATATTTATTTCCTAGTTGCTCCGTTTGGCTTGACTTCTTCCTTAGATATCATCCTAGGTTCTTTTGCTACATTTTTTCTAGTGTAGGGACTAAAATATGCGAGATACAGGTGACAGATGAGGAAGGACGAAGACGTTTTCATGGAGCATTTACTGGTGGTTTCTCTGCAGGTTATTATAATACTGCTGGCTCAAAAGAAGGTACATTTAACTTCCATAGAGAGATTTCAAATATAAAATGTAAGTTTGCTGGATCTTTTTGTGTATTCACTTCTTTTTCATGTCCTGCAGGGTGGCGTCCACAGACATTCACATCTTCAAGGAAGAATAGAGCTGAAGTTAATAAACAAAGTATCTATAACTTTCTTGATGAAGATGATATTAAGGTAATAGTTGTCGTGCACATGTCCTGCCAATATGGTTTAGCCTCACCTATTTTAGAAAACATGATCTGGTCTGCTAGGTGTTTATTTCCTCCTCTCTATATGCAGTTCTTTTTTATTTTCTATATGGTAGGGTCCAAGTTCTTTTTCCTGTGCTTCTACCATAGGATATGGGTGGGCAACCATTGGAGACTTCTCTCAAATTTGATACCTTTGGATTCACAGCAGCAGAAGTTGCTCGTAAGCATGCGGAGAGGGAACAGAAGAACAGGTTTCATTTTTTTTTGCAGCACGCATATTGGCTAGTGAACAATAGGTTTTTTTGCACTATAAAATGCTGCTTTATTGTGATATTTTGGCATCTTCAATTAATATATTTCTATTTTGTGTCTATAGTTGTTTCCGTGAGTTGATTATGGAGGTTTCAGTCACTATTTAAGATGTATAATAATCCTTGGCTTTTCAAATTGGAATGACAATCTTTTGAATGAATTTTTTATTTGGAATTTGTTTGAATAATAAAGCCAAATCTCGTACATGTTAAGGCAAGAGATACCATCAAGGAGCTGAGACCAATGAGATAAGATGCAAATATTTACCTATTTTTGGTAAGGTGTTCAGTTACTCAAAACTTAATTAATGTAATCCTGTGAGTCTGTGTAATAATTGCATTTGCAACATATTCTGCATAGAACTTTGAACTTTATATGTCATACAAATCTAAGGCGCATTTTATATCAAGAAATTAATGGTCGGGTGTGTGGGTGTGGAATGTCCTCGTGTCATCCTTCCGAGGGGACGCCTGACAAAAGTAGAGAGATCAGTGTGGGCTCCCACATACTCCATATCATTAAAGGGTACAATGATGCTCTCCTCGTAAGACCAAGAGCCACCCTCGTGGAGGGACCAACAATATCAGGGGATAAGTGAGAATCTCAAAGGGCTCCGCAAGGTTTTACCAAAACTTGTCGGAGTATCCTTTTGGTGGATGCATAAGTGCGATTAATATGCATCGTCCCTTGCAACATCTTTTGTGAAAACTTTTTTTTGTAAGTGCTAGAGAAATCATGCAAGGGCTCCGAGTAGGTCTGCTTGCGTCTTTTAGGCTGCCCACAACCGCTAACAACTACCTGATAGGCAGGATGCTCGGGCCTATAAATATGATTGTCTTGGTAAAAAGTAGAGGGATAAGTTCTTGGAGCTCTCTCTCCAAACCCCCTCACCTCTCACTAAACTTCTACTTAGATTTCATATGGGGAGTAGTTTGCACTTTGGGGTAGTAGAGGGACTTCCAAATAAAGTTGATGCATTTTTAATTTCCTCTCTTTAACGAGTACTCTCCTTGCCTCATATTCTTAGCATATGCATATGAATATTGTTTTTTGGCTTCAATAAAATGGGCATGCGTCTTAGATGCGGCCAAGGGTTAGAAAGGTCTTGACGATGGGACAAGACGACAACGACAATTCTTCGAGGGACGTCATCCCTCCAGAGTTTTTGAAGCACACAACCCGACCTGACTACTTGTTTCCGAAAGAGCACCAAAATAATTGTGCTCAAGCCAGCCGGCATCGACACCTCGTCACAACCAATACCAACTGTAATAATTCATCTGTCAATCTTGCGCTAGAGAGAAATCGCCCAACATGAGCAATGAGATTGAGTTTATAGAGCTGACAGGAGGTGCAGACATGCCAACCGACTTTCGACTACCACGATTGTGTCAACCCCTACGATCGGGATTAAAAGGGAAGCCATTCCCAAGCCACCCAACAAGGTTTAGGGAACCACAACTCCCCCACTTCTCAGGACGGGTGACCCTGGCTGCCGCCTCCGATGGTTCAAATCTTATGTCTCCCTCAGTAATTGACTAATGCATTGAGATGCAGGTTATTCTCGATAACCCTCGAAGGGAAGGTGTGAGACTGATTCTACCTCTTGTCTTCGGCAATGTTGCGCAATCATGAAGATTAAGGGAATCTATATGCGATCTGAGAGAAGACAATGAGTTAGCATATGAATCCATAAGGTGATGAGAAAGGAAGTGATCTCGCAGAACCTACCTCTGATGGGCTCAATGACCGAGTCCAACCGTCGCTAAAAATTATGCACATCCAATTTGTTGTCTTTTAAGAATGCGACAGATTACGCATCAACGCCCAATAACTTCGGGATATTGAAAACACTCTTCTGTCGCGCGGTCGCGCCTCAGTGCGATGGTGGATATAGCCTAATTCTCTCTTGATGAATATGAAGCTCTGGATCCAGTGGTGGATTTTGTTCTTCGTATTCTTCAAATTTAGATTGGAGATCCCAAAAAAGATCATAATGTCCTTATGTGCTTGCGAGAAGAATGCTTTTTCTGAACAACTAGATGTCCATCAAGAATTTGCGTGTTTGGACATTCGCGGACACCGATTTCATCCTGTCGTGGAAAATCAGTGGTGCAAGGTGGGAGATGACACCATGCAAAGATTAAAGGAACTCGAGTGGTTGATTCCTGAGAAACGTTCTATTACTTGTCACAACATATTCATATAGTTCAAGCCAACAATATTGTCCTCTTTGGGTTCTTCCCTCCTGCAATGCTACAGCTCGAGTGGCTCGGATTCCACCTCCGAGTATGACGAACTCCCAAGTAGCGTCGATCAGAACGTAAACAACGACGACTGAAGACCCCGTCCTTTTGGTACCACATTTTTTCTATTTCTTTCTTTCTTTTTGATTAGAAATGTTTATGAAAATGCGGGATCGCACACCAAAACATGTAACCAATTTCTATTAATACTTATAAAAAAATATTTTTTTTACATATGTTTCTTGCCGCTCATTGTTCTTCCTTGAGTTGGCTTTGCGATTTTTCCTACATGCTCGATCGTCGAGAAATCTAGGTATGTGTGTGTTTCGAGTAGATGGTTCCGGCGACTTGGGATTCTCGCTTACCCCTCGTGCCTTCTTGAGTGCAAGGGAAACAACATTGATGACTAGTCAGACTGAGGGAAAACAACTAAATATTTGGTTGGTGAGGCGAGAACTTTTCTTTATTAGTGATTTGGCAGGCTGAAAAGCCTGGTTGAAATTCCTTTGATAGATAGCAGTCTGGCAGGGTGAATAGAGTGACTGAGAACTTCATTCGCTATGGCGGGCTAAAGAACTTCGTCGAGATACCTTTGATAGATATAGTTATTTGGCGAACTAAAGAGTCTGACCTAGAAATTCACCCTATGTGTTATCTGGTGGACTGAAAATCCTGTCCAGGATCCCGTTGATGGATAGTAGTCTAGAGTATTGAAGGGCCTGCCGAGAACTTCTCTTAATTGGTGATCTGGTGTGCTGAAATCCCTTTGAGAGATGGCGGTCTAGCAGGCTGAATTGCTTGGTCGGGATCATTGTTTAATGGGCGATCTGGCGCCCTTAAAGAAATCTGGCTAAGATCCTCTTAATAGATAGCGGTCTGGCGAGTTGAAGAGCCTGACCGAGATCTTCTCTTAAACGCTCATGTGTCCCATTAACATGCCAATCACACTCCCTCCTCTTTGAGAGTAGGAGGCTGCCTATTATCATTGTTTAACCCATTGCGTTTGGGATATAATTGATCCGGGGGATTACGACTGTTTTCTCAAGAATGGTCTAGTTCGACAATTAACAATTATAAGAATATTTAACACCAAGTTCGACTAAACTTCTTGATGTATCTACTTCCTCGTCTTTGAGAGTAGACGAATGTTGATCATCGCCGCTGACTGGGGTCGTGCAGGATAATCGTTGCAGAATTAAGACCAAGTTCTCAAGGACATGTAAGTTTGGTGCTGAACGGTGATGATAATTTCTCAAACTAATTTCGGCCAACTTCTTAATGAATCTTGTTGAGTTGCTGACCGCACTTCCTAGCGTTTGAGAGAAGACCACTGTCGATTATCACCGCCTAGCTGGATCGTGGGTGATAATGGATGTGAGATTAGGGTGTTTTCGAGGACGGGCGGATTCAACGGTTAACAACGACAAGAATATGTTGCACCATTTCATGCATGATAATTTTTTTTTACTTTTCTCATCTCATTTTATTGTCTCCTTAGTTTATTAAGTTCAGCTTAATTACATTGCTCTAATATTTCTTTTTATGACTCCTCTCTTTCTTCGTTTTTGCGCAGTATATACTACGTCACATACACTAATTTATTTACAGAATATTTATCATATTCATAATTCTCCATTCAACTTGTCCTGTAGTCATATTATCAAGGACTTGCATGTTCTGTGACACTCTTTTGCAATCATTACAAAACTTGGATTGTTTTGTACAATGAGGCTGACGATTATGAGTGGTGGTGTGATCAATTACTTAGATGTGTTACATGATGCCCCAATTGCATGTTCTGGAGTGAAATCTACACATTGGAAATCCAAGTAGAAGTGGACTTCCCTTTTTATTATGCATAAAATCTACCCCTGACTATCTTTATTGAGTTTGGAATGTGAGTGATGCTTGTTTGCAAAATATCATCGTAGTACATGAATTCCGATGACTTTTTGTTTTAAACAATTTGTGATTAGAACTCACTTTTCTATTACTATTTGTACCCTTCGTAGTGATAATGCTTACGAATGTTCTCAAATAGTTTCGCCACGTTTATGTCCACACATGAGCTTATTCGTTTGTCTTTCCACCTTGATAGCTCGTATGCGCATACACCTCACAAAATGGTGTGCGGGAACCATCATTTCTTAGAAATTACTTGTGCATTATTATTCTGCATGACTGTGTAAACATGTTTTGGGCGAGGGTGTGCATAACACCTGTTATTTGATTAATGATCTACCATCTTCTATTCATAAAATGGGGGATTTCTTATCATGTCTTGTTCTCAAACAAATTGCTTTATGATGTTGCTTTTCATGATTTGGTTGTGTTTGCTATGCGAGAGGCACTGTCAAGTGTGTTCAAACTGGATCCGCATGCTTTGTAATGTATCTTTATGAGTTATTCACATGCTCATAAGTGGTATCATGTTAAGCTCATGATCTAGGGCGTGGCATAACCGATTTTAATATCTCTTTTATTGAAACCACTCCTCATACTTCCATGATATCTGAGGTTAATTTGACAGATGATGAATTTTTGGCTAATAGGAACACCTATCCTTTTGACACTTCTAATGCTTTTGTGTTCCCCACCCTCACTCCCTCTCTTTAACGGGATTACATGTGACCCTTCAACAATGTTGACCAATCTCTACTTTAGTCTATTTATAATCTAAAACAAGAAAATCTACTATGAATGCACCCAACCTTGTCCTTGATCTTGCTCCTCCCACTTCAGATGTCTCGTTAGTTGGTCATCTATCACCCCAATCTTATATTCCTATTGTTGTTTGGAAAGGTATACACTCTTGTATTACTAACGAAGTCATATGAGGGTTTATTTGTTGTTTTCAATATTTCTTGGATGTTATATTTGTTCCTCGAGGCACTATTGAGGATATTCTAATTGACACGCTGCTATGGATGAAGAGATGTTGTCTCCTAACCAAACCATACTTAGGAGCTTATCATCTTACCTCTTGGAAAGGGGGCAATTGACTGCAAGTGGATATTATTTCCAAAGATGAATGTTGATGTAAGGTGTTGACTACAACGAGGCATTCTCTCATGTAGCCAAATGCACTTTAGTTCATGTGATGCTCGCACTTGGTTTTATGCATGATTGACCCTTACATAATTGATTTTGAAGAATGCTGTTAGGTGTTATGATCCACCGTCAGTTATCCTATTATATTAGTAGTATGTTGTATCGAGTCTTTATTAGGTTGAGTCTTTATTATGGTTGAGTCAAGTTAGAGTGGTCAAGTCTTATTATATTACTCTTTATGCATTTTTAATATTTTATATGTCCGATGTAATTACGGGGTTGCCCCCGGGGATTCTATATATTAGACCCATCTCATGTATTTGAAATTATGAAATGAATTATGAAAAAGTTCTCTCCTCTCTCTAAATTCCTCTCTCTCTCTCTCTAAGCTCTTCTCTCCTTCCTCCACCCTCTAGGGTTTCTTCTTCTCTCATCCCCTCCTCCACCATTCTAGGGCTTGCCCTTTGTATCTCCGCCTCCAACAACCCGGCAACGACCCCAAGCCCATAACAACTTGGTATCAGAGCCATCCTTCCTCGGCGTTACTCTCCGCTGCTCCACGAACCGCCGCCTCCGCTGTTTTTCCGCCAGCCACAGCCGCCGCCTCCCCTGTTCTCCGCACAGCCAATCCACTGTCAGCCGCAACCTCCACTTTCCCCTTCCACGCCGCTGCACGTTTCCACGCCACTGCTGTTCCCGTCGCCGCCTAGCCCAAGTGCTCTGCCTCCTCCCGTCCAGGCGTCCAGCAACTTCTCCACGACACCAGAAGATCCCCTCCTGCGTCTTCCTGTCACGGCAACATTCCGCCAACGTCTTCCTGCGCCATCCACCTCCATCTAGTTCTGATCCCGTCGACCCTACCAGCATCCGCATCCACAAATCCGTCGCGCCCTACTGCCGTAGTGTAGTGACGACGCCGGCTTTCCCTATCGCGAGCCCAGCACAGCCGCTGCTTCGCTTCCCCTTCGCCGTCGCCATCAGACAACTCCCGCCGACGCCGTTTCCCTTTCGAGCCGCAGAATTTCCGCCTGCAAATTTCTGCAAAGTGGCGGTTCCCGCTTCCGCCTCCTCGAGCCCCCCCCCCCCCCAAATTTACGCTCTTTTTTTTATTCCCTCTTATCTGCCTTCCCTCTGCACACGCCACCTCTCCCATTCCTATTTTTATCGGCTTTTGTCTGTATGACTTTTCCTCCTGCACACGCCACCCCACCCCCAACCCTCTTTTTAATTTAACTCATTTCTGTCTCTTCCAACCAACACCCCTTCTTTCTAACTGCACCCCCTCTCCATATTTCAAATGATGAACATGCAAATGCGCGACATACAATTAAGCGCCGCGGACGAAGCCGCCCTTTGTTCAAAGTTGTGGGACATGCTGCAGCCCCTTCAGGCTTCCGCATCTCGCCTCAACACCACCATTGACAAATGGCTCACGTCGGGCCGCTTCGGACCGCCGATTACGCCAGCTGTCCCTCCTCCGCTCGCCGAGGTTCCTCTCACTCCACCGTCACCTACGGTACATTCTGCTCCGCGGCTCTCCTCAGCCGCCTCCTCGGCCCATTCTGACCGCCTCCCGAGGCCGATTCCACCGCCTCCTACACCACCGGCCCCCTCCTTGCCGGTCCCGCTCCCCAAGCCCGCACAACTTGTGCGGCCTCCGCCGTCGTCCCCGCCACCGCCGCCGTCGCCGCCCCTGCCGCCTCTGCCGTCTCCGACCACGCCGCTGCCTCCGCTGCCCGCCACTACTCCGTCGGCCCTTTCGGTCGCATGGCCGTTACTGCCTCGCACCACACCGCCGTTTCCGCCGGACCCCTTCATTTTGCCGGCCGTTGCCCCTTCGGTGGCCCTGCTACTCCGGCCTCCCGCAGCTCCGCCAGACCATCCGGCCTCAGTCCTTCCGCCACTCGTCTTCCCACAGGCGCCGTCGCTACTCCTCGCCGCCGCCACCACCGCGACGGACTTACCAGGCGCTATTTTGGCGCGAGATCAAGGAACCAGAGAAACCGCACATCTTACTCGAGTTTGAGCTGAGGACAAGCTCAAAAAGAAGGACGGGTGGAATGTTAGGTGTTATGATCCACCGTCAGTTATCCTATTATATTAGTAGTATGTTGTATCGAGTCTTTATTAGGTTGAGTCTTTATTATGGTTGAGTCAAGTTAGAGTGGTCAAGTCTTATTATATTACTCTTTATGCATTTTTAATATTTTATATGTCTGATGTAATTACGGGGTTGCCCCCGGGGATTCTATATATTAGACCCATCTCATGTATTTGAAATTATGAAATGAATTATGAAAAAGTTCTCTCCTCCCTCTAAATTCCTCTCTCTCTCTCTCTCTCTCTCTAAGCTCTTCTCTCCTTCCTCCACCCTCTAGGGTTTCTTCTTCTCTCATCCCCTCCTCCACCATTCTAGGGCTTGCCCTTTGTATCTCCGCCTCCAACAACCCGGCAACGACCCCAAGCCCATAACAAATGCCTTTCTTTATAATGATTGATTGATAGTAAATGGAGCAACCACCTTTATTTGTTACTCAGGAGAATTTTGGCAGCATGTGAAAATTGAGAAGCCATTATATGGATTGATATTATTCTCTAGAGCATGGTTTGGATAATTACTAAGGTGGTCTCTAGCTTTGTCATGAAGCGCACACTTGGTGATTATTCCATGTTTGTGGGACATATTAACTATGATTGTATATTTGTATTATGTTTGTTGTTTATTGGATGATATTATTATCATGGGGATTCATTATGCAGATATTTGTCTTTGAAGGCATATATTTAAAAACAGTTAAGTGAGGTGACTCAAAGAAGATGGGTATTACCTATCCCAAAGCAAATCTACCTTAGATATTCTTGCAGAGATGAAAATGCTGGATTGCAAGCTTTTAATTAATTTGATGGAAACGGGTAGCAAATTAGATGATGAGAAATGAGAGTTGTTGAAAGATCCTAAGTTGGTAATTGGTTAGGAAGCCATTTTATCTTACTTCCAAACAACATGATCTGACCTAATTTGTGAGTATGCTCAGTTGGTTGATGGCCGTCTCACAATATTTGAATGGAACTCTTGGAAAAGGTCTATTTTATCGAAGGCGTCGTGTTCATGACTTGGAGGGATATACAAATGTTGACTATAGTGGTTGCATTGATACTTGATGTTTTACTTCAGGCTATTTGATATATGTGGGTGGTAATCTTGTGTCGTGTAAGAGGTTGTTACGTTGTCAGGGAGAAGAAATCGAATGCCCTAGTGGGCTGCCTGGATTAGAGAGAAGAAGGAAGAAGAGAGGAAGATAGATAACCCCTAGGGTTCCCAAATTCAAGATACAATCGAGCATAATCCAAAATACAAGGCATGAATGGTTTATATAACACCCTCAGCCCAACTGCAATAAAAGGAAAGATACATTTGGTTTCCAAAGATATCTGTGCGCCTTATTGACCTTCTTCCGCCGATGTGTCATTAGCGTGCCTTTCACGACACTGGTATACCCGCCACACTGGTGGATGTCCCTCTCCCTCCTCGTCTGTAACAGAAGTAGACTATGGCGTCAGATTACTTAATTTGAATACTGGTGTGATTGAGGTTACAGGTGAGTGTTATGGGCCTTGGTCGGAGATCGCCGGGGGAAGTGGTCGGAGGTGGGGATGCGGGTACGGAGATACTATGGAGCCATGACCGCGGCTGTCTAAGCGGGGCTTGCTCGTTGGAGGAGAGAGCTACCAAGACCTCACACTCAAAGACGGGAACTAGAATTCTTCTTGCTTGCTCATATAATACCCCTGATGCCTTTATATAGGCTTACAACACATTACATGACAAAAGATATTAAACTCCTAATATCTAAGCTCGGTGCTCGAGGGCTACCTACATAATTATAACATAAACATACTAAGGATAATCATACTAGATAAGCGGGCGCGCAGCCCGTAACATCTCACCCTTCCTCCAAAAAGAGCTTGTCGTCAAGCTTTATCCGATGCCCTCGTCGTCAGAGTTCTCGACATGTAGATAGAAGAGCCGGTTGCACCTGTGGCCGCGAGTGTACTGCTCGTCGCAATTAAAACATAATCCATGGGCACGTCGTTGCAACATCTCCGCCCGAGATAATCGGCGGACCGGAGGGGCTGCAGGGCCCTCGATACGACCTTGTTGAACGATGTTGGTGGCAGGAGGGTAGGCCGTCTGTGCTAGCTGGAGGCGACGATCGCAGAGCCGGGCCAGACTCATAGCAGTCACTAAGTCTGGCGGGGCTTCAAACTCGACATTCAGTCGCAGGCGCTCGCGAAGTCCAGCAGTAAAAATGTTGACTTGCATATCCGGGGAAAGGGGAACATGCGCCAAGAGAAGCTGAAATTGTTCCAGGTACTCGTCTACTGACCCCGTTTGTCGTAGAGATGTGAGTTCTCCGAGGGGGTTGTTGCGGATAGGAGGTTCGACGCAAGTTGCATAACCTTTTGAAGTCGTCCCATAACAGATTCGGTCGGTCGGTGAGAAGTCGAGAAGACCCACAAAACAGCGGAGTCGAGCAAATGGAAAGATGCTAGATGGATTTGGTCTGCTGCCGGAGTTTGTTGGTGGCCGAAGAATTGCTCACATTTGGTGAGCCAACACAAGGGATCACTTTTCCCATCATAGGTTGGAAATTCTAATCTGGTGTAGCGTGGTTCAATCGCAGCGACTGGGTGCGCGAGGACTGGCGGCGGTGGCTCGTGCCTGACTGCTGCTTGTACGATTGTGTGAGGGTGCGGTAGACAGATCATCAAGGCGCTTGAAGAGCGTAGTAATGGCCTCCTGTTGTTGTTCCGCGAGTGCAATTTGCGCGGCCTATTGTGCCATGACGGCCTGCAGCATGGTCATAATCTGACTTAGTTAGTCAGATGAGTCACCCATCGTGCGAGAGGAGCGAGAAGAGGAGCGGGTGACCGATCGTTCGGATTGCGCCAAGGCGGATGATCGGGAGTGGCCACGGGCGCCGCAGTTGCGCCTAATGTTTTCAACTAATAATGCGCCGGAGAATAGTTGAAAAGAAAATAGAAGTAGGCTTGAGGCAATTTAATGAAGTGGCTTAGGTAATTAGATGAGAAGTAATAATAATAATAATAATAGAGAGGAAATGGCGTGAGAAGGCTATGGCATGCGTGTGTGGGAAAGTCAAAAGTGGAAGAGAGAGTGGTGGTGGGGTCCACGGAAAGTAAAACAAAAAGGAAATTAAAAGAAGGTGTTGTCGTGCTGGAAGGGGAAAAAGGTAGCAGGCGGGGTGGGGATCAAAATCGGCAGCATGGGGCTCGAGGGATCAGCTAGCGGCTCGATGGGATTAGAGCAGAAGGAGGACGGCTGGACGAGCAGGGGGCCTGCAGGAGATGGCAGGAATAGAACGAGCAGGAAGTAGACGACAGGAGATGGTGTCGCGGAAGTAGATGGCAGGAGATGAGGCGGAAGTAGACGGTAGGAGATGGAGAACGACGATGGGAAGAGGGCGTTGACGGGCGTCGACGGAGGCGGGCGGAGTGGAAGATGAGTAGGGACGATGATCGATGGTGTGGTCGACTCGCGTGGCAGTGGAGCGGTTGTCGTCGAAGTAGGATGGCAGCGATGGGGGCTCTGAATTGTTGATACGTGCCGTCGGCTGTACGACAGGGGAGTGCTGGACGAGGGAATGAAGGAGTGTCGATGGGTGGATGTACGCAGGAAGGAGACTGCGTGTGGGGGGACCTTGCCGGCGCGTGGGCGCGGGGCGATGATGGCATGCGTCGGCGGAAGAGGACCAAGCCTCTGATACCAAGTTGTTATGGACCTTGGTCGGAGATCGCCGGGGGAAATGGTCGGAGGTGGGGATGCGGGTACGGAGATACTATGGAGCCATGACCCCGGCTGCCTAAGCGGGGCTTGCTCGTTGGAGGAGAGAGCTACCAAGACCTTACACTCAAAGACGGGAACTAGAATTCTTCTTGCTTGCTCATATAATACCCCCGATGCCTTTATATAGGCTTACAACACATTACATGACAAGATAATAACTCCTAATATCTAAGCCCGGTGCTCGAGGCCTACCTACATAATTATAACATAAACTTACTAAGGATAATCATACTAGATAAGCGGGCGCGCGGCCCGTAACAGTGAGATAGTCTCTTGTGGAAACTTCATAGCTGAGTCAGACTTTTCTATGTCTCGTCCCACACAATTTTATTGTTACAACACAGCTACTATTCACATTGGGAACAGCCCAAGTTTTCATGAGTGCACAAATCATATTGAGGTTGATTGCCATCGAGTTTGTAAGATTGTAGAAGAAAGTTATCATCTCCTACCAATTCATGAACTGTGCAAATAAACTTGTATAGTTCCACACCAAACCTTTCGGTGGGAAAGTTACCTATGATATTTGTAACAAGTTGTATATGATTAATATCTACACAACTTAAGGAGAGTGGTAGCAAATATGTTTTTACATTTTTTTTTGGATTGACCCCTTTGCTTATTGATATATATCTATGCTTAAATAAATGTGAGATCTTTGGTGTCATCATGTCATCGACACTTTTTGGTGTGGCACATTTTTTAAGCTACTACTCATTTTAGAGAGAGGGAGAGAGAAGGGGGAGAAGAGAGAAGGGGGAGAAGAGAGGGAGAGTTCAGCATCCTGACACCGATAAAACAAAGTTGATAGAAAAATCAAATGCAAAAAAATGCTCAATGCTTGAATGTGATTTAATAATTGTGTATAACACTAGGTGAGGATCCTAATTAGTCTGTTTATTTTGCACTTATATTAAAACATATTCGATGGTTAGTAACAAGATTAGTTTGAATTAAGCATAATTTTTGAAGTATCTGTTTGGAGGCATCTGAATAAAAAGTTAAACACCATTAAATTTCAAGCAGACGGAATCTGAATGGAGTGCGAAATATAATGAACAAAATTAAATTAAAAAAATATTATCATTTTTGTCAGATACCGTGCACATGGGATACACTGTGACGATCATATATATTGCTATTTCTGGACACTGTGATAGCCGGGACATTAGCGTCGCCGGACACTGTGATATGACCGGGACACTGCTGCCTCTAGAGTCTAGATACTGTGTTCAGGAGGATCCGTTGCTTTTCCGCTAATATTATGTGTTTGTATGTTTGTATTTATACTTAGGGTCCGTTCGTTTGGATGAAATTGGGGGTAGGAATTGAAATTTGAAGGCCGAAAGTGGAATTCATTCAAATTCCATGGGAATTCCTATATGCCTAATTTTTCTCTCCTTCATATCCAGTCTAAGTAGGTCGGACTTGTCAATTCCATTGCGCAACGAGTTTTGCATCCGCTTCTTCATGTGATTTCTTCTCGTCTTTGCTATTGATAAAAAAGAAATCGATAGCGCTTGAGAATTTTTTTTGAATATGTATTTTGTGTTGTTGATCAACTAACTTGATTTAAACTAAAATTATTGATCCTTGCTTAACTCAGAATCAACCTGACTGAAATTTAGGCTTCGTTTGATTCGGGGGTGGCGGGAGCAAGCGGTGGCTCCACCCGCATAACTCGAACCGGAGGGCGGGAGGGGGGATCGAAACGGGGCTTTTTGCCTCATTTTTCAGGGCGCGGCGGGTCCAGCCGGAGCAAACGCCGTCGGAGGGCTTTTGTTTACCCGCCGTCCGGCGGCGTTTGCCCCAAACGCCCGGCCAAAACGCCGCGCCAAACGAACCCTTAATTCCAATTTCAATTGGTTTGTGTGAAGAATTGGCAATTCCAATTTTGACCTAAAGAATTCTTGATTTGTAGCAGAATTGGCTTAATTCCAATTTCTGTGGGAATAGATCCAATTCCAATCCCCCCCCCCCCCCCCCCCCCCCCAATTCCATCCAAACGAACTGACCCTTAAGGGTTTTACACTACAAGGAATTGGTTGAAAGAATTTTGCAAAATCGAATGCCCTAGTGTGCTGCCCTCTTTTCATGCAGTAGTTTCCTTTCTCAATTGAAGTATAAGCTGCTCGTTTCTTTTTTGTATGCCATCTATTTTCTTATTGTTTTGTAGGTCGTCGACAATTCCTGGTCCTGTTCCTGATGAATTAGTTGTCCCCGCATCAAGTTCTATAGGTAAAAAAAATTCAGTGATGCTGCATTTGTTTTTTGAGTTATTATGTGTTGCTGCATTTATTTTTTGAGCTTTTATTTTAACATTGTATTGATTAATGATATTTCATGATATTTTTAATATTTTTATAGGTGCAAAGTTGTTACTAAAAATGGGTTGGCGACGTGGCCATTCAATCAAGGAGACTCAAGCTACTTCACTGCACTGTGTGGCTTTTTCCTGTAACTTTTTATTGTTTTTCAATAAAATTAAAAACAGTGCTTTGATATTTTAGTTTGATATATGTAATACTAGCAGTCGTTCACAAGATCCCCCTTGTACGTAGTGTGAGATGACAACAATATTCAATTCATCAATTGTCACTCGAGTAAAGGCAGAATACTATTGCCGCAACACACTTCACACAGGTGCCCGATGCACAACCGCTTGTAATTATCGGCATATATTTATGCGCAGTATGTTGCGGCGGCGACCGTAACCCGCCCGTCACTCGACATCCCATCATATATAGTCCAAATTATTTGATGTAATTTCATAATTTTGCACTAAATGCAAATAAAACTCTTAGGATAAATATATCAACGTGTTTAATTTAAAATATATATAACTTCACAAAAAACTATTTCTCTCATACACTATATATTTAAAAAAACTTAAATTTAAAACAAATTCCTTCACTTTCTCAAATAGTTTGGTAAAAGGAAAAGAATTAATCTTAGTAACCGTACAACTGCAGGAACCCTTAATTTGAGGAGATAAAAATGCTTAGCTATGCTGAAAGTAAAGGGCGGAATGGGAAAATAAAAGAGCAGAAGAAAATGATACATTTTCTTAATATATAATATAGATGCATTATCATTTGTATATATTAAGCAAGCCTGCCATTTTGATTTTTTTCATGTAGCAAACTCAATTGGTTAAAGTTATATTTTTCTATTTATATTTTCTTATCTCCGTGAGCTTTTAATTAGTCATGTGATACAATAACTTAATGGCCTTGGATTTTCTTAGATTTTGATATTGATTATGATGTTTCTTTTTAGATGCACGTAGGGAAGCCAGAAAGGCTTTACTTGCACTTTCTGTTAATGATGGAGGAAAGAATCTCTCACATACTGAAATCAATCAATCTGATACGGGAGATTCGACCAGAAAAGAAAATGAGTCTCCCTTTTCATCCCAAAGTACCCCCGTGAGTAACTCATATGAGGCTCTTTTATTTCTTTTCATTTTGTGTGCAAATAAAGGTGTTGATATTTCCACTATTTTTGGCATTTAAATCTTAATCTTCATGTGTTAATAAACTTCTTTTCACTCTACCAACTGGTCATGTGAAATAAAGCCAATTATGTTTAGTAAGGGCTTGTTGTGGTACTAAAAATCAGCATGATACAATGGAGCCTTTACCGCTGGAGTCCGATAGCAGGATGTTCGAAGCAGAGCCACCAAATCCTTCAAAGATTGAGTTTTGAGAGGGAGAGATCAGAAATTTCAACATGCCTACGCTGTATCCCCAAGGAATTTTTAAATAACAACTCACACTTGTACATTTGCAAAAAAGGCCCATCAATTGATTACTTACAAACGTACCCCAACATAATAAGAATGATAACGAAATATAAATTATAATTAAAGCACTAAATAGACAAATTGTTGCGAGCTGGTCATCTCGACTACGACCATAATTAATCTTCCCTTCTTCAAATCGAGCTTTTTGTCAAACTCGGAAGGGGAGTTTGATTGTCGAATTATCTGGTTCTTCTATCTCCCGATTGAAAAGTTCTGTATAATGATGCCTTGAGGCAAGATGTCGTTACCAACTAAGCACAATCTTTTCTCTCTATATGGTGAAAGAGGCGATGGTGACGAGCCATTTGTCACTTGTGTAGAGAGGGGATTGACGTGAGTGTGGATTGATCGCAACGGAAGTGGGTGCTCAATGGTTGGACACAAAGGGATCCCCATGGCCACAGTGGGGCCCTCCAATCCTGGACAATAAGGATTGATCCCTATAATACAATGGCTGGAAGGATAAAAGTCTCAAAGGCCAATAGAGGTTGTAATTCCTCCTTGTAATCCTCCATGGTAACGATGTGCTCGCCGACTTCAGAGCAGGTTGAGTGCTCTTGTTGATGTTTACCTACTCGTGTGCCTGATGCTTGTGGAGGAGCTTGGAGACTATTACTTGCTTGACTTAGGCGGGTTATGACCATTGGTCGCTGCACATTTGTGGCTTTCTGCTATGCATCGACAAATCCCACTTAACTTCAAACTACTTTATTATTTTTAGGAGTTACCTTAATTGATCGCCAGAGTCGCGCATTGCTATTGTTGGGAATATTGGAGGCCTAATCAGTTAGATCGGGGTCTGATACAACCAGAGAAATCTAACACGACTGGGTCGAACTATCGGGAGAGTGCTTTGCTTTGAAGGAAGGAGGTTACGTGGTGTATTCCTAGGTGATCGCTGGAAAGCGGAAACCATGCTAAGGAGAGAAGGTCAGTGTTGGAGGAGGTTACTGTAAACTGAGGAAGTGGCTCCAGAGTTGCTCTAGAGAAGGATTAAAAGATGCACACGAGGTGTTGAGAGGATTAAAGTTTTCGATTGGGAGGCGTCGTTGATCGTGGACGTGAAAGTTAATTGAAGAGGTTGCGTGGCTAGGCGTCGATGGAGGAGACGAGAGCTAAGAAGCTCATAGCATGCATTTGTGTTGATCGTAGATTACTTTGACCACCTTCAATCTCCAGAGAGAAAGAATCGAAACTACTTTGAGGCAGCTTAGATCGTGCACAAGGGGTGTGTTATAGTCGTAGTCGAGACCATCCTCTCGCAATTATCTAATTAGGTCTTTAAATTATATTTTGTAGTTCATGGCATTGTTATATTTTGTTGCATTTTATTATATCCAAGTAATTTTGGAACTAGCCCCTTGTGGGGACTTCTGTACAAAATGGCGTTTGCAAACTTATTTTAGGAGCCTCAGGGTCATGGAACGAGGAAAAAAAGAATTATCCCATGGATTTTATAGTTATGGGTTGATGCTCCCCTAGAGCTACCACATATGCAGTCGCGATAAAAATATCGCAGTATGCCCTTTGCCTTTATCTCCAGCTCTGGAGAACCCTTCGACGAGTTACAAAATTTGTCATGTAACAACTTGGTATTAGAGCTCTTCGATCCCTCTCCCCGCGCTTTGAACACTCAGGGTTCTCCGTCGACTCCACCGTCGCCTTAAGAGCTCCTCGTCCTTCTGGATCGATCTTCGTTCCCTTGTCTATCGTCCAACGCGATTTCCAAGCAATTGCCAATCGATATTGTGGATCGTCCAACGATCGCTTCCCACCTTTTTTCCGCATAAGCAACTGAGCGGAATGTTGATTCCCAATAGGATTCTCGCTGGAGCCGATCGAGCCCTCCTTCGTAAAGGACATTGTTCCTCTTTGCCGCATAAGTACGGCGATCTTAGATCTCCCGCAGAATCGATGATCCTCCTTCCATTCGCAGAAACAACATAGACTCCATTGCAAACGTCGTTGATCTCTTCCCATGGTTTAGCACATTGACTCTTGCGGATCGAAGACTAAGTGTTGACCGATGCAACTTGCATCCCTTTCACATATTTTACCTAGATTCCTCCGTCACTCGTGTTACTACTTTATGTAAGTCGAGGTGTTAAACATGACTTTTCCTATAGAGAAAACACCATCAAGCTCAGCTGCAGTTGCCCCAACGTCGACAATCCTTCCAAGGTACGACACTTCCAACTCATCCTTTGAGATCGGCTCAGCCATACACCCTGAAAGGATGACCTCTGTAGACGCCATGGGCCAAGTCAGGAAGCAACTAGTGAAAAGTTCGCAAATGTTGGAAAGGTTCATGGCTAATCAGGAAGCCGCTGCAGAGCAACAACATACGAGTTTCATTGGTCTTACTGCTAAGCTCGACAAATTCGTTGAACTGTTGTGGGTCAATAATGCACTAGTGCCCGTGCATGCCGACAACATCTGTGGCATTACCTATGCCCTTGCATGCTCAATTGTTCACCGGCAACTTGGCTTCATAGCGGACTGCGAAGAGGGAATTCAACCTCCGTTAGCCCTCGATACTTCAACTGTTTTGCTTCTCTATGTTGTCTCCATTCAGTTGACCCCTCGGCCACCGATCTTGGTGATTTTGACCAAAGAGCCCGATTGTTATCATCTGACGGGCTCTGCAACAGTTTGCCCTTGCTGATCTCACCCATCGAGCTCCTCGTCCATGACTTCAGTTAGTGAAGAACCAAGCTCGCTGCTACCAGTCGCATGCACATTTCTGCTCAATCAACGAGCATCTCGTGGTATTACCACCTTTCACTCCATTAGTAATCGAGGGTTGGCCTTACTTAGTGATGACATCTCGACTTTGGATTTTCGTTACAGGGAACTCTTTTGGCGTGAGATAAAGGAACTGAAATATTAGCAGTCAGATTCCCCTTCGAGCTTGAAGACAAGCTCAATTTGAAGGAGTGATGAGATGTTATAGTCGCGGTTGAGAAGACCTGCTCGCAATTATCTAATTAGGATTTTATATCATAATTGATATTTCGTGGCATTTTATTGTATTCATGCAATTTGGGAACTAACCCACTTGTGGGGACTTGTATGCAAAATGATGTATGTAACCTATTTAAGAGCCTTAAAGCCATGAAATGAGGAAAAAATGAATTATCCCTTAGTTTTTCTAATTAGGGTTTTATGCTCCCATAGAGCCCCCACACAGGTAACCGCGATAAAGGCTCCACAGTATCCCTATTGCCACCATCTCCAACTCTGGCGAAGCCTCTGACGAGTTACATAATCTGTCCATTAACATGGTGTGACAATATTGGAGTTGCAGGAAACAAAGTTTAGAGTTGTGGATTCTAGGGACACGTGCTTTGGGGATCGACTGACATATATATTACTGCCTGTTGGATTGATCCTTAGGGAATATTGGTTGGAGTTATCGCTGGGAGGATATGCAGACACTCAACATTGATGCAAAATCATAAGACTTTGATACTAAGTTGTTTTGGTCAAAATGCGTCTATTGTCCGATTTCTGGGTGCTCGATGGAGAGCTACCAAATCCTTCTTAGCCAGGGTTTGTGAGGGAGGTAGATAAGAAGATTCAACTTGCTTTATTTCATTATATCCCTTAGGGTTCTCTAAATAATTACTCACAACAGTTCATTTGCAAAATATTCAACAATTGGACTAGTTACAAAAATGCTCAAACTTAGCAAGAATGCAAACAAAATACAAATTACAATTAAATGTATTAAGTACATAAGTTGTTGCAGCTGGTCGTCTCGACTATGACCATGGCAGGACCATGGTTAGATAAGCTTGAATTTTGTTTAGTCGAATATGAGAACCTCTTTAGAACATTAAATGATTTGGTAGGGACGATCTCTAAATCAGTCCTTGAACTTTAGCCTAAGTTTGAAATAGGTCTTTGAACTTTTATTTTTCTCATATTATTTCTAAAAGGGTGATTATAAGTGCAAACCAATTATGGCTACGCGCAAACCAAATTCTTAGGTGCCGACCAGAAAAAAAAATTTAAATAATTCATCCATCTCTCAAAACGTAGCATGGATTACAATGTAGGAGTAGCAATTCTAAAGTTTTATATAACAAAATTCTCCATAGGAAGGGAAAAAGACTTTGATATCCAAAGCGCCATTGTACCTACGTCAAAATATAAATTTATATTAGATAACAAGAAACACAATTAAAGTTTTTGTTAAATATTTACTTGTATCCCTAGAACAAGTTACCAAAATAGAAGAAGATACACATTTGATCCTCTACATGTGAAATCAAAATCATGTTAGTTATATGAAATAAATTTTTCGAAAATTTTGAATTGTTAGCAAGAAAAGTAAGTAGTACCTTAGAGTCAAGTTCTCTTTAAATCAACTGCCTCGTTTGTAGTAACTTTCTTTCATTCCTCCGCATTGTCTTCCCAATATCTTCTCCAAAGTGTTATTATTGGATGCAATGGGAAATCTTCACGTATTTGCAATTGGACGAAATGGTTCCCATTTATAAATCTGATGTATACTATCTTGTGAGAAGCCGAAGGCGGTGAATGCAACGGTAATAAAGTGAATGATTGATATCTAGATAAGTGAACAAAAATGATATTATAGCAAGAAGCCACCACCATTCCAATACCCGACATTGACATCCACTAGCCAAAATGAGCAGGAGTAACTGCACAATCAAGTGATCCAAGCAACTCTGACCTTCTTTCCTTCCCAAATATGTTGTCGTATAAGCTCTTCTTGTTTTGTAATTCTAGAGATAGCTCAATACGTACCTTGGACCAATCATTGCCCGTTACATTGCTAACAACACGGTACCCACAATGCCCATCTCGCAATACATCGATCACATCAAAAACATATTTTGAAACGCATGGAGACATTTCCTTACGCACATTACATAGTACTCTGCTCTCTTTCATTATCACCTTCCTTGTGGATCGTGTCGGAGTTGTCGTTGAAACTTGTTCTTCCATCAACACATGCTCAAATAGGGAAGGATCACGTTTTGTGGATGTTGTATCATCCTTAAATTTCTTGTAGCTTCCCTTTTGCCGCCTCTTTAATGTTTTTGGAACCAAAGGCTCCAATGTTTGAGTTGAAGAGGGGTCCATTATGTCACGTAATTTTTCTTTATTTCTACCTTTTGTAAAGTGGTAGTGTTATTATATCTCTTCAATATACCTTCTATTTCTACTTCAATTTCATTATCCGATTCATCTTCTATCTTAACGCTCTCATTAGTTTTGATATCTTGTAGCACCAATTGCTTCCATCCAAAGTGGGAAAGAGTTAGACTGCGACGTGTAAGGAAGTAAGTCATGTGCACATGGACACATGGTAAACCCATTGCATATCTACAGTTATGTGTGCACTCACCAACATCTATACACCCAGATTTTGCAGAAAGTTTTTTTAATCAACTCTAAAGCTGCGAATGAGATGCGTCCAACAAGCTCAAAATACAAAGGACCACCAAAATCTTTGTTTAACTGAACTGTGCTTTGTAAAAGCCCTTCTAATCTCTGTGTTGTAAAGTAATCATCTAATCAAAGGTTTTCCATATATTTGTAAGGCTTCCAACGAACACTTCAAGAAATCTTTTTAGGTTATGGTGACCACTTTCAACACGATTAGTAATCATATTATCCAAATGCAAGAACTTGTCAACCCATGCTGATACAAAATATTCTTTGTATGGCTCAATCCACGTTCTAATAACATATGAACAGACAACATAATAATTAGCATTTTACTCTTTCAACATAAAATCAAGCCGGTGTGCAAATTCATTTTGTGTGCGAGCATCTACAATATGCCGCCATACATGCAAAAATTTGTCCCAATCCTTGCCATTTTTGAAATATTTTTTTGCATTTTGCCCAAATCTTTCTACTAATGTGAAGCTTGCACAAAATATTCTTAGTTTGAGGAAACACGGCTTCAATAACATCAAAGCAAGTTCTCTATCAGACTATGACTTGTGGCATTGATTGTTGTTCTAAAATGGATTTAAAACAATCAAGAGCCCATGCATAACTAGCCTGTGTTTCATTTGAAATAAGTGCAAAAGAGGATTAAAGTGTTTGGTTGGTAGAAGTAACACCAACAATACTTAACAACAACATTCGATACCTATTAGTCCTATAAGTACAATCCATGATAAATATGGTAAGAATCATTTTACTGAGCTGAATCGATATGGGATGAGCAAAACAAACTTTCCAAATTACCACCTTCTTTTATAATTTTATTGAAGCTAACATATCCGGTGTCAGTAATACACTTATACAAAAATTGTACTTGTGTACCTCCTTTTAACTCTTTAAACTGCATTTTCATTCTTTCATTATAGATTGTTCGCAAAACGATTTTCTTGGTAGGATCTCTTTGTTTCAATGCCGTAAGAATTTTCCTTGGCTTAACTCCCGCTAAGTACATTTCATGCACAACGTTTTGCTCATTTGAATCCAATCCTCCCGCATACGAATGAGCTTCTTGCACCATCTAATGATTGTGAACTCCACATATAACTTCAATACTCCACTCATTTAAGCATTCATTGTTTTGCCCTTTAAAAGAGAACTTGCAACCGCACCTCTTCGAACTAGATTTTCTCAAATTCTTTCGAATCCAACCTTTATTTCGTTGATTTTCACTATAAAAACCGGCTCTGTCACAACCGAGTATAACTCTAGGTTTGAGTTTGCTTGTAAGTTTATCTGCACTTTGTATAGTAATGACGAACCCCAAACCAATTGCAGTATTTCTAGCCCAATCGACCATTTCCTCCTTACTTGGAAACATAGTAGATGTAATAAAGTGATTTCCAAGATCAATATGTGTAGAGGGGTTGACCATCTCATTAGACAATAAATTGATAGCTACAAACACAAAAAATATTCACGAAATAATAAGATATTTGCTTATCCCTAAGATATAAATTACTAATCAATAAGACAACGAAAAAGTACCTTCATTAGTAGGTTGTGGGGTGTGGCTATGTGGATCGGAAAAGTGCTTTCCTCTAATGTGTTCTCCATTAAGCCGAGCCTACACATTGTACAAAATAGCGCAAGGAACTTGAGTTAGCTATGCATTTGAATGATCAGAAAAAAACTTGTTAAACTTTGAATGGAGAAATATGCATAATCCTAATTTGTTCTCCATTACCATAATCAGAATGGTGAAATATATGAGAAAAAAACTTTTGAATGAAGAAAAAAACTTGTTAGCTTTCCTCTAATTTGTTCTCCGTTACCCTAATCTAAGGTGTCCGACCCAACAATGAGGAGAAGCAGGCACTCAAGAAATCATCCAGGAAAATACAATGTCATTCCTGAAAAATACAATTTGTTCTCCATTACCCTAATTTGTTCTCCAATGCACTGTCTAAACACTGAAAATAATGCAGAAAAATACAATGACATTCCAGGAAATCATCCAGTAATAAGATTTTGAATGGAGAAATATACATATACAATAAACCCCAACACTCAAGAAATCATCCAGTAATATCATGGCCAAGTTCTTATGATTCATCTAACATTCCAAAAACCCAAAAATCATCCAACTCCAACACTCAAGAAATAAAAAAAACGGAGGATGTTGTGACTATCAAGCAATCAATACTCTGAAAAAGAAGAAGAAGGGCTAGGGCACCGGCGAATGGGAGTCGAGCGTGTATTCACTGGCGAACGGGGCTAGCGAGATGGAGATGGGCTCAGAATAGAAAACGAAGAAGATGAAATGCGTACCAACTATCTAGGGCTTCACCAGCGAGAGGCATTCGCGAGGTGGAGATCGGCTAGGGCACGGGCGAAACAAGGAGGGCGAATAGGAGTCGCGCGTGGGTTCTCGGCCGAATGCTTTGCCGGGCATTTTTTTAGGAAAAAGAAAAGGTAAAAATAAAAGGTTTTTTTTGGCAATCTGCACAGCCGTGTATGGGTTGCACATAACACCACCCTTTCTAAAATTGTATGTTAAGTTTGAATAAGTCCTTGGATTAACTTTCGTTTAGTTTTTAACGGTTTGACGATGTGGTGTTGCTGTGGCAGTGAGATGGCGCTGATGCAGATATTTAATATTATTATTATTTAAAAATTTATAAAAATGATTTAATATTATTATTTTATACCTAATTAGGATCGAAAGTTTATACATGAAAAAAATCGTAATATTAAATCATTTTAATTATTTTTTTAATAAATTAATAGTATTAAATATCCACATCTGTGGCACATCACCAACCCAACATTGCCACATCACCTAAAACCGTTAAAAACTTAGCAGAAGTTAGTCCAAGTACCAATTTCAAATTTAGCTAAAAGTTTCGGGACCAATATGAGAAAAATAAATGTTCGGGGACCTATTTCAGACTTATGCTGAAGTTCAGGAACTGATTTATGTATTTTTCCTCCCATTTTGTGTCTCTTTATTAATTTCATCAATCTGATATGTTTATTTTTAGTTGGAAAACTTATAAGCATCTGGTGCACTATATTCTTCTTAGATTATTTGTCTTCAATAAATGAATTTTTATCAATCTATAATAGTTTATTATTTACACTCCATTTTTTTTAGTCCTTTGTACTCAATCCAAAGCTGGACTTGTATGGCTTGGGTTATGATCCTTTCAAGCATGCTCCTGAATTTCAAGGTGATTGAATGCTCTCAGAGAGGTTAAAAGTTTTCCTAGCCAAGTTCAATATATTGTCAAAAGTTTCTATTAGTTTTTGATAAATTTCTTTCATTATTCTTAGAGAGAAAAAAAATGTTGCATGAATCCAGAAGTAATCTTGGTGTCAAAAGAGGTGTTTTAATGAAGGGGGGCCATTTACCTCAAAACTGTAAGATGCCCTTGGACTGCACTTTTGTTGCAAGACAATAGTTTCTTTTTTCTGACATAAGTTATTCTTATGAACCAGTGTTTGAAAATTATTTCTTTCTTCGATCTTTTTGAACTTCAGACTTAACCTTTAACTTAATCATCAGCAGGAAAATATGCCCCTGGCTTTGGGATTGGGGCTTTGGAGGAGCTTGATGTTGAAGATGAGGACATTTATGCTTCTGGTGAGAATTGTTAATAAAAATTTCTTCTTGATTGTTAATTCCTTTAAGATACTTTTTTCATATTGCAATCTCCTAGTTATTGTTGGCTCTTGAACTTGATTTTTCCCCTTATTGTAGCTTAGTTAATCATTTGTTTCCCCAAAATCAGGTTGGCCTAATGATTGGGTATTGAGTCCAATTAAGTTGACTGGACCTCCAATTGTACGAGAAAAAACAGTGCAGTAGGGGTGTCAATTTGGGTTAATGTATGGATTTAGTTTCGATCCAAAAATTACGCGACACAGATACAACCAACCCAAATTCAGCTGCTAGATCGGAACTCAACCCAAAATGATGCGAGAACCAGTTGTCATTTTGTGCCAACCCAGTGTCAGATCCAATTACTACACCCAAAAACTTGCTAATGGGATTGAGTTCATAATGGAAAATAACATCCTATTCATTAAATGAGTAATAGTTAGGTTTCCGGTTCCTGAACTTGACTTGAACACAACCCTTTTTATTCGGGTCTCTTACAGCTGAAACTTAACCCAAATCATATGCAATGTTGAACACAAAATATTCATGTTTTGTACGAGTTGTGCTTTCATGTCAGTCCAAATTTGAATTTTCTGCCTGACTTGCTCTAATTGATTAACAAGGTTCAGTTTGATATCTGATGTGCATTAAGAAAATATATCAATTATACAAAGATTCAAGTTTGTTTAAAAGATGATTTCTTCTTCATACTTTCAAGCTTTTAAAATAGGTTTTGAAATTTTATGGGGTTGAGTTGAAGGCTTACTGGATTAAAACTGACCGAATTTGACCAATTAAAGTGCTTAATTCCCTCTTCTAATGTTCAGACTGTAATTTTCTACAACAATGCATTCTCACGTGCTCAACGAATGCCCACATGCATTTCATTGCAACTGCAGCAGCACAAGTGTGTGTAAAAGGCCCATCATTTCACTCCTGCTCACACCGCCCAGCATCGTTCATGCATGCACACCCTCGCTGTCCCTCGCTTGCTTAGAAAATCATGCTCCAACAAGCACGCACACTCTCCCTCGTGATCCTAAGCAGAGGAGGACTACTCTTACATGTATTTACTGAACAACAATCCTTACATTCTGCCAAACCCCATGCTCTAGAAGATCATATAAACACACTTACCTGCTCTCGTGCACTCCCTGTAGTCGCACCCCTCGGACAACCGCTTGCTCGTTCCCAAGTTGATTTCACACAGACCCAAGAAACTGTTGTGTTGCGTTATGTTATGGGCCAACATCTGTTATTCCCACAACATGGCCGCAACCCGCACACCCCAACCCTTCTCCCCATGCGTGTTCTCAGCGGGGTAGGTTGTTGTGGCTGGGTCTTGAACCCTTTATCTCCTTGATGAGAGGCATTTAACGCCTGCCCTCATCATCAACTGAGCTGCAGGTCAGTTGGTGATAACATGCATGGGGAGAAGGGTTGGGGTGTGCGGGTCGCGGCCCTGTTGTGGGAATAACAGATGCTGGCCCATAACATGTTATTCAACACAACAGTTGACAGTAAAGGTTCTTTCCCAGAGCACATAATTTTTTAGGGAATGTCAAAGCTTGATTAGCCCTTTCTAAAGAAAAGGGTACCTTGCACATCTTAGAGCATTAGCAACATCGTCTGTTGCTCTTAAAAGTGTCCTTTAAACCTACATTCTGTAGTAGATTGTTCTTTTACTGTTTATGCATTTATCCTGATGCTTTATTTTTATACTGTGATCCATTTTGCTCTATAGATCTTGGATTATTAGGGACCGAAATTGAAGAGGACGAACCTTCAAGAATCACCACCATAGATGATAAACTCAGGCTGGAAGGCACAAAGAAAGGTCTGCTTGGGTTTAAAGTTGCATCGAGTTCTGACTATACTTTAAAACGGTAATATTGTCTCTTTAATATAGTTTACACCGTGACACCTCTCTTCATTTTGGCCTTCAAATATGACAGCCATTTATGAACCTGTCTATATTTTAGCAGTTCATCCAGCTTTTCCCTTCAGCATGCTTATATCCTCTAGAATCCAAAGAAATGTACATTACTTGAGAGTTTAGATAATGTGCTTAATGATGCTGAAGGGAAAATGAAGAGAATTCTCAGTGATGATAAATAGGATATCAAGCATATAAAATTGAACAACGTTATTAAAGCTTATTGCATTCTTCTCTATTCTTCTTTTAAATTTAAATATAAAGCCTGGTTAGTTCGTTTTATTTATTTTACATGTGTTTCCAGAACACTTGTGTTTCCAGAACACTTGTGCAAGACCAATGCTCTGGATGCTGAATGAAGGAAGCATGGTTATGTGCACATAAATCAAAATGGATTCTTGAGTCTGCCCTCTCTGATGTCTTTGGCTTTGATTTGAGGGCATGATTCCGCAGCAAACGTGACGGTATAGGGGGCCACTATTTCAGTGGTAATCTGTGAGCAGCCACTTTGTGCATCTATTGTCAAAGGTTCGGTCTTTCTCCTCTGAGAGAAGCCACTTTGGGCATAGGGCCAAAGGTTAGGTCTGTTTCCAATCTTCCCCCGCCCATACCCCCAATGATTGGGGACTATATGGGTTTTGTTGTTGTTGTTGTGTTTCCAGAACACTTCATTTTATCAAGACACTGTGAATGCAGTATATGAAAATAATGCTCGGTTCTATTATTAAAACCATGGCACTCGCGGTCATCATGATCATCAAAGTTGCCTTATATCCCTATTTGGGCTCACTTTAATAAATCTTCATTCGCTTTTTTTCCTACTGACATGAGGTAAAGTGATGAATTCTTATAAAAACATGAATTACCTTGATTTCTTCAAAAAGCAATCATGGTACAACATCCGAATATTTTCGTATTAATTTATCCAAATTTGAACGAACCGAAGTGTATCAAGGAAAAATAAGTTTTTGATTGAAGGAATAAGAGTGTTTTCCATGGATGCAAGGCTCTTTAAAATGAATAAAAAAATCCATTAATTGGTATCTTATGTAAATCCAAAAGTAACTGCTGTTTTCTTGGAATTTCACCTGCATACAATATCTGTAATGAATCAACACAATCTTAGCCTAGATATGCACTTTTCCTAGCACAAACTATAATAACATTTTGATGTGTGTAAACTCTTTTAACAGATTTCAGCCTCCTACTATTCCACCTGATTATAAGCCTGTTCACAAGTTCACATCTCCTCTTGAAACCACGGAAACATTTTTGGAGCAACCTCCTCCAGAAGTCTCTCCACCCGAAGATAGCAATTCAAGATTGTTGATTGACGGATTCGCAAACTTGGTCGCTCGTTGCGGCAGACTATTTGAAGATCTCTCCAAAGAAAAGAATAAATCCAATCCACTGTTTTCATTTCTTATTGGTGGAAGTGGTCATGGATACTATGCGAGGAAGTTGTGGGAGGCGAAGAGTAGGCGTGTGGATCAGGGAAAGACGGCAAGTGTCGAACCAGCCGTATCTGACCAGAGGATGACTGCTGGCACTCGCGGGAAAATATTGGGCGAAAGGCCTCTTGAGAGGAGTTCAAATGATTCTCCAAAATCTGCAAATACAACTCCAGTTGTCCACTTTCAATCCAACCTATCTGATACTTTTACCAAATCTGCAGCACTTGTGAGTAACCAAAGAGTTATATGATGGTTTTTATGTATATTATAAAATAATGCTGTCATAAATTATTACATGATTTCTATAGGCTGACTCATCAGAATGTCCTAAGCCTTTTAAAGAGGATCCTCCAAAACAAATGAGGTTTGAGCTATTTCTTAAAGAGAAGTACCAGGGTGGACTTCGTACAACGTCTTATAGCGGCGCAGATAAGTTGTCAGAGGCCGAGCGAGCTCGTGAGAGATTGGATTTTGAGGCCGCGGCAGAGACAATCACGAAAGAGAAATGGAATAAGAAAGATGGTCTTCAAACAACTCGGCAGAATATTGAGTTCTCTAGATATGGAGATGAGCATTTTGTATCAGGAGGACTGGTAGGAAATATTCTCTTATTCGGCTAGCTGAATATGTCATCATCATCATCCACTTATCGTTTCTTTTGAGATATATGTCTTCACTACTGGCATTTTATTTCAGATGCATGGATGTTCTCTAGATGAAGTGAAGTTGGCTGATAAAATTTTACCAAAGCGAGAAGAGTTCCAGTGGCGGCCTTCACCCCTGCTGTGCAAACGCTTTGATATTGTTGATCCCTTCATGGGCAAGGTACTTCTACCAGATTATGAAACTTTTTTTTTAAATCGTATCACTCGAATGTAGATTTGAATGTTCATTTTGAAGTTTTTGAAGTGATAGCTTCCTCCATGTTAGTTGATTGGGCTTCCCATTGAGAAGAATTTTATTTACATGTTTTGCTGCTGTGAATTAATGAGATTATAACGGCTCTATTTCTTCTTATCCACATTTGTTATTAGGGCTCATTCAGTTGCTTGAAATTACAACTTGCATTCTAAAAATCAATGAAGTTTGTTAGGTCCATTATTTGGTTAGATGTATTAGAAATATACTTAATTTTAAGCCTCTAAGATCTCTTATGTATACTGATTTCATTTTCATACAAAAATGAATAATCTGAAATTTTGATTTGTCTAAAACATATACTTTTAGGGTTATTTATAGGGACTTCCCCTCCTACTTCGCATAATTACAGTGACCTACCCTCTACTTTTTAAAATTATTGAGACCTTCCCTCTAAGTTTACATTGTTAACGTGCATGTACCAAAAAAAACCTAGAGAGGAGATATTAGTAATTTAAAAAAAAAAAATAGATGGGAGGTCTCTATATTTATGCAAAGTCGTAGTGTAGTTTTATTGTAATTATTTGATACGGTCCAACTGGGAACTGGGCTGCTCGCAGGGCTATCTCACCCAGGATCCATAGCCAGCCCCAGCCGACCGTACCAGGGCCACGGCCCATACACCCCAACCCTTCTCTATGATACGGTCCAACTGGGCACTGGGCTGCTCGCAGGGCTATCTCACCCAGGATCCATAGCCAGACCCAGCTGACCGTACCAGGGCCGTGGCCCATACACCCCAACCCTTCTCCCAAGGCCGCACAGGCTGCTCATAGGGCCACGGCCCAGGATCCATAGCCGTCGGCGTAAGGCGGGATGTTGAGGCTGGGGCTCAATACCCAGACCTCCTAGATAGGATAAGGAATCTCTTCCTGAACTCCTATCACCAACTGAGCCGGCTATGGATCCTGGGTGAGATAGCCCTGCGAGCAGCCCAGTGCCCAGTTGGACCGTATCATTATTCCTTCTTTTATCTACATTTACAGGTGACCAAATGTGCTATTAGGTACATGTTATTCTACCACTCATAAATTACTCCTCGTTGGACTTAGTGTTTCTCCTGTTTCATTTGTATTTTGAATTGATCAAGAGTTCTTGAATGCTTATATAAAGCAGTGAGAATATCCGAGTGATTTCTTGAATACTTATTTTAACGGCCCTGCAATCATCTTTTTATTTTTTTATGTTTCCAAAAGGTTCATGGTTTCGTTGTTCTTGCCTTCCATAAATGGTTTATTTCTATAAACAGCCGCCTCCAGCACCGAGACCAAGAAGCAAGATGGAGGCGCTCGCATTCACGACGGACTCTATTATGGATGCTAAGAATGAAGCAATTATCACCGGAAATCAAAATTCGTCTAACTCTGCTGCGAATATGGACTCGTCGGCAAATTCCACCTCAGTGGCACAGGAGGAGATGAAACTGGCAGCAGAACAACCTAACACTGATCCGAGCACAAGTGTGGCGAGGCCCGTTGATTTATACAAGGTGAACTTTTCCTGTTTCTTTGGACATTCTTTTGATATTGAATCTCAAATATTAGGAATTATCCACTTTTTATGTTAAGGATTATTGCTAGTACACACCGTTAAAAAATACATTTACTGGCATAAACTGCTAAATTTATTGTAATTACTCATATACTTACTCTTTCACAATTTTTATATGTAATTACTCATATACACCTCAACCGGTGCGCCAAGGCCCCCCTTCTCGTAAAAGAAATAATATGGTTTCATACATTAAGATTTACGCATCTATTGATCCATCGACGAACAAGAAATTCCTAAGATTTTCACACAAATATATTGTTTTCTAAAGGCATTTAGCAGAATATTCATTAAGGTTAATGTTATTTTTTTGTTAATTAATTACTAGCAGTTGTGGGCGTTGCTCTCTGCTTTCTTCCCTTCTCTTCATAATCTCTTATTTCTCCTCTCTTATATTCATGTGATCCACACCTAGGCTTCGTTTGGCATAGCGGTGGCGGTCGTAAACGCATGGGTTAAACCGTCATTCGTTAACAATCACCTAAAAAACTTCATCCGTTTGAACATAAAGGTGGATGAAGTTCCTTGGGTGAGCGCTAACGAATGACAATTTAGCCCCCATGTTCACGACCGCCACTACCGTGGCAAACGGAGCCCTAGTCTTCTCTTGATATCTCTTCCTTCTCTCTCTCTCTCTCATGTGCACATGATCCTCACCCTGCTCTCTCTCCCTTTGTTGATCTTTTTTTTCTCTCTCTCTCTCTTTTCTATGCGCGTAAAGATGCTAAAACAGTAAAAAGGTTATAAAATAAGAATAAGAATGAAAAACCTCAATGTTGCACTATTAAAAAGTTCTCTTTTTTATACTAATTGATGATGTTATAAGGGTTAAAAATAGGCAGCATACCCCAAATTAGGCAGCATACCAGTAAATATAAAAGTGCCGCGTGCTGCTGTAACTGTAAAATTCATTTTTTTTGTTACGATCGGGTCCTCATCTGATATGCTACTTGGTGCAGGCCATATTTTCGGATGATTCCGAAGACGATGGTGATGAACTGAATTTCAGTTCCGCGGTTGAACCGGAGAAGGCGTCTAAAGGGGCAAACACGACTTTGAATCGCTTGATAGCAGGAGATTTCCTCGAGTCCTTGGGTAAAGAGCTGGGTTTGGAAGTGCCTGAGGCTCCTTCGTTCCTGGGCAAGGCTAACTCGACCCGGTTAACGTCCTCGACTCATGTCAAACCCCCTCCAGTTCTTGAAACAGAGAATCACTTGAATGATAAGGAGGCCAGAATTCATGAATCCAGAATACCCGAAACTGCAGGAGCCGGCAGCCCAAGCAAAGCACACAGTTCGAAAGCAGGAACTGCCAGCATTTTCTCTGGCGACTATGGAAGAGATGCGGATAAAAAGGAGCGAAAACATAGTAGAAAACACCGGAGCAGGTCCAGGAATCGTCGGAGTGGGTCAGAGACCGACTCGTCGAGCGGACGGGGATATCATGATCGTTCCAGATCAGAAAAGAAGTCTTTGGTGTCAAAGCGAGAACACAGAAAGCGGGTAGAAAGACACAAGAAGCGAAAGAGGAGTAGATCTCGCAGTAGATATTCGAGCGGTGAAAGTGATTCGGAGCTCGAAGATGATGGCAGAAGGAATGGGAATTCTGGGGATAGAAGAAGACATTCTGGTGGTTCAAAATCAGGGGGTGGCAGAAAGCACCGTTAATTGCTTGTTTGGGGGTTTGAAATCTAAGGTATAAACATTTGGGATTAGTATGCCTGAAGCTCAGCAGCTGTTAGTATACGCCATGGTATGCTCCCATTTTATTAGTTCCTTTTTAATATATATATATATATATTATATATAATAATAATTTAATGTTTCATTATTTGTTAGATTTACATAGACCTTGTTAGTGTATAATAAACATGTATTTTGACATAGTTACCGAGGTATTGGTTGGCATGGAGGTCGCAAATGGTGATGTTCCACGGCCGTGATTGGCCGCCTAAGGCACGAAATCGATGGTTTTGCACCCCAGTGTGTTTCGTGGGGCGTCTGAGTGCGAATGATTTGGATACGAGTCCCGGACGCCGTCCATGACCAATGGCAGCGCAAGACTCTAGGGGCCCGCGTATTGCACTCCCGTTGATGATCCCGGATGCCAATTGGCGTGCATGGGACCTGGACCCAAAAATATCATTGGAGTGGGTCAGAGACCGACTCGTCGGCTTCCTCGTGCAGGTGCCCAATGTCCTACCATGGGTAGGTGCATGCCACATCTAAATTATCGTCCTCCGGCTCACCATGGGTAGGTGCATGACCAATGGTGATGTTCCCGTTGATGAATTGTATGTTCAATTCTTCAAATAGCTATTTGTAGCTCTTGAATTTTGCAGCCCCTTGACAAAAATTTACATCCTACAAATAAGAAAAATTCATTATATAGAAGAATTGAACATACAAAATTCTAGCAATAATCCTACGTATAGAAGAATTGAATATACAACAGTCTAGCAATAATTCTACATATAGAATAATTCAATATACAACATGATGCCTACTGTTGAAAAAATATAGCAATAATCCTCCAAAGAAACTCAAAGGCACAAAAGAATAAGTAATATACAAATAAAATCTTCTTTCTTTCGACTAGAGAATCTAATATGAGCAGAATTCAGAAAAAATATGCTTAGATGAATGAATACCAATGGTTCGGAAAAACTGAGGATAAATGTCAAAATTTCTGGAAAAACAATTTCAATGCTAAATATAGATTATTATGTAGATCACCAATGGTCCAACGGCGTAAGGAGGTCTGGCGGCGTATGGAGGTCTGGCAGCAAGGAATATGGAGGATTTTTGGCGGCGGCACGTACCAGATCTAGGCGGCGTATGGAGATCCGGCGGCAAGGAGTATGAAGGATTTCCGGCGGCGGCACGTACCAGATCTAGGCGGCGTATGGAGTTCCAACGGCAGAAGGCGTATGGAGTTCCAACGGCAGAAGCAAGGAACAGATCTAGGTGGCGGCGGCGGGGCGGCATGGAGGAGTTGGTGGGCGCGGGTTAGGGCAGAGAAGGTATCGGGCTTGAAAAGAGGGGGTGGCAATTAGAGTGTTTTGATTTCTTAAATTTTAATAAGAATTTAATGTTTTAGGAGCTGCAAATAGCTATTATGGATCTGTAAATATAAGCGCCCATATCTATTAGTAAATAACAGTGGTTTACTTTAATTTCTAATGTTAATAATTAATAATTTTTCTTCATAGATTAAAATTATTGTAAAATAAAAAATTTTATTTAATTAATACTCTTTTTTTAATGTTAGTAAAAAATTTATTATTTAATTTCTAATGTTAATAATTAATATGCTTTATTTGATTCGCCTAGGCCTCCAGTTGTGTTGAAGATACCAAAATATGCTTTATTTTCTTTTAGTCCGTGATGAAGTTTCCATGAAAAAAAGGGTTATATTTGCAGGCCATAGATAGATATTTGCAACCTAAGATAATTATTAATTATTATTTTATAACACAAAATAAATCTTCTATTTGCAGCCTAAGATAATATATTTGCGATGGGGGCCAAATTCCAGCAGCGATTGAAATCTCCTTGGCCAGATCTGGGCGGATCTGGGCACGAGGAAACAATCTATGCCGTGTATGACGCCATTGGGACGGGCGATAGCCTCGGGGAATACGATGGAGGCGTGAGATCAATGCGATGGGGGCCAGATTCAGAGAGGGAGAGGTGGATTTTGACTCAGGCGAGCGTGCAGTGAATGGCGGAGGGGAAGGAGGAAAGATTTTAGGTTGCGGGCCTCAAGGGCTTTGTTGCGCTGGGCGAAGACGGTAAGACGGCGTCTTCTAGGATTTGAAGGAGAAGGGTTTTCTCCACGAGCCGGCGGTAATGCCGACGGCAATGCCGGCGGAACCAGCGGGGATGCTGGTGAAATCTTTGGTTTGTAGCTCTCTGTTGTACTTTCAGTCAGTAATAACGATTAGTTATTACTGAGATTAGTTATCAAATGAGATTTGCTAGCCCTAGGCCTAAAGAACTACAGTGACCTCATATTTTAATTTTCTTATTTTAATGGTGCATATTATAATTTAAAATATATTACTTTTGGGTAATTCTACACATTTTTTTAAAATCGCTAAATTCGCGTATATCATAAATATGCAGAAATAATAGGGGCGTGCAAAAATAATCGAAGAACCGAGACTCTAATCCAACTGGAGCTATTCTGGTCGGTTCTAAATTCTAATGGCTCTTGGTTCGGTTCTGGGTCCAAAATTTCCAGAACTGACTACTCAGTTCGGTTCTTACATTTGGGTATCCAGAATCCTAAGAACCGATTTATTGAAATTAAGTATCAAAAATATAGTTGTCCAATCCTTATTTCATTAAATATGAGTCTTCCGATCCAGTCCAGGTTAAGTTAAACCTAAAAATTTCACCCATTCTACAAATTCATAGACTCTTCAATATGAGCCTATTAGTGTTGTATTCAAAAATTAGTTCACTGTCATTTTATGAGTTTTTATTTTTTTGCTCTTCTAAGGATATGTTAGTACAAATTGAAAAAAATTATGTATGCATTTTTTTGCTCTTCTAAGTATATAATTGCTGGATCAAGTTATTTCATTTATAAAAGATATTTGTGCTAATATTTGCTTAAGTAATTACAATGGTTAGGAATGTTTACTAATACACAAATTTATATAAAAAAATATGATGCGTGAGTGAAACCGAGAATCGAATCAAGTTTTTCGGTTCGGATCTAATTCTATACCTTGGGTACATTGATTGGTTCCGATTCCGATAAATTGGAACCGAACCTATATGAATCGTTTCTTAGTTTTTGGTGGAACCAACTCGAGTTGCTCCCCTAATAAATACCATACCAAAAATAATATTAAGTGATATGAAAAAGTAAATAAAATTATATAAGGCAAAAAAAAATACGGAATAATATATTAAAAATAATAAAAAAAACTTTTTTTTTGCATGGCATAAACCCAAATGGCACAGAGTCTTTGTGATGGTAGAGTATTGTCGCCGTATCTCAGACGTTGCACGGGATGATCTACTTCCGTGTGACTATTATTTACATATAAGAAATGGTCGCATTTTGAATCCAGGAGATGGCCCAATATTTTCTCCATTTGCCAAGTTGAATTTTAGGTACCAATTGTTTTTTAATGGTTGCTATTAATTAACTAATCAATATCGTTGACTTACTTCCCATTCAATCAGAAAATATTTACATAATATTCTTCTTCAAATTAGATGCCAAATCATATTAGCTGAGACTTTTCATTTTGACCGGAATACGAGAGTCTCGAGCGACCTGCAATAATAGTCGTTGAACTACTCGTCTAAGGATCTTTTTTAGCCCTTTAATTGCACTCAAAATGAAGGCAGATGTTGGCCGCATTTGCGAACAACAATGAACCCGATAAAATTCATTTTATTTGGAAAGGCATCACTATAAATTTACTTTAAAGCTATTTTAGTTGGAGTGCAAATATAATTATTAGGACCGAATATAATTTGAATGTGAATAGATGATATAAGTGTGTCTATAGCATCACTCTAAAATTAAGTGATTGTTATCCGCACTACAGTTTTGGATATCCGTATTTTTTGTATTAGTTATTACGCGGCTTTTGGAAATACGTCTTGTGGGTGCATTTTTAGGAAAAGTGATCAACAAGAAAGTTGTAGATTTCATCGAGATCTACAACTTCGTGTTGAACACTTTTCCTAAAAATGTAAGCACAAGATCTATTGCCGTCTTGATTGAAACATGTGCGTAACTATAGTGAATTTTTGGAAATACGCCTTGTCCATGCATTTTTATGAAAAGTTTTCAACATGAAAGTGGGTTGAACACCTTTCATAAAAATGCATGAATAAGACATATTTTCAAAAAGCGCGTAATAACTACAAAAAGAGTGCCGCCTAGAATTATTACAGATATTTATTATTGAAATTTGTTCGCCAAGTTGACTGTACGAGTGTACGTAGTTGTTTATATCGAACTGAGAGTCACAGCTGTTGACTAAAGAGTCAACGACGAAACAAGCAGAAAATAAATATCTGTAATATTGTTTAAAAATTAGGGAAAAATATTGTTTAATTCTCGCAGAACCAATTTGCATTAATGAATAATTTCTTATAACTATGGCTCTGTTTGGCATGCCAAACAAACACTCTTAGAGAAATATTAAGTTACATGTAACACATGGTGATCATAATAGACCACTGTGTGAGAGCAAATCTCGTCGTATGATTCGTGATTTCGTCTGTGTAGATTGTTTGTGAAAATATACGGACGTATTTATGTAATACGATCGTATTTTAGATCAATCATGCGCAAAAATTTGTGATGACGAAAATATACAGCGGAATCAGAGGTCACGCGCGATAATCTAAGATGTGTTCCACGCACCAACAATTGAGAAATACTTATATACGTGTAGCGTTCCATGCTCCAGGCGCGAAATTGTATTTTCTCAATTAACTATAGTTATATCAAGAATACAATTTCAAATAACTGTGTTTTCAGACTTTTTTTGCAGGCAAAAATATAGTTGTATTTAAAACTAACAAAAAATATCTTTTCTACGGTAATGTTTTACAATTTTTATCCAAAATATATGCATGTGAGAAAGATCTTAAAAAAATATGAATTGACATTACGTTTTTATTTTGTAAAAAAATATATATCTTAGCATACAAAATAAGTTTCGCACCTTCTTGAAGGAACGCTGCACATATAAACAAAATTCCCCAATAATTTTTGGCGATTGTTATCCGCACTACAGTTTTGGCTATCCGCACTCTTTTTTTATGAGTTATTACGCGTCTTTTGGAAATACGTCTTGTACATGCATTTTTAGGAAAAGTGTTCAGCACGAAAGTTAGATACAACTTTCGGGTTGAACACTTTTCCTAAAAATTAGTTACGCACATGTTTCAATTAGGGCGACAATACGTCTTGTGCGTGCATTTTTAGAAAAAGTATTCAACACGAAAGTTGTAGATCTTGATGAGATCTACATCTTTAGTGTTGATCATTTTTCCTAAAAATGCACGCACAAGACGTATTTGTTAAAAATGCGTAATAACTCATATAAAAAGATTGTGGATAGTCAAAACTGCAGTACAAATAACAATCGCCTAATTTTTATGCATTTCTTTACTCGCCAAACGGAGCAGAGTTGTTTGATGGCACCACTTGTATTTATTATGCATTTCTTTACTCGAGAATTTGGCTTCCCATGGGCTTCTTTGAAAACAGCAGAGTTGTTTGATTGCAAGCGTTGTCCTCTTTATTTGTCTTTCACTATTTTATTTATATATATATATATACACGAGTGACAGGCATGGGCCTCCGGCCCGATCCAATGCGGCATTTGTCGTGGGGGTGACATTTGTCGTGGGGGCGACATTTGTTGTGGGGGAGACATTTGTCGTGGGGGAGACATTTGTCGTGGGGGGCGACATTTGTCGTGGGGGCGACATTTGTCGAGGGGGGGCGAGATTTGTCGTGGGGGCGACATTTGCCGTGGAGGCGACATTTGCCGTGGGGGCGACATTTGCCGTGGGGGGCGACATTTGTCGTGGAGGCGACATTTGTCGAGTGGGGGGGGGGGGGGGGGGGGGGGGGGGCGAGATTTGTCGTGGGGGGACGACATTTGTCGTGGGGGGCGACATTTGCTGGGGGCAACATTTATCGTGGGGGCGACATTTGCCGTTGTGGCGACATTTGCCGTGGGGGGCGACATTTGCCGTGGGGGCGACATTTATCGTGGGGGCGATATTTGTCGTGGTTGCGACATTTGTCGTGGGGGGTATATTTGTTTCATTAGGGTATATTTGCATGCGAGCGGGCTATGCCCTTCGTCAATAAAAATGTGACGAAATGTACAAAAAAAATACAACGTCTAATAAAATTTCAAACTTTGTAGCATTAAAATGTCGATTGGAATGTGCTAGGCACAGTCTATAATAGCGGGCAGAAATCTTTGTTAATTGAATAATATGGCAAAATAAAGAATGAATACAGACCTTAAATGAAAGATTGTAATTTTGCTCAGAATTGTAAGCATAAATTATGTACATTTACACGTTTAAACTTGAAGAATTGTTGGTGTGCGGCGTGGTGATCATTCTTGTTTTGCAGTCTGAAGAAGATGGGAAGTTTGTTCGTCAAGCAATTGCGGAGGATAATCTTATGCAAAATAGCCCACAGTTAATGAGAATAAATGAAGATGATGAAGGGAGGTGTTGTAAAATTGGATCAAGTGAAAGAAAAATGGATGATTTATTTTCTATCTCAATAACTGTATACAGCCTAAAGTAATAGTGTAATGTAGTGAAATAGAAATGAAGCGGTGAAGTTATATAAAATAGAAATGGAGCGGTGAAGTTGTAAAAAATAGAAATGGAGCGGTGAAGTTGTATAAAATAGAAATGGAGCGGTGAAGTTGTATAAAATAGAACTGGAGAGATCTGATGTGATGTTACCTTTGTTCCAGATCTGATGTTACCTTTGTTCCTATAAATATTCAACATAAGAGAGTAAAGCAAAAACATTATTCTTAAATATAATAATTTTTATAGGGAAATTCTCTACCTGAAGTCAACAAATAAAGCTCTAAAAGAGAAGCATATGAGCAGAAGTGTCCATTGAAAGGTTGAGGACAAATGAGATGCATCTAAGCACATTAGCCATCATAGAGAATTAAATGATCGTGGTTAGGTAACTGCAAGCTTACAATTTTTCAAAACTCCAAGCTGTAGTTTTATTACAACTGCAAGCTTTGCAGCTTCAAAGTGCCTCGCTAATTTTCCCTAGTCTCCGTCGTCACCCTCAGAATATTTATAAGGCTTACCTAAGCCACAGAATTATAAGGTTAAATTTAAAAATCACTTACAATAGAATTGACCTTCAACATCATCTCGCCACCGCTAAATTCTGGTTCTGCACAGCAAAAGTGCGGATTTTGCACCGCAGAAGTTCAGATTTCTGCATTTAATTGTAGTGGAAAAAAATTAACACCAGATTGCATAAGCTCGATTGGTGTTAAGTAGCTTGGTTGATGTTGAGAATTGAACTTAACCAGATTCCAAACAAATGACAGTAGTTTTTATTCTAAACAAATATGAAAACTAACAATTAATCTAGATGAATAATTATATAGTAAAATCTTTAAACAGTTTTTGTGAGTGTGGAAGAGACCAACGACAGTTATCATTTTTGTGGAGCCTATCAAGACTGTCGGCGATGTTGCAGAGCGATAAGATGTGGCGATCTTCAATTGGAAGAGATGGTCTCCTGCAGTGCAGAATGGATTTAGGGTAGAAATGGGAGGGCGGAGCTCGGTGAGATGGCCGTCGTTTGCGGACTTCATCGTCGATAGAGGCGTGGGTGGGAGCTTTGGCGCCGACAAAGACGTGGGAGGTGAGATAGCGTTTGAAATGTGAGAGTGTTAAGGTTAGATGTGCGGCAAAAAAAGCATGGGAGCGGGGAAATTGAAACCACGGGGAGCGGGAAAATAAAGCATGATGGACAGTGTGATGCTTCAAATATTCGGTCTGGATTAAAAGGTTGTCTCACTAAGCTAACTCTATTACCATACCACCATATTACTTTTTAATCTGGATCCAGTTGATTGAGAGATTGATTGCAGATTAGAAGAAGCCACGCTCTTAAGGAGCCTAGATATAACCTGAACCGACTGCGTTTAAGGAGGAGATGGGAGCCTATTGAGAGCAGCGATTGCTTGCCTCCATTCGCGGAGACGACGGTAGAAGTGCATTTTGTGTGAACTAAGAGATCTGTTGAAATGCATGCCATTGAAAACATGTTTGGATAGCCCAGTGCTCTTATATATATTGCAATTAATAACATGAATTAGAATATTCACAAAGTTTTGTAAAACATAGCAATAAGTATATAGGAGCATTCAAACAACAAAAATACAACAGAGTATATGTGATTTTGGATCAGAATAATTAAAAGATTTAGATACAAAAAAAATTGATCAGCAAGAACAATAGCCGGAAAATAAGAAACAAAGGGAAAGTACATATATTAAGAACTAAATATAATTTCTATTTCAAGTTTGCAAGTATCAAAATTATTAGTAAGAAGAATCTCAAGAATGGACACTCGATATTGGAAACTCAAGAACACCTCGGAAGGTGTTTTTGCGTGAAGAATCTGCAGAAAATAATGAGCAGGAAATTTGTGAACTCTGAGTTTCGGTCCCATAGATTGCCGCCACAAACTCCCCATCAGAGCCCATGTATTCCATCAGTGGTGGAACCGTGGGAGAGTGCAAGAGAATTATTCACCTCCATTCTCATGTTCATTCATCGAAATCTTTCGGTTGCAAAGGTGGTAAAATGAAGAATGCAAAGAAAGTGAGGTAGCCATTTAAGCATTTCATCAAGCATGTGGAAGACAGATAATTGAAGACAATTAAAAAAAGTTTAAGAAAATTAACTCAGCATAACTGGAATAGGGAGAATAAGTTGGGTAATCATGGAAGAAGCTGTAGTGAGAA
The DNA here is from genome assembly GCA_033032865.1 of Dactylorhiza incarnata. Classification (NCBI taxonomy): domain Eukaryota; kingdom Viridiplantae; phylum Streptophyta; class Magnoliopsida; order Asparagales; family Orchidaceae; genus Dactylorhiza; species Dactylorhiza incarnata. The sequence continues at coordinate 3,407,744 of JAWHQI010000123.1, read as the reverse complement.
TAGATGGTAGTCAATGGAGTTTGCATACCTGAGCTTTACAAAGAGTTCCGATCCGCGGTTAGAGAAATCAATGTTGAAGGTGTTACTTCTTGGAATGCAGAACGATTGGCTATTTTACTTCTTTCCCAAAGCACGAAGATCACTGGAGTATCACCAGAGTTGAGGGGACTACAATGTTGAAGGTTTTTAGAGGTGAGAGAGACTCAAGAATTTTGTTAATGTGGTTTGTATTACCTTGTGGAAAGATGTTTGCGCAGCGGAAGGGGAGGAGGAAGGTGAAGGGTTGTTTGCTCTGCCGACGAAGCGACGAAGGCGGGGTGTGGAGGCGCACATAGACAATGCCCTAGGGAGTCGCAGATGAGGATGCTAAGGAAATGAGGAGTAGGAAGTATCGGGAGGCTTATAAGGGATCAAACGCATTTGATGCTCTAGGGTTTAGGGTGCGAGAGAATGATGGAAGGTGCCGAGCGGGACATAGGACGACAGAGGAGTCGCGTTTTGCGAGAGCTCGGGGAGAGGAGGGTTGCGAAGCTTTAGGTTTGGCGTGGTTTTGAAATGTTGTAAGTTAGGGGATATTTAATAGACACCATAGATCATATGAATGGAGGGCCCTGATTGGTCCAATGGCTTTTAAGTAGTATAGATATTCCTATTTTTGCGGTTGATTTTTTATAGCTAAATTCAATAAAATAAATTTAACAAATAAATAAATAAATATAAATGTATATATTTAAAATAATTCGAACAAGATTGGAGAAACTGCTTCTGCGAAGATAACACATGGGGAATTGCCGAAAGAACTACTGATCCTCTCTCACGCTGCATTGACAGTGGCCAGTTATTAATTGTTATATTAAATGGAAACTTATCTTGATGTTTTATTTTATGTTTTTTTTAATAATATCCTTATAATAATTCTTTATATTAAAAAGAGGGAGGAGAAGTAATTAAATAAATAAATTTTTATGTTATATTTTTTGTTAAATGAACATTTATATGATTGATGCTATATTAAATATTTATATGAAAAAATGTGTGATGCTATATTAAGTATTTTTAAAATGGAATATTATGCTTAATTAACACTAAGTATATATTTCATTATGGGTTAGGGCTCCCTTGTAGCCCATGCTTTCACTTTCTCGGATTATTTTAATAGAGTTTAATTATTGAGGAAGAGGCTTATTATGCTTTCTTGTTATGAAAAATAGCGTAGGTAGGTGTAAAATCAAACTAATGGCCAATTTTTTAGTGTTGTTATAGGTAAATCCTAGCACTACATTAGCAAGTCAAAATAAACTCGATTTTTAGAGAATAAACCTATGTTTGAACTTCTCTATTTCTTATATTAGCAAACCAATCTTCCACTTCCTCTTTATTTCTCCAGATATGTCGTCGTACGTCCTTGATCTCCCCAGTTCGCACCTCTCTGTTACCCAAAGAAGTCATTGGTGACTCACCATGTTGAGATTTGTGAAGTGAGCTAGCGCAGGCGCTAGCGCCGGCGCTAGCCCTACTTCCAAACGGCGGCTCTGGAATCTATATACAGGGGGCAATCCCCCTACAGAGTATATCAGAAAAAGAGGTCGACTTGAGCGGTCTCTATTGGCGGTCTAAGTCAGAGCGAACTTGGAGTAAGTTTGGCAGGAGAGCTTGGGCGGTCTAAATTGGCGGTCTCAAGTGGGGTGAATCGGAGTGAGGTCGGAGCGACCTAGAGCAAGGCTCGCGAGTTGTGTGAGTTCGCTGAGATAGCGCAGACGGTGGCGGGTAGCGCAGGCGCTAGCGGCTTGTTGTGATCTGTCGATCTGCATTTGCGGGCTGATCAGGAGCGTGTGCAAGCAGCGAGCTCGCGCGGTCTGAGATAATGCTGGCGCTAGTGCTAGCGTGGGGCACTAGCGAGTTGTGGAGAAGCAGACTCTGTCTGCGACCAGTTGTTGTTCCTTACTTTCGGCTGTTGTGTATCAAGTTGTATGCAACTTGTATTCAGTCCGTTTCACTTGTAATTGCTGTAACTACTTGTCAAGTAATAAAGAAGTGTTTTTTTGTTCATTCTTGGTGTGTTTGGCTCAGTGTTCCATAGATCTTGAAAACTTCACATGGTATCAGAGGTTGGAACAAGCACCGAGTAACAAGTATTGAGCAACCAAGATGGACGGCGGAGGAGGCTATGCGAGAGGACTTGACATTGAGTTGCTTACTGAGACAAATTACAAGAAGTTGAAGTCTTGTATGGAGAGTTACCTGCTTGGAGAGGACCTATGGGAGGTCGTTGGTGGAGATGAGCAAGAGAAAGTTGTAGCTGTCGGAGACAATGGTCCAGCTGTGAGAGCCTGGAGGAAGATTAACGCCAAGGCGGAGTTCACTCTGAAGAGAGCAATTTCACCTGATTTGTTCGACCACATCATAGGTTGCAAGTCAGCGTCTAGTATCTGGAAAGCTCTCGATGGGTTGTTCAACAAGAAGAATGTAGCGCGGCAACAGTTTCTGGAGAATGAGTTGGCGCGGTCCACACAAGGAGAGTTGTCGATATCCACCTTCTTTCTGAAGGTGAAGAACTTGTGTGCTGAGATCTCGGTTTTGGATCTTGATGAGCCGATCTCTGAGGCTAAGTTGAAGAGGCATATACTTCGTGGTTTGCGAAAGGAGTATACTGCGTTCGTTACTTCTGTTCAAGGATGGGATACTCAACCCTCCCTTCTGGAGCTGGAGAACCTGCTGTTGTCACAGGAGAGCCTGGCGAAGCAGATGACGGGAGTGTCTATCTCAGGGGGAGATAACGAGGTGTTGTTCTCAGGCAAGAAGAAGACTTGGGACAAGAAGAAGAAGAACTCCGGAGATGGACCCTCAACATCCTCTCAAGGAGATAAGGGGAAGTTCCTCCCTGCTCGTGATGAGAGGGGGAGATCTCTTTGTTTTGCCTGTAAGAAGTACGGGCACATGACAAAGGACTGCCGATCTAATCTGAAGGTCGGTCATGTTGCTGAGAAGGAAGGAGGCCACTAGAGAGGTGGAGCGAGAGGTGGAGGTCACCAGGGTGGTGAAGGCGGAGAGAACTGCTTCCTGGCTGAGATGACGGCCACGCCTGTCGATGCCTTAGCCTCTGTAAATTTTGAGAATGACTGGATAGTGGATTCCGGATGCGGGCACCATCTCACTGGAGATGTGTCTAAGTTTGCCTCCTTGAAGGCATACGGAGGATCAGATGTTATCATCACTGCGGATGATACGGTGCATCCTGTGGAGCAAGAAGGGATGGTATCCTTGGGAAGTGAAGAGAAGCCCGTGACACTGAAGAGCGTGTATCATGTGTCGGGCATGAAGAAGAATCTCTTCTCGGTTGCAAATGAAGTGGATGCAGGATACCACGTGATGTTTGGCCTGAAGGAGGTGAAGTTTCTGAAGAACCTGTCGTATGTTGATGCTGAGTTGCTGACAACACACTCACCGGGAGAAGGGAGAATGATTTGTATGTTCTGTCTGCAAATGCCTATATGGACAAGCCGAAGACGAATGACAGTGCAGCGATCTGGCATGAGAGGCTAGGTCATGTGGGGATGGACAAGTTGAAGATGATGGTTGCAAAGGGTCTGGTGAGCGGCCTGTCTAATCTCTCTTCTTACAGCGACGACCATGTATGCGAGGGCTGTCAATATGGAAAATCACATCGACTTCCATTTGACAAGTCGAAGACAAGGTGTAAGGCACTCCTTGAGTGCATACACGCTAATGTGATGGGGCCGTACGCCACCCTTACTTATGGAGGAAATAAGTATACGCTGGTTCTGGTGGATGACTACACCCATTACACGTGGGTCAACTTTCTGAAGGAGAAGTCTGAAGTGTTTGAGAAGTTCCAAGAGTGAAAGGAACTTGTGGAGGGGAGGCTGAACCTGAGGGTGATGAAGCTGCGAAGTGATAATGGGGGAGTGTTGAAACCAGTTTTCCGGTCTCAGCGTTCGAAAGGGGGTTGCGACTAACCCTTACTTGACCTAAGCCTAGACCCTTGACCGGTCACTAGGAACTGGGAGACTTGGACTTGATGAACACTTGAATCCACAAATAGACCCCTTAAGCTGCAGCGCGGAGGTCCCACCACATACCCGGAAGCTCACTCAGAACTTCCCCTCCCAAGCCAATGCTGAGCCTGGGCACCTTGGAGGGCACTAAGGATCACCTCACCGTCCACCTTCAATGATAGGGGAGGGGAGGGGTAGTGCTTGCTCACACGCGAGGGAGGGGGTAGGAACCAACCCTTCCCAAGGTGCCCATGGGGGTCTATTTATAGACTTTCCCAAAAATGGACTGCGGATAGCAAAAATCCCGCTACCCGCAGTCCAACCATGACCGCCATCGATCACGCCTGAGGGGGGGCGAGTGGGACTCGAAGTGCCCACCCCCTCCCTCATGGGAGGTCATACCGACCTCCCCACCCATACCGGGCGAGTGGGAGGCCTCTCCCACTCTCCCCCTAAGGGGGCGGCGAGTGGAAGGTCCCATCCCACTCGGCCGGCGAGTGGGAGGCCCCCTCCCACTCGGCCGGCGAGTGGGAGCAGCCCTCCCACTCGGCCGGCGAGTGGGAGGCCCCACACCCACTCGGCCGGCGAGTGGGAGCAGCCCTCCCACTCGGCCGGCGAGTGGGAGCAGCCCTCCTACTCGGCCGGCGAGTGGGAGGCCCCCTCCCACTCGCCCGGTGAGTGGGAGCACTCCTCTCACTCCCCTCGCAAAGGGCCTGAGTGGGAGGATTTCTCCTACTCACCCAAGGGAGCCGGGGGTAGCGGGTGCTTCCTCCGTCTCTCCTGCGGCCTCTTCTTGCCTTGATCGGTTTCGACCGTCTCGACCACCTTGAATTTTCTTGGTCTCGTCCGGGTCGGGTCACACCGACTCGGGAAATATGAGGGTTGTACACAATCCCCGCTCTTTGCGAGCTTGTCCCAAGCTCGGAAAGGAAGTCCAACCCACCTATTTGACGAGTAGGTGGGACCTTAGGGGAATCCACGAAAGGATCCGTCATCGGGGAACCTCTGCCAAGCCTTTCGGTTGATCCTGACTTGAGACGGAAGGTGAACCTTTCTCCACTAAAGAACCCTCCTATGGGCCGAGCCCAACTGGAGGTGGAGAAAGCTCAACACCTTGGGTCGGATTAACCTCGACCTGAGGTGGAGAAAAAACTCAACACCTCTAGTCGAGCCGAACTCGACCTGAGGTGGGAGGAAAACCTTTCTCCACTTAAGAACCCTCCTATGGGCCGAGCCCAACTGGAGGTGGAGAAAGCTCAACACCTTGGGTCGGATTAACCTCGACCTGAGGTGGAGGAAAAATTCAGCACCTCTAGTCGAGCCGAGCTCGACCTGAGGTGGGAGGAAAACCTTTCTCCACTTAAGAACCCTCCTATGGGCCGAGTCCGACTTGAGGTGGAGAAAGCTCAACACCTTGGGTCGGATAAACCTCGACCTGAGGTGGAGGAAAAACTCAGCACCTCTAGTCGAGTCGAACTCAACCTAAGATGGAGGGGACTCAACATCTCTAGTCGAGTCGAACTCAACCTGAGATGGAGGGGACTCAACATCTCCAGTCGAGTCGAACTCAACCTGAGATGGAGGGAACTCAACATCTCTAGTCGAGTCGAACTCAACCTGAGATGGAGGGGACTCTACATCTCTAGTCGAGTCGAACTCAACCTGAGATGGAGGGGACTCAACATCTCCAGTCGAGTCGAACTCAACCTGAGATGGAGGGAACTCAACATCTCTAGTCGAGTCGAACTCAACCTGAGATGGAGGGAACTCAACATCTTCCAGGGAGCAGAGCTCAACTGGAAGTGGAGGCAGCTCAACGAGAGCCCGCGCGCCGGTTTCTCTTCTCACATGCTGAAGCCCAAAGACAGCTAAGGGAGAAAGGGGAGAGAAAGAGGCGAACCTTCGAGGGCAGCGATGGTTGCCCCACCTTGCCCTGTTGAAGTCGAGTGTACTCGCAGGAGGATTGTGACGTCAACGACCCGAGCCCTGGGGAGCCGCCTTCATGAGGCGGATGCTCTCCGAGACAGCTGGAGGGGAGTCTCTGCCGATGACATCCTGCATGAATCCTCCCCTTCTCCTGCGCGACCCGACTCGTCCCCTTGCAGCGGTGGCTATTCCCCCTGAACGTGAGGGTAGTCAGGGACTTCTTCTCTTCTTTGGCTCCTTGTAGGAGCCATGTATTTCCTACATACCTGTTTCCTTTAATCTTTCTCCCTTTACTGCTTGAGGATTTGATACCTTACTTGAACCGATCATTGGGTAGTTAATCGATCCGATGAGCCTCCCATCTGCCGACATGACGGAGCCCGGAGAACGGTCGTCTTTCATCGGGGATCTTACCGGTCGGAGGCGGAAGTACCCATCCATGTCCTGGGAGTCTCAGCTCAACCGGGGGTGGAGGAACTCAACGCCCTCCTAATCTAACTGGAGGTGGTAGTACCCATCCATGTCCTGGGAGTCTTAGCTCAACCGGGGGTGGAGGGACTCAACGCACTCCTGATCTAACTGGAGGTGGTAGTACTCATCCACGTCCTGAGAGTCTTAGCTCAACCGGGGGTGGAGGAACTCAACGCACTCCTGATCTAACTGGAGGTGGTAGTACCCATCCACGTCCTGGGAGTCTTAGCTCAACCGGGGGTGGAGGAACTCAACGCACTCCTGATCTAACTGGAGGTGGTAGTACCCATCCACGTCCTGGGAGTCTTAGCTCAACCGGGGGTGGAGGGACTCAACGCACTCCTGATCTAACTGGAGGTGGTAGTACCCATCCACGTCCTGGGAGTCTTAGCTCAACCGGGGGTGGAGGAACTCAACGCACTCCTGATCTAACTGGAGGTGGTAGTACTCATCCACGTCCTGGGAGTCTTAGCTCAACCGGGGGTGGAGGGACTCAACGCACTCCTGATCTAACTGGAGGTGGTAGTACCCATCCACGTCCTGGGAGTCTTAGCTCAACCGGGGGTGGAGGAACTCAACACACTCCTGATCTAGCTGGAGGTGGTAGTACCCATCCATGTCCTGGGAGTCTTAGCTCAACCGGGGGTGGAGGGACCCAACGCACTCCTGATCTAACTGGAGGTGGTAGTACCCATCCACGTCCTGTGAGTCTTAGCTCAACCGGGGGTGGAGGAACTCAACGCACTCCTGATCTAACTGGAGGTGGTAGTACCCATCCACGTCCTGTGAGTCTTAGCTCAACCGGGGGTGGAGGGACTCAACGCACTCCTGATCTAACTGGAGGTGGTAGTACCCATCCACGTCCTGGGAGTCTTAGCTCAACCGGGGGTGGAGGAACTCAACACACTTCTGATCTAGCTGGAGGTGGTAGTACCCATCCATGTCCTGGGAGTCTTAGCTCAACCGGGGGTGGAGGGACTCAACGCACTCCTGATCTAACTGGAGGTGGTAGTACCCATCCACGTCCTGGGAGTCTTAGCTCAACCGGGGGTGGAGGAACTCAACGCACTCCTGATCTAACTGGAGGTGGTAGTACCCATCCACATCCTGGGAGTCTTAGCTCAACCGGGGGTGGAGGAACTCAACGCACTCCTGATCTAACTGGAGGTGGTAGTACCCATCCACGTCCTGGGAGTCTTAGCTCAACCGGGGGTGGAGGAACTCAACGCACTCCTGATCTAACCGGAGATGGTGGTACTCAATGCTTTCGCGATACAATTCCGCTTCGTGGAACCTTACCAACTTGTGCCCCCATCGGCCAGAGTAACTACCTTAAGCTGGAGTAAGAGGCATGACAAAAGAGATAATCAACATATTCATTAAGGATAAAAACGTTTTAGATCGTCGCCACTCCAAGTATTCCCAAGGGGGATTCCCTCAACATTCTGAAGGCGATACCCCCTGACCTCAGGGCCTCCAAGATCACATAGGGCCCCTCCCAATTGGGCTGGAGCTTTCCTACGTTCGCTGACCTTCCCGCGGCGTCGACCTTTTTGAGGACTAGATCTCCTGGGATGAATTGTTTGATTCTAATGTTCCTATCGAAGTACCTGGCCATCCGACGCTTCACTTCCTCTTGTCGAACCGTGGCAAGGTCCCGGAGCTCCTCAACCATATCCAGCGAGAGTCGTTGCTCCTCTTCATTGCCTATTCTCCAGTCCTCATCCCCTTCCTCGGCAGCTACGACCCGGGGGGATCTGACCTCGAACTCCATTGGGAGCACGGCTTCTGACCCGTGGGAAAGTTTGAATGGCGTTTTGCCCGTTGCCGTGTTGGGAGTTGTTCTCAAGGCCCATAAGACTGAGGGAAGTTGCTCCACCCAGTTCCCTTTCAGGTTCTCCACCTTCTTCTTCAGCAAGTTGACGATGACTTTGTTGGCGGCCTCCACCTGCCCATTGCTTCGAGGATGGTGGACAGAGGCAAAGCGGAGGTCGATGCCCACTTGTCCGCAAAAAGTGATGAGTTCATCGCTAGCGAATTGTGGCCCGTTGTCTGTCACTATGGCAAGGGGGAGTCCGTGTCTGCAAATTATTTCTCCCCAGATGAAATTCTTTATCACCTGCGAGGTCGTCTTCGCCAAGGCCTTAACCTCCACCCATTTGGAGAAATAGTCAATCATAACCAGCAAGAATCTCCTCTGACCGCTAGTCTGAGGGAATGGGCCGACCAAGTCCATCCCCCAGATGGCGAAGGGCCAGGGCGCAGTGATCGTCCTGAGCCTCTGCGCTGGTTGAAGTTGGAGCAGCGCGAAGAGTTGACACTTCTGACACTTTTTTGTAAACTCCATGGCATCCTTCCGCAGAGTCGGCCAGAAGTACCCTTGCCTTAGCACCCTCTTTTCTAGGGTCTGACTTCCCGAATGGCTCCCGCATTCTCCGGAGTAGATTTCCTCCAAGACCCTCGGAACTTCATCTTCCGTCACGCACCTTGCTAGGAGCCCAGCCAAGGTTTTTCTGTACAGGCTTCCTTCGCGCATCATGTAGTATGCTGACTTGTACCTGAACCGCCTCTTATCTAGGTCTCCTTCCGGGAACTTGCCCGAGGTCAGGAAGGTGAGGATCGGGTCTATCCACGAGGTTCTCCGATCAATCTCCATCAACTCGCCTTCCTCGATGGATGGGCGGAACAGCTCGGTCACCGTTCCTCCCGCGCGAGGACCGTGCTTCGCCAACTGGTCCGCTCGGGCGTTCTCCTCTCTTGGAATGTGTTGAATGGAGAAGGTGTGGAACCATCCGACGAGGTCCCTAACCTTTGCCAGATACCTCTGGAGGGTTGGCTCCTTTGCTTCGAACTCCCCTCGAACCTGGGAGGCCACCACCATTGAATCTATGAAAACCTTCACATCCCGGATCTCCAACTCCCTTGCCAGACGGAGCCCTGCCACCACTGCCTCATACTCGGCCTGGTTGTTGGTCACAGGGAACCGAATGTGGATCGCTTGCTCGATCCTGGTCCCATGTGGGCTGACCAGGATCACCCCTCCGCCGAGGAAACTTTTTCCTGATGCTCCATCCGCGAACAGATCCCATGCCACCAACCCGGCGGGCTCTGGCCCGTCCACCTCTTTGACGTATTCTGCCAAGAAGTCTGCTACTGCTTGTGCTTTCATCGACAACCGGGGGATGAAGTTGACATCAAACTCGCTGAGCTCTACCGACCACTTTGCCAACCTGCCCGAATGCTCCACTCCCTCCATAATGTTGCGAAGGGGATGGTCGGTCACCACCCTGATCGAGTGAGCCTGAAAATATGGGGGGAGTTTCCGGGCTGAGATGATCAAAGCAAATGCTAGCTTTTCCAGGACAGGGTACCTCAGCTCCGCCTTCTTCGGGACTCTGCTAACATAGTAGATCGGTAGCTGCTTCTTCCCCTCCTCCCGGACCAGGACCGAACTCACTGCCTCGACCCCTACCCCTAGGTAGAGAAAGAGGTCTTCTCCTTCCCTCGGCCCCTGGAGCAAGGGGGCTCGCGTTAGTTGTTCCTTCAAGGCCTGAAAGGCTTTCTCACACTCTGTGTCCATTCGAATTTTTGACCCTGGCGCAGGGCCTTGAAGAAAGGAGAGCACTTCTCTCCCGCCCTGGAGAGGAACCGACTCAGCCCTGCTAACTTCCCAGTCAGCCTCTGAATTTCTTTCGCGTTCTTCGGCGATTCCAGCTCCAAGATGGCCTTTACCTTGTCTGGATTGGGTTCGACCCCCTCCGGGGCGAAGGTCTCCACTAGGTCTTGCAGGTGGGACTCCACATCCCTGCTTTTAACCATCAAGTCATCCACGTAGACCTCTAAGTTGCGCCCCTTCTGCTCTCTGAAGACCCGATCCATCATCCTTTGATAGGTTGCCCCCGCATTCCTCAACCCAAACGGCATCATCTTGTAACAATACCATCCATCGTCTGTGATGAACGAGACGTCCTTGACGTCGGGCGAGTGCATTCGAATTTGATGGTAGCCGGAGAACGCGTCCAAGAAGCTCATCACAGGGAATCCGACTGCTGAATCTACCAACGCATCGATCCGGGGCAACGGGTAGCAGTCTTTAGGGCATGCTTTGTTCAACATAGTGAATTCTACACACATTCTCCACCTCCCAGCTCTCTTCTTCACCATTACTACGTTTGAAACCCACCCTGGGTATTGGATTTCTTCCACGAACCCGGCCTCGAGCAGCTTCCCCACCTCCTCTCTGATCGGCCCAGCGAGGGTGGGCGACACTTTCCTCTTCTTTTGGCGAATGGGGCGAACGTTCTGGTCGAGGTTGAGGCGATGACATGCCACGTCCGCGTCAATACCTGGCATCTCTGCAGCGCTCCATGCGAAGATGTCTATGTTCTGCTGGACACATCTTCGGATCTTCTCTTGATCTGGCCCGCTCAGCCTCCCGCTAATTCACACCTTCTCCGGCCTTCCACTGCCGCTAATGACCTCTTTCTCAGTCACTTCCTCTGCCACCTCTAACTTGGTCAGATCACCCAACACATGATCTGCCTCATCTGCCTCCTCCTCCCCCGTTAATGGCCGCAACATGCTGGGGGGAGGCGACCTCCCCGGTTCTTTGCTTCCCGCCATGAGACTCGGCTCGGAGCTTTCCGAATTAGCCGCTTCCACGCTCACCACACCAGAATGTTGAAACCAGTTTTCCGGTCTCAGCGTTCGAAAGGGGGTTGCGACTAACCCTTACTTGACCTAAGCCTAGACCCTTGACCGGTCACTAGGCACTGGGAGACTTGGACTTGATGAACACTTGAATCCACAAATAGACCCCTTAAGCTGCAGCGCGGAGGTCCCACCACATACCCGGAAGCTCACTCAGAACTTCCCCTCCCAAGCCAATGCTGAGCCTGGGCACCTTGGAGGGCACTAAGGATCACCTCACCGTCCACCTTCAATGATAGGGGAGGGGAGGGGTAGTGCTTGCTCACACGCGAGGGAGGGGGTAGGAACCAACCCTTCCCAAGGTGCCCATGGGGGTCTATTTATAGACTTTCCCAAAAATGGACTGCGGATAGCAAAAATCCTGCTACCCGCAGTCCAACCATGACCGCCATCGATCACGCCTGAGGGGGGGCGAGTGGGACTCGAAGTGCCCACCCCCTCCCTCATGGGAGGTCATACCGACCTCCCCACCTATACCGGGCGAGTGGGAGGCCTCTCCCACTCGCCCCCTAAGGGGGCGGCGAGTGGGAGGTCCCATCCCACTCGGTCGGCGAGTGGGAGGCCCCCTCCCACTCGGCCGGCGAGTGGGAGGCCCCCTCCCACTCGGCCGGCGAGTGGGAGCAGCCCTCCCACTCGGCCGGCGAGTGGGAGCAGCCCTCCCACTCGACCGGCGAGTGGGAGGCCCCCTCCCACTCGCCCGGCGAGTGGGAGGCCCCCTCCCACTCTCCCGACGAGTGGGAGGCCCACTCCCACTCGCCCGGCGTGTGGGAGGCCTCTCCCACTCGCTCGGCGAGTGGGAGAGCTGCTCCCACTCGCCCGGTGAGTGGGAGCACTCCTCCCACTCCCCTCGCAAAGGGCCTGAGTGGGAGGATTTCTCCTACCCACCCAAGAGAGCCGGGGTAGCGGGTGCTTCCTCCGTCTCTCCCGCGGCCTCTTCTTGCCTTGATCGGTTTCGACCGTCTCGACCACCTTGAATTGTCTTGGTCTCGTCCGGGTCGGGTCACACCGACTCGGGAAATATGAGGGTTGTACAGGGAGAGTTTACCTCTAACGAGTTTGCTTCCTTATGCAGGAAATACGGCATTCAGCGAAAATCTCTTGCGCCCACACCCCTCAGCAAAATGGGATCACAGAGAGGAAGATCCGCCATCTGGTGGAGACTACCAAGATTTGGCTGCATGTCAAGGGGATTCCCAAGACCATGTGGGCGGAGGGAATGGCGTGTGCTACCCACGTGATCAAGCGGCTACCTCTGAGTCCTAAAAGGATGGTGTCTCCACACCATCTCATGTTCGGGGAGAAGCCAAATGTGGGTCACATGAGAGTGTTTGGTTCTACCTGCTTCGTGCAAGTCCCAGATGCCCAGTGAACCAAGTTGGAGCCAAAAGCACGGAAGTGTGTTTTCATCGGCTACAATGAGCGAAAGAAGGGGTGGAAGTGCATGGATCCGCAGACCCACAAGTTCATCGTCTCGCGCGACGTAGTGTTTGATGAACTGATCTCGTATCAGGGAGTCTCTTATGTGGTACTGCCGAAGAGTGGAGTTTCTAGCAGGTGTGAAGAGAGAGTCACTGAGGACTCTACTGTGGAGTTGGAGCTATCTCCCAGTGCCCCATCGACATCTGACTCAGGGGGAGCTTCGAGTTCGGGAAGCAGGGGGGAGCAGTGCTTCAAGAAATGAGGAGAGAAGAGTTGTAGAGAAGGAGTCTACCGGGGCGGTAGAAAATGGCCAAGCCTTAAGAAGGTCGAAGCGGACCATCATCCCGCCTTCTCGCTATAAGGAGGGGAACTTCGTGAGTCTGGTCTCTTGCTTCTTCGCAGGACCACTCGACGAGAGGGAACCTGCCTGCTTTGAAGATGTTGTTGGCACCAAGGAGTGGGACGTAGCCATGGATGAGGAGATGGAAGCTTTGGAGAAAAATGAGACTTGTGACCTTGTTCCCATGGTGTAGGGCATCAAACCTGTCACCTGCAAGTGGGTGTACAAGGTTAAGAAGAAAGCTGACGGAGGAGTTGAGCGGTACAAGGCTAGGCTTATCGCTCAAGGTTTCTCACAAACCTATGGAGAGGTCTACGAGGAGACGTTTAGTATTGTGGCGAAGATGACGTCGGTGAGGATGGTCATTGCTCTGGCAGCGTGCCGAGGGTGGAAGCTGTGGCAGCTTGATGTGAAGAACGCGTTCCTATACAGAGAGATTGACAAGGACATATTCATGGTGCAACCACCTGGATACGTGTCCAAGTCACACTCACATCACGTGTGCAAACTGAAGAAGGCCCTCTACGGGTTGAAACAGGCGCCGAGAGCTTAGTATGGGAAGATTGCAGAGTACCTGTAGTTCTGTGGTTATGATGCCTCAGACTCAGACTCTAACATGTTCGTGAAGAAGAGTGGAGATCTTCATGTTCTAGTACTGCTGTACATCGACGACATGATCGTGACCGGGAACAATAATGCAGAGGTCGCGGTGCTGAGACAGCAGTTATCTATTCGCTTTGAGATGAATGATCTTGGTGAACTGCACCATTTCCTTGAACTTCAGGTTGAGAAGAGAAGTGCGGACTGTTCGTTTCCCAGAGGGCTTACGCTGAGAAGATCGTCGAGAGATTCGACTTTAAGGAGGGGAAGAGCAACTTTGTTCCATTGGAGGTTGGGCTGAAGCTTCGGAAGAAAGAAGGGGGGATTCTTCCTGATCCGAAGATCTTCCGGGCACTGATGGGGAGCTTAATCTACCTGACTATCATGAGGTCGGACATCGCCTTTGCCGTCGGCCGAGTTAGTCGGTATATGCAGGAGTCGCAGAAGCCTCATCTGGAGGCAGCTAAAGGAATTCTGAAGTACGTGAAGGGGACCCTTGAGATGGGGTTGTCTTATGGAGAGAAGTCTGACTTCAAGCTACATGGATACACAGATGCAGATTATGGAGGTGACGCTGACGATCGCAAGTCAACTTCAGGTCATGTGTTTCTATGTGGAGCTGTTGCTATCTCGTGGTGTAGCAAGAAGCAGGATTCTATTTCCCTATCCACCACAGAGGCTGAGTACAAGGCATCATGCTTAGCAGCCCAGGAGTGTGTCTGGATGAGGAGGCTGGTGGAAGATGTATATGAGAAGGTCAGCGGGCATACTGTTCTTCGCAGTAACAACGAGAACGCTTTGAAACTGGTAACCAATCCAGTGTGTCACGCAAGAACAAAGCATATTGAGATCGAGCACCACTTCATCAGAGAGAAAGTGTTGGGTGGCTTGATTGCGGTGGAGCATGTGCGGAGCGAAGACAACGTAGCGGATATATTCACAAAGCCCCTATCTGTGGGGCCATTCAGGAGGCTTCGCTTGCTGCTCGGAGTGGTTGATGGAGCTCACTTCAAGGGGGAGTGTTGAGATTTGTGAAGTGAGCTAGGGCAGTTGCTAGCGCTAGCGCCGACACTAGCCCAACTTCCAGGTGGCAGCTCCGGAATCTATAAATAGGGGGGCAATCCCCCTACAGAGTATATCAGAAAAAGAGGTCGACTTGGGCGGTCTCTATTGGCGGTCTAAGTCAGAGCGAACTTGGAGTAAGTTTGGCAGGGGAGCTTGGGCGGTCTAAATTGGCGGTCTCAAGTGGGAGTGAACTCGGAGTGAGTTCGGAGCGACCTAGAGCAAGGCTCGCGAGTTGTGTGAGTTCGCTGAGATAGTGCAGGTGGTAGCGGGTAGCGCATGCGCTAGCGGCTTGTTGTGATCCGGTCTTCATCTGCGGGCTGATCAGGAGAGTGTGCAAGCAGCGAGCTCGCGCGGTCTGAGATAGCGCTAACGCTAGTGCTAGCGCGGGGCGCTAGCGAGTTGTGGAGAAGCAGACTCTGTCTGCAACCAGTTGTTGTTCCTTACTTTCGGTTGTTGTGAATCAAGTTGTATGCAACTTGTATTCAGCTCGTTTCACTTGTAATTGCTGTAACTACTTGTCAAGTAATAAAGAAGTGCTTTTTTGTTCATTCTTGGTGTGCTTGTCTCAGTGTTCCATAGATCTTGAAAACTTCACACACCATCTGTCGAGCACCCTCACCACCCATTTACGATCGCATACAACGTCGTTGACATCATTCACTGTGTTATAAAAATGATTTTACTTTGATGTTTTTGGTTTTGCAGGTGGAAGGCAATCAAAGGAAAGACGGAAAGGCTTAATATCTTTCATTAGATAAAATGATGCCATTATATAGGCTACAACACTTTCTAGATGGGCTTTTAATGTTGGCAGATAATACAACACAATTAGTTGGGAGTTTTAACTAATGCAATGGTGGTACAGTATTTAAGATGTTGATACATTATGTTTTCAAGGCACTTGCAGAATTAATGCCCCGACACTGATTTGTCTTCTTTCTTTACACCCCCTCTAAATCTGTGCCGCTCCTTACTCCAAGCTTTTCCATGAGGTCGATGAAGCGGCCTCTGTGTAAGGGCTTGGTCATTATATCAGCTCTCTGATCTTCAGTGGGACAGTATTCCAGCTTGATGAGCTTCTTCTTGATCTCTTCTCTTATGAAGTGGAAGCGTATTTCTATATGCTTGCTTCTTGCGTGGTACACAGGATTTTTGGCGAGAGCGAGGCCAGAGGTGTTATCGCATAACAGCTTTATCGCCCCCTCCTCTTCTTATTCTTTACATACTTCATTCTTTAATCTCTATAGCCATATGGCTTCACATGCGGCTTCATTGAGGGCCATGAACTCAGCTTCTGTTGTAGATAGAGTCACGGTGTGCTGCTTCCGGGAACTCAATGAGATAGGGCTTGATCCCAGAAGGAACACATATCCTCCTATGCTTCTTTGATCGTCGAGGCTGCCTGCCCAATCTGAGTCGGTGTAGCCAATTATCCTTGCGTCTTCTTCTTGTTTAAATAAAATCCCGTATGTCTTTGTCCCCTGTAGATAACAAAGAATCCTCTTTGCAGCAAAATAATGGGTTTTAGATGGGTTACTCGCAAACCTGGGAAGGATGTTGACTGCATTTTCAATGTCGGGCCTGGAATTTTTGAGATAGATAAGTGAGCCAATGAGACTCCTATATTCTTCACTGTTTGCTTGCTCTTCTCCTTCTTTCCTTGTGGTGAATTTTTCTGAAGTAGCCATGGGAGTTGCAGACGGGTTGCAGTCTACCATCTGAAACTTTTTGAGTAGAGACCGGGTGTACAGCTCTTGAGAGATGAAAATTCTGTTGTGCAGGTGTTTGATCTGGAACCCCAGGAAGAATTTTAGGGTTCCCAGATCAGTCATTTCATAACATTTCTTCATTCTGTCTTTGAATTTTTTGATTAAATCTAAGTTGGTGTCTGTCACTATTAGATCATCAACATATAAGCTAATATATATGTGGCCTATCTCAGTAGTTTTTGTATAGAGAGTGGGCTCGATTTGGCTTCGATTGAATCCTTCAGATAAGAAAAATGCATCAATGTTTTGGTTCCAAGCTCGTGGGGCTTGTTTTAGCCCATACAGAGCTTTGTGTAGTTTATAAACTTTGTCTTCTCTGTCTTTAATTTCAAACCCAGGCGGCTGACAGACATATACTTCTTCGGTTAGAATTCCATTCAGGATGGATGCTTTGGCATCAAGTTGAAATACTGGACGGTGATACTGAGCGGCTAAGGAAAGAAGGAGTCGAATAGTTGTTAGCCGCGCAACTGGAGCAAACGTTTCATCATAATCTGCTCCAGGAATCTGGGAAAATCCTTTTGCAGCCAATTATTGTTTTGTTTGTGGGTTTTTCTACAAGTGTCCAGGTGTTATTTCTTTCTATGGATGCAAGATCTTCCTTCATTGTAGTCCTCCATCCATATTCTTTTACAGCTTCTTCAAAGTTGGCAGGGGTTGTAACTATCAGTGCTGATTCAGTGGCTTGATAAATGTCCTGTATTGATCTCACTTTAACTGGTGATGATGATTCTGATTCACACTCCTGTTGAGAAGGCATAGGAGGATCCACATTGCAATGGATGGGGCTTGGAGTGACTTCCAGCTCAACCGGCATTGTTGGGGATGATTATGTGATTGCAGTTTCTGATGCCCATTCCCATTTGCAATTTTCATGAAAGGTAACATCTCTTGATACAATAATTTGTTAGACAGGGGTTCTAACAGTCTATAAGCTTTGCTTTCATTACTATATCCAAGTAATATACACTTCTCTCCACTTCCCGCAAGTTTATCTTTTCCTTCTTTGTTTGAGTGGGCATAGGCAATTCAACCAAACACTCTCAGGTGAGCTATTATTGGTTTTTGGTTGTGAATTGCTTCATAGGGTGTGGAGTTTACCAGGGCTTTACTGGGCAATCTGTTTAGGATGTAAACTGCAGTTGTTGTTGCTTCCCCCCATAAGTTGTTGTGAGTCATCATGGCTCTTTCCATCTCTACTATTGTTCTATTGCGTCTTTCTAGCACTCCATTCTGTTGAGGAGAGTAGGGAGTGGTGAGTTCACGACGAATCCCAGCTTCCTGACAGATATCATTGAAGTGCTTTGACATAAACTCTCCCCCTCTATCACTTCTTACGGCTTTTATTTTCTTGTCAAATTGGTTTTCTATCAGTCTTTTGAATTTCATAAAATGGTGGCTTGCTTCTGATTTTTGGGCAAGGAGATATAGCCACATATATCGGTTGATATCATCAACTATAAGGAGGTAGTATCGTTTGCCACCCAGAGAGGGAACATTGGTCGGCCCCCATAAATCCATATGAAGTAGATCAAGAGGGGCACTGGCCCTTCTTTGTGATGTTTTAGGAAAAGGTTGTCTATGTGACTTGGCTTGAGCACATGTCTCACAAGGTAATGGTGTTCCAGAAAGATTGGGCAGACCTTCTACCAACTGTTTTTGTTGCATGTGGCTGATGACTGGGTAACTAATGTGACCTAGCCTATGATGCCATATGGAGGTTTTGGATGTGGAGTCATTCTGGACACATGACAGAGCATGTACCCTTGCTGGTTTCAAGGTAATTGTAAAGATATTACTCGTGTTCATATGTGCAGTGACAATAATATTTTCTTTCTTAGGATTCATAATCTCACAAGTCTTGTGGTTGAAGGAAACCTTATAGCCCCCTCTTAATAGTTGCCCTACACTCAGTAAGTTCTGAGATAAGGTGGGAACAAATTGAACATTGACAATCTTTTTACTTTATCCATCAGGAGTAATTACTGCAATGGTCCCTCTCCTTTCTATCTTTTCTCTTTTTCCATCTCCTAATGCAACCTCTGACTTCCATGATTCATCCAGAGCGGTGAAGAAATTTCTGTTATTCACCATGTGATTGGAGCACCCACTGTCGACAAACCAAGTGGATGTTGGTTCTAAAGTGTCAGAGGTGTTACAGGTGAACAGGAACTGATCTTCTTCTTCTGTTTCTGTCACCTTGGCTTCTTCCTTGGGTTTGTGCCAGCATCTATCTGCTGAGTGATTGGGGATTTTGCAAGTTCTGCATCTAAAGAAACAGTCTTTTGACTCATGGTTTTGTTTTTTACAGATGATGTACTGGTTATTGCCGCCTGATATTTTGCTTTGATTTTTTTCTGGGTTGTTTGTTGAGTAGACTTATGATTCCCCTTGAAGTTTTCATATTTCTGTTTATCATTCATCTTCCCCCTTTTAAAGAGCATTTTTGTTTGGAAAGCCTTTTCAAGCAAAGGTTCATCATGATTTAGTAGATCTTCATGGGTTTGAAGGGAAGCCATGAGATCAATAACTGTGAGCTTCTCTAGATCATGAGCCTCAAAAATAGCTGACACGATGTGTTTGTGGGTTTTTGGGAGGGATCTAAGTATTTTCTCCACGATTTGTTGTTCATCTATTGTTCCCCCCAAGGCTTCTTATCTGATTTACAAGGCTAATAACATTTGCAAAGAATTCTTGTACTGTTTCATTTTCTCCCATGGAAATCGAATCAAAGTTGCGTCGAAGGGAGTAGAATTTTATTTTTATTACCTTCTTTGAGTCTTTGTACTCGTTCTCTAGTCTGACCCATGCCTCCTGAGCTGTTTTTGACCCCATGATTCTGGGATAAATCGATGGAGCAATCCCTTGTTGAATGAGGTGCAAGGTCAATGCATCCTTCTTCATTTCTTCTTTTGTGAACTTGAGAGGTTCACCGTCTTTTGATTCTTCATTTGGTGTTGGCCCATCTTTTACAATATCCCACAGGTCCTGGGATCGAAGAAGAGTGTCCATTGTCACTCCATAAATCATAAAGTTCTCCTGAAAAAATTGGGATGGTGGAATGGGTATATAGGGGTGCACTCAGGGGCGAATCCAGAGGGGGCCCGAGGGACACTGGCACCCCCATTATTTTTCAAAATTATTAGTGAATTTGGATTCCTCTCGTCGAGGCAATGGATTTTGACTACTTATATGTCAAAAACGGTGGTCAGATGAGGGAGAAACATCTCTGATAAGATGGAAGCGTTCCCACGTCAGGTAACTAGTTTGTTTTGGGACAAATATTGGCTATTCGCGGACCAAAGTTAGCTATTCGCAGATCAAATTTGGTTATTCGTAGACAAAGTTCAGCTATGTGCACCCCCCAAAATTAATTTCCAACATGTGACCCACGACCCTCCTACTCACCCCGCTAGCATTTGTGTTTAGAAATTTTTTGTGCACCCCCATTTATAATTTTCTGGATCCGCCACTGGGTGCACTATTGGTAGATGATGAAGCCATCAACGTAGGAGAGCGGATACTACAATGGCTCTGATACCACTGTTATAAAAATGGTTTTACTTTGATGTTTTTGGTTTTGCAGGTGGAAGGCAATCAGAGGAAAAACGAAAAGACTTAATATCTTTCATTAGATAAAATGATGTCATTATATAGGCTACAACACTTTCTAGATGGGTTTTTAATGTTGGCAGATACAACACAATTAGTTGGGAGTTTTAACTAGTGCAACGGTGGTACAATATTTAAGATACTAATACATTATGTTTTCAAGGCACTTGCTGAATTAATGCTCCGACGCTGATTTGTCTTCTTTCTTTACACACTGCTAGCTTTTCTTTATTTTTTGAATGATTTGCTAATAACAAAAAAAATTGTGAATGCAAAATAGCTGATTTGCTAATAGCTTTGGGGGGATTATTATATGCTTTATTTTAATTGATATGCATGCACTCATTCTCATTATTGTATTTGTTAAATTTATATAAAAAAAACTGTGACAAATTAGTCACTCTCTCAACAGCAATAATATGAACTTGGTATACATCATTATTCTTATTAAAATAATAATAATAAATTATACTATTTTTAGTGGTACGGTCTTTATAGAAGTTTGGGCGAGTTTATAATTAATCCATATGTATACTGTATAGTATTCTATTCTTGGCTTTTCAAATGTTAGTGTGTTTTTTTTCGTGGGAACAATTTTAATTGTTTAATTTAATGAACAATATAGGAATAATCATTCGTTGTTTGATTAGATGATACATATTTTTTTCGATTTGAATAATGAGACAATGATGTAAATAATTTGATGATGACATCGATGATGTAAATGATATGATGATGTCAATAATAATGTAAATAGTTGAATGAGGTCAGCGATGACAAAAGCATGTAAATAAATTATTGGTCTTAAATGACTATAAAATGAGACTAAGTCTTCATTTGTAAGACATCCAGTTCAGAAATAATTCTTGAGTTCTATTCTTTTTGCTCTCTTGCTCTCTTGTGCCTTTATTTTATTCGTTCTCTCTCGCTCTTTTCTCTTCGTCATGCTAACAAGTTGTAGAGTTGAGCTTTTCATTTCGACTCACCTGAATTATGAAAAGTTACTAACAAGTATGAAGAAATACGTGAATAAGCGGTTTCTTCTCCCATCAATAAGGAAAATGAAAGCACGGAAGACACGACTGCAATCGGGCTCAAAGTCGGATGAATTTTAAAGTCTCTTTCTCTTATGGTGGGCAACTTTCTTACTTTTGTTTTATTGCTAGGATAGGAGTCGTTTGATCCTCACCATTGTGTCTTTCTTTCTTACATTAATTAAAAAATCTTCATAAAAGGTAAGCTATGTTTGGCGGAACGGATTCGCTAGTCCAGCGAGTTGATCCGCCGAATGCTGCGAAATCACGGACGCCAGAAAGATCCGAACACATCCGTGCATGTCCGGCTAAGCGCTTGGAGGCCAAAGAAATCTACGATCAATGATATAAATATATAACAAATTTCTCTTTCTCTCCCCCATATGGACCACAACTTACGCGCATTTGCCCTCATTGATGTCAGCGATGCCACGCCAAATCATGACGCATTCCTTTCTTGGTAAGAGAATGGGTCTGAAGAAAATTGGCGTCTCCGACATTCACTCCGATATACGCTAATGTGTTTTTATACACAAAATCACTTTTTTTTTTACTTCAATTTTTTCTTTAAATCGCAAAATTTTCCAATCTGAGAATATTAAACATATTTTGATTCATTTGAAAGTACCAACCTGATAGTTTTATCATATTAAATAAAATTGAAGCCCACAAATCTTGGATTGCATATATAGTTATACACATAAAAGGTAAGTGGGGATATATATATATATATCTAAATAAAGGAAAGAACGTTTTTTTAGGAAAAACACGTCTCTTTTAATTGAATTTATTTATCTATATTATATTAAAAGAAAAAAAAAGTCACGAAACATTTATAATATCAATATTAATCTATTTTTTTATTTAATGCAATCAAATTTTTTTATTCATTCCAAAATAATTTAAATTATAATGTCCATCTACTTAATTATTATGCATAAAAAGACAAATTATTAAAATCAAGTTGTAAAAATTAAATTTTTAGTTGTCATAATTATTATATTATTTAATTATGACCATCAAATCAAATAAACAAACGTGACTTGAAAAAGCGAGATGAGAAATGAGAGAGAGAGATCGAAGAGATATGAGAGAGGGGGTGTCGTGTCATAGCACTGTCATGATCGGGATACTATCACCGACGCACGAGGGACCCCCATATATTGTCACTCGTACGATATATAGGGAAAAGGTATTTAGTGAAACATTCATCTTTCCAATATTAAGATTTGTTTATTACTGTAGTTACAATTTTTTATAGTTGTATTTAATTTTTTATTTTTATTTAATTTAAAAAAATCTGCTATATATATATATAGTAATCGGTGTAAAGAACAGCGAGTGCACAGAAGAGAAAATAACGCAGCGTTCAAGCAGAATAAACACAAAAATGCAGCGATCAAAACTCAGATATACAGTGGTTCACTCAAAACCGGGCTATGTCCTCTCTCCAATGGCGGACCCAATATGGGCCGAGAGGGGGCGCCCGCCCCCCCTCAAAAACAAATCGCGAAGTTAGGGTTTTCCTCCTGATCGCGCGCAGCTCTCCGCCTCTCCCGATCGCGCGCAGCTCTCGCCTCTCCCGATCGCGCGCAGCTCTCGCCTCTCTCCGCCTTCCTCCCGATCGCGCTCAAGTAGCTTCTTCTTCTTCTTCTTCTTCTTTTTTATGAAATCTGTTAAACAGATTTTGATGAAATCTGTTAAACAGATTTCAATCTGTTTACAGGAAATCTGTTTAACAGATTTCAATCTGTTTAACAGATTTCTGAAATCTGTTAAACAGATTTCAATCTGTTTAACAGATTTCAGAAATTGTTTAACAGATTTCAATCTGTTTAACATATTTCAATCTGTTTAACAGATTTCAGATTTCTGATGAAATTTGGTTGTTTGATTTCAGATTTGGGCTTTGGTTTGATTTCAGATTTGGTTGTTTGATTTCTGATTTGGGAATCCAGATTTCACAGCTTGTCTTTGTCTTGTTTAGGTACAAATCGTTGTGTTGCACACCTCCACTGTGAATGGTCGATTTGGAGCTCCAATCGTTGGGAGAAACACGCGCCAACTCAAGGGTAACGACTCTTGTTCCCCGGTTTTCTGTTTTACTTTGCTTAGGAGGGCCACCCGCCTTCAATTGGACGCGGTGTGTGTTTCCCTCGGTTCATTGCGAACCTCCGGGTCGATTGTGTCCGTCCCCGGCATATTTTTTGCATTAGTAATCCAATGTGCGATTCTGGATTTAGGCATGCTGTGTGAAGCCGACCCGTGGCGGTAAGCCCGGATCGGTGATGTTTGTAATGTGCATGGCGATTAGCCTTCAATTGGAGGTTGGTGTGTGTTTGAAACTTTGAATCTTATACAATTTTTATTTTTCAGAATGAAAAAGTCACGTTTACGCAACCGAATGAGTGATGATTGGTTTAATGACAGCTTATTGACCTACATTGAGAGTGACAGATTCAAATTAATTGAAAATGAGTCAATCATCCAGCGATTTCAAGCAATGAAAACACGTCGAGGGCAATTATGATTGATTGTAAGGGAATGTTAATTTTTATTATGCATTAATATATTATTTTTGTGAAATATATGTTAAACATTAATTTCCGCCCCCCCTAAGCAAAAATCCTGGCTCCGCCACTGCCTCTCTCCCCTTCACCACCACTTATATTTCCAAAGAAGAAGTAATTTTTTACAAGACTTACGGTGAGAAGAAATTCCTCCGCTCACAATCTCACAAAATACACTGCACTCCTCTTACAAGCGGAAATGGCGAAACTGGTATCACCGAGCAGCAACCAACGCACGCCCAGCAGTTTTCACCGAAAACTGATTTCTCGTCTCTGGAGCGGACGTCAACCCTAAAGAGAAAAGCAAAACCGTGAACTGCATAAAAATAAGGGGAAAAGACTTGGTCCAATAAACTTGAACCGGATAGGGGACCTGGACCGTGAAACCAAAGCACAGTCCAGCACCATGAAGTCGGACAGAATTCGTCTACATGATCCTGTCAAGACAACGCGGACTCGACGACACAAAACCCGGAAATTACTAAGTGGCTCACACTTCGATTCCCCGGCCCTAAGCTCACATGGGCTAACCCGTCGTGAGAAACAAGGGGACCGGAAATATTCGCCAACCCAACAATCGGCATGGGGCTCCACCCCTACGACCAGCCGTGATAGTACCCTGATTGTTACAGTGCACTGGGCCCCAGTTCCCCATGTGATAGTATTCCGTCCACGACATTGCCCCGGCGCGACACCGCTTCCGCCTCTTGCAAACCCCCGAGCACTATATTCCGCTCGTCGCTAATTTTTTCCGTATGCACGGGGATTTGCGATTGGTGGGAAGTGCACTTTTTTAGTAGGTAATGGACTTTGGCAATATGAGAGCACATTTTTATAAAATTAAATAAAAAACACATAAATTAAAAAATTAAAAAATTTGTAATACGCAAGAGCAAAACGAAAAGTTGAATGTTTCAGCGAAATGTGTTTATAACTTTTAATATAGTATAAATATATATGGGGAGTGTTCCTGTGCGAAGAAAATCCCGTGCGAAGGTGCGAAGGAGGCCATCGCGCCGTTGATTTGCAATCCAATGGAAGGCGCCGACTGTTCAGTTACGACCGCCGGCGACGACATCGACGGCAACTGAGGGCCGAGGGAGGTGGCCCTCTTGGCGGCGACACACACGTGGTCGTCGCCGGCCCTTCCGTGCGCCGCCGGCGGCCGACAATTGCAGAAAAACAGGGGTTGTGAAGCCTCTCCTCCCAGCTGCGGCGGCCGGCGGTTGCGGGCTCGCCGGCCACCGGCCGCCCTGGGCGCCGACGACCCAGGGCGGCCTGTGGCCGGCGAGCCCGCAGCGCCGGCCGCAGTTTCTGTGAAGCTCCATCGCAGCAGTTTGCAGAAACTGCGGCCGGCGGCTGCGGGATCGCCGGCCACCGGCCGCCCTGGGCTCGTCGGCGTGGACGCCGACGAGCCCAGGGCGGCCGGTGGACGGCGATCCCGCAGCCTCTGGCCGCATTTTCTGTGAAGCTCCATCACAGCAATTTGCAGGGCGGCGCCGGCGGCTGCGGGATCGCCGACCACCGGCCGCCCTGGGCTCGTCGGCGTGGAGGCCGACGAGCCCAGGGCGGCCGGTGGCCGGCGATCCCGCAGCCGCAGCCGCCGGCGCCGCCCTGCAAATTGCTGTGATGGAGCTTGATTGGATCGAACGGCGCACAGGAGTTCTTCGCACCTTCGCACAGTGGTCTCTTCGCGTATGATTAAAATCCTATATGTATACGAGCATCTTCGCACGGGCTACGCCCGTGCTCGATGCTCTCGGGCGGCCTTCGGCCGCATCCATGCGGGCTTCGCCCGCTTGGCATTGAAGGCGTGCTTCGCCCGCCCCGTCGATGTCGGCGGGGTTCGCCCGGCCCTCGCCGGTATTCGCCCGGCCCTCGCCGGTATTCGCCCGGCCCTCGCCGGTATTCGCCCGGCCCTCGCCGGTATTCGCCCGGCCCTCGCCGGTATTCGCCCGGCCCTCGTCGGTAGTCACCCGCCTCTCACCGGTATTCGCTGTTGATTGAAAGGTGTGATGCGCAGGAGTGAAAGAAAACAATCTGCAGAAGATGTAAAAGAGAATGGTTATCATGGTTTGTGCCCTAACACAGTTGAGTAATGAGTGCATTGCTGAAAAGAAGGCCAATTGTGATAGTAACAACCGGTATCACGGTTGAGTGCAAGTCGTATATGTGTGTATATATATGTATATATGTATATTATCATATAATTTACTGAGCCCCAAATTTATTTCTACACCATAGATAGGAAAATTCCTTTGCATATTATTCATAGACCCTAAAGCATTGAACAGTTGGAATCAAGTAAAACTGGGTTCAAAGGCAAATGACAGTTTGCTGCATATTATGACATGTGATTATATATTCATAGAAACGCCATCTAAAGTCAAAAAAATTTTAACGGCATTCTTATTTCATACATAACTGCAGTTAATAAGCAATTGAAGTACAGAAAGAAACAAATAATTGAAACATACATAACTTCTCCTGATGCCAAAAATAAATTAAATTACATTTACCAGCAATATTCACAATTTCGCGTAACCACACTATTTCGAGTATTACAGAGGCTATGATCATCCTGTGTGTAAAAACCATGATCATCGTGTGATTGTAAGAACAATTATGAGAGGCTATAATTTAGTTAGTAACAACATTGCTCGCATGTGTAACATTGCTATAAATTAGGTAGCAAAATTTAGTTCTAAAACTTAGTTGACAATAAATTTAGTTAACATTGCTATAATTGAGTTCACAATAAAACTTAGTTACGACAACATTGCTATAATTTAGTTCACAATGAAATTTAGTTACTAACAAAGAACGTGAGGATTAGAAAGAAATATAACAAATATGAGTTATCATAGAAATGAAAGACCCTAAATGTAATTAATCATACCAGAAAATGTAGTGGAAAATAATGCTGGACTACAATTCGAATGTAATTAATCTTACCAGAAAATGTAGCGGAAAATAATGTTGGACTACAATTCCAATTGATCTCCTAAAAGTGGGAAGGAGAATATTTATTGTGCAACCTAACCCAGTCATTTGACCTTAATAAACTTGTCACTTGCAGCAGAAATTCGAAGAATGCTATAATTTATGTCAAAACATGGTAGAGAAAATTCAAGATTGGAACAATGTCATTACAAATATGGAAGAATGCTTTACAAAAAAGTGGAAGAGACGCGCACCTCCCAGGTTTTCCTCCCTCAAATCAGCACCGGATTCAAGATGCCCCTGTTTTGCCCAACTCTTTTCTTCAACCTGCAGCTGCTGGAGAAGGTTCTCCCTCAACAATCAACGGCGATGCCCAAACAAAGGTCGTCGTGGAGAGCGCGTTGATGTCGTTGGCGGCAAGAGGAAGGCGTGGATGGCAGGTCCACACGTGAAGGGCGACCTAGGGCAGAGGGAGAAATTGGCAGGTGAGAGAGCGGAGAGCATGATTTGGAGAAAAGGGCGAGCAGGACGCGAGCGAGAGAATCATGTAGGGCATGGAAGCAAGAAATGAAGAAGAGAATCCTTGTGTCAGATCGGAAGAGGAGATTATGTCAGATTTGAGCAGGGCCCTTCCGTGTCGATGGAGATCTGTACAGGCGAAGTGGCTGCAGCCCTTCGATGGGGGCACACAGATCACAGAGAGAGGAAAAAAGTAGTTGCAATGTGTAGCAAAGAGGATCAAAACGGAGAAGAATGCGAAGCAACCTGATTTCTTCGCAGAGACTTGAACGAAGAAGGAAATCGCAAGCAGGATGAGAATCCATTAGAATGGAGATGGGAGTACACATATCAGAGAGAGAGAGGAAAAAAACGGAGAAGAATGCGAAGCAAATACTTGTCTTCCCCGTAGCTATCCTCATCTATGCCGGCTCTGATGACTACTCCCCCGCTTACAATCTTCTTAGGGGCGAGAAGAAGTCATAAAGTCCTTATATAATCAACAACGAAAAGCAATTTCTGTGCTTACCCCTATATTGTTGCTACCTAACAATAAGAGCAAAATGAAGAAGGTTAGTCAGTTGGAATAAAGTTCATTGACTGACCATAATTTATATTGTTCTTACCCAGTTGTATTGTTCATTGTCATAGAGAATTAAATGAGATCCCTTGAGATGAACACCCAATGGATGCATTAAAAATGCTCCTGCTTATATTCGATTTGTGCCAACTATATTAAATAGGCTTGAAATTTCAGGTCGGAAGAGGGGCGATTTGCTTGATAAAATGTTGAAGAGACGGTAGCTGCAAGCAAGATGAGAATGCTGATATAATGCTATCTTTGAACTGCAGCAACACTGCGTAGTATGATTTGTGGAAGACGTACAATCACTGCTACCAAAGCAACTCATTTAAGTGGTCGATATATAATGTGAAACAAAGATATAAGGAGGAGAACTCCACAGAACAATATGTACAACTGTGCAAGGATGTAGAGAGGACCAAAACCAAGTAGAAGTAACGTGGGGTAAAAAGAAAGTTTTATGACATGTGCACACATGAAGTAAACATAGCACAACAAAGACGTAATGTATATTAACGCTGCACTTAAGCGCATATGAAAATACGCTCGTAAGATTTTGCTGAAGCAGTGAAAACGCGAACATGCGTCGTTCAGCGGCCTCGCGAGACCCTGCATTTTTTAGACACGGAAGGGGACATATCAGCAAGCTATAGGATGTGTTCTGAGTAGATGTTAACTGTAGCATAGTATGTATGTTTCAGTTGGCCCTACCTTCTAATCATGTCGAACACGAAATTCCATTCTTCACGCGTACTGCAGCCTGGTGGCAGTCGCGGTATAGTAAGCGTGAATCCTTCTATTTCTGTACGCGGACCAGTAATAAGCTAAAATCAATTGCCCGCCGAAGAATAAAATCAATCGAATGCCCGCATAATAAGCTAAAATTAAGAGAAAATCGAAGTTCAAGAGATTTCAAGAAACTCCATCGAATGCCCGCCGAAGAATAAAATCAATTTATATTACCTCTTAATGAAGATGCAAAGCATCCGTTGCCGCCGCCGCTTTTGAGTCAAGATCAAATGTTACCCTTGTGTTCATTGCTCTGCGTAAATTTGAGCCTCTAAATATGCAATTTCAACATGTAATTATGGAATTTCGAAATATACAGTGTTTCAATATGTAATTATGCAACCCGCGAAACTATCATTATGTTTGGAAGGAGGTTGAAATATGAGAGTTTCTTCTCTGTGATACATTTTTTCCCACTACATTGGAAGTCATCTGAGATTTTGGTGAGCATTCATCTTTTCAAAAAGGAGTAACTGAATGATTTTTGTAATTGGTCCTTCATATATGTGTGTATATGTATGTATGCATGCATATGTATGATATTAAAAGAAGCTAATCCAATTTGCAGGCCTATTTTGTAAGTGTTTCACTTGCGAATGTTGAAAAAAAAAACTTTCATATAGCTGTTCAGCTTTGGGATTTATGTAAAAACCCATGTTATTGTGTGTATATCTATGTATGCATGTATATGTATGATATTAAAAGAAGCTAATCCAATTTGCGGGCCTATTTTGTAAGGGTTTCACTTGCGAATGTTGAAAAAAGAAACTTTCATATAGCTGCTCAGCTTTGGGATTTATGTAAAAAACCATGGTATTGCTTTCCTCCTATGGTAGGAGCTGATGAATGACAGCCTGAAAATGAAATGGAAATAGTATTTTTTTCTACGTTGTTGTGGACATTGAGGATGGTCTGGCAAGAGGCTTCTGAGGCAACCCATGCACGGGAATATTAAGCACATGGATGTGAATGGAAGCATCCAATTGGTAGGCCCAAAAAACACTTTGAAATAGCCATCAACATAAAACATGGCTTGGAAATAAAATTATGAGAACATCATTATGCACATAAAAGCCTTTGAACCGTTAAAAAGTACATTAAAAGGAGGGAAACGTTACCTTATAAATAAGGACCGGATCTCTACGGGTGAGCTTGGAGAATGATTCCTCAATCTAAGTTAGAGGACTTTTGGGTGCCCATTTCTGCAATAGAAGCAAAATATATCATGAACAACAGGACTTAGAATAATAACAATGAAGTTCTTATGCTCCCAAAATTGAAACAGTAATGTAGCAAACATTAAATAGAAAACCCACATTCCCAAATGAATGAATGTAATGCATCTCTAACTCCTAAACAATCAGATGCTGAGAGGAAACCATGGGGAAAAAATTAGTCCTGCATAAATTTGAACATAGGATTCTCTGTTTCTTAAAAAAATAAGATTATAAGAAGTCTTAGATGGTTGATCCGGAGATGCTCCGCATAGATTTGAACAGTAATGAAGCAAACATTAAATATAAAACCCACATTCCCAAATGAATCAGATGCTGAGAGGAGACCATAGGGAAAAAAAATTATTCCTCCGTAGATCTGAACTTAGGATTCTCAAAAAATAAGATTATAAGATGTCTTAGATGGTTGATCCGGAGCTGCTCTGCATAGATTTGAAAAAAAAAAGCATAATGAAGAGAAGAAGAAGCTGTTGAAACCTGAAAGAAGAAGAGGCGTTGCTGAAACCTGCCGAGCAAGTTGTCGTCGCTGTAAGCCTAAAACGTAGCCGTCGGAGCTGCTCTGCTATTGGAGAAGAAGACTGATGCCGGGTAAACGTAAAAAATTCTAAATACCAGAGACGGCGAAGGATTTGCCTAAAATCGAAATCAAAAACGAAAACGAAAGTGAGTAGCAGCGGGAGCAGTGACGGCGATGGATTTGGGCAAAGTCAAAACCGAAAACGAAAGTAAATACCAGCGGAGCAGCGATCGGTTTGCACGAAGAAGATGGAATAATCGGAGACGCCGTCGAGCAACCCTCTGGATGCCCGCAAGAGAAACCTCCATGTGTTCGTCGGAGGCGAAAAAAGCCGAGCGGCGATACAACGCAAAGCGAAGGAGGGAGCGATCGAAGCAGAGCGGGCAGAAGAAGAAGAAATCGTGGAGCGGCGATGGAGCTGAAGCGGTAGGAACGAAGACATTAGGGCACGACACGCGCCGAAAGGAGATGCCGACGGACACGCTGCCGCACTGCCTCGCTTCCAGCGCGGCGCGGCGTGACGGAGGATGCTTGAGCTGCGAAGGAAGCAAGAAGTGGTCGGAGGCGAACGAACCAGAGCGGCGATAGGAAGCCAAAAGAAGTCCGTCGATGCAGCGACCGAGCGAGCGATGGAAGCAGAGCGGGGAGAAGAAGAAGAATCCTCAAGCGGGGATGGATTTGTAGGGATAGGAACGAAGAAATTACGGAACGACACATGCGCAGGTAATGACGAAGAGACGACACGCAGACCATTTTCACACCGCCGAAGAAGTTGTGACGGGAGCGGCGCCGTTGCAGACGGAAGCGGCGAGAACACGAATATTGGCGACGGAAAGACGCAGGCAGAATCTTGAGCCACGAGGGAGTTTTGTCGCCTGCCAAACTCGAAAGAAGTTTATAGTATATATATATATATATATATATATATATATATATATATATTCTAAACTAAATCATACGGTAGGCCTGATGGGAGAGGCCAGGGTGTACCTATATCTACAAGTTGCTAGGAAGTGGAAGGCGACCAAACAACATAGTCAACGCAAGAGGTATGAAGCTAAGCTAGCTTAATAATTTCTCCCTTAATTAAATTAAAGAAAAATAACTTTGCCAAGTCAATCTAATATAAATTCCTCTCAGCCACCAATAATGATAAAATTAGAATTTTATATAGCACACAATCTACACACTTAGGCTCCATTTGGGGGGACTTATTTTCATCGGTCAAGCGGTTAAGACCGCATGAACCGGACCTTAAATTTAAGGTCCTGTTCATGCGGTCTTAACCGCTTGACCGGTGAAAATAAGTCCCCCCAAACAGAGCATTAATAACATGTAAACATAAATCTAAATTAACAGTACAAGCTTTATAGGGACTAAATTTTTCATTATCATGGTAATAAAACATTATTAATAAACTTCAGCTTTGTTTTGCGGAGCGTTTTTTCTCCGGTGAGCTTAGACAAAAATATTTCCATCATATAATGTATGTTTGTCATAACACCGGCCAAGAAAATAACACTAGTTTTGAACATAAAAGTAAATGATGATTTACTTACCTTGTGTAATTATGTGCAGATTAAATTCTTTTATGAGGATAGGATTGGGGTACTTCCCGTAGATATCACGAATTGGACTCTACACATAGTTGAAGGCATCCCGAGCCAGGATAATGGCAACGGCTGTGGAATTTTTGTGATGAAGTACATGCATGCGAGCTTGCTGAAGGAGCCGGTTGATTGGAAGAGCCTAAAGAGTTGGCCAAAACACACGCAACATTTCAGGGCAGAAATAGTAGTGGAATTATTCAAAATCTTCCATAATTCTCAACTTAAAGAACATGGTTTTGTAGGTTAATTTGCATATTCTGTTACATAGTTGTCATGTTTAACATCTGAATACTATGTTTAGGATAGTTTTAATCTGAAATCTGTTATGTGGTTGACATAATTAATTTCTTGATTGTAAAAGGATAGTTTAAATCTGAAATCTGGCGACTGTGATTACTATGGATGCTGCTTCATTTTTCAAATTTTAAATTCCTTTGGCTGAGATGAGATTTAGCAGCAACTGCTGGAATTATGATAACAACTGCTGAAATTTAGCAGCTGCTGAAATTTAGCAGCAGCAGCTGGCTGAGATGAAATTTTAAATTCCTTTGGCTGATATCAAATTTTAAATTCCAAAGATTGACTGAGATGAAATTTAGCAGCAACTGCTGGAATTGCTGGGATTAATTTAACATCAACTGGAATGAAATTGAATGAAATTTTGGGAATTTAATAACAGCTGTTGACTCAATTTATCATCAACTGCAATGAAATTGAATAAAATATATTTTCATCAGCTGGAATTGTTGGGATCGCTCAGATTTGTTTTTCATTGCATAGTTAACATAATTATCATTACATTTACTCAAAATTGCTGGAAATGTCTAACATTCACCATTTTTGATCTAACATTCACCATTTAAAAACATTAGGAATTGCTGGAAATGTAAAAATTTTGTCCTCCGAAATGACTTTGTCATTTAGGTTCAAGCATGAAGGAGCCGGATCAACTGGAGTCGAGTCTCTCTCAAGTCTCAATAGACAAATTTTCTATGAAGTTGTACTCTTTGGGTTCTATCTTCATGTTATCAACGATAAGTGTTTTACCCTTCAAATCATCTCTGCCCTCTGAAAAAAGTAACATTTACAAGATTATTACTATATATCATCGAAAAAAAGAAATGCAAAGATATTACTAAAAAATACTACTTTTCCTCTTCGTTGGTTTCTCCCAGTGACTCTTAACCCGGTTGTTTGATAGCCCCTTACGTCGCATTGTCGGTGGATCCCGAACCATTCCCTTGTCATTTTCATCAAATATACTTTTTTTTCATCTTCTCATTATCATCTAACATGTCATCTGCCTTCTTAGTAATTTTATTCATGACTGTGAGTACATACTCTTTGGCAATCTTGTATTCTTCTACTCGACGGGCGAGGTCATAAGAAAATCGCATCATATGATTTCTAATGACTAAATTAGAATCACAGTCATTCGGGTAAGCGGCTTTGGAAAGATACACACCCTTCTTCGCCTTTAGAGTAAATCTGCTGAGTATGTATTTAGCTGAAATCTATTTAACATATTTGCAATTATAAACCCTTAATATATGTTTACATAGCATTCCCTTGGTCTGAAAACCCTGCATGAACAATCAGCATCATAATTGGTTGAATCAACTGTAACAAACCATTGCTTAACATCCTCGGCTCTGTCAAAATGTTGTGTAACATACAAGATATGAGTGTCAATAATCATTGATTTCTCTACAACATAAACACCAAGAGCACCATCCATATATGCTTGCTCAAACATGTAAAAACTCTTACGAGTGTAAATCTTTGAAATTTGTTTGAGTGGTAAACAATTCACAAATCTTAAAGTTATACTACCATGTTTGCATCGGAAGTCTTCATCATGTTCGGATCGACGCCAACTTGAGGTCAATTTATCCAACCCAAGAAAACATTCAACCAGTGAACTGGTTGCTTTAGAACAGCCATGCAAAATAGTATTGGCCGATTCACTTCTTTTTGTCGATAATATGTCAAGATCTAAGCTCTCTTTATTGAAAGCGGTCGACCATTTCATTCGAACCTTATATAAGTCCCGCAGTCATCTGTTATCGTCCAAGTTTCCTCCTGTTACCATATCAGTCCAATACTTCTCAAATTCAATCTCACTATCACATTTACTCATGCAATTGTAGAAAAGAGATCTAATGGATTTATCATAATTAAATTTAGGTACATTTGACGGCTCTTTCTTTAAGATATGTCATTGACACAACCGATGTCGAGTTCCAGGTAAAGTTTTCTCAATGGCAACGGCCATTGCCTGATCTTGATCAGTAAATATCGTGGTGGGTTGTTTTCCACCAACAAACCTCAAGAATGTCTCGAACACCCAACAAAAAGACTCAATGTTCTCCGATGCTATGAAAGTCCCACCTACAAAAATATTCTGTCAATGGTGGTTAACAACAATAAATGGCGCACATGCCAAATTGTATTTATTTAATCGATGCGTTGTATCGAAGATGATAACGTCACCGAAACAATCATAATCAATTTTACTACGCCCGTCGATCCAAAAAAAATCAATAAGCCTATTAATTTCATTTGTTTGGATATCATAAGAGAACATATTATCCTCGGATTGTCGTTCCTTCAATATTTTGGACAAGCTTCTAGCATCTCCACTATCTTTTAGAGCTTTTCTTTCTCGTTGGACAAAATTATAAGCGTCAGTCTTACAAAACCCTACATTTTCAACACCACCTACTTCATCTGCAAGGAAATTGTATGCATCGACTGTTCTAATACCCACACCGGTCTTATTCTTCAAAAGGCTAGCTTGGACATTAGATATGCTGCGATGAGACCTCAACAAATGCGTGTCATTTTCGGATGCAAGTGGGTGATTATGTTCCTCGACGAACTTCGTAACCTCCCAATTTTTACCTTCTTTATCAGCATTGAAGTGTATGCAAGCTAAGCAACCTGTGCGAGTATCCAATTTACGGTACTTTTTTTGTTCGTCAATCATCGGTTTTGAAACCTTTAGACCAGCTTTAGCGCAACTATAACCTCGTCCTTTAATAATCCTCGTATGTGTCCAATAAACAATATGCTGTTTTCTAACACTAAATCCAGTTTTATGAGCATAGTCATAGTTGAGAACGTTACTGTCCCTTTCTGTCAATTAGAAAAAACAATTTCAGTTGTAAAAGACAGTAAACATTACAATTCCAGTTGTAAAAGACAGTAAACATTGCTACAATTCCAGTTGTAAAAGTCAGTAAATATTGCTACAATTCCAGTTGTAAAAGAAAATTTACAGTATTAATTAGCAGTAATGTTACTTCTATTCCAACTGTAATACCAAAAAAAAGCTAGGAAAACACCTTTCAGTGCAGGTTTTCTATTCCTACCTCGAATGAAAGTTGATCATTACAAGAAAAGAAAGATTAAAGACTCACATTGCAAAAACTATCAACTACTGGTTTCCCGTACGCTTGCTGCATGATTAATTAGGGGGTTTGACGTTTCGTTCTGATTTGTTAAACCTCGGGAGTGTTAACAGCAACTGCAGATGAATGATGAGAAGGAGATGCCAAAAAGTTAGACGGAAGAACACTAGCTAGCGAAAGATGTGAAAACTTAGCTGAGAAAATGTTAGATTTTCGAACCAGGAGGGAGCGACCAAGGAACTTCTGTTGTGCTGAGAAACCCCTAATAATGGCGATGGCGTCGAGGGGAAAAGGAGAGCGAGCGAGGGAAAGTTTTTTCTGTATCAAAAAAGGAGGGTGGGCCCCATGAGGTAAAGAGCTATTTAAACATGCACGGGAGGATGCTACATTACGTGTACCAAAAAAATTTCGAGTCAAATAAATGCTTCTGGATCTGTAGTTAATTTCGGCCGGGCCAGCGGCAAATTTAAGGTTGAACTGATCCGTTAATTGTGAGTTGAAAAAATCATAGTTCATATTTAAGGATCTCCCCAAAGAACTCGTATATCAAAGGATTGTTACGGTTTGGTTTGATTTTATTTCTAAGAAAAATCATAAGCCGAATCATCCATACGTGATTTCAAAAATTTGAAATCAAACCGAATCGGGCAAACCATTGGAACCAAACCGAACAGAACCGAATAGTTTGGTTCGGTTCAGTTTTTGTGGTTAAGAAAAAGAAATATGAATACATAATCTGAGATTTTTTTTTTTGAAACATAGTTGCACACTTGCATACATGATGTTTATCACCGTGGGCCGTGGCTCGTGTGAGAACAGAAGTAATGCGTGACTTCAGTTAATAACTTAATAAAACACAAATTAAGTTTTTATTAAACTGCAACCTTATCAACCGTGACGCATAAGTAAATTAAACATATTATAATACTAAATTACAAATGTTAATGTATATGGTTCGATTCGGTTTGACTTTTGAAATCGTGAACTGAATCGAACCATACGATTTTTCAAAAATTGGAACCGTGATCGAACCGCAGCCTACTAAATCGAACCGAAACATACAATTTGATTAGGTTTGATTCGATTGGAAGATTCAGTTGGTTCCGACTTACACCCCTAAATTATATCATATGTGAAGCAGTGTCCAAAATTGAAGACAGCTGTGCCATAGTTATCCTTAATTTATATAAAAATATAAATACATTCAGAATTCTCCCACTTTCTTTGTCTCTGACTTTATAAACACAAATTATTTATTTATGTAATTAAAAAGCAACTCCCTCCAGCTATTTATTAGAATACAAAACTCTGTTTTTATAATGTAATAACTACGCCTTATAATCCTGCATCACTGGCTCACTATATTTTATTTCTCCCCAATGTCAAGGTGACATGTTACCTGTTTTTAAAGCTTTTTTCCCATTATTTATGGCACAAACTTCGCATTTGGGTCGGGATGTTCACGGCCGCTAACTTATACACGCCCTTAAGCCCTATTTGGCTCGTGAATGTCCTGCGGAGCCCGTCTGCACGGTACCCACTGTGATCGTGATTGGTTCCCTGTTGCGGAAAATTCCTTGGCAGGGTGGATCGGGTCTGCGGCCGCGCAGGATCTGTCGTTTCAAACAAGGCCCTAGATGACTATGGTAATATTTTGGCTCAAAATGTCACTTTGCATGTAACATTTTTATGTCAGCATGCAACACGACCAAAGAATTTTACGATTGTTTCAAAACCATCGCCGACAGTAGATTCAGAGTGCACAATTTTTTTTAAACGTAATAGTACATAAAATGTTACTTTGGGTAGGGGTGAGTAGGCCGGACACAAGTTAAAAATTAATTTTGGGGTACACATAGCTGAAAACGGTCTTCAAATAGCCAAATTTGATCTGCAAATAGCCAAATGTAATCTACGAATAACAAAATTGATGTACGAATAGCATCTTTTGGTCTGCTTATAACAAATCACAAAAATGAAAATGTCAGTGTCCCTTTAACCCTCCTCTGATTCCGCCCCTGATGACCGCTCACGCAAATAGAAATCACTAGTGGTCCGGGTATTGAATCGAAACGATTAAAAGATTCCGTCGCAATCACTGAAAAATAGCTCGAGCACAATTGTCATCTGAGCATGACATATCCCAAACAACCCTTCTATTTATAGAGAAACATCAAGGGTGATGTTACAATCAAATTTATTTTGGTTTTTAACAAATCATTACTACTAGCAAATCGAAATTATTGAGAATGACTAATTGAAAACCATTTTGTTGCAAGCAAATCATCATTAAAAAAAATGCATGTTTACAAATGATAGCAATACTTGTCTTCATTCTAAAGAGGCAATACACATATTTTAGCATTACAAATGATAGCAAAAGTCAAATATGAGCACAAAAAATTGTTCATCTTCTTCTTGCATTAAACTTCAAGCACCTCAGAATATGTTAGAACATTATCTGCACAAAAAAAGTCAATCATCAGTATATGTTTTGTGAATGAATAAAATTGAGGTAAAAAAAAATGTATAAGTCACTTACAATTCATTCTTTTTGGTTGATCATGCATTCCCATGAACTTGCTACTTGTGTTTGATATGTGAAATTATCAAGATCTATGGAACACTGAGACAAGTATACCAAGAATGAACAAAAACAATTCTTTATTACTTGACAAGTAGTTACAACAATTACAAGAGAATGGACTGAATACAAGTCGCATACAACTTGATTCACAACAGCCGAAAGTAAGGAACAACAACTGGTCGCAGACAGAGTCTGCTTCTCCAAAACTCGCTAGCGCCCGGCGCTAGTGCCTGCGCTATCTTAGGACGCGCGAGTTTGCTGCTTGCACACACTCCTGATCAGCCCGCAGATGCAGACCGTCAGATCACAACAAGCCGCTAGCGTCTGCGCTACCCGCTACCGCATGCGCTATCTCAGCGAACTCACACAACTCACGCGTCTTGCTCTAGGTCGCTCCGAACTCACTCTGAGTTCACTCCCACTTGAGACCGCCAATTTAGACCGCCCAAACTCTCCTGCCGAACTTACTCCAAGTTCGCTCTGACTTAGACCGCCAATAGAGACCGCCCAAGTCGACATCTTTCTCTGATATTCTCTGTAGGGGGATTGCCCCCCTATTTATAGATTTCGGAGTCGCCACCTAGAAGTTGGGCTAGCGCCGGCGCTAGCTCACTTCACAATTCTCAACATGATATCTCTTCAAGGAGTGTAGAGTGGTGGAAGTGGACATCTTTCTTTCATGCATAATCTCAGTTTTTTTATGCTCGTTTGTGTTTGTATATCTTTGTATGATCCCCTCCAATTAACACTTCACGACACGAAAATTAAATTTCGGTTTGAAAATGAAAACCAACATCCATCGTAACCTAATGTTCACTACAATAGTAAAATGATAACCACATAACAAATTTCAAATTAATACTACATGATTAAACCATTTCATTAGTTCATTGTGTACTTTACGAGTTTAGGGTACCTTTGAAAGGATGAGATCCGGAGTACCATTTCCATTGAGGAATCTGAAAAATAATTTCATATAAAAAATGAGTTAGACAATATAAATTAGGGCAACCGGAACGGAGGGAGAAGGGTGGAGGGAAGACGGAGATTTGGCGGGCTGAAGTTGAAAGCTAAAAATTAGGTGATGAAACTGGGAGTAGTGGCTCGATCGGGAGAAAATGCAAAGCCTCCGGCTCCGAAACGGAGGGAGAAGGATGGATCGCGAGCTTCGGCCGCCTTGGTCGGGAGAAAATTGCGAATACAAAGCTTCTGGAGAGGAAAAACGGACGTGATCTCGCTGGCGGTGGAGTCTTCGTCGAATACCGGCGAGATCTGGAGGAGTCTGGAGACGTAGGAGTGCGGGTTGTCGGCCTTAAGAGCGGCGACGTCTATATCCTTGTTGTGGTCGGGGTCGGCGTTGCGTTGGCTGAAGAGGCCGTAGGAGACGGCGACGCCGACGAGGAGCAGGCGGGCGAAGGAAATCGCGTGCGGCGGGAGGAAATCGCGAGAGAAGAGGGATGCATGCGCTAGGGTTGGAAACACCTTTAATAGTTGGTTTGCTAGTAGTAACATATGAGGTTAGAAATAAATGCAAAAAAAATATTGAATCACGTATTTTATGATTTGCTAACAGTTATTTTAGATTTGCTAGTAACTAACACCCTTAAAATGAACCATTTATATTTAAGATCAGCTTATAAACACAAATTCACATATATATTTTATTCTCTCATAGTCCCCCATTCACTAAAATCTGATATTTATTTAGAGCAATGTTATAA
This sequence comes from Dactylorhiza incarnata, assembly GCA_033032865.1. Classification (NCBI taxonomy): domain Eukaryota; kingdom Viridiplantae; phylum Streptophyta; class Magnoliopsida; order Asparagales; family Orchidaceae; genus Dactylorhiza; species Dactylorhiza incarnata. The sequence continues at coordinate 3,368,316 of JAWHQI010000123.1, read as the reverse complement.
GCACACCAATATTTGCTAATAGCACATCAAATAGAATTCAAAATAACACCTAAACCCTAATAGCAACACACCAAGTATAGTTTTAAGCGCACTCAGACGCCGTTTCCGCCCCCTACCTTACGCCATTCGCGATTTTTAGTTGGTTCTACCCGACGCCACCCGAAGCCACCCGACGCCACCCGACGACGCCCGATGCCGCCCGTTCGCCGTCCGACGCCGCCTGACGCCACCATCTCGAAGACCTCCAGTCTATCTCCATCTCGAAGACCTCCAGTCCATCTCGACGCCCTACGCCACCCGTTTCTGCAGTTCGCCGCTCGACGTCGGTCATTGTTGGGATCGTGTCACCTCACCGATCCATGTGCCCTAGTAATTCCTAAATAGGGTGAATCTTATTTTTAGAATATCTTTGTGGAATCCCATAAATCAACCGGCCTGGCCTTCCTCCTATATTTGTCTCTCTCTTTAATGAGATGCCTATTTAAAAGGATTTTTTTATTGCCTTAATATTAGAAACCGTGTATAGGAGGTTGGCATATCTCTATATATAGAGATGCTCTGATAAGATAAAATATAGGGAACTTTGAAGATAGAAAGGAGAAGAGGTCGTGTACAAGAGGTCTTCCATTACCATCGGTTTGAGATTTTCAGGTGAAGTAGAGGGATCGCTTGTTTCCTGTAGTCCGGCAAAGGAGAGGCGGGATCGACATCTGGCCGAGCTAGCGACGGCAATTCCGGTCGGTCCAGGCGGGATCGGCATCTGGCCGGGCTAGCGGCGGCAACTCCGGTCGGTCCAGGTGGGATCGGCATCTGGCCGAGCTAGCGGTGGCGTATCCAGTCGGCTCCATGTGGAGCGACATCTGGTCGGGCTCTATTTCGACGGCCGGCTTCCGGGACTCCATTATTATTGGATTTTCATCAGTGCTCTGTTTTCAACCTTGAGTTTGTCTACGACCGTGATTCGGTCTCTGTGTAACCTCTCTGTAACTCTTCATTTTATCAGTGGATCTTTTCCGGCGCGCTCTCCCCGTGGACGTAGGAGCTCCTCTCCGAACCACGTAATCTTGCTTGTCGTCTGTGTGTGTGCTTGATATCTCGCTCGTACCATTTTATTTTTTGTAGTTGTTTCGTGCTCGATTTTTTTCGTTGCACTACTGTGGTTCTCGATTCAATTTCATAACATGTCATTGCTATTTCTCCCCTCCTCCATCACATTCGGTAAGAATTTTTTTCGATTTTGTGGTACATTTCCTCTAATCCCAAAACCCTAATGATGTGATCCCAATCCAAAAACCCTAATGATTTACCACAAACACTTTATTTTTGAATACATGTTTACTAGACATGTTCCAAAGAGCCTCTGGAAGATTCCAAATTTCATGTGAGTATCACGAGCTTATGTGTTTGCTGCAGTAATAGTTATAGTCGTGATTCTCTTGGCTCTATTTTGTATCAAAATTGCGAGAAAGACAACTCAATCGTAATCTTATTCCTAAGCATCGCAAAAAAAAATGGCACCTAATATGATTTTGGTGTGCGTAAATCAATTGTTAATTTTGGTGCGCATTAATCAATTGTTAATTTTGGTGTGCAAAAATTAAAATTTTGAAATTGGTGTGTCATTAACAAGTCGGTGTGAAAATAAACATTTTTGACGTGTTATTAAAGCTTGGCGGTCAATAGTCTATAACGGTGTGCTTATAACATTGCTCTGTACTTAATGCCATAGTTATAGTTCTTTTCTTTAGACTTCGTTTGGGGCGGCTTATTTGCTCCAGTGAGTTTTCTCAAAAACATCATTATCATAAAATGTATGTTTGACGAAACAAAGGTTACGACCACTATAAAGAAAATAAAATAGTTTTGAGCATTAAATGCATGAATTTTTTTAGGTGAGGTCGAGTGTTCACGAACGACGATTCATGACCACGGAGTTCACGACCGCCACCACCATGCCAAACAAAGCCTTGTCCAAAGAAAATTAGTTTTGAACATAAGAGTGGAAGGAGTTCCCTAGGTTGGGTTGTACATTCTCAAACGGCGGTTCATAACTACTGCGTTTATGATCGTCACCGTCGTGCCAAACGGACCCTTAGTGAGTGGTAACCAAAACCAAAAGGAGTAGAAGAAAGCAGGAACATAAGTTATCGAATGCTAATTCTAGGATTGATATCGAATACTAATTCTAGGATTGATTTGATAAGCAGAATCGGCCAACGGAGAGTTTAGAGAGTGCGCGCTCGGCTTTCTCTCGCCCCCGGCCTACTTCATATCTAGCACCGGCCCTCCACAATAAGAAGTATTAGTTTTGACTTTTGAGGGAAGACATTTTTTTATAAGAAAAACTATGCTCAATATAAAAAATAGTTTTAACAAAATATTTTAAAGAACTATAGATTTGATGCAATTCATTGTTCCAACTTCCAACTACTCGAATAAATAGCTTCAAATCATAATCTTGTCAACAGTCAGTGTCAGGTCTCTTTGCAAAATTATAATCTTGCAATCATTTTTGTCCTTTGGATCCACGGTCCGATCATCAGCTAATCACTCAAAAAAAAACCCGCGCGATGCGCACGGGGTTTAATCTCAGCCGCGCTACCCGTACAATGCGCAGGGGGGTTTGATCACTAAACTAAATGTCTTTTCTCTTTAATGACCAACCCACAATATTTAATGATCAAATTTGTCCGATATTTACAACTTACCAGATGCTGTGCAAGAGAAGTTTCCAGGAAATGAAAGTTTGTGCATGTTCTAAAGGAGAAATTTATCAGTTCAGCACTCTGGGACCACTCAACTCACGCCATGTGTCATGCATTTGAAAGTACAGCCAAAATGAGTGTTTTCCATCTTTGGAAGGAAAATGAACCGGGTTTTGGAACCCTACGACCGAAATTCCAAATAGATTTTATTAATTTCCGCTCAAGAATGCTAGAAACTATGAACATTTCAACTATGCATGATCAAAGATTTGGTTAATTTCTACTCAAATTCTTGAATTTGAGGAGAAAATCGTAGTATTCATGGCCTCGTTGAACACCAGGAAATAGTAATTTAGGAAGAAAGACACTACCTCTGGATTCATAATCAATGTGCAAACGATTTACCTTACTATAGGTGACAGAGGCTTCGTTTGGCGGGGTGGTGACGGTCGTGAACGCGGTGGTCATGATCCGTCGTTCACGAACGCCTGGCCTCACATACAAAAATTGATGCATTTTATGCTCAAAACTAGTTTATTTTCTTGGTAGCGGTCATAACATTTGTCTTGCCAAACATACATTCTATGATAATAACGTTTTTGATCAAACTCACCGGAGCTAATAAGCCATGCCAAACGAATCCAGAGCCTTTGACATTGATGGTCGCGAACAACAGAGGAGCGTTGGACTGCATCTGGTAGAGCGTCTTCAACCCGGTTGCGGTTCCTCCAAAATCTCAGCGATTTTCTCCTTCCATCCCGATATACCTCTTCAAATCAACCAATATGTTGCCCCTGATGATGTCGAGCATGATCCTAAAGTCAACACTGTCGGCGGGTTGGCAACTTAGTGGTCTTCTAGTATTCCTCCTCAGCCATAAAACCCTCGTGGACTACAAGGTTGGGAGGGACACAAGACTGGCGTCGGGCTACAACGTCAGGAAGCCACCAAGGAATCGATCTCCAGCAGTGGCGGTTACTCAGGCTCGGAGAAGAAGGGCGTCGGCGAGAGCGACGAAGACGTGAACGGAAGCAAGCATATTCGGTGGTGTGCGCTTGATGTTATTAGGGTGGTGTAGTTAAAGAAATTAGGGGTCCGTTTGGTACGGCGGGGGCGGTTGTGAGCCACCCAACCTCATTAAGAAACACCATCCAATTTTATGTTAAAAATTAATTATTTTTTCTTTATCACGGATATTTGTCATGTCAAACACATATTTTATAACGTCAACGTTTCTGTCCAAACTCATCGGAGCAAAAAAACACCACACCCCAAACGGTCCCTAATGTGAGGTAAATTTTTTCGTGCGGGTCCCTCATATATGTTTGAAAAAACAAAATTTGATTTTTATTACAAAATGTATGATTTTTTACATAAATGTTTAGAGAATATTATTTATGGCAGTTTTACAAATATTTTAAGATCTTATTTACCCATCAAATAATTATTTTAAAAAGAATATTCGGCTGGACATCGCGCTTTCTCTGAATTTTGCTGACGGTCCGATAGCATATCGGACAAACGTAATTTCACCCGTCCGATTTATCTTGTTTTTTTAGAGTTGATATTAGCAGTCCAATTCTCGCTATTCGCATCCCAAAAATTGTAAAAATCCTAATTATATTCGCAGTCCAATTCTCGCTAATCGCACCCCCATCAAATAGCCTCCTCTCCATCTGTACTCTAGTCGTAGTTCTACCGGTCGCATCATTTTTCCCCCTCGTAGATTCACCTTCAAAAAGAAAGAAATTATCCAGCGAAAATCTCAAAAAAGTAGTCAGTTTTCTGGTTAGAGGAAGGTTTGCATATCATTTAACTTGGTTTAGAGTTAATTCCTATTCCTCTATGCATGTCATTTAACTTGTTTTTCTGCTAGGTTTTTAAATTGTTTTAGTCTTTAAAATGTTTTTCTAGGCTTCTAGTACTTAATAAATCAGCAAAGTGTTTCGCTTATTTGGGTTAGGAGTGGGTGCAAATATAATTTTGGACTACAAATAAAATTTATGAACTATGAATAGCGATGGACTGCGAATAGCCAGTTCCGGACTGCTAATAATATAACTCTCTGTTTTTTTAGGGTGTGCTCTAAAATAAATACTGTAGTGCAGAGTGATGCTTGATAAGTCCAACCATTTCCCGCCGAGCTCTGCTCGCCACGCTACTCAAAAGAGCTCGTTGACCATCTTGACCAAGCCTCAGTTGCTGAATTTCCTTTCCTGCCCCTCTCGGCGCACGCAGAGAAGAGAAGAGCGTCTCCTCCGCATGTGGTATTATTCAATTCCATTCCTTCACCCAGGCATTCAACCAGGTCAACGTAATCGCCATCACCTTCTGAAGCTGAACAGAGAGCCATTTTTGTCTCCAATGAAAGATTCAAATATGAAGTTACTATTTCCTCTCCCCTTCTATTCTCTTCTCCGAATTCCCTGCGGCAGTGGGGCAGCCGGGATCTTATTAGGGATTCTGAAAACTTGAAGCTTGAGATTTGCCGGAAACAGAGATGGCCGGCGGAAGGAGAAGAAAGGTTCATTTCAGCAGCCTATTCAGCTTCAGATGCGGCAAATCTACGCTCCAAGATGAACTCGAACAGATTGGAGGGCCTGGATTCTCTCGAGTGGTCTTCGCCAATGAACCGGATTGCTTGGAGGCCATCAATCTCAATTACGGACTGAACTACGTTTCTACCACCAAGTATAATCTGGCGACATTTTTGCCCAAGTCTTTGTTCGAGCAATTCAGAAGGGTTGCCAACTTTTACTTTCTCGTCTCCGCTTGTCTGGCCTTCACTCCGCTGTCTCCCTACAGCGCTGTGAGCTCGATTCTACCTCTGATTATTGTGATAGGAGCGACTATGGCAAAGGAGGCCATTGAAGACTGGCAGAGGTTCCAGCAGGTTCGTCTTCCTCGCTGCTGTTCTTCTTATTATGAGAAATTGATTTTAAGTTGATGATTTCCTAAAGTTCAGAGGGCTTACTCTGGATGCAATAATTAAAAATCCTCTGCAGATTGTGTTCTCTTGCAATCACATTATAGACTTGAAAGCTACATGAGATATTCATGTCTGGTTCTTCAAGATCTCTTATTTAAAAATCCTCTGCAGCTGGTGTCCTGCTTTTTTCTGTCAACAAAATTCAACTTTTGATTTTTCTCTAGTATTGATCTTAAAAAAAAAATCAAATTTGTGCCGCATCTATCTTCCAGGACACTGAAATGAACAACAGGAAGGTTAAATTACACAACGGTCGTGGCAGTTTCAGGAATACAGAATGGAAAAAACTAAGAGTAGGCGACATAGTAATGGTGAAAAAAGATGAGTTCTTCCCAGCTGACCTTATCCTGCTGTCCTCCAGCTACGAAGAGGCAATCTGCTACGTCGAGACTACGAATCTCGACGGAGAAACGAACTTGAAGCTGAAACAGGCTCTCGAGGCAACTTCGAACTTCCACAACAATTCCAGCTTTCAAAAGTTCACATCGAGAATAAAATGCGAAGATCCGAATGCGAACCTCTATACATTCGTCGGAAACATGGAGCTGGAAGACAGCCAGCATCCCCTCTCGCCGCAGCAGCTTCTTCTCCGGGACTCGAAGCTGAGAAACACTGATTACGTTTACGGCGTTGTGGTATTCACCGGTCCGGATACAAAAGTCATGCAGAATTCCACGGAGCCGCCTTCCAAGAGGAGCAAAATTGAAAGGAAAATGGACAAACTCATATACCTCTTAATGGCTTCCTTGGTCTTCATCGCCGGAATTGGGTCGGTGGTGTTCGGAATCAAAACTGATGATGACATGGACGGCGGCCGGATGACGAGATGGTATCTCCGGCCGGACGACACCGATGTCTTCTATGATCCAAGAAGAGCGGCTCTCGCGGCGATCTTCCATTTCCTGACCGCGATGATGCTTTATGGCTACTTCATCCCCATCTCTCTGTACGTATCGATCGAAATCGTCAAAGTTCTGCAGACCGTTTTTATCAATCAAGACATACAAATGTATCACGAAGAATCGGACAAGCCCGCCCATGCGCGCACTTCCAATTTGAACGAGGAATTAGGTCAAGTCGACACCATCCTTTCCGATAAGACCGGAACGCTGACCTGCAACTCAATGGAGTTTATTAAATGCACCATCGCCGGCGTTTCTTACGGCCGGGGGGTTACAGAAGTTGAGAGAGCAATGGCGAAGAGAATAGGCTCCCCTTTGATTTCAATACAGGAGAGCGGAGAAGGGGATTCTGTCAGCAAGAGTTCAGTCAAGGGATTCAACTTTAGTGACGATCGAATCATGAACGGGAGCTGGGTTAATGAGCGGAATTCAGATGTCGTGCAGAAGTTTTTCCGGCTGCTGGCGATCTGCCACACTGCTATACCTGAAGTCAACGAAGACATGGAAAATATAACGTATGAAGCTGAATCGCCGGACGAGGCTGCCTTTGTGATTGCAGCGAGAGAGATAGGGTTTCAGTTCTACAAGAGGACGCAGACATCAATCTTCTTATACGAGCTGGATCCCTTCACTGGAACGAAAGTTGAAAGGTGAGGATCAAGAACAGCCCTTAATTTGCTAATATTTTAGCTCTAATTTTGCATAATTACAAGGACGTCCCTTCTATCCTTCAAAATTACCGAAATCTCCTACCTAAATTTAGATTGTTAATATTTGTTTCAAAATGAATCCTGAGGGGTAAAAGGGTAAAACATCATTTCAGTCCTTGAGGTTTCAAGTCAATGGCAAATTGGTCCGAAGTTTTAGTTTTATCAAAATAGTTCTTGAACTTCTCATCTTGGGATCTTTTTAGCCCTTAAAATGCACTCAAAATGAAGCCAAATATTGGCCAAAAGGATAAAAATGACATTAACTTGTAACCTCAAGGACTGAAATAAGATGGTTTGGACATGTACACAGGAGATCATTAGAGGCACATGTTAGGCGTTGTGAGAGTTTAGTCACTCGACATGTTAAACGGGGGAGGGGTAGACAAAAAAAGACTTGGAATGAAACTATAAGAAAAGATATGATGTACTCAGGCATTAGTGATGCTATGATTAAAGATAGGGAGCAATGGCCATAAAGGATCCATATAGCCGACCCCACTATGGTGGGATAAGGCTTGAGTGTTGTTGTTGTTGTTCCAATTGCATTTTGGGTGTTTGATATTCACAGATCACGAATGGCTATTTACACCCCATCAATAACTTTTATTCGTTTTTGAAACCCCCTAAACTTAATAATCGCAGACACAATGCGCCACCCTTGTTCATGTGTACTCCGCCTTCTTAGATCTCACTCACTACAAGAAAATACCAAATGTGTACAACCCTGTATTCGCCGAGTGGATCCCCGGGGCCCAAGATGTCATTAGGCCCAATATCTTTTTAAAGGGCACTGCCCCAAGTAAGAGGGGCAGGTTATCCTTCGGACGGGCTCAAGTCCGGGGGGGGCGCAACCCCAAATTATTTCGAAGAGGGGGGCGAGCAGGGAGGGCGGCCAGCCCCCTGTCTCACCCCAGCTCCCATAGGGGGCGAGCAGGGAGGGCGGCTTGCCCCCTGTCTCGCCCCAGCTCCCGTAGGGGGCGAGCAGGGAGGGCGGCCAACCCTCTGTCTCGCCCCAGCTCCCTTAGGGGGCGAGCAGGGAGGGCGGCTGCCCCTGTCTCGCCCCAGCTCCCTTAGGGGGCGAGCAGGGAGGGCGTCCAGCCCCCTGTCTCGCCCCAGCTCCCTTAGGGGGCGAGCAGGGAGGGCGGCCTGCCCCCTGTCTCGCCCCAGTTCCCTTAGGGGGCGAGCAGGGAGGGCGGCCTGCCCCCTTTCTCGCCCCAGCTCCCTTAGGGGGCGAGCAGGGAGGGCGGCCTGCCCCCTTTCTCGCCCCAGCTCCCTTAGGGGGCGAGCAGGGAGGGCGGCCAGCCCCCTGTCTCGCCCCAGCTCCCTTAGGGGGCGAGCAGGGAGGGCGGCCAGCCCCCTGTCTCGCCCCATCTCCCTTAGGGGGCGAGCAGGGAGGGCGGCCTGCCCCCTGTCTCATCCAGCCCCGAGAATAGGGGGCGGTCTGCGTTTAGCGTCTCGGAACAGTGGGATTTGGCTGTTCGCAGGCCAATTCCGTGTGTATTTTGGTAATCTCGTATGCCATGTTGTGGTTATTTGCAGACCCAGTTCAAAATCCTATAAATAGGACCAAGGGGGCACCATTTGGAGGCATCACTCTTTTGACCTCTCTCTCCCCAAGTCTCTTTAGTGGGTGAGGAGAGCCTCCAAAGGTGCCCAAGCTTAGCATTGGCTTGGGAGGGGAAACGCTCTAAGATCTTCCGGGTGTGTGGTGGGACCTCCTCGCTAAGCCATTGGCCTTGTTCCTAGTTCCTTAGCCTCTAGCCTAGAGCTCTCCCTTGGGAGGAGTAAGTGTGAGGTCACCCCTCAACCTGTTGAGGGCCCGAACTCCACAGAGACTAAGTCTTGTTCCCAAGTCTTGGTTTCAACAAAATGCATATAGGATAAAGAAATATAGAGAAAAGAAAAAGTAGGGCGGATGGCGGGGAACGTACCGAGATCCTTCAACTTCATAACGGAGGATTTGAAGGACACCGGACACAAGCAAAGAGAGATTTTCAACCGGCGAGCTCTCGTTACTCACAGATCAAGGAGTTTCGGGATTTGCTAAAAGTGTGAAGGAACTTTCAGGGCATCCATAATCCAGCTACTAGTATATCACTCCATTGAAAGAAATTAATGGTAGGAAGTTGAATAAGAAATCAGTGCAAGGAAGCAACATTCACAACATTGTCAATTTTCAGCGGCATCAACGATTAGAAAATTAACAAGCAATCAGGTGAAAGACTTGGAATCCTCGGAATTTGATTCAGATATGCATCTGAACGAGTTGAAGTAATATTCACAAGATCTTCACTTCACTTCCTCGAGGCCGAAACTTTTTTCGCTCCACCGCTGGCTTCGGTTTTAAAGATTTTTTATCAAAAATGAAAACGGGAATATATACAACGTTCGTTTCTTGGTGTATTGAGAGGGGTAAGATGGCAGGATTGTACGTTCTTTACAAAAGGGGAGAATGAAATTCCCATTCTATGCTTGCTTAAATTTTTTTCATATATTGGTCTGCAAAAAGCGTGCTTGGGTATGAATATAATCCATGAATCTACAAATATCAATTGATTACAAATAGTCAAAATGAGTTTGCAAATACCAATGCCTTTTTTTATATTACATGTATGTTAGCAATGTAAACTTAGGCTATGTTTGGGACTATTGTGGCTACAAGAAAAGCAGTTATGGGAAAACAGTAGGAGGAGGAGAAAGAAGATGTAGATCTACGGGACGAGAAGCATGGAAACGTAAAAACCTCCTTTTAGTTTTTTATGAAAGTGGTAGAGTTCACTAATTTACGAAAAGACCTAAAAACACTTTTTAACGCGAAGAAATTTCCCCAAAACTTTTGACTCAACCAATTTTTCTATCACTGAGAAATCAAACGCCTCCAAAACAGTGGTGACGGTGAGAAAATAATTTTTTTCACCGCTACCACAATCCCAAACAGAGCCTTACAAGTGAACTTTTAATAGTTTTGAAACATAGAGGAGATGTCCCTTTAATTATGTGAAATTAGATGAGTTCAACAGTTCATAGCAAACACTATTTGATTCATGCTTCATATTCTGCTTTCAGGTCATACAATCTCTTGAACATCTTGGAGTTCAACAGTACCAGGAAAAGAATGTCTGTGATTGTTCGAAGCCCGGAGGGGAAGTTGCTGCTGCTCACTAAAGGCGCCGACAGGTTTGTGGGGAGCACAAAAATATCAAATTATATGTCTTCGGGCGAATAATCTCTGACTTTGTTTTCCATCTCCATGAGCAGTATAATGTTTGAGAGGCTAGCCATGGATGGAAGGAACTTTGAAGAGAAGACCAGGAAGTACATTAATGAGTACGCCGATGCCGGTCTGCGAACATTGGTTCTTGCTTACCGTGAGCTGGAGGAAGACGAGTATCAGAGATTCAGCAAGGAATTTGCGGAGGCGAAGAATTCAGTTAGCTGCGACAGGGAAGACAAAATTGACGAGGCTGCTGAGATGATTGAGAACAATCTGATCCTTCTTGGCGCCACGGCCGTTGAAGATAAGCTGCAGAATGGGGTGAATGGTTTAAAACTTTGACTGAAACTTCATCACTTGTTAGGCTCCGTGCGCCATGACGGTAGCGGCTGTGAACGCGGTGATTATGAACCGTCGTTCATAAACGACCGATCTCATATATGATGGTGGTCATAACCATTGTCATGCCAAACATACATTCTATGATGATGGCATTTTTGTCCAAACGGAGCCTAAATTGATGGGTTAACTATGGGGATTTTGAAATTACAAAAAACATCCCTTCTAAGTTTGTTCGTTACTAAACTCAAACAGCAGCCTTGAAAAGACTAAAATACCCCTGCGTGCATTGAAAAATATATACAAAAATTTATTTACAGCCATTTTTATGGGCGATTTCAAATGGTAATTTGAGAAGATCAATAAAAGTAAAAGGGAATTTTCCATAATTATTTCCAATCTACATCAAAGGAGACCATTAGAGAGACTTGTTAGGCAATGTGAGAGTTTAGTCACTAGGTACGTTAAACAAACGGGGGAGAGGTAGACCAATAAAGACTTAGAATGAAACTATGAGGAAAGACATGATGTACTTAGGCATTAGTGAGATTAAGATGAGGCACAATGACGACAAAGGATCCATATAGCCGACCCCACTATAGTGGGATAAAAGTTTGACTGTTGTTGTTGTATTTCCAATCTACATCAAAGAGTAAACTGACAAAATCAACAAAAAAGTATGGCTACTTCTTTGCGCAGCTTCATTTGCCGTTTTGCGTCCATAATTGTAAAGGAATGGAGTAAACTATTATTAACCGAACAAATTCAGGGTATGTATGGGGCACTGGTGCGGCTCCATCGGCCATAGGAGCGAGCGGTGGAAGATGCCCCCAAACAGCGTGTGAGGCTTTGGTGGCTTTCCGCCTCAGGTGGGCGAGGAAAAGAAATTCCGGTTGGGCTTCATTGCCCACCGGAGAGGAGGACCTTTATTTACCATCGGGCTCCAGAATAGAACCCTACTGGTGCCCTAAACAGATCCTCAAGAAAGATTTTTAAGTAGAGTTTATGCCTCTATATTATGCAAAGTCTTGGAGAATGTCCTGCAAATTCTACGTGAAAACTAATTATATATCTCTTATTTGTTATCCAGGTACCTGAATGCATTGACAAATTAGCCCAGGCTGGAATCAAGATATGGGTTCTTACTGGTGACAAGATGGAGACTGCTATCAACATCGGGTGCGCATTTCGGCGCAAACTACGGATTTGAATAAAGTATGTTTTGTAAATCATTTAAACCAGCCCTAACATTATTAAATTTTGCAGATTTGCCTGCAGCCTGCTGAGACAGGGAATGAAGCAAATCATTATCACATTGGACTCTCCAGATATTGTTACGTTGGACAAACAAGGGAACAAGGATGCTGCTGCCAAGGTGCAATGCCTACTTTTTCTGTTTTAAACCTCTTCTGTTCACCATTGGATTTGTTATGGTTTTTAGTAGCCTTTGGGGGCATATAAGTCACTTAGGCTTATATGATTAGACATTCATTAGTCCTTATATATACAGGTATAATTACCAAAACTTACCTGAAAGTTAGCATAATTATAGGTTGCACCCCCTCTTACTTTTGAAATTACAAAAAACCTCCCCGGTAAGTTTACATTTCTATGCACAAAAATATCCCCTTCGAGTAAATTTTGAGGGGTGTTTTTTTGTGCATTGATGTTATGAAATATAAGGCCCCGTTCGTTTGCACATGTTTTCATTTACCGCTTTCGTTTTACTTGAAAACGAAAGCATTGCATGTTTTCGTTTTGGGCCAAAACGAAAAACTTTTGTTCATTAACAGAATGGTTTTCTGGTGCAGTTTTTGAATCTACCAATATATGTGTTTGTCTACAGGATGGTTTTCAAATCCAATTTTGATATTTTAAATCTAAGAACACATAATTCAACCCACTAAACTTAAAAAATTACGAATTAACATTGATTGTGTATTGATATCATTAAGCAGAAACAAATCCAGCTTGGAAATTTTTCGTTTATGATTGTGAATTTGTTCTGGAACCCACTCATTATGAACCTGAAGGCAAAAAACAGAGGAAACTGAACAGTGAGATCAAAAAAAGGGGCAAGTGATAATCAAGCCAAAAAAAACTCAAATCATCATTCATCAATTTAAAGCTAATGTGGAAGCTAAGAATGACCTACAAATTCTGATTCTGGAAACGCCTTCTTCTGTATAGACTAGAGTGAAGAGACTCCTTCAACTGCAAGATCTGATAGTTTGGAAATTTTTTGTTTATGAAGTAACTTTTACCCCCATTCATTCCCCCAAATGAATGCAGAACTAGAGAATGGAAGAAGGGGGAAACCTACACTACAATTTTAGCACGAAAGAGGAAGAAAATAATAGGTGAAACGATGAAGACCTAGCTTAGAAGGCTCCCCTTTCCAAGAAGGCCGGCGACTGAAATGGGGGAGAGGAAACTGGCGAGACGCCGGAACGAAACACCGGAGAGGAGTTCGGGATCGCCGGAGGAGAGGAATAGCAGCTTGTGTGTGCGGAATCGCCGGAAAAGAACACCTGTATCGCGAAGGGGGAAGAATCGCCAAACTCACGAAAGAGGAGGTTCCGTCTGTTTCAAAACCGGGCAAAACTGATCTAGGAGGGTCCGTTTTCAGCCTTATGTAAATTAGGAAGAAATGAAAACGAACTGTTTTCAAGTTTGGACCAAAACGGACAAAAAAGGTGCAAACGAACTGTTCTCGTTTTCAACATTAATAAAACGAAAACGAAGGCTCAAAACAGGGGAAACGATCGGGGCATAAACTTACACATGAGAGGTTTTTGTAATTTCAAAAGTAAGAGGGATGCAACATGTAATTTAGCAACGGTAAATGGCATATATATATTATTAATTACAAAACCTCCCTTGGAGTTAGCATAATTATAGGTTACACATCTCTATCTTTTGAAATTACAAAAATTTCTCTTGTAATTAGTTTACATTTCATAACATGCACAAAAATACTCCCCTGGGGTAGAGCTCCTGAGGGATATTTTTGTGCATGCATGCTATGAAGGGTGCAATCTGTAATTTCATAAATATATAGAAGGGTGTAATCTGTAATTTCACAAATTTATGGGGGAAATCCTTGTAGACAACCTTATATACTATTTATATATAGCCATATAGGTAGTAGATAATTTTTTGTAATTTCAAAAGATAGAAGGGTGCAATCTGTAATTTCACAAATTTATAGGGGAAATCCCTGTAGACAGCCTTATATATTATTTATAGGGGGCATTTACCGGGACCTCCCCTCTAAGTTTGAAAAATTACAGATTGCACCCCTCTTATTATTGAAATTACAAAAACCTCCTCTAAATGTTACAAAACATAACATTTACATCCCATGAAGTTCACATTTCATAACATCTATGCACAAAAATACCCCCCTCGGAGTACATTTTCAGGGGTGGTGTTTTGTGCATGGATGTTATGAAATGTGAACTTCAGGGGAGGTAAATGTTATGTTTTGTAACATTCAGGGGAGGTTTTTGTAATTTCAATAATAAGAGGGGTGCAATCTGTAATTATGCTAACTTCCAGGGGAAGTTTTGGTAATTATTCGTTATTTATATATAGCCATATAGGTAGTAAATAGAGAGTGAGTGAGATAGAGATTTAAGGGTGTAATTGAAGAGATGATGAATAGAAAATGTCTTCTCCATTGACTCCTTGTTTCTCTTATCTCTTGTCACAAAATTGTTCCAGGTCTTTCAACTCAATTCCTCTCTCTCTCTCTACCCAAGTCTCTCTCTCTCACACACACACACTTGATCTCATGTTATTCACTCTTTGATTCTCTTGTACCCTAAATTAGGAACGGTACAAGATTTCTTTGTTGGTTAAGAAATTTGGCACATCAATCCTCGGGAAGTTGTGGACCTTGACCTCGACAGTGCTATTGATTTAAACTTAGCTCCTTTGCAGAAAGATTACAAAATCATTGTTCTTAACAATGTCACAGTGCTTGTTATATACCTTAGGCATCAATGCAAAAGATTGCAAAATCATTGTTCTTAACAATGTCACCGTGCTTGTTATATACCTTAGGCTTCAATGGAGAGCGTAAAGCACCAGATTGAAGAAGGACAAAAATTCCAGAGTAAGTCAAGCTCAGAAACATTTGCTCTGATAATTGATGGGAAGTCACTCACATATGCTCTGGATGACGCTGTGAAGCACCTATTCTTAGAGTTGGCTGTTGGCTGCGGATCTGTCATATGCTGCCGTTCTTCTCCAAAACAGAAGGCCCTTGTGAGCAACTTTTTTTAGCCGACGCACTTTCTCAATCATCATTGTAACCATTTCTAATCACGGGGCGCCGTTAAAATCATGCAGGTCACAAGACTGGTTAAGACCAGTACTCAGAGAGTAACACTAGCGATCGGCGATGGCGCCAATGATGTGGGCATGCTCCAAGAAGCAGACATTGGTATTGGTATCAGTGGAGCTGAAGGAATGCAGGTTAGTAACACTTGTTCTGTGATCTCTGTCTCTCTCTCTCTCTCTATCTCTCTATCTCTTCCCCTATCTCTCTTCATCCCTATCAGTCTCTGAACAATCCTAAAACTACAGGCTGTTATGGCAAGTGATGTATCTATTGCCCAATTTCGGTTTCTGGAGCGCTTGCTGCTTGTGCATGGGCATTGGTGTTACAGGAGGATATCATCAATGGTGTGTATCTGTTACTATACATTTGTTATTACTTTAAGTCTTTAACAAATATTTGCCATGTGACATTGAAACTTTAGCTTGGTTATGTCCAGATCTGCTACTTTTTCTACAAGAACATCACATTTGGGCTTACCATCTTCTTGTATGAGGCCTACACGACATTCTCGGGGCAATCTGCTTATGATGATTGGTTTCTATCGCTGTACAATGTTCTTTTCACTTCGCTTCCCGTTATAGCGTTGGGCGTATTTGATCAAGATGTTTCTGCTCGATTTTGCCTCAAGGTAACATTATTTATCCATAATTCATTGCAGCAACGAATTTTTCATCAATTCTTCTTGTTGGCATATTGCGATGACTGCTAGCGTCTCGGTAACCCTAATTATGGTTTTAAGATTTAAGGATGTGCTCTCACCAGCCGGCTTGTGAGGCAATTTGGTGCAGATTTCACCTCAATTTGGCGCGTTTTTTTCTCCGGTGAGTTTGGACAAAAACGACAACGTTATGTAATGTATGTTTGTCATGACAATAGTTACGACCACCACCAAGAAAACAAAACTAGTTTTGAACATAAAAGTGGATGAAGTTCTTTACGTGAGGTCGGGCGTTCACGAACGATGGTTCATAACCACCGCGTTCATGACCACCACCGCCGTGCCAAACAGAGCCTACGTCTAAATTAATGAATGCTCGTCGGCGTTGGCATCACAATGCCGGAATGAGGCAGAACAACGAGAATGGTGGAAAGCTTGTCGATGTTGGCATTAAGCTGTTCAAGGACAATGCCGAGGATGTTCTCGGCCTTGCCAACTGTGGATGCGCTCATATCAGCCGCTGGAGTTCTGTTCAATCTTCTTCATCGGTGGTGTTGTCATTGATGATGGAGGTGCATGCAAAGAATTGAGGGAGCTTTCTTTACTAGTTTCTTGAAATACTTCCGTGACGGTTTTAAATGTTTGAAATGCAATGTCAATTCTTTCCTCCTATTTCTTGAAGAAATCTTGTCTATCAAGAAGGCTTGATGGTATTGATCGGATCTTTGTCTCATGGCATCGAAATGAGCTCGCATGCGTTGCCCTATTTCTCGAATCATGGCCGTCAATTCAAAGAAGATATCGTGCACCATTGTGGAAGGCTGAGATCGCTGACGATCAAGATGGGTGGAATCCTATGTGAAGGAGACTAATAGCGAAAGAGTGCTCAAGAGGGGGGAGCCGTGAGAGAGAGAGAGAGAGAGAGAGACTAAGAGAAGAGAATCTTGAAGAAGATGAAGGGGAGAGAGACTAGAACTAAGAGGATTAAAAGACTTGAACATTTATTTCATATTGTCAATTACAACCCAAAAGTTCTATTTATAGCCTTTTACAGCTAAGGTCCAAAACTAATTACATCAAATACCTTTATTAGAGTTACATATCTTAGCATACTAACACTGCATAAATCATCAGAAATCATTCAAATCCAAAATTCAAGTAGTACAAACATCTAACCCTATAACTTCCTTCTATAAAGAGTATGCTTATTATAAATAATCCCTAATCATTAAACAATAAAATAAATGAATTTCCACTGTACTTCTTGTTTCATTGGTAATGCCACTGATTTTATTTTATTTCAATCTTTGAATTGCTTTCCTCTCATATTGGGTTCATGAGCATATTTATTTGAAATTAGTTTCACATGAGCCACTCCATTTAGCTAGAGTGTAATAGATATATGAATAGATTTATTTATATTTCCATCAACCTCTGTGATCTAATCATAGAAGGGTTTTTCTTAGCCGTATATGTAACTATCCAACTCACAATATCTAAGGTGTTGTCTGCTTTGGTTCACCTCGTCCCATGCCATGTTGAACCACACAATTTTATCCTTTTTATGTAAGCTTACTACGGGTGCTTCCGAGGAGGCCACTCATCCTAAAACTACTCTCACCTGATCACGCTTAACTACGAATTTACTAACACAACACCACTACATGCTCTGAAAATGAGCTTCTGACATTTAGAGATTCAAATTATTACTTGCCCAAATAACTTTTCCTTAAATTTCAAAGTGAGATTCACTTCATCGACGTACATTCTTCCACACAGAAGCCTGTCATTTTAGAAGTCTTCCGAGGAGATTTTTTTTTCCTAGCATTCATGCTCTGGAGACACATTTTGCCTTCATCGGACCGTCGTTATCGGATTCAAAATGTTTGAGGCTCATTAACTTGCCTTTGGTTCGTCCCCCTACCACATCGTACTATAAGAGGTCTGACTTTGATATCATTTAACTCGATCTATAATATCTAAAATGTTGCAGAAACATGACAAATAAAACCTAAGTTGCAGGAGAGAATGAAGCTCAGTCTTACACAAGGGCTTGATATCATGATCTGTTGCATCACATCATTCTTATTCTTCCGAATATCCCTTGATATTACCAAGCATGAAGAAATCTGTTCACTAATCTTCATCTTGTGTAAAATTCCTATGCAGTTCCCCATTCTTTATCAAGAAGGAGTGCAGAATCTCCTCTTCAGCTGGCGCCGAGTCCTCAGTTGGATGCTCAACGGCGTCATAAGCGCCGTCATCATCTTCTTCTTCGTCACAAGCGCCTACGAGCACCAGGCATTCCGCCGGGGCGGCGAAATTGTCAGCCGCGACATTCTCGGAACGGCAATGTACACCTGCGTGGTCTGGGTAGTAAACTGCCAGATGGCGGTCTCCGTCAGCTACTTCACCCTCATTCAGCACATCTCCATATGGTGCGGCGTCGCCGTTTGGTACATATTTCTCCTCGGGTACGGCGCAATCACTCCGGCCATTTCGACGGTGGCGTATCAGGTGTTCATAGAGGCTCTAGCCCCGGCGCCGTCGTTCTGGATCACGACGCTCTTCATCGCGATTTCTGCGCTCATTCCTTGCTTCGCCTTCTCCGCAATCCAGATGAGGTTCTTTCCGATGTACCATAACATGATTCAGTGGATACGATTCGATGGGAGGGCGGAGGATCCGGAGTACTGCCAAATCGTGAGGCAGAACTCGATGAGGACGACGACGGTCGGCGTGTCGGCGAGATTTGATGCGAGGCCAAGCGTTACCAGGAAGCCGCGTAATGAACACAGTTAGCTCTGCAAGTCTGCATACGGGAAGTTCGCAGATTAAACTTTGTACAGTCATGAACAGCTGTCATCCTATGGGGCATCCTCATGTTGCACCACCAAGTACATCTCAGCCGTCCGTTCGATTATATAAAATTTATAACTTAAATGTGATGTATTTTTTTTTTTCATTTTATACACAACGGATACTTTATGCTTTCCTCCAGTATTGTATTATTTTGTAAGTTAGAATTAGAGGTGGGAAAGAGAGAGAGAAAGGTGAAATGTAAATTTGGCTTTTAATTTTATTTATTTATTTTTCCTCTTGCCTCTTTTTGAAATTTAAGGGGGTTAATGAGGAATAATCTTTGTATATTTTACATTCAAGGTTGGACACTTCCAACTCCTCAAGAATAAAATGACTTGAAAATAAATATGTCCTCGTTTTAACCGTCTGTGATAGTTTTATTTTTGGGTATAAAAGGGATTTCTTTGTAATCTCATTTTGTAATCGCAATACCAAAAAAAAAATTTAGCGCGGTCATGGAATAGGCAAATTATTGAATCACGTAAATCTCTATGTTTTTTTTTTCGTTTTCAATCTTCACTCCTAAGAGAAATATGTATATTTGTAGTTTTGAAAGTATAGTTTATGTATCTTATTGATGTATGAGAAAGGAATAATGATCAATGAGGTCGGATGACAATGGAGTGCAAAGAACTCGTATCAAGCCGAATACACCGCATTGAGTGAAGCAGCGAGAGATGCTACCTGACTTAGAAGGTAATTGGGAGAATTAGAATCATCCAAGATCTAGGTAGATAATACCTCTGCAATAGCCCGAGCAAAAAATCATGTTTTTCATAATAAATCAAAACATATCGAGTTGAAGCTCCATCATACGTTTTGAGTACTGCGAATCTATAAAAAACAACTCGCAAATTTACTCACTAAACCGCTACCTGAAAAGAATCTTGAAGAGACGAGAGAAGAGATGAAGATCCATGCATGACTGCTTTGATTATATGGGGTGTTGGAACATAATCAAAGTAGTAACTGGTTTGGTGATCTTCGGTCCTTTTTTATTTTTATTTTTGTATGCACATAAAATTTTTGGCTGCAAATAAAAGTTATCGATGTGCGTGCACATAGCCAAAATGGCATGCACATAACATTGCTCTATATTTATCTATACTATTATTATATATATAAGGGAATTGCGCCCCCATAAACATTGCCTGATGGGTTCATAGTTCCGACTTCTTGATTCCTCTACTACAGATTAGAAAGTAGATGAAAACATTTTAGATCTTTCCAAATCTATGTTGGAGAAACGCAGCACCTTCACTTCCTTGTCGATGAAGATCTCATGACAAAAATCAATGGTTTTAGAACACTACCCAGTAATCAGCGATCGCTGATCGACAATCGCCAAATCAGCGATCAATGAACGCTAGTCAGGGATCCCTGAAAGTTCACCGATCGCCGCCCGCCTGACACCAGAATAGAGCATAACATAAAAACCATGTCGATGAACCAGCAAGAAATAAACCGAATTCGAGTAAGGAAACTGAAAGAACTTATGATAGAAGAAGAATGTGAAGCTGCAGAACGTGCTCTTGAACGAATTCATGTTGCACAAAGTTTGGCATGTATGACAGTGGAACAAAGTGAAACACATCAACAAAATATTCGCTCTCGCGTACGAGAATGGAGAGCACGTATGACAAAGGAACAACGTGCAGCAAACCGAGAGAAAAAATGAACTACTGCAAGAGGAAGAATATCGGGTACAACAACGTGCCATAGTCCGAGAAAATGAGCAAACTACAGAAGTTCGCAGTCGCACGCACCCAAACAATGTTCTTCCGCAAACAAATCATTGTCAGTTAAACACTACTACTGGAATTTATGCTCAGAGTGCAAAGATGCTACATCGCATTGTGCTTCTGTAAACAAATCAATGTTAGTCAAATGCTGCTGCTGAAAATTGTGCTAGGAGTGCAGAGATGCTACAACCTCATACACGAAGTAATTTAGGCTTAGTTTGGCAGGGTGGTGGAGGTCGTGAACGCCGTGTTCATGAACCGTCGTTTGTGAACGCCCGACCTCGCCTAAAAAAATTCATGCATTTTATGCTCAAAATTAGTTTATTTTCTTTATAGCGGTCATAACTTTTGTCTTGCCAAACATACATTTTATGATAATGGAGTTTTTGACCAAACTGACCGACAATTTTTATTTCATTATTTCCCTCCAAGATTAGTAAATTTTTTTACTATCATACATATAATATCGTCCAACCCTCTGCTCCCACATACATATAAATTCGTTTGCTTGTGCTCGATTTATTCTGTTGCGCTACCACGGTACTCGGTCTGATTGCATAACAAAGGGGGTTCAAGCTGTGGAACTCTGACACCAAGAAGGTGGAGGTCAAGCGCGACGTTATCTTCGATGAGGCTTCTATGTTGAAGAAGTCCCAAGAAGAGGAGAAGGCTCCAGTCACACCCTGGAGGTGGAGCTGGAAAGAAGCGACGAATCTTAAGATCATGATGATTCCTCCGACTCGGAGGATACTGATGTTGTGCAACCTACAAGTGTAGAGCCTTACTCAATTGCCAGAGAAAGGGCGAGGAGAGAGGTCAGACTGCCTCTCAGGCTACATGACACGGTAGCATATGCTTTCCAGGTGATTTCCTCGGATCCTGGAACTTATAAGGAAGCTGTAGAGAGCAGAGACAACTTTCAGTGGAAAGCAGCCATGATGGAAGAGATGGAGTCCCTTCATAAGAACAAGACTTGAGACTTGGTTAGTCTGCCCAAAGGGGATAAGTCAATAAGTGCCAAATGGATATTCAGGAAGAAGGAGGCTACATCCGGCAAGGACCAGTGGAGGTACAAGGCCGGATTCGTTGCCAAGGGGTTCGCGCAGACGAAGGGTATCGACTTCGATGAAATATTCTCACCCGTGGTAAAACACGGTTCCATACGGGGGCTTCTTGCGATGGTGGAATGGAGGACATGGAGCTGGAGCAGATGGACGTGAAGCCGGCTTTTCTTCACGACAACTTGGAAGATGAGATCTATATTTTGCAGCCTGAGGGGTTCATTCAACCCGGCGACGAGAAAAAGGTGTGTAAGCTAAGAAGATCTCTCTCCGGTCTGAAGCAGGCTCCGAGAATGTAGAACAGGAGGTTCGACACGTTCATGGCTTCACAGGGATTCAGCGGGAGCCAGTACGACAGTTGCGTCTACTACAAGTTCCAGACAAATGGAGACATTCTGATTCTGATGTTATATGTCGACGACATGCTGATTGCCTGCAAGTCAGCTCAGGAGATCCGATCACTGAAGCAAAAGTTACATGCTGAGTTTGAAATGAAGGATCTGGGTCACGCACAGAAAATCCTTGGGACGAAAATAAAGCGGGACAGAAAGCTAGGCATGCTTCGGCTTTCTCAGGCAGGCTATATTCAGAAGGTTCTGCAGAAATTCAATATGATGGAATCTAAACCTGTTACAACCCCTCTGGGGCAACAGTTTAGACTATCATCACAGCAGTGTCCCGACACTGAGGATGAACGCCAAAAGATGTTCAGGGTGTCGTACGCTAGTGCGGTAGGATGCTTGATGTACGTTATGATCTGTACGAGACCAGATATCGCTCAGGCTGTGAGCCTTGTCAGCAGATACATAGGGAATCCTGAGCGACAACATTGGGAAGCAGTCAAGTGGACTCTAAGATATCTGAGAGGAACGCCAGACGTCGGCTTAGTGTTCCGAAGGAGCAAGGATGTCAGTTCTCTAGAGGGCTACGTTGATTCCGACTACGCTCGCGACCTCGATAGGAGGAGATCTACTTCCGGGTACATCTTCCTTCTAGGTGGAGGTTCCATCAGTTGGAAAGTCACTCTTCAGGACATCGTGACTCTATCTACGACAGAGGCGGAGTACATTGCTGCAGTGGAAGCGGCAAAGGAAGCCATCTGGCTTAAATGTCTCGTCAAAGAACCCAGGATTTCTCAGGAGGCGGTAAAGCTACACTTTGATAGTCAGAGTGCAATCTGTCTGGCTAAAGATCCGGTCTATCATGCCAGGACAAAACACATTGATGTGCGTTATCATAAGTTGAGAGAATTCGTTGCTGACAGAGACATTCAGTTATTGAAGGTGCTCACAGAGGATAATATTGCGGAAATGCTGACTAAGCCACTGACAAGAGTCAGGTTCAAGCACTGCCTTGACTTGGCTCATTTTTGTACATGTTAATTGGGGTGACCCCAAGGAGAGGGGGTAGTTCGCTGAAGGGAGGAGATCCAAGTTGCAGGTAGAGAGCAGAGACAACTCTCAGTGGAAAGCAGCCATGATGGAAGAGATGGAGTCCCTTCGTAAGAACACGACTTGGACTTGGTTAGCCTGCCCAAAGGGGCTAAGGCAATAAGTCCCAAATGGATATTCAGGAAGAAGGAGGCTACATCCGGCAAGGAACAATGGAGGTACAAGGCCAGATTCGTTGCCAAGGGGTTTCGCGCAGAAAAAGGGTATTGACTTCGATGAAATACTCTCACCTGTGGTAAAACACTGTTCTATACGGGTGCTTCTTGCGATGGTGGCAATGGAGGACATGGAGATGGAGCAGATAGACGTGAAGACGGTTTTTCTTCACGACAACTTAGAAGAGGAGATCTATATTTTGCAGCCTGAGGGGTTCATTCAACCTGGTGACGAGAAAAAAATGTGTAAGCTAAGAAGATCTCTCTATGGTCTAAAGCAGGCTCCGAGAATGTGGAACAGGAGGTTCGACACGTTCATGGCTTCACAGGGATTCAGCAAGAGCCAGTACGACAGTTGCGTCTACTACAAGTCCCTGACAAATGAGGACATTCTGATTCTGATGTTATATGTCGACGACATGTTGATTGCCTGCAAGTCAGCTCAGGAGATCTGATCACTGAAGCAAAAGTTACATGCTAAGTTTGAAATGAAGGATCTGGGTCACGCACATAAAATCCTTGGGATGAAAATAAAGCGGGATAGAAAGCAAGGCATGCTTCGGCTTTCTCAGGCAGGCTATATTCAGAAGGTTCTGGAGAAATTAAATATGATGGAATCTAAACCTGTTACAACCCCTCTGGGGCAACAGTTTATATTGTCATCACAGGAGTGTCCTGGCACTGAGGATGAACGCCAAAAGATGCTCAGGGTGTCGTACGCTAGTGCGGTAGGATGCTTTACGTACGCAATGATCTGTACAAGACTAGATATCGCCCAGCCTGTGAGCGTTGTCAGCAGATACATGGGGAATCCTGGGCGACAGCATTGGGAAACAGTTAAGTGGACTCTAAGATATCTGAGAGGAACGCCAGACGTCGGCTTAGTGTTCCAAAGGAGCAAAGATGTCAGTTCTCTAGAGGGATACGTTGATTCCGACTACGCTGGCGACCTCGATATGAGATCTACTTCTGGGTACATCTTCCTTCTAGGTGGAGGTCCCATCAGTTGGAAAGTCACTCTTCGGGACATCGTAGCTCTATCTACGACAGAGGCGGAGTACATTGCTACAGTGGAAGTGGCAAAGGAAGCCATCTGGCTTAAAGGTCTCGCCAAAGAACTCAGAATTTCTCAGGAGGCGGTAAAGCTGCACTGTGATAGTCAGTGTAACGACCAAAAATATGAATTGATACAAATGGATAAGAAAACTCAAGTTAAATTATTATGTATATATCCCCTATGATGAGAATGCAAATCAGTGTCAACTAGGCGTCGCTTCGAAAGTTGCATTTGAGCGTCGTTGATACTTTACGGCTTTTGGCATGTTTTATTAATGTTGGCAAAATTGATGAAGCTTTGGAATGATTTTATTCTTTTGTTGTGCTCACTTTATATATGAGAAAAACTATATGGTTTTAACTTTAATTGGCCGGCTATCTTTATGGTATTGGTGCAGGCATTTGAGTGGTAGTTTGGGATGAAGTTTTGTACTTGTTTTGGACTTGTGCCTTTTTGCTAGATTATGCTAAATAGATGGCTAATGAGTAGCTACCAAATGATGTCACTAAATACTTAGAGTTGTAACTATAACGAGATGCAACCCCGATATAAATGACCCTATATGATACGATTTCTAACAAACATCGTGAAGGATGACATCTCAAAATAGACATGGCAACGACACGAATTACTATCAAAGCAAAGAACGACTGATGGTGAGAGCTACCTGTTTCATTTAAGCTTTATGACTTTACTTTCTTTTTACATACGCACTTAGATATCACTGATTATTAATGTCGCTATATTGTATGGCCTTGATAAAGGCAAACAAGCGAATTACTTCTGAGGGGATTATAAACTGAATAATAAAATGAAGAACGCACTATTATGAAAACGTGTCGACACGAGGTTATATTACGGGCGACTTGAACTGTATGCATATGAATGATATGAATATGATGAATTGCCAAACCAGTCGAGCCGAAAGGCATAAGCGCGGGTTGTCCGTACTGGTTTTGGTACATGATGACTGATGAATTGCCAAACCAGTCGAGCCGAAAGGCATAAACGCGGGTTGACCGTACTGGTTTTGGAACATGATGACCCTTCGGGGTAAAGGACCCTTCGGGGTAAAGGACCCTTCGGGGTAATGGACCCTTCGGGGTAAAGGAAAAAGGAAAAAGGATTCAAATCGCCCCTAATATCACCTAAGGAACGAAAGATTCATGGAAATGCTGAAATATAAAGGTTACACGAGTACATTGAAACATGAAATACGGAATCATAGAAATACTGAATGATGAACATGAAAACTGATATGATGTTATGTACTTGCACTGCTTGCATATTCCATAGTTTATATGAAGGCTATTGTTTAATGGATGCTTATACTGTTTGTGATTACTGATATGTTCCTACAGTTATTATGATTCTATACTGCTCATACTGTTTTATTGGTACTAATATGTTCATATAGTTATATGCTCATAAGTTCACTGCTGAGACAGAAAAACGGTTAGTATGAAAAATATGTTTTGAAATGCGTAAGGTTTTCTAATTGTATATAGCAATGAAAGAGGTATATCTTCACTTAGTCATATTTTTATGACTAAGCCCGTCGTCAAATTTTGTAGGTAACGGACGTGACTTTGGATGCGCACGACCAAGAGAATTGAATATCGTAGGACAGACAAGATACGACAACGATTAATGAAAGGTACGAAAGTAAAATATTTATTATGTGTTTTTATTTTGTATTCACTAGCCGCACTTCAGCCTGAAACAAATGTATGAACATAGCTTAAATACAGATGTATGTGGGGTCTAAATAGGGGCCTCACAGTCAGAGTGCAATCTGTCTGGCTAAAGACCCGGTCTATCACGCCAGGACATAACACATTGATGTGCGCTATCATAAGTTGAGAGAATTCGATGCTGGCGGAGACATTCAGTTATTAAAGGTGCCCACGAAGGATAATATTGCGGACATGCTGACTAAGCCACTGACAGGAGTCAAGTTCAAGCACTGCCTTAACTTGGCTCATATTCGCGCATGTTAATTGATGTGACCCCAAGGAGAGGGGGTAGTTCGCCGAAGGGAGGAGATCCAAGCTACAGGTGGAGTTTATCGTGTGAGGCGTCAAGGTGGAGATTGTTGAGATCGTGCCACCTCACTGATCCGTGTGCCTATGTGATTCCTATTTTGGGGGAATCCTATTCTGGAATATCATTAAGGAGAATTTTTCTCTCCTTGTTTTGTGCCCGACTGGTTTTCTATTCATGGCAAAGCCTAAATTTGGCTATCTCTTATTTATGAGTTTATTTTCTAATGGTGGAGAGGCATTCACGTCCTATATAAATAGGAGCCCGTTACAGCCGACACCAACAAGCAATCTGATACATCCGTGAGAGAAAAGCATGAGGCGGTACAGGAGGTTCAGCAAGAGGTGCTGCGGCGGCTTTAACATCGATCTAGGCGAGATCGACTCCAGCTGGGTTTTGTCCCGGTGGTCGACATCAGGCGGCGGCGTTTCACCAGGCGGCAGCAGGCGACGGATCTAGCGGAGAAGAAGAAGAACAGTGTCAGTGTCTCCCGACGACAACAGTGTCGGATTTCCGACAGCCAACTTTTAGTACCTTGGCGTTTCTTCTTTTGGTGGCTCATTCGGTCTTGTTGTAATATTCTGTAACTCCTCATTTTATTAGTGGATCTTTTCCGGCGCGCTATCCCAGTGGACGTAGGAGCTCCTCTCTGAACCACGCAAAATTAAATACGGATCGAGATTTCAAGCACACACAGATGACAAAACAATTTTACGTGGTTCGGAGAGGAGTCACAAAAGGCACGCGGATCGGTGAGGTGGCACGATCTCAACAACTCCACCTTGACGCCTCACACGATAAAGTCCACTTGCAGCTTGGATCTCCTCCCTTCGGCGAACTACCCCCTCTCCCTGGGGTCACCCCAATTAACATGCGCGAATATGAGCCAAGTCAAGGCAGTGCTTGAACTTGACTCCTGTTATAGTCAGCATGTCCACAATATTATCCTCTGTGGGCACCTTTAGTACAAGAATGTATCTGCCAGCAATGAATTCTCTCAACTTATGATAACGCACATCAATGTGTTTTGTCCTTGCGTGATTGACCGGGTCTTTAACCAGACAGATTGCACTCTGACTATCACAATGCAACTTTACCACTTCTTGAGAAATCCTGAGTTCTTTGGCGAGACCTTTAAGCCATATGACTTCCTTTGTCGCTTCCACTGTAGCAATGTACTCCGCCTCTGTCATAGATAGAGCCACGATGTCCTAAAGAGTGGCTTTCCAACTGATGAGACCTCCACCTAGAAGGAAAATGTACCCGGAAGTAGATCTCCTCCTATCGAGGTCGTCAGCATAGTCGGAATCAACGTAGCCCTCTAAAGCACTGACATCCTTACTCCTTTGGAACACTAAACCGGTGTCTCCCATGCAGGGGGCAGGTCGCCTCCCTTGCTCGCCCCCTTACTGGGGATGGGCGAGCAGGGGGCAGGCCGCCTCCCCTGCTCGCCCCCTTACTGGGGATGGGCGAGCAGGGGGCAGGCCGCCTCCCCTGCTCGCCCCCTTACTGGGGATGGGCGAGCAGGGGGCAGGCCGCCTCCTCTGCTCGCCCCTATATTGGGGATGGGCGAGCAGGGGGCAGGCCGCCTCCCTTGCTCGCCCCCTTACTGGGGATGGGCGAGCAGGGGGCAGGCCGCCTCCCCTGCTCGCCCCCTTACTGGGGATGGGCGAGCAGGGGGCAGGCCGCCTCCCCTGCTCGCCCCCTTACTGGGGATGGGCGAGCAGGGGGCAGGCCGCCTCCTCTGCTCGCCCCCATATTGGGGATGGGCGAGCAGGGGGCAGGCCGCCTCCCTTGCTCGCCCCCCTACTGGGGCTGGGCGAGCAGGGGGCAGGCCGCCTCCCGTGCTCGCCCCCCTACTGGGGTTGGGCAAGCAGGGGGCAGGCCGCCTCCCTTGCTCGCCACCCTACTGGGGATGGGCGAGCAGGGGGTAGGTGATAACTTCTCAAAAAGAAGTTATCTTTATCCATAATTTTGACCAATTTGTCTAAAATATTTGATGAATTTAGATTTATATGTTTTAAATATGTAAAATTTATTATTTTAGTCAAGTTTGAATATTATCACTATTTTCATGTGTTTTTATTGTAGAAATTCCGAAGAAACCAACTTGAAGGGGATCCAAAAGAAGGCATAAGAAAGTACAGAAAAAAATGTTGTGGCAGAGTTACAACTTAAAATTTTCGGTCAAAACTAGTACTATGTTAACAAAAGAAAGCGTTGTAACCTTTTTTAAAAAGGTAGTAACTTTTTCGCGAATTCTGAAATTTTCAAATCCGAAAATCTTTCGATTGGGCGATTACAACAATGGAGAGATGCATCTATTCGGCCAGGAGAAGTTTCCAAAGGGGGCATACGACTATATAGAGGAATATGGAGAGAGAGAAGACATCTTTTTACCATTTTTGAAAGGAGAACTTGGAGATCTAGGGTTCTGGTGGCTTTTGGAGGAAGAAGAGTTCATTGAAGAAGAAGGATCTGAATTTCTCGCAGCATGTCTTGTAAGATCTTTCTAGTTTTATGTTGTACTCCTGAATTCATAAACTAAATCTCTAGAGTCTTTTAAAATGTGAGTACTTTGATTCGTTATGGTGTGATTAAAGCTTCTTTGTTTGTGGTTTACTCTTGATGAATTGTCATGGAATGCTAGATCTTTATATTAAAACTAGTGGCCATAGTTATTATTCTTCTACGGCGCTCCATAATTCTAGAGATGAGTTGTGTACGTGTATCTAGAATTCCATATAACATATCAATGAGAAAGAGACTTCGAATTTATGCTAGCAACTTCGATTTTTATAATCATCAAAGTTCTTTTCTTCACCTTAGTTAGAGATGACAATGGTAGTTAAGGATCTAGTGATTTCCGATATCGAGAGATACGGATCTCTGCCTTAAAATCGTTGCAAGATGATGAATCAAGATTTCTTATAATTATTCATAAATTTTCCGCCATAACAATCATAGGAAAGCATATTACAAGACTTATTCTCCTCACTTGATAAAAAGCATATTCAAAATTAGTTTTATTTGTTATTAGTATTTTAAGAACTAGATTTTCCTTAACCATTCCTAAATCAGCTCATTTGAATTACTTGGATTTCAAGAAACGATATATCTGGTATTTGTAAGCACTGAATTAGACACTTCTCCGAGGGAACGATCTTTACTCTCATTTTATTACTTGAACCGGCATGTGCACTTGTGTAATACTATTTTCCGTGTATCAAGTTTTTGGCGCCGTTGTGATTTTTTGGTGGAATCACCTCCACCGATTGTTTGATGTGTACTTTGTTGATTATTAATTTGAAGAATCTTATTATTCTTTTCTAAATGTCGAAACTAGTTAAATTCAAGTTGAATTAATTGAGAGGCTAGTCAATCGTAAGAATTCATTGCGTGAATTTTGAAGTTAATAAGATATATAAAGCTCTCTCAAATATTTCCATCTTGCACTTTATTTTTTAAAAGAGTTTGTTCCCTACATACCATTTTTATTGATTTTCAAAGTTAGTAGTGAAATGGTGATTTAGAACTGAGGCGATGATGTAACCAAAAACATTGAGATTAGATAGTAAAAGTCACGTTGAATCATTTTTGCACCATAAAGCTTACATCGTGATCATTCACTATCCTTGGAGCCTAAACTTTTGTCAGTTTGACATTTATTACTCAATACTGAATTTCCCTACGTTATCACCAGTCACATCTTATTGATCTCTCTAGTTATGGGTGTTTAGTGATTTAAAAAAAAGTATGATTGTCATAGTGATATGCGGCCTAAGTATATTTACACATACTTGGAATGATCCCAACTATGAAGTAAAAAAGTATGATTGTCATAGTGATATGCGGCCTAAGTATGCACATACTTGGAATGATCCTAACTATGAAGTAAAAAAAAGTGTGTTGTTTGTGAACTAAACCCCATAATCTGGAAAGTTATTGAGATTGTAACTAGAGAAATACCCTTGTTGTCAAAATTCAATCATAAATTCACAATTAAGCCCAAGCCTATTCAAGTAAAAGCCTTTGGTTATGTTTCTTTCACTTAACTACTAAACTCTCGTGGAGGATACATCAATGATTCAGTCTATTCTTACTCTTATCTATTGACGAGGAAGTTGAATAAAATGAGTTGTTAGAGAGTAAATGATTTTAAAGAATAGCACACACAACACCAGGAAATCTTATTTGAGCTTTACATTATCGAACTAATGGAGGAGTACATGCTTGAAATGTTAATGATTAACAAGATTTCTCAATTGTCAATGTGAATTTCTTGAGTAGCTTTGATTATTTTCGCTCAAAAGTAAGGTACTCAAATTGATATTTTGATAGATGCATCCTCATTCAATCTATTGATATGATTTACTTTTGCTAGAGACTAGCAAATGTTTAAGTGTGGGGGTGTGATAACTTCTCAAAAAGAAGTTATCTTTATCCGTAATTTTGACCAATTTGTCTAAAATGTTTGATGAATTTGGATTTATAAGTTTTAAATATGTAAAATTTATTATTTTGGTCAAGTTTGGATATTATCACTATTTTCATATGTTTTTATTGTAGAAATTCCGAAGAAATCAACTTGAAGGGATCCAAAAGAAGACATAAGAAAGTACAAAAAAAATGTTGCGGCAGAGTTACAACTTAAAATTTTCGGCCAAAACTAGTACTATGTTAACAAAAGAAAACGTTGTAACCTTTTTTTTTTAAAAAGTAACTTTTTCGCGAATTCTGAAATTTTCAAATCCGAAAATCTTTCGATTGGGCGGTTACAACAATGGAGAGATGCATCTATTCGGCCAGGAGAAGTTTTCAAAGGAGGCATACGACTATATAGAGGAATATGGAGAGAGAAAAGACATCTTTTTACCATTTTTGAAAGGAGAACTTGGAGATCTAGGGTTCCGGTGGCTTTTGGAGGAAGAAGAGTCCATTGAAGAAGAAGGATCCGAATTTCTCGCAGCATGTTTTGTAAGATCTTTCTAGTTTTGTGTTGTACTCCCGAATTCATGAACTAAATCTCTAGAGTCTTATAAAATGTGAGTACTTTGATTCGTTATGGTGTGATTAAAGCTTCTTTGTTTGTGATTTACTCTTAATGAATTGTCTTTATGGAATGTTAGATCTTTATATTAAAACTAGTTGCCATAGTTTTTATTCTTCTACGGCGCTCCATAATTTGAAAGATGAGTTGCGTCCGTGTATCTAGAATTCCATATAGCATATCAATGAGAAAGAGACTTCGAATTTATGCTAGCAACTTCGATTTTTATAATCATCAAAGTTCTTTTCTTCACCTTAGTTAGAGATGACAAGGGTAGTTAAGGATCTAGTGATTTCCGATATCGAGAGATACGGATCTCTGCCTTAAAATTCGTTGCAAGATGATGAATCAAGTTTTCTCATAATTATTCTTAAATTTTCCGCCATAACAATCATAGGAAAGCATATTACAAGACTTATTCTCCTCATTTGATAAAAAGCACATTCAAAATTAGTTCTAATTGCTATTAGCATTTTAGAAACTAGAGTTTTCTTTACCATTTCTAATTCACCTTATTTGAATTGCTTGGATTTGAAGAAAAAGCATATCTAGTAGTTGTAAGAACTGAATTTAGACACTTCTCCGAGGGAACGATCTTTACTCTCATTTTATTACTTGAACCGGCACGTGCACTTGCGTAATATTATTTTCCGCGTATCAGTAGGCCGCCTCCCGTGCTCGCCCCCCTACTGGGGTTGTGCGAGTAGGGGGCAGGCCGCCTCCCTTGCTCGCCCCCCTACTGGGGCAGGGCGAGCAGGGGGCAGGCCGCCTCACTTGCTCTCCACCCTACCGGGGCTGGGCGAGCAGGGGGCAGGCCACCTCCCTTGCTCGCCCCCCTACTAGGCTGGGCGAGCAGGGGGTAGGCTGCCTCCCTTGCTCGCCCCATCTACTGGGGCTGGGCGAGGACGTGGCAGGCCGCCTCCCTTGCTCGCCCCCTACTAGGTCCGCCCAGAATCTCTCCTGCTCCCCTCCTTGCCTGGGGCAGTGCTAAATAATATTGAGCCTAAAGACATCTTGGGTCCCAGGGGCCCACTCGGCGAATACAGGGTTGTACATAATCCTCGATCTTTGCGAGCGAGTCGCACGCTCGGAAAGAAAAGTCCAACCTTGCATATTCGGCGAGTGCCTCCTAGAGAGGTCAACCTGCCCTACCGGCTAATGAGAGCCCGGTCAGCAGAACCACCCCGGGAGAAAAATTACATTGCCCCCCCCCCCCCGAGAGGTCAACCTGCCCTGCCGGCTAGTGAGAGCCCGGTCAACGGAACCATCTCGAGACAAAAATTACATAGCCTCCCCGAGAGGTCAACCTACCCTGCCGGCTAGTGGGAGCCCGGTCAGCGGAACCATCTCGGGACAAAAATTATATAGCCTCCCAGAGAGGTCAACCTGACCTGCCGACGAGTGAGAGCCCGGTCAGCGGAATCATCTCCGGACAAAAATTACTTAGCCTCCCCGAGAGGTCAACCTGCCCTGCCGGCTAGTGAGAGTCCGGTCAGCGGAACCAAATCGGGACAAAAATTACATAGCCCCTCCGAGCGATCCTCAACCCTGCCTGCTTGGTGGGAGCCTGACAGCGGTCCAGCATCGGGGCTAAGTACTTTTGAAACCTTCCTGCCTCTTAGCGATCCTCGACCCTGCCAGCTTGGTGGGAGTCCGGTCAGCGGGCTAGCATCGGGGCTAAGTACTTTTGAAACCTTCCTTCCTCCGAGCGATCCTCGGCCCTGCCAGCTTGGTGGGAGCCTGGTCAGCGGGCCAGCATCGGGGCTAAGTACTTTTGAAACCTTCCTGCCTCCGAGCGATCCTCGGCCCTGCCAGTTTGGTGGGATCCTGGTCAACGGGCCAGCATCGGGGCTAAGTACTTTTGAAATCTTCCTGCCTCCGAGCGATCCTCGGCCCTGCGAGCTTGGTGGGAGCCTAGTCAGCGGGCCAGCCTCGGGGCTAAGTACTTTTGAAACCGTCCTGCCTCCGAGCGATCCTCGACCCTGCCAACTTGGTGGGAGCCTGGTCAGCGGGCCAACATCGGGGATAAGTACTTTTGAAACATTCCTGCCTCCGAGCGATCCTCGGCCCTGCCAACTTGGTGGGAGCATGGTCAGCGGGCCAGCATCGGCGCTAAGTACTTTTGAAACCTTCCTGCCTCCGAGCGATCCTCGGCCCTGCCAGCTTGGTGGGAGCCCGGTCAGCAGGCCAGCATCGGGGCTAAGTACTTTTGAAATCTTCCTACCTCCGAGCGATCCTCGGCCCTGCCAGCTTGGTGAGAGCCTGGTCAGCGGGTCAGCATCGGGGCTAAGTACTTTTGAAACCTTCTTGCCTCCGAGCGATCCTCAACCCTACAAGCTTGGTGGGAGTCTGACAGCGGGCCAACATCTGGGCTAAGTACTTTTGAAACCTTCCTGCCTCTGAGCGATCCTCGGCCATGCCAGCTTGGTGGGAGCCTGGTCAGCGGGCCAGCATCGGGGCTAAGTACTTTTGAAACCTTCCTGCCTCCGAGCGATCCTCGGCCCTGCCCGCTTGGTGGGAGCTTGGTTAGCAGGCCAGCATCGGGGCTAAGTACTTTTGAAACCTTCCTGCCTCCGAGCGATCCTCGGCCCTGCCAGCTTGGTGGGAGCCTGGTCAGCGGGCCAACATCTGGGCTAAGTACTTTTGAAATCTTCCTGCCTCCGAGCGATCCTCGGCCCTGCCAGCTTGGTGGGAGCCTGGCAGCGGGCCAACATCGGGGTTAAGTACTTTTGAAACCTTCCCGCCTCCGAGCGATCCTCGGCCCTGCCAGCTTGGTGGAAGCCTGGCCGCAGGCCAGCATCGGGGCTAAGTACTTTTGAAACCTTCTTGCCTCTGAGCGATCCTCGGCCCTGCCAGCTTGGTGGGAGCCTAGCATCGAGCCAGCATCGGGGTTAAGTACTTTTGAAACCTTTCATCACATTAGTCATCATATTACATGCAAGAAAAAAAAACTAAGTATGGAAGTAAACCATCATACTACATGGACTTAAGGGTAGAAAAAACTAAGTATGGAAATCAGAACTTGGTCTCCTGCTCCCAGACATGGTCCTCCTCGATCCCCTCCGGTTGTTGGTGTTGCTGCATCGGACCCCTTGTTCCCCTTATTTCCAAAAACTCAGGGCAGGTGGACATCGCGTGACCTTCCGCCTGGTGGAAGTCACAGTAGGGTAAAGCTACCATATCCCTTCCTCTTCCTCTTCTTTCTGCTTTTCTGGCTCTCCTCCTTCTTCCCCAGCCAATCGCCATGGTTTGCTAAGGCGCCGGAGGGGGTGCCCTCGGTCCCTACCTCCATCTTGGGTGGTCGGGTCTCTCTCCTTAGAAGTTCCCCTCTCCTTGGTAAAACTTTCTTTCAGGATCTTCCATGCTCCCTCTCCCTGCTGTCTTGCCTTCGGCTCACTCAGCTTGGTCAACCTCTTGGCGAACTCCGGGTTGGCATCCTCTCCCTCAATTTCTTCCGCTGCCCTTTCCATCAATTCCTCGAAGGACAGAGGAGCCTTCCGCTTCAGGTCCATTTTGCAGAACCCCTCCCGCAGCCCTACTATGAAGGCCAGTTGGAGGGTGAACCCTGACACCTCCTGGACTTGCAGGACCTCTTCCTGGTGTTGGATCTTACAGCGCCCTTAGAGGGGGGGGGGGGGGGGGGGTGAATAAGGGTTTTATGGAATTTGAATCTTAATTAAATTTATCAGAGTTTGAGACCGAAGTTTCAGAATATTTTATAGAAAAATATATTTTAATATTCCAGATAGGATTGTAATGAAGATTCCTTTTTAAATAATTGAAACAAAACTTTTTGTTGATTGTTGCTAACGCCTGACTGTTGAAACCGAGATCTCGACTTCTGTGGAGTTCGGGGCCCTCAGCAAGCTGAGGGGCAACCAACACTTACTCCCCCCAAGGGAGAGCTCTAGGATGAAGGTTGAGAAACTATGAACTGGACCAAGGGCTTAGTGGGGAGGTCCCGCCACATACCCAGAAGTTCCCAAGGAATTTCACCTCCCAATCCACTACTAAGCTTGGGCACCACTGGAGGCTCTCCTCACCCACTAGAGAGACTTGGGGAGGGAGAGAGAGGGAGAGAGCTAGCCTAGAATCAGATCCCTCCAAATGGTGCCCCCTTGGTCCTATTTATAGGATTTCTGAAGTTGGGCTGCAAATAGCCGAAAACTGGTGTGCCAGATTACCAAAATACCCTTGAACTGGGCTGCAGATAGCCAAATCCCGCTACTCTTGGGCGTTAAACGCAGACCGCCTATCCGGCTTGGAGCTGGGCGAGCCGGAGGCCTCCCTGCCTCCCCGGCTCACCCCCACAAGGCTCTGGGCGAGCCGAAGGCCTCCGGCCTCCCCGGCTCGCCCCCACGTTGGGGTGCGTTTAGACATCCATCCTGGTGAGGTCTCGCTGGGGTGCATTTAGACACCCCTCCTGGTGAGGTCTCGCTGGGGTGCATTTAGACACCCCTCCTGGTGAGGTCTCGCTGGGGTGCATTTAGACACCCCTCCTGGTGAGGTCTCGCCTGGGTGCATTTAGACACCCCTCCTGGCTGCCGGACTAGGGAGCAGGGGCGAGTGGAGCTCGTCCCCTGCTGCTGGGCGAGTCAGAGGCCTCCCCGGCCTCCCCGGCTTGCCCCCACTAGGCTCTAGGCGAGCCGGAGGCCTCCCGACCTCCCCGGATCGCCCCCACAAGGCTCTAGGCGAGCCGGAGGCCTCCCGGCCCTCCCGGCTCGCCCCCACAAGGCTCTGGGCGAGCCGGGGGCCTCCCGGCCCTCCCAGCTCGCCCCCACAAGGTTCTGGGCAAGCCGGAGGCCTCCCGGCCCTCCCAGCTCGCCCCCACAAGGCTCTGGGTGAGCCGGAGGCCTCCCGGACCTCCCAGCTCGCCCCCACAAGGCTCTGGGCGAGCCGGAGGCCTCCCGGACCTCCCAGCTCGCCCCCACAAGGATCTGGGCGAGCCGGAGGCCTCCCGGCCCTCCCAGCTCGCCCCCACAAGGGTCTGGGCGAGCCGGAGGCCTCCCGACCCTCCCAGCTCGCCCCCCACAAGGCTCTGGGCGAGCCGGAGGCCTCCCGACCCTCCCAGCTCGCCCCCACAAGGCTCTGGGCGAGCCGGAGGCCTCCCGGCCATCCCAGCTCGCCCCCACAAGGTTCTGGGCAAGCCGGAGGCCTCCCGGCCCTCCCAGCTCGCCCGCACAAGGCTCTGGACGAGCCGGAGGCCTCCCGGCCCTCCCAGCTCGCCCCCACAAGGCTCTGGGCGAGCCGGAGGCCTCCCGGCCCTCCCAGCTCGCCCCCACAAGGCTCTGGGCGAGCCGGAGGCCTCCCGGCCCTCCCAGCTTGCCCCCACAAGGCTCTGGGCGAGCCGGAGGCCTCCCGGCCCTCCCCGGCTCTGCCCCACAAGGCTCTGGGTGAGCCAGAGGCCTCCCGGCCCTCCCAGCTCGCCCTCACAAGGCTCTGTGCGAGCCGGAGGCCTCCCGACCCTCCCAGCTCGCCCCCACAAGGCTCTGGGCGAGCCGGAGGCCTCCCGGCCCTCCCAGCTCGCCCCCACAAGGCTCTGGGCGAGCCGGAGGCCTCCCGGCCCTCCCAGCTCGCCCCCACAAGGCTCTGGGCGAGCCGGAGGCCTCCCGGCCCTCCCAGCCCTCCCAGCTCGCCCCCACAAGGGTCTGGGCGAGCCGGAGGCCTCCCGGCCCTCCCAGCTCGCCCCCACAAGGCTCTGGGCGAGCCGGAGGCCTCCCGTCCCTCCCAGCTCGCCCCTACAAGGCTCTGGGCGAGCCGGAGGCCTCCCGGCCCTCCCAGCTCGCCCCCACAAGGTTCTGGGCGAGCCAGAGGCCTCTCGGCCCTCCCAGCTCGCCCCCTCAAGGTTCTGGGCGAGCCGGAGGCCTCCCGGCCCTCCCAGCTCGCCCCCACAAGGCTCTGGACGAGCCGGTGGCCTCCCGGCCCTCCCAGCTCGCCTCCAGAAGGCTCTGGGCGAGCCGGAGGCCTCCCGGCCCTCCCAGCTCGCCCCCACAAGGCTCTGGGCGAGCCGGAGGCCTCCCGACCCTCCCAGCTCGCCCCCACAAGGCTCTGGGCGAGCCGAAGGCCTCCCGACCCTTCCCGGCTCGCCCTCACAAGGCTCTGGGCGAGCCGGAGGCCTCCCGGCCCTCCCAGCTCGCCCCCACAAGGCTCTGGGCGAGCCGGAGGCCTCCCGGCCCTCCCAGCTCGCCCCCACAAGGCTCTGGGCGAGCCGGAGGCCTCCCGGCCCTCCCACCTCGCCCCCACAAGGCTCTGGGCGAGCCGGAGGCCTCCCGTCCCTCCCCGGCTCGCCCTCACAAGGGAACAGTCCTGGGATGCGCCCCTTAGACTCGACTCCCTCCAAATGCTCACCCCTCCTCCTCCCGGGGTCGCGCCCTTTGGAAATATTGGGCCTAAAAATATCTTGGGCCTCGGGGGCCCACTCGGCGAATACATGGTTGTACACTGACGTTAAGTCTTAACGCTGAGCGTTAGCTCTCCAGAGAATATTCCTCAGAACAAAGATTGCCACAATGATTTTATTTATGAAATCTTAAATGAAATACAATTCCAGAAAATCAGAGATAATGAAAATAATTATTGTATTTCAAAGATAATTATACAAATGTTAGTTTTAATACTTTGATGAAAATAGAAATTAAAATATTCTTGAAGAGGAAATAAAATCAATTGAATAGAACATTAAAGGACATGATTTTATTTCATAATAAATTGAATACACAAATGTTTAATTTTTATAACGCTAGAAATCAAGGCGAAAATATGTAAAAACATTTTTTGTTGTTTCACCGGTCCTTCTCCCAAGGACCGGTTGGATATAGCCTATCTATCCCCAGATAAGGCCTATAGCCACCCCCTAGGTCTACCCTCGACCTAGTAGCCACGCACAAGGCGGCGAATTACCCCCTAAGCCTCACAAGGACCTAGTCGCCAACACAGGACGAATTTACCCACGGAATCCTTCCCGGAAACCGACGTTCTCACAGAACGATTTCTCCACACAAATTACAAAAGAAAAAATAAAAGATTACAAGATAAGTAAAGAGAAATTCCTAAGAAATTCTGAAGGTGAAGACGAAGTCGATGTAGATATTGGCGTTCTTGAAACGATCGTCCTTCGTATGGAATATGCATTGTAGACTTTCTCCTTCAAAATCTTCTTTAGATCTTCATGTTAGCCCAAGAGAGATCTCTTAATTGCTGTACACGAACCTCTCTCCAAAGTATCAGAATTCTGGAATCATCTATGTTCAATTTGGAATGAGAGGGGCTGTACTTTAAATAGCCTTGGAAGCTAACGCTCAGCGTTAAGGGTTAACGTCGGCGTTAGTGAACGTGCACTGTCGTGGCTGAAATCGCGCAACCATCAAGATCGTGGCAGTTTGTGGATTCAACGCAGGCGTTAAGGGTCAACGCTGGCGTTGAGTCGTTCTCCTTCAAATTCGTCGATCGCCCTTCTTATTTCGTCGAACGCAGGTCCAGTTCGTCGAACGCAGGTCCAGTTCGTCGAACGCAGGTCCAGTTCATCGAACGCAGGTCCAGTTCGTCGAACGCAGGTCCTGTTCGTCGAACGCAGGCCCTGTTCGTCGAACGCAGTTTCTTCAGGCGGAATTTCTTCGAACGGAGAGCAAAGTTTGTCAAACGGCTAGCGGCGGCCGTCGGCGTTAAGTACTAACGCCTGGCGTTGTCTCTGTCTTCTCTCTGCCTTCTCAACGAATTTCTTCTCGACAACATTTTTTCTCGACGGATTCCTTCTCAACGGATGTTAACGCAGGGCGTTAACAGCTAACGCGGGGCGTTAGCTCTCTTTCTAGAGTCATCTCCATTCAGTATACTATTCAAGGAATGTGTAGCTATAGTTCTTGTACAACCTGCACACTATAAACACACGAAATACTAGATCAAATACAACACGGTATTTGTTATTCTCAAACCAAGAGATGCGGAACATAGGCTCCAACACCTGGAACCCGTCCACGTAACGAGCCATCGACTTCCTTGGCTCTTGGCTAATCTTGAAGAGTGCATCGACATCCTTCTTCCTCTTTTTCGACGTCGAGAAGCGCAACAGGAAACCTCGACGCAGATCCTCGAAGGCATAGATAGACCCCACGAGGAGCTGGTGGAACCAGTCCCTTGCCTTCTCCTTCAGAGTGGTGCCAAAGAGCCGGCACTGGAAAACATCTGACATAGGTCTAACAGAGACTATGTACTCGAACTACTGCAAGTGCAGGATGGGGTCATCCTTGCCGGAGTAGTAAGACATCTTTGGCCCCCATGACTCCGGAACCGGGCCCGAGAGGATCAACTCACAAAAGGGACTTCCCCCCAGCTCGGCGAGTGGTTCGCTCTCACAGAGTCGGCTCGCAGACCCCTGCACTCGCCGGCCTTCTAAATAGCTGCCGCCCGGGGAGGTCTCGCCAACTCGCCTCCGCTCGACCCCCTTTGGGGTGGGGCGAGTGAGGGTCGGATGCCTCCCCGCTCGCCCCTCTTTGGGGTCGGGCGAGTGGGGGTCAGATGCCTCCCCGCTCGCCCCCCCCCCCCCCCCCCTTTCGAGGTCGGGCGAGTGGGGGTCGAATCCCTCCCCACTCGCCTCCGTTGACACCTCCTTCCCGAGTTGCCGCCCGGGAGCGCTTTCGCCTATCTGCGGGGGCGGGGCCACCGGGACTTCCGGTGTCTCACACCCGCCCCTCTTAGTGAAAGCCAATTGTAAGGTCTGCAGGACCTCCCGCTTGAAGTCTTCGAACATTTCCATCGTCACCTCTTTCGCGGGTGGCTGCGAGTGGCCCTGGTCGGATCCATCTCCTCTACCTCCAGCCATGGAGCTCAGCTTGAGATTTTCTATGCTGGCCACTCTCCACGCTCACCGCACCATAAATGTTGAAACCAATACTTGGTCTCTTGTGGAGTTCGGGGTCCCAAAAAAGGGGTGACCTCACACTTACTTCTCTCAAGGGAGAGCGCTATACTGAAGGCGTAGGGGACTAGGAACAGGACCGAGGGCTCAGCGAGGAGGTCCCACCACACACTCGGAAGGTCTTTGAGAGCTTCCCCTCCCAAGCCAATGACGAGCTTGAGCACCTTTGGAGGCACTCTTCTCCCACCAAAGAAAACTAAAGAGTGTAGCCAAAAGTCCAGTCTATCTAAAAGGTGCCCCCTTGGTCCTATTTATAGATTTCTGAGTTTGGTCTGCCAATAACCAGATTCTGGCCTAAGAGATTACAAAAATACCTCCAGGTTTGGACTGCCAACAGCCAAATCCCACTATTCTGAGATGCTAAAAGCAGACCCCTTTGGGGCGGGGCGAGTGGGGGCTGGATGCCTCGCCACTCGCCCCCCTTTGGGGCTGGGTGAGAAGGGGCAGGCCGCCTCCAGTGCTCGCCCCCTACTGGGGCTGGGTGAGCAGGGGGCAGGCCGCCTCCCTTGCTCGCCCCCTTACTGGGGCTGGGCGAGCAAGGGGCAAGCCGCCTCCCTTGCTCGCCCCCTTACTGGGGCTGGGCGAGCAGGGGGCAGGCCGCCTCCCTTGCTCGCCCCCTTACTGGGGCTGGGCGAGCAGGGGGCAGGCCGCCTCCCTTGCTCGCCCCCTACTGGGGCTGGGCGAGCAGGGGGCAGGACGCCTCCCTTTCTCGCCCCCTACTGGGGCTGGGCGAGCAGGGGGCAGGCCGCCTCCCTTGCTCGCCCCCTACTGGGGCTGGGCGAGCAGGGGGCAGGCCGCCTCCCTTGCTCGCCCCACTACTAAGGCTGGACGAGCAGGGGGCAGGCCTCCTCCCTTGCTCGCCCCCTACTGGGGCTGGGCGAGCAGGGGGCAAACCGCCTCCCTTGCTCGCCCCCTAATGAGCTGGGCGAGCAGGGGGCAGGCTGCCTCCCTTGCTCGCCCCCCTACTGGGGCTGGGCGAGCAGGGGCAGGCCGCCTTCCTTGCTCGCCCCACTACTGGGGATGGGTGAGCACGGGGCAGGTCGCCTCCCTTGCTCGCCCCCTACTGGGGCTGGACGAGCAGGGGGCAGGCCGCCTCCCTTGCTAGCCCCCCTACTGGGGCTGGGCGAGCAGGAGGCATGCCGCCTCCCTTGCTCGCCCCCTACTGGGTCCGCCCAGAAACTCTCCCGCTCCCTTCCTTGCCTGCGGCAGTGCTAAATAATATTGGTCCTAAAGACATCTTGAGTCTCAGGGGCCCACTCGGCGAATACAGGGTTGCACAGTTGTAGTTGTAACATGTAAGAGTAGTGTCTGCTTCACGAGCAAATACTACATCAACATGTAAAGAATATCCTTCTTCAATTTAACTAATTTTGAGTGAACATCAAAGATGGAACTTTCAAACGGATTATCAAATTCTATTAGGGCAATTGGAGAAAAGTCCACGAATAATGTTCAACGAATCGAATCAATTTATGTTTAACAAATGCTGAAAAATCATTACTTGGAGCTAAACATGTCATATATTAAGCAACTAAGTGTTCACCTCGTCAAGTCAATTATTTAGCTCAGCAAATTGTAGATCAACTTCGATGGTTTTGCCACTTTGGTTAGCGATAAATTAAAGGAGTTCAAGAAAATTTCCTCGGTTGCTTGATTCATAAAATTCATCGTGACCACAAAAAGATAATACTTGCATTAGAAGAAACCAAATGCAATCCATCGATGTTTATAAGATTGTGCAATAATCCATTCGAGGTTGGTCAGATTGAGTACACAAAGCAGTCTCAATGTAGTTTTGATTCATCAAGTTTGTACAAGCCTTCAAAGATTGGTTGTGGATGTTATTATGATTTCCCACATGAACATCTAATATATCTTTATACTTCTAATTTGTGACCCCCCCCCCCCCCCCCCCCCCCCCCCCCCCCCCCCCCCCCCCCGCACACACACACAAACAAAAGCATCAACGTCGTCTTGGTCACCATGCTCAAACTTAAATAGATAGCAACATAAACAAAATGCATATCTCTACACTGAACTCAAGCCAATAAATGTACTTCTGAAACAACGCACGAATAAATTTACGTGTCTCATTTCCAAAAACTCTTGTTGGGAAAATAAGTTTCTAGGTTGGAAAGCTTTCTTCTGCAAATATCATGATCATCAAATATTTTTTCCATCATTCGGATCATAATCATTAATATTCTTTCATAATCTTGGATCAGCAAATTAATTATGGACACATTTGAACTAAACACCGATGTACATGATTGATCTATATATTTTCTTTTAAAATACCTATCCAAGACTTTCAGAGATGTTTAAATCTCGGTCAAATACACACTTTCTGTTAATCACTACATTACTAAAATTCACAGACATAACTATAATTGGTCCATATTTAATTGAGAGTTCTTTAGAATTAGAACAATAAAAAATTATAGTCCTCAAAATTAAAATCAATTCAAACTCCAAAGAACTCTGAATCTGGAAGCCTCAAATTAGAACCGGAAGACTACAATAATTGAAATTAGAAGCCGAGAAGTGTAAAACCGTTCCCCGGAAGGCTGGAACCGGAAGTCGATTAAAATACTGGACATGCTAGGCACAGAAGAGAGGCAAAGAGCCTGCATCTCCGTCTCTCCGATCGAAATCTACGACTGTTATGACATGATGAGAAGAGGCTTGTGCCTGTGAAGCCTGTCTGTGTGGTTGTGTCGTCGGTGAAGCCAGCCATCGTGCCACCTGCATCTCCGAAATCTTTGAATCAACACAGTAGTTGTCGCCTCATCGAACCTATAGCTTGCGCCAAGGATAATTAGGAGAACTTGAGGAACACATCTTCAAGAGATATAAGGCCTGTTTGGCGCAACATTTTTGCTTAGGTGAGTTTGGATAACACGTCTCAGTCATAAAATATGTGTTTGGCATGACAACGGTTGTAATCGTTGCGGAGACAAAAATTAGTTTTTACAATAAATGTAGATAGAGTTTCTTAGGCGTGGTCGTGCGTTCACGAGCGTTAGTTCATAGCCGTCGAATTCATGATCGCCACCACCGTGCCAAACTGACTCATAATAAGTAGCTGCTTCTTTTTTCCCCTCCATTTATGCCTAATAATTTTACTTTTTAGTGTGGGTGGCCGCCCACACTTGTCCTTTGTTAGGTCCTCCCATGATAACATGGCTATGCTTTGCTATGTTTCACCCCCGACTTCAGTCCCACCAATGTGTCATCATTATTAACCCGTCTTTCACCCGTATCCATCGTTCATGGCCGCCGATGCATTTCCGAAGCAGAACAATGTTTTTCTTCTTTGATTTTATAAGGAGGATAAAGATGAAACAACCCGCGAAAAAAAAAAACTTTGTCCACGTATCGCCATGCCACACGGCTAGAGCTGTCACGATTTCGGCTCATCTCGGTTCTACTAAGACTGTGAACCGAACCGCTAAGGTAACTGTTCTTCAAATTAGAATCAAAAACCTTAATTGGTTTGACCGGTTCCGGTTTCAACATAATTTTTGGAATAGTCGTGTCTACGGTTCCGGTTCAAAACAAACTAAAATCAAACCGACCACTAACAGTTCGGTTCGGCTCTATGCGGTTCGGTCCGATTTTAATCGATTCTATGTGTCATATATAGTTTTAATCATTTTATAAATATATAATTTGAGTCATTAGACACATTCACAAATATTATTATCTTCTTAAAAATGCATATTTGAAAAGAAAATTGGAATTTAAATAGTTGAGTAATAATTTTATGATTTCTTAAGTCTAAATATGTTAAAATTGACTAATACAGATATGCATGCAATAATATTTGTTTTGATGCACTGAATAAAAAAAAGAATTAGTAATATTGCATGATTACAATAAAACTTATCTAAAAAATTAATTAACATAAATATGATCATTATCATGATAGATAACAAGTATCACTGTAAAACTATGTGCTCAAAAAAATAGTCGCCTTACTGATGTTCACATTGAAGAAAAAAAAACTAAAGTAAATTGACATTTTGATAATTATAATTAGAATTTTCATGGCAAACAACACAACGTCATGGAGGGAAATCCACTGACAATCTTTCCTCCTAATGAGTTAGATCAAATAATAAGTTATACTAGTATTGTAAAGGTCAGAAGAAATAAGCTCGTCAGACGGTCGCTGGAGGCCCCTAAATTTGAAACCTTAACAACGAGGGAGAGAATGAACACTACCGGAAGATCATCTAGGAGAAGTTAGTCGAGGAAGTCGCCGATTCCGTACGTAAATCCGAAGCCCTAACAGAAATGTCAGAATGAACACTGTCGAAACGAACATTGTTGGAATGATGAGAAGAAAGCCTTCAGTGATCGATCAAGCATAACGAGAAGGAAGCCTTCGGCGCAGAAGAGCCGAGAAATGACCTAATGTCGCACGACCTGCTGCAATCAGATGACTAATATTGGTATTGTCGTATAGATAATAAATATATATTGTTAATGTTATAAATAATAATAATAATAATAAATATATTATATAAAGTAATAATAATAAAAAGGATTACAGTTCGGTTCTACTTTGGTCCGGTCTGGATCGGGTATTTGGGTCTAAAAATTCTGAAACCACTCGAAACATTTATGTTGAGGTTTCGATCCGGATAATAAAATGAAGGAATCACACCCGGACCATTTTTGTTTGCAGTTCCAAAATGCAAACCGGAACTCGAATAATTCGTGAACGGTTCGGTCCGATTCTTTGCGATTCCGAATCAGTTTACGTTTTCGATTTTAAATGAC
This sequence comes from Dactylorhiza incarnata, assembly GCA_033032865.1. Classification (NCBI taxonomy): domain Eukaryota; kingdom Viridiplantae; phylum Streptophyta; class Magnoliopsida; order Asparagales; family Orchidaceae; genus Dactylorhiza; species Dactylorhiza incarnata. Next base: position 3,323,328 of record JAWHQI010000123.1, on the reverse strand, counting down.
AGCTCTACTCGTGACCTCGTGGATATCGCGGAGGGACGAGCAACTAACTCTGGACGTTTTGTTAGTGCGAGAAAATTTCCGAACCGTAAAAATCGGTAAGCCTCTATGTGCGGGGGAAAATCCGACAATAAAAATCGGTAATCCGATGGTTGAAATCCATCTAGAGAATCGAGTTGGGTTTTTCCAATCGATAAATCCACTCCGATTCAAATTCTAGTCAGATTTTCCTCATAAAAAATTATGCTTGACTATTTTGACAGTCGGATTTCCCCACGCACTGAGAGAATGATTCCGCCTCTTGGATAGGAAAAATCAAGGGAATTGTTATAGGCACCTACCCTGCACAAAAGGCCCGATCGGGCCGGGCTGGCGCCGGCCCGATCGGGCTCAGTCTTAAGTCAACCGGGCCGAGCCCGTCTTTGACTAGATCGGGCTCGGGCCGGTCTTGGGCAGCACCCCAAGGAAGGGGCCTGAGCCGGCCCCTCAGGCCGGGCCAGGCCGGACCGGTCCGGGATCGGGCCCGACCGGTTCGGCCCTTTTTTATAAAAAAAATTAAATTTTTAATTTTAAATATATTATATAATATATATTATATTTATATATACATATATTTAAGAATTAATATACTAAAAACTTGACAAAAAAAAACTCAAAGCTTATGGACAAAAAAGGGAATTTTTATTAGAAAAATTTTTAGGTGAGTATCTCGCACCTAGATCACGGTGAGAGGAGTGCATCTCAGCCATTGATAGCTCTAAATATTGCAGTATTTATGAATAATAAATAATGTCAGTATTTTTCCTACCGTCAGATCTAAGATCATACGGCTGTATTTTCCCCCCACCTATTTCTAGGTGAGAGTTGCGCACCTAAGTATTTCTCTTTTTATTAATATTGAACAAAAAAAATTACACTCGTATTCGTACAATTTGCATTTATCGGAAAAAGAATAAAATTTATTATTATTAGAAAATTTAAATAAAGAAAATTACAAACTTTGCTCGTTCAAATAAAAATTAGTAAATTACAATCGTAGAGTCGTAAGCGTGTGCGCGACGCGTTCAATTATCTCCTAAATTCATTGCGTCCATCTCGTCTTCTATCTCCTCCGAGCTATCCTCTAATGCCGTTATGTGTTGTTTCCTCTTCGTAGCATCCAAATAGTCCTTGTAGCATATGCAAATTTCCAGTGATTCTTCGTTAAGCCGACTCCTCCGCTCGTTTAAAACCCTGCCACTAAGAGAAAAAGCAGACTCTGAAGCTACTGTACTAGCTTGGATAGTTAGTAAATCACGGGCCATATAGGCCAAAATAGGATAGGTATTAGCTTTACCTTTCCACCAATTTAAGAGATCGAAATTTTCGATCTCCTCCGTACTCATAAAATCGCGAAATTGTGTTTTCGTATATAATCCTAATTCATTTAAACTACTAGATGTGCGCGCTTTTTTCCTAGAAGCTAAATATAAAATTTTATTTTTAAAAACATCCTTCGTTCTTAGTTGCGCGCTTTCTTCTCCGGGTCGCGAGCCGTATAGGTTATCGTAATAATTATAACATTCGGTAAAAAAAGTATTAAATTTTGGAATACTAACGGGATCATCCTCATCATAATTTATATTTAAGTTTAAATTAGTATTTATTTCGTCTATCAAATTTTCTACGCCTTCAACGCTGAATAGTGGGTTTAAAGCGGCGGCGCAAGAAAACATGGGAGGCATTTCTCTATAATATTTTAAAAAAATTTCTTCCATTATATTAATTAGAGGAAGCCACCCGTCGTGTTGCCTAAAATAGCTAATTTTTTATGTGATATGTACACAATTTTCAATTACTAGCGCGCTAGTCGGATAATACACGCCCGATAAAAAAATAGTCGCCCTATAAAAACATTTTAGTAAATCCATATAATGTGCTAATATAGATCAATCATCATCGGTCAAAGTATGCGTAATATTTAGTAAACTATAATATTCCATAAGAAGTTGTTTTTCTTGGAACGCTTTTTTTAACATTTTATAAGTTGAGTTCCATCTAATAGGCATATCAAATTGAGGTTTTAAAAAAAAATTTCTTTTGCGTTAGCAATTTTTTTAAAATCTTGAGCTCGTTGCTTAATACAATAGATAGTTTTGAGCATTTCTCGGATTTTAGAAATATAGACTTCCATAGCCTTTAAACTATCTTGTACCACTAAATTTAAGACGTGACAAACACATCTAGAGTGAAAAAATGCGCCGTCTAGCATTGATTTTAAATCACGTTTTAACCACTCAATTGCGACGGTATTATTAGTGACGTTATCAAAAGAAATACTCATTATTTTTATCTTTAATTTTAAATTCCCGCACACATTTCATAATTACTTGATATATAGCTTTACCCGTGTGCGGGAATTCAAAACCTGCAAACCAAATTACGCGTTTATTTTGCTCCCATGAAACGGGATCAATCCAATGACACGTGATACACATATATGCTAATCCTAATCTTAAGTTACTAGTCCAAACGTCGCTCGTTAAACTTACACGTCCCTCAAAATTTTCAAAATAATTTTTAAGTTCTTGTTTTGCTTCTAAATAAAATTTAAGGGCGTTGCGCCTAAGAGAGGATCTACTAACCTTTTGATATTTAGGCTGAAGCCCTTGATGTATGTACTCGGACGAATCCTCATTGTCGAAGGTGTTGAATGGCAACCTACGTCTGATGACGAACTTCGTCTGCAACTCTCGTTGTCGAAGTTGATCGTACGTCCAAATTTGGCCTGCTCCTGAATTTTGGGATTGACTTGACTCGGGAGCTTGTTTCGAAATGCAAGACTTAAGGTGTCTTGCTAGCGTCGAGTTGTCGCTGATTGCTAGCAACTTTGAGCATAATTTGCATCACGCCTTCTTTTCGGTGCCGACTATAACCATATCGAAATGCTCCCAAATAGCCGCCGTACGATGGTGCTCCACCACCTCAGGCGTACTTTGAGAAGACGACGCTGGCGTTGAGGAGGACGATGCCATTAGATGAGAGAGAGTGAGAGAGAAAGAGTGAGAGACAAGGAGTGAGAGAGAGAAAGTGAGAGAGAAGTGAGAGGGGGGGTTATTTATAAGGTTTTTTTAAAATAATAATATTTTAATTATTTATAAAATATTAAAAAATAAAAAAAAATTATAAAAAGGCTCTTATTAGAGCCGTACATGGCATGCCATGTGGCCAACGGCTCTAATAAGTTAACGGCTCTTATTAAGAGCTCGGGCCGAGCTCTAGCCCGGGTCAGGCTTTGTCCGGCCCGGGCTAGGGCAAGCCCGATATCCGGTCTTTGCCCGGCCCGGACCGGGCCGGGCAAAGACCAGCATTTGGGGCCCCGGGACCGGCCTCGGCGTGGGTCGGGCTCCTCCCGGGCCGGGCATCGCCGGGCTTTTCCGGGCCGGGCTCAGGCCGGCCCGATGAGCCCGTTTTTTTTGGACAGGGCTGTAGGCACCGCAATTTTAGCTATTGACACCATTTTGTTAAAGACACCACACAATGCTAAATGCACCCTAAAATGTTATTTGCACCACAAAAAATTTAAAAAGACCGCAAATAAAATTAAATTAGAAAAAGATATTTGCACTTTGTTACAATCAAATTTTCTAGAATTGCAACATTAATATTAACAAAAAAACAAAACAAAAATGATGATAAGGGTCCGGGCGAGTGACCGTTAATTTGAAGGAAAAGATTAATTATAATAGATGGATGTAAAGACTATTAATTTGAATGAACAATTTCAGAATTTACATCAAATACAATATGTTTTTCAACTTCATTCGCTGCTATGCATTTCTCATTGACTCAACGCTTTAAGTATATGACCATATCTCATATGTACATTGAAATATAGTTCCAGCATAGTGACGTGATCGCCGAACAATGAGTGTGAAGATAACATCTTTACCAGAGACTGACAGTCCTGATGGGATAGGCAGCGGCGCCGGAGTTGGCGTAGATCTTGGGTTGCGTGGGGGAAGAAGGGTGGTGAGGGAGTTGCAGTGGGGAAGATCTAGGGTTGCGTGGGAGTAGCGTCGACGTCGGGATAGTCGTACAGGGGACTGGAGGGAATCTCCGGTGACTGGATGTGGCGGTACCCGTGTCAGGGAGGCGATATGGGTGAAGAAGTCGCGAAATTGGGGCGGGGAGGCGTCGGCTTGGGTGCCAGAATTTGGTGCCTATAACAATCCCCAAAAGCAATTCCATCTCCCCTCGGCTTACTATGCATTTATTTATTTCAAATTAAAATGGTTCAAACTATTTAATTGACCAATTCAGCCAAATGTCAAATGTAACCCACTGCGTGCGGGAACTCCCTCCTCTTCCCGGCGATCTCAGCGCATTCCGCCCCACGCACTTTAACGGCGATCGCAGCCCATTCCGCCCCACGCACTTTCCCGGCGATCTCAGCCCATTCCGACCCACGCACTTTCCCGGCGATCGCAGCCCCTTCCGCCCCACGCACTTTCCCGGCGGCTCCTTCGTTACCAGAAAGTAAGCAATGTACAGTCGAATAGCTCAAGTTCTCAACGCCTCCCACGTCCCTCCCTTTTCTCCTAAAATTATATATAGTATTAAGATGAAAAAGTCAAATAATACAGCCGAAGTACCAAACCCATGACAGATGCATCTTATTATTTTTTTTTGTAATCTTCTCCACGGACATTGCGGGGAATATTTTGATAGGAAATTAGGGGTTTCTTGTACTTCTGTTGCCTAATCATACCTAATTTTTCTTCGTTACGTTCATCATCGACTGTCGGATGGCGGCTTGCTACCCATTGCAAGATGTCTACACCGGGAAGCCCCTCTTCATGGCTGTCTTTGCCGGAATACTATTGTCCACCATCTTCATCGCTTCGTCCCTTTACTCCTCGACGGTCAACGGCGACAGCAGCAGGTCGTTCTTCTTCGTCGGTTCCTGGATCTCCCGATCATCTTCCCGCCCCGGATCTCGTAATAAACCCAACAACCCTTCTCTCCTCCTCCAATCACTTATCCGACGCGATTCCACTGATTATTGATTCTTAACAGCGGTACATGCTATCGGCCTTCAGAATGAATCTACCATTGTTAACATTCCAACTGATGCCAACATCTCACGGGAAAACTTTCTAACAAGAGCTATATGGGATCTGCCTCCTCCCAATTCAGAAATTCCGGACTTGACTTCCTTCAGGCTGACCAGGGAGATGGTTGGGTATCGAGCTAAGGATAACGTCATAGTTGTAACATTTGGGAACTATGCTTTCATGGATTTTATACTGAACTGGGTCAAGCATCTGACAGATATTAATGTCTTCAACCTACTTGTAGGTGAAATCTCTTACTTGGTCCCATAGTTATACTTGTTTTAAGGGGATGCCATTTCATTGAGCCGTAGGTTTCTTCCTTCACAGGTGCTATGGATACCAAGCTGCTGGTGGATTTATATTGGAAAGGCGTTCCTGTTTTTGACATGGGAAGTAATATGAACACAAACGATGTGGGTTGGGGGTCGCCGACGTTTCATAAAATGGGTAGAGAGAAGGTTTTCTTAATAAACAAACTTTTGCCTTTTGGCTACGAGTTGCTACTGTGTGATACTGATATGGTTTGGCTGAAGGTATATGCATTCTCAAAATATTTTATTATTTTACTTGTATTCCAATTATCAAGGCATGCTTTTGTACTATTTACTAAGGTCTTTGTTTTACTTGTATTTTACTATTTACTAAGGTCTTTGCTTTTGTACTATTCATCCCGAAGTCTATGGTGGTTGATTGAAACCTATTTAGAAAGCGAGCGTGCTGAAGAAATGATTACAAACTGTAGAAAAAGCTTAAGCTTGTTTGTATTTCTCATATTGTATACAAAGAGAGAGTACATATTTATAGGTGAGAGAAGAGAGAGAGAAATCTTATACACAATGTGGGACTAAAGAGATATAGAAGAGAAATAAATGGGCCACGAAATGGGCCACACACATGGGCTATTTCAACACTCCCCCGCAAGCTGGAGCGTACAAATCGTATGCGCCAAGCTTGGACAAGCATTGATAGAAGAGGGTACTGGATAGTGCCTTTGTGAGGACATCCGCAACTTGTTCAGTACCAGGGACATGTTTTAGCTCGATCTTCTTCATTTGTACTTTCTCCCGGATAAAGTGGCAGTCGACCTCGATATGCTTGGTTCTTTCGTGGAAGACCGGGTTCTTGGCAATATGTATAGCAGCCTGACTGTCGCAAAGTAGAAGAGCAGGAGCAGGAAGTTTTACCCCAAGATCCGTGAGAAGACTTTCAAGCCATGTAAGTTCCGAGACCACAGATGCCATTGCCCTGTATTCTGCTTCTGCTGAGGAGCGCGCAACCACTGTTTGTTTCTTGCTACGCCAGGTAATCAAATGTCCTCCGAAGTACGTACAAAAGCCACTGGTTGACCGACGATCATCCAAAGAGCCGGCATAGTCAGCATCAGAGTATGCCACCAGTGTTGGAATTGAGGATGAGGTCTTGTATACCAAGCCTTGACCAGGAGCCGCTTTTAGATATCGGAGAATCCGTTCCACAACCTGAAGATGAGAGGAACGAGGGGCGTGCATGTAACGGCTGACAATACTGACAGCGAAGGAGATATCTGGTCTTGTAACAGTCAGATAGATCAATTTTCCTACCAGACGGCGATAGTACTCCGGGTTCTGAAGTACGAGATCAGAGTCAGAGGACTGAGCACAAATCTTGTGATTTGCGTCCATTGGAGTATTGATGGGTTTGCAGCCGGAGTAGCCTGCATCATTAAGAAGATCGAGGCAATACTTTCTCTGAGATAGAACAAGGCCATCTGGTCGCCTGGCTACCTCCAGGCCCAGGAAGTAATGAAGGTTCCCCAGATCTTTTGTTTAGAACACAGAGCTGAGTTGTTGTTTAATTGTCTGAATTCCTTTTGAGTCGTTGCCAGTGATAATGATATCATCCACATAGACTAGTAGGAGAACGGTGCCTGTTGCCTGGTGGCGAGTAAACAGGGAGAAGTCAGTCGAGCTCCGAGTAAACCCTGCTTCACGAAGGACCTTGCTGAGCTTGTCGAACCATGCTCGAGGAGACTGTTTGAGACCATAGAGAGACCGCAAAAGATGACAGACTTTCGGGGTCCTAGACTCCCCCGTGGTCTCAAACCCGGGCTGCTGCTGCATGTACACCGTTTCAGTGAGATCACCGTTTAAGAAGGCGTTCTTAATATCCAGTTGATGTAAGGGCCATTGTCGGTGCACAGCAACGGAGAGAAGAACCCGTACTGTGTTCAGTTTGGCGACGGGAGAGAAGGTTTCGTCGTAGTCCAAACCTTGTTGCTGGGTGTAGCCGCGAGCTACTGGTCGAGCTTTTAAGCGGTCAATGGTCCCATTCGCAGCATGCTTGATGACAAAGACCCATTTGCAACCAACAGTTTTCTGGCCAGGGGGAAGATCCACCAGTTGCCAGGTCTGGTTTGCCCACAACGCGGCCATTTCTTCTTCCATGGCGGCACGCCAGCCAGGATGTTGAAGAGCCTCCTGCACAGAGTTAGGAACTGCAACCAACGATAAAGAAGTGGCCAGAGTATGAAGGTGGGGTGAGAGGCGATGTAAGGACATATAATTCGCCAAAGGATGGGTAGTCGATTTTGGTACCTGATCAGCAGAACACGGAGCACCGGAGGTCGAGTCGGACTGCGGAGTCGGATCGGAACGAGGATGGCGACGAGTGTAGATACGGATAATCGGTGGTTTAGAGATAATGGAGGTTGGAGTGGGAGCAATATCAGGAGCCGGAGACGGAGGAACTGGAACTGAAGTGTCGTTGACCGGGATGACAGGTCGTGGAGCAGGTGGTGGTGCAAGGGTGGATACAGGATCAGAAAAGAACGGCTGATCCTCCCAGAAGGTAACATCGGCAGAGACCGTTATTTTACGGGTTGTAGGGAAGTAGCAGACGTAACCTTTCTGAGTTCGAGAGTAGCCGACGAAGATGGACTTGGTAGCACGAGGATCCAGCTTATCCGTGGATGGTCCCAAGATGTGGACGTAGCAGGTGCACCCAAAGGTGCGGGGTGTGAGAGAGAAGGCTGGAGTGGAAGGGAAAAGAAGGCTGAATGGAGTATTATTATGGAGAACGGATGAAGGAAGACGGTTGATAAGGAAGCAGGCAGTGGAGACCGCGAAGTTCCAATATGATTTGGGAACGTTCATGTGAAGCATAATTGAGCGGGCAACCTCGAGAAGGTGACGGTTCTTTCGCTCGGCCACACCATTTTGTTGAGGGGTGTAAGCGCAGGATGTTTGATGGATGATTCCGAAGTCTGAGCATAGAGTGGCGATATTGTGGCTTGTGTATTCGCGAGCATTGTCGGAGCGTAAGGTTTTGATGGTAGTGGAGAATTGCGTACGGGTCTCGAGGACAAATGTTTTAAAGACACGAGGGAGCTCTGAGCGATCATGAAGCAGGTAAAGCCACGTTAACCGAGAGTAATCATCAACAAAAGTGAGAAAATACCGATATCCAGAAATATTAGTATTTTTATATGGCCCCCAAATATCGGAGTGCACTAAATCAAAAGGAGCCAGGCTCCGAGTACAATGTGCGGGAAAAGAAGAGCGCGGCTGTTTGCCGAAAATACAAGTTTCATATTTAAACGAAGAAAGAGGTACATCGGGGAGAGCCTTCTGGAGGACGGGTAGAGGAGGATGCCCGAGGCGTCGGTGCCAGTCTATGGAGGAGATAGAGGAGAGGATGGTGGGAGAATCGTCAAGGAGGTAGAGTCCGTTCCGCAATCGTCCTTTACCAATGGTAGTCCGCGTCCGTCAATCCTGTATCAAAAAAGACGAGGGGTTAAATGTTACAGAACAATCCAAGTCATTAGTAAGACGACCAATGGAAAGTAAATGGAAGGAGGAGCCCGGAACATGAAGAACCGAGCGAAGAGAAAGAGAGGAGGTGAGCGAGATGTCAGCAGAACCGGAAACGGGAACGGTATCCCCATTGGCCACAGTGATGCATTTTGGATGAGGAGTATCCAAATATTGAATTGGTTGCCGCGAGGTAATATGATGGGTAACACCGGAGTCCATTATCCAACCTGGGCTAGTGGAGAGACAGACGATACCTGGGCTGGAGACGGAGGCGACCGAGGCAGGTGGAGTCATCATCCCTTGGAGGTGCTGGAACTGTAGGCGGAGAGCCTCAAGATCGGCACGAGAGGCCGAGGAGCTATCTTCAACGACTGCAACAGTCGGGCGTGGAGGAGGAGGAGGAGGAGGGTGGCCAGTCTTCCGAAAGCAGGTAGACTCATAATGGCCATCACGACCACAGAACGAGCACTTCGTCCGCCCTCGTCCACCACGACCCCTTCCACGGTAGGCCGACCGACCTCCTCGGCTAGACGGAGGAGGAAATGAAGGAGCAGGGATAGTTTGGAGAAGAGCCGGTGAGGGAGGAGCAAGAGCCTCCGGAGGTTGTGATACTTTGAGCAGCATGGAGCAGACAGCCGATAAGGAGGGAGTGGGAGTCGAGGCCAAGACTTGTGCCCGAATACTCAGAAGATGTGGAAGAACACGGGCCATTAGCATAGCAATGCAGACGGCCTCCCTTTGCGCGCGTTGAGTGGCATGATCAGCGGTGGGCGGCTGGTGTTGAAGCCATGCTTCGGAGAGTGACTTGACCCGAGCGACAACGGAGGTAATGTTTGGTCCACTGGTGTCCAGAGACTGAAGGTCAGAGATAATGTCGAAGAGACTTTGAAGGCTATCCTTGTCGGAGTATAAGGAATGGAGCTCGTCCCACATCCCTTTGGCCGTGGGTAGGTACATGATCATTTCATATGGTTCACCCTCCAAAGAGTTAAGGATCCAGGTCTGGACCCGACCATCATTCTTGAGCCACTCAGGAGTAGTAGGAGCCGGGGGGTCATCGGTCAGATGAGCCAGAAGACCCTTGGCCTGGAGGACCCGGCGGATTGAGTGACCCCAAGGAATGAAGTTTTTCTTCCCGGAGAGGGAGAGAGTAGTAATCCGCAGCTCATCACGGAGCTCACTAGGAGAGTGCTGGGGGGGGGGGGGGGGGGGGGCGATCTCAGGAGGCAAAGTCGAGGAGTTCTCAGACGAGCCCATTATAGCAGAGAAGGCCGCTGCGGTTTGAGAAGGCTGGAGACCACTGCACGGAGGGAGCGGCTAGAAACAGGCTGCGGTTTGAAGAGACCGCAACGGTTTTGAGATAAGCTCGCTGATGGAGAGGAGCAGAGCTCGCTTGGCGGTCTGCGGTTAGAGAGCGCTGTGACCGAGCGACTTGAGATCGCACGGCCTGCTGGAAGTCGCACGAGAGGCGAGATCGCACGGCCTGCTGGAGAAGACTGCGACGGCGACACGATGCTTGGCAGTTGGCGGACTGCAGGGAGATCGCAGAAAACGAGAGGAGGTCGCACGTCTGCAGGAAGAAGGTACCGCGGGAAGACCGAGATAAGGTTGACGGGAAGAGATCGCGAAGAGAAGGGAAGCCTGCGAGATCGCTGCGGTGAGACGAGCTCGCGAGATCGCGAGGGAAGCGCGAAGAGACCGCGGCGAGCTTGTGAGGTGTGGACCCCACACTTCTTCGGGACGGGCTATAAAGGAGGGGACACGGGAGAGCTTTTGTGGAGTCCACGGAGCAGGAACGATCGCAGCAGCGGTTAAAAAACCGGGAGGTCGCAGAGCTGAGCGGTCAGAGAGGAGGAAAAAAACAGCGGGCTGAGCAACGATCACAGAGATCGCGCGAGACGGCAGAGGCGCGAGTAGAGCGCAGCGACCAGAGAGATCGCGCGAGAAGAGTGAGTAGAGATAACGACAGATCGCAACGACCAGAGAGATCGCGCGAGGAGTGAGTAGAGATAACGGCAGATCGCAACGACCAGAGAGATCGCGCGAGAAGGAGATTGACGGAAGTCGGGGAAAGAGAGAGGCAGGCGGTCAGAGGGAGGAAGACCACAAGTATCGGATCGCTCGCTCTGATACCATGTAGAAAAAGCTTAAGCTTGTTTGTATTTCTCATATTGTATACAAAGAGAGAGTACATATTTATAGGTGAGAGAAGAGAGAGAAATCTTATACACAATGTGTGACTAAAGAGATATAGAAGAGAAATAAATGGGCCACGAAATGGGTCACACACATGGGCTATTTCAACACAAACAATAACAACAACACTCAAGTCTTTATCCCACCATAGTGGGGTCAGCTATATGGATCCTTTGTCCCCGTTGCACCTTATCCTTAGTCATAATCTCACTAATGCCTGAGTACATCATGCCTTTCCTTATAGTTTCATTCCAAGTCTTTTTTGGTCCACCCCTTCCCCGTTTAACATGCCTAGTGGCTAAAATTTCACAACGCCTAACAAGTGTTTCTAATGGTCTCCTTTGTACGTGTCTGAATCATCTTAATTGAGCCTCTCATATCTTCTCTACAATTGGTGCCACTCCCGTCTTATCGCTGATACATTCATTTCTAATTTTATCTAGTCTCGTGTGTCCACACATCCACCTAAGCATTCTCTGATATTGCATGCGAGGTGTATTTAGTCATGAAGTGTTTGTCGAATAGTGGGGCTTCCATCTATATAAGGAGCCCCTAGAGAGTTATGATCTATCTTTGGAGTCTTATTGTTTTGTGCTCTTTTGGAGAATAGAGTGTCAAAGAGGACCCAACCGCCGGATGCTTGCATAAGTTATCTCCTGATTGTATCTTTATATTTGTTTAATGATGTAAGTTCCTTGTTCTTGATATGATTTTGGCGTATCAACTGGTCCGACCTGCCGCTCTTTTAGGGTTTCCACCGAAACCTTAATTAGATCAAATTCCTGCTTCCGTCCGTTCGATTCGCCGATTCCGCATGATCGTTTGTCGTCAGCGTTGCTCTTCTCGCGCGGAAACCACATCGACGCCAGCCCTCAACGATAGACGCCAGTGTTGCTCTTCCCATGCCCGATTCCTCCTTCACACGACAGCTTCTGCTTCCCCGTCGCACGCCCGATGACTTTCCCGACGTCACCGTGCCGATTCCTGCTTCGCGCGACTTCGCATAACCGTTTCCTGCTTCCAGCAACGTTTCCGCCGAGTACAGTACCCGTCAACCTCCGCCAGCGCCTTCTCCACCCTGCTACTCCTCCGATCTGCTTCTTCCAGCGATTCCCGACGTTTCCGCTGGCTTCCATCGGCCCTCCAACTCTCTCACCCATATTCCGGAGGCCATACTGCGGCTTCTGCAGCCTTCCAGCGGCTGCTCCTCATCCCTACAACCTTCCTGCGTCTCCTCCTATATTCTGGCGGCCCTCCAAAGCCTTATACCGCTTTCTGTCGGCCCTCACCCCCTTTTTTCCACCATGACTCTTCTTCCGGATTCAATGCATGCTCGCTACAATCGAATTGACGCTGCCCTGGATAATCTCCTTGTCATGAAGCTTGATATTCTTGTCGGCTTCTTCCACATGCCTCCTTACAACCCCTGTCATCCTCTCTGCTTTCGGACAGGCCTCCTCCCTCCATACCACCGCCACCCCTCAGTGGGTCTTCGACCATTGGAACCGATGCCACTTCTTCCCTTCCCAACACCCCCTTCGTTCTCTCACCGCCGACCGTGGCATGCACCCCCCTAATATCCCCCATCTTCCGATTAGCACCAATTGCCCTCCAGTACGCTCGCCTTCCGACAAGTCTGTGATAGAGACTACACCCGGCAACTCGTCAACCTTTCACACCGAGTCACATGTTTTTTCCGCTTCCCGCCGTTTCTTGGAGACCCCCTGCCAGGCTGCCACCTGTCAGCTCTCTTATCTCCCGTCTCCTCGCTTTCAACATCTCTCGAGCCCACTGTTATCCTACCCTCACATCTGGTCTCTCTCCCACTCAGACCAGACTTCCCATCAGGTTTCCTTCCCAATCATCACTACCTACTCCTCATAGACCTAATGTTCGTCCGCACGGTCATCGTTCAGGATATGGATGGGTTTCCTCCGTTAGTCTTCATAGCATCCGGCCTCCGACCGAGGCCCTGACTCAACTGGCGTGCACCTCGCTCGATCTTGAGGATGAGATATTTTACTGACACGATATTGCTTCACCTACCGGGCAGTCCCATGCCGAGTTCTACGTTCTTTTTGGTCACCTGTACCACAACTCTGCACGACGCCTCTACACTTATGATGTCTCACTTAATCTGCCCACCAGAGGAGCCGTCCGTGTCTTGCCGACATGCCCATGAGACCCTTTCTGGCTCGACCTTGAGGACAAGGTCGCTTTTCAGGACGGGTGTATTGATACGCACATGTGGTGTATTTAGTCATGTAGTCTTGTTCCTGTAGTGGGTCCTCCATCTATATAAGGAACCCCTAGGGAGTTATGATCTATCTTTGGAGTCTTAGTGTTTTGGGCTCTCTTGGAGAGTGGAGTGTCAAGGAGGACCCAACCTCCGGATGCTTAGCAGGAGTTATCTCCTGATTGTATCTTTATGTTTGTTTAATGCAATGCAAGTTTCTTGTTCTTGTTCTTGATACGACTACGACGTATCATTCTCATCTCCACAGTGCCCATTTTTTGCTAATGGACAATTCACTGCCCAACCCTCAGAACCGTAGAGCACCGTTGGTCTAATTGCAGTACAATAAAACTTGTCTTTAAGTTTATTGGTACTTTACGATCACGTAAGATCCCAGACGCGCCTCTCCACTTCAACCAACCTGCTTGGATTCTATGTACCACATCTTTATCTACACCTTCATCTTCTTGAACTATCAATCCCATATATTTAAAACACTCACTACGAGAAATATCTTGGTCACCCAACTTAATGACAGAGTCATCCGTCCTTCTCGCACTACTAAAATGATTATATACAATGAAATGAAAAGTTAATCTGCAAGAAAACGCCATAGAAACAAGAGACAAAATTTATGTAATTCAACAACAAAGCATGTGTGCCTATGATTGATTGCACATAGACATTAATTTTCACTTAATTTGAGAAAAGATGTAATTTAATTTTGCCCCTCAAAATTTCTACAAATTCTCTCAATTTTATTTTATTTTTTCTCCTTGATAGCTCTTCTTGCTCAAAACACGTAAGTTTAACTTAACAAACTTGGCCACAAGTAAGACTTAGTCAGTTGACCATCACTACCTATGCCTGTTCATTCAGCGCCTATGAAGCACCGGTACGGGTACGATACATATCTGGTACGATGGTATGACAAAATCGAAAAAATAAGGATGCGGGTATGTTCGGGTATGACACCTTTTAAAAAAAGGAGAATGTAAAATGTAGAAAAATTCATATTGAACAAGTAGTAACACTACCAATTTAAAACATATAATCCTCAAATACCAATAAACAAACAAAATAATTAAATTTAAATTAAATTCTTATTGTTTTAATGATAAAAAGAACTTAAATCTAAAGCATATTTTGTTATTATAATAAACGAACACTACCAGTTGTATTTATGAGTCATAATTTTTTCTTTTCTTATAGACTTGGAGAGGTCTTATAGACATGCAAACCCCAATCACAGTATGGAGAACGATCTGCCACGCCCATGCATATCCACAGACTATAGTTGCGGGTGTATTCGCCGAGTTTCGAGCACGTACCGGTACCGGAAATATACCCGGTACGGGTACCGGACCCTCAGGGAATTATCAGTGCTTCATAGTCATCGCTAATCTCACTTGATATTCTTTGCTTTGCTTGTATGTGCTCTTACACCTGAGCGTCATCACCTGCAACCTCGACCTGCTTTAGTGAACCAAATATGTATCATATGCCCTTGTATAATTTTCGCTATCTTCGAACAATCCTAGTTGCACCCTGGCTGTTATGCAATTGTTTCAATAATCTATATGCATCAGAGAAGCAACCCATTACTGACTACTTCTGTCTTCCTAACCATATCACATGCTAGCGCAAACTTTGCATTGTTTGTGATAGCATCCTTTGCTCAACCACTAAAAGCACCTTCTATTTCTTGCAATGCTATGCTACCACTTGGTTCTTCCCATAGGCTGTATCGCCAACGATCCATCAATTGTCTCTCCTACATGTTATTGTAAGCGCTTCTAGCCCTCATCCACATGAAAAATGCATGAAGTCATAATTATGGTACTATGCTAATGCAAACCACTCTCAACCCTAGCACGAAATATCGTGAAGTGAGGTTCTAAATCTTTTGACCGCATACGTACCCGAGTGTGCCTTTATTTTCTCGGGAACAAGAGACTGGTTAGATTCAATGTAAGGATTACCTTGGTTGAGAATTGTTGGATCACAAATACATATAAGCCCTATTGAATAGAAAATCCATAACAAACATAATAATTGATTCACATAAGTTACATGAAGAAATTAGTTATTTGAGGCTTATTTTGGGATTTTTTTTTGACCATTAATTAAATAAAAAAACAAATTTATTTAATATAATAATATAAAGATAAGAACGAAACGGAACTATCAAATATGAAAATATATGATCTCATCCAAAAATGAACCCAAAAAATCCTTGTGTGTGTAAGGTTTGTTCGATTACTGAGTCACAACAACGACACAAGATGAAGAAACTAAGAATAAAAGTGAAAAATATCTTATATTTAGAGGTGTCTCCGCTAACCCATGAGTGTATATGAACTCCCATTTGGAAACCAAAGTCTTAATGGTCACTAGAGGGAAAAGGTTATTCAAGACCAACAATAAATGTCCTTTCCCATCTACTTTTGACTCCTATTTATAATGTTTACATGTGGTGTTGTCCGGATAGCCACATGCATACCCAGACAGTTCAGAATATATACGGGCAGGCGCGCCCGAGTTCCTATGCGCGTATAATATCCTCTTAGCAATGATCTAAGAAATAGATAAGGAAAATGATGCTTATAGTTCATGCCTACATGGCTAGCTTTTCGCTCACCCCTAAGGGTAGGCCTTAAGGAAGCCGATATTAAATTTGAACGGTCCCCTGCATGATAACTCGCCCATCCCCTGGGGGGATTTCGCTCATGCCCTTGATGGGCTATGCGAGTTCTTTAGAGCTATATCTTGAATGGATGCTTCTACCTGGACTACTTTGACTTTTGTTGAGCTGTCTGGATGTTGTGGAGATTTGGGTATACACTCAACACTTACCAATCTCCCACTTGGAGAATAATTGTCAATAGTTTGCCTTCAGAGAGCCTGCCTAATTCCACCCAACATTCTCCATCTTCTTCAAGGGATTCATAATAATTTGTTTGCGGCCTTCACCTGTCTGTCGCTTCTTAGAAGTTGTATTGTGGAGAACCACATGTTGATTCCTAGGCTAAATCATAATTCTCTAGACCTTTATCCGTAAATTGCTTGCCGTTGTCAGTGAAAATTGTGAGAGGGATCCCATTGGGACACATTCCCTCAGATAAAATTGTTTACTTGTGCAATTGTTTTTCCAAGGATTTTGCCTCGATCCACTTGGACAAAAATATCGACCAGGCTAAACTTTGTATGACCACCCGTCATTGGGAAAAAAGGAGCAAAGTGATCCAATCTCCAAATTGCGAAGGGCTACATGATCACGATACTTCTCAACTTATAAGCATGTTGTAGCTATAGGGACGTGAATTTTTGGAACTTAGGATACCTTCTAGCATATGCTTCTGAATATTTGCGGATGGTTGGCCAAAGATACCCTGACTTGAGTACTTGCAAAGCCAAGGTCTCTCCTCCCTAGTGGATGACACTCGTTCGAGTGTATCTCCCTTTGGATGAGTGACACCTCATCTTTCATGGCAAATCTCATGTAGTGGGCTAAAATCGCCTTTCTATATAACTCCCTCCTTGCAACGTGTAGTATGCTACCTTGATCTTGAATCATCGCTTATCATTGAGAGGGATGAGTATGAAATGGTCAACCAAGCTATCTTGCTGGTCCATCTCCATGAGTTCCCCTTTCTTCATTGCAAGATTGTAAATGTCAGATGTTGGATTCATGTCGGTTTGGGTTTTTAATGTTGGATTGCGGGAGATATATCCGGGACATTTCAAAATGTCGGATTGTAATATTATAATTATATATATACATATATTCATAATATTAACATAATATTTGTAATTTATTAATTATGTGGTAATTATTTAGTCTAATTAAGCGTAAGCTAAAATTCAAAGGATAAAACTCAATTACATTTTAATGGATGATTTTACAAAAAAGAGTAACAAATTTGATAACAATTAAGAAATGTTACAAACTTTCAATCATGATTCATGTAATATAACTTCGCAAATTCATATTAAAATGAAACTTTGATAATGTTATAAAAATATGCAAAACAAAATCGTACCTCAGTTTATTACAAACTTGCGAGTGCTCAAAAATATTTGCTACTAAAGTCTAAAATATTGTTTTCCTGAAATCAATGAATGAACATCTGAGTCATAACTAAATTAAAAACATGACAAAAAGAATCAATTCACAACTCACTTAAATAACATCATGATTTTTGATTTGTTGTGTAGTTCTCAGAAGTTTGAAACATTAGGCAACTTGAATGTCTTCCTCAGAATTCTCATCCCTATCCGACATATGCCGTTTTTCTTTCACTTTTTTCGTACATGTCTGCTTCAAAATCGACTTTACACTTCTCCTAACACCCACATCAGCATCGACAATGTCACAAATCTGAGCCCAAGTCAGCCCCTCTCAGGAAACACTTCGTCATCATCATCATCATCATCATCTGCATCATTATCAATGAGACTGGGTAACCACTCAAAAACTTTTCTTTCATCAATACTTTCTTGCAGACATTGAGTCTTGAAATGGATCAGAATATTTAAAGTTCAACTTATAATTGAATTTCACAAATACAAGTTTTCAATCTGTTGCTTTATAGTCTATTCCTCTTCTTGGAATGAATCTAGAAATTACAGAAACATTAAAAAATGTTATCATCTCTTTTGAAAAAGAACAATTGAATATATATATGTTTACAAGTAAATCACCATCTCAAAAGTGCTCCATTTCCTTCACAACCGGAGAAATTAGTTGTCAAGTTCAAAATTCTCATGACCATAGTTCTCAAATTTGGTGTTTCAATTCCAAAGAACTTCCACCAATGAATTAATTGTAGAATAACAAATTATTAGTACAAAAATATAATTCAACAATTGTTTAGTAAAAATATCATAACAATGTAATATTGAAAACATACCTGGATTAAATGATGGGAGGATTCTTTACCTCTTTGCCATGCCCTTTGTAAATAATCTTTGCTCTAGCTGATAAAATTCAACCACAACTATACATTTTTTTTGCACAGAAGGATCCCGAGAGTACATTCTTGTGTGACGCTTAATAAATCCACCCATAAATTTTGGGTCTCCATCTAACTCTTCCCTATTTGGGTAATAAAAGAAGGGATTTAGAAAATAGCCAGTTAAGTGCAGAGGGCTACTCATCTTTTGCTCTCTAATCTTCTATCAACTTTCATATAGGAAGATATTTATTCCCTTAAACTCCAGAGCAGCAGTAACCTCCTCTCTAGCTTTCTTCATATCACCATACAACCATCCCATTGTGTCCCTATCAGCTCTTCCGAGGACTTCACTAATGGGGCAAATATGAGAATGACAAACTCAACATTGTAACAGATAAATCACCCAAGACTGTAACTGTAGCCTACTACTGGAGATGATAGATAGATAAGTAACAGATAAATCATTGATCAATACGTAATAGTATACAAATAATAGATACTAAAATACCTGCTTGCCCACATTACTACTGGATAATTTGGTAGCCTCCCACCGTGCATGTAAACATCTCCCTCAGCTGCCTCTTCTTCTCATGGATGTTCTGTAACGAAAGAAACATTGTAGTGAATCTAATCACTCAAGAGCGCAAAAGATCATGAGACTCCAAGTCTTTTGTAGTCTCCCTAAACATGTCAAAGAAGATAGTATGCCCATATATAAACACTGCCAACTGTCGTCAAATTGCAATTGCATTCTTGATTTACTTCAGTCTTGCAATATTCTGGAGAAGCAAATTTAGTGTGTGCACAACACATGAAGTCCAAAAGATCCTTGACCTATTCAAAGCCATCAATTGTGATGCAACCATGTTGTTGGACTCATTACACGTCACAACTTGTAGCATTTTCTACTCTCTTGGATCATCAAAGCTAGCAATCGCCTCATCCACAAAATCAAAAATAAACTTATCATCATTCGTGGATGATGATACATTCTTGGATAGCCAAAATGCCATCTCAATAATAGTGTGCACCACTATGTCCATGATGCTTCTCCCCCTTCCTATCTGTCCATGCATCCATAAGAAGACTACACCCATGTACCCTACAAGTTTGGGTGAATGTACTTAACATCACTTTTGTCCGTTGGACCTCAATCTGCAAGAATTTCTCCCTCATCTTATATGGGGTTAGCTCCTTCATCCCTGAGCCAGATTGCCCAACAACATGCAACATATGTTGGAAGGATGTAACATATACGACATTCAATGAAATGCCTGTCTCGTATGCCCACCAAGCAACATACAAGCATGCGTCATCTCTGGGTTTTTTCTTATACCTGCTATCAATGGTGCTTTGCATCCCCTTACTACCCTCGGCGGGTTGGACAAATTGTTCCATTGGTCCTTTAGTACCTACCCCCATCATATAGAATCCTTTGAGTGGGTTCTTCTTTGTCATTGACCACTCTTCCAACAACTACCTCGTCCAAAGCTTTTTACAACCTTTCACTCATAGCCTTTTTGGTTGCTTGTGCAGAATTCAGGTATCCCCCAACCTTTCCCTTGACATCAGATGATACAAATTGTAATTCCACAATTACCTATTTGTTGCAGTAGATGCACCGAATCCGATTGGTGTCATTTGGGGTCACCTTCTCACCAAATGCCCAACACGGATCTCTACCAACTAATGAAGACGCGCTATGTGCTTTGATAGAACCTTCAGATGAATTCATTATATAAAGAAAAATAATTAGTTAATAAAATGAACATATAAAAGGGCAGCCCGGTGCACAAAGCATCCCCGCGCAGCGAGGGTCTGGGGAAGGGTCCCACCACAAGGATGAAATGTAGGCAAACCTTACCCTGTATTTCTGCAAGAGTAAAATAATAAAATAAAAACCAGTGATATTTTTATATCTTGCAGCATCTACATTGTCATATACTCATATGTCATCAGTCTAATCACCCCAGTCTCAACATTAATTTTGTAACATCGAAAGTATTAAAATGCATCATGTGAAAAAATGAACAAATATAGCGCACCCATCAGACAATTAACATTCTACCGAACATTCACATCCCACATAAGTAGAGGAAAAGAGGAAGAAAGGCGCATGAGCCACATAAATGATAAATCCTTTCATTCGCATCCAACATAACTCATAAGTAGAGGAAGAGATGAAGAGAGAAATAGAGGAAGAGAGGAATAGAGGACGAGAGGAAGCAATCGCACACGACAAAAAAATAAAGCCGAAGAAATCCTTTCATTCACATCCCCAGAACATTCGTATCCCACAAAAATAGAGGAAAAAATGAAGAGAGAAATAAAGGAAAAGAGGAAGAGAGGAAAAGAAGAAGAGAGAAATAGAAGAAGGGAGGAGGAAAGGAAGCCGCCACACATGACAGATAAATAAAACCACATAAATCCTTTCATTCACATCCCATAGAAGTAGAGGATGAGAGGAGGAGAGAAATAGAGGAAAAGAGGGAGATATGGAGAGGAAGCAACCACAGAATGAAATAAAGCCTCATTCCATACTTTCTGCAGAAATCAAGACAAGTCGCAAAAACCGTAGAAATGTAAAATGCTTAAAAAACTCACAGTGTCGACTGTCGAGAAGATGAGCCACAGAGGAGAGCAAGAAGGTAGTTGAGAATCATAAAATTCAACACAACCACCAAAAGCTTAAAAATCTCATAGTACCGATAAGAAGCAGCTGCAGACGACAGTGTAGAGCCAGAGAAACCGCCAGAAATGAGAGAACTACCAGAGAACCAGAGCCCAAATGCGAGAACCACCAGAGAACCAGAGAACCAGAGCCCAAATGTGAGAACCACCAGAGAACCAGAGAGCCTATAAAGGCAAAAAATCGCGAGAGAACTTGAAGGTCAGGAAGGAGAGAGTCAAATTGACAGCATAAGGGATTAGGGCGGGCGTGAATGAGAAGTCAAAATGACAGCTAAAAGAACACCGTCCTTTTTAATATTATTTATATGAATAATATCAAATGTGTGCGATATAGCGCCGCCATTGTCGAGCAATATATCGATTTCGTCCGATATATCTCCCGCAATACTGGAAAACACCATTTTTGTATAATGTGGTGAAAATGTGACGTTTTCTTCTCAAAACTGCAATGTCGGCCGACATGTCGGGCGATATCTGCAAGCTTGCTTTCTTGTGTGCCTATCAACAAACTTCTCACTGAGGGTCCAAATTTTGTCATTTGATTTGATTGAGTTTTCGTGACGCATGACAAATTTATAGGCGACAGACGGGTGATACTCTAACCCTAAATGCAATGCAAACAATCACAAACAAATTATGGATCTATGACCAACCCTAAAACGAGGATGCAGTATAAGCACGTAAGCAAACACAATCCAATGAACAAGAGACCTACAATATAAACTCCAATGCGATGCAAATGCAAATGATTCAATCATGCAATTACTCCGACACACAAGTAATGAAATAAAAAAACACAAAACTCGCGTAAGTGGTCACAGTTAATTGTAATCATTCAAATAAAATAAACACGTGACAATAACAAATTAATTAAGAGAGAATATAAATTGAATAACATGACGACGATAGTACTCCAGATATCGGAGGATTCACTCGACAACTTGGAGGTGGTATATCCGAGGAGCATGCATGAATCAGTTGATCATGTCGACAACAAATGAGATATCTGTCTGTGTGACAGTCAGATAGATAAGTTTGCCAACAAAGCGACGATAGTACTCCAGATTAGGGAGAAACAGATCAGAGTCGGACTCATGAGCACAAAACTCTTGGTTGACAATCCATTGGTGTGTCGGCAGGCTTGCAACCTGAGTAACCTACATCTTGAAGAAGATTGATGCAATACTTCTCTTGAGACAAATCGAGCCTATCAGGTCAATGAGCTACCTCAATACCCAAGAAGTATCGGAGGCGGCCCAAATCTTTGTTCCGAAAGTGTGAGACCAAGTGCTTCTTGATCATATATATCATTCAGATCATTGCTCGTGATGAGAATATCATCAACATACACAAGAATTATCAATGTGTCTGCTGGGCGACGACGATTAAATAAAGGGAAGTCTGCCGAGCTCCGAGTGAATCCAAAATCCCGAACCACCTGACTGAACTTGTGAAACCAAGCTCGAGGGAACTGCTTAAAGCCATAGATATATTTCTTGAGGTGACAGACAAGAGACTCCTCATGAGTTCATAACCAGGAGGTTGCTGCATGTATACAATCTCCATTAAATCGATATTAAGGAATGCATTCTTGATATCAAGTTGATGCAACTTCCAATGACGATGTGCGATCAAAGAGATCAATATCGGTACCATATTCAGCTTAACGACTGAAGTGAATGTCTCTTCAAAGTCGATGCCATATTGTTGAGTGAAACTGCGAGCCACTAGACGAGCTTTGAGAGGCTCAACCGTTCCATCAGGACGGTGCATTACAATGAAAACTTATTTACATCCCACACGGGATTGGCAAGGAGGAAAGGTGACAAGGTACCATGTCTGATTCGTCCAAAGGGCTGTCATTTCATCATCCATCGCGGCCCGCACCCCGGATGCTGGAGAACTTCCTGCACAAAAGAGGGGGTGGAAATAAAAGACAAGGAAGCTATAAAACTCTGAAACTCTGGAGAAAAGCTGTGAAATGAGACATAATGAGAGAAAGGGTGAGCTGTAGAAGGGATTGCATCCTAGGCGGGAGCCGTAGTTGGATCAACTGGCCGTAGAATGCATCAATAAGGGCAACTATCCCAAGGCATTAGAATGAGAACGACGACGAGTGTATACATTCAGTGGATGATGATGATGAAGAGAAGGAGGTGGTGTCCGTAGCACGGATGGTGGTGAGTTAGTGATTGGGACTTTGAGATGCGGGATAACATGTGGTACGTTATCGGGAGGAGATGAAGAGTAAAAGGGTTGATCCTCGAGGAAGGTAACATCAACGAATGTTATCATTTTCAGTTCAGTTGGAGAGTATCACATCATTTCTGTGTGCGAGAATACCCAATAAAGATATACTTAGTGACACGTGAGGGCAGTTTGTCCTTATGAGGGCCAAGATGATTGACAAAACAAACACTCCCGAAAACACTAGGAGTCTGGGGGAAGGGAGTTGTTGAAGGAAATATGATGGAGAATGACGTCACAAAGTTTAGGCTGGACGAAGACATGCGATTAATTAAATAACACACAATGGTGATTGCGAAATCCAATAGATCGTGTGAACCTGCATTTAAAACATAAGGGAGCGGGCAACCTCAAGGAAGTAGCGGTTCTTCCACTCGGCCACACCATTTTGTTGTGATGTATAAACACAAAATGTTTGGTGGATAATACTCAACGTATTACAAGTTTCTTGGAATTCGCAGCTAGTATATTCACGAGCATTATCAGTTTGAATTTTTTTAATTGAGTACGAGTTTCAACGATGAATGAACGAAAGACACAGTAATTCAGAGCGATCACACAGTAAATACAACCATTTTATGCAAGAATGATTATCAATAAAAGTAAGAAAGCAATGATATCCACATAAACTAGGTGTTTCCTGTAGATACAAGATTCGCTTGTAAATTCGGAAAAAGAAAAATCAGGAAGAGTCTTCTACAGTATATGAAGTGGAGCATGATCAAGATGGCTGTGCCAATCAACAGAAGTGACATAAGATAGAGCGGTGGTGGAGAGGTCTATATTGTAGAGCTTATTGACAGCCGTCCTCTACCATTGATACACCGCGTCCGTCGATGCTACACCACAAAGGAAGAAGAAAAAAAAGTGATGGAACAGTCATGATCATGGGTAAGACGACTAACAAAGAGTGATTAAATTGGGAGTCAGAAACATGATGTATAGAACATAGAGAGATAGACGAAGTGAAAAACACATCTCCAGATCTGCAGATCAGGGTGGTTTCTCCATTGACAACTGTGATATACTTGGGACAAGAGCGTCCGCGTACCAAAAATGTTTCTGCGGAGTAATGTGATTTGTGGCCCCGGATTCCACTATCCGGGAGGGACTATGAGAAAAACAAGATATACATTTGTTGGAGGTAGAGGCGATGAAGCCGCAAGTTTGAGTAACCAGCCCTTGCAGATGCTGGAGTTCCTCCCGCAGGGTGTCAATGTTTGTGTGGGATGTGGTAGGAACATCTACCACTAGAGCAACATAGTGGTGATGGTTGGGAGGCTGCCACGGGAACCCATATTTCTTGTGACAGGTGACCTCAATATGATTTGTCCTGCCACAATGGGTACACTTGCGAGTGTTTTATCCCTTGGGATGATTTCGACCATCGCACCCTCTGCCCCGAGACCCATTTCGACCTCCACGGTGCCCGATAGTTTGGGGCCAGCAAAATGTTGGAGTAATGCAGGAGGAGTCGTGGAGACATCAGTTGGAGGAGTCATCGTCATAACCACGGAACAAACATCAGATAACGCAGGAATCGTTAGAGAGGACAAGATGTTGGCACAAACACTGTAGAGATGAGGGGGTAGACATGCCATCATCATTGCTATGCCAACGACATCCTTCTGAGCACATTGGGTAGCTAGATCCAAAGTCGGAGGCTGGTGTTGTATCCAAGCCTCAATATAGGTCTTATATTGCGCTAAAAATGACGTCAGCTCACCATCTGAACCAGGTTTAACAATTTGGATGTCCCGAAATAGATTAAACAGGTGTTGAAGGTGATCCTTCCCCGAGTAGAGGGACTTAAGTTCATTCCACATCACCATGACAGTTTCATGTTGCATAGCCATTCGATATGGCTCACTGTCCATGGAGTTCAGAATTTAAGATTAAACACGACCGTCATCTCAGAGTCACTGCTCTGTAGGCTCAACGGGGGGGGGGGGGGGGGGGGGGGACGGCGAGTCAGGTGATGAAGGAGACCTTTAGTCTGGAGTACTCGACGCACAGAGTGGACCCGCTCGACAAAATTATTCTTCCCATTGAGGGAGATAATGGTAACCTGGAGTTCTGAACTTCATAGATGGGAGTCCCACCGACTCGCCGAGTGTGGCCTGAATGGTAGATAAGGCAGACGCAACATTTGCCCCTATATTATACGAGTTCATGCAGCGAGCTTGGTGACAGGGGCGAGCTCAAGCTACAAAAAGTAGTCCATGCAAGCTTTAGCAACATGAGAGGGATCAAGCAACATGCACGAGCTATGTATAGGAGGGTTTGCGACCTCTGGATTGCTGTTGGAAGATCTGCGGTCAGAGGAGTCAGCGAGAGCTCAAGCAACACGAGCGAGCTTTGGAGAGGAGTTGCGATCTCTGGATAGAAAGTAGCGAGCTTTGTGATTGAAGGAGTCAACATGGTTTGGTCTGAAGGAGTCAGCGGGCCAAAGATAACAAAGTTTAAGATGAGGAGGCAATGAGCTTGAACGACGAGTATTGCGGTGGGAGGGGGGTAGCGAGCTCTGTTGTCGAGTTGCGGTTGAGGGAGTCGGCGCGACTGGTTGGCAAGTGCAGTGAGTTTGGCTGGCGAGTGTTGCGGCTAGAGGAGGGCAAAGTTGCTGTGGCTGGAGGAGTCGGCGAGACTGGAGGGTCGGCGAGACCTGTGCTGAGGAGGTGACCGGCCTTGGAGTCTATAGAAGGCATGGAGGGCTCGTTTGATTTTCAACAACGTTGAAGATGGCAAGCGCAAAGAGTATGCGAGCTCAATGAAGATAGCGACGAGTTGTATGCTCAAGCCGGTAAATTCAGGTTCGTTAGCAGAAGTAAAAGGGCTCAATCAGCGAGAGTAGAAGCTTAATCGTCGAGATTTGTACTTCAGGAACCTGGCTCTGATACAATGTAGAAGAGTGGAATACGAGGCGTAAATAATTTATTATTTCTCATTCACTTGAAAAAGTAAGTATTTATACACATATATAGGAGGGAGGAGTGAGATCTTAACTCCAAATCAAGGTGTGAGGCTAATCTATATATGAGATAGATCTCCTAATGAGCCAAGAAAATGGGCCTTTACATTGGGCTTATACATAGTTCTTCTATAATTTCCATTTAATAGAAAACCACCATATTTCATTACTCAGTTGACGTTTTTTTTTGCTTGGATTATATCATGATCTTGTCATACGTTCATTTTGTTTCACATGTGCCCACTAGCTGAATCAATTAAATCTGTCAAATGTTTTAGCTCAGATCTTCTAGACCACTGCTTTTAATAATAGAATGTGCAAACTCAGGCACATAAAATATCGGTTTCTGTGAAACTTGTACTGCTATAGGTCCTGCGTAATTTTAATATTAAATTTTTCTTTGAGAAATAGATTTTGTTATTTTTTGCATCATTCAGCCTGCGTTCTCTTGAAATATCCATGTCTTGAGCAGAATCCGCTTCCATATTTTGCCCGTTTCCCTGAAGCAGATCTCTTAACTTCCAGTGATCAACTTGTACCCACCGTCACTGATGATAGCCTAGAAGTATGGCAGCAAGGTGCGATTTCTTAACTCTACACATGCTGATGACTTATTGGTTCATATTTTTTTATCTAATGTAGCTTGACATGTGAAGTTCTTATCCTAGAGCTTCAATTATAAGTTTAACCATTTCTTTTTGTTAACTACTCCAACGTCATTTTGTATAATTTGCCTCATTCTTGTTTAAGTGGAAAGCACAACATATTATTAGCTTATCTCAATTACAAAGACTTCTACTCATATATATACATGAGTGGAGGAAAAGATCCCATATGAACAGTTTATCCTTACCGGATATTACACATATAAGACATAAAAACATGATTTGATAATATCATATATAACATAACGTCAACTCTCCCTCTCAAGTCGGACGAAAGATGTCAATCATCCCTAACTTTTGTATATCATCAGTGAATGTATCGCAACCCAGACCTTTGGTGAAAATATCCGCCAATTGGTCTTTAAAATGAATAAATGGAGTTATCACATTCCCTTGACCAAGTGGTCTTTGATGAAGTGTCGATCGACTTCAACATGCTTGGTCCTATCATGTTATACTGAGTTGCGAGTTATACTAATGACAGACTTATTATCATAGTATAAGGAGAGAGGGATATGCTTTCGGAATCCCGTATCCTGTAGAACAGATTGCAACTATAGTCCTTCATAGAGATCTTGGAACATCATTATGTACTCAACCTCCGCACTAGATCTGACTACTACATTCTGTTTCTGTACTTTATTATGTCTTGTGTTCTAATTTTAACTTTAACTCATTAACATATTGAAATTCTAAATTTTGTGTTCTTACATAAATAGAGAAGGTTCAGGTTCATGTTCTTCTTGATTTTAAGTTTCATAATTTACTAGACATATCCTACGAATTGAGTCCATGTCAAGGTTGTCAGGATCGAGATCCTAGGTGGGATCGTTTTGAGGGTTGGATCGGATCGGATCGTAGGATCGGATCGAGGATCGTAAGATCCTACTACATTCATAAAGTAAAACTTAAAATATGAAATTGAATTTGGTATTAT
This sequence comes from Dactylorhiza incarnata, assembly GCA_033032865.1. Taxonomy (NCBI): domain Eukaryota; kingdom Viridiplantae; phylum Streptophyta; class Magnoliopsida; order Asparagales; family Orchidaceae; genus Dactylorhiza; species Dactylorhiza incarnata. The sequence continues at coordinate 3,295,546 of JAWHQI010000123.1, read as the reverse complement.
CCAATTATACAAAAAATCAATACAAAAAATGAAAAAACTATAAAATTAATCATTTTCATATGTTGAATGTGGAAATTTGATCAATGCATTCCTAAGCGTGGTACACAGACTCATTTAATGCTTTTCTACATATGAACAAGGTCATTTTCTACTCTAATGCATTCTTAGCGTGGTACACAGACTCATATCTAACTAATTTCATACATTGAAAAAATGGGTCATCGATCCCCATTTGAGGCTCATATGGTCTTCTGTGCCATATGAGTATGATGATGTGTGTCTATCAATCATGAGAGAAAATACTTCCCATACCCCCTAATGATCTACACATCTAGTGGTAAACATGTTCATCTTGGAGTGACATCCGCTTAAACTTACTAGTCTGTGGACTAATTATTTGTTTCATACTTTCATGTACACATTCTAAGTCTTGATCATGGTTGCCTAATTCATCACCTATTAATGAAGCAATGATTTTTAATATTTTTTAAATACATATGTAACAAGATTTTCTACTTGTATATTTGCTCACGTTTTCACGAGGTTCATTATCACATATGTTTATCATAATCATTGAAAACGCAATGCAACAATTAGCACAAACTTGACCCAAATTCCCTACCTATGTGCAAGGTACCTGTTGGTATCGGAAAACCGGTTCACAAGAGTTCGGACCTAAGGGGTAGCCCAAAGTTACTGATCCTGCGGTTTAACGCCACAGATCTGATGACAAGAGCAAGCGAGAGAAAATGAGAGAGAGAGACTGAATCGTCTGCAAACAAGACCTGGGTATTGCAGCAAGGAGGTCCCGCCACACACCCATAAATTTATAGGAACTTTACCTCCTAAAACCAAGAGCCGAGCTAGGTACAGGCACGAACTTGAAAAGTAAGGATCTTGGGGGGGTCAACGTCCATTTTCTTGTACCCCTGGGGTCCTATTTATAGAAAATCCAAAGGGTAGGTGTATTAGTCTGCGAATAACCGCCCCCGCAAGATACTTGACCCGTCTAGCGGGGGGGGGGGGGGGGGGGTCAACATGCCTTTTCTTGTACTCCTGGGGTCCTATTTATAGGTAATCCAAAGGGGTGAGGGTATTGGTTTGTGAATAACCGCCCCCGCAAGATACCTGACCCGTCTAGTGGATCAGAGGACCTTACCAAAATGTTTGTTGCTGCTAAAAAGGATCTCGTCATTGAGAAATTGGTCTCGCAAGATCATTCTTCCGAGGTGTCGAGGAACTTGCTAATAGGAGACTTTGAAGGAGACCTCGCCTATGAGCAAGGTTAAAAGAGGTATCGCCTACGGGCGAGTTCAAAAGTGACCTTGCTTATGAGCGAGGTTAAAGGGGATCTTACCTATAGTCGAGTTCAAGAGGGGTCTTGCCCCTATGTTGGCCTTCTGATTTTCTTTGTTGGGGCTTCTCCCAACTTCACTGGTTATATTGTAATAGATTGGAAGTTGCCTCTTCTCTTCTTCTCTGACAAGAACCGAACTCACCGCTTCCGCCCCCACTCTCAGGTAAAGGAAGATGTCCTCTCCTTACCTGGGCCTCTGTAACAACGGTGCCTGCATTAGCTATCGCTTCAAGCTCTCGAAAGCTTTCTCACATTCCGCCGTCCACTTGAACTTTTGTTTGCTCCGAAGAGTTTTGAAGAACGGGGAGCACTTTTCCCCCGCCATGGACAGGAACCTGCTTAGACTGGCCTACTTACCGGTCAAGCATTGAACTTCTTTGGTGTTTCTTTGTGTCGTCATCTTTATGATGACCGTCACCTTATCAGGGTTTGGCTCTATTCCTACCGGAGTAAGGAGATGTCCCAAGAACTTTTCCTTCCCTGCTCCAAACACACCTTTAGCCGTGCCGAGCCTTATCTTGAACTTTCGCAATGTCACGAAGGTTTCCGCCAAGTCTCCCAGGTGCTCTTGAATGCCCTTGCTTTTCACCATGAGGTCGCCTACATAGACCTCTAAGTTCCGCCCCTTTGCTCCTTGAAGACGCGGTCCATCATCCGCTGATAGGTTGCTCCCGCGTTCTTCAACCAAAAAGACATCATCTTGTAGCTGTAGCATCCATCATTTGTGATGAAGGAGACGTCAAGACAGTCAGGAGGATGCATCCGAATCTGGTGATACACTGAAAAGGCATCAAGGAAACTCATCATAGGAAAACCGACCGCTGAGTCAACTAGCGTGTCGATTCGAGCCAATGGGTAACAATCCTTCGGGCAAGCTTTATTAAGTAAAGAAAATTCAATACACATCCTGCACTTTTCTCCAGTTTTTTTCACCACTACAACATTGGAGACCCATCCTGGATACTGGATCTACACAAACTCTGTCTCGAGCAGCTTCTTCACTTCCTCCCTGATGGGCTCAGCCAGAGCAGTGGATACCGCCCTCTTTTTTTGCCGGATGGGGCGAACCCCAGGATCAATATTTAAGCGGTGGCATGCCACATCACCATTAATGCCTGGAATGTCGGCGACGCTCCACGCGAAGACGTCGAAGCTCTTCTGGAGACATGCCACAATCCTCAGCTTGTCTTCTATCTTCAGCTCCCTGCTGATCTTCACGCTTCCGGGCCTTCCGTCCACCGTCACCACCTCTACTTCCACCTCTTCGTCCACCTCCAAGCGTGCCATTCCTTCCATCACCTTCTCGACTTCCTCCGCCTCCTCCTTCCAACTAATTGTGTTGACAACATTCAGATAACACTCCCGCGCAACCTTTGGATCTCTCCTGATCTTAACCTGCACCCCTCCCTGATTGTACTTCAGGCATTGATGAAAAGAGAGCACAGACTGGAAGGTACTGATAAGCGGCCTCCCGAAGATGACATTGTAGCTGCTCGGAGCGTCGACAATGACAAACCGACAGTTTTTGGAGGTGCCCCCGAGGCTCACCAATAGTTCCACTCCTCCTTCAACTTCTTTTCTTTCTCCTGAAAATACAAACAACGGACCATCTGAAGCTGTCACCCTCTTTGCATCCACTGCCATTGTGTCAAATGCCACGACGCTAACAGAGCTCCCATTCTCCACCAGGATTCGAGAAATGGTGATGTTTTCAATCGCTGACTGAACAACGACAACATCGTGGAAAGGGTTTTCATTTCCCAACATGCCCTCCGAGAAGGTGATCTCTCCCACTGGGGGAGGTAATTGGGAGGTCGAAGTGACACTCCGGCGATTAATTGCCTGGAGACTTCCCTTTCGGGAGGCTCCTACTCCTGCTCCTCAGTGGATGACGCCGATTCCTCCGCGCGCCCTAATATCCACTCCGTCTTCACATCTCCTCTGGCCCGGAGCCTGAACCATCTCTTCTTCACACGGAACTCGTCGTTGCTCCTCTTCCTCCCAGGGCTCTTATTTCTCCGTCTCACCTTCTCGCCTCCAAGAACTTTTGGACATTGTCGCGGTGTCATGTCCCTCTATCTGATGCAATTCGCTGTAGAGAGGGGACATCCCTGCGCAATTTTTTTTGGTGATGATTCCTTCCTTGGGGCCTTCTTTCTTGGCGTGCGATCGCCATTGCTTACCTAGGAGTGGACCTATTCTGCCTTCCGCCTTCCTGCAGCCTCGCAGGAGGGTTAAAGCGAGCTTGTCGCTCCGAAGAGAAACGTCTCCCGGGTCCCATGGGATGGGGTCTTCCTGCTGGACTCCACGACGATCTATTCATTGGGACATGAAACTTCCTATCAAGTCTCCGATTCTACGGAGCCATGAACGGTCTCCTCATTTCTTGCTTCCTCGACTCTTCCTGCCTCCTCTGCTCCAACCTTCTTCCGTCTTTTGGGGTCTTGAACTCCTCTGATCTAGCCAGCCTTGTAAGCTTGGCTAAAAAACTGTTGTTCGTGTTTTGTCCTTCTATGAATTGTCCCGCCCGGTCAATCAAATCTTTAAAAGATACTGGAGGATCCTTGCTTACCTCCAGTTTGAAGAGACCCTCTTGCAAGCCAAAGGTGAGCGCCAACTGCAAAGTAAAACTACCCACCTCCTGAAAACGGCCGGTATAACTTCCCAAAGTCTCGTTTGACCCCTGCTTGAGATGGAAGAGAGTCGTCGGTCCCTTCTTCCTCTTATTTGAAGTGGCGAAGCACAACATCAGCCCCCTCGACGCAAGTCCTCAAAACAGTAAATAGAGCTCGTCGGCAACTGATGAAACCAGTCCCTTGCCTTCCCCATGAAGGTGACAACAAAGAATCTACACTTGAAGGCGTCGGTCATGGCTCAGATGGAGACAACATCATCGAACCACTGCAAATGCGGAACATGATCATTCTTCCCCGTATAATAACTCAAATTGGGCTCCTTGAACCTCTTCGGAATTGGGGTAGACAAGATTTGGTCGCAAAATGGACTTGTTTCCCTGAACTGGCGAGTTGGAGGGCGGCGATCTGGCTCCAGATCGCGGCCGGGAACTCGCCAGGGGCTCGACTTCGCGAAAATAAATCCCTTGCGATCTCGCTGGGGGACCTTGCGACTGCTGAAGTCGCTCAGGTTCTTCATGGGCAACTTCCTTTGCCAGGTCGCTGAGACGGCTCGCCCTATTTCGAAGAAGTAACATGGCGAGACGAGGTCTCCGTGACCTCGGCGCGAGGAGCGAGCAGAGCTCGCAGTGTATCCTCCATCCTCCTACCGTGAAGTCGGCTCGCGTCACAAACTCGCCTTCAACTCGCGAGTTGTCGACGTTGATCTCCTACTCGCCATTGTGAGCCATGACGTTTTTCCACACGAATTTCTTCTAGCTATTGTTCACGCTCACCGCGCCAAAAATGTTGGAACCGGGAAACCGGGTCAGAAGAGTTCGGACCTAAGGGGTAGCCCGAGAATATTGATCATGCAGTCTAACACCACGGATGTGATGGCAAGAGCGAGATAAAATACGAGAGAGAGAGAGAGACCGAATCATCTACAAATAAGATCCGCGTGTTGCAACGAGGAGGTCCTTCCCCACACCGAGAAGTTTATAAGAACTTCCCCTCCTAAAGCCAAGAGCTGAGTTAGGAACAAGACATGGACTTGAAAAGTATGGAGCGGGGGGGGGGGGGGGGGGGGGGGGGTTATTGGTCTGCGAATATCCGCCCCCACAAGATACTTGACCGACTAGCGGGTGAGAGGACCTCAGCAAAATGTTTGGTGCTGCTGAAATGTTTTCTCCTCCATTAGCCAACATGGTATCAGAGACAAAACCTGATACCTAGGTTCCGCTCGGTTCGACTGTCTCTGCGCCATCTCCGCCCATCGGCTTCGCTCATCTCTGCGCCGTCTTCCGCTCACTCCTTCCTCCCCACCTCTCGATCCTCTTGGTTCCTTCACCTCACCTCTCAACCCCTCTCTCCGAAGTTTGGTTCTCCAGCACCGCAAGTTGTGTGGTTTTTGAACCCACCCAGTCAGAAGGCTCTGAATGTTCATCTATCTCTCCTGGAACCTATTCCAGTGGTTGTTCGCCCTCACATTTTGCACCAAACATTTTATCCATCCTAGTCCAGAGAAGCCTGCACACCTTTTGCCTAGCCTTGCCGAGTTCAGTCTTCACGTCCCGGAAGTTTTCCCTGCCATTTCTCTCGTGAATCACCCATCCAGGAATTCACTTTGCCGTTCTCGTGATGCCACGGTCGTTCCTGGATCTTGATGCCTCTGAGTATTAATTTAATGTGTTGTTTTAATTTTCTATGTTAAATATTGGAAGATATTACATGTTTGCTTGGGATGTTATTTATTAACTCCTCCAACCCTCCCCACTGTCCAAATTGCCCCCTGCTTCCTCCTCGCCAGCAGCAACCGAGCGAAGCTTCCTCGACAACTTGGTCCTTCGTCACTTTGCAACAGCATCCCGCACGCATGCCGTTCTGCCATCCGCCGCTGTTTCCTCGTCGCCAGCCGCCACCGCTTCCTCGTCGCCAGCCGCAACCAAACTCAGCTTCATTGCCGCTAGCACCGCTGATTCCTCGTCGCCGCCTCAATCTTCCCAGTCGCTGCGATGCTTACTCGCGTTCCGTCCTCGCTGAACGCGCGAAGAAGAACGACTTCTCGAGCCCCACACCTTCAGCCACACCCGCACGCCTTTCTCACATGTTAAGCCCGCCACCATTCTTATTTTATTATGCAACCCATCTATCTTATTAATTACGCAACCCATCTTATTCCTCTATTTTAACTCTCTCCTCCCCGCCGTTTCTTTTACTTATTCAGCCCTGCTTTTTTTTCCTACCTCGAGCCCCGACATGACACATTTTTCATTTCCCCCTCCCCGCACGCAACTTAAACACACGCCTTTTTTCCGTCTCGAGCCCATCCCTTGCACATCAGCGTGCAGACTTACTCCCTCGGGTAATCAATAAATCTTAATTGGGTCACTATTGGGCGCCGACGTGGCTCTCGTGGTCATTCCCAATCGGCCTCCTCGGTGCAATTAAACCGTCCAGTCACTCGCTCGTTAGTCGTTATCCTCCGCCCAACACAACATGGACGAGACATCAACTCAACTCAACCAACTTATGACCATGGTAGAAACTTTCATAGCGCAACAAAATACCATCGCGGAGCGTCATCAAGAGGCCATTACTGCGCTCTCCAAACACATCGATAATCTTTCTACCGCCCCCGCACATGATCAAGCAAGCAGTAGTCAGGTACCGCCACTTATCCGCCACGCGTCGCCGCCACTAATCCTCCACGAGCCGCCACCTCCGGTCCTCGTTCGCCCCGACGCTGCTCTTCTACCACGCTACTCCAGGTTGGAATTTCCAACCTACGATGGCAAAAGTGATCCCTTGGGCTGGCTCACTAGATGCGAGCAATTTTTCGGCCACCAACAAACTCCGACAACAGAACGCCTTCACCTAGCATCCTTCCACATGCTTGACTCAGCTCTATTGTGGGCTTCTCATCTCCTCACAGACCTGCCGAACCTGATGTGGGAGGACTTCAAACGGTACTACAACTTGTGTTTCGGTCCTCCTATCTGCAACAACCCCCTCGACGAACTCACGTCTTTATGACAAACGGGGTCCGTGGACGAGCACCTGGAACAATTTCAGCTTCTTTTGGCGCATGTTACTCTTACCCCAGAAATGCAAATCGCCATTTTCACCGCCGGACTCCGCGATCGCCTACGACTGGATGTCGAATTTGAGGCCCCTCCAGATTTAGTGACTGCTATGAGTCTGTCCAAACTCTGCGGCCGTCGCCTCCAACTGACACAAGAGGCATACCTGCTCCCCAACAACATTCAGCAGGGCCATCTCGAGGGTCCTCCAGCCCCATCGGTCTGCCGATTATCTCGGGCCGAGATGTTGGAACGTCGCGCTCATGGATTATGTTATAACTGCAACGAGCAGTACAATCATGGTCACATGTGCAAAAAGCTTTTCTACCTGCACGTCGAGGTTTCTGACGAGGAAGGCATCAAATGAAATGTACACCATCATGGGCCTCCCTCGAGCTTGAGGTCAAGCTCGTTTTCAAGACCGGGTGTGATGTTATGGGATGTCATCATTATATGTTAGGGGATGTCATCATTACTCCTTTATCTAGTTAATAAGAGCTATATGCCTCGAGCCCCAGGCCTAGTTCATCATTGTTATCTAGTATTATGTATCATTATCGTTGTTTGTCTTTTATGTGTCGTAAGCCTATATAATGGCATATGTATGGGTGTATGAAGGAAGAAAGAAGTCTAATTCCTTCCTATTGTGTGAGATATTTGGTGGCTCTCTCATCTAATGAGCAACTCCGCATAGGCAGCCGCGGTCAAGGGCTCCGTAGTATCCTCCACCACCATCATCTCCGACTCTGACCACTACTCCGGCCACCACTTCGAGTAGGCCCGTAACAGAATCCCTCTCCAACATGAGAGAACACACAAGGCTTCCGAGATCCTCAACACACTCCTAAACCCCCCTTGTTTAGATGGGGATGGCATACTGATGGGGAATCAGAACCATTCATTTTATGTGGATCGACGATCGTAGCAGTTTTTGTTCTTGTCATTTTTTATTTCGAGTTGTAATTTTATGTATTTTTGAGTCGGGACGTTCGGCCAATCATAGCCGTCCGTTGTCCCCTAGGAATCTATAAATAGAGGGTGAGGGCTCTCATTTTAGGCATTGAAGAATGGAGTATTGAAACCCATTCTTTGGTCATTCGGTGCCGAAGCCGAGTTCCGGGTGCGAAGCCTTGGAATCCCCACCACCTTGCCGTCCACCACCATCATCCTCCACCACAAGCCGCCGACCAAAGTCCCTCCTCCCTTGTCCAAGAGGCCGGCCACATCCCCATCCCCCCTTCCTTGTCATGGAGCCACCACCCCTTCCTCCTCCCTCCACATAGCCGGCCATCTTCTCTTCCCCACTCCCTTACCGTGGAGCCACCACCACCTCCTCCTCCCAATTATATTGCCGACCACCCACCACCACCCTACTTGTCGTGGAACCATTTTCCAAACACCCTCCCACTAAAACTCAAAAAATAACCCACTAAAATTCATCTCCGGCGATCACCTAATACTTTTTTCCGTCCTCCCACTACAACCACCACCATCTCCAACAAGTTTCCTCCATTTTCAGTTTTCCAGCGATCGCCGGAAAACACCTCCGGCGACCACCACCGCCTCCGGCCGACTCTACGGCGACCAACTCCAGCCAACTCCGGCCGCCTCCGGACAACCACCACCCCACCTCGACCACTACCTCATAACCACCCACTACTCCACCTCCTACATTAAAGGAGTTATTTCCTTAACTCCAGCCTAACTTTCCTCCCCACTTCCCCCACATATTGCAGCCAACCCCTTCCCCAATATTTGCTCCCTTAATTCACGTGGAACCACATTACCCTCCTAAAAATAACCCCCACTCTCCCCACTTCCCTCCATAACAGTCGGACACTTCATTCTCTGCCACTGGAGTTTTATTCCCACCCCTTACTGCCACTATTCCAGGCCCCCCCCCCCCCCCCCCCCCCCCCCCCCCCCCCCACCACCACCACCTTAACCCCCCTCTTCCCTATACGTGGAGCCACTTAACTTCCCCCCTCCCCCAAAACTGAATTCCCTCCACATATACAATCCTAACCAACTCAGTCCCATTGGACCCTACCTGGGAGGCAATTCCCGCCTCCAGTCCTCATTCCTCAAACCCGTACACCTCCTGGAATTCCTCCAGCAGCCAGAATTGTTTCCCCAGCCGCCCCAGCCGCCCCAGCCGCCCCAGCCGCCCCAGCCACTGTCAGTTCACTGATTTCCCTGAAGCTTGCTGCCAGCATCAACTTTATCTCCCAGCAAGGCCTGGGTTGTTGTTTTTCTTGCTGGACAGCCATCTTCTTCCACAGATAGCTGATCGCTGCCTCCCTGCGCAGTCTAAAACTGCTGTCCTTGCTCCTGGACAGCCAAGTACAGCCTTCTAATTGCTGAAAAACAGTCCCGATAGCCCTCTTAAAGCGTCCCCAGCCCTCCCCTCTTTATAGTCTTGGTAATCAAGGTTTGTGTGTTGATTTCTTTACCGTTGGGTCTTGCATTTGTTCTCTACTAGAAGAGATAGTGGTTTATAAGTTTGCATTCAATTGTTTTAGTCTTTGTAATCTCCCATTTAAATAGTATTTGATTTTCTGGTACTCTTGCACTTATAGTCTTATACGACTTCACGTGTTTCCATATTTGAGAGCTTTAACTCTTTGTGTCCAATCAAATTATTATTACTTTATAAATATTCATTGTTGCAAGTAAACCGTCAGATTTATGCATGGTCGCATGTAGGAGTTCACACAATTATTTCACCATCACATAGGACTGTCCTGCGTCACATACCTAATAAGTCTACTTCTAATATCTAATTAATATCTGATATTAATTAATATCAATTTAAAACAAAACACGCAGACCCCTAAATATTATTGTGGGCAAGGTTTTGAAAACCGGACCGGATATCGAACCGGTGGAATGAAAGGTTCAAGGTTGAACCGGTCCAACCGGTTCAACTGGGGTCGAACCGCTATATATATATGCACAAGTATTTATAATAAAAATTTCCAAAAAATTAAAAATAATCAATATTACATCAAATATTTCTATAACATTATTATATTTCAATTTCTAAAATTATGTCAAATAAAATCAATAAAATATACTAATATTTTGAAAGGATTATAAATAAAATATAATTTGAAAAATCATTTAGATGTAAATATAAAATTAACGGCAAATATAACTAAATAATATGATTTATAAAATTAAACATAATTTCATAAATATAAAATTTAAATTTGAATCAAAATTAAAATCATATATATATAATGAAAATTGAATAATGTTATTTACTAATAAATATGAATAAAATTATTATATATAAAAGATATTTTGAGTGTTTTTAACTAAGACCAGTTGGTCTAGTGGATGGGGGTTCGTATTTATTCTAGTGGACTGGGTTCGAATCCCACTATCCTCAATTTAAACTTGAGTTTTTAAGTCCAGCAGTATTTATTGGACCCGCCCGGTTACGGGGAACCGGCCACGGGTCCCGGTTTTCCGGTCAACCCGCCCGGTTCCCCGGGTTTCGGGCGGTTCGTGGCTAATGCGGTTCTTGTACCTGGACCGAACCGGGTAGGTTTCCGGTTGGCGGTCCGACCGGTCGGACCGTCCGGTCCGATCCGGTTTTCAAAAGCTTGGTTGTGGGCTCCATTATGCCGAGGTAGTGGCTCCACTCTCTTCTCAGGTTGTTGCGGGGAAATTGCTAGAGTGTATACAATAACAGCCTTTACACATATGTCGAGCTTTCAATTTCGAACACTAAAAATTAGGGGTATGCAACAAGAGTTGAAGTTATTCTTAGTTCAGGCTGCACTTGATATTTTCGGTGAAAGTTTTTGTGAAATATCTTTGGGAAATAGGAAAAGCTACTATTTGAAGGAAGAAGATATTGGATAATTGACGGCAAATACTACAAAGTAATAATTTGAAAGAACTTGCTTTGTTTGTTTAAACTTGAGGACTTAACGGAGTTATTATGCTTAAAAAATCTTGATATATGAAACTTAAGAAGTCTATTTAAGTGTATTTTTTATTTTTCTCGTAAATCTAATTTACCAGTAAATAGTGCCTACAATATTGGAATTTTCCATTGGCGTCCAACTAATTCTTCAAAAAAGCTTGCCAAAGAATGGAGAGATCTTCTAGTTGCCGATGAGAAGATATGGGACCAGAATGGATTTAATGATCTTATTCAAAAAGTTTTTGGCCCATCAGTTGAAGATGGAAATGGTCTTGTTTATGCATTTGATGGAATTCTCAAATTGGGTATTCTGCCGGCTAGTATATTTTGCAGTGGGCACACATACTTTGTCCAAGTAAGTTCCTTTCATGATTAGCTATCCTTAAGTACAACAAAAAATTAATGCTAATGATATTCACGTTCTTTTGAAAGGGTAAATAGCAGTGACACCCTTATATTATGTCTTAACTGCAATTTGGTTAATTTTTTTAAACCGCAAAATTCAGCACTTGATATTTTGTTTCCTGTTTTGATTTGTACAGTCCATGTATCAGCAACTTAGACTGGACCCTTATGCAGTGCATACTACTTTTCAGTATGCTGGAACTGAAGGAAAGCGCCATAGATTACGGGAAGCCATGCTTTTCCATGATGCAGCAAGTTATTATGATTCTCCAGGTATCTCTATGCTGCACGGAAATATTTATTTAGCAATTTCAAACTGGAAATACTTGGGACTATTTCCTCTTATTGAATCTTCAACCCTTGACCATTTTGTCTATTATATCCTAACTAGAAAATTCCTCATGTTGTGAGTCAATGTGATGTAGGACAAATGCAGTGAGTGTGATTATGGGAATATTAATGGAGTGACGTTAGTGATGTGTTGTAGAGGTTTAAGAATGATGCAACGCACAAACAATTATCCGATGGTTAATTTACAATAAATGCTGAAATTAATAAATAACTCCAAATTCACTCACCATCATGATTAGAACATTAAAGAAGTAAGCAATTTCAGGTTGAGTTACGATTAAGTGCGCCAATAAAATGTTAGTTGAATTAATTGCTCAAATAATTTATGGGCAAATGCATACGAAATATTAACTACAATAATAAACACAACCAAATAAGCAACAAAGAATACAATTGACTTTAAATATGAACTTACATAAGAAATAGGCACACGGAGAGGTGAATCGTTAGTTTGTTACTGATTTATGGGACTGGACTGCAGCTTTGGGTTGGATTGGTTCAGATATCAGGGTGCCGGAAGGACGAAGGCTGGTTAATGGTCAGTTGGGGTGCTGGACAGGATTCATTGTGTACGAATTTGGCTTTCTGGCAGTTCCTGGATGGGGAAATGTGCTACTGGTTGAAGGGGAAATCATGCAAATGTGAATTCCAGTGACTGGAATTAATTTCCAGGGTCTGCAAGCTGAAAAAGGGGAAGTTATGGACCGGGGAAGGCCTTGGATGCAGGAAACGAAAAGATTAGAGGTGGTGGTGGTGGGGTTGGGGGGGGGGGTGAGTGGTCCGTTTCTTGGTGGTTGGGCAGAGAATTGATAAACTGCATAGCTTGAAGGGTTGATAGTGGATTAGAACAGGATGGGGAAGATGCAGTTCGGTTGTGCATGAGTTGGCAAATCGGTAGTTAGTGACCGTATTTAGTGGTTATGAGTGGGGAAGGGAAGTTACATGGAAGATGGAGTAGTTATTACGTGGTTATATGGACTTGGAGCATGGGAAAATGTAGTTATTGCCGGAAACAAGCAGAGGTTAATTGCGGTTATAAGTAGCTTTTTGTTGGTTAATGAGTGGTGGGATAAGAATGGTGAGTGTGGTGGTTAGGAAAAGTAATTACCTTGGCTTCGACACCAAGGATCCATGTGGGAAGTCCGAAAATTCTCTCCAACATCCACGATGCTCAGAAATCATCCCCTTGACCTCTATTTATAGATATGGAGGCTACTATGGATGGTTTAGATAGTTTGGAACTTTAACCCCTAATAATACATGAAAAAATATAATAAATAAATGAAATATATAAAAATATCATGATGTAGCTTTGAACGCGACCACGAGCTCAGATTGTCGATACGATGATGCTAACTCCGCCTCCTGCAAATTTAGATCCGTGCTTGTTTCACTAATACCCACTCGTGATCCGTGACCTCCATCACAATGTGATGCATGATTCAAGCTAATTTTGGCAAGATTTCTTGTGTGGTCACATGCAAGCTTGTAGATGTCGGCCGACATGTCCGACATGTCGGCCGACATGTCATTTTTGAGGGGAAATCGCAACGTTAGCGACACAGATGAGAAAAATGGCGTTTTCCAGTATGGCGTCCGACATGTCGGTTTATGGCGGCGACATTAGCTATGAACATTTATTTTTAATTATCACCATATTAATGGCTAATAACACCAAAAAAAAATACTAAAACCCCATTTATTTTCTCCCGGTTCACTTCATTTCTCGAACCCGTAAAACCTAAAATCCGATTATATAATTAAAATAATATATAATTAGAAAAATAATTACCATCTATTATTAAAATCCGACATCCGACATACTTAAAAACATATAAATATATATATATATATAATTAGGAAAAATAATTAAAAAATAATTACCATCTAATTAAAAAAAAAAAAAATATATATATATATAATTAAAATCCGACATTTTGAAATGTCCCCGATATATCCCCCGCAATTCGACACCCGACATAAAAAACCACGACATCTGCAAGCTTGGTCACATGTGACACAAATGAAATATAAATCCATTTGTTGTATTATTGAAATTGGAATTTTAGTATGCCAAGTTATGTTCATTCGATTTTGTTCATTTTCATGGGAATACACTATGAGCTGAGACCGACCATGTGGTATACGACCACAATCTTCTACTGCTTGTCCACATCATTGGATGAAAATTTAAAAATATTTTCCATTTTTTGTTGAGTTGTTAGTTTGCCAAGGCTTTGTTTAATTTGTCCAATGTGCTGAATTTTGTTGTTCCAGTTCATATTATCGTAATTAGTTCCATGCAATTAATGCATAAAGAGGACCAAGCTATGTAAATCATATATTTTAGCCTGTCACATGAAGTAGGCATGATGGTTTTAAATTATTAATGATGTTTTCCAACTAATAAGGTGCATTGTATAAAGTTAGTCAATGTTTACTTATTTAAGGCTCTATTTGGGAGAACTGTAGTGTTTGAGCGGTGGCAGTGTGAAAATGTGTTAGTAAACACAGTGGTGACGGTTTACCTACGTTTAGAATTTTCTTGACAGCTTTTTGGCCCTAATTCCACCTTCTACGGTAAGGGCATTCACTACCGCTAAAGTTTGACCACACTTGCATGATTTGGAGAACTAACGTTTGTGATCGTGGGTAACCAAATGTTACCCACATTTTTCATAATGGTGTTCCCACTGCTCTCCCACAAGACATACTTGTAAGTTTAAATATCTAGCGTTTCTGAGATTGCCAATTTTGTTGGTTAAAAGACAAATTCCTGATTTTTTTTCTAATGCAATAGAGGTTCATGTGCTTAAATTATGAGAAAAGCATTTGATATATGGAATGAAAGATATTTGCATTTGTGAAATCAGATAATAGGAAGTACAACCCGTTCTTACTCCAATAAAAAATGAAAAGCTATTTGTTCTAAGACTGGATGCTTGTAGTTTGTAAAGGAGCAACATTTGTCTGCTGGCAACTGCATCAATTGATGAAAACCAAATTGGAAATCTCTCAACAAGTTATATAATGTATGTTTTATATTTAAATTAAGTTACTCCAATGGTTTCTTAGAGGAGGCTTTGTGCCTTTTAAACCGAACATGCCGAAGGATTTATTATTATTAGTTTTTAAATAAGCAATATTACTTTGCTGGTAACTGTATAAAATGCGGAAAGCAAGTTATTGGAACTTTTCTAAGAAATTAATCAAATTATAATATATGTATCACATTTAAAATTAAATTAGTCCCATGGTTTCTTGCAGGAGGTTTCGTGTATTTTAAGCCAAATATACCAAAAGCTTTGTTATTAGATGGTGCACATACTCTTGAATCTCATTTCTCATTAGTTAATTATCAGGTAAGCACTCTATGTAGTTTTTTGTGGAAGTTTTTGACATATAAGTTTTTGTAGGAACTAAACCAACACCCCCACCCCCCACCCCCACCCCCACCCCCCAAAGTGTGTCTCTTTATTTCATTCTTCTTTTTTGCAGTTGAAACAAATAAGGGTTGCTCTTGCCATAGCATCCTTGGTAAATCGAACTCTGGTGAGTATTCATTTTTGTGTGCATCATTACCATTCTTATTGAGCTATCTTTGTCTTTTCTTTACAACGAATTATTCAGTTCAATATTTTTGTGGAGATAGCCACATATTAGAATTGCTGCAAATGTTTCCTTATCATTTTGATGGGCTTGTGCCTGAAATATGTACTTGTATACACTGTTTATAAAATCACATCTAATTAGCCATTCTTAGAATCAGGAATCACATACTTAATGTTTCCTTATGCTTGCATCAGAATTAAATAAACCAAGTTACACGTGGAAACCAGATCAAGCTTCTCCATGCTCTGTGCAATTAATAAACCAAGTTGTAGAGGAGTATAATTCACTATGCAGCTTAGGAGGCTTGACCTCCCAAAGATTTGATTTGTGGTTATTTGTTACAGAGGAGTATAACCCATCCGAGCAAGAGACGACCATGCGCACTTGGCGTGTGTACGTGAGACACACAACTATGGAAGGTTCAACGAGCATGTAAAACACCGGCAAAATAGCCCAAACTTGGATCTATTTTTAATTTCGGCTTGTAGTACTTAATTTCCTACATTTAGCATTTCATATCAGCTTTTCGTATTTATGTTTATGCTGTTGGGTTTTTCTTAACAATAAAGTGGACAGCATATCACATATGCGCAGCGGAAAAATAACAAGAATAACCCAAAGAGTTAAGGATCTTGCAGATTTCATGAATCAAGAAATAGAAAAGACAACAAAAACGATATACCTTTACGGGATTGAGTCGATACTCAACCAAGATGCTCCTCACTGATTTCTGGTAGAACCAATCTTGAGTTCCAAGAACCGAAATGGATCGGCCCCTCTACAGAGATCCACACAAGCGGAGGAGAACCTCAATGCCTTGTCGAACAAGGAATGAGTCGGAGAAGAAAGCTCTAAGCGTCCCCACGGACTGCTAGATCCGAGACAGGGGAGGCGACAACTGTCGGAAGAGGAGAGAAGCCCTAGCGGAACACTTCCAGCGCTGCTCTCTCAAATCACGAAAGGGTCGGTCGCAATATCCGTGTCTGTGTGTCTGTCTGACTCTCGAACCCTAAGATCGTGAACTGTTATATACCAAAGGCTGCGCTCGACGAACTCAAAGAGATCTGCTTTCGACGAACTCAAGAGATCTGCGTTCGACGAACTCAAGAGATCTGCGTTCGACGAACTCAAGAGATCTGCGTTCGACGAACTCAAGAGATCTGCGTTCGACGAACTCAAGGAGATCTGCGTTCGGCGAACTCAAGAGATCTGCGTTCGACGAACTCAAGGAGATCTGCGTTCGGCGAACTCAAGAGATCTGCGTTCGACGAACGCGCTACACTAGCCTTTTGCCGTTTCAGCGGTTGACAAATGCCTTCAGTTCGATTATATATAAGTTCGGCTATACACTATAACCGAATTCGACTATACACTGACCGAATTTGAATATATAAATTCGGCTATATAAATTCGTCTAAACCCTTTAGCCGAATTTTGACTTAGCCGAATTCGTCTAAACCCTTTAGCCGAATTTGACACAGTTCGGTTAAATACTTTAGCCGAATTTGTCAAGTATAAATCCATTTGTTTAAACCTTTTAAACGATTTTCCATTGAGACATTCTCAACTTAATTCCAAACAGTCACAGGATTGGTCCTCCACTCATATCCTATATAAGCAAGGCCATCTCAATTCTTTCTCCAATTTCTCCAAGCACTTTTATGTGCGACCCTATAGGCTCATATTGCGTTGGCATTAAGACTAACTGTTGATTGCTTTGAGATCACCTCAGAAACTCCAACAATCTCCCACTTGATCACAAAGTGTCAACAAAAGTCTCACAAACAATGAGCGGCATCTAGCAATACATCATTGCTACCCAAGCAATAAGAGTTCATAACTCAACAAGCCTGTCATGACCAATGTATCAGTGTTGCTATGTCCTTTTGTCCTTTACACCCGGATAGAACTAGAGGCATGAAGCGTGTCACCCTCATAAATGTTCAATCTCAGTTTCCTGATCTAGAATAGACTGACAAAAATTGGTGAGCTCAATATCATATATTGACTCGATCAAGCATGGCCATGCATTTCTCAGTCTCATTCCATCAAGGGGCCCATTGATGTAACTCCTGTCATAAAGGAGGACAAATTCCATTTCTGCTCACACACAAACATCCAAATGATTCGTAACATACCCAACAACCACCCTTATCGTCAACCTTTCTCAAGAGAAGACTTTAGATGGCATCAAAGTACGCTCTTCCTCACCCGATGAATGCTGTGACTTCAGGTCAAAGGACCACAAACACCATTGTCACTTGAGACCTACTTGTGACACGTTCATATAACAATCCACAAAGTAGTCTCACGGTGGGTCCGTCCAGTACTTGTTCCTAACAAGTATCCATGTGTTGACTTGATATCACAATATCATGACCTGCGAGAACCGGTCATCAGTCAACGCACATGCTAGTCTTATGGTCTCATCCTCGCCCTAATTTCTAGAATGATACCTCGACCAGGGACCATTTAAGAATGAAACTTCATTTAAACAAAGGCCCTCACATTCAAGTCACGTACTTGAATTCCTATGGAAACAAACATTGTAAGGGCATTCATTATGTTAATTAGTCTATCATATAGAAACAGTTGACATAATAAAAGAACTTGCCATAAATATAAAATGAAACATATAGTACATATCATATATCATCAAATGAATAAACAACCAACAAACATGCAATTCACCAGGCTCCCACTAAAGATGATCATTCAGGTATCTAATACCCATTGATCTAACATGACCATCATGCTTCTTTTGCGCAAGAGGCTTTGTCAGTGGATCCGCTATGTTTTCTTCAGTCGGTACTCTGCAAATGCTCACATCTCCTTGATCGACAATCTCTCGAATAAGATGGAACCGCCGAAGTATGTGCTTGGAGCACTGATGAGATCTAGGTTCCTTAGCTTGGGCAATTGCACTGTTGTTGTCACAGTAGAGAACTATGAGATCAACAATGCTAGGAACTACATCTAGCTCGCCGATGAATTTCCTAATCCACACAGCCTCCTTTGCCGCATTTGCGGCAACAATATACTCGGCTTCTGTCGTAGAATCGACAACTGTCTCCTGCTTGAAACTCTTCCAGCTTATAGCTCCTCCATTAAGGCAAAATACAAAACCTGACTGGGACTTTGAATCGTCCTTATCAGTTTGGAAGCTAGCATCTGTGTAACCACTTACAACGAGCTCTTCCTCTCCACCATACACCAAGAACGTATCCTTAGTCCTTCTCAAGTACTTTAGGATATTCTTGACAGCTATCCAGTGACCATCACCAGGATCAGACTGATACCTGCTCGTCATGCTCAAAGCATATGAGACATCGGGTCGAGTACATAACATTGCATACATGATTGATCCAATTGCCGAGGCATATGAAATCAACTTCATGCGGTCCAAAGATTTAGGACTCTGGTCCTTGGAGAGACTCACACCATGTGACATGGGTAAGAATCCTTTCTTGGACTCAAGCATGTTGAACCGTTTCAACAACTTCTCAATGTATGTACTCTGGGTCAAACCCAACAACTTCTTCGATCTATCTCTATAGATCTTAATACCAAGTATATAAGTCGCTTCACCCAAGTCCTTCATAGAAAAACAGTCCCCTAGCCCGTTCTTAACAGCTTGCAGGGTCGGAATGTCATTCCCGATCAGCAGTATGTCATCCACATACAGTATCAAGAAAATGACAATGCTCTCACTAATCCTTTTGTAAACACAAGACTCATCTTCGTTCTTGATGAATCAAACTCTTTGATCTTCTCATCAAAACGCAGATTCCAACTTCGAGAAGCTTGTTTCAATCCATAAATGGATCGATTCAACTTGCATATTTTAGTGGCTTCACTTGAAGATACAAAACCCTCGGGTTGTGTCATATACACTTCCTCAAGGAGGTTTCCATTAAGGAAAGCCGTTTTGACATCCATTTGCCAGATCTCATAGTCATAATACGCAGCAATAACAAGTAGAATTCTGATGGACTTGACCATGGCTACAGGGGAAAAGATCTCATCATAGTCAACACCATGAATTTGCCTGAAACCTTTAGCCACCAGCCGACCTTTGAATGTCTGTACATTCCCATCCATATCGGTTTTCTTCTTGAAGACCCACTTGCACTCTATGGGTCGTACCCGTTCAGGTGGTTCCACCAAGGTCCAAACTTGGTTTGTATACATGGAGTCCATTTCAGATTTCATGGCCTCAAACCACTTCTCGGAGTCAGGTCCACACATTGCCTCTTGATAGGTTGCATGCTCATCATCATGATCCATAAGCAACACATTACCTATTTGAGACACGAGAAATCCATATCTCTCAGGCTCAAATCTTAGTCTATCAGATCTACGTAGGACTTGTGTTTCTTGAGCAGGTTCTCTAGTTACAACAGATTGTAGTCCTTGCTCAGGTTCCAATTCACGTTCATTCATTATTTGTGGTTCTTGAACCTCTACAAGTTCCATCTTTGCAGTCTTTCTGGATAAGAACTTTTCTCCAAAAAGACGTCAGTCCTTGCGACAAACACTTTGCTTTCGGACGGCAGGTAGAAGTAACACTCTTTGGTTTCCCTAGGATATCCCACAAAATAACACTTATCTGATTTGGATTCCAGCTTGTCAGACATTTGACGTCGTACGTATGCCTCACAGCCCCAAATCTTAATGAAAGACATACTAGGACGCTTCCCAGTCCATATCTCATATGGTGTCTTTTGAACCGTCTTCGTCGGAACGCGATTTAGTGTAAAAGCAGCAGTCTCTAGAGCAAAACCCCAAAAGGAAACGGGCAGATCTGCATGACTCATCATCGACCGTACCATGTCTAACAAAGTACGATTCCTCCTCTCAGAGACACCATTATGTTGCGGTGTTCTAGGTGGGGTGAGTTGTGATACAATACCACACTCTTTCAGATGATCACAGAACTCCTGACTCAAATATTCGCCACCTCGATCAGATTGGAGTGCTTTTATCCCTTTTCCCAGTTGGTTCTCTACTCCATTCTTAAACTCTTTGAACTTTTCAAAGGTCTCGGATTTGTTCTTCATAAGAAACACGTATCCGTATCTACTGAAATCATCAGTAAATGTAACGAAGTAGTGGAACCCACCTCTAGCTATAAAACTCATGGGTCCGCACACATCACTATGTATGACGCCCAAGAGATCATCTGCCCTCTCAGTATGACCAGTGAAAAAGGCTTTAGTCATTTTGCCTAATAAGCAAGATTCACATCTCTCAAATGATTCATAATCAAATGAGTCCAGTAGTCCATCTCTATGGAGCTTGGATATGCGTTTCTCGTTTATATGGCCCAAACGACAATGCCAAAGGTATGTAGGATTCGAGTCATTTGTTCTTAGTCTTTTATTATTTTCAACATTATAGATCGGATGGTCTAAGTTCGAAACATATAAACCATTAAACAATTGGGCTACACCATAACAAACATCATTCATAAAAATCGAACAACAATTGTTTTTAATCATAAATGAAAAATCTTTCATGTCAAGACATGAAATGAATATAATGTTTCTAGTTATGACTGGAACGAAATAACAGTTATCTAATTCTATTACAAGCTCAGTGGGCAAAGAAAGATAATAGACACCAACGACAACGGCAGCAACTCTTGCTCCATTCCCGACGCGCAGGTCTACCTCCCCTTTACCCAACATTCTTCTCCTTCTCAGTTCCTGCACATTTGTACAAATGTGAGAACCACATCCGGTATCCAATACCCAAGATGAATGAGCAGAAAGGTTTATCTCTATAACGTAAATACCTGAAGTGGAAGTCACACTTCCCTTCTTCTTTTGCAGATCCTCAATATAGAGGGGACAGTTCCGCCTCCAATGCCCTGCCTTACCGCAGTGGTGGCACTTTCCTTCCTTCGCCAGACCTTTCCTTTTCAGTGCAGAAGATTTGGGGTCAAGGTGAGACTTAGATCCAATCTTCGTCTTCTTAGATCCCCTGGCCTTGCCCTTGCCCCTATGCACCATTAACATGGGACTGGCAGGCTTGGCCTTCTTATGTTGTTCTCGGCAGTTCTCAACATGCCAAGGAGCTCGGACAGTGTCTTTTCTATTTCATTCATGTTATAGTTCAAGACGAACTGCTCATAACTGTCCGACAACGATTGCAGGATCAGATCTGTGACCAACTCTTGGCCCAAGAGAAAACCCAGTTTTTCAAGGTTCTCGATATACCCAATCATCTTGAGTACGTGAGTCCCTACTGAGTCTCGAGCTCCCATCTTGCACTGAAATAATGCCTTGGATATGTCAAACCTCTCTTGTCAGGCTTGCCCCTCGAACATTTTCTTGAGGTGCCCGATTATCTCATAACCACACATGCTCTCGTGTTGCTTCTAAAGCTCAGAGGACATGGTAGCAAGCATGAGACATTCCACATCCAAGGTATCACCCTGATACTTCTTGTAAGCATCTTTGTCTGCTCGCGGAGCATTCTCGGTCGGCTCTGCTGGGGCTTCCCCTTCCAAGACATAGAGCTTGCGCTCTTGCCTGAGAATAATTCTCAGGTTCCTATACCAGCCGAGGAAGTTCGTCCCATTGAGCTTGTCCTTCTCAAGGATGGTTCTCAGGGACAACGTGGAGTGTGATGTATTTGCCATGAAAATTCCACAATAAATTTGCAAAAGATTTTCAGTACTATATTTCAAAATACATTTTATTTTAATAAGGACTTTAATTAAATACTCCCACTATTTTAATCAAATCGATAACCCTTAATTTCGATTCGGAGAGTTTATGCGAGCTACTCTCTTAGTGGACAAGGTCCGTATTTCACCAATACAACGAGTCCGCTTTGGCGTTTCTCTCGCAATGCGGTTATTTAGGTAGACAACACTTGTCAATTGCATCACTATGCAACTCTTGTATGGTTAGTGAATAACTCTTTATTCGCATCCATCATATGGTGCATGCCAACCCTATGCCTCTAGGCACTCAACCTTTGAGGTCACCTAGTTAAGATAGACCCGATGTCGACAGTGGGATATCACAATTATCCGCTCGCACCCTTACCAAGATAGATTAATGCACCTTGCTTTGGCAAGCCCACACTTCATCGATCGAGGCAGGAAGAGTGTCATTCATCGGAAGGCATCCAAATGCTTAATATTTGATTAAGGGATTTTAAGATACAATCGATGAACATTTCATCTTGATTAACATTTAATCATTATGCACATTCACAAAATAGAAATACAATATTTCAAACCAAATGCATCCCCAACGTGCACAAAAATTATCAACACTTTGATAAGAAGGGCTAAATCTGAACACTTAGAACACTTCTAAATCTCCAGATTTACATGCATTGGACACAACAAAAACAACTCCACTTGTGCAGTAGACAAGCTCGTCTCTCAATGTCAGATTCAAAATCTCAGACATGTGATTTCACAAATCACTTGGAGGGACGGTTACTGCAAAGGAGAAACTATTTCTGAAACAATGAAATCGCAACACAATCACATGCGTTCCTGGCGGGGTTACAAGAAGAAATCAGGGCATTTAGAACGCTTCTAAAATCCCGATTTACACGCACTTGATTGCTAACCTGGCTCTGATACCACTGTTGGGGTTTTCTTAACAATAAGTGGACATCATATCACATATGCGCAATGGAAAAATAACAAGAACAACCCAAAGAGTTAAGGATCCTGCAGATTTCATGAATCAAGAAATAGAAAAGACAACAAAAACGATATACCTTTACGGGATTGAGTCGATACTCAACCAAGATGCTCCTCACTGATTTCTGGTAGAACCAATCTTGAGTTCCAAGAACCGAAATGGATCGGCCCCTCTACAGAGATCCACACAAGCGGAGGAGAACCTCAATGCCTTGTCGAACAAGGAATGAGTCGGAGAAGAAAGCTCTAAGCGTCCCCACGGACTGCTAGATCCGAGACAGGGGAGGCGACAACTGTCGGAAGAGGAGAGAAGCCCTAGCGGAACACTTCCGACGCTGCTCTCTCAAATCACGAAAGGGTTGGTCGCAATATTCGTGTCTGTGTGTCTGTCTGACTCTCGAACCCTAAGATCGTGAACTGTTATATACCAAAGGCTGCGTCCGACGAACTCAAAGAGATCTGCGTTCAACGAACTCAAATGATCTGCGTTCGACGAACTCAAGAGATCTGCGTTCGACGAACTCAAGAGATCTGCGTTCGACGAACTCAAGAGATCTGCGTTCGACGAACTCAAGGAGATCTGCGTTCGGCGAACTCAAGAGATCTGCGTTCGACGAACTCAAGGAGATATGCGTTCGGCGAACTCAAGAGATCTGCGTTCGACGAATTCAAGAGATCTGCGTTCGACGAACGCGCTACACTAGCCTTTTGCCGTCTCAGCGGTCGACGAATGCCTTCAGTTCGACTATATATAAGTTCGGCTATACACTATAACTGAATTCGACTATACACTATAACCGAATTCGAATATATAAATTCGGCTATATAAATTCGTCTAAACCCTTTAGCCGAATTTTGACTTAGCCGAATTCGTCTAAACCCTTTAGCCGAATTTGACACAGTTCGGTTAAACACTTTAGCCGAATTTGTCAAGTATAAATCCATTCGTTCAAACTTTTTAAACGATTTCCCATTGAGACATTCTCAACTTAATTCCAAACAGTAGCAAGATTGGTCCTCCACTCATATCCTATATAAGCAAGGCCTACTCAATTCTTTCTCCAATTTCTCCAAGCAGTTTTATGTGCGACCCTATAGGCTCATATTGCGTTGGCAGTAAGACTAACTGTTGATTGCTTTGAGATCACCTCAGAAACTCCAACATATGCTTCTAGATGTTAGGGCTTAAGTGGTGAACGTATTTTGAGCTTATTATGTAGTTGACACTGGAAAAGAGCCTAGTGCTGGCCTTGGAGAGTTCTCCTTGATATTCTCTCATCTCTCTCTCTCTCTCATTCTGTTCCCATCACCAACCGACCATCCCCAATGGGAAAACATTAGTTTGACCCACCCTTCTCCACCCGCAAGCCTCCTGTTGTCAGTCTCCAACAGTAACCTCCACGATGTTGTCCAACCGCCCAACATCGTCACCTGTATTCTGCAATCACAATTGACACTCTAATCTCCTAGGCTGCTAGAGCGATTCTCCAACCCTGCGAGCAACGCGACGTTCGACCAGTTCCTTGTGATTGCGTCTTTCACTGCCAACACCACACGATCTAATTATTGATCCGCTGAACCCATCTTTCACGCTATCATATTCCATCAGACGTGTGATGTGCGCCATGTAAGATGCACACATGGACGCTGTGGAGAAATCCAACACCCGTCAATTTTGTGAACCACGAGAAATTGATGGATTTTATGCAAGTCGATTTGCAACGGATGGTTGCCCGTGTGGAGCTACTCCATCAAGCTCAAGCTCCCAAATTTTCGCTCTTCATGAATGATCCCTCCTTACTTGGCCTACCCTCCGAGATGAGTCCGTTGATGCGAACGATTGGACGCCACTGCCATGTATCTAGTTTCCATGTGGCGCCATATTTCTACAAATTTAATCCTATGGGATGGATTGCGAAGATCGAGCATTTTTCAGCATTCATCGCACTGTCGAATCTCAGAAAGTCCATATTATTCTCCCTAGCATGAAAGGCTCCGCTTTCTACTTGGTTTGTTGGCTCTACGTAGTGATCCTATCTCAAACAAACGTTAATCAACCACTACGACATCGCTATCCTAGCAATGCGGTGGAGGATCTATGCGAGGTGCATTAGATCGACTCATTGGACAACTATAACGACAAGTTCATTGAGTTCCTCAATCACGTTCTTAGACTTCCTTTCGTTCACTATTTGTGGTTCTTTAGCAAGGGATCCAAACCCACTTTCTCTCCCTCCTTTTGCACCCACCATCCCACCACCATCATGGATGCCATGCATATTACTCGTTTGGTTGAATCCGATTGTACTTGTTTACTCACGATTGTCCCATGAAAAAGTTACGAGTTATCATTGGGATTGTAACGCAGAAATGACACCATGGATTTCGAAACTTTAAAGGTGAAGGATATTACACCAGTCGACATACTGGCAGCCCATTTCTATCTAAGGGAGCTAACTTGTTTCTTCGTGGGCGAGATTTTGGGAGCCTTCACCATGAAGCTAAGGGGATGTATTCACGACATCTCCATCCCGATCAGGAATAACAATTATTTTCTGTCTTGACTGATTGATATATCAGTCAATCAATATCAACTGATGTGGATGAAGGAAGCATGGTTATGTGCACATAAATCAAAATGGATTCTTGGGTTTGCCCTCTCTGATGTCTTTGGCTTTGATTTGAGGGCATGATTCCGCAACAAACATAACGGTATAGGGGGCCACTATTTCAGTGGTAATCTGTGAGCAGCCACTTTGTGCATTTATTGTCAAAGGTTCGGTCTTTCTCCTCTGAGAGAAGCCACTTTGTGCATAGGGCCAAAGGTTAGGTCTGTTTCCAATCTTCCCCCGCCCATACCCCCAATGATTGGGGACTATATGGGTTCTGTTGTTGTTGTTGTTGTTGTTGTTGACTGATTGATATATGATGTTGAAGATTGCATAGATGAACACCACAATACAATCTGACAAGGTTGCAACGCACCAACCCGCAGGTAAATGTTATGGGCCATCACGCTCGTTATCACTAGTTCTTTGGGTTGTTTTGATCGTTGTGCCATTTGTGCCATGTGCCTATTTAAAAACAGGGATGTTGGAATGAAGAATTGATTACCTAAAGCCTTGAGATTGTGGTAGATCTCTCTTCTTAAGCACATCCGGCCTAGGTAACTGCCACTTCAACTTCGTAGTATTTCCACCGTCGCCATCTCCACCTTCAACGAAGCTTTTGAAAAGTTACGGTCTATCATGTAATAACTTGGTATTAGAATCTTTGAACTCCCTTCTGTAGCCCTAGCGTGCACTTCGACCATAAACCCAATAGACATCGTGCTTAAGTCGTAGCTCCTTCCAACGCTGTGCAAGTTGTCCCAGCGAAAACCCCGATCGATCTTAGTCTCTGCCACTTATTCTAGCACACAACGTCGGACTCCCAACAACGAGCGCCCTTTCTAGCAGTAGGAGGACCAACTACACCTCACACACAGAACCCCCACCGCTTGACGATAACCTTCCGCTCCTCTCTGCCCCTTTCGATTTAGTGCTGGAGTCGAATGATCCTTCTCCAGTTAAACCGACAAACACCTCCAGCTCCACATGTGAAGTGCACGCTACAGCCAACGACAACTAGCCTTTTCCCTGCCTGCTCCGTCTTTCTCAACCAGCACACAAACAAATCCCAATCGCGACTCGTGTGAGTTGATCGTTAGGCGCCTTTCCCGAGTCACGCGAAAGTCTCGAGCCTAACACCATCGTCGTCATCCATCGAGCCTTAACTATTTTTTTCATTACCATCATAGATACTTATCGTGGATCCATGGGAACAACACAAATCCGCCGACCAGCTCGTCGCACGAGTCATGACATCTGGCAAGCTAATCCTCTTTCAGAGCTTCAAACACTTATTTTTCTCTGGTTCTCAACACAATGGGTGATTCCAATGACCAAATGGGCAACTAATGGAGCCGATGAGAACTTCAATGCCAATTCAAGCATCCTCTGAAGTGCGACACCAAGAAGTTGAAGTGCGAGATCAGTCCGCCCCCGTTTCTCTCTCCAAAGGTTTGATAGTCTCACACCAGTCGTCCAAGTAATCACTGTTCCAATAGACGAACACGCCAGTAGCAGTCAGGGGACCTCTGCAACCTAATACACTTGCTACTACCCCAACAGATGTGCGGCATGTAGCTAAGGTCCCACCTACTATGTTAAATTGGAATTCTCAACATATGATCGAAATGAAGATGCATTGGATGAATAACTATATGTGGGCAATTTTTTGGCCATCAACCAAGAACAATAGCAGAATGGATCAATCATAAGATCTTTCTACCTTCTAGGAGTAGCTCAATTATGATTTTTCTGTTTGCGGATGGAAAAATCAGGAATGACTTGCGAAAAATCTAAAATATTATGCAATATGCGCTTCGATCCTTCACCACGAAGCAATCCTCTCGACAAACTAATATCATTGTAGCAAACTAGTTTTGTCAACGATTATCTGGATTGCCCATGCTATATCGGTTCGACCAAAGCAGTTGGTCGTAGTCTTCACAACAGGATTTCATGATCAATTGCTGGAGGCGTCGAGTTTGAAAATTCACAAAACTTAGTTACAACTATGAGTTTGGTTAGAATTTTTGAACGTCTATTAAACATGGATCACGACAGCTAGTGCATCACAAACTCAGTCAAGGGGAATTAAGCGAGTAGACCTGAGGGTAGCCAACCTCTGCATATCCGACGCCTGCCACACACAAGGATGGCCGAACGCTAATCAAAGGGGTTATAATATAATTGCATGGATGCCTTTACATGACGGGATCATTGCAAAAGGATTTTTTGGTTAGATTTGGATGAACCAGAAGATGATGGAATCGAGTAGGAAATTTCTCCCCCTTAGAGCTTGAGGACAAGCTCATTTTTGAAGGAGGAGAGTGATGTCATGGGCCGTCGCGC
Organism: Dactylorhiza incarnata; assembly: GCA_033032865.1. Lineage (NCBI taxonomy): Eukaryota > Viridiplantae > Streptophyta > Magnoliopsida > Asparagales > Orchidaceae > Dactylorhiza > Dactylorhiza incarnata. The sequence continues at coordinate 3,267,559 of JAWHQI010000123.1, read as the reverse complement.
CTACTATCATTAGAGGTCTTTTATGTTATTGCTCATTGTGATCATCATGCACATTTATCATTGTAGATCTTTTGTATTCTTTCTACGTGTCAATTAATGTGTGGGTTGATAGTTGGTCTTTAGGGGCTGGTAGTTGGTAAGTAGTAATTAATTGTTAAATCTGTTAGTGTCATGTAAGTCTATTTTAAGGTAGTGGATCTTATAATGTAGGAAGCAAGACTTGATTTCCTAAATGTAAGTCTATTTTAAGGTAGTGGATCTTATAATGTAGGAAGCATGACTTGATTTCCTAAATTCTTAAGATTGTGGTAGCTCTCTCCTTTTGAGCACACCCTTCTTAGACAACCAAGTTCCGATTTTGTAGTATCTCCACCGCCGCCATCTCCACCTCCGTCAAAGCTTCCGGCGAGTTGCGGCCTAGACCGTAACAAAAATTACAGCAGATTCAAGCAGCAGCATACAAATTGAATGGAAATATTATTGTAAGTAATCAGAACTTGTTTGTACTTTGTTGAGGGGAAAATGCAAACTGAGTCATCTTCTCGGAGCAAGGCAAAAAAGATGAGATCTTCTCTTTGATGTCCGAGCTTGATAATAATGGTGTATTACAGAATTCTATGGCACCATAGAAAGTATATGTTTTTAGAGTTGCAATGAGAGGTTATCCAACAACCTTTTTGTAGGTTTTGAATAATACCCATGTGTATAAGATAAAGGTCAAAATTGGGGAAGCAAAACAAGGAAATAAGATAGTCAGAGTATCAATTTGTTAAGGAACCTATGACAAGAGCTCAATGGCTATCAGCGCATTGAAACAGAGTGTCTTTATGTTACGATATTCCTTAAAGTTATATTGAAAAAGATCTAGTGTATTACTGTCTGAGGGTTCAAATACTTGGCAAAGACTCCGTCCCCTGAATGTAACTATATCCTATAGTTCAGGAGGTGGAGTGCAGGAGAGGAATCATGCTTCAAAACTAGACCTTTGTGTGCTTGGTAATGATTGCTAAAAGAGGCAACAACCAAACACAAGGAACGGTGATGAAGGGCGGCGCGTAGGGTTTGCGCGTCTGTCGGCTATTTCTAGGAAATCCTAAATGCATGCAAATAAAAATTGAAATTTGAGCTGACGACGCACGACTTTAAGAATTTAAGCAACTATATTTTATAAGCACAAAAATTACTATTTTGTTTAAAATGAATTTTCTTAAAAAAAATGATTCGATTCTAAATCCGGGAAGGAAGCTCGCAACTTTCGTTCCGCTCCCCTTGTTGTAGCAAACAGAAATCGTGAACTTCAAATATGTTTCCACTTGGAGTTTTCGACGTAGCGTTCGCTGACAAAACCCGGGCGAGAACCCAACAATGACTCTGTTTACCTAAAGAGAAAATATAGACGCACATAAAGGAAGAGAAAGAAACAAGTTACCCACGGAAATCGGCGTCTTTCCGCAATCGAAGTCGACGGCGATCCCGCGAGGAATTCCTCGTCACCTTCGATCTCCCGCTCCGAGGTCGGCCGCTATCGCACACGGGCACCCAAGAGAAATTTCACTCACTCTCACACGTAAGTGGTTCCACGGAATCTCTAACACTCGCTAATGTACGGAAGCCACAAACTAAACAACCTAAGCTCACTCGCTCTTACACCCAAGGTGGATCCACGAAATCTCGATCACACTAAGTGGTTCCTCGAAATCTCTAATCTAGTGAAATGGGAAGCATGATTTCACCCACTAAACTCACGACAGCAGTACTAATTTCACAGTTCTTCTTCTACGACAACTCACTACTCCTCATCTCTCCAACGGAAAAGAGTGCAGACAAACAACGTCAACCTTCAACATTCATTCCCAAACTCCTAAGCAAGAAGTTCACAATCCATCCACTGGACTCAAGGGAGCAAGGTTCAGACAGCACACTGTTTACCTTACAAAGATTAAAATAAGATCAAACAAGAATTCCAATATTACTGTTCATCGCCTCTTCCACCGGAATTGACAAATTCAGAAAAAGAAATGACTGTTCATCATCTTTTCGTAGAAGCAAAACACAATACTCAAAAACACAAACAAACAAACTCCCAAAAAACTGAATCCCTAATCACTATTCATCATCCCTGACCGGAGGGGAAACACACACAGTAAATCTTTCTTCAATATTTCATACTTCACCACCTTTACAGAAATCCCAGCATCCTCTTTATAGAGCACCAGCAAAATCCATCCCTCTCTAGCAAATTTGCTCGCGTCGTGAAGGAGCGGCGTGGAGTTGGCGTCAACCATCGGAGAAGAGATCGTGGCATGGAGGAGGTCGTGGCTGCGGGTCGTTTCCTGGAGCAGCGCCATTGACGGGGGATGCGCGGTTGAGCCCTAACTGTCGCGTGCGGACTGAACCGTAGATGTGCGCCATGACAGAATCGGGGGTTTGGGAAGAGGAACAGTGTTCCGCTGGAGTTGTTTGAACTGGAAAAATTAATCCGTGGCTTGGCTTTTAATTTCATTTATGAGCAGGGTTGGATCATTTCCAATTCTTCATGGGCCAAGGTTTGAAGTCATAATGGGCCTTCTGCTGGAGATTGAACTTATATATATATATATATTTATATTTTTTTTGATATGTTATACATATATACATATTTTCACACGCTCAGGGTCGGTAGATGTCCGGTCGAGTGCGAAGTCGGACACTTTTGCGTCGACCTGATCTGGGTTGGTCTCCACCAACTCTCCCCCTCTCAAAATTACTCATCTCTGGTGAGTGCTACGAGCGGTAGTATTGTAGAAGGTCGGCCAAGACCCAGCTGGTCTCGGTCTCTGGTCTGTCGTGCCAACGAACCAAATATCTCTGAAAACTGTCAACGGAAAACGGTAGAACTGCTGGTGGTGTGTCAGTAAACTGAGAGAATCAGTGTGTCCTGAATGTGGCTCCTTACTAACACTCACCAACCCAGAAGAAACAAATGGAGGAGAAGGCAATGGAAAATCTAAAGATTCATGCGGGCAATCGTGGAATAAAGTCAGATAGGCTACGTTAAAACCGGATTTGCTCCCCAAACGGAAGGCATCTCAAGTTCATACGCGTTTTGCCCAATCCGCTTTACTACTCGAAAGGGTCCAGTTCTACGGTCAACTAGCTTCTTTACGGTACCCGAAGATAACCGATCCGGATTTAGCCGAACCATCACCAAGTCATCCATTTTGAAACTAATAGCTCTTTTATGCCTGTTAGCTTGAGTTGCCTTTAAGTCAAAAGTACTTATGCAAATTCCGCTCAGTTTTCATGCAAATCATGCATATGCAAAGAAATGAAATACTGACACGACTGACTCCACAAATCGAAGGTTTTAGTTACTAACAGCAACTCCTGAGATAGGTACATGCTCAGGAGGCTCAGGGGGTGGATCATAAAAGAATTCATTGCGGGGGCGATGAACACTCAAGTGCAATGCAGAGACATCAGTGATAAGATTTATCAACAGTGTGCGCGAACTGTCTCTACAAGTGCGGGTGATAAGATATAACATCAGCGATGCAGTGAGTGCACCCTCAAGCTCGACGGTGCAACTAAGGATAGATACATCCCAAATGTGTGGTGAACCCAAAGGTGGATCATCTGGGGTTTCACCGGGAGGGGTATAATAAAATTCGTCGCAAATACGACAAGTACAGACGTTGACTCCTAATACATAGGAAGTGCCTCATATAAACGATAACTCTCGTGCAGTGTGACATCAGTGACAAATATAATAAAGTCAGGTGAGGCATCAGGGGGCTCACCGGGTGGGACATAATAAAACTCATCGTGAATACGATGATCAACAAGTGGTGTGTCCCATAACTCAACTAAAGTGCTAGTAGCCAGATGGCTACAATCAAGCCCTACTATATGGATGTCACGCTCATAATCATCTCTCTGGAGCACTGTCGACATCAAGGGAGCTAAGGAAAACGGTATCCAAGTTTTAAAATATATAGGTGTGTCACTCACATGAATCTCATCTACACGTGGTCGAGGTGGCTCATCTGGAGGCTCAATAGGAGGGTCATCAAAGAACCCATCAGTGGAGTGATGGTCCTCCAGAAGCGAACCCTCAGAAGGGGTCATGCTCACAGATAGGGTAGGAGTGGCTACCTCGAGACCACAACTACGCTCGAGATCACTACTAAGCTTTGTAAAGAGACTCGATGTGTCATCGGGTGAAGTGATGTTACTCGATGCGCCATCGGGTGAAGTGTGCAAAGAATCTACACTCAATAGTGAGCTAGTAGATATAGACTCAAGGGTATGCTCACTAGGTGGAGTAGACTCACGTGGGGATCGACTCCACACATCCTGTACTAAAATATCAGATCGAGTAAGTGACAGAGAAGGCGAGGTTTCCCTGTTTTGGGAAATAGGGTGCTCTTCCTGTCCCTTAACGACCTTCGTCAAGTTCTTTTTCGCACTATGAGGATCACTAAGTGTGGTAACTGGACGAGAGTGTCCTACATAGGATACTCGAGAGTCATCGCGACGATCATCCATAACATAATCATGTGCTCGTGGTTGGACGTGAGTCCTACGATCGTAAGGTGGTGGATGCGCATATACGGACTCAGACTCATACAGTGGAGACGTGTAGTATCGATGATAGGGGTGGTAAGGAACTCTAGGAGAGTGGGTGTAAGTGGACTCGTGATCCTCAAATAAAGGATTTCTCCTAAGTGTGGGTCTTTCGGAGTAGTGGTGTGGGGTTTCGTGATAGGGTTCAGCGAAATACCCATCTCCAATTGGAGGTGAAACTGACGCTCGAGGAGAATCCTCTAGACTACTCAACCTAACACTGATGCTCCTGAACCCCTTTCACACATAATGCATACTTTCAGTTATCTCTGTCATTTGGTGGACAAAAGATAAAAACCACGGGGGCGGTTCACTCTCGTCGTCTCCACGACTCGGTTGACTATATCCAACTCGACTCATCTTCGAAGTGCCAAATATGCAAGTGTAAGAAATGCTTAAAAAGACTTTTTTTTTTTGAAAATAAAATTAGCAAATGCTATGCGGGGTTCCTAATCTACGCAGCGCGGATTTCGAAACTTAGAAAATTTCGGAACCTACCTCTGATACCAAATTGATGCAGGGCGGCGCGTAGGGTTTGCGCGCCTGTCGGCTATTTCTAGGAAACCCTAAATGCATGCAAATAAAAATTGAAATTTGAGCGGACGACGCACGACTTTAAGAATTTAAGCAACTATATTTTATAAGCACAAAAATTACTATTTTGTTTAAAATGAATTTTCTTAAAAAAAATGATTCGATTCTAAATCCGGGAAGGAAGCTCGCAACTTACGTTCCGCTCCCCTTGTTGTAGCAAACAGAAATCGTGAACTTCAAATACGTTTCCGCTTGGAGTTTTCGACGTAGCGTTCGCTGACAAAACCCGGGTGAGAACCCAACAATGACTCTGTTTACCTAAAGAGAAAATATAGACGCACATAAAGGAAGAGAAAGAAACAAGTTACCCACGGAAATCGGCGTATTTCCGCAATCGAAGTCGACGGCGATCCCGCGAGGAATTCCTCGTCACCTTCGATCTCCCGCTCCGAGGTCGGCCGCTATCGCACACGGGCACCCAAGAGAAATTTCACTCACTCTCACACGTAAGTGGTTCCACGGAATCTCTAACACTCGCTAATGTACGGAAGCCACAAACTAAACAACCTAAGCTCACTCGCTCTTACACCCAAGGTGGATCCACGAAATCTCGATCACACTAAGTGGTTCCTCGAAATCTCTAATCGAGTGAAATGGGAAGCAGGATTTCACCCACTAAACTCACGACAGCAGTACTAATTTCACAGTTCTTCTTCTACGACAACTCACTACTCCTCATCTCTCCAACGGAAAAGAGTGCAGACAAACAACGTCAACCTTCAACATTCATTCCCAAACTCCTAAGCAAGAAGTTCACAATCCATCCACTGGACTCAAGGGAGCAAGGTTCAGACAGCACACTGTTTACCTTACAGATTAAAATAAGATCAAACAAGAATTCTAATATTACTGTTCATCGCCTCTTCCACCGGAATTGACAAATTCAGAAAAAGAAATGACTGTTCATCATCTTTTCGTAGAAGCAAAACACAATACTCAAAAACACAAACAAACAAACTCCCAAAAAACTGAATCCCTAATCACTATTCATCATCCCTGACCGGAGGGGAAACACACACAGTAAATCTTTCTTCAATATTTCATACTTCACCACCTTTACAGAAATCCCAGCATCCTCTTTATAGAGCACCAGCAAAATCCATCCCTCTCTAGCAAATTTGCTCGCGTCGTGAAGGAGCGGCGTGGAGTTGGCGTCAACCATCGGAGAAGAGATCGTGGCATGGAGGAGGTCGTGGCTGCGGGTCGTTTCCTGGAGCAGCGCCATTGACGGGGGATGCGCGGTTGAGCCCTAACTGTCGCGTGCGGACTGAACCGTAGATGTGCGCCATGACAGAATCGGGGGTTTAGGAAGAGGAACAGTGTTCCGCTGGAGTTGTTTGAACTGGAAAAATTAATCCGTGGCTTGGCTTTTAATTTCATTTATGAGCAGGGTTGGATCATTTCCAATTCTTCATGGGCCAAGGTTTGAAGTCATAACGGGCCTTCTGCTGGAGATTGAACTTATATATATATATATTTATATTTTTTTTGATATGTTATACATATATACATATTTTCACACGCTCAGGGTCGGTAGATGTCCGGTCGAGTGCGAAGTCGGACACTTTTGCGTCGACCTGATCTGGGTTGGTCTCCACCAAACGGTCAACCATTAATGCTTGAAAATGTGAAGGTAGATCCTTCCAAAACAAGTTTGCCGGGACTTTGCGACAAGTTCTTCTCTGGAAGGATTCCATCTTAACCACTGCAAAAAGTTTGCACATGCATGGAACATTAATATTCCAACAAGTGCTATGATTAAGCAAATGCACATATAGATGAAAGTGGAGGTAATTTATGTAGATAATAAGCCGCCATGCAGTGGGATTAAAAAGTACATTAAAATAGATGATTGATGCGCCATGATACGTTCTCGGAGAGGAACCTGGCGAGGGGAAGGGCTGGCAGAGACAAAGAGAGAAAGAGAGGGGAAGAGATTGAGAGGAGAACTCTAGGGGGCTACCCTAAAACACATTCATCCAAAGATAATGAAAAAGAGTACAGCGCAACCCCTTATAGGTGCGGGGTGCGGATAATGAAAAGACGGTGCAAATTATAAAGCGTACACATAACAGAATATAACACAACATAATGCAATTACAATAATCATGCCGTCGGCGCGTCTTCGGTCTCTCCCTACGTTGCACGGGGACGGAAACGGGATACGGGATACGATACGAAACGGATACGGGAAATGTGATTTTTTAAAAAATACTGATACGGGAAACGTTTTTAATTTTTTTTTTAAATTATTTTAATATAAGTATTAATCAATATAAAAAAAATACAACTAACAAACTAAGGTACCATCTCAATCGCTACATTCAATAAGATGTAATGTTGACCTAGCAATACCTAACATTTCTACAACATTTCTACAACATTTCTAAATCAGCAATACATAACATTTCTACAACATTTCTACAACATTTCTACAACATTTCTACAGCAGAAGCAGTACAGAAGAGGGCAATACAGAATCAACAATAAGATAGAAGAGGGCAATACATAATCAGCAATAAGAAGAAGAGGGCAATACATAATCAACAATAAGATAGAATAAAATAAGCCGAAATCAGCAATAAGATAGAAGAAAATAAGCCTAAAGCAGCAATACAACAATAAGCCTAAATCAGCACCTAATCAACAATAAGATAGAAGAAAATAAGCCTAAAGAAGAAGAAGAGGAAGAGGAAGAGGAAGAGGAAGAAGAAGAAGAAGAAGAGGAAGAGGAAGAGGAAGAGGAAGAGGAAGAAGAGGAAGAAGAAGAGGAAGAAGAAGAAGAAAAAGAGGAGTACACTGAGCGGGCGAGCAGCGAGCGAGCAGCGAGCTGGGAAGAAGGAACCGGCGAGCAGCAGGAGCAGCAAGCGTAAGAAGAATAGCGGTGAGTAGCCTAAACCTAAAGTAAAAGAGGCGAGCGAGCGCTCCTCACGGGAATCGTGTATACCGCCAAGCGGGATACGCGATTCCCATTTATTTATTTTTTTATAATTAAAATAACGTATTTCAGTGGTACTCTGTGAGCAGCCACTTTGTGCATTTATTGTCAAAGGTTAGGTCTTTCTCCTCTGAGAGAAGCCACTTTGTGCATAGTGCCAAAGGTTAGGTCTGTTTCCAATCTTCCCCCGCCCATACCCCCAATGATTGGGGACTATATGGGTTCTGTTGTTGTTGTTGTTGTAAAATAACGTATCCTAGAGTTTCATAAATGCGTTTCCGAGCGTTTCCGGGCATTTCCCGTATCCGATACGCGTTCGAGCAGATACACAGAGCATTTTTAAGTATCCGTGCAAGGTAGGTCTCTCCTCCTCCAGATGGATCCGTCATCATCTTCCTCCGCGTGTAGACTTGCCACGACGTCTCGTCGACGTGCACGTTCGTAACAATACCACCGTCTGGAAAATGTGTCTTGTCCTCAAGACAGTAATTAACGAACTGGCGACGGATGTCATCCCGAGGAAGCCATCCCGAGGAAGCCTTGCCATTAGAGTCTGGGTGATTAGCCCAAGCGACCAAGATTTCCTCCGAAGTGGGGTCTCCCGGCAGAAGGCAGCGGCGATCAAGTATTTTGGCCGGGGTAATACGGAGCCTCGCCGACGAGGTCGACGTCGGCCTTAATGTTATCCGTGGTGGCGTGGTTGCCCACCACGCGGCGTAGCTGAGAGACGTGGAAGATCGGGTGTATGCAACTCTTGGAGGGAAGGCGGAAGCGGAGGCGGTAGGCGACCGTGCTGATACACGCTAGTATCTTAAAGGGTCCAAAGAACCAGGGGGCTAGCTTTGGGCAGGGCCTGCGGGCCACTGACAGCTGACAGTATGAGTGCAGTTTGATGAACACCTTCTTCCCCACGTGGAAGGAGAGGTCGCGCCGCTTCCTGTTCGCAAAGGAAGACATCTTCTGTTGGGCCCGTAGGAGGTGATGCTTCAAGTGGTCCAGGATGGTGTCACGGTCCTGCAGGGCGGTGGCCAAACTCTCGACCTGTCACTCCTTCGACAGATGGCGGAGAATGGAGGGCGGCGGTCGGCCATAGAAGGCCTCGAAAGGGGTGGTGCCGACCGCGTGGTGGTTGGCGGTGTTGTAGGAGTACTCTGCCCAACAGATCCACTTGGCCCATCCACGAGGCTGCTCCCCTACAAAACAGCGGGGGTACGTCTCCAAGTAGCGGTTGAGGACCTCGGACTGACCATCCGTCTGCGGGTGATAAGCGGTGCTTATGCGGAGGCGAGTTCCCTGTAGTCGGAAAAGTGTGGTCCAGAAGGTGCTCAAGAAGAGCGGGTCACGATCGCTCACGATCGACCGAGGGAACCCATGAAGGCGCACGACGCTACTGATGAAGCTGTCCGCGACCGTGGCGGCTGTGTAGGGGTGATGGAGGGGAATAAAATGGTCGTATTTGGACAGTCTGTCCACCACAACCAAGATACAGTCGAACCCCTAGGAGCGCGGTAGCCGAGTAATGAAGTACATGGACACGTCCTCCCAAACGCGGTCCGGAATGGGAAGAGGCTGAAGGAGGCCGGCCGGAAACCCTGCCTCGTACTTGGCCTTCCGGCAGACCAGGCAGGTGGCCACGAATTCCTTGACCTGTCGGAACTTGTGGGGCTAGTAGAGAGAGGCCGCTAAACGACGGTAGGTACGGAAGGCCCTGACGTGCCCTTCGGAGGGTGATGCGTGAAACTCGGTGAGGAGGCAGGGGATGCTCGGTGAAGAGTGCGCGAGAGCAAGACTCCCCTTGAAGAACATGCGCCCCTTGAAGAACGGACGGCCAGGCGCTAGGAGCGACAAAACCCGTTGACGCAGATGCTAGTGGGGCGGATCGGCGGCTCTGACGGCGAAAGCGACGGATCGGGGGATGCGGCAGGCAGGCGGACGCGCTGCGGCCGGAATCGATCGGTGCAGTGATGCGCGGAAGCAGAAATCGCGGCAAAATCGAGCGCGGAAACGAAAGTCGCGGACGTTGCGCGATCATGGTCACCAGCGGCTAGATGGCGGGCGTTGAGGCAGGTCAGACCAAATATTACGTTCTCGGAGAGGAATCCGGCGAGGGGAAGGGCTAGCGGAGACAAGGAGAGAAAGAGAGGGGAAGAGATTGAGAAGAGAACTCTAGGGAACAACCCTAAAACACATTCATCCAAAGATAATGAAAAAAAAAGTAAAGCGCAACCCCTTATAGGTGCGGGGTGCGGATAACGAAAAGATGGTGCAAATAGTAAAGCATAAACAACAGAATATAACACAACAGAATGCAATTACGATAATTATGCCGGCGGCACGTCTTCGGTCTCTCCTCCTCCAGACGGACCCGTCATTGTCTTCCTCAGCGTGTAGACCCGCCATGGCGTCTCGTCGACGTGCACGTCCGTAAAAGCTCACACTAGAGTTTATGTATTTTTTGTATTGTTTAGTATTTTTATGTATTTTCTTTTAAAATCGTTTTAGTAATGTTAGACATGTGGGTATTCCATTATCTATACAAGTTAGTGAGTTGTGAGTCATGGTATCTTGGTGTCTTGTAGTTTTCTACTATTTAGAGAGGAGCTTTTAGAGGAAACCAGCCCTCTGGATTTTGGTTCGGCATACCTCGTGAGTTTGTATCTCTTTTCTAATTTCAGTGCAATCTTTTATCCCAGTTTGTATCAATGGTTATCTACTTAATGTTCTGGCTTTATATATGTTAGGTGTAAGTGCCCTAAACTGATAATTTACTTCTATTTTAGGTAATGCCACCAATCTGGTGCAGGTTTGACAGAATTTGGTATGGGCATCCTGGAATATTGGAAGGGACTTTAACCAGGCAACCTTTTCTCTGTCCTATGGACCACGTATTTGAGGTATACCACCCTCAATCCTGGCTACTATTGTGATATAACTAGTAAAATATATTGAGATGCATTATGATAGGCTACTGATGATGATGAGATTCATTAGCCTCATTTTGGATTACAATATAACTGTTCTCTATGATTCACCAACTATGCAAAATGTATGGTTAAAGTTAAGTGTGTTATGTTTTTGATGATAAGTGTGCAATGAGTTGTGGGAATCCTTACTACGTGGTTTCAATATTAGAACTATTATCTGATACGAGTTATCCTCAGATCATTTAAACCAGGTTAGGAATCGTAGTTTTCTCTCTTTTTGCTTCATAGTATGGAGCATATGAATAGTTATCATGTTTATTTTTACTGTGGTCTTCATGAACACCATTTACACTATTTTTTCACCTGCACTTATGGTGTACATGGTAATCCTAGAATGATTTTGAGGAGAAAAGTAAAAAAAAATCTATTCAGTCCATAGAGAAGGGAAGTTGAGAGGAAAAGTTTCTATTCAATTGAAATTATGCCAACATAATTGGTGTTAGTGTCTTTTATAGATGGACATGTACAATACGACAATTATATGAAAATGAAAAAAAATAAAATGTAACACGGATACAATAATATTCAACGCTTCCCCTCAAGTTAGGTGTAGATATCAATCACGCCCAACTTGGATATGTGTTATATATTTATAGGGATAGACATACAAGCGACAAGAGAGCTAAACAACGTAGGAATGGCTCTATGTCGGGATCGGGACCCCGATAGGGACATTACAACAATAGACATCATATCTTCTTTTAATGTCTTTTAATTCCCACATTTAATCTTTATGTGGTGAACCTTTTTGGGCTTTATTTTGTAATTTCTAAATCTCCTATATATACATAGGAGATGAGTAATGAAGTAAGTCTTTCTCCCCTCACCAACCGATGACACTGGTTGAGACCTTGATAGCTTTGGGCGATCTCCTTGTTGCTCATCGGTTGTTCCATGTTAGAAGGTCCTTCCGTTCTTCATCATTGGAGGACACCGAGGTAATTGAGGGAAGAAGTTCAGTTCTCTCTCTCTCCACGATCCATCACTTACACGACCAGTGATGTGATCCTTCGCGAGGAAATATAACAAATTGATATTAGACCCACCCCCGACATGGAAGGGGTCTTTGAAGACCAAGGATACCTTCACGAGTTACTCTGCTTAGTTTGCGAGGATTCCGTGAGGATGCAGGAGAAAGTTGTCGCCGTTGTCGTATCCGCAGGAGGACATATTGCAAGCACATACTTGTATTGATAACCATTATGAGTTTAGCCCATATTTGTGACAGATGGCTAAAGCCTTAAATACTCGGAGACAGCTGCCACCACAACGGATAGTGACCAATCTCCATGAGCCTCATCCCACTTCGATGGGTGACAGACCTCGAGAACAGGGGGGACACAACCATCTTTTATCAAATGACTCAATTGACACGATAGGGAAGACAACAGGGAAATGAGGTCGTCTTTTAACTGCAACGATCCGTATGTACCAGGTCACAAATGTAAGAAACTGTTTTGGTTGGAGCTTGATGATAATGGCGCCGATGAGGAGGAGGTGGAGCAAACCGTTTCAGAGACCTCTTTGCACGTTATCACCGACGTTCACACACTGCAGACTACGCAAATTTGGCAGTGATCTGTGAATAGGGAGTGAAGGTTCTGATCGACACGGGCATTACGCAACTTCATCAGGGTAGATGTTCCAAGTTTGTTGGGACTTTCTGTGAAGTTACACTCAGGGATGAAGTTGGCAGTGGCCGGGAGAAGGTGCCAAGCCCGGGGCTATGATGTGGTATCAACTATAAGTGAGGAGTTTTCTCGAATGATTTATATTTTATTCCCTAACAAACTGATGGCGCGCAACGCCCGACGCAGGTCTATTCCCGCAGGAGGCGGTGATCCGCTACTCGTTCGGGCGATCCGAGTCCGCGGTTGCTTCTGGATGATCGTTCCGAGTCGATTTGATATATTACTTTGTATGTTTTGAGCTGTATTTGACGCTCGATCTGCCCGAACAATATGAGCTGTCCGATTCAGGTGTCATAAATTGTTTTAAGTATAAATAATGCAAGATTTGGTCATTGTGGGGATCGAAGGTTCAGTTGCTTCTTTGCAACCGTCGGTCATCACGTCCGGCGCGATGCCAGAAGAAGGATTTTGCCTCCCCTCCATGGTGCGACTCCAAGGTAGCCTCCTCTCCTCTTAGCCAAGCCACCACAGTCCTTTCCCTTCAACTCATGATTCACCCCGTCCTTCGTTCCTGCGCCCAGAATTCTCGCAAGCCGCCCCTTCTTTTCGTCTGTGCAGCCACCGCAAACCCTGTCCGAACTCCTCCTGTACCGACCCCTTCCACTCCGCATTCCCTGTTGCCGCCACCTCCTCCTCCCCTTCCAACGTTCAACTTCGGTTCTCAACATACAGAGCCTGTTTTCAGCACCCGACACCCGTTTTTTGCGTCTAGAACCTATTTTCAGCGCCCAGAATCTGATTTCCTAATCCCAGAATTTAGTTTTCATCCTTCCGAACGTGATTTCCAGCAGCCCTACATCCATTCTATCCACTATCCTCTATTCTAGCACTCTCACTTCAGCGTCCGATACAAACCAACTATCTCTACCCCGCCACATACACCATTTGAGCCCCTCCAATCCAGAACTCCTCTTGTCTTCCGACGCCTTCCCCGTCTTGCAGCGACCTTTGATGCCCGCATTCAACCATCATTCACCACCGTCTGCACGTGTAAGCTGTAGTTGAGTTTTATTTTCTATCGTTGTGTATTTGGCACCTGACTATAGTGGATGTTCATTATTATTTGCTTTAGTACTGGGCTACGTGTGATTTGCAGGGCTTATTCCGCGCACGCTTAAAGTATTTGCGCCTTGTTCATTTGTTGAATGACGCTCGCTCTTTTTAATTAAAATTTGTGAATGTTTGCGCTCATGTTCATCTTATAATAATTATTTACTGTTGCTAAATTTAAACGGACCCACTCTTGCAAATTATATCATTTTACATTGCATATAGGATTGCATTTAGAGTGTTCACCTTGAGTCGACCTGCCACCGCATCAAATTGGTATCAGAGCACAAGGTTTCAACCACATTTATAAATGTAGTGGCAGACCTTATAGAGTCTTTTGGTTGATTTATGGCTAGTTATCCTCGTCATTCGTCTCCTCTATTTGGGGATCCTGAGTTTACCTATATTCGATCTCATAGAGCCCTTTTAGAGCAACCCTCATGTTATTATGATGATTATTATCGCTCGTCGCACACCACTCCTAGAGATCGTGTCGACCCCTCTACGCAATTTCATTATGCTAGAGACGATCACCACGATGAGAGGTGAAAGTGCACAGTGTGCCTCTGAGTATTCTCTAGAGGGGGAGTGAATAGAGTTTTAAATATTTTCTACTCTAATTATGCACACACAATAAAAACACTAAGTATTATGCAACCAGCAATCCAAAAGACAGAATAAAGTAAACACAGATTGCAGGAAATATAAACACAGAAAACTGGAAATAGGGACAACATCGAAAATCAAATACATAGGACACAAGAATTTTTATAGAGGTTCCCCAAAATGTGGGTACTCCTTTCTTCTACCTCCCTGGTAGGATTGCACAACCTGTGCCCGAGTCTTTTGATAAGGAGACTCTTAGAACCACTGAGTCTTTTGATAAGGAGACTCTTGAAACCACTGAGTCTTTTGATAAGTAGACTCTTAGAACCACTGAATTCTTTGAAAGATGGATTAATAAAACTCTTTTACAGTTGAAAAATAAATGAGAAGATAGAAAGAAGAGGGAGAATAGAATTCTGCTTTCAGAATTCTTCAGAAGCAATTTCTCATGAACTGCAGCTTCTGTTTTTCACTGGATCTGAATATGATGAACCTTTGCTTATGATTGTGATAATTGCAAGGGTTAATTGCTTGATCCTTATTCTCCGAGCACTTCTTGTAAACTAACTGCTGTGTGATGAAAAAGAAGAAGCAGCTGTATTCTTTTCTTGTGCAGAGAAAACACTTGTTTTTTTGTCTTAGGGTTGAAGGAGGAAGAAGAAGAACCCTTTTCGACAGATGAATAATAATGTCATCAATGTTTTTTTTGTTTCTTCTCCTCTTCAGCATACTTATTCTGTATATTTGGAATTTGAATTTCTTTCTCCTTTTAGGCTATCCTGAAAAGGAATTCTTATTGGACAGTTGATTTCCCTTTCTTCTTTTGATCCCGACTCGTCCATCAGATTTGAATACCTTCCAAGAATGTTTTTGTTGTGTTCTGGAATACTCCATTTCATTCTTGACAATAAACGAGCTGTTGGAGAACTGATTTCATCCTTGCAAATCTTCTGGAAGCGCACCAGAAAGGACATCAGAAAACATACTTTTTCTGACTGTATTCGACGCAACGTCGAATTGAATTTCTTTCTAATCGACGCACCTCTGAGTTCTTATAGGAGTAGCTTCGAAGTCCTTCTTAGCTCTGATTGAACTCAGCTGTCGACGTAGCGTCGAATTGACTTCCTTCTTATCGACGCACCTCTGAGTTCTTATTGAAGTGGCTTCGAAATAGTTCTCAGCTCTGAATGAACTCAGATGTCAACGTTACGTCGAATACTTATCGACGTATCCGTCGAGTTGAAAGCTTGAACTTGGACTTCATCTTCTGCGTCGAGTTGAAATAGAAGTTGAGTCGACTTCACTTGTTACTCTGACTAATTGTCTGAGTTACTTTGACTTCTATTCGAAGTGGCTTCGACTTTCAGTCGAAGTTGCGTCGACTTCTATTCGACGCAAGTTTTAACTCAGCTGAATTTTTGCTTGTCTTGACCTGATCTTGACACTCTAAGGTGAGTGTGACATCCTAGGACATCTAATGACCATTTTACCCTTTCTATACAATGAGGGTACTACTCGTAGGGAGTAAAATCACCTATAGATAATTTCTTAAGTTAAATCAAAATAAGTTTTTCCCAACAAGAGGTCCTCACGTTATCATCATTACACATCTCCAACACTTTATGATGGTAGAGTTGAATATCGTTCGGGTCATCGTTGCTATGCATCCCCTCTGTTTGAGGAACCTAAGTCTGAATATACGCAACCACCACTACACGTTCATAGGGATCACGTCCACCCACGAGCACAGCCTGATTATGTTAGGAACAATCGTTTAGATGACCCTCAGGAGCCATATAGAGGACACCATCGCCAGGATCACATCACAAGTCAAGACTCTCACAGTGTCCGCAAATAGAGATACATGATGCCGAATTTCAGCGGTTAGTTCTTAACCAGTTTGATCGCTTAGATGCTCATTTTGATCACATGAGATTTGCCTTAGGAAGAATCAATAGGAGAAAGTCTAGGGATTTAGGTCAAGTCATTGATGCGTCTTGTAGTGCTCTCACTAACATGAGAGGCCGGACACCTTATTTTGATTCTTTTTGTCTGGATCAGACTCACTTCCCACTTGATTTTGGAGTCGAGTCCGATCATGACTGCTTGATACTAGTATGACTAGTGAGCGTGGTCATGAGAGTGAGGATGAGCGGCCCATCGACACTGTGATGGTATATCCATCCTCCGCATCTCACTTAGGCCCAGTGTCCCCTTCGGCTATCCAGTTCTCGACATTATACCGATTGACCCACACTTGAGTATGGGTTCTTCCCACTCTTCCCATATCGCTGTCTCGAGTCACATCACGACTAAGAGTCGTGGGCGTAGTGTCGATCTCTTAGTGGTTGCCTCACCTGTTTTTGGGAACACCACACCTTTCGATAGCACTCATTTGGAGGATCATGACCGTTGATGGATGCTTTGATGAACCCCTTGACAAACCTCCTGATGAGCCACCACTCTCTTGTGAGGGTCACGGGGCTAGCATTGACTTTATTGTGGGTCTTATTTGCTCCCACAGACACTACTGTTATTGGTGCCTTCCTGTTGGGTCCAGCGTTCCTTCACTTGACCCGTAGCGCCTTTCCTACTTCCTTAAAGAAAAAGTAGCGCCCTTCCCATCAGTCCGGGCTTTTGGGATAGTTGGTTGCGCTTGATCCTACAAGTGGTATCAGATGAGGTTGCGGGTTCGAGGCCGGGGGGCGCTGATTAAATCCTAAAATTTCTCTACCTGTGTGGGTCCCGGCGGGTTAGGCGGCCGCGGCCATGTGAAAAGCCACCTTTGAGCCATGTGGTGCGCCACCTCTGAGCCATGTGGAGCACCTCTGAGCTTGCGGGTCGTGCTGGACGCTGGGGGGGGGGGATTGTTGGGTCCAGCGTTCCTTCACTTGACCCGTAGCGCCTTTCCTACTTCCTTAAAGAAAAAGTAGCGCCCTTCCCATCAGTCTGGGCTTTTGGGATAGTTGGTTGCGCTTGATCCTACACTTCCTCTTGGAGGGCCATCTTGCCATTATTGACCTCCTCGGGATTAAGTCCCCGAGAGAATCATTTGATGTGCTTCTCCTCCCAAAAGGCATTCACTCTAGTTTGGATGGTTTTTGTCATCACGTGCGCGATGAATTTTCGTATACACCTCCTAGTGAGCCACCTGGCGAGCTTTATCATTTGAGAGGTACCCATCACACCCATGCGTCGTGCTCATTTGTCACCATCCACTACGTTCCTACGGGTGATGACGTGATTCACACCGAATTTTCTATCGTCCACCCAGGGAGCCTCCTGATCGGCCATAAGGGGCTAGAGCATATGGGAGTGAAACCTGAACCCCACCCTCACCTATACCGAGTCATTTGTGTGGATAAGACTGTTATTTTGGTCACTCACTGAAGCCTTGTGCCTATTACAATAGCCTTGTTTGAGGATCGAGTTTGGTGTGATGTCATCCCCATGGACGTCGTACACATACTTTTGGGTAGGCCTTGACTTTATGATCGAGATGCCACGTGTTACAGTGGGATGAACACCTGTGTATTTTATGATAATGGACGCAAGATCACCTTATCTCTAATTCAACCCAAGGAGCCTTCCACAGGTAGAGTTGACTCTTCAGTCGACACAGACTCCACGAAGCCTTTGCATATGATGAGGAATGGTGATTTTCTACGAGAGAGTCGTGAGTCTGGCATCATATTAGTAATGACCGCTACACAGACATCTGAGTGCCCTAGTGAGATTTTAGAGGTCCACCCGAATGTTTTAATCGCATTCTAGATGAGTTCTATGATATTACACTAGTTAAACTTTCAGATGAGTTTCCTTCCCTGAGGGACATTCAACATGCCATTGACTTGGTACCCAGGGCATCCGTTGCCCAATTTACCATATTAGCATCGAACATGCCAAGCTGAAACGCTTCCCCTCAAGTTGAAAGAGACGGAAGAGTTCCACTCCTCTCGGTTCTCGCTGCTCGACCGACTGCTGCCGCCGCCGCCTCTCCCGTGTACGGATCTGGTAATCGGTGGAGACGCAGAGGGCTTTCTTGTTCTCCGACCTAGACCTTTGTGACAAGGTGTTAGGGTTCTTCGGCGCTTGTGTGGACTTCTATAAAGGCGTGGACTTATTTCTACACTAACTCCTCCGATAAGCAGTCCAATTTTGACAGAGCCGAAAGAAGCACAAAGGAAGAACTCGGAATAGGATTCCGATTCCTAGAAGAATTTACTTGGAACATCTGATTGAGTATTGACTCAATTCCGCAAAGGTAATTTTATTATTGCTGCAATTTCTTAATTCATGGTTTTAGCAAGATCCATATATCTCTTTTGGGTTGTTCTTGTATATTCCGCTACACACATATGATGTGACTCCCCCTAAGGAAAACCCCACAGAATGCCTATGAATTAAATATTCCTAAGAATATGAGAATCCATCCTGTATTCAACATTACAGATTTGACTTCATATTTTGAACATCATTAGTACGTAAGTCCATTTTCTGATCCCATTATTGAGCCTCGACTCACTACCCAATCACCCGTGGATCTACAGACACATGCTTCAGCTTCTGAGAGTATAACTGATATTGTGGGGCATGACATCGCCTCGACTCTTGACGGACACACTATCCGTTACCTGATCTGCTGGAGGGGACAAATGATTATTGATGATATATGGATTTCATCACAAGAGCCTGACTCACTTTCCCCTGGTTTTCGCCCGGAATATGACCATCTGCATTCTACGGAGTTGATTGCTTTCAAGTCGGGGGAATTGATGGGGACCATAGTCCACAGACAAGCCAACTATATCGGAGCCCGTCCGGGTTTACACTCATCCTAGGAGAGTTTAGGGTTGTTGTATGGACGATCTGTGCCCATTGCCGCGTTCAGAGCGTCGACAGAATATTATCTATGTATTTTTGTATTTTTCTACGCATTATTCGTGTACGATTTGTATATTGTCTTATCAGTCAATCACTACCGTATGTTGTGTAAGAGTCTATAAGTACTTGTTCTGGAGTTCATTTTGAGGCATTGCAAAATTTTGAGTGATTTCAGATTTTGTGATCATTTCAAGACGCCGAATCCGTGAAAAGCTAGGTGTTGAAGCCTAGTCTTTATTTCCCCGTCACTTGATTGAACCCCCACTTCATCCCAGTTGCTCATCCACTTTTATCCGCCACGTTGACCCTCGATTCCACTTGTAACTGCTTAAGGAACTTCTCTAAACCGCTGGAACCACTCAGATTACATAGGATGTGTCATCGAGCGTCCCAAGAGAGAAGAAACAACTTATCCTCTTCTCAGAAAGCTCTTCTCCGGCCAAAGACGAGAGGCGTGGCTTCCACCTCCCCTCCCAGAGAATCGCCGGTCACATTCTGCGTCCTATTCTGGAATCCCGCTCTTGCCGTTCAACAAAGTCTGGTGTTTCTCCTCTGTCATCAGCCTTCCAGTGGGCGTGCATGCTGTCCAAAACTATAGATTGGCGGCCCTATTTCATTTCCGTGCAATACCACTCTTCTCCTGTGGAATTCAATCTCTCCTTGGGCCACGGTTTCCTACCAGCCATTGGTTGAGGCGTCCTGCACCAATCAACTTCAGATCTTGTGTATTTTCTGTTAGATATGTTGTATATTGAGTAGTCGTGTTAGCCTATAGTCACCTCGGGTGTTAGGATCACCCTCCAATTAGTCGTGTCAGTCTATAATCACCTCCCATTGTTCAATTGTGAATACAATATATCCATTTTCCTATCATGGTATCAGAGCTCTAGGGCATCCCTGTTCTGCCAACAAGCCGATCCCGCTCCAGTTGCTTGCCCAGCGTTCGCCAGCCAATGCTCGTCAGCTTCCGCCGATCGTGTTTCCCGATCTTCGCTTCTCTCGATCTCGCCTCTCTCATTCCCATCTCCTCCTCGCCCGACTATCAACCCCGCGCGAAGTCCTCCGCAGTGACCGTTCCTCCACGGTGGCATCTCCTCCTCCGCGGCTCACAACGACTCCTCGCCGGACTACAAGATCCCTTGCCCGGTTGGAATCACTCTCTGCTATTCTCCCGCCTCTTCGCAGCCACCCGCCCACTACCTCTTCACAGCGTCCATCCCGCTACCTCTTCGCAGCCGCCCGCCCATCCCGATTGTTGCTTCCAGCCGATCTTCCGCTACCTCTTCACAGCGTCCAGCCCGATTGTTGCTTCCAGCCGATCTTCTGCTTCCGTCGACTTCGCCAGTCTCGATCTCCCTATTTCCGTCGATCTACTGAGCTCTAGGGTTCCGCCCTGTCGCTCGTTTCCGCAGCCTGTTCGCTGCCCCCGCTCGTTTTGACAAGCCCGTTCGTTGCCCCCGCTTATCTCGCCGAGCCCGTTCGTTGCCCCCGCTCGTCTCGCCGAGCCCGTCCGCTGCTCCTGCAGCCCGCTGGACCCTCTGCCCCCGTTTTGGTTCGATGGCGTCACCTCACTCCTCTTCTGCCTTCCTCCGAAAGGCCTTGGTGCTTGCTGAGGGGACTCTTTCTCCTGCGCCCTCTACTACTCAGTCTGATGCTCCTTGTCGCCAGCCGGTCCGCTGCCACTATTGTCAGTGCCTTGGACACGTTCAATCTGGGTGTGGCACGCTTCAGAGGGCTCAGCAGCCTGGTCAGCGGCGTGCTCCTGGTGTTCCTTCCGCTCATTTCTCGCCTCCAACGCAGTCTCTCTGTCTCTGAGCTTGTGCAGCTGATTGTCCAGCAGTTTTCTCTGGCCTGCTCTTCTGCCTCTGTCTCTCAGCCGGCTGCCTCCGCCCCTGCAGGTATCTCCACCTTCGACTGGTTGCTTGACTCTGGAGCCTCTTTTCACATGATCTATGATGCTACACACCTTTTGTCATGTTAGCTCATTACTCCTGCCCTTAGTATCATGGTAGCAGATGACACCATTTACCTCATCACCAGTCGTGATCTCCTTCACACCACCCATTTTCACATTCCCGATGTTGCATAATACCTGAGTTACCCATGAACCTTATATCCGTCAGCCAACTCACATCCCATGGTTGTCTGGTTGCCTTTGATGAGTTCACATGCCGTGTGCAGGATTGTCTGACTGGGGCACTCCTTGGGGCAGGTCGTCGTCGTTGGGGGGTGTACATCCTTGATCGTATCCACCTTCCATCCACTTCATGGTCACCTGCAGCTTCCTCCCTTTGTCTTCCTTCGGTGGGTTTCTCTCAGTGGCACCACCGTCTTGGTCATCCCAGTGGTTCATGTCTAGCTTCGCTCATTAGTCATCGTTTCCTTGGTCGTGTTTCTATTGATCGGTCTCACTCATGTTCAGGTTGTAAGCTCGGTAAACAACTATAACTCCCCTATCAGTCTAGTGAGCCCAGGTCTCAGCGTCCCTTTGATCTCGTTCATTCTGATGTCTGGGGACCCGTACCTTTTGTATCCAAGGGTAGACACCGGTACTATTTTCTTTTCGTTGATTACTACTCTCGTTATTGTTGGGTTTATTTTATGCGTTCTCGATCTGAATTTTTTCAGATCTATGTTACTTTTTCTGCTATGGTGCGCACATAGTTTTCTGCTTCCATACACATTTTTCGTTCAGACTCAGGGGGGGAGTATCTCTCTCATGCTTTTCGAGATTTGCTAGCTACTCACGACACTCTCCCTCAACTTGCCTGTCCCGGTGCCCATGGTCAGAATGACACCGCTGAAAGGAAGCATCGTCATATTATTGAGACAGCTCACACCCTTTTTATCTCCTCTCACGTTTCTCCTCACTTCTGGGCTGAGGCTGTTTCCACTGCTGTCTATCTTATTAATCTGCAGCCCTCCACTTTCCTTTAGGGTCAGTGTCCCGGTGAGTGTCTGTACTCTCGACCCCCACGTTACACTCATCCTCGTGTTTTTGGTTGTCGATATTATGTTCTTCTCTCTCTACGTGAGCGTACTAAGCTCTCTACTCAGTGTGTTCCTTGTGCCTTTCTTGGGTACAATGTTGATTACAAGGGATATCGATGCTATGACCCTGTTGCACGTCGACTTCGCATTTCACGTGATATCATTTTTGATGAGTCTCACCTTTCTTTGTGTCCCCTATTTCCTCGACCTCACACTCATCCGTTACTCCCTCTGACATGCAGTTTCTCACTCTTCCCATCTCTCCGCCTCATGTATCCTCCCCTCCGGTATGTCCCCCTCCTCTTCCCTTGCCACAGTCTACTTCGTCTCTTGCTCTTTTGACGCACCGTAGTTAGCGTGCCCCCCGGCACGAGCAGTTATCTTTGTCTATGTATCTTTTTTTTTTTTTTTTTTTTCGTACCGTTTAAATTTGCGCACCGTCTGTTATTTTATTTATGCACCACTTTGTAGTTCGGCACATGAGCTTGACCGCCTCATGCGACCTTAAATAAAATGGTCCGGTATGTTGTGGCGGAGTGGCAACCTTGTGACGCTATTAAATAAACACTTGCTGAAATTAAAATCAAAAAAATATATAAATTAAAATCTGGGAAACTTCTAGAGAGGCCATTAATTGGGAAACTTCTAGAGTGGCCTCTAATGCTTATAAAACTAACCCTTTCCTCTTGTTTTGCTCAGGCCGGTTGATACCAAGGAAACTCCTTGGATTTCAGCCGATCGACCCTTGCTGTTCCGACTCCTGTGCGTGCGGCTGTTCTCCCGATCCCGGCATTTGCGGTCTCGTTCGACCTCGTCGACCTCGGACCGTGCTCCTGCGCCGATTCTGGAGACATCCCTCGCCGCCTCCTCCTCCTCCTCCAACCCTACTTGCTCGCGGAACCACCCGACCGGCCCCATCTGCGCCGTTCTTCCCCCTTCCCCTCTACCCCCCTTTCCGTCCAGCTTCTACGCGGAACCACCCTGGACGGTCCGCCTCTCTCGCATCTGTCCGACGCCCAGCCAGCTTCCACCTACCTGTTTCCATCCCGGCAAGGTCCCAATGGCAGCTCCGGCTCCTCAGGTGAAATCTGCCCTTTCTCCTTGCACAATCTCTAGGGTTTCCCAGTTTTCTATTAATTAATTTCAGCAAGTTTTAAATATCAGTCCAAGCGTCGCGTTTCCACTTCCGTTATTGCATACTGTTGCATTTGATTCAGCTACTCCTTGGATGTTTGAGCGGCCGTCAGTTTAACACTCGTCCAGATCTAAGAACGCTTAAGCTAACCTATTCGCTTGTTGGTGGCACTCCGTTATTACGTTTTGTTTGTGCCGAGAGAGCCTCTTTAATAAACTTTAAGGCTTTGTGCGGCGAACATTGCATCAATTTGGTGTGGCTGCTGGGATATCTCACTCCTATCGTGGGATAGCCGAGCGTACATCGCCTCAAAGCTTTAAATTTTAGGGGTCTATTCCAGTCGTACGCCATGGAATCGAGGGTTGAGCGACTAGAGGGAGGTATGACTGACATCGGAAAGCGATTAGATGACCTCACCACCGCTATCACCGCACTCACTACCACTGTGGGAGACACCACTCAAGTCGTCCTACGCTTACGCACTACTGTCAACAACCTAGAGGGTCAAGTGCACCTCGGTGGCCCAGTCCCACCCGTACAACAACCAGCCCCTCCTGCACAACATCCCCCGCCTGCACAACATCCCCCTCCTGCACAACATCCCCCACCACCGCCATACGAGCCACACCCCGACTACCGGGATCAAAGGAACTACCCCCGTTGGGATTCCGACATTCGGTTCGATATTGGGGACTTTGAAGGCACACTTGAGCCTGAAATGTGTCTCGATTGGAGTGAGCGACTCGAACGATACCTCAGCTGGAGGCGCATTCCCGAGCACCAACAAGTTGAGTACGCCACAATGCGGTTAAAGGGACCTGCCCTTACGTGGTGGAGTCAGCTCGAACGCATGCGTTTCACGACAGGTTTGCCCCCGGTCACTACCTGGGTGGAGTTCAAGATCCAACTCAGAAAAAGGTACGTGCCGACAGATTTTATGCAGACCTTATATCGACGCTTCCACACCTTACGCCAGGATAAGCGAACTGTTGACGAGTACACCAACGACTTCTTAGTACTCCAATCCAGGTTGGACTTGAAAGAGGAGAATCACGTGGTCATAGGTCGTTATCTTGATGGACTGCGTTACGCGATTCGAGATCAACTCGAGCTCCACGATTTTCGAGACTTAGAAGACATATCCAGTCGCGCTCGTCGAGTAGAAGCCCTACAGAGGAGGACCACCAGTGCGAGACCTACTGAGAGGACTCAATATACTTCCTCCTCGACATCAACCGTACGGTCCGCCACACCTACGACGACTCCTACACCCCCCTCTAGGCCCTTGCTTCCGGCCCCTACTCCTGTGGGGCCTCCGTTAGCTCCCACGAGAGGAAAGGAAGGAGCCAACACTAGGCCGGTATTTCGATGTTTCAAATGTATGGAGCCCGGGCACAAATCCGCTGATTGCCCGAGGCGACAGTTCACGGCTATTGTGGAAGCCGATGATGGTAGGGAACCTGAATACGGATTTTGGGAAAGTGACCTAGCAGAAAGCCCCGCACCCCCGCCCGAGAGCGAGTATGAGGTCGAGGGAGAACAACCAGACCAGTTGATTTGCGTCCTCCAACATAGCCTATTGACTCCCCGAGTCACTTCTGACGACGCATGGTTGCGACACAATATCTTTCGTACCACCGCTCGCATCAAAGGGCAATTCTGCTCCATTATCGCCGACAATGGCAGTATGGAAAATTTTGTAGCCCAGCGTATGGTAAAAAAACTGCAATTAACAACCCAGACTCTTGAGAGGCCGTATGATTTATCCTGGGTGACCAGTGGCACAAAGCTGACTGTTACTCACCGCTGCCTGGTTGAGTTTTCGATAGGTCCTACCTACTCTGATTCAGTTTGGTGTGACGTTGCTCCCTTAGACGTTTGCCATATCCTGTTAGGGAGGCCATGGCAATATGATCGTTCTGTTATCCACGATGGGCGTAAGAACTCCTACTCTTTCCTCCATCACGGCCGCCGAGTTACTCTTCTACCCCAGAAGAATAGCCTCGTTCCACAACGGCTAGACCCCGGTGCTCACGTTGAACCGCCGACCCCCACCACCACGTTAACCACTACTTACTACCCCTCGATCACCATGCTCCTGACTGCTTCACAATTCCATCGTGAGATGAAAGAGAGTC
Source organism: Dactylorhiza incarnata (assembly GCA_033032865.1). Taxonomy (NCBI): domain Eukaryota; kingdom Viridiplantae; phylum Streptophyta; class Magnoliopsida; order Asparagales; family Orchidaceae; genus Dactylorhiza; species Dactylorhiza incarnata. The sequence goes on along the minus strand of JAWHQI010000123.1, from coordinate 3,241,943 downwards.
CCATTGCATATGTTTTAGTCGGCCGAGAATCCCCTATCCCTGTTATGGAGATTCCTGGTGCCATCCGCCCCCTGATAACCGAATTTGGTGACCTCACTCCCGATGAATTACCGGACCAACTTCCCCCCCTTAGGGACATCCAGCACTGCATCGACTTGATTCCCGGAGCAAGCCTACCACACTTACCCCATTACCGCATGAGCCCGAAAGAACACGAGGAGCTTAGGAGGCAGGTCTCTGAACTCCTCCAAAAGGGCCACGTGCGAGAGAGCTTGAGTCCATGTGCGGTCCCTGCCCTTCTAGTCCCTAAAAAGGACGGGACCTGGCGCATGTGCGTGGATAGTCGGGCGATCAATAAAATCACCATAAAGTATCGCTTTCCGATTCCCCGCCTCGATGACATGCTCGATATGTTGAGTGGGGCAAAGGTTTTTTCGAAGATTGACCTCCGGAGCGGCTACCATCAGATCCGGATCCGACCCGGTGATGAATGGAAAACCGCCTTCAAGACGAGAGAGGGTCTCTATGAGTGGTTGGTCATGCCATTCGGCCTGTCCAACGCACCCAGTACATTCATGAGGCTGATGAACCAGGTCCTTAGACCCCTGATAGGGACCTGCGTGGTTGTATACTTTGATGACATCCTCATCTATAGCCTTGACTCTACCCAGCACCAGGACCACCTCCGCCGAGTCCTCGAGATCCTACGAGAGCATCGCTTGATCATCAATCTTAAGAAATGCACATTTATGACCAGCATCCTCACTTTCTTAGGATACATAGTCTCTTCGGACGGGATTAAGGTAGACCCAGAGAAAGTGAAGGCCATTGATTCCTGGCCCACCCCCAAAAACTTCACCGAGGCTCGTGGGTTCCATGGGCTTGCGTCATTCTATAGGAGGTTTATTCGGAACTTTAGTACTCACATCGCACCCATCACCGATTGCCTCCGGAAGGGTCAGTTCACGTGGACCGCCGAGGCTGAGCAGGCATTTGTTCATATGAAGGAGAGGATGTCCAGTGCCCCCGTCCTGGCCCTCCCCGATTTCGAAAAAATCTTTGAAGTAGATTGTGATGCATCACATATTGGTATAGGCGCCGTGCTGAGTCAGGAAGGCCGACCGGTCGCGTTTTATAGTGAAAAACTGAACGATGCAAAGACACGATACTCAACGTATGACATAGAGTTCTTTGCCATCGTTCAGGCCCTCCGACACTGGCGGCACTACTTGATTCAGCGAGAGTTTGTTCTGAACACCGATCACGACGCCCTACGACATCTGAACTCCCAAAAAGAAGTCCGACGGCATGCCAAATGGGCAGCCTTTCTGCAGGAGTACACTTTTCATATCCGTCACAAGCCTGGGGTCGCCAACAGAGTGGCCGACGCCCTTAGTCGCCGCGCTCATTTATTGATATCCCTGCAACCCGTCTTAACCGATCTAGATTCTCAAAAGGACCTGTACGCTACTGACCCTGACTTTGGGGACATATGGGAGGAGTGCAAGGTACGTGGTGCAGACACGACTGGTCACTTCTGTGTGAGTGAAGGGTACCTTTATCGGGGTTCGCGACTATGCATATGTCAGGGCCCGCTACGCACCGAATTGCTCTCCGCACTGCACTCCTCAGGGCTTGGAGGACACGTCGGACAAGACAAAATGATCGACCTAGCCACCACTCGCTATTATTGGTCTCGAATGAGGCAAGACATCATTAGTCTCGTTCGCACGTGCACCACATGCCAATTGTATAAAGGGCAGTCCCAAAATACTGGGCTCTACACACCTCTACCTATTCCTGAGAGGCCTTGGGACGACGTTTCCATGGACTTTGTAAGCGGGTTCCCATGCACACAACGTAAGGTCGACTCCGTTTTCGTTGTCGTTGATAGGTTATCCAAAATGACCCATTTTATACCTTGTCAAAAGACCTCCGACGCAGCACACGTGGCGACCCTCTTTTTTAGAGAGATAGTTAGACTACATGGAGTTCCTCGTACCTTCGTTTCTGACCGAGACACTCGTTTCATGGGGTATTTTTGGAAGACTCTCTGGGGACAACTGGGTACAAAATTAAAATTTAGTAGCGCGTACCATCCCCAAACGGATGGGCAAACTGAAGTCGTTAACCGAAGTTTGGGCAACTTGTTGAGGTGTCTGGCCGGCGAACATCCCAAGAAGTGGGACTTGGTTTTAGCCCAAGCTGAATTTGCGTATAATAGCACCGTTAATCGTTCCACCCAAAAATCTCCCTTCGAAATTGTCTACGGCGCCCCTATTCCCCACTTTCTCGACCGTCATGCTCTTCCTTCTCATGAACGTATCTCTTTTGACGCCACTGCATGGATTGATAACTTAAAATTTTTGCATGAAAGTATTTATAGAAAACTGCAGGAAACCACTGAAAAATACAAGGACGATGCCGACGCACATCGGCGTGCCATGTATTTTTCAGAAGGAGATTGGGTCTTGGTTCATTTCAGGAAGGAGAGGTTTCCCCTCGGGACATACCACAAGCTCCGTCAGCGCCGTTTTGGGCCTTTCCAGGTGCGGAAACGTTTGGGCGACAACGCCTATCTATTGGATCTTCCACCGGAATTCAGCACATCCCCCATCTTTAATGTGGCGGACATCAGTACCTTCTATGGGCAGCCACCCACCGCGCCAGTTTCCCCACCAGTTTTGGAGACTGAAACAACTACGGGATTCCACCCAGCATTCACGCCAACTACGGAGGAGATCGATCAGGTACTGGATGTTCGTGAGTTCCAGACTCGTGCAGGAACTTACCAACGATACTTAGTCTCCTGGAAGGGACGAGACATTCTGGATAGCAGTTGGATCAGTACGACAGAACTCCAACAACGTCGACCCGACCTTTCAGTTGCAGGCCTATGCGCATCCTCGCCGGAGTCGAGTCTTTTCAACCCCGGGAGAATTGACGCACCGTAGTTAGCGTGCCCCCCGGCACGAGCAGTTATCTTTGTCTGTGTATCTTTTTTTTTTTTTTCGTACCGTTTAAATTTGCGCACCGTCTGTTATTTTATTTATGCACCACTTTGTAGTTCGGCACATGAGCTTGACCGCCTCATGCGACCTTAAATAAAATGGTCCGGTATGTTGTGGCGGAGTGGCAAACTTGTGACGCTATTAAATAAACACTTGCTGAAATTAAAATCAAAAAAATATATAAATTAAAATCTGGGAAACTTCTAGAGAGGCCATTAATTGGGAAACTTCTAGAGTGGCCTCTAATGCTTATAAAACTAACCCTTTCCTCTTGTTTTGCTCAGGCCGGTTGATACCAAGGAAACTCCTTGGATTTCAGCCGATCGACCCTTGCTGTTCCGACTCCTGTGCGTGCGGCTGTTCTCCCGATCCCGGCATTTGCGGTCTCGTTCGACCTCGTCGACCTCGGACCGTGCTCCTGCGCCGATTCTGGAGACATCCCTCGCCGCCTCCTCCTCCTCCTCCAACCCTACTTGCTCGCGGAACCACCCGACCGGCCCCATCTGCGCCGTTCTTCCCCCTTCCCCTCTACCCCCCTTTCCGTCCAGCTTCTACGCGGAACCACCCTGGACGGTCCGCCTCTCTCGCATCTGTCCGACGCCCAGCCAGCTTCCACCTACCTGTTTCCATCCCGGCAAGGTCCCAACGGCAGCTCCGGCTCCTCAGGTGAAATCTGCCCTTTCTCCTTGCACAATCTCTAGGGTTTCCCAGTTTTCTATTAATTAATTTCAGCAAGTTTTAAATATCAGTCCAAGCGTCGCGTTTCCACTTCCGTTATTGCATACTGTTGCATTTGATTCAGCTACTCCTTGGATGTTTGAGCGGCCGTCAGTTTAACACTCGTCCAGATCTAGGAACGCTTAAGCTAACCTATTCGCTTGTTGGTGGCACTCCGTTATTACGTTTTGTTTGTGCCGAGAGAGCCTCTTTAATAAACTTTAAGGCTTTGTGCGGCGAACATTGCATCATCTTTCCTTGCCGAAGTCTATTCTGTCACCTCCTCACTCTCCCTCTGATGAGCTGTCCACTTGGGATCGTGTCTCTCCTCTTCCTTATCATTATACTCGTCGTCCTCCCATCTCTTCGCTTCCAATGCCCCCAGACTCAGTGCGTACCTCCTCCAGTGAGTGCCCTATGGATGATCCTCCTGTGCGCCGCAACCCACCTCGTGAGAGGCGTCCTCCCAACCGTCTTAGCCTTGCTACCCTACCGCTGGACCTACCTGCCCTTCCTGCCATTGTCTGCAGTACTCCAGAGCCGACTTCCTACCGTGAGGCTGCCCAGATACTTGAGTGGCAGGTTGTTATGTCTGCTGAGTTGGAGGCGCTTGTGCACCCTCGTACATGGGAGCTCATGACTCTTCCACCTGGTGTTGTCCCTATTACTTGCAAGTGGGTCTTTAAGGTCAAGACTCGCTTCGATGGTTCTGTGGAGAGGTATAAGGCTCGACTTGTTGCTCGTGGTTTTCAGCAGGAGCAGGGGAGAGACTATGACGAGAAGTTTGCTCCAGTTGCTCACATGACTACAGTACAAACTCTTATTGTTGTTGCCGTTGTTCGCCACTGGTCCCTATCACAGCTCGACGTGAAGAATGCCTTTCTTCACGGTGATCTTCAGCAGGAGGTATACATGCTTCCTCCTCCGGGTCTATCCTCTCCTCCAGGCCTTGTCTGTCGCTTGAGGTGAGCTCTTTATGGGCTCAAGCAGGCGCCCCACGCGTGGTTTGCACGTTTCAGTTCAGCCATTATAGCCGCCGGATTCCAGCCATGTCCACATGATCCAGCTCTGTTCGTGCACTCCTCCTCCCGTGGTCGGACCCTTTTGTTACTATACGTGGATGATATGATTATTACTGGTGATGATCCTTCTCATGTGGTCTTCGTCAAACATCACATTCAGCAGCAGTTTCAGATGACTGACCTTGGATAGCTGAGCTACTTCTTGAATCTTGAGGTCAACTCTACAGATCGCGGTTTTCAGCTCTCTCAGCAGCGCTACACATCAGATCTCCTTGCTCGGGCTGCTCTCTCTGACTCTCGCACAGTGGACACCCTATGGAGCTTCATCTTCAGCTACGTCCGGATGATGAGGTTCCACTCTCCGATCCTACTTGATACCGCCATCTCGTGGAGAGTCTCGTCTATCTCACCATTACTCGGCCCGACATTGCCCATGCAGCATGTGCTGAGCCAGTTTGTTAGTGCGCCCACCTCTGTGCATTATGGCCATCTGCTGCGACCCCTGCGCTATCTCCGGGCGACGACCTCTCATGGTCTATTCTTCTCCAACAGTAGTTCTCTACAACTACGTGCTTACTCCGATTCCACTTGGGCTAGCGATCCTGTTGACCATCGTTCTGTTACTGGTTTTTGTCTGTTCTTGGGTTCTTCACTTATTGCATGGAAGTCCAAGAAACAGACTGGTGTTTCCCGTTTCAGCACTGAGGCTGAGCTTCGTGTCATGGCTACCATCGCTGAGGATATTATTTGGCTCTGTTGGCTTCTTGAGGATCTTGGTGTCTCTTCTCCAGATTCCACTCCCCTCTACTGTGATAACACCGGTGCCATTCAGATTACTCTAAACCCGGTGAAGCATTCTCTCTCCAAACATATCGGGGTGGATGCTTTCTTCCTGCGTGAGCACTATAGTCAGGGCACTCTTGCCCCTTCCTTTATTCCTTCCGAGCAGCAGATTGCAGATTTGATGACAAAGACGCAGACGAGGACCCAACATGCATATCTACTGTCCAAACTCTCGGTGTATGATCCCCCGTGAGTTTGTGGGGGTGTTAGATATGTTGTATATTGAGTAGTAGTGTTAGCCTATAGTCACCTCGGGTGTTAGAATCACCCTTCCATTATTCTTGTATATGTATTCCTTTGCTCAATTGTGAATACAATACATCCATTTTCCTATCATTTCCATCCCTCTAAGACTGCAACCTGCAACCACATTTATGTGTTTTTCAACAAGCAGCCTCCCCCTGCATTGCACAACCACTGACAACCTCAAATTAGTGCAGAATTTCGGTAACCAGCAACACATCAATGTTGAAAGCACTATCAGAAGTCAGAAACTGCAGCAAATCTTCATAATTTGGGCTTATTTGCTTATGTAAGTACTTAATTGGAAGTTACTATTGTCTTTGTTGATTATTTGGGTGAATATACATATCATTAGAGATCTCGATTCGTATTAATTTGCCTAGTTACCGTTCTATTTGAAAGACATATTCGGTGAGCATTTCTTGGAAGCACTTTCCGTTTTAATTCAGCTAATATGTGTTTGCTTATCTATCCCACTGTTTTTCAATTGTGAATGTTTGTATTTTGCGTGTTAAATTAGAACTCATTGTTAATTTAATTGCCGGACACTCGCATGATCATTTATCATTTTAAGATTCTATCACTACATGCACATACATTCATTAGAGTTCCGTTAGTGCATACTCACACCGCGGCTTTCACTTTATCCTGCGTCAGAACCTCTATAATTCTCTTGGTCTTCTCTCCATAGCTAAAAATTATGTTTTTTGTTTGTTGGGCGGTGAATGGTGTACATGAGCAAAAATGGGAGTTGCGGAGCCGGAGATGAGAATGCTTAGGTGCATTTGTGGTCACACGAGACTGGATAAAATTAAGAATGAATGTATAAGGGATAAGACAGGAGTAGCGCCAATTGTACAGAAGATGTGAGAAGCTAGTTTAAGATGGTTCGGACATGTACATAGGAGACCATTAGAGGCACCTGTTAGGCGTTGTGAGAATTTAGTCACTAGACATGTTAAACAGGGGAGGGGTAGACCAAAAATGACTTGGAATGAAACTATAAGGAAAGATATGATGTACTTAGGCATTAGTGAGACTAGGATTAAAGATAGGGCGCAATGGCGACAATGGATCCATATAGCCGACCCCACTATGATGGGATAAAGGCTTGAGTGTTTTGTTGTTGTTGCATAACGTATTACTTTAATCTGTGAGTGTGATAATGATTTAATGGGAGAAATTTTAATACTCGTTTCACTCCTTCTCTAGAGTATAATCAGTTGATATTCTCTTGTATTTTGCACTTTCAATTTCATGGTCTTCATGCTGTCGTCTTAACTATTTATGTGGACTTCAATGTTCCTTTCTCTTCTATAAATTTGGTGCATTCCAATCTATTTAGATAAATGTTATGTTGAGAGATCAACCTGAGGAAGAATTTGGACGGAAAATTGATTTCCGGGAATACTCTTTCCTCCAAAACCCCAGACTTTCTAAACAGGTAAACTATCTTTTTAAAACTAGAAGCTGCCATTGGATTGTCTCATAGTTAAACTGAAATATGTACTTTTAATGGATTTAGGTGAAAGAATCCTTTCTTGAAGTTCAGCTCTGTGAGCCACAATCATCAAATTGCCACTCAATCAATCAAGCTGTGCGGCGCGGATTTATCAGATTACCGAAGCACAACACACAAGAAAAGGTACTTTTTTCCTTGTAAGTGTTGTATAAATTGTACTCTTTTCATAAAATGTTCTGAAAATCGTCATTACTAGAATGTGCTTCTACTTAAGATTTCCTGGATGACCTTCACAGATGTTAGAGTTCTTTTCATTGTACAAGAATGTCAAAGTAATTGAGTTTTCATCAATGATGGATGCTTTCGAAGGGTATTCTGATAAGGTAAACTAATCCATTTTTTACTATTTATTTATGAATTTTTTATTTGGATTATGGTGAAATATACTATGTATAGTTCATACTATTTTCTTTAAAAATAGTTGTAGTTCTCCATTAATTATGAATATAGACTAAGGCTCAGTTTGGGGGGACTTATTTTCACCGGTCAAGCGGTTACGACAGCATGAACCAGACCGTAATTAAGGTCCGATTCATGCGGTCGTAACCGCTTGACCGGTGAAAATAAGTCCCCCCAAACGAAGCCTAACTTGGAGATTTTTTTTTTGTTTATTGATATTGAAATATAATCTCACTATTACAAAGGCCTTGGTTGTTTGGTTTGCCACCATCTTAAAATTGCATTATGTAAATGATATTTATATCCTAAAATTATGCCATCTAAACGTCATTAATTGGGTCACATATAGAGATGCAAATGATACTGTCGATTAAGGGGCTTCCTCCATGCTCCATGATTTGACTTGTTATTAAGATGGTAACCCAAACAAGATCTTTGGGTTTTGTCGTCCTGTGTTGACTTGGTGATCCAATTTAAAGTCAAAGGGGAAAAAGTCATATCTTCAAGAGAGTGATTAACTATGAAGCACTAGCATGGGTTCGAGTAATGAGTGTGATGCGTATCCGGTACGGCGGCACGACAAAATTTAAAAAATAAGAATACGAGTACGGAGGGATACATTGTACAACAACAAAACAACAACACTCGAGCCTTTATCCCACCATAGTGGGGCCGGCTATATGGATCCTTTGTCGCCATTGCGCCCTATCTTTAATCATAGCCTCACTAATGCCTAAGTACGTCATATGTTTCCTTATACTTTCATTCCAAGTCTTTTTTGATCTACCCCTCCCCCGTATAACATGTCTAGTGACTAAACTCTCATAACGCCTAACTGGTGCCTTTAATGGTCTCCTATGTACATGTCCGAACCATCTTAAACGAACTTCTTGCATTTTCTCTACAATTGACGCTACTCCTATCTTATCCCTGATACATTCATTCCTAATTTTGTCCAGTCTCGTGTGACCACACATCCACCTAAGCATTCTCATCTCCGCAACTCCCATTTTTTGCTAATGTACATCATTCACTGCCCAACACTAAGAACCGTAGAGCATTGCTACTGCAATTAAGTTAAAAAATAAATAAATATATATATATATATATCAAATGTAGTTAAAAACCCTCAAAACAATAAAACCTCAAACATAATTGCATAAATCATCAATTGAAGTACAAATTTATAGTTAATGCAATATAATATGAAGTTCTCAAACAAAAAATATTCATAATCATTTCAAATATAATATGAAGTTCTCAAACAAAAAATATTCATAATCATTTCAAACTTAAGGATGTTCATCAGTGATTTTCTTCTTCTTCTTCTTCTTCTCTATTATTGGAGATTAACTCATTTTCAATTTTTGGTTCGTCTAGAGACAGGTTAGCAATAGTAAGCATGCCAACTCGATAATATCCCATCAAAAGGATTTGCCCATACATTTCCTCCAATATCCCACATTTTATTTCTTCCTTCATTGTAGATTTCATTTTTCCTCGATAATAGGCGTAGATTACTACGCACATACACTAAATCATCAGTTCGTTGTGGTTGAATTTTGTTTCTTTTCAAAGAGAATGAATGTGCGTGCTCCAATTTATCTGACAACATGAGGATGAAGAAGGTTGGCCTAGAAGATTCAAAACAATTTTTTGCAACCTCGTTGCCGAAGATTAGCTCCACCAATCTTTGGGAAACAATGAAGCTCTCTCCAAACTATCAGGCTCATTAAAAGCTTGACCAAGACCCGTGAACCTAGAGAACTTATTGATGACTAGATTCTTGTCCATCAAATCAAGAAAGTATCTCCTTAAGCATTTATTCCTCTTCAAAGAAATCTCCTCATCTGTATTTGGAGCAACTATATTTAGCTCTCCATCAAGCCATTATCTACTATAATATCTGCAATGCATCTTTAACTACTATATACAAGAAGTTGCCTTTGGTGCAACATTCAAAATTGTCAAATATAGCCTCATTCTTTTATTCAAATGACTTAACATATATTATGAAAACAATGGAAATTCATAAAATATAATGACTATTTGTGTAATTACACTATATTCCTATAATAAAAATAATGATGGAAATTCATAAAATCAAAAAACTTTTTAGTAGACCTCCTACACCTACTATGATAGGTAATCATTAGACCTCATAGACTTACTTTAAAATTATTTTTTGTTAAAATATATATATTTTTGAAAAAAACAATTATAAAATATTAATTAAAATTTTTGTGCGGTCATTTTGAGTACTCATATGTATATGTTGTGGACGCAAGGGCGGGCAAAGCCCGCCGTCGCCGGACGGGTACTGTCGCGCTTGGCAATTGGGGCGGAGCCCCGTGCCTGTCACTCGTAAACATATATTAAAACAAATATATTATAGTAAATACTAAATATCAAATATGTGAAAAGATTACCCTTGGATTTAGGGAATGAGCCATGTAATATAGTGATATGCAACTCTTGGTCCATCGATCAACAAGGACATCATAAATTGCCTGATAAAGAGGGCAATGAACTTCCAAATCCGCCAAATTCACATGCATGTATATTTCAACCTTCACATTTTCTATCATTGAATCTCATATGTCATATACCAAATGAAGGTTAGGTATATGACATATCATATATAGTTCATGTTATATCTGTCGTGAATAAAGCTCAAAAAGACAGTCTCCACAAAGGAGACCTGGTATATATATATCCACAAAATTACAATATTACAAAATTGCCATACACAGTAATTATAACTCCAATACTCCCATCAAGCTGGTGCAAAGATGTCAATCATGCCCAGCTTGGAAATTGTCAAATCAGACCGAGTAGGACCAAGGGCTTTAGTGAAGGCGTCAGCCGAGGGGACAAAGGCAGGAAGCACAGTCCCAGTACGAACGTGGTCACGCAGAAAATGAACATCCATCTCGATGTGCTTGGTGCGCTCATGAAGCACCGAATCCTAGGTAAGAAGGAGGGCTGACTTATTATCACAGTAGAGAGTCAAGCCAGCAATAGGAGATAGGCCAAGTTCAGTCAGCAGCGATCAAAGCCAAACCAATTCGGTGACGCCGTGTGCCATGGCGCGATACTCTGACTCAGCCGACGAGCGAGATACAATCGGTTGTTTCTTACTCCGCCATGAAACAAGATGATCACCATGGAAAACACAAAGACCAGACGTGGAACGTCGATCGGTCAAAGAGCCAGCAAAATCTGCATCAGTGAAGCGGGAGAGAGTAGAGGCACTATCCGCCCGATAGAACAGTCCAAGTCCAGGAGCGCGCTTAAGGTAGCGAATAATACGTCGAGCAGCCTCAAGGTGAGATGTCCTGGGGGAGTGCATAAACTGGCTCAAAATGCCCACTGAGAAGCTGATGTCGGGCCTAGTATTAGTCAAGTATATCAAGCGGCCAACTAAACGCTGGTATTGAGAGGGGTCTGGTAGAGGATCACTAGATTCAGCATGAAGACGGTGGTTGGTATCCATAGGAGTACTCGCAGGACGACACCCAAGTAGACCCGTGTCCCGAAGAAGATCTAAGGTGCACTTGCGCTGCGAGATGGAGATACCCTGCCGTGAGCGAGCAACTTCAATCCCAAGGAAATAACTGAGGGGTCCAAGGTCTTTCACCTCGAAGACTGAGCGTAGCGTAGCTTTCACCTCAGAGATGCCAGAGGGGTCATCCCCGATGAAAATAATATCGTCTACGTAGACCAAGATAATGGCACAACGACCCTCTGGAGTGGCACGGATGAAGCAAATGGGATCTGCACGGCACTGAGTAAAGCCGGACTGAAGGATAACGGAGCTGAACCGTTCAAACCAGGCACGCGGAGACTGCTTTAAGCCATACGGAGATTTGTGTTGTCGGCATACTCTCATTGAATACTCCCCCTTAAGGGCAAACCCTGGAGGATGAGCCATATAGACCTCCTCCTGTAAATCACCGTGCAGGAAAGCATTTTTGACATCGAGCTGGTGGAGCGGCCACGCCCGAGAGGCAGCAAGCGAGAGCAGAAGGCGGACACTGGTCAACTTAGCCACGAGAGCAAACGTGGCACCAAACTCGTCAGGAGCCTGAGTAAAGCCCTTGGCCACCAAACGAGACCATGTCCCAGTACGATGGAGAGCAGACATCTCCTCCATGGCCTGAACCCACCGCGGGTCAAGGAGAGCATCAACGGTCGAAGCATGTAGGCGAACAGAATCAGCAACAACCACAAAAGCCTGGTAAGAGGGTAAGAAACGCTGGTAGGAAACAACACTAGCCAACGAGTGCTCAGTAACAGAGGGACGAACACAAGCACGATTGTCCTTGCGACCGGTAGAAGCCTGGAGGAGAAGTGGGTGTACGCTGACGGCGAGAGTAAGTCAGCAGAACATGTGGAGCAGCAGGTGGATCAGTGAGTGGTGAAGGAGGAACAACCGGGAGTGGTTGCACAACAGTAGGAAGAATAGGTGAAGGTAAATGAGCAGGGAAGAAGGGAACCTCCTCATGAAATGTCACATCCACAGAGTAAATAACCCGGTGCAACTGAGGGTCATAACAGCGGTAACCCTTAGTGGTAATGGAGTACCCGAGGAAGAGACAGCAGACGGCCTTGTCGTCGAGTTTAGTCCGAGAAGGCGACGATCTTGGACAAAACACACAACCAAAGACCTGAAGAGGAATGGGAAAGGAGGAGACAGATGGGTGGATGAGGCTGTAGGGGGTAACGCCACCAAGAGGACGAGAGGGAGTCCTATTAATCAGGAAAGTTGCTGTAAGAAGAGCGTCGCTCCAATAAGACTTAGGGACATTCATTCCTCAAAGAAGACAACGGACAGAGTCTAAAAGGTGGCGGTTTTTTTCGTTCTGCCACCCCATTCTGCTCGGGGGTAGCCGGATAAGAGAATTGGTGTAGGGTGCCCTCATTCCGGAGAAAGAGATCAAAGGAACGAGAAGTGTATTCCCCTCCATTGTCAGTGCGGAGGATATGAACAGACGTGCCGTGCTGGGTCTGTATCATGCGAGAAAAATGAGAATAGATAGATAGGACCTCTGATTTATGTTTTAGGAGATAAACCCATAAGCAACTAGAATAGTCATCAATAAAAGCCACAAAATAAGATAATCCATCAAATGATACAATAGGGGCAGGGCCCCACACATAAGAATGTACCAACTCAAAACAAGAAGTAGCACGACTAATAGAAGGAACATACGTGCTGCGTGTATGTTTCGACAGCTCACATACATCACAACGAAAAGGAAAAACAAAGGACACATCTGGACACACAGACAACATCCGCCAAGGGCTAGCATGGCCGAGACGCACGTGCCAAAGTAAACTGGATGACAACACATGGGAAGCAACATAAGAGGTATGTGCGCAGGTGTCGGTGGTGGTAACAGCAGCAGTGGAAGGAGGTAGCTCCAGGTAGTACATCGCATTCTTCTCATATCCCGTACCAATAGTCCTCCCGGATCTCAGGTCCTGAAAAACACAACGATCAGAGAAGAAAGTTACTGAGCAGTTTAAAGAACGAGTAATACTACTAATAGATATTAGGTTGAGAGCCAACTGAGGTACAAGAAGGACAGAGTCAAGAGAGAAAGAGGAAGAGAGAGGGACAGTGCCCCGGCTGAGGACAGGGGTAACTGAGCCATCAGTAAGGCGCACATCCCGGTGGGAACAGGGGACGACCTGAAGCAGACGGGAAGACGTACCAGTCATATGATCGGTTGCACCGGAATCGATCACCTAGGGTGACGAATCATGGTCAACTGTGGTCACAAAGCAAGCAAACAGAGTACCTGATGAAGAAGAAACAGTGGAAGTGGAGGCAGTAGTGGAAGGTTGAGTTTGCTGGAACTGCTGAAATTGCTGAAACTAGGCCAGCATGTGACTGAAGTCAGAGGAGTTGACATCCAAAGTGTGTTCAACGGGCTCGGAAGACTCGGCAGAGGCAACGGTGTGCCTGGGGACACCACCAGGAGTGGTACGCTCAGAGCCCCTCAGGTGGGGGTATAGCTGATAGCAGCGACTGCGGTCATGATACAGACGCCCACTGTGAGAGCAAGGGCCAGGAAAACCGCAGAGCCATGACCGCCAGAAGAGCCACGACCGCCAGATCGACCACCCCGATTCCGAGAGCTGGAGGTGGGAGGGAAGTAAGAGTCGGCAAGGGCCATCTGCTCAGTAGGAAGGGAGGAGGTAGTACGAGCGCCAGAAAGACTAGATTGCCGCTGCATATGTTTCACATGCTCTGCAACAATGGAGTATGCCTCAAGAAGGTCAGGCAACGGTGACATCCCCACAATCTGAGCACGGGTAGACTCATATTCAGGTTGAAGCCCCATCAAGAACTGGTATGTCTCCCGTCGCTGTCGCTGTTTCCGAATAAGAGTGATATCGTTAGGAGACTCCAGATCACTGAGAGGCTCAAGGTTGTTGAGCTCAAGAAAGCGGTCCTGAAGGTAAGTGAAGTACTCTTGAACAGAACGCTTCTCTTGAGTGGCGGAAGCGATGTCCTCAAAGATGCCGAAGATCTGGGCATCAACACGCGTGTGCCCAAAGGTGCGCTGGAGGGCGGACCAAAGCTCGGAGATATCCTCAAAGCGCATGAACTGACTGAAGATGCGGGGCTCCATCGAGCACTGAATCCATCCAAGAATCATGTACTTTTCGGTAGACCACTTGACCAACTCCTCTCTCTTGTCATCCTTGTCGGTCGGTTTGGGCATAGGAGAGACGCCGGTCAGCGATGAAAGCTTATTCCGGCCGGCGAGAGCCACTTTCATCGAAGTCGCCCACGACGGATAATTTTCTCATTAAGGAGAATGGTAGTAATCCGTCCCGTAGAGGATCCATAGGTGTCCTTGGAATCCATGAGGCAAGGAAGCAACGAGCAACAAGATCCCTCCCGCAAAGGAGATCGGGGACCGAAGAGAGGAGGACAGAAACTCCACAGTCACAGCGGCAAGAACGGCTCCATGGGGAAGACTGGGGCACTCCGGGATCAGAGAGAGGAGGCGCTGCGGGATCAGAGAGACAAGGTGTTGGAGCCGGAGCCGACGATGCTGCGGAGACCGGCTCTGGAGTCGACGCTGCTGCGGGAGACGAGGAACAACGAGACCGTGGCTGCTCGAGAACGGCGTTGGAGACCATGGCTGCTGGAGACCGGCTCTGGAGTCGACGCTGCTGTGGAAGACGAGGAACAGCGAGACGAGGAGGCGCTGGAGGCGCTGCTGGAGAACCCGTCGCTGCCGGAGAACGGCGGTTAGCGCTCCTGGAGAACGACGAACGGGAGACGCTGCGAGACGGCGCTGGATAACGACGAACAACGAGACGAGGAGGCGCGGCTCCCGCGAGAACGAGAACCCTAATCGGAACCTATTCCCTCTGATACCATGTCGTGAATAAAGCTAAAAAAGACTTAGTCTTAGTCTCCACAAAGGAGACCTGGTATATATATCCACAAAATTAAAATATTACAAAATTGTCTTACACAGTAATTATAACTCCAATAATATCAAGGATCTTTTCGGCATCATCTCACCGCCTCTTTTTCCCCCATTTAATTTACTACTCTGACTTGCATTAGAAAATGATATTAACTTGCGATTCGACGTACATTTTTCTTCTGTTTCAATAACCACTCTCTGAAACTCTTTTAAATATTATTGAGTCACCTTGACACATACCATAATACCATTTCCTAATATTTTCAATAAGTGACTCTTAGCCCTAGAATGCGACATATTGTAATCCACCTCATAAAAATTGCATTTACATTTTCTATTCCCTACATCAACTTCTCTACTTTGAATAATAGACACATAAGCCCAGAGCGGTGCCTGATCATCCTTATCCACATCATTAGAAATAAATCTACTTGTTACTGAGGTAAAAGATGAACTAGTAACACTATATAGGAGACTGTGACTTAGACATCACTGATACAAAAAGAAGACTGAAAATTACAGAGCAATACAGGAAACTGGAAATTACAGCAATGCAAAAAATTGGAAATTACGCATCATTACTGTAAAACAGCAAAATTACACATCAAAATTTTTTTTTGAAACTGCCCAGCAATACTGTAAAACAGTAAATTACAGGAAACTGGAAATTGTAAAAGAAGTTGTAATACATAGAACTGGAAATTACACAGCAAAATCCAACCTTGAAATTACACAGCAATAACAGCAAAATCCAGTTTCGAAAGAAGACGACTTATGATCGATCAGGAGATGGATCAACGAAGAACAGCAGTGGATCAGAGGATCGATGAAGAACAGCAGCGGATCAGAGGATCGATGAAGAACAGCAGCGGATCAAAGGATCGATGAAGAACAGCAGCGGATCAAAGGAGAACAGCAGCTGATCAACGAAGAACAACAACTGATCGGGACAACAGCGGGATTGGGAGCTTCAGGCGCGATCAGGAGCTTCAAGCGAGAGCGAAATCGGGAGCTTCGGGCGAGAGCAAAATCGGGAGCGAGATTGACACATGAATTATCTGTGGCGGATTAGACCTAAGAAAGAGTATCCGTTCGTCTGGTACGCGTACCCGTACCGGAAATGCATCCGGTACGGGTACGGGCCTAAATTAGGCGTGTCCGTGCTTCCTAGGTGATTAATAACAATAGGTTTACTCTTATCAGATGTTCCAAGTAGATGAGACTGGTAATGTGTTGAAGGGCATATCCTCCCACGTTGAGATTTTAATTTTGCATTTGGTGAAAAATGCCCAAATAAACACGCATACATGTTGTGGTTCAGACGTATTATGAGCATGACCAATTGAGGCTGCCTTGGCTTGGTCTGGTTGATTTATTCTGTATGTGGCTCACAGGAACTTAACATGATTGGTATTATGAACATGGCCATTGGCTTAGAGGAATGGCATGGCTGGATTAATTATCTAATGTACTCTTCTGATTTGTCCTGAAGGGAGAGTATGCTCTAGATTTTAATTGGTTTTAGGTGGATGTGTGGTAATTTGAGCGAGTTATGAGCTCTAATATGATCGGTAAATTTGTAGTTTTTAGATTAGTACCAACTTAGATTCATTTGTTGGAATGAAATTCACAACCATTGGGGAACACACATATTGATTTGATGAACTTAATATCATGACAGTTGCTCATGTTTAATTCTGGATTTTGTTTATGTAAGTTTGGTTGATTGACTTCCAAAGCTTCTTGCCTTATCCCAAACCAAGATTTGTTGGTCACATCCCATTGTGATCATGGATTCGGCCTAAGTTTTGGGGCATATTATAGAGATGCCCTGATGAGTGTTTTTAGGTTAGGACAAGACTACAGGACCAATACAGGAGCATAGTAGGTTATATTTTGGGAGTCCTATGCATTTTTAGTTTATGAGTGAGCTATTTGATTTTATGTATATTGAATCACATATTATGGGTCTTGTGCTGTGTATGTTGTAAGATGATCTTTAGTTATGAGTCAGTGTCATGTTATATGAGCCGTGTGCGTCTTATTGAACTTGAGTTGGGATATATCTTTTTCCTTAGCCCAATACTACTTAAAAATCTATTTGTATTGATTTCTTGTCCATTATTGACTGCCACATCATTATTTGGCTTCCACACCTCCTTTGACTTTCTTTGACGCGTCTCTCCACTTCAACCAACCTGCTTGGATTCTATGTATCATATCTTTATATACACCTCCATCTTTTTGAACTATCGATCCCATATATTTAAAGCACTCACTGCGGAAAATATCTTGATCACCCAACTTAATAACAGAGTTATCTGTCCTTCTTGCACTGCTAAATTTAAGCTCCATACACTCTGTTTTTGCCCTGCTTAGCCTAAAACCGTTCTTTTCTAAAGTGTCTCGCCAAGATTCAAGTTTCTCGCTTACACCTTCACGCATCTCATTGACCTAAACACCAAGGTATTGCTTGTTGGATATGTTTGGTGAGCTCATCTAAGATAAGGGTAAAGAGATAAATGATTAAAGTTGACCCTTGATGTAAGCCAACAGTGATGGGGAATTCTCGTGTTAATCCACCAGATTTCCTCACCCTCATCACTGAATTTGTATGCATATCTTTGATTAAGTCAATGTATGATACATTTACACCTTTCTTTTCTAAGACTCTCCATAAGATTTCTCTTGGAACCCTATCATAAGCCTTCTTACGATTGATAAACAACATATGCAAATCTTGTTTTCTTTTCTGATAGTTGTCAATGAGTCTCCTCAAGAGATATATAACTTTCATGGTCAACCGCCATGGCATGAATCCAAATTGATTCTCAGAGATGTTAGGCTCTCGTCTTACTCTTTTTTCTATTACTCGTTCTCATAGTTTCATGGTATGATTAATTAATTTAATCCCTCTGTAATTGACTCCATTTTGTATATTGTTCTTATAAAAAGGTACCAAGATATTTTTTCTCCATTTGTCCGACATCCTCTGTCTTCAGTATATTATTGAAGAAACATGTAAGCCACAAAATTCCTTCTTTCCCTAAGCATTTCCGTACTTCGATCGGTATATTATCTGGCCCAACCGTATTTTCATTTTTCATCTTTTTTAGAACATCATTTACCTATGATACTTGAATTTTACGATAAAACGTTATGTTCTTATACTCCTCTGATATATTTAACTCTTCAAAGCTCAGTTCATTGTCTTTTGCTTCATTGTAGAGTTGATAAAAGTATCTTTTCTCTCGCTCTTTAATGACCACATCATCCGTCAAAATGTATCTGTTTCATCATTTATGCATTTAACTTAGCTTAAATCCCTTGTCTTCCTCTCTCTAGTTCGAGCAATTTTATATATGACACGCTCTTCATCTTTGGTATCTAGTCGCTTATAAAATTCTTCATAAGCTTGACATCTTGCTTTACTTACTGCATGTTTAGTTTCTTTCTTGACGACTTTATACATTGTCAAGTTTTCATCATTCCTAAGAGCGTAGAGTGTTTTATAACTGACCTTTTTTGCCCTCACTTTGTCTTGCACTTCCTCTTTCCACCAACAAGATTCTTTATTTGAGGGCTCACGACCTTTTGACTCTCCAAGTACGTTCTTTCTACTTATCCTTAATGAGAAGACATAACTTCCTATGAGACACTATGATCAAATTAGGGTCATCAACTAGTTGTTCCATAACTGTTGTCTTGAAAGAAACCTGTTTTCCCGTTTTCAAGTTCCACCACCGAATTTTTGACAACACTTTTGTCATTGTCTTAAATTTATTATATTTAATTTGCACGTCCAACACCGCTGACTTGTGTTGTGTTGTCAAACTTTCTCCTGGTATGACTTGCAGTTCTTACAAATCATTTTATCTATTTTGCGAGTCATAAAATAATCAATTTGTGACTTATTTGATTCGCTTTTAAACGTAATTAAATATTCTTCCCTCTTCATGAAGAGCGTATTTGTCACAATTGTGTTATGGAAAAATCTAAAATGGTTCTTTCTTCATTTCTTTCTCCATACCCAAATCCTCCATGAACGACTATATAATATGTATTTTCCTTATATATATGTCCATTTAAGTCTCATATGAAAATCTTCTCTCTTTGTGGGATTTCTTTTACTAAATCATCTAATTCTTCCCAAAATTGCACTTTAATAGCTTCACTTAATCAGACTTGTGGCGCATAAACACTGATCACATTAATAGTTTCCTTTCCTATGACTAATTTAAGTGCTAAGATTCTATCACATTTTCTACATACCCCAACAATTTCATCCCTCCAAGCAGTATCCACAACAATACCTACTTCATTGCTTGTTTTATTTTTTCCCGTGTACCATAATTTAAAACCTGAATTGTCTAGAAATTTTGCTTTCTCACCCACCCATCTAGTCTCTTGCAGGCATAAGATATTTATCCTTCTAATAATCATCGTATCCACTACTTCCATCGCTTTTCCCGTTATAAATAATTACAAAAAAATTCATCCTAACTTTTCATAATTACATGACCTTCCTCTCTGTGTTCCAAAATGACCAAAATCTCCTCTCTTAACATTGTTAACATACATGTTCAAAAAGAATCTCCTGGAAGACCTCTCTAAGTTGATTTTTTTTACATGTCTGCTAGGCAAAATTTCTATGTCCGGGTATCGGACCAACCGGGACCAAGGAAGTGCCGCCACGTAAGACAGCCCGGGCCCACGCGCAAAAGTGTATGTCAACCATTTTACTGTTCGGGCATCTGAGATGTCTCCCTGAGATATCTCGCTAGTGCAAAATGGCATCTGGAAAAATCTCGGGCCTGGGTCCGAGACCCGGACCCAAAAATTCCTCGTCTGCTAGCAACGTAAAATGAGGGGAGATTTTTGTAATTTCTAAAGATAGAGGGGAGGTCTAGTAATTATGCAAAGTTAGAGGAAGGACCTAGTAAATGACCCCCCCCCCCCCCCCCCCTGTGTGTGTGTATATATAGGGTTATATAGCGGGACCTCCCTCAAAGTTTGCATAATTATAGCTTGTACCTCTCTAGCTTTCAAAATTACAATTATCTCCCTTGAAACTTTCTCAGGTTTACATATTCATCCTTCCGTCCGATATCCGTGGAATCTGTAATAGGTAACTGAAATACAATATAAACTGTCATCTCAAACATTACAATAATGTTTTTATATCAATAAATTTAGAGCAATGTTATGTGCACACCTAAAATAGCTACATGCAACCATTGATGTGTACATCAAAAAAAATTATTTACAGCCCTAGTCCGGTTTGCAGAACTCTTATTCAAATTAGGAGTTATCTTCTGCACAATGAGTTTTTCTTACCTCCGGCTCATCCTTGGCTGGACCACCCCTCGACATAGCTTGCACATAGTCGTGGAAGGAGTCTTGGGGAGCCGACATCAGGGAGGATTTTGAAACAAAATAAGAAACATTCATTATAAAACGATCTACATTCGGCTCCAATAGTTCTACTCATCCCAGGGAAAAAACAAATTGGAAGAAAGATCGGGACTGGAGCCCAAATAGTTCTCAGATCTACGAAGAAATATAATCGACCGGGATCGTCGATCGGATCCCATTCGATCGGCGATCACCGATCGAACGGGATCGCCTGTCGGACGGGATCACCAGGGCTTCACCAGATACCATAAGCTCTTGTTAAAACATAGGTGGTATAAAATAATGCAATTTTCATTTTGGAAAGTATTATGCAATCAGACACATTAACTCGCTTAAACATGAAGTCTCTCAAATTTCATAAACATTAACTCGCTTAAACATGAAGTCCCTCAAATTCCATAAACATTAACTTGCTTAAACATGAAGTCTCTCAAATTCCTCATTAGTCGCCTAAACATTAACTCTCTCGAATGCATTATTATGTTAATCAAGTAATAATTTGAGCCACAATATAGTATTTGATGTAATAATTCTACATAATTAGAATCACACAAAAAAAACTGTATTAGTTCCCAAAAAATAAAGCCCCAAAATATATTGATAATGTCTAAAACATATTGATAGTGCAATTAATATTCCAAAAATAGTGTAGTGTGTTTACGTCTTTCATTCTTCCGAGATATTTACTTGAGCTCACCTTGACCTTTTCCTCCCGTCAACGTAGGTAGCAAGTGGTGTTTCGTCATCCAATTTCAAAAGATAACATTAAATTATTTTTCAAGAAATATGTAATAACCAATTTAAATCATAAGATTTTGAAAAAACCTGAAAGCTCCCACGTTTGCACGTCCTCGTGTTGTGTCCAGCACCTCCAGAGTTGCCACATTTAGTGCTCATTTTCTTCCTCGATGGGATAACTCTGGCTTGCTCATCTGTTTCTCTTTTTCCTATTCTTTTTGGGTCTTCCGGGCAATCTTTTCACGGGAGGTAGAAGCCACAACATCAACTGCCGGCGACGAGCATGGAAGAATCCGCGACTTGCAGCGACCAGCATGGAGGAATCCACGACCTGCAGCGACCAGCAACAATCTTCCACAGTAAGAAGATTAAAGGGATTGCCTATTACCGCGGCCTGCAAAGAAGAAGCCATTTTGATGCTTTGTGCATTTCTTACCTTCAATTTTCACCCAAGAGAAGTACTTTTCTGAGTGTGGAGAGGACTTGTGGTGCATTCAAGGGAAAGGATGGCTCGAGGAACAAGGGAAACATTATGAAGGATTGATCGCGTAGAAACAAGCCAATTATTCTGACTTCGCCTTCATCTTTTGGTTAGATCCGTGATATTGAAATCTTTTCAAGCCATCATTTGTTTCTTTTATTTGCACATTTAAATTTTCGCCTATGTTCATGTAAGCTTCGCATACCACAAAGTACTGTAAACGATATTTTGTCATACCCTTCTGAAACTCAAGATGCAAGTCTGAACATTCCAGTCCCTAGATTTTAACTCTGCTTGTTGAAGTCCCAGTCTACCGATTGACGACATTAATTAAACAATGCTTTTTTTTTTTCATTTCAATCCTGTACTTACACTGATACGGGTCGTCGACATTTGCTTGTGAGTCTCAGGCGGCGGAGGCAAGGTTCAGAAATCGTGTGAAGGAATACGTTGGAATATGGTGCTGTGTGATGAACAAAGACCCAGGCCATATATTTTACGACATGTACTGGGACGAGAAACCCGGATGGAAACCAGAGCCAGGCCCTAGAAGTTAATCAAACTCTGCCCCCACGGTAATGGAGAATATATCGAATCCCGCCGGCAATTTCTCGCACTTTCAGGTTCGTCATCTCGCATATCATCTTTTCATATTCCCTGGAAGCGGAAGAAGTTTTTTATTTTTTCCATGGTTTGTCATGGCCCCCCTTGTTTGCACCCCCACTTGATGCAGCATGCTTTCTTCTTCCATTGATTATTTGTATGTTAAAGTTTTGTTTAGAGCTTACTACATAACTGAAGTTTAGTTCAGTGCTGGGAACAACACTTTCACATAACTCAGAAATGGATACTCATGATTTTTGAATCTTTAACTTTATTAACAGGAGTTTTTTGAAAAGCCATAAAATTCCTAGTTATGTAGAAATAGAGTATGTGCTACATTTAGATTTAATCTTAGTAATGGGAATGGCCGTTAAGTTAATCTCGACTATTGGATTTATTTTTAAATTACATATTTTTTGAATTAACAAAGATAGGCGAGGTTTGAATTTGAGACCAAGAGTGTCCCACAAATACTATTTTACTATATTAAATCACTTTTATATTAAAAAAATGTATTACAATTTCAATTGTATGTCCTGTTGATAGTACACTAAGGCTCCGTTTGGCAAGGTGGTGATTGTCATAAAAGCGGTGGTTATGAACTTTCGTTCGTGAACGTCCGATCTCACCTAAGGAACTTCATCCGCTTTTATGTTCAAAATTAGTTTTATTTTTTTGGTGGTGGTCGTAACCCTCATCATGCCAAACATACATTTTATGATGGTGGCGTTTTTGTCCAAACTCGCCGGAGCAACACCACCGCGTCAAACGGAGCCTAAATATATAGAGAATTTTTGGCACGTGTGCGTACGTGCACAGTGCCGTGCGGGTACCATTAGAGCCTCCTAAATAAACATCAAATCAGCCGCACTACTTTTGTAATAATTTTGGGCGGCTGGATGTCCACGCACGGCACTGCTACCTAAATTTTTTTCAAATCTATATAGCGTTGGTACTTTTGTTGCCACCTCACATCTACAAATGACACTTGTGATCAAGTGTATTGTCATGGTTGCGTGGAGAGATTTTTAGGTACGTCCGGCACATGTGAACAGTGCTATGCGCATGCACATCCAGCTGCCCAAATAAGCATCAAATCAGCCGCACTATTTTTGATGTAATTTTGGGCGGCTGGATGTGCACTCGCACATCACGCTAGATGTACCTAAAAATTAGTCGGTTGCGTTAGTACACTTGATTGCACGTGTCACTCATAGACGGAGACCACTTGATGTGATGACAGTACTAATAATATATATATCCAATGCACTATCAGCGTGCATGCATTTGGATTTTTTGTTAAATTATTAATTTAATACTTTTACTAAAGATTGTTTAATAAAATATTTAATTTGAAAATAAATTCAAAGCTTGAGATTAACCTAATAATCTTCCCCATTACACTAAGGTACCACAAATATTTTTAATCTGCCCGTCCTTGAGTTCAATGAAATTGTTTATATGACGATTTTCAACTTCCTATTGTCCAATAGTACGATAATGCTTTCAGTTACGAACAAACTTTTTTCATCCATGGGTCACGTTGGGGGGTGCGCACGGGATTTGAATGTTCTCTACTGTAATTATTTTTTATGGCTTTCTAAAAGTATTTCTTTATGGCAATAAAATTAAAATTTTCATATGATTTGAATGAATGGATGGGATCATTTTGATGGTCCAGCATCACCACAAATTTCCCTGATAAAATAAAAATGCAAACAAATTCTGGTAATTTGCTATACTAAAATAAAAATATTGAGTGATCAAAGTACTAAAATCAGTTATTGTACACATTATGTATAGACGGTATATTTAAACATTTAAATTTTTTTTGTAAGCCAAAGTTAACTCTTAATTTTTATTTTCACAAGTACATATCTACTTTAAGGCTCTGTTTGGCGCAGTTTTTTTTAGCTCCGGTGAGTTTTGGCAAAAAACCCACCATCATAGAATACATGTTTGGCAAGACAATGACAATTAGCTACTTTAACATAAAAGTGGATGGAGTTCATTAGGTGAGGTCGTGCATTCACGAACAACGGTTCATAACCACAGCGTTCACAACTGCCACAGCCGTGCCAAACTGAACCCAAGCTTGGTCCATTTAATAATGAGCCGAACAGAGAATTATTGAGCCAACCGCATATTTATCAACCCTATTAACACTAACATGAATAAAATGAAGATTTTGGCTTTTTTTTAATATATAAGATAAGATAGAATCTTAATCAAATGGAACCTATGATTTATACTAAAATTTACAATTTGACATCAAATCAAACCTCATATTAGTTTGATTCGACTGGGGTTTTCTAGGCCATATTTATTAATACAAAACCATCCACTTAGATGAAACATCCCAAGATGAATGCTAGCCTATTTCGACTGCCCCAGGGCGATGGATCGGCCGCATCATCTTGACAGACTGAGAGATTTAAACATCAGTAGATAAAAAGATGAGATTTAAATCTCTAAGTCTTCATTTAGGGTGGCGGCGGCGGACGTAAACGTGAGGGTTATGAACCGTCATTTGTGAACATCTAACCACACCTAAAGAATTTCATCCAGTTTTATGCCGAAAACTATTTTTTTTCTTAGTGACGGTCATAACCGTTGTCATGCCAAACATAAATATCATGGCGGTGGTGTTTTTCACCGGAGCAAAAACGGCATCAAACTGAGCCTCAAAATGGGAAGAAATCAGCAGGCAAGGATAAATACTGATTATATCTTCTGATACAATCGCCTATAAATAGCTGCGCCTTCGAAATCAGCATGAATCTCCCTCTCGGTGCGAACTCCAAATGGATTATGTTGCAGCCAACCATCGTCGTCGCAAGCGAAGCCACCGTCAACAGCATCAATATGCTTCAGCACATCTGCTCGCAGATCGAGCTGACTCCTCATCTCCATTGCCACCTGGAGCACATCTGATTCCACGAAAACCTGCATTTCAGCAAGAAACACGAATAATTCTCCATGCCAGATTGATGAAAGCATAATAATCTACCGCGGCACAGATGCAGGGGTGGCGCCCGACGTTCGGCAACTGCAGTTTTTGAGCGAATCGCATCTGCGGGGGGCCAGTAGCGGTTGCATATGCACGCTCCGCAGCCCGGTTGCTGCACAAGCGCTAGTCATGGCCTATATTTCACCCTGCATATAAGTCTTTTTGTGGCCTTTTTGTGCCAGAAGACAGATGGAAATTAAGAATGCTTTGGGACAATTGTGGTTACGGTTCAGCTCCATTTGAATTTTTTGTGACATTTTTTGACCCAAATTCTACTTTCAAGGGTCTAGGCGTGTTCACGGTCACTAAAGCTCGGCCATATCTTGCTGCATACGTTTTTACGACCGCGTTTTCACAACCACCACCACTCTCCCAAATAGAACATAATGCTGTCTGGCACGATTGCTTCAGATCCTACCGCGGTCAGGCCACCGCGCCCAAGCTGCCCCATTCCACAACGGGATTCTGATCATTTGTGCAGGCGGCGTAGGACAAAACATAAGCCTGCATGTTATATATGGATGGCTCGAGCAATGGAACGATTATAAACCATCATCTTTTCAAATTGTAACTTTTGCTACTGAAACCGACAATCTACAAAAGATGATCGATGAACAACAATAGGAAAACGCCTACCTGTCCTCCCATGATCAGATTATTCAAAATCGAATCGACCAAAGCCTTCTGCAATACTCTTCTTTTATGATGCCTCTTCTTAAAATGAGGATCTGGGAACTTCATAAAATAAAAACTAAGTCATAAGGTTCAAAAATCCATAGGAAAATTCAAAATAAAAAAAAAATAAAATAAGAACCCGAGTAAATTGTTTGGAAATGCTCACCAATATTGTGACAAGTACTAAGCTGCCTGGATAAGAGGACACCAATCCTTCAAAGGATATCGTGGCATTGCTCGATATAAAATGGCTATCGAAGGTGAATGGAGTCAGCGGCCAACGCGCGAGCATTGTAAAATATAAGAAGAACAATATGATGATCTCACATGTTTCTCAGAGACAATTCTTTCACCCAGAACTGGCAGCGTTGAACCAGCTGCATAAAGATGTAAGAAGAACAAGCATCAGCCAATAGATTTACCAGAAAGTCGGAAACTCTTTAAGTGCCCACACCTAACCACACTTGTAAATACATATACAGAGCCATAATCACACTACACATGCCTTATACACCATTGTTTCCGCGTGCAAAGTGTGCGCAACGCTGTGAGCGAACTAGGGCGCTCCATGAAGAGCGCGATATCCGTCCATAAAAGGCTCGTGTATGTTCCTATATTTACATATAGGGTCATTTACCGGGATCACCCCTTTAAGTTTGCTAAATTACAGGTTGCACCCCTCTTACGTCTGAAATTACAAAAAGTTCCCCTGTAAATTTACATTTCATAATATCCATGCACAAAAAGACCCAACTCAAAATTTACTCCGAGGAGGTATTTTTGTGCATGGATGTTATGAAATGTAAACTTACAGGGGAGGTTTTTGTAATTTCAAAAATAAGAGGGGTGCAACCTGTAATTTTGCGAACTTACAGGAAAAATTTTGGTAATTTTTCCTTCATATATATTATTTACTCGACTCCCTGTGAGAGTTAGCATAACTGCTGGTTGCACATCTCTATCTAATTACAAAGACCTCCCATGTCATGAAATGTAAATTTACAGGGGAGGTCTTTGTAATTTCAAAAGATAGAGTGGTGCAACCTGTAATTTTGCTAATTTACAGTGGAGGTCCCAATAAATTACCCTTTATGTATAAATCTACAAGATTGGAAAATCCTTTTAGCTCCACATTTAAATGAACAAGCTTGTTCATTTATGTTTGTCAATATGCATGTTTGTTGTTTAATAAGCAGCTCGTCGATAAATTGCTCTCATTTATTCATGGTTTAAATGCTTATCTATGAGGAGGTTTAAAAATATATATATATGATGAAAGTATGATGAAAGTATTGGGAAAATAATTGGATGGATGGAAAATCTAATTTTGATTCTCTTATTATGATTTGAAGTGGTGGCACTAAGTGACTTTTGATGAAAAAAATTATGTGTTCATTTTCGGTAGTAAGTCTATATCTTTAAGTTATTAGTATAATTAATTAGGCTCAACTAAGGGTCTGTTTGGTGTGGATGTGGCGGCTGTGAACGTAGTGGTCATAAATGTGGGTAGTGAACGGTCCAGCCTCAACCATGGAACCACGTTCATATTTAAGTTCAAAATGAGATTTTTTTTTACGGCGGCGGTTGCAACTATTGTCGTGCTAACCATATGAACTAGTTTGAACAGAACAGAGCTCAACACGGTTCATATACATCTCCAAGTGCGTGTATTCAACATGTAATAATACTGGTATGTTTACAGGGAATTATAAATTGCAGAAGAGAATTTAAAAAAAAAATCGAGTAGGTCTTTCAACATGAAATGGGGTAAGGTACGAACCTTGTGTCGAATTTCCAGTCCCAGATAGTTTCTGGAATCAGGAAATCTTTTAGCAAGCCAAATCAGGAATCTTCCACTACCTAGAAATGCTGCCAGTTTTAGGATATTGGTTCGCAAACCAGCAGAGTAAAAGTTATAAACTAAAGGCCGAAGTAAAATAGTGGATAAATTTGCTATTATGTTAACCAAAGTTAATTGATAAAAACCAGAACCAGGCACCGGATGATTAAGAGGACAAAGGCTCTGTTTGAGGGGACTTATTTTTACCGGTCAAGCGGTTACGACCGTATGAATCAGGTCTTAATTAAGGTCCAGTTCATGCGGTCGTAACCGCTTGACCGGTGAAAATAAGTCCCCCCAAACAGAGCCAAAGTCTGCAAGAGAGCTTTGATTTCCTAAGTATACTGAAAAAAACAAAATTTTAATTAATTAATAATCATGGCATGGGAATATTGATTAGCTCACAAAGAGAAGTCAATATAATGATCCAACTTGTACAGAATCAAAAGTGGAGGAGTGCAGAATTTTGTGTAATCCAAATTGGAAAGGCACAAATGGTTGAGGCCCTGTGTGGAATATAGGTGGGAGGGCGTGGGCGGTTGTGATCGTAGTTATTAAAAATACAAATAGTGTTTGGGTAGGTGCTCAAGATTTAGGTCAAAACACTGTCACAGTCATGCAGTTATTGTCCTCAAGTTTTAGCGGTTGTGAACACCCCGTCCAAAAAGTGAAATTTAAGACCAGAAAGTCGAATTTGTGCAAAAAAAAATATTAACAAGAAAGTTCTAAATGTGGTAAAACAGTTACCATTGCGTTTCCTGCTACAGTTCACACCGTCACTGCTCAAATACCAAAATTGTACGAAACAAAGTCACAGATTTCCATAATAAGCATGAATTCAACATAATGGCAATATTTATTTATGAAAAGAAGCAATGGTCAAACTGAAGGAGTATAGGTGTCAATACCGCTCCCAATATCCACCATAAGGGGCAGCTTGGAGTTCTTGAAAACATCATCCCAGCGAGGAGCCTGAACAGGTATCTGCAATAACAAGGAAGGAGGTCAAGAAAATTCTTTAAAAGAAAAAAAAAGAAGAAGAAGAAGAAGAAGCAAAATAAAGCTAATTTGAGAGCTTTGAGCCTCATACCACAGCCACTCACAGAGAAAGAAGAACTAAGGGGATTCACATGCTGTCGGATCCGCACATGACCAATCTGCAACACAGCCAACCATTTCTCGCATCAACATTCGGCAATTCACTCACCATTCAATTGATTTCAGGGTCCATTTGATTGGATGTAATCAAAATTCACAAGAAGATGCACATTATAATTTTGAAATATTGTAAGAAGCTCATTTAGTTGCTTGTAGAAGGAAATTATGTTTCCCAAAATGATGACTACGCTTTCACTCATTTTAGTGTGAGGTCAAAATCATTTAATCTGATGGGATTCTGAGATGATTTAGAGAGTTTAATATCAATGTTAATTTCTAACTATATGCGCATCAAACTTATAGATCTAGCAAAATTTAACATTTTGTAAAAGTGTTCTCTGAATTCAAGTAATGAGAAGGGACATAATTTGGAGTAAATTCGGCATGATAGTGATTTCATTTTCCCTCTTTTTTATGTAAAACAAGAATTCATATACTTAAGGGATTTGTGGGGCCCAAGTGATGCAAAACGAATCTACATGTGATGGACGTATGATGCCATAACCCTAAATGAATGCACACAATCATGCTACAAATGTGAACAGAACTACAAACCAATTGAACTAAAGATGTAAATGACTGCACACACGCAATTCGACGAACTAGTGATGGCTAACCCTAACCCCTAATGCAAAGCGCATGAGTCACCATGCAAATAATTCCGATATGCAAGTAATTAAACAATAATAATTTTAAAATCTCACGCAACCATTATAATTGATTACAAATATCACAATTTAAGTAAGACAATAACGATTGCAAATTATCGGCAGCGTACCAAATTAAAGCACAAGACAAATAGGAGATGCAAGTCTACGAAAAGGGAAATCATCAAATAATATTGGAGCAAGATATTATTAGTAACAATAAGTGCACATTCATACAATGCAGGAAATGAAACAGAAAGTAAAGCTCACCAAGTACTCACTGATGTTGACGGAGGATGCGGCATGCGGGCAAGGGAAGGTCCTATGGACAATGCGTTGGTTCCAAAGTTTAGTTAGTGGGGAAATTCGAATAGGAATTTTAGGGCGGCTTGCAAATTTGCAAGAATTTGGGGGTTTTGGTGGAGTGGAGGAATGTCGGGAATGGTGGTGGATGCAAGGCAAGTGACGGTGGCTATGATGGGTGTCGGAGGAGGCGAAGTTGGTTGTGTGGGGGGTGTAACAGAGAAGGGAGGGTTGTTTGTGGCCATAGATGTGGCAGGGAGGCTAGGGCGGTGTCGCATGTGACTGGAATGGTGGGAAAAATATCCGGTGGAGGAGACTAGCGGATGGATATTGACGTGGCGATGGTCGGAGCTTTTGCAGTGGGAGGCAGTGGCTGGGAGGGGCCATGTGGCAGGATACAACGACTTGAAGGGGCCTTGTGACATGATACGGTGGCTAGAGGAAGTCCTGTGGAAGGAGATTGTGGCGGGAGATCACCGAGGCATTGCAAGGGAACGGGAGGAGGCTCGCTTGAGGCTGGAGGGGCGGTAGGAGGCGCTAGGGCTAGCGTCGGCACCAGTAGTGGCAACGAGAAAGAACCTTAGTGTCGGCACCAAGGTCTGTGGGCGCCGGCACCCACTGATTGAGTGGTTCGGGGCAGGGAACCGTGTAACTCTCGATAATCTCAATTTGCCCTAGTCGTATGATATATAAGGGGAGGGGATTTAGTTTAAATCATCCGACGGACTTAAACACACGATTGGATAACTTAACGTAAATCTCATAATACAAGTCCAAAAAAAGATAGAACTATGAAAAAATTGCGACGAACATTGTGGCGGTCTCCGACCGCCAATCCGATGATCCAAAAATCATCAATTTCGTAAATCACACAAATGTGACAAGATCAATCTTCATCACTAAGGAAAGCTTAGTTCAATAGCTTTGGTTTGGAGTTAGTGCGATTTTTGACATATTTTGTGTTTTGTTCAACGTAATTGTATTTAAAGACAGTGTAAAGTACACACATGTCCATAAAGTAGATAGCACTTCACATTATTCCATATTTTAAAACCCTTAAGCTACTATATGCCTAAACGTAGGCTATTTGAATAGCTACTCTATTAATTTTCACATACACTCATGTGACCTTGCAAGTGATTGTCTTTATCATTTTGTGAGAGAAAATCACCAATATATCCTACAACCTCATCATCGTCTTTGCCCTCCCCGCTACATCCCTCTAACCTTCGCTACCATCAACACTCCTCTATCGAGTCTCATTGTCGCTTCATTATGGTGCCGAGTTTGATGCGCATAGGCTTGCGGACAAGTGACACATGCTCGTACGATCGGCCCCACTACGTGAGAGCTATCTCAAAAACACAGTTACCTTTATGAATAATATTGTATTCATAATTAATTTAGTGTTATCTTTGAGTGTAAATTGTCTTGTAGCAAGATCTTCATCTATATAAGGAGTCCTCCTAGTTTCACTCCTTTCGAAGCGAAAGGATCTTAGAAGAATCTTGCCCTCAAGAGTTCGGATAAAGAGCATGTTTCAGTATTATGTATTCATTGTTCCTCTTAAATTATGTAAATTTCATTCTTTGTTAGCCATTGGCTATTGATTGGTCCGACCTCTGACCTCCACTGCTATCAATGATCGACTGCCTGAAACCGTTTCATCCTCCCTTCCGCCATGATCGCTGTTGCGAACTCTCTGCATGCCCGCTTAGACAGGATGCCACCATGGTCAACCTCCTCGCCATGGCGCGAGATTTTCATCAACGACTACATTCCCCCCCCCCCCCCCCCCCTGCAATGCAAGTCCCAACTTTTACCACTGCTAGACTCGACCGATTAGATGGGATCGACGGGCGGATGAAGTACGCGGAGCAAAAGAAGATACTTCAGGTTGTAACCACTATGGCTGTGTCCTCCATCGTGTCACAAGAATCCGATGATGAATCATATGTTCAGTTGCCACTGAGAAAGAAGTGCAACCACAACAACAATGGATGATCCAAGAAAGTTTCCTCGTCCATGAGCTCGTAGTCGTGCAGGCAGAGGTTCTGGATGAACACGACGTACTTGTTGTCGAAGACCCACACGAGTAACTATTGGCAAAAATGAAGGAGATGACAGCCAATCAACGCTGTCTCTATCATCCTGAATCCTCATACCACC
The DNA here is from genome assembly GCA_033032865.1 of Dactylorhiza incarnata. Classification (NCBI taxonomy): domain Eukaryota; kingdom Viridiplantae; phylum Streptophyta; class Magnoliopsida; order Asparagales; family Orchidaceae; genus Dactylorhiza; species Dactylorhiza incarnata. The sequence goes on along the minus strand of JAWHQI010000123.1, from coordinate 3,209,690 downwards.
GCCACGGGCCGCGGTCCACCAGAAGGCATCACCAACCCTGGATATGACAATGACGCCACCTGCGACCATCATACAGATCTTTCACGCCAGAGCTAACCACCTGCTTTCCAATTTTCCAGACTCGCTTCTCCTTTCCCTGTCATCGAGCAACTCAACACACTTTTCCCTTTCATCGAGCCCAGTCCCATGTCTGACACTTCTTTCCACATAAATTCTATTTGCCACCCATTTACAACATAGTCTTCCATATACATTTCAGCCCGTCCTATCCCTTCCCGCTGACTCCACCAATCTCAAGTCAAGCATCTCAAGTGTTAATCAACGGCCTAATGCCATTGTGCTCCACGGCTACCAAGTCACACCAAATCCTGCCTCTCCTTATCCTGGCTACTCAAAAGACCCAATAAATTTCCACCCAAAACACCACCAAGCCAACAAATTTTCTTCCCTTCACAACCTCGAAAAAATAAGTTCGGCTACTCTAAAGGCACCCAATAAATTTTGGCTACTCTAAAGACACCAAATCCCGCCTCTCCATATCCTGGCTACTCCAAAGATACTCAATAAAGTCCCACTCAAAACATCACATAGCCAACAAATTTCCATCCCTTCACAACCTTTAATTCCATTAGTCCAAATCAAACTCACATGCCCTCATGCCTATAAACAACTTATCTCATTCCACCCTCATTACAATTTCTTCGATAATATTTGGTCATATCTCGATTTCCCGAGTCCCTCGCTGCACTTTCAACATCCGGTTTCCTCTACAACGACGCCTTCTGCTCCTATAATGATTTTTGGTACCGCCAACATCGTTAAAGACCCCGACAAGTTTGCTATGTTACTCTTCATCTCATCACGACTTGGGCCGAAACCATGATCCAACTGGCATGCACCCATCGTAACCAAAGCCTTCACGTCTTCTTCCCCTCGTTCGACCTTGGGGACAAGATCGATTTTCAAGATGAATGTATAGATACGCATATGCCTACAGACAAGTGACGTACATCCGATGATCGGTCTCACTACGTGAAAGTTCTCTCCGAGGCGTTCTTACCTTTATGAATAATATTATAATCGTAATAATTATGTATTTTGTCTTTTAGTGTAAGTAGTCCTGCAGCGAGGTCTCCATCTATATAAGGGGCTCGTAGTTAGAGAGTTGGATTATATTGGATATTAGTGTGTTTGGCTCTCTTCAGAGAGAAAGGCTTTCAGAGAGGTCCTACTCAAGAGTTCAGAGATAAATGGATTTAGCATTCCTCTTTAATCCAGTAAATTTTGTTCTTCGATAGTTTTTAACTATCACAGCTCCTCACTGTTGTTCGACGACCCACTCCTCTACTTTCATATCCCTCCCATTGGCTAGCTCCACCTCCATCTCTGTTCGGTTCAATTTATCCCCGCAGTGCTACTCTCATCCTCAATTTCTTCACCATCCACCTTGATGGCCCCATCTTCTTCACTCTTCAAGCTCTCAAATCTACAATAAATGATTGATTCTAAAATGCCTATTCTCAAAAATGAGAATACACTACAAATCAAAGAAAAGGATGGAGTATTGCAATTGCCGAACAATGAAGTAACGACATGTCAATGGATCCTTAATTTTGAGTTTAAAAACGTCGCAGATTAGGGTATTCTAGCAAAACTAGCGACATTGTTATGATAGGGGCCTACATGTAAGCAAATAGTAATTTGAGGCACATAGATAACGTGCCTTTTTGAAATGGGATAAACAGGATGTGTGATCCATACCTCAAGAATATGCATGTAATTTACCCTTTAAAATATCAATGTTACTGGGGCATATGAATGCATAAGAATAAACATGCCATCAAGATAGGATAAAGATGCCATTCAAAAGAATTTGTTATAGACAGCAAAACATGCTATCTAAACAACATTATATCCCATCTTTAAACCCTAAACCCTAACTCGAACAGCTCCTAAAGCACATAATGCTTTCTAATCAGTGTACATTCCATTGCCTGTAGATAGAATACGGAGTTTTTTTTTTAAGAAAATTTGACCTCATCATTCTGGGAAATCGAAATCATTACGTTTGAGGCATTTGTGTCGTGTATAAGATCTACCAAACGTTTTCTCAGTGTACAAGCAACCAAATGAACCATGATTAAAAGAAGGGGACTGATCTGAACTCTTATTTATAAGAAAAACGAGAGGAGTAACATCATGTGACCTGACCGCCCCCATACAGCTCCTTGAGACTGAGATCGGAGTATTCCGTTTCCACTAGGTCGGAACTTGTGATGCCGCCATTTATGCTATCGTCAGAATCCATGGTGCCGGAGCAAGATCTGCAACTCCGGCTGAATTTGCTGCGCCTGATGGCACGAATCGGCGTCCTCCGGTTAAAGATAAGGGTAAGGGTTTGGTGAGAAATTATCGGCGCCATACACCGCGTGGACGGAAGTACTGCCCCGGCGGCGGCGCTCCATCCACAGGTAATCATGCTTTACCGTCTCACGGTAGCTCCCCAGCTTTGTTCTATCCGGTCGGTATTTTTAGGTGAATTTTCGCACCTAAATTGATCAAATTACTAATAATTCTTAAAATACTCTCTAGTATTTTTAGAATACTGCAGTATTTCGCCCGCCGTGAGATATTAGATTGTATAACTGCATTATTTCTCTAATCTAAAACTAAGTGAGAGAAATGCACCTAAATTTATTTTCCCCCTCACACCCTGATAACTACGATAATTATAGGCTGTGGGCGTGCTGAGCCACCGCTCTTCCAAACAGATTATTGAGAACGATATATGATGTGTCTAACTCTAAACAAACAAATAAAAGTTTATGGTTAATTACCCTAAATTTTCCTATAAATTAGTATTTTAAGAAAGACGACAAAGGCGAAAAAGGCGGGGCTTGAAACTTAACCAAGAGTGTTTCATCAACATTCGTTACTAACTACCCTACATAATATTTCTGATTAATATGTAATAAAATTATATATGTAAAGTGATAGTACATGCACCCTCCGCGCAGCCGCGACAATACTCTTGGTTGATCGCTTTCCCTATAAGCAATGTGAATCAGGGGCGGATCCAGAGGGGAGCCCGATGGACACTGACACCCCCATTATTTTTCAAAATTGTTAGTGGATTTGGATTCCTCTCGTCAAAGCAATGAATTTTGACTATTTATATGTCAAAAACGGTGGTCAGATGAGGGAGAAACAACTCCGATAAGATGAAAGCGTTCTCACGTCACATAACTGGTTTGTTTTGGGACAAATATTGGCTATTCGCGGACCAAGGTTGGCTATTTGTAGACCAAATTTGGCTATTCGTAGACCAAGTTCAGCTATGTGCACTCCCAAAATTAATTTCCAACATGTGACTCACGAGTCACGACCCTCCTACTCACCCCACTAGCATTTGTGTTTAGAAATTTTTTGTGCACCCCCATTTATAATTTTCTAGATCCGCCACTGATGTGAATGACATCACTATTACTCTCAAACACCATGCATGAGTATATACATCGAGCGAACTAATAGCGCTAACTTCACCTCACGCTGCCTGCAAGAGGCCGTGAGCCATCAATAGTACTGTCATGGCCTCACGGTGAATCCCTCGTGCACTATCACTCGTATGATTCCATGCATGATTTTGATTGTAACACCGACATTAATTAGCGCAATTAATATTTGATAAATAATAATGTTTCATGAGTTCCAAAATTTGTGAATCGGTGGGGCACCACATAAATGCCTCTTTTTTTTTTTACTTCTGTCCTCCCAAAATTGGCTGCCAAGTAATATAATCCAAGTTGATTGTGTGTATCTGGAATTCTTGAAACCTACTCGAATGAATCTCTTTAGGTTTAGGATTACAATTAAATAAAAATATACAAATTAAATTTAGTTATGAAAAGTCGAAAATTTTGTGATAAATAAAGATAAAATTGGAAAGACACCAAAGGGTCTTTTTCACCAATATATTTATGTGCAATGAGTTGTAATAAAAAAGGGATAAAATTGAAAAGATAAATATTTCATCAAAATGTTTATATATTAGACACGAACACACATATGTGCATGCGCATGCGCACCACAGACACGCACACACAATGGCAAAATTAGGATTTAAAGTTTTAACATAGTCAAGGCACCAATTAAAATTCAAAATGACATGTTATGAGTAACAAGAACATGTAGCTGAGCTCGGTTCACAATAGGGCTCGATCTCGAACAAGTTCTTTCATGTCAATTGGCTGTTTCATCTCCTTGATTGTTGGCAAAAATCCTACTTGTGTGGGTCTTCGCCAACAAGTGCATCGTGTTCGTCCGCAACCTCGCCCGCATGACCACAAGCTCATGGATGAGGAATCTTTCTTGGATCATCCATTGTTGATGTGGTTGCGCTCCTTTCTCAGTGGCAACTAGGCATGTGATTCTTCATCGAAGACTTGCGACACGGCGGAGGTCGCAAGCAATATAGTGGTTACAATTGTTGGGATTTTCGGTCGCGAAAGCGCAATCCCCAGGAACAACTAAATACACAGTCACAGGTAAATACGTAATTCACACAATTTTATTAGCACAATAAAATAAATAAGTACTCAAATTAAGAGATACAAGTCCGAAAAATACTGCAGAAAAATGGACTACGAAAATCCGCAGGGGTAATATGAACTTGACTGCAATCCGTAAAACGGACGCACAAGATTCGTACAAGAACAAACCTTCGTCGTATTCAGACGACCAACCGCCACCGTCACCACCAAGAAGAGATCCAAGTCAGGACTTGAACATGTCGCGAACACGCAGCCCGCCAATGTCGCCACTTGTGCACAACCACCACAGCCTACAAGCATGCAACCACCGAGCACTGCGCACCTTGCCGCAGCCCGCGAATCTGACGCCTTGCGCTACCCGCACGCTTTCGCTATTCGTTGTCGATGCAGCCCGCTATCGGTTGTCGACGCCCACCGTCGTCTTCAGCCGTACACTACTACTCTCCTCTTCAAGGCTTTACCTCTCTTTGGTTTGGCTTTTGGTGTGTCCTTCAAGCTTGCATCTCTCTCCTTTTATAGGGTGAATTCGCATGCCTTAGCCACTTTCCAAGAAGCTTCCTCATTCAAAGTACATGGGTGGCTTGAAGAAAAGTCCGCATTGGCGGCCGGTAGGTGGGAAAGATGAAACATATGAGTTTGACTATTCAAAACCAACTCAACAATCACCACCTTGGTTTGAATTTCAAACATCACATTCTGCACAAAGCATTATCTGCACGAAGCACTGTCTACACGAAGCAATATCAGCACAAAGCACTAATCTGCACAAAGCACCACCTCATGTCTAAGGCTTCAGCCGACTTATCGCAAGTCGAACTCCATCTCTGCTCTTGTTCACTTATAAGATGTCGACGCACCCAGATCGCAAAAGCTGACTCGCCGAACTCAAGTCACAGAAGGGCGATCCACTGCACTGTAAGACCCCATTTTTTTTTCAAACACCACCGGGTCTTAGGCCCAGAACCGCCGTTTTGCGGTGACACCTTCACTCGGGAAGGTCGCCACTACAAAATGCCGATTCTGCCGGCCAAATCGATCACGAAGAAAAGTACATTAAAGAAGACAAGTCCACAGAATCAACATGAAATATAAACGTCCACATGATATAACTGAATAAAAAGATAACAAAGGTACAATAATAAAGGGCTCGTGCCCTGTACATCATATCCTCACTACAAGATCACTCGCGGAAGCTAACTACTAAACACTCACAGATCTTGAATCCTGTGCTCCTGTACTAGACTGGCCCGCCTCCGTCTGCTCCGGCCTCTGGTGTTGCTGCGTCTCCTCGAACCCCTAAAATGATATAGTCCACCGACCGTTAGTCAAAAAGACTAAGCCTTATGTTCCCCACCCCACCCCCAATGGCTCCTAGGCACCGTGCGGGAGGATGAAGCGGAGGACAGCAAAGGGTATAACAAAGAGCAGGTGACGATGGTACATGGAATGTTTCTACACTACACATGTGTATTTATATAATTGAAACAGTAATTAAGAGCATCGTAAAAAGTATATAAAGAGCAGTAAGCAGTAAGTGTAGTAGCAAAAATTAACCATTGATTTATAGGAATGCCCGTACAAACCAATAGACCAAGGGGTCGTTTAGCAGGGCCTACCGTATAAGAAGTCTCATAACCGACTTATACGTTAGGGGTAGGTTGAATGCAATGTTTATGCTATGTCATGCAAAGTATGCTGTTATGCTATGTTCATACAAGTGCAACTCACCCACTACGACTCTATGCGCATAGACCTTTAGTTCCCCCTTTTTGGAGCGAGCTAGACTCCCAGGATACTCCCGTAGTGGCAAACGGAAGCGGTGGGTTGGGCCTCGCCCACCTCTAGGTTGGTATTCACACTACCTAACCTAGACTTATTGTACGCCTCCACTAAACCCGCGGAGCGTCTGCGTACTCTTGCTGACTAGACCGCCAGACTTTCAAGGCTAAGTGTAAATACCACACTCGCCGAGTCAACGTATTGACGTCGGTGTGAACGACCGTCCAATACCGAAGACCCACCACCTTCAATGCACAAGCAACATGTTCTACTTCCTATCTTTGAGCCATAAGCTCCCCGGGCTAACCTGCCCGCCATCAATAACCTTCCGAGCCATAAGCTCCCCGGGCTAACCTGCCCGCCATCAGTAACCTTCCGAGCCATAAGCTCCCCGGGCTAACCTGCCCGCCATCAGAAACCTTCCGAGCCATCGGATCGCGGAGCCAACCCGTCCGTACCCCAAAACACTACTGCGTCACAAGCTCTCCTGACTCAGCAATCCGCACCTTTAACCACCGGGTCTACCGCTCGTAAGACCAAACCAACTAACTTCTCGTAACCACGGGTGAGTGTGAGATGAATTATTCTTGTACACTGTCTTACTCATATAATTTAGGGCTTGTCTTGGACTTCCCGAGGGTTACCCTGTAAGGGGCTCGCTACGGTACTAGGAACTACAATGAGATGACACCCCAAAGTTCCCTTTCCCAAGACACTTAGTATTATTGATATCTACCCATAAGAAAACCCTCTTAATACTTTTCACCTGATTTAAACCTAAGTGCTTTAAGACACTAAAGGGAAGGGACGATCTTTCGTCAATCCCAAGATGACCTACCCCAAGGGTGGCACCCCACCACCCCAGAACTCATCAACCCTAATTATCTCCAGGGGTCCTCTCATATCCAAGTGATCACCACTAGACTTCTCACCTCTCCAATCAATGTACCCCAAGGTTGCTAAATTGCTAAACGCAGACCACCCTTAACGTTTTGATGCTCATGAAGGGAGGTACACTAATTAGTCAACTCCATGACCCAACAATTTTACTGGGGGTCCATGCTACCTGTTTAAGATCAAACCCAGAGTTTCATAATTTTCCCATTATTATTAATATTTAAGACATTTTTCCAAAACACAATTTCCTAGGGTTTGAACTACAAGTATACTTTTCTGACTTGCAATGCCTGCCTCGATTTTTACATAAATCAAGGGTACCTAATAATCAGTGGATATGAATTCTTAGGAAAAACCAGCAAGATTTACTATTTTTAAAAATTCCAAAACTCATTTATTACCAATAAATTCCAAAGGAGGTACCCTCATATGATCTCCAAACCTTATGAAATTTAATACAGAGGTGATTCATACTAAAATATTCAGTCCTACAAAGTTCGACCATGTTACACAAAGGGTACATTTGTAATTTCCACAAAGGATATATTTGCAATTAATTCCCAATTGAACTAGAGGTACCAAAAATATTAATCCATAAATTATGAGAAAAATACTATGGGTTTATAATGGTATGAAAGGTCATCCAGCAAAGTTTCATGCAATTACAGAAAACTAACACCCTAAAATTGTTCATCCCAAAAATTGTCAACAATATGAATAATTACAATTTGGACCTCCAAAAATCTTCCAATGGCTCTAACAAAATCTCCAGGGATTAATAACATCAAAACTAAGTTGGTGACAGAAGATGGTTAATCACTAAGTATTATTTCTTCCTAAATCCCAAAACCCTAAATATTTACAAATCTACCCAAGGATTTAATACCTAGGTTTGGCAACTCCAAACCTCACCAATTTCTCAAAGTAGCATTTTCTGGTCACCAAGATCATCTCCCCAAAATTTCAAGTCAAACCATTAAGGTTTGACCCCTCTTCCTTCATTGGCTTCTAATTGCACCCCTTTAGGGTTTAACCTAGGGTTAGGGTCAAAACCTCTCCAAATCCACCCAAACTTCTTGTGAGGGTGTTATAACACTTATAAAGCTCAGAGGAGTCCAATACACCCCTATCCAAGGACAAACTCTCATATGTCCTTCACAACCACAAATTCCACTCCATAGGGATCAAACCTATGGCCTTGAGCAAATCAACTCCAATGCTCACCAAACTTCCTCATGGGATCTCAAATTGATCCCACTGACCTTTCCAAGAAGACTCAAGTCTCTATGGACCCATTTGGCCAATGGATCACTACTTGACTAAATGCACCCCAAGGTGCTCCAACTCCATGTCCTAGGGCAAACCAACTCCCCATGACCCCATAACTCTCTCAGAGGTGATTTGGGTGATATTAGGGCAGTGGCCAAAATCTCACTCCAATAGGAGGTGGTTTGACCATGAAAAAAATCCCAAATAGCCCTTATTCACAATTTTCCCCTTAATGGACAAATCTTTGGCCTAATGATTACCTAATCAAAAGAAATCCAAATGAGTTAAAATTTTAACCAGGGGTTTATCATGACCCTAATAACACCCCACCAAAATTTGGTGGTGATTGGAGGTCATTTGACCCTCCAAATAATTTATGCAAGGATTATTAAATTTCTACAAAAACTTTAGGAAAATGTTCTCCATAAATTCTCATTTTTGGATACGTTATAGGCCTAGGCAAGACTCACTCCCAGTCCAAATTTCAAGTCATTTGGACTAGCGGATTGGTGTGGGCACCCTTTCAAAGTTCAGTCAAACTTTGCACTAAAATGGGTGCTGAGGTCAAACCAAGACTCCAAATTGGGCGAAGTCAATTTTGTATGATCTTAGGGGTCAAGGCCTACAACTTTCATGTTGGGCACTTTTTATGTAGAGGCCTCTAAGTATTTTCTATATTTAAAATTTGATTCAGCCTTTAAAAACACTACTAATAAGAATATTAATAACAAATATTAAATCTAAACAATCATTACGGCGCAGATCCGACGGCTGCTGGCCATCGTCCCCGATAGCCTACGGATGCGATTTCGCGCGCCTGAGCGATCTGATCTTCGATTTCCCCGGCCACCTGAGCGCCGCCCCGGCCAATCAACGCCACCACCACCTCCGTTGAGGTGGTGGCCGGCGACGAGCGGTGCTTGATTGGTCGGAGGTGGCCGGAATGGTGGATTCTGGGTGGAAGCCCAAACCCGATCTACGGTTGGCTTGGCTGGCTCGATCCACGGCCTATTGGCCACGATTCGAGCCGCCGATGAGTTAGATCTACACCACTGAGGGAGGAGCAGAGAACCAGACCTGCACTTGGGGGTTTTGGTGCTCCGGCCGTCGACCACCATTGCTCCTCCTTGAAAAATTTGGCACCTCCCAACTCCTTGCACAGATAACACATCTCTCTCGGGGAAGGGGGGTTTCAACTCCTTGAACCATTCTAAAGCTAATGGAGGCCTCAATTTAATGGGAGGAGGGCTCCATTAAGAGATCACCAAGTGACCCCTCCTCTCCCCCATGGCCGGCCACCCTTATGCTTCCCCCTGCCTTCAATTCCTCCAGAAAACTCCTGGAATTCCCTCCACATTCATCAGGGGAGATGAAAGGGGGCATCAATGGGGATTCCAAGGGGTGTATCCTCTTAATGGCCATGAATACCACCTTCTCTCTCCTCCAAAATTGGGTTTTTCTCTCTCCTACTTACCATGGCTGATTTTCCTCTCTCTCCTGGGTTAATTATCAGTCAAGCGTGCTGGTTGACCACTCAATTTGGGCTTAGCCCAAAGGGATTGGGCTAGATTCAAGAGATTTGACCTAATTTGGGCAAATTTGACTTTTGGTCAAATTGAGCAATTTGGTGACCCTAGGATGGGCCTTTTGGGTCCATTGGACTCCAAATTAGGTTTAGAAACTACTGGTGGGGTCAATTTGGTCACATGAGCCTTAGTTGACCCAATTTAAGCTGATTTGACCAAAATAGGCTAAGTTGACTTTGGTCAAATTGAGCCCTAGGGTTGACCCAGTCATGGGGCTTTTTGGTCCACTGGGTCCCCTATGATATGATAACACTATGGGTAGGGTCAATTTAATATGGTGATGGTCAATTTGGGTATTTAGTGAAGAATTGCCATTTTGACCTAACAAGGACATTTTGGTCAATTTACACCATTGAGGGTCCCATGATGGGGCTTTTAGGTCTACTAGGTCTCTTATGATATTCTAGACCTAGATGAGTGATCAATTTGGCATGGTGAGGGTTAATTGACTCTAATTAGGCTACTTTGATCAATTTAGGGTTATGGTTGACTTTGGTCAATTTGGCCTCTTTGGTTGACCCCAATGGGTCCTTGGTGCCCTAAGAGGACCCCTAATGGGCTAGGGATACTATGGTGAGGTCAAATGGTCATGTTAAGGCCCTAAAGTCCAACCCTAAGCTTGGTCACTGGAAATTGCTATTTGCAGTCCAAAGCACTTTCAACCCTAATCTTGCCTAAGCTAAAGGGATTTCCACACTACCAAGGCCTTGTCATGACCTTGTCAAGACAGATTCACCTGGGGGGTCTAGCTGTCTCGGGGATGTTACATGCACCATCTCAACGATCCACCATATCAACCGCAGAAATCATGAGCGTATCGCCTCGCACAGTGGTCCTCATTAGTCGGTACAGACTACCGAACTGCACAACCTTCATGAGTACGACACACCCACGTGTCACCGTCAGAACTCCTTTTCTTGCAGCAAAGTTGCAGCTACCCGAGTCCAAACTGCCCAACGATATCAGATTCTTACGCAGCTTGGGCACCAGATGTACCTTCTCAAGCATGCACACCACCTCATCATGCATCTGTATGTCCACCGTCTTTGTGCTTGTAACCTCACAACCTGAGCTGTCACCCAAATAGACCGACTTAGTCGTCACCTCCAGAGAACTGAACATCGATGCATCCGAGCACATGTGTTGCGATGCACCAAAATCTAATATTCATCCGCTGTCAGAGTCGTCATGACTCTAAGTGATGGTATAAATACCATCACTCTAGACTCCACTCTCAGATCTACCATCACCACACCCGCATCATGGACGTCTCCAGAACTATGCGCACGCTGCGGGAAATTTCTTCTGATGTGACCGCTTTGTCTATAGTGGTAGCAAATAGCTCCCTTCTTCGACGCCGACCGAGCCCGTGCACCCCTCGATCCCCTGTCGAATGCTTTCCCCAGTCCATCTACCATCAAAATATGCTCACCCCTATGAGTGGGGTCCTTCAGCATTTGACTGGACAGTAATGCCGATGTGACCTCCTCTAGCCCCACTGTATTCTTCCCATACAGGAGCGTGGTCATCATGTGTTTAAAGAACGGCGGGAGCGAGGTAAGAAATAATAGGGTCTTATCTTCTTCCTCCACCTTCGCACCAACCACATGCAATTGATTTAGAAGGCCGTTGAACACATTAAAGTGCTCATACAGGTTGCCACCCTCCTGCATCTTCAGCCCATACAATCGTTGTTTCAACAACAACTTTGTGGTCAACGACTTGGCCAGATACAATCCTTCAAGCTTATCCTAAAGCTTGATTGCAGACTCTTCGACGCCCATGTTAAAGAGCACCTTGTCGTCAACGCACATTCTGATGACGCTAGTGGCACGCTCATCCAAGTCAATCAATTTATCATCCTTTACTTCAACAACCAATTTTTCTCGTCCCCACAAAACCCGTATCATCCCTTGCTCAACTAGCATATCTTTGGCGTGAATCTGCCATAGACTAAAATTTATGCTGCCATCGAACTTCTCCACTGAGTACCGAGCCAAAGTCATATTCTTCCCCGCCATAGTTGCCCTCCGGTATGACTAGGAGCCCTGATTAATTTAAGGTCGAATTTGAAAGGATGGGAAGAGGACCCAGTCGTTCACCGCCACAGTCAAATCTTTCCTCAAATGTTCAATCAGTCACCTACAGAACCTGTCTCTGATACCACTTGTTGGGATTTCCGATCGCGGAAGCGCAATCCCCAGGAACTACTAAATACAGAGTCACAAGAAAATACGTACTTCGCACAATTTTATTAGCACAATAAAATAAACAAGTACTCAAATTAAGAGATACAAGTCCGAAAAATACTACAGAAAAATGGACTACGAAAAACCGCAGAAGTAATATGAATTTGACTGTAATCCGTAAAACGGACGCACAAGATTCGTCCAAGACGAATCTTCATCGTAGTCAGACGACCAACCGTCGCCACCACCACCAAGAAGAGATCCAAGTCAGGACTTGACCTTGCCGCGAACGCGCAGCCCGCCAATGTCGCCACTTGTGCACAACCATCACAGCTTATGAGCATGCAACCACCGAGCACCACGCACCTTGCCGCAGCCCGCGAATCTGACTTCTTGCCGCTACCCGCACGCTTTCACTCTTCGTTGCCAATGCAAACCGCAATCGGATGTTGATGCCCACCCTCGTCTTCGGTCGTACACTACCACTCTCCTCTTCAAGGCTTTACCTCTCTTTGGTTTGGCTTTTGATGTGTTCTTCAAGCTTGCAACCCTCTCATTTTATAGGGTGAATTCACATGCCTTAGTCACTTTCCAAGAAGCTTCCTCATTCAAAGTACGTGGGTGGCTTGAAGAAAAGTCCGCATTGACGGCCAATAGGTGGGAAAGATGAAACATCTGAGTTTGACTATTCAAAACCAACTCAACAACAACTTGGAGTGTCTTATTTTGCTCCGCCTACTAGATTTATCTGCATGTCGATCCCATCTAATCAGTCAAGTCTAGCAGTGGTAAATGTTGGGTCTGGCATTGTAGGGGAGGGATGTAGTCGTTGGTGAAAATCGTGCGCCATGGCGAGGAGGTCAGAAATGGTGGCATCCTGTCGAAGCGGGCGTGTAAAGAGTTCGCAACAATGCTCATGAAGGAAGGGATGGATGAAGCGGTTTCAGGCGGTCGATCATTGTTGGCAGTGAAGGTCGGAGGTCGGACGAATCAATATCCAAATTAAGGCTACAAAGGAATGAAATTTACATAATTAAAGAGGAACAATGAATACATAATACTGAAAAATGCTCCTTATCCGGACTCTTCAAGTCGAGATTCTTCTAGATCCTTTCTCCTCGAAGGGAGTGAAACTAGGGACTCTTTATAAGATGAAGATCTCATTACAAGACAACTTACACTAAAAAATAAAACACTAAATTAATTTTGAATACAATATTATTTTCTTATGTGCTCGCCAGTGTAGTGGCAGAAGGCGGAGAAGATACTTTAGAACCGGAACCACGACTCTCTAGGCAGGGCGTGCTCGGGAGGAGAGAACTATCAATAATCTCACACAAGACGAGAAGAAAATACTTCTTGGATACCTTCATGCAAACTCCACTTGACTTTAAACTATTTTAAATGAAAACCCTAACCATCTAACAACTAAGCACCACTAATATTAATAAAAGACACTAAGAATAACAATAACTAGGTCCTTCATCCGTGGCTGTAGCCCATAACATCTTACCTACATTCAAATTAAGCTTGTCCCAAGCTCGAACGAAGATCGGCCGATTTGGAAAGCTCGAACGAAGATCGGCCGATTTGAAAAGTTCGAACGAAGATCGGCCGATTTGGAATGAAAGCAACTATTCATATAGTAACACAAGAGAGAAGCGATAAATAACATTTCTCTGTTGTTAATTGAGATGTTCTTCTTAAAACATTTTCTCTAATTGTTTGTATTGGTCATATATTTTCATAGATGAGTAAGCAAATGAAAGGTTAATAAATTAGGATCGTTCTTATACAGGGACTGCGCCACCTGATCCGGCAAGCAACTCAAAATGAAAGATTGCGAAAAAAACTCGCTCGAGCTCGAGTTTGTGGAGCACAAGCTTGAGCCCGATTGCGAACTGAGTTCCTACTACATGTTATTGTTATTTAGAACATGTCATTTTGAATTTTAATTAGTGCCCGAACTATGTTAAAATTCTAGTTCTGCCCGCAGTGTATCTCTCTCTCTCCCTCTCTCTCTCTCTATATATATATATAGACACACACACACGAGTGACAGTGCATGCATGGGAGAACCCCGTGCGGCCAATGATAGTACTCTGACAGTGACAGTCCCCCAACACGATGATAGTCCCGCCACTCACCGGGAGATAAGGTATATAAGAGTTAAAAAATTTTATTTTGGAATTTCAAAATAATAAAAATTGCTTATGATCTTAAACGGAGGGTCATAGTTTCTTTGATGGTCATCCACCACTAAATCATAAAGGGACATCTTTATCTAATAGTATACGAGTGATAGTGCACGGGAGCCTCTCATGTGGCCAACGACAATTCCCCGGCAACGTCAGTGCACTGGCGCGATGAAACTTCTGCCACTCACAGTCCACTGAGTGCACGATTGCAATCTTCATCGTGTGGGAGGAATTTTTATTTAATTAAATAAAAAATATAGAGAGGAGAAGATGATTGAATGAATGACTAGGATTACTTTGATGGTCCACACCATTACACCATAAGGGGACATCTTTATATATATACGAGTGGCAGTGCACGGGCCCCCGTGCCCCCGTGCCCCGTATGATAGTACACATGTTGCTCCGTCTCTCTCTCTCTCTCTCTCTCTCTCTCTCTCTCTCTCTCTCTCTCTCTCTCTCTCTCTCCCGCATGCAGTGTGTTGTGATGCTCGTGCGATAATCACATGATCGTGTGATTGACCAGTCTGCGTTGAGCTGCAGCTAACAAATAAAAAAGTACACCCATGCGTTCGAGTGCACGACCATGTGATAAGTGTAAATAAAGATTTCAAGATTTAATCTGAAACATGGATATCAATCTAACGGCCCAAATCTCTTTCCCCTAACCTAAAATCGTGACAGAGGGTTGAACCATCTCATTTTCGGCGTGTTCATCGCAGGAGAGAAGAAGAAAGGGAGGGAGAGGAGAACTTCAGGTTCAAGGGAGGAATCCTCCATGGAGAAGATGTTGAGGTATGTCCGCACATAACAATGACACGATAAAGACCTGCAGATAGCGTGTGCACCTAGGGCGTTGCCCTACTGCTGGGAGCACTATTTATATCTCATTCCACATATGATGGGTGATAGTAGAATGCTTTGAGCTCTCATTCCTAACATTCTCAAAGTAACCGTTAGGGTTAGAGCAAGGCATTCCCGTCGCCCGATTTTTTCTTTTTCGCGTGCGGCTGCTTCGTCGCCCAGATCCCGTGCATCCCGCTCGTCGCCTTTCGTCGCCTGGATCCCGCCTGGAGAGATCGCTTCTTGCGCCGCTCTTCCTCGACATCGTGCTCTAGGGTTGTCGCCTTAGGAGCTCGTTGCGTGCGACTGCTCCTCGTCGCCTGGATCCCGCCAGAGGAGCTCCCGTCGTTCTCTCGGGTTGTGCGCGTTCCCGTGCGACATCGCAGCCGATCAAGGGCTCTCTCCCTCGTTCCCGTCCGACATCGCCGGCTGTGCGCGCTCCCGTCGTTCTCGTGTGAGAAGCACTTCGCCGATCCAGTCGCTCCAGCGTGCGACATCGCCAGATCCCTTCCTCCGGAAGCTCGATCTTCGTCCAGATCCCGCTTAGGGCTCGTCGCCTGAGCCTGTTGCTGGGGTTTTCTCTTCCAGATCTCGCCGTTCTTTGCTTTCTCCGCCAGTTCCAGTCGCCGGAGCCCGTGCCTCTCTCAGATCCGTGGTCGTCTCTGCCGGATCCTTCGCCGGAGTTAAAGATCTCAGTTTCTTTTGCCGGATCCTTCACCAAATCTGAGCTCGACTTCGCCGGATCCCGTCGATCTAGCTTGGCCGTTTTGCTGATTTTCTGCACTTGGATTGGATTGGATCCGAAGACTTGGTGGTGTTTCCTTCTCCGATCAGGTGACCTCATTCCGCATTTTTACTATTTTTTCAGAAATGTCGAAGTATCAGTCTACCGACATCCGGAAGCTCCAGTCTTTCGACGTCACCGAGTTTCTCGGGTGGAAGATGCACGTGCAATTCGACATGAAGGAGCGTGAAATCTTCTACACAGTGCTCAGTGATTACGAGACGACCGAAGAGGACGTGTCGGAGGCTCAGTGGGTGAAAGACGAGGACTTCTGCAGGGATTATCTCCTGAATTCCCTGAATACCCGTCTAGCTATTGCGTATAACAGCATCAAGACCGCGAAGGGCATATGGGATCACCTTCAAGCGCATTTCACCAAGGAGGAAGAGGTGTCGAAGTCGCTCCTCGCGGAGTCTTTCTTCAATTTCAAAATTGATCCGACTTCGCCCATCACTTCTCAGTTGGTGGATCTTGAGAATCTGCGCATCAAGCTGGCGAATGCTGAGTCTCATATCTCGGACAAGCTGTTCATTGGGTTTATACTGAGTAAGCTTCCACCTGAATGGATTCTCTTCAAGACTGAGCTGCATAGGCGGAAGGAAGGGATCTCCATTGATGAGTTCAAGCGCTTCATACATATTGAGGATCAAAACTTTGCTCAGAGACGTGCAGAATAGGTTAGTCATCCCTCCAAGGTGGCTCATTTAGCTTTGCACTCTAGTAAATTTAAAAAGAAAATTCAGCCCCAAAAGGGTGCGTCCTCTTCCCAGTTGCCGGCCAACAAGCCTTCTTCCCGCAAGAAGAAGGGCAAGTGCCACAATTGTGGGAAGTGGGGCCACTGGGCAGCTGAATGTAGATCCCAGAAGAAGGCTCAGGAAGTCTTACCTCAGAATCAGACTAACATGCTGGTGAATAGCTCTGGTCCTCAGTCATTTGTAGGGATGATGAGGCACCGTGCTAGCAGTTCTTCGTCTGACTGGTGGCTAGACAGTGGAGCGACATGTCATGCTACTAATGACAAAGCTCAGCTCACTGAAGTCACAACTGTTAAAGACTCAGTTGAAAATTGCAATGGTGGGACTACTGCTGTTACGCATGCTGGCACCGCTTCTTTGGAGTTATCTTCAGGTAAAACACTCACTCTTTTACATGTTAGAGTAGTTCCTTTTCTAACCAAAAATTTGATCTCAATGAGTTTGCTTGATAAGTCCGGTATGTCTTTTACGATTCAAAACGGTAGAATGACGTTATCCGTCAATTCACATTACTTTGGGTGCGCGTATCTAATAGATGGCTTGTATCGACTTAGCCTTAACAATGATCACATCAACCAAATCAGCACTAATTTGATTGATCCAAAGTTACTACACAACAGACTTGGACACGCAAACTATAGGAAGATGTGCGATCTAGCTAAGAGTCATAACATCCCTCTTGATACCTCTATTCGATTTGATAGGTGCGAGGTGTGTGCACAAACCAAGATCACTAGAAAACCCTTTAAGTTGGTTTCTAGGAGCACTCAACTTCTTGAGCTCATACATTCTGACCTCTGCGACTTTCGGAGTCAACCTTCCAGAGGGGGAAAAAAGTATTTGCTTACGTTCATAGACGACTCTTCCAGGTTTTGTCATGTGTACCTACTGAGATCGAAGGATGAGACTTTCGAGACCTTCAAGGTTTTCAAAACTCGTGTAGAGAATCAGCTTGGTTTGAAGATAAAGCGATTTAGAAGTGATAGAGGTGGCGAATACACTGTAACTGGTTTTAAGGAATTTTGTGCCGCTGAGGGCATAATACTTGAGACCACCGCCCCCTATTCACCCCAATCGAATGGTGTAGCCGAGCATAAAAATAGAACTTTGACTGAAATGTTGAATTCTATGCTTTTAACTGCTGGCCTGCCTTCCTCCTTCTGGGGCGAAGCAGCTCTGACTGCTAATCACCTTCTGAATAGGTTGCCGCACTCTAAGCTGTCGTCGACACCTTATGAGCTTTGGCATCAGCGTCCTTGTAGATACGACACTCTGAAGACTTGGGGTTGTATCGTTTATGTAAGGGTACAAGACCTTAAGAGATCCAAGGTGGGACCAAAAACCACAACCTGTGTTTACCTAGGGTGTGCTGAAGATAGTGCAGCTGATAGGTTTTTTGATCTATCCCCTCACTCGGTGATAGAATCTCGTGATGCTACGTTCTTTGAAAATAAATTTGTCAAGGATCTAGGCACTAACCTATCTGGGTCTACAGATATGATTTCAGAATCTCCTGTGGAATCCGAAGCAGGCCCCTCACACACCGCTCTCCAATCGTTGGAGGATGTTCCCCATCCGCTCAGAACGTCTACAAGAGAGCATTTTCCTAAGGATTTTGGTGAAAACTTTGTCACCTATCACTTAGAGGATGATCCATTCTCCTACCAGGAGGCAATGCGATCTAGAGATTCGTTTATGTGGGCAGAAGCCATTGAATATGAAATGGACTCGTTGCTACAGAACAATACCTGGCGTCTAGTTGACTTGCCCAAAGGCGCAAAAGTCATTGGATGTAAGTGGATACTTAAGAAGAAATTAAATAGTGATGAGTCAGTAGCTCGCTATAAGGCACGTTTGGTTGCTAAAGGCTTTAAGCAACAGGGGGAGTGGACTACTTCGACGTCTATTCACCTGTGTGCCACCTATCGACTATTAGGATTCTTCTAGCTTTAGCCTCTATCGAGAACTTAATAGTTCATCGGATGGACGTAAAGACAGCCTTCTTGAATGGAGAGCTGAACGAAGAAATCTACATGACTCAACCTGAGGGTTATGTTGTTGAAGATTCTCAACATAAGGTGTGCAGATTAAATAAATCAATCTATGGGCTTAAACAAGCGCCTAAGATGTGGCACCTCAAGTTTGATCAAGTGGTAAAGAGCCATGGATTCCAGTCCAGTTTCTCTGACAAATGTCTTTATCATCGATCAATGTTGAATAAAACAGTCATCATCTGTCTCTACGTTGATGATATGTTAATATTAGGGTCAGATCTCTCGGCAGTGAGTGATGTCAAATCCACTCTTGCGGAAGCATTCGACATGAAGGACCTCGGTCCAGTTGATACTCTTCTAGGTCTTAAAGTCTGTATCGACGAGCGTGGAGTCACACTCAGTAAGGCTCACTATGTGGAGCAGTTACTGACGACCTGGGGATATGCTGATTGCAGATCAGTTGAGACACCAGTTGATCACACTATCAAGTTGAGTCCGAATGAAGGGACCACCGTTGGTCAGGTAAATTATGCTAAGATCATTGGTAGCCTCATGTATGCATCGTGCTGCACAAGGCCAGACATTGCTTACACTGTAAGTATGCTGAGTCGTTTCACGAGTAATCCAGGAAAGGAGCACTGGGATGCCCTAGATAGGCTGATGAGATACCTTAAAGGTTCAAAGGATCTAGCTCTGTGCTACACTGGATATCCGCCTACCGTTGAAGGTTATTCAGATGCCTCGTGGTGTTCTGAAATTGGCAATAGTAAGTCTACGAGTGGATTCATATTCACACTGGGTGGAGCTGCTATAACTTGGAAATCAAAAAGGCAGACTTGTATAGCCTTGTCGTCTATGGAGTCTGAACTATTTGCCTTGGCTTCAGCTGGTGAAGAGGCAGATTGGATTCGGAATTTGATTCTTGATATTCCACTATCTAAGTTACGAGTCAATTTGTTGAGCTTGTATTGCGATAATCAAGCTGCTGTTCAGATCGTTCAAAATGCTCTCTATAATTCGAAACAGAGACATATACGACTGAGACATGCTCTGTTGAATGATCTTAAGGAGCAAGGCGTTATCACCTTGGTCGATGTGCGATCGAAGGATAACTTAGCCGATCCTCTGACAAAAGGAATGCCCAAAGTCAGGTTTATCAAAACCGTGGGGGAAATGGGACTAAAGGCGATTTAGATCAGCCTTAGATTTTCGTTTTGATCAAATCTGATTTCCTTTGTCCATAGTAAGCTTTGTTGTGTTTCATTGATGTTCTACGTTGCTGATTGTGGATCTGGTAAGTTTGCGTTCATTCCAAATTGATGAATGCGATCTCGCTAGATTCCTTCTTCCTGTGTTGAGATGGTATCATTCCAAACTTGATGGTATTCATTTTGACATAAGGGGACAGTGACAATGACATTCCAAATTGGTACACAGATTTAGCTACGAGAGCCTACTATAAGAAGTTCATATGTCGTTTCGTTTCTTGAAACCGACAATGATTTCTCGATTAGAACACACTATTCCCGATAGTTGGAGCACTCCACACACTCAGAACTCTGGTCTTTCTACGTTCTTTGTCGAACTAGATATACGTAAATTCAATTGTATGGATTCATTCTAATATGAAATTCATTTTCTGGATTTACAGACACCGAAGGAGTAGGAGGAGTACCTGCTGATTGGGACATGGATGAGGATGACCTATTGGACGTCTAGAGCCGACGCCTTTCTTCTGCGTCCATCTTATCTTTTGTTTATGACATTGCTAGTAGTTCTTTTTGGCTGGTGACTTGTTTGCACTATTTTCTCATTTCCTATTTTGCATATGTTTGTTTATGTTTTGGACACTATGTTTTGGTAGATTGCTAGACTAGAGCTCGTACGAGACTCTGTGTTGGATCCTACTTGTTTTATTAGCTTCTGTGATGGTGATTTCATTTTGCTGATTTACCTTGCATAGAACTATTGTGTAGCCTGTCCTTTACTGTTTTATTCATATGCTTGAGAACTCTGATTCGAGATCGGAAAATCATAATTTCTCATTTTGCATAATAGTTTCATCACCATCTTTTTCCAGTAAAGTAATTTCTTCTTTCAATTGAAATTTTACAGCATCCGAATGATTTACTATTTTTTGTTTTCCTTTTAGATCTACATTCTCAATGGTTACAAGAGAATTTCTCTGTAAGAGAATCTTAGTTTTTCTTTCTACAGCAAGTTGTACTGCCATAATACAATAATGTTTAATTTAAATTCATTAGAAGTGAAATAAAAAACATTAAAAATTTATTAGGCACTTGTTCTCAATGGATTCTTGTTTACTAGTAAATCATGAAGAGCTTTCTTATACAGTCTCACCTCAGCTTTCAACTATGAACTTTTTTCTTATTCTCTTCTGATCTGATTTATTATTGTACTCCTTCTGATTTCGTTTATCTTACTTTTCCTTTTCTTTTGTTTTCTGGGCACTCAGTTGCTATATGCCCATATTTTTTGTAAGAAAAATAAATAATCTCATTTGCATTAGATGCAGTTTTATCATACTTTAGTTTATTCTTAGAGGCGTTGTACTTTTATCTAAAATATTCATCTCTTATGCATTTATTGACCCTTTTGGCTACAAGTCCAACCAGTCCACCTTCCAAAGCTGATCCCTCATCATGAGAGCCCTTAGAGTCACAAACTTTTTTAGAGTAGACATAGTCTTCTCCTTTAGTTCACTTTCTCCTATAATTTTAAGGAGCATCAATAATTTGGGAAGTGCATTAATAATTTATCATCAATTTATATCACTGAAAATTCTTTATCTAGTACTTAATTTACTAACAATTAGATTGAATTTTTGATATATTTTAGATACACGATCTTCTCAAGTTCTTTTTTTAATTTTTCATACTATTAGATCTGCAACTCTATTTAGGGAGCCCCCGATTTCTTCAATAGATTGGCAGTTCACTACTCTTTGTTAGATAATATCTGTCATAGTAGAGACAAGAATATTCATTATCTTTTGTATCACAAAATTTTGTCTTCGTATTACCTTCACTTCATTCAACCTTAGGTTCTAGAAGTCTTTGCCATTAGCACCCACTTTAGTAGGGATATCGGAACCTATCATAATTGAGTAAAAAAATACTCTCATCAATTGAATTCATATATAATTTAATTCTAGATTTCCATAGTAAAAACTTTTGTAAGTTATACATAGGAGGTCTGGTTGTAGCATAATCTCTAAATTGTGTATAACTCATGAGCGATTAACAATTAGAAAATAATTCTCAAAATCAGAATGTTGATTAATCAATGTGTTAACCTTTTAATGATTAACGTATATCTTATACTAATTGAAAGTGTGAAAAACAATCTGAAAATCTTAAGTCTAATTACTCTAGAGGGGGTGAATCGAGTACTAAAATTTATCACCATAAACAACCACAAATTCAATCATTGTTCATATATTATCATAAAACTGTAAAGAAAGAACAGAAAGAAAAATAAATATAAGTTATAGATCTAGCAATCAATTCAGATGACACAAGAAGCTTATAAATGTCCCCTTAAAATTGGTTGTCCTCTTTTCTACCATGAACATGTAGGAATCAATTATCCACTATCCAATATAAATGGCCAGAGTCTTTTGATAAGAAGACTAAAAAAACTATAACTCTGAATCTTTTGATAAGAAGATTCTAAGAACAACTACGTCTTTTGATAATGAGACACTTAGAATCAAATCCTGAATTCTTTACAGAGGAATTCTAGAAACTCTTTGTAACAGGAGTTCAGAAGAGTCTTAATCTTTTTTCACAATGTGATCCAATCTAGGTTCAGACAAAATCTAAAATTTTGTGCAGTGTGGATACAACGTTGAATTAATTTGTTCTTATTCTTCAATAGGAGAAGTGGGAAGCCTAAGAAGGATTTCTTTTCTTCAAGAACTGATGAATGCAGCATCAATCTTTGAGATATAAGGAAAGAATGAGAGAGAGAGAGAGAGAGAGAGAGAGAGAGAGAGAGAGAGAGAGAGAGAGAGAGAGTAGTCATAGAGAAGCATAAGATAGTATTAGAGGAAGATGATTTTTTTTTTCAATTTGTATTTCTCTTTATATACATATATACTCTTATTGTGCCCCTTTCTTCAGAGTTCAAAGTCCTTCAAAATATGGCAAATCTAAACTTTCCAATTCTTGAATTTTTCTCTTACTAAAATATCTAATATACTAGGAAAACTCTTTCTTAATTATTAGTCAAATGTGCATTCCTTTCTTATTCCTGCAACGACTTAAACTGAATCTAATACAACCTTAATCATAGTCTGAAATAGCTTAAGAAGATTTTTTTTTATACTCTGTCACAAGTCGATGCAAGCTGTATTTATTATCTGCACATCAGTTTACTTAGTTGTTTTGCTCTGAGCTCTGAATATCCTCAGCTTACTCTGACTGTGGAGAAGTCGACAAACTCCGAGAATGATTTTAATGTACGTCGATTACTACTTAACGCAAGATCTCTAGATTTGACGTTTAATTTAGTTCTTCAGTTGTGCTTCAACCTATCACCTATTAAGTACAAACGAACTTCATGCCTTTCTATACATACGTAAGTCATATTTTATATCACCTAACATAATTTGAGCTATCAAATCAAAAAAAAAAATCCCAACACTAACTTTTGGTAAATACAGAGAACTTTTTTTTTGTTTAGTTACTTTATTTTATTATAAACTGTTATTATTTAGGAGGGAAGAAATAAATATTGGGAGAAAAAGTTTAAATTTAATTATCAAATTATTTTTGCTAACAATGTTAGTGACCGAACTTATATTTCGTCACTAAAGATATGTCTTTAGTGACCGAACTTATATGTGGTCACTAAATACGTGTCTTTAGTGACCGAACGTCTATTTCGTCACTAAAGACATGTCTTTAGTGACCAAATACATTTCGTCATTAAAGACACATCTTTAGTGACGAAATATATATATCGTCACAAAATTTCTGTGACTAAAGATCAGTTTTTTTTGAAGTGAATTCATCCTTACTTGCGGTTTCAAGTATTGTTGTTTTCAGGAATGATTTCTCTTCGCTATGATGCAGATTGTTCTTCAAATTTCTTTGTGGAAATTTCTACGGTTTGATTTGAATGAGATATTTCATATTTGCTTGTAATATGTTGGAATGTTTGGGGGAAATGCCTGGAATCGAGATGGCAGGTTCACTTGAATTTGTACTCAGGAAAAGTATACATTTCTCTTTGGGCTATATATTCTCTGCAGATTGATCATGCGCTTGAGGTTGAAGGAATCTATTGTGGTTTGCTTAATTCAAAAAAGTGTGAATCTTTATTCATTGAGATTACGTTGTGATAATAAATTTGAAATTTTGTTTGTAGAATTGTTTAATGGAAGTTGAGGCAGAATGCATACAATCAATTGGGTTAAGGAAACTTGTTCTTGATTTTTTTTTTACTTATGCTCTAGCTTAGGTTAATGCAGGGTAAGGTTAGCCTAAATTTCACCCTTGTGTTGAGGCTCTTCCCCGTACCCTTGCTACACGGGGATACTTTGTGCACCAGGCTGCCCTTTATGCTTTAGCTTAGGTTATAATGAATGTCCCCAAGTTAGTATTGCATGTGTTTTTAGCTTACAGGGGAATGTTGGAGTTCATTTCTAAACTAATATTTTACTTTTATCACAAGATGGGTTAGTTGATTGAGTGCGAAATGCGAGTAGATATCTTAGTTTTGCCGTTACTATAAAAGGTTTTGATAAATTGTGGTAGCAAAGCTAGACAACGTGTAATATTAAGTTGAGACAGAGCTGAATTTTATTGTGAAAATCAATGCAAAAGCAATGTGACAAAGCTAAGTTTTGGAGTGATATATTCATTTAAATTATTTTGGTGAGTGTTTTGCTATATTTTATTGCATAGAAATGTTGAAAAATATTAATTTTATGAGCTCTATTTTTTTTATAATTACTTAGAAAATCATAGTTTTTTTAATCATTTGAATTGTTTGCTAATAATAAAAAATTAATCAAGAGGTTGTAAAAAAAGACTTATTTGATAATAGTCAAAAATTACTAATAGAGGAAAATAGTTTGAGCTTTATTTTTAAATACTTTTTAATCTCTTAATCATATTTTAGAGAAGAAAAATTTGTAGGTGAGAAACTATCACCCAAGATCATGATGAGAGGAGCCCATCTAAGCCGTTGATCACAGATCATACGGTTGTATTTTTTCTAAATACTCTTGTATTTATAAGTAATAATAATGTCAGTATTTTATATACCGTCCGATCTGAGATCATACAGTTGTATTTCTCTCTCACCTAATTCTAGATGAGAGTTGCGCACCTAAGTTTCTCTCTTTAGAGGAAATATATGTTCATTTCAATCTCCCTCATATTCATTTTTAATTACTTTTAATTACTTTTTAATACATCACACCGACCTTGCCGCCCGATAAATATTGTGCACTAAAAATTCGTGTCCAAATAAATGAAAAACTTCCATCGTGAACGCATAGAAAGGATCGCCGGTTAATCAGACGGACCAGATTCCGTTAGCGTCTTAAAAGAACCCCGTAATAATCGAGTCGCACTTATATAGATCTTATCTGCTATAAATGGCATATCCGTTAATACCACATACTCCGGTGGCCAAGTATTATAGTTCGCAACCGCCGATCTTCACATCCCGTTTTCCCCTCGCCAGTGCATGCAACGCAACTGCCAAGTAGCGGCGCGGGCGACAGGTGAGAGAGAGAGAGAGAGAGAGAGAGAGAGAGAGAGAGAGAGAGAGAGAGAGAGAGAGAGAGGGTGGCTGGGAGCTTTTTCCGGCAATCTGGATGAATATTTCCGTCTCCTCCGCTTCCGGCAGACTCTGCACCATCATATAAAGCTCACCTCCACCTTCACTTAACTTCGATCCATATCCAACATCGCACAATCCCATACTCCTACTTCTCGATCTAATCCCTTCCGGCTTCCCCTCCCTCCGCCGTCACCTCCTCTAGATTCCGGCAAAGATGGTGACCGTGAACACTGCCCGGAACATCGTTGGGATCATCGGTAACTTCGTCTCAACACATTTGCTTTTCTCAGGGTTTCGCTTAATTTTTTACGGTTTTCTTTGAACTTTTTCTTCCGATTTAATTTTCTTTAAACTTAACTTGATTGTCGATCGACACTGGATTGGGTTAGGGAATATAATATCGTTGGGTCTGTTCGTGTCGCCATGGCCGACATTCGTGAAGATATGTAGGAATAAGGCGGTGGAGGAGTTCTCGCCGATCCCTTATCTCGCGACTCTGCTCAACTGCATGCTGTGGGTCTTCTACGGCTTACCCATTGTCCATCCCAACTCACTCCTCGTAGTTACCATCAATGGCGCGGGGCTTCTGCTCGAGGGAATTTATCTCACCATCTTCTTCGTTTACTCCCCGAAAGAGAAAAGGGTGGGCTACTGATTCGATCCAAGTTTCCTTACAGATTGGTTTGCAAATAAATATCGCCATCGATCGATCGATCTAGGGTTTTGATTGACGGTTGTGCCATTTATCGATGTCTGCGTGCAGCTGAAGCTGATAAAGATCCTCGCCGGGGAGATTGCGTTCATGGCGGTGGTGGTATCGGTGGTGCTCACGACGGCTCATACTCATGAGAAGAGGTCGCTCATAGTCGGCATCCTCTGCGTCATCTTCGGCACTTGCATGTACGCCTCCCCCCTCTCCGTCATGGTACGCTTTCGTTTCCTTCCATCTCCTTCACCTAATACAAGTCGGTTTTGCCTACTTCGAAACAGAATTTTCTGATCCTTCGGCTGCTAAACAGAGTCTTAGGTTACGACCATTAAGGTCCGGTTCATGCGGTCGTAACTACTTGACCGGTGAAAATAAATCCCCCTAAACGGAGCCTAAGACTCTGTTTAGCACTGCGGCAGCGGTTGTCAACGCGGTGATAACTAGATTGGGCGAGATTGAGATTTCAGAAATGAAATTGGAGCTCAATTCCAATGAAATGAATTGCACCACAATTTCAATTTGAAGGCTCCAATTTCTCCAAGCGAATGGTCCAAAAGATTTGTCATCATTAAACTCATCACAATAGCCTAATTATATAAAAATGAAACTCAATAATGAGATTAATGCTTCATTTGGTTCGGCGGTGGCGTATGCAGCCGGCGGGTCCAAACGGAGCATTTGAACCGGAGGGGGGAGGCGGAGCAGGAAACGCTTCATTTAGACGTCTTTTTCTCTGTCCGGTGGGTGCAAACGGAGCAAACGCCGCCGGCACCTGTTTGTTTACCCGCGTCCGGCGGCGTTTACTCTTACAGTGGTTATGGCCGCCACCAAAAAAAGACTAAGCCGTACATCTTAGATTTATTTATTTTGCTATTAGTGCTCTTTCCTCTAATTCCCATAAATAGAAACCCCCGAAAACCCAACTTAAATCCCTACTTCTATTTTGGTTAAGCATCACATTACCATTATTATTGCTTCGTGAAGGAGATGAAACTTTATTATTAATTTCTATTATATATATAGTAAATATCCAATCATCTCTATTGAGGTGGAGGTGGACCCATAGAAAGGAAAGCATCACGTGACAATCATGTGCCTTGCAGAAATTGGTGATCAAGAGTAAAAGTGTCGAATACATGCCGTTCTGGCTCTCCTTCGCGGCATTCCTCAACGGTGTTTGTTGGACGTCCTACGCGCTTATAAAGTTCGACATCTTCGTCACGGTAACTTCACCTCCTTCTCTTGATCATTTGTCCTTTGAAATTCATGGTGTTTGATGCGGTGCGCCTCGGTGGTGCAGATACCGAATGGGCTTGGAACGGTACTCGGGTTCATCCAGCTTGCGGTGTACGCATTCTATTGTCGCGCCAATCCGGTCGATAAATCCGACACTAATGTGGAAGAGAAGCACAAGGAACTCGAGATGGCTTGAGTGAGGACTAGTAGATTTGACCTCCCGTAGAAGGGAGGTCGTCCATATATGGTGTAATAGAGATTATGGTAAATGAAATTGTTTCTCTCTCTCTCTCAGTTCTCTTCTATGTGAGCCTTCTCTCAATTCTTAATTCATGGCTCTCTCCTCGTTGAACTTTTCTTGTATTAGGGTTTAGAAGATCATGTAATTGTTCAAAATAATATTGATTTGTATTCATTGAATATTATTTCTAATATTAGATTATTTCATTCATGCTTTTGTTATCACTTAGGCATTATATAAGTGAAAATCAATATGAATTTGTAATCCTATTAATTATTATTTTAAATATATTTAAGATGATATTTCATTTATACATATGAAATGAATGAAAATAAAATCATCCATCATTTTAAAATGTGATATTTTTTTTTTACTTACAAACCGTACGGTGTGTGATGGATTGGAGGGTGGATTGCCTTCTGCATGTTGGCTGCCCTGCTTCGGCGGAGGCTCTTGCGGCGTGTCTCACGGTTGATCTTGCTATTTCGTGGGGGTGAGGGTGACTGTGTCAACCTTATTGGTACCCTTGTGACGGGCGTGGTGCCTGCCTCAGTGAATTTGCATACTTTTAAAGATATTTTTGATTCCCTTCGGACGGTTTCATCTTTCACCTTTTCGTTTGTTCGTCAAGATGTTAATCGAGTGGCTCATGATAATGCTTCCCTACCCTCTGATGTACTAGATCTAATCTCACTTGAGATGCCTATTTGACTGAAATTTTAGCTTGTCTAACAAAAACATTAACGCATCCGAAACAAGATTTAATTATTTTGAAATAACAATCATAATTAATACCGCTTTCTAATTAATTATCTGCAGTTATGGGATAATTTTGAAGTACATAATAATTTAGCTTATTTGTTTGTGTACTTTCATTCATAAGATGAAAGTTTGAATTTCTACATATTTAGATTCTTAGCAAGAAAGTTAGATGCTTAAGAACCCACTTAGGCTCCGTTTGGCACGGTGGCGGTCGTGAACACGGTGGTTATGAACCGTCGTTCGTGAACGCCTGACCTAGCTCACCCAAGAAACTTCATCCACTTCTATGTTCAAAACTAGTTTTCTTTTCTTGGCGGCGGTCATAACCGTTGTCGTGCCAAACAAACATTCTATGATGGTGGCGTTTTTGTCCAAACTCGCCGGAGTAAAAACACCGCGCCAAACAGAGCCTTAGTTTTCGAACAGTCCTCTAGCTAGTAAGGATCGATAAATGTGCTTTGAATGATTGTTATTTTTAGAAATTATGTTTATACCAAGGCTTTGTTTGAGGCAGTGGTGAAGGTAGAAAAAATTGTGATGGAAATCATTGGCGGCATTAGAGCTGTCCAGCAAACTATTTTGAAAAACTGTTTGAATTAAAAACTATAGATTATTTGAAATTGTGGTAGAATATGTTTTAAGCCGGTTACTAAATGTCATGTTGGAGCGAAAAAATGGATCGTGAATAGTCGGGGCGTGACTCCCGTAAATCCTCGAATAAAATAGAAAAAACTAAAAACAGAGAGCGACTTTTGGAAAGTCCTGTTAGACCGGCTGCTCAAAAAGCCACCAAAACATGCTTCTTGAAAAAACTTTTTTGAAAAAAACTTGTCCAAAAACCTAAAAATGACGGGAGTGGTACTAAGAATAAAGCTTTTACTATGGCAGCCGCCGCCCCAAACAGAGCCCAAGTTTCTCTCAACCCTTGAAGTTCAGGAAGTTTTTTAATGGAAGAGGGTTTGGAGGCATTTGTTGATAGCTGTGCTTGGCAACCAAGGTGTTGGTCCTGGTACTTAGGAAATTTTTTTGGTCCGGGACGTACCAAAAGCATAGTCCGCCGGTCCAACAGGACTTTCGTAAATCCTCAAATAAAATAGTAAAAAATTAAAAATTGAGAGTGATTTTTGGAAAGTCCTGTTGGACTGTCTGCTCAAAAAGACACCAAAACACGTTTCTTAAAAAACTTTTTTGAAAAAAAACTTAACATCCAAACTATTAACAAAGCTTTAAAATAGATTGAATAGCCCGAAATGCAGATCGAATTCAAAATACTTGAAGCATAATGTTGAAACCAGAGAACTGGTCTCGACGTTCGCAAGGCGGATGCAGTTAACCCTTGACCTGAGCGAGACCCTTGACTAGTCACTAAGAACCACAGAACTCAACCCTTGGAGAATTTCTAAGTCCACAAACTGACCCCGTAAGCTGCAGCGTGGAGGTCCCACCACATACCCGGAAGCTCACAAGGAACTTCCCCTCCCAAGCCAATGCTGAGCCTGGGCACCTTGGAGGGCACTAAGGATCACCTCACCGTCCACCTTCAATGACAGGGGGAGGGGAGGGGTAGTGCTTGCTCACAACACACACGCGAGGAAGGGGGGGGGGGGGGGGGGGGGGGGGGGGGTACCAACAACCCTTCTCAAGGTGCTCATGGGGGTCTATTTATAGACTTCCCAAAATTGGGCTGCGGATAGCCAAAATTCTGTTATCTGCAGCTCAACTACGAACCTGAACGGCCAGTACATGGGGGAGGCGAGTGGAGATGAGACGTCCACTTCCCCCCTTGCCTAAACAACCCACCTCTCCCTTTGCATAGAGAGCAGACGGGTGGACCGAAGGTCCACTCGCCCCTGGGACTGGGCGAGTGGACCCTTGGTCCACTCGCCCCTCTCCTCTAGGCTTGGGCGAGTGGACCGAAGGTTTGGTCCACTCGCCCCTAAGCCTGGGCGAGTGGACCTTTGGTCCACTCATCCCCTAGGGCCAGGCGAGTGGACCGAGGGTCCACTGGCCCCTAAGCCTGGACGAGTGGACCGAAGGTCCACCCCTCCCCTAGGCCTTGGTGGAATGCGGGGGAGTGGACCGAATCGCCTACCTCCCCCTCCTTTTGCCTTGGGTGGCTTCGAACCTCTTCAACATGTTGATTCGTCGTGCCACGACAACTTTCACTACTGCGATCACACCTGCGTCGGGTCACACCAGCTCGGCAAATATGAGGGTTGTACACAATCCCCTCTCTTTTCGAGCTTGCCTTAAGCTCGAAAAGAAAGTCCAACCCACCTATTTGACGAGTAGGTGAGACCCTAGAGTGACCCACGAAGGGCCCTGCCAACGGGATGCTCCTGCCGAGTTTTTCAACTGAACCTAACTTGGGGCGGAACGCGAACCTTTCTCCACTTAGCAACCCTCCTATGAGCCGAGCTCAACTGGAGGTGGAGAAAGCTCAACACCTTAGGTCGAATTGAACTTGACTTGAGGTGGAGAAAGCTCAACACCTTAGGTCGAATTGAACTTGACTTGAGGTGGAAGAAAACTCAACACCTTTAGTCGAGCCGAGCTCGACCTGAGGTGGAAGGCGGCAACTTCACACCTTCCAGGGAGTCGAGCTCACCTGGAGGGGGAGGAAACTCCACACCTGACAGGGAGCCGAGCTCACCTAGAGGTGGAGGAACTCAACACCTAACATGGACGCAAGCTCACCTGGAGGTGGAGGAACTCAACACCTAACAGGGAGCCGAGCTCACCTGGAGGTGGAGGAACTCAACACCTAACAGGGAGCCGAGCTCACCTGGAGGTGGAGGAAACTCCACACCTAACAGGGAGCCGAGCTCACCTGGAGGTGGAGGAAGCTCCACACCTAACAGGGAGCCGAGCTCACTTGGAGGTGGAGGAACTCAACACCTAACAGGGAGCCAAGCTCACCTGGAGGTGGAGGAACTCAACACCTAACAGGGAGCCGAGCTCACCTGGAGGTGGAGGAAACTCCACACCTAACAGGGAGCCGAGCTCACCTGGAGGTGGAGGAACTCAACACCTAACAGGGAGCCGAGCTCACCTGGAGGTGGAGGAACTCAACACTTAACAGGGAGCCGAGCTCACCTGGAGGTGGAGGAAACTCCACACCTACCAGGGAGTCGAGCTCACCTGGAGGTGGAGGAAACTCCACACATACCAGGGAGCCGAGCTCACCTGGAGGGGGGAGGGAACTCCACACCTAACAGGGAGCCGAGCTCACTTGGAGGTGGAGGAACTCAACACCTAACAGGGAGCCGAGCTCACCTGGAGGTGGAGGAACTCAACACCTAACAGGGAGCTGAGCTCACCTGGAGGTGGAGGAACTCAACACCTAACAGGGAGCCGAGCTCACCTGGAGGGGGAGGGAACTCAACACCTACCAGGGAGCCGAGCTCACCTGGAGGGGGAGGGAACTCCACACCTACCAGGGAGCCGAGCTCACCTGGAGGGGGAGGGAACTCCACACCTACCAGGGAGCCGAGCTCACCTGGAGGGGGAGGGAACTCCACACCTACTAGGGAGCCGAGCTCTCCTGGAGGGGGAGGGAACTCCACACCTACCAGGGAGCCGAGCTCACCTGGAGGGAGAGAGAACTCCACACCTAACAGGGAGCCGAGCTCTCTTGGAGGGGGATGGAACTCCACACCTAACAGGGAGCCGAGCTCACCTGGAGGTGGAGGAACTAAACACCCAACAGCGAGCTGAGCTCACCTGGAGGTGGAGGAACTCAACACCTAACAGGGAGCCGAGCTCACCTGGAGCTGGAGGAACTCAACACCTAACAGGGAGCCGAGCTCACCTAGAGGGGGAGGGAACTCCACACCTACCAGGGAGCCGAGCTCTCTTTGAGGGGGAGGGAACTCCACACCTACTAGGGAGCCGAGCTCACCTGGAGGGGGAGGAAACTCCACACCTACCAGGGAGTCGAGCTCTCCTGGAGGGGGAGGGAACTACACACCTAACAGGGAGCCGAGCTCACCTGGAGGTGGAGGAACTAAACACCTAACAGGGAGCCGAGCTCACCTGGAGGTGGAGGAACTCAACACCTAACAGGGAGATGAGCTCACCTGGAGGTGGAGGAACTCAACCATCCTCAGACCGGCTTCTCTTCTTGGAGCCTTAACAACCCAAAAGAATCTACCCGGCGAGCCACCCAGCGACCGACATCAACAAGCCTGGGTGAGTGGTCTCCAGTCGAAGACTCGACCTAAAATGAATCTACCCGACGAGCCACCCAGCGACCGACATCAACAAGCCCGGGCGAGTGGTCTCCAGTCGAAGACTCGACCTAAAACGAATCCACCCGACGAGCCACCCAGCGACCGGCATCAACAAGTCCGGGTGAGCGGTCTCCAGCCGAAGACTCGACCTAAAATGAATCTACCCGACGAGCCACCCAGCAACCGGCATCAACAAGCTCGGGCGAGTGGTCTTCAGTCGAGGACTCGACCTAAAACGATTCTGCCCGACGAGCCACCCAGCGACCGACATCAACAAGCCCAGGCGAGTGGTCTTCAGTCGAGGACTCGACCTAAAATGAATCTACCCGACGAGCCACCCAGCGACCGACATCAACAAGCCCGGGCGAGTGGTCTTCAGTCGAGGACTCGACCTAAAACGAATCTACCCGACGAGCCACCCAGCGACCGACATCAACAAGCCCGGGCGAGTGGTCTTCAGTCGAGGACTCGACCTAAAACGAATCTACCCGACGAGCCACCCAGCGACCGACATCAACAAGCCCGGGCGAGTGGTCTTCAGTCGAGGACTCGACCTAAAATGAATCTACCCGGTGAGCCACTCAGCGACCGACATCAATAAGCCCGGGCGAGTGGTCTTCAGTCGAGGACTCAACCTAAAACGATTCTACCCGACGAGCCACCCAGCGACCGACATCAACAAGCCCGGACGAGTGGTCTTCAGTCGAGGACTCGACCTAAAATGAATCTACCCGACGAGCCACCCAGCGACCGACATCAACAAGCCCGGGAGAGTGGTCTCCATTCGAGGACTCGACCTAGAACGAATCTACCCGACGAGCCACCCAGCAACCGGCATCAACAAGCCCGGGCGAATGGTCTTCATTCGAGGACTCGACCTAAAACGAATCTACCCAACGAGCCACTCAGCGGCCGACATTAACAAGCCCGGGTGAGTGGTCTCCAGTCGAGCATTCGACCTAGATGTTATCTTTAACTACTTTTGATATATTATAAATAGATTACATACCATTACAATGCGCTTCCTTGCGCTTACTCGGTCACATGCACCTTGGTCATCTCCTTCATCGCTTCCTCTATCTCCCCAGCTTCCTCCTGGTCCTTCCGGGTAAAGCTGTCTCCTCTCTGCCGGGGTTCTTTTTCCCTCCCCTACCTCCAGAAATTATGGGTACGTGGCTGTCGCGTGACCCTACTGCTGATGTAAGTCACTGTACGACAATGCCATCATCCTTGCTTCCTTCCCTGCGCGACCCATCTTCTTATTTCCTCTTTTTCGGCCAATCGTCATGGTTTGCAGGGGGTGGGGTTTGTAATAGCTCTGGCCCGACCACATCCGGATTTAATGGGACCCATCAGGAACTGTTAGACGCCTGGCCCCATTGTCCAGGACGCCCGGGCTGCAGCCCGCTTAGTGACACCCCAACCCATTTCTGAGCATGTTTCTCAGCTACAATGGGGTGTTGGAGGCGGGACTCGAACACCCGGCCTCCCTTGATGAGAAACCTTCAACAGTTCTCATCACCAACTGAGCTGCTCAGTTGGTGATGAGAACTGTTGAAGGTTTCTCATCAAGGGAGGCCGGGTGTTCGAGTCCCGCCTCCAACACCCCATTGTAGCTGAGAAACATGCTCAGAAATGGGTTGGGGGGTCACTAAGCGGGCTGCAGCCCGGGCGTCCTGGACAATCGGGTCAGGCGTCTAACAGTTCCTGATGGGTCCCATTAAAGCCGGATGTGGTCGGGCCAGGGCTGTTACAAAAAAGTGCAGCTCAGATGGTGATGAGGACTGTTGAAGGTGCCTTATCAAGGGAGGTCGGGTGTTCGAGTCCCGCCTCCAACATCCCATTGTAGCTGAGAAACAGGCTCAGCCATGGGTGGGGTGCACCGGACTGCAGTCCTTTAACAGTGCCTGATGGGTCCCATTAAAGCCGGTGGGGTCGGGCCAGGGCTGTTACAAAAAAGTGGGCTGGCCCGACCCCACCGGCTTTAATGGGACCCATCAGGCATTGTTAAAGGACTGCAGTCCGGTGCACCCCACCCATGGCTGAGCCTGTTTCTCAGCTACAGTGGGATGTTGGAGGCGGGACTCGAACACCCGACCTCCCTTGATAAGGCACCTTCAACAGTCCTCATCACCAACTGAGCTGCTCCTCATCACCAACTGAGCTGCAGCTCAGTTGGTGATGAGGACTGTTGAAGGTGCCTTATCAAGGGAGGTCGGGTGTTCGGCAGCTCAGTTGGTGATGAGGACTGTTGAAGGTGCCTTATCAAGGGAGGTCGGGTGTTCGGCAGCTCAGTTGGTGATGAGGACTGTTGAAGGTGCCTTATCAAGGGAGGTCGGGTGTTCGAGTCCCGCCTCCAACATCCCACTGTATCTGAGAAACAGGCTCAGCCATGGGTGGGGTGCACCGGACTGCAGTCCTTTAACAGTGCCCGATGGGTCCCATTAAAGCCGGTGGGGTCGGGCCAGGGCTGTTACAGGGTTGCAATGGCCTTGTGTCCGGCTGCCGCCCTGCTGGGTTGAACCGTCCCTGCCACCCCTGAAAGTTTCCTCTTCCTTGGAAATGACCTCTTCCTTGGCCTTGAGGGGGTCCTCCTGGCGGCCTCCAGGTCGGTTGGGCGACTGGTGGTTGAAACCCCCAGCCTTGCTCCTGCCCAACGGGGGGTCCCTGGTCCCCCTGACTTCTCGCTTCCTCCTTCTTCTTCCCTCCTTGCTCTTTCTTCTCCTCCTTCTCCTCTTTCTCACCCTTGGCCAACCTTGTCATGAACTCCTGGTTTGTGGCCTCACACTCAATTTCTCGAGCAGCGCGCTCCATCAGCTCTTCGAAAGACAGGGGTGAGCCCCGAGTCAAGCTCATCCTGAACAGCCCCTGCTGTAAGCCGAGGGTGAAAGCCAGTTGTAGGGTATGCCTGGGCACCTCAATGACAAGGAGGACTTCCTCCTGAAATCTATCCACGTAACTCCCCAACGTCTCCCCTGGCCTTTGCCGAACCAAGAACAGGGCCTCCGCCCCCTTCCTCCTCTTCTTTGAAGTGGAGAACCTTAGCAAGAAACTTCGGCGCAGGTCCTCGAAGCCGTAGATGGTTCCCACTGGGAGTTGGTGGAACCAGTCTCTCGCCTTCCCCCTGAACGTGACCGTGAAGAGTCTGCATTTAAAGGCATCCGACATTTACCTGATCGAGGCCATGTCTTCGAACCACTGGAGATGCTGAACAGGGTCGTCCTTCCCTGCGTAGTAAGACATGTCAGTCTCGTTGAACCCATCTGGAATGGGAGCTGAGATGATCAGCTCGCAGAAGGGACTTCCCCATCCTCCCTGGCGAGTCGAAGGCGTTCTCTCTGCCTCCCTACTGGGGTAGCCGGTCCCAGGAGAGCTGTTGAAGAGCACTCTTGCTTGAAGACCCAAGCCTTCCCCTATGGCCAGCTCCTTCCCTTGCCGATGTGCTTGCTCCGCCTCCATCGTAGATTGCGAGGCGAGCACGAGTGTGGGTGGTGTCGAGTACTCGCCGTGAGGGGGGAGTGCAACCCGCAAGAGCTCCAGGATCGACTTCCCGAACTCGTCAAAATCACCCTTCTTCACGTACTCGTTGATAGGGGGTGAGTCCCCCAGCTCATCGCTTCCAGCCATAAGACTTGCTCAGAGCTTTCCGAACTAGCTGCCTCCACGCTCACCGCACCATAATGTTGAAACCAGAGAACGGGTCTCGACGTTCGCAAGGGGGATGCAGCTAACCCTTACTTGACCTGAGCGAGACCCTTGACTAGTCACTAAGAACCACAGAACTCAACCCTTGGAGGATTTCTAAGTCCACAAACTGACCCCGTAAGCTGCAGCGTGGAGGTCTCACCACATACCCGGAAGCTCACAAGGAACTTTCCCTCCCAAGCCAATGCTGAGCCTGGGCACCTTGGAGGGCACTAAGGATCACCTCACCGTCCACCTTCAATGACAGGGGAAGGGGAGGTGTAGTGCTTGCTCACAACACACACGCGAGGGAGAGGGGTACCAACAACCCTTCCCAAGGTGCCCATGGGGGTCTATTTATAGACTTCCCAATATTGGGCTGCGGATAGCCAAAATTCTACTATCCGCAGATCAACTACGAACCAGAACGACCAGTACAGGGGGAGGCGAGTGGAGATGAGACGTCCACTTCCCCCCTTATCTGAACAGCCCACCTCTCCCTTTGCATAGAGAGCAGATGAGTGGACCGAAGGTCCACTCGCTCCTGGGACTGGGCGAGTGGACCCTTGGTCCACTCGCCCCTCTCCCCTAGGCTTGGGCGAGTGGACCGGAGGTCCACTCGCCCCCTAGGGCCGGGGGAGTGGACCGAAGGTCCACTCGCCCCTAAGCCTGGGTCCACTCGCCCCTAAGCCTGGGTCCACTCGCCCCCTAGGGCTAGGCGAGTGGACCGAGGGTCCACTCGCCCCTAAGCCTGGGCGAGTGGACCGAAGGTCCACCCCTCCCCTAGGCCTTGGCGGAATGCGGGGGAGTGGACCGAATCGCCTACCTCCCCCTCCTTTTGCCTTGGGTGGCTTCGAACCTCTTCAACATGTTGATTCGCCGTGCCACAACAACTTTCACTATTGCGATCACACCTGCGTCGGGTCACACCAGCTCGGCAAATATGAGGGTTGTACACATAAGCCACCAAAAATGATACAAAATGCAAGCGAACCATGTACCAATATTGCAAAATGCACGCAAGAAGAAGGAAATGATGCACATCGAATGACCAACATCGAACCATGTACCAACATTATCTAGTTCAAACTTAGGTATGAGCCTTACCCATAAAGGTGAAATGAAAACAATAACTAAGTAAAAATTAGAATTATAGGAGTAACAATTGCTTTAGAGGAGATAAAATGAAAATAATTAAAAATTTTGAATTCTTTTTAATTAAATATTTCCAACTAATCATGTAGTTAATCATCTTCTTTTATCTAAGTTTGGATTATATGAGATGCATTTACACGACCAGATTTGACGCGGGCCATGTTTAAGATCCGGGTCGCGGACCGAAAAATCTATCAGGTACTTAATAGTCTGATTGTTCTTCAGGTGCAAGCAATATCTTCTTTAGCTTATAAGAATTTTCTCTGAATGGTAAATCTTTTTTCCCCATTTTGGTATTTCAATTTAGCTTAATTATTTGATGCAACCTCTCTTTTAATAGAAAGCAGTGGTTTTGCAAAATCATCTTTAAGCTTTTGTTTTGTAAGTCTTGCTGCATACATTGAGCATTGAAGTTATAAATCTCTGGATTTCAACAAAATGGAGAACATAAATTACCTTCATTTTTAGCAGCAATAATAGTCTTTCCTGTCAGTGATTCAAAAATTCTTCACCAGTATATATATATATATATATATATATATATATTTCTTATGTCTACAAATAAACATTAAAAAACATAAGCCAAGTTATCTTTTTAAATTTGCAAAAAATAATTATTTATTTCATTTAATTTTCATTAATAAATATATTTAATATTCACATCAACACCATATGGGCGCCTGGTCATCGCCAACTTTACAAAATTCATAAAAAAAGATAATGGAAAGTTAAGTGTGACTGATTTCAAAAACGTTAGAAACCTCGGGGACCTATTTAAAAAAATATGAAACTTTAAGGATCTATTTCAATCCTCCTCGAATCTTAGGGACTAATTTAAATATTTTGCCTAAAAAAGGTCAAAAATCTAGTTTTAATCCCTAAACTTTAGGAATTTTTTGAAATAAATCTCTAAAATTTATTTTGCAAGATTTCAATCTCTCTACTTTATAAAGCAATAGATTTCAGTCCTAATATTTTCATTAGTTCTATGAGGTCAAAGAAGTAAATATTCCATCCCTTCCTTTTTCTCTCCCGCCGTCCCTTTCCTCCCTTTAGAACCGATATTTACCGCTCATGTCATTCGGTGTGCATCATTTCCTTCTTCTTGCTCGCATTTCGTATCATTTTTGGTGGCTTATGCTTCAAATATTTTGAATTCGATCTGCATTTCGGGCTATTCAATCTATTTTAAAGCTTTGTTAATAGTTTGGTTGGTGCAAATGGGGTTTCAATTGCTGGGTTGATCATCATACCTCGAAGATTGAGCTATTCTCATGGATTGTCTAATGACAGTAGCCGGCATCATCTCTAATCCCGGTGATGAAAATTCAAACGGCGCAGCTTCTGATGCATTGTCTTTGGTTTCTCGGGGCCGAGTGAACATGGGAAATGGATGGCGGGAGAGAAAAGGAGATGAGATCACCCCTTACAAAAAACCACTATAGAGAGGCAACTACATTTTTTAGGCCAGAGAATTTGACCTCAATTTTCTACTATTTATGGGGGTAATGTGCTAAAATGGAGTGAGTCAAGCAACTCAAGCCAACACAACGTCGTAGTCGTGTCCCTGGGGCGAATTACGATATGTATGGGGCGGCGGTAGCTGCCATGAACGCAATGGTTGGAAACTGCGGTAATAAATGGAGTGGTTGAAAACTACGGTCGTGAACGCAATTGTCTTGTTTGGAGAAACTGTGTTTTCAGTGTTGTCATGAACGTGAAAGTTGTTTAATCTGTTTGGTTGCATAGAACATTGGTGGTTGTTGGAGTCAAATTTCTTAACATAAATAATAAAATGTTGGAGGAATTCTCTAGCGTTTACGACAAACATAGCACTCCTCATGTCAAACCACTAAACCCTAACATTCACAACAATGATAAAAACTTGCAAACAAAGCCAAATCAAATTTGAATTAAGAATCTCATTGCTAACACATCGTTTATTAACCATAAAAAAATGAAATCATAGCCATATATTTTGCATCCAATCAAAGAACATAGAGCAAAGCTGGAACATGGCTAAAATGTTTGCATGCAAACAGATCAAAGCCCTAAAAACATATTCATGCAATCTTTAATCAATTTACGAACAGAACTAAGCAATGGCTTCAACTGAGCAGAGAGAGTATTTGTTGCTGGAATCGAAAGAGAATAGAAGAAATGAACAAGATAGTGAAGAGAGGAACATGCTCGGCAGGAATTGGGGAAATAAGGCAACAAGAGGCAAAATCAAATCGAGGAAATTAAAATAGAATTTAAACGAAATTCTTATCCATACAACTGCAAACAATCTAAACAAAAAATTCATCTGAAACAATGTTATCTAATGAAGCGAAAAATTCATCTTTGTCACGCAGTTCTCTACATGTTTAAAAAACCAAATAAACTCCAAACAACTCTGCTTACAGGGTTGGTATGCTTGTGGTCAGAGCAGGAGCAAACCTTTGGAGGAGGACGATATGCTTATGAGGGGATGATAAGCTTGTGGTCGAAGAAGCAATGTGGGAGAGATCAGTCGAGGTCTCCTGAACAACGATATGTTTGCAGTCGGAGAAGGGGCAACGTCGGTGACCAGGGTTTCAGGAGCATCATCAAGGGTTTCTGCGTGAGGAGGCTGGAGGGTTTCGGGCGAGCATCGAATGAGAGATACGAGCTGGAGATCTGCGAAGAGGAGAAATCGCGGAAGGGTTATGGGAGGAGAATTGCGAAGGGGAGAAATCGCGGAAATAGAAACGCGGAAGCACCCCCCTTGATGCGATCGTGTACCAACCAAAAAATGCAGGAATAGCGTGTTTTGCGTTTTTCAACGCCGCTCTCAAACGCACATAACGGCGGTGGCTTTTTTTAAATAAGCACCACCAAAAGGTACATAAGAATTAAGCTCAGTATTTACTGCTTATGCCAGATGCAGTGGAATTTTATATACATTCTCATAAAATATTACAGCAAAAAGGTAAGGTACATAAGAATTAAGCTCTCCTACTTGTCCCTGTTGAAACCACAAATGATTTTTTGGCTAGAAGATCAAGAAAAACGTTTGCTGTATAATAGTCGAAGAAACATTCTGCCAGTTCTTCTCTCATTATGCTCTCCTGGGAGCATATCCCCTCTATTCATATAGAAACCCTAAATGCATAATTTGCATTGAAGCTCATGTATATACACAAAATTATACATGCAATCAATTACTCGAACTGAAGTAGGCGAGCGATGCATAGATCGAATCGCGATTGGATAAAAGCTTCACTTCTCCCTCACTAATAAAAGCATACAAGAAGAAAATATGCTAAAGTGGAGTTTCTTAATAGCACTAAATTGGAATCTCCTAAAGCCATGAAAATCATCCATCAACAATGGGATACAAGAAGAAATAGGACTTGCAGTACAAATTTCACAGACAACTTAGGAAAACAATATTATAAAATTTAAACAAAAGATATGGCACAACTCCTAGTTATCAAACTGAATATACCAACTTGTGTGAACATTCGGCGTGATCATTTCTAACCTGTGGAGATGATGATCGCATAAAAGTATTACTCGTGCTTCAACATCTGGATGAGAGGTAGCTCGAGCTCATCATGGACCTCGACGGCTTCTGAACCACGAGAGACAACCTCGACTTTGATCGAGAGGGATCATTCCGCCTCCCTTTGACGTATCAATAGACTCCAACATTGATACTACATCATCCATTTCAGGTCTCTTGTCAGGATTTGCATCCCAGCATTTCTTCATAACATTTGCAAGAGAGCTGGGGCAGCACCGCGGTATATCTGGTCTCAAGTTCTGCAAATTCAAAAGTAGAAATTGTTAAGAGTACAGGTAAAAAATTATCCCATACCAATTAGCTTAAACTTTTGGGTTGAGAAAGGGTTTGATTATTGAAATATCATGCCGAATTTCAATGAAATTTGTGTCAGGGCCCAAGATCATAATGATCATGCACGAGATCATATTTTGATCACGTGTCAGCATCATGATGGTCAGAAGTTGATTTGTGTCCGAGGCCGTAATAGAAACAAAATTCCCAATCTCAATCCCCAATTGATTCATACTTCTTAATAATTGGTATCAAAGTCAATGGGTCGGAGTGGTTCATGCGACTTGTGGCTCTGATGGGTCTTTGTTGTCTACTTTCATGGTTAAGCAATGAGTGAGATCATTGTGAATGACATGTGATCATAGTTTTTTTTGAACTTCCATTTGAGGGGTTCTAATTACTTATATGAAAAGTTGTCATGTAAGGGGATATTGTTAAGGCACATTAGAGTATTGGGTTTACTCCCATCTCAAATAGGTATTAAATATACTGTTATCACATATATTTTAAATTTTTGGAGTCGAAAAAGATTTTGAGACAATAGGAATCAGGACCAATTTCAAACACCACTTTGATTCACTCCTTCGTAAATATATAATATAGAAGCCAATGGTTCGGGTGAAATTGAGAGGTGATGAGTGGTTTGTGCTGTTACTGACTCAGATGGGCTTTTGGTGCTTTCTACATTGATTGAGAAACGTAGAAAGTGTGAATGAGTGAGCCATCTGTTATGGGCCTATGGCATAAAGCGTCGGGATCACGTTGGAGAAGGTGGTGGAGGTGGAGATACAAGGGAGACGAGCTCGACCTATGGATAATGGGAGGAGGAGGGAGAGCAGAGCTCAATCCTAACTCTAACCCTAGAAGGAGGAGAGAAAAGGAACTAAAGGAGGTGAGACTTTTCATAATTTCTTCCCTATCTTCATTCCTGACCCAAGGGATCCATACATATAGAAATACAAACTCGCATAAGCATAATAAGTCAGAATATTTGGACTTATGTAAAATACTAAAAATATTAAAAGATGCCAACGACTTCTAACAACTCATAACATAACGAATTAAATAAATTGTACTTAAAATATTTAAGGCTAACTAGTGTGGGCTCATAACATCAGCATGCACTCAACATGATTGAAATGTCTCTTCATACATAGCACTTGATGCTACTAAGAAAATAAGTTTGAGGGTTTATGTGGAAATCACCCACGTGAATACAAGATTGTTAAATCACATGAATGCATTGAATTCAGACTCGTGTCAGATAGCGGGATTGGCAATAAATATATAAATAGAAATACCAAGTAATTTGATCCCAAACTTTTTGGAGATACATATCAGGCCCAACTTTGATCCCAAACTGGTTCACACTCTTTTACAATTCTCTTTTATAAGTTTGCTAGATGATATACACAGAGACGGCAAGCAAATAAGCCATACATACCTGCCGAACAACAGCAGATGTGATCTCTGAGAAGCTGAGGTCAGGATATGGCATATCACAACAGTATATTTCCCACAGACATATTCCAAAACTGTAGACATCACATCTTCTGTTGTAAGGATTGCCATTTAGGACCTGTGAACATTTTTTTTCAAAGCACAAGTAAACTGTTGAAGATACCAAAAGACGTGAAGCATAAGATGGAGAAACAAGAGTTCAATCCACATCCACTAACGAGGTTTGATAAACACGATGAGCTATAAACCTTCAAATCCATATAGCTCACTTGAGGCTTAAGATTAAAAAAAGTGCGGTAAATCTGTTATTTGGTAAGGATGTATTTAGATTCAAATATTGGATTCAAATGCAAAACTTTTCTCAAAGTGGGTGCATTTGTTGAGCCAACCCACATCACCAAAAATTAATAGCGGCTATTATGAGTTTGAAAACATTTTTTGGCACATCTTCAAGACGGGCACATATTTTGATACACGCACACACGTGAGCAATGCATTTTCTTTTAATTGCATTTTAGTAATATATATTAGGCACAGGGCATTTCATTCTCTGTATAAGGGAGTGAGTTGTGAGTCTTAGGGTATCCAAGAGTATTGTAGTTTTCTCTCATTTGGAGAGGAGTTCTTAGAGGAAACCTTCTCTCAAGAGTTTGACACGAGAATGCCTATGAGTTTATATCTGTTTTTGTATTTGTTCACGTACTTATCAATTAGTCAAACATGCCGCTCTCTGCCTCCAGCATGCGGCCGCTGAGATACAACAACACCTCTGCTCTGCCCTAGCCAGTCACCCTCCTTCCACATTGATAGATGCCCACCTCGATTGACTCGATATGAAACTCGTCATCCACTGCGGTATGGTTCATATCATTCATGGAATTATTGTGCCTTCATCCCCAGGGGTGCTACGTTCTTCCTCGCTGCAAGCCATAACCACGTACGAAATACCCATTGTGGCCGCCAGTCATCCGACATCCACCTTGATCCTAATCTTTACTCCATAGCCAAAGCTCCTCACGAGTCCTTGCTACTCACCCCAATCGAAGCCTCCAATCCAACGCCAACTACAAACCCTCTACTTTTTCAAAACTTAACTTGACCCCCTTCCTATCACTCGCTCTGTTCTCAGCCCACCAACCCTGATCAATGTCGACCAACATGTAGCCCCATCTAGATACATCAGCACAAACGATGGCTCCAGAATGGACCACAACCTCCCTTGTAAGCTTTGTTGACCCCAGCAGTTCCGCCAC
Organism: Dactylorhiza incarnata; assembly: GCA_033032865.1. Classification (NCBI taxonomy): domain Eukaryota; kingdom Viridiplantae; phylum Streptophyta; class Magnoliopsida; order Asparagales; family Orchidaceae; genus Dactylorhiza; species Dactylorhiza incarnata. Next base: position 3,165,471 of record JAWHQI010000123.1, on the reverse strand, counting down.
GAGGTCGACCAATCGACAATTTTGTACATGCTTTCGACAAATCCCAATGATGTCGACCACATCACTCCCTGACTCGCAAATACACCTCTGGCGATCTCCTTCTCTCAATCGGCTAACATTCTGTTATGGCCTTATGGGTCTTATTATTATTATTATTAATTTCCATATATGCTTTTATTATGTCATAAGAGTCGCGTGCTTATATGACGCATGATTTGTGTCGTGTCCTTTTTAGTCGTGTGTCCAAGTTTGTCGTTATTTCCTTTAGTGTTTTTTCCTTTTTGGTGTCGATTGTAAGTCCTATTTAAATGACCTGGTGAGTCTTGTATCGGTATGCATGAAGAAAGTCTATTTCCCAAAACCCTAACAAGATCTTGGAAGCTCTCTCTCTCGAGCACGCCCCGCCTAGGTAGCCGCGGTCAAGGCTCCGCAGTATCTCCTCCCCCATCATCTCCACCTCCGGCTACTTTTCCGGCGACCTTCGAGTCGGTCTGTAACAACTTGGTATCAGAGAGAGGTTTGGTCCTCTTCCGCCGACGCACGCCAACATCGGCATCCAGTCCAATCAGTCGCACCTTCCCCGCAGCCATGGAGCTCCTCTGCTAGCAGCGACATATCTGAACGATTCTGTCTCTGTCGACATATTCAAACGTTTCGTCTCAAACACGTTCCGTCGATCGATCCCAGTCGGGCTCGATCTCGTGCCTCTGCTTGCATCGCCAACCGGCGTCTCCTTCTCCCTGTGCATCTCCACCGCCTCCTGGCACTCACCGATGCAACCCAAACATAGCCATCAAAGCTCGTCGAAGCCCATCCCAACGCATCAACTCTGCGCCTTCTGCGCCCTTCTGCTCGTCGAGCGTCGACGTCTTCATCACCCACGCACAGCAACGTCTGCGTCTTCATCACCCCGCACAGCAGCCTCCATTCCGCCTGCATCAAGCCCTCGACAGAGCTTCCCGCGCCTCTGTTTCCGCGGTTTCGAGCCCTGCGCGACTCTGCGCTCCACGCTCCCTCGAGCCCCGTGCAAATCGAATGCAACGAAGCTGCGTCCGCCGCTTCCCTCGAGCCACCCGCACCACTTTTCTTATCGAACCTTGTGCATAGGAATTAATCAAGGGCATTATTCTGGGGGAATATTTATTTTCCATCATTGGAAAACAACGTGGATCTCGCGGCACCTCACAAACAGCCGCCTCCGAGCAATCTAGCCGTCCCGTCACCCGCTCCTTATCTCGTGCTACCTCCATCCACAATATGGTAGAGTCGACCGACTTCTTGGAAGCTATGAACCAGCTCCACACAGTTATAACCGCCATAGATGCACGCCTTCGCGACGCGGAGACACGCTTTCGGGACGTCGACGCACGACATCAGGACGACATGACAACCCTCACCACCAAGATTAACGGACTAACAGCAGCACCTCCAGTGGTTACCACCCCACCCACGGATCACGCCAGCAACAGTCAAGTTCTGTTACCGCCGCTCATTCGTCATGAGCCGCCACCACAGACCCTTTTACGCCCTGAAGCTACTATTCTGCCACGTTATACCCGTTTGGAATTTCCCACATACGATGGGAAAACTGATCACTTGGGCTGGCTCACCAGGTGCGAACAATTCTTTGGCCATCAACAAACTCCGGCAGCTGAATGGCTACCTTTAGCCTCCTTCCACCTTCTCTACTCGGCCTTACTTTGGGCCACTCGTCTCCTCACTGATCAGTCGGGCCTATCGTGGGACGACTTCAAGCGATTTTGCAACCTGCGCTTCGGCCCTCCCATCCGCAGCAACCCCCTGGGTGCCCTCACAACACTACGTCAGGCAGGCTCCGTGGATGACTATCTGGACCAGTTTCAACTTCTTCTGGCGCACGTCACACTTTCCCCAGAGATGCAGGTCGGCATCTTCACCGCCGAACTTCGCGATCGCCTGCGACTCGATGTCGAATTTGAGGCTCCTCCAGACTTAGTGACTGTTATGAGTCTGGTCAGGCTATGTGACCGTCACCTCCAACTGGCATAGGAGGCACACCCACCCACCAACATAGGCATTCAGCAAGACCGCACCGAGGGTCATTCATCCCCACCAGTTCGTCGACTATCTCAGGCCGATATGACGAAGCGACGCGCACAAGGCTTATGTTACAACTGCGACGAACAGTACACTAGCGGCCACAAGTGCAAACGGCTTTTCTATCTACAGGTCGAGGACTCTGATGATGAGGGCATCGGCTGACGGGGACACCATTGATCTCCCTCGAGCGTGAGGACAAGCTCAATTTGAAGGCCGGGAGAGATGTTATGGGTCTTATTATTATTATTATTATTATTAATTTCCATATATGCTTTTATTATGTCATAAGAGTCGCATCCTTATATGACGCATGATTTGTGTCGTGTCCTTTTTAGTCGTGTGTCCAAGTTTGTCGTTATTTCATTTAGTGTTATTTCCTTTTTGGTGTCGATTGTAAGTCCTATTTAAAGGACCTAGTGAGTCTTGTATCGGTATGCATGAAGAAAGTCTATTTCCCAAAACCCTAACGAGATCTTGGAAGCTCTCTCTCTCTCGAGCACGCCCCGCCTAGGCAGCCGCGGTCAAGGCTCCGTAGTATCTCCTCCTCCGTCATCTCCACCTCCGGCTACTTTTTCGGCGACCTTCGAGTCGGTCCGTAACACATTCCTTTCCCTTCCATCGAGCACCCGACTTGCGGACAAATGAGGACTCTGCGACTCACTCGCATGCAATCGTTCACCAATAGACCTTCTCCCATATCGACAATCACTTTTCATCACCTCAAGTCTCAGAGTCAGAATTAAGAGGATTAGTATTGGAGGGATTACATGTCTACTCCGTATCTTCAAGAGGTTGAGATGGCTGGGATATATGCTTGGGTTGTATCCTTCTCCGGTAAACAACCACATAACACTCAATAGGAACAACATGACTTCATCTTTCTGGGGAAAGAAATGAAGGAATGGGTCAGAGTGCTAGGAATGCAGGACTCTTCTTTTAATATATTGTCCCCCTGAAGTAGAGAACAATGAAAAAGGGTTTGTGTTCACGGAAGATGACATCCATGGAGGCTAGCATACGATAGCTCAAAGTGTGATAACATTTGTAATCCTTTTTATCAGATGTGTGGCCTAAGAAAATGTATTCACTAGCCCTAGACTCAAGTTTGGTGTGATGTTGATGATGGATGTGGACATAGCAACACACGAGCTTGCAAACTTTGAATAATAGGGGCAAAAGAAAAGTGTGATTGATGAGGTAGGTGGCAGTAAGAAGGGTTCACCCCAGTAAAGTTTAGGGACAAACATCGAAAAGAGCAAAGCTCGAGTAACTTCAAGGAGATGATGATTTTTGCGTTCAGAAATGTCATTTTGTTGAGGAGTATCACCATAAGTGAATTCACAGAGGATACCATTTTCAGTGGTGAACTTCAAAAAAATTTTATTTACATATTCTTTCTCATTGTCCGGACGTATATTTTATAGATTTGTTAAGTTGAGTATGGATCAAACGATGAAATTAAGCAAACAATTTTATAACTTCAGACTTGTCTTTCATTAAAAAGACCCAATATACTTTACTACAATCATCAATAAAAGTAAAAAATCACTTAGCACCAGAAATACTTGTCGTAGAAATAGGACCCCAAACATTACAATGAATGAGATCAAATAGTTCACTACTTACAAAAAGACTAGGATAAAAAGAAGCACGACAATGTTTAGTCAGGCCACAATTTTCATAATGAAATAACTCAACAAACCTTTTAAGAAACAAGGTAAGAAATATAATTTAAGAAGGAAGAATGGAGGATGTCACAGTTGTTTGTGGTGAAGCATAATCATAAAAGTGCCCTCAAACTAATGGCATGAATGAAAGGATTGATGGATGAAACACACAATGAGAAGAAAAGAAGGTTACAATGCATTTTAGCTCGATAATTAATTTGTGGAAAGAAATAAGATTGGTGGATAATTTAGGAACACGAAGGACATTACTTAGGTGAAGGGATGGAGCTAGCTCAATGGTTCCCTTACCCAAGAATCAATGTTTTGGATCCATCAGTAACAGTGATATAATTGTGGTGAGAAATTGGTAAAAAAGGTTAGTAAGTTTTACAGGATACCTTGTGATTAGTATCTCATGAGTCAATGACCCATAAAGGACCAACACTAATACTTGAAGCGCTAAATGATTTTGAACTTAGGTTCTTACCAAACATAACAAGAATGCAAGTGTCAGATGGCTTACTAGGGGAACCAATGAGGGAACTGGGATATCATCAACAACTCCACCTTGGACTTCATGATGTAGTTTGTTACCGACCTCCAGTCTGACGAGCCGGAATGGCAGGTCTATTCGAGGAGGGAGCACGCAGGACCAAGCGACAGCACTAGACCCCGCGCCGAACCGGGCACTTGGCAGAAGACCACCTAAAGGGCCGACCGGTCCTAGTTATCTTTCAGCATTTTGATTATGTTATTTTATTTTATCTTTTTGAACTCTTAAATGATGTGGTGGTTTCCCCCTATATAAGGGAGCACCTAGGGTTATGTATTTCATCTTTGGATCAATCAACTTAGGAGGGGCTGCTCCCCTTGTCTCTTTCTCTCCATCTCTATTCCTCTCCCTCTCAAATTCTCTCGCCCGACCCCTACCAGCCGCCGCCGCTATCGCCCAGCGACAGCCCGCCCGCTACCTCAGCCGCTGCCGCTATCGCCCAGCGACAGCCCCGTCTGCTACCCTCGCCGCTACCGCCGCTCCTATCGGCGACCCGTTACCGTAGTGGTAACATTGGTCCGATCTGCCCTCTCCGCCCGCTCTCGCGCAGCCGCCGGAACCCTTCATGGCTCCGAACACGCGCCTCCACCCCGCTGATCCATCCACTGCCGCCGACGCCGACATCCAGATCGCGGAAAGCCTAGCACTCCATGGGTCCCAGATCGCCAGCCTTCACGCCGCGGTGGACGACATTCGTTCAACCCAGCAGGCCCTCCTCGCGCGCTTGGAGGCGCTGCTGCCGTCGTCAAGCACACCGTCGCAACAGTTTCCCCCGGCCGACACCACTTCGATCCTCGGGTGTCCCCCGTCCCCGCTCGCGGCCGGCTTCCGTGCGCCGGAGGCGCCCCAACCGTTTCCCGTCGTCCCGCCGGTGGCTGCTATCCGCCCCACTATGGCGATGGATGTTCCGCCCTTCTCCGGGACGGATCCTATGGGCTGGATCGCCCGTACGGAGCAATATTTCGACCTTAACGGTACCCCCCCGGCGGACCGCGTCGGCACCGCCATGGTCGGGATGGACGGCTCGGCCCTCCATTGGGCACGTTGGCTTCGCCAAGTGCAACCCCTCATTCCGTGGCAGGAGTTCAAACACGAGATGATCAGCCGTTACGATTCTCGCTACACGGGTTCCGCTATCGAGCGGCTTTGCTCCGCCCGCCAATCAACAACGGTGGACGCATACATCGATGAGTTTGTTGCTCTCGTCACACAAGTGCCCGGCCTTCCGCCCGACCATTACCTGGGATTTTTTCTGCAAGGTCTCCTTCCCAATATACGTTCTCGCATTCGCACTCATCATCCACGCACGGTCTCGGAAGCCCTGGAACTGGCCCGTGCGGTCGAAGCGGACATCGGCCCTCGGCACTCCGGCCCACCCCCCTTCCGTCCTCATCCCGTGCGGGACACCGGTCCTCGACCGACCCCCGTGGCCCCCGGTCGGCCGGCACGCCCGGACGGCCCCAACCGCATCTCCACCGTCGACTACAATGACCTTCGGCGCCGCGGTTTATGTTTTCGCTGCCGCCAACCATTCTCGCCTCAGCATGTTTGCCCGGTCAAAGAATTCCACGCTATCTTTAGCGACAGTGAGGGTTACGCCCTCGCCGAGGACTTGCCACCCTTGGAGCCACCACCCGACCCACCTACGGCCGACCTCGAGGACGCCCCCCTCAACGTGCTGGAACTGCCATTCTACTCCGTGGGGGGATTAACGGGGCCCCGCACCATGAAGTTGGCCGGCGAACTTCACAACCGCCCCGTCATCATGATGGTGGATAGCGGGGCGAGTCACAACTTCATGTCCTCCCATCTGGCGCAAGAGCTCGCCATACCGGTGGCTCTATCACCAGACTTTTCAGTATGCTTGGGCGATGGCCGCCGCCGTCCGACCTTGGGCCAATGCCGGGATGTGTCCATGACCGTGGGGCCGTGCCGGGTCACGGCTGACTTCTACATGTTCGAGCTAGGAGGCCTCGACGCTATTCTCGGCGTTGCTTGGCTCGAGACCCTGGGCGACGTCCGAGTGAACTGGGCATCGATGACGATGGATTTTCAGCAGCAGGGCCGACATTGTCATTTGGTGGGTGACCCTACCATTCTCCGCTCACCGCTGTCGTATCGGGCGATGACACGCGTCGCCGACGTCGATTTCTCAGCCTGGTTATGGCCCCTTCAGGCGAGCCTTTCCGCGGCGGCCGCACCCCTCAAGGCCGACATGGGCGCCGTCCTCGCGGATTTCGAGGACATATTCACCGCACCCTCGGGCCTTCCACCCTCCCGACCGACTGATCACGCCATTGTTCTCCATCCGGGGTCGTCGGCGGTGTCCGTGCGGCCCTATCGTTACAGGCACGCCCAAAAGGACGAGATAGAAAGACTCGTCCGAGAGATGTTGTTGGGCGGTATCATACGGCCCAGTGCGAGCCCTTTTTCCAGCCCGGTGTTACTAGTGCGCAAGAAAGACGGCAATTGGAGGTTCTGCGTGGACTATCGGGAGCTTAACAAGGCCACGGTTCCGGACAAGTATCCTATCCCGGTTATTCAGGAGCTCCTGGACGAGCTACACGGCGCGACCGTCTTTACCAAGCTGGACCTACCGGCTATCATCAGATTCGGGTACGGCCGGAGGACGTGCCAAAGACGGCGTTCAGGACCCACGACGGACATTTCGAGTTCTTGGTCATGCCGTTTGGGCTCACCAACGCCCCGCGACATTCCAAGCTACCATGAATGAGATATTTCAGCCTGTTCTGCGTAAGCATGTCCTTGTTTTTTTTGATGATATCCTTGTCTTCAGTCCCACTTGGCAGGATCACCTCCGTCATGTTCGGGAGACTTTCGCCACTCTCCGCCTACATCAGCTAACGGTCAACCACAAGAAGTGCACCTTCGGCACGGCGACGGTCAGCTACTTGGGCCATACTATTTCGGCCCACGGCGTGGCCATGGATGAAGACAAAATTCAGGCGGTGCTGCGTTGGCCGACTCCCGCCTCCTTGCACGACGTCCGGGCTTTTCTCGGGTTGACGGGATACTACCGGCGCTTCATCAGAAATTACGGCGGCTTGGCCCGCCCTCTCACTCAGCTGCTGAAGAAATCGGAGGAGGGGCCCTTCACGTGGCCACCGGCGGCCATGGAGGCCTTCACGGCGCTCCAGTCGGCCTTGGTCCACGGCCCGGTTTTAGCCATGTCGGACTTCCACCAGCCGTTTGTCGTCGAGTGCGATGCCTCGGGCACCGGCGTCGGCGCCGTTTTGATGCAGAGCGGCCGGCCAATTGCTTTTTACAGTCGGGCGTTTTCTACCGCGGTGCGCAGCCGCTCCGCATACGAGAACAAGCTTATGGCGCTGGTCTTGGCGGTCCAACATTGGCGGCCTTATCTCCTGGGGCGGCCCTTCGTCATCCGCACCGATCACCACAGCCTTCGCTATCTGCTCCAACAAAAGATAGCCACGCCAACACAGCAGGTTTGGGTGGCCAAGCTGCTCGGCTACGACTTCACGGTGGAGTTTCGTCCGGGCAGGACGAATCGGGCGGCCGATGCGCTCTCCCGATGCCCGCACGCGCCAGAATTGACAGCCATTTCCCGGCCGGTGTGGGACGACGCCGCGGCCATTCAACACGAGGTGGACCGGGACCCCCAGCTTCAGGATATCCGGGCCGCCCTGTTGGCCGACCCCTTGTCACGGCCGCCATATACATTGATCGGGGGCCGCCTTTTTCATCGGGACAGACTCGTTTTGTCTACATCGTCGGCAATGATTCCGGCTTTGCTTGCGGAGTTCCACTCCACCCCGGCAGGTGGCCACGCCGGGGCGTATCGAACATACCGTCGGTTGGCGGCCTCGCTTTTCTGGCCCTACATGCTTCGACAGGTGAAGGCATACGTGGCGGCCTGCCTACCATGCCAGAAGGCCAAATACGAGACGATGTTTCCCAGCGGCCTCTTGCAGCCCCTGCCGATCCCGGAGCGTGTCTGGGAGGACATAGCTATGGACTTCATCACCCGGATGCCCCGCTCCAACGGCTTCGATTGCATCTTGGTGGTCGTGGACTGCCTAACGAAGTACACGCACTTCGTCCCGCTCCGCCATCCCTACACTGCGGCGACGGTCGCCGACAGCTTCATCGCGGAGATAGTCCGTCTTCATGGGTTCCCCCGTTCGATCGTCAGTGATCGTGACCCACTTTTTCTCAGTAGCTTCTGGACTGAGTTATTCCGCCTACAGGGGACCCAACTCCGGATGAGTACAGCATATCATCCGCAATCGGATGGCCAATCCGAGGTACTCAACAGGTGCTTGGAGACATACTTGCGTTGCTTCATCGGGGAGAGGCCCGGTTCGTGGGCCAAATGGCTTGGGTGGGCAGAATACTCCTACAATACCGCATACCACCACGTCGCCAACACTTCGCCATTCGAGACCGTATATGGCCGGCCACCACCGACCGTGCTCCGCCACCTACCCGGGGAATGCCCGGTGGCTAGCTTGGCGGATCATCTCCACTATAGGGATGTTATCTTGGATAGTTTAAGACAACATCTTCGACGGGCTCAGGCGAAGATGGCATCGTTTTCCAACCGGAAACGAAGGGACCTCCAATTTCAAGTTGGAGAACGGGTGTTCATTAAACTTCACCCCTACCGCCAGCTCACGGTGGCCCGCCGCACTTGCCCCAAGCTCGCTCCGCGCTTCTTCGGGCCATTCGAGATCCTCAGCCGCATCGGCGCAGTGGCATATCGCCTCCGCCTTCCGGACACCGCTCGCATCAAGGTTGCAGATGTCGGATGTCGGGTTCATGTCGGTTTTAGTTTGAAATATCGTATGTCGGATTGCGGGGGAAATATCGGGGATATTTTACAATGTCGGATTTTAATATTTAAATAAATTTATTCATATATATAAACATTTTTTATAAATATGTGCAGTTACAAACATAATGTATTTTTATAAATTACACAATAAACATATATACACATAATGTATGTTTATAATTTAAACAATAAACATATATACACATAATGTATGTTTATAAATTGCATAAAAAGAAGCATTGACGACAGTAAACGACATAAAGAGCGTCAAATGTGAGCGAGAAAGAAGTCAAATCTTGGCTCAGAGAGATGCAGAAAATGTAGCACAAAACAAAATATTACCACTCGGACGCTTAAAAAAATGAAATATATATATTTATAGTACTCGTCATATATCGTCCGCGAGATATCGCCCGATATATCGGTTATCGGTTAAGACCGATATATCGGGGCCTGAATACCGAAATATCGGGGATATTTTCAAAAACGACATTTTTGCTTAAAATGTCGATGTCGTGGCGTTTTCTGCCCAAAACCTTTATGTCGACCGACATGTCGGACATGTCGGCCGACATCTACAACACTGGCTCGCATTCATCCCGTATTCCATGTCTCACAACTTCGGCGTGTGATAGGCGATCATCCCGTCTCCGACCATATCCCGGCCGACTTGGACACGGCCAGCTCCGAACCACTCTATCCGGAAGCCATTCTTGATCAGCGCAAGCCCACGGCCGGAGCTACCCATCCGGAGGAGGTGCGGGTGGCTTGGCGAAACCGTCCCCGCTCGTCCGCTACTTGGCTCCTGCGAGATGATTTTCGTCGACAGTTCCCAGACTACTGCCTTGAGGACAAGGCCAATTTCCCAGATGGCGGTATTGTTACCGACCTCCAGTCTGACGAGCCGGAATGGCAGGTCTATTCGAGGAGGGCGCGCGCAGGACCAAGCGACAGCACTAGACCCCGCGCCGAACCGGGCACTTGGGAGAAGACCACCTAAAGGGCCGACCGGTCCTAGTTATCTTTCAGCATTTTGATTATGTTATTTTATTTTATCTTTTTGAACTCTTAAATGATGTGGTGGTTTCCCCCTATATAAGGGAGCACCTAGGGTTATGTATTTCATCTTTGGATCAATCAACTTAGGAGGGGCTGCTCCCATTGTCTCTTTCTCTCCTTCTCTATTCCTCTCCCTCTCAAATTCTCTCGCCCGACCCCTACCAGCCGCCGCCGCTATCGCCCAGCGACAGCCCGCCCGCTACCTCAGCCGCTGCCGCTATCGCCCAACGACAGCCCCGTCCGCTACCCTCGCCGCTACCGCCGCTCCTATCGGCGACCCGTTACCGTAGTGGTAACATAGTTCCACAGTGGCCTCATATGTAGCTAAATTGGCATGATTTTGTTGGATCCCTTTAAAGCCCCCTATATAACAAGAACTTAATCATTCACATGTAGTTTAAAGCAATTCCCCTTAATGTGTCCAAATTTTTTGCAGTAGATGTACCAACGGTTGTCCCTATTGGTTCAGGGAGCATGATATGGAACGATGTTGTTGGATTTGGCATTCTCACTTGCTTTAAGAATAGACATGTCGTTGGTCTTGTCATCCATCATCACCCATACGACTCTATTCACTTCTAACGATATAAATACTTCAGATAAGGTTGGAAGTCTTTCCTTCCCTAGAACCTGCACATGGATGCGATCATACTCCAGTGTTGTAGATGTCGGACATGACGGTCGACATAAAGGTTTTGGGGAGAAAACGCCACAACATCGACATTTTAAGCAATCCCCGGCAGCGTGCGTAGAGTTCTAGGGACACCCAGAGTGCGGACAAGGCGACGTTATCCCTGACAGAGGAGAGTGATGATGCTCTCACCATCACTGAGAGTCTGAATGACTTTGATAGTTGTATATTGGATTATGGTGCTTCGCAGCACATTTGCTCATATGCAGTGATGTTCAGTTCACTGGAGGTGACGACTAGGTCAATCTTTCTAGGTGACGGCTCGACATGTGAGGTCACGGGGACATGGACAGTGGACATTCAAACGCATGACGGAGTAGTGCGTAGGCTTGAGCAGGTGCATCTGGTACCCAAGCTACGCAGGAATTTGATATCGCTGGGCAGATTGGACTCCAGAAGATACAACTTTGCAACAAGAGGTGGAGTTCTAACGGTAACGCGAGGGCGCACTGTGCTTATGCGAGTTATGCATCACGGTAGATTGTACCTGCTGATGGGGACCACGATGCGAGGTGGTGCACCCATAATTTATGCGACCGGCATTGTGGATGATCGAGGTGGTGCAAGAGATCGCCCTTCTAGGACTCTAACTAGGCGAGTCAGATCAACGATCCAATTGCGTCGACATTCAGAGGTTGAGCTCGAGGAGGGATGAGTCGACTGGAGCAGGTCGGTTGACGCATCGGGTCGTTGAGGTAGTGTTAAGTGCAGTGTTGCTTCGCGCAGTTGTTGCTACATGCAGATAGTGCCTAGTGTAGTTGGTGCTTCGCGCAGAGAATGTTTTGTGCAGGTGGTGGATCTGGATCACGAACCAAGGTGGTGGATTGTTGGGTATTTGGTTCCGGATCGGGATCCGGATCCAATAGGATTTAACCCGTTTTACCTTAGGTTTATTTCTAAACCTAGAGCCTCCCGATCTTATTGCATCCCCTATAACATTCGCGCACCTTCAATGTCGTGCGTGATAGAGCCGTCGGATCCCTACTCCTGTTCCAGCGGAAGGTGCAGCGCTGTAATACCCCAACTTAGTTTATCAACAAATCAGCAGTCCGGTCGGGCCCCGTGATAAGAAGTAAACTAAGTAACAGTATATAAATTGATACATAACAGACATAAATGAAAAGTGCTAAAAGAGTACTTACAGTGGAAGTAATAAAAGAAACTAAGGGTAAAAGTGTACCTTAAAATCTGATTTCACAGAGCCACTAAAATTGAAATAGTCAAAATGTTTGAAATACTAAAATCTTATACATAGTCTGAAACAAAGAAACATTAGGCAAATTCTGATACTTGTCAAATATTACAATACAGTACTGAAAGGATAAACTACTGAATGAAAACAAACTATAAGAGGAACATCGACAAGCGCGCTCATCCTAGGCGCAACACCCCACCTGTGACCTCTGTAATAATAAGCCCAAAAATGGGTCAGCCCAACTGGAGAGTAAGAAAGATCATTCTTCTTAGTGACACTGAAATATTTTGAAGAAACATGTGTGCATGCTTATTAAAACAATATTTTTATGCTATGGAAAAATATTTACTGTTATACTATGCATGCTTTTCTAAAATAAGGTTTGGAAAATAAGTGTCTGTTCTAGTATAACCATGTCATGCATTTTCATTCAAGTTCCGAAAATATTTAACTATAGAGATTTCTACATCTCGGCATGTACTTGAATTTTAGTTGTCTTATGCTTGTCACTCTACATATTTTAGATGAGTAGCTTCTTATGCTCATTCTAACGATCTGAGTCTCAACTAATGAACGCAGGGGTTCTAGTGTCTCCAGGACACAAACTCGCGTCTATTAAATTTCTAAATGGAGAAACGTCTCCCTGAATTTGAGGCTCATAGGGACTATTACGCCTTATAAGTAAGATAGTGCGCTTCTATCTATCACGAGAGAAAGTTTCAATCATGCCTCATAATTATTTTCCATTAACTGTTGGTTTTCATAATTATTCATCTGATTGTCGTATGTCGTATTTTCTGCTAAAAAGTCGCCTCGTATACATATTCTGGTGATTGATATTTAGTTGCACGTCTAAATAAATATATGGTTACATGTACTATACAAACCCACCAAATCTATACAAGTTTAGTATTTCTTAACATGTTATACAACATGATGCATGTGATTGTAAAATATTACATATATTCTTTTATTATACGAGACACAATCTGTGCAAATACTATATGCTATGTCTAGCCAAAAAGAATAGCATTCTTTACCATCGCATTGTGGCACTCGTACACCAAACGAGGTGGCATGATTCTGTCTAGATGGATTTGACAACGTGAGACCTCCTCCGTTCTATTACCAAATCGTAATCCAAACCTGAAATGTAATCGTATTTCTTAACTAATTAGATGCAAATCTAATAAGGCTTACTCAATTATTTCACCACACTATTTGTGTTAATACGAATGGAAGAGACAGATTGAAGGAGGGAGGGCAACAAGGCTATTACCTTTTTCCAACCGTGGAAATCTACACTACAAGCAACCTGATTTTTTTTAAAAACACGGAGATTGTGATCTCCAAACCCTGAAATCGAAGCTTAAGAACATAAAAGACGACTGGAAAATTGTTAGGGAAAAGACTCTCAAAATTTCTGGATGCCCAAAACAAAATGGGTTCGGCCTTGCTATCGAGAACTCACCAGAAAAGGCCAAATCTGCGTAGGGCTGGGAACGGCATACTTGCCAAAACTGGAGGGGAGGATTCCTCTGGAAAATCAGAGAAGAAACGGGGCTGCTGATGTCTTCAGAAGAGGAGGGAACCTGCAACCTAGAACGACTGAGGAGTGATCGTTCCTGCTTGAACTTACGACAACACGACTCCTGGCAGTGTCGGCCGACAAGAACGAAGAAGTCAGAGGTGCTGCGGCTGGACTCCTGCTTTCGTCGAGCGGCTGAGAGGGAGACGACGCACATGGAGAGCCTAAGCGGCTGTTTCGCTCGGATACGCTACGACCGAGGAGAAGGAAAAAGAAAATAGGGCTGAGATGTTGTTTCATCTATCGTGGGGAGTGCGGGCTTTAAAGTTGGAGAAATACTTAGGTGCGTTCTCTCACCTAGTTCTAGGTGGGGGGTAAATACAGCCGTATGATCTTAGATCCGACGGTAGGGAAAATACTGACATTATTTATTATTCATAAATACAACAGTATTATTCATAAATACAACAATATTTAGAGCTATCAATGGCTGAGATGTGCTCCTCTCACCATGATCTTAGGTGAGAGTAACTCACCTAAAATTTTTAAAGTTGAGCGACACACGCATGGGGGGCGGTTATGGTAACTGAGGGGAAAAATAAAAGGAATTAAATCAGGGGTGCGGTTAAGGTATCGCGTGAGTCTATATTAAAATATGTCATAACAATTTTATCAATTTCAATTAAGTCACTGATTAATGCGTAACCGCTAAACACAATAATTCGTACCTCAACATGACGTCTGTTCGATCAATTCCGCTCGTGGCCGGGCCCTGTAATTCATGATTTATTTATTTATTTGTTTTGCATTAGCAATTACGGATATTACAAATCTCCCCTCCTAATAAAATGTTTGTCCTCGAAAATTACACATACCTGAGTCAAAGAGGAAGACATAATCTTCACTTCTCCGGAGTTCAACTTCTCTTTCCCAAGAATACTCTGGTCGACCACAATTTATCCAAAGGACCATTACAAAACGGATCTCTCTGTTTTTGAGCTTCTGAACCCTTGAGTCGACTATCCTAACTGGCTTAATATTAATACTAAGGTTTGATTCAATTGGTGCTTCCTCAGTACTGATTATCTGATTGGGATCTCTGACTGCTCTCCTCAGATAGGAGACGTGGAATACATTGTGTAAACCACTCATTTCCTCGGGCAAGTCCAACCTATAAGCAACCTCACCTATGCGCTCAAGTACCTCGAAAGGACCAACGAACCTTGGACTCAATTTCTTCATCCGCTTGATTCGAGAGACACCCTTGACTGGTCTGACCTTCAGATAAACATAATCTCCTGCGCTGAAATCCACCGATCGGTGTCTCTGGTCATAATACTTGGTTTGACGATCCTGAGTTATTTTCATGCGCTCCTGGATGAGTTTGACTCGAGTCGTGGTCTTGTCAACTCATGATTCTTTGATAGAAGACCTCTCTTCACTTTCAGCCCAACATAACGGCGTACGACAACGTCTGCCATAGAGAGCCTCAAAAGGCGTCATCCCAAGGCTTGCCTGAAAACTGTTATTGTAAAAGAACTCTACTAAGGTGACGTACTTCTCCCACTTACCTCCAAAGTCCAGAATGCACATACGGAGCATATCTTCCATGGTTCTATTCGTGCGCTCGGTCTGTCCATCTGTATGAGGGTGAAAAGTTGTACTGAAAAGTAGCTTAGTGCCCAAACGCTCCTGAACGCATTTCCATTGCTTGGAGGTAAACCTGTCATCTCTGTCTGAAATTATAATCTTTGGAACATCATGCTGTCGGACTATCCCATCTATATACAACTGAGCCAATCTCGTACCCTGATCTGTTCTCTTATTAGGAATGAAATGGGCAACCTTGGAGAGGCGATCAACTATAACTCATAAAGAATTATTTTCACTCTGCGATCGGGGAAGCCCATGAACAAAATCCATCGAAATATCCTTGAAGTTCCACTCTGGAATGGGTAGTGGCTGCAACTTGCCTCTAGCACTCAGCTTTAACTAATTTGCAAGTTTCACATTTACCAACATACTCTGCACTTTTTATTGTGATGACCCAAGATTTACCCTGCCTTCGCACAGGACTATTCCCGACTTCCTGGGCTTTACCTGGCCTACTTCCGGGGACAGCGGCTTGTTGGAGGCCTCTGCCCTCCTTTTGGTGAGCAAACTCCATAGTTCAGAGTGCCTATGGGGACTTCCCAGGAGGTCACCCATCCCGAAATTTCTCTAGCCTGAGCACGCTTAACTATGGAGTTCTTTCACTTCTCATCATCAATTGAGTTGTGCCCGGAAGTGAAAGAACTCCATAGTTAAGCGTGCTCAGGCTAGAGAAATTTCGGGATAGGTGACCTCCTGGGAAATCCCCGTAGGCACTCTGAACTATGGAGTTTGCTCATCAAAAGGGGGGCAGATGCCTCCAACAACCCGTTGTGCCCGAAAGTAGGCCAGAGAAGGGTGGGGTGTTTGGGCTGCAACCCGGTGACGGTGCTAGGTAAAGCCCAAGAAGCCGGGAATAGTCCTGTGCGAAGGCAGGGTAAATCCTGGGTCATCACAAGCGCCACCCCTGTTAGTGTGAAGAGAGGAGAAGATCCGCAGCCTCTTGCGTGGAGTTCCACCTCCTATTTCGCGATTTGTCGCAATAGTAGTGTCGCCTCCTCCTGTTGCCTCTGTTTCCCGAGAGAGGGAAGAATGTCGCCCCCCTGTTCATGTGATAGAAGCGAAGGCGGCTGGAGGTTTCAGATCTCGAGGAGGTTTATCTGTACGACTCCTTCCTCCCACCATCTTGGTTGCCGCCGATCTTGGAGGAGTTAGCCGCCGGCGTTGGAAGAAGGTGTCGACACCGACTTGGGCTCAACTAGATTTGTGCTGGTGGAGGAGGAGAGGTGCGGGCTTGGTGTTGAAGGCGTGCGCGAGTGCAGTTGGCCTCGGCGGGGTTTCTCTCTGATGGTGACGAGGTTGGTCGTCGTCCGACGACGAAGGTTCGTGCGTGAACCTTGTGCGTCCGTTGTTCAACGAACTGCAGTAAACATTTTCTATTCTTCAGCGGGTGGAGGTGTCTGATTCCACCTGTGGTGCCCTTTATCTGATCCTTTATTGTGTTTTTCTCCTGATTGTATGAACTTACTTTTATATATATAATTGCATGGTTGATTTGATTATCGGCGTGTTTGCCGATTTATTTATATTGCATGTGTTCTTGTTTATCTGTGATTATAGTTGCGCCTGTGGGTGTTGTACCCCGACCCCTTACATACAAGATGGATCAAATGTAGTTAGGATGCATAAAGGTAAAGTCGAAGAAGCCTATGCTGGACCTCGAGCAATTGTAGGAAACAATCAAAATCATTGGATAGTATGATCGACAAAATTTATGAAGAACTTGAATAATTACGTTCTTAAGTAACATTCGCACTGAATGCAACATGTTTGGTACATTTTCATCTTCATATGAAAAATAAGCAATGAGATCGTTGCCATCGTAAGTAGAGCATTATCAACAAAGAAGCAAAACATCATCAACAAAGAAGAAAAGCATCATCAACACAACATGAAATATTAGGGATGAAAGTGCACAATGTGCCTCTGAGTATTCTCTAGAGGGGGGAATAGAGTTTTAAATATTTTCTACCATAATTATACACACACAATAAAAACACTAAGTATTATGCAATCAGCAATCCAAAGACAGAATAAAGTAAAGACAGATTGCTGGAAAAATAAGCACAGAAAACTGAAATAGGGACAACACAGAAAATCAACACACAGAGGACACAGAAATTTTTATAGAGGTTCCTTAAAATGTGGGTACTCCTCTCTTCTACCTCCCTGGTAGGATTGCACTGTCTGTGTTTGAGTCTTTTGATAAGGAGACTCTTAGAACCACTGAGTCTTTTGATAAGGAGACTCTTAGAACCACTGAGTCTTTTGATAAGGAGACTCTTAGAACCACTAAATCCTTTGAAAGAGAGATTAATAAGACTCTTTTACAGTTTGAAGAATAAGAGAGAAGAAAGAGTGAAGAGGGGGAATAGAATTATGCTTTCAGAATTCTTCAGAAGCAATTTACTGCAGCTTCTGTTTTTCACTGATCTAAATAAGATGAACTCTTGCTTATGATTGTGATGATTGCAATGGTTATTTGTTTGATCATTATTCTCTGACCACTTCTTGTAATCGAGCTACTGTGTAATGAAGAAGAAGAAGAAGAAGGAGAAGAAGCAGCTATGTATTTTTCTTTTTGTTGTGCAGAGAGAGCACTTGTTTTTTTGTCTTAGGGTTGAAGGAGAAAGAAGAAGAACCCTTTTTCGACAGCTGAATAATAATATGATCAATGCTCTAATTTTCTTCTCCTCTTCAACATACTTATTCTGTATGATTGAGTTTTGAATTTCTTTCTCCTTTTAGGCTGTCCTGAAAAGGAACTCTTATTGGACTTTGATTTATCTTTCTTCTTTTGATCCCGACCCGTCCATCAGATTTGAATACCTTCCAAGAATGTTTTTTTTGTGTCCTGGAATACTTCATTCCATTCTTGGCAACAAACGAGCTGTTGGAGAACTGTCTTTAGCTTTGTGATCCTTCTGAAAAGGTGTTAAAAGGATAGCAGAGAAAGCTTACTTTTCAGACTGTATTCGACGCAGCGTCGAATAGAATTTCTTTCTTATCGACACACCTCTGAGTTTTTATAAGAGTAGCTTCGAAATACTTCTTAGCTCTGACTGAACTCAGATGTCGACGTTGCGTTGAATTGACTTCCTTCTTATCGACGCACCTCTGAGTTCTTATTGAAATGGCTTCGAAATAGTTCTCAGCTCTGAATGAACTCAGATGTCAACGTTACGTCGAATACTTCTCGACGTATCCGTCGAGTTGGAAGCTTGAACTTGGACTTCATCTTCTGCGTCGAGTTGAAATAGAAGTTGCGTCGACTTCACTGATGGTTTCGACAAGCTCATCCTTCTGCGTCGAGTCCCTTTCGACGTTGCGCCGACTTGACTTATACTTCGACAGACTGATTAAGTTGTTTGGACTTCTATTCAGAGTTGCGTCGACATCAAGTCGAAGTTGCGTCGACTTTCATTCAACGCAAGTCTTAACTTAGCTGACTTTGTGATTATCTTGACCTGTCCTTGACACTCCAAGGTGAGTGTGACATCCTAAGACATCTAATGACCAATTTACCCTTTCTATACAATGAGGGTAATACTCCTAGGAAGTAAAATCACATATAGATAATTTGTTAAGTTAAATCAAAAGGAGTTTTTCCCAACAAGGGAACTGTATAATCAATGAATATGAGTCATGAGTGCATGAATATCTGGAATTCGGGATACTAAATATCAGTATAATTCGACATATGTTTGTGCTACAGTTACAAAAAAGACTGCCAAAACATTGAAGACAATGTACGATATACAAAAAGACTCCCAAAACATTCAAGACAATGTATGATATGCGAATGTCGACAAGAAAATTTCTGCATAGTTTTTTTAATTATGGAAAAGCACTTAACAAATTAACACAAAACAAACCCATTTTTATAAATACTTTTATAGTGTTATCTTGTTCCCTATACAAGAAAGACCTTGTAAGTATCAACAATATAGGAGAATCATATCCTCTAATAATTAATTTTCATTTCAGCCGGATCATGGATGCGCCTGGGATGGATCGAATGTGTGTGATTGACAATACGAACACAACACATACAACAAGATAATGTCAAGAGTATTGATAATAGAGACAAGAGGATTGGCGGAAACGTTTCTAAAAGACTCCATACATGTTCAATGGGTCGAGCAGAAATAGACAACAATGAAGGACAATTTTATGAATCAACTCCTCTCCATGAGCGGGGAGCTCGTGGAGAGATTTAAGAAAAACAACTAGCGAAATAGTGAAGTATTAGCGGTGTATTATCTTGGAGAATTCAGGATCTTCTTAAGCAAATTGCAAAACGAGAAAGATTTACTAATCAAAATAAAGTTACAGTAGTATGAAAGTAACAAGCATACGTTGGTGCAATCAAAAGACATGCATGCTTCTAGCATTTAGATTATGTTGTTCTGAGCTTATTCGATTTTCAATTTAGCCTAATCGAGTTAAATTAGACATCATATAGCCCACTTGAACTACCTTGATATTCATGCAATGTCAAAACTCGTGCTTGATCAAATAGAGATTTTATCAATCACAGAAGACTAAACTATTCAATATAGTCCCAACATCGAATACATTGATTAATCGTAACCAATACGAGGCATACATCTTTCTAGAAAAAAGAAGCTGGATTTGGAATGCTGAAATCAACCACAATAAAAGTCAATACACTTAATATTAATACTAGAGTAATTCAAATAAAAAATTGCAGGGCTCAGCACATATTAAAGTACAGAACTACTACAACAAAAATAATGCGTAAGCAATAATATAAACAGTTTGAGCTATGGAAAATTAAAGATCTATAAGGCACGGAAGAAGGGCAAACTTAAAGATGATTGTCTACCTCTGGAGCCATGTAACCAAGCGTTCCTGTCTCACCCGTCATGTCATGTGGATTTTGAGCCTCAATACGAGCAACTCCAAAGTCGGCAATTTTTACAGTTCTTGACTTGTCCAAAAGCATATTCTCTGTCTTAACATCTCTATGCACAATCTTTTTTGAATGAAGATAGCTCAGCCTGCAATGGCAATGGTGAATAGCTTTACTGCAACAAAGTATAAATCTTTAGGAATGCTAATTCCAAACAATTATATCTATGTTAAAATGCTGAAATTAAATAATTTTCTATATAGAAAAGAAAATGAATTTAAATTAATAACTTACTAACCCTCTTGCAAGATCAAGCGCCAACTGTACGACAACATTGAAAGCTAGCTTCCTTCTCCGATTTTTTATAAGATACGATTTAAGTGCACCACCAGGAAGATACTCAACAACCACACAGCATATATTGCTTGGCATGCCAAGTTGACCATTTTCAGTTTGCACAATTAGATCTCTGGCACCCATTACAGCTCCTATGAACTGTCAAAGAAATTTAAAATGAATGTTAATGCTATTAATGCAATATAAATGCAATGAACTACAAATAAGATTAGCTTTAAAGAGTCAAATATGCAAGAACATGATTTCATAAAAAAACAAAATAGGCACTTTGGTTTCAGGTTTAACATGTTGTCTAATGGAAAAAGACATTTATACAATTATTTTGCAGGAATATGAAGCATGGTTAATGCAACCCAAAAGGACCTATTATACGTCACATTTAATAAAATCAAAGGAGTACTAGTGATTTGGGATGATTATTAGGTTGCATGCTATTTAAATAATCAGATTTATATAGGATTGGATTTGTTTATTGTAAATTATTTTCTTCTAGCTTTAAGGCATATTAAAGGGTCATAAATTGAATAATGAATAGTTTTGCCTTTCCTCCAAGAATGTCTAAGCTATCTCAAACATCCAGGTTTTGGGATTTTCCTTCTGAGAGAGTAAGAGAATAGTATGAGACAGTCGAGTTATAGGGTTTGTTCCTCTGAGAATGCGAGAAAGCTGAGTAAGAAACCCGAGTTAATTAGTTTCTCCTAAAATCTGATCCCCACCTCCATCATTTGGTACTGTTGGGTCCACAAAACTTCTTAGAGAATAAGAAAGACTTGACACAAAGAACACATCATAGAGCAGTCAAGAAAAGTCAAATCAAAAGTCTAGTTTTGCACAAGACTTCCATAGAATTTTTCAATTCACCTAATTTCTCGTATAAAACTCGCTTATCGCATGGTCGGAGAATAGTCAATATGCTTTATATTTGTACTCCAAACATTTAACTTTCGAAAAGTACAGGGGAATGTTATGTTAGTGTAGAATGGGAATGGATTAATTTTATTATTCACACAAAATTACATCTTACTTATTACATTTCTCCCATATATATACACACAGAGGGAGGCCCAAAAACAAGATCTGAGATGTGGGATTAAACACATAAGGAGGAGGCTGCAAACTGCACACCAACCTGTGCTATTTGCACACCAAATACCAACACTCCCCCTCAAGGTGGGCGAAAGATATCCACTAAGCTCATCTTGTCACACAATCTACATAAATCCAGTGAGCTAAGTTCTTTGGTTAGACAATTAGCCACTTGTTTTTTTGTAGCAACATGTCCCAGCTTTAGTATTCCACCATCCAACTTTTCTTTGATGAAGAACCTATCGATCTCTATATGTTTGGTTTTGTCATGTTGGACGAGATTGTTTGCAATACTAATGGTTGACTTGCTATCACAGCACAATATCATATGTCCTCTTTGATCTATCTTGAGTTCAACCAGCAGGGCTTTCAGCCATAACATCTCCCCTACACCTAAGGTCATGGTCTTGTACTCTGCCTCGACTGTAGATCTCACAACTACAGTCTGCTTCTTACTTTTCCAGGAGACAAGGTTGCCCCCTACAAACATGCAATATCCCGATGTGGATCTCCTGTCATTTGCATAGATAGCCCAATCAAAGTCGCAATAACCCTCGATGTTTAGATGTTCATTCTTCTGGAAGATCAGTTCCTTTCAAGATGCACTCTTCAGATATCTAAGAATCTGATACACGGCATCCAAATGACCCTCCTTGGGATCGTGCATATAGCGGGTTACTACACTCACGGTAAAAGATATGTCGGGACGAGTGTGACTCAAATAAATCAGGCAACCTACAAGCCTCTGGTACCTCTCTTTGTCAGTTGGCTCTCCTGCCTTAGCGCTGAGCTTGGACTTCTAATCAATAGGAGCAACTGCAAGCATGCACCCCAGCATACTCATCTCTTTAAGCAGATCTAGCACATATTTTCGTTGAGATAGAACGACCCCTCTGCACCGCGAGCTACTTCAATCTCAACAAAAGTATTTTAGTTGCCCCAAATCCTTTACCTCAAACTCCTTGTCCAAACTCTTCTTCAGCTGAACAATCGTCATGGCCCGTAATAATCATATCGTCCACGTACACAACAAGCATTGTAGTGTGAACTTCATTCCGCCTAAAGAACGCAGTATGATTAGCCTTAGTCTGTCGATATCCATGTCAACCATGGCTCTCCTAAGCCTATCAAACCAGGCTCAAGGAGACTGTTTTACCCCTACAGAGATTTCTTGAGTCTACACACATTTCCTACTGTTTGTTTCGTGTTGAAGCCCAGTGGTACTTCCATGTACACTTCTTCTAACAGATCACCATGAAGAAAGACATTCTTTACGTAAATTTAGTGCAGTTTCTATCCCTCATTCTCCATCATGGATATTAGTGTCCGTACCATGCTCATTTTTGCGATGGGTGCAAAGGTCTCATTGTAGTCGATGTCATAAGTCTGACTGTATCCCTTTACTACCAATCGGGCCTTGTAGCGCTCAACCTGACCCTCTGGGTTTTGTTTCACCGCGAAGACCCACTTGCATCCAACTGCTTTTTTCCCGGTGATAGCGACACGAGATCCCAAGTTTTGTTTTTTTCCAATACGCCAAGTTCTTCTAGCATTGCAGCTTTCCACCGTGGATCCTTCTTACCAACCTGCCAACATTTAGGAATAAAAACAATGTCCAAAGATGTAATGAATGCTCCGTGTTCAAGGGATATATGAGAGTGGAAAACAAATTGGGCAATGTCATGTGGAAAGTCATATCGATCAGGTGAGAGTGAGACTCCCGCATTCTTGCAGGAACTCCTCACCACCACAACTATCCTTCCCCTCTCGCCTCATACTATTTATACTGAGTGATTCTCCAAGAGGCGAGTCAATCGGAGAGGAGTAATATGGCTCAAGCTCTCTAAATGTGACATCCATACTGACGAATAAATTTCTCTCCACCGGACTCCAACATACAAACATTTTTTGGGTAGCTAAATACCCAACAAAAACACACTTCAGGACCCTTGGATCCAATTTTCCCACATTTGGTCTATTGTCCTGCACAAAGCACACACAACCAAAGGTCTTGAGGGGAAGACTATCTTCATTCTTCCCTCGCAGCATCTCAATCAGAGACTTCCAATCCATACTTGTGAGGGCGTCCGATTGATTAAATAGGTTGTTGTTAGCACGACTTGTCCCCACAAGTACTTTGGCACCTTCATCGTTATCATCATACTCCGAGTCACTTCCATAAGGTGTATGTTCTTCCGTTCCGCTACACCATTCTGCTTTGGTGTGTATGGACAAGTGGTTTGATGTCAGATTCTTTGTGAGGACAAATACTCTTCAAATGTCATGTTGGTGTACTATGTCTCATTGTCAGACATCAACACCTTTACGACTGCACCGTGTTGAGTCTGGACCCCTTTGTGGAAATTCTTGAAGCAAGCAAACACGTCGCTCTTATTTTTCATCAGGTAAAGTCAAGTCACACGAGAGAAACAATCAATAAAAGACACAAAATACCGAAATCCATTCACAATATGTGTGGGACATGGTCCCCAAACATCAGAATGCATTAGATTAAATGGATAGGAACACCTACTACCAGAACTGGAATAAGAGTTTCTGGTATGTTTTTCCAGTTCGCACGCATCACATACAAGTTTGTTATGATTAACTTTCTCAAACAAAATAGAATACATTTGTCACAAAACAGAAAAAGAAGAGTGACCGAGACGTCGATGATGAAGTAGGAGTAAGTCCTTTACGCTTCTTCCACCCCCTGTAGCATCCTCTACCAGCGTTGAAAGAGCTGAGTCCATATTCTCCTTATCCAGGTACCATAAGTCATTATGTCATATGGCAATCCCAAGTCTCCTGTCAGCCTCCTCCTGCAAGATCACCTTTGGGACATCAAACAAGACGACACATTTCAGTTGAAATATAATGACACTAATGGATAAGAGATTCACGGGAAAGGAAAAAGCATGCAGAACATTGGACAAAGTTAAAGTGTTGGTACATTGCACAGTACCCTTACTAACCACTGGCTGAGCAGTGTCATCGGCAGTCCGAATGCGCACTGGGACTACTATGGGAGTGTACGAAAGGAATTCTTTCGCATCTCAAGTAACATGTCGAGAGGCACCCGAGTCGACTATCCAATCTAGTGAGTCAGTGGTAGATGTGGATACGAGGGCAAGCGTATCGTAAGTACTTGTGGTTGAGTGAGCAAAAGAGGCAACATTACCCCTGGATGAAGCTGCAATGAGTGTCATCAATCGTACCCTCCTACTTTTTCCGCATCAATTGAGAGTAAGCATCCAAAATTCTCTGCTTCTCTGAGTAACTAGCATCAGCCATACTTCTTTCAGCCTCTTCGCCTGAGATCATTAGATTTGCTCGGTAGCCTCTTCTACCACCTCTACAACCCCCGCGACCGCGACCACGGCCCCCAAACTGACCCCGTCCACTTGCATCTCGCTCATTTTGTGGCTTGGTGCAAGCCAGTCGGAGATGACTTATCTCACCACAATTGTAACACTGTCGCGTCTCGTTCTTGTATCTCGTGTGCCCTAGATTGGTGACCGCTAGAGCCGAGTTCACCCCTGGAAGAACAGGTGCGCCAGACTAAAGCCTAATCCTGCTCTCCTCCTACATCATGGCTGAGATTGTCTCATCCAGGGAAGGAATTTTTTGTTGAGCGAGCAGTATTGCACACCTTGGCTCAAATGTTGGATTTAAACCTCTCATGAAATACATAGTCCGCCTCTGAGCATCTCGCTCCCCTTTCCTGCACTCGGGGTCCTTGCAACATGTAGCTGGAGAGAAATGATCATAGTCTTCCCACAATCGCTCCAGATCTGTGGCATACTCATGGATCAATCGATCTCCCTGCGTTATTGTCTCTATCTCTCTCTCAATCTGAAAAACCCTCATGTTGTTGTCGACTCCTGCATAGATCCTCTGTAACTTTTCCTAAACATCACTCATTGTCTTTAAACCATCCACCGTGACAGCGATAGACGCAACCATCGAGTTTAGGAGTCAAGTGTGTAGCAAGCTATGTGTAGTCTTACACTCGTTGTACCCATCCGAGTCTTTTTCTGGTTCCCCTTCTCACCCGTCAGATAGCCCTTCAGGTTCCTCCCAGAGAGTGTCTCTTTACTCGACGCGACCAGCTTAAGTAGGTAGTTGATCCATCAAGTTTCAACTCCACATGGGGAAGATCCAGCTTCATCGGAGGCGACTACGACTGCGTCGAGCCCTCGTTTTGGACATCCGCAAAAATTCAAAGAATACTTTTAGGTCCGCCTCCTCCATTTTGGCAACCAATTTCTCCATGAACACGCACAACTTTTGGTTTATTTATTTGTCCTCTTGTCGTGCCGCAAACAAATTGAGCTGCAAAACCAATTTGAGCGCCCTTCTTCCCTGTTGCACCAGGCAGACCGCACCACCCGCACGTGAGATCTCCACGCTCACGGCACCAAGCAAATCGCAGATTGCTCGCAACCGTAACTGCCGCACCTTCTGCTTGCAGCACGCGAGATCTTCATGTCGTAGTGCCGCGTTTGCTTGTCTCTCAAACAGTCGCACCCCATGTTTGAAAGCCTTTACGCTCACCGCACCGACCTCATGCGCGGTTTTCTTTGTCGCGGAAGCTCCTTGCCCTAACCTCCGTCCATTGCCATCACAAGATCGAGAAGCTCTGCAAGCGCGACCGCACCGCACGACGATGTCATTCCTAAGAAGGCAAAGCCGAGAAAACCCTCTGGAGCCCGCAAGCCTCGCGCAGCCGCAGGTCGATCTGTCGCGCGCTCCTACACAGGCGCAGGTCGTGCGTGGAATGAAATCTGTCGCGTGCTCCCTCTGCGCCCTCTGCGCGCCGCGCGTACTGCTACACGCCCTCTGTGCGCACTCCTGTCGCGCACTCCCTCGGCGCGCACTCCTGCCACATGAAGAGCTGCCCGACGCTCCTTGCCGCTTCTCGCCTGTACTACAATCCCAAACATCCGCGCAAACAAAAAAACCACAGCTAGACGCACGGGCTTCGTCGACAAGGCTGCTCCGAGCAAGTCTTTGATGAGACGTACCGGCTCGAGGAATCCTTTATCGAACCTCCCTCTGATACCATGTAGAATGAATATTATTCACACAAAATTACATCTTACTTATTACATTTCTCCCATATATATACAAACAGAGAGAGACCCAAAAACAAGATCTGAGATGTGGGACTAAACACATAAGGAGGAAGCCGCTAACTGCACACCAACCTGTGTTATCTGCACAAAAATACCAACCGTTAGTACAAATTTTTCAAAGACATAGTTAGACATTGACTAGAAAAAATAAACATTTCTTCTTCTATGCAGTGTTCTCTATCTAACGATGATAAGAAGATGCTAGAGGGAGGTGCCACCTCATAACCTAAAAGAAATCTAACGAAACTTGTCGATACATCATTTAATCGGGAGTGTATGGGTGCAAATGCCCACGCAAAGGGAGGCAAAAGCCGTGTTTAAGTGCTTGCCCAGAGCAAACAAAAAAATGCTGTTTTTTCTTTGTTCTGCAAAAAAGTTGTTTTCTTTGGTCTAATTCCATATATATATATATATATTCTTTTTTGCTCTCTGTAATATTGTTTGGGGCATGGATACAAATTGTTGTCCATGTTTCTGCAGAAGATCAATGTAGAGCTACATAAAGAACCAATTGAATCCTAGAGGATAAACCATTGTGACATTTTGCCCCCAAAAACTTTCTCAGAGGGGGAAATTTTACATTAAAGGATAGCACTAGACACGCCTCGAGTATTTCGATGGTTTCATTCAACTTCATCATTCATGATATTTTACTGATAGCGCATATTTTGACTTAAATATGCTTATTATTATTATTTTATTTTAATATAAACTATATATTTTCCTCTAAATTATTTTATAATTATCTTCTTATTACTATTTTTATATTATTCGCACTAATATTATTTTGTTTTATTTTATGGCAGGCCTGTGGGGAATTTCAGCACATCTCGACGTCAAAGCCCGCTGCAGAATATCGCAATTGCTGCTATTTTCACTCGACGCCATTATAGTCATTGCCGTCATGCCGCATACAAGATCGTCCCCGCTTCCATGCAATCCGGCCACTTGGAATCCATGCATGGTCGTTCCCATTCATGCCGCCAACCAATTCATGCAAGCCGCCACTTTCTTGCCCAATGAAACCTACGTGAATTCCATGCAACCCATGCACACCGTCACACTCCTCCAATTTCTTAAATATGTTGCCCACGTGAATTCCATGCCACATCATCATTCATTTCCTTCATGCAAATATGCCACATATGATGTCACCCTCTTAAATTTATGATTCACGCCATCTTTGCTGCCTCATGTCTTCATTCTCATACATGATAATCATGGCCCACCACCCACGTCCAAGCCTTGACTAAGATGTATATTCATCTCCCTTGTTTCACTCCATCCCAAGCATATGAAATTTATATATTGCTGCCACATTCATTCCCCCTTGGAGCCATCATGTTTTCTCTCTCACCTAGATTCATCCCCTAACATTTATTCTCTTGGATGGTTCTAGATTCTCTATTTCATCTATAAAAGGCCGTGGAAGAGGAGGAGAAAAGAGGAGAAAAAAAAAGGAGTTCAAGAGAGAAGAGAGGAGTGTGAGGAATTTTCATCTTGAGCGCTACATGTTTTTAGATTTCATGTTTATGTTGAAGAATTTTTGAAAGTTTATGTTATTGTAAGCTTGTTTTAATGTTATTGTTGTAGTTCATCTTATTATATTTTGTAATCGTTCTTATCTTCGATCAATGAAACTTATGTCTTTTTTCTCTCTTAATCTTGTCTCTTATTTCACTATGAGTAGCTAATCTTTTTCTTAGTGCTTGATTGGTTAGTATTGGGATGAGGATTAAATCATAATCCGTCGTCTCTAATTTTTGAAGTTTCATTTCGATTTATTTCCGATTAATAGTGGGATGCGAGTTTATATTGCTAGTATATAAATTTCGTGATCCGATTGGCGTCCTAGTAGTCGAGAGGCTCGTGGATACCTTAGATCTCTCGGAAATAAAAAGTTTGTTATATTGTCTATGAGAATTGAAAATATAACTTCTTTTGGAAGTTTGGATTAATTTTTATGCGATTTTAATTTATTTCAAGTTCAAGAGATTCACTTGAAGTATTTTAAAATTAGGCGATAATCGTCTCTAGCGAGCCTTTATCGTATTTTTCAGTCCACCAATCGAAATAGAATTTTAAGAATTAGAACGTATATTTTATAGTCGGATTCCCAAGAACACTTAATCAAGTGCTAAGGTTTTTAAATCGTGATTTTTTTTTTCTCTTTAGTAATTCTCAATCTGCATCTTTTAAATTTCAAAAACAAATCCAATTTTTCACCGATAAATTAATAGGAATTTTGCGTGAGTAAGATTACTCGACAGGCTCCGGGCATATACGACATCCTTCCTATACTATATTTCGATAGGTATACTTGCCTGCATCGAGATATTAGTTGGAATTATTTTAAAACTATAAAATCTCTATCAAGTTTTTGGCGCCGTTGCCGGGGAGTTTTTCTTTTGTCGATATTTTGAAAACGCAAAACTATTATATTTATCATTTATCTCTAAAATCTTTAAGGGTGTAACTAAATTCCTGGAAAGGACGCTTTGGGCTTGAATTCCCATCACAGCCTCTAGTACCGCTGCAAACCCCTCACAGGGTAGATCTCGGGAAGTCCAGGACTAACATAATCCGCCTAAAAAGAAAAAAAATCATAAATTTTTCTTTTTTAATCTTGGTTTTCCTTCACTTTCGGTTATTCTCCATCTTTCCCTTTTCTTCTTTCTAGTGCATGACCCGTAGTAGCTCTTCGAGTAATCCTGATATTCATTTTGATCCAGAGGTCGAGCGCACCCTTCGGCAGCGCCTCCGAACTCGTGATCAGGATTTACATATAGATCTCGAAGAGTCGATCGGAGACACAACCACAGAAATTATGGGTGATCCCAATCCAGAAGTTGACCAGCAAAGGACAATGTCCTATTATGCTCGGCCAAACCTGGAGGGTACAGAAACAAGTATCGTTCGCCCTGCTATTGCGAACAACAATTTTGAACTAAAACCGGCTATAATTCAGATGGTGCAGCAGTACGTGCAGTTCGATGGCCTACAAGATGAGGATCCTAACCTTCATCTTTCTAGTTTTATTGAAATTTGCGATACCTTTAAGATTAATGGTGTGACTGATGATGCGATTAGGCTAAGACTTTTTCCGTTTTCTTTACGCAATAAGGCCAAACAATGGTTAAATTCTCTCCCCAGAGGATCTATCCATACTTGGGCCGAGCTTTCTGAAATTTTTTTGTCAAAATATTTTCCTCCTTCGAAAACTTCGAAATTGCGAAACGAGATTACTTCTTTTGCGCAAATCGATTCTGAAACGTTTTATGACACCTGGGAACGTTTTAAAAATCTTCTAAATCGCTGCCCACACCACGCACTGCCCGTATGGCTTCAAGTCCAAACTTTTTATAACGGATTAAACGTGAGTACTAAGCAAATGATCGATGCAGCTTCCGGTGGTACTTTAAACCGCAAAACACCGGAAGCCGCAATCGAACTTTTTGAAGATATGGCTATGAACTCTTATCAATGGAGTACACCCCGGGCACTTCCAAATAAGCCAGCAGGGTTGTACGAAATCGATAAGATAGCCCAGCTCACGTCTCAAATAGATCTTTTAAATAAAAAGTTCTCTGCTATGTCTCCTTCTTCCTCTGCGAACGCTATTTTGGAAAATAATTATAATAATAATATTTTTTTCGCGGAAGAACAAGTGGATTTTGTTGCAAATCCGCCTCGGCCTTCCGCAAATTTGGGCACAACTACGTTTGGAAACACTTATAACCCAAATTTGCGGAATCACCCGAACTTCTCATGGAGTAATCCGGGGAATGCGGTCCGCCCTCCTAATGTTTTTCCACCTGGTTTTCCACCTCCCGCACCTCGTGCACCTTCTTTCGAAGAAAACTTTTCTAAATATGTTGCTAACACTGATGCTACTCTACGTAACTTGACCGGCTCAGTCCGGAATCTCGAAAATCAAATCGGGCAGCTCGCCAAACTTTTAAATGAACGCCAACCTGGAACTCTACCAGGAAACACGGAGGCGAACCCGCAGGACTCGGTCAACGCTATCACGCTTAGGAGTGGCAAGGAGGTAAGTGAACCCACCCCTGTAGTAGAAAAGGAAACTTCTGTAAAAGGTTTTGAAAAAACTTTGCCTTCTTTTGAAAAAGGTTTTGAAAATGTTTCTTCTCCTCCTCCACCACTTTCTTCTTCTTCAAATATTCCAAAAACATCTCTTCCTTATCCCTCAGTGTTAAAAAATCAAAATGATGAAAATTATCACAAATTTTTAGAAGTTTTCAAGCAAATCCAAATCAACTTGCCATTTTGTGAGGTCATCTCACAAATGCCCAAGTATGCGAAATATTTAAAAGATTTGCTAACTAACAAGAAGAAACTAGAAGAATTTTCTCGGGTAACGCTTAATGCTGAATGCTCGGCGATTTTGCTTAACAAACTACCGAAAAAACTAAACGATCCGGGAAGTTTCTCTATCCCGTGTCTCTTCGGTGATTTGCTAGTCAAACATGCCTTGGCAGACTTAGGAGCGAGCATCAACCTCATGCCCTACTCATTATTTAAAAAGCTAGGATTAGGTACGCCAAGTCCAACTAGGATGAGTATTCAACTCGCCGATCGTTCAATCAAATATCCAATGGGCGTTATCGAGGACGTTTTAGTGAAGGTCGATAAATTCATTTTTCCCGTTGACTTCGTCATATTAGATATCGAGGAAGACGCCGAGGTACCCCTTATCCTCGGTCGTCCCTTTCTAGCCACTTCTAAGGCTATTATTGACGTAAGCAATGGAAAGCTTGTACTTAGAGTCGACGATGAGGAAGTTACGATTTCAATCAACTCTTCTTTAAGAAATTCACTTTCAAATGATGATGCCGTTTATTTTTTAGAAACTTTTTCTGAAGAGCAATCAAGTATGGATTCTATAACCCCTTCTGACGATTCACTCGAAGTTTTAAACACCTTATCCAATGATACACCTATTTTAAATGCTCAAAATTATGAAATTATTGAAAAAAAAAGGAGATATTTTATCTACTTCTTATGAAATTCCTCCCAAACTCGAATTAAAACAATTGCCCGAGCATTTAAAATACGCTTTCCTAGAAACTGGTTCTCAACTTCCGGTTATTATTTCTTCTTCTCTTTCGGATTTTCAAAGCGAAAAATTAATTAAAGTTTTAAAAGAGCACCGTCACGCCATCGCTTGGCAAATTTCTGATATCCGCGGTATTAGTCCACATTTTTGTACGCATAAAATATTTTTGGAAGAAAATTCACGTCGTTCCATTCAACCCCAACGCCGACTTAATCCAAATATGAAAGAAGTAGTTAAGGCGGAGGTTATAAAATTACTCGACGCAGGAATTATCTATCCGATTTCTGATAGCTCGTGGGTTAGTCCAGTCCAGGTCGTGCCGAAAAAGGGCGGGGTGACGGTAGTTTTTAATGATAATAACGAACTAATTCCTACTCGAACCGTAACTGGTTGGCGTATGTGTATAGACTATAGAAAACTAAACGACGCTACTCGGAAGGATCACTTTCCTCTCCCATTTATGGATCAAATCTTAGAACGACTTTCCGGACATGAGTTTTATTGCTTCCTCGACGGTCTATCAGGTTATTTTCAAATACCCATCGCTCCCGAAGACCAAGAGAAGACTACTTTCACGTGTCCTTTTGGAACTTTTGCTTATCGTAGAATGCCTTTCGGTTTATGTAACGCGCCGGCTACATTTCAAAGATGTATGCTGGCTATTTTCGATGAACTTGTAGGAGATATAATGGAAGTCTTTATGGACGATTTTTCGGTTTTGGGGGATGATTTTGATGTTTGCTTAAATAATTTAAAAAAAGTTTTAAAAAGATGTGAAGAGACTAACCTTGTCCTAAACTGGAAAAAATGCCACTTTATGGTCAAGGAAGGGCTAGTTCTCGGTCACAAAATTTCTAATAAAGGAATCGAAGTAGATCGCGCAAAAATAGAAATAATCGAAAGGCTGCCCCCTCCAACCACGACTAAAGCGATTAGAAGTTTTCTTGGTCACGCCGGTTTCTATCGACGTTTTATAAAAGACTTTTCAAAAATTTCAAAGCCGCTGACCCATCTTCTTGAGAATGATGTTCCGTTCTCTTTTAATGATGATTGTCTTTCTGCTTTTAACATTATTAAGGAAAAACTTGTTAACTCTCCAATTTTAATTGCTCCTGATTGGAATTTACCTTTTGAATTGATGTGTGATGCGAGTAATTATGCTGTAGGTGCTGTGTTAGGACAACGAATAAACAAACATTTCCATCCTATTTATTACGCTAGTAAAACTTTAAACTCCGCTCAAGCGAATTACTCCACTACGGAGAAAAAACTTTTAGCAATAATTTTTGCTTTTGATAAATTCCGCTCATATTTAACTTTATCTAAGGTCATAGTTTTTACGGATCACTCGGCGCTTCGTCATTTACTTGCCAAACCCGACTCCAAGCCACGGTTAATCAGGTGGATTTTGCTACTCCAAGAGTTCGATTTGGAGATCAAGGACAAGAAGGGCGCGGAGAACCTAGCTGCTGATCACTTATCCAGACTTGAGAGCCCGAATGCTGATGCTGCTGAAGAGATCGATGACACATTCCCTGAAGAGCACCTTCTTTCCTTGGCAAAGGTAAATTCTCTCCCTACCCCTTGGTTCGCAAACTTTGCTAATTTTCTTGTAGGAAAGGTAGTCCCAAAATCTTTTTCAACTCAGCAGAAGAAGAAATTCTTCTCTGATTTGAAATTTTATTTTTGGGAGGACCCTTTCCTCTTCCGGATTTGTGCGGACCAAGTGGTAAGGAGGTGCGTCGGCCAAGAAGAAGGACTGCAAATCTTGAAGCACTGTCATGAAGGACCAACTGGTGGCCACTACCAAGCAAGCCGCACTGCAAGGAAAGTACTGGAGTCCGGCTTTTATTGGCCAACAATTTTCAAAGACGCACACCAATTTGTAAGTTCTTGCGATGCTTGCCAACGGACAGGTAATATCTCTGCCACCTCTGAAATGCCTCAAACTTATTTTTTAGAGTGTGAGCTTTTTGATCTTTGGGGTATAGACTTCATAGGACCTTTTCCTCTTTCTTTCGGCAATCGTTATATTTTAGTTGCGGTAGATTATGTTTCTAGGTGGGCGGAAGCCCAAGCTTTTCCAAAAAATGATGCTAGAGTCGTCCTAGGATTTTTAAAGAAATTATTTTCTAGATTTGGCACTCCACGAGCCTTGATTAGCGATCGAGGGTCGCACTTTTGTAACGCCCAACTTAACAAATTACTCACACGTTATGGCGTTACACACAAACTATCCACTGCCTATCACCCACAAGCTAACGGTCAAGTGGAAGTCGTAAATAGGGAACTAAAACGAATCCTAGAAAAAACTGTTTCTGCGAATAGGAAGGACTGGTCGGTCAAGTTAGATGACGCGCTTTGGGCCTACCGTACTGCTTATAAGACGGCGATTGGTTGTACACCATATCGTTTAGTCTATGGCAAAGCCTGTCATCTACCAGTTGAGTTAGAACACCGTGCCTATTGGGCACTTAAGTTTTTAAATCTTGATCCGACCATATCTGCTGACTTGAGACGTTTCCAACTGAATGAGTTAGACGAGTGGCGAGCAAATGCGTATGAAAGTAATTTCCTTTATAAAGAAAAAGTCAAGTCTTATCATGATCAACGGCTAAAACACCCCAAAAGTTTTAAGCCTGGTGATCTTGTGCTTCTATTTAACTCACGATTACGACTTTTTCCGGGCAAACTTAAGTCCCGGTGGTCCGGCCCCTTCGTTGTTAAGGAGGTTTGGCCATACGGGACGGTGCTTCTAACGCACCCGGAAAAAGGAGAATTTAAAGTAAATGGCCACCGCTTAAAGCTGTACTTTCCGGGAGAGGAGTTCGAGCGCGAGAAGATTTCG
This sequence comes from Dactylorhiza incarnata, assembly GCA_033032865.1. Lineage (NCBI taxonomy): Eukaryota > Viridiplantae > Streptophyta > Magnoliopsida > Asparagales > Orchidaceae > Dactylorhiza > Dactylorhiza incarnata. Next base: position 3,130,851 of record JAWHQI010000123.1, on the reverse strand, counting down.
TTTCATTTAGCTAGTAGTTAATAAACAAAAAAATATATATATATATATTATCTATTTCTATAAACCTATATATTAAAAGTTTCTTCTATTTAGTTTCTTCCCTTCTCTCTTTTTTTTTTCAAATAAAACATCGAGGACGATGTTTTCCTCAAGTTTGGGGGAAATATTGATCTCTTTGCCCTCTTTCTTATTTTTACCTTCCTTTATGTTTCAAAAAAAAATCATAATATATATATAAAAAAAACAAGGTATTTTAAGCTAATCTTTGCAAAATCATTAGTACCCCAACTTGTGTTTTGATTTTTCCAATCTCTTTTATGCAAGTTTAGCTAGTTTAAATTTTCCTAATCTTGCCTTTTGGTTATCTTTCACGGGTAATATGTTGACTCGTGCAGTGTTCTAATTCCAAGTAGCATGTTAATTCTGAATTGTTTATCAAAAATTAGCACTTCTTCGTGATTTTTATATTTTATTCTCTTCACTAATTTTAAAATTTTCATCCACTGTTTTCTTTTCGTCTTTAAAAAATCTCTGTAATGTTAACTCATGTCTAGTGTAGTAGATGTGAACAATTCTAGACGCTCATTATGTTTATTTTCATGTTAATCTCAATCTTCTTTATTTGCTATCTAAGACTTGTACCTTTTGAATTTTGTTCAAAGTCTAGCTTTAGATAAATTTAGGAGCATGAAGATGATTTAGGCCATTTTTGAATCGTTTGTGCTTTCTTGCCTACCAAAAAAAATTAATCCCTAGTTAACCACTTTTGGGCTTTTCCATGTTTTCTTTGCTACCTCCACCTTCTTTTTCACCAAAGCCAACAATCCCAACCTTGTTATCACACTAAACTTTTGAGTTTTATTTAAAATTTTCATTGTGTGAGAGGTTCATCTTGTGAAAATGTGGAGAATTTCAAAAGGAAAAGCAAGCTGCAAAAGAAGAATGTAAAAGAAAGAAAAAATTATTATGTGAAAATTATGTATTGGCCAAAATTTTCAAAATTCTTATGGCCTCATGTTGAAAAAAAATGTTATGTTATGATTGAAAAAGTTTGAGTATTTCTTATATTAGATTTTTATAAAACTCTTATCTTGGTTTGGTGTGATCCTTAGCCATCATGTTTATCTTTTAATTATCAATTCCTAATCTTATACCTAAGCCAATTTTAGTCCTATTGAAGCCCTTTTGATTCATGCTCCTAGGTTTATTTTTAGTCAGAGAGTGAAGAAAAGTAGATTGGTTAAGTTTTTGGATAGGAATTTAGATTTTTGATTTTAGAGGGAAGTAAGCATAATTTGTCTCTTAGAGTTTAGTAACAACTCAATGCACTTTCTCATTTGCTACGTTGCTTAGATTTCTTTAAAGAATTTTTGCTAAAATCTTGGATGATCATTTTTGTTAGTGAAGTTTATAAAGTTTTAAATCATGATCAAGGAAAAATTTTCGGTTCACTTTTCATTGTTTTCCCTACTTGGAATTTCGCATCGTACTTGTGTTTAGCATAACCAAGACGTTTGATTAGCTATTCTTAAGTTTGCTAACTTGCATGTCTTTGCTTGGGGGCAAGCAAAATACTAAGTTTGGGGGAATTTGATAGCGCATATTTTGACTTAAATATGCTTATTATTATTATTTTATTTTAATATAAACTATATATTTTCCTCTAAATTATTTTATAATTATCTTCTTATTACTATTTTTATATTATTCGCACTAATATTATTTTGTTTTATTTTATGGCAGGCCTGTGGGGAATTTCAGCACATCTCGACGTCAAAGCCCGCTGCAGAATATCGCAATTGCTGCTATTTTCACTCGACGCCATTATAGTCATTGCCGTCATGCCGCATACAAGATCGTCCCCGCTTCCATGCAATCCGGCCACTTGGAATCCATGCATGGTCGTTCCCATTCATGCCGCCAACCAATTCATGCAAGCCGCCACTTTCTTGCCCAATGAAACCTACGTGAATTCCATGCAACCCATGCACACCGTCACACTCCTCCAATTTCTTAAATATGTTGCCCACGTGAATTCCATGCCACATCATCATTCATTTCCTTCATGCAAATATGCCACATATGATGTCACCCTCTTAAATTTATGATTCACGCCATCTTTGCTGCCTCATGTCTTCATTCTCATACATGATAATCATGGCCCACCACCCACGTCCAAGCCTTGACTAAGATGTATATTCATCTCCCTTGTTTCACTCCATCCCAAGCATATGAAATTTATATATTGCTGCCACATTCATTCCCCCTTGGAGCCATCATGTTTTCTCTCTCACCTAGATTCATCCCCTAACATTTATTCTCTTGGATGGTTCTAGATTCTCTATTTCATCTATAAAAGGCCGTGGAAGAGGAGGAGAAAAGAGGAGAAAAAAAAAGGAGTTCAAGAGAGAAGAGAGGAGTGTGAGGAATTTTCATCTTGAGCGCTACATGTTTTTAGATTTCATGTTTATGTTGAAGAATTTTTGAAAGTTTATGTTATTGTAAGCTTGTTTTAATGTTATTGTTGTAGTTCATCTTATTATATTTTGTAATCGTTCTTATCTTCGATCAATGAAACTTATGTCTTTTTTCTCTCTTAATCTTGTCTCTTATTTCACTATGAGTAGCTAATCTTTTTCTTAGTGCTTGATTGGTTAGTATTGGGATGAGGATTAAATCATAATCCGTCGTCTCTAATTTTTGAAGTTTCATTTCGATTTATTTCCGATTAATAGTGGGATGCGAGTTTATATTGCTAGTATATAAATTTCGTGATCCGATTGGCGTCCTAGTAGTCGAGAGGCTCGTGGATACCTTAGATCTCTCGGAAATAAAAAGTTTGTTATATTGTCTATGAGAATTGAAAATATAACTTCTTTTGGAAGTTTGGATTAATTTTTATGCGATTTTAATTTATTTCAAGTTCAAGAGATTCACTTGAAGTATTTTAAAATTAGGCGATAATCGTCTCTAGCGAGCCTTTATCGTATTTTTCAGTCCACCAATCGAAATAGAATTTTAAGAATTAGAACGTATATTTTATAGTCGGATTCCCAAGAACACTTAATCAAGTGCTAAGGTTTTTAAATCGTGATTTTTTTTTTCTCTTTAGTAATTCTCAATCTGCATCTTTTAAATTTCAAAAACAAATCCAATTTTTCACCGATAAATTAATAGGAATTTTGCGTGAGTAAGATTACTCGACAGGCTCCGGGCATATACGACATCCTTCCTATACTATATTTCGATAGGTATACTTGCCTGCATCGAGATATTAGTTGGAATTATTTTAAAACTATAAAATCTCTATCATTTACTCCTAGTGATTTACTTTCCAACAATATTTTCAATTCACTAGACTGTTGAAACATGGATACCGGTTCAACTGAGTGCGAGACTGGGGGAGTAGCTTAAGTTGCTTCTCTCTTCGTTAGATCCTAGGAGCTAAGTATTTCGAGCCTGAAACTGGCCCTCACTATTAGGTGGATAAATACCTATGAACGGACCCACAGGCCGCAGCGAGGAGGTCTCTCCACCAACCCGGAAGCTTTGTATCACTTCCCCTCCTAAAACCAATAGTTAAGCCCGCACCTCAGATAACACAGAAAGGAACGAAAGAAAGCTCTGCCTCTCTATGGGGGGGATCTGTGCTGATCTGAGGAATAACGGGTCCTATTTATAGGCAAATCCTTATGAGGGCAAAATAGTCCTATTAGTCTGCGGGTAGCTACCTCCGCCTTAACTAAATTACTATCCGCAGAACCAAATGGTCTGCGAACAGCCCCTCGCGCTTTCTCGGAAATACTAATCGCAACCATGTTGGTCTGCGGATAGAGAGGGAGGGCTCGCGAGTCGGATCGATCTGAGCTCGCCTCGCCTTACCCTGGGGCGAGTACGCCTGAGGCGTACCGACTGGCCCTGCCTTACCCTAGGGAGAGTTTTCCTGAGGCGTACCGACTTGCCCCGCCTTACCCTGGGGCGAGTTAGGCCGGTCTTGGGCCTACTCGCCTAATACGGGTTGTACACAGACAATTCTCCGAACTTTTATAAATCAAGGAGGAACCAAGCTTAAAAATGACAGATGTGGAGAGAAACAAGATTAATAGGATAATAACCATGGGCACTTAAATTGTCTTAATTAAAGGACACCATACACACATGCATTAATTTTATGTACTTCCAATTGTAATGACATTTTGGTAGTTTTTAGGGCATGATCTGGAAATCTTGTATTCTCCGTTTCGAGAGAAGTTATTAGAGAGAACCATCACTCGTGAATGGAGACACAAGCTTGCCTCAATTGTATCTCATCTTCGTATTTTGAATGCAATTATCTTTCCTATTTGTATCAATTGATCTGACCTAAACATCTCATTTTAATATTTTGAATATGAATATCTCCATTTGTATCAGAGTGTTATGGGTTGTGTACCCGCCTATCTAGTTGATTATGAGTATCCCTATGTGTCATCATTATATAAGTGTTATCATTATGTAGGGGCCTCAAGCACCGGGTCTAGTAATAGGTATTATTATTATTATTGTTTGTCTTTTATTATCTTGTAAGCCTATATAAAGGCATATGGTGTATTGTATGGATTATCAATGAATGAAGTTCTATTTTCCCAACCCCTAAAGAGATCATGGAAGCTCTCTCTCCTTGAGCAAGCCCCGCTTAGGCACCCGCGGTCATGGATCCGTAGTCCTGCCATCTTCCCCGCCTCCGACACTCCTCCGGCCACTGCTTCGAGTAGGCCCTTAACATCTTGGTATCAGAGGCTCTCGGTCCTCTTCAGCCAACACACACCAACATCGCTCCAGCACTGCTTCCACACACTCCATTTCGCTGCTACTTCATCAAACCACTGCTTCGTCAACACCAGCCATTGTCTTCCTCCAACAGCCAGCCACTGCTTCAGAGAAGAAATCCACCTCTCTGCTTCAGCGCTCAGCACCTTCCACGTCAAACCAGCAGCTTCGCCAGCTTCCCGCTCCATCGCCTGCTTCGACGCATCATCTGCACCTTCCACGTCAAACCAGCAGCCGACGAGTTCTGCGACTCCCGTTGTCTGCACAAGCCAACGCTATCCGCATCCATCTGCTCTATCTGACTGCACCAGCCAGAGTCGCTCAGTATGCGTCTTTTCTTCTTCCTGCAAGGAGAACAAGCCGACAATAGAGCCCTCCCGCCTCCTAGCCTCTCCCATGGCCCATTGCTTCTCCTCTACAATCGATGCCGACCTCGAGGGGTCCTGATCGGAGCTCCTTTGCTAGAATCGACGACGGATTCGTTTTCCGGCTGCGTTTTTCCTCTGTTGAAATCGACGACAAAATCATTTTCGTCTTCTGCTCGGCCTTCTGCAAGCTCGACGCATGCGCCAGTTCTTCTCGAGCCGCCTGTCTATACATTACTCCCACTCCGCCGTCTTAAGCCCCACGCGACTCAGCTCTGCACGGGCCTGTTCTCCTCTAGCTGACCGCACAACAGCTACTCCCCTCTTTTTGTTCCTCGATCCCACCACAACAGCCTTATTCGGGCTAGGTTCCTTAATAAATTAATTATTTTAATTAATTCTTCTACTGAATTAATTAGATAATTAATTAATTATTAATGGACCGTAAGCTTAGTGTCGCGGAGATTGCTGCCCTCCGTTCGATAGAGGAACTGATGATCTTCTGGGACGCACGCCTTCGGGGCGCCGACGCACGTCGCCAGGACGTCATGACGAAGCTCCTCCAAAAGTTTGATAATTTGTCAGCCGCTTTTCCTCCGAAGCTTCCACCTTCGCCAACGCCGCCGCCTCCCCTCATGAAGTCACCATCTTCGCCGACCGCTGACGTGTCACCGCTCTTCCCTGCGTGGACCCCTCCGCCATCACCCACCGTGGTGCTGCCTCCTCACCTTGGGCAACCTTCGTCAGTCACCTTCGTCGTCGTTCCGCCGCCCTTGCCGACCCCGACGGATCCGTTCTTGCCTCCGGCCACATCGTTGTCTCTTTTGTCGGTCCTTCCTCTGGCCACACTCATGTCGGCCCATGCTTTACCGGGTCCCTTAGATCCCTTCCTTCAAATGGCCGATCCCAAGTCAGTGCCGCCATTTTTGCCTGATGCTTCTCGCTCTTCGCCCGAGCTATCGTAGTTCCGCTCGTTCATCACCATCGTTTCTACCTCAGTCTCTGCTACAGCAACACGATACCGAGAATTATTTTAGCGCGAAATTAAAGAGTCAGACGATCATGCAGTACAAGCCTCGTTCAAGCTTGAGGACAAACTCGATTTGAAAGCCGGGAGAGATGTTATGGGTTGTGTACCCGCCTATCTAGTTGATTATGAGTATCCCTACGTGTCATCATTATATAGGTGTTATCATTATGTAGGGACCTCAAGCACCGGGTCTAGTAATAGGTATTATTATTATTATTATTTGTCTTTTATTATCTTGTAAGCCTATATAAAGGCATATGGTGTATTGTATGGATTATCAATGAATGAAGTTCTATTTTCCCAACCCCTAAAGAGATCATGGAAGCTCTCTCTCCTTGAGCAAACCCCGCTTAGGCAGCCGCGGTCATGGCTCCGCAGTATCCCCGCCATCTTCCCCGCCTCCGACACTCCTCCGGCCACTGCTCCGAGTAGGCCCTTAACACAGAGCAACTATATTATCAAGCTTCAATAAATATGAGAAGAGAAAGAGTTCATCTACACCTTTAAAGAAGAACAAAATACAAGCAATACTTATATTATAGCACAAATGCAGGGTAAAGAATAGCCAGTTGACAAACAATGTAAGATAATACTTCGCTACAGCACAGTACATAAGACGGGACACCATATGCAATAAATATTAATATCGAGTCATGCTCCTGAAAAAGAACACCATAATTATTGTAATCATTACAACAAATATGTTCATGGTATTTCTTATGGGCAATTATGGAAGTTCACACCGCGAGGTACGGATGAAGTAAATAGATTTATCTACATAGAACAGATCTTCATAGAATCCGTAGCAAGATAAACTTTTATCAAGAACTTGAAAATCATGACATCAACTATAAATTCTATATAAAGCCCCAGCATTAAAAAAATGTATAGTTTATACAGTCATGAAAGTAGATAATGAACCTGGCCTTATTTTTAGATGCAAAGTAAAATACACAGAGAGTAGCTATAGTTCTTAAATCTTAACTACATAACAAATTCTAGGAAAATCTGATTCAATTTTATGATGAAAGATATACCTTGGTTACATTGGGATGATCAAGTTTATACCAAACTGAAACTTCCTGGGTAAAGGCAGCACGTAATTGAACAATTTCAACTTCAGATCTGCTGCCTTCCTCTCCCCAGTCAAGTAACTTCACTGTTTAGAAAAGTGAAACAACAGTATTTAGTAAGGCTCTAAGAAAATAAATAAACTTGAAAGAGATACACCTCTCACATGTCGATTTCAGATATAATGTTAGGTACATTTGGTTGCTCAAAAGTTGAAAACAAGTGTTATAAAATAATTGAAATTCAATAAATCCAATATTTTGTATGATGAATTTAGAGATCAGGGCTTTCTTGGCAATTTTCACAACGTTTTCACGGTGGAATGTGGAGAAACTATGGGGTTCCAAGCCGCCGTGAAAATGCAGATTTCGGCCTGGCCGAATGTGATCAACCCAAAAGCGTTCCGACCCAATCTTGCTGCCCCAAGCATGCCAAAACATTGGATTCGAACTACAAAACCTTGACTCGAAACCACCTAAGTTGGTGATTTTATTTCCACACATAAAATGAGTAAAAAAGTAAAATTACCATTTTCAATAACATAATTTCAATCTTTAAGAAACCAAACGAGTCATTGAAAGAAATGACAAAAAAGTAATAAGAAGAATGATGAAAAGAATAAATGTCATTTTAATTGTAATTCAGCTTTTTTTACTCAAAAATCCTTTCCTCCGCCATGTGTAATTGCTATTTCAAATCTAAAAAGGGCAGCCTGGTGCACAAAGCATCCCCGCGCAGCGAGGGTCCGAGGAAGGGTCCCACCACAAGGGTGAAATGTAGGCAAACCTTACCCTACATTTTTGCAAGAAGCATCTTCCAAGACTCGAACCCATGATCTCAAGATCACACGGCAACACCTCAATCGGTGCGCCAAGACTCCCCTTCAATTGTTATCTCAAATATGGTGAGAAAAAGTTTCTGCAAACAGAGCTATGAAATGGCTACAAAGCCTTTTCGTTTTTGTTTTCATCTTTCAAAAGATTGCACGCCTTACACTCACTACAAATTATCAGAAAGTAAAAAACTGGAAATAATTTCCACTATGAAAAATTTCTCGAAATCAAGCATGCACCTAAGACAAATTATGTGAAAGAGAATGAATCGTTTTTACCCTGCAGGTGAAGAAAATCAATTATGCTCTTAGGAGGATAAAAGTACATCCCTATATATGTAATGATGTTATGGTGTTACTGTAGTTTCGGTTTCAAAGGAAACACATGTGTGTCATGCTCTTGTTAAAAGTGGCGCCGGACTCCACTCAAATACCGCTACCCGGCCGGCCCACATCCAGAAACTGCAGTCCACCATCCCAACCTCTCTTCGTACGCAGGTCCGCAACCCCATCAATCACCGGATGTTACCGGGTGCACTACAACGCTACGGCGGGTTGTTGAGCTCGGCAAGGCCAATGTCTGGCCTCGATCCCCCGACCTCCTTCATAAGAGAGTTTTAACAACACCTCCTATACCCATCCACGCTGCAGTGTGGATGGGCATAAGAGGTCTGCAACGTGGATGGGTATAAGAGGTGTTGTTAAAACTCTCTTATGAAGGAGGTCGGGGGATCGAGGCCACGCATTGGCCTTGCCAACCTCAACAACCCGTTGTAGCATTGTAGTGCACCCGGTAACATCCTGTGATTGATGGGGTTGCGGACCTGCGTACGGAGAGGGGTTGGGACGGTGGACTGCAGTTTCTAGATGTGGGCCGGCCGGGTAGCGCTCTTTGAGTGGAGGCCGGCGCCACATTTAACAGTTCTCTGTGAAAATGGAAGGTGCATACAAATTGCATCATGAGGATCAAAATAATCTTTGCCATAACTTTTAAAAAACACCACCAATTCTTCATACTTGCTTTTTTCCAATGTGTTCTTTTCCATTTGTCAACGAAATGTCACAGGAGAAACACTGAAATACACTGACTAGTACAGAAAGGTCACCACGAATCACATGACAGTTGACTGAAAGAGAAAGCTAAATCCAGGAAACTCATGGAAAACAAACAACTTGCGCGTAAATGGCCAAAACCCTGCCCGTGAGTTTCACGGGTTGGCACCAAAACAAAGGGGAGATGGACCTTCTAAATCTAATCAGAGTCACCGTTACCCAATTGTAAAGACGCTAAACAAGTAATGGAAATGCAAAGAAAAGGCCAAAAGCCTTCGTTTGAACAAGTACGAAAACACAGTGAAGCCATTAATGAACGAATGCTCAAGAAATGGATTAAAGAAATCCAAAATAAAGATTTCGGAGATTCCAATCATCCAAGAACAGAAATGGTAAATAAGTGGGATTGAAAAGGACCAAGATGTCATTATTATAAGCAAAGCAAGCAATGAATTCAAAATCTTCAAAAAGAGAATCAAAATAGGTATCCAGTAATACTGAAATCCACTCACCGGCGACGTCCTGCCCATCGTAAACACCGCGATGGACGGTGCCGAAGGTGCCGCGAGCTATGACTCCCTTGATGACGAGCTTCGAGGGATCGATCTCCCATTCCTCTCTCGACTTCTCTCCGACGGAGTTGCTACTTCCGCCAGGCGCGAAGCCTCGCAGGCCATTCTTGCCATATTCGGTCTCCTCGTTTTTCTCCTTCGTCCAAGGGCGATTAAGATGCCTCTCGAGCTGCTCGTCGAGGCTCTTGAGATCTATTTGATCTGCGCGGACGAATGGGCCATCTCCCCCCTCCATCTCACTCCGCTCGCCGGCGGGATAACTAGGAATAGAAGAGTAGACTGAGGTCTGAAATCTGAACCTTCTGGTTCTGGATTGAGTGCGTGTTCTTGATGCTCACTCTCAAGTCTTCACTGCCGTTTGGGAGAGACGACTATATGTCGATCCTTATCCGCCATGTTGTTATGTGAGCGCATGAATGGGCCGCGTCCGTGCAGCCTTTTCGGGGCTCTTAACTTTAGTTTTCCATTGTTCCTGCGTAGCTCGCTTGGCGCTATTCAACCTTCCTTCCCTTCGCTCTTCTTCTTCTTCTTCGTCTTCACTCTTCTCCTTCCCTCCCTCCCGTGAGATAATTTATAGTTCCATTTTTCATGTGAGCGCATGAAATGGTTTCCTAGCCTGTCATAAATTAGCTAGCCTCTTTTGAGCAGTATATCTTTATTATATAAATCAATATGCATATCTTCAGTCACACCGCAGTTTTAATATTAGTCGTTGGATCCCCAAAATATTAATTTTGGGTCGTTCGATCTAATGCTATCCAATATATCAGTGCTTGGCCGCTTTCGTTCCGCTCTCCATGCCGAAGGCCCGCGATAAAATAACAAGACACTACATTTTGCTTCTCTCCGCGCCTCGCTCGACGCCGGTGCCACTTCCAGTCGCAGATCCCACGAATCGGCCCGCCACCCCCTCCGACTCCGCCTCGCCTACAGTCCGCCATTTTTCCTCCTCAAACCCGCGATCTGCATCCTCTCGCAAAGTCTAGGTCATTTGCTTTCGCCTCTTCGTGCTCGCTAGACCGTCGGTTCTAGAACTCACGCACTCCTCCCTTAGGTTAAATCCACGACAAAATGAAATACGCCTCTACACTCGCCTCGCTTTAGGTCAGCTCCTCGACAAATCTCGCGCTCCCCTCTCGAACGCACATCCGTCCTGCAACTTCTGCCGACGCCGACGCCGCAGACGAAGCCCTCCCTCCAATTCGTCGTCTTCACAGCAACATATTCCTTCTTACGAAGCCAGATCGATTCTTCTGATAGGCCTCCTTGCGGAAGGCGGACACGGACATCATCGGCATGAAATTCCTCCACTCCCCTCTTTCTTTTTATCTTTTTGTAATACATTTTTTCCCTCACTCTATGTTTATGCCCCTCTTTCTTGCTTGCAGTTTATGTGTGGTGGCTACGATCACAACCGGAGCAACAAACTTCTCCCCACTCCTCTCTCAACTCCATCAGACGCAAGGTATACATCATCTCTCCTTCTCCTTCTTTGATTTGGGTTTGTTTCCAGGTATTTTCCTCACTCACTGGAACTTCTCCCCACCCCTTTTCCTTCTCATTATAATATTTTCCTTTACCTTCATATGGTTCCTATCCATGGAGTTCCTCCAAGTAGATGGACAATGCTACTATTCTATTCTTTTATGTATTTATTAAATTGCACGACAGAGCTCTCTTCAATGCAATCGGTAATTTGGAGTTCACTTAACGGAGTTAGAATATATCTACCAATACAAATTTCACTTTTTTTATATGTTCATTTACAGACACCAAAATTGGGCATTTTGACACATACCAAAAGGGCATCTATGTTTATGTTGTTTAGATGTTCACGTTGTTTACATTGAATTTTTGAGCAGCACCACTTATTTGCTTGATTTAAATTTCTTTGTTTGGAATCTATTCCCATACCAATTCATATAATTGTTTGCTTAAATTGTTCTTTTAACGATGTCTGATCTAGGTGTATCCTAATTTATGTATTTACTCTTACTTCCCAAGGAATTTTTTGTCTCTATTTAAGTATCTTGCAGGCATGCCATTTTGGTGTTTGTCAAAATGCCCAATTTAATTTCCCAATGTTTACTATATTATAAACAATATATCATTCTTTGTGCTTTGGCCATCGGGTCAATGTGAATTACATTGAAAAAAACATAGTTCTTCCCCATCCCCCATAGCTCTCCCACACTCCAACATCGAAAAACCACAGTTATCATTTGACCGCCCTACAACAGCCCCCTCACAATTTCAAAATCATTCTAAGAAAGCCTCGCTGCCATCTTGCGGTTCGGTTACTTGCCCGCTCTGTCTCCCATAAGCAAAGAGCCTGCCTGCTTAAGCCTCGCTGCCATCTTACCATTCACTCCCCTGCTATGTCGCCCACAAGAAAATAGCCGGCATGCTTCTTTTCTTCTCCTAAACCTATGTCGCAGTGTCTTACTTCTCCGACAGATCAGGTATTCTCTTTTCACAAATTTAATTAATCTTACACACATCAAAGCTTTAAAATAATGAAATGACAACCTATAAACATGATACAATATGCAGTGAATTAAAGTTTCTTTAAAAAAATTGCATGTTTTACTACAGAATGCCACCGCGTCTGAGCAGCAGGCATTTGACAAGGGTCCCGGCCTGCCCCAGATCATGCATTTTATTGTGTTTTTTTAGCAAAAATGTAGCGTTTAATTTGAGTTTTTTTTTTCAAAATTATAATGAGAATAAAACGGTCAAACAAATTGAGCTTTAGTTCGCATTCATGTTGAAGTTACTTTTTTAAATTTTAATGAAACATACTCTGTGATATCAGTGAAAAAAAACTTGAGAAATGTTGGTTGGCCAATGATTGGTGAGTCGTGTAGATATTAGGTGGATCTATTTTATTCAGATTTAGAAAAATGTTGGTTGGCCAATGATGGTTTGGTCTTTGTGAGTACTCTCTTGATGTCTTTCAATTAATAGAAAAAGGTATTTCCTTTCCATTGAAGATAATAAACAAGTGCTGCTTATGTTATCATTACATCTCTTGCTCCCTTCAGATTTTGTTTTTTAATAACTCTGCACCATCAACTCTCACATTTATGAAATGATTGTCTGGTTGGTCTTACTTTTTCAAGTTCAAAGTCAATAAGGTTAGGGAAATAGTCTCTTCATTTCCATTAGACATCGGCCTTCATGATGCATTGATGGTATGTGGTTTAACACTTCTATGATGACTTTTATGCTGCCTTTATAATAAACAACTGATGCTTCCGTTATCCTTAACTGATGGAGTTGCTACCATTTCACTTTTATATTGTGACACATTGTAAAATATCATTCAAGCATATATTCGCAACAATGGAAATTCAGCAGTTTTAATCCAACCTTCATTAACTGGACAACATTCATTTTCTGAGGAAGAAGAGTAACATCAACCTCATGTTATAGGTCCAGGAACTCCCTTTGCTCTTGGATTTCTGCTTTCTATATCATAGTCTTCTCATGAACCATAGTAACAGCATATATAACAGACATTTTCCCGTTTGGCTATGGGCGAAGCCAGGGGTGGGCGAAGTTAGCTTGAATGTCAAGCGGGCGAAGCCCGCTTGGTTACGGGCGAAGCCCGCAGCGACGCATCGAGAACGGGCGTAGCCCGTTCGAAGATGCTAGTATATAATATATAAATATATATATATGTAGATAAATATGTTAATTTTATATTCGGCTATTATTCGCAGATTGTGTTTCTCTATTCGAAGATTATCTATTCGCAGCTGCAAGGGAAGTCAAAATTGTTATTCGCATAATTTTTTGTTATCCATAAGATTAGTAAAGAAAATTAAAAAAATACATTGGCCATCCTCTTCGCCTTCCTCACCGCATGGATTGAGTAACCAAAGCTATCTAAGACTTCATTTGGCGCGGTCATGAACAGTCGTTCGTGAACGCTCGACCTCGCCTAAAAAAATCATGCATTTTATGCTCAAAACTAGTTCATTTTCTTGGGTAGCAGTCATAACTTTTGTCTTGCCAAACATACATTCTATGATAATGATGTTTTTGACCAAACTCATCGGAGCAAAAAAGTTGTGTCAAACGAAGCATAAATCTGTTGAGATATAATGCGGAAACAATCCCCTAGGCGCAACCAAATAAATATAGGGTATACATGAACTGAAATCTGAACAAGAAACTATGCATATATAATAATATAACTGCAATACAAAATATGAAGAAATGTACAGACGTCCGTTACAGAATACACTGCGGAGGAGCCGGACTCGCTCGATCCGCGGGAAAGAGAATAATCTGGACTGCAATCCGCTAGCACAGCGGACGCACAAGGTTCACCGAAAACCTTCGTCGTCAGATGACGACCAAACCATCTGCCACCACCGGAGAAGCACTGTCGAGGCCATCTGCTCCCGCGCATGCCACCGACACCAAGCCGCACCGCCGGAGAGAAACACCATCAAAGCCCATGCACTCCTGCATGCCTTCGCCGCCACACCGGCACCACATCATCTCCTCCACAACCGATAGAGATCCTCTCCTCCAAACCGGTAGCTATTTCCTCCAAGGCCGGTGGATACGTTGAGAGTCCCACACGAGAAAAGAAAAAAGAAAACTACGCTTTTGCACCAAAATCTCCGACGCGCGCCATCGCACGGTCTTGCACCAACGGCAACCACCGGCGGCATCCTACAGGGGTCTCCCACCCCCTTGCGGCACCAAGAGAGAGACAATGGCGGCGGCGACGGCGGCTCTTCCCTCCAACGCTAGCAAGGCGGCTCCTCTCCAACACGAGCAAGAGAGGCGGCTCTCACATAGGCGGCTGTGTATCAATCTCCACGTGAACAGGAGGGTCATATATATATAAAGGAAAACTCTCCATGCGGTGGTTTTAATTCAAGAGAGAGACTCTCTCTCTCCAAGGAAAGCCATTAATATGACATATTATGGGATTTCCTTTGTGGCTCCCAGAGAGAAACTATCATGCATGATGTTTCCTATAAAAAAAGAAAAAATTGGATGTGATTTGGATCCGGATTCGAACCAAAACACAACAAAATCTTCCCAAACAAACCTCAGCTATCTAAATCTTTACAAACAAACCTTAGCTATCTAAATCATTCCAAACAAATCGAAATCGCATGAACACGAAGAAATCATCTTTTTCCTCAACTAGGTCTCTATCTGCGCATTCATTTTATGAATCACGATCCGTGTGCACATTGAAGTGCTCAGAAGGTCGTCAGAGATAGATGTCCCTTCATTGTCGGGCCCTGCTCAAGAGAATGAAGACATCGACTGCTCAAGTTTAAAATTAATCTGTGAATAACAATTTATAAACTCAAATAAAGTGGGAAAAAGTTGATATGTGGATAGACATTTATGATCTGCGAATAACAATTGTCTTAATTAATGGTGCATCATTGTAATCATTAGTGCACTGTTTTATAACCCTAAATGAATTAAATTATATACTATTTTCTTTGATACAAAATGTAATTTTTAAATTCACAATTTAAAGAAAATAATTGAGAAGTAAAGAGCGGGAAGAAATCCTCATATTGTCTCAATCTCTTCAACACACATATATGAATTAAGATCGGTGTCACAAAAGCCCTCAAAAAGAAATTCTCAATATTTGCGTTTGAAGAGAACTTTATGTTTTCATCATCCTCCAGCATAGCTATTTATAAGAAAAGTTTAAAAGACTAGACTTTTTCACGCAAGAAGAAAAATGCCCCAAAGTTTGTATATGTGTAAATATAAACATATGTTTATACATAGTAAAGATATAGGCTCTGTTTGACGTGGAGTTTTTGCTCCGATAAGTTCGGACAATACGAATATATGTTTGGCATAACAATGGTTATGATCGCCACAAAGAAAAAAAATCTAGTTTTGAACATAAAAATAGTTGTTCCTTAGGCGAGGTCGGGCGTTCACAAGCAACCGTTCATAACCACCGCGTTCATGATTATGATAAAAACAGCAGCGTGACAATCATTCTATCAAACAAATAATAATTTGGTAATCATCATAATTATAATGCCAATTATATATGATCCTTATCTGAACACAAAAAGAATATTCTTAATCAATTAGTTGAAGACAAAATAAAAAAAATCTTCAAGATTTGGGGGGCCCACGATTTTCACATACTAATTATTGGAAATAATTTATACTAGATACAGAGTTTTATTTAAGTGTAACACTAATGATAATATAAGTGATATTTAAAAAATATAGTTTGATATTTTAAATTCAATTTCTGTCATACATAACATAATTTACATGCATGCCCTAGTAAAGTTTCATATATTAAGGCTCTGTTTGGCACGACGGTAGCGGTTATGAACGATGTGGTTATAAGCTGTCATTCGTGAACGTACGATCTCAACTAAGAAACTTCATCTACTTTATGTTCAAAACTAGTTTTATTTTTTTGGTGGTGATCGTAACTGTTGTCATGTCAAACATACATTATACGATGATGATATTTTTGTCAAAACTCACCAGAGCAAAAACGCTTCGTCAAACAGAGCCTAAGTTTTATTTTGTAATAAACTAGTTACACTCTAGAGCCAATAAAAATTGATCCCTCAGAATGGTATTAAAAAGAAAATATTTGGTAACAAAATGACATAATTTTAATAATATTTTGCCTAAACTTTAAATTTGAGCTTTTATAATTTGTTTCCATCAAATACGCTTTTAGGGTCCGCTCTCCGAATTTGGTACGTTCAACGCATATAATAATAGGTGCGATATTAAATACCTCCCATCACGCGTGGGCCACCTCATTTGAAACGTCTTTCTAGGTTTTACGGCTTCTCCTCCGCGCGCGCGTGTAGAAGGCGAAGTGGAGCGACTGTTGAAGAAACCCTAGCATTTTATCCGAAGAGAACCTCTGCATTTGTCCTCCGCGCGCGCGTGCAGGCGTAAACTCTGCATTTGTCCGAAGAGAACCTTCCAACCGGCAGACATTGTAAGTTTTCGTGCTTTCGAGATTAGTTCAGTGCAATGTGTCGCTTACCTTTCTGGCGAGATTAGTTCAGTGCTTTGAAGGTGAAACAATGTATAATACGGTCGTATTAGAGAGGAGGTTCTTTCAATTTTAGGAAGAGCACGATCGTATCTAAGCACTGTACAGTCGTATTGAAGCCATATCCCCATGTTGGTTGTATCCTTTATAAGAAATACAACCGTAAGAAGGTTGAGTACGGTCGTGTTGAATACAGATACGGCCCTAGTGAATTTGATTTTAGAATTTGATGTCGTATAAGAGAGGAGGTTCTTTCAATTTTGGATAGGGCACGATCGTATGTAAGAAGTGTACAGTCGTATTGAAGACATATCCCCTTGTAGGCATTTTAATTTTTGATGTGTAGTTGTACTCTCGGCTTGAAGAAATACGACCGTGCTAATGTTCAATACGGTCGTATTGAATCCAGATACGGCTCTAGTTTATTTGATCTTAAGTTTGAAGTTGAATAATCGTTTCTTACAAATACGGTGTTATAGCCGTTCAGTGCTATCAGATTAAATGAAAATAAGGTCGTATCTGTACTCTCAGACTAATAATAAATACTGTTGTTTTTCTTCTCTGTACAACCATACCCAATGAAGATACGGCCGTAGTTAACTTCAGTCTTTATATTGTACTTGGTTTAGTTATTATTCGGGAGTAAAAACATATGTTTTGGTTTTTTTGTTAGATGACAGGATCCACTACTTTGAATTGTCGATGTGCTGTCTCATCATTCAAGGAAAGAGCAGAACCTTTGTTAAGATCTCTTACAACGAGTTCTATGAATGAATTACAAGATGCTGGTATTCTTGCGCTATTTCAAATTCCTAATCTTAATCAGAATATACCTCTTCTAACAGCATTAATTAGAGCTTATTCGCGAAAATATGGAGCTTTTAGATTAGGAGATGTATATAAGAAGTTAACAATCAATCAAGTTGCGTTGATCTTGGGTTTACCAAACAAAGGGTTAACATTCAACTTTAATCGGACACCACTAGCCGATTTTGAGCAAAAGGACCTAGCCTTTGAGCTAGTACGTCTTTCAGAACAAACATCATCTGATGATATAGAGATTCAAAAGGTCAACGCACTTGTTAAACATGTTCTGTGTAAGCTGTTCTTTCCGTTGAAGATTTTGAAAGTACCGGCCTGTCTTTATAATTTTGGAGGATTAGGAGACTTCAAGAAGTTTAATTGGCCGGAAGCAGTGCACAAGTTCTTGCACTCAGAAATCGAAGCACTTAGTATTAGAGCTTCAAAGAAGAGAAATAATGAGAGTTTGGGTTATCTGGAAGGTTGCTCGGTGATACTACTGGTAAGTGATAAATTGATTTGACCTTTTTTGGTAGTTAGATTTATATTAATTTGTTTTTACTGGTTTATTTACAGGTGTGGTTTTATGAGCTAACAAACTTCCAAACTCCACCTAATGAGCTAACGAGGCCTCGACTATGTAGGTGGTCGGCAAAGTATACTTTTAAAGGCAAATTTTGTTCAGAAATGCAGTCTAAGTTACGGGAGCAAGACAGAGTACGATATTATTACTTCTATATACCCCATTTTTATGTATAATTCAAGTTGATAGAACATAAAGGTTAAATTGGACATCACAGGTGAAGTCGTCTTTTGACAACATTTTGCAAACCGAAGAAGCATTATTGGTGGCCGAAGATGCTGACGATAGTGATTTTGAAGAAGTACGTCCTAAAAAGGAAGAGAAAACATATGAAGATAGAGCAAGAGAGCAAAGAAGAAGAGAGAAATTAGATGAAATAGAAGAAGAATTTAGGGTGTACATGAAGAGGAAGTTCAAATCTTTTTTGGGGAAAAAAGAGAGAAATGAATCTATCATGAGAAAGAGGACCGAAGACGAGGTTAAGAAGGTGTTAAGAGCGTCAATTGAAGAAAAAGTAGCTCAAAAGGAAGAGAATATTGAAATAAAGAGTTCTACGGACGAAAAGGGGAACACATCAGGGGGTAATGCCAGAACAATGATAGATCAACTAGCTTTAGACATAGTTGTGCAAAATAATAAAAATAGGAGTTTTTTTTTTAATGAGATTAAATCATTACGTACTCATATTGATGGTAGATTCGATGCATTGGCCGCATCAATCTTACCAAAAAGTAATCCACCGCATGTGAGTACTCCAATAAAACCATCAATTGAGAAATATGATGGTGTCGATAGAGAAGATGACGTCGATAGAGAAGATGACGTCGATGGAGAAGATAACGTTGATGGCGAAGATGACGTCGATGAAGAG
This sequence comes from Dactylorhiza incarnata, assembly GCA_033032865.1. Lineage (NCBI taxonomy): Eukaryota > Viridiplantae > Streptophyta > Magnoliopsida > Asparagales > Orchidaceae > Dactylorhiza > Dactylorhiza incarnata. Next base: position 3,111,822 of record JAWHQI010000123.1, on the reverse strand, counting down.
GATGACGTCGATGGAGAGGACGACGTCGATAGAGAATATGACATTGATCGAGAAGATGACGTCGTTAGAGAAGATGACGTCGATAGAGGAGATGTAGCATATGCTTTAGTGGTAAGTGTAGATGATAATCCAACCAAAGTAGAGACTGATAGAAGTTTAATTAAAAACATTAAAGGTCGTCGTGACCGCAAGGGAAATTTGAAATATGAACCACAAGGTTCTCAAGTAGATTATCCGGGGAGAAAACATATAGGAAAAGGAAAGCAGTTGATAATAGATCATGTTTACTCAGAGTTTCCAAGCAGGTATATATTTTGTAGTTCTACCCATGTTAAACTTACCATAATCTTTAATTATAAAAACGCTTTTTTATGTATGCTGCTCCTCTTCAACCTTGCAGAAATAGTATAATAATTGAACGGGGAAATATGACGTGGTATAGATCACATTTAGATGACCTTTTGGGAGAAGGTTGGATTTCTGACACACACTTGGATTGCTACAGCATAGTACTCACACTACAAAAAACACAGAATCCAAGGAAGTTTAAATCATTCACATTTGTATCCTCCAATCATGCAGTTAGTATAATTTTTTTTAATCTTGTACCTATTTTCCTAACATGTTAGAATTCCAAGTTTGAAAATTCTAAATTCTTTTCAATTTAGAGTTTGAAGAGGAGCAGGATGAGCGCAAAAGCTCTTGTTGAGCACATCACGCCAAATACAATAAAACATGGTGATTTCATATTCATGCCCGTGCATTTAGATGTACATTGGGGCCTCCTTGTTGGCGATTTGAAAGAAAAATGCTGGAAATATTACGACTCATTATACAAGTCCTCGAATTACAACAGACTTTCTACTGTGGTACGCATTTAGTATTAATTTTATAATAACGCTAACCAAATTGAGGACCCTAATCTCTCATTGCACAGATCAACTTCTTTGAGGAAGATGTTGGAGCAGTTTTGCCACCAAACGTACATGAGTGGCCAATTGTTTATGACGAGCAATGCCCAAAACAACTAACTGGAAACGATTGCGGAGTGTTCGTGATGATGTACATGAAAACATTACTAGGCAAGGGGAAATTATCTTGGGACAAGCATAAGGACTGAGGGAAAAATATTGCAAAGCTTCGGGCAGAAATTGCTATAGATTTCTTAACAACTTTCCCCGAAAAAATAATGTGTAAGCTGTAAAACGGCATTAGTAAACTATAGTACGATCGTATTTACATATTATTGGACCGTAGTGATTTGTATAATACCTTTATAAATTAACGAAAAGGAAAATAATGTTTTCCTTAATTTTTTGCAGGATTTTTGCTGCAATGACCGGGATAAGAGAGATTGGCAGTGCTGGATTGTGAAGTTCAAATCTTTTTGATTTTGCATTTTTTGTGCTGGACAATTAGTAATATTGCTAGTTTTTGTTAAACAACAATATGTATTTGTTGTTTATAATTTTGTAATCGATATATTTGACAGTGACTGAAAGTTGTAGTGGTTAGTTGCAGAAATTGTTCTGTGAAAACACACAATTATTTACAGTAAATGCAGAGCAGAAAGTACAATTCAATTCATATTTGTAGTGTTCCTCACGAAAAATACGGTCATATTCACAGAAGAAACGGCCGTATCTGGACTGTTGCTAACTTCTCTTCTTTGTGACTGCAGGTTGTACAAGCAGTAAAGAAAGATCCAATATGGGCATATGTTATTATGCACCATCATTTTTAGATAACACAGCAACGTACCTACATTAATTTTATTAATAAAAAATAAAATCTATTGAAAATTGGCATTGGCATTGTTGCGCAACCACAAATTTGAACACAATTGCATACAAATCACTACTTAAATACATCAGGAATTGAAGAAAAAGTAGGAGGTACATTAAGTGAATAGTCATCATCCATCGCGAATTCATCATTGAAATGATCAGTTGCTGAAGTATTAATTGAATTGGAATCAACCTGGCTAGCAAAGTCCATGAAATTGTGGTCATTTGCTTGCACCAGAACATCAACGGTTGTAGGGAGTTTTTTTGTAGTTGCACTCACCCGCTCTGTTTCAAGAAATAAATTAAAATGTCATATAATACCAATTTGGTGAAATTAAAATCTTAGGTAATAGCAATTTACAAATATTATAAATATTTGATTTACTTGGTTTCTTCGAGGTGGTCTCCCAATAGGGCTTCAAACGTGCATTTGAAAAATCTTTGGGTCGGAGTGAAGGTGGATCTTTGACAATGCCTTTGCCTTTGTCAATATTGCCAAGGGGAAAGCACCTTTTAATCTTCTCATCTTGATCAATCATATCTTGTATGCGTGTACCAGCCTCGTTCATTACACTAACAAGGTAATCCTTTGCTGTTTGACATGACTCCATACGCTGACACAAGTCGTAAGTGTACCTCATCATGTGATTTCTGAAACTAAGATTGCACTCATGTGTGTTTGTGTTTCTGGGAATCGAAATATGATTATGTTTCTTAACTTGCAATGTAAATCGCCTCAAAATATAAGACGGCTTAATATTCTTCACATTATGATTAATGTATATTCGTAATGCATGCTTGCACAAAATGCCCTTTGTTTGAAATCCCATACACGAGCAATCTATATCATTGGTTATTGTATTTATTCTTACTATCCATTGCTTCTCAACGCCAACTCCATCACATACGCGTGTGTTGTATACAACTATATCCTCATCATATGTTGTTTCTTCTGCTACCATCAAACCTACTGCACCTTCTATAAAGGATTCCTCAAATATAGAATAAATTTTTCTTGTATAAACCTTTGACATTTGCTTTAGAAGTGGACAGTTTTTAAATTTTAAAGTAATAGTACCTTCTTTACACCTGAAGTCTTCTTCACGTTCACTCCTTCGCCAACCAATAATCAGTTTTTCCATTCCGAGAAAACATTCAACTAGTGAACTTGTAGCCTTCGAGCATCCATGTAGCCGACTATTTGCCGATTCACTACGTTGCGTAGATAAAATGCCCAGATCAAAAAATTGTTTGTTAAAAGCTGTAGACCACTTCCTTTTAATGTTGTAGAGATCGTGTAACCATCGATTTTCTTGCAACTTACCCTGGGTTATCATTTGACTCCAAGACTCCTCAAACTCCATTTCATTATCACACTTATTCATGCAGTTATAAAATAAATACCTAATCTGCTTATCAATGTTGAAGGTCGGTACCTTTGACGGTGCTTTCCGTGAAATATGCCATTGGCATAGGCGATGACGAGTAGCGGGTAATACCCTCTCAATAGCAACTGCCATTGCTTGATCTTGATCTGTAAAAATGGAGATTGGACGTTTACCACCAACCAACTTTAAGAAAGTCTCGAAAACCCAACAAAATGATTCAATTGTCTCGTGAGCTACAAATGCACCGCCTATAAAAACATTCTGCCAGTGGTGGTTTACTGCTATAAAAGGAGCAAAGGGTAGATTATATTTGTTTAACCTATAAGTAGTGTCAAAAATGAGTACATCGCCAAAACATTCATAGTCCAATTTCGCATGCCCGTCAATCCAGAAGAAATTTTGCAACCTGCTCATTTCATCTGTCTGCACATCAAATGAAAACATGTTATCATCCAACTGTCTCATCTTAAATATTTCCAACAAGCTAGCAGCGTCTCCAGATTCAATGAGGGCTCTTCTCTCACGTTGTACAAAGTTGTAAGCATCTTGCTTGGTGAATTCTACATTTTCAACACCACCAACTTCTTCAGCTAACAAATTATAAACATGGGTTGTACGTATACCTACCCCGGTCATATTTTTGATCAGAACAGCTTGGCCATCAGATACCTTGCGATGTGATCTTAACAAATGTGCATAGTTTTCCGGGGCTAGCTGATGATTGTGTTCTTCAATAAATCTACAAACCTTCCAGTTTCTCCCTTCCTCATCGGCGCTGAAATGTAAACAAGTCTTGCATCCTGTGCGAGTATCGAGATGATGAAATTTTCTCGGCTTATCTTGCTGCTTGTTAGATTTTTAAAACCAGCTTTAGCACAGGAGTATTCTCGAGTCTTAATGATCCTTGTGTGAGTCCAATAGAATATGTGTTGTTTTCGGACGCTAAAACCAGTTTGACGAGCATAGTTCAGGTACATTTGATAAGCTTCTTCATCTGAATGAACTGTCGGAAAAAACCCAGATTGTTCATTTACCTGCAATGACGTTGAGTCACGATTTTATATGTTAATTACAGCCGTATAATTATTAAAAACGATCGTATTGTAATCAATATGGCCGTATCTTCACAACAGCATACCGTATTCTGATAGTTCTGATTTTCATTTACCTGGAATGACAAAGTTTCATGATTTTATTTGTAAATTACGGTCGTATAATTAATAAAAACGATCGTATATTTATAAATATGGCCGTATGTTAACAACATCTTACCATATTCCATTCGGTCTCCTTCTCATTGTCTACAGGCAAACTGTTCTCTATTTCCATGAACGATTTAATTTAAAGCCAGAGCCGAAAATGATGCTTCTACAATGCGGAGAATATGGATTAATAAAAGAATTCGTGGTCGATGAGGAGGAAGAAATAATGCTTGCAAACCAGAGGTCGCCGACGTAAACAAGACATCAATGCGTTGAAAGCAGCACCTGCTCAGCGATTCTCCGGCGGAAGAACTGCCGGCGGGAGGCGACTTTGAGAGAGAAGGCTTGCTCAACAATGACCGAGTTTGAGAGAGAAGGTAGTGTGAATGGGGGGATCACGGGAGGGAAAGTCGTGTTTGGGAGGGAAAGTCGAAATTTTAGGCGGAGAGAGAGCCCGAGGGAGAGAGAGCAGTTTTTTTTGCGAGAGAGAGGGAGAGGGGCCCGCGAGGAAAAAAACAGGTATTTATAATCGCACCTATTAATATGTGCGTTCAACGTAAGCAACAAAATTTGCCGCTCGTTTGGACAACATTAATATTCAAGAATTGGCATTGTGAATAACAAAATCAATATTGTTGTTCGGTTGAAATATTTTAGGGCGGAATTACTTTTGGGTCCAAAATCATCAATTGAAATAAACCTACAAAACCTTCCATCAAAAGTTTAGGTCATTGCGTAAATTTTGAGATTGAGCATTTCAGAACGGCGAACTCGCCCGAGCGCACGTTTTCGCGGGTACATTTTCTCCAGGGGTGTGCTTTCGCCCAAGCGTACATTTTTCGCTGGGGGCAAATTTTTCGTCCGGGCACGCATTTTCTGTCAGGGCGCTCATTTTTTTGCCCGAGCGCGCATTTTTCAACATGGTGCACATTTTTCCTCCGGTGCGCAAATTTTTCATTGAGCACTCATTTTTCGCTCGAGCGCGCATTTTTTTGCCACGACACACATTTTTCACGGGCGCGCATTTTCTGTCTGGGCCGCAATTTCCGCTCGAGCGCAAATTTTTCGTCTGGACACTTATTTTTCGCCCGGTCACACATTTTGGCCCGGTCGCGAATTTTCCGTCGCGAAGCGATTTTTCGCCTAGGCGGGCATTTTTCACCGGAGCGCGTTTTTTCTTCCCGGGCGCTCATTTTTCGACGGGCGTAAATTTTTCGCCCGGGCTCACATTTTCCGCCTGAGCGCAAATTTTTCACCCGAGCGCATATTTTCCGCCTGGCCGCACATTTTAGGCCCAGACGAGCATTTATTCGCACGAGCGTGCATTTTTCGTCGGGGATGACATTTTTCGCTGGGGCGCGCATTTTGCGCCCGGGCGCAAATTTTCTACCGGGTCGCAAATTTTTCACCCGGGCACGCAATTTTCGCCCGGGCGCGCATTTTTCGCCCGATCGTGTATTTTCCGTCCGGCTGCGCATTTTCCGCTTGGGCATGCATTTACCGCCGGGGCGCAAATTTTCCTCCCGAGCGCGCATTTTTCACACGGCTTTTTTGCTCCGGTTAGTGAACAAAAACGCCACCGTATGTGCATGTTTGGCAAGACAATGGTTATCATATGATCACCACCAAGAAAAAAAACTAGTTTTGAACCTCAAGTGCGGTTGGACGTTCATGAATGATGGTTCACAACCACCGCGTTCACGACCGCACCACCATGCCAAACGAAACCTATATTAAACGCGGTATAAACTAGGCTCTGTTCGGTTGAGCGGAATCGAGACTTTGAAATTGGATTCTAGGTCTCCATTTCTGTCCAAACAAAGGAACCATAGGGACATTTAAACCTATGTTGGGTAGGTTTGGAATTTTATTTTTGAGCATTTATCATAAATTTATCTTTATATGTAAAGTAAAGCTATGGGCAAGAATATTTCAACTTAACTTTACAAGAAAGTCATGAATCATGATACCCAAAGCATCTTCACCAAAGGAAGTCAACATCTTGAATTGCAAGATTTCTTGATGATGTCATACTTGAAATTCATACATTTAAACACAACTTTACAAAAACAAAAACAAAAAGTGGAGGAATGAACATTTTTCAGTGTAGAGGGATTGCTTAGCATTCCTCAGCCTTGAGTTTTAAGGGTATGATTGAGCAGTAGCGCGCACCTTTCTCAGGAACAACATATTTTGTGATCACGTAAGATCAATTGATCGCGAGGGATCGAAGGTGAGATGCGCATATCATATTTGAAAAAAAAATCGCGTGCTTTAGGATTATTTTTGTGATTCTGAAAAGATAATGATCAATTGTGAGCTTGCGGGATCACAGAAGTGATGGCACAGCACGCGTCAAATGCGGGGCATTGCAAACGTGATCACGTGGTATCACAAAAATGCTTTTGAGCGATCGAAGTTTGATGATGTGGGACTCCATTTCAACATCATGACGTCACGCACATTGATCAATGTTGGGGACACGGATCGAAAGGGGTTACCACCAAATTGAGTGAACAAAAAGTTTGTTAGAGTCCGTTCGTTTGGACGGAATTGAGATCTTGGAACTGGAATTGAAATTCTAATTCTAATTTTGTTGTTTGTTTGCGCGCTTGAACGTTAAAATTGAAATTCTGATGAATTTCATGAAATTTAGATGAATTTCATGAAATTTAGATGAATTCCATGGAATTGAACTAAACTCAATTCTTTCCAATCTATATAAAAATAGGATAATTCCGACATAGGCACGCACATTTTGCCCGAGCGCACGCATTTTCGCCCCCGCGCGCATTTCACTTAGACACACGTATTTCATTCAGGCACACATTTTTCTTCCGGGCACGCGCTTTTTCACACAGGCACACATTTTTTACACGGGAAAAAGTTTTTCCATGGGCGTGCTTTTCTTGCCGAACGAGCGTTTTTCGAACTGGCTAGCGTTTTTCACCTGGACGAGTGTTTTCGCCCGAGCGCACGTTTTTTCATCCAAGCGTGTTTTTTTCGTATGGGCGCACATTTTTCGCCCATACTCATTTTTTTTCGACCGGGCAAGCATTATTCGCCCAGACGTGCATTTTTTTGCTCGAGCTCCTTTTTTTCACGCTTGCGCGCTTTTCGCCCATGCTTGCATTTTTTCACCAGGGCGCGTATTTTTTGCCCAGTCACGCATTTTTACGCCCGACGTGCGCTTTTCGCATGGATGCTCGTTTTTCACTTTGACGCGCATTTTTTTCGTCTGAGCGTGTTTTTTGCCTGAGCGCGCATTTTTCACCTGAACGCACATTTTTCGACCCAACGCGCGTATTTTACCTGGGCGCAAGTTTTTTGGCCGGACATGTATTTTGCGCCTGATCGAAAATGTTAGGTTTTTATCGAATGCACTATGCTATAATTAATGTCAATATATATGAAATATTTGGTTCTTCGTTACCAATGATAAAAATAATAATTCTTAGATTGAATTTTATCTAACAAACGGTTAACAAAATTGATCAATTTCACAATATTCTCTAATTCTGTTTATTGGGTGAACACTGTAGTTGAAATTAGACTAAATGAACAGACCCTTAAAGTTTAGCCTAAAACGAACGGGCCCTTAAAATTTAACCTGAAACACCAATGTCGAAAAAGACAGATTGGAGGAGCCAGGAGGGAAGAGAATGGGGGGACGAAGGAAGCAATAGCAGAGAAAAATCTAAAGAGCCAGCCTTAGGCTAAAATCCATACACATGAAACAAGCTCACAAATAAAACAAAATGAAATAAGGGCATTACACGATATAACACGTGAAATAAAATAAACATCTCGTCTGGTAGTACACTCAAAAAGTCCAGCAAGTCAGCCCGGCTCGCCCGGCACGTGTAAACCCACAAGACGTGCATCTTTGGTTCATCGTCATCTTGTTATGTAACAACATATACCTCTGTCTAGTAATTATGTCTTGCCCTCAAGGCAGGGCCCTTAAAACAACCGGCGGAAATCGTCATGATCAACCCAAGTGGCATTAGAGACCTGGTCGACCCAAGTATCGTTCCATGGTGCCGTCTGGCAGTCAAGGACAGCCTATTAAGTCCACCTCGTGGTGTAAGTATCAACAAGTTGCACGGGAAGTGTGTCGTCGACCACATGGTTTCCAATTTCCTTCTTAAGCTGAGAGACCTGGAGCGTCGAGTGGAAGCAATCCAATGTCAGAAGCCCCAAACGATATTCCATGACGCCTATGCGAGACAATTTGTAAGGGGCCATAAAACACGCATTTAACATCTTAAATCCGATGAGGTTGGCTGGATGAAGGTGGAGAGTGTCTTTGGAGGCATGAAGCGCAAACAAAATAGCTCTTAGACAACTTCTAGAATGTCAAGCTTTTAGGTGAAAGTATGTCTATGAATGAACTGAATCTCACATCAGAATTGAATGATAAGTTGTTGGGGGTTAAGTAATAATTCAGAACCTTTAATATCATAGGTGCCTTTACGAAGCAAGTGATGAAGATGTGCTAGAAACTCTATAGTTAAGCGTGCTCTGATGGGAGTAATCCTAGGATGGGTGACCTTCTGGAAAGTACTCGTATGCCACCTATGAAAAAAAAGGCAAAACCATGCAGTTCGGCTCAATATGGGCTGAGATGAACCAAAACAGACAATACTTGTGACATTGTGGAGACCAGGGCTTCGTTTGGCGTGGCTTATTTGCTCCGGTGAGTTGGGTCACAAACGCCATTATCATAGATTGTATGTTTGGCAAGACAGGTTATGACCGCAACCAAGAAAATAAACTAGTTTTGAGCATAAAATGCATGAATTTTTTTAAGTGAGGTTGGATGTTCAAGAACCACAGTTCATGACCACCGCGTTCACAACCACCACCACCACCACCGCGCCAAACGAAGACCAGGTCATAATAAATGACATTAGAACCAGACCTCTTATGATACAATGTGTGGTTCAGGGACGAACCAAGTGGAAGTTGGCGGATCTGCAACATCTTTAATCTGATAAAGGCGGGGAGTGTTTTCAGGGCGGAGAGTCCTAAGCAAAGCAGCTCATAGCAGGCTTCTAGGATGTCAAACTTCTAGGTGAAATGAGGTGCAAAAATAAACAGAATCTCACATCTGAATTGGAGTAAAAATGATAGGCTTAAGTAATAATTCAAAACCTCGACTATCAAAGACATATTTTCAGAGTAAGTGGTGAAGTTGTGTCTATAGTTAAGCATACTCCGGTGAGAGTAGTTTTGAGATGTGTGACCTCTTGAAAAGTGCTCTTAAGCCACCTATGAAAAAGGACAAAATTGTGTGGTTCAGCTCAATATGGGCTATTGGCTGAGATGAACCAAAATGAATAATATTTTTGATATTATGGGGGTAGGCCATTACAGAGTCGATAGCTTTAAATGCGGCCGATTGGCCATTGACATCTCTCTGTATGGCACCCCTCACACTATCTGTAATGGTGTCATGCCTGTTGTATAACGCGCCAATAGTGTGTGCATTGTCCGCGGAAGGAGTCAGGTGTTGAGAGCAGCGGGATCTGGAAAGGACACGAGTCATCGAGAGCCAATGCAGTGTGCGTCGACTGTGAAAATAGTCAAAGGTGTCGGGATCTACGTCGCAACGAGGTCTGGAAGGGAAATCAGACAATGTTGGTCAGGGGCGTGTGCAACGTCAATTGCGCAAGAGAGATCGGCACATCTGTGTGAAGACATGTGTTTCTGGTTCCAGACATTTGGAGCGGGTGTGTTGGACCAATTATTAATCCCTACTCAGGTAGTTCGCCGGGCTCACACTGCAAGTGTAGACCTGCCAAGTGCTCGCCGTCGGCTCCTCGTCATCGCGTTCCGTAACATATTTCTACACCAATATGTCTTTTACCATTCTGGTATGAGACCAAACACGATATTCTCACTTGGGTTTCACAGCTAACACAACTTTAGATGCCAGCAATATATGGAGTGAGATCAAGTGAGTTCCCAGCAGGCATAAAACCTAATATACTTTCCTGTACATATTCATATTCAGTGAGCATATAAAGGATTGTTATGTTTCAGAAGATTTTTTATTTTTACATACAAATTGACAAGGCTATGTATACTAAGGGCGTATCGAGGAATTGCGAACAAAAATGCGGGAATGACTACCTCTTGCGCTTCTTCTTCTCGGGAGTCGCGTGCACCTGGGCTTTAACCCCATACATTCTCAACTGAAAGTTCTCGAACGCTTCCGATACTGCCTCTACCTGCAGTTACGCAAATCGAGTTCAATTACTCGATGAAGGCGAACAATACAAAAAATACACGAGCGAAACTGGACAGCGCACACCAACCAGCTCAGGCTTCTTCGCGTACACCCTCACTATCCTATCTTGATAAGCGGCAGGCAGCAGGTGGCTGACGCGGTCATCCGAGATATAAAATTTTTCATCACTTTCATAATCCTGAAGAAAAAAACAGATTTTAATTGAGAAAAATAAACAAGAAAGGATGACAAAAGCTGCTGAAAATTAAATATTTAACATGACATCTGGTTAGAGATGTTTAGATTAGGGCAATTTACCCGACCTCACCTCTAAGTTTGCTAAATTACATGTTGCACCCCTCTTACTTTTGAAATTACAAACACCTTGATGCGGAGCAGAGGCGAGGACGAGCTTTGGGCCCATTCTGGGCTGATTTGGCGACTTACCATATATGGCGTGCCCGGATCGACGATCCGACTCCGTGGATGCGTTCGGATTCGTGTTGCGAGTCGATTTCATATATTACTTTATATATTTTGGTTTATTATTGTTGTATTTAAGTGGATTTTCCCCCGGCCAATCATAGTCGTTGATTGGGATGCCCTAGCTTTGTTTTTATTATAAATAAGAGAGTAGTGGGCTGATTGGAGGCATTGCAGATTTTGGAGAAGAGAAATCCCGAAATCCGGCGATCCCTCCACGGTGCCGACTCCGTGGAACCCTAGGTGACGACTCCTAGGTTGGTATCTTCCTCCCCAAGCCTTCCCCTAACCCTAAGCCTCTTTTCCCCCTCCTACAGCCACCCAATTCCTCCCAAACACAGCCACCAGTTGCTGTCCAGCACTTGTGCTTTTATATTTACTGTTTAAAAATGACATTTACTATTCATAACCTAAGGTTTTCCCCTCCCTTTTCCACCGCCGGCCTCCCCAATTCCTCCAGCAAAACTGCCGCCAACCCTCCCTCCCAACAGACCGCCACCTAGCCCCTCCTCCTCCCTCTCACTGCCGCTACTTCCCCACTCCCCTACAGCCCCGCCAGCCTACAGACACCCCCTCTCCCTGCTGTCCACAGCCAGCCGCCCCTCTCCCTGCAGCCCCAATCCCGCCGCCAGCCTACAACCACCTCCAAACAGTCCTCCACCACTAGATCTATCCATACGTGTCCGGATCTATCCATACGTGTCCGGATCTATCCATTTCCGGCCCGATTCCACCATCCGCCGCCGAGGACAGCCACCTCCGCCATTTCCACGCCAACGGTTCCACCTCGGATCGCTGTTCACGCATGTCCGGCTCCGGATTCTTCAGTGCCTTGGTCAGCTCACTACTTTGTGAGTCTTATTTGTATTGGATTATTATTTTCAGCACATTTATATTGGTTTGGATCTTGTACCTGTGTGAATATCTGGCATAGTAGTTGTTTGTTAGATTATTATTTTACAGGGCTTATTCGCCGCGCGCTCGTGCTTTGGCCCTCCACGCGGAGGAAAGCCTAAGCTTGTTTTCCCTAATAAATTATTTGTGCTTTGCCGTGAATTAATTGCGCGTGGGATGTTTAAATTTATTATCTAATTTGGGTTCACGCCGTCGGATTTGCATAGCATGTAGGTTTAGGTCATGGATTTTCCGCCGCCTATAGATTCGTCCTGCGTCACACCTCCTTTGCATTTCATAGCATCCATGCACAAAAAGAACCCCCTGAAGATTTACTCTTAAGGGAATATTTTCGTGCATGGATGTTATGAAATGTAAACTTACATGGGGGGTTTTTGTAATTTCAAAAATAAGAGGGGTGCAACCTATAATTAGGCTAACTTCCAGGGGAAGTTTTGGTAATTATTCCATTTAGATTAGGAGAAATATGCAAATGATTTTTTCTTCAAAAAGCAAATAAGTGATATCATTTAGAGAACCTTAGATCATGATTAGTGATAAGGAATCAGAAATGTCAACTCGTAGAGCAAAATGGATAAAGAATTACCTTGAAGAAATTGATCCTGCACAAGCGCAGATGAAAAGGAACAAAAAGAAGAGGAAATTAGTATATCAACTAAGTAATATCCAAAGAATTAGTTCAAAAATACATGCCCAACTAATCTATTACCTCTCAAGAGGGTTTTTTCTTCCACTAGTCAGATCAATTTTGACATTGCTAACAGCAACATCCTCTTCCCTCAAATGGACTCCACTTGCTTTCTAAAAATTGTGAGCAGCTCAAATAAGACACTAATAAGGGAGGGGAGAGAAAGTTCCATCAAAATACGCCGAAACACCGAAGAAGGGCAAACCAGGACCTGGGAGCACACGATGTCCTGTGCCGTGATGTCTTTAAAATAGTCTAACTTGTCCTTGGGAACAGCGTATTCGTTGCAAAACTGCCCAATAGAATTCAAAATGTTATAGATCCTTCACACGATGCACCATTTGATTAGAAAATCGAACATTTGGTCAATGAAATCCAAAGAGGAAAGACGACAACCTGGTATAGTTCCCTTCGCCTAATTCGCAGGACAATTTCTCTAGCTTTCTTCAGTTCTGGATCAGGAGTTGTTTCGATGGTTTTAAGGATGGTGTCATCAAGCTGCCAAAACAGCGGGAACATAAATTTGGCATATACGAGTATGATCAGGAAGTTGAAAAAGAAAGCATCACTCAAATAACCTTCCAGTATTCCGAGGGGTCAGCAATGTAAGATGATATCCCTAGAACATCGTTCGCTTCTACGAGTGCATCGACAAGCATAAGCTCAATAGCCTGCATATTAGTGTCAGTCTCGCAAGATAGCTTGCAATAGATAATGGCTATTATGGGGAGGGACAACTTCAAAAAAACACTAATAAAGCAAATAATCTTGGGGTCTGTTTGATTGGATGGAATTGTGTCTTGGACTTGAAATTAGAGGTTTACTTTCAATTCCATTCAGTTGTGCGCTTGAAGGGAGGAATCATAATTCATTTAGAACTAGTCAAAAGTTTTCCTATCTATATCGGAATTAGAGAATTCTGAAAGTCATCTGGTCATCCTCAAATTTTTGAGGAAGCGTCTTCTAGTCGTTCCGAGGCTGCCGATGGCATTTGCCAGATTTCCAATAATCGCCGTCTGACCGTCTTCGTCGTAAAAAATGAGTGGTCGGATTGTCCTCAATTTTTTAATAAGTTTCTCGTCGTTCCAAGATCTCTTGTAGTAACGATTCATTCATATGATCACCATATCTACAGAAATCGCCGCCGGACCACCGTTGCTGGAGGTCGGATGGTCCTCAAATTTTTTAGGAAGCTTCTTCTCGTTGTTCCGAGGTAGTTAGCGGCTACAGTTCATCGATCTGATCACCATATCTCCAAAAAACATCGTCGGAATGTCAATTCAAGAAAATTTAGTGCCACCAAAAACTCAATGGAATCATTTGATTGAAGCGCCTATCTAATGAGTTTTTTTTCCTGAGAGAAGTTATATGTTTTTTTTAGATTTAAGTTTTATTAAACGAACCAGGAAGTAGTGTACATGTTCTGATGTCTCAATGGAAAGGGTTCCTGCAATCTTGTCATTGCTTGCTATATTTCACAATGGGAATTGTCATAACTTTCAACATATCAGTGGGGAAAAATATTACTCAGCCCTTAGCGGAAAAGCTACTTATGCGATTTGAGCAATGACCGCCAAATCATAATAGGGTATCAGATGCACCCAAACACATTCTCCATGTAGCTTCAGTCTCAGACCTTAACACTTCTACATATTAAAAAGACAATGCATATATCCACTCGTGATTTAGCATATGTATCCTATATGGGGAGAGAAAAGTAGCTGTCTTACCATTAGATGAACTGGTTCCTTTTTAAACCATATATTCATTTATAGCGAATTCAATATTTTTTATCTTCCAAAAACAATTATGCCTTCATACAAAAAAAGGGTCACTCTCCAAGTTTGCTAAATTACAGGTTGCCCCTCTTACTTTTGAAATTACAAAAAAAACCAATGTAATTATGCTAACTTCCATGGGAAGTTTTGGTAATTATTCCTACAAAAGAATAAAAACTCACAATGGAATGGTACTTTTAGAAGTGCAATTAAATATTCAATTATCACTAGAAGGGAAATCAAACTAAGCTTTGCATATTTGAGAAGAAAGGCCAACATATCAACAATTTAGGCTTTAAAATTTCATCTCTCTAAGATGGAATTAATACAATACACTTTCATGAATAATCAATATAAAACTATAAGAAAATAGATCTATATCTATATGTCTCTCTCTATATATATAATATTTAAAAAACATTATACCTTAGTTTTAGCATGGGTGTAGACTACACGATGAAGGTCAGCACGAGTTGAAAACAATTTGTAGACTGTGAGATCTGGTCCAAAAGTGTATCAGAACATATAGGAATGTAGAAATTTTGCTTTTTTGTACCATGAAAGTACTTACATTCTTTAGCCAGATAGCATATTTCATCGTCCATTATTCGCATGCTTTGAAATAACCTACAAGAAACAAAGGAGAGAATTACACACGTACCAATAAAATAGTCGTATGAAAATAAAATAGTATTTTGCCTATAACTAGTTATCATGCATTTATCAGTCACCAAATAGAAGTTCTACAATATTTTGAAGTTCAACGGCAGTCGGTAGTTGAGTTGAGGCACAAAATCACACAAAAAGAAAGTTGCTAGACCACAAAGAGGCGTAATACACGAGGAAAAATTTTATCTTTTCATAAATAGAAGTCTGAAATGAATTCAATCATGGAGGTCAACGAAGTGGGACATGCTTGGAAAGACCAATGGGACAAACATAATCTGTGCATTAATAATAAGAAAACTGTTGAAAGAGATAAAATGCTGCGGCACTTCCAAGGGACGCCATAGAAAGCACGGTTTTGTATTATTTGACTTTCCAAATCCCCAATCTACATGTAGATAGTGTTAGAAACTTGATGCAAACCCTCCGAAGAGGTGATGGCCGGCGGCGGAGCGTCGAAAAGTTCGCCGGAGATGAAGTTAACAGTGGTATCAGAGGTAGGTTGCGAGCCAAAGAAGTCGGTGAACCTGTACCAACGCAAGATGGAGATGGCCACTGGGAGTCAGTTCCAAATTCCCAAGTTAACAAAAACGAACTATGGGAATTGGAGTATTCAGATGAAAGTCTTGCTTGCCTCGAAAGAGTTATGGGAGATACTGCAGCGATCTCTCCAAGGTGTGGAGAAGGCGAAGAAGGTGAAACTCCAAACGTTGCGGGTGGAGTATGAAAACTTGAAGATGCAAGCCTCTGAGACGATCACCGGATATGTGACTCGTCTGAAGACATTGGTGAATGAGATGAAGCGCAATGGTGAAGAGTTTAGTGAGGTTCAAGTGATGGAGAAACTTCTTCGGTCTTTGGCAAGAAAGTTTAATTATGTCGTGGTTGCTATCGAAGAATCGAAGAATTTGGCCCAGATATCATTGGACGAGCTCGTGGGTTCTTTGCAGGCTCATGAGTATCGCATGAATCAAGATGAAGGAACAAGTACTCTGGAGCATGCTTTGCAAAGTCGACTATCCCTTGAAGATGGTCGAGGAAGAGGAGGAAATGTGCGAGGTCGAGGCGGTCGAGGCAACTTTCGAGGTGGTCGAGGTCGAGGAAGGATGACGTTTGATCAGGGTCAAACTTCTCATGAAGGTGAAGGTGTAGCAGTTGGCCGAGGACGTGGCAGAGGAGCAAGAGGAAGAGGTCGAGGAAGATTTCAAAGAGATGGATCTCAGATTCAGTGTTACAATTGCAATCGATATGGGCACATGAGTTATGAGTGTCGAGTGCCTAAGAAGATGGAGGAGAGTAGTCACTTGGCTGAAGCTACAAATGTTGGAGGTGATCCCGTGATGTTCCTTACAGAGGTGAAGAAGAAGGGAAGAAAGATATTTGGTATCTTGATACTGGAGCCAGCAACCACATGTGTGGTCAAAAGGAGTTGTTCACACAACTGAAGACAAGTCATGGGGATGTCAGCTTTGGTGATTCATCAAAGATAGCAGTAGAAGGAAGAGGAGTGATACAAGGCAAGTTGAATGGGTGTCCACTTGAACGTTTCTAACAGATAGCTCCCAGAACTCCATTTAGTAACAATGTTCAAAATGTATTATAGAGGATAGCATAAGGAATCCAAATAACTGAAAATTTTCATTGAATGCTAAAGAAGATAGGTGGAGAAATCAGCAAAATCAAGTGGTGAATGTCAAACATAATTTCCTTTCAGCTCTCTCCCTCCTCTTCTTTATAAGGAGCCTCCCTTGTACACTGTAGAATGTTGAATATATATATAAAGCTGAGAACTTTTCCATTTTCTCTCTTCATCGTGTATCTCTTTACATGGTATCAGAGCCGAATATTCGATCCATCTATTTTTTTTTTGGTTGAGCTCTCGCTCCCGTTTCTCTCAGCCCGATTGCGCACGGTGTGCGTAGTTTTTTTGAGGTCGCGGAAATCCTTCGCCCCTCTTGTTTCGCTCTTGTTAGTCGCGCGTGTTCCCGTTCGCGCGTGTTCTCCATCCGCGCGTGCTCCCGTGGTACCAACTGCAGCTGTGTCCGCTCCCGTTCCCGTTCGCAAGTGTTCGTGTGTGCGCCTTCAACTCCCGCTGCGGTGTTCGCACAAGCAGAAGTGTTCGTGTGTGCACCCTCGACTCCCGCTGCAGTGTTCGCATAGGCAGCAGTGTTCGCGCTTGCTCCCGTGGTACCAACTGCAGTTGTCCGCTCCCGTTCCCGTTCGCGAAGTGTTCGCGTGTGCGCCTTCGACTCCCGCTGCGGTGTTCGCACAGGCAGCAGTGTTCGTACAAGCACCCGCAGCGCAGCAGGTCTTCGTCTGTCCAACAGTATTCGCAGTTGTGTCTGCAGTTGGAATTCGCCGGCAGTGTCCTGCTTTGCTATTCGCAGTTGTGTCCGCTCCCGCTTCCCAGAGTGACCGTTGTTTTTGTTCTCTCCTGCGATGGGCAAGACTGCTACCCCTACGTCCTCGATTCTCCCAGCTCTTGCTCCCGTGCCTCCCTCCTCCGATGCTCGGGATGAACTCCGGATTACGACTATCTCGCTTGCTGGTAAGAAGAATTTTGTGGAATGGGTTCACTCCGTGCGTCATGTTCTTCAGACCAAAGGTCTCCTTCCCGGGCCCCTTCTATGCCGCCATCTGAGCAATGGCTTCGTGACGATGGTTGTGTCCAATCATGACTCTTGACCTCCATGGACAGTGAACCATATAGAATGACAATGTATCATGAGACCGCCAAAGCTATGTGGGCTCCACTCTCTTTACTCTGGCAAGGATAGTCTTCGACGCTTATTTGATATCTTCCTCGCTCTTCAACACCTCGATCCCGACATGGATGGCGATCTCACCTCATATGTTGATACCTCAAAGACCCTTGTTGAGGCTTGGATTCAACATCAGCCCCCCACTCTGGATTTAACCGCTCAGCCCAGCTCGCTCAAAAGGAGGCGGTCGGTATTGCTCTCATGATGACTCGGGTTCCTTCTCATCTCCACAATTTTCGGGCTAACATACTCTCCTCCCCTACTATCCCCACACTGTCTGATGTTTGCTCCATGTTGCTCAAGGTGACACCACCGTCTGCTCCTCCGATGTCGTCTCCTCCAGTTCTACTACATCGGGGCTCTGATCACCGGCCTTCTTCCGTTTCTCCTCATGGTGGCCGGTCTGGTGCCCGGGGTGGTGGACGTGATGGGCGAAATCGCTCCCGGGGCGAGACACCTCGCCTTTGCACTTTTTGTGGCCGAGACGGTCATACTGAGGCTGTCTGCTTTAAGAAACATGGTTTTCCCCTGCCCCATGCTCCATCTATGTCGCATGCCTCCCCTGCTGTTGATACTCCTCCCACGAGTCGCTCTGATATTGATACCCTACGAAAGGAACTCCAACATCTTCGCGGGCTGATCTCCCGTCCTTCTATCTCTGGTGCCTCCGTCTCTAATGAAGGTATCACATGTCTCTCCCTCAACCCATCTTGGATTATGGACTCTGGTGCCACCCATCAAGTCAGTCCTCATAAACCATCTCAGTACTTGGATTCTCCATATCCCAAATCCATTAAAGTGGCCAATGGTGATACGACTCCTGTAACTGGTTCTGGAAATATACGGCTCACCCCCTCTCTCTTGCTGTGTTCTGTTCTTCATGATCCTAACTCTCATTTTAATCTGCTTTCCGTTAGTCACCTTACCCACGATCATGACTGCTTAATCACCTTTTCTTCGTCCTCCTTTACTGTGCAAGATCGGCAGACGCGAAATATCATTGGTAGAGGACGAATGTCCGATGGGCTCTACATCTTGGATCTCCCTGCTTCCGCTCTCTCCTCCGCCAGCTCTATCGACTGACATCGTCATCTTGGTCATGCTCCTCTTCCAATCCTCCAGAAGGCTCTTCCGGATTTTCGTTTTTCTTCTTTTTAGTGTGAATCATGTATCTATGGAAAACACCATCGTGATGTGTTTCCTCCTCATTGTATTCGGAACATTGCTCCTTTTAATTTAGTTCACTATGATATATGGGGGCCCTATAAAACTGTTAGTGTATCTGGCTATCGCTATTTTATAACTTTTATTGATGATTATTCGCATGTAACTTGGCTATATATGATGTGTGATCGCTCTGAGCTTTTGTCAATTTTCCGCGCTTTTATTGCAGAAACACAAATGCAATTTACCCGAAATATCAAAATTCTTCATACAGATAATGCTCGCGAGTACACCAGTCATACCTTTCAGGATTGTTGTACTTCGCTAGGTATCATCCACCAGACCTACTATGCATATACGCCCCAACAAAATGGCGTTGTTGAGCAGAAGAACCGTCATCTCCTTGAAGTAGCCCGATCTCTCCTATTCCAGATGCAGGTCCTCACTATCTACTGGAACAATGTTGTCTCCACTGTTTGTTACCTCATCAACCGTATGCCCTCTGTTTTTCAATTTGCAACGCCTTTCTCTCTTTAATTTCCTACTCGACCCCTCTTTCCCTTGACCCCACGGGTCTTTGGCTGCGTTTGTTTCGTTCATCAATTCGGCCCTCCTATTGACAAACTCGCCCCTCGCGCCACGCGCTACATGTTCGTTGGATATTCTCGCACTCAAAAGGGTTATGTATGTTACTCTCCACCCACTCGAAAACTGATCACATCTGCTAATGTCACCTTTCTTGAGCAACAATCCTTTCATCACTCCGTCCCCACCTCCACCACCCTCCCGATCTGCCTCGACCTTTTGTCTCGTCAATTCTTCTCCACCAACCCGTCTCCCAACACCTCTGTCGACTGTCTGTCTCGGCCCCTCCTCTTCGTGTCTACTACTGATACCCCGCCGCATGCCGACTCAACAACACCTTCCACCGCACATCCTCTCTCAAACAATGTATCCATGCATCGTCTCTCCCTTGATATGCGCAGGTTTGTTCTCTCCTTGTCTTCTATTTCTACTCCTTCCTCTGTGCAGGATGCTCTTCAACACTCTGGTTGGATGAGGAAATGACTGCTCTTTGGGCCAATTGCACCTAGGATCTTGTTCCCCTTCCCCCTGACTATCCACGGTTAGCTGCAAGTGGTTCTTCACTGTGAAACAACATCCTGATGGCACGATCGATCGACTTAAAGCCCTTCTTGATGCTCGCGGATTCACTCAACAACACGACATTAACTATGAGGAGACCTTCTCTCCTGTTGCAAAGCTCAATACTGTTTGTGTCTTAATTTCCCTTGCAGTACATCGACAATGGCCGCTCTATCAGCTTGACATCAAAATTGTCTTTCTCAACGGCGATCTTCTAGAGACTGTGTATATGCAACAATCACCCGGTTATGCAACCACGGGGGAGTATCTCGTCTGTCATCTGAAGAAATCTCTATATGGACTCAAAAAGTTTCCACGGGCATGGTTTGATAAGTTTAGCCGAGTGGTTCGTGACTGCGGTTTCACACGGAGCTCCGCAGATTTCTCACTATTCATCCGTCGGCCTTCTACGAGCACTGTGATTCTTCTGGTCTATGTTGATGATATTCTTATCACAGGTGATGATCTTCCTGGCATTACTCAAATCAAGAACCACCTAGCTACTCAGTTCCAAACGAAAGATATGGTCCAGCTCTGATACTTCTTGGGTATTGAGGCAACTCGACGGTCTGATGGTCTTCTCCTATCTCAGCGAAAATACTGTCTTGATTTGCTTCATGACGCTGGGTACTCTGGGTGTAAGCCAGCGGATACACCTATGGATGCTAATCACCAGCTCTGTGCTCACAGTTCGGACTCTGATCATCTTCTCCCTAATCCGGACTACTATCGCCGCCTTGTTGGCAAGTTAATTTATCTCACTGTCACACGACCTGACATTTCTTTTGCGGTCGGTATGGTCGGTCGCTTCATGCATACTCCTCTGGTCTCTCATCTTCAAGCCGTTAAACGTATTCTTCGATACTTAAAGAATGCTTCGGGACAAGGTCTAGTATACAAGCCCTCTACTTCTCTATCTCTTATTGCTTACTGTGATGCTGACTACGCTGGGTCCCAGGACGATCGGCGATCCACTAGCGGCTACTGCACATATTTTGGCGGAAATTTGGTTACTTGGCGAAGCAAAAAGCATATTGTCGTTGCTCGGTCTTCAGCTGAAGCAGAGTATCGCTCCATGGCTACCGCCGTCTCAGAACTCACATGACTAGAAAGTCTCCTCACTGATTTAGGTGTCAAACTTCCATCACCAGTTGTTCTCTTTTGCAATTCACATCGCCGAGAACCCTGTGTTCCAAGAGCGTACAAAACATATTGAGGTTGATTGTCATTTTATCAAGGAAAAAGTTCAACTTCGACGGCTGATCCAAAGGCATGTTCGGGCCGCTGATCAAATCTCCGACATTCTCACCAAGGCCTTGCCTCGCTCACTATATCAGCAATTCCGCTCTAAGCTTGGCGCCTACGACTTGTACACTCCAACTTGCGGGTAGGTGTTACAAGAAATAAAAACAAGCTCATGTATTTACGGCCCATATAGCCTCTTCTCTCTAGCTCCTCCTTTAGTCCCACATCTTCAGTTTCATTTTAGCTCTCTCCCTCCTCTTCTTTATAAGGAGCCTCCCTTGTACATTGTAGAATGTTGAATATATATATATATATATAAGGCTGAGAACTTTTCCATTTTCTCTCTTCATCGTGTATCTCTTTACACATTCAAAACTGAGTAGTAAAGATTATGTGCAAGAACTTACACAAGAAATTGGAGTCCGGGATGGTACGATGTGCTGACTCTGGATCTGGACAGCAAATTTTGTGGAATTTCTGTGCCAATTTCAGATTTCAGGAGGAATTTTGCAGTGTGGAAGGGGGCTGGGTGGAGGGTTAGCCTGCTCGACGGAGAGGAATGGATTTAGCGTGGAGTGATTCTTGTCTAGACAGCTGTGCGAGTGTTGAGATCAGAAATATGAAGGGAATATGGGCCCACAATAAAGAGGAATGCAAGAAATAGCCTCCAATTGATTGGACGGGTGAGGCTTGGGTAGTGGGAGACTTCTGGAAGGAGAAAATGTTGTTCGGCTGGGCTGAGAAGGCAGAAAACTGCTTAGGAACAGCAGTTTGGAGGCAGTTACGTGGGAGGTAATGGAGAATAACGTGGATATTAAATGGTTAAAATGGTTGAGAGGTAGTTATGTTGGAAGATAGTAATGGAGGGGTTGGTGGATGACTGGCCGGCGCTTGGGAGGGTGGTTTCCGGCGATTAGGTGTTGCGGTAGAGGGGAGTTGGGCAGTTACAGCCATAAATCACAGCCGCCAGCAGCGGTTGTGGGTAATTTTAAATAACTATGAGTGAGAAGGTAGTTATGGGTAGTCGGAAGATAGTTACCTTGGCTTTGGCACCAAGGATCTACGGAATCGGCACCGTGGGACGACCGTGAGATCCCAGAACCTGTCCAAAATCTGCGATGTCCGAAAATCAGCCCTCTAGACCCCTATTTATAGACTTAGAACTCATTATGGACGGCTAAGATCGTCTGAAACATAAAGTCACTAAATTTACATGAACAAAAAATAAAGAAAAATACGTCATCATCGCTCTGAATGCAACTACCGACTCGGATCGTCTATCTGGCGATCCTATCGCCGCCTCTAGCATATTTAGACTCGTGCGGGCTCCAATAAGTGTTGGCCCGCACTCGATCCACGATCAAAGACAATAATGAAGGGAAAAACAAAATTGAAAGCTCAAAAGACGTAATAATATTAGAAACCATTGAATGATGCTTATATTTTCAATATGGAAACAATTACGTTTCCCCTTTCAAGTGTACCATAAGAAAAATAAAACAAATGTACCAAATCAAGAACATCACAAGTTTTCAAGTAGCAGTCATGGTTTGATGGCTTGTCTCCAACCAAATTCTCTTAGGGTCAATTCGGAAAGACAGAATTGAGGCTTTTGAATTGGAATTGAGGTCTAATTCCAATGAAAATAAACCTCCAATTCTAATTTCAAGAGCCCCCACCCCCGTCCAACGAAACAGACCCTTAACAATTTTACACATGTCATGAGGCAACTCCTACAATAATAGTAACACCCAATTTGCAAATCTTAAGATCTTGGAATACTAAAAATTCCTGAGTAGTAAAAAACAATACCTACTGAATTTGAAATTACAGCCAAGACCGCATGCCCGACAATCTCGAGCAATATAATCAAACCTACATACCAATTAAAGTTTACACAGTATAAAATATACTTGATATGAAAGGAAGAATCTTTAAGGAAATTAAATTAAAACAATCAGATACTTGTCAACGTCTATTCCATTGCGTCCATTAGCAACTATATCATAGAGAAAGCGTTTCTCTTTCATGCCCTGCACACCAACAAGTTTGCAGGAAGTAGGTTTTGGAAAATTAAATGATAAAGTTAAAGAGCATGCCAATATGTCAATGTACTTACATTTGCTACCGAAATATTGGAACTCGCAATTATCATGTCCTGTTGGCAGAAAGAAATATATAGTAAGTGAAGAGAAGTCGGCAAAATTTCTAGGTAATCACTTGTGAGACCCTAAACATCAAAACTAATAAAATTGTACATATTGTGATGATGATACTGGAAACGCTAGGTATGTGAAAGGAGAAGTGTAGATGATGAGTGTTGGCGTGTTTAGTGTGTGGTGTGCGTTTAGAGATGTTGTAGAGGTATATATATGTATGTATGTGTTAATAGAAAATAAGAAGCTCTAATTCTACACGGTGTTCTACAATGAGCAATGGGAATCAATTGATTGCATACTTCCATTCATGGCTCTTATCTCTGATATGAAACAATTTTGCGATATGAGTAAGCATTGTCTTCATTTAAGATATGATATGCAAAATATAACGGTTGAAAAATTGAATTGTATTTATGTTTAAATAATAAAAAGTTACAAAAATGTTGTATCCTAATTTTTTTAAATCATGAATCACACGTCTACAATGTAGAATATCTTGTATCACGTGCCCATCCCTGTCTAACATAGCCACAACCCAAAAGAGTAAATGTCGTGGAAAACGCAATAGTGATCTCAAAGTGAATTCTCTTTCGTATTCCTCAAGTCCTCTCCTAATTATCAGTAGCTAGGATAGCCATCCTCTTGGATCTGTGAAGTGTCAGTGTCAAATCTGACAAAAAAAGTTGAAAAGATATATCATCAGAGCCGCTATTTTGTTAGAAAAGATACCTTATCATGCGTATAAGCAATAGATCAATGCAAAATAGAAAAAAAAAACTAAACATGATATATTAAGCCCTTCTATGCTCTATACTAGCGTGCATGAATAAGCATACTACTCATAGTAGATATAGAATAGCATGCATGAATAATCCTTCAAATAAAATAAAATAAAAGGGCAGCCCGGTGCACAAAGCATCCCCGCGCAGCGAGGGTCCGGGGAAGGGTCCCACCACAAGGTTGAAATGTAGGCAAACCATACCCTGCAATTTTGCAAGAGGCTGCTTCCAGGACTCGAAACCGAACCTCAAGGTCACACGGCAACACCTCAACCGGTGTGGCAAGGCTCCCTTCTAATGACAATCCTTCAAATGAACAAAAAGTGGCAAACATTTCTTACTTTCACTTTTCGTAGGCATTCAGAATCAATGTCAATGTGATGCTGATCAACAATGTAATCCACCAACTTCCCTGACATTTGCTCATGAGACCTAAACCGGAAGTAATACAAGAAGTAGAAATGTAGAACATAATGAGGATTATTGATAATTCAATAGATAATTCAGTAAATTAATTCTATAACCCTTAATTGCTATTCAAACTGAACAGGTATGAAAGAAAGATAGTCATTCACCCACGCAAGGAGAAGCACATAAAAAACACCTACTATCTTAGTATCTTTTAATGAATTGCGTAAGTAGACATTAATTACCACTTTGATCCTGTAATGACGCGAGGAAGAAATTCATGCTCAAACAAATGGCTGAAAGGTCCATGCCCTATATCATGCAATAGACCTACCAGAGAACATAAATAGCAAGATGTAACAATACATTTATTGATAGAAATCCATTTTTAACAGCTTAACGATTTTCAATCTTAAATGCGCTGAGATCTTGGACATATACTAAGGCTATTCATAACAACGAGGAAAATTGCAATTGATTTATCAGTCAATGTTAGTGTCAGCACTGCAATTTACCAGCAAGTTTCACTGTCCGCACATCAAAACGGTCAATATCAAGCTCCGCACCCTGCAAATATAAAAATATAAATATAGACGTTTGTGTTTAAGAAATTAACAACAACAAACAGCACTCAAGCCTTTATCACACCAAAGAAATCAACAAAAACAGGAAAATTTTCATACTTGATAGGTCTGAAGATACTGTAGATTCTGACCCGCTAGCCAATAAACTCCCAACGAATGTTCAAATCTTGTGTGAACTGCTCCTGGATAGACCATGTACCCAACACCTAATATATAGAGAGACTCTGCTTACTATAATAGTTTGAAGACTATTTGTAAGAGAAGAATAAATTGCATTATAATGCAAAATTAATAACATTAAACCATCAAAAGTAATCTCAACTAAGCAATGAATCTTTTATGCTCATATGAAGAACAGTGCAATCCTTCAAAGTTTAACTTAGGGAAGGGCGGCCTAATAGAAGGTAAAATAATATTTTACATTGATATAAGTTCTTTCCCCATAAGAACAAAACTAGAACTAGGCATGGGGTATTCCAAATTTCAACCCAAAATCGAAACTAACAAGTACTCACCAATAATTAACACAAAATGTTTAAGCATCTTAAAGACAAATTTTTAAATGTAGAGATCCATCAACAAGATCAATGTGGGGCCAACATCTATATATGAAGACAATTTTAACATGGAGGATCACTACATATGCTTTACTTCCAAATACAATCGACGATGAAAACCATAAACCACAATGAACCTCACCAAGTTGCTTCAGATCTCGTAACCTGCAGTTACAAACAAATGGAATGTAAACCTGTTATGGTTATGAAAATTATTCTAAAATAGCAAAGAATAAATAAGCCAATAACATACATTTTAAGCAAACAACTAACCTTTGAAACTGCTCGGTGTCTATAAATTTAAGACTCATCTGAAAAGGAGAAAAAAATCACTTAATTAGAAAAGAAATTCAAACATAAAAACAGAAGGAAATGATAGAAAAGAAAAATTGTTTTAGTTCCCAAGAACACAGAGTTGTGTTAATTAGTATTTTATTATTTAAGTATATTAGTAATGTGAGTGGGTTTAGTCCCACATCGTGAGTCAAGTATTGTGTCGTTGTAACCCCTATATAATACCTCCTATGTGGATGAATGAATATCTCGGTTATTATTTTCTCCTCACCACATGTCTTTCAACTCACAGCTGAAATTCAAAGAACTAAATAGAAACAAGCATTAGACTATAAGGTTGTTTCCAAATCACGCTCACATCCTATTTAACAACCACGCTGTTACCTGTATCAGAGAAGCAACACAGAAACAATCATTCATCCAAGTACTAATGAACAACTAAAAGAAAATTATACTGCGTAATGTGAAGAAAAAAATGAAATTCTAAAGATAGCAGGAATAAGATTAACGTGTAAAAAGGGTAATAAAAGAAGTAATCCCTTAGAGCACTCGACGATCTCAATGATGAAATGCCATTGTCAGGTCCCCAAAAATTAATGGAAGGACAAAAAATCAGCTATAAGTATCGGATGATGACCTGTTAGCAATTACAAGCCTAGAATAAATTGTATGACGAGAGAAGGGACTGCAAATTTATAGGATTATTATAAATGTCTCTACTGATATACCAGTTAGAGGGCTGTCATTGAAACGATAAATGTGTGGTAGAAAAGGATAGCAGACAAAAAAAATACACTCCAGAATCAAAGGAAGAAGTTTAGTATTGACTTCATTATAGCAATTTTCATTAAACTTGAAGGAGAAAAGACAATTTTCAGTGAGTTCATAAAAGAGGTGCAGGAAAAAGAATCATGTCTATGCCACACTTGCAAAGAAATGAATTCAGTAAGTTATAAAGGAAACAAAGACTTATTTTGTAATTTTTCATTAAAAAACAAATTAAAAAATTAAAAATAATGTGAACTGGAATCTTTGGCATTCAAAATTGTTGAACCCCTAAAATCGGGGTCAAACAGTTCGAAACGGGTAAGTAGCTTGCCCTTACTCCTCTTGAGTGAGAGCGCAAGACCGGTCACTTGAGTCAAGGAATCTCTCACTGTTATGGACTTAGACAAAACAGACCCCGCGAGCTGCAGCAAGGAGGTCCCGCTACTGGGCACCTTAGAAGGCAAAGCTCTCTCTCTCTCTCTTCCAATACCCAAAATCCGATCCTTCTTCAAGGTGCCCATGGGGGTCAATTTATAGCTTTCCTGAAACTGGTCTGCGGATAGCCAAAATGGCCCGTCAATAGCCGAGTTTCACTGCTTGAAAACAATATCCGCGATCCAAATCCAAATTCCTGATGGGAAAGTGAGGCCCTCAAATCTATTCCCACCTGGCCGAACAGGTGGGGCGAGTGCGACCCAAGGGGCCCATTCGCCCCCTTGCCTGGGGGCGGGTGAGTGGACCAAGCGGTCCACTCACCCCCCTCCCCCTGCCTAGGGGGCGGGCGAGTGGACCAAGTGGTCCACTCGCCCCCCTGCCTTGGGGTCGGGCGAGTGGACCAATTGGTCCACTCGCCCCCCCCCCCCCCCCCCCCCCCCCACACACACACACACCCTCGCCTAGGTCTCATATTAAATATACCGGGCGAGCGGACCCTTTATGGACCGCTCGCCCCTGCCCAAAAAGGTCGAACGACAGTCGTAGCCTCTGCCTCGTCAGCATCTAGATGGGTTCGCTCGACAAATATTGTGGTTATACAAAAATGATGATGATGAAGGCAAGATGTTGTTTAAGTTGAGGCATAGATAAAAAAAGACATGCCATAAATATCACAGAGATTATCCATTGGATCATAATGCTTAATATAAGCAAGACGACATTCAAAGTGAGAAATCATACTGGATAATTTTCTATACTGTCTTCCTCTCATGTGAAAAAATTGTGTGAATTAGGCTCGGGTGACTTTGGACAAAAACGCAACCATCGTTAGAATGCATGTTTGGCAAGACAATGGTTATGACCGCCACCAAGAAAAGAAAACTAGTTTTGAACACAAAAGTGGATGAAGTTCTTTAGGTAAGGTCGGGCGCTCATGAACGACAGCTAATAACCACCGCGTTCACAACCGCCACTGCCGTGCCAAACGAAGCCTTAGTGGCACAAAGAAGTAATAAGAATTTCCTGACAACAAATTTCTAATCGCTCGTAGCAAAAATGCTACCTATAAAACCATTCAATCTATAAAAAAAAATTCAACAGGTACACAAAAACCTAGGAATTGATGAATTCAAATATTGAAATCGATGTCAAATTTGATTTAGGATAAAATAGATACATATTCAACCGAATTTCGACGCAGATAGAAACTGGTCTAAGCAAAACGAAACAAAAACAGGCGAAACCAAATAGAAATAAACAAATCATATTTCCTTATCTAGACACGAAACAATATAGCATATCTAATTCTAAACCCAATAGACAAATACGACGAACAAGATCACTGAAAAATCAACACAAGCATCACTGCTCCTGGATCTCAATCAAAGAAGAAGTAATAAGAGAGCATACAATCAAAAAGACACTCCAAGGTTAAAAAGTACATCACCCGATCGAGATAGATGGTGCCATGTACGTTGTCGTATAGCTGCTTCAAGTAGCGTCGGTCCATCGTCCCACCGCCGGCGAGTATCGACGGCACTGGAGTCAACTCCGAGAGAGATAGATCGTCGTTGCAGCATTCCCCCATCTCGCGTCTTCGACTCTCAGTCGCGTGCCGGCGAGGTAGAGAGAGAGCGGAAACGCTCTCTAGGTATGCTGGTTATGGAAGAGGAGGAAGGCGACGGGAACCGCCGAGATAGTGGGGAGAAGGACGGTGAGAGCGGGAATTTATGTTTGGCGACTGCTGGCTTTGTGAGCGAAGCGCTTCTTTATACTCTTCAACAATCAATGAACGGAAGATTATGAGGCAGAGATAGAGAGAGAGAAGCAGGAGTGACGAGTAAAGTTCCGAAGTGTTCAACTTCCAAATGATAATGGTTTGAAAAAAAAAATATTGTCAAATAATAAATTTAATTAGGATACTCAATATAGAATTACAGCTGTCACTTAAATTTAATTAAGATAATCGCGCATTATTTTGGTCCATTTTGAATTTTAGAATCACGAGCAACTATAGTTTGGATGTAGTTTCTTAGTATTGTTATCTTGACCTGAAATGAAACCGAAATCGCATCGACTAAAGACGGATGTTATGTGCAAATCAGTTTTCGCTACGTGCAAACCATTAAAATTCGTGCTTTTTGAAAATATTTCTTATAGGTGCATTTTTAGGAAAAGTGTTCAGCATCAAAATTGTAGATCTCGTCGAGATCTACAACTTTTGTGTTGAACATTTTGCTTAAAAATGCACCTATAAGAAGTATTTTCAAAAGACGCGAAATATTTCATAATAGTCTCGCGCATTTTGAAAATACGCATTATAGGTGCATTTTTAGGCAAATTGTTCAACACGAAAGTTGTAGATCTCGACGAGATCTACAACTTTAATGTTGAACATTTTTCCTAAAAATGCACCTATAAGACATATTTTCAAAAAGTGCGAGTTTTAATGGTTTGCACGTAGCCAAAATCGGTTTGCACATAACATCACTCATAAATTTCAAACGGTTCCAACAATTTTAGACTTGATCCGGATCGGACCGGACCGAACAAGGAAACCACAATAAGGGCCGACATATGCTTAGACACACATGAATCAGAATTGAACTGGAGGTATTTAATTTGGAAAAGCACCGCTTGAAAGAAATATTTCATTATACTCAATATACACGGAATCGAAGCGGGTTTATAAACTCAAACTACATTCTCCATTTACTTAGCATCTACCTTTCCTGATACCTAACTTCGACCTAACCTGCAGGTCGCGGCCCCTCTTTCTCTTTTAACATGCAGACGATCTTTGTGCGAGATCCCCTCGGCGACCCAAGGAGACCCTCAGAGATCCCCGATGACGCTCGGAGACCCCTATGAAATCTACTAGACTAATTGTGGGGCTTCTGTGAAGCTCCCAACAACACGAGTTCCATGTGTGAGGATACAGTTGGGCGCAATGATCTCCCCTCGGTGGCTCGGTGAGGCCCAACAATAGCTTCTTCCTTACAAGTCAATTTACCCTTCCTTCGTCTGAAAGCCCTATTGTAAAGTTCTAGGTGGCAACTTGCTTTCCATCTAAAAACTTGTTCTTCCCTTTTTTGATACGCGATTTGTTAAACGCAACCCGATTTTGGCTTTAAGCAATCCGAAAATTTTAAAAATTTAACTGCAACCTGATATTTAGCTTGCCGCACCCCGTTCATAACGCGTGCTGTAATTATTTTTTCCTCTTCTCGTGACTCACGCAAATAGCCGGGAGTCAATTTCGGCGGCTGAACATTCTGATCCGCCTCTGACAAAAAGAAAAATTTTAAGTCAAAAATAAAATAAAATACTAACTAGCATCTCCTAAGTCAATACCTATGCCACTAATAATATTCAATGTCTGAAAGAAAAAAAAGGAGAGAGAATGGGAGAGAGGGAAAAAGAGAGAGAGAAGAGAGAGGAGAAAAAGGCGATGGAAAGAAAACTTGGCACAAAAACTTTGTAAATAGATGACATCTCCGCAGTGGTAAACAAGCAGTGGTGACAATAAAATAGAAGCAAGCAGCAAGCAGAGCTAAAAAAAGCTCGGAAGGTCTCGCCGAGACTGCGGCGTTAAGTAAAGGAGCGTCGAAGTTGCGACAGACGTGGAGACGTGTCGTTGACGCTAATGTTGGGGTTGTCGGCCTTTGTCGACCGCAAGAAGGAGGACCGTGACCGACTCTGTTCGGGTCAAAGGGCAGCTTCGCTACATACTCATTTTGGAAACACGCAAGTTGCGCGCAAACTACATCGGAGAGGATTTTGATCTGTCTCGACAAATTACCGTGGTAACTTGTATTTATTTATTTATGTAGCGAAGTGAAGGTGATCCTTTGTGGATCGAGGAGGGAAAGCCTGTAAATTTTTTGAGTGTATTTTATACACGTTTTAGTGGAGGCTTTCCGGGTTGGACTCCGACCGTCCCGTGGTTTTCACCCATTCGGATTTCCACGTTAAAAATTTCTCGTGCACTATTTTTATTTTTGCTAGCGTATTTCTATCCGCTAAAACGCTCGCGCAGGTGCTCTCGTCGAATTAATTTGCAGGTGCTCGAGTCGGGTTTGCGCGCTCTCAAACCTAACATGAAGGAGGCGCACTATGAACTTTGCAATATGTGAATCCTGCTGTCTTAAAAAGGAAAGTGGAGTTAGCAACTGCGCGCACTATGAACTTTGCAATGTTCAAGTGCGCGTGGATCAAAAGCACGTTACGAACTTGGCGGTGCTAAGTGTGCGTCGAGCATCGATCGGGAGCGCTGTAAAAGCACGATCGGAGCCGTGCGAGGACGACGCAAAGAGGTTGCGGGCGCGCCGCGCGGCGAGAGAGATCGACCAGTACCGCGCAAGCCGTGCGCGGATGCGCGCGGCACCGCCGCGCGTGGATGCGCGCGGCACCGCCACGCGTGGATGCGCGCGGCACCAAATTCTCTAAGTCGGGCCCCAAATTAGGGATAACCATACGACCAAAATCTCTAAGTCCGGACCCAAATTTGAGGCGGCCGTTAAATCACATACCAAAATGAATAGTGTAAAATTGTTGAACAACCATTTTTCATAACATGAGTTCAATAGAACTTAAGCATTTCACTGAAAATAATATGTTATTGTTAATGTTAATGTTAATATTAAATCACATATCCAATGTAATACTACATGGCATGACAACCATTTTTTATAACATGGGTTCGCCGAAAATAATAAATTAAGGTTATCAATTAAATCATGTAAGAAAATTATTCAAATTTTAGTCATATGAATTCAATAATTATGTAGACCTACTAGATTATTTTTAAAATTCTACAAAAATTATGAAGCTTAGTAACAATATTATCTACAATTTTCATTAAAAGCATAATTTCACGGTTTTATACACACCCATTACATTATTAAATTGAGAGCCACGATGATTTAGAAATAAAAAAAAAAACGGTAAAATATAGTGCATCACATATCAACTGATAAAATTGTCATTTGGTGTAATACATTGAAAAGCATATCCTTTCACGATCTGTTTTCGTCTCGTTCTGTTATAGTGCTTGAAAAGTCAGGGATGACTTGTGGCTAGGGGTGAAAGGCCAACCAACCGGGCAAGCAGGAGGGGCTTGAGCGCTGAGCCGTAAGGCGAAGAGTCTGAAGAGCTGATTCATTGCTGCGTAGCTGCATAGTAGTGACTTTCGGGATCGGGTTTCTAGAGATTCATTGCTGCGTAGCTGCATAGTCGTGACTTTCGGGATTCTAGATAGATGTTCACATCTCACAAAGGAACTAACCCAATCAACAGTACATTTTCTTGTCTTTCTTCTTTCTTGCTTCTGTTGAATATTTCACTTATATTATGTCCGTGCATGTCGATACCGACTCATTAAGGACCTGTTAGTGGTGTGTCGACCTAGGGCACATTTTTAAGCTGGAGGTACTATATAATCCATTCCAAACTTGATGGACACGAGCGCCGCCCTAACAAAATCCCCGCTGCTCGTTGTCAGGGGAGCAAGATCCATGATAATGTGTTTGCAGGTGATTCCAAATAACAGAGAATCCAATAGAATCGACTTCAAATAAATTAAAATTAAGATTAAAGACACCTCAATAATCAGTTACAACATTTTTATTTAATATTCAACACACAAATTGGTCTTATTATCACATCAGCACAAAAATAGGGGTAATTTTGGCGTATCGCTCAGTTCAAAATAAATGTGACCGTTGCCCAACGTTCTAAAAAGTGCAATCCCGAGCTCACGCCCTTCTCCCGTGAGCTCGTTTACTCTTCAGCCGTCCAGTGGGAAACGGAGCAGTAATCCAAGGCTCATCTTCTGGAGCTACACAAATCGGGAAATAGGCGAAATTAATCCAAAAAAACGAGGTTGGATTTCCAGATCCCTTGCCGTAGATCTTCTTTTTTTTTTCGCATTCTGAAAGAGATTCAAACTGGTTCTTTCTTATTCTTGCTGGTTTCTCCTTCGTGAGTTCTGGCGGATTTAAAGAGTTTTTTTTTTCGATGTAGAAGAACTTCACTACAATTGTCTAATTCCAGTGCATGATTTTTCTCCTTTCTTTCCGGCTGAGTCGGAATCTTGACAATTTTTTGGTGATTTGTTTCCAATCTTCATAGAATCATGGCAGCATTAGCGCCAGGGGTTTTGATTAAGCTCTTGGATGCCATGACCGCCGGATCCGTAAATCCAGTGGGCGAGCACCGGAGCGCTCTTCTTCAAGTCACCGACATCGTTCCTGCCGACCTTGATGAGAAGGATCTCCTGCCCAAACATGGATTCTACATCAAAGTGTCCGATTCCTCCCAGTCAATATATGTCTCTCTACCCCTTGATCAAAATGATCTTGTTCTTAGCAACAAAATCCAACTGGGGCAGTTCATCTATGTTGATGGATTGAAGAGAGGGACTCCAGTTCCTATCATGTTAGGCGTTAAACCACTCCCAGGAAGGCATCCATTTATGGGCACCCCTGAACCCATTGTCCGGGTCAAAAGCCGTGGGGAGAAATCAGATTTTAAAGAAGGGAGTTACAGGCAAAGAGGCTCTTGGGAATCAGAGAAAAAAGTTACAATTGGAGCTTCTTCTCCAATGATAATCAGACCAACAAGTTTGGATTTTGATGATAATACTACACCAGTGAGGACTAATTCTAGATTGGGGAAGATAGGCAGCCTGAGATCTTCTGTCAGTGGAGCACTATTATCAAAAATGGCCGAGTTAAAGGAATCCGGCACGAATTTGATGAGTAAAAGCTTTGTGTTGTCAAAACTTCCAAAGGGGGGAAACATTTCAGTTAAGGACTCCAAGATTGCGAAGAGTCCCTTATCCACTGTATGGTTTTTAACTGTGATTCGCGTGTTCTTTATTACTTGATCAGTTTCCAGGACTTTTTTTTTTACTTCTTCCATTTCTCAGGAGAAGAACTTACTCTCTGCCTCATCTAAAGTCAGAGTAAAAAGATTGGGTGAGCGGCATGAATCTAAAAATGAAGTCAACTGTCGCTTGGAGATGCCCACAAAACTCAGTCTTCTCCAGAAGGTGTGATCTCAATTCTTCCTACTTATAATTTTCTGTCTTAGAAATAATATAATGGCAGTATTATGTGCTGAATTTAGGAGGCTATGAACAACAGAGTGATGGCGCAGAAGCTTGCACTTCAAGCTCTGAGAGACGCCTCTGCGACGGAGACTCTAGTTAGAGTTCTCAAGTATGATTCTTCTCTCTTTCTTCTCCCTGCAACATACTGTTGAATTTTTAACTCATGCAAGATTTAAGTGACAAGGGTCCATTTTTTTGGGCGTTGCTATAAGCACAGCGCTTTTGTCTATTTGCACTCGCCGCTATTAGCAAGCGCTGTTTTAAGTGATTGTCTATTCGCACTCAATATGTTTATTAGCAATGCATTATTACTATTAGCACTGTTTTGTCAATTTCTTTTTAACATAATAAAACATCACTTTCACTATTGTAAAAGAACACTTAAAAGATTATACATTTTCAAAAGTAAATGTCAAAAATAGATTCTCAATTCCTTGATTCGCTTTCCTTGGATCACCTATAAAGAAAAAAACAAAAATTTTATTATAGGTCACATAAATATTGTTGCATACTATAAACCATCCAAAAAAAATTTAGAGGAAGAGGAAAAAAGGTTTTTCAGAAAAAAAAAATCTAAACAACCAAAGTCACTACATAAAAATATGAGATAAACAATCAAACCCTAGCTCTAGCATTGCATCAACAAGATCTATAAACCCTCTAAAAATTTTAAAGGAATATAAACAAGGAGTTACCAAGGAGAAAATGCCCAAATTAGGGCAGAAAAACATCGGGCGGGCGGGAGGATTCGCGCGACCACCGAGCCAGAGGGGGGTGTTCGCCGGAGTTCCGGCGGTTCACCGACGTGCAGGGAGGGGTCTTAGGCGGTCTCCGCAAGAGGAGATGTGTAAGGGCTATTAAAAATAAAATCATAAAATTTTAAAATTTTGAGTGCTAATAGACAAAAGTCAAGTGCAAATAAACCCTAAAATTTTAAGATTTTGAGTGCTAATAGACAAAAGTGAACTGTTTTTTTAAGGGTTTGTTTTTCATTGCTTGTCGGTTTAACTTATCTCCAACCGCAGTCACCCGCCCAAGCTGGCCCTTTAAATTCTCATCTCCACACTTGCAGGGTCTTCTCGGATTTGAGTACGACAGCAAGGCCTGATTCGCCCGCTACCATTTTCGATAAATATCTCCAATTCCACGAAGAGATCATTCAGGCTGTGGTTGATATGGAGAAGATTCAAGCAGCAACTGTAACTTCAATGGAAAGTGAGATTGAAAATGAAGAGCAGACCATCTTGCATGAGATCTCAAACAATGGGAACTCTTCCAAGAGAAAAGTGTCTGAGTTGAGACTGAATGCTGGTAGTAGACAAATTAGAGCAACTCCAAAGAAGACATTGACTGATAAAAAGACTGCAGATGTAATGAATGTGGATCAGCAAAATACACTTCTTCCTCCTTCCAGCCTATGCAGCTCAATTAGATTGGCCAAGGAGGTGCGCACAGAAGCTGGAAACTGGTTCATGGATTTCCTGGAGGCAGCCCTAGATTCAGGGATGAAGAAGAGAGGAGAGGGGAAGAGTTCAGGCAAGTGCCCACAATCTCTACTGCTCAAGGTTATTAATTGGGTAGAGGTGGAGCAGAGTGATGGTAGCAGGCGGCCGGCTCATCCAAGAGCAACATTTGTAGCAAGAAAACTAAGAATCAAGGCAAAAAATCCTTGAGTTTTGAGAATTGAGCCTTAAAATGTGAATGTGAGTGCAGCTTGAATGTATTCATTCTTTCTGTTTATCGTTATTGTTTGTGATGATGCAATAAACTGTTGGGATTATATTGGTATAAGACCAGGATTTGTGCTACACTCCATGAGTAATATAAACTTCATGGAATTTTGAGATTGATGCACCTCAACGAGGGGTGCAAGTTGAGTTGAGCCGCTCAATGAACCTACTTGATAAAAGCGCGACTCGAGATCGAGTCTGGCAAGCGCGCCACTCAATGAACCTGCTTGATAAAAGCGCGACTCGAGATCGAGTCTGGCAAGCTCCTGGGCTGAATTGCGAACCGAGCTTGAACTCATATAAATCTACGTTCACCATCTAGCGTGCGGGCCCGAGGGATTTTTTATGAAGGTTTTTTTGGAAAACTTAATGAATGTGAAGAAAATACGGGTCATGAGCAAAAAATCTCGCGAGGTGTTATTATTGGGGTCATTACATAGTTCCTTCATTATCAACTTGTTAGCGAAAATTCCACACTTTTACGCAGAAGAGATCATGTTGGCGATGAGAGAAGAGATCATGATGGCGATGAGAGAAGCTCTGGTATCAAATTATGACATCTCTCACAACCCAAAACCACAATCCTCACTTACCCCCGGGTGGTGAGCAGTAGTCATCATTGTTGGTAATGAGTGAATTTAGCATTAATGACTCAAATCCCTTGTCATATCACACTCTTATATGTCCAATCAAAATCATTGCCATAGATCTTGACACACGATCCACGTTTGCAGCCCGCTAGCCCGCGACCCACAGCTGTTTTGTGTAACTCCACACGTCCGCCCCTAAGATAAGACACCGAGACATATATCTCGATCGTGTAACCATCCAACTAGCTATACTCTCTCGACGGGCGTCACATGACTGTTTTTCTCTCTACTACTCCCCCCTCCCCCAACGCAACTCAACACCTACCGAGATTAATCCCACTCACCAAGATGGTTTCCGCCTACTAAGATGAGCTCTAGTACTCTAAGTCGTCCCTTATCCCGGCGAAAAGTCACGATTTCTCTTCCGAGAAGCCTACAACTTAGTGGAAGTTGTCTAAGTCCACTATCTCTGCCCTTTCCACTATCACACCTCATTCCAAGGCTTTAAGCGCACTCACACACCATCTCAAAGGCAAATCACCCATTATTCCAAGCATACTTGTCCTTTCCCCCCACTAACCAGATCCCTCTAGTGGGCTAACCATCAAATCCAACTCTAATGTCGTAAGATTTGCATTGGTCAACTACGATTGGAAGGACGGCCCAATCCTGTTGTTACGCTGAATGCATGAATTCTATCACCGGAATTGGAACTAGTATTTCTGTTGTTCGGCTGCATGTTAGAATTCAATGGATAAAATTGAAATTTAAAGCTTAAAACAGTGACAGAATTGTAATATGTTAAACATACATAAACATGAATAATGTCAACATCTAAATAAGTTCACTTAAAATAATAAAAACATATATAAATTAAGTCCACATAATCAATCTCGCAAATGTGAGCGAAGGAAGGTCCTCCTGATTGGCACCGACAAAGTCATGAACACGTCGCTCTTCATTTCGTCAACGCTCTGAATATTTGTAGTATGTAAGTTATGATTCAATCTATTAATGGAATCAGAACCAACCCAAATAGTCAAAAACCGATTGGAAAAATCTGCACGAGAGAGAAATATGTATAATTTTTCAGATTACAGTGGCTTGCCTTGCAACATATGGGTTAGTCATTGTAATGCAACATCAATGATTAGAGATCTTAGAAGCATAGGAGAAGATGACTCTGAAACTGTAATGTGAACTGTGTCGGTGCGAAATCTGAAACAATAGCTCTGCGAAAGTAAAAAATAGTCGAATTAAGTTTGAAAAGAATACAAAGAGATTGCAAGACTCACTGGAACGAACGAAAAGAACCGATGGAGTCCTCGAAAATGCTTGATTATATCCAACTCAAGTCGATTCTAAGACTATTATTCTTTTTTATGCACACTGCCAGTGTCTGGGGATTGAAAATTGGGAATGTTTTCTAATGGAAGAAATTTGACATCAGGAGAGATTATCAATCTTAGATTCTTTATTCCGATTGTTTCATGAGATCTATAAAGGCCGAATAAACAGAATTGAAGAATATTAATCGATTTTGTTGTTCGTTTATTAGATAAAATTCAATCTAAGAATTATTATTTTTATCATTTGTGATAAAGAACCAAATATGTTCTCTCATATATTATGAAAAACCTAACATTCACTCACATATAATATGAAGAACTTAACATTCTCTCATATATATTGACATTAATTAGTTAGCATAATGCATTAAATAAAAGAACCTAATATTTTTGACCGGACGAAAAATGCCCGCCCGGTCAAAAAAACGTGCCCTTGGACGAAAAACGTGCGCTCGGGTGAAAAAGTGCGTCCGGGAGAAAAAAAAATGTGCACCCTGAAGAAAAAATGTGCGGGCCCAAAATGCCTGTCGGGCGAAAAAACGGTCACCCAGGCGAAAAAATGTGCGCCCTGGCGAAAAACGTCCGCCCGAGCCAAATATGTGCATCACAAAAAATGTGTCCCCGGCCGAAAAATGTGCGCCCGGAAAAAAGCTCTCCCCGGCGACAAAATGCACGCCACAATGAAAAATGCGCGCTCGGTCGAAAAATGCGCACCCAGAAAAAACTTGCTTCGGGGAGAAAAGACACACGCCCTTAAGAAAAAAATGAGCAATTGGGCGCAAATCGCTCCACCGGTCGTAAAATGTGCGCACGTGCGAAAAATGCAGGTCTAGGCGAAAAATGTGCTCGGGTGAAAAATATGTGTCACGGCAAAAATGTGCGGCCGGCCGCAAACTGCGCTCCAGAGCGCAAAACGCATTCCAGGGCAAAAACCATGCCCCGGGGAGAAAAAGCACGCGCCGGGGAAAAAAATGCACGCCCGGCAAAAAACGTGCACTCGGGCGAAAAAAAAACCCGCCCTGGCGAAAAAGTAACGACTTGCCGAAAGACGCGCGCCTGGGCAAAAAAACGTGCGCTCGGGTTAAAAAGCGCTCCGGGGTGAAAAGCCCGCAAGCCCGGGCAAAAAGTGTGTTCGGTTAAAAAAACACGCACCCAAGCGAAAAAATATGCGCGATCGAGCGAAAAAATGTGTGTCATGCCAAAATACGCTCTCCTGGGCGAAAAAGCGTGTGCTCGGACGAAAAAAAACACACCCCCGGGACAAAAATGTGTCACGGCCGGAATTATCCAACGTTTAAAATGCGCCACGGATTAGAAAGAATTAGCTCTAGTTCAAAATGATTCACATTCAATTCATTAGAATTTCAATTCCAACGTTTAAGCGTGCAAATGAAAAAAAAATGGAATTAGACTTTTAATTCAAATTCCAGGATCTCAATTTCGTCCAAACATACGGACACTAACAGAAAATCGATCCAATGTCTCTTCTGGTACTCATTCATTCAATTATCGAATTTGATTCGAACTTCACATGCCAATTTTTAATAGAGTGGTTTTAAGTGCAAATCAAATTTGGCTATGTGCAAATTAATGTTATGTGCAAATCAATTAATTTTAAGTGCAAACAATTTTTTAGGTACAAACTATGTGCAAACCACGTACATATCCTAAAAAGGAGAGAATGAATCAAAAGGCACACGAACATCAACAGCATGCTCAATCGCAACAACCGATCTAGCACTTTATGTCTTTATGGAGCAGATTTGAGATGGCAAGGGCAAAATCGTGGCTGAATGAATCAAAACGGCATGTTTCATGGAAGGAAGTCGATCTGGAGAAGACGGATCTAAAGTGCCCCGAATCAGAGCAACAACAACAGATGGGTCATCCCCAAACGATGTTGAATACTCTTATGTGGAGCAAAAAACCTGCACATAAGCCTCCGCCTCTTCCTTGGCCTCTCCATGCTCTTCCTCTGCCGGCTCGGAAGCCTCCACCTCGCTCCTCTGGCTCTCCATGCTCCACATCCTCCTAATCAGCGGCCAAGACCCCGCCATCGCTGACGCCGCTCAGTCCTTCATCCTCTTCTCCCTCTCCGCCATCGCTAATGGAGAGAGCCCTCCTCCCCCTAGAGGAGGCCGACGCCAGAAAGCCCACCTCCAACTCAACTCTGTCCTTGTGGTTCCTCTGCTTTTTGATCTAGTTATTTCCTGGAGCGGTTTGCACATGACAGTTCATAAGATACAATAAAATAATTTTTTTATTTTATTTTTTTCAAATTTGAACGTAGCGAAAACTGGGTTACACTTAACACCACTCTTTTTAATACTAATAAACTTGCATATCTTAAAACAATTGTTTTCACTAATATGCAAATAAATAGTTCAAGTGTAAATAAGTACTAGCTTTTATGTAATTATTTTATTTAATTAAATGCAAAAAAAATAAGATTTCAGATCGCACAGACGCACTCAAATGGCAAAAACTCATTGAAAATTTAAGCACATGTTTGGCGTGTTGTTGGCAGTCATGAATGCGATGGTCATGAACTTTCGTTCATGCACACCCGACCTCACCCAAGGAACTCCATCCTCTTTTATGTTCAAAATTAGTTTTTTTTTCTTTGCACATATTTTATGACAATGTTTTTATCCAAACTCACCGGAGCAAAAACGCAATGCCAAACGGACCCTTAATAGAAAGCAAATATTGTCTTAATTGTCCTGAGGTCGCATTATCCGCCGCCTATAAATGGAACATATTCAAATGCAACCAAAAGCATAAATGACGGTCAAATACGCTTGGTTATACTAAAATAAGGGCAACAAGTGAATAGAATATAAAATGTTCAATAATTTTTGACGAAATGGATACTATTCATTTCACGGTGTAGATGTATTCGACGGGTTGAGTAATCCTATACTTTTACTTTATTTTTTAATAAAAAAAACCTGCGGCGCCGCTAGATTAAATGAGAATAAATATTATCCATTAAATGAAGAAATGGATACTATGTTCCATTGTATGCGTTGTATGATCACACATCTTCCAACGCAAATGACTAATCTCAAAAGAAAACCAGCAGTTGTGCCCACAATTCTCTCTTCGGCTTATTTTTCCCTCTCGATTTTCAAATAGGCCCAATTGCCCAATACAATACACAAAAAGGACTCGAAACTAGCCCCATATTTTTATATGGGTCTTTTAAATTTAAAAAATTACAAGTTACACCCCCTCTATCTTTTGAAATTATCCCCTACTAATTTACCTTTCATGACATACCTCCATAGATTGCGAAATGTGAACTTGCAGGAAAGATTTTCGCAATTTCAAAAGATAGAGAGGCGCATTCAGCCTGTAATTATGCTAACTCGCAGGGGAAGTTTGAAGTACTTCAATAAGCTCACACCTTGAATCAGCCCAAAATTGATTATTTATATACTAATAATACTTCACTACTAATTCCAAGTCTAAGCCTGCTGAGTCAATACCACCCATAGACATAGACATGGCGATAGCCGAAGCCGAGGAAATGAACAAAGATATCTACAATTGCGAAATTAGTCATCATACATTTTCACGCCTTGAACTAGAAGCTCGAAACTATATATTTTGGTAAATCTGACACGAACATTGGCACGTGGCAAGAGTCTCACCGTCGAGGAGGATGGTCGACCACCACGCGAAGCAGATTGGGATCCTCGGAGATGCTTGCTGCGCCTTCTGAAACGATGAGTGGATGCACTCCGTTGCACACGCCGGTGCCACGATCGACTGAGTTGCCCCCGGCAGAGCCGACCTCGGCGCCTGCGGGGCGCAGGAGCCCGTGCAATCTCAGAAGAGAGCTCTGCCCTGCGGGCTGCTGCGATGATCGTGCGAAGCGAGAAGCTGCAGTCATATCCTCGGCGGCGGGAGTTCTTTCGGGTTCAGACTGAAGGTTGGAGAGGGCGCTGAGGTCGAGATTGGGGAAGACGGAGCAGCGGCACCTAGGGCACCTCACATTTAGCCGTAGCCATTGGTCGATGCACTCCACATGGAAGTTGTGGGCGCACGGGAGTCCGCGTACCTGCCAACGATTGAATGGACTTATGTTGTTTTGTCGATAGATTGGGTTTCAAATGTGGTTTTAAGGGATTCTGAATGTGTGTATTGATAACTAATGGCCATGAAAGGGGTTCCCACATGCCTAGTGTGCAAAGCATTTGATCATTGGTCAAGCAGCTGATGAATATTATTGCCTCAGCATACTACGCACTGGAACATGTGCACGGCCATGCTAACTGTGTGTGTGTGTGCGCGTGAAACTGCATAGTGCGTATCGATGGATAGTTGCATTCGAGAATGCATGTTTCCACGAAACAACATTTCATCCTAAACGCCACCAAAACCATCAAGGTGAGGTTGCGAATGGCCCCACTCCGGATACGGAATTTAGGCTACAAACGCCGCCCCAAAAAGTCCCAAGCGCAGGTAAAATGTCAACACCATTCACTACAACAGTTTCACACCGCCACGACTCAAATTGCATATTGTCCCAAAAGAGCCCTAAAATAGATAAAATGATTGTTTCTAGTAGAATCCTGGTTGTATTTAAAAACTATATTTTCCAACTTCAATCAACCAAATGTGCTCTAAAATGACCTTGAAGGAAATATTTGACATAACCTTACCTCACTCCCCACTCGAAATTCTTCAAGGCAGATGGGGCATTCACTGCAATCTATGGGGACAGACTTGAGCCTGAACTTTGGGAGCTCCTGAATAAGTGCCTCAACTGCTTCCCTCTATTCAGAAGATAAATGGAAAAGTTAAGAAGCAGTAGATGATAGTTTATTAATGGCCAGCAGAAGTGACAAGAATAACACTAGAAATTAAGAGGCTCGGGCTTTCTAGCTATGAACAGAGGGTGCTTCTTTTGACAACAAGAATGGAAGCATGTAAAACTAATTCTAGGTGAGGGACTATTTCAGGAAATCATGGCTAAAACATATAACAATAAGAACAAGAGAGAATTTTCTGTACGTGTAACGTTCCTAAAGGATGGTACGGGACAGTATTTTTAGTTGAAATTGCGACTGTACCTGTATTCATAGTTATATTTACAGTCGTAAAAACATATGTAATTTACAACTGTAACTGTATTAAAAAAATCACTTTTTAACACGTGTATTTTCAGACCGTAACATATACATATGAGATCTTAAAATGATCATAAAAATAATTAAATTAATATTCTGTAATTTATTTTTTTTAAAACACTGTATTTTAGCCTACAAATACAATAAGCGCACCATCCTTTAGATATGTTATGCGTACCTAAGTATTTTCCTAAGAATAAAGTATAGTTGAGGTTTTTAAAAGCGCATGCATCAGCACGAAGATAATATCTGAAGGGTAAAATAAATGAAACGAGAAAGGGTGTCATACTGTCATCATGTCATCTAAGCATTTATAATGATCAAATCAGATGTCTAATGCATCATGTCATTGTTTTCACTTCAATTCTAAATGCATGCTGTTAGGAAATATTTATTTTCATATAATATAAGAGAGAGAAATATATATTTTGAGAAAAATTTTGAGTGAACATATGCCTGATAGCTTACTGTTGACTGCCGCAACTCTTAATGTTAGATGCACGTGGAGAGAGGGCTGGCTGTCGAGCATGGAGAGGGGAAGAGGGAAGGATAGAAAGAGGGAGGGATCGAGAATAGCCCCGGCTCCCAAGTTTCTTAATACTACTTCAAGATAAAGAAAAGTGCATAGCCCCGTGGGTTTATATAACACTCCCGGTCCAATTACAAAACAAGAAAAGATACATTTCGTTCCCCATAATATTTGCACACCTTAATGACTTTCAGCCGGCATGTCACTAGCGGGCCTTTCGCAGCACTGGTATATCCATCACACTAGAGGACGTCCTTCTCCCTCCGCATTTGTAACAATGTCGCCCTCTGAAAAATTTATCTTGTCCTCAAGGCAGAAATCCGGAAACTGAGCACGAAAAA
Organism: Dactylorhiza incarnata; assembly: GCA_033032865.1. Taxonomy (NCBI): domain Eukaryota; kingdom Viridiplantae; phylum Streptophyta; class Magnoliopsida; order Asparagales; family Orchidaceae; genus Dactylorhiza; species Dactylorhiza incarnata. The sequence continues at coordinate 3,067,588 of JAWHQI010000123.1, read as the reverse complement.
TAGACCAGCCAACCCATGTGGCCTACGATTGTGGAAGATCACGCCAGGGCACTAGGACTTGCTCGACCAAAACTCCTCTCGACGTATAATGTGTGTATCTGTAACGAGGTGATGGAGGTAGTCTGGCGAGGTGAGCCCGGGAGACTGCGGGGGCAGAGTCGCCTCGAACGGATGGTCTCTAATAATCCATTTTAACTGAGAGACGTGAAACACCAGGTGGATGCGGCTGTCGGGAGGAAGGCGGAGGCGATACGCTTTGGTGCCAACCCGTGCAACAATCTCAAACAGGCCGTAGAACCTGGCCGCTAGCTTGGACTGGGTCTGTGGGGTCACCGAAATGTTGCGGTGCAACTGAAGTTTGATGAACTTGGTATCGCCTTTGAATTGGACAACGGGGCAGTGTCGGTTGGCAAAGGAAACCATCCGGTCCTGCACACACTGAAGGTGATGGCGCAGTTGGAGAAGCGTGGAGTCCCAATCACAACACAGATCAGACAGGAATGTCACAACGCATTCGCCGAGAAGAAAGCGCATGAGGGAAGGTGGGGGTCTACCATAAACTACCATGAACGGAGTGGTGTCGGAACCGATGTGGAAGGAGGTGTTGTATGAGTACTCGGCCCAGGAAAGCTAATCCGCCCATGCCCGTGGGTGATCGCACACAAAACATCGCAGATATGCCCCCATTAACGAATCATTACCTCGGACTGTCAATCTGTCTGGGGGTGGTAAGTTGTACTCATACGAAGTTGGGTGTCTTACATCTTGAACAACGAATGCCAAAAAAAGCTCAGGAATAAAGGGTCGCGATCACTCACAATGGAACGAAGAAACTCAAGCAAACGGACCACCTCGTTTGAAAGCTACGACAACCATGTAGTAAACGGATGTCTGAGGGGAAAGAAGTGGGCGTATTTGGATAGACGATCCACGACAGCTAGTATGCAATCCCATGTCTTGGAGCGAGTGAGCTTCGAAATAAAATCCATGGAGATATCCTCCCGGATATGGATCGGGATAGGGAGTGGAAGGAGACCCCGAGGAAAAGTGGCCTTGTACTTGGCACGCTCACAAGGTAAGCAGTTGCCACAAATGCTTTGACCCGTTGGAACATGCTAGGCCAATATAGAGACGACGTGAAGCGACGATATGTCCGAAAGGCACCGGTGTGGCCCATCTCTGGGGCCGAGTGAAATTCTACGAGTAGGCGTGGGATGAGTTGCGATGAAGTTGAGAGCAGTAAACGGTCGCAGTGGTGGAGGTGATCCCCTGCGAGACTATATGGAGGTCGGGTTGTGGCATCCGCACGTAAGGACGCAACACTCGGTTGGAGGAGTGAGTCGGCAGCAACCTCGCACTGGACAAGGGAGGTGTCTTCTCATATTGGCATCGAAATAGCTGCTAAACGAGCAAATGTGGCTGCCGAGAAAAAGAATCGGTCGCGCAGTTGGAGGAGCCAGCGTGGAATTCGATAAAAAAATCATTGCCCAATAGTTTTGCAAGCCATACATGTTGTACCGGAGTGGCAATCTTCTGATTCAGGAGGTACCAGAGGCATAGAAGATCGGTCCGGACCGTGAAATGGCGGCCAAGCCGGTAGGGGCACCAGTGCTGCACAACAAGGACCAACGCCATAAGCTCAGACTCATAAGCGGGGCGATGACGAACAATGACCGCAAACACACGACTGAAGAACGCCATCAACACCGCGTCGACGCCTGTGCCTGAGGCGTCACACTCCACAACAAACGGTTGGGAGAAATACGGAAGAATCAAGACTAGGGCGGTGTTGAAGGCTCGTTGGAGGGCCTGGAAGGTCGTGACGACCTCTGGTGTCCACTGGAATGCGCTGATATCGGATTTCTTCAACAAGTTGGAGAGGGGTTTGGCAATTTTGCCATAATCACTAAGAACAACCGATAGTACCCAGTGAGGCCCAGAAAGCCTCGAACGTCGCGGAGAGAGCGGGGTGTGGGCCACTGGAGGACGCTCGGACCTTATCCGGGTCCATTGTGACTCCCTGCACAGAAATCGTGTGCCTCAAGTAGCTAACTTCGATCTGACCAAAAGTGCACTTCTTGGAGTTCGCCAAAAAATCATGCTCCTGCGTGGTGGCATGTGTCGTCCGCACATGATGGAGGTGATCCTGCCAGGAGGAGCTGTAAACTAGGATGTCATAAAAGAAAACCAAGATGTACCTGCGCGTGGCTGACCGGAATAGATCATTCATGGTCGCTTGAAAGGTGGCCGCGAATTTATCAAGCCAAAAGGCATGATGATGAACTCGTAGTGACCGACGTGCGTGCGGAAAGCCGTCTTTGGGATATCCTCCTCCCGCACACAAATCTGGTGATAGACGAAGCGGAGATCCATCTTAAAAAAGTAAGAGGCCCATCGTAGCTCATCCAGCAACTCTTGTTTGACCGGAATGAGATATTTGTCTGGGATAGTGACCCTGTTGAGCAACCAGTAGTAGTCCACGCAGAAATGCCAACTGCCGTCTTTCTTGCGGACCAGGAGAACCGGACTCGAAAATAGACTGGCGCTAGGGCGGATTATAGCCACGGCTAGCATGTCACCCACAAGCGTCCCAATCCCGTCCTTCTGCGCGTTGCCAAATTAGTAAGGACGAACAGATACGGATATCACGCCCGCTTGTAATGAGGTGTGGTGATCTGTCAGACGAGGCGGAGGAATGCGGGCCATGTCGGCGAAGATGCCCAAAAACATGTCCAGAATGGGCTGCAGGGCCGGGGGGGTTGGCGATCGTGGGCCTCCTGCTCAACCACGTGCCACAAATATGCGACCAAATCGACATCTGTCATTTTCTGAAGAGACCGGAGTGAGACGGACTGGCGCAAGAGAGTAGGTTGCCTGACAAAAGTAATGGTGTCCCCTCTTGGATGAACGCATTCTCATGCAATCCCAACTAACGCCGACGTCGCCTAGGGTACAGAATCATGCCATCCCCAGGATAATATCCAAACCACCCAGTGCAAATGCGTAGAAGTCAGCCCGGAGGGGCAAGGGCCCACTGTGAGGGCTAGCCCGAGCAAAGGTTGTCAGTCGCCCGACGACGATCATCCCCCAAACAGACAGAAAAGCGCGGAACTGGGGTCAATGACAACGCCATACAATCCACTAGGAGCTGTGAAATGAAGTTGTGGCGCGCCCCACTATCAATCATGATGATCGGTGGAATCCCCTAAAGTGTCCCGGGGAGCTTCATCATCTGTGGGTCAAAAATTCCGCCAACTGTAAAGAGGGGAAGGTCAAGGCGATGCAAGGCTACGGGTGGAGGATCAAGGCGATGCATGAGCAATCCAACCCATGGGGTCGTTGTCGTTGAAGGAAGGGATGTCGAATGAACGAAGGATGGGGAAAAAAAACGCCGCCGGCGGAGCGGGTTCTCGGGGAAGATCCAGGTGTGCCTCGAGAAGCGATGGCGGCTCGGCGTTGGAGGTCAATGAAGTACTCAGTCGGCCGGCCAGGAGGGAGGCGATTGACTCATCATGAGCATCAAGGCGGCAGGAAAAGGCCGGATCCGTAGGAGGCTGAGACGAGTGTGTGTTCAAGGGCGTCATAGATCGGAGCCGTGGGGGCATGCACGCGTGAAAATGTCGGAACAGGGCAGGAACGGCGAGTTGATTTTGTCGGGCCTAACACACAGAATGTCGTGGACGGATGGTAGCAGGGAGACCGGGGTCGGGAAGCCACGGGCGGAACTGGACGAAGGCGGTGCTACGGAAGTGGGGTTGCTGACGCGAGGTGAGGTCGGTGCAGGCCGCTGGAGTCGCAGCCGACGCAGCCAGGGCGACATGGGCAGGATCAGATGTGGCGAGGGGAGGCGTGCGGAACGACCTGGAGCTAGCACGCGCGAGAGGTTAGGTAAACGGGCGCGGAAGGCGTTGGGACGACTTCGGGCGGCGGAGACCGTGGCCGGAAGCACGGCAGGTCAGACCAACTGGTTAGATGCACGGGGAGAGAGGATCGGCTGTCGAGTATGGAGAGAGGGAAGAAAAGAAAGAGGGAGGGATCGAGAATAGCCCCTTAGGGCTCCCAAGTTTCTTAATACTCCAAGATAATGAAAATACATATCTCCGTGGGTTTATATAACACCCCGATCCAATTACAAAATAAGAAAAAATGTTTTCCATTCGCACGCCTTAATGACTTTCCGCCGGCGTGTCACTAGCGGGCCTTTCGCGGCGCTAGTATACCCGCCACACTGGAGGACGTCCCTCTCCCTCCTCCGTGTCCGTAACACTTGTTCTACTGCAATAAATATAAAGCTGAAATCGTTGGTAGCAGTTGCCAACGGGAAGAAGATAAGCATATTATTTGTGCAGGAATGCAGCTCCAAATTCAACAAAATTGTGTTTCAGCCGACCATATGTGATTCCCTTAAATAGGTTCAACATCGTCTTAGTCGTGAAGTGGTCGTGGACATTAGAACTGATCGTATGATACTTTATCTCCCTAACGATGTCATTCCTCTTGGGCAAAAAGCACGTCCTTTGGGCAGGTGAAACACATCAACATGAAAATGACAATCATCACCTTTCAAGACACCAAATTCCCTACGGACCTTCTGAAGAATCGTCTCAGAGATTACTCTGATGTTTTCAAGAGCCAGGAGGCCTTCCCCATGAGGGCACAAATGATAACCAGATCTTTCTGGCATCTGATACCACATTGGTGGTGTTGAAACTCTATCGATATCCCTTTTTTGCAAAAAGATGAGATAGAGGTCAATGTTAACAAATGTTTCAACAATGTCATCTGCCCGAACCATCTCTGTTTTCGTGGAGTCTTCTTAGTAAAAAAAAGGAGGCAATGTGTTTCTGTGGCTATTACAAGGAATTGAACGCCAAAATCAAAGTATAAATTTCATATCCTTGCGGTCGATGGCTTGATGGATGAGATGCATGGGGCAAATGTTAAAACACACTACAATGAGATATCTACTGGAACAATAATTGACCACATCACCATAACAAATTTGGATTAGCAAGTTGATGGGCTTAACTTCACGGTCGTGCAGAGATCCTCAATAAGTTGGCATATGCCCTCTCAAGAAAGCACGAAGACAGCGGAGCACCATATGCCATTTCTTGTTTAATGGTGGGCCTCTTCGATGACACCGGTAACAAAATCGAGACATAATCTATTTTACCATGTAAGGTTCTAAATATCAAATATAGGCAATATGTCTGATCGAGTTTATAAATGTCGGATATCAAAAGTCAGAGACATGTCAGAGATATTTTAAAATATCGGATTTTCATCTCCTAAATAAAAAAAATATTTGTATAATAATACGTATTAAAATTAAAAATTAGCATAACAAGTTTACGAACATTAAGTCGTGTATATCCCAAAAATAAAATATATTAATAAGTACAAATAGATACATAGAAAAATATATTTAATATTATACAATAATTTTATTTAGATAACATTAAGATTTATAGCATATTGTAGAGAAATGATATAAACCTTGTAGTATATTCACTTTAGGGATAAATACAAGTATGAGTACAAATATATAGGAAGAGAGAGGAGGAAGAAATCCTATACAGGAGATGTGGGACTAAAAAAGGGAAAGATAAATGGGCCTAATATATGGGCTTTTACATGGGTTTTCCTATATTCTCTAGCACTCCCCCGCAAGCTGGAGCGTACAAGTCGTAGGCACTCAGTTTGGATAAGAACTGTTGGTATAATGGCCGAGGAAGAGCTTTAGTCATGATGTCAACAACTTGTTTTGCAGCTGGGATATGTTCCAATTCTATCTTCTTTGACTGAACCTTTTCCCTGATGAAATGACAATCAACTTCAATATGCTTTGTCCGCTCATGAAACACAGGATTCTTGGCAATATGAATAGCAGCCTGACTGTCACAAAGAAGAGTTGCCGGAGAGGAGAGTTTGACACCTAAATCTCCCAAAAGTCCTTCAAGCCAGGTTAATTCAGATGTGACAGCAGCCATAGCTCTATATTCAGCCTCAGCCGAGTAGCGAGCAACCACAACCTGTTTCTTGCTACGCCATGTTATAAGATGTCCACCAAAGTACGTACAAAAACCAGTCGTGGAACGCCTGTCATCTGGAGAGCCAGCATAGTCAGCATCTGAGTAAGCAAGAAGAGATGGCGAGGTGGATGGTTTGTAGACAAGGCCTTGTCCAGGAGCAGTTTTCAAGTATCGGAGAATGCGCTCAACAGCTTGGAGATGAGAAGTCCTCGGAGTGTGCATGAAGCGACTTACAACGCTGACGGCAAACGAAATATCTGGTCGAGTAACTGTAAGATAAATCAGCTTCCCAACCAAACGACGGTAGTACTCTGGATTCTCAAGGAGTTGATCAGTCGCAGAACCAGCAGCACATAACTTTTGGTTTGAATCCATAGGGGTATCTGCAGGTTTACAGCCAGAGAAACCTGCCTCTTGAAGTAAGTCAATGCAATATTTCCGTTGGGACAGGACTAACCCATCGGATCGACGAGCAACTTCAATTCCGAGGAAGTATCTAAGATTGCCAAGATCCTTCGTTTGAAACGCCGAGTTCAGATGCTCCTTGAGTTGTTGTATCCCAGAGATGTCGTCCCCAGTGATCAGGATATCATCAACATACACAAGGAGGATCACAGTTCCCGTGGGTCCTTCTTTGATGAATAGTGAGAAATCAGCAGAGCTTCGTCGAAAACCAAGTGCCAGTAGGACTTTGCAGAATTTATCAAACCAAGCTCTCGGAGATTGTTTGAGGCCATAGAGAGCTTTAAGAAGACGACAAACATAGGCGGCACGAGACTCCCCCGTAGTCTCAAACCCGGGAGGTTGGTACATATACACTTGCTCCTGTAGATCACCGTTCAAGAAGGCGTTCTTGATATCTAACTGAAGAAGAGGCCAACGACGGTGGACAGCGACGGAGATCACCACACGAACAGTGTTTAACTTGGCGACAGGGGAGAAGGTTTCATCGTAGTCCAAGCCTTGTTGTTGAGTGAAACCGCGTGCGACGAGACGGGCCTTTAAGCGGTCAAGGGTCCCATCAGCATTTTGTTTGACAGCGAAGACCCATTTGCAGCTGACGCAGTGTTGGACAGGAGGAAGAGGTACCAGCTCCCATGTGTGATTGGCTCGGAGAGCGATCATCTCTTCTTCCATCGCAGCACGCCACCCCGGATGCTGTAGCGCTTCCTGCACAGAGTTAGGGAGGGAAATGGAAGAGAGAGAGGTGGCAAACCGATGAAGAGGTGGAGATAGCCGGTGGAGAGATACGTGGTTTGCCATCAGATGAGCTGTAGAGGCGGAGACCGGATCAACCGCAGAGGGAGAGGCATCGGTAGCCGAGGGCGCCTGACGGGGACCATCCTTAGATTTACGACGACGAGAGTATACTTGAATAATGGGAGGAGGTTGTTCAGTAGATGGAGATAGTGAAGGTACCGTAGGGGGCGGAGATGGGGAGGTAGTAGTGTCCGTCGGAACAAAAGGACGAACAGTAGTGGAAGGTAATGTGCTTGGAACAGAGGGAGAGTGGAATGATTGGTCTTCACAGAACGTTACATCAGGTGAGACAATGGTTTTGCCGGTGGTTGGAGAGTAGCACACGTAGCCTTTTTGAGTCCGAGAATAGCCGACAAACATATACTTGGCAGCTCCTGGGGCAAGTTTATCAATAGGCGGACCGAGAAGGTGGACGTAGCAGACGCAACCGAAAATGCGAGGTGAAATAGGAAAGAGAGGAGTGGAGGGGAAGAGGAGTGTCATGGGAGTGGCAAAGTTAAGAACGGAGGAGGGCATGCGGTTAATGAGATGGCAAGCAGTGGAGACGACAAAGTTCCAGTATTCCGTAGGAACCCGCATGTGAACCATGAGTGCCCGAGCAACATCCAGAAGGTGACGATTTTTTCGTTCGGCAATGCCGTTTTGTTGGGGGGTATAAGCACAAGACGTTTGGTGAATTATACCAAACTCTGTGCAGATAGTAGAAAAGGAGCGGCCAGTGTACTCGCGAGCGTTGTCAGTTCGAATGATTTTAAGTGTAGTGGAGAATTGTGTCCGTGATTCAGTTACAAAGGCACGAAATACAGATGGTAACTCAGAGCGATTATGAAGTAAATATAACCAGGTAACACGTGAATAATCATCAATAAAAGTTACAAAATAACGATAGCCATAGATACTTGGGACCTTATAAGGGCCCCAGACATCATAATGTACTAAAGATAATGGAGTCGTGCTCCGGGTACATGAAGGGGAAAAAGAAGAGCGATGTTGCTTGCCATAGATGCAAGCTTCGCAGGTAAACTCGTGAAGAGGTACATCAGGGAGAGCTTTGCGGAGGACTGGAAGAGGAGCATGCCCAAGTCGGCGATGTCAGTCAACTGTGGAGACAGTCAGGAGAGTGGTAGGTGGGAGATCCAAGAGATAGAGCCCATTCATCAGCCGACCGCTACCAATGATACTTCGTGTGCGGCGATCCTGAAAAACAAAAGAAGAGGGAGAGAAGGTTACACAGCAATCAAGATCCTGTATCAAACGACTCACAGAGAGTAAGTTGAAAGGAGAGCCCGGAACATGAAGAACCGAGGAGAGCTTTATAGTGGGAGTGAGGTGCAGATCAGCAGCACCAGCAACCGGAGTAGTAGCACCATTTGCAACAACAATAGACGGAGGGTGAGACGTCTGTATATACTGAGGTGGTTTCTGGGAGGTGATGTGATGCGTTGCTCCAGAATCTACGATCCAATGAGAACAGTGAGATAGGCAGGTTATACCTTCAGTAGAGAAAGAAGCAACGAAGTCAGGAGAACGGCCAAGACTGCCTTGAAGCTGTTGGAACTGAGAGCGTAGGTCATCATATTCCTGTCGGGTAGGACCAAGCTGATCGGCTGGTGAAGATGCAGCAGGAGGTGGCAAAGTAGCAGCAGGGTGAGGAGGGAGACCATGCTTTCGGTAGCAGGTTGTTTCACGATGACCGTCGCGGCCACAGTAAGTACACTTTAAAGGAGGTCGGCCACCACGTCCTCGTCCCCGAGACGGGGGACGGCCACCTCGAGCAGAGGAACCAAGGGTAGGTGTTGGAAGGAGCGGCTGTTGGAGAAGAGCCGGAGAAGAACTGTGTGGGGCCTCAGATGGAGGTGTAACCTTGATAAGCATGGAGCAGACAGCAGACAGAGACGGTGTGGTAGTAGAGGAGAGTATCTGAGCGCGAGCGCTATGTAGATGAGGAGGTACGCTAGAGAGTAGCATAGCAATGGTCACTGCCTCTTTCTGTGATCGCTGAATAGCGAGATCTGGAGTGGGAGGCTGATGCTGAAGCCAAGCCTCATGAAGAGTCTTTGCCTTGGCGACATGAGAGAGCATGTCATCGGGCGCACCAGGCTTAAGGTTCTGAAGATCAGATATGATGTCGTACAGATGTTGGAGACTGTTCTGCCCAGAGTAGAAGGCATGAAGTTCATCCCACATGGCTTTGGCGGTGTCATGATACATAGCCATCCTATACGGCTCCGAGTCCATGGAGTTGAGAAGCCACGTTTGGACACGACCATCATCCTTAAGCCAGTCAGCAGTAGGCTCAGTAGTAACCTGGGTTAAGTGAGGGAGGAGCCCTTTGGTCTGTAAGACTCGACGTACCGAGTGCACCCATTCCACAAAATTACGCTTCCCGGTAAGTGAGATGGTGGTAATTCGAAGTTCATCACGAACATCGTTGATCGGAGCAGCAGTCGGAGCAGGCGACGGAAGGGTAGTGGAGGAAGAATCGTCGAGAGCCATTGGAAGAGAAGCCGGCCAGAAGGAGCAGCGGTCTGGAGAGGCTGGAGGAAGATTGCTGCTGACGAACAGGGCAGAGACCGCAGCTGGCGAGCACGTCTCGAGGTAGGCGAGCACGGCAAAGACCGCAGCTGACGAACAGGAGAGCTGCAGAGACCGCAGAGATCGCAGAGATCGCACGAGATCGGCAGAGACTGCAGCTGGCGAGCAGGAGAGCTTGCAGAGACCGGCGCTGAGCTCGCAGAGATCGACAGAGACCGGCGCTGTGGAGATCCACAGAGATTGCAGCGAGCAGAGATAGGATGCGCGCTGGCGGAATGGCGGAGATCGTTAGCAGAGATCGGGCGAGCAGAGATCGGGCAGAGATCGGGCGAGCAAGAGCGGAGATCGCAGCGAGCGAGCGGTAGCAGAGATCGCAGCTTAAGACCGCAGGGCTTGAGACCTTACGAGCCTTGGCAGAGCAGAAGCGGGAAGGAGAAGGAGGTGGGTCCCACGGATGCAGGCTATAAAAGCCAGGAAGAGAAGAGGAAGCTTGGACCGAGTCCTCTGATACCATGTAGAGAAATGGTATAAACCTTGTAGTATATTCACTTTAGGGATAAATACAAGTATGAGTACAAATATATAGGAAGAGAGGGGAGGAAGAAATCCTATACAGGAGATGTGGGACTAAAAGAGGGAAAGATAAATGGGCCTAATATATGGGCCTTTACATGGGTTTTCCTATATTCTCTAACACATAAAAAAATTAAAAGCTAAATATTTTTAATTGAATATCAGTCTTATCGTGCTTAACAAGTTTACATTAAAAATATAAAAATAATCAACTAATAAATGTGTTGAAAGTTTTAATATTTTTGCTAATACGAAATAAAAAAAAATGAAATACTTTAAATTTTTTATTATAAGAATAACGCATATTAAAGAGAAAATATAAGTCCAGTCGATCTAAGTATATATAATATTATACATATAGGTGATTTAAACATACATTATTAACATAATATAAATAAAACAACGGACAATATGTTCAAAAATCGTGTTGGATGATATATCGAAAAATTTGAATATGTCGCTCTATATTTTACAAAAAAAGACATTCTATTTTTTTTAATGTTTTGCCCTCAAAACATGCCAGCAGACATTTCGAACATGTAGGAGGACATTTACAACAGTGTTACCATGTATTCGGAACCGGGTGGAACAAGACTAAGTCGTAGCTACACGCCTACACCATGGCCAATCCTGAAGGGGTTATTTGAATGCAAGGGGAAGCTTTTCTCCTCTCCACATTGCTTCCGACATATATTTCTCATCCATAGATGACATTGCACAGGAGGACAAACAAAAAACTCATTTAAGGAGACTTCTTTAAGGGCGAGTTAAAATGTCAGATTCAAGAGTATATCAGTAATTGTTCCACTTGCGAACATCAGAAAAGGGTTCATCTTACTCCGGTCAGATTACGCCAACCACTGAACATACCAACTCAAGAATGGGTCGGTATCTCAATGGATTTCATTGACAGACTGACCAGGTCCAAAGGCAAAACATTTCTTTTTGTGGAGGTGGGTCATTTTACAAATCCTGCACACATGATTTGTCCCTACAACGCTATCAGTATTGACTAACTTTCTTTGAGCATGTGTTTTGCCTGCATGGGCTACTCAAGACTGTCGGATCACAATAAATTTTCACAACCCGATTTTGGCATGAACTAGTTAATAAACTGGCTTTATCCTACGCCTTACACCCCCAATCTGATGTCAAAATAAATTTTTTAAATACTTGAAGAGAACCCCTAGAGTGGTTTTTGTGTAGAATGATAAGGGTCATGTAAAGATATGAGAGTATTCAAATGTAGATGGTCAGGTAATTTGTTTAATCGAAGGTTTACTAAATGGTAGTGTGTGTTTTGGGGAGATAATTTGATATCTCAGAAGAAGAAGAAATAACTTACTACAGCAAGATCAGGTATTGAGTTAAATTATAGGGCAATAACTCGTAATACAAATGAATTAGTATGACTCAAATAGCTAATGAAGGAATTAGGATATAGCTTGGAGTCTATAATTGAGTTGGTATAAACAATAAAAAAAGCATATATTTCCTCGAACCCTTGTTATGGGCGTGAAGACGCCAGTTACCTTGTTATCTTCAAATTTATGTTTTGTTATTTTGTTGTGTTATTTTTAACAATATTGTGTCCATTGTGGTAAGCCCAAATGGGGGGGGGTGAACTTAAATATCAGCGGGCTAGGCTTTGTGGAGGCATGAAATCAGAAAGTAAAGAAACCTCTCTCTCTCTCTCTCTTAATTTCTTTTCCCTCCTATCTCTCTCTCTCTCTAAACCCACGGATAACCCGTGAGTTTGCCCTAGCCGCTCCCTCACAGGTATCGTTCCCGATCGACGCCGCCTCTCTCTCCCGCGCATTTCCCGTTCCTGATCATTGCTCCTCCACCGCTCACGAGGTCCAAGGGAAAGGGCTCCTCTAACAACCCTGTATTCCATGAACATATGAAACACGTTGATGTTGACTTGCAGTTTGTATGAAAAAAGTTTACAAAGTGTTACTTCAACTATGTGTGAAGGGAAGCCCACAGTTCCCAATATTTTTACCCAGACATTAACATGAAGTCACATCAATACATCAGAGACGGGCTGGGCATTTCAAATAGCTCAGTTGGTGATAGGAGCAAGTGTTAAGTGCTTCTATCAAGGAGGTCTGGGGATCGAGCCCCGGCCTCAACAACCCGCCGCGCTGAGAACACGTGTCGTGAGGGGTTGGGGTGGATGGGCCGCGGCCCTGTTATGTGGCTCGACCGGCGGGGAAGGCCCGTGAATGAGCGGCCCATAACACAAGCCTGTGAATGTCCATCGGGGACATTGCTTGAGAAAGGTATGCTCAATTTACACATGTTTTCTAGAAGCCACCTGATGCTTTCATTAGACAGTAAGAGGAAAACATAGAACAAACAACATAAAATTGGCTACTATTTCTGCACAGAATGTAAAAGATGTTTTTTTAAAGGTTAAGGCCGTTGTATATCAGCTTAGAATAGATTTGGAGGCATATATCATGTAACCGGTTAAAGAGCACATTAATAGCAGTTACCTGGGGAGCTGTTAAATAAAGTCCAGGATGATATGTGGTGTCTTGGCTCATTCCTCTCAATTCCTGTCCAGCAGCTTCAAAAGCCCAACCAGGCACACGAATCATGTCAACAAGAACCTAAAGTACCAATATGAGTGCAATTGTAGTTTTAAAATTATGAAAATGCACAGCCATGCTTTCATGCATGCAATTGCTTTAATGACATTTAACAGCAACCAGAGACTGGTTCTAAAACGACAAAAATCACTAAACGAAGGCTGTCGATCGCATAGAAGGCATTATATGACATGCAAAACATATGTTAGTGATGTTGAATGCCATTATAAAAAAAAGTTGCCACAAGAACCTAGTTGGTTAAGTTGATCCTTTCCCATGGATAGCACAAGTGACTATGCTCTCCATGGATCCTCCGGTCCTACAAAAACGGTCTAGCGAATGAAAACAGAAAAAATGCACAATTCATTAGAGCATTTCAATACAGAAGACAAATAAATTAATGGACGGATTCATCATGGCCTAAATGAGAAATTAACCCTAAAACTTATTGATAGAGATCACTGGTCCCGATAGCCCACTCGCATTTATGCCCGCGTGAGTCTTTGATCTAGTCTATGTGACGAACTAAAAATGTACCACCCTCTAAGCACTGATCTCGCAGTTCTGCAAAAACAGAGGGATGAGATGACACTTGGACATTTTTTTACTACCTTGCCATCACTCTGCGACTCAATCAAGAATAAAATTCTCACATCTAATCCCCTTTCCAAATTTGACGGAAGTGTCTATAAGACTGACTCACCTACCTACCATACCTGCTCCTCCATGAGATGTGTGCATCCTTCCTGTTTACCTCTGGAAATCAAGGCCGCGGCTGTGGACGAGGTAAAGAACAGAGGTCATCACGCAAGTGTGGCTAATGCAGCCACACTAATCACTTGGAAGAAAAATACAGGGTAAAGCATGGGAAGCCTAAATGGGCGAGCCAAGTCTCCACAGAGATGATTGCCTCCGAAAATGCTTCCACGAAGACCATCTCTTTCATTGTCCTTGATATGGAACGACTTGAAAGACTTCTTCGTGCACAGCCCCCCCTCCCCCTGCTCTCCATGGATCCTCCGGTCTTAAAAAAACGGTCTAGCGAATGAAAACAGAAAATTGCACAATTCATTAGAGCATTTCAATACAGAAGACAAATAAATTAATGGACGGATTCATCATGGCCTAAATGAGAATTAACCCTAAAACTTATTGATAGAGATCACTAGTCCCGATAGCCCACTCGTGTTTATACCCGCATGAGTCTTTGATCTAGTCTATGTGACGAACTAAAAATGTACCACCCTCTAAGCACTGATCTCGCAGTTCTGCAAAAACAGAAGGATGAGATGACACTTGTGCATTTTTTTACTACCTTACCATCACCCTGCGACTCAATCAAGAATAAAATTCTCACATCTAATCCCCTTTCCCAATTTGACGGAAGTGTCTGTAAGACTAATTCACCTACCTACCATACCTGCTCCTCCATAAATGTGTGCACAACCCCCCTGCTCTCCATGGATCCTCCGGTCCTAAAAAAATGGTCTAGCGAATAAAAACAGAAAATTGCACAGTTCATTAGAGCATTTCAATACAGAAGACAAATAAATTAATGGACGGATTCATCATGGCCTAAATGAGAAATTAACCCTAAAACTTATTGATAGAGATCACTAGTCCTGATAGCCCACTCGTGTTTATGACCGCATGAGTCTTTGATATAGTCCATGTGACAAACTAAAAATGTACCACCCTCTAAGCACTGATCTCGCGGTTCTGCATAAATAGAGGGATGAGATGACAGCTGTACCTTTTTTTTACTACCTTACCATCACCCTGCGACTCAATCAAGAATAAAATTCTCACATCTAATCCCCTTTCCCAAATTGACGGAAGTGTCTGTAAGACTGACTCACCTACCTATCATACCTGCTCCTCCATGAGATGTGTGCATCCATTATGTTACCTCTGGAAATCAAGGTCGCGATTGTGGACGAGGGCAAATCATTTGTGGACGAGGTAAAGAGCAGAGGTCATCACGCAAGTGTGGCTAATGCAACCACACTAATCACTTTGAAGAAAAATACAGGGGTAAAGCATGGGAAGCCTAAATGGACGAGTCAAGTCTCCACACAGATGATTGCCTCCAAGAATGCTTCCACGAAGACCATCTCTTTCATTGTCCCCCCCCCCCCCCCCCAGCCCATCACTCATTCTGAAGTTATTGTTGCTCGTCACAGGTAGTTCTGTTGAGTGTTCTACATCCAACAATCTTGCACCTTGGATACTTGACTATGGAGCCTCTGCTCATATCTCGATTAATAGAAATCTCTTCATTAATTTGAAGAACATCTCAGAGCATCCTCTAATGATACTTGTCGATGGTTCCCTTCCTCTGTCCTTAAGTTAAAGAAATTGTGTCTTAGACCTTCTTAAGGAAACAAGTTTATTAGGGGCAAAACCTACAATACCTTCTTAAGGAAACTGATTCAGAAGATCTCACAGATATCATCGATGAGCAAGTTAATATACTTAACTGTTACTCGGTCCGACATATCATTCACAGTTGAATTGAGCAGTCAATTTATAGACAAACCCAAGAAATGTCACGGGGATACTGTACTCCACATTTATTATTAAAAGAATATCCTACAAGAAGGATAGTCATGTTGATATCATTGGATGCTCTGATGATGGCTATGCTAGTTATCAAAGGATAGGTAGTCTACTTCTGGCTACTGCACTCTAGTTGGAGGCAATCTTGTCGCATAGCGTAGCAAAAAACAAAATGTTGTTGTTAGATCAAATGTTGAAGCAGAATACAAAGTGATAGCACAAGGTACTTACGAATTACTCTGGGTCAAGTCCCTTTTGGCGCATCGCTAATAATCCACTCTTTCATGAACGCAAAGCACATTGAAGTAGATTTTCACTTCGTCAAAAATACAGTTCTTCCTAAAAGGATCCACACTCCATTAATAAAATATGAAGATCAAGTTGTCGACCTCCCCACCAACGCTCTCGATGAGAGGAGAACTCAACATTTATGTAACAAGTTGGACATAATTGATATATATATATGCTCCAATATGATGGAGAGTGTAAAATTCCACTTAGCAAAGCCCATATTTGGGACCATGTTCCTCCTCTCTTGTTTTATATTCCTTAGTCCAATAGTCTCACATCTCCAAGGGAGTTTAGTGGATATCTCTTTGTATAAATATACATGTAATCGTAAACTTTGAGGTTTGAATAGAAATAAAAGATTTTACACTCCCAAAGAAGAAGTATTGAGAAGAATAAAGAGCCAGAAAAAGGTTTAGTTTGCACATTAACATGTGAAATCCCTGAACATTAATCATTAAACATGAAACATCTTTAACATTTGCAGGTTCAATGCTTCATATTTGATAAAAATAACATAAATAGCATTCTCCCTAAATGCTACATCTACTTTACTACATAAGGATTCACATATTAGCACCAAGTTTGTATACGCAATCTAGCAATAACTTCAAATAATCTTATAGAACACTGGCACTCATGAAAAAAAATCAAAAGCAAGGTTGCAAGTAATGTATGAAATCCCACCCCAAATTCAGAAACAGGAATTCCGTGTTGAGCACGATGCATGTGCGCCTGCCTCCGTGTTAGCCACTGAAAAAGGTTTTTAAAAAGAGGCTTAATGAAATGTTTTCTTGACAGTAATTCCCAAAAAAATATTTGAACGATGGCTAAAAAAAAGAGCAGGACATCAAACAAAATAGGTCATCTGTAAGAGGCAAACATAGATGATTCAATGCTTTTTAAAAAAAATAACCCTTAGGGACAAAATTATGGTGAAATAAGAACATGTAGACACTAGAAATGAAATGAAATAGAAGATTTAAACAAAAAAGTTAATCATTGGTTAACCTACAAAATTGTTCTCAAAGCTAATTGGCATTTTGGGCTTCTTAAAATGAATTCACTAAACAAAACAAAAAGGTCGACATTATGTGATTGAGGATAAAAGATCTCAAAGCATAGTGAGTTGTAGTTACTTAATGTTTGGACACATAACAGTTCCTCCTTCTATATTAACTGGTCAGAAATGCAAAAAAAACAGATGGGAAAATTTAAAAGAAAACATGTAACAAAAAATAAATATCAGCCTTGTTGAAAACTTAACATTCATATTCAGCATAATTAAATCTCTAGTCGTAAACAATTTTTTAAGAATAATTAACATAATTAAGTAATTATTAATTATTTACTAATTAATTAGGATAAATAACATGCAATGTCTAAATAGCTCTTTTGAGCACTTACGAATTATGATTATAAACTTAGATCAACAAATCATAATTAACTAGTTGCTTATTGTGTTAATTGATATGTTAAAAAAAACTAATTAACCCATATAAGTGGATAAATTAGGATTGAGAGACATTAATGCTTAGAATACAATAATTATACGCATCTAATAATTAATTAATTTATGATGTGTGCTTATTCTATGAGAAAACAAATTAGTCTTTATAGAAAAAAAATTCATCTCAATCATAATTAGTCTTCTAATTTGAACAAGATCAAAAGAAAATGAAAACATTTAGTTATAATTATTTTATGTTCTCTTCAAAGCTGAACTGAATGAGAGTAATAATTATTTGTTTCCCTTCAACTTGTTTCCTTTCAACTAATTAGGTAATTAAAACATGGTGCCCAGATAATATGGCTTTTGTAGTCAAGACAACAATATGTTGGCCTAAAAACACAAAATCAATAATAATGGATCTTAATCTATATCTTAAAGGTCTTAAAGCAAAGAAAGAGCGGTAAGTAGATGAGGGAATCAAATAACCAAATGCAATGGAAGAGAATATCATCATACATACACTTATATCAGCTATCTAGTGATAAAGATGGTTTAATTATATCCATTTCAGCGAAAGCATGAAAGCAAGACCATACAATATTATAGCACATAAGAATGGTATTGTTGAAATAAAGAAAAGAAATAGAAGATGTATGTTATTCATCCCTCAAAGGGGGTATATAAAGGATTACAAAGGACATACCAAAAATCGACAGCCGATGTGGGACTAAAGACACGACACATACCTAAGACACTAATACATAACCTGAAATATAAAATACACTTAATGCGCAAACTCCAACACTCCCCCTCAAGCTGGAGGGAAAACCTTCAGCTTGAAAACATCATATAAAGGTAGCGGAAGTAGGTGATTGAGACAAATCATCGGACGGGTCACCAGGAAAAAAACGTTAGGGATAATCCGTCGGGGATAATTTGCACAAAGGGTGGTCCCACACGACACGATCTCACACGATACAAACCCACATGACACAGCCCGTTGGAATACAGACGGGCGGCCGGGGACACAGACCCACACAACCTGCTGGAATCAAGTCAACAAACGGGCCACCGAGGATATTCCCACACGACACAACCCGCTGGAATACAGATCAACCAACAACGACTATACCACATACCAAACAACGAAGAAAATTGGGGACGCAAACAACACAAGACATAAGTCTGGAGGGCCGCGTGGGACTAAGGCGAGAGTCGGAAAATACCATCTGAGTCGTCATCGTCCCAAACACTCCCCCTCACGTGGGACACACGTGCATGCATACATTACAAGACCATACTAAGCAAATACGAACAAAAGCTAAACAAAGACAATTAAAGACACATAAAAATGACAAAAAACACCACGAAGCTTAAGCATCGGCGAGAGATCAACACCGCAGAAGGGGTAGCAGTGGTCTTAATTGTTGGAAACACGAGGGACAGCGGCCGGAAATGGCTAGAATCGAAGGAAAGCAGCGGCAAGCGAAAGAAGACGGCGGGAGCGACATAGGGAAACATCGACTAGATCGTCGACTGGAAGAAAATCGTCGACAGCAGACGGGATTGGTAGATAGGATCAGGAGAGTCACCGTCGTCGACAACAGCGGGGGAGAAGCGCGGCTAGCAGAGGATCGTTGAAGCCAGCAGCTGCAGATGATGCAGGCGGGATCTACAGTTGGATGAGCAGTCAGAAACAACGATGGAAGCGGAAACTATGGTCCACGAAAGCACCGGTATTGGTAGAAGCAAGAGAGGCGACGAAAACGTCGATGGAAACGACATAGGATCGACGAGATAAGCGGAAGCCATCATCGATGAGCAGCGGAGGGGTCGACGTCGGGATCTATACGAGCGGCTAACGAAACCAGCAAAACGGATCGTCTCGCAGACACCCTAAGGCACGCGGCAACGGAAGCGGATAAGGGAAAAATCATTTTTTCTGCTCTTATACCATGTTGAAACAAAGAAAGAGGAAATAGAAGATACATGTTACTCATCCCTCAAAGGGGGTATATAATAGGATTACAAAGGACATACCAAACATCGATAGCCAATGTTGGATAAAGACGCGACACATACCTAAGACACTAATACATAACCTAAAATATAAAATACACTTAATGCGTAAACTTCAACGGGCATAATTCACGAAAGATTGCAAAAACAAGCTTATTAAATATTCAAAATAATGCAATGTACAATCACTTGACTAAAACAACACGCCTTAGCTGAAATGGCATTCCACTTCATGATTGGATTAATATGATAATCAAATTTAATTGGTGCAAGTGACTAAATAGCATGAAATAGTTAATTAAAGCTTAATATATAATAATTCTCTTCTCTCTTAAGAAAATATTTAATACTCACTTTGGGTACAAGCTTGCTTCACCAAATTCTGTTAGTTTACTGTAATCTCTTTGCCATAGTTTCTATTTTGTATAAAATCAAATACATTATAACTCTTATGCTGGTAATTTATTTAAGGCCCAAGGGGACATCAATACAATTTTTCCAATTCAATATAGTTCCAAAGAAATAACCTAATCGGCGCTCAGCTTACTCTCTCTCTCTAAACCACTGAACTCATAATTGCTTGTTCATTGTCTTCTTTCTGTGAATCCATTAACTAGTCACACTCGGTGTCCCTCTCTTTGAGGCCACAAAATCCTTATTCCACGCTCATCATCCTATATGATTAGTGTAAGCTTCTCTCACTAATTTTGATTGTGCACATATGGTAACATAATATTCTCCTTTAAGGTAGGGTGATGGTCAAAAGTCGGTGTTTCCATCCTGGAATGTTGGCAGTGTTCTAGGAGAACTACAAACGGGTGTATCATGTGTAATGTGTTGAGATGAAACTAGCCTGAAAGACACTGGCATTCAGTGAAAAGAAAAATTTCAAGGACATTGATGGAAGGGCTTTGGTACCCAATGAATACTCAACAGCGGGCAAAGGGCAATAACTGACAGGTTGGACACTTTAAACAATGTTTACCCCAATGGGTTTTCGGTAGCTAGATTCAAAAGAAGATGGGACAAGGAAAAAGGAGATTAAGAGGAATACCAACAAGCAACTCTAACGCAGGACAAATCTAATAGGCCCTGTTTGTTTCGCGGGAATTCCGAGAAAGGAATTTGAATTGAGTATCCCAACTCCAATTATTGCGTTCATTTTGGTCTTTTTATGGACGGAATTGGCTTTCTATTAAAACCCATGGGTTTGGGGGGTTTTAAAATTAGGCTTTTCCCAAAACCCAAGTCATTTGGTCAGTTTTGGAGCCCGAGAAGCTGTGTGAACAGATGTAGGTGAACCCCCGAAACAGTGTGTTCTTCCTCCTCTCCAGCAACGACAGTGAAGACCTTTTTCCTCAAGTGTCGACAGTGAAGGCAAGGTTCTTCCGCCGGAGACAACGGTGAAGCGCGTCTTCTTCACGTCGCCACCCCCTGTGCAAAGAGATAGGGATTTCCAGCGTTCTGGGTCTTCTCTTCTTCCTTTCCAAACCTTGTTCCTCTATGAGCTTCTTCATCCCGATTATTTCTCTCCAGGTTGTTTCTCCGTCCGACCTCCTCCTTCCGAACAGGTATAACCTAAATTTATTTATTTTTGTTCCACTTGAGGCCTTAGCGGCATTAGTGTGATTTTATTTGTGATTTTTTTTGGTTCGACTTGAAGCTTTGTTCCTTTGTGCCATTATTTGATGTTTTGGTGCCACTCGAGGCCTTAGATGCCTATTAATTTCATTTATTTGTGATTTAAGAGTGTTTTTAGTATTTATATATGCGTGTGTATGTGTGTGTTTGTGTGTATGTCTGTGTGTGTGCGGTTGTGTGTGGTTGTGTGTGGTTGTGTGCGGTTGTGTGCGGTTGTGTGCGGTTGTGTGCGGTTGTGTGTGATTGTGTCCGGTTGTGTGTGTGCGGTTGTGCGGTGCGGTTGTGCGGTGCGGTTGTGCGGTGCGGTTGTGCGGTTGTGTGCGGCTGTGAGCGGATGTGCGCGGATGTGCGCGGATGTGCGTGGATGTGCGCGGATGTGCGCGGATGTGCGCGGATGTGCACGGATGTGCGCGGATGTGCGCGGATGTGCGCGGCTGTGAGCGGTTGTGCGCGGTTGTGTGTGTGTGTGTGTGTGCGTGTGGTTGTGTGTGTGTGTGTGTTTGGGTGTGTTGGGTGTGTGTGTGTGTGTGAATTGAATTTAGCAAATAAAATTATATATTTATATTAGTTTAGCAATCAAACACAACGCTCTCACGAATTTGCAAGTACACAAGTAAAGACGTGTTCTCCTTCACACGAAGGGTTTATAGCTCAACTTTCGCAATTGGATTCTATAGAAAAATAAGAAACTGAAACAAGAGCACAAACAACACAAGACTCCCAACTACATATACAATGTCCATCCAGTATTCAATATAGAAAAAAAATACACACTAAGAAAATATATACTCACAAGCATAAGGGCATGCGATGGAGGAAAATGAGTGTTGGTTGATGTAGATGGAAGAGGCTTCGGCCGCAGGAACAGGACATGGGCGGGATTAATTGTTTGCGAGGCTTCGGCTGCAAGAACAGGACAGGGGCGGGATTAATTGTTTGTGTGCGTCGGGATGTAGAGGGGGGAGAAACGAAGGGTGAGCAGCGGATCTTCGACTAGCTTGTGACGGGAAGTGAGAAATGGGTGCTTACAGTCGAAGGGGAAGGATTCGTTCTCGGCAGAGACGACGAAGGACAGTCACGGGCGTGGCGAGGGGAAGGAGTCGTGCGGGAGTGGGATTGTGGGAGGCGGAATCGTAAAGTTCGAGCGGTTAGGATTGAATGTGTGGAAGGGGGAATAGGAGGCATACCGGAATAGTCAAGTAAACTAAAATTAATGGGGGACTCGCACCCCGGGGTCTCGTGGCGACGCACCGCGATGCGATTGCAAGCTCTGGATTCTCTCATGAGGCTAACAATGACTCAAACATGCAACCCTCCCCTTATTTATAGCAAAAGGGGGCTAGGGCACTCAGTGTGAACGACTATGATTGACAGTTATGCCCGATGCCCAAATCACACTAAATAATGTCCAAAATAAAAATAAAAAAACATAAAGATGTAGAAACGGCGCTTCGGACGCGCTCGTGGTCTCGGATCGGCGATCTGATCAACACCTCCTGCGAGTACACAAGTGCGGGCCTCGCCGAAGGGTGGCCCGAATTCCAATGTCGATCTTGCGGCTGATTGTTACCGACATCCAGGCGGACGAGCCGGAGTGGCAGGTATATTCGAGAAGGACGCGCACAGGAGGGAGCAACGGCGGCACAGGGCCGAGCGGTTCGGCGGGTGCGGCCTAGGAGGGCCGACCGGTCCACTATCTTCTTTTAAAATTTCAGCTTGTAATTTTATTTGTCGGAACTTTACTTTGCTTTCGGACTCTTGATGGTTCCTCCTATATATGGGGACATCTTTAGGGTGAATGTATCTTTTTGATCAATCAGATTTGAGAGGGCTGCCCCCTTTTGCTTTCCCCTTCTAAATTCCTCTCTCTCTCTTTCTACCTCCTCTCCCTCCCTCCAAGCAGTCCGCCGGCCTCCTTCAAGGGTTGAACCCCTCGTTGTTACCGGAAAGGTAACATTGGTCCGACCTGCCGCTCCGCCCGCCGCACCGCACGCCGCCGCCGGATCTCCGAAATGGGGCCGAAGCCAGCATCCCGCCCCGACGACGATCTCCTCGCCGAACGCCTCGCCTCCCACGACAGCCACCTCTCGTCCCTTCAATCTTCTGTGGAGGCCCTCGCAACCGGCCAAGCCACGATCCTCGCACGCATCGACGCTTTCCTCTCCGCTGCGAGCCCCGCTATCTCTCCCGCACCGGACCCGCCGACCGAGTTGGGCTCGGGCGCGGGATCCGACGCCGCCTCCGCGTCCCTGCTCGGGACCGTGCCCAGCCCGCTGTCGCCGCCGCAAGCTCGGTACCCTGCTGCTACACCCCACTCGGCCTGCCTCCAGCAGCCGACAGTGCCTCCGATCGGCGACTTCCAGCAATGCCCGACTCCCGGCCGACCGCCCCTTTCTTTGGATATTCCGGGCTTCTCCGGCGTGGATCCCTTGGGGTGGATTGCCCGTGCGGAGCAGTTTTTCGACCTCAACGCCACGCCCGAAGAGGATAAGGTACCCACGGCCATCGTCGGCCTGGAGGGCTCGGCGCTCCATTGGGCTCGGTGGCTCCGTCAAGTTCAACCCGGCATTTCGTGGACGGAGTTCAAGCGTGAGATGGTGACCCGCTACGACTCCCGTTACTCCGGCTCCGTCGTCGAGCGCCTGTGCACCAATCGCCAATCCACCACCGTGGATGCCTATATAGATGAGTTTGTGTCACTCGTCACTCAACTTCCGGGCCTCCCACCCGAGCACTATTTGGGCTTCTTTCTACAAGGCTTGAGCCCCAACATCCGCTCCCGCATACGTACTCACCAGCCCCGTACGGTGTCGGAAGCCCTCGAACTCGCCCGGGCGGTAGAGGCGGACATTGTCCCTCGCCAGTTCAACACCGGACCTTTCCGTCCACCGCCACCCCGACACACCGGCTACCGGCCGGCCGTCGTGCCGCCCGTCCGTCCAGCGCGGCCAAAGGGGCCGCACCGCGTCTCCAACGTTGAGTACAACGACCTACGCCGCCGCGGTCTTTGCTTCCGCTGCCGCCAGCCGTACTCCCCTCAGCATGTTTGCTCAGTCAAGAAATTCAATGCCATTTTCAGCGATGGCGAGGGGGACTACATGGCCACGGAACCCCCCGCGTTGGACATCTCACTGGAGCACACCACAGAGGGGTTAGAGGATGCCCCCCTCAATGTTCTGGAGCTTCCCTTTTATTCGGTGGGGGGACTCACCGGACCCCACACGATGAAATTGGCCGGCATGATCCAGGGCCGGCCCATCATTGTGATGGTCGATAGCGGGGCCAGTCACAACTTCCTGTCGGCCCAACTAGCCGGCGAGCTGGCCTTACCGATTGATCCGTCGCCCGACTTCTCGGTGTGCCTCGGCGACGGCCGTCGTCGCCCGTCTTTTGGACAGTGTCGAGACGTGACCTTGTCACTCGGCTCCTGCACGATCACGGCGGATTTCTATATGTTCGAATTGGGTGGTCTGGATGCGATCTTGGGGGTGGCCTGGCTCGAGACATTGGGGGATGTCCGCGTCAATTGGGCGTCGATGACCATGGACTTCCAGCACCAGGGCCAACCATGCCGTTTGGCGGGCGATCCGACTCTTCTACGTTCACCGATCTCGTTTCGCGCGATGACGCGCATTACAGATGTTGACTTCTCGGCCTGGCTTTGGCCTCTGCAGACCGACCTTTCGGCACCGACCGCCCCCCTTGCCCCCGCGATGTCCTCGGTGCTTGCCGATTTCGAGGACGTGTTCACTACACCGGCGGGCCTTCCCCCACCTCGGCCGACTGATCACGCCATTGTCCTCCACCCAGGGTCGGCGGCAGTGTCCGGCCGGCCATATCGTTATGGGCATGCACAAAAGGACGAGATGGAGCGGCTCGTTCGAGAGATGTTACTTGGGGGCCTCATTCGGCCCAGTGCTAGCCCCTTCTCCAGTCCCGTCTTGCTGGTACGCAAGAAGGATGGAAGTTGGCGTTTCTGCGTGGACTACAGGGAGCTGAACAAGGAGACCGTTCCCGACAAGTACCCCATCCCAGTGATCCAGGAGCTTCTGGACGAGCTGCATGGTGCGGCTTTCTTCACCAAGCTGGACCTCCGCGCCGGCTATCATCAGATCCGAGTTCGGCCGGCGGACGTGCCCAAGACAGCTTTCCGCACACACGACGGCCACTTCGAGTTTTTAGTGATGCCCTTCGGGCTCACTAACGCTCCGGCTACCTTCCAGGCCACCATGAACGACATTTTCCGACCAGTGCTCCGTAAGCATGTACTTGTCTTCTTTGATGATATACTTGTCTTTAGTCGTTCTTGGTAGGCGCATCTCGGACACGTGCGAGCGACCTTCACCACCCTTCGCCGACACCATCTTACGGTCAACCGTAAGAAGTGCACTTTCGGCACCTCGATGGTCAGCTACTTGGGACATACTATCTCTGTCAACGGGGTGGCCATGGATGACGACAAGATCCAGGCGGTGCTGCATTGGCCGACTCCACACTCGGTTCGGGACGTGCGAGCATTCCTCGGGCTGACCGGCTATTACCGGCATTTTATCAGAGACAACGGCGGGTTGGCCCGCCCACTCACCCAGCTGTTGAAGACAGCCGAGGACAGACCGTTCGAGTGGCCTCCTGCCGCGATGGCGGCATTTGCCGCGTTACAGTCGGCCTTGGTTCAGGGCCCGGTATTAGCAATGCCGGATTTCAGTCAGCCGTTCGTAGTGGAGTGTGACGCTTCTGGGTCTGGCGTCGGCGCCGTGTTGATGCAGGCGGGCCGGCCTATCGCCTATTACAGCCGGGCATTCTCTACAGCCGTGCGTAGCAGATCCGCCTATGAAAACGAGCTCATGGCCCTCGTTTTGGCGGTCCAGCATTGGCAACCATACCTCCTCGGCCGCCCCTTTATCATCCGTACAGATCACCACAGTCTGTGTTACCTCCTACAGCAGAAGATTGCCACGCCAACACAGCAGGTGTGGGTGGCGAAGCTCCTTGGCTACGATTTCACGATTGAGTTCCGGTCGGGCAAGACGAACCGCGCGGCCGATGCACTATCCCGTAACCCCCACCCC
The DNA here is from genome assembly GCA_033032865.1 of Dactylorhiza incarnata. Taxonomy (NCBI): domain Eukaryota; kingdom Viridiplantae; phylum Streptophyta; class Magnoliopsida; order Asparagales; family Orchidaceae; genus Dactylorhiza; species Dactylorhiza incarnata. The sequence goes on along the minus strand of JAWHQI010000123.1, from coordinate 3,041,559 downwards.
CCAGAGTTGACCGCTATTTCGAGACCGGTGTGGGACGACGCCACCGGCCTCCAGCAGGAGGTGGACAGAGACCCGCAGTTGGTGGGCATTCGGGCGGCCTCACTGGCCGACCCCACGTCCCGACCTCCTTACACTCTCATAGGGGGCCGCCTCTTCCATCGGGATCGCTTAGTTCTGTCGGCCTCATCCTCGCGGATTCCTCAGCTGCTGGCAGAGTTTCACTCCACACCATCGGGTGGCCACGCGGGCGCGTTCCGCACCTACCGCCGCCTGGCCGCGTCTCTGTTCTGGCCTCACATACTCCGCCAGGTGAAGGCGTATGTGGCGGCATGTTTACCTTGTCAGAAGGTCAAATATGAGACCATGTTTCCTAGCGGCCTACTTCAGCCCCTGCCGATTCCAGAGCGAGTTTGGGAGGACATCACGATGGACTTCATCACTCGTTTGTCGCGCTCCAACGGTTTTGACTACATCCTTGTGGTAGTCGACCGATTGACGAAGTACGCCCACTTCGTGCCTCTTCGCCACCCATACACCGCGGCTACCATGGCGGACAGTTTCATCGCAGAGATCGTGCGGCTCCATGGGTTTCCTCGCTCGATCGTCAGCGATCGGGACCCACTCTTCCTCAGTAGCTTTTGGACATCGCTCTTCCGCTTACAGGGTACACACTTACGGATGAGTACAGCTTACCACCCGCAGTCGGGCGGCCAGTTCGAGGTCTTGAATAGGTGTCTGGAGACGTACTTGCGCTGCTTCATTGGAGAGCGACCGGGCTCGTGGGCCAAGTGGCTGTGTTGGGCTGAGTATTCTTACAACACCGCCTATCACCACGCCGTGCATACTTCGTCGTTCGAGACAGTCTACGGCCGGCCACCACCCTCCATCCTCCGCCACCTTCCGGGAGAATGCCCGGTCGCCAGTCTGACCGACCACCTCCATGATCGGGATGTGATCTTGGATAGTTTGAAACACCATCTGTGGCGTGCCCAGGCGAAGATGACCTCGTTTGCCAACAGGAAACGCCGAGACTTATCACTTTAGATCGGTGAACGGGTGTTCATCAAACTACATCCTTATCGGCAACTTACGGTAGCCCGCCAACCATGCCCCAAGCTAGCACCCCGTTTTTACGGGCCCTTCGAGATCATGAGCCGCATCGGAGCCGTGGCCTACCGGCTCCGCCTACCGGAGAACAGTCGCATCCATCCCGTGTTTCATGTCTCGCAACTTCGCCGGGTTGCCGGCGACCATCCGGTCACCGACCACATTCCCATGGATTTGGATTTTTCCGGCTCCGACCCCCTTTACCCAGAGGCCATTGTTGATCGGCGCCACCACACGCCGGGCGAGGAGAACCCCGAGGAGATACGTGTGGCTTGGCGTGGCCGGCCCGCATCCGCCGCGACATGGTTACTTCGTGAGGACCTCCGGCGCCAGTTTCCAGATTATTGCCTTGAGGACAAGGCCAATTTTTCAGATGGGGGTATTGTTACCGACATCCAGGCGGACGAGCCGGAGTGGCAGGTATACTCGAGAAGGACGCGCACAGGAGGGAGCAACGGCAGCACAGGGCCGAGCGGTTCGGCGGGTGCGGCCTAGGAGGGCCAACCGGTTCACTATATTCTTTTAAAATTTCAGCTTGTAATTTTATTTGTCGGAACTTTACTTTGCTTTCGGACTCTTGATGGTTCCTCCTATATATGGGGACATCTTTAGGGTGAATGTATCTTTTTGATCAATCAGATTTGAGAGGGCTGCCCCCTTTTGCTTTCCCCTTCTAAATTCCTCTCTCTCTCTCTTTCTACCTCCTCTCCCTCCCTCCAAGCAGTCCGCCGGCCTCCTTCAAGGGCTGAACCCCTCGTTGTTACCGGAGAGGTAACACTGATCCCCATCAGTTAGTCAGCTTAAGTTCTTCTTGGCGTAATTCAAAGAAATCACATAATTGAATTTACATTAATGCTGCCTTTGGCTTTGTATACAATTCAATTACTTTGAATATCCACAAAATGTACAGCCATGGCAAAATTGAATATTAAATGACTTATTATATAATATGAAAAATATTTGTACGAGACTTATTCTCTAAGCCAAACTGAATACAAAGTATTTTAAAAATGAAGAAAAAAGACAGAATACAACAGGCAATTTCATTAGATATATGAGAAGTACTAGTTTCAATTCTATAACCAGGCATCAAATTCGTTATAGGTTAAGGAATAGAGAACCTTTCCAACAGACATGCAAACAAGGCACATTAACCCACAGTAGCTGAAAGCCAACCAAATAAGAAAACCCCACTTTTGGCCTTCCTCTGGTAACTGCAACCATTAAAAACAATCTTATTGATTACTAAATCACCTTGCAATTTTAGATTATTGAGCAGATTACTTAGAGTAGAATGAAGCATTGCTTACACAGCTATTTGCACTTGTGAACCACAATGTGCCTACCACAGTCCATATCCAAAGAAAAGGATAAAGGAGAAGAACAATAACTGAAAGAACCACAATCCTCCCATAAAATCGTGCATACCGTTGTTGCCAGCCAAGATCCCTAAAAAATTTAACGGAAAGTGAGTTCTTAATCAAATTTACCCAAATGTACAACCATTCAAATAATTATCCTGAGTACATCAACTTCAAGATAATGGTCATGTAAACTATGCCTATATGCAGTCAAGTAGTTAACAATGTCAAGTACAACTACTAAAAAGTAACAGACTGGGAAACAAGGTTTTGAAGAATAGAACTTACAAGACTTCTATCTCCATTAGAATGGAAATACAACAGTAGTTGCAAAAAGTATAATACATGCAACTGTTGTTTCTTTTTAGGAGGAACCCCAGCTTCAATTGTAAACTTATATATGATCTCATGCTGTAAACTTGTGCTATTGTTTCTTTTTAAGAGGATCTTTCCCAAAAAGACACATACATTATTAAACTTGATGATTGTGACCCCAAGCAGGACCCATCCTCCATATGCTATTTCTTAAATTGTCCTTTTTTTCAAGACACAACTTGGCTTTTTCATTTCAAAAATGATTGTGATTGACTATTTTTAGGCAAGTGCATTAATCCAATACAAGGGCTTCCACAGCTTGTCTATAGTCAGGTTAGAAATTCATTTTGTCTAAAGTGTTCCATAAGAAATTCGGCAAAGAGAAAAAACAGCAATAAGATGACATTGCGCATTTGCCAACCATGTGTATTCTCCTTACACAGCTCAAGTATAACCTAACATCCTTCCAAATGTGAGGGTAACAATGAGCTCAAAGTAGATGAAATTTCATAAAACAAAAGCAGGATATTGTTGGCGGTTGTACCCAATCGGTGTCCATCGTGTCATGTGGGACCATGGTTATTGGATTATCCCCAGTGTGGCATGGTGTCTGGTGTTATTCTCACATTGCCTACCCGCATTCACCCTCCTGAGCTTATAGGTCACATGCCCCTCCTTTCACCTCGGAGTTGTGAGATGGAAGTTGTGGGTTCCAACTTGGTATCAGAGCCCTTGTTTGACCTATTGTGGGAGTGTATTGGTGTGATTGTGTGCAGTGGGTCCACCGCGTCAAGTGGGACCACGGTTGTTGGAATATCCCCGGTGTGGCCCATCTATCGTATTACTCTCGCATTCTCTACCAACATTCACATGCATGTGCTTATAGAGGTCTCAGGTCCCTCGTCCATTCACCTCGGGGTTTTGGGATGGAAGCATTAGGTTCCGACTTAGTATCAGAGTCATGGTTTGACCCGCCGTGGCAGGTATTAGGGTGACTGTTTACAGCAGGTCCGTTGCGTCGAGTGGGACCACAATTGTTGAAATATCACCAACATGGTCCATCTGTCGCATTAGTTTGACATTGTCTACCCGCGTTCACTCGTATGTAGAGCTGTCACTTAGAACCGGTAACCGTAAACTAAACCGAAACAAAATTGGAACCGCATAGAACAGGACCGAACTGCAAGTAAATTATTTTGGTCTGGTTTGAATTTTGGAACCGTAAATAAAAATGGTTCGGGTCTGATTCTTTTATATTATTACCCGGACCAAAACCGGAACTGCAACCAACATGTTTTGAATGGTTTCAAAAAATTTAGACCATATCCAAATCGGACCGAATCAGAATCGGACCGTCGAACCACAACTCATTTTAAATTAATAGGTGTATTATACTATTTATAAATAAAATTAAAAGAAAATAGTTTAATTTAATATTTGTGTTATACCCTAATGGAACTCTAATGGATGAATGTCGGTGCAGACGTGCAGTGATGAAGGGAATCCTGTAATAATGTGATGCACATTCGATTGTCTCACATTTAATGAAAATACATTATGAAATTATTACTAACATCTGCAAACATTCCCACTAAAGATGAGACGTTATAAATACAAGTAAGATCTAATTGAATTTAGAAAAGTACGCTTTAATTAAACATTCGGCGAATGAAATCAAGTAGAATTAAAATTGTTTAAATTCCTACAAATCTAGATCCCAAATTGTATGTCTTTCACCAAAATAATCAACACAAAGCACTATAAACTCCAAATTAGAACTTACACATATATTCATAGTCTAAATAGGCAGTAAAGGGTTGATTTGGAGGGCAGGATAGCAGAATTGCCGAGATTGGCCGATACAAAACATACATGAAATATGCATAAATAACATACATAAAATACATAGAAATGTCTCATCATCGCTTTGAACGTGATTACGGACTCGGGTCGTTCATACGACGATCTTAACTCCTCTTCTTATGAGTATAAACCCGGATGGGCTCCAATAAGGGTCGGTTCGCCCATGAACAATTATCCCCATCAATCTTAAGTAATGTTGATTCATTAGAAATAGAAACCGAACCAGAACCGCATAGAACCGGACAGAACCGGCAGTGAATAATTTAATTTTGGTTTTTGTTGAACCGAAACCGAAATCATAGATACGATGGTTCCAAAAAATTATGCTAAAACTGATACCAGAACCAGAACCGGTCAAACCAAAAAAAATCTGGTTCTAATTTGAAGAATTGTTACTTTAATATTTTGATTTTAATGGAACTGGAACCGAACTGGAACCGTGACAGCTCCACTCGTATGTACTTATAAATCGCATGCTTAATATCAGAGTTGGGTTTGGGATGGAAGACGTGAGTTTCTGCTTAATATCAGAGTTGGGTTTGGCCAGGTGCGGGGCATGTTGGAGATTGTACTCAGTCGGTTTCTGTCGTGTCGTGTGGAGCCACAATTGTTAGATTATCCCCGGTGTAGCACGGTCTCTAGCATTAGTCCCATGTTGCCTACTCATGTTCACCCGCAAGTGCTTATAGGTCACAGCCCATTCGTTCATCTCGGGGTTTTGGGATGGAAGTTGTGGGTTCGGACTTGGTATCAGAGCCCTGGTTTGACTCATTGTGTGGGCGTGTTGGCATGATTGTGCGCAACGGGTCCATCGAGTCGAGTGGTCCGCAGTTGTTGGAATATCCCTAGTTCCCTACTGTGGCCCATTTGTCGCATTAGTTTCATATTGTCTACCCGTGTTCATTTTTCTATGCTTATAGGTCTCAAGTCTCTCTTCCTTTCACCTCGGGGTTTAGGGATGGAAGTTGCAGGTTCTAACTTATTGTTAGAGCCTTGGTTTGACCAATTGTGATGGTGTGATTGTGCCATGCAAGTCCACTGCATCGAGTGGGACCATAATTGTCAAAATGTCCATGAAATGAGCAATCTGTCGCATTAGTCTCGCATTGCCTACCCATGTTCACCCTGCATGTGCTTATAGGTCTCATGCCCTACTTTCATCTCGAAGAATTGGGATGAAAACCTAGTACTGTCAAGATCTTTCCTTTTAAGTGAACCAATACCAGTATGTATTTGTTATCTTAGAAAGTATTCTAGAATAGCTTCACAACATCTTATGAAGTTATTCCCACGGTGAGATGAATATGTCAATTGTACAACCCCGTATTCGCCGAGTGGGCCCCCGGACCTGAAAGGAGAGACCAAGGGACAAGAGTCGAGCCCCGCGGATCATTCGCCCAAGTCAAGGGAAGGGGGGACCACAGGGCGAATGTGGTCCCTCCCTCAGAGCACCCGCATGGCGGTAAGGGATGTTGGCGAATGAAGAGTAGCAATAGGCGAGAAGACTTGCGAGTGGCACCTTCGCGGACCACCCGCCCAGAGCTCAGGAGCGTCCGACGTGTGCGGGGGAGCGCCCGACGAGCGTGAGCAGGTTGAGCATCTCGCGTGCGGGCACTCGCCCGGCCGAACGGGGCGAAAGAGGAGTCTGGTGAATGGTGCTCTCACAGACCACTCGCCCCCAACGGCTTTTAGGAGGAAATGACCTAGATACCCCTGGTGGGCTGCCAATAGCCCTTCAGAACAGCGGAGTTAGGCTATTAGCAGACCAATTTGGGGTGCGGTTAATAAAATCAAAAGGCGGGTTCATGCTATTTGCAGACCAGTCTAGAGAATCTATAAATAGACCCTTAAGGGCACCTTGGAGGAAGACCGATTTTGAGAGAATCCTCTTCTCCAGGCAGGTTTTGGTTGGCTGCTAGTGCCCTCCAAGGTGCCCGGCTGAGCTTTGGTTTGGGAGGGGAAGCTCTCTAAGATCTTCCGGGTGTGTGGCGGGACCTCCTCGCTACGGCCTTGGGTCTGTTCTAGTTTTCTCATCCACCGTCAGGAGAGTTTGGTGAGAGAGAAGTAAGCGTCGGCTACACCCCCCAGGGGGTCCGAACTCAAGGAGACCGGTTGCCGGTTTCAACATTTTTGGTGCGGTGAGCGTGGACCGTAGCCGGTGAAGGAAAATCTCAAAGTGGACTTAATGACAGGAGATGGGGGAAATGGTTCCGACTCAGGCCACTCGCAGCCACCAGCGACAACGGAGTGGCTGGAGATGTTCGAGAAGTTCAAACGAGAAGTCATGCAGACGGTTCTCGCCGGGAGGAGCGAGTGCGAGACCCCGGTAGTTCCCGTGGTCCCGCCCCCCGCAGATTGGCAAGAACGCCCCGGGGCAGCGACACGGGAAGGAGGTTCCAGCGGAAGCAAGTGCGCGAGATCTCCCCGGGCGGCAGCTGTTCAACTGCCCGGCGAGTGCAGAGGTGTGCGAGTTGGCCCCGCGCGAGGGGACCACTCGCCGAGCAAGAGAAGGGAGCCCCTTCTGCGAATTGATCCTATCAGCCCCAGTGCCAGAGAGGTTCCGAGGGCCGGAGATGTCCTCTTATACCGGCAAGGATGACCCAGTCGTGCATCTACAATGGTTTGAGGACATGGTCTCAATTCTTCCCATGTCGGATGCCTTTCAGTGCCGACTCTTTGCAACCACTCTAAAGGAGAAAGCCAGGGACTGGTTCCACCAGCTCCCTGTGGGTTCCATCTATGCCTTCGACGATCTGCGCCGGAGCTTCCGACTGCGCTTCTCAACGTCAAAAAAGAGAAAGAAAGACGCGGAGGCCCTCTTCAAGATCAAGCAAGGGCAAGGAGAATCACTGGCCCATTATATGGACAAGTTCCAGGAGGAGGTCCACCTCGTGCAGGAGGTGTCGGGGTTCACCCTCCAGATGGCATTCATTGTAGGGTTGCGGGATGGGTTCTTCAAAATGGACCTGAAGAGAAGACCTCCTCTCTCCTTTGAGGAGTTGATGGAGCGTGCGGCAGAGGAGATAGAAGGGGAGGCAGCCAATCCGGAGTTTTACAGGAGGTTGGCGAAGATGAGCGAGCCCGAGATGAGGCAGCATGAAGGAAGAAGAAGGGAGGAACCCAGGAGCCAGGGGTTCGAAAGGCAGCAGCGGGATTGGAGACGTCAGGAACCCAATAACCGGCTGACCTGGAGGCGTCAGGAGGGACCGGCGAGAGGTCAAGAAGGGGGATACCGAGGAAGGGAGCAGGAGGGGGTCAACCAAGAGTGGAGGCAAGGCCCCAGGCCCCCTCACCCTCCCCGGGAGCAAGCTATGGCGGTAGGCCGAGGAAGAGGAGGAAGAAGAGGAAGAGGAGGAAGAGGGGGCAGGGTGGCATTGCCTTACTGTGACTTCCATCAGGAGGAAGGTCATGCAACGGCCACCTGCCCGGAATTCTTGGAGATGAGAGGGAGAGGTCAGCCGCGGCGGCAGCAGACCAGGATCGAGGAAGTGCTCCCAGAGGCGGAGGAGGACAGGTGCGAAGACAGGGCAGACGTAGGAGCCAGGGGAGGGATCGGGGTGATCCACTGAGGGGCCGGAATCGAGGCAACTCGCAAGAGGAGCTTCCAGGCGATGTACAGGAGAGACGTCGCATCGGCTTCCCAGACCCCACCCCCCTCGGAGAAGCTCACCTTCTCGTCAGAAGACATGCCCGACTACGAGGACCCGTTCTATGACGCCTTGGTGATCCAAACGGCGATAGAAAACTTCACGGTCTCCCGGATCTTGGTGGACAACGGGAGCTCCGTGAACATCATCTTCAAGAAGGCTTTCGATGCATTGAAGGTGGAGAAGAAAAGGGTGCAGGCCTCCGATGGGCCGTTGTTCGGTTTTTCGGGGGAGAGGAAAGAGGTTGAGGGAGGAGTTGGCCTCCAGGTGTCGTTAGGAGGGGTCCCGAGGAATTGTCGATTCGTCATTGTGGACGCCCCGAGCAGCTACAATGCAATATTCGGACGTCCACTCATCAGCACCTTCCGATGCGTGCCCTCATCTTATCACCAGTGCTTGAAATTCCACGACGGGGGGGGGGGGCCAGGTCCGGATCCGGGGGGATGCGAAGGTGGCAAGACAGTGTTATGTCACTGCCGTCAACACCATCTCCTGGATGGAGGAAGCTGAGAAGATGGATGAGGAGATGAAGGGGCAGGAGGGGCCGGAAGAAGAGAGGATGGAGGGGAGAGTTGAGGAAGAAAGCAGGATCCGAGGAGAAGGGATGGAGATGGCTCAGGAGGAGCGAGTTGAGCCCATGGAGGAGGAAGCTAGAGCGGGAGAGGAGACCCCGGTTGAAGGGAGAAGTGTCGGGGGGCGAGTGGGAAGGGCCGGCCCGGCTCAAAGCGGCGGAAGAAGTGGTCGAGATGGAGGTCACCACCCAAGGAGGAAGGGTGGAGAAGGTGCGGATCAGCGGGGGCCTCGGCCCAGAAGACCAAAGAAGGATGTTGGAGTGCATCCAAGGAAGCGTGGACATCTTCGCATGGAGCGCAGCGGACATGCCGGACATCGATGCAGACGTGGCTTGCCACCGGCTCAACCTCGAGCCAGGAACCCGTCCCATCCGACAGAAGAGAAGGACCATAGCCGACAAGCTCGAAGAACCAATCCACGAGGAGGTGGCAAAACTCCTCGAAGCAGATTTTGTAACGGAGATCCAGTACCCAGGCTGGGTCTTCAACGTCGTCATGGTAAAGAAGGGCGATGGCCGCTGGCGTATGTGTATTGACTTTTCTTTGTTGAACAAAGCCTGCCCTAAGGATTGTTATCCCCTGCCTCGGATCGACGCGCTGGTTGACTCAGCCGTCGGTTTTTCTGTGATGAGTTTTTTGGATGCTTTTTCAGGTTATCACCAGATCAGGATGCACCCCCCGGATGTCAAAGATGTCTCGTTCATCACCAGGGAGGGGTGTTACTGCTATAAGATGATGCCCTTCGGGCTCAAAAATGCAGGAGCAACCTACCAGAGAATGATGGACCGGGTTTTCAGGGAGCAAAGAGGAAGGAATTTGGAAGTTTACGTGGACGACCTCATGGTAAAAAGCAAGAACATGAGTTCTCACCTCCAAGACCTGGAGGAGACGTTCGCTACTTTGCGCAAGTACAAGATGCGGTTAAACCCCCAGAAGTGCGTATTCGGGGCCAGTAAGGGAAAGTTCCTGGGTCACCTTCTCACCCCCTCCGGGGTAGAACCTAACCCGGACAAGGTAAAGGCCATAATGGAGTTAGGATCGCCGCGAAACGCTAAGGAGGTCCAACGGCTGATCGGAAAGCTCGCAGGGCTGAGTAGGTTTCTTTCTCGGGCGGGGGAGAAATGCTCCCCCTTCTTCAAAGTGTTGCGAGGCAATCGGAAGTTCGAATGGACGGAGGGATGCGAGGGGGCCTTCCAGGCTTTGAAGAGCCAACTCACCAAGGCTCCTCTACTCCAAGGTCCCAAGGAGGGGGAGGACCTGTCCTTGTACCTCGGGGTCGGGGCTGAAGCCGTAAGCTCCGTCCTGGTCCGGGAAGAGGGGAAAAGGCAATTACCCATATACTACGTAAGCAGGGTTCTGAAGAAGGCAGAGCTCTGATACCCGATCCTGGAAAAACTAGCCTTCGCCTTGGTCATCTCGGCAAGAAAGCTCAGGCCCTACTTCCAGGCTCACTCGGTTCAAGTAATAACCGATCACCCCCTACGAAAAATCTTCGAGGGGGTAGAGCATTCGGGGAGGCTCGCAAAGTGGTCGATAGAGTTGAGCGAATTCAACATCACCTTCCTCCCACGATTGTCAATGAAGGCCCAAGCAGTAGCGGATTTCATGGCGGACTTCGTGGTCGAGACGGAAGAGGAGCAAGTCCTGCACCATGCCCCCTGGAAGCTGCCAGTCGACGGAGCCTCAGGCAAGAACTCCCTAGGAGGAGGGGTAATATTGGAAAGCCCTCATGGGGTGAAAATCGAGCAAGCGCTGGTGATACATTTTCCCGTGACCAACAACCAGGCGGAGTATGAAGAGGTGATCGTCGGCCTGCGTTTGGCCCAGGAGCTAGGAGTTCACGATGTGGAAGTTCTCACAGATTCGATGGTGATAGCTTTGCAGGTCAAGGGTGAATTTGAGGCAAGAGAGCCCACGCTTGTCCGGTATCTCGCCAAAGTAAGGGGTCTCATCGGAGCGTTCACAACTTTCTCCATCTGGCACGTCCCAAGGGAGGAGAGTGCCTTGGCCGATCGACTAGCCAAGTCTGGTCCTCGGGTTGGGGGAACTTTGACAGATTTGTTCCGCCCTTCGATAGAGGAGGGGGAGCTCATGGATATCGAGCAGCGGCCCTCATGGAAAGACCCTTTCGTGACCTTCCTGTCGACAGGAAAGTTTCCAGAAGAGATTCCGGATCAAAGGCGCTTTCGATACAAATCCGCCTACTACGCACTCCATGAAGGGGACTTGTATCGGAAGACCCTCTCAGGATTCCTGGCACGATGCGTCTCAGAAGAAGAAGTCCCGAGGATCCTGGAGGAGATCCACTCCGGCGAATGCGGCAGCCATTCGGGGAGCAGGACGTTGGAAGCGAGAATAATGAGTCCAGGATATTTCTGGCCGACCCTGAGCAAGGATGCGGCGGAGTTCGCCAGGAAATGCCGGAAGTGCCAACTGTTTGCCCCACTTCAACTCTTGCCCGCTCAGAGGCTACGGAGCATCACGGCACCCTGGCCCTTCGCCATATGGGGGATGGACCTGGTAGGACCCTTCCCTCAGGCCAGCGGACAGAGAAAGTTTCTCCTGGTTATGATCGACTATTTCACGAAATGGTTGGAGGTCAAGGCACTTGCCAAGGTCACCTCTCAGGTAATCCGCAACTTCGTATGGGGGGAGATCATCTGCCGACATGGACTCCCGCAAGCCATAGTGACCGATAATGGACCACAATTCGCCAGCGAGGAGTTCACCCGCTTCTGCAGCAAATTGGGGATAGACCTCAGGTTCGCATCCGTCCATCACCCCAGGAGCAACGGGCAGGTGGAGGCTGCTAACAAAAATATAGCGAACCTACTAAAAAAGAAGGTAGAAAATTTGAAGGGGAATTGGGTGGAGCAACTCCCCTCGGTTCTCTGGGCGCTAAGGACTACCCCCAACACCGCCACAGGGGAGACCTCATTCAAACTCTCTCACGGTTCTGAGGCCGTCATCCCAGTAGAGCTTGAAGTCGAGACGCCAAGGGTAAAGGCCGCCTCAAACAGTGGTGAAGGGTGGAGAGCCGGGAACGAGGAGGAGCTAAGGCTCTCCTTGGACCTGGTCGAAGAGGTCCGAGACCTCGCCACCATTCGACAAGAAGAAATTAAGCGGCGGATGGCCAAATACTTCGACAAGCACGTCCGGATCAAGCAGTTCGAAAAGGGTGACCTCGTGTTAAAAAAGGTCGACGCGGCCGGGTGGTCAGCCGCGGTAAGAAAGCTTAATCCCAACTGGGAAGGTCCTTATATTGTAGAAGAAGCTTTAAAATCAGGGGGGTATCGCCTCCGGAATGTGGAGGGTGAGCCCATTGGTCATACGTGGAGCGGCGATGATTTAAAGCGTTTCTATCCCTAAGTTCATGTAATAGTAATGATGCCTTGCTTTAAGCTTGATTCTTCTTATACATGTGCATGGGGTAATGGTTTGCGTGATGATTCCAAAAACTTCAAAGGTTGGCCCCGAGCAGACCCGCTGACCAGGCTCTCACCTAGCTGGCAGGGCCGAAGGCTCACTCGGTGGCAGGTTCCATGTTTCAGAGGTTGGCCCCGAGCAGACCCGCTGACCAGGCTCTCACCTAGCTGGCAGGGCCGAAGGCTCACTCGGTGGCAGGTTCCATGTTTCAGAGGTTGGCCCCGAGCAAACCAGCTGACCAGGCTCTCATCTAGCTGGCAGGGCCGAAGGCTCACTCGGTGGCAGGTTCCAAAAGCAGTTGGCCCCGAGCAGACCCGCTGACCAGGCTCTCATCTAGCTGGCAGGGCCGAAGGCTCACTCGGTGGCAGGTTCCAAAAGCAGTTGGCCCCGAGCAGACCCGCTGACCAGGCTCTCACCTAGCTGGCAGGGCCGAAGGCTCACTCGGTGGCAGGTTCCATGTTTCAGAGGTTGGCCCCGAGCAGACCCGCTGACCAGGCTCTCATCTAGCTGGCAGGGCCGAAGGCTCACTCGGTGGCAGGTTCCAAAAGCAGTTGGCCCCGAGCAGACCCGCTGACCAGGCTCTCACCTAGCTGGCAGGGCTGAAGGCTCACTCGGTGGCAGGTTCCATGTTTCAGAGGTTGGCCCCGACCAGACCCGCTGACCAGGCTCTCATCTAGCTGGCAGGGCCGAAGGCTCACTCGGTGGCAGGTTCCAAAAGCAGTTGGCCCCGAGCAGACCCGCTGACCAGGCTCTCATCTAGCTGGCAGGGCCGAAGGCTCACTCGGTGGCAGGTTCCAAAAGCAGTTGGCCCCGAGCAGACCCGCTGACCAGGCTCTCATCTAGCTGGCAGGGCCGAAGGCTCACTCGGTGGCAGGTTCCATGTTTCAGAGGTTGGCCCCGAGCAGACCCGCTGACCAGGCTCTCATCTAGCTGGCAGGGCCGAAGGCTCACTCGGTGGCAGGTTCCAAAAGCAGTTGGCCCCGAGCAGACCCGCTGACCAGGCTCTCATCTAGTTGGCAGGGCCGAAGGCTCACTCGGTGGCAGGTTCCATGTTTCAGAGGTTGGCCCCGAGCAGACCCGCTGACCATGCTCTCACCTAGCTGGCAGGGCCGAGGCTCACTCGGTGGCAGGTTCCATGTTTCAGAGGTTGGCCCCGAGCAGACCCGCTGACCAGGCTCTCATCTAGCTGGCAGGGCCGAAGGCTCACTCGGTGGCAGGTTCCAAAAGCAGTTGGCCCCGAGCAGACCCGCTGACCAGGCTCTCACCTAGCTGGCAGGGCCGAAGGCTCACTCGGTGGCAGGTTCCATGTTTCAGAGGTTGGCCCCGAGCAGACCCGCTGACCAGGCTCGCATCTAGCTGGCAGGGCCGAAGGCTCACTCGGTGGCAGGTTCCAAAAGCAGTTGGCCCCGAGCAGACCCGCTGACCAGGCTCTCACCTAGCTGGCAGGGCCGAAGGCTCACTCGATGGCAGGTTCTATGTTTCAGAGATCAGCCCCGAGCGAAACCACAGACCAGGCTCGCACCTAGCTGATGAGGTAGGAAGGGAAAGGCTTAAAAATGAGGAATTGAAGTAAGGCAAAATCAAACCCCGGGAGGGCGAATGATACAAACCAAGGGCAGCATTGGGCCGGCGGTTGCGCAGCGAACACGCTTCCGTTCGAGAGGTCGCGGGAGGCTATTCGAACTCGGCAAACACAAGAGCGCGGTAACGACCCTGACAAGAGTCAGCGGAAGCACCTGAGTCTCTTAGCGAGAGCGCGAAAAGCTCCTTGGCGAGAGCGCCGAGGCCGGAGTCGCGAAGCGCCGATTCATACGAAAGCCCCCCGATCTAAGCGAATAGACGGCAGGGGCAAGATAGTTTATGCTCCCTTCGGTACTCGGCGAGAGCCCGATGCGGCCACACAACGTTATACCGTCCTAGCGAGCCTAGCGGGAAACAGAAGTAAAACGACTGCGCAATGATCAATAAAAACTATCACATAGACAAAATGGGAAAAACGGCCCCGAATATCACCGGGTATGCCAACAAAAGCCCTCGCAAAAAATTATCACAAGAATGATTGTTGTCATCAAAACGGTTAGCAAGCTCTCGCCCTCATTTGCGAGAAGGGATGCCGCTCTCATCTGAACCCAGGGAGATGACCTCGTCATTCGGAGGAAAGTCCTCGCCGTCCGGGAAAGGTACGGGGAGGAAAATGTCCGACACGACCTGGTGCGCCAACAGCGTCTCGGCCCCCTCCTTCAGGTACCCGCCGTCGAGGAGGGCCCGCATCGTATGCTCCGCAGCAGCCTGGGCACTCTCCTGCATCAGCTCCTCGAACTCAAAGTTCGAATAAGAGTGCCTTTTGCTTCCTTCGCCAAGGGCCTGAGCGGAATCCGCCTGCAGGCGCCGAATGTCCTCCTTCAGCCCCCGATTCTCCTCGTCCAAGCCAGCCACTCGAACGCGCAACATCTCGGCGCTGGTGGTGTCCTGCGGGGAGAAGAGTGGTCAGAAAGGTGGGAGAGTGCAGTGGTTAGCAAGTCCAAGGAAGAGATCATACCTCCCGAATGGGGCGACTAGCGAGTAGGGTCTCGGCGGCATCCAGCTTCTCCCTCAACACTCGGGCCTCCGCTGAGGCACTCGCCCGGTTCGCATCCACCTCGCTGAGGCTTCGCGCGAGGTTGATGCTCCGACGAGAGGACATGTGTGCGAGTTCAAGCGCTCGAAGGAGAGTTCGCGCCATCTCGTGGGCTAGCACCTGAGTGTTCTCGGCGTCGAACACCTCAGCATCGTCACGACCATATAGGGCGTAGGCGAAAGCAAAGGCCTCGCCGCTGGCGACATCGGTCTCGATCCACGACGGATGGAGGGTTGAGAGGGAGACCCGGTTGTTATTCCGGTCCCACTTCACAAGAGGAGCTCCCGCTGGGTCCACGAGCTTTTCGTCGTTGGCAAAATTACGGTGATCTCTCGGCAGAGGCCCCGAAGAGGTCCCCGCCGGAACGCTCACCCCCGGAACCTCGCTCAGAACTTCCTTTCCTTTCGAGGCCGGGGTGGCCTTATCCTTTGACGATGGGGGGCCCCTCCCCTTCTTCGAGGAGGAGGGATGCGCGGTTGAGTCCGACTTCCGCTTATGACCGCTAGCCTTGGACGAGGCCAGGTCCTCCCGACAGGCTTCGGCGGTAGCTCGCGCGGTGGATAGCGAATGACCCAAAGCCGCACCGGCAGGGCGCGGAGGGTTCAGCGGGAAGTCGCGGACGCCTGTAGTCGGAGAAGAACGCTCAGTAAGTAGAGCTAGAAGGAGGGAGAGGAAAGTAGCGCGAAGACGGCCTAAGCTTACCCACGCCCGGCGGAATGGGCGGGAGCGAATCCACATTCCTCCGGAGGTGGACGACATCCATGCCCTGCTCCAAGATAAACTGGTGGAGCTTTGATTCATGACCACCCAGCGATGGGGGGCGGAAGGTCGACTCCTCCTCCTGCACCGGCGGACGTTTCCAAAGTTTCCCCTAACAAACACGAACCGGCGAAGCCAGCCGTGGTTCTTATTGGCGAGACCGGCCACCTTCAGAGGATTTTGGCCCGAGAAGAAGGAGGTTCCGTGCTTCGCGCGAAAAGTAAAAAGCTTGCGGAAGACGGGGAGGCTGAACTCGATCCCCTCTTCCCGCAGATAGCAGGCGAACCTCACCAGCATGGCGATGGAGTTCGGGTTGAGCTGGGCAGGGACGACTCCGAAGTACCGGAGTGTCTGGCGGACCTCCGGCCAGATAGGAAGGCGGAACCCCACCTCGAAGTGATCTAGCGGGATGGCGAGGGTCCCTGGGGAGAAGGAATTGATGCGATCTCCGGGTTCCGGACGGGTCGCGGTGAACTCCCCCGGGATGTGGTTCGCAATAGTTGTCAAGAAGGTCTCCTCGGTGAGTTCGCAGGAGTCGAATTCGTGGTCCGCGAAAGCGATGGCGAACTTGCCCCTTCCATCCGGTTCGCCACCCATCTCACAAGGGTTTGGAGTAGACGAGCTCGCACAAAGATGAGAGGTGCGAAAGCGGTCGGCGAATGAAGAGGAAGACGACGGGTTAAAGTGTATTAAATAAAGTTGGTAAGAGCTTATTTATAGGAAAGTACGAAAAAGTAATCATTTCCTCGGGCGGCGGGTGAGCCGATGGCGACGGCACTCCCCCGACGCCTCGAAATTTGAGCCGGCCTATTTTCACCCAGACATTCTCGAGGGCTCAGCGAATGATGTTTTCCCAGAATACCGCATGGCTGGAAATTAACTCAGTTAGGCGGAAAGCAAGGCAAGGTGGTAACCCACAACGGAAACGAAAGAAATTTAAGAAAGTAAAAGGCGAAATCAGGAGTTAAGCTACCATCCGCAGAACATAGAAAATTATTACAGAACCAAAGTCTTGCAGAGTTTTCCGAAAGCGTCAAGAGGAAAAGCAGGAAGGGGAAGGGGTCGGTAGACTAATGCTCTAGCCAATGCCATCGACCCCGACCTCGAGTATCAATGACCGGAGGCGCCCTCGGGTTGTAGTACGCAGTCATCGCGGTAATCTCCTGGTTGGCTAGGTGCAGCTGGTCCCTCCCTCGCGCAGCATGCCTTCCGGGAGAAAGCTCCCCGCCCTCGGCGCCCAAGCGTTCCACCTCAGCGAGAAGGCGAGCGTAATCCCATCGGAGGACCTTGAGCTCGCGAGCGGTCTCCATCTGCTGACCGTCCAGCTGACCAGCGAATTCCCGCTGCATGAAGATGAGCTTCCTCAACACTTCCTTCATTCGCTCCTTCATGGTATGAACATCGGTGGGGTCGCCCAGAAAATCCTCAAGCTCTCCGGGTGAAGGGGGTGGCGAAACCATTCCTTCTCCGCCGTCGTAGAACCCTATGGGGGAGGCCCTCCGGTGACCTGCGAGAACGAAGATCTTTCGCTTCAAAAATGAGGATAAAATCGGGGCAAGGCCAAGAAGGCTACCTACCTGGTACGGGCTCGTGATGCATAGGGGGGCGAGAAGTCGAGGGATTCACCCCAAATATGTTGGTCGTGGGATGAAGAGACTTACCTTTCCCTGGTCGGAGGGGTTCCGGATTAATGGCGGGAATGGCAGCCTGATCAGAGGCAGGAGGAGCGAGACCGTGGTCCCTCAACGGTGAGCCCCCGCGCCCGTTCGCAGAAGTGGGGGTTCCCGGGCGAAGGGGAGAGCGGAGAGGAGTAAGCGTCAATCCCGCGGTGCCCAAGACAAGGGCTGCGGAAAGTAACAATTAGAACCAAGGAACGGTAGGAACATTCACGGTTCGCGAGAAGCTACCTGCTTGAGGTCGGGTCCCGCCAGGAGGGATTGAAGGAGAGAGACCGAGGGCCGACAGGGTTCCCGTATCGGTGAGCGGAGGTGGCACAGTTTTCAGCGTGGCGGCGCCACGGCTCTCCTCGGTATCCAGCGCCTCCTGCGAATGTTCTCAAGCCATCGAAAAATGTCATCTCGGGGAATAGCGAAGAGGCAACGTGAAATGAAAGTACCTGCATTCGGAGGTCGGGAGGAGAGGGGACGGCCGGATGGGGAGACTTCGAAGCGGAATCTCCCTCCTCCCGACCCCGACGAACGGTCAGGGCCCTCCTAGAGCGAAAGAGAGCGTTGGGGTCCCTTCTCGAGGAAAGCCAGGGGGCAAACCGGACAGCCTTGGGGGGATCCTTTCCCGGGGCCGTCGCGAGCGAGCCTACCTTTGACGGCGAGACCGGTTTAGACGATGGTTCCATGGGAACCCTTCGAAATAGCAAAAGTCGGAGCTCGGGAGGAAACACTGCAGCTGGAAAGAAGGCTTTTGGAGAATGGATCGGGCCCGAGATATATATAAGGTAGAAATGGGACCCACGGGAAGATTCTGTCCAGGTCAGCAGACACTCATCGAATACTGGGTTGGACTGTTCTTTCCGAGCGGATGACCCGCTCGCAAAGAGCGGGGATTGTGTACAACCCCGTATTCGCCGAGTGGGCCCCCGGACCTGAAAGGAGAGACCAAGGGACAAGAGTCGAGCCCCGCGGACCATTCGCCCAAGTCAAGGGAAGGGGGGACCACAGGGCGAATGTGGTCCCTCCCTCAGAGCACCCGCATGGCGGTAAGGGATGTTGGCGAATGAAGAGTAGCAATAGGCGAGAAGACTTGCGAGTGGCACCTTCGCGGACCACCCGCCCAGAGCTCAGGAGCGTCCGACGTGTGCGGGGGAGCGCCCGACGAGCGTGAGCAGGTTGAGCATCTCGCGTGCGGGCACTCGCCCGGCCGAACGGGGCGAAAGAGGAGTCTGGCGAATGGTGCTCTCACAGACCATTCGCCCCCAACGGCTTTTAGGAGGAAATGACCTAGATACCCCTGGTGGGCTGCCAATAGCCCTTCAGAACAGCGGAGTTAGGCTATTAGCAGACCAATTTGGGGTGCGGTTAATAAAACCAAAAGGCGGGTTCATGCTATTTGCAGACCAGTCTAGAGAATCTATAAATAGACCCTTAAGAGCACCTTGGAGGAAGACCGATTTTGAGAGAATCCTCTTCTCCAGGCAGGTTTTGGTTGGCTGCTAGTGCCCTCCAAGGTGCCCAGCTGAGCTTTGGTTTGGGAGGGGAAGCGGCTACACCCCCCCAGGGGGTCCGAACTCAAGGAGACCGGTTGTCGGTTTCAACATCAATGATAGATTGTCAGTATATAGATTAGTTTTTTCATTTAAGTGTAAGGAAACTTGTAAAAATAAGCATAGTGCCGTGGTTTAGCCAATGAGGCAGCGCAACGGCTTAACGAATTTGACACCGAATTAGGTTAGGAAAAATTGAATATTTTTCCTTTACTAAATCATTCCTCTCATGCATACCTTTCTTTTGAGCATAGCATTGAGACACTTCCATTTGTATTTCAACATCTCTTTAGAGACTACAGTAAAGCACATGATCCAGGATTGAAGCCCGAAATAGAATCCAACCCAGATATCTACTTAATCAAACCTTGCATATAGCTGATGACATGAGTTCTAGCGGATGTATGCTACAAAACATACAGCATTGGCCTTTGTCAAGGTTGGGGTGTATATACGCAGGAATTGTATATGTATGCATGGGCCATGCAGCCATATTTCAACCAAACAAAGTTGGTTGTTTATCTTAATTTGTGTTTTCTCCTTTGATTTAAGCGGGGCATTTAAAACCCCTGGATAAAAAAAATACTTTGTTTGTCTATATCAGCCACTTTAACTTTTCAGTTTGATTTCTTTTCCAGTTTAAGATATTAAAGTAATGGACTTTTTAGAAGGGGTAGCTCATTCAGTGGGAAGAAGGTTTGTGTACAACCCCCATATTTGCCGAGCGTGTGTAGCGCAGCGTGTACATGGTCACGATGATGAAAATGACCGTAACAAAGCAAAATGACCGCTCGAACGCATTCAAAAATGACCCTAATCAAAAAAGGCGGAGACGCCCACTCGCCCTTTAGGGGCGGGTGGGGGGAGACCCCCCTCCCCACTCGCCCACCCCCTTGGGGGCGAGTGGGGGAGACGCCCACTCGCCCTTTAGGGGCGGGTGGGGGGAGACCCCCCTCCCCACTCGCCCGCCCCCTTGGGGGCGAGTGGGGAAGACCCCCACTCGCCCTTTAGAGGCGGGTGGGGGGAGACCCCCCTCCCCACTCGCCCGCCCCCTTGGGGGCGAGTGAGGGGAGACCCCCACTCGCCCTTTAGGGGCGGGTGGGGGGAGATACCCCTCCCCACTCGCCCGCCCCCTTGGGGGGAGTGGGAGGAAGCCCCCACTCGCCCTTCTTGGGCGAGTGGGGTCTCCTGTAATCACGTTTAGACCTCCGGCTAGGGCGGGAGTGGACGTTTCAGGTCCCACTCACCCCCCCCCCCCCCCCTCTCGCCTGCCTTGGTGGTGATCGCAGGGTCGCAGGGTTGCAGGGTTGCAAGGTTGCAGGGTTGCCATGGAAGATTCAGGAAGTAATGTTTCGACCCGCGTTTTAGTATTTTCAGACAGCGGAAGTTGGTTATTGGCAGACCATTTTCACTATACGCAGCCCATTTTCAAGAAATCTATAAATAGACCTTCATGGGCACCTTGGGGAGGGTTGGCATCTCCTTACCCCCACCCCCCTTAGTGTGTTCGGTTAGCTAGTGACCCTGCCCTCCGTTCGCCAAGTCTTTCAGGCCAACGGTCAGGTGTTGCGAGTGCTCTCCGAGGTGCCCAGGCTCAGCATTGGCTTGGGAGGGGAAGATCTTCGGGTCTTTCGGGTTAGTGGCGGGACCTCCTCGCTGCAGCTCGCGGGGTCTGTTTCCACCTGAATCCACCAGTAGAGAGGTTCTTAGGCTCTAAGTGACTAGACGTTCGACTTTACCTGAGATAAGTAAGGGCAAGCTGCCTACCCCTATTTTCGAACGCTGAAGCCGGGAAACTGGTTTCAACATTCTGGTGCGGTGAGCGTGGAACGCAGCTTGTTCGGAAAAACCCCAAGTAGGTCGAATGGCTGGAAGTGAAGAGCTGGAGAACCCACCCCCTCCCGGCGACTACGTAAGGAAAAGCGACTTCGATGAGTTCAAGAAGACGATCATGGAGACCTTGCGCTCTGCACTCACCCCCACAGGCGAGTGCTCGACTCCGCCGGTACCTATCCTCACCTTACCTACCCTAGGTGAGACGGCACCAGCAGGGCGACTTGATAAGGAAGCGCGGGTGGAGGAGGATAGAACTCTTCAGGCGAGGATGTTGTTTCCTAGCCTGGCGAGTGCTCTGCACCTAGGGGAGGAGGCACGGCGAGTGATGCCCATCCGCCAGGTGGGAAGGGGAAGCCCTTTCTGCGAGTTGATCCTGACCGCCCCGGTTCCGGAAGTGTTTAGGGAGCCGGTTATGTCCCACTACACAGGCAAAGATGACCCTCAGGAGCACCTTCAGTGGTTTGAGGACGCCATGTCCATCAGGCAGATGACCGACGCCTTCAAGTGTAGGTTGTTCGCCATCTCCTTTCAGGAGAAAGCTAGGGATTGGTTTCATCAACTTCCTCCCGGATCCATCTACAGTTTCGGGGACTTGAAGCGGAGTTTCCTGTTAAGGTTCTCGACGTCCAAGAAGAGGAGGAAGGGGGCGGAGGCCCTCTTCCTGATCAAGCAGAGGTCGGAAGAGTCTCTAGGAAGCTACGTGGATCGGTTCCAAGAAGAGGTCCTTCTCGTCAATGAGGTCCCTGGACACACTTTGCAACTTGCGCTTACCCTCGGGTTGCGGCAGGGGTTGTTTCGCATGGGCTTGTCCCGGGACCCTCCCCTGTCCTACGAGGAGTTGATGGAACGGGCAAGACGGGAGATCGAAGTGGAGGCAACAAACCCGGAGTTCGCGGCCAAGATGGCCAAGTGGGCGGAAGGAAGAGGAAAGGAGAAGGAACCACAGCAGCAGCTAGGGTGGAGGTACCCAGAGCAAAATAACAGGCAGAGTCCGAGGCCACCCTTCCCCCCACCTCAACAAGCTATGGGGATCAGCCAAAGAAGAAGAAGGAATCGCGCGGGAGGAAGAGAGGGTATCCGAGCGGAGTTGCCCTTTTGTGACTTCCATCAAGCGGAAGGTCACGCGACAGCCACTTGCCCCGAGTTCTTGGAAGTCAGGGAAGGGAGAAGAGCCCCTGCAGGGGGAGAGTTATTGCTGCTGGGAGACGGAAGAGAAGAAAGAGGAGAGGAGGTGAAGAAAAAATAAGACATCAGCAACGAGGGTAGGAGGCCGAAGAAAATGCAGGACAACTAAAGGCTGAGCAAGTAGGACCCAAAGAAGGTCCGAGAGTGTATCTGGCAGAGCATGAATGTCTGCTTGCTTGTCTGTAATGAACAGTGAGCATCTTATCTCAATGAATTTTGTTTCTACTAAGTACAGTAAAAATACTTTGCAGGGCCCCGAGATGGTTCCGCTGACCAGGCTCTCACTAGCTGGCAGGACAGGTTGACCTCTCGGAGAGGCCAAGTAAGTTTTGCCCCGAGATGGTTCCGCTGACCAGGCTCTCACTAGCTGGCAGGACAGGTTGACCTCTCGGAGATGCCAAGTAAGTTTTGCCCCGAGATGGTTCCGCTGACCAGGCTCTCACTAGCTGGCAGGACAGGTTGACCTCTCGTAGAGGCCAAGTAAGTTTTGCCCCGGGATGGTTCCGCTGACCAGGCTCTCACTAGCTGGCAGGACAGGTTGACCTCTCGGAGAGGCCAAGTAAGTTTAGACCCGGGATGGTTCCGCTGACCAGGCTCTCACTAGCTGGCAGGACAGGTTGACCTCTCGGAGAGGCCAAGTAAGTTTTGCCCCGGGATGGTTCCGCTGACCAGGCTCTCACTAGCTGGCAGGACAGGTTGACCTCTCGGAGAGGCCAAGTAAGTTTTGCCCCGGGATGGTTCCGCTGACCAGGCTCTCACTAGCTGGCAGGACAGGTTGACCTCTCGGAGAGGCCAAGTAAGTTTTGCCCCGGGATGGTTCCGCTGACCAGGCTCTCACTAGCTGGCAGGACAGGTTGACCTCTCGGAGAGGCCAAGTAAGTTTTGCCCCGGGATGGTTCCGCTGACCAGGCTCTCACTAGCTGGCAGGACAGGTTGACCTCTCGGAGAGGACAAGTAAGTTTTGCCCCGGGATGGTTCCGCTGACCAGGCTCTCACTAGCTGGCAGGACAGGTTGACCTCTCGGAGAGGCCAAGTAAGTTTTGCCCCGGGATGGTTCCGCTGACCAGGCTCTCACTAGCTGGCAGGACAGGTTGACCTCTCAGAGAGGCCAAGTAAGTTTTGCCCCGGGATGGTTCCGCTGACCAGGCTCTCACTAGCTGACAGGACAGGTTGACCTCTCGGAGAGGCTAAGTAAGTTTTGCCCCGGGATGGTTCCGCTGACCAGGCTCTCACTAGCTGGCAGGACAGGTTGACCTCTCGGAGAGGCTAAGTAAGTTTTGCCTCGGGATGGTTCCGCTGACCAGGCTCTCACTAGCTGGCAGGACAGGTTGACCTCTCGGAGATTCCAAGTAAGTTTTGCCCCGGGATGGTTCCGCTGACCAGGCTCTCACTAGCTGGCAGGACAGGTTGACCTCTCGGAGAGGCTAAGTAAGTTTTGCCCCGGGATGGTTCCGCTGACCGGGCTTGTTCATGCCGACAGGGCAGGAGAACTCACTCGGCGAGGCGAGATGTTCATATTGGTTAAGGCCCCGAGAAGAGACCGCTGACCGGGCTTGTTGATGCCGGCAGGGCAGGAGAACTCACTCGGAGAGGCAGGTGATTCATATTGGTTAAGGCCCCGAGAAGAGACCGCTGACCGGGCTTGTTGATGCCGGCAGGGCAGGACAACTCACTCGGAGAGGCAGGTGATTCATATTGGTTAAGGCCCCGAGAAGAGACCGCTGACCGGGCTTGTTGATGCCGGCAGGGCAGGAGAACTCACTCGGAGAGGCAGGTGATTCATATTGGTTGAGGCCCCGAGAAGAGACCGTTGACCGGGCTTGTTGATGCCGGCAGGGCAGGAGAACTCACTCGAAGAGGCAAGAAAGTTGGTTGAGGCCCCGAGAAGAGACCGCTGACCGGGCTTGTTGATGCCGGCAGGGCAGGAGAACTCACTCGGAGAGGCAAGAAAGTTGGTTGAGACCCCGAGAAGAGACCGCTGACCGGGCTTGTTGATGCCGGCAGGGCAGGAGAACTCACTCGGAGAGGCAAGAAAGTTGGTTGAGGCCCCGAGAAGATACCACTGACCGGTCTTGTTCATGCCGGCAAGGCAGGAGAACCCACCCGGAAAGGTAAGCTATTTATTTATCTTTAGCTAAAAATCCCAAGGAGACGAAACAGTAGAGCTTACTCAAATAGCAAAAGCGGTGTGCAAACCAGAGAGACCGGAGCGCGGGCTCTTGTAAGTTGTCTCCACTTCCAGCTGAGCTCGGCTCCCTGGAAGGTGTTGATTTGTATCTACCTCCAGCTGAGCTTGGCTCCCTGGAAGGTGTTGATTTGTATCCACCTCCAGCCGAGCTCGGCTCCCTGGAAGGTGTTAAGTTATTTCCACTTCCAGGTGAGCTCGGCTCCCTGGAAGGTGTTAAGTTATTTCCACTTCCAGGTGCGCTCGGCTCCCTGGAAGGTGTTAGGTTGTTTCCGCATCCAGTTGAGCTCGGCTCTTTGGAAGGTGTTGAGTTCCTCCACCCCACGCTCCGACTACTCGCATCACTTCCCGAGCGCGCAGCAAGATCAGCAGTCCTCGGCCCCGCAACCTATCTCACCACATCGACTCGCTCAAGTGTATTCGAGAGACTAAGACCTCGATGAGCAGCCATATGTGAGAGGTTGGCTGCGCAGGAGCAAAGCATGCGAACTTATGCAGGCATGATCGTACGCGGCAGTCCTCTTAAAAGGAAGTCAGATCCTTACGGTCGTATGAGCCGAAGGTAATGTCGCATGCAGAGTCGCCAAGGGATCCGCCTTCAACCCAAGAGAAACGTTGAGCGAAAAAAGAGTTTCATTCTTGTGTATAGCTTAAGGCAATGGATCTTTTACCATAGTCACGCGACACGCGCGAGAAAGGGGGGAGGGGAAGTTTCCTGGCCAGAGCAAGGGGCTCCGCCAGGTCACCCGACTCCTCCCAAAGAGAGCCTTAAAGCGGATCTAGAAACCCTAAGGAGGGATCGTTTTGTCCAGGAGGTAGGAAGGGGAAAAGCTCTCAAAGAAGGTGCTCCCCTCCCCCTTTAGGGGGTTCTTTGTTTCCAAGTTCTCTTGTAAGGCCCTCGGAGACTCTCGGGAAGGTTCACCTGCTCGTCAAATACGCGGGTTGGACTTTCTTTCCGAGCTTGAGGCAAGCTCGAAAAGAGCGGGGATTGTGTACAACCCTCATATTTGTCGAGCGTGTGTAGCGCAGCGTGTACATGGTCACGATGATGAAAATGACAGTAACAAAGCAAAATGACCGCTCGAACGCATTCAAAAATGACCCTAATCAGAAAAGGCGGAGACGCCCACTCGCCCTTTAGGGGCGGGTGGGGGGAGACCCCCCTCCCCACTCGCCCGCCCCCTTGGGGGCGAGTGGGGGGAGACGCCCACTCGCCCTTTAGGGGCGGGTGGGGGGAGACCCCCCTCCCCACTCGCCTGCCCCCTTGGGGGCGAGTGGGGAAGACCCCCACTCGCCCTTTAGAGGCGGGTGGGGGGAGACCCCCCTCCTCACTCGCCCGCCCCCTTGGGGGCGAGTGGGGCGAGACCCCCACTCGCCCTTTAGGGGCGGGTGGGGGGAGATACCCCTCCCCACTCGCCCGCCCCCTTGGGGGGATTGGGAGGAAGCCCCCACTCGCCCTTCTTGGGCGAGTGGGGTCTCGTGTAATCACGTTTAGACCTCCGGCTAGGGCGGGAGTGGACGTTTCAGGTCCCACTCACCCCCCCCCTCGCCTGCCTTGGTGGTGATCGCAGGGTCGCAGGGTCGCAGGGTTGCAGGGTTGCAAGGTTGCAGGGTTGCCATGGAAGATTCAGGAAGTAATGTTTCGACCCGCGTTTTAGTATTTTCAGACAGCGGAAGTTGGTTATTGGCAGACCATTTTCACTATACGCAACCCATTTTCAAGAAATCTATAAATAGACCCCCGTGGGCACCTTGGGGAGGGTTGGCATCTCCTTACCCCCACCCCCCTTAGTGTGTTCGGTTAGCTAGTGACCCTACCCTCCGTTCGCCAAGTCTTTCAGGCCAACGGTCAGGTGTTGCGAGTGCTCTCCGAGGTGCCCAGGCTCAGCATTGGCTTGGGAGGGGAAGATCTTCGGGTCTTTCGGGTTAGTGGCGGGACCTCCTCGTTGCAGCTCGCGGGGTCTGTTTCCACCTGAATCCACCAGTAGAGAGGTTCTTAGGCTCTAAATGACTAGACATTCGACTTTACCTGAGATAAGTAAGGGCAAACTGCCTACCCCTATTTTCGAACGCTGAAGCCGGGAAACTGGTTTCAACAGTTTGCATTGTCTGAACCATATTTTTTTGCATTTGTTTGAGCCCTACCTATTCCCTTATTAAGAAATGTGTGCGCACATTACTTGCACCAAATTAAATTACCATTCATTCAACTACTTGACAGTATTGCGACTTGGGAAGATAGATTTTGTTGTCTTCAAGTCCATTTAGCATAAAAATTACTCCACACAATTCAGCCAAGGATCCATTACAATTTTGATTCACCCATCATGATCCTAAGAAGATCGATATGGGATCGGCATAGGCTAAAGATTTCTACAAAAAACAAATCCAATCTAGGTCTACACAAACCAATCCTGATCATGGCATAATAGTGCCCCCAATTTTCACTTGTCCATTGCAGGAAAAGATCTGCTTCTAAGATATATATTTCAGTTTTTTTCTATTTGTCACCTAGGTTCATAATTTACAATAGTATTCTACTCTAGATTCAAATAATAAATTTCTTGAGTGACAATAATCTCTCTTAAGTTTATTATCAAAATCATTCAATATTCAATGCTATAACTTAGATTAATTCAATATATGTAAACTTGGCAACCTGCTTAGTCCATTAATTTCTCCAAGATACTCATATTACCCTCTCTTCACAATATATCAAGACTAGCTTATAACAGCAATATCCCCATGTTAAAGCATCCTACCAACCACTTTTCTATACTTTATGGTTTTTATAGTATGTCCTTTTTTCTCTAACAGGTTCTTCTAGAAACAAAGATTAAAATTATGAAGTAAAAAAATGTAATGAATGATCAATAAAAAACATTCATCTAACCATTATGAGGCTGTCTAAATCAAAAAGGGGAGATGTGAAGAATTTAACCAAAATCACCACATCTTTGAAATCCCAATAGATCAACTTTTCACACCTAATGTAGTAAGGTGGGTGCTGGCTATGTAATAACATCCTGTAAGTTGTAAATATCATAATAGTTTCATGGTTGTTTCAGATGTCTTGCTGCAAACTTAAATGTGAAATAAATGTTGTCTTGGTCCCAAATTTGATCTGGCAAACAGCTTATCTGAAGAAAATAAAATGGAATGGTTAATAAACCGGGTGTCTCAAAGGTGCAGTACACTCCCTTACTGTCAAAAACTATATAAAGCTTGTTGGAAATAACTACTTCTTTGGTAAAAACATTTTCATGTTGTATATATCTTAAATAAAGGTACAGACTTGTACAGGACTTCTCACAGTGAATCCTTGGCCCAACTTATATATTTTGGATAGTCGGTATAATAAAATTAAAAGCTAGGCAGATTGATTTTTGGTTGTTAAGCGCCTTAGCAAAACCAGGTATTGCACTGAGCCCCTGATAATTTATCGAGTGGGATCAAATTGTGAGTAGAAGACAATTGCCTAATTTTATTCCAACTACGAGAAATGATGTGTTGTGCATTTAGCTTATTTGTTATCTTAGTTACTATAAGGCAAGATTGCACCATACGACTCCTTAAATTTCATCCACCAAATAAATCTCAAATTTATTCTAAACCCCACATTTAACTCCCCAAACCCAATCTCCATCTAAACCCACATTCTCTCTCAGCTCTTCTCACACCTGCGCTTCTTAAAAAAATTCACACATTTACTTCCACTTATATCTCTTCTGCGCCAATCTCCTCATCACTCACCATACTCCTCGCCCTACTCCTCCTTGCCAATCCCATCCTCCCCCGCCGGTCTCCTCCCTCACCAATCTCCTCCTGGCCGACCGCTTCCTCGCTTGCTAGGTCTTGTGATCACCTCATCTCCTCCCTTTATTTTACCAGTCTCCTCTCTTTCCGATCTTGTACTACTACATCGTTCTCCAACCTGCCGGTCTGCTCCTCCCTCGTCGGTCTCATCCTCACCTCTCGTTATATAGAAGGGAAATCTCTTTCATTAATGTAACATTTTGGCTCCTTATTTTACCCTTGTACTAATCAATAAATAATACTAACATATATTTTTTGGGTACAAATCATTTCCCATTAATGAAAATGGTTCTATAAATTAAGTATACAATGTACTTCATGCACTGAGTTATCACATGCCATGACCACTAGTATGCATAAATTCAAAGCAATATATCGAAGGTGCTGCTTGATAATATCATATTCACAAAATGTAAATCGAAATGAGCATTGTGTCAAAAACAAACTCATTATAAACAAGAAGTCCTTACAAACCCATTCCTGCAGCAAGGCCATTGTCGAGGAACATCAGCAGCCTAAAGATGAAAACAATAGAATAGTCCACCTGGTAGTAACAGCTTTTAGCTCATCACCAAATCACAGGACCATATATAAACCATTTCAACACCGAGGAGGAGGAAACTCACCACAATCCAAATGTGCAAAGGATGGGAGCAGAACTGGTACCGCTTCCAATTGATCGAAACGATTATTCTATCAAAACACCGAAAAAAGATAAGAAGACACTAAATCTGCAACACAGTAAGAACTAGGACACGCAGAAACATCGTACATGCTGGTCGCGAGCATGGACAGGAAGAAACCGTCGTACCTGAACACAAACAAACCCCAGGGTTCAGGAAACCGAATATCGAATATCGGAGGAAAAGGGGAACGCGGGACTCACCATTTGAAGTCAATACCCTGTATAGCCATCGTGTAAGATGGAGGACAAAACACCGTTATACCCTAGATTGCTAGAACATCTCGAGGAAATCAACCCTAGAAGAACCCGAGATTGAGAGGTGGGGGAAGTTGAAGTCGAGCATCCACAGCTCCGTCGTATAAAATGGAAGCTCTCGATTCGGCTGTGAGAGAGCGGGAATCCAGGAAGGAGATTGGAGGGGCTGAGTGTGACGGGGCTGGGAATTACGGGCAATACATATGGGAACGAGGTGCTGCCGGGCTTTTCACATCCAGTAGTGGCGGAATTTCTGGCAATGGTTTTATCTGGGGCTCACAGGACACGTGGCACACACATTTATATTTTATTTACTGTGGTGAAGATGCATGGCTCAGCGAAAATCGAATATCTCATATACGCACGAAGTTCTCTCAGATACAGTGAAAACCGAGTATCTCAGATAAGCACAAAGTTCTCAGATACAGCGAAAATTGGGAAATCGCCTTGTTGGGATTTTCAGTCGCGTAAGTGTAATTCTAAGTGTACAATCCTCATTCTCCGAGGGTGGACCCCCCCCCAGGCCACGTAGGCAGAAGTCAAAGTCAAAGAGGTCAACACAAAGCCCGGCAGTTCAAGGCAGAGAAGAGAAGACCTCGGCGAGTATGCAGGCAATACTCGCCAGGTTGGCGAGTATGGAATAGAAGACCTGGCGACTATTGGCCCGGCGTGTGCGAGCAGCACCCAATACTCGCCAGATGGGCGACTATGGCATGATACTCGCCGAGTAACCCATAGTCGCCGGGTTGGGGGCTGGACTATAAACCCCCCCCCCTACCCCTTGGTTTTCCTATAAATAGGACCCCAGGGGTACTTGGATTGGCACCTGGACTTGAGCTTTCGAAACCCTGCTCTTGCATTCTGGAACCTGTCGCACTTGGCCGCTACTCCCGGTACTAGCCAAGTCGGTGCCTTCCTCGTACCCTGCTCGGTCGTTCTTTGGTCTTGGAGGGGAAGTCTCTTCGGAGCTTCTGGGTACGTGGTGGGACCTCCCTGCCGCAGCACCTGGGGTCCTGTTTGTTGCTCTTCTAGCTTCTTCGTCGTTGCCAGCCAAGCCATCTCGTCGGGCTGCTGGGCGAGTAGCCTCCGGCTGCATCGGTCCGAATCTTGAGGTCAGGATTTTCCTGGCGTCAACACTTTGGTGCGGTGAGCGTGGACCGCAGTCAGAAAAGGAAAGTTCGGCAAGAAGGCGAGATGGTCGTAGGTGGCGACCATGAGGAGGAGGTCGGCAACTCGACGGGAACTGGCAGGTTCGTGACGCTGGAGGTTTTCGAAGCCTTCGCGCAGCGCATGGAGGGAGCCATGCGAGCAGCGCTTCAGCCGCGCGCCGAGGTCACTGCGACCTCGCCGCATCGCCCAGTTCCGTCCGAGGGAGGGAGTCCCCCTCGGCGAGCAGGAAAGGAGCACGTGGAGGATGAAACCGAGCGACCAAAGAGGTCGCAATTCTACCAGCCAACCTCGCAAGGTATTCGCTTCCGCGAGCCGGGCGAGCAGGCGAGGTACCAGGATACTCGCCCATATGGCGAGTATGGTGGTGATACTCGCCAAGTAGAGGATCGTCGCCGGGCAGGAGGGAGGAGCCCCTTCTGCGAGGAGATTCTCGTCGCGCCCGTGCCAGAAGGATTCAGGGACCCAGCCTTGAATTACTATTCGGGGAAGGAGGACCCCGTCAGGCACATCCAATGGTTCGAGGATATAGTCTCTATCTGAACCATGTCGGACGCCTTCAAGTGCAGGTTGTTTGCCATTACCTTCCGAGCAAAGGCCTGGGACTGGTTCCACCAGTTGCCCGCAGGCTCAATCTACTGCTTCGAAGACCTGTGTCGTGGGCTGACGACCCGGTTCGACACGGCCCGGAAGCTGAAGAAGGAGGCAACGGCCCTGTTCTACCTCGTGCAAGGGCCAGATGAGGCATTGGGACCTTACATCGAGCGTTTCCAGGAGGAGGTTCTGCAAATCCAGGAGGTGGATAGCAACATCCTGTTGCTGGCCCTGACATTCGGCATCAGTCAAGGCCTCTTCAAGTTGGAGCTCAGTGAGAATCCTCCCTACTCCTACGACAACCTCATTCAAAGGGCCAATAAGTTTGTCCGGGGAGAGGCCTCCAACCCCGACTTCTTGGCGAGGCTGGCACAGGTGACCAGAGGCGACCGTGGAGAGAGGGATGGAATCCCTGAGAAGAGGAAGAGAGAGGAGCCCCGAAGGGAGGAAAGGAAGAGGCCGGAGCGGCAAGAAGAGAGGAAGAAGGAGGAGCTCAGGAGGAAGGAAACCAGGAGGATCGTGGAGAGAAGGCTCGTCGAGTCCCCTGAACGTCAGGAGGAAGGAAGGCGCTACCAGGTCCCCGTCAACCGGCCACCTTGGAGGCCGGCTGGACGGCACCAGCGTCAGGATCAAAGGGGGAGATCCCCAGAAAGAAGGCCCTTTCGCTAGCCAGATAGGCGTCAGGAGAGGAGGAGAGATGAAGCAATGGCGGTAGCCGGGCGAGGCCGCCGTCAAGGAAGGAAGAAGCAGAAGCCTAGGAGGCGTCAAGCAGAAGAGGTTCCCCTCTACTGTGACTTCCACCAGGTGGGGGGACATGCCATGGCTGCCTGCCCAGACTTTTGGGAAGCCCGGAGGAGGCTGGCAGCAGGAGAAGCTGGAGGAGAGCAGCGGAGGATAGAGGCCCCTGCCGAGCCTCAGGCAGGGCAGGCTGCCGTCGTTCGAAGGAGGAACGAGGACCGGGTCGACCAGGGAGGTCGGGGAGACCTGGGCCAGGGAGGCAGAGTTGGAGTAATCCATGGGGGAGCAGGGCTGGAAGCTTCCCGCAAGGGGAGCCTCCATCAGATCTACCGCAGGAGTGTCGCCTCGACCTCACAAGCACCACCCCCGATGGAGGAGATTACCTTTTCCGAGGAGGATATGCTAGGGAACGAGAATCCCTTCCATGATGCCCTCGTGATTCAAGCCGCGGTGGAGGACTTCACCGTTGATCGAATTCTGATCGACAACGGTAGCTCTGTAAACGTCATCTTCAAGGGGACGTTTGGCGGACTGGGAGTCGAAGCTGCCAGGGTTCGGGCACCTGATGGTCCCCTCTTCGGCTTCTCCGGAGAGAAGAAGGAAGTGGAAGGAGGAGCTGATCTCCTTGTAACGCTCGGTGGCACCTCCATCAGCTGTCGATTCGTCATCGTCGACGCCCCGAGCTGTTACAGGGCCATCTTTGGGAGGCCGCTTCTCAACGCCTTCAAAGCTGTCCCATCCTCCTACCATCAGTGCCTGAAGTACTGTAAGGGAGACGTCCAGGTGAGGATCAGGAGCGATCCAAGAGCCGCTAGGGAGTGCTATCTTAGCGCCGTCAGTACCATCAGCTGGATGGCTGACGCGGAAGAGTTCGGAAGAGTGCTGGAGAGCCCGGCCAGGCTGGAAGTGGCTGAAGAGGTCGAGGAGATCGAGGTACTCTCCGCAGCGGGAGTGCCGGGGCTGCTGAAGATTGGCGGGTCGCTGAAGACCGAGGAGAAGATCGAGATGGCGGCGTGTCTGCAAAAGAACGTCGACATCTTTGCTTGAAGCGCAGCTGAGATGCCAGGAGTCGACCCTGAGGTTGCGTGTCATCGCCTCAACCTGGATCCCACTGTCCAGCCCGTCCGCCATAAGAAGAGGAGAACCGCCACCATCCTCGCCAAGCCAATTAGGGAGGAGGTTAAAAAACTGCTCGATGCAGGTTTTGTATCGGAGATCCAGTACCCAGGCTGGGTCTCCAATGTTGTAATGGTGACAAAGTCGGGGGGTAGCTGGAGAATGTGTGTGGATTTTTCCTTAATGAATAAAAGCTGCCCGAAGGATTGTTATCCCTTGCCTCGAATCGACGCGCTGGTTGATTCAGCCGTCGGTTTTTCTGTGATGAGTTTCCTTGATGCGTTTTCAGGATATCACCAGATCCGGATGCATCCCCCCGATTGCCGCGATGTCTCCTTCATCACCGACGATGGCTGCTACAGCTACAAAATGATGCCCTTCGGTTTGAAGAATGCGGGAGCCACCTATCAACGGATGATGGACCATATTTTCAAGGAGCAAAAGGGGAGGAACCTGGAAGTGTATGTGGACGACCTCTTGATCAAAAGCAAGAGTGTCCAGGAACACATAGCCGATCTGGCAGAGACCTTCGCGACGCTAAGAAGATTCAAGATGCGACTCAATCCGGCGAAGTGCGTCTTCGGAGCAGGAAGGGGGAAGTTCCTGGGGCATCTCCTTACCTCGGAGGGAGTAGAGCCTAACCCCGACAAGGTCAAGGCGATCCTGGAGATGCCATCCCCGAAGACGATGAAGGAAGTCCAAAGGTTGACAGGAAGGCTGGCGGGTCTTAGCCGCTTCCTCTCTAAGGCCGGAGAGAAATGTTCTCCATTCTTCAAGACACTCCGCAAAGCGGAAAGCTTCGAGTGGTCCGAAGGATGTGAGATGGCGTTCGGGAAGCTGAAGGAGCAGTTGACTCAGACACCTCTCCTCCAGAGCCCGAAAGAAGGCGAAGACCTGCTCGTCTACCTGGGAGTAGGAGCAGAGGCGGTGAGCTCCGTTTTGGTCCGGGAGGAAGGAAGGAAGCAGTTACCCGTCTACTATGTCAGCCGGGTACTGAAGAAGGCGGAGCTGAAGTATCCAATCCTGGAGAAGCTTGCCTTCGCCTTGGTGGTGTCGGCGCGAAAGCTCCGGCCTTATTTTCAGGCTCACTCCATCCGAGTGGTGACTGATCATCCTCTCCGCAATGTCCTAGAGGGAGTGGAGCATTCAGGGAGGTTGGCGAAATGGTCGGTAGAACTCAGCGAGTTCGACATTTCCTTCTCTCCCCGAGTGGCGATCAAGGCCCAGGCAGTAGCAGACTTCTTGGCTGACTTCTCGGTGGAAGCGGAGCCAGGAGAAGAGGAGCTCAATCCAATTCCTTGGAAGATGTTTGTTGATGGAGCTTCGGGCAAAAGCTCTGTGGGGGTGGGCATCGTGCTCGTCAGCCCACAGTGAACCAGAATCGAGCAAGCCGTCGAGATCCTCTTCCCCGTCACAAACAACCAGGCAGAGTACGAGGCCATAGTGGCAGGCTTGCGCCTTGCCAAGGAGCTGGGGATCCGTGATGTCCGGGCTTTCACGGATTCAATGGTGGTCGCGTCGCAGATTCGAGGCGAGTTCGAGGTGCGCGACACCACCTTGCAGAAGTACTTGATAAAAGTGAAAGGGTTGATGGGAGGCTTCCAGTCCTTCTTCGTCGAGCATGTGCCAAGGGAGGAGAACTCGGCAGCAGATCGCCTCGCCAAGTACGGGCCAAGGGCTGGAGGAACTATCACCGAGCTGTTCCGCCCGTCCATTGAAGAGGGAGAGATGATGGAGATCGAGCAACGCCCCTCGTGGATGGATCCCTTCGTGGCATTCCTGGCCAGCGGCCAGCTCCCGGCAGACGAAGGGGATAAAAGAAGATTTTGGTACAAGGCGGCATACTACCTCCTGCAAGATGGGGAACTGTACCGCAAGACCATCTCGGGCCCCCTGGCCAGATGTGTTTCTGAAGACGAAGTACCCCGAGTGTTGGAAGAGATCCACTCGGGAGAGTGTGGAAGTCATTCTGGGACTCGCACTTTGGAGCAGAGGGTCTTGAGGCATGGTTACTTCTGGCCTACTATCCGGAAGGATGCTGAGATCTTCTCGAAGAAGTGCCAGAAGTGCCAGCTCTTCGCCCCCCTTCAGTTGCAGCCGGCCCAGCAGCTCTGATCGATCATCTCCCCATGGTCGTTCGCCATCTGGGGGATGGACTTGATCGGCCCTTTCCCTCAAGCCAGTGGACAACGAAAGTTCGTTCTCGTCATGATCGACTACTTCTCCAAGTGGATCGAGGCCAAAGCCCTGGCCAAGACCACCTCTCAAGTCGTGAAGAACTTCATCTGGGGAGAGATCGTCTGCAGATTCGGGATCCCTCTCGCCATCATCACCGACAATGGTCCCCAGTTCGCCAGCTTGGAACTGGAGGACTTTTGCAGGCAACTAGGAACCGACCTCCGATTCGCTTCCGTGCATCACCCAAGGAGCAATGGCCAGGTGGAGGCCGCCAACAAACTGATCATCAACCTACTGAAGAAGAAGGTGGAGAACCTAAGAGGTAACTGGGCAGACCAGCTCCCCTCGGTCCTGTGGGCTCTGAGGACCACTCCTAGCTCAACCACAGGGGAAACACCGTTCAAACTCTCTCACGGGTCGGAAGCTCTCATTCCAGTAGAGTTCGAAGTCAGAAGCCCAAGGGTGGTAGCTGCAGAGGACGGAAACGAAGAATGGCGACTAGAGAATGAAGAGGTTCAAAAGCTATCTCTCGACTACATCGAAGAACTCCGAGATTTAGCTTCGGCCAGGCAAGAGGAGATCAAGCGCCGGATGGCAAAACATTTTGACAAAAATGTCCGCCTCAAACAATTCCAAGCAGGTGATCTGGTCCTGAAAAAGGTGGACGCAGCAGGAAGGTCTGCGGCCGTCGGGAAGCTCAACCCGAACTGGGAAGGACCTTTCATCATCCAGGAAGCACTCCTGACAGGAGGATACCGCTTGCAGAACCAGGAAGGCGAGCTGCTAGGGAGTACCTGGAGCGGCGATGACATGAAAAGGTTTTATCCCTAAGGGGGAATATGTATATCCCATCCTTGTAAATTCATTTCTTTGAATAAAATCTGCATCTCCTTGAAACATGGGACGAGGCAGCTTCTTTCGCATCAACAAAGTTTTCAAAATAAAGAAGTCAGGTGAAGTCAATCTCCACGCTAGGTTGGAAAATGAGCCTCCGACTTGACCCTCGTAAAAACTCAGAACGGATGATGGGACAGTGCCTCGGGTGTGCGTTCCCTTAAGACCAAGCCTCTGCAATGACGGCCGAGATCAGCTCCCCCCTTGCATGTTGGCCGCGGTTCCCACCGACTGCATTTCTCGTCCGACTGTAGAGATTACCAGGAAGAAGTCTGGACGCCGACCTTCCGATTCGGCGAAGGGATGATCGATTTCACTAGCTCAGGGGACCCTTGAAAAAAGGCGTCATGTACCCTCGAGAGCTAAAAAGCTCGCAGCAAAGCATTTCATTTTCGAAATTATTGTGTCAGATCATATGAGTTATTGTGCCTAAAGTGTGCTTAACTCCCTGCTAAACTCATCGAGCAACAGGAAGCAGGTCTGATCCACATACAGCAGCCAAGTAGGATGGAGGCCTCGGGATGGTATGTCCCCTTGGACCTCCCCGACTGCCACTCCGTGCTTGACGTCGTCCTACATCAACATTCACCGCCGCAGATAGGAAGACGAGCCTCCGACTTGACCCTCGTAAAAACTCAGAACGGATGATGGGACAGTGCCTCGGATGTGCGTTCCCTTAAGACCAAGCCTCTGCAATGACGGCCGAGATCAGCTCCCCCCTTGCATGTTGGTCGCGGTTCCCACCGACTGCACTTCTCGTCCGACTGGAGAGATTACTAGGGTAAAGTCTGAAAGCCGATACCCCACCTTGAGAATGGGAGCGATCGATTCGATCGGCCAAAGGATGGAGACGTTCCAGCACCCAAGTAGGATGGAGACCTCGGGAGGGTGTGTCCCCTTCGATCTCCCCGACCGTCATTCCCTACTTGACGACATCCTCCGTCGACATCTGGTATCCAAGTAGGATGAAGGCTTTGGGATGAGGTGTCCCTCCGGACCTCCCCGACTGCCGTTCCCTACCCCCTTCTCTCATAAAAAACTCCCTTAAATATCATTAAATGATTTTTATAGGCTCTTCGCCAGGTACAGAGCGAGGCCTTGAGAGCATGTATCCTTCGGAACCCTCCAAATCGCCTCCACCAAGGGAGATATTGAAGAATACGAGCATACACGCGCGAGTACCTAGGCGAGCATACACGCGCGAGTACCTAGGCGAGTATACACGCGCGAGTACCTAGGCGAGCATATACGCGCGAGTACCTAGGCGAGTATACACGCGCGAGTACCTAGGCGAGCATACATGCGCGAGTATGATATGCGAGTATACAGGTGCGAGAATGAAGAAATGCTCCATCTCGCCGCGATCCTAAGAGCCTAGCGAGCACTCACTCTCGCCTCGAGCCTAGGAGCTTAAGCGGCATTCAGACAATAAAGCAAACACCAAGGAAACAGACGAGTAAAAGTTTTTGACTTTTTTGTATGTAAATATTTGATGTCTATAACAAAAGAATCTTCAAGGTGTTTACAAAAGGTCGCCGGGCGAGCAAAAAAGGGTGC
Source organism: Dactylorhiza incarnata (assembly GCA_033032865.1). Classification (NCBI taxonomy): domain Eukaryota; kingdom Viridiplantae; phylum Streptophyta; class Magnoliopsida; order Asparagales; family Orchidaceae; genus Dactylorhiza; species Dactylorhiza incarnata. Next base: position 3,004,469 of record JAWHQI010000123.1, on the reverse strand, counting down.
CCAGACGACTAGGCGACATTCTCGCCATCAATATCTACATCTGGCTCGCCGCCACCATCGTCGTCATCAACATCATCATCGCCATCATCATCATCATCGTCATCCTCGTCCCCGGAATCGTCATCCTCTGAGGGTGCTCGCAAGGGGGAGGTGGACTCCTCGGCGAGCAGCGGCGGGATGATGTCCTCCACTGTCAACTCCATTGCCGCCGGCTTCAGGAGATCGTCCGCCTTCAGCTGACTCAGGATGACGGTCCCAGTAGCTCGCGCGATCTCTCGACGAACGCGTGGCATATCGTCGCCATGCATTCGGATCTGCTTGCCGACCCTAGAGGGGCCCGCCACCGATGGCTGTTGCTCGGCAGGCCGAGTTTCCAGCTCAGCGATGCGAACTTGGGCGGCCTCCAAAGCCAGCCGAGTGTCATCCAGCTCTTTCTCCAGCTGGGACATCTTTGTCGCCATCTCCACCTCGCCGATCTTCAAAAGCAAGAAGACACACAAAGTCAGCAAGTTATTCAGCAAAATGGCGACTATCCCGGAGGCGAGTATCATAGAGAAGCGAGTACCTCATGCTCCTTCGCCTTGAGCCCCATGGCGATCATTTTCTTTGTGCTGATCCAGATCACCTCCTCGTACTCCAGCAACCTCCTCGCCGTCATGTGCGCCAGCTCGGCGGAGCGCAGCAGAGATCGCGAGGTCTGGTGTGCCAAGTACTCGGCAGGCTCCTCTCGCAGCCTCTCAGCGTCCTCACGACCATAGATGGCATGAAGCACATCAAAGGCCTCGCCCTGATCCTCCCAGTCCTCTGACCAGGGTGGAAGGTTGGAGCTCAGAGACACCACATGGTCGCCCTCCGACCAGGCGACTAGGCGGCGACCATAGGCGTCCTCACCACGAACACCCAAGTTGAAATTAGGGTGGGTATAGGGCTCGCCGGCCTCAGAAGGGTCCGCCTTCTTGCCAAGGTCCCGGTGGGCGACCTCCTTCTTCTTCCTCGAGGGCTCGGAGGGCTCGCCCCTCTCCTTCCGCTTCTTCGAAGGCCCAGATCCTTCGCCGATGATCAAGGGCTCATCGCCTCCTGGCGATAAGTCTATGGGCGAGTAGACCCCTTCCCCGCGAACAGAAGTCCCCGCACCTCCTGGTGTGGAAGCCGTCGCCTTCACCACCGCAGGAAGAAGCTCGCGCGGCAGGACATGGACTGCTGCAGCAAGAAGAGTAATAAGTCCAGTTAGTCGCCAAGATGAGGACGAAGAGCGAGTATTGCGAATACTCGCGCGGTGGATTACCTTCGCCTGCGAAAACCTCAGCGAGTTCATCTACTCGCCTCCTCCAGTACACCACATCAAGGCGGCGACCTTTGAAAGCATCGAGCAGCTTCTCGCCACCCTCGCTTAGGAAGGAAACCCCGAAGACGCTCTCCGGTGGCTGGAAGGACTTGTCAGGGACGGCTTGAAAGTCGCCAGCGATGACGACTATTCGCTCTCCCCAGCGATGATTCTTGTTAGCGGTGCCGGCCAGCGTGCAGACGTGGCTGCAGAGGAAGACGACGCCCTCGCCAGTCGCCATGAAATGGAATACTCGCCTAAAGACCGACAGGTCGAAGGCTATTCCCTGGTCGCGCAGGTAGCAGAGGAAGCCCACGACCATCGCCACCCCATTGGGGTTGATCTGGGCAGGGACTATCCCAAAGTAGCGGAGTATCTGGGAGAACTCCGTCCACAATGGTAGTCGCAAGCCCACCTCGAAGTGGCGAATAGGGATCACCCGCTCATTAGTCAAAAAGGTGTTTAGTCGCTCGCTCTGGCGAGGAAGCCTCGCGACATACCCTGGCGGGAGGTACTTCGCCCTGACGACCTCCAAATCTTTCTCATTCGTGACTGCCTTCTTGAAGATGGTCGCCGCAAAATTCTTGGCGTGATTGGCACGCCGGATGGTCGCCTCGTCAGTCATCTTTGAAAGGAAGGAAAGAAAGGCGAGTATCAAAGAAGAGAAGGGGAAAGTGAGACGGAGGATACTCGCGCAAGAGTTAGGAAATCGCCAAAGCGTAATTAAGACTCACCCACCCCCCCCCCCCCCCTATTTATAGTGGTCGGGTAGCTTGGCGTATCGAGCACGACGGCGCGATCGGGAATAAGGGGGTGGCGAGTATTAAGTTGAAGTCGCCAGCTCAACAACGCGCGTCAGCAGGAAGTCGACCTCCAAGGCGAGAAGACCTGCAAGAAAGAAACATGAACGAAGCTCGACATGCATAGGCGACGGGCGGACAATACTCGCAAAGGTAAAAGAAGATAGAAAAAATCAAGAAAACCATCGCAGAAGAAGAAAGCAAAAGCAAGTAATAAAAGGCGAGTTTCTAATACTCGCCGAATAAATATTAAAAAAATAGTTCAGCAGTACAGGGATACTCGCCAAAAGGCGACATGACCTAGAAAGAAGAAAAATAAAGAAAAAGCAACATCTACGGAGGAGCTTGAAGGTTCGCCTGAGTGTCTGGCTGTTGAGGTTGTCGCCCGACCCATCCCAAGCCGCGAGCTCGCCTGAAGTGCTCGGAGGCCACAGACATCGCGTCCTCGCCCTGACGTAGCTGGTCTTCGATCCTCGCCAGCCGACCAACCGAGCCCATGCTCGCGCGCATCCCCACCAGCTCGTCATGGTGCAGTTGTTGGCGATGTTCGAGCCTCCCAAGTCTGCGCTCAAGCTCGTTGACCGACTGAAGGCGAGATTCCGTAGCGACCAGCCGAGTATCGAACTCTTCCAGTCGAGAAACCCGCGCCTCCAACTCAGCCAGGCGACGATGAGCATCGCTGCTCGCCAGACGCTCTATGCGTGACTCCACTTCAGTCAAACGACGATGAGCATCAATGCTCGCCAAGCGCTCAACCCGCGATTCGACATCAGTCAGGCGGCGATGAGGCTCGCAGATCGCTAAGCGCTCCAGCTTAGATTCCAACTCTAGGATTGCGCGAGTAGCCCTCTCCTGGTACTCGCGAGAAGGAAGCCCGACCGCGTCGATCAAGGCTCCTATGGGAGTACGAGCACGAGCTGCAAAGAGGGTAAAAATATCAGAGCTTTGACGACTGAAGGAACCAAGTGAAGAAAGTGGCGACTATCAGGAATGGCGACCAAATACCTGGCCGAGGACTACGAGAGCGATGGCGAGGAGAGCCCCTGCCTCGCTGGGGAGACGTGATGTGATGATGATCGCCTCGCCGAGCAGGATGGGATCCAGCCGTCTGATCCCGGCTAGGAGGCGCGTTCCCACGACCGCGACTATCGCCTGGTCGTCCTCCTCCCCTTGGAGGAAAGAAGCCCGAGGAGCCCCCAGTCCCGCCACGGCGCGAGGACTCGCCCTGATGAGTAGAAGGCGCAGTAGAAGTCGAAGGGCGCTGGTCGCCCTGAAGAATTTCGGAAGGAGGGAACGGAGGAGGTGGCGGAAGCCCGCCTACGGGCAGTTGCGAGCTACTCGCTGTCCCCACAAACTGAAGAGGCGGTGGTGGTGGAGGCGGAAGCACGATGCCCGCCAAAGGAGCACGTTGTTCGCTCATCGGCCTCTTCTCCAGCGAGGAGCTGTGAAGAACTCGCCCTGAGCGACCTCCACCCCTAGGCGAGATCATGGGCGACGATCTCAGAGGAGGTACAGCTAAAGGCTCCTCCTGAGCACCAATGGTGGAAGAATCTGCGAGCAAAGAAGAGATATTCAGCAACCCGGACCAAGTCGAGGTCAGTTAAAAAAGGTGGCGAGTAGATTAAATCGCACCTCGCACAGAAGCGAGATTCTCCAACGGATTCTGGGCCACGATCTCAGGAACGCTCGCCCCCTCGGCGACATTTGGAGCAGGAGGATCAGCGGCCGGCGAGTCGCCCTCATTAGAGAGCCCCAGGTCGTCCAGCAGCTGCTGGTGTTGGTCGCCCAAAGGAGCAGCGACCTCTTCCTCGGCGGCTTTCTTCTTCTCCTTCTTCTTCTTCTTCTGGGCGAGCCTCTTCCTCTTCTTGGAAGATGGAAGGTCGCCAGATACGGGATCCAGGCGAGGAGGGAGCGAAGAGCCATCAAAAAGGCCGACAAGACCAGCCATGGCCGCCTTAGCCTCGGCAGCATAGTCGCGCACCATCTTGAGCGAGTTCAGAAAAGACGTGCCATCAGAGACCCATGCCCCTCTATTTATAGAGCTCGAGCATCGGCCAGCGAGATGGCGAGTATAGGCCAAATACTCGCCAGAAAGACAGCTCGTCGAATAAGGGTTGGATGATTCTTTCCGAGCAACTACGTTACTCGCAAAGAGCGGGGATTGTGTACAACCCTCATTCTCCGAGGGTGGACCCCCCCCCCCCCCCAAGGCCACGTAGGCAGAAGTCAAAGTCAAAGAGGTCAACACAGAGCCCGGCAGTTCAAGGCAGAGAAGAGAAGACCTCGGCGAGTATGCAGGCAATACTCGCCAAGTTGGCGAGTATGGAATAGAAGACCTGGCGACTATTGGCCCGGCGTGTGCGAGCAGCACCCAATACTCGCCAGATGGGCGACTATGGCATGATACTCGCCGAGTAACCCATAGTCGCCGGGTTGGGGGCTGGACTATAAACCCCCCCCCCCCTACCCCTTGGTTTTCCTATAAATAGGACCCCAGGGGTACTTGGATTGGCACCTGGACTTGAGCTTTCGAAACCCTGCTCTTGCATTCTGGAACCTGTCGCACTTGGCCGCTACTCCCGGTACTAGCCAAGTCGGTGCCTTCCTCGTACCCTGCTCGGTCGTTCTTTGGTCTTGGAGGGGAAGTCTCTTCGGAGCTTCTGGGTACGTGGTGAGACCTCCCTGCCGCAGCACCTGGGGTCCTGTTTGTTGCTCTTCTAGCTTCTTCGTCGTTGCCAGCCAAGCCATCTCGTCGGGCTGCTGGGCGAGTAGCCTCCGGCTGCATCGGTCCAAATCTTGAGGTCAGGATTTTCCTGGTGTCAACACTAAGTAATAACTACATACAGAGTCATAAGAAAATATGTATTTCGCACAATTTTATTAGCACAATAAAATAAATAAGTACTCAAATTAAGAGATACAAGTCCAAAAAATACTGCAGAAAAATGAACTACGAAAATCCGCAGGAGTAATATGAACTTGGCTGCAATCTGTAAAACGGGCGCACAAGATTCGTATCAGAACGAACCTTCGTCGTCGTCAGAAGACCAACCGCCGCCACCACCACCGAGAAGAGATCCAAGTCAGGACTTGACCTTACCGCGAACGCGCAGCCCACCAACATTACCACTTGTGCACAACCGCCGCCGCCTACGAGCATGCAACCATCAAGCACCGCGCACCTTGTCGCAGCCCGCGAATATGACGCATTGCCGCTACCCGCACGCTTTCGCTCTTCGATGATGCAGCCCGCAATCTGATGTCGACGGCCACCGTCTCCTTCGGTCGTGCACTACCACTCTCCTCTTCAAAGTTTTACCTCTCTTTGGTTTGACTTTTTTGTATGTCTCCATAGTTTTGCTTCCCTCTCCTTTTATAGAGCCAAAATTCAATAACAATGGAGCATGAAACACATGTTGTGGCCTCTTTCCTAGAAGCTTCTCATGCATGCACTCATTCAAAGCATATGGACGTCTAGAAAAAAGTCTTCAGTGGTGGCCGGTAGGTGAGAAATGTGAATCTTGTGGGTTTGAAAAATCAGACCAACTCAACATGCCCTACTAGGAGTGCAAAAAAGTCCCTTCGGGCCCAGGCTGGGATCAGGCCCTGCTCAAACTGGGCTCGGGCCTTAGCAATATAAGGGGTTTGTTGAGCCCACAAAATCGGGCCCAAGCTGGCATCAAAACTAATGGCTAGTTGCTGCCAAACGGCTGCAATTGATGTCGTTTGGCAACATGATTGTTGGGCGCCAGACCAGCATTTAATGTTGGGCTGGCCGCTCGGCATTTAAATGCTTGGTAGACAGCCCAGCACTTAAATGGTGTGGGTTGTCCGCCCAGCGTTTAATCGGATTTCCAGGCGGACCTGGGCCTGGCCAAGGCACTAGGCGGAGCACTGGCTAAATATGGGGTCCTGGGGAGCCCCCTTAGGCAGGCCCGGGCCTAACCAAACCTGGGTCTGGGCCAAATTTTCATATCTACGCCCAACGCAGAGGCGAAAGCATATTTTTCGCTAGCGTCTTTGTTCGTCGTCGAACGGACTCGTCTTCCTTGTCTCCGACCACTGTGAAGCACCCAAGACTAGCGGCATTTAGCCATTTCATGTAGTCTTCTTTTGTCTTGTTCTTAACATTATCATATGTGATTCATTTTAAACCCTAAACGACGTCATTACGATATTGACGAAATCCACTTCGAAGTCAAAGAGATCGTGTTTGAATATTCAGATAACAGGTTTTATTTCGTAGATATTGTTAGGTTTATTAATATATATATATATGTCCGCGCGTGTCGGGACCGACTCGGAATGACCCGACGGGTTACATGTCACTAGGGTTAGGCTCTACGCTAGAGATACTATATAAGACCATTCCACACCGATGAGCCTTAGTGGACTATCTTGAGTAGAGCACTCCAACATTCTCAAGATATTTTACTAAGGTTCATCAGTATGGAATGACCTTATATAGTATCTCATCCGGATTCGTCTTCCTTAACTTAGAGAAGAGTGTTATTCCACATTTGATAACACGATTTGACTTGTTTTGGACCTTCTCCTGTTGATTAGTTTCATTCCACCTTTGATGAGTTCCAATTAACCCTAGAAGAACAATAATCATGACATCACATATATGAACACAGATATAGTTGCGTTGTTCAGAAGTCTAAAATCGTTTCACTTAGAAACAGTTAATAGATTCTGCGGTTGAACCTAAAATACTCTACTCAAAATATCATCTTAGCTTGATTAAAGTACTACGTTCTTATTTGTAGAATTAGACACGTGTACATTTTCCATGGTTGAATTCATTCTGAATGAAGTTCACTGTTGAAAATTACAGAAGTTGCTGCTGCTGGAGGAGCACGTGCAGATTGGGATCCTGACAAGGATGATCTGCTGGATGATGGTTTCTAGAGTATTTGTTTGGTTTTTCTTTCTTTGGCTTAAAGCACTGTTTTAGCTCTCTTCTTTTACCTGTTTATTTGGATTATTTCCTGCTCTTTTGTTGGTCATGAGACATTAGGTCTTCTGGTACCTATTTCTCTGATTGTACTTTTGACTTTGATGTGATGCTGCTTAGTTTATGTTTTATTCTTATGCGTGCATACATACTTTTGTTTCTTTTCAGTCCGATATGTTATAACAGGTGCTTCAGATACGGTTGTGTAATAAGTCGAATTGGTTGAACACTACACACACCAACCCCTTTTCCGACATTGGGTTTACCGCGGACATAGGAGGAGATTGTTAGGTTTATTAATATATATATGTCCGCGCGTGTCAGGGCCGACTCGGAACGACCCGATGGGTTAGGTGTCACTATGGTTAGGCTCTACGCTGAAGATACTATATAAGATCATTCCACACCGATGAGTCTTAGTGGACTATCTTGAGCGGAGCACTCCAACATATATTACAGTCTCCTATCTACTATATTGTAGGATATCTGAGATATCGGATTTGTATCCGAGATATTTGATTTATATTTAAAATATTCTATTCTGAGATATTTAATTTGCATCTGAGATATTCCATTACCATTTGAGATATTCTATTACCATCTGAGAACCTACAATTATTTTTTTTCTTGAATGTCAGGTCCAGCAATGATGTATAACGCAAATAACAAACCTAATATTTGAAGCTCGAGATGTTTTGCGTGATTGTGTCACCTTTTTGTTCTTCGGCGAGACCTATAGTTCACAAAATGGGTCAGAATTTTTCAAAAAAGTTGGAAGATGTTGAAATTCTTCTGTTGTTTCATTGTCCGACTACGCCGAAACATTCAAGTTTTGTATTGGATGATTGTGTTACAGACGAACATAAAAATTTAATACTCTGAAGAAATCAAGTTTGCAAATGAAATGGTCATGATCGTTGGTTTTTCCAACAGATCAAGAACTGCATGTGTACTATGAATACGAATCATTCTCTGTCATGACCAAAGAGAATTTAAAAGACAAGATGTTGCAAATTTACACTGTTGAGTGCATCGTTGAATATAATGACTTGAAACCTACTTACTACATGTTATATGCAACATATTATTTTATTTGCAGCATCAATAAAATTTCAGAGGAGTATGTGTGATTGTCTGACCCAGCTATGTTTAGTAAATACAATTGGTCAAAATCTATTCATGATATTTTTGTATCAAGTTTAGGTACCCTTTCAGAGATTGGCTAATGATTGCTCTCATGTATTGCTTGTAAGTAGTGTGTTTCTTATGTTTGGTTAAGTAATATTGTAAGCACATTGCTAAATAATCTTTTTGTTCCATCACATGGATATGAGTTATTGAATATATATATGTGTATTGAAGTCTCAACATTCCAAGAGAAAGGACCTCATATACAACGGTGGATTAATGCTAAAACTTTTCCACTTAGTACAATTGTGTCCTCGCAAGCAACTATCAAGGCATATATAGTATGATAAATTACTTTTCATGAATTTATCTTGTCATGGATTTATCTTCACGTATTTATGTTTGTTATCGATTTATGAGTAACTTCCAGGTTCTAGAAACATTTGAAAACATGACAAATAATGATTTATTACTATCGGTACACCCACTATTCTTCAAGTACTTGAAGTCATGCACTCAATAAAAGATAAAATGGTAGCCAGTTATGATAAAATGATTGCATGTTATGAAAAGATGGAAAGTAAAATAGATATGTTAACCATCATTGTTACTCATGTTAAAGAAGCTCTCCATAGTAGTACTTCACCAAAGGGTTATCCAGATAAGTCGTCTTCACTGCGACTTCAATAGTTGTTGAGTTTGCGCAGCCAAAATGCACAAACTAGGAGAACGTTGACCCCTATTGGGCAGAGTACCCTAGGACGATGCTCATTTTGGAGGAGCAATTTGTGGTAACCCAGGCAAGGATGGGCGCAATCAAATCTATGTCGAAATTTAGTTATCGGTCTTTACATTCATTAATCATGGCATACTTAGTTGTTATCAATATTTTGCGGGAATCATCTTACTTTCAAAAGTTTTAGGATCTTTGGAATGCGACATTTCATGAATGATTTACTGACTTCAGGTTACGTAACAGACTCCTTACACGATTGCAAGCATATTTATATTTATACTATATCTAAGGAAACACCGTTTGGTGAAACATTCATATTTCTGATTTTATCCCCTCTGTATTACATCTCTTACAAAATTTTAAAAATTTGTAATTTTTTTGATGTGTTATTTTTTTAATTTCTATTAAATTTTATATTCAGCAAAAAAATCACAAGGACAGTGGAGTGGCGAGTGTACTATCGCATCAGACCATGGGGAAACCTCGTGTAGGACTTCTTGTAGTATAATAAAGAAAAAATATCATTTTGTGAAAAAATATCTTTTCGATTTTCACTTCCTTTATTAGCTTTCACAACTCCTTAAAATAATAATCAATTTATGTATTTTTAGAAAAGTGAGACTCATACATGTTCCCTCCTCCCCTCCATTTTTATTTTGTATTCGAGAACAAAAATTTTCAAGGGGATGACGAACGCTGCGTGTATTGTTGCTTTTGGAGTACTGGGAAACCATGCATACCTTTTTTTTTAGATTTTCTCAATCATTGCCTTTGTTTGATGCTTTGTATGACTAGGCTACAACACTGGAATAATTAGTGATGGGAACGTGATTTCATGGGCGCTTAAATTGTGGGTGATGAAACTCTTTAAAGAAAATTCTTTTATGGTCCGTTCGGTTGGACGGTTTTCAGTCCCAGGAATTGGTTTTGCATTTAATAATTATTTTCGCCTTTTCGATTGGACGAAAACGAAGTTGGAATTGGAATTGTCCACAACCGCAAAATTCATTTTACGCATGGTCCAATTCTTATCTCCCGCCTTGTTTTTTCACGCAGTCACCATCTTCCTCCACCTCCTCCTCCGTTCGGTGGAGCTTCGAACAACCTCGATGAGAGAAGGAGCTTCGAATAGCTTCTAGGTAGAGCTTCCTCCTCTTCTTTCTCTTCTTCTTCTTCCTCTTTCCTTTTCCTCCTCTTCATCTTCCTCTGGTTATGACGATTTCCCGTGCCAATTCTAAACCTTCCTGCACCTCTTCTTCTTCCTCTGGTTTTGATGATTTTCGTGTCTCTTCTTCTTCCCACGTCTCTTCCTCTTCTTCTTCTTCCACTGGTTTTGACGATTTCATGTGCCTCTTCTTCTTTTACCCGCGCCTCTTCCTCTTATTCTTCCATTGGTTTTAGCGATTTCATGCACCTCTTCTTCTTCCCGTGCCTCTTCCTCCTCATCTTCTTCTTCCTCTAGTTTTAACGATTTCCTTTATCACTTACCTCTCCCCCCCTCGTTTGTGCAACTGTGATCCCTCATATGCTCAACAAGCATTTGGATCTTGCCCTTGAGCTGCAACACTCAACGACAGCAAGTATACCTGCCACTCAAATTTTTTGGTGATTTGGCTTTTGTGAAAAATGAATGTGTGTTGTGTGAAGCCATTAACATCTTCTTCATGAATTTTTTCTATTTATGATGATTGTAAAAATGGATGTGTGGATGTGATTTGGATTGTGTGAAGTCATTAACATCTTCTTCTTGATTTGCAATGGATTGCGTGAAGCCATTAACATCTTCTTCATGATTTGCAATGAATTGTCTGCACTTCTATGTGTGTGTGCGCATGTATGTAATGTGTGTGTATGTGTTGAGTGTGTGTGTGTGTGTGCGTGCATGTATGTGATGTGTGTGTATTGAGTTTGCGTGTGTGAATATGTGTGTGTGTGTGAGAGAGAGAGTATGTGTCATGTGTATTGTATGTGCATGATTGGTGAGTGTGTGAATGTGCGCTTGTGTTATTATGACTTGTTTGGCTTAATTTATCTCTGATCTAGTTTACGCTTTATGGGTAAACACAAAGAAGACGGTGTTAGTGCAAATTGGGAGGCTAACGATGTTTTGATTTTTTGTGACTTGTGCTTGAAAGAAATTAAGTTGGGCAATTGCCCAAACATACACTTTAGCAGGGATGGGTGAGCCAACCTAACAACAAATTTCTTTGCTCGCACGGAAAAGTCGTATGATAGAAATCAAATAAGGAACATGTGGGATCAGCTAAAAAAAGATTGGAAGTTATGGCGAGAGCTTAAGGGCCGTGAGACGGATTTGGGCTGGGATCCAATTCGCAAAATTATTGCTGTTTCAAAAGATTGGTGGAAAAACGTCTAAAAGTATGTTTTTTTTCTTCTTTCTAAGGATTGATCTTTTACTATACTATTGTGGATAATTTGTCTAATACATATTCATTTCCATGTCAGGTTCATCCGAATGCAAGAAGTTCCAGTTTTCTGATATATCCACTGAGTTAAAAGAGAAGCTAGATATGATGTTTAGCCAGGTCGTTGCAGCTGGAGATCTTGCATGGGCTCCAAATTCTAGAATTTTTAAGCATGAATCAATTGACGAACATGACTTGTCTGCTGGAGAAGACACACATAACATGAACGAGTTATCAAATTCTGCTGAAGCAGGGACAAAGCGGAAAAGAAAAAGTAAGATGACAAGCAAGAGGGCTTGCAGTTACATTGCATATTTTAGGTAATAATGTCCCAATGCAAATTGCAGGCGAACGATTCCAACACTCCACAGAAACTATAAGTAGATTTTTTCCAAAGAGTATCACTGCTATTAAGAGATTATCTTCTGATGTCATCACGCCTGTAGATCATCTTTTCAGTGATATCCCCCCTCCCCCCCCACAAATATTTAATGATGCTCGATACATGTCGTTCTTTAAAGACTGTATTGGAGCTATTAATGTGTGGATGCTCAAGTTCCCGCTGATCACCAGGCTTCCTACATTGGTCGGCATGACACAACAACACAGAATGTTATGACGGTTTATGATTTCAATATGTGTTTCACATTTGTAATAACTGGTTGGGAGGGTTTTACTCATAACAGCCGTATATTTCATCATGCCCTTATGGACCCGAGTTATAATTTCCCGTATCCGCCACCAAGTGAGAATTTTATTTTTTGAGATTTCAGCAGTTTAAATTACTGTGATTATTATTCTCACATAAATAATTCTTAATTTTGTTTGAAAATATTATGCAGTTGATGCCGGATATCCACCTCAACGTGTTTTTTTAAAATCATATTCAGGCACACGATATCATTTACCAATTTTTAGAAGGGGTAGTAAGCCTATACAAGGACGTCGAGAAATATTCAACCGGGTTCACTCTTCCTTACGTAGTGTTATAGAACGATCATTCAGAGTATGAAAAAAGAAGTGGAAGATACTTAGGGATATGTCGTCATATAGTTTGGCAAAGCAACAAAACATTGTGATTGCAACAATGACTTTGCATAATTATATTCACAGACACCCATCCCGCTCAGACGCTCATTTTCGGGCTTGTGATGAAGACGAGCATTTAATTTACCCAGCAGGTCTTCAAAGAAGAACAAGACAATTTAATGAAAGATCAATTGTTAGAGGGATTCGAGTTGGTGTTGAAGAGATGTCGGCGCCCCATGACTCGATTGCCGAACAATTACACAGAGCTTGAATGTATTCGGAGTATCTGCGTAGTCAACAAATGTATTTCGAGTTTTTGATATTTTGATGTTTGCATGTATTCTGAGTTTATGCATATGTTGATGTACATATGTTTTCTAGTTGGCTTGTGTAAAAGTGTGTATTTTTCAAGTTGATAAATTCTCTGCTCTTAAAAGGTATTTTGCCAAATGATTCACTGTTGTGAAAAGCTCTGCAAACATAGAGTCTGTTTGGGACAGCTCTGGCGGATGGAAAATCTCGATTCCAACCGCCAGAGCTGTTTTTTATCTGTTTGTATGCGCAACTTTATCAAAATCACGGATTGAAAAAAGGTGTTTAAGCAGATTTTTTGAGCGCCGTTCAGACCGCGTACAACTCCCTTAAACACGTTTTTAAAGATTTGTTTCTTTTTAAACAGATCTTTATTTCCAGCAACTAGTTTTCAACAACTCCATTTACAAACCTAAATTTGCAACAACTCGTTTTAAAATAGGGCAATGTTATAAGCACATCAGTTTTGGCTATTCGCACACCAATTTCTGAGTTATTACGCGCCTTTTGAAAATAAGCTGTGTACATGCATTTTTAGGAAAAAGTGTTCAACACAAAATTTGTAGATCTAGTTGAGATCTACAACTTTCGTGTTGAACACTTTTCCTAAAAATGCATATACAAGACGTATCTTAAAAAATTCGCTATAGTTACGATCAGGGCGACAATACGTCTTGTGCGTGCATTTTTTGAAAAAGTGTTCAACACGAAAGTTGTAGATCTCGACGCGATCTACAATTTTTTATTGAACATTTTTTCTAAAAATGCATATACAAGGCATATTTTCAAAAGACGCGTAATAACTCATAGAAATTGGTGTGCGAATAGCCAAAACTGGTGTGCTTATAACATAGCCCTTAAAATAAAGCTTATATATATAAACTTTGTAAGTGTTGAATTGTAAGTTTTTCCACAGACTGGACGGAAGCGGGGCTTAGGCAGGGGAGCGACGTGTGACTTTATCCACATTTCACGCTTACAGTAAGGCAGGGAGCGGGCGAGCGAGCGAGCGAGAGAGAGAGAGAGAGAGAGAGAGAGAGAGAGAGATGTCAGCTACAAACGGCTGGGCGGCGCTGCGTCCGCCCCTTTTCGGGTCACAATCGTGCCTTGATCCCAATCAGTCCCCCTCGCCGCTGCAGCCGCTTCCTCAGAGGAGGAACGCCCTTTTAGGTCCAAGGGGAGCGGCTCTCCGGTGCTCCCTCCTCAGGGCCGGCCGAACCACAATGACATCCATCTCCTGCCGCTGCTGTGGCGGCGGCGGTGTTTGCTCGGAGTGGAATTGGAGTCGATGGAACCGCCATTTCTCAGAGATGGACCATGCCGAGAATTTCAATTCCGCTCTCAAGGTATATTTCATGGCTTTACCCCCCCCCCCCCCCCCCCCCCCCCCCCCCACACACACACACACACACACACACACACAAAGCAGTAATCCCCACTTTTTTCCCCTTCGTTTGAGGTTTGGTTTATTGAAGTTTTTTTGTTCGTTTTTCCAGGAGTGACCTGCCTTTTCTGCACCGATTATCTGATTAAATGTCGAATTCCTCCTTGCACTTTACCCCGAGCCTGAATCTTAATCGGAAATGGAATAGTTATAATTTTCCCTCGTTGCTATCAACAAAAAGACTAAAATTTCAGGCGAACGAATGTGCCATTAGCATATTGGCAGGGAAGCCCTAAATTTAAGGAGCTAGCTTATACCCGTACAAACCCACCTGGATTCTTGATATTGCAAAATTCAACTGTGCGTGAGATAGTAGTATATGGATTGGGTTCATTGCCATTGGGTTTTGGCTTGAAGAAAGATATATATATATGTATCTAAATTTATAATGAATCCTTAATATAGAGGAAAAATAGGTCCTTTTCTTGGAAAAGCAACTGAAATTTGATATAGTGAAGCCTTTAATATAGAGGAAACATTTTTAGGATTACAGGTACTCACGCAAAAATTCTTGAGAACACTAGGTTCTATGGTTCTTTTTGTATGACTATTTCACCACATCATACATTGTTCAGTCAATGCAGTCCAGTTTAATGAACTTGCTTCTCTCATTGGAAAGTGATTATCAGCCATCAGATCTATTCACGAGAATTCTCATGATCTCGTCATCTGTCCAGAGTATTAGACATGTTTGAATGCATGTCATGTTATGTAATGAGGATGTCTTATTTTCTTCCTTTCTCGATTAGGTATGATTATAAAAGTATTAGTCATTCTCTCTATACATAAAGGTGCATGCCAAGTCTTATTTAGTAACTAATCAATCCTATTGTGAATTAACATTGTGCCACCAACCATTAATTTTGTAGAGTCATTTGATTGCAGTAGCGCTGGTTCTCTTTAATCCAACTCCATAGACCACAACAGCTTTTGTGTTTGCGATCAAATCCATCGTTCTACCTTCTCCACATTTTTTTATCGGTGCCGTAAGATCCTTGTTTTTCTTATACTACTTTCTCCATCTTGAAACCCTCAAACATAATCTTTTCCGCCTCCAACAACTTTGCCATTCCCCCCCCCCCCCCCCCCCCCCCCCCCCCCCCTCTTCTTCGATTTTGACAACCTCGTTGACACCCCCTCCACAACCTACTTCACCTCCATTTCCACACCATGGTCGAAACTGCTCCATGTCAGAATTCGTTGAATGTCGCCAACAATTGCCACTGTTATCAAGCCTGAGCTAAAGATCGTCGTTGCTGCACCTGTTATTGACCAAAATTCATTTCTGAGATTGATTATGAATCTGGACTTGATATTTATAGTCGTTGTTTCTCAACAGACACAAATGAAGATATTGGTTGTTCGACAACCTCCTGTATTGTCGCTCCATTAACAACCGTGCAGATTTACTTCATATGCCACCGCCTACCTGCTCCAGTGCCAATTATGCAAATTGACTGTGTACAGTCTCTACTTGCCTGCTCTATTACCAGTCATATAGGTGGACTTGATACTACCTCCACCTCCACAACCACTTTATGAGATATTTTCCATATTAGTGACTTATAATGTCTTCCACCGACCAACTCCGAAGTCTCTAGATTCTTGACAAGTTAACCATTTACTAGCGTCTCCTATAGCCAATCCTAAATAACTAATCTGCGTCACTAATACCATGATCACTAGATTATTCTTAGGAGCACATGCTCTAGTTCACCTACACTGCCTCCTTGGCCACCTCCTTCAGCACCTCCTAAGGAGCAAAACTTCTTGCTGCTTGACTGAAAGGATGCATGATCATATAATGATATAAGCGACAAAACGATATGGTTATATATTGTCTAAGAAGAATGCATTGTTCTTTCCTTTATGACTTAGGTAGGGGTAGACATATATTATTGTCCCTCTCTTTCTCTATATAGAAGTACCTACCACTTCTTATGCAGTCAATCATGTAATGAATTGAAATTGTGTTGACATGGTGTCCATGTGGCATTATTTTGGGTGAATCATTTTTCGCAACAACATTGGTTCTCTTGCATCCATCTCCATAGACCGCAATAGCTTTGGTGTTTGTGATCAAATTCATCGCACGTTCTACCTTCTTTTCATCAGAAACACACTCGTTGTGCTCAATTTCATCACACGGCTGTTTGTATTTAAATGTTATTTCCTTCGTTTTTTTTTCCTTGTTACTTTTATGCATTTTTGTTGTGTCTAACAGTTTTGGCTATACAATTTTTCTAAGGATGTCAGCACTTATGCCCTAAGAAGTAGCAAGTCCACATGGGGTTCAAAACTTAAATTTACACTGCTAGTATTGTTGTATACACTATTATACAAACAGAGGAGTGACCTACCTTTATTTTTAATGAATGTCAACC
Source organism: Dactylorhiza incarnata (assembly GCA_033032865.1). NCBI lineage: Eukaryota > Viridiplantae > Streptophyta > Magnoliopsida > Asparagales > Orchidaceae > Dactylorhiza > Dactylorhiza incarnata. Next base: position 2,987,926 of record JAWHQI010000123.1, on the reverse strand, counting down.
TTTGACATGGTATCAGAGCCGAAATAGATTTCACTCATCTGCGCTTTCGGCCGTCTTTCGCTTTCGCCGTTTCTCCATTTTCTAAGCACTGATAGATCATCCGATCACTTGTTAAGCCTCATGCCCTTCCTTCCAGTAGACGCAAAAGCCTATTCCAGCGAGAAAACCCGCCTGTTGCGTGCTGTCATCTGTTACGTCGATCGACACCGATCAATTGGAATGGGGGCGTTGATCCCATTCCGACCGCTGGATCCACTCTAGTTTTCTTTCATAATTTTGTATCTCTCCTCACTATGTCATACTAAAGGGATCCTTAGATTTATTGGTTGGATCTTCTTAGATTTCAGATCTAGGTTTTTGGGCTTCTTCCCTCTTGCTTGAGAAAACAACTCTACTGATCAACTGACTCTTCTATGACCCTCAAATCTTCAGAATGACGTATTCTTTAGACTTGGCCTGTCCTAATGAGGGGTTTATCATTCTCTTCCGGTTCTGGTGATTCTGCGACCTATTTTCCAGCTACCGTTCAATTGGTATTTTGTTATTTGATTTAATCCCAAGTTTCTCTTGTCCTTTATCGTTGTTAGATATGTCAGATGTTGTTCATTTTAGGGACTGATCGACTCCCGCCGGATTTACTTAGATTAGTTATAATCACAATGCCCCTCAGATTACGACTATTCACAACGACAATATGAATTACTTGTCTTGATCGAGGTCCATTACTTTGGCACTTAAGAGTCGGAAGATGTTTGGTTATGTAAATGGAACACACCAGAACCCACACAGGATACTGCTATCTGGGGGCAATGTGTTCATTAGTCATTTCCTGGCTTATAAACACAATGCAAGAGTCGATAGCTTTTAGCTACTTGTTCCTTGATACCGTCACCGATATTTGGAAGAGGGCTACATCCACTTACTATAGAAAAGGGAATTTTGCCCAGATATTTCAACTAAAAAAGAAGACATTTGTCCTTCGTCAAGGCGATCGTCCTCCATTTGCCTACTATTCCGAGGTCATTCAATTATATCAAGAATATGATTACTTTGATTTCCTTACCTTGCTTTGCCATGGTGACGAGCTTCTCGTTAGGGTGTGCCGCAACAGTGTGTTCGAGTTCTCACATGGTCTTTATATTTGTGAACACTGTAGTAAAACTCCACATGCCCGAGAGACCTGCTTTAAGCTCCATGGCCCCCCCCCCCCCCCCCCCCCCCCCAAAGAGGACCTACCCTACGTGGAGGCTGTGGCCGTGGGAAATTCCAGGGGAGGGAACCTTCTCCCCACTGTGTTGCCATCTGACTGAAAGTTTTGAAGACAATACTGTGGGAATTCTAGTTCTGATTTCATTTCAGTGCCCATATCTCTCTCTCCTCTGAGGAAATACAGGCCTTCCGCAGGATGATGCAAGATCTCTTTACTGAGTCTTTTTCTGAACTGTTTTCCTTTGCCCGCACAGGTATTCCGAGTGCCCACTCTGCCACTGTTTACTCAACTTCTCACTGAATTATTGATTCTGATGTTGCATATCACATGACCGTCTCCTCTTTAGTTTTTTGTTTCTTACTTTCCACTATTTGGCAGAGAAAAAGTATGCATTGCCAATGAATCTCTTTCCTCCATTACAAGGAATAGATCCATTACCTATTCTTCTCTTACTTTAACCTCTGTCCTTCATGTACCAATCTTTACTCAAAAATTGTTATCTGTTAGTCACTTGACTGACTCCATGCAACACTCAATTACCTTTTTTCCCCTCTCATTGCATCTTTCAGGACCTGCAGACGAAGAAGGTGATTAGCTTTGGTTAGGATGCAACACAGTCTCTATGCGTTCCATCCTACTACTTCAGCCCAAGCCCTGCATGTCTCTCAAACTCCATCTTTGGACTATTGGCATCGCCGTTTGGGCCATCCATCCTCTGCTTGTATGAGATTTTTATTTCCTAGTTTCCCTTCTCATGTCTTACAGAACTTATCTGTAATGTATGCAAATTAGATAAACATAAGCGTGTTTCTTTTATGCATTCTTCATTTTCATTTACTATTCCATTTGTGTCATTCATTATGATGTGTGGCGGCCTTGCCCCATTTCTATTTCTAGTTATAAATGGTTTGTTACTTTCATTGGTTATTTTTCACGAACCACTTGAGTTTTTTTGATGCACCATAAAAATGAAGTCCGTTCTCTGTTAAAAAAAAAGTTCATACCATGATTTCTACCCAGTTTGGTGCCACCGTTAAAATCCTTCGCAATGATAATGGTTGTGAATACACTGATGCCTCCTTCGTAACATATTTGACTACCTTAGGGATAGTGCCCCAAACCCCCATGTTCATTCTCCTGCTCAGAATGGGGTCGTTGAGTGGAAGAATCACCATTTTCTTGAGGTTGCTCATTGCCTTTTCTTTAGCACGCATCTTCCTCGATACTATTGGGGAGATGCTGTTCTTACTGTTGCCTACCTTATTAATCGCCTACTTACTCGTGTCAAGGAACAAAACTTCTGTTCATACATTGAGTGTCTTTCCTACTCACCTTGTACTAAAAAGTTGCGGATGCCTTGAAAACATTAAATAAGTGACATTTATTTTCCTCATATTCACCTTAGATTTCATTGAATTTCTATTTGTTTTAAGGTTATAGAGATGTGTCTACACATTATTTTGTATTTCTTTGTAAGAGACCAAGGAAGGAACAAGTTGGAGCATATTGGATCATAATTGAGCTAATGGATGGACTTGAGACGAGAATAAGACATAAACAAAGGCATGAAAGCATCATTTGGAAACGCACGACCGACCACATAACTGTGCGTCTAAGCACACGTGCACACATGCGAGCATGTGCATGCTTTAACACGCCCGTGCGTTCACACACATGTTCGCGCGCCCTCAGTTCCAAACCAAATGCATGCTCGCGCGTTCTTCCAGAGCACGCCCGCACACCATCAAGTATGCCCGCGCATTCTTCCGGACTTCCCGACTTCCTTGGCAGTTACAACAAAGAACACGACCGTGCGTCCCCGATAATTATCTCCACTTCCTTGGCAGTTTCAGGCAGTTTCCTCCACATTGTGGGCATTTTGACGCCGTTATGACAAACACAGGGCTGTGCGTTTACACGCACTCCCATGCGTTTTGCCATTTATTATATATACTTGGAATTTTCATTTGAAAAGAAACTTTCCAATTTCTCCAGTCTTTGGGCCGAATTTCTTCACACCTCCCCATCACCTTAGAGTTTCTTAGGCTTATTGTAGAGAGATTTTAGAGAGAAAAATCATCGAAGATCGAAAGAACTATATTTGAAGTCCAAATTGGAGTCTGGCTTGTGGATGTTCTACATGATTGACGACCTTAGTAGTTTTTGTATTTCTATTCTCTCTTTTGTGAACTTTTTATCTGAACATGCAATTCTCTTTCTTTATCTTCAATTTTTATGTGGTTTACCGAACAATGAGAGACTAACTCTTTTATTGGGGTGATTGTGTAGTATCATCATTAAGATTATGATTTGTATGAGTGAATGCATCAAATTTCAAATATATTTTGTATGATTAGAATTCTATTCATGTGCCTAATGTGTACTCTAGACTCCAGTTTAGTTGGACACTACTCTAGTTTCGTGTGTAAGTGATATCAGACCATGATCAATTGATTTATGTATCCCGTGAATAACGCCATTGATTTAAATTCCTACATGCCACATGACACTAGTCTATGTAATAACTTCATTTCTAGGTATTGAATGTAGTTAGTATTTTTCACAGTGCATTAAAGCTTTTGATATCATTCTAGACACGTTCGGTCAACGATATGCCGTCTGTTAGGGAATTGTAATCGATTCCCCCGGACCAAGGTATTTTGACGTGCTTAGGAAATCTCGCCATCAATTATATAAAACTCTTTTTAAAATTATATCATTTCACTAATGATTAATCCTAGTTTTATTAATATTCTAAATCTCAATAGTTTTAACTTTAAATTAATTCTCTATTTTTAATATTTTGTAGTAAATAATAGTTTTATTTTCTTTTAAATATAATCAACCTAAAATCAATTGATTGTCTAGATACACTTTGTTTAAGTTAACTATATCGCAGTTCAATACAAAATCCCCGTGGAAACGATACTTTCTTATCACTTTGATTACTTATGTGACCGATGCACTTGCCGATGCATAACACGTTTGTTAAACGAGTACATCAAATTTTTGGGCGCTGTTGCTGGGGATTCTTGTGCAACAACTTTGCAGTTATCTTTATACATCTTATTGTAGATTGTATTTGTTTTCCAAATAAATAAATAAATTTCATTTTTTTATTATTGAAAAAGAGCCGATGAAGCTTGCGAATCTAGCTTAACATAAGCCATGAGCTATCCTTACTATAGTTCGTGCGGTGAATGGAATCACGAAAGTCTAGTGTCAAAATTGTAACTTCTTTCCATATACTTCACATTTTTTTGGAAAATTTTATAGCAAACAATTTAATTCTTACTCAAATTGAACATGGGATCATGTTTACAATAAAGTGACATAATGCGAACAACAAATCCCACCAAAAAGAAGATGAGATGGAAGAGTTGTTTGCCAAGTTAATAACTAGTTATGAAGTAAGCTTCTAAAATGAGGAAACATCTATAGTTAATTTGGCAAAGCAAGTTAGATTCTTGACGATTCTGATTGCTCATCGCTTTAAAGATTTTTCCATGGACAATACAAAAGAATCTCTTGAGAAGCACATGGATGTGATGTATATGGAAGATGGCGCATGCATCATGATATATCCCTTTTGAAATCGACCTTGACCCCAAGGTCGAGGTGTCATCCGCCGTCTAGTAGTGATACACTCTCGGGTTGATTGCTGCAGAGGTGCCCGATGTTCTGTCCGACGGCGCATCTGTGATCGCAAGGACGTCAAACTCAGCTATGCCGATCTCCTCCGAGTCATCGTCGATGAGGGAGCGGAACTCTTTGACAGGACAATCATGAGTAGGAGAGTATGATTGCTTGCAACGGAAGCACATACCCTTACTCCTCAAGTCATGATACTCTTGGTTGGAAAGATGGTGAGCATGGATAAGACGGTTGTTGCGTGGAGGCATAATGGGTGGGCGAGGTAGAGGAGATGGCGATGGTGGAGGTTTAGGATGGGGGCAAAGTATGGTTGGTAGGGGGTTTGTAAGTAGGCGATGCAAAATGAGGGTCCCCGAATGTCGCAAGAAATTCGGCCTCCACGAGTAGGGAGATGTTATGGGCCTACTCGGAGCGGTGGCCGTAGTAGTGGTCGGAGGCGGAGATGGTGGCGGCGGAGGATACAATGGAGCCTTAACCGCGGCTGCCTAAGCGGGACTTGCTCGTTAGAAGAGAGAGCTATCAATTATCTCACAAGGGGGAGAAGAACTAGAACTTTTCATTCATGCTGATACAAGACTCTTAAGGGTCTATTTATAGGACCCCCGGGTGACAAACCCATAATTACATCAAACATTAAAATATTAAAGATAAACCTACGATGTGACTAGACTTGACTTGATATAATATGATTATATCAACCCATTAAAATATTCAAGATAAACATACGACGCGACTTGGCTTCAAATATAGTAATAATAATATAATATGGCTAGATATATTAAAATATTAAGGCGGGGCACGTTGCTCATAACAGGAGAGGCCCATGGCTTTGTTAACGGTAGACGGATGGATGGTGCTGAGGCGAGCGCGGTTATAAGGTGGTAAGTCATGCATGAAATAACCCAAATAGTGGTCGCGCAGAAGACCTAGGACGTGGGTGACCAACTCGATAAATTTATCCATGTACGAGTCAATGGAGTCGGTCTGATGGACCCCGCAAAGGCGCTTGACCATGTTGTCAGAATAACAGTGATCATGTTGTTGAATGAGTGCCTCAGTGAGAGCTGCCCAGGTGAGGCCGGGAGAGGACCGACGGAGCCAACGAACCTAATGGAGGGCCCTCCCATGCCGATAAAAGCTGTGAAGACCTTTTGCGCCTGATGAGTCTGGTGAATGTTAAAATACTGCTCGACGTGGTCAACCCAACCTAGGGGGCCAATCCCGTTGAATGTGTATACTGGGGAATGACAGAGGATGCAATCCTACCAAAGCGGGTTCTCTAGGGGACAATGTATCGGGGGATCCCAAGGCAGAGGCAGCGTTAGGCTCGGAGTGCTGGCCGCGTTGTATGTTGTGGAGCATGGTCATAATCGAAGCGAACTACTTGACTTGGGCCTTGTGGCGAGAGTTGATGGTGGTGAGGGCGTGTTCGAGGGACTCCACACGAGATTCCATCGAGTGCGGGCCTTTGGCATAAGACGAACGACTGCAAAGAAGAAAGGCATGAACGACACAGGTGGGAGAAACGACCGACGAAAGTATGAGATGTCCAGAGAGAACGCGCGAGAAGAAGGGCGCAGCAGTGGGAGAAGCCAACTGCCGGAAGGGCGTGTGCAGGAGCTGCAAGAGCAGGAGTTGTGACGTGCGCAAGAGCTGGTGGTACCACGTGCGCAGGAACTGCAAGAGCTGGAGTTGCGACGTGCGCATGAGCTGGAGTTGCGACGTGTGCATGAGTTGGAGTTGCGACGTGTGCATGAGTTGGAGTTGCGACGTGTGCATGAGTTGGAGTTGCGACGTGTGCATGAGCTGGAGTTGCGACGTTGTCGTCAGAGACATACGTGGGAGTCGGATCCGCAGTCGGGCGAGGAGCCGGGAGCGGAGGGAGGATGCATGAGAGCCGATCGAGAGCGGAAGAGGCCGATCGAGAGCGGGAGCCGATCGGGAGCGGAGTGCGGATGCGAAGCGCGAGAAGGAGGGCTGTCGATCGAGAGCTGAAGATGCACATTGGCGGGATGCTGCCGGAGTCGTGAGCGGAAGATTGCACGATCGAGCGAGTGAGGCCGTCAATCGACATCTATCCGAGAGGAGACGAAGTGAAGCTGACGTCTATGAGGGAGCGGAAACCGCAGATCAGAGCAAATGTTACCAACACAAAATTAGCTTGCAATAAAACTCGAAAAATTGGATACACTCATGAGGAATTCTCGTGTCTAACCTCAGGAGGCTGGCTTCTCCTTGATGTTTTTCTCACAAGGAGAGATCTCAAACCCTAAGCATAAATGATCACTAAAACTCCAAAGCCTCATCCTTATATCGAGAGGGTGACTCACATACACATTACCATAATGCCCTTACAAATTAAAGATACATGCTGATCAAAAATACAAAATAAGATACTGCGCGTAATCGTCGCTGCGCATGCGTAACAGATTGCTGCCTTGGTGAGGCATTGCTAGCCTTATGAAAAATTCCAGAGCCGACAATCAGATCGTGGTGCGACACCGCGAGATACCGGGGTACAACATCCCGGTTATTTTCCTTGTTTCCATCCTCTAACCCACTCCCGTAGGTCTATTCCATCCATGCGCCTCTTCCCAGTCCCGATCCCAGTCGCATACCCCCATCACTCCAAATCCCGCACAAAGCGGCAAACCTCTCCTCTCCATCTCCATATCCAACCGCAAACTGCCTCCATCACCCATCCCTGCCACGCAACACGACGCCCCTCCCGTCCCTACCGCTATCCACAAACGCTATTCCTAATCCCTACTACAACCCGCGACCCACCCAGTTCCGATCGCAGCTGCACGCTCCCCCTCTAGTCACTTGCTAACTACGCGCATCTTCTCCGACTCCTGCTGCAATCGCCACCCCTCCTAGCCAGACGCCAACGCCGCCGACTCCCTGCACCAGCACCGCGCCGCCCTCCCCATCCCGCTGCCAGTCGCGATTCATCCCGCCACTGCCCTGTTTTCTGCTGCCAAAGCCGTTTTGTACGAGTGACAACCACCCACCATCACTTCATGCTGCCAAATCTTCTTATTCGTGAGTATCTCGTGGCGTGTTTTATCTTTTAATATTAAATATTTGGATGAATATTGATACTTGTTTGAAAATCTTGTTTTGCTTGCGCTCTAGTTTCGTTTTCATATGTTCCTATAAAACTTATTTGTGCAAGTTATAGCTGAAAGTCCTTTGTGCGAAAGAGAACTTTGCTTGCCTGAAAATTGCGGTGAATGCCGTGTACTGCCGCTAAGCTTATATAATTTTATTACTCAATTTAATTCTGAATTAATTCAAATAGTACATGCGTCATATAAATTAGATTTGCTCGAGTCAACCCGGCATCTTTAGCATATGGTCGCATTATTGTTTGCCCACTTTCAAAGCCTACCCTGAGTCACATACACCTGGGAGATATGCAATTTGATATAGCAACTGAAGCTGTATATGTTCTTTAACTCTTTGTTTGCAGAGTCAGCTGGATTAATTTCTGTTTCCACACAAGCAAAAAAATACTTGGTTGGTGTAGGAAGCCTAATCAACCAAAGTTTATGTTTCTAGTGTTCACGTCTTTCTTAGGTTGAGAGTTAGAAAGAAGCTTAATGGTGGTGCTTTTAGAATGATGAAAATAATTAGGAGTATCTCTCTTTTTTCTAGACGTTCAAATTCATCGTATTGATTCTTTTTAATTCACTTCAATAGGAAGCTATGAAGTGCCGACTCTTCCTTGAGGGCCGTGCGTACCCATACGAGTCGTTTTCCGAATCGGTATGTACCTGGCACTCGGCAAATATACCCGGAGTCGACGGAGCACTCTATATATTGTGAGTGTGTTTTCTTAAAGTAAACAAAAGTTAACTCCAAATCTTCTTAAAAAGAAAAGACTGTGAACCTTCAAGTTTAAGTTTTTTCTTATCATTAAAGTTATGGACAATTTGACTTTATTTTTTTATGTTTATTCATGCCATCTCTTTTTAAAAAATGCGCATATATATACATACATTTTTATATATAGTAGTTTTAAATGCATAGATATATAAATGTGTCATACCCCGACGTACCCGTATCCACAGTGGCGGACGCAAATTTTTTTTTCAGTGTGGGCGGACTTAAAATTTGTAAATACCATGTTCGAACCTTTTTTCTATCATTAGGCTCATAATCATAAATTTTCTTCCGTAATCCTGGGTCCGCAGGAAAATTATCTGCGCACAATAGAAGAACTAGATGATTCTTCGCTTATTTTCTTTTAAAGTACTTTTCCATGATTACTAGATGACACCTAAAAGTAATTATATTGCTCATTCATTGGGTACTGAGAAAATGAGGTGATAATTTTAAGGCTGCTACTTTTTTTTTTCCAATGGTTAAACCTAATTTTTCTTCAATAAATATTGATTTCATTTCAAATCTTAAACAATTGTTGCTTACTTTTTGAAGTCATTGGTATTTTATAGTTCTCTGTTTTCAGAAATTACAAATCTCTGTTTGCAGCTCTGTTCATTCCAACAATTTAGATTGTTTAAATCTCCATCTCACAACTTCTAAACTTCTTTAATAAACCACATTTATCTCATGTCCTTACACTGTTCGTTAACTCCATTGCTGTTAATTTTAATCATGTTATTGTCATCTTAGTAATCAACAGCTTTGCCCTCTTTCAACTCTGTAATAAGCTGTTTTTGACTCTTCCTACCTGTATAAATACCTATCCTACTCAACACTATACAGTCTTCAGGACAATTTGATTCAAATTCTTTAGCTCAATACAATCCTTCAAGTCTCCAATATTCCAAGCTCCAATTTGCTAAGTATTTCAAGGTTTAGGGTTGCTCTTAATTCAACAAGTTCCACTTCAGCTAGCTTACATTCCATTCATTTTTTAGCAAGCTAGCTTTCTTTGTTCTAATTCTTATCTTGATGAACAGACAAATAGAAGCATCGAATTTGACAGTAAAATAAGATCCTCCCTACTTGAGTTTCAATCCCATTTCAAAAATTTCATAAGCAGCTATTAGATCCACTAATTAATACATTAAATTCATGTTCAACACTTAAGGAACTAAGCTCATATAGGACTTTGGGCAATCAAATGAGGCATCAAATTAAATCCAAATTTTATCAAAATTAACGTGCGAGTTCTCTATCATGAACAAAAAATCCCCATCGAGATGTCTACAAATGTGACATTCACTAATTAATTTATTGTATGCATGTTCGTTAAGAAATAGAGAAGTCTTCAAACCTGTCAAAGGCCAAGGAGGTGCATTTGAGCCCTGGGTAGAAGAAATAAAGAACTCAAAAATCTTGTGCAAATGGCAGTGCTATTGAGGCTTTGAGCCCTAGGTAGAAGAAGCCAACTTCGAAGGTCAAGCTTCCGGAGTCGTCGAAGAAGGAGGTTGAAAAAGCCCTACTCGGATCTGCACAAGATCGACGTCAGCAAGCACTGAGACATTTGCGAGAGCTGGAAGGTCGAGAGCGAGGGAGATTTCCGCCTTCAGACGGGAGCCCGACGAGGAGAGGAAGGGGATTTCTGATTTTCCACCATCTAACGAGGAGAGGAAGGGGATTTCTGCCTTCTGACGGGAGCCCGGTGAGGAGAGGAGGAATTTTCACGCTCGCTCCCGCAGTCGCGCTCGCAGCCGCTCGCTCCCGCTCGCTCCCGCTCGCAGCCGCTCGCTCCCGCTCGCAGCCGCTCGCTCCCGCTCGCAGCCGCTCGCTCCCGCTCGCAGCCGCTCGCTCCCGCTCGCCAAACCCTACTTTTGCGATTTTTTTTTCAGTGTGGGCGGCCGCCCACTCTCGCCCAGTACTAGGTCCGCCCCTGCGTATCCATATATTTTTTTGATTCGGTCGTACCGGATACATATTATACCATGTACTCGTATCCGTACCGGTGCTTCGTAGATAGGAAGTGATATTCGTTTGGCATGAACATGTGCAGTAGAAGCAGAAAAGGCATCGTAGTTTGAGATGTTGATGGAGCAGAATTCATAGTTACTGTACGAAAGCAGACTAAGATGATAACTAACTTTTCCATGATCTTTTAATTGAGAATTTGAGATTGCTGGAGTACAATTCATGTCAAATGCAACCCTCAAAATGAATGATAAAGAACGGTTCCTAAAGGCATATCCATTTTCAGAATAAGATTGTTGCAGTGTGATAATGGCTGAAGCTGATGAGGGATGAGGTTCTCCTGATCCAGATGTCATACAAAAACTGTATTGCATTGTTTTTCTTTGCCAAGTTCTCAATCATTATGAAGCGATTGCTAATGTTGATTTAGTATTGATATTTAGAATGTTTCTGAAGAATCAGAGCTTTTTAAACCTTCTATTATGAAAATGGGAGAATTTTCCATAAATCTACCATTGTACTTTTGGTTATACATCTTGCTCACTTAATAACATCATTTTTCTTTCCCCAACTCTTCAGATTGTTTTTCCATGTCTATAAAAAAGGGGGCCTTTAAATCATATTCTTAGGGTCTTTATGATGCTAAGATTTATTTTTATGTTTTTGTGATAGTTTCAACTTGAAGATGCTATTGAGAATGAGGACTTTATGGAAGCTTCTAAACTGAAGACAGCTATTGCTGAAGCAACATCAAAGGATGTTGTAGCACAACTTTTATCAGAATTGAGGGTTTGTTTATTTTCTCTTTTACTTTCATCTTTTCTTCTTGAATTTTCTTTTATTCCAGTAAGTTCTTTCATTTTAGTGTGCAATAGAGGAGGAGCGCTACCATGATGCGTCGAGATTATCTAGGCTTCCACCCGGGCTTGTAAGTTTTTAATTTTAATTTTAATTTTTTTATTTTCAATTTCATCATATTTACCTCCTGAACAATATTCTTTTTTATTTGTATTGGATATTTTAGGCATTCTAGTCAGATTTCTAATTTCCCTTCTCATGAAACAAAAGGAGTGATGTTTAAGGTAACGTTTTCTATTGAACTGTACTAGAGGGAAGAACATGGTCCTAATGCACACATTTTTAGTAAAACAAGGGAAGTCTAAATATGACACCACAGTTGAGGTTTGTACAATGGGTCACGTGATGTGTTTGATGGGGTCACACCTAAATTCGAGGATTCCCTTAAAATATAGTATAGATGATAAATTTCTGGTATTATGACATTGATCTTGTAATTGAGAGATATTTTTATGTATTTGTTATGTATTTGAGCCATTTTATATATTCGAAGTAGTTCTGATGACTGAAGTTTTTGGGTTGGTCGATCCTTTACATACTTTTTCCTTCACTTCCCATATTTGTAACCATCCATTTCACTCCTCCCCTAGCTTGCTCATGCACCTCTCTCTTCCCTTTTATATGTTCCAAACATTCTTTACAAATGACCTTTTAGTCTTCTCTACTGTTGGGATTCGTTATAAGGTTCTCTTCTTGCAGGAGATAAAGGACCCAAAAATTCAGTCTTTGTACCTTCCGAGCTCGAGGAAAATGTTAAAGTGAAGAGCAGGATGTTAAGGCCCCATAGGGTAGTTATTTTGTGTATGTGTTTAATTTATTAAATGTCATGTTGGTGTCGTTGCTTAGAGACGGTTATGCATGCCACATCCTTTATTTTCATGTAAGGGTATTTTGGTAATTAGTTCGAGTTTGTGTCTTTGTAAGTTTATTTAAAGGCCCATTGGGGCCATGGAATGGAAGGAGGAAGTATTTCATTTGTTCTCTCCCCCCCTCCCTCTCTAACCCTTAACCGATTCCCACTCTAGGGCTTCGTGAGGTTGAGGCTTGCTCCCTCTCTGCATCTAGTAGGTTGAGCTTGGCTCCCTTTGGACGCTCCACCGTGATGGAGATCGTCATGATCTGTTTCTCATTTGGGGAATTCGAGTCCACAAATGTGTCCGGATGATCGTTCCGAGTCTTTTTAATATATTATTTTATGTACTTCGAGTTGCATTTGACACCCGATCGGCCCGGACGATATGGGACGTCCAATTCGGGTGTCCCAAGTTATTTATGGTTTATTTTCTTATTTATATGCAAGCAGGGGGCCGGTTTAGGCGTCGATGGTTTGCTTCCAAAACAGGGAACCGCCGATCCTCTCCTCTCGGTGCGGCACCGGTGGAAACCCCTTGGTGTGACTCCAAGGCCGACACTTCCACCTCCTTCCAGCCCTCCTCCACCGCCCTATCAGCCGCCGGAATACCATCGGCCTTCCCAAACCCCGCACTCTCCTTCCTCCCGAAGCCCTCCCGTTCCTCTACAACCCAAAACCTACCCATCTCCAAGCCGACAACCCCTCCCCTCCCCAAACCACCGTCGGAAAGCCTCTACTTCCCAGGTCTAGAGCCCGACCCCCTTCCTAAACGCCCACCAACCGCATATTTCCCCTTCCCCCACATTTCCAGCCACATATGTTGCCCTGTCCACACTCCAACTTCATTCCTAGCCCTTTTCCTACACCAACAGTTCCCCTCTACACTTCCAACCACCTCATTTCACTTCCAGCCACTTCATTTCACTTCCCAGCCACTACCCCTACCCCCCCCCCCCCCCCCCCCCGAATCCCTCCACCCAAACCTTCCCCTCACACCCATACGCGAGCCCCAGCAGCCCTAACATCTCCACCCAGCCCTCCTACAATCCACAACCACCTTGGATCTCTCTACATGGTCGTATTCCGCCTACGCCCACACGTGTAAGTCTTAGTTTGGTACTCTTGTTTTCTATCATTGTGCTAGGACTATATTTTGTTGGATATGAAGATTATATACTTTTATTATTGTGAAATTTAGTGATTTGCAGGCTTATTCGGTGCGCGCTTAAAACATTTTGCGCCTCAATTGTTTGTTGGCTAACACGTACTTTCCTTTTAAAATTGTTGTGAACGATTGTACTCAGACAGAGTTTATTTTAATTAATTATCTATTGTAATTTACAATCGGACTAATTTAGACTCATTTGCATTGACGTGGCATGTTATTGAATCGTGTGCATACTTTTATGCCACTTTAGAGTTAATTGTAACTTCATCCGCACATGTCGTATCACGTATGTTCGCTTGCATGGTATTTTGGGTTAGGGCATCGGTTCTCCCCCACCTGTAGATTCGTGCTGCATCACACTGTATCTCTAACATCCCCACCATCCTTGCTATCTCTAGCCACCTCCTATGCTATCTACCGACACATTTCGCACAGGCCCGTAACAAATAAATTGTTCCAGTAAGTCACTAACATTCAAGGATTGGTGAGAAATTCTAGAGGCAACCTCAGTCTCTTATTCAATATCCCTAGTGTTCCCAGACCAGGATAACTCTCAACAGTGCAACTGAGGTGACTTTTTGACACATGACGAATCTATAGGCGGCGACTTACGATGCCCTAACCCTACATGCAATGCAAAAATTCATGCAAAGACTGCATTGAGACCTAAAGTCCGTCTAATGTAGGGTAGGGTACATGAGAGCACAACTTGACTTGCAAGCTTAATGTGACGTGGTATGATAACTCAAATTCTTACGACTAAATGCAACACATTCAATGACTGACAAGTAATCAATTCAAGTAATAAAATATTAAATCGCAAGTAGATAAATTCAATACGAGACAAAATTATTTCTTTAGGCAAGCATGTTTAGGCTTTCCTCTGCGTGGAGGGACAAAACAAGAGTGTGGCGAATAGCTCATGCCAATCACGAGAATAATAAAAAACAAACAACTACTATTCAAGAGATCCAAGCAAGTATGGAATCATAACACCATATATTAATAATGAAAATTAAAGTTCCATACAACAAATAACAACTCACAAAATACGGGGGCTGCCGTAGGAGGGGAGGTCCGGTGATGCACGACGAGTTGGTGGCTGTCCGGAGTGGTAGAGGGGAGGGAAGGGTTGCTGGGTTATGGATCCGCAGGTGTGGAATGTGGATGGATGGATCTAGGGCTAGTATAGTGGGGCTGGGTATGGGGGTTCCTGGACAGGGAATAAGGATGTTGGAAGGTGATGCAGGACAGGCGTCACACCTGCCTGCCACCCTGGAGTCCCACCCGGGGGCCCACCTTGGAGTCCACCAATGCGACTTTCATCAGGTCCGCGGACCGTTCACCCCAACCAGCTCTCCGCCATGGAGTCATCACCATGCGGCAGGTTGTTGAGGCACGGGATCGAACACCCGACCTCTTAGATAAGAGTCTTTCAGCAGAGCTCTCATCACCAACTGAGCCGCAGATCAGTTGGTGATGAGAGCTTTGCTGAAAGACTCTTATCTAGGAGGTCGGGTGTTCGATCCCATGCCTTAACAACCCGCCGCATGGTGATGATTCCATGTCAGAGAGCTGGTTGTGGTGTACGGTCCGCGGACTTGATGAAATCCGCCTTGGTGGACTCCAAGGCGGGCCCCCTGGTGGGACTACAGGGTGGCAGGCAGGTGTGACGCCTCTCCTGCTTCATAAAAAGTGCACTTTTATGATGCAGGACATGCGTCACACCTGCAAGCCACCCTACAGCCTGGCGTCGCACCAGCCCAGGTGGCCCACCTTGGCGTCGCACCAAGGCGTCTTTATCAGGTCCGCGGCCCGTACATCCCAACCCATCCCCGACCCCACCACAGGGCCGATAGGTTATTGAGGTCGGGGCTTGATCCCCCGACCTCCTTGATAAAGAGCTCTCATGCAAGCTCTCATCACCAACTGATCCGCGGATCAGTTGGTGATGAGAGCTCTGCTGAAAGACTCTTATCTAAGAGGTCGGGTGTTCGATCCCGGGCCTCAACAACCTGCCGCATGGTGATGACTCCATGACGGAGAGCTGGTTGGGGTGTACGGTCCGCGGACCTGATGAAAGCCGCCTTGGTGGACTCGTTATAATGCAGGACAGACGTCACACCTGACTGCCACCCTGGAGTTCCACCAGGGGGCCACCTTGGAGTTCACCAAGGCGGCTTTCATCAGGTCCGCGGATCGTACACGCCAACCAGCTCTTCGCCATGGAGTCATCACCATGCGGCAGGTTGTTGAGGCCCGGGATCGAACACCCGACCTCCTAGATAAGAGTCTTTCATCAGAGCTCTCATCACCAACTGATCGCGACTCTTATCTAGGAGGTCGGGTGTTCGATCCCGGGCCTCAACAACCTGCCGCATGGTGATGACTTCATTGCGGAGAACTGGTTGGGGTGTGCAAACCTGATGAAAGCCACCTTGGTGGACTCCAAGGTGGCCCCCCTGGTGGGACTCCAGGGTGGCAGGCAGGTGTGACGCCTGTCCTGCACTTTTATGATGCAGGACATGCGTCACACCTGCCTGCCACCCTGGAGTCCCACCAGGGGGCCCACCTTGGAGTCCATCAAGGCGGCTTTCATTAGGTCCGCGGACCGTACACCCCAACCAGCTCTCCGCCATGGAGTCATCACCATGCGGCAAGTTGTTGAGGCCCGGGATCGAACACCCGACCTCCTAGATAAGAGTCTTTCATCAGAGCTCTCATCACCAACTGATCCGCGGCTCAGTTGGTGATGAGAGCTCTGATGAAAGACTCTTATCTAGGAGGTCGGGTGTTCGCTTTTATGATGCAGGACAGACGTCACACCTGCCTGCCACCCTGGAGTCCCACCAGGGGGCCCACCTTGGAGTCCACCAAGGCGGTTTTCATCAGGTCCGCGGACCGTACACCCCAACCAGCTCTCCGCCATGGAGTCATCACCACGCGACAGGTTGTTGAGGCCCGGGATCGAACACCCGACCTCCTTGTTAAGAGTCTTTCATCAAAGCTCTCATCACCAACTGATCCGCGTGCATCAGAAGGGCTGGATCGTGGATTCTAGGAGAAGAAAAAGTTCTAATGTGCAGCAGGATGGGTGTGGTTTTTACAAGGGAGGTGGGGGGCTTTAGTGGGGGCTGGAATAGGATTTCCTAGAGGGAAAAAGATGAAGGTTAGAGGGGGTCAATGGAGTGGCGTGGCATGTTATTGAATCACGTGCATACTTTTATGCCACTTTAGAGTTGATTGTAACTTCATCCGCACATGTCGTATCACGTATGTTCGCTTGCATGGTATTTTGGGTTAGGGCATCGGTTCTCCCCCACCTGTAGACTCGTGCTGCATCATACTGTATCTCTGACATCCCCACCACCATTGCTACCTCTAGCCACCTCCTATGCTAGCTACAGACACTTTTCGCGCAGGCCCGTAACAAATAAATTGTTCCAGTAAGTCACTAACATTCAAGGATTGGTGAGAAATTCTAGAGGCAACCTCAGTCTCTTATTCAATATCCCTAGTGTTCCCAGACTAGGATAACTCTCAACAGTGCAACTGAGGTGACTTTTTGACACATGACGAATCTATAGGCGGCGACTTACGATGCCCTAACCCTACATGCAATGCAAAAATTCATGCAAAGACTGCAATGAGACCTAAAGTCCGTCTAAAGTAGGGTAGGGTACATGAGAGCACAACTTGATTTGCAAACTTAATGTGACATGTGGTATGATAACTCAAATTCTTACGACTAAATGCAACACATTCAATGACCGACAAGTAATCAATTGAAGTAATAAAATATTAAATCGCAAGTAGATAAATTCAACACGAGACAAAATTATTTCTTTAGGCAAGCATGTTTAGGCTTTTCTCTGTGTGGAGGGACAAAACAAGAGTGCGTGGCGAATAGCTCATGCCAATCACGAGAATAATAAAAAACAAACAACTACTATTCAAGAGATCCAAGCAAGCATGGAATCATAACACCATATATTAATAATGAAAATTAAAGTTCCATACAACAAATAACAACTCACAAAATACGGGGGCTGCCGTAGGTGGGGAGGTCTGGTGACGCACGACGAATTGGTGGCTATCCAGAGGGGTAGAGGGGAGAGAAGGGCTGCTGGGTTATGGATCCGCAGGTGTGGAGGGATGGATCTAGGGCTAGTATAGTGGGGCTGGGTATGGGGGTTCCTGGACAGGGAATAAGGATGCTGGAAGGTGATGCAGGACAGACGTCACACCTGTCTGCCACCTCGGAGTCCCACCAGGGGGCCCACCTTGGAGTCCACCAATGCGACTTTCATCAGGTCCGCGGACCGTTCACCCCAACCAGCTCTCCGCCATGGAGTCATCACCATGCGACAGGTTGTTGAGGCACGGGATCGAACACCCGACCTCCTAGATAAGAGTCTTTCAGCAGAGCTTTCATCACCAACTGAGCCGTGGATCAGTTGGTGATGAGAGCTTTGCTGAAAGACTCTTATCTAGGAGGTCGGGTGTTCGATCCCGTGCCTCAACAACCTGCCGCATGGTGATGACTCCATGTCAGAGAGCTGGTTGGGGTGTACGGTCCGCGGACCTGATGAAATCCGCCTTGGTGGACTCCATGGCGGCCCCCCTGGTGGGACTCCAGGGTGGCAGGCAGGTGTGACGCCTGTTCTGCATTATAAAAAGTGCACTTTTATGATGCAGGACAGACGTCACACCTTCCTGCCACCCTGCAGCCTGGTGTCGCACCAGCTCAAGGGGCCCACCTTGGCGTCGCACCAGCTCAGGGGGCCCACCTTGGCGTCGCACCAAGGCGTCTTTATCAGGTCCGCGGCCCGTACACCCCAACCCATCCCCTGCCGCACCACAGGGCCGATAGGTTGTTGAGGTCGGGGCTTGATTCCCCGACTTCCTTGATAAAGAGCTCTCAAGCAAGCTCATCACCAACTGATCCGCGGATCAGTTGGTGATGAGAGCTCTGCTGAAAGATTCTTATCTAGGAGGTCGGGTGTTCGATCCCGGGCCTCAACAACCTGCCACATGGTGATGACTCCGCGACGGAGAGCTGGTTGGGGTGTATGGTTCGCGGACCTGATGAAAGCCGCCTTGGTGGACTCTTTATAATGCAGGACAAACGTCACACCTGCCTGCCACCCTGGAGTCCCACCACGGGGCCACCTTGGAGTTCACCAAGGCAGCTTTCATCAAGTTTGCGGATCGTACACCCCAACCAACTCTCCGCCATGGAGTCATCACCATGCGGCAGGTTGTTGAGGCCCGAGATCGAACACCCGACCTCCTAGATAAGAGTTTCATCAAAGCTCTCATCACCAACTGATCGCGACTCTTATCTAGGAGGTCGGGTGTTCGATCCCGGGCCTCAACAACCTGCCGCATGGTGATGACTCCATGGCGGAGAGCTGGTTGAGGTGTGCGGACCTGATGAAAGCCGCCTTGGTGGACTCCAAGGTGGCCCCCTTGGTGGGACTACAGGGTGGCAGGCAGGTGTGACGCTTGTCCTGCATTTTTATGATGCAGGACAGGCGTCAAACCTGCCTGCCACCCTGAAGTCCCACCAGGGGGCCCACCTTGGAGTCCACCAAGGCGGCTTTCATTAGGTCCGCGGACCGTACACCCCAACCAGCTCTCCGCCATGGAGTCATCACCATGCGGCAGGTTGTTGAGGCCCGGGATCGAACACCCTACCTCCTAGATAAGAGTCTTTCATCAGAGCTCTCATCACCAACTGATCCGCGGCTCAGTTGGTGATGAGAGCTCTGATGAAAGACTCTTATCTAGGAGGTCGGGTGTTCGCTTTTATGATGCAGGACAGACGTCACACCTGCCTGCCACCCTGGAGTCCTACTAGGGGGCCCACCTTGGAGTCCACCAAGGCGGTTTTCATCAGGTCCGCGGACCGTACACTCCAACCAGCTCTCCGCCATGGAGTCATCACCATGCGGCAGGTTGTTGAGGCCCGGGATCGAACACCCGACCTCCTAGATAAGAGTCTTTCATCAAAGCTCTCATCACCAACTGATCCGCGTGCATCAGAAGGGCTGGATCGTGGATTCTAGGAGAAGAAAAAGTTCTAATGTGCAGCAGGATGGGCGCGGTTTTTACAAGGGAGGTGGGGGGCTTTAGTGGGGGCTGGAATAGGATTTCCTAGAGGGAAAAAGATGAAGGTTAGAGGGGGTCAATGGAGTGGCTAGAGCTTGGGAGGGGATAAGATGAAGGTTATGGATGGGGGATACCTTTGTGATGCGGGAAGTCACATATGAGTCGTCACCTAGGGTCTCACGGAGTTGTCACCGAGAGGGGATTGCTGGATTCCGGGAATGAACTTCTCCAAAATCTACAATAGCTATGAATACTATCCCTACCCTCTTATTTATAGTAAAACATTACTTAGGGCAACCATCTTGGGCGGATATGATTGGCCGTACACGATGGTTGTTTAATCTCACTAAATATAACACAAAAAATAAAACAATACATGAAAAATATCGAAACATCGATCTAGACGCATCCTCGGAGTCAGATCGTCGATCCGGAGACTCCATATATGGCAGGTGGCCAATCGTCCCCGAACGGGCCCAAAACTCGTCCTCCGCCACGGGTTCGCGTCGTCGTTTCGCATCACTTTTAGCATTTCCAGCAGGCAACAACTCCCAACGGTAGTTGCATGGTGGCTTCCTACAACATGTGTGAATGTTCTTGTAAACTCAGTTTATAAGTTCTATGAAGACACCCAACTGCTCAGGTACTTTATTTACCATGCTCTTGAAATTCCATCTCTAGCCTATATTAGGATTTCCAATAAGTTTTTTGTGGGCCAATATCCCCAAATCTTTGTAACATCATCAATAAGTATTTCTGTAGAGGCAACCAAGTCACCAATGAGTTTTCATATTGTAAGAAAGTTTTGTAACCCCTTCGCTAAAGTTTCTGACCTTAGGCATTGCAAATTTAGCCAATTTCTATGCATAAGAATATTCATCCACCATCTTTTGATAACAAATCTGATGACAGTGCTTTTCTTCTAATTTCTCATTTTCACTTCAAATTTCAATCTCAACAGCCTGTTTAAGAACTTGAGAACTCAAGGAAATCTCATCATTCTGTGCCTTCAGATTCTTCCACATTCCCGATGAACAATAGAATATATCATTGCCCTTAATTTATGATCCTCCTCACTCGCCTTGCAATAATAACATCGGCTAGCCTCATCTCATAATCCTTCTTTATCGTGATTATTTCCCCTTTGGTAAGCCGACAAACAAACGATCATCATCAATTGCCCGTAGATATGTAATGAAGGTATGCGGCGCCAAAAAATAACCTGAAATGAAGATATGTAATGAAGAGTGTACTTAACAAGTAGTCTCGTGGAGGTACCCCTTGGTGTTCACAAGTTCCGAATGACAGGAGATGTCAGGGACACGTCGGTTTGAGTTTTTCATGTCATTTTTAATATATCGTAGGATATATCAGAGATATTTTATATACATGGGGTTTAATATTTAATTATTATATACATAATTATATATAAATATAATCATTTTATTTATTTATATATTAATAATTTAATATTGATTGAACTTCTAAATCTACCAAACTAGTATGAACAATTTATATTAAACAAGTAAGAACGGTATAATACTATAAGAGAAATACTAAATATACGTAAATTTAAAAATAACAGTTTGTAAATATATTGTTGTTTCTGAATAAATATTTTGCTTGCATCTAGAACATTAAAATTTTAAAAATTCTCCAATTTCAAACATATTTTATTCTTAATCTCTCATAATCATCACCAATCGGGAATGTAGCAGAAGATGATCCTCATCTGACGAACTTGACAACTCAAGATCTTTTGCCTCTGCCCTTTATGAACTTTTCTCTTTTCTTTTCCTTTTTCAGTGATGGTTGAAACGGGCGACATTTACTATTTTCTTGCAATAGTTGCATTTGGTGCTGTTGGTATCATTTTCAACCAACTTCTCACTAAAAACCCAAACTTCATTTATGCCAGTAGGTACCATTGAAAGATGCATCCCTTTTACTTTTGAAATTACAAAAACCTCCCCTGTAAGTTTACATTTCATAATATCCACACACACAAAATACCCATTTGGTGTAAATTTTCCGGGGGGGGGGGGGGGGGGGGGGGGGGGGGGGGGGCATTTTGTGCTTGAATGTTATGAATGTAAACTTACATCGGAGATTTTTGCGATTTCAAAAATAAAAGGTGGGGGGGTGCAAAAGTTTAGAAATCAAAAGCAGTAATATGAAGGCACTCATTGATGTACTGTCTCTATCGGGATCCCTATACTGAATCAGAATTCCACTTGAGTCAAGGTCGTAACATCGTCGCCGTAAACCAAAGAGAGCTTGTCCTCAAGCTCGGTTCTCACGATCCTTGTCGTTTCTTGTCATTGCCTTGAAATTGGAGCCAAAATAATTTCTTACATTTATGCCCTTATATAGATGGCTCATCACAGTTGAAGCACAAGCCTCTAGCTTGGTGGTAATGTTGGTTGCGTGCCCTCTTGCTCTCTAGGGTC
The DNA here is from genome assembly GCA_033032865.1 of Dactylorhiza incarnata. Taxonomy (NCBI): domain Eukaryota; kingdom Viridiplantae; phylum Streptophyta; class Magnoliopsida; order Asparagales; family Orchidaceae; genus Dactylorhiza; species Dactylorhiza incarnata. The sequence goes on along the minus strand of JAWHQI010000123.1, from coordinate 2,965,760 downwards.
TCTATTCCCTGATTGGGGTGGTGGTTCTCTGGGATCTGAAGCTTCTTCCGGTGGAGTCCATGGTCGACGGGTCTCCGTTGCTCGATCTAATTGTCGACGCTTGCCACAAACGCGAGCCAGACTCATAGTTGTGATCAGATTAAACTTTTCAAACTCTACCTACAAGAAAAGCCTCTCTTGCAACTTTGCGGTGAAGATGTGCACATGCTGGCCTAGTTGAACTGAAGTTGCTCGTGCTAAGAGACTATAAAATTGCTCCAAGTATTCATCCACATTTGTGGTTTGTCGTAGTAGGATCAAGTTGTACAAAAAATTTCCTCGAAGAGGGGGGCAAAGTGCATGTTGTAATAACGCTTAAAGTTACCCAAGCAAAAGTTTAGAAATCAAAAGCAGTAATATGAAGGCACTCATTGATGTACTGTCTCTATCGGGATCCCTATACTGGATCAGAATTCCACTTGAGTCAAGGTCGTAACATCGTCGCCGTAAACCAAAGAGAGCTTGTCCTCAAGCTCGGTTCTCACGATCCTTGTCGTTTCTTGTCATTGCCTTGAAATTGGAGCCAAAATAATTTCTTACATTTATGCCCTTATATAGATGGCTCATCACAGTTGAAGCACAAGCCTCTAGCTTGGTGGTAATGTTGGTTGCGTGCCCTCTTGCTCTCTAGGGTCTCTATTCCCTGATTGGGGTGGTGGTTCTCTGGGATCTGAAGCTCCTTCCGGTGGAGTCCATGGTCGACGGGTCTCCGTTGCTCGATCTAATTGTCGACGCTTGCCACAAATGCGAGCCAGACTCATAGTTGTGATCAGATTAAACTTTTCAAACTCTACCTACAAGAAAATCCTCTCTTGCAACTTTGCGGTGAAGATGTGCACATGCTGGCCTAGTTGAACTGAAGTTGCTCGTGCTAAGAGACTATAAAATTGCTCCAAGTATTCATCCACATTTGTGGTTTGTCGTAGTAGGATCAAGTTGTACAAAAAATTTCCTCGAAGAGGGGGGCAAAGTGCATGTTGTAATAACGCTTAAAGTTACCCAATTCATGTTGGGTGCTCTCGTTTCAATTTGACGAACCATAATTGGACCAATCCCACTAAATTGTAAGAGGCGACCAAATCCAATAGTGCCATTCCGTTTGTTTGCAAAGAATTGCTCACATTGTGTTACCCAAATGAGTGTGTCCTTGCTATCAAAGGTGTGAAACTCCATACGTACTCCTTGTGGTAAACCCAATCCGCCGTGTCAAAGTAGGATGTGGTCGCCGCGACCTTCGTCGTGATGCCCATAGTGTTTATTCCACCCCATACAAGATAGTCCTTCCCGTCGCTCTGGCGGAACTGCCATATGCCCTTGGAACTCGACCTCTGTCCCGATCGGGACCCAGATTGTAGCCATCATCAGGATTGTCCAGGGTTGATCTTCCCTGTGTGTCTCTCACTGGAGCGCTTAGGGCCGATATGGGTTGAATCTGTGACCTAGTAAACCTGTCAGATAGTTATCCTCCGGGGTTGGTGGCCCTAACTACGCTGATCTAGCGACCTCTAGTACCACTGGAGATTATTCTGCTTTTTCATAACCGATGGGACATCAATACGAGTATTGATCTCATGATCTGTGAAATGACCACTTGAGTCGCTGTTGATTCCTCAAGTATCTTCCTTAGCATCTAGCAATCTCCCTTTGATCGCTAGTGAGTGGCTGCTTTAGGATTTAGGGTTGGTGAGTGGATCTGATACTAATTTGTTATACCTTTGTGAGGGGTCGTATCACCACCCGAGAGAGGGAAAGATCGACGGAGGGAGACGACTTCTTTCCCCAATTACCTTGATGGCCCCCAATGGTAGAGGAAAATATAAATACTGTTGGGATAGAGGGATAGAGATGGAAAAAGAAAGAGAGAGGGGGGTTGAGCCTGCTCGCCGGGGGTGGGGTGGGGGGTCTTGGCCCTCCAGGCATCTTGCGCATGAGGAGGCGCAGGTACGAACAGATGAAAGTGAGAGACTAATTATATATATATATATATATATATATATATATATGAGGTCAAATGTTTTAAATACAATAAAAAGCACATAAATTAAAAGCAGTAACATGAATACGCTCATTGTTGTCCAATCCCTATCGGGATCCCAATAGGGAATTGGAGTCCCTATTGCATTTACCTGAATCTAGAGTGTGATTAACTCCTTCCTTGGGTCCCCTATAGCGGATGGCCCCAATCCCATATCCCTTAGCATTGCTACTAGGGTTTGCCATTGCCATGCGTCCTAGCATAATGTTGTCCATAGCCATGACACCGTTCTCAGAGGAGATCATAATGAACTTTCTAACAACTTTCTTTCATTGACTAATAATTTATATTCCTCTCAAAAAAAATTCACGGTACGGTTGGATTTTATTCCTAGGGATATATTTTGTGCATTGTCATTTTTTCTTCTTTTTGGAGAAGGTCTATAATTACTACATAGCCCTTATCTTTCTAGGGTTGATTCCTTTATTCTATGGCCATCGTCATCACACTGGTTTGACTAAATTCTGTGGTAAAAAAACACTTGGGAGTTCATTGACAATCTGAGAATAAAGCCCAGAGATGGACACTATACAGATTGAAACCTCCTTTATTTTTACTCCAATGACGGTCTAGAAAGAAACTGTGTTACCGTCTTGCATTGATTGTCCTGATTTTTCCTTGAAGTTGTGTCATATATTCCATCTTTCTTTGATGCATCTCATAGGATAGAACTCTCAATGCAATAGTTGTTTGAACTGTACCCACATTACCTCAGTGTGGCCTAACTTTTGTAGTTAGGCATTCCATCATGCAAGAGTATGGTGCCTAAATTTAACCGTATTAAGACGATCTTGTTATGAGAATCATACTTACGCATGGAAAAGTATGCTCTAACTGGTCGATCTGTGTCTTGTACTTCGGTATGACTGGCCCATCATGAGTGGACATGTTAACCTTTTCTTCAATTCTAAAAGGTCTTAACTATACCTCCACCCATGAAATATCCTTCATCTTCCTTCTCAATGCCGCCTTCTTCCAAATGTATTGGAGTAGAGGTAGTCAATAAAACGTTTTTGGTAGATGTGCCCATGTTTGGAGATTTTATTGTTGTTACACTATTTATGTTGTGGCTGTCATTTGCTCAGTCAAACTTGCCACTTGGTCAACTAAGGCCGCGGCTAAATTCGAATTATTTCTGTCCACTCATTCTCTTCATTTTGTTTTTTTAATAACGATGAATCTCCTATATCCAAATATATGTTTTTTTTAACCATGCACCAATTATACTTTGATTCCAAATTTGATCCAAGCAAATTCATTCTCTTGAATGTATGTTTCATCAACTAAGAATAGTTGAGTTGAGAGAGATTTTTTCTTTGAGGGATTAGGAGGAGAAATCTATGTGTACACTTGAATTTAATAGTGTACCTTTAGATCCGTCAATGATAGCTAATCGCTATCGTCGAATAAATTAAAGTAGATTAATATGAATCGAGATACAAAATATTGAGGCAATCTCAATATCTAATCTCTTGAGGGCAGGATCCTTCTAAGAGCGTTTATCTTTGATGAGTGCCAAATTAAACTAATGATCCAAGATGCCTCTAAGACACCACCCACTCCCTTATATAGGTGACAATGAGCATACAATGAAAATTACTAAAATGCCATTTGGGCTACATAGACACTAAAACACACGCATAATTATGGTGATGCATTTGACGAGGCAGGATGGGCCTAGGGAATCATATTTATATCAATACTCCCCTCCCAAAAATCGACCTTGTCCTCAAGGCTGAGGCCCGAAAGGGTTGTCCACGAGCGTGAGAGTATCAAAGTCTGCGAAGTCATGATCATTATTTTCGACACTGATCAACAAATATAGGTCCTTGAGAGAACATTTGCATGTTGTCGAGTATGGATGGTGACTGTGAAAATAGAGGCCCTTTCGGTGGAGCTCGATGTACTCTTGGTGAGATAAGCGTTGAGAGTATCAAAGTCCGCGAAATCGTGATCATTATCTTCGACACTGATCAACAAATATAGGTCCTTGAGAGCACATTTGAACGTTGATGAGTATGGATGGTGGCTGTGAAAACAAGGGCTCTTCTGGTGGAGCTTGATGTACTCTTGGTGAGATAAGCGCTGAGCTGGTGGAAGTATCTTCGGTGGTGGTGGCTGACCGATTAACGAATATCCCACTGGAGGTGGGGGATCCATTTGGTGGAGTGGTGGTTGAGGTATGGGAGGTTGTAGTAGCTGCTGGGGTGTCTGCTAGCGGGAGGCAGCGAGGCCGCGTAGAGTTCCACATTGATGCAACGAGCTTGCTCCTTAGCTCGGAGAGAGTGGACATGCCGTGGACATGAATGCACACTCAAATCTGGGGCTATAGACCAATTATGAAGTACCCCAGGTAATTATCCTGGGAGAGGCCCATCAATTCCGTTGCGACCTTGATGAACTCCGTGATATAGGCCGCAAAGATGTCAGACTAGTGAACAAAGTCGATGCGCTCGCATGCGTTGCCTGTTTAACGCATGTTGTAGTGGCAAAATAGTTCCTTCTTAAGGGAAAGCCAGGAGAGATCCGAAATATTTTGGCCCAACACGCTCAATGGAGCGATGTACCTTCCCTGTATATTGTCTCCATAAGAACCTTCTGATTCGCGGGGGTGTACCAGAGGTCGAAGAACATTTCGGCGCAGGCTGTCCAACTGAGGGGATAAGTGTTGTCGAACATCGAGATCTCAAATCTCAGTATGGCGGAGGTAGGCCGAGTGAATATCTTTGGCAGGGTGTAGGAACCTCATGTAGTCAACAACGGGCAGATAAATGGGCAACATTGGAGGAGGGGGCGAAGGTGACAGTTGGTTGTTAATGGCGGTGTCCATGAGCTCGCGGAGGAGGAGAGTGAGCTCTTCTAGTCGAGCTTTAAGCCGATCCAAGCGAGTGGAATTGGCAGAGGCCGTAGCGGAGGCATCCTCATTGGCGTGAATGGCCATTGAACAAGTCATGGGCATGGGAGCAGGGGAGAGAATGGAGTGTCGAACAGTGGTAGGAGGTTGATTGTAAGGGATCGAATGCGAGCTCGACGTTGGAGGCGCAATCAGAAGATAACTGCGGGAACGAGATTAGACGAGGCGTTCGAGATCCGTGGCCAGTTGGGATTCATCGACCAAGGGAAGCAGTCAAGATTGAGGGCGGAGGAATGCGATCGGAGAGGATCAGAGGATCAGTCAAGATCGCGTGGAGAGCAACTGCAGTTAGCTCTCGATTGTTGGAAACAAGCAGACAACATGCCTATGTGCGGGGTCCAAACTTGCAGACTTACGAAAACGTCTTGGGTCGACGAAAGGAGCTGCGCACAAGCAAAAAGTCGACTTAGGGTTCAAGATTGAATCCTAAGAGTGTGGTAGGTCGGTCCGATTGATAACTAATCACTATCATCGAACAAAATAAAGTAGATTAATAGGAATCATGTTACGATATATCGAGGCAAGCTCGATGTCCAATCTCTTGAGGGCATAATCCCTCTTGAGGGAATAAACGATCCAATATGCCTCTAAGACACTCCCCACTCCCTTATATTGGCAGTGCATTACAATGAAAATTACCATAATACCACTAAGGCTACATAGACAATAGAACACGTGCAAGACTATGGTAACAACACTTGGCGAGACGGCAGTGGGACCAGAGAGTTATATTCATATCTGTGAACATTGATGGTTTTTGTTGTATGTTTTAATCAGCCTCAAGTAGTTCCTAATGAGACCTTAATAATCACAACCTGGCATAATCCAAGCCTTCACGTCCTTAGAAAGCAGGTTACGACCCACCGAGAAGTTGTTCCTGCAACATCCATGGATGAGAGAGGAATTCTAGAGACAATCCTAGTCTTTGCTTCGATCTCTCTATTGTTTCCAGATTGAAGCAACTCTCTGTAGTGCAACATAGGTGAGTTCGAGCATTTCAAGGAGACAACTTCCAGCGGTTGCAGCAAAGTGGCATCCCGTGGCAATGCAAGTGTTCTTAGCAGAGCATAATACCAAGGGACTGAGTGGGGGGAGAGAGAGTGTGCGTGCGTGATGTTTAGAATCAAATGTCAGACAACCCAACATATAGCTTAACTAGCCCCTCTTTTTAACAAGGAGAAAACCCCAACTTGACCAAATTTTAGGCCATTCAAATTCAAATCAATTAAAATATTTTTTCTCTCTTAACTCACTTAGGACCCACTATGGTCTAGAATGTAACTATAAGGAAAGACATGATGTACTTAGGCATTAGTGAGATTAGGCATTAGTGAGATTATGACTAAAGATTGGGCACAATGGCGACAAAGGATCCATATAGCTGACCCCACTATGGTGGGATAAAGGCTTGAGTGTTGTTGTTGTTGTACTTAGGTTTTCGCTCCATTTTGGTGGGAGAAAAATGCCACCGGAGATAGATATGTGTTTGGTAAACCTCAATTTTAAAACTCCGGTGTGGTGGGAAAAGCCAAAATCTCAATTTTTGCTCTCATTCCTACAGCATGATGGGAGAACCATTTCTCATCATGGCTTCCATTCCCAACGGAGTCTACCCTTCATTTGGGAAAGGAAGATATTGGGGGGGGGGGGGGGGGGGGGGGGGGGGGGGGGTTAAGCTTGTTAACCACTTACAAGATCACATTCTGTGTGAATGATTTCAAACATGTATTTTGCCATGTACTCAACTTCTTTCTAACAATATATGCTATGAGTTCTTCATTTGCCAGAAACATATATTTGGGATATTCTTATAGTTTTCATTGACACCGCTCCTTAATCAATAGAGTCAGGTAAAAGTATTTACTTTTGGGGAAGTTTGAATACAATTATTTTCCTAAGAAGAATAAAAAATAAATTCTAGAATGAAATATATTTAATAATTTATGATTCTTTTGTTTGATAATTATTTTGTATTAAGCTTACATACCGGCCTATATAAGAATGTATATTTAGCTCTATTGATTCTGATCAGGTTGGTTGGTGGGTAGGATTTCCAGAAGATCTTAGTAACCCCTTTGGTAGAATAGTTCAGATATTCCCTTCTGTTGGGAGATTTGTAGCCAGAAGTTATAGTGCAAGGTATGTTTTTTTCATGCATAGATGCTACATGAACTTATTGTTTTAAGGTACTGATAATTTTCTATACAGACAACTGCTCACAAAAACTTCAGGGACCCCTCTTTTTGAAATTTTCCTGGTCAAAGATAGTAATGGGGAATACATTACTCAGGTATTAAGGGTCATTTACTGGAACCTCCCCTCCAAAATTGCATAATTATAGGGACCCTCCCCTCCAACTTTACATAATTACATGAACCTCTCCTCCAACTTTGCGTAATTATAGGAACCTCCCCTCAATCTTTCAAAATTATTATAACCTCCCTCTAAGTTTACATTATTAACATATATGTACAAAATAAAAAACTTTGGGAGGGTCTTCCAATGTTTTGTTTTGTACATGTGACAATGTAAACATAGATGAAACGTTTTGGTAATTTTGAAAGATAGAGGGAGGCCCTTGTTATTATGCAAAGTTGGAGGGGAGTTTTTTGTAATTATTCCAGGGCATTAATATAATAATATAATATACGATTTTTTTATACTGGTGGTGCCACTGTTTGCCAGGTAGTAATCTTGCAACCAGTCAAAGGGAATTCTACTCTGTCTACTTCACCACCTTCTAAAACTGATGATGGTCCCCCGGCTGATTCTGAGGAGACATCGGTGGAAAGAACATTTGCAGAAGAGGATGTTAGTGATAAAAACAATGAAGTGGCAGCAGAAAAAGGAGCTGGAAACATTATCTCCAAGGAACCTAATGAAGAGGGGTTAAAAAGTGTGATTAATTTTCTCAAAGAAAGAATGCCTGGTTTTAAAGTCAAGGTCTTGAATGCCAACAAATCTGAAGAAGTAAAAGCACAATTAGATTCTGTAGAGCAAATGAAGCAGGAAGATGAGGATAAAAGTTCTACAAAAAACGAAGATTCCAAGGAAGAAAGTGATCTTGAAAACATGTCGGATGGTGCTGAGTCCTTGGATGAGGACACTGGTCCTACTGAAGGTGACAGAGACATGGCTGTGAAGCTTTTTATCGGTGGGGTGCTTCACAACACCGAAGATATTTTATCGAAATCATTTAATCGTCTTCCAGCAGAACTTAAGGACATCGAACGTGATTCTTTCGTACTTCATATTAGTGGAAGAAGCGATGAGCCAGATATTGAAGAGCGGAGAGCAACAAGAGTCAAGGTTGCGGCTATTGCCGCTCAAGCTGCCTCGGATCTTATGCCCCCTGAAGTTGCAAAGGCCTGGAGCATGGATACAACCAAGGTAAGAAAATCCACACTTTATTTTTTTTTGGTTTTGTAGTATATAAGGTTGTCCAATTTGTCAGTGATTATGAAAGATAACCTATGTTTATGGCATTGAGAAATCAAAGTAACATAATATTGCCTTCAATTTTCTTAATCCAACCTATTATCTTTGCCATGTTACGTTTCACAGCAACTTCTTTCTTGCCTTCAATTTTCTTAATCCAACCTATTATCTTTTGCCATGTTACGTTTCACAGCAACTTCTTTCTTGCTATAAATTTTTTTCCCTTTCCGGCTAAACTATCCATCATTGTTTTGTCTATTTTTTGAGCAATTAGGGCCACACTTGTTACAATTATGTAGATGATATGCATTATTTATCTGCTTGAAATAAAGTCACGCTCTTATGTAGAAATAGTAGATGACGTGGCATGATGTTTCCCTCATATCTATCAAACTCTCTATTTCTCAGCAGTCCCGCCAAACTTTATTGACGAAGTGATCTCGGAGCCGCCAGTCCCTTTCAACTTCTTTCACTTCACGATCGTGAGTGTTCTCTGTGGTCATCTTCTTATGCTAGTAAATTGACAACACATTGAATGTGCATTACACTGTACATTGATTTTTCTTTTATAATAGTCCTAACAACGAGTCCATGACATGATGAGGATCAGCCGCGGGATCGACACTGGGCTTCGGGCCACCACTCGGCGGGGCGGGCATTTGTGTACTTGCGCAGGAGGCGTTGATCGGATCGCCGTTCTGAGACCACGAGCGCGTACGGAGCGCCATTTCTACATTTTTATGTTTTTTTAACATTATTTAGTGGGATTTGGACATCGGGCGTAACGACCAATCATAATCGTTTACGCTGGACGCTCTGGCCCCTCTTTCGCTATAAATAAGGGCGAAGGCTGTCAGTTTGGATATTCTTAGCCTTGTGAGAGATTCCAGAGTCGACAATCATATCGTGGTGCGACGCCACGAGATCCCTGGGTACGACGTTCCAGTTATTTTTCATTTTCTCCATTTCTTTCTATTTTCCCGTGAGACCTCCCACGATTCCCCTTTGTTACTTCCATAACCGCCCCACGCTCCCTCTGCCACGACCTTCTGCAATCCTAAATCCCATGATCTACCTGACTGCAAGCTGAAGCCACCCCTCGCCCACTTCCCGCAACTGCAAGCCCGACTGATATCCTGTTCCATTCCCACGACCGACTGCGCTTTCCCTCCCGATACCGCCTCCCACACGCATCTTCCCCCGTCCCTGCTGCTCGCCGCCGCCTACCGAGGGCTCCCCTTCCAGATTTGCGCCGATAGCGACTCCCCCAAGCCCAGACGCAAACTTCGCCTTCTCCATTTCCGACGCCAACAACAACTTCCCTCTGACACCTACAACAAGTCGTTCCTCTGCCGCAATCCATCCCTTTTTCCTCTACCTCCAGTGGCTGATTTCTTGTCACCTGCCCTCTCCCTTCCCCTGTTCCGTGCCGCCAAATCCGCCTACGACTCGCTACAACCGTCTGCCATAACTACTCGCTTCCGAATCTCTTTAATCGTGAGTTCTTAATATTGTGTTCACTTTTATTATTAAATATGTGGATGATTATTGCATAATGTGTGAAATCTTTGCTTGTTGCGCTTTTGTTGCATTTTCTTATTTCTTATAACTCTTATTCGTGTAAGTGTGGTTTGAAAACCCTTTGTGTGTGTGTGTGGCTTGAAAAACCCTTTGTGTGGAGGAAGATGTGTCAGTTTGCTTACTTAAAATTGTGGTGAAGGTCTTGCTTGGTTTGCTTAGCCTATTTAATTTACTGCTCAATTAAATTCCGGATTAATTCAAATAGTGCATGCATCATATAATTTAGATTTGTCGGGTCAACCCAGCACCATTCACATAAACTTGTAGTAGCATCAACACCATCTCACAGTCTACCCTGCGACAGATTTGGTATCAGAGCTAGGTTAGGGTCACTTGCATGTTACGTAGCGGTAGGCCTTATCGTCAGCTCATGTCCGACCCGAACCTTACCGACGAGAGAACCACCAACTCCAACTATGAAATAACACCTGCGGAATTTCAACGGCTGATGTTAGATCGGTTCGATCAAATGAATGCGCAATTTGACTACCTACGCACCCGCATGGCCATCCTTGAGGATCATAGAGAGCATGCTACTCCCCAGAGGAGGGAGGACCCACCCACTCCACCCGACGTTCACTTTGAGGAAAATCGAGACGCCATCCCACCTCAAGATTGGCGTGCTAAGAATCAATCACCATGAGAGCCCGCCCCACATCTGAGGCGACCCCTTAATCACATTCACGACCGTCGACCTGGACCTGCTCCGGATAGGCATCTACCCCTCAGGAGGACTGTCCACCTCGACATTGAATCCCTTATGATCGAGTCTAGGGCCGTTTTGACTATGAACGAGATGATTACTTTGATGGTCCTGAGCCATGTAGAGCACCAGACGCGGAAGATATCACTCGTCGCATACACATTGACGTTCCTACCTTCGACGATCACGTAGACCAGAAGGACTTTAGTGATTGACTTCAGGAGATGGACCACTATTTCGAGTGGCATGATATGATCGACGAGCGACGCGTTAAATTTGCGAGAATGAAGCTGGTTGACCCAGCCTAGAGAGGTCACTTCATAGAGATTGATACCGCCCTATTATCCGCCGAGAGGACGTGAAGCGATGATTGAAGGATAAATATCTTCCCACCTCTTATCTGGACCAGTTGCTATATCAACTTTATGCGTTGTGCCAGGGTACGCTATCTGTGTCGGAGTACATTTCTCGATTTGACGAGCTATCTGTGAGAAGTGATTTACGAGAGGACATGAAGCTTTGTTAGATCAGCTTTATGCGTTGTGCCAGGGTACGCTATCTGTGTCGGAGTACATTTCTCGATTTGACGAGCTATCTGTGAGGAGTGATTTACGAGTGCAGGCTAGTGCCACCGACTTCTCAATTTTGTTTTGGCTTGAGATCTGAGTTGCATATGGAGCTAATTCCCTATCAGGTGGAGACGGTAGAGCAAGTTTATTAGATGTCCTCGAGTATGAGCAGTACTTACGACTAGTTGGTGCTCGTCAGGCTCCTTCCAGACAAGACGGGTCCACATTTAGGAGGCCACCATCGGCCACTACCACTCCTGTAGAACCCTCTCGTGTTCCCATGGATACGAAGGGCAAGGCTGTTGCCACCAGACCTCCCACGACCACCAAGTCGGGGAACGTTCAGTGTTATCGCTGCTCTGGTCGAGGCCATATGACGACCCAGTAAACTACAAGAAATTTGTTAGTTGAAGAAGTGAGCTCAATCTTGATGTTGAGGACATCGTTGATTAGGAGATTGTTGTCACCCGCTGAGGACGGTTGTGAGAGCGATGTTGAGTGCTGCCTAGAGGTAGGTGTTATACGACGTCTCCTTTATACCTCACATACTGACGATGATTGTCGTCGTACAACAATCTTTTATACTTTCTTTCCCAGCGCAGGCGGTCCATGCAAGCTGGTCATTGATAGCGTGAGTTGTGTGAACATTATGGCCTATAGGGCCTTAGAGTGAATGCAGGTGACCCCTGAGCCCTATCCCCATTCTTTTCGAGTTATCTGGGTCGATAAGACAACCATTCATGTTACCCATAGGTGCCTGGTTCCAATCACTCTCACCTCGTTTGAGGATCGTGTTTGGTGCGACGTCATCCCCATGGATGTTGCCCACATTCTGTTAAGGAGACTTTGGCTCTACGACTGCGATGTCACATGTTTCGATCGCTCGAACACGTAAATATTCTACGACAAGGGTCATATGATCACATTGACACCGACCAAACCCAAGGAGAAATTCAAGGGGAAAGTCACACCCTCCACTAGCACGAGTTCATCCAGGCCGTTGCACATTTTGCGTTGCAGTGAGTTTATGAGAGAGAGCATAGACGACGACATATTCTTACGTAATGACAACCACCATGGATTCTAGTGGCCCTACGAAGATCCCTGATCCACCCCCTGAGGTCCTATGACGTGTTGGATATCACGCAATATGGGTAACTTACGTAGTGACAACCACCATGGCTTCTAGTGGCCCTACGAAGATCCCTGATCCACCCCCTGAGGGCCAACATATTCTCGATGAGCATGTTGATATTATGCCAGATGATTTACCTGACGAGTTACCCCTATTGCGTGATATCCAACACGTCATAGATCTGACACCGGGGGCCTCGCTCCCGAACCTACCACATTACCGGATGAACCCGGACGAGCATGTTGAGCTCAAGAGATAGGTGGATGAGCTTCTCCGGAAGTAGTTCATACGCAAGAGTCTGAACCCCTGCGAGGTCCCTGCCCTTCACCCCAAAGAAGGATGGGAGCTACTGTATATGTATCAATGGTAGAGCTATCAATAAAATTACTATCAAATATTGTTTTCCCATTCCTCATAAATAACGATTTTCAGTGCAAAATGTGAAATTATTGCGCTCACATGCTAGAGAAAAGAGCACGTTCCCGTGCACATTTTTTCAGTACAAAATGTGAAATTGTTGTGCTCACATGCTACCTCATAAATAACGAGAACTCAATTTTTCATCTACCAAACAATAAATTTTTTTTTACTCAAGTTCTCCTCAATCAATCTAAGTGGTACATAGATTAATGTTCAACTCAATTTTTTCTACCATTCTCATCTACATTTTTGTTAGAAGGGGAGCCTTGGTGCACCGGTTAAGGTGTTGCCGTGTGACCATGAGGTCACGGGTTCGAGTCCTTGAAGCATCCTCTTGCAAAAATGCAAGGTAAGGTTTGCCTACATTTCACCCTTGTGGTGGTACCCTTCCCCGGACCCTAGCTGCGCGGGGATGCTTTGTGCACCGGGCTGCCCTTTTTTTTCTCATCTACATTTCCTTTCCATTTTTCTCTTTCAATTTATTTTAACCGAAGAAATCGTTTACCATTCTCAATTTCTTTGTTCCCTTTCTGTTTTCCCCCTCAAATTGATTTGTTATCTATGCCAGAGATAATCTATTCAACATCACAGGTATCTAAAGACCTTCGGGAGGTTGTTAAATTTGCTGTCAGCCAAGCTCAGAGAAGAAGTAGATTGTCCAAAACCACTGTTTTTAATCGAATAGTAGCCGACAACAGTGGTTTAGATCCATTTGAAGGTAAGTTTCTCCAAATGTTTTTGGCTATCTGTAGTTTGTTGTGTTTAGTACTTTTCTCCATCACAGGTTTGTTTGTTGGAGCCTTTGGCCCCTTTGGCACTGAGGTTATACAACTGCAGCGCAAGTATGGTCACTGGAAAGACTCGGATGAAACTGACTCAGAAATAGAGTTTTTTGAGTATGTGGAAGCTGTTAAATTGACAGGGGACCTGAACGTTCCTGCAGGGCAGGCATGTGATCAGCTTCTTGTCATTCTTCCCGAACTTCTTATTTCTTTACATTTATGCGCCGTTTGGTTCTCTATTTTTGCTCTGATGGCGTTTTTGAATCACCTCACCGGAGAAATAGAAATGTTCGGATAACCTTTATTTTGGAGATCCGATGCTGTGGAAAAAGCTCCATTGCTCCTGGAGCTCTATTTTTCACCCGAACCACTAACAATGCTCTCATAAACGGAGCCTTACGTCGATCTAGTGATTATAGCTACTTTTTTTATAGGTTACATTTCGTGCGAAAATTGGCAAGGGAAATCGTCTTGTGAATCGTGGAGCCTACCCGGAGGAGCTTGGTGTGGTATTGATTTCTTCTTTGCTTCTACCTAATTTTTTTGGTTTCAAAGTACTACTTGGATATTCGTCACCCGTAATTTTGAAAAAGTTTGTTTGAGACCTTTAATAGAATACTAATAAGGATACTTGAGTAGTATCAGTAGAAATCAAGAGGAGGAAATATTTGATTGCTTTATTCATCCACATAGGGGGAAATATATAGGACTTACAATGACACTTAATACTAGACTCAAGATGTGGGACTAAACCCACTCATACATAAATATATTAAAACTACTAAACTCAACTCTCCCCCTCAAGCTGAAGGGGAAACCTTCAGCTTGGATATCATAAAAGAGATAGTAAAAATGGTAGGCAAAGGTGGGACAAGACGGGTGACCGGGGATACTCCCACACACGGTACACCCACAAGAAAGAAACCACACACACGAATCTACGTGACCGCGGGGATAACACCACACTCACGAATCAACGAGACTGCAGGGATAACACCACACACACGAATCAACGAGACTGCGGGGATAACACCTCTCGCACAGATCTACGTGACCGCGGGGATAAGAGAGAAAAGGGAAAAAAACAACCACCAAAGACCATACCACCTACCAATCACAAGGAAAAACTTGGGGAGACACAAACAACGCACGACATAAGCCTAGAGGCCGTGTGGGACTAAGGCGAACAACGGGAAAGATCATCCGAGTCTCCTTCATCCCAACACTCCCCCTCACGTGAAAGGCACGTGCATATAGGCATAACACGACGATATGAAACGACTACTAACAACAGAAAAATAAAAGACCACATAAAATGACCGATAAACAAACACAACTTCAGCAACGGCAAGAGAGTAGCACCAAGGAAATGGTAACAGCGGCTGGAAGCATCAGATCTGCAGTGGAGAGAGCAGATCTGAACAGTAACGTCGATGGAAGCAGCAACAACTCCTTCTGGCGACGAGGAAGGCAGAAGATCCAGCGGTCGAGGAAGGCAAAAGCAGATCCAGGCAGATCCAGCCGCGCATGCCGGAGAAGAAGAAGCCGCAGCAGCAGGAGGCGGCGGGAGAAGAGGAGGGCCCGTCATCTGGAGCAGCAGCAGGAGGCGGCGGGAGAAGCAGTAGCAGTCGTCGACGATGGCAGAAGAGAACGACGGGATCGTCGACGTCGATGGAAGAGGGCAGCATCGTCGATGGAAGACGGGATCGGCATCGTCGATGGAAGATGAAGCAGCCGTGTCGTTGATGAAGATGGCTCGTGCCGTCGATGGAAGATGAAGCAGCTGTCGATGAAGATGAAGCAGAGATCGTCGATCGGCATCGATGTAGAAGCAGGCGTCGGGAAGCAGCAGCGGAGCGATCGACACCATCGTCGAAGGAAGCGGGGAACGGGAAAGGAGCCACTCCCGTCGATGGAATCAGACGGTGATTCCGTCGACGGGAGCGGGAAGGGAGCGACACCTTTGTGAGCCCTAGCAGCGGCGCAGAACTGGGACAGGGCAGAAGCAGAGACCCGCAGAGATAAAACCAAACCCTATTAGCTCTGATACCAAGTAGAAATCAAGAGGAGGAAATATTTGATTGCTTTATTCATCCACATAGGGGGAAATATATAGGACTTACAATGACACTTAATACTAGACTCAAGATGTGGGACTAAACCCACTCATACATAAATATATTAAAACTACTAAACTCAACTGTATCTAGTGGATCTGAGAGAACAGTGCTGGTTCTGTTCAGAAGATTGCCATAGAAATCATAGGGGAGTATCCTAAACCATATACTATAGTAGTAAGGAGATTTTGCCTGAGTTGGGTACAATATATTATTAAGAAAATGAATTCTACTTTTAATGATAGAAAAAGTTAAATGTTATTGAGGCTTTCACTATTACTTTTAATAATTTATATGATAGGCTTGTTAGCAAGGAAAGAGTTGATGAGATCTTAAAGCTAAATAAATTTAAGTAAATATGAAAATACTACTTTAGTAATTAGTAAGTTGTGTTTTTGATATAGAAATTATTTTGGAAAGCGCAATGGACAAAGTAGTAGGTTATATGAAAAGATGCATAAATGTATAGCTTTAAATTCAAATGATGTACTTATTTCGATTTAGAATGTTATGGAGGACGATGTAGTGGTGTGATTAACTAATTTTTTGCGTGGAATTTTCTTGGACAGCACAATGGACAAAGTAATAGGTTATATGAAAAGATGCATAAATGTATAGATTTAGGTTCAAATGATGTACTTATTTCGATTTGAAATGGTGTTGTGATTATGCCAAAAGATAATAAAAACATTTTGTTGTCAATATTTTAAGAGCAATGAAGATGTTTAGGTTCTACTCGGAAGGAATGACATTATGAATCATATGTTGAATTTGAGAGTTACATTGTTAAAGGCGCCCCCAAGGCTCAAGACTCGCCGAGCTCAGAAGTTTGTGTTTTCGTGCGCTTTCGGACCATAAAAGGCTCGTGTGTGTGAGATTTCTGTTGTAAATTATCTTTCAGAATATAGAAAGAAATAATGTAAGAACTCAATATTTTTTGCATGATTTAGTGTTTGTGAAACATAATCGAGTGTCGAGACTTAGATATGATGTAAGTGATCACATTGATTTTAGTTTTTTAAGAGATATAACTGATAACAATGAATGATTAGTGAGCAGAATAGATGAATCTGATCTGAATTGATGTTTGATGTTGATTATTTAAAATGGTTGTGATTGCGCTTTGCTCTCATCAGTCGCGCGCCTATGCCTTGAGTCTTATTCCTAGGCTCCAAGACCTCTTTGCGCTTTGGTGCTCCTTGAGCCTTTAATAACCATGTGTGAGAGTAATTGAATTACATCAGTTTTGAAGATTCAAATTTGTTTCATGGATGAAGTCCTACTATGGAAGCATTCTTTTTTTTTGTCAAGGAAATCAATGAAAAAGTTCGCAGAGCCGTGTTATGGGTAATGTACCAGGAACACACCTTTCCGATCACCTTTATATCATTAATTATCGTGTTCCTTATAGTTTTGAATGAATCAAGCATGTAGTAATCTCTTCCTCTTCTTCTTCTTCTTCTTATTTCCCACCTCTCTCCCCTCTCCCTAACCCTAAACAATCCCCACTCTAGGGCATCGTATGATTGAGCCCAACGCTCTCGTCGCATCTCTTAAATTGAGCTCGATTCCTAAGGACTACTCCCCTTGTATCTCCAACATCATCACCACCCTCCGACCACCCCTCCAACGAAATACCGACACGCTACGGGTAAGTCCATAACAAGCTGAGGAACAATCTTCATATGTATTTTATTGTCCTTGAGAGATCAGAATTTATTTGATGCATATTAAGAAAGAAGGGTGCATCATTTGATGAAGTTAATAGGTATATATTTATGGAGTGCTATTTAGTATTAAAAAATTGCAGGCTGACAATGAGGTTCTTATTATAACCAGCTACATTAATTACCACCTTGAAGTTTGTATGGATTTTTTATATTTATGAAGAATCTTACACAGCTATTTTGAATTACTACTACAATTAGTGAGACATCTATTGGAATAAGTGCAAAGTTAAAAATTTGGTGAGAATATTTGGATGATGAAAGATTTTAATTAGTTTAAGTAGAGATTTAGTATATGATTTGCAACTTTAATGAGAATGAGATTAGCAATTAACGAGTTAATATTATTAGAAAATAAAAGGATATCCAGGTGTGTTAGTTTAAGTATCTTGATTCCTTGAATCTATTGAACACGTGAGATATAAATGATGATATAACCTCTCCAATTAAGGCTTGGCTGTTTGATAAATACTATGTGTGGAGTATATTTAATGACAAAATTATAGTATTGAGCGGTTAAAATATGCTTAATAACATATTTGAATGTGACATATAAGAAGATGAATGTCTTGTGTGGAAATCTAGGAATGCTAACTTAAGGAATGATTGGAATGGCTTTTATTGAAGATAAGATAATTGAAACTAGACTTAGGTTGTTTGGGCATGCACAATTAGGGTTGTAACGGTTTGGTTTGGTTCGGTTTTGAGCAAAACCCAAACTGAACCACCCCTACATGATTCCAGAAATCTGGAACTGAACCGAACCGTGCAAACCATTCGGTTCGGTTCAGTTTATACGGTTAAAAAAACTAAAATATAAATGCATAATCTAAGTTCGGGAATAAAAATCAAGTAAAAAAACAGCAGCATAAATAGATTTTTTATATTATTTGAAACGAAAATCATTTATATAAATAAATCTATGATATCATATTATAGATATATAAAAATTTATATTGTAGCATCTATATGGTTACGTTCGGTTCAGTTTAGCATTAAAAACCGTGAACTGAACCGTGCGGTTTTTCAAAATTTGAAACTGCAACTGAACCGTCGCCAACGAAAACCGAACCGAACTAAAGCAACATGCATCTATGAGATGTGTACAATTAAATCGGTGTCTGAAGATTAGTAAGCAAAACTGTAGAACTAAAGTAACAAAGGATAAACATAGTTTAAAAAGATTTATGAAGTTTAAATTTAACGTCCTAGATAACACTCGACAAGAATGAATGAAAAATCATGATTCATAAGGCTGATCCTAGATATTTGGGATAACACTAACGATCATGACGATGGATTCGATGATAAATCGAACAATCCAAATTATTTGCTATCATTTCAGGCAGAGCCACAAAGAACAATTGATTTTTTGGTGGTGTAGGTGGCAAGTTACAAGGGTCAGGGAAGAATTGCAGAGCCTGGATTCAGAAATCCTCAATGGGTTGATGGCATGTTGGTCCAGCTCAATGGCAAGGTAAATTTGAAGTTCCCAACGGTATTCTTTTTTTTTGTGGGTAAAATATGTTTGACATTCTGGAATTGATGGGAAATACATATGAAACATATATAATTTTTAATAGACACATGGAACCCTTAATTATTCAATTTTTAATCAAATGAGAATAATTTTATTCAATACAAAATAAAGTTCAATTTCAAATTATTTTAATCTAATATTTTGTTTTTGCCTACAAAGTTGAAGATTTTATTCAATACAAAAAAGAAAACTAGTTTTGAACATAAAAGTGGACGAAGTTCCTTGGGTGAGGTCGGGCGTTCATGGACGACAGTTTATACCACATCGTTCACGACCGCCACCGCCGTGCCAAACGGAGCCTTAGTTTCAAGTTTCACGTCTTTTCTATAAGTCTTAGTAATGTTAAATGTACTTTATCACATTTTTTAGTTATAATCTCTGTCGGGGAATTGCTTTAGAAATCATGATTCTTATTTCGAGCTCTGATTTCTAGTAATAATCTCCAAATTTTTTTATCAGGGATTTGGGCCGCACATCAGAGGTACCGAGCTAGGGTTTGTGTTTATCCCACCCAGCCCTAGTCAGAGCTTCATGGTTCTTTTCGATCGATTGAAACTCCCGGATTGACGCCAAACTTAACCAATCACAGCTCCCAATCTTGTAAAAAGTCGAAATATCCCGGCACGAGACAGAATAATTATTGGTTTTCGGAAGAGGATTCTCCGTGTTATGTGTTTTTCGTCGCAACAAATTTTTTTTATTCCTCGAGGAAGTATTGTTCTGTTCATTCTGTCAGCTTTTGTAAAAACTGTCTGAAGGAGAGAATTGGTACCAATCTTGCTCTCTATGTTTTTATATTTTCAGAGGTTTGGTGATTCCTGCATTGATTCCTCTTCCACCAAATTTTTATTACAGATTCCTAACATTTTGTGATGAAATAAAATAGAAGAAATAAAAATAAATATGTTTGAAACGCGATAGACAGTGCGAGATGTCATCGTCCCAAAATTATGCGATCTCTGGAGAATTAGTTTTAATACCGCATCAAAGATGGGGTTTTCTTTAATTTAGATGGTAACATGATGTTATTTGTGAATATATGGTATCTTAATATTTAGCTTAGAGATGTTTTGACTTTGTGTGTCTCTCTCTCTTTTTGGCTTTGAGATGCCCTAGAATTTTCGCCACTTCAAAATTCCTTTACCTATTGAGGCTGGGATTTTGGGTGAACCCTTGCCCCTTGGCTAAAGATCCTTCCAATACATCCATCTTCTTTATAGTTTTAGGATGAGTTTTTGCATTCCATGTTTTGTTCTCTTGCAATGTTGGTAATGGTGACATCCGTTGCCTCTAATTAGAGTGCTTGAGGTAGCCACAATTCATTACGAACTGCTAGGGCGTGAGATTGTAACCCCGACATGATTGAATTAGATTGCTTGATTTTAATTTCGAGATAGGCATTGTGGGTGAAGCCAAATCACGGCTCCTGGACCGATCGGGTGATGTTGCTTGACGTTGCATGTAGGAATTATGTTGGTGGTGCAAATACGACCATAGTATGAACTCATGTTCATGAAGTATGACATTTTAGTCGCCTATGAACTATGGTCGCTGGCCATTTCATAGAATCTAATAACAATAATCCGCATGAAGCGCCTTTTGGCGAACTATTTCAATGTGAGTTTGAGGCTCCCCGTCATTTCCTACATCATGGGTATCTATGTCGTTCTCCACACGGCTAGCACAAAGTAGCTTTCGTCCGCATGACATTTAGAGATATTTTACAGCTAAGGGCTCTAAGGTTCCTTAAAAAAAAGAGGTGTTTGGGTTGGTGCCACTCTAAACTCGTATCCAAACAAAATAGGTCGGCCGCCCCTTTTGTGGAATCGAATTCTTACTTGGCTTTATTTTTAAAAGCTACTTAATTTCCTAATTAAAGTGAAGCCGATCCAAGTTCTAATGAAGTGTAGGCTTCCTTAGTGTCATCCATACAATCCTTAATATCATTCAATATATCTATAAACTAGAAGGAAATGCTTTGATAGTTCCAAAACTAGAACTATGGTCTCTGTAAGTATGCAAAATTCTAGCGAGCGAGTGAGCACGCATGAGAGAGCGAGCGAGAGAGAAATTAGATATGCATAGCACCTACCATAAAGAAATTTAGTATCATACTAATTATCTCTGATCCATCCTCTTGAAGAAGATGGGAATTTTTTGCATCGTAATCCGACGGTAGATCTCAGGCGACTCCTTCGATCATTGCCTCCATATTATCTTAAACTTCTCTAAGACCAACGAGGATGATGAAAATATTCCAAGCTTAGTTTCAACTTATTTTGAAACTTTGGACTACAACATAAAACGGTGTTCATAAAATACTCGTTTTCAAAAATGCTCGCATGACTATTAATGCGTGGGGAAATAGTTCATAATTTTTGGAAGATCTTTGATCGGATCGGAAGCTTTCGATTTATTTGATGATGTCGTGCTACTAACCGATTTATTTTTACTTAATAGTCTATCATCTATTACTATTAAGCCTAATTATGGTGTAATATTGGTGATTTTTTGCCCCCATTTTACATGCACATGAAAGAGAAGGGAAGGAGAGAGAATAGACAGTGTGTGTGTGTGAGAGAGATGAAAATGTTCTCAAATATTTATTTTCCCGACCGGCTACCAAGTATCATGAAAGCATTCACAAAGAGGACGGGTTAGAAAACACGACTTTCACAGTTTGCCTTGTTTGGGAGAGCTGCGACGGTTATAAACTCACACCCCAACTTCAAAAATAGACTTTTGAGACAGAAATGTCATCCCAAAGTTCCAAATGCATGCGAGCTCCTACCACTCATTTTGCTATAACAGGTTCACAAGCCATCACGTAAACTTGGCGGATGCCCCCAACAAAGCCTTATGATCTTTTTGGTGCTTCGCTTTTGTTCGGGCGAACTCTGACAAAAACACCGTCATCTTAAAACACTCGTTTGGCATGACAACGGTTGCAAAATGTCATTTTGAACCTAAACTTGGACGCAGTTTCAAGACAAGGTCCGTCGTTCACCAACATAGTTCACAACCACCACGATTATATGCTATTATCTACCTTCACAATGTCATACATGCACATGTTCTATTTGATATAGAAAACTAAGAATTAGCTAAGCAAAAATGAATTTCGGAACACGGTGGTTATGAACCGTACTTCGTAAACGCCCGACCTCACCTAAGGAACTTCATTCACTATTATGCATGTTAAAAACTATTTTTTTCTTGGCGGCGGTCACAAACATACATTCTATGACAACATTGTTTTTGTCCAAACTCATCATAGCAAAAACACTGCACGAAACAGTGCAGTGATGATCACCATGGATTATCACCTCCCACCAAAATTTAATAAATAACTTTCATATGTCATAAGATACTAGGCCTACTAGATGCATTTGAAACATATGCATCCCTCGAGGAACCCAAATTTCACGAAAATTTTTGGGACCAGAAACCGGACGGAAAAAATCCTATGCGATCATTTTGATCTCCAGAAGATCTGACATCCCCTCTATCCGGCCTCATGCGCAAAAATATATTACACGTGGCCCCTCTTTATTGGTCCCGGACGAACATTTGAAAACTAAGCTTGGTCACCAAAATTACCCCAAATTTCATAGTCTACTGCAAAAGATTTTTCTACATTACAAAACAATGGGATCACATCTGAAATTAATGTAATGAACATAAAATATACATTTTTCCAACATAAAAATGTAACCATTTATGAAGAAACAATAATCTTTAATTAATAAAATTTGATCTCTTTTGGGACTTTACCGTTCAGAAAGTACCTGGAAATTGAAAAAAAAATACCATGTCAATGAAGAAGAACAAGCAAAGAAGATAATATACAGGAAGAGAGCAAAACTAGCAGAACCAACAGGTCTTTTAACCCTAGAAACTCCAATGGCCCCATAGATTATCATCATATTTCTTGGAATTACATGCCTTTAAATGCATAAATATATAGGGTCCATTTGGCACGGCGGTGGCAGTCGTGAACACGGTGATTACGAATCGTCATCCGTTTGGCGCAGCATTTGTGCTCTGATGAGCTTGGACAAAAACGCCACCCAGCGGTTATGACCAAGAAAAACAACTAATTTTGAACATAAAAATTGATGAAATCACTTAGGGTAGTTGTGCGTTCACGAATGATTGTTGGTAACCACAACGTTCACGACCACCACTGTGCCAAACGGACCCCTAATATGGTGGACTATGATTGTAAACAAATTATTTAATTTGTAGATGTTAATTTGCAGATCCCTACACCCTGGGCGACAACACACACGCCGCTCGTATTCTCCGGTGAGCAGTTTACGAGCATTCTGGCATGAGGACCTCCGTGAGCCTTATAGATAAGTAAATAGGGTTAATTACCGGGACCTCTTTGCATAATTACAGGTTGCACCCCTCTATCTTTCAAAATTACATTTACCTCCCCCTCTAAGTTTCCCCAGTTTACAAAAATGCCCCTTCACTTAGAAATATGGATGGAAAATGATAAATCATCCAAATTATTTATGATATTTTAATTTTATCTTTTTTTTATCATGATTCTAGATTCATTGCAAAAGATAAAAGGTAGCGCGCCTTTTTCAATGTAAAGTTATTACAAAGAGAAAAAATTGTAATAACATAAAATAATTTGGCATATCTGATCACTTTCCCTCTACATTTCTAAAGAAAAAGGTCACAACTTTCAATGTAGAGTCATTATAAAGAGAAATTGAATATCATAAAAATAATTTAGCTGATTTTATCATTTTTCATCCATATTTCTAACGAAAGGGGCATTTTTGTAAACTGGGAAAATTTAGAGGGGGGACATAAATGTAATTTTGAAAGATAGAGAGGTGCAGCCTGTAATATGCAAACTCGCAAGGAGGTCCCCGTAATTAACAACAACACTCAAGCCTTTATCCCACCATAGTGGGGTCGGCTATATGGATCCTCTGTCGCCATTGCGCCTTATCTTTAATCATAGTCTCACTAATGCTTAAATACATCATGTCTTTCCTTATAGTTTCATTCCATGTCTTTTTTGGTCCACCTCTCCTCCATTTAACATGTCTAGTGACTAAACTCTCACAACGCCTAACAGGTGCCTCTAATGGTCTCCTATGTACATGTCTGTTGAAACCGATTTCTCGGTCTCTGTGGAGTTCGGGGCCCTCACCGAGATGAGGGGAGGCTAGCCCTTACTGATCCCTTAGAGAAGGTAGATCGAAAACTAGGAAGATTGACTAAGACCTTAGTCACAGCGAGGAGGTCCCTCCACTAACCGGGAAGATCGTTGAGCGCTTCCCTAGCCGTTCTTAGGGAAGGCGGAGGCGGAGAGCGTCGCGGAGAATTCCAGGAGGCGATGACATCGGTTTTCCCCTTCTGAGCCGCTTGCGAGGCCTTGAGGCGAGCCAACATCTCGTCTTTTTTCGACATCGCGTTGAGGCCCGCGGCGAGTAAGGAAAGATAGAGAAGAATAAAAAGTTCGAGTGACGGCTAGGGAGAGAGATATTTATAGTAGTGGGCATGGGGCCCACCGAAAGATTCTCGCCACGTCACCGAGAGGCCGGCGAATATCAAGGGTTGGATGATTCTTCGCGAGCCTAAATAGCCCCGCGAAGAGCGAGGATTGTGTACAACCCCGATATTCGCCTAGTGGACGATCGAACAGAAGTAATGCGAGCCAGCGCTCGACGAAGTCCAAACAGCGCTCGATGATCCCGTCTCAGCGGATCCGCTGGGACGAGCACCTGGCCGGCTGCTCGCAAGAGGGCGAGCGAGTCAGGAGTGCGAGCGGGGCAGGAGTGCGGACGAGGTCTTCACGGGCCATTCACCCAAAGGGGGGGGGGGGGGGGGGGGGGGGGGGGGGGGGGCGAGCCAGATTCATCAAAGGTCACCCGCGGGAAGAGTCGCGAGTCAAGTTTCCGCGTGCCAGAGCCCCAAGGTCGACCAGCAAGAAAGCGAGCGAGCCAAGTGCTCGCCGAATGCTCGCAAGGAAGCGAGCGAGCTAGAAACTCGCCGAAGGATCGCGAGAAGACAGGCGAGCCAGATTTCTTCCAAAGTCTCCGTGATCGACGAATCTCAGTCGGGGGTCGACGAGCTCAGCCCGACGCCCGACGAAGTGCAGGCCGCGTTCGACGAATTCGCCAAAACCCTGTGTTCGACGAACTCTCCAAGCTGCCACGCTCGACGAATCTGCTGATCATCTCTGATCGACGAAATCATCCGTTGGCCCATCATTAGCCCGTCCAAGCAGCGGAGTTCAGCTGTTAGCAGACCCATTTGGGTGCGGATAGTAAAATCAAGGGGCGGAATCCTGCTATTTGCAGGCCAGACCAGAAAATCTATAAATAGACCTCAAAGGGCACCTTGGGAGAGGATGACATTCTCAGATCTCTGAGCTGTTCCTCTCCTTGGTTACCTTGGTTTAGCTCTCTAGCTCTCCAAGGTGCCCGAGTCTCAGCTTTGGCTTGGGAGAGGAAGCGCTCAACGATTTTCCGAGTTAGTAGAGGGATCTCCTCGCTGTGATTAAGGTCTTAGTCAATCTTCCTAGTTTCCGATCTACCTTCTCTAAGGGATCAGTAAGGGCTAGCCTCCCCTCATCTCGGTGAGGGGCCCGAACTCCACAGAGACCGAGAAATCGATTTCAACAATGTCCGAACCATCTTAAACGAGCTTCTCGCATCTTCTCTACAATTGGCGCCACTCCTGTCTTATGCCTGATACATTCATTCCTAATTTTATCCAGTCTTATGTGCCCATACATCCACCTAAGCATTCTCATCTCCGCAACTCCCATTTTTTGCTCATGATCCCGGTAATTAACCCTAAGTAAATAATAAACTCATGTCTTATGCCTTGTACATTCATTCCTTCTACATTCCTTCCTAAGTAAATAATAAGATTTGAGTGTGAAAAAGTATGTTAAATATGGGGGGTCAGAAATCAAAACAAAAACAGGGCACTTTAATTCTTACCTGCCTCCAGTCAGTGAAGACAGCAACAAGTAAAATCTCCAAACCATCAAAATCATCAAGAGGAAGAATGATCAGGAGGAATCCATCTCTGGTTAGTTAACTTGACCACAGCTGAAATAATCTTTTACTCAATTTGAATCTGGCTCAGTCTATTGAACCAAATTGAATGCAGTATCATGTGAAACAAATCATACTTCACAGG
This sequence comes from Dactylorhiza incarnata, assembly GCA_033032865.1. Lineage (NCBI taxonomy): Eukaryota > Viridiplantae > Streptophyta > Magnoliopsida > Asparagales > Orchidaceae > Dactylorhiza > Dactylorhiza incarnata. Next base: position 2,939,578 of record JAWHQI010000123.1, on the reverse strand, counting down.
CCTGGTATGCCACAGAAAATGCTTCTGCAGCCTCTTCACATTGGCCTGCATCCTAACATATCTCCTGAGCGAAATCCCATCGAGTATATCCTTCAACCTGGGAATGTCCTTCTCCGCTATCACGACGGAGAATTCGCTCCAGTTCAGCAGCTCCTCGAAGGGAAGCACAAAATTATCCGCAATTATCACGGGGACGCACTCGTAGTAGATGGCCTCGACGATCCTCGGGCTGTTGACTTCGTAGCCCATGGGGCAGATGCAGTACTTGCTCGACTTCATGTGCTGAACGTAAGACATTTTTCGCGAGACCTGGCTCGGAAGCGGGCCGTAGATCTTCAAGTCGTCGTCTTTTCCGCTCCAGTAATCGAGCAGGATTGGCCTCACCCTGCCGTGCATATTGCCCGCGAAAAAGGCGAGAATTGGCCTCTGGGACACTCTCTTCCCTCCAATGTCCCTGAGGGGCTTCTTCGGCGTTCTGATGTTGGTTTCGGGGAGGGAGACATCCTTCCCACGAATGAACACTCCTTCTGAAACATCTGCATTGCACAGAGCCTTGATGGCGTTCTTGCGAAATTCTTCGTGCAATTTAGTTGTGTAAGGCCCCTGGATAACAATTTTACGAGCGAGAGGATGTTCCTCCATGAGAATTGGAAGAGATTTTTAGCTCTAAATACTTGAATAAAGTTCTTAGATTTTAAATATTTTTGTTGCAAAGAATGAAACTTTCTAGAGTTTATTATAATCATGTGCATGAACTCTTGATAATGTTGGAGATACAACATTCCTACAATTGTTAATGCAAAAATTTGCAGAAAATAAAGAACACAAATTTATACATTAGAGCAACTTATTGCTCTTTTTAACAATACTACTCAAGAGATTTCCTTTCATGCAGCATGAGTTTAATGCTAAGTTACAAGAAAAAGAATACCTAAGCCTATAAAATTTCAGTTGGATTGGGGGGAAAGAAGGTGTACTCAGTCTCCACAACTCCAACAAACATTTTCTGCCTTCACATACATATAGATTAAACTATTCTCAATAGTTCATATCAACTTCAGAAAAGCAGCCTTAGTTCTGGTTTGGGGCAGTGGATTTCAAGCTGCGCATATCGACCGCGACGGGTCCCAGTGCCAGTGGTTGAAAACCGCCCAAAATCCACGGTTTTCCAAGGATATTCGAGTGTGTGGATGATGAACGACCGATCTGCGAGCCGCGGCGGCATTCCACCGGATCTGCGCTGCATGAAAATCCGCTGCCGCTAACATAAGCTTAGCCTTAGGCTCCGTTTGGCGCGGTGTTTTTACTTTGGTGAGTTTGAAAAAAAAAACGCAACTGTCGTAGTGTTGAAACCTGCAACAAGTCTCTTGAGTTCGGACCCACTGGGGGTGTAGCCGATGCTTACTTCTCCCTCACTAGACTCTCTTGACGGTGGATGTGAGAATATGAATAGACCCAAGGCTGAAGCGAGGAGGTCCCGCCACACACCCGGAAGATCTCAGAGAGCTTCCCCTCCCAAACCAGAGCTCAACCGGGCACCTTGGAGAGCACTAGCAGCCGACCAAAAACTAGCCTGGAGGAGAGGATTCTCTAAAATCGGATCTCCTCCAAGGTGCCCTTAAGGGTCTATTTGCAGCCCACCAGGGGTATCAGGGTCATTTCCCCCTCAAATCATCCTGGGCGAGTGGTCCGTGAGGGCACCACTCGCTGGGCACCCGCCTAGCTGGGCGAATGCCCCACGCTTCCGGGCGAGTGGTCCGTGAGAGCACCACTCGCCTAGCCCCTTCTCTTCCGCACCTTACCCCCACCAAACCGGGGGTACTTCCACCTCCTAGCCGAGGCGAATGATCGGGCTGACCCAAGTCTCGCCATTTGGCTTGAGGGGCCCACTCGGCGAATACGGGTTGTACACAATCCCCGCTCTTTGCGAGCGGTTACTACGCTCGGAAAGAACAGTCCAACCCTGCATTCGGTGAGTGCTTGCTGACTGGACTCACAAGATTCTGTGGGTCCCACCGTTGCCCTATATATATCTCTTCATGTCAGAACTTCCTGGAGCGCTGACAACCTTTGACTCGGAGCTTCTTCCCTCTCCTAGTCCTTCACCGACATCAATGTCTTCTCACAAGCCTTCCGCGAGACCCCTCTCGCGGGAGATGATCGAGCGTCTGGCCGCGGCCCAAGCTGTAACTGCCCCCAAGGCAGCCAAATTTGCTCCCTGGCTTTTGTCTAAACGGGATCCGAATGCCCCCTACGTCTCGCGTCGAGCCAAGGCGATTCGCCTGAATCGTCAGAGAGGCGAGGCTGCCTCGGAATCTCCTGCGGGTACTCCACCGGCGAACACTCCGCCGGCGGATACTCTTCCGGCGAGGAATCCTCCGGACCCCGGGACGCAGGTATGAGGATTCCTCTCGTCCCTCTGTTTAGTTCCTCCCCTTACCTTGCCTCTGCTCTGACCATTCGCAGGGGATTTCGATGCCCGAGACCGGCCACAGGGCCGTCTCGAGCAGTGTCGCGGTGCCACCTCCCCCGGACGAGAGGCCTCCAGATCGGGACCTTGCTCCTCCACCTCCTCCGGGAGAGACATCATTGCAGTCCGGTAAGTTGTAACCCCTTTTAGATTCATCCTTCATGCTGCTCGCTGCTGACCACTGTTTTTTGTAGCCCTCGACCCCAACCTTTCGCTGTGGAGCTCTATTCCTCCGAGTTCCCCTGTTCGACCGAACCCCTCCGTGCTTGCGGATGAGCCGAGGGTGTCCCCCCAGAAGGGATCCAGTCAGCAGGGCCGCGCGGATGATCCTGCGGATGCTCCAGCTCCTACCTCACAGCCCTACCGTCCTGGAAAGGGAAAGGTCCTACCTCCCGCCGGGCTGTTTGGAACGCACCCCCATTCGTCTCGTCCTTCAGGTCACCAAGACCCCACCCCAGGTCAGTTCACTCACCCGCCCCTATCGTACTCGCATATTTTATCACTACTGACCTAGTTGTGATTTCGCAGGCTATCGGGAAGCCTCCCCCTTTGACTCCTACTACGAGGGGGGAGAGGGGATGCTCTCGCCTCTCCCTTCCCCTGGGGATCTCGCTGACTTTCTGGGCGACTCCTCGGATCACGCGACCCTGAAGGATCGGATTTCGGAGGTCTTGGGGAAGCTCATCCACATCCAGCGAAATGTTGCCGGCCAGGTGGACGACGTGCGGCTGAGAGTCGCGCGTGAGTTAAAGGACCTCCAGCGGGACTACTCGCGCATTCTCGCGACGGTGGAGCGCCTGGGGGGTGAAGGAGGGGAGTTGTCTCCCGAAAGACATGTCGCGCGAGCCCGGGACCAACTCCAACTGGCTTCCCATGAGATCACCAACATGCTCGCATATTTCCGTCCGCGAATGCCCCTGGAAGCTGGGTCGCGAAAGCGAGGTCGGTGGGTCTGGGAGGAGTATTGAGCCAGTCTTCATTCGCCCTTCTTGCAATTTTTCTGCTTTCTGTAGCGCGGATGCTGAACTTTTATTTCTGTTTGTAATAATCTTACGTCCTGTGTTTTGCGAATGCTCTATTCTTTGTCTTTTATTTCCTATATCTTGCTTGGGTATTGCCGAATGTTTTATTATTGCCGAATGCTTTCTTAACCTCTTTCGCGTAGTCGATGAGCGAATAGCCACAGGGCACTTGTCATTACTGGGCGAGAGGGGTCGGCCCGGGTTCCGAGGCGTCGGGAAGGCGCGACTGCTATCTGCACACCCGTTACCTCGAAAGCCCAAACGCCGTTTAGCCCTTCTATAAATAGGCCTTTCAACCACCGTATTAAATACCTTACCATCCGCTCCTTCTCTTTCCTCGCGCTAGCACTCGCGCTTCTCTCTTCTCTGCTGCTTTCTTATCCTTCGTCATTCGCGTCATGGGTGGTGATGCGGAAGGCAGAGCCAGGTGCGCCAGCGCGTTCGTCAACCACACCTTCGATTCATGCGACCTCTCCGACGAGGCTTACCTGACTGCGGTCGCGGATTACATCCCGCCTGGGTTCGAGGCGCGAAAGCCCAGGCCGGACGAGCGCCTAAACTCCATCTCGCCCTGTGCTCTCGCGATCCCGCTAGAGCACTTCGAGGTGGGGTTTCGCCTTCCCATCTGGCCAGAACTCCGCCAGACCTTCAGATATTATGGAGTCGTGCCCGGCCAGCTCAACCCCAACTCCCTCGCCATGCTGGTCGGGTACGCGAGCTATCTGCGAGAAGAGGGGATCGAGTTCTCGCTCCCCGTCTTCCGCAAGCTCTACACCTTTCGCTGCACCAACGGCATCTCATTCTTCTCGGGTCTGAACCCGCTCAAGCATTACGGGCTCCCGAATAAGAACCACGACTGGGTTCGGCGCTTCCTCTTCGTCAGCGGGAACCTGGGAAATACACTTCTCGCCCCAGTGCAGGAGGAGGAGTCAACCTTCCGCCCCCCGACCCTAGGGGGGCACGGGGCCAAACTCCACCAATACATCTTGGAGCACGGGATGGACCTCGTCTATCTCCGGCGAAACGTCAACTCGCTCCTGCTCATTCCGCAGGGCGAGGGTAAGTTTTTGGGACTTCGTTCGCTTCGATCTTGTGACTCTTATACCATTCGCTAAATCATTCGCAATATTATGCAGGCGTGCGTAGCTTCCCCCTGCATCCGCCGCGTCCCGCTGGGGCTTCCGTGTCCTTCGCACAGGCTGCAGCGGATGCCTGTCGGGAGGAACCCTCCTCCTCCAAGCCTAGCGGAAAGAAGCGGAAACCTGGGGCGCTGACCTCCTCTTCTTCCAAGAAATCAAAGAATCCCCCCTCCGCCAAGGGGAAGGGGGTCTTGGACGAGACCCTAGGGGCGAGTGCTCAGACTCAAACCCCGGGGCTGGGTGCGCCAGGCGAGACCACCCTTCGCGCGGGATCGTCGTTGCCGCCGCCTCCATTGCCCAGGGACCACCAGAACTTCCCCAGCGGCGAGAAGTACGTGGACCCCTCAGGGGCTCCCCTGGTAAAGTGGGACAGGAACGCCAACAGGGTCTCGCTCTCCACCCTTCATCCATCGTGGATAGAAAGCGACCTCGCGAGTGGTGAGGCCTATGCCATCGCGTATGCCCTCTACGGTCGGGAGGATGCTGAAGTCTATGATGCCGAGACGACTCAGGTCCTCGCCCATGAGACCGCCAGGGCCATGCTGCGGGCGCTCGAGCTCGCGCATATGTCTTCGCGCCGGAGCATCAAACTGGCGCGGAGCTTGGCGGAGGTTGAGGAGTCCAGGACCGTCGTTTCTGCCGAGGCGCAGGAACTCAGGACGAAGCTGACAGCTGCGGAAACCCTTCTCGCCAGCCGCCCCGTTGCGGAGGTATATATTTTCTCCCTCACCGCGAGTGGCCTGTTGCCGATTGATGTACTTTCTTCTTACCACCTTTATTATTATTCTTAGGACACCACGGTTGCCGAGATGCTTCGTGCTCGGGTGGCTGGCCTTGAAGATGAAGTCCGGCTGGCCAAGGCCGAGGCCCAGCGGTCGCGAGAAGCCGAGGTCTCGGCACTCGCCTTGGGGAGCGGGGGGCACTTCTACCCCCACCACGAGCTGGAGCAATTGATGCAGGAGAACGCCCAGAGCGCCGTGAAGCATGCGCTGCAGGTGTTGCGGCAGGCTGGGTACCTGAAGGAAGAGGCCGAATGCCTCTCTGCTCGACAGGTCGTCCCCGAGCTCTTCATCCCGATCCCCTTCCCGGAAGATGAGGATGGCGAGCCGCGAGAAGACGCCCTCCTACCGGATTCAGGCGAGAGCGATAGATCTTCTGGCGAGAAGCCTGCCGACCCCTGAGATGGACCGTGTTTTTTGCCGTCTTTTACTTAAAATCTTTTGAATGTAATCATGAACGGGGCGAGTGCCCTTGAAAGATATGTATATTGATCACGATTTTTGTGCTCTCCATTTTTGTGCTATCTCCACTTTTTTCTCATTTGCTGTTATGTCTCGCTAGGCTCGCTAGGACGTTAATTCTTTCTCATTCGCCGCTATATCTCGCTAGGCTCATTAGGACGTTTAAACTGTAGTGCAACTGTCCCGGCCACCTAGCGAATGCTCGAGGGTGACCTGGGCGTGTCTCTCCCCTTCGCTTCCCGCTGCCTCCCCCACTCGCACTTCCTTACCATTCGCCCAAACCGGGGTTTCGCTTAGGTAGTCATGAAAGTGAAGTGAGGTCGTTTCTCCCGCGCGTGGTCAATGCGAGTGCTCTTGAGGTCACCTTTTGAGAATTTTGAATCTGCCACCGAGCGAGCCTTCGGACCTGCCAGCTAGATGAGAGCCTGGACAGCGGGTCTGCTCGGGGCCTTCCTTTTCTTTCACATAGAACCTGCCTCCGAGTGAGCCTTCGGACCTGCCAGCTAGATGAGAGCCTGGACAGCGGGTCTGCTCGGGGCCTTCTTTTCTTTCACATAGAACCTGCCTCCGAGTGAGCCTTCGGACCTGCCAGCTAGATGAGAGCCTGGACAGCGGGTCTGCTCGGGGCCTTCTTTTCTTTCACATAGAACCTGCCTTCGAGTGAGCCTTCGGACCTGCCAGCTAGACGAGAGCCTGGACAGCGGGTCTGCTCGGGGCCTTCTTTTCTTTCACATAGAACCTGCCTCCGAGTGAGCCTTCGGACCTGCCAGCTAGATGAGAGCCTGGACAGCGGGTCTGCTCGGGGCCTTCTTTTCTTTCACATAGAACCTGCCTCCGAGTGAGCCTTCGGACCTGCCAGATAGATGAGAGCCTGGACAGCGGGTCTGCTCGGGGCCTTCTTTTCTTTCACATAGAACCTGCCTCCGAGTGAATTCTTGCCCGAAGCCCCGTCCACCAGCAGCTTCCACGGAACGTGACGAGGGGCTCCATCTTCCTTCATCTCGGCCACATAATCTGCCATGAAATCAGCCACCACCTGTGCCTTCATGGATAGTCGAGGGACGAAGACAATGTTGAATTCACTTAGCTCTATCGACCATTTTGCGAGCCTTCCCGAGTGTTCCACTCCTTCGAAGATCTGGCGGAGAGGGTGGTCCGTCACCATTTGAATTGAATGGGCCTGGAAGTATGGCCTGAGCTTCCTTGCTGCGACGACCAGAGCAAAGACCAACTTCTCCAAAATCGGGTATCTGAGCTCTGCTTCCCTCAGGACCCTGCTCACGTAGTAGACGGACAGCTGCTTCTTGCCTTCCTCCCGAACCAGGACGGAGCTTACGGCCTCTGTCCCGACCCCGAGATATAGATATAGATCCTCCCCCTCTTTGGGACCTTGAAGCAGTGGAGCCTTGGTGAGTTGGCTCTTCAAGGCCTGGAAGGACTCCTCGCATTCTTTTGTCCATTCAAACTTCTGGTTACCTCGTAATGTTTTGAAGAAGGGGGAGCATTTCTCCCCGGCTCGGGAGAGAAACCTGCTCAGCCCTGCGAGTCTTCCGGTCAAGCGCTGAACTTCCTTGGCGTTCCGCGGCGACCCTAACTCCATTATGGCCTTAACCTTGTCCGGGTTAGGTTCTACCCCCCAAGGGGTGAGAAGATGCCCCAGGAATTTCCCCTTACTGGCCCCGAACACACATTTCAAGGGGTTCAGGCGCATCTTGTACTTGCGTAGGGTGGCGAAGGTCTCCTCGAGGTCCTGGATGTGAGAGTTCACACACTTGCTCTTCACCATAAGGTCATCCACGTAGACCTCCAGGTTCCTTCCCCTTTGCTCCCTAAATACCCGGTCCATCATCTTCTGGTAGGTTGCTCCTGCGTTTTTCAACCCGAAGGGCATCATCTTATAGCAGTAGCATCCCTCCCTGGTGATGAACGAGACGTCTTTGACGTTTGGGGGGTGCATCCTGATCTGGTGATAACCTGAAAAAGCATCCAAAAAACTCATCACAGAAAAACCGACGACTGAGTCAACCAGCGCGTCGATCCGAGGCAAGGGATGGCAATCCTTAGGGCAGGCCTTATTTAATAATGAAAAATCCACACACATGCGCCAGCGGCCATCGGCCTTTTTTACCATTACGACGTTGGAGACCCAGCCTGGGTACTGGATCTCCGATACAAAACCTGCTTCGAGGAGTTTTGCCACCTCCTCGTGGATGGGTCCTTCGAGCTTGCTGGCGAAGGTCCTTCTCTTCTGCCGGATGGGACGGGCTTTGGGATCGAGGTTGAGACGATGGAAAGCCACGTCCGCCTCGATGCCTGGCATATCCGCTGCGCTCCATGCGAAGACATCCACGTTCCTCTGGATGCACTCCAACATCTTCGCCCTGTCCTCCGGGCCGAGACTCCCGCTGATCCGCACCTCTTTCACCCTCCCTTCCTGGGTGAGGACCTCCATCTCCACCACCTCTTCTGCTGCCTCGAGCCGGGCTGGCTCTTCCCATTGGCCCTTTGCTTTTCGCCCTTCTATCCGGGTCTCTTCCTCTATGACTCCTTCCGCCTCTGCCGGCGCGACCTCCTGCTCCTCACGAGCGACCTCCATCAGCTCGACCTCCTGCTCCTCGCGAGCGACCTCCATCAGCTCGACCTCCTGCTCCTCGCGAGCGACCTCCATATTCTCTTCTCGGGCATTGCCCTCTCCCCCTACTTCTCTCTTCTCCACTTCTTCTCCTGGCCCCTCCGGCCTCTCCATCTCCTCATCCATCTTCTCATCCATCTTCTTAGCATCCGCCATCCAAGAGATGGTGTTGACGGCAGTCACATAGCACTGCCTCGCCACCTTAGCATCTCCTCGGACGCGGACCTGGACTCCTCCACTATGGAGCTTTAAGCACTGATGGTACGATGAGGGCACGCACCGGAAGGCGCTGATGAGGGGGCGTCCGAAAATGGCGTTATAGCTGCTCGGAGCGTCCACAATGACGAACCGACAGTTTCTTGGGACTCCTCCTAGCGTCACCTGGAGACCGACACCTCCCTCGACCTCCTTCCGCTCTCCTGAGAAACCAAATAGCGGTCCGTCGGAGGCCTGCACCCTTTTCTTTTCCACCTCCATTGCATCGAAGGCTTTCTTGAAGATCACGTTCACTGAGCTCCCGTTATCCACCAGGATCCGGGAGACCGTGAAATTTTCAATCGCCGTCTGAATCACCAGAGCGTCGCAGAACGGATCCTCATAATCTGGCATGTCTTCCGAGGAGAAGGTGAGCTTCTCCGCGAGGGGTGGGGTCTGGGAAGTTGACGCGACGTCCCTTCGGAACATTGCCTGGAAGCTCCTCTTGCGAGAGGCCTCTATCCCAACCCCTCCATGAATCACCCTGATTCCTCCCCTGGTTCCTGTATCTGCCCTGTCCTCGCATCGGTCTTCTTCCGCCTCCGGGAGCATTTCCTCGATCCTGACCTGCTGCCGCCGTGGCTGACCTCTCTCTCTCATCTCCAAGAATTATGGGCAGGTGGCGGTCGCGTGACCTTCTTCCTGATGAAAGTCACAATAAGGCAACGCCACCCTGCCCCCTCTCCCTGCTCTTCCTCTTCCTCCTCTTGCTCCTCTGCCTCCTCTTCCCCGGCCTACTGCCATAGCTTGCTCCCTTGGGGGGTGAGGGGGTCTGGGACCCTGCCTCCACCCCGGATTCATTCCTCCCGCTTCTCTTCCTTGGTATCCCTCTTCCTGACCTCTCGCCGGTCCTTCCTGGTGCCTCCAGCCCAACCTGTTGTTGGGCTCCTGATTCCTCCAATTCCGAGGCGGTCTTTCGAACCCGTGACCCCTGGGTTCATCCCGCCTTCTTCCTTCTTGCTGCCTCACCTCGGGCTCGCTCATTTTTGCCAATCTCCTGTAGAACTCTGGGTTGGCCGCCTCCCCTTCAATCTCTTCTGCTGCTCGCTCCATCAATTCTTCAAAGGATGAATGAGGTCTTCTTTTCAGGTCCATCTTGAAGAACCCGTCTCGCAACCCTACGATGAACGCCATCTGGAGGGCGAATCCCGGCACCTCCTGCACGAGGTGTATCTCCTCCTGGAACCTATTCACGTAATGTGCCAGGGACTCTCCCTCCCTCTTCCTGATCTTGAAGAGAGCCTCCGCATCCTTCTTCCTCTTTTTTGACGTCGAGAAGCGCAGCCGAAAGCCTCGGCGCAGATCATCAAACGTGTAGATGGAACCCGCGGAAAGCTGGTGGAACCAGTCCCTTGCTTTCTCCTTCAGGGTGGTTGCGAAGAGTCGGCATTGAAAAGCATCCGACATGGGAAGGATCGATGTCATGTCCTCAAACCACTGCAGGTGCACGACTGGATCCTCCTTGCCGGTGTAGTAGGACATCTCCGGCCCACGAAACCCCTCTGGCACTGGGGCCGAGAGGATCATCTCGCAAAAGGGGATCCCTTCCCCTGCTCGGTGAATGGTCTTCTCGCGTGGACCCAACTCGCACACCTCGGCACTCGCCGGACTGCCGAACAGCTGCCGTCCCGGGAGATCTCGCGCACTTCCTTCTGCTGGCACCTCCTTCCCCGGCCGCTGCCCCGGTGCGTTCTCGCCGATCTGCTGGGGTGGAACCACGGGGACCACCGGGGTCTCGCACTCGCTCCTTGCTGCGAGAACTGTCTGCAGGACCTCTCGCTTGAACTTCTCAAACATCTCCAGCCACTCCCCTGTCGCGGGTGGCTGCGAGTGGCCTGAGTCAGAACCATTCCCGCCATCTCCTGTCATCGAACCTAATTCAAGATTTTCCTTCACCGGCTACGGTCCACGCTCACCGCACCAAAAATGTTTAAACCTGCAACAAGTCTCTTGAGTTCGGACCCACTTGGGGTGTAGCCGATGCTTACTTCTCCCTCACTAGACTCTCTTGACGGTGGATGTGAGAATATGAATAGACCCAAGACTGAAGCGAGGAGGTCCCGCCACACACCCGAAAGATCTCAGAGAGCTTCCCCTCCCAAACCAGAGCTCAACCGGGCACCTTGGAGGGCACTAGCAGCCGACCAAAAACTAGCCTGGAGGAGAGGATTCTCTAAAATCGGATCTCCTCCAAGGTGCCCTTAAAGGTCTATTTATAGATTTTTCTAGGCTGGTCTGCAAATAACATGAATCCACCTTTTAATTTTATTAACCGCACCCCAAATTGGTCTGCTAACAGCCTAACTCCGCTGTTCCGAAGGGCTATTTGCAGCCCACCAGGGGTATCAGGGTCATTTCCCCCTCAAATCATCCTGGGCGAGTGGTCCGTGAGGGCACCACTCGCTGGGCACCCGCCTAGCTGGGCGAATGCCCCACGCTTCCGGGCGAGTGGTCCGTGAGAGCACCACTCGCGTAGCCCCTTCTCTTCCGCACCTTACCCCCACCAAACCGGGGGTACTTCCACCTCCTAGCCGAGGCGAATGATCGGGCTGACCCAGGTCTCGCCATTTGGCTTGAGGGGCCCACTCGGCGAATACGGGTTGTACACGTAGAATACTTGTTTGACATGACAACGGTTATGATCGCCACCAAGAAAAGTAAACTAGTCTTGAACATAACAGTGGATGAAGTTTCTTAGTTGAGGTCAGACGATCATGAACAACGGTTCAAAATCAAACCGAGCCTTAGTTTATTTTATAGATTGCACCCCTCTTATTATTGAAATTACAAAAACCTCCCCTTATGTAATTTTGTGCATGAATGTTATGAAATGTGAACTTCATGGGAGATAAATGTTATGTTTTGCAACACTGAGAGAAGATTTTTGTAATTTCAACAATAAGAGGGGTGCAATCTGTAATTTCGCAAACAGGGGAGGTCCCGGTAAATGCCTCTATATAAAAACCACAAAACTTGGTCAAAACTAATCTTTCCCACACAAAAAACAATCATTTATCTTCAAAATCAAACCAGAAGAAGAAGCAGGAAGAAACAGCATACATACCCAGTCATGACAAGCCACCATGAAATGATCTGAGCCCTTGGTTCGATTCCAAAAGGGGTATTTGGAGGAGAGCATGTTGACATAGTCCTTGAGAAATATCAACAGAGGCTTCATATCATGGGAGTTGGGCTTGTACAGAGCTTCCTCCAGCTGCCTGGAACTGTATGGAAGGTAAAACAAATGCGCTTCGTTCGGATCCTTCGCGGCGAACCTCCTGTTTTCCTCCATTAATTTCAGGAACCAGCCTTCTGAAGCATAGATTCCCTGTAGCCGTGGTGTGTGGAAGATGGGTTTTGGCCCTTCTTCGTAGATGTAAACCTTCAGAATGTTTTCCATCAGTTCATAGCTCCTGGAAAGGATGATGAGTTTGATCTTCATTATTACCTTTAACTCTCAAAAACTTCCCTATTAACATGTCTAATTACAGATTGCACCCCTTGGAACCGTAGTTTCGTGATCGCACGACCTCACCTAAGGAATTTCGTCCAATTTTATGTTCGAAACTACTTTTTTTTTTCTTGGTGACGGTCTTAACCGTTGTCTTGCTAAACATACATTCTATAATTGTAGCTTTTTTGTTCAAACTCACCGGAGCAAAACCGCGGTGCCAAACGGAGACTTAGGCACCAAAACAATGACAACGCTGAAAAAAATGACAACGCCAAAAAAAAGAGTTTGGTAAAACTTTTTTCTCCATTCTAAATGCTCCAAAACTCTATTTTTAACCTTCAACGCCAAAACTCCCCACTCCCTCAATTTTTTCCATCAGTTCATAGCTCCTGGAAGGATGAGTTTGATGATGTTCATTACCTTTTGTATAATTATAGATTGCACCCGTTGGGCTCCGTTTGGTGCGGTGGTTATGAACCGTGGTTTCGTGATCACCCGACCTCACCCAAGGAATTTCATCCACTTTTATGCTCAATCCTAGTTTTTCCTCTCTTGGTGACGGTCATAACCATTGTCTTGTCAAACATACATTCTATGACGGTGGCATTTTTGTCCAAACTCACCGGAGCAAAAAAAACGTGCCAAACGGGGATCAGGATTCTCTCCATTTGGAGTTTTTTATTAATAAATATATAAAAGGATGAGGTTAGTGAATCCGTCGGATCAGCTAAAAATAGATCTGGACCCCAAACTCACTCCAACTAGAGAGGATCCTATTCCGCCAAACGGAGCCTTAATCTTTGGAAGTTACAAAAGCTTCTTCTCTGAATATATATTTCATATAAATTCTTGAATTTTGATATCATTTTTTATTAGGAATGAAGATTGTTATAATATATTTTTCCATTAAATAAATTTTATTAGAAATGAAAATAATTATATAATAAATCAATTATTGTACTTCAATAAACTAGCACAACGTGCCCAAGTCTCTCGTTGCTCCGCGTCCCCTTCACAATGTCAATGAAAGACAATTTTATAGATTAACACCGAATAAAATTAGGAGGTTGTTATTTGCAGCCCAATTTCGGCTATGTGCAAATCCGATTAAGTACAAATCAAACTAAAAAATTATAAAGACATGTGAACCTGTAAAGAGGCAGTCTGCACATAGCTTTTTTTTAAATCACGGTTTGCACAGCCAAAACGGATTTGCACATTGTTTTTTTTCTAAAATTATAAGTTGCCCCTCCAGTAAAGTCTTCTGTGAGTTTACATTCCCTATCTGAATATATTTTCAAATGGTCTTTTTTGTCCATAGATGTTATGAAATGTACTCTTGCACGCAATTTTTTTTTTGTAATTTCAAAAGTAGGAGGGTGCAATATGTAATTTACGAACGACGGTTCATAACCACAGTGTTTGTGATCGCCACCGTCGCGCCAAACAGAGCCTAATTGATGCTTATTCAACTAATAAAGCATGAGCTTGGACAAAAATGTCACAACCATAGAATGCATGTTTAGCATGAGAGCGATTACGACCACCGCCAAGAAAAGAAAACTAGTTTTGAACATAAAAATGGATGAAGTTCCTTAGGTGAGGTCGGCCGTTAATGAACGACGGTTTGTAACCACAGTATTTGTGACCATCACCGGCCGTGCCAAACAGAGCCTAATTGATGCTTATTCAACTAATAAATTGCATATGCTCGGCAATTGAAGTCAAATTTTCATTAATTAACTTATAAAGCAATCGTTTTTCGATCTATCCTGTATAATTTGGTGTATTTATAATCTACTAATCAGTAAAATAAGAACTTTTCGCATCAAAATCGAATTCAACGGTGAATTTTTCAACACATGAATCTGACCTTTTGAAAACTGATACGTTGTGGAACAGAGGAGCATACAGTTCCGGGTCATCGACAACAATGGAAGCCCTGTCAATCTCCTTCTTCGCATAGATAAGTTCTTCATCGGCTTTGGTCAGCGGAGAAGGAACCTGCAGACGTGGACAATTTTCAGCACTCAAATTTCCTATAATCACTTCATTTCAATTAGTAATTATACCTTTGACTTCGAAGGCGGCGCCGTTGATTCAACGTTACGGGAATACTCTGCCACCGGTGCCGGAGAAGGCGAGGGAGGCGGTGCAAGCGGGGCAGGGGAGAGAGGCGGTGCAAGCGGGGCAGGGGAGAGAGGCGGAGCGGCTGCGGGTGCAGAAACAGAGGATTCTCCGGCAATGGATGGGGGTTCGGAAAGAAGCGGCGGAGAATCCGGAGGATTCTCCGGCGAGGGAGAAGAAACAGAGGAGGAAGAAGATACTGCTGAGGTGGTGAATAAGGAGCCAACGTTCATGGCGGAAGGTCCGATGAACCAATCGGGGAGAGACGAAGGGGCAAGCGACGCCACGACGAACGCGGCCGCCGACGCCAACACTACGACGGCGAGGAAGCGCCGTCCCCACGATTTTGCTACCGCCGGCATCCGGAAACTTGTCGCTGGCATCGGTGAAGTGCGTGGAGAGAGATTCTCGGCTGCGGGGGATACTTGAAATTATTTGGAACGGCAGGCATAGGCCGAAGAAGCGGCAAGAACACTGAATGATATCTTAAGGACGTTTTTCTCCCCTCACATCTTCTTAATCGCTGTAGCAAAAAGTGCGCATGCGGGAAAATTTAGAAATTTGTGGAGGGTGTTTTAGGTATTCTACGGACCGGAATAGGTAAGAAAAAAGTTTGTCCGTTGACAGATGGCAGACGGCGGTTTCGTTATATGGAAACCGCGCGTATGCATAAATTTCTGAGGTGTTTCCATTTGTTGCAAATATATATATATAATATGTTGCACGAATCTTAAATGTTTAGAATGAGTCACGATTGTCGTTACGAAGAAATCTGATGGTAATTATAGGGTTGGACCATGTCTTACTCTCTACCAATTCTGTGCAGATTAAGCGCGTTGATTTTAAAAGGATTATATATATATAGAGAGAGAAGAATACTATTGAAGATTTTAGGTGTTCAAAAAAACTGGGTCGGGTCTGGAAAAAGCCCGGCTAGGCTTGACCCAGGATAGTCTGCCCTGGGATCAGGGTGGGCTATGGGGCACAACAGAGCCCGCACATATGCTCAAAGCCAGTCTCGGGCCAGGCCCGGCTAAGCCCGGGAATCAGGCCTGACACCCAGGCCAGGCACCAAGGGGGACAGTCCCGCCTAAACAAGCAGTATTTAATAAAATACAACCTATTTAGGCGGGGTTTAATAATATGCGGAATTTATTAACTGGGCCTGGCCATGAGGGCCTTGGCAGGCCCTCTGTCGGGGCTGGTGCACGAGCCAGACTAAAGCAAGGCCCGAGCCCGGGTGACAAAAGCCCTGCCCATCAGGCCCGGTAGTATACTGGCTCAGCCCAGGCGGGCTTTTTGGACAGCTAAATTTCAACACAAATAAACTTACGTTATTAATCTTTTCCTTCTCTATTCAAAAATTTTGACACTTATGGTCCGTTTGGCTCTGTGGCAGCAGCCACGAACACGGCGATTATGAATTATCGTTTGTGAACACCCGACATCACTTAAAGAACTTTTTTATACCGGAGAAAAAAAGCTGCGCCAAACGGAGTTGCCTTTGTTTGGACAAAAAAAGTTACCGTCATCGAATGTATGTTTGGCATGACGACGGTTATGACCTCCACCAATAAAAGAAGACTAGTGAGAACGGACGTTTACAAACGACGATTCATAACCAATGCGCTTACGACCGCCACCGTCGTGCCAAACAGAGTCTTAGCTAGTCATAATAACATATCAGAGAATACTTCTTTCACAGGCGTTTAAAAAAAATCCAAAGTTGTTACTTAAAGAAATAACACTCCTCATTTTTAGAAAATATATGCATATATAAGTTGTGAGTCTACGGGAAACTGCTCATTTGACTCTTGTGCTTATAATGCGACAATTACACAGGCTGTTTATGATTAATCTTTGTCATCTAATATTAATAATTTTTTTTGCACATGTTATTAATAAAATGGATATTTTTTAATCAATTATTTTGTAATAATTTATTTATCACGACTCAAAAGCGTTGTTAATATATTTTTTAATTATGAATTAAAAAATTTGATTAAAGTTATGGATTAAGAAATGTGACTAAAATATTAGCCACGAATTAGAAAATCGTGACTAATATTATTTTATTATCAAATTCTTTCTTTTTTGCCATGAATTAGACATTTGTGGTTAATACTTGCTTATTAGACACGAATTAAAGATTGTGGCTAATACTTCATTATTAGGTACTGTTGCGGCTCCTCAACGCCCTCGGTAGACCGGTTACAATTCGATCCGTCTTAGCCCGGGCGGTCGAGTACGCACACAGTCAGAATGTTGCAGAGAGAAAATGCTGAAAATGGTACACACAGATCTTTAGCGTGGAAAACCCTCCAAAGGGTGAAAAACCACGTGGCCGGGACGGAGCCGGCCGAAATCCACTATGTTTTGCTGTTACATGGCTTTCTTGGAGAATGCGAGGGCGACAGGCCGCGCCTCGTTACAATTATGAGAGAGAGAGAGAAGACTCCGCGGGTGACAGGCCACCACTTAGGAGTTGATTGCCTTGCTGTGTGTCTGGTGCGGGTGCGCGCTTGCTGGGTGAGCACTTCACGGAGCGCCCTGACCTTTTTGCTCGGGTTCGGGGTGCTCGTCTTGAACGGCGCAGCCCTTCTTCCTCAGTAAGAGGTGTTCGCAGGAAGAACCTGTCAGTTCGTAAAAAGAGATGGCGGAGTGTAGAGAGAGAAGCTCTGAGGAGAGGAGGAAATGAAGAGAGAGAGAGAGAGTTTGGGAGAGAATCAGAGATCCCCCTTATGAAGACCCCTGAGGGTCTATTTATAGGCTTGGGAGGTGGAAGTTACGGTGGTTACAGTGGTTATCGCGGATAACCACCAAATGGAGGGCCGAGATCGTTGGCGACGATCGAAGGGCCGCGATCGCGTGAGGCGATCGGAGGGCCGCGAGGGCCTTGGGGAGATCCGACGGTGGAGGGCGAGGGGTGGCGACGGCGGCGGCCGGCCATGGGTGGCCGGCGGCGACGGAGGCGGCCGGCCGGCCGGTTGGGCCGGCGGCGGCGGCGGCCGGCCGGCGGGCGGCGGGCGGCCGGTGGTGGCCGGCCGGCGGTTGGCGGCGACCGGCCGGTGGTGGCCGACAGGAGGGCGGCGGCGGCCGGTGGTGGCCGGCGGGCGGGCGGTGGCGGTCGGCCGGTGGTGGCCGGCCGGCGGGCGGTGGTCGGCCGGCGGCGGCCGGCGGTGGTTGGCGGCGACCGCCCGGTGGTGGCCGGCCGGCGGGCGGCGGCCGCCCGGTGGTGGCCGGCCGGCCGGCGGTGGCGACCGGCCGGTGGTTGCGATCCCGCGCGGGGCGGTTGGGATCCCGCGCGGGGTGGTTTTGGATCCTACGCGCGGGAGTGGGATCCGGTGCGCGAAGGTGGGATTCGGCGTGTGGTGGTTTCGGGATCCGGCGTGCAGTAATGGGATTTGGTGTGCGTGAATGGGACCCGGTGCGCGGTGGTTACGAGTTTTTTCCATAAATAGGGGGAACCCATCATTTGCCCCCCAAATCCATTTGTTTGGAGCGCACGGAGAGCAATTGGATTTTCCCCTGCGACTTGTACCTGTGAGCGATGGCTGGAGCGAATACTGGCGCGGAGGTGGGCGGTGACGACGGCGGTGCCAAGGTGAGCATGAGGTCCAAAGATCTAAAATCCAAAAAGGCGGTCGAACAGCGCGCTAGAGATGCGGCGGGTCGCACGGAGGTGAGGTGCGTGCGTGCGCGCGGGCGGGCTGTCGCGCGTGCTGCCGCGCGGCGACAGCGCGCGCGCGCGTGTGCGCGGGAAGTCGCGCGGCGACAGCGCGGGCGTGCGCGCGCGTGCGGGCTGTCGCGCGCACTGTCGCGCGGCGACAGCGTGGGCGTGCGCGCGCGTGCGGGCTGTCGCGCGTGCTACCGCGCGGCGACAGC
This sequence comes from Dactylorhiza incarnata, assembly GCA_033032865.1. Lineage (NCBI taxonomy): Eukaryota > Viridiplantae > Streptophyta > Magnoliopsida > Asparagales > Orchidaceae > Dactylorhiza > Dactylorhiza incarnata. Next base: position 2,921,353 of record JAWHQI010000123.1, on the reverse strand, counting down.
GCGCGTGCGGGCTGTCGTGCGCACTGCCACGCGGCGACAGCGCGGGTGTTTGCGTGAAGTGTTTTCGCGGGGTCTGCCTGTGCGCGAGGCTTGTGCGATGGTTAGCCTCGTGGATGGACTCCCTTTATACTTGCCTGAGGTTTGTACTGATGCTTTTTTCCTTGTCTTTCAGGCTTCTCGTCGTGGCGGGCAAAGTCGTCCAATGCGACTAGGTTCGAGTCTTACCCTCGATCATGTTGCCATATGGAGGAAGCGCTTCAACCTGCCCCCCGAATTGGAGATCCGAATCCCAGGTCCTGAGGAGCGAGTACAGAATCCGCCTCGGGGTTTGATGACCCTTTGCGAGTCGTCACTTCGGAGTGGCTTTCGTCTCCCAGTGTGCGAGGAGTTGATCCAGATCCTGAATTTTTGCGGCGTCCCTGTGTCACAGTTTACGCCTCAGGGGATGGTGCGGATCATGGGGCTGATTGTCTTCTTCCGAGAGCATGGTGCGAAGTTCTCCTTGGGCCTTTTCAAGGAGTGGTGTGAGGTGCAAGCTGATGTCGGAGGTCGTATTGAAGTCCTTAGCAACAAGAGATGGCTGGAGTTCGAGACCCGGGTGGACCGCCGTCATGGGAACACTTTATTTGGCTATGTCAGGAACCCGGAGGGATTACCGGAGGTGTGGAACTCTTCACCAGATCGTTGCCGGCGGCTTAAAGGACGTGAGCGGGAGTTCTCTCCCATTCTTGGATTTTCAGACGCTCGAGAGTTGGGGAATGTTCTGCACAGCATTTCCCTGTTCGTGGACGAGAAGCGCCTGCTTTTATGCGGGTTGTCTGCTGATGCTGGCCGTGCTGCTGCTGCCCCACTTGTTCGAGACAGGAAGAGGAAGTTGGTGTTTAAAGGTCCTGGGGAGCCAAGTCCTGTTCCTCCACCGGTACAGGATGCTCCTCAGGAGGAGGCGGCTCCGTGCGCACCTGGAGCTGATGGCGAGCCGGTTGATGAGGAGGTTGAGGTCCTGGGATCTTCTGCCCCCCAGGCCTCTCCGGAGCGAGGCACAGCTCGAAAGGTGTCGGAAGGGAAGAGGGTTTCTTCCTCTCTGGAGGCCATGAGTCAGGCGGTAAGCCGGATTTTTTTTTCTTCGTTTTGTATAGCGTCATTCTGAGGCTGCGGTTCTGACTTATGTATTTCCTTTTGCAGATGGAGACCCAGGCATCGATCGCGCACACATGGAATGATCATTACGTGAGCTTGAAGGACGGGTTCATGGCCATTCAGGGTGAGCTTCGGGAGGCGAGGAGCGCTCTTGCGGAGGCGGAGAGACGGCGAGATCGCGACATCTCGCGCTTCAGGCAGATCGGTTCGGAGATGCAGGATGAGCTGGAGAGGACCAGGTCCGGACTTGGTGCGGAGAAGGCGGCGTTGGAGGAGGCCTTGCGTTCCTTAGAGGCGGCTCGTGGTGACGTAGTGTGCCGGGACGCGGAGCTGGAGCAGTGTCGAGCCGAGATAGCACGTCTTTCTTGCGTGGAGCGGGAGGCCGAGCTGAAGGCGGCTGGCTTGGCCGAATACTTGGAGTCGATTGATTACTTGCGGGACCGTTGCTTGGTTGCCGAGGAGGTCCGATACGAGATCTGGACTCAGGAGGTGGAGCCTCATCTGGAGGATTCACGAGAGCTTGCCCTTCGACAGGGCGCGTCGAAGGCCCTTCGGATGGTATCCCGGAAGCGGGGCTATGATGTCAGTGGCCTTGTCTTTGATGACTTGTCAGAGGGGGAGGATCATAGTCCTGACGAGGAGTGATTTCTTTAGCTTCTTGTAGCTGTGTTCGCCGGATGTGGCTTTACTTCTTTTATTGTACTTGTCGTACTTGTTCATCTGTTCGGTTTTGTTAATCCAGTTATCGACATCTGCATAGTTTGATTGTTTTCAAAGTCACAGATGAGCAACGCTGAGGCGAGGCGCCCAAGCAACGTTGAGGCAATGTGCCCAAGCAACGCTGAGGCAAGGGGGTCTTTTGGGCTGTAATGATTGATGAGAAGTGATTTGCATGAATCGAGATTCGCTGCTTGTACATAAAATTGTAGTCAAATAGTTTGTGCCAGTCTTGTACATAAGATGGTAGTAAGATAGTTTGCGCGAGTCAAGGCTCGCGACTATGGCAAGATGAAATAAAATCATTGATAAAAGCGGCGCAGATTCTGCGCGTTTCAGGTGCGTGGGAGTGTCTTTCCTTCCGCCGTTCTGAGCATGAAGGTTCCTGGTTTTACTGCTGCGGTGACCACGTAAGGTCCTTCCCAGGCTGGTGAGAGTTTGTCTTTTTGCGGGCCTTTCCCGACTGCTTCAACGCTGCGTAAGACGAGATCTCCGACGTTGATTGGTCTGGGCTTCACCCTTCTGTCGTAGAGCCGGGCCACACGCCTCTGGTAGATGGCAATGCGCTGGGCGGCGCGGTCTCGAGTTTCGGAGATTAAGTCGAGATTTTGGCGGAGTAGTTCGTCATTCTTGCTGGGATCGAAAGTCAGCACCCGGATGCTTGGTACTCCGATGTCGACGGGAATGACGGCTTCGGTCCCGTAGCAGAGATTGTACGGGGTCTCTCCTGTTGGAGTCCTCTCCGTCGTGCGGTATGCCCATAGTACATTTGGGAGCGCATCCACCCATTGCCCCCCGGCCTCTTCAAGACGCGTCTTTAGCCCTTTGAGGATGGTGCGGTTGGTGACTTCTACCTACCCATTAGTCTGTGGGTGTGCTACGGCGGTGTGGCGGAGATTGATCTTTAGGTCATCGCACATTTTGGTGAAAGATTTCCCAGTAAACTGGGTGCCATTGTCAGCGATGATAGCTGCTGGAATTCCAAAGCGGCAGATGATATTCTTCCAGACGAACTGCTTAGCATTCTCCTCCGTGATCTTTGCCAGGGGTTCGGCTTCCACCCACTTGGTGAAGTAGTCAATTGCGAGGATGATGAATTTTCTCTGCCCGGATGCCAGTGGTAGGGGGCCGAGGAGATGAATCCCCCGCTGTGCGAAGGGCCATGCACTCTGGAGCGCAGTGAGCGCAACTGGGGGCTGGTGAGGTACATTTGCATGGAGCTGACAGCTCTTGCACTTCTGAACGAGCTCTGCCGCGTCTTTCTTCATCGTTGGCCAATAGAAACCTTGGCGCAAGATTTTCTGGGCCAGGGCCTTTCCTCCCAGGTGCTCTCCGCAGACCCCTCCGTGTACTTCTCTTAAGGCGTAGTCCGCCTCGCTGGCCGGTAAGCACTTTAAATAGGGACCTGAGAATGCCCGTTTGTAGAGTTCCCCATCTATGATGGTGTACGATGCTGCCCGCATTCGTAACCTGCGTGCTTCCAAGCGATCCTCGGGGAGGTGCCCCTGCTCGAGGTAAGCTCGTAGAGGGGTCATCCAAGAAGGTTCTTCCTCATTGATGGCTGCAATCTCCCACGGCCCTGGGATACTTGGGGCCATGATCTCTTCCACGCGACGTCTTCGCGACTGATAGCTGGATGGTGACGTTGCCAACTTGGAGAGTGCGTCCGCTCTAGAATTCTGCTCCCGGGGCACGTGCAGGATTTGGTATGACGGGATCCTCTGAAGGAGTGACTTTACGCATGTGAGGTAATGCGCCATCTGGTCATTCTTGGCCTCATAATCTCCCTCAACCTGCGAGACTACAAGCTGGTAGTCGGCGTGAATTGTCAGGCTCTCTACCTTACAATCGATGGCGAGCCGGAGGCCGGCGATCAAAGCCTCGTACTCCGCGACGTTGTTGGTTGCTGGGAACTTCAGTCTGAGGCCATATTCCAGAGTAATTTCATCGGGGCTTATGAGGAGCAGCCCTGCTCCAGCTCCCTCAGCTCCTGAGACGCCGTCGACGTAGAGAGTCCAAAGGGATGTGGTGACATCTTTGGCAGGAGTTGCTTCCGGTGGGATGGTGTATTCTACAACAAAATCAGCGAGCACTTGTGATTTGATATCCGGCCGGGGCAAGAATTGGATGTCAAATTCGCCGAGTTCTACTGCCCACTTCACAAGTCTCCCCGAGACTTCTGGCTTTTGGAGGATCGCTCGCAGCGGGAGCTGAGTTAGTACTTTCATTGTGTGTGCCTGGAAATAGGGTCGAAGCTTTCGTGCCGAGAAGACGAGCGCTAAGGCCATTTTTTCTGCTGCCGGATACCTGGTTTCGGTATCGGTGAGGACCTTGCTGAGGTAGTAGATTGGCCGTTGCACTCCTCCTTCATCCTTCACAAGAATTGAACTGAGGGCCGTAGGCGAAACTGCGAGGTACAAGAACAGGGTCTCCCCGGGGATTGGCTTTGAGAGAAGCGGCGGCGAGGCCAGGTACTGTTTGAGGAGTTCGAAAGCCGTCTGGCACTCGTCCGTCCACTGGAACCCAGTGTGGCGCGCTCCCCGGAGAACTTTGAAGAAAGGGAGGTACTTGTCCCCCGTCCTTGACAGGAAGCGGGACAGTGCGGCGATCCTCCCATTCAGGCATTGCACTTCCTTGATTGAGCGAGGCGGCGACATGTCCTCCAACGCCTTGATCTTCTCAGGGCTGGCCTCGATTCCCCGATGGGTTACAATGAAACCCAAGAACTTCCCCGCCGTCACACCAAACGCGCATTTGCTGGGGTTGAGCCGCATCTGGAAGCGACGAAGAAGCTGAAAGCACTTTCCTAAGTCTTTCAAATGGTCGCGACGGTGGACGCTCTTCACTAGCATGTCATCCACATATACCTCCATCGTCTCCCCGATGAGGTCTTTGAAGACTTTATTCATCAGTCTTTGGTATGTTGCTCCGGCGTTTTTAAGGCCGAACGACATCTCTTTGTAGCAGTAGACTCCTTTATCGGTGCGGAAGGCGGTGTGCTCCTCGTCCGCGGGATTCATTCTTATTTGGTTGTAGCCTGAGTATGCATCCATGAAGCTGAGCAGCTCGTGGACGGCTGTCGCGTCGACAAGCTGGTCAATCCTCGGAAGAGGAAAACTGTCTTTCGGGCATGCCTGGTTCAGGTTGCTGTAGTCGACGCACATCCGCCACTTTCCGGACGCCTTTTTTACCATCACCACGTTTGCGAGCCACGTGGGATAATCCGCCTCGCGGATGAACCGCGCCTCCAGGAGCTTTGTTACTTCTTCTTCGATTGCCTTTACTCGCTCAGGGGCGAAGTTCCTCTTCTTTTGGATTACGGGCCTGCAGGCGGGGTTAATGTTTAATGAGTGAAAAATGATTTTAGGATCTACCCCAGGCATGTCCTCCGGGCTCCAAGCGAAAATGTCCTCGTTCTCTTGCAGGAAGGTTGTAATCCTTTCTCGTTCTTCTGGCGTCAAAAGGGACCCGACCTGGACAGTCCGGGTTTGATCCTGCTGGGAGAGCGGCACTTTCACTACTCCTTCAACGGGTGCTCCTCGCTGAAGAGTGGCTTCATCTCGTAGGTTGAAGTTGTCGATGTTGAGAGCCGTCGCCCTTGTCGGTTGAGCTTGCCTCAGGTAACAGGTCCTAGCTGCCTCCTGGTTTCCACGAACGACCCCGATCCCGGCGGTGGTCGGAAACTTCATGGCTAAATGCGGGATTGATGGGATGGCTCTGAAGATGGATTGGAGTGGTCTCCCGAAAATCGCGTTGTAGGCGGAACTTGACTCCACGACCACGAACTGGATGTTGTGGGTTACCTGTCTTGGGAACTCGCCAAGCGTTACCGGAAGGGTGATCATGCCCTGGACCGGGACGGGGCGATTATCAAAACCGTAGACGGGCCCCGCTGCTGGGCTGAGGTGCTCCTTGGTGAGGTTCATGCCCTGCAGAGTGGAGAGGAACAGGACGTCAACTGAGCTTCCGTTGTCGACCAGTACCCTTTTGACGTTGAAACAGGGATCCCCGATCCCGGCGCTGATCACGAGCGGGTCTTGGTGTGGCAGCCGTAACCCCTCGAGGTATTCATCTCCGAAGACGATGGCGGCGTCCTGCTTTAACTTCTTATCTTCGTGGCCTCTCTCTGGCCTAGCGATGGAGAGAATTTGCGCGGCGAGATTAGGAGACCCAGCTATAGTCTCGACTTGCCCTACCACCGACATTCCAACCGCTGCGCCGTGAGGTGCAGGAGGCTGATCTCTGGGTTGCTGTGGTTGGTTTGGTAGCTGGCCTTGCAGGAACCTTCCAAGGAGTCCTTGCCTGACGAGGCGCTCAATTTCCTCCTTTAACCTTGCGCATTCTTCGGTCGTGTGTCCAGCTCCTCTATGGAATTCACAGTACTTTAATTGGTCGGTTCTTTCGTTCTGATTTAGCGGCCTCGGCCTACGGAATGCCGGATTTTCTTGAATGGCGTAGAGCACGTTGGTTCGCGACGTGTTGAGGGGAGTGTAATTTAGCGGTGGCTGGGGACCCTGATCCCTTCGGAGACCCCGACTGCGATTATGGTTCCGACGCTCTTCCGTACGCCGCTCTTCCTGCATTCTGGGAGATTGCTCCGACCCTTTCTTCCTCTTCAGACTTCCTTCGAACTGCTGGCGATGTGCTTCGATGGCTTCATCTGCTGCTATCTGTGCCTCCACTCGGTGTACGAGGTCCGGGTAATTTGGAACCGTCTCCCTCATTAGAGCGGAATAGAAGCCACCCGGGCGGAGCCCTCCCAGGAAGACACCGCGCAGAAGCTCGGGGTCGACCCCTGGTATTTGCGGTGCCTCAGTGGTGAAGCGACGGAAGAATTCTTTAAGGGTCTCACCTTCGTTCTGGCGGATCCCCGAGAGATGAGAGGGATCTCGGACGATTCTTCGGTTGGCGACGAACTGATCTGTGAATCGTCGGGCTAGCTCGGCGAAGTTGTTGATGGATTCTTCTTGCAGGGAGTGAAACCAGGTGCGAGCTTGTCCCTTGAGTGTTGCTGGGAACACTTGACAAAGGAGCTGATCGGCAGCGTTGTAGATCCTCATGATGGTGGTGAAATGATTGATGTGCTCCAGCGGATCCTCCGTTCCGTCAAACGATTCGATGCTAGGAAGCTTGAAACCACGTGGAACCGGATGGACTAGGAGATGCTGCGTCAAGGGGGAGCCGTGATGTGGAGGACGGCGGGCGAAGATGCCCCGGCGTCCGACTTGTCCATACTCCTAAGCAATTACGTCGCGGATCTCCTCGCGAGTGGGCCCTCTTATGGCTTGATTGACCCCTGCTCCTTGCTGATGGTGCAGGGGTTCTCTCCTAGCGCCCCTGCCAGGACGGGCTGGATGCGCAGAGCTGGCTGCGTCCGAGTAGTCTTCTTCGTATACTTCGTCCTCCGGAACGGCTTCTTCTAAGGGAGCGCGATTAGGGACCATGGGAGGTGGGATGACCGGAGCGGCTGGCGGAGCAGGTGCTTCAAGGTTTCTGAGAAGAGCCAGCATTTCAGCTTGTTGTTCCTCTATCTGACGCATGCGTCCTTCTAGTGTGATGACAGGTGCCAAAGGGACCTCTTCGATGGGAGGTGCGTTGATGAGTGAATGGGATGGAGCGGGCTCAACGCGTCCTTCAGGAATGGAGCCATTAGTGGTGCGAGCACTTCTTCTCGCCATTGCTGTCGGCCACGAGTATTGCCGCGAGGCGAATACTGTCTTCAGAGAACTTTTGCAGAGCTTGGGGAACACTTTCCCACAGACGGCGCCAGTGTGTTGCGGCTCCTCAACGCCCTCGGTAGACCGGTTACAATTCGATCCGTCTTAGCCCGGGCGGTCGAGTACGCACACAGTCAGAATGTTGCAGAGAGAAAATGCTGAAAATGGTACACACAGATCTTTAGCGTGGAAAACCCTCCAAAGGGTGAAAAATCACGTGGCCGGGACGGAGCCGGCCGAAATCCACTATGTTGTGCTGTTACAGGGCTTTCTTGGAGAATGCGAGGGCGACAGGCCGCGCCTCGTTACAATTATGAGAGAGAGAGAAGACTCCGCGGGTGACAGGCCACCACTTAGGAGTTGATTGCCTTGCTGTGTGTCTGGTGCGGGTGCGCGCTTGCTGGGTGAGCACTTCACGGAGCGCCCTGACCTTTTTGCTCGGGTTCGGGGTGCTCGTCTTGAACGGCGCAGCCCTTCTTCCTCAGTAAGAGGTGTTCGCAGGAAGAACCTGTCAGTTCGTAAAAAGAGATGGCGGAGTGTAGAGAGAGAAGCGCTGAGGAGAGGAGGAAATGAAGAGAGAGAGAGAGAGTTTGGGAGAGAATCAGAGATCCCCCTTATGAAGACCCCTGAGGGTCTATTTATAGGCTTGGGAGGTGGAAGTTACAGTGGTTACGGTGGTTATCGCGGATAACCACCAAATGGAGGGCCGAGATCGTTGGCGACGATCGAAGGGCCGCGATCGCGTGAGGCGATCGGAGGGCCGTGAGGGCCTTGGGGAGATCCGATGGTGGAGGGCGAGGGGTGGCGACGGCGGCGGCCGGCCATGGGTGGCCGGCGGCGACGGAGGCGGCCGGCCGGCGGGGGCCGGCTGGTGGCGGCCGGCCGGCGGCGACCGGCCGGCAGCGACCGGCCGGCGGCAACCGACCGGTTGGGCCGCCGGCGGCGGCGGCCGGCGGTGGCCGGCCGGCGGGCGGCGACCGGCCGGCGGCGGCCGGCCGGTTGGGCCGGCGGCGGCGGCCGGCGGCGGCCGGCCGGTGGTGGCCGGCCGGCGGTTGGCGGCGGACGGCCGGTGGTGGCCGACCGGAGGGCGGCGGAGGCCGGTGGTGGCCGGTCGGCGGGCGGTGGTCGGCCGGCGGCGGACAGCGGTGGTTGGCGGCGGCCGCCCGGTGGTGGCCGGCCGGCGGGCGGCGGCCGTCCGGTGGTGGCCGGCCGGCCGGCGGTGGCGACCGGCCGGTGGTTGCGATCCCGCGCGGGGCGGTTGGGATCCCGCGCGGGGTGGTTTTGGATCCTACGCGCGGGAGTGGGATCCGGTGCGCGAAGGTGGGATTCGGCGTGTGGTGGTTTCGGGATCCGGCGTGCAGTAATGGGATTTGGTGTGCGTGAATGGGATCCGGTGCGCGGTGGTTACGGGTTTTTTCCATAAATAGGGGGAACCCATCAGGTACGATTTTTGACCTATGACAGAAAAAAAATGTGACTAAAAGTCACTTTTCTAATAGTGGGAGTAAATAATGTGATGAATAAGGTATATTTTCTTTGCAATTTAGACCACCATTTTTGTAATGATTTTAAATGCTACACATTTATGAGATCATTAAGGATCAAACCTCACAATCAATTTGGTTTTTCATAATTAATATTGTTGCTGGTCGCTTAGCGCTTTTCGGCTGACTCTCGAGTTAAGACGGTCTGATTCATCTGATCGGGGAGAGCGCTAAGCGACCTGCAACAAGGCTCATGTTCACGCTCAAATAGATATACAACAATGACACATATTTTATGGAAGATTGACCCAATTCTCTTTAGATATCCAAATGGAGGTCCACGACCCACCTCAATATGCATCTATTTTCGCACTTTAGCAAGCCTGGAACAGCCAAATATGTCCATAGAGATGAGAAATTGCAGTTTTAATCTAATTGCAACGGGAATGTGAGAACTTGGAAGGTCATGGAGATAAAGACAAGGATGCACGTTGGCATGGACAAAACCACTGAGCCACGAGGATGCACGCAAGTTTCGCACACCGCACAGACTTTTCTCGACGACGACATGATCACGAGCATCTCTCGATGAAGTTGATCGGATGGGAGCTTCGAACGACACACATGCTTCTTTAGACAACGATAGGGACGAGAGGTTGGAGCTTCTCGTGCCGGACTGAGTTCCTCACTCGAGCGACGACGACTTCCAGAGGACGGTGAAGGAATTGCTTTGGGGACATCTCGCGCTCCGAGGAGAAACATCAGCGACGCCGACGCCCCCGCCCTGGTTGGCCCCTCTAAAACCCCTAAACCGCCTCGATGACTTGAGAAGGAACCTACCGCCAAAGATCGCGAAAGACTTGACCAAATCCACGCCGCGATTGTGGCTACCATGCTACGACCTGAGTTCGAATTGGAAGATTGTCCACTCCCACTTTGCCAGCATAGAGGCATCCAACCCTTTCAGTGAGGAGATTTTGACGGCGCACGTCCTCGTTGGATTCCTCGATTCGGTTCTGAACTATTACTATTGGCAGAACATCTCCCTCAATGTTGAAACCTGCAACAGGTCTCTTGAGTTCGGACCCACTGGGGGTGCAGCCGATGCTTACTTCTCCCTCACAAGACTCTTGACGGTGGATGTGAGAATAAGAAAAGTCTCAAGGCTGAAGCGAGGAGGTCCCGCCACACACCCGGAAGATCTTAGAGAGCTTCCCCTCCCAAACCAGAGCTCAACCGGGCACCTTGGAGGGCATTAGCAGCCGACCAAAAACTAGCCTGGAGGAGAGGATTCTCTAAAATCGGATCTCCTCCAAGGTGCCCTTAAGGGTCTATTTATAGTTTTTCCTAGGCTGGTCTGCAAATAGCCTGAATCCGCCTTTTAATTTTACTAATCGCACCCCAAATTGGTCTGCTGATAGCCTAACTCCGCTGTTCTGAAGGGCTATTCGCAGCCCACCAGAGGTATTATGGTCATTTTCCCCTCAAAACCTTTGGGGTGAGTGGTCCGTGAGGGCACCACTCGCCGATCTCCCGCTCAGCTGGGCGAGTGCCCATGCTACTGAGTGAGTGGTCCGTGAGGGCACCACTCGCCGAACTCCTTCTCGCCTGCAGCGCACCCCCACTAATCCAGGGATCTCTCCACCTTCCTTAGCCTGGGCGAATGATCTGGCTGACCCAGGTCTCGCCAGTTGGCTTGAGGGACCCACTCGGCGAATACGGGTTGTACACAAACCCCGCTCTTTGCGAGCGGTTCCTACGCTCGGAAAGAACAGTCCAACCCTGTATTCGGTGAGTGCTTGCTGACTGGACCTCATAAGATTCTGTGGGCCCCACCGTCATCCTATATATATCTCTTCATGCCTGATTCTCCTGGAACGCTTTCATTCCTCGATTCGAAGCTTCTTCTTTCCCTTGGCCTTTCGCCGATATTAATGTCTCCCTACAAACCTTCCGCGAAACCCCTCTCGAAGGAGATGATCGAGCGCCTGGCTGCGGCCCAAAGTGTAACCGCCCCCAAGGCCGCCAAGTTTGCTCCCTGGCTTATGTCTAAACGGGATCCGAGTGCCCCCTACGTCTCGCGTCGAGCCAAGGCGATTCGGCTGAATTATCAAAGAGGCGAGACCGCTTCGGAGTCTCCGGCGAATACTCCTCCAGACCCCGGGACTCAGGTACGAAGATTCCACCTGCCTTTCTGTTTAGTTTCTGCCTTCTTATTCTGCAATCGCTCTGACCATTCGCAGGGGGCCCCAGCGCCCGAGGACGGCCATGGGGCCATCTCGAATAGCGTCGTGGTGCCACCTCTCGCGGAAGAGAGGCCTCCTCCAGACTTGGACCTTGCTCCCCCACCCCCTCCGGGCGAGACCACACTTCAATCCAGTAAGTTGCGAACCCTCTCGATTTTCCTTTCATGTTGCTTGTTACTGACCATTACCTTTTCGCAGCCCTCAACCCTGACGTCCCGCTGCGGGACTCCATTCCTCCAAGTTCTCCTGCCCAGCAGAACCCCTCTGTTACCGCGAATGAACAGAGGGTCTCCCCTGAGCGGGAACTGGGTCAGCACCTCCGTGCTGATGACCGTGCGAATGCTCCGACTCCTCCTCCTCCGCCTTTCCGCCCCGGGAAAGGGAAGGTTGTACCACCTTCCGCAGGCTTGTCTGGGGTCCACCCCCATTCGTCTCGCCCTTCAGGTCATAGGGAACCCGTCCCAGGTCAGTTTACTCACCTGCCCCTATCGTACTCGCTTATTTTACCGCAACTGACCTAGTTGTGATTTCGCAGGCTATCGGGAAGCCTCCCCCCTTGAGTCCTACAACGAGGGGGAAGAGGGGATGCTCTCGCCTCTCCCCTCCCCTGGGGATCTCGCTGATTTCCTGGGCGACTCCTCAGATCACGCGACCCTGAAGGAGCGGATCGCGGAGGTCTTGGGGAAGCTCATCCACATCCAGCGGAACGTCGCCGGCCAGGTGGATGATGTGCGGCTGGGAGTCACGCGCGAGTTAAAGGACCTTCGGCGGGACTACTCGCGCCTTCTCGCGACGGTGGAGCGCCTGGGGGTGAAGGAGGGGAGCTGTCTCTCGAAAGACACGCCGCGCGAGCCCGGGACCAACTCCAACTGGCTTCCCATGAGATCACCAACATGCTCGCGTACTACCGCCCGCGAATGCCCCTGGAGGCTGGGTCGCGAAGGCGGGGTCGGTGGGTCTGGGAGGAGTTCTGATCTACTCGACATTCGCCCCTCCTGTTTTTTCTTTCCTCGTTGTCTGTGTTGCGGATGCTGGACTTTTTTATATTTGTCTAATAATTTTATACTCTATGTTTGCGAATGCTCTATTTCTCGCTTTCTGTTTCTCTCATAGCTTGCCTGGGTATTGCCGAATGATATGCTATTGCCGAGTGCTTTTTTAACTCTTTCGTGTAGCCGTCGAGCGAATAGCCACATGGCATTCACCATTAATGGGCGAGAGGGATCAGCCCAGGTTTCGAGGCGTCGGGCTGCCGCGGACTGCTATCCGCACACCCGTTGCCTCGAAAGCCCAAACGTCGTTTGGTTCTTCTATAAATGGGCCTTTCAACTACCGTATTAAATACCTTGCCATCCGCTCCCTCTCTTTCCTCGCGCTAGCACTCGCGCTTCTCTCTTCTCTGCTGCTCCCTTCTCCTTCGGCATTCGCGAAATGGACGGTGATGCGGAAGGTAGGGCCAGGTGCGCCAGCGCATTCGTCAACCACACTTTCGACTCCTGCGACCTCTCCGAAGAGGCTTACTTGACCACTATCGCGGATTACATTCCGTCGGGGTTCGAGGCGCGAAAGCCCAGGCCGGAAGAGCGCCTAAACTCCATCTCGCGCTTTGCTCTCGCGATCCCGTTAGAGCACTTCGAGGTGGGGTTTCGCCTTCCCATCTGGCCGGAACTCCGCCAGACCTTCAGGTACTACGGGGTCGTGCCCGGCCAGCTCAACCCCAACTCCATTGCCATGCTGGTCGGGTACACGAGCTACCTGCGAGAAGAGGGGATCGAGTTCTCGCTACCCATCTTCCGCAAGCTGTACACCTTCCGCTGCACTCACGACATCTCCTTCTTCTCGGGTCTAAGTCCACTCAAGCATTATGGGCTCCCGAACAAAAACCACGACTGGGTTCGCCGCTTCATCTTCGTTAGCGGGAGCCTGGGAAACACACTTCTCGCCCCGGTGCAGGAGGAGGAGTCAACCTTCCGCCCCCCCGACCTTAGGGGGGCACGAGGCCAAACTCCACCAATACATTCTGGAGCACGGGATGGACCTCGTCTATCTCCGGCGAAACGTCAACTCGCTCCCGCCCATTCCACAGGGTGAGGGTAAGCTTTCGAGACCTTCTGCATTCGTTTTGGCTTGGCGGTTCTTACGTTATTCGCTAAATCATTCGTGTTCTTATGCAGGTGTGCGTAATTCCCCCCTTCACCCGCCGCGACCTCCTGGGGTTTCCGTATCCTTTGCACAGGCGGTCGCGGATGCCTGCCGGGAGAAACCTTCCTCCTCCAAACCTAGCGGTCGGAAACAAAAACCTGGGACGCTCACTTCCTCTTCTTCCAAGAAGCCGAGAAGTCCTTCCGCCAAGGGGAAGGGGATTTTGGGCGAGACCCCAGGGGCGAGTGCTCTGACCCAAACCCTGGGGACGGGCGCGCCGGCCCTAACCCAGGGGGCAGATGCGCCGGCCCAAGCCTTGGGGTCGGGTGTGCCAGACGGGACTGGGATCCAGGCGGGATCGTCGTTGCCGCCGCCTCCGTTGCCCAGGGACCACCGGAACTTCGCAAATGGCGAGAAGTACGTGGATCCCTCGGGGGCTCCTCTAGTGAAGTGGGACAGAAACGCTAACCGGGTCTCGCTCTCCACCCTCCATTCGACTTGGATAGAGAGCGATGTCTTTACCGGCGAGGCCTACGCCATGGTGTATGCCCTCTATGGCCGTGACGATGCCGAAGTCTTCGATGCCGAGAAGACTCAGGTTCTCGCCCACGAGACCGCCCGTGTAAGACCCCCCTCCCAATTCGGCGGTCCGACCGGGGGATCTTATCGCACACCACCCTTTTTGCCTGATGCCGAAGCGATCCCGAGGGGTGGAGGTACTAGCTTCCCCAACCCCCTTCCTTGAACACTCCGTTGTCACGCCTAGGGGTAGTGTTAAGCGAAACTCACTACACATCAACAAAGTAGGGAAACAGTATTCTAGCGGAAGACATCTTCAAAGAGTGCGCTTTATAGCACTTAGCGGAAGACGTAGTATTATAGCTGAAGATTAACTATCACAGAAACCTTAAACTCAAGACCTGTATGAATAATTTACATACCTCTGCCGCATTAAATCCTGTCCATCAAGGACTCATTGCCAATATAGAGATGCCGTGAGGTGGGGCACAACAAAAGGGATGCGGCTTAACAACTTGTACCTGACGTATCCTGCTCCGTGGCTTCCTCCATATTTGGGTGTGGTCTCTTATCCGTACCTGTCACCTGTGCTAAAGACAAGTTATTAGAACCACCAACAGAATCCAGCCCCTACTAACAAACAGACATAAAATATCATTTATAAGGGAGGGGATATCTGGACTCTTATTGGGCCGAGGCAGTCTTCCCACGACCACCGCCTACGTACTCCGTATTTTCCTGCATACGGTCTCAGACCCACGTAGTTCTATTAGTTTCGCACGGGTTGCCCTCCCAGACCATCCGTCGTGCGGGTTGCCTTAGAGTAAAAACTCATCGGCCATCCTATATTCTCCACAGGCACATTTTCCGAAGGGACATTTCATTCCCGTAGAAATTATTTCTCGAAGGCAATATTTCATTCCCGTAGGAATTATTTCTCGAAGGCAACGTTTCATTCCCGTAGAAATTATTTCTCGAAGGCAACATTTCATTCCCGTAGGAATTATTTCTTGAAGGCACAAGGTGTTCCCGTCAAATCTAAATTAATGTCAATACGGAATAAAGCCCCAAAACATCAATTTGTCTGCACTGCTGCGAGAGCGGCAGCCAGTTCGGTACTATTTAGGATTGACGCTGAAGGAATGACCCTTCTTCACGTTAACTCTAAATTATAGGCAATAAAGAAGAACATGCCAAAATATCGATCTGTCCGCTCGGTTCTACAAGCGGCGTACAGTTCGGCACTATTTATGGTTGACGCTGAAGGAATGCCCCATCTTCACGTCAACTCTAAATTAAATGCAATAAAGAAGAAAAACCAAAACATCGAACGGTCCGCTCTGCTCTACATGTTGAAACCGAAATCTTGAGGACAAGACTTGGTCTCTGTGGAGTTCGGGGTCCCAAAAAGGGGTGGTCTCACACCTACTTCCCTCGAGCCAACTCTCTAGGCGAGAGCACTTAGATTTGGAAACGGACCAAGGGCTTAGTGGGGAGGTCCCGCCACATACCCGGAAGTCCCCTTGGAACTTCCCCTCCCAAGCCACTACTAAGCTTGGGCACCACTGGAGCCTCTCCTCACCCTCTCTAGAGAGACTTGCTGAGGAGGGAGAGAGAGGGGAGAGCTAGCTAAGAATGATCCTCCTAAAAGGGTGCCCCCTTGGTCCTATTTATAGGTTTTTCGGGTTTGGACTGCGAATAGCCAAAACTGGACTGCAAATAGCCAAATCCCGCTGTTCTGAAGCGCTAAACGCAGACCGCTGGACTGCGAATAGCCAAATTTGGACTGCGAATAGCCGAGACGGGACGAGAAGGGACCTCCCTTGGGCGAAGGGGGTGCCTTACGGGGCTCGGCGAGCTCCCTTACTTGGCGAGGGCGAGAGGGGGGGCACCCGCCCCTCCCCTCTCGCCTAACTTGGCGAGGGCGAGAGGGGGGGCACCCGCCCCTCCCCTCTCGCCTAACTTGGCGAGGGCGAGAGGGGGGCCACCCGCCCCTCCCCTCTCGCCTAGCTTGGCGAGGGCGAGAGGGGGGGCACCCGCCCCTCCCCTCTCGCCTAACTTGGCGAGGGCGAGAGGGGGGCCACCCGCCCCTCCCCTCTCGCCTAGCTTGGCGAGGGCGAGAGGGGGGGCACCCGCCCCTCCCCTCTCACCTAGCTTGGCGAGGGCGAGAGGGGGGGCACCCGCCCCTCCCCTCTCACCTAGCTTGGCGAGAGCGAGAGGGGGGGGGGGGGGGGCACCCGCCCCTCCCCTCTCGCCTAACTTGGCGAGGGCGAGAGGGGGGGCACCCGCCCCTCCCCTCTCGCATAACTTGGCGAGGGCGAGAGGGGGGGCACCCGCCCCTCCCCTCTCGCATAACTTGGCGAGGGCGAGAGGGGGGGGGGGGGGGGGGGGCACCCGCCCCTCCCCTCTCGCCTAACTTGGCGAGGGTGAGAGGGGGGGCACCCGCCCCTCCCCTCTCGCCTAACTTGGCGAGGGCGAGAGGGGGGGCACCCGCCCCTCCCCTCTCGCCTAACTTGGCGAGGGCGAGAGGGGGGGCACCCGCCCCTCCCCTCTCGCCTAACTTGGCGAGGGCAAGAGGGGGGGCACCCGCCCCTCCCCTCTCGCCTCTAACTCCTCTGGTGAGAGCTACGGGGGTTCGCCGGGCGGTACCCAAAGGTCTTAAAACCTCTTGGGTCTAGTCGACACGTCTCGACGGCCCTCCATGCTGGGCCTCACTCGATGGATATAGGGGTTGTACACAATCCCCGCTCTTTGCGAGGTTGGTACAACCTCGGAAAGAAAAAGTCCAAGCCCAAATATCCATCGAGGGGGGTTGGGGGCCGAACCTCGCTCCCGAGGATCATTCGACCCACCCAGCTAGTGAGAGCCTGGAGTGAGGAGGACATCTCGGTGTTGAACCCACCCATCGAGGATCATTCGACCCACCCAGCTAGTGAGAGCCTGGAGTGAGGAGGACATCTCGATGGCGAGCCCTTCCTTCCGAGGATCATTCGACCCACCCAGCTAGTGAGAGCCTGGAGTGAGGAGGACATCTCGGTGTTGAACTTACCCATCCGAGGATCATTCGACCCACCCAGCTAGTGAGAGCCTGGAGTGAGGAGGACATCTCGATGGTAAGCCCTTCCTTCCGAGGATCATTCGACCCACCCAGCTAGTGAGAGCCTGGAGTGAGGAGGACATCTCGGTGTTGAACTTACCCATCCGAGGATCATTCGACCCACCCAGCTAGTGAGAGCCTGGAGTGAGGAGGACATCTCGATGGTAAGCCCTTCCTTCCGAGGATCATTCGACCCACCCAGCTAGTGAGAGCCTGGAGTGAGGAGGACATCTCGGTGTTGAACTTACCCATCCGAGGATCATTCGACCCACCCAGCTAGTGAGAGCCTGGAGTGAGGAGGACATCTCGATGGTAAGCCCTTCCTTCCGAGGATCATTCGACCCACCCAGCTAGTGAGAGCCTGGAGTGAGGAGGACATCTCGGTGTTGAACTTACCCATCCGAGGATCATTCGACCCACCCAGCTAGTGAGAGCCTGGAGTGAGGAGGACATCTCGATGGTAAGCCCTTCCTTCCGAGGATCATTCGACCCACCCAGCTAGTGAGAGCCTGGAGTGAGGAGGACATCTCGGTGTTGAACTTACCCATCCGAGGATCATTCGACCCACCCAGCTAGTGAGAGCCTGGAGTGAGGAGGACATCTCGATGGTAAGCCCTTCCTTCCGAGGATCATTCGACCCACCCGTCTAGTGAGAGCCTGGAGTGAGGAGGACATCTCGGTGTTGAACTTACCCATCCGAGGATCATTCGACCCACCCAGCTAGTGAGAGCCTGGAGTGAGGAGGACATCTCGATGGTAAGCCCTTCCTTCCGAGGATCATTCGACCCACCCAGCTAGTGAGTGCCTGGAGTGAGGAGGACATCTCGGTGTTGAACTTACCCATCCGAGGATCATTCGACCCACCCAGCTAGTGAGAGCCTGGAGTGAGGAGGACATCTCGATGGTAAGCCCTTCCTTCCGAGGATCATTCGACCCACCCATCTAGTGAGAGCCTGGAGTGAGGAGGACATCTCGGTGTTGAACTTACCCATCCGAGGATCATTCGACCCACCCAGCTAGTGAGAGCCTGGAGTGAGGAGGACATCTCGATGGTAAGCCCTTCCTTCCGAGGATCATTCGACCCACCCAGCTAGTGAGAGCCTGGAGTGAGGAGGACATCTCGGTGTTGAACTTACCCATCCGAGGATCATTCGACCCACCCAGCTAGTGAGAGCCTGGAGTGAGGAGGACATCTCGATGGTAAGCCCTTCCTTCCGAGGATCATTCGACCCACCCAGCTAGTGAGAGCCTGGAGTGAGGAGGACATCTCGGTGTTGAACTTACTCATCCGAGGATCATTCGACCCACCCAGCTAGTGAGAGCCTGGAGTGAGGAGGACATCTCGATGGTAAGCCCTTCCTTCCGAGGATCATTCGACCCACCCAGCTAGTGAGAGCCTGGAGTGAGGAGGACATCTCGGTGTTGAACTTACTCATCCGAGGATCATTCGACCCACCCAGCTAGTGAGAGCCTGGAGTGAGGAGGACATCTCGATGGTAAGCCCTTCCTTCCGAGGATCATTCGACCCACCCAGCTAGTGAGAGCCTGGAGTGAGGAGGACATCTCGGTGTTGAACTCACTAATCATATAAGCAAAATAACTCATCCATCTAATGGGGGGATTTCCCTTGTCAAAAACCTCCTGGCCTAACTAGCGAGGGGTAGAGCTTGTTACAAAGGAAAACAACAAAAAACAAAAAACACAACATACCCCCCCATGACACTCGCCTCTCAGGCTGCTTGCGCGAGATGATCATTCCTCTTCTTCTCCTGTCACTCCCATCCTGCTCATGCTTTCCATGATCTTCTCCATCTCCTCCGCCCCTGCTTGCCAAGAGATGCTGTTGACGGCTGTGACGTAGCAGTGCCTGGCCATCCTGGGGTCTCCGCGGATCCTGACTTGGATTCCTCCAGTGTTGAACTTGAGGCACTGGTGGAAGGATGAGGGTACGCATCGGAAGGCGCTGATGAGGGGTCTTCCGAAGATGGCATTATAACTGCTAGGAGCGTCAACTATGACGAACCGACAGTTTCTTGAACCTCCCCCCATCGTCACTTGGAGTCCAACTCCACCCTCCACCTCTTTCCTTTCTCCGGAGAATCCGAACAAGGGCCCATCTGAGGCCAGCACCCTCCTTGGCTCCACCTTCAACTCGTCAAATGCCTTCTTGAAAATGACGTTGACAGAGCTCCCGTTGTCAACGAGGATCCGAGAGACAGTGTAACCTTCGATGGCTGTCTGAATGACTAGCGCATCACAGAATGGATCCTCGTTATCTGGCATGTCCCTGCTTGAGAAAGTGATTTTTTCCTCGGGAGGTGGGTCCTGTGACGTTGAAGCGACGCTGCGTCGATATACGGCGTGGAGGCTTGCCTTACGGGTGGCCTCGATCCCTACCCCCCCGTGGATCACCGCGACCCGTCCCTTGGCTCCTATGTCAGTTCGGTCCTCGCAGATGTCATCATCCACTACTGCTCCAGGTGGGACTTCTTCAATCCGCACCGGCGGCTGCTGTTGTGCCTGACCTCTCGCCTCTCTCACCTCCAAGAATTCCGGGCAGGTGGTTGTTGCATGCCCCTCTGCTTGGTGGTAGTCGCAGTACGGCACCACCCTTCCCCCCCTTCTCCTACGGGCTGGGATGTCTCTTGCTTCCACTCCTCCTCCTCTTCGAATCGCCATAGCTTGAGCTGGTGGGGGTAGGAGCTGCCTAGGGGCCTGCCTCCAAGGAGGAGGGTTGGGCCTCCCTTGGCCTCCGTAGAAGTTTCCCCCTCCTTGGGCGAGACCCCTCCCTTGCTCCTGACCCCCCTGGGGTCCCTGGTACCCTTGACCCCTCTGCTCTTCCCTCCTCCTTCCTTCCTGCTGCCTGAGGCCACCTTGCTCTCTTGGCTCGACCTCCACTAGCTTTGCCAACTTCTTTGCCAGCCCTGGGTTCGCCGCCTCAGTGGCTATCTCCTTTGCAGCTTTTTCCATCAGGTCCTCAAAGGACAGGGGAGGCTTCCTAGTTAGGCGCATTTTGAAGAGGCTCTCTCGTAGCCCCACGGTGAAAGCCATCTGGAGGGCATACCCTGGCACCTCCTGGATGTTCTGGATCTCCTCCTGGAATCTGTCCATGTACTGGGCCAACGTCTCCTCGTGCCTCTGCTTGACCAGGAAAATGGACTCAGCATTCTTCTTCCTCTTCTTGGATGTGGAGAAGCGTAACTGGAAGCTTCGGCTCAAGTCATCAAAGCTGTAAATGGATCCAACCAGGAGCTGGTGGAACCAGTTCCTAGCTTTGTCTCTCAGGGTGGTGGCGAAGAGACGACACTTGAACGCGTCCGTCATGGGCCTGATGGAGACGGTATCCTCGAACCACTGTAGGTGCTGGACGGGATCATCCTTCCCGGTATAGAAAGTCATGTTGGGCTCCTTGAAGCCTTCCGGGATGGGAGCCGAGATGATCAGCTCGCTAAAGGGTGACCCCCCACTCGCCGGCTTCGCGAGCTCCGCTCGCGCGACTCCTGCTCCGAGCGAGACCCCACTCGCCGGGCTGGGAAAAAGCACTCGCCCGGCGAGGTCTCGCTCGCCACTCTCAGTCACCGGCTCCTTGCCTGGCCGACCACCTGGGGCAACCTCTCCTGACCCCCCCTGGGCGAGCACTCCTTGCGCCCCAGAAGGCGGTGTCTGGGGGGAGGGAGCCGAGCAGTCACCTCCCCTGGAGATGCCTTGGAGTAGCTCCATGATTCCCTTGATGGCTGTCATGAACTCTCCCCTTCCTACCACCTCACTTGGGATGTGAGACCCCTCATCGTCTCCTCCTCCGAGGTCTCCTGTCATGAGATTTGGCTTAAGGACTTCTGTGCTGACCACTCTCCACGCTCACCGCACCAAAATGTTGAAACCGAAATCTTGAGGACAAGACTTGGTCTCTGTGGAGTTCGGGGTCCCAAAAAGGGGTGGTCTCACACCTACTTCCCTCGAGCCAACTCTCTAGGCGAGAGCACTTAGATTTGGAAACGGACCAAGGGCTTAGTGGGGAGGTCCCGCCACATACCCGGAAGTCCCCTTGGAACTTCCCCTCCCAAGCCACTACTAAGCTTGGGCACCACTGGAGCCTCTCCTCACCCTCTCTAGAGAGACTTGCTGAGGAGGGAGAGAGAGGGGAGAGCTAGCTAAGAATGATCCTCCTAAAAGGGTGCCCCCTTGGTCCTATTTATAGGTTTTTCGGGTTTGGACTGCGAATAGCCAAAACTGGACTGCAAATAGCCAAATCCCGCTGTTCTGAAGCGCTAAACGCAGACCGCTGGACTGCGAATAGCCAAATTTGGACTGCGAATAGCCGAGACGGGACGAGAAGGGACCTCCCTTGGGCGAAGGGGGTGCCTTACGGGGCTCGGCGAGCTCCCTTACTTGGCGAGGGCGAGAGGGGGGGCACCCGCCCCTCCCCTCTCGCCTAACTTGGCGAGGGCGAGAGGGGGGGCACCCGCCCCTCCCCTCTCGCCTAACTTGGCGAGGGCGAGAGGGGGGCCACCCGCCCCTCCCCTCTCGCCTAGCTTGGCGAGGGCGAGAGGGGGGGCACCCGCCCCTCCCCTCTCGCCTAACTTGGCGAGGGCGAGAGGGGGGCCACCCGCCCCTCCCCTCTCGCCTAGCTTGGCGAGGGCGAGAGGGGGGGCACCCGCCCCTCCCCTCTCACCTAGCTTGGCGAGAGCGAGAGGGGGGGGGGGGGGGGGGGGGGGGCACCCGCCCCTCCCCTCTCGCCTAACTTGGCGAGGGCGAGAGGGGGGGCACCCGCCCCTCCCCTCTCGCATAACTTGGCGAGGGCGAGAGGGGGGGCACCCGCCCCTCCCCTCTCGCATAACTTGGCGAGGGCGAGAGGGGGGGCACCCGCCCCTCCCCTCTCGCATAACTTGGCGAGGGCGAGAGGGGGGGGCACCCGCCCATCCCCTCTCGCCTAACTTGGCGAGGGCGAGAGGGGGGGCACCCGCCCCTCCCCTCTCGCCTAACTTGGCGAGGGCGAGAGGGGGGGGGGGCACCCGCCCCTCCCCTCTCGCCTAACTTGGCGAGGGCGAGAGGGGGGGGCACCCGCCCCTCCCCTCTCGCCTAACTTGGCGAGGGCAAGAGGGGGGGCACCCGCCCCTCCCCTCTCGCCTCTAACTCCTCTGGTGAGAGCTACGGGGGTTCGCCGGGCGGTACCCAAAGGTCTTAAAACCTCTTGGGTCTAGTCGACACGTCTCGACGGCCCTCCATGCTGGGCCTCACTCGATGGATATAGGGGTTGTACACTACAAGCAGTGGCCAGTTCGGCACTATTTAGGGTTGACGCTGAAGGAATGTCACATCTTCACGTCAACTCTAAATTATAGGCAATAAAGAAGAAAAGGCCAAAACATCGATCTGTCCGCTCGGCTCTACATGCGGCGGACAGTTCGGCACTATTTAGGGTTGACGCTGAAGGAATGCCCCATCTTCACGTCAACTCTAAGTTAAATGCAATAAAGAAGAAAAACCAAAACATCGAACTGTCCGCTCTGCTCTACAAGCGGCGGCCAGTTCGGCACTATTTAGGGTTGACGCTGAAGGAATGTCCCATCTTCACGTCAACTCTAAATTATAGGCAATAAAGAGGAAAAGGCCAAAACATCGATCTGTCCGCTCTGCTCTACAAGCGGCGGCCAGATCGACACTATTTAGGGTTGACGCTGAAGGAATATCCCATCTTCACGTCAACTCTAAATTATAGGCAATAAAGAGGAAAAGGCCAAAACATCGATCTGTCCGCTCTGCTCTACAAGCGACAGCCAGTTCGACACTATTTAGGGTTAACGCTGAAGGAATGTCTCATCTTCACGTCAACTCTAAATTATAGGCAATAAAGTGGAAGAGGCCAAAACATCGATCTGTCCGCTTGGCTCTACAAGCGGCGGACAGTTCGGCACTATTTAGAGTTGACGCTGAAGGAATGCCCCATCTTCACGTCAACTCTAAATTAAATGCAATAAAGAAGAAAGACTAAAACATCGAACTGTCCGCTCGGCTCTACAAGCGGCGGCCAGTTCGGCACTATTTAGGGTTGACGCCGAAGGAATGTCCCATCTTCACGTCAACTCTAAATTATAGGCAATAAAGAAGAAAAGGCCAAAACATCGATCTGCCCGCTCGGCTCTACAAGCGGCGGACAGTTCGGCACTATTTAGGGTTGACGCTGAAGGAATGCCCCATCTTCACGTCAACTCTAAGTTAAATGCAATAAAGAAGAAAAACCAAAACATCGAACTGTCCGCTCTGCTCTACAAGCGGCGGCCAGTTCGGCACTATTTATGGTTGACGCTGAAGGAATGTCC
This sequence comes from Dactylorhiza incarnata, assembly GCA_033032865.1. NCBI lineage: Eukaryota > Viridiplantae > Streptophyta > Magnoliopsida > Asparagales > Orchidaceae > Dactylorhiza > Dactylorhiza incarnata. Next base: position 2,897,974 of record JAWHQI010000123.1, on the reverse strand, counting down.
CATCTTCACGTCAACTCTAAATTATAGGCAATAAAGAGGAAAAGGCCAAAACATCGATCTGTCCGCTCTGCTCTACAAGCGGCGGCCAGATCGGCACCATTTAGGGTTGACGCTGAAGGAATATCTCATCTTCACGTCAACTCTAAATTATAGGCAATAAAGAGGAAAAGGCCAAAACATCGATCTGTCCGCTCTGCTCTACAAGCGACAGCCAGTTCGACACTATTTAGGGTTGACGCTGAAGGAATGTCTCATCTTCACGTCAACTCTAAATTATAGGCAATAAAGTGGAAGAGGCCAAAACATCGATCTGTCCGCTTGGCTCTACAAGCGGCGGACAGTTCGGCACTATTTAGAGTTGACGCTGAAGGAATGCCCCATCTTCACGTCAACTCTAAATTAAATGCAATAAAGAAGAAAGACCAAAACATCGAACTGTCCGCTCGGCTCTACAAGCGGCGGCCAGTTCGGCACTATTTAGGGTTGGCGCTGAAGGAATGTCCCATCTTCACGTCAACTCTAAATTATAGGCAATAAAGAGGAAGAGGCCAAAACATCGATCTGTCCGCTTGGCTCTACAAGCGGCGGCCTGTGCGGCACTATTTAGGGTTGACCCTGAAGGAATGGCCCATCTTCACGTCAACTCTAAATTATAGGCAATAAAGAGGAAAAGGCCAAAACATCAAGCAGTAAAATAGGCCGAAAGCAGAGGCCATAATATCAAGCAGTAAAATAGGCCGAAAGCAGAGGCCATAATATCAAGCAGTAAAATAGCCGAAAGCAGATGCCATAATATCAAGCAGTAAAATAGGCCGAAAGCAGAGGCCATAATATCAGGACCAGTGCGAGACTGGAGAATTGAAAGTACAGAAAGTAGATGCGGGGGACCAGTGCGAGACTGGATTTAAAGATACTGAAAGCAGTAAATAAGGACCAGTACGAGACTGGAGGAAGTAAATAAATAAACAAGTTAGTAGTCCAATCACTCCATAACATGAGGCTTCAAAGTCGACTCCGTTTTTAGGAGGAAAGTTCTGTTCCATCTCCGTTCATAGGAGGAAATTCTGTTCCATCTCCGTTCATAGGAGGAAATTCTGTTCTTTCTCCGTTCATAGGAGTTTACTTATATTTTATGAGGTTCCTTATTTTTCGTGGAATTTCTTATTTCCGTATGCCTTGGGTTCATATTTTAAATATCCGGACGTTATCGAATTGGCGGCGTCGCCTCGCGATTGTGACCTTAACTGCGCGTCGATATTTTTACTTTTAAAAGTACCCAAACTTTTTAGAGGGTGCGATCCAGCCGCCCGAGCTTCCTGTAATTTTTGGAGACGTGCGGGAGGAGAGCGTAATTCATTATTAATTGATAACATAGATTTTTAGCATCTAAAAATAGTAAACCCATTTCAAAAATTCCAAAATAATTACAGTAGGTGTAGGTCAGTGGTAGGAAGCTTCCCAAATTTTCTCATAATTTTCCCTCACTGTTACGGCCCTCTGGAAATTCAAAAACCCCAAATAATACAGTATTTTAATAATTAAAAATACTAAAACATGACAGAAAAATCCGAAATTTTTACTGGGGATACTCCTCGCTGTTACACACAACTTTTATGTTTACCACTTTTTCATTAGAGCCATATTTAACCCTACAGAAAATCATATATCAAATTCTAATTATATTAATATAAAATTATAAAATTTTTATAATTTTTGTTAAATAATTCTCTCCCTCCCCGCCGCCTGTACCAGACCGCCCCCTTACGGGCCTCCGCCGCCGCCGGCCGGCCGCCGGCCGGCCATAGCTCCGCCCCCGGCCGACTCCTAGGGGGCGGGCGCTCCCTCCGGCGGTGGTCCGGTGGCCTGCCGCCACCGGCCACCGCCGGAGATGCTTGTTTTCCTGTTTCGGACGGAGGAGAGGGGAGAGGCGGCGGCGGCGCTCCGGCTGCCGGAGTTGACATGCGAGACGTCCGAATGAGAGGTAGGGAGGAGAGGAGAAGGTCGCATAGTAGTTGGGGTCCTCCGGGAGCCCTCCGGCGAACTTGCCATGGGAGGGTGGCGAGGTGGTGGAGCTCGGCTTCTCGTTCTCCGGCGAGGTAGGACTCCGGCAGGGGGTGGGGCTGGCTCGACTGAGCTTGGGGAAGAGGTGTGTGTCCATAGTAGAGGGGAGGGGGTTGCTTTTATAGGGAGGGAGGAGGGCCTCCCTTCCTCCTCCCCGATGTGGGATTAATTTCCCATGGAGGGGAGGAGTGGCTCCTCCCAGCTGGTTAGGGGAAGATGGCAGCCCTTCATTGGTGGGTTGTACACCCTACAAGCCTAGCTAGGCTATTAAGCATGTGAGGAAAACAAAGAGAGAGAGAGAGAGAGAGAGAGAGCTTGGCTTTCTCTTGGTTTTGTTAGCATCCAATCAGTGGATGGCATGGAGATTATGGTCCATCCATTGGATGAAGATGAGTGGCTTGGGCTAAGTGGAGTTTGGGTGAGGGTTTAGAATTAAAAATAACTTTTTAAAAACAACTTTTAGAATTAAAGTCAACCCCAAGCGGGTCCCCCCTCTCATGCATGTTATAGTCAACATGAGTCCGCGTCGTCGAGTGCCGGGTCATCAATGAATGTAGCAGGGTTGAAATCCAGCGTTTATGTATCTCAAAGTTTCGTATAATTTTACGAGCAATATTTTTATTTAATCGACCAAACGACGTCGGAGTTGAGCGAAACGAATTTTGTTGCACTCGTATCGACCATACGAGTCTAACACAACTGACAGAATTCAATTCGGAGCTCGTTTGCTTAACATTTGAAAATGGCGTTGTTGCGGCGCTCGATATTACTCAAAATAGTCGTTTTCTCCAAACGACCTCGGATTGGAACGAAACGAGTTCTGTTGCACTTGTATCGACCATACGAGTCTAACGCAACTGACAGAATTCAATTCGGAGTTCGTTTGCTTAACATTTGAAAATGGCGTTGTTGTGACGTTCGATATTACTTAAAATAGTCATTTTCTCGAAAAGACCTCGGATTGGAACGAAACGAGTTCTGTTGCACTCGTATCGACCATACGAGTCTAACGCAACTGACAGAAGTCGATTCGGAGCACGTATGCTCCATATTCTAAAATTGCATCGTCGTGACGCGTTACGATACTCAAAATAGTCATATTCTACATATGACCTCGGATCGAAACGAGTTCCGTTGCACTTGTATCAACTATACGAGTCTAACGCAACTGTCGGAAGTCGATTCGGAGCACGTATGCTCCATATTCAAAAATCGCGTCGTCATGACGCGCTACGATACTCAAAATAGTCATATTCTACATATGACCTCGGATCGAAACGAAACGAGTTCCGTTGCACTTGTATCAACTATACGAGTCTAACGCAACTGACGGAAGTCGATTCAGAGCACGTATGCTCAATAAATAATTTTGACGTTGCGGCGAAGCACAATGCTACCCAAAACAGTTATTTTCTCCAAAGGACCACCGTTTTGAGGGTGGAGGTCGGGTCTTAGTTTTATATGACCCGGCCTAAGCTCCTCCTAGGGTTCAATTGAACCGGTTAGACCCCTTTTTAAAATTGGGATGTTACAATCCAATAAAACAAAGAAAATTTTCGTCCCTGAAAATACTAGTGGGTCATGGGGATTCAAAATGGGACGTACTGTAGACCACTAGAGGTGTCGAACGATCCCAAATTTTAAGGATCTCTAGGTTTGGTTTTACCTAACGAGCTATGTTGATGGCTCTTGCCATGTAATATACAAGTAGCTTATGTGAACTACGGGGTAGTTTGAACGATTCAAATTGATCTAATTGTGAGAAATAAGAAACCCTTCATCATTCGATACCCCTCCCGTGAACCGAGCTTAACGGGAGACGAAGGCAACTCAACACCTTCCAGGGTTTGCATATCTGAAACGCAAAATTTATGAGTTGTGTCCGAAAGGCACATAGTAAAAATCCATCAACATATAGCTAATTCTCTCACGGGGCTACGTGTCAGTGGAACATATAAAGTTATAACTTGCATAAGATTTTGTAAAACCCATCAACATATGGCCGACTCCCATACGAAGGTTATATGTTGGTAGAACAGATGAAAAATGTAAATAAGTAGAGTAAATCCATAAACATATAACCAACTCTCATACGAAGGTTATATGTTAATGGTACAGATAAAATTGCAAATAAGCAGTAAAAATCCATAAACATATAACCAACTCCCATACGAAGGTTATATGTTAGTGGAACAGATAAATATGTTCTGATGCAAATGATGCATATGCAAATATGTATGTTTTGATGCATATGCAAGCCATGCATAACGAGTACTCACGACTCAATCACAACACACAATGTTGAAACAGTTTGACCGCTTTTCTTCCAGCAGGGTTGCGACCCCCGCGGGCCTCACCGATGTGGCCGTCGGTGACAGTGGCCGGTCCTGCCACTTCTGGGTGTGGACGTACCGCACTACCCAGGCCCTAATGTACAACCCAGTGTACTCCTGGATGTGAGCAACATCCGTCAATTACAAAATTCGACTATCCAGCGGAGGGACCCTGCGGGGAAATAACCTCCCGGGGTTCCCACACTCCCTAGTGCCTCATGAGTCGTCAACCTTCCCATTCATGTATGAATGGTCCTTAGGCATGATTGTCCTGCCACGGTACTCACATATAATGTTTTACCAGTTTGCTCTTTATGTTGACATATTTTGACCGCTTCTTTTTGCAGGGTAGCGAACCCCGCGGGCCTCACCGATGTGGCCGTCGGTGACAGTGGCCGGTCCTGCCACTTCTAGGTGTGGATGTACCGCACTACCCAGGCCCCAACGTACAACCCCGTGTACCTTCGGACGTAGGAGACATCCGACAACAACTGAATTTGGCCAACCAGCGGAGGGACCCAGCGGGGCATATAAGATACAACCGAGCTCCCGGGGTGCACACCTCCCTGTCGCCTAGAGTCGTCAACCTTCCCGCACCGGTACGTACGGTCTACGGGCATGACCGACCCGCCACTTTTCCCAATGCAAGCAATTTACAATACAAGCAATAAAATAGGTAACCATCACCTTCGGGTCCTCAGTGGCTTACCCTTTTTAACGAGGTTTCCCGGCTGGCTGAGTATGCAAACATCGCAAGTCCCGCGAATACTAACAATGTACTTTTAGGATGGTTTGTATACAAGCTTTTATAAATTTGTCACAAATTTACTTCAATCCATGGCCAGCATGTCGTCTTAGTAATCATTTCCTGAAATATTAACGTTATTGAAAAGACTAACATTTTATCATAGTTCTTTTACGATTGTACGACTTTATTTTCAACAGATCGTCAAATTGATCAAGTCAAAGCATACTTCATATTTGCAATCGTTAGAGCAATGCGCAAAATTTCATTTAATTAGCTTATCTTAAATGAAATTTTGAAAACGATAATTTTAATCCCAATAAAACAAAGAGGCTTAAACCTGGGATTAGGAATTAGTAATAAAATCCTCATATTGCACACAAAATTTGATTAGTTTACCTCGAATGGAATTTTGAAAACGAGTATTTAATCCCAATAAAACAAAGAGGCTTAAACCCAGAGTTCAAAATTTGAAATGATCATTTGTAGGGTTTAATGAGAGTGTTTTATGGGTATAAGATAGATGATTGTTCGAGATCAGATGTAGTAAAGGACATTTAAGTGTCGATCTTTTAGGTCCACCACCGCTTCCGCTGCAGTGGTTCGTCCCGAACCACGCTACAGCGAGTAGCGGAGCAAGAGGTGTTTCTGTGATCACGAGTAGGTCGACAAGATCGGTTGCGCTCTGATCCATTTGTAAGACCCCCCTCCCAAATCGGCGGTCCGACCGGGGGATCTTATCGCACACCACCCTTTTTGCCTGACGCCGAAGCGATCCCGAGGGGTGGAGGTACTAGCTTCCCCAACCCCCTTCCTTGAACACTCCGTTGTCACGCCTAGGGGTAGTGTTAAGCGAAACTCACTACACATCAACAAAGTAGGGAAACAGTATTCTAGCGGAAGACATCATCAAAGAGTGCGCTTTATAGCACTTAGCGGAAGACGTAGTATTATAGCTGAAGATTAACTATCACAGAAACCTTAAACTCAAGACCTGTATGAATAATTTACATACCTCTGCCGCATTAAATCCTGTCCATCAAGGACTCATTGCCAATATAGAGATGCCGTGAGGTGGGGCACAACAAAAGGGATGCGGATTAACAACTTGTACCTGACGTATCCTGCTCCGTGGCTTCCTCCATATTTGGGTGTGGTCTCTTATCCGTACCTGTCACCTGTGCTAAAGACAAGTTATTAGAACCACCAACAGAATCCAGCCCCTACTAACAAACAGACATAAAATATCATTTATAAGGGAGGGGATATCTGGACTCTTATTGGGCCGAGGCAGTCTTCCCACGACCACCGCCTACGTACTCCGTATCATCCTGCATACGGTCTCAGACCCACGTAGTTCTATTAGTTTCGCACGGGTTGCCCTCCCAGACCATCCGTCGTGCGGGTTGCCTTAGAGTAAAAACTCATCGGCCATCCTATATTCTCCACAGGCACATTTTCCGAAGGGACATTTCATTCCCGTAGAAATTATTTCTCGAAGGCAATATTTCATTCCCGTAGGAATTATTTCTCGAAGGCAACGTTTCATTCCCGTAGAAATTATTTCTCGAAGGCAACATTTCATTCCCGTAGGAATTATTTCTTGAAGGCACAAGGTGTTCCCGTCAAATCTAAATTAATGTCAATACGGAATAAAGCCCAAAAACATCAATTTGTCTGCACTGCTGCGAGAGCGGCAGCCAGTTCAGTACTATTTAGGATTGACGCTGAAGGAATGACCCTTCTTCACGTTAACTCTAAATTATAGGCAATAAAGAAGAACATGCCAAAATATCGATCTGTCCGCTCGGTTCTACAAGCGGCGTACAGTTCGGCACTATTTAGGGTTGACGCTGAAGGAATGCCCCATCTTCACGTCAACTCTAAATTAAATGCAATAAAGAAGAAAAACCAAAACATCGAACGGTCCGCTCTGCTCTACAAGCAGTGGCCAGTTCGGCACTATTTAGGGTTGACGCTGAAGGAATGTCCCATCTTCACGTCAACTCTAAATTATAGGCAATAAAGAAGAAAAGGCCAAAACATCGATCTGTCCGCTCGGCTCTACATGCGGCGGACAGTTCGGCACTATTTAGGGTTGACGCTGAAGGAATGCCCCATCTTCACGTCAACTCTAAGTTAAATGCAATAAAGAAGAAAAACCAAAACATCGAACTGTCCGCTCTGCTCTACAAGCGGCGGCCAGTTCGGCACTATTTAGGGTTGACGCTGAAGGAATGTCCCATCTTCACGTCAACTCTAAATTATAGGCAATAAAGAGGAAAAGGCCAAAACATCGATCTGTCCGCTCTGCTCTACAAGCGGCGACCAGATCGGCACCATTTAGGGTTGACGCTGAAGGAATATCCCATCTTCACGTCAACTCTAATTATAGGCAATAAAGAGGAAAAGGCCAAAACATCGATCTGTCCGCTCTGCTCTACAAGCGACAGCCAGTTCGACACTATTTAGGGTTGACGCTGAAGGAATGTCTCATCTTCACGTCAACTCTAAATTATAGGCAATAAAGTGGAAGAGGCCAAAACATCGATCTGTCCGCTTGGCTCTACAAGCGGCGGACAGTTCGGCACTATTTAGAGTTGACGCTGAAGGAATGCCCCATCTTCACGTCAACTCTAAATTAAATGCAATAAAGAAGAAAGACCAAAACATCGAACTGTCCGCTCGGCTCTACAAGCGGCGGCCAGTTCGGCACTATTTAGGGTTGACGCCGAAGGAATGTCCCATCTTCACGTCAACTCTAAATTATAGGCAATAAAGAAGAAAAGGCCAAAACATCGATCTGTCCGCTCGGCTCTACAAGCGGCGGACAGTTCGGCACTATTTAGGGTTGACGCTGAAGGAATGCCCCATCTTCACGTCAACTCTACGTTAAATGCAATAAAGAAGAAAAACCAAAACATCGAACTGTCCGCTCTGCTCTACAAGCGGCGGCCAGTTCGGCACTATTTAGGGTTGACGCTGAAGGAATGTCTCATCTTCACGTCAACTCTAAATTATAGGCAATAAAGAGGAAAAGGCCAAAACATTGATCTGTCCGCTCTGCTCTACAAGCGTCGGCCAGATCGGCACCATTTAAGGTTGACGCTGAAGGAATATCCCATCTTCACGTCAACTCTAAATTATAGGCAATAAAGAGGAAAAGGCCAAAACATCGATCTGTCCGCTCTGCTCTACAAGCGACAGCCAGTTCGACACTATTTAGGGTTGACGCTGAAGGAATGTCTCATCTTCACGTCAACTCTAAATTATAGGCAATAAAGTGGAAGAGGCCAAAACATCGATCTGTCCGCTTGGCTCTACAAGCGGCGGACAGTTCGGCACTATTTAGAGTTGACGCTGAAGGAATGCCCCATCTTCACGTCAACTCTAAATTAAATGCAATAAAGAAGAAAGACCAAAACATCGAACTGTCCGCTCGGCTCTACAAGCGGCGGTCAGTTCGGCACTATTTAGGGTTGGCGCTGAAGGAATGTCCCATCTTCACGTCAACTCTAAATTATAGGCAATAAAGAGGAAGAGGCCAAAACATCGATCTGTCCGCTTGGCTCTACAAGCGGCGGCCTGTGCGGCACTATTTAGGGTTGACCCTGAAGGAATGGCCCATCTTCACGTCAACTCTAAATTATAGGCAATAAAGAGGAAAAAGCCAAAACATCAAGCAGTAAAATAGGCCGAAAGCAGAGGCCATAATATCAAGCAGTAAAATAGGCCGAAAGCAGAGACCATAATATCAAGCAGTAAAATAGCCGAAAGCAGATGCCATAATATCAAGCAGTAAAATAGGCCGAAAGCAGAGGCCATAATATCAGGACCAGTGCGAGACTGGAGAATTGAAAGTACAGAAAGTAGATGCGGGGGACCAGTGCGAGACTGGATTTAAAGATACTGAAAGCAGTAAATAAGGACCAGTACGAGACTGGAGGAAGTAAATAAATAAACAAGTTAGTAGTCCAATCACTCCATAACATGAGGCTTCAAAGTCGACTCCGTTTTTAGGAGGAAAGTTCTGTTCCATCTCCGTTCATAGGAGGAAATTCTGTTCCATCTCCGTTCATAGGAGAAAATTCTGTTCTTTCTCCGTTCATAGGAGTTTACTTATATTTTATGAGGTTCCTTATTTTTTCGTGGAATTCCTTATTTCTGTATGCCTTGGGTTCATATTTTAAATATTCGGACGTTATCGAATTGGCGGCGTCGCCTCGCGATTGTGACCTTAACTGCGCGTCGATATTTTTACTTTTAAAAGTACCCAAACTTTTTAGAGGGTGCGATCCAGCCGCCCAAGCTTCCTGTAATTTTTGGAGACGTGCGGGAGGAGAGCGTAATTCATTATTAATTGATAACATAGATTTTTAGCATCTAAAAATAGTAAACCCATTTCAAAAATTCCAAAATAATTACAGTAGGTGTAGGTCAGTGGTAGGAAGCTTCCCAAATTTTCTCATAATTTTCCCTCACTGTTACGGCCCTCTGGAAATTCAAAAACCCCAAATATTACAGTATTTTAATAATTAAAAATACTAAAACATGACAGAAAAATCCGAAATTTTTACTGGGGATACTCCTCGCTGTTACACACAACTTTTATGTTTACCACTTTTTCATTAGAGCCATATTTAACCCTACGGAAAATCATATATCAAATTCTAATTATATTAATATAAAATTATAAAAATTTTATAATTTTTGTTTAATAATTCTCTCCCTCCCCGCCGCCTGTACCAGACCGCCCCCTTACGGGCCTCCTCCGCCGCCGGCCGGCCATAGCTCCGCCCCCGGCCGACTCCTAGGGGGCGGGCGCTCCCTCCGGCGGTGGTCCGGTGGCCTGCCGCTACCGGCCACCGCCGGAGATGCTTGTTTTCCTGTTTCGGACGGAGGAGAGGGGAGAGGCGGCGGCGGCGCTCCGGCTGCCGGAGTTGACATGCGAGACGTCCGAATGAGAGGTAGGGAGGAGAGGAGAAGGTCGCATAGTAGTTGGGGTCCTCCGGGAGCCCTCCGGCGAACTTGCCATGGGAGGGTGGCGAGGTGGTGGAGCTCGGCTTCTCGTTCTCCGGCGAGGTAGGGCTCCGGCAGGGGGTGGGGCTGGCTCGACTGAGCTTGGGGAAGAGGTGTGTGTCCATAGTAGAGGGGATGGGCTTGCTTTTATAGGGAGGGAGGAGGGCCTCCCTTCCTCCTCCCCGATGTGGGATTAATTTCCCATGGAGGGGAGGGTTGGCTCCTCCCAGCTGGTTAGGGGAAGATGGCAGCCCTTCATTGGTGGGTTGTACACCCTACAAGCCTAGCTAGGCTATTAAGCATGTGAGGAAAACAAAGAGAGAGAGAGAGAGAGAGAGAGAGAGAGAGAGCTTGGCTTTCTCTTGGTTTTGTTAGCATCCAATCAGTGGATGGCATGGAGATTATGGTCCATCCATTGGATGAAGATGAGTGGCTTGGGCTAAGTGGAGTTTGGGTGAGGGTTTAGAATTAAAAACAACTTTTTATAAGGGGTTGACCAAAGTCAACCCCAAGCGGGTCCCCCCTCTCATGCATGTTATAGTCAACATGAGTCCGCGTCGTCGAGTGCCGGGTCATCAATGAATGTAGCAGGGTTGAAATCCAGCGTTTATGTATCTCAAAGTTTCGTATAATTTTACGAGCAATATTTTTATTTAATCGACCAAACGACGTCGGAGTTGAGCGAAACGAATTTTGTTGCACTCGTATCAACCATACGAGTCTAACACAACTGACAGAATTCAATTCGGAGCTCGTTTGCTTAACATTTGAAAATGGCGTTGTTGCGGCGCTCGATATTACTCAAAATAGTCGTTTTCTCCAAACGACCTCGGATTGGAACGAAACGAGTTCTGTTGCACTTGTATCGACCATACGAGTCTAACGCAACTGACAGAATTCAATTCGGAGTTCGTTTGCTTAACATTTGAAAATGGCGTTGTTGTGACGTTCGATATTACTTAAAATAGTCATTTTCTCGAAAAGACCTCGGATTGGAACGAAACGAGTTCTGTTGCACTCGTATCGACCATACGAGTCTAACGCAACTGACAGAAGTCGATTCGGAGCACGTATGCTCCATATTCTAAAATTGCATCGTCGTGACGCGTTACGATACTCAAAATAGTCATATTCTACATATGACCTCGGATCGAAACGAGTTCCGTTGCACTTGTATCAACTATACGAGTCTAACGCAACTGTCGGAAGTCGATTCGGAGCACGTATGCTCCATATTCAAAAATCGGGTCGTCATGACGCGCTACGATACTCAAAATAGTCATATTCTACATATGACCTCGGATCGAAACGAAACGAGTTCCGTTGCACTTGTATCAACTATACGAGTCTAACGCAACTGACGGAAGTCGATTCGGAGCACGTATGCTCAATAAATAATTTTGACGTTGCGGCGAAGCACAATGCTACCCAAAACAGTTATTTTCTACAAAGGACCACCGTTTTGAGGGTGGAGGTCGGGTCTTAGTTTTATATGACCCGGCCTAAGCTCCTCCTAGGGTTCAATTGAACCGGTTAGACCCCTTTTTAAAATTGGGATGTTACACCTTCAGCTTGGACACAACAAAAAACGGCAAGGGGGTCGGGGGCCCTGGCTCCACCCCGGATTGACTCCCCCCATCTCCTTCCTTGGTATCCTCCTTCCTGACCTCTCGCTGGTCCCTCCTGATTCCACCACCCCAACCTGTTGTGGGGCTCCTGATACCTCCAATTCCGAGGTGGCCTATCGAACCCCTGACCTCTGGGTTCCTCTCTCCTTCTTCCCTCTTGTTGCCTCACCTCAGGCTCGCTCATCTTTGTCAACCTTTTGTAGAACTCCGGGTTGGCCGCCTCCCCTTCTATCTCCTCCGTCGCTCGCTCCATCAACTCCTCAAAGGAGACCGGAGCCCTCCTCTTCAGGTCCATCTTGAAGAACCCGTCTCTCAATCCCACAATGAACGCCATCTTGAGGGCGAACCCTGGCACCTCCTGCACAAGGTGTATCTCTTCCTGGAACCTGTCCACGTAATGTGCTAGGGACTCCCCCTCCCTCTTCCTGATCTTGAAGAGAGCCTCCGCATCCTTCTTCCTCATTTTTGACGTCGAGAATCGCAGCCGGAAGCTCCGACGCAGATCGTTGAACGCGTAGATGGAACCTACGGGAAGCTGGTGGAACCAATCCCTTGCCTTCTCCTTCAGGGTGGTTGCGAATAGCCGGCATTGGAATGCATCCGACATGGGAAGAATTGAGGTCATGTCCTCAAACCACTGCAGGTGCACGACCGGGTCCTCCTTTCCGGTGTAGTAGGACATCTCCGGCATCCGAAACCCCTCTGGCACTGGAGCCGAGAGGATCATCTCGCAAAAGGGGCTCCCTTCCCCTGCTCGGCGAATGGTCCTCTCGCGCGGAGCCAACTCGCATACCTCAGCACTCGCCGGACTGCTGAACAGCTGCCGCCCCGGGAGTTCTCGCGCACTTCCTTCTGCTGGCACCTCCTTTCCCAGCCGCTGCCCCGGAGCGTTCTCGCCGACCTGCTGGGGTGGAATGATGGGAACAGCTGGCGTCTCGCATTCGCCCCTTGCCGCGAGAACTGTCTGCAGGACTTCTCGCTTGAATTTCTCGAACATCTCCAGCCACTCCCCTGTCGTTGGTGGCTGCGAGTGGCCTGAGTCAGAACCATTCCCTCCATCTCCTGTCATCGAACCTAGCTTGGGATTTTCCTTCACTGGCTACGGTCCACGCTCACCGCACCAAAAATGTTGAAACCTGCAACAGGTCTCTTGAGTTCGGACCCACTGGGGGTGCAGCCGATGCTTACTTCTCCCTCACTAGACTCTTTTGACGGTGGATGTGAGAATAAGAAAAGACCCAAGGCTGAAGCAAGGAGGTCCCGCCACACACCCGGAAGATCTTAGAGAGCTTCCCCTCCCACACCAGAGCTCAACCGGGCACCTTGGAGGGCACTAGCAGCCGACCAAAAACTAGCCTGGAGGAGAGGATTCTCTAAAATCGGATCTCCTCCAAGGTGCCCTTAAGGGTCTATTTATAGTTTTTCCTAGGCTGGTCTGCAAATAGCCTGAATCCGCCTTTTAATTTTACTAATCGCACCCCAAATTGGTCTGCTGATAGCCTAACTCCGGTGTTCTGAAGGGCTATTCGCAGCCCACCAGGGGTATTATGGTCATTTTCCCCTCAAAACCTTTGGGGTGAGTGGTCCGTGAGGGCATCACTCGCCGATCTCCCGCTCAGCTGGGCGAGTGCCCATGCTACTGAGCGAGTGGTCTGTGAGGGCACCACTCGCCGAACTCCTTCTCGCCTGCAGCGCACCCCCACTAATCCGGGGATCTCTCCACCTTCCTTAGCCTGGGCGAATGATCTGGCTGACCCAGGTCTCGCCAGTTGGCTTGAGGGACCCACTCGACGAATACGGGTTGTACACTCAACCACCTCTAATGGTTAGCGAATGTGGTCTTGAATCACAATGTGATCGACTTCTTCAAGTGTCGACTCATTGCGATCACCTTCAAGGATAAGGCTCGTGAATGATTTAATCAACTCCCAACGAGCTCCACCTACTGCTTAAACGACCTTCTCTGTGTACTGATGCTAAGAAGAGGAAGAAGATGGGGCCAATGATGCTCTTCACCATCCGATAAGGAGCTCAAGAAAATCTTGGTCATTACATGACAGTTTCCAAGTGAAAGTCATGGATACCCAAGAGGTATGCGGCTCGTGAACAAAAAGCCCGATCGGGCCGGCCCAGACTGGGCCCGATCGAGCTTTTTCCTAAATCGGGCTGGCCCGGTCCTCCCCTAGAATCGGGCCGGGCCGGGCAGGACCGGGCCGATCTCGGGCCCGATCCGGGCCAGCCTGAATTTTATCCCAGGCGGGATTAACCCGCCAATTAGGTGGGATTAATCCCGCCGCCTGAAAAAATTCAGGCGGGATTTCCCTTGAAATGATTTCCCTTGGGAAATCCCGAACCATCACATCCAGGAGGATGTGATGATTACATCCATCACATCCTCCTGGATGTGATGTTACAAATCCCAGGCGGGATTTTTCAAAATCCCACCTGGGATTAACTAGCCCGGGGCCGGGCTCAGGCAAAGCCCCGCGCCCGGGCTTTACCCGGCCCGGACCGGGCCGGGTAACACCTCCAAACCGGGGCCCTTTCAGGGCCCGGGTAAGGGCTCGGCCCGGTTCGGGCCTGAACCGGGCCGGGCTTGACCGGGCCAGGCTCGGGCCGGCCCGTCAGACCCGATTTTTTTGTTCACCATTATATACGAGTACATGTTGTAGCTCGCTTTGGTGTGTGGAATGCATGAGGGGATATTCAAACTGGAAGTGAATTGTGACACCGGTCTACTTCGAAGATCATATCGATTGGGCAAATCAGTTCATAAAAGGCTAGGATATGTTTAACGACTCAACCCTCACAATATCAGAAATATTGCCCGCTTTGGTTCATCCCAGCGCATACTGAGCTGAACAACACAATTTTGTTCTTTTCCACTTGTGGCCTACGAGCACTTCCCAGGAGGTCGCCCATGTACAACCCCGTATTCGTCGAGTGGGCCCATACTAAGTTGCACAATACGACTTTGTCCTTTTCCACTGGTGTTCTGCAAGCACTTACCAGGAGGTCACCCATCCTAGGAATACTCCCACCGGAGCGCGCTTAACCATAGAATTTCCAACACAATTCCACCAGTTCCTCCAAAAAGGAATCTATGATATTGTGAGGATTAGGCCGTTACAAATTGTATCAAAGCTAGGTTCCTACAGTACGATGTGTGGTTCGGGGATGAACCCTGTGAAAGCTGGTGGGTCCGTAACATCCTAAATTCGATGAGAGCGGTCTAATGAGGGCGGGGAGTGCTTTGGGGATAGTGAATCTCATGCAAAGTAGCTCCTGACAGGCTTCTAGGTGAAAGGAGGTGCATGAATGAACCATATCTCAAGATAAAATTGGAGGAAAAGTTGTTTGACTTAAGTAATAATCATATCCTGAGATATCAGAAGCATCTTTTCGGAGCAACTGGTGGAGTTGTGTTGGAAACTCCGTGTTTAAGCGTGCTCTGGTGGGAGTAGTCCTAGGATGGGTGATCTCCTGGGAAGAGCTCGTAGGCCACCTATAGAAAAGGGAAAAATCGTGCATTCAGCTCAATATGGGTTGTGATGAATCAAAGCGGACAATACTTCTGATATTGTGACGGTTGGATCGTTACACCATGAACCGCTCCTTGCTAGCCTCGTTGAGCATGTTGACTCGTGAGAGCCCACTCGATCCGGCTCGGGATCAGCGATCCCATGCTGGTCGCTCCCACTAAGGCCGGGGCATGCAGAACGAAGAGATCCCATGCTGATCGCCTGCTGACTACCATGGAGATTGTTGGGTGGACCTCGCCGCTTCATATAAGAAAGATTCAATTCGCCGAAAAGACATCGAGGCGACGACCAACGAGAGTGACGTCCCTCCCCACCTCGCGAGGTGCTGGCGATTGGAAGGCGATGTCTCCATGGTGGGCGAGCCCAACAGCAATTCGAAGGTTTGTCACTCTACTGGGATTTCCACAGGTGCTGAAGCCTGAAGCCGAGCCAAACAGATCCTAAATTTCTAATATGTATAGCCATATGCCATTTTTCTAGCCACCGGGTTGAAAATTTGGCGGGCATCCTAATTTCGCGCCATGCAAAGAAGACTCAATTTGAATTAAGCTTTAATTAAATAATCAATTAATACAGCATGAAAATTCACAGCTCCCAAATTTGATGTGATCAACCTCGACTGCACAACGGCCCAATTTTCAAATTTCAGATTAAAAGATTTCTATTTCCTAGCCAAAAAATCCTACGAGCAGGTCTTGCCGGAAAGGTAAGAACCTCCGCCGTTTGCCGGCAGCCCCCTTCCCGTAATACATCCGGTAAGTCTGTACCGCATCCAACTCTTTCACCGGCCCTCCCTTCACCCTTCCATTCTCGTCCCCATTTCTACGCTTCTTCTCCGTCTCCCTCGCCGCTCTGTTGCCAGGTTTTGCATGCAGGAGAAGAAAATTCTTCACCTTCTCTTCGCTTTGGCTACGGCCGAGGACTAGGTCTCGGAGCCTGAATCTCCTAAACTCCTCCGCCGAAGACCCCGTGGAGTTGCTCTTCTGCCAACGATCCGGCGATTGGGGCGGCGATTGTGCCGGCGAATGGGGAGCCGATTTCGGCTTCCAAATGCAATACGGCGCCTCCGAGCCCCGAAGACCTTCCAGTTCGCCGGTCTCCGTCGAGGAGGACGACGCCGATTTCTCCAAAGACAGATCTAAGCGGCCCATGACATCCGTCAATTCCCCCTCTACCGACGTCTCCAAGCCGCCGGCGACGAGATTCTGGTTGAAGACAGGGTAAACAGGGAGGATCCGACCGTTCGAAAAGATCTCGCCGGCGGGTGCCGCCGTCATGACGACGGGCTTCGATTCCACTGGAGTGAAGGCAAACTCAAAATCATCCATATTGAGATCTTCATCCATATTGAGATCTTCATCGACGATGATCTCCGATCCGGCAACAGGCCGACGATCCATTTCGGCGTAGACGGTTTTCCCGAAGGTAGGCGCCTCCGTGAATGTCCTCTGCCGCCGCTCTTCCTCCATTTTTCTCTAACAAATGAGCCGATGATCGGTTGCGATTGTTGGATGAAGACGAATGGGGCGGCGAATATAAAGGCCTGCCGGCCGGCCGGGTTGGGAAAGTCATGACCAATCTGTTGATGGTTTCCTACGTAGTTTCGCACGTGAGAAGCGTGCAGAGAAACACGAGGTCAAATCCACTTACGTTCGCGATTACCGCACCGTTGATGAAGCATGGGCGGTGAGAATTGAGATAAGCAGGGGTGGGGTCCACGTGTCCTCTTTCCTGGAAAATGTGAATTAATTTAGCGAAACGAACCGGGAAGATGTATTATTTTTACACGTGTACATAAACAAAATCAGTTTGTTTGATTCGTACGGACGACCGGTTCAGAGATCAAACACGGCACTGAGTGTGATTTTTTTTATGAGCGATGTTAAACACAGGTCAGTTTTGGCTATATCCATGCCATTTTTTTTAAAAGAGCGATGTTAAACGTAGATCGATTTTAGCTATATGCAGGCTATAGTTTTTTAAAAAAGAATGGCGCCCGCCCCGGCCACGTTAACCACCGTAACCACCGGAAAACCCGGAAAGGGTAAAAAATCACGCGGCCGGAGCTGTGCCGACCAAACTAACGGGCAAGTGGAAGTCACGAATCGCACCATCCTCAAAGGGTTGAAGACGCGCTTGGAAGAAGCTGGGGACAATGGGTAGACGCACTCCCAAATGTACTATGGGCATACCGCACAACAGAGAGGACCCCTACATGAGAGACGCCTTATAACCTCTGTTACGGTACTGAAGCTCATAGGGGTCCCCTACAGGAGAGGTTATAAGGCGTCTCTCCTGTAGGGGTCCTCTCTGTTGTGCGGTATGCCCATAGTACATTTGAGAGTGCGTCTACCCATTGTCCCCCAGCTTCTTCCAAGCGCGTCTTCAACCCTTTGAGGATGGTGTGATTCGTGACTTCCACTTGCCCGTTAGTTTGCGGATGTGCTACGGCCGTGTGACGGAGATTGATCTTCAGGTCCTCGCACATCTTGGTGAAGGATTTTCCGGTAAACTGAGTATCGTTGTCGGCAATGATCGTTGATGGGATACCGAAGCGGCAAATAATGCTCTTCCAGACAAACTGTTTGGCATTCTCTTCTGTGATCTTGGCCAGGGGCTCCGCCTCCACCCACTTGCTAAGTAGTCGATGGCTAGGATTATGAACTTCCTCTGCCCAGATGCTAGAGGTAGGGGCCCGAGGAGGTCGATTCCCCATTGCGCGAATGGTCACGCACTTTGGAGTGCGGAGAGCATGACCGGGGGCCGATGAGGTACGTTCGCGTGCAGCTGACAGCTCCTGCACTTTTGGACTAGCTCGATCGCGTCCTTCTTCATTGTTGGCCAATAAAAACCTTGGCGTAGTATCTTCTAGGCCAAAGCTTTCCCGCCTAGGTGTTCTCCGCAGATTCCCCTGTGTACTTCTCTTAGGGCGTAGTCCGCCTCGCCTGCCGGTAGACACTTTAGGTAGGGCCCTGAGAATGCCTGTTTGTAAAGCTCCCCGTCCACGATGCGGAAGGCGGTGTGCTCCTCGTCTGCGGGGTTCATCCTTATCTGGTTGTAGCCTGAATAAGCATCCATGAAGTTGAGTAGCTCATGGCCAGTCGTCGCGTCGATGAGCTGGTCGATCCTTGGGCGAGGGAAACTGTCTTTTGGGCACGCCTGGTTTAGGTTGCTGTAGTCGACGCACATTCGCCACTTTCCCGAGGCCTTTTTCACCATAACCACGTTAGCGAGCCACGTGGGGTATTCCGCTTCGCGGATGAACCACACCTCCATGAGTTTAGTTACTTTTTCTTCGATTGCCTTCAACCGCTCAGGGGCGAAGTTACTCTTCTTTTGAATCACCGGCCTGCAGACAGGGTTAATGTTTAAGGAGTGAAAAATGACTTCAGGATCTACCCCGGGCATGTCCTCCGGGCTCCAAGCGAAAATGTCTTCGTTCTCCTGTAGGAAGGTTGTGAACTCTTCTCGTTCTTCCTGCGACAAGAGGGATCCGACCCGAACGGTCCGAGTTGGGTCCTGCTGAGAGAGTGGTACTTCCACTAGTCCTTCAACGGGCGCACCCCGCTGCAGAGTAGTTTCGTCTCGTAGGCCGAAGTTGTTGATGTTGAAGGCGGTTGCCTTTATCGGTTGAGCTTGCTTCAGATAACAGGTTTTGGCTGCTTCTTGGTTTCCTCTTACGACTCTTATTCCTGCGGCGGTCGGGAACTCCATAGCTAGATGCGGAATGGACGGAACTGCTCCAAAGATAGATTGGAGCGGTCTCCCAAAGATGGCATTATAGGCGAAGTTGGATTCCACCACCACGAACTGGATGATGTACGTTGACTGTCTCGGAAACTCACCCAATGTGACTGGGAGAGTGATCATGCCTTGAACTGGAACAGGTCGGTTGTCGAAGCCGTAGACGGGCCCGGCTGCAGGGCTGAGCTGATCCTTCGTGAGCTTCATACTTTGCAAAGTGGAAAGGAACAGAACATCAACTGAGCTTCCGTTATCGACCAATATCCTTTTTACGTTAAAGCAAGGGTCCCCGATTCCTGCGCTGATTATGAGGGGATCCTGATGCGGTAGCCGTAACCCTTTCAGGTCTTCTTCCCTGAAAGCAATCGTAATGTCCTGTTTGAGCTTCTTGTCTTCGTGGTCTCTTGGGGGTTTGGCAATCGAGAGGATTTGCGTTGCTAGGACGGGAGGTCCAGCGATCGTTTTGATTTCTCCCACCATCGGCCTTCCTCCTCCCGCGCCCCGGGGAGCGGGAGGCTGCTCCCTTGCCTCCCTAGGTTGCTGAGGCTGATTGGGAACCTGGCCTTGTAGGAATCTCCCTAAGAGTCCCTGGCGGACGAGACGTTCGATTTCGTCTTTAAGTCTGGTACACTCTTCAGTGGTATGCCCGGTCCCCCGATGGAACACACAGTACCTGGACTGATCGCCCCTCGGGTTTGGGGCTAACGCCCGAGGTGCACGGAGCTCTAGGTTATTCAAAATGGCGTAGAGCACATTTGTTCTGGTGGTATTCAATGGGGTGTAGACCCTGAGAGGCTGCAGACCCAGGTCTCTTTGGGGGTCGCGGCGACGTTCATCGTTGCGGCGTCCCTCGTTACACCGCTCTTCTCATCCACGAGGGGCTTGATCTGACCCCCTCTTCCTTCCTTGGCTACATTCGAACTGTTGAGGTGCGCTTCGATGGCCTCGTCGGCAGCTATCTGAGCTTCAACCCGATGAACGAGGTCAGGGTAACTTGGCACGGTTTCTCTCATTAGAGCTGAGTAGAAACCACTTGGGCGGAGGCCTCCGAGGAAAACTCCTCGCAAGAGCTCGGGGTCGACTCCCGGGATCTGCCGAGCCTCAGAGGTGAAGCGTCATAAAAAATCCTTCAGAGTTTCCCCGTCGTTCTGGCGGATTCCCGAGAGATGGGAGGGATCTCGGACAATCCTACGATTGGCTATGAACTGGTCCACGAACTGCTGCGCCATTTCTACGAAGTTATTGATGGCCCCATCTCGCAGGGAGTGGAACCAAGTGCGCGCTTGTCCTTTCAAGGTTGCCGAGAACACTTGACAGAGGAGTTGATCGGGGGCGCTGTAAATCCTCATGATAGTGGTGAAGTGATTGACAAGTTCCAACGGGTCGTCCGTCCCGTCAAATGTTTTGATGTTGGGAAGCTTGAAACCGTTTGGAACTGGATGGGCCAAGACTTGAGGCGATTGTGGGGAGCCGTGATGCGTGGGACGGCGGGCGAGAGCCGCGCGTCGCCCTGCCTGACCGTACTCTTCCGCTATCATGTCACGTATCTCCTCTCGCGTGGTTCTTTCTACTGCTCGGCCAGGAGCAACTCTTTCTTGACGATGGTGATGGGGGTCAGCCTCCGATCCTCTGACCGGCGGGGCAGGATGAGCGGAGCTTGCAGCGTCGGAGAAATCTTTTGAGGCTTCATCCTCCCGACCGGCTCCCTCGACCGGAGCATGATTTGGAGCTGAGGGCGGTGGAACGTTCGATGCTGGAGGCTGAACGGGAACTCGGGGAGCCCCAAGATTTCTTACGAGAGTCAGCATTTCGACTTGTTGCTCTTCCATCTGCCGAATGCGCCCTTCCAGCACTATCGCAGACGTAAGCACTGCCTCTTCTCCGAGTGGCGCATTGATAAGCGAGTGGGAGGGAGTTGGGTCGACGCGCCCTTCCGGGATTGATCCTTCAGTAGAGCGGGCACTTCTTCTCGCCATTGCAATTGGCGGCTAGTGCTTCTTCTAGTGAGTCTTTGCAGAATTTCGGGAACTCGGTTCCCACAGACGGCGCCAAACTGTTGCGGGTCGCTCGGGTGCTTTGGTAAACCGGTCGAATTGAACCACCTTAGCTCGGAAGCGAGCCGAGCACGCAAACAGTCAAAGAGAGAGAGATTCATTGAGTACACCGAGACTTTTTAACGTGGAAAACTTGGAAAGGGTAAAAAACCACGTGGCCGGAGCTGTGCCGACCAAACTTCACTATCTTCTGAGGGTTTACAGTTAGGTACTTAGAAATCGAGTGCGACAGGCCGCCGCTCATTACAATAGTAGAGAGAGAGTGAAAGCGTTCCGAAGGTGACAGACCACCTCTTGGAAAACTAAGTCTTTTTCCTTCTGAGAACGGTGGAGAACAAAAGTGACAATGCTCCGGAGAACGAAAGTGAGAATGTTGAGTCGCCTTTCGGGATGAAGGAAATCTTCGAGTCCACGAAGAAGATCTTCAAGCGCCGAAAGAGAATTCCATGAAAATCTTCAAGGAGCTCTCCCGGGTGCAGAAGGCAAGGTCCCCTCAAATGAAGGCTCTGGGTTCCTTTTATAGCTTTGGCCGGGGGTAGCCCGGTAATTTCGCCGTTGCAACCACCGTAACCACGTGGCGGACGAATCACGTTTTCCGGTTCAGAGCACACGGATCGCCATTTTTCGTAAATGACCGTCTCGCCCTCAGGCAGTTCGGGCAGCTTTGATGAAGGCGAAAAAGGCGACAAACCGTTCCTGCAATCTGAGAAATTAGAAAGACAAAAAGTGAGCGTGCCCGAAATGTGAAAGTGCTCTGAGCACGCTCAGAAGTGTTCTGAGCGCGTAACGAACGGGGAAGCGTTCTGGGCGCGCAGGGAAGCGCTCTTGGTGGAATCCGGAACCCGAAGAGCGGGTGACGAGCCAGAAGAGGGGGGACTTACCCTAACCCTGTTATGGGGGAGAATGGCCTGGCCGCCCCCTAAGAGGGGCGCGGCGCGGCCGCACCCGAGGAGGGTGCGGCTTGGCTTGGCCACACCCAAAGGGGTGCGGCTTGGGTGCGGTTTGGCCGGACCCCCCACTATGAGGGGTGCGGCTATTCGCACCCCACTAGTGGGGTGCGGGCTAGTCGCACCCCAATAGTGGGGTTTGACCATGGCGGCGTGCGACGTATTCCGTGTGTTCTCCCGCACTGGCGATTGGCGGCAGAAATGGTGGGTTCGGTTTCTTTAACTCAAGCGATCATGCGTTGACCGTTGGCCCCACCTCTCTTTAGTGGAGTTTTCTCTAGACACACCACAAGACCTTTATGAGTATATGACAGATATCATTTTTCATTTTAAGACTTCAGGAAAAATGATTCGAGTAGTTTAATACTTCATGTATTATGTGTTTTTTCCTTCCATGCAGCCGTGTCCCCAATGAGTTTACTCGTTTGTCCGAGTCCGATGTGTTTTTAAATTACAACTTGCCTAAAACTATTCATGGGTATTTGGAAAAAAGATGGCGACGATGGCGGCGATGGCGGCCATGGCGGCGATGGCGGCCATGGCGGCCATGGCGGCCATGGCGGCGATGGTTATACTTCGGGTAGTTACGTCGCTAGTGGGGGTTCTTTGGATAACCGCATCCCATCCACCCCCCATGGATGAGGTGCGGTTAGCGCCTTTAGGGATACTCCATTAATAGCTCTCCCAGATTTACTGACGAAACAGTGACATTCAACGTAACCTCGCACGCATGAATATGGTATGTAAATATGAAATTTGGCCTGCGGGAATACTTTTTCGGCCTGCATATAGCCAAAACCGGCCTGCATTTAACATCGCTCTTTTTTTTGTCCTCACTCTTTGTTGATGCAAACTTTTTGCCACCACGTCCCTGATTTCTATACTGAGATGAAAAAATGTTCTCCGAGAAGATCGAATGGGTTTTCCGCTCGCTATTGACTTTTTAGTTTAAGGCTCCGTTTGACAAGGTGGCAGCGGTCGTGAACGCGGTGGTTTTGAACTATTGTTCATGAACGCATGACCTCACATGATTAGGAACTTCATTCATTGTTATACTCGAAAGTAGTTAACTTTTTTTGATGTCGGTCATAACCGTTGTCATGCCAAACATACATTCTATGGCAATGATGTGTTTGTTCATAGGGGCGGATCCAGAGGGGGGCCCGAGGGACACGTGCACCCCCATTATTTTTCAAAATTGTTAGTGGATTTGGATTCCTCTCGTCGAGACAATGAATTTTGACTACTTATATGTTAAAAACGGTGGCCAGATGAGGAAGAAACAGCTCCGATAAGATGGAAGCGTTCTCACGTCACGTAACTAGTTTGTTTTGGGACAAATATTGGCTATTCACGGACCAAAGTTGGCTATTTGCAGACCAAAGTTGGCTATTCGCAGAACAAATTTGGCTATTCGCAGACCAAGTTCAGCTATGTGCACCCCCAAAATTAATTTTCAACATTTGACTCACGACCCGCCTACTCACCCCGCTAGCATTTGTGTTTTGAAATTTTTTGTGCACCCCCATTTTTAATTTTCTGGATCCGCCACTGTTTGTTCAAACTCACCGGAGCAAAAATGGCGTGCCATACAGAGCTTAAATCTCGCTCGCAAGTTGGCAGGGGACCGGGCCTGCAATTTCGGAACGGGACCGGAGGGAAAGTTCTTGCCTTTGGTCACCTGAGCTAAGCAGGAAAAATAAAAAAAAATTTATGCTTGAAAAAATATATTTTTAGAGCGGTGTTATAGGCACCCCAATTTTGGATATGCGCACATCAAAAAATCTCATAAAGTAACCTTAAACAATCTAAAATCTAAAAAACTCATGGTATACCTGCAAACCCGCCTGAGCCTGCCTACAGAGTCCCGATCTGCGACAATGGCTTTAAAATCAGTTTGATGTGTAGCAACTAGTGACTTTTATCGGACCATTGCGTGGATCTCAAGTGGTTGTCGTCCATCTTCGTAAGCCAGGGTGCGTTGCGGTTCTCGCTTCTTTCTTGTTGTCGCATCAAGGGATTTCATGGGGGGTGTCTGATTCAGATGAAGTGTCAGATAATATACTGGTGTAGCGTAGTTTTTCGCTATTGTTTTGAGGAAGCCTGAGGTTTTTGGTTCAGGGTTATGTGGCCACAACAGGAGGCAATGTGAGTTGTGTGAGAAGAACATAGCTGAAGAGAGGATCTTCGGGCAGGAAGCCGGCAGAGCTCGCAGTCTTAATAACAAAAATACCGGAAGTTGGACGGGCAATGTGATATGTAAATGCAGCAGTATGTTTCATTTCTATATGAAAATCATTACAAAAACTTAAATCTATTGTTAATCAAACATCAAATATTCACTATTTGGGCCACAAAATCATGGGAAAATAGAAGAAAGTCTCACCCCCAGAATTTCTAGAAAGTTTTGAATTACTAGTGATTTCAGTCATGGAACAGCACCCACAACAAAGCCTGAAAGATGCAGCAGAACAAGAGCTTCTGTTGCAGTACTTTTTTCTTATGATCCGAACATTTGGAGGAAGAAGGACGAGAAAACGATTATCACAACGATAGTCGGGGGTTCAACCAAGTCGTTTTATAGTTGATTTGCAAAATTTTAAAACGGTTTTTGGTGTGCCATTATAATGCTGGAGGAGGGGATTTCTATTATTGAAATGAGGATATTTGAGAACGATTGGGCATAGTACTCATATACGATGATTCTCTCTACTATGATCGCCTCCGGATGCTTCGAGCAACACTCCTAACAATTTGCTCATTGTTTATCCGCACCTTTGCAGGCTTCAAATTGTTCGCAATAGTGGTCGGAGGTGGCTTAGGTAGCTCCCACTATGGATGGACGAATCAGGCGACATGGCGGCGGCGGTTATGAACCATTATTGAACACTCCACCTCTATGTTCAAAATTAGTGTTTTTTCTTGGTGACAGTCGTAATCATTGTCATGCCAAACACGCTATATGACCACGATATTTTTGTCCAAACACACCGGAGCAAAAATGTCACGCCAACCAAATGTACATTTATTAGTGTAATAGCATGATTGGCCATACAACTTCGACATATGGATTCTTCGAGCTCATTTGATTTGTTCTCATACGCAACTTTAGGCATATAATAAGTTAAAAAGTCTTGTAATGGGTATTGAAGTCTGAACTTGTATTTATCTACTTATCTTTAAGAAACTCAGTGACTATGGCTTTGGCTCCGTTTGGGGGGGATTTATTTTCACCGGTCAAACGGTTATGATCGCATGAATCGGACCTTAATTAAGGCCTGGTTCATGCGGTCAAGCGGTTACGACCGCATGAACCGGACCTTAATTAAGGTCTGGTTCATGCGGTCGTAACCGCTTGACCGGTGAAAATAAGTCCCCCAAACGAAGCCTTTGTTTGCCGCGGTGGTGGTGGTCGTGAACACGGCGGTCATGAACCGTCGTTCGCGAACGCCCGACCACACCTAAAAAATGTAGGCATTTTATGCTCAAAACTAGTTTATTTTATGCTCAAATAAGCCCGGCCAAACGAAGCCTATGTGTCCACTTGGCGCGACATTTTTGATCCGATGAGTTTGGACAAAAAAGTCATTCTCATATAATCTGTGTTTGACACGACAACGGTTATGAATGCCATGAAGAAAAAAAATGATTCATAAAAGTGAAGGGGGCTTCTTAGGTGAGGTGGGCGTTCACGAATGATGGCTCATAACCGCCGCTTTCATGACCACCACCACTGTGCCAAAATGATCACCATGTATCCGTCTTTTAGATGCCATTTATAATTAGTGAAAAGACATGGCAATCGCCACCCAGACAGAACTAACCTAGTCGATATCTCGGGTCAACTTCACATCTTCACAATCCCAACGCTACTATTGTGGCGCGGTGGCACAGCCGAAACCACGGCCTCCGTTCTGCACCACTGCCTCCGCGACCTCTGCCTCCTGAAGCTCTACATGCAACCCCGCGCATGTGCACACCTCCTACCGACCACCATGGGTTGTTACGGTCTAGTCTACGGTCTTCACCGTTGGAAATAACAAACCTGGGTAATCTGCAGAAGCCCTACAACAAAGTGGAGGTCAGCGTGCTTTCAAACGGCATTCAACGACCGTGGATTGCAGTCTCGATCAGCGATCACGATGGTTTTGCCTGCTCATCGAACGACGGTCAACGATCGCTGAGCGATCGCTTGAATGGCGGTCAACAAACGTCTAGCGCTCTTGCTTCAACAAACGCTGATCGATCTTTTAAAACCGTTATGTATTCGTGAATGCTCTAAGTAGAAGCTATATAAAGTTGATGCTTGACAATTAATGAATGAATGAAGTTTCATTAAATTTTTTTGTTGTTCTTACTTCTCCTGCTAGTCAAACTGGAATCAGAGACGGATTGCCGAGAGGAAAGAAGAATATCAACTATGATGCTTAAACATATAAAACAGTTACATCATCATCTCACAGTCACAGTCTCGCCGCCTCCCCTCACTCCGGTCACCAATCGACGGCCGGGCAGCATGGGGAGGGTCGCCGGATTGCTTTTAGAAAATTGGGAAGTCGTAACTTTTCAACCGCTCAACAATGCTTCGATTTGAAAGTAACGCCGGATTGCTCTCCAAAAATGCTACAAGATGGGTCGTCTAATAGAAGATTTTAATGGATTTTGGCAGGGCTACCATTTCACCCAAACACCCTTCACTAGCGTCTGCCGGAGCTCCGGACAATCAACCGAAAAATCGTCTCCACCAGTGGACTCGTACTCGTTGTGAAGAGACGAATCTTTCCCTAATTTTTCATCAATTTCCAAGCACTTTTATATTTCCGGCGAGGTGCGGCCGTCGCCAGACGCCACTACTCCGACGAACCTGATCGGGCTGCACGGATGCTGAGGGGAAAGTTGCCCTACCATCAAAAGCAGTGATCTGAGAAACATAAATAGGTGTTTAGAGTTAAGAATCCAAAAGAGCGTTGATCCAACCCTAGAGCTAAGATGAACATAATCTACCAAATCCAAATAGCGTCGATGAATCCCCAACAAGAGTAGATCCTAAAATGAATAAAATGTTTGAATTCTTCGTTAAATTTCAGACTTTTTATAAAAAGATAATTGAGTAAATTACAATGGACGCTCCATAAATCGACTCTGATCCGGTAATATATTGCTTGCAAAACCACCCTTCTGATAGTCCTGTAGGTTTTCCAGAGAAAGTTCTCTGTTTTTTTAGGGTTCTTCATTTCCCTTGGATTTTTCCCCTCCCTTTCCAAAATTTTAGTTTTGTATAGAGTTTAGGGTTAATTGGAAGCCAGTGAGCTTTCAATTAACGCAGGTGGTTTGCTGCTTTGGATGCAACCGGCGGCCGGCGAGCAGCCTTCATCGGCAAGAAAGATTTTGAATGTTTTTTTTGTCTGCTTCAAAAATAATCTGCTCATATGATTGCTCTAAGGGCCCGTTCGGATCATCGGAATTGTTGGTTTGGAATTTGAATTCATTTGCCAATTCCAAGTTATGCTGTTCGGCAGGCCTAAAAATTAGGCGGAATTGGTATTCTCTTGAATTCCCATCGGAATAGATAATAGGCTATTTTTCGTGAGCGGCATTTCCGATCTCCCGACCTCTTCATTCGCGATTCCCGCAGTGCTGCCCTCGTCTCGTTCGTGATTCCTGCTCTGCCTCCCTGCTCCCCCAGTGATTCCATTCTCGCTTGCCGCCGATAGCTCACTCACGTTGTAACATCCCCCAAACGACTAGACCCCTAGAACGGTTTTGTCATGACTAGGTCATGGCAAAACCCTAAGATGCGCAAGGAGAACATAAGAGCTTAGGCTTGAGGCGAAAATCACCATGGTCTGCGGATAGTGATTTTAAGTT
Organism: Dactylorhiza incarnata; assembly: GCA_033032865.1. NCBI lineage: Eukaryota > Viridiplantae > Streptophyta > Magnoliopsida > Asparagales > Orchidaceae > Dactylorhiza > Dactylorhiza incarnata. Next base: position 2,870,033 of record JAWHQI010000123.1, on the reverse strand, counting down.
ACCAAGCCTAGGGTTGGCCTTAGGGCATCGTCGTGACCCATGACCCACCATGGCGAGTCTAGCCCAGTAAAGGGATCCCCTCGTAGTACCTCGATTACCCAACCGTAGAAAGAAAAGGGGCATATTGAATACGGCGCTAGTGGCTAGCGCTGGTGGTAGTGGTGGTTTAGGTGAACCGCTGAGACGAACACTGAACCGCTAAGACGAACCAAACACCGTCGAAACGCTAGCGCAGGCGCTGGCAGTAGCGGTAGCGCCTGACGGTTGTCGAACCGGCTAGCGTTACGCCGTCGAGGGGCTAACGCTGGCGCTAGCACTAGCGCCGGCGGTAGCTAAACCGACGGAAGATAGTCGGGACTCGTTTTGCTGGCCAAATTCATATCCAAGGGAGTCCAAAAGTTCTCCCAATTGATGGGGGTTCATTCCCCCTATCAATTAGAAGAATATTAAGGGTTTTACCAACCTTTGGAGAAGGAGAAATGAGTGATCTTTGGGGATGACCGAAATTTCCACCATGAATGGTGTTAATGGAGGAATTCCAAGCTTCATCTCCTCCCTACCGGGAATTGGTTCTATAAAAGGGCTCAAAGGGTGGAGGGAATAAGTTTCCCCCATTTTCTAGAAGAATTCTCCAACCTAAGCACCTACCGACATGTCACCCAAGGGCTCGACCAACCGTGGTGGACCGGCGATCGACACAGCTACAAGCCGCAATTCAGGTCCAATCCGCCTCCTCTCACTTAGTGCTAGATCTTCTGATAATTTGGGGCTTGATCCGAGCTCAATTGGGCTCGGATCGTGCTTCCGAAAGGGCTCAATTCGAGCTCTCTTTCCCCACCTCTGAACCCCGATTGCGACCACCTCCGGCTGGCCAACCACCCCCTATCGCCGGCCACCACCTCAACGGAGGTGGTGGTGGCATTGGCTGGCCATGAAGAGGCACAGGTGGCCGGGAAATCACCCCGCAAAGTGGCCCAGGACGGGAGCTCTCAGCCCATGGCTAAAGGAAGAAGAAATCCATGAGCCATCTGATGTGCGCTAAGATTCGTGCACAGATCTTTATATTTGATGTTATATTATGTGTATTATTGTCACACTTTATGCTGTACAACCACCTTTCCTTGAATAACTCTTGATGGAGAAATGCTATGAGCTTGAAAATTGAAACCTATGCTATTTATATCAACCCCATCATCATATAAAAAGATGGGAATTTTAGGAGAACCTTTTTCTAAGGTTTTTGTAATAATTTCATAAATCAAATATTAATTAATTATTGGGTCAAATGACCTCCAATGCCCTCCAAATTTTGGTGGGTACTTCTTAGGGTTATCATATGACCCTGATAAAAATCTCAGCCCAATTGGGACTGATTTAGTTTGAAAATTGGTTAACCCAAGTTGGGTCAAATTAGGTCAAAATTAGGGCTTGGTGTTTATCTTGGGGTATGGTGGTCAAAACTCATCAACATGAGTTGAAACCTTGGCCCCTGGTTTAGGATCTCATAAAACACCCCCATGAGTGATCTGGGGTGGTGTGGAGATGGATACGCCCTAGAACCCTAGTTATACCCCTTGGGGTGCATACAGAACCTTGTGAAGGTCATGTGGTCAAAAGTCCTAGAATAGTCATGGGACTTGGTAGACATTCTCATGGGGTGTAATGATGCCCTAGGAAATTTTGAGAGAATTTTAGGAGTATTTGTTTCCCCTAAATTAAGTTATAACCCCTTTAGGGCTTTTCATTATTAGAGAGACTTACCAATTCAAATGGTCTTGGATGGTGATGAAACCTTGGTAGTGCATTTATATTCATATGATTGACCTCTGGTAATTTTTATGAAATTAATTAGATTATTTAACCAGCACTTCATTCACAAGGCACTTAATTCACCTAAATCTTAAGAAATATAATTAAGGGTCCAACACTCTCTGGAAAAATATGCAACTTGGTTGTAGGACATCTCAGAGCACTAGGAAGCTCTGTAAATTTTTGTATAATTTTTGGAGACTGATATCAGTAGACTACTTCACAACATGCTCATATTTGGAATATTTATTTAGGTGAGAAAATGATTTCCATAAATTGTGAAATTCAGTCAGCAAGCCTTAATGAACATTTTGGAGATCTAGTATTTTTTTCATAGTTTTTGGAGTTAAATAACAGTATGTTCCTTCACAATTTTTCCTAGACAAGGTTTCTTTGGAATATTTATTTATGTGATTAATTTGTCTTTATAAATTCTGAAATTTGGCCTGAGAACTTTTCTGATAAATATAAATGTCTGGTAATTTTCCCATAATTTTTGGACAAGCATTTTTGGTGGTTCCTTCTTTAATTTCTAATTTTGGATAAACATTCAATATTATAATTAGAAGACAATTCCTGATTGTAAAATTGTGACACTCTGTACTTACTGTTATTTTGGCATGATAGATTTATCTTAATTTTGTGGAAGTCATATCATAATAATACCTTACACTTCATATTCATTTTCATACTTGGCATAAATGCTAAAATGTTAAGGAAAAAAATGAGTCTTTGGATGTAGTCTTATAATGTCATGATAGTCCTCCAGTAAAAATCTAGTGTCATGGGGATGAATTTTTGGAGTACTTCTACTTATTAGCTTCATATAGTTAGTTTGGTCTGCGTATAGTAAAAATGTGAAACTTGGGTATTTAGGGCCCTACCAAGTGGAAGTGGCATGTAGTTGGTGTACATGGTCAGTATGAAGAGGTTGAGGTCACCAAGAAGGAGCTTAGGAGATAAGAGAGCTAGATGAGCTAAGGGTAAGGCTGTGCTTGTGATTGACGAAAGATCGTCTTTCCCCTAGCGTGTCATAAACCACCTAGGGTTAATACAAGTGAAATGGTAAGAGGCATATGCATATGGGTAGATACCCATAACATTAAATGCCTTGAGAAAGGGAGCCCTGGGGTGTCATCCCAGTATAGTTCCTTGTACCGTAGCGAGCCCCTTACAGGGTAATCCTCGGGAAGTCCAAGGTCAACCATAAAATTGTAGGGTTAAGTTGTTATACAAGATTAACTAAGTAATGTACTCACTCACACTCCATTGTCACGAGTGCTTTAGTCGGTTTGGTCTTACGAGCGGTAGGCTCGGTGGTTATAGCAATAGACTTATTAGTCTGGTGAGCTGTGACTCAACCATGTTTGTTGTGCCGGATGGGTTAGCCCGGGGAGCTTATGGCTTGGAGATAGATGTAAACATGTTTGCATGTGCATAAGGTGGTGGGTCCTTAGTATTGATGGTCGTTGCACCGACATTAATACTTGGGCTCGGTAAGTGTGGATAACCCTTTACCAAAACAAGTCTGGTGGTCTAACCAGCAAGAGTACGCAGTAGCTCCGCTGTTGTGTTCTTAGCGTTGAGGCGTACGCTAGGTCTAGGTTAAGTAGTGCAAATACAAACCTAGAGGTGGGCGAGGCCCAACCCACCGCTTCCGTTTGCCACTACGGAAGTATCCTGAGAGTATTACTAGCTCCCGAAAGGGGGAACTAAAGGTCTGTGCGTATAGAGTCGTAGTGTGTGAGTTGCACTTGTATGATTATAACATCTAACGGCATACCTTGCATGACATAGCATAAACATTGCATTTCAACCCCTACCCCTATCGCATAAGTTTGTTATGGGACTCCTTATACGATATGCCCTGCTAAATGACCCCTTGGTCTATAGGTTTGTGTGGACATTCATATAAATCAACGGTTTCATTTGTTTTACTTGTCTTTATACACTTCTCCTACTTGTTCTTTACATGCTCTTACTATGCTTCATTTACTGCTTCTGCCATTTATATATAACTGTGTAGCGGTAATTATTCCTGTAGCTAGGCCATGTCACCTGCTTGTTTTTACCCCTTGATGTCCTCCGCTTCATCCTTTCCGCACGGTGCCTAGGAGTCATCGGGGGAGGGGTGGGGGATTGGCTTAGCCTTTTTTACTAACGGTCGGTGGACCTTATCATTTTAGGGGACCGAGTAGATGCTGCAGCACCAGAGGCCGGTGCAGATGGAGACGGGGCAGTCTAGCACGGGAGCACCGTTGGCAGGATCTGTGAGCATCGTTTAGTTCTAGTATTTTATGCTTCCGCGAGTGTCTATGTAGTGAGGATTTGATGTATCAGGCAGGAGCTCTTGTTATTTCTATCTTTTATTTCAGTTACTTCCTGTGGACATCTCTTTATGATGATTTACTGTTTATGTGATGTGGACTTGTCTTCTCTAAAACTTGTTATACTTTTACTTTTTCTGTGATCGATATTGCCGGCAGGATCGACATTTTGTAGTGGCAACCCTCCCGAGTGATGGTGCCATCGCAAAACGGCGATTCTGGCCATAAGGCCCCGGGTTTGAAAAGAAAAAAATGGGGTCTTACCCACGTCTCCTGCGATTCCATTCTCTTCTCCGGCGAGCCGACCTTATGCCGCTTGCGCCTCCTTTTTCGTCGTCGTTCTCCCTCGCCAGCAGCAGGTAATAAATTTTCTGCCCTACATTTCTTGCCCTAGATTTCTTGCCCTAGGTTTCTTGCTCTAGATTCCTTCTTGCCCTAGATTTTTTTTGCCCTAGATTTTTTCTCCCTCGCCAGCAGCAGGTGTGTGTATTTGTGTGTGTGTGTGTGGTGTGTGTGTGTGTGTGTATGTGTGTGTGTGAATGTGAATGTGTATGTGTATGTGTGTGGTTTGTGTGTATGTGTGTGGTGTATGTGTGATTTTTTTTAGTGTGTGTGTGTGTTTGTATGAATGTGTATGTGGTGTGGTGTGTGGTTTGTGTGTATGTGTATGTGTATGTGTGTGGTGTATGTGTGATTTTTTTAAAATGTGTGTGGTGTGTGTGTGTGTGTGTGTTTGTATGAATGTGTATGTGGTGTGGTGTGTGTATTTCTTTTTGTGTGTGTGGTGTGTGTGTGTGAATGTGTATGTGTATGTGTGTGTGTGTGTGAATGTGAATGTGAATGTGTATGTGTATGTGTATGTGTGTGGTTTGTGTGTATGTGTATGTGTATGTGTGTGGTGTATGTGTGATTTTTTTTTTAATGTGTGGTGTGTGTGTGTGTTTGTATGAATGTGTATGTGGTGTGGTGTGTGTATTTTGTGTGTGTGTGTGGTGTGTGTGTGTGTGTGTGTGAGTGTGTGTGTGTGAATGTGTGTGTGTGTGTGTGTGTGTGTGAATGTGTATGTGTATGTGTGTGGTTTGTGTGTATGTGTATGTGTGTGGTGTATGTGTGATTTTTTTTAATGTGTGTGGTGTGTGTGTGTGTGTGTGTTTGTATGAATGTGTATGTGGTGTGGTGTGTATGGTGTGTGTGTGTGTGTGTGAATGTGTATTTGTATGTGTGTGTGTGTGTGTGAATGTGTATGTGTATGCGTGTGGTTTGTGTGTATGTGTATGTGTATGTGTATGTGTATGCGTATGTGTATTTGTGCGGTGTATGTGTGATTTTTTAAAATGTGTGTGGTGTGTGTGTGTTTGTATGAATGTGTATGTGGTGTGGTGTGTGTATTTTTTGTGTATGTGGTGTGTGTGTGTGTGTGTGAGTGTGTATGTGTGTGTGTGTATTTTTTCGTGTTTGGATGGATATTATTGCATATTTGTTTATATGTAGATGAATGAACTAAAGAAGCATCGCAGACGTAGGAGAGGAGCAGTGGCAGCGGCTTTTGCTGCGGTCACTGTAGTTTTGATGAAACCCAAGATTGCAAGAGATCTTATTATAGAGGCCGATGCTAAGACTATTTTAAGGAGGACGTTGTTTGCTCGATTATATAGTGGAACAGATGTCAACTGTTTTAATCAACTACGTATGAATAAAAGCTCTTTTGAAACATTATGTAACATTCTAATCGATCGTAGACTATTAAGAGACACCCAGAATGTTGCAGTTAGAGAGTCAGTTAGTATATTTTTATATGTCTTAGCTCACAATAAGAAATTCCGGGTTGTCGGCGGCACATATCTAAATTCAATTGATACAATCAGTCGTCATTTCAACAAGGTGTTGTGGGCAATTCTGAAGTTAGGGCCTGAGTTTATAAAGCTCCCTAATGCAACAACAACACAAAGATGCCGTCATTTTCCCGTAAGCATTTTTATTAATGTAAAAATTTATGTTTACGTAGTATTCTTAAATTAATTTAATTTATATATATTGTATTATCATATAGGATCGCATTGGCGTCATTGATGTCACTCATATTGAAGTAACAGTGCCAGTTAAAGATCAGGGTAGGTATCGGAACAGGAAACAAGCTATTACAACAAACATCATGAGGGTATGTGATTCAAATATGAAGTTTTTGTACATCTTGCCTGGGTGGGAAGGGTCATCATCGGACTCTAGAGTGTTACGTAATGCACTTGAAAGGACAGATCATTTCGAGGTGCCAGTAGGAAAATACTATCTTGTGGATGCTGGATACACCAATGGTCCAGGATATCTTGCTCCTTATATGTCAACTAGATATCATCTAAAAGAGTGGTCTGCACAGGGTAATAATCCCACAAACTACAAAGAATTGTTTAATCTCCGACACTCAAAGGAGAGAAATGTTATTGATAGGACATTCTGGCTCCTTAAAAAATGGTGGGCAATTTTGCGGGGACCATCTTTCTTTGATATCAAATTGTTTAATCTTTCTTTGATATCAAAGTGTAATTTGTTCACTTTATTTTATTCTATGCATGACTAAGGTGCAGACAATAAATGGATAAAAACAAAGGAAAATGTGTCAAAACTAGTGAACGGTCTTATGTTCCCTGGACATCACAGATGGACTGTGCTTTATCCACAGCTCTCCTCGAACAACAGAGTTTGGGGAACACGACGGCTAGTGGATGGAAAAGTGTTGCATACACAGCGACAATTCAAGCATTAAAGGAGGATTGCAACGTCGAAATTAGTAAGGAGAGGATAATGGCTCGAATAAAAACATGGAATAAATACTACCAAGAGATATCAGCAATGCTGGATACTAGTGGATTTGGCTGGGATTGGGAGCGCAATGTGGTGAAGGTAGACAGTGAAGATGTCTGGGCCAACTATGTTCAGGTAATATTTTAATTTCACAATTACTTACATGTTCAGAAATTTTAAAAATTTACGAGTCTAATTTAAACTAAACTTGTAGGCACACCCGACAGTAAAACATTATCGGAGCAAAGTGATCGTGAATTGGGGCGACTTAGCTATGATATGTGGTGTTGATAGAGCTACTGGAGCTCATGCTGCTACTGCATCAGAGTCAATGAACGAGATCCGCATTGATGATTCGGTGGAAGACAATGTGGTTGAGGAGGTCGAGTCACATCCCCAGAAGAAGAAGAAAACATCTGCGGTAGATATTATTGCGGATGTGTTTCTGCAATAGCGAGGAACATGGAGCATGAGAACAGTTTGCCTTCTCAGCCACCGCCTCCGATCTCAAAGGCAGACATGATATATGCGACAATTGCAGCTATTACAGATCTGACTGAGGCTGAGGTCATACAGACTATCGATATGCTGAGTGTTGATGACACGAAGAGCGACGTGTTCATCGCTTTACCGGTGCCAATTAGGAGGACCTGGCTCCGCTTACATTTACTCGATTGATTATGTATGAACTTATGTTTTGTATGCTGCAGACTTTTTTTATGCTGTGGACTTATGTTTTGAATGATGTTAAAGCAGACTTCTATTTTAATTCTGATATTTTAATCTTGTTTAAAATTTAATTTTATAAATTTTAAATTTCAATTCCGTCCATTGAATTCTGACATACAGCCGAACAGTGGAATTACCTATTCCAATTCTGATGACAGAATTCTTGCAGTTAGCCGAACATCAGAATTGGAATTGAAGTCAATTCCAATTCATACGGGAATCAGAATTGACTTCAATTCCAATTCCTGCATCTCATTTCCTGCGAAACGAACGGAGCCTAAAAGTTAAGCTTAAGAAAACCAGCATTACAATTATTATAGGGAATTAATATTGATACCCCTTAGATGGCTATTTGTACCAAAAAATATCCATTATTTAATAATATTTTAATACATTAAAAACCCTAAGGCTCCGTTCGTTTCAAGGGTTTTCAAGGAAATTTTTGGTTTTGAGTTTTGAATTCCAATTATTGCTGTTCGTTTAGCATTTATTTGGACGGAATTTGTTTTCCTCCAATTCCTATCGGGTTGGATCCGTTAAGCGCCTAAGAGAAATGAAAACCCATCTAATTTGGTCGGTTTTGTCTATTTTTAAAATTTTGTGAATTATCTTTACTTACATATCAATTCCTGTGTTTGAATTCTATCCAGTTACCGAACAGTAGAATTGACAGTTTTAATTCCTGTCACTGAAAATCATCCTGCAAACGAACAGCGGAATTGAGTTTTGGACCAAAACTAAAACCTACGAGTTTTTGGTTTTAGACCAAAACCAAAACCTTTCAAACAAAACCTACCAAACGAACGCAGCCTAAATGTACACATTCCCCCCTCTCTCTCAATCCACGATCCAGACCCCCCCCCCCCCCCCATTTCGCAAAAAACGCAACTGGCGTTCCGCCCTCTCTCCGGCCCTCTCTCCGGCCGGTCTCTCCAGCCCTCTCTCCGGCGTCCCACCCTCTCTCCGGCCCTCTCTCCCGCCGGTCTCTCTGCCCTTTCTCCGGACGGTCTCTCCTGCCCTCTCTCCGGCGTTCCACCCTCTCTCCGGCCCTCTCTCCCGCCAGTCTCTCCGCCCTCTCTCCGGCCGGCGTTCCTGGCCATCTCTGGCAAAAAATCGGTCACCGACGTGCGACCCTATACATTCCGACCGGCCATCTTCCTCCCTTTCGCGTTATGGATTCAGAAGATCCACCTGGGGAGCATCGTTTCGATGCTTCGGCCGGCCATCTTCCTCCTTTTCACGTTATGGATTCAGAAGCTCCACCCGGGGAGCATCTTTTCGATGTTTCAGCCGACCATCATCCTCCCGCCGGCGACCAACATTGTGAGCCCTTTTTATCTCTTAAACGTTTAATTTTAATTAGTTTATTTTGGTTTTTGTAGGCTTGATCAGATTTTTTGTATGGATCTATATATTTTTATAAATTTTTTTTATTTTTTGCATTATGGATCAGATTGCCCTATGAATTCAGAATAGTTGAAATTGATAGAAAATGTTGAAAGTTCATAAGAGAGTATGATAGATGTTGGTCAATATTTTCGCACAAATATGAGGTTTCCGGATAAAGAAAAACTAGTAGCGTGGGCGCGAAATACTGCCAAAAATTTGGGATTTGTTATTATAATTTTGAGGGTAGATAATATTACTACAAGAACAAAACCTAGGGTGATCCAAGGTTGTGATAGGTCTGGATCTGCTTCTGATGGCAAAAAAGGTTGTGAAACAAAATGTTAGAAAGTCAAGTTCCAAACGATGTGGTGGTAAGTTTATGCTCAAAGGATATAGAGAAGATAATAATGAATGGGTGATTGTAGTCAAACATGGTATTCACAATCATTAATTTGTTCATCTTGAAGCACACCCATATATTTGTAGACTAGACGACAATTAACTGAAGATAGTGTCTCTTGCCTCTTGCCGGGCATGCCAGAAGGGTTAGCGGAATGCCGGCACGCCGCCGAGCATTTATCCGCCTCTGCCCCGCGGAGCGCCAAAGAGTCTTAAGAGGCTCCGGCAGCGGCGATCTTAACCTTCCGCTCGAGCAACTCTTGAATAAAATTAAAAACATCATCATAAGACGACCCGCCCTTCTCCACCGCCTTCCTAGCTTTCTCCGACAGCTCCCTCGCCCTCCTCCTCCTCTCCTCCGGCTCCTCCTCCTCCCCCATCACCTTCTTCACGGCAACCTCCACCGCCCCCGCCTCCACCAACGTCCTGCCCTCCGCCTTCAATGAATACACCGTCGACCCCACTGCCACCCCCACCTTCGCCACATCCACCAGCAGCTTCTCGTTGATAAACTGATCCGCGAACATAGGCCAAGTCACCATCGGCAATCCAGCACTTATCCCCTCCAGCGTTGAGTTCCACCCGCAGTGCGTCACGAAGCCCCCCCGCTGCGGCGTGGTTCAGTATCGCCAGCTGCTGCGCCCATCCCCTTATCACCATCCCCTTCCCTTCGGCAACCATCCTCTGCTCGAAACCTTCCGGCAACCACTCTTCGCCGCCGGCGCGCACCACCCATAAAAACGGATGCCCGGCAGCCTCCAGCCCCGCCGCTATCTCCCTAATCCGCTCCCTGACGAGAACGGACGCGCTTCCGAAACAGACGTAGACGACGGAGCCGGGTTTCTGCCCGCCCAGCCACTCCAACGATTTGTCGGCGCCGGCCGAACCACGGCCGCCGAAGCTTCCTCTCAGCTTCTTCTCAGCCGCGTTCTGGCCGAAAAGCGCCACCGGGCCGACATGCCACGCCTTCCTTCCGACCACTTTTCGGTAGTAGTCGACGTAGTCCGGCTCCAGCTCGTAGAAGCTGTTCACGAGCATGCCGTAGTTCTTGGGGTTCACCTCCTTCCTCTCGCGGTTGATCACTTCAAATTCCTCCGCGCCCGGCCACGGTTTCCTCCTCGCGTACTCCAAGGTTTGCGTGAGGAGCATCTGTAGCAGCTGGTATACCGGCTGCTGCGGAACGATAACTAAAAGAATCGGACGAGAGGCAAGAGAGTGCCGGAGGTTGAGAGAGACGAAGGAGAAGATGAGAGGAAGAAGAACGTGAACAGGAGAAAGAATTTCATTAACATAATCAATAAATCTGTACAGCTATTACAATGGTTTATTTATAACGTAAACTCCTAACGGTACAATCGCATAATATAAAATTGACGCTCAGGATTTGTTGTCCCATATGCTCCTTGCGTGACAGCTGTACGCTGCTGATGTTGTTTGACTGGGCTTTGATTTTGCTGGCTGATAGAAGCGTGTAATACGCTCGTCCCTATGCACCTTTATTGCTGCCGTAATGATGATATTCTGGATGGCTTCTCTGAAAGGCACGTGTTGCAAATCTGGCGCTAGAAATAGATCTGAACGGATGAGCAAATTCTCTCGTAACATTGCCGTGCTCTTTTAAGACGATGTCCTCATCGTCATTTTTCTCCAGAAAATTGCGCTCGAACCCTAGACGGCGCTGGTCGGAGATTTTGAGGGAGGGTCGGGAGGTTTGGCGATGAGCGGTGCCGGAGTCGATGGTGTGTGCTTGGAGCCTGAGGTTTGCCCCTTTTCATATGTTCCACCGAGCTTAGATCTGGAATGGCAGGTACCTTCTTCCCTTGCTGTGATGTTTGCGTGGTTTGATCGAGTTCGTGGTGTTCTTCTTTTCTTCTGTGTCCATCCTGGAGTCTCTAGATCGTGTAGATCTAGTGTATTAGCCGTAGTTTTGATGGCCGTTGTAGTGTTTCGCAGTAGTTTAGGGAGTGAGTCTAGGTCTTCCCAGGTACTGTCTTCGGGTGGAAGATCCTTCCACTGGACCAAGCCTTGCGGTATGCTTTGGTTGTCTCTGATAACCTGGCGTAAGCTGACCACGGCGAGTGGGATGTGTACCGGCATGTTCCGATAGCTGTTTGTTGGTAGAGGGGTAATCTGTTGTCCAGCTTCCCCTTTGTAAGGCTTCAATAATGACACATGTACTACTGGATGTATCCTGCAATCTGCGGGTAGGTGTAATTTATATGCGACCTCCCCAATCTTTTCAGCAATCTGAAATGGCCCGTAGTAGCGTAAGGCCAGTTTCTTGCACTGTGTGCGGTGTAGTGTAAGCTGACGGTATGGGTGTAACTTTAATAGCACCCAATCCTCTGTCTGAAACTGGATATCCATTCGTTTTCTGTCGGCCATACACTTCATTCGGTGCTGTGTCTGTTGTAAGTTTTGTCTCAGTTGGTGGATCTGCTCCTCCCTTGTCTGGAGAGTTAACTCTGCTGCTTCATTTTTGGTGCTTCCTGCGCAATAAGAAAGTAGCCCAGGGGGCGGTCGACCAAACATGGCTTCGAATGGAGTCATGCCGGTCGAGGTATTAATTGAAGTATTGAAATGGAATTCTGCTAGACTTAGGTATAAGGACCATTTGTTAGGGTTAGTGTGTGTAAACATACGTAAATATTGTTGAAGACAACGATTTGTACGTTCTGTTAATCCGTCAGTCTGTGTATGGTATGAAGAGCTATAATGTAACTGTGTGCCTTGTAATTTAAACAACTCTTGCCAGAATTGGCTTAGTAAAATTGAATATACAATTTTAGATTGTATAGCCAATCCGTTGGATCACCTTCTTGAAAACGTGTACAAACGAATTTAACATTGGGGTAGGGATGTGAAGAAACGACCTGGGATGTGGTTGTGGGCGATTTGCCTAAAACTCCTGCGGAGGTCGATGACTGTCCGACTTCGGTGTATGTTGGTCGTTGGGTTAAGAGTTCCAACGTTTGCTGAATCTTGGACAGTTGCGCCTGCGTGTCTGCCTGGCTTCGTTCAATTTGATCTGCAGCCGAATCCCTTGTATCCATGATTTGTTGCGCAAGAACAGTTTCCCTGGCCATAAAATCCTCCCGCATATCGTCGATTTGTTGGCGCTGGGATTGTTGTTCTGCCTGGATTGCTGTTTGGGCCTCAAGAATCTGATTGAGAACTTCTTTCGAACGCGTATTGTCAGCCATCGTAATGGAACGATGTAATGAAAACAATACGAAGTCAACGAGAGCACCAATGTAGCAGCTGGTATACCGGCTGCTGCGGAACGATAACTAAAAGAATCGGACGAGAGGCAAGAGAGTGCCGGAGGTTGAGAGAGACGAAGGAGAAGATGAGAGGAAGAAGAACGTGAACAGGAGAAAGAATTTCATTAACATAATCAATAAATCTGTACAACTATTACAATGGTTTATTTATAACGTAAACTCCTAACGGTACAATCGCATAATATAAAATTGACGCTCAGGATTTGTTGTCCCATATGCTCCTTGCGTGACAGCTGTACGCTGTTGATGTTGTTTGACTGGGCTTTGATTTTGCTGGCTGATAGAAGCGTGTAATACGCTCGTCCCTATGCACCTTTATTGCTGCCGTAATGATGATATTCTGGATGGCTTCTCTGAAAGGCACGTGTTGCAAATCTGGCGCTAGAAATAGATCTGAACGGATGAGCAAATTCTCTCGTAACAGCATCTCGATGCGGTGGGGGAGGCCGGGGAGAACGAAGGAATCCGCCTCCGGCGGCAGGTTGTCGAGCGGCCGGTGCCTGTCCAGAGCATACTCTGCGCATCGGAAGAAGAATCCGGCGCCGTCGAAGAGGAGCCGTGGGATGCCTCGATCGGCGGCGATCTGGTAGGTCCACGGCAGGAACATGTCGGTGAGGTGACGACGCAGTCGGGGCGGAGGTCTTGCAGGGCTTCGTCGAACGGGTGGCGGAGCATGGAGACAGCCCGGTAGAAGTTTGGGCGCAGAGACTCCGACGGGAAAGAGGCGTGATTCTCGCACCCTTCGGGGAGGCCGGCGGCAACCGAAGGGAAGGGTATGAGGTGGAGGGAGATGGGGGGATCTGAGCCTTCGGTGGTGGGGCGGATGAAGGAGGCATTGGCAGGGGTGGTGAGGATGGTGACGGCGGCGCCGCGGGCGGCGAAGAGTCTGGCCATGTAGACCATGGGGAACATGTGGCCGTGGGCCATGTAAGGGAAGAAGAGCATGTGGAGATCGGGGGGCGTCGCTGACCCCATACTGATACTACGCCGGAGACGGAGAAGAAGGCCGGGGGGGGGAGTTGTTAGCTGCGGACGGCGGTGGTTTTCACTTCGGCTTCTTTATAGATATTTCTTCTTGAATATTTCGAAGTCTTTGAAAAGTCGTCATTGATGACGTCTCTCTTTTGAAAATTGGAGGGAGAGGCGGCTTAGAGGATTTGGCTCGAATCTCGATGAGTCCATAGTCCACGTGTCCCAGTCTCCTTGGTTAGAGAAATTGTGAACCTCTCATCCTATAAGAGGGCTCCATTTAGTGCTTCTCCTACTCTCTTCTTGCCACTCATTTTTTTTAAATTTTGTTTGCAAATAAATTTTTTAAAAAATAAATGAAATAATTTTGTGAATATTTTTGCATAGAAGAATGTTCATTTTAGAACAATCTTTCCTCTGTAGGTTCATTAGCCCACACGCCAACTAGTTAGGATATGCTCATATAGAGGTGCAAATAAAGCATGGCCATGGTTGCTCAGCTCAGGTTTGAGCCCGATTAGGCCCAGGGTCAGACCCAGCCTAGGGGGTCTCACCAAGCCCCCTTCTTTTGTATGGTCCCAGCCTTGTGCTTGGCCTCGGCCTGGTGCTTGGCTCCGACCCCAACTTGCCCGGGCAGGGTAGCCCAACTATTTTATTTAGCTGGGCATACATGCCCAACAATTTTATCGAGTTGGACACATATGCCCAACTATTTAATCCAGCTCGGCACACATGCCCATCTATATATTTAAATATAGCTGGGACCGCCCCATCTATATTTAAGGCAGCGCCCTGTTATGTTTTGGGGCAATTCCTTGCCTATGCTTGCTAGATCTAGGCCTGGTCAGGCAGGCTTAGGTAGACTCTAATTTTTTTGGGGGTCGGGCCTGATTTGGGCCCGATTTGACCGAGAAAATTTTTGCTGAGATAACCGCACAGAATATCTGTGCGCCTTTAAATACCCTGGGCCCACCTTTATCACCTCCTTTCCGCCTCTTTCCCTCACAAAAAAAAAGAAGAAAGTGGAAGCTTCTCCCTCTCCCTTCGTCATCTTCCCCTTCATCGGTGCTCCTTCGTCAGTCGGGATACTGTTGTTCCCTGCGACAGAGGTGTTTTCCGGCGACAGAGGCGTATTCCGTCCCCTCATTTCCGAGCTCCAGGTAGTTTTCTGTTGTTCTCCCTCACCGCCATTTCTATCATCCTTATCCTGGTGAGGTTTTAGGATTTCCCTCGCAGAAAAAGCGCAAAAAACCCAAGAAGCCGGAATGCATTTATTTATTTTTTGTTTTCATCATGATTTTGAGGTGTTTGGCAGGTAGTTGAGTCTTCCAAATGACTACTTCAAACCCGTCTTCAAACCCCGAGATCCCCAGCCCCCGAGCTACTGATGAAACGGTAAGTTTTATAATATGTGTGAAAAAATTTTATAACTGTACAAATTAGGTAATTTTTCGACTGAATTTTATATCAAATTTTTCTAACTGTATAAAGTAACCTGATTTGTGACTGGATTTTTAGTTCTTTTTTTGTAACTGTATGACTAAACTTATTTTCTTACTGGATTTAGGCTACATTTTTTAGATGTATGAAAAAATTTAATTTATGGATTTTTATGTTTCAACTGCATATAATTAAAAATATGAAGACTGATGCTCTTTATGAACCTTTTTTTTTGTTCTCTCAGGTTAAGATAGAACTCGTTGTGTTTCCCATCGTCCATTCAGATGAAGAGGCCTACAAAATATATTGTGATTATGCCCACAAGACAGGTTTCAGCGTTCGTAAGCAACACTTACTGTACTGGACGCATACACGAATAGTTAAACAACATGATTTTTGGTGCTCAAAAGCCGGGCTGAAGAGTACAAAGAAATCACCTTTGAAGTACCGCAAATCTGATACACACACTGGGTGTCTTGCTTGCGTTATATTCCAAGCTGATAATGATGGCAAAAACTGGACAGTGACAAAGTTTGTAGAGGAGCATAATCATCCGTTGACAACCGAGAAAGAGATACATTTATTGAGGTCTTGCCGCAATATTTCTGAAATGCAAGGCAGCCTTATGAAATACATGACAACCGCGGGAATTAGAGCAGTGGATTCATATAACTTCCTATCTACAAAAGCCGGTGGGGTTGAGAACATAGGGTTCTCCAAGACGGATGCCTTCAATTACGTTCAGCGGGAAAGAAAGGCTTTAATAGAAAGTGGTGATGCTTCAAGCTTGCTTACTCTACTACAAAAAAACAGATGACAGATAATATGTTCTCTTACGAAGTCCGTACAGATGAATTTAATAGACTGACAAGTTTTTTTTGGATAGATGGACACAGCAAGACAGATTACGACGGTTTTGGTGACGTTCTTATTTTTGATACTACCTATAGGCTAAACAAGTATAATCTAGCTTGCGCGCCATTCATTGCCGTGAACCATCACTGGCAAAATATTTTTGTTGGCGGGGCTTTTATCGCTGAGGAGACAATCGAATCGTTCTGCTGGTTTTTCGAGGCGTTTATGAATAGTGTTGGTGGTAAACAACCAAATACCATATTTACGGACCAGGATCAAGCAATGGCTGTCGCTATTGAGCGAGTATTGACTACTACTCGGCATCGGTTATGTCAGTGGCACATATGCAAGAAGGCACCATTAAAGGTCCCGAGCTTCAACCACGATAGAATTGTTCAGACATGTTTTTATAATTGCATGAACAAGTGTGATGGCGAGGATGAGTTCAATAGGTATTGGCACGAAATGATAACGAGAAGAAACCTACATGAGAACAAAGGAGAAGTCAATTCCCCTATTTGGTAACCCCAATATAAGGGCAATCTCATTTACGGTGAGGGAAACATAAAATTTGCCCAGCATGAATGACTGTTTCTCACGATTGTAGCTACGAATGAGAAAATACAGAAGAGGTATGTCTTGAGGTATTGTCGGGATACTAAACAAAGGGAGTACCCGTGCCTCGTTTAGAACATTTCTTGATTCCTCTGATATAACCTCGAGCAGTGGTTGCGCCTTAGCAATAAAAGTGGAGACGGCGCACCTACAGTTCAAGTATGAACTTCCCGGCACTGCATTATAACTCAATAAGATAGGATGACATATCAAATCATACAACAGAAAATAACTCATTCAACATATAACATTAATAGGCTGCTTCCAAACAAGAACAGACTGAGATTGTTCAACATTAGAGGCAATTTCTCTTACTTGTGATTTAACTTTAGAAGAAATACGGCTATGTAGACAGCAAACATAACACTGTAAAAATTAACAAGAGTTCTTATAAGAATAAGATCAAATCCGACTATAAAACTACCTCAAAAATTTAACTGTACAAATATTAGCAAATTAATAACTGTAAATTAAACAGCTCAAGCTCAAAATTTGAACTGTATGAACAAAGCAAACCTTAATAGGAACTTTTTCACCTCACAGCCGACGATGTGTTCGGCGCCTTCGTGGGTAAAATGCTATGTGACGGAAATACCAGAAAATTTTCAGTCCCATTTCTGAGATTTCAGATAAAACCCTAAATCCGGAATAAATCCGACTGCAAAAAATCACAGAAATGGGACTGGAAAATTTTGGTGTAAAGAAATGAGAGTTAAACCTATGCTTACCATCTTCTACAGAGAAGCTGGTTAATCCATCGAACAATAACAATTTAACATTGCAAGAAGCACATACCCTAGCAGTATTCCATGCGAATGACTAAGGCAGGAGACTTCGACAAAGCTGCGGGGAGGATACTTCGACAACCGTTGACGGGGGGAGGATACTTTGGCAGCGGCGGCGGTGGGGAGGATGCTTCGACAACGGCTGAGATCGGTGGAAGGGAGAGTGTTAGGGTTCGAAATTTGTGGAGCGGCACCGGATGGGCGGAATGGGGAGGCACGTGAGAAAATGTTTGCTCGGAATGGGGAATAGTGAAACGGCGAGAAATTTTGAAGAGAGGTGGGCCCAGGGTATTTAAAGACGCACAGTATTTGCGGTGGGGTTATCTCAGCAAACATTTTCTCGATTTGATCTGGGTCTGACAACAATAAGGCCTGATCCCCTGCCTGGGCCTACCGTGCTTTATTTGCATGTCTGCGCCCAAACTGGAGTACGCCCATAAAAGTTCAATGTTTTGGAAGCTACACCCAATGACAATATTATGATATTAATCTCTCAAATTTCATATATTTTTTTATGTCTCTTAGCTTAATAAATAAAAAAAATTAGTCCTTTCATCTTATATACGTTAAGGGTCCGTTCGGCGCGCAGGTAATGACTTTCTGGAATTGGTTTTGGCCAGAAAACCAATATCTGCAGGAATTGGTTTTGTGCATAAAATCAATTCTGATGTTCGATTGCAGGATGGAATTCAGTGAACAGAATTGGAATTGATATCTGCAAGTTGTTCGGTTGCACAATGGAATTAGCTTTCTGGAATTGAAATTTTTAAAATTCAAATTTTTAAAAACGCGTGCCCGGGCGAAAAGTGCGCGTCGGGGCGAAAAGCGCGCGCTCGGGCAAAAACGCGATCCCGGGCTAAAATATTGCGCCAGGGCGTAGAAATCGCGGCCGACGAAAAAATCGCGGTCGGGCGAAGAAATCGCGCCGGGGCGAAAAAATCGCGCCCTAGGCGAAAAAATCGCGTCAGGGCGAAAAAATCGCGCTCGGGCGAAAAAATTGGGTCCGGGCGAATAAATCGCGCCCGGGAGAAATAAAAGGCGCCCGAGCGAAATAAACGCGCCCGGGCGAAAAAATCGCGCCCGAGCGAAAATATGCGCCCGGGCGAAATAATCGCGCCCGGGCGAAAAAATCACGCCCCGGACGAAAAAATCGCGCCCGGGCGAAAAAACCGCGCCCGGGCGAAAAAATCGGGCCCGGGCGAAAAAATCGCGCCCTGGCGAAAAAATCGCGCCCGGGCGAAAAAATCGCGCCCGGGCGAAAAAATCGCGCCCGGGCGAAAAATCGAGCCCGGGCGAAAAAATCACGCCCGGGCGAAAAAATTGCGCCCGGGCGAAAAAATTGCGCCCTAGGCGAAAAAATCGCGCCCGGGCGAAAAAATCACGCCCGGGCGAAAAAATCGCGCCTGGGCAAAAAAATCGCGCCCGACCGAAATAAACGTGCCCTGGAGAAATAAAACGCGCCCGAGCAAAATAAACGCGCCCAGGCGAAATAAACGCGCCCGGGCGAAATATATCGCGCCCGGGCGAAAATATGCGCCCGGGCGAAATAAACGCGCCCGGACGAAAAAATCCCGCCCGGATGAAAAAATTGCGCCCGGGCGAAAAAATCGCGCCCGGGCGAAAAAATCGCGCCGGGCCGAAATAAACGTGCCCGACCGAAATAAAATGCGCCCGGGCGAAATAAACGCGCCCGGGCGAAAAAATCGCGCCCGTTTGAAATAAACGCGCCCGGACGAAAAACACCCTGCAGGAAAACGCACGCTCGGGCGAAAAACTCGCGCGTAGGTTGAAAAACTCTAGTGTAAACATTTGATTATGCGGAAAATCTATGGGCGGAGGTAAGAAATTGTTATTTGATTTTTTAGTTTATAGTAAAAGCCATGGGTTTTCACATGAAAGCCAATACCCGCTTAAATTTCATTGCGCCGAACACTAGAATTGGATTTCTAATCTCCAATGCCAATTCCAGAAAGCCAATTCCGTCCAAACGAACAGACCCTAATAGAAAAAGGTAGATTTCTAGTCTTTTTTTTAATAAAAAAGATAGTATTATTGAAAGGTAATTGAATTTAATTTATACACAAAACAATATTTTTAAAATGACACATTCATTTTAAAAATAACATATTTTATGTTGCATTAGAAATTCTTCTCGAAAAACATCGTTCGCCCACACGAGAGAAATCTCGATCGGAAATGCATCGTTCTGTCACCCCTAGAGAAATTCTCACCAGAAAAGTTTCTTGACCCTCATGCCGGAAGTGATCTAATCCTAACATGATTTTTGGCGGCATTGAGAACTTTGAATGTTCCCAAAACATTGTTTTTTCAGTTTTGCATCGTCTTAGGGCCTGTTTGAGAGGTCTTTTCAGAAAGGAGAAGAAGTGGTGGCAAAAAGATGGTAGGAAAAGAAGCTTTTGGAAAATGTCTATTGCAAAAGGAGATCTGTTTGGGTGAACTCTGTTTGCAGAGATTATAAAAAATAAGAAGCACTTTATAAATTGTTTGGTAAATCTCCGTTGTCATGACTTTTTTATTAAAAATGCAACCCCGGGCAGAAAAATGCGCGCCCAGGGGAAAATGAGCGCCCGAGCGCGAATTTTTTGCCCGGACGTGCATATTTTGCTCGGGCGCGCATATTTCGCCCGGACGCGCATATTTCGCACGAGCGCACATTTTTCTCCGGGAGGCGCATTTTTTGCCCCGAGCGCGCATTTTTGCCCTTGCTCTCATTTTTCGCATGTGCGCGCATTTTTGTCGGTGCACGCATTTTTTGTTCGAGCATGCATTTTTCGTCCGAACGCACATTTTTCGTCCGAACGCACATTTTTCGCCTGGGCGAAAAATACTTGTCCGGGTGAAAAATGGGCGCCCTGGCGAAAAAATGCGCGTTCAGGCGAAAAAATGGGCGTTCAGGCGAAAAATACTCGTCCGGGGGAAAAATGTGCGCCCGGGCAAAAAAATGGGCGCCCGGGAGAAAAATGCGCGCCCCGGCGAAAAATGCACGCCCCGGCGAAAAATGCGCTCCCAGGTGATAAAATGCGCGTCCGGGCAAAAAATACGCGTCCGGGCAAAAAATGCGCGCTCGGTCGGAAGAAATGCGCGCCCGGATGGAAAATGCGCGACCGGGCAAAAATTGCTCGACCGAGCGAAAAATTCGCGTCCGGGCCTAAAATGCGCCCATGGACGAAGAAATGCTCGACCGGGCAGAATAATGTACGCGCGGGGGAAATTTTGCGCTCGGGCGAAAAATGCACTAACCTTGTATCGGGATGAGGAAGTGCTTTTCGAAAAGGTTGAAAAGTAGGGGACAAATGACTTTTCAAAAGGAAGAGAAAAAGGAGTTTTCCACGGTAGTTTTTCCCACTGGTAGACAATCCAAACGATTTTGTAAGTGCGGTGACGTTTTTCAGAAAACGAAAGGAGCTAAAAAGCCCTCCCAAATAAGCCTTTAGTAATCGCCAGCGAGCTAAAGCTTACGATACTTACGAATTATGATGGGAAAAAAATTTAGCTTCACAAAGTATGATATATTTAAAGTAAGTGTGTTATTTTTTAAAATAATGTGTTGTATATAAATTAATTTCAAATGCTTTCTAATACAAGTGTTATTTATACAAAATCTACAATTCTATCATTTTTGTTACCGTATTTAGTGGATTTAAGGTGAAAAACTACAATCCATTGATTTATAAAGATAGAAGACCTAGATCTTTCAAATAAAAGTTAAAAGACTCGTTTCTAAAAGGCTATAAAGTTGAGTAACTAAAACCAGAAAAATTTTCCGGAGCAAATCGGTTTGCTCCCTAATAGGGAGCAAATCGGTCCGATCTTCCTCGAAAATGCATCAAAATAAACATATAATATATGAAAATTGACTGGCTCGATGAGACCTACAACTTTCATGTTAAGCACGTTTTCTAATTTTGAATGTATGAGATGGATTTTCGACCCGAAAAAATCTGGGCGTCCTTAGTCCCGTTTTTTGCCCAGATTTTTTCGGGTCGAGAATCCGTCTCATACATTCAAAATTAGAAAAAGTGCTTAACATGAAAGTTGTAGGTCTCATCGAGCCAGTCAATTTTCATATATTATATGTTCATTTTAATGCATTTTCGAGGGAGATCGGACCGGTTTGCTCCCTATTAGGGAGCAAACTGGTTTGCTCCGGAAAATCAAACTTATAGCACCTAATCTAGTCAAGGAGGAGGTGAGGTGAGGACGAACAAAGTGGGGGCAAAGCCAAAAAGATAGAGTGCATTTTCACTTTACAGTACTTAGACTAGGTATCAAGCAAAACCAAAGCCAAAAGTGTTTTATCTAGGCATATGAAATCAGTTTTCCCGAAAGAAGCACCAATAGTGTAATGGTCAACCTAGAAAATGGATTAATGTATGTGTTTTCACTTTGTGTACCATAGCTTTACTTTTTATTTTGGACATATGTTGCATGTTATATGTGCGTACTTGCAAGTGTGTGGTGACTCGCTCTGGAGTCAGCTAGGACGGTCGAGGGGAGAGATCATTGCGCGTTTTGTGGTCAGTTAATAGTTAACCCTCGTCTTCCCTGACTTGTGTTTATTGTAGGTAGCGTAACGCGAAGTGAATCTTAGCAGGCTAAAGCCCAAGGCTACTCATGGAAAGGAATAACTTAGCTTTTCCGCTTTTGCAATTCTGACCTGCAAGCCAATGAATAAATATGTGTGTATTTGTATGTTTACACTCATGGCTTTTCATTTGATGTGATGCAAGACCATAAGACTAAACCTCGTTTTCATTCCAATTTGCAGTATGTGGACATTCTATGATTAAAATATATTCTTTCACTAGTTTTTGAACTCTGTAATAGTAGTTTTTATTTATGCGTTTCTTTATAGCACTTAGCTTGTATATTGGGTATGTTGTGGGGGTCCGACTAGACCCATGTTCTATTATGTTTGCGGGTAAAATGTGTTGAAGTTTGAAGTGAGAGCGGTGAGTGGAAGGTGCGAGTGCTGTGTTGGCGAGTGGAGCCTGTGTAGGTGGTCTGGCGAGTGGAGCTATGTGAGCTGGGCGAGTGGAGGCTTTGATCTTGGCGAGTGGGTGTGAGCGAGTGCACGCCTTGGAGTTGCCGAGTGGAGCCTTCTTTGGCTCTTGCCGAGTGGAGCTTGGGAGGGGGGCGAGTGGATGAAGGAGAGGAGACGAGTGGTGCAATGGAGTGGGCGAGTGCACCTATGTGTGTGTGTGGGGGGGGGGGGGGGGGGGGGGGGGGGGGGGGAGTGCTCCTTGTGAGTTTGGCGAATGGAAGTTTGTGAGGGTGGCGAGTCCAAGCAAGGTGGCTGGCGAGTGGAGCATGGGGAGTGATGGATGTGTGCACCCCTCCCCCCCCTTCTCTCTAGCCTATTTTTGTGGTTGCCTATAAATCCCCCCCCCCCCCCCCCCCCCCCCCCCCCCCCCCCCCCCAATATAATTTAACCTAAGAGAAAGAGAGAGAAGATGAGAGAACTAGTAGAGAGTTAGTGAGCTGAGGTGAGGTGAGTTGTGCCTACACCCCAGGAGACCCCAACCCATACCTCAGCGAGAGGTGCATAGTGCACTGTGAGGTGGAGAGTGCAAAGTGCACGGTGAAGTGGTGTAATATTTGGTTCGGATCCGCCGGGCTAAATATAACAATATTGCCATATTTCTTTTTATGGTTTATTATTAAACCATGGACCACCTATAAATAAGGAGAGCCACCCGTGAAAATGGAAATTGCAGCCGCCTATTCCTTTTTGATGATATTCCTATTCACGTGAATATAGAAAGGTGCGGTCTATTTATGTTGGATGAGCCACCTCGGATTGTAATACCGTGAGAAGAAGTAAAGCCGCCTCGGAGAGAAGACCGCCCTCTTGCTCGTGTTGGAGGACCGCCGCCGCCGCCGGTGGTTGCCGGTGGAGTGATCCCGTGCGGCAGCATCGACGTTGTTGGTGCCGATCTCACCATGGTTCTCTCTCCCATGCGAAACCCTCGACGTATCCCCCGGCTTTGGAGATGATAGCCGCCGGCCTTGGAGGTGTGGGTGTTTTCGGTCTCGGAGGAGATGATGTGGAAGGGGCATGGCGGCGAAGGCTTGCGGTGGTGCAGTGGCTTTGACGGAGTTTCTCTCCGGTGGTGTGAGAGTGGCGGCGAAGGCATGTGTGGGTGCAGTGGCCTTGATGGTGTTTCTCTCCGGTGGTGCGGCTTGGTGTCGATGGCGTGCGCAAGTGCAGTTGACCTCGACGACGCTTCTCCGGCGGTGGTGCGATTGAACGTCGGATGTCGACGTTGAAGGTTCGACGAACCTTGTGCGTCCGCTGTGCAAGAGGATTGCAGTCCAGATTATTATCTCTCCCGCGGATCGAGCGAGTCCAGCTCTCCGTGGTGTATTCTGTAACAGACGTCGGTACATTTCTTCATATTGTATTGTTGCAGTTATATTATTTATATATGCAGAGATTTTTGTTCAGATTCATGCGCTTGTATGCCATGTATTATTTGGTTGCGCCTATGGGATAGTTTCCGTGTTATATCCCAACAAGTGGTATCAGAGCCAAGTTCTGTTGGCGACTGATTGGACATTCGAGGAATGGTTTGACCGCGGTGGGTGACGACTAGGTCCGCTCCCCATCTTTTCAAATCTGACCTTTGAATTAATCAGGTCTCCTGATTGTACCGTAGGATAACCATGACAGTGAAGAACGTGAATCTGGACAGTGTTTATTTGAAGAAGTGCGACAGTGGCGGGTTTGACCTATGACAGGTGGTACTGCATGAGATGGTCATGATAACCGCGGATTTGTTACAGGGAGGTGATTATCTGTGGGAACACAAGACGTGTTCAAATTGTTTTCTGTGCCAGTTAGAGGCAGCTGGTGCAGAGACGGAGGAGGACGTGAAGACCCATTTTCACTTCTTACCTCGCTCACATATTTTTTACCCGGCCTTAATGACGATGTTCTTGTATGAGAAGGATACGGTGGAGCTGGTGGAGGTCACGATTGCAGTGCTACCCAGACAGATGTTATTGGGCCCTACTCTTGAGGGCGGTCACATCTTGGCAGCAACAGATGGGTAAGGTGAGGCAGTTTGGCAAGGGATTGAGTGGAGCACGATCTCAATCCAGGCCGAAGGAGGGTATGGTATTTTACCATTGCAGACAGTGCAGTCACACAGGAGAGCAAGTTCGCAGCATGCAAAATTCCTCGAGGCTAGGGTGCGGACAGGGTGATAGCTGGGTCAGGGTGCAGAGTGATGATGTCCTCAGCATCACTGAGAGTCTGTGCGACTCTGACAGCTAGATGTTTGACATTACTGAGCGGATTGGATTCCAGTGATCACTACAGTTGGGTGGCCTGAGGTGGAGTTCTGATGGTGGAGTGAGGGCGTAGCATGCTCAGGAGAGCTGTGCAGTACGGTAGTTTGTACCGGCTAATGGGGACCATGATGTGTGTGGTGCACCCATGATTTCTGCGGCCGACGTGGTGGATTGTCGTGGTGGTGCAGAGGATCGTCCTTCTGGAACTCGGGTTTTACGAGTAAGTTTCTATGATCCGGTTGCGTCGACATTCAGGGGTTGGGCCCGAGTAGGGATGAGTCGACTGGAACAGGTCGGCTGACGCCTCAGGTCCTTGAGGTGGTGCTTCGCGCAGTTGTTGCTTCGTGCAGTCGGTGCTTCATGCAGGATGTGCTTCGTGCAGAGAATGCTTCGTGCAGGTGGTGGCTCCGAATCCCGAACCAAGGTGGTGGATTGTAATATTTGGTTCGGATCCGCCGGGCTAAATATAACAATATTGCCATATTTCTTTTTATGGTTTATTATTAAACCATGGACCACCTATAAATAAGGAGAGCCACCCGTGAAAATGGAAATTGCAGCCACCTATTCCTTTTTGGTGATATTCATATTCACGTGAATATAGAAAGGTGCGGTCTATTTATGGTGGATGAACCACCTTGGATTGTAATACCGTGAGAAGAAGTAAAGCCGCCTCGGAGAGAAGACCGCCCTCTTGCTCGTGTTGGAGGACCGCCGCCGCCGCCGGTTGTTGCCGGTGGAGTGACCCCATGCGGCGCCATCGACGTTGTTGGTGCCGATCTCTCCATGGTTCTCTCTCCCATGCGAAACCCTCGACATATCCCCGACTTTGGAGATGATAGCCGTCGGCCTTGGAGGTGTGGGTGTTTTCGGTCTCGGAGGAGATGATGTGGAGGGGGCATGACGGCGAAGGCTTGCGGTGGTGCAGTGGCTTTGACGGAGTTTCTCTCCGGTGGTGTGAGAGTGGCGGCGAAGGAATGCGTGAGTGCAGTGGCCTTGATGGTGTTTCTCTCCGGTAGTGCGGCTTGGTGTCGATGGCGTGCGCAAGTGCAGTTGGCCTCGACGGCGCTTCTCCGGCGGTGGTGCGATTGAACGTCGGACGTAGACGTTGAAGGTTCGACGAACCTTGTGCGTCCGCTGTGCAAGCGGATTGCAGTCCAGATTATTATCTCTCCCGCGGATCGAGCGAGTCCGGCTCTCCGCGGTGTATTCTGTAACGGACGTCGGTATATTTCTTCATATTGTATTGTTGCAGTTATATTATTTATATATGCAGAGATTCTTGTTCGGATTCATGCGCTTGTATACCCTGTATTATTTGGTTGCGCCTAGGGGATAGTTTCCGTGTTATATCCCAACAAGTGGAGAGTGGAGAAGCGGACCTTGTCCGCGACAAGTTTTTTATTTTTATCTCAGCTGTTGTGAATCAAACTGTATGCAGCTTGTATTCAGCGTGTCTATTATTGTAAATTGTTTGTCTAGTTATAATATAGCTCTCTTTTGTCTATCATTGGTGTGCTTGATTGGTAGCAGCACGAAAATTTAACATGGTGTCAGAGGGAGGTTGGTGAAACGTAGTGTGCTATCGAGGTTCAAGGTTGTCAACCAAGATGGACGGCGGAGGAGGTTATGCGAGAGGACTAGGCATTGAGCTGCTCACCCAGACCAACTACAAGAAGTGGAAGTCATGTATGGAGAGCTACCTTCTTGGAGAGGACCTATGGGAGGTCGTTGGAGGAGCTGAGCAAGAGAAAGTTGTAGTTGCCGGAGACAATGGTCCAGCAGTAAGGGCGTGGAGGAAGACCAACGCCAAAGCTGAGTTCACCTTAAAGAGGGATATCTCACCTGACTTGTTCGACCACATCCTGGGGTGCAAGTCAGCGTAAGAGATCTGGAGTGCCCTTGATGGGCTATTCAACAAGAAGAACGTAGCGCGGCTACAGTTCCTAGAGAATGAGTTGGCGCGGTCCACTCAGGGAGAGTTGTCGATATCCACCTTCTTCTTGAAGGTGAAGAACTTATGTGCAGAGATCTCGGCCTTGGATCCTGATGAGCCGATCTCTGAGGCGAAGCTGAAGAGGCACATACTCCGAGGTCTACGGAAGGAGTATGTTCCGTTTATCACGTATGTATAAGGATGGGCTACTCAGCCCACTTTACTGGAGCTAGAGAACCTGCTGTCGTCACAGGAGAGCTTGGCGAAGCAGATGGCAGAAGTGTCTATCTCAGGGGGAGATAGCGAGGCGTTGTTCTCAGGCAAGAGGAAGCCTTGGGACAAGAAGAAGAAGAACTCCGGAGATGGACCTTCAACGTCCTCTCAGGGAGTTAGGGAGAACTTCCTCCCCCCATATGACCAGAGGGGGAGACCCCCCCTGCTTTGCCTGCAAGAAGTACGGGCACATGGCAAAAGAGTGTCGGTCTAATCTCAAGGCCGGTCATGTTGCTGAGAGAGAGGGAGACCACCGGAGAGGTGGAGACCATCAGAGAGGAGGAGGAAGAGGTGGAGGTCACCAGGGTGGTGAAGGCGGAGACAACTGCTTCTTGGCTGAGATGATAGCAACGTCGGTCGGTGTCTTAGCCTCCGTCAGCTCTGAGAATGACTGGATAGTGGACTCCGGTTGTAAGACCCCATTGTTTTCCTTCTAAAAACACCGGGTCTTAGGCCCAGAACCGCCGCTTTGCAGTGACACCTTCACTCGGGAAGGTCACCACTACAAAACGCCAACTCTGCCGGCCAAATCGATCACAAAAAAAAGTGCATTAAAGAAGACAAGTCCACAGATAACAACTGAATAAAAGATTATTACATAATAAAGGGCACATGCCCTGTACATCATGTCCTCACTACAAGATCACTCGCGGAAGCTAACTACTAATCACTCACTGATCCTGAATCTGGTGCTCCTGTAATAGGCTGGCCCGCCTCCGTCTGCACCGGCCTCTGGATATGGTCCACCGACCGTTAGTCAAAAAGACTAAGCCTTATGTTTCCCACCCCACCCCAGTGGCTCCTAGGCACCGTGCGGGAGGATGAAGCGGAGGACAGCAAGGGGTATAACAAAGAGCAGGTGACAGTGGTACAAGAAATATTCCTACACTACACATGCGTATATATATAACTGAAGCAGTAAAGGGGCATAGTAAGAGCAGGTAAAGAATAAGTAAAGTGCAGTAAGTAAAGACAATATCAATAGAAAAGTAACCATTGATTTATAGGAATGCCCATACAAACCTATAGACCAAGGGGTCGTTTAGCAAGGCCTATCGTATAAGAAGTCCCATAACCGACTTATACGACAGGGGTAGGGGTTGAAATGCAATGTTTATGCTATGACAGGCAAGGTATGCAGTTATGCTATATTCATACAAGTGCAACTCACCCACTTCGACTCTATGCGCATAGACCTTTAGTTCCCCCTTTTTGGAGCGAGCTAGACTCCCAGGATACTCCCGTAGTGGCAAACGGAAGCGGTGGGTTGGGCCTTGCCCACCTCTAGGTTGGTATTCACACTACCCTACCTAGACCTATCGTACGCCTCAACACAAAACCGCGGAGTATCTGCGTACTCTTACTGGCTGGACCACCAGACTTTCAAGGCTAAGTGCAAATTCCACACTTGCTGAGTCAACGTATTGACGTCGGTGTGAACGATCGTCCAATACCGAAGACCCACCACCTTCGTGCACATGCAACATGTTTTACTATCTATCTACGAGCCATAAGCTCCCCAGGCTAACCTGCCCGTGACCATAACCTTCCGAGTCACCGGCTCGCCGGACCAACCTGTCCGTAACAACAAACCTTACCGAGTCACAAGCTCACCAGACTAATTAATCTACTGCTACAACCACCGAGCCTACCGCTCGTACAACCAAACCAACTAACCTCCCGTAACTATGGGGTGTGCATGTGTGCGTAATTAAGTTCATCTTGTACATCAACTTATCTCTACAATTTATGGTTAATCTTGGACTTCCCGAGGATTACCCTGTAAGGGGCTCGCTACGGTACTAGGAACTATAATGGGATGACACCCCAAAGTTCCCTTTCTCAAGACACTTAGTGTTGTTGGTATCTACCCACAAGAATACCCTCCTCATCATTACTCTTGAATTAACCCTAAGTGACTTATGACTTTCCAGGACGATTTTTCGTCGACCCCGAGTGCAACTTACCTCTCACTCACCAAGCACACCTTTACCATCTATAATCCTTCCTGTTGACCATCATACCTTCTCAACTAAAGTCGGTAAACCACTTACCTCCCATTCCCTCCTAAGGATCCACTTGATTCTCAAATTTCACAGTTTTACTATACGCAGACCAAATGAGTTATATGACGCTCACAACTAGAGGTACTCCAAATATTCATCCAACTGACCCAAGCAATTTACTGGAGGTCTATCATGATGTTATAAGATTAATTCCAGAGAATCATATTTTCCCTAATTAATTAATATTTATTTTAATTTCTCCAAACATCTGTCAAGTATGAAAATGAACATGAAGTGTAAGTAAATCTTATGATATGGATCTCCAAAAATTATGATAAATCTATGGTGAATAAATAACATCAGAACCAGCATATCATATTTTTACAGTAGGAAATTCTCCTCTAATTTAATTATTTATTATCTATCCAAAATCATAGTTTCATGAAGGAACTACCAAAAAGATCAACACTAAAATTATGGAAAAATTACCAACCTCTTATATTCACCAGAAAAGGCTACTGACTAAGTTTCAGATTTTAAGAAAATCATTTTCTCACCAAAATAAATACTTTAAGAAAACCTCAAATTAAATAAACTGTGAAGTAGCCTACTGATTTAAGTCTTCAAAAATTCTATAAAAATTCACAGAGCTTCCTAATGTTCAGAAAGGTCCTATCACCAATTTCCACAATTTAACAAAGAGTTTTGAACCCTCAAACAGTTTTCTTAAGTTTAAATCAAAACAAGTTCCTTGTGAAAGAAGTACTGATTAAATCATTTTATAAAATTCACAAAAATTACCAGAGGTCTAAAACATGATTATAAGGGCACAACCAAAGTTTCATCATCATCCAAGACCTTTTAATCCTGTAATCATCTCTTATAAGAAATTTCTCTAAAGGGATTATGACCCAATCCAAAGGGAATAATTGCTCCTAAAATTCTTATAAAATTACCTAGGGCCTATTTACACCCTATAAACTTATCCACCAAGTTTCATGACCATTCTATAGCTTTTGACCACATGTCCTTCACAAAGCTCTACATGCACCCCAAGGGGTAAATCTAGGATCCTGGGGCATATCCACCTCCACACCACCCCAACTCACTCATGGGGGTGTTTTAGGTGATCCTAAACCAGTGGCCAAGGTTTCATCTCATGGTAAGGAGATTTGACCACAATACCCCAAGATAAACATCATGCCCTAATTTTGACCTAATTAGACCCAACTTAGGTTAACCAATTTTCAAACTAAATCAGTCCTAATTGGGCTGAAATTTTTACCAGGGTCATGTTATGACCCTAAAAAGTACTCACCAAAATTTGGAGGGCATTGGAGGTCATTTGACCCAATAATTAATTATTATATGATTTATGAAATTATTACAAAAACCTTAGAAAAATGTCCTTCTAAAATTCCCATCTTTGGATATGATGTGTGTGTGTAGGTATAAGTAGGCTATGTTTCAAATCTCAAGTCCATATAATTTCCCAATCAAAAGTTATTCAAGAAATGGTGGTTGTCCTACACTAGGGACCAGCCCCACCAAAATGGACCTACAGGGAGCTACAGAACTCCTTTTGAGGTGAAATTAATTTTAAAATAAAGTAGACTCCAAGGGCTACAACTTTTATGTTGACCACCTTTTCTGTAGAGGGGCATAAGTATTTTTAATATTTATTTCTAACTACTGCCAGTAATAATACACAAAAAATGAAATAATAATATTCATCACATATAAAATTTCCTGTACAGAAATTGAAGGGCCATGATTTCTTCTTCTCCGATGAGCCAACAGTCATGATGTCCTATTCCTGTAGATTTTACAAGCATTGCCTCCGGCCATCCGGCCACCTCCCTGGCCAGCCACCACCACCACCACCTCCGTTGAGATGGTGGTTATCGCCGGGCGGCGTCATGGCCGCCGGAGGGGCGGTTTCCGGCGAACCCGACCAAGCCATTTTCATGAAATTTTCAGATTTTTCTCACTTGGATCGGGCTCAATTGAGCCTGATTTCTCACCTATTTTGATCTAAGATATATCCATAGAGGGAGAGGAGAAGAACCAGACCTTCAATCGGGCTTGACGGTGGTTGCTTCCCGGGTTTGCCATGACCGACCACCCTCCTTGAGCTCCTTGTCGATCTCCCAATTCTCCACCAAATACAACGATCTAAGACTCGATTTCAACTCATATCCTCCTTCTGAAGGTGATGGAAGGGTCAATTTGAGGAGGGGAAAGCTTAATGGTGGAGTGACATTAATGGTCATTTCGGTTTCACTTGAAATTCCATGAATACAGGCACCTATGTGGCCGGCCAAGGCTGTTAAACTTCTCCAAATTACTGAGGGGAGGAGTACCAAACCATGGGAGATGAAGAGAGGAAGCCTTTGGCCTCCCAAGCCATGAATGACCATTATTCCTCTCTTTCTCTCTCCACCATTTTTGGGGAAAATTGGGTTTCTCTCTCCTAATCATCATTTACAAAAATTGGATGGCTCTTTGAGTAATTCTCAGCCTCCTAGACTAATGGGCTACTCCAATTGGGCCTAGCCCAAGTAGATTGGGCTTGATTAGGTCAAATTAGGGTAATTTGACCTAAATTAAGCTTGAGTTGACTTTGGTCAATTTGACCATTTGGGTTGACCCCAATGGGTGGACTATGACCCATTGGACTCCCTTAGGGGCTAGGAAGGTCTAGGTAGGGTCAATTTGGCATGATGGAGGTTAATTGACCCTAAATAGGCCACTTTGACCAATTTGGGGTTATGGTTGACTTTGCTCAATTTGGCCTCATTGGTTGACCCTAATGGGTGCTTGGTGCTCTAAGGGGACCCCTAAAGGGTTAGGTATACTATGGTGGGGTCAAAGGGTCAAGGTGAGGCCCTAAGGTCCAACCCTATGCTTGTTAACTGGAAATTGCTATTTGCAGACCAAGGTGATCTTCCCCTTCAAGCCTAAGGCCAAGTGATCTCTTCAAGCTTCTAGGGTTTTGTCATGACCTAGTCATGACAAAACCACTCTAGGGGTCTAGTTGTTTGGGGGATGTTACACCGGTTGCAGGCACCATCTCACTGGAGATGTGTCTAAGTTTTCCTCCTTGAAGGCATATGGTGGAACTGATGCTATCATCACGGTGGATGATACGGTGCATCCAGTTGAGAAGGAAGGGATGGTATCCCTGGAAAGTGAAGAGAAGCCCGTGACACTGAAGAGTGTGTATCACGTGTCGGGCATGAAGAAGAATCTCTTCTCGGTTGCGAATGCAGTGGATGCAGGATACAACGTGCTGTTCGGACCGAAGGAGGTGAAGTTCCTGAAGAACCTGTCTTCAGTTGATGTTGATGTCACGCTCACCGGGAGAAGGGTGAAGGACTTGTACATTCTTTCTGCAAGTGCCTATGTGGACAAGCTGAAGACAAATGCCAGCACATCGATCTGGCATGAAAGGCTAGGTCACGTGGGGATGGACAAGTTGAAGATGATAGCGGCGAAGGGTCTGGTGTTTGGCCTGCCCAATCTCTCCTCTTGCGGCGACGACTATGTGTATGAGGGCTGTCAGTTTGGAAAGTCACATCGACTTCCATTTGACAAGTCGGAGACCAGGTGTAAGGCACCTCTTGAGTGCATGCACACTGATGTGATGGGGTCGTGCGCCACCCTGACCTATGGAGGAAACAAGTATGCGCTGGTCTTGGTGGATGACTACACCTGCTACACGTGGGTTTACTTCATGAGGGAGAAGGAGGAGGTGTTTGAGAAGTTCCAGGAGTGGAAGGAACTAGTGAAGGGGAGGCTGAACCTGAGGGTGAAGAAGTTAAGAAGTGATAATGGGGGGAGTTTACCTCTAACGCTTTTAACTCTTTCTGCAGGAAGTTCGGCATCCGGCGAGAGCTCTCCTGCGCCCACACCCCTCAGCAGAATGGGGTGGCAGAGAGGAAGATCCGTCATCTAGTGGAGACTACCAGGAGTTGGCTACATGCCAAAAGCATTCCCAAGGCCTTATGGGCGGAGGGAATGACATGTGCCACCCATGTGATCAACCGGTTACCTCTGAGTCCCAACAGGATGGTGTCTCCACACCAACTCATGTTCAGGGAGAAGCCAGATGTGAGTCACATGAGGGTGTTTGGCTCTACCTGCTTCGTGCACGTTCCAGAGGCTGAGAGAACTAAGTTGGAGCCGAAAGCGAGGAAGTGTGTCTTCATCGGCTATGACAAGAGGAAGAAGGGATGGAAGTGCATGAACCCGCAGACCCACAAGTTCGTTGTCTCGCGTGACGTAGTGTTTGACGAACTGATCTCGTATCATGGAGTCTCTTCTGTGGTGTTGTCGGAGAGTGGAGAATCAAGCTGGGAAGGAGAAGAGAGAGTCACTGAGGACTCTATGCTGGAGTTGGAGGTATCTCCAAGTGCCCCATCGCCATCTGGCTCAGGGGGAGCTTCAAGCTCTAGAAGCAGGGGGAGCGTTGCTTCAAGAGAAGTTGAAAGAGGAGCTCAAGCGAAGGAGTCTACCGGAGTGGTAGAAAGTGGCCAAGTCTTGAGGAGGTCGAAGCGGACCATCGTCCCGTCTGCTCGCTATAGGGAGGGGAACTTCGTGAGTTTGGTCTCTTGCTTCTTCGCAGGACCACTCGACGAGAGGGAACCTGCCCACTTTCAAGATGTTGTAAGCACCAAGGGGTGGCACGTGGCCATGGACGAGGAGATGGAGGCCTTGAAGAAGGCCCTCTATGGGTTGAAACAGGCGTCGAGAGCCTGGGATGGGAAGATTGCAGAGTATCTGCAGTTCTGTGGTTACGATGCCTCAGACTCTAGCATGTTTGTGAAGAAGAGTGGAGATCTTCACATGCTGGTGCTGCTGTACGTCGACGACATGATCGTGACTGGGAACAACGGTGAAGAGGTCGTGGCGCTGAGACAACAACTAGCCATACGGTTTGAGATGAAGGATCTTGGTGAACTATACCATTTCCTTGGACTTCAAGTGGAGAAGAGAAGTGGCGGGCTGCTCATGACCCAGAAGGCGTATGCCGAGAAGATCGTCGAGAGATTCGGCATGAAGGAAGGGAAGAGCAGCTCCGTTCCATTGGAGGTTGGGTTGAAGCTTCGGAAGGAAGAAGGGAGGATTCTTCTTGACCCGGAGATCTTTCGGGCACTGGTGGGGAGCCTTATCTATCTGACCATCACAAGGCCGGACATCGCCTTTGCTGTTGGCCGAGTGAGTCGGTACATGTAGGAGCCGCAGAAGCCTCATCTGGAGGCAGCCAGAGGATACTAAAGTATGTGAAGGGGACCCTTGAGATGGGGTTGTTCTATGGAGGGAGGACCGACTTCAAGCTGCATGGCTACACAGATGCAGACTACGCAGGTGACGATGATGACCGCAAGTCGACATCAGGTTACGTGTTCATGTGTGGAGCCGCTGCCATCTCCTGGTGCAACAAGAAGCAGGACTTCATTTCCCTTTCCACCACTGAGGCTGAGTACAAGGCGTCGTCCTTAGCATCTCAGGAGTGTGTCTAGCTGAGGAGGCTGGTGGAAGATGTGGATGAGAAGGTCAGAGGACCTGCTGTGCTGCGTGGAGACAACGAGAGTGCTCTGAAGCTGACAACCAACCCAGTCAGTCACGCAAGGACAAAGCACATAGAGATCGAGCACCACTTCATCCGAGAGAAGGTGTTGGGTGGCTCGCTTGCGGTGGAGCATGTGCGGAGTTAAGAGAACCTGGCGGACATCTTCACAAAGCCCCTATCTGCAGGGCCGTTCAAGAAGCTTCGCGCTTGCCTTGGAGTTGGCCCTGATGCTCACTTCAAGGGGGAGTGTTGAAGGTTGAAGTGATGAGGCTTGGGCGAGTGGAGGAGTTGCCTTGCCTGGGCGAGTGGAGGCAGGAGGTGTTGGGCCAGGCGAGTGGAAGTGTTAGGGGCGAGTGGAGGCTTGGAGCAAAGGGGGGGGTGGGGGGGGGGGGGGGGGGCTTGTTGAAACCAGTTTGCCGGTCTCAGCGTTCGAAAGGGGGTTGCGACTAACCCTTACTTGACCTAAGCCTAGACCCTTGACCGGTCACTAGGAACTGGGAGACTTGGACTTGA
Source organism: Dactylorhiza incarnata (assembly GCA_033032865.1). NCBI lineage: Eukaryota > Viridiplantae > Streptophyta > Magnoliopsida > Asparagales > Orchidaceae > Dactylorhiza > Dactylorhiza incarnata. Next base: position 2,835,013 of record JAWHQI010000123.1, on the reverse strand, counting down.
TGAACACTTGAATCCACAAACGGACCCCTTAAGCTGCAGCGCGGAGGTCCCACCACACACCCGGAAGCCCACTCGGAACTTCCCCTCCCAAGCCAATGCTGAGCCTGGGCACCTTGGAGGGCACTAAGAACCGCCTCACTGTCAGCTGAAGGATGACAAGGGAGGGGGGGTGCTTGCTCACAAGACACACGCAAGGGGGGGGGGGGGGGGGGGGGGGGTAGTGACCAACCCTTCCCAAGGTGCCCATGGGGCTCTATTTATAGACTTCCCAAAAATGGATTGCTGATAGCAAAAATCCTGATATTCGCAGTCCAACCATGACCACCATCGATCACGCGTGAGGGGGGGGGGGGGGGGGGGGGGGGGGGGGGGCGAGTGGGACTCGAGGTGTCCGCCCCCCCCCCCCCCCCCCTCCCGGGAGGTCACACTGACCTCCCTACCTACACCGGGCGAGTGGGAGGATCCCTCCCACTCGCCCAAAGGGGGCGGCGAGTGGGAGGCCCCTCCCACTCGCTCGGCGAGTGGGAGGGCCGCTCCCACTCGCCCGGCGAGTGGGAGGCCCATCCCACTCGCTCGGCGAGTGGGAGGGCCCCTCCCACTCGCCCGGATGAGTGGGAGAAATTCTCCCACTCCCTCCGTAGCCTCTTTCGCGGTTTAGGGTTTTGCGCGGTCGTTTTGCTCGCCTCGGCCATTTTTGCTACCTAGGCTTCGTCCGGGTCGGGTCACACCGATTCAAGAAATATGAGGGTTGTACACAATCCCCGCTCTTTGCGAGCTTGACTCAAGCTCGGAAAGACAGTCCAACCCACCTATTGAACGAGTTGGTGGGACCCTGAGGGAATCTTTGGAGGGTTCCACCTGATGGCTATATAAAACTCCTCGAAGAGGAGGGTAAGGAGAGCACCCTTCCTGAGTGCTTACTCCACTCCCTCTTCGAACGAGATGGATCCACCTCGAGACTTCAGGGCTCGCTTCAAAGACTTTGCTGGGAAGGGTTCGTCTGACGTGACGGAGCTTAAAGCTCTGGTCCATGGCCCTCCGTCTTCTCCTACCCGCCCCGCGGTGCGATCACCTCGGAAGAAGCCCCGCCCCGAGTTGGTGAAGGAGACTGTGTCATCATCCTCTCATGGGGTGACCGAGTTTGCCCGCGGACTGGATATGGATATGGTATCGGTTCTCTCCTCCTTCCTGCTTCGCACTTGTGGTTACATCTGTCCATGACAACGTGCTTTTTCATTGTTCATAGCTTCTCGCAGATGACCTCGAAGGGATCCAAAGAGTGGTAGGGGGAACGGGTGCAGACGCTCGGGTGAGTCCTATCTCTCTCGTCCGGGAACCTGCCGCCCTCTCGACTGCTCACGATGACTCATCTGCTGGAGGGGGTAAGACTTCGACGGGCCAGTCGAGCCGAAAGGAAGTCTCGATGCCACCCCACTCTCCTACTGCAATCACGGAGCCCGTCGAGGACCGACCCGACGTCTTCGTCCGTCTGAGCCGCTTGGAGACTCTTACCCAGGAGCTGCGGGAGGGGAGGCTATCTTCCGGACCCGACCCCCTCACCCGTGTTGGCGTGCTGGAGCGTCGGGTGGAGAGGCTGGAGGCTGAACTCAATCTCCTACGAGGGGAGGTCCGGCTTGCATTTGGCGGTATGACGACACCGTTCGAGGATCACTTTCGCTGGGTGGAGGCCTCCGCGCGTACCGTGACCGAGGAGCTCTCCTCAGCCAAGGCATGCTTTGAATCCACGCGTGGGGGGTACCCTTCACCCAGGACCAGGGTTTCTGGAAGTGGACGGCGCGTTAGCCACCCCTCCCCTTTGGGGATGTACTATTTGTCATGTAATAATGAGGATCGACTCGTCGCCGCAGCTCGTCTGCTTCGCGGCCGGACTATTTGTTTTGTCATGTTTATGTTATGTTTGTTTTAATAACTCTGCCGAGTTATATCTCATTTGAGCTGTCATTATTTGGCTAACAATCATGCAGGGTGAGCGCAGCAACACTGGGACAGCGGAGTAACAGGCAGGGGATAGGGACCTCGGGTGGACGGTCCGAGGGCGAAGCAGTTGGGTGGTGTGTCAGGGGGGAGACGTAGGCGAAGAGACCCTTCGGTCCGCATCGCTACCTCAGGGGAGAGGGCCGCGAGGCCCTCCCTCCTCTGCCGGGCGAGTGGACCATGAGGTCCACTCCCGTGCACTGGGCGAGCGGACCTCAAGGTCCACTCGCCTATGCTCGGGGCGAGTGGGCCTTGCGGTCCGCTCGCCCGGGGCGAGTGGACCACCTGGTCCACCCCCCTCCATGCCCTTGGGCGAGTGGACCCCATGATCCACTCGCCTCCTCTTTTACCCCTCCCTTTCATTGCTTGAGGGTGTGATACCTTACTTGAATCAACCGTCGAGTAGTCGATTGAACCGGTGAGTTCCCCATCTGCCGGTATGACTGATCTTGGAGAACGGTTGTCTTTAGTCGGGGATCTTACCGATCGGAGGCGGAAGTACCCATCTATGTCCTGGGAGTCTTAGCTCAACCGGGGGTGGAGGAACTCAACGCACTCCTGTTCTAGCTGGAGGCGGAAGTACCCATCCACGTCCTGGGAGTCTTAGCTCAACCGGGGGTGGAGGAACTCAACGCAATCCTGTTCTAACTGGAGGCGGAAGTACCCATCCACGTCCTGGGAGTCTTAGCTCAACCGGGGGTGGAGGAACTCAACGCACTCCTGTTTTAACTGGAGGCGGAAGTACCCATCCACGTCCTGGGAGTCTTAGCTCAACCGGGGGTGGAGGAACTCAACGCACTCCTGTTCTAGCTGGAGGCGGAAGTACCCATCCACGTCCTGGGAGTCTTAGCTCAACCGGGGTTGGAGGAACTCAACGCACTCCTGATCTAACTGGAGGTGGTAGTACCCATCCACGTCCTGGGAGTCTTAGCTCAACCGGGGGTGGAGGAACTCAACGCACTCGTGTCCTAACTGGAGGCGGAAGTACCCATCCATGTCCTGGGAGTCTTAGCTCAACCGGGGTTGGAGGAACTCAACGCACTCCTGATCTAACTAGAGGTGGTAGTACCCATCCACGTCCTGGGAGTCTTAGCTCAACCGGGGGTGGAGGAACTCAACGCACTCCTGTTCTAACTGGAGGCGGAAGTACCCATCCATGTCCTGGGTGTCTTAGCTCAACCGGGGTTGGAGGAACTCAACGCACTCCTGATCTAACTGGAGGTGGTAGTACCCATCCACGTCCTGGGAGTCTTAGCTCAACCGGGGGTGGAGGAACTCAACGCACTCCTGTTCTAACTGGAGGCGGAAGTACCCATCCATGTCCTGGGAGTCTTAGCTCAACCGGGGTTGGAGGAACTCAACGCACTCCTGTTCTAACTGCCAAACAACGAGTTGAACCGATGCGCCCACATCTACCGACATGACTTAGCCCGGTGGAGGGCCTCTAGCTAAGGATTTTGGACCTGGACGTCTTTCCAGAACCCCTCTCCCATTCATAGTTCTTACCTATTACAACTTGCTTACACTACGCCCCTTTGGGAATTCTGTTACACCTCGCCCTTTTCCGGGCCCCTCCTTACATCTCGCCCCATCTGGGCACTTCACCATACTTTGCCTCTACCTAGGCACGATGTTACACCCCGCCCCTTCCCGGGCACTTCCTTACATCTCTCCCCATCTGGGGCTCACTTGACCGCCTGCTCCTTGGCCATCCCTGCCATTGCTTCTTCCACTTCTTCGGCTGCTTGCATCCATCCGATTGTGTTGACCGCAGTAACGTAGCACTGACGCGCCTCCCGGGGATCCCCCCTGACTCTCACCTGGAGCTCTCCGGAGTTGTACTTCAAGCACTGATGGTAGGAGGATGGCACGCACTTGTACGCACTGATGAGGGGACGCCCGAAGATGGCGTTGTAACTGCTCGGCGCGTCCACGATGACGAACCGGCAATTCTTTGAAGTTCCCCCCAGGGTGACGAGGAGTTCGACTCCCCCTTCCACCTCCTTCCTCTCCCCGGAGAATCCGAAAAGTGGCCCATCCGATGCTAGCACTCGCTTTGCGTCAACCTTCATTCCTTCAAAAGCCTTCTTGAACACCACGTTCATCGAGCTCCCGTTGTCGACTAGGATCCGGGAGACGGTGAAGTTCTCGATCGCCGCCTTGATGACTAGCGCGTCGCAGAAAGGGTCCTCGTTGGCCGACATGTCTTGGATGGAGAAGGTAATCTTCTCGCTCGAAGGTGGGGACCGGGAAGTCGAGGCGATGCTCCGACGGTATATGGCATGGAGGCTCCCCTTCCGGGTGGCGTCTTTGCCTGCTCCCCTGTGGATGACTCTGATCCCTCCTAGGGCCCCTATATCGACCCTTTCTTCGCATGGATCATCCTCCTCCTTGTTCTTCCCCTTCTCCACGCTCACCGCACCAGAATGTTGAAACCAGTTTCCCAGTCTCAGCGTTCGAAAGGGGGTTGCGACTAACCCTTACTTGACCTAAGCCTAGACCCTTGACCGGTCACTAGGAACTGGGAGACTTGGACTTGATGAACACTTGAATCCACAAACGGACCCCTTAAGCTGCAGCGCGGAGGTCCCACCACACACCCGGAAGCCCACTCGGAACTTCCCCTTCTCCACTGCCCGAGGTCCTTCCAGGCACAGCTGCTTCCCCCCTGCTGGGGCTCTTCCTTCTTCCCTCATCTCGAGGAACTCGGGGCAAGCTGCGGTCGCGTGGCCCTCTTGCTAGTGGAAGTCACAATATAGCAGCGCCAGCTCGCCTCCCTGCTTCTCCCAACGTCCCTTCTTCTTTCCGCCTCTCTTTCGACCGATGGCCATGGCTTGCAGGGGCTGGACTTGCAGCGGCACCGGGCCTTGTTGCCAACCTGCCGGGTGGAAACGCCCGTGCCTCCCCTGATAGCCTCCTCCTCCCTGGAAGTGGCCCCTTCCTTGGCCTTGAGAGGGACCAACCTGTGACCTCCAAGCTGGTCGGGCGGCTGTCGGTTGCGACTTCCAGCCTTGCTCCTGCCCAACAGGAGGTCCCTGTTGTCCCTGGCTCTTCACTTCCTCCTTCTTTCTTCCTCCACGCTCTTTCCTTTCCTCCTCTGCTACCTCGGCTAACCTAGCCACGAACTCCTGATTGGTAGCTTCAACCTCAGTCTCGCGGTCGGCACGCTTCATTAACTCCTCGAAAGACAGCGGAGGGTCCCGAGTTAGGCTCATCCGGAACAGCCCCGGCTGCAGCCCAAGGGTGAAAGCCAGCTGCAGGGTGTGTCCGGGCACTTCGACGACAAGGAGGACCTCCGCCTGGAACCTGTCCATGTAGTCAGCCAGCGGCTCCCCTGGCTTCTGCCTGACTGCGAACAAGGATTCCATACTCTTTCTCCTCTTCTTCGAGGTAGAGAATCTCAACAAGAAACTTCGACGCAGATCTTCGAAACGGAAGATTGTTCCCGCCGGGAGCGAGTGGAACCAATCCCTCGCCTTTCCCTAGAATGAGACGGCGAAAAGCCTACACATGAAGGCGTCCGACATTTGCCTGATCGAGGTCATGTCCTCGAACCACTGGAGATGCTGGAGTGGATCGCTATCCCCCTCGTAGTAGGACATGGCGGGATCGCGGAACACATCCGGGACGGGTGCTGACATGACCAGCTCGCAAAAAGGGCTCCTCCATTCTTCTTGGTTGAGGGGAGGTGCTCCCATCGCCTCCCCGCCCGGGCAGCTGGTCCGGGGCGAACTATTGAAAAGCACCCGTGCTTGGAGGCCCAAACCTTCCTCCGAAGCTGGTTCCCTCCCTTGCTGACTGCTTCTTACTTCCACTAGGGGGAGTGAGACGATCCTAGGTGCAAGTGGTGCATGTTGAGCATTCGCCGCGAGCGGAGGACACGGCCTGCATGAACTCCAGGATCTTCTTGCTGAATTCGTCGAAGTCGCTCTTCTTCACATACTCGCAAGGCGGAGGCGGGTCTCCCAACTCGTCGCTTCCAGCCATGGGACTTGGCTCAGAGGTTTCCGAACTAGTCGCTTCCACGCTCACCGCACCAGAATGTTGAAACCAGTTTCCCGGTCTCAGCGTTCGAAAGGGGGTTGTGACTAACCCTTACTTGACCTAAGCCTAGACCCTTGACCGGTCACTAGGAACTGGGAGACTTGGACTTGATGAACACTTGAATCCACAAACGGACCCCTTAAGCTGCAGCGCGGAGGTCCCACCACACACCCGGAAGCCCACTCGGAACTTCCCCTCCCAAGCCAATGCTGAGCCTGGGCACCTTGGAGGGCACTAAGAACCGCCTCACTGTCAGCTGAAGGATGACAAGGGAGGGGGGGTGCTTGCTCACAAGACACACGCAATGGGGGGGGGGGGGGGGGGGGTAGTGACCAACCCTTCCCAAGGTGCCCATGGGGGTCTATTTATAGACTTCCCAAAAATGGACTGCGGATAGCAAAAATCCTGCTATTCGCAGTCCAACCATGACCACCATCGATCACGCGTGAGGGGGGGGGGGGGGGGGGGGGGGGAGTGGGACTCGAGGTGTCCGTCCCCCCCTCCCGGGAGGTCACACTGACCTCCCTACCTACACCGGGCGAGTGGGAGGATCCCTCCCACTCGCCCAAAGGGGGCGGCGAGTGGGAGGCCTCGCCCACTCGCTCGGCGAGTGGGAGGCCCTCCCACTCGCTCGGCGAGTGGGAGGCCCCTCCCACTCGCTCGGGGAGTGGGAGGGCTGCTCCCACTCGCTCGGGGAGTGGGAGGGATGCTCCCACTCGCCCGGCGAGTGGGAGGCCCCTCCCACTCGCTCGGCGAGTGGGAGGGCTGTTCCCACTCGCCCGGCGAGTGGGAGGCCCATCCCACTCGCTCGGCGAGTGGGAGGGCCCCTCCCACTCGCTCGGCGAGTGGGAGGGCCCCTCCCACTCGCCCGGATGAGTGGGAGAAATTCTCTCACTCCCTCCGTAGCCTCTTTCGCGGTTTAGGGTTTTGCCGCGGTCGTTTTGCTCGCCTCGGCCATTTTCGCTACCTAGGCTTCGTCCGGGTCGGGTCACACCGATTCGAGAAATATGAGGGTTGTACAGGGCTGCTTTGTTGTGGGCTGTCGAGTGGACCTAAAGGGGGCTGCCTAGTTGGCGAGTGGAGGTATTGGTGCTGCCGAGTGGACCTAAAGGGAGGGGCTGCTTTGTGGTTGTCGAGTGGAGCTTGGAGGGTGGATGCCCTTGTGTTGGGGCGAGTGGGCGTATGGGGCTAGGCGATTGCTGCCCTTGTGTTGGGCAAGTGGAATGTTGGGGGCATGTCTATGTGCCCCCCCCCCCCCATCCCCACCCCTCCCCTATATGTGTTTCCTATAAATACCCCCCCCCCCCCCCCCCCCCCCCTCAAGTGATATACATGCGAAAGAGAGAGAGAATCTAGTGAGAGAAAGAGATTTGAGTTGTTGAGAGAGAGAGTGGGAGTGTGCCTACATCCCAAGAGAGTCCAACCCCAACCTGCACTTCAGCGAGAGGTGGAGAGTGCACTGTGAGGTAGAGAGTGCAGGGTTGCGAGCATTGTGAGAGTGGAGAGTGCGTTGACAAGCTCAACTGCACTGAGTGGAGAAGCGGACCCTCTCCGCGACCAAAGTTTTTAATATATATCTCAGCTGTTGTGAATCAATGTGTATGCACCTTATATTCAGCTTGTTTACTTGTAAATTGTTTGACTAGTTATAATATAACTCTCTTTGTCCATCGTTGGTATACTTGATTGGTAGCAGCACGAAAATTTAACAAAAGCGGCGGTCAACGTGCTTTCAAACGGCAATCAACGATCATGGATTGCAGTCTCGATCAGCGATCACGCCGGTCTACGGTCTTCACTGTTGGAAATAACAAACCTTGGTAATCTGCAGAAGCCCTACCACAAAGCGGCGGTCAACGTGCTTTCAAACGGCAATCAACGATCGTGAATTGCAGTCTCGATCAGCGATCACGATGGTTTTGCCCGCTCTTCGGTCAACGAGCGCTGAGCGATCTCTTGAATGGCGGTCAACAAACGTCGAGCGCTCTCAAAATGTAAAACCGTTATGCATCCTGAATGCTCTACGAACAAGCTATATAAAGTTTTTGCTTGCCAATTAATTAATGTTCCTACTTCTCCTGCAAGTCAAACTGGAATCAGAGAGAGACAGATTGTGAAGAGGAAAGAAGAATATCAACTATGATTTGTACTCAAGAGTTTGTGGTTTGAATATCAACTATGATGCTTAAACATATATAACAGTTACATCATCATATCACAGTCACAATCTCGCAGCATCCCCTCACTCCGGTCACCAATCGACGGCCGGACAGCATTGGGAGAGTCGCCGGATTGCTTTTAGAAATTTAAAAGTCATAACTTTTCAAGGGCTCAACAATCCGAGAGTGGTGACGGATTGTTTTAGTGGATTTTGGGACGGCTACCATTTTACCCAAATGCCCATTTCACCGGGTCTCCACAGGTGGACTCATGAGGAGACAAGCTTCCCCTAATTTTTCATCAATTTCCAAACACTTTCATTTTTCCGTCCGGGTACGGCCGCCGCCGGACGCCACTACTTCGGCGAACTTGACCAGGCTGCACAGATCCTCCAAGAGGAGGAATGTTGTTCGACCATTGTTCTACCAAATCCAAATAGCGTTAAACTGAATCCCCAACAAGAGTAGATCCTAAAATGAATAAAATGTTTGAATTCTTCGTTAAATTTCAGGCTGTCCGGTAATTTATTGCTTGCAAAACCCCCCTTCTGATTGTCCTGTAGGTTTTCCAGAGAAAGTTCTCTGCTTTTTTAGGGTTCTTCATTTCCCTTGGATTTGTTTCCCTCCGTTTCCAAAATTTTTGATTTGTATAGAGTTTAGGGTTAATTGGAAGCCAGTGAGCTTTCAATTAACGCTGGTGGTTTGCTGCTTTGGATGCAATCGGCGGCCGACGAGCAGCCTTCAAAAATAATCTGCTCATAAGATTGCTCAAAGAGTAAAGCTTAAGTAAACCAGCATTCCAATTATTATAATAATCTCCCAAATGTCTTAAGAGGCCCTGGCATTTATCTGCCTCTGCCCCGCGGAGCGCCAAAGAGTCTTAAGAGGCTCTGGCAGCGGCGATCTTAGCCTTCCGCTCGAGCAACTCTTGAATAAAATTAAAAACATCATCATAAGACGACCCGCCCTTCTCCACCGCCTTCCTAGCTTTCTCCGACAGCTCCCTCGCCCTCCTCCTCCTCTCCTCCGCCTCCTCCTCCTCCCCCATCACCTTCTTCACGGCAACCTCCACCGCCCCCGCCGCCACCAACGTCCTGTCCTCCGGCTTCAATGAATACACCGTCGACCCCACCGCCACCGCCACCTTCGCCACATCCACCAGCAGCTTCTCGTTGATAAACTGATCCGCGAACAGAGGCCAAGTCACCATCGGCAATCCTGCGCTTATCCCCTCCAGCGTCGAGTTCCACCCGCAGTGCGTCACAAAGCCCCCCGCCCCCGCGTGGTTCAGTATCGCCAGCTGCTGCGCCCATCCCCTTATCACCATCCCCTTCCCTTCGGCAACCATCCTCTGCTCGAAACCTTCCGGCAACCACTCTTCGCCGCCGGCGCGCACCACCCATAAAAACGGATGCCCGGCAGCCTCCAGCCCCGCCGCTATCTCCCTAATCTGCTCCCTGATGAGAACGGACGCGCTTCCGAAGCAGACATAGACGACAGAGCCGGGTTTCTGCCTGCCCAGCCACTCCAACGATTTGTCAGCGCCGGCCGAGCCATGGCCGACGACGCTTCCTCTCAGCGTCTTCTTGGCCGCGTTCTGGCCGAAGAGCGCCACCGGGCCGACATGCCACGCCTTCCTTCCGACCACTTTACTGTAGTACTCGACGTAGTCCGGCTCCAGCTCGTAGAAGCTGTTCACGAGCACGCCGTAGTTCTTGGGATTCACCTCCTTCCTCTCGCGGTTGATCACTTCAAATTCCTCCGCGCCCGGCCACGGTTTCCTCCTCGCGTACTCCATGGTTTGCGTGAGGAGCATCTCGATGCGGTGGGGGAGGCCGGGGAGGACGAAGGAATCCGCCTCCGGCGGCAGGTTGTCGAGCGGCCGGTGCCTGTCCAGAGAATCCTCTGCGCAGCGGGAGATGAATCCGGCGCCGTCGAAGAGGAGCCGTGGGATGCCTCGATCCGCGGCGACGTGGTAGGTCCACGGCAGGAACATGTCGGTGACGACGCAGTCGGGGCGGAGGTCTTGCAGGGCTTCGTCGAACGGTTGGCGGAGCATGGAGAGGGCCCGGTAGAAGTTTGGGCGCAGAGACTCCGACGGGAGAGAAGCGCGATTCTCGCACCCTTCGGGGAGACCGCAGGCAACCGAAGGGAAGGGTATGAGGTGGAGGGAGATGGGGGGATCTGAGCCTTCGGTGGTGGGGCGGATGAAGGAGGCGTTGGCAGGGGTGGTGAGGATGGTGACGGCGGCGCCGCGGGCGGCGAAGAGCCGGGCCATGTCGACCATGGGGAGCATGTGGCCTTGGGCCATGTAAGGGAAGAAGAGCATGTGGAGATCGGCGGGCGTCGCTGACCCCATACTGATACTACGCCGGAGACGGAGGAGAAGGCCGGGGGTGTAGTTGTTAGCGGTGGTGGGTTTCCCTGCGGCTTCTTTATAGATATGGATCTATGTTCTCTCAATTTCGAAGGAAACAGAGGGTCCAGATATTTCTTCTAGAAGCCTTTGAAAAGTCGTCATTGATGACGTCTCTATTTTGAAAATTGGAGAGAGAGAAAGCTTGAGCTCGAATCACGTTGAGTCCAAGTCAACGCGTCTTCCTCCTAGTCTCCTTGGTTAGAGAAATTGTGGACCTCTCATCCTATAAGAGGGCTCCCTTTAGTCAATAAGTCAAATGAATAAATGAAATAATTTTGTGAATACTTTTGCATAGAAGAGTGTTCGTTTTAGAACAATCTTTCCCCTGTAGGTTCATTGGCCCACACGCCAACTACTTAGGATATGCTCATATAGAGGGGCAAATAAAGAAAAATTTGTAGGTGAGAAATTCTCACCCAAGATCATGGTGAGAGGAGCTCATCTAAGCCGTTGATCACAGATCATACGGTTGTATTTTTCCTAAATACTCTTGTATTTATAAGTAATAATAATGTCAGTATTTTATATACCGTCCGATCTGAGATCATACGGTTGTATTTCTCTCCCGCCTAGTTCTAGGTGAGAGTTGCGCACCTAAATTTCTCTCGCAAATACAAGCATGGGCATGATTGCCCGGCCCAGGTTTGAGCCCGATTAGGCCCAGGGTCAGACTCAGCCTAGGGGGCCTCACCAAGCCTCATTCTTTTCTATGGCCCTGGCCTTATGCTTGCCCTGGCCTGGTGTCTGGCCCCGGCCTGATGCTTGGCTCCGACCCCAACTTGCCCGGGCACCATGGTAGCCCAACTATTTTATCCAGCTGAGCACATATGCCCAACTATTTTATCGAGCTAGCCACACATGCCCATCTATATATTTAAATATAGCTGGAACCACCCCATCTATATTTAAGGCAGCGCCCAATTATGTTTTTGGTCAATTCCTTGTCTGTGCTTGCTAGATTCAGGCCTGACCGGGCACGGTTTGGCAGGCTTAGGTAGGCTCTCATTTTTTTAAGATGAACGGGCTTGGTTCGGGCCCGAGCCTGGGCCCGATTTGCCCTGGGCCCGACAGTAATAAGGCCCGAGCCCGGCCTGAGCCTACCATGCTTTATTTGCATGCCAGTCCATAAAAGTTCAATGTATTGGAAGGTACACCCAATGACAATATTTCTGAAGGATTCAGTCTCTTATCTTTATAAATTAGAAAAATTTAGTCCTTTCATCTTATATACATTAATAGAAAAACGTAGAATTCTAGAGTTTTTTAATAAAAAAGATAGTATTATTGAAAAGGTATTAAAATTAATTTATGGACAACACAATATTTTTAAAATGACACTTTCATTTTAAAAATAACATATTTTATGTTGCACTATAAATTCTTGTCGGAAAATATCATTCTCCCACACAAGAGAGAAATCTTGATCGGAAAAGCATCGTTCTGTCCCCCATAGAGAAATTCTCGCCATAAAAGCTTCTTGACCCTGATGCCAAAAGTGGTCTGATCCTAGCACGATTTCTGGTGGCATTGGGAACTTTGAATGTTCCCAAGACGTTGTTTTTCAGTTTTGCATGTCTCAGTAATCGCCAGCAAGCTAAAGCTTACAATACTTCTGAATTACAATGGGAAAAAATTCTGGCTTCATAAAATATGATATATTTAAAGTAAGTGTGTTATTTTTTAAAATATTGCGTTGTATATAAATTAATTTTTAATGTTTTCCAATAATACTGTTAATTATTAAAAAAATCTACAATTCTATCGTTTTTGTTAAGGTATTTACTATTTAATGGATTTAAGGTGAAGAAACTAAAATCTATTGATTTATAAAGATATAGGACCTAAATCCTTCAAATAAAAGTTAAGAGAGTGATTTATTAAAGGCTATAAAGTTGAGTGACTAAAACCAACGGACAAAGTGGGGGCAAAGCCAAAAAGATAAGAGTGCCTTTTCACGTTATAGTTAGATTGGGTATCAAGCAAAACCAAAGCCAAAAGTGCTTTATCTAGGCAGATGAAATCATTTTTCCCAAGAGAAACACCGATAGTATAATGCACAACCTAGAAGATTGATTAATGTATGTGTTTTCACTTTGTGTACCATAGGTTTACTTTCTATTTTAGGCACATGTTGCATGTTATATGTGCGTACTTGCAAGTGTGCGGTGACTCGCCCCGGAGTCAGCTAGGACCGTCGAGGGGAGGGATCATTGCACGGTTTTTGGTCAGTTAATAGTTAACCCTAGTCTTCCCTAACATGTGTTTACTGCAGGTAGCGTAGCGCGCGATGAATCTTAGCATGCTAAAGCCCAAGGCTACTCAAGGAAAAGAATAACTTAGATTTTCTGCTTTTGCAATTCTGACATGCACGTCAATGAATAGATATGTGTGTATTTGCATGTTTACACTCTTGACTTTTCATTTGATGTGATGTAAGATCATAAGACCGAACCTTGCTTTCATTCTCATTTGCAGTATGTGGATATTCTATGATTAAAATATAATCTTTCACTAGTATTTGAACTTTGTAATAGTAGTTTTTATTTATGTCTATTTATAACACTTAGCTTGTGGATATGGTATGTTGCGGGGGTCCGATTAGACCCATATTATATTATGTTTGCAGGTAAAATGCTATATTATGCCTTCTACTTCTCAAGAGATAAGGTGTGTCTGGGACCTACAACATGTGTCACATGCTTTGATGGGAGTTGCCTTAGGCCCATTGTAATTTTGTGGTGTGAGGTGTACACCCATACAACATGCCTTTGTGCTTACACCCATACCACCGTCTTGCGGGAGTTTTTCTTAGTACAGGTAGACATACGCTAATACGCTGTGAAGCCTAAAACTTAGTGATATCTTTTTGTCTCAGTTGTGGAGTTCATTGAACCACAATTGCTTGTTTGCCACACCGGATAAGTAGTGCGTTCTTGCTACGCATGAATTAAGTCAAGGTATTATGTTGATTTACTAAGGTGTCATGATAATTAATTGTATGATAATTTGTGCATGAAAAGTGATTTGACTCTTAATGGTTTTGGGCATAGGGTGAACACCCATTTAGCGTATCTTTCAAGTTTGCACCTATACCGCCACCCTACGAGGCTCTTTTATAGCACATGCAGTGTTATTGCCCGATCTCTGAGACATCGTGATATCTTTTTGTCTCAGTTATGTAGTTGGCTGACCCACTTTGCCCGATCTGTCATATCGAATGAGTCTTTGTGTCCTTGTTGAGCACGAGTTAAACCAATGTACTATGTCGACATAGGGTGGATTAGATGATTAAAATATTTGGGAATTGTGGCTAATTATGCTCAAAGTAAGTTGTAGTGTTAAATGTATTCTGATCGATTATATGTCATAAGATTATGGCTAGTGCGGGCTAGGAAGTTGATTTATTCTAATCGGTTGCATACCGCACGAATTTGGCTAGTATGAGCTAATGAGATCCATTCATCGTAATTAGTTTCAAACCGTATGTATACGATTGTGTGAAGCATCTATGCTTGTGTTATTCTCATACGTTGTATACTATAAGAATATGGTTATGCTATGAAAAGTGCGTCAATAATGGAACCATGGTAGTGTGGATAGGGAAGTTTATTAGGCAGTTTACTACTCACCTCTTTAATTCAGTACTGTTTTTACACCTCAAGAGTAAAACATATTTTTCATCAATTGTGAGTTCCTTTGCAATCTAAAATGGAACATGCTACCGCTCTAATAGAATTCCAACAAAAGTTTGAAAACTCATTGCATATGTGCAAGAGGAATTTAAGTAGATGTTGACAGTTAGACAATACAATATACTAGTTGTAGAATGAGCCCATGACACCAACCTCATCAACGTGTTTCATGATCGTAAGTTGATTCCATATATAAGTCCATCATATATGCATGAAACCGATGAATAATGCACTATCCCCATCCGAGTAGTGGAACACATAGTTTATAAGAGTTGGAAGTCGTAGTCACTATTTGTCCGTGTGAAATACTTACATAGATGAATCCATATAGCGAAAACAATATCATATGGAGCATAGAGCTTGACTGAAGAATGATATCAACTGTACGATGCTCAACGTAGATCCAATTACCAAGTTGACTTTGAAAATAAGAAGTAACCATGCGATAAATCATGATTCAATTGCAATGATATCCAACATATAAATTAGTCACGAAATGAGAGAGCTCGATAAGGAAAACAAGAGCTATATAGTGAGACAAGGCATGTGCTCGGCAGAAGTAGGCTCAACAAGAGGAATGTCAAACTCGAGGAGGTGCAAAGACTCGCTGAGATTGGAAGGTGAGTTCGACAACGGTGAATTCGATAGATAGGGCAAGCTCACCTAGAGCGAATTCGGAAGAGGTACCAACGATCTTAGCAAGGGCTTATTAAGATCAACAAGTGCTTGATAAGCGTGCCATGGACTTAACGAGTTTGGCAAAGATTGACAAGTATTCACCGAGCTTGTCAGTTGCTAAATTAAATGAGGTTGATAAGAGCTCAAGGAGCGTGGCAGAGACTCAACGAGTGTGGCAGGTGCTCGACGAGTTTGGTGAGCTTCGTAAGGATCTTGCCAAGCTAAAAAAAGTCGAAGAGATCGATAGAATATAGTAAAGAGTCGACGAGATGAGGTGAACTTGACAAGAGAGACGCGAACATTTTTTTTGATTCGAAGGAATCTCGCGTGTCTTAAAAAATTTAGAAACTGTTTTGTTAGAAATGAGAAAATCCGATTCACAAAGTTCAGATTAAAAAGATGGCCGGAGGTTACCGACCCCCCGAATTAGCAGACATAAACAATAAACTAGCAAAAGAGAGGTTGTGACTATCTCATTACTAGACTAGGTGTTAGGGTTACATTGTGGAGGTCCTGCCGCATACCCAGAAGTCTATAGGAGCCCCCCTCCTGAACCAAGTGTTGTGTGAGTTCGGGGGAAGACAAACGAGATTGTCAAATCTTTAAATGAGCGGCTCTTCACCGAATGTGAACTGCCTCTGCTGAGGTGAATACACGAGGCAGTCAAGGTGAGTACAAGATGCCCGTCAAGTTGAATACTGGAGGCCCGTCGAGGTGAATACTGGAGGCCGTCGAGGTGAATACAGAAGACAGCCGAGGTGAATACTGGAGGCCCGCTGAGGTGAATATCGGAGGCCCGCCGAGGTGAATACTTGGGCCTGCCGAGGTGAATACTGGAGGCCCGCCGAGATGAATACTGGAGGCCCGCCGAGGTGAATATTGGAGGCGGCCAATGTGAATACAGGAGGCCCGCCGAGGTGAATACAGGAGGCCTCCCCCGAGGTGAATACAAGAGGCCTCCCCCGAGGTGAATACTGGAGGCCTCCGCCGAGAGGAATACTGGAGGCCCGTCTAGGTGAATACATGAGGCCGTCAAGGCGAATACAGGAGGCCCGCCGAGGCGAATACAGGAGGCCCGCCGAGGCGAATACAGGAGGCCGCCGAGGCGAATACAGGAGGCCTGTCAAGGTGTGTTTCTTATGCATTCCTTATCTCGACGAAGTACGAGTTATACAAAATTGATGTTATATCCACATTTATCTACAAAAAACAATTTGTTTTTATTTTAACGTTTTCATTTAATTTAAGTATAATACAAAAGTAGGTAATTATTATGCCTATACAGAGGCAACACTTATTTGCAGTGGTGCACGCCTACACCAACATTATGCACTTTAAAATGAAGGGGCGTATTTTCCGTCCCTCGGCTACGGCTAGCCTACCGGAAGAGATAATGAGAGCACTCCATTCCTTCCAAGCCTCCGTCGTTTGCTCGTCACTTCCATGCCGCCGAAACCCTAACCTTCTCCCCACTCGCTCCGTCTCCGTTTCTACCGTCAAATCCGAGGTCGACGAAGAGGTCTCCTCCGCGGATCCGCCCAACCGTCGGCGCCTCATCCTCCTCCGCCACGCCGAAAGCATACTGCCCGATAGATTCCTCAGGGGTGCGCACGATTGTCTTTCTCTAGTTCTGTTGTGCAGTGATATTCCGTTCATACTGTGATTATGGCTTGGCATTCTGTGAGGAAACAATGAAATGCCTGTCAATTTTACCTTCTTGGTTATAGATCATGACCGCCCTTTGAGCAAGATCGGGAAAGCTGATGCCATGAGCATTTCTCGCAGGCTTCAGAAGATGGGATGGATTCCGGAACTTATCCTTTCCAGGTTTGGATCTACCAAAGTTATCTAACATATGTGAGATCGTACATTCTAGTTGGTTGCAGATATACTTATGTTTGCCATGAAGAAGACATGGGCGCACAATATTTTTCATTTTTGTTGTAAAATACCTAAATCAGTCCCCAAACTTTAGTTAGGAGTTGAAATGGGTTCTTAAAGTTTCAAATGTTCGAAATACGGCCCTATGATTTCTATTTTTTTTGGGTAATTATATTTGCAGGCCCTATATGGATATTTGCAGCCCATCGATATTTGCAGGCCCCATATCGATATTTGCAGCCCAACATGCTATTTGCAGCCCACCAAATAAAGTCATATTTTTCCATTGTGCAATAAAATAGTAGAGTACTAAATATACGGAATTTAGTTCTAAAGTCAGAAATATAAGTTAATGTCCAAAAATTACAAAGTATCAGTTGCAAATGTTCTAGTAATAAATAAAGCTGACGATCCTTTGCCCCAAAATGATCACCACCCTGCATGAAACAATGAACAAAATCCCAAATTAGTTGTCCGAAATTTATTTTATTCCATGCATCATGATAGGTAGATATAGAAGACAATGAAAAACTTACAAAATTCTTGCACGCTGCGATAGATTTTTGCGCCTGATAGAATCCAAAAACAACAATGACATGTTGACAACTACAAAAAATATTTAAACAAAAATTAGATAACATATACACCTACTCATAACATTTTTTTAAAGTATATTAAATATACATACCTTTCGTCAATCACGAATATTTGTTATATAGGGAATGCCCCACTGCTCTGCCATTGTTGTATAAATCTTCGTAATTTAATTCATGAGATAGATCACGTCTGACTTGCAACCAATCACACCATATCTATCACAACCTAGAGTTACTCTAGGTTTCGCTCTTTTATCCAGTTTGTCGACCCTTAAAATGATCACAACAAACCCCAAGCCTCTACCAATATTTCTAGCTCATTCTATCAATTCTTCCTTGGTAGGAAAACTCATTTTGAACTACATGGAATAAATAATTACAATGAATTAGGGAGGGTTGTGACAAGTGCACGCTAACGCTAACGGGAAAAAAACATCACAGAACATGATAATAGGGCTTCGGGCAACTGCAGGAATAGGAGCAGCGTAAATGAGGATCAAGAAACAGGAGGCGGGGCCGGGGGCTTCGGGGAAACAGGCGGCGTAAATGGGGAGAAAGCGAACCTTGAAGCAGGCGGCGCCGGGGGCTTCGGGGATCGGGATCCTTGAAGGAAGCGACGACGGCGAAGAGGAGGCGAATTCCGGTGAGAATCGCGCGGATGGAGAAGACGGCGCCCGCTAGGTCTGCGATTCGCAGGAATCGGGAGTAAAAAGACGGGCGGCAAATAGAGACTCAATTTATGTTAAAAGTAACTATTTCGGTTTATTTTGGGGGCTGCAAATATCTGTATAGGGCCTGCAATTATAAGCACCCTTTTTTTTCTTTGAAATAAGTCTCATTTAATTTTTCGTCCACTTTTATTAACGGTTTTAGCAATGTTGGTGATGACGAAGGATATTAAATATATTAATTATTTTTTTAAAAAATTAAATTTTTTTCCAAACTAAATAAAACTTATCTTACTTAAAATTTTCAAGTTTATTCCTAGAATTCTATGTAGTTTTTTAAGAGGTTTTGCATCTATAATCTTTTATGAACTCACTTTCTGTTGGGCTTTCTAAAAATCACTTATATTAGTAGCTTTCGAGGCCTATTGTTCGAAAAGTTGGTCAAAGATAATTATCCAAACCGTCTGAAAAATAATTAAAAAACTTAAGCAAACAAAACATAGCCGTTAACTTTGTAGATAGCCGAGAGAAGTAATTAAGCCCAACAACATATATTCTGGCTTAACAGGATGTAGAGTGATAGTTTGCTTAGAGGCTAGAAATTTAGGAGAGTTCATCATGAATATGTTGTTACTGAATCTTTAAAATTCTCTTTTGACTTACTAAGCCTGGTTTCCATTTCATATCTTTCATATCTTTTAACAATGAAAAAAGAGGTTGAGTTGATTTAGACTCATTGATTGTGTCATTTTCGCTGGCACTTGAAATGGATCGAAGAGAACCCGATGCACATTCATCATCTCTACATCCTCCCTTAATTAGATCTACATCCTCCCTTAATTATATTTAAACATTTATCCACAACGACATTCCTTACAGTACCAACTAAATCATCATCAAATAGGTCTTCACTCTCAAATGTAATATCCATAGCACTATCAACACTGTCATCACTGTAATCAATTTCATCCATTATGCTCTATGAAAAAAAGTGAGATCAAACACCAATAATTAAGTAAGATCAAACACCAACAAGTGAGATAACTATGATTATGTATGACAAAAACAAAAGACTATCAGGATATCCTCACTATTGCACCAACAAGTGAGATCAAACCCTCACTATTGCATTAGAATCGAACCTTATGTTCTCTTAATATACAAAAAAACATTTAATCTTCCTGCAACAAGTATTAATGATAAGAGGAGCGATAACTTGCTTTTGTCAGTGATGAGTATGTCTTCAATACATAGGAGCTTTGAGAAAGTTAGGGTTTCCTGAAACAAATAAATGAATTTGTGTATGTCCGGCCTACCGGGCAAATCGTCGAACACGTTGGGTGCACTGAACTATCATAACAAATTTTTTCTGCAACAGGCCATGAGGAGAAGTGTTGGGATACATGGGTTAGCTTGAGGATTTAATGGCGGCAGAAGGAAGTGAGGAGGATCCTCTTATCCAAACTTCGCCAAATAATTGTATGTCTGTCTGATCTAGCGGATGAATCTTCAGCAACGGGTCTATATCAGCTCTATTCACTTGACCGGTGGAAGGAAAAATGTCAAATTCAGAGGCTGAAACGCATCGGAGAAGAAGGGGGTACTTGTGCAGAGCAGGGTTTGCTGAGGAGCATTTTCCTCGCTTTCCTTTGAATCATAGACGCGTAAGCCCCTCAACTGAGAGGCGGAGGTCGGCGAAGATGTCGGAGGAGTCTCGCTTTTCTCTGAATCAGAGGCACAAAAACCCTTCAACGAGAGGTCGGTGAAGAAATGTTGGAGAAGGAGCTTCACCTGGCCTTCCTGGATTGGAGAATCGCACGGCTGAAGCATTCGGGACTCGGGCGATGACCTAAGTGGATAAGTTGATGAAATAAATTAGTGTTGTCTATAAATTAATGGCAACCTAAATTAATTATAGCATATATCCTAGTCAGCATCCCACTCTAACACCCAATTTTGCAGAAACTATTAATAAAGTGGACGAAAAATTTAAATGAGCCTTATTTCAACTCCCACCTAAAGTTTATGGACTGATAGGTATTTTGCCTTGTTTTTTATAGGTTTCACAATATTATAAATTGATCGGACTGATCGGACATCACACGAGTTTGTTATTACTCGCCTATGCACATCATTTAACTGGTAAAAAGTAGGAAACTATTTGAAGAAGTGATGGTAAGAGCCACTGAAACCTTGCAACTAAAATCTTCATAAATTTGTGTTCTGCTCAGTGCCAGAGCACAAGAAGTATCATTGTATTTCTTTTCATGTTTATAGATGATTGCGCAGGACTGAAGCATGCCTATCTATTTTCTCACAATCTGTAGTGTTAGAATGTTTCATAACATACCTCGCTCTGATTGATAAGAGTCAAGCCTGTCAAAATACTTTGAGATATTTAGTATGAGCAATTTTTTGTTACAAGAAAGTTAAAGCTTTCAAAAATACAGGAAGCATCATAGTTTTGATTATTGTAAAAACATGTTAAGGCACGCACTGTACCCCGACAAGTGCATACCGAATTCCTTATAGATTCAAAATCATTGTAAACATACATTTTTTGTTAGATTAATGATGACATTACTTCCCTTGCCATTGCACAACAGAACATTACTAGCCAGAGCCTACATTGGCTAAACAGGCTTAATAAAATGTTTATGTTTTCTACATGATCTTTCTTCAAGAAAGATGCAACCCTTATATTGTGATTTGTAGTCACAAAACCGTGGAGTGAGAGCTCAGAAGTTTAGGGATATTTTCTTGGGCTGGTTATGTTGGGTTCATGGAGTTGGGATTGTGATTATCTAGTTCATTTTGTTTCAATGCTATTTCTACTTAGAATATGTATTATTTATTAGCATGCAATTTTTGATTCTTGGTTTAACGCAAACATACGCTGAGCAGTGAGCATTGTAGAGTTTTATTAGTTGGCAAACCTTCGTATAGATGAAGTACATATGCACAGCACCAAGACAGTGAGAATCATACTTGAAGCTTTCCCATGCCGTATTTGACCATTTTGGCAATACTTATTAACATAAAATGGCTCATATGGACAAAGGAAAAATGTATTATAAGAAGTCTTGGAAATTATTATATGAATATGTAAGTAATTTGCAGAAAGGACTTGCATACAAAACATATTTGGCATATGTACAATCATGTGTATACTAATGCTAATATATGTTTGCACTGCGCATGACTATAGAGAGCTCAAAATACATAAGTACACACATATTTAATCAAACTTTTAGGACAACTTATTATTGATAGATGAAGATATAACCTCTAGAATTAATGTTTTGATGTTAAACCGGTGTACAATAAGAAGATATCTTTGAAACTTCAAGGTAATATTATGAAATCGTTATTAAGACACCGATGTTATATGGATATGAGTGTCGAGGAGTAAAGGAAATTATTGATATCTAAGTTGAATGGTAGGAATGAGACTGCTAAGATGGATGTGTGACTAATCTAGAAAGAATATATATGTATATATATAGACATAATTACATATATGTATATGTATATCAGTATATATGACGCAGGACAAATCTATAGGAAGTGGACTTACGATGTCCTAACACTAAATGCAACACGCGTGAACATGCGATGAATGTAATTGACCGACGACGAACCCTAAAATGAAGATGCAAATGAATACAAACACACAATCCAATGGACTATCGAAGGATAACCCTAATGTGATGCACACACGATGACTCAATCATGCAAGTATTTTCCGACGCATAATTAATTAAAAAATTAATTTTAAAATCTCGTGCAAGCGTCACAATTGATTACAAATATTGCAATGAAAGTAAGCAGACAACAATTACAAGGTAATTGAGAGTGCACTGAAATTAAAATGTGAAGAGAATAATTTTGCACGTCAATAAAGAGATTCAAAAATCAAATAACTACAAACCAAGTATTATTAATAATACAAGCTATCCATACAATGCGAAGAAATGAACACTAAAAGTAAAAGCTCACCAAGTAATGGATGTCGGTGGAGGTGGTGGCTGCCTGGAAGTGTAAGCGTCGTTGTTTGGGGCTTGAAAAGGAGTTTGGGGGCTGTTAGAGAGGACGAAAAGGATTGTAGGAAGGCGATAGTGGCTGGTCGTGGCTGGTAGGGGATGTTTAAAGGCCGCGGGGTGAGTGGGGAGTCTGGTAGAGACTCCGTGGGGAGTCTGGTAGAGACTTCAGAAGGAGGGCTGGAAAACACTGGGAAATCAGGGATCGGGCTGCTGGATACTGCCAAAAGTTGTTGGAAGCTTGCAGTAACAAGGAAGGGGGCTGGGCGAAGGTATATATGGCACGGAGGGGGATGGGAGGTCTGAACTGGAGGGGAAAAGGGCTGGACAAGGGACGAATAGATGGTGGTTCCACGAGAGGGAGAGGGGCAGGGGGAAGAATGAGGGGTGGTTCGGGGCTGCTGGGGGCTGCTGGGGGCTTGGAGAGCTGGCTGAATGCATGGGAAGGGAGCGAGAGGCCGGCGGCTGTGCTGGGAAGAGAGGCAGCGGCTGGAGAAGGCCGGGGAAGAGGTGACAACGACTGGAACAATGGTGGAAGGCGACAAAAGGCTCACCAGAGGGCGGATGTGGCTGATGGAGGGTCTGGCGTCGACACCAGCAACGACGGTAGAGGCTCCCGTCATCGGCACCGGGAGGGGGAGGCGTCGACACCTCCTAGACCAAGCGGTTCTGCTTAAAACCTAATATCTCGATACCCCTTTCATGCAGCTATTGGGAGATATAAAGGGGGTGGGGGAGTTAGGTTAAGAATATCCAACGGCCACTATCGTTCGATGGATACTTTAACATAACTCTCAAAATACAAATAAAAAAATAAAAGAAAATACATAAAAATGTGAAAAATCGTGACGAACGCGATATCGATCTCCGATCATCTATCTGCTGATCCAAAAGTCGTCGATCTCCATCAATCTCCCCGGTTCAGAAACATTCATCTCTGGTGAATGGAGACTATATGCTCCCAAAGCAAGCTAGGTAAGACTCTCTATCGCTCCCGGTAGAAAGTGTCTCTGCATAAGGTCATCATACCACTGAAGTAGCCGTGACTCCCATGTAGTAAGCAAGCCGTAACAAGAGTGAAGGGTAGGGATATAATGGTAATGGGTAGAGTTGTAGTGGAGGTCCGGGGGGGGGGGGGGTACAAGAGAGACTATAGTGATGGTGGAAACTGAAGCTAGAAGGGAAGGCTAGGTGGCTCCACATCTAGAGTCAAATCCTCAATATTGAGAACTGGATGAACGGCGTATTCCTAGTAATATTAAGCTTGAAAAATTTGACTCAGACTCCCTCATGACAATGTATGGATCTATTCGCCTAGCATTTAAATTCATAACTGTCCCCAATGGGAACCTCTCAAATAATGTGCAAATCATCACCCAACCACCTTCTTTGAATATTCGTTTTCTCATGTGCTTACCGACGCAAGTTTTAAAATGTTCATTATTTAATATAACTTTACGTCGGAATATGACTTGCAAACCGTGCAACAGATGCAAATGCAAAACGGCAAACTCAATAGACTTACTAAATGCAGATTTTACGTGGCAGTGGGAGTTCCTAAAATGGGTGATTTATCTGGCGGTTCCTTGGGTGGGGTGTAGAAACAATCGTCGAGTGTACGGTGAACACCTAGATACCTAACAGAGGCATCAGTAGTGAGATATAATATCGTGGAATGACAACTATCTCTCAAGAGGCGTGAATCATCAGGGGACTCACCAGATGGTTGATAGAAAATTTCAATATGGAAGGAATATCCCGAAGGAATGTCGAAGATAACGACATAAGTATGTAAATCAGGTGGTTCACCTGGCGGTGCGTACGTAAATTCATCGTGAATGTGATGATCTAAAAGGGCGTGTGAGACAAGGACACAGGGATGTAACATCATAGTTGGTTGAACGTTACCTAAAAGAAAGAACTCCTCAAGTGGCTCTTCAAAATTCTCAATGGGGGGCTCATCAAAATATTTATTCATTGCAGGATGATCCTTGAGATGAATGCCATCGATCTTAGTAGTGTCATCGACCTCAAGAGGGAAAGAGACAGCTACTACAAAGTCTATGCTAAGCTCTCGACCTCACTCAGGATATGAGTTGCCACAATAATATGGGAAAGCTCAGGCTCGCTCTTAGTCGGGATCATAGGAAATGAGTCAGAATCAAAAGGTGGATCACTCGTCGGACTTAGTACCTCACTGGGGGTGAGAGAAATCAGTCTCAGGTACCACTTTTATCGTGTCTGATGGGTCAAGAGTAGCCAAAATGGTGGCTTCAGAATGGAAGAGACTCATATTGGTGAGGTCAAGGTGGTCATCCACCCGACTACCTCTAGTGGATCTCAAGGACTGCTCATAATGAAGCACGAGATGGAATACCTGCTCGAGAGACTCAGAGTAGTGATATGTCAACTTAGATCGGAGCCCAGACCGAAATAGGGAAGCGGTCATAAATGGCTCCTCTCGGATGTCACTCATCACTCATCAAAATGATCTCGATAATCAGCGACGAACATGGATCCTTGCTGAAGGGAGAATAATTGCACGAGTAGGCGACTCCGATAGGATGCTGGTAAATACCTCTGACATAAAATATGCTTAATATCATCCCAACTAGTGATGCGGTGAAGACGTTCTCGCTCATGGGTCCTCTCAATGCTAAGCCAATATGCCCTCACATGATCTAGCACGATCTCTCGATACCCCTTTCATGTGGCTGCCATTCTTATCATGGCGTCAAGGCGAACCAAGGCGAGCCCCGGGCGTCTGGACGCCAAGGCGACAAGGCGGACGCCAAGGCGACAAGGCGGACGCCAAGGCGACAAGGTGGACGCCAAGGCGACAAGGCGGACGCCTAGGCGACAATAAGGCGAGAAGTCGCAAGGCGACAATAATTTTTTTTTTAAAATAATAACACAAAAAGACAGCGGTTCTTCAGTTAATCGCTGTCTATAGTGCTATAGACAACGGTTAAATGAAGAACCGCTGTCTATAGTATATAAGCTGTCATTATAGACAGCGGTTACATATAACCGCTGTCTATAGATATTATAGACAGCGGTTTTGTAGGTTAACCGCTGTCTATAATACTATAGACAACGGTTAAAAGTAACAACCGCTGTCTATAGTTTTTTTTTTAAACGCAACAACATTCAGCATTCAGCCAACACAGTATTTTTAAACTGCAAGTCTGCCACCCAACATGAATCACAACAAGCCCAAGTCAGTACTCACTAAGTATTCAGCAACATGTAAATCTAAAGTTTGACACATTGAAAAGCAATTGAAAAGCAAAAGAAAAGAATACATTTCATAAATATAATATAAACAAGCACAAGTTTCAAACTTGACATATCAAATAACTTGAGATCAAGAATACATTTCATGAATGAACATTGTTTTTAGATCAATTAGAATCATCATCTAGTAAATCATTATTGACATTGCAGGTGCTGGGTTGGTTTGAGGCACTTGTCATTTGCCCATAATTATCTACAAGATCTTCATCATCATTTGCAACTCTAAAGTGATCTAAATCTTCATCCCCTTCAGCTATTAGTTCAAGATTAGCTCCACTTCGTAAATTTCTAGCCCCGGTTCCAACAGCTCTCTCTACAGCTTCCCATGTGAGATCATCATCATCAAAAACTAGAGTATCATCTGGTTTGTTTATCATCCACTCATTACTCCAATCTAGCTCATCAAGCACTAAAGGGTTGTAATTTCTTCCCTTTTCACGTCTTTCTTGAAATCGTGCTTGTAGACGACGATTGTATTGGATGTATACAAGATCATTAAGCCTTTGATGCTCCAATCTATTCCTTTTCTTTGTGTGAATCTGAAACAACATAATTGCAAACTAGTTAGTAGTACTTACTACTTAGTACTCATTAGATATTTGTAAATAATTTTAATTTTATATGTATATTGATTATTGAATATTTGTATACTTACAAACTCAAAAGTACTCCAGTTGCGCTCACAACTAGAAGAGGAACAACATAAGCCAAGTATGCGCAATGCTATCTTTGTAAGTTCAACATTCGGTCCTCCATGTGCACCCCACCAATCCACTATTTATTTAAGACGAATATAAATTATTTAACAATTAACATACATATAGTTTAAGAAAATATAAAAACGCAATCAATACTTACTTGGATTTAAGGTAGTTCGTTGCCTAATAGCCATAGGCTTTCCAAAACTATTTCGAGATGCTTTATAGTTAGTGCCTTGTTCTGCGATCTTGTCTTGCAAGTGTTGATCAGACACTAGTCTTGCAATAACGTCATTGAAAGCATCTTGAAATTTACAAGCATCATCATTATGTTTTTCCTCATATTCAAAATATTTGCTTGGATTTAAAAACAAAGCCGCCCTATACAATTTTTGCTCCATTTGATTTGTCCACCTATTTTCAACAATGTCGATAATTTTTTTATATAACCTTTCTTTATTATCAAAATGTTCTTTGATCCTTTGTTTTGCCTCTTCCATTGCCACATAAACCTCAGGCATAGCTGGTCTTTCATCTCCATCTACTAACCGCAAAACAACCATCAATGACTTTCCTCCTTTGAGGCAATCTCTTACTCCATTCCAAAAGACAGTTGAAAGTATTACTTCAACAACTTGTTTTCCGGCTTCGGTTTTTGCCAAATTAGCAGCATTCTACGAAGGCGAGACAAAGAATAATTTCAGCTTCTCCTCATGCTTAAGCACACTTTGTAGAGTAAGGAATGATGTTGCAAATCTAGTCACTGAATGCCTCACTAGATCACCACCTATTGTACTCCTTACTGCATCAAGTAAACGAGTGTGTCTGTAGATGAAATTTGTAATCATTCTTGCCTTTTTATCACCATTTTGTTTTGTTGAAGCTTTCCAATGTCTTCTAGCATGAGATCAATGCAATGAGCTGCACAAGGAGTCCAGAATAGAGTGGGTCTTCTCTCCATTAAAATTCTACCCGCTGCCTTGTAATTTAAGGCATTGTCAGTTACTACCTGCATACAAGTATACAACATAAGTACATAACTTTGTATATATCTATAATCTATACTCTACAGTTGTAAACTATTGAACATGAAGTACTATGTTCAATTTACCTGGACAACGCAATCTGTTCCAATCTCTCTAATCTTACTATCAAGCAACTCTGATAGCATTGTAGCATCTTGAATATGACCGGATGCATCTACGGAACCCATAAAATAAGTTCCCTCCGGACAGTTGACTAGGAAATTTATCAAATGTCTCCCTCTCCTATCTGTCCAACCATCTGACATAAGAGTGCAACCGTATCTCCTCCAATATGCTTGATATTTTGTCTTCATCTCGTTAACTTTCTCTTTTGTGTTTAGTAACAAAGGAACCCGTAAATCATGATAACTAGGGCCTTTATAACCAGGCCCATATTGTCCAACTGCTTCAAGCATGATTTCAAAACTTCGTGCCTTTGCAGCATTGAATGGAATTCCACATTCATAGAACCAATCAGCAACATACCCATCAGCTCTCTTTTTCTCTTCAGGAGATCTAAAACATCTCTCAATAGTTGTTTGTGCAGGTCCTTTAGCACGCCTATCATCAACAACATCTTCAGGTGCACGTCTCATATGAGCATCCATAGGGCCTCTCTTTTGTGGAAGGTGGATTACTTTTCTCTTTTTGGCACTTGTCCCAGAACTTGGGACAAATGAAGATTTAGCTGTAGATAATGTCAGGGATATTTGTGAACCTAACAGCTCAACTTCTTGTTCACTCTCATTATCATCATCAGCATTCAAATCGACCTTGCCCTTTTTTTTGTCATTTAGAGCTGCATACATTTCAGTTGCTATGTCCGAAGTAGTCTTCATACATTTTGATACATCACCATACCCGCCACACAAGTGTTGTTTCAACCTTTTGACTCCACCTTTAATCAACCGATCACACAAATTACATTTAACTGTATTTTTATCCTTTATGTCGGGCCAATGCCCATACTTCCATCCAGGATCCTTTGACTTTGCTTTTCTTTTAGGGTCAATTTTTGGATCAACATCATTGCTATCCACGGATGGAGCAAGACTGTTGTTGTTTAGGTCCTCCATCTTTCACAAACTACATCCATAGAAAGAAGAGTTATGTCGGGCACATAACAAAGTGAATAACTACTAAATAGTTCTAAAGCTAAAGAAATCATCATCCATCACATATTCACATGACTAACATATAGTTCTATTTCTAATTTTCCACAATCCACATCTACACAAGTATAAAATAACTAAACAATGCAAGTATCTTTCAACTTTCAGTAACACAATTAGTGATTATATAATCACAAATCAAATTTCGCATATAATCAATTTTTTCTTTGGAAAATTCCGCCACTCCATCATAGAGCTGTCTCTGCAAATACTGCAATAAAAAAATATTTGTTAAAAATTTAAAATCAATTCAACGTAATTATAAAATCAATCCAATCAAACTATATGCAGTTAACTTACCAATGATGACAATGTCGTACTCCTAAGAGCATCAACTATGTCAATCATGTAGCACATGATATAATAGCCACACTGAATACTATCCGGTTGTTTTGGGCACTAAAATAATAAACAAATAGTAAAAATTTAATTTAGAATTTTAAAAATTAAAAAAATTATATAACATATACTCTTATAGGCTATAGCAGTATAGCTTACCGGAGTCCACATTAAAAACTTTGGTGTTTTGTGAACACCGTATTTCCGATCCTTTGCCAAATCCTTAAATACACTTTGTAAATCATAAGAGTATAAACAAATTAGTTTATGGCCGAATCTAAATTCCAAATATGAAAAAAAATAATTAACAAACTTACAGTGTAATGACATTTTTAAGATCGTCGCGCACCTCACGATGTAAGGGATCTAGCCAATAAATTGTACTTTTACTGAAATCAATAATAGCCAACATCCAATGTTCTCTGTGTAACAAATGAAATTATTATTAACTAAATTAGAATAAAAAAACAATAATCATAAATCAATAACAGTAATACTTACGTATTATAATAGGGCAAAAATAATAAAGAATCTGGTTGGAGTTGCGTAAGCCTGGTTTTCAGATCTTGAGTTCGTGATTTCAAATGAGCCTTGACAAATTTATCATTTAGAGCATAAATGGATGTTGGATTATATAAAGATACATTTCTTTTGTATGGAAATTTCTTTAGTTCTGAATCTATGTATCTGCAAAATAACATGCAAATTTAGAATCAATATACATATAATCATTAACCCTTAATTTATAATATCATTATGTGAAACTCATTATTCACTACTCACCCTATACATGCAAGTACGATGTCAACTCCAATTTTTTTCATATTAAGAAATTCGTACAACATTGAATTCTCGAAGTATGTACGTGTTGATTCAGGAGTCCCAAATATATTTGGATCAAAGACCAGAGATATTGCTTTATTTTCATTCTCCATCGTAGTAATGAAATGTGGTAACATGGTAATTCTCTCATTTGTATTCTGTCGGAATAAAAAACATTAATATTTTGGACATCAATATTAACAACATAAAAATCAAAATTACTAATCATAAAAGTATAAATGTTAACTACATAAATTTATAATACCTCATGTGAAGTTCCAGGCTCAATTGATGTTTCAGGCTCTTGATGTGATTGTGAAGCTAGTACAAGTGTTTGGACAAACCAAAAATAACAAGTTAACAACATAATTATTAGGTACCTATTCAACAAAAAGAGAGCATGACATTTCATAAAATTATAAAAATTAACACATAAATGCATAATAATACATTAATACCTGAGAAGTTTCAGTTCTAGTACCAAACATGCGCATAATTTCATTCATTTGATCTCTCATTCTATTCATCTCTGTTGCCTGATCTTCATATTTTTTCTTCCACATTTCTTCTTGTTGACTTAATCTTTCTTCCACTATAGCTTCCACATCTGTTATGTGAGCCACTGACGTCTCGCGCCGCCTATCATTTTTGAAATAACTTTTAATGGTGGAAAACTTGCCACCAGCTCTAACTCTGCCCGGATGTTCTTTGCCTAAAACAGAGGCAAGGATATCATCTCTTCCTTGAGTTCCTTGTGTCACTGTTTCAGCACTCTGGGACTCTTGGCTTGACAACTCATCCTAAGCAAAATCAATAAATGTTAATGCAATTAAAGAAATGAAATTTTAATAAATGATGAAATGATAAGTTGATAACTTAAACTTACAATTTTGGCTGCCAAATCAGCTGCCTCTTGACTAATGTATTCACCGGTCTTTCTTTTGTGACCAACTTTCCATAGCTCTGCACGTGAAATTGGTGCAGTTGCACCTTGTTCAACCTTGACAGTAAAATGCAAATAAATTATTATTTAAATTATGATAAAAACTAATTTTAAAACAAAAAATACGAGAGAGAATTGCTGAGAAGTAGAGAACTAATACCATCATTTTTTGTAATCCAGCATAATCCTTCCTTGAAGTAGTATGAAAAGCCTTCTGTGCTTTTGCTCTCTCTGTATTAGCCTTACTAAACTCCTATACAAATAAAGTATTTGTTAATAAAGGTAATAAATGTTATAAAACAATAAATTTACAAAGAAGTGAAGAACACATAACCATAGATTCCGGAGTGGTGCGATGGTCGACAAAAACTTTCCAGTCGTCTTCGGTAATAAAGTTATACTTAACAGGAACATTGTATCGATTCTCCAAATCAACATCTTTTACATAAGTGACATAAAGTTTGGATTTCCAAGACCTCCAACTTTCACCCATGCTTTTCATTAATTCATTGCGAAGAGAACCAATATTATCAAAATAATTCTGAAAATAAAATACAATATTAATTAATAATTAACTAAATAACAAAGCTAAGTAATCACTTATAAGTTATAAAAAATTACGTACATTTAATTCTTCCCATATTCGATCTTTATGTTGTTTATCAACCTTCTTCCATCTAACATATGTAATTGGCACATGACATCTCACTAGAGTACCAATATAACTCATTAATTTATTTGTTTCAGAACCGGGAACAATGCGACCATCATCATCCACAGGAATGGTAAGCTTCTTCCCCTCTAGACTAAGCTTATGCAATTCAAACATTTTTGTGTAGCCTCTTCTTGACTTTGCGGAAGATCTTTTATCACTCATTTTCCTGTAACAAAAAAATCCTAAAAAAACCCTAAACCATCCAAAATTCCTACATAAAATTCAAGTGTAAATGTGTAATAAACTAATACCATTCCATCACTCAACCACACATATATATTGGCTACATTCATGAGAATATATAGAGAAAAAAATATGAGCAAATAAAACAACCATTGCATCATCAACTCATCATTCATCAAGGTCTAAAAATCATGAGAATATATAGAGAAAAAAAAGAAAATCTCCAAGGCTTAGGGTAAAAAGAAGATTGGTAGAAGAATAATATACCTTCGAAGAAGAATCGCAAGATCGAACAATGGAGGGCCTGAATATTTCCGAAAATCACCTGTAGGGTTTCGCACAGAGCAGCGACACAGTAAGAAGTAAAAACGGCGAGGTAAAATCTAATTTCCGGGTTTCGGGTATATATAGATAGAATAGATAGCGGTTAATGTTAAAAACCGTTGTCGTACCTCCATTCGACAGCGGTTATATATACAACCGCTATCTAATGTAGGTTAAACCGTACATTAGACAGTGGTCGTATATATAACCGTTGTCTATTCTATCTTCGACAGCGGTTCTATATATAACCGCTGTCTAATGTACGGTTTAGCCTACATTAGACAACGGTTTTATATATAACCGCTGTCTTTCCAAGTATAGACAGCGGTTATATATATAACCGCTGTCTAATGTACGGTTTAGCCTACATTAGACAGCGGTTGTATATATAACCGCTGTCTTTCCAAGTATAGACAGCGGTTATATATAAAACCGCTGTCTAATGTAGGATTTTTTTTAAAAAAATAAGGCGGCTGTCGCCTTGTTTTCACTTGGGCGCCAGGACGCCTAGGCGTCGCCTAGGTGACGCCTAGGCGACGCCATGATAAGATTGGTGGCTGCTGGGAGATATAAAGGGGGGGGGGGGGGGGGAGTTAGGTTAAGAATATCCAATGGCCACGATCGTCCGATGGATATTTTAACATAACTCTCAAAATACAAATAAAAATAAAATAAAATGCATAAAAATGTGAAAAATCGCGACGAACGCTATAGCGGTCTCCGATCATCCATCTGATGATCCAAAAGTTGTCGATCTCCATCAATATGTATTGTTAGAATATATATATATATATATATGGTTAATTGCTGGAATCTACCCTAGGAGTTTGCATAATAACAGGGATTTCCCCTCTATATTTCAAAATTATAAAAACCTCCTCAATTAGTTTGCTTAGTTTACTGAACCCCCCTATTCCATTAGAATTTTGGATGGAAAGGGATAAAATAAGCTAAAATATTTTTCGAGTTTACCCTTTGCAATACGTATTGAGTGTTGTTGTTGTTGTACCCTTTGCAATAAGTCAAAATTACAAATGATGAGTTGGTCAAAGGGTAAACTTGAAAAATCAAGTTAATATAAAGGATAAATTTTGAAAATAGAAAATATTCTAGCTAATTTTATCATTTTATGCACAGTTTTAATTTAGGGAGGTTTCGTAAATGGAGAAACTTATATGTGCGGTTTTTGTAATTTTGAAATATAGAGAGTTCATTGTAAGTATGCAAACTCCCAGGGAGGTCTTGGTAATTAACCATATATGTATATATAGACACACATTAACCATCTATGAATATAAGAATTTAGAAAATCAGCTTAGGTTATTTGGGAATATAGAATAATGGTCAGAAAATGCACATATTAGGCGAGTAGATAGAGATAATATCCAAGGATGTGGTAGGAGAAATGCTAAATCTAAGGTAATATAGATGAAATTTGCTTAAAATTAGTTGCATAGCCCGAGGTTTAATACCTCGGGCAACAATTAACATAAACAATGCAAGCCAAGTGTTCATAAAGACGATCAAATAGTTGGGATAATGTTTTTGATGATGATAATAATGTGATATCGATAGATATATTGTTACGGGAAAGAGGTTTTCGAACAGGAAATGAACGAAACGAACTCCAAGGGGAGAAACCCACTTGGCCAGCCCTAGGCTCCACTTAATTTCTGAATCCAAGATACAAGATACTCAAAACAAGAGAGAGCCGGGTTATATAACCTCTCTCGGTAAAAAGCATAAATACGATAATAAAGGAAATGCGGCAAAGAAATAAAATACATCAACTCGCGACCATGCCATATCAAGCAGGTGTAGTTCTCTTCGCTGGCCTACTCCTCCGAGAATAAACCCGCCATGTTGTCGATGCCCCTTCCTCTTGTCCATCCTCCTCTGTGTCCGCAACATATATCAAGTAGAGTATTCATATTACCAGATACATTTGAAGTTTCAAAATACAACCTTGTGTGAATGTAGGGTGCTTTAATAATTTTCCATGCAGGTTTCTCTAAAATGCTTGCCTACAATTGAATGGTACAACAACAACACTCAAGCTTTTATCCCACCATAGTGGGGTCGACTATATGGATCCTTTGTCGCCATTGCGCCCTATCTTTAATCATAGCTTCACTAATACCTAAGTACATCATATCTTTCCTTATAGTTTCATTCCAAGTCTTTTTTGGTCTACCCCTCCCCCGTTTAACATGTTTAGTGACTAAACTCTCTCAACGCCTAATAGGTGCCTCTAATGGTCTCCTATGTACATGTCTGAACCATCTTAAACGAGCTTCTCGCATCTTCTCTACAATTGGCGCCACTCCTGTCTTATCCCTGGTACATTCATTCCTAATTTTATCCAGTCTCGTGTGACCACACATCCACCTAAGCATTCTCATCTCCGCAACTCCCATTTTTTGCTCATCTACAATTGAATGGTAATATCTATAAAATTCACGTCATTTTATAATTGTTTAAAAACATTAAGCTAAAATACTAGAAACTATGATTAATTTGAAATTGGAGAGACCGAGTAATCAAATTATTAGAGAAAAATTGAAATGTATAAATTTCAGCATACCCAGGAACTAAAAACAAAAATAATCCAGTGCAAATCTGGTCTCAAATGCTTTCACTGGTAATCAAATATTAATTTTCTGAAGCTCCAATGTTCTTTGTAGGGATTTAATTTGGAAGCTTTTCAAAAATAACCATGGAATTTATATCTTTATGTCAAGATTTGAGAAAAATGAAATATTATGCTTTAGTTAAGAACACTTTCCGTATTTGTGTTTGATGTCATACACACTTATGCTTCTTACTGATAAGTGGAGTGATCATGATAAATATAGATTGACACAATTTGCGTTATGTTATATGTTACTCTTAAAGAAAGAGAATTTTGCCTATTCAGCAAATCACTTGTTTTATAATATTGTGCTATAATGTGTTATGGGCCGGGCCCTGGGACTCTGGGACTTTGGGCTTTATCATCCTCTCCCGCCCCCAGGGTTTTGTCCCTCCCATAACAGGCCTGCGGACCATACACCCCAACCCCTTTCGGCACGTGTTCTCGTCACCGCGGGTTGTTGAGGCGGGTGCTTGATCCCCCGACCTCCTTGATATGAGCCCTTAACGCCAGCTCATATCATCCAACTGCACTGGTAAAGCCCAGAGTCCCAGAGTCCCGGGCCCCCGGCCCATAACATAAAAGTGCAGTGCAGTTGGATGATATGAGCTGGTGTTAAGGGCTCATATCAAGGAGGTCGGGGGATCAAGCCCCCACCCCAACAACCCGTGGTGCCAAGAACACGTGCCGAAAGAGGTTGGGGTGTATGGTCCGCGGGCCTGTTATGGGAGGGACAAAACCCTGGGGGCAGGAGCGGATGATAAAGCCCAGAGTCCCAGAGCCCCGGGTCCCGGCCCATAACATAATGACACTATTATATTTATGCTATGGTCTAGTGCAAATCGGCCTTAACTAAGTACAATGTACTCACCACAACTTGGTAATTTTCATCATTCTGTAGGTTTGTTTGATTCAAATATAAAAAAGAATGTTGCTCATGCCAAATAACTGCAGTTAAATTGGCTATCTTTACTTTGTAGTAGTTTTGAAGTTCTGCCAAGAAATTTAACTACGAAGTAAGTCATTTCCTTCTTGCATGTAAAGTTTTTGACAGAGACAGTACATGTGAAGTTTTCCGACAGAGATGGTACATGTGAAGTTTTCCGACAGAGATGGTACATGTGAAGTTATTGACAGAGATGGTACATGTGAAGTTTTTGACAGAGATGGTACATGTGAAGTTTTTGACAGAGATGGTACATGTGAAGTTTTTTACAGAGATGGTACACGTGAAGTTTTTGATAAAGATAATAATGGTATAAAGCTACGATTCCAACCCCAACGAATTTGACAAAATCATTTGAAGAAAATGTCATGCGATATATGGCCCTAATAGTTAACGTACCATTTTCTGTAATTATCTTGGGTAAAATTAAGCAAGTTCATTTTTAGAATCAGACTCTGGAGCAAGTGGTAGTTGAGTTTCAACACTCGCTAATGTTACCCTTCCTACTCCAATTTCTTTTGGCTTTTGGGCATTGAGCTTCTTCCACCAATTATGCTGTCAATGTAACACGAAACATGCTTCACGGTTATGTTATATGTTTATGAAGTGAGTGCAATCACTTGTTAGATAGTTTTCCCTTCGTACTAACTTTAAACACAATAATAACTCATGGTGTACCCTTTGAATCACTAGGTATACAATTAGTCTTATATCTTCCCGTCGAACACAAGTATAAGCCTGCATGAGGGTAAGGAACGAATGCAATTGATGTACTTCACTTTAAACTTATTTAGTCCATAATTTATTCCATAAAAAAATTTGCCTTCTTGCAGGGGCTTGTATTACTCAGTATATCATTAGCGCATATCATTGGATTTTGGATGTTGAAACTAAACTTCCTTCCATAGGTTTCAAAGTAGTATAATTCAATGAATCCCCTAGCTTGTCATATTTTAGCCATATATTTCTTCTATTCATATACCTGAGATGTTTTAGTTCCATCAAAATAAATGGTAACAATTAGCTCTCATACCTATTTCATCATTGAACCCAATTAATCAACCATCCTTTCATAATAAAGTTTCTCGTTCTCTATTTTTTAAAGGGTTGGTCCATAAAATTTGGCGGAGATCATCATTGATATATCCCGATTTTTTTGAGATTTACATTGCAACAACTTGGGACCACAATGTATAGTTTGTACCGTCTAGATTGTACTGATTTGTGCAGCAACCGAATCATAGTTTGTTATTGGGATTTGGTTCTGAATGTGGTCATGATTAGAATATTGGCTTATTTTTATTGTCAGGTCATTAAGGATGGAGGTTAAGGACTCGTCTTTCCGAATTTAAGATCCATCAAATTGATTGATGCAACCATTATTTCTAAGTTTTTGATTAGGAATGAGATGTTGCAAGGATTCAGGAGCACTTCACGGATCTTTGCTCTCTCTATTGGCGTCTCGATGGAGAAGGTGGCTTGAAATATATGGAATTGTTTTTGATCTTGTAGGAGAAGAATAAGGAGGTGACTGGATCTTGTTTGAGCTTAGCTGAGAGGAGATTATTAACTGTTGGTCTTAGTATGTACTGGATTGAACCAAAACATACAATACCTCAGATATTCTGGGCTGACTCGTTATATAATATCCTTTAAGCTAGTTATATTTGTACTATTTATCATGTTGTAAAATTGATCAAGTACTTAATGGCAACAAATTGACATTGCTCTCCTTGTCCCCAAGTCATTAGCCTCCTATATCTCTCTTGCTGGTCAATCATAAGCTATTTTCAGTTCTCCAAGAAGAACATGCTAGAGCCTTTCCGTGACTTGTAACTGTAAGCGAAGAAAACCTATGGTGTTTTCTTCTTTATGCTAAGGCATGTGGGGATTGTATTGAAGAGAAAGCTTAAAGCTATTTTTCTATGCAAACCATCATGCACGCCTTGAATATCATGCTGCAAAAGAGAAAAGTTGTATCAGGACTTCTTGATTCTTTTTATATCATGGCACATGACAAACTAGAGGAATATACAAGATAATTTTTTGTAAAATTACAAGACAACTAATTTTTTCTTACATATAAAATAATTTAAATCTCTCCTTTCCTCTCTCACCAATGCTCTGGATGCTGAATGAAGGAAGCATGGTTATGTGCACATAAATCAAAATGGATTCTTGGGTCTGCCCTCTCTGATGTCTTTGGCTTTGATTTGAGGGCATGATTCCGCAGCAAACACGACGGTATTGGGGGCCACTATTTCAGGGGTACTCTTTGAGCAGCCACTTTGTGCATTTATTGTCAAAGGTTAGGTCTTTCTCCTTTGAGAGAAGGCACTTTGTGCATAGTGCCAAAGGTTAGGTCTGTTTCCAATCTTCCCCCGCCCATACCCCCTATGATTGGGGACTATATGGGTTTTGTTGTTGTTGTTGTCTCCTTTCCTCTCTCTCTCAATGTAAATGTCTGTCTAGATTTCTAGTATTGCATACCTCTTCCCTATATATACATGCATGCATACGTACATACATTGATATATGTGTGTGTGTGTCGATATAGCCGCGTGAGTGCATTATATGTTGATATATTCGCCACCTATGACTTTGTTAGTGATCATGACTATTGATACCCCTCAACATATATTTTTTGCCATTTTAGCCAGCATTTTGTTTCCAAAAAACTTATGGCATAAATCACCCAGACCCATTTGATGGCCGAAATGATATTCTGTAGCCAATGAAAAATCAAATGTTGTGTGGTACTATCAGTTGTGTGTGTGTCCTCACATACTGATACCAACAACCCCTCAACATCTCTCTCTATATGCGTGAGTTTTTTTTAGTAGCTCATATCAATTTATAGCTGATCCAACCATGCTTGTAGCTTTGTCTAATTTTTCTGTCTAATTTTTCCATCTAATGCCATGCATTTTTGTATAATAGGCATTTCCATTTAATTCTTGCTTAAATTATGATATGATAATATTAGGAATGTTTCCATAGCTCCATATTTATTGTTTTCATTGGGATTTTTGGTAATTGAAGGTGGAGGGTCATGCCCAAAGTTCCATGAAGTCCTGGTTTTAAATTTTGACTGATGCAATTTAAAAAAAAATCAATTTAGAGCTTACCATATGGGTTCTTAGACTAAGTTTTACTTAGTCAACTTGTAAAGTAAGTTCACTAGGGCTCCGTTTGGGGGGGCTTATTTTTCACCGGTCAAGCGGTTACGACCGCATGAACCGGACCTTAATTTAAGGTCCGGTTCATGTGGTCGTAACCGCTTGACCAGTGAAAATAAGCCCCCCCAAACAGAGCCTAGATCTTTACTAGATTTCAGTACAAAAAGTAGTTTAAATTGCTTTGTCAACATTCTAAAATTGTGCCTTCAATGGACAAATAATTACTATATTTAGTTGAAATGGCCGTTGTGCTCTCATTTAGAGATGGTCTTTGATTTTAGGCTGCTTTTCTCTTGACAGTGATGCTAATCGGACAAAGGAAACCCTTAAAGTTATGCAAGAGTATGCAAAGGAATTTTCACTGGCTGAAGTTCATTTTATTCCGAGCTTCTATTCTATTGCCTCAATGGATGGTCAGACGGCTGAACATCTGCAAAAGGTTATATGTCAGTACTCAAGGGATGACATGCTCACAGTAATGTGAGTCCCATTTTTAAAAATGTGATGCTTAATACGTTAAAGTTTAAAATGTATATTTTGGAACATTTTCTGTGCTTTGCCTTTTTTTTGACTTAGTATTTAATGAAGATTCAAAAATTATAAACCTTATGCACTTATTGATTGCTCGATGTAGATCAAAAAGTCCATCAAAAACAAACATGCGTCTTAAGAAGAACAACCTGAAGGATGAAATTTGACTTTAAGTTTCAGTTTATTTTATTAAAAGCATGTATTTATGATGTTATCTCAACTTAATTTTTATGGGTATCCTTTAGCCTATGTGCCTTTTTTATATACTTTCTTTTTTTACTATGGTCTTGGCTTTTTGGTAGGCTTTCTAATGTGGGACTTTTTATATACTTTTCTTTCTTTGTTTCATTTGGTCTTGGCTATTTGGTAGCATATGTTTTTTGATGTGTTCTCATGAGATTACAAACCTCTAGCACTCTCACTCTATGCACCTTCAGGGCCCCTTAAGCCAACCACGGTCTTCAAGTTGTGGAGTACTTTTGCTAATTTTCCTTGCGGAGTATTAACCAACGGCCGCTAACATCACCTAAACAATCTTTTACATGTTAGTTGCAATACGATTATGTACATTTTTTTAAATTGATAAGAATATTATATACATTTAAACCCCTCTAGCTGCGAGACAGAGAAGACATTATCTTTAATCTTGTTTTTACTCTTCTATATCCTTTCTTCTTGGATCTTCTCTCTTGCTCAAAAAGATATCCTATTATTTGGCCTGACCTACCTCCCATCTGCCTAACATTGCAGATTGTACATGTTTCAAGAAACTAGAGGATGTATTCACAGACTTCACTGATTCCCACACATCTGACATTGTTTAGATCTCATCTATCCTCTCCTCCATTGTTGTTACCATGATATCCTTGGAAGGGAAACTCGACCAGCTTCACATCAGTGGCTCACGCGACTTCAACCTCGCTTTAAACAATCTGGTACTGTCACCACCATGCCATAACCACCCCCATCCAGCTGAAGTCTTCACGGTTTGATCCAAAGCTAACCAGTTATTATTCCACCCCAAAACAACTAATAAGCAATGCCTCACCATCACATTCTTCTATACAGATGGTCCGACTTTGGGCTTATTCTAACTGATGCACAACTAGCAACAATTTTCATCTTATGATGCTTTTATGGTGTCCCTCGATACATATTTTTGTTCCTTTGGCCGCATTGAATACCAAGAACGTTTTACTAACACATTCTGAATTGAAGTTTGATTATCAAAACACTTTTGAAGCATTAGCCAATCATAACATGCCTCCTTAACGCTTCCTTGTAAGAATATGTAGTCTTCTTCACCCAGACTTATGTCAAATGCCCGGGCCTTTCAACCAATCTCTCTCTCCCAAGTCTTAGGTCACGACAAACAACATAACGAATTTATTTTGGAGCTCCACCGCAACACATTTTGCTCATTGCCGTCTTCCAATCACAACATCTCACTCCCTAAATCAGCCACCTTTCAACCACCTCCAATAAACAATCCTATTGCTATACCGATTTACTACTCAACCCCCGTCGAGATGCAAAATCATCGCGAACATGCACTTATCTTAGAATGCGATAAAATACTCGATTAAGAAATCATTTGGATACTTCCGAAATGATGCATATCATACTATATTTACTATCATAAAGAAGAGAAGATGACAACCGTTGAAGGATAAATTGTGCGTGGAGCTTTGAGGCAAGATCTCACCAGAGGAAAAATAAGTGAACAGGAATACTGGAGGACCCCCCACACACCAGGAAACACACTTTCTGATGGAGATCGACGACTTTTGGATCATCAGATGGATGATCGGAGACCGCCATCGTGTTCGTCGCGATTTTTCGCATTTTAATGTATTTTGTACCGGACTTCTAGGAAGTGAGACAGGCGGCCTGGATGAGAACTAACAACATAGGCGGCTGAAGGCTCACAAAAGGGAGAAGGC
This sequence comes from Dactylorhiza incarnata, assembly GCA_033032865.1. NCBI lineage: Eukaryota > Viridiplantae > Streptophyta > Magnoliopsida > Asparagales > Orchidaceae > Dactylorhiza > Dactylorhiza incarnata. The sequence continues at coordinate 2,794,092 of JAWHQI010000123.1, read as the reverse complement.
GGCTGATGGAGGGGCTGGCATCGGTACCAGCGGCGGTGGTAGAGGCTCCCGACGTCGGCACCGGTGGTGGTGGTGGTGTCGACACCTCTGTAGACCGAGCGATCTCTTCTCAAAACCTAAACTCTCGATCCCTTATTCATGCGGCTGCTGGGAGATATAAGGGGGGGGGGGTGAATTATGTTGAAATTATTCGATGGCCACAATCGCTCGACGGATAAATCAACCTAACTCTCAAAATACAGGTAAAAAAAAGCATAAAAATGTGAAATTTCGCGACGAACGCGATGGCTGTCTCCGATCATCCGTCTGATGATCCAAAAGTCATTGATCTCCATCATTATCCCGGCTCAAAAACATTCATTTTCGGTGAATGAAGACTATATGCTCCCAAGGCAAGGTATGTAAAACTCTGTCGCTCCATGTAGGAAGTGTCTCCGCATAAGCTCAATATACTGCTGAAGTAGTGGTGGATCCCATGTAGTAAGCATGCCGCAACAAGGGTGAAGGGTAGGGATATAATGGTAATGGGTAGAGCTGTAGTGGAGGTCAGGGGGTACAAGAGAGGCTATAGTGATGGTGGAAACTGAAGCTAGAAGGGAAAACTAAAGACCCCAAATTAGGTGGCTCCACGTCTAGAGTCAAATCCTCAGCATTGAGAACCAGATGAACATCCGTATTCCTAGTAATATTAAAAAAAGAGCAGCCCGATGCATAAAGCATCCCCGCGCAGCGAGGGTCCAGAGAAGGGTCCCACCACAAGGGTGAAATGTAGGCAAACCTTACCCTGCATTTTTTGCAAGAGGCTGCTTCCAGGACTCGAACCCGTGACCTCAAGGTCACACGACGACACCTTAACCGGTGCGCCATGTCTCAAAAAATTTGACTCAGACTCCCTCGTGATTGTGTATGGACTTATTTGCCTAGCATTTAAATTCATAGCTGTCCCCAATGAGAACCTCTCAAATAATATGCAAATCATCACCCAGCCACCTTCTTTGAATATTTGTGTTCTCATGTGATTATCAACACAAGTTTTAAAATGTTCATTATTTAATATAACTTTACGTCGGAATATGACATGCAAAGCATGCAATGGATAAAAATGCAAAACGGCAAACTCAACAGACTTACTAAATGCAGATTTTGCGTGTTAGTGGGAGTTCCTAAAAATGGGTGGTTTATCTGGCAGTTCCTTACGTGGGGTGTAAAAACAATTTTTGAGTGTACGGTGAACACCCATATACCTAACTGAGACATCAATAATGAGATATAATATTGTGGAATGACAAATATCTCTCAAGAGGCGTGAATCATCAGGGTGCTCACCGGGCGGTCGATAGAAAATTTTAGTATGGAAGGAATCTCCCGAAGGAGTGTCGAAGATAGTGACAAAAGGATGTAAATAAGGTGGTTCACTTGGTGTTACATATGTAAATTCATCGTGAATGTGATAATCTAAAAGGATGTGTGTGACAAGGACACAAGGATGTAGCATCGGGATCAGTTAAACGTCTCCTAAAAGAAAGAACTCATCAAGTGGCTCTGCAAAAGTCTCAACGGGGGGCTCATCAATGAGTTTATTCATAGCAGGATGATCCTTGAGATGCATGTCATCGATAATAGTAGTGTCCTCGTCCTTGAGAGGGGAGGAGACAATTACTACAAAGTTGAAACTATGCTCTCGACCCTCACTCAGATATGACTCACCACGACAATATAAGGAGGTTCAGGTGAACATGCATGCAAGGGCGAGTCAATGATCGGAGAAGGGGTAGGGAAATAAGACATCACGATAAGTTGCTCAGGCTCGCTCTCAGTAGGGGTCGTAGGGGATGAGTCAAAATCAAAGGATGGACCGCTCATCAGACTTAGCACCTCACTGGGGTGAGATAAATTAGTCTCATGCACCACTTTTATCGTGTCAGACGGGTCAAGAGTAGCCAAAGTGGTGGCCTCAGAATGGAAGGGACTCATACTGGTGAGGTCAAGGTGGTTATCCACTCGACTACCTCTAGTGGATCTCAAGGATTGTTCATAATGAAGCGCGGCTGGAATGTCTGCTCGAGATACTCAGAGTAGTGATAAGTCAACTTAACACGTATCTCAGTTCGAAGCCCAGACCGAAATCGGGAAGCAGTCATAGCTGTCTCCTATCAGATGTCGCTCCTCACTCCCAACTCATCAAAATGATCCTTAATACTTAGTGACGGAAGCAGATCCTTGCCGAAAGGAGAATAAATGCTCGAGTAGACAACTCTGATAGGAAGCAGGTAAATACATCTGACATAAAATATGCTTCATCTCCACCTAACTAGTGATGCGGTGAAGAGATTTGTTGGAAATATTGCCCTTCAATGTTCCCTAGATTTGAAGATGCAACACATACAATGCTAAGTGCATATTGTATTTGATAAGCCTCTTTATTTCATGCAAAATGCAGGCTTAAGTCAATCCAGACCTTGGAATAACACTTTGCTATTCACAGTCAAAAACCGCTGAGATATCAGTCTGGTCTCAGCTGAATCGCTGAGACTCAGCTGAATAGCCACTGAGAAGGAGTCTGTCTCAGCTGCGCAGATTTGGAGTAAACCGCTGAGAAGACTACCCGTCTCAGCGGATCCGCTGAGACAGATTCAAAAGTAAATGTTGCCCAGACGGGATCATGTCAGACGGGAGGGACAAGAAAGCAAGACAAAACGATCCTTAATACTCAGTGACGGAAGCAGATCCTTGCCGAAAGGAGAATAAATGCTCGAGTAGACAACTCTGATAGGAAGCAGGTAAATACATCTGACATAAAATATGCTTCATCTCCACCTAACTAGTGATGCGGTGAAGAGATTTGTTGGAAATATTGCCCTTCAATGTTCCCTAGATTTGAAGATGCAACACATACAATGCTAAGTGCATATTGTATTTGATAAGCCTCTTTATTTCATGCAAAATGCAGGCTTAAGTCAATCCAGACCTTGGAATAACACTTTGCTATTCACAGTCAAAAACCGCTGAGATATCAGTCTGGTCTCAGCTGAATCGCTGAGACTCAGCTGAATAGCCACTGAGAAGGAGTCTGTCTCAGCTGCGCAGATTTGGAGTAAACCGCTGAGAAGACTACCCGTCTCAGCGGATCCGCTGAGACAGATTCAAAAGTAAATGTTGCCCAGACGGGATCATGTCAGACGGGAGGGACAAGAAAGCAAGATAAGCTTTTCTATTCTTGTCCATGCTATGACATGACAATCCTTAGAGTCGTTGAAGATTGCTGGAGGTATAAAAGGAATAACTTTAGCAAATGGAAGAAGAAGAACACACACAAGACAACACTGAAAGTCGGCAAGGACATTGTAGAAGCTTTACTGATCTTCATCTCCTTCCTCTAGTGAAGTTACCTCTCTCAAGCTCAAGCAGATCAATCCAAGAGAGGTAGACAACTCTTGCTGATTCATTTCAGAAGAACAAGTTGATCTTCTTCCCTCTACAAAGGAAGAAGACCAGGTGGAGCAAGGACAAGACTGCTATTATCCAGTCCTGCTCCAAGGAAACTCTGCTGAGTTCTGCAACACAAGTATCAATCTGAAGGTTTATCTTATTCAAACTTGTGTTGTAATAGTACAATATATTATCTGTGTAAGAACATTTATGTTCTGAGCTGTAGGTCTGTGAGCCTGAGTTTGTAGGGATGGGTGCCTGAGGTCTAGGCTGTACTCCCGGCCTGAGTTGCAGGGCTTCTTGATAGGCCTGAGGTAGGTGACTAGGATTGTCACTGAGTTGTAAGAGTAGAGGCATTCTGAGGTGTAGAGTTGCTGGCCTGAGGTAGGGTTTTGGAGGAAACCTGAGAAGTCCTGAGGGATCTGTGTTGTAAGCTCTTTGTGCTGAGTTGTTGGAGGAGGTTGCCTTGTCTAACACACTGTTAGAAAGGTGTAGAGGGAAAGTGGATGTACCCAGACCTTGGGGAACCACTATAAATAGATGTGTGCTTTTCTGTGTTCTTTTCCACTTTGCTTAAACAACCTAAACAGTCAACTATAATTAGAAAAAAACAAAGAAACCTATTCACCCCCTTCTAGGTGAGTTAGATTACTACCAGGTTAACTATCAATGTTCTCGCTCATGGGTCCTCTCAATGCTAAGCCAATATGCCCTCGCATGATCTAACAATCGTTTCGCAAATTTTACGCGGCGCTCATTGAATAACTCAAAATGATCAAGGTAATATTCCATGTCCACGAGCCAAAAAGTAAAGGACTCCGGACTCAATGAGTCGTCAAAAGATGGGGCAACAATACAAAACTGACACTCGAGATCTCTCTCAAAATGGCGATCCTCATAATAATCATCCACGATCCGCTCGCGCGCTGGGATATGGACTGTGGTAATCATCATACTGATCGTCTCGTCTCTAGCATAGTGGGATCGCGTCGATGGATCAACACGATCTCTGAAAGTGATGTGTTGCGATCGAAAGTAATCATCGTAGTAACGTGAGGATCTCCCTGAAGGGACTCTATGGGAGCGGGTGTAAATGGACTCGGGATCCCTAAATAAAGAGGAATTTTGACGATACCTAGCCATGAAGGAACCTATAAACTATACTACTGCGTATTAAATTAAAGCCCGAACCTGACCTCTGATACCAATTAATGATGGAGATCGACGACTTTTGGAACATCAGATGGATGATCGGAGACCTCCATCGCGTTCGTCGTGATTTTTCACATTTTTATGTATTTTGTTTTATTTTTTTTTTACTTGTATTTTGAGAGTTAGATTGATTTTTCCGTCGGGCGATCGTGGACATCGAATGATTTCAACCTAGTTCCCCCCTCCCCATATATCTCCCAACACCCGCATGAAATAAGGGATCGAGAGTTTAAGTTTTGAGAAGAAACCGCTTGGTCTACGGAGGTGCCGACGGCTCCCTCTCCCGGTGCTCACGCCTGGAGCCTCTACCGCCGCCGCTGGTGCCGACACCAGCCCCTCCATCAGCCGTTTTCTCCCTCCTTTGATCCTTCAGCCGCCTTCTCTGCTGCTAGTTCTCGTCCAGGCCGCCCGTCTCACTTTCTGGAAGTCCGGTAAAACCCCTCCTTTTGCCTTGCCCCCTCCCAACCATCAAAATCCCAACGATCCCCTCCTAGCAGTCTCCAGCCCCCCCTTTCCTTTGTCCAGCGCCTCTTCCGGCCCCCACTCACCCGACAGCCACCCACAACCCCATAACTTCCTTCCCAGCAGCCTCCAGTCCCCTTCCAGCCCTTAACCAACCCTATTCCGGCCTCCATCCGCCCGACAGCCACCCACAACCTCCCTAAATTCCTTCCCCACAGTCCCCCACACTCCTACAACTCATTTTCAACCAATACCAGCCCCTCCATTCCCCCCACAACCTTTAAACATCACCTACCAACCACGACTATCCCCTATTCCCCTCCCACAATTCGCTAGCCGCCCTAAACAACCCCCGATCCCCTTCTTCAGCCCTAATTCAGCCCCAAACAACAACGTTTACACTTTCGGACAGCCCCTACCTCCGTCGACATCAATTACTTGGTGAGACTTTCTAGTGTTCATTTCTTCGCATTTTATGGATAACTTGTATTGTTAGTAATACTTGACTTCAAATAATTTTTTTTCCGTATCTCTTTATTGACGTGCAAAAAATTATTCGCTTCGCATTTTAATTTTAGTGCACTCTTAATTAACTTGTAATTGTTGTCTGCTTACTTTCATTGCAATATTTGTAATCAATTGCGACTCTTGCACGAGATTTTAAAATTAATTTGTTTAATTAATTGTGCGATGGAAAATACTTTCATGATTGAGTCATTGCATCGCATTAGGGTTATTCTTCATTAGTTCATCGGATTGTGTACTTGTATTCATTTGCATCTTCATTTTAAGGTTCGTCGTCGGTCAATTACATTCATCACATGCTCACGTGTGTTGCATTTAAGGTTAGGGCATCGTAAGTCCACATTCTATAGATTCGTCCTGCATCACTTTTCCTCTAAGAAGTGATGATTTCTTCGCCCCCTTTTGATGTAGGGTAGGCTACAGGGTGCACAGAATCTAGACCTCTAGGTGAAAATACAAATGTGACACAATGATCCTAAGGCTATAGGCAATGAAGCCGTCGGATACGACGACGAATAAACTTGAGCAATGTAACTTTTAACACCACACAATTAATTAATGGATGTTAATACAAGCATTTAATTCGGCGATTATTTAATGGCTTTCCTCCGCTCGGAGGGCTAAGGCTAAGCGCACGGCGAATAGATCCCGCCTGCAAGTTATAAGAGCACCGCAACAAAGTTATACAAATACGAATCCAAGTAAAGCACGAAAACAATCCAATAATAATGAAGATTCAAATTTTCCAATACATGAGAGGCTCACCAAAGTAGCTGGCTGACCGGGGCAATGAAGGCTTTGGATCCGGATGCGTAGATCGGCGATCGAAGGTGGAATTGGAGGCGTGAAGATAATGGCGGTGGCTGTCCTTGGCGGAAAATGGGGAGATCGGGCCGGAAATGGATAGATCCGGCCACTAGGAAGTAGATCCGGGTAAGGTGTGAGTAGATCCGATGTTTGAGAGCGGATCCGGGCTACATAAAGATGTATGACAGTGGGAATAACGGATCGGGGCTGGAAACTCTAGATCGGGATTGATCTAGGGTTTGTAGGCTATTTGGAAGTGGATCCACGAAGGGGAGGGAGGCTGCGGCTTGGGGGTGGCGGATCTGGAGGAGGTGGTGGCTATGGGATTGGTAGAGGGTTGCGGATGAACAGTGATGCAGATGAACAGTGTCGCGGATGAACAATGATGCGGATGAACATCACTGCGGATGAACAACACTGCGGATGAACAATAGTTTCGTGGGTTGTGGGGCTGCGGATGAGGGTTTCGGAGGGGGAAGAAGGAGGCAATGGATGTGTAGCACCTTGGGGAGGAGTTTGGGCGCCTAGGAGTCGTCACCTAGGGTTCCACGACGTCGGCGCCGTGGGGTGATCGCTGAGTTCCGGGATTTTCTTTCTCCAAAACCTGCAATGCCTCAAAACCAGCCACTACATGTCTATTTATAATAAAACAAAAGCTAGGGCATCCCACAATCGAGACTATGATTGATCGGAGGTGGGGCCACCCAAATACATCAAAACAAATGCAAAAATAAAAAACTAATATATCAAATCGATTTGCAACGCGAATCCGAACACATGCGGAGTCCGATCGTCGATCCGGGCATGCCATATATGGAAAGTTGCCAAATCAGCACCGAATGAGCCCAAAGCTCGTCCTCGCCTCTGCTCCGCATCACCTTCCCTTGACCTTAAGGATGTATACATACTATTACATGATCTGTCGGAATATGATAATGAATATGATAATATCTCTTGTAATATGTAAACCCTATATATAGGGGATCTTTGTTGTAATGAAATAGTTTTTCACGGTTCAACATGGTATCAGAGGAGTTCCGCGTGCCCTAGCCGCGTCTGCTCCGCTCAGTCCCGCGAGGTCCTCTTCCCTTCGATCCCGCTCCGCTCGATTCTCGCTCCGCTCGATCCCGCTGAGTCCCGCAGGGCTCCGCACAGGCGAGGCTCCCCGACCTCTTTTTTCTTCGCTTCGCACAGGCGAGGCTCCCCCGACGCGAGGCTCCCCCGACCTCGTCTCTTCCGCACAGGCGAGGCTCCCCGCACAGGCGAGGCTCCTCTAGCTCCGACCCGCCGATTTCTTCGGTCCTCGTCTCTTCCGGCACTGGCTTCCTGATGTGACTTCCTTTTCTTCTTTCTTCCGTCCTGCTACTTCCAACGCCTCCTTCTCTCTGGGTATCTCCATGGAGTGGATCTTCTCCTCCTATTCCTTCATTTTTCTGATGCCCTACATCTCGGTCTAATTCCAGATTTCTATTCCTGTGCAAACATGCCGAGCGGCACTGATTCTCCCTCTTCTGGTGTTGCTCCCCCTGCCGTGGGTCCTCCTCCGCCGGCTGTCTCCCGTGGAATCACCGATCATAATACTCCACAAATTACTACCATTCGCCTCGATGACTCAAATTACCTCTCTTGGTCTCGGTCTATCACCCTTGCCCTCAAGAGTCGACGTCTCTTTGGCTATGTCACTGGCACATTGAAGGAACCCGCCAAGGATTCCCCTGAATGGATGCAGTGGGAGTCGGAAAGTTCTTTGGTCATGTCCTGGGTTATTAATTCGATGCAGGAGTCTATTGCTCGTAACTATCTCTTCCTTAACAATGCTGCTGACATTTGGAAACGTGCGGAGTCTACTTACTCCCGCCGAGGCAATGCTGCTCAGATTTTTCAGTTGCGTCGGAAGATCTCCTTACTCCGGCAGGGTGACCATCCTCCCTCCGCATACTACTTGGAATTCACGTAGCTCTATCAAGAATATGATCATTTCGATCCTCTTACCTTTGTGTGCCCTATTGATGAGGCGGTGGTTCGGGCCCGGGATGACCGCAATCGCATTTTTGAGTTTCTCCATGGCTTGCATCGTGACTTTGATCAGATCTGTGTTCAAATCCAGGGGCGACCACAGATTCCTTCCCTTCCGGAAGTGCACAGCAGGAATTCGATCGTCGTCAGACCTTACTTCCTGACTCTGTGCCCGAGGGCTCTGCTCTGTTCGCTACTGCTCCCTCTCTTCTTGGTGCTCGTCCATCTCGGGACTCAAAGTTGAAGGGCTCAGATAAGGATCACCTGCTATGTGATTACTGTGGCAAGACTCGTCCGTCTTCGTGGGTTCCCTACCCCTAGAGGGGGTGCTCCGCCTCGTGGAGGTCGAGGTTCTTGTCGTTTTCCTGGTCGCAGTTCCCCCCGTGCTGCTCATCTTACGGATGCTACCACTGATGCTCTTCAAGGATATTCTGATTTTGATGGTTCTACTCCTCCTGGTGGCTTTACTGCGGATGAAATGTTGGCCCTCCGACGCATGATGCACGATCTCTTTACTGAGCCTTCTGCCTCTTCCTCCTACACTCATATGGGAACCCCAGGTGCTCACTCTGCCACCGTTCGCCCCTCTACCCAGTGGCTCCTTGACTCCGGAGCCACCGATCATATGACACGATATTCTGGTCGTGATAAGGTGAGTATTGTCGATGGGTCCCTTTCCTCCATTGCTGGTAAGGGTTCCATCACCTGTTCTTCTCTCACCTTATCCTCCGTTCTCCATGTTCCAAATTTTACACGTAATCTCATTTCTATTAGTCATCTAACAAACACCATGCAATGCTCTGTGACCTTTTTCCCTTCTTGTGTTTTTCAGGACCTGATGACGGGGAAGGTGATTGGCTCTGGTAGCATGGTCAATGGACTTTACGTGCTCGACTTTGGCTCAACTCCTCCTCCTCAGGCTCTGCATTCCTGCATGGCTCATCCTTTGTATTCCTGGCATTGTCGCCTGGGGCACCCTTCTATCTCTGTTATGAAATTGTTATTTCCTGCTATGTCGTCTGTTTGTGACACTTTTGTTTGTGATATCTGTAGTTTAAACAAACATCATCGTACTTCGTTTACGCATACTTCTTTACCTAGTTCTATTCTTTTTGCTACTATTCATACTGATATATGGGGCCCCTGTCCTACACCTTCTATTTCTGGTTGTGTGTGGTTCGTTACTTTTATTGATTGTTTTTCACGGACTATGTGGTTATATTTGATGCGTCACAAAAATGAGGTTTTCTCTGTTTTTCGACGTTTTCATAGCATGACCTCCACTCAATTCCAATCAGTTATTAAAATCCTTCGAAGCGATAATGGCCGGGAATTACATTGATTCTCAGTTTGAAAAATATTTGGCCGATCATGGCATCCTGCATCAGACTACCTGTCCTTATTCCCCAGCACAAAATGGTGTTGCTGAGCGGAAAAATCGGCATCTCTTAGAGGTTGCTTGCTGTCTCTTATCCACTATGCATCTTCCGAAGTTCTATTGGGGTGATGTCGTCCTTACCGCAGCCTATCTCATCAATCGTCTGCCCACACGTGTACTTGGGAATGCTATCCCCCTTGACACTCTTCATGTGCCACCTACTCGGCTTCCTTCGAAGTTGTTTGGATGTGTTTGCTTCGTTCATATCCACCACCCTCGCCCTTCTAAGCTTGACCCTCGCGCTCTCAAATGCGTCTTTATCGGCTACTCGCCTACGCAAAAGGGGTACAAGTGTTTTCACCCCCTACTAAGAAAGTTTGTCAGTATGGATGTCACGTTTTGTGAGTCCGAGGCATACTACCCTGCCACGGATGACCACCCCTCGGGTGCTTCTTTACACAGCCTATCCAACCCTCTCCCTGTTCCTCCACCGTATCCCTCACTTCAGAGGGAGACTGTTCCAGTGGAAGTGAGTCCTCCTCTTGTTTCTCCACCTCTTCCCTCTCGTCCTCCGATCTTGCAGGTTTATACTCGGCGTACAATGGGGACGAGCACACAAGATCCGATTATGCCACCAGAACAGTCAGTGGATCCTGACTCAGGGCCTTCCGACCTCCCGATTGCTCTTCGAAAAGGTATCCGTTCTTCCACTCGTCATCCTCTATCTCATTATGTCTCCTATGCCCACCTTTCCACTACCTATAAGGCCTTTGTCTCCTCTCTTGCCGTTTTTTTCTATACCTGCATCATGGCAGCAAGCTCTAGAGGTTCCTATGTGGCGTGAGGCAATGGTTGAGGAAATGAATGCTCTGGAGAAGAACCATACTTGGGATTTGGTCCCTCTCCCCTACGAAAAAAAACCGGTTGGGTGCAAATGGGTGTTCTCAGTGAAACAGAACGCACAAGGGATTGTTGAACGGTGCAAGGCACGACTGGTGGCAAGGGGGTATACACAAACCCCTGGTATCGACTAGCAGGAAACATTTGCCCCGGTTGCAAAGATGAGTACCATCAGGGTCTTGTTATCCTGTGCTTCTTGCAAGGGTTGGAATCTTTGGCAGATGGATGTGAAAAATGCTTTCCTCCATGGTGATCTTGACGAGGAGGTCTACATGTCTATCCCTCCGGGTCTCATCCCTATAGGTGCTGAAGGAAAAGTCTGCAGATTGAAAAAGGCTCTTTATGGGCTGAAGCAGTCCCCAAGAGCCTGGTTTGGCGTTTCCACAAGGCTATGGTGTCATTCAGATATAATCAAAGCAATGCAGATCACACCCTGTTCATCAAACGTGCGGCTGGGAAACTTACAGTCCTCATTGTATATGTTGACGATATTGTGATAACTGGGGATGATGGCGATGAAATCCGAAATTTGAAACAGAAGTTAGCTAGAGAGTTTGAGGTCAAGGACCTGGGAGAACTCAGATATTTCTTGGGTATAGAAGTTGCAAGATCCAAGCAAGGGATCTTCATTTCTCAGCAAAAATATACTTTGGATCTTCTTGAGCAGGTGGGGATGAGTGGATGTAGACTAGCTGACACCTCGATTGAAGCAAATCATCGTTTGGGGCGCAATGATGGAGAGGATATTGGTGATGTCTCAGAGTTCCAACGGTTAGTGGGGAGGTTGATATATTTGTCCCATACCCGTCCAGATATTTCCTATGCGGTGAGTGTTGTTAGCCAGTTCATGCATGCTCCTAAGACACGTCACTTGGATGCTGCTCACAGGATTCTCCGGTATCTCAGATCTTCACCAGGAAGGGGTATTCTGTTTGCAAAAAATGGAGGTCTTGATATTGAAGTTTATACTGATGCTGATTGGGCCGGGTCTGTTGCTGATAGACGATCAACTTCAGGATATTGTGCTCTTGTTGGGGGTAACCTTGTTACCTGGAGAAGCAATAAGCAACAGGTTATGGCGAGATCTAGTGCTGAGGCAGAATTTAGGGCTATGACTCACGGGATTTGTGAAGGGTTATGGCTTCGCTCCTTGATGAGTGATCTTGGTCTTGTTGAAGCAGGACCAATCCGGCTGTATTGTGACAGTAAGTCTGCCATCAGCATTGCGCATAACACGGTTCAACATGACCGGACTAAGCATATTGAGGTGGATCGCCACTTTATTAAGGAGAACATTGAAAGGGAAATTATTTGTACCCCGTTCGTTCCCTCTGACAGGCAGCTAGCTGACATTCTCACCAAAGGTTTGAGTGGGAACATATTTTGCAAGATTGTTGGCAAGTTGGGCATGATTAACATCACGCGTCCAACTTGAGGGGGAGTGTTGGAATATGATAATGAATATGATAATATCTCTTGTAATATGTAAACCCTATATATATGAGATCTTTATTGTAATGAAATAGTTTTTCATGGTTCAACATGACCAATGTCTGCTTGCAACACATCCTCTGTAATGTTTGGCTTGTATTGCTGGTTGCCTAGTATAAACCTGCAATTATAGAATAACTCTGCGATTACGGGATAAACTTCCAGAACAGTTGCAATTTTAGAGATAATTTGTCTATTAATAGCTATAAATTTTGGATTATGCGTTTGTATAACAACAACACCCAAGCCTTTATCCCATTATAGTGGTGTTGGCTATATGGATCCTTTGTCGCCGTTGTAATAATCTCACTAATGCCTAAGTACATCATGTCTTTCCTTATAGTCTCATTCGAGTCTTTATTGGTCTACCCCTCGCCCGTTTAAAATGCCTAGTGACTAAACTCTCACAACGCCTAACAAGTGCCTCTAATGGTCTCCTTTGTACGTGTCAAACCATCTTAGTCGAGTTTCTCGCATCTTCTCTGCAATTGGTGCCACTAATTTCTTATCCCTGATTCCCTTATACATTCATTTCTAATTTTATCCAGGCTCGTGTGTCCACAAATTCACTTAAGCATTCTCATCTCCGCAACTCCCATTTTTTTCTCATGTACACAATTCACTGCCCAACACTCAGAACCATAGAGCATCGCTGGTCTAATTGCAGTACGGTAAAACTTGCCTTTAAGTTTTAATGGTACTTTACAATCACATAAGATCCCTGACACGCCTCTCCACTTCAACCAATCTGCTTGGTTTCTGCGTATCACATTTTTATCAACACCTCCATCTTTTTGAACTATCGATCCAAGATATTTAAAGCACTTACTGCTGGAAATATCTTGATCACCCAACTTAATAACGAAGTCATCCGTCCTTCTTGCACTGCTAAATTTAAGCTCCATATACTCCGTCTTTGCCTTGCTCAACCTAAAACCCTTCTTTTCTAAAGTGTCTCGCCAAGATTCAAGTTTCGCGTTTACACCCACCCTCGCTTGTCTCATCGACCAAAACGATATCATTTGCAAACAATAAACACCAAGGTATTTCTTGTTGGATATGTCCGGTGCTCTCATCTAAGATAAGAATGGAGAGATAAGGGCTTAAAGCTGAACCTTACTATAAGCCAACAGTGATAGGAAATTCCCGTGTTAATCCTCCAGATGTCCTTACCCTTGTCATTGAATTTGTGTACATATCTTTGATTATGTCAATGTATGATACATTTACACATTTCTTTTCTAAGACTTTTCATAAGATACCTCTTGTAACCTATCATAAGCCGATCGATAAACAATATATACAAATCTTGTTTTCTTTCTCGATAGTTGTCAATGAGTCTCCTTAAGAGATGTATAACTTCCATGGTCGGCCTCCCTGGCATGAATCCAAATTGATTCTCCGAGATGCTAGTCTCCCGTCTTACTCTTCTTTCTATTACTCGTTCTCATAGTTTCATGGTATGACTCATTAATTAATTTCTTTGTAATTAACACAATTTTGTATTTCTCATTTGTTCTTATATAAAGATACCAAATATACTTTCTCTCCATTGGTCCGACATCCTCTTTGACTTTAATATCTTATTGAAGAAACATGTAAGCCACAAAATTCCTTATTTCCCTAGACATTTCCATACTTCGATAGGTATATTGTCTGACCCAACCGCTTTTCCATTTTTCATCTTCTTTAGAACATCATTTACCTCTCATATTTGAATTTTATGATAAAACGTTATGTTCATATACTCCTCCGATTTTCTTAACTCTTTCAAGTTCAGTTCATTGTCTTTTGTTTCATTATAGAGTTGATAAAAATATATTTTTCATCGCTCTTTAATATCTATATCACCCGTCAAAATTATATCAATTTCATCCTTTATACATTTAACTTGACTTAAATCTTTTGTCTTCCTCTTTCTAGCTTGAGCAATTTTATACATGCCATGCTCTCCATCTTTGGTATCTAGTTGCTTATTAAATTCTTCATAAACTTGATTTTTTGTTTTACTTACTGCATGTTTAACTTCTTTTTTGGCGACTTTATACCTTACCAAGTTTTCATCATTCCTACAAGCGTATAATGTTTTATAGCTGACCCTCTTTGCCCTCACTTTGTCTTGCACTTCCTCTTTCCACCATTAAGATTCTTTATTTGGGGGCGCATGACCTTTTGATTCTCGAAGTACGTTCCTTTCACTTATCCTTAAATGTGAAGACATAACTTCCCATGAGACACTAGGATCAGCATAAAGGGTCATCAACTAGTTGTTCCATAACTGTTGTCTTGAAAGCAACCTGTTTTTCCATCTTCAAGTTCCACCGCCGAATTTTTGGCAACACTTTTGTCTGTCTTAAATTTAATATATTTAATTTGCACGTCCAACACTACTAACCTATGTTGTGTTGTCAAACTTTCTCCTGGTATGACTTTGCAATCCTTACAAATCATTTTATCCATTTTGCGAGTCATAAAATAACCAATTTGTGACTTATTTGGTTCACTTTTAAACGTAATTAAATGTTCTTCCCTTTTTATAACAAGCGTATTTGTCACAATTAGCTCATGTGCTATGACAAAGTCTAAAATGGTTCTTCCTTCTTCATTTCTTTCTCCATACCCAAATCCTCCATGAACGACTGTATAATCTGTATTTTCCTTCTATATATGTCCATTTAAGTCTCTTCCTATGAAAATCTTCTCTTTGTGAGATTTCTCTTACTAAATCATCCAAGTCTTCTCAAAATTGCACTTTAATAGATTCACTTAATTCTATTTGTGGCGCATAAGCACTGATCACATTAATAGTTTCATTTCCTATGACCAATTTAAGAGCTAAGATTTTATCACCTTTTCTGCTTTATCCCAATAATTTCATCCCTCCAAGTAGTATCCCCAATAATACCTACTCCATTGTTTGTTTTATTTTTCCCTGTGTACCATAATTTAAAAACCTGAATTGTCTAAAAATTTAGCTTTCTCACCCACCCATCTAGTTTCTTGCATGCATAAGATATTGTGTTTTGTTCAAGTGCTAGGGTGAGATTGGATCTGTGACTCAGAAATTTTGTGAAGACCTATGCTTAATGATTTTGATGACTGATGAGAGACCTAAGACTTCTAATAGCTGAACCTATCTTATTGTATTATGATAATAAGGCTGCCATTAACATTACATGTAATTCAATGCAACATGATCATATTAAGCTTACTTTATATGATCGCGCTCACTCTCCTTGACATTTACAAAATGCCCCAATATCTCCGTTATAGAGGTTTTGACTGTTGTCTGGCCTCTGCATTCTGCTGTTCTTTCATTTCTCCTTTTGTAATAGCTGTTCATTTACTTCTTTCTGCTGTTCATTGGTTTATCTCTACTAATCCCATTGTTTTGGCTTCTCCTTGTCCACTGTAATTTTCTTGTACAAATTGCTGAGTAGCTATATTCTTACCTTTGGGCTCTGACATCAGTAATTCATCATTCTCCAACATTGGAATTTCATCATTCTCTGCTGGACTCTAGCAACGTTGGTGGCTGTCTCTTCTATGATTTTCCATTTTCCCCGCTACCAGTGAACCTGGAACACCAAGGAATTTCATGATTGGAAATATGCATCTGATACATTGTACAAGAACACAGTGAATTTGTCACATGCCCATACAAAGGATTGGGTTACTAGATGGGATGCAACCGTGGAAGGCGACGGAGGATGTCTAGGTCGAGTGTTTCCTCTATAATGCCTTGATTGATCTATGGTGAACTAGGTTTTGGAGCCTTGCCGCTGTTGCCTAGGCTGGGGAATCGATGGTGAAAGGTGGAGTGTATGTCAGTCGACTAACAGCAGGCCATTCGGCGTACGAGGAGCAAGGTTGCGATCACTCAGTGTCAGGACACTGGTGCGGTTGGTAGATGTTTGCGAAGACGAACAGTGTGGTCTGTCTGGGTTCCGACTGCCTCTGGGGATGCGGGGGGGGGGGGGGGGGGGGGGGGGAGGCAGAGCCTCGAGGCGGCACTTAACCTTGTGCGCACACTGAGAAGTTAGGGTGAGGGAGGGATCCCCGTACCTCTTTGATGCCAAATAACTTGATTGAAACTAAGGCTTCATTTGGTTGAGCGGTTGCGGTTGTAAGAGGAGCTGTTGGAAATGCAGGTTTGTAAATGGAGCTGTTGGGAACTTGTTGCTGGAAATGGAGTTCTGTTTGGTTATTCTGTGTTTGCAGAGCTGTTCAAAACAGAGAACCGTTTGACAAAACTGCGGTGACGTTTTGTAAAAATTTTTTTTATTAAATTTTTTATTAGAGATTTTTTGAAATTATTTTCGAATACTATAAACCTCAAACATACATGAACTATGCAAACACATACAGGAACTCATAAACACATATAGGAACTAAAAAAATGTTCATGCTCGGTGTAGTTGATCGGCAATGGAGTCACGCAATGCCACCATCTCATCCACCCCTACTCGAATCCCTCTAACATGGTCTCCACTTGAGCTTTCAGTACTCTGTCCTGTTCTTCTCTGAAGGCCCGCCGGGTAAATGAAATGCTCGTCTTCATCACAAGCACGAAAATGATTGTCTGAGTGGGATGGGTGTCTGCGAATATAATTATGCAAAGTCATTGTTGCAATCACAATGTCTCGTTGCTTTGTCAAACTGTATGACGACATATCTCTAAGTATTTTCCACTTCTTTTTCCATACTCCGAATGAACGTTCTATGACGCTGCGCAAGGACGAGTGAGCCTGGTTGAATCTTTCTCGGCGCCCTTGTATATGCCTATTGCCCCTTCTAAAATCTGGTAAATGATACCGTGTACCTGAATATGGTTTTAGAAAACCACGTTGTAGTGGATATCCGACATTTACTACGTAATATTTGCCTGCAAAATTATACAGTGCAATCTATGTGTGAGTAATAGCAATCATAACTAACAATCGTACGATTTTTTTTAAAGAAGAGGTCTCAAGTAGTGAAAGGCTAACCAGGGGGCGGGTACGAGAAATTGTAACTGGGGTCCATAAGAGCACGCTGAAATATGCGGCTATCATGAGTAGAGCCCTCCCAACCTGCTAATGCGAAGGTGAAACACATGTTGAAATCACAAACCGCCATAACATTCTGCGTTGCTGTGTCATGCCGGCCAATATAGGATGCCTGTTGATCAGCAGGAACTCGAGCATCCACATGTGTTCCATCAATAGCTCCAACACAGTCTTTAAAGAACGGCATGTATCGAGCGTCATTCAATATTTGGGGAGGAATATCGTTGAAAAGAGGGTCTACAGCGGTGATTACATCCGAAGATAATCTCTTTATAGCAGTGATACCATTTCCAAAAAATCGACTTATAGGTTCTGTAGAGTGTTGGAATCGTTCGCCTGCAATTTGCATTGGTACATTATGGCCTAAAATATGCAATGTAATTGCAACCACTTCTCGTGGTAGAGTTCTCCTGGATCCTTGCAATCCATACTGTTGTGTGAGGAGTGTAAGCAGATCTGCAAATATTACCTTGGTCATTCTGAACGCGCTGAAAAATCTTAAAGGGTGTCCATCGAGTAGTTCACCAATCCACCTAGCTCCCGTTTGGCTTGATGTCATGCAAGGTGTATTAGAGAAACCAGTAGACCATGTTAACTCGCTATTTGCTGCTAATATAAATTGTTGTCCACGGATTGCTCTATTACGATAAAACCACCCGGCTACTTGCTGCTCATTCTCCTCACCAGAACTGCTATCATCCGAAGATAACATTGTAAACCTGCGACAAGTACGGTACATTATTTTAAAAATAATATAAATATCAACCAAGCACGACACAAGTAAATAACAGTACATAAATAAACATAGATAAACATCAACATAAGAAGGTGTCCGATTCGATCACAGTACAGAAATGTCCATAAATGTTCAACCACGACACAAGTAAATAACAGTACAGAAAATAAACATAGATAAACATCATCATAAGAAGGTGTCCGATTCGATCACAGGATAAACATAGAACGAACTACTCTAATTTTTTGCTAAAACAATTTCGCAGCCATGGTAGACGTCGATCCTGCCGAATGCTCATAAAAGATTCTCGATTCTGCTTCTGTCTCAGGAACATGATGCAGTAGTGGTATAAGTCCACGTTCGAATCATCCATAACCTCTGGAATAGCCACGAGCTCTGCAATAGTCTCAGGGATGGTGTACAAGGATGAAGATATCTGAATGCGAGGAGGCTCCAACATGCACTGCCCAATAATGCGCGATGTTTCAGCTATGTCTTCCATCGCCGAAGTCCTTGTCTTCTTATTACTCGTCTTTCTTTTTTCTTTAACCGGCTGCTTACTCCTTGCATCAACAGAAGAAGGTGGCTCGGTTATGTTCTGTGTGTCATCTTCGGCTAAAGTGTCATGTTCGTCAATCGACTCATGCTCAAAATTTCTTGAACTGGGAGCCCAAGCTAGATCTCCTGTAGCCACGACCTGACTGAACATCATACAGAGCTTCTCTTCTAAATCAGGGGATATGCCAGCGAACTGAAACTTTTTGGCGGTTGGAACAACCTAGGATAGAAATAATAAATATGTTAATACAGGATAAAAATATTTGCAATAAAACAAGACTATTCAAAAAAAAATACATACTAGGAGGCGTTCTTTCCACCATTCTTCTGAAGCTGCAATAGTTTTGCGAATTGGATCCCAACCCAAACCGGTCTCACGACCCTTTAGCTCCCTCCATAACTTCCAATCTTTCTTTAGTTGATCCCACTTGTTCTTCATCTGATTGCGATCATACATCTTACCCGTGCGAGCAAAGAAATTTGTTAGGTTTGCCCAACCATCCCTGCTAAAGTGTGTGGTTGGGCGATTACCCAACTCTATTTCTTTCAAACACAAGTCACAGAAAATCATAACATCGTTTGCCTCCCAATTTGCGCTAACACCACCTTTATGTTTACCCATAATGACTGAATGTGCGAAAAAATAAAAACAAGTAAAGTAAACACACAAAAAATCACATAAGCACCTAAACAATCACATACACAAAAATAACTACACACACTCAAAATCAACTTAACACACACACACACACACACACACTTAACTACACACAAACATCAACTTAACACACACACACTTTAACTACACACACACACAATCACCTAAACAATCACATACAACTCAAATACACATACACATTAACTACACACGCACACTCAACTACACACACACACACTCATATACTCATACACATTGACATAGACACACACACACATCAACTTAACACACACACACACACAAACATTCTCACAAACATTCACATACACAATCACATACAACCAAACATAATTTTTTTAATCACACGCACACACACACACACTCAACTACACATACACATTAATAATCACACACACTCAAATACACATACACATAATAATCACCCACACTCAACTACACACACACACAAACACAAACACACACACTCAACTACATATACACAAAAAATAATCACATCCACAACACATTCACACACACAAACACCTACCCATAACACACAGACATCAACTTAACACACACACACAAACACATTCTCACAAACAATAATCTGCATACACCCACATTCAAATGCACACACACACATCACAATAATCAACACATGAATCATCTGCATAGCTTTGAAAGGGGGAGATATTACCTGTTGTTTACTGCTGCAGAACAGGGAAGAAGCAGGACTGGAGAAGATGCAGGACTGCAGGGAGGGATCTCTGTAAAAAAAAGAAGCAAAACATTGTAAAAAATAGAGATGCAAATGAAGCCGAAGGCCATTGGAGGAAACTGATGAGATCTGAAATTTCTGTAAACGAGTATACCGGAAGGAGGCCGTGGAAGGTTGCTGCTGCAGATCTTCTTGGATGTCGATGGGAGAAGAAGAGCAGATCGAAATGAAAGCCTGGAAGAGGAGATCTTCTTGGATGTCGATGTCGATGGGAGAAGAAGAGCAGCCGATGTCGATGGGAGAAGACGATCGAAAGTTCCAGACGATGGTTTAGCGCGCGGAGAAGAAGAGCTTTTTGCAGATGGCGGGCGTTCCAGCTGATGGGTGCTTCGGCATCGGAGAGCAATGGAGTCGTGGATGCCGTGGAGAAGACGATCGCCCGTCGATGCCCTAGCGCGCGGAGAGATCGGCCAAAACGCGCTGAACTGGAGGGGTCGAGCACCAGCGGGACACGGCTTATTTTGGGCACGCGGCTTTTCGCTGGAGGATCGAAAGGGAGGCGCTAAAACAAATAGAAATTGGGCCGGCGGTTGCGTTTGGGCAAAACGTAATGGAGTTAAACGCCCAACCAAATGAGGCCTAAGTATGCATTGTTTCCAACCAAGGTATACATACAATTGTCTCCTGAAGAGAAAATAAACCGCAACACTCTGTTTAAACCAACATGAACCGTGACACGCATGCAATATAAAAGAAATGACAAATAGTGCAGAATAAAATATATGCTACAGATAAATAAAGATAAGGGCACGTCGACGTCTTTCTGTCACGCTTCTTCCTTTCATATGAATGCCCTACGAACTACTCCATGACATCACTCCCTCGAGTTTGTCCTCAAGTTCAAGTCGGGATACACCTTCCCAAAATCTTCCAGGGGATCCCAAGTCTCTTCCAGCAGCTGATCATTCCGCTGAATAAGTACCTTGAACATGCCCCCCCTAGTTGAGGTGGGATGGAAGGACCTTCAATGGCCTAGGCATTAGTCGTCCGTTGTACAATGGAGCCAGATTTGGAATGTCGGCAGGGCGATCTCCCACATATGCCTTCTGAAGAGAGACGTGAAAGACGCAGTTGATCCTCGTGCCCTATGTTATTAAAGGCGCACCAAGGCGCAAAGGGGTCCTGGAGCCTAGGCGCTGACAAATGTGAGGCGGAAAAAAACAATATCTAGTGTTGAAGAATGAAGAATCAAAGCCCATAAAATTGATGCTATCCTTTGTTTCTGTATTTGATCCATGTTAAAGCCCATATACTCTTCTTTGTTTATTAGTCCCACATTGTGGATTGGGAGTTTGTTTATAGTCTGTCTCCTTATATATAGAGTGTAGTTGTACATAAGAAAATTAATATTAAATACTGAAATAATATTTTATTTCTTCTCTTTTCACATAGTATCAGAGATAAGTTTCGAATCCTCTAGTTTTTTTTTCTTTTCGGTTGAGCTCTTGCTCCTGTCGCAGACCAGCCCTCCATTCTCGCGCTTCTTTGCGCTCACACCTCTCGCGACCTCTTATTTGAAATCGCACCTCTGCGTCAGGTCTCTGCTCTCCATCTCTGCGTTTCCAAATCCCTCTTTCCCTGCCGCTTTATAGACCTCTCCGCCGGGACCCACCTCTACTTCTGTTCGCGCACCTGCTCGTGCGACCTGCGAGACTGCCGTTACCTTGTCTGCGCTGCTCCTGTTCGCGCGACCTGTGAGCCCGCTTCTCTCCGCCCTGCGACCTCCGGTACCCGCATCTTGAGACGTTCTTTCTTTCTTGTCCGCACTCTATGATGACTGCTTGTTCATGCGGTCATTCTTCCCTAAGCCTACTGCGTCTCTGACCGTGATTGAGCCTCTGCTCTTGCACTCGTGCTTTCACCGAACCAGATCGTGGTAGTTATTGCTTTGCTCGCACCTGCTCCTTGTGCCCTCTCACTTCCAATCGCCCTATGCTCGCCACTGCTTGAGCCCGCTCACTTCCAAGCGACCTCTGCTCGCCGCGCTCGTTGGTGCTCTTGTCGCCTGCTCTGTGCGACTGCTCTCATTGAGCCCACGCACCACAATCTGTAACCTGAGCTCGCATCCCGAGCTCGTACCCGAGCCCGCCGGGCAGTCTATGTGGCTCTCATCCAGGGCTCGTCGACGACTGCTATCGCCGTGTTCGCGCCCGTCTGCCCCTTATTCTCGCGTGCTCTTCCCATGCTCGCCGCTTGAACCAGATCGCATCTTTGCTGCCGTGTGCTCGCTAATCCTGTGCTCGCCACATCTGCCTCTGCTCCTCCTGCTCACAACTACTTGGGTTTGGTTCCCGCTGCTCTCCATGGGGACTCTAGCTTTGCTTCCCCGCTCTGCAGCTCGACCTTCCTCCAATGGTTCCCGCGCTGAACTCGATATCTTGCTGGATGAACTTGGCAACTGCGGGAGCTGCTTAACCGCCCAACTGGCACTGTGGCCTCTTCCTTCCATGCCAACCTCGCTTCTTTCCCTCTTGTCTCCTCGTGGTTTATGGACTCTAGAGTCAACACTCACATTTCTCCACAAAATCCCTCTCTCTACACGGATGCTACTGCTCCCAACTTTATCACAGCTGCGAATGGCGCTATCACCCCTGTTTCTGGATGCGGCGATGTTGTTGTGAATCCCTCCCTTTCTCTATGCTTTGTTCTGCATGTCCCTGACTCTGCCTTTAATCTTCTCTGTCAGTCTCCTTACTCAAGAGCATGACTGTTCCATTATTTTTACCTCGTCTTCTTTTGTGGTGCATGATCGACGAACGCAGTGTGCCATTGGTACCGGTCGACTGTCAAATTGGCTCTACATTTTAGACATTTTCGCTTCTGTGTTATACTCGGTTACTTTCGTTGACTGACATCGTCGACTTGGCCATGCTCCTCTTACTATCCTCCGAAAAGTTCTTCCTAATTTTCCAAGCGATGTTGCTGTGACTCCCTCCCTTTCTCTACGCTTTGTTCTTCATGTCCCCGACTCTGCCTTTAATTTTCTCTCTGTCAGTCTCCTTACTCAAGAACATGACTATTCATTTATTTTTACCTCGTCTTCTTTTGTGGTGCTTGATCGACGAACGTGGCGTGTCATTGGTACCAGTCGACTGTCAAATTGGCTCTACATTTTGGACATTTCCGCTTCCGTGTTATCCTCGGTTGACTGGCATCATCAACTTGGTCATGCTTCTCTTTCTATCCTCCGAAAAGCTCTTCCTGATTTTTCCTTTACTGAGTTTCATTATGAAATTGTATTTACGACAAACAACATCGATTTATCTTCCCCCTAGTTGTTCTCGGAGCTCTGCTCCCTTTGACTTGGTTCACTCAAATATTTAGGGTCCATATAAATCTACCAATTTGACTGGCTATCAGTACTTTTTGAACTTTATTGATTATAATTCTCGCGTCACCTGGTTATACTTACTGCGTGATCGCTCTAAGTTGTTACAGTGCTTCCGCTCATTTATCGCTGAAACTCGTACTCAATTCTCGAGCACCATTAAAATTCTTCGCACTGATAATACTCGTGAGTATACCAGTCGCGACTTTCAAGACACATGTAACCTCCTCCACATTCTCCATCAGACATCATGTTTTTATACACCTCAACAAAATGGTATCACCGAGCGGAAGAACTGCCACTTCTAGAGGTTGCTCGTTTCCTTATGTTCCAATTGCACGTTCCAAAGCAGTATTGACACTTTGCTGTTTCCAAGGTTGTAAATATCAGATGTCGGCGACATATCAGATTGAGTTTTTAAATGTCGGAAGTCGGAGGCATGGTAGAGATATTTTAAAATATCAGATTTTCATATATTGTAAATACAAAATTTATTTTTATGCATATTAAGTATAATTACGTGTTTTAAAACTAAAAAAATTAACATAACAAGTACGCGAACAATGAGTCATATATATTCCAAAATAAATTCAAAGAATATCCAAAATAAACTATTTAAAATAAATACAAATCAGTACATTAAAAAATAAATTTATTATTATATAAGAATTTTATTTTGATAGCACTAAGTTTATAGTAAATAATATAAATTTAAAGCTAAATATTTTTGATTGATTATAAATATTTTCAAGCTTAATAAATTATGTTAAAATAATAGAAATAACAACTAATAAATGTGTTGAATTTTTTTCACATTTTTGTAATAAGAAATAAGAAATATATAATTTAAAATAATTATATAAAATTGATTATAATAATAACACAAAAATAAATAATGTGCCTAATTGATTTACGAATAAATAATATAGTACATATATATGACTTAGACATACGGCTAGTCAGTTAAAATAACATAGAAAAAAATAGCGGACAATATGTTCAAATGTCGTGTCGGCCGAAATATCGAAAAAAGTTGGATATATCCGTCTATATTTTGCAAAAGGACAATCTATTTTTTTAGAAAAAAATATATCGTTTTACCCTAAAAAACGACATGTCGGCAGACATGTCGGACATGTCGGAGGACATTTATAGCAGTGGCTGTTTCCATCATGTGCTATTTAATTAATCGCATGCCGTCGACCGTCCTCGACTTTGCTACTTCCTTCTCCATTTTGTATCCTTCCACACCTCCCTTCTCTCTTCCTCGGGTCTTTGAATGTACCTGCTTTGCCCATCATCTCGGATCTCCCATCGATAAGTTGGCTCCTCGTTCTACCAAGTATATCTTCGTTGGGTACTCTCGTACGCAAAAGGTTATGTGTGTCATTCTCCTACTACTGGGAGAACAATCACCTCTACGGATGTTGCCTTCTTTGAGGATCAACCGTTCTACTCCGCACCTCCTCCTGCTATATCTCCCAATGTTCTCCCACGTCCGTCCGTTCCCACTCACACTTCTCCTCCCTTGCTTCCCTCTCCTCCTCCATGCCCCCTCTCCTCCCTTACTCCCTACACCTTCTGTGCTCCCCTCTCCTCCTCAACAAGTGCACACTCACCAGCGTTCTCGTTCTGATGCCCTGCGACCGTTGCCGTCTACTTATGTTGCTCCTCGGACCGTTGATCTACCTACGACTCCCTCCCAAAATGCGGGCTCTTCTACTGCTCACTCACTCTCTCTCTGATTATGTATCCTTGCACTGCCTCTCTTCTCTCCTTCGCAGGTTTGCGGTGTCTTTGTCCTTTGTTTTCACCACGTCTTCTGTGCAGGAGGCTCTTCAACATTTGGGTGGAGGGCGACAATGGATGAGGAAATTGAAGCTCTATGGGACAATCACACATGAGACCTTGCTCCCCTTCCTCCTGAACATTCTCTGGTTGACTGTAAATGAGATTTTGCCATTAAGCATCACTCTGATGGGACAATTGAGCACCTCAAAGATCATCTTGTTACTCGTGGCTTCACTCAACAACATGACCTTGATTATGAAGGGGAGTTCTCTTTTGTTGTCAGGCTCAATACCGTCCGAGTAGTAATCCCTCTAGTGGTCCATCGACATTGACCATTGCACCAACTCGACATAAAGAATGTCTTTCTCAATGGCGATCTTATGGAAACCGTGTACATGCAACAACCTCCTGTTTATGAAACCACGGGGGACTCTCTGGTGTGTCACCTCAAGAAATCTCTTTACGGACTCAAGCAGTCCCCACGGGCATGGTTTGACAAATTCAGTCTAGTTGTTCGTGATATTGGCTTTACTCGGAGCTCTGCCGACTTATCCTTGTTTTGTTCGTCGCCGTCCAACAGACACAATGATACTTCTTGTCTATGTTGATGACATTTTTCTAACAGGGGATGACATCCCTGACATCACTTCTGTCAAAATGCATTTGGCCTCACAGTTTCAGACTAAAGATTTGGGTCATCTCCGATACTTCTTGGGTATCAGGGTTGTTCGTCGTCCTGATGGCCTCGTCTTTTCTCTGTCAAAACGCTCAGTTGGTGATGAGGAGTGGTTTGAAAACTCCTTATCAAGGGGGTTGCGGGTTCGAGACCCGGCTTCAACAATGCGCCGCTGCTGAGAAATAGGCGCGGAGAGGCTTTGGGGTGCTTGGGCTGCAGTCCGGTAACGTGCCGGTTCGGGATTTCCTCTGGTTGAACCGGGTTAGGCTGGCCCTGGGAGTTACATCTCATCTCCAGGCTGTGAAACATATTCTTAGGTATCTGACGAATGCCACTGGACAAGGGCTTGTGTCTTAGCCTTCCTCTTCTCTGTTTCTCATTACTTACTCTGACACTAATTATGTCGGCTCTCTTGATGATCGTCACTCTACGAGTGAATTTTGCACATATTTTGTGGGCATTTGGTCACTTGGCGAAGCAAAAGGTAAACTTTCGTTGCACGCTCCTCTGCCGAGACCGAGTATCACTCAATGACTTATGTTGTTTCTGAACTTACATGGCTAGAGAGTCTTTTTCTGATTTTGGCGCCAAACTTCCTTCTCCAATAGTTCTTTTCTGTGATAATCAAGTTGCTATCTATCGTCGAAAATCCTGTGTTTCATGAGCGTATGAAACACATCGAAGTAGATTGTCATTTTGTTCGAGAAAAGTTCAAAATCAGAATTTGATTTTACGACATGTGTCTGATGTAGAACAAGTGTCAGACATCATGATTTTACGCTCCAGCTTACGAGGGAGTGTTGAAGAATGAAGAATCAAAGCCTATAAAATAACCGTCATCCTTTGTTTCTGTATTTGACCCATGTTAAAGCCCATATAGTCTTGTTTATTAGTCCCACATTGGGTATTGAGAGTTTATTTATAGTCTGTCTCCCTATATATATGATGTAGTTGTACATGAGAAAATTAATATAAAATATCGAAGTAATATTTTATTTCTTCTCTTTTCACAAAATTGCAAGACACAAATAAAACTGTCACCATAACAACACATTCAAATAAATGCCAACAATGAATAACACGATACAAAAGGAGAATAAAAAGCACTATTAAAGATAACAAAATATTAAAAATGCAAATAATTTATTACTCAACAATTCTATATCAGCTAATCATCTTCAGAAAAGACTCTCATCATGATCTTCTCAACTGCCATGATAATCTATGGCTTATAATCCATCAAGAAGTCAAATTAAAAATAGCATACAACGATCACTCAAAATACATGCTCAAAGTCTCCACGCTTAAACACATTTATTTACTTTTTGTTGCCAATAATAGTTTAACACACTGCCATACTTTTACTCCTTTAGAAGTTGCAGGCTTCATTATAAGTTTGTCTCAGTATTCACTTTGATGAAATGGCAAATAGCAAATATGAGTATGTGAAGAAGTTTGAAGTTATAAATAGCAATATCATTGCTACTTTGTTAATTTCAGTCCTCCAGCTTATCCAACTATTTCTATGTTTTGATTATGGAGGAAGCTATTGCTTGGAAGTTTAAGCAGAGGAGTTTCTAAAAGTCTAGATCCACTGTTTTCAATTTTTGAGCTTAAACATTTGAAGAGAGATAAATCCGACTTGGGCTATTAGTTCGTCCTTAAAATTTATACATTGGGATAAAACCAGCTATGTGAATGTCAGAAAAAATTTAGAAGTCTATCTGACCTGGAATCAAAGCACACAATGAAACAACGCACACATGAATGGCAACGCTGACTTAAAGAGGAAAAAGAGAAGCTCCGGTGGGCGAGAACACGCGGGCGAGAGGGAGAGACAACGAGAGGAGAAAGAGATGCTCCAATGGGTGAGAACACGCAGGCGCGAGGAGATTCAAGGGCAAGAGGAGATTTCGTGTGCAAGAACACACACACGGGGCTTAACCGTGAAGCCCGCAAGGCGCTCCTTGGGCTTGCGTTGCGCTTCAGGTGAAGCGCGCGCTTGCGCTACCTCACCCGCCTCTGCCTAGCAGAGGCGTGGCCCCGTGCGCTTGGTGCGCCTGGCTTGAGGAGCGCCTCAGGCACGCCTTTAACAACATAGCCCGAGCCTGCTAGGAGTGTTAAGCAGTAAGCCATCGAGCCAATTCTTTTGATCACCTTGAATGGCCAATAATAGTGGTTCGAGAACTTGTTGCTCACACGCCTTGCGACTGTTAATTGCTGATGTGATTGCAACTTCAGCCAAACCCAAGAATGCACCTCGAAATCCACTGAAGTGTGTTTGCCATCATAGTATGTCTTTCTCCTCTGCTCCCGGAGGAGATGCCCCCGTGTTGCTGTTAAGATGCTATCCTTGCTTTGGAGTGGCTGATCAAGTCCCTCCACTTTGGCACATATGGTGTGTACAACATGATTGAGGACGGGTTACGCCCGATCACATTGAAATACGTCGTTTACAACGATAGTATGTCTTGTAATAGTGCTCTGCCCATGCTAAATGTGCCACCCATGATTTGGGGTTGTCCCCCGCAAGGCATTGGAAGTATATCTCAATGATCTTATTCGTGATCTTTGTCTGGCCGTTTAACTGCAGGAGGTAGGCGGAAGAAAAAACCAGTTTGATTTCACCGAAGTGGAACAACTCATGCTAAAATCTGCCCGTGGAGACTCCGTCACGGTCGGAAACGATCATTTTTGGAAATAGGTGGACGTTGTGCTCGAAGAAAGCATAAGGGAGGGCCAGAGGAATGAAATGTGCTCCCTTCGAAAAACGACCCATCATTACAAATAATACTGATTTCCCTTATGAAGGGGGCAATCCTTCGATGAAGTCCATAGATATCTTGACCCAAATTAGTGTCGAAATGTAAAGGGACTGCAATTGTCCAGCCGGATGCATGCAAGGTCTTGTTATGTTGACAAATAGTACATGCGCGCACTGCTTCCTTGATCATTCTTTCTAGGCCCTTCCAAAAAACTACTCACACCCGCTATAGAGTTTTCTCCATGCCTTCATGCGTCATATTGTGGATAGTGATGATGGTGAGAGGCACCCATAAGGATGTCAGAATTAGCCAATCTATATAATTCCATTGGCTAGGTGCCTCAATTGTCTCAATGCCAACAAGTATTTGAGTAAGTGTGTTCTCAAACAAGGGCAGACGTGGTCTCGAAAAAGCCTCTGTTCCATTTGGCTTCCCTACCCTACACTATATAGTGAAAGCAAACCCCACTAGTCGATTGCTCTAATGATCCAATGCTGTTGTGGGGAGGTTCTCAATTTTTGCTCCAAAGGTACTTGAGACTGAAATGGTCCATTCGGGTGATGAAATAAAGACCCCCATAAGTGCTCTTTCCAGTGTCGCACTGCCTTGACAATCCCAATCAATTCCCATTCATAAGTGAGTAACTGCATGTGGTGTTTCTCTAATCTGTGGCTAAAGAAAGCGATAAGGTCATCATTCTGCTAAAGCACGACACCAATCCCCTTTCTCAATGCATCACACTCTATCCAAAAGTCTTATATGAAGTCAGATAATTATAGTGCTAGAGCAGCATTGAGAGCCAATTTTAGTGCCAGGAACTCCTGTGTTGCTTCAGGCGTTTAGTTGAACCCGTTCTTCTTTAGAATGCTTGTCAGTGGTGCGACTATGACTTTGTGTTCTGCATATACCTACAGTAGTATACCGACGAGCCTAAGAATCACCGCAACACCTTTCCGGACTGTGGTAGCAGCTTGCTCCACTGCGTTCAATTTGCTAAGGTCGGATGACACGCCCTTGCTATAGACAACATAACACAAATAAGCTACTTTCTTCCCGCTGAAGGTGCAGTTAGAGCGCTTAGGAAACAACATATGAGTACAGGAGAGCTTCGAAGCCTCGACCTAGGCGACGCTAGTTCAAAATATCATCAGTGAAAATGAGTACAAATTTGCGAAGGAAGGACTTTAGTACCTCGTTCATTAGAGCCTGGAATGTCAATGATGCATGGCTTGCTTAACTGGCATAACGAAGAACTCAAAATGGCCGCATTGGGTGCAAAAAACTGTCATTTTTACATCCTCTGCATTCATGCGGATTTGATAGTAGCTGGAACACAACTCCAACTTCGAGAACATACATGCTCTGTGTAGCTCATCCAAGACCTTGTTAGCTACTGGGATCAAACATTTGTTTTTGATGGTGTTCGCTTTTAGCTCATGGTAGTCCACATAGAAGCGTCATGCCCCATATTGCTTCTTGACCAAGAGGATTGGTGAGGAAAAAAGGGACTGGCTACTGTATGTTCCCATGCTGCAACATTTCTGCACACTGCTTCTCAATCACATCCTTCTAGAGGAAGGAATACCCATAGGGTCTGACTGTGATAGGTACTGTGCCTAGAAGAAGTAAGATGTGGTGGTCCTTTGGCCGAGGTGAGGGAAGCTCCATTGGGTCCTCGAATAGCGTTGCAAACTCTACGAGTAGCTTACCCAAGCTTGAATGATGGTTATGTGTAGGGAGCTCTTCCTTTCCTCACCATACCAACAAACTTGGCGAGATTGCAACCAGAATATCATTGCAGGGGTTGAAGACTTGAAGTCCCAAACGTTTGGCCTCAAAGTGAACAATTAATGGACTTTAGTAAGATGTCGAAACATGCCAATGGAATGACATGGATGCTTGTTCGAATGGAGTCAATGTGGACCTTCAATTTTACGTCAATGCAAATGCCCGGGATAAGTCGCCCGCCATTGGCGATGACGACATGCATTCCCTCCTTCTGTTGTATGACTAACCCAAGAGTCTGAGTCACCTGTGCCTGTAATTGCATGGTCTGCATTGTAACATCCTCACATGTATCAGCAGTATAATATGGGTCCACCCAAGTCCCCACAACATAAAACCTCAACAAATAGGAACATTATAAAGAGGTGAAAGAGAAACACTGCAACTAACACTAACTAACCACAAGATCAGAGAATCTAAACCGGAAATAACACTAAAGGAGAAAAGTCCATAACTAAACTATTGCAATATTATAGTCCAAAAAGTAAGATGCCTTATGCCCATTACAGCAAATGTTCACCAAATGGAAATCATAAAATCATATAGTCCAGGGCATTAAATCCATTACATGAAATTTCAATCAAAACAATAAATATATTTCATGAAGCTATTTCTTTCTTGCTTACTATGCGACTGCTTTCAATCTTGCACATTTTGCCATGCACGCATAAGTCATTTAAAAATGGAGGTCAGCTAAAAGTTGAAATGGGTTCAAAAAAAGGAAACTGCAAAGGATGTCACAAACATGGATCACGTTCTCTATGTGTAGACATTCTTTTGAGGCCTAGTATACAACATGCAATTATCTATGAGTTTAAGCACGCTAAAGCTACTTAACCTCCTATTCTGATGTAGGTTGATCACGATCATATCATCCATGTCATGATCGTCATCACACATACGACGCACTCACTACGTCTTTATACTTTTAACTTCACACAAATAGAACAGTCACATCTGTTCTGTGGCATTGGACGCTCACACCAGTCCTTGGCAGGGGAGTCTGTGGTACTTGAATGCATATTGCATTGAAACACTCACGCCTGTCCTGTCAGTTCACAATGCAATGGAGACCCATAGGACGGACCCAAAGGGACATTCTCTCCAAGCCATTTTAGGCTTAACACACATCATAACAAGCATCACATTCCTAAACAGAAATCACTATCAATTCAACCATCTGGAACCTAATTGCAATTCACCGACCTTCAAACAATGATGGTTCAAACACTATAATAGTCGTAACACGACTAATTGCCAACAGATGGTCTCAAATTGGGGCTTCACCGTTTTTCCTAATTTTTTCTACGACATTTCACATCTATGGCGCCAATTACACAACCGCCCTAAATCGACGACAAAATCGTATGCACATGGATTTATATCCATTTCGCATCTAAGTCTTGCGTAAATGAACGAAGCATTACAAACACCACCAATCCTGACCGTAATCGGTCTGATAGGCTTAAAAAAATGCATAACTCGGAATTTTGTTACCGAGTGCATGCAACTAATATTCATGGTGGGATCATATGCCTCGAGCTTCTACGAGCCATGGCTTACAAGGATCCAACCATTTGGTTGATTCCAAGGTTAACACACAAGAAATGCAAGAAAAAATCAACATAAACCTAATCCATGAAGAAGAGGGTCGGTACCTTCTTAGATCTCTGACCCACCATGAAAACTTCCTCCGAAATGGCTCTTTATGAGCATAGGATGATACTCCTAGTCGCTGCGACTACGAATCCGTGATTCCTCGTCCATTTCCAAGGAAAAGCCCAAACTCTATCCTTGGGGTGTGTGCGGTGTGGTTTGGGCCCAAGCCGCAACCGCCGTTGACATGGTCTTGCACGAGACAGTGTACTCTTCGCTACACGCGCCTGAATTTGATACAACTTGTAACACGGGTGTGTCGTGGGTCGTTTAGCTTATGAGTTCAGTTAGCATGAGTTACACGGACTACAACATGCCCGCATAGTTGTCAGTGTAGAACACCCTTGGAGTGACAGCTAGTGACACCCCCATGTAGCTTCCCATGTACTCCTTGGGTACAAAGTAGAAAAGACATGACCACGTGGCGTGCCCCATACCCTGAAATAGTAGACACGACCAGTGACATGGGCGTATCGCCTGTCGTGTACGGTGTACCGCTATATCAAGTGTGGAATTTCTTCTGGGCCACGACATGTGCATGTCACTGGTCGTGAAATCCTCTGTCGATATATCGCCTGATAATACATAGGCAAATGGAATATTCGGGGAGTTACATGCAAACTCTGGGATCTTATCATGACATAGAGAGAGAGATCTCCTGACCTTCCTCTGTGAATGAGGCTTCGTCGTCATTCTCCACCTATAGCCAAAACAACTTCTTATACCAATGCTCCCATGTATAAGTCTCATCACAATTGAAGCAAAATCCCTTCGTGCAGCGCTCCACCATTTTCTCCGGAGATGGACGACGAAAGAAAGAGGTGGGGCCGCGACTGGTCACTGTCGCCACTCCCTGGCAGGTTGCCCAGTTCGGGGGATGGTATTGGTAACGAGGCAACATTCGTTGCATGTCGCTATTCTGATCCAATTGAAGGCGCTGGTCACAAATCCATGCTAAGATCATGGCGGTGGTGAGATCAGAAGGGCACTCAAACTGCACATCTAACGAATGTGCTTCTGTACGCCTGCATTGAAGATAACGACCAACTCTTTCAGGAAAATGTTCAGCACATGCGTCAGCAAGGTCTGATATTTTTCATGATAATCGTCCATGACTTTAGTATGCTAACGGAGATCAACTTGCCAAAGGAATTGCTCCACATCGGTCGACCAAAGCACATGTGACAACATTACTTAAAATCCTCCCACGTCATGTGAGGCTTCTCTATGTGCAGCTGCAGATCGATATCTGGCCGCACTCACAAAGTGATAAGCGGCTAGAGAAATTCATTTCATTATTGTCTTCTATTGGTTTGCAACAGGTCCACTAACCCAAAGGATCGCTCTTGCCTTCATACGTCGGGAACTTTGGGTTGACGTAGCCGCAAAACATTGATTTCTTAACGCCCATCGTGAAAGGCATTTGTGTGCTTGTTGTAGGGAGACCCTCCATGCAAGCTGCTGTCAGTCTCGTTGCTCCTAAAATCTCTGTTACCGTGTTGAGGGGAAAGGAGGCCTTCCATGCAAGCCATGAGATCAACTAAGGCCGCTTATTACCGGCTGTCGGAGACAACCAACTTATCCATCATCTTTTGCATTCTTTCTAACATCAATTCCTTGGGGTTGGTAAATCCCATCATGGTTGGCTCTGATACTAAGTTGTAACAGACCCGCGCGAATGATTGAGTTCCTAGATGAGATGCAACTGAGGAGGACGATGAAGATTATCTAGGTTGGTTGCTTCCCCGAGTACCCCTCGGTTAACCGATGGTGAACTAAGTTTGGAGCCTTGCCGCGTGGCGGGGGTGTTGATGGAGGAACATGGAGCGCACGATGGTCGACCAACAGTTGGCCGTGCGGGGCACAAGGAGCAGGGTTGCAGACGCTCAGGTATAGGTTGTTATTGCGGCATGCAGGCGCTTGCGCATGCAGGCGACATGGCTTGGAGGGGATTCTACTGCCACTGAGGATGCGGAAGGAGGCAGAGCCTTAGGGCAGGTTACCTTGTGCAGTGTAGAGACGAGATGCACATGTGAGAGAGAGAGGGAGCCCTGGAACTCTTTGATGCCAAATAGCTTGATTGTAATTAAAAATGTCTTGGTTTCAAACCACCCAAGGTATAAAGAGAATTGTCTCATGAAAGGAAAATATACTGCAACACTCGGATACCAACTGTCACAACCCGCATTTTCTTACGAATTTAATAAATGTTATCAGAGCAAGGGGAAAATACGCGCTATGATGCCACGCCAAGTAGGGGACAACTACCGACGCTCAGGCAAATACTCCTTACGATTACTTTATAAAAGACATAAATGTGCTTGGATTAAAAGAGAATTTTACATTTTAGCTTAGGACCGTGTCCCTCAGTCCGGTGGATCATCTAGTCCACAAGTAGAAAACTATACATACGCAGCGGAAAATAGGTTCATTTTAGCCTACATGAGCATGAAGATCAACATTCCAGAAATGATATGCACATATTTAGGTTTAGTATAGTAAGAAAGGATTTTCTACGATTTTCAAAGTATGCAACATTTACTTAAAATCATGATATGCAAGAATGACATTTTTATACCAATAAAGTAACTAATGCATCCTAGCAAAAAGCTTCTCAGAGAGCAAGTAGGTAAACAACCTGAAAGTAACAGCAAAACAACTAACAAGTAAACTAGCACAAGAAAACTAGAGTTATGGGTGTCATCAACTGACACGAGCCCATAGAAAAAAAAAGGTACAAGCCTAAAACTGAAAAGAAAGGAACAACTACCTCACAACCGTGAGGGGAGAACGAACCGCTGCAACTAACTGCAGCTCCAGAGAACACCAACTCTACTAACTGAACAGCTATGGCTCCGAGTCTGAGACATTCAAAAGAAAAGAATGCCTCAGCAAGAAAATACAAGAAAACCCAAGGTTAGCAGCGATCAGAAATAAAAGATTGCAGAAAGGAGAACAAAGCAGATAAGCATCTATAATCTTACAACAACTCGAGCCAGCTCAAGCGAGTGCACTCGGTAAGGGGAAAAGCCTGCACCAGAAGGTAATAGCTAAAACAATCAAGTCAACCACTTGTCCGCCATTGCGGCTCAATCTCAAGCGCTTATAAACATATATGCTTATATATGTGTATTATGATATTAAACGAACCCGAACCGGAACACACATGCAACATAAATGAAATAACAATTGACACATAGTAAAACATATGTTAGAGGTAAATAAGGATATATGTGCTTCTATGTCCTTCCATCACGCGTCTTTCTTTCATACAAACGCCCCACGAACGCGTCCATGACGGAATTGAATTTCAATTTAAATTCTAATTGGATGTTCCAATTCTATTTTATGGAGTCAGCTCCTTGATCATGTGAGAGACTTAAGGCTTCGTTTGGCGCGGCTTATTTGCTCCGGCGAGTTTGGTCAAAAACGCCATTATCATAGAATGTATGTTTGGCAAGACAAAGTTTATGACCGCTATAAAGAAAATAAACTAATTTTGAGCATAAAATGCATGAATTTTTTTAGGTGAGGTCGGGCGTTCACGAAAGACGGTTCATGACCACGGCGTTCACGACCGCCACCACCGCGCCAAACGAAGCCTTAAAGATTTTTGAGAACATTATTACCCACTAGTATAGGTGTGAGGCTTATTTTCTTTCTTTCGACAACCGCTTTTCTTCTATTTTTCCCTTGCTCTAAGTTATCAAAATGGTCATGCTATTAGTTTATTAAGAAGAACGGTTTGGTTTTCAGCGGGTGGGTGTGGTATTTTTGGTTTCAATTATATATTTATTATTTCTTGCAGAGGCCCATTGACTTTTTATGTGAATTTATTTATTTATTTTTTATTTTCTTTTAAAGTATGAATAGTTGTTAAAGATGAAAAGTTTGTGATCTGTGAAGCTGTGCGCCCATGTTTGCATAATTTTTCGGTATCTGATCGTAGGTCTACATCATACGTAATTGAAGTAGGTAGACTGTGCAGGTGCATGGGACATAATAGGGGCTGGGAAGAAGCCGCCTCCATGTTTTGTGGCTTTTCTATAGAATTAAAAACATGCAATGCTGCCCTGCTTGAAGCTACTGGAAAATCATGGAACGAGGTCAGCTTCTAATATCTTTTCATCTTTTTGGTCAACTGTGCTGGAAAACAACTACTTGAAAATAAAATATTAGTATCATTACTTAGCCCAAAAGGCTCTACTAGTACTGATATTTAATACATGCGCCATTAATTATTATTTTTGCATTATACTGTAGGAGTTCAAATCCTGAATATTATCAATATTGACAAAGATGAAACAAGTATGCCCAAAAATTTGCACTTCATTTCCTTTAGTCAGAAAATATCTTTCTTTATCCAATTTGAATGTAATGGTACTTTTAGCACTTGCAGTGTATGCAAACTTACTGTGGATTCTATTAAGAAATTTCATGAGTTAATTTGTTACTTCCACTTGTTAAATGTGTCTGGAGGTAAAAAAAATTCAATTATTAAAGATTTGAAACATTGCTAAATTGGTTTTTGCCAATATTTTGAAAAGGTAACTGAACTGTTGCAGATACATGAATTTTTCTCTTTTATGTATATGACAACAAAAACTTTCCTTTTCTCATGATAGTCGCATCATTCTTAGGAATGATGAAATCCCCATTACCAAGATTTTTTGTTACTGTGAAGCATGTTCAGCCCTGTTAAACTGGAATTACACCTTACCACCAATAAATTAGTCGAAGCTAATATGGAAAATTGATTTCCGGTCTTCTGTACTGTTTGCATTGGTCTGTTCATTCTCTTGGATGCTAATTCCTTATAGTGGTGGATGCAATATTTGCTTTGGGAATGTTCTGTGCTACCTTTATATTCAGCGTTAAACTCCTTTAGGACAATTTATTGCTTCATGGCTACTCATCCTTTTTTGGAGCAATTTTTCTGCATATTTGTTACATCCTGAATCCGATGAGAGAGGGAAGTATCTTTTGGGCAGTGAAGCCTGGACAAAGGCAGCTCATGACAGACTTATGATGATATGCTTCTAGGTAAAAAGTAATGCATGAATAAACTGAATCACATTATTAGAATTAGTTGAGAAGCCACTAGGAATAAGTAATAATTTGGACTACTAAATATTAGATGTGCCTTTTAAGAGTAATTGGAGGAGTTCTGTTAGAAACTTCATAGTTACGTGTGGATATATGACCACCCTAAGAAAAAATAAAACTATGTGGTTCAGCTTAGTATGGACTGAGCTAAACCAAACAGACAATATCTTGAATATTGTGGGTTGAATTATTACAAATGATATCAGAGTTAGACCTCGTAGAATACACTGTGATATGAGGAGAGGAACCAAGAGGAAGTTGGTGGGCTTGTAACATTATGAATTTGATGAGGACATTGAGTGTCTTTGGGGCAGTGAAGCCTGCACAACGTAATTCTTCCAATGAGCTAACCATTATTCCGCGGTCCCACCCACCGAGAGGTCTCCAACTTCCATGAAATGTAATCAGTATGTGTGCTTGTTACGGTCGTAACTCCTAGAATCGGGCTGGGCCCCAGGCAGGCTGGTTCCTCTTGGGCAACACTCAGTTGGTGATGAGAGTTCATGGAAGGACTTCTTATCAAGGAGGTCCTGGGTTTAAGCCCCGACCTCAACAACCTACCACATGATTAAATGGGTGCAGAGATTTGGTTGGGGTTATGGGTCGCGGCCTTTTACGACACCTAGGCCGGGAATTGTAGGAATTGCCCAGGCGGAACCTATTGGGTTATTATACGTGTTTATTACTTTATGTATTTCCGTATTTGTCCCACCTCACCTGTTTGAGGTCTGGACTAGTTATGTTTCCTTTATATAACCCTATTGGGCTCAATAATAAATTGTATCATTTTTCTCTCCCTATCGGTTTCTACTTGGTATCAGAGCCAAGGTTCCGATCCCCCCTCCTGCCGACACCCGCGTCTGCCCTAGCCTCCTCCTCCTCCGTCGGAATGTAAGCATCCTGCTTCCGATTCCGCCTCCCGCATCCACTGCCGATCCCGATCCCTAATCTCGCATCCGCCTCCCGCTTACGATTCCGGTAACGCCTCCCGCGAGTACAGCCACTCCCGCTCCCGCTCCCGCTGTCGTTGCTCCTCCCGATCCCGCCTGTCGCTGCTCCTCCCGATCCCGCTGACGCTGCTCCTCCCGATCCCGCCTGTCGCTGCCGCTCCCGCATCCGCTTCCCGCTGTCGCTTCTACAGCCGCTCCTAATCTCGTATTCCTCTTTCACCTCAATGCCCTAGATTCTCTACCTTCCTCTCTTTCATTTTCGTGGTCTTTGGAGATGGGATCCCCCACTTTCACGTAAAGGTTTCTTCCCCTTGCTTCCGTTGGGGCTTCTTCCCCTTCCTTTCGTAGTGTTCTTGATCCCTCTCCATGGATTCTTCGAATGAAGGCTTTGCCCGTCGAATCACCACCACCCTTCTCAATGAGAAGAACTTCATTGCTTGGTCCAACTCCGTGCGTGTTCATCTCGCCGGACATGACAAACTTGATTGGCTTGAACCTGGTGGGGTTCCTAAGCCCGCCGAAGACAAGGCCGCCCGTCAGTGGCGCACTGAAAATTTCAAGATCCTCGGATGGCTCCAATGCTCCATGGAGCCCCGCATTTATGAGCAGTTTATGCGTTTTGATTCTGTTCCGTCTCTTTGGGCTGCCTTGACTCGGACTTATGGGCACAGTCGTGTGGATACGCGGATTTACTCTGTCTTCCAGGAGATCTCCACTGCTCGTCAAGGTGATCGCTCTGTGCATGAGTATTTCACTTTTCTT
Source organism: Dactylorhiza incarnata (assembly GCA_033032865.1). Lineage (NCBI taxonomy): Eukaryota > Viridiplantae > Streptophyta > Magnoliopsida > Asparagales > Orchidaceae > Dactylorhiza > Dactylorhiza incarnata. The sequence goes on along the minus strand of JAWHQI010000123.1, from coordinate 2,755,275 downwards.
TCTGGCCGCTTCCAGGAACTTTCTGATCTTGAGCCGCTCACTGCTTTTCCTCATGCTGAGGATATGCTGGTTGCCAAGAGGCGTCAGGAAAAGCATGAGACCTACCAGTTCCTGATGGGATTACGACCAGAGTTTGAGCAGATCAGGGTTCAAATTGTCAGCATGAACCCTCTACCGGATATTTTGGATGCCTACTCCATGGTGGAGGAACATGAGCGCCGGGCTCGTTTGACGGCTCCTCCTGTTCCGGCCTTTCCCCCTCCTCCGGACCAGATGGCCCTTGCTTCGAGCCGCTCTCCCTCGGCACGGGGGGGGCGCTCTTCTGCCCCCCGGGGTCGCGCTGGTGGCCGCGGGAGCCCGTTCGCCTCTGTTCAGTGTCAGCATTGTCTCCGGACCGGCCATGAGAAGTCAAGATGCTGGTTGCTCTTTCCTCACCTTCGCCCGCAGTCCACTGCTCCGCGCGCTGCGGCCGCTGCTTCTTCTGATCTTACCAGCCAGCCTGGATCCTCTGCTCCGTCTGAGACCCCCTCTGCTGACTGGAGTCAGCTTATGGCTCAAGTCCAGGAACTTCAGTCCCAGCTTCAGCTTCAGAAACCGTCGTTCTCGTCCACTTCAGCCTCTGCCTCAGGTACTTCGACGGCCCTTCAGGTCACCCACACGGGACCTACCTCACCCTGGGTGATAGATTCTGGTGCCACTGATCACATGACAGGTGAGCCCCAGTTACTCTCTTCCCTGGTACCTTCGGGTGTCCATCGCCAGGTTCGTCTTGCTGATGGCTCTGTGACACCCATTTTTCACCAGGGCACGGTTCATTTATCTTCCTCTTTTTCGTTGGACTCTGTCCTCCATGTTCCCAAATTTACTTTAAATCTTTTATCTGTTAGTCAATTGACTCGCTCCTTACACTGCTCGGTGACTTTCTTTCCTTCTGGGTGTGTGTTTCAGGACCTGACCACGAGGAAGATTTTTGGATACGGCCGTGAGCGCGACGGGCTTTACCAGTTGGATCTTCCTCCTGCTCCTCCACCAACATCATGTCTCTCCTCGCCGACCTGCGCCGCTGCTACTACCGATTCTGCTCTCTGGCATGCCAGACTGGGACACGCCAGTCCTAAGATTGTATCATCTCTGTTTCCGAGTGTCACTTTCGGGCACTCTTTTCAGTGTGATGTGTGTGAACTCAGCAAACACACACGCACTTCCTATCCTGTTTCTGTTTCCCGTACTTTAGCACCGTTTGATATTGTTCACTCGGATGTTTGGGGCCCTGCCCCGGTTGCTTCTTATGATGGATTTCGATACTTTGTTTCCTTCATTGATGATTTTACTAGATGTTGTTGGATTTATCTTATGCGTTCTAAATCTGAAGTTTTTGATTTATATGTTCAATTTTCGGCGATGGTTACTACACAATTTTCCTCTCATATTCGAGTCCTCCACTCCGATAACGGGGGGGAATACACTTCGTCCTCCTTTACTAATTTCCTTGTCAGCCAAGGCACTCTTCACCAATTCTCCTGTCCTTATACCCCGGAACAGAATGGTCTGGCGGAACGCAAGAACCGCCATCTCCTGAATGTCACCCGGTGCCTTCTTCGTGGGTCTCATCTCCCCAAGTCTTTCTGGAGTGCTGCCCTCCTTACGGGCACCTTCCTGGTGAACCGGCTGCCATGCCAGCCTCTTCAGGGGCGTGTGCCTATTAGCGACTCTCACAGGGTTACCGAGCTTACCTCTCCGCCACCGACCAGATTCGCATTCCCCGGTCGACTACTGAGGCTCTCCAGCATCCTGAGTGGGTGACAGCCATGGAGGCTGAGATGTCTGCCTTACACACGACTGGGACCTGGCGTCTTGTTCCGCTACCTGCCGGCAAGCGGACTGTTGGTTGCCGTTGGATCTACACTGTCAAGTATAATGCTGACGGGTCTTTGGACCGCTACAAGGCGCGTCTCGTTGCGAAGGGATTCACCCAGACTCCGGATGATTACGGGGTGACCTTTGCCCCTGTCGCCAAGCTGACAACTGTTCGCCTCCTTATTTCCCTTGCTACCTGCCACAGGTGGCCTCTTCATCAGCTGGATGTGAAGAATGCCTTCCTCAATGGCGATTTGGTTGAGGAAATTTATATGGACCCGCCGCCAGGGTACAAGCTTCAGGGGGAGTATTTGGGTTGTGTGTGCCTCTTGCAGAAGTCCCTATATGGGCTGAAGCAGTCCCCTCGGGCATGGTTTGAACGTTTCGGCTCTGTTGTGCTTCATGCTGGGTTCACCAGATGTCATGCCGATCATACTTGCTTTGTTCGGACTGCAGCGGATGGCCGTAGAGTCATTATTCTTGTCTATGTGGATGACATCATCCTTACCGGGGACGACAACTCTGGAATAACTCAGATCAAAGAAGTCCTTCGAAAGGAGTTCGAAGTCAAAGATTTGGGACCTCTAAAGTACTTCCTCGGAATTGAAGTTGCTAGATCTCACCAGGGGATTTCTTTGTCTCAGCGCAAGTACACTCTTGACCTTTTGAATGATACTGGTCTTCTTGGGTTGATCCTAGCAGATACCAGCGACTTGTTGGAAGACTCATCTACTTGACCAATACTCGTCCTGATATTAGCTTTGTTGTGAGCATTGTCAGTCAGTTCATGCATGCTCCCCGGACCGCTCACCTTGATGCTGTATTACGGATCCTTCACTACTTGAAGGGATCACCTGGCCTCGGCCTCTTCTACCGTTCATCGCCATCCACAGATCTTTCATGTTACACCGACTCTGACTATGCTGGCTCCCTCACTGATCGTCGATCTACTACTGGGATGTGCACGTTCTATGGTGGCAATCTTATTTCCTGGAAGAGCAAGAAGCAGAGCGTTGTATCTCGTTCCTCTGCTGAGGCTGAGTACAGAGCTATGGCCCATGGCGCCACTGAGCTCCTCTGGATTCGTACTCTCCTGACTGAGCTTGGTTTTCCTCCTACCTGTTCTTCAACGTTGGCTTGTGACAATCAGTCTGCTCTCATGCTTGCTTCTGATTCTGTCTTACACGAGCGAACAAAGCATATTGAGGTGGACATTCACTTTCTCAGGGAGCACATCCGCTCAGGGATTCTTTCTGCCTCATATGTTCCCTCTGATGATCAGATTGCGGATGCCTTTACTAAGGCTGTTGGACCTTCTCGACTTCTCTCCACTTATGACAAGCTGGGCTTGCTTGATATCTTCGCTCCAGCTTGAGGGGGAGTATTGGGTTATTATACGTTTATTACTTTATGTATTTCCGTATTTGTCCCACCTCACCTGTTTGAGGTTTGGACTAGTTATGTTTCCTTTATATAACCCTATTGGGCTCAATAATAAATTGTATCATTTTTCTCTCCCTATCGGTTTCTACTGAACCAGCCTGCCTGGGGCCCAACCTGGTTCCGGGAGTTACGACCGTAACATAAAAGTGCATTTTTATGTTACGGTCGTGCACTTTTATGCTACGGCCGTAGCCCCTACAACCAGGCTGGGCCCTATACAGGCCTCAATCCTCCTGGGCCATTCCCACGATTCCCGGCCTGGGTACCGTAACAGGTCCGCGACCCACACACCCCAACCCTTCTCTACACCCAATATAAGTGCGACGGGTTGTTGAGGTCGGGGCTCGATCCCCAGACCTCCTTGATAATGTATTTTAAACATGACTCCCATCACCAACTGAGCCGCGACTCAGTTGGTGATGAGAGTTCATGAAAGTACTTCTTATCAATGGGTTCAAACCCCTGCCTCAACAACCTACAACATGATTAAATGAGTGCGGAGATTTGGTTGGGGTGTATGGGCCGCGACCTTGTTATGACACCCATGTCGGGAATTGTGGGAATTGCCAAGGAGGAACCAGCTATTATAATGTCCTGGAGAGTCAGGACAACTGCCTACAATTCATGGTAGAATTTTCTCAGTTGGGTCAGTCCCTATGATTTTATCTTTATGAATTTTCCACAAAAAAATTGTTGCAACTATCTGTTTTGACTGTGTGCTTATTGAAATATCTAGTTAAGATGGTTTCAATTTCTATGGGTTAGCTAGGCCACTTCTAATTATGCTAACACACGCCTCAAACTCAAGTGGACATTGTTGATCTCGACTTAACTTTGGACTTGAGCTCCTGAAAGCAATTAGGTATATATCGGTACGTCAGTTTAGATTACACAGGAGCAAGGGTGAGTGAACCACTAGTAACATGATGTTTAGGTTCAATATGCTTGGTGTCTTCATGATATACAACATATGAGCATTTGAATGGCACTTTGGTCGTCACAGTAGAGTAGTCGCCTGCTAGTCTTTGATGCCGATATCTTCCGGTATGCGACATAGCCAAAGGAGTTCAGTAGTGGCATCAACAAGAATGTGATATTCCGATTTCATCTGGCAGAGAGCAATAACTGTTTGCTTCTTGCTACCAGGATACAAGAGAATAACCCACCTAACGAAAATTTAGTAATCTATAGTAGAGCGTGATAGTGATACAGATTCTCAATTCTCGAGTTATGGAAATACTGTTATTAATACATGTTTGATTTGAATATTTAGGCCTTCACATTTGCTGGTCAAGGAGGATGGAAGCTTGAAGCAATTCTGAAGCCAACATCAGCATAATATTATGGGGTTTAGCTAGGCCTGTTTGTAGGAAGGAAAGCAAAGAGAGTGACGAAAAACTGTTGTTCAAAAATTGTAGGTTAGCAGCTTGGTTTATAGCAACAAATGTATCTGTAATGCAGTACTGTGCACAGGTCCATGACTGGTCAGTATATTTTACAATTTTGTATGCAGAACCAATGTATATTTTACAATTTTGTATACAAAACCAATGTATATTTTACAATTTAGTATACATAACCAATGTATATTTTACAATTTCGTCTACAGAACCAATGTATATTTTACAATTTTGTATACAGAACTGTTGTACGGTGGAATATCACTGCAGAGAGTATAGTCCTACATTGTGTACTTGATATAGATTTTGTGTCACTTCGCCTATGACTAATTTGTTTATGTTGGATGCATATGCCTGTTTACTTGCATGTCATCCAATTAAAATAATAGTCCACATGTTCAAGGTGAAAGATTCTAACACGCGAGAGAAATTATTTAGTCCACGCATTGGATATATAAAATAGGCCTGATGCTTGAATTCTATGAGCGAAAAACAGAACTTGAAAAAAATGATTGTTTTAGAAACAAAAGCAATAAAAATCTATGGTATTTAAAAATGGGTGATTACTTCTACAGAACTAATCACTCCCTAAGCTGAAGTGATCTTACACTTTGACTTTGTTTCGGTTTCGCTCTGTTTCATTATTTAAGGATTTTTTTGTGTAGAATGATTGTTTTTCGCACGAAGATTCATATTCGGTATTTTATGATCAAATGCACGATTGTTTTTTCAAGCATTGTATCCATTTTTTTCCTATATGATGCGCGTGCCCAATAATTTCTCTCTTGTGAGGGGCTTGTTGAAGAAATAGTTGAGAAATTGATGTAGCTTTGTGTACTTAGCAATGGCAGTTTCAAATAGCCCATGCATTGTTTTGTAATTATTATTTAATTTTTTAACAAGTGAAATGGGAGATGCCAAAAATAGGAAATCCTAAAGAAAGTTGATAAAGTTATTATTTTTATATAAATAATGGAACAATTATAATGAATTTAATGATGTCACATATAAATATGAGATTTTTTTAATATATAATATTTCAAACTTAGAGAAGAAGAAATTGAAGATAAAAAAAAATATTTAATTTAGTTTTCTTTTCAAGCTCGCTAGTACAATCCTAATCATACACATTATCCAAATACACATACAAACCAATCACATGCATGCGCGTAATTTTGAAATATTATTAGGCCGTTGTTAAGGCAGACCACTTCGAGCTAATAGCAGACCAAGGTTAACGACAAATCAAAATAAAAAGCCATAGATATTTGTGAACACCTAAATGCTCGGTATGCCAATAGTCATTATGGGTCTGCCCATAGCCATTATCTATTATTAACATATCTCAAAACAATAACAAAACACTCCAGCCTTTATCCCATCACAGTGAGGTCGACTATATGGATCATTTTGTCGTCGTTGCGTCCTATCTTTAGTCATAATCTTACTAATGCCTAAGCACATCATGTCTTTCCTTATGGTTTCATTCCAAATCTTTTTTGGTTTACCCTCCCCTGTTTAACATGCCTAGCGGCTAAACTCTCACAACGCTAGCCATCTTAATCAAGTTTTTCGCATCTTCTCTACAATCGGTGCCACTCACGTCTTATTTCAGATACATTCATTCCTAATTTTATCCATCAAAGTAATTTTATAAACAAAATATTTTAAATATGGGCTCATATTTGGTGGAATGGCAAGTTCATGATTGTGTTTCTCAATAAATTTGCCCACTTTCAATTTTTTTTCCTTCCCCGTCTGCAATGAAAATGATCACTGCCGGATAATTTGTTCTACCATCTAATCTACGATATTTTACGGCGCTATCCGACACTTTGGGAGCTCGCTTCACTCCAACTCTACTATAATAATACTCCCTTGATTTGAGGATATTTGTATCGGTTCAGACCACTCGGTGCTCCTTGCAAACACTAAAACCAACAGTACACGCATACTTACAATACATTTCATAAGCCTCATCCTCAAGTTGAATAATTTGAAATACATGTTCGGTGTTCACAATCAGTTGTATTTAATAAATGGAAGTCAACAATTTCAAGCATTAATCTTTCAATTATTATGATAGTAGCCCAACTATCAAAATTGATATCTCAGATAACATTCCAATTTTCTCAAATATCAAAGTTGACATCTCAAATAACATTTAAGTTATCTCAGATATCGAAAACGACATCTTTGATACCATTCCAATTATCTCAGATGTCAAGAATGACATTTCAGATATCAAATTTGACATCTCAGTTATCATTTTTAACATCTGAAAGTTGACTAACCAACGAGCAATACACAACCCACATTGACTATCATCACTGCAACATTTTCACGTAGTTGATGAAGGCAAAACAGTTACCTGTGCCATTTTTCAATAAAATCACATCAGTGCCAAGAGTTGTCGTCAACTTTTTTTGTATTCAATCTACACTCGCCTCAACAGCCTGCCTTCAATACAGAGTCACCAAAAACAAACAGAGGGAGGGTGGAGGACGAAGAAATGACTCTAGCTCGCGGGAGAATAGCGGGAAATGAATAAATGTTTAAATCTAAATATTTACATGAATAAATAAATGTTTTTTTTTTTTTGAAACCAGAAAGGAAAATCATTCATTAGCAAGGTCCAAACGGATTAAGTCCAATACAGAAATCGGTAATGATCGGGGTCCAAGAAAGGATGCCGACGCCAATGCATGAGCCACACGATTACAAGATCGTCGAGCAAAAACAAACTCAATAGCAGGGATCGCCCGAGCCAACGCCAGAGCATCACGAATGATAGGCCGATCCAAGGAGAAAGGAACAGTCAATGTCGCCAGATGATGAATAACCGTGGCACAGTCCCCCTCCACCACCACAGACGTCCAGCCATTCGCCACCGCCATCTCAATCGCCAACCGGGCCGCGAGCGCCTCAGCCACCATAGGATTATCCATATGACACCAAACCGCCGACCGCCAATCCAGGCAACCTCCAGAAGAGTCACGAGCAATAACCCCAACACCAACCATGGGCGGGCCCGACCGTACAGCCCCGTCAAAATTAATTTTAATAGACCCATGGGCGGGAGGCGTCCAAGCAAGCAAAGGAGGCAACCCCGACACCCCAACATCCGAAGCCGAGACCACCACCGATCGAAGAAAAGCAACTGTCTCCTCAAGCGGTTGTAGGGTGCCCTCCCACAGCATCCGGTTGCGACGCCACCAGAGTGCCCAACACGCAGTTGCGAAAGCCGCAAACTCTTCCGAAGATAAAGATCCATGCACCGCCCGGAGCCAATCCAAGCCCAACACCACCGGCATATCGCAAGAAAAATTCGGTAGCCTCAAGGAAGGCCAAATCGGAGCCACCAAAGGACATCGACCAAAAGCATGTAGGAAATCCTCACCGGGGAAACCACAAAGAGGGCAGCCCCTCGGCCCCAGACAGTGTCGTCTAAGCAGTGTAGTAGCCGTGGGAAGAATGCCTTGGGCAAGTCGCCATAGGAAATTACGAACCTTGGGCTGAACCCGCGTCCGCCATAAAAACTGCCATGAGGGAGGCAAGGATGATGAAGAAGCACCCCCCGTCAATAAAGAGCGAAGGGCCAGCCGATAAGCACTCCGAACAGAAAAAATTCCATTGGGAGAGTAATGCCAAACCCAAGAATCAGGCTCCACGCAGCGCCCCAACGGAATAGAAAGGATGGCTGCAGCATCATCCACATTAAAACTATTCTGGATCACCCTCACATCCCATTCCCGAAAGCCAGGCCGGAGCAACTCACATACAAAATGCAGACCCCCAGCAGGTGGACGCGGTGTCTGGACCATGAAAGAGGTGGGCCGAGGAATCCAGCGGTCATGCCAAATATCTATATTTGCGCCCGATCCCACAAACCGCCGAGAGCCCTCCACAATCAGAGCCCGAACTCCGAAAAAGCTGCGCCAACAGTAGGATGGACGGTCACCCAAAGAGGCCACAAAAAAATCCCCATGCGGGTAGTAACGAGCCCGAAAAAGTTGAGCCACCAACGAATCCGGCCTAGTGATGAGCCTCCACACCTGTTTCGCCAAGAGGGCCGAGTTAAAAGCTTCAAAACAACGAAAGCCCATGCCCCCCGCCGCCTTCGACTCACATAAAGACCGCCAAGACTTCCACCGAATTCCACGATGGCCTCCACCATCCCACCAAAAGGAAGACACCAAAGACTCCAACTTCACCACAAAGCTGCGGGGGAGCCTAAAGCAGCTCATAACAAAGATAGGAATGGCCGTCAGCACCGCCTTAATAAGAATCTCTCGACCCGCCTGGGATAGAAATCGAACCTTCCACCCCTGAATTCGCTTCCACACGCGATCCATGATATATGTAAAGCATCGATGGCGAGAGCGACCAACTGTAGCCGGGACCCCCAAATAAAGCTCATGTCGCGCACACCGATCCACCCCCATAATAGAAGTGATATCCTCAGCAACAGCTTCCGGAGTGGCTCTACTGAACACCACCCTTGACTTATGAAGATTGATCGCAAGCCCGGAAGCCCTGGAAAAAGATTCCAAAATACCCGAGATAGCCACCGCCGCACTCCTCTCGGCCTGGGCGAAAATGAGTGTATCGTCGGCAAAGAGCAGGTGAGAAATCCTCGGAGCCAAGGGGCAAACCGCCACCCCCCGAAGAGAGCCCAAGCGTTCTGCCCGCCCAAGAAGTCTGCTAAGGAACTCAGAGCACATTAAAAATAAATAGGGGGAAATTGGGTCACCTTGCCTAAGTCCCCGAGTTGGAACAAGGCTCCCAAATGTTTCCCCATTAAGTATAAAGGAATAGCAGACAGACGTGACACACCGCATGATAAGAGAACTAAAATGGGCAGGAAGTCCCAAGCAATCCATGGCCCGAGCAAGGAAAGACCACTCCACCCGATCATATGCCTTTGAGAGGTCAAGCTTAAGTGCAAAAAACGATTCAGATGCCCGGGGATTAGTGGAGAGGAAGTGGTTAATTTCAAAAGCCACAAGAATATTATCTGTAATAAGGCGACCGGGAATAAAAGCAGATTGAAGGGGAGAGATAATTGAATCCATGAGAGATTTCAAACGGTTAGCAATACACTTAGTGGCAATCCTATAGACCACGTTACATAAACTGATAGGCCGGAAAAAATTTAACGATGTTGGCCTATCACATTTGGGGATCAAAATGATATTGGTTCCATGGAAATTGGGACATGACACGCCATTGTTTAAAAAATTAAGAATTAAAGTAGTTACCTTCACCCCAACGATTGGCCAAAATTTTTGAAAAAAAATCGGTGGAAGGCCATCTGGGCCAGGAGATTTCAAAGGAGACATAGAAAATAGAGCAGAATATACCTCATCCGGAGTGAAAGGTCGACACAGTGCGGCATGCATTTCATCATTTACCACCCTAGCCCCATCGAGGAAAACATCCTCGAAATCCGCACCTGAAGGGGCAGTTGACTGAAAGAGCTCCCCGAAGTAAGAACAAATCAACCTCTGAATACCAACACGAGATGCCACCCGATTCCCGTCCCCATCAAATAGCCACTCAATATAATTCTTCTTCCGCCGAGCCGAGGCGCGTGCGTGAAAGTATTTAGTGTTCCGGTCCCCCTTATCCAGCCACGCCGCCTTGCCCCGCTGCTTCCACTTGGTTTCCTCAGAGTTAATAAGATCCTCCAACACAGCCCGAAGAGAAGCTTCCTGGAGTTTCGAGGCCTCAGTAGTGGGCGCCCGTCGAAGAAGCGAAATGTCCCTCTCAAGCCGCTTGATCTGCATCGGAATACGACCAAAGCGCTTACTACTCCAGCCCGATAGAGAGGACAAACAGTCACGAACAGCCCGGCCCCAACCCAAATGCGGAACAGAATCCGATATTCCCCCCCAAGCCTTGGAGATGAACACCTCAGTCTCTTGGAATCTATCCCACCATGCCTCGTATCTGAGAGGCCGACGACAATGGTAGATAGTCGACTGACCCCGCAAGCCCAATAGAACAGGCAAGTGGTCCGAATATACCGTCTGAAGGTGGCAAACAGAAGCCGCAGGATACTCAGTCTTCCACGTTGCCGATGCACAGAAGCGGTCAAGCCTAGCACGAACCGTGGCGGGGGACGCCCTCCTATTTGTCCATGTGAATTTATTGCCTGAAAAACCCAAATCGGATAGACCACAGTGAAGTAAGGCTGCTCGAAAATCCGCAAGCTGCCGGTCCGGTCTTCGAATTCGACTTTCGAATTCAGACTGCGCGAGAATCTCAATGAAGTCCCCCCCACAAACCCATGGTAAGGGTGAAGCCAAGCTCAGCGACCGAAGAAGATCCCAAGTAGCTCGACGATGATGAACCATAGGGTGGCCATAGAAACCAGTGAAGCGCCATGGTGCCAAAATGCCATCCCCCGAGATCGTAACATCGATATGATGGGCCGAGTATGAAAGAAGTTGGATCCCCAAGTGTTTCTCCCAAAACAGCAAAAGTCCCCCGCTGTTACCCCGAGCCGCCACCGAAATGCCATCCAAATTCCATTTGTGTCGTAACGAATCCGCCTTAGTACAAGAAAGCTTAGTCTCCGATATGAAGACTAAGGAGGGCCGATGAAGCTTGAGGATATCCCCCAAATGACGAACTGTGCAGGTGCCCCCCAACCCCTGACAGTTCCAACATAGGATTTTCATGGCGAGCGGCAGGGCTGCCCTGCAGTCCCCGCCGATAAATATTCATTCGGAGAGCCAACCATCCTCTTACCCTTCTTATCCACATGCAGAAAAGTACAGTCCGGATTGCCGGACGCCATTCTCTTGCGGCGCTGAGGAGCCACCCGAGCTGAAGACCCTCGGGCCTTTGGAGGACGACCACGTCGCAACGCCAAACCCGCCGGTCGATCCAATGAAGCACCCGGGAGCGCCAAAGCCATGGTAAAGGACGGCTGGCCCGGTAATGGGGAAGCGAATAGGTCGGGCAAATGCCCCTGGGGCCCCGAGAGAACGATAGAGTTACAATACTCCCAAGAAAAAGGATGTGAAAGGGTAGAGGGAAAATCAGCCACCATGGGAACCAAAGGGCCTGGATCTGTTGATGGACTATGGGGCATACTTTGGTCCCCCGGGTTGGAGACAATGTCGGTGGCAGAAATGGGTGGTAGAGAGAGTAATGGGTAGTGGAAAGGAGGTGGGTGGACAGTGGGTTCAGTAGAGTCACACGTGTGGGAGGAGGAGGAAGTGGGGGAAGGAGATGGAATGGGTATAGGAGAATGGGTTTGTCGGTTCAGCGGTGGGTGTATCGGAGAGGGGACGGATGTCGACGGTGAATTTGATGGCGATGAGAAATGAGATGGGGAAGAAATGAAGAGTGGTTCCAAACGATTCTTAGGATCAACAAAGCCGGCCGTTGTCGTTGGCGCCCGCAACCAAGGCCCAAATGGCGGGTTATCCCCCGGATCACGAAAAGTGTCTTCAAGCTGGCAAGGGCACATTTTACAAGTATGACCAATGATACCACAGAAGTAGCAGAAATTTGGGAGCCGTTCATATTTAACCGTCGCCAAGCATGGATCACCATTTGCCAGCCGAAGCTTCACCACCCGGATAAGCGGACTTTCCACATTGATAAGGACAGAAATCCGTAGCGAGGAGCCCCACACAACCCCGGCCTGATCTGCCTCTGTGCTAAGAAACTTTCCAATCTTATTGCCTATCATTTCGGCCACCCCCTTAGACATGAATTGCAGCGGTAGGCCCCATATTTGGATCTTGAAACGGCACCATTTGAGAGGCATCTTACAAGGATTCTCCCGAGGCGAGACCTCCTCAAGGACAATAAGGTTCTTGTCGAAGTGCCAAGGGCTTCCCTCCAATACCCTCCGTAAATCCAGAGCATGTGAGAAAACACAAACGAATCGGTCTGCACTAAGTTGCTTGAACTGGACTGGACGGATAGTGTGGAAAGAGGACGACAATGTTTTCCACAAAGCATCAAAGTTTGGAGGCCTTGAAGAGATGACTCGGCCCGCTAGAGCAAGGGCAGCCGTCGTAGCATCGACCAAACTACCATCAGAAATCGCAATCTCCTCTTCCTCCGCCGGAGTCAATGACAGGGCCTTCCCCCAAGCAGCTCCCAGCTCATCCATACCAGCAGAAACGGTGTTGGGACTTGGGTGGCGGGATGAAAAACCTGCAGCACTGCGCACCAATACCTACGGAGTAGGCACCTACATAGACAACTGAGAAAAGAGATCAAAAAACACAGGAAAAGAAATGCCTCAAGGGTGTTCGATGGAAAACCCCACAGACACCGCCCCAAAAGAAACCTTCACAGGGATGTGGAGGCCCAAGATCCGGCGAGAACGACCACAAACTGAAGGAAAAACACCAAAGAAAGTGGGGGAGGATCGATCAAGAAGAACAGAAGAAAGTTTGAGAAGAAAAAAAAAAAAAATGCACCGCGAAGAGCGACAAGATAAATGTTTAAATAAATGCTAGCCATGCATCAAAATCTTGTGAATCCCGGACCATGATCTTATAAAAATGTCACAATTGCACATTCAATTTTAACGACTGATATTATTAGGGAATTGTTAAAGGCAAATTAAATTTGGCTATCCGCAAACCATTGTTAACAACAAATCATATATTTTGAAAAATACTTGGTGCAAACCCAAATGTTTGTTGGAGTTCAGCCCCTAAAGGTGATGTTTTTGCGAAAAAGTGGAAATGTTGCAACCTCCTAATTGTCAGGTTGCAACTCCTTTTGTGCTGCCTTTTTTATTCTGGCGTGGAGCAAAAATATGCAGATTTTTTGGGTCTGGTTCAAGCTGAACCGGACAGTTTTAATTGTTGGCGTGTACAGGTTTTTCATGGCTTAATGAGGAGGGGTTAGGGTGGATCGTGCTTTACTCTCTCTCCCTCTCTCCCGATTGAAAACTGCCGCCTCCCCCTTTCTCTTCTCTCTCGCTCTTTGAGAGCCGCCTTCGGGGTGCGTGGAGGAGGGGCTGCCGGTGCTGTGTCGCCGCCGCCGGTGCGTGGAGAGGGCTGCTACTGCTACCGCTGCTTTGGTAAGGAGCGCTCGTCGCCGTTGATTTGGAGGGAGCGCTCGCCGCCGTTGGTTTGGAGGGGGTTGTCGCCGCCGCTGTTTTGGAGGGCTGTCGCCGCCGCTGTGTTGTCGCAAGGAGGAGGTGATTCCTCTGTGCTGTTCGGAGGAGATTTCTCTACCGTTTCAAAGGCCTCTTCGTCTACGGTTCAAGGTGTTCTCTTTCTTGTCTTCGTTTGATATTTTGCTTGAAGAGAGAGTAGAGTTTTGTCCTGTTGTAGAGAAGTTGTTCGTTTATCTTTGTGGTAGAGAGGAGTGGATTTGTGTGTCAAATCCGGTGGGCGTTCTACGTTTGGGCAAACCTAGATAATTCTTTTGTAATCCTTATTTATTATAGTGGATTTTTGTTGTGCCGTGCCCCGTGGTTTTTGACCTTCAAGTGGTGAAGGTTTTTGATGCGCAAAACTATGCTCGCAAACGACAACGGCAAGTGTACCGCGTCGAAAGTAGTATAAATTTATAAAAACCAATGTCGTATTAGACTCGGGGTGGTTGAGTAATTCTACTTTGAAAATCGTTATTATCTTATCAAATACAAATTTGGAGTTGGGGTTGCGAATAGTAAAAACTAGAAATGCTAATAGAATTAAATCGATGATTTAAAACTAGTACCCGATCTTTGAGTCTCCTCAGATATAGAGAAAATTGAAATGAGAATAGATTACAATTCTCTTGTTGAAGAGGCTTTGACCGTGGAGGTTCCCGATTTATGAATGCACCTCTCTCGAGGAATACGCCCACCTGAGATTAGGTTGATTGACTGAACTCTCGTTCTAATTGAAACCCCTAAAACTCGCTTTAACGAGGTGAATCCCGCTATTGAATTTTACTTCAATCCAGAAGAGTTACGTCGTCTTCTCTCGAGGGTTGCGTTCTACTCCTTTTACCAATGAGCGATCGATTCGTCTTACGAGCCTCTCGGCTAACTAAAGAACGAAAACAATATGAAGACTATATATTAATGATATAGCCTCATAATAAATTTTTAGATCAAAGGTAAATCGTAAGCGTTCAACAATTAGAAAAAAGCAAATCTAAAAATCATAACAAAATTTATCTCATCCTCGGTTCATCGCGACCGAGCACTATAGAAATTAGCCGCTCAAGGAGATGGAGAAATTATTCGCATAAAAGTACAACGTCATTTGAAAAGAAATGAAGAAAACCTTAAGCTAGAGAGATGAAATTTTATTGCTAGTAGACAAAAGAGGTTACAAGAAGTAAAAATGGGGAGTTACACGAAAATTCTAAATTGAAAGAGGAGAATTCAATTAAATTAGAGCGCCAAGAAAAACAATCTTAAGAGAAGAAATATCTAATAATAATCCAAAATACTTAATGAAATAAAACTCTTAATAAAATAAAACTCTTCCCAAAGACTCAAAAATCTGTATATCTCCTTCCTCCTTCCCGAGGTAATTATTTTATAGGCTGCTCTCCACTTGAAAAGGCTTGGGCGGAGGTGTAGGCTGGCGGCAATAATTGGAGGTGGCGTCGATGGGAAACGGTCTCGAGCGAAGGAGGCGCGCATGGAGGAGTTGCTGGATTGATGACGTGGAGGAGGTGGAAGTGGCGTTACTGATGAGGTGGCCGAGCTGCTGTTGCTGCGTGGAGAAATTGCATGGGTGAGGCTCGGGCTTGGGTGGAGGAAGAGACGTTACTATTGGAGGGGCTTGATCTGAGAGAGTCAGAAGGCCCAATATCAGGTATTCTCCTCATGAGTATATCTTGCTTACAGATATTGGAGAGCCTGAGTCCTATGTGGAGGCTCAGAGTGCTGAAGATCGTGAGGCTTGGACAACTGCTATGGAAGAGGAGTTGTACTCCCTTCAGAAGAACAAGACGTATGATTTAGTCCTATTGCCTAAAGGGAAGAGAGCTTTGAAGAACAAGTGGGTCTTCAAGCTGAAGTTGGATGAAAATCTCTCTCAGCCGAGGTACAAGGCGAGACTTGTGGTGAAAGGTTTCAGTCAGAAACAAGGTATCGATTTTGATGAGATATTTTCCCCAGTGGTGAAAATGTCCTCTATCAGACTGGTGTTGGGTATGGCTGCCTCCATGGATCTTGAAGTCGAGCAGATGGACGTTAAGACGACATTTCTGCATGGTGATTTGGAGGAAGAGCTATACATGGAGCAGCCCGAAGGCTTTGTGGCTAAGGGGAAGCATCATCTGGTTTGCCGGCTCAAGAAGATTCTTTATGGGTTGAAACAGGCACCCAGACAGTGGTATAGGAAATTTGATGCTTTCATGATGAAGAGCAAATTTCAACGGACCAGGGCTGATCACTGCGTATATGTGAAGAGGACTGAGAAGGCTTTGACTATTCTGTTGTTGTACGTAGATGATATGCTGATTGTTGGGGATGACAAAGCAAGCATAGCTGAGTTGAAGAAGGAGCTCAGTGAGTCCTTTGAAATGAAGGATTTGAGACCGGCAAGGAAGATTCTTGGAATGAGAATCACCAGGGACAGGAGTGCCGGTCAACTATGGCTTATCTCAGTCTGAGTATGCGGAGAAAGTGCTGAAGAGGTTCATGATGGACAAGGTAAAACCCGTTGCTACTCCTCTAGCCGGGCACTTCAGACTTTCTAGTTCTCAAAGCCCTTCATCTGAGAAGGATGTGGAAGAGATGAGTCATATTCCTTATGCATCTGCAGTGGGGAGCCTGATGTATGCTATGGTCTGCACTAGGCCAGACATAGCTCATGTTGTGGGGTCTGTGAGCCGTTACTTGGCAAACCCAGGGAAAGTTCACTGGAGTGCTGTGAAATGGATATTCCGCTATCTCCGAGGTACCTCAGACCTTTGTTTAATGTTTGGTGGAGGTCCACCAGAACTTATCAGGTACTCGGACTCGGACATGTCAGGAGATGTTGACATGGGGAGATCCACTTCTGGATTCGTGGTCACTTTTGGAGGGGGAGGAGTGTCATGGCAGTCAAGGCTTCAGAAGTGCGTGGCATTGTCGACAACGGAGGCTGAATATATTGCGTTGACTGAGGCGTCAAAGAAGCTTATTTGGATGAAGAAGTTCATGATTGAGCTTGATCTCCGACAGGACGTGTACACAATATTTTGTGACAGTCAGAGTGTTATATTCTTGGCCAAGAATCCAGCCTTTCACTCCAGGACGAAGCACATCGATGTGAAATATCACTGGATTCAGGATGCAGTTGGGGAGAAGCTGTTGGTGGTGGAGAAGATCCACACAGATGAAAACCCTTCGGATATGATGACGAATGCCGTCCCAAGGGAAAATCATGATCTCTGCCGGCGGTTGATCGGCATGATGTCCACTTGAAGGAGTCAAGGTGGAAAACTCCCCTTTATGGTCTGAAGGGGGAGTTTGTTGGGGTTCAGCCCCTAAAGGTGATGTTTTTGCGAAAAAGTGGAAAGGTTGCAACTCCTTTTGTGCTGCCTTTTTTATTCTGGCGTGGAGCAAAAATAGGCAGATTTTTTGGGTCCGGTTCAAGCTGAACCGGACAGTTTTAATTGTTGGCGTGTACAGGTTTTTCATGGCTTAATGAGGTGGGTTAGGGTGGATCGTGCTTTACTCTCTCTCCCTCTCTCCCGATTGAAAACTGCCGCCTCCCCCTTTCTCTTCTCTCTCGCTCTTGGAGAGCCGCCGTCGGGGTGCGTGGAGGAGGGGCTGTCGGTGCTGTGTCGTCGTCGCCGGTGCGTGGAGAGGGCTGCTGCTGCTACCGCTGCTTTGGTAAGGAGCGTTCGCCGCCGTTTATTTGGAGGGAGCGCTCGCCGCCGTTGGTTTGGAGGGGGTTGTCGCCGCCGCTGTTTTGGAGGGCTGTCGCCGCCGCTGTGTTGTCGCAAGGAGGAGGTGATTCCTCTGTGCTGCTCGGAGGAGATTTCTCTACCGTTTCAAATGCCTCTTCGTCTACGGTTCAAGGTGTTCTCTTTCTTGTCTTCGTTTGCTATTTTGATTGAAGAGAGAGTAGAGTTTTGTCCCGTTGTAGAGAAGTTGTTCGTTTATCTTTGTGGTTGAGAGGAGTGGATTTGTGTGTAAAATCCGGTGGGCGTTCTAGGTTTGGGCAAACCTAGATAATTCTTTTGTAATCCTTATTTATTATAATGGATTTTTGTTGTGCCGTGCCCCGTGGTTTTTGACCTTCAAGTGGTGAAGGTTTTCCACGTAAATCTCTTGTGTTTGGTTTTGTTGGTTGTTCTTTCTTATTGTTTCAGGCTCTACTGATCGGTGGGAGATGTCGTCAACTACGACCTTCATTCCCTACAATGTTAACCACAAACCAATATTGTTAACAATAAACCAATAATATAAACTACATAAACAAATTTTATAGAAAAAAAAGTAAATTCATAACATTTTCAGCACAACGTGTTATTTTGTTGAACTACTGTGCTGAAAATATCATGAATTTAGTTTTTTTTTTCTAGAAAATTTGTTTATGTAGTTTATATTATTGATTTGTTGTTAACAATATTGATTTGTAGTTAACATTTTAATTTGCACAAGTATTTTTTAAAATATATGATTTGTTGTTAACAACGATTTGCGGATAGTCAAATTTGGTTTGCCTTTACCAATTCCCTCTAATTATTACTATTCTTAGCTGTTGAAAAATCGTATTTCTTGCCCGCGGACCCACCGCCACGAGATCGGGTATGGTGCGCGTGGAGATAATTCCTTGGTCGTCCCGCAGACCCTCAACGGGCTCCCTGATTTCTCTTTGACTGGAGGAGAAGCTTGCAGGTAACCAATCTCAACTCCGATCGCTCGTTTGATCTTCTTCCGTCTTCCTGTAGCTCCAGTTCTGATTTGATCCGTCCTCGTTTCTGTCTTCTCCACGGCGGCAGAAATCTGATTCGTCTTGCTTTTGAGGTTATTCGCCGGCAATCTTCTTTCTGTTTGTTTTCTCTTTTATTACGCTTCTAATCTGGTTAGGCACCTCTTGATGTTCCTTATTTATCCGGATCATACTGTTTTAGGGGCAGTTGGTAGCTGGATTTGGATGCATCTGGTGGAAATCCCACGATTTAGTTTTAAATTTGATTACAATCATGGAATTGGAGTTTTCGTATGTCTTCTGATCACTGTCGTAGTTTCTGGCCTTAATGAACTAGTGTTTTCCACTCCCTTTTGCTGTTTTTGTTCAGTTTTCGTCTCTACAGCTTTGGATGATGATTTTGTGCATGAAGGGATGCCGATCTTGCTGTTACTTCCTGCCTGCCGCGTGCGCTGCTTTAGATCGTTGAGAAAATTGTTGAATACCGTGCCATTTTGGCGTTGACTTTCTTTTTTGTATTATTTGAAGGGTCTTTGTATTATGCATCAAATATTGCTTCTGTCATGAAACCAGTGAAACCAATGTCAGGATTGGATTTTGAACCCCCCGATCCGAGCCCATCAATTTTAAACATCCTTTGGATAATTAGATTCTGACCCAGATGGTGGGTGAGGCATCGCCTAATTGATTAGGATCTTGATGTTATTACAAATTTGCATTTTGATCCACACAACGATAGGTTATAGTGAAATTTGAGTTCTTTTTTAAAGTTTGGTACTCGAAAATTAGTCTTAAATGGTTTGAATGCCTCATAAAATATAAACAGGAATCTTCTCAAATTTGATGTAAGCTTCTTGTAATACTATTCTCTCCCACTTGAGTAGATATATTCCATCTTCTAGGATTATGTCATTTAGGCGGCCTGTTTAGTATACATTTTGTTTCTTTGATTGTCTATTTTCATAAATCTTTTGTTATTTAAATGAATGCACTGCTATAGATATTAGGGGAAAACTTATTCAAGACATAAAAATTGTCTCAAGATGCTTGCTTCGTTGTTTTTTTCGTTATCTGAAGACATGCTGCCTATTTTTGAGAGTAAGAGCTCTTTCAATCTGTAGCAACGACCGAAGCTTTTTTAAACCCATCAAGTAATTTGGTATCAATAGTACTCGATAGTTTTTCTGTTGCTTTTGTTTAGCATTTTTTTGAAATTTTTGTGATTATGCTGACACCATTAGAGGCACCTGTTAGGTGTTGTGAGAGTTTAGTCACTAGGCATGTTAAACAGGGGGAGGGGTAGACCAATAAAGACTTGGAATGAGACTATAAGGAAAGACATGATGTACTCAGGCATTAGTGAGATTATGACTAAAGATAGGGCACAATGGCGACAAAGGATCCATATAGCCGACCCCACTATAGTGGGATAAAGGCTTGAGTGTTGTTGTTGTTACGCTGACATCATAAGTTTGATGTGCAGAGTTCCTACTTCCATTAAATAATATTCTTATGCAGTTCACCGGTCCTTCCTTGTGATAGCAATTCCAAATTATATTCTCTCCAGTCAAAATATGTATTTTATTATTGTGGGAAGTATTAGTACTTTTTGTATCCATCGTCTATCAACTAGATTTGTAGTTTGTTTATTTTCGTCGTGAATTCTTCAATTTAATGTTATTTTTTGTTCTAAAGACTATTTCTTTGCAACGTGGCAATAGGTTTTCCCAATCATTTCAAATTGATAGCAAACTTTAACCAATGGGTCTTATACTACAATAGTACAATCTCTATTTTTCTTGGGACCAGTATTGTAGATATCGGCCGACATACTTCAATCTTGATTTTTTTTTGCAAAATATCATTTTGGAATATATCGGCCGATATATCAGCTATCAACCAATATGTTGCTGATAGATCAACCCATATATTCCGACGGTAATATTAGATGAATAAAGAACTGATCGCAATTGCAAAATGTATTCACACCAGTAGAAAGATGTATTATATTATTTTAGAAAGTATCCACACTTTTCGTATCCATTGTCTATCAACTAAATTTGTATTTGTTTTAGTTTGGCCATGAATTCTTCAATTTTATGTTATTTTTTCTTATAAAGCCTATTTCTTTGCAACGGGGACATAGGTTTCCCCAATCATTTTCAAATTGATTACAAACATTAACAAATGAAGACACTGCTAGGAGATTTAGACAATGTGTGTGGAGGTAATTGCGTGTCCACGACCTTTTGGAGAGATTGCGATCCGGTATTTTGCTGATCGCGCTTGCGAAAATCCATGAAATTCGCGTGGTTTTAGGACGTAAGCACCGGACCACAATCACGGCCCGGCATCGGCGGGTTCACATCGTGCGCGGTCCGCCACCCCCAACAAGGCCTTATAGGGCTTATTTTTCTGCTTGTTGATGAAAATTATTTTAAAGAATGATAATTTTGTTTTCACTGATGTATTTTGTGAAGTTGAAACCATCTCTTATGAGTGAGTTGAGGTGGCTTGTGGAGTTTGACTTTAATGGTAGGCCAAACTGTATCAACCAACAAATTACCGTTTTATAAAATGTGCCTTTAGTTTAAAGGAATCAGATGAGCCTTTATATATATATCTTCACAGGAATTTACTTTGTTCACATAATTATCTCATGTTATCTTCCACAATTCTACCTTTATTGATATTCCATTGATCATTTATAGATTTTGTCTGTTCCAAATTATTTGACTTACCTCCGAATGTTGACGGCAATGCATCTTTTGGTATGGCATATAATTAGTGATGCACTATTAGGCTCATCTGGTTGCATGAAATCTAAAAATTGTTTTATAAAACAATGGAATTTGTTAGCCCACTATTTTGCTTTATATAATGAGAGATAACATTGATTCAAACTCCAAAGCATTTCATTTCACATACAAAATAAGTGAAAACAAAATTACCATTTCAAAAACTTGTTCTCTAACGACTAGCAGCCAAATGAACCCTTTATTAAATTGACTTCACTAGTTTACTCATCTAAGGTTTCTATATATCATTATTCTCTATTCTAAGGTTTCTGTAACATTATTCTTTATTCTAAGATATTTCATTGTCATTATTAGTGGTTCAATATTTTCTATTATTGAGGTTCTTTTGACTTTTGGTGGCAATTGAATATATCCATTGACCAAGGCTTGTTTCTTTGACTTGAAAGTTTACTAACAAGCCTGCAAACAGCGAAGTTTGCTTTAAAATATGTATCAATTGCATGAGACTCATCAATATACTGTCCGGGAAGAAGCTGATGTATCCAACCTTATATATGCATTACAAATATATTGTTTTCATGATTCATTCCCATCAGTTTCACAACGGAGGCAACATGATTATTTCTCTTAGCCTGGCCCGCTGGAATGTAAAAAAATGGAAGTTGTATGGGTCATGAGGACACGTTTTGTTTGGAAGCCTGTGCAAATCAGTAAGGATGTGGGTGAAGGGGTAGAGGGGGACAAGGAGTGGTGTATGAGGCAAATGAGGGAAAGGTGATGAAAAGTACATATTAATTATAGGAACCCATTGAGAAGTGACATTTGTTAAAAAAACCTCTTTCATGTAAAAAGTTGAAAAAAAGAAAAGTTTGGTATGCAATTCTCTGTAATGTTAAAAAGAAATTAAAAATGTATCTCATGTTAAACCTAGTTATCTTTTTCTTGCCTTGTTGAATTTCCACCCCCTTATGGAGCAATGATGATAATCATAAATCGAAAGAAATGGCCCCCAAAAAACACCCAAACCAATAGAGAAGATATAAGTTAGTGAAAAGAAACTATGTTCACAACCGCTTAGAGATGATTTTCCACTAGATTAGAGCCAAATACAAAGTACAATTTTGAATACAGCAAAACTTTCTCTTGCTTACTAGATTTTCCCCTTCTCTTTTCTCCCTTGGTCTTTTTCCTCAGATACCATGTTAAAGATTCTGACTTATCACCTGGAATCTCCCTTTGATATATTATGTATAACTACAAATATGTATATGCACTAAAATATTTTTGGACTAACAAAGTTCATTAAATGGAAATTTTAATGATTGCCATAATTGATGTCCAGTTGTTATAATTTTTATGACAGCTTGTATTTAATATTAGTTTTTACTGATTTGCTTACTTAAAATAGAGGTGTAATGGCTAGCAAGCGTATCCAAAAGGAACTTCAGGAACTACAGAAGGATCCACCAACATCATGCAGTGCTGGACCTGTTGGTGAAGATTTGTTTCATTGGCAGGCAACTATTATGGGTCCTTCTGAAAGCCCTTATACCGGAGGGATTTTCTTTGTCAAGATCCATTTCCCTCCGGATTACCCATTCAAACCTCCCAAGGTTAATTTTCAGACCAAGGTGAGAGAAATTACCCTTTTACAGTAAGTTAATTTTGAGTATATTCTCTAATTGCAAGGATTAAATTTAAATGGCCAATGCAAGGTGTTACAATTTCATGGCTTTTACTTTTCACTGCATTGCGATGTTTCCCTTTTTACTGATAGCTGTAATGTTTTTTACTATCATGCACAATACTAAAGGCTATTTTGTTTCACCAGTGTATGGAAGTGATGAGTTTAGCAATTGCTTGTTTGAAATTTTGTTTAAACTGAGTTCTCATTCTTCCAACTCATTTTTGATGAGAGGTTGGGTTAGAATATTCTTGTAACTATAGTAATAATTAAAGAGTGAAATATTAATGCAAGGTGAATTAAATATAAAAATTGACTTCACAATAAGTGAGTTCGTGCAAAGCAAACAAATATTACTACAACTCAGTTGGGGGCTGAAATCAGAACATTTTCCAATTCCCGCCCTTAAAGAGCTGAGAACATAATACAACAACAACAACAGAACCCATATAGTCCCCAATCATTGGGGGTATGGGCGGGGGAAGAT
This sequence comes from Dactylorhiza incarnata, assembly GCA_033032865.1. Taxonomy (NCBI): domain Eukaryota; kingdom Viridiplantae; phylum Streptophyta; class Magnoliopsida; order Asparagales; family Orchidaceae; genus Dactylorhiza; species Dactylorhiza incarnata. The sequence continues at coordinate 2,731,789 of JAWHQI010000123.1, read as the reverse complement.
TGGAAACAGACCTAACCTTTGGCCCTATGCCCAAAGTGGGTTCTCTCAGAGGAGAAAGACCGAACCTTTGACAATAGATGCACAAAGTGGCTGCTCACAGATTACCACTGAAATAGTGGCCCCCTATACCGTCACGTTTGCTGCGGAATCATGCCCTCAAATCAAAGCCAAAGACATCAGAGAGGGCAGACTCAAGAATCCATTTTGATTTATGTGCACATAACCATGCTTCCTTCATTCAGCATCCAGAGCATTGGTCTTGCACAACAGCTGAGAACATAATGTAAACATAAAATTTTTCTTGAACAAGACTAGTTAAATTGTAACATGTTATGATAAACTTGCATTATTTGGTCGAAATGTTGCAAAATTACTAAACTTTGTGATGCAGGACATGCGTCACACATGCCTGCCACCATGGCATCACCGCCAGGGGCCCACCTTGGAGTTCACCAAGGCATCTCTGTCTGCTCAGGGAGCATTTCTAGTTGGCTATGTGGGGGCTTCCCCTTCCAAAACATAGAGCTTGCGCTCTTGCTTGAGGACAATCCTCAGGTTCCTATACCAGTCAAGGAAGTTCGTCCCGTTCAACTTGTCCTTCTCAAGGATGGCTCTCAGGGACAGAGTGGAGTGTGATGTGTTTGCCATGGAAATTCTACAATAAATTTGCAAAACATTTTAGTATCAAAATACATTTATTTTAATAAGGACTTTTATTAAAAGCTCACACTATTTTATTCAAATTGATAACCCTTAATATCAATTCAGAGAGTTTATGCGAGCTATTCTCTTAGTAGACAAGATCCGTATTTTACCGCCATCGTAAGTCAGCTTTGGCTGATCACCCACAATGTGGCTATTTAGGTAGACAACATTTGTCAATTGTATCATTATGCAACTCTTGTATGGTTGGTGAATAACTCTTTATTCGCATCCATCATATGGTGCATGCCAACCCTATGTCTCTAGACACTCAACCTTTGAGGTCACCTAGTTAAGCTGGACCCGATGTCGACAGTGGGATATCACAATTATCCGCTCGCACCCTTACCAAGATAGATTAATGCACCTTGCTTTGGCAAACCCACATTTCATCGATCAAGGCAGGAATAGTGTCATCCATCGGAAGGCATCCGAATACTTAATATTTATTTTAAGGGATTTTCATGATAATTGATTAACAATTAATCTTGATTAACATTTAATCTATGTGCACATAATTCACTATCATGAAAGAAATAACAAGCATAACCCGGATACATTCCAGATGCACAAAACCATCAACACTGAATTAAATCTGAATATTTAGAACATTTCTAAATCTTTGGATTTACATGTGTCGGATGCTAGCACAGACAAACACCCTTATAACAGTAGACAAGCTCGCCTCTCTATGCCTTTAGTTTCACAAACTAACATAGAGACAGACAGTTACTGCAAAAGGAACAATTTCTGAAACATGAAAATAGTAGGAACCTGCCTCTGATACCACTGTTGGGTTTTTCTTAGGGGTAGACACATCATATGTGCGCAGCTGAATATACAAGAACAGCCCAAAAGAGACATATGGATCTTGCTAAAACCATGAATCAAGAAATTGCAGCAATAATAAAATTACTTTTGCGGAATTGAGTCAACACTCAACCGGATGCTCCAAGAAAATTCTTCCAGAAATCGGAATCCTATTCCGAGTTCTTCCTTTGCGCCTCCTTCGTCTTTGTCAAGATTGGACTGCTCGTTGGAGGAGTTAGTGTAGAAATAAGTTCACACCTCTACAGAAGTCCACACGAGCGAAGGAGAACCCTAAGCCTCTTGTCCAACAAGAGCTAGGTCGGAGAAAGAGAACCCTCAACGCCTCTACGGATTGCTAGATCCGACAAGGAGAGGTGGCGACGGGTCTATAGGAACAGCAACAAGATCGACAGGAACTCTTCATATCCGATCTCAAGGAGCGGCGATGGATTTCGCGCACGGCTCGCTCTTCCGATGTCGTCGCTCTTCCGATGCTTTTCTGTCGGGCTTGTTCTCTGCTTCTAAGAAAACCTAAAGTCTGGCCTTATATACCCATTAGTATAAAGTAGACAAAAGTTCTTTATCCGCAGACCCAGTTAAAACATAACGTACAGCTTCGTCGGGATCACTTATTCGTTGAGACATCTCGACGAATTCGTCGAAACATTTCGACGAAAATGTCGAGACAGTTTCGACGAATTCGTCGAGACAGTCTCGACGGATTCGTCGAGACATCTCGACGAAAACAATCATTCGTCGAGACAGTCTCGACGAAATGACCAGTGGCAGTCTTTCGTCGAGACAGCCTCGACGAACTCGTCGAGACAGCCTCGACGAACTCGTCGAGATATCTCGACGAAATCGTCGAGACACTCTCGACGAAATCTCCAAGACCTTCTCGACGAAATCTCCAAGACCTTCTCGACGAATTCCCTGTTAGTCCAGAAATCGAAATCCTATTCCCTGTTCTCGAAGACCATCTCGACGAAATCTCCAAGACCTTCTCGACGAAATCTCCAAGACCTTCTCGACGAATTCCCTGTTAGTCCAGAAATCGGAATCCTATTCCCTGTTCTCGAAGACCATCTCGACGAAATCGAAATCGTCAAGAAAATTTTTCCAGAAATCGGAATCCTATTCCGAGTTCTTCCTTTGCGCTTCCTTCGTCTTTGTCAAGATTGGACTGCTCGTCGGAGGAGTTAGTGTATAAATAAGTCTACACCTCTACAGAAGTCCATACGAGCGAAGAAGAACCCTAAGCCTCTTGTCCAACAAGAGCTAGGTCGGAGAAAGAGAGCCCTCAACTCCTCTACGGATTGCTAGATCCAACAAGGAGAGGCGGCGACGGGTCTATAGGAATATCAGCAAGATCGACAGGAACTCTTCCTATCCGATCTCAAGGAGCGGCGACGGATTTCACGCACGGCTCGCTCTTCCGATGTCGTCGCTCTTCCGATGTTTTTCTGTCGGGCTTGTTCTCTGCTTCTAAGAAAACCTAAAGTCTGGCCTTATATACCCATTAGTATAAAGTAGACAGAAGTTCTCTATCCGCAGACCCAGTTAAAACATAACGTACAACTTCGTCGAGATCACTTATTCGTCGAGACATCTCGACGAATTCGTCGAAACATTTCGAAGAAAATGTCGAGACAGTTTCGACGAATCCGTCGAGACAGTCTCGACGGATTCGTCGAGACATCTCGACGGATTCGTCGAGACATCTCGACGGATTCGTCGAGACATCTCGACGAAAACAATCATTCGTCGAGACAGTCTCGACGAAATGACCAGTGACAGTCTTTCGTCGAGACAGTCTCGACGAACTCGTCGAGATATCTCGACGAAATCGTCGAGACACTCTCGACAAAATCTCCAAGTCCTTCTCGACGAATTCCCTGTTAGTCCATGTAATCGAGACAATCTCGTCGACATTGTTGGGTCCAGCGTTCCTTCACTTGACCCGTAGCGCCTTTCCTACTTACTTAAAGAAAAAATAGCGCCCTTCCCATCAGTCTGGGCTTTTGGGATAGTTGGTTGCGTTTGATCCTACAAGTGGTATCAGAGGAGGTTGCGGGTTCGAGACCGGGGGGCGCTGATAATTCCTGAAATTTCTCTACCTGTGTGGGTCTCGTCGGGTCAGGCGGCCGCGACCATGTGTAAAGCCACCTCTGAGCCATGTGGTGCGCCACCTCTGAGCCATGTGGAGCACCTCTGAGCTTGCGGGTCGTACGTGCTGGACGCTGGGGGGGGGGGATTGTTGGGTCCTGCGTTCCTTCACTTGACCCGTAGCGCATTTCCTACTTACTTAAAGAAAAAGTAGCGCCCTTCCCATCAGTCCGGGCTTTTAGGATAATTGGTTGCGTTTGATCCTACAGACATTGTTCACGAGTCGATATTCACAATATCGTCTTGTGATCCTGACAACAGGCCATCTATCACGACGACATTCACAATGTCGTTTTGAAGTCCTCTCGACAATATTCACAATATCGTCTTGAAATTTTTCCGACATGCTCCATACAATATTCACAATATCTAGGAGCTGTCTTCCCGAACCAACTATATTCCAAATAGTCATAGGATTGGTCATATCACTCATATCCAATATGAGCAAGGCTAACACAATCCTTTCTCCAATTTTTCCAAACACTCTTATGTGCGACCCTATAGTCTCATATTGCGTTGGCAGTAAGACTAACTGCTTGATTATTTCTGGATCACCGTAGAAACTCCAACAATAGTTTCTATTTTTTTTTCAAATGATTCCACTTGTTTTTTATTTGCACTTTATCGTATTTTTGTCTAGTTCGCTTTTGGAAATTTTCCACCAAATTGTTCCACCCATCCTTATTGAAATGAGTCGTATGCCTATTTACCAAACTCGATTTCTTTGATGCATAACTCACAAAATAACCGTACATCATTTTATTCTCATATCGCCGATACTTCTTTTTCCTTTGTTTTCCCATCTATGAAGAAAATATATGAGATTTAAAAAAAAAATTCAATCATTGGCAGCCACATATAAACCCTAAACAGATGATATATCCACATATAAACATGTAACATATGAAGGTATGCATATATAAACCCTAAACTGATAGAGAAATAAAAAAGACTACAAAATAGTTGGTTCATTCCAAGAAGAAAACCAGAATGCATAATTGACTATACACTTTCAAAGCACATTCGATCGCATTAATCCTACGGCAAATTGAGTGAACAAAGTTTTCATAATAATGGATTGAAAACAACATAATTTTTTTGATTGAGAGACATAAAAGAACATAAAACAAGCAACAAAATAAAAGAACACCAGCTCTCAGAACACACAAATTTGAAATTTATATAGGTTCGCCTATTAAATTTTTTGGACCATGTCCTCTTGCAACTATAAATTAGAAATTTTACTAAGAGGAAAATGGGATACAAATGATGTAGCTCAAGAACTTCTTTGAAGTTTTATTGCCCTAATTTTAGAACCGTAAGAGTTCACTCCAATAAACATATGAACAAATATACAGGCAGCCTGAAAGTAATAAGCATAAAATTAGAAAGGTAACAACAACAACAAAATGAGGGAAAAAATGGTGTACCAACTGACCATTCACCTCCATTTAACAAGTGCATGCTGACAAATTGAACGGATTATTTATCTGTTAGATCACTATTTACATATCTCATACGATGAGTTTTCATATTTTTCAACTTTTAGCTCAATTACAAATACTTAATAGAAGCTTTCCGAACTACAAAGTTAACGTTTTGATGAGTTTGGGTAGATATGAGCTCAGTTCCATACCTTCCTCACACAACTATACTGGATCTGTCCAAATCCGGCGTGATTTGGTGGTGAGGTGAGGCAGAGGCCTTAGATTTGTCGAGGAGGAGCTCCGGCGAGTTCAGATCTGCGATCTCTAGTGAATCCAGGGCAGTTCTTCTACAAGGCGATCTGTTCTTCTACGGGATTGGCACAGCAGACTGGGATCAATAGAGGTTGCCGGCGTTTACTGTAGGGGACAAGAAGAGGGATCCAGATGAGGGAGATCGACACTCGTGCCACCGAGCAGTGGATGCACAATCTCTAGTCTGCTCCTCGTAAGTGGCGATGAGAAGAATAGGGGTCGAGGGCGAGCAGCGACGAGAGAAGGGAGAGACAGATGCGCTGTTCGGGACTGATGCAAATGGAGGCCACACCTGCTGATGTAATTTAACCTAGCAGCGACTTATTTTAAAAACGAAGTTTTCCAAATAAACTGTTACGAACAAGAATGGAATTGCCTGGATTAGCGGGAAACGAATACAATCCGGAGCAAGCACCGGCCAACTCTTGGAGGCTGGTTCCTCCAAAGAGTCTTCTCTCAAAGGAGAGCCAAAAGACAATAGATCCAAAAAGATGACCCTAACTCCCCAAACCACCTCCTTATATAGGGAGGAGGGGCTCACATGTCAAAACCCTAACGCGAACGAATTAAAAGAGGGAATACAATAATATTAATAATACGCGCATGCGTAACAATCCATCCCGCCAGAAAATCGATCTTGACCTCAAGGTCGAAGTGCCGCCCGCCATCTAGTAGTAATGTGCCCGCGGGTGGGCTGCCGCAGAAGTGCCCGGAGCTCCGTCCGGCGGTACATCCGTGAGCATAAGGGCATCCAAGTTAGCCGTGCCGATCTCGTCCAAATCATCCCCGATGAGGGCCCGAAACTCCTTGGCAGGACAGTTATGATTAGGCGAGTAGGGTTGCTTGCAGCGGTAGCACAGACCTTTGCTGCGCAAGTCATTGTACTCTTGGTTGGAAAGGCGGTGAGTGAGGATATGACGGTTGTTGCGTGGGCCCATAATGGTTGGCCGAGGAAGAGGAGGTGGCAGTGGTGGAGGTTTAGACGGGGGAGGGAAATATGGTTGGTAGGGAGGGTTGGAAGGAGGCGACGGGAAAGGAGGGTCCCTGGATGTCGCCATGAATTCGGCTTCCACTAGTGGGGAGAGGTCCATGGCTTGATGGACAGCTAACAGTTGCAGAGTGCGTAGGCGAGCTCGGATGTGAGGTTGTAAGTCGTTCATGAAGTAGGCCAAGTAATGGTCGGGTGGAAGACCAGGAACATGGGTGACCAACTCTACGAATGCATCGACGTACGAATCAATGGGAACGGTCTGATTGAGTTCGCGAAGACGCTCGATCATGGAACCGGGGTAGCGGTGATCATACCGCTGAATGAGGGCCTCTGTGAGAGCTGTCCAGGTGAGGCCGGGAGAGGATTGGCGTTGCCAGCGGACCCAGTGGAGGGCGGAGCCCTCCATACCGATCAAGGCCGTGCTGACCTTCTGTGGCTCCGAGATCTGCTGTATCTCGAAGAACTGTTCGGCCTGAGCAATCCATCTCATGGGATCGGTGCCGTTGAAAGAGGGGACATCAAAGGAACGAGGGCCGGGTGAGCACACCCCGGGCAGGGGGGTTGTGGCATGGAAGAGTTCCGGGGAAGCCCCGAGGAGGGGCGGCGGGTCCGCCGCTGACGTCGCGGATGTGGTAGGGCGGCCGGCAAGGAGGGAGTCGATCTTAGCCTCCATGCGTAGCATGAGGGCCTGCAGCGACGTGATTGCACCGTCGTGGTCGTCTAAGCGACGAAGAATGGCGGGATCCGTGGGTGGGGGCGGCGGTGTGGCGTTGGTGCTGGCCATCGATCACAGCCGAGGGGGCATGCTCGCGAGCGGTGGAGAGAGGGGATCAGGAGTCGGCTGGAAGGTCGAGGCCGTTGGAGCGGCGTTTAGGGCAGGCGGAAACGGGAGGGGTGTGGATCGTGGACGAGCGCCGATGTCCAACGCCGATTGCGAGCATCGATTGCGAGCAGCTAGGGAAGCCAGGCTGATTGCAAGCGTGGCTGCGGAGGAGTAGCGTCGATTGCGACGTATCTGCGGACCGCACCGTGCGACGGGATGCGGCAAAGAGGAAGCAAGGAGCCGAAGGATGCACTGACTGGCTGCAAGGCCAGCGACGTGAGGGGGGGGGGGGTGAAGGATGCGCTGACGGGGAATCGCTTAGGCACTGGTACTTCTGGCGGCGGAGACCGCGGCCGGAAGGCGACAGGTCGGACCAACTGTTACGAACAAGAATGGAATTGCCTGGATTAGCGGGAAACGGATAAAATCTGGAGCAAGCTCCGGCCAACTCTTGGAGGCTGGTTCCTCGAAAGAGTCTTCTCTCAAATGAGAGACAAAAAACAATAGATCCAAAAAGGATGACCCTAACTCCGCAAACCACCTCCTTATATAGGGAGGGGGGCTCACATGTCAAAACCCTAACACGAGCGAATTAAAAGAGGGAATACAATAATATTAATAATACGCGCATGGGTAACATAAACCCTCCCAAATGGCATCAAATGGTATTACAGCTTTTTGGGGCTGCCACGCCGGAGAGCATCAGTGGAAGCAAACACAGCTTCATCATTAGAGGCTTGGTGATCCTTCATTTCATATCCTCAACATTTTATTTTCATCTTTAGTCATAAGGCTAGATGGTGAAAGGTTTTACTGTGAATATGTGTTAATGAAACAGACGTAGACTATGATTTTTTCTGTTAGTAATGAAAAAGAGTCTTGTTATTTTTCATCTTATCCTTAGTGATATTTAGAGTCCTTCCAACATTTCATATGTTTATAGAGCTAGGTGGTTTGTGTCACTCATTTATGATTGCAATAGAGTCTCGTGCAATCATGTGATTATTTCTATCATGTTGATCTCTTCCAAAAGGAAAGAATAATTTAGTAGTATCTTATGTCCATACTTAACAAAAAATTGTTGGGAAAAATGCTCACCTGCTTGGTGTCATTTTGTTTCAGCTAAATATTACTAGCGGCAAGATATACTCACTTCTAAACACCTCATAAATCATGTATCCTTCAAGGTCATATGTTTCAAAAGTCTTATGGGCATGCTCTCTATGTTTTTCCTTAACCCAAATACCACAAATTATCTCATTCCTAAAATATTTGGTCGTGTTCATCCACATAATTGTCAAAGCACATGAGAATTAAATCCTAGAGCTATCAAGTGTGTTTTTGTAGGATACTTGATACGAATACGACTCCCTGGTTAGCCACACTCCCCTTATCTACATATGTAGCCTTAGGGCATTTCCCTAATTATGTAAGTCCCACTCCCACCTATATAAGGGGTGGTGGTGAGTCTTTTGGGGGATCTTGAATTGTTAGAGGAATCCTGCCCTCAAGAGTTGGATATCGAACATACCTCGATATATTGTATCTTGCATTGCATTAATTTATGGGATTCGGTTTGACGATAGCGAGTAACTATCAATATTCTCCAACTAAGTGTTATCATCCCTCGTCTAAAAAGTTCTCAGACTATGTCTATGTCACTTTTAATGAGAATGAACCTTCATATTTTCTTATCTTTAGGGGGAGAGTTCCATCACGGAGGATGAAAATTTCCTTCTCATAGACCTTGATATGTCACCCAAGCAAAATGTGTCAGGCTTTTGTTCCTTCCAAGCATTGGTCTGCTTCTGGTTAACAAAGTAGCGAGATTATGGTTGCTGTTGGGATATAATGATTGGTCAAGTTTGCTACAGGAGGAAAGCTTCGGTTTTTTAATTAGTGCATCTACTAGAATATGGTCTGGATATTGAAAATGAGATAAGAATTCTTAATCCCCCTTCATCAAAGATTTAGGTTTCCAGTTATTTTCTCAGGATTGAGGTTTATAATTCCCAATCGACATCATCGTCACACAGTCTAAATATATCTCAGGTCTTTTGCCCCGCCGAAAGATATCGGTGGATCAAAACCCATCACTACGCCTGTTCCTAATGGCTCCAAACCATCCTCTCATGGTGCAGAGCCATTTTCGACCCCTCTTTTTACTTGAATGGTGCTGTACGTTTAGTAGAAAGAAAGGAGGAAAAAATACTTCATAATTATGTTCATCCATATAGGGTATAATATATAGGAAATACATTGACACATACAACTTTACTTACGATGTGGGACTAAACTATGAACGTACAAATAGACTAATATAATACGAAACTAATAAACTCAACTCTCCCCCTCAAGTTGGGAATATATATTGATCATTCCCAACTTGTCAGTATTGTTTTGGAAGTTGTCACTGCTTAACCCCTTGGTGAAAACATCAGTTAGTTGATTAAATGAGCTCACAAAAGGAGTATAAATGTTTCCCTTGTCAAGATGATCTTTAATGAAATGTCTGTCAACTTCAACATGTTTTGATCTGTCATGCTGTACAGGATTGTGCGCGATACTAATGGTTGCCTTGTTGTCGCAGTAGATAGTAAATGGTTTGTTCGCCTGGAGGCCCATATCTTGAAGAATGGTCTTTAACCACAATCCCTCACACACTCCTTGTGCCATAGCCCTATATTCTGCTTCAGCACTTGAGCGTGCAACAACATTCCGTTTCTTGCTCTTCCATGAAACCAGGTTCCCTCCCACAAACGAGCAATACCCAGTGCTAGACTTTCTATCATCTTGACTACCGGCCCAATCAGCGTCTGTAAACACCTCAATCTCCAATGCTTGATTAGCTTTGAACAGAATCCCTCGCCATGGTGTCTTCTTGAGGTATCGCAATACTCAGAATACAGCCTGCTGATGGCGAACAAAGGGAGAGTGCATGAATCTGCTTAGGACCCCTACAACGTATGTAATATCAGGGCGAGTATGAGATAAATATATGAGCCTGCCAACCAAACGTTGGTATTTCGAAGCATCAACTTTCTCCCCACTAATATCCGCATAAATCTTGTGATTAACTTCAATTGGAGTATCAACGGGAGCACATCCTGTTGGATCGGTAGGCGCCCTTAGAGGGGGGGTGAATAATGGTTTTAAAAACTTATAATATATTTTGAATAACTTTGAAAAAGCTTTGATTAGTAAACTAGAGAAGATCAAGATAAATCAAGTGAAGTAAAAGTAAAGACATGATTTTATTAACTTGAGAAGCATGATTACAAAGCTTGATCTCTTATCGAAGCTAGAAATCAAAGCTAATAGAAAAAGACTCTTTTTGTTTTCTATACCGACTCGTATCCCCACGAACCGGTTGGCTTTAGCCGATCCTTCCCCGGATACGGCCTCAAGCCGCTCTAGCCAACCCTTCCCCGGATATGGCCTCGAGCACCCCCTAGACCTACACCCGAGACCTAGTCGCCAACACGAGGCGAATTTCAGCCTTAAGTCCTACCCAGACCTAGTCGCCAACACGAGACGAATTTACTAAACGATTACAGAAAAGATGTGAAATAAAAAGACAATAATGTAAAACTCCCTCTATGTGGATCTCTTGCAGAAGTAGACGAAGACGCAGAGTATGATCGTAGTCGATGCGGTCTTTCATCACGATGATGACGCGTGTTGAAATCTTCTCCACGGATCTCCTTTAGTCTTTATGGATTTGTGGGAGTAACTCTCTGAACCTTCCTCTCTATGCTGTGGCACGAAGCTCTGGAATTTTGGATCTCTAGAGGCTTAGGAAGTCGGAGCCAAGATGTCCTTTTTATAGACTTAGCGCTAGCGCCTGCGCTATCGCTACCGCTGGCGCTATCCCAAATTAGGACATATTTTGCGCGGCAGAATCTTCAATCCGAGGAAACAATTCTCCCTTGCCTTCTGTGTGCGTCGCTACCGCCTGCGCTATCGGCTACCGCCAGGCGCTATCTCCTTCCATATGTGCTCCCGGAATTGCGCTATCATCGCTAGCGCCAGACGCTAAGTGCTACCGCCGGCGCTAGTGGGAGACTTGGAATTGCTGGCTCAAAATTGGGGCTAACCATCCTTAAGTTATGTGGACTTTGATTTCCTGCACACTTAAACACACAAGATCAAATACACATAGGATTTGTTATTCTCAAACCTAGGAGATGCGGAAGACCATGTTCCAACAAACTCTCCCTTTTGATAATAACAAATCCATTAATGATAAATCAGAGCATTAATAAATAAGCATGATGAAACTATATTTGTGTGTGTGTGTGAGTGATGACTTAGGATAATTATTGATTTTAGCATTTAGAATTGCTCCCCCTAAATACATTCTCCCCCTAAGTGAATGCTCTCCTAATATGTAAGCTATCATCTTAATTAAGCATTATAGTTTGATAGTAGATTAATATTTATCATGTTAGTTCTCCCCCTTTTGTTATTAGCAAAAACGGGTAAGGAGACATCACTAAAAAGTTGATAATAAGATAAAGGCATGATCGAGCTTGTAGAGAATGAAATGAGAAAGGAGTTTTAGGATACTTTTTATTTAAATAGATCAGAGTTTGAGTATTATAACATTTTCATAAATCAGAGTTTGTAGTATAACCAAAATGTAATGATTTCCAAGTAACTAAGCTACCCAGACAATATGTCTACATCCTAGCCCCGTACTAAGTGACGGATGGGCATGATGAGCTGCATACATGCCGTAGGTTGGGGTGTTAGTCCCATATGCAAACACTAGACACAACTCAACCTAGTACTCTTTCCCCTCAGTGCCTCGCAAGGCCCCACTGGAACCCTTCCCGGTTAAGGACAAGACATGACTAGAGATAAAGGTTATCTAATGTCTACAACCCTACGCCCCCGCTATGGTGAGAAATGAAGTCATGGATAATAATTTTTGGAAACATTTAAGCTTTTTAATCTAATGACATAGCCTATGGATTTATATTTTTATTTGAATTTATGAAAACACTCACATAGCTATTTTGAAGTCCATTACTAAATCAGAGTTTTTAGCGTAATAATATTTTCATATAAATAAATCAGAGTTTTATAGCAAAGAAAAATCCATGTTAAAAACAACCAATATAGAGTTTACCAAACAAGTCTACCACTTGTTGCAAGAAAGAAATTTGAAGATTCAAGTGATGATGCACCCAAAATGAAAGACTTTAAATAAGCATGAAAGCGCAAGGTAAAACAATTATATGGTGATGATGCGGAAGACTTATAGAAATACAAGAAACATCTTATTGTAATTAATGATGACCCATAAAAAGATATATGAGTTAAATTTAAAAAAAAAGATGTTTTTGTAAATCATTTTTCAATTAAAATCCTTAAGTTTGATAATAAAGTAACCAAGCATGAAATGATGTTATCAAAAAGAGATTACTACAATGTTACTTTAATTCACAATTTCAAAACATACCAAACATTGTAGAAAGCATGCTAGGTTATCTAGTGCATTTCATAAATAAAGAGTAGTATAGAATTTGCATTCTGATCCAATACTCATGAGAAGAAGTGTTATGGAAGATAATGATGGGCACAAAAGTATATTTTGAATAGAGTAAACAAATGTTTTAATCAAAACTACAAGTAATATGTAAAGTAAAGAGCACAATAAAACACAAATAATTTTACTTCCACTTACTTCAATGCACAAAAAAATGTACAACTACCAAGGTGCTTTGCACACACAATGCTCATTAAGACTTATCAGGGTGCAAAGTAGTGTTTGGGGGATCACCTAGTTTTATTCTTCAAGATTGATTTTTATTGTGATCCGGTGTACTTAAGAATAAGTGGTTTTTATTTGGAAAGAAAATTATGGTTTGCACAAGATACGTTACTATTCTTTTCAAGGTGCTCAACCTCACAACGCTTATTAAAACTTATCAGGAGGTTCAAGTAGTGCTTGGTGGAGTTATCTTTGTCACTTTATTTTATGATTGTTGTTTTGTACAAAGTTCTCCGAATACACTTGTTTTGCAAACCAATATAATTTATAAAAACATAACCACTTTTCTTATCTTTTAAAAGTGCAAATAAAAGTAGTGTATGCAAGATACTTGTGCAATTTTAATTCATTGTACTAATACAAAACATACACAAGCATTCTTAGCTTAAGCACATATGTAGACAATGCCAAAATAAGTGAGTGAATAAAGATCATTATCAAACATAAAACATTTACTCATACTTAGAGGCATGTTAAGCGTAGTTCTACACAACTTTTACAATATAATTGATGCACATATTAATAGATATATCTAAGCATGATGAAAACAATGTTTAAAGTAGTTTGAAAAGATAAATTGCAACATTATAGAAGTTCTAAATAATAGATTAAATCATGTTTGATTTTCTAAATGAAGTCCATACAGTATTTTTGATATTTTTGCAAAATAATTTTAATTTAAAGTTTGAACTCTTATAATTTGATCTTGTACTTCCCGAGGACTACCCTGTGAGAGGTTCGCCCGGTACTAGGTGATATGATAGGATGATAGCCCAAATCACCCTTTCGCAAGATACATGTAAATAGAAAAGGTAAGTTCAAAAAATAACAATTTTTGATAAATTTTTTTGTTTTATATTTTTGTATTTGATTTTTGCTTTTAGAAATAGAATTTAAATAAATGACAAAAAATACAAAGGCAAAACATATATATTTTTTGTAATTTGGATTTTGTATTTTTGTATTTGATTTTTCAAAAATCAATTATAGGCGGAATTGCAAAAATGAGTAGTACATATAGATTAATATATTTTTAAGCATTTTTCAGAATTTTAAAATTTCAGAAAATCAGAGACTCGAGCTAGCACCGACGTTAGGTCCTAGCTCCTGCGTTAGCTCACAGAGAGTGCTTATTTTGATCGTATTGCTTTGATTTTCTTCGATTTTGTTTCCGATTTTTCTTAATTATGTTTTTGCAATGTAAGGTCTGTCTAATGAAGTGATGAGACGAGAAGAAATCGCAAAAAGTTGCGGAAGTTAAAATTTTAGTACATGGGTTTCACATTCATTAAAGTTCCATATTCATTAAACCTTAATTCTTGAGTTTTGCACAATCATTTAAGCTTAATATTATAGGATATGCAAACAAAGAAGATATGATTGAACATATATGCATGATTTTATTGATAAGTATGAGATGATGTTTTTGCAAATAGCAACATGGATATGTCTTAACATATAAAACCTAACATAGATATAAATATTCTTTAGGTGATAATGTTAGTACGATAAATTTGAGATTATTGTTATGCCAAAGTTTGATAGTGTTTCAACTTATAGACCTAGAATGAAGTGAAGATTCTATTTGATTTGGTCTTGTTGATATCAAGATGATTCTAAGGTCTAAACTTTATAACAATCATAATACATCAACCATGTTATGTAATTATAATATCAATTGTCATCATATAATAAAGAACCTATTGATAATTGAGTTTTCTTTTAGATCTTGATCTTTTCTTTTAGATCATGATATTTCTCTACTTTGGTTGATGTGGGCTATAAAGCTTAATAGCCTAATCATATCTTATAGCAAATTTATAGTTCAATTTATGAATACTATATGATATATATAGGCAATGAATATAAGAAAGAGAGATAGGTCATCAAAACAAAAAAAATATGATTATGAATTTTGATTAATTTGATTGATAAAATCATTAAGTTTTTAAAAGATAGAATCATATTTCAAATAACATATAGGATGACCATTACATGATAGCTCAAAAAGAAAAAACAACAAGAAAGATAAAAAAGACATTAAAGCACATCATGAAGTAGAAATTTGTATATCTTATTTTGAAAAGTTTCTACTTCATGCATTTGATGATACCTAATGAATAAGTGTTTTAGGTATCCAAAGGGGACCATGTGGGATGGTTCCTTTGGGTACCCAAATATAACGAGATGGCTTTTGGGGAGATGGAAGTGAATGAACCATTTTGAGTGGAGTTTGTGTTTCATCTTTAACTATGTGCCTCCATTCAAATCTTGGTTTACCATTGTTTTCATTTGTCAAATTTCTATTATGATAATCTTTATATTGATGATTATGATTGTAATGATTATTAAAAGTATTGTTCATAGGAAATTTGTGCAATTTTAATTTTGAGTTGAGAGAAACATGATTTTGCAAGTAATGATGATTTTGATTTTGATGTACAAACACTTTGTGTTTCTTGCTCCCATTATTAGACTTAGTTGAGATGTTCATATTCATATTCAACTTATTTTTAGATATAGTTTGATATTGTGAATTTGAATTTACAATTTTCATAAGCAAGTTGATTTTTGATTTTAATTCATCATTCTTGATCTTTAACTTATATCTAGCTTTATTATAAACGATTGTGCTATTTTTAAGAGTGGAAACAATTGAATCTATATGATTTTGATATTTATTTCTATATTCATCAAATGTTTCATCCATCTCTTTAATTTCAATTTTATAGTCTTTGCACTTAGCACACTCATTTATCAAAGATGAATTTTCTAAACATAATTTTTCATTATGTTCTTTTATACAACTAATTTCTTTTTCAAGTTCCTTAAGTCTTTCCTTAATAATATCACAATCAAAACAAGGTTTTGTGTTTTCAAGTAAAAGACAAGATAGTGAAACCACATCACAATTTGATTCTAAATTAACATTAGTTTTTAATCTCTTACTAAACGTAAATTCTTATTAGTGATTTTCAATTTCTTGATCTTACGTTTAGCCGTTTTTAGTATGTTGAAACTAGAGATGGAAGTTATCACACAAGAAGAAGATTTGGACTTTCTTACAACGCTTTTGGTAGAGGCAAAATGTGAGCATGAAGTTCCTTCGTTATCTTTTAGGCCTTCCTCCATCATAGATGAATTTTCATCTTCTTTCTCTCTTGATGTATTGCTCTCCTTTTTCAAGTTAGTTTCCATGATTTCCATGGCTTTCCTACGAGAGAGATCTTCTTGAATAGTAGTGGATGCCTGTATGTTCTTCTCCTCCTATGTTTGATCTATACCTGCGAGAGGAAAATCATACATTTCTTCAAGAAATTGCCAAACTTTGTATGCACTAGAAAAACAATATATTAGTTTGAAAATATCTTGAGATAAAGCACAAAAAATATAATGCATAGCTTTTGCATTTATGTGACGCTCTTGTTTATTTGATTCGTTCGCTGGTCTAACTATTGCTATATCTCATGCATTGATATCTAAACTTTTAATAAATTTTTCCATTAATAATTTCCACCCTTTATAATTTCTCCCTTACCCCACTAGTAGAAGCGAGATCATGAGACGCCATTATTCCCGGTTGTTAAGCCGATTTGGAATAACCTACCTCTGATACCACTTGTTGGATCGGTAGGCGCCCTTAGAGGGGGGGGGGGTGAATAAGGGTTTTAAAAACTTAATATATTTTGAATAACTTTGAAAAAGCTTTGATTAGTAAACAAGAGAAGATCAAGATAAATCAAGTGAAGTAAAAGTAAAGACATGATTTTATTAACTTGAGAAGCATGATTACAAAACTTGATCTCTTATCGAAGCTAGAAATCAAAGCTAATAGAAAAAGACTCTTTTTGTTTTCTATATCGACTCGTATCCCCACGAACCGGTTGGCTTTAGCCGATCCTTCCCCGGATACGGCCTCAAGCCGCTCTAGCCAACCCTTCCCCGGATATGGCCTCGAGCACCCCCTAGACCTACACCCGAGACCTAGTCGCCAACACGAGGCGAATTTCAGCCCTAAGTCCTACCCAGACCTAGTCGCCAACACGAGGCGAATTTACTAAACGATTACAGAAAAGATGTGAAATAAAAAGACAATAATGTAAAACTCCCTCTATGTGGATCTCTTGCAGAAGTAGACGAAGACGCAGAGTATGATCGTAGTCGATGCGGTCTTTCATCACGATGATGACGCGTGTTGAAATCTTCTCCACGGATCTCCTTTAGTCTTTATGGATTTGTGGGAGTAACTCTCTGAACCTTCCTCTCTATGCTGTGGCACGAAGCTCTGGAATTTTGGATCTCTAGAGGCTTAGGAAGTCGGAGCCAAGATGTCTTTTTTATAGACTTAGCGCTAGCGCCTGCGCTATCGCTACCGCTGGCGCTATCCCAAATTAGGACATATTTTGCGCGGCAGAATCTTCAATCAGAGGAAACAATTCTCCCTTGCCTTCTGTGTGCGTCGCTACCGCCTGCGCTATCAGTTACCGCCAGGCGCTATCTCCTTCCATATGTGCTCCCGGAATTGCGTTATCATCGCTAGCGCCAGGCGCTAAGTGCTACCGCCGGCGCTAGTGGGAGACTTAGAATTGCTGGCTCAAAATTGGGGGCAACCATCCTTCAGTTATGTGGACTTTGATTTCCTGCACACTTAAACACACAAGATCAAATACACATAGGATTTGTTATTCTCAAACCTAGGAGATGCGGAAGACCATGTTCCAACACATCCTAGCATCCCAGTCTCATCCAGAAGATCAAGGGTATACTTTCTCTGAGAGATAAAGATCCCTCGTTGATACCTCACTACTTCAAGTCCCAAGAAGTATTTCAGCCTTCCCAGATCCTTGACTTCAAATTCCTCTCCCAGTTGTTTCTTTAAGTGAATAATCTCCTCTAGGTCATCACCAGTAATGATAATGTCATCCACATATACAATAAGAATAGAAACATGCACTCCTCTCTTCTTAATAAAGAGAGTATGATCAGCATGTCCTTGAGTGTAGCCCAGTTGAAGCATGGTCTTGTTAAAACGTCTAAACCACGCTCTCGGAGACTGTTTTATTCCATACAAGGATTTCTGCAGACGACAGACCTTCCCATTGGATCCTTCGGTAACAAAGGCAGGAGGAATATTCATGTAGACCTCTTTTTCCAGATCACCATGTAAGAACGCAATCTTGACATCGAGTTGCTGTAGCTCCCATCCACGGCTAGCAGCACAAGAGAGAAGCGCACGAATTGAGTTCATCTTAGCAACAGGGGCAAAGGTCTCTTGGTAGTCAATGCCTTGAGCCTGGGTATACCCTTGAGCCACCAAGCGAGCTTTGTACCTCTCCACCACCCCATCTTGATTCTGTTTAACCGTGAAGATCCACCGGGACCCAACTGTTCGCTTCCCAGGAGGAAGACTAGCAAGCCGTCATGTTTCATTTTTTTCCAAGGCACCCAGTTCCTCCTCCATTGCCTGTTTCCACTCAGGTATCTGAACAGCCTCCTGCCATGTCTTAGGAATCATAATAGATGAAAGAGATGAGATAAATGATTTATGGGCCTGAGAGAGGTGAGTATAACAAATGTAGTTGGCAATGGGGTGTTTGGTGCCACCCCTTTTACCAATAAGACGAGCAAGAGGAACATGGAGGTCATCATCTGAATCTGGAGCGGAAACAGTCACCGGCACTGGCGGAACATCCACAGTCTGCACTTGCTCAACAGTCCTAGGACGACGGGAGTATGTGTATAATGTAGGAGTAGAGATGGAAGGAGTCGGAGCAGTAAACGGACTATGGGAAGGAGGAATATGAGATGGAGACATGTGAGGAGTGACAACAATAGGAAGGGGAGAGGCGATGGTCTCGTCACCGTTACTACTCGTCTCCCTCTGACGAGGACCAAAGTACGACTCCCCCTCATGAAATGTAACATCAACAGTGCAATAGTAGCGACGAGTCGGAGGGTGGTAACACCGATACCCTTTGGTAGTAGGAGAGTATCCAACGAAAACACATTGGAGGGAACGCACATCCAGTTTATCCCGATGCGGGGTATGAACGTGGACAAAACAGACAAAGCCAAAGATACGAGGGGAAAGATGAGAGGTATGGACGATGTGGTTCTTGGCAAGACAGGAGAGAGGCGTATCATAGGAGAGGGTGCGAGACGGAAGACGGTTGATGAAATGAGCAACCGTGAGAACGACATCACCCCAGTAGGATTTGGGAAGGTGCATAACAAGGAGTAAGCACCGAGCCACCTCCAGCAAGTGCCTGTTTTTCGTTCGGCCCCATTTTGAGTGGAAGTGTGGACACAGGTAGTTTGATGTATAATGCCATGATCTGCAAGATAGGCGTCAAGCGCGCCCCGATCATCATATTCCCCACCATTATCACTACGAAACACACGAATTGTACCGCCAAACTGTTGGGCCACCATTTTATGAAAAGACTGAAAAGAAGAAAGCACGTCACTTTTCTTTTTGAGTAGATAAAGCCACGTAGTGCGAGAGTGATAATCGATAAGTGTAACAAACCATTTATAGCCAGATAACGATAACACCGGGGAATGACCCCATACATCAGAATGAATAACATCAAATGGAAATAAACTAGGAGCAGACAGATGACTAATACTCTGACGAACATGTTTAGATTGTTCACAAGCATCACAAGAGAATGACTGAATTAACTGATGAAAAACAGGAAACAGTTTAGTAAGATATAAAGCAGAAGGGTGGCCAAGGCGCTGATGCCAGCGACGGATGTCATGGAGGGTCGGAGATCTGGTGGATGAAAGAGCACTGGGAGAGGTCTGGTCCAGCAAGTACAGTCCGCCAACGTTCCTACCACTGCC
This sequence comes from Dactylorhiza incarnata, assembly GCA_033032865.1. Taxonomy (NCBI): domain Eukaryota; kingdom Viridiplantae; phylum Streptophyta; class Magnoliopsida; order Asparagales; family Orchidaceae; genus Dactylorhiza; species Dactylorhiza incarnata. Next base: position 2,711,930 of record JAWHQI010000123.1, on the reverse strand, counting down.
AAGCGTCCGCCTCGTATCCAGATCCTGAAACACACAAGTATCCGGAAAAAGGTTACAGAGCAGTTTAACGAGGTAGTCAAGTGACTAATGGAAAGCAGATTGCGAGGAAAAGATGGGGCATGCAAAACCGAGGACAAAGATAGATCGGGAGAACAAACAACAGTCCCTTTACCAGCAATGACAGAGAGAGCCATTAGCAGCAATAACCTTATCACGACCAGAGTGTTGAAACCGAGACTTGCGAACAAGACTTAGTCTCTGTGGAGTTCGGGGCCCTCAGCTAGCCGAGGGGCGACCAATCCTTACTCCTCCCAAGGGAGAGCTCTAGGTTGAAGGTGTTGGAACTAGGGACTGGACCAAGGGCTTAGTGGGGAGGTCCCGCCACATACCCGGAAGCCCCTTAGGAACTTCCCCTCCCAAGCCACTACTAAGCTTGGGCACCACTGGAGGCTCTCCTCACCCCCCTAGAGAGACTTGGGGAGGGAGAGAGAGAGGGAGAGAGCTAGCCTAGAATCAGATCCTCTCAAATGGTGCCCCTTTGGTCCTATTTATAGGATTTTTGAAGTTGGGCTGCAAATAGCCGAAAACTGGTCTGCCAGATTACCAAAATACCCTTGAACTGGGCTGCAGATAGCCAAATCCCGCTACTCTTGGGCGCTAAACGCAGACCGCCTACCCGGCAAGGTTCTGGGCGAGCCGGAGGCCTCTCGGCCCTCCCAGCTCGCCCCCACAAGGGTCTGGGCGAGCCGGAGGCCTCCCGGCCCTCCCAGCTCGCCCCCACAAGGGTGTGGGCGAGCCAGAGGCCTCCCGGCCCTCCCGGCTCGCCCCCACAAGGGTGTGGGCGAGCCGGAGGCCTCCCGGCCCTCCCGTCTCGCCCCCACAAGGGTGTGGGCGAGCCGGAGGCCTCCCGGCCCTCCCGGCTCGCCCCAACAAGGGTCTGGGCGAGCCGGAGGCCTCCCGGCCCTCCCGGCTCGCCCCCACAAGGGTATGGGCGAGCCAGAAGCCTCCCGGCCCTCCCGGCTCGCCCCCACAAGGGTGTGGGCGAGCCGGAGGCCTCCCGGCCCTCCCGTCTCGCCCCCACAAGGGTGTGGGCGAGCCGGAGGCCTCCCGGCCCTCCCGGCTCGCCCCAACAAGGGTCTGGGCGAGCCGGAGGCCTCCCGGCCCTCCCGGCTCGCCCCCACAAGGGTGTGGGCGAGCCGGAGGCCTCCCGGCCCTCCCGGCTCGCCCCCACAAGGGTGTGAGCGAGCCGGAGGCCGGGAGCCGGAGGCCTCCCGGCCCTCCCGTCTCGCCCCCACAAGGGTGTGGGCGAGCCGGAGGCCTCCCGGCCCTCCCGGCTCGCCCCCACAAGGGTGTGGGCGAGCCGGAGGCCTCCCGGCCCTCCCGGCTCGCCCCCACAAGGGTGTGGGCGAGCCGGAGCCCTCCCGGCCCTTCCGGCTCGCCCCCACAAGGGTGTGGGCGAGCCGGAGGCCTCCCGGCCCTCCCGGCTCGCCCCCACAAGGGTGTGGGCGAGCCGGAGGCCTCCCGGCCCTCCCGGCTCGCCCCCACAAGGGTGTGGGCGAGCCGGAGGCCTCCCGGCCCTCCCGGCTCGCCCCCACAAGGCTCTGGGCGAGCCGGAGGCCTCCCGGCCCTCCCGGCTCGCCCCCACAAGGGTGTGGGCGAGCCGGAGGCCTCCCGGCCCTCCCGGCTCGCCCCCACAAGGGTGTGGGCGAGCCGGAGGCCTCCCGGCCCTCCCGGCTCGCCCCCATAAGAGTCTGGGCGAGCCGGAGGCCTCCCGGCCCTCCCGGCTCGCCCCCACAAGGGTGTGGGCGAGCCGGAGGCCTCCCGGCCCCCCCGGCTCGCCCCCACAAGGGTGTGGGCGAGCCGGAGGCCTCCCGGCCCTTCCGGCTCGCCCCCACAAGGCTCTGGGCGAGCCGGAGGCCTCCCGGCCCTCCCCGGCTCGCCCTCACAAGGCTCTGGGCGAGTCGGAGGCCTCCCGGCCCTCCCCGGCTCGCCCTCACAAGGGAACAGTCCTGGGATGCGCCCCTCAGACTCGACTCCCTCCAAATGCTCACCCCTCCTCCTCCCGGGGTCGCGCCATTTGGAAATATTGGGCCTAAAAATATCTTGGGCCTCGGGGGCCCACTCGGCGAATACAGGGTTGTACACAATCCCCGCTCTTTTCGAGCGTGGCTCACGCTCGGAAAGAAATGTCCAACCCTGCATATTCGACGAGTGTCGCTGGGAATCCGGTTATTGGTGATATCTTGGAAAAGCCACAACGCCTCCCCGAGAGGTCCCCCAACCTTGCCGGCTTGCGAGAGCCCGGCTAGCTGAGCCACCTCGGGGAAAAACACAGCCTCCCGAGAGGCCTTCCTACCCTGCCGGCTAGTGAGAGCCCGGCTAGTGGAGCCACCTCGGGGGAAAAACACTTAGCCTCCCCGAGAGGTCTTCCAACTCTGCCGGCTAGTGAGAGCCCGGCTAGCGAGACCATCTCGGGGAAAAATACATAGCCTCCCCGAGAGGTCTTCCAACTATGCCGGCTAGTGAGAGCCCGGCTAGCGAGACCATCTCGGGGGAAAAATACATAGCCTCCCCGAGAGGTCTTCTAACTATGCCGGCTAGTGAGAGCCCGGCTAGCGGAACCATCCGAGGGGAACTACAGCACCAAATACTTATCACCTTGCCAGCCTCTCCAGAGATCAACCTGAACCCCCCGTCTAGTGAGAGCCCGGGAGCGGAATCGATCTGGGGCATTCTAGCACAAAAATGTCAAACCTTGCCAGCCTCTCCAGAGATCAACCTGAACCCCCCGTCTAGGTGAGAGCCCGGGAGCGGAATCGATCTGGGGCATTCCAGCACCAAACATATATCACCTTGCCAGCCTCTCCAGAGATCAACCTGAACCCCCCGTCTAGTGAGAGCCCGGGAGCGGAATCGATCTGGGGCATTCCAGCACCAAACATATCAAACCTTGCCAGCCTCTCCAGAGATCAACCTGAACCCCCCGTCTAGGTGAGAGCCCGGGAGCGGAATCGATCTGGGGCATTCCAGCACCAAAACATCCAACCTTGCCAGCCTCTCCAGAGATCAACCTGAACCCCCCGTCTAGGTGAGAGCCCGGGAGCGGAATCGATCTGGGGCATTCCAGCACCAAACATATATCACCTTGCCAGCCTCTCCAGAGATCAACCTGAACCCCCCGTCTAGTGAGAGCCCGGGAGCGGAATCGATCTGGGGCATTCCAGCACCAAACGTATCAAACCTTGCCAGCCTCTCCAGAGATCAACCTGAACCCCCCGTCTAGGTGAGAGCCCGGGAGCGGAATCGATCTGGGGCATTCCAGCACCAAAACATCCAACCTTGCCAGCCTCTCCAGAGATCAACCTGAACCCCCCGTCTAGGTGAGAGCCCGGGAGCGGAATCGATCTGCTCTCACTAGACGGGGGGTTCAGGTTGATCTCTGGAGAGGCTGGCAAGGTGATAAGTCTTTGGTGCTGTAGTTCCCCTCGGATGGTTCCGCTAGCCGGGCTCTCACTAGCCGGCATAGTTAGAAGACCTCTCGGGGAGGCTAAGTGTTTTTCCCCCGAGGTGGCTCCACTAGCCGGGCTCTCACTAGCCGGCAGGGTAGGAAGGCCTCTCGGGGAGGCTGTGTTTTTCCCCGAGGTGGCTCAGCTAGCCGGGCTCTCGCTAGCCGGCAAGGTTGGGGGACCTCTCGGCGAGGCGTTGTGGCTTTTCCAAGATATCACCAATAATCGGATTCCCAGCGACACTCGTCGAATATGCAGGGTTGGACATTTCTTTCCGAGCGTGAGCCACGCTCGAAAAGAGCGGGGATTGTGTACAACCCTGTATTCGCCGAGTGGGCTCCCGAGGCCCAAGATATTTTTAGGCCCAATATTTCCAAATGGCGCGACCCCGGGAGGAGGAGGGGTGAGCATTTGGAGGGAGTCGAGTCTGAGGGGCGTATCCTAGGACTGTTCCCTTGTGAGGGCGAGCCGGGGAGGGCCGGGAGGCCTCCGACTCGCCCAGAGCCTTGTGAGGGCGAGCCGGGGAGGGCCGGGAGGCCTCCGGCTCGCCCAGAGCCTTGTGGGGGCGAGCCGGAAGGGCCGGGAGGCCTCCGGCTCGCCCACACCCTTGTGGGGGCGAGCCGGGGGGGCCGGGAGGCCTCCGGCTCGCCCACACCCTTGTGGGGGCGAGCCGGGAGGGCCGGGAGGCCTCCGGCTCGCCCAGACCATTGTGGGGGCGAGCCGGGAGGGCCGGGAGGCCTCCGGCTCGCCCACACCCTTGTGGGGGCGAGCCGGGAGGGCCGGGAGGCCTCCGGCTCGCCCAGACCCTTGTGGGGGCGAGCCGGGAGGGCCGGGAGGCCTCCGGCTCGCCCACACACTTGTGGGGGCGAGCCGGGAGGGCCGGGAGGCCTCCGGCTCGCCCAGAGCCTTGTGGGGGCGAGCCGGGAGGGCCGGGAGGCCTCTGGCTCGCCCACACCCTTGTGGGGGCGAGCCGGGAGGGCCGGGAGGCCTCCGGCTCGCCCAGACCCTTGTTGGGGTGAGCCGGGAGGGCCGGGAGGCCTCCGGCTCGCCCACACCCTTGTGGGGGCGAGACGGGAGGGCCGGGAGGCCTCTGGCTCGCCCACACCTTTGTGGGGGCGAGCCGGGAGGGCCGGGAGGCCTCCGGCTCGCCCAGACCCTTGTTGGGGCGAGCCGGGAGGGCCGGGAGGCCTCCGGCTCGCCCACACCCTTGTGGGGGCGAGACGGGAGGGCCGGGAGGCCTCCGGCTCGCCCACACCCTTGTGGGGGCTAGCCGGGAGGGCCGGGAGGCCTCCGGCTCGCCCACACCCTTGTGGGGGCGAGCCGGGAGGGCCGGGAGGCCTCCGGCTCGCCCACACCCTTGTGGGGGCGAGCCGGGAGGGCCGGGAGGCCTCCGGCTCGCCCAGACCCTTGTTGGGGCGAGCCGGGAGGGCCGGGAGGCTTCCGGCTTGCCCACACCCTTGTGGGGGCGAGACGGGAGGGCCGGGAGGCCTCCGGCTCGCCCACACCCTTGTGGGGGCGAGCCGGGAGGGCCGGGAGGCCTCTGGCTCGCCCACACCCTTGTGGGGGCGAGCCGGGAGGGCCGGGAGGGCCGGGAGGCCTCCGGCTCGCCCACACCCTTGTGGGGGCGAGACGGGAGGGCCGGGAGGCCTCCTGCTCGCCCACACCCTTGTGGGGGCGAGCCGGGAGGGCCGGGAGGCCTCTGGCTCGCCCACACCCTTGTGGGGGCGAGCTGGGAGGGCCGGGAGGCCTCCGGCTCGCCCAGACCCTTGTGGGGGCGAGCTGGGAAGGCCGAGAGGCCTCCGGCTCGCCCAGAACCTTGCCGGGTAGGCGGTCTGCGTTTAGCGCCCAAGAGTAGCGGGATTTGGCTATTCGCAGTCCAGTTTTGGTTATTCGCAGTCCAAGAGCAGCGGGATTTGGCTATCTGCAGCCCAGTTCAAGGGTATTTTGGTAATCTGGCAGACCAGTTTTCGGCTATTTGCCGCCCAACTTCAAAAATCCTATAAATAGGACCAAGGGGGCACCATTTGAGAGGATCTGATTCTAGGCTAGCTCTCTCCCTCTCTCTCTCCCTCCCCAAGTCTCTCTAGGGGGGTGAGGAGAGCCTCCAGTGGTGCCCAAGCTTAGTAGTGGCTTGGGAGGGGAAGTTCCTAAGGGGCTTCCGGGTATGTGGCGGGACCTCCCCACTAAGCCCTTGGTCCAGTCCCTAGTTCCAACACCTTCAACCTAGAGCTCTCCCTTGGGAGGAGTAAGGATTGGTCGCCCCTCGGCTAGCTGAGGGCCCCGAACTCCACAGAGACTAAGTCTTGTTCGCAAGTCTCGGTTTCAACACAGAGAGAGGGGTATAGGAGGTAAAACCTGAGGCAGAACCAGTCATGTGGTTTATCGCACCCGAGTCGATAATCCACTCAGAAGGAGAAGAAGACACAGCATGGGCACTGGACAGACCTGAAGTAGCAACAACAGCATGAGATCCAACAGTAGTAAAGTCGGTCTGGGAGCGCAACATACGGCAGAAGGCCTCTAACTCGACAACCGACAGACCTCCAGTGATGTCCTCCACAACCTCAGTAGAGTGTGCAGAATACTGAGTGCGATCACCAGATTGACGGCCACTACCACGGTACCCACCTCTACCACGGGCACTAGAACCCCGGCCAGCAAGGGCAAGATGTGGCTGGAGACGAAAGCAAGAGTCTTTGGTATGACCTTTCTTCCCACAATGGCTGCAAACAGGAGGGGAACCGCGAGAAATCCCAGCGAGCGCAGAGTGATCAGTAGTGGAACTAAGAGTGCGACGACGATTCTCATCACTGAGGAGCATGCTGAAGGCCTCTCGAAGAGAGGGAAGGGGCTCGCGATGAAGGATATGCAAGTGAACATCGTCAAACTCCATGTTGAGGCCCATAAGGAAGACGTGAACACGGAATCGATCTTTCTCTTTCTGAAGGGCCTGCGCATCAGCAGTACAAACAACAGTAAAGGCGTTGAAGAAATCCAGCTCCTGAGAAAGACGCTCAAACTCAGAATAGTAGGCAGAAACAGTCATAGTACCCTGCTTCAGCTCCAGAACACGGCGAGTGAGCTCATACACTTGCATCGAACTGCCGTCCTGAAAGTAGGTATCACGAGCCCGGGTCCAAATATCATGTGCGGAATCCAACAACATATAACTGCAATACACCTGAGGGGACATTGAGTGAAGTAACCACGAGACAACCAAGCAATTGTTCGCATCCCATTTTCTCCATGAGGGATCGGTACGTGGTGGCTCAATAGTGGTACCATCAATATGTCCGTATAGCTGGTGACTGCGAATAGCATGTTGGGCGGCCCTGGATCATTCCAAATAGTTTGTGCCATCCAAGGCAACAGTGGTAATCTTCAACGAGCCAGACTGGCCATGACTACGAGGAGTATCGGCAGAGGGACCGGAGAGAACACCAGATCTAGACTGGCCATGACTCCGAGGAGGATCGGCAAAAGTACCGGAGAGGTCGGATGGATCACCCATCGGAGTGACAACGATCTCTCAAATCAGACGAAACCACATCTTACGGGAGTCGATCGGGAAGAGAGATCGAAGAACAGTAGGCTAGACGGGATCGAGGATGACGAATGGAAAAGCATCAGGAATCGGTGGCAGGCATCAGGCAGGAAGCATCAGGAAGTGGTGGCAGGCTGCAGCAGAGATCGGCAGGAATTGACGGCAGGAATCGATACGGCAGCGCGAATCGTCGGCAGGAGTGGTCGACACAGCAGAGATCGGCGGATAGCTGTGGCAGGGAGCAATAGAGATGAAGAGCGGCTTCACAGAAGGCCGGTAGCGGCAGCTGGAGAAGAAGAGAGGAATGACAGGATCGGTGGCATCACGGGAGAAAGGTGACGTTAATCTCCTCAGCGACCGACGGCGGTGTCGGCTCCGCCAGACAGCCGCATCGGCGGGATGACCACGAAGAACCGCTCAGATCGATACGATCTATCGATCGAAGCCGGGAAACGATCGAACGAAGGAGACGAACGGGAGGAAGAAGGGCGGCGCACAGGATTAGGTTTGGCTCTTCTATTCATCCATATTGGGTTAATATATAGGAAATACATTGACACATACAACTTTACTTACGATGTGGGACTAAACTATGAACGTACAAATTGAGTAATATAATACGAAACTAATTAACTCAACTCGTTTCAACATTGTACTACTACTCCGGACATTGAATTTGCCATCAGTGAGGCATTTTGGCATATAATTTTCCGTAATAGCATGTGAGTTATCGTTAACTGCTAGTTAACATCTTCTCGTCAGTCGATCAAACTATTGATATTTTTATTAAAGGCCTCTTGTCCGTCCGATTCACTGCTCTACCGCGCAAGCTAATGGTTCATGCCAGCCCAATAGCTTGTGGCGGGGTGTTGAATAAAGAAATAAATAAAGCTATTTGTTTCTTTTGTCACTCCTATTGCTAACACTTTTTTTTTTACTTTTGTTATTTCACTTTATATTTTTACTTTTATTCTAATAAAAGTGCTTACTCTATTTATAAGCTGTTAATAAATCAAAACGTTTTGCTGATCTTATTCTTGGAAAGAAAATCTAGTTTCCTTGTTTTTTCCCTGTAACTTATACTCATCTCCTTCTTGATATGTTCACCATGTTGAAATAATGAGGAAAACCGAAAGTGCAAATATATTCTTCCCTTTAAGGGGGTGTTTAAAGGACTACGAAAACTCACTAAACATTGATAGCATATGTGGGACTAAGCATATGGCTCAATACTCACATACCTCTAATGCATAAAATTAATAACAACTTCAACTGATAATGCAATAGCTCCAACACACTATTATGTTCCCTTGTGGTGGGACCCTCGCTGTGCGGGGATGCTTTTGTGCACCGAGCTGCCCTTTTTTTTCTTTGGTTCAATGTTATTATACTCAAAGACATAGAAACAGTCTAAGTTGTAATTATATGCTATCTATAAAACGCCTAAGGTATCTCTAAATGTCGCACAACTTTGCCAATATCTCGATATCAGTATTCCAAGACATAAATATCTTTTTAAAAAAAATGTTGCTCAAAAGTATTTGCAACCCAAACATCTGACTTTTTTAAATAGCATGGCATAACATTACCAACTTGTTATCGAAACATCACCTTAATTGGTTAATATACGTGTTACGATATCCACAGGTTTACCACCCGAACATCAACTCGAATGGAAGCATATGCCTCGACATCTTGAAAGAGCAGTGGAGCCCTGCTCTAACCATATCGAAGGTTCTTCTCTCCATTTCCTCTCTCCTGACAGACCCCAACCCCGACGATCCCCTTGTTCCCGAAATTGCACACATTTACAAGAACCAGCGCAACCGCTACGAGGAGACCGCGAGAGGCTGGACCCAGAAGTATGCCATGGGCTGATGCACGAAAAACTGTGAGTAGACAGTGAGTGCGCGCGCGCAATCCTGTTAATGAGACTGTCTTGTGAAAGTATAAATCATGGTTGGTTCTGTATAATGTCAGTGTAGGCGGAAACTCTTCTTCCTCGTGTCTTTGATGTCGTATCCTATTTGAGAACATTCCCGATTTGAGCACGGAATGGCTGCATATTTAGTATCAGCGATGAAAAAACTTTGTTTTATTTTTTAGAAGATTGATGAATCTGGCACATAATAGCCTTATGTATATACTTGTAGAACGGGGATTTTGTTCTCATGTTCAACTTGTTTGTTCATATTTTATTGTCATTGTCTTATGAATCTTCATTTTTCATTTGTTCTTCGTTGGTACTGTTTGAGTCGTTAAATCTGTTATTTACGAATCATTTTGAACAACTTATATTCATATTATTGTCTTCTTACCCCCCAAAACCTTAGATTTTATTCTCTGATACCTTATATTCAAATTTAGCCTCTTCAAATTTTGTTTGTGGGCTTGGCTGTAGCCTTATAAATTTTTTTCAAGTCTTCTTGGCATTCTTCCAAGCACATAATATCATAGACTTCTCCATTCTAACTAGTAGTAATATTCTTGTATGGTGTCACTGGTCTGATGCAATAGTTTGGATCTCAAACAAGCAGCTAACCGAGACCCGTTCAGCCACAAATTCGTTCCAGTGCCACAGGAGCGCCGAGCTCGAGTGAAGCCAGAGTCAAGCCAGAGCAATTTAATGATTTTATTTTTATAATTAGCTAGACATTTAATGAGTCCTGCATATAAATAGTCTATGAATAAGGCTATAGAGGTATCATTGAAGCTTGAATTCCTTGCTTCTTTCATCTTTCTTCCTTAATTTCCCTTGATTCTCTCTCTCCCCCCTCTTTCTCATCCCCAACCTAGGCTCAATCTTTGAGTTTTTTTTCTTTCAATTCCTGTCTTAGTAACTACTTACACGGAATAATTACCAAAACTTCCCTTGGCATTATTACAGGTTGCGCCCCTCTTACTTTTGAAATTACAAAAACCTCTCCTGTAAGTTTACATTTCATAACATCCATGTCCAAACATACCCCCTCAGAGTAAATCTTCGTGGGGGTCTTTTTGTGCATGGATGCTATGAAATGTAAATTTACAGGGGATGTTTTTTGTAATTTCAAAAGTAAGAGGGGTCCGTGTAACTTGTAATTTAGCAAACTTAGAGGGGAGGTCCCAATAGACGGCCCTTAGTTACACATGTATTTTTGCAATTTCATGTGAAGTTATCATTTTATTGTGGAGGTATTTTCTTCATAGATGATTATAGTTCATATAATAATAGAAGGGGAGCTTTGGCGAACTGGTCGTGTGACCTTGAGGTCACGGGTTCGAGTCCGGGAAGCAGCCTCTTGCAAAAATGCAATGTAAGGTTTGCCTATATTTCACCCTTGTGGTGGGACCCTTCCCCGGACCCTCGCTGCGCGTGGATGCTGTGCACCGGGCTGCCCATTTTTTATATAATAGTTTGAATGCTGTATTATACTCTTCGGTAATTTCTAATTCTCTTAAATTAGTGATCTTCATTACTGATTTTGTCCTGTTTTTTATTCTCTCTTCCACTCATCTTCCCACAATCCCTCAGACTGGTGCGGTTTTCTTCCCATTTTTCATCAAAATAAATTAGTCTCCAGGAGGAAAATAAAGGTTATATTTTGCAGAAAGGTATTATATTATAAATTTAAAAAGAAAATAAGAAATTCTTTTATTAGGGTATGCTGGTTTGGATGGAATTGGCACTTTAAATTATTATTGTTTGTATTATGATATGAACATTTTGATCTTATATATGCTAAGTTTGCAAAATTACAGATTGCACTCCTCTTATTATTGAAATTACAAAAACCTCCCCTCAATGTTACAAAACATAACATTTACCTCCCATCAAGTTCACATTTTATAACATTCATGCACAAAAATATCTTCTTCGGAGTACATTTTCAGGGGGATATTTTGTGCATGGATGTTATGAAAAGTTCATAACATGGATGTTATGAAAAGCCCCCCCTGAAAATGTACTCCGAAGAAGATATTTTTGTGCATGAATGTTATGAAATGTGAACTTTAGGGGAGGTAAATGTTATGTTTTATAACATTCGTGGGAGGTTTTTGTAATTATGCTATCTTCCGGGGGAAATTTTGGTAATTTTTCCTATATACATATACATATATACATATATGTGCAAGATGAAGCAAAACTAGAAATCCAACCAATAGTAAAGGCTATATAAATCAAGAGAATTGTTATATGCAGACTATATTTGATTATCCAATGATAAATTTATTTTCAAAAAGTTGGCTATATGCAAATCAAAGTTTATGTGCCATAACCCGTCTGTCTGTTATCACATGACTCCAATCACCTTCCTCTCTCTTGGCCGCGCACAGTTCCCCGCCCGCGACGCCTCAAAACAGAGACAGGAAGGACAACGAAGTCGAGAAGCCCACATTCCATAACTATTTCAAAATGCTTCTCTCATTCAGTGGGCGGAATATCGAAGAGAAATGCCAAAAAAAAAAAATAACAACATTTTATTCGAAAGTAATTAGATCTTGAGGTAAAGGCTCTTCGCGAAGCATAGGCTAAGCATAATGGTTTCTTTTTTATTTTTGTATTGATTTGTGTATAATAACATTCATTTTGTTTGCAAATAATAAAAAATATACACACAAACAACGTAATTTGCGAGTAAAAAATTGCTAAGGCTTCATTTTATGTTAAAAATTAAATTTTTTTCTTCTTGATAACGGTCATAACCGTTGTTGTCATGCCAAACATAGACTATATGACTCGCGTTTTTGTCCAAACTGACTGGAGTAAAAACGCCGCGCCAAACAGAGCCTAAATCAAACTATCGGGATAAACAAATCTGAGATTACAACAGAAATCTGTAGTCAAACATTGCTCTGACTTTATAAAAGAATCAGGCAGTTTGCATACATACATCTGGATGAGATGGCAGCAGAAAGCATATTCCTCAGTTCAATAATATGAATCACAAATTCAAAAATTATAAAGCAAAGCTTCAAAATTAATGTCAATCAATACAAATTTCCTCAAATAACCAAAATTCTATGAAAAGCCCAAAAAACCTGCTCAATTGTATATAGTACAGAATGAAAACATCTATATTTTATGGTTAGTATCTATAGCCTGAGGTCCCAGAGTCTAGAGACATTCCCGACGTAGAGACCGACGAATCACCACCCAAAAACCGGTGGCTTGGACCCGGCCGCCTGTTCTTATTTCGGCGCATATCCCGGCGCCATGAACGCTTCACCGGCGGGGAGATGACGAGGCATATAAGCAGAAAGTGGACTAAGCAGAGGCATGCCGGGGGCCATGTTTTCTATTGGATCCATGGAAAGGCTTGGGTGCCGGAGGCGGTGGGACATCGGAAAGGGGAAATTGGGGATAGATGCTGTTCCCAGTAGCTGTTCTCTGCTGGAAAATGGGAAGTGCCGGAGGGGCTGAGGAGCGGCGGTCCGAGATACGCTGGCCGGAGTTCGAGCTAGCTCTTGTTTCTTCGGCAGGAGGCTGGAAGGGAATGCTGTGGCGGCGGCCGCGGTGGTGCTGGAGGAGGCTGAAGAATTCGCCTGACCGTTATTTTTTGCTGCTGGAACTTCATGGTTGTGTTTTCCTTCATAGGTTGTGATCACTGACTTCTGATCGTGCGATGCTCGCTCGACATGCTTGCGAACGAGGCAGCCCTGATGGGTGCACTTGTAATAACTCCTGCATCTCGGAAAATTCTCGATTTAGGAGCCAAAAACAAACAGACAGAAATATCTGATCGGAAAATACTGAGTTTTACTCTAATTTTGTATTTTTGTAGCAGGATCTAATTATGCAATACTTGTGATATACAAAAGCTAGTATCTTGTAGGTGAAGTGGTTGAGATGGTAAGTGTTTTGGTGTTGATGAAAGACATTGATTATTCAATAAGGTCATTTACCGCGACCTCCCCCGTAAGTTGGCAACTTACAGAGGGAATTTTTGTAATTTCAAAAGATAGAGGGGTGAAACTGGTAATTATGCTAACTCTCAGGAGAGATTTGAGTACTTAGTATCTATAATCCATATGAATAATATTTAAAGAGCTAAGATGATAATTTGTGAGAAAGTAATCCCATCTCTATTCTCTGACACTTCACCTCAGCTAGAGCATGCTTATATTTATATATATCTACAAGTTAGATTCAGCTTGCTACAAAATGTATATAAAATACACATGCCGTACTGTTGGTAAAAAAAAGTTATATGCAGTCTGATACGATCGAGCGGGAATTTTCAACCTCAATATGTTTTCTCCTCATCATGAAATACCAGACTGTTGGTAATGTAGATCACAACTTGATTATAGTAATAGAGTTTGTTTATATTCAGTTTTGTATGAGCATATGCACACATCATTATATTCAGTTTTAACATGAGATCAAACTACACCAGTTTGTTTATTACTTTTTCAGATGACTAGATTGCCCTGAATAAAAAAATACAATATCCTAATTGAACTTGCATGGTTTGTATTGCAGAAGGCTTCTTCATACAATATTTCTTTTCCCAGGTGCTTTCCTTATATACCTGACATTGCAGAAATAAGTCATCGTGTATCAACTTAAGAGTTTGCATATGCTCATACAAAATCTAAAACAAAAAAGATAGGTTAGATTTAGTGATATTCAAATAGATTTCTCAACAGGTCTTTGGTGACAGGAATGGATCATCAAATGGCTCCGAGACGTCATATATAGTTGGTGTGTATATATGTGATTATCATTCAACATGCAAAAAATGAAGCTATTTGATAATCGTACACGAAAATCAAGAGAAGAGATTAGATCCGTCATCAGGGCGAATGGGGACCATTGTAATCACGAAGGAATACGAGGAGATGCTAACTTCAGCGATTCTTCAGAACCTTCTTACCCGTAGGCAATCTCACTAGTTCATAAGTATGATTCTCGCGTCAGAGCTGCATCTCCTCCTGCATAGCAACCAACGATTGTTTCTTCTCTGGACTCTCCACAACAACATCATAACACGTGTGCTCCGTCGCATCAATCAACAATACAAACATGGATGTTGAATATCTAGCGGGATGGTGTTTAGCTCTTTCAGACCTCCGTGGGGTAGGCTCAACTACTGTGTAGGAACATCATCAATGATGTTCTATGCATCTCGTAGCTCACCATCAATGATGCCCTCCTGATCTGGAAGTAGCTGAGTATCCGGTGCTGGCTCAGGTATCGCGGCTTCCTCAAAATCATCACCTCCAGTCATATGAAACTCTATATTAGTGAAAGAGTCCTCCTCCTCTATCCTCTCAAGATTCGACAACAATTGGTCCTCACAAAACACAGCATCGCGTCTGCTCACAAGCTTCTTTCAACTAGATCAAAGAATCTATAGCCAAGCTCGTGTGCCTATATCTCAAAAAAATGCACTTTCTGGTCTTCGAGTCTATCTTCAACCTCTCGTCACTCAGGACATGCAAAAAGGCTTTGTATCCGAAAACCCTCAAGTGACTACACGACAAAGCCTTCCTAAACCAGACCATATCGAGAACATCCTCCTCAGCGCGGAACTGGGTGAGAGGTTGATGACGTGTGCCGATGTATACAAAACCTCACCCCAAAATATGTCGAGTAGTTGCTTCAGATAATAATCATAACATGCACATCACTCTTTCCATCATCGTCCTATTCATCCTCTCTGCTATGCTATTCAGCTGCGGCATCTGCTACGCCATTCATCGTCCTATACATTTCCATAAAGTAGGCCCTTTTAACCAACAAAATTCAGCCACCTTTTAACTTTTGCATGAATTTTCCGGATCACCTTTTTCAAACTATCTAATCATTAATTTAATGAAGATGACTAAAAGCTTATCTCACATGCTTGTTTACTACATCCTTTAAGTGATTTGGTTGGGGTAGGCTGGTTTAGGGTATTCACGAGCCTTTTAATAGCAGTTGCCAATGGAATGATGAAAATGAGAACCGGGCTTTTAAGGCAGGTTGATAAGTCTTCCTTTCCATTTTATTTTAGTGTATAGTAGATCCATAGATACGGGCCGCCCATCGCGAAAAATGGTGGTCTTCTCCATATAAGATGAGAATCACACCCAACACTACACTGTGGAAACGAAAGATTTGTTCGAAGAATACTATGGCCTCATCAACAGTTGTGTATGAACGGACTGTCAAAATGAAATGTCCCGCTTTGGAGAATTGATAGACCACCACAAGAAGAAGAACGGATTTCCCATGTGCCTCAACCTGCGCCTAAACACTAAATAAAGAGGGACGACTGAGGCGGGCGATCAACAAATCAACCCACATAATTTGACATCTCTTCTCCGACTTTAAGGAATTTTTTCGGGAACCCTAATGACTGATGAGGACAAAGAAAAGAAAAATCTCATTCTTTATCTTCTTTTCCGCTTTCCACAGTCGTCGCTTTCCCATTTCTCTTTCTCCCTCTTTTTATCTCTCTCACGGTGGATATGTCTTCCTTACGGCTCAATTCTACCGAATCAAGCAATTGACATTTGATTAGCAAAATCAATTCCCTACTTTGTGGCGCATTTTTTCCCATTTTTTGTAGGGTCTAATTAAAGTTTAGTTAGTTTCTCGAGAAAAAAATTAGCATCCAACATAACGGAGGATAATAATTGCGTGTTGTTGCTTCCAAATCGTCAATGAAATTGAGAAAACTGACAGATCACCCAACATAATTGACAATGCTTAACGCATCACAAGTTTCCTAAAGAATACAAATTCAAGATATACTAATGAAATGTACAATTTTGCAAGGTATATACTAGATTCCTAATTATCAATATATGCAATGAAAATTTCATGTATTGTTGTCACAGATTAATGAGCCAACTCTACATAGTTGGGATGAGGCTATTGATGAAGATAATTTTGCTCATTCAAGATACATTTCACCATACCTTGGAAATTTATTAGTTTTGACCACCTTCTGCCCATATTTGCGCCAGCGGTACCCGTCATCAAGTATATCAACCTCACTAGTTGTCTGAACTACAACTCTCGGCTCACGAACAGCTTTTGAAGCTGCACTCATTTCAAGTGCACATGCATCTAGCTTCCTGGTTCAAACCAAGAACGAGTAAAAAATGATTTATAATGATCAGACATATCAAATGGAGATTACCTTCTTTTTAATTCATTCTCATCTCCATCCCCTTCATCACCCGGAGAAACACTTCCTTGAGTAACTTGTTCGTCCTCTACATCAACATCAAATAATGGTGAAGCATATGTACCATCTGGAGTTTCATGATATGATTGCTCAAAATTTTCTACAGCAGAAGCATATTGGTCATCTTTGAGATCATCACTGCTCAAAGAAATCACATGGTTGTGCTCTCCCCTGTAAGTTATCTCGGTGATACCCTCGTGAGAAATTTCCACCTTCTTATAAGTACAATTTGGATAAGTACATTTATAGTAGCTTCGCAGGAGTTCACTACATTTCACCTGTTTTTGACCATATTTTCGCCAACTGAAACGAACTTGGGCTCGAGTATCGAGAGGAACAGAGGTTAATTCTAAGTTTGGGTTCCGGTCAGTATCACCTTCTTGTGGTATATCAAGAGGAGCTTGCTTGCTATTGATGCTAGAATTCAAGTCTTTTTTTACCAATGATGTGTTGTCATAATCCTTAACTTCAGACTCTTGGGAAAATCCATGTTGAAGATTTGTTTGATGAGAATGAATAAATGATCTTGGCTGAGACTGGCATGATTAATCAGAAACAAGGATTAAAGTGATAATGTATAAGATTATGACATTCAGCTATTTCTTCGACAAGCATACTGGATATTTTCAAGGGATGCACCGAGAAAAAAATCACATATAAAGTGTCTTATAGAAGAAAAGAGGTGCATAGAAGCCCATGCAATAGCTCACCTACAATGGCCCATTAAGAATCTCATTTATCTTTATAGATTAGTCCCACATTTAGGAGTTGTGGTATCGCTCCTCATAATTATAAATATATGTACATGTCCTTGTATTTTTTTACATTAAAGCAATACGATTATCAGATATCTCAAGTGTTAATATTCGATGCAAAACAAAAGCCAAACATTCATAAGTTGACTCCTGAGTTTTTTTTTCTTTTATACATCTTATACTAGAAATAAAAATTTATTCAAAACACAAAATTGCTAAAGAAAAATTAACGGCTAGGTGAAACACAAGGCTACAGCATGCTCAACATAACAAGACTGAAGCTATTTGCAAAGCAATCAATATCAGTTAAAATGATTAACCATATTTAGTTCAATGAAATCATACGGAAAGAAGAAGGTTGTAGCCCTAAGATCAAAAGCTTCAAAAACTTTTAGATGCCATTACTGTGAGTGCAACCATATTTAAGTTTTAGAAAATCTAAATATGAGCGTCTATGCTAATACTGTCTTTTCCTGGTCAAGAGCCTTCTAATTAATTATCAAGCAGACTCCAAAATCCAAATCAATATAATAATGATCAATTTTTCGGAATTCCTAAGGTTTACCCTTTTGAAATTTATAGTTGGTATTTCTGGTCTCAATTAGTAAACTTGGGGTTTTAGCATGAATAGGTTTTCCCGCATGAATAGGTGTTCCCCTCACATACCTTCGTCTCTGCACGTGAAAAATAGGGCCGAGGCGCCTTGAAGGAAAATAGGAGATCAGCATCCTCACTGGTGTGATCTCTAATCTTATTTGCAACATCAGTGTATGTAACATTATCACAATCCATAAAGGCGGACTTGCCTGCGGGCGGACACAAATCATCCTGTAAAATTAACAAGTATTACTTAATGTCACATGATATCTCAAAAGATCGAGGGGCAAATGTAGAAGCTGGTCTCAAGATTTGTATGCAATAATTACATTTCAAGTTGTTTTAAATGATGATTTTCTTTCAAAACATGAACATGGATGAAAAAACACGTGCACATTGTAGCCATTTTTTGTCAAGAGAAATTGTCATCAGTCCTTTATTGTACATGGTATCAAAACTACCTACTTTGGTAAGAAAGCGACGCAAATCATTCCAAGGTATAACTAGACTTCAATAACAATAGCCACATGATAAATGAAGCACTATCATATATATATATATATAGTGTAGGAAAACTAAGGAAGCAAAATCACCACATAAAAATAATAAGATTTTGGTTAAACCGAATATAATAAGAATTCGTTAACATGTTCATGAAGAAGAATATCTTCTTGTTCTACAGAATCTGACAAATTTGAATCTACATGATCAAAATTCTCAAACAACTCTAGCATCAAAACACAAGATTTCATATCCCTCGCATAAAATATTGGTTAGTAGAATAAAAATTGAGTCTTTAGCACAACAAAATCAGAAATTGAATCCCAGCCAGGTAATACGAAATGTCAACCATATTCACATTCTTCCCTTCATAAATTATAAGTTCAGAATAAAGGTCATGAACATACCATGGAATTATACTGAAAAATTGGTGAATCGAACAGCGCTGTAGGACTAAGTCCAGGAGGAATGGTAAGTAAAGGGGAACGATCATCCACAGTTGGTGAAGAAAAGCTGGTTGTCTTCATAATTTGAGATGTATCAAGGGTTAAATTTCCAAAACCAGCTCTTCCAGAAATTCTCTCAGATAATCGACCACAAGCGGTGGGCTTTGGCACATAAAAGGAGTCAGATTCCATCAAAATCTCTCTTGAAACTTGGATTCCATGCTCAGAATCCTGGATCTTACCATTTAGAATAAGTCCTGTTTCTTTTGATTCTGGAAGAGATCCACCACTTGTTCTTTGCAAGAAATCATCCGAAATAAATCTAGAACTATATTCCTTCACAACCAAATCTGAAAAAAAAGTTCTTGGAGGACTGGAATTTGGAGGAAAACAGTCGCCAATAACAGAAACATTGTCATCCATCTCACCCATAACACATCAAACTGTTTCAATGGATTTTGGAAGAAGACACCGACCTTTCTAAACCTACAAAACACCAGTCAAAGTTTGATCATTGTAAAATTAAATCTCAAATAGACCCATTCTGAAACAAGAAAAAAATGAAAAGATCCGACCTCAAAATATCAATTAAATTTCATTGAGGGAAGTAAAAATCACATTCCTCACACCATTCTACAAGGAAAATAAAGCAAACATATTCAGAGAAGCCATGAATTTTAAAAAAAAATCATGGGAAAGAAGAAAACCAAGAACAATGACTCAACTTAAACGCAGTTCACATACAAAATAACTTCTATAACAAAAAACGGATCCGAATCCCAAACCCTTATTTGGAGTTTGAAGCTCACGAAGAATGTTTATGGATGATGACAAAGCTGCATAATTTCATCAGTAGTCCACTCACTGCATAATACATAAAATATTTTTCAAATGCATTTCTAGCACCATAATGGAACCTTTATACTCTATTTTTTAAGCTTTAGTCATTGGAGTGTATGTAAACATTCAACAATTAGACCTATTACAACCTACCAAAAAAAAACTTTTACGGTTCATAATTTTCAATAAATGAAATTCAAATATATCTTGCAAGAAACTACGATTTTTTTCATGCAGGATATTGTATCAGTTATACATTCTTCTTTGTTTTGTAATAATTTTTTCAAACGATAACAAGATGGAATTTAGATATTTTTTTACTCAATCGGAGCTATAATAGGCCTCTTGAAGCTACTTCAGTAATCTGTTCGGTGATTCATACTTAAACATACCATAAACTGCTTTATTGAATCACTCTAATTGAGTTTGAAGATACTGGGCAACTATGTTATAGGATAATTTTTATGGTTTGATGTTTTTATGGCAAATATTAACACCCACCGAAAAAATAAAAGATTACATTTTTTTTAAAATGATAGTCCTGAAGTGTGGGAGTTCCCCACTAAGTTAGCTTTGTATGCCTGCCTAATGCACTCATACATAAATGTAGTGTTAAAACGTCAATCCCTACTTATTTTAATAGCATTTGGCATCGAGCTGCCTACAATATTCCTCTCTGTAAATGTGAACTGCCAAGTAATTCAAGTCAAAATGCTAAAGGATTTATTTGGCGATTCTATGCATCATCCATATACTAAATTTGGATGAGGTTGTGTTAAGAAGAGCCACAGAGTCCACCACAATGATATATAGTTCAATCTGAGATTTTTTGCAAAACAGGGAACCATGTTGATACAAAATTCTATTGTGTTTTTACTCCTTTAGGTTAGATTTAGGATTTTTAGAATTAGCATATTATTTATTAATCAAGTCTACTTCAAAAAAACCTGTGGATAGAGGAATTCACTCTACAAATAACAATTCCCAAAATTAAATAACAGGTCAATTTCTATGTTCAACAAAGATAAATAAACAAGAATCTCTCAAAAGCTTATGGCATGGGATAGTACTACAACCGTTAGATCCAATCAATCGAGGAAGGCATGCGTTGACCAAAGGATGATGGAATACAGAGGCCACCACCTCTTAACAATAACAATGCCCCTAACTTTGGGACTGGTTTCCTCCAAATCCCTAACTTTGGGTCTGGTTTCCTCAAAATCCTAGCCCAATAACCCTTCTTACAGGTTTGATTTAGAAGGAGTATGGAAAGATTTATTTCGGATGGTTTCTTAAAAAGAACAAGCGGGTGGATCTCCTTTGAGCATGGAATCCAACTTTCAAAAGAGAAATCTTTGTGTTTTTCGAAAGAACCAGAGTTCGGCGAGTAGCTCGAGCAGGAGTTTCTGAAAAGCTGAGAAAAAGAAACCAAACGTCGGAGGAGGAAACAAGAAACGGAAGACTGAGGTCGCAAGGGAGGACGCCCACTTCGACTCACCAAGGAAAAGAAAAGGTCAGTACTGTGACATCCTTTCTTCTTCAGTTTTCTAGATAATTCAATAGAACTGGATTTCTGTGATGCACCAAGCCCACCACTCATCGTGGATTATCCTAGAGAATTTTTGGAAGAGTTGGGTTTAGTAATTTAATCGTTGACACAACTCAGATCAGGAAAAAATCAGCATTTCTTCAACAACCCAATCTATGGTCATTCCCCTTACTATTCCTTTCAGTCTTAGTCTGACACCACAGGTAGATTCACCAAATTTTCTTTGTAATTCCCTACCATGTTTATGATATCTATTATGAAGTTAGACTCCATTAAGAGGAGAATGCGATAATAAATCGCTTTATATTATAGTTGCAATGCAATTCTAGGTGTTCCGATATCACCGCTTGGATCCAATTTATGACTTCCCCTTCGTTTGGCGCGTAGACAAAAAGCACAACCGTCATAGAGTGCATGTTTGGCATGACAACGGTTATGACCGCAACCAAAAAAAGAGAACTAGTTTTGAACATGAAAGTGGATGAAGTTTCTTAGGTGAGGTATGGCGATCACGAACAATGGTTCATAACCACCGCATTCACGACCGCTGCGGAGCCTTCGTTGTGCTAAGAGTTCCCATTTTATTCTACCAACACATTTTTCATGCGAGGGATATGAAAGGGGCACGAAAGAAATAGAAAAATTGCACAGTAATGTCGATAAATGGAAGAGGAGTTATAAATTAGAAGATCAATTTTAAGAAAAAAAACATTTGCACTTGTTGTGTTCCCAATCTATTGATGAAAGGCGGCGCGAAGAAATTATTTCCTTCATATCCACGGTAGAAAAAGAAAAAGGGGAGAAAAGAAAAGGTAAGAGGCGGCGTTACATTCATATTCGTCGAGGTGAAGACTCCGGCTGTATTCTCCGGTGGATCGGAACTCCTCGGCAGCGTCCATCAACTACCACCGCATAACTCCTAGCAAAATCCAAAACAAAAACTCCCGTCAGAGCACTGGAAAATCAGGCATCAACAGGGTACATTAACCGTCAAACTGAAGAAGATCGTTAAGGGCATACGCCGATTGATGCGATGAGCGGCTATCAATGCAGCCGCTCGTCGCAGAATCGGAGGGCGCGGGGGTGACGAGTCAGTGGGAGTCGGCCGTCGACTTCTACGCCGGAATGGGATCTGGCTTTGGGAGGGAATGAGAGGGGAAAGTGAAATGAAGATCGTTAAGGCCCGAAAACGAGGGAGGCGGATCGTGGAGCGGATGGCGGAGGAAGCCGACAGCGAGCTCAACTATCGAACAGAAAGCTCGGATTGAATGGCTGTAGTTAATATTCAGATTCAAAGGTGCCGCCTTTTGCGGGCAAAATGGGGGGAGATCGTTGCAACAGGATTTTTTCTTTTTATAGCAAATTGTAACTTCCTTTTTAATACCTGCTCCACAGTGACAGTTCATATTATTAACCTACGAATTGCTACAAAATAATAATAATATTATTATATATCTTTATTTAATTTCAATATTTATAAGCAAGAAGTAATAAATACCAGAAGAAAAATGAGGAGAGAGAGAGAGAGAGAGAGAGCATGTCTAGGAAGATTAACAATAAATAAATAGATATTTAGCAAAATGGATTACTTTCGGCGAAATAATTAATTTTGACTATTTACACGTCAAAACGGTGTGCGGATGAGAGAGAAACAACTCTGATAAGATGAAGACGTTCAAAAAAAAATTTGCGGCAAAAAGACGATTTCGTCCCGCCCTGTTGAACTTCCTAGATCATCTCCCGCTCGTGCCCCACGGTGATTATAACCCCACCAATGCCACCCACCCTCCGAGACATGAAAAAGTCTTAATTCTATTTCATTTTAATTTTTATGTACTGTTAATTAAGTTAGGTTTAAATATGTTTATCAATTAATTATACATTAATAAAAATTCACATAAAATATTAAGAGATTGGATGTGATTGGCATATTAATTAAATATGTGCTAAATGAATATAATAACAACTAATTTATTTCGTCTCTTTATTCCTCTTACATTTTTTATTGTAAAAGCAAAAAAAGCTACTCACAGCTCGATTGGTGATGAGAAGTGAAAAAACTTTATAGTTAAGCGTGCTTTGGCTAGAGTAGTCACGGGATGAGTGATCTCCTGAGAAGTTTCTGCGTTGCCGCTTAACTAAATCATTCCTCATCAAAAGAGGGGTTGCGGCCTCCAACAACCCACTGTGCCTTGTGGTGGGACAGAGAGGGGTTGAGATGCATGATCTGCAGACCAGTTAAGGCTGAACCCTTTCGAGCTGGATGTTGTGGTGCCGACGATCGTCTTTTCGAGCTGTGTGCTTGGGAGACTGTTACAAAAGGTGCACGACTAAAATAAAAAGAGAAATGTTTCGAATAATATGCTCCCCCCTAATTTAAGGACTTTTTGGCTTGATTCAAGATGTATTTTTTTTTCATAAAAAGTGAGCTAATCCTATTGCAAGAGAGACTTCTCTTACTTGCAAGAGAGATTTCGCTACTAAAAGAACTTATTGTTCTCAAGAGAGATTTCTCTTACTCTGAGAGCTAACTTTAAAAAAAAAGTTTTGCATTGGTATATCATAGGCAATGCTCGAGGCAGTAGACTTACGTGCATTCGATGGAACGCCATCACGGGTGCACCGTAGTCAGGCGTTTCGCCGCACGTAGACGACAATAGATCCGCAGATTTTGGTGCAATCACCGTGGGAGGTCGACCACTAGAGTTGCCTATGGGCTTCCCGCGGCCTTACGGAGACTATAATGGTTCGTATATGTTGAAGTTGTGATTCAAATTTTTATTTATTTATTTAGGGTAATGCCATATATAGGCTTTATAAGTGACAAGTTTATCACTATGCTTTCCTCTATAATTTGATATCAAAGCATGGTATCTCCTTACAAGTTCCACAATGATGTAAACAACTTTTCTTCTTCGGAAATTTGCTTGCAATTCCAATAGTATTGCGATGCGTCCGAGTCTCGGACGCCTCTCTCTGATGGTGGTTGTTCGGCAACCACTCTTGTTTGGAGGCAAATGTCGCGTGTGAGAATCGACGAATTGGTAAAGAACGAGTAATCACTCTTTATTCATTTTATTCGAGTTGCATTGATTATAGCAGTCTTAGTTAGCATAAATCTCATTGCTAATAAGATTAGGACACTAAGTGACAAATGAGTGGCAACTTCTCCCACCAAGGGTCCATTTGGCATGGCGGTAGCGGTCGGGAACGCGGTGGTTATGAACCGTTGTTCGTGAAAGCCCAACCTCACCTGAGGAACTTCACATGTTCAAAATTAGTTTTCAAAATTATTTAAAGGATGGTGCGAAGCTTACCTAAAATTTTTAGGATGCTCTAACGACATTCATTTTTTTACGAGACAACCACCACCATCAGTTGTTAATAGTCAACATTTTTGACGAACAAAATCAAACTGTACAAATCTTAAGAATATTAATCGGTCCGCAAAAAAAATAGTTAAGATTTAAAGTAAAAAATCATTTGTTTATGCGAAGAACGGTCTTACATATATTCGTGCATGCAAACTGTGACCTAAATTATTCAATTTCTATATAGATTGGAAAGAATTGACTTCAATTCAAAATGAATTCTATGAAATTTATTTTGAATTCGAATTCCAATTCCACCCTTTAAGCGCACGAATGAACAACAAAATTAGAATTGAGCATTCAACTCCAATTCCATGGTCCAATTCCGTACAAACAAACGGACCCTAATAAGAGATTTCAAAGAATGCTGCAAAAAAAAATTCATTCTTCAAGATTTCCTTTTAGACACACAAGAGGAGCTGTAGATGTATGCTAAATAATGGTTTTAAAAAAATCATATAAAACTAACACCAAGCATTTAAACTGAATAAATAAGCTCAAATATTTGAATACTACATAACAAATTGTCCATATTGCTCTCTTAATGCTCTTCAAGATTTCTGAGGGCATTTGACTCAAAACCAATTGATTATAGGTGGAGGGTGCCCCAACTTCCTTGACCAATAGGGTAGATCAAGAAAACAGTTGTAGCAACCGCGACAAGAGCTGAATATGCACAGCAATCCAAGGACGCATACCCAAACAAAAACTAAGTTCCCACTCACGACCCATGTAACAAGCTACACCAAGTAAAAAGTGTTAGAACAATCAGTTCATAAGGACCGCCGTTGTATAACCGCTCATCAACCGATGTCGCTTCCCATATTGGGTAAAAATGCATAAATTATATAAGTTTCTCAATGTGAGGCTAAGGCTATGTTTGGCATGGTCGTGAACGCGGTGAGTATGAACCGCTGTTCGTGAACGTCCAACCTCACCCAAGGACGATAGCATTCAAAACCGTTGTCATGTCAAACATATATTCTATGACGGTGGCATTTTTGTCCAAACTCACTGGAGCAAAAACGACACGCCAAACAGAGCCTAAATATCCACCACAACCCGTTACATGTGTAATAGCATGTAAAACAACACGACCCTCACACGACAAAATACGTAAAACACCATGGATGAGAGACTGGAAAGCAAGTCTCCGATACCATATTACAACACAGGCATCCAACCTAGACCAAAACCACATAAAGTATACAAAATAGCACACACAAAATCACACACACACAAGTAAAACCTATTGTCTCTAGATGAAAAAACATTGTCTCTAGATGAAAACGTGCAAAAATCACAGACACGGACAGACACACATACATATATATATAGATGCGCCCTCAGGTGAGGGAACATCGGGACACAAGATATT
The DNA here is from genome assembly GCA_033032865.1 of Dactylorhiza incarnata. NCBI lineage: Eukaryota > Viridiplantae > Streptophyta > Magnoliopsida > Asparagales > Orchidaceae > Dactylorhiza > Dactylorhiza incarnata. The sequence continues at coordinate 2,686,279 of JAWHQI010000123.1, read as the reverse complement.
ATATTAGAACACAATCATCAAACCTAAATAGATTGATTTTATGCTGACAGACTCAAAAACATATAGAAAATACAGAAGATTGATTGTTAGATATTTGTGTGCATGCATGTTACGAAATGTAAGCGTGCAGAGGAGATTTTTGTAATTTCAAAAGATATAGAGGGTGCAACTTATAATTTTCAAACTTACAGGGGAGATCCCCGAAAACAACCATTTTTTATAACCAAACAATGTCTTTAAACTACACAGGTTTTAAATAAGATGGAAATGATTAGAAGAAGATTTTTTTTTACACACATCCACCCTTGATTCCCACAAGATGAATCAATTGACACAACTTTTGTTATTATACAAACATATATACAAAACATGATCCTTCTATAAAAAAATTGCATACATAGATTATAGGAGAAACAAATCACCGTCGATCTAGCTTTCCTCCGCATAAACAAACAGATGATGATTACTCTGCACCAGCTAGAGGGCTGATCTTTTGAATCTGCTTCAAAGAGAGATGAACAAGTAAAATGAGATTTTTTTTTTCAAATCGATAATAACGGCTAGATATAAATAGCATTAGGGTTTAATCGAACCCTATTAACAAGAAGATCTATTTGCTCCCGGTACATCTCCTTTAGATCAATGATATCAGCCCGCAGCTCTTCCAACTACAAAGAAGAGAGAAATTTTTTTACAAGGACCAGAGACTAGATTTTAAAAAAGAAGATAAAAGTAACAGCACTGGGGCTGTCAGGATAAAATTAGATAATTCGTGATCTTTCTATTAGCGCTGGGGCTGTCAGGATACGGTAGAATCGACCTTGAATACGTCGAGTATTGTCTGAGGTGTTTCATTCAGCCTACCCTCCATCCTAACTTCTCGCGGAAGTACGAGTGTCTGGAAAATGCAAACCTGGCGAGCATAGCCAGTGCGGAACTCACTCTGAAACTCGGGGAAAGCAAGTGAAGAAGGCGATAGAGAAGGTGGTGGAGACCAGCCCAGATCAGGTCGACGCAAAAGTGTCCGACGCCGCATTCGTCCGGACCTCTATCGGCCCTGAATTATTGCATTTTAATTTTGTTAATTTCGCAATTTATTTAATTTGCATTTTTATTCTGCACGCCTGCGTGCGTAGCCGTATATTTGGAGTTGTTTTATTTTATCCCCCACCTATATATATATAATTACACATGTATATATATATATACACACACGATTTTCTCCCCCAGCCTAACAGTTACCGCCGGTTCAGCCGCCAATCCATCCCGACATTGATGATACACCACGATCGAGCGGCGACAATTGGTCCAGGCTTCGATTCCAGGGCGCAACCTCATCCAGGGGAAGTTTCAGCAACCGCCAGAAGCCACGCATCCTCCATTAATGGCCACTGGTTCCGCATCGTGACGGGGCGGTTTTACACTCGTGGGTTGTGGCCGAAGCGACGAAGTTAAAAGCAGATCAGTCCATCGTTTTTGGAGAGGGAGAAGTTGATTTGAAGAAGAAACGTGATTGCTACTTCCGTTCGGATCCTGTAGGCGAGTGAGGAAGACGGTGAATAGTGAAGTTGAGGTTGCTGTTTACGTTCTTGACAGAGGAGATGAACAGTGCTTAGGAGTATATTTGTTTGCCTCCAGATTTGTTTTCCTGTGATTAGTCTCGATATTGAACTTCTTCTGTTTGCTGTGTGCTTCCTGCTTCCCGTAGGAGACAATGAACAGTGGCCGAGTGTTGACTAATGCCTGTTGATATGAAGAATAGTATAATCAAAGTTACTGTTGATTTCTGTTTCTTCTTAAGCTTGTTTTGGTGCTGTTTAGGAGTGATATTTCGTGGATCCACCTTGGGTGTAAGAGCGAGTGAGCTTAGGTTGTTTAGTTTGTGGCTTCCGTACATTAGCGAGCGTTAGAGATTCCGTGGAACCACTTACGTGTGAGAGTGAGTGAAATTTCTCTTGGGTGCCCGTGTGCGATAGCGGCCGACCTCGGAGCGGGAGATCGAAGGTGACGAGGAATTCCTCGCGGGATCGCCGTCGACTTCGATTGCGGAAAGACGCCTCTTTCCGTGGGTAACTTGTTTCTTTCTCTTCCTTTGTGTGCATCTATATTCTCTCTTTAGGAAATTAGATTTATTGTGGGTTTTCGCCTGAATTTTGTCAGCGAACGCTACGTCGAAAACTCCAAACGAAAACGTATTTGGAGTTCACGATTTCCGTTGCTACGACAAGGGGAACGGAACGAAAGTTGCGAACTTCCTTCCCCGGATTTAGAATTGAACCATACTTTCAAGAAAATTAATTTTGGACAAAATTAGTAATTTTATGCTTTACAAAAATCTAGTTGCTTAATTCTTAAAGTTCGTGCACGCCCGCTCAAATTTCAAATTTTAAATTGCATACACTTAGGGTTTCCTAGAAATAGCCGGCAGGCGCGCAAACCCTACGCGCTGTCCTGCATCAGAAGGCTTCTAGCAGAAGTTTTCTCATTCCTTTCCTCTACCTAACCAACATAGTACCTCTCTCTTTCTTCTACTGAAAAGTTTTCATTATATCCTCTTATAACATAATATTCTACAAATATTTATCCATTTTAATCACCCAAATCTAACTTTAAAAGTTATATTCACACTTATATCCTCATTATTGCTAGTGCTCCACCCAATAAAATTATATATCATATACTTAGTCTGTGGGCTAGTAATTAGAATTCTCAACTTAATTTAGAAAATATCCCACTGATTTGAATCATGTGAAGTGTGAAAGGAAAAGACAATTTCACCACACTTCATCATTTGTTAAGTCTTCCAATAATCATTACAAAAAGATATTTACTTGAAGCTATCATAGTTGTAATCTCAAAATTATGAACTTTGTATCCCTCCAACTATTTATAATACCACTTTCATAATTTCAATATAATTTTAATGCACATTTTTTCTTAATACGTACCAAATTAATTATCAGTTTACTAGATCAAATGCATTCTTAAGATAAATAAAAACTATATGAAAATCTCTCCTCTGCTCTCTATACTTTTCTAACACCAAAAAATAGCATTCATGGTACATCTTTACACGAAATTACGCAATCGGGGATTCCGAGAGAGGAGGGGGAGGGGAAAAAAGAAGAAAAGAGAGAAAAACTTCTAGAGTTCCAACTTCATAATTCTTCTCAGCTGCTCTCATACAAGAAAAGGAGGGTTTATATAACACCCTCTAAGTCGACATAAACGGGGAAATGGTAGTTAACCAAACCGCACCCAACATAAAAAAAAACATATAATCAAAATAGATCTATGCGCCCTAATGGCCTTCTTCCACTGATGTGTCTTCGACGTGTCTCTCGCGGCGCTGATATACTTGGCACACCAAGTCCCGCCCTTCTCATCGGCATTCGTAATAATGAAGCCCTCTGGACTGGAAAATTCGTCTGGCCTCTGCTTTTTTTTGTTGGGGGGGGGGGGGGGGGGGGGGGGGGGGGGGGCTGCTAATACATAAGGACCTGATCAACCGATATGCCCTCTCGAGTGAGAACTCGTGTGTCTGTGACAAGCTATGAAAGGAAGTCCGGTAGGGTGACCCCGAGAGCCGGCGGAGGGAGAACCACTTTGACCTGATGGTGTCAAATGACCCTTTTCAGCTGAAAAACGTGAAACACCAGCTGGATGCGGCTGGCGGGTGGGAGGCGGTAAGACGAGCTTCCAACCTACGTTATTAAATGCGCAAGGCACACTGAGGCGCAAAGGGGTCCTGGAGCCTAGGCGCAGGCGCGCGCCTGAGGCACGTGAGGCACAAAAATGAAAAAAAATAAAATATAGCTTATTAAACATAAAAAACACATAAAATAAATCTATCATCATATCAATACACAAGTATTGCATATATCACACCCCCCAAAATAACTAGCATTAAAAAAATTAATTTTGAAAATAATTGTGCCCCAAATCCAGTGAACTAGACAGCTTAAAAAAGATAAATTCAGTGAAACTATAAGGAAAGACATGATGTATTTAGGCATTAGTGAGATTACAACTAAAGATAGAGCACAATGGAGACAAAGGATCCATATAGCCGACCCTACTATAGTGGGATAAAGGCTTGAGTGTTGTTGTTAGTCTTGTAGTGACATCAATCCCTTTGTTACATTATTGCAGCATTGGACCTCCGATATGAAGCCATTATCGAAGTGTCTCGGGCAATGAAGATAATTTTGAGCCAATAAATGTTGTTGATGAAGCAAGACGCACCTAGGCGCACTTGAGGCGCACGCCAAGATGCGCCTGAGGCGCGCCTGGGGCACCTCGCCCGCCTCTGCCTTGCAGAGGCGAGGCCCGGTGCGCCTGGGGCGCCCGACGCCTCAGGCGCGCACCTTAATAACATAGATTCCAGCCCGTGCAATAATCTCAAATGACCAATAGAACTTGGCCGCAAGCTTTGAGTGAGTTCGATGTGTCACCGAAACTTGGCGGTGCGGCCTGAGCTTGACGAACACGGCGGCCCCTTCAGTAAATTGCACATCCCTGCAATGACGGTTGGCAAAAGCAACCATCCTGTCCTGCGCACGCTGAACATGATGGCGCAACTGGAGAAGTATGGTGGTATGGGGTCACGATCACGAAGTAAATCAGCTAGGGCCGCCACGTGACACTCGCCTCGAATGGAGTGGAGCTGACACTAGTGTGGAAGGTGTTGTAAGAATATTCGGCCCAGGAGAGCCAATTTGCCCAAGCTCGTGAGTGATAACACACAAAATAACAGAGGTATGCCCCGGACTGCCCGTCCGTTTGGGGATGGTAAATTGTACTTAAGCAAAGTTGGGTGCCCAACATCTTAAAGAACTACTGTCAATATTGAATCACAATCGCTCATAATGGAATGAGGGAACTCATTAGACGGACCACGCCCTCAATAAAAATTGAGGCTACAACCGGTGTGGTAAACGGGTGTCCGAGGGCAAGAAAGTGGGGTATTTGGATAGACGATCCACGACCACTAATATGCAATCCAGTGTATTGGACCAAGGAAGCCTAGAAATGAAGTCCGTGGAAATGTCGTCCCAAATCCGAGTCGAAATGGGTAGTGGTTGTAGGAGGCCCCTAGAAAATGTAGCCTCGTATTTGGTGCTCTGGCAGGGCTGGCATGCCACCACAAACAACTTAACTCGTTGGAAGATGTAAGGCCAATACAAAGATGCAGCAACGTGGAGATAGGTACGGAAGACACTTGTGTGGCCTCCCTCCGGGTTTGAGTGTAACTCCGCTAACAGGTGTGGGAAGAGCTGAGAAGATGCTGAGAGAACCAAGCGGTTGCGATGATGAAGGTGATTCCCAATAAAGCATAAGGCGGATGGGCAGTGGCATTCACACGTAACGCGGTGACAATCGGTTGAAGGAGTGGATCAACGGAGACCACGCGTTGGAGAAGGGTTGTCATCCTAGACTAGACGTGAGATAGCGGCCAAGCTAATGGTCTATTGTTGCCAAGATAGTGAGTTCGTTGCACGGTTGGAAGAACCAGGGCGGAATCCAATGGAAGTCATAACCCAATAATTTGACGACCCAAACTTGTTGTACGGGTGTGGATATCTTTTGGTTCCGGAGATAATAGAGGTATGGTGGTCCGTGTGAACTGTGAGTCGGCGGCCCAGTAGGTAGGGACGTCAATGCTGAACAACAAATACTAATGTCACAAGCTTAGACTCATAGGCGGAGCGGGGCGGGCGGTGGTTACAAACAACCGATTGAAGTAAGCGATGCGCTTGCATCAGTACGACACCGACGTCGGTATCCAACGTGTCACACTCCACAACAAATAGTTGAGGAAGTCCAGTAGGGTTAAGATCAGACTCGCTGAAGGGACTAGAAGGCTTGGTCGCCTCTAGTGTCCACTGAAAAGTGCTTACGTCCGACTTCTTCAACATGCTGAAGAGGGGCTTGGCAATTTTTTCATAATCCCTAATAAACCGTCGGTAGTACCCAGTGAGACCCAAAAAACCTCAAATGTTGCGAAAGGAACGAAGTGTGGGCACCCTTATAATCTGCCGGTAGTAACCAGAGCCTCAATCATTTAGAACAACTTTAATCCATATTATTTGAAGTTTGCACCTTCCTAATCTTTTGACAATAAAATTATCTACTCATCTAAAAATTCCTCTAATAAATGCTTAAATGGCGAAAATTTATATCATTTAACTTCTAAAAAAACTAGTAGTCGTGCACCATGCGCAGTGAGTGATGACGACAATGCCCGACTACTACTTGAGCGACGGTCGAGTAATATTGCCGCAGAACACTGCGCCTGGGGAGACCATGTGCCCTCCGCGATTATCAATAAACAATATATTTGAAATGACATCATAAGGATAGCTGGCCAAAGTGCAGCTGTAAAAACTGATATGAATTACATAATAACAACAATTTAACAGAAGGTAGTAGAGAAGTTCTAGTACCTCTTCGTCGCGTTCACCCATAAGTTCTAGAGCAGCATTATGTCTTCTCCTTAAAGCATCCAGTTCTGCCTTTATTCCAGGAAGAAGAGAAGCTTCCCCACGAAGTTTTTCAGACTGAGATAGTAGTCTCAGTATAAGAGTCAGTTGGACCATGGAAATAATGACAAATGACCCTTTTTTTTTACCTCTCGTGTCAGTTTGACAAGTTCCTCAGCCAACGAATCACGCGTAGATTCTGTTGAAGCCTGAAGAGCAGGTAAAAATGAAAACTTCCATTAGAGAAGAAATGACTAGAGAATCTCAATAGAAATTAGGTACACTGCAAAAAAAAGTGATGTGTCTTCTCTTTTATAAAACATAGAACCAGATAACGAAATAACAATGGACAACAAAAATGACTGAAACAAGATTAGCTAGAGAAAATTTTCAAATAATGCAAAATGAGAAAAAATAAATTTTTTTTTTATGGATTTACATTCAGTGAACATCTGAACAGTGTAGCTTCCATAATAGTGCTATAAATAAGATATCTGTAGGGCATGTGCAGTTCATAACCCAAGTATGAACGAGTCTAGTGGACATCCTTGTAAATAATGATTCGCAACAAATCATAAAAAGAAACGCAGAGATATAGTTTCGTTACCAGACGAGAAGTATATGATGCAAGCTCGCCATCTTTCTGACGGAGGGCAGCTTCAAAAGCATTAGGTGTCATGCTCTTTAAGTAGTACGGCGAAAGAGTCATTTCCCCAGAAGTTCTCTCAGAGGAAAGGCTGTCAGATGAGCCTAAAGAGTTTTGCAAGAAAACACTTTCATCTACGTTAATAATGCTCCTGGCACTGGGCTTCCTTGGTGGGAAATTTCCTGTGGAGAAATATTTCTAGAGATAACTATGGAAGATGGAAGAATATTTTCTTTGGAGCGTAGATATTACAAATAAATGATATTTACCATTTTCAGAATATGTGGTTTTTGGATTAGAAGAAGAATTTTGATTTGCCACCATAGAAGTTTGGCGAGAAGCAGCCTTTTCCAATTCTATCCTTGTAATTCTCTCCCTTTCGAGTTCCTAATTCATCAACAAAAATGTACGTATATAAAAATGTCTGAAATTCTGGATTTGCTGAAAGGACGAAGAGCATTGGATTGCTCATAGGAAGTGAAATACAAAACCCTTACAAGTGATGAAATGCGCTAGAAGAGAGGGTAATTATATTCGTAATACAAAATGAAAACAAGACACGAAAGGTTCAACAAATTGGGAAAAGAGTAAGAGTACACCTCCTCTACAATTTTGGATTCTGCCAAAGAAAATAAAGGCTCTGCCAATGAAAGCGCTTATGCTATAAACTATATAAATCTTACTTTTGGCCAAGAAAAAAGCCATTAATCGACATTTTGAACGTAAAGGATTATGAAAGAAAAAAGATAAATCAAAGACAGTATAAGTAGAAATTGTGCAAAAAGACTTGCGCAAAATAGAGATATGTCATCTAGCCCCCATCACTAATGAAGGGGAAGCATGATTCGTTAACTGACCCAAACTAGTTTGGATAAGACTGATGATCATTTGAGTCTAAAAATTGCATAATTTGGAGAAAAAAAGGAAAGAACACGTTTTTCAAAGTTGAAATGTAACGCTCCGGTTTATTGTGGGTGTGCTACAGGTCTGCAGACCAGTGACCCCAACCCCTCTCCACGGATCTAATTCGCCGCGGCCGCTAATTCCAATGGCGGGTTGTTGAGGCCCGGGCTTGAACCCCAGACCTCCTAGATAATGGCTCAGTTGGTGATGAAGACCAATTTAGAGCTTCCTTGTCTAGGAAGTCTGGGTTCAAGCCCCGGCCTCAACAACCCGTCATTGGAATTAGCAGCTGCGGGGAATCAGATCCATGGAGAGGGGTTGGGGTCACTGATCTGCATACCTGTAGTGCACCCACAGTAGACCGTGGTGTTACATAAAAAGTTACTTGTTGGGGTCACCGCAGCCGCTAATTCCAATGACGGGTTGAGGCCGGGGCTTGAACCCAGACCTAGATAAGGGATCTCTAAACTGGTCCTCATCACCAACTGAGCTGCACATGATTATATCAACGAAGTTACTTGTTCTTCACGCATAAAAAGCTCGAGCAAAGCTCGTATAATCCAATATTCACCCCTATTCAATCTTGACCATTAATGAAATGGAAATATCTACCCTAAAACTGGAAATGCAGAACATATAGCTTCATAAAACCAAAAACTAAAGGTACAATATACATGTATTCATTGGCTCTTGTGTGGTGGCATAACATGAACATTATCCATGAAAAGAACTAACCACCAGTATACCATGTATATTAAACCGTGAATAGCATTCAAGGTTTAGTATATGATGTGGAATAATAGACCAAACCTAAAAATATAAATAAATCAATTACCTTCTCTAGTAGTTGCCTGTGTGCTATTTCTTCTTCCACATCCTTCTTATGTTTACTCTTAAGCTCCTTGATTTCATATTCAAACTGGTGGGCACGACCTTCCTGAGTTGCTGCTTCCTCCTTTGCAATGAGATACTCTTGACGATTCTCGGCTGACCTCTGCCTCTCCTTCTCAAGTGTTCTGCTTAACTGGCCCAGCTCTGTTCTGAGAAATGTGATCTGAAATATGTCCCAGTTGCTCAGTTGGAGAACCGAATTAGTGAAGCATGTGTAAAAATGCATATCAATGTGGTTTTGTACACAAAAACAGAATTGGAATGAGAGGAAGAGATAAACTAGGGTGGAGGGGGATGCATTGTGGTTTCGAGACCTGAGTTTCCAGAACAGTTGTTCGTGATAAACATTGAGAGAGTTGTTCACTTATGGCTCTTTCTTTTTCACCTGCGGCAGCAGCTTTAGCTTCAGCCTCCTGCCAGGTTGAAAACATTTAATTATATACTTATGAACCAAAAGCAATGAGGTTAAGGGCTACTTTGCTCCACAGATCGGATCTAGCAGAATGCCACCGCACCATTGACCGCACGTGCAGGAAATCCTCAGATTTCCCGCGAATTTTGATTGTGGGTGCCGGACAACGGCTGCGTTCGGCTGATCTAAACATCAAAAAACATACCACATAGAAATAGCTAATAATAATGAAAAATTGCATACAACAAATAGTACAAGAGAACCCAAGTAATGATAATGATGATGATGATAAATGTTAAATGCTTTAAGACAAAAAATCACGTGTAAATGCATGTAATAGTGTACTTGCGAAATTGCATGTAATAAGCCTATATTATAACGTTTTAAATAATCCAAATATCTCCGACTATCATTTTATCATGATTTATTTTAATAAAAAATGGTATGAATATTAGGAAAAACCACTGATCTGACAAAATAATTGCAAGGGTAGGGAAGAGAAGGAAGCATAAAGTCAAAACGTTGGAAAAAATTGGAATGATTTGGTATGATAAAGAGATCAAAAAGAACAACAAAGTCAAAAAAACATTATATTACCGAGCTAGGGTTGAGAGGAAAATAAGGGAGCAGCCCTTTTCTTAGCACATCCAAGACAAAAAAACAAAATAGGTTCCACAAGCCCTCTTATAACTGCGAGGTGTCAATAGCCAAACTAAAACATAATAAAATACCAACATAAAAAACTAGGTAATATTAATTCGCCTCCGCGCTTGTCATCACCTCGTTGTTTGGTTCCGCGTCGTCCGCCATCGCTCCGCGCGGTTCCCGCCGCTTGTAAACCCGCCATGGATGCTCCTCGTCGTGAATGTCCGTAACAATGCCGCCCTCTGGAAAATTCGCCTTGTCCTCAAGGCAGAAGTTGGGAAACTGACGGCGGTAATCATTGCGCAATAGCCACGTAGCCTCGAACGGGGGACGGTGCCTCCACGCCACAAGGACCTCCTCCGGGGCCGCATCTCCCGGAAGGTGGTGGCGGCGATCTAGAATGTTGTCCGGATAGGTGGGAGCGGAGTCAGAGTAGTCGAGATCGGCCGGGATGTAGTCCAGAGTCGGATGGTCGCCCACGACGAGGGGAAGCTGGGAGACGTGGAAGACCGGGTGTATGCGGCTCCCCTCGGGAAGTTGGATCCTGTAGGCGACGGCCCCAATTCGGTCCACGACGGTGAACGGCCCAAAGAAACGAGGGGCGAGTTTGGGGCACAGGCGTCGGGCGACCGTGAGTTGGCGGTAAGGATGGAGCTTGATGAAGACCTTCTCGCCGACTTGGAAGGACAGATCCTGACGCTTGCGGTTGAAGAATGAGGCCAACTTTGCCTGGGCCCGGCGAAGGTGATGCTTGAGACTGTCCAGAATGATATCCCGATCCTGCAGGTGGTTTGCCAAATTCGGCATGATGCACTCACCGGGTAGGTGGCGCACTACATCCGGTGGTGGTCGGTCATAGACAGACTCAAATGGAGTTGGATCCGGCCGTATGTTGGTAGGCGGTGTTGTACGAGTACTCGGCCCACCCCAGCCACTTGGTTCATGTACCCGATCTCTCGCCAATGAAACAGCGAAGGTAAATCTCCAAGCAACGGTTGAGGACCTCTGATTGGCCATCCGTTTGCGGAGCTCATGCGGAGGTGTGTGCCCTGGAGGCGGAACAAGGACGCCCAGAAGCTGCTCAAAAAGAGGGGATCACGATCACTAACAATCGAGCGGGGAAAGCCATGGAGTCGGACCACTCCGGAAATGAAACTGTTGGTTACTCCTGCTGTCGTGTACGGATGCCTGAGCGGAATAAAGTGTGCGTACTTGGAGAGGCGGTCCACTACGACGAGGATGCAATCGAACCCGTTGGACCGGGGGAGGCGTGTGATGAAATCCATGGCGATGTCCTCCCAAATTCGCTCCGGAATGGGCAGGGACTGAAGTAACCCGCCCGGAAACATTGTCTCGTACTTCGCCTTCTGGCATGGAAGGCAGGCGGCAACGTGGGCTTTGACTTGCTTGAACATGTTCGGCCAGTAAAGAGAGGCCGCCAAACGACGGTAGGTGCGGTAAGCTCCCGCGTGACCCCCGGTTGGTGTAGCGTGGAACTCATCGAGAAGGCGCGGAATGATAGCGGAGGTCGTGGACAACATCAGGCAGCTCCGGTAAAGAGCTGACCGCCCACCAGGGAGTAAGGAGGGTGGCTTGTCGGGTCGGCGATGAGGGTCGTTCGAATGGCGGTCAGGTGCGGGCCCAACTCCACGTCATGTTGAATGGAAGTTGCGTCCTCCCAGGCCGGCCGAGAGATGGCGCGAGGTTCCGGGGAATGAATTTGTCGTGAAAGAGCATCCGCCGTTCGGTTGGTGCGCCCCGAGCGGAATTCAATGGAGAAGTCGTACCCCAGGAGCTTTGCCACCCAAAGCTATTGTGCTGGTGAGGCGATCTTCTGCTGGAGGAGATACCGCAAACTATGATGATCGGTGTGGACGATGAAGGGCTGGCCCAAGAGATACGGCCGCCAGTGTTGCACGGCCAGGACAAGTGCCATGAGCTCGTTCTCATAAGCCGAACGGCTACGGATGCTGGTGGAGAATGCCCAACTGTAGTAGGCGATGGGGGCGGCCTCCTTGCATGAGGACTGCACCTACCCAGGTACCCGAGGCATCACATTCGACGATGAAGGGTTGGGCGAAGTCGGGCATGGCCAGAACTGATCCATTCACCAGAGCCGCCTTGAGGGCGGTGAATGCGGACATGGCAGCTGGAGTCCACGAAAAAGTTCCCTCCTCGGTAGACTTGAGCAACTGCGTGAGCGGGCGAGCCAAGGTGTCGTACTCCCGAATGAAGCGCCGATAGTAACCGGTGAGGCCCAAAAACCCGCGGACGTCCCGAAGGGAGGTGGGAGTCGGCCAGTGAAGAACCGCCGAAATTTTGTCGTCATCCATGGCCACCCTCTGGGCCGAGATCGTGTGGTTCAAGTAACTGACGGATGTGGCCCCGAACAAGCACTTCTTGCGGTGGAGGACAAGATGATGGCGGCGAATCGTCTCGAGCGTGCGGCGGACGTGACATAATTGCTCCTGCCAGGATGAGCTATATACCTAAATATCATTAAAAAAACAAGGACGTGTTGTCGGAGTAACGCTCGAAAAATATCGTTCATAGTTGCTTGGAAGGTGGTCGGGGCGTTGGTCAGCCCAAAGGGCATAACCAGGAACTCGCAGTGTCCGTCATGCGTCTGAAACGTTGTCTTTGGTGCATCTTCTGGTCGCACCCGGATTTGGCGATACCCCGCCCGGAGATCAAGCTTTGTGAAAAAAGTTGCGTCGTGGAGCTCGTCCAGAAGCTCCTGAATGACCAGAATATGATATTTGTCCGGGACCGTGGTCTTGTTCAATTCTCGGTAATCGACACGGAAGCGTCAACTCCCATCCTTCTTGCGCACGAGGAGGACCGGGCAGGAGAAAGGGCTCGCGCTAGGACGGATGAGGCCACCCATGAGCATCTCTCGCACCAAGCGTTCAATCTTGTCTTTCTGAACGTGCCCGTAGCGGTAAGGTCTGACAGAGACGACCAAAGTGTGGGGCTGCAAAGGAATGGCATGGTCTGTGGCCCACACCGGGGGTAAGCCCGCGGGAGGTGTGAACACGTTGTGGAACTCGTCGAGGATGCGGTGGAGGTCGGGTGGTGCCTCTGAGGCGGTCGTCGGCTCGGCGTGGAGCTGCCAAATCCACGCCGAGAAAGCCACTTCGGTTGTGCGTTGGATGGCACAGAATGAGACCGGAGTGCGGAGCAAAGCGGAGTCGCCGATGAGGTGGCAGGGAGCCCCTTCCCATGAGAACTGCATAGTCATCTCCGCCCAGTTGACCCGCACATCGCACAAGGTGGCCAGCCAAGCCACGCCGAGAATGATGTCGACGCCGCCCAGCTCGAAGACAGAAATCCGTCGTGACCGAGCAAGGCCCCATGGCGACCCGCACGGCAGGGCAAGATCCTGTTGTCGGCCTACTACGACCGTCTCCCAGGCAGACGGTGAAGTCCGGCGATGGCGTACACGGAATGGCTAGGCGTCGCACCAGGAGATGGGAGATAAAATTGTGGTTGGCGCCGCTGTCGATCATGATGAGAACTGGATGGTCCTGGACGAGGTCTGTTAACTTCATAGTGCGCGGTCCCGTGAGGCCCAAAAACCCGCGGGCGTCCGGAAGGGAGGTGGGAGTCGGCCGGTGAAGAACCGCCGAGATTTTGTCGTCATCCATGGCCACCCTCTGGGACGAGATCGTGTGGCTCAAGTAACTGACAGATGTCGCCCCGAACAACCACTTCTTGCGGTGGAGGACAAGATGATGGCGGCGAATCGTCTCGAGCGTGCGGCGGACGTGACATAATTGCTCCTGCTAGGATGAGCTATATACCAAAATATCATAAAAAAACAAGGACGTGTTGTCGGAGTAACGCTCGAAAAATATCGTTCATAGTTGCTTGGAAGGTGGTCGGGGCGTTGGTCAGCCCAAAGGGCATAACCAGGAACTCGCAGTGTCCGTCATGCGTCCGAAACGTTGTCTTTGGTGCATCTTCTGGCCGCACCCGGATTTGGTGATACCCCGCCCGGAGATCAAGATTCGTGAAAAAAGCTGCGTCGTGGAGCTCGTCCAGAAGCTCCTGAATGACCAGAATAGGATATTTGTTCGGGACCGTGGTCTTGTTCAATTCTCGGTAATCGACACAGAAGCGTCAACTCACGTCCTTCTTGCGCACGAGGAGGACCGGGCTGGAGAAAGGGCTCGCGCTGGGACGGATGAGGCCACCCATGAGCATCTCCCGCACCAAGCGTTCAATCTTGTCTTTCTGAACGTGCCCGTGGCGGTAAGGTCTGACGGAGACGACCGAAGTGTGGGGCTGCAAAGGAATGGCATGGTCCGTGGCCCGCACCGGGGGTAAGCCCTCGGGAGGTGTGAACACGTTGTGGAACTCGTCGAGGATGCGGTGGAGGTCGGGTGGTGCCTCCGAGGCGGTCGTCGGCTCGGCGTGGAGCTGCCAATGCCACGCCGAGAAAGCCACTTCAGTTGTGCGTTGGATGGCACGGAATGAGACCGGAGTGCGGAGCAAAGCGGAGTCGCCGATGAGGTGGCAGGGAGCCCCTTCCCATTAGAACTGCATAGTCATCTCCGCCCAGTTGACCCGCACGTCGCACAAGGTGTCCAGCCAAGCCACGCCGAGAATGATGACGACGCCGCCCAGCTCGAAGACAGAAATCCGCCGTGACCGAGCAAGGCCCCATGGCGACCCACACGGCAGGGCAAGATCCTGTTGTCGGCCTACTGCGACCGTCTCCCAGGCAGACGGTGAAGTCCGGCGATGGCGTACACGGAATGGCTAGGCGTCGCACCAGGAGATGGGAGATAAAATTGTGGTTGGGGCCGCTGTCGATCATGATGAGAACTGGATGGTCCTGGACGAGGTCTGTTAACTTCATAGTGCGCGGTCCGGTGAGGCCGCCCACCGAGAAGCAGGAAAGATCTAATCGGTGGAAGGTAGCACCGTCGGTTTCCGGAGGCGGCGGCTTGTCGGTGATTTCAAGTGCCTCAAAATCCGCGGCGGTGATTTCGGGGCCAAAATCCCCGGCGGTGATTTCAGGGCCAAAATCCCCGGTGATTTCGGGTCCTAAATTGTAAAATGTTTCTACTGTATATATTAGAAATACATTTCAAGTTTTCAACGTAAATAGAAATGTGTTAAATTGCACAAACATTTGAACAATTGTTTCTGCAACATTCCTCTTTAGTTGTTTATGAGCAATAACTTCCATAGTACCATCATGGAGGAAATAATTAGTGCATCAAAAACATGTAAAAAGCAACATTATCTTGATATTACAGACAATAATAATATTTCCAAAGGTTATAACAGCGTCAATGTATTTATATGTTCTAGTAATTACCATAACTCTCTCAATGAATGATGATTCTTCCAAGGCAATTTCCTAACATTTTACTTGTTGTCACCTATACGGCTATACAGAAATTGACTATAAGAAAGATGACTAGTAGATATTTTTGAGAAGTTAAGAACCTGAACACGAAAATTTAGTGCTCTTTCCACACCCTGCCAAGCCTCCTCTCTTCTAGAAACTGTTTCCTATTAACATCCATAGGGAAAATAAATAAATAAAAGTATAGACATGCACATTACATTACAAACATATTTATATCATAGAGGTTAGTGTGAAATAGGCTAGCCACTTCAAACAAAATCAAAAGAACATCACAGAAAAAGTAATAATTTATATACCTGCATGGCTTCAATCTGCCTCAGCAGTGGCCTAGTTGAATCAGGAACTTGGGTGATCAACTCATTATATCGAAGCTCACTTGCCTGAACATATACTAATTCAATGTGGTATAGAAGTCTCGGAATAGTGTAAACTCACGCGACACGAGAATAACTTAAAATTGGACCCTATAACAAACCTGATAGCGCTTTTGGATTTCATCAATATCCCGACGGAACATTTCCTCTTTGGCAACTGTCTACAATCATTAGGTGGGAAGTTTGTATATTAATCAAAAATATTCAGAACCAAATGGATGGAAAGAGTAGCAAACATCTAGAGAAGATAGAGGGAATCAAAGTTCAACAATAGCTATACTATATTAGAAAGAAAAAGTAGGGGTGGTCATGGTCCTGAAATAGGACCATGACGTAAATCCAAGTCCTTCGATTTTAATCTTTATGATCTAACGGAACGCGTGTTTTTTTTAAATATCGGGCTAACAAAAATTTAGAAAATATACGTTACTTGTAGATACTAGTGGCCGTGCATTGGGTCCTCATGTGCAGTGTAGCGGGAATAATACTTCGTAGTCGTTCGACTGAAGATTGGGAACTGTCATTGTCACATACTGTGCATGATGGGGGGATGCGGTGCACGGCTGCTAGTTTTTAAGGACAGAAAAACAGTCCTTTAATTAAAAACAGTCCTTTAATTAAAAACAGTCCTTTAATCTTTATGATGCGGTGCACGGGATGCGGGATGCGGTGCACGGGATGCGGTACCTGCTGTTCTGTTCTCGTCAAAGCCTGCCTGAGCTCCTCCAGAGCTTGAACAAGCATGGATTCGCGTTCACCGGATTCTTTTAAGCGGCTCTCAAGTTCAAGTTGAGCTTCACTATTGGCACGCATCTCAGCCAGTGCTTCAGCCTCCTTGGCCATTTTCAACTCATTAGAATAAAATTCCTTCTGAACAGCAAGATCCTCTTGATATTTCTCAATTGTTTCTTGCAGCAATTTCTCTGTAGCCATTTTATCCTTTTTAATGCTTTCTGCTTTCGTCTCCTCTGCCTAAATTGTACAGCAACCAGAGAGAGAGATGAAATAGGTAGAGAATACATAAAAAAAGGTTGATTTGCAAACATATGTATATGCAAGGTTTAAAAATGCAGAAGCAAAACGAGATGCAAGGAAAAATAGCTGAATTACATTTTGAAATTCGTGAATCACAAAAAGCATAGATTCAATTGCAACTAATGATGATCCGTCTCGTATAGATCTTTCCATCCTTAGTTGCATAAGATAATTTATGAAAATCCCTTTCCATGCCCATCGAACTGAACATGAGTACACTAGAGATCAACGGGTGTAGTCACTTAGCAAGCATAAATGTAATGAAAACAATGGCAACATAAATGCATTTAAATGAACTGAAACGGTAGAGCAATTGTCTTATAATTACCAAGCAAATGACACAGTGAATTTATTCAAACAAAAAATCATAATAATTCCTAATGCAATAGCACGATAGGCTGAGCATTTAAAAAAAATCAGAAACTGGAAATGTGTGGCTAAGGTAGATTGGCCATTAATTCAAGCATGAACTTAGCAAGTTGTTTTACGAAGAAAATGCTTTGACCACACTCTGAAACTGCAGAAGTATACATCCTCAATGAAGAATGTACTGTCATTCTTATATGAACTGCGTTTTGTAAAATTTGCACTTGAACTAAGTAGATTTGGGAGTGTCATCTATGATAATGGAAGTAAATATTCCTTCCATCTATATTTTAACTAAACCTCTCATGCGTGCTATCAAATCACAGATAGACTCAAAAAGCTCCACTAGAATAATTTGTCCATATAGACCATCTACATCAAATAAACTTCAAAATTATAATGATGGTCTATTGGACAACAACTGTCAGTAAATCAGTTGAGTATATTGAATCTGAACTGTTAGATATTGATGCACTTTTTGGTATAACGATTGAAATTTCCTTAGGAACTCCAGAATTAAGTGTGCTCATGCTGGAGCACTACATGGATGAGCAACCCTTATGGGAAGTTGCACTATGATACTACTTGGTCTAAGCAGATAATTTCATGATGGTTCAGATTTGGATTGTTACAAAATGGAATGTCAGATTAATGCCATAACCAAAGATGGTGTTAATATAACTGGGAAGTATTATCACCTTCAGTGAAAATATCTCTGGTCTTCTTTTTCAACCTATAGAAGAACGGAATACAAAGCATGAAAGTTTATTACTTCATGTATATAAAATCTCAAATACAAACATTTTGTACACATATTTATAGGATGGAGTAAAACCTCAACTCCAAACCGAGATGAGAGACAAATCTATATATGAGAGAAGAGGGATTTTAAAGGGGCTTTTACATGGGTCTTTTCATAGAACTTCTACACTCCCCTGCAAGCTGGCGCAAACAGATTGCAGATGACAAACTTGGAAACAAACTGTCGGTATAGAGGGCGTGATAACGCCTTGGTGAGGACATCAGAAATTAGCTCGGCAATCGGTACATGTCGCAAATCAAGTTTGCAAAGCAGAACTTTTCCCGGATGAAACGACAATTGACATCGATATGCTTGGTACATTCATGAAAAACCGAAGTCTCGGCGATATTGATGACCGCTTGACTATCGCAATAGAGAACGGACAGAGAGTGAAGCTTTACACCAAGATCAATAAGAAGACTTTCCAACTACATGAATTCAGAAACAGCAGACGTCGTCGAACGACACTCAACCTACGCAGAAGAGCGTGTCACCACCGTCTGCTTCTTGCTTCACCAAGTGACCATGTGTCTCCCTAAATATATGTAGTAGATACTCATAGACCGACGATCATCAAGGGAATCGGCATAGTCTACAACATAATAGGTAATTAATGCTAGAGAAGAGGAAGGCTTATACACAATGCATAACACGTAATTCGTCGAGATCAGAAATGCCTGAAGACAACACAGGTGACCTCGCCCACCCGGGGCGAGTACAGAAGACCTCGCCCACCTGGGTCGAGTAGAGAAGACCTCGCCCACCTGGGCCGAGTACAGAGGATATCGCCCACCTGGGGCGAGTACAGAAGACGCGCCCACCTAGGGCGAGTCAGAACACCGAGTACAGAAGGCCTCGCCCACCTGGGGCAAGTATAGAAGACCTCGCCCACCTGGGGCGAGTACAGAAGACCTCGCCAACCTGGGGCGAGTACAGAAGGACTCGCCCACCTGGGGCGACTACAGAAGACCTCGCCCACCTGGGGCGAGTACAGAAGACCTAGCTATCTGCAGTCCATTTCAGAAGGCGGGAACATTTATTCACAGTCCATTGTGAACCCCAAAGCACAAGTAGAAGACACCTTCACCCCCCCCCCCCCCCCCCCCCACTATGGTGGGCGAGTTTATTGTCTGCCTCTCTTGTGTCGAGCTCAGCATTGGCTTTAGGAGGGGAAGTTCCAATAGACTTTTGGGTATGTGGCGGGACCTCCTCGCTGCAGCACGCGGGTCTTGTTTATAGGCAGTTCAGAGTTATTCTTTATGCTCTCTAGCTTTTTATCACTTTGTTTCACGTGGGTCGATCACTAAACAAGTAGTCTTTGGTCACTAACCAAGTCTCGAACATAGTTGAACCGGTATCTGGGTTTCAACATATTTGGTGTGGTGAGCGTGGACCGTGACCAGAGTAAGAAACTTTAGTGCGAGATCTCACGGTGAGCCATTATGAGAGGGGTGCTAGGCGGGTTCAAACAGAGGTGAGTGCCAGTTCAGGCGAGATCCAGCTAGGAAAGTTCAAACTGAGGCGAGTACCAGTTCAGGCGAGATCCAGCTAGGCGAGTTCAAACTGAGGCGAGTACCAGTTCAGGCGAGTTCAAACTGAGGCGAGTACCAGTTCAGGAGAGATCCAACTAGGCGAGTTCAAACTGAGGAGAATTCCATCTCAGGCGAGCTCAATCAACTCACAGGTATTCTACTCGCGGGTATTCTACTCACAGGCACTTTATTCGCAAGTATTATGCTCGCATGTGTTCTACTCACGAGATGAGAGGCGGCCAGGCAAGATGAAATCGAGCTCGATGAGGGGCGATTTCAAGGCCAGGCGAATTCGAATCTAGGCGAGTTGGAGCGTGGAAAATAAGGTCAAAGGTGACACTTGTTTTGCCCTCATTTTCACCTCTTTTTAGTGCTAACACATTTTCATACATAGCGGTGGCCTCTAGAAGCATGGAGCAGTAGCGAGCGCTGGAAGCAGGTACGGTGAGTTCGGGTGCAGCGATACAACGAGATTCACAAGAGCTGCGAGGGTCGCACGAGCTCCGCAGCAGTAGCGAGTTCTGATTGGCGGGTCTGAAGAGAGGGAGATGCAAAATCCACACGAGCAGGGATCGGTGAGTTCCGATAGAGGACCTGCAAGATCCGCAAGAGCTCGGGAGCAGTAGCGAGTTCTGATTGGTGGATATGAAGAGAGGGAGCTGTGAGATCCACAAGGGTAGGGATCGGTGAATTCCAGCATAGGCAGTAACAAGTTCTGATTAGCGTTATCTGAATAGAGGGAATTGCGAGATCCACAAGAGCAGGGATTGTAAGAGTTCCTGCAGAAGCGGTCACACGTCATGTGGTTCGGCGATTACCAAACAGGGGTTTGGCGAGTACAACCACAGGTGGTTGGCCTATAAAAGGCATGGCGGGACTGGATATTTTGTAGGAGGCTGAGCACAAAAAGCAAGAGAGCACCAGAGCAGAGGCTGCGAGTACCTGAGTCAAAGGTTGCGAATACTTGGAAAAAAAGTACGAAAAAAATCTCAATTGGCGAGAGCAGGCTCAATCGTCGAGAGTGCGGCGTGAGGAATTACCTGGCTCTGATACCATGTAGAAGAATGAATACAAAGCATAAAAGTTTATTTTTCATGTATATACAACCTCAAATACAAGCAGTTTGCACATAATTATAGGATGGAGGGATGAAACCTCAATTTCAAACCGAGATGTGGGACTAATCTCTACATGAGAGAAGAGGGCTTTATATGGGCTTATACATGGGCTTTTTCTAGAACTTCTATAATACCATGGATCTCTTCTTGCCTAATAGAGTCATAAACCTTCTCTTTCTTTTTTGTTTCACCATCGACTACTTTGAACTATTAAATTTCTCTATTATATTTGTTGTAGAATTTGTTTATGTATTTGTTGCTGATAGCCAAATAGTGGCTTCTGGTTTGAGTTATGAGTTCAGTTGGTTTTGGATTCTTTCTTTGAGCCAATTATGGATGGTTCTGACTTCACGAACCCTAATAACTTTCATTGATTCTGAGTTCATCCTTGAGTCACTATAACCTAAATTAGTCTCTTCCCCTATGCAAGGAGCATCTTACTATTCCATGAATGAAGTCAAACCCCAACATTACTACTATGGTCCTAGATGGCCAAACCTACATACAATGGTCCACCGACATTGAGGTATCCTTATTTAACGCAATATTGTCCTCGAAGTTCGTAACTACAATGAAGACATAAAGTGATTGGAATCCATTGCACACATTTGATCAATTTAGGTAATCTACAATCTTTGGATCATCAGATCGATGATCAGAGACCGTCATCATGATCAACACATTTTTCCTATTTTATGTATTTTTGTATTTCCAGAGTGCTATTTTGAGAGTTGTGTTAAAATAATCGATCAAGTAATTTCGTCATCTAATTCCTTTAACCTAAGTCCATTTTATATATCTCTTATTTTAGCTTTAGGTTTTATCGAAAGTTGGCTTCCTTGCAAGATAACCACTCGGTCTAGACGGGAGCGACGTCGAGTGACCATCACAACGTCGCCGCTACTCTCTACCACCGCCACAGCCTCCGGTGAGTTCTCTACATTCTTTGGTTGCCCCTTGCCCTATGCGCTTTCGGTTTCCCCGCTACACGCACATTCTGATCTCATTTCCCCCACCTGGAATGCCCAACCAACTGGAATCTCGTCCATCCACCGTCCACCGGTCGATTTCCATCCGACAACCCACCTGAAGCCCGACCAGCCCCCTCCTTCCCCACATGAGCCTCTCCAAGCCCTGTCGAGTCAGCCCATAGTCACAGTCCACCAATTCCCCCCTCCAAATCCATCGTTTCATTATGCAAACCCTCCACACCCACAAGCCTTCTCGCAACATCATCAATCATTCCTCCTCCTTCCGGTCCACTACGAGCCTTTTCAACCTCCCATAGCCACGATCTCCACAAAAAAAAAAACTCATTCGTCAAACCATAAATTTTCCATGCCCCAAATCCACAAGCCATAATGTTTTTGTACCAAATTTTGCCCTTAAACCGCATAATCGATCCCTCGTATCGCTCCTACAGTCATCCCAAACGTCACTATCACATCCTCCACCGTTGGTGCCACCCGTTCGCATTTCTCACATTGTACAGGTACTTTACTGTATTGCTAGCAGCATTTCGCTCTCATTAATTTTGACATGTCTCGTTATTTAGACATGTATTAGTTATTCGCCTTGCTTTTTAATTTCATGCACTCTCAATTTATGTTGCAATTATCCCATAATTACTTAATTCCAATGTTAGTAATTAATTGTGGTTAAATGCATGAGTACTTAAATTTTGTTGTTTAATTAACTGTGTTGGAAATACTTTGCATGATTGAATCATTTGTCTGCATTGCATTAGGATTAAGGTTTATGTTGTGACATCATGTTCGTCGAATTGCGTGCATGCACTCATTCACATCTTCATTTAGGGTTGTCTGTGGTTTCATTTGCATCTGGGTGTTTGCTCGCATTCATCTAGGGTTAGAGCTTCGCGTGTCTACCACCTGTAGATTCGTCCTGAATCAACAACAACACTCAAGTCTTTATCCCGCCATAGTGGGGTCGGCTAAGATAATTTTCGCATACTTTATGATTTGTCCTGAATCATAAAGTATAAATATGGAGGAAAAATAATACAGTGGTGAAAATTTGGTTGTGTAATAGTGTTGATCTAAAGATTACGCATAATATAATGCACCTCACTACCACCAAACTTGTTTGAGAAGTTCGGTGATTATATTTTTCTTATGTCTCGCATAGATTTTTCGACATATAGTAGAGAGAACATACTATATAGGAGTACTTTTATGAGTTGAGATATAGTTCTTTGAAATATGACATGTATTACCCCTTTACTACAAATTTAAAAGAAGCAGAAAAACAATGTCTTAGATTGTTGTGGTTCAGTTTCTTTACCGGCTTCACCATAATATGACCCTTTGCATGCGCATATATTGAGTGGTCTTGAATTCTCATGCTAGCATGTGTTCTTGTGTGTCTAAAGGGCTACTAGTACTCAACCACCTCTTTTATAGACTAACGATTCCACCTTGTTATCCATCTCAGATATTTTTTCCCTTTTGTCCACTACTATTATTCCATAGACCTTAGGAAGATAAACTTGGATGAAAAAAAATCAAAGGAAGAGGAAATAAAGCTCTTAGTCTTACATGCACTTGGATATTGTTTTGCTTCCCACTGACAATATTGTAGTTGGATGTTGATGGGTTTATACAAGCAAGTTTCTCCAGGATTGAACGGTGGATCATTTAAAGGTATGTCATGTCATTAAGTATGTAGGGATCAATCTTCGGAGTCTGTAAATCACACGGAGAATGGAAAATTGTGTCACCTTTGAAAGGATTTAAATGGTCACAAAGAAACTCTATGGCCTTAGTTTGAAAGATTATTATGATTGTCTTAGAATTTGGGCTAAAAAGAAATCAAACTGGCCACTTGATCTTTCATTGAGCTCAAATGCTTGGTACATCTCAGTGTCTTATGGGGACAATAATGTGATTACCAACAGTGATCTCTAGGAAATAGAAGATCTCAAGAACTTTCTTCGATTCAAATTCCACACCAAAGACCTAGGTCAACTACGATGCTTCGTATAATAAAAGTTGCTAGGACAGAGAAATATGTCTATCCAAAGAAAATATGTGTTTCACATTCTTGACAAATCTATCCTTTCAGGGACAAAGTTCGCCAAAGCTCATACGGATCCAAATGCCAAACTATTATGATGATCGTCACTGATATTGAATGCAAGTAAGAAAACTAAATTATCTAACAATAATCATCCAAGATAATTCCTATGTTGTAAGTTGTGTCAGTTCATTTATGAACTCTTCGAAAGAACCTCATTAGGAGGCTTTTATTCATATTTTGAAGTGCTTAAAAGTCTATCCTGGTCCAAGCCTTGTCGATGGTCCTAATTGTCACGAACATTTATCAAGATTATCTACTCAGGCAGAATGACCAAAAACTGATGATAGACCATAGAAAATTGTACCTACCTTACTGTAAATGGTGTATACTGGAGTAAGAAACAAATCATTGTAGTAAAATCCAGTGGCGAAGCATAAGTTCTATAGCCCATACAACACTTGAGCTTGTGCATTTTTTGAGTAAAGAATATGTACTCTTATCATTCGAGATGCACTGCAATAATCAAGTTGCTATATAAAATGCTTCAAACCCTATCCTCACGAGTCACGAGAGCGTTAAGCATATTGAAGTGGGTTTACACTTCATCAGAGACATTTTTTGAGGGAGTGATAACTATACCCTTTCTACAGTCACGGGAACGACTTGAATATTTGTTTACCAAACCCGTTCAAAAAAAGATTTTATATGTAAAAATTTGAGAAAAGATGATATATAAGCTCCATTTTGAAGGGAAGTGTCGATTGATAGGGAAAAGCAACGAAATATGAAGAAATCTAGAGGAAACTAAGGGAGAAGAGGAAGAAACTAGGGTTAGGGTAAAAGGAAGGAGAATACCTGAAATTATACTTGCATAATCCCTCAAGAAGCAGCCCCGGGCCTATTAATACCTGGGGCACAAGGGGGGCGGCCTCCCCCCCCCCCCCATTGGGGCTGAACCAGAGTGGTTCAGCCCCGCTTTGGCGCCTTTTAATGAGTGGGGGCTGAACCGGATGGTTCAACCCCGTTGGCTTGCACTTGCTTCTTAAGTCGCCGAGAATAAGTCTGTCCCGCGAACCGTAATGCATGTGGGGACATAACATTCCCCTCCCCATCAAAAATCAACGTGTCCTCAAGTTGGAAGTCCGAAAACCGCTCGCGGAACTCAAGAAGTCCACCCAAGAATTATGCACCTCCGGCATATGCTTCCATTTGACAAGCACTTCTGGCCGATATTATGTGCCCCGTTTCTTCCATTTTGTTAACACAATGGCTTCCGGAGAAGGACGCAACTCGCCACTGTTGGTGGCCTCTGGAAGAGTATGTTGGATCGTATGACGCCCTTAGAGGGGGGGGGGGGGGTGAATAAGGGTGTGTCTAAAAATTAATTTTTACTTAGTAATTTTTTTTTTAAAGAGATTTTACTTTACTAAAAAATTACTTATAAATACTTTCAAACCAATGCAACTTTAGTATTAAACCAAAACACAAATTTTTAAGATAAAGATTATGCCACCAAATATGTAATTAAAGAAAAAGACATAATTATATTAATCATGAAATTTGAGTACAATAAAAATGATCTTAACAATGCTTAAGATCAAGACACAATTATGTTAATAAAAAATTCTACAATTTTGGTTTACCAATCCTTCTCCCAAGGATCGGAAGGCTATCGCTTGTCTTTCCCAAGACCAAGCCCAAGCCTATCCTCTAGATCTTCCCAAGATCTAGACGTAGCACACAAGGCCACGATTTCCCACCAAGCCACGCAAGGACTTGGACGCTCCGCACAAGGAAGCGATTTTCCCCTAAGCCGCGCAAGGACTTAGACGCCGCACGCAAGACGACGATTTCTCTACCAATACAAAATGAAAAGTATGTGAATGAAAATACAATATGAAAAGAACAACTCCCTAGAAGATCAGATCTCTGAACGGATTGTTGAAGCCTCGAGATGATCGATGATGTAGAAGCGCGCCCGATCTCGTCTTCAATCTTCAATCCTTCTTTGCACAAATGGGAGTTGAAGAGGTTCTGGAGCTCTCTGGTTCGTATGCACTCAGGAAGGGACTTGGAATTCTCAAAAAACTCTTAATGCACGAACACAAGGAGGCAATTTATAGAAAATCGCTGTCGCCTGGGCGACAGTGACTGTCGGAATTTTCCGACAGCGTTAAACTGCCGCTGGAGTGGCGTCGTGCGGGCAGTTGCTGTAACCGTCGAGCTGTCGCCTGGGCGACATCGATGTCGGATTTCCGACAGTGCAAAACTGCCGATCGTGGGTGGTGTCGTGGGCAGTTGTTGTAACCTCCGAGCTGTCGCCTGGGCGACATCGCTGTCGGAATTCCGACAGCTCAAAACTGACTTTCGTCGAGCTGCCGTGGAGGGAAGTAGTTGTAACTTCTCTGCTGTCGCCTGGGCGACAGCGGCTGTCGGAATTTTCCGACAGTGCAATTTTCCCACATTCAAATTTAGCTCCAGCAGAAATGTGAACATCTCATACCTGTTACCTGCACACCATTAATAAAAATAGAATCAAATACAAACGGGATTTTGTTATTATCAAACCGGAGGAGTGCGAAACGCATGTTCCAACAATCTCCCCCTTTTGATAATAACAAATCCGTATAAAAAGAAATCATGTCTTATTTAGATTGTTGATTTTAACATTTGGTGTGTGCACAAAAATAACATGATATATTTCTCTTAAAATAAATAATCTCCCTTTAGGTGAAAGCTCCCCCTAAATGAATGCTCCCCCTAAATATATGCTCCCCCTAAATATATGCTCCCCCTAAATATATGATGTATTGTGTAGGTGAAATATTTAGGTGTAATAGATTTGTGATTTTTCTTTTTATACTTTAAATTCTCCCCCTTTTGGTATTAGCAAAAGTTAATATTAGATAAAAGTGTAGTTCTTAAGGGAAAGGATATAGAATATAGAAATGAAGAGTAAGTGGAAGCTTTTTTTTTTTGAAATGATTGAGGTCCATGAAATAATAGGAATATGTCATAGTATGAATAAACCCATGAAGTGACGGTATAGCCATATGAAGTAATGAAAGAAAATAACTTAAACATGAGTAAAGTCATTTGAAAGTATCATAGAAAGACACAATAGTGTATAGAATTATGGAATATTTTCGGTCCAATTCTCATGAGATGAATGTTTATATAACATAATGATGTGTACATGTGATACTTAGATCAAACATATGAAGTTATTTAATTTACATGATCATTGAAATGTAGAACATAATAAAAGCATTTAAAGTCAACTATGACTTTGAAGATATATCACAAGAGGAATAGAAAACCATTTTTCTTTTGCACAAGACACTTTACAATTCTTTCCAAGGTGCTTAACCTCACAATGCTCATTAAGACTTATCAGGAGGGTAAGTAGTGCTTGGTGGAGTATCCTTGTCTTTATTATAAATTTGTTTTTTTGATCACAGATGTTGTGATATCTTAATTTTGATATATTTTGTTGTGCTAACAAATCAAGGTTGAAAGTTGTATTTAAGAAGTGCTATTTTATTATGTTAAAGCAAATATGATCCATGTATATATTAAATAAAAAAACATACGTATTGATCAAAAGAAGTGAACGTGATAGTTCATTATGATAGATAAACAATTTCTCATACTTAGAGGCATGCGAAAACAATTTCCAATGGTCTAAACAACTAAGTAGGAGTGTCAATACGATGATAGCTTGGAAATGAAATCATATAATCATGTAAGAGTCATTTTTTTTAAAATAAAAAACACATGGTTTGTCATCAAGTCATGAGGTGAAGCATTAATAATGACATATAACTATTGTAAATCATCAAAGGGACCAATAATTGAAGAAATATCAATTCGGGAGCTGTCGGAAATTTCCGACAGTCACTGTCGCCTGGGCGACAGTCAAAAATATAAATAGGGCTTTGGACCGAGTCAAACCCTATTGTGCTTCATTTTTCTGGACTGTAGAGCGAGAGAAGGCTGTCGGAAGTCGGCGACAACTCTAGATCTAAGGTATGGATTTTTGATTTTTATGTTTTTAACTCAAAATTTTTTAGGGATTTGTGATTTTGATAGTAGAGAAGAAGGAAAATGTAGTTTTCATTTTGACTTTTGATGGATGGTGTAGGTTTTTGATTTTTTTTTTGTTTTTAAAAGTGTAGATCTAGTTTAAAAATAAGTGGATCTTGTTGGATCTTTGTTAAAAATGTTATGATTTTGTGATTCTTGTGGTTGAAGGTTTGCTTTTGTTCATAGACTAATTTTAAAAATGGAAGTTTTGTCTTTTGAATGAAAGTTGAAGATGATGAATAGTAAGGATATGGAGAAGATTTTGATTTGAAAAACATATATATATTTTTTTAAACTTGATGTTGAAACAACCTTGATTTTGAGTAGATCTGGAATTGAATGTAAAAAATTTCGAGAGAAGTTCACTGGAGAGCTGTCGGAAATTTCCGACAGTCACTGTCGCCTGGGCGACAGTGTTCCAGTGCACAGCACATGTTTAATCAAAATTTTTTATGTTATTTGCAGAATGGCTTCCAGTTCCAAAGCTCGAAGGAGTACTTCGGGAGATGCACATAGTTCATATCAAGTTTTTCCTGGGGTGGAGAAAGCTATTGTTGGAGTTGCGAAGTATGTGAAATTTGATTCGCCGAAGCACGATCATATCTATGATCGGCTTGCGAATGCAGGTATTCTCTCAATAATCACCCCAGATACCATTCGCGAGTTCTATAATCATTTGGAAGATCCAAATTGCACTGAGTTGGATGGAGGAGTAAGATCAAGAATTCAGGGTCAACATGTGGAAATAACACATGTTGATCTAAGAGAGGAATTCGGATTAGTGATTAGTGAAAATGTGCCGGATATAGTGGAGAATTATAGAAAAGATAGAGATTGGACCCTTGTAAACATGAGTTTACATGGGAATCAAAAGAAGACTCTAACCACTGAGGTTACGTCACTCAATCCGGATGCTTTCTTAGTTCAAGATATCTTAAGGAATTCAGTCATGTTGAAGAGTGGAGATACAAGAAGTATTACGGCTCAGTTGACCCTCATTACATACTATATTATGGAGGATGAGCTTTTTGATGTGGCGGACTTCATACTCTCCCAGATTAGGTATGCGTATAGATTAAAGCATCCAAGATGGGTGAAGGTTCATACGCTGCCAATGGGGGCGATAATTCAGCGTGTACTCTATAAGAAGTACGGATGAATAGCGCAAAGTTCTTATTTCGATGATTGTTATCCGGAGATATATTATACGGATTCGATGAAAGTGAAGAAGACGCAGAAAAAGGCTCATCCGGGAATTGAGATTCGAGAGCCGCCATTGCCTAGGGCAGGATCACTACGAGAGTCCATTGATGATTTACGTGATTCATTAGAGGATCACAAGAAGGAAGTGAAGAAGGACCGTAGTCGAATGCAGAAGTTTATGAAGTTTCTCGTCAAAGGTCTGAAGTTGAAGCCAACGCCGGAGGAAGAGGCCGAATGGCAAGTTCCGGACGAAGAACCGCCACGCCAATCGGTGAGGCGGACTCGCCGTGGTAAAGCCGTGAGACGAGGACCTCCAGAAGATTGTCCAGAGAGCAGCGAGGCTGGTTATGAAGATTCAGAGTAGTTTCATCAGGTTGCTGCTGCTGGGAGATGTCGGAAATTTCCGACATCCACTGTCGCTTGGGCGACAGTGAACTTCTTCAGATCTATTGCTGTTTAATGAACTTGATCCTTATGTTGTTTTCTACTGTTTTTATTTGAACACTATTGATGTAATATTAATGATGTTTGAATTTTTTTTTTGTTAAGTCTTTTGAAATTCTATTGTTTGATTTTTAAAATTTAGGCTTTTGCTTTTTAAATTGTTTAGGTTTTGTGATAATTTTTTTTTTTTAAATTTTATAGGCTTTAAATAGTGATATATTTATTGTGAAATGTCTAGAATTCCCAATTCTAGCCTAAGCATAGAAAAACGGGAATCCGGTAACGGATTAGTGAATATATCCGCTAGTTGATTTTTCGTGTCTATAAAGTTGATTTTTATATTACCCTTCTTAATATGATCCCTTATAAAATGATGTCGGACATTTATATGCTTAGATCTAGAATGTAATACGGGATTGTTAGTTAAGTCTATAGCACTTTTATTGTCACACTTTAATTCTACACTACTTTGTTGCATGCCAAAATCTTCTAATGTTTGTGACATCCAAAGAGCTTGAGCACAACAACTACCTAGTGCAATATATTCGGCCTCGGTAGTAGAGAGGGCAACAGAATTCTGTTTCTTACTCGACCATGAAATAAGTGAAGGGCCGATAAAGTGACAAGTGCCACTAGTGCTTTTTCTATCTAAAGAACATCCCGCATAATCGGAATCCGAAAAACCATGTAAAATAAAAGAATCATTATGAGGATACCATAAACCTAATTTTGATATTCCTATGAGATATCTAAAGATACGTTTCACCGCTTTTAAATGTGACTCTTTAGGATTAGCTTGAAATCTAGCACATAAACAAACGGCAAACATAATATCAGGTCTAGATGCGGTTAAATACAATAAAGACCCTATCATACTTCTATAAAGGGTTTGTTCAATTGAAACACCACTTTCATCTTTTCCTAATTTTAGTGAAGTACTCATAGGAGTGTTTGCATGCTTTAAGGTTTTTTCAAATCCAAATCTTTTTAACATATCATGAATATATTTGGTTTGACATATAAAAATTCCATCATGTTTTTGTGTAATTTGAAAACCTAGAAAATATGAAAGTTCTCCAACCATACTCATTTCAAATTTATTTTTCATAATTTGAACTACTTCATTACACAACTCTTCATTAGTGGCTCCAAAAATAATATCATCAACATAAATTTGTAAAATAACTAAATCATGATCAATTTGCTTAATGAAGAGTGTAGAATCAGCACTTCCTATTTTATAATCGTGCTTTAACAAATATTGAGTTAATCGATCATACCAAGCACGAGGCGCTTGTTTTAATCCATAAAGCGCTTTATCTAATTTATAAACATAATTTGGATATTTCTCATTTATAAAGTCAGGGGGTTGTTCTACATAAACCTCTTCTTTTATATACTCGTTTAAAAATGCGGTTTTGACATCCATTTGATATAATTTAAATCTTTTAAAACAAGCAAATGCAAGAAATATCCTAACCGCTTCTAATCTTGCTACGGGTGCAAAAGTTTCATCAAAATCTACCCCTTCAATTTGTGCATAACCTTTTGCAACTAATCTGGCTTTATTTCTAATAATTCTAGATTCATTATCCATTTTATTTTTAAAAATCCACTTAACACCAACTACAGGACGATTTTTGGGTCGTTCTACAAGATTCCAAACCTTATTACGTTCAAATTGATTAAGTTCTTCATTCATAGCTAAAAACCAAAATTCATCATTTAAAGCGGTGGAAACATCATTTGGTTCTATTTCAGAGACAAAACAAAGGTTTGAAAATAAAACATGTAGCGATGAACGAGTACTAACCCCTTTTTGCGGATCTCCAATGATAAGCTCCTTTGGATGATCCTTTGAAAATCTCAATTCACTTGGAGGCACATATTCTTCTCTTTCTTCTTCTCTTTCTTCTTCTCTTTCTTCTTCTCTTTCTCCTTCTCTTTCTTCTCCTTTTTCTTCTTCATTTTCTCCAAGTTCTTCATCATCATTCTCCACCGAAGGAAGGGGATCATCTTCTTTTCCTGTTATTTTCTTTTCTACACATGAAGCAAACTCATCAAACCTAACATGAATGGATTCTTCAACTATTTTTGTTCTTTTATTAAAAATCCGATAAGCTTTACTAGTTGAAGAATAACCAATAAAAATACCTTCATCACATTTTTCATCAAATTTTCCTAAGGAATCTTTAGAATTCAAAATAAAACATTTACAACCAAAAACTTTGAAATAAGAAACATTTGGTTGTTTATTAAAAATTAATTCATAAGGAGTTAATTTTAAAATAGGGCGAAGCATTACTTTATTTATTACATAACATGCCGTGCTAACCGCTTCAGCCCAAAAAGATTTTGGTAATTTGAATTCAGATAACATTGTACGGGCTAACTCTTGAAGAGTTCTATTTTTCCTCTCCACTACACCATTTTGCTGTGGTGTGCGTGGAGCGGAAAATTCATGTTTAATTCCTAACTCCGTACAAAAAGAAATAAACTTTTCATTTTCAAATTCTCCTCCATGATCCGATCGTATGCGTTTAATTTTTAACTCAAATTCATTTTGAATACGCAAACATAATTTTGAAAATTCTGAAAATGCTTCGGATTTGGAGGTTAGAAATAAAGTCCAACAAAAACGAGAATAATCATCAATCAAAACAAATGTGTATTTTCTACCTCCTAAGCTAGAAATTCCAATTGGCCCAAATAAGTCCATATGTATTAATTGAAGTGGCCTAGTGGTAGAAATAATGTTTTTACTTTTGAAAGATGATTTTGAAAATTTTCCTTTTTGGCAAGGCACACATAGTGAAGAAGATAAATTTCCATTTAGCAAAGGTAAACCTTTAATTAATTTATCTTTTGAAAGTTTTGAAATTAACTTGGCACTAGCATGTCCAAGTCGCCTATGCCATAAATCTAATTCATCATTTTTTGATAAAAAACATTTTAAGGTAGAATTTGAAAAATCAAGAAATTTAATCATATATACATTATGACATCTAGGTGCGGTAAAAACAATTTCATTTGTTTTGGAATTAATAATTTTGCATAAATTTGTAGAAGATTCAAATAAAACATTTAAACCCTTATCACATAATTGACTAATAGAAATCAAATTATGCTTTAATCCTTCTACAAATAAAACATTTGAAATTGAAAAATTTTCGTTACCCACAACTCCGATGCCGATGATTTTTCCTTTTCCATTGTCTCCGAATGTAACAACTCCTCATTTCTTCATCTCTAGGCTAAGGAACTTTTCTTTATTGCCCGTCATGTGCTTTGAACAACCCGAGTCCAAGTACCATACGTCTTCTTTGTCCTTAGCCTGCCAACATACCTAGAAAGAAGAGGTGAGTAAAGATCTGGTTACCCAAGTGGTTCCACCCATAGTATAGGTAGAAGCCTTAGGCACCCAGATTTGTTTGATTTTACTTTTTCCTTCTTTCCAGCAAGAGTCCGTAGTGTGACCAAATCTATTGCATTTGGCACATGTAATGTATTTAGAGGAGTATAACTTTTCTGGACTTTTACTGGATGAGGATGCAGTATTTAACAATTCATTAATTTTAGAATTTTTAAAAGTGAATTTTCTGGACTTTTCACTGTCGCCGGCGACAGTGGTTGTCGCCGGGCGACAGCTTCCAGATGTGTATCCGAGCCCAAACCTTCCAGATCCATGGCGTTGGTATCCTAAGATCATATCCAGTGATCTTCGGCCCATTCCAAATTTTTTCATGGCTAGTGTTAAGTCATGAATCTGGTTTTTCATTTGTGTATTCTCGGATACTAGATTTACGCATCTACGTTCAAAAGATTTCTTTCCCTCATGGACTTTGGAGATTGAAGATTTCAGATCTCTCTCTAAAATCTCATTCTTGTTAGTAAGAAATTTTATTGTAGAATGAGATTTGGAAAGAGATTCTTCAAGTTCATTAATTCTTCCCAAAAAGTGATCACACTCTTGGCAAGAGATATCTCTTTTTCCAATAGTCTTAATTTCCCTTAACAATTTTTTGTTTTCTTTAAGTAAAATGTCATTTTCAGATTTAAGAAGATCATTGTCTTTTAAGATTTTTTCAAAAAATTTGCAAGTCTTTAAAAATTCAGAAAACAGTTCATCATAGGTTGGAGGAGTTACCTCAGTGTCGCTTTGGACACTGCATTCGTCATCAGATATGACGCTCTTTCCCATTAAGCATATGTTGGCCTCCTCTTCTTTACTTGAGTCGGAACTGCTTGCATCCTCAGAAGTAGTATCATCCCAGGTTTCCGCCTTCAACACCTTCTTCGACCCTTTGTGCTTCTTTTCTTTAAGTTCTTTCAAGTACTTTGGACACTTGCTTCGAATGTGTCCTAACTTCTTGCAGTGATAGCACTCCGGTGGCGGTCTCTCTTCCTCCTCATCGCCTTCCTTTCGTTTTTTCTTCCTAAAGGTCTCCTTCTTAAAATACTTCTTAAACGAATTCCTTCTCTCCGGATTTTTCATAAATTTTCTAAATTTTTTAACAAATAAACTTTCCTCATCTTCTTCATCCTCCTCAGAATCACTAGTTTCTTCCTTCTTTGATCTTAGAGCCAATCCCTTCTTCCTTGGCTCCATATACTCTTGTTGTTGAATTTTCAATTCAACTTCATGAGTTTTCAAGTTCCCAATGAGGCTCTCCAATTGTAAGGTCTTAAGATCATGTGACTCGAAAATTGCAGTCACTTTAAGATTGAACTTCGGGGGAAGTGATCTTAAGATTTTCCTTACCAAATCTCCATTTGAGAACACCTTTCCTAGCACCTTTGAGTCGTTCATGATTTTTGTAAATTGTGTGTACATCGTATCAATCTCTTTATCTACCTCCAATTTGAACCTTTCAAATTCAGATTCCAGTTGAAATAGCTTTGAGTCCTTTACCTGCGAAGTACCTTCATGAGTGATTTCTAATAAATTCCAAATTTCAAATGCAGTATTACAAGCACAAACTCTATTAAATTCAGTGCGATCTAGTGCGCAAAATAAAGCATTCATGGCTTTTGCATTGTTCTTACATTTTAATTTATCGTTGTCATCCCACTTGTCTTTGGGCTTATCCATGGTTACATCTCCTACAACAAATGTTGGAGAAGTGTAACTAGATTCTACCATATTCCAGACTTCTATATCTAGTGCAATTAGAAAACAACGCATACGTGTTTTCCAATAATTGTAGTCTGTGCCCGTAAAAAGTGGTGGCCTACTAATTCCTTGCCCCTCAACGAACGCGTGATCGTTGTGCGCCATTACTCCCGGTGGTAAAACCGTTTTGGAGTAACCTGCCTCTGATACCACTTGTTGGATCGTATGACGCCCTTAGAGGGGGGGTGAATAAGGGTGTGTCTAAAAATTAATTTTTACTTAGTAATTTTTTTTTTAAAGAGATTTTACTTTACTAAAAAATTACTTATAAATACTTTCAAACCAATGCAACTTTAGTATTAAACCAAAACACAAATTTCTAAGATAAAGATTATGCCACCAAATATGTAATTAAAGAAAAAGACATAATTATATTAATCATGAAATTTGAGTACAATAAAAATGATCTTAACAATGCTTAAGATCAATGCACAATTATGTTAATAAAAAATTCTACAATTTTGGTTTACCAATCCTTCTCCCAAGGATCGGAAGGCTATCGCTTGTCTTTCCCAAGACCAAGCCCAAGCCTATCCTCTAGATCTTCCCAAGATCTAGACGTAGCACACAAGGCCACGATTTCACACCAAGCCACGCAAGGACTTGGACGCTCCGCACAAGGAAGCGATTTTCCCCTAAGCCGCGCAAGGACTTAGACGCCGCACGCAAGACGACGATTTCTCTACCAATACAAAATGAAAAGTATGTGAATGAAAATACAATATGAAAAGAACAACTCCCTAGAAGATCAGATCTCTGAACGGATTGTTGAAGCCTCGAGATGATCGATGATGTAGAAGCGCGCCCGATCTCGTCTTCAATCGTCAATCCTTCTTTGCACAAATGGGAGTTGAAGAGGTTCTGGAGCTCTCTGGTTCGTATGCACTCAGGAAGGGACTTGGAATTCTCAAAAAACTCTTAATGCACGAACACAAGGAGGCAATTTATAGAAAATCGCTGTCGCCTGGGCGACAGTGACTGTCGGAATTTTCCGACAGCGTTAAACTGCCGCTGGAGTGGCGTCGTGCGGGCAGTTGCTGTAACCGTCGAGCTGTCGCCTGGGAGACATCGATGTCGGATTTCCGACAGTGCAAAACTGCCGATCGTGGGTGGTGTCGTGGGCAGTTGTTGTAACCTCCGAGCTGTCGCCTGGGCGACATCGCTGTCGGAATTCCGACAGCTCAAAACTGACTTTCGTCGAGCTGCCGTGGAGGGAAGTAGTTGTAACTTCTCTGCTGTCGCCTGGGCGACAGCGGCTGTCGGAATTTTCCGACAGTGCAATTTTCCCACATTCAAATTTAGCTCCAGCAGAAATGTGAACATCTCATACCTGTTACCTGCACACCATTAATAAAAATAGAATCAAATACAAACGGGACTTTGTTATTATCAAACCGGAGGAGTGCGAAACGCATGCTCCAACAGAATAGAACTAGCCTGTACCGTAGTACCAACCTTTCGTTTCAGC
The DNA here is from genome assembly GCA_033032865.1 of Dactylorhiza incarnata. Lineage (NCBI taxonomy): Eukaryota > Viridiplantae > Streptophyta > Magnoliopsida > Asparagales > Orchidaceae > Dactylorhiza > Dactylorhiza incarnata. The sequence continues at coordinate 2,650,277 of JAWHQI010000123.1, read as the reverse complement.
ACCGAAACATGGAAGGTCGGGTGAATGCGAGAGCCTTCTGGGAGATCCAAGGTGTAGGCGACTGGACCCACGTGTCGGATAATGCGGAAAGGTCTGTAGTACCGTGGTGCTAACTTTTGATTGGACCGGCGAGAGACTGACAGCTGTCGATACGGTTGGAGTTTGAGGAAAACCTCGTCGCCCACCGCAAATTCCCGCTCAGTGCGGTGTTTGTCTGCCTGGACCTTCATGCGCTCCTGGGCCATCTGTAAGTTCTCCCGAAGGAGGGTGAGGGTGCAATCCCAGTCCTGTAGGGTCCGATCCACAGCCGAAAGGGTGTGCTGGCCGGCTCATAAGAACTCGGCGTGGGAGGGGGTCTGCCATAGACCACCTCAAACGGTGTAAGCTTGCTGGATGTGTGGAAGGATGTTTTGTAGCAGTACTCCGCCCAATGCAACCAACATGTCCAAGTGTGCGGCCCATCTATCACGAAGCACCGTAAGTCTCAACCCCCCCATGTTGAGGACCTCCGTCTGCCCGTCAGTCTGGGGTGATTTGTTGTGCTCATGCGCAGCGTGGTACCCTGTAGCCGAAAGAGCTCCTGCCAGAAATTGCTCACAAAAACCAGGTCTCTGTCTGATATGATGGAGCAGGGGAACCCCGTGGAGGCGCACTATCTCGCGGGCAAACAAGTCAGCAACGCTTTCTCCCGAATATGGATGGCTCAAGGCTAGGAAATGCCCGTACTTGGAGAGCTTGTCGACAACAACTAGGATGACTGTCTTGCCCTGAGATTTGGGCAACCCATCGATGAAGTCCATGGAAACGGTGTCCCAAATCTGGTGGGGTATGTCCAACGGCGTCAGTAATCCTGCGGGTGATGTAGTCTCATACTTCTGCCTCTGGCATATCTCGCATTCCCGCACAAACTGTTGGACATCCTTCTGCATGCCCCTCCAAAACACATTGGCCCGAATGCGCTGCAGCGTACGAACAATACCGACGTGGCCGCCGGTTGGAGACGCGTGGAACTCCTGGATCATGGTAGTGCGCCAGGCCGACATGGCCGGAATGACCACCCGGCCCTGATAATAAAGCCTCCCGTCCAGTAACTGGTAGCCGGCCTCCGTAGTGTCACCCTGCTGTAGTGCCTCGACAATGGGGCGGAGCTCAGGGTCCTGGTACACCTCAGCCTGAATCTCGTCCAACGAGTCAATCACTGAACCCGATACGTGAGCTAGGGAGCTCTCTGGAATGCGTGAAAGAGCGTCGGCCACGACATTTTCTTTCCCTTGATTGTACACGATCTCGTAATCATAACCCAACAATTTGGTCAACCACTTCTGCTGCAGCGGGGATGTCAACCGCTGCTCGAGGAAATGCTTCAAACTCTGGTGGTCTGTACGGATCTGAAAGCGCCGCCCCAACAAATAGGGCCGCCACATGGCAACTGCGTCGGCGTGCCACTGGAAAGCATCTTTCTGCAACAGCTGAGTGAGAGGCCGAGCGATTTCCCGTAATCTTTCACGAAACGACGGTAGTATCCGGTCAGCCCGAGGAAGCCCCGCAAGGTCCGAATCGTCGTGGGTTGCGGCCACGTCACCATGCAAACGATCTTCTTAGGGTCAGCTTGGACCCCCTTGGCCGCACCAGGTGCCCCAAGTACTCCATCTCCGCTTGCCCGAAAGAGCATTTGGAACGCTTGGCATATAACTGGTGCTCCCTCAGTATGGTAAGCACGTCTCGGACATGCCCCAGATGGTCACCCCAATTCCTGCTATAGATCAGTATATCATCAAAGAAAACTAAAACATACCGGCGCAGAAGAGGGCGGAATATCTCGTTCATCACTGCCTGGAAGGTGGAAGGAGCATTCGCCAGCCCAAATGGCATTACCAAGAACTCGTAATGCCCGTCATGAGTCTGAAAAGCCGTCTTATGTACGTCCTCTGCCTTCATTCTGATCTGATGGTAACCGGACCGCAGGTCCAGTTTGGTGAACAAGCTCGCCCCATGTAGCTCCGTCTAGCAGCTCCTCGATCATCGGAATGGGAAACTTGTCCTTGATTGTGGAGCTATTAAGCCCCCTGTAATCCACACAGAACCTCCACGAGCCATCCTTCTTTTTTACCAATATGATCGGTGAAGAGAACGCATTGGTGCTGGGCCGTATGAGACCGGTGGCCAGCATCTCGCGGACGCTGCGTTCTATTTCTGCCTTCTGAATGTATGGGTACCGGTAGGGTCGGATGTTAGTAGGGTCCGTCCCCGCCTTCAAATGGATCTGGTGATCACGAAACCTCGAGGGGGGGGGGGGGGGGGGGGGAGCGTGTGTGGCTCCCGGAAAACATCCTCGAACTGCGCCAACAGAGCCTGTATCTCCTCCGGTTCCCCGTCGGTGTCAAGCCCCATGGTCGTGACCTCGACCACCATGGCCAATGTGCCTCCCTGCTCCTCCAGCCTCTGCAAGCTCCTGAGAGAGATCTCCTTAAGCGGAGGAGTCTGTACGCCATGTAAGCAATGATCCTTGCCGTGCTGGTTAAACTCCATCGTCAGTCGATCCCAGTCCGTAGTCACACGTCTCAACTGTCGGAGCCACTGTACCCTCAAGACCATGTCCGACCCTCTGATCGGTAAGAGGTATACGTCCGTGTGACATACGTATCCTTGCATCCGCAACTCTGCCCCTTTCAGGACCCCTTCACATCGCAATTTGCTTCCGTCAGCCACCATGACCTGAAAGGCCGCCTCTCGGTCCACTGTGAACCCAGTCTTCAGTGCCACCGCTGGGTTGATGAAGTTGTGGGTGCTCCCACTGTCGATCAGAATAGTTACCGTCTCCTGCCCAATCCTCCCGGTGATCCGTAAGGTCAACGGTGATGTACACCCTTCCATCGCCTGTAGGGAAACCCTAAACTCGGCCAGATCCAACTCGTCCTCCACCCCTCCCCTTGGAAGGTCCGCCTCCTCATCCTCATCTCGCAGCAAGAAAACTTGTATCTTCTGGCACCGATGCCCTGGGGTGAATTTCTCATCACATTTGAAACATAGCACTTTGTCCTTCCTGGCCTGGAGTTCCGGCCAGGTTAGTCTCGTCACGGTGGGTCGGTCGCCGACCGGAGACTCCCTCTTGGGAAACTCTGTGGTCGTAGATGTGCGCACCGTGGTGCGGGACTTCTGCCGATTGAACCTTTCCTCATGTATCCTGTCCAGGCTGATGGCATGGCTCAGACTCCGTGGCATGTATGCGTGGACCTCGTCCCTCAGTTGGTCTTTCAGCCCAGATACGAAACAGCTGAGCATTGTCTTCTCCTCCCAATTGACCCTGTTGGCCAATCGTTCAAACTCTGTCGTGTATTACGTGACTGTCCCTTTCTACCGCAGCTTCTGCAACATTGCCTCCACATCCTCGTACTCCAGTGGTCCAAAGCGAGCCGAGAAGGCCTCCACAAATTCCTCCCAGGGTGCATAGGTGCGCCCCTTAAGAAACCACTTCGTCCACTAGTAAGCGTCGTCCTCCAGGTGGAACGATGCTAACTGCACTCATTGCCCCTCCGGGATCTCCTGGTATTTGAAGAAAAGTTCCGCCTTCTGTACCCACTCCAGTGCATCCCCTCCCCTGAACTTCGGAAAGTTCATGCGGGACAGTTTGGGCTGCAGATAAGGTCGTTGATCTACTGGACCCCGTTGTTCCCCCGGAATAGGGGATGGTCCCTGAGCCACGGCTGGTCCAGGCCGGCCATGTTCCAGACCGACACCTCCATGTTGTCCCCCGCCACCTTGATTGATCAGAGGGGGCCTTGCTTGCCATGGCGGTCCGTGTCCGTATCCCGTAGGAGGGCCAAAAGCGCGAGGTGGAAGAATTCCTGCCACGCCTCCTAACGGAACGGCATTCGCTCCGGTGGGTCGGAACCCGCTCATTTCCTGCGTTGACAGCCGCCAATTGTCGTCGGAAGGCTATCCGCCCTCGTTCCAGGCCTGCGGCCAGGATCCCGGCCCGATCGACCCCCCAGGGGGCTCGGCTAGTCTCCACGAGCCCGCACGGCTCCAGTCGCCGTCCCCCCTGCTCTCGTATCCTCCTGTAGGCGCTCCGTAGATGTCCGGACCAGCGTTGGAAGGCTGCCCGAGAGTACCCGGCGGTCTGGCGAGCGGCAGATCCGGAAATCCGGAGCCCGTTCCGCCCGTTCCGCCCGATCCAGGGCTCGGGTGGGTACCACCGGCTGCTGGCTGCGAAGAGTCGCCCATTCCGCTGCCGAGGGTGTGCGTCGGTGGTTGATTTGACGCCTCGGCGTCGGATCCGTCTCCCGCCACGGATTTTTCTTTCAGATTTTGCACCAAGAGGGCTTTGAGTTCCTCCATACGTGCATCCAAGCGTTCTTCCATATTTTTGTGGGAAACCTTCACCTGTTCTTCGATTGCCGCCACTGTATCCGCCAACCCTACGTAGTTTTCCTCGAGGGTAGCGAGTCGCGCGATCTCCGCTTTGGAACGTGTCACCATCGTGGGAGAAACGATCCTCTGATACCAATTGATAGGGAAAAGCAACGAAATATGGAGAAATCTAGAGGAAACTAAGGGAGAAGAGGAAGAAACTCGGGTTAGGGTAAAAGGAAGGAGAATACCTGAAATTATACTTGCATAATCCCTCAAGAAGCAGCCCCGGGCCTATTAATACCCGGGGCACAAGGGGGCCGCCCCCCCCCCCCCCCCCCCCATTGGGGCTGAACCGGATGGTTCAGCCCCGTTGCCTTGCACTTGCTTCTTCAGTCGCCGAGAATAAGTCTGTCCCGCGAACCGTAATGCATGTGGGGACATAACATCGATAAAATTGGACGATATTCACCTTAGATGAAAAATTTAGAAGTTCCAATTTTATTCTATAAATCTCTTCTACGCTAGTACCTTCTGGTTCACGTTATTGCTAGGGTTCCGTCATTCTAATTTTTTCCTTATTCTCAACAATTAAAGGTTCTTCTCAGCCCTTGACTTCTCCACACCGCGGTTCACCATTGTATCCATCTACCTGCAGTTATTGTAACAGATTGGAAGAGACATATAAAGGTGTTAGGCCATGGGAGCCATCTCTTGAACACATTTTGAAACAAAGTGTTACATAGTGGGAACCACCTCTTGAACCTGCAGCAGTCACCAAGAATTATATTCATCTTTACGTAGTCTAAGGCTATTGATGAGGACATAAATTCCTTTAGTAAGTAATAGGCAACCATTTAGTGAACTCCAATTCTCATACATCAAGGCACCATTCAGTTCAATGATTGAGATTTTGTTGGTAACTCCAAAGCTATGGCTGCTCACTCTGGAACACTAATGGGATTGGTGACTCACCTAGAAAGTATTGCCAATGAAACAAAAACGGTAAGACTTGATAGGCCAAAGCAGAAAAATATCTCAATAGTTAAGAGTTTGGGTTCTTACAACTTCTACCATATTCATATTTCTTGCAGTTCTACAACTTGCATATCAAAGATTATCCTCTTTAAAACGAAGAAGAAAATAAAATAAATTGCTTTTCTTCCAGAGCACATATATCCTTACATAGTAAAGCATTAGTTCAACACAAAACAATCCTACAAGCATAACTTAATTTCCAAGAATATTTCATCCTAGAAGATATTTTTCCAAATTCATTTGCATGTGCATACTATGACTAAAGATACGGCGCAATGGCGACAAAGGATCCATATAACCAACCCCACTATGGTGGGATAAAGGCTTTAATGTTGTTGTATTTGCATTCGCATACCTATCACTAGATCAATGCATGGAAATTCCTCTTGAATAATCAGTTGTTAGCACTGCCCCGTGAATGTTTTAATACACTATAAAAGAACTTAAAATTATCCTCATTTGGACTAACTGCCCTGTGAAGGGGGAGCCATGGCGCACCGGTTAAAGTGTTGCCATGTGACCTTGAGGTCACGGGTTTGAGTCCTGGAAACAGCCTCTTGCAAAAATGCAGAGTAAGGTTTGCCTACATTTCACCCTTGTGGTGGGACCCTTCCCTGGACCCTCATTGCGCGGGGATGCATTGTGCACTCGGCTGCCTTTTTTTGAACTAACCACGCTCTTTCTCACAACTTTCAATGATAAACTCTTAAATTAAAAGAATAAAAAAAAAGTAAAAGTCTTAGCCTTTATCAGTCAAGGAAAAAATCAAACAAAGCAAAAAAAAACTTCAAAATCATGTTATATTACTCCACACATTAAATGATACCATCATTTAATTACCTGAAGTTTAGAGTTAATCCTCTGTTTTTCCTCTTCCATCTCTCGTATCTAGATAATTTTCAAAAAATCAGTAAATTTCAATTATATATTCTTTTAGAACAAGAAAGTGAGAAAGATAGTCCATACCTGTGCCCTCAACTTCCTGATTGTTGATTCCTGGGCAGCTTGCTTTTTAGATAGCCCTTCACCTGTTTTAGTAGTCATGGCATCAGATACAAACATCAAGAGAGTTATCTTTATTAAACATAACTAAGTTGATTAAATACAAAAATGTAAGAAAACACGTTAGGTACTAAACCTCTAATTCGCAAATAAAAAAATCTTAACACTTTTTTCCTGGGAAGTGGGTAAGTGTCGCTTCAACAAAATCATGAGATACAGGGAAATTCATGAACACTAACAATAAACCTTTCGAAATCCTAAGAAACAAATTAGGTGCCAGGTGCCACCCACTTCAGGAGAAAAGTGTTATGCCCCCGGACGCGCTGCGGTTCTCGAGGCATAAGTACACTCGATGACCGAAGGAGGCCACACGGAGCAACGGAGCTGAACCACTCGGTTCAGCCCCTAGGGGGGGGGGGGGGGGCGAATGGACGCCCGCATGGAGAAGATCAAGACCCTCCTAGCACAAGATCTGAAGGGAAAAGGGTCAGCCAATGAAGGATCGGAGGCGGAAGCGTCGGATCCGCCTTCCCTGCACCATCCACCCCCGTGGACGGGCGGAACCTGCCCGCAACAATCATGCGGGGGAACGCAGGCGACGTCTGCGACAGGGGGACCCGACGGGACTTTCGGCCTGGGCGTTCCACCGTCGGCTTAGGGCGAACCCGGAACAGGCCGCACGGCCTCCTGGCGACCACCGGAGCCAGCGGCGGGGTCGTCCGACCTTGTCGGCCCATCAGCGGGCTGGAGCGAAGTCGGGGCAGGCCGTACGGCCACTTGGCGCCCTCCGGAGCACGCAGCGGGGCAATTTCGACCTACCAGAAATCCGGGAGCTTCGATTGGGGGTGTTGCTGGATTTTTACCCCTTCCACGAGCCGTCGGACAGCCTATGCCGATCAATGGCACATGCGGCCACCATCGACCAGTATCTATGGAGGACAACACATTGGCAGCGGACAAGGGAGCTATTTCTCCCGGCTGTAACCTAAGGGGGAATGCATTTTCCCAGACCCCAAGGACCGCACCCCCCTATGGAGCAGCAGAGGGCAGCGGGGTACGGACAGGAACCGGGGGGTACTGGCAGGCGAACCAGAGGGCCTACATGCCACCGAAGAGGACTCATATGAATTTTCCCAAATTCAGAGGAGGAGATGCGTTGGAGTGGGTGCAGAAAGCGGAACTTTTTTTCAATTATCAGGAAATTCCCGAGGAGCAATGAGTGCAGCCGGCATCTTTTCACCTGGAAGATGACGCATACCAGTGGACACAGTGGTTCTTGAGGACCGTGATTACGCGCCATGGATTGAGTTCGTAGAGGAATTTTCAGCCCGATTTGGCCCTCTGGAGTATGAAGACGTCGAGGCCATGCTACAGAAGCTACGACAGAAGGGAACGCTGATGGAATACCGTACAGAGTTTGAGAGGTTAGCCAACAGGGTCCGATGGGAGGAGAAAACACTGCTGAGTTGTTTCGTCTCTGGCCTGAAGGATCATCAAAGGGACGAGGTCCATGCCTATATGCCCCGCAGCTTGAGTCACGCCATCAGTTTGGCACGGATACAGGAGCGCTTCAATAGACAGAGGAGTCGTACCATAGGGAGAGTTGCTACGACTCCCACACCTACTAGGAGAGACCCTCCGGCGGCCGGCCGCCCGACGGTGACAAGACTGACCTGGCCAAAGCTGCAGCCAAGGAAGGAGAAAGGCTTGTGCTTCAACTGTGATGAAAAGTACGGGCCCGGACACAAGTGTCAGAAGATCCAAGTCTACATGTTGATGGGAAGAAGAGGACACTCCAGAGGCGGAGAGGGAGGACGAGTTGGACCTGACGGAGTTTGGAATATCTTTGCAGGCGATGGAAGGGTGCTCCGCTCCTCTTACTCTGCGCATTTCCGGGAAGGTGATCCGGGAGCGGGTGACGATTCTGATCGATAGTGGGAGTACCCACAACTTCATCAACACCGCAATAGCAATGACAGTGGGACATGCAATCGACCGGGAGGCTGCCTTCCAGATCATGGTGGCCGCTGGGAGCAAATTGAAGTGTGAAGGGGTGATGAGGGGCGTAGAGTTGCTGATACAGGGATACACTTGCCACACTGACATATACCTGCTGCCAATCAGGGGATCAGATATGGTCCTTGGGGTCCAGTGACTGAGACAGTTGAAGAGAGTCACCACGGATTGGGAACGAATGACTATGGAGTTTACCCAGCAAGGGAAGGATTACTATTTGCACGGCCTCAAAACATCTCCCCTAAAGGAGATTACACTCAGGAGTTTGGAGCGATTGGAGCAGCAGGGCGGCACGATGGCGATGATCATGGGGCGTACACCCTCCAATCAGCACACCCCTGAGGTACCGGGGCCTATACATGCTCTGCTGACCCAGTACGAAGATGTCTTCCAGGAGCCCAAGGCGTTGCCCCCTCTGAGGTTCTGAGACCACCAGATTCAGCTTAAAACCGGATCAGAGCCTACCAACATCCGGTCATATCGTTACCCGCACATACAGAAGACCGAGATCGAGCGCAGTGTCCGGGAGATGTTGGCGACCGGAATTATTCGACCCAGCACCAGCTCCTTCTCTTCACCCATTATTCTGGTAAAGAAGAAGGATGGGTCATGGAGATTTTGCGTAGATTATCAGGGTCTGAATAGCTCAACAATCAAGGATAAGTTTCATATTCCTATGATCGAAGAATTGCTCGATGAACTACATGGGGCGTGTCTGTTCACCAAATTGGATCTAAGATCGGGTTACCACCAGATTCGGATGCGGGAGGAGGACATCCACAAGATGGCTTTTCGGACACATAATAGACATTATGAGTTCCTCGTGATGCCCTTCGGGCTATCCAACGCCCCATTCACGTTCCAAGTCGTGATGAATGAGATCTTCCGACCTCTCCTACGTCGCTCAGTGCTAGGTTCTTTTTGACGACATCCTTATCTACAGCAGCAGTTGGAAGGAGCATGTGGAGCACGTGGAGCAAGTCCACACTATGTTGCGCCAACACCAGCTTTATGCCAAACAGTCCAAATGCTCCTTTGGTCAAGAGGAGATCGAGTACTTGGGATACTTGGTGTCGGCACATGGGGTCCGAGCCGATCCGAAGAAAATTGAGAGCATGATGATATGGCCCCGCCCTGCGATGATCCGAGCTTTGCGGGGGTTCTTGGGACTCGCTGGTTACTACCGACGGTTCGTGAAGGACTACGGTAAAATTGCGTGGCCTCTCACTCAGCTACTTCAGAAAGATGTTTTCCTTTGGCAGGAGGAAACAGAGGTGGCCTTGCAAGCTCTCAAAAAAGCTATAACGACCACGCCTGTCCTGGCTCTCCCGGACTTCAGCAAAGAGTTCGTGCTGGAGACAGATGCATCGGGTGTAGGGATCGGCGCGGTCTTGATGCAGGAGGGGCGACCCCTCGCCTTTTTCAGCAAGGCTCTAGCACCAAAGACACTGGGACTGTCTACCTATGAAAAGGAGATGCTCTCCATCATACACGCGGTGACCATATGGAGGTCATATTTGTTGGGACATCACTTCAAGGTCCGCACGGAACACCAGAGTCTGAAGCATTTCTTGGAACAGCTGTTGGCTTCACCCCTCCAACAGAAATGGCTGACTAAATTATTGGGCTATGATTACGAGATCGTCTACAAGCAAGGGAAGGAAAATGTAGTAGCTGATGCGCTCTCACGCTACCGGAGAGCACTCACTCCAATATTTTTGGGCCTTTGATCGACTCACTTGACGAGATACAGGGGGAGATGCTACAGGACCCCGAGCTCCGCGTCATCGTCGACGCACTCCAACAAGGGCAGACCACACCAACATGGTTTCATTTACAAGGCGACCGGCTCTACTACCAAGGCAGGGTGGTCATTCTGTCTACCTCAGCTTGGCGGACTGTCATGATGCACGAGTTCCATTCCTCGCCGACCGGAGGACGCGCTAGGGTGCTTTGCACTTTACAGAGGTTGCGTGTGAATGTCTACTGGCGGGGCATGCGTCAGGACGTTCAACAATTTGTTAGACAGTGTGAGATCTTCCAGCGCTAGAAGTATGAAACGGCGGCCCCTGCGAGTTTGCTCACACCGCTGGAGATCCCTCACCACATCTGGGACACGATTTCCATGGATTTCATTAACGGACTGCACTAATCTCAGGGAAAATCTTTCATTTTGGTCGTGGTCGACAAGTTATCAAAGTACAGGCACTTCCTGGCATTGAGCCACCCCTACACTGGGGAATCAGTCGCTGAATTATTTGTTCGGGAGATCGTTCGACTTCATGGCATACCCCGTGCCATCATCTCAGACCGGGATCCAGTATTCATGAGCAACTTCTGGCGGAAGCTTTTTCGGCTGCAGGGTACAAGGTTCCGCATGAGCACAGCCAACCACCCCCAAACGGATGGTCAGACTGAGGTCCTCAACCGGGGAGTTGAGGCGTACCAGCGATGTTTCGTGATGGATGAGCCACATACTTGGACCCGTTGGTTACATTGGGCCGAATTCTGCCACAACACCTCTTATCATACAACCAGTAAGCTCACTCCATTTGAGGTCGTCTATGGCCATCCTCCACCCTCGTTGGGTACTTATGAGCCAGGCAGCACTGCTCTTCCCGCGGTAGACCGGACGCTGCGTGACCGGGATCGCACCTTGGCCCTATTACGCGACAACCTCCGGACAACTCAAGACCGCATGAAGGTACAAGCAGATCGACATCGGACAGAACGACAATTCGCCGTAGAGGACGAGGTTTTTCTCAAGCTCCAACCATACCGGCAACTCTTCGTCTCCCTGCGAGCAAACCAGAAATTGGCACCACGGTACTATGGTCCTTTCCGCATTATCCAGCGGGTGGGCCCGGTGGCATATACCTCGGCATTCCCTGAGGGGTCCCGCATACATCCTACCTTCCATGTGTTCTTATTCAAGAAGAAGATCAGTGACGCAGTTCAGGAGAGCCCGCTCCTACCTGAGGCAGCCACAACGGGGGAACTGCGCCCCTTACCGGAGAAAATATTGTTGACTAAGTGGAAGAAACGCGGCGCGAAGTACCGTCCTGAACTTCTTGTTAAATGGAAACATTTGTCTGAGGCGCACAACACCTGGGTTGATCTACTGGAGTTTTGTGAGTTGTTTCCAGACTTCCACCTTGAGGACAAGCTAGTGCTTGATGGGGAGGGAAATGTTATGCCCCCGGACGCGTTGCGGTTCTCGGGGCATAAGTACAATCGATGACCGAAGGAGGCCACACGGAGCAACAGGGATGAACCAACCAGTTCAGCCCCCAATCATTAAAAAGAGCCAAGAGGGGTTGAACCGGGTGGTTCAGCCCCTATTGGGGAGGGGGGGGGGGGGGGGGGGGGCGGGGGGGGGGCGGGGGCGGCTGGCCCTCTCTAGTCCCGGAGTATTTATAACCCCGGGGTTCTCTTTGTTGGGTTAGGCAAGATATATTTCAAGGTATTCTCTCCCTCTCTCAAACCCTACCCCTCTTTCTCTATCTCCTTCTCTCCCAATCTCCCTACCCCTCTTCTCCGTTCATAACAAAAAGCAATCTCTTTATTAACATAATAAGATGATAGTCCCATCATTTAAAGCAATGAAGGATAAACATAGTTGAATAAGGCGTTCTAAGAAGGGTTTAATGTCTGTGGCCTTAGTCATGCTTTGGTATAATGAAAGTTAAAATATTTGAAATTTTGATCCTAGGAAACAATGCAGCCATCCAACAGGTGTATAAGTAATTAGATATTCTTTATTCAATTACTATTAAAAGGTAAGTCAGCGCGCTACACCGTCAAATTCATCAAAATGTTCAATAAATTTTTTTTTATTACATCATTGTTTTTGAAAAAATAAAAATAAGTAAACTTTAACGAAAATATAATAAAATAAATTAAATTGAAAGAAAATAAAAAAATATATAAAAGGGAATAATATAAAATAAATTATATAAACATATATGGCAAAGAAAAATAAAGTGTCATATTGCTGAATATATTGTTGCCGCAGAAACTACGTGCATGGAACCTCTGAGACGACCAAAGCATGGCCGCAGGCCCAGGCTAGATATTTGTGCTTAGGGACCCTTGCTTATTCAGCTAGTGCACATAAAACAGGTAGGTTGTGACACAATGACATATTTATTAACGAAGTATGTTGAAATACTATCTATAATCTAGAGCTTCCAATCACCAATGGCTGCAGACAAACAAAATTAAAAGAGAAGAAACCTTCTAGAACAATGAGCTATTATCTTTTTTGAAAAATTACATAACATGTCCAGGAAACAAGTTCTTCATTTAGTTTGAATTGCTACATTCAGTTAACTCTAAACAGACTCCCATAAATTTAACCTTAACATTTCATTTAGACTGGATGGTCACAAATTACCTTCTTCATCTAAGAAATGTGGAAGATAGAGTGTACGCGACTCAGTGGAAGAAGTTGGACATGGTATGCGACCTCTCCAATGCGAGCTTTGATAGTAAATAGCCTGCATAAGCATGCCATTACTTTCAGATGGATGCGGGAGGCCGCCGAGAATTAGTCGGAGCTTGACAAATACGGAGTCTCCCACCTTGAATTGTACGGCACGACAACGTCGATTTCCGTGCCGTAACATTTTCTACTTCTGTTGTAAGCCAAAATGGTTCACATGTCTACATCCGCATCAACTGGGCTCAACATCTTCTAAATTTGTCTTGATGTTGCTCTCCCCATGAGGCATTGCCTGTAGGCTGAGTATGGCGGTTGGTTCGTACATGCGAGATGTGTTGGCGGCTAGTTCCGCGGGAATCGTCCCTTCAATTGGATGGTTGCCCAACATCTTCTTCAACTAAGTGACAAGGATGACAAGGCGTAGCAGCTCCATGGAGGAAGTTGAACACGGTATGCGGCCTCTTTAACGTGAATTTCAACAGTAAATAAGCCATGGAAACGAGCTGACAATTTTGGGTGGGAGTGGGAAGCCACGAGGATTAGCGGTACGGTCAAAGAGCTTTAGAAATAACTCCCACATCGAATTGTATGGCATGGCAGTGCCGATTTGCATGTAACATTTTGGTTTGCATGTTGTAACATTTTTTGTTACGTTCAATGTCAAAATTTCAGTTTCCCCAAGATTTCATCCTTATCTTGAAGTTGGACAACAAGGGCTTCCATTTGACACTAATCTAGTAGATGTCACAACATGGTGGATGGTAGCCAAACATTAACCACCTGAAAATGTGTGGTGCATATCACAGCGTGAAATGAGGTGTTGTAAGAGTACTCCGTCCAACTCATCCATTTGACTGCCCGCAGGGTTGCTCATAAGAGAAGTGTCAAAGGTAGATTTTTAGAACCTCGATTTTCCCATTCATTTGCGGATGGTATGTAGTGCTCATGCGCAGTTGTGTGCCTTATCATTTGAAAAGTGACTGCCCAAAAGATAATCATGAAGACGTGTCTCAGCCGTTGACGATGGACAAACCCATGTAAACGCACCATCTCATGGAGGAAGGCATTCTGCCACCGAAAGAATTGTGAAAGCATGGTGTGGTGGAATGGATTGCCCATATAAAACTACTCGACACAAGGGGGCATACTGCATACCCCACTGGTAGAGAGAGGTCGGGATGCGGCGGTATGTCCCGAAGGCCCGAAGGTGGCCTACATATGGAGTAGTGTAGAGTTCTGCTATAAGCTTAAGGACGCATGAAGATATAGCTGAGAGAACTAGTCGGCCTTGGTGGTGTAAGAGTCCACCGATCAGAGTGAATGGGGTGTGATATTATGTGTCGGACCCAACGGCCTCCAAGATAGGGTGAAGATAAGAATACGCATGTGCTGTCAGGTTCTGTTGGATAAATGATGCCTCTTCCGAAACCAGGCAGGACACATACATGATTGTGGTTGATTCGGATTGGTGGGACAAACATTAGTTGCGTAGTTGGTCTTCCCGATTTTGAATTCCACAAATAGTAACTAGCAACTTGGCCACCAGAACCTGTTGTGGATACAAATCTTCTGGCTGAGGAGGTATCTCAGGATGTGGTGGTCGGTGCGGGCTTTAAAATGGCGCCCCAAAAGATACAGTCATTAGTGTTTGACAACTAAAATGAGATCCATCAATTTATTTTCTTTAGTCAATTAGGGGAGAACGTTGATGGAGAATGTGTGATTGAAGTAGGTGATGGGTCGATGGTTCTACGTGAACATAACACCTATATTGGACCCAGGTGCATTGAATTCTACAATGAATAGATGGCAGAAGTCCGACATGACTAGGATGGGGTCCATCATCAACACATGTTATAATGTTTTGAATAAAATAGTAGATGCACCAGTCTGAATATGTTGTTCTTTGTTGATTGGATGGTGCGAGTGCATTGGTCTGGCCGAAATGTATGACCAAAAACTCACAATGGTTCTCATGTAATTGAATGACCATTTTGTGGTGAAATTCATATCGAAGGTATTTGTCTGCGATTGTCACTCGATTCAGTTCGTTGTAATCCATGAAGAGTCGACTACCATCCTTCTTAACAAAAAAGGATTCGGCTTAACAAGGTGTTGGCATTCTCGGACAGATGATCCCCATGGTTAGTATCTTCATGACTAGTCGCTTGATCTCATTTTTTTTATGTACGCACATTGATAACAGATGCAAATAGAATTAACATTGACTAGAGGAATCTTATGATCAGTTGCGCAAGGCGGAGGAAGCCCTTGTGGCTCTATGAATACCCACGAGAAGGCACAAAGAACCTATTTTAAGAGGGTATATGGGGGCCAAGTTGTTCGTTGACTCCGACGGAGTGGCGTTGGCGTGGTTCCACAATAGAGTGCAAAAATCGGCCTATTGTATCTTCTATATTTCTTTATGGGCAATAGGAGAGAGGCAACACCATGTAATGTATATGGTTGTCCTTGCATGACGAAGGGCATGATCCTGTTAGCGCACCTGATGTTAACATCCTCCAAGGTCTGCAACCACGTGATCCCCAAGATAGTATCAATCTTGTCCACGGCTCCACGCCAAAGACATAGGAATCCACCACACCATTGCAAGGGCTAGATTGCAAGAAAAACTAGCGGCAGAGGCTGACATTCGACATTCAAATTCCATCACTCAAAACAACGTGAACCCTGGAAAAGGATCTGTGAGCAAGCATAGGTGAGTCACTAAGTTCTAGATTCACTAAGTCCTGGGAGACGAAATTATGACTCACCCAGTTGTCGATCATCACTAGGATAAAGAGTGTGTGAAGTTGACCACAGAATTTCATGGTGTGAGGACCTGAAATGTCTGTAACTGAGAAACATGGAAAGTTGAGTCAATAAAGAAGACCTAATGAGCCCCCAAAGGATGAGTGTTCTCCACTTCTAAGGCTACAAAGTCCTCCATGCTAATTTCTTCCTCTCCATCATATCCAACAAGGGCCCGTAATTCCTAAATGAGGTAGTCATGCGCGGGCGAGTACAATTGTTTGCAACGGAAGCGGAGCCTTTGATTAGTAAGTCATTGTACTCTTCATTGTTCAAGAGATGGGTACAAGGATTGTGGTTTGGCCTAAATGGAGTTGTGGGAATGATTGGCACTAGTGGAAAGGGCATTGACGATACGTGGCGAAACTGGGGATTGAAAAAGATCAGCAATGGTGGATTTAGGTTGGCTTTATGAGTGAAGTGTTGCATGGAGGAAGGGAGAGGCGGCGCATGGTGGTACATATCCGATGGTTTAATAGAAATACAACCTCCAAGAGACGAACAATTTCATGGCCTGAATGATGGTGGAGGCCTTGCGAGAAAGCCCAAGTAGTGGTCTAATGGCCGTCTGGGGATGCGACTAGCTTAAAAAGTCATTAGCATACTAAACCAAAGAACCGGATTAATGCAACCTACAGAGTTGTTCGATTGCATTGTCTGAGTAATGGTATTCATAGCGTTGGATCAACAATTGTTTAAGGGAGGACTAATGAGAAAAAGGGTGGTCTGGTAGACCCAATGGACCGAAAGGACGCAAATTTCATGGGCTTCTGGAGTGCAGTGGATATCAAAGATTGCTCTGCATGGACAATCCATCCCATGAGATCGGTCCTATTGAAGGTAGGGACTTCCAGGAGCATAGAGTATGCTCTCCATTTGTGTGGATAGTCTGAGTTATTGGTAATAACTCAAAGACAGTACCGAGTTGGGAGGAATGTCCAAATATGTTCTATCAGTGATCTGACGGGACGATCAGGGTTACTGTTACCTTCTAGGGAGATGAGGAAGAGAAGGGGAGAGGTAGAGAGAGAGAGAGAAGCTAGGGTTAGAGGAACAAGAGGGAGCAACCCTCTCCTTAAAGTTGATTGATCCAAAAGATGAAGAGAGCATACAAGGTGATCCCCCTTTATAGGGAGGGATCCACCAAACATAAGGAAGGATACAATATTCCCAAATTAAAACTGAGACCAAGATAACATAACATAACATTCTAAACTGAGACCAAGATAACGCCGCCGGTATCGCCGCCCGCTAGTTACGCTGATACCGCCCGAAGCCCCCGCTATCGCCCCTGCTGTCGTCCGGCGATAGCGCCACCAGGTACCGTTACTCCGTAGCATAGGAGAAGCTTGGTTCTGTCTGCCCTGCGTCCTGTTGCCCGGTTTGCCGTTCCGCGTTACGCGTCCGCCTGGAATACACTTGCCATGGTGGGTCTTCCACGTGCATGTCGGTAATAATACCGCCGTCTGGAAAATTGGTCTTGTCCTCAAGGCAGTAGTCCGGAAATTGGCGCTGGAAATCATCTCGCAGTAGCCATGTCGCGGCGGAGGGTGGGCGGTTGCGCCACGCGACCCGGATCTCCACCGGAGTGGGGTCTCCCGGTGTGTGAAGGCGTCGATCCAGGATGGCCTCCGGGTAGAGAGGTTCGGCCTCGGAATAGTCGACGGTGGCGGATATGTGGTCGGTGACGGGGTGGTCGTCGATGACGCGCCGGAGTTGCGAAACATGAAAAACTGGGTGAATGCGGCTGCTGTCCGGAAGGCGGAGACGGTATTAGGGTATGCCACAGCTCCAATTCTGCTGATGATTTCGAAAGGCCCATAGAAACGAGGTGCCAATTTGGGACAGGGGCGGCGAGCGACTGTGAGTTGGCGGTAGGGATGCAGTTTGATGAAGACCCGCTCGCCAACTTGGAATGAGAGGTCCCGACGCTTACGGTTGGCAAACGAGATCATCTTGGCCTGTGCACGCCGGAGGTGGTGCTTCAAACTGTCCAAAATAACATCCTGGTCATGTAGATGATCGGCCAAGCTAGTGACGGGGCATTCCCCCGGAAGATAGCGGAGTATGGTCGGGGGTGGGCGGCCGTAGACCGTCTCGAACGGGGAGGTATTTGCGGAGTGGTGGTACGCTGTATTATAGGAGTACTCCGCCCATCATAACCATTTTGCCCACGTGCCTGGTCTCTCTCCAATGAAACACCGCAGATATGTTTCTAAACATCGATTAAGCACCTCAGATTGCCCATCCGATTGCGGGTGGTAGGCCATACTCATCCGGAGACGTGTGACTTGGAGGCGAAACAGCGACGTCCAGAAACTGCTGAGGAAGAGCGGGTCACGGTCGCTCACTATGGAACGGGGAAAGCCATGCAGTCTCACGATCTCCGTGATGAAGTTGTCTGCTACGGTTGCGGCGGTGTACGGATGTCGGATGGCGATGAAGTCGGCATACTTCGTGAGGCGGTCGACGACCACCAGAATGCAATCGAAGTCGTTCGAACGAGGCAGGCGGGTGATAAAATCCATCGCAATATCTTCCCAGATGCGCTCGGGAATTGGCAGGGGTTGGAGTAAACCGCTAGGGAACATCGTCTCATATTTCGCCTTCTGACAGGGCAAACAAGCCGCTACGTATGCCTTCACCTGGCGGAGCATGTGGGGCCAATATAGTGATGCGGCTAATCGCCGATATGTGCGGAAAGCTCCTGCGTGTCCCCCGGATGGCGTGGCATGGAACTCGGCGAGCAGCTGCGGGATGCGGGAGGACGATGCCGATAGTACCAAACGATCCCAATGAAAAGGTCGGCCTCCCACGAGGGCATAAGGCGGGTGTGCCGCCGGATCGGCTAGTAAGGCCGCCCGTATATCCCGTAAATGAGGGTCGTTATCCGCCTCCTGCTGAAGGACGGCGGCGGCCTCCCAAATTGGTCTTGAAATTGCTGTCAACTCGGGAGCGTGAGGGTGACGAGAGAGAGCATCGGCCGCTCTATTGGTCTTGCCCGAACGGAACTCGATTGTGAAGTCATAGCCGAGAAGCTTGGCCACCCAAATTTGTTGCGTAGGTGTGGCGATTTTCTGCTGGAGTAAGTAGCGGAGACTGTGGTGGTCGGTGCGGATGATGAAGGGGCGGCCCAAGAGGTATGGCCGCCAATGCTGTACCGCCAAGACGAGGGCCATGAGCTCGTTTTCGTAGGCCGAACGACTGCGCACGGCAGAGGAGAACGCCCGACTGTAATATGCTATAGGTCGGCCGGCCTGCATCAAGACCGCCCCAACGCTGACGCCCGAAGCATCACATTCCACGACGAACGGTTGTCGGAAGTCCGGCATGGCCAGCACCGGGCCTTGCACCAAAGCTGCCTGTAGAGAAGCGAACGTCGTCATGGCGGTCGGCGGCCACACAAAGGGACCATCCTCCGAGGCCTTCAGCAACTGGGTGAGAGGGCGGGCAAACCCGCCATAGTCCTTGATGAAGCGCCGGTAATATCTGGTGAGTCCGAGGAACGCCCGAACGTCCCGAAGAGATGACGGAGTCGGCCATCGGATGACCGCCTGAATTTTTTCCTCGTCCATGGCGACGCCGTTGGTGGAAATGGTATGTCCCAAGTAGCTCACCGTGGTAGCCCCGAAAGTGCACTTCTTCTGGTTGACGGTGAGGTGGTGGAGCCGAAGGGTTGTAAAGGTCTCCCGCACGTGGCGAATGTGGTCCTGCCAAGAGTTACTAAACACGAGTATGTCATCGAAAAAAACAAGAACCTGTTTACGGAGTACCGGCCGGAAGATATCATTCATGGTCGCCTGAAATGTGGCGGGGGCGTTGGTGAGCCCAAAAGGCATGACCAAGAATTCGAAATGGCCGCCGTGCGTTCGGAAAGCCGTCTTCGGCACATCTTCGGGTCGGACCTGAATCTGGTGATATCCGGCGCGAAGATCCAGCTTGGTAAAGAATGTCGCGCCATGAAGTTCATCCAAAATTTCTTGAATCACCGGGATCGAGTATTTGTCGGGCACTGTCGCTTTGTTGAGCTCGCGGTAATCCACACAAAACCGCCAGCTCCCATCCTTCTTGCGAACCAATAGTACCGGACTGGAAAACGGGCTAGCACTTGGTCGGATGAGGCCCCCCAACAACATTTCCCGTACGAGTCGCTCTATCTCGTCCTTCTGCGCATGACCATATCGGTAGGGCCGAACTGATACCGCCGCTGCACCCGGTCTGAGCACGATAGCATGGTCGGTTGGCCGAGTCGGAGGAAGGCTCGGCGGGGCGACAAAAACATCTGAAAAGTCTGCCAACACGTCCTGAAGGGCGGCTGGGATAGGGTCGGATGTGGCCGGTGATGTGGACTCGAGAGGCCATAGCCACGCCGAGAAGTCGACGTCCGTAACACGTGTCATAGCCCGACACGAGATCGGTGATTGGAGAAGAGTGGAGTCGCCCACTCGGCGGCACGGTTGCCCCTGGTGCTGAAAGGACATAGTCATTGAGGCCCAATTTACCCGAACATCCCCCAAAGTTTGTAGCCATGCCACCCCCAAAATGGCGTCGAGGCCGCCCAGTTCAAACAAGTAGAAGTCCGCCGTGATTGTGACCGGTCCTAAAGAGAGGGTAACATCCAAACATTGTCCCAAGGTGGGGCGGCGGCGACCATCGCCGAGGTAGACGGAGAAGTCCGGGGAAGGGGAGTGGGGTAGATCAATGTCGCGGGCGAGTTGAGCCGACATAAAGTTGTGGTTGGCGCCGCTATCGATCATCACTATGGCCGGCTTGTTGTTGATCAGAGCCGCCAACTTCATGGTACGGGGGCCGGTAAGACCGCCCACCGAGTTGAAGGGTAACTCCAGAACGTTAAGGGGTGCCCCCTCGGGGTCCGGTTGGGGTGGGTCCGGCGGTGCCAGCGCCGATTCCTCAGAGAAGCACTCGCCATCACTGTCTCCAATAATCGCGTGAAATTCTTTGACCGGGCATACATGTTGCGGTGAATAGGGTTGGCGGCATCGGAAGCATAAGCCGCGGTGGCGCAAGTCGTTGTACTCATTGTTGGAGACGCGATGAGGGGTGTCTGGACGAGGGGGCCGGCCGACACCCGGCGGGGTGTGCCGAGGAGTGCCCTCTCGCTGTTGTGATGGTCGGAAGGTAGGTGCGCCGGGGCGGGGTCCGATGTCGGCTTCCACCGCCCGGGCCAGTTCTAGTGCTTCCGAGACGGTGCGGGGGTGGTGGGTTCTGATGCGGGAGCGGATATTGGGAAGGAGGCCCTGCAGAAAGAATCCCAAGTAATGGTTGGGCGGAAGGCCCGGAACCTGTGTGATGAGTGCCACAAACTCGTCGATATACGCATCCACCGTAGTCGACTGGCGGGTTGAGCAGAGCCGCTCAATAGCGAAGCCGGTGTAGCGGGAGTCGTAGCGACTTATCATCTCTTGCTTGAACTCGTGCCAGGGGATGAGCGGTTGAACTTGGCGGAGCCATCGAGCCCAATGAAGGGCCGAACCATCCAGGCCGACCATGGCGGTGCCAACGCGGTCCGCCGGAGGGATGCCATTGAGATCGAAGTATTGTTCCGCCCGAGCGATCCACCCCATGGGATCCGTCCCGGAAAAGGGGGGAACGTCCAACGCGAGGTGGGGCCGGAGAGGTGCGGGCGGCGGAAAGGTTGGACCAAGGGGAAACTGGGTCGGCGCGCGGTAGACAGGCGGTAGCGGGGAGGGCGGCGTGCCGAGCACCGAGGCGTTATCGGTCGGCGCAGTCGCCGCGGGCGGTAGGGTTGGCGAGCTTGGTGTTGGATTCATGGACTCGAGCCGGGCGAGGATGGCAAGCTGGGTCGCCGCGATCGAGTCAACCGAGGACTGGAGGGCCGCGAGGTGGCTGTCGTGGAGCGCGAGGCGATCTGCGGTGGTGACGGCGTCGTCGGAGGCGGAAGCTTCGGTGGCATTTAGGCGGGTTGTTACCGCCATGAGGGACTCCGGCGGCTTGGAGGGCGGGCGGAGCGGCAGGTCGGACCAAATGTTACCTTCTAGGGAGATGAGGAAGAGAAGGGGAGAGGTAGAGCGAGAGAGAGAGAAGCTAGGGTTAGAGGAACAAGAGGGAGCAGCCCTCTCCTTAAAGCTGATTGATCCAAAAGATGAAGAGAGCATACAAGGTGATCCCCCTTTATAGGGAGGGATCCACCAAACATAAGGAAGGATACAATATTCCCAAATTAAAACTGAGACCAAGATAACATAACATAACATAACATTCTAAACTGAGACCAAGATAACGCCGCCGGTATCGCCGCCCGCTAGTTACGCCGATACCTCCCGAAGCCCCCGCTATCGCCCCTGATGTCGTCCGGCGATAGCGTCACCCGGTACCGTTACTCCGTAGCATATGAGCAGCTTGGTTCTGTCTGCCCTGCGTCCTGTTGCCCGGTTTGCCGTTCCGCGTTACGCGTCCGCCTGGAATACACTTGCCATGGTGGGTCTTCCGCGTGCATGTCGGTAACAGTTACAAAATCTAATTGAGAGATCTCGATAAGAAATTATTGGTGAACAGAGAGTGAACGACAAAGGAGGAGAGAGCGAGGCGATGTCGGTGTCGTGAGGCACAAGCAATCAGTCATAGGGAGGACTCGCGAACTACACTTGGCCATCGTTTGGTATCCAATGGATGCAATAAATTGGGAAGAATCCTACATGTCCAATCAATGTTACGCATTAGGGTTCTAGTAGCTAAATCCCAAAGGATGGAGAAGAGAAGAGAGGAGATAGAGCGGAAATTCAAGGAAAAAATCCAAAGCAGTATTAGGTTTTCATTAGTGATCAACAAGATAATAGCTCTCAACACATTTCCACAACATATAGCCTCATATATCCAGGGCAAAATAGTAATAATTGAAGACATAAAAAAAGACAATAATAAAGAAAGAGAAACGATGTTGTTTGACTAAGTGTTGCTCCCCTCTATCGTTTTGTTATAAATATATTTATGTCAGTATCCGCATCTACTAGACTTGGCGTCTCCTCAAATTTTGAAAAGGGGGTAATGTTGCATAGCAACCAGACGAGCAACGGCCCGACAAATGGCCCAACGAACCCAATTGGAAAGCTTATTCTATACGAATCATGTCAGAAACATTAATGCTTAAAGCCCCGTTCATTAGGTTGGAATTGGAGCATTGGAATTGGCAATTCCAATTCCGTCGTTCGGCAGCCCAAAAAAATTGTGGGCATTGGAATTCAATTGAATTCTCATGGGAATTCACTACAGAGGAAACATGCCCCCCTGAATTCCGACCTCCTGAGGTCTTCATTCACGATTCCGACATTTTCCATAGCGCGCACTCATGTTGTGCTCCCGTGAACGAAGGCGAACGTCCTCCACGCGCTTCTCCGGCAACAGGACGTACCTCCAGTGATGCTCTTCTCCGGCGACGCTCTTCTCCGGCGACAGCATCTCCGGTGACTTCTCTGGCAACGTCCTCCACGCACTTCTTCTCCCTCTCACAGACATGCTTTTACACATGTAGTTACCTCATCAACGTTCAACTAAGCTGAATTCTGTTGTTGATAAATAATTGAAGTCTCGTCCTGAGACGATTCGTGGGCCTCTTTCCAATATTTCTCACGTTGTTCTTCAAATTGCATTGTCTGTGCATGGTTTCAGTGATATTTTGTCTCTCTTATCCAAGGTGCACCTGGTTCAATCATCTAGAAGTCCTATTCACAAGTCAACCGGTAAGTCAACTGGGATTCCATCTAGTGAAGTGGGACTTAATATCAGTGATGAACCTAAAGTTTCAAATAACCTACAATTGTCCCCTGCCCTAGCACAGTTACTGAAAATATTCAGAAAATGCATGAATATGGTCACTTGAATGAACCTTTGGGAATCATAGAATCTTAATCTTCGCAATGGAAAGTTTGTGGTGGATGAAGAGCCTCCTTCCACTTTATTTGGTACTCATAGTTCAAACCCCATCGATGGCGTTTCTAATACTTTCCCTTTTGCTTCTGCCGCAGGTTTGTCAGTGCAACATGCATGAGAGCATTCTTTGAACCCTGTTTAATTTGTGTCATTAGATCCTAGCTTAAAAAGATGATAAAAAATTCTTTTGAGTACTCTGTTCACAAGGGTTCCATGCATGCAAATGTATAAGAGCAGAGTAATCCCATGCAAAAGTAAAGTCTGTCAACGCCCACACAGAAAGGGATTGGGATCCTCTCCCTTTCACAGAATTCCTAATTCCAATTCCTATGACAGAATTCCTGCATTCAGCCAAACAACAGAATTGGAATTGACTTCAATTCCAATTCCTGGGAGAATCGGAATTGGGTCAATTTCAATTTCTGCATCCCATTTCCTGCCAAACGAACATACCCTATGTGAATTTCAAAGAGTTACAAGCAGGAACGCGGGGGGTAGAAGTCATCCATAGGGAGAGAGAGAGAGAGAGAGAGAGAGAGAGAGAGAGAGAGAGAGAGAGAGAGAGAGAGAAATTGGGGCTTCAAAACTACTCTCATTCTTCATCTCCTAAGTATATCTAGAAGATGGCCAAATGACAAGAATACTCATGAGTCATGCATCAAATACAATAGAAAAAAAAAAGAACTCAAAAGACAATTGGACATGCTGCAACTGGCGAATTGGGTGTCAGCTAGCAAATCGGGGTCCCGATACGCCCCGAGATACAATCATACGCACTTGGACAAATCGGAAGCCCAATAAGGAACCAGGTCCAGGTTCGGCCAAAAACTCAATTCTTCAGCTTTGATTCCTTCTCTCGGTAATAGAGTAATTGTAACACGAAGGTTATGATACTTGGGGAAATGTATCATTTACTAGGAAATTTAAGATTCACATAGGTAGATTCAATGTTTAACATTTATATCGCATTCATTAGGAAGTTTAAGAAACATGGGGACAATTTCAATGTTTAACATTTGTGGGTAGAAGTCCATTCAAATCGTGCATGTAATAGGCTTTAGTATGCAGTTTAAAGTTCAAATTTTAAACCTAAGGCTCTCTCTCTATCCTTCCAGGATTAGCCCACGCCTCCCCTCTCCAACCATTAGATGCACAGCATCCCCTCTCTCCTCTGTTAAGGTATATTTAGCGCTTGTATCGTATATTTAACGGAACCCTAACGGGTCCGTTAACGGGTCGTCGGGGATTTAGGGTTACGCCTATAAATACCCCCGCTGGGGGCAACGGGTAGTTCATTCCAAACTTGATGTTCACTCGGATGCTTCGAGCACTCGCTCTATCATTCTCGAAGTTTCTCTCGTGAGCGCCTAAGCCCCCCCCCCCTCCCGAGTTCGTGCGGTTCTCTCCAGTAACCGCTCCTGTTCGTGCGTTTTCTCGCTTGTAACTGCTCCTCCCCTCCTCCCCGATCGTGAATCGCTGCAGTGTTTCGTCCCTGTCGATCGATGGAAGGAAGGAGTTGCTAGCCCCCTCTTCTCGTGTGAAGAAAGGAAGACGATCGCGTCGCTTGTCTTCTCTGATCGCGCCTCAGAGGAAGGGCATCCCCGCTCGTCCTTCCACGATCGGTGTTTTCAGTCGATCCCGCCGCTTCTCCGGTTCTGTTGAGTCGGAATCGCCGACGCCGCCGTGCGTCCTTGTCGGTCGACGAAGAAGAGGACTCCGCCGGTTGATCGCGTGCTGCCGTCTCTGTCTTCAACGATTCTCATCGTTGCCGACTGCCAATAACCGCCGATCAGACGATCTCGTCGGTGTGTTAGGGCCAAACCGCCGGTCTTGTGTAAGGAGGAAGAAAGGCTGCCTTCGTCGATTATCTCAGAGGCAGATCTCATCGAAGAACGGCTGCCATCGACAGTGTTGTGCCGCTCTCGTCGCCGGACCCGCTAGGAGAAGCCGTTGTTGACGCCGCAGCCGCCGTTCTCCCTTCCCGCTGCCGCCGTGGAGTGAAGCGCCGGCATCCGCTGCCGCCGAGGAGATCGCGCCGTCAATCCCGCCGGAGGAGACGATCGCGTGAATCGTGCGCGTAACTGCCGCTGCTACCGCCTGCGCTAGCGGTATCGTCGGGCGTTAGCCATCCCTGCTGCTACCGCCAGAGCTACCGCCAAAGCTACCGCCAGACGATAGCTCATTTTTTGCCGTTGGAGGTCCACTCTTCCGTGTTTCTGTCGCCTACTTCCGATGACTTCTCTTAAGAAGAACAGTTCTCTCTCCTCTCCTGTGCCGCTGATAAAGCTGGAGAAGTTCTCACATTCGGAGTTCAGTGCCTGGAAGCAAAATACGCAGTTTGGTATGAAATTCTTAAATATTTTTTATACCCTGCAGACTGATTTCGCAGACTTCCAAGGAGGACCCGATGAAGCACAGTGGATCAGCGACGAAGACTTCTGTCGCGATTATCTTCTCAACTGTTTCTCCAATTCACTGGCCGAGACGTTTGGGAAATTGAAGACAGCAAAAGAGATCTGGACTGCGCTGGAAGATCAGTTTAAAGAGGAGGAGAACATGTCCAAGACGCATCTGGTGGACAAGTTCATGGGATTCACATTCTCTGAAGACAGGGAAATCCTTCCCCAGATTGCAGACCTGGAAAATTTGGTGGCCAAGCTCAACATTGAAAGTGTCCCTCTGCCAGATGGGTTCGTTGCTGGTGCCATCATCTACAAGCTCCCCTCAGCGTGGTACTCTTTCAAGACGGAGATGTATCGCAAGAAGACTCAGGTCAGTCTGAAAGAACTCAAGCGGTTTATCTGTATTGAGGATGAGAATCGGACAAGGCATGTGAAGGAGGTGGTGAGCAAGCAGCAATCTGTTGCTAATATGGTTACACACCCGAAGAAGAAGCCTCGATCTGATCGGACTCGACCTCCCCCCAGTGCACCCGCAGTCGTAGACACCAGCAAGAAGATCAAGAAGTTCAAAGGCAAGTGCTACAACTGCAACAAGTGGGGTCACTGCGCTTCTGACTGCAGGCAACCCAAGAAGCCCGATGCTAACCCACCAAAGCCTGATAACAGAGCTCATATGGTCAATCAGACTGCGCCCTCCCACTTTGTTGCCAAGGTTGGGAACGTTCAGGCCAGTACTGACTGGTGGTTGGATTCGGGGGCGACCTGCCACGTCAGCAACAACTCCGCTCTTCTGAAGGATGCCACTCCAGCTTCTGAGACAGTTACAGTGGCAAATGGAGCCACTGCTGAGGTACTCCAGACAGGGACCGTGGATCTGCTACTCTCGTCAGGTACGCATTTAATTTTGAAAGATGTTAAATACATTCCTAGATTAGCTGCTAATTTAATATCGATTAGTCTGTTAAGCGATGCGGGTGTGTCCTTTAACATTAGTGGTGGTAGGGTGACCTTAATGGTTAACTCACATTATTTTGGTTGTGCGTACGTAGTCAACGGAATGTATCGGTTGAGTCTAGCAAACGAAGTAGTCAATCAGGTTAGTTCTACTTTGATAGATCCTAAGACTTTACACGCAAGACTAGGACATGTCAATTATAGAAAACTGCTGCTAGCTAGAACTCATAACATCCCCTTAGACACTAAAACCAAATTCGGCAAATGTGAGATATGTTCTCAAACTAAGATAACTAGAACACCATTCAGTCAGGTGTCTAGGAGCACACGTTTACTAGAGTTGATACACTCCGATATTTGTGACTATAAGAGTTTTGTCACACGTGGTGGTCGGAAGTACCTGATAACTTTTATCGACGACTGTTCTAGATATACTCACATTTATCTCTTAAAATCCAAAGATGAAGCTTTTGAGAAATTTCAAATTTTCAAAAATAGGGTTGATAACCAATTGGATTTGAAAATTAAGGGTCTTAGGAGTGATCGAGGAGGTGAGTACGTCTCGGGTGAGTTTAGGGATTTTCTTGCCAGCAATGGCATAATACCTGAAACCACTGCCCCTTATTCGCCCCAGTCAAACGGTATTGCCGAGCGGAAAAATAGAACTTTAACAGAAATGTTGAATTCTATGTTGTTGACTGCCGGTATGCCTGCCGCTTATTAGGGAGAAGCAACCCTCGCGTCGAATCACATCCTAAGTATGGTTCCTCATGCTAAATTGAAGCAAACCCCGTATGAGCTTTGGTTTAAGAGACCGCCCAGATTTGATCACCTCAAAACCTGGGGTTGTATCGTCTATGTTAGGATACCTGACATAAGGAGATCTAAGTTAGGACCTAAGACAAACACTTGTGTCTACTTAGGATGTGCGGTGGATAGTGCTGCAGACCGATTTCTAGATCTCTCTACCAACACAGTTATTGAGTCTAGAGATGCTGTGTTCTTTGAGGACAAGTTTCTTAGAGATAAGAACCTGACTCTTTCAGGTCTGCCAGACACCAGTTCTGATACCCTCGTTGGGACGGAACTACGACTCCCTGACACTGAGCCGGTTCACACTAGTGCCCTAGAGTCCACTAGGCTATTTAATAGGGAACGTGTTCCTAAAAGCTTCGGTACAGATTTTGTGACTTACCACGTTGAAGATGATCCATCCACCTATCAGGAAGCGATGCGATCCAGAGATTCCTTGTTATGGAAAGAAGTCATTGATGATGAGATGCACTCTCTCATGGAGAGCCACACTTGGACATTAGTTGACTTACCCAAAGGAGCTAAAACCATTGGGAGCAAGTGGGTTCTTAAGAAGAAACTGAATCTAGATGGGAGTATCGCTAAGTACAAAGCCCGTCTAGTTGCCAAAGGCTTCACTCAAGTGAGTGGAGTTGACTACTTTGATACATACTCACCTGTTTGTCACATTGCAACGATCAGGGTTCTTCTCGCTATCGCATCTATTGAACGTTTCGTCGTTCATCAGATGGACGTTAAGACTGCATTTTTAAATGGAGATCTAACTGAAGAGATCTACATGCGTCAACCTGAAGGGTTTGTCGTAAAAGGTCTGGACACCAAGGTCTGTAAGTTGATTAAGTCACTCTACGGATTGAAGCAAGCACCAAAGCTATGCCACGAGAAGTTTGACACTTGCGTAAAAGGCCTGAATTTTCAATCCAGCCTTTCAGATAAATGTCTGTACATACGGACAAGTCCTCACTCCGTCGCTATAATCTGCTTGTATGTTGATGACATGCTAATTCTGGGTACTGATCAGTCTGAGGTGGAAGACGTTAAGGTTACCTTGAAGTCAAAATTTAGCATGACTGACTTAGGTGTGGTGAAGACCATCCTAGGCATGGAAGTGAACTTTACGGATAAGGGTATCACCCTCAGCCAGAGTCACTACATCAGAACTCTACTAGAAAAGTGGGGTTATGATAAGTGCAGGAAGATTGAGACTCCATACGACTATAATAATAGATTGAAACCTCATGACGGTTCACCTATTCGACAGTTGGATTACTCCAAACTCATTGGCAGTCTCATGTATGCTACTACCTGCACTCGACCGACATAGCCTTTACAGTCGGCATGTTGAGTAGATTCACTAGTAACCCTGGAAAGGACCACTGAGACGCCTTGGAAAGGCTAATGCGATACTTAAAGTATACTGAGCAGTATGCTTTATGTTACAGTGGACACCCTCCTGTGCTTGAAGGGTACTCTGACGCCTCCTGGTGCTCAGACGTTGGTGATAGTAGGTCCACTAGTGGTTATGTGTTTACCCTAGGAGGAGCCGCAGTAGCTTGGAAATCTAAGAGGCAAACGTGTATAGCACTATCCTCTATGGAATCCGAACTCTATGCTCTTGCTTCAGCTGCCGAAGAAGCAGAGTGGGTCAGAGATTTGGTTATGGATATTCCAATGACGAGTCTAAAAATGAACTCTATCTCGATATTTTGTGACAATCAAGCCACAAAAACCATTGCAACTAATTCTCTGTTCAATGGTAAGCGAAGGCAACTACGGATGAAACAGGCCTGGTTGACCTATCTCACCAGTCAAGGGATCATTTCCCTCTTGGACGTGAGATCAAAAGATAATGTAGCAGATGTCCTTACTAAGGGCTTATGCAAGGTTCTTACATCTAAAACATCGAGGGATATGGGATTAAAGTCTATTTAGTGGGACTTAATACCTATGTTTGTTTAAGATTTTAGAATCGAGTCTGCCTACATTCACGCATCTAGACTAAGTACACTGAAGTATTCCAGATGTTACTTGATGAAAGCCCGAGATTGTTTAGTTGCTAGTCATTCCAAACTTGATGACTTACACAACTATTTCTTTTCAAAGGCTGAATTGGGTATCATTCCAAAAACGAATACTAAAGTTGCTGATATACGTCCTGATATTACGATCATTACTTATATCATTCCAAACTTGATGATATATTGGTCACAGCTTGTTGTATCATTCCAAATTTGATGATATAATACAATTGTCAAACGTTTGGTAATAATCTTAATAATCGAAGGAACATAGCTTGGTTCTATGAAACCAAATTTCTAATTTTGTGTAAATTAGATAAGAGATGCGGACCTGTGAGTCTTTCTTCCTAGTTAGAGTATTATGTTCAAAATTGTAAGAACTAATCACTTTACTTTGATATGCATATGTATGGATTTATTGAGTTTTGTTCTCATGACATTCAAATGTTTCAATGCAAATCAATTGGAGTTTGGAGGAGAGAAAGTGGATTTCGACATGGATGGAGATGATTAGCTGTTTGAGTAGACTGACCCGTCACCTGTTTGAGTTTTTGTTTTCAGATTACTGTTCTTGCTTCTGCTTTTGCTTTTGCATGTTTGGAACATGTTTGAGTTTAGATGTTTGATCTAAAACTCTTGTTGTTTTTAATCTGAAACTCATTCTGTCGTTATCTAACTTATATGCTTTGTTTAACCTGTTATGTGATACAATTGCTACAATATAGGAGGAGAATGTTAAGGTATATTTAGCGCTTGTATCGTATATTTAACGGAACCCTAACGGGTCCGTTAACGGGTCGTCGGGGATTTAGGGTTACGCCTATAAATACCCCCGTTGGGGGCAACGGGTAGTTCATTCCAAACTTGATGTTCACTCGGATGCTTCGAGCACTCGCTCTATC
This sequence comes from Dactylorhiza incarnata, assembly GCA_033032865.1. Taxonomy (NCBI): domain Eukaryota; kingdom Viridiplantae; phylum Streptophyta; class Magnoliopsida; order Asparagales; family Orchidaceae; genus Dactylorhiza; species Dactylorhiza incarnata. Next base: position 2,619,619 of record JAWHQI010000123.1, on the reverse strand, counting down.
ATCCTCTCCACCTCCCGCTCCCCTCTTCTAACAAACAGCACCAGCAAAAGATTTGTATTAATAAATAAATTTTAAGCAATATTAACGTTAATCCTTAGGTTTGAGCATTTCCAAAAAAAATGGTACACTGAAAGAATAGATATATTGTTATTCCCAATTTAATTAAACAGGCTTTTTCTATAAGAAAATGTTTAGAATGTGTTTGGATTGTTCTAGGAAGATTACAGGTGACAAATTGAACAGAAAAAACCAACCTAAGACGTAACAGGAGAAAGATGAATACAACACATCAAACTGTCAACCATAGCCCACTAGTGTGCACGGGCATCACGCACTCTTACATTTCGACAGGCAAGGGGCGTCCTCCTATGTGACGCATATATCAAAGTTTGAACCGAGGAGACGAATACATGGATCCCAAAATGACGGCGAGCGTGCGCGGGCATCACGCACTCCATCATCTCAATTTTTTATTATCGCATCTGTATTTCGGGCTTGAGTTTTGTTGTTGTTGTATCTTGTATTTCGGGCCCGTATGGTTATTTACCATTTGCCCTTTGTGTTTCTCAGCAAGGCACTATATAAGCCTATGTATAATTTATTATTTATTTTGGAAGTAAGATCATCTTAAGGAGAGCCCTAGGGTTTGAAATTTCCTCTCTATTCCCCTTCTTCTTCTTCCTCTATCCTCCTTTAGATTTCAGTTCCTAACATTTCGTTTGACCTGCCCTCATTTGGTCACGATCTCCACCGCCCGATCCCGCGCTTCTTCCACGCCCTCATTTGTTCCATGCATAATTGTAATGTTCTGCGCCCTCCTGTCCATTTGCGACAGCCAAACCCGTTGTTCGCGTTCTAACCGCCTTCTCGTCTATTCGTGTTATGTCTATTCGCGTTCAACTCCCGCGTACCACGAACCGATCTTGTTGAAGCCAGGAAAATCCTAGCTCCAAAATTCGGATCAATGCGGCCGGAGACTACTCGCCCAGCGATCCAACTAGATGGCTTGATTGGCGACGACGAAGGAACTAGAACGGGAACAGCTGGAACCCAGGCGCTGCGGCAGGGAGGTCTCACCACGTACCCAGAAGCTCAGAAGAGACTTCTCCTCCAAAACCAAAGATGGTCGAGCCAGGTACGAGGAAGGCACCGACTTGGAGAGAATCAAGAGTAGCGGCTAAGGATGACGGGTCCAAGAATTCAGAAGTTGGGTTCCAAAAGCTCAAGTTCAGGTGTCAATCCAAGTACCCCTGGGGTCCTATTTATAGGAAAACCAAAGGGGAAGGGGGTCTTATTTATAGCCCACCCAGCCCGGCGGCTATGCGAGGATCAAGGGGACCTCGCCTGACTTTTGGCGAGTACTGCCTCTAGTCGCACACCTGCCGAGTAGTGGGGGTTGCTCGCACATGCCGAACCACTACTCGCACAGACCTTCTGCTGATTCTGCTGGTTGATCTGTCTTGGGTCATCGACTCCTAGCTTCTGCATTGACCTTTTGACTTTGACTTCTGCCTACGTGGCTTTGAATGGGCCCCACCCTCGGAGAATAAGGGTTGTACAGATCTGATGTCGACACTCGCGCTCACGCCTGTCGCGCCTCTCCATTGATCGTCTACAACAGCCCGATCTCCCGATTCTTCCCGATCTGCGCTCTTTGTGATGTGTCTGCCTCAGCCAGCCCACCTCGTCGATTGTATGCATGATTGCGTGCCATCGTGCAATCAGACATTCCCATAGATCAGTCCCTCCACCAACCCAACCATCTCTCGCCGCAACGACGCTCACGAGGAGCCAATCGCTTCTCTTCAAGCCCTACTCCAACGATTGGATGTAAAGTTTGATCATCATCATCGGACGGGCAGGCACCTAGTCGACATCCAATATCAACTCTTCTTCAGTCCTTCGCGTCCCTCCAGGACCTACCGTCGAGCCTCCTCCATCGTCTTTCGCCGCTCTTCCACTAATCCGCTCCTTTGATGTCCCAACTTTGAACGGAGTAGATCCCATGGGTTGGATTGTGCGTGCGGAGCATTTCTTCGACATGCATCACACCTTCGAGGCACAAAAGATTCCCACAATTATTGTTAGCATGGAAGGGTCGGCCGTCCATTGGGTCCGTTGGCTCCGCCAGAACAACCCTTCCCTCCCTTGGTTGTAACTCCCACAGGACCTCCTCCTCCGCTACGATGTTCGTTATTCAGAGACGATGATAGAACGTATGTGTAGCGCCCACCAATCAGGCCTCCTTGAAGACTACATCGACGAGTTCATTGCGTTGGCAACGCACGTTCCGCGCTTACTGCCAAATCATTACTTGGGTTTCGTCATGCAGGGAGTACATTTCCACATTCGGCCCTGCCACATCCACCGACATGTCTATTACCGATGTCATAGATCTCGCCTGCTTGATAAAAGCAGACTTTAATGTCACATCTGTCGACATCGGCCGTCCCTAGGGAGTTACCCCCCCCCCCCCCCGACAGCTTGGCCGCCCTCTAGCACCCTTCCGGTCGCCATCCCAGGAGCCTACTGCGGCTCCCTCGCATCCAGGCCACCTCTTCGGCCTCCCTAACTGCTGAATAGCCCCCAGATGACCAACCAGGATACCATGATCTTCGCACCAAGAGCCTCTATTTCCATTTTAAAAAGCCCTACTCCCCGACTCATGACTGTCCCGTGAAGGATCTCTGCACACCATTGGCAAGGAGGATCCAGAGGTCACTCTTGAAGATTTTGAAGTCGTGGAGGGCGATGACACAGCACACGAAGATGGACCTCAAGCGAGGATGCATCGTTTAGACCTTCAGTGCTTCGTGGTTGGCGGCATCTCTGGCTCTCAAACCATGAAGCTCTCTAGTTCCTTGTATTGCACACACCCGTAATTGTGATGATTGGCGGTGGGGTCAGTCACAACTTCATATCCTAACGCTTGGTGACAGTACACAACTCGACATTTACCCATCTCATACTCCTCGATTCTCGGTCTACTTAGGCGACGATAGCAACAGAGCCACTGGGGGCCTCTATACAGGCCTGGAAATGATTGTGAGCCTCTGCCCTCTCCGAGCAGATTTCTACTCCTTTGAGCTCAGCGGTGTTGACGTCATAATAGGCATAACATGGCTTTGTACCCTCAGCGATGTGTATGTGAACTGGGATAGCATGACGATGTGTTTTCATCAATCAAAGAGTTCCTTTACAATTGGTGGGGGGGCCTCCCTCATCCGTCAGGCGGTTGCCTTCCATTCTCTTTAGAAAATAGTGGAAGTAAACTTTGTCGTGTACTTGTGGCACGACGTTAAGTCGACCCGAACGGCCGCCCTTACACCACTCCAGCTATAGCACGTCCTGGACGCTTTCCCAGGTATCTTTCTTGATGCCACCAACCTTCCACCTCCGCCCTGGTGGAGACGACATTACCTCCCACCCCGTCGGGCATCGCCCCACCTGATTTCATTCCCCAACTCATCCAGGATGCGTGCACTTTGCTCCAGGAGGATCTCTCCGTGGATCTGCTCTTAGTGTTGTGGTTTGACCGACCCCATCCGAGGCCTCATGGGTGGAATGTGATGCATTCAGTGTCCAATTCTCAGACTTCTGCCTTGAGGACAAGGCAAATTTTCCAGAGGGCGGCATTGTTACGGATACAGACAAATGCAAGGGGTGTCCTCCTGTGTGGCGCATATATCAACATCGAGACTGAGGAGACAAAGACATGTATCTTGACATTAGACATTGGTCAATAGTATGCACGGGTATCACGCACTTTGTCATCTCTATTTTTTATTATTACATCTGTATTTCGGGCCTATATGATTATTTATCGTTTGTCCTTGTGTTTCTGAGCAAGGCACTATTAAAATTCCTCTCTATTCCCCTTTTTCTTCCTCTATTTTCCTCTGAACCCTAGTTCCTAACATAGAGCTGGTGATTTAATGGGAGGAAGAAAAATAAGGAACATAAATCCTGCCCTAAAGTGCTTCCACCTAGCAACAACTGCATCATTCATGCTTCAGCCTTCTAAACTAAACTTCATAAAAATTTGAAAAACTGGGAAAAATATGAAGTTGATATATTCTTCTTTACCCTTCAAAGAAGCTATTCAATAGTTATCTTGATCTTAAATTTTAACTTAACACGCTCTTACAAAATGAATAAAAATATACTTAAATCCATGCAAATTTCATTTCTCCCAATAACGTTTTTTTAGACTGCAGTTATCTACCAAAAACCTTCTTTTTCAAAGAAAAATTCCTTTATTATTGATACCTTTTCAATATACTAAAGCCTTCTTAAAAAAAATACATCAACTTATCTATTATACAAATGCATGCATCTCCTGCGGGAAACATCATGAACTTTAATTATGGTCAAACCTTGGGAAAATAGACTATATCAAGAGAACATACAATTAGTTAATTTTGTGTAAGGAAAAACGTATCCCTACCTTCAGCCATAACTTGAGTAATTATTTCATCCTTTTCTTTCAGGAGAGCAGCTGCGTCACTTCTTTTATTTTGTTCTCTTTTTAAAGTATCTCTCTCCCTAGTAAGAGCATAAACCTGAAATTGTGGCATAATCTTTCAACAGTTACCAATACTACCAAAACAGTTTCCTGCATTCCTAATAATTTTAGGCAATGGGAATGAGATAATTCCAACAGGAAAATATTCAATACGCCTGGTCAGAAAAGCAAAAATGAAGTGTTTTGGTTATCAATTTAATCTTGATTTATATCAGAAAACAGCTAAGCATCCCTACTTAGTTGAGTGCGGAGGTTATAAAGTATAATAAAAACTGGATGAAATATGTGATGGAATCCAAGCCAAAGAAGAACTACCATAAAACATAAGACCATAAAAATCCCAAAAGGTGTTAAGATTTTAAGAAGAATTATAGACCAAAATTATGAAAGATTTCAAATAAACCCAAACAATAATTACCAATTACTATGTAATAGGATAACTGACGACAATAAATATAGGGAAAAGAGATTAAGAGCCATGTCAGAGGAGAGATTTCGCCAGCACTTTTTCAAGCTAACCTTTGAATTATCAAGAAACTGAAATTTGTAATTATTTAATCACATCATCATATTTGCATAACCATAAAATTACAGGGTGTGAAAAATCTTAAAAATAACAAAAATAGTGTTGGAGTGAAGCACAAAATTGTATTAGAGTAAAGAGGCTCTCTCCTATATATAGGAGAGAAAGGAGAGAAATACAAGGCTAAATAATAAAGCAAAATAATAATTCCAACACTCCCCCTCAAATTGGGCGTGTGATATCTTGCATGCCCAACTTGTACATAATTTTTTCAAACACGTTCTGACTCAACCCCTTGGTGAGAGCATCCGCTAACTGTTGATCTGAAGGGACAAAATATGTGCTCACAACTCCTCTTTCTATATTCTCTTTGATGAAGTGACGATCAACCTCCACATGCTTTGTGCGGTCATGTTGGACAGGATTGTGAGCAATGCTAATGGCGGCTTTGCTATCACAGTAAAGTCTCGCGGGATCCTTGTTTTCCATGCCAAGATCTTTTAGGAGAGATTTAATCCACAGTCTCTCGCAAATCCCATGAGCCATGACTCTGAATTCTGCCTCAACACTAGACCTGGAAACCACATGTTTTTTACTCCTCCACGTTACCAAATTACCACCAACTAAAGAACAATACCAGAGGTGGACCTCCTGTCGTCAACTGAACCGGCCCAATCAGCATCAGTATAGACTTCAACGGTCAGCTCTTTGCCCGGGGAGAATAGGATACCCTTTACAGGAGAGGACTTGAGATACCGAAGGATTCGATGAGCAGCTTCTAAGTGAAGGGTTCGTGGTGAGTGCATGAACTGACTAAGAGCAGTGAGTCTCCCATGTTTGTGTCTTACAAATAAAGTATGATCGGCATTGCTCTGGGAGTATCCAAATGCAACCATAGCTCTATGAAATCTCCCAAACCATGCCCGAGGAGACTATTTTAAGCCATATAAGGCTTTCTTCAACCTACATACCTTTCCCCCAGATCCAGCTAGGGTAAGACCAGGCGGTAACGACATGTAGACCTCTTCCTCCAAGTCCCCATGAAGAAAGGCATTTTTCAAATCTAACTGAGTCAAAGTCCACCCTTTGCGGGCAGCACACGAGAGCAAAAGTCTTATAGAATTCATCTTCGCCACAAGAGCAAAGGTTTCTTGATAGTCAATCCCCATGGTCTGAGTATAGCCCCTAGCCACTAGGCGAGCCTTGTATTGCTCAACAACACCTTGAGAGTTCTGTTTGATGGAGAACATCCACTTACACCCTACCACAGTCTTGCCAGGTGGCAACGAGACCAAGTCCCATGTGCAATTCTTCTCCAGGGCCAACATCTCCTCAAGCATAGCAACTTGTACTTTCGGTTAGCGATAGCATCCTGCCAAGTTGAGGGAATAGAAATGGAGGAGAGAGAGGCAATAAAGAGATTATGTGAAGGGGATAATGAGTTATAGGACACAAAGTGGGACATCGGATGTTGGGTAGAGATACAATTACCTTGAGTCCCCAAAGAAGGATCAAATGTTGGAGTGGGTAGCCTGAGAGATGTCGATGTACCTTGACCCCTTTTCCGCCGAGTATACACCTGTAAAGGAGGAACGGTCATAGGAGTAGGAGCAGGAGTAGGCAAGGATGTAGACATAGCAGGCATAGGCACAGGAGGAGGAAGATATGAAGGAGGAATAGGTATGGGAAGAGAGCTCACTTCCTTGGGGTAAGTCTCCCCCTGAAGTGAGGGCGCGTAGAAGGACTCGGACTCCCGAAACGTGACGTCCATAGTAACGAATATCTTTCGGGAAGCTGGATGGAAGCATTTATATCCTTTCTGGGTAGGCGAATACCCAATAAAGATACACTTGAGGGCACGAGGGTCAAGTTTGGACGTGGGGCGAGCATGGACAAAACACACACCCAAAAATACGAGGAAGGAGATGTGTGGGAGAGACAGAAAGAGCCGCAAGAGGGGATTTGTAACCAAGGACACGAGTCGGCAAGCGATTAATAAGATACGTCGCAGTAAGAACAACATCTCCCCAAAAATGCTTCGGGAGGTGCATCTTCACGATGAGGCATCTGAGCAACCTCCAGAAGATGGCGATTCTTACGCTCGGCGACCCCATTCTGAGCCAGGGTGTAGACACAAGATGTCTGATGTATAATATCATGATCATTAAGATAACGCTTAAAGGAAGAGTCAACGTACTCACGACCATTATCACTGCGCAAAATTTTAATGGCAGTATTAAATTGAGTGGTCACCCTCTTATGAAAACGTTGAAATAAGGGAAAACATCATTCTTGTTTTTCATTAAGTAGACTCACGTACAACGAGAAAAACAATCAATAAACATAGCAAACCAGTGGAAACCCGAAATAGAGGCAACAGGGCAAGAACCTCAAACATCAGTATGAACCACAACAAAAGGAGAAGAACTATGAGTGAACACATGATTAAGAGAAGCACGATGATGTTTACCAAGAGCACACACATCACATTTAAAAGTATTCAAAGATACATTTGACATGTTCGGAAATAAAAGATGCATAGTAGATAGAGAAGGATGGCCCAGACGGCGGTGTCAGGAGTCCACAAAGATCTGAGCAGCAGAAAGAGCCTTCGGAGGTGAGGCTGAGCTGGAGGGGTCGAACAGGTAGAGGCCATCCCGCAGTCTACCAGAGCCAATCACCGTCCCCGTCTTCAGGTCCTGAAAGACACAGGAGGAAAAAAGGTTACAGAGCAATTCATGGAATTAGTAAGGTGACTAATAGAAAGCAGGTTGCGAGTAAACTTAGGAACATAAAGCACCAAAGAGAGGGTGAGGGAGGAGCAAGGAATGGACCCTTTCCCGACAATGGGAGACAAGGAACCATCAGCAATGCTCATTTTGTCCCTACCAGACAAAGGGATATAAGATATAAAACCTGTAGCAGAGCCAGTCATATGATCTGTGGCGCCAGAATCAATGATCCACTGGGTGGGAGAGCAAGCGGAGGTAGAGTGAGCACCTGGAGTCCCCTGGTGGGCATATGAAGAGCTAGCAGACTCAGATGAGTGACCAAGCATGAAGCGACGAAAGGCTTGAATCTCCTCAGCAGAAAGGGCAGAAGGAACCGCAGGGGCATCAGATCCTTCATAAGGAGCAGGATTATCAACAGCATCAGAGAGATGAGCCGAGCGAGACGGAGTAGACCGACCTAGAGTGCGATCAAATCCACGGCCACCACGAGGGGCGGGACCACCGCGAGGGTGAGGAAAGCCATGAAGCTTGAAGCAAGTGTCCCGAGTATGACGTGCTTTCCCGCAATAATCGCACGCCAAATGGTCCTTGTCCATAGGTTTAGACCTAGTGTCCCGGATAGAGCGACCACCGGGATTGAAACGAGCAGCAAGAGCAGAGCCCTCAGCAACAGTATCTGGTAAATGAATCTGTCAGCGATTATATTCTTGTTGAACCAAACTATATACCTCAGGTAAAGAAGGCAGAGGAGAACGGCCAAGAATCTGAACACTGATGGGATCGAGGTCACGGTGGAGACCATGAAGAAACTCGAAGATCGGATTGCGTTCCTCCCGGGCACGGGCCAGCACTTCATCCTCAGGGGAGACAAGAGTAAGCACGTCGAAGTGGTCATACTTCTGGTAAAGCTGGGTAAACTCCAGGTAATAAGCAGCGGGAGGTCGATCCCCTTGGCGCAAGAGGAAGATCCGTCGCCGCAATTGGAAGATCTGAGCGGCATTCCCACGACAGGAGTAGGTAATCTCGGCTCGTTTTCAAATGTCGGCCGCCGTATCCAGAAATAGATAGTTGCGGGCAATAGACTTCTGCATAGAGTTGGTCAACCAAGACATCACCAAGGAGTTCTCGGATTCCCATTGGGGCCAATCCGGAGAGGTAGCAGTGGGAGCCCTAGTAGTGTCGTTGATGTAGCCAAATAGACGGCGGCTCTTGAGGGCCAGAGTAACGGAGCGAGCCCAGGGGAGATAATTAGTGTCATCCAACTTAATAGTAGTAATCTGAGGAGTCCCGTGATCATGGTTGGCACGAAGATATTCAGTAGAAGGGAGAGGATCATGAGGGGCACTCCCACCGGAGGAGACATCTGGAGTCTCACCACTTCCTGACATAGCAACAGAGGGAAAAAGACACAAATCCGGGTGTCTACAGACGAGAAATCTCACTCATAGAAAGAGGAGATGCGTCGGGGGGACACAATACGCAATAAGAGACAGAAACATTCCCACAAGAAGGGAAAACGGGAGCCGGAAGAGCAATCACGGACTCAAGCCTGCATAGATCCGGCGCCAAGAAAGGCTCGAACAACCATGCGAAGAGGACTGCGCCGACGGGCGCTGGAGGAAGGCGACGGGACCGGTGCTGAAGCTGGCCGACTAGGTCTGGCTGACTGGAGGAAGACGTTGGATGCCCGACGCTGGAGACGCTAGAGACGCTCGACGGGAGAGACGCGGGAGGCGCGGAGCTCGAAGACGACGACGGGAGAGACGCAGGAGGCAAGGCGAGATCTGGACGCTGGACGCGCTGTCGGGAGAAACTAAACGCGCACGCCGACGCTGAAGGAAGAAAGCAGACGGGAGGAAGAGACGGACGGGAGATTAGATCACGCCACCCTCTGATACCATGTTGGAGTGAAACTCAAAATTGTATAAGAGTAAAGAGGCTCTCTCCTATATATAGGAGAGAGATACAAGGCTAAATAATAAAGCAAAATAATAATTCCTATAATTCCAACAATTAGGAACAAGGCTTCACACCTAGGTTCCATGGCGTCGCACCGTAGAGGGATCACAAAATTAGGAAATCTCATCAAAATTCTGCAATGTCTTGAAATGAACCCAAAATCTCATATTTATAGGCTAAGGGGAAAGAAACAGATGGCTATGATTGGCCAACACGAAATACACGTAAAAAGTACGTAAATAATATATAGAAAATATAAAAATACATAGGAAATGTCTCGTCGACGCTCCGAACGCGACTACGAATTCGGATCGTCCATACAACGATTCTAACTCCTTCTATGAATGTAAACTCAAATGGGTTCCGATACGGGTTGGTCAGCCAGAGAACTTTGATCCTCATCACAAAGGTATATCGAAGTTATTAAATATATGTATAGCAGCGCACTAACTAGTATTAGTAGTAACTAGCATTCCCGCGTCATGGAGCAACCTCATTGCCTCGACGAGGAACTCTACACAGCCAAGTGCTCCTCGTCCCACCCACGCCACCAGTCGTCGCCAAAATCTCTACCGCCTCTTCCGCACTTGAATCACCTGCCCCGTATGGGCCCCCACTGCAAGGCCCACCTCTGTCGACGCCAGTTCCACCAGCCCCGCCTCCATCGGCGCCCTGACGGCCCCACTGCTTATCTCACGAACAGCACCTCGAGCTTCGCCGCAAGAGCCTTTGCTTTCGCTGCCAGCAGTTGTACTTGCCCACCCATGTCTGCGCTTTCAATGATTTGTGTGTGTTGATTGGATTTGAAGACGATGGTCCTGACTTCGGAGACTTGGATCATTTGACGCTCGTGGATAACCCCTACGGACCTCAACCATGATGACAAGGTCATTTTTCAAGAGGGGAGTATTGATACGGATACGACCTCCTGAACATGCGTCGCGTCTCCCTCTGCTTATGTAGCCCTAAGGGGCATTAACGTAATTTGTATGTCCCACTCCCATATATAAGGGAGTGGTAGTTTCTCTTATTTTCCATCTTGGAGATATTACGAGTGTTAGGCTCTCCTAGGTGAGAGAGGCTTTTAGCAGGAACCAAACCTCAAGAGTTCGGGTCTAGCTTGTCTCGCCATTTATATCCCTCATTTGTGTTCAATCATATAATTTTTAGTACTTGACAGTGTGCAACTATCATTCGCATCATATCTTTTCCAGCTTAGAAGATTTTGACTGGTGAATGTTCTTATTGATATTCCTCGAGCATATCCCTCCATAGGAATATTGCTCCTCCAAACATACCCACAAGTCATCACATTAGATCTGTTCCAGGCATCTCAAATATCCTGGATCACAAGTGTTCATGATTGAATCATCAGGGTTGAAATTCTACCTTCTGTTAGTAGAATTATTACAACTTACAATGACAAAAGAAGAGTATATGAAACCAGAAGAAAAAGAAAGAAAGAGAACTCTTAGTTTGTGGTTTATGGTAAAAACTCATATCAGACACATTGGAAATGAAACTAATATTTTAATCCCCAAGAAATTCTAACTCATGTAGATTGGCGCCCAATATGTTATAAGAGGACTTGTCTTTCTAGTTCCTAAGTAGGTGAACCATTACAATAACAACTTTCTTAAATTCTAAACACTAACTCTATGCATATTGGCAGTACACATGCAGTCTTAAACAAAACAAACAGTATCTAACAATCGTTTCTATGCCAAACTTGCATATGATGCAGTATGATACGGTGATACTGTTACGGTCACGCACGCCAAGGCGAGTTCACGCGCAGAGGAAGGTGACAGAAGCTAGTTCACCGATTAAGAAGGAGGCCGTCGATGCTCGACCTAGGGATTGTTTTCATTTTGATGTCGTTCTGTCTTTCGCTATCCGCAGATTGGATATTGTTATTCGCACCCCCACGGCTATATAAGGGGAGTATGGTTGTATTAGTTTTTTTATCTTGGATGAATGTTAAGGTTTAGGGTTGCTCCCTAAGTTTCTTCTCAACCCTAATCCATCTTTTCTCCCTCACCTCCGCCGGCCCTTCCCCTTGCCGGATTTTTCCCCCGGGTACGTAATATTTGGTCTGACCTGCCTCACCGCCCACCTTCTGGCCGCTGGTGCTCGTCTGCGACTGTTCCGTAGGACTCCCATCCGCTCAGCGCCGATCCAGCCTCCAGCACCGATCCCGCCCAGCTCTCCCGCGCGCGGTCTTGCGAACAGGAAGCGCCCCCAGCCCGTTCGGATCCAGCCCGACGCGTCGATCCCGCCTCCAGCGCCTGGATCCACCGCCGACTGCTCCTGTCGGACTCGCCCAGCCCCAATCCCGCCTCCAGCGTCTAGATCCGCCGTCGACGGCTCTTGTCGGTCTCGTCCTGCCTCGATACAGCGGCTCTCTCCCTCTGCCATCGTCTGGCTTCATCCCCTCCAGCCGCCACCCTCCGGCTCCAGCCCCATGGCTCCAAACTTGCGCTCCTCCAGTGACCCCGCTCCAGATACTGTTGTAGACGCCCTTAGCCATCGCGTGGAGGCTTAAGAGCAACTTGTCGCCTCCATGCATGCCTCTCTCCTTGCCCTCCATTCCAGGATTGACTCCCTCAAAGCATCATCTGCCGCCTCCGCCGCTTCTGACTTTGGCTCGCCCGCGGACGAGGGCTCCCTCCTTGGCGCCATACAAGCGAGGCCCCCGCCCGAGCTGCCATCCCACCCGACTCCGGGCCGCTCTGCTCTCTCCCTCGACATTCTGTCTTTCATCAGCATTGACCCGATGAGTTTGGATAGCGAAGGCGGGACAGTACTTTGACCTCAATTTCACGCTGGAGCAGGACAAGGTGTCCACCGTTCTTGTCGGTCTCGATGACTCTGCGCTCCACTGGGCTCGGAGGCTCCGTCAATCTAACCAATCCCTCTCCTGGGCCGAGCTCAAACATGAGATGATTTGGCGATATGACACCCGTTACTCCGGCTCCTCCGCTATCGAGCAGCTTTGCGGCGTCCGCCAGGCAGCGCCTGGACGACTACATTGATGAGTTTGTCTCCATGGCCACCCACGTTCTCGGCCTTCCGCCAGACCATTACCTAGGATTCTTCATGCAGGGTCTGCTGCCACAGATTCGCTCTCGTCTCCGCACGCACCGCCTTCGGACGGTCGCCGACGCCCTTGACTTGGCGCGTTTGGTGGCGGCCGACCTTTCCCCTAGACCTCTGGCTCCTCCGACAAGCCGCCCCCCTCCGCAGAAACCTTGGTGTCCACCCTCCCCGGCTCCTCTGCCACGCCCTCCGCATGGGGGACCCCGCCCAGGGCGGCCCTCGGCCCCTCATCGCCTCTCAAATAGTGATTACAATGAGCTCCGCAGTAAGGGCATGTGTTTTCGGTGTCGCCAACCCTACTCCCCCGACCATGAGTGATCCGTAAAGGAGTTCCACGCCATCATTAGCGACAGCGACCCTGAAATTACTCTGGCTGACTTTGAGGCCTTGGAGCTTTCAGCGGAGGGTCCTCCATTCGATATCGCCACGGCTACATTCCACCGCTTGGAGTTATCTTGTGTCTCGGGGGGCGGACTCTCCGAACCGCAGACCATGAAGTTCCCGGGCACGCTTCATGATCGCCCGATCAGTGTCATGGTGGACAGCGGCGCAAGCCACGACCTTATTTCCGAGCGACTGATGCAGCAGCTCCAACTTTCCGCAGTTCATTCCCAGATTTTTTGATCCGCCTTGGCGATGGATGACACAGACCGACGCAGCGTCATTACCCTGTCGTGACTCTCTATGTGGGGTCCTGTTCCGTGACCGCGGACTTCTCCGCGTTCAGCCTCGCCGATATCGACGTCATTTTGGGGGTGGCTTGACTTCGCACGCTTGGCGAGGTGCGCATCAATTGGTCAACTATGTCCATGCAGTTTCTCCACGAGGGTCGACCGTGTCACCTCGACGGTGACTTGTCTCTCCTCTGCTCTCAGGTCGCCCCCTGCACGATCCAGTAGACCACGGAAGCCAACCTTTCTGCGGGGTTGCCGCCCCCCCTCAGGACCGTACGATGTGCCTCCCCCGTCCCCACCGGACCATCCGGAGTTTCCCACCGCGCTCGACGACGTCGTCCAGCCTCTGACAGCACTACCACCGGCCCAGTCGACCGACTGCACCTTTTCCCTCCAGCCAAGGCCCCGGCAGTTTCAGCGCGGTCGTACCGTTCTGATTAGGTGCAGAAGGATGGACTCGAAAATCTGGTGCAAGTGATGCGAATGGGGGGCCTCCTTTGTCCCGGGGCGCACCCTTTTTCTAGTCGTTGACTTCCAGTCCGGAAGAAGGACGACCTGTGGCGCCGTACTACCCCGCCAAGCTACTTGTTCACCGCTACCACCTTCCGGGGGTGTATACTTTGCAGGAGACCCATGGTAACACATTACCCGCCCAACGTTCGAAGCCACGGGATTCCTCCAGGGCTACTCCGACCACCAGTTCGTTGACTACTGCCTTGAGGACAAGGCATATTTTTCAGATGGCGGCATTGTTACGGTCGCGCACGCCAAGACAAGTTCACGCGCAGAGGAACGTGACGGATGCTAGTCCACCGATTAAGGAGGAGACCGTTGATGCTCGACCTAGGGATTGTTTTCATTTTGATGTCGTTTTGTCTTACGCTGTCCGCAGACCGGATATTATTATTCGCACCCCCACGGCTATATAAGGGGAGTATGCTTGAATTAGTTTTTTTATCTTGGATGAATGTTAAGGTTTAGGGTTGTTCCCTAAGTTTCTTCTCAACCCTAATCCCTTTCTTCACCCTCACCTCCGCCGGCCCTTCCCCTTGCCGGATTCTTCCCCCGGGTACGTAATAGATACCTTGATTAATAAAAAAGGGAAACGAAACTAGAAAAATAAAAAATAAATACATAGAAATGCCAGTGAAACCTGAAGCACCAACAAAAAAAGCATAATATAAAACAAGGGGGGAAAAGGAGACGGGAGATAAATCTAAAAGGTGTAGCATTAGACAAAACGAATAAATCATCCATCTTTGACATTAAGGGTTCGTTTGGCGCGGCGTTTTGGCCGGGCGTTTGGGGAAAACGCCGTCGGACGGCTGGACCCGCCGCGTCCTGAAAAACGGGGCAAAAAGCCCTGTTTAGATCCCCCCCTCCCGCCCTCCGGTTCGAATGCTGCGGGTGGAGCCGCCGCTTGCTCCCGCCACCGCCGAATCAAACGAAGCCTAAATTTCAGTTGCACTTTAGCCTACACAAAAGTAGAGAAAATAGTTCAGGACTGCTTTTATGTAACTTGGAATATTTGATAATGTTCTAGCTATGTAGCATTATACGCTTAGTATAAATCTTGGGCTCCTCCAACTTAAAAACTAGTGTTACGTTGGAGACGCCCAGAAATTATATTAAATGCACAAGGCTGCATTAGTTTCCCAATGTGGGAGCATTCTCAACACGACCTATAAGTTGGCAAATCAAGAAAATGATGTCCCAAAATCATTTTGATTTATTGATATATAAGGAATTTCAAGAGGTGATTCCTTTGAGATCAAGATATATGGCGTTCAAATGAATAACTAGGCTCAACAGGTATGAGCTATTCAGATTCAAGATTAGAAGTGTATTTAATTTGCATTCAAATATAGACCTAAGCTCTAGTGTACATATAAATTCAGGTTCATATATAGATAGCCGTTTAGATTCAAGGAAGAATTAAAACACACAATCCGTCAAACTCAGCGTTCAGATTTACATTAGATAACCGTTTAGATCAAATTCAGGAATGCATGTTCAGATTTACATTTAAACTCGGTGAAGAATCAAAGTATATCTGATAGTTTTTTTCGCATCTAAAACATTATCAGGTGGTCTATCAACTAGAGCATCCTTGATACGATTACGACCTTTTGGGCCTATGGCCTCCTCGCCAAGCACCGTCACTGTAGTCCCGCACATGTCATTTGGTCTATGTTGTAACGTCCTAAATATGATGAGAGCGGTCTGATGAGGGCAGGGAGTGTAGGCGGGGAGTGTTCTTTGAGCAGTGAAGCCCAAGCAAAAAAACTCCTGACATGCTTCTAGGATGATAGGCTACTAGGTGAAGGAGGTGCAGAAATGAACTAAATCTCACATCAAAATTGGAAGAAAAATTGTTGGACTTCAAGTAATAATTCATAACTCTAAATATCATAGACGCCTTTTCGAAGAAATTGGTAAAGTTGTGATGGAAACTCCATAGTGACACATGCTCTGATGTGAGTAGTCCTGGGATGGGCGACCTCCTAAAAAATGCTCATAGGCCACCTGTGAAAATAGGAAAAAACCGTGCGGTTTAGCACAGTATGAGTTGGGTTTGAACCAAAGTGAACAATACTTCTAAAATTGTGAGGGTTGGGTCGTTATATATGTAGTCATATGAAACATTTCTTTAATTTCATGTATGTCCGCTCCCACATATATAAGTGAGTGAAGGGGAGTCTTTTAGAACAAATTGAATCAGTCTTATTTAAGCTTTCATAGGATAGTTGCCTCTTAGAGAGATCCTGGCCTCACTGATATAGTGTATCTTGATTCGTATTAATCAATTTAATATGTTGCATTCTGTTCGACGATAGCGTGTATCTATTAACTGGTCTGACCTGCTGCCCACTTAGGGTTCAAATTTGAACCCTAATTAAATATTCCTTTTGTTTACAGGCTCTATTTGGTAGCCGCTACTAGTTCCCATGCGCTTGAAATCCCGTCTCATCCTTTCCGCACAATTTCGCTGACTGCAGCAATGAAACGAATGGCATCTGAGCACAGTCTTCCCAGTGATGTGGTAGTTTGGTCGTCGTTCTTGGAAGATCGCTCGATACATGACTTCGATCGTCGTCCACTTACAACCCACATAAGTCTGGCCAGGAGGAAGAGGGACAAGATCACAAGTTTGATTGGCCCAGAGAGCAGTCATTTCCTCATCCATAGCCGCCTGCCACCCCGGATGCTTAAGAGCTTCCTACAGAGAAGTAGAGTGTAAATAGACGACAAAGAGGTTGCAAATTTGTGAAGCACCGGAGAAAGGCAATGGATTGAGACGTAATTCGACAAGGGGTGAGCAGTAGAAGCCAGGGTCGACATATATCGTGATCCCCATCACTCCATTTAACCGGTTACAAATCAGGTTCGTAACAGAGGTTTGGTTGTTCCTTTTTTTTGGTACACAACTAAATTTCAAACGAATAATTCAATTAACTCTCCATGTACAGAATTTGATGGTGATTACCTACTGAATAGTTTTCATAAAGTTTGGTTTCCGCCATTTCCACGCACGCCCCTGCCGCAACACAATTCGACTGGAATCTGAGTCGTCTTCCCAGCAACCCGCTTCTTCGTCGTAGTTCTTGGCAGATCATACAAATTGTCATGCTCGCTCGATTCAGTCGCGATTCTACTGCTCCAACCCCAATAAGCCCAATCGGCTGCTTCGGTGCTCCGTCCACCATGATTGGCCTCGATCATCGCTAGCTCCCAGGGACGCATCAGGACACGGCTAGTTGATTCCAACTGCACCGCTCCATTCTCTCCTTCGACTCCACTGCTCCATGCCTACAACCCGTTCCATGGCAATCCACACAAATAAGGAAGCCTTCGCATCGGCCTCCACCAATTCACTCACCGGCCCCTCCATCGTCGCCCACTTACCAGCCCGTTGTTGACTACATGAGGGTTCCTACACCCTGTCGGGGACATTCAACCGGCCCACATATGTCAGATTAAGATTCAGGTATTTGACGACATTAACCCCCTCTGTTGGATCGCTCGCGTCGAACAGTTTTTCAATCTTCAATCCACCTACGTCAACCAAAAGGTCTCCATAGCAATTATCTATATGGAGGGCATTGCGCTTCACTGGTGTGTTGGGCACTCCAAAATGTCCATGATCTCTCATGACCCACACTGAAGCAGGAACTGCTCTACCACTGTGACGCACGTCAAGCGGGCAATGCTTAAGAGTCTCAGCTCCATTCACCAGTCAGGCGTCGTCGCGGCCTACATCGCCAAGTTCATCGAGATTACCATGCGCGTCACTGGACTCTCCCGGGACCATTACCGGTGGTATGTAATAGCGGGCCCGCTCCCCCGCATCAATGTGTGCCTTCGTGTCCACAACCTGTCTACTCTCTCTCGACATGGAGCAAGCTTGTTACCTCGATGAGGAACTCTACGAGGCCAACCCTCCATCCTCTGCTTGGCCACCCCACCAACTCTTACCACCGTCGAAACCTCAACCACAACTCCATCGCCAGGATCCCCCGCCTCCACCTGGACCTTCGTTAATCGGTATGTTGCCACCTCTGCCGGTTCCGCCACTGCCAGCACCACCACCACCTCAGCATTTATTTCACCTGAAGTACCTCGAGTTTCTTAGGAAGAGCCTCTATTTTCGTTGTCAGGAGCCGTTCTCACCCGTAGACATGCACTCTTAAGGACTTGTGCTTGTTAATCAGTGGCAAAGACGATGATCCTAACTTCGCTGACTTGGATCTTCTGACGCTCGAGGTGACCCCTACGGGTCTCAACCTTGAGGACAAGGTAAATTTTTAGGATGACTGTTTATACAATAGCGACCCCCTGGGCCCACAGCCACCTCACCAAGCATTGTCACCGCGGTCTTGCGCATGTCCTTTGGTCTATGTAGCCCCAAGAGACATTTTTGTAATTTCATCTATGCCCACTCCCGCATATATAAGGGAGTGGAGGAGAGTCTTTTAGAGCTCCTTGGATCATTGTCATGTTTAGGCCGTCATAAGAGAGTTGACACTTAGAGGGATCCTGCCCCGAAGAGTTTGGGTATTGAGCATGTCTTGATATATTGTATCATGATTCATATTAATCTACTGCATTTCGTTTGACGGTATCTATCAATGCTAAATACAACTAGGATTGACCTAAGTTAATATTATTGATGATGTTTATTTATAAGATACTCAATAAAGTGTGGATAATGTTAAAAACTTGTTTCCCTAAAGATACTAGATTACTGATAAACTAACTCAAATTACTGATAAACTCAAACTACCGACAAACTTAATATACACCCCAACAGATAAAGAAGACAACATATTTCTGTTTTCAGAAGCAACAGACATTGATTCCATATCACCCTTCATATACACAATTTAATACTAACTGTACTGTTTTTTTTTTCATTTATTTGAAAAGTGGGCATCTTGGTCAAGAAAAGTCCTTGTTTCCACAGTAAATGAGTGATAGGGAAAAAAAGCAAGTATGATTAATAAATTTCGCTAATAAGCAAAGATAGTGCAGCAGCAGTTTGAATGATGGGTTGGGGAAAGTGAAGAAATACATATGTTTGTCATCAAGGGGTCTTCTTTAAAGGATAGAGAAGTATAAACCAGGAAGTAAACCCACTTTTCCCTAATCATAAGGTTTTACATGGCTAGTGCAATTAATTAGAGCCATCCTTTTTGATGGACTCGAGGTAAATACTAAAATATTCTTGAGTTAAATAATTTTTCATCCAACAAGAAATGGAAAGTAATGATGGTAGAGGAACACACCAAAACCACGGTGTATTAAAGAACATTTTGTAGCCTACAACTAGAGACTTCCCTAAAGATGTAAGATGGAGAAAATCAGTAATAAACCTTTCTCTCAAGCGAAGAAACTCTTTGATGATATTCATCACGAAGCGCATCAATATCTGCCTCTGTTGCTTTCCTCTGCAGTATAAAGTACAATGGTTATTCTTATAAACTCTACTATTATGAAATTATAATAAAAAATAGACATGATGCATAGGTTTAAATGAGACCCAATCAAATTTCGAATGAAAACATGTCCACTCAAGTTATTACTACCTATAATACCCATGTTCAAAAACCATTTGTTCACAATGATTTTTAAACCTGGAAATAAATAGACATTACATATCTTCCTATACAACAAATAAGTATGATTGTATTGAAATGGCTTCCAATGCTAGAAAGACACTATTTTAAGGTTTTGTAAGCTTCCTGGAAAACATGACCCAGAAATGCTTCTTTAATGACAAAAGAACAAAGTAAATCATAAACAAGCATACAACAATATGTACAAGAATGGGCTCCAAAAACTCCGTTTGGAAGAGGGCGGCTCCACTTGGGAGAGGTGCCAATGGCTCCAATGGAAAGTGATGCTCAGGTGAGAAAGGAAGCTCCCAATCTTCGGTGGGAAATGGAGCTAAAAAAGGAGTTTTTGATTTTTCCCACCGCACCACAACTCCAAATGGAGTTTTACGAAACACACCAATTTCTCCAGTAGCATTTTTTATCCCAGCGAAATGGAGTTAAAACACCCAAACAAATAGGGACAGGTAAAATCAGTGTATCAATTCAAGCAACTACCTTTAAATCCTCAACCGTAGACTTCAATTGCTCATTTTCATTCATAAGTTTGGCAATTTCATCAGCTTTAGCCTGATCAAAATAAATAGAACATGGTAAATTGTTGGAATACATAATATATAACCATAGCATTAAATACAACAGAACAGAACAAAATGTATAATCATTGGCTGTGCCAAGACCTTTGAGCAGTTTGGTATCTATACTCTACAGAAGATCTCTGAAGTTCCTATCATCTTTAAAATGAATTCAAACTCAAAAAAGAAATGCTCAATTGAAGAAAAGATCTCCAGCAGTAGGGATATGATCACCTTTGCCCAAATTCTAAGATAATGGAAATTCTAAAAAGTAATATGACGTTTGTCTGTACATAGGGATACCGGACGCAATATTGCCTAATGAATACAGAAGAACCTGTTAGACACACTTATCTGACTGGTCACGGCATGGATTTAATCTAGATTATTTGGAAGAATGCGATCACTAAACAGAAAATTTAAAATTTCTTGATGATGAATTAGGAGTGAAACTACCCCTCATTTCATTTCAATAAAGTCTCCACATAGCACTCTCGAAATAAGGAAATGGATTCATGCATTTCCAGTTCTAGAACCCAGTTTCGCGCCTTCTCTCAAGCAGTTCATACAGACCAAAAAGGCTCTAAGCTCGAGAAAGAGAAATGATGCTTCTCTAATAGACTGTTAAGATTTAGACTAGGATTATGTTACGGGCTAACCCCAAGAACGTCGGAGAGTCGTCGGAGGAGCAGACGGAGACGGGGATGACGGAGGAGAATACTGCAGAGCCATAAGCGCAGCTGACTAAGTAGGGTGTGCTCGGAGAGAGAGAGCTACCACAATCTCTTTACGAGGGGCAAGAAGAAAGACCCATGCATGCCTTTCATTCCATCCTCATATGCCTTTAAATAGGCTTTACAAGACAAGACTCTTAATGACCTACTCCTAACAACCAATAACATTTAATAAAGGATAATTAATAAAAGACAACATGCAATGACTCTGACAATAAAAGACAACTACATAATCGGGCTCGAAGCCCATAACAGATTCCTAGCGATGGAAGGCCAATGAGAAAAGGTAAGGCTGCCCTCATCAAACAAGAAAATTGTGTTTGAAACATTAAAGAAAATCCACAACTCCGAGAAAAAAAGGCTACACTAACCCCTCCCCATGCTGCAATGACGGAAGCCTTGTTCCCCTTTAGCTCAGGTAAGCATTATATTTACAGTAATTAACAGCTTAAGAGCCAAGAAAAAAGCCAAGTAGAGTTTTTTGACAACTGAATACATGCTTATAAATGGGACAAGATTTTGTTGTAAGGCATTATCCCCAATTTTCTTCACAACCATAAATAAGGCATATCAGCATATCCTATCGGCTTCAACTTCTAACCTTCTCCCTTGACATAGTCATTATTTTGATGCAACCGCACATTCCCGCTCTTCAAAATTGTATTTTAATCTGTAGCAGTCGAGCCTCTCTTTGTACTTTATAATGGATACTCTATGAATGTTGATGTCAACGGTGGAGAAATCGCTAAGGTTTGAGAGAGGAACGGGGAGACATTGCTTAACAACGGCATTGCATTGCACATTAATACGAGAGAGATATAATCGGAAGACAAGTTTCTGCCAACTCTTGGAGGTTGGGTCCTCCAAAGAACTTCTCTCACAAGAGAGCATAAACAAAAAGATCCAAAAGATATACATACCCTCATACACCCCTCCCCCTTATATAGATGAGGGATGGCACACATAATAAGAAAGTACAAAATATATTAATTAATATAATTAATTAAATTAATATCAATTAATATTAACTAATTAATCACAAAAGTATATCCTTGCAAATGAGCTTCCATATGCACTTTCGGTGGCTCCTCTGAGGGGGTCCGCTCGGACGGATCCTATTAGTAACATTATGCCGCCCTTGAAAATCGATCTTGCCCTGAAGGTCGAGTCGTCGAGAAGTCTTCTTAAAAGTAGCGGCAGATAATACGAATATTTGTCTGGGCCTTTAATGATGTTGGAGGCATAGAGAAGTTGGACTACAGGTGGATGTCGATGTCGCGGGGAAGGGAAGAGATAATGCTTGGTATAAAATGGCAAAAGAGAGGTGGGTGATCAATGGGTGAAATTGTAATGCCCGCGGATGAAGGTGTGTGTGTGTGTGGGGGGGGTGGGGGGGGGAGGGAGGGGCAATATAGGTATAAAGGGCAGCCCGGTGCACAAGGCATCCTCGCGGAGCGAAGGTCCGGGGAAGGGTCCCACCACAAGGATGAAATGTAGGCAAACCTTACCTTGCATTTTTGCAAGAGGCTGCTTCCAGGACTCGAACCCGTGACCTCAAGGTCACACGGCAACACCTCAACCGGTGCGCCAAGGCTCCCCTTCAATTGGCAATATAGGTATGGGAAGAAAAAAGCAAAAGATGACAGCCCATGTGGGGTCTAAGAGGAGAGAGAGAGAGAGAGAAATTAGGGAGGAAGGGGGCAGAGGCGAGTGGGGCTAGATGCCAGACGGGATGGCCCGGTTTCTTTGCCATAAAAGGCAAAGCTACCAGGGGAGGCGCGGATGGAGCTCTAGAAGGGTGACATGGAAAAAACAAAGCGATGGGGATGAGGGGAGAGAGCAAAGGAGCAGTGTGCGGATTGTGGCGAAGATGGGAGAAACCAAGCAATGGAGCTGGCATAAGAGGGGATCGACAGTACGTCAGAGAGAGGGAAGGCGTCGACGGCAGCGGGGCCGTTGGGTGACGTGAGATAGCGGGTTGCTCGTCGATGGAGATGGAGGTGCGGGGATGGGAAACTGGTAGGAGTCGTGGCCAGAGACTGTGTTGAACTGTGGGACGTCTATGACCATCGGCGGCAGCGGCGGAGGGCCCCTAGGGGAGGCGACTGCATCCTGCTCGCCTGGTATTTCCTTGACAGTCGAGAAAGGCGAGTGGGAACGAGGATGCGCGGTGGGCTCAAGAAACCCATGTGGGTCACGGGAGAGGGACGAGTCTGGATGGGTGATTTTGTGTTACAAGCGGACGATTAGGGCAAGAGGGATACGTTGGGTCGTATTTCTCTCCAATTTCATTAACTCAAAGATAGTACAAGCATAAGTCCAAGGATATGACACCTCCCCGTATATATAGGAGGGTCCAAAACATAGGGCGACAAAATAGAACCCCCCCCCCCCAAGGAAAATACACAGAACGAAATAACGGAAATAATAATGTCATAAGTTGGTCGTCCATCCCGTCCTCAAGCCGCGCCCAAATCTCGTGTGCATCTCGTGTACACCCGTGCATAGCGCTTGCCGATGATGGGGTCTTCCACACTCGTATCAACGCCCCTGGGTTCCACAGCGACCTTGTCATCAAGGTCGAAATCCGGAAACTGGGCCTTCATCTCCTTCACCAGGTTCCACCTGGCCTCCTCGGCTGGTTGGTCCTTCCACTGGATGAGAACCTGTCGCACTGGACAAACTTGAATGTCTTCGATCCGTGACCTCAAAACCGCAGTCGGCTAGTACCGAGGGATCGAATTAACCGATAATCCGTTCGGTAATGTAACCTGGAGGGGATGATCCCCCAATGCCTTCTTCGGCTGGGAGACGTGGAAAACGGGGTGGACACAGCTGTCGGTGGGTGGTTACAAGCAGTAGGACACATCCCCAATTTTTTCTAAGATCAGGAAGGGGCCAAAATATCGTACCGAGAGCTTGGGATGTAGATGGACGGCCAAGGAGCTCTGCATGTGTGGTCGCAGTTTGACGAACACTTTCTCGCACGGCGAGAATATCAACTCGCGGCGGTGACGATTGGCCAACTGGATCATGCGGTGCTGGGCATGTGCAAGATGGTGCTTCAGTTGGCGGAGTCCCTTGTCCCGGTCCAGGAGGTCGGCGGCCAAGGCTTGTACTTGGCATTATTTGGGTAGGCCGCACGGTATCAGTGGTAGTGGACTCTCATAGACCGCCTGGAAGGGGGTGACACCTGTGGCAGACTGATAGGGCGTGTTGTACTTGTACCATAATTCGGCTCATGCGATCCACTGGGTCCACTGTCGAGGCTGCTCAGTCGCAAAACATCACAAATACGTTCGCACGCAACGGTTGAGGACCTTCGTCTGCATGTATGTCTGCGAGTTATACGCGGTGCTGAACCGCAACTTGGTGCCATGTAGACGGAACATCTACCAGAAGAAGCTCATGAATACTGGGTCGTGATCGCTAACGATGGAATGGGGAAAACCGTGGAGGCAGACCACCTCCCCAATGAAGATCCTTGCGACTGAGCAGGCGGTGTAGGAATGTTGAATAGGTATGAAATGATCGTACTTGGACAGGCGGTCCACCACGACGAGAAGGCAATCATATCCCTGAGAACAGGGCAGGCAGGTAATGAAGTCCATGTCAATATCTTCCCAGACCAGATCGGGCACGGGTAGGGGTTGGAGCAGACCGGACGGTGCGAGAGTCCGGTACTTGGCCTTCTGGCATGTCAGGCAGTTTGACACAAACTGTTGCACGGTCTGCATCATGCCCCGCCAGTATAAGTTGGCAGCAAGTCGTTGGTACCTATGATAGGCGTCGGAATAGCCCGTCGTCGAGGTAGCATGAAACTCATGGAGCAGGCGGGGGATCCAAGATGACGACTCCGCGACCACAAGACGATCACGATAGTAGAGATGGTCTCCAACCAGGCGAAAAGGGGGGGTGATCCCGGATCTCCTTTCAAATCTTGTATCATGGTGGAATAGTGAGGGTCCCCCTGTACCTCTGCCTGAAGGGCACCCGCATCCCGTCAGCGGGCATGGGAGACCGCCGCCAAGGTCCCAACATGCTCCCTGCGGGGCAAGGCGTCGGTTGCGGTGTTCGTACACCATGTCTTGTACTTGATGGAGAACTGGTATCTAAGGAATTTGGCAATCCAAAGTTGTTGTGCGGGATTCGCGACCTTCTGACACCACAAATGGCGCAGGCTGCGGTGATCTGTGTGCAACACGAAGGGCCGGCCAAGAAGATAGGGTTGTCAATGCTAAATGGAGAGAACAAGTGCCCGAAGCTCGTTGTCATATACAGATGTCACCTCTCGCTGATCGGTGAAGGCCTTGCTGAAATAGGCGATGGGCGAGCTCACGGAGAGGCAAGATCTTCGGCAGTCCTAAAAAACACGAGCCCATTCCGAGCAACCACAGCAAGACCTCGCCAAGCAGCGAGGTCGTTGCGCGCGCTAAAAACCAAACATTACAAAAATCATAGCAAGGCAAAACAATAATAAATGGAATGTATAAAGTCAGGTCGCAGTTTTATTAAAAATATTATCATACATAGTGTTACAAATTAAAAAGTTAAAAAAAATGAGGCCCTCAGGGCGCGAATAAATGGTAGTGGCGTTATGAGGCCGAGACGTGGATGGACCGCCAACCGAGATCGTGCACAGCTCTGAGTTCCTCCAGAGCCTTGTGCAAGTTCTCATTATTATGGCAAATATTGTTCTTGGTTCGCGGAATGTGCTTTGTCATCCTCGTCATGTCCCCGGAAGCACCCGTGCTTCTAGAGACCCGTGCAGGTCATCCTACAACAGCCTCTGGTGATGCTCCACCTCGGTCATCCGCCTCTCCAGACTCTGGATGTCGAAGTACTGCGCTCGCCACTCTCAAGTCGAGGCTCAAACTCCTCCACAAGGGCCAGCCGAGATTTGACCGCGACTAGGCGGCGATTCAGCTCGCACACAGCTAACGCCTTCAACCGCATATCGTGAGAAGTGATCATGGCGACCATGTGAGCCCTAAACTTGCCAAAAGATTCACCCAGATCCGTAAAGAACTTGTTGGTCGGCGAGGTGGCACGGCGGCGAGGCGGCTCTACGGGAGGAGCTGGATCTGAAAAAGTGTAAGACGATGAATATGCAGTTTTCTACTCGACAAGAGTGTCAAGTGCGGGTCGCCTACCTCGACGGCGATCCGGAGTCTCCCCGCCCCGGCGAGGAGAGTGAGCGCGAGAAGAATGATGGCAGGGTCTTGTAACTTCGCGGTCGTGACGGCGGCCTCGAGAGCAATGTTGAGGGAGAACCCCGCTAGGCTCGCCAACCTCGAAATGAGCTCGCACCACATGTTCCTTCCAGCGAGATGCGGGCTTGACGACGGGTACGCCAGAGGAGGTCGCGGCATCAGGAGCTCGCGAAAAAATTGGTAACGCGTCGGGACGGGTTCAAAAGTTAGTCGTAGCCAAGGCCTTGGCGGCCAGTATCGTACCCGCCCCCAAACCGGGTTGTCTCTTGCCTCGGCAGACGAGGTGGATTTCTTCTCAGCGGGCAACGTGATCTTCTCGTCAGCCATAGTCCAAGATACAAGTTTCAGGGGCTTAACCCCTATTTATAGGGAAGGGGGAGTCGAGATCCCTCAGCTCGGCAAATCGCAACTCGCCAAATAAGGGTTGTACGGTTCTTTCCAACCTCTAAGCGAGCTCGTAAAGAGTAAGGATTGTGTACAACCCGTATTTGACGAAGGGGCTCAAGCCTAATTATAGATCCCCAGATCTCGAGTGGTTGACCATTGACCAGAAAGGAGGACGTCATCAAAGACAGTGGAGCTCATCAGGAGCTCGGCAAGTTAGTGCATCAGCTCACTGGCGAGCTCCTCCCGAGCTCGTCTGCGAGTCCGCGCAGAGATCATCAGCTCGTCGGGGAGCTCATTCAGAGCGAGCTGGTGAGCTCGCTCAGCAGTCTCCAGCTCGCTCGCGAGCTCTTTTCCCAGACGGCCTACAGTTCAGTGAGGCTCTGGCGACCTCGCCCTCAGCAAGCCCGACTTTGGAGACCTCGCCTAAGGCACGGGGAATGGTTATTCGCAGACCATACCACCACCACCCCTTGTATTGCGACCCCAGGGCACAAGTAGAAGACACGTTGACCCCCCCCCCCAAGGTTCCCCTAGTTTTCATAGCTCGCCTCTCTTGTGCCTATCTCAGCTTTGACTTTAGGAGGGGAAGTTCCTATAAACTTCCGGGTGTGTGGCGGGACCTCCTCGCTGCAGCATGCGGGTCTTGTTTAAGATCGTCTGTAGTCCTTCGGGTTCTTCTTGTTGTGGTTTGCCTGAGTCGACCGTTGGATCGATAACCTTTGTTCACCCCTTGGTCCGAACTTTGTGAACTGGATTTTTACGGTTCCAATAACAAGACTTGGGTCATCATCCTCATAAACATGTTTGGGGCGTTGGAGAGCCCGAATGGCATCACTAACCACTCGTATAATCCGTCTTTGGTTTTGAAAGTCATTTTTCATTCGTCGCCCTCACGTATCATAATTTGATGATACTCACTTCCTAATTCAATTTTGGAAAAAACTTAGGCACCAGCTAACTCATCCAAGAGATCATCTAGGAGGGGAATAGGGAATTTATACTTCACGGTAATCTTGTTTATAGCCCTGTTATCAATGCACATGCGCCAACTGTCGTCCTTCTTAGGGGTAAGGAGGTGGGAACGGCACATGGGCTAAGGCTTTCTCGGATGAATTGCTACTAAATAAGCTTGTCTGCTTGCCGCTTTAACTCGGCATACTTAACGGGATTCATTCTATAATGTGGCAAGTTGGGAAAGATGCCCCTGGTACTAGATCGATGGTAAGTCGGATGTCCCTGGTAGGGGGTAGCTCATCAGGGAGACAGGGAGCTCGTCGGATAGGACATCTGTATACTCATCTAGTATATTATGGACGTAAGGATGGATAACGGGTTCGGTGGGGGACTCAAGGACTTGGGAGGCCACCACAACGTATATGACGTCGGCCCTACAACTCTCTCTCAAGAATTCTCCTGTGCTGATGAGCTGGAGTGGCTTCGACGTGCTAGTGCTCACCGAAGGAGTGATCTTTCCCTCGGGGGAGTCCTTGGGCATGGTCGGGACAAGGGTAATCTTGCGCCCTTTGTCGTAAAGGACACAAGTGTTTGATCTCCCAAAACATGTCACGTCTCGGTAATAGAGTC
The DNA here is from genome assembly GCA_033032865.1 of Dactylorhiza incarnata. NCBI lineage: Eukaryota > Viridiplantae > Streptophyta > Magnoliopsida > Asparagales > Orchidaceae > Dactylorhiza > Dactylorhiza incarnata. The sequence goes on along the minus strand of JAWHQI010000123.1, from coordinate 2,591,501 downwards.
AGGGTCTTCCCAGTAATATGTGTGCGACATCCATTGGGATCAAGTCACACCATATTTGGTCCTCAAAGAACGCTAGCCTAATCGAAACCAGGCATCTCTGGGTGACCTGAATCACGGTCTTATCGACCCAAACAACTCTATAAGGATGCGGGTGCGGCTCATGTAACACTTTCAAGCGTTTTAAGCCCTTCTGGGCTACAATGTTTACATAGCTACCATTGTCGATAGCAAGCTTGCATGCGCCACCCGCACTAGAGAAGTATGTGTAGAATATGGTCGTGCATCGCCAATCCTCATCGGAGCGAGGAGTATGGAGAAGGCGTTGAATGACTCCCATCTCTAATGCTCTCTCGGCATCGCTCTCCCATCCTTACTCCACGGTCGCGACAACATCCTCCGCAGGGGTCTCATCAACATCTGCACTAGCATCAATCTCCGACTTAATGAGTAAATTTCTTGTGGGGCAATGAGCCGCCACATGGCACCTACCTGAACACCTAAAGCACTGAATCCCACTAGGCTTGGCATTTGAAGGAATGATCGCCTTCCCTTTCGTGTCGATGAGGGCACGAAAAGGAGTGGGAGCAGCCAAAGACGGGGGAGCGGGCTTCCTAAAAGTCGAGCCATCTGGTCGAGATACAACATTTCGGGGGGCAGATGATCGAAGGTATTGCTCGTGTTCCAGAGCCATATGATAAACCTGTTCGACCGTCTCTAACCTATGAGGAATCAGCTCGCGACGGATGTCCGCTCTCAAACACGACCGAAAACGGGAAGCAGTAGCAGTGGCATCTTCGTGGAAGTTGCTTCTCACAACAAGTTCATCGAATCGTGTCATATACTCTGCTACAGAGTGGGTGCCCTGTCAGAGAGCGGACAATTGGTCAAGTAATTGATTCTGATATGATGCAGACAGATATTTCTCTTTCATCCTTTGCTTCATTTCAGTCTATCTTGTGATGGGATAGTATCCATCTCACTCCAGAGACCGCTCAAGACTAGTCCAATAAATCTTCGCCTGTTCTTGGAGCTGCATCTTCATGAATCTAACGCGACGCTCATCGATCATTTCAAACAAATCAAAATAGTGATACATGGCCATCAAAGGTGGGGGCATCGACGCGGACACGACGATTGATATCATCCTCGGTTGGGGCAGTCTGACGGGGAACCGGTGGGTACTCATCATAGTCAAGCCGAGCTTGTGGAGGAAAACGCTCTCTACGTGGTTGAGGTTGCGGCGACCGATACTCATCCTGAGGGTGAAGCGGCCTAATAGGTGCGACTCGGGGACGGTGATCATAGACAATCTCAGGGTTCCGCCTCGCAGGGCGTAACAGGTCTCTAGCTGGAAAATCTTTAATCAAATAGTTCGGGTTGGATAAGGGTATCATGATCCTCGTCCAAATGACCATTTCTAAACCTAATCGTCTCATGTGGCCTTGGGTGGATTGACCAGACTCTGTGATTTTCTAAGGTCATTACCCTAGTAGTCAAAGTAGCGACCTCATCTTTTAAATCATCAAGTCTAGTGTTGATCCTATCAAATCGGTCTAGTAAGAAAATTTGAAGGTTAGTCATGGACATGTCCGCGTTCGAGCTAGCATAATGGCGGCTTATGATGTTTGTGCCTAACATGGACGTCTATATGGCATGTCGCTAGTCCGCTACAGAACATAAAGTGGCTCAACCTGGGCTTTGATACCAATTGATGTATGGTAGACCGGTGAGTGTGTTCTGACACTTAAAACACAATGCTTAGGCTTCATTTGGCGCGGCGTTTTGCTCCGGTGCATTTTCCCCAAATGAAACGCCGCTCTTTTTTTTATTTGGTATTCCGCCTCCCATTCTCAAAGCCGGCGTTTCGATCCTTAAAGAATTCCCCCAACCGCAGCCGCTACCCCGGACCTCCAGTCCTCAGCGTTTTCAGCGCGTGAAAAAAAATCCAGAGCTGGTGATGGCGGCGAACACGGCGAACTCATCCCCATCTACGGCGAACTCTTCTCACCATCCGCATGGGCGTCCGCACCCTCATCTTCATCGTCGGCGCGGATCTAGCCCGCGAAGCGCTCATAGAAAAAGGCATGCTTTTTGTCAACCGCCCCGCCGAGAACCCCACCACAGCTGCAACATGGTCTCCGGTATGATCAGCTCCGTCCGTCTCAGAGAATTCCATGATGTCCGCCGCGCCATAATGGACCGCTTCATCGACCGCATCCGCATCCACTTCCGTCGGAGATAGAAGAGAGCATGGCGGAGGCACAGCACGGCGGAGGCACAGCACGGCGGAGGCACAGCACGGCGGAGGCATGGCACGGCGGAGGCACGACGAAGGATCGGTGGAGGCGTTCAGAAATAAGTATATAGTATAAACAATACCATTATATTAATATTTATTTTTTTCAATTAATTATTTTCAACAATTTATATAATAGAAATATATATAATTAGAAAATATATAGATTAAAAAAATAATTAAAAAACTATATAATAGAAAATATTTTATAATAAAAAATATTTATAAAATGTCACCGCTGTTTTGCCAAACGGTTCTCCGTTCTGAACAGTTTTGCAAACACAGACTACCCAAATAGAACTTCATTTCCAGCAACCAGTTTCCAACAGCTCCATTTACAAACCTGCATTTACAACAACTCCTTTTACAACTGCAGACGCTCTCCCAAATGAAGCCTTAATGGTGGTGAGTATGCAAGGTGGACTTGTGACCATTACGTGTGTGTACTGAAATTAAAATGGCAAGTATTATTAACACTTTAATAATGAAATCAAAAGATTTAGTAAAATATTCAGCAGCTCGCAAATATAGTGAAAAGGAGCGAGTCTAGATCTTCCACTTGGAGTGCACAAGTAAGAATACTAAGCAATTGAATCCCACAATCAATACTGATTAAGTAGAAAGACAAACAATTACAAAATAAACTCCACTAAACAATACAAACATTCATAGTGCACAATATAGGAACCACCCGAATAAAATTATAAGACTTACAAGTATTAGGGTTGCTTTGAGGTGCTCGGTGGATGTGAAGAGGTGTCTGGCGGGTGCGGGGGTAAATAAAGAAAGGGGTATGGGCTGGAAGTGTAAAATGCGGTGGATATGGAGCGGGGAAGTGAATTTGGCAGTGGGAAGGGGCTGACCAGCAGGGTTTAACAGCGGGGAGATGCTGAATGGTATGATTTTGGAGTGTGGAGAGGCTGGAATGCTGAAATTTGAGGTGAGGAGGATCGGGTTTGCTGCGGGGAGGTGTTGGAGAATGTATTTTAGAGTGTAAAGGGGCGGGAAGGCTAGGATATGCAGCGGGGAGAAAAGGAGAGGCACGAATCTGGGCTTGGGAGAGCTGGGGAGGTGCGGAAATGAGATCACGGGAGGTATTTTGGAGCAGGAAGGGAAGGGGAGGCTCGGCTCTTAGGTTTGTATGCAATTTGTTGTGATTCATTGCCTCGTAGATCGAAATCTTGGTTCAGCGTACCGGACAAAAGTTTCTTTTGAATGTACGTCGATGAAGATTGCTCGTCACTTTAAAGGTGAGTAGTTCACCTTAAGTCTTTTAAGAGAATAGTATTTGTTATCAGTTGTGGACCCAGGAGTATTTTCATATGTGGGTGATCACTAAAATAATGTCAAAAAAATAATCGACAAATATGAGAAAATGGCTATAATATTGCAAAAAAAATCAAAAGTTTGACATTTTTAAAGAAGAAAATAATATTGCTTACTTATTTACAATACTTATCTTCGATGTTTCATGTTCTGAAAGCATTTCCTGAAAAAAAATTGTCAATGGTAGAAAATATCTTTTTCAATGTATTTCACTAGACAAGTATTCATCCAATCATCTACAGTCTAATTGTGCAATGATGTTTTCATAATTTTCATCGTAAAAAAACTCTTTCTACAGTTGCATTTGCAACAGGTAATAGTAGTGTCAGCTTCACGAGCAAATACATCAATGGGTAAAGAACATCATTTTTCAATTCAACTAACTTTAGAGCAAATCCTTCAAGCCCTTTCACAACTGAGAATTCCCCGCTCAAGCGAACGTCTAAAATATAACTTTCAACTTGATTATCAAGTTCCATTATGTCAATTAGAGAAAATTCCAACGAATAATGTTCAGTGAGTCACATAAATTTTTGCTTATCAAATACTGAAAATTCAATATTTGGATCTAAACATGTCATATAGAAAATGGCTATATTTTGCAAAAAAATCAAAAGTTGGACATTTCGAAAGATGAAAATAATATTGTTTACTTGCTTACAATACTCATCTTCGGCGTTTCATGTTCTGAAAGCATTTCATGAAATTTTTGTTGTCGATGGTAAAAAATATATCTTTTTCAATATATTTCATTTAACAAGTGTTCCTCCAATCATCTCTCGCCTGATTGCGCAATGATGTTTTGATAATCTTCATCGCAAAAAAAAAAAACTCTTTCTACAATTGCATTTACAACAGGTAAGAGTAGTGTCAGCTTCACGAGCAAATACACCAACGGGTAAAGAACATTCTTCTTTAATTCAACTAACTTTAGTGCAAATCCTTCAAGCCCTTTCACATTTGAGAATTTCTCGCTAGAGCGAACGTCTAAAATGTAACTTTCAAGTCGATTATTAAGTTCTATTAGGTCAATTGGAGAAAATTCCAACGAATAATGTTCAGTGAATCGAATAAATTTCTACTTATTAAATACTGAAAATTCATTTCTGGATCTAAACATGTCATATATAAAAGCAATTCGGTGTTCACTTCGTCAAAGCAACTATTTAGCTCAGTAAGTTGTGATTAATGACTGCATAAAATAATTCTGCACGATACAAGTGAAGGTTCATATTGTCTTCATATTTACATTTTAATCTCCCTCAAGCTACAAATTTGTCTTTCATATTTGGAACAATAATGTCATGTTTTTTTACAAAAGAGAGTTATTTCATTTAATAGAAAATCGCATCTATTGTCCTTCATTGCTTGTAGTCATTTCTTGAAAACTTTGACAAGAGTCATGAGCCTGTTATAATTGATCTTGTTTGACGAATCATACTGTGTAGACTTCTTATGCGGCAAGATCTTATACAAACCAATTTCTCTTAAGGGCAAATTCTAACCGTTGACGACGTTCAAGGCGGATTATTATATCCGGTGGATGCTTTGGGGTGTGTGCCTAGTGGTGACCAAGTCATTTGGGCTTCCTCCTGCTGTTTATAATAGGAGTGGTGCTTAATGACATTTTCTTTTTTTTCTCGTGTTCTTTTCTAATAGACTATGCTTCTTCCCCCTTCTCAATAATGACCAAATTTTTGTATCTCTGCTGTGTAGAGACCTTCATAAGGTACAAAATTGTATAAAAACTATGAGATTTTGGCACGGTTTCAAGTTAAAACTATCAATCGGAGGATAGGCACAACACATAAAAAGAGCTAATCTCATATTCTACATGATCACTAGCAATTTGGTATGCAACTTCGTATATAATGAGATTATATATATATATCAATTGTGCCAAATTTCCTAGCCATAATGATGTACTTCATCGTATATCTCCGCCTGGAGAAGAGTACATGGAATCTCAAGGTATATAATAGCATGTTCTTGATGAAGAGGGTCAATGTGGTACTTTCTCATTCGTGTCACTAACTGAAGAGTAACTAAGATGATATTGTCTCCTCCTCATATCATTGTGCGAGGCAGAGAATCTCGAGAACAAGATCTGTTGACGCAGGACGAATCTATAGGCGGAATATCTGCGACCTAACCCTACATGCTATGCAAAGCCCGACGGATTAGTCACAAATTAGATAATAAATAATAATAACATCCCACGCAGATAATTCAAGACAAGACAGAATATTTTATTAGGGCGAAAACAAGCTTAGGCTTTCCTCCGCGTGGAGGGCCAAAGCAAGGGCGTGCGGCGAATAAATCCTGTAAATCACAATAGTAATCCAGAGCAAGCCACCACAGTACAATATATCCAAGCCAATACAGATATGCTGAAAATAATAATCCAATACAACAAAATCTCACCAAATAGTGGGTTGACCAAGGCACTGAAGAATCCGGCGCCGGAGATGCGTGTAGATCGGCGATCGAAGGTGGAACCGGAGGCGGAAAATAGCGTAGGTGGCTGTCCTTGGCGGTGGAAGATGAAATCGGACCAGAAATGGATGGATCCGGCCACGTAGGTATAGATCTGGGTGAGGAAGGGTAGATCCGACAATAAAAGGTCGGATCCGGGCTGAAAATCCCAGATCTAGGCTGATCCGGAAGTGGAAAAGGCTATGGAAGGTGGCTCCACGAAAGAAAGGTTGGCGGCAAGGGATTTAGAGTTGAGGGGAGGGGCGGTGGCTGTGAAAGAAGGAAGGGGTGGCTCCACGGGACGTGAGGGGGGGGCAAGCTGCTGCTGGGAATGAATGGGAGAGGGGCGGTGGTGACTCCTGGAGGTGGAGGAGCCGGCGGTGGGGGAGGGCAAGGTGGCTGGCGGCGGGTTGGCTGGGAGGCGCCTGAGGAAACTATATTAATGAACAGTGAATTTCATAAATGAACAGTGAACAAAAAGGTAAACAGGGCTTTGAAAACCTGGGCAGCAAACGGTGGGCTTTTGGGAGGTTGTAGAGGTTGCGGCAAGGGATTTTGGAGGGGGGGAATGAGGTCTAGGGTTAGGGGGTACCTTGGGGAGGGAGATACAAGCCTAAGAGTCGTCACCTAGTGTTCCACGGAGTCAGCGCCGTGGTGGGATCGCGAGAATCCGGGAATACAATTCTCCAAACTCTGTCATAGCCTCCACCAGTCCACTACCTATCTATTTATAATAAAAAGGAGGCTAGAGCATCCCACCTTCAACGGCTATGATTGGCCGGAGGTGGGGCCACCCAAATACATCAAAGCAAATACAAAAATAATAAAGTAATATATCAAATTGATTCGCAATGCGAATCTGAACACATCTGCGGAGTCCGATCGTTGATTCGGGCACGCCATATATGGAAAGTCGCCAAATCAGCCCCGGATGGGCCCAAAGCTCGTCCTCGCCTCTGCTCCGCATCATCTGTGATGGGAGGTTGTCACCAAACACTCGGTTTCTTAGAGAATATTGATTAGTGTGTGGCTCACCGTTGCTCCAACATTGAAGAAACCAATACTCAACGACATTGAGCTTTGCTTGGTGGACCCACAACATTTTCATTAGACAATCATTGATGCTCCAGCCAAAGGCTATTTATAAGATTTCTAAGATGCGGGAGTGCGGAGGGATAAGACATACATAAAGATGATTTTGTCATGATAAGAGCAACAAGCTGCTACTTTTGCCACTCTTATTCTTCATTCCGAATCTTATTCTATAGAGAGCATATTTGACGAGAAGATTTTATAAAGTGCCAATATATGGCGTTGATTTGCCTTTGTTTTAGGTATGCCTTCAGAATAAAATTCTTTGACAAGTTCAATTTCTCAAGTTGTCCTTTATCTATTGAGGTCCTACGCAGAGTATTTGCGGACGATCACATTCATGGTTTGCGAATCGTTGATAATGACATAGAAAGGTGGTTTGGGGTGTAGATACTAATTTTTTGTCCATAATAGAAATGGCATATTGAACTTGTTCTTTTTCTCAACATTAATTTGATTATCCTTTTGTTAGCATCCCTATGCAGTGAAGGCATGTTTTAGAAATGCATTTCTATTATCCGCTTCAACGAAAATATACAACTTCTAGTTTTTTTCAAACATGCAAATACAAATCGAAAAGAAATTAATGCAGGACCAATACAATAAAATGATTAAACTTAGTGGGTAAAATGCAGGAGATAACTAGGGCTTCACATTCATAAGTATTCTACATAGTTATTTATTACAGCTACCGAAATAAAATTGAATAAATATAGGAGAACAATCGAACTAACAGATGCTAAACAGGTATGATGTATAACCTATTGACTTTCAAAGCTTTGAAGAAAAAAAAATTATACCTGGGCTTGTCTAGCAGCTCCTTGCAGGGCTGCTTCCATCATTTCCTTCTCTTTCTTGACTTTTTCTACGACAATCAAAAGATTTGCAGAATCCGAGAGATCAATCATCATACTCCTATCGTTTGTTTCATTACTATCTCCAGAATTCCTCATCGGAGAGCCTGCTTCTGTCGACCCATTGGAGGCACTGAAATCTTGCAAGGCTGAATCCTGTAGTGAACTATGAGAACTAGAAAATTGTCCATCAGGAACATTGCTTAGATCCTTAATCTCAGATATATGCAGGGGAGTTGAACCTGGGGACTCCCTCTCAATCCTTGACTGCCCAATGTCACGTGCATCGAGATGCTTGGGAGACTCAATATGATGTATATTTTCTTCCATCTCTTGTTTGTCAAGAATTTTCGGTGAATTATTTACAGTATGTGAACTATCAGGAGTTGGCAAAGTAATAACACTATCCTCGTCTACAACAGCAGAACTTTCATGGCCAACTTCTCCAGATTGTGAGCTAACAATTGAGTCCAACTCCTTTTCATGGCTTTGTTTCTGCTCTAGAAATGAAAGATCCTCTATTTTTGGATCTGGCAAATCTTCTTCAGTCTGTACAATATTTGACACACTTTCAATTTTACCTTTGTCTGGCCCCAAAGTCAAACTCAATGAGCTATTCCTCGAGGGAGATCCAATATCATTTTCCCCCGTAACTTCTAAATTTTGGTTTTCTTTATCTGGAATAAGCTCAGCTTCAGCTGTAGATTCTAGTGACACCTCAATAGGAGGATCATCCTGCTCTTCTTCAGATGAAGACTGTTCTAAAGATTCTACCTTCTTTGATAATTGAGGAGCATCATCATCTCCTCTATTCCGGGACTCATCTCCCCTATTTCCCATGAAAGCCATGACAGGATTGAAAAGTGCTTTTCTGTCTGCTGCGGATGGCCATATTCCAGAAGCTGAAGCTCCAAACGTTGCATGAAAAAGAAAGTAAGGGAGACCAGAAGTTCATTGAGAATGACAAAATGGCAAACAAGATACAAATCACTAAACCTTACTGTCAAAAAATGCAAATTGGAACACGCTAAAAATTGTTTTTTTTTTCCAGGAAAATACCATCATCATCATATGCCATGTACATTAGTATAAAATATTATCAAAGATTCAGCAGTCTTAAACTCTCTAGAGTATATAAGATTTCAGAATACAAGCAGTATAAGAAGCGTTACGTTGAGCAGGGCATCACCTTCCCCAGTGTCGGATTTCTCTTCCAAACCAAGAGCACTGTCGAAATTCTTCTCAATGTTCTTCACGCTCTCGCTGAGCTTTGTCACCGCCCCGGCTAGATCCGGGAAGCCGCCCAAAGAGACTTTCCCGAGCCATGCCATTATACGGCCGCCTCAAGATTTGCTTCCACAGATCTTGACCTTTCCCCTTAGATCGTTCGAGGGCATGTGACTCTGGATCAGCTAAACCCAGACGGCTTGAAGAAGGTAAAGATCGAACGAAATCAATCAGCGGAGGAGAGGGAAACCGAGGGTAAAGCTACAGAAATATCGGGAGTAGCTGGAAGGATGAAATCGAAGAACATACCTTGCCGCCGATCCGCCAGCGATCTACGAGGAAGGGAAAAGATCGGTTCCGATTCGAAGTCTATGCCTCGGCAGTATTTCGGATATTTACATTTGGGTTCTAATTTTCATTATTTCTATAATATAATTTCATTAATTTGATTCAAAAGTTCTAAATAAACCATTATGCAAAATAGTACATTATTTTTTTTAAATAAAATCTCATCATTATTTATATATTATAAAATTTTCATCATTATTAAATCTTATTGATTTTCATCGTTATTTTTCAAATCAATTTTAATAAAGTTGACATGCCTAATGATAGTCTAACATAGTAGGTATATGAGTTGTACTAAAAAAAATTCAATTTTATGAATTCTCATCATTACATTTAATTTGAGAATTAAAAGGGAATTGTTATTCGCAGACCATAAATGTCTATCCGCATACCAACTTTTTCTAGTTTAAAAATAGTTATTCGCATACTAATTTTAGACTTGAGAATTTGATATCTTTGTTCTCCTGAGGAGGACCCGAAAACGAAGAAACATCTCTGACGACCTTCTGAGCACTTCAATGGGTGCACGGATCGTGATTCATAAAATAAATGCGGATAGAGACCGAGTTGAGGAAGAAAGACGATTTCTTCACTGTTCATGCGATTTCAGTTTGTTTTGGAAGATTTAGATAGTTAGGCTTTGTTTGTGAAGATTTATATAGCTAGGGTTACTCTCTCCCAAACAAACCAAAATCGCATGAACTGTGAAGAAATCGCATGGCCGTTGCGTTCGTCTTTATATGTCGAGCATATTGGCGTCTGGAGCATGGGCGGATCTATAGGGGGGCCACAGGGACACGTGCCCCCCCAAATTTTTTTGAGATTCGCTACAAACACACCAAAAATAAAAAATTTGAAATTTTTATATGGCTATTCGCACACCAAATTAAATTTTTGTGCTAGGCTGTTCACGATTTCTCAGCCCGACTCCCGCGCGCCACGCGATTCACGATTTGCGCTTACCGTGTAAATTAAAACCCTACCTTGCGCTACAGGCTATAGGGCGAATCACAATTTGCGAACTGCGTGACTGCGTCTGCGATCGGGCGATTGGAGTTCACGCGCCACACGCCGACACCGCCGTCCGCCGCACCGCCACTGGCCGCCACCGAGACACCGAGTACCGACTACAACGACGAAGTATTAACTGGTGAGTGGTGTCTGGTTTGTTAGATTTTAAAACCCTACTTCCGCCGGCTTTGCTCTTCCCAGATTTTAAAACCCTATGTTGTTTGCTTTCTTCTTCTTCTTCCTGTTAGTAAATCAAGCACTATCTAATTGGATTGAATGTAGCCATAAATCAAAATTGATTTTAAGCCTCTCTAATCAGATTTTCTCAAATTGATTTTAAGCCTCTCTAATCAGATTTTCTCAAATTGATTTTAAGCCTCTCTAATCAGATTTTAAGCCTCTCTAAACTGGCAATGGAGCCCTACCAATCTAAAATTGATTGTCTCTGCTCATCATGCGCAACCTGTTGTTAAAAGGAGACTATTGATTTATTAATTCTCTTCCCAGTTCCCACATTTACTCCACTGCATGTCTGCATCAATTTTTTTTTATATACAGTCTATAGATTATCAGTGCAGCCTCCATTTGTCCTAATGTTGTTCTAATTTCTGAAGTTATTGCTTCTCCTGCAGGTCATTAACAAGATTGGATACACAAGATTGGATCTCCTGCTTTTTTTACCAAAGTTAGCGAAGCTTGGTAACTCTCTTCAACTATATCTCTTTTTATATTAATGCATCATATATTCTAGGTGTGCTTTGAGGTATTAGTCAGCTAGTGGCTAAGCAAAGCATAGTAGACTTTGTGAATTGTGATGAATGTTTGTAGGGATACTCCGTAGTATTGGCCGGTAGAGGTTCAAGCGGAGCATATAGATTTTTATTTACTTTGCACTGTTAGTTTTAGAATTCAATTGTAATGTTTTTTGTAAATTTACATAGAAGTGAAAAATGGAGGGTCAGAAGAAGAGAACCAGTCTCATCGCGTCTATGTTTCAAAAGAAGTTAAAATCTAAAGAGTCTTCTTTACCATCACTTCAAGAGAGTGAAAATGAGGAGATTCCCCCTTCTTCATCCGATGATGTTGTAAATGTATCTTCACCATCACCGCAAACTCAAGATATTGTTATGGACTGTGTATATGAATATGATGTGGAGTTGCTTCCACATGATCCGGGAAAAAGGAAAAATATATCGACATTTCCGTTAAATGAACAAGATGCAGTGAGAAAGACGTATATACTAAGAGGTCCTTGTCAACCAAAAGGTCATTCTTTTCCTCAGAGAAAAATGGGAGATCGAGATCGTCGGTTTGTTATCACCTGGTTTGATATGTTTGATTGGCTTGAGTATAGTGTTGAAAAGGATGCAGCATTTTGTTTTGTGTGTTACTTGTTCAAGAATGAAATTGCATATAGTACTGTTGGGGGTGATGCTTTTGTAACTGGTGGAGGATATAGATCATGGAACAAACCTGAAGGATTTCAAAAGCATGTAGGCAAGATTAATAGTGCTCATCAGCTAGCATTACAGAAATATCAAGCTCTAAAAGAGCCCAAAAGGTCTATCATTGTTGCTCTTGATAAACAATCTGACACCACTAAGCATGAACATAAAAGCACGATTACAAGCCTCTCTTAAATGCTTGAGATTTCTTTTGCGTCAAGGATTGTCCATGCGTGGTCATGATGAAAGCCAAGATTCACTAAACCGGGGTAATTTTCTTGAACTTCTTCAGTGGCTCGCAGATATTGATGAAAAAATTGGTAAATATGTCTTAACAAATGCCCCGAGAAATAATCAGTTGACCGCCTCCATCAATTCAAAAGGATATAATTAATGCTTGTGCAAAGGAAACTACTAAGATTATTATGCAAGAGCTTGGTGATGATTACTTTTCTATTCTAGCCGATGAATCCAGTGATGTGGCACATAGAGAGCAATTGGCTCTTTGTTTGCGTTATGTTGACAAGAAAGGGAAGTTAATAGAGCGATTTCTCGGTATTGTGCATGTCATGGAGACAACAGCATTGTCACTTAAATCTGGAATTGAATCTTTGCTAATGGAGCATTCATTGAACTTGGCTAAAATTCGTGGGCAAGGGTATGATGGAGCTAGTAATATGAGTGGTGAGATAAATGGTCTTAAAAGTTTAATTTTGAGGGAAAATCCATGTGCATACTACATTCATTGTTTTGCACATCAACTTCAGTTAACACAAATTGCTGTTGCTAAGATAAATGATGACTGTCAATGGTTTTTTGAAGCAATTGCAACTTTATTAAATGTGATTGGAGTTTCATGTAAGCGAAATGAAATGCTTAGAGAAAGTCAAGTCCAAAAGATTGCCAAGGCACTAGAAGAAGGTGAACTGAAATCTGGATCAGGTTTAAACCAGGAGCTTCGTTTGAGTAGGCCGGGAGACACTCGATGGGGATCACATCACAAAACATTAATGCATATTATTTCATTATATCCTGATATGGTTGCTACACTTCTGAAAATTGGGAAGAGCAAAGCAAATGATCGGGTGAAGGCACAGGGTGTGTTGTTTGCGTTGGAATCATTTGACTTTGTTTTAATGGTACACGTAATGACCACTATATTTGGGTACACTCATGAGTTAAATCTTGCGTTACAAAGAAAGGATCAAGATATTGTTAATGCAATGTCTTTTGTTAAATTGACAAAAAGACAATTGCAAACCTTAAGAGATGATGGATGGGACACACTTTTCAATAAGATTTTGTTATTTTGTGGGAAACATAATATTCATATTCCCAATATGGATGCTCAGTATATACCTCGCGAAAGATCAAGACGGTTTGTCGAAGAATACACATATTTGCATCATTACCGAGTTCAAATATTCTTAAAAGTCGTCGATCTTCAACTACAAGAGCTTAACAATCGGTTCGATGAGGTGAGTATGGAGTTGCTTAATTGTATGGCTTGCTTGAATCCCGTTAATTCATTTGCTTGTTTTGACAAGCAAAAAGTACTACGACTTGCAGAGTTTTATCCTAATGATTTTTCAAGTTTGGAGTTGTTTAATTTTGATTTTCAACTCGACAACTTCATTGCCGACATGAGAAGCGATGAGAGATTTTCAGATTTGAAGGATCTTGGTCATCTCTCTGCGAAGCTTGTTGAAACAGGTAAACATGTTGCTTATCAACCAATTTACAAGCTTTTGAAGTTCGTACTGATTCTACCTGTGGCTACTGCGAGTGTGGAAAGAGTATTCTCAGGCATGAACTATGTCAAGAACAAGTTGCGCAATAGTATGGGCGATCAAATGTTGAATGATTGTCTGGTTACTTTTATTGAGAGAGATGCATTTTTGGAAGTCTGTGATGACGACGTTATTGATCGTTTTCAAAAAATGAAGACTCGCCATGGGCAATTGTAATTTCTTTGTTATTTTTGGTATTTTCGAATTGCTTCAATGAAATGTTATTTTGTACGACTTTATATTGACAATATTTTAAGTTGAGTTTGCTATTGAAAAAAATTTGTGCCCCCCCCCCCATTACAAAATTCCTGGATCCGCCACTGGTCTGGAGGAAGCGGTTCGGCTTACCTGCTGACTTAGAGGTAAAGATCTCGCAGGTTGAGGAACGTGCCTAGAATCCTCCGCGGGGCTGAATGATGTTGTGCGAGTCGTCACTGAGGTCTGGGTTTCGCTTGCCCCCTGTGAGGAGCTGATCGAAATCTAGAAGCATTGCGGCGTGCCGGTGTCCAAATTTACTCTTGTTGAGATGACGCGAATTGTGGGCCTAATTGCTTTTTGTAGGGAGCATGGATCGAGGTTCACCACGCATGGATCTCTTTAGGCAGTGGTGTGACGTGCGTCCGGATGGAGGTGGACGGATTGAAGTTCTCAGCAACAAGCATTGACTCAAGTTTGAGAACCGAGCAGACCGCCGCCATGGGAATACTTTGTTTGGCTACGTTAGAAATTCCTGGGGCTTGTCGGAGCATTGGAGGTCGCTCCCAGATCGATGTCGTCGTTTGAAGGGTTGCGAGCGAGAGTTTACCCCGGTGCTGGGTTGTGTTGAGCCTCATGCGTTGGCGAACCATTTATTGGTTATTTCCATGTTTGTTGAGGAGAAGCGTCTCCTACTGTGCAGTCTTTCCATCGATGCTGAGCGTTCTGCAGCCGTTCCATTGGATCGAGGTAGGAAGAGGAAGCTGATCTTTAGACGTGTCAGTTCTGATTCGGCGACGCATCGCTCTTGCCGGCCGGAGAGACGTGTCGACGGGGTGGCTCTGTGCAATTCGAGAGTTGATGATGTTCCCATTGATCTTGACGTGGAAGTGCTTGATTCAGCTCCCCCCCCCCCCCCCCCCCCCCATGTTCCTCTTGCCACCCAGGTTCCGCCGCTGACTAAGGCGAGGCGGGCTTCTTCTTCTCTTGAGGACATGAATGTTGCGGTAAGGATCGCAATTTTATTTTTTCTTGTTGTTTTATCTTGTGACAGTTCTAACTTTTTTCCTTTCTTTCTCTCAGATTGGAGTTCAGATCAGCATTGCTCTCACGTGGAACGACTGCTATGTAGGTCTGAAAGACAGTTACTGTGTGCTCCAGGGAGGAGCTTCGTGATGCGTGGAGTTCCTTTTCCTACTTGAAGGGGCGACGAGATCACGACGTGTCCCGCTTTCGGCAGATCGAGGTTGGGCTACGGGCGGAGCTGGAGGAGTCCCGTGCTGAAGTCCGGACGGAGAAAACCCTTGTGGAGAGTTCGGCTCATTTGCTGGAGGATTTGTGGGCTACGGCGTCTCGTCTGGAAGCTGAGTTGGTGTCTTTAAGGACGGAGGTGGAGCGCCTCTCTTCGCAGGAGTGGGCTGCTGAGCTGAAGGCTGCTGGACTTGCTGAGTACAAAGCCTCCATAGATTATGTGAGGGACTGTTCTTTGATCTCGGAGGAGGTTCGTGAGGAAATCTGGAGCAAGGAGATAGAGCCCCAGCTTGAGGATGAGCGCGAGGTAGCTTTCATGCGTGGGGTGGGGAAGGCCCTCTGCTTGGTTGCGAGGACACGAGGTTGCGATGTGTCCGGATTGAGTGTCGAGGATCTCTCCAAAGATGAGCATTCTGCTTCCAATGCCGAGGAGTAGTTTCTCCTTTAGTTTGTTGATTTTCCTTTTTGGTTGTATTTTGTATCTAAGACGATATCTTTGCATCTCTGTATTTGTGGAATGTCAATTACTGACTGTATAGTTGTTGGCGATTGCGTCGCTTGTATATCTGTTCCAACTATAAACTCTTGCAATAGCAAAATTTCCGTGGTGTTTGAACCGACGTTTTGCGCCGCAAATCATGTTCTGTTTTTTGGCGTTTGGTGTTTAGAGGACGAGACTCGAGTGACGCTGGAACCTACTACATGGGCGAATGACGGACGATTCGAGCCGAGTAGTGAGAGGTTCGCGTTACCGACCCAGGGGATGTCGTTGATAGTAGCGGTGATGAAGGGCAGACGCTTCGAACCGTTTGCGAGCGCGATGGTATAGGCTCTGGCGACGCAATTTAGATGACAAGCCTCACGTGGTGTTGGAACCTACTACGTGGGCGAATGGCGGACGATTCGAGCCGAGTAGTGAGAGGTTCGCGTTACCGACCTGTCGTTGATAGTAGCGGTGAAGGGCAGACGCTTCAAACCATTTGAGAGCGCGAGGGGGGCAGACCCTGACGACGCGGTTTAGAGGATGAGACTCAGGTGGTGTTGGAACCAACTACGTGGGAGAATGGCGGACGATTTGAGCCGAGTGGTGAGAGGTTCGCGTTACCGACCTAGGGGATGTCGTTGATAGTAGCGGTGAAGGGCAGACGCTTCGAACCATTTGCGAGCGCGAGGGGGGCAGGCCCTGGCGACGCGGTTTAGAGGACGAGACCCAGGTGGTGTTAGAACCTACTACGTGGGCGAATGGTGGATGATTCGAGCCAAGTAGTGAGAGGTTCGCATTACCGACCTGGGGGATGTCGTTGATAGTAGCGGTGAAGGGCAGACACTTCGAATTGTTTGTGAGCGCGAGGGGGGAAGGCCATGGCGATGCAGTTTAGAGGACGAGACACAGGTGGTATTGGAACCTTACGTGGGTGAATGGCAGACAATTCGAGCCGAGTAGTGAGAGGTTCGCATTACCGACCAGAGGGATGTCGTTGATAGTAGAGGACGAGACCCAGGTGGTGTTGGAACCTACTACTTGGGCGAATGGCAGACGATTCGAGACGAGCAGTAAGAGGTTCGCGTTACCGACCTGGGGGATGTCGTTGATAGTAGCGTTGAATGGCAGACGCTTCAAACCGCTACTAAGTGTGAGGAGGGCAGACCCTAGCAATCGTTACCCTGGGTTCGCGTGAATAAATCGTTACCCTGGGTTTTGTCATTTACTAAGCGTGAAGAAATCGTTACCCTGGGTCGGTAACGCGAACCTCTCACTACTCGGCTCGAATCGCCGTCATTCGCCCATGTAGTAGGTTCCAGCGTCACTCGAGTCTCGTCCTCTAAACACTAAACGCCAAAAAACAGAACATGATTTGCCGCGCAAAACGTCGGTTCAAACACCACGGAAATTTTGCTATTGCAAGAGTTTATAGTTGGAACAGATATACAAGCGACGCAATCTGCCAACAACTATATAGTCAGTAAATGACATTCCACAAATACAGAGATGCAAAGATAGTAGCGTTGAGGAGGGCAGACCCTAGCAATAGGGTGACCTTCTGCAGGAGCGAAGTGCAAACCTTCGAGCCGTGGCAATGAGGTTTTTGTGATGCGGGCTGCCTATGACTGAAAAGGTCGTTCCTCGGGGTGTTCCTAAGATAGTAAATTTAGGTGCAGGAGCGTATATACATATATAAGTAGCAAATTGTATGCGCGCTTCTATAGCTTAGCGATTGTTTTTGGCAAGCGGAAAAGATGGGTTGGTTCCACTAGTGTCGTAACTCGCTGTAGGGGCGAAAAGCCGACCTTCGAGCCGTGGCAATTGGTGTTGCTTGCAGCTGATCTTAACTATTTTTGAATAGCAGGGCTTGAAGTAAGCAAAGTATTTTGAAATTTTACACACAATAGTTCTTGCGTAAGCGCAGGCTCACGACTTTTATAGAATAGCTATTACAAACAAGAGTTCTTTAAAGGAAATTTTATAAATTCGGAATATAGTAGGGCATTTCTGCCCGATTCCTAATTCTTTGTGGGGCTTCATGATCTAGATGTGTTGGCGCATAGGGAAGCTCCTTGTCCAGGTTTCATCTACTGGAGATAGCATGCACGCGCTGCTTCCTGGTTTCCACGAATGACTCCAACTCCACTCGTGGTGACAAACTTCATTGTGAGGTGTGGGATGGACGGGATAGCTCTGAATAGTACCTACAGTGGCTGGCCAAAAATCGTGTTGTAAGGCGATTCTGACTCTGCTACTATGAACTGTATGTCGTGGGTAGCTCACCACGGGAAATCTCCCAAAGTTACAGGGAGAGTGATGATGCATTTGACTGGGACATGATTGTCATTGAAGTCGTAGATTGGTTGGAGGTTTTCTTGCATGATCTTCATGCTGAGGAGAGCGGTCATGAACATAACGTTGACCGAGCTGCCGTTATCTACCAGTTCCCGCTTAACACGGAAGTTGGGATCGCCGATTTCTGTGCTGATAACTAGTGGATCCTTATGTGGAACGAGTAGCCCATTTAAATCATCATCCCCAAAGTTGATCGTCTATGCTAGCTGGGCGATGGAACTGACAGCGGGGAACGGAACACCTGAGATGGTTTCCACTACCCCGACTACTTGCTTGTCTCCTGGCGCGCCTTGACGAGCTGGCGGCTGCTCTCTTCTTCCGTTTGCTAGATGATTTCGCGCCTGGTCCTGCAAGAATCTTTCGAGGATGTCTTGTAGGATGAGACGTTCTATCTCATCTTTAAGTTTACCACTCTCGAAGCTCAGTCTTCTTCTTTGCAGCGGTGGGGAGCACCGTGCTCTAGAACTTGGGCTTGCTCTAAAACTTGGGCAAGCTCTGAAGCTTGGCGCGCTGTGGAACTTGGCGTGCTCTGGAACTTGGGCGCACTCTGGAACTTGGGCGCGCTCTGAAACTTGAGAGAGCTCTGGAACTTGGGCGGCCTTCAGAATGCTCTAAGGAGGACGACGATGTTCGTCCGTCTTCGAAGTGCTTGAAGATTCCTTCAAGGGCGTCTTCGAAGAGGAGGGAGATCTTCAAGAGAGCTCTCTCCCTCTCTCGTGAACTTAGGTGGAAGGAGGAAGAGAACAAGATAAGAAAAAAGAGAATCTTTGAGGTTCTATTTATATGCCATAAGGGTGGTTACGGTGATTATGCGGATAATCGCAGACCGTAACCACCATAAATACTAAACGCATGCCAATTCTATAAGAATTATGATACGCATTAATTAGAAATTCCTCTAAGCGCAAACCAATGTAGTTCCGGATATCTGCACCAGCCCACTACGGGTGGTTACACTGGTGGTTACGCGGGTGGTTACCCGCTAATCGGACTATGAAGACTCTGCGGAAAGATCGGACAGCCATGACGGGGAGCCCGACCGACGGCGAACTCTGGCCGGCGAGGAGACCGGACGGCGAGGAGAGACGACCGACCCACAAGGAGGGAAGGCCGGCCGGAAGGGCGACCGACTCAGGGCGGCCGGCCGGAGGGGCGACCGACCCGGGGCGGCCGACGGTCGTGTGCCACGGACGCGCGGCCTTGGTCGGCCGGGTGCCCGACCGTAAGGCCCATGTGGCCTTGCGGCCGAGCGGCTAAAGCCGACCGACCGTGTGGCCAAGGCCAAGCACGACAGGATTCCGCCGGCGACGGCGGGCTTCGCCCTAGGGAGAGAGAGTGAGAGAGAGAAATGTTCGGAGGGTGACAGGCCACCACTCTCAAAGCTCAGTCTTCTTCTTTACAGCGGTGGGAGCACCGTGCTCTGGAACTTGGGCTTGCTCTGGAACTTGGGCACGCTCTAAAGTTTGGCGTGCTCTAGAACTTGGCGTGCTCTGGAACTTGGGTGCGCTTTGGAATTTGGGAGCGCTCTGGAACTTGGGCGAGCTCTGGAACTTGGGCGGCCTTCAGAATGCTCGAAGGAGGATGTCGATCTCCGTCCGTCTTCGATGTGCTTGAAGATTCCTTCAAGGGCGACTTCGAAGAGGAGGGAGATCTTCAAGATCTCTCTCTCTCTCTCTTGAACTTAGGAGGAAGGAGGAGGAGAATAAGATGAGAAAAAAAAGAAACCTTGAAGTTCTATTTATAGGCCACAGGGGGTGGTTACGGTGGTTATGCGGATAATCGCACATCGTAACCACCATAAATACTAAACGCATGCCGATTCTATAAGAATTATGATACACATTAATTAGAAATTCCTCTAAGTGCAAACCAATGTAGTTCTGGATATCTGCACTCGCCCACTACGAGTGGTTATACTAGCGGTTACGCGGGTGGTTACCCGCTAATCGGACGGTGGAGACTCAGCGGAAAGATCGAACAACCATGGCGGGGAGCCCGGTCGGTGGCGAACTCCGGCCGGCGAGGAGACCAGACGGCGAGGAGAGACGCCGGACGGCGAGGAGGGAAGGCCGGCCCGGGGCGGCCGACCGACCCCGAGCGGCCGATCGCATGGCCGCAAGGCCCTTGCGGCATTGCCGCCGCGCGACCAAAACCGATCGACCACCCGGTCGAACGGGAAGCGGGGCGGCCAGCGGCCGTGCGCCACAGGCGCGCGGCCTTGGCCGCCGGGTGCCCGGCCGAGCGGCTAAGGCCGGCCAACCGAGTGGTCGTCCGTGCGGCCAAGACCAAGCACGACAGGACCCGATCGGCAACGACGGGCTTCACCCGCCCTTGCGCCCACAACATATACGTATGAATACTCAAAATGACTGCAGAAAAATTTTAATTAATATTTTATAAATTTTTTTTTTCAAAAATATTTATATTTTAACAAAAAATTATTTTAAAGTAGGTCTAGGAGGATTAATGATTTCCTATCATAGTGGTTGTAGGAGGTCTACTAAAAAGTTTTTGATTTTTATGAATTTTCATTATTATTTTTATTATAGGGATGTAATGTAATTACACAAATAATAATTATATTTAATGAATTTCCATTTTTATCATAATATATGTTAAGTCATTGGAGTAAAAAAAAGGCTATATTTGGCAATTTTGAATGTTGCACCAAAGTCAACTTCTTGTATATAGTAGTTAAAGATATATATAATAGTTAAAAATAATAATGAAAATTACATTACACCTTCTATTTCTCGTGTGACCCTCTCCCTCGTGACCCCGACATGCCATGAAACCCTAATCCCTCTCGCCCTCCCAGCTGGATATCGTGGATTGCTCGCTTGCTCGATCGTCTTCAATTCTTCCTCCCAGCCAAAACCACCGACGGCGACATTTCTCTCGCCGACGCCGAAAAAAAGTGGACCTTCAATCTCGTTGGGCACAAGAACCCCTCTTCCCCGTTGTGCACCTCTTCTGCCGACCACATTCTTCTTCTCCGAGCTTAGCCTTTGCATCCCGTTGAAATCCTTTCGCCCTTTTCGACCTGGAAACCGCGCGCCTCCACTGAATGATGGAAGCTTTCTTGAGGAATTGTTCCTCTCGAAACCGATATTGACAAGCTCAACGATTGATTGTTCCTATGGAGCAGTAGATCTTCAGCCACTTATTACCACTTGAATTTTCATCGTCGGTCAATTATGTCAGTAGCTCTCTGGATTAGAGAGACTCTTCCTAATCTTTTCGAGTATAACAATGTCTCCAACGTTAGTTATGCCCCCAGGCAATCGGATTCCAACAAACATACGAAGCCCATCACAAGAACAACCTAACCATGTATCTCATGATCGGATAATAACATGAGTCGACTGGAAAAAAAATAGTACATAACTTTCTATGAATTCACAGTCACAGAGGAGGAGCAAAGATCACCATCATTCCTAGAACCGTGGTAAAAGAACAATAAAAAAAATCCATGAAAAACATCATAAGAGAAGAACAATACTCTGAGGATTATTAAGAAAATAAAGTTTCCAATTTGGTGTGTATTATAAAAATGGGTTGTAAAAAAAATTGTTGGTGTGCCCCTATCAAAGGTATGCACATAGCCAAATTGGGCGTGCCTGTAACAATGTTCTCTATATATAAAGATACCCCTCTATGATGTAATCATGTAATAGTGTAATAGTGTGGAACATCTGTTTTATCATGACCGTCCATTTTAAATAAACTCATCTTCTTCAAGGAAAAAATCAATTTTGATCATTGATTTAATATACAAAATACTAATGCTCTTTTTTTTCCCTGACAGTAACTCTGCCTGCACGGTGGTATAATGGTGTGCATGGGGCGAAGATTGTTAGGATCGTGACACCTCACACGCGCATGGATCGTCCGGATCGCGCCACGTCGGCGATCCGTGGGAGGTGTTATTACCTATTCCGGGCGAATCCTATTTTTTGGATATATCAATGGGAATATTGCTTTGTGGACCGTATTAATGGCGTGATTGCAATTTTTTGAAATGGTTTTTAAATGATCCTGCTATATATATATTGTTATATTAAGATTGATATATATATATATATATATATATCTATATGTGATCCACGTGAATAATGAAAGTGCTGTGCAAGATATATATATATATATATATACAGGTTGGGCTGCCATTGATTCGGGTCATTGTAAGAAGTGTTACTGTGAGAAAGAAAAAGAAAATCTGTGAGAACCAATTTGTGAACAGAGAGCTTCAGGCAGCGCCATTCCGACGGTTTCGGCTTCGTCTCAGGCAGCGGCGGCGGGTCTTGGGCCCGGTGGCAGAGCAGCAACGAGACAGGCTTCAGGCGCGGCGGCGTAGGAGCACGGTGGTCTGGAGGGAGTTCCGGCCGAGCTTGGCGCGCGCATTTTTGGTTGCTCAGGAGGAGCAACGTTCCGGCGACAGCGCTTCGACAGCTCCAGTTTCAGTTTTGTTTTTGGTTTCCTTTCTCTGTTCGACCCATTGAGGTCCATTGTCATCGGTAACTTTCTGATTTTAGTGGAATTTGTCCGGCGCGCTCTCCCCGTGGAGTAGGAGTCCCATACTCCGAACCACATAATCTTTTGTGTCGTCTGTGTATGCTAGAATCTCGTTCCGTATTTTATTTTGCGATACTGGTTCTTGCTCATTCGTGAAATTCCGTTGCGCTACCGCGACTTAACTCGATCCGATTACACAACAGAAGATAGTCGTGGTTTGGGTACTGTCACGACTGCAAGGGAGGGCCCTCGTGCATTGTCACTCTTAATATTTCTCTAATAAAATTGTTTTAAATTATATATATAATTTTAACTTTGCACATCAACTTAGCAACCTTTTATTTTTTATTGCATTTACATATCAATTACTTTGTACCTCCCGCAAATATAAAATTTTATATTTAATTTCATAGCATCCACTTGTCATAGGCTCACAATGTAGCTATACAGTCTTGGGTTTGCAATTGTCATTCAGAGAGCCGATCCACTTATAGATAGACAAAAGCCTTGAGTAAAACTTGATTGTGATATAGGGAGTTTTACTCGTGTAAGACAGAATAAGAAAAGTTAGGTAAAATTTTTTGTAAGGAAGATTAGCTCCAAGCATTGAGGTTGCCATTTTACTTTACCGTAACAGAAAGTCATGAGGTTAAATAAGTGGACATTAAAAGTTAAATGTGAACTTTATAACCACAAATTTGTACGTCTTGAGACGCACTCTTATGTAAGCAGATTAGATCAGAATGAGCAAAAAAATGTTGAAGAGATGTATGTTGTAGGGATAAGCCTAGAAAAATACAAGCCTCTCTTAAAAATATCCACAATTCAATTTTATAATGAAAGTTTATAATCCACTAACATCTCCAGCGTCACTTTATAATGAAAAATCTAAACTCTATGGGAAGGAATTGGCGGGTTAAACCACAATTCAAATTTTTTTTACAAATGTATTGGTGAAACTGTGAATATGTTAGTTACAACATTGTGAATTGACTCACTAACATATTGTAAAACAAATTCGGCACAAAAACTGAAATCTCGACAAAAAAGATCGTCAGAAAACTCTCGTTGCATAAACATTTCAAAAATGTTGTGACGACATGCCGACAATTACATTTATTTTTCATCATCGTGGATAAACAAATTATTTTTATGCGAATGTAATTTTAATTTGTTAAATGACATGTTTTGAGGTGTTATATGTACAACCTAGCAACTGTTTTTCAGATGTGTATATCATGGATTGTAATACAAGACCAGTTGGTATTAGTTGTCACTACTCTCTATATTTGGTTTGAAGTCTACCTATATATTTTTTCCTCGTTTGCTTTTATGGTTCGGACATGTACATAGGAGACCATTAGGGACACATATTAGGCGTTGTGAGAGTTTAGTCACTAGACATGTTAAACTGGGGACGGGTAGACCAAAAAAGACTTGGAATGAAACGACAAGGAAAGACATGATGTACTTAGGCATTAGTGAGACTATGATTAAAGATAGGGCGCAATGACGACAAAGGATCCATATAGTCGACCCCACTATGGTGGGATAAAGGCTTGAGTATTGTTGTTGTTTCTTTTATATCTAATGAAACAGAATCAAGTTATACATGTACTTTTGAATGTTGTAAAGATATGCCCAATCAAAGTTCTCTATCAAAATGTGTTGGTCATAAACATAGAAATTGCACCAATGTATGTTATTAAAATTATTTTTTTCTCATTTCAAGATCATTTTATGTCAAGTTTGCATAAATCATAATATTCTCACATTTCAAGAAAAGTAAATAATGTGAAGTTTTTTGAATGTGAATGACAACATTTTTCTAATAGCAGCTATATTCTACGTAGCATCCGCAAAGAAATGTCATCGTACATCTTGGACAAAATAATTGATGTTGTAAATGTGAGTAAGGATGGACATTGTGGATACCGAGTTTTATATCATGCATTGTATATGGGGGATAATTGGCTGCAAGTGCGACAGCCGACAAGAAATCTTCTTACTCACGATTCCAATCTTTCACAATCATTCATCTGCACTATGCACCTCAAAAAGAAAAAAAAGATTATATATAATATTTGTAGATGAGAATCATTGTATTCACTTGTTAATGGATGAATAATGCTGATCACCAGTTATTTATATGTGACAAAGATATAATGATTCATTGGTAGAAGCATGAGATATGCCTTATATGTCACGATTTAGAGATGTGCACTGTGACGAGTGTGCAAGTTCTATTGTTAATTAGACAAATCCATGAAGTAAAGGTATAAACATGTTAATTATTTATTTTCAATGTAATCATTTGTAAACCACTAAAAGTAGCAAACTAATCTAATTTCTTGTTAATGCAACACATTTTTGGTATATATAGTCATATTTTGAAGAAGTAATTTTAAACTCACTACTTTGTCATGTAGTTAAGGTATAAAGCCAAAGATTAGCAATTTCTATGTTTAGAATCACTAATTTAAATATTAATTATGTATTTTCTTATTGACGCAGATGTGATAGTTATGAAGAAGCTGGTTTAAACACAACTTTTGCAATGATCTAGGATTTTGGTTGATTTATGTTGTATTTTTCTTATGAAAACCAACATTAATATAAACATTTTTGTTGCGGAACGCTTAGGGCTCTTGGTAGTCCGGTTCACTTGAACCGCCTTAGCTCGTGAGCAAGCTAAGCGCGCAAACAGTCAATTAGAGGTTCGTTGAGTACGCAGAGACTTTTTAACGTGGAAAACCCGGAAAGGGTAAAAAACCACGCGGCCGGAGCTGTGCCGACCAAACTTCACTATCTTCTGGAGGAGTTACAACTTGGAAGCTAGAACTCGAGCGCGACAGACCGCTGCTCGTTACAATATTTGGAGAAAGGAGAGCTTCGAGGGTGACAGGCCACCTCACGAAAAAACTAAGTCCTTTTCCCCTCAAAGACTGCTAGTCGTCTTTCTGGAATTGAAAAGGCTGGTCGCCTTTCTCTTCTGAGAATTGCTCGTCGCCTTTCGGAATCGAGAAGGCTCGTCGTCTTTCTCTTCTGAGAACTGCTTGTCGCCTTTCGGAATCGAGAAGGCTCGTCGTCTTTCTCTTCTGAGAACTGCTTGTCGCCTTTCGGAATCGAGAAGGCTCGTCGTCTTTCTCTTCTGAGAACTGCTTGTCGCCTTTCGGAATCGAGAAGGCTCGTCGTCTTTCTCTTCTGAGAACTGCTTGTCGCCTTTCGGAATCGAGAAGGCTCGTCGTCTTTCTCTTCTGAGAACTGCTTGTCGCCTTTCGGAGTCGAGAAGGCTCGTCGTCTTTCTCTTCTGAGAACTGCTTGTCGCCTTTCGGAGTCGAGAAGGCTAGTCTTCCTGGAAGATGAAGATCCTCAAGTCCCGAAGGAGATCTTCAAGTCCCGAAGGAGATCTTCAAGTGCCGAAGGAGAATTCCGCGAAAGTCTGCAAGGAGCTCTCCCGAGTCCAGAAGTCCAGGTCCCTCCAAATGAAGCCCCAGGGCCCTTTTTATAGCTTTGGCCGGGGGTAGTCCGGTAATCTTACCGTTGGCAGTTTCCATAAATGCTCGGTGGACGAATCATATTTTTCGGTTTGGGGCACACGGATCGCCATTTTTCGTAAATGACCGCCTTGCCCTTCGGGCGGCTTGGGCGGCTCGGGCAGTTCGGGCAGTTCTGTTGGAGGCGAAAAAGGAGACCGACTGTTCCTGAAAAGTGAGAAGCCTGAAAGACAAAAAGTGAGATGCCGGAAAGACAAAAAGTGAGAAGCCGGAAAGACAAAAAGTGAGAAGACTTCCTGACCGCGCCCAGAGACGTTCTGAGCGTGCGCTAGTGCTAAAATGCTCTAAGTGCGTGACGAATTGCGGAGGCGTTCCGACGACAAGTGCGCCCGCGAGGGTTTCTCACGAGCTCCCTCCCCTATTGGGGAAGACGGATAGGCGGGCGGCTGCACCCTGCGCGGAGAGAGGGGCGGGCGACCGCGCCTCGAGGGTGCGCAACGCGACCGCTCCTCGGGGGGGGCGCGGCATGGGCGCGCCCTAGAGGGGGTGCGGGCCGAGCGCGCCTCGAAGAAAGGCGGCTTGGCCGCTCCCCGAGGGGGCGCGGCCAAGGCCGCACCCCGCGGGGTGCGGCCAAGGCCGCACCCCAAGGGGGCGCGGCCAAGGCCGCACCCCGTGGGGTGCGGCCAAGGCCGCACCCCATGCGTGGGGTGCGGCTAGGCCGCACCCCATGCGTGGGGTACGGCTTGGCCGCACCCCATGCGTGGGGTGCGGCTAGGCCGCACCCCATGCGCGGGGTGCGGCTTGGCCGCACCCCGCGCGGGGTGCGGCTAGGCCGCACCCCATTCGTGGGGTGCGGCTTGGCCGCACCCCGGGTGGGGCGCGGCCGAGGCCGCACCCCGTACGGGGTGCGGCTGGGCCGCCCCCCCCCGTGGGGTGCGGCTGGGCCGCACCCCATATGCGTGGGGTGCGGTTCGGCCGCACCCCAAGGGGGTATGGCCAAGCTCGCGTTGGTTTTGCGCGTTTTATTCCTCCTGCCGAATCAGGAGGGGAAGAGTTTTTGGAAACACGCGTTCTTGGAAATAATCCGCCTTTGGAAATATCTTGCTGCCTTTTACGGACATCTCCGCTAGATACTTTTATAAATACTAGACTCCTATCATGAGTACCCATCATAAGCCCCCCAAAACCGTCGGAGTCCAGAACTTGAGAAGGAGTGCGAGGGTTTTTTGAACGTTTGCGTGTTGGAATCGGTTTGGCGTTGAACAATGGTTGGGGTAAGTAGATTTTTGCCTTTAACTTTTTGAAAAAAGGAGCGGGGAAATCAAACGGCCAGCGGCGGATGAGGGGGCGCGGTGAGCGGTGTGCGAGCGGCCGGTGCCCGGGCACCCTTGCGCGCGGCCGGAGCGGTCGAAAAGGCGATGCCCAGGGGTGACCGCGCGCGGGCGGAGCCGGCGGCGGGGCGCCCGGCTGGCGCGAGCGTGCCCCTGCGCGCGCGCGCGCGCGGCCCCGTGCGCGCGGGCGCCGCGGTGCGCGCTCCTGCGCGCGGGTGCCGCGCGCCCGCGCGCGCGGGTGCCGCGCGCCCGCGCGGCCCCGTGCGCGCGGGCGCCGCGGTGCGCGCTCCTGCGCGCGGGTGCCGCGCGCCCGCGCGCGCGGGTGCCGCGCGCCCGCGCGGCACCCCGGGCGCGTGCGGCCCCTTGCGCGCGGGCGCCGCGTTGTGCGCTCCCGCGCGCGGGTGCCGTGCGCCCGCGCGCCCGTGCGCGCGGGTGCCGCGCTGCCCGCCCGAGCGCGTGGTGTCGCGTCGCGCGTTCCCGCGCGCAGGCGCTGCGCGCACGGGCCCGTGCGCAGGTGCCGCGCTGCGCGTTCCCGCGCGCGGGTGCGTTCGTGCGGTCGGTGCGGTGAGATGCCTCGTGGTCTTTTGGATTTTCTAGCACGGCTCGTTTTTATGTGTTTGCTCTTCCTTGCAGGCTTCGAAGCGGGGCGGCCAATCAAGGCCGATGCGTTTACGCTCCTCTCTAGATAGCGCGCGAATCGAGGTGTGGCGCAAGCGGTTTGGATTGCCTCCGAGTGTCGAGATTAAGATTCCAGGGGCGGAGGAGCGTGTTCAAAATCCGCCTACGGGTTACATAACACTCTCCGAGAGCTGCCTGAAGTCTGGATTCCGAATTCCTCCACCGGAGGAGGCTATTGAAATATTTCGGTTCTGCGGCGTCCCGATCACCCAGTTCACGCCTGCTGGAATGGCGAATATCATGGGTCTGGTGGTGCTTTTTCGGGAGCACAGTACGCGCTTTTCACTTGAACTTTTCAAGGATTGGTGTGAGGCTACAACCGACTTGGGCGGACGGATTGAGGTGCGGAGCAACAAAAGTTGGTTCCACTTTGGCGAGAAGGCGGATTATCGCCACGGGAATACTCTTTATGGATATGTTCGGAATCGTTGGGAGCTACCCGAGCTTTGGAGGTCGCTTCCTGGACGCTGCCGCCGACTGACCGGTCGGGAGGACGAGTTCCTGCCTCTCCCTGGCTTCCCCGGCCGAGATGGGCTGTCAAAAGCTTTGTTCAGTGTGTACAACTGCGTGGAGGAGAGTCGGTTGCTTGCGGTGGGGCTTTCTTGGGATCTTGAGCGGGAGGCTGCGGTTCCCCTGGAGCGTGGGAAAAGGAGAAAGATTGTTTTCAGGAATGGAACTCCTAGTTCGGGCCCTGCTCCGCCGGAGCCCAGGAGCCATGATCATGAAGCTGGTCCGAGCCGCCGCCGGGGGGAGCCGATTGCTCCCGACCCGGAGGTCGAGATTCTAGCGTCCCCAACTGCTGAGCAGGTTGCGCAGGGAGACTTGCCGCCACCTCCCCCTCATCCGCCGTCGCGGCGAGTTTCCTCGTCCCTCCAGGCGATGACTTCCGCGGTAAGTCAATCTTTCCTTTTCTGGGTCTTGACTTGTCTCTGCCATTGTTGTTCGTGTTTCCTGATTGTTTCCTTCGTGTTGGCAGGCGAACGCTCTGACCAACGTTGCCCTCACGTGGAACGACTGCTATGTGGGCCTTAAGGACAGTTACATCTCTCTCCAGGAGGAGCTGAGCGTGATGAAGAGGGACTTATCTGCTTTACAGAAGAGGAGGGATCGCGATCTGTCCCGCATTAAGCAGCTGGAGGCGGACCTTTCTTCTTCCCAGTCCGAGGTTGAGAAGCTGCAGGAGGCGTATGGTGGAGATAAGGCGCTCGCCCAGGACGCGCTTCGTCAGCTATCCGAGGCCCAGGGGGAGATGTTTCGCATGGAGGGGGAGCTGGGCTTTCTTCGGAGCGAGGTGGAGCGGCTGTCGTCGGTCGAGCGCAGCCTTGAGGACGCTAAGGCGGCCGGAGTTGCCGAGTTCCGAGACTCTCTTGCTTTCGTCGAGGAGCGGTTTCAGATGGCGGAGGAGATCCGCGCCGAGGTCATGACGAAGGAGGTCGAGCCCCTGTTGGAGGACGAGCGTGAGGTCGCCTTCCAGCGCGGTATTCAGAAGACCCTTCGCCTGGTGGGGAAGAAGTTCGGGTGTGACACTGCTGGTCTTGGAGCGGGAGATCTTTCGGAGGATGAGTGCTCGGACGCGGCCGAGGATTGATACAGATCGCCCACTATTTTCTTGACCTCCGTGCTGTTGTTCGTTCGTGTGTCGTTCTGAGTTTCGTTCTGAGTTTCGTTCTGAGTTTTGTTTGTATGGTTGTCTGCTTCGCACGCAGCGTTGAGCTGACGCGGTTGTATCCTCTTATTGATTTTGTCGTGTTTACTTCTTTGTACGATTCTGCTTATCTGATTGTTAGCACCTGCATAGTTTTGGTTGTTTTCAAGATGAGTTTTGCACGAGACGGAGCCCGCGGCTTTCAAATAAATACATATATAACAAGTTAGTTTGCGCAAGTCTGTGCTTGCGGCTTTCTTGCACGAGTCTGTGCTCGCGGCTTTAGTGCACGAGTCTGTGCTCGCGGCTTTTCGCGCGGTTCTGTGCCCGCGGCTTTGGTGCACGAGTCTGTGCTCGCGGCTTTAGTGCACAAGCCTTTGCTCGCGACTTTTTGCGCGGTTCTGTGCCCGCGGCTTTGGTGCACGAGTCTGCGCTCGCGGCTTTGGCCGGTGAATAGCGGGGGTATTCAAACCGGGGGTGAACGCAGGGGGGGCAGGCCCCTACGACACCGGGACTCGACGGCGGAGGAGAAGGGCGAACCTTCAATCGACGGCGGTGCAGAGTCCCCGGGGCAGGGCCCCGAAGCGGTACCTGCAGTAGAATGGATTGAAGCAAGTAGGATTTTATTAGAAGATTAATACTGATACATTCGCAAATGCAGTCTTGCGATAAGTTTTTGATACAGGCTTTCGAGAAGATGGCGTCGAGCCTTGCTGGCGCTGCGTTTGCCCGAATCTTCGTAGTTGTTCAGCTTGGTGGGCAACGGCGGCCCGGAGATTGGTCTTCGCTGGCCGGCGTCTTTTTGCGGAAGGCCTCCAGGTATCCCAGCTGGATAAGGCGTTCGATTTCTTCTTTCAGTCGGGCGCATTGCTCCGTTTGGTGCCCTCGGCCCTTGTGGAAGTGGCAGAATTGAGACGAAGCTCCCTTGTGCAAGGAGAGCTTCCTAGGCCAGTGGATGAGTTCGCTATGACAGATCACGGACAATATATGCTCGCGTGGTGTGTTTAGCGGGGTGAAGTTCTGAAGGCCTTGATTTGCTAGCTCTCGGGAGCGGTCTGCTTGGTTCCGAGTGGGCAGTTCGGCTCCCTCGGGCTGCTGTTGCCGTCCCTTTCTCTTGCGGACTGAATCGTGGGGCGGCGAGTCTGTTAGTTTCTGAAGTTTTCCT
The DNA here is from genome assembly GCA_033032865.1 of Dactylorhiza incarnata. Taxonomy (NCBI): domain Eukaryota; kingdom Viridiplantae; phylum Streptophyta; class Magnoliopsida; order Asparagales; family Orchidaceae; genus Dactylorhiza; species Dactylorhiza incarnata. The sequence continues at coordinate 2,560,521 of JAWHQI010000123.1, read as the reverse complement.
TTTCCAGCTATCGCGGGAGCTGTTTGGCCTTCTCGTGAACCCTGTACCTCGGCCCTTGATTTTGGCGACGGGTTGCTGCTGATCCAGGAGGGCCAAGGTGCGGTCGTGCTGAGACTATGCATTGCGCTCTTGATGGTATTTCCTTTGCTAGCCATGCGTCCTGACATTGAGACGTCGTGGTCCATGACGTCTAGTAGGAGGCTCCCGAATATTGCGTCGTAGGGGGAGTCCGCTTTGGCGACAATGAATTGTACGTCGTACTGGATCGGTTCAGCATGTGCTCCTACTTGGACGGGGAGGGTGATGACGCCTATAGTGGGTATCGTGGTTCCATCTGGGAGCTCTGCTTTGCTAGCCCTAAGCTTGAGGTTCCCGCTTAGGAGCTCGAGCCGAACTATTGCTGCCATGAACAGGACGTTGAAGGAGATGCGGTGGGTTATCAGCGCCTTCCTCAGCTCACAGGGAGGACTCCCTATGCTTGCATCCAAGATGAAATCCATCCATGCGCAGGGGCGTTCTTGGTGAAAATTTGGGCCGACTTTCTCTGATTGCACGCTCCGTTCCCCTTCTTCTAGGTGGGGTTGTTTGCTCGCACCGGGCTTATCGCCTTCCTGGATCTTTGCTGAGTAGGACTCGTGTTGCTTGATGAACAGTCGGGACAACTCGGAGAAACTATGGATCGCTCCGCTAGGCAGGGCTTGATACCAATGGAGAGCGTCTCCATGCAGCGTTTTGGCGAAGATTTTGCAGCTAGCTGGGTCGGGAAGTCCGAGCTCCCGTGTTATTATCAGAAAACGATTAACGTGCTCATATGGATCTTCTGCCCCGTGGAATTCCTTGTCGTAAGGGAGCTTTAGCCATGACGGAACTGGGTACTCCAAGATTGACTTTGAGAGGGGTGATCGCCTTTGTTGGCGTTGGTCATTGCTCGAATCACGCCCTCCTGCCGGCGGGGCCGGTTTGCCTGCTGACTCCGGCCAAGGGGGCCGGATGGGTGCGGCAGTGAGCGCTCTCTTCGCCTGGCTTTCTGGAATCGAGGAGCTGTATGCATCGGACAGTTCAGGGGAGATGTCCGCTCTTGCTGGCTTCGAGGATTCCGGCGAAGGGGGGATTGCGCTTGGAAGTCCTTTGCTTCGGATTTGGGAATCCATTCCCACAGACGGCGCCAAACTGTTGCGGAACGCTTAGGGCTCTTGGTAGTCCAGTTCACTTGAACCGCCTTAGCTCGTGAGCAAGCTAAGCGCGCAAACAGTCAATTAGAGGTTCGTTGAGTACGCAGAGACTTTTTAACGTGGAAAACCCGGAAAGGGTAAAAAACCACGCGGCCGGAGCTGTGCCGACCAAACTTCACTATCTTCTGGAGGAGTTACAACTTGGAAGCTAGAACTCGAGCGCGACAGACCGCTGCTCGTTACAATATTTGGAGAAAGGAGAGCTTCGAGGGTGACAGGCCACCTCACGAAAAAACTAAGTCCTTTTCCCCTCAAAGACTGCTAGTCGTCTTTCTGGAATTGAAAAGGCTGGTCGCCTTTCTCTTCTGAGAATTGCTCGTCGCCTTTCGGAATCGAGAAGGCTCGTCGTCTTTCTCTTCTGAGAACTGCTTGTCGCCTTTCGGAATCGAGAAGGCTCGTCGTCTTTCTCTTCTGAGAACTGCTTGTCGCCTTTCGGAATCGAGAAGGCTCGTCGTCTTTCTCTTCTGAGAACTGCTTGTCGCCTTTCGGAATCGAGAAGGCTCGTCGTCTTTCTCTTCTGAGAACTGCTTGTCGCCTTTCGGAATCGAGAAGGCTCGTCGTCTTTCTCTTCTGAGAACTGCTTGTCGCCTTTCGGAATCGAGAAGGCTCGTCGTCTTTCTCTTCTGAGAACTGCTTGTCGCCTTTCGGAGTCGAGAAGGCTCGTCGTCTTTCTCTTCTGAGAACTGCTTGTCGCCTTTCGGAGTCGAGAAGGCTAGTCTTCCTGGAAGATGAAGATCCTCAAGTCCCGAAGGAGATCTTCAAGTCCCGAAGGAGATCTTCAAGTGCCGAAGGAGAATTCCGCGAAAGTCTGCAAGGAGCTCTCCCGAGTCCAGAAGTCCAGGTCCCTCCAAATGAAGCCCCAGGGCCCTTTTTATAGCTTTGGCCGGGGGTAGTCCGGTAATCTTACCGTTGGCAGTTTCCATAAATGCTCGGTGGACGAATCATATTTTTCGGTTTGGGGCACACGGATCGCCATTTTTCGTAAATGACCGCCTTGCCCTTCGGGCGGCTTGGGCGGCTCGGGCAGTTCGGGCAGTTCTGTTGGAGGCGAAAAAGGCGACCGACTGTTCCTGAAAAGTGAGAAGCCTGAAAGACAAAAAGTGAGATGCCGGAAAGACAAAAAGTGAGAAGCCGGAAAGACAAAAAGTGAGAAGACTTCCTGACCGCGCCCAGAGACGTTCTGAGCGTGCGCTAGTGCTAAAATGCTCTAAGTGCGTGACGAATTGCGGAGGCGTTCCGACGACAAGTGCGCCCGCGAGGGTTTCTCACGAGCTCCCTCCCCTATTGGGGAAGACGGATAGGCGGGCGGCTGCACCCTGCGCGGAGAGAGGGGCGGGCGACCGCGCCTCGAGGGTGCGCAACGCGACCGCTCCTCGGGGGGGGGGGCGCGGCATGGGCGCGCCCTAGAGGGGGTGCGGGCCGAGCGCGCCTCGAAGAAAGGCGGCTTGGCCGCTCCCCGAGGGGGCGCGGCCAAGGCCGCACCCCGCGGGGTGCGGCCAAGGCCGCACCCCAAGGGGGCGCGGCCAAGGCCGCACCCCGTGGGGTGCGGCCAAGGCCGCACCCCATGCGTGGGGTGCGGCTAGGCCGCACCCCATGCGCGGGGTGCGGCTTGGCCGCACCCCGCGCGGGGTGCGGCTAGGCCGCACCCCATTCGTGGGGTGCGGCTTGGCCGCACCCCGGGTGGGGCGCGGCCGAGGCCGCACCCCGTACGGGGTGCGGCTGGGCCGCCCCCCCCGTGGGGTGCGGCTGGGCCGCACCCCATATGCGTGGGGTGCGGTTCGGCCGCACCCCAAGGGGGTATGGCCAAGCTCGCGTTGGTTTTGCGCGTTTTATTCCTCCTGCCGAATCAGGAGGGGAAGAGTTTTTGGAAACACGCGTTCTTGGAAATAATCCGTCTTTGGAAATAATCCGCCTTTGGAAATATCTTGCTGCCTTTTACGGACATCTCCGCTAGATACTTTTATAAATACTAGACTCCTATCATGAGTACCCATCAATTTTCTTTCGCAAATTTTGTTTGATCCTATCGTAGCTTCTTTTGTTAATGCATTTTACTAACTAAACTGGAAAAAAATTGGGAATGCAAATAAAAAAGGGCATGTTATAAGAAGCCCATCGATATTCGCAACCCGATGTGTTTATTCGCAGTCCAAAATTTTGTATTACGTGACGCTCAAATTTCTCGCCGAACAGGAGGAAATGATGGGGAGAACGGATAAATTAAATACACTGTTCTATATACAAATCAAAATCCATACACAGATTACATTCAAAAAACTGGAATCACCTGAAATGATCAAGCTTTCTGGTGCGTGCTTTACAATACGCATTGGATCGCAGTCGTTAGGGCTGAGCACGATACACACTGGATATTTGTTAGGGCTAAGCGCGCTACGTACTCGAAGGAGAGGAGGGGAAGTCGACTAGATAGCACGCCGAAATCGCCTGGGGAAACACAAGTCGGGAATGTTGCGCCGAGCGGGATGAGGGGGATTTCATGCGCGGGAGTTAGGGCCAAGCGGATATATGGGCCGCAATTATACATAATAAAAGAGTTAATTTTAAGTGTTTTTCGGACTACGAATATCCATTGTAGGACTGCTAATAATATCGCCCATAAAAAATTGAACGGCCAATATAAGGATATCAATATATTGCGAATAGCATAATTCAAGATGCTAATAAAATTGTTCTTATGTTTTATTTTATTATAATTTTGGTTTAGATGCGAATATTCGCATTTGATTTCCAACTAGGGTAGGTAGGAATAACTGAATTTCTTGTAATCACAGACTATAGATACGATGAGGCGGATTGCTTCTCCTCAGCCTCTCCCTCCTCCTCCACCTCTGTAGCCACCGTAGCCTCCACCATCTCCCCCTCCTCCTCCTCCTCCTCCTCCTCATTGCTGATTTCAGTTTTGACTTCAGCCGCCGGAATCTCCATCATCTCGTTTCCCCGCTTCGCTGATTTCAATTTGGAGGCCATTAGATCCTGGATCAAGCTTCTGAGACAAACTTCCACATTTCCGGCGTCCACCCTGATCTTCTTCGGCATCAGATTCTCCGCTACATCCGCCGGCGTTATGTTCCTCTCCTCCATCAGACATCGTATTTCGTCAAACAGAGCGTGATCCTCGATCCCCAAATAGTTTCTCGCCAAAATCCTAAACCCTTGAAAATCACAGTAAGAGAGCTCTATGTGCCGATCCATCCTCCCTCTTCTTATTAGCGCCGGATCCAGCTTCTCGACGAAATTGGTCGTGAGAACAACCAGCCTCTCACCGCCGCACGCCGACCATAATCCGTCGATGAAATTCAGAAGCCCCGAGAGCGTCACATTGCTCTTCGTGTTCTCTTCCTTGCCTATCCTCTCCTCATCTTCCGATTTCATCGCCTCTTTCTTCCGATTACCGGATAGATCCACCGAGCAATCAATGTCCTCGATGACGATAATGGATTTGCCGCTGATCTCCAGAAGCAGCTTTCGTAAGGCAGAGTTGTTCTTCACCGAAGTGAGCTCGAGATCATAGATGTCGTAATCGAGCAGATTAGCCATGGCGGCAATCATCGTCGACTTGCCGGTCCCGGGAGGACCGTACAGGAGATACCCTCTTTTCCAAGGCCTCCCGATCCGGTGGTAAAACTCCTTCCCCCGGCTGAATGCCAGGAGATCCTCCACGAGCTCGCTCTTCTTCTCCGGATCCATGGCAATGGCATCGAAAGTCGCCGGGTGCTGGAAGGCGACATGGCTCCAAAATTTCTTTCGGTAGTCGCTGTCGTAACTAGTGCAATTGGTATACAGCCGTCTCTGGCGATTTCTGAGGCCGATGGCCTTGCCTTCGTCGAGGACATGCCGGAGGTAGGTTTTGGTGACGAGATCACGGTGGCGGCGGTGGAAGGAGAGACTGTAGCGGCGGTCAGGAGGAGTCTGGTTGACGAGCAATGAGTAAGAATATGACTCGTGGAGCTGGGAAGACCAATAAAACTTGACCCCGGAGAACAAATCTACGACCTCCTCGTAGTCGTTCATCACCAGGAAGGGGGTGGAACCGGAGCAGTGGCGGTCGGCATCTACTTTGAGTCGGCGGGCTTTGCCAGAGCAGTTGACGGCGAGGTAGGATTGAACGGCGGCGTAAGCCTCGCTGCGCTGGAGGCCGTCGTGGCTGTACTCGATGAAGGTTATCTCGGTGTAGGGGTAGACGAGGGCGACGATCTTCCAGGCATAGGATGTGAGGCTGTTGCCTAGGATGGAGGGGAAGTATTGCCGGACCACCGTCCACAGGAACATCACGCTGGCGAGAGCGGAGCCCCACTCCGCCCACTTCTCCTTCTTCATTCCCGTTTCTCTGACGACTGCGGCTGTGATGTACGTTTCTTCCTACCGTCGCTATTTCTAGTTTCTTCAGAAATTTATAGTTTCGATTAATCTCTAGGAATTAATTATTATATGCGAGGATCTTCTATTTTAAGCCTGTTCTTTAAAGTAGTAAGTAATTGTATTGAAGTATAATTACCATTTTAAGATGTTGGCGGGAATCTAAATTCAAAAAATAAGTGCATTAGAATAGTAATAATAAATATAGAGAGAGATAGGGAGCGATATCCTCGCATTTATATAATAATTGGAAACTTTACTATTTTGAAGGATTTAATTTTAATATCTCTCCACAGTCCACAATCTTGGCTGGGATCTAAATTCAAAACAAATATATGTCTTTTTTGGAAGCAAAAATTCGGTTATTACTTATTAAGAGTATTCAAATAGTAATAATATTATTATTTGTCACAATTGATGGGGTTTCCCAACAATAATACAGTCAATCAGAGATTTCTCGCCGCGACCACAACCGACTCGCCGGTACATTTTCAATGGGCTCGGTCTCGCACGATTCCGAGTCTGTTTGGTCGCCCCAAACAAACGTAGGAACGCCCGTTCGCGGAAGTCGTGGCTTGTCGAACGCACATGCACTACAAGAGTCCCGCATGACATTGCGTCGCATGTGGCACAAAGTGGCACAAAAACGGTGCACATAACACTGTTCTATGCGCAAAATAATGCATGACGCAGTACCACGCGACTCTGTCGTGCAGGCCGCTTGGCGTAACAATTGGTGAGTGCTCGTCCAGACTTGGTCAGCGCCCTGATAGGGCACTCGCCATTTGGGGAGTGCTAAATGGGTCGACACTCCCCAAATGGGGAGTCGTGCATTTCAGCACTCCCCAATTGGGGAGTGTCGGCCGCGCGGCCGAGGCCGCACTCCCCTTAGCGCGCGGTTCTCGTCACGCCTCCTCGGGCGCACAGTCGTCGCCTCATAGGCCGCATGACCGCGGGCGAGCCCCTCCGTACACGCACGCTAAGTCTCTGCCTCACGCGAGAGCACAGAATTCTTCCGCGCTTGCGCAGAACTCTTCCGCGCTCACGCGAGAACATCAACTTCTCCGCGCTCACGCGAGAACGCCAACTTCTCCGTGCTCACGCGAGAACGCCAAATTCCTTTTGAGCACGTGCTGCGTTTTACCTTTTTTGTCTCTCTTGTGCACAAAGATTGCAGGTTTATCCACGTTCAATGATGTCACCTACACCGCTGCCCGAACTACCGGGGGGGGGGGGGGAATGGTCATATCTAAAAAATGACGACTGTGTGCTCCAGATTGACGAACGTGATTCACACGTCAAGTGATTATGGTGGTTACAACAACAAAATTACCGGACTACCCAACAAGGCTATAAAAGGAGCTCATGACTCTAATTCAAAGGGCACTTGGCCTTCAACGCCCGAGAGAACTCCTTCGAAGATCCTTCAACGTTCTCCTTCGGTGTTCTAATAATCTCATGAAGATTTCCTTCAGTCTTCTAAGATCTTCTTCCCCTTCAAAGATCTCCTTCGAAGACGACTTGAAGATCCTTCGTCGGCTCTTGATGATCTCCTTCCCCTTTGGAGATTCCTCTTTCGAGACTTGAAGATTTTCTCTCTCATTCTTCTCTACATCCCCTGCGGCGAGAGGTGGCTTGTCACCATCGCGCTTTCTACTACTTGTAACACCCAGAGATATAGTGCAATTTGGTCGGCACCGATCTGACCCCGTGATTTTTCACCATTTTCAAGTTTTCCACATTAAAAGTCTTCTTGTCAGCTGTCTAACTTTACTTTGACTGATTGCGCGCTCGGCTCACTCTTGAGTTGAAACGGTTTAATTCGATCGGTGTACAAGAGCGTCGAGCGGCCCGCAGCAGTTTGACGTCGTCTATGAGAATGTGTTCCCAAAAGCTCTCAGAAGACTCTCTAGACAGTACTCACCTTATCGGAGTACTCATGACTGACAACCAAACTCCCTCAAGCTCTTAGAAGACGCTCAAGATAGTACTCGCGATAGTACTCGTGACTCAATCCCATGGCAAGGAAAGGAACCCAAACTACTGAGGGATTGGCCCCTTGGGGGCATGTAGAGATAGCCCCCTCCCACTCACTCATCAATGTACCGCTTACACAAGACGGTATGGTTGCACCCATCACTGCGATGGAAGGACCAAACTAAAATGCTCGCACTTCTAAGGAACACCGGAGCGCCACAGGTTCTTAATCTCTCCCCCGTAATCTCTCCCCCGAGCAAAGAAATTTTCCTCCGCCAGCTCCGGATCATGCTACGGTCGAGCACACTGCTCCGAGCTTCACTCCCCCGAAGGAAAACACTCTGACGCGGCCGGCTCGACGTGTAAGATCTCTTTTCTCAAGACCCGCTCGGGTACGTGAAAACTCGAACCTCTCCCGCATCACACGGTTGAGGTGGATCTTCGCCCATAATCGCTGCCTTGCGGTGTCACCAACACTCGGGTTGGCTAACACCGCTCAGCACCGACTCTGCCGGCTATACGATCATAAGTAAAATATGTCAAAATGAAGTACAGAAATAAAGGCATGTCCACAACCACATCATCATATAAAGATATAATGAAACAGAAAAATGTCCACAAAGGAAAAGTTCAGAAATAAGGGCGGATGCCCGAATACATATCCAAAAGAAAGTACTTTCCCTCTCACTACAAAACATGCAGAAACTACAAACTAACTATCAACCTGTCCGGTGGTAGTATGCTACAACTGCGGGTCAAGTCCATCTCTCTTGTCCTGCTGCATACGGGGTAGCTCCGTCTCCTCGGACTCCTGTACGGCCACATCCGACCGTTAGTCATAAAGACTAAGTCGTTTTGTCCTCGCCTCCCCCACGACTCCTAGGCACCGAGTGAGAGGAAGAAGCGGAGGACAAACAAGGGGTAAACAAGAAGAGTGACGTGGCACTAACTAGCAGTACATAAATATAAACAGTAGAGCTAACAGTAACAAGGTATAAGTAAAGAGCATGTCAGTAAGTGCGGTAAATAGTAAACAAGTAGAGACAATATAGTGAACAATAAGTAAGTAAAGGCAGTGCAGTAACATAAACTATCTACCATCACAGATTCGTACCTTAACTTATATGAACGCCCATACGACATATAAGTTAAGATGTCTAGGTAACCCATCATATAAAAGAGCCCATACTAATTTATATGATGGGGGTATGCAGATGTGAGTTATGCTATGCTATGTTCATGATGAGAATTATGCAGCCATGCAATGCAACTCACCCACACGACTCTATGCGCACAGACCTTTATAGTTCCCAATTTGTTAGAAAGGAAGCCAACCTTTCGGGTACCGACCGTCGTGGCTCACGGTGGTAGTGGATCGGGCACTCCACATCCTAGGCGGGTATGCTCACTACCAAGCCTAGACCTCACGTACGCCTCAACGCTAAGAACACAACAACGGAGCTCCTGCGTACTCTTGCTGGAATCCACCAGACTTTAAGGTCGGGGTGGGTTATTAGGGATTTTCCTCCAGACCGCGGTACTCAAACTTACCGGCCCTCTAAACCTCACCCTCACCTGAGTCAACGTACTACTGTCGGTGACACGACTAGCCTAGTACCGAAGACTCGCCACTAATTGCATAAGAAACATGTGTTAATAAGTCCACCCGAGCCTCTGGCTCAGGGACTAACACACAAGCTGAACCAACCCATCTCCTCCTCGAAGGAGATCCATACTAGTTTGCAGTCCTACTTAGGCTACTCTTGCCTACAATTTAGTTAGTGTTATGTTTAGGGTGAATCTTGGACTTCCCGCGGTGTACCCCGTAAAGGGGTTCCCAACGGTACTACGGATTCAATGGGCTCAACCCCACCATCCTCCTCAAGAAAATTACTTTAGTTGGTGATTAACATTTGGTTCACCCCTCATTATTTCATATACTTAAAGTGACTTAGCTCAACACCCGTCCCACCCAATTGGGTTGAACGTACCTCCACACCTCATACACTGACCCTAGCACAAACTCACTGCTAACCCTAGGTTTGACTCTCCTTGAATCATTGTGAGTTATTACTCAAATACTGAATGAATATAAGATCTAAACACTACTTAGGGGTCTGAATAGTCTAAAATTCAAAATTCTATTTTTACTAAACGCAGACCACTAAGTTGAACTAACCTCAAACCTCATAAGGGAATCCTTCTAAAAACTCATCACCAAGGTCTAGTATAATTATCCTAGGCTCCCAATATAACTTCTAAACACTACTTAGGGGTCTGAATTGTCTAAAATTCAAAATTTTGTTTTTACTAATCGCAGACCAATAAGTTGAACTAACCTCAAACCTCATAAGGGAATCCTTCTAAAAACTCATCACCAAGGTCTAATATAATTATCCTAGGCTCCCAATATAACTTCTAAACACTACTTAGGGGTCTGAATTGTCTAAAATTCAAAATTCTATTTTTACTAATCGCAGACCACTAAGTTGAACTAACCTCAAACCTCATAAGGGAATCCTTCTAAAAACTCATCACCAAGGTCTGGTATAATTATCCTAGGCTCCCACTGACCTTAATAAGGTATGTTCCAATTTCCATAATTTTCCATATTAATTTGGTATTTATTATCATTTAAAGTAGTTAAGGCCTTAAGTCAAATTACACATGATCTATCCACAAAATGCTTCTACATGCTACATGAAAATTATCAGTAAGGTAATGTTCCATATCAAGGTGGTTTACTGAGTTTCAAGACTATAGGTTGTCATGTGACCTACTAAATCATCATAGTTGTAAAATTACCAAAATGCCACTATAATTAGGAAAAATAGTATTTCTCATCTGAAAATTCTACAAAAATTACCAAGTGTCCAAATGGTGGTCTAGAGTCCTCTGCCAAATGATTGTATCATTATCATATGATTTGACTGATTAAAATGTTTTAACATCCAAGTGTAGTAATTACTAATTTCTACATGATGTACATAAAATACAAGTTCACAGGCTTCCAAATAATTATCATGGGCATGTATCAACATTAAATGACAGATAACCAAGTTTCATAATTTTTGCCCAATGATTTGACATTTTAAAATGATTTAACATCCAAGGGTTGTAAATACCAATTTCTACATGATGTACATGAAATACAAATCTACAGGATTCCAAATAATTATCATGGGTATACATCACCATAAAATGACAGATAACCAAGTTTCATAAGTTTTCCCCATGATTTGACATTTTTCAAAATTAAATTCCTCTAAGCTAGTAAACACTTAAAATTTCCTCCACAAGGGATAACACATAAATAAATCATAATAAAATTACCATAGCCTATTCTCATCCCAATTCAGTCACAGTTAAAGTTTCAAATCCATACAAGGTCATAAAACCATGCATTTTATTTATTTAAGGAAAAGTGGCAATTTCATTTATTAAGAGAAAAATAACCAAATGATTCCAAAAATTCCCATTAAATTATCTAAGCTATTTTATGCTCCTAGAAACATGCCTACAAAGTTTTGAGCCAAGGCAAGGACATTTGGTCATATGTCCTTCACAAGCCACAAAATTGCAACCTTACAGGTTTACCCTTAGGGTTTTAGGACACACCACCCTAATGGCTCCAAAGGCTCTATTAGGGTGTGTCACATGCATTTGTATATCACTACCTACATAATCATCAAGGTGGAGGAGGCTAACTCACTCAACTCCTCAAAATGGCCTAAGCCCTATTTTGACCCTTAAAGGCCCTCCTTAGGGTTTCCCATTTTCCATAGCAAATCAACTCCAAATGGAGTGAAAATTTAGGCAGGCACTACTCATGTATTAAAGAGCATGCCACCAAAATTTGGTGTCATTTGGACATCATATGCTCCAAAAATCAACATAATTAAAAAAACCTAATTACCATAAAAACCCTAGGTAAAAGTGCTCATCAAGAGCTGTCCTTTGGGCAGGAGGTGCCCCTTGGGTATACCTACCCATGGTTAAAATCTCAGCTTCAAAGCTTGAGGGGTTTGGGCTAGGTAATTATTTTAGTGGACTGACCTAGTGTAGGACCAGTCCTAGTAAAACAGCTCCCTAGGGAGCTGTGGGTCACCAAATGACTTGAACTCAAGCCCTAATGAAAGTCAAGACCAAGGCCTACAACTTTCATGTTGGGCACTTTTTCTAATTCAGCCAATAAGAGGCCTTAATTAATATTTGAAGTGGCTGGTTTAATAGAGGCAGAAAATCCAATGTAAAGAATTAAATTAATACACAGAAATTAGGATCAGCACGGATCTTGAAGCAGATCCAACCCTCCCCCTTCATCTTCTTCCTCCAGCCAACGGCTGAGATTTGCCCATGCTGGGCCAACTTTCTCCTCCATTTCCCGGCCACCTGGTGGCCACCACGGCCGGCCACCACCTCCACCACCTTCGTGGTGGTCGGGGCTACAACTTCCCGGCGACATGGCGGCCGGAGGAGGCATTTTCCGGCGATCCTAGCGTGGCCGAAAATCACCAAAAATCCATGGTTTTCAGATTTCGATTCTGACCCAATTGAGCCCGAACCTTCAAATAAAATAGATAGGAAGCTAGCATAGAGGGAGAGGAGGAGAAACGAACCTTAAAGGGGGCTTGGCGGCGGCGGCGGCGGCGGTTGGCCATGGAAGTGCTCCTCTCCGGCGACCTTGCCCATTTCCTTCATTCTCCACGAAAAGCTTCGATCCAAGGGTCGATTTCGACTGCTTGCTAGCTTCTGAAGCTAATGGGATGGATAGAATGGGGTGGGGAGGAGTGTATACCCAGTTTTGAACTAGGTGCTCACGAGTTTGCATGGTTATCACCATGGCTACCACCCCCTGCTACCTCCTGCTCCTCCAGCAATCAGCCAGGACATTTCCCAAGCCCCAAGAGTGATTGGCTTGGGTGAAAAGGGTGGTCAAGCTTTTGCTTTCTCTTTTTGTCCCCTTACTCTCTCTCTTCCTTTTGCTTTAAAGAATCATGCACACATGTGACCTTTGCCTTTCATAACCAGGTCCCATAGGGTATTAATTTGATGAAGATATTTGGTGGGGTCACTTGGTTTGAGCTTGGTTCAAGTGTATGGGGGCTAAGTCACTTATTTTGGGCTATGTTGACCATGATTGACCTAGGGTTGACTTTGGTCAACAAGGTGAGTGGGTTGACCCCACTTGGGGGTCATGGGTCCCTTAACTTCACCCAACATTGGTTGGTCCATGGTGGGGCCCCATTTGGGCTAAATTAGCCTTAAGGTGTGATTTTGACCTAAATTAAGCTAGAGTTGACCTTGGTCAAATTGGTCAACTGGTTGACCAAGGGATGGAGGTCTCAGGTCCAATGAGTTCCTTAAAGTGTTTAGAGTGTGGTGGTAAGGTTAATTTGAACATCTGGGGTCAATTGAACCCTAATTGACTTAGTTTGGTTAATGTTGACCTATTGTGGACTTTGGTTAATTTCATGCAATTGGGTCCCACCCAAGTGCAATTACCATGCTAATGGTCTTCCTTAGTGGTTATGGTGGTATGGGGGAGGTCAATTTTGTGAATTGAGGATCAATTGGCCTAAGGGAGTGGTATTGGGCTATGTTGATTTTGTGCCCTTGGTGTGCACTTAGCACACTCCACTTGGTCCAAGGGCCTTAGTGGCCACTCTGCACACCATCCATGCCCTAATACCAACTAGGGGTCTATAAGGATTGGGGATGTTACAAATCCCAATAAACAAGAAAAAATATTTCGTCCTCGAAATTTAGGTTCGGGTCTACGGGTTGCAAGTACTTATAAGAATAAAGGGTTTCAAAGACGTTGAATTTGCACCTGAGGTGATGAGTTCTGGGGAACGTTGTTGCATGAAGCCCAAGGGCACCCCGCTGTGCTCCTCTTACCCATGATTGAGCTATAATAATCGGACATCAGAATCTCCTTCCACGGAAGAACTCAGACCTCTACTATATGAGAACTCAAACTGGAGCAACAGTCTTTACCGAGATTTCTCCTTGCACTTCTACTATTCCTTGCTAAGATTGTCGGCAATATTCCTACCAGGGGTTATTTGAAGGTTTATCCCGCCGCTCAGACCATCGTGCCACTGATCACAATGCGGGTTCTACTTTGCTCCATCTTGGTAATAAATTAGGAGATGGACACTACAGAATCAAAACAAGCTAACCAGGTGTGGGTGTTAACAAAATTACTGCACCCCCTGGAGGAGGATTTATCTGTAATACATAAGACCCTACAGAGTTAATTTATACTATCATGCCGCGCTAGGTGGCACCGAAATCCTTCGAGTTCAACTTAACTTCATAAGGTTATATTCATGAACCATGCTACATAAAACTCCGCTCATAAACTGATTAGCCAGGACGTGATCATTTAGCCAACCGTCATTGTCTATTCTGATTCTTCACTATACAATTCCCCTACACGTATGTGTTCACCACCACCTACACCAAGAGACCTTATCCCTTAACATATGAGGTCTCTGCTGATAAACCGTTTCCGACTCCGCGGATACAAGGTCAGGTTTATCAGCTACAAAGTAATAATATAAACTTTGATTACACTTGGGCCAGAGTCTCTTATGTCCTACGAATGTTACATGAGGTTAACGCTTCCTCACGTTAAATAAATGTAGATATCCTCCATGTTTTTCTTTGAGGCACATAACGTCTGTAGTTTAAAACTGATGATCGTGAAATGACTCCCAACTACTTTTCATATCCATTTGGTTCATAACTCACGAGGGTAAAAACCTTTTTATCATGACATGTTTTGACATAATTTGATTTCAACATGAAGGGTGTCTCATCAAAACCCATTAATCCTCGAGAAGTTTCACCATTTATATCTGGAAATCAAACCTGTCTCCCTAATTCTTGAATCTTCATAAATGTGATTATAGTTTTTGGGGGAATTGTAAGTTCTGGTTCCTAAGATCAGAGGATTGTATGTAAATTATACATCTTCAATATATCATTCGTCAAATTTCACTTTAGATTTCCAATATCGAGTGGGCTAAACTTCCAAAGTCAAGTGGTCTCATCTCACTTAAGCTATACACTATGACTTAAAGATTTCATCATAACGACCCTTCTCTTAGTTGTGTCGTCCAAAAATTACGTCGATAAATATCATCAGGTAATATTAATAGTTTCAAGCGGGAGTTGATAGTAACAACACCTAACCATTTGTTTTAACTCTCAAATCCTCAACATTTTAGTACATGATGGTCGTTGTCATTTTTCCCGCGATCCAGACATAGTAAGATCCTCCACCTTAGCCCTAAATAGTTTTATCATCCTATTACAAGATCCAAAAAGTCACCTTCCTAAGCTCTCTGATTATGCATAAACCAACTCTAAACGTAAAATGATCTTAACTAAATTTACACCAAGGAGAGGGCTTGAATTTGAATTAAGAATACTATCTGAAAATTACCTTTGAAAGCCCTGAAGTGCAAAAAACTCTAGTTGTAATTTTCTTAACTTGCGAAAACTTGATTCCAGTCTTCAAAATTTCACGATGTGACACATTTATCCCAAGCTACTAAACCTGGTGTTCTTCTTGTTTTTAGTACTTGATAAAACGAGATATTTGATCGGAAGTCAATGTTTATTAATTGTTCCGATAACTCTACAAATCGATGTCTCGAGGTTAAGAAGGTGTATTTACAACAATACACTTGTAAGTTTGTTACGATAAACTGATTATTTCTTATGGTCATGAGAACTTAAAGCCCAGTCTTACTTCTATCCATTCTAAATCTTACTTGGTCTTGCACTGAATTTGCCGTTTATGACGTTTTTCCTTGTGACTGGTAAGAGCTTGATGACCAAACGTCCTTATAAAAGACAAGACAACATTGCTTGGATCAGGAAGTTAGTGAAATTCCCTAAATTCTTAACCTGGCTTTCTTGACTCCGAGAGTCTTATGCCCATACACTAGACAACCCTTTACGTATAACCAAATGATTAACAAGTTGATCACTTTTGTCGACTTAGATTCAGCCTTGGAGCAATAAGATGAGTACACGCTCACTCTTGAAGTGTACCATTCACTTAACTTGCCAGTATAACTATAGCGGTCACAACTTGGTATAGACAATCCCCGCTATTTAAGGTGAAGTAATTCTCCAAGGGTCTCAAACTTCTAAGGAGGGTTGGTCCACAAACAAAAATGTATGAATAAGATCTCGCCAATACCCGAGTATCATTGAATACTCCAAACCTCGAGATTACTACGTAAATGTCACAACATTTTCTAAATAAAGTCTAGGGGCAATCCAAGTCGGTATTTTATTAGCCCAATAAACAAAAGGATAAGCCCCTACTGATTTGGGCTAAGTCTCTTCAATACTTCTACGGTATATTCATCTTACATACGTACATAAACTTTAGGGCATATATTCTCTGACTTGGTGTTCCACCCTGAGACATATTGTTATGCTAAGACTTAGGCTCCCAATGTTATAAGTTATGTTACCTTTTCTGAGTTCCCTATATGATTAACTAGGAAATGTGCCTTTTCAAAAATATATTCAAATTCTAATTCGACCTCTGGTATTTTATGGTGGTTGTCTCAACGTACTGTAATGAGAAGTATCAAGTTATGGTAAGGGAGTTATGCTTATGGGTATTCTATTACTCTAAAGGAAGGCTACCGACACCCGATCTCCTCGAGATGGTCCAACCACTTGGTAGTAAAGCGTAAACTTTAGCGTGAAAGTCTCAACGTCTAGACTTATACTAACTTCTTCCTTTAGTTACGTTGGGTATCCTTAACCTTCAACCAAATCTAGACCCGAGGTCGCTCTTTAGACTAGGAAGCGTCACTAAATTGTCTAAGTAAGTCAAAATTTGACCTAACTTGCTGCTTAGTGGACTGTTTTATGTGATTTCATACATGGGCACACCACAGCTTCCGCTGTGTAGTTTGTCCGCAAACTACACTCGAGCGGGGTGACCCAGTATGTTGTGAACTGTTCTCTTATGATCGTTCGTTCAGTGATACCATTTGTAAGATCTCTTTTCTCAAGACCCGCTCGGGTACGTGAAAACTCGAACCTCTCCCGCATCGCACGGTTGAGGTGGATCTTCGCCCAGAATCGCTGCCTTGCGGTGTCACCAATACTCGGGTTGGCTAACACCGCTCAACACCGACTCTGCCGGCTATACGATCATAAGTAAAATATGTTGAAATGAAGTACAGAAATAAAGGCATGTCCACAACCACATCATCATATAAAGATATAATGAAACAGAAAAATGTCCACAAAGGAAAAGTTCAGAAATAAGGGCGGATGCCCGAATACATATCCAAAAGAAAGTACTTTCCCTCTCACTACAAAACATGCGGAAACTACAAACTAACTATCAACCTGTCCGGTGGTAGTATGCTGCAACTGCGGGTCAAGTCCATCTCTCTTGTCCTGCTGCACACGGGGTAGCTCCGTCTCCTCGGACTCCTGTACGACCACATCCGACCGTTAGTCATAAAGACTAAGTCATTTTGTCCTCGCCTCCCCCCACGACTCCTAGGCAGTACATAAATATAAGTGAGAGGAAGAAGCGGAGGACAAATAAGGGGTAAACAAGAAGAGTGACGTGACACTAACTAGCAGTACATAAATATAAACAGTAGAGCTAACAGTAACAAGGTATAAGTAAAGAGCATGTCACTAAGTGCGGTAAATAGTAAACAAGTAGAGACAATATAGTGAACAATAAGTAAGTAAAGGCAGTGCAGTAACATAAACTATCTACCATCACAGATTCGTACCTTAACTTATATGAACGCCCATACGACATATAGGTTAAGATGTCCAGGTAACCCATCATATAAAAGAGCCCATACTAATTTATATGATGGGGTATGCAAATGTGAGTTATGCTATGCTATGTTCATGATGAGAATTATGCAGCCATGCAATGCAACTCACCCACACGACTCTATGCGCACAGACTTTTATAGTTCCCAATTTGTTAGAAATGAAGCCAACCTTTCGGGTACCGACCGTCGTGGCTCACGGTGGTAGTGGATCGGGCACTCCACATCCTAGATGGGTATGCTCACTACAAGGCCTAGACCTCACGTACGCCTCAACGCTAAGAACACAACAACGGAGCTCCTGCGTACTCTTGCTGAAATCCACCAGACTTTAAGGTCGGGGTGGGTTATTAGGGATTGTCCTCCAGACCGCGGTACTCAAACTTACCGGCCCTCTAAACCTCACCCTCACCTGAGTCAACGTACTACTGTCGGTGACACGACTAGCCTAGTACCGAAGACTCGCCACTAATTGCATAAGAAACATGTGTTAATAAGTCCACCCGAGCCTCTAGCTCAGGGACTAACACACAAGCTGAGCCAACCCATCTCCTCCTCGAAGGAGATCCATACTAGTTTGCAATCCTACTTAGGCTACTCTTGCTTACAATTTAGTTAGTGTTTTATTTAGGGTGAATATTGGACTTCCCGCGGTGTACCCCGTAAAGGGGTTCCCAACGGTATACGGTACTACGGATTCAATGGGCTCAACCCCACCATCCTCCTCAAGACAATTACTTTAGTTGGTGATTAACATTTGGTTCACCCCTCATTATTTCATATACTTAAAGTGACTTAGCTCAACACCCGTCCCACCCAATTGGGTTGGACGTACCTCCACACCCATACACTGACCCTAGCACAAACTCACTGCTAACCCTAGGTTTGACCCTCCTTGAATCATTGTGAGTTATTAATCAAATACTGAATGGATATAAGATCTAAACACTACTTAGGGGTCTGAATAGTCTAAAATTCAAAATTCTGTTTTTACTAAACGCAGACCACTAAGTTGAACTAACCTCAAACCTCATAAGGGAATCCTTCTAAAAACTCATCACCAAGGTCTAATATAATTATCCTAGGCTCCCAATATAACTTCTAAACACTACTTAGGGGTCTGAATTGTCTAAAATTCAAAATTCTGTTTTTACTAATCGCAGACCACTAAGTTGAACTAACCTCAAACCTCATAAGGGAATCCTTCTAAAAACTCATCACCAAGGTCTAGTATAATTATCCTAGGCTCCCAATATAACTTCTAAACACTACTTAGGGGTCTGAATTGTCTAAAATTCAAAATTCTGTTTTTACTAATCGCAGACCACTAAGTTGAACTAACCTCAAACCTCATAAGGGAATCCTTCTAAAAACTCATCACCAAGGTCTAGTATAATTATACTAGGCTCCCACTGATCTTAATAATGTATGTTCCAATTTCCATAATTTTCCATATTAATTTGGTATTTATTATCATTTAAAGTAGTTAAGGCCTTAAGTTAAATTACACATGATCTATCCACAAAATGCTTCTACATGCTACATGAAAATTATCAGTAAGGTAATGTTCCATATTAAGGTGTTTTACTGAGTTTCAAGACCATAGGATGTCATGTGGCCTACTAAATCATCATAGTTGTAAAATTACCAAAATGCCACTATAATTAGGAAAAATAGTATTTCTCACCTGAAAATTCTACAAAAATTACCAAGTGTCCAAATGGTGGTCTAGAGTCCTCTGCCAAATGATTGTATCATTATCATATGATTTGACTGATTAAAATGTTTTAACATCCAAGTGTAGTAATTACCAATTTCTACATGATGTACATAAAATACAAGTTCACAGGCTTCCAAATAATTATCATGAGCATGTATCAACATAAAATGACAGATAACCAAGTTTCATAATTTTTGTCCAATGATTTGACATTTTAAAATGATTTAACACCCAAGGGTTGTAAATACCAATTTCTACATGATGTACATGAAATACAAATCTACAGGATTCCAAATAATTATCATGGGCATACATCAACATAAAATGACAGATAACCAAGTTTCATAATTTTTCCCCATGATTTGACATTTTTCAAAATTAAATTCCTCTAAGCTAGTAAGCACTTAAAATTTCCTCCACAAGGGATAACACTTTAATAAATCATAATAAAATTACCATAGCCTATTCTCATCCCAATTCAGCCACAGTTAAAGTTTCAAATCCATACAAGGTCATAAGGCCATGCATTTTATTTATTTAAGGAAAAAGTGGCAATTTCATTTATTAAGAGAAAAATAACCAAATGATTCCAAAAGTTCCCATTAAATTATTTAAGCTATTTTATGCTCCTAGAAACATGCCTACAAAGTTCTGAGCCAAGGCAAGGACATTTGGTCATATGTCCTTCACAAGCCACAAAATTGCAACCTTACGGGTTTACCCTTATGGTTTTAGGACACACCACCCTGATGGCTCCAAAGGCTCCATTAGGGTATGTCACATGCATTTGTATATCAATACCTACATAATCATCAAGGTGGAGGAGGCTAACTCACTCAACTCCTCAAAATGGCCTAAGCCCTAATTTGACCCTTAAAGGCCCTCCATAGGGTTTCCCATTTTCCATAGCAAATCAACTCCAAATGGAGTGAAAATTTAGGCAGACACTACTCATGTACTAAAGAGCATGTCACCAAAATTTGGTGTCATTTGGACATCATATGCTCCAAAAATCAACATAATTTAAAAAACCTAATTACCACAAAAACCCTAGGTAAAAGTGCTCATCAAGAGCTGTCCATTGGGCAGGGGGTGCCCCTTGGGTATACCTACCCATGGTTAAAAGCTCAGCTTCAAATCTTGAGGGGTTTGGGCTAGGTAATTATTTTAGTGGACTGACCTAGTGTAGGACCAGTCCTAGTAAAACAGCTCCCTAGGGAGCTGTGGGTCACCAAATGACTTGAACTTAAGCCCTAATGAAAGTCAAGACCAAGGCCTACAACTTTCATGTCGGGCACTTTTTCTAATTCAGCAAATAAGAGGCCTTAATTAATATTTGAAGTGGCTGGTTAAATAGGGGCAGAAAATCCAATGTAAAGAATTAAATTAATACACAGAAATTAGGATCAGCACGGATCTTGAAGCAGATCCAACCCTCCCCCTTCATCTTCTTCCTCCAGCCAACGGCTGAGATTTGCCCGTGTTGGGCCAACTTTCTCCTCCATTTTCCGGCCACCTGGTGGCCACCACGGCCGGCCACCACCTCCACCACCTTCGTGGTGGTCCGGGCTACAACTTCCCGACGACTTGGTAGCCGGAGGAGGCGTTTTCCGGCGATCCTAGCATGGCCGAAAATCACCAAAAATCCATGGTTTTGAGATTTCGATTCCGACCCAATTGAGCCCGAACCTTCAAATAAAATAGATAGGAAGCGAGCATAGAGGGAGATGAGGAGAAACGAACCTTAAAGGGGGCTTGGCGGCGGCGGTTGGCCATGGAAGTGCTCCTCTCCGGCGACCTTGCCCATTTCCTTCATTCTCCATGAAAAACTTCGATCCAAGGGTCGATTTCGACTGCTTGCCAGCTTCTGAAGCTAATGGGATGGATAGAATGGGGTGGGGAGGAGTGTATACCCGGTTTTGAACTTAGGTGCTCACGAGTTTGCATGGCTATCACCATGGCTGCCACCCCCTGCTACCTCTTGCTCCTCCAGCAATCAGCTAGGACATTTCCCAAGCCCCAAGAGTGATTGGCTTGGGTGAAAAGTGTGGTCAAGCTTTTGCTTTCTCTTTTTGTCCCCTTACTCTCTCTCTTCCTTTTGCTTTAAAGAATCATGCACACATGTGACCTTTGCCTTTCATAACCAGGTGCCATAGGGTATTAATTTGATGAAGATATTTGGTGGGGTCACTTGGTTTGAGCTTGGTTCAAGTGTATGAGGGCTAAGTCACTTATTTTGGGCTATGTTGACTATGATTGACCTAGGGTTGACTTTGGTCAACAAGGTGAGTGGGTTGACCCCACTTGGGGGTCATGAGTCCCTTAACTTCACCCAACATTGGTTGGTCCATGGTGGGGCCCCATTTGGGCTAAATTAGCCTTAAGGTGTGATTTTAACCTAAATTAAGCTAGAGTTGACCTTGGTCAAATTGGTCAATTGGTTGACCAAGGGATGGGGGTCTCAGGTCCAATGAGTTCCTTAAAGTGTTTAGAGTGTGGTGGTAAGGTTAATTTGAACATCTGGGGTCACTTGAACCCTAATTGACTTAGTTTGGTTAATGTTGACCTATTGTTGACTTTGGTCAATTTCATGCAATTGGGTCCCACCCAAGTGCAATTACCATGCTAATGGTCTTCCTTAGTGGTTAGGGTGGTATGGGGGAGATCAATTTGGTGAATTGAGGATCAATTGGCCTAAGGGAGTGGTATTGGGTTATGTTGATTTTGTGCCCTTGGTGTGCACTTAGCACACTCCACTTGGTCCAAGGGCCTTAGTGGCCACTCTACACACCATCCATGCCCTAATACCAACTAGGGGTCTAGAAGGATTGGGGATGTTACACGACGCGACCAATCCAGCCGCCCAGAGAGCTCGAAGCTCACCGCTATCACTAACGCTCGGGAGCAGCAGGCTTTAGGCCAAAAATTGGAAGGCTCGCCCGCGAGGAGATCCGCGTGGTGATCACCGAAGAATATAGACAAGTCGGTTGACAGACCACGTTCGCCTGCCGCCTTCTTCACCACGGTTCGTCGTTGGCACCAGAGGTTTTGGTACACCCGATCCCGCATGCTTCAAGCTCCCGAACATGGAGATGTTCGACGGAACGGACGATCCGCTAGATCACGTCAACCACTTCACCATCATCATGAGGATTTACAACGCCACCGACCAACTACTATGTCAAGTGTTCCCGACAACACAGAAAAGGCAAGCGCAAACCTGATTCCACTCTCTGAGAGAAGGAGCCATTGACATCTTTGCAGAACTGGCTCAAAAATTCGCAGACCAATTCATTACTAATCGCAAAATCGCCCGGGACCCCTCCCACCTTTCAGGGATACGCTAGAGCGAGTGAGAGACCCTCAAGAATTTCTTTTGCTTCTTCACTACTGAGGTACGACAAATTCCACAGGTGGACCCTGAACTTCTACGAGGAGTTTTTCTTGGAGGGTTCCACCCTGGTAGTTTCTACTTCACACAAATGCGTGAGATTATGCCAAGCTACCCCGATCTCGTTTACCGGGTCGAGGCCCAGATTGTTGTTGATGAGGCAATAGAAGCGTACCGCCAGCAGTTCGAGGGGAGCTCGAAGAGGCAACTGGGGCAGGAGTCGCCATCGTTGTCAGTTCCCATGAAGATTGACGGGCATCACGATGACTCTTGTCGGCCCCGGGGGGCACCAACAACATCAGGACTTCACTCCCCCAACACCTCTTGGACGAATGTACTCCTTGCTATCCGCGACAACGACATTATCAAGACACCGGCAACCAGTCGCAATATTGCGATTTTCACCTCGGGTGTGGACACAAAACTGAAGATTGCACTTGACTAAAGGAAGAGATCGAACACCTTGTCCATTAAGGTCTTCTTAGAAGATTTCTAGAGACACAAGCACTTTGACAAATAGTCTTGAGCGAGCCTGGGGTGGCGTCTATGAGAAAGGTCATTCCCGACAAATGGATTCTTCCCAGCACCCAGAACGCGCGAAGTCTACACATCATCTATCAGTAAATTCTCCTTTTTCCTGCTTACTTTAAGACAATGAGTCGCGAATTCAAGCTTGCGTGATATGTTCAATATTACTGTAATCATTTCCTGAACTTCATTACAGATATTCAAAAACGAAACCTCGAGCATTTACAACAACTGCCTCCGGGCAGCGGCTCATTTACAACAACAACCTCCGGGTAGCACACACATTTACAGCAACTGCCTCCGGGCAACACACTTATTTACAGCAACTGCCTTCGAACAGTGCACTCTCATTTACAATAAATGCCTCTGGGAAGCGAACTCTCATTTACAGCAACTATCTCCTGACAGAGCGCTCTCATTTACTGCAACTGCCTCCGGGCAGCGCACTCTACAACAACTATCTCTGTGCAGCGCGCTCTCATTTACAGCAACTGTCTCCTAGCATCACGCTCTCATTTACAACAACTACCTAGTGACAACGCGCTCATTTACAGCAACTGTCTCCGGGCAGCGCACTCATTTACAACAACTACATCTTGGCAGCGTGCTCATTTACAGCAACTGCCTCCGGGCAGCGCGCTTTCAATTACAACAATTGCCTCCGGGCAGTGTGCTCATTTACAACAATTGCCTCCGGGCAGCACACTCTCATTTACAACAACTACCTCCTGGCAGCGCGCTCTCATTTATAGCAACTCCTTACTGGCAGCGCGCTCATTTACAGCAACTGCCTCCGGATAGCGCGCTCAATTACAGCAACTTCCTTCGGGCAGCGCACTATCATTTACAACAATTGTCTACAGGCAGCGCACTCTCATTTACAGCAATTGCCTCTTAACAACGCGCTCTTATTTACAACAACTGCATCCGTATAGCGTGCTCTCATTTACATCAACTGCCTCCTGGCAGTGCGCTCTCAATTACAGCAACTGCCTTCGGGCAGCGCGCTCATTTACAGCAACTGTCTCCAGGCAGCGCACTCTTAATTACAACAACTGTCTCAGGGCAGCGCGCTTTCATTTACAACAATTGTCTATGTGCAGCGCTCTCTCGATTACAACAACTACCTCTGCGCAGCGCGCTCTTGATTACAACAATTACCTCATGGCAGTGCGCTCATAATTACAACACTTGTCTCAGTGCAGTGCACTCACATTTACACAACTTTCTCCGGGCAGCGCACTCACAATTACAACAACTGCCTCTGCGTAACACACTCTTAATTACATCTACTGCCTCAGCGCGGCGCTCTCGATTACATCAACTGCCGCTGCGCAACGCGCTCTCGATTACAACAACTGTCTCTGCGCAGCGCTCTCTCGATTGCAGTAACTGCCTCCTAGCAGCGTGCTCACAATTACAACACCTGCCTCTACGCAGCGCACTCACATTTACAGCAACTACCTATGGGCAGCGCGCTCACAATTTACAGTAATTACCTTTGTGCAACGCGCTATCGATTTCAGCATCTGCCTTTGCGCAGCGCACTCTCAATTACGGCAACTGTCTCCTTGCAACACGCTCACAATTACAACACCTACCTTCACACAACGCGCTCACAATTACAGTACCTGCCTCCGAGCAGCGCCCTTTCAATGACAACACCTGCCTCCGAGCAGTGCCCTCATAATTACCACACTTGCCTGTGGACAATGCACTCTCAATCATAATGTCTGCCTCCGGGCATCACTATAAAAATTATAACAATCACCTTTGGGTAGGACGCTTACTACAATGACAACCTCAGGTGTCAATCCCGAGCAACGAGCTCACTCGCAATCGGCAAGAGAAGACAAAGATCCCGCCACGCCATAATCGACTCGCCGATACAGTTTCAATGGGCCCGGTCTCGCACGATTCCGAGTCCGTTTGGTCCACCAAACGGACGTCGAAACGCCCGTTCTCGCAAGTCGTGCTGCATCGTACGCACATGCACCACGCGAGTCCTGCATGACATTGCGTCGTGCGCGGAACAATGCGACACGTGGAACGGTGCGCGTAACACTGTTCCGCGTGCAAAATAGTGCACGTCGTAGTACCGCGCGACACCCGCGTGTCTCTGCCGTGCAGGCTGCGCGGCGTGGCAATTGCCATGTGCCACAATTGCCCTGTGCAGTAATTGTCGCACAACAATTGCCCTGTGCGGCAATTGTCGTGCGATAATTGCCATGTACGACAATTGTCATGCGGCAATTGCAGTGCACGGCAATTGCCGCGCAACAATGTTGCCGCGACAATTGTCGTGGCAGTTGCCCACAATGGGGGGGGGGCTCCAAGTTAGCGCCCATTTGGGGGGTCGTGTATTTCAGCACTCCACAATTGGGGAGTGCTCGGCCGCGTGCCGAGACCCGTGAAGCCGAGGTCGCACGCCCCTTGATGCGCAACCACCATCGTGCGCCCCTCGTGTGTGGCTCCCGGCTCCGATCATGCCGCCTCGCGCGCATCCTCGTCTCGCCTCCTCGGGCGCACCATCGTCTCCTCGTAGGTCACATGACCCCGGGCAAGCCCCTCCGCACACACTGCATGTGTTAAGTCTCCGCGCTCACGCAAGAGCACGAAACTCTTCCGTTCTCACACGAAAACGCCAACTTCTCCGCACTCACGCGAGAATGCCAACTTCTTCGCGCTCACGCGAGAACGCCAACTTCTTCGCGCTCACGCGAGAACGCCAACTTCTCTGCGCTCACGCGAGAACGCCAACTTCTCCGCTCTCATGCGAGAACGTAAAATTCTTCGCGCTCATGCGAGAATGCCAACTTTTTAACGCCAAATTTCTTCTGAGCACGTGTTGGATTTTACCTTCTTTGCCTCTTTTGTTCGCAAAGATTGCATGTTTCTCCAAGTTTAACGTTGTCGCCTTCACCGCTGCCCGAACTGTCCGAGGAGCAAAACAGTCATATATGAAAAATGACGATCAGTGTGTTGCACATCGACAAACGTGGTTCGTCCGTCAAGTGGTTACAACTGCAAAATTATCGGACTACCCCTGTCCAAGGCTATAAAAGAAGCTCAGAGCCCTCGTTCAAAGAATACCTGGCCTTCAGCGTTCGAGAGAGCTCCTTCGAAGATCCTTCAGAGTTCTCCTTCGGCATTCGAATAATCCCTTGAAGATCTTCTTCGGCTTTCGAAGATCTCCTTCCCCTTCGAAGATCTCCTTCGAAAACGACTTGAAGATCTCATTCCCCTTAATTTGGAGATTCCTCCTTCGGGACTTGAAAATTTTATCTTTCTCATTCTTCTCTACATCCGCTGCAGCGAGCGTTGGCATGACACTCTCACGCATTCTACTACTTGTAACACCTAGAGATATAGTGCAATTTACGACACCGATCCGACCCCATGATTTTTCACCCTTTCTAGGTTTTCCACGTTAAAGTCTTTTTGTCAGTTATTTAATTTTACTTTGACTGATTGCACGCTCAGCTCGCTCTTGGCCGAGACGGTTTAATTCGATCGGTCTACAAGAGCGTCAAGCGACCCGTAACAACTATGTTATTATTTTTTATTAATTTTAGAGATTTGTTAAGGGCTTACTTGTAACTGATATAAGCACATCAGTGATAAACATGGGCAGATCTAAGGGGAGCAGGCTACCCCTATAACGTCCCAAATATTTGAATAAAATATACAGGATAATATGTGACGTTGATTGCGTATTTTATACCGAATAATTTTTTGTGTTTCTTTTGTCGTGTTCACTTGTGGGTTGAGAATCGACGTTGGTTGAGTGTTGGATCTTGTGGCGCCCTTAGAGAGGGGGTGAATAAGAGCCTTTTAAAAAATATGATTTTTTACTTAAGAATTTTAAAACAAATTTTACTTTTCTAAAAATTACTTATAAAAATTTCAAACCAATGTAATTTTTAAATTAATTCAAACACAAATTTCTAAGTTAAAGATTAAGCAACCATATTTGCAATTAAAGAAAAAGTCATAATTTTATAATCATGAAATTCACATACAAATAATATGATCTTAACAATGCTTAAGATCAATGCACAAATATGATAATAAATCTTTTACAATTTGTGTTTACCAATCCTTCTCCCAAGGATCGGAAGGCTTTCACTTGTCTCTTCCTAGCCCAAGCCTATCCTCTAGATCTTCCCAAGATCTAGACGTAGCATACAAGGCCACGATTTCCCACTAAGCCACGCAAGGACTTGGACGCTCCACACAAGAAAGTGATTTTCCCCTAAGCCACGCAAGGACTTAGACGTCACGCACAAGGAGATGATTTCCCTACCAATACAAAATGAAATGTATATAAATGAAAATACAAAATGAAAAGAACAACTCCCTAGAAATTCAGATCTCTAAAAGGAAGGTTGAAGCCTCGAGATGATCGTTAATGTAGAAGCGCGTCCGATCGCGTCTTCAATCTCAAACCTTCTAAGCACAAATGGGAGTTGATGAGGTTCTGGAGCTCTCTGGTTCGTATGCACTCAGGAAAATACTTGAAATCCTCAAAGCTTAGAATGCACGAACAAAACGAGCCAATATATAGATTTTCACTGTCGCCTGGGCGACATCACTGTCGGAATTCCGACAGCGCTAAACTGCCGTTCGTCGTGCTGTCGTGCGAGCGGTTGCTCTAACTTCTGGCCTGTCGCCTGGGCGACATCACTGTCGGATTTCCGACAGCGCCAAACTGCCGTTCGTAGTGCTGTCGTGCGGGAAGTTGTTGTAACTTCTCTGCTGTCGCCTGGGCGACATCAACTGTCGGAAAATTCCGACATCGAAATTTTCATACACTCAAATTGAGCTCCAGCAGAATTGTGAACATCTCATACCTGTTTCCTGCACACCATTAATAAAAATAGAATCAAATACAAACGGGACTTTGTTATTATCAAACCGGAAGAGTGCGAAACGCATGCTCCAACAATCTCCCCCTTTTGATAATAACAAATCCGTATAAAAGGAAATCATGTCTATTTAGGTTGTTGATTTTAACATATGGTGTGTGCACAAAAATAACATGATATATTCCTCTTAAAAGTAATCTCCCCCTAGATGAATGCTCCCCCTAAATGAATGCTCCCCCTAAATGTTATAGTAAATTGAAATAATGTATTGTTCAGGTGGAATATTTAGGTGTAATAGTTCTTTGATTTCTAGAATATACTTATAATTCTCCCCCTTTTGATATTAACAAAAGGTAATATGAAATGAATTAGTAGTTCTTAAAAGAAGAGATAAGACGAAGAAAATAAGAATAAGCGGAAGCACTTGTTGGGAAAATGATTGAAGGTCTTGAAGTAATAGTGAAAGAAATTCTCATTTGTCGGAATTCGTCGGAAGTTCTCGAGAACATTCGACGAATTGACTTAGCCGCTCATTTTCCTTCACAAGTCTGTCTTTTTGACTTCTTTCTGCGTTCGTCGATATTCGTCGGGAGTTCATGAGAACAGTCGACGAATAGACTTAGCCGCAAAAATTTCTTCTTTAAACTAGAAATTTGGCTTCTGTCTGGATTCGTCGAGATTCATCAGAACTTCACGAGACATCTCGACGAATTGACTTAGCAAAAATTTCTTTTCTCCTGAAAACCTGCTCCACTCCTCAAACTTGAAAACCTTCAGTTATGAGTATATGAAGTACACCCCAAAAGAGAGATTACACATGGACCAACACTTTGTTCTACACAATGAGGGATTACATTGTCTAGAACTGTGTTTGGTGATCCATTGCAACCTGACTTTGGTGTGCACTTAGCATTAAGACCTGTCATAACACATCTAAACAGAAATCATCAAATACATACTCAATTCAATTTAGTTCACTAAGGGACATCTTTAAATCCAGGTAATTGTGGATACAATACCCAACAAATAGTAATATGCCATAATATCGAATAAACTCATGAAGAGATGGTATAACCATATGAAGTAGTAGAAGAAAACAAAATAACTTAAACATGATTAATGACATTTTAAAAGTATCATAGAAAGACACAATTGTGTATAGAAATTTGGAATCTTTTCGGCCCAATTCTCATGAGATGAATGTTTATATAACATAATGATGTGTACACGTGATGCTTTGATCAAACATATGAAATTATTTAATTTACATGATCATTGGAATAGAAAACATAATATAAACAGATAAAGACAACTTTGACCTTGAAGATAAAGCACATTAAGGATAGAATACCATTTTTTCTTTTGCACAAGACACTTTACAATTCTTTCCAAGGTGCTCAACCTCACAATGCTTATTAAGACTTATCAGGAGGGTAAGTAGTGCTTGGTGGAGTATCCTTGTCCTCAAGTTAAACTTTTTGTTGATCACATATTGTGTGATATCTTAACTTGGAGATATTTTTTATTTTTAATGGACCAAGGATCTCCGAATTCACTTGAATCGCAAAAGATGGTGTATATATGGTTGTGCTAACAAATCAAGGTTGAAAGTAGTATTTATGAAGTGCTATTGTATTATGTTAAAGCAAATATGATTCATGTATATATTAAATAGAAAGACATATGTATGGATCAAAAGAAGTGAACGTGATAGTTCATTATTATATATAAACAATTTCTCATACTTAGAGACATGCGAAAACAATTTCCAATAGTCTAAACAACTTAGTAGGAGTGTCAATACGATGATAGAGTGGAAATGAAATCATGTAATCATGTAAGTAGCCATTTTTTAAAAAATAAAAAAATAGTTTGGCATCAATTCATGAGTTGTAGCATTAATAATGACATATAACTATTGTAAAGCATCATAGGGACCAAAACTGAAGATTAAGCAAATCGAGAGCTGTCGAAAATTTCCGACAGTCACTGTCGCCTGGGCGACAGTGAACTTGCCCAGATTTCATTTTCTGTTATCTGAACTTGATCCTATGTTGATTTCTACTGTTTTTGTGGAACAATTTTTATGTAATATTAATGATGTGAGAATTTTTCTTAAGTCATTCAAATTCTATGGTTTGATTTAAAAATTTAGTTTTTCTTTTTAAAATGTATAGGTTTTGTGATATTTTTAATTTTATAGGTCATAAGTAGTGATATAATCATTGTGAAATGTCTAGGATTCCTAATTCTAGCCTAAGCATAGAAAAATGGGAATCCGGTAACGGTTTAGTGAATATATCTGCTAGTTGATTATCCGTGCCTATAAATGAAATTTTAATATGATTATTTTTAATGTAGTCTCTTATAAAATGATGCCTAACGTCAATATGTTTAGACCTAGAGTGATGAACTGGGTTGTAAGTTAAATCAATTGCACTTTTGTTATCGCACCATAGCTCTATTGTTTGTTGTTTAATGTTAAAGTCTTCTAAAGTTTGTTTCATCCAAAAAGCTTGTGCACAACAACTACCAAGTGCGATGTATTCGGCCTCGGTGGTTGAGAGGGCAACAGAATTCTGTTTCCTACTCGACCACGAAATGAGTGAAGGGCCAAAAAAGTGACAAGTGTCACTAGTGCTTTTCCTATCTAGTGAACAACCGGCATAATCAGAATCAGAATAGCCAAAAAGAGTAAAATCATCGCTTTGAGGATACCACAAACCAAGTTTAGATGTGCCAATTAAATATCTAAAAATTCTTTTTACCGCTTTTAAATGTGATTCTTTGGGATCGGCTTGAAATCTAGCACATAAACAAACTGAAAACATAATAACCGGTCTAGAAGCAGTTAAATATAAAAGTGAACCTATCATTCCTCTATATAAAGTTTGATCTATTGATATTCCATTTTCATATTTTCCTAATTTTAAGGATACACTCATAGGAGTATTTGCTTGTTTTAGATTTTCAAATCCAAATCATTTTAAAACATCATGAATATATTTGGATTGGTTAATAAAAACTCCATCATGTTTTTGAACAATTTGAAATCCTAAGAAATATTTTAATTCTCCTACCATACTCATCTCAAATTCACTTTCCATCATTTTTACAACATAATTACACAACTCTTCATTAGTGGCTCCAAAAATAATATCATCAACATAAATTTGTAAAATAATAAATCATCATCTACTTGCTTAATGAAGAGTGTACAATCAACACCATCCATTTTAAAACAATTTTGTAATAAATATATAGTCAATCTATCATACCATGCTCGTGGTGCTTGTTTTAAACCATACAATGCTTTTAGCAATCCATATACGCGATTAGGAAAATTTTCATTTATAAATCCTGGGGGTTGTTCAACATAAACTTCTTCTTTAATCAACCCATTTAAAAATGCAGTTTCAATATCCATTTGCAATAATTTAAATCTTTTATGACTAGCAAATGCAATAAAAATTCTAACTGCTTCCAATCGTGCTACGGGTGCAAATATTTCATCAAAATCTACCCCTTCAATTTGATTATATCCTTCGCTACAAGCCTAGCTTTGTTTCTAGTGACCCTAGAGTCACTATCTAATTTGTTTTTGAAAATCCATTTGACTCCTACTACAGGATGATCACTAGGTTTATCTACAAGAATCCAAACTTTATTTCTTTCAAATTGGTTAAGTTCTTCATTCATAGCTAGAAACCAAGATTCATCATTTAAAGCGGTGGCAACATCTTTTGGTTCTATATTTGAGACAAAATATAAATTTGAAAAACTTTCATGTAAACTAGAACGTGTACGTACCCCACTTAATGGTTCTCCAATAACAAACTCTTGCGGATGATCTTTTGAGAACCTTAGCTCGGTTGGAGGTACATATCCTTGTTCTTCTTCTTCTTCACCATCTTTTTCGTCTTCTTTCTCTACTTTTTCTTCATCATCATCATCATCATCATCATCATCATTTTTCCTCAGATTTTGTTCCACATCTTCTTCATTTTTCTCATTACCTGCAATTTTAGTATTTTCTACACAAGAAATGTTTTCATCAAATTTTACATGAATAGATTCTTCAACTACTTTAGTACGTTTATTATAAACTCTATAGGCCTTGCTAGTTGAAGAATAACTAATGAAAATTCCTTCATCACATTTTTCATCAAATTTGCCTAAGTTATCTTTTCATCACATTTTTCATCAAATTTGCCTAAGTGTCCTATTTTTCCTCTCCACTACACCATTTTGCTGTGGTGTGCGAGGAGCGGAAAATTCGTGTTTTATCCCTAATTCATTACAATATGAAATAAACTTTTCATTATCAAACTCTCCTCCATGATCTGATCTAATGCATTTTACTTTTAAATCAAGTTCATTTTGAATACGTGAAATTAGTTTTACAAATTCATCAAAAGCATCAGATTTTGAATTTAAAAACAATGTCCAACAAAATCTAGAATAATCATCAATAATAACAAACGTATATTTTCTACCTCCTAAACTTTGTGTAGAAATTGGACCAAATAAGTCCATATGTAATAAATGTAAAGGTCTAGTAGTAGAAATAACATTTTTGCTTTTAAAAGATGATTTTGTAAACTTTCCTTTTTGGCATGGTGAACATAATGAAGAAAGCTTTCCATTCAAATTTGGCAAACCTTTTATAATTTTATTTTTAGAAAGCTTTACTATGCGTTTGGCACTAGAATGTCCCAGTCTCCTATGCCATAATTCAAGTTCATCATTCTTTGAAATAAAACATTTAAGTGTAGAATGAGATAAATCATGAAAAGTGATTGTATAGACATTGTTTATTCTTGGTGCAGTAAGTACAATTTTGTTTGTTTTAGAATCAATAATTTTGCAAAGGTTTGAGCTAGAGTCAAATAAAACATTTAGATTTTTATCACATAGTTGACTAATAGAAATTAAATTATGTTTCAAACCTTTAACATATAAAACATTTGAAATTTTAAATTCTTCGTTACCTACTACTCCAATGCCTTTGACTTTACCCTTGCCATTATCTCCAAATGTCACTGTTCCACCTTTCTTCATCTCCAGGCTGAGGAACTTTGATTTATCGCCCGTCATGTGTTTTGAACATCCAGAGTCCAAATACCACACGTCTTCCTTGTTCCTAGCCTGCACGCACACCTAAAAAGATGATGAGAGTAAAGATCTGGTTACCCAAGTGGTCGATCCCATGGTATAGGTGGACGCCTTAGGTACCCAGATTTGTTTAACATTAACTTTTCCTTTCTTCCAACATGAGCCCGAGATGTGACCAAATCGATGACATTTGGCACATACAATGAATGGTGAGGAACCATTTTTCAATGGTTTCTCTGGACTCTTGCTGGTGGAAACATCTTTATGTGTGGATTTAGAAAAAAATTCATTTTGAAAAATAGGTTTACTGAACCTGGAGCTGTCGCTGGTTCCGACAGCAGCTGTCGGAAATTTCCGACAGCTTCCAGAGCTTCCAGAAACGTATCCTAGCCCAAATTTTGCTGTCCCATGGCATTGGTTGGCTAAAAGCATATCCAGAGATTTTTTTTCCAACACCAAATTTTCCAATTGCCATGTTCAACTCATTTACTTTTGACTTTAAAATTGAATTTTCTTTTACTATCACGCCACATCTATTTGCAACATTTTTCTT
The DNA here is from genome assembly GCA_033032865.1 of Dactylorhiza incarnata. Classification (NCBI taxonomy): domain Eukaryota; kingdom Viridiplantae; phylum Streptophyta; class Magnoliopsida; order Asparagales; family Orchidaceae; genus Dactylorhiza; species Dactylorhiza incarnata. Next base: position 2,526,915 of record JAWHQI010000123.1, on the reverse strand, counting down.
ATAATTCTCTAATTGAGAATGAGAGGTTTTAACAACTTTTTCTAAGTCCTTTTTCTCTTTTACAAGTAGATCAATTTTTTGACCGGACTTAGAAATAGTATTTTCAAGTTCTTTTATCCTTGTCGAAGAGTGATCACACTCTTGACAAATTACCTTCTCTTTCTCAATAGTTTTCAACTCATTTGATAATTTTTTGTTCACTTTTAAAAGACCTTTATTTTCAGACTTTAAAAAATCAATTTCCTTTAGGCTTTTATCCAAAAATTTGCATATTTTTATAAATTCAGAATATAACTCATCATAAGATGGAGGAGTTACCTCAGTGTCGCTTTGGACACTGCAATCGTCGTCAGATGACGCATTTTCTTTCTCCATCAAGCAGATATTTGCCTCCTCTTCCTCCTGTGTTGAGGAATCACTTTCTTCACCAGACGAAGAATCATCCCAAGTCTCTGCCTTTAACACTTTCTTCTTGTAACTTTTATCGTGCCTCTTTGCTTTTTGCTCTTTCAGATACTTTGGGCACTTGCTTCTGATATGACCAATCTTCTTGCAATGGTAGCACTCCGGTAGCGGACGCTCCTCTTCATTCTCCATTTTTCCTTTGCCTTTTTGGTAGACAAAATTGTTCTTTTTGAAAAATCTTTTAAATGAATTTCTCCTCTCCGGATTTCTTATAAACTTTTTAAAGTTCCTCACAAATTGTCCTTCCTCATCTTCCTCACTTTCTTTAGATTCAGTCTCAACTTCCCTTCTTGATTTCAACGCCAAACTCTTCTTTTTGGGCTCCAAATTGTACTCTTGGCTTTGTATTTTCAACTCCACCTCATGAGTTTTCAGATTTCTAATGAGCCTCTCCAATTGTAAGGTCTTAAGATCATGTGACTCAGAGATTGCAGTCACTTTAGGATTGAACTTCGGGGGAAGTGATCTTAAGATTTTCCTTATTAAATCTCCATTGGAGAAAACCTTACCCAGCACCTTTGAATCGTTCACGATTTTAGTGAATCGTGTGTACATTGTATCAATTTCTTCATCCACCTCCATTTTGAATCTTTCGAATTCTGACTCCAGTTGAAATAGCTTTGAATCCTTTACCTGCGAAGTACCTTCATGAGTGATTTCTAAAAGATTTCAAATTTCATATGCAGTATCACAAGCACAAACTCTATTAAATTCAGTGCGATCTAGTGCGCAAAATAAAGCATTCATGACTTTTGCATTGTTTTTACATTTTAATTTATCATTGTCATCCCACTTGTCTTTGGGTTTGTCCATTGTTACATTTCCTACATCATATGTTGGGGAAGTATAACTCGTCTCGACCATATTCCAAACTTCCATGTCGAGAGCTATTAGAAAACACCGCATTCGGGTTTTCCAATAGTTAAGTCCGTGCCCGTAAAAAGTGGTGGCCTACTAATTCCTTGCCCCTCAACGAACGCGTGATCGTTGTGCGCCATTACTCCCGGTGGTAAAACTGTTTTGGAGTAACCTCGCTCTGATACCACGTGTTGGATCTTGTGGCGCCCTTAGAGGAGGGGTGAATAAGGGCCTTTTAAAAAATACGATTTTTTACTTAAGAATTTTAAAACAAATTTTATTTTTCTAAAAATTACTTATAAAAATTTCAAACCAATGTAATTTTTAAATTAATTCAAACACAAATTTCTAAGTTAAAGATTAAGCAACCATATTTGCAATTAAAGAAAAAGTCATAATTTTATAATCATGAAATTCACATACAAATAATATGATCTTAACAATGCTTAAGATCAATGCACAAATATGATAATAAATCTTTTACAATTTGTGTTTACCAATCCTTCTCCCAAGGATCGGAAGGCTTTCACTTGTCTCTTTCTAGACCAAGCCCAAGCCTATCCTCTAGATCTTCCCAAGATCTAGATGTAGCACACAAGGCCACAATTTCCCACCAAGCCACGCAAGGACTTGGACGCTCCACACAAGGAAGCGATTTTCCCCTAAGCCACGCAAGGACTTAGACGTCACGCACAAGGAGACGATTTTCCTACCAATACAAAATAAAATGTATATAAATGAAAATACAAAATGAAAAGAACAACTCCCTAGAAATTCAGATCTCTGAAAGGAAGGTTGAAGTCTCGAGATGATCGTTGATGTAGAAGCGCGTCCGATCTCGTCTTCAATCTCAAACCTTCTAAGCACAAATGAGAGTTGATGAGGTTCTGGAGCTCTCTGGTTCGTATGTACTCAGGAAAAGAATTGAAATCCTCAAAGCTTAGAATGCACGAACAAAACGAGCCAATATATAGATTTTCACTGTCGCCTGGGCGACATCACTGTCGGAATTCCGACAGCGCTAAACTGCCGTTCGTCGTGGTGTCGTGCGAGCGGTTGCTCTAACTTCTGGCCTGTCGCCTGGGCGACATCACTGTCGGATTTCTTACAGCGCCAAACTGCCGTTCGTAGTGCTGTCGTGCGGGAAGTTGTTGTAACTTCTCTGCTGTCGCCTGGGCGACATCAGCTGTCGGAAAATTCCGACATCGAAATTTTCATACACTCAAATTGAGCTCCAGCAGAATTGTGAACATCTCATACCTGTTACCTGCACACCATTAATAAAAATAGAATAAAATACAAACGGGACTTTGTTATTATCAAACCGGAAGAGTGCAAAACGCATGATCCAACATTGAGTTCGTTCATGGGAATTCATGTATGCCCTAGGTTTATAACGAAAAAATGTTGATTTGTGGTTGTTACCTGTAGAGAAATGTGATTGACGATGAAAGAAGTGGATATAATTCGTTGGTCGATTAATGGCAAGTGAGAGAACTGGACGAGGTAAAGTCGCACCTGCATCGTATTGGTGTCACGATGATTTGAGCAATGAGAACAGACTTAACCGAACCTGCACCATGGATGTGGTAGCACGAGGTGTACCTCTTTTATAAATCGAATCCATGGGAGAGACCGTGAGTCTGCCAGGAGACTCCGGACCGGTGAGATGCTCAGTGGACTTGGAATTTTGTGTGCTCATAATCTCGGTCGGAGTGCCTTGAGTGCACTATGCTTGTGCTTGGGTCGTTGATGGACCTTAGGACTGTTGTTTCTACTTTGGGTAATGGGAGCGGGTCAGAGGGACCAAAGAGATAGGTGCACTCCGCCGCACCCGCAGTTGTGTAGGTCGACATGAAAAGGACGTGTGTGTATGACATGTCGTGTACATAACATGAGAATAACATCGTGTGTTATGTTGTGGTTTCAGGTTGCACAATGTAGAATCTACTAGTACGATCCATGATGCTTAGTTGAATGCCGCCTTGACTGCATATTTTGGGTGGTTGCTTATTATAGTTTCAGTAGCCTAGGACATTCTAGTCCGATGCTAGGAATAAAGTCCATGAGTAGAGCATTGAGTATCTAGCTCTGGTGTGCATATATCCCCTCTTTACTTTCATGCTCAACTTAGAAATGCGATTGATATTTGTGCCACATACTTTTCTGTTTACTACCGTGTTTGGTTGGCAGGCTATGACGCGTAGGTTTGCAGGGCTTGTTTTCCCCGAGATCTGCTAGGAGGCTCGAGGAGAGGGAGATTGTTACACAGTGTTTGGTCAGCTCTGGCTGACCCTCATTTTCCGTTCCTTTGCACTTGGCTGTCATTCAGATAAATTTTTTTCACATACTTTGCATTGCTTGAAAAAATTCTTGCAATGGGTTAGTATATTCATATTAATACGAACTTGACATAAATAATTCTGGATTGAGAAAATACCAATTTTATTGCATTCATCGAGGCTATCTCTCTGTCAGGGGCGGACCCATAGTATATTTCGATAAATAAAAAAGGGTTCTTTGTCATGGTGAACTTGTTACTTATCGCATATTAAATACTAAATAAAATTAGCAATATATTGTTGTTAGTTTAGTTGGTTGAGTGCATATATTTTGGCCTCTTGGTCATGAGTTCAATTTCCACAAAGGGCTATATTTTAAATTTTATTTTATAAATACAATTTTTTTGCAATATTGTTGTATAAAATATTTTAAATATTAAGTGAGATAATGCTATTCAAATAATTCATAAATAACAATGAATTAAAGTTTTCAATTAACATCAATTTTTTTATTCACACACCAATAAACATCAAATTAAATTCCAAAATAAGTGGTATTAAAAGCACGTCATTATTCGTTACGGGCACACCAATATTTGTTATTAAAACACCAATAAAAAAACTCTAAAAACTTAATCTTTCTAAACGCTCCTCTTTTTTAAGCGCGTTCCAACCCGACTTATTCTCGCGCCCCTCATACTCACGCACACCAATACTTGTTCTCGCAACTCATTTTCCTAATTAAATTTTATTTTAAAAGTTCAAATAATTTTTATTGTAATAATCTAACAAAATTATCAAATGAAAATTAATTTTAATATATTTTTTCAAATTATTAAAAAAAAGTACAAAATAAATTTATAATTTTGATTTAAAATAATTATTTGTAAGATTAGATGGTTATTGACTATGATAAAAAAGATAAGAGAGGTTATACACTCATTTCTAAATATTTAGGAGATTATTGACTTTGGTAAGCAAGATAAATAGAGTTATACACCTATTATTAAAGATATAGTGGGGTTATTGAGTATGGTTTAAAAGATACCGATGGTTATCAATAATTTACTTTTATATTTATGATTTTTTTTTAATAATTGTGTATAACTCCGCCCTCACAGAAAATAATTATTTAAAAGATACTGATGGTTATCAATAATTTACTCCACCCACACAGAAAAAATTCTGCGTCCTCTACTGCTCTCTATCAACTATCAAAACACTTGGCAAAGTTGTTGGATACCACATGCTTTTAAAACACTCGATGACCCATTTGTAGCTTGCTTTGGTTTCATTAGACATGAATGTAAAAGCGGCAAAGAATATTAAATTTATAGAAGTTTGTCCCACGATAGAGAGCATTGATAATTTATAACGATTAGTCTTATAAGTGCAATCCATTATAAAAACATCCAGAAATATATTACTCAATTGGATAGATGTCGGGTAAGCAAAAAATAAGCTTTCCAAATTACTACTCACAGGATTCACAAAATTATAATTGATGTATTTTGCAGCACTAATACATTTGTACAAAAACTAAATGAGAGTACCACCATCTAGCTCCTTCTTAAACAACTTGACTTTTTGATTGTATCTTGTTCTCAAGATAGAAGAGTCGAACGAGTGTCTCTTTCTTAAAGCCGCTGATATTTTTATAGGCTTTACCCCGAAAGCATACATCTCTTCAATAATCTTTTGTTCTTGATCATCTAGTCTACATGCATAACTATGTGCCTCTAAGTGAACAAATATATGATTATGTTGCCACATTTTACACTAATTTTCTATTATTCTACATATGCAGTTTTTTGTCCAAGTAGCATAAAAGGGCGACATCCACATCGCTTTGAACTAATTTTCTAGAGATTTTTCTTAACATAATCTCTTCGTTGTTGATTATCTTGAGAGAAACCAGATCTATCACATCCAAAAAAAAACTCTTGGCATAGAGCTACCATCAACTTTATATGTTCTTCAAATAGTGACAATAAACTCAACCCTTCGCCAACATTACTCGCCCACTGCCCTAAGCTCTTTTTACTAGGAAATATCGCATCAGTGACAAAATGCAATCTTACATCTACTTTGTTTAACTTCTCAATTATCTTTGTCCTACAAACACGACATAATAAGGTGAACATTACAACGATGTTTGTGGAGAGAAAGTGCATGAATTCAATTGAGAACAACTATATACACTCATATATTGTTCATAGGATTTATGGAAATACAAAGGAATCAAAGAAAAAAATTATACCTATTTGCTAGGATGCCTCTAAAAGCCTTTTGTATTCTCCCAAATCAGCCACAAAAAATTCCAAGAGCTCCAGATCAACACCCTATTTGCGAGGAAGAAGAAGGGCAGAAAAATGAGAAACCTTTACCATTTGGGTTTTCGGAATGGGAGAGCTCAGGGAAGGGCGGCCCAGAAATCCCAAAGGGGGCTTATCAACGGTGGTAGAGGAGGAGAAATAGGGATCGGTCGGCGAAATGGAGGACCGGCGGTGTGGAGGTGGGCAACGTCGGGGTGAGCAGCAGGGGCGGAACTAGGATTTTGCCGCAGCCCGGGCACAATAAATTTTAACATACAATATTGTTGAAAATATTAGTCAATTTTTTTACACTTTTTCGAAATGCAAAATCAAAACATAAAATGAAACATTGGACTGAAATGATGAGAATAACTTGGCCAGTTAAGCTTTGTTGAGGGACTTAAAATGGTGAGTCAAACCTTATAGGCGGTTAAAATGCATCTTTCCACTGATTCTGACCAATGAAAACATCAAACTCCAAGCAGAATTGTGCCTAATACCTAATTGAAAACTAACGTGTTTAATTTTACTTATATAATCCCTTTCTTCATGTTGGGAGAGAAATAAAACTTCTCATATGGAGGAACAATTTTCACTATTTTCAAGTATTATAAGAAAAAAGAAACTTACGGGATGAATGATATGAAGGTTGGAGGTAAACCCAACACACCACAGAACTTTGACAAATGACAATGAAGGTAAATCCAAAACACCACAATCCGCAGAAACTGAAATCTAGAAGACAAAAATGCAGATTTTAATACCTAGCGGCTAGCAGTCACATAATACCCAAAAGTGGAATCCAAAAAATGCAAAACAGAAATGCAGATACTCTGCATTTTGATTTTTTTTCATTCAATAACCGGAATCCGGTCTTTTACAAGTTATCTCAACCTTTCTCAAGCTTTGCATATTTTAATACCCAAAACTGGAACCAAAACTAGAATCCAAAAGTAAGAATAGGAAGCACTCGACTACTCGAGGAAGGAGATAAAAGAGGGTTGTTTAATACGGTAATACTGTTAGAAATTTTAATTATAAAACATTATACTTTAAATGTTTTATTGGAGCTAAATGGTGTTTGGTGTTTGGGCTCCTCATTATGATGGAAAAGCTCAAAACCAAATTTGGAGGGAAATCTTTCATAAAAGAAAGGATGAACCTTTAGTCCCACCTTACTTATTTGCTTTCTAGCCAAATAATATTTATATGTATTCACTCTTTCTTATTTGTTCAAAAGAACATAAGGAGAAACTATGAACCACACGCGCGCGCGCGCGCACGCACCGCACCGGACCGGATCCGGATCCGGATTTGGGGAATAATTGAATTGAACTGTATTTTTGTACAAAATAGTTTTAGAGTTTTACTCGGAGTTGCGTCGATTAGAATTCGGAGCTGCGTCGAATAGATTTCGACGTAGCGTCGTTTTGCCCGCTGGAGTTGCGTGGCGTCGAATTGAACTCGACGCATGCGTCGATTGAACTCGACGTAGCGTCGATAAGGCTTGCGTCGATAAGTCCTGCGTCGATAGAACTCGACGTAGCGTCGATATGATGTCGACGCAACGTCGATTTCTCTTCACACGTTCTGCCGTTTTACGCGTTTTCTTAACAGCTTTTTTGCGCGTCTTTCTCGCCAATATTTACGTTGGAAATATTCAACGTTTATTTTCCTGATTATGATCCTTCCCTATATAACCGTTCGTATTTATTGTGGCTTTATTTTATTGCCGTTTTACGAGATCGAATTTCATTGAAGATCTTGCGGTCCGAATTATATATATACTCGTTCTTCTCAGATAGTCACACACGCACTGATACGCTCTTCTGTTCTCTCTATTCTGTGACGATCTCCTACGTGATTTCATTACTTTACATTTGCTTCATCAAGTGGGGGTTCGGGTGCTCTGTGCTTCTTCGGTGTCCGCGCACATCGGAGTTTCGGGATTTAGCCGGGTGTTGTACCTTGGAGGAGTGAGCATCGGTTGAAAGCCCTGCCGGAGGGTGGTGCAACTTCTTTAGGGCAGTGACCACACGCCTTACCCAGGCTCGATTCTGAACTATAAATTACTCTCTTATTTATTTCTCATCTCTTCTTGCAATTCTGTTATTATTGCTGTTCATAGAAATAGAACTGTTTTTTTTATTATAAAAGTTTTAAAACCGAAAAATTACATTATTTTGTATATTAATATAGGAATATAGAAAAATATTCCAACAATCTAAAGAAGTTGTAATTCCACATTAATAGAATAAATAAAATCAAATAATCAAAATGATAATCTCTGTTTTACTGTTTACATGTACTGTTATTTACTGTATGTATTTTAAATTTCAGAAATCTGTAATGGCATCTAGATCTGAGGATTCTGCCGGGATCAAACCCGAGAAATTTAACGGTAACGGTTTTCGTCGTTGGCAAGCACAGGTCGAATATTGGTTAAATACCCTAGGCCTTTTGTCTGCCATCTTCGATGCCCCCGCTGTAGAAACTGAAATCCCTAGCGCTGCAAATGCAGTTGCTTCGACTCTACCATCATCTTCATCTTCAACTGCAAACACCACTAGAACCTACGTAAGACGTCTTCCTTATAGAGATCCGGTAGATGTTGAATATCATTGTCGTAACCGAATCCTAAGTGCTTTGTCCGATAGCCTTTACGATGTCTTCCTTCAATATCGTACGGCTAAGGATTTATGGTATGCACTTGAAGCGCGCTATAACCTTGACAATGCGGGTATAGAACGCTACAATGTTTCCAACCTCCATAAATTCAAGATTGATGCTTCCAAGCCCATCAATCCTCAACTCCATCAACTAGATGAGATGTTGTCCAAGATCCGAGCCGATGGCTCAATCCTTTCCGAAAATTATCTTGTGGCATGTCTCATTGATGCTCTTCCTGATTCCTGGTCCGGCTTTAGCACTAGACTAAAGCATGATCAATCAAACCTTACTTACGTTCAAATCCAAAATGCCATCCGCATAGAGGAGGAACATAAGTCTAAAAATTCTAAAAACCCCAAAGACCTTGCTCCTAAAGTGAATCTAACCGAATCTCATGACAATCCTTCCTCCAACCATCACTTCAAAGGCAAAGGCAAGATCCATAAGAAACCTTTCCGTCAAGGTTCCCGCCATCAAAAACCCAATCATCCCAAGCCTGGTCCCTCTAACCAAAACCCAGGTAAAGGGAAATGGTGCTTCATCTGCGACCGCACAAACCATCTGTCTACCAACTGCTTCTACAAAAAGACAGAACTCGTGATTGGCAAGTCTCGTGGAGACAAGCCTCAAGCCAACATGATCCAAGCACCGGTTCAACCTATCTTCAGGTTAGATTATACTCCTAGTCTTCTTCTCACTTGTTCATCAGATTGGTGGCTTGATTCTGGAGCAAATGTTCATACTTGTTTTGATCGTTCTTGCTTTGCCACCTTTCAGGACATCAGTGGAGGAAGTGTTTCTTAGGAGATGCCTCTTCGGCACAAATACTTGGACGTGGGCGAGTGGATCTTAGGTTGACATCCGGGAAGACACTAGCCTTGCATGATGTGCTTTATGTGCCGAGAGTTAGGAAGAATCTTGTGAGCGGATCCTTGCTAGTGCAGAAGGGTTACAAAATTGTTTTAGAATCAAATAAAGTTGTAATAACATTAAATGACTTTTTTATTGGCAAATGATATATTTGTGATAGTTTATTCAAATTAAATGTTGCTGATTTAGAAATAAATCAAATTTCATCTTCTTCTATTTCATGTTCAAATTCAGATTTTTGGCATGCTAGATTAGGACATGTGAATTCAGATTCAATGAAAAGAATGATGACTTTAAATTTAATTCCGAAATTTAATATTGCACCAAGTTTTAGATGTGAAATCTGTGCACAATCTAAATTTTCTAGGAAACCTTTTAAAACAGTGAAAAGAACTTCAAAACCTTTAGAGTTAATTCACTCGGATGTATGTGACTCGAACCGCCAACCTACTAGAGGTGGAAATAAATATTTTGTAATATTCATAGATGACTTTACAAAGTATTGTTACATATATTTATTAAAAATTAAAGATGAAGTCTTTTCATACTTTAAGATTTTCAAAGCGGAAGTAGAAAATCAATTAGGAACCTCTATCAAAATTCTTAGATCCGATCGAGGTGGAGAATACACTTCGAATGAACTAACCCAATTTTGCCAAGAACATGGGATTATTCATCAAGTGACTGCTCCATATTCTCCCCAATCGAATGGTGTAGCTGAACGTAAAAATCAGACCTTGATGAACATGGTCAATGCCATGTTAGCCGAGTCCGGTGCCCCGGAAAATCTCTGGGGAGAAGCGTTGCTCACTTCCTCCTTCATCCTTAATAGGATTCCATCTAAACAAAACGATAAGACACCTTTTGAATTATTCAAATTAAGAAAACCTAACCTCCAAATTCTTCGAGTCTGGGGATGTTTAGCTAAGGTAGCAATTCTTGAACCTAAGAGAAAGAAAATAGGACCAAAACATTAGACTCTATTTTCATAGGATATGCATCCGATAGTAGTGCTAATAGATTTCTTATCACTAATTCCCTAATTAGTGAAATATCTAACAACATCATTATAGAAGCTAGAGATGCAGCTTATTTTGAAGATAAATTTCCATATAAACTAAATAACTCATCTCAACCTTCAACTAGCTCAAACTAACCTTCTACTTCTTCTATAGAACCCTTAGAAAATGATGAACCTAGAAGAAGCAAAAGAGTTAGAACCGAAAGATCCTATGGGGAGGACTACTTCACTTATCTAGTTGAAGGAGATCCTAATACATATGAGGAAGCAATGACCTCATCTGATTATCCCTTTTGGAAAGAAGCAATTAATTTAGAAATAAATTCTATCTTAGAAAATAAAACTTGGATCCTAACCGACTTACTTCCCGGTGCCAAAGCCATAGGATGTAAATGGATTTTTAGAAAGAAATTAAATCCGGATGGATCCATAGATAAATATAAGGCTCGCATTGTAGTTAAAGGCTATGCCCAAAAACAAGGAATAGAATATCTAGACACATATGCTCCCGTAGCTAGAATAACCTCTCTTCGTATTCTAGTCGCCTTGGCTTCGATCCATAAGATGATCATTCATCAAATGGATGTCAAAACCGCTTTCTTGCATGGAGACTTAGATGAAGAAGTCTACATGTCTCAACCCGAAGATTTTGTGGTCAAAGGCCAAGAAACCAAAGTTTGTAAATTAATTAAATCTCTTTACGGTTTAAAACAAGTACCTAAACAATGGCATCAAACGTTTGACTCCGTAGTCTTAACTTTTGGTTTCAAATCTAATAAATTTGATAAATGTATTTATGCCAAACAAAACGGAAATGAAATTGTCTTGTTATGTCTCTATGTATATGACATTTTAATTTTTGGAAACTCAATTAAAATTATAAATGAAACCAAAATTAATTTATCATCCAATTTTGATATGAAAGATTTGGGGGAAGCAAACATTATATTAGGAATGAAACTAGTTAAAAATGATTCTAGCGTATCATTATCTCTTTCACACTCGATTGAGAAAATGTTGATTAAATTCAACTTATATGATTCCATTCCCGCTTCTACTCCATATGACGCTAGTGTAAAACTTTGTAAAAATACTAATGAACTTGTTGATCAACATAGGTATGCACAAATGATAGGATCACTCCTATACATAGCTAACCACACTAGGCCCGACATTTCCTATGTCGTAGGCCGCCTTAGTAGATATACTAGTAATCCAAGTGATGAACATTGGATAGCACTAAATAGAATATTTAAATATCTTCGTGGAACTATGGATTATAGTTTAGTGTACACGGGATTTCCCGTGGTACTAGAAGGATATTCAGATGTCAATTGGGTAACTGATTCGTTAGACGTTAAGTCAACGACGGGCTATGTATTCCTCCTTGGAGGTGCTGCCATTTCATGGGCTTCTACAAAACATACAGTTATTTCTAGAAGCACCATGGAATCGGAGCTTATAGCTTTGGACACTACATGTGCCGAAGCAGAATGGATTAAAAATTTACTTAGTGAAATTCCATTAATTGAAAACCCCATGTCTGCTATCTCTTTACATTGTGATAATAAAAGTGTTATTGATTTAACTGCTTCTAATAGTACTAATTCCAAAATGAATAAGTTCATGAGAATCAGGTACAAGTCCGTGAAGCAAAGAAGAAAAGAAGTGATATCACTCAACTATGTAAAGTCAGAATTGAATCTGGCTGATAATCTTACCAAGGGATTGTCCCTAAGGGAGATATTGTTGTCATCGAGGGGAATGGGGCTTAAGCCCACATGATTTGCTGCCAACGGTGGATACCCAACCCATGTGATTGGAGATCCCATGAAGTTGGTTCAATGTGGTAGAAACGAAGCCGTTGATGTAGCGTAGTTGGGAGCACAAAATATAAGGTTGAGAAAACCTTCTCCCCATTCCTATGATGTTGTGCTCTACGTAACAAGTTAGGATGAACTTAATTAAGTTCTTAATGGTTGCCAAAGGCATATTTCTTTGCGAGATATTGGTTACGAATATCTCTTGAGGCACCACCTATGTGGGGGTTATTGTGAGGCCGCAACTTTGAGATCCGGGCTGAACCCAAAATAACTCTCATGAAAAATCAAGGAATGCGCATGGCCATTAACGCGCCCACCGCCATAACCCAAGAACAACCAATCTTTTGTGTGCTTATCTAATTTACCGGTCAAAAGTTTATAATTCAAAGCCTCTGGCACATTATACTCTTCGGTAGAGGAAGTAAGTACTAAGTATAGATTCAAGGTAACTATTCCATCTATACCCATTGCATTAGATACAACTTGATGAAGCAAATTTGTATTTGATTTTATTTATTATTAGTAATATCATATTTATGAAGTTCGCCTTTTGGTTTTTCGCTTTTGTGGGGGATTGTTAGAAATTTTAATTATAAAACATAATACTTTAAATGTTTTATTGGAGCTAAATGGTGTTTGGTATTTGGGCTCCTCATTATGATGGAAAAGCTCAAAACCAAATTTGGAGGGAAACCTTTCATAAAAGAAAGGATGAACCTTTAGTCCCACCTTGCTTATTTGCTTTCTAGCCAAAGAATATTTATATGTATTCACTCTTTCTTATTTGTTCAAAAGAACACAAGGAGAAACTATGAACCACACGCGCGCGCGCGCGCACGCACCGCACCGGACCGGATCCGGATCCGGATTTGGGGAATAATTGAATTGAATTGTATTTTTGTACAAAATAGTTTCAGAGTTTTACTCGGAGTTGCGTCGATTAGAATTCGGAGCTGCGTCGAATAGATTTCGACGTAGCGTCGTTTTGCCCGCTGGAGTTGCGTGGCGTCGAATTGAACTCGACGCATGCGTCGATTGAACTCGACGTAGCGTTGATAAGGCTTGCGTCGATAAGTCCTGCGTCGATAGAACTTGACGTAGCGTCGATATGATGTCGACGCAACGTTGATTTCTCTTCACACGTTCTGCCGTTTTACGCGTTTTCTTAACCGCTCTTTTGCGCGTCTTTCTCGCCAATATTTACGTTGGAAATATTCAACGTTTATTTTCCTGATTATGATCCTTCCCTATATAACCGTTCGTATTTATTGTGGCTTTATTTTATTGCCGTTTTACGAGATCGAATTTCATTGAAGATCTTGCGGTACGAGTTATATATATACTCGTTCTTCTCAGATAGTCACACACGCTCTGATACGCTCTTCTGTTCTCTCTATTCTGTGACGATCTCCTACGTGATTTCATTTTCTTTACATTTGCTTCATCAAGTGGGGGTTCGGGTGCTCTGTGCTTCTTCGGTGTCCGCGCACATCGGAGTTTCGGGATCTAGCCGGGTGTTGTACCTTGGAGGAGTGAGCATCGGTTGAAAGCCCTTCCGGAGGGTGGTGCAACTTCTTTAGGGCAGTGACCACACGCCTTACCCAGGCTCGATTCTAAACTATAAATTACTCACTTATTTATTTCTCATCCCTTCTTGCAATTCTGTTATTATTGCTGTTCATAGAAATAGAACTGCTGTTTTTTTTATAAAAGTTTTAAAACCGAAAAATTACATTATTTTGTATATTAATATAGGAATATAGAAAAATATTCCAACAAATACCTCACCTCACAGTGGGCTACGCTGAGTTCAGGTTGTCGGAGTTCGTCGTCAGCGCCAAATCGGCATCTTCGAGCCGCGAGTGGTCGAGGTCTCGAGGAGACGAAGAGTGACGTCCTCTTGTTGAGGAGGAGCTTCTTCGCATTTTTAGGGCTAGCCGCTAAACAGTGCGACCCATACTAACATTTCACGATTTTCACGCCCGGGCAGGTGCCCGGGTCCGCCCGTGGTGAGCAGTCCAGAAATCGCGAACAGCATCGTGAAGTCGGCGGAAAGAGGCGCGAAGTTCGCTTAACTCAAAACAAAATTTTGGGCCCATTTCAAATTATTCAAGTTTGACACAACAATAACAGTACACATGTTGTTCGTCATTTTGTAAATTTTTATTTTGTCAAATATAAAATTTAATAAAAATTGAAGGAATAGAATTACACTTTTAATATAATAACATGCAAATTAAATCTAATTATAAAGGTGGTAAAAATTACAATAAAGAAGAGATAAAGTTGAAAAAATAAAACGTCCAACTAAATTTTTTGTTTTTCGCTTATACCTAGTAGAGATAAAACTATATTTACTTCACCATCAAATTACATTTATTTTATTTTATAGGAATGCAACAAAATATTATAGTTTAATTGTTTAAATTAAAAATATAAAATAATATAGATAATTATAAAATGAGAGATAAAATGATAAATATTATAAAATTTAAAAGTAAAATATAAAAAACATAGATGAGAGAGAAAAAAATTTCGGCACGGTGGTCGCGGTGGTTATGAACTGTCGTTCGTGACCGTTCGACCTCACCTAAGGAACTTTATTCATTTTCGTGTTCAAAATTAGTGTTTTTTGTATTCATTTTTTGTGGTCATATCATTGTCATACCAAACATGCATTTCATAATGATAGCATTTTTTGTGGTCATATCAAATTTCTTAAGCACTTAGATAAATTACACCGGGTAGTGGCTATTTTTTAGAAAGGAGGGGCAATAGAATACACTATTGTGGTCGCCGAAAAAGCAGATTTATGTGTTACATTACAATATCTCGCTCTTATACGGAAGTCGTTTCAGCTGAATGGAATCATTGTCAAAAGAAATGTGTTGAGAAAAGGCAGAAGTATAGATAGATCGATCTTTTCAACGAGATAATGTTTTTTCAAATCTCTCAAAATGGAATCTGTTTCAAACATATATGGCATGATTCCTTACTTTGACAAGGTGCAAATATCTCAATTTCAGCCTTTTAGACACTTTCAAACACATTGCCGATATTTAGTAGTCAAAAAATTGTACCTATTTTCATGATATGATGCATGGATCAGATATATCACGTCCAATTCCTCGGAAGATTATTTCATAATGGACTCTGATAAGTGAGATTTTGAGTCAATGTTTACAGAATCTTCTTCTGTTCGAAGAAATGATTCATCGAAAGAATGAGTCACCCATTCCATTGATATATGCAGCTTTGTTGCCAACTCTACTACAGTTGTCATACTTCTCCACATGTCAAAGAATCGGTGATCAGACATATATGCTTACTGTGGTAGGTTGTGATTGTTGATTTTGTCGGATAACGTTAAATTGCCAGGGTAGACCGTGATCAGACAAATGTCGAGTATGATGCATTGGAGCGAATTATCACTTACAGTTTGACATTTGGCAATTTGTTTGACATTTGACTTTTTTCTCAAATTACATGCATGACACTTTTGATGATGTGTCTAGCAACGGTCAAATATGAGTAAAGAATCACAACACGTAGTCGATGAAGAATTATGGGACCCACATCTTAGGCTTGAGCGCAATCCGGAAACACTTTGGGCCGAACAAGTAGCTAGGGTCAAGAGTTTAGCATTTAGGCCGTAACATAAGCAATAAAAAACAAATCTTTCACCCAACGAGTGATTAATATCTCGGAACCAAGCTAGACAGTCTCCTATCACTAGGCTCACCAACTAACCTAGGCGTTCCTTCTTTTTAATCCCAGCATCAAAATCATAAGGATTTACATAAGCGCTCTGTGTGGGCCATCATTCGCCGGGTCTTTGAGTGCCCGTTGTACCACGACGTGGTTGCTACAGTAGGTTGATCGAGACTCAACTTTCTATCAGATCTATATCTACTTATGAGTTATTAATACATGTATTCTTTATTTATTCCGCTCAAACTCTGTTTAAACAATAATTTCTTGAAACCAATTTTTTCGCATCACTAATAAGTTCTCTCCAACAATTGTAAGTAGGAGTGTTTTATTCCTAATGGGTGGCAAATTGATCAAAATATTATGATTTAAAAATGAATCTTGTAGCGATTGAAGGCACGTACGCTCATTTAGGCTATGTTTGTTTAAGTGTCTGTTCTCCGTTTTGTTTTGAAGAACACGAAGTTTTCGGTTTCTTGGGTGTTTGAGAGAGCCGATAGATGAAAACACCGATTTTAAAAAGGGTCGCCTATACGTATAATTCCTAACGCAGCTGGAAGTTCCTTTTCTTGCAGTCCAAATGTGCGTTTGTGGAAGACACAACTTTTTTCAAAAATAACTTATTTTTCAAACTTCATTTCTGACAGCTCTTTTAACAAACTTAGCCTTAGTAAAATAATATATTTTGATAATGGAGCTTGAATTGTTTATTAACAAATACTCAATTTTTTATTTTTAACTAAATGAATAAAAATGTTATCATATATCTCTTGTCAAAGTCAAATTCAAGCAATCATTGACCTCCAAGATACCTTTTCATTGTCATTAGTCTCATCCAAATTAGTAGGCCAAAATTATTTTTAATTTTAAATTAACTTGTTCTTTTAGTGAGAAAAAAACACACTAATATCATCATATAAGAGAGTTAATTAATTACTTGAACCTTCCAACTCCTCCCAATTATAAATGTGTTGATGATAAATATTTTGGTAGAAATTGTTTTTGTTATAAAAATTAATTAATGTTTAAACAAATGTCAATGTTTACATAAACAAACAAGAAACCTCTCACTCTATATATAATTTGTATTACTTTATTCCAATATAAATAATAGTTGTATGATCCTATATACATCACAAGAGGGTTGGATTGAAAATGTTATTTATATTGATAATATGTTAATCATATTTCTATCATGTTATAACTTCACTTCGGTGTATTTTAACCAAATTAGTGAAAAAAGGGCGGCTCGGCGCACAAAGCATCCCAGTGCAGCGAGGGTCCAAGGACGTGGAAAAAATATGCAATTCACAGCAAACCTTATCACAATATATTGTTTTAGTGAAGTGAAAGCTTACTTGCATGTAATTAACTATCTTAAGTAAATATGCTAAATTACAAATTACACTTCTCTATATTTAGAAATTACAAGCTTACTTGCACAAAGCTTACTTGCATGACAAAGGTTATGACCGCTATAAAAAAATAAGCTAGCTTTGAGCATAAAATGCATGAATTTTTTAGGTGAGATCGGACGTTTACGAACGTCGGTTCATGACCACGTACGGCGTTTACGACCGCCACCACAGCGCCAAACTAAGCATTATATTTTTCATAACAGGCATGTACGAATTGTAATTATGTTGCCAATTAATATTTCATGTAAAATAAGAAATAAAAAAATTAGGGTTATGGCTAAAACGCAAGATAATAGCTTCACAAGTGATGGATAAAATGTTGACCAATACAATAATTTCTTGCAATTATTTAATAAAAATAATTTAAATTATTTACATGCAATAATAATTTCAATAATAACATTTATATTTTTTCACTTAAAGGATAATTTTTTTCAAAGTTATCTTTGCTATGTATTAAATAATTCTTTTCTGTAAGATGTGCTAGATCACCCTTAAAATTGATATTTAATATAATATAAAAAAAAGTTCTAGTTATCAGCACTATATGTATATGTAAGGTAATAAAAATTTGAATGTATATATATTTTTAAATTAATCAAAATATTAATTTATTTATTAGTGCACTTAAAAACACAGCTTTGTTTTTATTACCACCATATATATATATATATATAAGGTCAAAAGAGTATTAATTTTATTGCTATAAACTTATTATTGCATAAAAATAATTTAAATTATATAATTAGACAATTTATAGCAACATAAGAAATTTGTCAATGCGGCCACATCAATACTTTATCAGCAGATAGTTATTAGAAGCAGTTAAGTAGTAAATAGAAATTAATTTAAGAAATTATTTGAAATAAATCATACAATTTATGGGAGTTATTTGTATCAATTTAAAATTAAAAAAACTTATTCGAAACTAGTACTAAAATTAAGAGACATATGTAAATATTTTGCTATTATTAATAATGCGGAGCAAAGACAGCCTCCTTTCTTTGGACCGGGGTCCTCTCCATTTGGGAATTTTTTTTGACCCGGGTAGCGTGCCCTCATTTAGGAACGGGTTTAAATGACTTATTTCAAAAATTAGCTGGCCCACTCTCGCCTTCTCCTCTCGACGTAATTTTTCCTCTCGACGGCTCGGCGGACGAGGGAGCTTTAACCTAGGCGACGACGACATTTTCCCTTCCACGGCCTCCCTCCTTGCCGGCAAAGTCACATCTCTGGACGGTGTGAAAGACATTGTTGCCGGCTTCCTCGGCCTTCCTCCTCGCCGGCGAAGTCACACCTCTCGACGGAGAAAGCCATTGTTGTCGGCACCCGCGACGCTCTTCCTAACTCCGACCATCTTCTTACCTGCTACTAGCTCCAAGTACCTGCTAATCCTTTCTCCCGCCGCTTCAGAGCAGTAACCCTAGGTCTGTGTTTACAACTGTGCATACTACTGTATTTACAACTTTGCATACAACTGTATTTTCATCTGTTATTACAATTGTAAGTACAACTGTATTTACAACTTTGCATACAATTGTATTTCTTTTGTTGTACTCAGATGCCTGGCAGCAAATACTTGAGTTGTCGTTGTGCTGTTTTGACGTTTGTTGCGAATGCCCGCCCCCTCCTCGATGTGATTTCGGATGATTCCAAACATATTCTGAGGGAAGCAAATGTTTTGCCTTTATTCTCCATGCCCTCATTGCCGCAGAACATACCTCTGCTGTATGTCCTTGTGAAGCTATATAGAAAGGACAAGAGGTGTTTCGTAATAGGTCCATATTACCTGAAAATTTCTGTTAATGAAGTAGCCATGATTCTTGGGCTACCAAATCGTGGTCAGGAGTTTTCTTTTTCTAGACTCCCTTGTATGGAGCTTTCCCACAGGGACTTGCTCAATGAGATGCACATTCTTGTAAATGAGGAATGGTCCCCGGAGCTGGAGCACCGACGAGTGAGTACACTGATTAGGTATTTGTTGATTGTTTTTTTTCTTCCCTCTGAAGACTCTAAAGATCCCAAATTGTCTGGGCGTGTTGGAGGATGGTCTGGGTGCATTAAGAGAGTACAACTGGCCCAAGGCTATTCATGCTTTCTTGCATACACAGCTAGACTGCATGAGTCGTGTCAACGCAGTCCGAGAGGAGGACATATGTTTAGGCTACTTCGAAGGTTGCTCGACTGTATTATTGGTAAGAATTTCGTTTATATTCGAGTTAATGTTTTATCAAATATAAATTTTAAACTAACATGTATTGTTGTATGTGTGGTTCTTTGAGCACACCAATGTACAAAGAGTAGTACACTTCTTGGCTCGGCCCAGAATTTGTCGATGGTCAGACAAATTGAAGTATAATGCGAAGTTTTGTTTGGACTTGCGGATTGAGCTGATGAAACCCAATCAGGTATATTTATTTATTTATTTATTTATTTACACTCATCCTTTTGTCTTTACAAATGTACTACGTTTTGTTATATCTTGTAGGTTAGATACAAGTTTAGCAGTGTAGAGGAGGAAGAGAAACAACTCCTAGGATCAGAGGAGGAGGACTCTGATTTTGAAGACGTGAAATCAAGTAAGAGGAAGGGAAGAGGTATGAAGAATGCTACGGATGCCAGGAAGAAAATGGATGTTGAGGACTCGGATTTTGAGGATATTGAGAAGGAGAAGGACAAAATGAAGTTTGAGGAAATAAAGAGAAAGGTTGTTAGGAAAACTGAGAAGAGATTGCTTAGGAGGGTTGAGAAGGAGAAGAAGGAGAAGAGAGGAAATAGAGATGAAGATTGGAGCTTAATGGAATCTCGGCTCCGTGTTTTTATACGAGAAGAAGTTGGTAAGGTCGAGGGCTCTTTGAAGTCATTTTGCGAAAGTTGGTTTAAGAAGTTGCAAGCGGACATTTCTCAATCCCATCGTCGTACACCATCACCCACACCATCCACACCCCAGCCTAAAGTGTCCCCCACCACTCCCTCTTCCACCCAACATACCGAAATCATTATCGTGGAAAGCCCAGCAAAAAAAACATGTTCGGTTCAAGTCCCGGGGAAGGATTATAGCAGGAGGAAGCAACTGGTCACGCCTCCATATTACAAAGATCTCTCTTTGGTGCATAACTATCCAGGAAGACCACATATAAGCCCTAAAGTTCAAGAAAATATTGATTTTGTCCTTAGTCGGTTCACGGAGAGGTATATTTTTTTCTTGTGCGTCTTTTCATACAAATAATTGCTTGACCTTCTCACAATTTTTTTACTTATAATTATAGCTCCAGGGTTAACATTGAGTTGACCAGAGGTGGGGGGGGGGGGGGGGGGGGGGGGGGGGGCAAATGATTTGTTGTATAGGGGTTGGATATCAGACACTCACCTAGATGCTTACGCCGCGTTACTTGGGTCGAAGCAGGAAAGGTCATCACGAGGAATGAAACGTTTCTTATACGTTTCACCTAATCATGCAGTACGTACTTTAACGCAGCTTCTTCCTTTTAAACCTTTAAAATTTGATCCTAGCATGTGGAGTAGGACATTGATAGCTCTGGTGTCTATCCTTTCATTATGAAGATTGTTGTATACTTTTACACCACTGTTTAAACAAAAATGAGGTTTGATATTGTCATTTATAGTGTGGTCAAACAACAAGTGATATTAAACCTTAATTTCTGTGTGATTCATACTCAATTAGACCTATTAGTTGATATGGATGGCACAGCAATTATATTAACTTAGTCATTGTTTCGTATACCTTCGTTTTTCTTTTTTAGTTACAAGTTATGCCAATAACAAATTTGTAATGGAAGAAACATTCTATTAACTCAGGTAGTTAATTCCTACCAATTTATTGTGCAGTATTATAAGATCGGCAAAGTTCCAAATAGCAAGGACTTGTTGAGCCACATAACATTGTCCAGTTTCGCGGCATCTGATGTAATACTTATGCCCTGTCATATGTCGTCCATTGGACATTGCTTGTCGGCCGCTTGAAGGAACAGTCTTGGGAGTTCTATGATTCTCAGCCTAGAAGTGACCATCATCGTTCCTCCCTTTGGAATTTGGTACACTCACACTAGTGACCATCACACTCCCATATGAACGTTTAGTTTATGTGATTTCTAATTTTTTAGGTATCATGCAGGTAAGGACTTTATATGAGGAGGCTATGGAAGCATTGCCAGCAAATATTATCAACTCGCCTATTAACGAAGTTCTTGATTTGCCAAAGCAAGATAACGGGGACGATTGCGGCATTTTCGTGATGAAATTCATGGAGGCGGCGTTGTCGACCAAGTCATTTTCCTGGAAAGAAAACAAGGAGTGGTACAAGGAGATGCCACGATTTCACGTGGAAATAGCAAGCGCCATCTTTCGGACATTTGCTAACATAATTAATTCTAATGTTGACAAATCATTTTCTAATTAATTACTGCACTTCCAATGTGTCATGTTCTTGTATCATTATTAAAGATACATTATTGCACTTAAATATTAGTTTCAGAATTTCATTGTGCTATATGACCCCTTTTCAATTAAGTTACAAGCAGTGGTGCATTCGTTTAGTCCAATTATTGCATGTTTCATCCTGTTTTCGTGACGAAATTCATTGTTACAGTAGCACAACACACAAGTGTGTTATTCAGAGTAGTGATAAAATGATGAATGTAAGGAAAACACAACAACAATAATTCTGTGCTTGGCGGCATTAACAACAGTATTGGAGGCTGACGCTAAACCAGCTGCTTTAGATTATGGCAACAATGACTTTCTCCGTCGAGAGGTGTGACTTCACCGACAAGGAGGAAGGCCGAGGAAGCCGGCAACAATGTCTTTCACACCGTCCAGAGATGTGACTTTGCCGGCGAGGAGGGAGGCCGCGGAAGGGAAAATGTGGCCGTCGCCTAGGTTAAAGCTCCCTCGTCCCGTCGAGCCGTCGAGAGGAAAAATTACGTCGAGAGGAGAAGGCGAGAGTGGGCCCGGTTACTTTTTGAAATAAGTCTTTTTAAACCCGTTCCTACAGGAGGGCACGCTACCCGGGTCAAATAATTTTCCCTCTATTTGGGACTTCAAATGAAGGTTCATTTCATGGTCTAGATTCATTTTCACTTGATCTAATGGTGTATACTTCTAGAAAAATAAAATCCTAGGTTCGCACGCACGCACATTTTAGGTGGCACTGCAAATGAAATAATAAAAATCTTATTTTTAAAAGTCAAATAACTTACAATTAACTTTAAAAAATAAATGTTTTTAAATAAAAAAAATGTTTCTTCAAAAAATGTTTTCACAAATATATCAAACCAATAAATTAACAAATAAGTATTATTAACCAACTGCACTAAATAACATTTACATTAGAGTGATAGAACAAGTGTAATGTTGTGGTTGCGCGCACTGTCACTCATAAATAAATATATATTTTTTGTACAAAAGGAAAATGCATCAAACCCTGCAAACGAAGAGTAGCCACTCCATTTCGATCTGGCAAAAGCAGTGGCCAAAGTAAATTCGGAGGATATCGTCCAAAATCGTGACACCACGAGGCCTCAGTCGAGCCAGCGAAGCAAGACAATTCGCAAAATCCGCACATTTGTTCCCCTCACGAAGCTCGTGAAGCACAACGGCGTGTTGGAAAACTTTGCAATAGTCGTTGACAGTCCTGAATGAGATGATTAAGGACATGCGAAAGGAAACAAAAATCCACATTCAGGAGTAGGACAACAGGTTTAGAACTGAGCCATTAGTATTGAGCATGAACTCGCTCAATGCTGGTGCAGTCCAACCCAACGAGGATGGCGAGTAATCCCCGCACCTTTGCTAGACCAAGCGAACGAAGAATCTCTGCTAAGATTAAAAGCATAATTTGCCACTTGAAGAGCAGGAGTGGCCAAACCATCAAAACACGAGTAGTGCAACGAGACGCAAAAAATAATAAACCGCAAGATTCCTCTGCGTGGATCAACTCCGCATTCAAAGTATTGTACTTTACCCAATCAAAGAAAGGCAGACTAGTGGATCGGGAAAGGAGTCCAGAACCGCCGACCCGCGTCTCCAAACCATCACAGCAAAGGGGCACGAGCAGAAAACATGGCGGGCATCTTCGACGAGCTACGTGCAAAGAATGCAGTGATTCGTCAAAGTCAACCCCTTCTGGCGTCTCAAGTCATTCGTGTTAAGATTACAAAGAGCCGAGGTCCATAAGAAGAAGCGAACACGTTCCGAACACCGAAGCTTCCAAATCCACGCCAAGTCAACATCAACCGTATCTAAGGGAGGAGCAACCAAATGTCGATGGGCGGAAGAAGCCGAAAATAAACCATTAGGAGATCGCCCCAAGTGCATGAGCCCTCACGTGAGAGATTCAAAGAAAAATAGGCGCCCCTAATTTTCTCGAGAGGACAGACATAGGTAATTAGAGATGAGAAATCAAAGATAACTCATAACTCCCACACCATTAAGAAAGTCTCACACATGTAAATTGATTAAAATTGCAACGACAAACCAAAACCGATTTCTTCTGTCGTCACAGATTCTTCAATGAATTTATAAAAATGGCCAACTCCGCGCACAAGGCATCCCCGTGTACCGAGGGTCCGGGTAAGGATCCCACCGCAAAGGTGAAATGTAGACAACCTTACCCTGCATTTTTGCAAGAGACTGCTTCGAGGACTCGAGCTGATGCGCAATATATATACATATCAAGATTATTAAAATAATAGTAAACATCTACTGATTGGAAGATTATTTAACAAATTTAAAATAGGGCAATAAAAGACAAACTATTAATAATAATAGTTTTAAAAAAGATCAAGTAAAATTATTAATTACAAATGTACTATAAATGTAAATACTAGAATATAAATAAATTTCGATTACAATTTATAATTGCATTACTAGTATATCTATAATAATATATAAAGATATTTTGTAATGGTGTAATGACATGAACCATCAAAGCAATTATAGCCCTCTATTCATCCCGAGCATTGTCACTCGCAATAGGCTCGGAGATCTGCTCCTATCAATTATTAGTGCAATTTAAAAAAAAACATAATATTAATTAATTAAAGCGGAAAGTAGTTTTACAATTTTTTCACTTTTTGTTGAAAAAATCTCATTCTGATGCATATATCATCATGCATGTTATTTCAACTTTAATAAAATTGATTGATTGCTGGTAACTTCTCGAAAATACCGCTGAAATGCCTAATGACAGCCTTCCTCGAAAAGATCGCTAACATGCATAGTGACAACTTACCATACTAGATGTAGGAGTTCTGCTAATTTTCTTGGGATTTTATAGATTTTTATAATTAATTTTAATTTTGAGATATGATTTAGGTGGAGTTTGATTAAGCTTTTTAGCTGTTGTGGGGTTGGGACGCACCGCCATTTTGATAATAAGCGGCGTTTGGTTCCACTTTTTTCCAAACCGTCATTTATCAAGCTCCGTTGTTTTCTTTGTATTCCCGTCCGCAACTTTTTCCTGCGGTGAACCGCAAAAGCCACGCGTCCAGCCTCTCCTATCCGCCGACTTCCGGGAGTTCCCGACGAATTGCGACTGCGAGTTCCCTTTTCCTCTTCGGCGAGCGTCTAGCCTCTCCGGTTTGCCCTATATTCCCAGACGCGGGGGATGCCTCCAGTCTAGTCGCAGATTTCACCTCTCCCGATCGAGGGTGAAACTTCCCGCAGATTTCTCATCTTCATGCAACATTTTCGTCTCCCGATCGAGTGTCTCTTCCCGCCGACGATCTCCATCGGAGGCGTTCTTCCAGCTGACATATCATCATCGTCCTCGACAAGAATAGTGTTCATCCTCGATGATTTCTGCTCCCTGCCAAGCTAGCTCCAGATATTTGAAGGTACCTCCAAATCTGCCATTTTCCTTATATGTAACCTCTTCATATTGCCAGTCACTCTCGATCAAGTTCCATCTTTATTTTTCTTCTCGATTTGTGAAGCATCTATATAGCATTCCTATGAGATTTGTTCAGTTTATTACAATGATTATGTTGGGATATAATTCGGAAACAATTCCCGAGGCACAACCAAATATAATACAGGGTATGCAAGAACTGAAATCGAACAAGAAACGCAACATAAATAAATCATATAACTGCAAAAACAATATGAAGAAATGTACCGACGTCCGTTACAGAATACACCGCGGAGAGCCGGACTCGCTCGATTCGCGGGAGAGATAATAATCTGGACTGCAATCCGCTAGCACAGCAGACGCACAAGGTTCACCGAACCTTCAACGTCGACGCCCGACGTTCAACCGCACCAACACCGGAGAAGCACCGTCGAGGCCAACTGCACCCGCGCACGCCATCGACACCAAGACACACCACCGGAGAGAAACACCATCAAGGCCACTGCACTCCCGCATGCCTTCGCCGCCACACCCGCACCGCCGGAGAGAAACTCCGGCAAGGCCACTGCACCACCGCAAGCCTTCGCCGCCATGCTCGCACCGCCATTATCTCCTCACTTCGCCGTCATCGCACGGTGTTGCTCCAACGACAACCACCGGCGGAACCTCTACAGGGGTCTCCCACCCCTCGCGGCACCAAGAGCAAGACGACGGCAGCTCTCCCTCCAACACTAGCAAGGCGGCTGTGTATCAGCCTCTCACGGCTTCAGGCGGCTTCTCTTTCCGCGAACAGGGACTGCATCTTCTCAGCGGGCGGTGAGAAGCATCTCAGCGGGCGGCCCAACTTCCCAGCGGTTTTCTACTTTTCCGGGCTGCACTTCTCCAGTCGGCTTCTTTTTTTCTCACACCCAAGGCAGTTATATATATAACAAAATATAAAACCTCCGGTGGTTTAAATTTTGGAGAGAGAGCGCCTCTCTCTCCAAGGAGAGCCATTATGGGATTTCCATGTAACTCCCATATTCTCTCTCCAGAATTAACTCCATTAATAGGCCTTGGTGATTTCCGAAACCGCCAATTAATGGCCAGCAGATTTCCAATTGTAACTCCCATATTCTCTCTCCTGCCATCCATGGCGTTTCCAAATTTAGATCCAAACCAAAAATAACAATCACCACCTTGGTTCGGGATCCGGATCCACCACATGCACGAAGTATCAACTGCACTAAGCAACTCTGCACGTAGCACCACCTCAGTCCGAGGCATCAGCCGACCTGCTCCAGTCAACTCATCTCTGCTCTGGCTCAACCCGTGAACGTTGTTGCAACCCGATCGTAAAAACTTACTCGTAGAACCCGAGTACCAGAAGGACGATCCTCTGCACCACCACGACAATCCACCACGTCTGTTGAAACCGATTTCTCGGTCTCCGTGGAGTTCGGGGCCCCCAACAAGTTGGGGAGTGGCCAACTCTTACTCCCCCCAAGGGAGAGCTCTAGGTTGAAGGTGTTGGAATTACGAACTGGACCAAGGGCTCGGCGAGGAGGTCCCTACACATGCCCGGAAGGCCTACAAGGAGCTTCCCCTCCCAAGCCAATGCCGGGCTTGGGCACCACTAGAGGCTCTCCCCACCCCACTAGAGGGAGGTTGGGGGAGAGAGAAAGAGAGGGAGCTAACCTAGAACCAGCCTCCTCCAAATGGTGCCCCCTTGGTCCTATTTATAGGATTTCTGAACTTGGGCTGCGAATAGCTAAAAACTGTCTGCGAGATTACCAAAATACCCCCGGATTTGGCCTGCGAATAGCCAAATCCCGTTGTTTCGCAGTGCTAAACGCAGACCAACCCCTCCCCCCGGAACTGAGCGAGAGGGGGTACTTCACGGGGCTCGGCTTGTTGGGTTTTTCTACAACCATACATCACATGTAGGCGCAGCGGAATAAAAGAGAAACAACCCAAAAAGACTTGGATCGGCCATGAATATTGAATCAAGAAGTTAATAAAAATACTAGGCAAAAAATTACCTTGGCGGGATTGGATCAAATCCAACCTAGATGCTCCAAGAAGAAGATTGCCTTCGTCGGCTTTGCAAGAGTCCTCACGCAGAATGATGTCTACGTCTCTACAGTGATCCACACGAGCCGGGAGAAGAACGACTGCACCTTGCACTTCCACGAACTGCTAGGTTCGCTCCAGGAAGAGCAATCACGGCGACGATCGCCGGAGAAGAGGTCGGCGGAGGCGAACGGTCGGCGGAACACTTCCGTCGGCTAGGGCGAAGGCGGAACTCTTTCCGTCGGCTCAAGTCTTCGTTAGATTGAGAACCCTAAAAGAAGTTCTATTTATACCCAAAGGATAAACAGCTTCTAGAGGAATCGATATCCGCAAACCACACAGCGTAATAGGGGCTTCTGTTACAATTCGTCGGGATTCCATGGAACAGCATTCGTCGAGTTTTCACGGGACAATCCGATGAATTCCGACGAATCATATCAGACGGCAACATTTGCCGAGTTAATGATCTCTGTAACAGTTCGTCGAGATTCCACGGAACAATCCGACGAATCCCGACGAATCCGACGAATCATGTCAGACGACAACATTTGCCGGGTTAATGATCTCTGTAACAGTTCGTCGAGATTCCACGGAACAATCCGACGAATCTCGACGAATCCGACGAATTCTATCCGTGTAAACCCGACGAATTCAGACAGCAACATTTGTTGGACTTCCCCATTCTATATGGTGATTGGTAACCTTTACCAACACAGTCAATCTTCCAACTTCTCCACATGCTCTTATGTGCGACCCTGCAGGCTCATATCGCGTTGGCAGTGACATTACATGTTTGACCACTTCTAGATCACAGTGGTAACTCCAACAGTCTCCCACTTGATCTTGAAAGTATCAAACAAAAACCTCACAAACAATGAGCGGCATCTAGCAATGCATCATTGCTCCCCAAGCAATAAGAGTTCATAACTCATAAGCCTTTATGACCAATGTTCCAGCATTGTCTTTGTCCCTTTGTCCCTTACATCCGGAAAGAACTAGAGGCATGGACCGTGTCACCCTCATAATAGCTCAATCCAAGTTTCTTGATCTAGAATGGACTTCCAGAGAATGGTGAGCTCAATATCATATATTGACTCAACCAAGCATGGCCATGCATTTCTCAGTCCAATTCCATCAAGGGGCCCATGGATGCAACTCCTGTTATATAGGAGGACAAATCCCATATCTGCTCACACTCAAACACCCAAATGATTCGTAATGTACCCAACGACCACCCTTATCATCAACCTTCTTCAAGGAAGACTTTAGATGACATCAAAGCACGCTCTTCCTCACTCGATGAATGTTGCGACTTCAGGTCAAAGGACCACAACACCATTGTCAAATGAGACCTACTTGTGACACTTTTAAGTAACAATCCACAAAGTAGTCTCAGGTTGGGTCTGTCCAGTACAACTTGTTCACTAACAAGTACCCACGTGATGACTTGATATCACAATATCATGACCTGTGAGAATCGGTCATCAGTCAACACACATGCTAGTCTTAACGTATCATCATCACCCTTAGCTTCTACGATGATACCTCGACCAGGGACCTTTTAAGAATGAAGCTTCGAAATCATAGGCTCTCACATTCAAGTCACGTACTTGATGTCTTATGGAAGCGAACATTCTAAGGGTATTTATCACGAATTTTATTCTATCATATAGAAACAGTATATCGTAATAAAAGAACTTGCCATTAATTATAAAAGGAAATAATTTGTACACAATTCATCATATGAATAAATAAAAACAGCCAACAGAATATATATTTTACATGCAACCCACAAGACTCCCACTAGAGTTGATCACTCAGGTATCGTATACTCATTGATCTAGTATGACCATCATGCTTTCTCTGCGCGAGAGGCTTTGTCAGTAGATCTGCAATATTCTCCTCAGTCGGCACTCTGCAAATGTTCACATCTCCTCGTTCGACAATCTCACGAATAAGATGGAACCGTCGTAGTATGTGCTTGGAGCGCTGATGGGATCTAGGTTCCTTAGATTGTGCAATTGCACCATTGTTATCACAGTAGAGAACTACGGGACCAACAATGCTAGGAACTACATCTAGCTCGCCGATGAATTTCCTAATCCATACAGCCTCCTTCGCTGCATTGGCCGCAGCGATATACTCGGCCTCAGTTGTAGAATCAGCAACTGTCTCTTGCTTGGAACTCTTCCAGCTCACAGCTCCTCCATTCAGGCAAAACACAAACCCTGACTGAGACTTCGAATCATCCCTATCAGTTTGGAAGCTGGCATCCATGTAACCACTTACAACGAGCTCTTCCTCTCCACCATACACCAAGAATATATCCTTAGTCCTTCTCAAGTACTTCAGGATATTCTTTACGGCTATCCAGTGACATTCACCAGGATCAGACTGATACCTGCTAGTCATGCTCAAAGCAAAAGAGACATCGGGTCGAGTACATAACATTGCATACATGATTGACCCAATTGCCGAAGCATATGGAATCAACTTCATGCGGTCCTTATCTTCACAAGATTTTGGACACTGGTCCTTAGAGAGATTCACACCATGAGACATGGGCAAAAATCCTTTCTTGGACTCAAGCATGTTGAACCGCTTCAACACCTTCTCAATGTACGTACTCTGGGTCAAACCCAGCAACTTCTTCGATCTATCTCTATAGATCTTAATACCGAGTATGTAAGTCGCTTCACCCAAGTCCTTCATAGAAAAGCAGTTCCCTAGGTTGTTCTTAACAACTTTCAGGGTAGGTATGTCATTCTCGATCAACAGTATGTCAGCTACATACAATATCAGGAAGACAACAATGCTCCCACTGATTCGCTTGAAACACACGGTTCATCTTCATTCTTGACAAAACCAAACTCTTTGATTTTCTCATCAAAACGAAGATTCCAACTTCTAGAGGCCTGTTTCAATCCATAGATGGACCTATTCAGCTTGCATATTTTAGTGGCTTCATTTGGGGATACAAAACCCTCGGGTTGTGTCATGTACACTTCCTCAAGGAGCTTTCCATTTAGGAAAGCCGTTTTGACATCCATCTGCCAGATCTCGTAGTCATAATACGCAGCAATAGCAAGCAATATCCTAATGGACTTTACCATGGCAACAGGGGAAAAGGTCTCATCATAGTCAACACCATGAATTTGCTGGAAACCCTTAGCCACCAGTCGCCCTTTGAATGTCTGTACATTCCCATCCATGTCGGTCTTCGATCTTCTTGAAGACCCACTTGTACCCTATGGGTCGTACCCCTTCAGGTGGTTCCACCAAGTTCCAAACTTGATTTGTATACATGGAGTCCATTTCGGATTTTATAGCCTCAAGCCATTTGTCGGAGTCCGGTCCATTCATAGCCTCTTGGTAGGTCGCTGGTTCATCATCATGATCCATAAGCAACACATTACCTATTTGAGACACGAGAAATCCATATCTCTCAGGCTCAAATCTTGGTCTACCAGATCTACGTAGGACTTGTGTCTCTTGAGCAGGTTCTCCAGCTACAACATCTTGTAGTCCTGGCTCAGAATCCAATTCTGGTTCATTCACTACTTGTGGTTCTTGAACTTCTTCAAGTTATACCTTTTGCGTCTTTCTTGACAAGAACTCTTTCTCCAAGAAGACACCCGTCCTTGCGACAAACACTTTGCCCTCAGACGGTAGGTAAAAGTAATATCCTTTCGTTTCCTTAGGATATCCCACCAGATAACACTTATCTGATTTGGGTTCCAGCTTGTCAGGCATTTGACGTCGTACGTATGCCTCACAACCCCAAATTTTAATGAATGACATACTAGGACGCTTCCCAGTCCATATCTCATATGGTGTCTTTAGAACCGTTTTCATTGGAGCGCGATGCAGTGTCATTGCAGCAGTCTCTAAAGCAAAACCCCAAAAGGAAACAGGCAAGTCTGCATGACTCATCATCGACCGTACCATGTCTAACAGAGTACGATTTCTCCTCTCAGACACATCATTATGTCGCGGTGTCCTAGGTGGAGTGAGCTGTGATACAATACCACACTCTTTCAGATGATCACGGAACTCATGACTCAGGTATTCGCCACCTCGATCAGATCGGAGTGCTTTAACCTTTTTACCCAATTGGTTCTCCACTTCATTCTTAAACTCTTTGAACTTTTCAAAAGTTTCAGATTTGCACTTCATAAGATACACATATCCGTATCTACTAAAATCATCAGTAAATGTAACGAAGAAGAAATACCCACCTCTAGCCATAGAACTCATGGGTCCGCATACATCACTATGTACTATACCCAAAAGATCCTCAGCCCTCTCAATATAACCAGTGAAAGGGGCTTTAGTCATTTTGCCTAATAAACAAGACTCACATCGCTCAAATGATTCATAATCAAATGAGTCCAATAGTCCATCTTTATGGAGCTTGGATATGCGGTTCTCGTTGATATGGCCCAAACGACAATGCCAGAGATATGTAGGATTTGAGTCATTTGTTCTTAGTCTTTTATTATTATCTACATTATAGATCGGATGGTCTAGGTTCAAAACATAAAGACCATTAAACAATTGAGCTACAGCATAACAAACATCATTCTTAAATATAGAACAACAATTGTTCTTAATTATAAAAGAAAAACCAATCATGTCCAAGCATGAAATGGATATAATGTTTCTAGTTATGGCCGGAACATAATAACAATTATTAAGTTCTATTACAAGCCCACTGGGCAAAGAAAGACGGTAAACCCCTACGCCTACAGCAACAACTCTTGCTCCATTGCCGATGCGCAGGTCCACCTCTCCTTTACTCAGCAATCTCCTCCTTCCTAGTTCCTGCACATTTGTACAAATGTGAGAACCACATCCGATATCCAATACCCAAGATGAAGGAGCAGAAAGGTTTATCTCTATAACGTAAATATTCGAAGCGGAAGTCATACCTCCCTTCATTTTCTGCAGACCCTCAATGTAAGAAGGACAATTCCTCCTCCAATGACCAGCCTTGCCACAGTGGTGGCATTTCCCTTCCTTCACGGTGCTCTTCTTTTTCAGCGCAGAAGATTTGGGCTCAAGATGTGACTTAGGTCCCACCTTCATCTTCTTGAAGCCCTTGGCCTTACCCTTGCCTTTATGTACCATCAATATGGGACTAGCAGGCTTGGCCTTCTTCATGTTTATCTCGGCAGTTCGCAACATGCCTAGGAGCTCGGGCAGTGTCTTGTCTATTTCATCCATGTTGTAGTTCAAGACGAACTGCTCATAACTATCCGACAACGATTGCAGGATAAGATTTGTGGCCAACTCTTGACCCAGAGAAAAACCCAGTCTCTCCAGGTTCTCTATATACCCAATCATCTTGAGTACGTGAGTACCAACCGAGTCTCGAGCTCCCATTTTGCACTGAAATAATGCCTTCGTGACATCGAACCTCTCTTGACGAGCTTGCCCTTGAAACATTTTCTTTAGGTGCTCGTCAATCTCCTTGCACCCCATGTTCTCGTGTTGCTTATGAAGCTCAGAGTTCATGGTGGCAAGCATAAGGCACTCGACGTCTAAGGCGTCATCGGTATACTTCCTATAAGCATCCTTATCAACACGGGACGAGTTCCTGGTCGGCACCTCGGGGGCTTCTTCTTCCAAGACGTAGAGCTTTCGCTCTTGCCTGAGAACAATTCTCAGGTTCCTATACCAGTCCATATGGTTCGTCCCACTAAGCTTGTCCTTCTCAAGGATAGCTCTCAGGGACAAGGTGGAATGTGAACCACTTACCATGGAATTCTACAAGAATTCATGCAGAATTTAATCAGTACCTAAATTTCAAAATACAATTTATTTTAATTTAGACTTCAATTAAATACTCCCACTATTTTATTCAAATTGATAGCCCTCACTATCAATTCGGAGAGTCCATGCGAGCTACACTCTTAGTGGACAAGATCCGTATTTCACCAACACCACGAGTCCGCTTTGGCGTTCCTCTCATAATGCGGTTATTTAGGTAGACAACACTTGTCAATTGCATCACTATGCAACTCTTGTATGGTTGGTGAATAACTCTTTATTCGCATCCATCATATGGAGCATGCCAACCCTATGCCTCTAGGCACTCAACTTTTGAGGTCACCTAGTTAAGTTAGACCCGATGTCGACAGTGGGATATCACAATTATCCGCTCGCACCCTTACCAAGATAGATTAATGCACCTTGCTTTGGCAAGCCCACACTTCATCGATCGAGGCAGGAAGAGTGTCATCCATCGGAAGGCATCCGAACACTTAATATTTGATGAAGGGATTTTAATTTTAATAATAGGTTAACACTTAACCATGATCAACATTTGATCAAGTGCACATCAACAGAAAAACAAGCTTTCTAAAATCCACATGCATCCCTTATGTGCACAACAAAAGACTATCAACCTTTGATAGGCGAAAGAGCTAAATCTGGACATTTAGAACTCTTCCAAATCTTCAGATTTACATGCATTGGACAAAGGCAAAGACAACTCGACTTAAAGCAGTAGACAAGCTCGTCTCTCATTGTTGGATTCAAAATCCAAAACAATACAAGGGTTCATTAACCACTTGAGGGACGGTTACTGCTAAGGAGACAACAATTTCTAACAATTAGAAATTACCACGAAATCCCAGACGTTCCTGGCGGGGTTCCAAGGGGCCGCACCCCTGGCGGGGTCTTAGGGGCAGAGCCCCTAACGGGGTCCAAGGGGCAGCGCCCCGACCAAATTTTTGAAATCCCACCACCAGAAACCACACAAAATCACATCAAATGTGATATTCCAAGAAGAAATCTTGACATTTAGAACGCTTCCAAATACCTAGATTTGCACGTACTGGAATAACCTAACTTTTGAAACAACATTCATGACCGCAACCTCGCTTTGATACCACTGTTGGGTTTTTCTACAACCATACATCACATGTAGGCGCAGCGGAATAAAAGAGAAACAACCCAAAAAGACTTGGATCGGCCATGAATATTGAATCAAGAAGTTAATAAAAATACTAGGCAAAAAATTACCTTGGCGGGATTGGATCAAATCTAACCTAGATGCTCCAAGAAGAAGATTGCCTTCGTCGGCTTTGCAAGAGTCCTCACGCAGAATGATGTCTACGTCTCTACAGTGATCCACACGAGCCGGGAGAAGAACGACTGCACCTTGCACTTCCACGAACTGCTAGGTTCGCTCCAGGAAGAGCAATCACGGCGACGATCGCCGGAGAAGAGGTCGGCGGAGGCGAACGGTCGGCGGAACACTTCCGTCGGCTAGGGCGAAGGCGGAACTCTTTCCGTCGGCTCAAGTCTTCGTTAGATTGAGAACCCTAAAAGAAGTTCTATTTATACCCAAAGGATAAACAGCTTCTAGAGGAATCGCTATCCGCAGACCACACAGCGTAATAGGGGTTCTGTTACAATTCGTCGGGATTCCACGGAACAGCATTCGTCGAGTTTTCACGGGACAATCCGATGAATTCCGACGAATCATATCAGACGGCAACATTTGCCGAGTTAATGATCTCTGTAACAGTTCGTCGAGATTCCACGGAACAATCTGACGAATCCCGACGAATCCGACGAATCATGTCAGACGGCAACATTTGCCGAGTTAATGATCTCTGTAACAGTTCGTCGAGATTCCACGGAACAATCCGACGAATCCCGACGAATCCGACGAATCATGTCAGACAGCAACATTTGCCGGGTTAATGATCTCTGTAACAGTTCGTCGAGATTCCACGGAACAATCCGACGAATCTCGACGAATCCGACGAATTCTATCCGTGTAAACCCGACGAATTCAGACAGCAACATTTGTTGGACTTCCCCATTCTATATGGTGATTGGTAACCTTTACCAACACAGTCAATCTTCCAACTTCTCCACATGCTCTTATGTGCGACCCTGCAGGCTCATATCGCGTTGGCAGTGACATTACATGTTTGACCACTTCTAGATCACAATGGTAACTCCAACACGGCTTGCCCTCCTAATTGGGGTGGGGCGAGACCCGGGGGTCGGCCCCCTGCTGGTCTCGCCCCTCCGCTGGGGTTGGGCGAGACCCAGCCAGGGTCGCCCCCTGCTGGTCTCGCCCCTCTGCTGGGGCTGGGCGAGACCCAGCCAGGGTTGGCCCCCTGCTGGTCTCGCCCCTCTGCTGGGACTGGGCGAGACCCAACCAGGGTCGGCCCCCTGCTGGTCTCGCCCCTCTGTTGGTGGGGGTGCGGGGGCGAGTGGAGCTCGCCCCCCATAACTTGGGCGCGGGCGAGATTGGCTAGCGCCCGGCGGTATTGCTACCGCCGGCGCTAGCGACTCGTCTCAGCATTCT
Organism: Dactylorhiza incarnata; assembly: GCA_033032865.1. Classification (NCBI taxonomy): domain Eukaryota; kingdom Viridiplantae; phylum Streptophyta; class Magnoliopsida; order Asparagales; family Orchidaceae; genus Dactylorhiza; species Dactylorhiza incarnata. The sequence goes on along the minus strand of JAWHQI010000123.1, from coordinate 2,491,228 downwards.
TGCGAGACGACCGAGCGGTCTCAGCGGTGCCGTCGAGACGGCTGAGGAGGGCTAGCGCCCGGCGGTAGTGCTACCGCCGGCGCTAGCGGCCGTGTCTGAGCCGGCCATGGTTAACAAGGGATGATTGATTTACCTCCCCCTATTCTTGTCCTCAACCATTGTAGGAAAAACAAGTCTTAAAGACCTCTTGGGTCCCGGGGGTTCGCTCGGCGAATTCAGGGTTGTACACAATCCCTGCTCTTTTCGAGCGAGGTACACGCTCGGAAAGAAACGTCCAACCCTGCATATTCGACGAGCGTCGCTGGGAATCCGGCTAACGGTGCTATCTCGGAAAAAACATATAGCCTCCCCGAGAGTTCCTCCAGCCCTGCCGGCTAGCGAGAGCCCAGCTAGTGATACCATAATGGGAAAAAACACTACCTCTCTGAGGGGTCTTCCCACCCCGCCGGCTAGCGAGAGCTCGGTCAGCGGGTCAGCATCGGGGCTAAAGTCGACACACTCTAGGAGCCGAACTCAACTGGAGGTGGATACAAGGTCGACACAATCTAGGAACCGAGCTCAACTATAGGTGGATATTTTTCTTTTCTGTCCCCGAGCAGTTCCCGGCCCTGCCAGCTAGGTGGGAGCCTGGTCAGCGAGCCGGCATCGGGGCTAAAGTCGACACACTCTAGGAGACAAGCTCAACAAGAGGTGGATACAAGGTCGACACAATCTAGGAGCCGAGCTCAACTAGAGGTGGATATTTTTCTTTCCTGCCCCCGAGCGGTTCCTGGACCTGCCAGCTAGGTGGGAGCCTGGTCAGCGGGCCAGCATCGGGGCTAAAGTCGACACACTCTAGGAGCCGAGCTCAACTATAGGTGGATACAAGGTCGACACACTCTAGGAGCCAAGCTCAACTAGAGGTGGATATTTTTCTTTCCTGCCCCTGAGCGGTTCCCGGCCCTGCCAGTTAGGTGGGAGCCTGGTCAGCGGGCCGGCATCGGGGCTAAAGTCGACACACTCTAGGAGCGGAGCTCAACTAGAGGTGGATACAAGGTCGACACAATCTAGGAGCCGAGCTCAACTAGAGGTGGATATTTTTCTTTTCTTCCCCCGAGCAGTTCCCGGCCCTGCCAGCTAGGTGGGAGCCTGGTCAGCGGGCCGGCATCGGGGCTAAAGTCGACACACCCTAGGATCCGAGCTCAACTAGAGGTGGATACAAGGTCGACACAATCTAGGAGCCGAGCTCAACTAGAGGTGGATATTTTTCTTTCCTGCCCTCGAGCGGTTCCCGGCCCTGCCAGCTAGGTGGGAGCCTGGTCAGCGGGCCAGCATCGGGGCTAAAGTCGACACACTCTAGGAGCCGAGCTCAACTAGAGGTGGATACAAGGTCAACACACTCTAGGAGCCGAGCTCAACTAGAGGTGGATATTTTTCTTTCCTGCCCCTGAGCGGTTCCCGGCCCTGCCAGCTAGGTGGGAGCATGGTCAGCGGGCCGGCATCGGGGCTAAAGTCGACACACTCTAGGAGCGGAGCTCAACAAGAGGTGGATACAAGGTCGACACAATCTAGGAGCCGAGCTCAACTAGAGGTGGATATTTTTCTTTTCTGCCCCCGAGCGGTTCCCGGCCCTGCCAGCTAGGTGGGAGCCTGGTCAGTGGGCCGGCATCGGGGCTAAAGTCGACACACTCTAGGAGCCGAGCTCAACTAGAGGTTGATACAAGGTCGACACAATCTAGGAGCCGAGCTCAACTAGAGGTGCATATTTTTCTTTCCTGCCCCCGAGCGGTTCCCGGCCCTGCCAGCTAGGTGGGAGCCTGGTCAGCGGGCCAGCATCGGGGCTAAAGTTGACACACTCTAGGAGCCGAGCTCAACTAGTGGTGGATACAAGGTCGACACACTCTAGGAGCCGAGCTCAACTAGAGGTGGATATTTTTCTTTCCTGCCCCCGAGCGGTTCCCGGCACTGCCAGCTAGGTGGGAGCCTGGTCAGCGGGCCGGCATCGGGGCTAAAGTCGACACACTCTAGGAGCCGAGCTCAACTAGAGGTGGATACAAGGTCGACACACTCTAGGAGTCGAGCTCAACTAGAGGTGGATATTTTTCTTTCCTTCCCCCGAGCGGTTCCCGGCCCTGCCAGCTAGGTGGGAGCCTGGTCAGCGGGGCGGCATCGGGGATAAAGTCGACACACTCTAGGAGCCGAGCTCAACTAGAGGTGGATACAAGGTCGACACAATCTAGGAGCCGAGCACAACTAGAGGTGGATATTTTTCTTTTCTGCCCCCGAGCGGTTCCCGACCCTGCCAGCTAGGTGGGAGCCTGGTCAGCGGGCCAGCATCAGGGCTAAAGTCGACACACTCTAGGAGCCGAGCTCAACTAGAGATGGATACAAGGTCGACACAATCTAGGAGCCGAGCTCAACTAGAGGTGGATTCAAGGTCGACACAATCTAGGAGCCGAGCTCAACTAGAGGTGGATATTTTTCTTTCCTGCCCCCGAGCGGTTCCCGGCCCTGCCAGCTAGGTGGGAGCCTAGTCAGCGGGCCGGCATCGGGGCTAAAGTCGACACACTCTAGGAGCCGAGCTCAACTAGAGGTGGATACAAGGTCGACACAATCTAGGAGCCGAGCTCAACTAGAGGTGGATATTTTTCTTTCCTGCCCCCGAACGGTTCCCGGCCCTGCCAGCTAGGTGGGAGCCTGGTCAGCGGGCCGGCATCGGGGCTAAAGTCGACACACTCTAGGAGCCGAGCTCAACTAGAGGTGGATACAAGGTCGACACAATCTAGGAGCCGAGCTCAACTAGAGGTGGATATTTTTTTTTCTGCCCCCGAGCGGTTCCCGGCCCTGCCAGCTAGGTGGGAGCCTGGTCAGTGGACCAGCATCGGGGCTAAAGTCGACACACTCTAGGAGCCGAGCTCAACTATAGGTGGATACAAGGTCGACACAATCTAGGAGCCGAGCTCAACTAGAGGTGGATACAAGGTCGACACAGTCTAGGAGCTGAGCTCAACTAGAGGTGGATATTTTTCTTTCCTGCCCCCGAGCAGTTCCCGGCCCTGCCAGCTAGGTGGCAGCCTGGTCAGCGGGCCGGCATCGGGGCTAAAGTCGACACACTTTAGGAGCCGAGCTCAACTAGAGGTGGATACAAGGTTGACACACTCTAGGAGCCGATCTCAACTAGAGGTGGAGAAATATTTACTCTCCCTGGGAGGTCAACCTGTCCTGCCAGCTAGAGAGAGTCTGGCCAGCGGAACCATCCGAGGGGAAAAAACTTTGAAATACTTTTATTAAATTAGTCGTCCGGTTACATGCAGGAAAATCTAAGTGGGAAAATACACCGTCATACTTCATGGGCTTGAAAGAAAAAACTAAGCGCCGAGACCGGGACTCGGACTTCTACTCCCAGACACGGTCTTCCACGACCTCCTTTGGTTGTTGTTGTTGCTGCCTTGGACCCCTTGTATCCTTCATTTCCAATAACTCAGGGCAGGCGGGCGTCGCGTGACCCTCCTCATCGTGGAAGTCGCAGTAAGGTAATTCGACCATATCCCTTCTTTTTCCTCTTCTCTCTGCTTTCCTGACTCTCCTCCTTCTCCCCCAACCAATCGTTATGGTTTGCTGAGGTGGTGGGGAGGGTGTGTTCAATCCCTGCCTCCACCCCGAGCTGTAAGACCCCATTTTTTTTTCCTTTTCAAACACCCGGGGTCTTAGGCCCAGAACCGCCATTTTGTGGTGACACCGTCCACCGGGAAGGTCGACACCACAAAACGCCGATTCTGCCGGCCATCTCGATCATCTAGAGACATAAGAAGTAAGAAAGGAGGACATAGATGTCCAAGTCCACAAATAATATAAAGAGGAATCGCAGCACAGCATTGTCCACATCACAACAAACTAAAAGTAAAAGTAATCAAAAGTACGGAAAAGTAAAGCGGGCCTTATGTAAGACCCCCCCCCCCCCTCCCTAAACTGAACCTGGTTCAGGGAGGGGGGTCTTACTGCTCAAAGAGGACTACCCAGCGCTTTTCGGGTGGCGACGTCTCATCTTCTTAAGCGCTGAGCGGTCTCTTTGTAGGCACAAGAATCATCACAACACATCAGAACGCACAGCGGAAGCAATCGAATATAGGAAAAGCTAAGCATGCGGATTATATTACATATTTAAATATGGCCGGGGCCTATCGTTTTACAAAACACTGCCTCGGGGGCTACATAATTTAAAACAAAAAGGGAGCTCTAGGCTAGTCCTTATACTCTCAAACTCACGTCTCTGAAGATAGGGGGCGAGGCTGGGGTAATCGAACGGGCCATCTCCAAGGCTCGTAACTCATCCTGCGGTGCGGGGGCTCCTTGCTGTCCCATCTCCTGTGATTGGTTATAAGAAATAACCGTTAGTCACAGAGCTAAGTAGAAAATACATCCCCTCCCCGGATCCATATCTAGGGAGCGGCTAAAGGACAAAAATGAAATAGCCGAAGCAAGGTAGAGGGTTAGTAGCAGGTAAACATATATCTTTCCGTATATATATATATATATATATATATATATATATATATATATATATATATACTAGCATCTTCGAACGGGCTACGCCCGTTCTCGATGCGTCGCTACGGGCTTCGCCCGTAACCAAGCGGGCTTCGCCCGCTTGGCATTCAAGCGGGCTGCGCCCGCATTCAAGCGGGCTGCGCCCGCATTCGGGCGGGCTGCGCCCGTATCTGTCTTGGGCGGTGTCATTTGTCGTGGAGGGTGATATTAGTCGTGGGTGCGACATTCGTCGTGGGTGCGACATTCGTCGTGGGTGCGACATTCGTCGTGGGTGCGACATTCGTCTTGGGGCGACATTCGACGTGGGGGCGACATTCGTCGTGCATGCGACATTCATCGTGGGGGAGACCCTCGTCGTGGGGGCGACCTCGTCGTGTGGGCGACCTCGTCGTGGGGGCAACCTTCGTCGTGGGGGCGACCTTCATCGTGGGGGCGACAATCATCGTGGGGGCAACATTTATCGTGGAGGGCGACATTTGTAATGTGAGCGACATTTATCATGGGGAAGACATTTGATGTGGGGGCAACAATTGTCGTGTGTGACAATATTTATCGTGGGGGGCGACACCTGTCTTGGGTGGCCACATTTGTGAAAGAAAGTGAGATACAATTGAGAACAATTGAGAAAATTCATAAAATTCAAAAAAGCCAAATATGAGAACAATTGAGAAAATTTTGTTACACAGAGTAATATCAAAACTAAAATACTTAATGGAGTGTTTTTGAAGCACATAAGCTAGCAGGAGTACAATGAGAATAATGATTTAACTGTTTCACAGCTAAAAAAAATACTGCACATAAAACAAATTAAAAGCAAAGTCATTCGTCGGCGGCGGCGTCATTTGTAGGCGGCGGCGTCATTCGTCGGCGGCGGCGTCATTCGTCGACGGTGGCGTAAATGGATGAAGAAATTTTACTTTTCATCAGCACCATGATTCTTCAATTTATACCACTTGATTCTTTCTTAGAGATTGGGCCGGGAGAACCTACAACAGCTGAATTACATAAGGTTAGAACAACTCGAAGAAGGACAATATTCACAGAAGTGTGGGCAATATAGATTCTTTCTTTAACCATTGCTCGAACGCATAACGTTCCGCAAGGAAACTTGCTTACTTTCGGCCACTAAAGTTCTCTTTCTTTATGAGTTTAGCGGCTGAAAGTTTGATGCCACTATGATATCAGCATCAAACTTTATGAGTTCATTTTTTACAATGAAGGAAAACATTCATTAGATCATCATCATAAAAAGCATTAGGATTATATAAGTGGGATATTGAATTTGCATTATATAACATAGAACAACTATACTGGTAGATCACTGCCCATTGAAATGCTGCAGCAGTAGTTCATTTGCAGCAAATTTCACATCACCTTGAGTTCTGTCCAAGCTAAGAGGGCTCGGGAATATGCATATATATAAGATATGAACATATGTTCAGCACAGTAGGTTGGCCCGATAGTCCAAATAAAGTCAACATACTTTTTCCTGTGCAATCATTTTATTTATCTCTGCAGACTGAAGAAAAATAGGTAGTTAGTCCGTTGAGAAATCATAGCGTATTTGGAGTATATCCCATAAGAATTGAACTGTACAGAAATTAAAGAACACAACAAATTGCTACTCAAACTGAACTAACATTAGTGTATGTAGTAAAAACTGATTATAAATCGTAATGAAAGAACTGTAATAATGAAAGAATTAACCTTGTGGCCTTTATTTTGAGGAAGATCAGCAACCTCTCGGTGTCTTTTCAGCAGCCTTAAGATACGTACACTTGCTAATAAAAAAGATCTGCCATAGAAATGATTAATATTAGAAGAAAGGTCAAACACACTTGCAAATGAAAAAGTAGCAACAAAGAAACAATATTTGTTCATCCTTAAAACTCCTAACCAATAACAAAGAAACATTTTGAAGTAGATCGATCTCAAAAGTGAATACCTGTTCAAAAAATGAATACCGGATGGAGACAAACATATACGACATGATTATCTGATGTAGATTGATCTCCTAAAAGTGGGAACCTGCTCTAGCTTAAAAAAATGATGGAGTCAAATATATACCTTATCTCTAGCTTAAAAAAATGAGTAGTGGCAAAATTTAACAAAGCATGATGAATTTTTGAACCCCAAACATTTTGAAGTAGCTTGCGGGTGAGATTAAAAAAAAGAATTCATAAAACTCCATCACATCATCAAATTAACATATAATAGTCTACTTCATCGTAGTTCGCAAGCCTAAAATACTACTTGGATCTTCTTCGTGGTGTCGGGATCCCGTTATCCTTGGTTAGGTAGTAGAAAGTTTAATAAATTTATATCATCTTTGCTTATACAAATTACAGATTCACGCCTATATTTTTACTTTCTAAATGGCTGCTCATCATCATTCTATGACCACATTTGAACGTGCTTGGAGTTTACCATCACCCTAGTGACACTTCATAATTCAGTATAACCTGTTTCTTCATTCTTCGCAGCGCATCACTATTATCAAAGAAACAAATCTAGAGGTTTAGCATCTATAAATATCAGAATTGTACTAAAACGATGACTGTCTAATGAGAAGGTGTCAGCAACCATGAAATTATATATCATTCTCCACCATGGCAACACCTTTCACTATCCTTTTTTTGCTCATTGCAGTCCTAGTGCCTGCACACTGAAACATTTATAAAATGTCAACTTATAATGCTTAAATCAACTTCCAACCTATCAAGTTCATAAGTCGCTAAATTATGTAGACTTTCAACCTATCAAATTCATTGCCTGCACACTGAAATGAACGGGAAAAAATTTCTTATCAAGCTTTTGAAATCCATGTTGGTAGCAAACATTCAGCAAATTTAAGCATTCAAAAATAGAATCACTGTAGTCTGATTAACAGGACACGACATAAAATAGAAACTGGTATTGCAGTCCAAGTATAAAGGCAGTTCAATCATATTTCACACTAATCATATCATGAAATGTGGCAAATCTTTTAAACACACACCCCATGCATAAAACTTTAAAACCTGAAAACAAAACTTTGAAGCCAATTCCTATGGGGTTTGAATTTCCCACCGAGTTTTCTGATGAAGGGTTTTTACAACAATTAAGTTAACATTTACTTGCATAAATATAGGGGTATTAATGAAGGGTATCAATATGCTTCTTAGGTAGATTTATGAAATTTCATAAACTTCACATAGGCTACAGATAATTTCAGATCCTAGAAGTTAGGAATCCTTAAAAGCCACTTAACAGAGAAAAAAATATAAAATCATTTAAAATGAAGAAAAAAACAAAGTCTGATCAATGGTGCTCACATGTGAGGGGAAATAGGACCAAGAAATATAATGCCGTCTCCTAAACTTGAAGCTGGATTCATTGAGAACAGGAGCTTAGCAGATGCTATGTTCATGGAAATAGAGAGGACAGAGTAAAATGGAAGATTAATGAATGGAATCAATAACATAAAAAAAGTTGAGGAATATCTTACCTAGATGCAGAACCCATCTTTGCGCTGACCTTTTGTCATAGAAAGGTAGCTGCAGCAAAATGGAAGCTTAGCAGGGGAATCAAAGACCTAGGTAAAATGGAAGCTTCTGTAAAGAAATTGAAGACCTAGGGTGAAAAATCTCTTAGGTAGATGCACCTGCATTGTCAACCGAGGGGCGATGGCTTTGAATGCCAAGAGCAGGAGATCCAACCAACTTTTCCCTAGATGCTTGAAGGAACAGGGTGATGGAATGTCGAGGGGGTAGATGCAAATCCAAAAATTAAAATGGGGAAGAAGAGCCCTAGAAGAGCACTTTCGCTTTGTGTGGGCGGGCGAGTAGTTAAAATCAGTAAAAGGTGCTATAAAAGTTGATCTTACTAATGGGAGACGATGGTAGCCGCACCGTGAGCCAACTGGAGAAGCGAGAGGAATGAGACGCAATTAGAACGGCAGAGAGAACCCGAGCATAATTTTAGAGAGGAGAAGAACCCTATTTCTTCAACTGATCCCATAGAGATGGGAAAGGGGTTGGAAGAGGAAATAAGAGTTAGAAATAGGGCAAGCAAGCTTACTTTGGGTTGTAAGAGCAACGTCGGGTTGCCATAGAGATTGCAGGTCCAGGATGGTAGAAATGGGGGAAATTAAATATGGCTATAGAGATTGCCATAGAGATTGCAGGTCCACGATTGTAGCAAAGAGATTGCAGCGTCGGGTTGCCATAGTGATTGCAGGTCCACGATGGTAGAAAGGGGCTGGAGGTGGAGATGGTAGAAATGGGAAAGAAGAGAAGTAAACCCTAGAGAATTGGGAAAGCAGAAATGGCAGAAACGGAAAAGCAGAGAAGTAAATCGTAGAGAAATGGGGAAAATAAAATAGTAGGTGTGCATGGGCTTCGATGAGGAGTTCAGACCGGGAGCGGCGAACGATCAAAGAAGCGAAGTGCGACATCACCGGGAGCGGCGAACGGTCGAAGAAGCGAAGTGCGACATCTGGAATCTCCGACGGCTTGAACACGCTGAATGTGTCGAGTCGCTGAAGGTGGAGGACGATTACGCGGGAGGAAGCGGGCTCCCAGATATTGGATGGTGTAGCAGCGAAATCGCTAGAGGAAGAGGACTCTCAGATCGCTGGAGGTAGATGACTAGCAAATCGCTGGAGGAATGCGGGAGCAGCGGGGTACCTGCAGGAGCAGGACGACAACATGATTTTAGCGGGCAATGGGATGGAAAGACGCGAAATGATGTCAGAAGTGGTCTGATGTGATTTCATCGGGCAGAGTGACGGAGGTGCCTTTTGGCGGGGGAATGTGTAATTACGGAAGAACATCATATTTTTGAAATTATTTGAAATTTTATATAAAATTGTTAGTCTTTAAGAAAAAGAAATGAGGGTATTTTAGGTATTATGAATGTTGCACCAAAGGATAGTTTTCCTTTATAGAATAATATAGATATAGATATATATATATGGCTTCCCGCCCTAAAGCTCGTAATCGCCCCGTATAGTAAGTACACAACACTATAGCGCGCGGACACGCACACCCAGGTATTCAAACCTGTACGCACACAAAAGACCCTGTGTCGACACAGTTTAGACCGCTTTATTTCAAGCAGGGGAGCTAACCCCGCGGGCCTCACCGATGTGGTCGTCGGTGACAGTGGCCAGTCTTGCCACTTCTGAATGTAGTCGTACCGTATCATTCAGGCCCTCCTGTACAACTTGGTGTACTAACTGGATGTGAGCGACATCCGACGAGCCGATCTGTAGGCCGACCAGAGGAGGTAAAACTGCAGGCTCGGAGGGTGATAACACGTTGTGCACATCTCCTTGTCGCCATGAGTCGTCAACCCACCCGCACCGGTACGAACGGTCTGCGAGCGTGACCAACCCGCCACTCCCAAACAATCTTCACCCGCTTTATATAAAACAAGCACATAAGTGTCGTGGCAATTCTACTCGACCGGTCACACAACCTCTGCCCGGGAGGATTAGCAGTATGAGGGCTCCTTGCTTGGGACTAACCGGGGAGGAGGGACTCAACTCCGGGTTTTCCCCAACTAAGGCCTCGCAGAAGGGAGGATAAGCACCGCTTGGTTGCCATGACAGTTCTGCATTAAATAAATTAGGCCGGAAGCAGGGGCCATGACACTAAGCAGAAATATAGGCCAAAAGCAGAGGCCATAATAATAAGCTGAAAAGTAGGCCGAAAGCAGAGGCCATGATAATAAACAGAAAAGTAGGCCGAAAGCAAAGGCCATGGTAATAGGACCAGTGCGAGACTGGATTTAAATGAAAGTGCAGAAAGTAAATGCGGGGGACCACTGCGAGACTGGATTTAAAGGAAAGTACAGAAAGTAAGAGCGGGGGACCAGTGCGAGACTGGATTTAAGGGAAAGTACAGAACGTAAATGCGGGGGACCAGTGCGAGACTGGATTTAAAGGAAAGCACAGAAAGTAAGAGCGGGGGACCAGTGCGAGACTGGATTTAAAGGAAAGTACAGAACGTAAATGCGGGGGACCAGTGTGAGACTGGATTTAAAGGAAAGTACAGAACGTAAATGCGGGGGACCAGTGCGAGACTGGATTTAACGGAAAGTACGGAAGACAGTAAAAACATAAAAGAAAGGGTCAGTAGTCCAATCACTCCATAAGAGGAGGCTTTAATCGTCGACTCCGTTCTTTTATTATTGTCGCGGCGGGATTAAATTTCGGCGCCGCGCCACGATTTCGTTCCGATTTTCGCGTCGATATTCTGAGCTTAGTCGATTCCTTGGATAGATACGCATAATTTTTAATAGGCATTTAAAAAAATATGCGTCGAGGGGACGCCGATTCATTTCGATGAATTTCGCTCTTTTTGGGCGTTTATTTTTTATTTTTTTTTTGCTTGTAAAAGCTTTTGGAGGATCAAAATAAGAAATCACACCTCCCAACTTTAATAGTAGTGGTAAAATACCTTTACTTAGAGTCCCTAATTTTTGGTGATTTTTGCGAGCTTATTTGGACGTTTATTTTCTCAAAATAAACTTTATAAAGGGTTTTAAAAATAGTAAAATTCCTCCTAAAAATCTCAAAAAATACAGTAGGTGCCCCTTAGGGTGGGGCACATTTTCTATTTAGAAAACTTTTTCTGAAACCACCCCATTTTTCCTCAAAAAATTGGGGAAGGGGAAAGGGGGGTTGGGGTGCGGTTAGGAAAAGGAAGGGGCGGCCTGGGGTGCGATTAGAGAAAGGGAGGGGGCGCAGGGGTCTTGCATCCTGCGCCTTCCCGCGGCCCCCGCAGCGGATCTGCGATGGATCCGCTGTGGGGGGCACGAATGCTGAGGCGGAAGGCGGGAGTTAAGAAAACGGGGGCCGCTTGATCTCCTGGGGGAGATCGTGCGGCCCCCGATTGATATCGGGCGGCTGCCGCAGCCGCCGCCGGGCAGCAGCCGGCTGGGGCAGGCGCCGCCCCCGGACGATACGCCGGGGGCCGGTGAACACTCCGGTGGTGGTCCGGCGGCCTGGCGTCGCCGGCCACCGCCGGGGGTGCTGCGAGAAGGGGAACGGGGACGGTGGCAGGCCTGCATGCATCGTGCATGCTCGCCGCGCCACCTCCTCTGCCAGGGGGTGCGGGAAAACGCCCCCGGTCGGTGCGTCGGGGGCCGGCGACTCCTCCGGTGATGGTCCGGCGGCCTGGTGCATCCGGCCACCGCCGGGGGAGGGCGAAGAAGCAGGCGGGAGGCGGAGGCGCGGCGTGCATGGGCCATGCAGGCCCGCTGGGCTGCCGCCTCCGCTGAGAGGGCGCCGGTACCGCCCCCGGTCGGTGCGCCGGGGGTCGGCGCCCACTCCGGCGGTGGTTCGGCGGCCTGGAGCCGCCGGCCGCCGCCGGGGGAGGGGATTATCCCCCCTACGGGAAAGAAAAGAGGAGGAGGGGAGGCCACGGGTGCCGTCGGCTGCGTCCTCCGGCGGCCCGGCCGCCTCCCCTGTGCCAGCACCGAGGTCCCCGAGAGGGGACCTGCCTCCCCCAGCGCCACCACCGGCGCTGGGGAAGAAAGCCTCCACGACCAGCTTCTTCCTCGAGCCTTGCAAGGCTCGGGGCGACGGCCGGCGACGCACAGGCGACGGGGAGAGGGGTGGCCTCCTCCGGGAGGTAGGAAGGAGGAGGGGGGAGGTTCTACCTGGAGGTGAGGTGGGGCTCGAGAGGTGGAGGGGCGGTGGCCGGCCATGAGGAAGGAGGAGGAGGTGGCGGCTTGGGGTGGGCTTGCTCCGGCAAGGTGGAGGAGGAGGAGGGCTGGGCTGCCGGCAGGGAGAGGCTGAGAGGGAGTGGGGGTTTGAGAGGGGCTGCCCCTTCCTTTTATAGGAAGGGGGAGCTCTCCCCCTTATCCCCCACGTGGGGATAAGGGAGGGGGAGATATTTTCTCCCCCTCCCCTCCCTTCTCTCTTGCCCCCTTTGCCCAAATAGGGGCTGCCCATTCATGGACAGCCCCTTTTCTTGGGGGCCTTCTCTTTCCTTCCCCCCCCCCCCATTTCCTTTTCATTTCCCAATAAATTTCAAGTCGGGGGGGGGGGGGGGGGGGGGGGGGGTTGACCGAGTCAACTTAGGGCGGGGTCCTCCTTGGTCCCCGGGGTCCAACAAGAGTTGCCGGGGCCGATGCCGGGTTCGTATGCTTTATATCTCGTGCGTTGCACTGAGGCGATCTGCATAGTCGTAAAATGTCATACTCTCCATACGACCTTGAATCGAGGCCCAACTAATTCCGTTGTGCTCGTATTGTTCGTACGAGTTTACCATAACTGACAGAAGTTAATCCGGGCTCGTACGGTCACTATTTACAATAATGAGGTAGTGGCGTGCTATGATACCCGAAATGGTCGTTTTCTTCAAATGACCTCGGATCGAAGTGCAACGGATTCCGTTGTGCTCGTATCGTCCATACGAGTCTAACGGAACTGGCGGAAGTCGATTCGGGGTTCGTATGGTCACTATTCATAATAATGAGGTAGTGGCGCGCTACGATACCCGAAATGGTCGTTTTCTCCAAACGACCTCGGATCGAAGTGCAACGAATTCCGTTGCGCTCGTATTGTTCATACGAGTCTAACGGAACTGACGGAAGTCGATTCGGGGTTCGTATGGTCACTATTAATAATAATGAGGTAGTGGCGCGCTACGATACCCGAAATGGTCGTTTTCTCCAAACGACCTCGGATCGAAGTGCAACGAATTTCGTTGCGCTCGTATTGTTCATACGAGTCTAACGGAACTGACGGAAGTCAATTCGGGGTTCGTACGGTCACTATTCATAATAATGAGGTAGTGGCGCGCTACGATACCCGAAATGGTCGTTTTCTCCAAACGACCTCGGATCGGAGTGCAACGAATTCCGTTGCGCTTGTATTGTTCATACGAGTCTAACGAAATTGACGGAAGTCAATTCGGGGTTCGTACGGTCACTATTCATAATAATGAGGTAGTGGCGCGCTACGATACCCGAAATGGTCGTTTTCTCCAAACGACCTCGGATCGGAGTGCAACGAATTCCGTTGCGCTCGTATTGTTCCTACGAGTCTAATGGAACTGACAGAAGTCAATTCGGGGTTCGTACGGTCACTATACCCCGATAACTTAGTTGCGGCCCGCAACATTACTTAAAATGGTAGTTTTCTACTGCTCTGGCCTACTTTTATTGGGCTCACTAGGGTCTAGTGGCCCAATAAAAGTTGGGATGTTACACCTTAAGCCCAGTACATCATAGCCTCACTACAAGGTCACTCATAAAGTAAAACTAAACTAATCGCCACCGTCACTGAAACGGAAGCACCCAAACTAGTCTGACCCCTCCCTGCAGACTCTGTGCTCCACTGGTGCTGCAACACTGAATGCTTCTTCTCTTTTGGCCTGCGGTCGCTGCCTTACAATCCACGTCTACGTCTTCGCCTTCGGCCTCCTAGTCGCTGAGCTGGTGGGGTTCCCCCCATCATGGGGCATCTGACTCGAGTGTGTCCCGACTGGTGACAATGGTAGCATGGTCATGGGGCCCACCCTGTCGGATCCTGCTGCACCTGTTTCTCTCCCATTCGGTACGCCTAAAATATGGTGGTCAAACGACCGTCAGTCAAACTAGACTCAGTCAACAATCCTCCACCCCTATACCCGTGGCTCCTAGGCACCGGGAGGAGAGGAGTGAAGAGGAGGACCAAAAGCAGGGTGGAATCAAGCAGGTGACACTATCCTAAGGAATACGATAATAATGTATAACAAGGTTATAATTAAAACTAAGCATAACAAAATGAGTGCCCCAAAAGTGAACAGTAAACAGTAGAAGCAAGTAACAGTAAGTGAAGTAAGAGAAAAGTAACCATGATTTATAGGGATTACCCCTATAGACCAAGGGGTCGTTTTGCAGGGCTTATCGTATAAAACGTCCCATACCATTTTATACGATAGGGGTAGGGGTTGAAATGCAATGTTTATGCTATGACATGCAAGGTATGCTGTTATGCTATGTTCATACAAGTGCAACTCACTCACTACGACTCTATGCGCATAGACTTTTAGTTCTCCCTTTTTGGAGCGAGCTAGACTCCCAGGATACTCCCGTAGTGGCAAACGGAAGCGGTGGGTTGGGCCTCGCCCACCTCTAGGTTGGTATTCACACTACCCTACCTAGACCTATCGTACGCCTCAACGCAAAACCGCAGAGCATCTGCGAACTCTTACTGGCTGTACCACCAGACTTTCAAGGCTAAGTGTAAATACCACACTTGCCGAGTCAACGTATAGACGTCGGTGTGAACGACCGTCCAATACCGAAGACCCACCACCTTCAATGCACATGCAACATGTTCTACTACCTACCTCCGAGCCATAAGCTCCCCGGGCTAACCTGCCCGCCATCAATAACCTTCCGAGCCATCGGCTCGCCGAACCAACCCGTCCGTACCTACAAACACTACTGAGTCACAAGCTCACCTGACTTAGCAATCCGCTCTCACCACCACCGAGCCTACTGCTCGTAGCACCAAACCAACTAAACTCCCGAAACCACGGGGTGTGGGTGAGAGTGTTATTAAATTATTTTTGTATAACATTTTACTCTTACAGTTTATGATTAATCTTGGACTTCCCGAGGGTTACCCTGTAAGGGGCTCGCTACGGTACTAGGAATTGTAATGGGTTGACACCCCAAAGTTCCCTTTCTCAAGATACTTACTGTTATTGGTATCTACCCTTAAGAATTCCCTTCTACCGTTTCACTTGAGTTAGACTTAAGTGCTTAAGACATACTAGGGGAAAGACAATCTTTCGTCAATCCCCAGGACAACCTTACTCTTAACCCACCAAGTACACTTTCCTCACATACACTTCCTTGGGTGGACTCACAACTGTCTAATCAACCAATGTGCACCACCTGCACCCCATTTCCACCTAGTATGTCACTAAATTCCTAAGTTTCACAGTTTTACTATACGCAGACCAAACTGACTACATGAAGCTTACAACTAGAGGTACTCCAAATATTCATCCAACTGACCCAAGCTATTTATTGGAGGTCTATGATGATATTAT
Source organism: Dactylorhiza incarnata (assembly GCA_033032865.1). Lineage (NCBI taxonomy): Eukaryota > Viridiplantae > Streptophyta > Magnoliopsida > Asparagales > Orchidaceae > Dactylorhiza > Dactylorhiza incarnata. The sequence goes on along the minus strand of JAWHQI010000123.1, from coordinate 2,475,662 downwards.
AAGGCAAATTCCAGAGAATCACATTTTTCCCAACATTATTAATAATTAAAACAATTTTTCCAAAACACAACTTCCTAAGGTTTGAACTACAAGTGCACTTTTCTGACTTCCAATGCCTACTAGAATTTTTACATAAATCAAGGGTACCTAGTAATCAGTAATTATGAATTTTTAGGAATTTCCAGCAAGGTTTATAATTATTAAAAATTCCTAAGCCCATTAATTTTCAATTATTTCCAAAGGAGGTACCCTCATATGAACTCCAAACCTTATGCAAATTTTTATAGAGGTGAAGCATACTAAAATATGCAGTCCTACAAAATTTGACCATATTCCATAGAGGTTACATTTGTAATTTCTACAAAGGTCATATTTGTAATTAATTCCAATTTGAACTAGAAGTACCAAAAATAATAACCTAAAAATTATAAGAAAATTAACAAGTAATCATAATGGTATAAAATGACATCCAGCAAAGTTTCATGAATTTACATAAAACTAACACCCTAAAATTGATCATCCGAAAAATTGATAACAAAAAGAATATTTATAATTTGGACCTCCGAAATTCTTCCAATGGCTCTAATAGAATCTTCAGGGATTAATAACATCAAGACTAAGTTGGTGACAGAAGTTGGTTAATCCCTAAGCAATAATCCTTCCTAAATCCCAAAAACCTAAATATTTACAAATCTACCCAAGGATTTATTCACTAAGGTTTACAACCCCAAACCTCTTCAATTTCACAGGGGAGGCTTCTCTGGTCACTATGACCAACTCTCCAAAATTTTAGGTCAAACCATAAAGTTTTGACCCCTATTCCTTCATTGACCTCTATGTGTACCCCCTTGAGGTTTACCCTAGGGTTAGGGTCCATACTTCCCCAAATCCACCCAAACTTCTTGTGAGGGTGTTATATCACTCATAGAACTCAGAGGAGTCTATTACACTCCTCTCCAAGGACAAACACCCTCATGTCCTTCACAACCCTAAAGATCTCCACTAAGGGACCTACCCTGGGGTTCTAGGGCTACCCTACACCAAACCACCCCAAACTCCATTGGAGGGTGTGTCATGCCCTAAAAAGTCAGTGGCCCAAAATTCAGCCTCTATTGAGGTGATTTGGCCACTCAAATTCAAAAAGGGGCTTTTTGACCTAATGTAACCCTATAAGGGTCAATCTATGGTTGGATCAATCCCTAACCAAAACACCTCCAAATGAGGTGAAAATTTTACCAGAGCCCTAACTTGCTCTCTAAGATCACCCACCCAAATTTGGGGGGATGTTGAGGTGTTTAAACCACCTAATTAAATTGTACATGATTTATTAAATTTTTCTAAAAACTTTAGAAAAATGTTTTCCAAAAATCCTAATTTTTGGACAGGACCTAGATATAGGTGAGATTAGCCCATACCCCAAATATCAAGTCATTTGGATGACTGGTTTGGAGTGGGGAATTTTTCTAAGGTCTGGACATCCCTATGGATAGACCTCACCAAAATGAGTGCTGCGGTCTATCCAGGGGTCCAAACCACTTGAAACCAATTTTGAAATTTTCTAGACTCAATGCACTGCAACTTTGTTGTTGACAACTTTTCCTGGAGGGGAATCTAACTATTTTCAAACATTTATGCAAGTCACATCACAGAAAAATGCAAAAATGGAATTAATAAAACATTTTAAAGCATCCATCCGTCGGCTGGGAGGTTGTCTTCAACCTCCAGCTGACGGTCTGGATGAAACTCGCCTGGGGCGTTTTCTCCCTCCCACAGCTGGCCGTCCGGCCACTCCCCTGGCCAACCACCACCGCCACCACCTCCGTCGAGGTGGTGGCCACCGTCTGGCGGCGGCACGGCCGCAGGAAAGAGGGTTTCTGGCGAACCAGATAGGGCAAAATCGGCGGAAAACCGGGAGAAATTTTCTCCCGTTCGGGCTCATTTTGAGCCCGATTTCTCCAATTTTTTATCCTAGATCTAAGCACAGGCATAGGAGAAAAGGATTGGACCTCATTTGGCGTGATTCGTGGCTCCGTTTGCCGGCCGCCTGACTTAGCAATCCGCTCTCACCACCACCGAGCCTACTGCTCGTAGCACCAAACCAACTAAACTCCCGAAACCACGGGGTGTGGGTGAGAGTGTTATTAAATTATTCTTGTATAACATTTTACTCTTACAGTTTATGGTTAATCTTGGACTTCTCGAGGGTTACCCTGTAAGGGGCTCGCTACGGTACTAGGAACTGTAATGGGTTGACACCCCAAAGTTCCCTTTCTCAAGATACTTACTGTTATTGGTATCTACCCTTAAGAATTCCCTTCTACCGTTTTACTTGAGTTAGACTTAAGTGCTTAAGACATACTAGGGGAAAGATAATCTTTCGTCAATCCCCAGGACAACCTTACTCTTAACCCACCAAGTACACTTTCCTCACATACACTTCCTTGGGTGGACTCACAACTGTCTAATCAACCCATGTACACCACCTGCACCCCATTTCCACCTAGTATGTCACTAAATTCCTAAGTTTCACAGTTTTACTATACGCAGACCAAACTGACTACATGAAGCTTACAACTAGAGGTACTCCAAATATTCATCCAACTGACCCAAGCTATTTATTGGAGGTCTATCATGATATTATAAGACAAATTCCAGAGAATCACATTTTTCCCAATATTATTAATAATTAAAACATTTTTTCCAAAACACAACTTCCTAAGGTTTGAACTACAAGTGCACTTTTCTGACTTCCAATGCCTACTAGAATTTTTACATAAATCAAGGGTACCTAGTAATCAGTAATTATGAATTTTTAGGAATTTTCAGCAAGGTTTATAATTATTAAAAATTCTTAAACCCATTAATTTTTCAATTATTTCCAAAGGAGGTACCCTCATATGAACTTCAAACCTTATGAAAATGTTTACAGAGGTGAATCATACTAAAATATGCAGTCCTACAAAATTTGACCATATTCCATAGAGGTTACATTTGTAATTTCCACAAAGGTCATATTTGCAATTAATTCCAATTTGAACTAGAAGTACCAAAAATAATAACCTAAAAATTATAAGAAAATTACCAAGGAATCATAATGGTATAAAATAACATCCAGCAAAGTTTCATGAATTTACATAAAACTAACACCCTAAAATTGATCATCCGAAAAATTGCTAACAAAAAGAATATTTATAATTTGGACCTCCGAAAGTCTTCCAATGGCTCTAACAGAATCTCCAGGGATTAATAACATCAAGACTAAGTTGGTGACAGAAGTTGGTTAATCCCTAAGCATTAATCCTTCCTAAATCCCCAAAACCTAAATATTTACAAATCTACCCAAGGATTTATTCACTAAGGTTTACAACCCCAAACCTCTTCAATTTCACAGGGGAAGCTTCTCTGGTCACTATGACCAACTCTCCAAAATTTTAGGTCAAACCATAAAGGTTTGACCCCTCTTCCTTCATTGACCTCTATGTGTAACCCTTGAGGTTTACCCTAGGGTTAGGGTCCATACTTCCCCAAATCCACCCAAACTTCTTGTGAGGATGTTATATCACTCATAGAACTCAGAGGAGTCTATTACACTCCTCTCCAAGGAAAAACACCCCCATGTCCTTCACAACCCTAAAGATCTCCACTAAGGGACCTACCCTAGGGTTCTAGGGCTACCCTACACCAAACCACCCCAAACTCCATTGGAGGGTGTGTCATGCCCTAAAAAGTCAGTGACCCAAAATTCAGCCTCTGTTGAGGTGATTTGGCCACTCAAATCCAAAAAGGGGCTTTTTGACCTAATGTAACCCTATAAGGGTCAATCTATGGTTGGATCAATCCCTAACCAAAACACCTCCAAATGAGGTGAAAATTTTACCAGAGCCCTAACATGCTCTCTAAGATCAACCACCCAAATTTGGGGGGATATTGAGGTGTTTAAACCACCTAATTAAATTGTAAATGATTTATTAAATTTTTCTAAAATTTTTAGAAAAATGTTTTCCAAAAATCCTAATTTTTGGACAGGACCTAGGTATAGGTGAGATTAGCCCATACCACAAATATCAAGTCATTTGGATGACTGGTTTGGAGTGGGGAATTTTTCTAAGGTCTGGACATCCCTATGGATAGACCTCACCAAAATGAGTGTTGCGGTCTATCCAGGGGTCCAAACCACTTGAAACCAATTTTGAAATTTTCTAGACTCAATGCACTGCAACTTTGTTGTTGACAACTTTTCCTGGAGGGGACTCTAACTATTTTCAAACATTTATGCAAGTCACAGCACAGAAAAATGCAGAAATGGAATTAATAAAACATTTTAAAGCATCCATCCGTCGGCTGGGAGGTTGTCTTCAACCTCCAGCTGACGGTCTGGATGAAACTCGCCTGGGGCGTTTTCTCCCTCCCACAGCGGGCCGTCCGGCCACTCCCCCGACCAACCACCACCGCCATCACCTCCGTCGAGGTGGTGTCCACCGTCTGGCGGCGGCACGACCCCCGGAAAGAGCGTTTCCGGCGAACCCAATAGGGCAAAATCGGCGGAAAACCGGGAGAAATTTTCTCCCGTTCGGGCTCATTTCGAGCCCGATTTCTCTAATTTTTGATCCTAGATATAAGCACAGGCATATGAGAAAAGGATTGGACCTCATTTGGCGTGATTCGTGGCTCCGTTTGCCGGTCGCCATTGTTCCTCCTTGGAGCTTTGGGTGCCATGGGATTATCCTCCTCTGAGCACTGGAAGGGTCGGGAAAATGGGGGTTTTAACTCCTTGAGAGCTTCTGAAGCTAATGAGAGGGTCGGTTTTGGTTGTGGGTGCTTTAATCACCATGGCCATTAATGGCCTCCTCCTCTTCCACCCCCCTTTCACCTCCCCTAGGCCAATAACTCCATGGAAAACTCCAAAATTACTCCCCAACGGCCAGGGGATAAGAATCTAAGGCTGAATTGAGGAGATGAAGGGTTGATATCCATTAATGGCCATGAACACTACCTTCTCTCTCCTCCAAAATTGAATTTTCTCTCTCCTACTCATCAAGGCCGATTTTTTCCTCTCTCACTTGTGTTTAATGTCAGCCTACTAGGCTGGTTGACCACTCAATTGAGCTAGCCCAAAGGGATTGGGCTAGGTTTAAGTGATTTGACCTAATTTGGGCAAGTTTGACTTTTGGTCAAATTGAGCCCTAGGGTTGACCCAGTCATGGGGCTTTTTGTTCCACTGGGTCCCCTATGATAATTTAGACCTAAATGAGTGGTCAATTCCATATCATGGTGATCCATTAGGTCAATTGGTGAAGAATTGACCATTTTGACCTAATTAGAGCTTAAGGTTGACTTTGGTCAACTTGACCTGAGTGACTGTCCCCAATTGGTCCTAAATGTCTCTCTGGGCTCCTTGATGGCCTAGGAATGCTAAGGTGGGGTTGGTGAGCCAAGTTGAAGCCCTAAAGTCAAGCCTTAGGTCAACTATTTGGAATTTACTATTTGTAGACCAAAGGTGCTTTTTACTCATTTTGCCTAAGTGTCAAGGGGGTTCCTAAGATACCAAGGCCTTGTCATGACCTGGTCATGACAAATTCACTTGGGGTGGCCTAGCCGTCTGGGGGATGTTACATGAGCGGTTGGCTCTTTTCCTTTGGAGGCCCTTCTTTCCTCGCTCTCCCGGAGTTGAAATGCTGACCTCCGCATTCGTCGGGCTATTGGGTAGCTGCCACCCGGGGTGGTCTCGCCCACCAACATTCACTCGACTACTTTTGGAGTGTGGCGATTGGGGGCCGGATGCCTCCCCGCTCGCCCCCTTTTGGGGTTGGGCTAGAAGGGGCGGGGCGAGCTGGGAGGGCACCTCCCTCCTGAGCTCGCCCCCTTGAAGGGGCGGGGCGAGCTGGGAGGGAACGTCCCTCCTGAGCTCGCCCCCTTGAAGGGGAGGGGCGAGCTGGGAGGGCGCCTCCCTCCTGAGCTCGCCCCCTTGAAGGGGCGGGGCGAGCTGGGAGGGCGCCTCCCTCCTGAGCTCGCCCCCTTTAAGGGGGCGGGGCGAGCTGGGAGGGCGCCTCCCTCCTGAGCTCGCCCCCTTGAAGGGGCGGGGCGAGCTGGGAGGGCGCCTCCCTCCTGAGCTCGCCCCCTTGAAGGGGCGGGGCGAGCTGGGAGGGCGCCTCCCTCCTGAGCTCGCACCCTTGCAGGGGCGGGGGCGAGTGGGGGTATGGCTCTTCCCCACTCCCCCCTTACCGGTGTTTCTTTCCTACACTGTTGGCCGAGAGCTCCCCCATCCACCTGCTGGGACGGGACTTCCGGACAATCTCCTCTTCTGCCTCCGGCTATCATGGTGAAAGCAACCTGGAAGGTCTGTAAGACCTCTTGCCTGAAATCTTCGAACATCTCCAACGTCACCCGAGCCACCGGGGGTTGCGAGTAACCTGGGTCGGATCTTCCTCCACCTCCGTCCATGGAGCTCATCTCGAGAGTTTCTTGAGTTAGTCACACTCCACGTTAACCGCACCATAATGTTGAAACCGATTTCTTGGTCTCTGTGGAGTTCGGGGCCCCCAACAAGTTGGGGGTGGCCAACTCTTACTCCCCCCAAGGGAGAGCTCTAGGTTGAAGGTGTTGGAATTACGAACTGGACCAAGGGCTCGGCGAGGAGGTCCCTCCACATGCCCGGAAGGCCTACAAGGCGCTTCCCCTCCCAAGCCAATGTCGGGCTTATGCACCACTGGAGGCTCTCCCCACCCCACTAGAGGGAGGTTGGGGGAGAGAGAAAGAGAGGGAGCTAACCTAGAACCAACCTCCTCCAAATGGTGCACCCTTGGTCCTATTTATAGGATTTCTGGACTTGGGCTGCGAATAGCCAAAAACTGCCTGCGAGATTACCAAAAATACCCCCGGATTTGGCCTGCAAATAGCCAAATCCCGCTGTTCCGCAGTGCTAAACGCAGACCAACCCATCCCCCCGAAATTGGGCGAGAGGGGGAACTTCAAGGGGCTCGGCTTGCCCTCCTAACTAGGGTGGGGCGAGACCCGGGGGTCGGCCGGCACCATGCTGGTCTCTCCCCTCTGCTGGGGCTAGGAGAGACCCAGCCAGGGTCGGCCCCCTACTGGTCTCGCCCCTCTGCTGGGGCTGGGCGAGACCCAGCCAGGGTCGGCCCCCTGCTGGTCTCGCCCCTCTGCTGGGGCTGGGCGAGACTCAGCCAGGGTCGGCCCCCTGCTGGTCTCTCCCCTCTGTTGGTGGGGGTGTGGGGGCGAGTGGAGCTCGCCCCCCATAACTTGGGCGCGGGCGAGATTGGCTAGCGCCCGGCGGTATTGCTACCGCCGGCGCTAGCGACTCGTCTCAGCATTCTTGCGAGACGACCGAGCGGTCTCAGCGGTGCCGTCGCGACAGCTGAAGAGGGATAGCGTCCGACGGTAGTGCTACCACCGGCGCTAGCGGGCGTGTCTGAGCCGGCCATGGATAACAAGGGATGATTGATTTACCTCCCCGCTATTCTTGTCCTCAACCATTGTAGGAAAAACAAGTCTTAAAGATCTCTTGGGTCCCGGGGTTCGCTCAGTGAATTCAGGGTTGTACAACGTCGGCCGCAGAAATCATGGGTGCACCACCACACATCATGGTCCCCATCAGCCGGTACAAACTACCGCACTACACAGCTCACCTGAGCATGGTATGCCCTCACTCCACCATCAGGACTCCACCTCGGGCCACACAACTGTAGTCACTGGAATCCAATCCGCTCAGTAATGTCAAACATCTAGCTGTCAGAGTCGCACTGACTCTCAGTGATGGTGAGGAACTCATCACTCTGCAACCTAACCCAGCTGCACCCTGTCCGCACCCTAGCCTCGAGGCCTTTTGCACGCTGCGAACTCGCTCTCCTGTGTGACTGCACTGTCTGCAATGGTAAAATACCATACCCTCCTTCAGCCCGGATCGAGATCGTGCTCCACTCAATCCCCTGCCAAACTGCCTCACCTTACCCATCCGCTGCTGCCAAGATGTGACCGCCCTCAGGAGTAGGGCCCACTAACATCTGTCTGGATAGCACTGTGATTGTGACCTCCACCAACTCCACCGTATCCTTCTCATACAAGAGCATCGTCACTAAGGCCGGGTAAAAAAAAATGAGCGAGGTAAGAAGTGAAAATGGGCCTTCACGTCCTCCTCCATCTCTGCACAAGCTGCCTCTAACTGGCACAGAAACAATTTGAACACGTCTTGTGTTCCTCCAGATAATCACCTCCCTGTAACAAATTCGCGGTTATCATGACCATCTCATGCAGCACCACCTGTCATAGGTCAAACCCGCCACTGTCGCACTTCTTCAAAAACTATCCAGAAACATGTTCTTCTGTAACACCCCAAAACTGGTAGTTCCGCGAAGTAGGCGGAGTGGTAGTGCGGCACGTGAAGCAGGCTAGAATTTTCCCTGTCTGCTCTTAGCGCACGATCAGTGGCCTCATCGTGCACGACCAGTGATCGTGCGCCAGCGATCGTGCGTTAATTCCGAAGAGAATCGAGTTCTGTCTCGGACAGTGCGCACGACCATTTCCCTCTTCGCGCACGACCAGTGATCGTGCGCCAGCGATCGTGCGCTTATTCGCAAGAATTCAGAGTTCTGTCCCGGATAGTGCGCACGACCATTGCCCTCGTCGCGCACGACCACTGACCGTGCGCCTGTGATCGTGCGCCCTGTTTATTCTGTTCCGCGATTTTGAGCGGAGAAGAGGATCCGACCGATCAAATTTCTTGGAATTCGATCCAACGGCTGGGATTTATTGCTGGGGGGTCTTAGGGCTTTGGAGAGGGATTAAACCCTCATTATTTCATAGTGTTTCTCTCTCCTAGGCTAGAGGAAGGAGAAGGGGGCAAGGAAGAAGAAGAGGAGATTTCGCCATTGACGGAGCTCCGGAGCTCCGTTTCGCGAGCCGTTTCCAGATCCGGAGAGTGCATCCCGGTGCGGTTCTTTCCCTCCGCGTAGAATCTCGGATCCATGGCGAAGAAGAACACGTCTAGGGTAACGATTTCTTCTCCCATTGTTTGGACTTGTCTTTTGTCCTCTCCTTCATTTCTCTATGCTTGCATGAGGAGCCCCTTTCACCAAATGGGTGAAGTGTAGGATTTCCTCAAGTCCTTCGGGACTCCGGGTAGATTGTGTCCGTCCCCGGCATATTACATGTAGAAAATCCGGTAGTTGTGCGGATTTAGGCATTGTGTGTGAAGCCTATTCGTGGCCGTGAGCCCGAATCGGTGATGCTTGATTTGCGACGTTGCATTTAGGTTAAGCCTAGAATGCGTGCCGGAGAATGACTCTGTGTTATATGCGATAGTATTGCGGGATTTAAGCGTAGGTACCTTGTGAAGATCCTAACGGAAGCCCCATGCTTTGCGAGTGGTTGAATGCAAACCTTCACCACTAGAATTGTTGAGGAGTGGTCTTGTACCTCCTTTTTGGTTACGTATAAAGCCCTAACGATCCCTCATGCCCTCCGGCCGAAAGGCGGAGTCGGGTCTTGAGTCGTTACAAGGTAAACTTTTAAGGCTAGGGTGTTGTAACTTATGTTTTGTGTAGCACTAGTGAGTGCTAAACCCTTACGGGCCGAGGTGATGTCACACCCGCATCGTGTGTTCAATCGATGACAAGAGCACGGGAATTGGCTGAACTGAACCCGTTTCCAGGCGTGGCGGTAGGGGGATTTATCTCTTGTAAACCCGAACGACCTTGGGAGAGGTTGGGAAGGGCGTCTTGCCTAGACCGACCAAAAGCTCTTTTCTATCTAGAGTTTCCGGACTCATGATGGTTTTGGTGCTCGGGAAGAAGTACCTTTGGTGCATGCCTTGTGAGCATGGAACGTGCGGTTGTGTGTACCCACGTTTGGGATGAATTGATGTTGTTAGCCTCATGCGGTTGTTTAGGCGGTTGTGGGAACCTTCGGGTGAACCCAACCAACATCATGTGCATACCTAGGTTCCTTTCTTTTGATGCTCAACCTAGAAGATTGATTGTGCTTGAAACCTCACCTTGTGTAGTTGCACTTTCTTTAGATTAGTACTTGTGCTAGTATGGCTTACTTGCATGGTAGAATCTCCGCCACCCCGGGAAAAGGGTGGGGTCGTTATAATTTGGTCAGATGTGCTGACCGTTGCCTCGTTTGCCACTGCTTGGTAGAATGTCTTATGCAGGTGCAGGTGAGCCTAGCGGGAAATAGCGGGCGGTGACCCCTTTTGCTGAGTTGGCCCTTGAAGGCCAGCCTCTTTTTTTAGCTTTTTCATGTATGGCCGGCCTGCGTGCCGATGTATGCTTATGGAGTTTTGTGCATTGGATGAATGTAAGGCCTTAAGGCCGTAACTCTTATTATGGTTACATTCCTATGATAGTGGACAGTTCTTTTTGAATGTTTTAATTAATGCTTCCGCTTACGTTTTGTACTCTCGTTTAGTTGTTACTTTTCTGGTTATCACCTTTTAACTCCTAGCTAGTGTGGCTTGTATGGCGTGGGGTCCCGGCCGGACCTACTGTTATACTATTCGTACTGGCAGGGTGTTACAATTTGGTATCGGACTTAAGGCGTCGATCCGTAGTTTAGCGAATTCGGGACGAATTCCTTTTAAGGGGTGGTGCGCACGGGCTGTGCATTCACCTAAAACGACAAAAACTAATAAGAATGTCCACTTAGGAATGGAAAAAAAAAACATACTTGTTTGCGGAACCTGAGCGTTCCATGATTGATGTTTGATATGTTTAGGGTCACTAAATTGTGCCTTGCATGATTATAGGTGACTAGAAGTGCTGCGGGGCGGTCTCAACCCCGTAACACTGCTGAAAGTAGTGGGTCGGCTGAGGTGCCAGCGACCACTCCTTCGGCTGAGATGATCAGAATGGTCGCAGAAGCAGTCTTCGCGATGATCAATGCTCAACCGCAAAGGCTTGCACAGCCTGCTACGCCTACTACCGATGCGGCCCCGGTAATTGAACCTGCAGTGGAACCTGCGGTAGCACCGAGGGTTGATGCCCCTGTGCCAGTAGCTGCAGTGGAACCGGCGTTAGCACCGAGGGTGGAGCGTCAAGCTGCGCAAGTAGTTGCGGGGCAAGCGCGTGACCAACAATTAAAGCACTTCTTGAGCTTTAATCCTCCTACCTTCTCGGGATCTGAGTCCCCAACGGTGGCAGAAGACTGGTTGTCAAGAGTTAGAAGAACTCTGAGGGCGACGGCGACGGACGAAGCCATGATGGTCACCTTAGCCACTTTCCTTCTTGACGGAGAGGCTGTGCTGTGGTGGGAAGAGCAGGAACTGCACAAGTTTGGCGATAGAGACATTACTGAAATAACAATGGCTGAGTTTTCAAAGTCGTTCCTCCAGCGGTTTATCCCCTCTGCCCAACGCATTGCGTTACAAAACCAGTTCCTGAGGTTAACTCAAGGTGATCGCTCCGTTGACGATTACTTACATGAGTTTACCAGACTGAGTTGCTATGCGGGGGCATTGGTGGAGGATGAGGAGACGAAGACGAATAAATTCTATGAAGGGCTTCGGGACGAGTTGAGGCTGCTCCTTGCAGGCCCTATGACGTTTGGCTTCCAAGTGATGGTGCAAACCGCCAGATCTTTGAAGTTGGACATGAAGAGGGTACAAGCAAAGAGTGTTGTAAAGAAACCCGAGTTTCATGCGCCGGCCTCTCAGTCCAAGCCGGACTTCAGAAGGAACAAGCGGAAGTTCAAGCAGGCGGAACCAGCTTCTTCGAATGTTTCGGGAGCCACGACCGCGCGGACTCCTATTACGTGTCTCACCTGCGGGAAGGTGGGACACAAAGCTGCGGTGTGTCGAAGTGGTCCCCCAAAGGCGGCAAATCGAGCGGTGGATTATGCTCGGGCTGCGGAAAAGGGCAAAGCGGCAGAGTCTTCGGCCTCCCAACACATTCCGACTCAGCCGAGAGTCTATTCGCTTGGCCAACAAGAAGCTATACGACAAACCGATGTAGTCACAGGTACGAATTAGAAGTTAGCTTTTACAGCTATGTATATGATTCTTACTGTTGTACGACTATATGTGTTATTTGTGTACAATTAGGTTTCGTCCTAATTTTCAACTATCCGGCGAGAGCTCTATTCGATACGGGTGCATCGCACTCTTTTCTGTCCGAGGACTTCGTGGTGCGAATCGGAGTGCCGTCTACCTTTGTAGAGGATAGATTGGAAGTAGTGCTACCCAATGGATCTCGAATGAGTGCGGATAGGAAGAGCCGTGTGAAGGTGCGGATCGGAAGTCAAGATTTCGACTTGGAAGCGTCCTTACTACCGTTAGCTGAATTCGATGTGATCTTCGGCATGGACTGGCTCTCGGAGCAGCGAGCATGCATAGATTGCAATGCAAAGGAGATCACTCTGGGAACGAACACCGAGGATGAAACCACATTCGCCGGTATGCGAGGAGCGAGCAAGACGCTGATGTCTGCTCTCCAAGTGGTTAAGGCGGTGAGAAAAGGCGCCGAGTTGTTCTTCACCTTGTTGGAGGCTTCGGAGCCAAAGCCCAGGTTGTGTGATGTCCCAGTTGTAGCGGAATACGCCGACGTGTTTCCTAACGAACTCCCTGGGGCTCCGCCTCATCGGGAGATTGATTTCTGTATCGAGTTGGTGCCAGGTGCCAAACCTGTGGCCCGCTCACCATACCGAATAGCGCCAAAGGAATTGGCAGAGTTGAAGGTCCAATTGCAAGAGCTGCTAGAGCAAGGCTACGTACGTCCAAGTTCTTCGCCTTGGAGTGCACCGGTCCTCTTTGTGAAAAAGAAGGATGGGAGCTTGCGTCTATGTATTGATTATAGAGAGCTAAACAAGTTGACCGAGAAAAACCGATATCCGATTCCTAGAATCGATGATCTATTCGACCAACTGATGGGGTCGACGGTTTACTCCAAGCTAGACCTAAGGTCCGGCTACTATCAACTGCGAATAAGGGAATGTGACATTCCAAAGACAGCGTTCAGTACCCGCTTTGGGCACTATGAGTTCACGGTAATGCCGTTCGGTCTATCCAACGCACCGTCGGTATTCATGGACTTGATGAATAAGACATTCCGAGAGTATTTAGATCAATTTGTGATCGTCTTCATCGACGACATTTTGGTATACTCTCAGTCGGAAGAGGAGCATGTAGGGCATCTGCACGCAGTCCTGAGCACCTTGAGGAGGAGTCAGCTATATGCCAAGTTCTCCAAGTGCGAGTTTTGGCTACCGTCAGTGGCATTCCTTGGTCATGTTGTTAGTGGCGAAGGAATTGCAGTTGATCCATCGAAGATAGAAGCGATCCAAGCGTGGTCTTTGTTGAAAAACGTAGCGGAAGTCCGAAGTTTCTTAGGACTTGCCGGCTATTATAGGCGCTTTGTGGAAAACTTCTCGAGGATCGCACTTCCTCTCACAAAACTGACTAGGAAGGATCATAAGTTCGTTTGGTCGCCCGAGTGCGCACGAGCTTTTGAAGAGCTAAAGAGCCGTCTGACCACGGCGCCCATTCTATGCTCGCCACAAGGTACGGAAGGCTACGAAATATATAGCGACGCCTCAGGAAGTGGATTGGGTTGTGTCCTAGTGCAGTTCGGGAAGGTAATTGCCTACGGCTCCCGGCAACTGAAGGTTCACGAGAGGAATTACCCGGTCCATGATTTGGAGCTAGCGGCCGTGGTTTTTGCCCTCAAACTTTGGAGACACTATCTATATGGCGTGAAGATCGATATCTTTACCGACCATAAGAGCCTCAAGTACTTACTAGATCAAAGGGAGTTGAACATGCGCCAAAGGAGGTGGATGGAGTTCCTTGGGGACTACACCTTCGATATCAAATATACTCCCGGTAAAGGAAACGTAGTTGCAGACGCGTTGAGTCGTCGGGCTCCCGCACAAGCAAATTGGATTTTGATGCACGATGAGCGTCTAATCCGTGAGCTAGAAGAAATGGAGATCATATGCATTGATAGGAGAACGTCTACTTCAGCATGCTTGAACTGGACGGAAGTTCACTACGACCTTGCCGACCGAGTTCGACAAGCATTGGAGTTGGACGAGAGCTTGAAACGATACAAAGCGGAAACCGTTGAAGGGTTAAACGCTGATTTCTCCTTCGAAGACGACCTTATGTGGAAGCAGGAAAGGTTATGCATCCCAAACGTTGGTACTCTACGGGCGGAGTTGATGTACGAGGCTCATCATACCAAGTACTCGATCCACCCGGGGAGCACTAAAATGTTTATGGATATGAAGAAATTGTTCTGGTGGCCGGGCATTTTGAAAGACATTGCCCTTTACGTGGCCAAGTGTCATACTTGCGCATTGGTGAAAGCGGAATGTCAACGTCCCGGTGGGTTTCTGAAGTCCTTGCCGATTCCGGAGTGGAAGTTTGATGATATTTCGATGGATTTCGTGCACGGATTGCCGAGATCGCAACATGGAAACGACGCCATATGGGTGATCGTGGACCGTTTGACAAAGGTATCACACTTCATTCCGAACCGGAAGGATGATTCCGTAGAGAAGCTAGCAAAGCTCTATGTGGATAGTATCGTGAGACTGCACGGTGTCCCTCGTAGCATCGTCAGCGATCGTGACGGGCGTTTCACATCGAAAGATTGGAGGCTTATCCATGAACTGTTGGGCACAAAATTGAAGTTCAGCACGGCCTTCCACCCGCAAACGGATGGACAGACCGAGAGAACCAACAAGACTATGGAGGATATGCTCCGAATGTGCGCTCTAGACTTTGGAAAGAGGTGGGAGGATCACCTCTTTATGATCGAGTTCGCCTACAATAATAGCTACCAAGCCAGCATAAAGATGGCTCCTTTCGAGGCCCTCTATGGTAAGAAGTGCCGTACGCCGTTGTCTTGGGCGGAAACGGGCGATACTAAGCTATTGAAGCGAAAGGATGTTGAAGAAGCAACTTCGACGATCCGGTCTATACGCGAAAGGCTATTGGTTGCCCAGGATAGGCAAGCAAAGTATTTCAACGCCAAGCATAGGAACTTAGAGTTTGCCGTCGGTGACCGGGTTTACTTGAAGATCAAACCGTTCAAAGGGGTATCAAGGATTCGACGCTTGAAAAAGCTCAGTCCGAGGTACTTAGGACCGTTCGAGATCGTGGAGCGTGTTGGTGATGCGGCTTATCGGCTTGCACTATCTGCAGAGCTGAGCGGTCTGCACGACGTGTTCCACATTTCAGTGTTGAGGAAGGCAGTGCAAGAGCCTACTCATATCGTTGCGGTCGGCAAAGTTCCGGTTGATAGTGGGTTGTCGGCGAAAGTCAAGCCTTTACGCATCGAAGATACCGAAGTAAAGCAGCTGCGGAACAAGTCCATTCGGATGGTAAAAGTCCGGTGGGATAACTGCGGCCGAGAGGAGCTCTCTTGGGAGAGAGAGCAAGCGATGCTTGCGGAGTATCCCGAGCTATTTCCCTCAGGTAAAGTATAACTGTAATTTATGCTATTACTGTTTCCTGGATTTCGGGACGAAATTCTTTTAAGGAGGGTGGAGTTGTAACACCCCAAAACTGGTAGTTCCGCGAAGTAGGCGGAGTGGTAGTGCGGCACGTGAAGCAGGCTAGAATTTTCCCTGTCTGCTCTTAGCGCACGATCAGTGGCCTCATCGCGCACGACCAGTGATCGTGCGCCAGCGATCGTGCGTTAATTCCGAAGAGAATCGAGTTCTGTCTCGGACAGTGCGCACGACCATTTCCCTCTTCGCGCACGACCAGTGATCGTGCGCCAGCGATCGTGCGCTTATTCGCAAGAATTCAGAGTTCTGTCCCGGATAGTGCGCACGACCATTGCCCTCGTCGCGCACGACCACTGACCGTGCGCCTGTGATCGTGCGCCCTGTTTATTCTGTTCCGCGATTTTGAGCGGAGAAGAGGATCCGACCGATCAAATTTCTTGGAATTCGATCCAACGGCTGGGATTTATTGTTGGGGGGTCTTAGGGCTTTGGAGAGGGATTAAACCCTCATTATTTCATAGTGTTTCTCTCTCCTAGGCTAGAGGAAGGAGAAGGGGGCAAGGAAGAAGAAGAGGAGATTTCGCCATTGACGGAGCTCCGGAGCTCCGTTTCGCGAGCCGTTTCCAGATCCGGAGAGTGCATCCCGGTGCGGTTCTTTCCCTCCGCGTAGAATCTCGGATCCATGGCGAAGAAGAACACGTCTAGGGTAACGATTTCTTCTCCCATTGTTTGGACTTGTCTTTTGTCCTCTCCTTCATTTCTCTATGCTTGCATGAGGAGCCCCTTTCACCAAATGGGTGAAGTGTAGGATTTCCTCAAGTCCTTCGGGACTCCGGGTAGATTGTGTCCGTCCCCGGCATATTGCATGTAGAAAATCCGGTAGTTGTGCGGATTTAGGCATTGTGTGTGAAGCCTATTCGTGGCCGTGAGCCCGAATCGGTGATGCTTGATTTGCGACGTTGCATTTAGGTTAAGCCTAGAATGCGTGCCGGAGAATGACTCTGTGTTATATGCGATAGTATTGCGGGATTTAAGCGTAGGTACCTTGTGAAGATCCTAACGGAAGCCCCATGCTTTGCGAGTGGTTGAATGCAAACCTTCACCACTAGAATTGTTGAGGAGTGGTCTTGTACCTCCTTTTTGGTTACGTATAAAGCCCTAACGATCCCTCATGCCCTCCGGCCGAAAGGCGGAGTCGGGTCTTGAGTCGTTACAAGGTAAACTTTTAAGGCTAGGGTGTTGTAACTTATGTTTTGTGTAGCACTAGTGAGTGCTAAACTCTTACGGGCCAAGGTGATGTCATACCCGCATCGTGTGTTCAATCGATGACAAGAGCACGGGAATTGGCTGAACTGAACCCGTTTCCAGGCGTGGCGGTAGGGGGATTTATCTCTTGTAAACCCGAACGACCTTGGGAGAGGTTGGGAAGGGCGTCTTGCCTAGACCGACCAAAAGCTCTTTTCTATCTAGAGTTTCCGGACTCATGATGGTTTTGGTGCTCGGGAAGAAGTACCTTTGGTGCATGCCTTGTGAGCATGGAACGTGCGGTTGTGTGTACCCACGTTTGGGATGAATTGATGTTGTTAGCCTCATGCGGTTGTTTAGGCGGTTATGGGAACCTTCGGGTGAACCCAACCAACATCATGTGCATACCTAGGTTCCTTTCTTTTGATGCTCAACCTAGAAGATTGATTGTGCTTGAAACCTCACCTTGTGTAGTTGCACTTTCTTTAGATTAGTACTTGTGCTAGTATGGCTTACTTGCATGGTAGAATCTCCGCCACCCCGGGAAAAGGGTGGGGTCGTTATAATTTGGTCAGCTGTGCTGACCGTTGCCTCGTTTGCCACTGCTTGGTGGAATGTCTTATGCAGGTGCAGGTGAGCCTAGCGGGAAATAGCGGGCGGTGACCCCTTTTGCTGAGTTGGCCCTTGAAGGCCAGCCTCTTTTTTTAGCTTTTTCATGTATGGCCGGCCTGCGTGCCGATGTATGCTTATGGAGTTTTGTGCATTGGATGAATGTAAGGCCTTAAGGCCGTAACTCTTATTATGGTTACATTCCTATGATAGTGGACAGTTCTTTTTGAATGTTTTAATTAATGCTTCCGCTTACGTTTTGTACTCTCGTTTAGTTGTTACTTTTCTGGTTATCACCTTTTAACTCCTAGCTAGTGTGGCTTGTATGGCGTGGGGTCCCGGCCGGACCTACTGTTATACTATTCGTACTGGCAGGGTGTTACATCTTCCCTGTCATGGTTGTCCTACGGCACGACCAGGAGACCTGATTAATTCAAAGGTCAGATTTGAAAAGATGGGGAGCGGACCTAGTCGTCACCCACCATAGTCAAACCTTTTCTCGAATGTCCAATCAGTCGCCTACGAACCTAGCTTTGATTCCACTTGTTGGGATATAATTCGGAAACAATCCCCGAGGCACAACCAAATATAATACAGGGTATGCAAGAACTGATCGAACAAGAAACGCAACATAAATAAATCATATAACTGCAAAAACAATATGAAGAAATGTACCGACGTCCGTTACAGAATACACCGCGGAGAGCCGGACTCGCTCGATCCGCGGGAGAGATAATAATCTGGACTGCAATCCGCTAGCACAGCGGACGCACAAGGTTCACCGAACCTTCAACGTCGACGTCCGACGTTCAACCGCACCAACACCGGAGAAGCACCATCGAGGCCAACTGCACCCGCGCACGCCATCGACACCAAGACGCACCACCGGAGAGAAACACCATCAAGGCCACTGCACTCCCGCATGCCTTCGCCGCCACACCCGCACCGCCGGAGAGAAACTCCGGCAAGGCCACTGCACCACTGCAAGCCTTCGCCGCCACGCCCGCACCGCCATTATCTCCTCACTTTGCTGCCATCGCACGGTGTTGCTCCAACGACAACCACCGACAGAACCTCTACAGGGGTCTCCCACCCCTCGCGGCACCAAGAGCAAGACGACGGCGACTCTCCCTCCAACACTAGCAAGGCGGCTGTGTATCAGCCTCTCACGACTTCAGGCGGCTTCTCTTTCCGTGAACAGGGACTGCATCTTCTCAGCGGGCGCTGAGAAGCATCTCAGCGGGCGGCCCGGCTTCCCAGCGGTTTTCTACTTTTCCGGGCTGCACTTCTCCAGTCGGCTTCTTCTTTTCTCACACCCAAGGCATTTATATATATAACAAAATATAAAACCTCCGGTGGTTTAAATTCTGGAGAGAGAGCGCCTCTCTCTCTCCAAGGAGAGCCATTATGGGATTTCCATGTAACTCCCATATTCTCTCTCCAGAAATAACGCCATTAATAGGCGCTGGTGATTTCCGAAACCGCCAATTAATGGCCAACACATTTCCGATTGTAACTCTCATACTCTCTCTCCTGCCATCCATGGCATTTCCAAATTTAGATCTGAACCAAAAATAACAGATTATCCTCCATTGCTAACGGTAATGAGATTTGTAATGATTATCCTCCATACAACATGGCTATTTGTTCTTCTTCTCTGTTTTTGTTTTAATAATGCATAATTCTGGATGATTGTGGGTATGTTGTGTATGTGTTCGTATATTGTATTTGTATGTGTGTACGTGTATGTATGTGTGTGTGTGTGTGTTTGTGTGTATATGTGTATTTGTATATATGTGAATGAATGTGTGTTTGTATGTTGTGTGTGAATTGTGTGTTTGTGTATGTGTTGTATTTGTTTGTGTATGTGTGTGTTTACGTGTGTATGTGTGTGTAGTGTATGTATGTATTGTTGGAATATGGTCTTCCGCATCTCCTAGGTTTGAGAATAACAAATCTTATGTGTATTTGATCTTGTGTGCTCAAGTGTGCAGGTGTACTAGGTCCGCATGACTCAAGGAGTACACATGATGACTGCCCCCAAAATTGAGGCCAAAATTCGAACAAGCTCACTATCGCCGGCGGTAGCGATAGCGCCCGACGATAGCGTTGATTAGCGCCATTTCGGAAGCAATTTAAGAAGGATGTTAGCGTCTGGCGGTAGCGGATAGCGCCGGCGGTAGCGTGACGCACATAAGGCATAGAGCAAGAGGTTGCCGCGGATGGGAGATTCTGCCGCGCAAAACGTTGCCTAATCCGGGCTAGCGCCGGCAGTAGCGCTAGCGCCGGCGGTAGCGCTTGGGCTATATAAAAGACCCCTCACCTCTCGTTTCAGATGGACATTAGGGAGAGAGAGGCAGTGCTACAACTCCAGAGGCCATCTTGGCCGAAACTTGAAGCCCTAGCGAAGCTCTGCAAATTTCTGAAGGAGGATTACGTCACGCCGGATCCAAACGAAGTCCGCTTCTACAAACGCTGATTCTACAGTGGATCTTCGTCTCCGACATCAGAAGTTCATCTTAAGGGAAGTTTTATTATTTTATTTCTCTTTCTTCATTGTAAACGGTAGTGAAATCGCCTCGTGTTGGCGACTAGGTCTGGGGTAGACTTAGGGCTGAAATTCGCCTCGTGTTGGCAACTAGATCTAGGCTAGTTCTAGGGGGTGCTCGAGGCCACATCCGGGGAAGGATTGGCTAGAGCGGCTTGAGGCCGAATCCGGGGTGGATAAGGCTAGGGCCACCGGTTCGTGGGGAAGTGAGTCGGGATAGAAAACAAAAAAAGCTTTTTTATTATTCGCCTCTGATCTCTAGCGTCATCGAGATCAAGTTTTGTAAAACTTATTTATCATTAATAAAGCTTGTCTCTCTTTTTGTTTTACTTAACTTATTTCATGTCTTTAATCTTGCAATAATTCAAAGTTTATAAATATAATCTAAAGTTATTGAGAACCCTTATTCACCCCCCCCCCCCCCCCCCCTCTAAGGGCGCCGACCGATCCAACAAGTGGTAGCAGAGCTAGGTTTATTCCAATCGGCTTAACAACCGGGAATAATGGCGTCTCATGATCTCGCTTCTACTAGTGGGGGAAATTTTTGTGAAGAAGAAAAATCACTTGCACCACCTTTATTCGAAGAGACAAATTATAAAGGATGGAAAATTTTAATTGAAAATTTTATTAAAACTTTAGATATCGAAGTATGGAATTTAGCCATAGCTAGACCTGCAAATGAATCAAATAAAAAGGAACTTCAGTTAAATGCAAAAGCCAAACACTATTTATTTTGTGGTCTTTCAAATGAAATTTTCAAATTAATATATTGTTTTTCAAGTGCATATAAAGTATGGAAATTTCTTGAAGAAATGTATGATTCTCCATCTACAGGTATGGAACAATCGCAAGAACCGGAGAATATACAAGCGTGCACAAATCTTCAAGAATGCCCCTCTCATGATGAATCAATGGAGCACACATCAAATGGAAGAGAAGAAGAAATCTTATTTTTGGAAGAGGAGTGCCAAGAAGAAAACAAAGGAACAATATGTTCAAATCCTCCCTCATCCAAAAGCAATGTAAGGAAATCAAATTTCACCTTTTGTACTTCTATTTCTTCATTACAATTGCTACAAATTACAAAGCGCAAAATTAAGAAATTAAAAAATGCAAATTGCAAATTGCGCTTAGAAAATAAAAATTTAAAAGAAAAAGTTAAAGTAGTATCAAAATCTGATTTATCAAGCTTTACTCATGTCACTTCAATTGAAAATACAAAACCTTGTCTTGATTGTAATAATATTAAAGAAAAATTTAAGGAACTTGAAAAAGAAATTATTTTTATAAGAGAACAAAATGAAAAATTATGTTTAGAAAATTTATCTTTAAAAATTGTGCTAAGTGTAAGGACTATGAAATTGAAATAAAAGAGATGGATGAAACATTTGATGAGTATAGGGATAAATATGAAAAACATATTGACTCAATTGTTACCACTCTTAAAAATAACACAATAAATTATAATAAAGCTAGACATAATTTAAAAATCAAGAATGATGAACTAAAATCAAAAATCAAATTGCTTAAGAAAATCATTAAGAAAAATGCTCAAAACATTCATTCACAATCTCAAGGTATATCTAAAAGCAAGTTGAATATAATTTCTCAAAATGTTGATAAATCCAACAAAAGAAATAAAGAATATCAAATGCTTGAAAATAAAATTTCAAATCATTATCATTTACAAAATAACCACTCTCCCAACATAAACTTAAATATAAACAAATTTCCTATAAAGAATGTTTTGCAAAATCATCATGGAAATTTGATAAATAAGAATAATATTAAACCAATGTTTGAATGGCGGCCAAAAGTTAAAGATGAAACACAAACTCAAATCAAAAGGGCTCATTCAATCACATCTCCCCAAAAGCAAACACGATGCATTTGGGTACCCAAAAGAACCGTCACATCCGGTCCTCTTTGGATATCTAAATCTCTCATTCATTAGTATCTCATCATTTGCATGAAGTAGAGATCAATTAAAAATGAAATATCATTTCTCTACTTCATGATATACTTAAACTTTCCTTTTGTCTATTTTCTTTTGATTAAAACCATCATGATATGATCACTTTATATATCTTGTAATATGACTTTCATAAATTAAACCATAATTCATAAATGAATCAAATTGAATAAAATCGAATAAAAGTCATATCATTTTTAGGTGATCTACTTATTCTCTTTATTACCTTCTAAATCCATTCCTTTACATGTCTTGTAAATTGAAATTATTGTCAAGACTAATGATATTATTTTAATGGATTTAAATAGGTTAATAAAGGGCTTAGGCAAACAAAAAATTAAAATGCACAATGTGTTGATTTCTATCTATCTTGTGTACTAAACATGACAGCCCTTATATTAGAGAAAATTTACAATAAACTAACCAAGAATAGTTTCTCACTTTTTTCATATTCACTATTCACCTCACAATCTTTCTTTAAAAATATTCTGAAAAAAATGATGAATATGATTTGTGTTACATGCCTCACCATCATAATTATGTAAAATCAAAAGATCTCTAAATTCAAACATTACAAAAAATCCACTCAGTTCTAACATTTCATTGGTGATCATAATAATTACATGAATGAATTAATGTAGTATGACTTGCATGTATCTCATTTGATTATAAACCATAGAATCAACTTTATATTAATAAATCAAAGGAAATCATAAATTCATTCCATGTAAAAATATTAAATCACGTTCTTGAATACATGCAACATTATCTCAATTAATCTTGTGGTATAACAATTGCAATCAAACTCATTATTCTAGCATTATCAACTAATAAATATTATTCATGCTAGTTATCTCATATTACCATAATGAATTAATTATGAAGTAAAATAAAAAAAATTGAACGATAAAATAACTATGTGACTTTAAATTGTTTCCATTGGACTAAAATGCTTATGAATGTGCATGATATTCTTTTGCATGAACATTATTTTCTAAATCACTAAAATTATGCATATTTGTTCCTTCATGTCTTCTCGTGCTTACATTTCCTATCATTCTTCAAACTACATTAGATTGATAAAAGTCTAGAAAAATTTGAATTCACATACATTATGATAATCTATCTTATGGCTCATGCAAGATCTCGTTTGTTACGACTTGAGATAGGTGTCCTAGATCTTTCATGTTAAAACATGCTTACAAATGCAATTTTCTTCATTTTTAACCATCAAAAACATTTCCAAAAATTCTGCAAATTCAGCATGAAACTACTAATGGGACACCTAATCAAGTTCAAGCATCAAAATTTTCAAAACCCTAAAAAATCACTTACTGTTTCCCGCGCTAGCGCTAGCGCCGGCGCTAGCGTCGAGGTTCGTTTTTCTGTAATTTTAAAAATTTTAAAAATCCCTAAAAATATATTAATTTATGGGTACTATTCATTTCTGCATTTACAAAAATGCAGAAATGAATATTATATATTTTTTGAAAAATCAAATACAAAAACAGAAAATCCAAATTACAAAAAATATGTTTTGCTTTCTGTTTTTTTTGTCATTTGCTTAAAGCCTATTTTTTCTTAAAAATCAAATACAAAAAATTATCAAAAAGTTGTTATTTTTGAACTTAACTTTTTACTTGTATCTTGCGAAAGGGTGATTTGGGCTATCATCCCATCATATCACCTAGTACCGGGCGAACCTCTCACAAGGTAGTCCTCGGGAAGTCCAAGATCAATTTTATAAATTCAAATTTTAAATAAAGATTATTTTTCAAAAATATAAAAAAAAAATACTGTATGGACTTTATTGTAAAAATCAAGCAGGAGTTAATATATTATTTAGTACTTCTATAATGTTGCGATTTATCATCTCAAACTACTTTGAACATTGTTTTCTTCATGCTTAGATATATCTATTAATATGTGCATCATTTATATGTTAAAGGTTGTGTAGGATCAAGCTTAGCATGCCTCTAAGTATGAGAAATGTTTTATGTTTGATAATGATAGATATTCACTCACTTTTTGGCATTGTCTACATATGTATTTAATCTAAAGAATGCTTGTGTATATTTTGTATTAGTACAATGGATTAAAATTGCACAAGTATCTTACCTACACTCCTTATTTTGCACTCTTAAAAAATTAAGAAAAGTGGTTATGTTTTTCATAAAATCTATTGATTTGCAAACCAAGTGTATTCGAAGAACTTTGTACAAAACAAAATTATAAAATAAATGACAAAGATAACTCCACCAAGCAGTACTTGAACCTCCTGATAAGTCTTAATAAGCATTGTGAGGTTGAGCACCATGGATAGAATAGTAAAGTGTCTTGTGCAAACCATATCTTTCCTTCAAAATAAGAAAAACCACTTACTCTTAAGTACACCGGATCACTAGTCTCAAACAGTAAAAATAAAATCTGTGATCCCCCAAGCACTACTTTGCACCCTGATAAGTCTTGATGAGCATTGTGTGTGCAAAGCACCTTGGTAGTTGTATATTTTTGTTTGTGCATTAAAGTGTGTGGAAGTAACATTATTTGTGTTTTGTTGTGCTTCTACTTTACATATCTTTTGTATTTTTGATTAAAACAATTGTATACTCTACTCAAAAATACACTTATGTGCACATCTTTACCTTCCATAACACTTCTTCTCATGAGTATTGGATCCTAACGCTAATTCTATGCTACTCTTTATTTATGAAATGCACTAGATAACCTAGCATGCTTTCTACAATGTTTGGTATGATTTGAAATTATGAATTGAAATTACATTGTAGTAATCTCTTTATGATAATATTATTTCATGCTTGGTTATTTATTACTTTTTGTCAGCCATAAAAGATTTTCATTGAAACATGATTTACATAAACATCTTCTTTTTGAAATTAAACTTATATATCTTTCTATGGATTATCCTTGATTACAATAAGATGTTTCATGTATTTCTACAAGTCTTCCGCATCATCACCATATAACTTTTACCTTGCGCTTTCATGCTTATATCAAGTCTAAAATCTCAATTTTTCTAAAAAACAAATGGTAGACTTGTTTGGTGGAATTTATATTGGTTGTTCCAACACGCATATCATTTCTTATGCTAAAAACTCTGATTTATTTCTATGAAACTTTCATGCTAAACACTCCTCCAACAAGTAATATATCGCATCTTTTTATTGAATTTCAAATCAATACTTTCTTCTCTAATTGCTATAAGGATGTTGTTTCTTTATTCCAAAATGTTTTAACTCTTATCTTTATAAAGTTAGTTTTTTTTTAAATTCCAAAACATCTTCTTTTTGAGCTTGAACTCTTATGATGTTTTTTTTGAAATCTTACTCAAACTCTGATTCATTCATTTCAATATGGCTATGTGAGTTTTATTTCAAAACAATTCAAATAAAAATATAAACTCATATGCTATGAAATTTCCCATTATATTTAAATGCTTAATGTTTCCAATAATTGTTATCCTTGACTTCATTTCTCACCATAGCGGGGGTGTAGGGTTGTAGACATTAGATAACCTTATCTCTAGTCATGTCTTGTCCTTAACCGGGGAGGGTTCCAGTGGGGCCTTGCGAGGCACTGGGGGGAAAGAGTGATAGGTTAAGTTTTGTCTAGTGTTTGCATATGGGACTAACACCCCAACCTACGGCATGCATGCAGCTCCTCATGCCCATCCGTCACTTAGTACGGGGCTAGGGTGTAGACGTATTGTCTGGGTAGATGGGTTACTTGGAAATCACTATTTTTTATGCTTAAAACTCTTATATAAAGGGGAAATCATTATTTTTGCTCAAACTAAAAACTATGATATATTTATACAAAAATTATTCTAACAAATGGCTCTAAAAACTCTTTATCATTTCCTTCTCACTCAAAAGCTCGATCATGCTTTATCTTATTATCCAACTTTTCTGTGGTGCATCCCTACCCACTTTTGCTAATAACAAAGGAGGAGAACTAACATGATAAAATGCAAAAGGGGGAGAACTAACAGGAACTAACATGCATGATTGATTGAGGTGAGCATACATATTAGGGGAGCATTCACATAGGGGGAGCATGTATTTAGGGGGAGCAATTCTAAATGCTAAAATCAATAATTATCCTAAGTCATCACTCTCACACACACACAAGTATAGTTTCATCATGCTTATTTATTAATGCTTTGATTTATCATTAATGGATTTGTTATTATCAAAAGGGGGAGTTTGTTGGAACATGGTCTTCCGCATCTCCTAGGTTTGAGAATAACAAATCCTATGTGTATTTGATCTTGTGTGTTCAAGTGTGCATGTGTACTAGGTCCACATGACTCAAGGAGTACACATGATGACTGCCCCCAAAATTGAGGCCAAAATTCGAACAAGCTCACTATCGCCGGCGGTAGCGATAGCGCCCGTGATAGCGTTGATTAGCGCCATTTCGGAAGCAATTTAAGAAGGATGTTAGCGCCTGGCGGTAGCGGATAGCGTCGGCGGTAGCGTGACGCACATAAGGCATAGAGCAAGAGGTTGCCGCGGATGGGAGATTCTGCCGCGTAAAACGTTGCCTAATCCGGGCTAGTGCCGGCGGTAGCGCTAGCGCCGGCGGTAGCGCTAGCGCCGGCGGTAGCGCTTGGGCTATATAAAGGACCCCTCACCTCTCGTTTCAGATGGACATTAGGGAGAGAGAGGCAGTGCTACAACTCCAGAGGCCATCTTGGCCGAAACTTGAAGCCCTAGCGAAGCTCTGCAAATTTCTGAAGGAGGATTACGTCACGCCGGATCCAAACGAAGTCCGCTTCTACAAACGCTGATTCTACAGCGGATCTTCGTCTCCGACATCAGAAGTTCATCTTAAGGGAATTTTTATTATTTTATTTCTCTTTCTTCATTGTAAACGGTAGTGAAATCGCCTCGTGTTGGCGACTAGGTCTGGGGTAGACTTAGGGCTGAAATTCGCCTCGTGTTGGCGACTAGATCTAGGCTAGTTCTAGGGGTGCTCGAGGCCACATCCGGGGAAGGATTGGCTAGAGCGGCTTGAGGCCGAATCCGGGGTGGATAAGGCTAGGGCCACCGGTTCGTGGGGAAGCGAGTCGGGATAGAAAACAAAAAGAGCTTTTTTATTATTCGCCTCCGATCTCTAGCGTCATCGAGATCAAGTTTTGTAAAACTTATTTATCATTAATAAAGCTTGTCTCTGTTTTTGTTTTACTTAACTTATTTCATGTCTTTAATCTTGTAATAATTCAAAGTTTTTAAATATAATATAAAGTTATTGAGAACCCTTAATCACCCCTCCTCTAAGGGCGCCGACCGATCCAACATGTATGTGTGTATTGTGTATGTGTGTATTGTGTATGTGTATGTGTCTTTATGTGTATGTATGTGTTTGTGTGTATGACATGTCAAGCTCTACGTGAGGCTAATTTTTTTGTGTTGGTTATCTATTTATGAAAAAAAGAATTCACCAAAAACTTCGTTTTATATCCAAACAACTTTTTCAAAACTTTTTTTTGGAAACTCCTTTTAATCGAAACAATTTTTTTAACAAAATTTTATTTTTCAGAAACAATATTTTTCCTAAACTTCATTTTCTATCACAACTATCCATCAGCCCAACCAAATAAAGCCTTAATTATTTGAATTTACATTATATTTAGATTTTTAGCATGAATGTATATGTTATAATATATAATATATGTATATCTCACAATTTTGAATGTTTCAGTAAACTCAACTTTTCTCTTAAAATATTGCGAAGATATAGAAGTATATAAAATAAGCTATTTATTTATTTATTTATTTATTTATTTATTTATTTATTAAAGCGTGCGACATATGAGGGCAGCTGGCAGCACAAAAAAATTGAATAATAAATGGGGTGCATGACAAATTATTTAATAATATAATAATAACAATATAGTCGTATAGTTTTTTGTAGAATCACACCCGCACCGATGCTCGTACATTTATTTGATGGGTTGGCGGTGCACACGAGCATTCCCACGTGCGAATCATGACCGGTTACATTGGTTTTCTTTTGGGTGGTGTTAAAGGCAAACCAGAATTGGCTATTGGCAAACCAATTTCTATGAATTATTACGCGCCTTTTGAAAATACGCTTTGTACATACATTTTTAGGAAAGTGTTCAACACGAAAATTGTAGATCTCATCGAGATCTACAACTTTCGTGTTGAACACTTTTCCTAAAAATGCACGCACAAAACGTATTGTCGCCTTGATCGTAATTATTATGATATTTTTGAAAATACGCCTTGTACATGCATTTTTAGGAAAAGTGTTCAACACGAAACTTGTAGATCTCGACGAGATCTACAATTTTTGTATTAAATGCTTTTCCTAAAAATGCATGTACAAAGCCTATTTTCAAAAGGCGAATAATAACTCATTGAAATTGGTTTGCCAATAGCCAATTCTGGTTTGCCATTAACACCATGAGAGTGGCTATTCGCAGTCATCGCTATTCGCAGTTCATAAATTTTATTTGTAGTCCAAAATTATATTTGCAGCCGACTCCCAACCCAGATAAGTGAAACACTTTGTTGATTTATTAAGTACTAGGAGCCTAAAAAAATATCTTAAAAACAAACAATTTAAAAATCTAACAGGAGAACAAGTTAAATGACATGCATAGAGGAATTAACTCTAAACCAAGTTAAATGACATGCAAACCTTCCTCTAACCAGAATGCTGACTACTTTTTTGAGATTTTCGCTCGATAATTTCCTTCTTTTTTGAAGGTGAATCTAAGAAGGGGAAAACGACGCGACCGATAGAACTACGGTTAGGGTTTAGGCAACAGGAGAGAGATGGAGATGAGGTTATTTGATGGATTGCGATTAGCGAGAATTAGACTGCGAATATAATTAAGATTTTTACAATTTTGAGGTGCGAATAGCGAGAATTGAACTGCTAATATCAACTCTCTTCTTTTTAGCCGAACGATGCTCCGATTGTGTCATTTGTGTGCGGCGTACCTCGCTATTTTCTGTTCTGATCTCTTTTTATAACTTCACGGATGTTTTTATTTATTTTAAAGTTATTGGAAATTACATGAGATTAGAATATTGCTCGCTTAATTAAATAAAATATCAGCATATAAGTTAAGTTATCCTCGTTTAATATATATATTTTTTCCTCTTCCTCTAATTCTGAATAGTATAAATTACTAAAATGGTGTCATTTATCTCAACCTTCCTCTAAATTTGTTAAATTAGATGTTGCACACCTCTTACTAAAATATGGGCATTTATGCCGGGCCTTTTGAACATGACACAGTTACTCTTAAGGGTTCGTTTGATTTGGCGGGAGGAGAGGACACTGTTGATCGAACTGGAGGGAGCGGCGAGTCCAGACGGAGCAAATGTTAGAATTGAAGTGAGCTATCGTCAGCGATAGCGCTACCGCCGGCGGTAGCTCATACTCGCCACCCCCCTTGTTTTGCCTATAAATAGAGGGGTACCCCCCCTCTAAAGAGTATCGATTCTGGATCTGGCGAGTATCATCAACTTTGAGCGAGTTAGAGATACCAGAGCGCCACCAGGCGAGCATCGGACTTGGAGTAAGTTCGGCAGGCGAGCATCGGACTTGGAGTAAGTTCGGTCAGCTCCCTTGAGCGAGTAGCGAGTAGTGGAGATACCGCCGGCGCTAGTGCTAGCGCGCGCGGTAGCGACAAGAAGCGGCGAGCAGCGAGCTTGCGAGTATCTGGGAGCGCGAGTACCTACTCGGGAGATAGCGCCCGGCGCTAGTGATAGCGCTCGCGCTAGCGAGTATTGGAGGAAGCGGCGCGTTGCGAGCGTGCGAGAAGCTGGGAGTGCGAGCAGCGAGCTTGCGAGTAGCAGAGCTAACGCCTGGCGCTAGCGATACCGCCGGCGGTAGCGAGGAGCGAGCTTCGATAGCGAGGAGCGAGTATCACCAGTGCGGTGTGCTCCGGAGGAGAAGCGGACCTTGTCCGTGACCAAGTTCTTTCCTATTATTGGCTGTTGTGAATCAAGTTGGATGCAACTTGTATTCAGCCGTGTTTGTTTGCAACTAGCTGCCAGAGTTATTAATTGTGAATACTTGTGTTCATCGTTTGGTGTCCTTATTCTCCTGTTGGTTGACGTGTTCTTCCGACTACAAAATATTTCACATGGTATCAGAGGGATAGTGAGAACAAGGACGAAGCAACCAAGATGGACGGCGGAGGAGGGTATGCTAGGGGACTTGGCATTGAGCTGCTTACTCAAACCAACTACAAGAAGTGGATGTCTTGTATGGAGAGCTACCTTCTTGGAGAGGATCTCTGGCAGGTTGTTGGTGGTGGGGAGCAAGAGGAAGTTGTAGCTGCCGGAAATAATGGTCCAGCTGTGAGAGCTTGGAGGAAGACCAACGCCAAGGCGGAGTTCATCTTGAAGAGAGCCATATCACCTGACTTGTTCGACCGCATCATTGGTTGTGAAATATCTAATTGCTAACCTAAATCACCTAGAGGGGGGTGAATAGGTGATAATTGCGTCTTTTGCGGAAATAAAATCTTGATGATAAAGAACACAGATAAAGCAAAACACAATCACAGACGAAGCAAGAAATTTATAGTGGTTCCCCGTTCTTGGGTACTCCACTTGCCGGCCTCGCCAATCTAGCACCACCGCTAGAATCGACTACTTCACTAAATCTCGGATCAAGAAAGATCCTACAACCTCAGAGTCAAAACTCCTACAATCTCGGAGACAAATCTCCTACAATCTCAGAGAATACCTCTCTTACAACTCGGAGAACAAAGCTCCTACAACTCGGAGAAAATTTCTCCTACAATCAAATGAAAATAAGAGATGATATGATACTTATCAATCACAATCAGATCTGAAAAACTCTTTAGGGTTCTTCTTCCTCCTTGAAATTGGAATGGATTTGAATTGATGTCGATGAGGAAGATCCAAATGACTCAGATCTGATCTTCTAGAATTCGAATCGATCCAATAGAATTCAGAGAGAGAATCAAGCAACGATCGATCGAATCTATTCTTCCACTTGGAGATGAGAAAACGAAACTTCTGAACAATCTCCAACGAGGGCGACTCGCACGGCACTTTGCGACTTCTTGAATCAGAGAGAGAGAGTCAGAAAGGAATAAAATGAATCTTCTTAAGATCTTAAGATAGAGAGCCTTTTTATAGGAGAAGGTCTAAATAGAATATTTAAGCCTTAAGCTAGAAAAGGAGTCACGTCAAACAGACGGATAACAGAAGTCGGCAAAAACGGAATTAAAAAGCGAGAAACAGATTTCTCGAGAGAAAGGAGACTTCTCGAGAAATCTCAGCTGGATCTCGGAAAACGGCTTTCAAATAAATTGTCAGAGCTTCTCGAGAAAGAAAAGAGGATTTCTCGAGAACATGGATCTTCTCGAGAAATAAGATAAAATAAACTTTTCGGAAGAAACAAGAACTTCTCGAGAAATCGAATCAACTTCTCGAGAGGATAGATTTTCTCGGAGAATATCAGCAAAGAAGGCTTCTCGAGAAAATCAAAGGATTTTCCGAGAGCACTACAGACTTCTCGAGAAATAAAGATAGCTTCTCGAGAAATTTGGATTTCCTTCGAAGACTTAAGCTGAAAAGAACTTCTCGAGAAAATCAAAGGGGTTTTCGAGAGCTCTTCATATTTCTCGAGAAAAACACTTAGCTTCTCGAGAAATACACTTAGAAGAAATTCTTTAAACTTTTCTCTGAGAATAGCTACACCTCCAAGACCTTAGCTTCCTTTGTCTTGATCATGAAGTGTATCCCAATAGAGAGATCACATATGAGTCAACACCATATCTCATACAATGAGGAATTACATTGTAAGAGACTGTGCTCATTGACCCACTGTGACCTGACATTGGTTTACACTTAGCAATGTGAACCTGCAAGACAAAACTAGAGAAACATATCAAATACATAAGCAATTCAATCTTGGTTCATAGTTGACTTTCTACAAATCAAGGTTATTGTGGATACAATACCCAACAATCTCCCCCTATTTGTAGAAGTCAGAACCCTACTTACCAAGATGAATTGCAACAAAATAATACACAACATGATATACAAGGAATTAAATAGAGACAGATATGAAAGAACATCAAAAACTAAATCTATATAAGAAATATAATTATCACATCAAAATCAAAACTATATATAGATTTCAGATTGTCTTATGATTTAATGTTCACATAAGCATATGACAATAGAATTTGATGATCTTCAACCTCTGGCATTGTCTCTTCTTTTCTGTTCCTGTCTTTTGAAGTATGCAAAAGGTTTATGATGGTACTTTGGAGGAGCTGGAGGAGCTGTAGGATCATTGTACTTATTTGTCCTGTAATGTAATCTCCTTTTGGTCTTGCTGGTTTGATAAAGTTTCCATTCAGAATTGCTGAAATAGTCTTGAACTGGCATTCCACCTTCTTCAACTAATCTGAGTGAATCAAGAATGATAGCCTTTGAAATAGGACTCCAAATCTCTGGATAATTCACAGGATCAGTAGCAGCAGCTTTGCCAGAGCCTGCTGAACTAGATTCAGTAACTGATCTCTTAGCAGAAGGTCCTTCACCATATTTTCTTTTCCTTGTACCTTGCTTAGAAGAAGCAACTTCTACATCAGAAGACACATTTGGTCTTGGAGAGAATTGAGGAGCCTCATACTGAGGAGGGGGAACAGCAGGGTCAATGCCCAAATCTGGAAAGATCTCACTGTGAAGCCAAGTGGTAGATCTTTGAGTGAAATCTTTGACATCAGCTATCTGCTTCTGGACTCCCTGAGACAGTTGATCAAACTTCTCACTCATATGATTATGAAATGCAAACAAATTCTCATCAATAGATCCTATCAACTTGTCCTCCCCCTTTCTGACTTCTACAGGAAGGGTCTGGAGAACAGAGTCTTTGAACAAACCTACTTCATCAATAATTTTGAAGCAGTGTTCATCAGCCTTATTATACATAGATTCTTGAGTCTTTCTGACCTCAATAATCTGCTCTAACACTTTACCAACACCCTCAATGGTGTGATCAATAGCTTTGCCACCCTGAATGACAATTTTCTTAAGTTCTTCTGAACTATCATGGAAGGCTTTCAGCTTTTTATCCATAGTTTTCTCTATATCTGTTATCCTGGCATGCACTTCCTTGAAAGATAAAACTATCTTGGCACTCTGCCTTTGGAGTAACATTTCAATTTGACCAATCAAGCTAGATTCAGAAAAGAGAGGACTAGGAATAGGGGCTGGCTGGACTGGTTCAGGAATTTCTTCAAGAACAACTGTACTTTTCTCTGGAAGAAAAGACAGATTCACAGTCTCATCTACTTGAACTACAGGCTGTTCCTGTACTTCTGCATTCATTTCCATATAGGACTCTTGCTCCCCCTCAGTATTTGCTGGGGGAGAAGGAATATTGTGAACAGAAACATCATCATCATCATGATGGAATTCAAAATCTGCACCTGAACCTGCATGGTGATCACTGGAGTTCTGCTCATCATCAACTACAGTGTTCTGAATGTCAAGTAGAACATCTGCTATGTTAGCATCAACAGTTTCTGTTGCAACAACATGAGGAGGAGGAGGAGAAGAAGCCACATTATTTAAGATAGGGGATAATACCACATCAGGAGGAGGAATCTCTGATCCTGGAGGAACCTGATCTGATGGAATATTATCTGATGTAAGAGGAGGAACTAAATCTGCTGCTGGAGGGACATGCTGCTGACCTGGAGATGGAAGATGACTTGGAGATGGAGGAGCTTGATGCTATGCTGAAGAGTCTGGAGGAGGAGCTGAATGCACATCCTGTTGACCAGAAGGCTCCCCCTGGGAATGACCACCTTCTGAAGGCTTGGTTATCCTGATGTTCCACCTTTGGAGGGTGAACACATCCAACTTCTTTAAATGATGAATGATAGTCCCTTTGGACATATCAAAGACTTGAGAGTCAAATTGATTCAAATAAAGAGAAATAATCCTTGCATGGTTTGGACTAGAGATGCTCTCCTTGATCTGTGTAAACACAACATCTGCCCAGCTACACCTCTTTCCACAGATGACTGAAGTGACGAAGCTGAATACATCCACTGACACATAACCCAGACTTCCAGTATTTCCCAGTATTACCTTGGAAATAATGTCCACTTTCAATTTCCGACCACTCTTATTTACTGTAGCATTGGAGAAGAACTCCTCTACCTTTGTAAAAAGGATTTTGCAAGGGGTCTCGGCCAGAAAAGACAGACCAGCGGCTTCGAGCAAGCAGAACACGTTCTTGAAGTCATCTGAAATTGAAACAAGCCCTTCTCGCACTAGCTCGCTTCCCACACCGACCTTGGACTTGGAATGCGGCCCCATGATCGATTGGATTTGAAGAAACGAAAGCGAGAGAGAAAGAAATCGTGAGACAGTCGACTGGATTTTGCGTGAGAGGAAGATGAAGCGTCGGCTTTTCCGAGAAGAAGAAGAAGGAACTCGCGTGAAAATTAATTTGTTTCGATTGTCTATTTATAGTTTGGTTTGATGTGACAATTATTTGAGATTTATTTATAGATAAAGAAAATAAAAACGCGCATACCTGACCTTTCGTATCTCGGAAAATAAAGACTAGAATTTTGAAAATTGAACGCAATTTCTCGAGAGATATACTGATTTCGCGAGAACTATTCTAATTTCGCGAGAAGTATCTTGATTTATCGAGAGATCCCAGAATTCTGATTTTCTGACTTTGAAAAAGCATTTCTCGAGGGATAACCCATTTCTCGAGAAGTGCAGGTACATTTTGCGAGAAGTCTTTCATTTCTCGAAAAAGTCTATGTCATTTCTCGAGAAATCCTGTTAAGACTTAGAAATTTTCTACCTCTTTCTTTCTGAAGGGCAGATTCCTGCTTTCCATAGATATATAACTTTTAGAAACTTCATTTTTCTTCTTGCTTTAAGCATTACTCCAAGTTGAGCATTCCAAGTTCCGTCTTGAAGAAAGAGAACTTAGTCTCATCCAGCGGCTTCGTGAATATATCTGCAACTTGCTTATCCCTGGGGACATAACTCAGATTGATGTCACCTTTCTCCACATGCTCCCGGATAAAGTGATATCGTAGCTCGATGTGCTTTGTCTGACTGTGAGAGACTGGATTATTTGCGATAGCAATTGCACTGGAAGAGTCGCAAAACATTGGAATATTCTTGATCTTCATATTGTAGTCTTGAAGTTGATTCCTTATCCATAGAAGTTGTGCGCAACAACTGCCTGCAGAAATATATTCTGACTCGGCGGTTGAAATTGCAACACAATTCTGCTTCTTGCTACTCCAGGAAATAAGTCTTCTTCCGAGAAATTGGCATGTTCCGGAAGTGCTTTTCCTGTCGTCTCTGCTACCTGCAAAATCTGCATCTGAATAGCCTATTAGTTCGCTATCATTACTTCTTGGGTACCATAAGCCAAGATTTGGTGTGCCTTTAAGGTATCTCAAGATTCGCTTTGCAGCAGTGTAATGAGATTCCTTAGAGTTCACCTGATATCTAGCACATACACATGTAGAAAACATTATGTCAGGTCTACTGGCAGTAAGGTAGAGCAAAGAGCCAATTATGCTTCTGTATTTGGTTTCATCAAAAGGTTTCCCTTTCTCATCCTTGTCCAGAGACGTAGCTGAGCTCATTGGAGTCCTCATAGAGGTTGCACTCTCCATTCCGAATTTCTTAATTAACTCCTTGGTGAACTTCGTCTGAGAGATGAAAATTCCATCTTCAGATTGTTTCACTTGAAGTCCTAAGAAATACTTCAGCTCACCCATACTGCTCATTTCAAATTTCCCCTGCATAAGTATTGAAAACTTCTTGCAAAGGTTGTCATCCGTTGAGCCAAAAATAATGTCATCAACATAGATTTGCACTAGCAAAATCTTGCCTTTTACTTCCCTAAGAAATAATGTCTTATCTATCTTTCCTCTTGTGAACTTGTTCTCAAGAAGGAAGTTAGATAGCGTCTCATACCAAGCTCGAGGAGCTTGTTTTAAACCATATAAAGCTTTTTGTAATAAATAAACATGATTGGGATGATCAGGATTAACAAAACCTGGGGGTTGTTCAACGTATACTTCCTCTTTAATGTCTCCGTTTAGGAAAGCGGACTTGACATCCATTTGATATACGGTGAAACCCTTGAAAGCAGCATAAGCAAGAAAGAGTATGATCGCTTCGAGCCTTGCTACCGGTGCATATGTATGATCGAAGTCGATTCCTTCTTCTTGTCTGTAGCCTTTAGCTACAAGTCTTGCTTTATTCTTGATGATTGTTCCATCTTCATCCAACTTGTTTCTGTACACCCACTTTGTTCCAATTACGTTCTTATCCTTAGGCTTTGGAACAAGTGTCCAGACTTTGCAACGCTTGAATTGGTTTAATTCTTCTTCCATTGCAATAATCCAGTGTGGGTCTTCATTTGCTTCTTGAAATTTCTTTGGTTCTACCTGTGAAAGAAAGCT
Organism: Dactylorhiza incarnata; assembly: GCA_033032865.1. Taxonomy (NCBI): domain Eukaryota; kingdom Viridiplantae; phylum Streptophyta; class Magnoliopsida; order Asparagales; family Orchidaceae; genus Dactylorhiza; species Dactylorhiza incarnata. The sequence continues at coordinate 2,439,312 of JAWHQI010000123.1, read as the reverse complement.
CAAATGCAAATTTTCGTTAGTAGTACCTCTTCTTGTTCTAATGCCTTCATGAGGGTCTCCTATGATTTGATCAATAGGGTGATCCCTCAGATGTCTGAATTCAAGATTTCTGGCATCAATTGGAACACCAGGAACTACTTGTTCTGTTACTGGAACAATTTATTCCACTGGAGTTGGCTCTTCATCAAGGTGAATTTCCTCTTCAGTTGAGGTTAGGGGGGTAATCTTGACAAAGGTTTGAGCGTCGTCTTTAACTGGCTTATGCAAGAGTGTATCTTGCAACTTTGAACCTGCAACTTCAATAGAAGAACTAGAAGAGCTGCTTTGAAGCATGCTCGTCTCATCAAATACAACATTAATAGACTCTTCTACAACCAGAGTTTTCTTATTAAAAATACGATAAGCTTTACTATGGCTGCTATAGCCTACGAAAATACCTTCAAAGCTCTTTTCGCTAAACTTAGTTTTGTAATGCTTTCCATTGTTTAGTACAAAGCATTTGCTGCCAAATATTTTGAAATAAGAAATGGTTGGTTTCTTGCCCTTTAAAAGTTCATAAGGAGTCTTTTCATGGTTCTTATTTATGAGTGCTCTGTTTTGCACGTGGCAGGCAGTATTGACAGCTTCAGCCCAGAAATATTCTGGTAATGAGGAATCACTCAACATAGTTCTGCAAGCCTCAATGAGTGTTCTGTTCTTTCTCTCGGCTACTCCATTTTGTTGTGGAGTCCGGGGAGAGGAAAACTCATGAAAGATACCAAGGCTTTCACAAAAGTCTGTCATAGCTCCAGATTCAAATTCTGTTCCGTGATCACTTCTGATTTTGACCACTGAACAGTTAAATTCATTCTGGGTTTGCTTAACAAAGCTTGTGAAAATGTCGAAAGTATCTGACTTGTGTTTTAGAAAGAATACCCATGCAAAACGTGTGTAATCATCCACAATAACCAATGTATAAGACTTACCTCCTAAGCTTCTAATTTGCAACGGACCAAACAAGTCCATATGAAGCAGGTATAAACACCTGTTAGAATCTTTGCCAATAATGCTCTTGAAGGTAGCTCTTGTTTGCTTGCCTTTTATGCATGCATGACAAGGTCTATCTTTAACGCACTTAACATTTGGCGCATTGCGTACTAAGTTTTGCGAAAATAGTTTATTAATAGTTTTAAAATTTATATGTGCTAGTCTCTTGTGCCATTGATCGACAAGAGATGCACTATCTTTGGCTAAAAGACACACTGGTGTAGAAGAAGATAAACATAGAAAATTTAAGCAAAAGATGTTCCTACAGCGAGTCCCTGATAAAATCGTTTCAGAATTCTCTGCCGACTTTATCAGACACTTATCTTTACGAAAATCGACTATGTATCCTTTATCGCAGAGTTGGCTTATACTTATCAGATTATGTTCTAATCCTTCCACATAAGCCACATCTGAAAAAGATACATTGCCATTAGAGATCATACCATAGCCTTTTGTAACTCCATGGTCTGACCCCCCAAAAATAACTTTTGGTCCATTCACAACTGGAGTATAATTTTGCAATAGACTTCTAGTCCCGGTCATGTGCCGAGAACAACCACTGTCCAAATACCAGATAGGATTTTTGTTGGCCTTTGGACATACCTGCAAGAACAGATTATCTTGCCTTAGGAGCCCAAACAAATTTGGGTCCTTGGTCCCTTGTTAGTTGAGATCCACATTGAATGTTAACATTGCGAGTGGTCTTCCTTGCAATGTTAACTTGTGGTCTATAAGCATAAGAAACATTGAACCAACAATCCACGGCAAAGTGACCCGTTTTGCCGCAGCACCAACATTTAAACCTGTTGTACCTTCTCTTTGTATTCTCCTGCTGATCTTTTTGAATGTAAGATTTAGCAGGAGCATTCTTTCTAGAAGTGGATACTTCGTGAGTACAGCACACACAAGGTAGTGCTACCTCATTAGGCTTGAGTGCAACAGCCTATACAATTGGTGCTTTCTTCTCATTATGTCCGTGAACGTAAGGACTATAATCTCTTAGATTTATCTCTTCATGAGATGCTTTGAAAACACTATCTCCGAAGTTTCGGGGACTAGTCCATCCCTTATAGTTATTGACAGGTCCAAACTTAATTGGTCGGGTAAAGTGACCATAAGTGCTTTGCATGTCATAAATGTTTGAGGGAAAAATAACTTTCTGAAATGGTACATGTTTTTGATGGGCTTTCCCTTTCTCTTCAATGGAGGCTTTCTTAGCATTCATGAATTTCTTATTGGCATGTGTGCCCTTAGTAGTGTTACTAGGACCTGCCACATGACCTAATCCACTAGTACTTGCTTGAGCAGTGAATCTATCAATGAGCGGAAGAATTGTTTTGGGTTGTGAAAACTTTTCAACTAGCTTTCGTTCAGCGGCTAGCTGTTCTTCCAAAACTTTGATAGAGTTCGCTCTCCGATCAAGGAGCTCATCCGAGCTTTTGATCTTGTCTTTTAAGACTTGGACTTCCTCTTTGAAGGAAGAAAGTTGTTCAACTTCCTTTCTCAAATTGGTTTCCATTTCCTTAAGAGACATAATTTCCTTGGTCTGAGATTTGACAATCCTTCGGCACTTGTCAAAGCTCTTGAGCATTTCGGTGTATTGGGTCATGAGTTTAGATTCATCATCAGAGAGATAATCTTTTTGTTCAGCAGAAGCATAATCCGAATCAGATAGCATAGTGTGAGAATTTACCTTCCCAGTGTATGGGGGTTCTTCTTCATCATCTGTCATGGCCATAAGCCCAAAGTATGCTTCTTCTTCAGTGCTTGATTTATCTGAATCACTGTCGCTTAGTGTTTTAGCCTTCTTGGCTACCAAACTTCTTTCATTTTTCTTTCTTCCATTAGTAGATTTCTTCACGTCTTTTCTTCCACCCTCTTTCTTTTTATGAGGGCATTCAGCGATCATGTGCCCTGGCTTATTACAACAATAGCAAATAATGTCAGTAGAAGTATGTTTGTTCGGTTTGGATTTATACCTGTCATTTGTGCTTGAGCCTTTCTTATAGTAATCGCCTTCACGATGTGAGTGTCTATAATCTGAGGAAGATGGCTTGTTCCTCATTTGCCTTCTTTTATTCAGCAGTTTCTTAAACTGTCGGGAGATTAGAGAGAACTCCCCATCAGTCATTTCAGAATTGGAGGAGCCGGCTTCTGATTCTTCTTCTTCATCAGATTCTAAAGCTCTAACTGGAGATAATGCTCTGCTCTTTCTGGAACTCTCGGCCTTCAAAGCCAAGGTCCTTTCCTTGCTAGAGATTCTATTCCCATCTTCTTCTGTTTTGCCAATGTTCATTTGAAGCTCATGGGATAATAATTTCCCAAACAGATTCTGAGGGTCTAGATTTGGTAGTTTTCCGAACTCCCTGATAGCAACTATCTTACTATCCCAATCTTTTGTTAGGGATCGCAGAAACTTGTCATTTAGTTCTCCATTAGTAAATTCCCGACCATAATTCTTTAAGCCATTTACTATTTTAAAGAATCTTTCATATGCATCTGCAATGCATTCCTTCTTACCCTGTTTGAATGCTTCGTACTCCTGATTCAGAAGAGATCTTCTGTCATCTCTTACTTCTTCGGTGCCTTCCATAATAACGATTAAGGAAGTCCACATATCTTTGGCAGATTTGCAGTGAATTAGGTTTTGCAACATTGAATCGTTCACTGCACTGGCAATAATGTTCTTCGCCTTTTTATCCAAGGCAACGAGAGCGATCTCATCCTTGGTTAAATCCATCATCTTCTTAGGCACTCTTCGGAGAGGGTCAATTGTAGAAGCAGTCATAGGCACATGAGGGCCTTCTTCCACGACTTGGAAGATTCTTGGATCTGCGGCCTCCATGTAGAATTTCACTCTCTCTTTCCACATGGGGAAGTTACCCTTGGTGCATATAGGCAATTTCAACGAGGAAGATTCCTTGCACTTTTCCATGATTGATAGCAAATAGATTGAAGGGATCTTGTTCAAGGTGTTAACCTAGCAACGAACAACCTACCTCTGATACCAATTGAAATATCTAATTGCTAACCTAAATCACCTAGAGGGGGGTGAATATGTGATAATTGCGTCTTTTGCGGAAATAAAATCTTGATGATAAAGAACACAGATAAAGCAAAACACAATCACAGACGAAGCAAGAAATTTATAGTGGTTCCCCGTTCTTGGGTACTCCACTTGCCGGCCTCGCCAATCTAGCACCACCGCTAGAATCGACTACTTCACTAAATCTCGGATCAAGAAAGATCCTACAACCTCAGAGTCAAAACTCCTACAATCTCGGAGACAAATCTCCTACAATCTCAGAGAATACCTCTCTTACAACTCGGAGAACAAAGCTCCTACAACTCGGAGAAAATTTCTCCTACAATCAAATGAAAATAAGAGATGATATGATACTTATCAATCACAATCAGATCTGAAAAACTCTTTAGGGTTCTTCTTCCTCCTTGAAATTGGAATGGATTTGAATTGATGTCGATGAGGAAGATCCAAATGACTCAGATCTGATCTTCTAGAATTCGAATCGATCCAATAGAATTCAGAGAGAGAATCAAGCAACGATCGATCGAATCTATTCTTCCACTTGGAGATGAGAAAACGAAACTTCTGAACAATCTCCAACGAGGGCGACTCGCACGGCACTTTGCGACTTCTTGAATCAGAGAGAGAGAGTCAGAAAGGAATAAAATGAATCTTCTAAAGATCTTAAGATAGAGAGCCTTTTTATAGGAGAAGGTCTAAATAGAATATTTAAGCCTTAAGCTAGAAAAGGAGTCACGTCAAACAGACGGATAACAGAAGTCGGCAAAAACGGAATTAAAAAGCGAGAAACAGATTTCTCGAGAGAAAGGAGACTTCTCGAGAAATCTCAGCTGGATCTCGGAAAACGGCTTTCAAATAAATTGTCAGAGCTTCTCGAGAAAGAAAAGAGGATTTCTCGAGAACATGGATCTTCTCGAGAAATAAGATAAAATAAACTTTTCGGAAGAAACAAGAACTTCTCGAGAAATCGAATCAACTTCTCGAGAGGATAGATTTTCTCGGAGAATATCAGCAAAGAAGGCTTCTCGAGAAAATCAAAGGATTTTCCGAGAGCACTACAGACTTCTCGAGAAATAAAGATAGCTTCTCGAGAAATTTGGATTTCCTTCGAAGACTTAAGCTGAAAAGAACTTCTCGAGAAAATCAAAGGGGTTTTTCGAGAGCTCTTCATATTTCTCGAGAAAAACACTTAGCTTCTCGAGAAATACACTTAGAAGAAATTCTTTAAACTTTTCTCTGAGAATAGCTACACCTCCAAGACCTTAGCTTCCTTTGTCTTGATCATGAAGTGCATCCCAATAGAGAGATCACATATGAGTCAACACCATATCTCATACAATGAGGAATTACATTGTAAGAGACTGTGCTCATTGACCCACTGTGACCTGACATTGGTTTACACTTAGCAATGTGAACCTGCAAGACAAAACTAGAGAAACATATCAAATACATAAGCAATTCAATCTTGGTTCATAGTTGACTTTCTACAAATCAAGGTTATTGTGGATACAATACCCAACAGGTTGCAAGTCAGCGTCTGCGATCTGGATAGCCCTCGATGGGTTATTCAACAAAAAGAATGTGGCGCGGCTACAATTCCTGGAGAATGAGTTGGCAAAGTCGACTCAAGGCGAGATGGCGATATCCACCTTCTTCCTGAAGGTGAAGAACCTATGCGGGGAGATCTCGGCATTGGATCCTAAAGAGCCAATCTCAGAGGCGAAGTTGAAGCGGCACATACTCCGAGGCTTGAGGAGGGAGTATGTCCCCTTCGTTACTTCCGTGCAAGGATGGGCTACTCAGCCCTCCCTTCTGGAGCTAGAGAACCTGCTATCGTCACAGGAGAGCTTGGCGAAGTAGATGGCGGGAGTATCCATCTCAGGAGGAGATGGCGAGGCCTTGTTCTCAGGAAAGAGGAGATCCTGGGACAAGAGAAAGAAGAACTCCGGAGATGGACCTTCAACGTCCTCTCAGGGAGATGGGAGGAAGTTCCTCCCTGCGCACGATGAGAAGGGGAGATCCCTTTGCTTTGCCTGTAAGAAGTACAGGCATATGGCAAAGGACTGTAGGTCCAATCTAAAGGCCGGTCATGCTGCTAACAAGGAGGGAGATCACCAGAGAGGTGGAGGAAGAGGTGGAGGTCACCAGGGTGGTGAGAGGGACAATTGTTTCCTGGCAGAGATGACAGCAATGTCGGTCGATGTCTTAGCCTCCATCAACCTCGAGAATGACTGGATAGTGGATTCCGGTTGCGGGCATCATCTCACTGGAGATATGTCCAAGTTCGACTCCTTGGAAGCGTAAGAAGGAACGGATGCTATCATCACTGCGGATGATACGGTGCATCCCGTGGAGCGAGAAGGGAAGGTGTCCCTTGGGAGTAGAGAGAAGCCAGTGACTTTGAAGAGTGTGTATCATGTGCCTGGCATGAAGAAGAACCTCTTCTCGGTGGCTAACGTCGTGGATGCTAGATACCACGTGCTGTTTGGACCGAATGAGGTGAAGTTCCTGAAGAACCTATCGTCTGTTGATGCTGACATCGCGCTCACCGGGAGAAGGGTGAAGGATTTGTATGTCCTATCTGCAAATGCCTACGTGGACAAGCTGAAGACAAACGACAGCGCTGTGATCTGGCATGAGAGGCTGGGTCATGTGGGGATGGACAAGCTGAAGATGATGGCGGCAAAGGGCCTAGTGAGTGGCCTGCCTCATCTCTCTTCCTACGGCGATGGCCATGTGTGCGACGGATGCCAATATGGAAAGTCACATCGACTTCCATTTGACAAGTCAGAGACCAGGTGTAAGGCACCTCTTGAGTGCGTTCATGCTGGCGTTATGGTGCCGTGCGCCACCCTTACTTATGGAGGCAATAAGTATGCGCTGGTTCTGGTGGATGACTACACCCGCTATACGTGGGTGTACTTTCTGAGAGAGAAATCAGAAGTATTCAACAAGTTCCTCGAGTGGAAGGAGCTTGTGGAGGGGAGGCTGAACCGCATAGTGAAGAAGCTGAGAAGCGACAATGGAGGGGAGTTTACCTCCAATGAGTTTGCTTCTTTCTGCAGGAGGTTCGGCATTCGGCGGGAGCTCTCCTGCGCTCACACCCCTCAGCAGAATGGGGTGGCAGAGAGGAAGATCCGCCATCTGGTGGAGACTACCAGGAGTTGGCTACATGCCAAGAGCATTCCCAAGGCCTTATGGGCGGAGGGAATGGCGTGTGCTACTCATGTGATCAACAGGCTACCTCTGAGTCCTAACAGGATGGTGTCTCCACACCAGCTCATGTTCGGGGAGAAGCCCAATGTGGGTCACATGAAGGTGTTCGGTTCTACCTGCTTCGTGCACGTCCCGGACGCTCAGAGAACAAAGTTGGAGCCGAAAGCGAGGAAGTGTATCTTCATCGGCTACGATGAGCGGAAGAAGGGGTGGAAGTGCATGGATCCGCAGACCCACAAGTTCGTCGTCTCGCGCGATGTAGTGTTTGACGAACTGGTCTCATACCAGGGAGTCTCTTCAGCGGAGCTATCGAAGAGTGGAGAAGCTAGCAGGGAAGAGGAGTGGGTCACTGAGGACCCTACTGTGGAGTTGGAGTTATCTCCAAGTGCTCCATCGCCATCTGGCTCGGGAGGAGCATCTGGCTCAGGAGGAGCATCTGGCTCGGGAGGAGCTTCTGGCTCAGGGGGAGCTACGAACTCAAGAAGCAAGGAGAGCACCGCTTCAGGAGGAGTTCAGAGAGGAGCTCAACTAGAGGAGTCTACCGGAGTGGTAGATAGTGGCCAAGCCTTGAGGAGGTCGAAGAGGACCATCGTCCCGCCTGCTCGCTATAAGGAGGGGAACTTCGTGAGTTTGGTTTCCTGCTTCTTCGCAGGACCACTCGATGAGAGGGAACCTGCCTGCTTTGAGGATGCAGCTGGCATCAAGGAGTGGGACGCGGCCATGATCGAGGAGATGGAGGCCCTAGAGAAGAATGAGACATGGGACCTGATTCCCATGGTGGAGGGCATCAAACCTGTCACCTGCAAATGAGTGTACAAGGTTAAGAAGAGAGCGGATGGAGAAGTGGAGCGGTACAAGGCGAGGCTTGTCGCTCGAGGCTTCTCTCAAACCTACGGAGAGGACTACGAGGAGACATTTAGTCCTGTCGCAAAGATGACGTCGGTGAGGACGATCATCGCTCTGGCGGCGTGCCGAGGTTGGAAGCTGTGGCAGCTTGATGTGAAGAATGCGTTCTTGTATGGAGAGATTGACAAGGACATATTCATGGTGCAACCGCCTGGATACGTGTCTGAGTCTCAGCCACATCATGTCTGCAAGCTGAAGAAGGCCCTCTACGGATTGAAACAGGCGCCGAGAGCCTGGTATGGGAAGATTGCGGAGTACTTGCAGTTCTGCGGCTACGATGCCTCAGACTCGGACTCCAGCATGTTCGTGAAGAAGAGTGAAGGTCTTCACGTGCTGGTGCTGCTATACGTCGACGACATGATCGTGACAGGGAACAACCCTGAGGAGGTCGCGGCGCTGAGACATCAGCTTTCCATACGATTCGAGATGAAGGATCTTGGTGAACTGCACCATTTCCTTGGCCTCCAAGTTGAGAAGAGAAGAGGCGGGCTGTATGTTTCCCAGAGGGAGTATGCCGAGAGGATCGTCGAAAGATTCAGCATGAAGGAGGGGAAGAGCAGCTCCGTTCCTCTGGAGGCTGGGCTGAAGCTTCGGAAGGAAGAAGGGAGGATTCTTCCTGATCCGAAGATCTTTCGGGCACTGATGGGGAGTCTTATCTACCTGACTATCACGAGGCCGGACATCGCCTTTGCTGTCGGCCGAGTTAGTCGGTATATGCAGGAGCCGCGGAAGCCTCATCGGGAGGCAGCCAAGGGGATACTGAAGTACGTGAAGGGCACCCTTGAGATGGGGTTGTCCTATAAATTAAGAGAAGTCTGACTTCAAGCTGCATGGGTACACGGATGCAGACTACAGAGATGACGCTGATGATCGCAAGTCGACATCAGGTTACGTGTTCTTGTGTGGAGCAGCTGCTATCTCGTGGTGTAGCAAGAAGCAGGACTCTATTTCCCTTTCTACCACGGAGGCCGAGTACAAGGCGTCGTCCTTAGGAGCTCAGGAGTGTGTCTGGCTAAGGAGACTAGTGGAGGATGTGGACGAGGAGGTCAGCGGACCTACTGTGCTACGTGGGGACAAGGAGAGTGCATTGAAACTGATAACCAATCCAATATGTCATACAATGACCAAGCACATTGAGATCGAGCATCACTTCATCAGAGAGAAGGTGATGGGTGGCTTGATCGCTGTGGAGCATGTGCGGAGTGAAGACAACCTTGCGGATATATTCACGAAGCCCCTATCTGCGGGGCCGTTCCGGAGGCTTCGCTCGTTGCTTGGAGTTGTTCCCGGAGCTCACTTCAAGGGGGAGTGTTAGAATTGAAGTGAGCTATCGCCAGCGATAGCGCTACCGCCGGCGGTAGCTCATACTCGCCACCCCCCTTATTTTGCCTATAAATAGAGGGGTACCCCCCCCCCCCCCCCTAAAGAGTATCGATTCTGGATCTGGCGAGTATCATCAACTTTGAGTGAGTTAGAGATACCAGAGCGCCACCAGGCGAGCATCGGACTTGGAGTAAGTTTGGCAGGCGAGCATCGGACTTGCAGTAAGTTCGGCCAGCTCCCTTGAGCGAGTAGCGAGTAGTGGAGATACCGCCGGCGCTAGTGCTAGCGCGCGCGGTAGCGACAAGAAGAGGCGAGCAGCGAGCTTGCGAGTATCTGGGAGTGCGAGTACCTACTCCGACGCTAGTGATAGCGCTCGCGCTAGCGAGTATTGGAGGAAGCGGCGCGTGGCGAGCGTGCGAGAAGCTGGGAGTGCGAGCAACGAGCTTGCGAGTAGCAGAGCTAACGTCTTGCGCTAGCGATACCGCCGGCGGTAGCGAGGAGCGAGCTTCGATAGCGAGGAGCGAGTATCGGAGCGAGTATCACCAGCGCGGTGTGCTCCGGAGGAGAAGCGGACCTTGTCCGTGACCAAGTTCTTTCCTACTATTGGCTGTTGTGAATTAAGTTGGATGCAACTTGTATTCAACCGTGTTTGTTTGTAACTAGCTGCCAGAGTTATTAATTGTGAATACTTGTGTTCATCGTTTGGTGTCCTTATTCTCCTGTTGGTTGACGTGTTCTTCCGACTACAAAATATTTCACAGCATACGCCGCCGCCGGGCTTTTGGTTACCCACCTTGCAGCGGCGTAATTTGTCACAAACGCCGCGCCAATTAGCCCGATAAATTTTAAAAATATGATAGAATATGTATAATTCGTAATTCATTAAGATCAGAAATGTCTAAGGTGACAACTATTCGCAAACCTCGCCTGTAGAGTACCGGACATCCTCAAGGAGACGATTACGGACGAGTACCCCTTGCAACTCGCGAGCATGGGCGAGTGAGTGCCCATTGCAACTCGCGAGTATGGTCCAGTAACCATCCCCCAACTCGCGAGTATGGTCAAGTAACCATTCCTAGACCCTCAGGGGTTCCAGGAATGATACTTTGGAAGAGGTTGCCCCCCTCTCCCAAGCGAGATACCCGTCAAGTCCGTGCCTCCTCGTACCTAGCTCAGTCTTTAGTTTTAAAAGGGAAGCTCTTCTAGACTTCCGGGTACGTGGCGGGATCTCCCTGCTGAAGCACCTGAGGTGCGTTTATAGATCTCTCTCTCTCTCTCTCTCTCTCTCTCTCTCCTGCTTTAGCCATTAGAGTTGTGTTCGAACGCAGGATCAGTAACCTTAGGTTACATTTAAGTCAGAATATTTGGACTATGATTTTTCCGACTTCAACAATAAAGTAATACTATTAATCTTGAAATATCACACTGCACGGCGGCAGCCATACGAAGTTAAATGCAAACATGAAAAGGCACAAAAAAAATATTGAATTGATAAGTGATTTTTTTTATTTTCAATCATCACTAATCCGCACCGAACATACTCCTAATTAACATACTCCTAATTAAATTCGATATGATATTATTCAAATACTAAAATGGATTATAGAATTGATAAATGGAAAGAAATCAATATAAAAGTATAAAAAAAACATTGAAATTCCTTGTGTTTTTGTTAGGAATTTAGATATAAGTAATCAAAATGAAAGCCACTTTTCAAAAATCAAGAGGGGAAGAGGAGAATAGATAAAAGTCAGCCACCTTGTGGAAAGTTACTAGTGTTGGAGTCGAGCACGACACAATCACACGGGGTTACGATTAGTGCGTGTACAGGCGTTCGCCAAAATGCTCATATCTTGACACACGGTAAGTGGGGCTGCAGTCTGGAAGGGCGGACCCAAGGTGGGTCGACCGTGGCCGACGGTCGTGCGGGGTGAATAGCGCAACCACGCTGACATGGACCTGGGGTTAGGAGGGGGGGGGCGACAATTGGAAGCTGGAGAGAGGAGTGGACTTTACTTTTGTTTGGGAAGATTGGTTTAGCTGTTTTCTTAGGTCAAAGTCATTTTCTTTTAAATTTAGTGCTCGATCCTATATGGGTTGGCCACTATATATATATATCTATATTAAATAAGGATCTATCGAGAGGTACTCGGTCACGCCCCTTCCGCTTCTTCCTATACCGGACGACTCGGTCAAGCCCCTTCCGCTTCGAGATATCATTCGCAGCGTGGGAGGCGACAAATTTTCATCGCAGCTCAACGCCGCCCCCGTCAACAGTACACGCGTTCGGTGGTTGCCGCTTCCGCTTCGTCTTTACCACACGCGTCCCACCGCTCTTCCTCTTCAACGGCGCCGCTTCCGCTTCGTTTTCACCAACGGCATGGCCCCTGCGCACCATTATGCCTCACTTCTCCTTTGTTCTCCTCGCCCAAGCCGACCGCTGATACTTCACCGCGCGGCTTATCTATCGTCGTTCCGCTTCGTCGCCTCCATCCTTCTGGTAATTTTCGTTTTCGTTTATCGCATCCCTGGTAACTGCAGCTCTCGATTTCATTTTGTTTCTCAATTTCAGTTTTTAATTTCGTTTTCGAGTTCAGTTTTATATTTCATTTTTGATATCAGTTGCTGGCTTCGTAGTTTGTAACTGTGCAGTTTTTGATATCAGTTACTGGCTTCAGTTTTGCTCTCCGTTTTTTCTTCCCCTGCCCTAGGTCGCCCTTCACGTCTGCACCTGCCACCCAGGCCTTCTTCTTCCCGCCGACGGCATAAAGGCGTCCTCCACGACGAACTCTGTTTCAGCATCCCCGTTGATTGTTGGCGGAGAACCTTATCGACCAGCTGCACGTTGAAGAAAGCAGTAAAACAAAACAGGGTCATCGTCAATCCACTGATGTTTGAGGGAGGAAAACCTGGGAGGTGCGGGTCTCTTTAACCTTTTTCTAAAGCATTCCTCCATTTTCTTATACCATTGTTCCAGTGTTCACCTTTATTTGTACCATGCTTTGACATAAATTAAAGAAATCTTCATATTTTTTTTCATTCTCTTATAATCCCCCAAATCAACGTATACCCAAGCGAGAAGAATTTTCATAAAGAAGAAATGGTTGATGAGGGCAAGACTATCATGCTGCTATTTTGTCTTTAATCATGCTGCTAATTTTTTTTAGTTTTTCTATGTTAGTTTCGATTGGTTTAAGTGCAACTTTTCTCTTTTATAATAAATATCATGAGAAATGCATTGAGATGGCTTTATTGTAAACTGATTCAGCATGTTACTAACAATGCTAATATTGAAAAGTTCTTAAAAGCTTTAAGATTTTGAAAAGTTTGCAATTTCATTTTCTTGAGTTTCCCATTCTCTTGATTTGATTTCAAATTCATATTGGGGAGAGTTTTGAAAATTGAACACGAATCATGCTCATTATGATTTCACCTCCATGTATCATTTATAGAATTTGCTATTCTATGTCACTTACTTTGCAATGAGTATTCATAATGGAAGGGACATTTTGCACATTTTGTATTACTTCTCCCTCCTCTTCTAAATCAGCTTATTTTGCACATTTTGTATGCCAATACTTTTTACCTAAAATGCTCTACTCATGTTTAATGTTCTGGGTATGTTCTTCTCAGATGATTTGTGATGTCGCTTTGTTATATGATGTAGTCAAATCCATTTTACTCATGTTCAATGTTCTGTGAATGTGCCATTGTCATCCATGTATGCCCAAAATCCATCTTCATCATTTTTGTTTTTAATTTGTCTATCATACTTTTTTTCGAGCTTCCTAACTTTATTTTAATAAGAAATTGTTAACTGAGAAGGACACCAGTGCTTCCCTTCCATCTGCCTTGCAAAACGAATTATTTTTACCAGTTATTTTTTTGGAGCCCGAAACGCCCAACAACTCAGCACATTTCAACTCGAGTCGACTTTGCGTGGCACTAGATGTTCATGCATATGAAGAAATTGTCCGCCATGAGCAATCACACACGAACGCACAGTGTTTTTTTGCTGTGTGTTCTCCATATTGACTTTATGTGGCACTAGAAGTTCATGCATATGAACCTCATTTACTAATATTTCTCAATTTCATATTTGTTTTCAGAGGATTTCTGCAAATACATGTTGAGGAAAAAATATGTCAGATATATCCAGAGGAATGACAGTGAAGTGTTATTATGGAGCTCAAACATGAGTTATGAAAATTTTCATTAAAGGTATGAATCACTGAATAACAATCATATCTGTACTACACATGCTAAAGTGTATGCCTTATTGATATGTCATCTGCGAAAACTATTATTATTTATTTTAATAGCTCAAATTTTTCTTACTAGCTAGAAACATTTTGCTTACTAAACTGATTCAAAATTGGTCAAATTTTGTTGCTCGCCGCGTGTAAAATCATTTGAATAGCATGGTGAGTTCGATTTGGCTGCCTTCCTTCTCCTCTCCGGCGACAGTTACTTCGCCGTCTTCCTTCTCTGGCTCTACTCTGCCTTATTTTACAGCGCATTCGTTCTCAGTTTAGGAGAGAAACCACTCCATACCCACCCCTCGCTCTCCTTTCCTGATCTCCCAGCTACTCTCACATGTCCTTCACCGCGCTTTATCAGCAGTCAGTTTCTCTCTCTTCACTCTCTTCTCTCGCCATCCAAGTCAAGTCAGTAGAAGAGAAAAAAACTGCTCCCGCTTCCCGACCCCAGCCGCCGGTGAGAGAGAGGTATCGTGCTGAGAGCTTGCTACGATTTTCAGCCCCACTCGCCCATAGGAAGACGGCGAGAGAGAGGTATCATGTCGAGAGAGAGGTATATGGTTGTTCATTTCATAAATTGGCACACATAAATAAATATCAAGCTATGCCTTCGTTGAGTTAAATTGTATTGATCTGGATGTTAAAATAAAAATGGAAATGAAAATTTTGCTGTAAATAAATATCAAGCTATACCTACTATGATCGGTTAAATTGAAGGATGGAATAATTTTGTGCTATATTTTTTTTGAATGCTCATTCTCTTTTATATAATGAGTGGTTGACAGTTACCTGCGCTACGTAAGACAACTGACCCTGCGTAAGTATTTTAAATACACTTTATTTACAATTACTCAAGTTATTTTAATACATGATCAACTGTGAGGAGTTCTTCTTCGGAAACAGAGTAAGCGTGCTGAAGGCTGTGTCGATTCTCTTCCTCTCCGTTCACAGGCTTGGAATGATAAATAAGACTATATGGTAATGTGTTCCAAATAAGACACCATTTCTGTGTTTATTGAATAACATTGATGGTATATTGCTGAAATAACCCATGCAAAGAGAGCCGGAGAGATCGTCATTGGCGCGACGGGAATCAAACATATGGCCCTCGCATGGTCGTTCGTGAGGCGGGATAGTCGGCATCGTCGTTCGCAAGGCGGGATAGTTGTCATCGTCGTTGGCATTAGCATGACATTACATCTCATGCATGACATTACTGATCATACATGACATTAGCACGGCCAATAGTACCCCCAACAACTCAACGTTCCATGAGCACGGCCTCCCCCTTCACCAATCTCCCTCTCCCAACCAGTGACATTGCATCGCACGTGCTTCCGTACACTCTATAGACGTTGTGCTTCATGTACACTACTCCATCCGGTCATATGATTCGAACAACATTTATTGTGCTGCCCTATTATCTTCGTGAATCGTCTTTCATAGTTCCAATCAACTGTCTTACATTCTCTCAATTCGTCCTTGCAATTGTGCGATTTACTACATTCCTTACAATAACAGTACGGATTTCCAGATCTTCACTCGACACTGCATTTTTGATGGACCCCGGTCATACCCTCAACCACATGAACGTTGATGCTCAGTCTACTATTCGTCCTCGAAGACGGCGACGTGTACAATCTACAGCGGTACAAAATGAACATGCGCACACCTACTCTTCCGCCTTAATAAGAAATGCACACATGACAGAAGCTCAAATCGAGGCTCACCGAGCTTCTAATCGGGCGCGTTCACAACGACGAAGAGCCCTGATGAGTGATGAACAACGTGCTGCACAGCGAGCATATAATCGATCTTACCAAAGAGCACGGCCTCCCCCTTCACCAATCTCCCTCTCCCAACCAGTGACATTGCATCGCACGTGCTTCCGTACACTCTATAGACGTTGTGCTTCATGTACACTACTCCATCCGGTCATATGATTCGAACAACATTTATTGTGCTGCCCTACTATCTTCGTGAATCGTCTTTCATAGTTCCAATCAACTGTCTTACATTCTCTCAATTCGTCCTTGCAATTGTGCGATTTACTACATTCCTTACAATAACAGTATGGATTTCCAGATCTTCACTCGACACTGCATTTTTGATGGACCCGGATCATACCCTCAACCACATGAACGCTGATGCTCAGTCTACTATTCGTCCTCGAAGACGACGACGTGCACAATCTACAGCGGTACAAAATGAACATGCGCACACCTACTCTTCCGCCTTAATAAGAAATGCACACATGACAGAAGCTCAAATCGAGGCTCACTGAGCTTCTAATCGGGCGCGTTCACAACGACGAAGAGCCCTGATGAGTGATGAACAACGTGCTGCACAGCGAGCATATAATCGATCTTACCAAAGAGCAAGACTTTTGCGTATGACAGAACAACAACACGCAGAGCATAGAGAGCACAGGCGTGTTGCAAGTGAGAGACGCCGGCAGCAACACCACACAGAAGATCATGCCTCCGACAATCACTCCATTCCTGCAGAACAAACACAAGCATGTACAGTCCTGCAAATGTCTCCCACAGATGCGCAAGGTACACACATTATATGCATTATCATACGTGTACGTGTAGTATGTTTTTATATGTCATCATAAATTCATGCAACCTACAAGATAACACCCCGCCCGTACATGTACGCATTGTACAGTGGCAGATTCAAGTACTACAGTTGTACATAGATATTCTTTGACAAGTACAGTGACACCAAATGAACATGCGCGCAGCTACTCTTCCGCCTTAATAAGAAATGCACAGATGACAGAAGTTGAAAGCGATGCTCAACGAGCTTCTAATCGGCTGCGCTCACAACGACGAAGAGCCCTGATGAGTGATGAAGAACGTGCTGCGCAACGAGCATATAATCGATCTTACCAAAGAGCAAGACTTTCGCGTATGACAGAACAACAACACGCAGACCACAGAGAGCACAGGCGTATTGCAACTCAGAGACGCCGACAGCAACACCACACACAACATCATGGCTCCGACAATCACTCCATTCCTGCAGAACAAGCACAACCACGTACAGTCCCGCCAATGTCTCCCACACATGCCCAAGGTACAAACATTATTTCCATTATCATACGTATACGTGTACTATGTTTTTATATGTCATCATAAATTCATGCAACCTACAAGATAACACCCCGCCCGTACATGTACGCACTGTACAGTGACAGATTCAAATACTGCGGTTGTGCATACATATTCTTTGACAAGTATACCATATTTATCGCATTTCTGTGCTGAACAAGTGATTGAAATTGGCGAATCATCAACGTGCCAACCGTGTCCTTCAGTGCTGCCTGAGTTCACCATCCCAACATTATCTTCTACCTCAACTACTCATGCAGCTACAGCCACAGATGACTTTATTACCGCAATAACTCCTCCTTCAACATTGTCAGATCCACAGTTCGCGTCTACATTACATGTAGACGTTCGGCATTACACACCTCATGTGCCACAGAGGCATATGTTAGCGTCTACTACTTCAGAAGGTAAGTTCTTCACATTCATCAATTTTGTGTGCTGCTACATATATCATACAACTCATATTTCTCCTACAGAAAATGTTATCAGCTCAACTCAACAACGTGCTCGCGTAGACTACAACAATGTTGCGCGCATTCGTGGCACGCGTCCTCCTGTATATCATAATAGTGCACGCATCTGTGAAGACACCCAACATATTATATATTTACAACTCCAGCGACCACATTTCTTGTAAGATCCCCCCTCCCAATTCGATGGGACGACCGGGGGATCTTATCGCACACCACCCTTTAGCACGACGCCGAAGCGACCCCGAAGGGTGAAGGCACTAGCTTCTCCAACCCTTTTTCCTTGAGCACTCCGAAGTCACGCCTAGGGGTGGTGTTAAGCGAAAGTCACTACACACCAACAGAGTAAGGAAGCAGTATTTTAGCGGAAGACATTATTAAAGAGTGCGCTTTGTTACCCTTAGCGGAAGACATTATTTATAGCGGAAGATTAAATATCACAGAAACCATAATTTCAAAACCTGTATGAGTAATATTGATTTCGCCGCCGCAATGAATCCTATCCATCAAGGCTTCATTGCATCATATATGTATACCCTGAGATAGGGCGCAACAAAAGGAGATGCGGCTTAATAAAACTTTATACCTGACGTAGCCTGATCCGTGGCTTCATCCACACATAGGTGCTGTCACTCATCCGCACCTGTCACCTGTGCTAAAGACAAGTTATTAGAACTACAAACAGAATCCAACTCCTACTAACACCCAAACATAATATAACAATTATAAGGAAGGGGATATCTGGACTCTTATTGGGCCGAGGCGGTCTTCCCGCGACCACCGCCTACGTACTCCGTATCATCCTGCATACGGCCTCAGACCCACGTAGTTCTATTAGTTTCGCACGGGTTGCCCTCCCAGACCGTCCGTCGTGCGGGTTGCCCTAGAGTAAAACTCATAGGCCATCCGATTTTTATCCCTTGTCACATTCCCGAAGGCAACATTTCATCCCCGTAGGAATTATATCTCGAAGGCAACATTTCATTCCCGTAGGAATTATTTCTCGAAGGCAACATTTCATTCCCGTAGGAATTAATTTCTCGAAGGCAACATTTGTATTCCCGTAGGAATTATTTTCTCGAAGGCAACATCTCATTCCCGTAGGAATTATTTCTCGAAGGCAACATTTGCATTCCCGTAGGAATTATTTTCTCGAAGGCAACATTTGTATTCCCGTAGGAATTATTTTCTCGAAGGCAACATTTCATTCTCGTAGGAATTATTTTCTCGAAGGCAACATTTCATTCACGTAGAAATTATTTTCTCGAAGGCAACATTTCATTCACGTAGAAATTATTTTCTCGAAGGCAACATTTCATAAGAGAAGAAAAGAGACGCCCTTTAAGATCAGCAATATATCCACCCGCAACCTGTAGGCGGAGAGAAGACGAACTCTATATAAGCTTAGCATATCTTCATCCGAGAAGGTAACACTATTTTAACCCGGCTGGCAATTAAATCGAGCCATCTTCATATGGCCCATAGGCTCCCGTCAATCACATGGATGCTTGGTGTTCAAACCCAAGTCACCTATATAACATTTCCATTGGTATTGGTACCACATCAAAAGAAGAGGGAGTATTTCCACCTTTAATCAACATCAGAATTTGTGAAGGGGTAGAGAGAGAAGAAATGTTAGAGAATATGGGAAGGAGGTAGTAACAACAAAGCCCATCTACCAAAAGCATATCAACAGCCATCAATTCACAGGGAAGGCCCCCAACATTAATTGATAGTGGCAGTAACAGGTTTTTATGTCAGCAGCCCCCAATGCAAACAGCCTCAGCTAACAAGGGTAAGAGCAGCCCCAAGGCAAAACAGTCCTAGTAGTCAAGGTAAGGAGCAGCTCAAGCAGAACAACCCCAGCTAGCATGTAAAGAGCAGCCCAATTAAACAAACCTGCAGCCTAACTCAACAAGGAGCAGCCCCCAAAATCAGCTCACAAGGCAGCCCCCTACTAACAAGGAGCAGCCCCCAACATCAGCTCACAAGGCAGCCCCCAATTCAACAAGGAGCAGCCCCCAACATCAGCTCACAAGGCAGCCCCCAATTCAATAAGGAGCAGCCCCCAACATCAGCTCACAAGGCAGCCCCCAATTCAACAAGGAGCAGCCCCCAACATCAGCTCACAAGGCAGCCCCCAATTCAACAAACATCACAGCCCCCAATTTATCAAGGATAAGAGGCAGCCCCCCCAACATAAACCCAAGTAGGAAGGATATATAACTATATAGCAGCCCCTAGCTGGGATTATATAACCAACCCCAACGTAATCCAAGCAAGATTAGTGTAAAGTAGCCCCCAAGTAGAAAAACAAACAGCAACCTCTAAAGTGGGATAATAGCAAACCAGCCCCAAAGCAACAAACCTGCAGTCCAAGTTAACCAGAAGCAGCCCCCAAACCAACAAGGAAAGGAGCAGCCCCAACAATTAAACCTGCAGTCCAAGTTAACAAGAAGCAGCCCCCAAACCAACAAGGAAAGGAGCAGCCCCATTTCAACAAACCTGCAGTCCAAGTTAACAAGAAGCAGCCCCCAAACCAACAAGGAAAGGAGCAGCCCCATTTCAACAAACCTGCAGTCCAAGTTAACAAGAAGCAGCCCCCAAACCAACAAGGAAAGGAGCAGCCCCATTTCAACAAACCTGCAGTCCAAGTTAACGAGAAGCAGCCCCCAAACCAACAAGGAAAGGAGCAGCCCCATTTCAACAAACCTGCAGTCCAAGGTAACAAGAAGCAGCCCCCAAACCAACAAGGAAAGGAGCAGCCCCATTTCAACAAACCTGCAGTCCAAGTTAACAAGAAGCAGCCCCCAAACCAACAAGGAAAGGAGCAGCCCCAACAATTAAACCTGCAGTCCAAGGTAACAAGAAGCAGCCCCCAAACCAACAAGGAAAGGAGCAGCCCCATTTCAACAAACCTGCAGTCCAAGTTAACAAGAAGCAGCCCCCAAAATCAGCTCACAAGGCAGCCCCCTACTAACAAACCTGCAGTCCAACTCAACAAGGAGCAGCCCCCAAACCATGTAAATAAGGTAGAGCTCCCCCCCAACGGCAAAAACCCCCCAAAAGAATTTAATGTGATTTCTACCTGAAGCTTAACCGCAAACCAAAACCCATAACAGCACCCCCAAAAGACAGGAACACCCAAATGAAGAAATTCCTGGAAGAGTCACCCACCAGCCACTAGCTCCATTTCCCATAAAATAGAGTAGAACAATCCAGATAAAGAATTCCTGGAAGAGTACACCGCCTAGCAGGTATACCCAAAAAGAAGGGGTCCAGAAATTTTTTCAGCAATAGCCAAAAAGAATCCAACAAGTATAGCCACGGGGGTCCAGGAAAACTTCAGCATACGACTAGATAACACATAGCAACAGGGAGGAGGGATTTTAAGCATAAAACTAAGGAAACGCTCGGAGCATACGCAGATGTGAACATATACATTTCATCCATCCTGAACCCCCTCATAACAAAAATACAAAATTTCTTAAACTGTTAGGATTATGGACCACCCCAAGGCACCAAGCAGGTATACCAAATTAATGACCAGAAATCTCTTGCATATAAACCATGGAGTCTCCCATATGAAATCTAGTAAAAACCGAGTACCAGGAAAGCTTCCACATAAACCATAATCATAGCCATAATCCAGATAAGCAGAAGAAAAGAGGTGCAGGGAAGGAGGAGGAAAAGTTCTCTTGTCATACCTTACCGTGAGCTCCCCGTGCCGTGAAACCCTCTGCCAGGACAGAGCTGCGGGGAGGGGAAGAGGAGGAGGAAGGGCGTGTGTCCAGTTACCTTGCCGCGAAGCCCTTGTATAGCCATGGTCGACCAATCCGACGCCCCCAGCGAGCTCGCCTGGTTTTCGCCCATGGTTTCTCCGCCGATTTCCGGTTTTTGAACAGGGCACCTCACTCTCTTGTTTTTATATATATAAGCTTATATATATGTATATATATACACATTACACACACACATATTTATACACGTTTATATATATCAAAGAATGCAAAAGTGCTCGCGAAATAAATGCGCAGAGGGTGTTGCTGTGTTCGCAATAATCACATGAAGTTAACGAAATTATTTGAAGTTGATTCCGAGTCCGTTATTCATAATTACTCGCTCAAACCAGTACGCAACTCAAAATAGATTATTTTGGCTACCTTTCGCAAATCTCATCGAATTTGAACGAAACGAATTGCATTGTGTTAGAATTGATCACGCGAGTCTATTGCAACTGACTAGGGTGAAATTGGGGCTTGTTTTACCCAATATTCTAACATGGCGTTGTTGCGGCGCTCGGTATTACTCAAAATAGTCATTTTCTCCAAACGACCTCGGATCGGGACGAAACGAATTCCGTTGCACTCATATTGACCATACGAGTCTAACGTAACTGACGGAAGTCGATTCGGAGCACGTATGCTCCATATTCTAAAATTGCATCGTCGTGACGCGCTACTATACTCAAAATGGTCATATTCACCAAATGACCTCGGATCAAAACGAAACGAGTTCCGTTGCACTCGTATCAACTATACGAGTCTAATGCAACTGACGGAAGTTGATTCGGAGCACGTACGCTCCATATTCTAAAACTGCATCGTCGTGACGCGCTACTATACTCAAAATGGTCATATTCACCAAATGACCTCGGATCGAAACGAAACGAGTTCCAATGCAATCGTATCGACCATACGAGTCTAGCGCAACTGACAGGAGTTGGTTCGGAGCACGTATGTTCAATAAACAACTTTGACGTCATGGCGAAGCACGATGCTACCCAAAACAGTCATTTCTCTAAATGACTACCCCTAGGTGGTGAAGGTCTGGTCGTGATTGCCTTATGACCCGGCCTAGTTTCCTCCAAGGGTTCAACTGAACCGGCTAGACCCCTTTTCAGAGTCGGGATGTTACAATCCAATAAAACAAAGAAAATTTTCGTCCCTGAAAATACGAGTGGGTCATGGGGATTCAAAACGGGACGTACTGTAGACCACTAGAGGTGTCGCACGATCCCAACTTTTAAGGATTCTCTAGGTTTGGTCTTTACCTAACGAGCTACGTTGATGGCTCCTGTCATGTAGTAGCTTACGTGAACTACGGGGTAGCTTGAACGACTCAAATTGATCTAATCGTGAGAAACAAGAAACCCTTCATCACTTGATACCCCTCCCGTGAACCGAGCTTAACGGGAGACGAAGGCAACTCAACACCTTCCCGGGAGCCGAGCTCAACTGAAAGTGGAGGCAACTCCGCACCTTCCAAGGAGCCGAGCTCAACTGGAAGTGGAGGCAACTCAACACCTTCCCAGGAGCCGAGCTCAACTGGAAGTGGAGGCAACTCAACACCTTCCAAGGAGCCGAGCTCAACTGGAAGTGGAGGCAACTCAGCACCTTCCAAGGAGCCGAGCTCAACTGGAAGTGGAGGCAACTCAACACCTTCCCAGGAGCCGAGCTCAACTGGAAGTGGAGGCAACTCAACACCTTCCAAGGAGCCGAGCTCAACTGGAAGTGGATGCAACTCAACACCTTCCAAGGAGCCGAGCTCAACTGGAAGTGGAGGCAACTCAACACCTTCCCAGGAGCCGAGCTCAACTGGAAGTGGAGGCAACTCAACACCTTCCCAGGAGCCGGGCTCAACTGGAAGTGGAGGCAACTCAACACCTTCCAAGGAGCCGAGCTCAACTGGAAGTGGAGGCAACTCAACACCTTCCAAGGAGCCGAGCTCAACTGGAAGTCGAGGCAACTCAACACCTTCCAAGGAGCCGAGCTCAGCTGGAAGTGGAGGCACTCAACACCTTCCCAGGAGCCGAGCTCAACTGGAAGTGGAGGCAACTCAACACCTTCCAAGGAGTCGAGCTCAACTGGAAGTGGAGGCAACTCAACACCTTCCCAGGAGCCGAGCTCAACTGGAAGTGGAGGCAACTCAACACCTTCCAAGGAGCCGAGCTCAACTGGAAGTGGAGGCAACTCAACACCTTCCAAGGAGCCGAGCTCAACTGGAAGTGGAGGCAACTCAACACCTTCCAAGGAGCCGAGCTCAACTGGAAGTGGAGGCACTCAACACCTTCCCAGGAGCCGAGCTCAACTGGAAGTGGAGGCAACTCAACACCTTCCCAGGAGCCGAGCTCAACTGGAAGTGGAGGCACTCAACACCTTCCAAGGAGCCGAGCTCAACTGGAAGTGGAGGCAACTCAACACCTTCCAAGGAGCCGAGCTCAACTGGAAGTGGAGGCACTCAACACCTTCCCAGGAGCCGAGCTCAACTGGAAGTGGAGGCAACTCAACACCTTCCCAGGAGCCGAGCTCAACTGGAAGTGGAGGCAACTCAACACCTTCCAAGGAGTCGAGCTCAACTGGAAGTGGAGGCAACTCAACACCTTCCAAGGAGTCGAGCTCAACTGGAAGTGGAGGCAACAATTGAATTTGGCCAACCGGCGGAGGGACCCAGCGGGGCATATAAGATACAACCGAGCTCCCGGGGTGCACATCTCCCTGTCGCCTAGAGTCGTCAACCTTCCCGCATCGGTACGTACGGTCTACGGCCATGACCAACCCGCCACTTTTCCCAATGCAAACAATTTACCATAAAAGCAATAAAATAGGTAACCGTCACATTCGGGTCCTTAGTGGCTTACCCTTTCTAACGAGGCTTCCCGGCTGGCTGAGTATGCAAACATCGCAAGTCCCACGAATGCTAACAATGTACTTTTTAGGATGGTTTGTATATAAGCTTTTATAAATTTGCCACAAGTTTACTTCAATCCCGTACGTCGCCTCAGTAATCATTTCCTGAAATATTAACGTTATTGAAAAGACTAAAATTTTATCATAGTTCTTTTACGATTGCACGACTTTAATTTCAACAGATCGTTAAATTGATCAAGTCAAAGCATACTTCACATTTGCAATCGTTAGAGCAATTCTCCATATACACGCAAAATTTCATTTAATTAGCTTACCTTAAATGAAATTTTGAAAACGATAATTTTAATCCCAATAAAACAAAGAGGCTTAAACCTGGGTTTAGAAATTAGTAATAAAATCCTCATATTGCACACAAAATTTGATTAGTTTACCTAGAATGGAATTTTGAAAATGGGTATTTAATCCCAATAAAACAAAGAGGATTAAACCCAGGGGTTCAAGATTTGAAGTGGTTATTTTCAGGGTTTAATGTAAGTGTTTTATGGGGACAAGGTAAAACATTAGTTGAGATCAGATGTGGTAAAAGACATTTAAGTGTTGATCTGATAAAAAAAATATTTTACATGGCTAAAACTGAATTTGATAAGTTCGAGTGAAAATGTTCATATATATGCCAAGTTTGTTGCCAACTTTTACCTTTTAGGTCCACCACCGCTTCCGCTGCAGTGGTTCGTCCCGAACCACGCTACAACGATTAGCGGAGCAATATGTGTTTCTGTGATCATGAATAGGTCGAAAGATCGGTTACGCTCTGATCCATTTGTAAGATCCCCCCTCCCAATTCGATGGGACGACCGGGGGATCTTATCGCACACCACCCTTTAGCACGACGCCGAAGCGACCCCGAAGGGTGAAGGCACTAGCTTCTCCAACCCTTTTTCCTTGAGCACTCCGAAGTCACACCTAGGGGTGGTGTTAAGCGAAAGTCACTACACACCAACAGAGTAAGGAAGCAGTATTTTAGCGGAAGACATTATTAAAGAGTGCGCTTTGTTACCCTTAGCGGAAGACATTATTTATAGCGGAAGATTAAATATCACAGAAACCATAATTTCAAAACCTGTATGAGTAATATTGATTTCGCCGCCGCAATGAATCCTATCCATCAAGGCTTCATTGCATCATATATGTATACCCTGAGATAGGGCGCAACAAAAGGAGATGCGGCTTAATAAAACTTTATACCTGACGTAGCCTGATCCGTGGCTTCATCCACACATAGGTGCTGTCACTCATCCGCACCTGTCACCTGTGCTAAAGACAAGTTATTAGAACTACAAACAGAATCCAACTCCTACTAACACCCAAACATAATATAACAATTATAAGGAAGGGGATATCTGGACTCTTATTGGGCCGAGGCGGTCTTCCCGCGACCACCGCCTACGTACTCCGTATCATCCTGCATACGGCCTCAGACCCACGTAGTTCTATTAGTTTCGCACGGGTTGCCCTCCCAGACCGTCCGTCGTGCGGGTTGCCCTAGAGTAAAACTCATAGGCCATCTGATTTTTATCCCTTGTCACATTCCCGAAGGCAACATTTCATCCCCGTAGGAATTATATCTCGAAGGCAACATTTCATTCCCGTAGGAATTATTTCTCGAAGGCAACATTTCATTCCCGTAGGAATTAATTTCTCGAAGGCAACATTTGTATTCCCGTAGGAATTATTTTCTCGAAGGCAACATCTCATTCCCGTAGGAATTATTTCTCGAAGGCAACATTTGCATTCCCGTAGGAATTATTTTCTCGAAGGCAACATTTGTATTCCCGTAGGAATTATTTTCTCGAAGGCAACATTTCATTCCCGTAGGAATTATTTTCTCGAAGGCAACATTTCATTCACGTAGAAATTATTTTCTCGAAGGCAACATTTCATAAGAGAAGAAAAGAGACGCCCTTTAAGATCAGCAATATATCCACCCGCAACCTGTAGGCGGAGAGAAGACGAACTCTATATAAGCTTAGCATATCTTCATCCGAGAAGGTAACACTATTTTAACCCGGCTGGCAATTAAATCGAGCCATCTTCATATGGCCCATAGGCTCCCGTCAATCACATGGATGCTTGGTGTTCAAACCCAAGTCACCTATATAACATTTCCATTGGTATTGGTACCACATCAAAAGAAGAGGGAGTATTTCCACCTTTAATCAACATCAGAATTTGTGAAGGGGTAGAGAGAGAAGAAATGTTAGAGAATATGGGAAGGAGGTAGTAACAACAAAGCCCATCTACCAAAAGCATATCAACAGCCATCAATTCACAGGGAAGGCCCCCAACATTAATTGATAGTGGCAGTAACAGGTTTTTATGTCAGCAGCCCCCAATGCAAACAGCCTCAGCTAACAAGGGTAAGAGCAGCCCCAAGGCAAAACAGTCCTAGTAGTCAAGGTAAGGAGCAGCTCAAGCAGAACAGCCCCAGCTAGCATGTAAAGAGCAGCCCAATTAAACAAACCTGCAGCCTAACTCAACAAGGAGCAGCCCCCAAAATCAGCTCACAAGGCAGCCCCCTACTAACAAGGAGCAGCCCCCAACATCAGCTCACAAGGCAGCCCCCAATTCAACAAGGAGCAGCCCCCAACATCAGCTCACAAGGCAGCCCCCAATTCAACAAGGAGCAGCCCCCAACATCAGCTCACAAGGCAGCCCCCAATTCAACAAGGAGCAGCCCCCAACATCAGCTCACAAGGCAGCCCCCAATTCAACAAACATCACAGCCCCCAATTTATCAAGGATAAGAGGCAGCCCCCCCAACATAAACCCAAGTAGGAAGGATATATAACTATATAGCAGCCCCTAGCTGGGATTATATAACCAACCCCAACGTAATCCAAGCAAGATTAGTGTAAAGTAGCCCCCAAGTAGAAAAACAAACAGCAACCTCTAAAGTGGGATAATAGCAAACCAGCCCCAAAGCAACAAACCTGCAGTCCAAGTTAACCAGAAGCAGCCCCCAAACCAACAAGGAAAGGAGCAGCCCCATTTCAACAAACCTGCAGTCCAAGTTAACAAGAAGCAGCCCCCAAACCAACAAGGAAAGGAGCAGCCCCAACAATTAAACCTGCAGTCCAAGTTAACAAGAAGCAGCCCCCAAACCAACAAGGAAAGGAGCAGCCCCATTTCAACAAACCTGCAGTCCAAGTTAACAAGAAGCAGCCCCCAAACCAACAAGGAAAGGAGCAGCCCCATTTCAACAAACCTGCAGTCCAAGTTAACAAGAAGCAGCCCCCAAACCAACAAGGAAAGGAGCAGCCCCATTTCAACAAACCTGCAGTCCAAGTTAACAAGAAGCAGCCCCCAAACCAACAAGGAAAGGAGCAGCCCCATTTCAACAAACCTGCAGTCCAAGGTAACAAGAAGCAGCCCCCAAACCAACAAGGAAAGGAGCAGCCCCATTTCAACAAACCTGCAGTCCAAGTTAACAAGAAGCAGCCCCCAAACCAACAAGGAAAGGAGCAGCCCCAACAATTAAACCTGCAGTCCAAGGTAACAAGAAGCAGCCCCCAAACCAACAAGGAAAGGAGCAGCCCCATTTCAACAAACCTGCAGTCCAAGTTAACAAGAAGCAGCCCCCAAAATCAGCTCACAAGGCAGCCCCCTACTAACAAACCTGCAGTCCAACTCAACAAGGAGCAGCCCCCAAACCATGTAAATAAGGTAGAGCTCCCCCCCAACGGCAAAAACCCCCAAAAGAATTTAATGTGATTTCTACCTGAAGCTTAACCGCAAACCAAAACCCATAACAGCACCCCCAAAAGACAGGAACATCCCAAATGAAGAAATTCCTAGAAGAGTCACCCACCAGCCACTAGCTCCATTTCCCATAAAATAGAGTAGAACAATCCAGATAAAGAATTCCTGGAAGAGTACACCGCCTAGCAGGTATACCCAAAAAGAAGGGGTCCAGAAATTTTTTCAGCAATAGCCAAAAAGAATCCAACAAGTATAGCCACGGGGGTCCAGGAAAACTTCAGCATACGACTAGATAACACATAGCAACAGGGAGGAGGGATTTTAAGCATAAAACTAAGGAAACGCTCGGAGCATACGCAGATGTGAACATATACATTTCATCCATCCTGAACCCCCTCATAACAAAAATACAAAATTTCTTAAACTGTTAGGATTAGGGACCACCCCAAGGCACCAAGCAGGTATACCAAATTAATGACCAGAAATCTCTTGCATATAAACCATGGAGTCTCCCATATGAAATCTAGTAAAAACCGAGTACCAGGAAAGCTTCCACATAAACCATAATCATAGCCATAATCCAGATAAGCAGAAGAAAAGAGGTGCAGGGAAGGAGGAGGAAAAGTTCTCTTGTCATACCTTACCGTGAGCTCCCCGTGCCGTGAAACCCTCTGCCAGGACAGAGCTGCGGGGAGGGGAAGAGGAGGAGGAAGGGCGTGTGTCCAGTTACCTTGCCGCGAAGCCCTTGTATAGCCATGGTCGACCAATCCGACGCCCCCAGCGAGCTCGCCTGGTTTTCGCCCATGGTTTGTCCGCCGATTTCCGGTTTTTGAACAGGGCACCTCACTCTCTTGTTTTTATATATATAAGCTTATATATATGTATATATATATACACATTACACACACACATATTTATACACGTTTATATATATCAAAGAATGCAAAAGTGCTCGCGAAATAAATGCGCAGAGGGTGTTGCTGTGTTCGCAATAATCACATGAAGTTAACGAAATTATTTGAAGTTGATTCCGAGTCCGTTATTCATAATTACTCGCTCAAACCAGTACGCAACTCAAAATAGATTATTTTGGCTACCTTTCGCAAATCTCATCGAATTTGAACGAAACGAATTGCATTGTGTTAGAATTGATCACGCGAGTCTATTGCAACTGACTAGGGTGAAATTGGGGCTTGTTTTACCCAATATTCTAACATGGCGTTGTTGCGGCGCTCGGTATTACTCAAAATAGTCATTTTCTCCAAACGACCTCGGATCGGGACGAAACGAATTCCGTTGCACTCATATTGACCATACAAGTCTAACGTAACTGACGGAAGTCGATTCGGAGCACGTATGCTCCATATTCTAAAATTGCATCGTCGTGACGCGCTACTATACTCAAAATGGTCATATTCACCAAATGACCTCGGATCAAAACGAAACGAGTTCCGTTGCACTCGTATCAACTATACGAGTCTAATGCAACTGACGGAAGTCGATTCGGAGCACGTACGCTCCATATTCTAAAACTGCATCGTCGTGACGCGCTACTATACTCAAAATGGTCATATTCACCAAATGACCTCGGATCGAAACGAAACGAGTTCCAATGCAATCGTATCGACCATACGAGTCTAGCGCAACTGACAGGAGTTGGTTCGGAGCACGTATGTTCAATAAACAACTTTGACGTCATGGCGAAGCACGATGCTACCCAAAACAGTCATTTCTCTAAATGACTACCCCTAGGTGGTGAAGGTCGGGTCGTGATTGCCTTATGACCCGGCCTAGTTTCCTCCAAGGGTTCAACTGAACCGGCTAGACCCCTTTTCAGAGTCGGGATGTTACATTTCTGCTGTTACTGCAACGCTAAACTATTTGATGGTGAGACAGAAACACTGTGTTGCGCCAATGGACGAGTTCAAATTCCACCCATACCTGTTCCGTCTGACCTTTACAATTTGTTCACGAGTGATTCTGCTGAGGGCCATCATTTCAGAAGATACATTCGCTCATACAATCATATTTTCTCTTTTACTTCTATGGGTGTGAACTTAGATGAAACGTTAGCAGGCCATCAGCATACTGTATACACATTTCGAGCTCACGGATCAATATATCACAGAATCGGTTCTCTGTTACCTCCTACAAACACCCGCCCTAGATACCTACAACTATACATCTACGACACCGAACACGCGTTAGATCATCGTTTGCAAGAGAACACAGAGCTTGATTGTGCAGTGCTTCAGAAGATACAAAATATTTTGTACTCAGTTAACCCGTTTGTAGCAATGTTCCAACAATTGGCTCAACATGAAAATATTGCAAACTGCAAATTGGTTATCAAGGAACCTCCTGCGCTAGGCCCTCAATATACATTGCCAACTGCATCACAGGTTGCCGCTATAATTGTTGATGTGGACGAATATTTAGAATCGAATGAGCGCAACATAATTTTGAAAACAACAGAAGGTCAATTTATTACTATTCCAGAATACTGTGGTTACTACGACCCCCTGCAATATCCAGTGCTCCTCCCATACGGCACATTCGGGTGGTTAGCTGAATACAAGGGCTTAAATAATCGACGTGTTAGTTGCTGTGATTATTACTCATACTTACTCCAGGTTATACTCAAACAATTTAACTGCCACGCCAACTTACATCTTATGTTTTAATTGTATTTAATATTTTACTTATATCATCGTAGGATCGTCAGCCAACATTATCATTCCTGCTACACGGCTGTCGTCTACTACAACAATATGTTGTTGACAACTACCTAAAAATTGAAACTCAAAAACTTCGATGGATAAAAAAAAATCAAACAACCATGCGAGCTGAACTTTATTGTGGTTTACAAGACTGTCTAACTGCTGGAGAAAATACTGGAGGTATATACATAGTTATTTCAATATCATATTCGTTACACTTTATATTTCTATATTGCACCATCTTCATATCAGAATAATCCTCTGTCACAGCAAATATTGGTCGGCGTGTTATTCTTCCATCATCCTTTATTGGAGGACCTCGCGACATGTACCAGCGTTACCAAGATGCAATGTCCGTTGTACAACAGTATGGTAGACCGGATATATTTCTGACAATGACGTGCAACGCTTCAAGGCCAGAAATTACAGAGGCACTATACCCTTCACAAACACCGCAAGATCGTCCTGATTTGGTTGCTCGAATATTCCATGCAAAATTTCAGAGATTAAAAGACGATATATTCCACAAACATGTTCTTGGAAAAACTGTTAGTCATGTTCATGTGATTGAGTTTCAAAAACGAGGTCTGCCCCATGCTCATATGCTTATTATGTTTGATACGTCAGATAAAATGAACACTCCAGACGACTACGACAAAATTGTTAGTGCAGAGCTTCCTCATGTTGAGAATGACCCAGAACTACATAATGTTGTTGTGCGACATATGATTCATGGCCCGTGCGCGCACGTAAACAGTCATGCGACTTGCATGAAGAATGGTACGTGTAAAAAAGGTTATCCCAAAAACTTTGCTATTCATACTGTGCAGGGAGCAGATTCCTACCCAATCTACCGACGTCGTGATAATGGCCGATCTTTCACGCTCCGTCGCAGTCATGGGTATGCTGTTGATAACCGATGGATTGTTCCGTACAATCCATGGCTCTTGCTCAAATATAACTGTCATATTAACGTAGAAATCTGCAGTAGTATCAAGAGTATCAAATACCTATATAAGTACATTCACAAGGGCCCTGATTCCGTCGCAGTAGAACTCCACCCTGTTCCAGATCATAATGAGATTTCCCACTATATAAACGGTCGTTGGATATGTCCTCAGGAAGCATGCTGGAAGATATTTAAATTTGGTATGTACCAAACATTTCCGTCAGTCAGTCGTTTACAGATCCACTTGCCCAACAAACAGCAGGTGCAATTTCGTACAACTGATTTAATAGAGAACGTTCTTGCCAATGAACGGAATTCTCGGACAATGTTAACTGAATTTTTCAACATTTACGACACCCATCAAGAAATACGTAATTATCTCTACACAGAATTTCCTAAACACTACAGATGGAATTCGTCATCCAGAACATGGACCAAACGTCGTCGTCATCTAAAAGTTATTGGCCGCATGTACTCTGTACATCCATCTGAGGGCGAAAGATATTATCTGCGTATGCTTCTACATCATATTCGAGGCCCTAAATCTTTTGACCATCTAATGACAGTTGATTCAACTATATATTCAACATTTAAGGAAGCTGCTGAACATTATGGTTTACTTGAACGAGACAACTGCTTACATAACTGCATGTGTGAGGCCCGGGAATTTCAGATGTCATCTGCACTGCGGACGTTATTTACTACAATCTTACTTTACTGCAACCCTACAGAGGTTAGACAGCTATGGAATGACAATTACACTGCAATGACTGAAGATTATGCCTCCTCCATTTATATCAACGATGTATTTATTCTAAATAAGCTTCTTCATGAAATTGAATTTACTCTTCAGCAACATAGCAAAAGTATTTCACAGTTCGATATTCCTCAAATATCTGCAGTGTTCCAAAATATGATCCCCATCTCAGGATTAATTGAAGATGAACTATCGATACCACTCTCACATTCAGATCTACAGTCTATTGCAAATTTAAATCCTAACCAGATGTATGCCTTCCAAACTATTACCGAAACTATCCGACGTCAAGAGAGAGCTATTTTCTTCATAGATGGACCTGGGGGCACCGGAAAAACGTATCTCTACAAAGCAATCATTGCACATTTACGCCATGATGGCCATATCGTGCTTGCTGCTGCATCATCGGGAATTGCTGCAACCCTCCTTCCGGGCGGAACAACGGCCCATCAAAAGTTCAAAATTCCAATCCCAATAGAGGCAAATTCATTTTGCACAATTGAGAAGCAATCTGAATTGAAAAAACTTCTACAACAATGCTCCGCAATTCTATGGGATGAGGCTCCAATGTCACACAAACACGTCTTCGAGGCTGTTGATCGCTCATTGCAGGACCTTCTTGACATACGCCAACCTTTTGGTGGGAAAATACTAATCATGGGAGGGGATTTTCGCCAAGTTCCTCCTATCGTAATTAACGGAACAAAGTCTCAAATTATCAGTGCAAGCATTGTCACTTCACCTCTGTGGTCATCTGTACAGCTGCTCCCACTATCTCAAAATATGCGCGCTCTCCATGATCAGGAATTCTCCGAGTTTCTGCTTCGCCTTGGAAACGGTGACGTGCCTACATACGATGACGATACGATCCATATTCCAGATTCAATGATTATTCCATGGGCTGGCGAACATTCAATTACTACACTCATCAACATTGTATTTGCGGATATTTCATCAAGTCTTACCAACAATGCTTACTGGGAAAACAGAGCATTGTTGACTCCGTTAAATGAAACTGTAACTGAGCTAAACGATAAATGTTTAAAATTACTTCCTGGTGATGAAGTAACATACTACTCATTTGATTCAGTTGACGATGACCCCCATAATTTATACCCGCAAGAATTCCTAAACAGTCTCTCACCGGGCAATCTTCCTCCACACAAACTATGTTTGAAAAAGAATTCTCCTGTTATGCTCCTTCGAAATCTGAATCCTCGAATAGGTCTATGCAATGGTTCACGACTCCTGTGCCGTCAGTTTCAAAATAATGTTATTGAAACAGAAATTCTTACGGGCCACCATAAAGGCAAGTTAGTATTTCTACCCCGCATCCCACTGAAAAATGCAGGCGACACAAAAATACCTTTCGAACTTACTCGGAAGCAATTCCCAATTCGTCTCAGTTTCGCGCTGACTATAAACAAAGCCCAGGGACAAACAATCAATCAGGTTGGCATCTACTTACCTTCACCTGTCTTCACACATGGTCAACTTTATGTTGCTTTATCAAGAGGAGTATCATCATCCAACACAAAAGTTTTAATACAAAATGGAACTGTTGCTGGAGTTAAAGGAGTATGCACAAAAAATGTGGTATTCAAAGAACTTCTTGCCAAAGTCATCATACAGGTGAACACCTAACTTACTATTCAAATTACTTTCAATATACATAGTACTATTATCGATCGCGAGTACCTTTATTTCGTATCATTACCGTTCATACTGTTACACTACTATTTTACTCCCACTCTGAATTTTTCATATGCCTTTTAACTTCACAGTCTCAGCAGAATTAATCACCTGCAACTACATTCAGTGTGACACTATGCTACAAATTCTTAAAGCTCACAATGACATTTACTGCTTCAATGAACTTCTCTGAGGTACTATAATTTCTTCGCAATAATGTCTCCTCACATTGAACATTATTAGATGAGTTTATGTTATACGGTCTGTTTATGAACAGATTCTTGCCTCCCAAAACTACATCGGTCTTTTAATATATCACATACTAAATCTTTCTCACCTTTAAAAATTATATCCTCAACTCCACATACATGCAAGTGGTGCATAATATACTATGCTACCATACATGCAAATGCATAGTACTCAATCGACTTTATTTAACTCTGTCCCACCCTGCCTCTACATTCTTTTAATTTGTTTATCCTTACGTAAGGTTGCTGCTTCTACTCAGTTTGTTACTTACTTTGACTGTATTACTTGATATCATCACTAACATAACTATTTGTCCTATTTTTTTTAATTATGTTTCTCATTTCGTAAGTGTTCAATGTTTTCTCCGTGCACATCAACAAACATCCCTACCATTTCATCCGTATTACATACGGCGTAATTTGTCTGTACCTTCTGCATCTCCTACGCCAAACAGCTTCCTGACGCTGTGCTTTACGAATAATTTTTATGTCCGTTCCTGCCTCATCGTCAAATATGACACTTACACAACACGACGAAGTTGCATACAGTCGCGATGTCCCATCAGAGACGCGTGATTCCTACTACTTCTCTGTACTACTAAACGGCCTAAATATTTCCACCACTACAGATACTTTGAAGTCCATATTTGCATCGCTTCCGGGATACCTTCACGCTGCTGTATGCCCCCTGACTACTGCTCAGTAATTATATTATTTTCACTGACTCACTATCTACTTCGCTCTTATTTAAATTTTTTTTGCAAAGGTCGATGTAAACACGAACATTGACCCACTAGGTACGGCCGAGGTAGTATTTACCAAAGTCATCGTATTGGTGAACGCCTAACTTACTATTCAAATTACTTCCAATATACATAGTACTACTATCGATCGTGACTACCTGTATTTTGTATCATTACCGTTGTTACTGTTACACTACTATTTTACTCCCACTCTGAATTTTTCATATGCCTGTTAACTGCACACTCTCAGCAGAATAAATCACCTTCAACTAGATTCAATGTGACACTATGCTACAAATTCTTACAAAACTCACAATGACATTTACTGCTTCAATGAACTCTGACGTACTATAATTTCGTTACCATAATGTCTCTTCACATTCAACATTATTAGATGATTTTATGTTATACGTTCTGTTTATGAACAGATTCTTGCCTACCGTAAGTGCATCGGCATTTCAATATATCTCACATTTAAAAATTACATCCTCAACTCGACATACATGCATGTGCTGCAAAATATACTATGCTACCATACATACAAATGCATACTACTCAATCAACTTGATTTAACTCTGTCCCGCCCTGCCTCTACATTCTATTAATTTGTTTATCCTTACGTAAGGTTGCTGCTTCTACTCAATTTGTTACTTACTTTAACTGTATTACTTGCTATCAGTGATGACATAATTATTAGTCCTATTTTTTTTAATTGTTTCTCTCCTTTCGTAGGCCTTCGTTGTTTTCTCCGTGCACATCAACAAACATCCCTACCATTTCATCTGTATCGCATACGGCGTAATTCGTCTGTGCCTTCTGCATCTGCTACACCAAACAGCTTCCTGACGCTGCGCTTTCCCAATAATTTCTATGTCCATTCCTGCCTCATCATCAGATATGACACTTACACAGCGCGAGGAATTTGCGTACAGCCGCGATGTGCCAATGGAGATGCGTGATTACTACTACTTCTCCGTACTATTGAACGGCCTAAATATTGCCACCACTACGGATACTTTGAAGTCCATCTTTGCATCTCTTCCGGGATACCTTCACGCTGCTGTATGCCCCCTGAGTACTGCTCAGTAATTATATTATTCTCACCAACTCACTATCTACTGCGCTCTTATTTAAAGTTTCTTTTTTCAAAGGTCGATGTAAACATGGACGGTGAGTCACTTGGTACGGGCGAAGTAGTATTTGCAGATCAGGTCACAATGATAGCTGCTGCAAATCAGATTGACGGCTCTATGATTGACGGAAGGCAGATAACTGCGCGTCAACTTGCGCTGTTTGATGTTAATCCAGAGTACTTCCTACAGCAGTGCAACTGATACAACAACACTCCACAAAGTTTGCCTAACTGTTGTTATGTATCTTCGCCAATCGTTCTTCAACCTGTATTTATTTCATACGTTAGCATCTTATCTCCTCATGTATGCTGTTTTTTGTTCTCTGTATATTTCACGTTTCCTTTCGAGCATTTATTCACTGCTTCATCTGTGCTATACCTAACCGTTATTACTTCTACATGGTATTATTGTTACTACATTTTCTAAGAAAGGCAATGACAATTCATAACTAACCCAGGTGCAATGGTCCTGCTATTGATGTTGTGACACAGCTTAAATAAAATTAGAAAACATGTATGACACGTAATGAGGTTGTGACACTGCTTAAATATTCGCAAATTTTTGCTCCTTCAAACCATTTTATTGCATCACTAAATTGCACAAATGCTAAACTGAGGAAGTATCGATACTTTTATGAATGTCCTGTTATTTGAAAATGTCGGTTTTCTCGCTAATATGAATTTCATGTTTTTTCGTGTTCATTGCTTACTCATTCATTTGAAATGTGTAATTGCATTTATGAAATTACATCGAAAAATCCAGCCACATCGACATTAACGATGCTGACTACGACATAGCGTCACACACAGAATCCAAGAAGACGCGAGCTTCGTCATTTACAAGAGGATGCTATACGTTCTCAAACGAGCAGAACTGAAGATATTTCAAATCCTTTAGTCATTAAGGTTCAAAATCAATCTTATAAATCTTCGATCAAGGTTCTCATCTGTACAATTACTCTCACTGTCTAAAAATATGCGCGCTCTCCATGATCAAGATTTCTCAAATTCCCTACTTCGAGTTGGAAACGGTGATGCACGTACATATGACGATGATATGATACATATTCCAGAATCAATGATTGTCCCATGGGACTGCAAACATTCAATTACTACACTTATTAACATCATATTTGCAGATATCTCATCGAGTATTACCACACCTGATTATTGGGAAAGCAGAGCGTTGCTGACTCCATTAACTGAAACTGTTACCCAATTCAACGAAAATTGTTTAAAAATACTCCCTGTTGATGAATTCACATATTATTCTTTTGACTCAGTTGACGATGACCAGCATAATTTATACCCACAACAATTCCTCAATAGTCTGTCCCCAGGGAATCTTCCACCACACAAGCTATGTCTGAAAAAATATTGCCCCGTCATGCTCCTTCGAAATCTAAATCCCCGCATAGGACTGTGCAATGGTTCACGCCTTCTATGCCATCATTTCCAACGAAATGTTATTGAGGCAGAAATTCTTACAGGCCAACATAAACGGAACTCTGCTTTTCTTCCTCGCACACCACTAAGGAATGCACGAGATGCAAAAGTGCCTTTTGAACTGACTCGCAAAAAATTCGCAGATCGTTTAAGCTTTGCGCTTACAATAAACAAAGCTCAAGGACAAAAAATTAATAAAGGCAAACCAAAAATGGCTATCCGCACACCAACATAACTTAAAATTGTCATTTAAAATTAGTTCCGAGGGGCGCGCGAACCACGTCGGGGGCGCGCGAAGCGCGCCGGGATGAACAGTGCCGTCACTGTTAATCCGCCATTTTGTTTTTGTGTAATTAAAGTCTTAATTTGTTTACTTTCGCGAAGCGCGCCGGGGGCGCGCGAAGCGCGCCGGGGGCGCGCGAAGCGCGCCGGGGGCGCGCGAAGCGCGCCGGGGGCGCGCGAAGCGCGCCGGGGGCGCGCGAAGCGCGCCGGGGGCGCGCGAAGCGCGCCGGGGGCGCGCGAAGCGCGCCGGGGGCGCGCGAAGCGCGCCGGGGGCGCGCGAAGCGCGCCGGGGGCGCGCGAAGCGCGCCGGGGGCGCGCGAAGCGCGCCGGGGGCGCGCGAAGCGCGCCGGGGGCGCGCGAAGCGCGCCGGGGGCGCGCGAAGCGCGCCGGGGGCGCGCGAAGCGCGCCGGGGGCGCGCGAAGCGCGCCGGGGGCGCGCGAAGCGCGCCGGGGGCGCGCGAAGCGCGCCGGGGGCGCGCGAAGCGCGCCGGGGGCGCGCGAAGCGCGCCGGGGGCGCGCGAAGCGCGCCGGGGGCGCGCGAAGCGCGCCGGGGGCGCGCGAAGCGCGCCGGGGGCGCGCGAAGCGCGCCGGGGGCGCGCGAAGCGCGCCGGGGGCGCGCGAAGCGCGCCGGGGGCGCGCGAAGCGCGCCGGGGGCGCGCGAAGCGCGCCGGGGGCGCGCGAAGCGCGCCGGGGGCGCGCGAAGCGCGCCGGGGGCGCGCGAAGCGCGCCGGGGGCGCGCGAAGCGCGCCGGGGGCGCGCGAAGCGCGCCGGGGGCGCGCGAAGCGCGCCGGGGGCGCGCGACGCGCGCCGGGGGCGCGCGAAGCGCGCCGGGGGCGCGCGACGCGCGCCGGGGGCGCGCGACGCGCGCCGGGGGCGCGCGACGCGCGCCCGGGGCGCGCGACGCGCGCCGGGGGCGCGCGACGCGCGCCGGGGGCGCGCGACGCGCGCCGGGGGCGCGCGACGCGCGCCGGGGGCGCGCGACGCGCGCCGGGGGCGCGCGACGCGCGCCGGGGGCGCGCGACGCGCGCCGGGGGCGCGCGACGCGCGCCGGGGGCGCGCGACGCGCGCCGGGGGCGCGCGACGCGCGCCGGGGGCGCGCGACGCGCGCCGGGGGCGCGCGACGCGCGCCGGGGGCGCGCGACGCGCGCCGGGGGCGCGCGACGCGCGCCGGGGGCGCGCGACGCGCGCCGGGGGCGCGCGACGCGCGCCGGGGGCGCGCGACGCGCGCCGGGGGCGCGCGACGCGCGCCGGGGGCGCGCGACGCGCGCCGGGGGCGCGCGACGCGCGCCGGGGGCGCGCGACGCGCGCCGGGGGCGCGCGACGCGCGCCGGGGGCGCGCGACGCGCGCCGGGGGCGCGCGACGCGCGCCGGGGGCGCGCGACGCGCGCCGGGGGCGCGCGACGCGCGCCGGGGGCGCGCGACGCGCGCCGGGGGCGCGCGACGCGCGCCGGGGGCGCGCGACGCGCGCCGGGGGCGCGCGACGCGCGCCGGGGGCGCGCGACGCGCGCCGGGGGCGCGCGACGCGCGCCGGGGGCGCGCGACGCGCGCCGGGGGCGCGCGACGCGCGCCGGGGGCGCGCGACGCGCGCCGGGGCGCGCGACGCGCGCCGGGGGCGCGCGACGCGCGCCGGGGGCGCGCGACGCGCGCCGGGGGCGCGCGACGCGCGCCGGGGGCGCGCGACGCGCGCCGGGGGCCGCGCGACGCGCGCCGGGGGCCGCGCGACGCGCGCCGGGGGCCGCGCGACGCGCGCCGGGGCCGCGCGACGCGCGCCGGGGGCGCGCGACGCGCGCCGGGGCCGCGCGACGCGCGCCGGGGGCCGCGCGACGCGCGCCGGGGGCGCGCGACGCGCGCCGGGGGCGCGCGACGCGCGCCGGGGGCGCGCGACGCGCGCCGGGGGCGCGCGACGCGCGCCGGGGGGCGCGCGACGCGCGCCGGGGGCGCGCGACGCGCGCCGGGGGCGCGCGACGCGCGCCGGGGGCGCGCGACGCGCGCCGGGGGCGCGCGACGCGCGCCGGGGGCGCGCGACGCGCGCCGGGGGCGCGCGACGCGCGCCGGGGGCGCGCGACGCGCGCCGGGGGCCGCGCGACGCGCGCCGGGGGCGTCGCGGCGCGCGCGACGCGCGCCGGGGGCGTCGCGGCGCGCGCGACGCGCGCCGGGGGCGCGCGACGCGCGCCGGGGGCGCGCGACGCGCGCCGGGGGCGCGCGACGCGCGCCGGGGGCGCGCGACGCGCGCCGGGGGCGCGCGACGCGCGCCGGGGCCGCGCGACGCGCGCCGGGGGCGCGCGACGCGCGCCGGGGCCGCGCGACGCGCGCCGGGGCCGCGCGACGCGCGCCGGGGGCGCGCGACGCGCGCCGGGGGCGCGCGACGCGCGCCGGGGGCCGCGCGACGCGCGCCGGGGCCGCGCGACGCGCGCCGGGGCCGCGCGACGCGCGCCGGGGCCGCGCGACGCGCGCCGGGGCCGCGCGACGCGCGCCGGGGGCCGCGCGACGCGCGCCGGGGCCGCGCGACGCGCGCCGGGGGCCGCGCGACGCGCGCCGGGGCCGCGCGACGCGCGCCGGGGCCGCGCGACGCGCGCCGGGGCCGCGCGACGCGCGCCGGGGGCGCGCGACGCGCGCCGGGGCCGCGCGACGCGCGCCGGGGCCGCGCGACGCGCGCCGGGGCCGCGCGACGCGCGCCGGGGCCGCGCGACGCGCGCCGGGGCCGCGCGACGCGCGCCGGGGGGCGCGCGACGCGCGCCGGGGGCGCGCGACGCGCGCCGGGGGCCGCGCGACGCGCGCCGGGGGCCGCGCGACGCGCGCCGGGGCCGCGCGACGCGCGCCGGGGGCGCGCGACGCGCGCCGGGGGCGCGCGACGCGCGCCGGGGCCGCGCGACGCGCGCCGGGGCCGCGCGACGCGCGCCGGGGGCCGCGCGACGCGCGCCGGGGCCGCGCGACGCGCGCCGGGGCCGCGCGACGCGCGCCGGGGCCGCGCGACGCGCGCCGGGGCCGCGCGACGCGCGCCGGGGGCCGCGCGACGCGCGCCGGGGCGCGCGACGCGCGCCGGGGGCCGCGCGACGCGCGCCGGGGGCGCGCGACGCGCGCCGGGGGCGCGCGACGCGCGCCGGGGGCGCGCGACGCGCGCCGGGGCGCGCGACGCGCGCCGGGGCGCGCGACGCGCGCCGGGGGCGCGCGACGCGCGCCGGGGGCGCGCGACGCGCGCCGGGGGCGCGCGACGCGCGCCGGGGGCGCGCGACGCGCGCCGGGGCGCGCGACGCGCGCCGGGGGCGCGCGACGCGCGCCGGGGGCGCGCGACGCGCGCCGGGGGCGCGCGACGCGCGCCGGGGGCGCGCGACGCGCGCCGGGGGCGCGCGACGCGCGCCGGGGGCGCGCGACGCGCGCCGGGGGCGCGCGACGCGCGCCGGGGGCGCGCGACGCGCGCCGGGGGCGCGCGACGCGCGCCGGGGGCGCGCGACGCGCGCCGGGGGCGCGCGACGCGCGCCGGGGGCGCGCGACGCGCGCCGGGGGCGCGCGACGCGCGCCGGGGGCGCGCGCCGGGGGCGCGCGCCGGGGGCGCGCGCCGGGGGGCGCGCGACGCGCGCCGGGGGCGCGCGCCGGGGGCGCGCGACGCGCGCCGGGGGCGCGCGACGCGCGCCGGGGGCGCGCGACGCGCGCCGGGGGCGCGCGACGCGCGCCGGGGGCGCGCGACGCGCGCCGGGGGCGCGCGACGCGCGCCGGGGGCGCGCGACGCGCGCCGGGGGCGCGCGACGCGCGCCGGGGGCGCGCGACGCGCGCCGGGGGCGCGCGACGCGCGCCGGGGGCGCGCGACGCGCGCCGGGGGCGCGCGACGCGCGCCGGGGGCGCGCGACGCGCGCCGGGGGCGCGCGACGCGCGCCGGGGGCGCGCGACGCGCGCCGGGGGGCGCGCGACGCGCGCCGGGGGCGCGCGACGCGCGCCGGGGGGCGCGCGACGCGCGCCGGGGGCGCGCGACGCGCGCCGGGGGCGCGCGACGCGCGCCGGGGGCGCGCGACGCGCGCCGGGGGCGCGCGACGCGCGCCGGGGGCGCGCGACGCGCGCCGGGGGCGCGCGACGCGCGCCGGGGGCGCGCGACGCGCGCCGGGGGCGCGCGACGCGCGCCGGGGGCGCGCGACGCGCGCCGGGGGCGCGCGACGCGCGCCGGGGGCGCGCGACGCGCGCCGGGGGGCGCGCGACGCGCGCCGGGGGCGCGCGACGCGCGCCGGGGGCGCGCGACGCGCGCCGGGGGCGCGCGACGCGCGCCGGGGGCGCGCGACGCGCGCCGGGGGCGCGCGACGCGCGCCGGGGGCGCGCGACGCGCGCCGGGGGCGCGCGACGCGCGCCGGGGGCGCGCGACGCGCGCCGGGGGCGCGCGACGCGCGCCGGGGGCGCGCGACGCGCGCCGGGGGCGCGCGACGCGCGCCGGGGGCGCGCGACGCGCGCCGGGGGGCGCGCGACGCGCGCCGGGGGCGCGCGACGCGCGCCGGGGGGCGCGCGACGCGCGCCGGGGGCGCGCGACGCGCGCCGGGGGCGCGCGACGCGCGCCGGGGGCGCGCGACGCGCGCCGGGGGCGCGCGACGCGCGCCGGGGGCGCGCGACGCGCGCCGGGGGCGCGCGACGCGCGCCGGGGGCGCGCGACGCGCGCCGGGGGCGCGCGACGCGCGCCGGGGGCGCGCGACGCGCGCCGGGGGCGCGCGACGCGCGCCGGGGGGCGCGCGACGCGCGCCGGGGGCGCGCGACGCGCGCCGGGGGCGCGCGACGCGCGCCGGGGGCGCGCGACGCGCGCCGGGGGCGCGCGACGCGCGCCGGGCGCGCGCCGGGGGCGCGCGACGCGCGCCGGGGGCGCGCGACGCGCGCCGGGGGCGCGCGACGCGCGCCGGGGGCGCGCGACGCGCGCCGGGGGCGCGCGACGCGCGCCGGGGGCGTCGCGGCGCGCGCGACGCGCGCCGGGGGCGTCGCGGCGCGCAGCGACGCGCGCCGGGGGCGTCGCGGCGCGCGCGACGCGCGCCGGGGGCGCGCGACGCGCGCCGGGGGCGCGCGACGCGCGCCGGGGGCGCGCGACGCGCGCCGGGGGCGCGCGACGCGCGCCGGGGGCGCGCGACGCGCGCCGGGGGCGCGCGACGCGCGCCGGGGGCGCGCGACGCGCGCCGGGGGCGCGCGACGCGCGCCGGGGGCGCGCGACGCGCGCCGGGGGCGCGCGACGCGCGCCGGGGCCGCGCGACGCGCGCCGGGGCCGCGCGACGCGCGCCGGGGCCGCGCGACGCGCGCCGGGGCCGCGCGACGCGCGCCGGGGCCGCGCGACGCGCGCCGGGGCCGCGCGACGCGCGCCGGGGCCGCGCGACGCGCGCCGGGGCCGCGCGACGCGCGCCGGGGGCGCGCGACGCGCGCCGGGGGCGCGCGACGCGCGCCGGGGGCGCGCGACGCGCGCCGGGGGCGCGCGACGCGCGCCGGGGGCGCGCGACGCGCGCCGGGGCCGCGCGACGCGCGCCGGGGGCGCGCGACGCGCGCCGGGGCCGCGCGACGCGCGCCGGGGGCCGCGCGACGCGCGCCGGGGCCGCGCGACGCGCGCCGGGGCCGCGCGACGCGCGCCGGGGGCCGCGCGACGCGCGCCGGGGCCGCGCGACGCGCGCCGGGGCCGCGCGACGCGCGCCGGGGCCGCGCGACGCGCGCCGGGGCCGCGCGACGCGCGCCGGGGCCGCGCGACGCGCGCCGGGGGCGCGCGACGCGCGCCGGGGCCGCGCGACGCGCGCCGGGGCCGCGCGACGCGCGCCGGGGCTCGCGCGACGCGCGCCGGGGCCGCGCGACGCGCGCCGGGGGCGCGCGACGCGCGCCGGGGGCCGCGCGACGCGCGCCGGGGCCGCGCGACGCGCGCCGGGGCCGCGCGACGCGCGCCGGGGCCGCGCGACGCGCGCCGGGGGCCGCGCGACGCGCGCCGGGGCCGCGCGACGCGCGCCGGGGCCGCGCGACGCGCGCCGGGGCCGCGCGACGCGCGCCGGGGCC
Organism: Dactylorhiza incarnata; assembly: GCA_033032865.1. NCBI lineage: Eukaryota > Viridiplantae > Streptophyta > Magnoliopsida > Asparagales > Orchidaceae > Dactylorhiza > Dactylorhiza incarnata. The sequence continues at coordinate 2,395,579 of JAWHQI010000123.1, read as the reverse complement.
GCGCGACGCGCGCCGGGGGCCGCGCGACGCGCGCCGGGGGCGCGCGACGCGCGCCGGGGGCGCGCGACGCGCGCCGGGGGCGCGCGACGCGCGCCGGGGGCGCGCGACGCGCGCCGGGGGCCGCGCGACGCGCGCCGGGGGCGCGCGACGCGCGCCGGGGCCGCGCGACGCGCGCCGGGGGCGCGCGACGCGCGCCGGGGGCGCGCGACGCGCGCCGGGGGCGCGCGACGCGCGCCGGGGGCGCGCGACGCGCGCCGGGGGCGCGCGACGCGCGCCGGGGGCGCGCGACGCGCGCCGGGGGCGCGCGACGCGCGCCGGGGGCGCGCGACGCGCGCCGGGGGCGCGCGACGCGCGCCGGGGGCGCGCGACGCGCGCCGGGGGCGCGCGACGCGCGCCGGGGGCGCGCGACGCGCGCCGGGGGCGCGCGACGCGCGCCGGGGGCGCGCGACGCGCGCCGGGGGCGCGCGACGCGCGCCGGGGGCGCGCGACGCGCGCCGGGGGCGCGCGACGCGCGCCGGGGGCGCGCGACGCGCGCCGGGGCCCGCGCGACGCGCGCCGGGGCCGCGCGACGCGCGCCGGGGCCGCGCGACGCGCGCCGGGGCCGCGCGACGCGCGCCGGGGCCGCGCGACGCGCGCCGGGGCCGCGCGACGCGCGCCGGGGCCGCGCGACGCGCGCCGGGGCCGCGCGACGCGCGCCGGGGCCGCGCGACGCGCGCCGGGGCCGCGCGCCGGGGGCGCGCGCCGGGGCCGCGCGCCGGGGGCGCGCGACGCGCGCCGGGGGCGCGCGACGCGCGCCGGGGGCGCGCGACGCGCGCCGGGGGCGCGCGACGCGCGCCGGGGGCGCGCGACGCGCGCCGGGGGCGCGCGACGCGCGCCGGGGGCGCGCGACGCGCGCCGGGGGCGCGCGACGCGCGCCGGGGGCGCGCGACGCGCGCCGGGGGCGCGCGACGCGCGCCGGGGGCGCGCGACGCGCGCCGGGGGCGCGCGAAGCGCGCCGGGGGCGCGCGACGCGCGCCGGGGGCGCGCGACGCGCGCCGGGGGCGCGCGACGCGCGCCGGGGGCGCGCGAAGCGCGCCGGGGGCGCGCGACGCGCGCCGGGGGCGCGCGACGCGCGCCGGGGGCGCGCGACGCGCGCCGGGGGCGCGCGACGCGCGCCGGGGGCGCGCGAAGCGCGCCGGGGGCGCGCGAAGCGCGCCGGGGGCGCGCGAAGCGCGCCGGGGGCGCGCGAAGCGCGCCGGGGGCGCGCGAAGCGCGCCGGGGGCGCGCGAAGCGCGCCGGGGGCGCGCGAAGCGCGCCGGGGGCGCGCGAAGCGCGCCGGGGGCGCGCGAAGCGCGCCGGGGGCGCGCGAAGCGCGCCGGGGGCGCGCGAAGCGCGCCGGGGGCGCGCGAAGCGCGCCGGGGGCGCGCGAAGCGCGCCGGGGGCGCGCGAAGCGCGCCGGGGGCGCGCGAAGCGCGCCGGGGGCGCGCGAAGCGCGCCGGGGGCGCGCGAAGCGCGCCGGGGGCGCGCGAAGCGCGCCGGGGGCGCGCGAAGCGCGCCGGGGGCGCGCGAAGCGCGCCGGGGGCGCGCGAAGCGCGCCGGGGGCGCGCGAAGCGCGCCGGGGGCGCGCGAAGCGCGCCGGGGGCGCGCGAAGCGCGCCGGGGGCGCGCGAAGCGCGCCGGGGGCGCGCGAAGCGCGCCGGGGGCGCGCGAAGCCCGCCGGGGGCGCGCGAAGGCCGCCCGAGATGCGGCCGAAGGCCGCCCGAGCTGCGGCCGAAGGCCGCTTGAGAGCATCGAGCACGGGCGTAGCCCATGCGAAGATGCTCGTATATATATATATATATATATATATATATATATATAGACACACACACACACATGAAGACACATCTACAAGTGATAAGTATTACAAAATAAATAAATAAATAAATTTCTAACGATTGTAGGTGTTGTGGCATTTACATGACTATTTTTTCTAATGAATTCAGTGCTCTGAAAGTATATATATTGGCCGGCCTCCCGGCCGGACTCCCGGCCGGCTGCCGGCCTGTCGCAGCGCCCCGCAGACGGATGTACAGTACTGTGAGGCCCGCGGCAGGCCGTCGTCGCGCCTCGCGGCCGCACGCACGCGGCCGCGAGAGCCATGGCCGGCCTCCCGGACGACCACTGTCGTGCCTCATGGCATCGCGGCAGCATGCCCACGACCGGCTTCCCGGCCGGCCGCCGCTCCCTCCTCCCCGGCCGGCCTCCCGCCGCCGGGTCTCGTCGCTGACCACCCCCGCCGGCCGACCCTCCTCCACCGTCGGATTGCCTTCACACGATCTCCACCGTACGATCTACACGTAATCAACTCGTAACCACCCATCATAGGGGGTGCGCGTAGCCAAAAATAATAATTGGTGTGCGCATAATAGTTCTCCTAAAAATATGTACGACATAAAATATAAGGTTACGGTATGCGAAAAAACACATAAAATGATTATGGACTGGAATCCACCTGGGGCGGCGGTCGTCCTCTTGTTCCTGTAGGCGGCGGAGAGAAGGTTCTTTGCAAGACCAAAATAAGGTTTTTCAATAATACCAAAAGAAAGCAACCTAACTATATATATAGGGTCTGTTTGGGAGAGCTGCTGCGGATTGAGAAGCTGCTGATTGAACAGAGCTCTTTAGACAGAGCTCTTTGAGGAGCTGTTTTGAAAAGCTGCAGGCTGTTTGGATGGTCTGTGGATAAGCGCTGATTGAACAGAGCTCTTTCAAATAAAACTGTTTGGTAGAACAGCTTATTGAGAGCTGTTTTTTTTAAACGAAAATATTAAGATATGTTGTACACCCGTGAAGGCCTCAGGATGCGCCCAAAGGAAACCTCGCAGAAGAGAGATGGGGGTAGCGATCGAAGCACACACGAGCCCCAGATATGTACATAACCGCGCGCAAAAGCGCACGGCAGCACGCGGGCTGCACCCCTCGCCGCAAGGAGATAGCCCGAACGCGTCCCGATCGCACCACCTTGGGGGGGCCCGGCTCATTTGCACCCCCCAAGGAGAATGGCCGACCAAGTCGCACCCCTCAAGGGGGGTACGGGCCGACCACACCCCCAAGGGGGTACGAGCCGGCTGCGCCCCCCAAGGGGGTGCCGCATCCCCCAAAGGGGTGCGGCCCGGCCGCACCCCTTGAGGGGTGCGGCCAAACCGTGCCCCCCAAGGGGGTGCGGCCAAACCGCACCCCCGAAGGGGGTGCGGCCAAACCGCACCCCCCCCAAGGGGTGCGGCCCAGCCGCACCCCTTGTGGGGTGCGGCCAAGCCGCACCCCCCCGTGGGGTGCGGCCAAGCCGCACCCCCCCCCCCCCCCCCCTTGGGGTGCGGCCAGTCCGCACCCTCCCCGCTCGGGGGTGCGCAGCCGTGCCCACTCCTTCTAGGGGTGCGGTCCGGCGCCCGTTCCTCCCCGGAGGACTTCAACCGCTCGCTAGGGAGCGGCTCCTCGATTCACCGTCCGTCCGAAGCATCTCCCGGGGCCCGTCGCGCATTCAGGGAGCTTCAGCGCTAACCCGCGCTCAGAACGTTTCTGAACGCAGTCGGGAAGCCTTCTCACTTTTTGTCTTTCCGGCTTCTCACTTTTTGTCTTTCCGGCTTCTCACTTTTTGTCTTTCCGGCTTCTCACATTTTGGGTTTCAGGCTTCTCACTTTTCAGGAACAGTTAGTCGCCTTTTTCACCTCCAACAGAACTGCCCGAACTGCCCAAACTGCCCAAGCTGCCCGAAGGGCAAGGTGGTCATTTACGAAGAATGGTGATCCGAGGGCCACGAACCGGAGAATATGATTCGTCCACCGAGCATTTATGGAAACTGCCAACGGCAAAATTACCGGGCCGCCCCCGGCAAAAACTATAAAAGGAGCCCCATGGCTTCATTTGAGAGGACCTGGACTTCTGGACTCGGGAGAGCTCCCTGCAGACTTTTGCGGAATTCTCCTTCGGCACTTGAAGATCTCCTTCGGGACTTGAAGATCTCCTTCGGGACTTGAAGATCTTCATCTTCCAGAAAGGCGACGAGCAGTTCTCAGAAGAGAAAGGCGACTAGCCTTCTCAATTCCAGAAAGGCGACGAGCAGTTCTCAGAAGAGAAAGGCGACTAGCCTTCTCAATTCCAGAAAGGCGACCAGCATTTCTCAGAAGGGAAAGGCGACTAGCCTTCTCAATTCCAGAAAGGCGACCAGCATTTCTCAGAAGGGAAAGGCGACTAGCCTTCTCGCTTCCGAAAGGCGACTAGCAGTCTTTGAAGGGAAAAGGACTTAGTTTTTTCGAGAGGTGGCCTGTCACCCTCGAAGCTCTCTTTCTCCAAGTATTGTAACGAGCAGCGGCCTGTCGCGCTCGAGTTCTAGCTTCCAAGTTGTAACTCCACCTGAAGATAGTGAAGTTTGGTCGGCACAGCTCCGGCCGCGTGGTTTTTTACCCTTTCCGGGTTTTCCACGTTAAAAAGTCTCTGCGTACTCAACGAACCTCTAATTGACTGTTTGCGCGCTTAGCTCGCTCACGAGCTGAGGCGGTTCAAGTGAACCAGTCTACCAAGAGCCCTAAGCGTTTCGCAACAGTTTGGCGCCGTCTGTGGGAACATTCCCAGAACTTTTTGAAGGTCAACCGCAATGGCAAGGAAGAGTACTCGCACTGCGGAGGGATCAGCGCTGGAGGGACGCGTCGACCCAGCTCCCTCCCCCTCGCAAATCGACGCACCACCCGCAGAGCAGGCACCCCCTGCGCCAGCGGCCGGGCTGGAAGTGCGCATGCGGCGAATCGAAGAACACCAAGCTGAGATGTTGGCTCTCGTAAGGGATCTCGGGGCTCCTCAAGCTCCGGTCCAGCCGCCAGCTCCGAACGCGCCCCCGCCCCCAGTTCTAAACCTTGTCCCGAACCAAGAAGCCGTCCAGGAAGACGAGGCTTCAGAAGGATTCTCCAACGCGGCGAGTTCCGCTCACCTTGCCCCGCCGGCTGGAGGCCCGGAAGCTAGCCACCGTCGCCATCACCTCAGAAGAGCTGCCCCTGAGCGGGTAACGGAAAGGACTACGCGCGAAGAAATACGTGATATGATCGAAGAAGAGTATGCCCAAGCAGGACGACGCGCCGCGCTCGCTCGCCGCCCCGCGCATCAGGGCTCCCCCCTGTCGCCTCAAGTCCTAGCTCATCCAATCCCGAATGGCTTCAAGCTTCCTAACATCGAGACATTCGACGGGACGGACGACCCTTTGGAACACGTCAATCACTTCACCACCGTCATGAGGATCTACAGCGCTCCTGATCAGCTCCTCTGCCAGGTGTTCCCGGCAACCCTGAAAGGCCAAGCGCGCACTTGGTTCCATTCTCTGCGGAATGGGGCCATCAACAACTTCACGGAGATGGCGCAGCAGTTCGTGGATCAGTTCATCGCCAACCGCCGAATTGTCCGGGATCCCTCCCATCTCTCTGGGATCCGCCAGAACGACGGAGAGACACTCAAGGACTTCTTCCGACGCTTCACTACCGAGGCACGGCAGATCCCAGGGGTTGACCCCGAACTCTTGCGAGGAGTTTTCTTAGGAGGACTCCGCCCAAGTGGATTCAATTCGACTCTCATGAGAGAAACCGTACCAAGCTATCCCGACCTTGTTCACAGGGTCGAAGCGCAAATAGCTGCAGATGAGGCCATCGAAGCACACCGTCGGCAGTTCGAAGGAAGCCAAGGAAAGAAAAGGGGAACAGATCAAGCCCCTCGCGAACGAGAAGATCGTCGCGGCGAGGAGCGCCGCGGTGACGGACGTCGGCGTGACCCCCGAAGGGATCAGGGACCGCAGCCGCCCAGGACCTACACCCCACTGAACACCACCAGAACGAACGTGCTCTACGCCATTCAGAACAACCCCGAACTTCGCATGCCCCGGATACCCCCGCCAAATCCGAGGGGTGACCAGTCCAGATACTGCGAGTTCCATCGAGGAACCGGACATACCACCGAGGAGTGCACCAGGCTCAAAGACGAGATCGAGCGCCTCATCCGCCAGGGACTCCTGGGAAGATTCTTACAAGGCCAGATCCCCAATCAGCCCCAGCAGCCTAGGGAGGCAGGAGAGCAGCCCCCCGCCCCCCGAGGCGCAGGTGGAGGAAGGCCGATGGTGGGAGAAATCGAGACGATCGCCGGACCGCCAGTCCTGGCGTCGCAGATCCTCTCGATCTCCCAGCCCGTGAGAGACCACGAAGACAAAAAACTCAAGCAGGATATTACGATAGCTTTCGGAGATGAAGACTTACGAGGGTTGCGGCTTCCACACCAGGATCCGCTCGTGATCAGCGCAGGGATCGGGGATCCCTGCTTTAAAGTGAAGAGAATACTAGTCGACAATGGAAGCTCGGTCGACGTCTTGTTCCTCTCCACCTTGCAAAGTATGAAGCTCACCAAAGACCAGCTTAGTCCGGCAGCCGGGCCCGTCTATGGCTTTGACAACAGGCCCGTCCCGGTGCAAGGCATGATCATCCTCCCAGTCACGTTAGGCGAATTTCCAAGACAGTCAACGCACAACATCCAGTTCATGGTGGTAGAGTCCACCTCCGCCTACAATGCCATCTTCGGAAGACCGCTCCAGTCAATCTTCGGGGCAATCCCCTCTATTCCACACCTAGCTATGAAGTTCCCCACCGCCGCAGGAATAGGAGTCGTAAGAGGAGACCAAGAGGCAGCCAGGACTTGCTACCTGAAGCAGGCTCAGCCAGCAAGGGCAACCGCTCTCAACATCAATAACTTCGACCTGCGAGACGAGGCGACTCTGCAGCGAGGAACGCCCGTTGAAGGGCTAGTAGAAGTACCGCACTCCCAGCGAGACCCGACTCGAACTGTTCAGGTCGGGTCACTCTTAACGTCACAAGAGCAAGAGAAGTTCACCACCTTCCTGCAGGAGAACGAGGACATTTTCGCATGGAGCCCGGAGGACATGCCCGGGGTAGATCCCGACGTCATCTTTCACTCGCTAAACATCAACCCCGCCTGCAGACCCGTGATTCAGAAAAAGAGGAACTTCGCCCCCGAGCGCCTAAAATCAATTGAGGAAGAGGTAGCTAAGCTCCTGGAGGCACGATTCATTCGTGAAGCAGAATATCCCACATGGCTCGCCAACGTGGTCATGGTCAAGAAGGCCTCGGGGAAATGGCGAATGTGCGTCGACTACAGCAACTTGAACCAAGCCTGCCCGAAGGATAGTTTCCCCCTGCCAAGGATTGACCAGCTCGTCGACGCTACAGCAGGCCACGAGCTACTCAGCTTTATGGATGCTTATTCAGGTTACAACCAGATAAGGATGAACCCCGCAGACGAAGAGCATACCGCCTTCCGCACCGACCGGGGAGTCTACTGCTACAAGGTGATGCCCTTCGGCCTTAAAAACGCCGGAGCCACTTACCAAAGGCTGATGAACAAGGTCTTCAAGGACCTCATCGGAGAAACGATGGAGGTTTACGTGGACGACATGCTAGTAAAGAGCGTCCACCGACGCGACCACTTGGAAGACTTAGAAAAGTGCTTCCAGCTTCTCCGTCGCTTCCAGATGCGGCTCAACCCCAGCAAGTGTGCGTTTGGTGTGACGGCGGGGAAGTTTCTAGGTTTCATGGTAACCCATCGGGGAATTGAGGCCAACCCCGAGAAGATCAAGGCGTTGGAGGATATGTCGCCACCTCGCTCAATTAAGGAAGTACAACGCCTAAACGGGAGGATCGCAGCTTTGTCCCGTTTCTTATCACGAACAGGAGACAAGTACCTTCCTTTCTTCAAAATCCTCCGGGGAGTGCGACATTCAGGTTTCCAATGGACAGACGAGTGTCAGGTGGCCTTCGAGCTTCTCAAGCAGTACCTGGCTTCGCCACCGCTTCTGTCAAAACCCACCCCCGGGGAAACTCTGTTCTTGTACCTGGCCGTATCGCCTACGGCTCTTAGCTCAGTACTTGTGAAGGACGAAGGAGGAGTGCAGCGCCCGATCTACTACCTCAGCAAAGTCCTCACCGATACCGAAACCAGATATCCGGCAGCAGACAAGACGGCCTTGGCTCTTGTTTTCTCGGCTAGAAAACTCAGACCCTACTTCCAGGCTCACGCAGTCAAGGTATTGACACAACTCCCATTACGGGCGATCCTCCAGAAGCCGGAAGTCTCGGGGAGACTTGTAAAGTGGGCCGTGGAACTCGGCGAATTCGACATCCAATTCCTGCCTCGCCCTGACATCAAGTCGCAGGTGCTCGCCGACTTCGTGGTAGAATACACCATCCCGCCAGAAACAACCCTCATCAAAGACACCGCTAGCACCCGGTGGACCCTCTATGTCGACGGCGCCTCGGGAGCCGAAGGGGCCGGAGCAGGATTACTCCTCATGAGCCCCGAAGGGATCACCCTGGATTACGGACTCCGGCTAAAGTTCCCCGCAATAAATAACATCGCGGAATACGAAGCACTGATCGCCGGTCTCCAGCTCGCTATCGACTGCAAAGTTGAGAACCTAACGATTTATACAGACTCCCAACTCGTGGTCTCACAGGTTGAAGGAGATTACGAGGCTAAGAGCGAGCAGATGGCGAAATACCTCGCATTCGCAAAGTCACTTCTCCAAAAAATCTCATCATATCAGATCCTACACATCCCCCGAGAGCAGAATACCAGGGCGGATGCTCTATCCAAGCTCGCCACCTCACCCTCCAGCTACCAGTCTCGAAGACGCCGAATCGAAGAAGTTGTGATCCCAAGCATTCAAGGGCCATGGGAAATCACAACCATCCACCAGGAGGAGTCGTCCTGGATGACCCCATTACGAGCCTACCTGGAGCAAGGGCACCTTCCTGAAGATCGCCTAGAGGCGCGAAGGCTGCGAATGCGGGCTGCATCGTTCACCATTATAGACGGGGAGCTTTACAAACGGGCATTCTCAGGCCCATATCTGAAATGCCTGCCGGCAAGCGAGGCGGACTACGTACTCAGGGAAGTACACGGAGGAGTCTGCGGAGAGCACCTAGGCGGGAAGGCATTAGCACGAAAAATACTGCGTCAAGGCTTCTATTGGCCGACAATAAGAAAGGACGCGGCCGACTTTGTCCAGAGGTGCAAAAGCTGTCAGCTACACGCCAACGTGCCTCATCAACCCCCGGTCTCACTTACCACGCTGCAGAGTGCGTGGCCATTCGCACAGTGGGGGATCGACCTCCTCGGTCCCCTACCTCTAGCATCTGGACAGAGGAAGTTCATCATCCTAGCCATCGACTACTTCACCAAATGGGTGGAGGCAGAGCCCCTGGCCAAGATCACCGAAGAAAACGCCAAACAATTCGTCTGGAAGAGCATCGTTTGCCGCTTCGGCATCCCGGCTACGATCATTGCCGACAACGGCACTCAATTCACTGGGAAGTCCTTCACCAAGATGTGTGAGGATCTAAAAATCAACCTGCGCCACACGGCCGTGGCGCATCCACAAGCCAACGGACAAGTAGAAGTCACGAACCGCACCATCCTCAAAGGGCTGAAAACACGCTTGGAAGAAGTCGGGGGACAGTGGGTAGACGCGCTCCCGAATGTATTGTGGGCATATCGCACAACAGAAAGAACTCCTACAGGAGAGACACCTTATAACCTCTGTTACGGAACCGAAGCTATCATCCCCGTCGACATCGGCGTTCCGAGTGCTCGAGTACTCACCTTCGATCCCAACAAGAATGATGGACTGCTCCGAGAAAACTTCGATCTAATCCCCGAAGTCCGGGACAACGCCGCTTACCGTGCTGCGCTCTACCAAATGCGTGTAGCCCGGACCTACGACAGGAGGGTGAAGCCCAGACCAATCAACGTAGGAGATCTCGTCCTACGCAGCATCGAGGCCGCCGGTAAAGGTCCCCAAGGAGACAAGCTCTCAGCGGCCTGGGAAGGCCCGTACATAGTCACCGCAGTCATAAAACCCGGAACATACAGACTCAGGACGGCGGAAGGGAAGACTTTGCCACGCACCTGGAACGCTCAAAACCTGCGCCGCTTTTACCAGTGATCCCAGGACCTCTACCATGTACTAAGCCACGAGCTCAAACTCGTGCAAACTTATCTTCAATTTCTGTACCAAACCGCGAGCTCTGACTCGTGCAAATCTATCTTATAATTTGTGTAAAAGCCGCGAGCTCAGACTCGTGCACTTATCTTATCTTACATAAAGCTGTGCACCGAATGTTTTCTTATTGAAAAGCTATGTTTTGACACCTTCACACACTTAAGAAAAACTTTGCAACGAGGCCCTGCCTCGGGGGCTTTGCACCGCCGTCGATTGAAGGTTCGCCCTTCTCCTCCGCCGTCAAGTCCCAACGTCGTAGGGGCCTGCCCCCCTTACGTACGCCCCCGGTTTGAATACACCAGCTATTCACCGGCCACTTCGAGGCCCTGCCTCGGGGGCTTTGCACCGCCGTCGATTGAAGGTCCGCCCTTCTCCTCCGCCGTCAAGTCCCAGCATCGTAGGGGCCTGCCCCCCTTACGTACGCCTCCGGTTTGAATACACCAGCTATTCACCGGCCACTTCGGGGCCCTGCCCCGGGGACTTTGCACCGCCGTCGATTGAAGGTTCGCCCTTCTCCTCCGCCGTCGAGTCCCGGTGACGTCGGGGCCTGCCCCCCCTGCGTTCACCCACGGTTTGAATACAAATGCTATTCACCGGCCAAGCCGCGAGCCCGACTCGTGCAAGAAAGCCGCAAGCACAGACTTGCGCGAGCTAAATTTTCTATTGTGAAAGAAGTCGCGGGCTCAGAACCGCGCAAGCTAATCTGTCACTTTGCAGAAACCCCACAGTCCACGCGGATATCAGAACCTGGCAGCAAGCCCACGACAATCTCAGGGAACCAACACCCTCCGACATCAACTCCTACCCAAAAAAGCGCCACACAGAGGACAAGGGGTAAAACCGCCAAAGAAAAATCAAAACCTTCGAACTCCTCGCTCAGGAACTCGGACTCCGAAGGTTTGGGGGGCTTATGTTGTACACCCGTGAAGGCCTCAGGATGCGCCCAAAGGAAACCTCGCAGAAGAGAGATGGGGGTAGCGATCGAAGCACACACGAGCCCCAGATATGTACATAACCGCGCGCAAAAGCGCACGGCAGCACGCGGGCTGCACCCCTCGCCGCAAGGAGATAGCCCGAACGCGTCCCGATCGCACCACCTTGGGGGGGCCCGGCTCATTCGCACCCCCCAAGGAGAATGGCCGACCAAGTCGCACCCCTCAAGGGGGTACGGGCCGACCACACCCCCAAGGGGGTACGAGCCGGCTGCGCCCCCCAATGGGGTGCCGCATCCCCCAAAGGGGTGCGGCCCGGCCGCACCCCTTGAGGGGTGCGGCCAAACCGCGCCCCCCAAGGGGGTGCGGCCAAACCGCACCCCTTGTGGGGTGCGGCCAAGCCGCACCCTCCAAAGGGTGCGGCCGGACCGCACCCCCCCCCCCCCCCCCGTGGGGTGCGGCCAAGCCGCACCCCCCCCCCTTGGGGTGCGGCCAGTCCGCACCCTCCCCGCTCGGGGGTGCGCAGCCGTGCCCACTCCTTCTAGGGGTGCGGTCCGGCGCCCGTTCCTCCCCGGAGGACTTCAACCGCTCGCTAGGGAGCGGCTCCTCAATTCACCGTCCGTCCGAAGCATCTCCCGGGGCCCGTCGCGCATTCAGGGAGCTTCAGCGCTAACCCGCGCTCAGAACGTTTCTGAACGCAGTCGGGAAGCCTTCTCACTTTTTGTCTTTCCGGCTTCTCACTTTTTGTCTTTCCGGCTTCTCACTTTTTGTCTTTCCGGCTTCTCACATTTTGGGTTTCAGGCTTCTCACTTTTCAGGAACAGTTAGTCGCCTTTTTCACCTCCAACAGAACTGCCCGAGCTGCCCAAACTGCCCAAACTGCCCAAGCTGCCCGAAGGGCAAGGTGGTCATTTACGAAGAATGGTGATCCGAGGGCCACGAACCGGAGAATATGATTCGTCCACCGAGCATTTATGGAAACTGCCAACGGCAAAATTACCGGGCCGCCCCCGGCAAAAACTATAAAAGGAGCCCCATGGCTTCATTTGAGAGGACCTGGACTTCTGGACTCGGGAGAGCTCCCTGCAGACTTTTGCGGAATTCTCCTTCGGCACTTGAAGATCTCCTTCGGGACTTGAAGATCTCCTTCGGGACTTGAAGATCTTCATCTTCCAGAAAGGCGACGAGCAGTTCTCAGAAGAGAAAGGCGACTAGCCTTCTCAATTCCAGAAAGGCGACGAGCAGTTCTCAGAAGAGAAAGGCGACTAGCCTTCTCAATTCCAGAAAGGCGACCAGCATTTCTCAGAAGGGAAAGGCGACTAGCCTTCTCAATTCCAGAAAGGCGACCAGCATTTCTCAGAAGGGAAAGGCGACTAGCCTTCTCGCTTCCGAAAGGCGACTAGCAGTCTTTGAAGGGAAAAGGACTTAGTTTTTTCGAGAGGTGGCCTGTCACCCTCGAAGCTCTCTTTCTCCAAGTATTGTAACGAGCAGCGGCCTGTCGCGCTCGAGTTCTAGCTTCCAAGTTGTAACTCCACCTGAAGATAGTGAAGTTTGGTCGGCACAGCTCCGGCCGCGTGGTTTTTTACCCTTTCCGGGTTTTCCACGTTAAAAAGTCTCTGCGTACTCAACGAACCTCTAATTGACTGTTTGCGCGCTTAGCTCGCTCACGAGCTGAGGCGGTTCAAGTGAACCAGTCTACCAAGAGCCCTAAGCGTTTCGCAACAAGATATATTGTTCTCAAACATTAAAACATATCAATAAAAATACACATAGTTCTAAAATATAACATCAAATGGTAGGTTCTCCCGTGCGTTCGTTCCACTTTATTCAATCATTCTTCGTAACCTGCACAATAAAAATATTTGATATTACTCATACTTTTGTTTAATATGATTTCAAGAGTTTGTTAAAAATATGATCTGAAATTTTACCTGCGGGTGTTGTATACTTCTTCAGCAATACTATCTCGTACAGCAGACATATAATTAGATCTCCCGTCATCAAACATATCAGTCTCAATATCATCCTCTGTCGTATGATCATCATCCTCTGGTGGTATGAACGAGTCATCAGCATCGCAAGCATT